>CM028131.1:838262500-843302500 GCA_016271365.2 Neoceratodus forsteri
GTATAAACCGCACACATGACATGCAGATCATGGGATATGGAAAATATTCTCACTCTGCAGTAGTGAGAATATTTTCCATATCCACTTTACCATCAGGTATCCCATATATATATATATATATATATATATATATATATATATATATATATAGTATATATGGAGAGAGACAGAGAGAGAGAGAGAGACAGAGAGATTATAAAGGCACAGTAGTGCAAGTACATTAGGGTTGCATTGTGGTTTTATTTAAAATGGCCATATTCTGAGGTTTATGTATTGACTGTTTTAGACCATAGGGCAGTAAAGGTTGGTATGCACCTTTTCATTTCTAGGGTGTATTAACCTCCCAAATTTTGCAAGGATGCAAAAATGCAGGTATCAAATAACTCCAAAAGTACTTTGGAGTTATTTGATACCTACATTTTGGCTCTCATCTAGATAAAAAATGGCTAAGAGTTGGAATAGGTTTTGTGGGTGGAATATAGGAATAGGTAAATTTTGGGTTTCTTTGAAAGATCAATTACTTTTTAAGATGAATGTCATTAATTATTCATGCATGCACATTGAAAAAACAGTCACCATGAAACAAAAAATAGCTAAAACTATGCCAGCGCAGTGGCACTGGAGGTTGAGGCACTGGTTGCTATACCTCATGCCATGCTGTTGACCTGGGTTCAGGAATAAGCTCGGGACATGGGGGGGTCAACAGGGGGTAGAGAGGATCAAGCATCCAGAGTACTGCTCTCCTCTCTCAGGGGAAGGGAGACTAGTCTTCCCACTCTCTGACTGCTCTCTGGTGATGGCTGGAGAGCAGCACAGGTTGGGAGGCTGGAAGCCGACATCCTTACATTGGTAAAGAGGGGGATGGGTGAAAATTGGAGGAACCAGGAGCAGCCCCAGAATCTAAATTGGGTCTCTGGGAGGGGGGAGAAGCTGGCAACCTCCTTCCAGCCCCGCCGTGGGGGGACAATCCACAGGAGATAATCTGAGGCCACCTAGCATGGGAGCAGTGGGGACTGGAGTGAGAGTCCCTCCATTGAGAGGGCCAAAGCCACCTGCCAGGGCTCCAGGGGCAGAAAAATGTAAATACAAAAAACAAACAAAAAAATAGCTAAAACTAAACTTGACACTTTTTCCATGTTAAGATTTAACATGAACATAATAGTTTAATCTTAATTAACATTTTAATTTGGTAGAGCTTTTATTTGATACTTTATTGTTTGTGAGGGACGTTTTGTACTAGTTGTATATTGTAGTTAGTTCTTAATTATTTATTAATAGTAACTGTAAAATTAAAAATCAGAATCATAGCACTGGAGCACTGTGAATTTTGAGGGGTAATATTTACATGTTGCATGAATATTATTAAAGATATATAATAACTTTCATGTTTCACAATGTGTTTATAATTTTGAGATGATCTTATAGGTGTTCATGTGAGTAGAAATAATATTTATTAATATGCATACTATTCACACAGTTTCCTCTTTTATTTAAATTTTCAAAATTTGTGAATGTTTGTAAAGGATTAATCTGCATGTTTTGAAAATCTTTTTGAAATTACATAGAATATAGAATGTTTACTGGTGCTTACTGGTGTGAACATTTTGTGATCTTTTAAAGTATATATGCGCTTTGCAGATTATATTGTAAAGTTTAATAGATCTACATATGTTACATACATGTTACACATGTTCATGTTTAGTGTTTATGGTAAAGTATATGAACTTTGCCCATCAAATTTGAATATTTCCTTGTTTTGGGCAGCAAATCTGAGAATATTTTTGTGTTTTTTTGCAATTACTTTTGGAAATGTTACTTCTTATCTATTGAAAAGTGGATGCAAATTTACCTCAAGTACCACGATTTAACAGTTTGATATAAATACTTCACTTCTCACTTTTATAATGTTGAATTAATGTGAAAAAATGACTTCTACAACAGAATATGATTTCATAATAATATTTTATTTAAAAAATGCAAACATTAATAAACATAAATCAAAATGATGAAGCACTTAAATTCAAAGACTAACAGAATATATACACTTTATTATACAAATATATAAATTAAAATGATAGAGAACTTTACTACAACTGAACACAATAAAAATATATACATTTCAAATTGTTTTTATATTTACATATCTATGTACAGTATTAAAAATGAAAGTATATACATAATAAAATAAAAGATGGAATAAATTAAAAGGTGGAGAACTTATCCACAAAACAAAATAATATCTATGTTATTTAAAAGAAAATAAATGAGGACATTTACCCTAAAGCAAATAGTAACCAGACATATATTTTTATTTGCATCACTCTACAACAGAAAGAAAGGATTTACATTTTTATTTACAAAACAGTGTGGGGATGGAAGGAGGGAAGACAGATTGGAAGAAGTAAGAGAGGTTTATTTCTTGCAGTGGTTTGGAAAGAGGCTAGGGATAGAGCAGTTGAGGATTCTGAGGAGAAATGGAGGGAATGGATAGGAGTAGCTGAAAGTAGGGGAGGAGATGGAATATGGGGGTGATGGAATGGGGATTCCTTGTGAAAGACAGGGAGGAAAGAGATAGGAGCAAGAGTACAGTGTGGATTAGGTGGCATAGTTATAGAGGGTGAGCATTCAGATTTAAGGACAGATTTGGGAGCAAAACAAGTGGTAGCTTTAGGTGCAGGTTTCAGGAAAGAGGAGACAGCAGAAGATGAAGGAAGAGCAGTGAAAGATGATTGTAGGGAGGGGTGTTGAGGAGTGTTGGGTTGGGAGATAGAAGGAAAGGTAGGTTGGGAGACAGAAGGAATGGAAAGGGTAGGTTGGGGTGGAGAAGGTAAAGTATTGGGAGGGGAAGATTTACATGCAACAAATATTCCTGCTCCCATGGCAAGAGTATTGAGCCTTGCCTGAATGCATTGGAGGGCAATAACAGCATCAGACATATGACTTAATGCCCTCCAAGGCACCAGACATAGTATTTACACTGCTGAAGGCAGAAATAGCAACTGACATTTGTTGTTTCATGCCTTCCAAGGTTTCACCATTCCTGCAGCCATAATTGCAATACTAGCTGCAAAGTTTCCCAATTGATTGCTCATGGTTGTGATGGCAGATGCTTTTTCAACCATGTTGTTACTAAGGTCCCTCATAATCTAGGCCTGTTGTTGCTGGTTCAGGATAATTCTGTGCAGCTATCACTTGCCATGGACTGCCTGAGCTATTGCCACTTGCCACAGCACTTCAACTCATGTCGTGTCTTCCTCAGGGGAAGCAATTACTTTTATGTTTTATACACATATTTTTCTTTTCTGTTTGTTTTTGTGTTTTTTGTTATACAATGCTGTTTAACAACAACAATTTTAGCATCTTTATTACTTAAAGCACATTACTTAACTGTTAACTGATTTTTCAGGAATTTTAAGGTTTGCCAGTAGCCTGCTGAAATCTATTTGGCAACACCTTTATGAATGAAAATACAAATTTATACTGTTAAAATAACATTCCTTAACTGGTTTTAAACTCATAACACCTCAACAGAGTATAATTAAACATTATTGAACTTCTTGGGTTCATTCATAGATACATGGCCTTTATCATGAAATGCAACTAAAGTTAACTATGCCAGTGCACCAGTCCAGTGGTAGCACTACTGTTTGTGGTGCCAATGACCCAGGTTCAGAAGCAAACCCAGACTCTCAGATGAATGGCTGGGTGGAGGAGGATCAAGCATCAGTAGGGCTGCTCTCCTCCTCTGGGGAGGGAGGGTGGGCAGTGCCTGATGCTTGCATGGCCCCTGGTGGAAGCTGAGGGAAAGGCAACCTGGAACAGAATATCAGAGGTTGTGGCAGACATCAGCACATGCTACGTGGGCATGCATGGTGTGCACCTTGACATCCTTTCATGATATGCATCACTGGGGGGTCCAGAACACAGGAAAATGCCAGCAGCAGGATACTGGGAAATGCTCACAGGTCCTACATCTGACTAGCTGGGCTTGCCAAACCAAACTGGATCTGGACTTCAGTGGGGAATGTGGACCCCTGCCAACTCAACCATGGAGGAAGCATGCCCAGGGGGTAGATGGCTGGCAGTAATTCCTGGCAGAGATCATGGTCATGGGGCATGAGGGCCATATGGGAAGAAGGAGGATGGATAAAAAAAAGAAACTCAACTAAAGTTTGTAAGAAGGACTAAAGTAAAGAAAAAAATACTTTTTTTCTTTCAAAAAGTGCTATAATCCTTTTTATGCCAAGGCCTTTGGAAGAATTTATGAACTCTATGTGTGGGGAAACTAAGGAAGAGCATTATATATGATTTTAGTTACTCAAATCAGTCAGCCTTAGAACTAGACAATGAGGGACCTTTTGGTGGACAGTGGGGTGATGGAAACATCTTGCTGCCTCTGGGATAAGGCTGTAATATGTCAAAGAATATTATTCATTACCATCATATGTGTTATAATAGTTCTGTGTTTCACTTGTCGTTTGATTGTTACATACAATACACGTATATTGTTGTTCTGGAATTATTTGAGGCACTTATTCAGTTTGAATATAATGTTATATTTTATTTACAGAGAATGTAAGTTTAAAATAGTTGCATAGTTTTTACACAAAAGAAACATATGTCAGTTTATAAAGAGAACTCTGTTAAAATTAAGAATACATGAAAACTAACTCTGTAAATAAATATGTCTCGTATACTAAAGCTGACTTTACAATCTATCTATTGCAACATAGTGTTATCAGTAAAGGTGAGAAGGATATTATTTTGAGTGGGCTGTATATTACAGTGAACCATAGTGCTATGATATTGCTGTATATGTAACAGTTACTACATTTTTATGTTTGCTTGCGCATATGCAAGAAATATTATGTGACAGCTTAGGAGAGTAGTGGGTTGGGGAGGAGCTGCAGTGTGGCATCCAACAGAAGTATTGCATTTGGGGGCCTGGCCCTGGTGCACCAATGGAGGCACAGTGTGCTGATGACACTGGCTTCCAGAAGGTGCACCAAGTTGTAATGTTTTCGCCGCAGCAATCACGGGCCGCCTCGTCATTGCAGCATCAGCGATTGCTGCAATGAGGGAGCAACCCATCATTGCTGGGCAGAACATTGCTAGTATGATGTTGTTTGTGAACATGGTGGTGCCTTGCGGCCGTGTTCTCAAACAATATCAAAGAGCCCTAGTGCCGAGGGGGTGCCCAATCCCCCTTGGCAGCATGTTCCCCTCCCCACAGATGTGTGTTTTTGCCGACGGGGGCCCGAATTCCCATCAGCATTCATCCCCGGTGTTGACTTGCCAACGGGGGAGCACACTCTCCATTGGCAGTACATTCCCACTCCCTGTTTGATATGCCAATGGGGGAGCCCACTAACCGTTTGCATCAGCCCCCCCAAAGAGTAACGTGAGAGTCCGAGGGGGTGCCCAATCCCCCTCAGCTCTTGCTCCCCAATTTTTGTACCGACAGGGGTGCCTAATCCCCCATTGGCTACACCCCACAAAAAAACACATATTCAGGTGGCATGCTGGGAGCCCACCCCAGTGCGCCCAATGCCCGTGCAAAGGAAAAACTGTCCTGCAATGTTTTTTTTTTTTTTGTTTAAAACCTGTAAAACAAAAACAGTCCTCATGGTCTCCTGGCCCCTCCCCACAACCCACACCCACCCACTGAGCACCCTGCTCCCCACCCCCACCCCATACTTACCTCCGAGACTGGTGTGATGATCTTCATTAGACCGGGAACACGTCTGCACTCTTCAAAGCTGACCACGATTTGAGGAAATGCCGATAAGCTGTATAATGGGATAGATAGGGTTTTTTCTACCTTTTTGTATATCTAAGGCATTTTTTGGAATTTTGGCACCAAATTTTCAACATGGGGTTTTTGGGATCCCTCCTCATAAATTCAGTCACTGTCATGGCATTAATCGGTCCCGAAAGGTGATTTTGTGGTCACTGTGCAGAATCACCTTTCGGGACCAATTAATGAAATGACAGTGCCTGTGTTCATGAAGTGGGCTCTCAAAAAGTGTATGTTGCAAATCTGGTGGAAAAAATCCAAGAAATGACTGTTTTACGAGTGTGCATTGCACAGTTACTCGCCGTCGTAACTTCACAATTTGCAATATTTTCAGTCCAGATTTTCAACATTGCCATTTTTCTACACCTCCTTATGAACAGTACAGCTGTAATTTTTCACATCCTGGGTGAAATGTGTTTTCACACTTGCGGCGCAGAGTAGTGCGGTCGCTGTGGAAAATCAGTGTTTGGGATGCATGAAGAAAATCACAGTGACACTGTTCATTAGCAGAGGTCCTAAAATGCCTATGTTGAAAATTTGGTGACAAAAGTCTATAAAATGACTGTGTTATGAGCGTCCGTTGCGCAGTGTACACGTACGCTTGTAACTTCGCACATTTACAATGTTTTCACTCCAAATTTTCAACATTGCCATTTTCCTGCTCCTCCTTATGAACAGTTCAGCTGTCATTTTTCACATCCTGCCTGAAATGTGTGTTTGCACTTCGGTGCACAATAGCGCAGTTGCTGTGGGAAATCAGTGTTCGGGACACATTACGAAACTCACAGTGACACTGTTCATTAGCAGAGGCCTTAAAATGCCTATGTTGAAAATTTGGTGATGAAAGTCCATAAAATGAGTGTGTTATGAGCATGTGTTACACAGTTTCCACACATGCTCATAACTTCGCACATTTGTAATATGTTCACTCCAGATTTTCAACATTGCCATTTTTCTGGCCCTCCTTATGAACAGTACAGCTATCATTTTTCACATTCTGGCTGAAATGTATCTTTGCACCTGCAGTGCAGAGCAGCCTGGCCGCTGTGAGAAATCAGTGTTGGGGCCACATTAACAAAATCACAGTGACACTGTTCATTAGCACAGGCCGTAAAATGCCTGTGTTGACAATTTGGTGATCAAACTCCATAAAATGACTGTGTTACAAGCGTGCATTGCACTGTTTCCAGTCATGCTCATAACTTCGCACATTTGTAATATGTTCACTCCAGCTTTTCAACATTGCCATTTTTCTGCACCTTCTTATGAACAGTAAAGCTGTCATTTTTCACATCCTGGCCGAAATGTGTTTTTGCATTTCTGGTGCAGAATAGCGTGGTTGCTGTGGGTAATCAGTGTTCAGGACACATCAAGAAAATCACAGTGACACAGAGCAGAGGTCCTACAATGCCTATTTTGAAACTTTGGTGATGAACATCCATAAAATGACTGTGTAATGTGCATGCGTTGTGCAGTTTCCACATACTGTATGCTCGGACGTGTGAGCACTTTTTATATTCCCAGTACAGCTGTTCAATATTGCCATCTCTTTACATCTCCCTGTGGATGGTACAGCTGTCATTCTTCACATCCTGCCCGATCTGTGATTTTGTTCATGTGGTGCAGAATGGCACATGGCATGCCCGTCATGGCCGATGACCCAAACACTTACACCAATGCCTGTCCATCTCTACAGGATGGAGGTGGGGTTGGTGTGAACTTCAATACTTCACTGACATTCCTGTTCTGCATATGTCTAACTCCTGCATGCCCAATGCTAATACCAGCAAGCAGACATTTGGCATTGACAAATGCTTGTTTGGTTGTGGGTTTGGGTTCTTGAGTCTTCTTGGGTGGGGGGAGTCCTCTTTTCTTGGGGGCTAGAAATAATCAGAATTTTTTAAAGTCATACAGTTAAGGCATTTACTCACAATAGTCCTTGGCAATACCCCTCCTTACCAGACAGTTACAGCCCTGATCCCTGAAGTCTCTTCTTTACTTGGATCTTCGGGTATCATATCTAAACTATATCAGGTGTTGTTTAACAAAAGCTATGGGAACTTTTTTGGACCCATGAGGTTTTGGAGCGCCATTCCTGCTCATTATCATCCTGATTGGCAAACCCTGTGGAGATCCTGTCATAAATATGTTTCTCAAGGCAGGTTGCATCTTATGCAATATCACATTTTACATAATATGTACTATACTCCAGTTAAGTTAAAGAAATGGGGTCTCTTGGACTCTAACTTATGTATTAAGTGTTCTCGGGAGGAGGGAACACTTCTTCACTTATTTTGGTCCTGCTCCAAAATCTCTTTTCTATGGGACTCTATCAAGATTTCCCTGGATCCTTTACTGGGCCTACAGGAGTATTTCACTCCGGACATTTGTCTCCTAGGGGCTTGTCTTCTATTAGAGTTAAAGTGAGAAGGTTTCGTATCTCTATGATAGTGTTATCTGTCAAGAAGCTTATCTTATGCCACTGGAAAAACAAGTCCACTCTGACTTTTCAGAAATGGGTGAATGAAATTCTTGCCAACCTGCATACAGAAAAAGTGATTGCCAGCCTCCATAACAGACTGTCGGTTTATTCACAAATATGGGATCCCCTTTACTCTCTAATTCTAGTTGCTCAGACTTAGTTGTGTTTTAGGACAAGTTGCCCTCTAGGTTCCTGTATAAAGACTTTGTACTTATGGGACACATAGATATGTTACTGCTGTATAGGGAGGGAGGGAGGGTGGGGCAGTTTTATCTTAATAAGTTGTTGTATTCTTGCTTCATTCTCATGGTAACTGCCTTTTATTATGGAAAATTTCTTAATAAAGTTTGAATTGAAAAAAGAAATAATCAGAATTATGTTATTGTTAACTAATAGTTTTAAGTTCAGAATGTTTTTAATTAGTTATGTTTCAAAAGTTGACAGAGCCTTTAATAAATGTTCTGAATTTCTTAACGTACTACAGCTATTAAACTATAAGGGTTAAAATGTTACTGTATGTAAGTAATAACCATTTATTTCTGCAACTGTATTATGACTATCTGCAATAAGACAGTATTACGTGTCAGCATTCAAGCAAGTAAGGTTTCCTGTTTTATGAGAAGAATATACTATATAAAACAGTTGTTCAAATAGATTTTAACTAATGACGTACAGTAATAATTCTCCATTTGTTGATTCATCACTGAGTTGGCTAGGTTATACATTTATTTATTTATTTAATTTTGGTAACCAGGTTGGTCCACTGAGATGAGTAATGGTCCCTTTTTTGGGGGTGACCCAGAATTAATCACAGATATAGTGAAAATATAACAATAGCAGAGGTACAGAGACAGTATTTTACATAAGCACATGGTAAAGGAACAACATTTAACCATACTAGACACTTTGCAACACTTGTTAATACACTTAAGTACTATTGTGAATATAACCACTAACTGTTTACACACTTAAATCCATTTTTCATTCATGAAGTACATCCAATCCCTGATCGATTTATTTGAGTTGAGGGGTACAGGGACGAGATATCAGAGAAGACAAGTGCGTAGGTTTAGCTCCAGCAGGTGAGTCTTAAGTCCCCTTTTAAAACCCCATAGCAAGTTACATTCCTGTAGATTTTTTGGAAGTGTATTCCAGAAGGGAGGGATGAAGGCCAAGAAGCCCGGGACCCTTGGGCTGACTTAACTCTGGGTACTATAAACAGCTGGCTATTTGAGGATCTTAGTGTCCTGCTATTCTGTTTTGTTGTCAGCAATTCTGCAAGATTTGTGTGGGGGGGGGGTTACTAGCCTTCCTGAGTTTGTAGGCTAGGCAGAGAGATGGGTATTTTAGACTGAGTTCCAAAGTGGGCCTAGGCTAAGGATTGGAGGACCTGACAATGGTGTGCTCTGAAGTGGGTACCTGCTGCAAACCTACACATTTTATGGTACAGGGTTCCGAGCTTCTGCATCTCAGTGTTTCTAACTGTGAGCAGTACAGGGGAACCATAGAATAGGGTGGGTACAATGGTACCTTGTGCAACCTTGAGCCGGGAGACATGTGTAAGATATGGACTAAGGCAATATAGTAGTCCTAACCTCTGATTTAATGTCTTAGCGAGTAGGTCAATGTGAGCCTTGAAGGTGCAGTCCTGGTCAAGGGTAATGCCTAGGTACCTTAGGGAATCAACAACCTTGACTCTAGATACATTTGAAAGTGAGAGTGCTAGTTTTTCAACCTGTCATATCTGAGATTTTTAGGGCCAAATACCATAGCCTTAGTTTTTTTTCTGTTTAGGACCAGTTTGTTATTAATCAGCCATCCCTCCAGCTGATGGAGGCCTCTGGTCAGTGATTTATTAAGGGTGTCATTATCATTGTTTGACCTGTATAGTACCACATCATCCATGTACAATGTGAGCTTTGTCTCACTACAGGAAGAAGACAATTCATTTATAAATAATGAAAATAGCAGAGGCCCCAGGATTGATCCCTGAGGGAACCTGTCGTGAATAGGGCACATACCCGATATGGCAACCCAGCCATCTAACTTGTTGGGACCTACCTAGGAGATAATCAGTAAACCATTGTACCGCCAGGCTATCTAGGCCAGTATGTTCAAATTTTGCAAGGAGTAGTTAATGATCTACCAGGTCTAAAACTTTGGTGAGATCAATAAAGACCGCTCCTGTGAGCATTCCCTTATCCAAGGCAGAATATATATCCGTGGTGAGATTTACTAAGGCAGTATTTGTTCCATGGTTTTTTCTAAAACCATGTTGTGTGACTGTAAATAGGTTACGACGCTCCACGTATTCCACTGCCTGATTATATACAACCCTCTCCATCACTTTACTTAGGATGGACAGGAGAGATATTGGACGGTAGTTTTCGACCAGTTCATGTGAGCTACCTTTGTGGATAGGTGAGACCAGGGCAGCTTTTCAAGTGAGTAAAATTTCCCTTCAAGGAAGGATTGGTTGAATAGCCATGAGATAGGTGTGGCAATGACTGGGGTAGCAATATTTAGTAGCTTGGGTTCTATTTTATTATGCCCAGCTGTTCCGTGAGTTTTGAGCATCCTTAATAATTTTAGGAAGTCAACTCTGGAGACTAATTTGAAATGAAAGTCCAGGGCATTGGGATTACCTTTGTTGGAGTCTTGGGGGAACTGAGGTTGCCGAGGGTGGTTTATCTTGAACTTATCAAGTTCAATAAAATATGTATTAAATGATTTGGAGACATCAATGGGGTTTCTGTGAAAGACGTCATTTGCTACAGTATCACACCCTTGATAAGAGTGTTAATATGTACCCAGAATTTTTTGGGGGTCAGAAAGATTATTTTCCTGAAGTTCCATGAAATACTGAGTTTTGGCTCTTTTTAG
The DNA here is from genome assembly GCA_016271365.2 of Neoceratodus forsteri. NCBI lineage: Eukaryota > Metazoa > Chordata > Ceratodontiformes > Ceratodontidae > Neoceratodus > Neoceratodus forsteri. The sequence goes on from CM028131.1 coordinate 838,273,663, forward strand.
CTAAATTTTATACCCATTCCTGAGTTCCCTGTAGTTCTGCCAGTCTAAGGATTGACATGAGGATTTGAATGTACCCCACTCTCTGTCTCTTTCCCTCATGAATTGCATAAGGTCCCAGGAGAGCCATCTGACTTTTTAGCCTTTGACTCTGATCTGTTTTAGTGGGGCATGCTTATTGGCGGCAGACAGGAAGTTGTTAATGAAATATTCAAGGACTGCAGCCAGATTAGGAGCAAGCATAATTTGATGCCAATTGACATCAGCCGTTGTACTGAGAAAGGAGCACTGGTCAAATTTAACATAGTCCTCGGTCCAAAATATTCTAGGGGAGGGGGTAGGTAAGTTGTTTCACAAAATACTGGATGTGGGGGGGGAGTGATAACTCAATGAATCTGCAAAGGTGCCTGCCAATTTGAATCTATCCAGATTAGTGACTAGGACCCAATCCATTGTAGTGTGGTTACCAGTTTTAACATTTAGTCTGGTTGGCTTTCTTATTAATTGTTTGAGTTCAGCCTCTAAAAGGGAGGATTTCAGGTCGTCGTTGATGAGGGGCCCCCAATGTATATTAAATTCCCCCAAGATAACCTTCTCTCCCTGGGCAAGAGCAGAAAGAATATGTATTAGGGACATTAGAGATTTGGTGGCAGTCTTGGGAGGGTTATATACAGATCCAGTGAGCAGTGACTTAGTCCCACCCGGTAATAGCTTTATAAACATTGCCTCACACTCAGAGTGGCTAAGGTCTGGTGTCAAGACAGGAGAAGGATTAAGAGCTGGTTTTACACAGATCAAGACTCCATCTCCTTTTTTTCTCAATCTGTCCTGTCTAAAAAAACCTGTACCCAATTAAGTCAACTTCATGGTCTAGTATATGGGATTAGAGCCATGTTTGACTAATTATTATAATGTCCGGTGAGTACAGACTCACCCAGGCCTCCAATTCATGCATTGTTGGTATTAAGCTATTAATATTTATATGTGTTATTTTTAATCCTTTAGTAGTGTCCCATACAGTCTTGTTGGAGGTAGCAAATTTATATGTTATAGATTTTAATATACTGTATGCAATACACTTACTAGGTTGAGTTTCACCAGCTTTCTCAGATTCAGTGGGAAGAAGTGCTTCTTGGGGTGGCATGCTTTTGGTAGGTTCTGAGAAAAGTAGAAAACAAGATACAGATTTTTCAGATGAGTTGTGATGTATTTCTAATATATCTAAACTATATATCTTTGCATACACTGAACACTATAATCTGTTAGTGGAAAAGAACCACTTGACCCAACTAGTCTGACCAAATGTTCCATTCCTTTATACAGTATAATCAGTCTCTGGCATCCTTGTTTCCTCCATGCCAATGTTTTAATATATCCTTGTTTTACCGAACACACTGTTGAACTTTTCTTCTACATTTTAATTGTAAATCTGGTTGGTGATAGTGTGGTTGATTTATCAGTGGATCTCCTTGGCTGTATATTTATCACATGACAGTTTTTAATATATGAAATATACTTATTAGGTTGAAGTCTGGCAGATTTCTTAGGTTCGGTGGGATGGGCGGTTGTTGGGGTGGAGTGTTTTGCTAGGTTCTGAGAAAAGTAAATGACAAGATACAGATTTACTTTCTGGTCTGATGAAGGTGTCTACCTTCCATTGTCCATTACTTTGTTCACAAACACATCCGCCACTGTTGGAGCTGGACACCACCACAGTTTACATTCATTTTAAAAAGATTATGCTTTTGCACATTTGGAAATTGCACCTTTACATTGCAGCATGTGGAGATGACAACCAGCCTACAGATGTCATTTATCTTGTTTGGCTACAAAGAGAGAACTAGTTTTGTGAAGTTTGCAATTAAATTGATATGAAGAACTTTAAAAATGGAGCTAATCCAGGGGTTGGATGTTACCATTAGAGACAAATACAGTCTTTGAAACTTGAAAAAAGAATGCTTCTAAGGGAGACAGAATGCCTTTCAGAAAATGCAAATGAGATCTGATTGCTGGTAAATGCTTGAGAGATGGGACTTTTGGGGGCAGACCCTCCCCCCATGATGGAGATAAATGGAGACAGATTTGTCATGAGCTCAAAAGAACTTTTGGAGAATGAAGTCAACAACATGACTAGTGTTAGAAGATAGCAATCTTATATCTCCCTATAGAAAACAATTATTTCCAGCATCAGTTTTTTGAGCTGTTAAATGGAACAACTTAAGTTCCTTGTCGTTTCCCATGAATTATTTTAAACACACTCTGGCTATTTCTTTCTGAATACAGTCTTATGTTTTTTTTTCTTGCTCAGAGCACTTTACACAGTTTCGCAAACCACTTGCACTGAGTGATAATAAGACCACCTATTAGAAAAGTGGCCTCCAAACTTTGGACTAAGTGATATGCGAGTTCAACAATTTGCCCAACAGCACAAAGAAGTATGTTTTTTTTTTCAAAATGAAGTAAATACTGTGATTGCTGGTTTAAAAAAATCTATTTATGTGAGGAGAAATACAGAGGACTATACAGCCACTATATACTGTATGTTAGCCTATGTTTTAATATATTTATGTCTTTATTCCACACATTGTTGATGTTTGCTCATGTTCTACTGTCTGTTACTGTGGATGACAGTCATTTTCATATGTCCTCTACCTTTTCAGAGCAGATGTATACATAAACATCACTCTCTCATTTCTCTCCTTTCAGCTTTATTATATGTATTGTAGTCCTGGAGCACATGTTCAGTTGGAAAGGTTCCCCTTTTATGCCTTTTTAAGCCTTGTGAGCTGATAACAGAATTTATTTAATAAAAATGTGGTTACACAACAGTCAAACTTAATTAAAGTATTATTGTGCAAGAATAAAACTTTTTGGAAGGTTTATTGTGAAGGAGCATTGCTACTGCTATTGTTAACAATGTACAATAAATAACCTGGGTTATGGAGTAAGTGTGCTATGTTTATAAAATATATTTACTAGGCCAGGATTCTACAGGTTTCACAGACTGGAAGGGTAGGCAGAACTTTAGCTGTTGGGTGGTTACACTCTGTACAATGTAAAGAAGAAGGAGATCAATCTAATAAATAACTTATTCTTATTATACTGGTGTGGTAGCTCCAGTGTAGTTATGGTTGTCAAACAAGTTCTATCATAAACTCCTAACTTAGCACCTTAATTGCTTTAGTAGTGTTCAGAAGTCATGCGAGTGTAGTGGCAAATGTAATTCTGTGGAGGAACTAGACTGAGTATGTCTGTTACGTCAGTAACTGCCTGACTGTCACTCTGTGTTAGCTCCCTGGTGCATACCGATGCACATGCTGAGGTCTGCATGAGAATCACGGAGGTGCTAATGGAATTAAATATTTGCAAAATGCTTTTGTCTTAGAGCAGTTACAAATCTCAACAGCTCCTAAAATGTAATAGCTGCTCCCTTGATCCCCTTGATGAACTGAACATTGTTGCTCATGATGCCTCAGAAAAAATATCTCAGAAAGGTGGCCGGCAATTTGAACATCGCTAAACTGGGGAAGCCACCACAAGTAAAACATTGTCCTCGTTCTGTGACTCCAACAATGAATAAAGGTAAACAGAATATATCACCCTTCATGCAAGACCCTCCAGATACTTCCCAAGTTAAAAACCAAGCGTTGATTACCAATGTACTTAGGTCTAATGTTAAACTGACCCCTCCACTGGCTCCTATTTTCTTAAAACAAGTCAGAGGTAAAATATCTGGCCCAATAATCCCCCCCTCAGATCAAGCCATTGGTTGAACCAAGTGAAGATACTGCAGTGGATTGGTTGGGTTTGACAGTGGAGAACATTAGAATTAAGGAGGAACCAGGGAAAGACCAGCAGTCCATTTTTTCCTCAGATGTTCCTGTGAACCACGAGATGCTGACCATTTATCCTACCTCCATTTTTTCAGAGAAATTTGTGCAAGCAGTGGGAGAAGAGAGACCTGATGGAGAACAAGCAGAAATTGTTCTAATCACTGAGGTAAAAGGGCAAGAAGCTGTGATGTGGACAGAAGAGGGTGAGAGTCAGGTATGTTCACACAGTTATAATGATGAGCTAACAGAACATGATGAGAAAGAAACATTTGGGAAACGTGTTAAAGAGTGGGTAAAAGGGAAAAGAATGGAGTTTACAGATAATAACAGGGACAAAAATATTGTTAATATTGTGACTGGATATCAGCCGGGGGGAGATGAACACTCTATAAATAATAAAGCTACACAAAATGAGGAAAGAAAAAGTTGTACATCTACTCAATGGAGGGCAAGCCATGGGAACAATAATACCTCAGACACCGAGGAGTCTATGCTCACAGAACTAAATGGTGAAATTATGTAGGAAGAATCACCCCACTTTGGGCTCAAACAATAATGTCCCAAATTGGAAAATTAATAGAGCAAACAGGGGCAGCAAATAAAGACATGGCTGAAACAATAAGTAGCTTTCAGACACCGGTCTCCTCTTTACTAAATGAGAATATATCTTCAAGAACTGAACAGACAGAGGCCCAGAAAAGAATATCTGACCTGGAGGACCACAATCTTGCAATTAACAGGCAATTGAAGGATTCAGAAGAGGCACATAAAGAAATCAAAAATAAATTGGTGGATTTTGTGGCCAGAACAAGGCATACAAATACCAGAATATTGGGAGTTCCAGAGTCATGGAAGAAAAACAAGCCTATCAAACTAATCTTAAAAGAAATAATGGCTGAATATTTGAATGTACTGATTGAACTAATAACAACTGAATCTGATTGAGCCCATAGAATATGTCACCCTGATAATGGTTTACAGGGCCCTCCTAGGCCTATTGTGGCTAAATGTCTCCAGTTAGAAGATAAAGAAACATTAATGTCTGCAGTGTATAAAAAGAAAAGACTATCTATTAATGGAGCAAACATAGCAGTTTTTAATGATTTACCTGCTGAAGTAATTGCTGAAAGAAAGAAATTTGATTATATTAGAAAAATACTGTGGAATAGATCAATCAAATCAACCATGATTTATCCAGCCAGGTTAAAGGTGGTATACAAGGGTATAAGGTATACCTATGAAACAGTGGAAGAAGCAGCAAATGAGGTAAAAAAAATGTTGAAGATGGACACATTATAGATTTGTTTTGCTCAATGATTTAATAATAAAAAAACAATAGATTGAAAATAATTTAATCCTTTCTTTTTTTCTTTCTGTGTGCTTGGAGGATTTTTTTCCATGCTACAAATGTTTTAAAACTAAATAATAACTATAATAAGGTAATGTATATTAAGTGATGAAATGTTAAAGGAACTTCTATTATTAGAACAAATTTAAGAAGTGTGAATCGTTTTTGATGTATTATATGTACAATTACTAATTAAGGTATGCATCAATACTATATGAGCTGAAACTAATTAGTATGCAAGACTTAGTAAATGGGATTTAAGGTTGAAAATAGGATTATCTAGTTGTTTATGTTGCCTAAATTAGCACTATAGCTAAATATGGTATTATCTGAAATATTTATTAGTTCTTAAGCACACAGCAGGATATGAGTTGATTGAAATTAAGCAACAATGGGAGTTACACAGAGTAGATTACAAAAAAGTGATTGGTAATGGGACTCCTCTTTTCAGGGAATCTCATGAAGAGAAAAAAAAATTAAACTACTTGACATTGGGGGGAGGTATGGGTGGTGGTGTATGGTTTGCTGCACACAAATTAGATAGTAAATGTAATATATGGTATACAATCTTAATTAAGATAGAGTAGAGATTGGAACTAATACTTGAATATAACACAGATGGATAGAGTTATTAGAATAGCTACCTGGAATGTCAATGGTATAAATTCCCCCATTAAAAGAAAACATATATTAACCCATAGAAAAAGGAAACAATTTGATGTTATATTTCTTCAAGGATTACATTTAAGAGAATAAGAAATGATTAAATTTAAAAGGAAATGGTTGCCATGTAAGTATTATTCAGAGGGAAAGTAATATATTCAATGGGGTTGCAATATTGATAAAACAATAACATAAAATGTCAACTTTTAGACCTTTCTAAAGCTCAAGAAAGTCATATATTATTGATTAAGATCTAAATTGCCTCGGAAACATTTATTCTTCATCCTATACATGCCCCCTTTGTCCATTATTCTTCCTTTTTGGCTGATGTTACGGAAGCAATAATAAAACTTGATCCAGCCAAAGTAATATTAGGGGGAGATATGAAAACCTTACTTTGGCCAGAAATAGATAAAACTGACATTATAACAAAAAGTAATATTGCATTAGCAAAGATACTGAAAACTTTTTTCTTTAATCTTGATTTAGTAGATATATGATGTAACTTGAACCCTAAAGAAAAACAATATACTCATCATAATAAAAAACACAGTTTACTCAAATTGATCATCTATTTCTTAATAATTCCTTAGTGTCAAACATAAAAAAGACTAGCATAGCTATTATATTGATCTCTGACCATGCCATAGCCTCTACAGAAATTAGAATATCAGATAAGGACAGATTATATAAAAAGAATTTGAGATTCAATAATGAACTCTTAAAAGATCAACAATTTATTAAAATGATCCAACAAGAAATAATATATTATTATGATACTAATGACGCAATAAATAATTACAAAATTTATTCATGGGATGCTCTAAAAATGTTTTTGAGGGGCCACATTATTTCATAGCAGAACATGATAAATAAAAAAATTAAACAATTAACTCAGGATTTAGATCAAAGGATTCAAGAAACTGAAATATTAATGGTGCAAGATTGCAGTAAATATTCATTATGGGAAGAGTTTAGATTAAAAAGACAGGAACTCATAAGGTGATAAGTCGGGGAAATATTTAGCAAACCAAATAAAAAAGAATAAGGAAAGGAACATTTTAACTACTGTAGAGACTATGGGTGGTGAGATAGTAAATAATGACAAAGAAATTGTACAAACCTTTTGTGATTGCTTTAAACAAAATATCAACAAGGTCAACAATTTAGCCTTAAGGAAGTTAATAATTTTTTGGGGCTTTTAAATAAGACTAATTATTTATGGGACCATACTGATATACAAGTAAAAGAAATAGATGAAGCAATATGACAACTGCCTAATAAAAAAAAAAAAACATCGGGATTAGATGGATTTACCAACAAATTCTTCAAAGCCTTTAAAACTGAATTAGTGCCTAAAATGTATGAAATAATGCAATTATTAATAAATCATAAAGAAGAATTACCGAAATCCACGCAGGAGGCAAAGGTCATTTTAATCCATAAAGAGGGTAAACCAACAAATAATCCACAGAGCTATCACCCTATTGCACTTATGTTCAAAATAATAAGGAAATAGATCAAACTCCATAATACGCAATAGCTCTTGATGCCAGTAAAGTGTTTGATGTACTTAAGACAGTACATGTTCAAGGTTTTGAAAAAAATGGGAAATACCAGAGCAAATCTTGTTTATAATCCAAGCATTATACAAATTTACAACTGTTAAGTTTCAAATAAATAATTTTTTATCAGAACATTTCCATAAGAGAAATGGTGTAAGACAAGGCTGTCCCTTATCCCCTGTTCTCTTTATAATGAGTTTGAAACCCTTCTTAAACCACGTAAAAGAAGACAATCAGATTGAGGGAGATCAAATCGATGATACATATAAAAACATCAATGTTTTTGGTGACAACATATTACTAACTGTTAAAAATATTAATTCATCTATTATGCCTTTCTTAGCATTAGTTGAGACATTTTCAGAGATTTCTGGATATCAATTAAATAAATCAAAATCTGTAATAATGAGAATGACTAAAGTAAAAGAAAATGTATTACCTATAATTCAAAAAGAATTTAATATAGATACTCAAATTAAATATGTGGGTATAATATTAACTAATGATCAAAACAAAAACATTACATTAAATTTTAATAAAGCCTTAAATAAAGCAAAATACCTCTTAGAAAACTGACGTAATTTAGCTCTCTCTTTTTGGGGACATATAGATTTGATAACAATTATGGTAATTCACCCATTATATGTATGTGTTGCAAAATATTTTTGGACTCTGCCAAGAAGTATGGTTCTCTCAATTTAAAAGGATTATTTAAATGTTTATATGGGGGGGACCACAGATTACCTGGGAGAAAATTATTACTCCTCATAGTAAAAGAAGACAAGGATGTCCGGACCCAGATTCATGGTTCCGGCCAATATCATCGCGGAACAAAATAAAGTGGACAAAAATAAAGCAGCAAAAACAGTGTCACCATCAATATTGGCAGCATAAAATGTAGTGTGCTGGAACAATGCAGACCACATGCAGCAAACAACGTCCACTGCATAGAGACACTGCACTGGAACACACAGCAGCAGGCACCCATGCACAGGAACAGCACAGAGGTGCAGGGATAAGGAACAGGGCAGGGTGCAACCACCACTGTGGGAAGCAGGCCACTGTACACCTGCCATGGTACTCTAATGGCACAGGCACCCACATGGTGGGGTACACCCACCCAGAATGTTGAGTCATGGAGACAGTGCACAGGGGTAACCACCGGAAGACAGGTGGACCATGGCCAACATGTGGATGGCCATGCATAATGCATGGGGCCAGGAGCACAAGCCAGCATGCCATCTCCCCTGTTCTGTGTGTGGCTGTTCCATCTCCCTGCACCCCTGTGCTGTTCCTGTACACTGGTGCCTGCTGCTGTGTGTTCCAGTGCAGTGTCTCCATGCAGTGAATGTTGTGTGTTACCTGTGTGTCATATGGCCTGCATTGTTCTGACACACTACATTTTGTGCTGCCAATATTGATGGTGACACTGTCTTTGCCACTTTATTTTTGTCCACTTTATTTTGTTCCACGATGTTATTGGCTGGAACCCAGATTCATATGCAATTGCCCATTATGCGACATTACTGTAGAAATGGGCTTTTTTTCCAAAACTGAATACCAAATTTTGAATAAAATAATCAAACATTCACTAACTTATATAGGAATTGAAGATTTGATTGCTAATATATTAAGAAATTTGACCAGCGTTCCACTGTTTACATACAGTATGTGGCAATGAAAAAGGCTAATAGAAATCTTACCCAGAATAAGATTCCTTTGTTGTACTTATTCATATGGAAATATTATGTCTTGTGGCCCAAAGGCCAGCATATTCGAGTAGAAGTGGAAATTCAGGACAGATATTGTTCATGGAAAATATAATAAATCAAGATAAATTTCCTGAATATGAGGATTTACCTTTTTCAAGATATAATAAAGGAAAAATGTCTTTCTATAGATACATTAGTGAAAGGAGAAAGTCCAGAGGGGGTATTGCTAAGCTTAATGGAGAAAAGGGAGCATGTGAGGAGGAGGACCCTGTAAAGGCATCTATCCTAAATAGATACTTTTGCTCAGTATTTACTGAAGAGAAGGTAGGGCAGGGCCTACAGCTCAGCATCATGGACACAGGGGGGAGGGAGGTGAGCACTACTCCCTTCACAAAAGAAAGGGTCCTACAAGAGCTTGCTAAGCTCAGGGTGGATAAGGCAATGGGACCTGATGGCATACATCCCAGAGTACTTAAGGAGCTAAAGGAGGAACTAGCAGAGCCATTAGCAGAATTGTTTAATGAGTCTCTGAGCACAGGAGATGTCCAGAAGACTGGAGAAGGGCTCATGTGATCCCGCCCACAAGAGTGGTAGCAGGGAGGAGGCGAGGAACTACAGACCAGTCAGTCTTACCTCAGTAGTGGGCAAGATTATGGAGGCACTCCTTAAGGAAAGGATAGTGCAACACCTGGAATCCATAGGGGCACAGGATCCAAGACAGCATGGGTTTACAAAAGGAAGGTCCTGTCAAACTAATATCATAGATTTATTTGACTGGGTACCAGAGTGGTGGACCAAGGGGGAGCAGTTGATGTCGCCTACCTTGACTTCAGCAAAGCTTTTGACACTGTTCCACATAGAAGATTGATAAATAAGCTGGGTAGGCTGGGGTGGGTCAGAAGTTGGTCAACTGGGTGGCAAACTGGTTGGCAGGCAGAAAACAGAGAGTGGTGGTAAATGGTATACAGTCAGAAGAGATGCAAGTCACAAGTAGGGTACCTCAGGGATCAGTCCTGGGGCCAGTCCTCTTCAACATCTTCATTAGTGACCTTGCAGATGGACTAGAGGTAAAGCTTGTCTGTTTGCAGATGACACCAAGATCTGCAACAGTGTAGATGATCCAGATGGGGTGGGCAGAATGAGAAGAGATCTGGATAAACTAGCAGAATGGTCAGAAGAGTGGCAACTGGGATTTAATGCAAAGAAGTGCAAAATCATGCACATAGGGAAGATAAATCCTGAAGCCACCTATAGGCTGGGAGGGGAGTTGCTAGCAGTCACAAAGAAAGAAAGAGACTTGGGCATCATCATCACTGATGACCTAAAATCATCCAAGCAGACCTCTAAAGTAGTAGGTAAGGCTAGGGGGGTGTTAGGGTGTATTAGTAGGGGTATCACAAGTCGTAAGAGGGAGGTAATAATCCCTCTGTACAAGACACTGGTTAGGCCCCATCAGGAGTACTGCGTGCAGTATTGGAGGCCACACCTTCACAAGGACATTAACCAAATTGAGGCAGTCCAGAGAAGGGCAACCAAGATGGTGCAGGGACTGCATCAGAAGACATATGAGGACAGATTAACGGAGCTCAATATGTATACCCTTGAGCAAAGGAGGGAGAGAGGTGATATGATTGAGGCATTCAAACACCTTAAGGGCATAAACAAGGTGAAAGAGTCTAACATGTTTAAATATAAGAAAAATAGCAGGACAAGAGGACACAGCATGAGATTAGAGGGAGGCCGATTAAGGGGGAATGTGAGGAAATTCTTTTTCACAGAAAGGGTGGTGGATGCATGGAATGGCTTACCACAAGAAGTGGTGGCTATGAATACAGTGCAGGGCTTCAAACAGGCATGGGATAGGCATAAGGGAGTAATACAAATGACTATGAATAGATAGGCCACTGACAGAGCAAAGGCCGATGGCACATTTATAAGGTAGAAAAAGAAATGGGCAGACTGGATGGGCCTTACGGTCCTTATCTGCCGTCAACTTCTATGTTTCTATGTTTCTATGTTCTTTAAGTACTTGAAATTGAAATCTAAATTTCAACAAGTAGCAAAAAGCTATCTGGCCAGAATAGATATGGACTGTAGTAGAATTTTGAAAGATCATACAAAAATTATTAATAAAGGAGAAAAAAACTCTTGAGCTTTTTTATACAAATATAGCAAATAACAACTATAAATTAAATCATAATTCACATATCAAGTGGAATAGAAAACTGAATTCAAAAATAACTGACCAACAGTGGTTAAATATAAGAACTCTAGCAAATATAAATTATACATCAGCCCGTAATAAATCAATGCAAGTTAAGATTAATGATAGGGTATACTTAACCCCTCTAATTATAGCCAGAATAGCTAATAGTCCATTTGCAAAATGTTGGCACAAATGTAATTCAATAGCAAATATTGAACATTGTCTTTGGAGTTGTTCTAAAATTATACCATGGTGGCAAAGGATGAAAACATTAACAGAGCAAATTCTTCAAACTAAATTATAATTGGATTAAATTATCTTCTTATTTAATTATGCACCAGAACTGCATAAGAATAAAAATAAAATATTATCCTTAGCCACAATGGCTACTAAGAGATTGATATTGGAGAAATGGAACACTGAGCAAATGCCAATATTTCATGAACATAGATGGTGGAACCTAGTTAAGAAAACATTAATGCATGAAAAATTGTGGTGGGACATCCTAGAAGATGAAAATGACATACTAGGTATAGGTTGGGGAACGATCAAGGATAATCTTCCAGATATTCTTAAATTAAATATGTAACAAATCTGTAAAATATTATCCTGTATAAGGTTCCAGATATTTGCACAGATCTGATTATGGTTAATTTAGTGATACATAGACAGTGTCAGCAGATAAGGGCCTATGGCCCACCTAGTTTGCCCATTTGAGTTTGTAACATCAGTTTATGTTTTCCTAGAACTCTGTTGCCCCTTACCCCTGACCTCCAGAATTCCTTTATGTCTATCCTATGCATTCTTAAATCCCTTGATTGTTTCCGCCCCCACCACTTCCTCAGGCAGGGTGTTCCACTTGTCCACCACCCATTCTGTGAATAAATTTTTCCTCACATTTCCTCTGAATCATCCTCCCTCCAACTTCATCCCATGCCCTCTAGTCCTGGAACATCTTTTTCACTTAAAAATAGTGTATTCTTGAACCCTGTTCCTCCCTGTAAGATATTTGTATGTCTCTATCATGATCCCTCTCCTCCAGGGAGTACATATTCAGTTCCTTCAACCTGTCCTCATAGGACTTGTGATGCAATCCATGTACCATCTTTGTTGCCCTCCTCTGAACCTTCTCTACCCTGTCTATGTCCTTACATAAGTAAGGTCTCCAGAACTGTACACTGTACTCCAGGTGGGGCCTCACTAGTGTCTTGTATAGTGGAATCATGACCTCCCTTTTCCTGCTGGAGATGCCCCTGCCTATGCATCCCAGCATCCTATTTGCTTTACCTGCTGCCTTGTCACACTGTTTCCCTACCTTGAGGTCATCAGAGATGATAACCCCATGATCCCTTTCCTGCTTGGTGCATGCTATATCCTCACCCCCCAAGTGATATATTGTGCCAGGGTTTTTGTGCCATATATGCATTATCTTGCACTTCTTTGTATTGAATTTCACTGCCAAACCCCTGACCATTCTTCAAGATTCTGCAGGTCCCTTCTCATTCTGTCTACACCCTCTGGTGTGTCTACTCTGTTACAGAGCTTTGTGTCATCAACAAACAGTGAAATTCTGCCTTCTAGGTCCTGCTCAATGTCACTGATGAGGATGTTGAATAGGACAGGTCCCAGCACTGATCCCTGTGGTACCCCACTGGTCACTCTTCCCTCTGTGGAGTGACAGCCATTTACCACCACCCTCTGTGTCCTGCCGCCCAGCCAGTTACCTACCCACCACACTACTGTCCTGCCCACACCCATATTCCCCAGTTTGTGTAATAGTCTTCTATGTGGCACAGTGTCAAAGGCCTTGCTGAAGTCCAGATAGGCCATGTCCACTGCCCTCCCCTGATCCACCTCCCTAGTCACCCAGTCAAATAATTCAGTGAGGTTGGTCTTATATCACCTCCCCCTAGTGAAACCATGCTGTCTTGCATCCTGCAGTCCATTGACAACCAGATGTTCCACCAATCTCTCCCTCAGTAGTGGTTCCATGATCTTCCCCACTACCGAGGTGAGGCTGACTGGTCTGTAGTTTCCCACTTCCTCTTTATTCCCACTTTTGTATAAGGGGACTACATCTGCTGTCCTCCAGTCTTTGGCTACCTCCCCTGTTTCCAGTGATCGGCTAAACAGGATAGCCAGAGGTTCAGCCACCACCTCTCTGAGTTCTTTAAGGACCCTGGGTGACCCCATCTGGCCCCATTGCTTTATCAACTCTTATTACTTCCAGTTCCTTCAGGACCCTTTCTCGTGTAAAGGGACTTGTGTCCATTTCTGCACCATTCTCACCCCTTATACTCCTTCCAGATCCATTACCCTCCTCTTCCTCAGTAAAGACTGAGCAGAAATACCTGTTCAATGTGTCAGCTTTACTGTTGTTATCTTACACGTGGCCCCCATCCTCCCCCTTCAGTCTCATTGTCCCTCCCTTTGCCTTTCTTTTTTCACTTACGTACCTGTAAAAGGTTTTGTCCCCTCTACCCACTGATTTTGCAATGTGCTCTTCTGTCTGAGCTTTGGCTTCCCTTACTGACCTCCCTGCCTCCCTTTGCTTCTCCTTGTACTTCTCCCTATCCCCTTCTGCCTGTGTCTTTTGTATTGCCTGAATGCAATCTTTTTGGCTTTCACTTTCTTTGCTACCTCTTTGGAAAACCATAAGGGCTTCCTCTTCCTTTTCCTCTTGCTAACCTGCTTAATGCATAATTCTGTTGCTCTTATAATCCCCATTTTAAATACTACCCACTGTTCCTCAACCCTTGATTCCTGCCCCATTCCCCTTAATGCCTCTTTCAAGTATCTCCTCATTTTCCCAAAGTCTGCCCCCCTAAAATCCAGGATACATGTTTTTGTGTCATTTGATTCTGCTCCTTCTGTGATTTCAAACCACAATGACTGGTGGTCACTGTTCCCCAGGTGCTCTCCCACTGTTACCCCCATCACACTGTCCCTGTTTGTGAGCACAAGGTCCAGTATTGCCTTCTGCTGAGTTGGTTCCATGACCAGTTGCTTGTGGAACGCACCCTGAAGGGAGTCCAGGATAAATCTGCTCCTAGTTGATGCTGCTGCTGGGATGCTCCAGTCCACGTCTGGAATATTGAAGTCTTCATGAATAACCCTCACAAAGTGAGGAACAATGGAGCACCAGGAAAAATGCGGTGCTTCTGAAAGCAAATTGACACTTAAAATGAATGAAGAAATCCAGCACCCGCATAGCAACCACACAAAAATGTGAAAAACACTACACATTTATTGAAGACCACCGTAATGCACATAAAAACTGACGTTTCACTTGGCCACCTGCCAAGCTTCTTCAGAGTATTGAAGTCTCCAACCAGTACTACCTCACCCTTGTCTGCCATCCTCTGATGATTTTGTATACTGTATTTAAATTGTATAATGAAAATGAAAAACAATAAAACATATATGTGTATACATATATATATGTGTATATATATATATATATATATACATATATATATATATATATATATATATATATATATACTTACACCTTTGCAAACTGTGTGAGATGCCTTTCGGCACCATGCAATTCTGCTTAAAGTTGAACCAGCATAACATTCTGTGGTGATTTGCATATGCAGCCCATGATGCTTTACATTGTGTGGGCATGTGTGATTTTGTATTTTCTTGAAACTTGGCTTCCCAGCCAAATGCCCTTGGGGTAACCCTTGACTCAGCGTTTACGCACAGAGGTTCTTTGTCTTTTATATATATATATATATATATATATATATAAGCTTTGACAATGTTCAACTAAATTACCCCGAGTTTGGCAAGCGTTGTCTTGGAGGCAAGGTCTAAATATGTGGAAATGTTCATGATGGCAGCTTATGCGGTTTCTGAGATTTGGAACCATTATTTACCTGTAGGTTGCTAACTTTTTCCTATACTTGTTTTTTATTTGTTTTGTTTTGAGGGTTTTTTTGTGCTTTCACCTACAGCCTAGATGGAACTGATTGTTTTTTTTTGGGGGGGGGGACTTTCAGGCCTTTCAGGTAGCAGCAGCCTGTGCCAGAATAGTGCCTTCTGAAGGCTTTGTGAAAAAATATTAAACGGCTCCAGAGTTTTAAGGATTTAAAGATTTTTTTAGCTGTTGTGAGTATGCTATGCAGGATTTTTAGATAATTCTGATACAACATCACAAATTCTGTGTTGTAAGAGCTGTTTGCTTTCTTACCACTTGCTTCTCACAACACAAAAGCATTTTTGTGTCGTGACAGCCGTCATATTTTTTCAATGAACTAAAAACATGTAAAATACATACAAGCAAACAGACAAAACACATGAATCTGGTTAAGCAAGACCCATGTAGCTAGATTCTGTTTGTTTTTTCTATAAAAAAAATTCAGAAATAGATTTTCTGGGCAACCTAAAATCGAGGTTGCATTGCTTAGTGAGAAGAGACATTCACCTATGTTCTCTATATGAGAACAGTGGGACTTTCATGCCTTGTGAAGTTGCAGCTGAAGTCTTGCTGTCAGCTACAGTTGAAGCAGTGAGCTGGTGACTGTGCAGTATCTTTCTGTCTGGATATATTTACCTGTCTGCCTGTCTTACTGTCTATTGTCACTATTGTCACTAATGCAAGAGGAGCAGAAGGGGTCATATCCCAAATTAGCTGCTATAGCTCATAGTAAAATTTCAGTTTGCCACCATCTGTCAGAAATCTGTCTAACCTCTTTTTAAATAGTCTCTGCTAGCCCATTCCACAGGTTCACTACTCTTTCAGTGAAGAAATACTTCAGTTTGTTGCTCCTGAATCTAGCTCCCACCACCTACAGTACATGCCCTCTAGTTCTTGATGAAGGATCTTTAAATGTTATGTTTAGCTCATCCATGAGAGAAGGACTGTTAATTACATCATAAAATAGTAATAGATCACCTCATTTTCTTCTGTCTTTCAGAGTGTATAAGTCTAAATTAGATACTCTGTCAGCATACAAAAGATCCTTAACTTCTGTTATAATCTTAGTAAAGATAAGTTGTGTCTTTTCTAGTCTATTTATGTCATTTTTCTTGTGGGGGTTCCAGAGCTGGCTACAAAAATCAAGATGTGGGTGGACATATGACTTATATAATGGTAGCAAGAACTCTGCTTTATGGCTCTTTATGAGTCTCCCAATGGCACTGATTACTCTGCTTGCTTTTTATTTTTTTCATCATCTAATACTTTTTCTCCTAGAAGGCAGCAGGCTCACTCACATGATGGGGGTTTGTACAGCCATTCCCCAACCTGCTGGGAGGCCACCATGTGCCTTCCCACGCCAGGCCGAGACCAGTCCCCCCAGTGGGATTCCATGACAGACCTCCAGGCGGGCCAAGCATGGCCATCAAGCTGCACATTCATGCCCACCTTTTCCTCCAGTATTTTGGCCCACTGGAGTGTGGATGTGCAATGACATCCAGGCACTACGTGCTGATGTCTGCCGCACTCCTCTCATGTACACCAGCACTGGTAGTGCCCCCCAGTCATCACTAGGGGCTGTTACAGCATAGTGAAGTCCCTTGACCCTCCCCAGGGATAGGAGAGCAGTCTACAGATGCTTGATCCTAGCCCTCCCCTGCCAACCCTCGATGACCCAAACTTGCTCCTGAACCTGGGTCACCAGCATGGTGCGAGGTGTGGTGTCAGGCACCTCAACCCTCAGCACCACTAAGCCAGTCACTCTGTTTGCTTTTAATACAGCACTGGTACATTGTGTTCCAAAATCTAGGTTAAAATTATTACTCCAAGATCTCTGTCAGTAACTGAGGTTTTAGGGTTGAGTTGCTCAGTGTATACTGCCATGACCATTTATTCCTACCTAGGTGCAGGACACCACATTTGTCCATGTTAAAGGGCATTCCCCATCTAAAGGACCATTCAGCTATGAGGTCCAAGTCAGTCTGTATTGATTTAATATTATCTAATGTTTCACATGGACCACCTAGTTTAGTATCATCCGGATATGTTGTTATTTTATTCCTAATGTTGTTACTTAAGTCTGTAATGAATAACTGGAATAGTACTAGGCCCAGGACTGAGCCCTGAGGAACCCCAGTGGTAATTCTCCCCTCTTCACATAGGTAACCATTCACAGCAACCCTCTGGGTTGTGTTGTTAAGCCAGTTACCAATCTACCTTACTGTGTTGTTGTTATGTACACCTAGCTTCAGTAATTTATTAATAATTGCCCAGTGAGGCACAGTAATGAATTCCCTACTAAGATCAAACAGAATTATGACTGCTGGTCTCACTCCATCTAAAATCTTGCTGAGTTGTCATAAAAGCAGATAAGATTTGTAACACATGAATGTCCTGCCATGAATCCATGTTGGTCAGTATCAGTCTATCTCTCAGTCTGCATATCTGTCAACCTACCTACCTTTCTATTTGTTGTTTTCATTCCCTCCCCCCACCCTGATCAGTCAGCCCACATTTGTGTGTCCATGATCCAGCACACTGCTGCATTTTACAAAAACAGACCAGGGTGCCCACCACCGGTACCACTTGCCAAAACCCCCTTCCCTCCAGTTCTATCACTCCCTCCAAAAATCCTTAGGTGGTGACACTGAGGTGCCCATTCCTGGTGCTGACATACTGTTATGCTAACACTGGGGTGCTCCATAAAAAGTGCTGGATCCAATATCTATTGTAATTAAACCCATAAAAATGAAAACAGTTCCTCAATGTCTTCATTTTTTTAAATGCCCTTTAAAAGAGAAAGCAGTCCATCAGAGATCTGACCCAGCCCCCAGACCACAATCCACCCCATCCCAAACCCATAAACCACCAACCCACACCCCCCACACATACACCTTCACTCTTCTGAACATGTCCCATGATGTAGATCCATTCTCTGATTGAAGACATGTCTTGCTACTGGAACTAATGTATTCCAATGGGGTATGAACTTTTATTCATAATGTTATCATTTTTTAATATTTTTACACTAATCTTTCAATGTATTAGGACCCAACCTCATGAACAATGGAAGTGGAATGTTCCAAATCTGTCCTGAAAGGAGATTTCCCAGTTGCTGCACAAGATCACCTTTTGCAAGGGATTTGGAAATTTTCTCCTATCAGGTTTATGAGTTGGGATCTTAAAACTATGTTGAAAATGTTGTGTACAAATATGATAAAATGACCAAGTTATGAGTGACGTTGAAATACTTCAACATTCACTCATACCTTCACTAATTTTTTTATGTTTTTCCACCAAACTTTCAACATGGCCATTTTACACCCCACTTCAAGAACAATGTAGTTGAAATTTTATAAATCTTGCCTGAAAGGCGTTTTTGCAGTTGCTCTGTAAAGTCATGTTTTGGGTGGGATTTGAACATTTTCACCTACTGGGTTAATGGGTGGGATCATAAGAAGACTATGTTGAAAATCTGATGTAAAAAGTGATGTTTTGACTCCAAACTTTCAACATACTTATTTTTCACACCACCCCATGAACATGACAGGTGTCATTTTTCAAATTCTGAATGAGATGTGTTTTTGTACTTGTGAAGGAAAATTACATTTCAGACAGTAGTCTATAAATGTCACATGTCAAGTTTATAAGGGAACTTATAGGAAGACTATCTTCAAAATGTGACATCAAAATTACAACAATAAAATAATTATTAAGAAACGTTGTGTTTGGTACCAGTCTTTATCCAAATGGCTAGTGTTTTGTGATCCCATGCCAGTGAGCTTAATTTGGGGGAGAGCTCAGTGAATGCAGGATGCGCTGAGGTGGGAGGGTAGTGCTGTCACATGATGCTACCCCCAGTCAGGGAAGGGTAGGTGTAGGGTTGCCCACATGGGCCCAAGTGCCATACAGTGAATGCTTCTTTGGCATAGGGCCTGCACCTCTGCACCTGAGGATATCAGAGAGCCCTGTGCTTTGGCTGAGAGATGGATTCTTTGTCCTGTGCATTTGTGTCTATGGCCACATGGAACCACTGGACCCAGAGGGCCTTGCACTTCACAGTCCATCAGGCAGCCCCATGAATCTGCACTTCAGTAGGTGGGCAGAGCCTTCCCTTGGTTCAAGGCCCAACCCCAGAGGGCCCTGCACATCTGTATCTCTCTACACCCATCACTTCGGGACTTATGCAAATAAGAATATGATTCCACTCTCTCAAAAAGAAAGGAAATTCTTTGCAGCAAACTGCATTAATGCACAAGTTAGTGTTCAGCTTAACACCACAAGTGTAAGTAAATGTGGCATTAGAGTTTCCATCCCTAACTACCACCCCACTCCCCAAGCAGCAAAAGGGAAAAAAGTTAGGGTTTTTGGTCTCTGGATAAATCAGTGGTAGGGTCTTCCTATGGGCTGTTATTCCTAATGCCCACCTATCCACCCTAAGAAAATGAGGTTAGACATGATCTCTTTTCTTCACACAGGATCTGCAGGGCTCTGTATGAAGAAAGCAACAACAGATGCTGTTTCAATGTGTAATGAGACATACTTATCTACTTTGAAGAGTGTATCATTATGAGCCACTGGCTAGGAGCTGTATGTTGTGCTTCAGACAGGATGGTATGGGCTGGTGGAGAGGGGAGCATTAGTGTTGACAACCAGTGTAAAATATTTCTGAACATTGGTAAAAAATAAAATACTTGAACTTGGGAGGGAGCATATACCCAATAAGACATTATATAATGAAATATGTAAGGTACCTCAATGGTTTACTAAAAAGATTGAGGCAACTGCAAAAAAAAAAAATCAGCATACAAAGCCATGAAGAATGACCAAAACATTTTTAACATAGAAAACTATAGGGGGAAATGACAAATAAGTAAATACATGATAAGGAAGGAAAGGGGAAAAAAAAAACTTGAATTCAGAATAGCCCATACAAATTATAATGGAAAGTCATTTTATGCTATGTAAATAATAGCAGTGACTCAGATAGAACAATAGGACCAATAGAACATGATAAGCAAGAAGCAAAAGATTCTAAACTATTAGCAGATGAGTTTAATGAGTACTTCTGCTAAGTTTACACTAACCAGGTACAAGGGAGATTAAATATGGAATGTAGAGAGACATCACTGGATGTTGGACTATACAGAAATATTATGAGCAAACTGGAAGTTAAACAATTATTAGAAAATTATCAAGATAAGTCAATCAACAGGTCCTGATATGTTGCACCCAAGAATCATATGGGAAATCTGAGAATGGTTGGCTGAGCCTCTGACTTCCCTTTTTAATAGATCCCTAGATACAGGTGCTGTTCCTAGAGACTGGAGAAATGTGGTTGTGGTACCGATATTTAAGAAGGGTCACAGGTCTCAAACAAATAACTACAGGCCGACCAGTTTGACATCAGACCTGAGAAGACTTATGCAAAAGAAGAAACTGGACTTGGACATCAACAACAAAAGCATCTATCAGACAATAGCCAAAATGGTTTCTGGAAGACAGGTCCAGTGCTGCAAATACATTATTTTTTTATGAAAAAGTCAATGCTGCAATAAATTCCAATTTACCAGTTGATATAATCTGTTTAGATTTACAGAAGGCCTTTGGTAATGTTCCACAGAGTACATTGGTTGAGAAGCTTAAAAATATGGGTATTAACAATAAAACCACTGTATGGATAAAGAATTGGTTGGATGGTAGAATGCAAAAGGTGAGGATATGTAGCACACTTTCTGAATCAGGAGTAGTTACTTATGTGTGCCCCAGGGATCGGTATTGGATCCTGTTTTATTTGCACTATACTGTATGTGAGCAATATGAATACTGAAGTGACAAGTTGGTTAGTCAAGTTTACAGATGATATCAAGCTGGGGGGTAAGACTGATAGAGTGGAAAGTATTAGTATAATTGAAAACAACTTAGCAACTGTTGAGCAATGGGCAATGAAGAATGATATGTTATTTAAAAATGGCAAATGTGTAGCCATGCACATGGGAACCAGGAATTAAAATCATAACTATAAACTATCATAAGATCAGTAGATAGTGAGAAGGACATGGACATAATTATAAACAATGACCTAAAATTTAGAAAACACAGTAACAAGGTTATATTAACTTTAGTAGAGTATTGGGGGTTTATAAGACAATCATATGAAAGCAGGCATGAAAACTGCATCATGCCAATTTATAGAACATATGTGAGACATCACCTTGATCATTGTGCCCTGCTGTTAAGCTTGTACCTCAGGGGATATATTGATAATGTTGAGAGGGTGCAGCACAGGGCCACACAAATGATAACCAGACTAAAACACATTACATATGAGAGAAGGCTTAAAGAGTTAGGGATGTACGCACTTGAAAACAGAAGAACAAAAAGTGATATGCTACACATGTTCAAATTAACATGGGACAATGAATTAATGGAAGGTTTGGGAATGGAACATAACTTAAGAGAACTTGATCTGAGATGCCATAACAAGCAAGTTAAAACAGAAAATTAAAACAAAAGCAATAGTAGAGGATTCTTTACCCAAAGATCAACAAGATTGTGGAATAGGTTACCTACAGAAATTGTCCAGTCAGACAGTGTTGCTACATTTGAAACCATATTAGATATTTATCTATTAGAACAAAATGGCACAAACTGGTCATACTAAAATGGGAGATAGACTTGATGAGCAAGAAGCCTTCTTCTCTCTTCTACTAAGTATAGTACCAAGTATAGTATAGACATGAAGAGGAAGGAGAGAAAGAGGAACCAAGTGAAGCAAACAAGAGGACTTTACAAGGTAGAACTTTTCAATTGTGAACTTAACTGAAATCAATTTAACAGAACCTCAATGTCAATTATTAAGTAAAGTTTTAAGTTTTGTGTCAACTTCACAAAGTGATTTATTTAAAGTTTATGTGGATGTACTGAAACTAACTGGCAATTTAAAACGTGCCATATTTTTTGCTAACCAAAATTAGGCTGCTGCTGGAAATATGGGCTTGGACAATTTGCATGTATTGAGGAAAGTCATGGACTTTGATCTTGAGTACAAAATCACTCCAGTACCTATTGATCAAACAGAAATTGAACTGTTGGGATACAATGCTGTATGTAAGAGCCCAGACTGGATAAGAGGAATCACCATCAAATTGAAACTTGGGTTATTCAATATATGACTTGCATGCCTAGATACCAGTGGAGGATATTGGGGTTTTAAGTAAGGACTTTGACTTAATTAATCAAATTAAGCTTGATGAACAACTAGGGATACAAGATATGTTGGAATTGGACATGGATTCACATGACTCACAAAAACTAAATAAAACTCGGTTTACACCAAAATAAATTTTTTGTCCTAATACAAAATTCCATACTGCCATAACAATATTTTGAACCCCCTAACTAGGGAAGTTGAAAACTTGCATAAAGAAAAACACAGATGCAGTAATCCCCTTCCCCCTCCCAAAAAAAGAGGCGTTGTATGAATTAAGAAAGTTGGAGGTGGTTGTAATTAAACTCTTTGATAAAGGGGGGAATACTGTAATCATAAGGGAGGATTTTAAGTGGGGAAGGTAATGGAACTGTTAACAGTGACCACCGACTGAGGTCTTGAAGAGTGACCCAACAAATGTGTATAAGTCAAAACTATTTAATGTGCTGGATACAACTCTACAGCATACGTGAATCATTAGCAGTGAGACACATTGTTTGAAAGTGAATTTTCAGTTATTCTCATGGGCCGGTATATTCAAAAGGGTTGCGCATGGCGCAACAGAGTTATGCCATGCACAACCCACTGATGCTCCCCGGCGTGATATTCAAAAGGGGATTATGTCGCTGCACAAATCGATGCTCGAGTGCATCAGTAATACATGCGGCACAAGTAAGGGGGGTGCCCATGCATACTCTGCACATCCTGATATTCAGCCCAGGATGTGCTGAGCATATGCAGGCACAACCCTACTTGTGCCGCACACAGTTGAGCCCCCCAAAAAATTGCAGGGTGCAACACGGCAGCCACCAGCTATGGGTGGTCACCCGAGCTCCGGCGTCACCGTCTGTTGGCATTGCACCCCCCGATGCCCGATCATGGGCTTTGTATATGTGTAAGATCCCTGGTGATCCAGTGGACCCTATCCTCAGCCTGGCCGCCGCTGACTGACAGTGTATGGTACAGCTGTGCCCATTGATCCTGGCGTGGGCCAATGGAGGTGTAGATCTAGTCAGTGATTAACACAGTCCCGACATGTGAATGGATCTATTCACATGTTGGACTGTGTAGTACAGTACGGTCTGCATGCCCATTGTCCCTTGCTGGAACTAATGGGGGTACAATCTTACTGTACGCCTGTCAGTTGGCAGGCGCCAGGTGGCTTGTGTCAGGTGCTGCCACCGCCGCTGACCGAGGTGAGCAGGGTTGCAGGACCGAGGGCGGGTTGGAGGGGGTACCGCTGGACCACTAGGGTTATTAATATTGAAAGCCCATGATCAGGCTGGGGATATGGTCCACTGGACCACCAGGGTTATTTTTAGTATTGTTGAAATCCTGTGATCAGGCATTGGGGCATGTTGCCACAGTGGGGCAGGGGGTGTCAGTCCCCGATGGCAGCTGCCTGGCAGGGTGCCAGGTGCAAGTCGCCGGGGATCAGTGCACCTGCATGCAAATGAGTCCATAATGACATGCAAATGGCCCTGTTTGCACCTTGCATGCATTATAGCCCCATTTACATATCCACCACTGAATATCATGGTTGCTGCACCTAGCACAACTGCACTTGTGCTGGTGCATCTCCCTGCTCCTCTCTGGCCACTTGTGCTGGCGCAGTGCCAATCACGCCGCCCAACCGGTCTGGTGTACACAGTGTTGTTATTTCACTGCGCTGAGCCATGGCTATAATTGTTGAATATCAACCTGTCAATGACCTGGTGCATCCCAGCTGCACTGCACCCAGGCTTGCTCCACAGCCTGGCGCAGTCTGAATATCCTGGCCATGCTGTATATCCTTCTTAAGATACATAAAGATTTTACAAACCCACCAGGCAGGCCCATAATATCAGGGCTTGAGTTGTTGTGACAAACTTTATCAGTTTATAATGATGCCTTTCCACAACCACCAGTAAAAAAAATGGACATCTTATATATGTGATAGTATGGATCTAATGAACAAGTTGAAGATATTATCTGAAATGAAAAGTTTTATTAGCTAATAGTTGATGTCTGTAGCTTGTGCACAAGTATACCCCACCACCAGTGTATAGCTGTGGTAGAATATTATTTGAGGTACCATCCGGTTCATATCAATGTCCATGATGAGTTTCTATTTCAAGCATTGGGATTTATTCTGAACAGAAATTTCTTCCTTTTCAATAACATATACTACAGACAAATACAGTATGTGGTATTGCCACGAGTTCAGCAGTAGCACCACTGGGGTACTGGGAGAGGAAGTATATCTGGAACAACAAAAATAACCCTTTTGTAGAGAATCTAATCCTTTTCTGTCAGTTTATTGGCAATATAATTTGCACATGGTATGGGCCTTATGAATGAATTAATGGCTTTATGCTGTAACTAAATGAGAATACTATGAATCAGAAATTTACCTATGGAATATCAAAAACTAAAGTTAATTTTTTGGATTTGAAATTAAAGGGAACATCACAATGGAAAATTGTGACTGAGTGCTATAGAAGCCCACAGCAGGGAACACTTTGTTTCGTGCTAGAAGCCATCACCCAAAGAAACTAAAACACTCAGTTCCCTTTAATCAATATTTGTGAATCCAGAGAAATTGCTCATCAGATGAAACATTTTTAAAGTAAGCAGAAGATTTCATGATTAGATTTATACAAAGGAATTATGATCAGAAATGTTTGGAAATTTCATTGGAAAAAGTGAAAAATTAAAATAAGGAAGCCCTGAGAATTCCAAAATGTAGAGACATGGAAGTGTTATCAGACAAGAGGGTCATAACATTTGCTATTGATTTAAATCCATTGTCTGGACAAATGGCAGGCTTAGTGCATAGGATTTAACTTATATTAACACTGGATCCCATGTTAAAAGATTTGATTGAAAACAAACATAGGGTTACATTTCAAAAAAAACAAATATCAAGGGGATCAGCTGACTTATAGTCAAGTTGAAAAATATAAACTAACATAAACCACTACATGGATCCCAAGAAAACCTTTGACTTTTCATGCTGTAGGTGTGGTGCATGCTATGTCTGCAGATTTTCTAAAGAAGGGAAAAAAGATTGAATCACCACAATAAATCAATAGAAATCAGACACTTTATCACATCACATGCACCACACCTTTTGTAGCATACATGGCTTGTTGTCACTGCAATATGTACTACATCAGGAGAACTACACAACCATTAAAAAGAGAACACGAGCATGTACAGGCCATAATTAATGAAGACAGAAGTAAGGCATTGGGTGATCACTTTGAGGCTTTCTGTAATTCAGATATTAAGAGCTTCAAATCTGTGGTCTTCAAACATGTTCCTGTATGGAAGAGAGGAGGCACACAGGATAATGACCTTAAAAACATACAACCCATTTCATTTGAATGAGGATATAGATTTTGTTCCTTTTTTGTGACAGATGATTAGATTTAGAGCAGTATTCACAAAAAAGCTGTACTGGGCGCAAATGCGATGCACTGGCACAAACAGGATGCACCGACCAGAAGCCAAGCAATTCACAAAGGCATGCGCCGCAGGAAGCACCATGTGCAACCCCACTGTGAATCTCACAGAAATGGCAGGATGCAAGTGGAAATACGCCAGTGCAAGAAGGATGTGCTGAGCCACCCAGGGGAGCAACAAAGTGAATATGGAGTAAACCAGCAAGGCAGGAAGGAGCAACAGGGGACAAAGTGTTGGGACACAGGAGTGAGGAACACAGGTCCAATGGGACACACACACACACACACACACAAGAGTGGCGAAGGACACAACAGTGGCCACAACAGGTACAGAACTATGACAGGGACCCAAGAATAGTACACTGAGCCCAAGGCCATGACCCACAGAGGTCTAGGGCAGGCAGACAGAATGGACACACCGCAGCGGACAGGGCTGCACACAACAGCACGCAGGTGCAAACAGCAAGGTTGAGGGCATTGGACTGGGCCAACCCCACAGGTGGCCATCACTATGTCAGTGGGGGGGGGATACACAGGGTGGCACTGTGCAGAACAGCAGTTAACACACCGTGGCACCACAGTGCCACACAGCTAGGCCACAGCCATAAGCACAGGAAACTGCAATTAAGCACACAGCAAACGTGCAGCAGTGCAATGTAAGCAGGCCACATGTACTGTGGACACAGAGACCAGGGCAGGGACATGAGCAATGGACAGAGGGCCATGCACATGGCACAGGCAATTGTAGAGCTGCATGAAGGGGGAGCCTGGTGTGGGGAAGGGAGACCATACAATGCCACGGGCACACACAGCCATGGCAGGAAGGGGACAGTGAACACCCCCCCTACAGTATACACACCCAGGAAGATGGAACAGTGAATGACCATGGACACCATAGCAGAGTGTAGAAATATTTATAATTGAAACAGAAACATATCATACAACAAAAGCAGCATAACCAAACAGTGAAACTATGTACAAAGGTCATACAAAACAGGGATGCAGAAGGGGGAGAGTGTGCGGGAACAACAGAGGAATGGAGAGGGTGGATAACAATGGGCTATGTACATCAGTGATAGGCCTCAATATTGCTGGGGGATACTAGCATGACCACGCACCTCTGCGCCCCAACCCCATACAGCCGTGGGCAGGCAGGAGCCATCGGAGGCCCAGAAGGCCGCACTGAGCCACCCTGCAGTACACTGATTGGGCTGTAGTGCAAATTGGATGGCCTGGGCAATCTGCTGATTCAGGTCCCCCATACGGTCCATGGCTCCTCCACACCTGGCTGCATCATGATAATCCCAGAGGCCTACAGCAGTGACAGAGAGAGCACATACTAAGGACCATGGCAGACACAGCACCCCCTACCAAGCAGTAGCCCACCTCACCAGAGAGGCAAAGCCCACAGAGGGCGGCACCTACCTGCTCCTGGACGGACACCACGACAAGCCCCCGTCACACCCTGGCATCACTCCTCAGCAGCCTCCACAGCCTGCCACCTGGCCGCCATCCCTGCAAGACACAACAGACAGAGGCCACCATGAGGAGACACAGCATTGCACAGACCACACCCCAACACCAGTGTGCACATGCAGAGCAGGAGTACCCAGCCAGTGCAACAGAGGTGGCTACCCATGCCAACCACACTGGTGCACGGCCGCTGTGCCCGAACCCCCAGTGTGCCATCCCGTGTGCATACACCACAAATGTTGGTACCTCCCCATGTGATACACAGTGAACAGGATCCACACACAGCACTGCATAGTGCCTGCCCCTTGCGGCATGCAGGGCACCACAGGGTGGGTGCAGCCACAGCCATGTGTGCATGGTGTGTTGGATCCATGTGGGTGTGGCCATGTGTTGAGAGCCAGACCCAACTCACATGTGCCAGTGATGGCCATGAACACACAACACCTACCTGGCCATGGCAGTGCACCCCTGCATGCAGGGTAACACAGACACAGATGAAGAAGCCGGTCCCTGTCCTTATTTTGGAGGTTGCTGTAGTGGTGCATGCACTGTTCCCCGGTGCAAAGAACCCTCATGTGCCTCACCATCCTCCAGGCAATGGCAGCCCTCACATGTGACCTGGGCACCTGCAGGTCCTCATGTCCAAACTGCTGCCTCTCCACAGACAGCACCAGTGCCACCAGGTGAAACAGCTTCAGCTGTGCCCAGTTCATGGCCCTAGGCTCAATCCTCCCTGCTCTAGGCATCACAAAGCAAATCTGCCTAGTAGAGCAAGCACGGGATGTGCGGTGTGGAACACAGATGGTGCCACGTGCACCAGCAGTCCATGTGCAGTGCACTGCATACAGCATCCTGAAGCGCAATTGGTCCAGCAGCACCCTGTGGTGCATGTGCAATGCGCACCACCAAGGCATGGCAGGGGTCATGTCCAGGTCATGCATGGGTGATGCGTATGTGGCTGCCATCTTACGTGTGGCAAGTATGAACACACACAGCCTCCATGATGTGCATCAGTACACCATTGCACACACATTCATAATTCACGATCCGTTAACAACACCAACAACCAGCACAATGGGCACCATGCAGGTGAGCATGTAATGCATGGACAGGCTGCACCGCACGATGGTCACCAGCCGCATGGCAATGATGTGAACAACAGTACAGCCATGCACATGCAGGGTTGTGCCATGGGTACAATGGGCAGCACATGCATGCAGCGTGTGCTGAGGCTGATGTGTCCAATTCAGGTACATGCACCGAATACTACGTGCATGCGCAGGACATGTGCCATGTATGAATGATTCCAACTCAGCAGATGCACCATGCTGATTGAGATTAGCTTAGGGTAATTATGCAATTCACAGACAATATGCCCCAATCAGCCTCATAACGCATGCAGGGGCATCTCAGCTGTTTAGAATCTCATTAACACAGTCCCATACCTCATTTGCATGACCTGAGCCATAAATGCTCCCAACTCAACCCACACTGAGATTAGGAGACTGAGGGGGAAACACAGCCTTGAGAGTGAGTACACAGCTATTCCTATGTGTAATACTGCAGGTACTGTGGAGTGGCACTGTGATGATGGGAACCTCTGCCTACACCACGGAACATCCCAGGGGTGGGGGAAACTGTGGAATGCTACAGGACTGTCTGATGCACACTGCCATTTGTGTACAGGCACAGTTGTATTGTTGCAATGCCACATGCTGTGGTCAGCTGAGCACTTCCCAACACCAGCATGCCATGTGCAGGGAGCCCTGGTGGGCAACATGGCAACCCACACACTGCCCCACAGGTGGCACCATTGGGGAGGAATGATGGCTGATGCACCAACAATGGCAGCATGGTGTGTATGGTGCATGTGCACGGCTGACAGCTGTATGTGTCCATGGGCATGCATCACTGGTAGAATGGCCGTGGCCTTGCAGCCATATATGGCATGTACAATGTACACACTGGACACAGTCACAAATGGCACAGCTCGCTGTGCCTGACCACGCATATGCACAGTCTACTGGCCCTAGCTGACAGGTGCTGGTGTGCTGGAACAGAACCACTGCCTGTCGGGACTGGCCACAAAGGACCCCTCCTGAGCATGGCTACTGTCTGTCTGTAAATCCCACAGAAACCACGATGTTGGAAGGCAACTGTGCCAACAGCAGACATTGGCTGAACTTCACCAAGGATGAGGAGCAGGCCCTCATTGAGGCATGTCACCTATGGATGGACATCCTGACTGGCAGGGGTGGCAGCCACATAGCATGGGCAGAAGGCTGGGAGGTAGTGGCCCACCATGTAAATGCCATGGGGTCTTACAACCAAACACCACCCTGGAGTGCCGGAAGCACTGGAATGATGAGCGATGGAGGATGAAGGAGAAGGTGGCCCACATTGAGGCATCCCCCAGGTGGACAGGGGGTGGGCCACCCACAGACGTCTGCCTGAGCCCCAATAAGGAGCTACTTGCAGCAAACATCAAAAGAGCCTCCATGCGGGTGTCCCAAGTGGGGGGGTTCCAGACTGGTGAAAGCATGTCACAGCACTGTGAGTAGCTGTGGAGGAAAAGCATGGCTGGCCCCATGTGTGTCTTGGCTGCCATGCCTGTCCCAGTGTGCCTAGCAGTGCTACTGTGTACCCAGGGGCTGCGCCATGTGTATTGACATTACATGGCCATACCATGCCGTGCAACATGGTGCTGCACTGCACATGCCTGTGGTGATGCATGTGAGGTGCCACCACTGGCAATGCCACTGGGTGACACACATGGTCGGGCATTCCTGTGCTGCCAATGCCATGCATGGTGCCATGTGGCCGCAGCCTATTACCACATGATACTGGTCACAGCATGCGCATGACTGGTGTGGGGTGCTGAGTACAGCACAGCCATGCTGCGGCCAGGCAAGTGCACCCATGGCACTATACCCCTCCACTCTGTACATGTCTGCATGACTGTCTGCCACTGATTCTTCATGAACACTAACCATGCTCTCCCATCTTCTTTCCACAGCTCCATCATGCCTCATGAGTGCAGCTGTGGCCACGGCTGCACAGGACGCCTAAGCAGGAAATAATGTGGGCCCATCACACAGGGCTGATGTCTGCATAGTGGATGGTACCATCCCAGGACCATCCACCACAGCGGACCCAGCGGACACAGCTCCAGTGGTGATGGACCCATCAGACCCCTTGGCCATTGCAGGCACGGTTGCAGGCATGGACAACGCATGGATGGGGTATCTGATTGGGTTCTCTGAAGAGGACCATAATGATGCAATGGACATAGCTTATGCCCTCCTCATGCTTGCCACTGGCACACAGGGGGCATACAGTGATGTCACCGTGGACTACGACACCACACAGACTGAAGGGGACTTGGCCAACAGTGGGACACACAACACACAGGTGCCTATGCAGGTGGTCCAGGACACCAATAATGGCCCAACTGTGCATGGCACAGCTGCCTGCAGTGGTGGGTGCTGTGCATCCTGCACCTGGACCAGGTGACATGGCCTGGCCATCAGGGGCATCCAGTCAGGGCACTGCAGAGCATCCACATGCACCACTGGAGCATGATGACACCAGCCATGGAAGTTCAGTGGCTGAGCATGGCCAAGGCCCACCCATGCCGCAGTCTGCCATGGTGCAACCATTGCCCATGGATGCCCCGGTGCAGGCTGTCTCACCCCCCACTCGTTGGCGATGCCACCATGACCCCTCACCCTCCGACAACATGGAGGGCTATGTCCACCTCCTTTGTGACACATTGAAGGGGCAGGCTGTCCTCCATGTGGAGTTCATGAGCCATAAAACAGTGATTGTCCTGGAGCATGAGTCTCTGGCTGCATGGCTTGCCCAGATGTTGACTGAGGAACATCTCTTGCAGGTGGGCATGACTGCAGCTTTGGAGCAAATTGCAGCTGCTGCAGAGGTGGTGGCTGCAGCTGTTTGTGCCGTGGACATCGAGCATCTGGTTAGACACCCAGGAGCACTTCCAGCACACTCCAGCAGTGGCATCAGGTGGACCCTCTACTGCTGATGCCATCACCGCATGACACAATGCCCAGCACCCTCAGCCCATATGTGGCACATGGGGCTCCAACACCAATGAGCAACCAGTCATGGTATCATTGCAGTAGGCTTTCAGGGTTGGGGCTACACCCCCTGTGACTGGTGGTGCCATGGCGGCATCCATCAGTCATGGCAGAGCTTGTCCACATGTCCGTGGTTGCCAGGGTTCCACCCTTTAATGTCCTGGTCCCTGTTCCCTAAGAAGCGGCCCATCCCACCACTGTGTCCTGCTCTCCTGGCCGATGGTGCCTGGGGCGGCATGTGGCAGGCACCTGCCACAGTGCACTACCATCATGGGCTCCCTGTGCAGTGCCACCTGCATGTCTATGTGAACCACTATTATGCCAAGTGGCATGGGCATGATGAGTGCTGTCCAGTGTCTGCCGTGCCTGTGTGCTGGTTGTTACGCACATTGACCCATGCCATCCCTGTCACAGACATGGTGGTACAAGTGTGTTGCTGGCTCTGTGTGTGTGTGTGTGTGTGCGTGCACGCACACGCACCACTTTGGGCCTGTGTGTGTACTGTTCTGTGTCCACCAAGCACTGCAAGACTCTGTGACTACCTGTTCTCACCATAGTGCACCTCCCAGATATATACCTCCTATACTCACCTGCAGTTCCTGAACTTCTCCTCCACCAGCCTGCTGTGCTACTGCCTGGCCTGTGCTGCCAGCTGTGGGTCCCAGTGGCCCATTGTGGCTTCTGTGCTGTGGCCCTGTGGTGGTGCTTCTTCCCCACCACCCACCTCTTCCTCCCCGAGAACTGTCACCCTCACTGGCCTTGACAGGTATTCCATGGTCAATGGCCATGTTGTATAGCATAAAACAGGCCAGGAACATGCCACAGGCCTTCTCAGGGCTATACTGTAGGGTGTCACAAATTTGCACAGCTGGTCAGCCCTCTATTCCCAAAGTGCCAACCTCTGAGCGTAGAATTGTGAACAGTGAACAGTACAAAGTAACCCTCTTGTCTGTTTTGTGGGTTCGAGTCATCTTAGTCTCAAGTTCTGGAGGGATTCGAACTGATAACCTCTTGTTAGCATAGCCAATTATCAGGCTCAGATAATTCTGTCTTTGGGGGGCCAGATATCTTTGCCTATGGGCACCTAATCAGGTATTTCAGATGAACCCTTAAAACTCTATGCAAGACCTAGAGAACTCTATCTGTTTCCCAGTTTGATATCACAATAAGCTCATACACAGAGGCAACTATAACCTTCAAAGCTTCACTTATATAAAAAGAAATTTCAAGGCACACCAGGCAGTTTCTATTTTTAAAATATATCTGTTTACTTTAAAATAGGTAAATAGGAAAACAGTAAAATTACAGAACAAAATATCCCAACACATGCAGCCTTAAAACAAACAGGTTTAAAAGTGCAAATTCCTACAAATCCTTACACTAGGACTGGTCTTACTTTCTTAATCTTTCAGTGCTTTGATGTTCCTCCTCAGTCAGAAAAATGAATGTCTCATCTAAGGTTTGCTCAGTAGTTTTAAAAACAGTCTTCAGCCGGCCTTCTCTCTGAGGTCACCTAACTCCTCCTTTTGGTGTATTACAATTTATATTTCATAACACAGGATGTCCTATTAAGATATTTAAAAAAATAATAGATGACATAATAAATTGTCCCTCTTTATGTAACCCAGTCAAAATCGGTCTGTGATTTGCTTCCCCTGGACATCAAAAGTCTCTTTGGCATAAGTCACTGTATATTCAAAGCAAATGTATATTGCATTCCTTAATTTCATCTGGGA
Organism: Neoceratodus forsteri; assembly: GCA_016271365.2. Classification (NCBI taxonomy): domain Eukaryota; kingdom Metazoa; phylum Chordata; order Ceratodontiformes; family Ceratodontidae; genus Neoceratodus; species Neoceratodus forsteri. Next base: position 838,306,877 of record CM028131.1, read on the forward strand.
CCCGGTATCCTTAGACATCAAAGGTCTCTTTGATGAAATGAGCTGGTTTCCTGGGATGATATCCTTAACACTGGCCAGTGTCCCTTTTCTCAGGACACCTAGTGCACATCAAAGGATCTCCCTGAGGGCATTATAAAATGGATATTTTGGTTCATGGCTTCAAAGCTAGTTTAGCAAAGTAATTGCATTTCAGATAGCTGCAGTTTAGCTATGTCCTGTCCTTTGAACTTATCCCTGGGAGGTTTTGATGTGTCAGTTTCACATTCTGTTTCAGCATCTCTCAGGACAGACAGTCCACCCATTTTTATATTTACTGTGGGTGAGGCCCAGGGACTGCGGGATCTCTGGATTATCCCTAAATCCAGCATCTCTTCCACTTTCCTCCTAATGCCCTTTTGGACAGCCTCTGACATGTGATATGCTGTCCACCATATGGGCGATTGTGTCCCTGTCTCCACATCATGTGTCACTAAGGGGGTTAGTCCAGGCTTGATGCTAAATAAGGGGACAAAGCCTGCTAAAACCTCCCTTACTTTCTGTATCTGGCCTGGGGTCAGCTGGGGAGACAATTTTACTGCCTCCACAGAAGACTCCCACTTAGTCTCTTCCAGCAAGTCCAGAAGGGGGTCTCCTTCATCCGTCCCCTCACCATGACTACACACTGCAAACACCATGTCAGCCCTATTTGCATATGGCTTCATCATGTTGACATGGTACATCCTTTCTGTCTGTCTACGGTCAGGTAACTCCACAATGTAGTTCACGTCATTTACCTTCCTAACCACTTTGTACAGTTCTGCCCACTCAGCTTGCAGCTTGTCTTTCTGGTCCGGAATAAGGACCATGACTTCCTGACTCACCATGTATGAGCGAGCTCTGGCTCTGCGGTTATACCACACTTTTTGTTTCTGTTGGGCAGCTGCCAGGTTGCTCTGGGCTGTCCCCATAAGTTCCTTCAGCCGTTCCCTAAACCTTAGGATGTAATCCACAATGGGAGTTCCCTGGGTGGAGTGCTTGCCTTCCCAGTCCTCCCAGATCAAGTCTAGGGGCCCACGTACCTGGTGTCCATATAAGAGTCTGAAGGGGGAAAATCCTGTCGACTCTTGGGGCACCTCTCTGCATGCAAACAGCAGGTGGGGAACGTATTTCCCCCAGTTCCTCCCATGCTGTTCAGCAAACGCCCAGGACATTGACTTTAGGGTACCATTGAATCATTCCACAAGCCCATTGGCTTGTGGGTGATTAATTTATTTATTTGCTTTTGTTAACCAGGTAAGCACACTAGACAGCCAAGTGCCTATTTTCAGGTGCGACCCGGGAGATTACGAGGTACATTACAAGGTACATACATGAACATCAGGCAAATACAAGTGGAGGACTACATTACATAGAATTAGCACAACAGGCACTTTACAAGCATCAGATTTCATCAGGCAACTAGTAGTGAAGAGTTAATATAAAGTGACCAGAACACAGGGACATTGTAAGACAACAATATTAAAAACAGGTATTACAATACAGTATTAAACATTGCAGTCAGTAGGAAGAAGTGCAGTGTGAATTCATCGCTCCAAGCAGCAAGTTGTAAGGCTAGCAGTTAGAATAAGAAGGAGTCACAGTTGGGATAGAGTGGGCCCAGTGCGAGAGAAAGGAGTGCACAGTTATAGTGCTCACCATGTTTTGCCAGTGGGCCTAAATGGTCCATTTTTATATATGCTGTGAGAACAGGAGGAGTATGAGCACAGTTGTGCTCTGCCCAAGTCGTAATGTTTAGGTAGCATCTCAGTTAGTTGGGGCATCTCAGGCTGAGAGGGTTTGTCTAGTGCAGAGACAGGTGGCAGCCATTTTGAGAAAACCCCAGAGGGAGGCTTTAAAGCTCTGGTGTGAGGGAGAGGAGCGAGTGCTAGTTGGAAGAGAGTTCCAAACCCTGGGCGCATAAGCAGCAAAGGCTCGGTCACCCATTTGTGTGCGGGTTTTAGGTACCAGGAGGGCATGGGAGCTGCTGGATCGCAGGTTGTAGGAGGGTGTAGCAAGAACAAGGGTCTCAGCAAGGTTTTGAGGGGTGGCAGTTCTGACAATATTGTTAATGAAGTTGCCCACGACATAACAGCGGTGAGTTTCCGGTGGGAGCCACTGAAGCCGGGTGTAAAGCTCACAGCGGTGAGTGAGGTGGGGGGCTGAGAGCGTAAAATGGCATATGTTGTTGTACGCTGAGTCCCACTTTATTAGACTAGTTTTTGCAATGTGTGCAAAGGTGATTAGTCCGTAGCAAAGCGTGGGTAGGAGGACTCCCCTGGCTAGAGCAAGACGGGCAGCTGGAGTTAGACAGCTTTTTGCTCTGTAAGCCTGACCCAGCTTGCAGTTTGAGGCCTTGCATGTATTTCATATATGCAGGTTCATATCCAGCTGCGGGTCAAGGGTTACCCCCAGGTACTTGACCGAGCCTGCGACAGTCAGCGGTGACCCATCAGCCCCTGAGATCTGTAGTGAATCCGGGGCAGCTTTTAACTTGGCTGCTGAGCCAAATAGCATGGCCTGCATCTTCTGTAGGTTAATAACAAGTTTATGGTCCTGCAACCAAGTTTGTATGTGGTCGAAGTCCGAGTTTAGTTTGGTATTAATGGTGGCGATGTCCTGGGATTTGGCCACGATGACTAGGTCATCTGCATACAGCACTGAGAACCCTAGAGCCAGAGCCAAGGGTAGCTCATTTATGAAGAGAGAGAACAGGAGAGGCCGCAGGAAAGAGCCCTGGGGGACTCCGCAGTTAACCTGGGCAGGCTCAGACAGGACCTTGTTGAATTTGGTGTACTGATGCTTGCCCGTGAGGTAATTACTGATCCATGCAAGAGCTGGGGAGGAGAAGCCAAGTGACAGGAGAGAGGAGCACAGTAATGTGTGGTCAACCCAATCAAAGGCTTTGAGAGATCAACAAAGATGGCCCCCATCAGTTCACCTCGGTCAGCAGCAGACCTGATCTCCAAGGTAACAACTGCTAGGGCCGTGGAGGTGCTATGCCCCTTTCTATACCCATGTTGTGCAGACGAGAGAAGGTTGTGGGTCTGTAGATAGTGGGTGACCTGAGAGGCAACTACCTTTTCCAGAAGCTTGATGATCGCTGATAGGATTGCAATGGGACGGTAGTTCTTGAGGTCTTTTGTGTCCCCTTGCTTGGGTACAGGTATCACCTTGGCCATCTTCAAGATGTCCGGGACTATGCCTGAGGTGAGCGATGCATTGAAGACATGGGCTATGGGCCAGGCTAGTAATGATGCCCCTAGCCTCAGCAGCTTGGGCTCCAGGCAGTCATGCCCAGCTCCAGTGTATGGGGATAGACCAGCAAGGAGCTTCTGGGCCTCCATGTCTGTTACTGCCTTGAGGTAAAAGGGCAGTAGGGGGGTTGTCCCTCTGGATGAGGAGGCCCGGCCAGCAGGGCAGTGCAGCAGTTTGGGTAAAGCAGGCAAGTCTGTGAACTGAACATTGAAGGCACTGGCAATAGTGAGGGGGTTGTTGCAGTTAACCCCGTCAATGAGCATGTCAGTGACCTGAGCTCTCATGGCCCCACCCACCACTTTCTTAATGCTCTGCCAGAAAGTCCTCGGATTTTTGGCTGTGGAGAGCAGGATGGACTGACAGTATTCACTTTTTGCTGAGTGAATGGCTCTCTTGCATGAGTTCCTCAGCTGCCTGTAATTCTGGAGATCAGTGCTGGACAGTGAGCTCTTATACCTCACCCAGCATTTATCCCTTTGCCTCATGAGAGTATACAGGCCTCCATGGAGCCATTTAGTTGCAGTGCCCCTCACTCTCCTTTTTGTGAGGGGGGCATGCCTGTCTTGAAGTGGGGTGAACACTTTTAGAAAGTTGTCAAGGGCCATTGAGGGGTCATTGGTGGCCATGACCTGAGACCAGTCAGTATGCCTCAGGTCTTCAAGGAAGTCTCCAGCATTGAGTTTGGAGTAATCCCTCATTTGAATCACCTTGTGCGGGATTTTGGGAGGGGCGTTGCCCTATACGCAGAAGGTGGGAGAATGATCAGATATATCATCAGGTAGAATGCCACAGGAGATAATTTTCTCTGTTCTGTTGCTTAGTACCCAGTCGATGCCGGAGCCCTTGTAGCCTCTGACAGAGGGCCTAGTGGGTTCAGAGATGAGCTGGCTTAGGGCCAGTCCAGTCAACAGTGGTTCGTATTGCTGGGCACTACGACCTGCCCAGTTAAGGTTGAAGTCCCCCAGGACTAGTAACTCGTTCGAGCCAACCTTTGGGCTGAGACTGTCTAGGAGGTAGGAGAGCCCAGACACACCACCCTTGGGAGGGTTGTAGGCACATATCACATGCACCTTTTTGGTGTTCTCTAGCAGGAGGAAGATGTGTAGGAACTCACAGAGCTGCGATGCAGATTGCGAGTGTCCTATGACTGAGACGTTTAAGTGCATCTTGTAGTATATGAGTACTCCGCTCCCCCTCTTGTTCTGGGTTCTGTCCAACCTAATGAGGTTGTAGCCTGGAAGGTCACAAACTGAGTCAGATACGTGTGGCTTAAGCCATGTCTCAGTGATCCCCATAATGTCTGGATTGTAGTGGGCCACCCAAGTTGTTAGCTCGGTAAGGTTTGGTAGAAGGCTGCGTATGTTAAAGTGCACAAGCCTCAAGCCTTTGGCCGATAGCCAGAAGGAGGGTGGTTTTGGGGAGGGTCTAGTGTTCATTGAGACCATAATTTGAATAGGGGCCCCAGCCAGTCTATACCGCCCAGGACAACCTCTCAGTGGAGGCATCCTCTCAAGCCGTCAGGGTATCAGGCACAGAAGGGAGGCAGGGGCAGTGAGGGGACTTAGTTGATTAGCAAAGGGGGAAGAGGAGCAGGGAGGAGGAAGAGTGGGCAGTAAAGAGAGGAGGTACAGGAGAGAGAGTATCCAATAGAAAACAAACGGGCGGTTTCCTAGGCAGAAGTGGGTGGAGCTAAGGCCTATTTAATTAAGGTGGGAGGTGGGGAAGGGGGGCTGGGCGCAGAGCCCAGCAAAACAGTTTGAATCAGTCAAGATTGCAGGGCCAATCAGTGGCCGCGCGGAACATAAGAGGAGATGGAAGCAACAGGCAGCAGCCAATGGGAGCCTTTCAGCACTTCCAAGTTCGGCCTGGGAGCTTACCAGCAAGAGGAGGGTTCCTTGGTGGTGAGCAGTGGTGGTGTGGACGGCTGGCCCAGGTAGCCCTGGCCACTGAGATGTTTCCCTGATCAGGGGCTGAGAGATCTGAGGAAAGGAACAGATTGTGAGTCACAGTAATAACAAAGGGTGACACTGGAGAGTAAATCAGGGGTGTGTGCAGTGAAGAGAGAGAGGGGAATTTGGCAGGGGGAGGCTGCCACAGACAAGAGAAATAAGCTTGAACTGGAACCAGGGGGAGGACAGAGGTAAGATTTAGTAGAATATGAAATTTACAAGGGGAGGAGGAGAAGAGAGATGCAGGGTTTAACAGCAGGGGGGAGGGTGAAGAGAAAGAATGAATGCAGAGGGGCAGGAATTACTTCACAGTTCTAAATTACAGCAGTTTCCATCTGCACTTTACAGTTCAATTCTAAAACATTTAGGCAGGTCTACACAATTAATTTTGTGATACGGTGTCATGCATCTCTGCACCACCCCACACTTCTCCCATAAACATTTCATCAGGTCTGACATGAAGGAACCCCCTTGATCAGTGAATACCTCCTGCGAAAACCCAACATGGGAGAAAATGCCAAGTAAGGCATCTGCCACTTTGTCTGTCCTCAGAGAGGATAGGGAGACTGCCTCTGGGTACCGGGTGGCATAATCCACCACAGTCAGGATGAATCTTTTCCCTGAGGAGCTGGGGGTATTTAAAGGCCCCACAATATCCATCCCCACCCTCTGGAATGGCTCCTTCACTATGGGCAATGGAATCAGGGTGGCTTGGGTTTTCTTGCCTGCCTTCCCTATTTCTTGGCACTGGTGACAAAGCCTGCAATACTCCTTAACCTGCTGGGTGAAGTTAGGCCAATAGAAATTCTGGGTCAACTGCTGCATAGTTTGTGCGATTCCCAGATGACCTGACAAGGGAATATCATGTGCAGTTTTAAGCAACTGCTCAAGATACCCCTGGGGAATGACAAGCTGCCTGCCTAGCATCCCTCCCTCTGTCTGTACTGCCTGTATATACATAAGTCCATTTTCCTAATAAACCTTAAGTCTGCTGTCACCTCCCTGTGTGCTCTCCGAGTCTGCCAAAGCCCTCAGCTTCTCTAAACTAGGGTCACTCCTCTGAACAGCTGCAAACCCCTCACACAGTCCCAAGGCATGGGACAGGTCCCCCTTCAATCGCTAAACTAGGGTCCCTAGCACTAGCGTCAGGGCCCTCAGGATCACTGTCAATCCCAACCCACTGACCAGGGGTCACCCCTCCCTCTTCAGAGTAACCCTCTGTATCTGTGTGGTTACTTGCTACTGGGGACATTTCCACCCCCTTTTTATCAGTCTCCCCATCTGGAGACACAGGCTGGGGAACCAGCCTCTCAGTGGTTTCCACACTGGTTTCTGTGGGGTTCAGGGAATTACTATTTTCCCTTGCCGCTTGGCTATGGGTAACTACACATACCATCCCCTGCAGGAGATTGTTACCCAGGATCACATCAACTGCTAATGTGTTGGCTACAGCCACCTGTTGCACATTTCCCTCTGTTTCACCCCAGTCCAGGAGAACGCTAGTGAGGGGCAATGTTTTCTCCCCACCCGTAAAGTCGTGTACAGTTACGTATTTATTGGGTATAAGCTGACCTGGCTGTACAAGATCCCCTTTACCAATATCAGGGATGCCTCTGTGTCCCTTAACCCCTGTGTCTGTACACCATTTACCATGACTGAGTGCACGTGTTCCCTCATGTTCACTGGCATGCTTCCAGGGACACACAAACAACCCACTTTTCTGGTACCATGTTGTGTATTATTGCTCACCTTTTTTGGGGCACTGTCTAGCAATATGCCCAGTTTCCTTAACAGCCAACATGCATTTCTTACTTCAAAGAAATCTTTTCATTGAAACCTGGGGCTAACTGTTTTCGGTGGAGGCAGTAAGGGTTTTAGCTGCCCTGAAGGTGCACGTTTCCCTTTCTGTGCTGCCACGGCTGCCCCACTCACTCTCAGAGCAGGTCTGCTCTTGGCATAGTCTGAGGGTTCAGCAGTCTGTTGCACTGTTTTGGATCTCAGTCCTTTAGCCAGGTTTTTAGCTCTGCTGGGCAAGCCCAATAAACTGTTCTAATAAAATCACATTTCTCAATTTTATCAACAGAGTTTGCCTCAATTCCTTCCCACCAATGTTTTAAAAACTGACGTTGTTTCTTGGCTAGCTCCTCGTAGCTCATATCAGGGCTTCTCCTGAGCTTACGGAATTTAGCTCTGTATGATTCAGCAGGCAATTCAAACTTTTTTAACAGTGCAGTTTTTAGCTTGCTGTAATCATTGCTGTCCTCATTGTTTATTTGACCCAATGCATCCTGAGCTTTCCTGGTAAGTAGCGGGGATAGCTGGAAGCTCCAGGACTCTCTAGGAATTTTAGCCTGAATACAAACGTTTTCAAAAGAATTTAAAAAGGCATCTATATCTTCCCCTTCCTTAAACTAGACTATTAATTTGGAGTTCAGTTTGTAACCCAGTCCTGCAGTCTCAGTTAAACCCAAGTCTCTTACCTGCTCTGGTGCTGCTGGTCAGAGTCATAGCTTCTCCAGTTCGTGTTGCCACTGGTGCTCTTGTCTCTTCTCCTCCACAGCTCTCTGGTGCTCATGCTCCTCACAGTCTGCTTCCCTCTGTTGTCGCTGTGCCTCTCGCTGTTCCCTCTCTGCCTCTCAGCTCTCTAGCTCCCTCTTCTTCTATGCAGCTCGGTGGCACTCACGTTCCTCATGGGCTGCCTCCCTCTGTTCTCGCTCTGCCTTCAGTTCCATGCTGCACAACTCGATTTGCAGTCTGAGTACCTCTGGATTCAGGATACTGGTAACCGTCCCCTTCTGCTGTGGCCCTTCACTAACAGTGACCCTGCTGTCCTTTTCAGTTATGGTCGGTGACTCGCTGCTCTGGGTATCTGCTATCGTCAGGGCCTCCGATTCTGCTTTTTGGATGTCACCTCGAATGGGACTCTTATGTCCCCGCACACAACTGTTTTAAGTAATCTACAGTGTGCCTGCTGTAGTCAGAAGCCATCTTTACTGACTACTGCTATTCTGACTGGCACTTAGAAAAAAAATAAAATGGGTAGGGACTTGCCTGTAAGCCAAGGGACATAGTACTGTTTCCTTTTTAAAATAAAACACTGCCTTTCTTTCTACCAAATGTGCTGAATAGTCTCAAACTGACACACTGAACAATGAAACTTATACCACCAAACTTTATATGCCACTGTTGCTAACCAATCTGTCACAAATTTGCTCAGCCAGTCAGCCTTCTACTTCCAAAGTGCCAACCTCTGAGCATAGAATTGTGAACAGTGAACAGTACAAGGTAACCCTCTTGTCTGTTTTGTGGGTTCGGGTCACCTTAGCCTCAAGTTCTGGAGGGATTCAAACGGATAACCTCTTGTTAGCATAGCCAATTATCAGGCTCAGATAATTCTGTCTTTGGGAGACCAGATATCTTTGCCTACAGGCACCTAATCAGGTATTTCAAATGAACCCTTAGAACTCTATGCAAGGCCTAGAGAACTCTATCTGTTTCCCAGTTTGGTATCACAATAAGCTCATACACAGTGGCAACTATAACCTTCAAAGCATCACTTAAATAAAAAGAAATTTCAAGGCACACCAGGCAGTTTCTATTTTTAAAATATATCTCTTTACTTTAAAATAGGTAAATAGGAAAACAGCAAAATTACAGAACAAAATATCCCAACACATACAACCTTAATACAAACAGGTTTAAAAGTGCAAATTCCTACAAATCCTTACACTCAGACTAGTTTTACTTTCTTAATCTTTCAGTGCTTTGATGTTTCTCCTCAGTCAGAAAAATGAATGTCTCATCTAAGGTTTGCTCAGTAGGTTTAAAAACAGTCTTGAGCCAGCCTTCTCTCTGAGGTCACCTAACTCCTCCTTTTGGTGCATTACAATTTATATTTCATAACACAGGATGCCTTATTAAGATATTTAAAAAAAATAATAGATGACATAATAAATCGCCCCTCTTTATGTAACCCAGTCAAAATTGGTCTGTGATTTGCTTCCCCTGGACATTAAAAGTCTCTTTGATGTAAGTCACTGTATATTCAAAGCAAATGTATATTGCACTCCTTAATTTCATCTGGGACCTGGTATCCCCAGACATCAAAGGTCTCTTTGATTAAATGAGCTGGTTTCCTGGGACGATACCCATAACACTGGCCGGTGTCCCTTTTCTCAGGACACCTAGTGCACATCAAAGGATCTCCCTGAAGGCATTATAACATGGATATTTTGGTTTATGGCTTCAAAGCAAATTTAACAAAGTAATTGCATTTCAGATAGCTGCAGTTTAGCTATGTTCTGTCCTTTGAACTTTTCCCTGGGGGGGTTTGATATGTCAGTTTCACATGCTGTTTCAGCATCTCTCAGGACAGACAGTCCGTAACCCATTTTTATATTTACAAAAAAATGATACAGCACTCAGAACTGGCTGTCTACATCACATAGGGTACCACCAGACCTACACAGACACCGGAAGTGCATCTTCAATATGCCAAAGACATTCTCTATGATGGTGTGCGTAGCATTGTGTGCCTCGTTGTAATGCTCCTCCATCTCTGTTCTGGGTTGTCAGATGGGGGTGAAGAGCCAGGGCTTCAGTGGCTATGCCGCTTCACCTGTAGGGGAGATTGGGCAGCCGTTAGTACATTGTTCCCATGTATGGCATGCCCCCTGTCAGGCTCCAGTCCACACTGGTGTGGGCGCATGGCATCCACCACTGCCTGTGACTCTCCCTTCAATGCATTCCTACCTCTCTACAACAGTGGTTGTTGTGGGCTGATGTCTGCTTGTGGTGTGCATGTCTTTGCCACACATGCACCCCTATGGCACTGCACCACACCTGGTATGCATTGATCATGTGCTGCCCTGTGCCTGAAGGTGTCTGCCTGTGTCCCCTTGCACACCTCTACTGTTCTACAGCACCTGTGCCTACTGCACATTATGCATGTTGCTCTGAGCACACACACATAAACTTCTGTCCTGAGAGTGGTGCCCTGTTGTGCAGCTGTTTCCATGTCCCATGCACCTAATAGATGGCCACTTGGTAAGTCCTCTGCCTGGAATCTCTGGCAGAGGGCCAACTGCTGCCAGATGAAGGCATTGTGTGTGCTCTCAGGGTGTGTGGCTCAGACATTGCTGATGCACCCTGTGGCATTGCACACCCCCTGCCAGTTCACTGAGTGGAAGCCCTTGCAATTGACATAAGTGATGGCCTCCTCACCAGGTGGTGCACAGATTGCCACATGGGTGCAGTCTATGGCTCTATGATGCCTGGCATGTGTGCCACCCTGTAGAACCCCTGCATGGCATCTGTCCACTCTGCCTGCATGCTGGGGAAATGGGTTTATTCTGAAGCAGGCAGTAGCAGTGCAGTGAGGAACTGTGGGAAGTGGAGGCCTGTGATATGCTAGTGGTCTTCCCAGTGGGTCTCTGGAAGGTTCCTGTGGTGAGCAGGCACATTACTGTTGTCACCTTGGTCTCCACTGAGATGGCATGGCTACGTGCAGTGGATGCCTACATTTTTTCATGGCACAGCTCACAGAGCTGCCTCAGAATGGCCCTGTTCAGACAGTATCAGTCTACTGTCTCCACATCCATCAGCTGCTCACATGACAGCCTGGCACAATAATACTGTGGGACAGTCCATCTACAGTGCCTTTCATGTTCCTGTCTTCTCATCCTCATTAGTGCACTGACCATGGCAAATGGTGCTGCATCCATGATGCTGGTGGTGATGTGCTGTCAGTCTCTGTGGCTCTCTCTGACTCTTTCTCTCTCACACTTGCCTTCTCTCTCTGCCAGTGTGCAGGTGCTGCTATTCGGCCACTGACCTGCAGGTGGCTTGCACTTGAGTCTGCTTCTTTTATACTTATCTTTTCATGGCACATTTAGTATTTGCACTGGGTTTGATCTGTCATTGCGCCGTCATTTGGCACTGTGTATCACTTTGCGCTATGTATGCATGTGTCTGCCCCCTGTTTTTGCACCACATATCATTACGATGCACCTGCAGTGCAACTTGTTCAGCTTGATACATCTAATTTACACCGGCACATCCACCCTGTGTGTGAATCACTTCCTGGTGCATTTTTCATTTGCGCCGGCACATCTCTTTTGTGAATCCTGCCCTTAATGTGGAAATCTTGTGATGTGTTAACCACAGACAACCCTGTAACATAAGTTTAAAACTTAACTAATCATGTTCTCTTGTACTTTTTAAACATTCAGTCAGGGTTTAGGGGAGTTACAGAAGGCCTGGAACTGGTTTCAGAGGAGTCTCTGAGTATGGGACTCTTGAATATCTGGTCCCAACTATTTTCCAGACAGTAACTATTACACAGAGAGTTATGATTTTTGTCATCCTGTTGTGGACTTTGGATTGCATTTCTTAGCATTGTGGAGAATATTAATGCACTAGAAAGTCTTCTTTAATTACACTGACTGTAAAAGGCTAGGGTAGAATTTTACCATTAACACTATTAAAATATCTCCCCCTCCTCCTTTCCATAATTGGCCTCACTAAAAAAGCTTGCATATTAAAATGCAGTCCAAAACATTTAAGTTACAGATGAGGTCTTAACTTCTTTATATTCTATTTTTGTATATGATATACTGTTATACAGTTTTTAACAACTATTGGTATCACATAAGTCTGTATCTCCATCTGCTTACCTCCCTCGTGTTGCTTCTTCCCCATTTCCCCTCATTTCCTTAGAAACTTAGAAACATACAACATAGAAAACATAGACTTTGATGGCAGAAAAGGACCACTTGGCCCACCTAGTCTGCCCATTTCCCTATCTACAGGATAAGCTGCAGATCCTAGTTAACCAACAGCCTATTTCTTCCTACCACCCCAAAAAGAATTGCCTTATGTCTGTCCCATGTATTCTTGAATTCTCTCACAGTTTTAGTCCCCACAACCTCATCAGGATGGCTGTTCCATGCATCCACCACCCTCTTTGTGAAAAAATACTTCCTCACATTGCCCCCGAGCCATCCCCCCTCTATCTTCAAATTGTCTATGTGACCCACTTCCCTTACCTTGTTTTATCCTTCATATTTTTTTTCCTTTTGCACCTGGTATTTCCCTTTTTCCCAATTTTTCCTTCCCAGTAGCTATTCCTGCCTTCAACCAAAATCTCCCCATCCCTTAACTCCACCCCATGGCCCATCTGACCCCCCCCCCTTGTTTCCTTTCCCATTTCTTTCAAATATTATTGCTTTAGATATTAGAGGTGATTCTGGGTCTGTCTGTGTAAACTCCCAATGAACTTTATCACATCCAGTATTGCCTCTACAGACTAATTAGCCATGCTTTATATCATTACAAATATATAACATGGTATTGCCTTACATGAGAATCAGGCTATTTCACACTTCAAAAATGCCTTAAATGACTTTAGAAATGCTAATTTTTTTGAAAGTTATATGTAGTGATATTTATGGTTTGGACTGCGGTGTTTCTCTATTGTTACCTGCATCTTTAAGGGCAGCACATTTAAGCACTGCCCTTCTATCTGTTGGTTATGCCCCCTGATGAAAACCAGTGGTGGTCAAAGCACAGGGGTTTTGTCTCCCTGTGTTCAGATTTATTTTTTTACACTGCAATACATTTGATTTATTAATTTGTAAGCTTGCCTTGGATGAAACTTTTTTTTCAGCAAATGAGCTCCTGCAGTGCTAGCTTTTTTATTTTGGTCATTACCCTATTGTAACAGTTGTTTGATGGCTGTTACTATGGGACAAGAGGTAGTAGTCATGAATGCAGTGATGAGTATTATCTGCCTATTAACTAATTGCCACTGTTAGTAATTTGTATAATGTTTGCTTTATTACGTAACAAAAATGCTTTTCCAGGGTTTGTGTATTGATCTAATAGAATATTCATATGGCATATACTTGCTGGTATACCATGATGATAGAGACCGCATATGAGTGACTGTCATAACGGCGACCCACATGATGGCGCTATTATCATGGGTGACTGTAGGGGACATGGAATGTTGCAACCGCAAGGTTAGGATGGGCGACAGAAAGGGAGGGAGGGTGGGCAACAGGACGTGGAGGGATAGGGAACAGGAATGTGACCCTCTGGTGAGCCTGCTTCCACCGAGCCAACTGTGTGGTGTGGTAGGTAGGGTGGTCGGCTCTGACAGAGCAGGACCTGGGTTAGCGATGGGTGGCAGGTGTTACTTTTGTGCTTCCCGCAGCTGTGGGACTTAGATTTTTTTTTTTAACTGGGATGTGCCCCCCTCCCCGACATGCACCCCTGGAGCCTGGAGTTGAGAATCTTTATTTATAGGGGTTGGGGAGCATGTGGGGGTACAGCCCCCCTCCCATGCACAATTCCAGGATCCTTTCTGCATATCACCAAAATGTTTTGCACAATAATGCAGGTGGTGATAATAGCGATCGCCTTTGTGTAGTCACTATCATCACATAGAACCCACTTGCTTGGTTGTGGGTCTGCAGGTTTCAGAGCTTTAGTGAATTCGGTTGGGTGTAGCTTGGGTGCATTCTTTAAACAATGTAAGAAAAAAAGAGATATATTTAATAAATGTTTGCATGCAATATTTAAAATTTAACAGTTTGTCAATAACCTAATATATTTTATTTAGTAACAGTTCTATAATCTATCTACTTAGGTGCATAAGTGAGAAGAGAAAAGAAAGGGGAGAAATAACATAGATAAGGATGGTGGCAGAGGGAAACTGTGCAGAAGGGGACCAAGAAAAAGCAGACAAGCTAAAGAGGTACTTCTGCTCAGTCTTCACAGTTGGAATGTGGACCACTAGTAATCAGCAGGAACAAATGGGAAGAGAGGTGGACTCCAGTCCATTTTCAGACAAAAGAGTCCCAAACATACAGTACTTGCAGATCTGAATGTGGATAATGCTATGGGACTGGACAGGAAACACCCAAGGGTACTGAAAGAACTCAGAGGACTGCTGGCTGCCCCACTGGTGGACTTATTCAACAGCTCAGAGGAATCAGGTGTAGTTCTGGAGGACTGGAGGAGAGCAGACATGGTTACTCTACATAAGGGTGGCAGCAGGGCAGAGTCTAGTAAGCCTCACCGTAATGGTGGAGAAATTAATGGAAACACTGTTAAAGGAAAGGTTGGGAAAGTATCTTGAATCCAGTGGACTGCAAGACCAAAGGCAGCATGAATTTAAGGGTGGGGGGAGTCATGCCATGTGAATATGATTGAGTTCTTTAACTGGGTGACCAGGGGAAACAGATCAGTGGATGGCAGTGGAAGTTGTTAGCAAAGCCTTTGACACAGTGCCACATAGGAGACTGATTACAAAACTGAACAGCCTGGGGGTGGGATCCAAAGAGGTAAATTGGGTTAAAAACTGGATAACAGATAGGTAACAGAGAGTGGTTGTTAATGGCACTGTACTGATGGGACAGTGACCAGTGGGGTGCTGCAAGGCTCAGCACTAGGTTGGTCTTCTTAGTGTCTTTATAAGTGATGAAATGGAAAGGAAAGTATGCCTTTTTGCACATGATACCAAAATCTGTAACAGGGTGAATAATAAGGAAGGACTGAGAAAAAAGCATCGTGATCTTGGGAAACTCAGGGAGTGATCAAGAGCATGGCAATTGGGGTTCAATTCCAAAAAGTGCTAAATTATGCACCTATGGCATAGGAACCAAAGAACTGAGTATAAGATGGAGGGGGATACTATCAGTCACTAAGCAGGAAAGATACCTTGGGGTTATCATATTTGATTACCTCAAAGTGACAGTGCAGTGTGATAAAGTAGTGAGTAGGGCCAGTGGGATGAAACATAGAAACATAGAAGTTGACGGCAGATAAGGACCGGCAGGCCCATCCAGTCTGCCCATTTCTTTTTCTACCTTATAAATGTGCCATCGGCCTTTGCTCTGTCAGTGACCTATCTATTCATAGTCATTTGTATTGCTCCCTTATGCCTATCCCATGCCTGTTTGAAGCCCTGCACTGTATTCATAGCCACCACTTCTTGTGGTAAGCCATTCCATGCATCTACCACCCTTTCTGTGAAAAGAATTTCCTCACATTCCCCTTAATCGGCCTCCTCTAATCTCATGCTGTGTCCTCTTGTCCTGCTATTTTTCTTATATTTAAACATGTTAGACTCTTTCACCTTGTTTATGCCCTTAAGGTGTTTAAATGTCTCGATCATATCACCTCTCTCCCTCCTTTGCTCAAGGGTATACATATTGAGCTCCGTTAATCTGTCCTCATATGTCTTCTGATGCAGTCCCTGCACCATTTTGTTGCCCTTCTCTGACTGCCTCAATTTGGTTAATGTCCTTGTGAAGGTGTGGCCTCCAATACTGCACGAGTACTCCAGATGGGGCTAACTAATGTCTTGTACAGAGGGATTATTACCTCCCTCTTACGACTTGTGATACCCCTACTAATACACCTAACACCCCCTAGCCTTACCTACTGCTTTAGAGGTCTGCTTGGATGATTTTAGGTCATCAGTGATGATGATGCCCAAGTCTCTTTCTTCCTTTGTGACTGCTAGCAACTCCCTCCCAGCCTATAAGTGGCTTCAGGGTTTCTCTTCCCTATGTGCATGATTTGCACTTCTTTGCATTAAATCCCAGTTGCCACTCTTCTGACCATTCTGCTAGTTTATCCAGATCTCTTCTCATTCTGCCCACCCATCTGGATCATCTACTCTGTTGCAGATCTTGGTGTCATCTGCAAACAGACAAGCCTTACCCTCTAGTCCATCTGGAGGTCACTAATGAAGATGTTGAATAGGACTGGCCCCAGGACTGATCCCTCGAGGTACCCCACTTGTGACTTGCATCTCTTCTGACTGTATACCATTTACCACCACTCTCTGTTTTCTGCCAGTCAACCAGTTTGCCACCCAGTTGACCAACTTCTGACCCACCCGAGCCTACCTAGCTTATTTATCAATCTTCTATGTGGAACAGTGTCAAAAGCTTTGCTGAAGTCAAGGTAGGCGACATCAACTGCTCCCCTTGGTCCACCACTCTGGTTACCCAGTCAAAGAAATCTATGAGATTAGTTTGACAGGACCTTCCTTTGTAAACCCATGCTGTCTTGGATCCTGTGCCCCTATGGATTCCAGGTGTTGCACTATCCTTTCCTTAAGGAGTGCCTCCATAATCTTGCCTGTCATCAGAGGTAAGACTGACCGGTCTGTAGTTCCCCGCCTCTCCTCCTGCTACCACTCTTGTGGAGTGGGATCACATGAGCCCTTCTCCAGTCTTCTGGGACCTCTCCTGTGCTCAGAGACTCACTAAACAATTCTGCTAATGGCTCTGCTAGTTCCTCCTTTAGCTCCTTAAGTACCCTGGGATGTATGCCATCAGGTCCCATTGCCTTATCCACCCTGACCTTAGCAAGCTCTTGTAGGACCCTTTCTTTTGTGAAGGGAGTAGTGCTCACCTCCCTCCCCCCTGTGTCCATGATGCTGAGCTGTGGGCCCTGCCCTACCTTCTCTTCAGTAAATACTGAGCAAAAGTATCTATTTAGGAGAGATGCCTTTACAGGGTCCTCCTCCTCACATGCTCCCTTTTCTCCATTAAGCTTAGCAATACCCCCTCTGGACTTTCTCCTTTCACTAATGTATCTATAGAAAGTCTTGTCACCTTCTTTTACTGTTCGTGCTAGTGTTTCCTCAGTTTGGGACTTTGCCTGCCTTACTGCCTTACCTGCTTCCCTTAGGGCAGTTTGGTATGCCTCCCTATCTTCATCCTGCTGTGTTCCCTTATATTTTCTGAAGGCCAGCCTTTTGGCTCTGACCTTTTCTGCTACTGTATTTGAGAACCAAAGTGGTTTCCTTCTTCTTTTGCACTTCCTTTTCTGTCTAACACAATGGGATGTTGCTTCAAGTATTGTATCCTTAATGCTAGCCCACTTTGCCTGTACCTCCTCACCTGTGTTTCTTTTTGCCAGGGCTAGCTTAGCTCTGTTGACCATCTTATCAAAGTCAGCTCCTCTGAAGTCCCATATTTTTGCTTTGGAATGGGATGATTTAGATGTAGTAGCCAAATTGAACCATACCATGTGATGGTCACTGGCCCCCAGGTGACCTTCTACCTGGAGATCTGTGATCCCTTCTTTGTTAGTCAGTACTAGATCTAGGATAGCCCTGTCTCTTGTGGGTTGCTGTACCAGTTGTTTGAGGCCCTCCCCTGCAGGGAATCCACTATGAGTCTAGTTCTGGCAGATGTTCCTGCTGGTATTGACCAATCTGTATCTGGCATGTTGAAGTCTCCCATTATCAGAACCTCCCTTTAGCTGTCATGTTTTGTATATCTTCTAACAGTAATGTGTCTATGTCCTCCTCTGGTCTGGGGCCTGTAGACAATCCCAGTTCTTATGGCTGTCCCATTTCCTGTTTCCAGGGTGACCCACAGTTCTTCTGGCTCCTTATGTGTATTCTGAATTTCTGTAGCTTTGATATTTTCATTAACATACAGGGCCACCCTCCCCCTTTTTGCACCTCGGTCTCTTCTGAACAATACATAGCCAGGTACTGAAGTCTCCCAAGTGTGGTTACTGGTAAACCACGTCTCACTAATTGCTACTATGTCCAGTTTAGCCTCTGACATTATTGCCTGCAGGTCTGGGATCTTATTTCCCAGGCTGTGAGCATTTGTGTACATGATTTTCCATTGGCCAGATTTTGGTGTGTTAGTTGTTGGGTGAAGTTTGGCATTACCTCTGTGCATCGTATGGGGAGACAAACCTTTTTTCTTACCTGGTGATGCAAATGAACGGCAAACACGCTGAATTCCTGTTTGACCATCTTGAGGGGGAGAGGTGTTCTTCCCATTCGACGTATGGGGTGCTGCACCTCTCCCCATTTGCTAGTTTAAATATTCTGCAAAGACGCCAAACTTCTGCCCTAATGCACTGACTCCTCTTTAGTCAGATGCAGTCCATCAAATTTAAAGAACTTTCGCTCCCAGAACTGTTGCCAGTTCCCTACAAATCTGTGTCCTTTTTCCTGGCACCAGTCCTGAGCCACGTGTTTAGCTCCCTATCTCCCCTTCTCTGACCTTCCGTCCATCTGCTCCCTTCTCCCAGACTGGCAGGATCTCAGAGAAGGAGATGCCGGACGAAATAGATGATAGTTTGTCACCCAGCCTAGTCAGGTGTTCCTGGTCTCCACAACTGACCGGCTGGCAGATCATTAGTCCCTATGTGTACTAGGACATCAATGTTTTCTCCTGCTTTGTGAACAATTTTAGCAATGCGGTCAGTGTCTCTCCATGCTGATGTACCTGGGGAGACATCTGACCATCACCCTGGCTGGAGATGGGTATCAACTCCCGAATCATGGAGTCTCCTATGATCAGAAGTTTTTGGATTCTTTGTGCTTGTTTAGTTTTGGTTCCTGATTTGGGTGAGTATTGTTGTGCTAGCTCCTGTGCTCAGAGTGTCCTGCTCTGCAGTGTCTTCTGCCTCTTTATTTGATTTCAGAGATAGAGGCAGATACCTGTTTGTAGTGTTTATATGGTTTTGGAGGTAATGTGTTGGAGAGCAGAGAGTGATGGGGCACCTGATTTGCTCCTCCTAACCACCTGCCAACCTCCTGGACCAACTACCCTCTCTGGTCGAGGTTTTTCTGTTGGATGCTGGGGAAATGGCGGTGGTTCTTATAATGTATTTCCTCTTCAATATGAAATTTGAGGCGGCAATCTCTGCCCATGCTGCCTGGAGCTGAGACCTAAGATCTCCAAAGGCCAGCATGTAGGACAGTGTCCTAAATCCTGTAAGACTGTCCTTCTGAAAATTGTTCCACAGTACCTGCAGTTAATGAAATCCATTCCAAATAAGTTGCTGGGTTTGTAACCTAGTCAGAGTAATTAGAAGGAAAAAATGCAAGTAATGGTTTAATTGTGCTTTGTTTAACTTGTTATAACAAGTTAAATTACTAGTGCCCTGTAAATGAGATCACTTGTGGAGGCCCCACTGATCCGCCTCTTCCTGCTCTGCCACAGGAAATGTCACAACTGTGGTACCCTATAAAAGGAGTGTAGCGTGGGGTGGTTGGAGATGGGGTGGGTGGCTGGGCCCTTCCCTGCCTAAAAGAAGAACCACGGACGAAAGAACAAGGAGGTAAGAGCAGAAACAATCAGTCAACAACAAATGCAGTAACCCTGAAAGCTTATCCTAATGTTAGATAAAACTGTAAAACCTGTAAAGCACCACCTGTAATAATTTCAGAGAAGATATACCCTGTAAGAAACACTTTGCTCCAGAGAAAATAAAGCAGTAACAGAAGATATACCTTTGCAAAAGACAATTTGAATCAGAAGATTACAGCAGTAATCTGTTAGCACACACCTGTAGGCACACCTTGTAATAATGCAGAAGAAGGTATACCAGCAACAACAATTTGAATCAGAGAAAAAATAAAGCAATGAAATGTTAGCAACAAACAGTAGCAATCCCTGTGAGTAAAAAATAAAAACACCACCACACAGTAAATCTGCTTAGCCAAACTAAGTCTTAATCCTTCTCCCTTGCTCTGGTAAGTTTCTCTACTCTGCCTTTCAAGCAGTCTTAGAAGGAAAGAGCTCAGGTTAAGCTAGGTGCCTTGGCCAGCAAACCAAGTCTTCTACCTAATGCTGGTGTGCATTAGGAGGAGGAGGCGGGAGGTGGTGTTTGAGTTGTGAATAATGTGATTTAGGATAAAGAATGCATCAGCCACTTTCAACAGCTCATGGACCACATTCTGAATGTGGCAGGGGACTTCACTCTGGAGTACACGGATGACATTGCTATCTATAGCCAGACTTGGGGGGATCATGGGAGACACTTGACTGAGGTGTTCCACTGACTGCAGGCCATTGGACTTACAGTCAAGGTGGAGAAATGCCACAAAGGAATGACAGGAGTGTCATACCTGGGGCACAGGTTGGGGAGAGGGTACATCTGGCCTGAGGCAGTGAAAATAGAGGCCATACAGTAATGGGCTACACCAATGACCAAGAGAAAGATACAGGCCTTCCTAGGGATGGCAGGGTACTCCTGTATGTTTGTGCCAAATTTCATCAGCATGACTAAACCCCTGTCTGATCTCCTCAGGATGAAAATGCAGTAAAAGGTTCAGTGGATGGAAACCTGCACTACTGTTTTCTTGGTCACCTGTGCTCACCAGCCTGAACTATTCTCTTAGATTTATTGTGTATGTGGATGCATCTAACCAAGGACTAGGCACAGTTCTGAGTCAGGTTATGCACTTTGGGAGGACCACCCAGTCATGTACCTGAGCAGGAAGCTGTTGCCCAGAAAAAGAGGCCTACACCACAGTCAAGAAGGAGTGTCTAGGTATTGTGTGGGCTATGCAGAAGCTGCAACCTTATTTGTTTGGGAGAGAGTTCACCCTGGTCACTGATCACAACCCCATTACATTGCTTCATCGGACCCTTGCACAAACTCTAAATTGTTGAGGTGGGCCTGGTGCTGCAGTCCTACAATATGGACATTAGGCACTGCAGTGGGTCACAGCATGGCAATGTGGACAGGTTTTCTAGACAATAGTTAGTGCCCCTTTTTAAGTAGGAGATGTGCTATGAGAAACTAATATGGGGTTCACACAAAGAGTAGACTGAGGGCATAACAGTGAGAGCCAGCTAAAGGTGTAACAACTTGCCATATAATTGTAGTGCAGTACAATTTTGTAATATAGTTTTCTTTTCACTTATTTATTGTAGCTGTAGTGATAAGTTTGAATGGCTGTGTGAGATAAAAATGAGATTAAGTAGTGTTTTTGCCTACACCACTTCTGCTGGCAGTCTATTCTGGGAATCCACCACTTTTTCAGTGAAGTAGTAATTCCTCACATCCCTCCTAAAGGGTCCCCACAGCTTCATTGCATACCTTCTGGTTCTGGTGCTTTTTCTCATGTGAAAGAGACTTCACTCCTTCACTGTTCACCACTGTGAGATGCATGTAGGTCTCCATCATGCCCCCTCTCACTCTCCTGTCTTCCAAGGTGTGCATGTTTAGATCCCTCAGTCTGCCGTCATACAGTAGGACCTTTGGTACAACCCTTGCTCATTGAGTGATATAGTGGCAATAATTCAAATCGGGTGATGAGGGCCAACCTCTCTCTCTGGCTTTGGGGATTGGAGTACCTGCCAATAGCCCTTTGTCAGGTCTATGGTGGATAGGTAAAGAGTTCCCCCTAAACCATCTAGAATCTCATCTCTGATGGGCATGGGGTATGTGCCTGACTCTGTGCAGCTGTTGAGCTTGTGGTGGTCAATGCAGAACCTTATGGTCCTATCCTTTTTGGGGATAAGTGCCACTGGGGATGCTCATGGACTATTCCCGGGTGGCTCTGTCCTGTGGGGTGCCCCAGAGTTTGGTCTTTTCACCTGTGTTGTTCATGGTATACATGCTGCCTCTGGGAGAGATCATTAGAAACTATGGGCTTAGGTTTCATTGTTATTCTGTTGATACTCAGCTCTATCTGTACTTTGCACCTGGGATACAAGGCGCAGCCAATGTGCTTAATAAGTACTTGTCTGAGATCCAGTCCTGATGTCATTGAGCTGGTTGAGACTGAACCCTGAGCAAACTGAGGTTCTAGTGGTGGAGCCAAGTTGAAGGGCAAGAGTGAAGGTTTCAGAGGGGGAAACTGGGCTTTGGCTCAGCCTCTCTAGGTTATTGGCCACCACCAAGGTGAAAAATCTAGGAGTCATCCTGAACAATAAGCTAACACTGGAGGCTTAGGTGGCAGTGGTTGTCTGGAGTGGCTTTTATCATTTACTAAATATCAGCTGGATTATGACGCTTGTCCCACCTGATGACCTGGCCACACTGATAGACACATTTGTGACCTCATGGCTTGACTATGCAATGCTCTATACCTTGGGGTCAAGGGAGGGGCACTGCAAAATCTGCAGCTCATGCAGAACACTGCAGCCCAGCTACTGACAAGCCTCTTGAAGTCATGTTATGTATCGTTGGTACTGAGCAAACTGCATTGGCTGCTGGAAAAATGAAGCATCTCCATTAAAGTGGGTCTCCTGACCTTCAAGGCCCTGTATATTCTGGGCCTGGGTAATCTGTCAGAGCTTCTGCTTCCTCACGTTCCTAGTTACCATCTCTGCTCCACTGAAGAAGGCCTTCTGTTAGTCCAAAGGGCAAGATTAAAATCATCCAGGGAATGGGCATTTGCAGTGGCAGTCCTGGTCCTATAGAATTCTTTGCCTAGGACTTTGAGGGAGGCCCCCTTGTACAGACCTTTAAACGGGTCTGAAAACCTTTCTGTTTATGCAAGCATTTTGGGATTAAATAAGTACATCAGCCATAAACATTTAAATTTTTATTGATGGATTTTGTAATTGGATTGAATAGAGTTGAGAGTATTCAATATTTATGTATTTTATTATTTTTTGTAATGGTGCCCCGGCCTCCAGGCAAGGGCACCAAAAACAAATAGACTACTACTACTACTGGACTCCTGGATCAACCAGAGATCCAGAATCTCCTTGATCTCCACCTCTGGGGCATGTCTTACTCCTTCTGGGACTCTGAGGAATGGCTGTCACTGTAGTGTTTGGGACCCTGTATCCTTGTGGTACTCTGCCAGTGAGGTCTATCCTGGCTTCCCCATGAATATTTCACCAAATGTATGTAGTACTTCACACATTTAGGTAGCTTGGACAGGTCACTACAAGAATGTGATAGCATCCACTGAGGATTTTCCCTTAATCCGAATCCTGTTACCACCTGGCAATCTGCCCACCCTGGTACATGCCTTTGTCATGTCCAGGTTGGATTATTGCAATGCCGTTTACCTTTGGCTATCTGGCAGTAACCTGCATCAGAGGCAGCTAGTGTAGAATGCAGCAGCGAGGTTGCTAACTGGCAACTCTAAATTTGATCATATTATATGGTACCTGTCCTCCATGAGCTGCACTGGCTGCCAGTGAGATGGAGGATTACCTTTAAGGTTGAGATTCTAACCTATAAAGCTTTGCATGAGGAGGGCCCAGCCTACTTGCAACACCTGCTGATTCCCCATCACCCATCTTGGTCTCTCCGCTCCTCTGAAGGTGGCTTCCTTGTGATTCCCAGAGCCAGGCTGTGGCAATCTGGGGATAGGGCATTCTTGGTTGCTGCGCCAGCTATGTGGAATTCTTTCCCTTATCAGCTATAGGAGGCTCCCTCAGTGGAGGCCTTCTAGAGGGGCCTTAAAACATTTCTTTTCCAAAAAGCCTTTAATTGATTTAGTTTTTTGAATTTCCTGTTCACCTTGAACTCCCTGGTTTTTATTAATTTGATATGCTGTATAACTTTGATATCATATTTATTTATTATATTAATTTTATATTGTTATTTTTTTTCTCCATTGCTATTTTAAACTTGTAATTTTATTGTATTGTAAAGCACTTTGAGCCTCGGTGAAGAGTGCTATTCTGTTGGGCAATGACTAGGTGCTCCTTGGCAAACAACATGAGCTCCTTGAGTTGTGAACTGAAATTCAGGACATACTCCACAACAGATTCCCCTTGGGGTGCAAGCTCACCCTCCCATTCATCCCTTACCAAATCAAGAGGATCCCTCACACTATGGCCAATCAGGAGCTCAGAGGGTGAGACCCATGTGGACTCCTGAGGGATTATTTCATATGTGAATGAGAGATGGGCTAAGTACTTGTCAAAAAGGACCCAAACACATGTGTCTAATGACAAAAATGTTTTCATGTGATGCATTCCATACAATCATGCTGCAAAGGGAGGAAAGCTGTCCTGTGCAACTTCCATCACTGGATTTTATTCATGGTGCTTGCATCATCAGAACATGTAAGTCAAATCTGGTCAGTCGTTTAAGATATCTCAATGCAGATGTATCAAGAATATATGGACTTGATGGCATTCTCACTGTGTGTACAAATGCTCATGTGTGCCTCATCAAAGCCTCTCTGTTAAAGATGGGCTAGTAAATGGTGTCATGGGTCATATTGTTGACTTAAAATTTTATGTTTGGAAAGTGTTCATACAGTATATTGTGGTGAAATTTGATATCATGGATACTCATCATATCATCCATAGAATTTTGGTTACAGTTTAACACATACTAGACATTTATGTAATGAGAAAACAATTTTCTTTAATTGTTGCATATGCAGCATCAATTCATAAGTCACAAGGTTTGACCCTTGATACTGTTCTAATGGACATAGGAAAAACATTTTCAAGCCAGGGATGAGTTATATAGCTTGGTCTAAAGTATGTGTTATGGATGGGCTACATCTCCCAAAGCTGGACAAGTCTAAAATCAGAGCTGAAACAATGCATGTCACTGATGACAATTCTCTGAGACATATTTATCAGACTCATCTGCTTATAATTCCATTCTATCAGGATAGATTATTGATAAGAAGGTTTCAGACAAGCTTGCTTCAAGATCATAGTAAGTTTATATGCAAGACACTCTAGTTAGGACTTATGAAACTGTTATTGAACAGGTGTCTTAAGAAGCATTAACATCAGTACAAACAGTTCTTGCACAAACATTTGAAAATACTAATGGCATCAAATTTTATGTTAATAGTATTGTTTAATTATTTCTGTATCTTGAGCCTGTGGTGCAAGTTATCAGTCAGGTGTGGAATAAAGCAGTGGTGGATGCAATTACAAAGTTGATCTCTCTCTCTCTCTCTCTAGTGGCTTCACAGAGACATGAAATGCATAGTTGTACCAAGCTTTGTATAGCTGTCTCAATGTATCACCTCCATAGTATATTTGCTACTAATCAATAATAGCATTGATTGATACTCCTGACACAGAAGGTGTTCAAATTATAGATTTGTTTCAGACAACCATATCAGACCACAACTACTTGAATAGTTGCTGCACTAAGACATTATATTTTAACACCATAGGAGCTGAGAGTATAGATTTGAAGGTTCATATTTTGTATATAATTATAAAGGTACCCAGGTAGGCTGGAAAGAACTGAAACAAAGGTGGGATGGTGACATAATGCCAGGAATGTTTTTCTGTAAAACTGAACTTAGTTTTTGACATATTGGGTAACTATGCAGAGATTTGTGCTGGCTGGGTGGGGACAGTTTAATTTTTTTACCAGCTGGAAATAAAAAACTCAGTTTATAGTAAAAAATTATATTAAAAATCATTGTGTCTTTACTGGTAAAAAAAAACGTATAAGTTCTATAAAAGGATATTAGTTATAGATTTATTGTTGGGGGTGATATTCATCCAAATCCTGGTCCTTTTGATAATAGTATCAGTAATAGTAGCACCCTGGATAGAGATTTCTCAGATTCAACTGCAGTTAGACTAAAACAAGATGACCTGTGTATACTTCACTTGAATGTCTGTAGTGTACTCAAAAAATTAATTATATGAGACAATGGACCATTAAATATGGCCCAGATATTATTGTAACAACAGAATCGTGGTTAAAAGAGAAAACAACATATATCGCAATTGGATTACAAAACTATGGTACTTGGAGGAAAGATAGAAATAAAAGGGAAGGGGGGCTTGTAATTTATACCTCCAGTTCCCTACAGGTGACATACATTCATCAACATCTTAATTGGTATGGCTCTGAAGTATTGGCCTGGGAAATGCAAATTCCCTTTATGAAGCCCTTAATGATACTTGGGGTATACTGTCCACCTAAATGCTCCTTTGAGGTATTTGATGCTTCAGAGGATTTTCTTGGGAATTATCTGTTTTCCCATGAAATCCTTTTAACCAGTGATTTCAATGTAGATTGGAAGACAATGGATAGTAATCGTAAAATTAAGGATATGTCTATAAATCTAGGTATGACCCAATTACTGTAATTAAGAGAATCGCCAGGGTTAATATTAGAAATCCAGAGACATCTATTACTTTAGACCTTATGTTCTCTAAGGACCCTGGAAAGTATGTGGACAGTGGAGTCCTTCCTGATTCTTTCTCTGATCATCAAATAATATTTTGTGTAAGGAAACAGAAAACAATAAAACAACCTGGAAAAACAGTTCAATTCAGGTCCTATAAAAATGTTGACTATATAGGCTTTATGCTTGAGTTAGATACTCATGATTGGGCAACATTAGCACTGACTCCTACTGTAAATGAAGCATGGAGTCTATTTCATGAAGATTTTATGGTTATCTGCAATCAATATGCCCCAATAAGATATAGGAAGGTTAAATCAAAAAATTCCCCTTGGCACAATGGACATCTTTTTAAATTAAAAAAACAAAGGGACAGAGCATGGAAAGCTGATTAAATGACTAATAGGGATGCTGATTGGGCAAAATACAAGCAACTTCAAAATAAATACACTATTACACTTAGGAACCGTAGGCAGGGATATTTTAATAAATAATTAGCATCTAATGTGCCTAAAAACCCCAGGGAGTTCCATAAAACAATGAAAAAGGTAAATGGGGTAAAAAAATGGACTACTCTGAGAATTTTGAAATAAATAACATTCGAATTCCACTAGGCCCACAGGTGATGGACAATTTTAATAATTATTTCATAACCATGGGTACAACATCTCTTTCTCAAAACTCGTATAAGGTTTTTAAACCTGATATTCCACAAGAAAGTAATCAGCATGGATCTGATGGTTTTGAATTTGTTCAAATAACTCCAATAGAAATACAAAGAGAACTACTGAAAATCAATATAAAGAAAGCTGTAGGATTAGGCAAAATTCCTAATATGTTACTTAAATACGCAGCCCCAGTTATATCATATCCCCTGGCATTTACTTTGAAAAAAATACTATTTTGGAAGAGCAACTCCCAGATATGTGGAAAGTGGCCAATGTAATTCCTGTATTTAAATCTGGACTAAAGCTTAATATAGAAAATTATAGACCAATTGCTTTATTGCCTGTTGATGTCAAAATATTTGAAAGATTAATAGCAAAACAGTTGTAAGAGTTTTTGTAAGCAGGTATGATCATAAACAAGCATCAATCTGGGTTTAGACCACAGCAAGATACTATGTCAACCTTAATAAAGGTTACAGGTGACATTACCAAGGCTCTGGACAGGGGGATGTTGGTGGGGGAAATCTTTGTTGATTTGTCAAAGGTGTTTGACACCTTGGACCATGACATCCTCCTGTCCAGACTAAAAAGCTTGCAGGTAGTACATTTATTTCATGCATACTTGACTGGTAGAAAACAATAGGTAGTTATAAATGATTGTGCATCAGAATTTAGAATCATTATTTCAGGAGTACCCCAAGGATCATTTTGGGGCTTATTCTTTTTAATTTATACATGAATAGTCTAATCTGTCTCACCAGGGGGTAGGCTGGCATTTATATGCGGATGATACTATTATTTATTCTGAAGGTACATCAGTCCAGGCAATTGAAACCACATTACAGGATGCATTTATAGAACTTCAGAATTTCTTCTTGGAATCTAATCTTATTCTAAATCCACAAAAGACTTAGGTTGTATTATTTTCAAGGGATTGGGAGGCTGGGATGTTAGAAGTCTCCTTAAAGATCAAAACTATGAATAATGTCACCACCAGCAAACACAGAACTATAAGTACCTAGGCTTGTATTTGGATAATGCCTTGAAATGGACCACACATGTGGATTATGTACTAAAATTTTGGAAAATGTGGGGGCCTTATATAGAAATAAAGGGTGTATAACTGAGAATATCAGGAAACATGAGGTTACAACATTAGTACTACCTCTTCTGAACTATGTGGATATAGTTTACATGGGTGTGGCTAATACAGTATTATCTAGGATAGATGTGATGTTCAATGAATTGGACAGATTTATTCTGTGCACCCCGAGAATGGCCCATAGACAGCAACTTTATGAATCCCTGGGTTGGATTTACCCAAAAGACAGGAGGATATTTCATGTATTAAATTTTATGGTAAAGTGTGACAAGGGGGAGGTTCCTGAATATATACTGGATGAATTACATGTTAGAGAAATTAAATCAGGACTTCACTCTGTGAATAGTATTGCATATATGCAACCTATAATGAGGACAGAATTTGGTTGAAAACATTTTTTCTATAGGGGTCCCAGACTTGGAACACTTTACAACTTGGCCATAGATCACTAATAACTGGTATACATTTAGGTGAAGTTAGATCCTGGTTTCAACAAGAGGCTGTCTGGAATATTAGAGAGGGAGTGTCCTGATGCTAAAAACACTAGAAACATTACCTCTCTGTTATTTACAACTATGGGGATCTGAAACTGAAGGTGTAATAATGTCTGTTATTTTATAATTTTGTAGATTTTGTGTATTAATATATGTTTTGTAGGTTGTATATTATTATAATGTATTGTAGTCCAATGTATTTGATGTATATTGTTTTATTTTGTAAACATATTGTGCTTAATTTAATATTGGATACAATCGTTTTTTATAATAAGTAGTCTTAAACCTTAGATTATTGCTGTGTAGTAAATTATTATAATTTGTTGTAAAGCATTGTCTTGTATTGTATTTATGGTTATAACTAGAACCAACACATACAGGACCACCTTGAAAACAAGGCTTGCCTGGCCCTATTGTGAAATATTTGCTTGTCAAATTTGCCTGTATAAATAAATGAAGTTGTTTTACTACTACTACTACTCACTGGAAACTAGCTTGTCTCAGTCAAGTTTTACATATTCACTGCTATTTTTCAGATGAATAAAAATTTTTACTACTACTACTACAGTGTCATCATAGAACTGGAAAAAGACATCCTAACCAAACATACTTAGGTTTACCTGTTCCTGACTTGCTAGTTGAAAAATTCACAAGTCTGTATCATAATGTTCTTACAGGACAGTAATGTGCAATTAGTGGAACAATATTAAATAAAAATTTAGATGTTGACATTTGCTGCAAGCATTTTGTGGCCATGCTCCACCATTTTGAGTCTCAAGGGTCTACAATAAATGCAGAGATTTAAAAGTTATTGTTATTTGATGTTTACTTTAGTGGTTTTTAGTTTGAAACCTGTGCTGTGAACTTTCATTTTGGTGCTATCAGTGGTTCTGGCCATTATATCATTTGACTGTATCATGCACAAGGATGGATTGAGAGTAATGATTCTAGGAAAGGATAGGATAGGAACTTTATTTATGTAGCACCTTTCCAGAGCTCAGAGCACTTTACAATAGTATTAATTCAAGTTATAAGTGATACATAATCCCAGTTCATGAATATATTGTTAGGTCCAAACATATTCCACACAGTTACCATTACATTTAAAAAAAAAACCTGCCATGGAATTTAAGAAATGCATATCTTTTGATTTTAGAATTTAAACTACCACATCCACAGTAGCTGAAATGTACCTTTTATGTATGGTTTCAGTTATGTGCATAGGCACAGAACAACCACCTTATTGCATTACAGCTATAATAAAGCTTCTAAAAAATCTATTGTGTGTCCTTCCTTATGTAATATATAAAACGTGTGATAGCAAAGCCCTGTACTCTTATACAATATTGCCATTTCAAGGTCTACTGAGCTCATAAAGGCTGCACACCTTCAGTGTTGTGGCTTTATCAGCTAATTAGGCCCCTCAATGGTAATATTTCCTTGTGTATGACACTTTACAAACATGTATTCTGTTTCTCTCTATACATAGACAGACACACACACAAACACACACACACGGCTGACAAAATGAAGGAGACCTAAACAGAACAAAAGGAAATGAACACAATAAACACAATAATAGCCTACAAAGTATATCAGTTTATTTTACATTACAGAAATGAATCCAATAAATTTACATAAAAAAAGAAACCATGGAGAGCACAGCATATGCTTAATGGTTACTTCAGTCTGGTACTGTCTGTGGTCTCATATAAAGTTGGGTATCACAGGAGCTATGTGGAATTAACAAGAATAATCATAATCAGTACTCATTCGAACAAGACATAGTAGATATATAATACAGGATATTATTTATCATATAATAAACCTCCGGAAAGAAAAGGGGCAAAATCAAATTTTTTTGTTTAGACCACTGGTCACCAACACCCCCAGATCCAAAATCCATTTTAATTCTCATTGATTTTCCTTGGTTGTAGTAATTCTAGTTTTGCAGTCACTCAGTGCTACTCTTTTTTCCTGTCTGGCATGGGACAAACCCATCCCTTTATAGCTATCATAGACTATATTGACATTCAAAATCAGTTGCCTTAAGTCCCCCTTGAGCTGGCAGAAGGGAACCAATTTTTGGCTGTTTTTCCCTTGTTGTTTACAGGAAGTAGACCTCTACAGCTGCATGGAGCACCTTCATCCACCAATAACATGTGCATTGCATTGCCAGCCTCAGGTAGCCACTCCATCCAGACTTTTGGACACCAGGTCCATTATCATAGTAAAGTCTGCCTTTCTAAAGTTTCTGGTCCTGGTGACTGAGGCTGGCTATTTTCCGTCTCACCAGGGAGATGGTTACCCAGCTGTAATCACTGTTAGGAGTGGGCAAATACCTAATTTCAAATATTTGGCTGAGTACCGGTATTCATATTCAGTGGGGTAGCCTGAGACAATGGTGACTGTGGTTGAGTGTTTTCAAAAAGGGTGACTCAATCATGATGCCTGTCCACAGGGGTACCAGGCAGGGAGGGTGGCTGGATGGGGGAGGTCCATGAATATAGCAACAGGATGTTGCTATATGTACACCCACATGGAGGGGGGTGTGAGGATGCCATGCAACGGGCAGAAGGGGAGAGCTTTGTGGGGTGTAGTGTGACAGTCTGCAGCCAAGATAGCCATATGGCATGGTGGGTGGGTGGCAGGCTAGGGTTGAGAGGGTACCAGGTTTGGTCCTAGGTGTGGTTGCTTTTTTGTGAGCCGTCCAGGATTTTTTTTGTGTTTTGTACCTCCCCAACATGCACCCCCCCTGGAGTTGAGAATCCTTAAGAGAGAGGGTGTGGAGGGTGCAGCCCCCCACATAAATAAAAAAATGTAAGTCTCTGGCACCCTTTTGCTGTGCACCAGTAGTGTACATTGCTGAAATAGATTTTCGGTGATGTACACTGGCCCTAACAGCGATTGCCTCTCCATGATTGCCATTATCACATGGAACCATTCAGGGGCTCTGTTATTCATTATTCGTGCTTCGCTGTTCAGCCCTGAAACAGTGTACGACATTTCAACATATGTTTCAGGACTGAAAATGGTGGTAGGGTTCAAGAATTCATGGGATAAGCTCAAGGGAATCATAGTGGAAAGGAAGGGAGAGGAAGAAAGAGCTGTAGATCTGGCATGATCTGTGGTAATAGTGTAGGTAGGGAGAAATGGGCAGACTGTATGGGCCAAATGGTCCTTTTCTGCCATCAAATTCTATGTATCTATGTTTCCAGGAACATTTCTTACAAATAAGGGCACCAGTACTGAAATTAATTCTCTGGATGCCTATGCATTGAGTCACTGGTCCCAGAGCACTGGACCATCAAGCTATAAGTTACCTAACAGTGGCCCACATAACAAATGCCAGTTGGTCTATAAAACATTTATATGTACATTTATGTATGTGTCACTGCAATTCTCTGCTGTAAACAATGATGGAAGGAAAGTGTGACACTAACTACACAATAGGTCTCCACCCTTCTTTCACTCCAAAGGTGGCAAAGAAAATTTTTACTAGATGCATTCTCCTTTCCACTGCAGGATGCCAGAATATCTGAACCTATTCACCCTCCTCAGTTTCACTATTCCTACAACTGGTCATTGAATTTATTTATTCCTACTACATTTACTGCCTCATAATAATTTGTGTACCTATGCCTATTATAATAGTTACAAGAATACCTGGAATGTTTGGAAATATACAAGATTGACTGGCTTAGACTGATGTCATGTTATAATGCTTCCAATGAATTTTTAAGACACTTTTGCCAATTAGTAGTCTGTGGTATTTCCAATATAGATTTAAAAAAACTAACCACATTTCTCCAGATTTGTTATGTTTCAGGACCTATTGGAGGACCTACTGGAATCTGTATGCATGCCACATTTGAGGTTAATAGCTGCAATGCCAGTAAAGTTATAAGCATCTATATTTTCAGAAAGATTTCACAACATTTTACAAATAAATTGTGATCCCCAGCAACTTAAGAATTACTTATCCAAATCTTGCCATGTGTACTAGTTTCTAGACCCCTCCAAAAAGTTATGCAGCTAATTTGCAAGTATCCTGCTCCAAAGGTAGTCATGTTACATGCAACAACATGTTTTTAGAAAATGCCACACAGTAATACAGTTACTTACCTTAAGTCCCTGTGAGTTGAAAGTTAGTCACCTCAATATCATGGTATCTGATTGGCCTTTTGAGCCTTTAACATCAAACAAGCTCATCAATTTCTAAGTCTCTAGCTAAAAGGATGATTGATTAAGCACCAAGTAAACAAATTCACAAAATGTCACTAAATTACAAAATTTCACAGAAGTGAAATTGACTAATTTCGCCCATCCTTAACATATACTGCACCTTGCAATCTTGAAAGCCATT
Organism: Neoceratodus forsteri; assembly: GCA_016271365.2. Classification (NCBI taxonomy): domain Eukaryota; kingdom Metazoa; phylum Chordata; order Ceratodontiformes; family Ceratodontidae; genus Neoceratodus; species Neoceratodus forsteri. Next base: position 838,339,598 of record CM028131.1, read on the forward strand.
ACTAAAAAGGCTCCTCGCCTCACCCCTGTGGTTACTACTGTTTTCAAGTTCAAACTGACTCTTACGCTCACCACTATTTGTTAATCCCAACTCTCTGGTTCCATGTCCTCTACCAGATGTCATTAAGGTGGAGGACATGACTCAGGCCCAAAGTCATTTTGGATATTTCACACCCCAAGGGGGAAACTCTATCTTGGTTCCACAGCTCCTATCCCTCTCTCTGAAATTAATGCACAGTTTTCCCTGGCTCATTATTTATAACCCCACTAGGCCAACATAACCATTTCCTGCTTGGGCCCCTTGTCTGGTTTTTACAGAACACAGAAAAGACTGTACTCAGCACCCTTTACAGGACAACTTGACTGGTGAAAACACTGACTCCCAGTTACCTGCAGTTGAGTTGAATACTGTTTGTTGTTGTTTTTTTCTGACTGTCTTTATAGTATGTTGTATTTGTTTATTATGTTTTGTTAAACTGGGAGACATTACTTGGGTCCTGAACCTATAAGCTTTTCCAAACATTTTGCCAAAGCAGATGGATCCAAAAACATGAAGGGGATAGTTCTTTTGATTACTTTGTATTACAGTGTTCTGCATCTTTGAAGAATGTTTTATCTTGATAACATGGACTTCACAGGCTTTCACACATACAAAAAAAATCCCCAAATATTCCACTTTTCTGAAACATTGGTTCAAAAGGGGTAGCATGGTACTGCAATGGGTATACCATGACATTGGCGACTGCAATTGAGCGAGCTGCAAAAGGGTGACTCAATTGTGGTGCATGTCAAAGCGGCAACCTGGGAGCTACAGTGACTGGATGGGATGGGTTAGCAACCTGAGTGACAGGAAGCTGCTACAGGCATGCACGTGGGGGGTGGGAGAGAGCACGCTGCTATAGGTATAAGTGCAGGGGGGTGGGAGCAAGCATGGCTGATGAGAAGTGGGAGTGGATTTGAGGGATGGTGCTGAGGTAGGCTGCTGAGCTGGCCCTGTGGTGTAGTGGGTTGGCTCGCAGCTTTGTTGTGTAGGGTGCTGGGTTCGGGTCTGGGCACAGGTTTATTTTTGTTGCTCCCGACCCAAATTTAATTTTGTACATTTTCCCCCAACATGCATCCCCCTGGGTGGAGAATCCTTAGTAGGGAGGGTGCGGGAGGCACACCCTCTGCATAAACTTAAAAAATACAAGTTCCCTAACGTTTTTGTTATGTGGGGTCAGGAGCTCGAAATTGACTTTCAGCGCTCTGACTTCGCCGTAATGGCGATTGCCATTTGGCAGTCACCATTATCACATAGAACCTTGCACTGTATGTTTTTTTCATTTGATGAGGTAAAGAAGACATCATGACATATAATGCACCTGTGTTTTATTGTTTCTGTAACATCCATGTTAGCACCTAAAATTGATTGATTGATTGATTTAAAATGGTTGTGCAGGAAAGGCACACTATGCCAGAACTTATTTCTTGGTGCAGCCTGGTGGAGAGGTACAATAGGGATACATATAAATGAGTAAGACATAACAGATACAATGAAAGTAAGATAAGCATTAAAATATACAGGTGTTGTGACCACAAAAATAAGGAAATAAAACAAATGCTGCATAAAGCAGCAGCATTTGTTAGTGGGAAAAAATCTTGATCTTTTTTTAGTGATAATGTATTGCTGGCAAAAGGATCAATATATATATATTTTTCATATCATTGTATTTCATTTCTCAACTGAGATAAGCAGTTCAGAAGTCCTTAGAAGATCCTGCTCTCTTGCTATGCTCACTATAAAAAGAATAAATAAATATTTTGGTGTGGTGTGTTGCTGTGCTGTGCTGACAACCATCAGAGAACTGTGCTGCCATCATCCTAATACATCCCCAGTATAAACCAAGTATGTATCATCAAAAGGTAGGCTCAGTGGAAGACATTTTACAAAATTGCTAGTGACAGCCATTTTAATGTCTTGAATCATTAAGTACAACATTAGTAATAATGACTGTTTTTAAAATACCTGAGGGAAATAACAATATACACATATTAATAATTTGTATACTGATTTTAGCACTGATCTAGATGATCACTTGCCTAAGTTCCTTTTACTAAGTGCCCCTGCTGTTCTAATGCAGATAACACATATTACTGCTTATTGATGTCCGTTACCATCTATGTTGCTTGGAATGAAGGTAATGTTAGACCTCTTCATACAGGTGGTGCACCAAATTCTCCTAACAATGATTGCCCAGTCTCCCTACTGCCTGCTATTAGTAAAATATTTGAAAGATTAGTCTGTGCAAAACTAACTGCTTACTATAACAAGGTGAACATCTTTTTCCCCTTTCAATTAAGTTTGTGTGCCAAACCTTCCACCACTAAATCTCTTCTCAGAGACAATGCTTATATTACTACCAATATAGATGCCAGTCAGTGCTCTGGTGCTGTCTATTTATGTGGGAAAGGTTTTGACACTCTGAAACACTCCCTACTGTTAGCAACATTGGAATCCTCTTGTGTCACTGATAACTGTCATGTCTGACTTAATTTCTTTTCATCTGATTGCACTTAAGCTGTAATGATTGATTAAGCAATCTCCCCATCACTTCCAGATGTTAAGAAAGTACTGCAAGTGTCACTATTAGGGCCACTCCTCTCAGAACTTGTGAATGATTTTCCCTCCTATGTCAGTTCCTGCAGCAGATGTATACGCTGATGATGCTGTCCTATATACTGCTGACCCTAGTTCAACTTATTCAAAAGAATCTACAAGGGGATATTATTAATATCTATTGCTGCTGCACTACAAACCAGCTTGTGCTAAATTATAAGAAAACTGTTGCAATCATTTTTGGCTCTAAACATTGCCTTGCTGTATTTGATCCCTTATAAACAGTAATACTGCGGTGTTTGACAATGTGCTGCAGTTTAAATATGTTTTCCTCTTATTTGACTAGAAAATGAATTTCTCTTCTCATAATAATTCAGTAGCTGGAAAGTGCTTTACAAAACTTAATGTTCTTTACAGGTTATAAGGTAGCCTCCCCCTAAAGGTAAAGAAATGCATTGTTGTATAAATGCTGCTTCCAATGTAGGACTATGGAAGATGGCCTTTATTCAACAGCCCTCACATTATTTCTCTCCAAATGTGACTGCCTATACAGTATATCATGCAGATTCAACTTGAAATGTGCCCTGCTTCTCATCATTGAACTCTGTATGATATTTTAGGCTGAAGGAGCTTGGACCTCAGACAAACAAGCCATACCACCCCTTCCCCCCGGTACTAAATTCTGACTTGGTAAACATCCCCGTAAGCTGTTTACCCCTGCCTCTAACCCCAGTAATATGTTAAACTCCCAAATGGACAAAAGGTTGCATATTCCTCAGTAAAAAAATCAATCAGATCAAGCTACCATCAGTTTTAGGTTTACCAAATTCTAAGATAGCTTTCCTCCTGACATAATCAATACATGGTGTGTTTGTTTACCATGGAATAAAAGAATTTAAAATTTTGAGAATTGCACAAGACGAATGCTCCCTCCTCTCCTTCTCCCCCACACACTCACTTGAAATAGTAACAATGAATATATGAATTCAAAATTCTGCAGAATTCCACCGGCATACACAAACAATGGAACCAGAACCTCAGTTTCATCTGTTGCAGGCAAGGCAGCAGGGAGTTCTCTGGAAAACTGGAAAGGATAGAAGTGGGATTTGTTGTTGTTATCAAAGAAACTCAAGAAATGGTAATTGAATAGTGCTTGATTTTTTAAATGTGTTTACAGAATGTGTGCAAGAAAGGACTCATCAGTTAAAGGAACATTCAGTTATTTGCTTATTTTGTTTAATTTAAGGGACTTTAATTTTAAGGACTCAGTGGAGGGTATTTATTTATTTTTTATTTGTTTATTCTAGGATTACAAGTACCTTTGAGCCAAGGCTCTTTTACAAAGGTTCCATGTCAGAAATAACAAACAACAAGGAAGCAACAGTGAAATAACAGTAAACAATTCATGTACAACAGTGCTATTGAAAGGGGTCAATTATAGGAAGAGTAAGGTGTAGAGGAGGAGGAGGAGAAGTGTAGGTAGTTAACAGAGGCAGCTATAGTAAAATGGTGAAAACAGCTAGGATGCATGTGCCCACAAGGAATGTGTAGGGTCAGGCACCCGAGGGTGGCAGAGAAACAGGGATGAGAGGAGAGGGGGAGGATGAAGATGCAGCCAGAGGCATTTGTCGAAAAATGAATGGGAGGGAGTGATAGAAGAGAAAAGGGGGGCAGGGTGAGGTATATATTTATATATGAGTAAGGTGGCACCTATGTTTGCGATGGCTCAGTTGAAGGTATTTATATATGAATAAGGTGGCAGCCATGTTTGTGGTGACAATCAGGAATGAGTAAAGTGGCTCATGAATTCTGTATGTGAGTTGCCCAAATTCCACATCACACTGCCAAGCATTTTCTAATCTTTGCAGTTGTGGAAAATTAAGATATGGGCCTCAGAAGTTCTTTAGCCAATCAGGAAGCAGGAAATTGCCAATACATTTTACAAATCCCCATAGCCAAATACTGGCAACATCTTGTGGTGGATTACTAGGTTTACTAGGTGAAGACAAAAGTAAGCAATTTGTGCCCATCGATATTGTCTCCCACACCATGTAAGCAATTTATACCAAGGTAAATTTAGAATGAAAGAGTTCATCAAGGCCTTTTTAAAATCAAATATGTCTTTATGGTCCACTAAGTCTTGCTGTATTCTATTCCAGGCCTTTACTGTTCGTACAGTGAAGAAATGATCTCTTTTTGTCATATTTGCCCATGGGACAGCAAGCTGCTTGTTATGAGACCATAGTGAGGTTGATCTGGAACCGAATTGCAGATTGCATTGAGACATTAGGTCTGTAGATTGGTGTATTTAAACACAATTAATAAATCCCCCCTCTCTCTTCTATCCTGTAATGTAAACAATCCAGTCTGTTTCAGTCTCTCCTAGTATCTTTTATTTCTTAGTCTTGGCATTACTTTTGTTGTGCACCTCTCTACCTTTTCAACCAAGCCAATATCCCCCTTCAAATTTGGACTCCAAAGCAGGAACCCATGATCCATCTAGGGCCTAATAAAAGTCCTATATAAGGGTATTAAACACTGTCCGTTTCTGGATACAAAGATACACTGGATTGTTTTGATCATTCCATTAGCCATTTTTATAATTTTGTTTGCAGTTATCATAGGCAGACAGTTTATTATTAGGATGGCAGGATTTATTGTAGAACAGGGTGTCAGGTTTGGGATAAAGCATCTTATACAGGCACTGATGTAGGGAGAGAAACTTAGGTTGTGATCTAGCCTCACACCATGGTACTAAATTGGGGCTGAACTTCAAAGGGAGGGTGCCATAGATAGTCATAAAAACAAGTGTAGTGGGCATATTGGAGAGCCACTGCTTAGTGCAACAGGTCATGAAGACAGCCTTTTTGTTATTGTGAAAGAGTTAATTTGAGAAAAAACAGCATTTAACATTGTTAATGTCATGCTGGATTGAAAATTCCAGCTCAGATCCAAGGCACCATGAGCAAAAAGTATTGTCATCCATGTACATATGAATCTGTGAGGAGACACTGGCAGCAGAGAAAATGTTGTTTAGAAGTTTGCAGAAAAGGACCCAGCGAAGAGCCTTGTAGGACTACGGATATGAAAGGAAAAATAAGGTGTTGCCAATCTGAGCTGACTACTAATGGTCAGAGACTGAGGAATGGAACAAGCTAACCACAAGATCAGAGAGTCCAACCTCCACCAGCTTCTAGAAAAAGATTGGGTGGGCCACAGTATCAAAGACAGTGACTAGGTAGATAAATATGGTGGAAGTGATATGACCCGGTCCATCCCCATCAGGCTAGAGTCAGTGACTGAGAGGAAGGAAAAGACAGTGAAGTGAGATTTACAGAATCCAGACTGGAAGGGGGAAAAGAAGTAAGTGGAACTGAGAAGGAGAGCTAAGTGAAAACATATAGAATAATAATTAGCCCACAAGAGTCAATAACAGGCTAATTCTTAGTAATGAGTGGGTTCTGTCTGTAACATAAAGTGGCTTCAAGATCTTGTGATGTCACAGACCTCACAAGGTCTCAGAATTCAGTCTGTTCTTAACAACTGAGGGGGATTCTTATTTTGTAAAATTCAAGGGTTACCTAATTTTGTAGAGAAGGGATTACAAATTACAACATTATCGTTTTTCATAGTACTGCATTGGCTTCTGTTTGATGATGAAATTCAATCTCTCTCTCTCTCTCTACATCAGTGCGTAAGTTAAATGTAGGGATTATATGCACCAATTTATTAGACAGCAGTGAGAAAATATGTTAGAAGACATTCTGAGATGAGAACTGTTTCAGGTGTGTTTTGAATTTCCAGCTGTGTGCCCTCATGCTGAGATTTTTACACTGATTGATGGTTGTAGGGTAAAATGTAGTACTTCATGGTTTTCATGAAGTGATTGACAAAATTGGTTAAAAAATTTAATATTTTACAATTTACTATGGAGTACGTTTTTTTAAACCACAGGCAAAATCTGGCAATGGGAGTTTTTTTGCCCATGATTCAATGTGGGGGAATTGACTCCTCCCACATGTCAGATAAAAGCCAACATCTCCTGGCAATCTTCGCTCAGTGTTTCAAATGCCTGAGTGGTTATGTGGTCCATGTGGCCACCCCCTCCTTCCTCCCTTCCTCAGCTCCTTCTCCTGCTTTTTCTTGACTCCCAATTCTGTTCTTTCTCATTTCTGCCAAGTGTGCTCTTCCTCTCTGTCCCTGCTCATTCCTCCCTTCAACCTTCCCCTTTCCAATACTCCCCCACCTCATTGCCACCTTTTATTTTTGTTTTCCCATTCCACCCCATCTTTGGTTCCTTCACTGATTGCTGTATTTTGGTCTGCAATCCCCCCCCCCCTTCCTGCAGCTCTTTCCTCCAGCTCCTGTCCATCTCCCTCTTTTGCTGCTCACTGTTGGTGCTCATACTTTCTTTTTTTTTCTCCTGGCTTGCTCCATCATCATCACGATCCCTACACTTCCAGGTTTGCACGCACTATGTCTCCACTTGGCTTAAATGCACAGTGCCTCCATGCAGCCCAATGCCCACTCGTTACCACCTTCCATGTTAATCTAAGTTATGCACATAGCACATTTCCAGTTTGGAAGACCTTAATATAGCAGCATAAAGCAGTATAATGTACTCAGGATGCTGTTCATTAGTTGCCATGCCAGTTCTCTTCGTATACTTTGCTACTGCCCAATTCAATTCGGTCTCCAACTATTTCCTGCAGGCAATGGCGTGTATAAACTAAACACCTAAAGGAGCACCTAAGTCAATTTATTGAAGGTTGTGGCACTGCAACTGGAGAACCATTTGACCATCCACAACATTTACAAACCTCTCCAATCCGGTTTTCGTAAGAGTCATAGTACTGAAACTGCTCTGGTTCTAGCGCTTGATGAGCTCTTGATGGTAAGAGAGCAGAAGTGCCATTCTATCTTGGTACTTCTTGATCTCTCTTCAGCTTTTGACACTGTGGACCATGGGATGCTCCTTGAGTGTCTGAGGTTCATCTATGGCTTGTCTGGTATAGTTTCCAGGTGGTTAAGTCTTTCCTCACTGGTAGAACTCAGAAGATGGTGGTGGGGATTTTTTCTTCTGACCCATTCTATCTACCATGTGGGATCCCTCAGTGTTCGGTGTTGTCTCCCATGTTGTTCGCTGTGTATTTGCTGCCCTTCAGAGACACTGTAAGATGGTATGGGCTGAGGTTTCACTGCTATGCTGATGATACCCAGCTCTACCTCTTTTTTGCACCCAACCAGGATAGTGCGTGTTTGGTATTCAACAACCGGCTCGCTGAAATCCAGGATTGGATGAACTCCAGCTAGTTGAAGTTGAACTCAGGAAAGACTGAGGCGATGGTTGTGGATCCAGGCCACCAGACAGAGGGATTGGGGGCTGGGCAACCTTCCAGACTTTGCCTGGGAGGTACCCAGCTTCTTTCCTCTGAACAGGTGCGGGACCTGGGGGTGATGCTTGATGATGGGCTGACACTACAGTCTCAGGTGTCAGCAGTCATCAAGTCCTCTTTCTACCATCTGAGGAACATCACCAGGGTCAAGCACCTAGTTCCATCTGGTGACCTCCCTATGTTGATCCACGCCTTTGTGACCTTGCACCTTGATTACTGCAGCTCCCTTTACCTAGGGCTTCTGGGGGTTGATATCCACTGCCTGCAGCTAGTGCAGAATGCTGCAGCCCGGTTGTTGATAGGGACCCCTCGTGTGAGTCACATCACACCAGTGATGTGCAAACTGCACTGGCTGCCTATTCAGTGGCAGATCACCTTCAAGGTCAGGCTTCTGACCTATGAAGCCCTACACAGATAGGGCCTGGACTGTCTGAAAGACCTCCTGTCCCTCTACTGCCCTGGGTGACCACTCTGCTCAGCTGATGAGGGGTTGCTAGAGATTCCCAGGGTATCTAGGAAGACATCAGGGGCCTGTGCATTCATGTGTGCGGCCCGAGCCCTGTGGAATTCTCAACCCCCATCAGATACTGGAGTGCATGACCATGGAGGGTTTTAAAAAGGCCCTAAAGACTCCCTTATGGTTTCAAGCTTAGCCAAATTGATTTTTACTTCTGTATTTATTTGTCTGAATTGTGGATTTTATGGTTTTTACTTGTTCTTATTGTTCAGTGTCTTGATAATTGAAAGGCCCTTTATAAATAAAGATGATTATTATTATTATTATTATTTTTATTATTCTCAACTCTTCCAGTAATCTGGCATACACATTTCTGCAGGGAGCATCATGTTCTTGACTTTAGTAGAGCCTACCTCAGTTATTTAGTAATCTCCATTTGGAACCCTCACATTCTCCTCTTGCATTCTCCATAGTTACCACAAAATAATTTTGTGGGAACACAGCTGACATTTCTCTACTTAATGCTCAGCTCTGAATTAGTGTGAACCTCACAGAAAGTAATCAAGTCATTGCATCGGGTTTATCCTAGCCTTCTTCCTAGCACCATGTAGCCTTGCATCCTCTTCTTGAGCCAGCAATTAGAATGTTTCCCTTTCTGTCTCTCTCTCTCCCCCCCATCTCCCTATCATTTATACTTTCTGTACAGTTTCTTCTTTCTACTCCTTTTTATCCTGTGACTCATTACCTCTTCTATCAGCTTTCCAGCTTAACAACTCAAACCTCTACATCCCTCTTTTCTGACTCAAATTCACCTCCTAAAGTAAGTCTACTGACTCTCATGTCCTTTCTCAGCCTTCACCAGCAGCCTTGCAAGACTCCCTTGGGATAGACCTCCTCTTCTCAACTTGTCAGCCTGAGATGGGAGCCTGCGACTTCCATCCAGCAGCAATGCTTCACACTCACATCATTCGCTCCAACATCCTTCAACCAATTCAAGTTTAAGCAGTTTTATCGGACTGCAGCTCCCTAACTCGTACCTATAGAATGTGTTCACGTGCAGGTCTGATTTAACTTTCTCCACCAGAGGCAGAAGTCTACCTCTGTTGATCAATTAGTATCATATTAATCTTACTTCTCAGTCTGAATTCAAGCAATCGTTCTACTTATCCTCAGAGCTGACTTGTCTCCAAGACACTAATCTGTACCCTTTGACCAACTAGCAACATGTCATACTCACTGTTCAAGTTCAGGCATTCCTAATTACACTCCAGGGCTCAACTTTATCTGTCAGAAGTGGGATCCTGGTATTTCAAGCAACCAGCAACATATTGCACTCACTTCCTTTCATATTTAAATCATTAATCAATTTGTCTCATCTCATCTCATCTCATCTCATCTCATCTCAGGGCTCGACTCCATCCACCAGAGGTGAAGGTATCATCTTCTATCACTCAGCAACTTTTCAAGCTCACTCTCATTTATTTTCAAGCAATTATTTATCACGTCCCACTTCAGGGCTCGACTTTGTCTGCCACAGGTGGAGTCTGCATCTCCAATCAACCCACAATTTATCAATCTCCTTCTCATTCTGTGTTCAAGCAATCATTCAACTCGCCACATCTCAGGGCTTGGCTTCTTTCACCAGACATGAGAGTCTGCAGTTTGATCAATAAGCAACATATCAAACTCCTCCTTTCATATGCAAGTAATTCTCAACACATTTCCTCTCAGGGCAAGACTCCTGACACTCCTTCCATCCTTACCTTAGAAGAAGGTAATCAGGGTTTCCCTCTGGCTTCTTCCAAAATGTGCGCATGTCTGGAGACTGTTATATCTTTAGTCCAACAAGGTGTGGCCAGTTCCTTGCTTCACGTCTCATCTGAGAATCACATTTTACTGTCTTCAACTCTGCTTGGCTGTAGGAACTATATTATTACTCTTAGCAGTCACATTGTAGCCCACCAGAGGTTCTGTATCTAGCCCATTTATATCCTACTGTCTATCTAAAATCAAGGATTCCTCCATCAGTGCATGCCATCCATGTTAAAACTGTAATGTCATATTGCTTCCTTCGAAGCTGCCTTCCTCTCACCTTACTCCAGCCTCCACTTCATAATTTTCCTTGTTCTTCTATCCTTCAGTCATCATATTATGCTAAGGCTTGCAAGCATCATACCTATCTAGTTAAGCTTCAACTCTTCAGAAGTCAAGTTATCCCAGATTATTGTCTCGAGGACATTACTCTTGAAATCATGGGATCTTCTCATTTCACTTATCTGTCCATGGTTCTTCTATCCACGTATTATCCTCAGAGCTATCACAGGAAGCTAAATAACCAAGGCTAAAGGAATATATCATTTATCCAGGACATTCTTGTTGTCACCATTACATCAAGCTGGACTCTTTATTGTATATCCGAACCTCAATCAAAGAATGTAAGTCACTGATTATCATCAGTCTTTTACAACACTTCTGCAGCCGCATGAGCTAATTTAATATAATCTGAACTGAGCTACCTATAAGCATTCAATCGGCTGGAGAAATTCCTGCTCTCTTCTTTTAAGATCTGGATGATTGCTTCCTCACACCCATTTCCTAACCTGTATATGAAACAGACTTATCAATCTCACAGACTTATAAATTCATAATTCGAAAGTCATGCCTGGTGCATCCTGATTGGCAGTCATCATGACAATGCTTATACTAGACTCATTGTCAGAAAGTGTTCCAATCTGAACTACATACTTCCCTTGATCTCATCATCCTGCTCTGAATCAGATGTTTTCCATCTTCAAGAATCACCTCCTATTTCACACTCCTGGATGTACGGCCTTGTCTATAATACACGGATCTCCTGCTATTCCAGTGTTTTGAAGCTCCATTCCTGGCTCCTAGGTTTCTCATCCTTTGAGTCTTTATCCACGTTTGTCAAATCATCCCTATAAACTGCCTTGTTCCAGTTTTTTCCTTCAAGCAACCTACAATGGACAGTATCAACAAGGCTAGGTTGTTACTGACCATTTCATTATGGTTCATACTTATACTTTCCAACCAATGAGTTGTCACATCTCAGTTCCTTCCAGTACTGTTACATCCACCTTCTTCAGTCTCAGTTATGTCTTTTCTCAAATCAGCAATTTCAGTATGACATCCTACAATCATCAGCAAACCAAAGCTGCTGCAGGTTATCCATGCACCTCTAGGCAGAAGTTGCTCCATTCATGCCATCCTAGCAATATGTAGGAGTTCTTCTACTATCATACTTGCGTTCTACCCTAAGACCTCAAAGCAATTGGAACCTCCATGTGCAACTCATACTGCCACTTGGGACAGTCTACATTGTTCCATGCCTTTCATCAATAATAGGAGCTCAGCCTCCTCGGAATTTATATCTGCATGCCTACCATCGAACCTTGGAAACATTTCTTGAGATGATAAAATGGCATTGTAGAAACTCAAGTCTCCTAACTAAGTCAACTCATGGCTCTAAATGAATTCATGGACAGACTCGTACCCCTGCTCTGTAAGAATATATCATTATGTTGCTCCTAATTATCTGACCAGCAATGCAATCCACATCTCAGTAATTCAAATATTGCATAAACCTGTTCCATGAAATGTTCAGTCTAACCATAAGATAAAATTAGATCATCTTCATCCTTGGTACCATCAGTTTCAAGACAGCTGACTGCAAAGGTTCTCAGTTCATAATCGACTTCTCAGCTCTGATGCCAGCAGCTTTTTGATCAACCATGAATTTCATGATCTATAAGTCTCTATATGTCTCTCAATCTTCTAGCAGTATCTTCCATGCCTGTTCATAAAGTATCCAAGAACTGTTCCACAATGGCTTAGACCAACTTCTGTGTACTCTGTTGTTCCTTCAAGCCATGCATCATCATCATTCATCCCACTCCAAATTCCTAGACTCTTAAAGTTGGACTCCTCATACCATACCAGTCACCCCTTCCTGAATAAAACCAGAAAGCTTCTACCATTACCAAGTCTTGGTATGCCCAGAGGATGGACAGTCCAGTAGTCATGGGTCCTCAGAGACTTCCTCCACAGGGGCTTTCTCCTCTCCTGCATGCTATTGTTCACACTCTCTGTGAGTTGGAGGAAGTAAAACTTTTGGGGCCTTTTATTCCTTATCACTGCCCTTCTCCTCTACCAAGGGTGAGAATAGAGAAAAGCCAAAGATAAGTACACAAACACTATACACTATTCATCAAACATTGAATGGGTGAGCTTTAGCCATGATTCAATGTGGGAGAATTGACCCCTCCCACATGTCAGATAAAAGCCAGCCTCCCCCAGCAACCTTCATTTGGAGTGCTTTCAAATGCCCTCCATCCTTCCCACCTCCTCCTCCTCCTCTGGCACTCTTTTTCCCCTTGGTGCTGGGCCTTCTATTCCCTATTGCTGCCCAGTTCCTCTACCAAGGGTGGGAATAGAGAAAGGCCAAAGGTAAGTACACAAGCATTATGCATTATTCACCAAACATTGAATCATGGATTCTAAGATTTTCTTGCAATTTGGTCTCTGCTTGGAAAAGAGGTGAAATAATTGCTTATTTTCTTTTGACAATGAGCCATTCCATATCAACAAATAACTCAAAAACAAGCATGAAAACCTATTGTTTACTTTATTGATTGAAGTTTATTTATTTTTTTAGTTATTTATGTTAAAAGGATTACCAGGAAAGACATACTGAACTAGTAACAACTAATTTCCAGATGCATCCTGGGGGGAAGGGAAGTGGAGTACAGTGCAACATTACAACAATATGCAATAAATATAAAATAAAAGCAAAAAATAGAAAATATAAATAACATAAGTAGCAAGAAACAGTTGTCGTAAAGAGGCAAACATAACAAAAACATACAGTAGCTATAACCAAGGAACATGTGCATTAAATAACAAGTTTCAGAACAGGAAGGCCTGGATATTGAAAGCCAAATAGAGATCTCTAAATGGGTTAGAGACTGTCTAACAATGTTTAGTGTTCACAAAGCATGGTAATAGTGGAAAGTGACATAGTGGATGGCTTGGTTAATGAGTTGCTTACATGTTTGTGAGCAGCACTAATATTTGCCAGTATGCCTATGCAAAGCAGCTGACTATGCCTTGCATATAGGCATACTTTCGTATTGAAAGTTTGGAAAGGCATTAACTAGCAATTAGTACCTTACTAATTATCATCTCCTCAAACCAAGTCTTACAACCCTGCACATCCGCAAACATCCCCCTTGATCACCAGCCCAGTAACCAGGGACATACTTCCTGATTTCCAGTGGTCATCCCACTCCCCCGATCATTGACCAATTGACAGATTAACCCATAGGCTGCAAGAAGAATCAGAATGTAGAGGTTTTTAGGATGTGTATACACACCAGCAGCACAGCAAGGATTAACAGCCCCCGGTTGTCTTGTGTTCTCCTTGCCCCTCCGATTGCCTACCCAACTGAAATAGTAACAGTCCCTCTTGGTCTGCTGTACCTCCCTGTTTGACCACCCTACTTCAATAGTAACAGTCCATGGTAGTCTAGAATGCCCCACCCCCTATCACCTGCCCAACTGAAATAGTAACAGTCCCTTGCAGTCCAGTGTGCTACTACCCCCAATCACCTGCCTGACTGTAACAGTCCCTGGTGGTCTAGTGTGCCCCCACCAACCACTTGTCTGCCAGATTGAAATAGTGACAGTCCCTCATAGCCTAGTGTACCCCACCACAAAACAGATGACCCATGTCATGCCCAGTCAGACCTCTGCACCACCACCCCATCCCCTAACTCAACATAGTAGCCAGAGTCCCCCAACCCAAGACAGCGACTGACACAGCCCTGCTGTTCATCTCATTAGATGGCTGCCGTCTGAATGACAGGGATTCAGTAAATATCTTGTAGATGCAGTTGTGTCTACAGTAGACACACACTCAATTTGTGTCATTCAGATGGTGGCTGATCGAGGAGGTGAGCAGTGGGGTTTTGCTGGTTGGTGATTCTGGGGGGCTGTGGCTACTATGGCAAGTGTTGGGCCAGAGGTGTTGTTGAGGGACCTGAGTGGGTGAGAAAGGGTAGAGCTGGCACCTATTCTATCTAGGGGGGTACACTGGACCATCAGTTACTGTTACCTTTGCAGTCAGATGGGTGATTGGGGTGGTGGGGCAACACTAGACAACTACGGACCATTACTACTGTAGCTGGGCATGGTATCAGTGTAGGGTGGGGTCAAAGTGGGCCACCATGAACAGTTAACAGGCAGTCTTTTCAGGCACTTTGGGGGGGAGGACACAAACTCCATTTTCTCCAGGTCTGTAATGAGGCCCTAATGGGATGCAAATGACCCCATACCTTGTTAGTGCTACTGGCTTATTTGTATAAGGCGGTACTAATATTGCAGATAATTTCTATCAGAGAGCCCTTCCAGGCCATCTGCTCCCACAGGCACCTTTAGCTTTCCTATTGGCCACGTACCTCATGTGGCTGGTAGGGGTTGTGGCTTGTAGGTGAAATTGGGATAGGGCCTGGCTGTTGTATTGCAGCATGACATTGGCACTCGCAGTGTGCTTCAGGCATGTTCCTGTATACCTGTAGTTTGCTCCAGACACTAATTTGTTTCTGGAGCAAACGTTTGGAAGGTGGAAATGAAGATCTTTGAATATTCTGGCAAGAGCTTGTGTTATGATATAAATATCTGGATAAACATCATGTACTCACAAAAAATTATAACTTTGACATGGGGTATAGAAAGATGCAGGAAACATCCATAATGTTCCTCCACAGTGGCCTAAAAGGACCAAGTCCCCCAACTCATAGGGAAGTTTAGTCTTCATGTTCTTCCAATCCAGGGACATTCTGAGCAGAGGCTGCAAACTGAAAGAAATCCTCCAAACACTTAGATGTGGTTTTGATATACATGATCTGCTGCTTAATGAGGACTAGGCTGAGACCACTAGCACTGCACCTGTGCTTGGATGCACTGCCTGGTTGCCTGCAAACCAGCACTGAAAGGCTGGAGACTCATCAACTACAACACATATCCATCTTTTTCTTCTCATTAGTTTTTATGCTTACAGTATATTATCTTTTCTCCCTTACCATCTTTATTTTGTCTCCAACTCACTGTTTCTTCTGTGCTATGTAATGTTCATACTAAGGTTCATGCTAATGTATATGGCTTGCAGTCCTGATGCATTTCAAATGCTCCACACAGTGCTTCTCACACCTCCGTGCTCCACCTCCCTGATCTGAAGAAGTGGTCACAGTGGTCATGGATGCACAAGACATAGTAGTTACTAGTAGTCACTGGTCAGCGTGCTGGATGGGGGATTATCTTCTGTGTATAGGAGAGAGCTCAAGCGTGGTTCAGATGAATGGCATTTGGCCTAGGAGGAGTCCTGGAAGAGCATTGATCAGAGGGAATGGGTGCTGGCAGCTAGAGGGTTGGACCTGGCATCAGAATTCAATCAGAAGCAGAATTCCAGAATTCCAAGCGTGATTTGCACCATTGATTTAAACCTTGATTAGTAATTCACAGTTTACATAAATTGAAGGTTAGGGTTCTACTTGCGGCGTCGACATACCGGGTTCGGAGACAGACTCGGGAGCCAGAGGTCCGGCTGGAGGAGTAGAAATGAACATCCCAGGGAAGGCTTTCTTTCTCTAGGGGGAGGGGGAAGATTTCCAGTGCTCTGGAGACCTCTGTCAGATGCTAGCGGTACCACTGTTGCCAGCATTGTCACTTACGGGGGGCAAGGTGGATGCTCACCGTCATTGCACGTCTCATTCCCCAGTGACCAAGCATCCACAAAAATGCTGCCTGTTCTGAGGATGATGCCACCCCTCTGTACTGCGGGCCCTCCCAGGTACCTGACCCTGACTGATACCATGTTCCACTGCATTGCCAGCCCCACGGCCACAGCCAGGATTTAGGCCTGGGAAGCCCTACCGGTTGTGGTGATGAGACCAGTAACCTGGATTTGTCTCCGTAGGGGGGTCATCTCAGTGGCCCCACCTTGTGGGGTAAGACAGGGTGAATAGAGGGTAGGTTGCCAGGGGCAGCGGGTCCAGAGATAGGGCTGAGAACAAGGGGGGGGGACAGGTGGCACAAAAAAACATTTGAAGGTTAGGGTTCAGAAGGTTACATAAACTGTGGATTAGAGTTCCTCAGATTACGGAAAACTAATCCACGTAGGAAACCTGATGAAAATTAATCCTTGTCTTAAATTGAAAGACTTTTTGTGTTCTATAGAATTTATGGAAAAAATCCAAAAAGCATTTCGGAAATGGATTTCCCATTCCACCTACATTCCATCAACAGAATTCCAACATCCACAAGTATCAAGTTGGCCCCTCTGTGCCCGCCATCTAAAGAGCCCCTAATGCAGTAGTCCACACTGGAAGAGGAAGGTGGAGCATGGGCAGCTCTGTCGGGGAGTGCCTCCCATCCCTCCATCCTTAATCACGCTAAGCCAGTTGTCCCCCAGTTTCTGGCAGCGACTACATTCTAACTTTATGACAGAGCAAATTTGAACCCTGCTCTACCATAGAAGATGAGCACTTTATCGACTGGACCACCAACCATTGTGACATCTTGTGAGGGATGAGGAAATTATTTCCAATTGGGGTTCAGATTATTTAAATTTGACACAGAAAATCTCTCCCAAACTCACTAAATGCTCTAGTTTATGAACCTCATCCAAATACGTAATTTTGCTTTCAGATATCATGCAAATGTATGCTAATCAACTGATTTACATGTCAGGTCGATCAGTATATTTTTGAAAGGGAGGTCTGGTTCACAACTCTAGAATCAGCCAGGTTCAGTGGGGTTTAGATTTTCCAAACCATTCCCCCATCCTTATTTTCCCAACATGGTGTGCACTATATCCAGTATCTTAAAGCTGCAGCAGTTTTACAGTTCCTTAAAACACCTGTATTTGTTATCTGTGGATAATTTCATCAGGCTTACTGTGGCAACTCTGTATTCCCGAAATCCATGCATTCTTTACAGGAGTATATTTAATACATTCAGCCATTTTTACAAAAGATTTTATTAGTTTTGTAATTGCTGCAGAACAGTAAAGATAAGTAACCCCATTTTACTTTCCAGCAATCTCTTCCACAAAGGTTAAGTTGTGCATGTGGTGTTCATTAAGCGACTATATCGGGGCAGAGGCTGCAGACAGATTACTGGTGATTACCATCTCACTGGTAACTGGATTATTTTAATTTTTATGTGCTGCACTGCTGCCGTAGCTTTCGGGAAATTAATCCAAAATGTGACTGAACAATTCACAGAGATTTCTAAAATGAAAATCAACCATTTTAGATAGCATTACATTCAACAGAAAAACAAAGATTCCAGGTCTATTCAATTTTGATTTAGTGATATCTGATACAAATGTGATGTTTTTGTTATTTGTTTTATATTTTCCCCATTGGGTAACCCACGTGAGATGCAAGATCTTATTTCAGTGGGGTTCTGCTTATATTACAACTGCCAGAGGTCCATTGATTTGTTTAAGGATGCACATTGAGCCACCGGTCATGGTGAGATTTGAACCTGTGATCTTCTGGATTACAGTCCAGTGGTTGAACAATGAGACTGTGCTTGCTTTTTTAACAAAGCTTTGCATTACCAACCAGCAGATATGCGGTCAAGAGTCAGGAATAGGCTTAGACTTAGAAAGACATTTAGATTTAGTTGGCAGGTCACAGATAAGTGAGCCACCAGGGCCAGATATGAATCCATCCCTGTCACTTACAGTGTGATCCTCAGCAAGTTCCTTAAACTCTTTGTGTATAAGATTCCTGTAATCTCCCTTCTGAGCTGTCTATGTACTCTAAATCTTGCTCTGAGCTGAAAATGACAGCAGCACTGTCTCCTCACTCTCTCATGAATTCTGAAGAATTAAGATACAGGGGTCAATTTTCAGAGGTTGACGCAGGGCTTTTACCAACTACGTAGGACAGACAAGGGGAGCAGGTAAAATAGTCTGAGGGTAGGAGCCCAGTTTGATATATTCTTGGGGACAAAGTCCCTTCAGTGCAGTGCCACCATGATTTTGTTGGCCCTGAATCCTAACTTCCAGCTACTCAGGGGATCCAACTGCAAGGATAATCTGCAGAAGCCATTGAGATACAGGAAGATTGCTGATTTTTGTTGCTCTTCTTTGGGCAAGTGGACTGTAGTGGATGAGATCTACAAGATCGATTGCACCTGAGTGACAGTCCAAGGAGCCAATGGGAGCTGATGTTTAAAGGAGAAAAAACAGAAGCTGTGTCAGGACTTGGGCAGTCTGCATGTGACTGGGATAAGTAGCAGACCTGTTGATGGCTGCTGAGAGCTGTGCTGCAACAGACTGCATATCTGTCATAGACAAACTGTGTCCATGAGCAGTTTCCCTACCTTCAGAACAGAAGGTAACCGTGTTTTAGACCAGCATGAAATTCACTGTGGAAAGCCTGCAGTTTGATTGAGGGATTTTGCTGTGCTGCAGCTTTGTCCACTGCAGAATTGTTAGCTGTCAGTCTGGGAAGCTGATTGATCAGTGCTACTGTTAGGCACTGGTTATTGCTGCACACAAGGAACTGGATGCCAGTATGTGGTGTGTTGGACATGTAGCCCTTGAGTTCCTAGACTGGTCTGCCTAGCAAAACAAGGAGGTCACTGATCAACTGCTGAAGCCAAGAGAGCCCCTAACAGCATCAGATGGATACCCAAGGCTTGCATGGAAAAGAGACTGGAGAGACCGACTGGC
The DNA here is from genome assembly GCA_016271365.2 of Neoceratodus forsteri. Classification (NCBI taxonomy): domain Eukaryota; kingdom Metazoa; phylum Chordata; order Ceratodontiformes; family Ceratodontidae; genus Neoceratodus; species Neoceratodus forsteri. The sequence continues at coordinate 838,358,811 of CM028131.1, forward strand.
CAGTTGAGCGGGACCGGTGCAAACTGTGAAAGAGATGCCCTGCATTGAGAGGGAGGTCTGGTAGACCATAACTAAAAGGACAGTCTGGGCATCCCTGCAATTGGGACTCTGTGTAAAACAACTGGGAATTGTTCAACCACATCTGGCTATCAGGACAGAAATTCAGTAATACCTGATCTGGAAAGTAAGCTATTTTTGCATTTTCATGAACTTTGGGTTTGGGGTAGCTGAGCATTATTACTGTTTAATTTAAAGTGCACCACAGCCAGTTAACCACTTGCAACGCCCATGGGCCTACACTGATTCTGCAACTCGATACCAAGTAAATTGTTCGGGAGCTCTCTAAAAATGTTTTAAAGAGTTTAATACTGGCAACAGTGGCGAGAGGGAAGTGCCCCAGTACAGGATAGCTGAAGCAAGACACTGTGCAGCACACTGTGGTGTGGGAGCAGGCTGCATTGGAGGGACATGCCTAGTGCAGCATTTCTGGTTAGAACCCAGCAAAGGGTTTCACTCAACCACTCCCGTTCAGGGCAATAGAAAAAAGGTCACCATTAGGCTAGGCATGGGTGGGTAGTAAAGAATCATCCTGGTGTAACAGACTGCTATATCATTTGCCTAACCATTTTCTTTTCCACCTAGGGCTGAGCATTTGACCCCCAATAGTTATTTATTTGCCATTTCTGTCTTGTGAGCATATTATTAGTAGAGTGCTAATAATTGTACTCTTAGTTAACCTGTTATTGCACTGTATGGGTTCATGGGTGGGGTCTTAATGTAGGGAGGTGAGGAGTTATTGCATCCCAGAGGGTTGTACTGTACTGGCATTAGGCCCCTTTGAATGGCTGTATCCCTTAAACTGTGTATGGCTTCATTGGCATATGCCATAAGGTTACTCACTGCCTCTACCCCCCGCGGTCCACTACCGTGCCACTCCCTGTGTGCGGTCACAACTCTAAATGGTGCTGAAGTGCCAGAAGGCTCATTCACAGCCATTCATTGAGCTGTGTTGTTGCTGCCCCTGAAACTGGCCCGCCCATCTGATTCTCCCACTCAGCACCTACCACCCTACCCCACCTCACAAAAATAACACTGACACTGGGGTTTCCCAATGCTAGTGTCATGACCTGAAATGAAGAAAATAACTTGCCTATTTTTGCATATTTTCTCCCAAATTTTCAACATGCCTTTTTTGGGACCCCACCTTATAAACCTTATGAACAGCTGCACTGACATTTAGGCAAACCTGTACTGAAAGGTGATTATGTGGTCTCTGCGTGAAATCACCTTTTGAGCAGGAGTTGAACATTTTCTCTGCCCTTGTTCATGAGGTGGGGTCATAAGAAGGCTCTGTTGAAAACCTGGTGTTAAAATATTAAACAAGCATTTGTCAATGCCGAATGTTTGCTTACTGGCATTGGCAGTGGTAGTGTAGAAGTTACAGAGCTGCGTAATAGGAATGGCAGTGAAGTATTGAACTGAACCAACCCCACCACCACCCTGCAGAGAGTGACAGGCATTGGGGTGTGCATTTGGGTCGTCAGGCATAACAGCCACGCCATTTCACCACACCCCACTCTGCAGAGACTGACAAGTGTCACGTGTTCCTTGGGGTCTTTGGCTCTTATGCGCACCCATTTCATTAGGAAATATGGTGAGATGGGTGTATATAGAGAATGGGGTGAAGTTTGGGGTCAAGAGTCCAAGGCATATCCGGATGCCTCTCAGTGACTGCAGGGTGTGGAATGGTATGAGCATCACAGGCAAGAATCCCAAGTCACACCCTGATTCCTGTCATTCTCTATAGTGTTGGGCGATTTAGTTGAAAAGCCTAATACCTCAGGCATTCGTTGGTATTTTAACTCCAAATTTTCAACATGTTTGTTTTGTGACCCCACCTCATGAACAGGGGGAATATCAGTTTGGTAGCCGAAAGCTGCTTATGCACAGTGACTACGGGATTTAGCACCACAGGTGCAAAAATATTCTGAACAGGATGTAAAAAATGACAGCTGTACTCTTTCATGGGGAGGTGTAAAAATGGCTATGTTGCAAATGTGTAGTAAAAATATTTTAAAAATGGTGAAGTCATGAGCGTATATAGAAACTGTGCAACACACACCCGCTATATAAGTAGGTTGGGGATATTTTATAGCAGATTGTCAACTCAGGCATTTTGGTGCCTCGATCATGAACAGTGTCACTGTGATTTTCTTTATCTGTGCTGAACAATGATTTCCCACAGCGACCACGCATCTCTGCACTGAAAGTGTGAAAACACACTCGCCATGTTGTGAAAAATGGCAGCTGTACTGTTCATAAGGAAGTGTTAAAATGCCACTAGTGAAAATCTGGACTGAAAATATTACAAAGTCATGAACTAACGAGGGTGCGTGGAAACTGCACAATGCTCACTCGTAACACAGTCATTTTATGGACTTTTGTCACCAAATTTTCAACATAGCCATTTTAAGACCTCTGCTCATGAACAGTGTAACTGTGATTTTCTTAAACTGTCCTAAACATTGCTTTCGCACACCAACAGCACCATTGTGCGCTACATGTGCGATAACACATTTTGGGTGACATATGAAAAATTGCAGTTGTACTGTTCATAAGGAAGTTTAATAAAATGGACATGTTGAAAATCTAGAGTGAAAATATTAAATTTGCAAACTTACGAGCATGCATAGGAACTGTGCAACACACGCTGGTAAAAGTCATTTTTAGGCATTTTTTCACCAAATTTTCAACATAGCCATTTTAAGACCTCTGCTCCTGAACAGTGTCACTGTGGTTTTGTTAATGTGTCCCATACATTGAGTTTGCACACCGACTGCGCCATTGTGCGCTACATGGGCGGAAACACGTTTTGGGCAGGATGTGAAAAATGACAGCTGTACTTCTCATAAGGAGGTGTGGAAAAGTGGCAATGTTGGAAATCTGGAGTGGAAATATTGAAAATTCGCAAACCTATGAGCGTGCGTAGGAACTGCGCAACGCACGCACGTAAAACAGTCATTTTTAGGAATTTTTCAACAAATTTTCAACATAGCCATTTCAAGACCTCTGCTCATGAACAGTGTCACTGTGATTTTCTTAATTTGTCCCGTACATTGATTTCGCGCACCGACTTCGCCATTCTGCGCTACAAGGGCAGAAGCACATTTTGGGTGAGATGTGAAAAATGACAGCTGTACTACTCATAAGATGGTGTGTTGAAATGGTAATGTTGAAAATCTGGAGTGCAAATATTGAAATTTCGCGAACTTACGAGCCTGCATAGGAACTGCGCAACTCACGCTGGTTAAACAGTCATTTTTTGGAATTTTGGCATCAAATTTTCAACATGGGGGTTTTGGGCCCCCTTCTCATGAGTGATGTCACTGTCATGGTGGTATTCAGTCCCAAAGGGTGATTTTGCAGTCACTGCACGAAATCACCCTTCGAGCCCGAATAACGCCATGACAGTGACATCATTCATGAGAAGGGGTCCCAAAAACCCCATGTTGAAATTTGTGCAAAAATTCCCAAAAATGCCTGAGATATGCACAAAGTTGAACCCTCCTATCTAGCCCATTATACAGCTTACCGCATTTCCTCAGTTCGCGGTCGGCTTTGAAGAGTACAGACGTGTTCCCGTCCACCAAGACTGCTGCCGGAGTCTGGAGGTAAGTATGGGGTGGGGTGTGTGGGAGTCTGGGTGCAGTGGGTGGGTGCGGGTTGTGGGAGGGGTCTGGGAGATGCGCTGTGGGACCGTTTTTGTTTTACAGGTTAAAACAAAAAAAGACTTTGTGGGACTGCTTGCCATGCTGGGGTGGGCTCCCAGCATGGAACAAGGACTTTGAGGGTGTTCAGCCAATGGGGATTGGGCACCCCGTCGGCCTAACAAAATAAAAAAAACCTGGGTAGCACTTTGCCACGCTGGGGTGGGCTCCCAGCATGGCACAAGGACTTTGGGGGGCGTTCAGCCGATGGGATTGGGCACCCCTGGCCGGCAAAATGACTGATTGCCACACTGAGTGGGCTCCCAGCGGCACCAACTACTGGGGAGGGTGGAGGAGATGATGCAGCTCAGCCAGCGGATTGGGCACCCGTCGGCTATACGCCTGCGTGCGGGCGCGCACTGCGGCTGGGGGAGCTGCGCGTGAGCAGCTTCTTATTGCTGCTCACCTGCCGTAGCTCCTTTCAATCAGAGTGTCACTGCATTTTGGAGCGTCAGACAGCTCCAAAATGCATTGGCTTACAGGGGCCGCGCCTGCCAGAACAGTGCCTGAATTGGAGGAGGAGGTGACACACCTCCAAAATCTCCGATGATGGCACTATGTTTCTTGCACATGCATGCAAGCAAACTTAAAAACAACAAACTTATGAGCCTACTGTACACTGAACTTTGCAAACACAGCCTCATAACTTTGGCAATTTTCAAAATGTTTACCCCAAATTTACATCATAGCCATTTCTTTACAGCACCTCAGAAATGTGACAGCTGTCATGTTTCAAATTCTGGCTAAAATGTGTTTTTACATCCCGAAAGGTGATTTTGCAGTCCCTGCCCTAAATCACCTTTTGGGCAGGAGTTCAACATTTTATGTGCCCTTGTTCATAAGACTATGTCATAAGAAGGTTTCATTAAAAATTTGGTGTAAAATATTGAAAAAAAAACAAAGTTATGAGCCTATGTTGAATTTTGCAAATGCAGGCTCGTAACTTTGGAACATTTCAATTCTTTCACCCCAAATTTTCAACATAGCCATTTCTTTACAGCACCTCATGAATGTGACAGCAGTCATTTTTTTAAATCCTGCCAAAATTTGTTTTGGCATCCCAAAAGGTGATTTCACAGTCCCTGTATGAAATCACCTTTGAGAAAGGAGTTGAACATTTTCTCTGCACTTGTTCATGAGGTGAAGTCATAAGAAGGCTGTGTTGACAATTTGCGGCATAAATACTAAAACATAGCAATAATGAGCCTGCACCTAAATTTACAAATGCAGGCTCCTAACGTTGGTAATACATAAATCACACAGTGCACCACAACGCATCTAGTACTCCAGGGCTTCTATACCAGTGGCGAATATCCAGCATTGACAAATGCTTGTTAATGCTTGGTTAGAGTAATAAAGTCACTGCAGTCGGCTGTTTTACATTTGAAGTCAATGCTGCAGTTAGGCAGGACAAAGTTGTCACTTGATATTACAGTTCCTGCTTAACTGAAATAATTATGAAAGCTAATTCAGTCACACTACTGTTCACCAATGATCATGCAGTTCAGTGGGAACTGGGTGACAATAGCAGCTAGATAGAATATTTAAAAAAGGATCTCATTTTATTTATTTATTTGAAAAGTTTTATGAGGTAGACATATTGAGCTGATTAGCATATAATTTCCTGATGTGTCCGGTGGGGGGAGAAAATATAATATAACATAATGGTGAGAAGTAGACTATACAGTGAGACGAAGATCGCCATCCAATATATAAGAAAAATAATTATCTGGTAGTCCAGTGGTCCCTTCCCACTCCCCATTCTCCAATCGCCATCATGATATTAAAAAATATTATTCCCTGATAGTACAGTGGTCCCTCCCCACTCCTCATTCTCTGATCGTCATTGTGACATTAAAAAATGTATTTCCTGGTAGTACAATGGTCCCTCCCCATTCTCCGATTGCCATCCTGATATTAAAAAAATAATTTTCTGGTAGTCCATGGATCCTTCCGCCCTCTTCATCCCTATTCTCTGATCACCATCCCAATATTAAAAAAATAATTCCCTTGTACTCTAGGGGGTACACTGGACAGCAATGAAAATTATATACATTTATTGGGTGGGTGCTCAGGTGGGTGGAAGGACTACCAGGGATGGACTTTTTTTGTTTACTTGTTATGGTGATAGGTGACCTGGGGAGGGAGAGGGACCACTGGACTACCAGGGAAGATTTGTTTTAATATTGTGATGGCAATCAGGGAATGGTGAGGGGGAGGGACCACTAGACTACCATGGAATTATTTTTTTCTCGCTATCCAGACAACAATAGGAGAAGGAGGAGGGACCATTTGATTAGCAGGGAAAACTATTTTTGTTATATAGGGATGGCAATCATGGATCGGGGGAGGGACCACTAGGCTACCAGGGATACACATGTCAACCACAATAGACCAACGATCGGTGAAGGGGGGGTTGGAGCCATGCTAGCCTCACCACAGGCCATGTAAATGGGCCCATAATGAACATGCAAATGGCACCTAGTGCTTTCCATGTCTAATGGGCTAATTTCCATTCCTTCTTGTGTGAATGGCAAACAGTGCACTTACACTATTCATTGCAGGGCCATTCTCCTGACTGACTGTGGAGGCCTTCTCCAGCCCCTATTCACAGTTGGATAGCGCGGTGCACTATCTGACTGTGAATAGCAAAATTTCTAACCTGTGCAACCGCAAGGCACAATGCAAACTTTTGCATTGCACTTTGTGATTATTTATGAATCTAGCCCATAATGTTTTATGGCTTGGACTATTGAGCGTTCTGAAAAGAAACCTTGGTATAATGTTTTAAAAGTTATGTTTTCTTGAAGTTTGTATCTCAGACACCAGGCAACAGATCAAGCTGAGATTTATAGGTTTTATTAAGCCCTCTACAGATGACAATTTCAGCTTTCTGCATGATCTGTTATCTGGAGGTTGACCAACAAGTAAGCAGAAGTAAAGGGTTCCTCTTAAAGTTACCAGCCAGTCATAATTATGGTTCCCATAATGTTTTTCCATATTTTTGGCACTCAAATGTATTAACTTTGCATTGATCTGAAGCTACCATTTATCCTCCCAGTTCTCTAGTCTTCCCAAGTCCCTCTATAACCTGGCACCCTCGTTCTATATTTTGACCCCAGCTAGCACTATCATCTGCAAATTTGGTAATAGACATGCCACCTTTTCACTGATATCATTTATAAATGTAACAGCAGCTCCAGTACAGTTTCCTGGAGTACCCCACTGATCAAGAATTCCAAATTTGAGAAATTGCTATTTACTGCTACCCTTTCTGCTCTGTGGTTCAGCAGGTTTCTTTCATTTCATTATGGCCCCTTCTATCCCACGTTTCCTAATCTTCTGTACCAGTTTCTTATGCAGCATCAAACTAAACTTTTTTTTTTCCAATGAAAGGTATTTAATGTCCTTTGCTTCCCTACTAACACCATGGCCGGCCATAAGGTATGAAGACGAACTTGCTAATAGCAACCCCCCCTTGAATTTTTTTTTTAATCTTCACCCATCCCTCTCAAAAAAACGTGACATTTCTAATGGCAGTTAACTTCCTTAGAAAATAAAATACTGAATGATTTACCTGAGGGTTGGGGGTGTGAAATGACATGAAATCCCTTGGGGCAGAGAAGTTGTTTCTCCAATAAGTTAACAGATACTTTTTCAAAATATTTGAGAGCTGCTCCTGAGTAAACAGTGTTCATTTAATCTTTCTAGAATATGTTGTACAAAGATTAGTATCTGCATTTATGTCTTCTCTGATTTATTTCTATGGTACAATAAATATTTGCCAAATTCATGCAAATGCAGTCAGTGGTTACGTTCCCAAAAATCTATTTCTGCAAAATACATTCTACTGGAAAAACAGTGTCTACAATGCAAATGTCTAGTACTCTTCCTCGAGTCTGAGTTGGATAAGAAATATTACCAGCAGCCAAATCTCCATTGGTAATGTCATTGAGCAGCCCAAACATAAACTCATCTGATACGTGAAGTAGCTTATTACTTTTCAATATTATTTTTTAATCTTTGGATTTCTTTAAAGGAATTCCTAATATGTCATCTAAATTGCAATATTTTTCTGCAAAGAGGAGCCTGTCTGTGCATGTGCATCCCCTGCTAAAATTATAGTGATGTGTTGAAATCTGGCTTTTATAAAAAATAAACACCTCTGTGAAAATATTTAGGGCATCCACTGTGTAGCCAACAATGTGGAATGGCAATATGTGTGTATATATATATATATTACAATTTCATCCCATTTTTATTGTACAAAAACTATTATACAAAGAATATTGAGATCCGCAGGTCAAGTTTCTTACAGTCAACAAATTATTTAGTGGATTCCAAGATACAGACTGTTACATCCACCTTCCTCAGTCTCAGTTATGTCTTTTCTTGAATCACCAGTTTCAGCATGACAGCCTACAATCATCAACAAACTGAAGCTACTTCAGGTTATCCATGCACCTCTAGGCAGAAGTTGCTCCATTCATGCCATCCATGCAATACGTAGGAGTTCTTCTACTATCATACTTGCATTCTACCCTAAGGCCTCAAAGCAAGTGGAACCTCTATGTGCAACTCATACTGCCACTTGGGACAGTCTACATTGTTCCATGCCTTTCATAAATTTTAGGAGCTCAGCCTCCTCTGAATTGATATCTGCATGCTTACCATCAAACCTTGGAAACTTTTCTTGAGACCATAAAATGATATTGTAGAAACTCAAGTCTCCTATCTAAGTCAACTCATTGCTGATAAGCTCCAAATGAATTCTTGGACAGACTCGTCCTCTGCTTTATAAGAATATATCATTATGTTGCTCCTTAATTATCTGACATCTCGGGAACTCAAATATTGCATTTACCTATTCAGTGAAATCCTCAATCTAACCATAAGATACAGTTAGATCATCTTCATCCTGGTAGTGTACGGGCCGCCAGATAGAGGGGTTGGGGGTGGGTTCACCCTCAGAACTTTTTCTGAGGGGCCTCCCACTCCCATCCTCTGAAAGGGTGTGAAACCTTGGGGGTAATTTTTGATGAGGGCTTGACACCGCGTTCGCAGGTGTCAGTCATCATCAAATACTATTTTTATCATCTGAGGAATATCTCCAGAGCAAAGCATCTAGTTCCGTCTGGTGACATTCTTATGGTGGTCCATGCCTTTGTATCCTCTCTCCTGGATTATTGCAATGTCCTTTACCTAGGGCTTCCGGGGTTGGATATTCATCCACTGCAGGTGGTGCAAAATGCAGCGGCCCAATTATTGACGGGAACCTCTTGGTCCTGCCATATTTCACAGGTGCTGAGTGAAGTGCAATGGCTGCTGGATCAGTGGCAAATCACCTTCAAAGTCAGACTTCTGACTTATAAAGCCCTACATAGACAGGGCCCGGACTACCTGAAAGAGTTTCTGGTCCCTTACTGCCCAGGGCGCTTGCTGCAGTTGACTGACATGGGGTTGCTAAAGATACCAAGGGTTTGTCTAAAATCTTCTGGGGCCCATGCATTTATGCACATGGCCCCTACCCTTTGGAACTCTTTACCCCATCAGATACATGAGTGCCTGACTGGGGAGGGATTTAAACAGTCGCTCAAAACTGTTTTATGGGGCCATGCTTTTGGGGATTAGTTTTATTGTGCTAACTGTTTACAAATATTTTATTTATTTATTTAAAATTTGGTGACCGGGAAAGGCACACTGAGCCAAGGCTCATTTTTAGGTGTTATCCGGGTACAAGGTGTACACTGAGGTATGCAGAAAAGTACAATAGTATTTTGGATTCCAGGCAGTATGTACAACATCAGAAAAACAGTACAAGCATTAATAATTATAGTATGGTAGAAACAAGTACTGGAATCGTATGGTAGAGAGGCAGGAATTCAATTGGAGGCCAGTTGTACAATATTGACCATAGCGGTCTCCAAAAGCAGGTTAGGCCCAAGTAGGGTTGAGTCCCATGGAGCATCTATGGGAGGGAGGGGAGTGAGGAGCCTAAGGAGTTGTTTAACAGCTGAAAGAGAGGAGGTCTGATGAAGGTTATGTGGAAGATTGTTCCATAGGAGGGGGAGATGATGTGAAAAGGGAACTTGGCCAGTAGCAGTGTGGGGGCGTGAGAGGTGGAAAGTGCGTGTGTCCCTTTGGTGGAGGGAGTAGCCTAGGGAATTGGCTGGTGAAAGGTGGGAAGTGAGGTTGAGGGGGTAGGGAGCCTAGCCAATATTTAGCTATGAGGGAGGCACTGTGGATGGTTCTCCTGTGTGACAGTGGGACCAGGGAGAGGATATTGTAGAGGAGGCAGTGATGAGTTAGTGGAGGGGAGGCAGTGGCAAAATGACAGAATGAGTTGAGTAGGATGTCAAGTTTGGAAAGGGATGAGGTTTGGGCCAATCTGTAGATGATGACGACATAGTCTGGCACTGGCAGGATTGTTTTTTGTATGAGTTTGCTACGGGTGGGAAGAAGAAGACTGGTTTTGTGGCAATAGAGAATGGCAAGATTGGGCCAGAGTTTGGCGCAAATGTCCTCGACATGGGTGGAGAAGTTTAGGTGGCTGTCCAGCCTGACTCCCAGGTACTTGAAGTTGGGGACCAACTCAAGGGGGGAGCTCTCCAGGGTGGTGATTGCTGGGGGAGCAGAGAGGGATGCAAACTTTTGTCTAGAACCGAAGACCACAGTTACATTTTTTCTTCTGACTTTACGTTTAAGCTGGGTTTTTCACGAACCAGAATTAGACTGTATTGAAGTCATTTTGAAGATTTGAGAGGACACTGTCATGGGAGGTGTCCAAGGCATAAATGATAGTATCATCGGTGTACAGATGCACATTAGAGGAGACACAGACAAGGGGGAGGTCATTTATGAAAAGGGAGAAGAGGATTGGGCCAAGGATAGAGCCTTGGGGGACACGTGAGAGGATGGGTGGGGGGGAGAGGGTGTCTCCTATTAATACAGACTGCTGCCTATTCTGGAGATAAGAGTGCAACCAGTTGATGGTAGGCTGGGCGAGGCCAAAAGAGATAAGTTTGTGAAGCAACAGAGGCTGGGAGACAGAGTCGAAGGCTTTTGCCAAGTCGATGAAAATGGCGGTGGTGGTTTTGCTGTTGTCCATAGCAGTGAGGATTGAGTCGGTTACTCACAGCAAGGTGGTGATAGTGGAGTGGTGTTTTCTGAATACTGACTGAAAGGGTGAGAGGGAGCTGCTGGAGGAGAGAGAATTAGACAGTTTTGACAGCATGAGGGATTGTTGGATTTTGGTGAGGAAGGGGAGGAAGCGAGATGGGCCTGAAGTTTCCTGGCAGGGAGGGGTCGCCGCCTTTGTGCAGAGGGAGGATCTTGGCTAATTTCCAGGCAGAGGGAACAGTGGCTGTGGTGAGTGAGAGGTTGAGTAAGCGTGTAAAGGGTACAGCTATGGCCGAGGCGGAGATGTGGAGCAGTCTGGATGAATGCCGTCAGGGCTGGATTTGAACTGTTTTAGGGATGTGAGAGCATTGTAGACTTCCAGGGATATGAAAGGAGGAAAGAGGAAGCCAGGGGAGGTGGGGGAGGATTCGGTATAGTTGGGTGGAGGGGGGGGAGATGAGCAGTGCACAAGAAATGAAAAATGAGTTGAAAAGTTCTGCTACTGAAGCAGGATCTGAGACACGTCTGCCATCAATATTAAGGACAGGACAAGTCTGCTTAGAGGGTGGGTCGATAAGGGAGTTGATCACCTTCAGAAGGACACAGGGGAATTTTGGTTCTGTGTAAGTTGTGCTTTTAAAGTAGGAGGATTGGATTGCTGAATAGCTTTTGTGCAAATCCTTTTTATAATATATGTAATCTTATGCTGAAGTTGTTTTAATCTTATGTAAGGCACCTTGATACTTGAAAGGTGTCATATAAACTAAACTGATTTGATTTGATTTGATTTTGGTACCATCAGCTTCAAGACAGCAGACTGCAAAGGTTCTCAGTTCATAATTGACTTCTCAGTTCTGATGCCAGCAGCTTTTTGATCAACCATACATTTCATGATCTATAAGTCTCTCAATCATGTAGCAGTATCTTCCACACTTGTTCATAAAGTATCCAAGAACTGTTTCACAATTACTTTGACTAACTTCTGTGTTCTCAAGTTGTTCCTTCAAGTCATGCATCATCATCATCATCAGTCATCCCACTCCCCTGAATGGGTGGGCTTTTGCCGTGATTCAATGTGGGGGAATTGACCCCTCTCACATGTCAGATAAAAGCCACCCTCCCCAGCACCTTATTCTAGAGTGTTTTCAAATGCCCTCCATCCTTCCCACCTCCTCCTCCTCTGGCCCTCTTTCTCCCCTTGGTGCTGGGCCCTATTGCTGCCCAGTTCCTCTACCAAGGGTGGGAATAGAGAAAGGCCAAAATTAAGTACGCAAGCACTATGTACTATTCACCAAACATTGAGTCATGGATTTTAAGTTTTTCTTGCACTTTGGTCTCTTTTTGGAAAAGAGGTGAAATAATTGCTTATTTTCTTTTGACAATGAGCCATTACATATCAACAAATAACTCAAAAACAAGCATGAAAACCTATTGTTTACTTTATTGATTGAGGTTTATTTATTTTCATAGTTATTTATGTTAAAAGGTTTACCGGGAGAGACATACTGAGCAAGTAACAGCTGATTTCCAGATGCATCCTGGGGGAAGGGAAGTGGAGTACAGTGCAACATTACAACAATATGCAATAAATATAAAAGCAAAAAATAGAAAATATAAATAACATAAAATAAGTAGCAAGAAACAGTTGTCGTAAAGAGGCAAACATAACAAAAACATACCATAGCTATGACCAAGGAACATGTGCATTAAATAATAAGTTTCAGAACAGGAAGGCCTGGATATTGAAAGCCAAATAGGGATCTCTAAATGGGTTAGCAATTGTCTAGCAATGCTTAGTGTTCACAAAGCAGAGTAATAGTGGAAAGTGACAAAGTGGATGGCTTGGTTAACGAGATGCTTACATGTTTGTGAGCAGCACTAACATTTGCCAGTATGCCTATGCAAAGCAGTTGACTATGCCTTGCACATAGGCATACTGGCATACTGACAGTTTGGAAAGGCAATAACTAGCAGTTAGGGCCTTACTAATAACCACCTCCTCAAACCAAGTCCTACAACCCTGCACCTCCCCAAACACTCCCTTGATCACCAACCCAGTAACCAGGGACATACTTCTTGATTTTCAGTGGTCTCCCCACTTCCCCGATCACTGACCAATGGACACATTAACCTATAGGCTGCCAGAAGATTCAGAGTGTAGAGGTTTTTAGGATGTGTATACACACCAGCAGCACTACAAGGATTAACAGCCTCTGGTTGTCTTGTGTCCTCCTTGCCCTTCCGATTGCCTACCAAACTGAAATAGTGGCAGTCTCTCGTTGTCTATTGTACCTCTCTGCTTGACCACCCTACTGCAATAGTAACAGTCTATGGTAGTCTAGAATGCCCCACCCCTATCACCTGCCCAACTGAAATAGTAAAAGTCTCTTGTGGTTGAGTGTGCTACTACCCACAATCATTTGCCTGACTGTAACAGTCCCTGATGGTGTAGTGTGACCCCGCCCACCACTTGTCTGCCAGTTTGAAATAGTGACAGACCCTGATGGTCTAGTGTGCTCCTGCTGCCCCAAATGTCCACCCAACTGTAATAGTAACAGTTCTTCATGGTCTAGTGTACCCCCACCACAAAACAGATGACCCCATGTCATGCCCAGTCAGACCTCTGCACCACCACCCCGGACCCTCACTCAACATAGTAACCAAAGTCCCCCACCCCAAGACAGTGACTGACACAGCCCTACTGATCACCTCCTTAGCTGGCTCCCATCTGAATGACAGGGATTCAGTGCACCTCCTGTAGATGCAGTTGTGTCTACAGTAGGTACACACTCGATTTGTGTCATTCAGATGGTGGTTGATCGAGGAGGTGAGCAGTGGGGTTTTGCTGGTTGGTGATTCTGGGGGGCTGTGGCTACTATGACAAGTGTTAGGCCAGATGTGTGGTTGAGGGACCTGAGTGGGTGAGACAGGGTGGGGTTTATTTATTTATTTAGCTTTTGTTTACCAGGTAAGCAAGCTAGACAGTCAAGTGTCTATTTTCAGGTGCAACCCGGGAGAATTACAAAGGAATGGGCAATAACAATTCAGAGGCAATGTAACAGAAATCAACAAGGTACTATCAGGTACAGGCAGAGAACCCAGGCAATAATAAAATTAAGAGACGAGGTAATAACAGTTAACAAGGTACAGACAGGAATAGACAGCAAACTGCGCTCAGGTGGAAGCAGAGAACATATACAAGGCAAGTACAGTGATTAAGGCACGGCAACTGCAGGATGCAGTAAAGGGGCCAAACATATTGGCACCTATTCTATCTAGGGGAGTATACTGGACCATCAGTTACTGTTACCTTTGCAGTCAGATGGGTGACTGGGGTGGCGGGGCAACACTAGACAACTAGGGACCATTACTACTGTAGCTGGGCATGCAATCAGTGTGGGGTGGGGTCACAGTAGGCCACCATGAACAGTTAACAGGCAGCCCTTCCAGGCACTCTGGGGTGGGAGACACAAACTCCATTTGCTCCAGGTCTGTAATGAGACCCTAATGAGTGCAAATAACCCCATCGTACCTTGCTAGTGCTACTGGCTTATTTGCATAGGACGGTAATAATATTGCAGATAATTTCTATCAGAGAGCCCTTCCTGGCCATCTGCTCCCACAGGCACCTTTAGCTTCCTATTGGCCACGTACCTGATGTGACTGGTAAGGGCTGTGGCTTGTGGGTGAAACTGGGATAGGGCCTGGCTGGTGTATTGCAGCATACCATTGGCACTCACAATGTGCTTCAGGCATGTTCCCATATACCTGTAGTTTGCTCCAGACACTAATTTGTTTCTGGAGTAAACATTTGGAAGGTGGAAATAAAAATCTTTGAATATTCTGGCCCATGTGTACAAACCCAAGAGCTTGTGTTATGATATAAATATCTGGATAAACATGTACTCACAAAAAATTATAACTTTGACATGAGGTATAGAAAGATGCAGGAAACATCCACAATGTTCCTTCACAGTGGCCTGTAGGGACCACGTCCCCCAACTCATAGGGAAGTTTATTCTTCATGCTTTTCCAATCGAGGGACATTTTAAGCAGAGGCTACAAACTGAAAGAATTCCTCCAAACACTTAGATGTGGTTTTGATATACATCATCTCCTGCTAAATAAGGACCAGGCTGAGGCCACTAGCATGGCACCTGTGTTTGGATGCACTGCCTGGTTGCCTGCAAACCAGCACTGAAAGTCTGGAGACTCATCAACTGCAACACATATTCATCTTTTTCTTCTCATTAGTTTTTCTACTTACAATATATTATCTTTTCTCCCTTACCATCTTTATTTTGCTTCCACCTCACTGTTTCTTCAGTGTTATGGAATGTTCATACTAGTGTTCATACTAGTGTCTATGGCTTGCAGTCCCAATGCACTCTGAATGCTCCACACAGTGCTTCACACAGTTCCATGCTCTACCTCCCAGATCTGAAGAAGTGGTCACAGGGGTCATGGATGCACAAGACATAGTAGTTACTAGTAGTCACTAGTCAGCATGCTGGATGGGGGTGTATAGGAGAGAGTTCAAGCATAGCTCAGATGAATGGCACTTGGTCTAGGGGGAGTCCTGGAAAAGCATCGATCAGAGGAAATGGGTGCTGCCAGTTATAGGGTTGGACCTGGCATCAGCGCTTTAGCGTTGCAGAATTTTGAAATTCCTCTTCCATTGGAATTCAATGGAATTTTGGAATTTGCACCAAATTCCACAGAATACAATCAGAAGCAGAATTCCAGAATTCAAAATCTGATTTGCATCATAGATTTAAACCTTGATTAGTAATTCACAGTTTACATAAATTGAAGGATAGGGTTCCATGTGCAGCGTTGACATCCCGGGTTCGGAGGCAGACTCGAGAGTCGGAGGTCCAGCTGGGGGAGAAGAATTGAGCATCCCAGGAACTTCTCTCTTTCTCTGGGGGGAGAGAAAAGAGTGTCCAGTGTGCTACAGACCTTTGGCAGATGCTGTTGGTACCGCTGCTGCCAGCGTTGTCACTTACGAGGGTCAGGGTGGATGCTGACCTTCATTGCACATCTCATTCCCCAGGGACCAAGCATCCACAAAAATGCTGCCTGTCCCGAGGATGATGCCACCCCTCTGTACTGCAGGCTCTCCCAGGTACCTGACCCTGACTGAGACCATGTTCCACTGGATTGCCAGCCCTGCGGCCACACCCAGGGGTTAAGCCTGGGAAGCCCTGCCGGTTGTGGTGATGAGACCAGTAATCTGGATGTGTTTCCATAGGGTGGGGTCATCTCAGTGGCCCCATCTTGTGGGGTAAGCCAGGGTGAATAGGGGGTAGGTTGCCAGGGGCAAAGGGTCCAGAGATAGGGCTGAGAACAAGGGGGGGAAAGGCGGCACAAAAAAAAAAAATTGAAGGTTAGGTTTCAGAAGGTTACATAAATGTGGATTAGAATTCCTCAAACTGTAGAAAACTAATCCACATAGGAAGCCTGATGAAAATTAACCCATGGCTTAAATTGAAAGACTTTTGATGTTCTGTAGAATTTATGGAAAAAAAACAAAAAGCATTTCGGAATTGGATTTCCCATTCCACCTGAATTCCATCAACAGAATTCTAACATCCACAAGTATCAAGTCAGCCCTTCTGTGCCCTCCATCTAAAGAGCCCCTAATGCAGTAGTCCACACTGGAATGGGAAGGTGGAGCATGGGCAGGTCTGTCGGGGAGTGACTCCAACCCCTCCACCCTTAATCACACTAAGCCAGTTGCTCCCCAGTTTCTGGCAGCTACTACATTCTAACTTTATGATAGATCAAATCTGAACCTTGCTCTGCCATAGAAGATGAGCACTGTATCGACTGGACCACCAAACCATTGTGACATCTTAAGAGGGATGAGGAAATTATTTCCATTTGGGGTTCAGATTATTTAAATTTGACACAGAAAATCTTTCCCAAAGTCACTAAATGCTCTAGTTTATGAACCTCATCCAAACATGTAATTTTGCATTCAGATATCATGCAAATATATGCCAATTAACTGATTTACATGTCAGGCTGATCCGTATATTTTTGAAAGGGAGGTCTGATTCACAACTCTAGAACCAGCCAGGTTAAGTGGGGTTTAGATTTTCCAAACCAGTTCCCCCATCCTCATTGTGTCATCATGGTGCACAGTATATCCAGTACCTTAAAGCTGCAGCAGTTTTACAGTACCTTAAAACACCTGTATTTGTTATCTGTGGAAAATTTCATCAGGCTTACTGTAGTAACTCTTTATTCCTGAAATCCATACATTCTTTACAAGAGTATATTTAATACATTCAACCATTTTTACAAAAGATTTTATTAGTTTGTTCATTGCTGCAGCACAATAAAGATAAGTAACCCCTTTCACTTTCCAGCAATCTCTTCCCCAGAGGTTAAGCTGTGCATGTGGTGTTCATTATGTGACTATATTGGGGCAGAGGCTGCTGACAGTTTACTGGTGATTACTATCTCACTGGTAACTGGATTATTTTAATTTTTATGTGCTGCACTGCTGCCGTTGCTCCTGGGAAATTAATCCAAAATGTGACTGAACAATTCATAGAGATCTCTAAAATAAAAATCAACCATTTTAGATAGCATGACATTCAAAAGAAAAACAGAGATTCCAGGTCTATTCCATTTTGATTGAATGATATCTGACACAAATGTGATGTTTTTGTTATTTGTTTTTCATTTTCCCCCACTAGGTAACCCAAGTGAGATGTAAGATCTTATTTCAGTGTGGTTCTGCTTATAGTACAACTGCCAGAGGTCCATTGATTTGCTTAAGGATGCACACTGAGCCACTGGTCAGGGTGAGATTTGAACCTGTGATCTTCTGTATTACAGTCCAGTGGTTGAACAATGAGACTGTGCTTCCTTTTCTAACATTGCTTTGTGTTGCCAACCAGCAGATATGCGGTCAAGAGTCAGGAGCAGGCTTAAACTTAGAAAGACTTTTTGATTTAGTTGGCAGGTCACAGATAAGTGAGCCACGAGGGCCAGATATGAATCCCACCCTGTCACTTACTTACTGTGTGATCCTCAGCAAGTCCCTTAAATCTTTGTGCTTAAGCTTCCTGTAATCTCCCTTCTGATCTGTCTATGTACTCTAAATCTTGCTCTGAGCTGAAAATGACAGCAGCATTCTCTCCCCACTTGCTCATAAATTCTGAAGCATTGAGATACAAGGCTCAATTTTCAAAGGCTGATGCAGGGCTTTTACAAGCCCTGCGGCAAACCCTGCACTACCCCAAACACAGTGCCACACCATGCACCCAATTCTTATAAGTCGCATGCAGTTGTGACACTACCCGTTTTATAGTAGCTTGTGCCACATATTTGGCACAAGCCATCATAAAAGGGTCCCTGAAGACAGACTAGCAAAAGCTGGTCTAACTTGGGGCATGTGGTGGATGGTATCGTGAATCCCGATTTGTAGCCAGGGAATGCCGAATGTCCCTTTCACTGTGTGCTCAGTGTGCTGAGGACTTGCAGTATTCAATCCCTTTTGAGAATTGAGCACACAGTTTTTCTAAAACACATTGTGTGAAACCAAATTCCTTTAATTTCTTTTTGCAGACTTCCAGTTTCTATGCCAATGAATGTTGGGTGTGTCAGAAATGGAGTGCACTTAGTCTTCAGGCAATAAGGTTGTTTAATTTGTGGTACTTGGACATTCCCCGTTGCAGCCAATGTCAATAATGACATCAGCAATCACAGGAAGCATCTTGCCCCCTGCTCATCCAGGCCAGGATTTAGTGACTGACTGTTGGGAGGAAAGGACTACATGAAAGGAGGTTGATTAATGGACTAATCCACAAAGCCTCAGGAGGCCATCCGCTACTTACTTGTGGAGACCTGCACACATCCACAGGCCTTAGCACACCCTCTGTGAAGTCCTGTACCAACCCAATCTGTACCACAACAAGGCCAGCTTGGTTAGGGGTAAGTGATGGTGCAGGGACATGCATCCATGCATTCCAGAAAGTTTGTACACACTGGGGAAGTGGTGTGGAGAGCAGTAGTTCTATGCGAGGGGGGGATTCAGCAGTTTTGCTTGATATGACCCAGTGCCAGTGGTCTCCAGCTTTTCAAACTGGCATGGAGAGCTGGGCATCTGAAATAAAAACATAAAAACAACAGTTTATTTAACAGCGGGATGCAGCAATCCTTGGAGGACTGCCATATCCCATAGTCCTCTACTCTATGCAGAGCAGTGGATCCACTTGAATGCAGGCTCTGGCTTTTGGATGTTCATTATCTAGCCCACTCCACTACCTAAACACACCCCTTCCACACTCCCTCTGTGCATAGATCAGGGGAGCCTGGGATTTTAGATGCCACCAAATAAGTGTCACCATGCAGGTGCATATGTGCAGCAGACATACATAGCTTTTAGTCCATGCATCTGATCCATCTTTGTGGATCAGGCACGTTATGCTTACTACTTTTTACATTTGAGAACAGGGGTCAGATATTCAAAACATAGCCCCAGGGTAAAATTAGCACCCCGCAGTATGCTGAATTAGCCTGGAATAATTTGCATGCTATATTCAAAAGAATAGCCCCAGGGCTAAATCACCTGAATATATAGTGTGCAAATGAAGCTGTGCAAAGAGGGCTGAAAGTACAGTGCAAAAATAGCCTGGCAAATAAGGCAGCTCTAAATATAGCATTGAGAAAGTGCAAACCACATCAGCAGCCCAGTGCACATAGACGTGGAGGATGGTAAAGGTGAACTCCATGTCCAATCTGTGAGCTAGCAAAGAAGTGGATTCACTAAAGCTGCAAGCAACAGTGCAGGCCAAATACTGCAGAACCGTACTATGGTTCTAAGTGGTTTGTGCAGCGCAAAATACATTTGCACAGAGCTTGTGCAGTGCTAACATGTTTGCCCGGTGCTAAGACATTTGCCCGAGACAAAAATTTGCTATATTCGAAACTGATATGCAAATGAGCCTACTTAGGCAGTTCATGGGCAAACATCCATATTAGCATCTCGTTATGGCCTGATTTGCATGTAGATAGCCCAGCGCTATTGCAGGGTCCCACAGCTCCACCTGTATGTCAGTCTGGAAGTACAGGCACAGGCTGGGTCTGCTCACAGCCACACCTGTATGTCAGTCTGGAAGAGCATGGTTGTAGCTGAAGACTACATTTGTACACTGCTGCAGAGACCATTGTGCCCCAGGGAACTACACAGCACAGGCACAGGTGGTGGTGGTGCTGCAAAAAATAGTCAAACTGTAGTCCCTGCTACAGTGCATAACAGATGCTAGAGTAACAATGTGGCCAGTAGTGTGAGGGACACAGCAATGCCTATGGTGTGTAGGGCATCATTGACTGCTGCACTCCACACAGTGACATGAACATCTCGCAAGTGTGTTCTGACAGTGGACGCCCCATTCTTACTGTCCTGTGACCCACATACACTGTGCCAGTGGCATGGGATTCCCACACTAACATGCACACAGTTGGCTGTGTGTGATGGGAAGCCTGGACAGGTGTGTGGTATATGCCCGGGGGGGCAGACACATAACATCATACAGGCACACCAGTGTCAAGGTATTCCCGTCACTGGCACATGTGCACAATGTGGATGGCCCCAGCTGTGTGGCAGCACCTACTGTGTGCTGCAGCCTGGCCACCTGTACACCCTCCATTTATTACCCTCCATTCCCCCAGTGCTGCATGTGTGTGCTGGATTGTGGCGGTGCACCCCTATGGGGAACTGGACATGTGTGCAGCAAGTCTCTTCCATGGCATATGGAGTGTCCCAGGGTAGCCACCTGCCCACTCTGAATCCTCCTTGGCTGCAGTCATGAGGTGCACCATGATGCTGTTGTTACTTATGGCCATGTTGCTTATGGCTGCTGTGTCCAAGCCCCCATACTTGTTTTGCCCAGAGATAAGACTACCTTTTTCTGAGTGGTAATTTGTGCCGTGCCAAGTGTTGCACAAAGCTGCACAAACACACTGTGTGGCGCTAATGCACTGAATATAGCATGGCACCTAAATTCGTGTACATGCCCCTTCCCTTTGCACGGCACATACATTATAATTTTGTCTGGTGCTACTACAATTTGCCCTCGCTATTTTGTCTTTTGAATACAAGGGACCCACGCAAACCCAGCACAAACAGTTTGCACCCAGTGCAAAGTTTTGAATATCTGTCCCCAGTTGTTTTATTTTGGTGGTTTTTTCTTCTTGTATTTTCAACTGGAGTTTTAGAAACACAACTTAGACACTGAGGAATTATATGTGAAGTGTTTTCAGCTGCTTTGCATTTAAAAAAGGAAAACTAATGAAAAAAATGTATTTCTCCTTACAGCTTGTGCCACAAAAAGTTTCAACTGATCAAAATAATTTCTCCACTTCTTTTTTTACATTTTTTCTTGGTGAGGGGACCTTTAAAGGAGTTGCACTTTTAAGGCAGTGCTCTCTTGTTTAGTTCTAGGCCCCTACCCTCTTAACAAGAATGGTCAAGTCATATGACAAACCCAGGTGAATATCTAAAACTGCACAGTGAAAAAAAGTTTGACAATATGTCACGTTTTTCCTCTTTTTTTCTCTCAGATTTTCCCCTCTAGTTCCCCTAGTCTGCACCCTGATGAGGGGGTTGTTAAAGGCACACCCTTCCTCCATCTGGGAGGGAGGGTAAGTGAGGCTGATATATGGGAATGCTGGGAGACCAACACCATTCCTCCCTGGGAGTCAAGCAACTTATTCCCATGACTCACCAAGACATATGCCATGTTAGTGTTGGACTATAGTACTCACAGTCAAACCATGTCCCACCGGGTAGAGGGGTGACACAGGAGGGCCAGTGGTGAATTTGGTTCAGCTTTGATTTGGGACCCTTGTCTTCAGTTTGACTTCAGAAAGTCAGTCAAAAAACATCCCCTCACAATGTACTAATAGGCACAAAAGTAAGGCAGACTACATTAGGGTGAACCAAAAGCTTTGAGGTCAGCAATAAATATTTACTGCCCTGGTTTTCTTGCATTAGCTGGTGTTTTCATATAACTTTTGAGGATTTCCATGTTTGTTGTGATGTGATGGAGTCTTCAGCCTACTAAGACCACGGCTGTATGTAATACACCCAAAAATGTATCAACATAGTGTACCCCGCTAAGATTGGGGGCTACATTTGGCTCTATGGAGTCCAGCAGACTGCTACTATCTTCTCTTTTGTTCATCATCCCTTCTGCTCTCTGGACATCTGTTTTTGGTTGAGTGCTGCAGGAGCACTGCTGCTGGTGGAACGGAGTTTGTTTTCTTTGGTGCCACTTTTGCCTACATGGACCTTGGCTCCTGAATGCACTTCAAAGGGCTGCCCATTGCTGACAGAATGCAAGGTTACACTAACAGAGGAATCAGGGAATCTCTGAAACACTGCCCTCAATCATCTAGACAGCTAAGCCAACTATGTAGGACAGACAAGGGGAGCAGGTAAAATAGTCTGAGGGCAGGAGCCCTGTCTGATATATTTTTGGGGACAAAGTCCCTTCAGTGCATGGCCACCATGATTTTTGCTGGCCCTGAACCCTGACTGCCAGCTACTCAGGGGGTCCAACTGCAAGGATGATCTGCAGAAGCCACTGAGATACAGAAAGAATGCTGATTTCTGTTGCTCTTCTTTGGGCCAGTGGACTAGTGGATGAGATCTACAAGACTGCCTGGACCTGAGTGACAGTCCAAGGAGCCAATGGGAGCTGATGATTCAAGGAGAAAAACCAGAAGCTGTGTCAGGACTTGGGCAGTGTGAATGTGACTGGGGTAAGTAGTAGACAAACTCTATGTCCGTAAGCAGTTTCCCTACTTTCAGAACAGAAGGTAACCATGTTTTAGACCAGTGTGAAATTCACCGTGGAGAGCCTGCAGTTTGATTGAGGGATTTTGCCGTGCTGCAGCTTTGTCCACTGCAGAACTGTTAGCACAGTCTGTCTGGGAAGCTGCTTGACCAGTGCTACTGCTAGGCACTGGTTATTGCTGCACACAAGGAACTGGATGCCAGTATGTGGGGTGTTGGGCATGTAGCCCTTAAGTTCCTAGACTGGTCTGCCTAGCAAAACAAGGAGGTCACTGACCAACTGCTGAAGCCAAGAGAGCCCATAACAGCATCAGATGGATACCCAAGACTTGCACGCAAAAGAGACCGGAGAGACTGACTGGCCAGCTGAGCAGGACCAGCGCAAGCTCTGAAAGGGAAGCCCTGCATTGAGAGGGAGGCCTGGTAGACCATAACTATAAGTACAGTCTGGGCCTCCCTGCAACTGGGACTCAGTGTAAAATAGTTGGGAATTGTTCAACCACATCTGGCTATCGGGACAGAAATTTAGTAATACCTGACCTGAAGAGTAAGCTATTTTTGCAATTGCACAGCCTTTGGGTTTGGGATAGCTGAGCATTATTACTGTTTAATTTAAAGTGCACCACAGCCAGTTAACCACTTGCAACACCTGTGGGCGTACACTGGTTCTGCAACTCGATATCAAGTAAATTGTTCGGGAGCTCTCTAAAAATGTTTTAAAGAGTTTAATACTGGCACTAGTGGGGAGAGGAAAGTGCCCCAGTACAGGATGGCTGAAGCAAGACACTGTGCAGCACACTGTGGTGTGGGAGCAGACTGCACTGGAGGGACATGCCTAGTGCAGCATTTCTGGTTAGAACCCAGCAAAGGGTCTCACTCAACCACTCCTGTTCAGGGCAATAGAAAAAAGGTCACCATTAGGCTAGGCATAGATGGGTAGTAAAGAATCATCCTGGTGTAACAGACTGCTATATCATTTGCCTAAACATTTTCTTTTCCACCTAGGGCTGAGCATTTGACCCCCAATAGTTATTTATTTACCATTTCTGCCTTGTGAGGATATTATTGCTTGTGAGCACATTATTAATAGCATGCTAATAATTGTACTCTTAGTTAACCTGTTATTGCACTGTATGGGTTCATGGATGGGGTCTTAATGTAGGGAGGTGGGGAGTTATTGCATCCCAGAGGGTTGTACTGTACTGACATTAGACCCTTTTGAATGGCTGTATCCCTCAAACTGTGTATGGCTTCATTGGTATATGCCATAAGGTTAGTCACTGCCTCTTCTGTCAACAAATGAAGCAACCTAATCCTTTTCATAGTGACATTTAGTCTGTGGAACCATGAAATTATATCTTTTCCAGCTGAGGCTTCCCTCCAACATATTTTAGGCAGTCTGTCCACACCCTCAGACATAACTCAATCCTAGCATTTGACAGCATTAATTGCCAGATTGACTTCCCATGACAACATTCCCATTTCAAGTTGTAAAAAAGCACTTGGGATATACCTGGGCAACCCCAAAGGGTCACACCTTATTTTAAGTACCAGTTTCAATGTAACTGCAGTTTAGGTAATCATTAATTGCATGCAAAAGGGGTAATTACACTGTAGTTACATGTTTGTTGCATGTAACAATATCAAAATTGCAATGCAGTTCCAGAGTAGTTACACTGTAACTGCAGTGTAGTTATGGTCACTTAAAGTGTTACCCCAAAGTAATTCTAATGAAAATGTTACCCCCCAAAAAAATTCTAATAAAAAAAATGGATGGCATCAATTTCATGTGCTCTTTCGTTTCAGCCCCATAGTTCACTTCCATACATGAAATGACTTTTAGCTTCAAAAGTTTTTTTTCCCAAATGAATGAATTAGCCATGAAATATTTTGCAAGTCTATTTAAACCAAGAGTTGTTTCTGCATATTGGACACTATGCACAAATGGGAGGAGTGGCTACACGCCATGTATCTGCAGCGCATAGCCACTCCACACCTATTGTGGCCCCTGCATGGGATGCATTAACGTGGGTGTGCATTCCCCATGTACTCATTCCCCTGGCCCCTCAGACCACAATGTTCCAGGGCAGGCTGTGGGTGTGTGGCACTGTGCACCACAACCTAAGGCACATACTGCTGGCTGCGAGGGTGCAGAGGAGGATGCAGGGTACACCAGGGAGAACTTTTCTGTAGGACCCCAAAGTGCCCTGTGCACACTACCAGTCACCACCTGAACTAGGCGGATAGCCCACTCCCCTCCAACATGATCACTGCGGCTGTCCCCGATGGCTGCAGAGCACCACCCATCCCAGCACACAGCTGTGCCCCGGCCCCTTGTAAGCTGCCCCCACACACACACCCACCACACATGGGGCACTGGACCCTGGATGTAAACACCTCCAACCCTGCCCCATACATGACCACCAGGCCATCCCCCTGCAGTATCAGCAACCCCCTTCCATACCTGCATAGCCAGTGCCGGCTAGGCACAGCCCTCCACACTCCACCTATATAGACAGCACACTCACAGCATCACTTGGATGGCTGGCAGCCAAGGTGTTGTGTAGAATGCTATGCCACTGGCTGTACCTAGCCGGCACTGGCTATGCAGGTATGGGGGTGTTGTTGGTATTGTGGGAGGGGTGGCCTGGTGGTCATGGAGGTGGTGTGGGGGGGTGTCTGCACTGACTACTAATGAGGGATTGAGGGACAGGGTCAGTTGTGTGGGACCAGGGCACATGTGTGCATTGGGCGTGCTGTGATGGACACCAGGGACAGGGGCCCTTGATGGACACCTGGGACAGGGGGTCCTTTGCTGGACACAAGGGAGATGGGCAGCCATGTGTTGTGGTGAGGGTGCTGTGGCTTCCATGCTTGGTTGGGTTGCATGTGGGAGTGCACCATGCTGCACGGCTGCGGGTGTTGGGGCTGCCATGTGTTGGGGGTGATGGCAGGTGGCCACTGTTCACCTGGGGCACTCATAGTGTTCTGTTGCCAGATGGGGCATAGCTGCACAGGCTGGGTGTCTGCTGGTACAATTCATGTACTCGGCTCGTGCCCAGCCACGTAAGGGATCCACTGTGAGACCCATGTTAGGCATCCCATTGGATGCCCGACTGGGTCCGAGACTCTGCCCCAGTTGCCTTGTGGAGTACTCTGCACATGGGGTGCAGAGCCATGGACAGATGGTGGCCGATGGTGAATGCCAGACAGGTGCACCTGTCCACAGGTCCAAGGCTATGTTGGTGGGATATGTGCCCTTGGTGTGTATTTCCCACCCATTCATGAATAGGGCCCATTATCTTTAAGAGAATGAAAATTAGGCTTCCTGGATAATACTTAATCAAACACAATGTCTAATTAACAAAGCATATTTGTTTTATCAGATTTTATGCTATCAATATTTCAATCAGTTAGTTGTCTTCTCTTTCCAAAAAAATAAAATCTTTGTCTTGGATGTGTTTAGCTCCAGGTTAATTTGTTTGAGTTGGCCCATAACAATCCTAATACTCGTTTAGGACCTAGAGATGTTCTAGAAATCAGGATGGTGTAATCTGCATAAGTAGAACTAGTAAAAGTTTTATTTATACAGTATAACACCATTAGGACTATACATGCCCTTTTCACAAGGTATACCCGAAAGTTACAAACTTTAAAATAGTTAAGTGCACCACAAAATACATAACCAATACATGTTACACAATGGGATGAATACATACATGCAAACATATTCAAATATGTTTTAAAATAAAAATTTAACATCACAACAATTTATAACAGGTACAAAAGTAGCAACTGTATTTAACATGTGAATTAAAGTTTCATTATACAAGTTATGAGTTGGTGGCCAACAGACAACCCTTCATGACTCTGACTCTCTCTCTCTCTCTCTCTCTCTCTCTCTGTAATGGGCTTTGGTAGAGTGCCATCCATAGATATACAGATTATTGAAAATGTATTTGTGTGAAAGAGAAGGAGTATAGCCAGAAATCTACATTCTATTCCCTATTCCTGAAACCTTGCCTGAGGACTACCTCACCTGTTGTGATGTCACAGGACATAAATTTTATGCTAACACCATGGCTATCTTGCTTTGCATTCGACAATGAATCTTGGACACAACAATTCAAAAATAGGTATTTACTTGACATTTTTTTATATTACATTTACAGACACATAATATCAGCAAAAAGAACCACTAGCCAAGATGAGCCACAAAACTAAATGTATCTCTTCATCTAAGGCTACTGTTGTCTATGTTATTCTGGTGATGGAAGTTATGTAGAAAGCTATATGACTGTCCACATGTTGCCCTTGCAGATGAACTTTTTGAATTATATTAGAGTGCACTGTTCTGTCAGTACTAGAGGCCTTATTATTCTCTACAAAAGAGTGTCAAGATGGGAGGATACACCTTCCCTACACCACTGAAGAGTCAAGTTTGCATACCGGCTGTAATCAGACCCCAGATACTATATAATGATGTAGGCAGTACCAAAACCCAGCAGCAAAAGCTGCAGAACGAGATGTGCAATCAAACAATAGGAAGAAAGAACAAAACTTATAGAAAGGGAATAAAAACTTAATATATGCAAAATGACACAACACATACACATTGAGCTCAACTAGATTACATCAGATAAACTAAGAAAGAAAATGTTGCAGGTGTAAATGTCACTGAGCATCTACCTGTAGAATCATGTTAAAGTAAAAAGCCCTAACCCATCCACATTTTTAAGACTTATTCTAAATAAATTACTTTGAATGATAATCTACTTATATGCATTGAGGGAATTGATGCTTGGTCTGCAGTCTAAACAATATCATCTGGGGTACAGCTTCTACAGGATGCAAAACTGGAAAGGTTTCTGGTCAACTTTGTATTCTTAAGGCAGGAAAATTCATCTTTTGTTACTGGTTTTGCAGATCTTAAACTATGAGGTACTGTATGAACAGAGGAAGTAATAAAGTATGAACACACATTATGTTAATGTTCTAGTTAATCACCCCCGTGGGGGTGTGATGTGGTGCAAGGTGCAGCTGATTGCGACATGCCCCCCCCATGAGGGGTTATAAACCAGAGCACTTACATAACCCCAGGGGGTACCTTATTGCTATTGTATAATGAATACAGATAGGATTTAGAAAATTAGATTCACTTAATTTCTTTGTTATGTTTGTTGTCATGCTGAGGTTTAAAATGCTTTTGCCTTGGAGCAGCTGATGGTCCAGTAGGTAATGCATTGTGCTCTGGTGCCAGCAACCTGAATTCAGGAACAATCTCTGGAAGCTGTCAATCTGGGGGATGGCACTGCTGCATGGCTGTGCTACCAGCCTGGGGAAGGAAGGCATCATGTTGTACTGCTCAGGTGGCCCCTACAGTTAGGTAGGGGAATGATTCCTCTGCAGGGGACATCAGGCATGATGAGGGCTGTAGGGGCTGTGCGCAATGTCTGGGAAGGTGGGCGGGAAGAAAAGCAAGGTGAAAAATCCTGCAAATCAGGATGGTGCCTCGCTGTCTCTGGAGGTCCTGCACAACTGACTGGTCCTTGACTCAGGATTCTGGAAGCTAAACCAGGAGGAAGGATGTCCCCCCTGTACTGCCATTGGTGGATAATCCATGGGGGATACACAATGAGCCAGTAAAGTGTCAGAGAAGGTGGGTGAAAAGGCTAGTAGTCAGTAGAGTGCTGAAGGGGAACTGCAGTGATAGGGGGCATTATAAACCTTTATAGAAAAAATAACCCTTCCCAGGTACTTTGAATTCTGTTGCTTGAGCTACTCATCCTCTGTGATGCCAGAAGAGAGAAAGAGCTTGTGGGTGTGCTGATGGCGTGAGAGACAGAGCAATATTTTTGATCAAGTATTTCATATGTTTAAATGTAGCTGATTACAGATCACACTCTTTTTGTCATATAATCCATGCATCATGTCTCAATTAATAAATAAATCTGGAGTTCAATGTCCCTGTTCCCCAGGATGTTAATATAATGATGCAGCAATACCAATCAAATTGTGTTAAGTAGATATAAAAAAAGTGTTTGTAAAATTTATGAAACTTAGTTTTACAGTGTGAAAAACTGGTTCACTTTTGAAATTCTATCAAGGATGTCCCTTGCCTCCACCCCCTGCTAGTTGAGTATTGCTCTGGAAAACATTGCAGGATGTCTCAGTGGTGACTACTGAACTTTTTATGTTCTCCGTGTGTGTACACACAGCAAAACTTTAGTTATGATAGTTGTGTTTTGAGAGGTGTGACACTGTCCGTCCGATGCAGAGCAATGCTTTAGGGGTGAGTCAGTGCTATACCAATCATCAGGCAGGCTGATCATGATGAGATTTTGGCTTGCTGGGTGGAGCAGCATGAACTTGAAAAGAAACATCTGACCCGATCATGGGTCGGCTCTTCCCTTTTATCTACGCTGCCCAGCAAGCAATCTGATCTGTCATTCTCAGACTGGAATGCCTGGAATGTCAAACAAACAGGGGCTCACACCAGCTATAACAGGAAACTGTCCATTGATGTCTGTTACCTGACTCACCCTCTCAGCACCCCTCCTTACAAATATAACACTGACACTGGGGGTGCCCATTCCTCCAGTATCACAACTTCGTAAGCGAAACCCCTGCAGTCCACTACCGTGCCGTTCCCTATGTGCAGTCACATCTCTAAATGGTGATGAATTGCCAGAAGGTTCATTCAGAGCCATCCATTGATCTCTGTCGTTGCTGCCCCTGTAACTGGCCTGTCCACCTGACTCTTCCACTCAGTACCCACCACCCCACCCCACCCACCACCCACAAAAATAACACTGACACTGGGTTTCCCAATGCCGCAGTGTCACTTTGCTCTCTATATGCCACCCCTGTAACTGTCCCACCCACCCAACACTCCCCTCAACACCCCCCCCCCAGCCACAAACATAACAGTGACACTGGGGATGTCCAATCCCCTAGTGTCATGACCTGAAATAAAGAAAACCTTCCCTTGCAGTTTTTTTTACACTGACACTGGGGGTGCCCAATACACCAGTGTCACTGTTGCTCTCTGTTGTTGCCGCCCCTGTAACTGTCCCACTCATATGACCCTCCCTCTCACCAACCACCACCTCACCCCCACAAACATAACACTGACTGTACCCAATCCCCCAGTGTCACAACCTGAAGTAAAGAAAGCCTTCTGTTATAGTTTTTTTGTTTGTTTTTTGTTTAATAAACATAAATGTTGTTTAATAACACTAGCATCGCTATGGCTCTCAACTGCCAGTTCACAAACCTGCACCAGATCAAAGCGGGACTGCCTCTCCACCTCCCAGTCTCTAATGACCCCCTCCCTCACATATCAGACTGCCCCACCTTCCACCTTAGGCTAGTAAAACCTAACAAAGTCCTCCCTTTATTAAAATACCTCAAAACATCGGGTTCCATGGGACCTGACAGCATTCCCCCTAATACTAAAGGAAGGGGCCCTAGCATTCGCCAGGCCCCTAACCTGGCTCCTCAATCGATCCCTTATTGAAGGTGCCATACCTGAACAATGGAAACTGGCTCATGTAGTCCCTGTCTACAAGGGAGGTTTGAGGGAGTCCACCAACAACTACAGGCCTATCTCCCTAATCTGTAGCCTTGGTAAGATTCAAGAGAGATTGATATACAGACAACTCCATGACTACCTAGAGCTCCATAAATTACTACCTCCCTCCCAAAACAGATTCAGAACCAATCATGGGACTGACTCCACACTTATCAAGTTCACCACAGATGTTCTCAGAGAACTGGATAAGGGGACCCTCACTGGGGCAGTCTTCATAGATCTATCCGAGGCATTTGACCTCATCAACCATAACCTGCTGCTTTCCAAACTGAGCCATGTTGGGCTAGACAGCCACTCCCTGTCGTGGTTCAACAGCTACCTCACTGGGAGGTCACAGAGGGTAAAATGGAAAGACTCCCTGTCGGAGCCTCTCCCATTAACAGAGGGAGTGCCCCAATGGTCTATACTTGCCCCCATTCTCTTCTCTCTCTTCACCAATGATCTCTGTAATCACTGTGGGGGGAGTTCAGTGGTATAGCATGAGGACGATGCAGTCATCTACCACCCCTCCACCAATCTGTGGGAACTCAGCTCCGGGCTACAGGATGACCTGTGATCCCTAGAGCAATGGCTTGTCACCAATAGAATGATCATAAATCCTAACAAGACTAAGGCCATGCTGTTTGGCCCAAGAACCTTCAGTCATGACAGAAGCCAACACCTCCAACTGACGACCACCTCAAGCAATGGGCTTGAGGTGGTGGAATCAATAAAATACCTTGGCCTTACCCTGGACCAGGGCTTCACCCTCAAGGAACACATGGACCAGCTAACCAAAAATATTCACACCAAACTCAGGACCTGTACAGGTTGAAAGACCAGCTGATACCAGCGGCCAGGGCCTCTTTTGCCACCAGCGTCCTGCTCCCGACCATTACCTACGCAGCCCCATTGGTTCAGGGAGCAGCCAGACAAGAGATAAACAAACTACAAGTTCTCTATCATAAGGTGGCTCGCTTCACCACACTATCCAGCCCTTGGACCCACCACTGTGACACTTTGTCCCAACTAAAGTGGCCCTCCTGGGAGGCCAGGTTCCAGTACCCTACTCTGCCATACCTATAAATTACTCAGCTCCTCCCCTCCTCCCAGCCTCTCTGGGCTCATTGCCCATTAGAGAAACCCTAGGCTCCTCTGAACAACTGATCAGACTCTCCTCACAATACCCAGGGTTAGAACCAAGGCAGGTGGCAAGTCATTCGCCATCACTGCCCCCACCCTATGGAACTCCCTGCCCCCAGGTGGCCAGGAAGCTACCTCTTCCAACACCTTCCACACTAGGCTTAAGGCTCATATGATGGCCACCTCAAAGTGTGATTGCTAAGGATAGGGGCTCCTAAGCATGAGCCTAATCACACCACAGCTCACTACGCACTCTGAGCCATCCCCTCCTTGCCCCCCCACCTCCCCCCTTCCAGGGAAAGACCTATATAGACTACCCACCGTATGTTACCTGTTGAAATGCTACTATGTATTACCCCATGTTATGTTTCTATGTGTCTTATGTAATGTATTTTTGCTGTATACAATCCTGTGTAACCCTCGGGTCGCCCCTGAAAAAGGGACTTTCGGGGCCCAGTGGGCTCACCCGGTTATCAAAATGTAATAAATAAATAAATAAATAAACCCTGTAAAAAGAAAAACATCCATCAATGGCTTTTGTGTCTGTTTCTGTCCCACCACCCAACCCTCCCTCTCAGCAGCCGCCACCCCACTACCCCCCAAGCCCTTATTTACCCACTGGGGGTCCAGCACCATAATCTTCTGTGGACCACAGATACGTTTTCACTCTTCAAAGTCAGACCACGAACAGGTGTTCAATGTATTTTAATTCATTTTTGAACTTAATGGCATAACTTGGCCATTTTTGCATATTTTTCCCCAAATTTTCAACATACCTTTTTTGGGACCCCGCCTTATGAATCTTATGAACAGTTGTACTGACATTAGGCAAACCTGTCCTGAAATGTGATTTACGGTCCCTGCGTGAAATCACCTTTTGGGCAATAGTTGTACATTTTCTCTGCCTTTGTTCGTGAGGTGGGGTCATAAGTAGGCTATGTTGAAAATTTGGTGTAAAAATATTAAAAAACAACAAACTTATGAGCCTACTGTACACTGAATTTTGTAAACGCAGCCTCATAACTTTGGCAATTTTCCAAATGGATATGTAAACAGAGACCAGAGCGCAATGTTTCCGGAATAAGTTGCCAGTCGAATGTAGTGGGAGTTGAACCTGGTAATATAACAACACTGCGACTAATTCTAAAACATACAGAGTGTACACAACTCAAGTACAGCATGGGGGAAAGTGGCTCCGAACCTGATGAAAATGTAGAAGAAACTGAGGAACGGAGTCCTTTCTTGGAGAATACTCCTCCTGGGAGTTTACCCAGGAGGAGCACATGACAAACGAGATTCAGGTTCCCAGTAACAACAATGGGAACACACTGAGAAGGGGAATACAGAAAAGGAGAAAAATCAGATGCAGCAAGCAGAAGAATAACAGGTCGTGGTCAAGGGAAACGACACTGCACCCTGATCAATCGATATCAACAATTATAAACATCTCGAAGAGGGAACTCTCATCTACAGAAAAGAAAGTTCTGCCAAAGGGTCTTATATTCATCCCTTCTTTTAAACTGTCTGAATTTGATGCTTGGGTGGATATCCATGTTTTGCCAGAAAAGTGAATTTAAAAATATTTTTTGAACATAAGAGACAGAATTAAAAAACAGGGATGGAACGGAACATTGAGAATATTACTGTGGAGAGAGCAGCAAGTGATGATGTTTTTGTTAAAAAGTTTAAATCACATTCTACCTTCTGTCCTCCCTTGAATCCAAGTGTGAATACATTTTTAGAATGTTGCTTAAGTGACCTACAGGATCTGTATAAAGAAGGGGTCAGTATGAAGTACTGTAATATTGCAAACATAGAGTGGGAAGCGCTTAATAGATTATCTACAGCCACTGATATAGTTATCAAGCCTGCCAACAGAGGGGGAAGAATTGTAATACAAAACAGAGAGGATTATGTATCAGAAATTTATAGACAACTTTCGGATAAGAATTTCTATGCAAGTTTAACTTATGATCCCACAGGTGAAATACATCAGAAAGTGCAAGGATTCCTGTTGGAGGGTTTTATGAATGGTATTATTGATACAAATGAACTGTATTATTTATCTGTTGAACATCCTAAAAAGCCAGCTATTTATACCCTGCCGAAAATACATAAAGATCCTGTATCCCCACCCAGCAGACCTATTATTTCAGGTATTGGCTGGATTACTGAACCCCTATCACGCTATGTGGATACCTTTATAAATCCTTTGGTAACAAAATTATGTAGCCACCTTAGAGATACTGGTCATTTATTGTCCCTTCTAAATGAAATGCAGCTGGAAAGTGAGTGGCTTTTAGTCACCATGGATGTTGATTCCCTATATACGAATATACCCCATGAGGGTGGTTTGTTGGCAACTGAGCACTTTCTCCTTACAGATACGGATTTGCCCCAGAATAAGATTAATTTTATATTAGGGTTAATGGAAACTGTGCTGAAAAATGATGTGTTTATGTTTATTGGGAAAAATTATGCACAATTAAACGGGACAGCAATGGGAGCCATGTTGGCTCCAAGTTATGCTAAATTATATATGGGAAAATGGGAAAACATAAATATTTATGAAGAAAAAAATCCATTCTTTGAAAAAATGTATTTCTTCAGGAGATTCATTGATGATCTAGTATTTGTGTGGAAAGGTACCTCTGAAGAATTAACTGAGTTTGTTAAATACCTAGAAAAAATGAATGAACATCTTAGGTTTAAAGTGAATTTTCAGGAAACTTGTATAAATTTTCTGGATATAATGATTTATAAAGGCAGTGATGGCTCCATACATACGGATTTATATAGAAAGCCGACTGACAGAAATAGTATACTTTTAGCTTCTAGCTGTCACCCAGCACATGTAACAAACAATTTACCCAAGGGACAATACATAAGAATAGGGAGAAATTGTGATACAGATGAATTGTACAAAGAAAGAGAAGAAGAACAAACCACCCAATTAGGGGAAAGGGGTTATAGTATGGAAAATCTAATAAAAACAGCGGAACAGCACAAAAAATTAAGAGACTTTGCTCCGTCCGAAACATATAAGAAGAAAAAGGGAGGATCTAGATGACCAGTTAAACTTTGTAATAACATACGGAGGGGGGACGTAAAGAAATAGTAGAGATAGTTCAGAAAAATCTTTTTACCTTTAGAGGCACATCTGAACTTAAAAATGTATTAAAAAAACTCTAAAGGTGACATTTAGGAAAGGAAGAAATATTAAGGACTCAGTGGTAAGAAGCTACCAGCCTAAGTGGGTCCCTGAAAAACATGCAAATCAGCAGTGGGGCATGATAAATGGGACAACTTAAATGATATATTTTTGTTCCTCTTTTTCTTCCTTTCCTTCCCCCTTTCTTTTTTTTTTCCTTTTTTCCATATTAAAGTAATAGAAGTGATTGCAGTTCTGTAAGCTAGAAAAATATTTTTTTCTTTATTTTTTACATATGTTACAATGGATGGCATTTATTCCTGAGAAATATGTACCTATAAAGAAAGAAAGAAAAAACTTATAAGAAAGGAATTAAAACCTTTGTGAGATTATTACTTATCTTTCATTATGATGCTATGGGGTATACGCACTTGTTTATATATCCATTGATTAATGGTTAAATGGTGATGACACATGCTTGGTGTATCAGTTTGAAGACTATGTATAAAACAGGTATCAATCTGAAGTGCTGTTATTCTCTAATGAAGCCTTAGGGCGGTACACAAGAACTTCCAGTTCCTCTGGCACTTTGTTTAAGATGTGTGAATAAAAAAGTCACTTTGGACTGAATATTCGTCTTTGTCCTTTTTGCTGGGGTGAATGCAGCACTGGAGATTCTTTACAAGTGTGTTAAATGTGTGCTTCAGCACCACCATCCTAGTCAAGACCCTTATTTGTGCAATTTTCAATATGTTTACCCCAAATTTACATCATAGCCATTTCTTTACAGCACCTCATGAATGTGACGGAAGCACCAAGTTTGGTCAACAGTAAATCTGTCCACCACCCGCACAGCGATGGCACAATACCAATGCAGGCATTGTCACACCCAAACCCGAGTGTTTTCTGAGGTCACCCGCACCCCCAAACTTTAGGATTCTCAACTTCAGGTTGCAGTTGGTCCGGGAAGGGGGCAGGACACTGAAGGAAAACGAAACACAGAAACGAACCATTACAGCGACTGTCGCTGTAGTGGTCATTTTCCGTGTTTCACCATTGGGGTGTCGGGCAAAAGGGGGCCACCCGAATGTGACAGATGTCATTTTTCAAATCTTGGCTAAAATGTGTTTTTACATCTCGAAAGGTGATTTTGCGGTCCCTGTCCTAAATCACCTTTTGGGCAGGAGTTCAACATTTTATGTGCTCTTGTTCATAAGACTAGGTCATAATAAGGTTCTATTAAAAATCTGGTGTAAAATATTAAAAAACAACAACCTTATGAGCCTAGGTTGAATTTTGCGAATGCAGGCTTGCAACTTTGGAACATTTCAATATTTTTACCCTAAATTTTCAACATAGCCATTTCTTTACAGCACCTCATGAATGTGACAGCAGTCATTTTTTAAATCCTGCCAAAATTTGTTTTGGCATCCAAAAAGGTGATTTCACAGTCCCTATGTGAAATCACCTTTGAGAAAGGAGGTGAACATTTTTTCTGCACTTGTTCATGAAGTGGAGTCATAAGAAGGCTGTGTTGACAATTTGGGCCACAGATATTAAAACATAACAATATTATGAGCCTGCACTGGAACTTACAAATGCAGGCTCCAAACATTGGTAATATATAACCCACACAGTGTACCACAACACATCTAGTACTCCAGGGCTTTTATACCAGTGGCAAACATCCAGCATTGACAAATGCTTGTTAATGCTTGGTTAGAGTCATAAAGTCACTGCAGTCTGCTGTTTTACATTTGAAGTCAATGCTGCAGTTAGGTAGGACAAAGTTGTCACTTGTTATTACAGTTTCTGCTTAACTGAAATAATTATGATTGCTAATTCAGTCACACTACTGTTCTCTAATGATCATATAGTTCAGTGGGAATTGGGTGACAATAGCAGGTAGAAAGAATATTTAAAAAAGGATCTCATTTTATTTATTTATTTGAAAATGTTTACCAGGAAAGACATATTAAGCTGAATAGCAGGTCATTTCCAGATGTATCCTGGGGTTGGGGAGGCGAGAGAGGACAAGGGGGAAGAAAATTTAATAACACATAATGCCGAGTAATAGACTATACAGTGAGAAGAAGATCACCATCCAATATATAAAAAAAATAATTCTCTGGTAGTCCAGTGGTCCCTCCCCTCTCCCCATTCTCCGATCACCATCATGATATTAAATACAGTACTGATAGTACAGTGGTCCCTCCCCACTCATCATTCTCTGATCATCATTGCCATATTAAAAAATGTATTCCCTGGTAGTACAATGGTCCCTACCCATTCTCTGATTGCCATCCTGATATTAAAAAAAGAATTCCCTAGTAGTCCACGGATCCTTCCCCCCTCCCCCATCCCCATTCTCTGATCATTATCCCAATATTACAAAAATAATTCCCTTGTACTCTTGGGGGTACAATGGACAGCAGTGAAAATTATATACATTCATTGGGTGGGTGGGTGTTCAGGTAGGTAGAAGGACCACCAGACTACCAGGGACGAACTGTTTTGTTTTACTCGTTATGGTGAACGGTGACTGGGGAAGGGGGAGGGACCACTGGACTACCAAGGAATATTTCTTTTTAATATTGGGATGGCAAATCAGTGAATGGAGAGGGGAAGGGACCACCAGACTACCAGGGAATTATTATTTTTTCAATATCTGGACAGCAATCGGAGAAAGGGGGAAGGGACCATTTGATTATCAGAGAAAACTATTTTTATTATATGGGGATAGTGACCAGGGATCGGGGGAAGGGACCACTAGACTACCAGGGATACATTTGTCAACCACAATGGGTCGATGAGTGGCAAATGGGGGGGTTGGGGCCATGCTACACTCACCACAGGCCATGTAAATGGGCCCATAATGAACATGCAAATGGCGCCTAGTGCCTTCCAAGCCCAATGGGCTCATTTGCATTCCTTCTTGTGTGAATGGCAAACAGTGCACTTAGACTATTCATTGCGGAGCCATTCTCCCGACTGACTGTGGAGGCCTCCTCCAGCTCCTATTCACAGTTGGATAGTACGGTGCACTATCTGACTGTGAATAGCAAAATTTCTAACCTGCGCAACTGCAAGGTAGAGTGCAACCTTTTACATTGCACTTTGTGACTATTTGTGAATCTAGCCCTTAATGTTTTATGGCTTGGACTATTGAGCGTTCTGAAAAGAAACCTTGGTATAATGTTTTAAAAGTTATGTTTTCATGAAGTTTGTATCTCAGACACCAGGCGACAGATCAAGCTGAGATTTATAGGTTTCATTAAGTCCTCTACAGATGACAATTTCAGCTTTCTGCATGATCTGTTATCTGGAGGCTGAACAACAAGTGAGCAGAAGTAAAGGGTTCCTCTTAAAGTTACCAGCCAGTTATAATTATGGTTCCCATAATGCTTTTCCATATTTTTGGCACTTAAATGTATTAACTTTGCATTGATCTGAAGCTACCATTTATCCTCCCAGTTCTCTAGTCTTCCCAAGTCCCTCTATAACCTGGCACCCTCATTCTATATTTTGACCCCTGGCTAGCATTATCATCTGCAAATCTGGTAATCAGACATGCCATCTTTTCACTGAAATCATTTATAAATGTAACAGCAGCTCCAGTACAGATTCCTGGAGTACCCCACTGATCAACTTTTCCAAATATGAGAAATTGCCGTTTACTGCTACCCTTTCTGCTCTGTGGTTTAACATAGAACATAGAAACATAGAAACATAGACTTTGACGGCAGATGAGGACCGCTAGGCCCATCTAGTCTGCCCATTTTCCTACCTACAGGATAGGCCGCAGATCCTAGTTAACCAACAGCCTATTTCTTCCTACCCCCCACAAGAATTGCCTTATGTCTGTCCCACGTATTCTTGAATTCTCCCACAGTTTTAGACCCCACAACCTCCTCAGGAAGGCTGTTCCATGCATCCACTACCCTCTCTGTGAAATAATACTTCCTCACATTGCCCCTGAACTGCCCTCCTTCTATTTTTAAATTGTGTCCCCTTGTTCTTGCAAGTCTCTTTTTCTGAAAGATGCTACCCTCTTGGACTTTGTTGATTACACTGAGGTACTTAAAAGTTTCTATCATGTCCCCCTCTCCTTCTTTCCTCAAGGGTATACATATTAAGCTCCTTTAGTCTCTCCTCATACGGCTTCTCTTGCAGACCCTGCACCATTTTAGTTGCCCTCCTCTGGACTGCCTCTATCCTGTCTATGTCCTTGGGAGATGGGGTCTCCAGAACTGGACACAGTACTCCAGATGAGGTCTCACCAACTGTCTGTACAGAGGGATAACAACTTCCTGTTTTCTGCTGCTGATGCCTCTCCCTATACATCCCAGTATACCCCCAGCCCTCCCTACTGCCTTCTCACATTGCTTGCTAACCTTAAGGTCATCTGATATGATTACCCCCAGGCCCCTTTCCTTTTTTGTTGTTGTTACTACCTCCCCACCATTTGTGTATTCTTCCCCTGGGTTCTTGTTTCCCAGGTGCATTATTTTGCACTTCTTTGCATTGAATCCTAGCTGCCATACTTCTGACCATTCCTCCAACCTTGCCAAGTCCCTTTTCATCCTTTCCATGCCTCCTTGTGTATCAACCCTGTTGCAGATCTTTGTGTCATCTGCAAAAAGGCATACTTTTCCTTCCAGTCCATCTGCAATGTCACTGATGAAGACATTAAAAAGGACTGGACCCAATACTAAAAAAGGACTGGACCCAATACTAACAGGTTTCCTTCATTTCATTATAGCCCCTTCTATCCCATGATTCCTAATCTTCTGTACCAGTGTCTTATGCAGCATCAAACTAAACAATTTTTGTTTAATGAAAGGTATTTAATGTCCTTTGCTTCCCTACTAACACCATGGCCGGCCATAGGGTATGAAGACAAACTTGCCAATAGCGTCCCCCTTTGAATTTTTTTTTTAATCTTCACCCATCCCTCTCAAAGAAACATGATGTTTCTAATGGCAGTTAACTTCTTTAGAAAATAAAATACTGAATGATTTACCTGAGGGGCGGTGGTGTGAAATGACATGAAATCCCTTGGGGCAAAGATGTTTCTCCAATAAGTTAACAGATACTTTTTCAAAATATTTGAGAGCTGCTCCTGAGTAAACAGTGTTCATTTAATCCTTCTAGAATACGTTATACAAAGATTAGTATCTTCATTTATGTCTTCTCTGATTTATTTCTACGGTACAATAAATATTTGCCAAATTCATGCAAATGCAGTCAATGGTTACATTCTAAAAAAATTATTTCTGCAAAATACAGTACATTTCATTGGAAAAACAGTGTCTACAATGCAAATGTCTGGTACTCTTCCTCCAGTCTGAGTTGGATAAGTAATATTACCAGCAACCAAATCTCCATTGGTAATGTCATTGAGCAGCCCAAACATAAACTCATCTGATATGTCCAGTAGCTTATTACTTTTCAATATTATTTTTTAATCTTTGGATTTCTTTAAAGGAATTCCTGATATGTCATCTAAACTGCAATATTTTTCTGCAAAGAGGAGCCTGTCTGTGCAAGTGCATCACCTGATAAAATTATAGTGATGTTTTGAAATCTGGCTTTTATGAAAAATAAACACCTCTGTAAAAATATTTAGGGCATCCTCTGTGTAGCCAGCAATGCGGAATGACAATACATGTGTGTGTGTTGTGTATATATATATATATATATATATATATATATACAATTTCATCCCATTTTTATTGTACAAAAACTATTATACAAAGAATATTGACATCCCCCAGGTCAAGTGTCTTACAGTCAACAAATTATTTAGTGGATTCCAAGGTACAGAGACCCCCTATTTGGTCTGCCAACTGTGGATTTTTCACTACTTTTGTTTCCCAGCTTTGGTATCCTTCTTATGTAAAATTTTCATTATTTGGTAGCCATGTTTCCTGAAAGACTATTATGACAAATTTTCTAATACATTTTTACTAAGTCACCATCATTAGGTTTTGCTTCAAGTCTGACCATGTTTTATAGATTTATAGAAGTGTGATGGCAGAAAAGGACTGAACTAGGCCCAACAAGTCTGCCCATTTGCCCAGCTATCTGCTTGGACCTTTGTCTCCCCCCTTTAACACTCCCATGTGGTTGCCCCATGCCCTTTTGAATCCATCCACTGTTTCCTCTCCAGTGACTACTTTTGGGAGTCTGTTCCACTTTTCTATGACTCTCTCTGAGTAATAGTATTTTCTAATGTTACCCCTGAGCTGTCCTCCCTCCACCTGCAGGCCATGCCCCCTCATCCTCTGACTTCCTTTCATCTTGAAGATGCTACCCCCGGCACCCTGTTCATACCCTTAAGGTACTTGAAGGTCTCGATCATGTCCTCCCTCTCCCTCCTCTGCTCCAGGGATTACATGTTCAAATATCTCAACCTTTCTTCATAGGATAGGTGGCTTAACCCTTTTACCATTTTTGTCACTCTCCTCTGAACCCTCTCTCTCCTCCCCACATCCTTCCTGAGGTATGGCCTCCAGAACTGGACTCTGTACTCCAAGTGTGGTCTAACCAAATGGGTGTACAAGGGTACTATGACCTCCCTATTCCTACTGGTGATCCCCATTCCGATGCATCTCAGCATTCCACTCCCCCAGCCACTGCCCTCCTGCACTGCCCTTCCACCTTCAAGTCCCCAGATATAATGATGCCAAGGTCCCTTTCTTGCTCCGTCTCCTCCAGCTCTCTGCCCCACATACGGTATCCTGCTTTCTGATTTCTGTAGCCCAGATGCATGATTTTACATTTTTCTGCATTGAATTCAAGCTGCCACCTTTTTGACCTTGCCTCAAGTCTCCCCAAATCTCTCTGCATTTGTTCCACCCCTTCCTCCATGTCCACCCTATTGTAGATTTTGATATAGTCTGCAAACATACTCACACCCCCCTCAAGGCCCTCCACGATGTCTCCTATGAATATATTGAACAGTAGAGGCCCCAGCACTGATCCCTGGGGGACCCCGCTCATGACCTTGCCTTCCCCGGATGCAACCCCATTTATTATGACCCTCTGCCTCCTTTTCCCCAGCCAGTTTCCCACCCATTTGACTACCCTCTTCCCCATCCCCAGTCCTGCCATTTTACACAGCAGCACCCCATGAGGTACTGAGTCAAACACCTTTCTGAACTCTAAATAAGCTACATCTACTGCTCTACCTTGATTTATTTCCTTGGTGACCCCATCAAAAAACTCTATCAAATTTCTTTGACAATCACATTTGTTTGACAGTCAAATAAGGCTCAGCACTTGCCTGGCTGTTTTCTTTTCTATTTTTGCATCCTTTAGATGTCATAGAGAGCAATTTCAAATGAAACAACCAAAGTTCCAGTGCCTGGTACACCGATCCTTGTGCACTTGCTCCCAATGTGGCAACACACTTAAACAAACTAGGAGGCTCCAGACACCTGCTCCTTAGTTGGGTCTACCACCATGGTACTGTGCAGAACCAAGTAACATTCTACTTAAAAGCTTAAAGCGTTATCATTTGATTATAGAGCATCTCAGATCCCAGGTCAGCACTAACAAAGAAGCAGACCAAACTAACTAGTAAAGAGATGTATAAACTAAATAAGCAATTGCTTGACTCAAGATACAGTATGTAGCTTATCACTTGTAAGTGGGCAAGACTTTCATAATTCAACCATGGCTCCACCACTTGTAAGTTATGGTTTTGTCCCCACACACTTGAAGATAAAATCTATATTTTGAGTCAAGCCATTACATACCCCTATTTATTTCTCATTTGCCCCCTCTTACACACATACTCAAAGTGCCCTCAGGACTACTGAACCAACTGGCCCAGTTGGCAGATTCCCCTTCTCAATACAAGGCAGACAGGCAGGAATAGCTGTATGCTCCAAAACACTCTGAACCTTTTCTCTAATGTGCTTTACTTCACTTGATATCATGTCCTCAGGAAGAATATATAAATTGTCAAACGTTGTTGCCTATTCCACATGCAAAACTGGGTCACAGATATACAGTATGTTAAATAATTACAAAATGTATACACATGATCATAAAGCACGAGCATGACAAGTATATGCAGGATTATAAACCTCATGGAATGTTCAGCAGGAAATCATATGTTCTGACTGGTCCACTAGTGGTCCTTAATCTACTGGTAATGGGCTGCTAGTATGAATAGAATACAGGACCCACTGCACCATATACCATATCTGTAGTGACAGGAAAACAGTGAAGACCATCACAGTGGCAGAATCAGCTGTTCGCTGTGATGGTCCACTGGTTTCCCGAAGCTGCTGTCTTTGGGGGAGTTCGCCCCCTCCCTGAACCAACTCTAACTCGAAATTGGTAATCAATAGTGCAGGGGGTGTGGGGGGGGCAAGGCCCCCCACAAAAAACTCTTATACATTGATAGCACAATGCAAATTGTTGGCATTGTGCCATCACTGTAATGATGGTCAGCAAATGTCCTGTTGCTGTGGTGACATGGAACCCCCGCTGCACAGAAGCAGCAATACAACTTTTTTTGTTTTCTTTTATATTAAATCTAGGCTTTGGTGTCTTTATTTTAATTTAAAAAATGTATAAGTTATTAATACTGTAGCAATAAGGTCCTCTGCATCAGGCTTAACCCTCAGATAATGCCCTGGGTGAGATTCCCCTTGGGCACTTCTATACCAAACAGAGGCATTATAGGACTGGTAAGGCCCTCTCTAGTAGGCTGTATTGCTTAAATATCACGTTGTACACCAGAAAAAAATGACAGAAAACAGACTGAAAATAAATGACTCTCATGCCCATGCAGCCTAACCCTGTTGACTAGAGATGCAGTGAAGTTTTACTCCACGGTGAATTTCCAGCGAAGTCGCCTTATTCGCATCCATGGAGCAGTTTGCAAAGTCACAACTGTAAACTTGAAATTTGCCATTTGTAACTTCGCCTTGCTTTGTGGGTTTTTAAGTGAAAATTGCAGTTAAAAAAACAAAGCAAGGAGAAATTACAAAATTGTGAATGTGCTCCCCCTACCCCACCGAACGCCAGCCCCAATAAAAAAAAAAAAAAAAGAATGGAAATCCCTGGAGTCTAGTAGACCCCACCACTAGACTCCAGGTGGAGTACTGCGTGCAGTTCCGAAGACCCAATCTGTGCAAAGACATAGACAGGATGGAAGCTGTCCAGAGGAGGGCAACTAAAATGGTGCAGGGTCTGCACCAGAAGGCATATGAAGAGAGACTTAAGGAGCTTAATATGTATAGCCTCGAGGAAAGGAGGGAGAGGGGGGACATGATAGAAACTTTCAAGTACCTCAAGGGAATCAACAAAGTCCAAGAGGGTAGCATCTTTCAAAAAAAGAGGTGTGCAAGAACAAGAGGGCACAATTTGAAGATAGAGGGGCGGCTCAGAGGTAATTTAAGGAAGTATTTTTTCACAGAGAGGGTTGTGGATATATGGAACTGCCTTCCGGAGGAGGTTGTGGAGTCAAAAACAGTGGTGGAATTCAAGCATGCATGGGACAGTCATAAGGCAATTCTAGGGGGTGGGGGTAGGAAGAAGTAGGCTGCTGGTTAACTAGGATCTGCAGCTTATCCATCAGGTAGGGAAATGGGCAGACTGGGTGGGCCAAGCGGTCCTGCCATCAAATTCTATGTTTCCATGTTACTCCGCTGACCAACGGCCTCAATAATAAAAAAATAATCTAAATCCCTGGTGTCTAGTGGACCCTCCCACCCCACCAATCGCAGGCCACAATATAAAAAAGATAATCTAAATCACTGGTGTCTAATGCCCCCACCCGATCACAGGCCCCAATAATAAAAAAAAAAAAAATGATCTAAATCCCTGGTG
Organism: Neoceratodus forsteri; assembly: GCA_016271365.2. Taxonomy (NCBI): domain Eukaryota; kingdom Metazoa; phylum Chordata; order Ceratodontiformes; family Ceratodontidae; genus Neoceratodus; species Neoceratodus forsteri. The sequence continues at coordinate 838,403,231 of CM028131.1, forward strand.
TCCAGTTGGCCCTCACCCCTAACCCATCAGGTAGTGCCCACCCTGGTAATCACTCCGCTTTCTCCAGCCCCACTCTGACCCTGAGCAGGCCACCGGCACAGCCCTCCACTCACCTTCATAGCCAGCAGCCTGACTTACCTGCTCTGAATGAATGAGCACATGCTTGTACGGGCACGCGCTCATTCATTCAGTCAGTCAGCCAGTTTATGATTGTAGAGGACATTTTTCAGGGGTCAAGAAAAGGGAGGGGGCTGCGGTGAGGTAGGATGGGGGGAATGATGTTGTGGACCTCATGTGAAATTCCACACTTCAGTGTCATTCCGTGTACCTTGAAATGGTGAATTTTGTGAATTGCGCTCCATGAATTGAGCGCAATTCTCAAACTATTTCGCAGAGCGAATTTTGCTGACTTCACTCACCTCTATTGTTGACTAGGGTCTAATGGGTCTCATTCCAACAAGAATCCCTGACAGTGACAGCTCTAAAAATAAGACTGAGAAACGGAATAATTTCTCAGTTTTTCATTCCCTTCATCCACCCGCCATAGTCCATTGGTAGTATGTCAAAAGAGCAGGAAGAAGGTAACATACTTGCTTGACATCCCTCATTTTATATCAGTAAGAGGCAGTATTACCTAGAGGTAGGAGCACCAATCTGTGAACCTGGAGACCCAGTTAACCTGGGTTTGAACCCCACAACTGTCACTTACATACTGTGCAACCCTGAGCAGGTCACTTAAAAGGACACTGCCAACCCATTTTGCATCCTATATTATTTCTAGTCAAAAACACATTTTATGATTGTATTCCATCACCATATTCAATAATTTTGCTATATTTTTATCTGCTTCCTTTTTAGTAGAAATGAAAAGCATGCTAATGGTGGAATTATGCTTAACCTTGTTTGGTTTCAGATGCTTGATCTGTACTGCACACTTCCTGAACAGTAGGAACACCCCCCAAATAGTGCAGCCACTAATTCTGCAATAGTTTTCTCTCCTTCCACTGCATCATGAGTGGCTAGTCTCTGTTGGGGTTGTTCCCAAGTCCAAGAAAGATGTTGTGGGAGTTGATCAAAGATTGTAACTGAACACTTGTTTCTGGTAACACCAGGTTTTTCACTTTAGAAAAGAAGAAAAGGAATCAGAATCAAACCATCAGCTACAAATGCAATCAATACAGAATGTGACCAATCATAATATTTGTTTTTTAAACTAGAGGCATTCTGAGACTTAAAGGGGGTTGACAGTATCACTTAAACCTCCATGTGTTCTCAAGACTATCTTGAAATGGGATTTGGCTCAGTGAAATGACTTAAAGAATATAGTGTGTCATCAATGATTGATAGGTATGGAAATCCTTAGCACTCAAAATTTTGTTATACCATAGTAGTGATGTAATAATGTAGTACAATGCCTTTTCACTGTACCACAGTAGCTATGTCCTATAGTCAAGCATGGTCAGTAAAACTGCTCTGTGATATCGAAACAACACTATGAACAGTGCAAGTTTGTGTATTGTGTTTACTCCATCAGGTGGTGGGGTGAGTAACTTAAAATACAGTTACAGTATATAGTCAGAAATTATTGGGTATGGAAAGCAGCCCCTTCGAAAACGTTGTTGTGCACATTGTAAAGATGCTATGTGCACGTTTATCAGTAACTCAGCTTTGTTTACCCCTTGTGGTCACTCCCACAACTTTCAGTTTCTCCACTCTGCTCACTCACACTCACAATGTTGCACCCCCCTCTTCATGTTCAGGGTCCATATGCTGTTATCTCAACCCCTTGATGAAAACACTGGCTCACTGTGTATAGTCACCTATACATTATGCCTTATTTAAAGTATAGAGGATCTTATATTCTATTTCTGTATTAATTAATTTATTTTGCCTTCATTGGAATGCCTGTACTATATCTCCTTGCTGTTCCCAATCCTCTCCTCCCCAGGTCGTAGCTGGCAACAAGCCCATCCACACTCTGCTTACCTGGTAAAATATTTTATAAATAAATAAATAATGGCCAACCAACTCTTGAGCTTTGCTCTGGAGGTCCCTACCATGTCGTCACAACCCCTTGATGGAAACATTGCCTTGTGCATGGTTGCCCATGCATTATTCTATACAGTACATTTAGAATTTTTTTCTCAGGTTATGACTTCCTAGTTATTTATTTATTTATATATGTATTTATTTATTTATTTCAAGAGTTTAACCAGGAAAAAAAACATACTGAGAAAACAGCTCATTTCCAGATTTGTCCAGCGGGTAAGGGGTTGAAGAGAGTGCATTAAGTTACATCAATAATGTTGCAGTTTTAATAACAATTATTAAATAACAATAATACATGTATGAGCACGTAGACAATTAAAAGGAAGCACAGTGTTCAAGTAATGCAAAACACAGCCCTTGGGCAGACTGGATGAACATTTGGTCTTTTTCTGCCATCATTGTCTATGTTTCTGTGTTTCTGTATCAGAAGAAACAGATCAGCAAAGTGCAACTGGCAGCAAAATGAGGGAGGGAAGGGAGATAGGAAGTACAATGAGGACAATGAGAAAGTGTACCCAGTTGTGAAACTAGGTACACTGCAAATCACACACACCACTCTGCTTTTGCATAAAGCCTACAAGAACAGAATTTCTGAAATTGTGTTGTTTTATTTAAAGGCCCATTTAGTGCCAACGTTTTGCCGACAACGGCTTGTTTAGGGTACTGTTTTTACTGGTTTCATCATTTTTTCTATCCTTTTCTTTTTTTTTTTCAGTATAATGTTTATTAAAAGTTTTTACAATTCCCCAGATGGGGTCATGCTTATCAAACTCAAACATGTACATACACAGCAAGATACATGAGCCCGTCCCCTTCCCACTTCCTCCTCCCCCAAACACCCCATTCCCCCATCCCCCCCCCCAACACAGTCCGGAAACCTGTTAGTCCAAGATAGGAGGTTACTTCACAGAGCACAACCTAAATGGTGTATAATGTGTAAAGGAGCCCAAATCCTCTCATATTTAGATTTTTTATTATTGAGACTAGATATGGTTTGTTCCATTCTAAGATTAGCTAGGAACTCGTTAAGCCATTCAGAGTAAGAGACTGTTCAAGTACTTTTCCAATATTTAAGAACCAATTTTTTAATTGACATGGAAATCAGTGCAATGTGGAATTTGCGGATATTCACCAATATCTGCGAATAATCTCCTAAGAGACAGACCTCCAGGGTAAATAGTTCGGTTAAACCAAGCAATGGGTCTATATTAGCCTTAATACTGTTCCAGAGGGAGGTTATTTTGGGGCAGTCCCAAAAAATATTGAACAGAGTGCCCTTCTTCTGCAAACACCTTGTACATTGATCAGAGTTTAATATGCCCCACTTGGCCAGCTTCTGAGGGGAATAATAAAGGTTATGCAAGATGTTAAATTGCATGAGACGTAACCTATCTTGTGTAACAAAACGATGACAATTATTCCACAAGACGGACCAGTCTTTATTCCAGTGCGGAAAACAGTCCTACCAGAACTCTGTAGGCCCAAACAAATCCGGGAAGCGCCAATCATACAATATGTTGTACAATTTAGAAACTACTTTGGAAGTATTGGCTAATGGATACAGATCCAAATGAAAAGAGAATTTGGGTGATGCAGGGATACTTTTCTTGAATTTATTGCTAAGAAGGTGTCTAAGTTGAAGGATTTTGAAGTAATCTCTTGCTTGCAACCCAAATTGCCATATGAAATCCTCTGTAGACAACCATGATCCATCTTCCTTAAGGAAGGAGGATAGTCTACCCTCTCCTAATCTTGGTAACCATGCAGGGGAAGGAGTCTTACCGCCTATTTTAAAAGCGGGGGAATTCCAGATCGACTATGACGAATCCAGGTACTGTTTATATTTCAAGAAACCACACAACTGTGAATGAATTCTAATGGATGTCGCCACTGTGGTATCTTTTAACTTTTTTGGCAGGGTAGATATGTTTAAATATAGAAGTGTGGAAGGAGCTATGTTACATGACCAAATCATTTCCAGCTCTATCTTGAGCCAAGGAGAAAGAACAGAGGAAGGGTTAGGATCTAACCATTTAAGGTATTTGGCCGAATGACTGGCCCAATAGTACAAGCTAAGAGATGGAAGTCGTAGACCACCCTTACATTTAGGTTTTCTATCCTTTTCTTGCTTGCCATTACTAATCCCACAAATATAAAAGGATGCCTGCTTTTATTGCTGTTTTCAAATCCTTTCATTTTATGTTCTAGTTTCACACATCCACTTTGCTGCCACCTCGCAGCAGTACCACAGAGGGACACTGTGTTCCCACTTCCCAAGAGGAGAACCATCCACTGGATGCTCAATCCTCCTCCCCTGGCTAGCCCCCAAGAGGCCAAGATCCATTCAGAAATTTGGTTTGTCAGAGTAGTTAGCAGTACTGATGGTACTCTAGTGCTCCAGGGTCAGTTCTTTCTTTCCATTTAAAAAAATCAAAATATGTATATTTTTTTAAATCTATTATTTTCCTCTCCATGCTGTCCACTAGAGATGTGCCTTGAAATCAGACAGGGATGTACCCTGCCCAGTAATAAGAAATGGAATGGCATATACACTATTCAGGCTATATGAACTATCACTGAGACTGCAGGGAGGCTTTTCAGTCAGGGCTGTTCCCCGATGCTCAGCTCCCTTCCTATACCTGGCTCATCAGGGCAGCCACACAACCAAAACATTCTGACAGTGCCACATCAGTCTCCTAGTGGGTTGGGGATCCCTGTAAGGAGACCAATGTGGTGCTTCATAAAAAATGTGCTGTGAGGCCTTGCCCATGGGCCCTTCTTGAAAGTGAAAGGAAAGGATGTAAAAAGAATCATAAAATCAGGAGTCCTTTTTGATCTGTGTGATAAATAATTGCAAGTAAGAAAGGGATTGCAAAATGATGACAACAGTAAAAACATTCTCCTAAACAAGCAAGAAATAACATCCACCAAGGTGTCTGGGCATGCTCTGATATATGGGTGCATCGGGTGCATTGTGAGGCATGAGTTATATTCCAAGTGCCTTTATCCACCCAAGAAGTCCATATATCAGCAGGTCTGGGCACCTCAAAGTGTGTGTTTTGTTTCTTATAAAATAGGCCCTAAATTGCTTTGTGAAGTATAAACAATCATTTAGTTCTGAACTGTCTGGGTGTGACTGATAACCAGTCAGGTGATGCTCTAGACCAATCAAATTTCTAGGATTTCATCACCTATTTTATTAGCCCTATCAGCAAAACATTGTGGTAATATGTGTGGTTTTAATGGAAAAAATATAATAACCTAATATTGGAAATGTTCTATATTTTTGGCTTTGTGAAAATTGCAAGTGTTGAGTGAGTGGCCTCACTTTGCTACTACATCTAATGGGATCTTCTTTATTATTATGCCGAAATAAGGAGGATTTACAAAACCTAGCTTGCCTTATATACACGGGTGTCTTGCTTCTTCATTGACTGTGTCTCATACTCATTAATTAATGTTCAAATAGCCTTTTTGTATGCTGCCTGACCCTGTTACTTGACTGAAGTTAGGCATTCTTATATTATTGTCACATAAAGTGCCTTTTTGACACAAGCGTAACTGACCTGTCATACTCGTTATTGTCATTGTGTTCATTTTTGTGTATTATTTTCAACATACACCCCAATGTTAAATAGCATGAAAAACCAAACACAGGGTTCTGGGGCAGGACAAGGGAAAGTAAAGCAGCAATTCTGAAAGGTCAAGTAGCAGAAAGATCCTAAGGTTGTGGTATGAGTAATGACAGCATTTTTCAGAAGTGGAGTAGCCTGAATCCTGCTGCTGCACAAACATTGTTATTACCCATGACTTCAACTGCATTTGATGTACCCTGTGAGTCCAACCCACCACCACCACCACTGATGTGCTCAATGATGAGATGAGTGTTACTGGACCAGCACTACTGGGCTGATGCTGTCTTACAGATGCCCAGACAGGATCCAGTGAAGATCTTAGAATTCCATGTGGCGTCCTACCAGCAATAGTAAGTATCATTTGTGGCCATTTTATTTGGAGGGAGGATGCCATAGGTGGAAAAGGCTTAACACACATAGTGTCTTAACAGCAAAGGTAAGTGTTCACAAGGATTTCTTTAATAGGGGCAGTTGGGGGGATGGAGCTACAGGAGAGAAAGGTTTATTTTCCACAGCTTGCACGTCTGCCTCTTAAATATGTTTGTTCTACTGTCTCTTATTTTTGTAGGTACAGATCACATGGGTGATAACAGATCCTGTTGCTGTGTAGTTCTGCCCAGATCAGAACTGATGTGGTATATAGCCCAACTACATGGAGTAGGCAAAAAGTGACACTGTAGCATATGGAAACAGACCCAAATACAAACAACACACTGGAAGGGAACTGAGAGATAGAGAATTCAAGAATCCATCAGATACAACTGAATAACAAGAGCAACAGACATCGCATGGTGGCACATTAAGAACATAAGAAAGTACTGGCAGAAGGGGACCTTATGATCCATCTAGTCTGTCCGTGTGATCTACCCCCCCACTGTCTTTTTTCCTTTCTAAGTTTCCACAGTGCCTATCCCATACTAGCTTAAACTCTCTTACTGTCTTTGATGCCACAACTTCAGGGAACAGACTGTTCTGAGGCTCTACCACCCTTTCGGTGAAGAAAAACTTCCTGATGTTGGTTTTGAATCTACCTCCCTGTAGGCACATGCTGTGCCCCTTTGTTCATGTAGACAAGCTTTCCCTGAAAAGGTCCTGAGTTTGTACTGAGTTAATTCCTTTAAGATTTTTTTTTTATACTTCCTTTATTTTCTCATATATTATTTCAAAAATTCACTTACATTTAGATATGTCACATTTTGAAAAATTCTTTCAGCTTTGATACAGCACTTTAACAACAAGAGTTAACAGTATTAAACATTGGCATCTACCATGGGCAAAGTATTATTTAAAGATACAACCTTCTTATCATCTCTAAGCTTTCACATACTATAAAGCACATGTTGCATTCTTATTTAAATCTTATATTTTGTTACTCTAAGGTCTATCTACAAAATCTTTTGGACTTAACTTCATCTCATTTTTTCCCTGTCCCTAGTCATACTGATCTAGAGGAGCTGATCCTGATAGTATTCCCATCTGGCCCATCTTGATATGAAAATCTCTCTCCGATCCTGCAATTCCAAGGAAATTTGTTCATTTCACTGGATATTTAAAACTATCTGCTTCCACTCCGCAATCAGCGGGACTGCTGTCTGTAACCATTTTTTAGTAATGGATTTATAGGCCGAACCCAGCAATATCGCCCACAAATATAATTTACCTGCATCCTTTATTTCCATTGAGGGAAGGCCTAACAACAGGTTGATTGGTTCTAACTGTCCCTGAATGTTCAATATATTTTTTATATGTTCCATTATTCAGATCCAAAACACCATTATTTTGGGGAAGTCTAAGACGATATGTTCGTATGTAGCTTTCTGCTCATTACACTCCCTCCAGCAATGGGCTGGGCTCCCAGGGCTTCTCAGGGACATAATTGAGGGGACAAGAAAAAATCTTACTCTTACTTTCCATGTGAACTCCCACCACATGGGCGATGAGGAGGTGGCCCAGGAGCATCTCCAAATTTTCATGCAGTCTCTAGGAGATATATTCTGGCCCAAATATCTTTCCCTCTTGGCCCGTGTGGTGGACATTGTATATACTTTCTGACGCATGAGATATTGGTGTATTATTGTTATCGCCTTTTCTCCATAGTGTGTGGACCATATCTGCTTAAACGGGGTGTCATCCTCCACTAAAATAGAGCTCCTCTCACTTTGTCTAACATACCTAGAAATATAAGCTCTCATTTGGTAGTAAAATAACCTGTCTTTATCTGACCACCCATATTTTAATTGAGCTTCCTCAAAACTCAGTGGGCCAGATATTCAAAAGGGTTGCGCCATGTGCAATAGGGTTGCGCTTGCGCAAGTCCGAACTTGCTCCATTCTGCAATATTCAGCAGGAGGCAATTGCACCACGGGAAACATGCTGAGCAACAGCGCAATGCAAATGAATGCATGCTGAACTGGAGGGGGAGGAACCATGCATAAACTGCACAGCCCGATATTCAGCCGGGCTGTGCAGAGTTCTGCAGGCGCAACCCCAACCTGCGCCTGCACAACTTTGAGCAAAAAAGGATCAAGTTGAGGGCCACCCACGGGTGAGCTGCTGCATTGCAGGGTGCAACAAGCAGCTGCCACCTGTGGCTGGCCCTCAACCCACTCTCTCATACCTCTCAACCTTTAGTCCCCAAATGTAACATTGCCTCTCAAAATGTGGAAAGAATGGGCAAAATGTGGAACACTTAATCAAATCTTTACATTAGAAGCTCACAACACTGTGAAAATGTTTGCATTTATGTTCAGAAAGTCTGCTATTAATTAAAATTATATATTTTGCATCATTTACTATGGAGTTTTGCTTTAAAATGTTAACACTGAATGTGGGACAAGTCCTCACAATGTGGAACAGGGAGCTTTTGTGAAGTAAAATGAGGATGTTCCTCGTAATGTGGTACAGTTGAGAGGTATGCTCTCTCTGTGCCCCCCCTCACCAGCCCGATTGCGGGCAGCAATGTGTCCCCCCCAACACATCCCTGGTGGTCCAGTGGACCAATAAGCCCGATCGCAGGCTGGAATATTCAAACACACCCCACCTCCCGATCTTATCCCTGGTGGTCAGTGGACCAAAAATCCCGATCGCGGGATGTGGTTGGCAACCCCAAACACATCCCTGGTGACCTAGTGTCCCCCACCCCACCCACCCACGAAGCTCCCCGCTCCCCCGCGGCGGCGGGCGGCAGCATCCAACCGCCTGCCTCCCGCCGCCTGCCAACTGACTGCCGGTGAACCCGCCCGGTGGTGCAGGCAAGAGCCAATGGGCGTGCATCTCCCGTCCTAAGACAGTTCAGTTTTGTGAATGAAAATTCATTCACAAAACTGGACTGTCTGTGCGGATGTACGCCCATTGGCTCTGCTCTGCACCATGGCTGCAGAACGCACCGGGCAGTCAGTCGGCGGGTGGCAGGTGGCGGGCGTCAGGCAGGTGGGATGCTGCCACCCACCGGCTGCAGGGGGAGCGGGTTGTGGGCTTCATGGGTGGGTGGGGTGAGGGACACTAGGTAACCAGGGATGTGTTTGGGGGTTGCCAACTACATCCCGCGATCGGGATTTTCGTCCACTGGACCACCAGGGATATGATCGGGAGGTGGGGGGGTGTTTGAATACTCCAGTCCGCGATCGGGCTTATCAGTCCACTGGACCACCAGGGATATATTCAGGAGGTGGGGGGGTGTTTCATTACGTCAGCCCGTGATTGGGCTTCAGGGGGCGTCCTTCCCCGACGGCTGCTGCCTGGCAGGGCGCCAGGCGCAAGTCCTCAGGGATCGGCGCACCTGCATGCTAATGGCATGCAAATGGGGCCATAATCAGATGCAAATGGCCCCCCCGTGCCTTGCATGAATTATAGCCCCATTTGCATGTCACCTTTTGAATATCGGGATTTTGTGCATGGCGCAATGGTACTTGCGCCACCGCAAGTTGAATGCTCCACTTTGTCGACTTGCGGTGGCACAAGTTCCACTGCGCCATGCACAGTGGCTGTGGCTGATAGCGCAACTCCTTTGAATATCGCCCTGGACACACCCCTGCGCAACTATTTTGAGCAGCGCAAGGGCTTGCGCCTATGAATGACGCAGTTTGAATATCCAGCCCAGTATGTCCATTCCCCGCATCAACTGCCATGGAGCTTCTAGGCCTTTTTTGGCTTGATTTTTGAACCACTGGTTATTAAACTCCTGGTTCAGGATAAAGTGCCTATACTTCCAGGCATAACGCTGGAATGCCTTATGCTTAGTTCCCATTTGCCAGCCTCTCAAAACCGCCATAGTAGCCTGGGGGACAGTCCATATGGCTTCTCTAAGGTGAGGGGGGGAGAAAAGACTGGTTAGGAGGGCAGGCCCTGTGGGTCTCACTAGGTCTATCTGTTTCCATCCTGCGTTATATGCTCTGTTGCCCCATAACAAGGCCAGCCGCATCTGCGTTGCCATCCAATATTCTCTAAGTGAGGCCAAAGCCACCCCACCCTCCACTTTAGGAAGAGTCAGTTTCTGAAAACTAATTCTAGGCCTTTTGTTTTCCCAAAGGTACCTATTTATAAGCCTTTGCCATGACAGAAGTTCCTTTGAAGGCAGAGCACAAGGGACACATTGGAACAAGTATAAAAACCTGGGTAATACATTAATTTTTATGGCCATGTTCCTCAAGTAGAGCGAGGAGGGTATCAGCGTCCATCTCTTGAAATCTTGTTTTATCCTCCCGATTAGAGGGTCGAAATTCAAAGTAAACAATTTCTCTGGGTTACTCGGGATTTCTTTAAGATCTTTTTAATGTCTCAATCATATCCCCCCATCCCACCTCCATTCCAGTGAGTACATCTTGAGAAGGTTGAGTCTTGACTCATAGGGTTCTTGATGAAGTCCATGAATCATCTTTGTAGCTCTCCTCTGAATGATCTCCAAATTGTCTCTGTCTTTCTTGAGGTGTGGTCTCCAGAACTGGAAGCAATACTCTAGGTGCAGCCTCACCGAGGACCTGAACAGCAAGATTATCACCTCGCTTTTTCTACTCATGATACCCCTGCCTATGCATCCAAGGATGCCATTTGCTTTCTGTGTCACCTTTTGGCATTGCCTGGTTGTCTTTAAATTATTAGATATGAATTCTTCTAGATCCCTCTCAATCTTAGTTCCTGTCAGTTGTTCCCCTACTAGGGTATATTTCCTGCCTGGGTTCTTCTCTTCAGGTGCATAACTTTAGACTTCTTGGAGTTGAATTTCAAATGCCATTGTTTTGATCAGTCATCCAGCTTTCTTAGATCAGAGTCCATTCCTGTGGCCCCCTCTTGCATGTCTTCTCTGTTGCAGAGTTTGGTGTCATTTGCAAACAGGCATACCTTTCCTGCCTGATGAATATGTTAAATAGAACTGGCCCCAGTACTGATCCCTCCCTGTGCAACCTCCTGCCCTGCCCGGTGTCAGAAATACTAAAAAATGTAGAATTTGGTCAATAGAAGAAGGCCTAACTAACCAGTCTGTCTCTCAGGAAGCAGTGGTCTGCCCTTTTTAAATTTATTTTACAATTTTTATTCAGAAAAGGCACACTGTGCTGAAGCTAGTTTTAGGTCTGTCCTGGGATCACAGGACACTTAAGTGACTTGTTCTGCTTAGGATCATACAGTATGTAAGTTATTATCATACTACATCATGCTTTCAGACCAGTGCCATACTGCTGCCACTGCCATGCCCACTCTTGTCCACTTCTGTTAACACACCACCCCCCACTGGCTGTAGTTACCGATCCTTGTATGCTGCTCCATAGGGAGAAAACCAGGACTTCGGAGGAAAATCGGCCCCCACCAACAGGTTCTTGCATGACTGACACTGTTGACCAGTGGCCACCCACCATATAGTGGTCCTGGATAACTGTAGCGTATAACCAAGGCTGTAAGAAGGTCAGTGATGAGGCTGGGAGGTAGGGTGAGATGCTGCCAGATATCGCCAAGGGGAGAGAAAAGCTCTACAGAAAAAAAACTCTTTTAAGCTGCTGAATGTATCACCCAAATGTCTGACAAAAAGCAACGTATTGTATTTATTTCTGAACTCTAGCTTGGCACTTACTAGGAAAATGCACAAAACCTTCTGTGTTTTTTATGTGCAGCTGTGACAGATTGCTTGCAGAGAAGAGTGCACAAAGGAAAAATGTCAAAATCTGTAATTTTCTAATGTACACCTGTGACTGATTGTTTGCAGAGCAGAAGCAGGCCTAGTAGTTGTATTTTTTTTTCACTTTTAGGGAAAAATACTCTCAGCAGTTCTCCTGAGAAATACTGAACATTATCGCATGAAAGAGTGACCAAAATTACGCTCTCTAACTTGGGATTTAGAAAAGGAACAAAAACTGTTAAGATTTCTACTTTTTTCTAATTTTGACGAGTGGATGAATGTAGATTATTATTTCACAGCCGTTCAGACATCTGTTTCTCTTGCTTGTATGTTCTGGAAGTGCTGGGTCAGATGGCTGCCTTAAGTGAGCTTCCAAAGTGGTCTCCGATTGGAGAAGAAGTCTCAGGAGATATTAAAGTCTAACACACTCTTTCAGTGATCAAGTAACAAATAACAAAGCATGAATAATGAATAATTGGGTCCCCGAATATGAATACTCAGTCTAATATTCAAAATAAGGTATTCACACACACCTACTAAGCATGTGATGTCATTAATGAGATCACATTTTATTTTAGCCAATGGCAGGGCTGCATTCTGTCACAGAAATGAATGTACCATGTCACAGGAAATCAACAAATGCTGCCACAGAAGCCTAGGAACCCTGTTGCAGAAATCAGGAATGAAGTGACGCATAGACTTAGGGGTCCTGGTAAATTACATTACTTTACATTACAGTAAATCATGTATTTGATATATTAACAAAGAAACATAGAACCTATGACAGCAGATAAGGACTGCTTGGCCCACCAAGTCTGCACTTTTTTTCTCTACTTGTAGTGTCACTGCAGATTCAACTTAATTTCCTGTTCTCCCCATCTCCTTTGCTTTCCACTAAGACTCCATTACACAAGTAGTCAATTTAACACTGCTTGTTCATTTCAGTCATTTTGACACCTTGTAGTTCTACAAGTTTGGAATGGCAAGCAGTTATACCAAATTGTAATTAAATGCTTTTCTTACAAGTCCACTGGTTCTGTTGGGTCTGGTTTGGAACATCATGGAAAAAATATTGTGGCACACAACACAGCAGGCAACACATCGCCATCTACAATGTCGGCATGTAAAAACATCACTGACCCAAACCCCATAGGCAGCGCACTGGAAGAATAGACCTGGTGACCACCGAGTCCCCCAGCCCACTGAACAATGGCCCCAGGAATAGTAGCAGCAGCCAGCCGCAATGTAATGGCTGGTACCCCCCCAATCTGCCACTGCCACCCCCACCACCGATCCCTTACCTGTGTCCCAGGACATGATGCAGTGTAATTTATCCCTGGTGTCTAGTGGACCCCCACCCCACCCACCCCAGCAGGTAGATCCCCTCCTGCACCCCCAACATACCCGACAATGGGCAGGCGGTCAGCACAGCCCCTCATTCACTGCCACTACTGGCCACCTGTCTGAACTGGATGAATGAGCATGTCTACATGTATGCGCTCATTCAGTTTGTTCAGTTGAGCGGCCAGCTGAGGTGGTGAGTGGAGGGCTGTGCTGTCCGCCTGCCCATTGTCGAGGTATGTTGGAGGGGTGTGGGGAGTGGGGATTTACCTGCTGGGGTGGAGTGGGGGTGGTGGGTCCACTAGACACCAGGGATAAAGTACACTGCATCATGTCATGGGACACAGGTAAATAATCGGTGGTGGCGGCAGTGGGTTGGGAGAGGGACCGGCCATAACATTGCGGCTGTCTGCTGTTACTGTTCCTGGGGCCATCGTTCGGTGGGATGGGGGACTCAGTGGTCACCAGGCCTATTCTTCCAGTGCACTGCCCACGGGGTTTGGGTCGGCAATGTTTTTACATGCTGACATTGTAGATGGTGATGTGTTGCCTGCTTTGTTGTGTGCCACGATATTATTTACGCGATGTTCCAGACCGCAAACAGTTCTGTTTTTCAACAGACAAAATGCTTTTTTTTTTTTCAAGGAATTCAAGTTAAAACTTCACATCAGGTAATTTCCAGGGGCTTTATTACCAGTTGGGAGGAAGTTAGTTGGTTGTTAAATCCTTATGAAATGACAGGCTGCGAGGTCAATATTGCGACCATAAGTCTAATCATATTAGTAAAGGGGGAAACCAGCTTTTTTTTAAAGAAGGTTTACAAACATATGTGGAACTCTGAGCTGTACAAAGCATTTCTAAGGGATTAACGCCCAGTGCAGCAGCCAATCAGAGCACTTGTTTGCCTTATGAATGATGAATTAGACTTGTAATTTCAGATACAAACTAAGTATCCTTTGCTGCAGGATTTGCAGCTCCAAAAAAGAAGATTATGTAGCTGTGAGGAAGCATAGACTAGCCCATTGGCCTTGTAGCACTGCTGGCAGAGTGCCTGGTGAGTATTCCAGGCACTTTTGTTTAATTTTCAGTTGTCACTCTATTTTCATTCACTGCAGGTTGCACAACCAATGTTTAGTGGTGGTTAAACCAAGGGGTACCAAGCTGTCCTCACACTGGCTCAACAGCAGCGCATCATGTAACCATTTAGGTGACCTGAGTTTGGGAGCAAGCTCCGCACCCCACATTGTGAAGTAGGTCAGAGTGCAGCAACAGCTGCTCAGCAGTGCTCTGCAGTTGGAAGGGATAGCACTGGGAAACACGTGCCACAGCAACCCCTGTGTTGAGCGAAGGGAGCTTGTTCCCTCAGCAGGGCATCACTACATGCAGTAGAGGCACTGAAGAGCTCTGCCCATGCCATGGGCAGGAAAGAGGAAGGGAAGACACCGGGGAGAAAAATCCATGTATGTGGTATGTGATGGCCTATGTTCCTGGACTCCCCTGGGCCCTGGTGCTGGCTGACACAGGATCCCAGTCCACATAGTGAACTACCTCAGAGGGAGGACCACCCTCGACAAATTCCCTGCCATTGGAGGGGAAGCCATGGGGGATGTCGGGGTGACACTTGTCCCAGTGCGAATGGGGGGTCAATGGGATGGAACAGGGTATAGTCCTCAGAGAAACATGGTTGGAGATACAAGAATGCTCTGTAGTATAAAAAAAAGTGTTCCAGGATGTAGGAGAGTGTTTCTAAAAGCCAAAAAAACTCAACACAGAAGCACTGAGGCAAGTGTCATGCAGAAAGGGCATTTATTTATTTATGTTAAGACTGGTAGCTGGGAAAGGCTCACTGAGCCAGGGCTCATTTCCAGATGCGACGTGGGAAGTTGGGGATCAGGAACAACAACAATAGTAAAATTGATTTCAGTACCAGATATGATACAATATGTGACAAGATAAGATTGGCTCCACCATGACCCAAAGCAGCAAGACCAAACTGTGGCTGCTTCATCCTTCCCTGGGCTGTTACAGATGAGGCACACTGGTGAATCCTGTGTAGCATGAAGCATGTGTCAGTCTGTCTTCTTTTTTTCAGCTTTTGCAGTGTATGAGAGGCCATTCGGCACCATGCACTCTTGCTTAAAGTGGAATCAGTCTAAAGTCTTTCATGGTGCTTTCATTATAGTCCCCACAATGCTTTGCATAATGGGATATGTGTAATTTCACATAGGAGAGCTTGGCCCCCAAGTGACAAGGGGTATTGTAAACAAATGCTCAGGCAGAGTTTTCAAGACAAGATGCAGCAAAAGCAGTAGTGAATGTGTTCAAAAAATAAAACCACCGTGTGACTGGGAAATGCAAGCACAGTATCAGAGCTCCAGATAATGTTGTCAGGTAAGAGCAACTTACTTACCATTAATGAACTATGAGGAGTACAATAAAACCTGGGTGTGTACAAGTGCTTCTAACTTTGATAAAATGACTCCTGTTAAGCACCAAAAGTGTTATGAAGCTCTGCTTTATAATGTACTGAACACTTCCAAGTGTAGGGATGAGTTATGTTACTCATTAAGAAATTATTCTGAAGTGTGTTTCTTAAAAAGAGTGTAAAATAGGACCCTTTGCTCGAATAAAAATGAAAGATGAGATGGTTTTTACATTACTGTGTCTATTATTCTTGTCCAAATATTTGAATGAACTTCATTTCCACACGCCACAGCTGATCAGTGCTGTTTAAGCTTACATGGCAATTGGTTTTGTAATGTTCCCATTGAAAAAACACTGTTCTCCCAGTGGAAATACTTTGTTTATCTACTGTGGCCATGTGAAAACTAACAGTGGCAAATAGCCATGGTGCCGTTCCTAATTTTAAGCTCTAATATAAACACATGGCTGCAGTAGTTTTTTTTATGCAACAAGGCTTTGAAATCACCAGACGGGGCATTGTGTCTGATGACTGTCTTTTTAAAGTATTCTCTTCCTGGATCGAGACCTGAATATATCAGCAAGAGAATGCTTTTGCTGCTTGTTTAATATATTTAGAACTTTGCCCTTTCTAAAAAAAAAAAAGCTTTTAAAAACTCTAGGATGGATATTTAAAAGAACCCATCTCGGAACAGCTTTCCACTGTTTCCAAAAGAGAACAGCCATTTGCACTGTAAGACCATCTTCTAAATAGTCGAACACTGTCTGAAGTTCAAATGCAATTGCTTCCATGAAAGCAGACTGTATCTCAATGAATTTGACATGCATCTTTTTTTATACAAACTGCCACAAATTGTGACTTTTTTGTCATAAATGGATGGATCTTATAAAATCAGATCTGAGGCAGATCAGACTCTTGTGGGAAGACACAGATGTGGACAGATCATACATGTACAACCACATGTGACCCCTTTGAAAATCCTCTCTGGACCCATATTCAGCCATGCTGGAGTGGGCTGAGATAATTAGTGCAGTGCTGAAAATAGCACGAAGACATACGAGTGCAGATATTGAAACAGTGCTCCATGTGCAGCACGAGAGCAGAAATGACTAACTACTGGGCCGCAGCACCACGGCACACTGCAGACTTCACAGTGAAAATGTAGTGCAGATCGCAAATACAAGCACTGATTATAGCACAGTGCAGGAGTGGATAAATACCTAGCACTACTGCCATTGAACATGGCACAGCACAGAAAAGCACACCCCAGTGTGCAAACAGCATGGGCAAGTGCAAATGGACCAGCAAAGAGAAACAGACAACTCATCAGCAAAGGTGTGAAAAAAGTTTAAAAACACAAAATGAATACTGGAACAGGAAAACAAGAAACAACATATATCAAGAACAAACCCAAGCCAGCAAAAATTAAAAAGGGACCACAGAAACAATAAATAAAATGCCCCACCCCAACACGATAGGAGGAGCACTGAGAAATGAAGTCCAGTCATCACTGGAATATTAGTGTCCATCAGCAGCCCCTCCATGAGGCTGCTGTCCTGTGGTATATGCCTGTAGACCACTGGCCAGGCCTGTAATAGTGATGGGGGTCCTTTCCATTGCCTGCACTACCCAGTGCAATGCTGCTTCCACTGACTGTCTCACATGGCATGCAGCCTGAGCACCTGTCTCCACAGGAGCTGGTCCCTGGCTCCAGCAGGCAGGCCTATAGGCACTGTCTTGGTGGTACTGAAGGCACCTATGAGAGGAAAGAAACACACATCAGCAAGCTGTGAACACAGTACATGTGAAACATGATCAGCAGGCTCTACCAAAAAGCTGTACTCTTGGGCCACACTTGTGAAGACATGCCAGGTACAGGTAGCAGATCCAGTCAGCTGTGATGGCGGCATGCCTGGATCATACCAGAGAAAGGCATGTGTGCCTGCAGTGTTGACAAGGACACATGGATAGTGGGGGAAGGGCCCCAAAAGAGCCAGACACAGGCATGCAAGAAGCATAGCACATGCAGGAGTACCAAAGCAGCACTGCAGCAGACTGACACCGACAATGTCCAAGCCCACTGAACCAGGTGAAATGGGCATACAACCAAAACAGAGGATACCTTGCACACTGAATGCAGAGCCACACGTGTGCATGTATAGGACACTGGACCTGCGGGAGTTCCCTGTTGGTCTACAGTATGAGCAGGGGACATGTCAATTCAGTCTGGTCAATGTGCTCCATAAGAACTTGCTGTGGAGTGTTAGCTGAAGCATCAATTGCATCCCTGGTAAATTTGTTCCTTCCTATTCACTTCCACTACATGTCAGACTACATTCCAATAATGGTTACTGCACAAATGCAACTTTTAAAACCCTCTCCCATATTGGCTCATCTGGTGGACCAATGGCATCCACCTGGAGTTTATTTTATAATATCTATTGTGGGGGTAAATTTGCCAGGCTTGTGATTTACACTACAGCTTATACTCCAGATCGAGTTTTCACACAGCACATTGACCAGAGAAAATTGATATATAGCAATATGGGCAGGGCACAGGCTTGCACAACAAGGGTGCACCTGCACAGCACAACTGTATGAGGAAAGAATGCTGTGGAGAACCAAAAGCTCATGTAAATACACATACACCATCCACAGCATCTACAGGGTGAAGATCAATACAACTAGGGTTCCTCAGAAGTCTTGAAATCTGGTCCATCTGCCGGATATTGATTTCGGACCATTCTAGTCTGAAATCCGATATCTGGCTGTGAGAAAAGAAAAATCCCTAACACACTCTTCCTGACAAGTATGAAGATCCCAGAACCTTGCCCTACAATCAATTATCTCCACCCAAACCACCATCTAACCCCAACATCTGCCTCAAGCCCCTGAAGTGATGAACAATACTGTGAAACACAAACACACACACACACACGCACACGCACGCACACACAATGTGTAATTTAATTATGATAACTCTGTCCTTAGAATAAAAATTTCACATCCCCTGACCCACAGTAAACAGAGATTCTAGCCCACTTCCCCTCTCCCTGGCACAGTCAAGACCCCCACCATTCAATAATATACCCCTACCCATCACACCCACTAACCTCAACATTCTGCTCACCACCCACTATGTCGAAAGAAAAATACCAAAAGTTGAGTCAGGTCAGGTGTTGCTCAACAGAGAACAGTCACATGATAAAGCAGCTTGCATTCACCTTTAGTCTAAGGTATGCATGACTGATGATGTTCTCCTATATTAATACCTGATAGGCTGACAACAGCAGCCTGATCCCATCTGCCCTATTCATGGTCCTGGTAGCTGTGGAGTGAAACACAGTGAACGTCACAGCATTACTGGCCTTGAAACCCATGACACTGTATGTGATGCAGGCAGATGTATCATGTGGTATCCTACACTATGCATAGTACTGCAATCATGTACATGTAAAATGCCAACCAGTTCCCATACCACAGTTACAGAGGTGTACAGAGTGTGCATCCCTTACTGGGTGGTGGGATCAAGCAACCCTGTCATGTGTCACCATGGATACCTTAGGAGCATTCCAGCACCTGGAAGGTATAATTCACACACCAACAAAGCAACTGATGAGCATATCCCAACCTGAACAAAGCCAAATGAATACATGACATTAATGGTGGTTGCACATATCCTGCTGGGCACACTGCTACTCATCACAGTGGCTCTCAGCTGCTCCATTATCCCATAATTGGTCCATGGTCAAGACTATCCCAGTGCACCTGGCCAGGCACCCACCTATGGAGTCCTGAATCTAGGCCTCAGAGACATGTGGCACAGCCTACTGCTAATCTACAAAGAGCTGCTCCACCCTGGCAGTCACCAGGTCCACCAGGTGTGTGAGCTCTTCTGGTTTGACACTGGTGTTCCTCTGCCTGCTTCTGCATTCCCTAGAATGCCTGTCAGCCATGCTGGTGTTGCCAAAAATGTCCCAGATGGAGACTGAGAATTGTATCTGAAGTGTCAGGGCTACCCTATGTATTTGTACAGTGGAAATGTGGTTCAAGTGATGTTTGCAGCAACATCCTGTACATGGCATTAACACTGATAGAGATGGTACTGTGGGGTGCTGCATGCCACACTAATACTGGATGGTACTGTTTCCTGTTCCTTTACTAGCATGTTCTGGGTACACACTGGACCACAGGTGGTATGTGTGATGTTTACAGCACTGAGTAGTGATAGGCCATGTATCTGCACAGGTGGCATGGGTATGGGCATCCTTACAGTGCCTTGGCACAATGGCTATGTGTCATGTCATGGCAACATGCATTACTCACCCATGTCTTAATTTCTCCAAAGCCCAATCACTGTTCACCACAGGGGGGGAAGAGGAACAGCCAGGCCCCAACCCATTTGATGGGACCATTCTGTGGGCTGTGCAACAGCATGGACAAAGGGTGGTGGTGGTTGCAGCTGCGGGGGGCCAGCAGGATACCATGCCATGACCTTCAAAAGGAACCAGGAATGAAAGAATGGAGGATCTAGACCATGGGGAGGCCATGCTGGAGGCATACAGCGAGGAGGTGGAAGATCAGGAAGATGAGGCACTGGTGCATGGACTTACACCAATGGTGCCACAGTGCCCATACAGTGACGGCTGACCAGATTGGTGCTGCTGGGATGCCAAACAGACTTCCCCCACCAGTTGGACCTGGACACCTCTCATTGGCAGTCCATGGTGGGAATGCACCACAGGCACAGTCAGAGCCCTCACTACCACCCAACTCTCACAGACAGCAGGCTGCAACCAACAAGCACCTGCTACAGGCAGTAGTTGTCTCACAGGAGAGGATTCAAGGGAGGGAGAATTCCACAGAATGCAGCTACGGAGCCAAAAAGACTGTACTGCCACATGCCATGTTGCAGTCTTCACAAGCATAGCTTCTCTACAGGAGATGCTCTCCACAGGCCTGACAATCACCACTGTAGCAGTGTCCCAGGACACTGTGGCTGTGGTGGACTCTGCACAGCGCTGCTGAGCTATGGCCATGACCCAGCATGGTTTGGTCATGCTGCCAGCTACATCATGGAGGGCATCCACTACTGCTGCCTCTGGACATTCTACAGTATGGGGGCATGCACTACACACACCCCACACAATGGGGCATGAGACACAGACCCCACAGACCCCAGGTCATGGCATGATTTTTGGGAGCTTGCTTTTTTCCCCAGCCACTATCCTACGAGGCGGAGTCATGACTACTATCTCTGAACCCCTCTGCTGCACAGCAGACCCAAGGGGAGAGGCCCCTGTGATGGGATGGCTGTCCCCACTGTGTCAGACAATTGATTGTGGAACACACCATGCCTGTGTCTGTGGTAGGCAGACACCAAATAGAGGACAGCAGGACATTTAGTAGTGCAGTAGCCAGTAGATTGCACTCTTAAGTAATTTTTTCTTAGCACTGTTTCTGTTCTGTATATGACCCCACATTTCCAGCCCCAGATAGCCAAGTTGTGGGGCATTTCTAGGGTCTGAAAAGATTAGGGGCTTGAGCCCCCACTTCTCCTGATAATATTTGATTCCTGTATCCATTTTGTTTTCTGTTACTCAATGGATTTTAGTTGAAATATTAAATCCCTTTTCATTACATCATTACTGTCTCATGTTTATTTTGTACTCACCACTGGGGTCCAAAGTGCTCTGCAGTGAGTTTTGCCCTGATGTCCCATGTGATCTTTTGGCCAACCATGGGTCCTGCCTGTTGAGATGCTCTTATATGACCTGGTCTGTTGGCTCTGCATCCACCACAGTGTTGACCTCTAGGACCTGCAGGGATATTCTACATTGTAATGCCATGTTGTATAGGATACAACAGGCAAAGAAAGTTCTGCAGTCCTTGTGTAGGCCATATTGTAAGTCACCACCAGATTGGTCAAGGCATCAAAACCACATTTTGAGCATTCTGAGCGTGACAAAGACCTACACAATGATTTTGTGGGTTGCTATGTGGGCCATGTTGTACTGATACTTTGCAATGGATGCAGGATGTAGGACAAGTGTCATCATCCAGGGATGCAGGGGATATGCACGGTCCCCTGTGTATAGAACATCCACTGGTTGTTATTATCTGTGTCAGCTGCATTCTGTTTTTTGGCATGTACATACCAATGAAGTGCCCACTTGGTATGTTCCTTGCTCAAATCTCTGGCACAGGGTGGAACTGTGCTAGATGAAGGTGTTGCATGCAACTCCAGGCCAGGATATTGATAATGTGCCCTGTAGCATCACACACAAACTGGACATTGATGGAGTGGTACCCCTTGAGTTGACATAGGTCTCCACCCATTTCCAGGTGCTGCAGGGATAGCCACATAGGTGCAATCAATGGCACCTAGCACTGATGGTAGATGAACAACCTGAGAGAACTGCTGCATAGCGGCTGTTTGCTCTGTCTGTGTGCTGTGGAATGATATGTACTCTGAAGAATAATTTGGCAGTGCAGTGAAGAATTTGGTCAGCAGGATGGATGTGGCAGAGTGGGAGATCCCAGCTGTGTCACCAAACGTTATTTGAAAACAACATATGGCCAGGAAGCAGAGCACTGCTTTCACTTTGAGCTCCACTGACATGGTGTGGCTGCAGTTGGTGACACTTGGCAAGTCCACAAGTTGCAGTTTACAGAGCTGCATTACATCACCCTGTTGAGCCTGTGCTGGCCCATGGTCTACTCATCACTGAGTTCCATGAATGTCAGCTGAGGGCAGTACAGATGGTGAGCAGCATAGCACCTCTTCAGCTGTTCTCTAGTGGGGGAGTCCTCCCTTTCTGTGTCCTCCTTTACAAGCTGCATCAGCCTTATGATGTGGGCCATGTTCCTCACTACTGCCACTCTGGTAAGCTGCTAGACCAGTGTCTCCTGTATGTCTTCACTCCTATTAGGGCTGCCTTTTATAATCCTTATTTCACACAGTGCAATTTAGCACAGGGGCCTGTTTGTGCAGTGCTAACCATCTTAATATCACTGTGTTCATTGTATTCAGGCACCCACCCCTCTGTGCATGTTGCATACATTACTTTACCACTCCAGTTCTATCATCATTGTGTGGTGCACCCAACCCCACTGAATGTGGTGCCTGTGCACTGTGGCACACATAAGGATGTTTGTGTGGTAAGAACCTTTTTTTTTGCAATGCAATCACTCTGAATGATGGGGTGCCAAGTGTTTAGTCCACTCACTATTCAGGCTTAGACATTTTCTGCCTGTATTTCAGAGAAGGTGGTGTTTTCTTCCCTTTTTTATGTTTGGTTGTCAAGGGCAACACAAACATGTTAGCAACTGTGATAGTAGAAATGATGGCTTGGTTGACCTACCCACTCTATGAGTTGCATTTGGGGCTGTGTCATCAACAGCAAGTCAGCTTGGGGACAGCATAGTTTGTTACATTATCACCACTAGTCAGCCTGTGCACCACAAAAGAGAAAATAGTTTATTTTGCATTTCATGTGAGGTGGAAGTAATATATGGCAAAACATACAAACACAGAAACATGGAATCAGACAACAGATAAGTGTTGCTTGGGCCACCCAGTCTACCCCTATTATTCATTGTTTATGCTACCTTGTGCATGCAGGGCAAGCAACATTTTGTGGCAGCTTGCTGGAGTAGCAGGTTGTGGAGATGTGGCAGCGTTGTGGCCAATGCCACCACTGCTTTTTTTGGGCTTGTCTCTGTGGCACCAATGAATGAGGATGCTGTCTATGACAGCAGTTGAGAAACATGCCACCAACTTGCAAGAAATTGACCGCCGCAATGAGGGAGTGCCTCATCATTGCAGGGCGTGCCTTGCCTGCTGAAACAGTTCAATAAATATGGCAGTGGCTGTTGCCGTCCACCTCTCACAATCCCTAGGAAGCCGACTTCGGGGGTGGCCAATCCCCCTGTCAGCATGTCCCCTCCCCAGTTCAGTTTGCTTGCCGAAGGGGGTGCCCAATCCCAGTTGGCATAATGTCTCCCTAGTTTAATTTGTTTACCAAGGGGGGTGTCCAATCCCCCAGCATCATGCCCCCCCAAAACAGACATGCTTTCTTTGTTGATGGGGTGCCCAATCCCCGTCAGCTCCATTCCCCTCCCAAAAAAAAACTGGTGGCACACTGGGAGCCCACGTCAGCATGCCCAATGTACTACCTGAAAAAAAGAAAACCTTCCCCGAAGTGTTTTTTTTTTTTTATTTTGACCTGTGAACAAGAAAATGGTCCCTCACTGTCTGTGGCACCCCCTCCCCAAACCTACACCCACTTTCTGCACACCCCATCTCCCCACACACACCCTAACCCCATACTTACCTCCGGAGTTTAGTGCGGCGATCTTTGCTAGAGCGGGAACACATCTACACTCTTCAAAGCTGACTGCGAACTGAAGAAATGCCAGTAAGCTGTATAATGGCATAAATGGGAGGTTTTCAACTTAGGTGGATATCTCGGCCATTTTTATTTTACTTTTGGCTCCAAATTTTCAACATGGGGTTCTTGGGACCCCACATCATGAAATCAGTCATTGTCATGTCATATTTAGTCCTGAAAGCTGATTTTGCAGTCACTGCACAGAATCACCTTTTGGGACTGATTAATGAAATGCCAGTGCCACTGTTCATGAGGTGGGCTCCCAAAAAGCCTATGTTGTAAATTTGGTGAAAAAAATCAAAAAAATTACTGTGTTAAGAGCATGCATTGCGCAGTTTCCATGCACATTCGTAACTTTGTGAATTTTTAATATTTTCAATCCAGATTTTCAATATTGCCATTTTTCTCACCTCCTTATGAACAGTACAGCTGTCATTTTTCACATCCTGCCCAAAATGTGGTTTCGCACATCTGGCGCACAATGGAGCGGTCACTGTGGGAATCAATGTTCAGGACAGATTCAGAAAACCACAGTGACACTATTTATGAGTGGAGGTCCCAAAATGCCTACGTTGAAAAGTTGGTGAAAAAATTCAAAAAAATGACTGCTACGAGCGTACATCACACAGTTTCCACGTTCGCTCATAACTTTGAAAAGTTTTAATATTTTAACTCCAGATTTTCAGCATTGTAGTTTCTTCACACCTCCTTATAAATGGTACAGCTGTCATTTTTCATATCCTGCCCAAAATGAGTTTTCGCACATCTGGCGCTGAATGGTGCAGTCGCTGTGGGAAATCAATGTTTGGGACAGAGTAACAAAATCACAGTGCCACTGTTCATGAGCAGAGGTCCCAAAATTACTAGGTTGAAAATTTGGTGAAAAAATTCCAAAAAAATGACTGCGTTATGAGCATGCATTGTGCAGTTTCCATGCACACTCATAATTTTGAGAATTTTTTATATTTTCACTCCAGATTTTCAACATTGCCATTTCTTCACACCTTCTTATAAACAGTACAGCTGTTATTTTTCACATCCTGCCCGAAATGTTTTTTCACACATCTGGTGCAGAATGGCACAGTCGCTGTGGGAAATCAATGTTCGGGACAGATTAACAAAATCAGAGTGCTACTGTTCATGAGCGGAGGTCCGAAATGCTTTCATGAGGTGGGGTCACAAAAAGCCCATATTGAAAATTTGGAGTGCAAATACCAACAAACGCCCGGGGCATTAGGGTTTCTAACCATAACGTCCCACCCTGTAGAAACTGGCAGGTGTCAGGGGTGTGACTTTGGATTGTCGACTGTAATGCTCACTCCATTCCACTCCAACCCCCACCCTGCAGCCAGTGACAGGCATCAAGGTGTGCCTTGGACTCTTCAGCCCCAAAGTTCACTCCATTCTCCTATACTGCACCCATCTCAATGTATTTTCTTATGGAATGGGGTGAGCGTAAAGCCTGACAACCCCAAGGCACAACACGACACTTGTTGGAGTCTGCAGGGTAGGGTGAGGTGAAATGGCATGAGCATTATGGCCAATGACCCAAAGGCACACCTCAGTGCCTGTCAGTCTCTGCAGGGTGGGGTGGGGTTGGCATCAGTTCCATACTTCACTGCCATTCCTATTATGCATCTCGTTAACTCCTGCACTACCAATGCCAATGCCAGCAAGACAACATTCTGCACTGACAAATGCTTGTTTTGTTCTTGTTAAATCTTCATTTCCACTGTATACCCACTTAATCTTCTGTGCTGTCTCTTCCCTTCACTTACTTATCCTGATGATTTCCTTGTGCCTCTCCTATGCATCCCTGACCAATGTAGGCTTCCCTCTCACCCCTTCCTTTCTGCACAAGCCAGCAGTGCCATTACTATTTTCAAATTAGACAGTCGCAAACTGTCAGGGGTATGACGGCCAACACACAGGGAAAATATCTGCTATTGTTACAATCAGTGTCATTGGCTTTAATACTTCCAACCGGACATTCACCAAAGATGGAGAAAAGGAACCCTAGCTTAACTTCTGCTCTGAAAGACAGCATGCCTGCACCTCAACAGTGCAGAAACCCCTCCCCAGTTCTGCACTACAGTGTCAGTATTGGGTATCAGTCCAAGTTTCTGATGTGGGGAAAGAGCACATAGCCTTCTGATGAAGAGGTGAATGTGCAACCTAAGCCACTGATATATTTTTAGGTTTGGTTGCCAAATGCAATGCAATTATGTGGGTAATAGTGTTTGGAGAAGTAGGGGCTTCACTGAACCAGCCATTCAGGGAGCTGCATTTGGGGCTGTGTCATCCTCAGCCAATCAGCTTGGGGAGAGCTAAGTGTGCTAATTTAGCACTATTGATCAGCCTACACTGTATAATAGAACAAGTAGTTCCTTGCGCATTTCATAGGAGGGGGAAGCAATTTATGTTCTACCATGTCAATAAATGGCTTTTGCCAACAGATAAGTGTGGCTGGAGTTTTCATCTCTAATTCATGCATGTGTGTGCTGCAGGTGAAAAAAATGGGCATTGCTGATGCCTGATAATGTGCACATAAATCCCATTTTTATGGGATGTTCACATATGTCAGCCAATCAGTCAGCAGGAAAATTGCAATCTGCCTTTCTGTTAATTGAGGCCAGTGAAAAGGCTTGCTGTTCAAACTGCAGCAAACCCACTGGTCTGTCAGTCTGTCAGTCACTGTGATTGACAGCCTAACCAACCAATTGGAGAACCACCAACCATCAGAACATGAAGGCTTCCATCTTGTCCCTACCCTGCAGCACAAGTCAACAGTGCCATTATATCTTCAAGCTGCTCAATGGCATGTTAGTCTTTCCTCCCTCGCTCCCTCACCCCCCAGCAACACATACTGACAATGCCAGTACTTTCTCCAAACCCTTGTTCAGCTTCTGCTCTTCCCTGACCAGAACTGCACATTGACAATGCCAATACTTCCATCTAATGTCACACTGTGCCCCTCTCATTCCCCCAGTGCATTTCTTCAAGCCACTCAGTGGTACATTTTGATTCCTCTTTGCCACCCTCCCCTCACAGTGCATACTGACTGTGATGCTCACCATACACTCCAAGACAGTGCTTCCATGCAGGGCAAAATCTCATTCACCAGTGCCATACAAGACTGAAAATGATCACTATATATATATATATATATATCCCTCTCCCTCCTCCCTCTCTCTCCTCTCTCTCTCTCTCTCGTGCACCTGAATGCAGCTTGTTGTACTGGTTGTAGATCAGAGGCAGACAGATATGCTACAGTGGCAGAGGTATAATTGAAAACTGTGTTATAAAAAGGGAATAATTAAAAAACTGAAAAAATAATGCAGTGTATAACTGTCATGTTACTGAAAGTTGAAAAGGAATCCAGTTGAAAATGAAATCTACAAAAGAAGACAGGCAGCAGACAGACAACAGAAACACAGGCATGAGTGACTGAATAAGGAAGATGCAGCCAAGCACATCAGAATTATTTTTTTTACTTTTTTCATCATGATTAAGTACTCTGTGTATATTGGCAGCCATTCTATAAGACTGACAATACAGTACATAAAAAATTTGCAATGTAACAAATGGTAAAACAGACTTAAAATACAATTTTTTAATGTCTATAAAATTTCAAAAGTGCAATACAATGCTTACGTAACACTATACAAAATTACTTTTGTCTAACAGTCACTATAGACTAGATATAAGGCTGGATTTTCAAAGAATTGTGGCATGATTTTTGTACAGTTGTGCTATCTGCGACATGACTGTAAGTTCACATAAAATGCGGTCTCACATCATGTCACAGGTGCTGCAAGTTGCACATCAAAAATGACAAATGCATCCAAAAAATGATGCCTGGATCTTTTTTCTGCGATAAAGTGAGCAAAGTGTTGCATATGTATTGACATATTTGAAAATGGCACACAGACATACTGGGATCGTCAGTGGCCTACGTAACCAGTAGTGTTATGCTTGTGCAACTGTGTTACTTTGGTTTTGGCCGTTCACACTCTATTCCAGAGGAATTACCACCCTGTAGGGGTACCAAAGGCAAGGAACCCTCAAAAAGGGTTCCACCCTTAGAGGTGCTGTGGGATGATTCCCTTGGCTAAAGGTACCTTAGAAAGGAATCCCCAAAAGAACTGTAGCAGTATGAAGTATGTTAGCAGCCAGTAGCTGTGAGACATAATAGTAGATAAGGCATCAGGCAGCATGATAACATAATGAGTTGTGTAGGTTAGCAATGGCATGAGTTCAATGGGTTGCACTAGAGATTGAGGGGACCTTCTAAGGAGAGAGAGAATGTCAAGTAGGGACATCATCCACCTCCATTCAACAGCAGAAACTACCTAAAGTAACTAGGGAACACTAACTATGGCTAACTAACAGTTATGACCTGAGGCACAGAGGAGAGAAAAAAAAAACCTTTGAGGAGGAAATCTCTGGGGATCCGAAGGCCTAGGTCACCTTCCTTCCAGGCTAAGGATGTTTATTTTTGTGATGGCTCTGCTGCTGCAATTTAGAAACCCAATAAAAAGGGGGGTGGAAAATATTCCAATTTAGAGGAAAGCTCTTGTTCAATCCCTCTACCAGAAACACCGTGGAAGGTTGTGAGAATGCTCAGCAACATTGGGGGCAACCAAGGTGGGAGGAGGAGAGCAATGACTGCTGAGGCACTCACCTGACCTACTCACCCTAAAAAAAAAATGGTAAGCCAGAGGCAGTCATGGGGAGAACAGCTTTGAAGGGTGCCTCTGAACCCACTAGGGCAGCTAAAGGGACCTTGTAAGAGCCCCACCCCTTTGCCGTTGAGACATAAATTCTACAACTTGAGGTGCCATCAGTGTGGTTGACAACTGTAGGTCCATCCGTAGTGAGGATCTTCCCAGCTATGGGCCAGACGAGAAGGATCCCGCCCCAAGCTTCACATGCTCAAGCTGTGGACTCTGGGTGCAGAGCGAGACCATCAGCTGCAGGGAAACCCTTCACCAGAATGGTATGGCTGGCATGCCCCAGAAACTGATGAGGAGCTGAAGGAGCATTGAGTGCTGAGATCTTGCAGAAGTCAGATGGCAGTAGTGAGCATTAAGCAATGATTGCTTAAGCAAAGAGTGGACCTGTACCTAGGTCAGTAAGGCAGTGTACCAATAGTCAGACCTGCACTTAAGTCAGTAAGCAGAGTAGCAATAGTTGGACCTGCACGTAGGTCTGCAAAAACAGAGTAGCAATAGTGGGACCTGCATGTAGGTCAGAGGGGCAGCACTATGAATAGTGGGGCAAGCCAACCAGGCATTCAAGAAAGCCAATGAAGGTGACAAATACTCTGAGGAGTTTTGGCAGTGGAGGCAGGATTTAGAACATAAGTAAGTAGCCACACTGGGCCATGACTCCCCAAACACCTTCAAGTCCCTGCCAGTCGGTCAACTGGGTGGCTAACTGGTTGACGGGCAGAAAACAGAGAGTGGTTGTAAATGGTATAGTCAGAAGAGATGCAAGTCACAAGTGGGGTACCTCAGGGATCAGTCCTGGGGCCAGTCCTCTTCAATATCTTCATCAGTGACATTGCAGATGGACTGGAGGGTAAGGTTTGTCTGTTTGCAGATGACACCAAGATCTGCAACAGAGTAGATGATCCAGATGGGGTGGGCAGAATGAGAAGAGATCTGGATAAACTAGCAAAATGGTCAGAAGAGTGGCAACTGGGGTTTAATGCAAAGAAGTGCAAGATCATACACATAGGGAAGAGAAACCCTGAAGCCACCTATAGGCTGGAAGGGGAGTTGCTGGCAGTCAAAAGGGAAGAAAGAGACTTGGGCATCATCATCATCACCGATGACCTGAAATC
Source organism: Neoceratodus forsteri (assembly GCA_016271365.2). Classification (NCBI taxonomy): domain Eukaryota; kingdom Metazoa; phylum Chordata; order Ceratodontiformes; family Ceratodontidae; genus Neoceratodus; species Neoceratodus forsteri. The sequence continues at coordinate 838,433,025 of CM028131.1, forward strand.
ATCCAAGCAGACCTCTAAAGCAGTAGGTAAGGCTAGGGGAATGTTGGGGTGTATTAGTAGGGGTATCACAAGTAGGAAGAGGGAGGTAATAATCCCTCTTTACAAGACACTGGTTAGGCCCCATCTGGAGTACTGTGTGCAGTACTGGAGGCCACACCTTCACAAGGACATTAGCCAAACTGAGGCAGTCCAGAGAAGGGCAACCAAAATGGTGCAGGGACTGCATCAGAAAACATATGAGGACAGATTAACTGGACTCAATATGTATACCCTAGAGCAAAGGAGGGAGAGAGATGATATGATTGAAACATTCAAACACCTTAAGGGCATTAACAAGGTGAAAGAGTCTAACATGTTTCAATATAAGAAAAATAGCAGGACAAGAGGACACAGCATGAGATTAGAGGGAAGATGATTAAGGGGTAATGTGAGGAAGTTCTTTTTCACAGAAAAGGTGGAGGATGCATGGAACGGCCTACCTCAGGAAGTGGTGGATATGAATACAGTGCAGGATTCAAACAGGCATGGGATAGGCATAAGGGAGCAATACAGATGAGTATGAATAGAAAGGCCATTGACAGAGCAAAGGCCTATGGCACATTCATAAGGTAGAAAAAGAAATGGGCAGACTGGATGGGCCTTGTGGTCCTTATCTGTCATCAACTTCTATGTTTCTATGTAAGAAAAACAAAAAAAGTGATGTAATGCGCCGAGACCCACATGCAGATATTGAAACTAGTTTACAGCATCAGCAGTAGCTTAGCTGACCTCAGAGCATTATAGCATTGTACAAACATAGAGAGCAGCACCTGTATTGAGTAACTTTGAGTTGTAGAATTCGATAAACATGGCATGGAGGGAAGCGCAATGCTCTGAAAGCAGCTATCACCAGGCAGTGCAATGAAACTGCAACAATGAGGACTGAGGTAGGTAGAATGAGTTGAGAAAGCATGATTGAGTTGCATAGTTAGGGTTCAGAGTGAGCCTGAATCAGGTGAAAACAATTAAGTGTGTAGCATGGAGAGCAACTATGTGGTTTGAGTTGAAACACGCAGATAATGATTGCAGTTCCATTGCGAGTAATTGAGAGAAAGGAACATGAGCTTTGGATTAGCAATATACCAGGAGCTTAGAAACAAAGGCAAAACCAAAGGCACACAAACACAGAGAAACAGGGAACAAACAATAGAAAGAAGCACACAGTTGGAGGCAAAATACAAACCAGATACAGGAGAACAAACACAGAAGACCAGCAGCAGCTGAAGCTGAAGTAGCACCATCTGCAGAGAACAGATCCTCCTGGGTGACAAAGAAAAAATGCTTTAGAAGGAGGCTGAGAGGAATTACTTATATAGGTCAGCAAGTGGGAGTGGCTGGCTGTTTGTCCACTGAACTACAGGCCCAGCCTTCCAATTAGCAGTGATGCAGCTGTGGCCAAATGACTGCTTCAAGTCCTGCATCCAAAGCTTTGAAAAGGCAGGCCATAGAAATCTGACTGAGACTAGTGAATGGGTAGCAGGTGACAATTTACAAAATGGGATGTAAACAGCTCCAGCATAATACCTCCATACTTCAGGGCCATAAACAAAGATTGTTCTAAGTTGCAGAAGAGATGAAGCCCCCCTCCTTGTGATAGAGTTGCCATGAAATGTACACTACTAGATTCTAGTGGGTGTAAATAGGATTTGGGCCTCCTGGTATACAATACCAGTCAGTGGCCACCGAGGAGGTCCATACAACTTGGCATAGTACCAGTTGTGGGACACTGTACCATGTACCAATACCCTTTGAAACACCAGATCTTGTCTCACACATTTACTGCCCCAGTGCCTTTGGCTAGCTCCTAGACTTGAAGCAGCAAAGCTGGTTAATAAAAATGTTCTTTTATTGGTCATTGTGTCAGACAGAGACCCTTACCAGGCTTGTCATATTGGATTTGGAGGGTAAAAGGGTGGTGGGTATCATTCTGTTTTTTGTTATTTTATCGAATGTATCTGGCCTGCTTCATCCATTCCTTGCCTGGTTAAAGACCTCATTTGTGTCCAACTGAGATAGAGCATGTTCCTCCTTGCTACTTGCAGGTAAAACTCTGCAGCAGTTTGGCCTGCATTCAGCAAGGAGGAGCATGCACTCCAAGCTGGGTCCGGGCTACTTAAAACATCTCTTGGCTTTATATACTCTGGGTTGTCCCCCTTTCTCCACCAAGGACTATGTATTGGCTGTACCAATAACGTGTTTGAAACAGTCTGGAGGCAGAGTTCTGTACCTGTGGCTCCTATTATTTGGAACTCCTTGGCTAGTCATCTTCAGAGAGGACCCTTGGTGGAGAAATTTCAAAAGGGGCTGAAATCCAATTTATTTGTACAGGCTTATGGCAGCAGTTATGAGCTGTTATATCTGGAAGCCATTTCTCTTTTTCTGACCTTTCCTTCTTAATTACTTTTTTAATTTTGTTTATTAGTATTTGTAGGAATTATTGAGCTAGGAAACTGAATTCTGTAATATGAAAGTCAGGTTTTATATATATTGAGAATTATAGTTTATATGTTCTTGTACTTTACTCTGTGAAGAGTAGTGAGCCTGTGGGTAGGGTACTGTAAAAATAAAATTGCCTTGCCTTAATGTATAATACAGATATTATGTATCTAATTAATCTATTGTTGTTTTTGTACCATTGTATGACTGGGATCTTTATTGGTTCAGTCATTCGAAACTATCATTGGGGGTCTCCATAAAAATATGATACATAGCAAGTATGTTTGTGACAACAGAGGCAAAACTTGTCATTATAATGTGCATAAAGAGCTTCTAACCTTCTACTGCCCCACCAACTTGGGACACCAGTATTATGCAGCCTTTTCAAAATCCACCTTTCCAACCAGCTACTCTTAGAGCCTTTGTAGGAGAGATCAGACACTACTGATAGGGTACATATTCTTGGAGGAGTTTAAGAGGTGTGGTCAGGATGAAGGGCTGAAAATAGTGATCTTTGCTGCGGTGGGACTCTAGAGCTGAAATTGCCAATGCAGATCCCACACTCATAGATAGAGCCTGAAAAATTTGCTATACCAAAGGACAGACTCTGAAAAGTAAGTTTAATATTTATGCACAATTCATCTTTTATTTCAAATGCTTTTCTGTACTTTTCTTTCCCTAATTCTATATTGCTGTGACATTTTACAAACTTACCTACTTACGCATGTCTTCAGGGAAGACCATCAGTCTATCAAATTCCCTCCATCTCGTGTAGCTCAATGGGAATACCCTATCATCCGTCTTGCTTCAAATTACCTGCTGAATTTGAACTTAAATATTACAATATCAGATCACACCACCTGCTCTGGAATGTAAACAGGATTTTTTTTTCATAGGGAGTAGGAACAAGTTCCTCTTAGATTGACAGCTAAAACTATTGGAAGGAACTGAGAGACAAATTGCAATGTGATTATTTCTGTGGTTTATTTTTTTTCACTGTTAGTTTTAATTTTTACCCTATAAAAACATGCACCAAAATCCCTGCATTCTGATTTGACATAAAGCACAACCCAAGGGTAAAAAAGCCCTGCCACAAAACACAGACCCGTGTACTTGCATAGTAGGGAGCCACTGTGCTGAGGCTAGACAGTGAGATGATCACAAAGTAGAGCAATGCTCACCAAGTAGCAAAAAAAAGTATACTTTTATTAAACAAGTGTGAACATCTAATAAAAGATTCCCAGCACTTTATTGCACTTTTCCACTTCATCTGGGGTGTTTTTTTAAATATTTAGAATCTCTCCATCCACTGTGCCATCCTTAGATAACCCAACCTGCCCTTTATTATACAGTAACCAACCCTGACATCCTCTGCACAGAAAGCCCCCCTCCTCCTAGTGAAGTTTGCTGCCAGTTTTACTTTCATTATAATTAAATTCCTTATCCTCACCTGTGTGCTTAAAATCACTTCACCCAGCTCCCCGCTCACAACCAGACCCTGGTAATCAATAAAATTAACCATACCAACCCCCCCCCTGGCCCCCACTACCTTTACAACCCCTGAGCACAGTGAAAAAAAATAGATTTTTAAATAGCTTCTGTGAAAGAAGAGAACTGTTTTCTGGTGCAGAGTGTTGGCTCTGTTCACTGTAAATATTTTTTAGGGCATTATTGATTGCTGATGTCTTTTCCTACAGTAAAACCTGACTGGCTGAGACAGACATATAATGGAAGTGAATGTTGGTGGTAAACTTTGCCAGGGAGGAGGATTTTTCTGTGCAGAGTATATCAGGTTGGGTTATTTTGCAGTAAAGGATGGGGGACAAGAACATGGCATGTGGATGGGGGCATTCTAAAAAGTATATTTTTTTTATGAAGTGCACTTCAAGGTAGTTCCTCAGGGCATCCATTTGTAGAGGACTATTTTACATTCTTAGGAAACATTTTTTGTTTGTTTGTTTGTGTTTTAAACATTTTCAGCCTAAAAGTGAAATAAGACGTTTTAACCACAGTCACACTTCATGAGGCTGAATGCAGTGATCTTGTGGCCTAATGCATCACTATGTCACATATGTGTGACTGTGGCACCACAAGCAATAGCCCACAATGTTTTTTTCCATTACTTATGTAGCCATCTGAATATGAGTAGACAACATTCTGAATGCAAGTACAATTATGTACTTTTGTTTAGGAAAATTACTTGCAGTTGGAGATAATTAGTGTGGAGGGGTTGTACTGATTGGTTAAATGTTCATCTGAATACTTCTGTTGATATTTTCGTATCCTGACTTGTTGTAACTAGGACAATTTCAAAAAAATATTTCTTGATAACAAAAAAATAATTGAGCTATAAAAGGGGATGAAAGGCAAGGTCTGGGGTACCAGATGGTAGTTTGCTAAACTACTATGTGGGAAACCCATGACTGATTCTCAGTCCAGCTCCCCTACACTGGACTGATAGAGTCCATGATGAGATAAGGCTGCACCACTTTATGACCCTGGGTGGAAGGGAGCTTGCCTGCTGTTACAGCACCTCCTACAGTGGGAAACTACTTGGCATTGGCATTGTGGGTGATCAACAATGTCAGCCACACCCTCGCCTGCCTACAGAACAGTCTATATAATGATTGACTGGTCAGAAGGCTCAATGGAAAGAAACAGTGTCAGTCTGCACTAATGATAAAGGCCCTTCTCCCACCCATCTCAAGGCCTTCAACTGCCCCAAGATCCTCCTCTCTGATTCCACTTCACTGAATTAACATAATACAGTAAGCTGAGAAGGTGCAGTCTAGACTGAACAGGAGCACACTATGGGGGGAAGGGGTTTACCTATAGCGCTTCGACAGTGCAAGTGCTGACATCCCCTACCACGACAGCTACAATGCCAACTGTTGGCATTGTAGCTCTGAGATCATCGCTTTCACAATATGGTGGCTATGCCTGAACCCCCATCTGGGGCTACTTTTCCACCCCAGTCTCTAGGATTCTAACTCCAGTCGGAGTTGGATGGGGAGCAAACACCCAGTGAGGCAGTCCTGATCGCTGCATGGACCACCACAGTGACGGATGGATTTTGCCCGATTTCTGGTGCTGTGGTGGTCTTCGCTGTCGAGGAGTTGCTGCGGTGATGGTATATGGGGGGGTTGGGGAGAAATTTTAAGCTGGGGTGTGCCAGAGTTTAAAAGCATTCTTGAATGAATTCCTATGGACTCAGCAGAAGTGTAGTGGGGCAGAACAGTGTGACTGAGTAGAACACAGGAGAGATAAAAGAGGTAAGAGAGAGAGTGAGAGTGGAGGCTGGAAGGGATAAAACGTAAGACAAAAAAGAGAGAGGGTGAGCCGACCCTGTGGTGCTGAGGGTTAAGGTGCTGGATGTCACATCTCAAGCCATGCTGAAAACTTGGGTTTATTGTCAGACTTGGATCATCGGTGGTCAGCTGGTGGGAGAGGATTGAGTGTCTGGTGGACTGCCCTCCTCTCCCAATGGGGAGGTGACTTGGTTTGCCCATCTTTTGACTGACACCAGGTGGAGGTCTGGTAGTACTGCAGGCTATGAGCGGCACAGGAATAGAGGCCTGTGGCTGGGTGATTTGTGCATGCCTCCACATGCACACTCACTCGGCTGCAGAGGGAGGGTTAGAAAATTGAAAATGTAGTTCTGGGGTTCTGTGAAGCCCTGTCTGCCTGTTCATTGACCCATGCTACTCCTGGGAGATGATCCACACTGGAGTATTTGTTTGGAGTGGAAGATGTCCCTCTTTCCTTGTCCCCCCATGGGACAAAACTGTGGTGTAGCCAACTACCTTGGCTGAGGCAAGTGTCAGTCTGTGGGGGCAGGAACAGGGGTGAGTAGCCACCAAAGGAAGAAAAAGCAATATGAAAAAAAGGTAGGTGGTAGAAACAATCCATTGTTTATATAGACTGAAGAGGAACACAGTCTGAAACATTTACATATGTCTCTTTAAAGTCCACCTTCGGCTAAATGCTAATTCAGTCTAACAGTGTTCCTTTTCCTACTCTCATGAGAGGACGTGTTGTTTTTTAGTTTGGTGCTATTTCATTTGAATATGCCAGGTTTGACTTATGAATTCTTTATAATTCTCACATTTACTAACTTCACTGACTTATATTTGTATTACTTTTACATAGTTATTCTGAATTTGTAGTGCTTGTGAAGGTTGATAGAGCCATATGACTGGTGCAGCAAAGGCAACTGTAGCTGTACAAAGTTATCAATACAGCCTCACCACAGTAACAGAGAGGAAATAGGGGGTGATAACTGGTGAAAATCGGAATGGTGGTTTTGTGATGTGACATCTGTTTATTAGAAAATGGACTGTAACAAATGCAACTTGTTTTATATAGACCAAACCAGATCATCACATCTTTGGATGGCCATCAGACAATAATACATGATGTCAACTACTGACCAAGAGCAATCAACTAAAGGCAAAATGTTCCATGAACCATTGGGAATCCAGTGGGTTACCCCTCATCTCTGAAAAGGTGAAAGCCTTCTCATTACAACTACTGCATCGCAATAAATTCAATCTTTCATTCTCAAACCTAAAACAGAAACTGGATCCTTTGGAAATGCACTAAACAAGGTCAGATTATTTAATCTTTGATACACCAAGATAAGAATACGCTCTTTCTAAATTGTGGTTCAATTAAAAAAAAATATATGTGTGACTCCCAGGTGTGTTACTGTTAACTCTGAACTCCTATATTGCTTGCCAACTGTTATTCCAGCAGTACAGTAGCTTGTATTGTATGGAAAAGGAAGTAAAAAAACAAATACATTTAAAAATGGACAGAGCTCATTACTTAAGGCTGCATTTGTACTCAACTGGAAGTATTCTTATTTATTTATTTTTTTCATTTAATATACTTAATTCTCTCAGACCAGCCCAAATGCTCCCTTCCCCCGACCTCTGCCCCCAGCCCGTCACCCAGGACTTACTGGAAGTCTTCTTAGTTCAACCACTCCCCCTACCATCCCTTAACCTAAGACAAGTGAATGATAGAAAGATCACTTAAGAGGAATGTAAAACTGGAAAAACAACTAGTGTTGCAAGGTCCCCTCTACTGCAAACATAAAACATCCAGTATAGAAACTAGTTTAATTATGAAAAGCACCACTCACATTTTCTTGGTATGCAGTTTTGCTGAAAACATGTTTTTTTAAATCACGTTATCTGTCACTTGGAAGTCATTGTTCATACATAACACTGGTTACTTGGGAAACCACACATTGACAATGTTCCTAGAACAACCTGCATCTGTAAAAGTGCCTACAGGTACAAACATGGGCTGGATGAGCCAGTTTAGGAAAAATCTGCCCACTCCTAACCAGACTGATTCTAAACTTCCTAACTGTGCCTCCCTTTCAATAATAGTTGAGTGACTCAGTGCAGGAATGAGGCAATGATAATCTTTGCATATTCATTCAAAGTAAATTATATCTTTAATGTGGACAAACCAGGTTTGGAAACAGGAACCCTGTTTTCAGCTCATATCTGAAAAAAAATCTGATTGGCTCTCAGCTATCTAAACCAGGAACAGAAATGTTTCATTCAACACTAACACAAACCTCACAAACCTGTATGTACATGGATCATAACAGGGCTTGTTCTTTTTATTGTAACACCAAAGAGCAGGAGCTGGATTTTTACATAGGCCATCATGGATGCATCTCATAGTTTTATCCCTAACGTGTCCGAGTAAGGCATGGGTGCTGTAGAGCTATTGTTGACTGCCTGTTTGCATTTGCTTCAGGATCTATTTGCATTAAGGACATTTGGACCTACTCTCCAGCAGCTTTCCTTGATGTATGCTGCTGGTTTGGGACTCAAGCGCTATATCTTCTTAGCACTTATTGTAATGTGCTCTGCACGAGTTGAAAATCAGCTGTAGGCAGGATTTTCATATGCCTCCACTTTTGGTTGCTTTGGAAAATGCTGCTGGACGGATATGACACACAATTGAAAATCTGACCCCTAGTGCCAAGTAAAGGTACACATTTTCAAGAATACATTTTTGGTGACTTGAGAAGCTATAGTATTAGATTTCATTTGTTTCTTTTCTCACCTTTGGACTCCTTATTTTTATGTTTGCTTGCATGCATGTACAAGAAACATAGTGCCACCATACGAGTTTTCGTAGGTGTGCCTCCCCAATTTCCAGTTCCCTGCTGCCTTTTTGCAGGCTCAGCCCTTTCCGCGACAATGAATGTCAGAACTGTCTATGACAGCCATTCAGATGCAATGGCTACAGTTGAAAGTTTAAACCGCTGCAATCAGCGGTGGTAATTTGCACGCCGCCGGCAGTATGCAAGTGTTCACATCAGCACTGCACTGAAACAGCTGTCATAGACAGCTCCATCCCCCTGTAACAAGTAGCATGCTGGGAGCCCACCCCAGTGTGCTCATGCACTCCCCCCCCACACACACACACTGTATGGCCGACGGGAGTGCCCAATCCCCTGTTGACTCCACTGCACCCCCAACAGACTTCCAGGTGCCATGCTGGGAGCCCACCCCAGCATGGCAACAGTCCTTTAGATTGATGGGGTTCCCAATCCCAGTCGGCTCCACTGCCCCCCTCCAACATACTTACAGGTGCCACGCTGGGAGCCCACCCCAGTGTGGCAACAGTCCATATGGCCGACAGGGGTGCCCAATCCCCTGTCGGCTCCACTGCTCCCCGGAACAACCTTCCAGCTGCCATGCTGGGAGTCCACCCCAGCGTGGCAAAAGTCCTGTGACTTCTTTAAAAAAAAAATGAACTGTAAGAAAAAATGGTCTCTTGCTGACTGTCTTCACCCCTTCCCCAAACCCACACTCACCCTCTGAGTGCCCCACCTCCCCACACCCCCACCTCACCCCATACTTACCTCTGGAGGCCAGTGCGATGATCTTTGGTGGACCAGGAACACATATGCACTCTTCAAAGCCAACCGCGAACCAAAGAAATGCCGGTAAGCTGAATAATGGCATAAATAGGGTTTTTCAACTTTGGTGCATATCTTGGGCATTTTTGGGAATGTTTTCACCAAATTTTCAACATGGGGTTCTTGGGACCCCACCTCATGAACTCAGTCACTGTCATTTTGTTATTTGGTCCCGAACGGTGATTTTGCAGTCACTGCGCAGAACCTTTTGGGACCACCTTTCAGGACTGATTTATGAAATGACAGTGTCACAGTTCATGAGGTAGGCACCCAAAAACCATATGTTGAAAATTTTGTGAAATAATTCCCAAAAATGAATTTTTTACGAGCGTGCATTGTGCAGATCCTACGCACCCTCGTAACTTTGAGAATTTGTAATCTTTTCACTCCAGATTTTCAAAATTGCAATTTTACCACACCCCTTATGAACAGTACAGCTGTCATTTTTCACATCTTGCTCAAAATGTGTTTTCACACATGTAGTGCACATTGGCGCAGTCGGTTTGTGAAATCAATGTTTGGGACACTTTATGAAAATCACAGTGACACTGTTCATGAGCAGATGTGTTAAAATGGCTATGTTGAAAATTTGGTGGCAAAGTCCATAACATAACTGTGTTATGTGTGTGCATTGCACAATTTCCACGCACCCTTGTAAGTTCACGAATTTGTAATATTTTCAGTCCAGAATTTCAACATTGACATTTTTCCACACCTCCTTATGAATAGTACAGCTGTCATTTTTCACACCCTGGCCAAAATGTGTTTTTGTACTTCCAGTGCAGAATAGCACGGTCGCTGTGGGAAATCACTGTTTGAGATAGATTAAGAAAATTACAGTGACACTGTTCATGAGCAAAGGTCCCAAAGTGCCTATATTGAAAATAAGCTGTAAAAGATCCTCAAACTAATTTCATTATGGGTGTACATTGCGCAGTTTATACGCACACTCGTGACTTCACCAGTGTTTTTTATATTTTCACTCCAGATTTTTAACAATGCCATTTTTTACACCTCCTCATGAACAGTACACCTGTCACTTTTCACATCCTGTTCAAAATGTGTTTTCGAACCCGTGGTACCACATGGTGCAGTTGCTGTGCAAAATCACCTTTAGCCCTAACGAAGTGACAGTGTCACTGTTCATGTGGTGGGGTCACAAAAAGCCCACATGGAAAACTTGGAGTAAAAATGCCAGGAAATACCCAGGGCATTAGGGTTTTCTACCATAACACCCTACCCTGTAGGGATTGACAGATGTCAAGGGTGTTACTTGGGATCATCGACAGTAATGCTCATGCCATTGCACCCCCCCCAATGCCACCCTCCAGCCAGTGACAAGCATCGAGGTGCGCCTTGGACCCTTTGCCCCCAGAGTTCACCCCATTCTCCTATACTGTGCCCATTTCAGCATATTTTCTTATGGAATGAGGTGAATGTAAAACCCAAACACCCCAAGGCACACCTGGACACTTGACAGTGTCTGAAGAGTAGGGTGAGGTGAAATGTCGTGACCGTCGTGGGTGACAACCCAAAGGCACACCTCAATGCCTGTCCATCTCTGCAGGGGTGAGGGTCAAGTTGGTGTCAGTTCAATACTTCAATGCCATTCCTATACTGCATCTGTTTAACTCCTGCACTTTCCACTGCTAATGCCAGCAAGCAAATATTCGGCATTGACAAATGCTTGTTTAATTTTATTTTAGTGAGGTACTAACTGATAAACAAGCAAAAACAAACTTAAATTCTAACCTTGTGTTATTATGACCAGCAGCCCTCACTGCAATCCTTAAGAATCCCACAAAGGAACTAGATTTGGGGAATTATGTGGATGTTCTAAAGGTGGACTTCAGTGAAGCACTTGATAATGTACTACTTAGAAGGTTAGTTCCAAAACTACAGAACCTGGGTATAACCAGGGGATGGAGGAAATGTGCTTAAAACTTGTTACAGGATAAGAGACAGAGAGCCAACATAAATGTTAACCAGTGGAAGCAAGTGACTGGGGGTTGGGTCTACTGTGGTATTTTCTGGGACCTCTGTTGTCCAATAAATTTATAAGTGACCTGTAGGTCACTAACACCAGCTAGATTACCAAGTTTGATGACGACACCTAAGACTGTAAGACTAGTTATATCACAACAGAAAGTAAATGAAATGCAGAAAGAAATGCAAGGTGATGCATCTAAAAAAACGAACATAAATGCAAAACACTACCACAGAGGCATGCAGATTACTGAAACCAAACAGGACAACACCTGATAGTTACTGATCAGCAATAACTTTAAATGGGACTGCAGTTCAAAGCAGCAGCTATTAAAGCAAACAATCATAGCATGCATTAAGAGAAATTTCATAAGGAGGTCTAGAGCCATTATAATCCCCTTGTACAGATCCTTGATCAAGCACATCTGCAGTACAGGGAGACCATAGGAGGCAGCGCACACTCTAACCAACCTCACAATGTAGAATAATTTATCTGTGCAAAATGCAAACACAATAAACCATGATGCCAACAAAGCAAAAAAAGCACAGAGAAGGATGAACTCCCCCACATTGTGGGATGCACTCAGGGGTGTCAGCCAGCATACACACTGTACTCAGTAGAGTACAGTAAAAAAATCAAGCAGGGGCAACAAAAAGCAATGCAAGGACATTGTGAGTCACATTGTGTCCGTGTCGTGTTGAGCCCTTTTGTCTTTGTTGTTTGCTATGGGGCACTGATGCCACTAGCCAAATATACAAACAAGAACAACTTACCAGGCAAACAGAAAAACAAGGGAAGGAGGATTACAGGAAGAAACTGATTACTTTAATTTAGACATGGCAAACGGGGGGGGGAGGGCACACCTATTGTTGGTGTGGCGTGGCAGCACATATTTTGCTTTATGTTTACATAATGGGGGGCAACAGTGCATCAGTTCTGAGTACAATCTTAAAATTCCTGGCTACACCCCTGGATGCACTGTCCCATTATTGGTGGCTCCATGTGGAGTACAGTGTGCAGTTTTGATGCCCATATCCGAAGAAGGATATTGGCACATTAGAAGCAATATAGAGCAGAGTGACCACAATGACTAATGGCTTGAAAACCATGGGTTATGATAACTAATTGACAGAACTGGGGCTGTTCTATATGGAAGACAGAAGACCTAGAAGAGACATGATTACAATGCCAATGGAGCTAAATAACCTAGGAGGCTTGGGGGGTGTTGGAGACCCTAAGGGTACAATTGTCCATTGGGAAGGGGAACAAAATCAAGCTTGGGGTGGTTTACAAACCATCAGGACAATACCAGAGACCAGATAGGGAACTAGCAGAAGTCCTTAAGAGGGCAGCCAGGTTAGGAGAGATAATTATAGTGGATGCCATTAACATGCCGACATGGGCTGACAGGTCCAAGTCACAGCAATCGTTTGGAACCAGCTTCTAGTAGAAGCAGGTCAGGAAGTATTCCTAACACAATTGGTTCAAGACCTTACTCGGGAAGGAACATTGCTGGACCTGGTATGTCCTTACAAACAGTGAACGGGTGCATAATGTAGTAGTCAAGGAACAACTAAGGTCAAGCAACCACAAAATAGTATGTTTGGAGATCCCACTAGTAACCAATAAGGGAAAAAGTACATCACTGATGCAGGACTTCAGGAGAGAAAACTTCAATTGGATTTGAAAAATGCTGGAGGTTATCATGAAGCATATATCAAGAATAATAAGAGTTAAAATGAAATGGGATGTGTTCATACTAGGTGTATTGGAAGTTGCAGACAACTGTATGGGGAGGGTCAGCAAGGGGAAGAGAACCAAAAAGCCAGTGTCATTCATATCTGAAGCTAAGAAGGCAATGAGAGCAAAGAACATTCAAAAACTACAAATGTAGCCAGAGGAAGAACACAGGGAGGCTTACCTAAGGACAAAAAGAGAGAGAGACCAGTAGGAGAGTCAGAAGTGCTAAGGCTAAAACAGAGCTCATAATAGCAAGGGGTTCAAAGCTGGGGGATAAGGCATTCTTCTACTATGTTTGGGAAAAACACAAAGTCAAGTGGGCATTATGCAACTTAAAAAGGGGAAAGGCTGGGAAGACAGTGACAGGGCAAAGCTGAGATTCTAAACATATACTTTAGTTCAGTATTCACCAAGGAGAAGGAAAGGCCATTGTTAGAAGGCAAGCTAATGGGTAAAAGCAAGGAGATAAGTAGCATTGTCAATCAGAACTGTATCATGGAGGTAAAAGAGCAAGCAGTGTTGAGGGGACTGAGGGAAGACAAATCAGTGTGGCCAGATGAATGGCATCCTAGGACACTAAAGTAAACAGTGGAAGTACTACCAGCTCCACAGGTGGATATTTTCAATGTCCTACTGGTCCCATGAGTAGTCCCCAGGGACTGGAGGACTGACAATGTGGTCCCTCTGCATAAAAGAAGCAGGAAGGATAAGCCAAGAAATCACAGGTCAGTCAGTCCAGCATCTGTAATGGGAAAGGCACCAGAGTCCATACAAAGGGAATACATTGTGGACTTCCTAGAAACAAACTACGTCTGAGGAAAGAGACCTAAAAGTCATTATAAGTGACTCCCTTAAACAATATAGCCATTGTAAGAAGGCCTACAGTAAGGCAACCAGGATGTTGGGTACATTGGGAGGGGTGTTGATAGGAGGAAAACAGAATTACTACCTCTCTATAGATCACTAGTGAGGCTACACCTGAAGTACTATGCCTACTTCTGGAGTCCTTACCTAAGAAAAGACAAAGACAGACTGGAGATGGTGCAGCATAGTGAAAACAAAATGATTCAGGGCCAACAGGGCAGATCCTACCAGAATCAATTAAGGGCACTGAACATGTATTAGCTGGAGGGCAGACAACAGAGAGGATTATATGACAGAGACCCTTCAACTTCCTAAAAGGAACAAACAAGTTAAACTGTGAAACATAGAAACATAGACTTTGATGGCAGATAAGGACCGCTGGGCCCATCTAGTCTGCCCATTTTCCTACCTACAGGATAGGCCGCAGATCCTAGTTAACCAACAGCCTATTTCTTCCTACCCCCCAAGAATTGCCTTATGTCTGTCCCATGCATTCTTGAATTCTCCCACAGCTTTAGACCCCACAACCTCCTCAGGAAGGCTGTTCCATGCATCCACTACCCTCTCTGTGAAATAATACTTCCTCACACTGCCCCTGAACCGCCCTCCTTCTATCTTAAATTGTGTCCCCTTGTTCTTGCAAGTCTCTTTTTCTGAAAGATGCTACCCTCTTGGACTTTGTTGATTCCACTGAGGTACTTAAAAGTTTCTATCATGTCCCCCCTCTTCCTTCTTTCCTCAAGGGTATACATATTAAGCTCCTTTAGTCTCTCCTCATACGGCTTCTCTTGCAGACCCTGCACCATTTTAGTTGCCCTCCTCTGGACTGCCTCTATCCTGTCTATGTCCTTGCGGAGATGGGGTCTCCAGAACTGGACACAGTACTCCAGATGGGGTCTCACCAACTGTCTGTATAGAGGGATAACAACTTCCTGTTTTCTGCTGGTGATGCCTCTCCCTATACATCCCAGGGTACCCCCAGCCCTCTCTACTGCCTTCTCACATTGCTTGCTAACCTTAAGGTCATCTGATATGATTACCCCCAGGTCCCTTTCCTTTTTTGTTGTTGTTACTACCTCCCCACCCATTGTGTATTCTTCCCTGGGTTCTTGTTTCCCAGGTGCATTATTTGCACTTCTTTGCATTGAATCCTAGCTGCCATACGTCTGACCATTCCTCCAACCTTGCCAAGTCCCTTTTCATCCTTTCCACGCCTCCTTGTGTATCAACCCTGTTGCAGATCTTTGTGTCATCTGCAAAAAGGCATACTTTTCCTTCCAGTCCCTCTGCAATGTCACTGATGAAGACATTAAAAAGGACTGGACCCAATACTGAACCCTGCGGTACCCCACTAGTAACCCCCCTTTCTTCAGAGTGGACTCCATTTACAATTACAACTATTCAACAGGAATAGAGAGTCTAGGACATGGGGACATAAGTAGAAACTAGTGAGGAGAGATTCAGGTAGGGCTTGAGGAAGTTTTATTTTACAGAGAGACTGGCTAAGCAAAGGAATAGTTTACCAGCTGAGGTAGTAAGTGCTAAATTCGTTAATGCTTTCAAGCATGGCTTAGACAGAGTGAATGGCTTAGTTAAATATGAGGGTGGACAGTGTAGACGCACTGGGTATTAAAGGCATACCACGTGGCTCAGCAGTCTTTCTCTGCTAGAATTGTCTATGTTTCTTTATAAAATGGGCAAAGGATTTCAAGCAATCTGATTGGTTGTTAGCCATGCATTAGATGTGTCTAATGCACAGCTAAAACTAGAACCCCCATTTAGAATACACAGCCCCATTTTATAAGTGTAGTAAACCACTCCGGGGATGTGCATTAGACAGTTCTAATGCACGGCTAGAGGACTGAACACACTCGGCCTGTGGCCTCGTGCCTCACTACGTCCCCCTAGCCATGCATTAGAACTGTCTAATGCACACTCCATTGTGTCTTATTGCTTACATGTTAAATGGGTTACAGAATGATAGCATGTGATCACAAAGGGGAGGTCATGCCAAGCAAATCAAATGGTGTTCTTTTGCTGGGTGACTAGAGTGGCAGACACATGACAGGCTGTATCTGTATATTAGTAAGGCCTTTGACTTGGTCCCCAACAAGAGGTTGTTCAGAAAGCTATAGGACTTGGGGTGAGAAGAGCGTATTGCAACATGGGTGGAAAGCTGCTGAGAGGCAGGACACAGAGTAGTGGTAAATGGTGAATTATCAGATGTTAAAGATTTTAGGAGAGGGGTTCCACAGGGTTCAGTCCTGGGTCTTGCCCTCTTTAACTTATTTATACGTGTAGATTGTAATTGTAGTAACACATATTGACACCTTGCTTGCAAACTTCAGGCAGGCAAAGATCATGCTTAGTGTATGAGTTTTTTATTACTTGCGACAAACCAGAAAATCCCCCAAAACAATATTAGTATAAGACAATCTTTTCTACCATGGTAAGCCCCAGCTGGATGCCAGGAGAGTCCAAAAGACCTTCACACAGGGACAGTCAAGCATAAAATATTCTAATGTTTTAATTTGAGATGCAATATACTGTATGAATGGGCAAACTCTATGTACCCGGCCCCCCCCCACTCTGTCTTGGGGCATAAGTTTCATCGCAGATGTACCAGGAGAAAACAGGAAGGACTGCCACAATGCAAAACAACTCTGAGCTAGTGCACATGAAATAAAGATAGGAAAGCATTTGCTGTATCTGTCGATGGCTTCAGCACACTGTGCACTCTTGATCTCTACCTCTGTGAACTCTGCCCCAAAACTCTGGCTGCCAGACATAGGACTTCCAAGCAATCTGCAGCCTTCTGCTTCCTTTGAGCTCCCAAGCCCCATGATTCCAGTGCAACCTGATGGTTGCCTTCTGGAATTATAACTTTTGACACAAAATAAATACAAGGGGCTTTGCATTTCATTTTCTCCTTCTTAACTCAAATAAAGGAAAATCACTACCAAGTTACTTCCCAAACAGCTCTTTATTTTGTCACCTACACTCCAAGTGATCTCAGGGGTACAGGGTCCCATCCTTCACCAACTAAATAAAGCAGCTCCATGGGGCCATCTAAACTTTTTACAGTTCACCCTTGCTGGAACTCTTGAGCAGACTAAATGACATAAAAGCAGTACACGCAGGTTATTTTTGTTTCTGAAAACTCACATGGTTTACTCAAGCGAATCCTTCCCCTGAAGAATCACCAGATTCCAGGCTCACTGCTGCTGGTAAGCCCAAACTCTTTTTTCTTTTTCTGGTTTACCCTTCCCTCATCTCTCTATCTAGATCTAGTTGGCTGCCCTAACTCCGGTGCAGAGAAGTGTGCTGCTTTCCCCACCTGGCCCCTGGACTTTGGCCCAAATCTCGAAGGGTACCAAGACTTTTTACTTCCTGACCCAGGCCCTGTAACCCTTATCCTCTCCTTCCACATTGAGCCTGAATCCACCGGTGCACCAAACACCTCCCGCATTGCACTGTCCACATCCCTGCCAAACACATCCAGGGCTTGAACTAAGCTCCAGATGGGCGCTGCCCTCCAAGGCCTGTCCTAAGACCTGCGAACGACCCGGCCATGAGATGCCAGCACCCCAGGACCTGCCCCTCCAAACAGGACCCTCTATGTTGGTGAAGGACACTTCAGGCCCCCTACACGCCTGAGCATGCCCTGCCACTCTGGGTACAGGACGGGACCCCTGCCACTGGCTCATTCCCTGTGTGAACCCTGCTGCCATCCCACAGCCCTGGCAGCCCAAAGCAACTCCTACACAGGATCACATGGGGCTCCTGCCTGCCCAGCCATTTTCCTACCAAGTAGGCCACCCCATCCATATGACGCAGATACACTGACTGACCATCCTCCCTGTGGAACTCCCTTCCTGGCTCCTCAACACCACGTTGTTGCAAATGCCATCCCTATCTACTGACTTGTGGGGTGTCCCCCATATGCCCAGTCTGGACCATCAAGCTCCCTCCTTGCCTGCCTCTTCTGCTCTTCCAGCCACCACCCCCCAGCCCAGGCCTAGTGCCTGGGCTGGAAAAGAGACCCAGACTTCCTGTGTTCACTCCTTATATACCTTCTCTAACCTACCCTCTGCTGCCACCTTCAGGCATCCAGCAGGGATTACCCCCAGAGCACTACTAAATTCCTAAGCTCTGGGGAATAAAGGTGGAGGGTCTAGCAAGGAGCATAAGCCCCTCTGAAGAGAGAGGCTACACTCTTCCCCCACCCAAGAAATCATTTCCTCCTGGAAATGATGGCAAGGATTCAGTGATAGTCTCCTTCCATCAAACCGGCTATGCGCACTCCTCAGCCCTCTGAGAGTAAACACAAGCACCACCCAAACCTGCCTCACTAAACCCAAGTACACCCTACTAACTAAAACTGCACCAGGAAATAAGTATAACATTTTAGAAAGATCTATGCAATTTTTCTGTCATTAGATAATCATAATCATTGATTTCTTAATGATTAAACTTTACCATTAAGCATTGCAAAAACCGTACTGAAGTAGTTCTGAAATTTTATTGTAGACCAGTGTTACAGAGACTCTTTTATGTAGACCGTATTTGTGGTCAGCATAAAGGGAGTCACATCAGACTTTGTTTTCTTCGGAGGGCTTTGCCTCCTGAAACCCCCATGCAGGGGGCTCTGCTCCCCACACCCCCCCGCTACTTAAATAATCAACTCTGAGTCTGAGTTGCTTCATGGAGAGGGTCCAATACACCCACAAAGCAGTGCCGGGGTCCTGTGCCAACACTACAGAGGCCTGGCACTGTTGTCACTGTAGTGTCAGTTGCGGTAAAGTTGCCTCCGTAGCGACGGTATAGCATTATCAGATCCATGATCTTTAAAAATTTTCTCTTCAATAATGGACATAATTTTAAGTCCCATTGTCCTTTTCTGATAAGAAAATGATATACAGTCTCCATATCCTGCTCCATAGAGTAACTGTCCTGGCACAGTCCATAAGTCTGTTCTCCAGGAGGCCTAAGTTGCAGGCCCCCCCTACCGGCAGGAAATAGTACTCTGGGTGGTTTCGTGGCCACATCCCCAAAAGAAGTGTGGTCTAGGATATAATATTTGGTCTGTGTCCCAGCCAAGTCCTGGACCAAAGCAAAGTTCTTAAACAGAGTCAGACCAGTCCAAGTTCCTATGCGGCACATTGTCCAAGCTTGCTGGATCAGCTGTTGGGATATGGCACCTCCACCTTCAGTGCGGTTCTTCAGACATTCCATTTGTTCTTTGGAAATCCACTCCTCTCTCATTTCCTCAATGACATCCCATATCCTCTTGGGCACATATGGATAGGTCATATAGGGATACTCCACATGCAGCCTCCTACGGACCCACCTCTCTGCCTGGCTCCATTCTGGCAGGTCTCTTATACTGGTCCTCCTGGCTTGCCCAAGTGGCAACCACATCCCTCTTCTCTATTTGATGTTCAGTGAGTCACTGGGGTTTAACCAGTCCATATGGGTCTGGAGGGTTTTGGTCTGGACCGGAAGCTGTGGGGTACAGTCTGCCAGGGTGATCACCAGATGATGGAAAACCCTGGGGATTGCTCTATTCCCTTAGTAATCCAGGAACTGGAACCTTTTGCCAATAAATGGGCTTCATAGGTTTGGTCTAAGATGGCTGCCACACTGGGCTAGCTGTCTACAAGTCTAATTTAGCTGTGTTCTACTATGTTTTTATTTGGTTAAAATTTTAATTTGTTAATCTGTTTGTTTTTGTAACTTAGCATCAGCTTCTAGTGTTAGGTAGCGAGGGTAAATTAGTGAGGAAGTAAGTGTTAGCTTCGTTTATTGGGTTAAAGTGAGCATATAAAATAGTTGGACAGCTTATTTAACATATGCTTGCCACTGAATCCTCTGTTTAATTTTCTCAAAATTTGGCAGTGAAGATACACTTTCCCCTACCTGTCCCTTAGTGCGAATGCCTGTGTTTTGGTGGGGAGAGAGTTGATGCTTGGTTGTCCACTGGTGGTGACAGCTGTGGACTGGGAAGAGCCATGGTCGGCTGACTACATGGAGGTGTGTTCGATCTGGTGGAGTGCAGCCAGCCTGGGGCCCTTAGTCGAGGATTATCACCGGTGTTTGGTCTGGATGGCTCAATTCCTGCTGTTGCTTTGAAGAGGGAGGCCTTTGCGGTGTTTTTGTGTTGGTTCAAGTGTCCCGCTATCTTTTGACTAAACTATTCGGAGGTGACTTGCTGCTGCCTTTTTCTTAAAGAACCCTCGAGGAGAATAGGTGACTGTCACAGAATTGATCGAAGCGACTGGCTGTATGGATAAGTCTTGAGAAGTTATCAGGTGGTCCTAGCCGTGCAGGGTCTCTGACGGCTGAGCTTGTGGCTACAAGGGGATCTGGCTTGGTCTTTGCCGAGTAGCTGGCTGATTGAGCCAGTGGTCCTTTAGATCTCCCGGGGGCCAACTGGTGGGTTGGCGCCAGCCGGGGTCTATAGTGGTGCTGTGGGTAATTTCAGTCGTGGTCTCCCTTGTTTGAGTATTGGTCCACGTCTTTTTACTTCACTTGGACTACGACAGGAGGACTCATGCTTTAATTCTTCTGCCTGTCACAGTCAGATTTTTCAATTTTATTGCTCTAGAATTTTTGGAGGGCAGTGAGAGTGTCTGATTTTAGTCAGACTTCCCACATAGTGAGAGGACTTGGGGGCTAAAAATCATATGGGATACTGATATTGTTTTGGCTCAGGTAGTGAGAGTACCTGTGCTAAACTTATTTGAAAACACTGATATTATATTGTTTCAGGTAGTGATAACTTTTATATCTTTTGGCTGCCTCAGGCTGTGAGAGGGCCTCATGGAGCTGATGACTTCTACCATTTGAATGCATCTATTTTATATATGCATGTATGTGTATCATCTTACGATTGGCTCTTCCTCAAGCTGACCAAGTTGCTCTTCTGGACTTTGAGACTGAATTATTCATATTGACCTGATCATTTTTATTAAGATTGGTTTTAAGATTTTATTGTAACTATTATATTATTGAATTATTTGTGGGGTGGTTGATTTGGGGTTGGTTTTGTGGGGTTGTGGGTAGTATTTTTTGTTATACTGGGGTTTTATTTTTAAATTGCCCTCCAATCTATGATAGAGATCGACAGGGCATATTATTATTATTTTTTTTTTTTTGAAATTTAAGATTTTTATTAATTTTTGAAAAAAGAAAAGAAAATCTACTTGTACATGGGAGAATGTACACATGATATACAACAGTAGTAATCAAATACTAAACCTACAAAGAAACCAACTAGATAATTTCCATTCCCCCCACCAAAATCCATCTAGCCCTTCCTCTCCCCTCCAAGCCCCCAGGAGTGTGCCTAAAATTGTTATTAGAAAGAGGAGGAGACCACATCATCTCTTAGTCAGAATACCTGAGACAAAGCACCAGAAAAAAAAATAAGAAAAAACATTGGATACAGCTGAGTTACAACATGCCTACTTTAAATATGACACATACAACTTGCCCCATTTTTGTCAAAACCTGCCATATTATTACGAAAACCTGCAATAATTCATTCAGTTCTGAAAAAAATAGATATGTCCTTTAACCATTCACAATAGAAATTTTTAACTGTTTCATCCAATGCTTAATAACAAGCTTTTTGACAATAATGGCTATCAGAGCCATGTGGAATCTACGCTCCTTGACTTGGATACCAGAGTACTGGCCTAGAAGACAAACCTCAGTCGTGAAGGGGTCTTCCAGCCCTAACCAGGGGTCCAAGTTAGATCGAATTTCTTGCCAGACAGGGGATACTTTTTCACAGTACCAAAATATGTGCACCATGTTCCTTTCTGCTTTGCCACATCTAGTGCAAGAGGGATCTGGTAGCCTACCCAGTTTGGCTAATCTCATGAGCGTATAGTACATATTGTTCAGTATGTGATATTGGGTGAGTCTAAATCTGTCTTGGGACTGGTATATATAGAGGTCCTTCCAGATCCGAGCCCAATCAAGGTTCAGGTCTGGAAGTAAGGCATTCCAGATTGAAGAGCCAGGGAAGGGGTTGGAACAGGTAGAGGTCAAAAGGAGGGCATATATTGTGGAAACACAGTGTGGGTTTAAGGCATATTCAGTTACTTGAGTCAATAGGGGTCTGACCAATGATGACTGAGGCTTGACACCAAAGAAAGTTCCTATAAAATGTCTTAGTTGGAACACCTTAAAAATCTGGTTCGGATGTCGAATTTAGAGAGGATTTCAGGGGAAAAGAGAAGGTTGTCCTGAGAAAATAGGTCTTCCACTCGTGCCTCCTGTAGCTGTGGGAGCCATTGATGGGGAAGGCAGAAGTCACCTATTCTGATGTGGGGATTTAGTAGAACTGGTTGGCCCATGTCGTATTTAAGGGGTATCTTAAAGTATGAACAGCATTGTGACAGCACTTTAAGGGAAGTACTAATTACCGAGTCTTGCAGTGCTTCCGGCAGTGATATTCTTGTCAAATAGAAAACGGTGGAAAGATTAATGTCATTAGACCTTAAAAGGTCATTCTCTATCTGGAGCCAAATGGGAGTGTAATCCATATCCCTCTGAGAAAACCATCTCCCCAGCTTGGTTAAGTGACTCGGCCAATAGTAAAAAAGGAAGTTGGGGAGGCAAAGACCACCCAGAGCCTTGGGCACACTGAGTTTATAAAAAGCATGATAGCTGGCCCGTCAGCACAGTGGTGGGATTTCCGCTTGCGAAGCCGGTGACCCGGGTTCAGGAACGGACCCGGATCGTCGGAGGGTCAGCGGGGGGGAGTAGAATCGAGCGTCCGATGGACAGCTCTCCTACTCCAGGGGAGGGTGCGGGCAGTGCTCGGAGCACTGAGGACTCCTGGTGGAGGCCAGGAGTTCCAGCACCGCCGATGCTTGACGTGGGTGTGGGGAGGCAGGGCAGACGCTGGCGTCATTGCACGTCCCCGCCTCCTCTGGGAGGAAAATTGGAAAATGGCGGGTGGGACCACCGTAGGATGAAGCCCTCCCTGGAGAGCCTCACCTGCCACTGCCGCCATGGACCCCAACCAGTCACAGTTCCGGGGTCATGAAGGTGGCCTGCGGCCCCACCCTCCGGGGGGTAAGCCGGGGGTGACCGGGGTTCTCAGCAGCTATAGGCAGTGGTGGAGGTCAGACGGTGGTACCGCCAGGAAAAAAGGGGAATAAAAAAAATAAATAAAAAGCATGATGGGGATGTTTCCCTAACCAAATGAATTTTGAGATCATGGAGTGTAGTCATTTGAAAAAGGATATTGGAAGCCATAAATTCAACAGATTTAAGGGATAAAAGAGACGGGGAAGAATATTCATCTTAATTACACTTATCCGAGCCCATAAGGATAGGGGTAGGTTCTGCCATCTCTGGAGATCCTGTTGGATGATCACAACTAGATCATCCAGGTTAAGTTTCTTGGTGGTACTGGGATCCCTAGTTAAGTATATACCTAGGTACCTGATTGCCTGAGAGGACCATTTAATACCCAGTTGCTCAAACTCCGATTTCAAAGTATAACTATTCAGTGGAAAAATTTTGGTTTTGGAGATATTTAATTTACAGTTAGATAACCTGCCATATTGACTAATGACTTCTAAGGCTTGTTCCAAAGAGGATGCCGGCTGCACCAGATGAAGGAGAATATCGTCTGCATATACCGAGAGTTTTGGAGTCTGATTGTGAATTGGGATACCTTTAATTTGAGGAGATTGTTTAATATGGTGAAGAAGGGGTTCTAAGTAGAGATTAAAAAGGAAGGGTGAAAGAGGGCAACCTTGCCTGGTACCCGTATATAAGGGGAATCTGACAGAGAAAACCCCATTGCAATAAATCTTGGCTGACGGAGAGGAATAGACTGACTGTATCATTGCAATAAAATGAGGAGGAAAGCCCATTTTCTTCAAAGTTATCCACAGAAACTCTCAGTACACCCTATCAAAAGCTTTTTCCGGTCTAAAGAGAT
Organism: Neoceratodus forsteri; assembly: GCA_016271365.2. Taxonomy (NCBI): domain Eukaryota; kingdom Metazoa; phylum Chordata; order Ceratodontiformes; family Ceratodontidae; genus Neoceratodus; species Neoceratodus forsteri. The sequence continues at coordinate 838,457,010 of CM028131.1, forward strand.
TAAGGCCATTGGGGACTGGGAAGATTGGGCCACTTGGAATACATGTGTAAGTGTCCTAAGGTGATCAACTGAGGAGCGTCCAGATACGAATCCAACTTGTTCAGGGCTTAGGAGCTGGGTCCAAAGTGCTTTTATCCAAAGCGAGAGTACTTTAGCCAAGATTTTAATGTCACAATTTAGGAGAGAAATTGACCAATAACTAGCCAGATCTAAATGGGGCTTATCTGGTTTGAGTAAGAGAATAATTGTTGCTTCCAAAAGGGTTGGGTCTAATTTATCGGCCTTAAGCATGTAACTATATAAATTAAGCAGAAGGGGGGCTAGCTCCTTAGAAAATGTTTGGTAAAAATTAGAGGGAAATCCATCAGGTCCCGGCGCCATGTCTAAAGCGAGGCTATTAATGGCCACCTCAATTTCAGTAGTTGATATTGGTGAGACTAGGGAAGACTGGCATATGTCATCTAGCACAGGAAGGTCCAGACACTCCAAGTAAGCTTCTATGTCTTGAGGTAGTATTCAGGAAAGGCATTTCCCATAGAGTGTCTTGTAGAAGGCTTCAAAGACCTGCGCAATCTCTCGAGGTTCAGTTTTAATGGAGCCATCAGAGGCCCATATAGAGGGGATTAAATAGGAGCTCTCTAATTGACGCAGACGTAAGGCAAGTAGCTTCCAAGCTTTTTTGTCCTGGTCTAAATATTTAGCTTTAGTCCTTAAAAGGGCGTATTCCACTTTTTCTTATTCATTATGCAGCACTAACAACTCTTCTAGGGTGGCCGAGGATGTAGTGGAAGATAAAGCATTTTCTTTCTCTTTAATCTGGGTTAATAAAGATAGAGCTTTAATTTCCCTAAGCCTTTTCCTTTTAGAAGCAATCTTGATAAATTCTCCCTGAAGGTAACATTTTAGGGTACACCATAAGAGGTCACATCTTGATACGGAATCTCTATTGTGTTCCATAAAAGTAGAGATAAGAGCTTTAATGTGGGAAACAGTGGAGTTGTCTTTTAACAACTGCATATTCAGTCTCCAGATTGTATCTCTCTGGGTATGGGAGTACAGAGAGAGAGAACTAACCAGGCAACTGAATGGTCAGATATAACTATGGGCTCTATACCAGATTGGCAAAGACCGGGCATGAGGGAGCAACTAATTAAAATGTAGTCTAATCTTGACCAGGACTGATGAATATTTGAGTAAAATGTATATAACTGTTGTGAGAGATTTAAGGTATGCCATGGATCACACAGCCCCAACAAAACTATTAAATCCTTCAATGCATTCTGCGATGGCGAAGGTGGTTTCAGTGGCCTATAAGTCCTATGCAGGTCTTGGGTGGGTGGGATGTTCCAATCCCCCCCTAAAATCAAGGGGGAGGGTAGGAACGTTGCTATTTTGTTAGTCAAGTCCATTAAGAAATCTGGATCCCCTCCCACCGGGCCATATATCAATCCCAAAACCACCATACTGTTATTCAAAATAACATATCACCCCAGGGGATCAGTGATGGTCATATCCACTTGAAAGGAGATATTCCTTTTAATTAATATGGCCACCCTTCGACATGAAGATGAATTCCTCGCTGCAAAAACTTGAGATATTCCTTGTCTACGTAGCCAGAGCGATTCTGCACGTACCAAGTGCGTTTCTTGAAGTAGGATAATACCTGCGTTCAGAAGGGCACAATGCTTGAGTATCTGATACCTTTTTGAAGCATCTCTTGCTCCTCTGACATTCCATGTGACTATTTTAATAGGACTGTTAGCCATTTTTATCAACTCCAGGTATCAACCATAATGTTCCCAACATCTCATAAACCAACCCCATAAGGCACACTCCATCCCCACCCCCACCCATCCCTCCCTATAACATTATAATTAGAAGCTGACAAATCCAATATAAAAGTATAAAGTACACTATCCAATACAATGTTTGCCTGTAAATCCTCTATTCGAGGAATAACTAAGGTGTTTAGCAAGAGTGTCGAGACCCTGATATTAATAAAGCCTCTCCCTCCCCCCCCTTAATAAAACCCCATAACTATTTACATTAGGCCTCTCATCCCAAATCTGAGCAAGCCTGTACCGGTATGGCTTCTTAGTGATTGGCCAAGCCCAGATGGCGATTATTATATCTATAATGTATAAAAGAACCAAAGATTGGATCGCTAATCCTTGCAGCTCACTAGACATTATAGTTAACCTCTGACCCAATGGGCATCTAATACCAAAAGAGATAAGGTAAAGAAACTCCAAAACACCATCACCCCCACCAAACTGGTACGCTATGCAACTTTTCCCGAGCTTGCTCTAACCCGAAGCCCTGCACCCCACTCCCCCTGACTCAATGTGTCTTCACACTGTAAAAGTAAGGGACCTCACTTGAAATTAGGAAAACCCTGACAATCCAGAGCCACTCTATGAAAATACCCTGGCTGACCTTGAATAAGGTACCCCTAAAAAAGAAAGAGGTACAAACAAGTGCAGCCACTTATTAGGTCCTCCCTGACCTTGTAAGGACATCGACTTCCCCCAAATAAATGCCTCTAAAAAAGGGAATATAACCCCTAGTGGGAGCTACTCGAATATAAGTAGCAGGCCACCCCGGGATCAGCATAGCCAATTAGGGCACGTGTTCGACTAGCAAGAACTGCATCTATCCCTAGTGATGCCACTGTCCATTACATAAATAGTAGTATCCCAGACATCAAACCCCTCCGAATTACAGCCAGGAGTAACTGACCTGTGTCCTGCGATTTCCATTGCCCGAGAACTATCTGGGGGAAAGAAAAGGAGGGTACTCAAGTCAGTCCTTGCCTATTTCCCCACTAGGAAACCACCCCCCATTGAAAAAAGGTTCCTACTATGGAACAAAATATCTCTAGGGCCCCCTTGACCTAGGATGCTGCACTAAACATAGCCTGGTGGTTCCATATTCGCTAGAAGCCTCCCCTACAGACCTGACAGGGCAAAAAATCCTACCACATTCAACAGGTTCTGTAAACTAATCACAAACCATATCCTTAACTACAGGGAACAAAAATAGTTCAATTTTAAATGTTCAGCCTTCTTTAAAAAGATTGGGCAATCTTGTACATAGATCTGAAGCTGCTTCCTCAGGTGTGTCATAAACAAGCCAGGATCCCTGTACTGACACGTGGAGTTTAGCTGGGTACAGCATCCTAAAGGGGATTCCGGTGGCAATTAATTTATTGACAGTGGTGTGAAAGGCAGCCCGCTTCTGGCGTGTTTCCAAAGGCAAGTCCTGTGTTATCCTGAGGGTAGCACTCTCCCACATAATTTTCTGAAGCTCTTTAACTTTGGTAAGAACATGCTGCTTTTCTACAAAACTTAAGAACTTCATGATGACTGGCCTGGGGTGGGCTCCTGGAGGGGGTCGTGGCCTGAGGGATCGATTCGCTCTTTCAATATGGTAGCTGGAACTAAGAGGGGAACGACCTACTACTTTCTGTAAGAACTTCTGCAGAAAAGGAATGATATTGGCCCCTCCTCCGATTCCGGTAGACCGAGGATCACGATGTTATTCCATCGGCTCCTGCCCTCCAAATCTTCAGTTTCAAGCTGTAACTTGTGGATTTGCTGGCGTAGATGCGCTATCTTGGGCTTTGTTTTCTCCCTCCACTTCTCCAAGGAGACCGAGCGGGCTTCTGTACCTCCCACCCTCCTCGTAAGGCCATTCAGATCACTACGGAGGGATTTCAATTCCGTCGAGATGTTGGAGAGGGTTTCTTTAAAGGGCAGCATTTTTTGTAGGAAACAATCCTTTGTTAGTGGAGTCACTGCAGAGGTTAAAGGATTCAACTTTCCAGCAGCAGCTCCTTGAGCCCGTTGTTTCTTGGATGTTTTTTCTAGTGTGGCCGGTGGAGTATGCCTAGGCAAGGCCTGTTTCATATCGGCCTCCATCGCAATAATTGTAGCCAACCGCAAAGCTGATTTTTATGCAGGGCTGACACTATAGATCAGGGGCCCACCTGGTGTTGTTTTAGTCAGCGTTTTCCTCGGTTATTGCCTTAAAAATTAAACTGGAGAGAAGCGAGGTGTCGGAGCTCCGTTTCAGTGCTGCTACCAGGAACCCTGCATCACGTGATCCTGTATTATTATTATTTTTATTGTTAATTTGTTTTTGGTGGGTGTTGATTGGTTTGAATTTTTAGTATGTGTAGGGAAGATCATAAGACGGTCAGGCAGTATTCACCCACCAGGCTTAGGGAATTGTGCCCCTTTGACTGTCCTCCCTTAACTATAGAGGTCTATAAACACTGTCAATCCTTTGGGATTGCTAGGAGATGTCGAAGGGGCACAGGGTTGGGCCTGGTAGTGAAAAGGAAGGGGGGGGATGTATTGGGGTGGTAGAGTTCAGGTGGCACCCTGGGGTGAAATGGTGCCAAGACAGGGGAAATCCCTGTCTTGTTCCCATACCCAAGGGCCCAGAAACTGATGCTGGTCAGGAGTCGAGGTCTTCCCCAGCATCTCATCCAACCCAGGTGGTGTTATGTAATGCTAGGTCCATTAAAAACAAGATAGCTATCATAGCTGATCTTGTTGAAACTGTGGACCTGGCTTGCATCACCAAGACCTGGCTGGATGAAAATGCAGGCTCAGTATTGGCCTCTGCAGTTCCAGCTGGGTTCTCGGTGTTTCAACGCCCGAGGTTGGATCATAAGGGTGGGGGTGTAGCCATCTTTTTTAAGACCTAACTGGGCCTTGTGAATGTTCCAGTGGGGTCTGCCAGATCCTTTGAGTGTATCATGGGTGAGGTGTAGGTTGCAGGATACTCCTCATTTACCATCCACCAGGAGATGGGGCCCCTCACAGAAATGCAGGTAGTCTGAGAGCCACAGCCGTGGTTCTCTGATGAACCTGACCTGCCAGACTGCCACCCGCAGTCCAGGTCTGAAGCCACCAGCCCCTCACAGAAACGCAGGTAGTCTGAGAGCCACAGCCATGGTTCTCTGATGAACCCAGCCTGCCAGACTGCCACCCGCAGTCCAGGTCTGAAGCCACCAGCCCCTCACAGAAATGCAGGTAGTCTGAGAGCCACAGCCATGGTTCTCTGATGAACCCAACCTGCCAGACTGCCACCCGCAGTCCAGGTCTGAAGCCACCAGCCCCTCACAGAAATGCAGGTAGTCTGAGAGCCACAGCCGTGGTTCTCTGATGAACCCGACCTGCCAGACTGCCACCCGCAGTCCAGGTCTGAAGCCACCAGCCCCTCACAGAAATGCAGGTAGTCTGAGAGCCACAGCCATGGTTCTCTGATGAACCCGACCTGCCAGACTGCCACCCACAGTCCAGGTCTGAAACCACCAGCCCCTCACAGAAACACAGGTATGGACTTGCCCTCAGGGACTGATTACCACCAGGAAGGGAGCCCTAACTGCCAATTGTTTCTTTTTGCTTTCTTTACATGAGGACAGTTGTCTCTGGGTTTAAATCCAGAGTCTTTTACTGTTGTGGCCCACTGGCTGCAGTCAGCCCTAGGAGCACTCCGATTGGATCCATATAGCTCTGCACTGTTAATGTTTGACTATATTGTGCTATATTATGTTTTCTGTTAAAATTGTCTTGTTTGTATTTTATAGCTGAAGTTTTCTGATTTAATGTAAAAGCTTGTATTGTGTTCCTTATAAGACCAGTAGCAATCTCAGCTCAGGCCTTTGAACCCCCCCTCACCTTTTTATGCTAGTATTGTGTTTTAAATAGCCTTGTTATTGCCCACTCAGACCACGAGGCACCTTGCCTAACATTTTGGTCTGCAAAAAAACCCCTGTTAAGCCAGTCTGCATTTCTTTTTAGCTCCGTGAGCAGCCCCACCCCCTCTGACTTTCTTATTTAATTTTTCTCTGCCTTCTCCTTTCAGGTAGTCTGAGAGCCACAGCCGTGGTTCTCTGACAAACCCGACCTGCCAGACTGCCACCTGCAGTCCAGATCTGAAGCTACCAGCCCCTCACAGAAATGCAGGTACGGACTTGCCCTCAGGGACTGATTACCACCAGGAAGAGAGCCCTAGCTTCCAATTTTTTCGCCCACCCACTGACCCCCTCCCCCAGTCCTGATTAAATACACATAAACCCTGCCCTGGCCTTCTAGCTATCTCCTACTGGTTATTGCCAGCCACGCCTCATTAGTTATCTAGGCCTTAATTTTTCATTGGTACCCCATCCTCCTACAAGATCCACTCATTTCCTTGGCCCTCTCAAGGAACTGTTGCAAATTATGTGTTTATTACTGGTACAAGGAAATATCTCCACGTTAAGAATGCCATCTGCACCTATCCTTCTCTATAGTTGCCTTATATTACTTTGTTATACTCTACCCAAAATTTCGGTTTGCAACTTGGACAAAGGCCAGTTTCCCTCCTCTATCATCTACCAAGATATAGCCTCCCACATTAGACCATGGCATCCTACATCAGGGACGTCTCCTCTATGGTCATGCCCCTCCTCCCACCAGGCCATAACTATAGAACATGTGCAATTCCCAAGAATGGTGTTGGCTCTATCAGTTCTCTATGTTTTATCCCTAGCAAATAGCAATCCTGCCCTTAACACAGCCACCGCTAAACCAATGTACGCTAGAAGGAGTAACAAAGAATATTTAGCAGGCTAAGACACCACCTTAAAAAACTACTACTGCTTCTCCTACTCTGTTCAGGAAATGTTGAATTAAACCCAGGTCCACCTATTTCTCTGAACACCCCTGCAGACCTCCCTCAATATAAAGGGATTAGCTTTCTCCATATCAATGTCTGTAGTTTGCTAAAGAAGATTGACTCTATACAGACCTGGGCTCTACATGCATCTCCTGATTTCTTCATGATAACTGAATCCTGGCTCACACCCTCGACCCTGGACAAATCTATCAACATACCTGGATATATCATCTGCCGCTGTGATAGACTGACTAGAGGGGAAGGGGTTGCAATATATGTCAAAAGCAAATTCACAGTCACAGTCTTTGACTGTACCTCAAAGGCTAAGGAATTTGAGTGCCTTGCTCTAAAATTATCACTTTTCAGCGAGAAATCACTCCTTATGACAGCATGCTACCAACCACCGTCTGGTGGCTGGGCACTTCTGCCACACCTTCAAAACCTTCTTGACTCTGCTAATACTGAGTGTATTCTAATGGGGGATTTCAATCTAAATTGGAATGATGACAGTTCTAAGAAATTGAAGGATCTATGCGATGTTAACGGTCTGTTACAAATGGTGACTGCTATAACTAGACCTAACAGAAAAAAACCTGAGTGCAGCTCCCTCCTGGATCTTATGCTAGTAAACAAACCTCACACTATCTTGCATACTGGAGTATTCTTCAACGATATAAGCGACCTATGCGCTACTGCCTGCATCAGACATCCTTCCCAAATAAAAACAGCCTCCAAATTCAAACTGAAAAGATGCCTGAAAAAGTTCTGCCAGTACACTTTCCTGAAAGATCTAAGCAACATTCGTTGGCAGGATTTCTACCTAGCCCCCACCTTTAATGAGGCATTTAACATCTTTCATAGCCTCTTACTGGGGCTAATAGACAAACACGCCCCACTAAGACTGATCAAATCAAAAAATAAAACTTCTGGCTGGTTCTCTCCCATCCTGAAGAAAGCACTTAGGGATAGGGACTACTGGTGAAAAAAAGTGAGGAAATCCCACCTGGAGGCTGATTGGTTAGCATTCTGTACCACTAGGAATGCTTGTACCAAGCTAATTAGGTCAGAAAAAGCTAGGTACTTCCAAAAAGAACTAGAAGACAATAAAAACAACTCTGCCAAATTTTGGAACATCCTCAAAGAAGTCGAAGGTCAGTCCACTGCAACACCCGTTCCAAACAAAATTGTGTCTGCTGGTACCACCTATACGAACAAAGCTGATATACTAGAAAAGCTTAATGATCACTTTGCCACTGCAGGGCTTGTCTTTGACACCTCACCTATCAGCAAACTTAGCCCAGCAAGAGACTACACTGTTGGCTTCACTGATAATCACAACCATAACCAACTGCATCCCACCCCCTTCAGCTTCCTCACAATTACGTTCAAGCAAGTGGAGGACCTCCTCCTTTCTCTGGATACAAAAAAGAGTGCGGGTGCAGATAATATTAAACCTTACTTCCTAAAACTTGGCCATACCTATCTGACCGCCCCCATTACACACTTATTCAACACCTCTCTGATTCAAGGTGAGCTACCTGTCTTGTGGAAAACTGCCCACATCCTACCATTATTCAAGATTGGGGATCCGAGTGATCTGAACAATTACCAGCCTATTTCTATACTATCAGTCCTCTCTAAATTACTTGAAAAAATTGTCAACATCCAACTTAGAGAACATTTGGATTCACAAAAGTTGCTAAACCTGGCTCAGTCTGGCTTCAGAGCCAAACACAGTACAGTATCGGCTCTTGCCAAAGTAACTACAGACTGGCAAATGGCCTTGGACTCTGAGAAGTATGTATTTGCCCTCTTCCTTGATCTAAGTAAGGCCTTCAATACTGTGGATCATACCATCATGCTTACTGCACTGAGTAACATTGGACTTGATAGTTCTGACATTAAATGGTTCACCAGCTACCTAACCAATAGGTTACAACAAGTCAAAGCCATGGGAGATCTAACCCCACAAAAATCCTTGTTACGAGGAGTCCCACAAGGCTCCATCCTGGGCCCTATCCTCTTTGCAATATACATCAATAATCTGGACTCGCAGCTGGCCACAGCAAATGTGCACTTATTCGCAGATGATACTGTATTCTATACCACAAATTCATCCTTGGATCTGGCCCATGAGTACTTACAGAAAGACTTCGTCACCCTCCAATACAACCTTCTCACTCATAAGCTCCTCCTCAAAGCCAAAAAGACTAAAGCAATGATTCTCTCACCAAAGTCTACTTCCGGATATGTCCACATATCACACAGATCTGAACACTCTTAGATGAACCCCTTGAAGTAGTTGATACCTTTAAATACCTAGGGTTCTGGCTGGATAACAAACTCAACTTTCTGTGCCACTTAAATGAAACCTCTAAAAAACTAAGACAGCGATTAGGTTTATTCTGTCGCATTAAACACCTACTCTCGTTAGAAGCCAGAATGAGACTAGTACATACTACATTCCTACCTATACTGGACTACGCTGACTTCCTTTACAGTCATTGCCCATCAACGATGCTAAACAAACTGGACAACCTTTACCACTGGGCTTTAAGATTTATCTTAAATCTACCCCGTAGTACACATCACTGTCATCTATACCAGGTTTTGGGATGGACCTCACTCTCAACTAGAAGAAAAAGGAATGTTCTCCTCTGTTTTTTATAGCATTATCTGATAACCTCCCTGCATACATCTCGAACATCTTCAAACGGGCTAAAGGTTCCTATGGCCTGAGACGCTTCTCCTTAATCTGCTTCCAGATTCCTAGAGTGAAAACTACCCTTGGCTCAGGAGCAATCAACTTCTCACTTCCATCACTCTGGAACACTATGCAAGACTCATTAAAATTATCCTCACTTCCAAGCATTTTCACATTCAGAGCTCTATTAATGGATTATCTGAAGGAATCATGCAACTGTTTCAGATGCCGATGACCCTTAAACCCTGGGTGCCACTCTCAAATCCTATGCCTAAGTATCTCATCCACCCCACATTCCTAACAACAGAAACCTAGGACTTACAAGCCTAGTTCCCTTAATCCAAGATGGCCCTGCCTATTCTCTACCTTTTACCTATTCTGGCCTCCCTTTTGGCTGACTACTCTTTCACCTCAATTTCTACCCTATTCCTTAATACCTCCTTATTTTTTATCATTTAGGTCTGAGCTCTTACATAGCAGAGACTATATGGGATTGTTGTCTCTTCTCATTTCAGTAAAGCTTATCATTATGTACCTTTGCATCTTAATTATATTGACCGGTATGTATGGGCCCATATTGACCGGCACCTTCACAATGTTTTTCCTTTTTTTTTTTTACACCGTTGTCCACCGTAATTGTAATATTATGAAGTGTACTGTATTGTATTAATGCCCAGGACCACCTTGAAAATGAGTTTGCTCAATGATGTTTATGCCTGGTTAAATAAAGTGATTTATTGATTGATTGATTGATTGTTTTCCGGCAGGAGATTGCAGACTTCATCATTGACATGGTGTTGGAGTCCCCCAGATGGATAATTCTGGAGGACTTCAATTCCTGGGTTGATGATGAACTCCCACTGTTTGGTCAAAATCTCCTCCAGCTAATGACAAGTTAACACTGGGCCTTACACAGGTAGTTACCTCCTCTACCCATATAAGAGGGCACTCATTGGATCTGCTGTTTCTCCTGGGGATGGAGATCACTGATGTGGGGGTGGAACTTGTCAGTTGGTCTGACCATCACACCATAGGGTTCAGTTTCAGGGGCCCCACAAATGGACGTACCCCTTTGGAGATGGTCCTGTACCGCCCTTTAAGGGGAGTTACCCCAGATGGTCTATTGGTGGTGCTGGACCTATCGAGATTGCTGGGTGAAAGCACAAGTCCAGGGGATCGCGTACTAGCCTATAATAAGGCAGTGGGAGAGGCCTTGGACTTGATTGCTCCTGTTTGTGTTCAACCGCTCACTCTTCACCCAAGGTCCCCTTGGTATGATGGGTCCTTGAAGGAGATGAGACGAGTTGGTCAAAGACTGGAGAGAGCATGGCGGAAGTCTAGCCTGGATGCTGACAGACTTACATTGATGGAACATTATAAAGGCTATCAATCAGAAATCACCCGTAAGAAGGCAGAGTTCCTGTCCAGGGAGATTTCTGCTGCGCAGAACCGACCGGCTCAGCTTTTTTGAATCGTTGACATTTTGTGCAATCCAATGTCTCTAGCCTGGAACAGTCTTTTCACAAATTGAGTGTGATGGGCTAGCTCGGTTTTTCACTGATAAGGTTGCCAGCATCAGGTCCAGAATTGGCCTGGCTCTTTCTAAGAGGGGTTGTGGAGGTCGACAGGAGGTGGTGAACACCCGGTCTGTCTGGATGGATTTCAGATGGCTACAATTCACGGACATTGTGAAGATTGTCCAGACTTTGTGTCCAGCCTGTTGTAGTTTGGATCCAGGCCCTACCTCCCTTTTAGTGGGTTGTGTAGATGTCATTTACCCGATCCTAGCTGAAATTGTATGGAGATCCTTGGAAAGGGGTGTCCTTCCTGACCCTCTAAAGGAGGCGGTCATTCGACCACTCCTTAAAAAATATTCCTTGGATCCTGCTGATCCAGCTAACTACCGACCTGTCTCAAACCTTCTCTTTGTAGGAGAGGTTATTGAGAAGGTGGTTGCACTGCAGCTGGATGATCATTTGGTAGCTCATAATGTTGATGAAGCTCTCCAGTCTGGTTTCAGGAAGAGGCATAGCACAAAGACTGCCCTTGTTCGGGTATTAAATGACCTCCTAGTGGCTAGAGATCAGAAGGCTCGTACCGCCTTGGTCCTTCTCGATCTCTCTGCAGCTTTTGACACTGTGGACCATGAGGTGCTTTTGAAAACCCTGTGGTCTCTCTGCGGTCTGTCAGGTACAGTCCTTGAATGGTTTCCATCTTTTCTCTTAGGCAGGTCTCAGAGGGTAGTCACAGGAATTTATTCTTCTGACTCCTTCCCCCTGACCTGCGGTGTGCCACAGGATTCCATATTGGCTCCAATGTTGTTCGCAGTGTATATGCTGCCATTAGGAGATATCATCAGGCAATACAGCTTGAGTTTTCACTGCTATGCAGATGATACTCAGCTGTATATGTCCTTTATGCCCGGGCAGGATGATGTGATTCCAGTGCTAAATAGTTGTCTCCCCAAGATCAAAGACTGGATGAGCTCCAGTTGGTTGAGATTAAATCCAGATAAGACTGAGGTGTTGGTGGCAGATCTGGGTCACCCTGGGGTGGGTCTTGGAGCTGGGCTCATGTTGGGCCTATGGCTTGATGATGGCCAACTCATTACCTCAGATCGGGTGCGTAACTTGGGTGTTATTTTTGATGATGGCTTGACCCTGAAGTCCCAGGTGTCAGCGGTGGTCAAATCCTCATTTTGCCATCTGAGGAATATCACCCGGGTGAAACACCTGATGCCTCCGGGTGACCTTCCAACATTGATCCATGCCTTCATTACTACCCGTCTTGACTACTGCAATGCCCTTTACCTAGGGCTGTCTGGGGTTGATATCCGCCGCTTGCAGCTAGTGCAGAATGCTGCAGCCAGGCTGTTGACTGGTACCTCTAGAACAAGTCATATTACGCCTGTGCTGCATGAACTGCACTGGCTGCCAGTTCAGTGGAAGATCACCTATAAGGTAGGCTTACTTACCTTCAAAGCCCTACATGAACAGGAACCTGACTACCTGAAAGATCTCCTGATTTCCTACTCCCCCAATCACTGTCTCTATTCCACTGGCAAGGGATTGCTGGAGATTCCCAGGGTTCATGTGAAAACATCTGGAGCTCGTGCTTTCTCATTTGTAGCACTGACCCTGTGGAATTCTCTACCTCATCAGTTGAGAGAATGCCCGACCATCAGCAGCTTTAAATCAATGCTGAAAACATATTTATTTTCACTGGCCTTTCCTAATTAAGTATTAATTGATTGTTTTTAATTAGTATATTGCTTTTATTGTAATTTATATTATGGACAGAGCCTTGATTATGAAAGGCGCTATATAAATAAAGTTGCTTTGCTTTGCTTTGTTTTAAATTTCTCCTCTTCCAGCTCCTCCAGTTCTTTCTGGTCCTCACCACCCCCTCCCCAGACACAATTGGTGCAGCAACAGATCTGGAGCCAAGCCTGCTGGGCTTTATTATCTTTCATTCAGCTCCAGATGCAGGCTTTGACTTAGTGAACAGAGCCAATGAGCTACCGCTGGACAGGGGCTGAGACAAGGACCCTCTGACCCTAGGGGATCTACTGCTGGCTGTCTGAGACCCATGACCTTCCCTCTGCCACTCGTTTTTTCTCCTGCACCGTATTCTTCCACTGCTTCAGCTACGATATCTGGAGAAATGTTCCTGGCTTAGGCCACATGGTCATGATCACCTTCCCCCAGGGAGAGTCTATGAAATACTCCTGAATCCCCACTAGCCAGTGACAACAACACATAGGAGCTCTCTGTGGTACTGGGAGGGAGCCACCAATTTGGAAGAGACTGTACAACTGTGCACATCCTGCACATAGACAACCTGGTGATGCCTTCCCCACGATACACACACTTCACACATGTGTCATTAGCCTGTTCTTTTTCCTCTGCTTTCCATAGCCAGGAGAGCAATAATGCGGGAACCATGGCAAGTGAGTCCTCCTGGGAGGATGCCTCTTTCCTACTTTCTTCTTTGCTTGAAATGATCCAGCACCAATCCATGGGAGCTACCTATTCAAGTCCCTCTGCTGTTCCTCCCAGTGCTCACAATAAAAATAAAGAGCGAGAGCCCTCTTACTTTCAATGAAGCTGTCCTTTTTGCCTGCTCCAATGTGGATGTGTAATAACTTGTTCTCGATTTTCTGTTTGCTTCCGTTCTTTTTCTCTCTCAGCACCACTCCCTCTGACTGCTATCCCAAAGATGGCACCCCTTCTGCAGCTGCTCTAGCTTTTTCTCTGCCACCCACCAATTGGATTCCGCCAGAAAGTCACATGACCAGCTGCTCATGTGCGCACACCACAACAGCATGTTGAGGCCTACTTCTTCTTGAGGCCAACCCCACAGCCAATTTTACTGTGTAACAGGGCCTTCTAAGACTGGGAAGCCTGCCAACACTTCAGAGCCAAAGATTCGGGGTCTGGCGGAGTTTTGGAGTACAGGGAACATCCTGGACGAGTACCCTCATTTAACCCCCCTTCCCTCTGTCTATCAGCATAAGTTTCATTGCAGATGTACCAAGGGGAATAGGAAGGATTACCACAATGCAAAAGCACTCTGAACTAGTGCACACAAAATAAAGATAGGAAAGCATTTGCCCTACCTCACGATGGCTTCAGCACACTGTGCACTCTTGATCTCTAGGTCTGTGAACTAGATCTGTTCCAAAACTATGGCCGCTGGACGCATGACCTCCAAGCAAACTGGAGCCTTCTGCTTCCTCTGAGATCCCAAGCCCCATGATCCTGGTGCAGTCTGATGGTCACCTTCTGGAATTACAATTTATGACACAAATAAATACAAGGGGCTTCGCATTTCATCTTCCCCTTCTTAACTTAAATAAAGGAAAATCACTACCAAGTTGCTTCCCAAACAGCTCTTTATTTTGTCACCTGCACGCCAAATGATCTCGGGGTACAGAGGTCCCATCCTTCACCTAGTAAATAAAGCAGCTCCATGGGGTCATCCAAACTTTTTACAGTTCACCCATGCTGGAACTCTTGAGCAGACTAAATGACATGCAAGCAGTACTAGCAGGTTATTTTTGTTCTGAAAACTTGGATGGTTTACCCAAGTGGATCCTTCCCCTGAAGAACTACCAGACTCCTGGCTCACTGGCACTGGTAAGCCCAAACTCTTTTTTTTCTTTTTCTGGGTTACCCTTCCCTCATCTCCCAATCTGGCTCTTTTCAGCTGCCCTATCTCTGGCATGGAGAATGGTGCTGCTTCCTTCACCTGGTCCCTGGACCTTTGCCCAAATCTTGAGGGGTAACAGGATTTTTTTCTTCCCAACCCAGGCCCTGTAGCCCTTATCCTCTCCTACCACACTGAGCCTGAATCCACCGGTGCACCAAACATCTCTCACACTGTTCCCTTACCATGGCCATGTCCATTATCTCACTCTCCACTGGTGCTGAAGCCCTTAAACCTAGCCCAGCTCCAATGCCTGGGCTTCCCTGCCATGAGAGAGCCCTGAGCACTGCCACTGCTCAGACCCTCCTAGCAGCCCATTCTTCCTCTCCTCCCCCAATGGTACCTTTCCTCTCTATCATGCTCCCAGTTGACCATTTAGGAATGGCCCCAGCCTCCTGTCCACATCCCTGCCAAACACATCCTTGGTTTGAACTAAGCTCCAGCTGAAAGCTGCCTTGGCAGCCCAAAGCAACTCCTACATGGGGTCACATGGGGCTCCTGTCTATCTAGCCATTCTCCTACCAATTAGGCCTCCCTCATCCTGACGATGCAGATACACTGGCTGGCCATCCTCTCTGCGGAGTTCCCTTCCCAGCTCCTCGACACCACGTCATTGCAAAGGCCATCCCTATCTACTGACTTTGGGGGGTCCCCTGACAGGCCCAACCTGGACCATCAAGCTTCCTCATTGCCTGCTTCTCCAGCTCTTCCAGCCCTCCTAGCCCAGGCCTAGTGCCTGGGCTGGGAAAAAAAGACCCAGATGTCCTGAGCTGACTTCTTAAATACCTTCCCTAACCTGCCCTTTGCTGCCACCTTCAGACATCCAGCAGCGATTAACCCCCAGAGCACTAATAAATTCCTAAGCAGAAGGTGGCAGGGGGTCGCTAATGGGAGTATGAGCCCCTCTAAAGATGGGGGGCTTACATCTGTCTTAAGGCTTTTGTGCTTCCAATTTGTGAATACCTCTAGCTGTCCATGACAACAGAGTCAAAGCACATCCCACATTTGTCACGGAACTCTGTTATCTGTAAGTTGATTCTGTACCAGAGGAGATCTAGATTGATGACAAAATGGAAAATCTGGAGACTGTAAATGAAAGCGAGACATCTCCTCCTCATAAGGCGGAACCCTATTTAGGGTTACGATAGTTTGCTTGAAAATTTTCCAGAGTTTCGTGATCGAGCTGGTATGCTGATGGGGTACTACTGTGGTACCTTCGGGGGTCATGGATGAAGGAGTTAAAACAAAGTCCTCTGCAGTCTCTACTGTGGCAGATGACTGCTATGTATCCATTGGAGGTGTTTCAAATGTGGTGTCAGAAACACCAGTTCTGCTTTGTGAAAGATCTGGAGGTTAGGATACCATAGGTTGTGCTTGGACTGAAGCAAATTGTGAGGAGTTACCTACCAGGGTTGGTATGGCGAAGAGATGTGAAATCTGTCAACATAAGGAGGTGCTCATCCTGTCCAGTGTAGTGGAAAGCTGTTGCCACAGAGCAAGATTGTTGAGATTGCCATAAAATGTCCTCCTTGTCAAAAACATCTCTTCTGCTGTGTACCACACAGGTTCATTGTTGGACAGTATGCCCCCTCTCCTCACATAAATCACACCTTAACAAATTCCAGCAGGTTATTCTAATGTAATCAGACTTTCCACATAGCCCACAACATAGCTGGTCACAGGCACTACTCAGATGATTATGTACTCCACATTTATAGCACGCCTTTTGCTGGCCTGTATAGACACATACTCTAAGGTCATGACAGAAAAAAAAAATATTGGAAATGTGTACTTCCCCAGCCTCTGAATGTTTGAATTTCATTTTAAACTGCCAACCCCCAGTTCAAATAATTTTTATATCCATTATTGGCCCGGGCAGCTCTAATACTTTACATTGTTGCCTAAACCAGTATTGAATGTCATTGATCTTCACCCACTCAAAACCATAGGGAACTTCAGGCATTCATGAGTCAGATATAGCACAACATTAGTAAATAAACAGTGAGGAGAGAGGGTCACCAGAGACCAGTTAGGGTCTGCAGAGACAGACTGGGCAGGAACCATCTGGGCAGACTAGTGAGCCAAGTGATGTGTTTCTGGTGAAAAATTCTATTTGTTTGTGTTTCTAATTATGGAGTAAAACCATCACTATTTTAATAAGAGGTTTTGTCAGAAGGATGGCAAGGAAAGGGGTCCAAAGAGGGAAGTCTTGACCTGATGATACTTCAACCAAAATATCTCAAGACTTTGGGCTATTTTATAGCTTACTTCGAAGTTGTCCTCACCCGAAATATGAATCAGGGCATATATTTCCGAGGTGAAAAACTGCAAGAAATCCTTCAATAAATTCTGGGCCACATAAACACTATCTGAACATTCTGCCGAACCTTTTTTATATAAGAGGCAAACTGCATTCCTTCTGGGGGCCAACTCTGCCTATTGCTGAAATGAATTAGCAAAGTGAGGTCTAGAGTGTTAATTCTTGGTATTAGAGGTCTCTAGTACTAAATCCTGGTGTGCAGATTTCTGCTTAACTGCTTCTTGTTCCTGAGGGGAGGTAGATATAGCTGTTGAATCATCCAAACCTTGAGCTTATTGGTCACCTTGTAAAATATCCTCCGGTTGTCCCCCCCCCCACACCGGTTCTGAGCATCCAACTGAGGTTGCACAATGTGTTGCCTGTACCACACACACACACACACACACACACACACACTTCAACATCTACTTCTGGTTGCAAACCTGTTGCAGGGGATCCAGACCTACTCCTACCATCAGCCTAATGTTCTTTAGAATTTATGTTAGACCAATACTGTAGGAAGGGTGGGGTGGATGGTGCACCTGCCCCGGGCGCATGTTCCGAGGGGCACAGTTTTGATAGCTTAATTTTTTTTTTTTTTTACTGTAATTACTAATGGCTGCCAGAAGGGACGCATCCGTGGAAGGAACAGCAAGTGGGGGGGGTCACATGGTCGTGCTGTCTAACGGGAGAAAAAAATCCTGTGGCCAGCGGCAGTATAAAAAGGTAGGGGCAGAATCGTGGAGCACGTGGTTGTGTGAGAGGTGGCTAGTTAATAGTTGCAGAGACTGAAACTACTAGAGTAGACCTAGACGGAGAGAGAGAGTTGATTATTTGATAGAGAGAGCAGAGAGGAAGAGCGATTGAAATAAAACTTGATTTTAATTTGTGTAAGCAAGCAGCACTACACTCTTCCTCTATCTTTTTTTTTTAATTTATCTTTATAGTTGGTCTACTGTCTCTCCTGTGTGTGTCCTCTGACAATTGACTGACGGAGTAGGACTACTGAGAGTAACTATTGAGAGACTTGCCGAGTCGCTGCCGCCTGCCCGCCTGAGATAAATAAATAAAATAAAATTTCCTCCTTAGCTTAATTCCTTCTTCAGTTCATCATTCCTTGTTGTGTGTGCCTGGGGTTGTTTTTTCTGTGATCGTTCGTTACTTCGTTGCCCTCTTGGTTTTCATTGTGTGACGGGGGGTGGAGGGGGATCCTCCGATTGAAAACAAAATTACATGAGTAATTTAGTCTGGTTAGATCACGCTGTGCCAGTGTGTTGTTGACCCTGGGACCTCTATCTAGTCTGACTATGCTCTGCAGGGCTCCCGCCTCCCTCTGTTCTCACTCCACAAAACAGGACACTAGTCCAGGATAGGCCTGAAGTCATCACTCAGTAGTAGTTAGTAGTCCATAGTCAGCGAACTTCTCAGCGCGAGAATTTGGCTGATGCGACCAGAGTCGGAGTGAGTGGACTCTAGTGAGGATACCAACTAAACTACTACCCAATGAGTGTGACTTCAGACTTGCTGTCTTCTTTTCTTGCTGAGCTGCTGTTGCTGCCACTGCCGCCTGATAAACTAAAATTTATTTCCAATTCCAACCAAATTCCTTTATTTCCTTCCTTGTCTGTACCTGCCAGGATCATTCTTTTTTTTGTGATTGTCCTCTGGCTCCCTTAGTTCAATAGTTCAAATTTAATGATTGTCTTTACTTAACTGACGGGGGGGGGGGTGTCCAATTGGAAAAATTAAAATGTATACATTTCTGGTGATGTGATTGTGTTACGTTTCTCCTCCCGCCCGCAGCCCCAAGACCTCCAGTCTGCTCCACAGCTCACAAGTCCTAGTTAGTCCAGACTCCACCGACCCATACTCAGCTGTGAGAGTGCCGTCTATAGCATATTAATAAAGCCGCATAAAACAGTCCTACAGCTCGATTGGGGAAAAAAAACTGAAGGCCAGTTAAAATATTTCCATCCGCGTTTCTATGGGGGATGGGTAGGAAAGGTTCTTATCTTGATCATCAACAAATCAGAAGGGAGGGGGTCAGCAGAGCAGTATTGAAAATGGAGAATAGGAAGCAGAGGTGAGGTGAGGATCTGTTTTGCAGTTTCCCTTCAGGAAATACTGTAGTTAATGCATTTGGGGACTATTATGAGACCCTATACTTACAGGAGCGTGGTCCCACCCACACATGAGTCTAGGGTGGTGAATTATCTGGGGATATTGCAGCCGAAGTCTTTCACACAAGAGCAGCAGGATTCCTTAGACAACCCTATAACTGACACTGAACTTATGGATTCCCCCAAGAATATTATAAAATGTTCTGGGAGCTCATAAAACCAAATCTAATCAGACTTTTTGCATTTGTGCTGGACGGGCATCCGTATCTAGCTAGCTCTTACCATCAACAGCAGCACAGGCAGCAAATAAATATGAAGCTGCTCGGTTTGCTCCAATGCTCCCACACTGAGCTTTCTGTTTCACCACTGCATCATGCAGCAGGAGAGACTGAGTATAGTCATTGCAAAAATTCAACTTCCTGGCTAGAAGACTCTTCTGGTTGGTTCATACTCTTTCTCTGTGAGTGCTGGAGGTCCAGGACCAGCACAGACAAAGAGTACGAACCAGAAAAGCCTTCTAGTCAGGAAGTTGAATTTTGCAGTTTGGCTATACTCTCTCCTGCTATGTTCTGTTCTACCGTAGTTCCAGGCTGAAGGAGACAGTCACAGACCTAGCTGGCTGCTACTCTGTTTCATATATCTGACAGAAAAGAAACACTTTTCAGTGATTAAAAAAAATATCAGTGCTGAACTTATCTTTAGACAGTCTTTAGTGAAGCATATTGTTGCTGTTTTGTGTTATTTGTAATTTTTACGTAGATTTTCTTACTTTGTTCTGTATTTGTTTCTGTATGCCCTATTTAATTTCACTGCTTACTGTGCCTAATTTTTGTAGTGTGTAAATTGCTTTCACTAATATGTATGAGTAAGCGAGGATATGGAATGACTGTAGGGGAGACTGTTGGTGGTGATGGATGTGGGAAAATGTTGCTTGGCCATGGATTGATGTGGTGGTGTGGAGGCGCTGGCACTGAGAACAGCACTGGCAGTTTTATGCAATCAACCACTCTTTGTGGGCAGAATGGCTAACATGAAACTCAGTTTCATGTTAGCCATTCTGCCCACAAAGAGTGGGTGATTAGATAGCATAAAAATTGCAGAGTTTTTGTTGAGTGTGGCTTATTCTCAAACCAAATGCTTTGCAGAGCTTGGATATGGAGTCTGTAAAAGCACCTCCAGTTCTTCTGCTGCATCCTCACCTGTTGGTGTTTTTCTTCTAGTGTGTTTCTGTAGGGAATGCCACTGCCAGTGCCAGCAGCAACCTCACAACTTTGAATACCACTTCCAGCACTACCACATTGTGTCTCAAGCTAGAGCAACCAAACATTAAAGTGCTATTTAAGCAAGTTTACCAGATACCAGTGTAATCACCCAGTATCCCAAGAGTTACACACTGCTGCAGTGGCATTGTGGTTATGTCAGTGCTTTCTCCTGGTTACAGCGGTATCTCCCAGTTAGTGCAGTGAACCCTGATGGTTGTAACGCTTTATCCCCTCTCAGTTACACCAGTATCTCATAGCTACTACAGTGACATCTGCCAGCAATACCAGTGTACCCTCCCAGGTATATCAGTCACCTAACTATTGCTGTAATTTGCACACTGACTTACTATATCTGTTAGCCTAAAAGATACATTAAGTCAGTATACCAGTTACAGCAATATCTGCTCTCTGTTATATCACTTTGCTCACATTTATGCAGGTGTGACAGTGTCCCAGACTCCCATTAAAGTAGTTCCTCCTAATTACAGTTAAACAGTGTCTCAGTTATAGCAGTTTCTCTTCTCACTCCAGTTATGCCAGTATCAGCTTCCAGTTATACCAGTGTCTCTTCCCAGTTACACCTCTCAGCCAGAGTTTCCCACATCTCATATTCCATGGGAGCAAAATATTCCCTGAAATCAGGGGTAGGGAACATGTAACAAAAGTGTGTTTTTCTTCAAGAAAAAAAACAAAACTCACCACAGAGCATGTAAACCCCTCAGAGCTTTATGTAGCAATAGTTCCCAGTATATTTCAAAAATGTATATAGGGTGGGTGGTTGATGGCATTGTTGGTCAGCCACTTGACCGCAATTGTGCCTGCACACTCTGATGCCAGCCAGCCAGTCTCCCACATCTCATATTCCATGGGAGCAAAATATTCCCTGAAATCAGGGGTAGGGAACATGTAACAAAAGTATGTTTTTTTTCTTCAAGAAAAGTCCCAAAAGTCACAGCAGAGCATGTAAACCCTTCAGACCCCTGGCTCTTTTCTGGGGGGGGGGGCGCAAAATTAGTCTCTTGCCCAGGGCACCAAAATGCCTTCCTATGGCTCTGTGTTAGATTGTAACAATTCATTATTTTTGCTTTGCATGGTATTATCATCTGTCATATACATCTTATTACAGACAACTCACAGAGGAACCAAATGTACAATATACAGGAGAATTTAAATCTTTAAATCTCTACCGAACAACATCAAAGAACAGATAAATAAACTAATTTTAAACAAACAGTCTCCAGGAACATTCTACATGCTGCTTGAGATACACAAACCTTTAAATCCATGTCAACCCATCATCTCTAGATTTGGCACACTCCCTGAGAACATTTCAGGACTCGTATAATCCATTTTAAAACCACTAGTGACATCTACCAGCAGTTTCACTAAGAATGCAGATTTTCTCAGGAAACTGAAACAAATAAGACAACTACCAGCCAGCACTACTCTAGCCACAAAATGTGTCAGTGCCCTCTACACTAATATCCCACATGAAGATGCCATATCAGCATGTCAAGATTTTTACAGGGCAATACATCCACAACAGACATTTCAAAAATCTCCATCAGCACCTTCATAAAGTTAATTCTGACACAGAACAGCATCCCATTTATTGACAGGTGCTTTTTACAGGTCATGGGGATAGCAACTGGAACAAATATGGCACCACAATATGTCAATCTTTTCATGGCCAGTTTAAAAGAAACATAGAAACATAAAATCTGACAGTAGATAAGAGCCAGTTGGCCCACCCAATCTGCCTATTTTTCCCTACCTACATTCTCACCGCAGACCCTACTTGATCTACAGCTCTTTCTCCCTCCACACTTTTTTTCCACTACAACTCCCATGTGCCTATCCAATGCATTATTGAGCCCCCGACCACTTTTCTTCATCCACATCAGCTCTGCTGGAAGGTTGTTCCAGGAATTCACTGTTCTTTCTGTGAAGAAGTACTTACTCACAACTCTTGTGAATCTACCCCTTTCTAGCTTTATATCATGTCCCCTTGTTCTTAAGCACTTTTTTCCTGAAAAATATTTCCCTCCTGTACCTTATTTACCCCTGTGAGGACCTTAAAGGTCTCTATCATATCCCTCCTCTCC
The DNA here is from genome assembly GCA_016271365.2 of Neoceratodus forsteri. Lineage (NCBI taxonomy): Eukaryota > Metazoa > Chordata > Ceratodontiformes > Ceratodontidae > Neoceratodus > Neoceratodus forsteri. Next base: position 838,479,377 of record CM028131.1, read on the forward strand.
CCCTCTCTTCCAGAGTGTACATGTTGAGGTCCTTTAGTCTCTCCTCATTGGGTTTTGATGCAGACTCTGAAAATTTTTTGCTGCCCTCCTCTGGACCACCTCGACTCTTTCTATGTCCTTCTGGAGATGTGGTCTCCAGAACTGGACACAGTACTCGGGGGGGGTCTTACCAGTGATCTATACAGGGCCAACACCACCTCCCTCATTCTGCTGGTGATACCCCTGCCAGTGCACCCCAGCATCCCACTACCCTGCTGACTGTCTTGTCATACTGTCTGGTCACCTTTAGGTCATCCAATATGATTACCCTTAGGTTTTTTTACTGCTTGGATGTTATCAGTACCACTGCATCCATTTTGTACTCTGTACCTAGGTTTTTTTGTCCAAAGATCATTATTTAGTACTTTTTTGCACTGAATCTCAGCTGCCATACCCTTGACCACTCATCAAGTTTTCTCAGATCTCTGCCCATCCTCCCCCTCAATAGTGTACACCCTGTTGCAGATCTTGGTGTCATCCACAAAGAGGCAGACCTTCCCTTCCAGATCCTCTGAAATGTCACTTATAAAGACCTTAAAGAGAACTGGTCATAGTATTGATCCCTGAGGTACCCAGCTGGCCACCCTCTCTTTCTCGGAGCGAACTCTGTTCACCACCACCCTCTGTTGCCTATCCCCTAACCAATTTCATAGTATTGATCCCTGAGGTACCCAGCTTGTCACCCTCCCTTTCTCAGCACAAACTCTGTTTACCACCACCCTCTGTTGCCTATCCCCTAACCAATTTCTTATCCAGTTAACCAACTTTTTACCCACTCCTAAGCTACCCAGCTTGCTCACTAGTCTCCTATGTGGAATGGTGTTGAAAGTTTTAATGAAATCTAGGTAAGCCATGTCCACTGCTCCTCACTGATCTAATTCCTTGGTCACCCAATCAAAGAAATCTATCAGATTTGTTTGACATGACCTCACTCCATGAATCCATGCTGCCTCGGGTCCTGTAACCTGTTGGATTCAAGATATTCCACAATTCTTTCCATTAACTTTCCCACCACTAATGTCAGGCTTTCAGAAGTAGGACTATATCTGCCGTCCTCCAGTCCTTGAACCATTCCAGTTTCCAGTCATCTGTTAAATTAAATGGGACTGTCAGAGGTGCAGTCTGTAGCTCCCTGAGCACCCTCAATTACCTTGGATGCACCCTGTCTGGCCGCAACACTTTGTCCATTTTCAGATTAGAGAGTGACTTGAGGACTGTCTCTCCTCTGAAAAAAAGACTAGTGTCCCCTTCCACCTCCACCCCAAGCTCTTGTTGCTTGTTTGAGGTCCCTCCTCTTCTCTTCCTTTGTGAACATGGAGCGGAAGAATTTGTTCAAGATGTCTGTCTTTTCTGGGACCCCTTATCTACAGCCCCCTTTCCCCTTTTAACCTTACAATCCCTCCCTTGGGTTTCCTCTTTTCAATTACATGCCAAAAAATTGTCTTGTCCCCTTTTGATACTACCTGGGTTATTGTCTCTTCAGTTTGTAGCTTTACACTCCTTACTGCTTTTCCTGCTTCTCTCTGTTTCCCCGATACACCTCCCTATTCTCCTTCCTCTGCATCTTCTTGTATCTTCTGAATGCAACCCTTTTAGCCTTTACCTTTTCCACGCACCTCTTTCAAGAACCATAGCAGTCTCTTTTTCCTCTTACTTTTGCTCACTTGCTTGATGCATGTGTTTGTTGCCTTCACTATGCCCCCTTTTTAGCTTGGCACACTGTTTCTTCACCTTCTAGGTCATCCCCCCTGCCAGGTCATCCCTGAGGCATTCACCCATCTTTATAAAATCTGCTCTTTTCAAGTCCAGGACCCTCACCCATGCATGGTTTAATTCTGCAGCCATCCTTATACTGAACCACACCATACAATGATCACTGGTTCCCAGGGGGACTTCCACCTTGATGTCTGCAACACTGTCCCTGTTAGTGAGCACCAGGTCCAGTCTTGCCCATCATGAGTGGGCTCACTGAGTAGTTGTCTGAGGAGTTCCCCCAGCATGGACTCTAGGATATCCCTGATTCTAGATGAAGCCACACCTGGGAGACTACAGTCTACATCCAGCAGACTAAAGTCCCCAACAGCAGCACCTTCCCTTTTCTGCCATTTTGCCGATGACTTCCAACAGTACCTTATCTAACTCCACCACATTTGCTGGAGGTCTGTAGATCACACCAGTGCAAATAGTGGCTCTGTTCCCTGACTCCATGGTGACCCACAGTACCTCTGCCCCCGAATTCCCCATATCTCTGTCACTTTTATGCTTTCCTTCACATAAAGCACCACACCCTGTCCTTTTCTTCCCACCCTGTCCATCCTGAATAGTGTAGCCTGGTATAGCCATGTCCCAGTCATGGTTTGCAGTGGACTATGACACTGTAATGACTACTATATCTAGGTTGGCCTCTGCCATGATGGCCTCTGGGTCTGGAATCTGACTTCCAAGACTCTACCATTTGCACACATGGCCTTCCAGATTTTGCTAGCATTCTGCTTGTTGCCCCTTTTTATGTTTGCTTGTGCTTGCACAAAAAACATTTTGTTACAATGAATGGCATTTCAGAGGTGAGTCACTGCTGAGCCCCTTGCAGCTTATGCTGCAAGGGACTCAGTAGTTCAGACTAATGACTAGGCACGCTGATCATGACACTACTCACCACCTGTTTGGGGGGGAAACTTTGTGCACGTGAAAGGATTCAGCCACTCCTATCAGACAGCGGCTGGCTCATTTCATTTACATGACACCCTCAGAAACCAGGTGTGGAGTCATTATTACTGACAGCTGACCTTTGACCAGTTCTGTCCCCTCCAACCCCCTCCCATTCCACAGTAACTTCACACACTACCCAGCCACTTGATTCAAACTCCCTGTCTCTACCCATTCAACACTTGCCCCTACCCTCTTTGGCCTTAATGTTCCTTTCCAAGGGTTCTGACAGTGTGAGTACTCAGGTACTTGAGCACCTATAAAGTTAAATTGGGCACCTGCAAAAACTGGACCATTCATAGTTACCAGAATATATCTCTGTGGCAGTTTAAATGCCTCTCAAAACCAGGGAAGATGACTTCTAACTCCTACTTTGCCCAAACCCCAAATGCCGGAAGTAAACTACTTGGATCAGTTTCAGTCATGTACAAACTGTGTCTTTGAAATGGGAAAAATGCATACAATTCAAGTACAATAGCACACTTTTTTAATAGTTTGCAGACATTGATATGTCTTTGAAACATCCCTATTTATCAACAGACAAGCAGGCAATTGATCTTTGCTTATTCTATGCTAATTTGGTTTGTTCGGCGTACATATCATGGAGTGGAATATAAACTCTACAGAGACACAAATCACATTTTCTTACCAAAATCACCTTATTTAACAGTGGAAGGCTCTGCCATTTCATTCATTACAAGTAAATATATTTTATTTAGTGTGTAAGTAACTATCAAACTATCAATCAAAACAGTTCTGAAATCAGTGTGTACATACGAACATATGATCATGCCAGCAGAAACAGACCTCATCAAATCAATTAAATCAAATCATATTTTTTTATAAAAAGCGTCTTTCTTACAACCAAGGTGCTTGTGCATAATAAAACAAATACAATAAATAATCCCAGCAATAATCAATAAAATCCTACAGTTTAAAACTCTAGCAATCATAATACAACATTAGAAATCTGGATATGCCAGTTCAAATAAATGGGTCTTTAGTGCAGTTTTAAACTCCTGGACGGTGAGACAATCTCGCACCCGTCGAGGTAGAGAATTTCACAGGGTTGGAGCCACAAAGCTAAAAGACTAGGCCCCAAATGTCTTTAAATGGACCCTGGGAATCTCCAGCAATCCCTCGTCGGAGGATTGGAGAGGGTGGAGTGGATAGTAAGGGTGAAGGAGATCTTGTAAATAACTAGGTCCCTGGTCATGTAGGGCTTTATAGGTCAGCAAACTGACCTTGAAGGTGATCCTCCACTGCACTGGCAGCCAGTGCAGTCCACAGAGCACAGACGTTATATGACTGGTTCTAGATGTACCAGTCAACAACCTGGCTGCTGCATTGTGCACTAGCTGAAGGAGGCGGACATCAACCCCGGCAGCCCTAGGTAAAGGGCATTGCAGTAGTCAAGGTGAGAGATAATGAAGGCATGGACCAGCATTGAAAGATCCTGGGGAGGAACCAGGTGTTTCACCCAGGCAATATTCCTCAAATGGTAAAAAGAGATCTTGATGACTGCAGACACCTGTGATTTTAGGATCAAGCCATTGTCAACAATAACACCCAGGTTCCTCACCCTGTCTGAGGTAGTCAGCTCAGCACTCCCAAGTCATAGTCCAGAGAGTGAACATGCTGACAAACCCACCTCCCAATGATCAGGATCCACAACCAGCACCTCCGTTTTTGCCAGGTTCAACTGCAGCCAGCTCACACTCATCCAGTCCTGGATCTCGGCAAGACAGTTGTTAAATTCCGAGAGAAACATATCCTGACCAGGTGCAAAGGACATGTACAGCTGAGTGTCATCTGCATAGCAGTGAAAACTCAGACCATACCACCTAATAATCTCTCCTAATGGCAACATATACACTGCAAACAACATGGGTGACAAAATGGAGCCCTGCGGCACCCTGCAGGATAGGGTGAGAAGGGTCGAGGAATAAATTCCAGACACCACTGTCTGAGTCCAACCCTCGAGGAAAGATTGAAACCACCTGAGGACCATACCAGACAGTCCACAGATATGTCACAGATGCTCCAACAGTACACCATGGTCTACAGTGTCAAATGCTGCAGAGAGATCAAGGAGGACCAAGATGGAATGGGTCTTCCAATCTCTCGCTATTAGAAGGTCATTTAGCACCCGTACAAGAGCTGTCTCAGTACTATGTCTCTTCCTAAATCCAGACTGGAGAAAATCATAGACATTGTGACTGGTCAAATGATCATCCAATTGCAATGCCACCACCTTCTCAATAACCTTACCCACAAAGGGAAGGTTAGAGACAGGTCTATAGTTCGCCAAGCAGTCCGGGTCAAGGGAGGGCTTTTTAAGGAGGAGCTGAACAACCACCTCCTTCAGGGGATCTGGGAAGATTCCCCTCTCCAATGGCCTCCAGACTATCTCAGCTAGGACCAGGTTGATTTCAACTACACATCCTACCAGGAGGTGTGTGGGGCCTGGATCCAAACTACAGCTGGTTGGTCACAATGTCTGTATGATCATCACTATGTCAGTGATTGCAGGTCAGCTAAAGTCAGACCAAGTGAACTGGGGACCCGATATCTCCTGCTGACCACTGCAACTTCCATTAGAGTGAACTGGATAGATACCAAACCTGACTGTGGCAACCTTATCTGCAAAGAACCGAGCAACCTCGTCACACTATTCTTGTGACAAAGCTCTCCCAGACTGGAGGCAGACTGGATTGCACAATCTGTCCACAGTCTGGAACAGCTGAGTTGGTCAGTTCTGTGCAGCAGCAATGTCCCTGGACAGGAATTCTACCTTCTTATGGGTGATTGCTGATTGGTAGACCACATAATGGTCCATCAATCTAAGTCTGTCACCTTGCAGTCCCGATTTCCACCAGCACCGCTCTAATCTTCACCGCGCTCTATCATGGTCTATCACATCTGCTCGAGTGCAGCTAGCATCTTTATATTGTAACTGACCCACCCCTCCCCATCTCACCCTAGCTGACCAGCCACTTCCCCGTTCCCTGTACCATGCCCTTTTGAAACTACCCACTGTCTCACATGAGATCACCCCCTCTGGTAGTGCATTTCATTTCGACATCACCCTATCTGTGAAGTAATGCCTTCTTATCTCTCTCATAAATCTGCCCCCCCCATTCTTAGTCCATGCCCTCTTGTGTCCCTCCCCTTCCTCAGGTTAAAAAATACCTCTGTGCTAGATTTGTTGATCCCCTGCAGGTGCTTGAATGTTTCAATCATTCCCCCACATCCCTCCTCTCCTCCAGGGTGAACAAACACAGATCCCCTAGCCTATCCTCATAGGCTTTGCTCTCAATCCCCCTGTATCAATTTTGACACCCTTCGCTGCACCTCCTCTAGCAGTCTAATATCCCTCTTCAGATACGGACACCAGTACTGCAAGCAGTACTCCAACTGCAGCCTGATCAAGGACCTGTAGAGGGGCATTATCACTTCCCTATGCCTGGAGGAGAATCCCCTTTCAATACACCCCAGCATCCTGTTAGCCTTAGCTGCAGCTTTCCTGCATTGAGCAGAGTTGTTCATGCTCCCCGTTACCATCACCCCAAAGTCCTTCTCTTCCTCAGTGACCCCCAGTTTCACCCTCCCAATAATAGGAATTATAGTAATAAAAATGAAAGCATGAATAAATGTCTCCATAGTATTTTACTACTGAATGTCCAGAGGGAAAACAAAACATGGCATCTGAAAGCTTATGTGTCAAGGACCAGCTAAGTAGTTTGGATATGGTACGTGCCTAAACTGTGCCAGCGGTTAACAAATCCAGACTTCAACTAACAATTTGCATCTGCATTATGCTTCAAAGCAACAGAACTATGTAGATAAAATTTGCAAAAAATATAAATGGTCTATGTACTCATGGAAACAAGCCCAGATTCAACTATAAAAGTATGCATGTTAACATCTTCTTTTAAAAAGACACTACTTCCATTCAATGCAAGAGCACAACATGGAAGGTTTAGCATGTCCATCCAACAAACTTTTTCCTCCAGAGAGCATTTCAGTAAACTGTCAAAGTTGCTTGCTGCTAGTAATCCTCAGGAGATTTCAATGCGGAGAAATAACCAGTGCCATGTATAATCTGAAGCTTCTGGTACATACTACATATTGATATAACATCCATGATTGAATCCCACTATTGTAAACAAATATATGCAAAAAAGATCCTCGAGAAATCAAATTAAGGGCCTCAGATTTTTTGTAGATCTAATTACATGGCAATTAAAATCAGTTGTAGTCTCCCCTGGTTACACCATGTTATGGCAAAAAACATTTTACTGATGTTGATTATGGTGCCGGCAAAATGCCACCTGGCATTACAGTGCCAGGCATTGCCATCCCGGGAGGTACAGCGCCAAAGCGCCCTCCTGGGAAGCAGTTGTTTTTTTGAGGGGGGCTTTGCCTTTTCATCCCCCCTGTGGGGGGCAAAGACCCCTGACTTTAAATTACTAACTCGGGTGGGGGCATGAGCATGGGGCAAAAGCCTACACTGATCAGAAATCAGTTGCCCCTCTCAGTGTCGGCAATCGGGAGTCTCTCTAGTTGCGGTGTGAAATTTATGTCACCCTTCTAATGGGATACTGTCTCTCCTACCCAAGGATTGCTCAGTCTATATTTGCAGACACTACACCGACTGCAAAGGCAAAGCTGTGCAAACATATTATTACGATGCACGCAACCATTCGGCATTGACAAAAGCTTGTTCCTTTTTGCCTTCTCCTCCCTCCTTCCCTCCCTCCCTCTCCTTTTAATGTTTCTGTCCCCTGTCTCCATTACTATCTCCCTACCTCCTTTATTATGTTACACCCTGGGATACCTCTCCCTTTGGGATCATTCTACTTCAGCCTGTGTGGGGGCAGTTTCTGCCTCCCCGATTTCTTCTGCCACCCCCCCCCCCTTGGCTAGTTTAAATGTTCATCAAAGTAACATTTAAACTCTCCATTGAGGACTGCAGTTCCTCTCCCAGATGGATGCAGGCCATCACCCCTGTATAGGCACTCTTCCTGCCACATGAGTTCCCAGTCCCCATTGTAGCCAAAACCTTCCTGTCTGCACCATTCCTTCAGCCATGAATTGAAGGTCCTGGTGTGGAGAACCCTCTTCTTCCCCTGTTGTAAACAGGCAGCACTTCAGCGAAGACTACTGAGCATGCCACCTAAGACCACACCCCATGAAGATTTTTTAAACTCCACCCCTGTAAACTATTACTGTACCTCTGATATAGATTACATTATCCTTATTTGGACAGAAGGTAAACACTGCCTTATAAAGTTTCATCATGATTTCATTTTTTTCCTTCTTCTTTTTTTCTCTTTGCGGAAGGGAGCAGCTCTCACTCTGTCCATGGCCCCCAAAATTAATGTCTACCTCCCTCAATTGCACTGGAGACCAAGTCCTACACAGATTCCTCCAATGTGGAGATCAGGAGGGGAGCTCCATCCTCCCCTCAGCCAAGTATCCAGATTTTCCCCCTGTGGTTTTACAGTGGTGCAAGCTGCTAGGGAGTGCACAGGGCTTTGTGAAGCCTGAAAGTCCCAAAATGTTTCTAAGAGCACTCACAAAGACACAGGGACATTGCTGCTTCATTCATATGGTATCAGTTTATTAATTCTCATAATGTTTCCAAGAGCACTCACGAGGACACAGGAGTATGGCTTCTTCATTCATATAGTGTCAGTTTATTCATCTCTGCTATGGCAGAACCGCTTACAAGTTAATATATAACAAAATGCCAACCATATACAATAATAACAAATACATGTAGTTGCATTAGCAATTTCATCATGTACTCTTCCTTCAACTAGCCATGGCAGTTTGACCCTTCTCAGAGACTACCTCAGGGCATATATAGAGGAGAACATCACTGCCTTTTATATCATGTTATCAGGTGGCATCAGCGCTATTATCAGTTTGCAATTAGCCAACATCTCCGTAGCCATGAAGTAAATCCATTTAAGGACAAGATTAATATATGGTAGAGGTTTATAGAAGATGTAACTTGTGTGTGGAATGGGGATAAGACAGAAATACCAGAGTTCATGAACTGGCTGCACATAAATAACCTGAACCTCAGTTTCACATACTACGACTAAAACAAGCTCAGATTTTCTAAATATTACATTTCATGTTGAACCAGATAAACCTATTAAAACCAATTTTTTTTTAAAACTGCCACAGACTATCTACGGGAAGCCTAAAGTGCACATCCTGTAGCCTTAAAACAGTCAGTCCCCTACTGTTAGTTTATCCCATTGAGGAGGAATTGCAGCTCTGTAGAAGCTTTTGACAACCAAGTCAATGAAATAGATGCAAGATTTTTACAAAGAATGTAGTATGACATGAATCTGCTAAAAGAAACAAGAGAAATAACACTATAACAAAACAGAAGAGATCTCCTAAGAGAAAAGGATAGGTCATGCAATAAGGGGAAACAAGGCCCAGTTACATGTGTTATAGAACATAACAATTTAGCAGGGAAGATGGACAATATTATTTACAAAAACTGACCCATCTTGTTGGAAGACATGGAGGTTGAAGGTGCAGCTGGGAAGCAACCTAGAATGTCCTTAAAAAGGCAGCCTGTATAAAGAAGTTGCTAATATGTAGCCATTACAAGGAGCTAAAGACCTTACAGGGTACCTGGCTAGCAGTCAGACCAAAATGATTCTTCCAGTGCCACAACTGTAACATGTGATAGAAGCTTTAAATTCCACCCCCATGTTTCATTCATTAGGGACTTCTAAACATAGATATGAGTGCTGTCATCAGGTTATATAAACACTGACTTATTGTTCTTTCTTCTTTTGTTTCTCAGGTTCTATCTATATCTTATCTATCCACAGGACTGGATTGTTTTAATATTGATCTCCTTTTATAGTGGCCTATGAAGGAATGAAATGGAAGAGGATGATTACGTGGTCCTACCAAACTGCTGATTCTTTCTGTCTTTGTAAGATACTAGTGTCAAACTTATTAAGTGCATCTGCCAAGTTGAGCTGCTACATATTGATTGGCATTTGAATGATAAAAACGAAAATATTGTTTGTAAGCACTATCCTGTAGCATGAACTGTTATGGGTATAACTGCAAACTGATAACACTGCTGATGTAATCTGATGACACAATACAAAAGGCAGTGGCATTCTCTACCCTAGATATGCCCCCTGAGGAAGACTCTGGACAGGGTCAAAGCATCTGGGCTAATTCAAGGAAGAGTGCCTGATTAAATTGCTAATGCAACTGCACGTATTTGTTATTTTTCTACACAGTTGGCTGTTTTATGTATTAACTTGTGAGCAGGTTCTGCTGTAGCATAGACGAATATTCTGACACCATATAAATGAAGCAGCCATGTCCCCGTGTCTTTGTGAGTGCTCTTGGATACATTCTGGGACTATTTGTTACCACAATGATGAAGTCATCCTTGAAGACGATACAGGTATAATGGGCAACATTTTTAATAGGGCAGTCACTGACTTCAGCGCAGTCCTCCCTCAGAGAGCAGCCACATATTCCGATGAAGTACCAACTACAAACCAGCTGCCCAACTACTCAAACACTGGGCACTGCCCAAACTTTTACTTTAGGCAGGTGACTGCCAAAGAAACTAGTAGATATTCAGTGAGGGTCCTGGGCAAAACAAGGATGGGGTGATGGGATTGACATGAGCACCAAAAGAGGAGAGCAACAACACCTTTCTTAATAGCAAATAATCTTGACTCCACCCTAGAGCAGGTAAACTCCTTCAGGTACATGGGGATCATGATTTATGAGTCTCTATCCTTTCAAGAACACATTGGCATTACTACCTCTGCTGACAACGGGAAGCTAGGAATCCTTTTTAGACTTCGATTCTGACTCACACCGGAGGCTAGACTACTGGTTGTCAGTGGCACAATCCTACCAATCCTTGACTATGGTAATGTGGTTTATGGTGTAGCTTTGGAAGCCACCCTTCACTGAGTCCAAACAACATTCAACAAGGCATGCAGATTTGTGCTGGATGCTGATCGTCTTGAACATACTTGCGACCAGTACTCCAAGACAAAATGGCTTCCTCTCCATGATCGAATCAAACTCCAGACCTGCCTGCTGGGGAATAAGGCTCTTCTAGGGCTTGCACCTCCATCCTTACAGGCTCTATTCCAGTCTGTCAATGCTAAGCATGCTACTGGAAGTGTAACAAATCACACCCTGGTGGTACCTTTCAGAAAAGCATTCCTAGGCAGGCGTGCCTTCACAGTTAGGACCCCTACCTGGCTAAATGAGCTTCTCTTTCCCACCACAAGCCTAACACATCTTGGCCACTTAAAATCTGAACTTCAGAAATCCATCACACCTCCAGAATACTGCAACTGCCAGGCTTAACACCACCTTACACGGCTTGACTACCCAATAGCCCCAGGGCCTCTACTCATGCTCCCCAAACCATGACAAGTCTATCCTCTAGACGTATAGGTATGACGTTGCCCAAACTGGGAATAATAACTGCCTCTGTGGTCTCTCAGTTAATTGCCTCTCCCATAACCTCCTCCCTCCTCTATCCCCCCATAGGTGTGACTACCCCAGCAATGTCCTCTATCTTTTATGCTTTGTATTAACTTGGGCATTGTTGTATTCTTTTTTATTGTATTCTGTTTTGGTTTGGTGTCTTCTATCAGCTGTGAATGTGGCACAGATTGTGCTACTCATTGAGAAATACTCACGTACTATACCTCCTAGAGGCAGCATACAAAGTTTAATTATCAGCAACTGAAGATAATCTACCTAATATGTCTGTGGATGCTCTGTGATAATCTCTGCCTACACTTGGATGTTAAATGTTTGACATATTGGATATATCAGCATTTTTGATCAACACATAGTATCTGTTACAAGACGGTCCTGGGAGGACAATAAACATTTACAATGAACCAGAGAAAAACTCACGGGCATACAATTATACACATATGGAGTGCATGTCAAAATAACTTAAGTAGTGGTACACATGGATACACAGTCAAACATTTTGCAGAGTTACAAAGATACCATATCTACAGTTACAGAATAACATAGCATAGACTACAATATTTTTTTGTGAGTCAGGAAAAAAAGAAATGAACTAAGTGAAAAATAAATAAAAGGGTAACCAATATCTAAGGCTGTTCACATCCTTACACAGGCTACCTTAGGTGGGGAAGGGGGGAGGGGGGAGTGCTAACAGTTGGGGTAACCAAGCCTGTTGCAAGTGGATTGCCATCTGAGACTTTTTGAGTGGTTATCGGTGGCAGTTACATGTTTCCTTCAAGGTATGATTGAGCAGGGATTTAAAGGTGGCTATCCCCGGAATTTGAGTAAGTCTTAGAGACTTCTGAAGGGTGTTCCATAGTGATGGGAGAGCAAAGCTAACGGCTGCAGCACCATAGCATGTTCTAATCTTAGGGACATCAAACATAACAAAAGAGTATCACTTCAGACAGTAAGACCCCTGGTTACAGGAGAAAAGCTTGGTAATGTACAAAGGGAGTTTGTTTGTGATTGCTCTGTGAATCCAAAGCAAAGCATTCCTCAACCTCCTAATACTAAAGGAAGACCAGCCTAACACATCATAGGGCAAACAGTGGTGAGTATTAAAAGAAGCATTGGTAATAAATCTCAGTGCCTGATGATATAGAGTGTCAAGTTTAGATAGAGCTGTTGTTGGATAATGGCTATAGAGAATATCAGCATAATATATTAAAGTAAAAAAAGTAAGGGAGGGGAGGGCCACCAGGGGCCATGATATGAGACTGGAGGGAGGAAGGTTCAGGAGGGAGATGAGGAGACACTTTTTTACAGAGAGGGTGGTGGCTGGGTGGAACGCGTTACCTGCAGAAGTGGTATCCAGTAGAACAGTGGACTGCTTCAAAAGGGGATGGGACAAGACAAGGGGGAGGGTCAATGGAGGGGAATGGTGGAAGGGAGGGGCAGCTGCAGAATCAGGGGTGCTAGCTGCACATTTGAGCAGACTTGATAGACCTCTAAGTCTTATCTGCTGGCAAATTTCATATGTTTGTATGTTCATAGTTTGCACCAGTTTAATTTTAGCCTCATAGTTGAGGAGGTGTCTCATGCAGTAGAAAATGTCCAGTCACTGCCGTAATTTTTTGGAAAGCTTATTATCGATCAAAAAACCCAAGTATTTAAACTTGTGGTGGCTCCCCAAGCAGGGTCTAGATCCATAGGTTCTGTACAATAATTGTTTTAGAATGTGTTGATGGGGAGATAAACATAGCTTTTGTCTTTTTTTGCATTAAGGAGCAGCTTCAGCTGTTAAAGGTTCTGTTGCAGAATATCAAACTCACGTTGTAGCTCTGCTCAAGAGAGCTTAGGGGTGTGACTAGTTGTGTTTAGTACAGTGTCATCTGTGAAAAGATGTATGCTTGCTATACTGATTTTGGAGTCTATGTTATTTATATAGATTGCAAAAAGAAGGGGTCCAAGGATAGACCCTTGTGGCACCCCTCTTGGTAGAATTTTGAGTGGTGAAAGGTCCTCCTGTGCTTTGACTTGTTGCATTCTACCAATAAGATAGCAATTGAACCAATTCATAGCAATATCATCAAGGTCAAGATAGCGCAATGCAGACAAAAGCAAGCCATGGTCGATGGTATCAAAGGCCTTGCTTAGGTCTAGGAAGAGTGCACAGATGTGCTTCTTAGAATCAAGAGCATTTTGCCAGTCATTGGTGACCTTAGTTAAGGCAGATACCGTGTTATGCTTTAGTCTGAAGCCAGACTGTATGGGATTTAACAAGTTTTCTGACTCCAAGTATTCCCTCAGCTGACAGTTAACTAATTTTTCCAATAGTTTTGATAGGATGGGTAGCAGTGAAATGGGCCGGTAGTTGTTGAAGTTACATGTGTCGCCAGATTTAAAGAGAGGCATGATGTGCTCAATTTTCCAGGTAGCTAGCAGTTCACCTAGGGCTAGGGATAAGTTGAAGAGATGTGTGAGGTGGGCAGTCAGGTAATAATAACCTACTTTCAGGAAGATGGGCTCTAGGAGATCAGCACCGGTTCTGTTCTTGATATCTGGGGTAATTAGAAGATCTCCAGCTTGCTTAAAGGATATTGGACTGAAACTGAATGGAAGGATTGCTGGTTGTTTGTGGAGTCAGGGCAGGGGGTATCCTTACTGTGGAACTGAGTGAGAAGTTTACTAGCTGGGGTGTTGTGAAATGCTAAGCCTGCCGTAGCGGAGTGGTTGTTAAGCTGGTCCAGGATGTCAGCCTTATCTGTGTATATAGTGTTTCCAACAATAATCTTAGATGGCAAAGGAGATGAAGGTTTATGGCCTTCAATCTCCATAAGAATGTTCCAGAACTTGACTGTATTGTTCTGGGATGCTTCACGGGAAGCTTGAAAGTATTTAGCTTTTTCAATTCTGATAAGTTTGGTACAAGAGTTCCTAGCAGTTCGTAAAACCACCCAGTCTGAGTTTAATTTAGTTTTTTGTGACCTTTTTCATAACCTGTCCCTGTTTGTTAAGGCTGCTTTTAGAACAGATGTAAACCAAGGGCATGATCTTTTTCTAGTTTTGATTTTTACAAGGGGGGCATGCTTATCAACCACTCCCATGACAAGGTTCATTCTAAGCTTTATGCTAAGGTTGGAAAAGGAGCTAGGAGGCTTATGAGGCCCTTAAGTGCTCCTGTAGTAGTCAGTTGTAATAAATGAGTTTATATCCTGAAAAAATTAAGCTATCTAGGCGTCATTTAAATTCAGGTTTTGTTTTGCCGATAACTACATCAATTGGAAGTTTATCTCATTGATTAACAATCCTTAGAGTGTAGAAAAATTTGCGATTTGCATAAACTTCCTGCCTGATAGTTGGAGGGGATGATCTCTAGTGTTATAGGAATCATTTTTAAACTCAAAGCCCAGTTCTGTTAATAAATAAGGATCCGTTATTATTTCAAACATTAGGAGAAGGTCACCTCTGAGATGCTGTGTGATAAGGGACATGAGAGTCAGAGAATTAATTCTATACTCATCGGGCTGGTTATGTAAGCTATGTGTTTGGTGAACCTTCTTTGTCCCTTTTCTAATTTCTTAAATGGACACCAGAGTTGTGAAGGACGTTCCAGGTGAGGCCTGCCATATGCCCTATACAGAGGCAACATAACCTTGGGATCCCTAGATCTTATATATCTTTTTATGGATCATATGACTTTGTTGGTTTTACTGATTGCTGCAATTATCTGCCTTGAATGATCCAAATCATTGTTAGTGAATACCCCGAGGTCCTTTTCGTAAGTGGTAGTTTCCACAATAGAGCTCCCTAAATTATACACATTTTGTGGATTATGGGCACCTAGATGCATAACTTTGCATTTTGTATTGTTAAGTCTCATGCCCCAGGTGTTATCCCAGTTTGATATTGTATTCAGATAATTTTGAATGGTTTGTGATTGCTCAGGACTCAGACAGGGGCCACCAATTTTAACATCATCTGCGTATTTTACCAAAGATGAAATACAATTCTTAGTTAGGTCTGAGATGAAGACTTGGAACTAACAGGGACCTAATACAGAGCCCTGTGGAGCTCCACTAGTAATCCGAACCACCTCTGACAAGGATCCTGTGATAAGGACTCTCTGAGATCTATCCTTCAACCAGTTTCCAATCCAATTTACTAAATTTTTTATCACTATTAAAGTTTTGTAATTTTGATAAAAGGGCCCAATGAGGCATGGCTTCAAAAGACTTACAGAAATCTATGAATATGATGTCAACGGGGGTCCTACAGTCCAAGTATGAACTAACCTGTTCATAAAAACACAGGAGGTTTGTTAGGCAGCCCCTTCCCTTTTTAAAACCATGTTTTTCTGAGTCTAAATCTTGAAGTACTGGAGTAATTAAATCCTTAATTAAACTATCAAGAAGTCTGCAGATAGATGAGGTCAGACTGATGGGCCGGTAATTTTCCCAACTGTTTTTGGGTCCCTTTGTGTGTACGGGAAACACTTGTGTGGTTTTCCAGTCATCTGGAACCAAGGATGATGACAAACCTCCTTCAAATAGTAATTTTAGGGGATGGACAAGACAATCCACTAGAAGGTATAACAGATGCACAGCTATATCATCAGGCCCAGAGCAGAAGTTACCCTTTAAAGATTCAGTTGTAGGAATGAAAGGAAAGGTGTGACTCTCACTGGAATTTGAATCCTGGACAGCAGCAATCCATGCTTTAGCTCTTAACTAAATGAGCTATGAGAGTTCAGCCAATTAAGGCCCCTGAGTTTTCCCATGTGAATCACACATATATTCCTTTCTGATGTTAGAATGAGAAACCAGGAAGTATTTTTACAGACTGAAACAACTCCTCCTCTTTCTCTCCCAAGTGCAATATATGCCACTGTGAGGCAAATTTAGAAATCCAATCATAGAAATGAAAGGAAAAGTGTGACTGTCACTGGGATTTGAACTCAGGACCTCAGCAATTTGTGCTTTAGCTCTTAACCAACTGAACTATGAGAGTTCAGCCAATTAAGTTCCCTGATTTTTCCCATGTGAATCACACATACATTCCTTTCTGGTGTTGCAATGAGCAACCAGGAAGTCTTTTTACAGATTCAAATAACTCCTCCTCAATGTCTCCCAAGTGCAGTATATGTCACTATGAGGCAAATTTAGAAATTTAGAAATCCAATTGTAGAAATGAAAGGAAAAGTGTGACTCTCACTGGGATTTGAACCCAGTACCTCAGCAATCCATACTCTAGCTCTTAACCAACTTTAACCAAGGGTTAACCAACCCTTTAAAGATTGTTCTTTTTCATAAAAAGAATTTTCAGAAATACTGATGGGATTTCTGAAATGGGTATCATATGTGAACTACTGTAATATGCTGTGCATGAAACACTTCACAGAATTTTTTATTAAAACTTTCTACCATTTTCTTAGGATCATGAATCTGTTGATCATCCACTTCTAATGGGTTTACCTGGCATATAGGTTTTCTCAAAGAATTAATATAGGCATAGAAGAATTTGCTATTTGATTTTTTAGCATAGAAACATAGAATTTGATGGCAGATAAGGACCACTTGGCCCACCTAGTCTGGCCATTTCCCTACCTGATGGATAAGCTGCAGATTCTAGTTAATCAACAGCTTACTTCCTTCTACCCCCACTAGAATTGCCTTATGTCTGTCTCATGCATTCTTGAATGCTCCCACTGTTCCTGACTTCACAACCTCCTCAGGAAGGCTGTTCCATGCACCCAGAACCCTCTCTGTGAAAAAATACTTTCTAACATTACCTCTGAGCCATCCCCCCTCCATCTTCAAATTGTGCCCCCTTGTTCTTGCACATCTCTTCTTCTGAAAGATGCTACCCTCTTGTACTTTGTTAATTCCCTTGAGATACTTGAACGTTTCTATCATGTCCCCCCTCTTACTCCTTTCCTCAAGAGTATACATATTAAGCTGCTTTAGCCTCTCCTCATATGTCTTCTGGTACAGACCCTGCACCATTTTGGTTGCCCTCCTCTGAACAGCCTCCACTCTGTCTATGTCTTTGTGGAGATGGAGTATCCAGAATTGCACGCTCTACTCCAGATTGGGTCTTACCAACTGTCTGTACAGAGGGATAACAACTTCCTGTTTTCTACTGTTGATGCCTCTCCCTATGCATCCCATTATCCCCCAGCCCTCCTTACTGCCTTCTCACATTGCTTGCCCACCTTTAGGTCATCTGATATAATTACACCTAGGTCTCTTTTGATTTTTGTTGTTGTTATTTACTCATCCGTCATTGTGTACTCTTCCCCTGTTTCCCAGATGCATTACCTTGCACAATGCAAGCATTATTTGGTAAGTTAAATTCCCATCTTGGTTTTGCTTTTCTTATTTGCTTTTTACCTTTTCTTTGAATTTTAAGGTACGAAGACCAGTTGTTGGTGGCTCTAGACTTTAAGTAGGAAGTGTATTTTCTATTCTTCTGCCTTAAAAGGCATTTTAAGGTCCTATCCATTCATTTTGGACTATTTTTTTTATTATTATTCTTTGATTTAGCCAGGATATGGATATCTCTCAGATGAATTATGGTCTTTTTTCAAAACATCCCAACATATAGAGATGGGGTTATTAGAGAATAAGGAATCTCAATCACGTTTATTAAGTTCAGATTTAAACTTGTTGAGTTTGGTTTTATAATAAAGGTATAGTTTAGTGGAGCTAGTACTAATACTGTACAGTTTCTCAAGGATGAATTTTATAGAGTTATGGTCACTACTACCGACAGGTGACCCAACAGTGATATTTTTAATAACTAAGTCCTCACTGTGTAGTACTAAGTCAAGCATTCTATCACCCCTCAAGGGGGAGGAAATGCACTGATTTGATTTAAGTTGCTGGCAAGTAAGTAGTAATTTATTCCCATTTCCTGAAGAAGCTGTAGAATTAGTTGAGCATATCTCCACAAGTTTAAAGTCCCCCATGATGACAGTATCTATCAATTCTTGGGCTAACTCCATCTCTGACAAGCTGGCATAAATATCAGATGATGAATTCTGGGGCCAGTAACAAGTCCCACGGATAATGAAATCAGTATCACTGAGTAGTAGTTTCATCCATATTGATTCTGTATTGATATTGTGGGTTTCTATTTTGGTGGAAATATCTATAGATCTGACATTGCTGTTTAAAAAAACAGTGACACCTCCCCCTTCTCTGTTGGAGTGATTTGTCTTATGGATATGATAACCAGGTAAAATGGTGTCCCAGAGGGCTCTGTCATCTCCCCAGGTCTCCATAATGGAGATAATATCTATATTTTCCTGGCTAACTTATATATTTTATTCATCTATTTTGTTGGTGTAAACATCTGACATTGAAGTACAGGAATGTAAATTCGTTACTAACAACTGAAGTTTTAGGGTTGCTATTTTTGTTAAGAGATGCAGATAGCTCATGCCTCTCCCTAAGGAGATTATTTTTTTTTTCCTTTATTAAGATTTTACAAAAATACATACAAAATAATATCACATACTAAATAATGAAACAACACAATACAATAATGGGTGAAACCACTTACAAATAAACACACACATATGCCCCTCCCCCCTACCCCCATGGCATCTCACTTAGGTCTGTCAACTTGAGATCCTGGACAGTGTCCTTTTGAGGAATACAACATCATAGGCTACATAAAGTATGCAATAATTCCCACCTGTCCATGTATCAAGACATACAGTTGTGGAGACTAGCCACCATTTTCTCCACCCTTAGATTGGATAGTAATTCTTGAAGCCACTCTGTGTAAGATATGATATTTACATCTTTCCAATGGCAGAGAACCAGGGCCTTGAGGGAGAGAATGATCATGGACATGTGGAATCTGTGTTGTGCAACCCTGACTCCGGTAAAATCCCCCATAAGGCATATCTCAGGGGTAAATAGATCCTCAAGGCCCAAAAGGGAGTCTGCTTTTTGTCTGATGGTCTCCCATAGTGAGGCGATAGGTGAGTAGTCCCAAAAGATATGGTACAAACAGCCTTCAGGTTGGTTACAGCATCCACAAATTGGAGAAGGGAGCTTACCCATCTTATGTAATTTAACCAGAGTCAGATACATATTCTGGAGGATCAAGAACTGCATAATTCACAACCTATCTTGTGTTATACACGAGTGACAAGATCTCCAGACCTTCTCCCAGTTGATAACCTTGTGGGGAAATTTGTTTGTCCAGCAGATTGATACCCTGTCTATTAAAGGGAAGGCCAAGACATAGAGACTAGCATATATGTGGGAAATGGAGTGCAGTTGCTGGGCTACAGTAATCAAAGGATAGAAAATCCTTGTTATCCCCCTGTCATTATCTAATGAGAAATTTTTAGTAACCAATAAGTGGAGAACTTGGTAAAATTTGAAAAAGCCTCTAGGACCTGATGGAAATTTCTGAATCACATCCCTCACCAAGAGATAAGATTCACCAGATACCAGGTCCTTGGGACATAAGTGAAGGGAGCAAAGTCGCTGATGAGGGGTTTCCCCTATGCAAAAGTTGAGGTTCTGTAGGATTGGTTGTTTTGGGTCTCTAAAGGGGTTATATTTTAGAAATGTGCATAGCTGAGACTGTACCCTCACCGAAGTAGCAAATGAGGATCCAAGCCATGCTCTAGGAAGACCCTTTATCTGGATATGAAGCATAGCCTCTCAAGAGATATCGCTCGAGTCAATTAGTTCTGTCTCTATGGAGAGCCATGATGGGACATCTGGGAATGTGTGAGAGTCCTCGACTGGTTAAAACCATCCCAGATACTTACTGACCTGACTGGCCCAGTAATGCAGGCCAAAATGTGGGAGCTGCAATCCCCCATTTTCCTTTGGGGAGTGAGCTTATAAAAGGCACACTTTGGGGGTTTGTAACACCAGAAGAACTCTGCAACCATCCTGTGTAACTTCCTAAACCAGGTGAGAGGTAGCCAGAAGTCCAACATACTAAGGGGGTAAAATAACCAGAGTAAAATATTCATTTTAACCAAACTGATCCTTCCCCATAAAGACAAAGGCATGTCTTTCCAGCATTCTAAGTCCTTTTGTATTGAGAGCTGCAGGGAGTCTAGGTTAAGTTGCTTAATTTTGGTGTCACTTCTAGCTAGTATGATACCGAGATATTTGAGACTATTCCGAGACCACTGCAATCCTGTGTGGTTAACTAAACTACTATGGGTTCTATTGTTTAAAGGCAAGACTAGAGTTTTTCTGGGTTAATCTTGTAATCTGAGACTGCACTATATTCAGATATAGTTTCCAGGGTGGCCTGAATAGAAAGGGCTGGTTGGGTGAGGTGTAATAAGATGTCTGCATAGGCCGATACCATTAACTCGTGGGACCCTATCTTGACCCCATGGAAGTTGAGACTATACCTTAGCTTCCATAGGAGAGGTTCTAGATATAAATTGAATAAAAGGGGTGAAAGGGGGTATCCCTGGTGTGTTCCATATTGTAAGAGAAAGGTAGGGGAATAAACCCCATTACATTATACAGTATTTTAGCACATGGGTCTATGTACAGCATGCGAATCCAGCGGTTATACTGGGAGGGCAGCCCAAACTTCTGTAATACCCCAAACAAAAAACCCCAGTCCACTGTTTCAAAGGCCATCTCTGCATCCAGAGACACCAGCACCATGGGATGAATGGAATCCCTGGATGCGGAGAAGATATGGGTGAGTTTCCATAAATGGTCCTGGGATAACTTACCTACCATGAATCCCACTTGCTCTGGGCAAACCAGAACAGGAAGCACCTTGTCCAATCTGCTCACTAGCAGTTTGGCTAGTATTTTAATATCATTATTAATTAGGGAGATGGGTCTATAACTCGTAACCCTATCCTCCGGCTTGCCTGGTTTATGAAGAACTACTATTATGGCCTGCAGCAGACTTGGGTCCGTGGGAGTTTCTGACAAAATAAAGGTGAAAAAGCTATGTAACCATGGGATAAGCTGATCCATGAACTTCTTGTAGAAGCTGGGGGGAAATCCATCTGTACCCAGGGCTTTAACCAAGGGGAGGTTGAGGATTATTGCCCTGATCTCTGCCACTGAGATGGGGGCTAACAAAAGGTTTTCCCCCCTCTTCACCCAATGAAGGTAGAGGGATTGGGTCCAGATAGGCCTCAATTTCTTGTGGTGTAAGTGGACTTGACACCTGTGAAAATGGGCAGTTTTGCTCATCTGATTTACAAGTATAAAAAATAAAAATGAAAAATGAAATGAGTTGCCCTGGAACTGTACAAACCCCTGTAATATTGTTCAAATTCAGAGACTATCTCCCTAGGGGTTATTTTGAGGGAACCATCAATATCTGATTTAATGACCTTTACTAATCTCAGGGCCAGTGAGTGACCAGCCTTCTCTCCTTGATCTATATTGAGAGATCGAGATTCGAGGATGGCATATTCTGCTTGTTCCCTAAGCAGCTCACTGTAAGACTCCCAGAGCTGTAGAAGGGTGATCTGGGCCTCGTCATCTCCTCGCAAGGGTAGATTGGTTTCTAGCTGTCTAATTTGTGATAGCAACTTGGAAGTCTTTTCTTCTCTCTTCTTCTTCCTGCTGGAGGCCAAACTAATCAGTTCCCCCTTGAGATAACATTTCAGTGCTCCTTGTTCAATGTCAGCCTTGCCTGTCATGTTTGAATTGGCCTTTGTGTATTGCTCTATTGATAAGACTACTTGTTTAACCACTCCAGAGTCCTTCAAAAGCTGGTTATTAAGCTTCCATATGCTGTCCATTTGTTGGTAGGGGGCAGGGGGAAGCCAAACACCAGGCTGGGGAATGGTCTGATATGATTCCGGTTTCTATGCCACAGTCGCTGACCACAAGCAACGTCCCCCTATTTATCAAAAAATAATTTATTCTGGAGGAGGACCCATGAACTGGAGAATAGAAGGTATACTCCCTAGAGGATGGGTTAAGGGTCCTCCAGGGGTCACAAAGCCCTAAATGGTCCACCAGGTCTCTTATGGACCTTTGGGCCAGTGACAATCCCTGGGTTCTGCAATATGTTTTATCTATGTCTGGTGCAAAAGGGAGGTTCCAATCCCCACCCAGGAAAATGGGAAGATTGGAAAAGGGGGATAGGATCTTAAGTAGTTTGGTGAAAAACTGGGGAGAGTCTGCATTGGAACCATAAACGCATCCAAGCACCAGTTTTATTTGGTCTAATGTCCCCCGGAGGACAAGATATTGGCTATTTGGATCTCGGATAATTTGCAGGCAGGTAAAAGCTAGCCTACGAGCAAAGAGAATAGCAATACCTCTGCTCTGCATACTCGAACCTGCTGTAAAGACCTGGCCAATATTCTGTCTCCGTAGGAGACCAGACTCAGAGTCTAGCAGATGTGTCTCCTGCAAACAGGAGATGTCAGCCTTGAAATGCCCCAAATGCTTTAACACTTGGTATCTTTTTGACTTATTCCTGGCCCCCCTCACATTCCATGAAAGAAACCTTATAGGACCAGCCATATAGCTTGGCATCTTCTGAAGCTAACTCATGGTATTTGCAGCAATTTACTGTCCTCCTCAAAAGTGATGCTTTTTCCCTCACACCACTCAAATGCCCCACAAATACATTGTCCCACACCCCTAGCCCCCTCCCCACATTGATAGTCAAAGATACCAATGTACCACAAACATGAGCCATACCCTCCCTCCCATCCCCATACTGTCCCCAAAACTAGTGATACACTGGTGCTGAAAACATTTAAATAATAACCCTGCCCCCTTCCCCAACAAAAATCATCTGCCCATGCAGTATAACCTTACCAAGCCAGTCCTCTCCCCGATCCTGCCTGTCCTTAGCCATAACTATCTAAACACGTTAGTGAAACTGCTTAATAGTCACACAGGGACCCTAAATATTTGAAACCCAAGAAAACATGTTGGAGGTTAAAGTAGAAGTAGATGTAAACAACTTATCCCCCTACTGTTCATTTTGTAGTAAGCACAACTAAACTAACTTTAATTATTCAACTTCCAAATAAAGCAATGCATTTGTTTAATTATTGTTGAGGACCCCCCCCATCCATGAACCGAGGCTGATGAAGAAAAATTCAGAAGTCCAAATTCCATGACGAACTGTCCCCAATTAAAAGGAAAAACATCATCTCACTTGGAGGAAACCTGTGTGGTGTGCTGTTCCCACACAGCATTAACCTCCCACACTGAAAGGAAATTATTCCTAGGTCATATTCTCCAAAGCTGTGGCCCACATAAAATAAAATAAAATAAAAAAATCACTAACTTA
Source organism: Neoceratodus forsteri (assembly GCA_016271365.2). Lineage (NCBI taxonomy): Eukaryota > Metazoa > Chordata > Ceratodontiformes > Ceratodontidae > Neoceratodus > Neoceratodus forsteri. The sequence goes on from CM028131.1 coordinate 838,502,918, forward strand.
AGAGTCTCTGCATAGGGTTCAGTAAATTAAGCCAGATATTACCTTCAGTCTCAGGACAGGAACGTCATTTCGGAAACTCAGGAGAGAAAAGAAAACAGGAAAAGAATAAATAAATAAATAAATAAAAGCAGTCCCATCTGATTTGGCTCCTATGTGTGTGGAGGTCCTCTGCGATCTAAGCCTTCATGTTGGCCAGCCTCAGTCCCTCCTGAAGCAGATCTCCTAAGCCAGCTATCCTCCTATACCGATGGGGAACAACATTTCGGGCTGTGCATATAAATCGATTTATAGTACCTTAGGAAGTTAAAGGATTGACTCCTGCCATGAGACTCAGCGTGGCTTAAATAAGTTGGGAAGAGCTAATCCTAGCTTGCTGTCTGCTACTGAGGGCTCTTCATAACTTTTCCATTGCCCCTGTAGATTAATCTGCAGTTTCGCTGGATACATCATCTTGAATTTTATCCTGGCTGGTATCAACTTAGCCACAATTGGATGAAATGCAGTGCATCTTTGCTTCACCGTGGCTGGCAGATCTTGTGCCACTCTTATCTTGTGTTCTTCCCATTTCACTTCTTGCGGTTCCTTAAGTTTTTGCCAGGAAATGGTATCACTCCTGAAAATTGAGAAATTTAAAAATTTGAGGGCGAGGTGGCGCATCAGGTGAGGGAATTGGCCTTAAAGCTCTGGGGGCTCTCTCAATACAATATGAAGGGCTGAATGGTGAGGGTCCAGCCATTTTTTTCGCCAGTTTTTGGATGAACAGGACAATTATCCCTTCTCCTTTCTCCAACAGTCCGATTATTACAGCATTATTGCACCGACTTCGACCTTCGAGGTCTTCTACTTTCGCCTCGAGTTGGGCAGTCCTCTGTCTGGTGAGGGCGAACTCAGGGTTGACTCGATCTGCTTTCTTCTCCAACAATTTAATTCTTGCCTCACTGTCTCCGGTGCTCTTAGAAATGTCTTCTAAAACCGCAGCCATGGATTTTACTTCCGAGGTGAGTATTTTAACTTTGTCTCTGAAGGGTCTAAATTCCTCAAGAAATCTATCCACGGTGAGCAGGTTCTGTTCTGGGGTGGTGCTGGATGTCTGACCGGAGGCTGAAGCTTGTGGCCTAGCTTTCTTACTTTGTTTCTCCAGCGTGGGAGGAGGTATATGCTTAGGAGAAGCAGAGTGCATCTCAGCATCCATTTTCCCACCAGCACTTCACTGAAAAGGGATCACTGTCAGTAGATGTATGAGACTTGCTGCAGGAAAATAAGAAAAAAGCTAAGTTATGATGTTGTTAGGAAGTTTATTAGTCAGATTAGTGGGAGCTCAGCAGGAAGGCTGCTACTCGGATGACCTCATCACATGACCCCCCCCCAGTTTAAACTATTGTTAATAACAGTCGCAATTTGTTTTCCGAGTAAGATGTTACCATGTCTGCTCAAATGCAGCCCGCCTCCACAGAATAACTCATATCAATCGGAGAACTCTTCCCGGTGGATGATACGTTTGAGGTTTTGTCTAAGACGCCACTTCCTCAACCAGTCATTGAGAACCTTAATTTTCTGATTAATGTCAAGAGAAGCTCTAGGAATAGGGAGGATTTCTGAAAAACAAATTTTGCAGACCATATCCACCAGTTTATTAGAAAGTGCCACTATGTCCTGTTTGATATTCAAAATAGAGTTATGTGCAAATGTTATTTGCTCCTATGTGTAAGATGACTAAAGGATTTTCACCACTGTCATACAGAATATTATCTACCACAGCTGTAATATCAGCAATTTTAGCCCCAAGGAAAGTAGAACAGGTCCTATTGGATTTTTTCTGATCACAAACAGGTTTATCCATATGTTTAACAGTGGAATAACCCAGAACAAATATTTGCCTGGGGTTAGAATGGGTAGGATCAGAAGACTGAAGTGGCATGTCCATATCAATAGGTAAATTTGTAGTACATGATGCAGGGATAGTTGATGCATCCACCAGAAGAGAATTAGAGTCAGCATTTGCTGGGGGAATAATAGTGCTTGCTGGGATGTCAACCAGGAGAATAGTGCTATCAGTTAGCTAATGGAGCCATAGTATGTTTAGGATTTATGCTAGAAGGAGTAGTGCTACTATGAGCACCAGATGAGTTGCTGGGAGAAGGCTCAAGAGAACCAGTAATAGGATCCTCAAAAAGGGTGGAGTACTGTATAGTGGATCAAATCTATTATATGCCATAAGGTGAAATGCATTGGCCTTGGACCCTTTTTTAGAAGCTCTTCTGTTCTGTACTTCATACCAGTCGTCATCAGAAAAATCATTACAGTCATCTTCCCTAATGCGTTTTTTACTGACTAGATCCGATGGGGGGCAGAGTGAGTACTGTCTGAACAGTTAGGCATAAGGATCTGTGGAGTGTTAGTATTATTATACTTAGGGCAAGCGCGAGACTCTGTTGGGTTAACATAAGATTGCAGTTTGTGTCCTGAAGATATGGGGCAAGGGACAGAATGATTATCCAGGTTTTTAAATCTGGATGCCATCTCTTTCTGAATTTGTTCAAGACGCATTAACCTTGAGTTAAATAATGAGATCTCCTTGGACATTTCCCCTTTCTGAATGCATTTTTTACAGGCTAAACTTTGTGTGGGAAGGGACCAGCAATTAAGCTGCACATATTACATTCAGGGCATTTAATCCCAACCTATCCCTTTAACGTTGTACTAGAATTCTCCATGATGCCGAACAGTGAGTGAATAGCCTGTGCCACAGCTATACCCCACTGAAAAGTGGGACTTACTTTCCTAGGTAGCTAGAAAGCTCTCTTCTAGTTACACAGCCAGAGTTAACATCTACCTAATGAAATAGACAGGATCTACCTTCAAAGTAGTCAATTAGGCCAATCACAACCACACCTAACACGCATAACACGCACCAAACGCGTGTGTTGCTGAGCGCTTCTCCATTTGCGGTGCCATGCGTGTCCTGCTCCACTTGCCCTGCTCACAGCAGGGCCTTCTTAAATAGTGGCCAGTTACCCAGAAGTCCAATACAGGTCACAGCCCACACAAACACCACCCAATAATGTTATTAATTACTCACCCAATAATGTTATTAATTATTGAAACACGGGTGAGAACCACTCATGCATGGATCTGGCACAAGAAAATTCTAGTTGCTCAGAAAAACAGTAGAAATAAGTCATTTAAAATGAGTGGTAGTTCCAACTAAACCCACAGAACTACCCTACTCCTCTTTCCGTTTCCTGTGCAATAGTCAACAGGGCTTCAACAGGACTCCATTGCACTCGATCACCAGTGGTGCAAACAGTGCACTTTAAAAGTTTTTTTGTTAGGTTTTAAAACACCTCTCTGGAAGATGCTATACACCTCAGAAAGTGAACAAGCTAAATAGAAATCCTGCTATTTAATCTCACTTAGGTTTGCTAGGAATGCAGATTGACTGAATTTATTGTGGCATCTTTATAGTCTGCATGTGGAGGTCGAGATAAACTTTGGTGTGTGTCTTTAAAGGCTATTGCTCTGTGGTCACTTATGTCATTATGGAACACCCATGAATGGAAACATACAGTTAAAGTATCAGGGCACTCCCTCCCCATGCCATTTTGCTGTGTTTAAAGCCTGCAATTTAAAAAAAAAATAACTCCAATGTTCTTACTTTGCATACTTTTTGGAGGGGCTCTTAGTTCTCATTATCCAGCTGAACCATAATTAAGCCTGACCACTTCGTCAAAGTGACCATCTCTGTTGGTCAGGTAAAAAGCATCACATTTTAACTTACCATATCAGAGCTGAGGTCTCCTTGCTTCCTCTATTTTTAATGAAGAGGCCACTTTCCTGGCTTTATTACTTATAGTGTGCTCTGGCCAATGAAAGGCTCACAGGTGTTTAATAGGGAGCTTGCTGTGGACCCATATTTTTGTTGTTGGATGTAACTGTGTGTACATGTATATTAATAAACAGAAGGAGGCATCCACATAAAGTATGGCTTTGTGTGTAAGACAGCATGAACATACGAACATACAAATTTGCCAGTAGAACTAGGCCACCTGGTCTATCAAGTCTGCTCAGGTGTGCAGCTAGCACCCCCACTTTGCAGCTGCCCCTCCCCCTTCCCAATTACCCCTCCCCACCTTGTCCCATCCCCTTTTGAAACTACCCACTGTCTTACAGGCTACCACCTCCTCCGGTAGAGCATTCCATTCTGCCACAACCCTGTCCATGAAAAAATGTCTCCTCATTTCCATCCTAAATCTTCTCCCCTCCAATCTAATGATCTTGAAAAGTTAAAGCAGTGACAGAATAGTATAACAAGTTTGTTGGGACTTGCGAAAAGGAAGAAAGAAAGATATTAAGGTATAAGATATTAGTTTATGTGCTGTGTAGAGGATGTACAATGTAAACCAGAAAATGTACAATACTGCCTCTAGTGTTTGGTTTTATAACAAGCTAATGGAAAACTGGACACTTACTTTCTTCTGGGAGCTTGGGTGGGCTCCTGTGGCTTCCCCGAGACTCTACGCAAGAGGTTCGGCTAATAATCCTGAGCTGCAGGAGGTGGGGCCAAAAATCTCGATCAAGGGTGTGGCATCGAAGGCCCTGCAAGGAGAGGTGAGGGGGAACAAATCAAGACTGCTTCTATTGTGCTGCTAAATTGGGGGATTGGGTTTGAATGTGAGGGAGGAGGGGGTCAAACATTGAGGAGGGAGAGAGAATAAGAGAGCAAGGCAGGAAAAAGTGAAAGAGCTGTAAATCAAATTCATTTTGGTACTAAATCCAGTAAACATAAATTTCATTAAAAGTACAAGTCCTGAAAATTGTTTTAAATAAATGGTACAAACATGCTTAACTGGACTTTACACTATACAAAAAAACTGAGGGCTAAACTTTAAGAAAGAAAAAACACGGTCTTGCTACTGTAGCAAATCATGACATAAAGGGCTAAGAGGTGCAGGGCCAGTAGGCTGCGTTTTTAGAAAAGGGTGCCAAGTTCAAAAGTGAAAATGGATGCTGCTGGTGATGGTCTTAGGAAGCGTTTGTACCTGGTTGCACTTCTGGGAGGCGGGCGGGCTCCAGCGGCTTCCTTGAACCTCTGAGTGAGAGGTTCAACTAATGATCCTGAGCCACATAAGGTGCGGCCAAGAGTCCCAATCCAATCAAGGGCGTGGCACCGAAGAACCTGAGATTTTCTTCTGGGAGGACGGACAGGCTCCAGCAGCTTCCCCGAACCTCCGAGTGATCTCTATGATCTCTGATCACACACCCCTAGTTGTTAAATACAGCCCTAAACTAGTACCCCTTCAGCAAATGATTAAAAAACTAAACCCATACTAAGTAAAGATGAAAGACTTAGAGACATTTTTCCTGAACTGCATGTCATTGCCTAAAAGCAGCCCCTAATACTTCTAACATTACAATTTGCAGAAAACTCCCAGCAAATCAAAATAACTGAGAAAGGAGAACGACACCATGCAACAACACAAAATATAAGACCTGCACCTACATATGCACACAGACCACAATCAAAACAGGCCAGAACAGCACAATAAAAATTAATGGATCCTACACATGTTAATCAGGCAATGTGTTGTTCACCTAATTTAGTGCAAAAAGTGCACACATTGATGCTATATAGGAGAAACAAGGCAACCACTGTAAAATGAACCATTGTCAAACACACAATAGTAAACTCAATTCTCAGCATACCAGTAGGACAGTATTTTCCCACCAGACCATTTCCTCTCAGACCTTACTGTCCTAAAACAAAGGGCCAACTTCAAAACTATACAGGACAGGAGAAAAGGACATAGGAATTAAAATATATCCAAAAATTCAACTTGAACTGTTAACAGACTCAGTCAGGACATTGGAGGAAAGACACGCTATGGAAAACTCTAATACTGTATGATACTGTAGTTCATATAAATAATTTTTTTCTTTCTTTGACTCCTTCCCCTGCACTCTGTGGGCAGAGGATCATATCGCCGTATACAAAAACAGCACTGCAAATACAGCAGATACATTGCTGCCACTATAACACAATGCCGAAAGAAAGTTTAGCGAACAAAATTTGTGGAGTTCTTTCTTTTTTGCAGGGGGGGATCCACATACGCATCCCCCATTATGGGGGACTGTGCCCCCTGAACGCCCCCCATAAATGTAATCAACTCCAGGGGAGGGTCAATAGAGAGAAGAGGAGAAACACTGGTGGGGGAGAAAAACAGAAAACCACACAATGCGGTTTTGCAAAAGTCTGGGATTGAGTTTCAAGCCCAGGCCCACAGACGTATAGTTACCCTGCACTGCCGTGACTCATCCCACTGAGCCATGGTGGCTGCTCATGGACCACCTCCCCTGCAGGGGTCTTGACCTCTGTATCACTCCTCCCCACCACCCATTCATGACAGGGTACAAAACCGTGTGCAACATTTGTGCCTTGTGGAGTTTTGTACCCTGTCATGCTAGTGCACCATGCTATATGTGGTGTGCAGTTTTGCCTGTGCATTCCTGTATACGGCAATATGACATGGTACCCACTTGGTGTATCTCAGGTTATTACTGTTTTGTGTTCCTGTCAGGATACCTTTCAAATTAACACTTCAAGGCATCCTTTCAGCCTCTCTTTTGAATATCATAGCACTTTCTGCTAATTATCCTTTCTCAGCTATAAACATGTTTCTATTCATTGCCCACCAACCTTGATGGTATGTCCTTCTCAATCTTCTATTTATGGCTTTTCACTGTCTTGTAATAAATTTTGAAACAATGCATCACAGTGTATATAAATTCAGCTTAGTTTGCTCTTCACCTGAAGAAGAGACCTGGTGGACCCTGAATGTTGTGTACTTTACCATCTTTGTTCAAAACATATGTTGGTCCAATAATAGGTATCAAACTATCCAGTGAATCCTGTTTTCCAAGGACAAATACAGCAAAAATCTCTTTTCATGTGGTATCTACTGTAACTGTTTTAGTGAGATCGCTGCTCCTATATTTTTTGCAAAGCTGAGCCCACAGTCTTTTGACAGCCATCTCCCAAACACTTATTCCCACTAGCTGGTTTAATATTAGATAGTTTACCTACATCTCCTGGTTCAGTGTTCTGTAACTATCCTTCAGTCTGTGCCCCAGGAGGTACGGTGGAGGTCTAGGGATGAGCAGATAAGAGCAGCTACCCAATGTAGAGGGAATGAGAACCTCTGATAGTGCTTTAAGCAGATCAGATTCAGTACTGCTGCTTATCTTTATTGTGGGAGCAGTCACCAGAATTGGTTCTTCTCCTTCTGACTCTTGTTGGGCAGCAGCAGTTCTCTAGGAAAATACTGATGTCCTCTCTCAGTGTCATTCTTTCAGCCACTATCACCCTCATTAATTGACTATTTACTGATCCAGGCGTCAAAGAGCTGGAATACGATGAGCCATTCTGTTAATTTCCAGCTAAAGTTGGCATGTCAGGCACTACTGGTCTCCAGTTCTGAGTGCTTGAAACTTCATATGCAGCTGCTGGTGCTTTTGCCAGTGACCCCATGGTCAGCAGTAACACACTATTACTAGGATTCCCAATCCTTTTTCTGGCCTTGATCTTCTTCCAACAGGCTTAAGGTTTAAGCTTTCTCTGGGGTCCATTGGTTATCCAGTGATTGGGAGGGTTGACTTGGGATGTTTTATTTTGTATTATGTTTTATTTTATTTATTAGGAAACTAAAGTATCTTTGAGCACAAGTACTCATTTACAAAGTTTTCACATTTGGTCAACGGCATACAACAGATATACAACAAAGCACTGTAGAGATACAGTAACAGTGGCATTAATCAAGTTACAGAGAAAAATAGTCAAGGTTCAGTACTGAAACAATAATGCATAATACAGAGCAAGACAGAAGCTATTAACAGGTAAGAGTTCAGTGTAGTTATGTGCGGTTACAACTGCATTGTACAGATATAGATGTCTGCAATTATCTTTTGAATTGTGCAAGGTTGGGGAGTTTAGGCAGTAAATCAGACAGATCATTCAGTCAACCAGCAGCAATTAGTGCAAAAGAGTACTGGCCTAGCTTCTTTCTCCAGAAGAGCAGCTATAAAGCATTCCTTGACATACTCCTGGCATTGTACTGGTTAGCAATAAGGTAGAATCTGTTTTTTAAAGCAGGAGATTAGCCCAAGCAGTGCCTTTTTTGTTAGTAGCCATGTTTGGTACTTTATTCAGATAGATAGTGGTAGCCAGTTACTTTAGGTGTACAGGGAACAGCTGTGGGTACCCTTATCAGCCCCTAGTATTAATCGACAAGTCTTGTTAGAGATAATCTTAATTCTGTTTAACACAGAGTCATTTACAGCTGAGTAGATGAGAAGACCATAGTCAATGAGTGACAGTAAAGAACTGGACACTATAAGGCATCACTTGTTAGAAAAAAATCCTGAGCTCATGACCACACCAAGAACACTCACCAAGCCAAATAGTAACTTTAAAACATTATTAAATATTTGATCCAGCATCGTCTAGTTAAAAAACTTACAGGCAGCAGCTCACAAGGAACTAGCCTGGAACTTGGCCATTCCCAGAGCTGCTATTTATCTTGTTTACACTTGAAGGTGTCTAGCATCAGCAGTGAGGTTACTGTGGTTTCTGAACATGTCTCCTGTTAACAAACAGTACCAGGTTGTCCACATGTAGTGAAAAAGATAGGGTATTGTCTCAAATCACACCAAGGTGTTTGAAGATTTCCACCTGCTTGAGTTTTAGACCCTTAAAATTAAAAGGTTACCATTTTCTTCAGTTGTGAGCATTTGAGAGTATGGATTTCGTTTTTTAGTAGTTGAGGACCAGAATGTTAATGGAGAAGTAGTTTGCTGTGGATTCAAAATTGTGCTGCAGGTCTGAAATAAGGTTGTCTAAGAGTTTTCAGTATAAATTAATAGCATTGTTAGTGTGCAGTTTTCTATGGATTTGAAACTGCATTAAAGGTCTGAAGAAAGGTTGTCTAAGTCAGAGTTTCAGTATGAATTACAGCATCATCATCAGTGTACAGTAGTACATTGGCAAAGTGACAGGTATCTGGCAGGTGGTTGATATATGGGCCAAATAGGAGAGAGCCAGGAATAGATCCTTGGGGCACCACTATAGATACCCTCCTGTCACCAGAGAAGGATCCCTCTATCTTTAGTCATTTTGAGTGGTTTTAGAGGTAGCTTCAGAACCAGGCTACTGTGCCCAGTGACAGAACAAGACTTTGGAGATTAGTAAGCAATAGCTTGTGGTTCACAAGGTCAAAGGCCTTCATCTGGTCAATGTAGGTGACCCCAACCATGTCACTGCTGTCAAGAGCCTCATAAATAAAGCTGATATACTCAATAAATGCAGTATTGGTGTTGTGGAGTTTTCTGAAGCCACGTTGTTGGGCACACTGTATGCTGTATTTTTCTAAGTAGGAGATTTGTTGGTCTGACACAATTCTTTCAAGAGTCTTAGGACAGTGGGAAGAAGATTGAGATTGATATGTAGTTAGCAAGGTTTGTGTACTCACCACTTTTGAATACTGGTGTGACCAGTGCAGATTTTCATTTCACAGGGGAACTGTGAGTGCCACAGGGAGAATGAGAATATTTTCATTATGGGTAAGAGAGTTCTTCAAGGGCCATAGCAAGAAGTTTTGTGCCGAGTGAGTCTGTCCCCCGCCTCCACCAGCCAAGCCCCCATTTTGCCTAGAACATTTTTTATGAGTTTGGGATATTTCTTACATTGGCTGTCCTGAAATAAATTTTGGGTGACCTAGATCCAGAGCCATTAATTGGTTCATTTCCTTACCAGAGCCATTTCAGGGTTGCTTAGCAGTGTTAGAGGGGGATGAAGGAGCTGATGTCAGTAAATGCTACATTAAAGCTGTTGGCAATCTCATCTGGGTATTAAATCTCCTTCCCATCAATTTTGAACATTTTTGGGGCCCTTTTCTTTACCCAGGAGCTCAGATGCATTTTCCCAGAATCTTTTGCCATTACCCCAGTTTTGGGTTTCTTGGTCCTTATAGAATTAGGATTTTGCCAATCTAATCCTCCTGGTGCAGATTTGTTGTGCTTCCCTGTATTTCTGGAGGTGCACTGGGGACCCTGACTCTCTGGCCAGTGCCCATAGATTGTTCCTGTCTTTTATGAGGGCCAGAACTTTGGCAGAGATCCAGCCTGTGGGAATGCCTTTCACCTTACATTTTTAAGAGGGGGAGGGGGATTTGTCACATACTTTATTGAATTCCATTATTATGACTTCAAGGGCTGAATCATGGCTTGCGTTGACAAACAGCTCCAGTCTATTTTAACCAAATGCAACTTGAAGTCAAGCACCTTACCTTTGTTTAAGATATGACTAAAAGTAAATTGGAGGGGGATCACTGACTGGTTAACTGCCCATATGCATTGCACAGGTGAGTGGTCAGTTTGGGTTAGTGGAAGTACATTGACATCTTTGACAGTATTGGGATGGGTAGCCAGAATCCAGTCAATTAATATCTTAGTGCCTGTTTTATAACTGGTTCTATGGTTTTCAGAGACCATTTGGGAAAGAAATTGGCTAGTAATCATGTCTCTGTGGTCAGTGCTGGTCTCAGCAGTTCAACTGATGTTAAAATCACCAGTGGCTATGATTTCCCAAGTCTGATTATTTTCGTGTTTTTAACAGCTGCAGAAGGACTCAAGGTCATTTTGGTGTTTACCAGGTGGGATATATGTTGTCATGAAGACAGAAGATTTGTGATCTCTACCATCAGAAATTTAATAGCCAGGCATTCGTAATCCTAGTCAAGCCTTTGAATTCTATTTTGAAACCTTGCAGGTCAGACCTTAGCCAAATTATGCAGCCCCCTTTTTTCTTGCCCAGGCAATCCTCTCTAAATAGATTAAAACCTCATAAGGAGACAGCAGCACACTGCATTTTGGGTCTGAGTCATGTTTTGGTAAGCAATATTATGTCAGACTGCATTGACACTACCTAGGCTTTGAATTGTACAAGCCTGGCAAGAAGACTACCAATATATAGGAAGACAATGTTTTATTTCCCTTGGCAGCAAGGACCTGGTCCATGGTTATCTGCTGGGGCAGGGTTAGGGTGGAAACTGATGGACAATTAAAGTAAAATAAGAGTGAAGCCCCTTGTGGCTCTTAGGCAGTGTCTCAGATTCCAGTTTTTTTCCTTAGAGACTAGTGTTTATGAACAACCCTGGTGATACATAGGTTTTGAGAAATACTATAGCATTCCCCTAATGTTACCATACTTACATCCTCTTTGAAAAGAGTGTTAAGCTGGGGGGGGGCAATTTACTAAATGGATGTACTGGTGATCCAGTGGTCTGTGGGCAGAGCCAGTTTCCTAAGGGTGAGATGACCTCAGCTTCAGTAGGCTTTACCAGCTCACAGAACCATTCAGTGGGCAAGTGGGTCAGTAAGATAAACAGTGTAAGTAACAATTTCACAGTGTTACTAGTTACAGTGTAGGAGAGTAAGCTACTAATAAACAAACACTGGTTGAGATAACCCTAGTATTAGAATTGTGCAAGTTAAACTAATAATCTTAATCAAGTACTGTAGCTTGTTTGCAGGGAAACCTAGATAACATGAGGTACTAGCAGCAGTATATGCTTATGTAAGTGGCCAGAACATTTGGATCACCCATATTGGGTGTAGGGAAAGAGCACAGGAAGCACTGCAAGTATGTGAACACAATGCAACAAATATAAGTTAGGCAAAGCGTATATTGCACTGCTATTTTGTATCAGGGTAACAAGGTAACACAGTCAGTACAAGCACTCACAAGACTCTACAGGTAGACATTGCAAGGAGGTGAACAGCAGAGGTGCAACATGTCTGGCTGCTGGCTGCCTTTATGGTTGACTCCTGTGGTGTCCTTTGCACTGTGACCCTTCGTGCTGCAGACCACAGCATGGAGAAATGCTAATGGAGTTGGTGCTTTTGATGGGATGGTTGGATACAGGCAGTCTGGTGAAGGTGGCTTCCAATTGGTGTTCGGTAGGAGAGAAGGTATAGCTTCATGTGCCAGCAGCTGGATTATTGGCGGCCAGAGTAGCTGTAGGTGTGGCTTTGTGTTCAGCTTGTTTCCTTCATCTTAGTGTGGCTTTGTGAGTTGCTCTGGCAGTCTGCGGTGCGTTGCTTGGGATAAGCTATTATCATAGTTTATTTGGGTGTCTCAACACCCTCAGGCAGTATTTTGGATATTGCAGTTTCCCTGGGATATGGTGGGGTTGTACCATTCATTTCTGATCCTATATGCCCTAGTTTCTAGTCACACAATTGTGGAGGATATGTCTTTGGTTTGCCCCTAATTATGAGACATATTGGAAAAAGAGTTACATATTACAGTAATCTGACATATGCCCTGTATAGTGGTACTAAACACTGTTCTGTTTTATTAATAAATGTTCTATTGATCTGTTTAAGGATTATAGTTGTAGTTCTAGTTACTTTATTGCAATGATCGCTGGATGACAGTTTATTTATCAGAATGCCCAAGTCTCTTTCACAGGAAGATGATTTAAGGCAAGTGTTGTTTAAGTGGTATTTGTATTGTGGGTTGTTCTTCCCGAAATGAAGTACTGTGCATTTTTTCAGTATTAAAGGTCATTGAGTTGTCTTTTGCCCATTGTTCAATATTGTTTTAATAGGAAGCTATTAGGTGTTGTATTGACTCTACCCCTGAGTTTTGTATCATCTGCAGATTTTGAAATGATGTTATTGAGGGAGATGTCCATATCTGTTATGAAAATATTAAACAAAATGGGGCCTAGTACTGAGCCTTGGGGTAGCCACTACTAACTTTTCCTAAGTTTTACAGAACACCATTTATTCTAACTTTTTAAGTTCTTCTATAAAGCCATCAAGATATCGAATTAAATAGGTAGGTTCAGAAGCCAAATATGTGGAGTTTGTTAATTAGTAGCGTATGCGACACTTTGTCAAATGCTTTACTATAACCAAGTAAAATGACATCTGAGGGAATGTTGGTGTCTATATCACTGCTTATTATATTGTAAAATGAAATTAAATTTGTAGTACATGAATTCCCTGACTTGAGTCCATGCTGGGATGGGTCTTGATTAGAATGCTGCTGTATCTGTACTTCAATCCTTAATTTTAATAAACGTTCCATTACTTTTCCAGTGATAGATGTTAAGCTAATGGGGTGATAGTTCTGGACATTAGCTTTATTTCCCTTTTTATAAATAGGTGTAACTATAGCACTTGGCCAGTCATCTGGGATTTTGTTTTTTAGTAATGATTTACTAAAATGTACAGTGAGTGGGAGAGCTATTGAGTTTAATGTCTCAGTCAGAAATCTGGGGTGGATATTGTCTGGTCCTGGGCTTGTAGATTTTTTTAGGAATGATAGGGCATTAGTAATTTCGGTGGAGCTAAAGAGGGGTTTGGGGGAATTATCTAAATGAACTGTAGAGTTTGAGTCAGTCTTGTCAAAAAATGAACAAAAGTATTTGTTAAAATATTTAGTTGTTTCCTGATTGGTTTTAATTAGATTCCCATTTTCATGTAATGGTCCAACTCTCCTGACATTTTTTACTATTAGTGTAGGAAACAAATAATTTTTGATTAGATTTGAAGTGTGCTAAGGTAAATTCAGATTTAAGTTTAGCCTGTTTTATTGAATTTTTTTAGTTGTGATACAGCTAATTTGTATTTGTCCCTGGTTGTGGGGTTGGAATGTTTCTTAAGTTTCATGAATAAGCAGTGTTTGTTTTGGATTTGTTTATTTATAGATTTTGTGAACCAGATGAGAATGTTACCCTTTTTTATTATATTTAATTTTATTTGGGACATATTGTTCTTCCAATTGGTGAATAAAGTGTAAAAATTATTTATATGCACTGTTCATTGGCATATTACAAAATACAAAATCACACATGCCCCCACAATGCAAAGCATCATGGGCTGCATATGCAAATCACCACAGAATGTTGTGCTGGTCCATATTACAAAATGTTTCCTCCCAATTGACATTGTTAATTTCTGTTTTCATTCCTGTAAAGTTGGCTTTATTATAGTCTTTATATGTTATATTATTTGACAGTTTGGGAATGCTGGTGTTAATGCTAAACTGTAATGAGTTGTGATCGCTATTTCCAATTGGCAGCGTGATGGTTAAATCTGTAAATTTGGTTTCTATATTTGTTATGATCGAGTCGAGTATGTTTGTACCCCTGGTCGGTTCTTGTACTAGTTGCTCCAAACTTTGGTCTATGACTAATGATGCAAATTGTTTTTCTTGTTCAGTTCTGGCTATAAGTATGTCCTAATTAATGCCTGGCAGGTTAAAGTCCCCCATGACAAGACTGTCACCTTTTTGGACTACGTCTGAGATGATGTTAATTAAGTCAGTAGTGTATTGTATTTCTGATGATGGTGCTCTATAACATACATCCAAAGTTAGTTTGGGATGGCTCTGTAACAGAACAGAGACCCAAAGATATTCAGTATTAGATTCTATTTCTTACTCATGTGAAGGGATGTTGTCCCTAATATATAGGCACACCCCACCACCAGGTCTATTATCCCTGTCTGTAGGGTATAATTTGTAGTTTGGAATTTCTCTATTCCATGTTGAGGCAAGGTCCCACTATGTCTCTGTGACAGCAATGATAGATAGGTCTAGTAAGGAACATTGGATCTCCAGTTCTGATTTATTTATATTATTTAAAGATCTAACATTAAATGAGAGTATGTCACAAGTCCTGCTAGAGTTGCCTCCATTTAAAGAGGTGGGAACTTGTCCATTCTCCCCCCAGCAGTTCAGTTTAAACAATTATTGATTGTGGTGGCTAATGTTTTTCCCAGTAGTGTACTCCCTCTTCTGCTGAGATGTAAACCGTCCCAGCAGAAGAGAGAGTCCCTATTATAGAACTTCTCCCAGTAAGTAATACATATGATGTCTTGTCTGAGGCACCACTTCCTCAACCATTCATTAGTTTCTTTAATTTTGCTGGTAATGTTTTCAGATGCCCTTGGTACTGGGAGAATCTCTAAATAACATACTGTACAGCCTTTTTCCACTAACAAATTATTTAGAGCGACATAGTCTTTCCTTAGTTGTAGGGGGCTAGTTCAATTAATGTCATTAGCTCCAGTGTGTATTATTACTAATGGGTTATTTCCTGCATTAGAGATAATGTTTATGGCCATTTTGGTAATATCTGAGGCCATAGCTACCCTGAAACTCGAGCATGCTCAATTGGATTTGTTGGGGGTTACAGATAGCCCTGTCAGGATGTTTTATAATGGAGACCCCTAGTAAATAGACATGGTGAGCTGAGACTGTGGAGTCATTTACAGTGGTATCCATGAGGGAGTCATGTGATCTAGGGGGAGATATGATGTTGGGTGGCACAGTAGAATGTCCTTTAGATCCCTTTGAGGTAGATACACAAGTAACAGAAATGGGGGTGGGGGGTGCTGGTTTAAATCTATTAAATCTTCAGTTGAAGTTTTAGCCATGATAGATCTTAAAGGTAATGGGCTGTAGCTGTTTGTGTCCAAGTTGGCTATATTTATGTCAATATCTTTAGAAAGTACTGAAAAGGAATTATAAGTGGGAATGTAGAATTGATCTGATCTACAACATTTTTTGTGGGCCCTAGAGCTACTTACTAGTGTCCAGTTGTCACTTTGCTCAGAGTTGTCAATGTCTTCCTCTTTACTCCACTTGCTTAACTGGTGTAAACCTGATGTAGATTTAAACTTTAGAGTTTGTTCAGAGAGGTTTGGACTGGATATGGACTTAGCAAGCAAGCAAGCAATCTTCATTTTTATAGCACCTTTCAAAATCAAGGTGCTGTACATAGCATAAAATTACAGTATAAAAACAAACAATATAACAATTATTTAAAATCAATCCATTAATTTATCAGGGAAGGCCAAAGAAAATAAATACATTTTCAGCTAGATTTAAAACTGCTGATGGTCAGGCATTCTCTTAACTGACAAGGTAAAGAATTCCACAGGGTCGGTGCTGCAAATGAAAAAGCACAAGCTCCAGATGTTTTAAGAAGAACCCTGGGAATCTCTAGCAATCCCTTGTTGGTGGATCGGAGAGGGAGATTGGGGGAGTAGGGAGTCAGAAGATCTTTGAGGTAGTCAGGTCCCTGTTCATGTAAGGCATTAAAGGTAAGCAAACCTACCTGATAGGTGATCCGCCACTGAACTGGCGGCCAGTGCAGTTTGTGCAGCGCAGGCATAATGTGACTGGTCCTAGAGGTATCAGTCAACAGCCTGGCCTCAGCATTCTGTACTAGCAGCAGGCAGCGTATATCAACCCCAGACAGCCCTAGGTAGAGGGTATTGCAGTAGATAAAATGGGTAGTAATGAAGGCATGGACCAATGTTGGAAGGTCATCCAGGGGAATCAGGTGTTTCACCTGGGCAATATTCCTCAGATGGTAAAATGAGGATTTGACCATGGCTGATACCTGAGACTTCAGGGTCAAGCCGTCATCAAATATAATGCCCAGGTTACGCACCTGATCTGAGGTAATGAGCTGGACACCATCAAGCCATAGGCCCGACCTGTGCCCAGCACCAAAACCCACCCTGGGTGGCCTGTATCCACAACCAACACTTCAGTCTTATCTGGATTCAGTCTCAACCAACTAGAGCTCATCCAGTCTTTGATCACAGAGAGGCAGCTATTTAGCATAGAGATCGCATCAACCTGTCTGGGCACAAAGGACATATACAGCTGAGTATCATCTGCATTGCAGTGAAAATGTAAGCCGTATCACCTAATGGCAGCATATATACTGCGAACCACATGGGTGCCAATATGGAGCCCTGCAGCACCCTGCAGGACAGGGGAGGGCATCAGAGGAATAAATTCCAGTGACTACCCTCTGAGATCTGCCTACAAGGAAAGATCAAAACCATTCAAGAACTGTACCTGACAGTCCACAAAGGAACTTTAGAGTCTCCAAAAGCACCACATGGTTCACAGTGTCAAAGGCTGCTGAGAGATCAAGAAGGACCAAGCTGGTGTGAGCCTTTCAATCTCTCACTATTAGGAGGTCATTTAATACCTGAACAAGGGCAGTCTCCATGCTATGCCTCTTCCTGAAACCAGACTGGAAGGCTTCATAGACATTGTGAGTTACCAGGTGATTGTCCAGTTGCAATGCAACCACCTTCTCAATAACCTTCCCCACAAAGGGAAGGTTAGAGCAGGTCAGTAGTTAGCTGGATCGATGGGATCCAAGGAAGGTTTTTTTAAGGAGTGGTCAAATGACTGCCTCCTTTAAGGGGTCCAGAAAGATTCCCTTCTCCAAGGATCTCCATACAATTTCAGCTAGGATCGGGCAGATAACATCTACACATCCCGCCAAAAGGGAGGTAGGGCCCAGATCCAGACTACAGCAGGTTGGGTGCAAAGTCTGGACAATCTTCACAATGTCCATGAATTCCGGTTGGCTAAAATCCATCCAGACAGACCGGGTGCTCACTACCTCCCATCAACCTCCACAACCCCTCATGGAGAGAGCCAAGTCGGATCCAGACCTGATGCTGGCAACCTTACCAGTGAAAAACTGAGCTAGCTCATCACACTTGATTTGTGAAAAAGCTCTTCCGGACTGGAGACAGACTGGATTGCACAATCTGTCAACAGTTCTGAAAGAGTTGAGCCGTTCGGTTCTGCGCAGCAGAAATTTCCCTGGACAGGAACTCTGCCTTCTTACAGGTGATTTCTGATTGATAGCCCTTATAATGTTCCATCAATCTAAGCCTGTCAGCATCCAGACCGGACTTCTGCCATGCTCTCTCCAGCCTTCGACTAATCTGCCTCAGCTCCTTCAAGGACCCATCATCTCAAAGGGACCGTGGGTGAAGAGTGAATGGTCAAACATGAACAGGAGCAATCAAGGCCAGGGCATCTCTCACTGCCTTATTATAGGCTAGTACAAGATCCCCTGGACTTGTGCTTTCACCCAGCAATCCCAATTGGTCCAGTACCGCTGATAGACCATCTGGGGTAACTCCTCTAAAGGGGTGGTACCAGACCATCTCTGAAGGGGTAGGTCCATTTGGGGGTGCCCCAAAACTGAAACCTCTGGTGTGATGGTCAGACCAACTGACTGGTTCCACCCCAAAGTCAGTGATCTCCATCCCCAGGAGGAACAGCAGATACAATGAGTGACCTCTTATATGGGTAGAGGAGGTAACTACCTGTGTAAGGCCCAGCATTGTCATTAGCTGGAGGAGAATTGGACCAAACTGTGTGAGTTTGTCATCGACCCAGGCACTGAGTCCCCCAGAATTATCCATCTGGGGAACTCCAACACCATGTCGATGATGAAGCCTGCAATCTCCTGCAGGAATAAACCCCCATCATCTGGTGGACAGTAGATGAGGAGCATCCTACAGCCTACACCCTCACCCATGACACACTCAAAGGATCTGGTGATCCCCACTGGAACATCCACAAGGCCCAGTTCAGTCTTAAAAAATATGGCTACATCCCCACCCCTATGAGCCAGCCTCGGGCAGTGAATCACCGAGAACCCAGCTGGAACTGCAGAAGCCAATACTGGGCCTGCATTTTCATCCAGCCAGGTCATGGTGATGCATGCCAGGTCCACCGTTTCAACAAGATCAGCTATAATGGCTGTCTTGATTTGATGGACCTAGCATTACATAACACCACCTGGGTTGAATGAGATGCTGGGGAAGACCTCGACTCCTGTCAGCATCAATTTCTGGGCCCTTGTGTATGGGAACAAACAGGGATTACCCCTGTCCTTGCACCATTTTTCCCCAGAGAGTCGCCTGGTCCCCACCACCCCAATAAGTCCCCCCTTTCCATTCCTCCACCAGACCAAGCCCTGCCCACCTTCCTATGCCTCCTAGCAATCGCAAGGGATTGACAACATTTATATGTCTCTGTTGGTAAAAAAGGGGCAGTCAAAGTGGCACAACTCCCTGAGCCTGGTGGGGGAATACTGCCTGACCATCTCAAGACCCTCCCTACACATTCTTAAAACACAAATCTGTCTGCGCACATCCAAGAGCAATAAGATCACAAATACTAATTAAACAAAACCAAATAAACAAAAATAATAATAATAAACCACCAGACTCTCACAGACTGAAGGGCAACTTAAACATAATAATACCCACACTTTGACTAATAAATAACAATATCACCCTCTAACTCCCAAAATGCCAACCCCAAATCAACAAAACTCAAATTACCATTTAAATAACAAATAAAATAACAATAAAACATTAAAAACTAGTCACATAAAACCAAATAGTCACAGTTTAGTGTAACTATAGTAGCACTGTCCACTATATCAGTGTTAGGTCTTTAATAATCAGGAGCATGCCACAACTCCACAAAAAAGTTTGAGATAGACAGGGAGAGCTCTCACCACTCCCTTATCAGAAATGTTTTTTGACCAGTCAATGTAGACCTCTCACTGCCACATAATTGGAGCTTAATTTCTAACTTTAATCCAAAAAGGAGGCCCTCTCACTGCCTTCTAAGTTAATCATAAAGTTGCACAGATCCAAATATATCAAAAACAGCTAGCACATATAATACTTCCAGCGTCAGAAAAAAAACTCACATCCAGTTTCAGTTTCTTTTGGTGAGATAGAGGAGAATTGTCAAAACACAGGCTGATTTCCCGAGAAAATCGGATCCAAACAATTAATCCAAATTAGACAGATTCTACCCGACCCTTAAGCTGCCCTGGAGTCCAACAGATCCCGCCCCCACTTGGGCCATCAGGAACCTGCCCAACACCGGTCAAACAAACCCCGACAGCCCCAGGAGACCTGTATAGATGCCCACCCTCCAGTTGGCATTACCAGATCACCCCAGGGAAGGAGAGAGCTAGACCCAGGATCCTCCTCGGGCATGCTGGTTTGGCTCACCCAGTCCACCACGGCAAGCAACACTGATCCTTCTCGGCTCACAACCCCAAGTTCAAGCAGGACAGTTCAACAAAACCTCTACACAATTCTTTCCTTTTGGGATAGCAGTCTATCCTCCAGTAAGGGTAATTTAAGGAGGCAGTATGGTGCAGTGGTTTAAGGCTCTGAGCTGCAAATCTGGAGACCTGGGTTTGAATCCCACAGTCCCCACTTGCATACTGTGTGACCCTGAGCAAGTCACTTAACTTCCTTGTGCGCCCAGGTTGCACCTGTAAACAAGCTTTCAGCTTAGTGTGTCTCATCTTGTTAAATAATTGGAAAAAAAAAAGAATAATTACAGATTACCTCCACCGTCCATCTGCTCCAGCAACTGCTTCAGAGAAATCTCCAATTACCAAATCCACAGATTTGCCACAGATAGCAGCCAAGGGAGAAGCTCCTTCAAAAAATATCAAGCTCTTCCATAAAACTGCAAAACACAGAGTCTTTCCCGCAACCCTCTGACTACACAGTCTGCCACACTGGGATCAGAGAAATACTGAGACTTACGATAAAAACTAGTTGAAGGCCAGAAAACATGCGTAAATATGTGACAAGCATTCAAAAATGTTTCTCTGATACTAGTCTACCTCACTTCTTCATCCCTAACTAACCTACTAAGCAAAGCAAAAATAACTTAAAGTGAACAAAAATAAATGGTAAATAAGCAAGCAATAACACACAATGAGGTGTGGGTTATGTGCTGATAAGAGCACGCCCGGGGTGTACTAAGGCATGAGGTGCTTGCGTCAAGTGCCTTATGCCCCTGGGCATGCTCTTATCAGATCATAACCCACACCTCAAAGTGTGTTATTGCTCTTATAAAATGGGCTCCTAAGTAACTAATTTGTAATAAAAAAAGAAAAAAAAATAGGAAAAATATGTAAACTGAGGTTTAAGACTGAAGCAGTAAACAAATAGTCCCCCACTGGTAATTTCTGATGGTCAGTACAGGGTGCCATCTGCCCCCAGACACAGAAAGAGAGGTACTGGTCAAATTGCATGTTGCATGTCGTGGTGTTTTTTGTGATATTTCATTTTTTTTTCTTTATGCTGTGTTGATGATAGCATGTTGAAGAGTGACTTCTGAACTCCATCCTCCCCCCCCCCACCCACGGTCAAGATTTTATTTAGTTGTTTGGTTTATTTAGTTATAGTGTTTGAGTTACAGTTTTATGTTTTATTGTCTGCTGCCTGCTTGTGAAGGGGCCAATAGTTCAGTTTGGCTCGAAACATTTAGAGAAGACCGTTGACTCAGCCGACTGGTGAAGGATGACTTCTGGTTTTCCGGTGAGGGGGCTGGAGATCGTGGTCTGTTGTCTTAGTTTTTTTGAAGTGGTTGTGTCTGGAATGCTGTCTGGTCCATTGAGGAAAAAATCGATCAATGACAGCTTTTTCATATTTATAGTCGCCGGTCACTGAAAACTGACTTCCGGTTTTGCCATCTGTGTGATTTTGAAAGCCACGAGTAGAGGTTCAAATTGGTTACGGTTGGCTAGGTAGCAGTACAGGTTAGATTTATTTACTTTAAAAAGCAAGCAATTGTCTTCATGACTTATAGAAACAGACCGCCTGTAGACTGACTTCCGGTTTTGCTGTCAGTGGGATTTTGAAAGCTGCGAGTAGCAGTTACAATTGGTTGCAGTCAGCTGGGTAGCAGCACAGGTCAGATTCATTTACTTTTAGAAAGTAAAAATTGACTACAAATTACAGAAATGGACTGTGTATGTGTGTGGGAGTGGGGGAGTGCTGCCTTCACAGAAATTAATGGGATTCACAGAGGTGGGCTACAAGACGTGGTGTTAGTTTGGCAGGTTGCTGTTTAGAGAGGAGGATGTTGGACACGCTGATGCTTTACTGTGATGTGGCTCAGGTTGGCACAATTAGTGCAGGTTGGCAGGATACATCCTGATAAGGACAAGGCTGAAAGTGGCTTTCAGCCAATCAAAATCCTGGATTTATTTAGACCATTTTATAAAGCAAAATAAACAAGACTTAGCCTGGGATTCAGTCAAAGTAACAGTAGTGGGGAGCTCTAGGTGTACAGCTTGGACTGGGATTCAGTCAAAATAACAGTAGTGAGAAGCTGTAGGTGTACAGCTTCAGTGATTATAAGGGGGTCTGTTGTAAGGGCAAACTCAATTTGGGTAGGGGGCTAGTAATCTCATGAAACTGCCTATGCATATCAACCTGGCTACTTTCAATGAATGATAATCTTGCTGCAAATGATGCTATCTCCTCTTGCATCTGTTTGATGGACATAAATTTGTCGCACATAAATGAATTATTGGAGCTAGATGGAACATGAACTAACAGATACATAGAACAGCACATACATTTAATACCTATTTCTCCATCCAGGGTCATAATAGAATGCAGGATGGGCACACTTGCAAGGCCACCTGGCTCTGTTGAACTTGCTAGAGTTTGAGCCATACGTTAACTTATTTAGGTGGGTACTACATGGAAGATTACCTTTATTCGGCAGATGTTAGGGAGTACTTTGGGTCCTATTATATCCTGCCTTATCATCATGCGGCTTATGAACATGCAAAACATCTTGCTAAGATCGTGAGTGTCTTGCCGTTCTTCATGCACAACAGACCTTCGCTCACCTGCTATGCACAGGGCTGTTAATTGGTCACAGTCATCCGGATGTGCTTTTCCTGGGTCACGTCTGTAAATTTTCAAACAGTCTTTCAACACAGTAAAATGAGTAAACTGCCACTCATGTGTGGCTTTTCTATTAAAACATAAGGTGTTGTCAGTTTCACAAAACACAAGTCCCCCTGTCGAGTTGTAGTTCCCTGAGAACACTGGGAACTACAGCTCCTACTCCTATTGCCGTCAGGTCAACAGGGCTCAGTAGCTCACACAAGACATGCACAGTTGCTGTTTTTAACTGATGTTTCAGCACTCAGTATATTCTAATAGCTCCTAGAGAGCAGCAAGTTTACTGCCTCCAGGAAAAAGCTATTTTACTGTTGTGCCCTCCGCAGGGCTGTTAAATAATCACAGTGACCCGGATGTGCTTTTCCTGGGTCACGTCTGTAAATTTTCAAACAGTTCTTTTAACACAGTAAAATGAGTAAACTGCCACTCATGCATGGCTTTTCTATTAAAACATAAGGTGCTGTTTGTCAATTTCACAAAACTCAAGTCCCCCAGATGAGTTGTAGTTCCCTGAGAACACCAGGAACTACAGTACAACTTCTCCTCCTATTGCCGTCAGGTCAACAGGGCTCAATAGCTTGCACAAGATGTGCACTGTTGTTGTTTACACATCTAGTCAGCCTTGTAATTGTAATCCTCTCACAGCCTCCTTTTCTCCTCAGTGAGCTTCTCAAGGGCTTCCAGCCCCTCATCATAACATTTTGTATAGAGAAGCCCAGAACTGCATGTAGTACTCTAGGATTTGCCTGACCAGGGCCTTATAAAGTAGCAGGTTTACTTCACTTGCTTTGCAGATTTCACTCCACCCCCCCCCCAACCTTGATACACCCTAGCATCATGTCAGCCCTCTTGACATTGGTTGTGTACTGCTTGTCTTGCTTCCGCTCCGTGTCTATCACCTCCCAGGTTCTTTTCCTCCTAACCTGCATCACAAGGAGCCCCACAAAAGTTGAAAGGCATAGATCCCAAAAATTATTCCTTAGGGACACCAATGAGTACTCCTTTCCACTCAGTGTAATGCCTATTAACCACAGCCCTCTGCTTCCTACCCCAAGTGTGTTAATGATCCACATGGAGTAGGCCTCATGTATACCGCATTATGTATTTTTTCCAGAAGTGTGTCATGCACCGCACTGCCAAACTCCTTGTTGATATCAAGATAGACTATGTATTTGGACCTTAACCTTTCCACTACCAAGGTAACCACCTCAGAGAAGGTGATCAGGTTGATTTGGCATGATTTGCCAGATGTTAGTGGAACATGTAAACCAGAGTGCTGGTGGGAACCTTAGTAGATGATAAACTTGGCTTCATTAATTTTTCCCCAGACAGCACAATGGGTATCAGTGTTTCCATTTCATGCTTCTCTGTACTGCCCACTGAACTATGGAACAATGCATGCCCCAATCTCTCTGATATAACTAGTTAGACATCTCCTAAACAAGCATTTGTCAATGCCAAATGTTGATTGTGTTGGTCTGTTGAGCATGCTCACTGGACCTCTGTCACTTGCTCAGTCTGTTTCTTCCAGTACTGCAGGCTGCTCTTTTGTACTGGCTCCTACCTGTGTTGGCACCCTGTTCTGCCCACTAAGAAGTCTGCAGTTGTCCTGACAGAGCTCCGTTGAGGTGGCTCACTCCCCTTCTTTCACTCGCTCATTCTGTTTCTCCTAGCCCTGCAGGCTGCCCTTTTGTACTGGGCTCCTGCCTCTGTTGGGGGCTTTTTCTGCCCACAAAGAAATCTGCAGCAGTCCTGACACAGGTCTGTTGAGCCTGATGACTGACCCTCTCTCACTCACTCGTTCCATTTCTGCCAGTGCTACAGGCTGGCCTTTTGTACCGGACTCCTGCCTGCATTGCCGCCTTTTTCTGCCAACAAAGAAATCCACAGCAGTCATGATAGAGCTCCACTGAGCTTGCTCACTCCTCTCTCTCACTTGCTCGTTGTGTTTCTCCCAGTGCTGCAGGCTGCCCTTTTGTACTGGGTTCCTGCCTGCATTGGCACCTTTTTCTGCCCACTAAGAAATCCACAGCTGTCCTGACAGAGCTCAGTTGAGGTCGCTCACTCCCCCTGTGTCACTCACTCATTCTGTTTCTCCTGGTGCTGCAGGCTGCCCTTTTGTACTGGACTTCTGCCACTGTTGGCACCTTTGTCTGCCCACGAAGAAATCTGCAGCAGTCCTGACAAAGCTTCATTTAGCTCACTCACTCCCCTCCTCTCACTCGCTCATTCTGTTCCGGCGCTGCAGGCTGCCCTTTTCTATTGGGCTCCTGCCTGCATAGCCGCCTTCTTCTGCACACAAAGAAATTTACAGCAGTTACAATAGAGCTCCGTTGAGCTTACTCACTCCCCCTCTCTCACTCGCTCATTCTGGTTTCCCCACCACTGCAGGCTGCCCATTTGTACTGGGCCCCTGCGTGCATTGCTGGCTTTTCTGCCCACAAACAAATCTGCAGCAGTCCCAACAGAGCTCCGTTGAGTTCACTTACTCCCCCTCCCTAACTTGCTCGTTCTGTGTCTCCTACTGCTGCAGGCTGCCCTTTTGTACTGGGCTCCTGCCTGCATTGGCAGCTTGTTCGGACCAAAAAGAAATCTGAAGCAGTCCCGACACAGCTCCATTGAGCACTCTCTCTCACTCACTCATTCTGTTTCGGCCAGCACTGCAAGCTGGCTTTTTGTACTGGGCTCCTGCCTGCATTGCCACATTTTCTGCAGCAAAGAAATCCACAGCAGTCACAGTAGAGCTCCGTTGAGCTCATTCACTACCGCTCTGTCACTCAATCATTCTGTTTCTCTTGGCGCTGCAGGCTGAGCTTGTGTACAGGGCTCCTGGCTGCATTGGCACCTTTGTCTGTCCACAAAGAAATCCACAGCTGTCCCAACAGAGCTCTGTTGAGGTCACTCTGTCTCCCTGCCTCACATGCTCATTCTGTTTGTCCTGACGCTGCAAGTGGCCCTTTTGTAGGGGGCTCCTGCCTGCATTGGCACCTTTTTCTGCCCACAAAGAAATCTGAAGCAGTCCTGATAGAGCTCCGTTAAGCTCACTCAGTCCCCCGTCTCATGCTCTCGTACTGTTTCTCCCACCACTGCAGGCTGGCCTTTTGTGGCAGTGAGCCTGCCGTGCCTTTTCTGCCTACAAAGAAATCTGCAGCAGTCCTGACAGCGCTCCGGTGAGTTCGCTCACTTCCCCTCCATCACTTGCTCTCTCATTCTGCTTCTCCCAGTGCTGCAGGCTGCCCTTTTGTACTGGGCTCTTGCAGTGGGGCCTTTTTCTGCCCACAAACAAATCTGCAGCAGTCCCGACAGAGCTCAGTTGAGCTTGGTCACTCCCCCCTCTCAGTCGTTCGATCTTAATCTGTCCCAAACAGTGATTTCACACAGTGACCGTGCTATTCTCTGGCAGGAGTGCAAAAACATATTTTAGCCAGGATGTGAAAAATGGCAGCTGTACTGTTTATAAGGAGGTGTGGAAAAATGCCACTGTTGAAAATGTGGCATGAAAATATTACAAAATTGCAAAGTTACAAGTGTGCGTGGAAACAGTTCAATGCACACTTGTAACACAGTCATGTTATGGAGTTTCGTCACCAGATTTTCAACATAGGCATTTTAGGACCTCTGCTCATGAACAGTGCCACTGTCATTTTCTTAATCTGTCCCAAACAGTAATTTCCCACAGCAACCAATCTATTCTGCACCGGAACTGTGAAAACACATTTAGATCAGGATGTGAAAAATGACAGCTGTACTGCTCATAAGAAGATGTGAAAAAATGCCACTGTTGAAAATCTGGCGTGACAATTTTACAAATTTGCAAAGTTACAAGGGTGCATGGAAAGTGTGCAACGCACACTTGTAACACAGTCATTTGATGGGCTATCATCACCAAATTTTCAACATAGGCATTTTAGGACCTCTGCTCATGATCAGTATCACTGTTACTTTCTTAATCTGTCCCAGACAGTGATTTCCCACAGCGACCACTCTATTCTGCACCGGAAGTGCGAAAACACATTGCAGCCACGATGGGAAAAATGACAGCTGTACTGTTCATAAGTAGGTGTGGGAAAATGCCAATGTTGAAAATCTGGAGTGAAAATATTATAAATTCATGAAGTTACGAGTGTGCGTGCAAACTGGGCAACACAAGCTCATAACACAGTCATTTTATGAAGTATCGTTACCAAATTTTCAACATAGGCATTTTAGGACCTCTACTCATTAACAGTGGCACTGTCATTTTCTTAATCTGTCCGGAACACTGATTTCTCACAGCGACCACGCTATTCTGCGCTGGAAGTGCGAAAACACATTTCCTCCAGGATGTGAACAATGACAGCTGTACTGTTCACAAGGAGGTATGAAAAAATGCTAATGTTGAAAATCTGGCATGAAAATATTGCAAATTCATGAAGTTACGAGTATGTATAGCAACCGGGCAGTGCACGCTCATAAAACAGTCATTTTTTTGGATTTTTCCACCAAATTTGCAACATAGGCTTTTTGAGAGCCCACCTCATGAACACTGGCACTGTCATTTCATTAATCAGCCCCAAAAGGTGATTCCACGCAGTGACCGCAAAGTTACCTTTTGGGGCTGATTAACGCCATGACAGTTCAAGAATTCATAAGGAGGGTTCCCAAAACCCCCATATTGAAAATTTGGTGCCAAAATTCAAAAAAATGACTGAGATATGCATTAAGGTTGGAAAACCCCTATTCATTCCATTATACAGCTTACCGGCATTTCTTCAGTTCGCGGTCGGCTTTGAAGAGTGTAGACATGTTCCCGGTCCACACAAGATCATCACACCAAGCTCCGGAGGTAAGTATGTAGTTAGGGGGTGTGGGAAGGCTGGATGAGCAGTGAGTGGGTGTGGGTGGTGGGGGGGCCAAGGAGACCGCGAGGGACAGTTTTCTGATTTCACAGATTTAAAAAAAGTCACGGGACAGTTTTTTTTCTTCACAGGGGCATTGGGCAAGCTGGGGTGGGCTCCTAGCGTGCCACGCGACTGCTTCTTTTGGGTGGGCCAGTAGCTGATGGGAGATTGGGCACCCCCTTTGGCACACAACTAAAGGAAGGGGGTTCACATTATGCAGATGGGGATTGGGCACCCCATCGGCACACACTAACAGCGGGGGGGTTTGACATAATGCCGATGGGGAGTGGGATCCCCTGTCAGCACAATCAACATTGGGCCACTGAAGCTGACAGGGATTGGGGCCCCCATCGACAACTAAACATGGTGGGGGTGGTTATATTGTTTGTGAACATGGTGGCAAGCCGCCGCCATGTTCACAAACAATATCAGGGATTTTACATCCCGCCCTGCAATGACAGGTCACTCCCTCATTGAAGCAGATGGCTGACACTGCAATGGCTAGGCAGTCCCTGATTGCAGCGGCTACTTTTTTAGAAGGTTGTGGCACGCTGGCTGAACTAGTGTCAGCAGCAGCATGCCACAGCACTGGGGGAAGCAGGACAAGCCTTTACAGGCTGTGGGGGCATTGGCCACAACAGTGCCACACCTCCACAACCTGCTTGTGGAGAAAGCTGCCACAACATGTTTCTTACACATGCGTGCAATCAACATAAAAATGCAATATACTACATTGTTGAAAATGCGTGAATACTCCTTTGTGATATGAAATCCACTGTGTGACCTTAGATATTAGTGAAAGGACAAATTCATTTGCAAGTAAAAACTCAGGATCTGCTACATGACTTGGTACCTGGTAGGGTGGAGAGGCTGGTATAGAAGAAACATAGAAATTGATGGAAGATTAGGACCGCTAGACCAGTCTGCCCATATACCCTACATTTATTAGTGGCTGATGAGCCTACCTGGTCTTTGGCTTTAGCCTTTCCTTCTCACCTTTAGGGTTCCCTTATGCCTGTCACATGCATGTTTAAATCCACTCACTGTGCTTGCTCCCACCACCTCCTGTGGCAGCTTATTCCATGCATCCACCAGCCTTTCCATGAAAAAAAAAACTTTCTTACATTTTCCCTTATCCTCCCCCCTCCAATCTCATATCATACCCCCTCATTCTTGTACTTCTCCTATATTGAAAGATGTTGCCCACTTAAACCTTGTTTATGCCGTCAGTATGCTTGAAGGATTCTATCATGTTCCTACACTCCCTCCTCTCTTCCAGTGTATACCTGTTGAGGTCTTTTAATCGATCCTTAGAAAATGGGCTTTTTATTTGCTGGGCTCTGATTGGCTAGTACCCCTACCAGGGGGTATATTAACTTTCAACAGATGCCCAGCAAATAAAAAGTGCCACTACCCTTACCCCATCACCACCTAATATATCCCTTTGCCTACTCTGCTTACTCATTGGGCAAAAGATCCTTGGCAAATTCAAAATCACTGCCTTTTTTTTGCACACTTAGCGAGCGTTACTGCCCCCCCAAATACGCGATGTAACACTCACACCCCAAGACAGTTTCTTAAGCATTATAGTCCACAGAACACTTTTTTTTAAATTCCCAACCATTATATCCTGGCATACACTGGAATTACTTTACTTTCTCGAGTGAAGCCCCGCTCCTTCCTTCCTCCCCCACCCCCATCGCCGGTCGCCCATCGTCATTCACACACAAACTGAGCCAGTAAAATGATCTGACTACCTGACTCAAGTAGTCTATCTGGAATGCTTTGAATATTTTAAAAAGCTTACATTTGTTGTTCTTGCCAGTAAATGCTGCCCTTTGTCATCTCCGTCTGTCCTCCCAAAGACTTCTCATTCTCGCTTCCCACCTGACATAACAGGACACGCAGCAGCTATAATTTTGCTCGAAACGCTTTCTTCCAACCGTGCTACCGATGACAGTCTCACCCCACCTCAGTCTCTTTAAAAAAAAAAAACAACAGCTACAGAATGACACATAAGACTGCAGAATCTGCTCAATAAAACAAAAGGGACACAAGGAAATGACCTATCAAGCAGGGATAAAGGCATATAAAATCACTGCATGCAAAACAAAAGTGCCCTCTGCTGCAAGCTACACAGCTATACCACTACAGGGACTACTTTGCAACAAAACCATTTTTATTCATTTATCCCAGTTTTTTAAGCACATTTGCACCACTTTTAAATTATTTTATAAAACATTTCACAAATAACCCATTTTCTAAGTGCAATAATACCCTCCAGGGTGGGTAGTATGGGCAATGCCGGACCTTCCAGGGGCTATAAGGCCCTCTGCCTGTGGCATTGGGCCTCATTACACCCCTGGGCAGTCTGATATTGCCCAATACCATCCACCCTCTGGGGTATTATTGCTTGCCTATTGCCTTCTGGTGTAAGCCCTGTATCATCTTAGTTGTCCTTCTCTGAACCACCTCCCCATCTATGTCCTTATAAAGATGTGCCAGTAAAACCAGAAGTAGCCTGTGACAATCAAGCTTTTGAAGGTTAGATTGCTTGAAGTATAAGGGAGTATTGACTCTGCAAGAGAACCTTATGTGTTAGTTTGTTTGCAAAATGTAAATGTTTCTGGTAAAAGTTCTGTTGAGAAACAGAGTGCATTAAAATGGAAGGGAAGGACCAGTGGATTGCATTGTTGTTGATGCATTGGAGCATCTCTTTTGGAAGGTGCCAGAATAGAGGTCATGTTCCAGAGCCAGGAAAGTGTTCTGTTCAAGGTGCTTTCTGCACATCCTTTGTTAATATAATACTGCATGTTCTGATCACCTGCACATCAAAACTTGTTTCTTTAATTCTTCATCTGCATAATATTAGTAATGTGGAGTAAAGTACTTCCAATGCATTAACATAAAAACTGTGACTATGGTGAATCATTCTTAACATGTTTTGGATGGAAAACACTGTGAAGTGAAATAATGCACAAGTCAATTAATATATAATGGATAGAGGCTTTAGAGCATTAATATGCATAAAACATTATTGATTGATTGATTGCGTGATCCTAAAAGACGGCTGAATCAAAGACCCATTTTCAGTCAATTATGTTACTTATGGTAAGAGAAAATATAAGATACATACAGTGCTGTCCACCAGGATGAAGTACTCTGTGATAAAAATGCAACAGTCTACTACTTGAAAAATTAGAGTAACTGCCATCGGATTATTTATTTATTTATATATATATTGAAAACTTTATATATTACCTTCGAGTACAAGTGCTCATTTACAAGGGTTCCATGTCAAATACATAGTCACAAAAATTACAAGTGCAATAAGCAGTTCCAGAGGAAGTGCACTCGAGTCAGATCCAAAGTACTTAAGACAGAACAATTGCAGACAGTTTTATAAAACAAATCCATGCAGATCATTGAATAAAAAGTCACAGGATACATACCAAGGAGAAACCAAAAAAACAACAGTTACAGTTGCATTGGACTGCAAGGTAAGACCACAAAGACCTCTTAAACTGATTATTCTTTCGGAGATTCTGTAGTATATTAGGCAGTTTGTTTAACCAATTAGCAGTCCTGACAGCACATGACTGCTTTCACTCCTGAGTACACTGGAAAAAGAGGCTTCAGGGCACTTCTGGCCATATTCCTGGTGTTGTATTGAATGGATATGGAGAGGAAGTAGTTTGTTAAAAAAAAATGTTTGTAGCTTTATTCTACTGAGTAATGGTAGCCAGTTAGTGAATAGTAAAGATCATAACTATGTGTACAGTTATCTGCACCAAGCACAAATCACCTAATAGCAGATCAACTTTATTCTGTTTAGCACCATGTCACAGGCATCTGTGTAGGCCATAATTGAGAGAATGGACAGATTACATTGTGTTCCTATGATAATTGTTGCATTTCATCTTGCCATGCACCACTGTATACCATAATAATTATTTAAAGTATATGATATATGTGGTATATATCATCATGCAGTGCATAACATTTATGTAGTCATTTGTATTAAGTAGCACAGAAAATCATTTCTGAGAGAAAGGAGAGTGGCCGCACGCTAGGTAACTGAGGAGAAGTTACCATAGCAGGATCTCTTAAAAAAGCATTATTTTGGTTTATAAAAGGTATGCCACCACTGCCTGAAAAGGCTGTAATGTTTACAATTGTCAGAGATTATAGCCTTTGCAACATTTTTTGAGATTTGCATTAAAAAGCATTATTCAGAGACCTTTCTGAGCCGTCTTATGCTGCAGAAGCTTGGCCTACCTTGCTGAGACTGTTTATTCCTTCACAGGTGCTAGGAATCCAGTGGTGAGGAACTCGCATCAGTGCAGGCAAGAGCACTGGTAGAGAGGAGTTGAACTGGGAAAAAATGGAGAAACAGAGAAATAATAGTCAGGACAGAGCAACCGGGACATTAAAAAAAAACTCCCTGCTATTGTTTTTTTTCTCCTTCTCTCTCTCCCTCTCTATGGAAGGGAAGGGAAGGGGAAATTGTTTAACTAGGAAAGGGACACTAAGCTGGAACTGGTTTCCAGGTGTGACTTGGGAGAACAAGGAAGTTAAGTGACTTGCTCATGGTCACACAGTATGCAAGTGGAAGCTGTGAGATTCAAACCCATGTCTGTTCTCCTGGATGTCACCAGATTTGCAGCTCAGAGCCTTAGACCACTGTGCTATACTGTCTACTAAGTAGCATTAATACAGCTACAAAGACTTCAGAATGTGTGTATCAAAGTTAAAACCAATGGTTAAACTGCAAGAGTTTGAGTGTTAGTGCACCAGTCTTGATAAGGGAAGTAGACAAATTTGGTTTCCTTTTTGGTTGTTGGAACATTCGGCACACTATCTTTATGATACAAGTTGATATAAATATATTATTTTACACGTCTCTAAATTTCATTTTGATAAACTAAGCTAGCAATCTTTTTTACTTTTTAGTAAGATTTTTTCATGTACAGTGTGCAGTTAGTGCGCAGTTAGGTATTAAAGGAAATAATGAGCATCTAAGAGATACCATGGAAAATATTTTTAAACATTGCTTATTCCATAGCTTTTAGTGCAAGAAAACCAAAAGTCGGAAACTTAATTTTGAAATATAACAAGACCTTGGGACTATTTATTTTATTTTGAAATTTAAAGTTTCGTGCCACTAAACCAAAAGGGTCATGTGTTTCGAGCTGCACACAATTAATTCACATGCGCTGGTGTTTACTTTTAGTCACTCCAGATAACTCCAGGTGAGCTGCCAGAGGCACAGGAGCATGTCACTTTTTGCAAACATTTTGAGAAGCTACAAAACTGATTTAAGAACTAAAAAATCAAAGTATCTAATGTTTAAAAGGGATGGTTTAGTTTTAGTAAGAGACATTGATCTGGAAACTGGTTCTCTCTATGACAAAGGGCAAGCAGCCAATAAGATCACACATGGAGCTGGAGTAAATCTAAAATTACTTCAACTAAATAGATAAAACAGAACAAAAATCTAAGAAAACCATTTCAAGGAGATATTAATTTTATACCTTGGATAACGTTTAGTTAAATACAGCAAAGTTTAAAGTGTAAAGTTAAAGTTGAAGAAAAGAAAGACTATGACTACTTGAAGTATTAATGGTGGAATATATAAGTAGATAAGATATTTAATATAAATTACACAATCAATCTGTAACTGTAAAAAAATAAAACAAAAGCAGAAATCTGAAGAGTGAGCGATAAAGGTGATAACTACTGTATTAATAAATCTAACTAAAGCTAACTGGTCCAAATTAATCAATTTAATAAAGAAATAATTTATGTTAGTTGATGTTTAACTGTTGAGGCCATTGGTATTTTAAATATTAATTAATAAAGACAGTTGCGAATGCTTGCTTGTTTGTTTGCACTTTACCAGCATGCCTTTTTATCAGTATGCCTCTTGTCAGCGTGCCCAGGGATTTGGAAGTAAAGTCAAAACACAGTGAGCTAAAAGTGGAGTGCATTAGATGGACATTCCCTAACTTAAAGAAGAAAAACATCGCTTTCTAGTATTTGAGAGAAACGGGGCAAGGACGGAAGTGAACAGAGGTGAAAACTGAAAACTGAAGATTGAGGTGGAGTGGAAAAATATAGTTTGAACTGAGCAGAGAACAAGTTCAACACAACTACATGAAAATGGGAGTGGAAAACTGAACTCTAAAAATGAAAAAAGAGAAGACTATTGGGACACAGTGTATGGTGATATATTTTAACTTTTGACTGGTGCAGTCAACCCTTCCTCTGATTACTACCTCACATGCTACCACCTATTATACCACCTCCTCCCACCCCTACCACAATCTACTGTGCCATTTCAACACTGTACTGCTGTCCTCCCCCCACTGATACCCTCCCTTTTTCCATTCCTAGTCTACCCCTATTTTCTCCAGCCTTTCTATTTCTTATCCCTCTCCTCCCCTCTGATTGCCCACCACACTCCACCCCTCCTCCATGCCCCCTTTCTCTCACCTCTTTTTCTGCCTGGTCTTGTGCCCTTGCAGGGTTCTCTGTCATACTGAAGGGGTATAGATCATGGCTTTCTCTCTTCTACCCCTATTCCTTTCCTCCCACTTTCTAATCCTGACCCTCTTGCAGGGTTCTCTGCATCTTGAAGGGGTATAAATTGTCTCTCTCACTCTCTCTTTTCCCTCTCCCTTCCCTCCAATTTCAAATCAATCGCTCACCCCCTCCCTACTTCCTTATCCCCTTCCTTCCTTCTTGTTCACCTGCCCTGCTCTTCTCTACCCCACACCCCTTTCTCTCCCTTCCCTTTCTGCCTGGTCCTGTCTCCCTTGCAGAGTTCTCAGCATCCTGAAGGGGTGTAGATCTTGGCTGTCCCTGTCTCTCCCTCTTCCATTCCCCCACCCTCTACCCCTCACTCATCCACTTCCCCACTTGTCCTATAACTGCCCTTCCTGGGTATACAATAGCACTTCTAATCTTGCGCTTAGCCAACTACCTCTAGCACTTCAAATGTGTTATCCATCCTCAAACCTTTGCCTTACCAGATGACCTGCTCTTGGGTTATTGCAATGCATATTATATCCAAATATCATTCTGTTTACCCTGGTGGTTGGTCTAGGTTATTTCTGCTCTGTAATTGTACTACACTGTTTGTTTTTAGTAATTGTACTTGTATTGCTCTGTTATTGCTATATGTTTGCTTGCTCTCCCAACTCTTGTAACCCCCCTGGATGCTTCTGGAAATGAGCTGCTTACAGCTCATGCTGTCTTTCCTGGTGAAACATTTCCCAAATAAATAAAAAAAATAAATAAACAAGGACTAGACTAGTGTTGGTTGGGGTGTCAGTATTATTGTAAAATATTCAGGGGTGGTTTGTTGGCCATTATTACCCCCACTATACCCTAATTTCAATGTAAAAGTGTGCTGCAAGTGGGTGTTAAAGTATAGAATTTATTAGAAAAATATAATGGGCAAACAACAAACTAAAAAAAATATGGGTACTAAGAAAATGGGAACAAAAACTGAAGGTACAACACAAATAACAGATTTCTTCCCAACAAATGAAAATGAGAATGATTTATTGGTGTTACATGGAGATAAAAAAAATATTAAAGGATGATAAATTGTTGCCAAATCTTACATCCTCTCCAGTTTAATTGCATCCAATCATGACAAAGATACACAGACCGGAGGAATCTGCCCATGAGTCACTACATCCAATATTAGCAAAAATTCATAGACTGGAGGTGTCTCCTTCAGTAACTGAGGTAGAAGATGAGCTATTAATTGATCTTTCAGAGGTTACTAGTCAAGCTCTTCATTTATCAGAGCTGGCAACACCTACAAAATCAACAGAACATACAAACAAGTGCAACAGTATTGATAACATGCAGAAAGTTATCAGTACCGATAATACAGTGAAGTGGGGGGAGAAAGTAAAGAAAGAGAGGAAAAATCATTCTTACAAGAAGTCTCCTGACTCACTGTGTTAAAGATCTGAGATTAAATTCTCCAAGAAGACATCCCCCTGATATTCCTCATTTATAGTCAAGTCAAGAGGAGAGCAAAGCAAATAAAAAAAAAATGGTACCTAATGAGTAACTCAGAAAAGAGATAAAGCAGCTGAAAAACATAATGGTTAAAGTTAAAAAAGAAATACAAAATGGAATCTCCTATCTAGCAGGACTAGTGAAGCTAGCAAAATTCTTCACAAAAGGACCAAAAGGAGGGTAACAAAAAGGAACAAAGGGACAAAGACACAAGATGATAAGATAATAATTGATTTCAATCATTTATAATCAGAAAGAGAGCAAATTAGGGAAGGATGATCAAAAAGAAACAGCCAATAATCAGCAAAAATAAAACTAACCAGAGTATACATGAAATAACAAAAGAAATAGCTGATAGGGAATCAAAGGAAATTCAAGATTTGGTAGATAATTTGAAGTCAAACACTAAAAAAAAATCAAAATAAAATAAAAAAAATGAAAGACAAACCAATAGTAGCTTGTCAATCAGTAGATAGGAGAGATGATAGGAATGCATATGGAAATGCACACAAAACAATTCGGGAGGAAAAAGATAAAGAGTCAAAAAGAAGTTATCCAGGGAAAATATTAAGGGATAGGAAGGAGAAGGAAAAAACAGCAAGAAAGAAAGTAGCTTTTAAACATAACAACTATAAGGAAGGAGGAAACTTGGAAAAAGTAAAAGAAAAAGATGATTACAAAGAAAGGTTGATTCAACAAAGCAGGATTCTACCAACTCTTTTTATAAGGGGCTTACCAAAAGCAAAAAATGAAAATAAAGTTGTTCTAAAACCAGCAGTTTATAATCTATTGAAAGGTATGTTGAGGAAGATGACTGGCTTGGGCAGCTATAATGACTGTTTAGAGATACAGAGCACAGCCCTACAAGGAATGGATCTGCATCTCTTTAAAACGTATAGAAAAAAGGAAAGTGATTTTAGAAACTGCACAAGATTTAAAAACATAGGAATCATGATAGACACATCAATGAGAACTTGTCCAAGCAATGAAAATATGAGAGAAAAAGTGAAACAGTCCAAAAAAGGCCCAGAAACGGAGTGCCAGACTGAATCATGCCAACAAAGAATAATTTAACTGTATTCATGAAACCAGCAGTAACTGAACACAAACTAAAGGGAGATGAAATCCCAACCCAGTATATCAGAGATAGAAGAATAAAGGGTTCACAAGTAAATAATAGCAAATTATGAGTGAAACTGATTCAGTTTTGGAGATTTCTAGTTGTGATGAAGCCTGAGTAGCTACAAAAGATTTGGGTACATGTAGCACAATGGAAATCACAGATACATCTAAATGACTGCCCCAAAAATGATGAAAATGAAAAACCGAATATATCAGTATTGAGCTGGAATGTAGCCAGCTTTAGAGCAAAACTAGAGGATAGGAAATGGTTATGGGGAAATAAAAAACTACATCTTACTTTTTCAAGAAACCTGGGAAGGAAGGAGTGTTTCAATAACTTTAGATGCTTTTTGTGTATGGAATATTCAGACAACTAGAAGCTCAAAGTCTGGATGATGTATGGGAGGACTGACAATTTATGTGAACATCAGTTATATTTTTAAATGTCTTGATGTTAATGTACAAAACACAAACTATTTATATGTTACAATGACCATTGGGGAAAGAAGCATTTACATTTTTCAATATTTATGTCCCACCAACATTTACTTCAAAGGAATTTCAACTATTGATGAACAGTATGGAAGCTGATGTTATAGATACAAAGAGTAAATATCCAAATGCATTTATATTTATGGCAGGAGATTTTAATGTAAGAGTCGAACAAGAGATGGAGGTTAAATGAACTGAGTGGGATCTTGATGACATGTTGGAAATACCAAACAGAAACTCCATTGGTAAATTTGTCAATAAGAATGTGAAATATTTATTAAATTTCTTGGCAAAGCATGATTTAAGCATTTTAAATGGTAGAACAAATGGAGATTGGAAGGGTGAATATACCTTCCCTATGGCTAGAAGAGGGAGTTTATTAGATCTCTGCATAACTGAGCCATATAGATACAAAAGCATAAAGTCATTAAACATTTAAAAAATTTGTGACAGTAATCATTTTCCCATTATTTGCCAGATGTATTTAGAGACTAGAGAAGAATTAACACATACGCATTTGGGACCTCTTCTCATGAAGAGTGGCAGTGTGATTTTGTCAATGTGTCCTAAACTTTGAGTTCCAGCAGTGACCGTGCCCTTCTGTGCCACATGTGCGAAAACACAGATTGGACAGGATGTGAAGAATGATAGCTTTACCATCCATAGGGAGATGTGAAGAGTTGGCAATGTTGAAAATCTGTAGTGGGAATATTAAAAATGCTCGCACCTCCAAGCATACGTGTAAAATGCACAATGCATGCACATAACAAAGTCATTTTATGGACTTTTCTCACCAAATTTTCAACCTAGGCATTTTAGGACCTCTGCTCATGAACAGTGTCACTGTGATTTCCTTAATGTGTCCAGAACATTGATTTCCCACAGCAATCACGCTATTCTGCACCAGAAGTGCAAAAACACATTTTGGCCAGGATTTGAAAAATGATAGCTGTAGTGTTCATAAGGAGGTGTAGAAAATGCCAGTGTTGAAAACCTGGAGTGAAAATATTACAAATTTGTGAAGTTACGAGTGTGCGTGGTAACTGCGCAACGCATGATCGTAACATACTCATTTTATGGAATTTCATCACAAAATTGTCAACATAGGCATTTTAGGACCTCTGCTCATGAACGGTGTCACTGTGATTTTCTTAATGTGTCCTGAACACTGATTTCCTACAGCGACCACGCTATTCTGCGCTGGAAGTGTGAAAACACATTTCGGCCAGGATGTGAAAAATAACAGCTGTACTGTTCATAAGGAGGTGCAGAACAATGGCAATGTTTAAAATCTTGGAGTGAAAATATTGCAAATTCATGAAATTATGAGCGTGCATAGCAACTGCTCAATGCATGATCGTAAAACAGTCATTTTTGTGATTGTTCCACCAAATTTGCAAAATAGACTTTTTGAGAGCCCACCTCACGAACACTGGCACTGTCGTTTTGTTACTCTGTCCCAAAAGGTGATTCCACGCAGTGTCCGTGACATCACCTTTCAGGACTGAATAACACCATGGCAGTGGCTGAATTCATGAGGAGGGGTCCCAGTAACCCCATATTGAAAATTTGGTGCCAAAATTCCCAAAAATGCCTGAGATATGCACCAAAGTTGAAAAAAAAAAACAGTTTATGCCATTATACAGCTTACCAACATTTCTTCACTTCGCGGACAGCAATGAAGAGTGCAGACGTGTTCTCGGTCCACCAAAGATCATCGTGCTGGGCTCTGGAGGTAAGAAATATGGGGTAAAAGGCAGGGTGTGGGAGGTAGGGTGCATAGAGGGTGGGTGCGGGTTGGGGGAGGGACCCCTGGATTTAACTAGGGACCATTTTCTGTGTTACAGGTAAAAACAAAGTTGCAGGATATTTTTTTAACAGGGACATTTGGCATTGCAGCTGGGGTGGGCTCACAAATGCCACCCTAGAGTTTTGGGGGGATGTGGCGACAGGGGAGTTGGGTGCCCTGTTAGCACATACCAAGGGGGCAAGAGCCATGAGATTGGGCACCCCTGGCACAAAAACACATTTTTGGGGAGGGGGAGTATGCCAATGGGGAGGCTACCCTTGTTGGCAATTTAAACTGGGGGCAATAGTTTATGGGGATTGGTCCACCCATCACAGACAAAGACAGTTTTTATGGGGGGGTGCATGATGCCAAGGGGGATTGGGCACCCCCTCAGCACTGGGGGCTCTGTTATATTGTTTGTAAACATGGTGGTGGCTTTCTGCCACATTCACAAACAATATTACACTAGGCAAGATAACACCCTGCAATGACGGACCGCTCCCACATTGCAGTGGAATGCCTGACGCTGCAAAGACGAGGCTGCCCCGATTGCTGCGGCGAAAAAGCTACAACTTGGCACTTTTGGAATCCAGTGTCATCAGCACACTGTAATGCTATGCCTCTGTTGGCTGCCACAGTGCCGCGCCTCCACAACCCGCTTCTCTCCTAAGCTGCCACATAATGTTTCTTGTGCATGTACGCAAACATAGAAAGATTGCAGATTTGATATCAGATTAGCCAGAATACAAAAAAAAACTTATGAAAAAAACTGAAGATGGTGAAATAGTAAATTTAATAGATGATGTCTCTAATTATATGATGAAATATCTAACAAATAATCTACAACCTACACATAGAGAAGTAAGAAAACATAGTATCATAGACTTCAGAGCATGGTTTGATATGGATAAGGAGATATACATAAAAACATATAAAAGCTTTGGAGGTGGCTTGGACAGCTCGCGGTGTTGTGGGAGGGGCTGGTGTGGAGTGGGGGAGACAGGACAGCAAAGCTGAAAAAAACAGCTTTGCAAAGAATTAAAATTAGAATATAAGAACCTTTTAGTCAAGAAAAAAGGGAACATAAAAAATACCTATGGGAAATACTACAAAATTCACTTGTGGCCTATGGGAGCATAGACAATAATAGAAGATTTAACATTTGTGCACATATCCCTGCCACATTTGCTCATGCCATTGGCTAAAATGGTCATTGCGAGGGGGATTCTGCTCCCCACCCTAACCTATGGGGCTCCCTTATTTGGGGCTGCTCATAAAACTGACCTACTCAGATGGGATATTACATACAACAACATATGTCTCTATGCTTCTTCTGCTCCTCAGCTTAAACACCACTGTCAACTTTATAATGATCTTGGTTGGCTCTCTCCATTAGCTAGTAGAAGGAAATACTACCTTGGCTCTCTTATTGATTTGATAATTCAAAATCAAACCCCTAGGTGTCTTGCAACTATGCTTGTTCCTCAGGAGACACTCCATGGTCTACGATCAGCTGATAAATCCTTTCTGAATTTACCGAGGTGCTAAACTCCCGCCTCAATGCCCATTTCTGCATCTCCTGTACATTCACCTAGATGACTGGTAACTCTAAAAAGTGTATAGTCTTTGAAGGCTGACCCCACTGTCAGTGTGTAGCTATGGTCCAGCAGTTTAACTGACTATCTCCCTCCTCCTGGCTAATACCCCAAATATACCTTTTTTTAAGGCTATTTATTTGCAATCACATTCCTGATTATAGTTGTGCTGTACCCAGTCATCTTAGGAGTTGTGTACTGGCTGTATTGTTATATGCTGATTGCTCCCCTGCTCTCATACATGGCTGTACTCCACCAGGAATTCCTTCCACGATGTAACAGACTACCCATATTCTAAACCTCCCACTGTACTTTCTGTACTTAATGTGCTTGCACTCATACATTACCAATGTATTTATACTCTGTGTAGATTCCCCTGCTTCTCTCCCCTAGATTTCTTTACATAATGTGTTTTGTAATCATGCATTTTACTGTTGTATTCTGCTCTGTGATACCTCCCTTGCTCCCCACCCCCAGGACATGTCTGAAATCGAGTGGTAGTCTGCTGAGCATGCCTTCCTGGTAAAACTTTTAAATAAATAAATAAACAAAATGTAAAATACTGGGCAAAAATATTGGCACCAATCTACGAAAAAATAAGTAATGACTTAGTTATGCCTATTGACTGGAATTACGGGATCATTGTTCCATTATTTAAAAAAGATCAACGAAGTGATCTGAAATGTTACAGGCCAGTTACTCTCCTAATAGTACAACAAATATTTACAAGAATAATATTTGATAAATTAGCAACTTGGATAGAAGAAAATGTACTGATTTTCAAATTTCAATGTGATTTTAAAAGATGCCATAATACTCTGGATTTAGCCTTTACTCTGAATTTCTTGGTAAAGTCCAAGGTACACAATAAGGGACAAAAGATATATGCATGTTTTGTGGACATAAAATCGGCACTCGACACTATCAACAGAGAAATCTTATGGAAAATGCTTGAGGACATGAATATTGAAAAAAGACTTCTATGTGTTCTGAAAATGTTACATTCTTTTGTTGTTAAAGATTTTATTAGTTTGTGAAGATGCATACAAATGTAAACAATTGTACAGACAGGATCTGGAACCATACCGCAACATTTGGTAAGGCCCCAATTCAGGGCAATGCAAAAGCAGTAAGTTGTAATACAGTTAGACTTGGCAGGTATAAGCTTCCTGATATACAGTAACTAGTCCTTAGTGCTTCAGATCAAACAAAGAACAAAAAGGATCGAGGTGTAATCCAACTGGGCTCATATAACTATTCTAGGTAAGATAATATAGTACACTGTACTGAGACATAACCTGACAAAGCAGGAAGGGCCTAAAATAACTAAACCCAGATTTGGGGTAGATGTGCGTCTACATATTTATGCATGTGCTAATATCAACTATATACAAGAAAGAAAAGAACAAGACAATCCAATCTAAAGGAAGGGGGGTCAGTCACATAAAAAGAAGAACTATATCAGAGGGAGGAGCTGGAGTTCATTGAGGAGAATGAAGAGGAACTCGATGGGGGGGGTCATGTGCACTTGCCCTCTGGCAGGTGTCGTGACAGTATTTTGAGTCAAAGTAGGGCTGCCAACATTTCTCAAATTGGGAGACTGAGTACCTAGCAAAGCTGGACAGTCTCTCAAACATGGCACCTTGGGCTACCATGAAAAGAAATTCCGGAAAGGTTGGGATCTCCATGGATCTCCACCGCATCAGGATAAGTCTTTTAGCAATAGCCCCTATCGCAGTGATCCATTTGGCCCCAGGGCATTGTTTTTGTGTGGATGGGCATCCACACCCCAAGAGAAAGAGAGAAGGATCAGGGGAAACCAAGGGGAATATCTGCTGACACATATCCTGGACTGACAGCCAGAATTGCTGAAGAAGGGGGCAGGTCCATAGAGCGTGAAACAGATTCACCCCCTGAGACCTGCATCTCCAGCAATTGTCAGTCGACATGAGACCCATGCGTTTAAGTTTAGCTGGGTCACGATGCCACCTGTGAAGGGTCTTGTTCATTATGAGGCATGTCCTTCCATCCCTACAGGCATTGTGTGTTCTTGCCCACCCATATGAACTTTGGCGATCAGAGATATTGATCTGCAGATCTGTCTCCCATAGGGCTCTAATGGACCGGGTAGGATCTATCAAGGTGTCCCTAAGTGCTGTGTAGATCATGCTTGCTCTATGGCTGGAGAGCTTTCCCCAGGTACTAATAGGGTGGGGAGACTAAGGGAGCTGTTTGTTATGAGGAGCATTGGGTGAGTGGGTGATAGCATCTCTAATCTGGAGATATCTCCAAAAGTGAGATGAAGGAAGCTGAAAGCGAGTTCTCAGGGACTCAAAGGAGTCTAGTGAGCAAGTACCTGGGAGTAACAAATCTTGTATCATGTAAATACCTTGAGTTTCCCACTGCTTCAAATAAAGTGTATGATTCTCGATTTGTAGAGCGTGGGTATTCCAAAAGGGGTGAATTCCCATGGTGATGGGTACCTTCCTAAAAGGAGAAGGATTTTCTTCCAATACTGGTTTGAAAGCAGCATAGAGGGAGAAAGACCAGAAGGAGAATTCTTCTTATCATACAATACCACCGCTGGGGAGGGAGCATCTACCAATGATGCTTCTAACAAGAGCCAGGATGGAGAGGACTGTCCTATCCTGGAGAACCATTTACTGTAGTTGTCTGAGCTGAGACATAGGCCATATGGTACCCTTGTAACCAGGGGAGTCCCCCCCCCCCCACTCCAATGCTTCTGTAACTTTACTCTGCTAAATCTGGGAAGGGACCCTTCCCATAGGAAATTACCCATGAGAGCCTCATTTTATGAAGCAATTTCTGGGGGAGAAACACAGGTAGGTGAGCTAACAGGTATAACATCTTCGGGGCAGCCATCATTTTGATGGAGTCAATTTTACCCTTAAGGAGAGTCTCAGAGCTTTCCATTTTTCCATGTCCTGCCTAAGGCACTCTAATAAGTTAGTAAAACTAATGGAAATCATTCTTTCCAGATTAGGGTGAAGGATGATTCCCAAGTATTTAAAACTATTGGGGGATCATGTAAGCTCCAAAGCAGTGAAAACCTCTC
This sequence comes from Neoceratodus forsteri, assembly GCA_016271365.2. Taxonomy (NCBI): domain Eukaryota; kingdom Metazoa; phylum Chordata; order Ceratodontiformes; family Ceratodontidae; genus Neoceratodus; species Neoceratodus forsteri. The sequence continues at coordinate 838,546,553 of CM028131.1, forward strand.
CTGATGACACAGAATTCAATGGAAGAACCTCAGTTTTAGCCTGATTTAACTTGAGGCCTGATACCTGGGAAAACTCTGTCAGGATCCTGAAGATATCTTTAATTACCTCGGGGGTATACTCCGTCATGATGAGGAGGTCATCAGCATATAAAAATATTTTAAACATAGAGTCCCCCCCCCCGTATCCCCCCGTATCCCAGGAATCAAGTGTGATTTCCACAGAGCTACAGCCAGGGGCTCAATAGATAGGACAAATAGGAGAGGGGAAAGGGGGCAACCTTGTCTCATGCCCTTATGCAGGTGAAAGGGTGCAGAAAGGGTACCATTCATCAGGACTGAGGCCATGGGAGAGATGTATAAAAGCTGTATCCAGGAGATAAAGCTCAGTCCTATTCCCATGGTGGAGAGGGTATGGAAAAGAAAGGACCATTTGACTGAGTCGAATGCCTTCTCAAAATCAATGGCCAGAGATACAGAGGGTTTCTTGGACATTTTAGTAAGGTGCATTAGTGAGATCAAAGTTCTATGATGATCCGACTCTAGGTGGCCTTTGACAAAAGCAACTTGTGAGGGATGTATTAGGCCCGAGAGAAGGTGTTCAAGCCTACTCACCAGGACTTTTGCCAGAATTTTGGCATCAGCATTAATGAGTGAAGTGGGACGATAACTACCCAGAGAGAGTAAGTCCATCCCTTTCTTAGAGAGAACCATAATGGTAGACTCTCTCAAGGAGGGGATTAGGCAGCCAACCAAGAGAGAATGGTGGAATGCCCGAACCAAGTATGGAGCTAAATTACCCCCTGGGATTCTATAAAGGTCTATGGGCAACCCATCTCTACCCGGGGCCTTACGGAGATTCATGGACTTAATAGCAGCAGCCGCCTTGCCCTCTGTTATCGGGGTTTCTAACAATTGGGAATCACTCTCAGGGAGTCTAGGGACAGGTAATGAAGTCATGAAACCCTGGATTTTAAGCAGGTCAAGGGGGACGGGGGGATGCATAGAGTTGTTCATAAAACCTTGTCATAATCTAATTAATCCCTTTTTGTGAATAGCATTTAACCTCATTTTTATCAGCTAAGGTGTATATCATCTGGGAAGTCTGCTGGTGTTTCAAGCGATAGGCTAGGATTTTGCTAGCCTTCTCCCCCCCGCCCGCCTCCCAATATGCATGTCAAAGCCTTCTAAGATTTAGCTTGGCTTGGCGAGTTAAGGGGGCATTAAGAGAAATTCTTGTGCTGGTCAGTTGTGCCAACAAGGTTTGGGATGGGGTTTGAGAGTTAAATGACTTGTATTGGGATTTCAGTACATATAGTTGTTTCTCTAAAGCCCTCTGATCAGCCTGGCGGCGATGCCTCCTGGCCGTCGTGAAGGCAATTATTCGGCCTCGGATAGTGACTTTAAAGGCCTCCCATGGGGTTGAGTTCGAGACCTCCCCATTATCATTGTTATTCCAGTATTCAGCCATTTCAGGGCCTAATCACGTTAAGAATTCAGCATCCTCCAAAAGGAGGGCGTCAAGTCGCCAAGCAGAGGATGGTGGGGAAACTTGCCCCTGCCTGATCAGGAGTTCTAGTGGGGTGTGATCTGAAATAATTATTGTGTGAATATGGGAGTGGATGACCATGTCATACAGCCCAGAGGAGGTAAACCAGAGGTCTATTCTGCTAGAGGACCTGTGAGTTTGAGAGAAGGAACGCTATAAGGGGGCCCAGCTTTTTTAAATGAAGCAGCACCTTCTTTCGTTTAACTGGTGAGTTGAGCCCCCTGACGTTCCAAGATGTAAGCTTAGTTTCCATCCCCTCTGGGCTGTATCATGGCTGAAGATGTGAAGGAGAGAGATCTCCAGTAAGTGGGGCTATAGCAGTTAGGCAGGCTGGGTCAACCTCTGTTCCCCTTGAAGCAGTAACAAGACTTGACTTTGGATTGCCATAATTAGGAATGTAATTAGGTGGATTAAATTTACCACCATGCAACATGAGTACCACAAACGTAGGTACATAGAACAATGAAAAAATAGTAACACATTAATTAACATACCCCAGCCCCCACCCCATTCTACCCTTGTAAACAATTTAACTATTGACCAGCTTCCGCTGCAAGTATCTGCTGCTATCCAGCTCATATACCAGCAGAGGTCGGGGGGGGGATGAGAAGCCACTGAGGTACATCAGAGAGAAAGGAGCAACTTAAGTCCTAAGATCTCTCTGTATGTACCCCACTTCCCAAAGGGTGAAAACCCTTCAACAAGTACAGCTCATTATGTTGCTGCCCAGTTAGATATTTGAAGCGGTGGCCCGGCAGTGCCCCTGAGTCCTACACCCCATCCTAAATATGGGGAAGAGACTGGGCCTGAAGAGATCTGCTGAGCCAGTCCAAGTTAAGAAAGAAAAAAAATAAAATTAAAACCCTTCCCCTCTGTAAGAAAGCATAAGGGTACTCCATAAGGAGCCTCAATAGAAATCCAAGAGACTGCATACTAGACCTTAATACAGCCCTTAGTGTCTTGCAGGAGAGCCCGAAGCATGGTAGTATATAGACCAGGGCAGCAAAGATACAATAAGCCCTTCTATACTTACTGCATCTTGATGGGGGAGGGGGTTCAGAGGGAAACACTCACTGAACCTACCAGGTAAAGGACCGGCCCTAATCACCAGAATCCAGGCTAGAGTAAAGGGAAAAAGAATAGTTTAAAGTCAGCCATCAGAGGTCGTGGCAGTTTGAGACACTGATGATGTCTTCTCCGATTAAATCTTGGCAGCTGGAGTATCCATATTCATGAGGGGCTCTGGAGAAATGTTGCCTGTTACTTCAGCCCAGGAAAGAGTTCTTGCAGTCTGGGTCTTGCAGGTCTTCGTAGGTGAGTTCCAAGGTGGTTTTAGCAAGTCCTGTGCTGGGCCATCTGTCGGTAAGTCCATCAAGGCTCAAAACTGATTGTTGCTGAAGTCAAGATTCAGGGAACCACGAGAGGCAACCGAGTCAGGGCTCTCACTGCAGCTTCTGGAGCAGAGCCGTGGGGTTTTGTCAATATGTGCCCCTGCTATCCTCTGTTGGCACCTATTTTTTTGTTTGCTGTCAGGAGGTTTTCCGAGCAGGGGTCCGATTGGAAGAAAGTGTGGCATTGGATTTAGGAGTTGCTGGGTCACTCTCCTGTTGGCCTGTTTCCATCAGTGTAGGTCTGGTTGATACAGCCCCTAGACTGGCATAGTCCCTCAGTTCCCCCAGTTCAGTTTTGGAGCTTGTGCAGCATTAAAGTTCTCCGCTGCCATGGGATTGTCAAACAGTCATGGTGAACCATTAAAAATAATTCTGAAGGAGGCAGGGTACCTGAGGAAGTATTCGAGGCCTAGTTCAGCACAGGCTCTACGTACTGGAATGAAAGCCCTGCAACTTGCAGTCACCTCCTGTGAATAGTCTGCAAAGATTTGTATGCGGTGACCCTGCCAGAAGAGATCTTTCTTTTTCTCTGGCCAGTCTGGTAATAGTGTCTCTATCCTGAAAATGGAGAAACCTGGCATGGATCATACATGGGCAGGTCCCGGGCACGGGGCATGGAGCCAGAGATCTATGTGCCCAGTCAAGTTCCAGAGGGGCCCCGCAGCGCCAGTCTAGTATGTGAGGTAGCTCCCTCTGAAGAAAAGAAATAGCATCAGTCCCTTCACAGCCTTCTGGAAATCTCACAAACCTGAGGTCATTTTGGTGGCTTTGTTTCTCCAGGTTCTCCACCCTGGACTAGAGTATACCAATTAGCCTGTCTTGCTCCCACTTTGTGCCATCCATCCTCCACTTCTGTGAGCCTGTGCTCCGTGACACAAGCTCTTTGCAAAAGATCCACAATATCAGTGGTGTTCTTTTAGTGGCCAGGTCTAAATTGTCCATTCAGTGCAAAATTTCAGCAAACATCTGATGGATCTCTGTGAGGCCCCCATTCATTCCTATTGTGGCAGAGGCAGACTCCATCTCAGGGATCACGCGGGTTTAGGAGGCCATGTATTGGAGCCGGAGTAAAGGATTGCAGCAACCAAAATATCTTGCAGCTAGAGGATCAATCAGCAGATCGCACAATGGGCAGGTATTTATATTACAGAAATCTTGTAATTATTTGCACCGTACTGTGCGAGGATCCGGATAGTTTAAGGATTTTGGTGGGGATTTTGGAGAGCTCAGGGCTCAAGCATCCATATCGATCAGCTGCTGAAAAATGTTACATTCTAATACAAATGTGTATAAGATATATGCTGGATAGTGCACTAACAGAATCCATAGAGACTGATAAAGGTGTAAAACAGGGATGCCTGTTGGCACCACAATTGTTTAACTTGTATGCGGCCTTGGTGAAAAGTATATGCAAAGTAGATACATTTCCACCATGTATGAATAATGAAAAAATTTGAATTACGTTATATGCAGATGATGCAGTTATAATATCCCAGACTCAGCTGGGACTAAAACAGGGTCTCAGCACTATTATAGGAAAATTAATGGAATTAAAATGAGATATATTTTTAGATCATGTGATGCAGAGGGTGGAGTAGCAGCATCTCCATATCTCTCCAGCCACCCAACTTACATTTTACTTCATTTATTATGGAAAAAATAAAAGATTTAGTCATTTTCTAGCTAAAACAGATAGGCCAACCCTCTAGACCTTGTCACTGCAGGCTGGAAGTACTATGGACGTGGAGATGAAAAAAACACAGCCCAGACATATCCAACCGGTTACTACTGAAGAGGTGCTGAAAAAACCATGGGCCTCTAGTTCCGCAGCGAGACCGCCTACAGTACCCTTTACAGCAGAAAAAGAGCCGCTTCACCTTAGCAGATTTCATGAAGAGTTTAAGCCTTTGGGTGGATCTGCACAGTCTCACAAATAATCTGAAATTGCTTACCCATGCCGTAGAAGATGTTGCTCAACGGGCCTCAGACAACTCAGCCAGACTTTGCTCCTTAGAGAAAAAGGTTGAGGAAATTGATCTGGAACTGGTGGCAGTAAAACAGAAAATGTCTCAACTTGAGTTGAAGGTGGAAGACCTAGAGGGCCACAGCCACAGAAACAACATGGTCCTCATAGGTCTTCCAGAGGGAGAGGAAGGCCAAAATACCATTGCATTCGTACAGAAACTGGTGGAGAAGATTGAATGCCCCTCTCCATTTGGGTTTGGCTACATTATTGAAAGGGCACATAGTGCTCTCCACCCAAAACCACAAGCTGGAGTTCCCCCACGCCCTCTGATTTTCCAGTTTCTAAACTTTCTGGAGTGCCAGCACTTCTTATTAAAAATGGAGCTACAAGAAGTGAGATGGGAAGGTATTAAAATTCATATTGCACAGGACCTGCCAGCCACTGTGCGGCAGAAAAGATCTGCTTTTCACCCCCTTGTATGCAACATTATTGCAGCCGGGATAGAATTCAGGATGGTTTACCCTGCAAAACTGCAAGTCCTGGTTAATGGTGCTTGGCTCTCTTATGAGGTACCAGAGTCTGCTGTGGCAGGACTTAAGGCTGCCCTTCCCGATCTTTTCTGTGCTCCCTGAGCTGGTACAGAGGTATGTGGTATCTTAGATTGCCAAGCACAAAGCGTTTGAGCCATCATTGGCTTAATCAGCATTAGTAGTGACTGATGTTCTTTCCCTGCTACACCTATTCTATGGCAACAGGTGATTTCATAAATTTACAGTTCCTTTTACTCTCTGCCATCTTCTGCAGACATTGTGCGGTGCCAAGGACACTTCAGGGATATCGGATGGGACTGCCATAACTGGATGAGCAATGTGATCCCTAGTCCATGTTTGTTGGCAAAGACTGCCTTTCCTTACAATGTCCGTGACTTGTAATAGTCACTGGCTTTCCTGTGTGATCATGCGCAACACCGAGCGGTTGCACCTGCTGAACTATCTCCAGCTGTAACATAGCACTGCCGGTCTAAATATATCATGCAGGAAAGCTTGTATTCTGCTGGATCATTGGTGTGTCAGTTCACTCTTCAGTGCCTAAAGTGTTTCTATTTTCAACCTTCCATGCATGTTTTCAGTGTTCTCAGTTTTCGTTTGGACCTTTCCTGCACGCTTCTAGTTTTAAAAAAGTGAGAACATTTATGAAACAATTTGTCTGTTGATATCCCTGTACCCCTGCTTTGCCAAAAGGAATGTTGGACTAAAGGAAGATGGGGTACAGGGTTTGTTGCCCCAGAAGGATTTTAAGAGTTTTGGCTTTTAATTTTCTTTTATTTTCTCTATAATGAGACTGTACTGATAATTTGTTAAGTGCTTCACTTGGGGAATGCTTAAGATCATCAGGTCATCAGGTTATGTAATGCCCAGAGAGAGGACTTGTTTCATTTATGGAGTTTAGACTTTTCGTTCCTGGTTTTATGAAATGCCAGTGTTTTACATTGCTATTTAATCAAGATGCTGAATACCTCAAAAGCAGTTGAAAGGGGTCCGCCACTGGAATTTATTAAGATCTTTGTTCGCAGGCAAATATATGCCTGTGGCCATTATTCTGTATAGTTAGGTTAAGGAATGCAGTGTCATTTTAATTTACCAGTGACAATCTGGACTGCTCCTGCTCCCTATTGGTGATCTAGGAATAATATATTATTTTTAGTTTTTATTTTCCAGGCACACTAATTATCAGAACCTGTGTAATGGGAGAACCGTTGCACAACGTTTATGGGGACGCTTTCTCGCTGCTTTATTACATTTTACCCTAATTACTAAGTTGAATAAGTTGTTTTAGTTATATATGAGTGTTAAAATGATATTTATCACTAATTCCTGTAAGTTAGAATGTTAATAAAATAGCTGGGTATAAGTTCTAGGGGGTTACTTAGGGTGGCTGGAGGAAGAGCAGTGACAAAGTGAGCTGCAGAACAAAGTTTGAAACAAAAGGGGGGAGGGAGAGGGTTGGGAATGCTATAAAAGTTCTTTGAACAGTGTTAGTAATTTTAAGTATAGGGGATTTGGTGGGGGTTGGGGAGGGGATTTGAGAGGGCTTCTAGGGAGATGGCCAGGAGGGTGGTTAGGGAGATATCTTGCAAAGATAATGCTAGTTTTATACTAATTTGGGCAGGTATCTTTTTTTTTCCTTTCACTCAGGGGTACACAATCCCAAGAGCTGTGGCTCAATGGCTAGAGACCTAATTTTTGCCTCATGGAGCATTAAAGGGGCGAGGCATAAACTGAAACAGTATAAAATACTAAAACATTTGCAATTACTTAAGGTAGATGTTTCCTTTATCCAGAAATCACATCTGATGATTCCAGAAGCAACAAAACTGAGAGGGCAGCAAATAGGCCAAGTTTTCTCTGCTGAAGGTGCTACTCAGAGTTGTGGGGTAATGATACTGGTAGCCCAATCAATCACTTTCTCCCCACTGAATGTTATTGCTGACCCCCATGGTAGATTTCTATTTGTTCATGGGAAACTGCATACCACCAGTCTCTTGTTGGGAAGCATTTATGGCCCGAACAATGACTCTCCTGGGTTTTTTATGCAGCTGGTCAACACATTAACTCCTTTTCTTTTCATCGTAATGATCCTGGACAGTGATCTAAATTTAATTTTTGACCCAAACTTGGATCATACAGGAAACAAGTTTAAGAGTCTTTCACTGGCACAAAGAGCATTAAAGGATAAGCTGGACCAGATGGGTCTATACGATGTCTGGTGAATCCTCCACCCATCCGATAGATGGTACACATTTGCCTCTCTGGTCCACAGGACCTCTTCTAACATTGACTATATCATGATCTCACATAGTCTATTCCCAGGGGTAATGGATTTGTCCATTATCCAGGTCCTCCTTCAGATCACTCCCTAGTCACATGTTACCTGTCTCCTCTCTCCCTAAAAATGGGGGGCATTGGAAACTTAATAACCAGTTCTTAAAGGACCAAAACTTATCTAATACATTTCTGAACATCTTACTCAGTTTATGTCTGTTAATAACAATTCTACAGGTAAACCTGATATTGAATGGTGTGCATTAAAGATTTATTTAAGGGCATTACTGATCAGATTAGCCTCTAAATGGAAAAAGAAGAGGGAAGGCCAACTGTTAATCCTTTCTCAGATCAGAAATATAGAGGCCAAACTATCTTCAGTAATGCCTGACTTTATCAGGCAAGAACTCATCATGCTAAATGATTCTTATTTAGATCTTCTAAGGAAGAAGGCAGAGTTCACGATTCTAAAAAACAACACTTCATATACCGATCAAGGGGAGAAAGCCGGTCACCTTTTTACCTTAAGACACAAACAGCAAGAGTCTTCTAGGCTCATTGCGGCCATTAGGTTGCCTGCAGATGGCTGCCTGAAAATTGCCCCGGCTGATATTATGGCTGAGTTTCAGACTTATTATGCGCAGCTATACAGTTCTATGTCAAATCCTCCTTCCCCAGATATTCTGGATAGTTATCTTGCTGGAGCTCATCTGCCTTCTCTCTCAGATTTCCAACAGCTCCTATTATGTGCTCCTATTTTTTAGAATAATAAAGAAACTCTCCACTGAGAAGACCTCGGGGACTGACGGCTTTTCTCCTAACTTTTATAAAGTTTTTGCAACGCAACTTGTCCCTTGGCTGCTTCCCCTATATCAGCATATTATATCTGGCTCTGAAGTAAATAGATCCTTATTTGAGGCTTTAATTGTTCTCCTCCCCAAACTTGGCAAACCCCTAGACCTAGTAATCAGCTACAGGTCCATTTCTCTTCTCAATCAAGATATTAAAATTTTAACCAGATTGCTTGCTGATCATAGAAACATGATTCTTCCTGATCTTATAGAACAGGAGCAAGTGGGATTTATGAAAGGTAGATCTTCCATTGATTATTTGCGCACTCTGGCCCATGTCTTCTCGGTGTCCAGGGACATGTCGTTTCCAGGTGCCCTCATCTCTCTGGATGCCAAGAAGGCATCTAATAGGGTCAACTGGAACTTCCTATTTCAAACCCTACATGCATTTGGCTTCCCTTTAGAATTCCAGAAATGGGTCCATGCACTTTATAAATCTCCATCAGCCCGAGTTCTGAGTAACAGAGTCATTTCTGACCTTTCCCCTTTAAACTCCAGCATGAGACAGGGTTTCCCTCTGTCTCCCCTTCTTTTTAATTTATACCTGGAACCTCTTATACGTCAGCTAGTTAACTGTCCCAGGATTCAAGGTATCACTATGCAAAATTATGAGGTCAAAGTATCAGCCTACACTGATGATCTGTTACTTCAGCTGTCCCATCCTGCTTTATCTATCCTTCCCATGTTGAATATCATTAATGAGTACAGTGCTCTTTCTAATTATAAACTGAATACTGATAAAACAGTTGTATCTCCTCTCAATCACATAATTTTGAGACAGGAAATCATGACCCTGGGACTGTCTTGGGAAAAAAAGAGTCTCTGAAATATTTGGGGATTGATCTCTCAAGAAGTCCGATTCTCTAACAAAATAAAGTTTAGATTCCTTACTGCTCACTCTTACCCAAAATCTAAAAAGATGGTCCCTTCTCCCCCTCTCGGGTAAGATTAATTCTTATTAAGATGAATGCTTTTCCCGGTCTTTTTTATCCACTTAATTTGTTAAATTTATGGCTGCCACTGTCATGATTCAAGAAGGTACATAGCCTCATTATTGATTCTATTTGGGCCAAAAAGAGACCGCGTCTGGCTTTTCACAAATTAGCAGCCCCTAAAGCTAGGGGAGGCCTCCGTCTTCCACATATAGGTCTTTATTACTGGGCCAGTCATGCTAGCAAAATATCTTAGATGGTTAATCCCAAAACATTCTCAAAGTATGTTTCCTTATACTCCAATTTAGTTTAAGATAGAACTGGCCCAGATCAAATACCATCACCTTTCCCCTTCCGCACTTTTGTATGCAAGGACAAAGTGTCTTCCCATACAAATGTGCAACACCCCTATTGCTACCTCTGTAAAGGCACATTCTCAGCTGTGTGCTTTTTTGAAATATGGGCATTTCTGAGATTTGGCACAACCTTTAAAGGGTAATCCTAATCTCAAAATAGATGGTAAAGTGCTCTCTCCCACTTGGCTCCCATGCTTCATAGACTGTGCCCTCTCCTATTTTATAAATGCAATAGATGGCTCTTGGCTATCTTCCCCTGAGATTATTGCCAAAGCAGGTATTCCAAAATCTAACATTTTTAAAATCTTCCAGTTATGTCACCTGCTAGTGAAAACTTTGGGGAAGTCCCCTTGCACTCGATAGGCCCACAATTTCAAGTTGAGATGGTTCCTTTGGCCAGCCTCCCACATGCTGTGTCCCAGATGTTTTGTTCCTTATGTGACTGTCTTTATCCAGAACATTTCGGTCCATCCAGTTACTGGTCCTCTCTTTTCCCTGAGGTAATCATTAACTGGTCCATCTTATGGCAAGGTTGCCATAAATTCATTACTCAGGATAGACTTTGATTCATGCAGTTTCATATATTGTATAATTTATACTACATGCCACAAAAATTGGCCAAATATGGTATTGCTTCTTCTTCCACCTGCTTAAGATGTTCACAAGATGAAGGCAACCTGCTTCATGTTTTCTGATCCTGTCCCAAGATATTCCCTCTATGGACCCTTATCAAACAAAGGTTAGATCCCCTTTTATGTCTTAATGATTTGTTCTTTCCAAAAGTCTGTGTATTGGAGGATTTTTCTGAGATTCTGGTCTTGGCTCGTATGTTCCACATGGTCTTAATTTCATTGTCGGTCAAGAAATTAGTCTTGAGACACTGGAAGGATACTAAAGAGATTTCCTACACGGAATGGTTGTGGGAATCACTCGCTAACCTCAGAACTGAAAGAACAATTGCAAGTCTTCATAACAGTACTGGTAGGTTTAAAAAAGCTTTGGGGCCCCTTGCAAGCTTTATATTCCCTACAACCTGCCTAAAGAAACTACCCTGAATAGATTTTCTATGGTCATTCGTATGCTTATACTGTGCAAGAGTTGGAGTGGTGGGGGGAAGGGGGAGGGGGAGGGCAGGTCTTTCAATTCCTCATGTACTGTCTTTATGTTGTATTGATTATGTTGATTTGCCCTCTGTATGGTAAACATTGTTAATAAACTTTAAATTGCAAAAAAAAAATGAGATACAAATGTTGAAAAGACCAAGATAATGACATTTGGTGATAAATAAAAAAAAAAGATATACATATGGTCAAGGAGTAGCCTCAATTTTGATGAGGTTAAAGAATACAAGCATTTAGGCATACATTTGGATTGGCAGTGAAGTTGGAAGAGTCATATTCAGATAACTAAGGATAATGCTTATAAAACACCAGGGGAAGTAATGGCATTTGGAAATAAAATTGCAAATGATTCCTTTAAGGCACTTCAATCAGTATATGACGTGAAAACCATAAATCAAAGTCTTTATGGTAGTAAAATCTTGGTATTAATATTAATAATAAAAATATAAAGAGCCTCCACACAGAAGTATTACAACATTATTTCTTTAAGTATGTATTAAATCTTCCAAAAGAATGTCCATAAGCTTTTATAAGATTAGAAACTGGGATTCTATCTATAGAAACCAGGATTATGGTCAGACTGGTGAGGTTCTGGAAAAGAATTATGCAAATGACTGATGATCAACTGCCTAAAATGGCTTGGATAGAAACATCAAAAGATGTTCAAAATAATAGAAATGTCAAATCCTGGTTTGAAAGTCTGAATATTATGGTGACAAAGATTGGGATGCCAGACTTAATAATAATAATAATAATAATTCTTTTTTTATAATGCACCTTTCATAACCAAGGCGGATAACAGTAAAAACATATAAAACAAAACATCAGCACATTCAATAAATGCATATTTGTCAGCCGACACCTTCGCTAAAAGCTTTATTCCAGAAAAATGTTTTTAAAGCCTGCTTGAAACCCCCCCCATGGTCACGCACTCCCTAATCTGATGGGGTAGAGAATTCCAGAGGGTCGGAACCATGAACATGAATGCTCGGGCTCCCACAGATTTTTGAGTCACCCTCGGAATCTCTACCAACCCCTCGTCAGCCAAGCGGAATGGTTGCTCAGGGAGACAAGGAATCAAGAGATCTTTCAGGTAGTCGGGGGCCCAGTCCATGTAGGGTTTTATAAGTCAGTAAACTGACTTTAAAGGAGATCCACCACTGAACAGGCAGCCAGTGCAGTTCCCGCAGCACTGGTGAAATATGGGAAGATCTCGAAATTCCCATCAGCGGCCGGGCTGCCGAGTTCTGCACCAGCTGCAAGCAATGGATATCAACCCCTGGTAGCCCAAAGTAAAGCGAGTTGCAGTAATCTAAGCATGAGGTCACAAAGGTATGGATCAATGTAGGCAGGTCTGCGAACGGAACAAGGTGCTTAATCCTGGTGATGTTTCTAAGATGGTAAAAAGAAGACTTTACGATGGCTGACACCTGTGCACGAAGTGTCAGCCCCGAGTCTAACAACACCCCCAGCTCTCACACCTGTTCAGAGGCCTGGAGCTCAACCTCCCCTAGGAATAATCCCATGGGACAGCCTGCCCCCCAGCCCCCCTATCCAGTGATCTGGATCCAAAACCATCACCTCTGTCTTCCCAGGGTTCAACTTCAACCAACTGACTTCATCCAATCTTGGATTTCAATGAGACAGTTATTAAATACCGAGATTGCTCCTTCCTGGTCGGGAGCAAAATACAGGTAGAGCTGGGTATCATCAGCATAGCAATGAAACCTCAGCCCATACCATCTAACAATGTCTCCGAGGGGAAGCATATACACTGCAAACAACATGGGGGACAATACTAAGCCCTGAGGGACCCCACATGACGGAGGGATCGAATCAGAGGGGGAAAAAAAAGACACCACCCTATGAGTTCTTCCCATGAGGTACAATGTAAACCATCTGTAGACCAATCCAGAAAGTCCACAGATAAATCTCAGGCACTCAAGCAGAACTCATACGAACATACGAACATACGAAATTTGCCAGCAGATAAAGGCCTAGAGGTCTATCAAGTCTGCTCGAATGTGCAGCTAGCACCCCCTTATTCTGCAGCTGCCCCTCCCTTCCACCCTTCCCCTTCATTAACCCTCCCCCTTTTCCTGTCCCATCCTCGTTTGAAGCAGTCCACTGTTCTACTGCATACCACTTCTGCAGGTAACGCATTCCACCCAGCCACCACCCTCTCTGTAAAAAAGTGTCTCCTCATCTCCCTCCTGAACCTTCCTCGCTCCAGTCTCATATCATGGCCCCTGGTGGCCCTCCCCTCCCTTACTTTGAACAGCCCCTCTGTACCTGTCTTGTTTATTCCTTTCATGTATTTAAAGGTTTCAATCATGTCCCCCCTGTCTCTCCTCTCCTCCAGTGAGTACATGTTCAACTCCTTCAACCTCCCCTCATATGATAAGTCCCCCAGACCCTTGATCATCTTTGTCGCCCTGCGCTGCACTCCCTCCAGTAACTTAATGTCCCTTTTCAGATACGGACGCCAGAACTGCACGCAGTACTCCAGGTGTGGTCTAACTAATGACCTATACAGTGGCAGAATCACCTCCTCCCTCCTTGAGGATATACCCCTTGCAATACAACCCAGCATTTTGTTGGCCTTGCAGCTGCCTTCCTACACTGTGCCGAGTTGTTCATTGACCCTGTGATGAGCACACCCAGATCCTTCTCCTCCTCTGTCTGGGCTAGCTGCACTCCCCTAGCTGGTAAGTCCTCCTTGGGTTCTTCATCCCAAAATGCATCACCTTGCACTTTTGGCATTAAAGCCCAGTTGCCAGGTGTCTGACCAGGTTTCAAGCTTTGCCAGATCATCCTGCAACCCCTGCCATCCCCTATGTCATCCACCACTCGCCAACCTTGGTATCATCAGCAAACAGACTGATCTTGCTCTTGATGTCCCATGATATGTCTGCAATGAATATCCCAAACAACACTGGTCCCAACACTGAGCCTGTGGGACACCACTGTCACTGCCCTTGGGTGTGAGAGCTCCCACCCACCACCATCCTCTGTTGCCTTCCTGCAGCCAGTTTCCTACCCATCTCACCAGCATTGCACCTGCCCCTGTGCCTACTAACTTCCTTCCCAGCCTTCCATGTGGCACTGAGTCGAATGCCTTACTGAAGTCCAGATACAGGACATCCACTGCATGTCCCCGTCCAGTTGCCTAGTTACCCAGTCATAGAACCCGACCAGGTTGGTTTGGCAGGATCGCCACGTATGAAGCCATGCTGTCTGCTGTCCTGTAGTCCTTTGGCCTCTAAGAGGGCCACCAGCCTCTCCTTCAGGATAGTCTCCATTAGCTTACCCACGATGGATGTGAGGCTCACTGGTCTGTAGTTTCCTGGTTCATCCTTGGGCCACTCTTGTGGAGGGGCACCACATGAGCCATCCTCCAGTCCTGAGGTACACACCCAATGTAGTGAGGCATTAAATAGGGTCTGCCAAAGGTCCTGCAGAGGACCTCTGCCAGCTCCTTCAGTACCCTGGGGTGGATGCCATCTGGGCCTGGTGCCTTGTCCACCCTCAGTGCCTTCAAACCCTCTCGAACTCTGTCCTCCATGATTTCCCCATCTGTCACCACTTCCCCCCCCGTCTGCCATTTCACCCATCTTGGGTGTCACCCCCCTCTTCTCTTTAGTAAATACTGAGCAGAAGTACTCATTTAGTGCTTCCGCCTTATCATACCCTGCTTCCACCCAACCCCCCTCCTTCCTAATCCTTACTATGTGGTCCTTACAGCTCCTTTTCTCCCTGATGTACTTAAAGTCCTTCTCCCTTCTTAATGCCTTGTGCCAGCCTGAGTTCCGTAGATGCTTTGGCTCCCCTTACTGCCCTTGTCACCTCCTTCGATTCTGTCAAGTACTCCTCTCTGTCCTCCCCCCTCCCTGTTTTCTTGTATTTCCTAAAGGCAGCGCTTTTCTTCCTTACCTTTTCCATGACCTCCTTGCTCAACCAGCTCGGTTTCTTAGCTCTAGCCTTCTTGCTCTGGGCTTTGCAGCAGGTTTTGGTTGCCTCCACTATCCCCAACTTTATGAGCTCCCATCTCTGGTTAGTATCCATACTAGATTGAATTCTGGCCAGGTACCCTTTTACCACTTCCCCCATCCTCCCAAAGTCAGCCCTCCTGAAGTCCAGCACTCTTGTGCCAGATTCCACTCCTTCCTTGCCCATATCCAATGTGAGCCATACTGAGTGGTGGTCACTCCCTGACAACTCCATGGTCTACAGTGTCAAACACTGATTACAGATCTAAAAGTACAAAAATTGACCATTTTCTCTGGTCTCTCGCCATCAGGAGATCATTGAGCACCTGAACCAGCACAGTCTCAGTACTGTGCCTCTTCTGGAAACCAGATTGCAGAGGTTCATAGATGTTATGGATGGTCAAATGGTTCTCCAGTTGTGCAGCTACTACTTTCTCGATCACCTTCCCCAAAAAGGGAAGGTTCAAGATCGGCCTGTAGTTTGCCAGAGAGTCTGGGTCCAAAGAAGCTTTTTTCAACAATGGTGTCACCACTGCCTCCTTCAAGGAACAGGGATAGACACCGGAATCAAGGGAACACCAGACTATCTGTGCCATACCTATTGGATAAATTTCTTCCTACCCACTCTAGAATTACCTTATGTCTGTCCCATGCATTCTTTTTTTTAAACATCTTTATTACTTTGTTTCAGGTTTTTAGACATACACACATATATCCCGGATGAACCCAGGATTCACAATCCCAAAACCGATTGTGAAAACTATGTACATCCCCAACTATGTATATACACAGCTAATGGGGTTGACCCTCCATTACCGTTACAAACTCTGATTGTATCTATAGCTAGGGTAACAGTATCAGTGACTTAACTTAACCAACAGAGGTAAAACCCCTGAAACAGAAGTATTGTTACCCCCTAGAGTTATAAAACATAAGCCACAACCTAAATAAGATTACACCCAGGAGGTGGCCCCAAGATGTGTCCCCTGGAAAGAGAGAGAGAGAGAGTGTCCCCGCCACCCTTGAACCTAAGCAGACCAAAACCCTTATCCTAATACTATTTTACTAATACCAACTCAACCCAAAAACAATTGTAGATAATATGTCCATTTAGACCTGAAATAAATCCATATAAGATTTTTTCTTTTCTCCTAAATAGTAATCTCTTGCTAATCACAACCCGACAGACAGGCATGTGTTTGGGTATTATTAACCTGCAGTGAATAGATTGCCTCTAGTGTCGACCATCTTTTATTATAGAACCCTTTCCTACTCTCCATAGAACTATGCTTCTTTATTCTTCCCAATGCCCAAATAAGATCTCTCACCCATTGTTCATAGGTATAGATATAAACATCCTTCCAGTGTTTCAATATAAAAGATTTGACTATTGCTGTCATCAAAGATAGATGGTATTTGGGTGTGGTCCCTGATATTTGTGACATGTCTCCTAATATACAAATTTCAGGCAATATAAATTCTGAATAATCAAATAAAGGGTCTTTATGTTGTTTAATTTCAACCCATAGAGGCAATATTTTACTACATTCCCACATCACATGTAGGATATCACCTGGTCCCACTCCTCATCTAAAACACAGGTCCATCTGTCTAAGGTGTCTATCACATAGTTTTACAGGGGTAAAATACATATTAGAAACAATAAAAAAATTGCATTATCTTATACTTGGGTATAGGTATATACTTGTTACTCCTCCAGATATTGTTCCAAGCAGGCCTCTGGGGCCCCAATGTTCTGTCCCAATATAGAACCCTTGTTGGAGAATTCAGGCTAATATAGTCCAATAGCACCTTGTATACTTTAGATAGAGAGTTAGATGTAGGATCCACTTCCTTTAGATTGTCCCAGGTAAACACATTTTCTGATGGGCCCTGTGCCTTCGCCATACCCCCTCCAGCATTTTGGTGATCTGTAACCTTTTAAAAAAATGCATTGCATCACACCTACTCAGGAGAACCACCCTATTATCCTTTATAACATCCATTAATGTTAGGCCCAGGAGCTGAGCTGCCAATTGTTTGGTGATTACCTTACCCCCAATCAGAAAATTTGGGTTGCCCAGCACAGGTTGGTTTCAGGTCCACATTTAATCCCTTCTCTGGGCAGGAGTGAGAAATAACCACCAGGCCAATGCTGATTTAACAATTGGAGTCAGGGTTGTGTTTTTAAGGCACTTCTCTGGACTAGCAAAAAGAAACGCCTCTGGAGAGAGGCCTGAGTCTTTTAATATTTGCCTCTCTATTTGTAGCCATATTGGAATATATGACTCTCCCTCCAAGTTTCTAACCCATCTAATCATAAGCCCCATTTGTCCTGACACATAATATAGATGAAGATTAGGCAGTTTGATCCCCCCCATGTTGTGCGGTAAGCACAGGATACTATGTTTTTTCCTAGGAGTCTTGGAATTCCACAGAAATTCAGATAACAATTTCCTAATTTTTATAAACCATAATTTGGGAATGCAATATAGGGCTAGGTATATAGGATATAATAACCTAGGCAATAGGTTCATTTTAACTAGTCCCAGTCTAGCTGCAAGATTCAAAGGAAGCTTATTCCATCTAAGTATGTCGCCTTTAATTGCTAACAGCACCTTGTCCATATTTGTTGTTGCACCATCCTCCATACAAGCTGTAATCCAAATACCCAAGTATTTAATCCTTTCCATCACCTAATGTACCTGCAGTGGTACAAAATCTGCTCTGCATACATGCGGTGTCAATGGGAGAATTTGTGTTTTGCTCAAATTTAATTCATAGTTCGAGACTTTGGAGAATTGCCCTATAGTTTCAACTGTTCTTTTGAAGCTTGAGGCCGGGTTTTGTATGTGTAGAAGTATATCATCTGCAAAGACTGAAAATGTTAGATCCCTCCCCGCTATTGTAATTCCCTTTATGTTAGCATCTTTGTTAATAGCTTTTAACAGTGGTTCCAGGTATATATTAAACAATATTGGCGAGAGGGAACATCTCTGTCTGGTCCCATTTTCTAAACGAATCTCCTGTGAAACATACCCATTACATAGTACCCTGGCTGTAGGGGCTGCATATAGGTTTTTTATATTTCTGAGAAGACCTTCAGGGAAACCCATCTTCTCCATTGCAGCAAATAGAAATGGGTGGGAAACCCCTGTCAAAGGCCTTCTCTGCGTCTAAAGATATCAAGGCTAGAGGTAGTTGGGAATCCGACGCATAACTATGTATGTTGTGGGGTTTCCTCAGGGCATCATGTGCTCCCCTACCTGGCATAAATCCTACCTGTTCGTGACTGATTAAATTTGGAGCAATATTCAGTATTCTATTAGCAATAATCCTCATAAGGATCTTAATATCTTGATTCATCAAGGCTATAGGCCTATAACTAGCAGGTAAATCTTTAGGCTTGTCTGGATTTGGAACCAGGGAGATATATGCCTGGTATAGCGGTGGATGACACACCCCTTCTTGCATTATATTACTGAAAAATTCTTTAAGTAGGGGAAGAAAAGTATGGAGATGTGCCTGATAAAACTTAGCCGTTGGGCCATCTGGCCCTGGAGTTTCGCCAGAAGGCAGAGATTGTACCACATCTATTATCTCAGATTCTCTTATTGGAGCTGCTAACTCTCTAACCTGTGCTGGGTCTAGCACTGGTAATGGTATTCCCTCTAGGAATGTCCTAATTTCCTTCTCCCCAGCAAGATGTCCTGCCTGGTAAATTTCCTTATAATAGGACACAAATGCATCTGCCATTTTCTGAGGATCCATTAAAATTTTTCCAGCATACCGTATGGAGGTGACTGTTCTTGTGGCTTCCCATTCCTTAACTCTAGCTGCAAGAAGGCAGCCAGGCACGTCTTCTTGCATTAAATATTTAGCTTGAATCTTTTCTAACCAAAATTCTACTTTGCCATGCAAAATGTCCACCATTTCCCTTCTTAAACTTTTAAGTTCAGTATCTATTTCCATGGAGGACCCTTCCAAAGGAGCCAGCAATTCGATGGCCCCCAATATAAACTCCTCTTTTGCACGTCTCATTCTATTTCTCTGTGCTGTGAAACCTTGAGCTATGACTGCATACAACACCTTACAGGTTGGCCATGCTAAGTTTTCATTCTGAAGCGTAGGCAATTGCTTCTGTATTATCTCTAGGAGGGCTTCCTCCAATTTTCTCTGAACTGAGATCTCAGTCAAAAGAGTATTATTCAGCCTCCATCTATACGGCCTAGGAGGAGCAGCCGTTGGCTCCCAAATCAGCTGAATTGGGGAATGATCCAATAAAATTCTACCCCAAGTTGTCACCTCCTTAACCTCACAAAGTGCCTCCCTGTTAACCAGAAAAAAATCAATTCTAGATTGACTCTTGTCGGCCGTAGAAAAGAATGTCATGTTATTGCCCCCTGTAGAATGGGTCCAGAGTGGATCTACCAGGGCCGTGACCTCCAATAATCTATTCATAGCGATCTGAGCCAAGGACAGAAGCTCTCTGGATGGTGGTATCCTATCATCCCGGTTATTTAAACATAGGTTCAAGTCCCCTGCCAAAATGAGAGAGTGCGGAGAGAATATAGTAATATCCAGCTCCATTGAAGCAAAAAAGTCAGGATTGGAAGGGGTTGGACCATAAATAGAAGCAACTGTAAGCTCTTTATCCAAAATATTACCTGAAAGGTAAATCCCTCAACTATCCTCCCTTGTAATCACCTGTGCTATAGTATATGGACAGGTTTTCCCTGTTAAGATCACCCCACCGCGGCCGTTTCCTCACCTACCCCATAAACCTGACACACCCATATCTGCTTAAGGAAGCTCAGATCCTCTGTCAATAAGTGGGTCTCTTGTAGTGCAGCTATGTGAGCCCCCATCTGACCAATATGCTTCAAGACTACCATTCTTTTGGGTCTACCCCAAGACCTTTTACATTCCATGAAATCATTTTAACACATGACATTGGTAAATATAAAAAACATTTTGTTCCAAACCATTATACTTTGCCCTCTCAAGGTCTGCATCTGTCTCTTGCACTTTATTGGACTGTCTCTCCTTCCAGATTCCAGTAAATCTCCACCCCCAAGACCCCCGATTCCTAGATTATCCTCCCTTCAAGCATTGATTCATGGATGAGCCATTTTCTGTGCACCCCCCCAACCCCTCAAATTAAATGAGCAACTCGCAGGACCCTGTCCAAAACTTAAGACATCTAATGCAGCTTGACATATCCTCCCCTGTACCCCATCTCATTGAATCCCCTCAGAGTCCCTCGTCCCCATAAATCACCCCCATCCATATTCAAATTGTGCTCCTCATCAGAGTGATTTAATATATTTTGTCCCTTAAGCTTCCTCATCCTCTAGCTTATTTATCTGATAGAGGGTTAGTTGAGGGGAGCAGTGCCCACCCCCATGATCTAATCTGAGAGGGAATCCCAACTTGCAGAATAAATAATATGCTTCAGGCTTTTCCCTCTACCATCCTATTTTGCCAGGATGTTGCACCAACCCCCCCCTCCCTTCCACCTATCATTATCCTTCAGGGAAGCATAGTCCCTCAGACTCAAGAGAGTTCCTATAATAACTCAAGAAGAGTTGACAGCTTCATTGAATAATTGAACACTAATCACACCCCTATTCCACTCCTTCATCACACCTTTGGGCAAGAGGTTAGCCCCCCCGTACCTTGACCTAATGGATATGTCCATCTACTCCTAAATATCCTGAACTTCTTTCAAAGTCAACCCCACAGAGTAGGGCCAACTCCTGTTCATTGCCACATCTTAAGCTTCATTTCTCTCTGGCCCACTCTAGCTTCCCCCCCTTCTCCATCTCTAGAACACCAAACATGGATCCCAAAAAACAGTATTTCTAATAACCCCTCAACATATAATAGTAAATTGCACTCCCTCATGACCTTTTCCAGCCCTCTCCCCCTAGAAACAACTAGGATCTGGGTTTGGACCCTATCACCTGTTAAGGATATCAATCCCCCTTGGCCCCATTCTATCCCCTCTGTAACCTAACAACATTAACCATAACATTTTAACCAAACCAAACATATTCAACTTTTTCCGGAACACCTGAAAAAAGAAAGACAATTTTTGCATCTCCCTTCCACCTCTAAAGTCCCAACTTGTTAAATCATATCAGTCCTCTTCTTTTCTTCAGCAACTCAAGTTAGTGACTTAAACAACACTGGGAGTTCAAACCGTAGTCCCTCGATGGCATCACTCACAGTTAGGTACTTTTTCTCTCCAGATTGAAGTCGTACCATCAATGTCACGGGATATTGCAAATGAAACTTGATTCCAGCAAGATACAACTTCTTCTTTATTTCCAAATATTCCTTTTGTTTCTCCCTAACCGATGGTGTTTGATCCTGGAACAGCCAGATAGATGCGCCATTCCAATGCAGAGCTTTATTTTGCCTAGCAGTGAAGAGCACATGGGACTTTTCCTTGTAATTCAGGAACCACATTATTAGGGCCTGAGGTCTTGCTCCCAGCCTGGGCATCTCTCTTAAGGCTCTATGTGCTCTTTCCAAGTTGTAAGCCTCACCAAATGGTGTGGGGCCAAGCAATTTAAGCAGGAGACATTGCAAAAAGGAAAGACAGACAGATCCTTCAGTCCTTTCTGGGAGCACTGCTAGAATAAGGTTATTTCTCCTACTCCTGAATTCTTGATCTTCCACCCGATCCTCGAGCTTTCTGACTTGTTTACGCACTGCAACCAAATCTTGTTCCATAGTGGAAACCTTCCTTTCCTGTGAGGAGACTCTAGCTTCCACGTCCCCCATCCTCTGAGGCAGCAAATACAGAGCGGGTTTGACTGTAGCAAAATCGACCACCAGCCCTTGCAACATTTGCTTGATTTCTAAAATATCCTCTGTGATCGAATTAGTACCCCCTTCCTTATCTAACTGGCCGGCCAGTTCACCTGGCACGGGCGATAGGGGTTTCGGTCATTTTACCACCAGAGTATGTGCCACGAGGGGCTCCGTGGCTTCAGTTTCCATTCCGATGCTGCAGTTCGGCCTATTGCTGATGCTGAAAGTGCAATGTCGGAGAAATACCAGCAGCTTACACTCGCTCAGCCTCACCGTGTTTCTGCAGAGAAATCTAGCCCGAAGCACTTCGCCGACTGGAATAAGGTAGATAAACTTTTACTAGGGGACCCGAGAAAGTTTAAAAGCTTATTTACAGTATATTAGTAAAGCCTAGGAGCAGCACAGAAGACGCCTTCTCACACCAGGGTCATCATGTGATCCACCCGTCCCATGCATTCTTGAATTCCCCCACTGTTTTTGACCCCACAACCCCCTCTGGAAGGCTGCTCCATGCATTCGCCACCCTCTCTATGAAGAAATACTTCCTCATGTTGCCACTGAGCTACCCCCCCATCTTCAAATTGTGTCCCCTTGTTCTTGAATATCTCTTTCTCTGAAAGATGCTATTCTCTCGGACTTTTTTGATTCCCTTGAGGTACTTGAAAGTTTCTATCATGTCCCCCCTCTCCCTCCTTTCCTCGAGGGTATATATATTAAGGTCCTTCAGTCTCTTTTCGTATGGTTTCTGGTGCAGACCCTGCACCATTTTAGTTGCCGTCCTCTGGACTGCCTCCATCCTGTCTATGTCCTTGTGGAGATGGGGTCTCCAGAACTGCACGCAATACTCCAGATGTGGTCTCACCAACTATCTGTACAGAGGGATAACAATGTCCTGTTTTCTACTGGTGATGCCTCTCCCTATGCATCCCAGTATCACCCCAGCCCTCCTTACTGCCCTCTCACATTGTTTGCCTACCTTTAGGTCATCTGAGATGACTACCCCAGGTCCCTTTCCATTTTTGTTGTTGTTAGTACCCCTTCCCCATTGTGTACTCTGCTTCTCCAAAATAAGCTGAGTGCTTTGGGCCTAAATAGTTCCATGATCAACTGGCTCAAAACTTACCTCTCAGATAGGCAACAGATTGTATGCTTAATCATTTAAAGGGGAAAAATCAAAACCTGGGCCTATTATTTCAGGCATCCCCCAGAGTGCTGTGGCAGCTGCAATTCTTTTTCACTTTACATGAACGACTGAAGCTTTTGGTCTGAGAGTGTTTACTTCCACTAAGATGCAGATGATACTATCCTCTATACTCAAGGGAGAGATACAGTATGTCATTAGTTCAAACCTCTCTTCAGCCAGGATTTGACAAGGCCCAAACCTTCTTTGTACAAAATAATATGATAATAAACGCATAAAAATCCCAAATGCATTTTTTTTTGTCGCAGGCAAAACTTAGGTGCCTCAACCAGCAGTTAGCTATCACTACCCTAGATCACCATAACTTCCAACTTACTACTAAAACTTTCTGGGCATGTGGCTGGACCCCCATCTCCAATGGAACATACATGTTGAAATCTAATAAAAAAAAACTGACACAAAATTGGTTTACTGTACTAGAATAAGGACTGCTTTCTAACCCTAACATGCATGTGTATAGTGAACACAATGATAGTTTTGTCACTAGACTACAGGGGCATTCTATTTTATGGGGTCAACAAATCAATCATGATCAATGTAGCTGTCCTGTACAACAGGATTCCTAATTTTTGCATTACTGCACCCCATGATAGCCACCATTGTATGCTATATAGAAAATTGAACTGGCTGGATCTAAGCGACATCCAGCAACCTCATGTGCAACCCCTCTTGTACTTGTTGCTCGATGTCATGCTCCTTCTTGTCTAGTCATATCAGTCAGCACCTGCAGACACAGATTGGCAAGACTGAACAGAGCTATTTCTGCTAATTGCTTAATTGCTATGTTTGAAATCATTATGTCTAGTCATCACTCAGGGCATCGTGACAACACTGTCACAATATGACTAATCAAGAAGGAAGATGACACTGAGCATCACTGTACAAATAGAGCAAAAGGGAGGTATCAGACTCCATCTTGCCTCTGTTAGAGACTAGAACAGTCCAGGAGGAACTTGGATCAACTGCAGGTCATGAATACTGTATCTCCTCAGTGAAGGCAAGTGCAGGTTCAGGCCACTTCTCACATGCCAGCCCACTGGTTTGTAATGATCTGCCTACTGGCTTGTGCTCAGTCTCTGGCCTCCCTCTCATGTTTGGACCCACATGTAGATGACTCAATCTGTACTGCTTGCAGCCTAGGCCATGCTGTGACAAAGTAATTCCTGTTGTGCACCTATAGTGTGCATGCCTATATATTGTCCTGATCTTCTGTTCATTGTATGGCTGCTATGCTGTAAGTCATCGCTACATGTGAGATATATATTGAACATAACTGGTAAAACTGTATATTATGTACTTAAGCTTCACTATCTAACCTGTATTTTTCTTTTTTCAGAAATAATTATATTGTATTTTCAAAACACCAAACAAAGCAGACAGTCAGAACAAAAAAATAGTTATACAGAGAGACTTCATCATAACGTTTCCATACAGTGCATATGACCTGGGCATGACAAAGACATTTATATAAGAAACACAAAAATGGAAACTGGTCCACAATCTAGCATGAATCCCCAACTAGCATGCCACTTCACCACCATTGCCTATGGATGGTCAACCAGAGCAATACAAACTACTACTATCCCTACCCTCAAGTGCCCACTGATATAGTTTTCATAGAAATTTCAAAAGGCAGCTAGACCTGCTCATATGCTTCAATCCAACCCTTGACTCAGTACACTACTTTTTCTTCTAAGGCTAGTCAGGTGAAACCTGTAATCATCCCATACCAGAGAGTCATTGTTTTCCCAATTGGTAAGAATCCCCAATTTGGAACATGTAAAGAGCCACAACAAGGCCTGCTGACTACTTATTGGTGCCAACAGATTCACCCACATGTGTACATTATATTCGAGAAGAGATTATGCTATCAAACTTGTATCTTCACCAAGAAGATAGCAGCTGGCTTAACGCCTCCCTGGCCTATCCACTATCCTCAGCCCCTCCATCTCTACTGTCTCTACCCAGAGCTCCCACAAGTAGTCACTCCAAGTGTCCAGGGTCAGGACAAAGGTCCTTTCTATACCAAGCCCCAACCTGGGTCAACTCCCTTCCACCTGACATCTCATCAAAACAAAGAATTAGGCCTTTTAAAACAACCCTTAGGCATCATCTGCACATCAACCACAGCTGTAAGTGTGTATTGCTGCTGCCCATTACCCCCAGGAACCCCTCATCAGTAGCCCAGCATCTTAATCAAACTGCTTCTGCTTAAGTACTATAAATGCTTACCTCTGTGGTTACACACAATTACAGTTTAGCTACCACTTTGTATAGGACCCTACTTAAAATTTTATTTTGTATCTACTTGTCCAGAAAAAACTGTATACCTCATTTGTGTCATCACTGTGATTTAATGGTACCTGTGATTGTTTGTTTACCTGTCTTGGTACCATGATGAGAAGCCTTTGTAAATGAGTCCCTGACTCAAAGGTCTGCAATTCCGATACCATTAAATAAATAAATAAAATAAACATATAAAAATGTTAACTGTCCAGAGAGTAGAATATTATATCCTTATAAGTAACACAAAAACATAAAATTTGATGGCAGATAAGGACTGCTTGGCCCAGCTAGTCTGCCCATTTACCCTATCTACTAGAGTACCATAGACCCTACTTGATCCCTAGTTTTACCACTTCCCCAATTAAATAACTTTTACCTTTCTATTTGTAACTAGATCGTGCCATGCCTAAACTTCTGCAGGAAACCATTGTAAATGAGTTATTGACTCAAGTTGTATTGATTTCTCGTGAAAAAAATTATTATTACTGTGTATGACACAAATGTTAAGTATGTATGAACCCAAAATACCTCGATAAGCTTCTAAGTGGAGAATAACTATTAGATTGATTCCAAAAATTGGTATCCTGGATTTGATTATTGTAATGTTCACATTGTGTCACTCATGTTACTGAATTGCACTGAAGGAATGAGACAACTCAAATATCCACAACTCTGGAAGAACATGTCACAAGTCAAATGTTATTTTCATTCAGGTGATGATCAAAAAAAATGATTACTGTCAAGCAAAAAGGAAAATTTGTAGCCTTTACCTGTCAGTAAATCCGCAATACAACCTTACTGTGATGTTCCAAAAAGGAATTGTACTGCCATGTTAGTCAGAGTAGAATTGATGCAAAGAGAAAACAATAGGTGTAGTATGTTTTAGCTGACTAACAGATACTTTTTTTGCAAGTTGTTGAAGTTACACAGGCCTCTTCATCTTGCACTGTGACAAAACATTTACAAGTAGAGGAAATTATACAGAAAATTCAGCTCTAATTAAATAAATGATTGTAAGTAAAAGAAGTATCAGAGTAAGAGAACTATAAATAATTAGATTTTTGTGTAGAAAAAAAACAGCAGTCCTTGAATTATTACATTATAAATCAGCCTGGAGATACAGGTCATTTTCTGGAGTAAACAAACATTAAAACAGAAGTGTGATAACAGGAGGAGACCTATAAACTATTAAGTGTTTATATAATAAGAGTCTCCCTGAAGCAGTGTTTGAAACAATCATGAAATTGTGAATTTGTAATCCTTAAAATTATAAACCTGTAAATTGTAACAGGTAACAAACCTCACATCTCTGTTGATTCCATATCCATAAGTTTTGAACAGTGTTACGAGTTGTATTTCTCATAGTTTAATTGCCTGAATATCTTTAAATGTGTATTTTAATACAGTGACTGTCAAGTCTTGTAGGGTGTGTGATTTCTAGGAGAAATGCTGTCCCTCTGGTGCCTGCATGACTGTGTGTTGTTTTATGAATCTGCATAAGTTCATTCAACCTCTTAGGGCCTGGTTAGTTTCACCCACATATAGTACCATGTATTTCCAATTTTGTTTTAAATCTAATCAGGCCTATCAGATTCTTGGAGTTATAGTTATGCACACCCCTGACATCATATATTCTCACAGTATGTAGAAAATATAAACTTTTATGTTTTTCTATGTGTGAGTGCAAATTTTGCATTTTGAACTGCAGCATCTTGTGGTACCTGGTTCTTCAGAGTTAGTTCTACATAACTTGCTTTCTGTTGTAGGCTTGGGGGCTTTCGGAATGCCAGCTCTGCTGCTTCAAGAAAGATTTATGCTAGATAAGGATCACCATCCTGAAGGGGTTTTAACTCTTGCTGTACTGGAGACTGATATAGCAGGCCAGAATTCCATATGTTCTAATTCTCTTTGCAGCCTAATTATTAAGTATCCAAAGTTAGTCTGGATAATGCTAAAGGTGTGAATTTATGTTGCAATCAGTAATTTCTGATTGTGTTCTTTTTTTAATTTCTATTTGTATAGTACCACGACACTATAATTTGTATACAGTTTTATATACACAGTACAGTAAGCTCAGTCAATAACCTATTTACTGGGTGAGTAGGAGTGTTGAAGACTTCATCAAAATGCCTTAGTGTCTACACAATTATCAAGTAACCACCTTAGCATGACATATGGAGCAATTCTTTAAAGCGTCAGCAAAACAAAAATTAAAACACTAATAGCCCCTGTCAGTCTTTTTACACAAGTGATTTGTTTCCCCTTTGTTTTTCCATTTTTATTTTCACTGCATTAATAGTCAAAACATGCAAATGTCAGGGATCTCCTTCTACAATGACCTTTGCCTCACTAATGTGCACTTTATTATGGGATGCAGTTGTATAGGTTTTTCTTAAAGAGAGTTCGAATACAAACAGTAATCATTCATGAATACAATGAAAAGACATATTCTGTACCATTTTATATCTGATAGAACAATCAGTCATACCACCAAATACATAGGATGCTACAAATATCTTTAGGAGCATAACATTTACTTTAGGGGCAAATAAAAGCCTTGGGGTAAGTGCAGTAGCTCTATAAGCAGCAACTTGCAAATGACATGTACAGTATATTAATGTCTTTAACATTCTCCCCTTAATTTGTGCAATAGATCAACAGGATCCTATTTCTATACATCACTAAAATGTTTGCTATATAGCACCAGCGTATGTGTGAGGCCCTGGAGAAAAACAATGCAGTCACAAATAACTCATTATGTGGAAATAGATAGATGATAGATAGCTAGATACATAGATAGATAGATAGATAGATTGATAGAATGAATTTGTCTGCCCATGCCAAAAGGTGGACATCTCCCCACTACCCATGTGAGCAGGATTAAATATAGTAAGGATGGTCCAGAGCATATTAGATCCATCCAAGCATCATCACTGCTAATACTGCAGATCATGCTTTGAGTATTGTTCACTTGATTTAAACTCTAAATATGATTGGCTGAAAACCCAAATATACTTTAATATTTTTAAAATGTGATGACATAGAAAGGCACGCATTGCTCTGGATTTTTTTCAGGTTCAACCCAAGGGTGAATAACAAGAATGAGAGGACAGGGTGAGCATAATAAATAACAAAACATGCATACTGTACAGAAAGCCTGCAGCATCAAAAGACAAAACATGGGGAGGCAAAATATAATTCAAAGGAAGCACAAGAAAACTTACAGTGAATACTCTTGAATGAATACTCCAGAAATGTCCCAAATGACATAATTACAAACAAATACCAAAATAATATAACAATATGCAGATCAGGCTTGGCAAAGACTAGCAGTGGCAAAAAGGCAGTGACGCTACCAAAGAAACATGTGGGAAAGGAAAATGGGCAGGGAGTAAACAAGAAAATGTGAGCTAAAATGTAGAGGCAAAAGATTAGATGAAAATGTAAGAAGTGGAAAAAAGGTAGAAGATAGGGAGAAGTATATGAAAGCCCTTGAGGGGAGTTTAGAAAGGAGAACAGAAATGTTACAATAGAGACAGTGAAGGCAAAATAAATGGATCGAAACTAACTGTATGAGAAATGGCATTAAGGGGAGAAGTCTAAAAGAGAAGACAGAGAATGGCAAATGAATTGGGAGAGGTCGGCTAGGTGGCAAGCTATGCCACTGCCAGTTAGATGTACAGATTTATGGTGTTCTATTCTGTTATATTTTGTGTATGTGTACATGCCACAATAATGCCAGTGTTAAGGAAAGGTCTCATAGGATAGTGAGAGAGACTGGATTTCTTTTCAAATGTTTGACCTTCCTCTGACCTGAGAGGAGCCAGCTTGCTTGCCAGAAAGCTGACAATTACTTGTCAAAGGCTTGGAGGTAGCTGATCAAAGGGTATTTCCCTGGTTAACTAACTGAGGGAAACAGAGGAAAATAAAATGTGCAGGAGATAGCCCCTTTTTCACCTCAAAGGCTGGATGATTTGTTCCCAGGAAAACTATCATGGTATATTGCCTTTGATGAGATGAAAGGAAATGACAAAAATATCCATTCTGGCAGGGTATTGCGAATTCTCCTACAGGTGTCATAATTATCAGGGAAGTATGACATCACAAGGTAGCCAGAAAATTATGTTGTTGGGAAAGCGCAAGAGTGACATCTACTGGCCTAAAAAAGAAGGCCACCTTTGGGACCAGTCAGATTTATTTTTTTTTGGCTTCTTCTGGCTATATAAGGAATTGAACCAGAGTCATTCTCTCTCATTTTATTGAGCATCTGCAAGGGTCACTCTTCTCCTGATACACAAGAAGCAAGACTTCAATCCAAGGAAACTGAAACTTTCATTTACTTTTCCTGGACTTCTATCCACTACAAACTTAAGGTAGAACTTAGCTAACAGTTTTAAGGTGTTCTTATTTTGTATGTACATGTCCACTTTTTATTCGTGTTATTCTGTGACCAAATTGATTATACCTTTTTGTTGTAATGTATAATTATTATTTCATTGTTTAGTAAAGACATTTATTTTGTTTAAGAAACCTGACTGAGCAAGATTTCTATACTGCATGTGTGGTTGTGGGATGTTTCAGTAATAATCTTTGACTAAACTGTTATTGCTAAGGGGTGCCATCATAAGCTACCAAATCGAAGAAAAGGGCTGACAAGGGTAAGTCTGAATAAAGATGGGGAATACCAACATCTCAAGGAAGGGTCTGTGGGGATTTGAGCCAGATTATTTCACACCTTGTGGGGGAAGGCAGAATCAGGGTTACAAAGCTACCCTGAAGTGGTTGTAATGCCTGTATTATCCCCCTTTGTGTAACCAGCAAGAAGGGTTCATATTTGGCTACAAGACCAGAGACTAGTGTTGTACCCTGATCCAGAGTAAAGAGGGGACCCTGGGACTTTGTGGTGAGTGTTCTGTTGTGAACACAGTGAACGCTATAGAAGAACACAAAGAGGGTATCCTCTGTTTCCCCCTCCCTGTCACTGATTGCATTTAGGGGTGGGCACTGTGAGCTCAGTGGACCTGACCCTCAGCAGTTTGTTTGTGACAGATCTGGTGCACAGTGGTGGGATCCGAGATATCTGGTAGCAGTTGACTTGAGAGATCATGGTGGCAGAGGCATAACAGTTGGATTCAAGGCCAGTGTATCAGATTGATAAACTGAAAACAATCCATACACAATCAGGGCAGAGATTTGGAAAAAAAATAATTTGGTTACAGTATAAAGATCCCTACCTGTTTTCTTCTTTTTTTTTTGGTGTAAGCTAGTATAGTAGTAGTTAAGGAAGAAGATGGCTTCCAACTACAGCAAATACACTACAGACTACCTAAGGCAGTTGTGTCTTGAAAGAGGGGTCCCGTATGAGTAGGCTCTAACTAAGCCTCCACCTGCACTGCTGAGCTGATCTGCCTGGAAGAAAGCTCCTCTACCTTGCAAAGTGCAGGCCCAAATTGGGTGCTGCCTCCATCATGGACCCTATCTCTTTTACCTTACGAAGCCTTGCCCAGTGTGGTCGGCTCTAGCTAAGCTTCCACCTGTGCTGCTCAGCAGGTCTGCCTGGAAGAAAGCTCCTCTACCCTGCAAAGGTACGACAAGATTCAGCCATCGGGTTCAGTTTTTGGCGCATTCCACAGCCACATCCTGATTGGACACTGCCCTCTTTTGCTGCATCTCGAGTGGCTTTTCCCCTGGCTAATTCTTCCTGAGGCCACAATTGCTCCTTATACTTAAAATTACTGTTTTCTGGGGGGGGGGGGGTGTTTTGTTTTTAAAGGGCTGTTAAGTTCCTGATCTTAGTGATGTTACTATATCCAGGCTGATGCTGCTAAATTACTGATTAATTTCTTTGTTTTCTTAAAGGTTTTAAAAACATTTAGCATTTCATATAGTATAATTTTAAAGTTGTTACATAGGTTTAGTATCAAATTCTGTATAGCCTTGCAGCCCCCTCCCAGACTCAGTGGCAACAAGACCCCCTTTTCAGCTGCAAATTCATTTTAATTCCTTATCCCTTGGCCATTTCTACCCCTTTGTTAAATGAATCTGTAAGCCCATACATCTCATACCTCCTGTTGTTCTTTTGTTTCTGCTGTTGTGTCCTACCTTACACGGAGTTCCCTAGCTCCTATTTAATTTCTTGCTTGTCTCTTTCCCCCTCAATACAGGCCCAAATTGGGTGCTGCCTCCAGCACAGACCCTATCTCTGCTGCCTCCTGAAGTCTTGCCTGGTATGGTCGGCTCTAACTAAGCCTGCACCTGCTCTGCTCAGCTGGTCTGCCTGGAAGAAAGCTCTTCTACCCTGCAAAGGTACGACAGGACTCAGCCATTTTTTAAGTGGCTAGTTTTCCATTTCCAGATTATACAGATCTGCCACTAGAGGGATTTTGTTCTTTCATTTGAAAAAGTCTACCCTCTTAAAGTCACAGTTGCTTTATTTACTATATACCGTCCTTGTATTGCCTCCCTACTAAATCCTATTTTACCTCACTTGGTTCCTCTCTTGTCCAATGGCATCACAAGGTGTGAAACTATTTCTGGTGTTTTTATGCACACTTTGGGTCCCACTCTCATTAGGATGGTACCCCACATCTCATACCCCTGTTCTCCCTACCACAGAGCTTCCTCTTATCACACTTGGCATGGTCACCAGTGTCAATGTAACATACTGCAGCCATTTCTTCCCATGGAAGCTGCACCACAGCAGGCTGCACATGAAACAAGGAAGTTGTCTGTCCTCTATTGAGTCCACTGTTGTTGTACTACTTAAAAGTCTTTTTGTTCCCACGGGCCCTGTTAAAGTATGTCTAAAGAGTAAATCTCATCCCCTTACACTCTATTTACTAAAACAACTCCTGAAATGCCCCATTCTTCTTCTTCTCCTTATTTCTGGGAGTGTGCACCCTAATCCAGGCCCTCCTTCATATGGAGTCAATGGCAACAAAAAAGAGGGTACCCTTGTCCTGGTCAGTGTGAACATATGCAGTCTATTAAAAAAATGTGATGCCCTCACTGCTTGGGTTGTAGTACATGATCCTGACATCCTGTCAGTCATCAAACATGGCTGTCACCATCTATCCCTTACTCAGCCATCATCCTACCAGGTTACTCACTTTTCAGACAGGACAGACTATCTAGAAGAGGAGGTGGCTGTGCCATATACCTAAAGGAGTCATTGTTGGCCTATCCACTTTGCCTCTCTGAACCTGTTATGGATATTCAGATCCTTGCTGTTAAGGTTTTGCTTGGTGCACACAGTAAGGTCCTCAACATTGGCTCAGTCTATATTCCCCCAGACCTTGCTGAACAGGGCATAAAACCTCTAATGAAATGCATCATGAGTCTTAAATAAGACACAGAAACCATCCTGTTAGGTGACTTTAATGTCAACTGGCTCTTGTCAGGTGCCAGAAGCATAGGGATGAGTTAACAGGCCTGAACTTTACCCAGTTAATTACAACTCCAACCAGGATAAACTATAAGACTGGGACTAGCACACTTCTGGACTGGGTCCTAACAAATCGACCAACACATGTCTCCCATTCTGAAGTATAGCCTGACACTATCAGTGATCACTCTCCTACCAAGTGTTATTGGTCTAAAAAATTTATCAAGCCCCCTGCCAGAACAATCACAAGTCAAGTGCTCTTCCATGGCCACCTGCAGCCACTAAAGTCTCACCTTTGACAACAAGACTGGTCTTACATTGAAACTACACCTGATATTGACTCTGCTCTGCAATACTTCATTGAAAATTTCAATGAAACCTGTGACATCCACACCCCTTTTAGGACATGTAGGATCAGGGGACTTGATAATCATGGATCTATCTTTGCCTTCTGGTTAAAATGAAAGATTGTGACCACCTCTGGCATAGGGCCAGGACCTCTGGCAGTCAACCTGACATACAGGCCTATAAGATGGCCAGGAACGCATGTACTAAGGCTATCCATGACCACAAGGCTAGTTACTATAAGGACATCCTTGCTAAGACCTGGGCTGATGGGAAAAGATTCTGGGAAAACCTCTCGGAAATCACTGGGAAGGCATCCAAACAGGCTCCAATTATGTTAAATGTTGATAGGTCTATCACCCATGACCCCATGTTAATTGCCAACACATTTAATTCATCCTTCACCGACTTTGGCCAAACTCTGCCCCCAAATTTCTTTGAACCACCCAGCACAGCTTCTACATCCACCAAATCAGAAGAGGCCTCTACCCACCAATGTTTCTACTTCAAAGCTATCTCGGAAAGAAAGATCAGGACCTACCTATGTAAAGTTCTAGGAGGTACTAGGACAAGTAGTGATTCCCTTGACCTAAAACTTCTTACCCTAACTCTAGATAAAGTCCTATCCCCTCTTACCAAGCTTTTCAGTTGCTCCCTCATACTTTCACAATTCCACTAGATCTGGAAATCTGCTCTGGTTACACCAGTTTTTAAGAGTGGGGACAGATTACTACCTGGGAATTATAGGCCAATATATATTCTTCCCCCACTGTCCAAAGCACTTGAAAGGATTGCTGCTGACCAGTTTGTGGAGTACCTGGAAAAATACAACCTACCATGTGTCCAACAACATGGTTTTCGGAAAGGGCACAGCACATCTACAGCCCTACTGGAATTCACAGGTTTCATTCACCATACTCTTGATCAGGGTCAACTTGTTGGTGCAACCTTTATTGACCTGTCTAAAGCATTTGACATGGTCAGTCACCATTTGCTGATACATAAACTTGTTGGGCTTGGTATATCTTCAGAAGCTCTAAAGTGGTTCACCAGCTATCTAGCAAACCGCACACAGCAGGTGAGAATAGGGTCTGTCCTTTCTGCTAAACTGCTTGTCTGCTCTGGGGTTCCTTAAGGACTGATACTGGGACCCCTTCTATTTAGCACCTTCCTCAATAATCTTCCGGCATCCTTTTCCGAACCAGTACTCCTCTACATGGATGATGCAGTCATTTTCTCAAAGACTGCTGACCCTACCCTCAGTTAGGCCCAACTTCAGAAAAGTTTTACTGAAGCTAAGTCCTGGTTCATCTCTCATAAGCTGGTGCTTAACTGCAAAAAAACTAAGGTAATGCTCTTCCATGGTACCCACAGCAAGCACAAAGCCAAACAATTGGTGATTAAAAACAGTGCGGGGTGTTATCCTTGATCAGACTCAATCTTTTAAAAACCTAGGAGTTACTCTGGATAGTATACTGTCCTACTCCAACCATGTTGAGAATGTTGCCAAGGTAGTTAACATTCACCTAGGCCTTCTGCACAGGCATAAACACTGCCTTACTACTGAAGCCCTCAGATTGGCTAGCCAAAGTTCAATTGTATCTATTATTGACTATGGTTTGGTCATTTATGGTTCCGCCACAGACACAACCCTACGTCGGCTCACTGCAGCTCTGAATAAGGCATGCAACCTATTAACTGGTGCAGCATATCGTACTCACACTTGTGACCTTTATGAACAAGCAAACTGGCTTCAACTCCAGGCTCGCATTGAATATCTAGCCTGCTTTCTGGTTAAGAAGGCAGATCCTACCACCGGATTCCCTTCAGCCTTTCAGTTCCTTCTGGGGAACTCGAGCACACAAAGTTCTGTGAGCTAAACTTTTACTGTCCCTCGCTGTCGAACCTCACTCTGACAGTGATCCATTGCAGTTAGAACTGCTAATTTATTTAATTCCCTTCCTCCTGAGATTGTGACAACTGCAACCTTGGGACCATTTAAGTGGAAGCTGCATCAGTTCCTAGTTTCTAGAGCATCTTATGACTTTGTGACTGCTATACCTAATCTCTGCTGACAGCTAAATGCACTGGGACCTCCCTCTTTTACCATTTGCCCCCGTATAGCCCTATACTGCTGCTGCACTATTCCACTCACAGCACTTCTTCCCTTATCCCTTTCCCATTCTTGCCATCTTTTCATCCTACTTCATCCCCCCTTCCCTTACCCCTCCACTCCCACTTCCCCCCTCTCCTCTGTTTCCTCACCTTGTTCAGTCCCTCTACCCCCTCACCCCGTGGGTCTTTCCTGCTCAAGCTTCATTGTGGAATCTCCCTCCTTGCTCGTTTTTTTCCTTCCACCCCACAATTCACCCCCTGTACTTTCTATCCTCATAAGCCCTTTCACCCCTCTTCAGACAAGGCCATTGGCTGCGCTTGACACAATAGTTAGCTTGCCATATTGTTCTTTTGTTTATGTAATTACTTTCCTCATGTTGTACTACTTACTGAAACCATTGTAATTTGCTGTTCTTGTGACTTGATGTGGAACCTCTGTAAAAGAGCCCTTGGCACAAAGGTCTTTCAGATTTATTAAATAAATAAATTATGGGTGAACCAAAAAGCACTTAGTGGAGGCTCTTGTTGCAGCAGATGAACAAGTAGTTGCCCTGATCCTCAAGTCACAGCAAGTGACTGAAAGGGATCAGACCTTTAGTGTGGGGGTGCCAAGTGTATCACAGAGTCCAGTCCCAGGGAGGAGGACAGCGAGACCAGAGATAACCCAGAGCCACAGCACCAGGTGATGGTCACCACAAAGCTGGAGCCAGAAGGGATCAGGCCGCAGCTGGAGTTGATGAAATTGGAGTTGGAATTTGAGCAGAAGAAGTCTGAGATGGAGTTGCAAGAAAAGCAGCAGCAGAGAGAAGCCGAGGAAAGAGGAAAAGAAGCACCAAAGGGAATTCAAACTGAAGAAGTTAAGACTCTAATGACAAGTGCCAGAGGGGTCAAGTGGCAGGGATAGACCTGAAACTCCAGAGCTGAAGTATAAATTAAGTTCCAAATTAATAGCAGAATTTAAGGAGGGGGAGGCTATGGATGCATTTTTGAATGCATTTGAAAAGGTCTGTATACAGGCCAAGGTACCCAGGGAGTCCTGGAGCTTCCATTTATCCCTGCTGCTTACAAGTAAAGGGCGTAAGGTGCTAGGCCAACTGGATAAAGATCATAGCCAAGACTATGAGAATCTTAAAGCTGCTTTACTTAAAAAGTATGAACTGACTCCTGAGTCCTACAGGGTTAAATTCCATAAACTCAGAAAAAGTCCTGACATGAGCTGTGAGGAACACACCACAAAGCATTGACAGATTGTAAAACATTGATGGGAGGGAGTGGAAGCAAATTCTGTGGGGAAAATTGGAGAGGTTGTACTTTTAGAGCAGTTCTTTTGGGCTTGTCCAGCAGAGTTAAAAACCTGGCTAGAGGACAGAGATCCAAAAACAGAACAGCAGGACTTCCAGTGATATCACCAACTTAATGGCAGCTTAAACTCAGAGCTTCTGCCTGGTGAACAGTTTATCCACCTTCATCTAACCACATCTGGGTGCCACTCTGCTTCCTAACAGACAAATTACGGAATTCATTATGTTCACTAGACAGCAGGGCAAAGATAGCCTGCTGAATTTGTCTAATAAGCCAGCAAATCATAAATTGGATGGATCCCCTCAGGCCACACTCCAATACTCAACCTCCTCTCTGATGCTTTCTCCTGTGGCAAATGACACAGAAGAAGCCAACTGCACATTTACTTTTAAGAAACGTTGCCTGGCCTTACATCAGATCAATGCCACTTTGGAGCATCTGGAGGCAAAAGTGTCAGAAGATCATAAAGACATTAATTTGTTAACCCGGTGTGCAGATGACTTAGAGAAAACAATGTCCAACTACATTACAACTAAGGACATTCACAACTTGGCCCTAATCAATCTTCACCAACGTGAACACCTCCTCTCTCTAAAATGAGAGGAAATGGAAAATCAGAATTGGAGGAACAACCTTCAAATCTATGGAGTACCAGAGGGCACTGAGTCTGGGAGCATGTTGACCTTCATAGAAAGTTTTTAAAAAGAACTTTTAAGCA
The DNA here is from genome assembly GCA_016271365.2 of Neoceratodus forsteri. Taxonomy (NCBI): domain Eukaryota; kingdom Metazoa; phylum Chordata; order Ceratodontiformes; family Ceratodontidae; genus Neoceratodus; species Neoceratodus forsteri. The sequence continues at coordinate 838,583,700 of CM028131.1, forward strand.
TACCAGCTGAATGGGACTTTGGTATAATAAGAGCCCATTGATCCCTCATTCCCCATCCTCAGGACCCAAAAGCACACCCTTGATCTATAGTCTTAGCTTTTTTAGACTTCTGAGTAAAAGAAGAAGTGTTACGTTTGGCATGGCCAAAAAAAGAGATACATTTTGGAGACATCAGATTGTTTTTTGATCAGGACAATTCCCCACAGACCCTCCACCATTGGAAACATGTTTTTCAAATAGTCAAACTACTGAAGAAGGCGGGCCACCATGACACAGTTGAATATCTGATAAAGTTAAAAGTTCAGATTGCTAATGGATTTAAAAGGTTTCCTGACCAGAACACAGCAGCAACCTTCTTTCAAGAGCTTGGGATTTGAATGCCTGAAGATTGTTCCAAGACCCAAAGAACAGCCCTCCAATCTCGAACGTGGCATAAGACTGGAACCAAGACATTGGAGAGAAGTAGCAACACAGCAGTTTGCTCCATCTGGACTTCTGTTTCTTCTAAATCCTCCCTTCTGGAATCAATGCAACCATCAAGACAAGTCATTGATTCATCCTCACTAAGAAAAGATAACTCATCGACGTCTTTAACCTGAAAGGATCCTTGTGTTATCACTTGGGATGTTACATAATTGTTTGTGTTTCTATTATTTTTTTTTATTCCTTGAAGGGCTTAAGATGGCAAAGGAGAGAGGCAGAGGTGGGAGAGATTGACAGTTTTGCTCTCTCAGATGCTCCACTTCATACCTCCGCACACAGATGTATGTGTGGATTTAACATGTTTGAACTGTACCTTGAAATGTTGATGGGATGAGCGCAGAATGGGTCTCCCCAATATTTGGTGGTGACAGTCCTTTATGACAGGCAGGGGAGGTGGGACCTTTGGCATGGGCTGCTGGGGGGCCGGGGGAGCTGAGCACCTGCTCAGGAAGTGTTGCCTGTAGATGTCAATGATGCATTCCTCCAGGAGCTTTGGCAAAAGATACACAAAGCAACAGCTTGTTAATGTAGACTCCTGCTTGATCTCATCAATTGGATATTCCCCAGCCTGAGGGAATTAAGATATATGGGACTGCTGCAGTGATAAGGAGGACCTTTTAGAGGAACAAAGTGGATAACTGGTCAGAATTTTACACCCTGCTTTTGTACAGCTAATACAAGGAGGCGTGTTGATTTTCCATCAGCCAACTGGCTTGGGTGGTTGACAGGGTCAGCCCGGAGGGACTCCCTTTCAGTGGATGGCTATAAGATGGCAGAAATTTGTTCACCACCATCAGCTTCCTTTTCTTTCATGGGTTGCTCCCCTACTTGCCTATCAGTGTATCCTAACCACACACACTGATTGCGACAATAACCATATTGCATTTTCTGCTCATCACAGAGCTCTCCAAACCTGATTACTATTGATCATGAGACCCAGTGAAGAAATGCTCCCAATGAATATCAGATGGGCTGAGCTCCTGGGGGGGACTGCTTGGCTCCCAGTGGTGCTCACTGGGTGGGCCCGGGCTCTGGGCTCCCACACCCTCTTGACCACCGAAGGAGACCCCGATGGAAAAGCGTTTAATGGGGGGACCACTCTGTCACCTAAGTTCCAGCTGTGTCTCCTATACGGCTTAAGCTCACCCCGATTTGTGGTTTCTTTACTATCATAAATAAAATTGCCCTGAAGCCTAGATCTCTGTGCCAGGCATATAGGATTCTCTTGTTGTTTTATAGTTTTCTAGTTTACTATAGAGAATAATTAATGTTAGAATAATTAATACTGACTGCCATTACAAACTGCAACATCTCACTTGGTGGCTGCTATACCCTTCTGGTTTCTCTCCCCTATGGAGTAGAGGGTAGGGGACCACCAGACTGGGGGGGCCTCTCACCTCGCCCGACGGTGTAAAAAAGTGGGTGAGGGCAGGGTACTAATAACCTTGAAGCTTATATCTGATTACTAAAATGTTGTTTGAGGTTGATAGTTTATACTGGTTTGAGTTTTGATTTATGCTAATGGTTTTGACAGTTTGTATGATGGTGCGTGTCTCCCCCCCCTTACTTCTGATTTAGATTCATTTTTTCAGAGTAGCAATGGTTGACCTTAATGTATCTTCCTTCCATGTAAGGGGCATAAATAGCCCCAATAAAAGGGCGCGTACCTTACAGGATCTCAAATGACAGCACATCACTATAGATTTCTTGCTGGAGACCCACCTTACCCAACAGGAAAACCTTAAACTAAGACGAAGTTGGGTGGGTGAGGTGTATGCCTCCCACTATATTGACCATCATCACTGAAGAGGTGTGGCTATTTTAATCCATCGCAATACCCCTTTACAGGTTTCCCAGGTGGACACCAACCCGGGGGAAGATTTATATATTTACATGGTGAATATAGGGGCCAAAAATGTGCCTTACTCAACTTATATGCCCCGAATGAAAAATCAGAATGAATTCCCTTCCTCACCAAGGTGATCTCCAAATCAGTTGGAGATGCCCAGAGTCTGATATTTATAGGGGGTGATTTTAATGTCGTCTTTTATCCCCATGTGGACCGCATGGGCACTGGGTCTGCTGGGTCGGTCCAAGCAAGGAAGGTCCTGACCTTATTGTGCACTGAGCTGGGTTTGGTAGATGGCTAGTTTCTTCTTAATCCATGGGGAGGGACTATGCTTACTACTCCCCCAAATACAATATGTATTCTCACATTATTTTCTAATATCTACCAATTAGGTCCCTAAGCTGGGTGGGGCTCTGATAGGGTTTATTTGCCTGCCTGACCATGCCTCAGTGCAAATTTAACTAGATACCTCACCTATACTTTCTGAATCCTTCTGCCATCTGAACATGGGGTTTACTTTCCCAGACTGAATTTTCGAGTTTAATAAAAGAGAAAATTCAGTCCTATCTCCAAACTAACCAACCAGAAGACACAGGGACTGGGGTCCAGTGGGATGCCCTGAAATGCTATTTAAGGGGAGAAATTATTAAATACTCTTACAAGGTTAAAAAAGCTTGTATTCAACAGAGACTGGATCTTTAAAGGAAGATAACAGATCTTAAATTCCAACATCAGATCTCTTTAGATGATATAATTAAATTTCAACTGAAACAGGAAAAACATAAACTTAAACAACTGCTGAATGCCCAGATCAAGGGTCAGCTACGTTACTCCAGACAGAAATATTTTGAGCACAGCAATACAGCTGGTAAGCTCCTAGCCTGGCAATTGAGAAAAGAAGCCACTTGCAGAATGGTCCTTCATCTTCGAGTCCAGGTGAATGGCTCTCCCTCCATCTCCCCTGTAAAGACCTCCTGTCTCTTTGCAAATTTCTATAAAAATGTGTACACTTCAGAACAGGGTTCTGACAACTTGGAATGGGTACAAAGATACCTAGATGGCTGCAGCTCTTGTCTCTCAGTGAATACCAGCATAGCTCCCTTAATACCCCATCTCTAAATCTGAGATTGTATTCAAAATTAAACATCTGAAAAATGGGAAGTCCCCAGGAAGAGATGGGTTTGCCTCTGAATTTTATAAACATTTTGCACCACAACTAGTAGAACACCTATCGGTCACCTTCAATGAGGTGATGGGGGGGGAGTGAGGAGTGCCGGCCTCTTGGAACTTAGCTCAGATCTCTGTAATTTTGAAGCCCAATAAGAATCCAGAAGAATGTGGGTCATACCGCCCTATCTTTCTCTTTTAACTGTTGACCTTAAGGTATTTACAGATATTTTGATGGATCGCCTACAAACCTGAATTTCTTCCATAGTTCATAAAGATCAGATAGGATTCATAACAGGCTGGTTTCTCCAAGATAACATACGTCATTTTTTAAACATTATTGCCGCTCAACAGAATCAGAGGCCTTTTCAAAGGGCAATCAGTATGAATGCAGAAAAGGCCATTGACAGAGTGGACTGGCCTTTTATGATTGCTACTCTGGAGAAATTCAGGCTGGGGCAGAACTACATTGCAGCTATAACTTCATTATACCACACACCAGAAGCCAGAGTTAAAGTTAATGGGTTTTTATCAGACAGATTTTGAGTTGGTGTACCAGACAAGGCTGCTCCCTATCTGCTTTACTTTTTGCACTTTCCTTGGAACCCCTGGCAATATAAATCTGATCCAATAATAATATTAAGGGGGTTATGGCAGGAGGAGCCAAGCAGAAACTGGCCCTATATGCAGATGATTTTCTTTTTTTTTCACAGACCCTTCCTCATCCCTCCCCCACCTACAGCAGGCCTTACAAGAATTCAGCCAGCTGGCAGGTTATAAGATTAACTTTCATAAATCAGAAGCGATGGTTGGAAGTGGTTCCCCCATGCAGAATTTTAAATGTACTTTTCCATTTACTTGGGATACCAAAAACACCTTTTGTTACTTGGGAATTCAAATCGCAGCCATCTTCTCATCCCTATTTAATAATAACTATCTTAAACTGTATCAGGAATTACAGGCAGATTTTGCTAGGTGGAGCTTGCTATAGTACCTCTTACTTTATATATATCAAAAACGCCCTTGAATCCACCTGGGGTGTCGGGAGAGCTTTCTGGGACAACATCCGAAATATAATGAGTAAGCAATCAAAATCCTCTCCCACCATTATGAAAGTTGATGGATCCACCACACTTGACCCAAAGACTATTGCAGATGCTCTAATAAGACTTTCACAGACCTCAGTGGGGTCCTCCCCCCAGATTTCTTCTTGGACTTACCTGTGTCTAACCTAGTATCGCAAAGCACCCCTCGTGACCATCCACAATTTTATTTTAAGAAAATCAAAGTGCATGAAGCCTACAAATACATAAGAAAGGCCTGCTCCAAATCCAGGACAAGTAGTGACACCATAGATCTAAAAATCTTGTCTCTCACCTTGGACGAAGTGATCCACCCTCTTGCCAAAATTCTTAATCTGTCCCTTTGCCAAAGTCAATTTCCCAACAAATGGAAGTCTGCCATAGTCACGCCAGTGCACACAAGGGGGACAAAGCCACAACAGGAAACTATCGACCCTATATCAATACTCCACCCCTCCTAAAGCACTTGGAGCATCGTGGCAGACCAACTCTCTGACTACCTGGACAAGTACAATCTACTCTGTAATCAACAGCACGGCTTTAGGAAAGGACATAGTACTACAACAGCCTTACTTGACTTCTCTGGAGAAGTCCACTCAGCCCTGGACAAAGGCTATCAAACCTGTGCGGTCTTCATTGACCTCACAAAAGCTTTCGATACAGTCCATCATGGCCTACTTATCTCTTTATTGAGCAGCCTTGGCCTGACTGAAGGACCTAGTGCTTGGGTAAAAAGTTACCTGTCAAATCGATCACAGGCTGTAAAAATCTCTGATGTACTCTCTGACTCTAAACCTGTCCTCTCGGGTGTACTGCAGGGATCAATTCTAGGCCCGCTCCTTTTTAGCCTGTTCCTCAACTCTCTCCCAGAATTCTGCCTGGAAAGAATAATCTTATATGCTGATGATGCCGTAATTCTCTCTTCTCACAAAAAGCCAAACTCCCTATGCCAGAGCTTACAACTTGCTTTCTCTAGTGTTGAAAAGTGGTTCCTGGATAGTAAGCTTGTGCTTAACCACAATAAAACAAAAGCCATACTTTTTACCAATCACCAAAACAAAAATAGAAACACTCCACTCTCCATAAAAACCTTTGCTGGAAATACACTGGACCAAGTAAATACCTTCTAATACCTTGGCATCACGTTTGACCAAGGTCTTACCTTTGCAACCCACATTGACAACACGGCGAAAACAGTGAAGCAACGTCTAGGAATACTATTTTGAAACCAACAATTCCTTAACCAAGATGAACTGAGGATAGCTATACAGAGTTCCATAATCTCAATGATAGACTATGGCCTCATTATCTATGGCTCAGCTACTACCACGGCACTAAGGCGTATCTCAGTCGCTCTAAATAAGGCTTGCCGGCTCCTCACGGGGGCACAAAGACTAGAAACATAGAAACATAGAAGTTGACGGCAGATAAGGACCTCAAGGCCCATCCAGTCTGCCCATTTCTTTTTCTACCTTATAAATGTGCCATCGGCCTTTGCTCTGTTAGTGGCCTATCTATTCATAGTCATTTGTATTGCTCCCTTATGCCTATCCATGCCTGTTTGAAGCCCTGCACTGTATTCATAGCCACCACTTCTTGTGGTAAGCCATTCCATGCATCCACCACCCTTTCTGTGAAAAGAATTTCCTCACATTCCCTTAATCGGCCTCCCTCTAATCTCATGCTGTGTCCTCTTGTCCTGCTATTTTTCTTATATTTAAACATGTTAGACTCTTTCACCTTGTTAATGCCCTTAAGGTGTTTGAATGTCTCGATCATATCACCTCTCTCCCTCCTTTGCTCAAGGGTATACATATTGAGCTCCGTTAATCTGTCCTCATATGTATTCTGATGCAGTCCCTGCACCATTTTGGTTGCCCTTCTCTGGACTGCCTCAATTTGGTTAATGTCCTTGTGAAGGTGTGGCCTCCAATACTGCATGCAGTACTCCAGATGGGGCCTAACCAGTGTCTTGTACAGAGGGATTATTACCTCCCTCTTACGACTTGTGATACCCCTACTAATACACCCTAACACCCCCCTAGCCTTACCTACTGCTTTAGAGGTCTGCTTGGATGATTTTAGGTCATCAGTGATGATGATGCCCAAGTCTCTTTCTTCCTTTGTGACTACTAGCAACTCCCCTCCCAGCCTATAGGTGGCTTCAGGGTTTCTCTTCCCTATATGCATGATTTTGCACTTCTTTGCATTAAATCCCAGTTGCCACTCTTCTGACCATTCTGCTAGTTTATCCAGATCTCTTCTCATTCTGCCCACCCCATCTGGATCATCTACTCTGTTGCAGATCTTGGTGTCATCTGCAAACAGACAAGCCTTACCCTCTAGTCCATCTGCAAGGTCACTAATGAAGATGTTGAAAGGACTGGCCCCAGGACTGATCCCTGAGGTACCCACTTGTGACTTGCATCTCTTCTGACTGTATACCATTTACCACCACTCTCTGTTTTCTGCCCGTCCAACCAGTTTGCCACCAGTTGACCAACTCTGACCCACCCGAGCCTACCCAGCTTATTTATCAATCTTCTATGTGGAACAGTGTCAAAGCTTTGCTGAAGTCAAGGTAGGCGACATCAACTGCTCCCCTTGGTCCACCACTCTGGTTACCCAGTCAAAGAAATCTATGAGATTAGTTTGATAGGACCTTCCTTTTGTAAACCCATGCTGTCTTGGTTCCTGTGCCCTATGGATTCCAGGTGTTGCACTATCCTTTCCTTAAGGAGTGCCTCCATAATCTTGCCCACTACTGAGGTAAGACTGACCCGGTCTGTAGTTCCCGCCTCCTCCCTGCTACCACTCTTGTGGAGGCGGGATCACATAAACCCTTCTCCAGTCTTCTGGGACCTCTCCTGTGCTCAGAGACTCACTAAACAATTCTGCTAATGGCTCTGCTAGTTCCTCCTTTAGCTCCTTAAGTACCCTGGGATGTATGCCATCAGGTCCCATTGCCTTATCCACCCTGAGCTTAGCAAGCTCTTGTAGGACCCTTTCTTTTGTGAAAGGAGTAGTGCTCACACTCCTCCCCCTGTGTCCATGATGCTGAGCTGTGGGCCTGCCCTACCTTCTCTTCAGTAAATGCTGAGCAAAGTATCTATTTAGGATAGATGCCTTTACAGGGTCCTCCTCCTCACATGCTCCCTTTTCTCCATTAAACAGCAATACCCTCTGGACTTTCTCCTTTCACTAATGTATCTATAGAAAGTCTTGTCACCTTCTTTTACTGTTCGTGCTAGTGTTTCCTCAGTTTGGGACTTTGCCTGCCTTACTGCCTTACCTGCTTCCCTTAGGGCAGTTTGGTATGCCTCCCTATCTTCATCCCGCTGTGTTCCCTTATATTTCCTGAAGGCCAGCCTTTTGGCTCTGACCTTTTCTGCTGACACACATGTGTGAGCTTTACTATGAAACAGGCTGGTTGCAACTATCAAATCGCCTTATATATCTCACCTGCATAATGGCAAAAAAGTCTATCATGGGGCTAACTCCGCTATGTATCCAAAACCTACTCTGCCTGAATCATGGCATGCGTCCCACCACCAGATCTGAACACCAACCTTTTCTGGTTCCCAGATGCCAGACCACACAGGGACAAAGAATGTCCACGTACAGGGCCCCAACCTGGTACAATGCTCTAAGTCCACCTACTCTATCCTCTACCTCTCTTGGAGCTTTCAAAACCATGCTCTATGCCCACCTCACTACCACTAGCAACTGTGATTGCATTCGATAAAAGACTATTCATTCTCTGACTATCCCCAAACCATGGCCTATCCTCCTTGTCTAAAGAACCCACACATACCACCAACTACTCCTGTCTGCCTCCTAACTCACTCTTGTACTTCCCCTTCTTTCCCCTCTCACTTGCTCTATTACCCACCACTTTCCCTTCTTTTCACTTCCCTGTTGGACCCCAATTTATCTCCCTCTCCTTGGAAGTTAGTTTTTTGTTTCCTAAATTGTTACTTCCTTGAAACTGTTTAAGCATATTTATTATGTAACTTCTCCTTCTGATAATACTTGTAATGTGTTTTGTTTGTTTGATGTTCTATGTGACGTGGAACCTTTGTAAAAGAGCCCTGGCTCAAAGGTATTAATTCCTAGACCAATAAACTAAACTAAAACTAAACTAATGGGAGATCTCAGATTATTAAGATGAACCTGTTCCCATGTCTTTTGTTCCTATCTCAGATGTTGCCAATTTCTATCCCTAAATTTTACTGAAACAACCTTAATAAGGATATCCAAAACTTCATCTGGTCAGGTTCATGCCCCTGGCTGTCTAAAAAGATTCAACAAACTCCATGGAAGGCCGGTGGCCTTGCATTCCCTAACCTTTACATTTATTACTGAGCCGCACAGGGGATTCATCTCTGTACATGGGCCAAAAGGTGAGCTAGCTCAGGCTGGTACCAAATAGAGGAGGCCACCTTGTTGAACTGGCCCCTTTGAACCCTACTAACTAGCATCACACCACCTCAAATATTGACCCACACCATTAACCCATGGATAAAACACTCTATTCACATTCTGTTATGCCTTCAGACACTAACCCATATCCCAAACGTAGTGGGCCCCTTGTCTCTTATTAGCTATGAATGGTCCTCCCCCTCCCAGCTAGATTCTGGATATATATTTTGGGCTGGACATAAACTAACAACCTTTTGGCAATGCACAGATGATTTGGGACATCTCCCTTTTGTAAGTTTACAAGCTAAATACAATTTGAGAAAAGAGGACCACTATAGATATCTACAGGTCCGTCACTTTATTATGTTGACAGGAATCCACTCTCAAATCAGAAGGGAATGCACTGACCTAGAATCCTTGTTATATCATCACATTACTTTAAAGGTTAATTGTTGTCTAATTTCTGAGTTATATTCACTACCAACACATTCATAGCCCCCCCCCCCAATTGGAGGAGATATGGCAAAGGTGGGAACAAGAGGCCAACATCCAGAAAGACCCAGGGCAGTGGGCACAGAGAATCAACATAGGGTGGCAGGTCATGACATCTCCTTCTTGGAGTGAGTTTAACTAGAAGATTCTAGTTTGATTTTTTTAACACCAGTCATAACTAGGCATATCAATCCTACTCACACTGACTCCTGTTGGTGAGGTTGTGGCGCAAGGGGGACACATCGTCATATATTTTGGGCATGCCCTGAACTCACATAATTCTGGCGGGCATTATACACAGCAATTCAAAGCCTCACAGGGATCATTTCACCTTTTACTTTCACAGAATTAGTACTGTGTTTTCCCACCCAGTTAGAATACCCAAGTAATACTAGACATCTTGGCCAGATATTATGAATGGCAGCCCTTAAATGCATTACAACCAGATGGCGTCCCCCCTCCCCACCAACCATAGAAAGTTGGAGATCCAGGGTAGAAGAATTGTAAAGAATGGAAGGAATAGCCAGCCATGTTAGGGTTCAATTTGAAAAATTCTTAGAGATATGGCATCCTTGACACCAATCACAGTCACTACCTCATAATACTCTTCCATAATGTGACAGTGAGCCAATGGTTTAACACTAACAGGGGAAGGGGACCATGCATCAAGGTTTCATCATGTTTACTGTTACTTGTAATTTCATCTTCACTTAATACTAAGACTTGTACTTATAAGTATTCCTTCTTATCTGACATAGAAACATAGAATTTGATGGCAGATAAGGACCGCTTGGCCCACCCAGTCTGCCCATTTCCCTACCTAATGGATAAGCTGCAGATCCTAGTTAACCAGCAGCCTACTTCTTCCTACTCCCACCCCCTAGAATTGTCTTATGACTGTCCCATGCATCCTTGAATTCCACCGCTGTTTTTGACTCCACAACCTCCTCCGGAAGGATGTTCCATGCATCCACAACCCTCTCTGTGAAAAAATACTTCCTTAAATTACCTCTGAGCTGCCCCCCATCTTCAAATTGTGCACCTTGTTCTTGCCACCTCTTTTTTGAGAGATGCTACCCTCTTGGACTTTGTTGATTCCCTTGAGGTACTTGAAAGTTTCTATCATGTCCCCCTCTCCCTCCTTTCCTCGAGGCTATACATATTAGCGCCTTAAGTCTCTCTCCATATGTCTTCCTGTGCAGACCCTGCACCATTTAGTGCCCTCCTCTGGACAGCTTCCATCCTGTCTATGTCTTTATGGAGATTGGGTCTCCAGAACTGCACGCAGTACTCCAGATGGGGTCTCACCAGCTGTCTGTACAGAGGGATAATAACTTCCTGTTTTCTACTGGTGATGCATCTCCCTATGCATCCCAGTATCCCCCCAGCCCTCCTTGCTGCCCTCTCACATTGCTTGCCCACCTTTCAGTCATCTGATATGACTACCCCCAGGTCCCTTTCCATTTTTGTTGTTGTTAGTATCTCACCCCTCATTGTGTAATCTTCCCCTGGGTTTTTGTTTCCCAGGTGCATTACCTTGCACTTCTTAGCATTGAATCTAAGCTGCCATACATTTGACCATTCCTCTAACCTTGCCAAGTCCCTTCTCATCCTTTCCACCCACCTTGTGCATCAACTCTGTTGCAGATCTTTGTGTCATCTGCAAAGAGACATACTTTTCCTTCCAGTCCCTCTGCAATGTTGCTTATAAAGACATTGAAGAGGACCGGTCCTAATACTGAACCCTGTGGTACCCCACTAGTAACCCCCCTTTCTTCAGAGTGGACTCCATTTACTATTACTCTGTGTCCTATTCTCCAGCCAATTCTTTACCCAGGCTGTCATCTTGGGACCCATTCCCAGGCTGTCTAACTTGTATATTAATCTTTTGTGTGGGACTGTGTCAAATGCCTTGCTAAAGTCTAGGTAGGCCATGTCTACAGCCCCTTTCTGATCTACTACTTTGGTCACCCAGTCAAAGAAATCTATCAGATTCATCTGGCATGACCTTCCCACTGTGAATCCATGCTGCCTTGGGTCCTGTGCCCCTCTGGCCTCTAGATACTCGACAATTCTTTCCTTCAGAAGTGATTCCATCATTTTCCCTATCACTGAGGTTAAAATAACAGGTCTGTAGCTTCCTGCTTCTGCCCTGCTCCCACTTTTGTGAAGGGGAATCACATCTGCCCTCCTCCAATCCTCGGGCACCGCCCCATCCTCCCATGATTTGTTAAAGAGGGTAGTCAGTGGTGTCACTAGTTCTACCCTTAGTTCTTTTAGAATTCTGGGATGAATCCCATCAGGCCCCATTGCTTTGTCCACCTTCAGTTTTAAGAGTTCTTTCAGAACCCTTTCTTCTGTAAATGGGCTGGTATCAACTTCTGTATCCAGAGTGTTTCTACTGTTTGTTTTAGGTACCTCCCCCTCTTCATTTGTAAATACTGAGCAAAAATATTTGTTTAGTATCTCTGCCTTTTCACAGTCACCCTCTGCCCCCCTCCCTCCTTTATTAAGCCTCACTATCCCTCCCTTGGTCTTCCTTCGCTCTCTGATGTACCTATAAAAGGTTTTATCCCCCTTCTTAACTGAGTTGGCTATCTTTTCCTCGGTTTGGGCCTTTGCTGTTCTCACTGCCTTCCCAGCTTCCTTTTGCTTTAACTGATTTGCTTTGACCTGCACATCATTTGCGCACAAAGTTCTGAACAAAAAACCTACCAGTGGAACGTATGGATTTCAGTTGCTAGGATCATTTGAATACTAGGAACATTTACAAACTTCTTGGAGACTACTGCTGAGATTTATAGAGACCTATTAGTTCAATGATATCTGTTCAGGATAACTTTCTGGGTTAGTTTATTTTTTTCTCCCAATACCATTTTTACTTTAAAAAGGTGGGTAGTAAAACCAAAACTACCCTAATTCCCTTGCCCATTGAGGAGGAGCCATTCCAGATGGTAGGAATGGATATTGTGGGACCTTTGAAAACCCCAGGCACCTCTGGGAAGGAGTTTATCCTGACGGTGGTAGATTACACCACCCAATACCCAGAGGTCGTCTCCCACTCCTCACTTAGGACAGACAAAATGGCTTGCTAGGGATTTTCTCCTGTGTTGAGTTTCTGCAGGAGGTTATCACTGATTGGGGGGTACCTTCATGTCTGAACTGATTAAGTGTTTTGGGGAGAAGTGTGGGGTGGTGCAAAGACACACAACACCTTATTGCCGACAATCCAGTGGGCTTGTGGAAAGGTTTAATTGTACTCTAAAATCAATGCTTCAAGTCTAATTGAAGTCTGTATTAATCCAGACTATTAAGACCAGCAATAACCAGTGCGTAATTATGCTGCATTACTTGAACAATAAAATATTTTGAAGTTAAAAAAAAAACAGCACAGCAGTCTGCTGAGCTCTTGGATAGCTATGCCAGGAGCAGGCCTGCTCTGAAATGAAGTGGAGCAGGTGTGGCAGGGCAGAAAGGGAAAAGCATGCATTCAGGGCAGCTAAAACCCTCACAGCCTCTGCAGAAAGGGAGAAGCCCCAGGTTACAAAAAACAGATTTCTCGGATAAAAGAAATGATGACTGTTGGTTTTTTTAAACAACCAGGGCATCTTGCTAGACAGTGTCCTAAAAAGGGAAATAGTGGACAAGGTGGTGCTCGAACAGAGTTGGGTACACTGTGTATCCCTGAAAGAATGCCTGTAAACATGAGGGAGCACATACACCTGGTTACTGTAAATGGGGTGCAAACCCATAGGTTAGGGGACATGGGGCATCTCTTACCTTAGTAAAAAGGGATTTGGTTGGGCCTGAAAAGCTTATACCTAATCAGTTTGTAACAGTAAGGGGATTCACTTGGGAGGAGAAAACTCTGCCACTTGCTAGTATTCTCTTGAACTGGGGTGAGACAGGAGAGATGGTACAAAAAGTGGTAGTGGCAGATAACCTCGCCCCGGATGTGATTATAGTTAAACAATCTCCAGAAGGGGGTGGTGTGTGCGGTTACCTGCAGTCAGATGGCAAAGGCTGCTTGTTGTTCTCTGAGTCCCATGAAGCCCCTGTGGAATAAAATAGGAGGCTGGTTCTCCAGCCTGTGTCTCCTGATATGGAGAGCAGTGAAAGGGAGGTAGGACTTCCCCAAGTAACATTTCACAAAACAGCTACAGAAGGTTACTCTAAGGAGGGAGGGGTAACAAATGGTCAGAAGGTTAGGGATGGCAATGACCCTGAATGCACTGATGCTAGAGCTATGGACCCCAGTTTAGGAACTGAAGGAGACATGTCCATACCTTGGGAAAATGTGAGGATTTTGCAGCTGCTCAGAGAACTGACCCTGGAGAGGCTGAGGGCTTGTGTAGCATCTGACACAGGTAAGTGATATAAGACATAGGGTATTTTGGGACAATGGACTGCAGGATACACAGGAAGTAAGGACAGAAGGAGGGGTGATGGGCAGGCAGCTTATTGTTCCCCAGGGGTCCCGTGAGCAGTTCCTCAAGATCGCTCATGATATCACCTTGTCTGGACGTCTGGGCATCACACACACCATGCAGCGATTTGCCCAAAATGTCTATTGGCCCAACTTCACCCAGCAGGTGAAGGAATATTGCAGGTCTTTTCACCGGAGCCAATAAATAGGGAAGGTGGGTAGTAAAACCAAAACTGCCCTAATTCCCTTGCCCATTGTGGAGGAGCCATTCCAGATGGTAGGAATGGATATTGTGGGACCTTTGAAAACCCCAGGCACCTCTGGGAAGGAGTTTATCCTGACGGTGGTAGATTACACCACCCGATACTCAGAGGTGGTCTCCCACTCCTCACTTAGGACAGACAAAGTGGCTTGCTAGGGATTTTCTACTGTGCTGAGTTTCTGCAGAAGGTTATCAGTGATCAAGGGGGTGCCTTCATGTCAGACCTGATGAAGTGTTTTTGGGAGAAGTGTGGGGTGGTACAAAGACACACGACACCTTATCACCGCCAAGCCAATGGGCTTGTGGAAAGGTTTAATTATACTCTAAAATAAATGCTGCAACACATTTTTTCAAGTTCAGAAGAGAATGTTGTTTTAACAAGTTCAGAACTAAATTGAACCAATACCAACTTCTATATTCAAGATTAAACCATTTTTCTTTTTCAATGAGACATTGTTTGGTCATCAGATGTTCAGGTAATCTTGTTATTTTTAACCAATAACTTAGTTTCCTGATTTCAAATTTTGCTCTTATGTCAAGTAATCCCAGTTCTGAGCGTAAATAAGCTGCAGGACATGATTGATCCAAACTTAATGCAGATCGTAAGACCTTATGAATTGGGATTAATAAATGGAACATTTTATTATCCTTAGCTACCCAAACTTCTGCACAATACAGTATTTGGGCCTCTATTTTTGCTTGCAGAACTTTAACTAAGGGCCTCACTGAACATTCTCCATATTTATAGTTAAACCTGGCTATACAACCAATAGATTTCTTTGTCTTCTCACAAAGTGATGTGAGATGGGTATTCCATTTGTTATTTGCATTAAAATCCACCCTGAGATAAGTATGATGCTCCACCACTTCCACCTTCTAGTTTTCAAGTATCCAGTGCCCAAACAGGTTTTTCTCTCCTAACTTAATAATTTTTTTTTTTTTTAAGTTAATCTTCAACTTTAAGTCTTCAGATTGGGAAGAAAGGTAATCCATCTTAATCTGTAAACCCTGTTTGGAAAGAGATAATAACACAAGGTCATCTGCGTATGCATACCTTTTATAGTAATAAAGTGAGCAATGTAGTTCTGCATCTGATGGCTTCTCCTCAGACACTGGAGCATGTAGCTAAACTTCCAACCTCATATTAACACCTGCCAGAATGGCTCACAATTCTCAATATGATTCGAAGTAGGCTGTTGGTTGGATCGTAGGGTACTATCAAACATTTGTTCCAAATTACAGTACCCTGTCAGCTCCCCTATCTGGCCTGCAAAAGAAAAGAAAGTCCAAAAAGGTAGACTGGGAACCAGCCTGTGAAAGAGCTTTCGCATGGCTAAATGAGGCACTGTGCAGTGCCCCTGTGTTAGCCAGTCCAGATTACAATAGGCAGTTCAGAAACATATAAATATAGAATTTGATGGCAGATAAGGACTGCTTGGCCCACCCAGTCTGCCCATTTCCCTACCTAATGGATAAGCTACAGATCCTAGTTAACCAGCAGCCTACTTCTTTTTACCCCCAACCCCTAGAATTGCCTTATGACTGTCCCATGCATGTTGAATTCAACCACTGTTTTAGACTCCACAACCTCCTCCGGAAGGTTGTTCCATGCATCCACAACCTCTCTGTGAATAAATACTTCTTACATTACCTCTCTGAGCTGCCCCCTCATCTTCAAATTGTGCCCCTTGTTCTTGCACACTCTTTTTTTGAAAGATGCTACCTCTTGACTTTGTTGATTCCTTGAGGTACTTGAAAGTTTCTATCATGCCCCCTCCTTTCCTCAAGGCTATACATATTAAGATCCTTTAGTCTCTCTCTTCATATGTCTTCTGGTGCAGACCCTGCACCATTTTAGTTGCCCTCCTCTGGACAGCTTCCATCTTGTCTATGTCCTTGTGGAGATTGGGTCTCCAGAACTGCACACAGTACTCCAGATGGGGTCTCACCAGCTGTCTGTACAGAGGGATAACAACTTCCTGTTTCCTACTGGTGATGCCTCTCCCTATGCATCCCAGTATCCCCCCACCCTCCTTACTGCCCTCTCACATTGCTTGCCCACCTTTAAGTCATCTGATATGACTACCCCAGGTCCTTTCCATTTTTGTTGTTGTTAATATCTCACCCCCATTGTGTACTCTTCCCTGGGTTTGTTTTTCCAGGTGCATTACCTTGCACTTCTTAGCATTGAATCTAAGCTGCCATACATTTGACCATTCCTCTAACCTTGCCAAGTCACTTCTCATCCTTTCCACCCCCACCATGTGCATCAACTCTGTTGCAGATCTTTGTGTCATCTGCAAAGAGACATGCTCCTTCCAGTCCTCTGCAATGTTGTATAAAGACATTGAAGAGGACTGAAGTCTATCTGAACCCTGCGGTGCCCACTAGTAACCCCCTTTCTTCAGGTGGATTCTATTTACTATTACTCTCTGTATCCTATTCTCCAGCCAATTCTTTACCCAGGCTATCATCTTGGGACCCACTCCCAGGCTGGCTAACTTGTATATTAATTTTTTGTGTGGGACTGAGTCAAATGCCTTGCTAAAGTCTAGGCAGGCCATGTCTATATCCCCTCCCTGATCTACTACTTTGGTCACGCAGTCAGAGAAATCTATTATATTCATCTGGCATGACCTTCCCACTGTGAATCCATGCTGCCTTGGGTCCTCTGCCCGTCTGGTCTCTAGGTACTTGACAATTCTTTCCTTCAGATGTGATTCCACCATTTTCCCTATCACTGAGGTTAAACTAACAGGTCTATAGTTTCCTGCTTCTGCCCTGCTCCCACTTTTGTGAAGGGGAATCACATCTGCCCTCCTCCAGTCCTCAGGTACCACCCCATCCTCCCATGATTTGTTAAAGAGGGTAGTCAGTGGTGTCACTAGTTCTACCCTTAGTTCTTTTAGAATCCTGGGATGAATCCCATCAGGCCCCATTGCTTTGTCCACCTTCAGTTTTAAGAGTTCTTTCAGAACCCTTTCTTCTGTAAATGGGCTGGTATCAACGTCTGTATCCAGAGTGTTTCTATTGTTTGTTTTAGGTACCTCCCCCTCTTCATTTGTAAATACTGAGCAAAAATATTTGTTTAGTATCTCTGCCTTTTCACAGTCACCTTCTGCCCACCCCTCCCCTTTATTAAGCCTCACTATCCCTCCCTTAGTCTTCCTTTGCTCCCTGATGTACCTAAAAAAGGTTTTATCCCCCTTCTTAACTGAGTTGGCTATCTTTTCCTCAGTTTGGGCCTTTGCTGTTCTGACTGCCTTCCCAGCTTCCTTTTGCTTTAACTGATACAATTCTCTGTCCTGTTCCTTCTGTGATTCCTTGTACTATCTTAATGCTTTCTTTTTCTCTTGAACCTTCACTGCCACCTCCTTTGAGAACCATAGTGGTTTCTTACATCATTTTGTTTTGTTTATTTGCTTCACACAAAGGCTTGTTACCTCTGTGATGGCAGTTTTTATTATTCCCCATTGTTCTTCCACCCCTCCTTCCTGCCCATTTGCTAGTGCATTCCTTAAGCACTCACCCATTTTGCCAAAATCAGCCCTCCTGAAGTCCAGTACTTTTGCCTTTGCATGGCTTCACCCTATTGCTGTGTTTATTGTGAACCATACTGTTTGATGGTCGCTAGCTCCCAGATGGCTGCCCACTTCTACATCTGTGATCCTCTCTACATCTCCATTTGAGAGGACCAGGTCTAAGATTGCTCCCTCTTGAGTGGGTTCCAATACTAGTTGTCTAAGGCATGCCCCCTGTAGGGCATCTAGAATAACCCCACTCTTAGAAGTGGCTACTGCAACTGCACTCCAGTTAACATCTGGCATATTCAGATCACCCATCAGCAATACCTCCCCTTTATCTGCCATTCTAAGTATACTTTCTATCATTTCCTTGTCCATTTCCTCCCCCTGAGAGGGGGGTCTGTATACAACCCCTGTGCAGATTGTGGTGCCATTGCCTGCCTGCCTCCAAATTGACCCACAGTGCTTCTTCTTGTCCCTGTTTACCCTTTTGTTCTGTTACTTTGATTCCTTCTTTTATGTAGAGAGCTACTCCTCCTCCTCTTTTACCCTCCCTGTCCCTCCTGTAGATAGTGTATCCTGGTATATTTACATCCCAGTCATGGTTCTGTGTGTACCATGTTTCTGTGACTGCCATGATATCCAGATGTTCCTCCTCCATCAAGGCCACTAATTCAGGAAGCTTGTTACCCAGACTATGGGCATTGGTACTCATTGCTCTCCATTTTTTGATGGCTTTACCTTCTGTAGCAGCATCCCCCACTGACCTTTCTACCTTGGTCTTTTTCTCATTTAGTACCCTGTTTTGTAGGGAAGGCTGGGATTTTCCTGCTGCTTATCAGTGCCTCCCCCCTTGACTAGTTTAAAAGCTTGCCAATGAAGCATTTAAACTGATTGCCCAAAGACTTGTTCCTTCCTGGACAGATGCAGACCATCCTGCCAGTATAGGCTAGTGTCCTCCAGGTGGAACCCCAGTCCCAGTGAAAGCCAAACCCTGTGCTTCACCATTTTTCAACCATTCATTAAACTGCATGGTACAAAGTACCCTCACCTCACCCATGCCACTGACAGGCAGCACCTTTGAGAAGGATACTGTGTGTGCTACTTGTTCTAGGCCCCTCCCCAACTCTACAAAGTCCTTCTGCACTGCTCTAATCTCATGAGGAGCCAAGTAATTTGTCCCTAGGTGGACAATGATGTCCAGCTCAGACTTCCGTGCAACTGCTCTCATGATCCTAAGGATGTGCTTCCTGTCCTTCCAAGCCATGGCACCAGGCAGGCACCTTACTTCAGTTTTCCCTGCTCCCCCCAGTTCCATCCCCCTAATAATTGAGTGCCCCACCAGGAGCTGCTTCCTTTCCTTGTGGAGCCCTCTGCCTCCTTCCTGAGGGCCTCCCTTGTGACAGTTGTCTGCAACCTCCTTAGTCTCCTCTGCAGGTGCATCCATAGGGGAACTATGCTCCCCCAGAATGGTGTATGGATTGTGGAGTGGAACAACTGACTGGGTGTGCCTCTGTTCCACCATCCTCACCCTCCCTGAGCCCACTGTGGTCCAACTGCTGTGCTTTCTTCACAACCTCTGAGGTAGTGGTGGTGGCTCTGGTGCTCCCTGGATGGGGGAGATTCCCTTACTACTGTCCAGTGTGGCCTGAAAAGAGGCAACTTCCTCCCTCAGGGCAGAGAGTTGTCTGCAAACAGGGCAAAATCTCAGCCTCCAGAAAGACTCCTGGAAGACTGCTGCCCCACAGCCATTACATTGCACTACTCCCCACATGTCTGTCTACCTTGTTTAGTTTATTTTTTTGTGTGTGTGTGATTGGTTTGTTATATAGAAATATATATATTATATAATGTGTATGCTTATATTATCAGTGCAGTGTGCTAGAGAGGATATGACAGTGATATGCACCTTGCCCTCTTTAGGAAATGATGTCAGAACCCCAGGTATAAAGGAACTATTTTCAGGGGTGGGTGGGGTGAGGTGTGGGAAGGGTTTGGGCCTAAACTGTGCCCTCATGAAACAATCAGCTAAAAGCTCTGACCTACCGCAGTGATGAGTGCCTTCCTGTCAGCAAGATGCCCTACACAATAATTTCACATAGAAAATACCCTGCTAATCAAACAGAGAAAAATCCAAACATCCAAGTCAGACACAGGTAATCCTCCCCAGCCCCAAAACAGCCTAGTGACTTGTGCTCTGAAAGCAGTCAGCCCCAAAACACATCAGCTGTGCACAAGGACAGACACAGTAAACAGTATTCAGTCCCTCTGGGTTTACACTTTTCCTGCACTGAAAATCTTAACAATTGTAACAAAAGTAAAGCAAGGTCCAACTCCCTCTGTTGATTGAAAGACTGCCTTTTCTGATCATTCTAAGTTCCTTATTTCACCCTTCAGTTAGAAGTATCCTCCACCTGAAGAATATTAACTTTCCTAAGGAATCTGCTTCAAACCAAAGACAATTGTAAATTGTAATGTTCACCTCCCTCTGTTGTGAGCACAACTCACTTTTTTGCAAATCCAGTGTTGCAGCTTCCAGTCAGAGGTAGCTTCACCTGAAGAATATTAGGTTATCTGATGAGCCTGCTAAAATTTGTACTATCAGGTCTGTAAGATTCTTCCAAAGCTATTGGCTGATAAGTAGCTGTGATGTAAGCACTTCCTTACACAGTCTGGTCTGGCCTTTTAAGGCTCACAGAGATAAACAAAAGAAAAAACAGTTTCCACCCCTAGGCACTGTCTGGGTCCAATACACAGCCTGTAACCTGCTCTCAATTCAGGACTTATGACAAATTCTTAGCCCAGTGTATAACTCACAGTATTACAAATATTGCAATGCAAACAGTTAATCACTAACTCCAATCAAGTCAGCTGTGCACAAGGACAGACACAGTAAACTGTATTCAGTCCCTGTGGGTTTAAACTCTTCCTGCACTGAAAATCTTAACAATTGTAACAAAAGTAAAGTGAGGTCCACCTCCCTCTGTTGATTGAAAGACTGCCTTTTCTGATCATTCTAAGTTCCTTATTTCACCCTTCAGTTAGAAGTATCCTCCACCTGAAGAATATTAACTTTCCTAAGGAATCTGCTTCAAACCAAAGACAATTGTAAATTGTAAGGTTCACCTCCCCCTGTTGTGAACACAACTTGCTTTCTTGCAAATCCTGAGTCCAGTGTTGCAGCTTCCAGCCAGAGGTAGCTTCACCTGAAGAATATCAGGTTATCTAGTTTGTTGTGCAGACAGATGCCTCAGATGTGGGGACTGGAGCAGTCCTCAGTCAAACCTCTAATCAGGGAAAAGATCACCCAGTAGTGTACCTTAGCAAAAAGTTACCTCCCCAAGAGCTGGCATACTCTACAGTAGAAAAGGAATGCCTTGCGCTGGTATGGATCCTGTAGAAATTAGAGCCACACCTCTATGGGAGATGCTACAAGGTGCAGACTGATCATAACCCTCTGGTGTGGCTAAATCAGATGGGTAAAATAAATGGTCATCTCTTAAGGAGGAGAGTATTGCCCTACAGGTCTACGACATGACCATTACACACAGAACAGGGTCAGCCAATGCAAACTCAGATGGCCTATCTCACAAGTTAGAACAGTAACAGAACTTCTGAAAACCTTACCATGTTGTAGGGGGTATGTTCCCACAAAATCAGTCTAGGAGGGAGGGACATTGCAAGCTATGCCACTGCCAGTCAGATGTACAGATATACAGTATGGTGTTATATTCTGTTATATTTTGTGTATGTGTACATGCCATAAGAATGCCAGTGTTAAGGAAAGATCTCATAGGATAGTGACTGATTTCTTTTAAAACATTTGACCTTCCTCTGATCTGAGAGGAACCAGATTGCTTACTAGGAAACTGCCAATTACTTGTCAAAGGCTTTGGGTTAGCTGATCAAAGGGTATTTCCCAGGTTAACTAATTTAAGGAAACAGGTAAATAAAATGTTCAGGAGATAGCCCCTTTTCACCTCAAAGGCAGGATGCTTGGGTCCCAGGAAAACTGTCATGGTATATTGTCTTTGATGAGATGAAAGGTAAGGACAGAAATGTCCATTCTGGCAGGCTATTGCGAATTCTCTTACATGTGTCATAATTTTCAGGGAAGTATGACATCACAAGGTAGCCAGAAAATTGTGTTGTTGGGAAAGCGCAAGAGTGACATCTACTGGTCTAAAAGAGAAGGCCACCTTTGGGACCAGACAGTTTTTTTTTCAGGCTTCCTCCGGCTATATAAGGAATTGGACCAGAGTCATTCCCTCTCATTTTGTTGAGCATCTGCAAGGGACATTCCTCTCCTGACACAGAAGAAGCAAGACTGCTATCAAAGGAAACTGAAACTTTCATTTACTTTTCCTGGACTTCAATCCACTGCAAACTTAAGGTAGAACTTAGCTAACAGTTTTTAAGTGGGCTTTTTTGTATGTACATGTCCACTTTCTATTTGTGTTATTCTGTGACCAAACTGATCAAACCTTCTTGTTGTAATGTATGATAATTATTTACGTATTTAGTAAAGACACTTGTTTTGTTTAAGAAACCTACCTGATTGAGATTTCTATATTGCATGTGTGATTGTGGGATGTTTCAGTAATAATCTGTGACTAAATTGTTATTGCTAAGGGGTGCCATCATAAGCTACCAAATCGAAGAAAGCAGAAAAAAGGGAAAGTCTGGATAAAGATATGGGGAATACCAAAGTCTCAAGGAAGAGTTGTTGAGGATTTAAACCACGTTTTTGCATGCCTTGTGGGGGAAGGCAGAATCAGGGTTCCAATGCTACCCCAAAGAGGTTTTAATGCCTGGATCTTCCTCTTTTGTGTAACCACCAAGAGGGTTCATATTGGCTACAAGACTTGAGACTAGTATTGTACCCTGATCCAGAGTAATATGGGGGCCCTGGGACTTCATGGTGAGTGTTGTGTTGTGAACACAGTGAGCACTATAGAAGGACACAAAGAGGGTATCCCCTGTTTCCCCCTCCCTGTCATGGATTGCATTTAGGGGTGGGCTTTATGAGCTCAGTGGATCTGACTCTCAAGATTGGCTTCATGACAGGCTATCCCACAGATTATGGAAGAGAACAGAGAAAGTAGACTGCCTTATGGTGGTTTCACAGCAAGGGATAAAGGTGCAAACATGAGAGGAATGGAGAAAGTAAGATGATGGGATAGTGGGGGAGTGGAGGGTACAAAGGTGGAATGGAAAGGAGTGGGACCAGTATTTGGCAAGAAAGGAAGAGAAGTGGCAAACATGCCAAGATACAAGGGAAAGGAGAGAAAAGTCAAAGTACAGTACAGTGATGGTTAAGAAGTAAGTCATTTAGGCCAAAATCATTAAACAAATGTAAGAGGGGGTCCAATTTAAGGGTGAAAGATGTTGGCCATGGCAAATTCTGTTCAGCTTTGACTCAGGGCCCATAAATTCAGTTTGACATTGAGCATTTGACCAAACCACTTTGGGTCCTAATGTAGTAACTGGCATGTGGTAAAGCAGACTACAATTGGGGAGAGTTATAAAATTAGAGAAGTTAGCAATGAATACATATACTCTAGCTTTTCTGTGGAAGGTGATGTTAGTATACCACTGCTGGGTATTGCTGGGTTTTTGGCAGCATGATGGTCTGTAACCACTAAGATCATGGTTTCTAACCCCACCCAACGCAGTTGCGGAGGAGGATGAAGAAAAGGAGGAAGAGTAAGACAGAGAGATTCATTAGTAGTAAACTGACTAGTGAGGAGCTGTGAAGTGTGTGGTCACTCATCATAACAATACATGGAAAGGTCTTTGTGATGAATGCTGTGAATGACACATAATGAGCTAGATACATAGATATACAAAATCACACATACCCCATAATGCAAAGCATCATGGGTTGTATATGCAAATCACCACAGAATATTATGCTGGTTCACCTTTAAGCAAAAATGCATGGTGCCGAATGGCCTCTCACACAGTCTGCAAAGGGTGCTGACAGAAGACACATACATGTGTTTTGTCCTACCAGGGCTCATTAGTGTGCCTTGTCTGTGTGACACCCCTGTGGAATAAACCAGCTACCATAAGATGGTCTATCTGGGTTATGTTGTGGTGAGCCCAATAAAAACAAAAAACAAGCTAAAAGACAAAGAACCTCAGTACACAAGCACTGAGGCAATGGTTACCTCAAAGGGCATTGGCCGGGAAGCCAAGTTTCAATGAAATACAAAATCTCACATACCCCCACAATGCAAAGCATCATGGCCTGTGTATGCAAATCACCACAGATTATTATGCTGGTTCATCTTTAAACAAAAATGCATGGTGCAGAAAGGTCTCTCACACAGTCTGCAAAGGGTGCTAACAGAAGACACATACATGTGTTTCATCCTACCAGAACTCATCAGTTTGCCTCATCTGTGTGACACCCCAGTGGAATGAGCCAGCTATCCTAAGATGGTCTATCAGGGTTACGTTGTGGTGAGCCCAATAAAAACAAAAAACAAACTAAAAGACAAAGGACCTCAGTAAGCAAGCACTGAGATACATAGATGCCTAGATTCTGACAGCAGATAAAGGCTCATTAATCTAGCCAGTCTGCTCATTTCTTTCTTAATCAGTGCCTCATGCCCTTCCAGTGCCCTATTGTTCCTCTCTCCCAGTTGTCCATCCCCCCTCCCTTAAGTCTTACTATCCCCATGTCTCTATCTCATCCATGCTTGAACCTGGTCATTGATTTGGCTTTTACTACCCAGCTTTTGTAGACTATTTCAGGCGTCCATTACCCTCTTTGTTAAAAAACTACTTCCTAACATCCTAATTGACCCCCGCCTGTACCCGTCAACCTCCACAAATGTCCTTTGGTTACATTGTTGCATTCCTCATGAATTAGTCCATGCAGTCTACCTTGTTGATACTCCTCAAGAATATCTAGGTCTCAGTATTCTCCTTCTTTCCCTTCTGGCCTTAAGAGAGTACATGTTTAGGTTCTCCATCCTCTTCTCATACATCCTCTCGTGCTGCTCCTGTATAATTTGTGTAGCCCTCCTCTGAACCTTCTCCAAGTGATCCATGTTATTTCTGAGGTAAGAACTTCAGAACTGGGCACAGTACTACAGGTATGGTCTCAGCATGGATTCAAAAGTTAGGTAGCAGCATCATTTCACTGACTCAGCTTCCAAAACTGACCCTTCATTCACTTAGAAAAGGTGCAAATGACTTGTTTTATTTAGTGCAAAATAAAATCCAAAGCAGCACCCATGGACCAGTAGAGGCACAATATTATCTCCTTTCTTCTGATGGTGAAGTCCCTACATCTACACCCCAGCATTCTGATTGCCCTCCTGCATGCAGTGTTGTATTGAGCTGAGGACTTTAGGTGTCAGCGATAATGACTCCCAGTTCCCTTTCTTCATTATTGCACCAAAGGTTGGACTCCAACACAAAAACTGACAAGCAGTAAATTGCAAGTAAAAAAGATTTATTCGTAAATTAACCAAATTTCCAAGCACAAACAACATGTGCAAAGACCAGCAGAACCCCCTGAGTTTCAACTCTTAGGTCTTCCGAAGGGGGCTGTTTCTGATTTGCTAAAGGACTACTTAAATGCCCCTTGTTAGAATGACATCATGCATCACATGCTATTTTAAATTCCAAGTGAATTACAAAGCACTATTGCCTATTCTTAATGATTACCCTTAAATAAAGGAAAACATATATATAAGTAGTTCCACAGAGATGCCAATTGTCATAACAACAAGCAAAAATTACAAAACAAAGATATGTACACTGCAAGTATATTAAATAATCTTGAGGAGAATCATTAATAGGTAGAATAGATTTAACGGCCTTTGTTGCTTGGATTTTGTAGATTATTGTTTATTTCAATCATTAAGCACGTTGACAGGGCAGTATGCAATAGTGACAAGAGCAATCGCACTTGTTCTAGCTTCCGTGGGGCCAGGGTATCTGACATTACCTCCATGATGCCTAAAATTTTACAAAATGCAGGGGGAAATCCACTGGTTATCATACATGCCAGTGTTAATGATATAAACAACACCCCATTTAATCAGTTACAACAGGACTATGTGGCATTATGTAACCTGTTATTTGATAGGGGATGCTGTGTATGTATGTATATCTGAAATTCTACCTGTCCCGACAGCAACATCTACCATGACACAGAAAATCAAAGCCCTAAATGAATGGCTGAGAAAGTGGTGTTTTAAGCAGGATATACCCTGTCTTACCCACTGGGAATCATTTTCAGATTGTTCTTCCTTGTTTTGCTGGGACGGTTGACATCTCAGTCCTAGGGGTAGTACACTTATGGGGAAAAGTTTCACTAAAATCATAAATCATTGTTTAAACTAAAAACAATGGGGGAGAATGGGTCTATTCCCAAGTCTCTGAATACTTACAAAATATTATTACAACTAAATGTAAATTCCTAGCTTTGAATGCAAGATCTTTAAACCAACTCAAATTAGCAGAACTCGAAGTCAAATGTAAAACTTTAAATATAGGTGTGGTGGGAGTAATTGAAACTTGGTGGGACACATCCTCAATTTGGTCCAGATAAATTCCAGGTTATAAGTTATATCATAAAAACAGATTAGATAAGCAAGGCGGTGGAGTTTGTATGTACATACGAAATGATATTCCTTCTTTTGAAGTGTGTTCTCCCTTTCCTTTGGAAAGTATATGGGTTAAAATCTTATTGAAGGAGCAGTCCTATATAACTATTGGTAACATCTATTGAACTCCATCTGCAAATTCAGATTACACAACTGATATGTTTAAAGAAATTACACATTTTTCAGAATCTCAAGATATTGTAATATTTGGTGACTTTAACCTCCCTCATATTAACTGGGACTCATTCTCAGGACAGTCCTATGCTGAGAAAGGACTAATAGATGTGGTAGTTAGTACTGGATTACAACAACTTGTTACTGAACCCACTCGAGGTCCTAATATCTTGGATCCATTATTTACTAACATAGAGCAACAAATTAGCAATTTACAAATTTGGGATCCACTTGGGACCAGTGATCATTCATCTATTCTTTTTGAAATTCAACAGTTTAAAGCTACACAAAGGAAGTTATACTGTACAAAAAATTATAATAAAGCACATTTTTCTAAAATCAATGAATACTTACAAAACATGAACTGGGAATCTAATCTTCTTAATTGTACAACACAACAAGCTTGGGACTTTTTTAAAAACGTATATTATGTGGAACATACATTTATTCCATCTAAGAGGAAATTTAATAATAAAGGAAAAATTCCCCCTTGGCTCAACAAGACAATTAAAAATCAGATTAAAATAAATATTTAACTTTTTAGGAAACTTAAGAATAGTTCTGTTCCATTTAAAAGTACTCTATTACATAAATACAGACTATCTGTAAAAAATTAAAAAAATTCTATTAAATTAGAAAAAAATAAGCTAGAATTTAAACTAGCTCACACACAAGATTGTCATAAATCTCTTTTTTCCTATATAAATAGTAAAAAAGGTGTATCAAGGACCATTGGTCCCATTATAACCAATGTCTCTTCTCTATCTGATATAGAAACCTTGAATCTCTTTAATAAGTACTTTTGTTCTGTCTTCTCTCAAAAATCACCTATTAGTACATTTAAATTTCACCAAGTAGATTATCATAGGTTCTATCCAACTGACATTATACAGGCTTTCAAAAAACTAAAAAAAAATACTAGTCCAGGCCCAGCCGGTATTCATCCATGGTTTCTGATCGAAACCTCTATAAATATTTCTATACCTTTGTCAATTATCTTCAACAAATCCTTACAAGAAAGCATTGTACCAAATGATTGGCGTTCAGCAATAGTTACTCCCATATTTAAAAAAGGCAATAGAGGTTCTGTGCAAAATTATCATCCAATTAGCCTGACCTCAGTGGCTGGTAAATTAATGGAATGAGTAATGAAGTCTCTAATAGATCAAGATTGTAAAAAATTAGGAATTTATTATTCAAATCAGCATGGGTTTACTCCCAAGTATTCCTGCACCACTAATCTGATATCTTTTTACAATAATATAAGTACTCTACTAGATGTGGGTATCCCTACTGATGTAATTCTTTTGGACTTTAGTAGAGCTTTCAATAAAGTCTCACATGAAAAACTCATTACTAAAATGCACAATCTAGGTTTGTCACCTGATATTGTTAACTGGACTTTAAACTGGTTGACAAATCATTCTCAGAGAGTCAGAATTAATGATATCTTGTCTGATTCGGGCAGTGAGACAAGTGGTGTATCATAGGGGTCGGTCTTGGGACCAACATTGTTTAATCTCTTTATCAGTGATTTACAAACAGGGCCAAATAACTTCATGGTTAAATTTGCAGACGATACTAAATTGGGGGGCAAGGTTAATAATCAAGAAAATATTTCTGCATTAAAGAAGGATTTGGAAAAATTAACACTTTGGGCAAATGAAAATCATATGCAGTTTAATCAAGACAAATGTTTAGTAGTGCATTTTGGTGTATAAAATCCATAAATGATATATTATATAAATGGACTACCACTTCACTCATCAAATTGGGAAAAAGATTTAAGAATATATGTTAATAATAAACTTACACCAAATGATCACTGTGTTAGAACTGCTTGCATGACCAACAGACTTTTGAGGTAAATAAGACGCATTTTTGTTAATCACACTGAACAATGCCTTATTCCATTGTATAGGGCATACATTAGACCGTATCTAGACTATGGCTCCCATTTCTGGAATCCAAACCAAAAAAAAAATAGCAATTCTTGAATAGGTTCAAAGGAGAGTAACTAGAATGATTCCAAGATTAACAAACTTGGATTATCAGAACAGATTAAAAGCTACTGGTCTCTTCTGTCTTCAAACTAGAAGATTAAGTGATATGCTTATGGTTTTTAATTTAATAAATTCACCAGATCTAATGGAAAAATGTGGTCTAACACTCTCCAAAAGGAGACATGTTCTGAGACTGCATAACAAACAGCTTGAAGTAAAAACTTATAAAACCAGCAAAAGGGGAAACTTTTTTCCAATAAGAGCATCCATTGTATGGAACAACTTGCCACAAGAATTGATAGATGCAACTAGTGCCACTGTCTTTAAAAACAAATTAGATGTTTGGTTAAGGGATAATAGATAAATAATGTCCCACATAGTGCGGGGAACAGTCTCCATGGGATCTGGCCTTCTTCTGTTCTTTCATACCAAGTAATGGCAAGTAATTTATTCCTGGAATTTTATTAAGACTGTTGTTGTTTTATTTGAGACTATTTATGTACAGTGCCTTGGTTTGGAAAGGTGCTTTATAAATAAAGTTATTATTTTTATTATTAAAAAGAAAAGGAAAAGGAAAGGAGTAAGAGTCGAAGAGGTGGGGAGAGTGAAAGAGAAATGGGGCAGAGGTGTTTTACGGTGTGCCAAGGAGCTGATCCTTGTGATTCAAATTTTACAGAGGGAAACCAAGGAAACCTTTTAACCTGTGCTCACCATAACAACACACAAGCATCTAAAAGAGGAATAAACAAAAAAAATTAATTAGTACGTATACAATACATACTATCTTACTGCTTTAAATGAGGTTTAATGTCTAACTCATTATTTAGACCTTTTGGATTGAGACTATGTAATGTAAAGCTCCAAAAACCTTGTTGCAGTAGTTTGTTTAATCTTTATAAAATGGAAAGAAAAAAATCTAGAAATCTCATTGGCCAAGAGACATCAGCTGACTGTACATTAAATCTCTATATGCACACAGTCATCCAGGTCCTAAACCACATTACACAATGAGCAAATCAGTCCTGCCACAACCAGAACTATCTTCTATCAGTCCCTCTGCAACCAGAACTGATCTTCCATCACAAACATGGCTGCTACCTTTACACTGTAAAAACCTTCAACTGGGCCCTAAAAATAAAACTACCTTAAATAAAAAATAAAATTAATTAAACATTATTTCCCTGATCATCACACTCTCCTTACACACATAAACTAATTAGAAACATTAAGTATTGTTTATAGTTTTCATTATAGCTGTTTCTTTAGTAACAGAGAAAACTCCCCCTCTGTCTTTACCTGCTTATCAGGGAAATCTCTTCTGCTTGCCCTAACAGTGAAATAATTGAGTCACTGGCTCCAAAACAGGCCTTTGTTGTCTGTGTGTACAGTATGTTAGGAGAGTAACATTCTAACAGTGGAACTGAGCAGAATTTTGAATCCCTGTATTCCGTGGTAAACATTCCATGATAAGATTCATAGATTCATAGAAGTGTGAGGGCAGAAAAGGACCAACAAGGCCCACTGAGTCTGCCCATTTGTCCAGCTATCTGCCTGGATCTGCACCCCCCACCCTCAACATCCCCCTGTGTTTGTCCCATGCCCTTTTGAATCCCTCCACTGTTTCTTCTCCAACAACCACCTCCAGGAGTCTGTTCCACTTATCCATTACTCCCACTGTTAAACTGTATTTCCTAATGTTACCCCTGAACTACCCCCCTACACCTGCAGGCCATGCCCCCTTATCCTCTGATTTTTCTTCATCTGGAAGATGCTTTACACCGGCACCCTGTTTATACCCTTAAGGTACTTGAAGGTCTCGATCATGTCCCTCCTCTGTTCCAGGGAGTACATGTCCAGATCCCTCAACCTTTAAACATAGAAACATAGAAACATAGACTTTGATGGCAGATAATGACCACTTGGCCTACCCAGTCTGCCCATTTCCCTACCTACTGGATAAGCTGCAGATTTTAGTTAACCAACAGCCTACTTACTGCAACCTCCCACTATAATTGCCTTATGTCTGTCCCACGCATGTTTGAATTCCCCCACTGTTTTAGACCCAACGACCTCCTCAGGAAGGCGGTTCCATGTATCCACCACTCTCTCCATGAAAAAAAATGTCCTCACATTACCCCTGAGCCATCTCCCCTCTATCTTTAAATTGTGCCCTTGTTCTTACACATCTCTTTTTCTGAAAGATGCTACCCTCCTGGACCTTGTTGATTCCCTTGAGGTACTTGAAAGTTTCTATCATGTCCCACCTGTCCCTCCTTTCATCAAGAGTATACATATTAAGCTCTCTCAGTCTCTCTTCATATGGTTTCTGCTGCAGACCCTGCACCATTTTAGTTACCCTCCTCTGGACTGCTTCCATCCTGTCTATGTCTTTCCGTAGATGAGGTCTCCAAAACTGCACACAGTACTCCAGATGGGGTCTGACCAACTGTCTGTATAGAGGGATAACCACATCCCTTTTTCTACTTGTGATGCCCCTTCCTATGCATCCTAGTATCCCCCTGGCTCTCCTTACTGACTTTTCACATTGCTTACCCACCTTTAGGTCATCTGATATGACTATCCCCAGGTCCTTTCCATTTTTGTTGTTGTTAGTACCTTCTCTGCTATTGTGTACTCTTCTCCTGGGTTTTTGTTTCCAAGGTGCATTACTTTGCACTTCTTTGCATTGATAAACATTCTATGTCTTGAATGAGGGGAAAAACAGAAACAAAACAGGATGAAGAAAGTAGGCAATACAGTAATACTTTATAAACAAAGAGAAAAGGTGGGAAACACAGTTATATAGGTAGAGGCAGACCCAAACTGCTCAAATAATGCATTGCTATCTCTCCAACTCACTGGTTTAGCATTTTTTCGTGAGCTGCTATTCAATCAATTTTATCACTCTTCTACCAAAGTATGGGGACTATTTTTCACCATATTAAAATAACATGCTATTATTAAATCTTTAATAATGTGTCCAGAGTTTTGTTTAATTGTTATAGAAATAGTTGTTACCCATTTTATAAGAGTGATAAGACTCTTCAGGATGTAGGTTGTTGATTGATAAGAGCACTACCCAGCTGCTGTAGTCACTTGGCGCAAGCGCCTCATGCCTAACAATGCACCTGGGGTGTGCACTTATCAATCAACAACCCACACCCTGTCATGTCTTATTGCTTTCATCACCACCCCATTGTCCAATGTTGACCTGTTCAGTACCCATAAAGTGAAAATTACTTGGGTCACTATTATGTAGGTGTATAAAATGTTCAGCCACAGGATATGTGAGATCCACATTTCTTATATCTCTCACATATTTCTGTATTCTTAACTTCAAATTTCTGTAGTGTGTCTGACATAAAGCTTATTGCAGGAACACCAAATAAAATACACAATGTAGGCTGTAATACATGAGATGACTTGCCTTGTTTTAATTACCTTAGAACTACCCCCAAAGAAAGCATATTACCCTGAACACAATACCTGCAAATATTGCAGTTCCCACACCGGAACATTCCTGGTAGCCTGATTGGTAGCCATGTTCTGTTTCTAGAGTGGGGGGTTTTGATAGTAACTTGAAACAAATGTATCCTTAATGTTATGGCCCTTTTTATTGGTTATCCGTGGTTTGTCACCAATTACCATTGAAAGTTCTGAATCATTTGAAAGAATTGCTCAAAATTTACAGAATACATTTCCAAATTTTACCAGACACTTTGTTGAATTCAGTGAGAAATGTTACCTTATCAGAGTCATCTCTGACTCTGATTTTAGGTTCCAACAACTGTGTGATTTCAATCATGAGTACATTTTATTTATTTATTTTATTTATGACTTTGATAACCGGGTAGGTGCACTGATCCCAGGGACTGTTTTCAGGCATGACCCGGGCCATTTACAAAATGGCACAGATAACACAGAACAGAAAAAAAACAACAGAAGAAAAAAATAGTAAAAACTGTGATACAGGTTACAATAACACAAGATTGGATACATAAGTCATAAGTCAAGTAAGACAAGATTGGCTAACATAAGTCAGTTATTTTATATATATATATATATATATATATATATGTAATTTTACATAAGTACATTTGGCAGGTAAACAGTATGAGTACATTACCTGCAATCAAAGCAAAAAAATGCATTGGTAGTGAGTGGATGAAGAGGAAAACAAAGGGAAAATCAGGG
This sequence comes from Neoceratodus forsteri, assembly GCA_016271365.2. Taxonomy (NCBI): domain Eukaryota; kingdom Metazoa; phylum Chordata; order Ceratodontiformes; family Ceratodontidae; genus Neoceratodus; species Neoceratodus forsteri. Next base: position 838,616,405 of record CM028131.1, read on the forward strand.
AAGGGAGGCAAAAATGAAACTCAGTGGGTGAGTGGACAAGTTTGGCAAAAAGGTGGCCTACCCAGGGGAACAGTGACAGGTGGAATTTGCTAGGAGCCAACTTTTGAGGCGGGATTTGAAACTATAGTGTGTGTCCGTGGTGCGGAGTACAGGTGGCAGTTTGTTCCACAGAGTAGGGGCTGCTGCCGACAAAGCTCTGCACCCATATTCATGTGCACCCTAGGAACTGCTAGAGTTGGGGTGCTGTTTGAGCGGAGGCAGTGGTGGGGAGTTTGGATCTTGAGGAGAGCCGCAAGGGGGGATTCCTGACCAGTACAGATAACAGTATCTGCCAGGCACCAGAGGGTGAGGTCAAAGTGACCTTGCAGTGGCAGCCATCCAAGGGAGTTGTGGAGGATGCAGTAGTGGGTAGAAAAAAGGTCCAGCAAGGCAAAATGACAGGCATTGTTGTAGGCAGAGGAGAGCTTGGATATAGTGGTTGCAGATGCCCAGGTGTAGATAGTGGAGCAATAGTCCAGTATTGGGAGAAGATTATTCTGAACAATGACTAGTCTGACCTCTGGGATAAGGAATTGCCAGAATCTATAGGCTACACCTAGTTTTTGATGGAACCTGCGAACTAGGGAATTTACATGCTCGGAGAAGGTGAGGAAGGGGTCAAGTAAGACTCCTAAGTATTTGAAAGTGTTGACGCCTCCAGAGCTGGTCCATTGGGGGAAAGAATGTTTAGGTGGCAGTGAGTTCTGGATTTTGCAAGGAAGGGCTTAGATCCGAAAAACATGGATTTTGTTTTTTTGGCATTTACCAAGAGGAGATTTTTTTGTGAACCAGTTGTGGGCCGCAATGCAGTTTTGAGTGAGAGCTGTGGAAATGCTGACAGTGGATTTGTTACTGTGGAAGAGTATGAGGTCATCAGCATAGAGGAAAGAGTGGTAGCTGAGACTGTCTGAAGGAAGGGAGTTTATAAATAAGGAGAATAGAAGAGGGCCCAGAATGGAGCCTGGGGAGACCCCTGTGGAGATGGGCAGGGTGGGGGAGCAGGCCTGGCCAATATACATGAATTGGAATCAGTTTGTGAAGTAGCTCCTGAACCAGTCTGTTACCTCCTGAGAACAGCCTAGGCAGCTTAGCTTAAAGAGGAGGAGAGCATTTATTTATTTATTTACGAGTTTCACCAGGAGAGCATACTAAGCGGGGAACCACTCGATTCCAGATGAGTCCTGGGGGAAGGGGGATTGGGAACAGAAGTTGGCAAGAGTATTACAGAGGCAGCAGAATACATTTCATGCATTTCAACACTTACAATTGTTCTGAGAGGATAACAGTAATGACAAACTTACAATAGTTATGCTACATTCAATACAGGGACTGCGGTTGCCCCTCAGCTGAGTGTGGTGATAGCCTTTGGGGAGTGTACTAGTGGAATTATGGGTGGTACTAAGGCCTTGGATCCGATGTAATGGAGACATGGCTGGGAGGGGTCCACATCGTCGGCCCATGTGTACGGGCACATACAGGTCAGGACCCATTAGAGAGGCCAGGTGAGCAGATAGAGCATGTCCTGGGAGAATGGGTTACTTGGTAGAGCTAGGTGCATACACAGCTGGTGGAGAAGTGGGCATTGAGGAGGAAGTTGAGATGCTGAGAATTTGAGGCATGTCTAAAGTTGGTAGGCAAAGTGTTCCAAAGTTTGGGCATACGATATTTGAAAGTGGCTCGTCCTTTGGATGAGCCCATAAATGGGATGTGAAAGAGCCTGGAATCAGCACTCCTGAGGAAGAAGGCTGGCAGTGGATGGATTGAGAGGGCAGAGTCAAGGTATGGCAGAAGGGACTGAGTCTGGTATTTAGCTATAGCCCTAGCGCAGTGGACCTGCCTGTGGGCCTGGAGTGAGAGCAGGACTAGAAAGCTGTAGAGGATGCAGTGGTGAATCTTATGTGGACATTCCAGGATGAAGCGACAGAAGGAATGGAATAGTATGTCCAGACTGGCTAGGGAGGAGGGTGGAGCAGAGCCGAAGACTACGTCATCATAGTCAAGTACAGGGAGAATCATCTTTTGAACAATTTCCTTGCGGGACAATGTGGGGATGCAGTCCTTGTTGCGATATAAGGTGCCAAGTCTGGGATGTAGTTTCTTGTGAATAGATTCGATGTATGTGGAGAAATTAAGGTACTGGTTGAGTCCGACCCCTAGGTATCTGAAGGAGGTACATGCCAGTAGTGGGGTCCCATCCAAGGTTTGGTATGTGGGGTGAGTGGCTAGATGGGAGAGTCTTGCCTGTGAGCCGAATGTTAGTGAGATGGTTTTCTTTGTGTTTATGATCAATTGGTTGGAGTGGAACCAATGTTGGACAGTGTTGAAGTCCTGTTGTAGTGCAGTAGCCACTTCTGCGGCGGAGGGGCCTGTGGCATACAGTACGGTGTTGTCCATGTACATGTGGATGGATGTGTGTATGTATGCCAATGGGAGATCATTTAAGAAAATGAAGAAAAGTAACAAGCCCAGGACTGAGCCTTTGGGGACTCCACTAGAAGCTGGCAGGGGGTTGGAGGTGTGTGGGACAATTTTTACAGGTTGGTGCCTACCAGGTATGAATGAAACCATCTGGTGGTGGGATCAAAGAGTCCTGCAACTTTTAATTTAGCTAGTTGCAGGGAGTGAGAGATGGTATTGAAGGCCTTGGCCAGGTCAATGAAAATGGCTGAGGTGATGTGCCCTTTATCCATGCTGGTAAAGATGGCATCAGGATCCTTAGTAGTGAGGTGATGGTTGAGTGTGATTTACGAAACCCTGACTGGTAGGGGGTGAAGAAGGAGGTTGCATCTAGATAAGCAGAGAGTTGGGCAAGAACAAGATGTTCCTGCAGTTTGGCCAGAATGGGGAGGAAGGAGATTGGGCAGTAATTACCCGGCAAGGATGGGTCACCACCTTTGGGGAGGGGGATGACTATAGCCTGCTTCCAGTTGGTTGAGATTTCAGCTAGTGAAAAGGAGAGATTGAAAAGGTCAGCTAGTGGGGCAGCGATCGCAGGAGGGGACATGTGTAACATTTTGGCATCTAGGCCCATAGGGCATTTGCCTTTGTTGGGGTTTACAGCCCATAGAGCTATTAACACATCGGCTGGGGAGACTAGATGAAAAGAGAAACTGGATGGCTGGGAGGTGGGCTGCATTTTCGGGGAGGTGTGCAGTGTGGGGTGTGGGAGAGCAGATAGGAGAGAGTCCGCACAGCTGGTAAAGAAGGTGTTGAAGGCAGAGGTCACTTCTCCAGAGTTGGAGACAGTACAGCCTTGGATGTTTAGGGATAGGGTCAGTGGTTGGGCAGAGGGGAGAGTAGGTATTTAATGGTTTTCCATAAATTTGTTGGGTGATTGAGATTTGAGTTAAAAGCCATCTTGAAATAGTTATTTTTCGCCTGGCATATAAGTTTAGTGCTGGAGTTGTGGAAGGTGTGGTAGCATTGGAGGGATGATTGGGTGCCCGTTGTCTTGTGTGTTTTCCATGCCTGATCCCTGGCTTGGAATTAGCTAATGATAGTAGCGGAGACCCAGGGAAGGTGTGAGCCCCTGACCCTTTTTTTCCTCAGGGGAGCATGGGTGATCCACACTGCGAGGAATCTGACCTTGAAGTTTTCAAGTACGAAGTCGATGGAAGAAGCCCTCAGTATGAAGGACCAGTCACCATGTGCCAGTTCATAGAGGAGAGACACTAGATCTAGGGATTTGTAGGACCTGGTGAGCACCATCCTTGAGGGGGTGTGATGAGCCTATATGCTTTCCTGATCATGTAGGTCGTATGCTGGTCACTTAAGGAGTCCAGGGGCAGACCAGTGGCAGTGATCCTGTGGGGGTGTGAGGTGAGGGCCCAGTCCAGGAGGGAAGGGTTCAGCATTTTATGGTTTAGATGAGTGGGGTGTGAGATTAGCTGGGTGAGGTTTCGAGCATTTATTTTGGTGCGCAGCTTGGCACTGTCTTGGGCAAGCCAAGTGAAGCTGAAGTAACCAAGGATGTGTAGTTCACCTGCCGATGCTGATGACTTTAGTGTGTCCAGATGATCAAGGATGCTGGGCAGGGGGTGCCAGGGGCACAATAGGCACTGGCAACATACACTGGGATGGAGTAAGGAAATGCCAGTTTGATAAGTAATGAGTCAATGCCTGGCGAGCGTGACGGAGGATGTATCAGGGCGAACTGGAGCCTGGTGGAGATAAACATGGCAATGCCTCTGCCTCTTTTCTTCCCCAGGTGGTCGTACCTAATGAGCGAGTAGCCGGGGATGGTTAGTTCAGAATTCGTGTGGTGGGGCTTCAGACAAGTCTCTGATATGATCAGGACATCAGGACGTAATGATAGGACAATGGGTTGCAGCACAGTTAATTTGTTTAGGATGCTGCAGATGTTGAGGTACAATAATTTGAGACCTCTGGGGAGGGTAAATAGAACAGATGGGTTTGGAAGGGTGGGTCCAGGGTTAGCTTTGATATCCCCTGCTAGTAGGAGTAGCAGCACTATAAATTGTTTAGTTTTGGGCCTGGAGTATTTTGACCTATGGAAGGAATGGAGTTCATGCAGGGTAGGTGAGGTGCCGCAAGGAGCAGAGATGAAGAGTACTGTTTACCCCGAGTGAAAGGAGGGAGGCAGAATGGTGGTGCCTAGAACCCAATTGTGCATGAGGCCATGGGGCTGCAGTTCTTGGGTAGAGGTTAAACGACAGGGCAGGGGAGCAGTGCAAGGGTAGGTAGGAGGGGAGTTTGATTGCCATTGCGGATAGATAACTGGAGGGAGGGAGGCTAGTGGGAACGACAGGCAAAATAGAGAAAGAAACAGGGGTAACATTCTGCCTGTTGTCTTAGAGCAGTCAGGAGCTGGATGTAGCGACTTCTAGAGGTAGCAGCTGATAAGCTGCTAATGGGATAGCGGTCTGATAGGCTGTGGTGAGTCACGTGGATAGCTCTATAAAGCTTTTAGCCGACCAAGGGTGGTGGTGGGGGTGGTGGGGTAGCTGACACGCAGCAGGCGCCAAAAGCCCTCTGGCTGTTTGAAAAAGGCTGGCGCTGAACGTCGAGTGCTCGAGGTTGTTTGCCATACTTTGCTAAGTCTCTTGGGGGGGGTGGGGATAGCAACGTTGCTCTGGTTGGGGAGGGCTGAGTTCCGATTGCCCTCATGACCCTCGCACTGTCTGAAAAAGGAGCGAGAGAGGGAGATTTTAAGGCACTGTCAGAGGAGAAGAAGGAGCACAGGTTTAAGGCACTACTTCATTTGTTGATTAGCACTGGACTACTGGCTCTTTGTGTAAGGTAAAATTCTGGCTTGCTAAACAGAGAAATGAGCAGTTGCACTCCTTAAACACTTAAGTTACCAAGTGAAACTAGTGTAAACACAGCAGGCTTGACTATAATCAGCAAATGGCTTCATGTAAGGTAAAACACTGGCTTGCTAAACATAGAAATGAGCAGTTGCACTCCTTAAACATTTAAAGCTACCATGTGAAACTAGTGTAAACACTGCAGGCTTTGCTAAATAAGTGATAGAAAAAACCTATCTGTATAGCTACCCCAACAACAATAAAGGTGGAAAGTCCTTTTTTTTTTTAAATTGTATTTGGTGCCAAAAGCCCCCTGGCCATTTGAAAAAGGCTGGAGCTGATCGTAGAGTGCTCGAGGTTGTTTGCTGTACCTTGCTGAGTATCTCAGGGGGTGAGGGTAGCAGCATTGCTCCAGCTGGGAAGGGCTGGGTTCCGATTGCCCCCACGACCCACGCACTGTCTTGCTGAGTCTCTCTGGGGGTGGTGGTAGCAGCATTGCTCCATCTGGGGAGGGCTGGGTTCCAATTGCCTTCATGACCCTTACACTGTCTTGCTGAGTCTCTCGGGGGGGCGGATGTAGCAGCATTGCTCCAGCTGGGGAGGGCTGGGTTCTGATTGCTTTCACGACCCTCGCACTGTCTTGCTGACCCTCTTGGGGGTGGGGGTAGCAGCGTTGCTCCAGCTGGGGAGGGCTGGGTTCCGATTGTCCTCATGACCCTTGCACTGTCTTGCTGAGTCTCTCGGGAGGGTGGAGGTAGCAGCGTTGCTCCAGCTGGGGAGGGCTGGGTTCCGATTGCCCTCATGACCCTTGCATTGTCTGGCATGGTTGACCATGTCAAAGGCCTTGGAGAGGTCAATGAAAACAGCACCAGTGGTATTACCAACATCCATGTTCATGAGGATATAGTCAGTCAGAAGTGCTAGGGCAGTTGCAGTGGAATGTTTTTTATGGACACCATGTTGCTGGCTACACAGGAGGTTGTATTTGCTGACATGTTCAGTAAGTTGAGTGTGGACCACTTTCTCAAGCAATTTGCTAAGGTGGGGGAGGATGGAGATCAGTCAATAGTTGTGAGAGGATTGAGGATCACCAGCTTTGAAGATGGGAATCACCTTAGCTGTCTTCCAGGGGTTGGGCATGGAGGAGGTGGAGAGGGCAAGGTTAAAAACAAATGTGAGAGATTTGGCTAAGGCAGGTGAGATCAGCCTGAGGAAGAATGGTGATAGGCTATTGACTACAGCAGAGCTGTGATTGGGTAGGCTTTTGAGGAGCTTGATGGTATCAGTGTGAGAGAGTGTTTTGAAGTAAAAAAGTGGGGTCAGAGGGTGGGCGATGGAGCTGGTAGAGGATGCCAGTGGATTAAGATGGGGGGGCTGAGCTGTTTGGTATGCCACTAGGGAATTTACTTAGGTAAACGGATAGATCGGTAAATGTGCTATTTAATGTTCTGGCCGCTTCCATGGGATCTAAAACCAGGCCATCCACAGAGTTTAGATGTAGGGCAGCCTTGCTGGGGGGGGTTAGAAGGGAGCCAATTGATTCTAAAAATTTCTTGGGGTCACCAAGGTTAGCCTTTAGTTTGTTATGGAAATGAGTTTATTTCAGTGATTTGGCCAGGAGCTTACATTGGTTTCTCCGATGCCTGTAGATCTCCCAGATGACTAGGGAGGGGGATGTTTTGTAGGTGGACCAAGTGTGATCCCTGTCCTTCATGAAGGCTAGGAGATCTCTGGAGTCCCAGTGAGAGCAGCCACATCTGACCCATCTGGTGGCAAGAGGAAAGAAACGGTCCTGTATAGACAGTAGGGTCTGAGTTAGAAGGGTAACTGCTGGGGTCACATCAGTAAGTGAGCAGAGGAAAGACCAGGTAAGTGCCCAGATCTCCACAAGGAGATTGGGGAGGTGTTGGGGATACTGAAATTACGGTATGATATGTATTTGGGAGGAGAATGCTTGAGTTTGGAGGACCATAGGAGATAGGCTGGGGAATGGTCACTAATGGAGTCAACCATGGTTCTGGCATGCAGTACATGGTCATCCCTGTTCGTGAAAATCCAGTCCAAGAGGGACTCAGTACCAGTTCTATGGTTGAGTCTGGTGGGAAGAGTGATAGTCTGGACCAGATTGTGTTGTTTAAGCTGGGAAGCATAGTCCAGTTGGTGGCTGCTCAGCCAGTTTAGATTGAAATCCCTGAGGAAGACAGAGTCCCTGTGTGGGGATAAGGAGCTTAGGCCCAGAAGGATGCTGTTTAGTCCACTCATTCCTGCAGAGGGGAGTTATAGCAGCAGCCAATGTAAAGTTTCTTACAAGATCCCAGGGTCATTTCTGAGAGGAGCCATTCACTTGGGGAGGAGGGGTTTGAGCAGAGAATGATCCTTGCCATGAGAGGTTCTCTGATGAAGAAGAGAGCAACAACACTTCCTTTATTTCTGCCTATCAAGACATAGCAGGGAGTAACCAGGTAGTTGGAAAGTGTTGTCGGAATGGTGCGGTTTCAGCCAGGTTTCAGTAAGTCCCACCATGTGGGGCTTGTGTAGTGTAATCCATGCCTCCAGTTCTGGGAACTTGGAAGGAAGGCTACAGATGTTGATGTTCATGATTTTAAGACCAGGGGCACTTGTCCAGATGCTTGAGGAGGAGGTGATATGGGAATATGGTGGACTGAGGTTGTACTCAACATCACCACTGAGGAGAAGAAGGGATAGTAGAAGTAGATATGGGCAGGACGGTAAAGTGGGAGACCAGGAGAGGGATGCCAGGTAGTGGCCAAGAAGGTGGCGTTCCAGGTTGGAGAGGAAAAAGAGTGTGAAGTGTCCCTCGGAGGGCACATCCCATGCGAGGAGTTGGGAGGAGTGTGGAAAGAGGGTGTGGGTGACAGATAGGTAGGAAAGGCGATCTTGGTTATGGGCCAGCACATTTGCACAGAAGTCAGACAGCACCAGAGAAGATAATAAGAGGACAGCCAGCAAAGTAGGCAATAGCAGGTTCATTTTTGCAGGAGAGGGGAGAAAGAAAGGAGGAAATAGGAGTTACAGATAGTGGAAAAACTCTATCTCCAAGACTGGGAAAGCAGTAGGGTGTGGGAAAAAAGGTGGAAGGGGAAACCAGGGGTGACAGAAAGAGTGAGATCGGGATCCCTTAAGATACTCAGAAAGCCAGGCTAAGTGCCGTATAAAGGTCATGTAAGAAAGAAATTGTAGCTTTAAGATAGGGAGAGAGCTATGCAGTAGCCAATGGGAAATGGAAATGTCAAGAGGAGGAGTGGTTTGTGTGGATTTTATCAGTGGGTGGGAGAGGGTGGGGGGCTGAAAAATTCAGGCAGAGAGAAGGCGCAGCCTTTCTTGATTCTGTGTTGGTCCAGTCCGTTTACCTACAGCTGGTTTGCAAGGGCGGGTGGCGGCAGGCTCCTTCTTGCTGAGGATGCAGGCTGCAATTCTTGAGGAGGCAGCCACGGAGATGCAGCGCTAGCCTGTCAGGCTAAAATGGATGCCTGAGGGGAGAAGAGACAGACAGGGGAATTAGAATCCTCTAGGAGCTGGGAGGCTTAGCAAAATTAGAATTTACACAAAAGAGCTGTGCACTGAAAATTGTGACTAAATCGAGGGGTGGGTTCAGACCACTGCAGACGCCAGTAAGATTAGCGGGGGGGGAAACAAAACAGGGATTACAGTGCAAGTCAAGGTGGGTAAGCTAACACAGTGGTACCTACAAGACAGTTTTTCTAAAGCAGTGTCCTATGTATTTCCTCTGTAGTTTGTAAGAAACTAGGCTGAAAAACCTGTGCACGCAGTATACACTGGATTCCAAACACTTACTTATTTACTGTATACTAGTAAAAGACATAAAAACTAGTGACTTGCAGGGCTCAGAGAAGCCAGTGATTTCTAGGATCCAATTAATTGTGCAAAATGAAGTAATGCTACTAGTGAGAAACCACAGGGAGCAGATTATACAGGGCCACTGGTTACAGCAAAACCAGTAATTCAGATATTGTACCAAATTTTGGAAAACAGAGTTTTGAAAGTTCAGCTTTCTTGAAAAATACCAGGCTTGAAAGGCCAATCAGGGAGCTCTTGGTCTGCAAGCTGCCAATGAGAGCAAGGTCCCAGGAAGGCGCTAGTTTTGGAAGCCAAAAAAATTCAGGCAGAGAGAAGGAGCAGCCTTTTTGATTCTGGGCTGGTCCAGTCCATTTACCTGCAGCTGGGTCACAAGGGCAGGTGGCGGCAGGCTCCTTCTCGATGAGAAGGCGGGCTGGAGTTCTTGAGGAGGCAGCTGCAGAAATGCAGCGCTAGCCCATCAGGCTAAAATGGATGCTTGTGTGAGGAAGTCTGATACTAGTTTACAATTTTGTCTTAAACAATGGAACTGACCAAAAGGGATGGAGTTTTTTAGGCTCTGGGGGTGCAAGCTATTGGCATGAAGCAAACTGTTCATCACAGTTGGTTTTCTATATGATGTGCTAATAATTCTATCATCATCATTAATAGATAAGGTCACATCCAAAATGTTGAGTTTATGAGCCTGTATTTCTGATGTGAACTGCAAATTGATGTAATTTCTATTCATCCATTCTACAAATACTAATGCAAATACAAATAATGTCATCAATATAAAGAATTCACTCTACAATATTATTGTGAAATGGATTCATGTTGCCATCCATAATGATTGCTTCTTCCCATAGTCCTAATAGAAGATTTGCATAGGAGGGAGCCATGGCTGCACCCATGGCCATCCCACAACTCTGTAAATAGCACTTTTCATCAAACATAAAGTAGTTGTAAGTAAGTACAAATTGTAACCCTTCCAAAATAAGCTGTTTTTGTATAACATCACCTAATGGATCCCTTTCAACAAAATATGCATAAGCCTTGAGTCCATCTACATGTCTGATTGATGTGTAGAGGGACTCTGCATCAGTTCCTAGCCATAAGTATTCAGGTTCTCAGATGAAATTTTCTAACTTTTGTAATGCGTGCGTGTTATCCCTTGTAAAAGATGCTATGGTGACAACATAGCACTGTTAAAAGAAATCAATGATGATACACAAAATTATCTATTAGTGAATTGATCCTGAACACTATTGGGTGTCTGGGCAATTCTTTCAGATTTTTGTGTACCTTGGGGACAATGTAAAGTACAGGTGTAATTGGGAACTTATTCCAAAGATATTGAAATTCAACCTCAGTATTCTGTTTGTTTTATTTACGGGGTAAATTCACTAATAGATAATTTGTGTACCTTCATTGATTTCTTTTTACAGTGCACAGTTTCAAAGCTCATCTCTGTTTTCCATTTGTGGAGTGGTACCACTTTAGCTAATCTCCTATCAACTGGCATGACCCCTGTTTCAAGGAGCAGTTAAACTAATCAGCCAGTGGTGACACCAGTGTCTGACTGACCTTTCTTAAACAACCTAGGGTGCATGTCATTTGGTCTAAGGGATTTATTCACTTTCAGGGCCCTGAGTCCCTTGAGCACTTTTTACTTTAATACCATTCCTACCCCTTATCTGCTTAAGCAATAAGGCACAACAAAGCATGGGTTATTGTGAGATGTATCCACCCATTCTGTGGTGTGGCATTAGGTGTAGTCAAGTGCCTTAAAACAACCAAAAAGTGGATAAATCCAACAATGACCAATGGCCTGGAGTACCTTTATTGTGATTATGAAATGGACCCATCTGTGAAAAACACTGAAACACAAAATAAATGTGTTAATTAAATAGTTTATTAATAATGCAATAAAGGGAAGCAAAGCTAGTAGCCCAGCCAGAAATTTTTAGAGCTCCTTAGTTGATGCCCTTTCACCTTTAAATAGGTCTTAAAACCTACCTATTTGCTCAGGCATTTGATTCCACCATGGTTTTAACTGATGTCAGTTGATTAACTATGTTTGTTGTTTTAGAGTTTTTATTGTCATGTTTATGATTATTGTTAGCGTACGTATTGGTTGATTGTGGTGTTGTATTATATTGTAATGTTGCCCTGGGCACCAAAAACAGATGAATCTATTACTACTATATAATTAAAAATAAACTTTGCAGCATATTAAATGGTTGGTGCATCAGGTAGTCTGATGGAGCATTAAACAAGGATCAGTTTGATATCTGATGTTTTGGAAAATGGTGTGTCCTGAAGGCAGTAAGCAAGATTTCTTTCAGCTGTGAGGAGCTTCAGCCAAGCAAACTGAACATGTGAACTCTATCCCAGTGCTGGTGACAGTCCTGCCTCAGCTGCTCTTGAATGCCTATAGCTCTCTGTGGATGGTCTCACCAAAACTGTGTAGAAGAGAGATTTAAACTTGGATGCATTTACTGATCAGGTGGTGGTAGTAGTAGAATCAAAACTTGAAGCTAAATGGGAAAACTGTGAAGGACTCAGAGGAAGTGGCAGGAAAAGCAATTGTGGTGGCCACTATGACAATTAAAGAACAGACTGCCCTTAAGAGCCACAATGAGTGGCTCAAAATGTGGTAAGGGTGGCCATTGTTCAGATCCTCAGTCTCCTGGAGGTGACTGAGGGTGAGAACCCACAGCAGTGCTCGTGGACTTGGATTACACATGTGACACATTGTCTTAATCTTATGATTATAAGGCCTATAGGATAACACCACAGTAGGTGGTGACCACCCAGGATACACCACATATTTTATTGATGGTACTGGCCTTGTCTGGTAAATGATACCTGGGTTTTCAGAGCAGCAAGAGAAGATGACTGATATTGCACAACTTTGAGAGGATACTATTTTTCTGGGAGATTTCATATGCAATAAGAACATGTCACAAGGCATTTGATGAGATAAAGCAGAAATTGAGGAAAGTAGATCTCCCCTATTTATTGATATTTTCGGTAAGACTATGTTTTAATGTGGGTCATAAACAGTAATTCTTCTCAAACCACCGAGAGGCCAGGGATTGCATGGACAAAATCAATACCCAAAGTTGTAAAGAACTAGCAGATGACAGTCCATTAGAAGAGAACTGACAGTCTTAATCAAGATGCTGTGCTATAATATTGACTCTTATCCCTCCTCTCTGGCTTGTGAGCCTCCTATTTACACAAATGAGATATTGTATGGGACTATAGATAATTTTGCGCTTGGCAGCCAGAAATCAAGTGGGGTCTGTGGTGGCAGTATAGGCAGGGACAAAATGAGCAGACTGAGTGGGCCAAATGGGCCTTATCTGCAGTCAAATTTTATGATTCTGTCAATCATACCACAAAGTCTGAATATTAAGAAATAAGCTTGCCTTGTATTGTTCAAGGTGCTTTCCCATATAAAAAGAAATATATTATAAATACATTTATTAATATGTATTTCAAATATATTTGTAACTTAGGTTTAACATGTATTTTCCAATATCTCAGATTGGCTGATTTGAAATATCTGATTTATGTACAAAATGTATATGACACATATATTTAATATATAATGCATATATTCCCATTATATATTTATTATATAAACCACAGGAGTGGTAGTAAAAATGACAAGATAAAATATATCTTAGCTAATGATATCATTAATAGCAACATATCAAACAATATTGTTGTTACTGTCGTCACATGAATATTTTTAAGATTTAAGATCACAGTGGAATACTGAACCAATCAGACAACAGCTTTCACAATGCTAACAACATCACAGTGCCAAGTGCATAACTGAAGCCATCTGTTAAAATCAAAGAAAAACAGCAGCATCTTCAACAAACTGCAGATTAAAAAGTTATAACTTGTAAACTGCTGTTATTTATTTAAAAAAAAACATACAATAGCCTGACCTAAAATTGGCAATTTATCGTCAATTGTGAGTGGACAGAACTTTCATAACTCACTTGTGGCTCTGCCACTCATAAGTTATAATCCTGCCCCCTCACACTTGAAGGTAAATTGCATATTTTGAGTCAACTCATAGTTTATCCCATATATATGCACTATATATATTTTATGTGTGTGACCTCATAGCCTTTTATATGTGTAAATGCACAACCTTGTACATACTATATATTTATTTTATATGCATTACACACTGTATATTTATTACCCACTGTATATGCTATGTACAACATGCCCACTTGACTTATGTATCTACCTTTGTTTGGGCTACAACTGCTGTTTGTGTACCATATGTCATATTGTAAATAGTATTCATAGTCACTCACTGGACTTGTACCATACCAATGTATTGTGCTTCAATTGCTGTATCTGAATCTAATCTCTTACATGTGTATAGTTGTTCACATTGTATTCACTGCCATCCTGTGCCATGTGACATGGCCCAGGTCATGCCTGAAATTGGTCCCTGGGATCAGTGCACTTACCCGGTTATCAAAGTCATAAATAAATAAATGAATAAATAATATACATCTGCTGATATATCTTGGATACTTTATATACTTTTTGTGTAGTTGATCAATAGCTGAAATATTATGTAAATATACAGTACACATTGTAAAAATATCTTAAAATACTCAGACAGAAAAAATATAGAATAATGATGTAACATAGCTTCATCTGTACATTTGGAATTCATCATGTTGGCAACCATTTAGATACCTGTACTGAAATTATCATTTAATATTTCCAATTAACTCAGACATACATTTTACACATTTATACTTACACATAGGACTTACCTCTCACTGCAGTGCTTAATAAGGGCTAAAATTGGTATTTATAGCAACCCTTTTGTTTTCCTTTTAGGTAGGGGTGAATTCCTACAGTACAGGTACTTGGTTTAGATTTCCTTTGCTCTGTAACCAAATTACCTAACTTGGTCAGTTCAGAAGTATTTTAAATCTATTGGAATGTCTAAAAATAGAAAGAGCTCAAGCAGTAATAACAGGTAATTGGCAGAATTTTGATCCTATATGGAACAAACTAGAAACAGCTGTCAGAAATTGACTCTTTCCATGGTAACAGCCCACATGTATGATCATTTCATAAACTGATAGATCAACAGGTAACTTCACCACCATTAGATATATACCCATTTGCCAATATGAAAGCTCATCAGTATTTCAGTAGCTGTATTTTATAATTGAAATTGATTGCACCTAGGTAATTGTACTTTTATTGAAATTGTATCTATCTGTAAAATGTTATATTTTTGTTGCAATGTTCTTTATTTCTTCAATAAAAATGCTGTCCAAAAAATACGTATTACCATAATTCTGAAAAATGCAAATTAGTTATTCAAGTGCATACTCAGTACTAAAGTAAGCAGTTACAAAAATATATTTAAAATATAAAGAACATATATTCTAAATGTATTCTACACATACTATATTTTGCATGAAAACAAGATGATGTACAGCACATATTTTATTATAAGAAGATATGTACAAATAATGCATTGAATATATATTCAGCAAATGTAGTCTACGTGTTCTAAACATATATGCAAAATATATATCAACCATATTAACTATGAAATATATTAATTTTCAAAATAAAACATATACTTATCATTTATTATTAGTATACAGTGAGGATAAATAATGCATATATTCCAGATATTTTCCTGATGTATACTAGGCAAAACCTATTTTAACTATATATAAACTATATCTCAGAATATGTATCTGTAATATAATGAAAATATATGTTTATTGATATACACTTATTGCAGAAAACAGTGTAAAATTACATTTGCAAACAACCATAATCATTTTTCATTAGAGAGGCCATAACAACATTGAAAAGTAAACAAAAATAAAACAATAGTTTTTTTGATAGTATAACCAAAACAAATGTGTGTTTAGTATATCTGTGGTAAGTGTGAAGAGAGCTGAGTCTTTAGCTGGTGATGAGGATTGAACCAACCTGTTCAACACACATACTCTGCCAAGTATGCCAACCGTAGTAAGTCAAGGACACAGAGGGTGAGAGTCTGTCTCTTGGCTTGGAAAGAGATAAAACAACTTAAGGGTAAGGTGGTTCTTTAACTGTTTTGCTACATGATGGAAAAGTTACCAAAATGGAAAGGCAAGAGGCACAACTCACGAAAAGGACTAGTACTGAACCACATAATTCAGAACAAGGGAAAACAGGGGGAGATCAATAAACACTTTTACTTGTAAACACCTTAGTATTGTTATAAAACTACTTAAGTTTATTGCTATGACTGCAAACTGTACTGAGCACTTTTGCAAACTTCTATAACTGTAAAATTTGTAACATTTCCATCCCAGAGTTCAACTGAAGTCATTGGGTGCCATAGATGGGTGCTGCAGAGAAATGCAAACCAGGAAACCCTGTGCACGTGCTTTCTGTTGGGTGACTTGTAGAGCAGATGAGAAAAGAACTTGGCCACTGGGCATTGACAAAACCCAGTGATAGGAGCAAACAAAACACACTTCTATTCCACTGAGGACCACTGGGCCATCACAATGGCCAATAAGAAAAGTTCTGAAGCACTGAGAAACTGAAGAACTGAAGTTTGGAACACTTCTGCTGGAGATCTGTGGAGGGCTGAAGATCTGAACCAAAAACCCCAACCCACTGGGCTTTGGATCCCTGTTTGTGAACCAGTGTGGGTCCTTGCACTATCTAGCTCACTGTTAGGGATGGCTTGGCCTGAAGATTCCGAAGAAAGCAAGTGACAGGGAGGTCCTTGGCTGACTATGTTATTCCTGTTCTGACAACCAGCCCCAAATTATCAGGATGCATATTGGTGAAACAGTCTATGGATCATGCAGGAGAAGTTGCGAGTATGCAGTTAGGCAGAAGTCCAGTTTAGTTTTTGCATGAACTGACATTCACTTGGTGGTTGCTGGCATCAGCAGTCTTTGGTCAAGCAACCATCAAAAGGATAGTAATCAATAAGCAGGTAGTCCAATAACATGCAGGGTAGTTCAGTAGCATGCAGGGCAATTTGATAACATGCAGGGCAGTTTTATAACAAACAGGGCAGTTCCATAGTATACAGACATTTTGGGACAATCTAAACAGTCTTCAGAGTAAACAGAGCAAATTCAAGGCAAGTGGGGCAAATTTGGTGCATGTGGGGCAATTACAAAGTCTCGGAACATGCACTGACTTTGGGCGCTGTCCCTTTAAATACATTCTTAGATCAAATACAGTTTTTGCCCGTCACAACAGTTTACATTCAATTTGGCACTGTCACTTTAAAATGTTCTTTCAATATTCACCACAATCACTTTATATAAGTTGCACTATGACAGGTGTTAAATAAAGGGAAACCTGTCTAATTGCTGGATATGCTTAGCTATGCAGAGACCATGGGCTACATCCTCCCTCCTACAGGCATTTGCTTTACTTTGCAAAGATTAACAATCCTGTTTGCTGATGGTCGTCTGACTAGCCTATGTGCTAGGGATCCCATGTTAACTGTCCCTCCCTTGCTAGGGAGGTCTGGGGCACTTACACACTTTAAATTGCAGGTTACTAGCTCTTGGCTAGGGCTGAGGCAACTACACTGCTGGGGTGGCTAACTGGCTGGTCCACTCCCTTCCCCTTACTCCTGACTGGAGCCACTACACTAGTGCACTTAAACAATTAAATCAATAACACTTCAAACACTACTCTTTAGCATGGGCTACTGGTGGCCACCTGGCTACTAGCCACTCTTATCACTCCATGATGATAGTCTTTTTTTGTACAATTGGTGGCTTGGTTTGCCCCAACTGGCCAACTTGGTGCTTATTTATTTAAAAAAAAACAGACTCAGGTTTGGGCTTGCTAGCCCTTATACAGGCAGCCCACCTGGGCTAACTTAACTATAAACTGGGGCTTTGCCTGCCCTTGCTCTTCCTGGAGCCTTTTGCTACTAAATTCAGTTAAATAATGCCTGCCCGCCCTTTCGCTGTGCCTCCAGGAGCCACCTAATTTGTCTAAGGCCACCCCTCTACTCCCTTGCTGAAGCTCATTTTTAATAAATTTGCATAAGACCGACCTCGGGGTGTCCCTTATTCTGGAGTCTTTTCCCTGATGCCTTCAGCTGTGGCCATCCTTTTCTGTGCCATCCAGGGCTAAACATATCTCTTTTTTTTTAATTTAAACAGTTCTGGTGCACAGTACCTGTCTGACGGTGCTGCCACTGATTCACCACCCCAACACGGAGAAAGGAGAAGGTGTTTTAGTTCTGGCTGCTGGCTGGCTTTGGGGGGTTCTTCTTTGGGGCTTGCTGGGCTGATCACTCTGCCCAGTGCTCCTCCCGATGCCCACTCTCCAACTTAAGTATCCCTGCTTGCAGATGCTGCCATAGAGGGACTTGATAAACTTTCTTTTATTTTAAATAAAATAACAAAAGGGGCTATACAGAGCCCACACCATGGCCACTGACTGCTACTCCCACCGACACTGGGACCTTCACACTAAACAAGCCGCTGGCACCTAACAAAGGGATGAGAGGAGGACAGCAGCCAACTTTTCCCTTTTAAACTATCTTCCTGTGTCTTCTCTCTCCCTCTGGCCATGGTATGTTTCTTTTCTTTGGAGTGACTGAGAGTGCTCCCAACTGTACTTCTCTTTCACTGGCCGGACCTCCTCCTCCACCAATGGCTGTTACTAGCCAACCTAGAAGCTCCCCCTGTATTTGGGATGCCAAGTCCCTAACAACCAGGGGGCAACCAGTCCAGCATGAGCTGAACTTTTTAAAATGTGGCGCTGGCTTATGCCACTCTGCTGGGCAGGCTGAAAGGGCCAAAAATGTTTTTAAACTGCAGGCAGCAGTTTACTTTGTAGGACCCTTGCCACTATGTTTACTCCCCTACCCAGTCAAGCTGCTAGGGGCACCTGGGCTGGGGTATCCTTAATGGGGATACCGGGGTACCTTACTGGTCTTTACTGTGTCATTGTGCCACATTGAGGGCCCTTCATTTGGAGTATTACAAGTAGAAGACATATCTCATTGAATTCTGCATGTCTAAAAAAATCTTGAAAAATGCACATACTGTATATCTGAAATATGTTTGAGATATATTTATATAATATTGAGATTGCGTGGTTCAGGCTGACACATTATTCTGCCCATTACTTTAAATGTTGCACTTCCTTCTTTTCTTTTCTCTGTTGGTGTGCTTGTTAATGTGACAAGGTGAGAGAAATACTTACAAATGTTTGCTGAAAGTTTCATCTTCATTGTTCTCAAAGTGTTGTATTCTGATGCCCAGGTTTTAGTTATGTTTTGAATATGGCAGATGCTCCAGGATGTAGGCTCATATAGCTGATATATCTGACATTGGCATCATGAAGCATGTCTGTGGATGCCTGGGCAAGGTGGCTGTGGTGGGGATATGAGGTGCCTGGGTCCCAGTAACAGCTAATGCCATGGTGGTGACATCATGCCTAGTATCACTGAGTGCTATAGTAATGAGAAACAGTCT
Organism: Neoceratodus forsteri; assembly: GCA_016271365.2. Lineage (NCBI taxonomy): Eukaryota > Metazoa > Chordata > Ceratodontiformes > Ceratodontidae > Neoceratodus > Neoceratodus forsteri. The sequence continues at coordinate 838,635,063 of CM028131.1, forward strand.
CACCTCATGAGCTTTGTCTTAATTAAACAACCCCTATTGCACAGATTTCAAAACAAGTTTGAATCTAACCTGAAGGTTATCATAATGCAGCTGATATTAATGTATGGGCTCCTAATAAGCTTTGTACTGAAAATACATTTATCTTTCATGCTGAGATTTCATAAAGGATCATACTTAGTCACCTGCTATTAATTGTTACATTTTGTTCTGATACCACCTATAGGGCTCTGACTGCTGAATAGCAGATATTTTGGTACTAACACACTTGGTGTCTTCATTGAGGTCCTCTCCCTAGTGCTATACCTCTGGAACTCATATTCAACATCCTTGGTAATGTACGTCTGTGCTCTACAATTTATTGTACTTGTTCTGGAAATTATGCAGGTCATGTTATGTGATAAAAGTCATAAATAAAAAGTTTAAACAAAATGCCAGCAATTGTATGTACATAAGAAACTCTGCATGGTACATGGGGAGAGAAATGTGTAAAATAAACTGTATTCTTCTCCCCCCCGGACACATCTGGAAATGATCTGTTGTCAACTCAGCATGCCTTTCCTTGTGAAGCTTTTCAAATCAATCGATCAATCAATAAATAAATGGGGCATAGTGGGGGATGGGTGGGGGATATAGTAAAATGCAATATGGTAAAACGGGAGAGGGTGGGTGTCAATAATGCAGAGGGTGGTCGGGTTGATTTTAATTTTAAAACACTGTAGTTATTCAACCACTTTGCCTAACACTTCATGTTTGCTGCATGGAGAAGTATGAGAAGTAGGCAATTCTCACTTTGCAAATTTGTGAAACTTTGAGAAGTATTTTGTGAAGCAAAGTTTCCTGACTGTACATTTCTAACTGACACTTCATGCACTGTAAAGTATCTAGTTCCTCAAGCAACTCATACTGTACATGGATGTTCAGTCCTGGGGTATAACACGGAACAGGTAACTCACCACCAGAGCTGATAAGGTAACACTCCACAGTGAATGACAGGAACAGTATTTCTTAAACCAACCAGTCTCTTACCTTTTTTAATTTTTAGTCTGCCAAATCTGAACACTAATCCCCAGACAGTGAATAACAGAATGCTACAGATCACAGAGTTCAAATAGTAGTATGCTGGACCTATTTTATTTTCAAAATTTAAGACATTGCATCATGTCTCTTAGGCTGTGGCTGAGAGTTGGGCTGCCCACTCAGCTTGGGGCACAGGATCACAAGCACAAAGCATATCACAGCTGACATCTTGCCTATCACCTTCCTCAGAGATCTGTGGTCTATAGAACATTGTACAGATTTGGCAAAATAGATATTAAAAAGGCTAGGGACTGCTTATCTTAAGAAAAAAAATTATTTCATTTACTATGGAGTGCCACCCAACCAGCTCACATGGTGAGCTACCTATGTCACTCCATGTGACATACTGTAAAAATGATAGCACTCCAGGCTGTGTACATCTGACTTGATCAGTGCATTTTCAGGGTGGTTGGAGCCACTCAGTTTTGCATCATGCCAGACAACAAAACCAGGGCATATATTAATTTAGGCCAGTGCACATCCTGTTGTGTTACTGCTTACTTGCTATATGTGTCCAGTGAGAGAGCAACTTGCACAATTCATGATGACCTCACAAATGCCCTGTAGTACTTAGAGAGGTCAGCAGCTAAACTTAAGCAGAAACAATGGAAACAGTAAAACACTATTTAATAGTTAAGGTTTTTAAAGTGAATAAATGATAATACATGAATGCATGTTCAGTTTTCCTGTAATAAGTGTACACCCTATAAGGGTTGTGAGGCACAGTCAAGTGTTTCAACCACACTGAACTTGCAATTTTTGCAACATGACTGCACACTCTGGAGTGTGTTATCATGCTAATTGACAGGTAAGAAAATTCCCCAAAAAGTTAAATGAAAAGGCCTTTTGTGCCTGTGTGGTTATACTGTAATAACAGCATGGTCAAGAAATGGGATTCCATCAATCATAGTACTGGATTTCTTTTAACACTTTTATCATGTTGTATAATCATCATATAAGAAGAATGTGAACCATGCTAAAATCTGTCCTACACACAATGGTGCATAACACCAAATTATTCAGCTGCTAGGTCAGTATCATGTAAGTAGGACAGGTAGGAAGGGCGTAAGATAGTCAGTATCCAAGGGAAACCTTATACCAGGACAAATAGTGCGAGACCAGAAAGGGCACAGCAGCACCACAAACTGAACCATGGCAGTAAAACCAGCAATGGGCAACTAGGAGCAAGAGCAAATAGAACCTGGAAATTACAGGGAAAGCAAAAAGCATCTGATGTAGTACGGAGCAGTTGGCATAGGAAATGTTAATCAACTGCTAAGCTATGGGCAACAAAACATTATGTGCAAGACAATAGATACAGAAGGACCGTCAGACAAGCAGACTGCAAGAGAAGCTGGAGACAGAAAATGCCACCAGCAGCCATGAATGACTGAAACATAAGTCAGGAAAAATGGCTGTACATAAGCCAATGGAAGTAACCATGAAAAGGCAGGTACCCAATGACAGCAAGACACCAGAGCTTGCAACAGAAGGCACAGTGCACAAAAAATGAGGTACAGTATCCCTATCAGGAGCAGTCACAAGGGCCACTGAATCACTTCCAGGGAAGGTCGTGGTAGAAGAGGCAGGATAGTACAAACCTGCCAGTCATATAACTACAGGCAGCAACTAAGTTGGTGTTAAATGGCCCAGGCAACAAACTTCCACTGCATATTCAGCCACAGGAAGAGAGAAGGGTGTAGAAACCACTGCTGCCTCAGACTCCCAAAATATAGTGGAACAAGAGCCAGACCTATGAGTAATAGGAGAGGCAGCCTACAAGGACTAACCAGCCATACCTGGAAGAACAGGAGCCACATTTCAAACTCAATATCATGAGGAGGGAAGGAGAAAAGTATATTTCAATATGGGGAAAAATAACCAAAGCCCAAGACAGTGATGATAGCGTCACCGGGGGCTGAGTTGACAAGTCTACAGTATGACAAGTGAGGCTGGAGTCCTTGGATCCAGACAGAGAACAGAGGCAAAAAACAACAATATGGAGAGCTGCAGAGACAAGTCACCAGCACCTGTTGAAGAATACAGCATCAACATTGTTAACATTAATAACAAGTTCAATCACTGGCATTGGACCTGAAATAGTACTTGAACAGGAACCTGTGACTGGCAAAAGGTGCTGACAGCAACACAAGTAATGTGAATGATAAAGGGATCATTAGTCCAGGAAACCCTGACATGGCAAAAACAGTGTTAATGGAGGCAAAGCTGACATCATGACTGATGGCAGCAAAAGTGGAAGGAGGCATAACCTAGAGAAAGGGGACAGAAACCACACTGTGCTTGCCTATGTAACCGATGATGACCAGGCCAGCAGACAGTCATTTCAAGAATGGCCAAAGTGGACTGCCACCCAGGAAACCCCAGGCTTCCTCATGTCAAATGACAGGAGTAGCAGTGACAAGAGAAAGGCAAGCCATGGCAAGAGGTGTAAAACAGCACAGGTGCAAAGCCAATGACAAGAACATCGGTGGCAAAGCCAGCCATAGCCCCTGGTGTAAAACAGGGAAAAGCTGATAAAATATGAACAGCTGCTAAGTAAAGTCAGATGATGACCTGTGAGCAGAAAGCTGTGGGATAGCATAACAGCTTGAGTCAAAGCCTTCAACAAACTGAAACATCGATGATGTGCTTAGAGTGGTCCAACTGGATTCCAAAGTGAGAACACTGAGTGTGGATGGCAATAGCCTCTGAAGTGAGACACAGAACAGTAGTGGAAACAGCAGCAGGAATGATAATGCGGCAAAGCCAGATGATGACCAATAATCAGAGAACTATGGGCCAGCATAAGGGCCTGAACATAAAGCCAGAAAAGCACCCTGGTGTCATAAGGACAGACTGAGTGTCAGGAGCCAATGATGAACATGGTGATATGAAAGAAGGCAGCAGTCTCTAGAGCAAAGCAGTGGACACAACCAAACACTTCAGCAGGAGTGCCAACCAGGAACAGCAAGGCAGGAACCTGCAAGTAGAGAGCAATGGGACAGAATAAGGGCCCAGCCACAGAGCCAGCAATTGACTGCACTGTCTTAATGACTGTTGGAGCGGCTGCTGCAGATGACAAGAATGGTAACAGTAAAGATAGTAATGACAGTAAAATGACAGTATAATGACAGTAAAATAATAATAAAACAGAAAACAGAACCAAAGACTGCAGCATGAGCATCAATAAAACTGAGTCAAGTGATGATCAGAAAGCAGAGAACTACAGACCATCATAAGAAGCAAAGCCTAGTGCCAAATAACAACCTTGGTGTTATAAAGAAAGTCAGTGTAGCAATGGAGGCCAAGGATGCAAGCAGCACCTACACTCCAGAAGAACCCAACCATGTAACAACAGCACACAGAGGGAGAATAGCACCAACTTATTTTTATTTGGCAGACAGTAGGCTGAATGATTGCAAAGCCTGAGAAGAAAGGTATAACCCGAGGGTAGCAATACCCTTCCAAAAGAGGAAAACCAGTGAGGGAAAAGCTGGAACCAGAAATTAGCAGGTAAGCATGGCACTGAACGGGGCCCGAGGCCTTGTGGTGTGTTATAAAAAAGAGCTAAGCAGGAAAACAGCAAGCAGCACTGGAGCAGAGATGAAAAAGTGACTGCTTCCTTGACTACAGCAGCAAAAGCAAATGTTACATAATTTTAAACAAGTGTCAAGAGAAAGAAGGAAAATTTCAGTGGTGGAATTTGACAATGGAATTCAACAAAGGCATTTCTTGCATTGGACATGAAGTCACCAGCATTGTACAGGCACCAATGTATATCAATGTGGGTGGCCTAAGCTAGGCATAAGTTTCTGAGTTTCTGTGATCTTGCTCCTTACAGTTCCAAAGGTGTGGCTGTATGGAAGGAGCTGCCCTTGAAGAAGTTCATATAGTATACGGTGGAACGTTACTGTTGTCTAAATTCAGTTGGAATATGCAGCTGTTGTACCATTGTGGTGACATCAGTATGGTGTTTTACCTTCCTGAAGATGTCACTATGATGGTACAAAAGAATAGAATGCCATCGTGTGCACTCAGTACTCAGAAGGCACCAGCGAACATGTGATCTCATCAGGCAACAATTTCAAACATTTAGTCAGCCTCCTAACTGAGACTGTTTCCCCCCATTCCTCAGGTACCTTTCAGAGCACATCATCCAGCACTGACCTCTTGAAATCTGTGGAAACTGATGGAAGTAACTGAATCCCTCAACCTTTGACCTGTAACGTTGAGTAACGTCGCACACTGTGATCGTCCTATGCCTTGGACTTAAATAGTTAATTTATCTTTGTATTATTTATTGCGGTCCTATGTTTGATGTAACTATATCAGATTCTTCAGACTCAGAATGTACAGTGGTGAGAAGGGATTAAAGGGGCCAAAATAGGGTGACTGTCACATGCATATACCCTTCCACTTTCAAACTGTTTTTCACTGCTAGCAGATGGGTGGGGTAGAGATAGTGGATGTAGGTGGGGCTGAAACTGTGCCTTTTTACACTAAGTGACAACACAGAGCATATTTTAGCTCCTAATAGGGTCTCTGTAATAGATCATAGAGAATATGAGGCACAAAGCCAAAATCAGTGTAATGCAGTAGTAATCAGGGACTATATCATAGGAAAATGAATAGCATTATTGGTAGTAGGAAAAAAAGAAAGGACTACTGTTTCTTGCTTACCGCTAAAATATATATATATAGATATATATGGCAAAAACATCCATTTAATGCATTAGTTAGGGTTGTTTCCACACAGACAAAAGTGAGAATTGATTGTTAGGGTTGATTATAGCCCCCTGCCCACACCCCCAACCCGGCATTGGGGTGCGATTAGGGCTGTCAGCCATAATTCTCACCCCATCACATGTGTAAAGAAGCAGAGGAGTAGGAGAATGGGGTAAGGGTTAGGACTGACAACCCTAATGCACACCCTGTTGCTGGTTGGGGGTGTGGACAGGGGGGGCCAAGGGGGGCTTTCAACCCTAACACCGAATTTCCTCGCTTTTGTCGGTGCGAAACAACCATAACTAATGCATTAAATGGAGTTTTTTGCCTCTAATTTCCCTTCTTTCTGAGAATGATAATGAGAAATAGTGAATATAATGCAGTGGCGGGAGCGCGGGACCCGAAGGCCCCCACACTCCAGCCACATGATGTCTTGTCACATAGTAACATTGTGCCCACAAACGCAAATAGTAATGAACATGGTGACACAAAGCGAAACAGAAAGAGAAACAGTAGTGTAGACAGAAATGTTAAAAACAATGCAAAAGCAAGCTCAAATGAAAACACAATGGGTAATGCACATGGTGATGTAGACGTGAACAGTAAGTGAAACAGGAACGGAACCGCAAGCGAAAACGGGAACGGACCCACAAGCGAAAACGGTAACGGTAACAGTAATGTAAGTGCACAGGCTGGTTTTTCCCAAAAGCTGCATAAAGAAAGACAGTGAGTACAAAGAATGTATGTATAATAATGGTTCTTGGAGCAGAAAATGAGTTGGAATACTAAATTGCTTATATCTCAGGAACCGTACGACGTAGAAAAAAAATGTAAAAGTCATATGATTTATGACTTTCCTGGCTAGTTTTGTACTTAACATTAGGGGGCTAAGCATTTTTCTGATGAAAAGTCCGTATCTGGCACCGTTTCCGAGATACGGGCCCTGAAAGGCGCGACGAACGCCGTAATGCTATCCTATGGGGGAAAAAAAGAAGTTTGGAGTGCCATAACTTTGGCTTTCTGTAATATTGTTTCACCAAACCACAAAAAGGCACATCTGTGGGATGTTGACTGTGTTCCCTCCAAATTTCAGCCCAAAAGACCAAACTGTTATTTTGCACCAGGGCGCCAAAGGATTCCTGTAATGCGTCGGATGCCTTAATGTTATCCTATGGGAAAAAGCATCAACTTTGGAGTGCCATAACTTTGCTACCATGTAATATTTTTCAATGAAACACTGAAAGGCACATCTGTGAGATGTCAGCTGTGTTCCCTCCAAATTTCAGGCCAAAACACCAAACTGTTCTTTTGCAGCAGGGTGCCAAAGAATTGCTGTCATTTTCCCACAGCCTAGAAAAGTACTGTCGAAGTTTGCGAAAGCTTTCGCAAATTCATTCGACAGTGTTGTAAGTAGCACAGCATGTGAAAGTACTTTTTCCAGAAATTTGAAAAACATATTTCTGGGGTGTTTTACCCCAAAATAAAGACATTGCTAGCATCCTCAGGGTCCGATTTGGTGAATACAAAAAGAATTAGGTTACTAGAGGGTCCCAATTTTAAGTGCCAAGCATTTTTCTAATCACTAACTGAAAACAAAATGGTGGATTTGTGACAGAAAAAGGGCCATTTGCCACAGTAAAAACTGCATTTGTGACACTGTTGAACTTTTTGTTAACTTTTCCCATTAACTTATAATGGGAACTTATTTTTTGAATAACTTTTGAACCGTTTAATATTTTTTCACAAAATCTTCAAAAGACACATTGGGGACCCCGGCTGCATGTTCCCGGAAGATTTCAGACCAATCGTGGAAACCGTGCAGCCTGTATGTGCAACAGTAAAATTCCAGAAAAGCGTAAATGCGTGCGCAGATCACGCTTAATAACTCTGTAGCTGTATATGCGACTGGTACAAAACTTGGCAGATCCCAAGGCGTATGGGTCTTGATCATGTAATCCAATTTCAGGTAAATCCGTCAAACGGTTGCAAAGTTATTAGGGTGCAAAATTTTGGGTTTAACATGGAAATGGCTCCTCAACCCTACTGTAACTATAGTGGCACTATATATATATATATATATATATATATATATATATAGATACAGAATATGTATATGTATATGTGTGTATTCAAGGATATAATACACATATGGGACCTTTTCCTCATGGAAAAGTCCGTCATTTATTTACCTGTACACCTGTGTTTAATCTATCAATTAAAAGTATAACTGTGACTAATATGTCAACTTGAAGTAAATACCTACACTAATTAAACATTTACAGCTACATACCTACACATATTAAAGCTATATAAACCTACACTAATTAAACAATTAAAAGTATATACCTCCACTAATAAAAAGTATACGCCTGCACTACATTAAACCCAATGGGACACCACTAATAACATGACAAAGCATTAGGAAACTAGCCAAATCAATTACCAAGCTGCAAAAGAACTTGGAAAAAAGACACTTACATAAAACCCTTCTAAATCCAGAAATCCCCAAACACCTACCTGAACTCACTTCACACCATTCCCTCTTTACTGCAAGATACCTTCAGGTATGATAACATGATTGCAAATGTGATCACCAAAACAATAAGCATTCTAATGTAGATTATTCAACAAACGATGGGTAAGGGTGGAATACTTATATATATATATATATATATACCATCTCTGGGGCTAATTAGGGCAATAAAGCCACTCACCCTTCGGATCCATGGCCTTATAACCCTATTTAGCCCCATTGATGGGTATACTTAAATATATATAAGTAACCACCCAGTCCACTGGGGTTACTAGAATCCCATCAGTGTCAGTGCTAGGTAGGAAAAGGCAGCTGGTGAATAACTAGTAAAATGGGTGTTTCGCCTACTCACTTTCTTGTTTGCTTGGCTTCAGCTGAGATATGCGATATGAGGTCATTTAGAACTCTCACAGCAGCATAAGCCACAGCTGGCTGTGAGTGGGGAGTTTTAGAATCTTGGGTCAGTTGAAAGTCAGAGTTGATCAGTTGTAGTCTGTAGTGAGTCAGTGGAGGAGTGAAAGCTGCAACTGTGGGCTCTTAGTGGAGAGTTTGTTTTCTCACCCTAGTCCTGGTATTCTCCAGCCTGCCAAGAGAAGTGATGGAAACCATTGTCTACAGCACGATTTCCTGATTTTCATCCCCAGAGGGGTGAAAAGGACTGCTAGAGAATGGATCCTAGGGGCAATCCCCTTTTTGATGTTGGGCAATTTGAAGCTGCCTGTAATGTTCTAACCATGAGTAAGATCTGACTTTGTGCTGTAAAAGAAAGTACCTGTGCTTTGGTGTTTCTCTGACTAAAAGGGAAATTTACACTTGTTTGTTCAGAAATTCAACACTGTTTCTCAGTTTAAATTTGGCTGACAGTTGTAGAGTCCTGATGCATGACTAATTCACATTGTTCAGGACTTTAGTTTCTCACACTACCAGTGTAGTGTTTCTTAAATGCTGGATGCTAAAGTTCATTCAATGATGTATTTACTCAAGTGTGTTCAAGATGTTTAAGGTGTAACTCTAAAGAATGGCTCGGTATGGATTTTGGAGCAAAGGGTGGGCAGCCCCCCCCCATCTGGAGTAAGAAATTCAGGACTACAGGTTCCATAAGAGTGCCTGGTTACTTTTGACATGGTGACCAATGTCTGAAGAGAAGTTTACGCCCTGGAGTGGGTGTGCTAGTAATTAGCCATATGTGTACTCAGTTGTGGCCAGTGCCACTGGAAGAAGTTTTAAAGTCCTATGCCTTATGGGAAATGTGTGTTCCATTGTGGCCAGTGCCACTAGAACAAATGTTCAGTTGTGGCCAGTGCCACTGAGTGAGTGTTTAAAGGCCTATGCCATATGGGAATGCCAGTGCAAGATGTACAATGTCCTATGAAATATGGGAATATGTAGAGTTTCTGTCAGATACAGTCATTTAGTTGTTCTGCAAATTCCTTGTGCCATGATGTGTAAACCTTGGGGGTCTACCTTTGCTTTAGAGAACATCTTTTGGAATAAAGCCACACTCTAGAACACCAATTCTGGTTTGGATAGTTACGTTATTGCTCCCTGTGTGGATTTACTGGGTACTCCTCCAGAAGCATAGGTCTAGCATAGCCCTAGCAAAAAGTTCTCTCCTCAGGACCTGGTTGCTTGCAGATACCTTAATAGGTCATAGTTTTGCCTTTGTACACCCCCACCCCTTTTTGTCCTCTAGAAGTAAAGAGCCTGGTATACATTCCCAAAGCTAGGGATGGTACCAATTTCTAATTGTGTGTGCCCAGTCAAGGGTACCAAGGGTAACTAACTGTGTAAAGTAGAGGGGGTGGGGCGGTCATATATATTTGTGATGTGGTTACGCCATTATAGTTACAGCTGAGTAGGCTGATTAATGTTAAATCCCAATTTTTGTACTTGAATACCTTCACAGTCATTCGAGCAATTTGCATGAACTTTTGCATGTGCTGTTGGAAACCCAAGGACTCTTGACATGCTAAGCTTTGTTCTGATCAGATGTGAGGATTCTGAGATCCAGACAGTGCAAAATGTGTAAAAATCAGTGGGTTCTGCTATTTTGTTGTAGGCCTCTAGCATGCAGATGGTTTGGAATTTTGGTTTGAAAATTTCTGGGAAGAAAGGGCTTGGCCCAGAGTAGTGCCTTTTACTGGTTTGGTGAAACAATAATAATCCATTCCTGAGTTATACAGTAAGGATTTTAAATTTTGGTTCTGAGCATACTCAGTAGACACTTTAGGACAAATGTTTGAAATGAAAAATAATTTGGTCAATGGAAAAAGGATCCTTTTTCATATGGGGTCAATCCTTTTTCCTGAGGAAAAAAAATCCTTTTTTGTATGGCCACCATTTTCTTTTTACTGTTTAAACTTACAAACATTTAAAGTACATAAAAATGTCTTTCAAAGACAAACACATGAACCTAAATAAATGGCACCAATTTAGCTAGAGTCTCATTTTTTGTTTTGTTTTAAAAAGTTGACAGAAATATGTTTTCTGGGCACCCAAGATCCATGGTACCCAGCTTAGTGAGAGGAGCCATTCATCTGTGTTTTCTGTATGAGAACAGTAGGATTTTCTTGACTTCTGTAGCTGCAGCTGAAACTCGTGCTGTGGGCTGCAGTGAGACGCAGTTTCCCTGGTGTCTAGTGGCACCCCCCATAGCCATCCCTTTATGTATGTGATGTTACCTTGTTGTCTAGTGGCACCCTCTACCCTCCATTCACCATCCTCCTATTTATTTACTGTTTCCCTGGTGTCTAGTGGCACCCCCCCACCCTCCAACTGCAGTCCCCATAATATTTTTTCTTTCTGTGGTGTCAAGTGGTACCCCCACCCTCTGACTGCCATCACTGTAATGTATTTGTCTTTTCCTGCTATCTAGTCACACTCCCTACCCTCCAGTCACCATCCCCATAATGTATTTGTCTTTCTCTGGTGTTGAGCAGCACTCCCCAACCTCCAATCACCTTCCTTATAATATATTTTTCTTTCCCTGGTGTCTAGTGGCATCCCAACCCTCTGATTTCCATCCCCATAATGTTTTTCTCTTAACCTGGTGTCTAATGGTATCCTCCTCCCTCTGATCACTGTTCCTGTAATGTTTTTGTCTTTCCCTGGTGTCTAGTGGCACCCCCTCTCCCTCCAATTGCTGCCCTGGTCTGAAATAAAGAAAACCATTGCTCAATGTTTTTTTTTTTTTGTAACCTGCAAAAAAGAAAATGGTCCCTCAACAATCTGACCCCACCTCACTTCCCACTCAGCACCCACCACCCCACACCCAATACACCACCACACACCCTCACTCACCTAAACAGGTGACAGGGTGAAGATTCACTCTCCTTTCAAAGGCACATCTTGCTGTTGGAACCGCTGACTGCAATATGAGAAACTAAGATAAGTGTGGTTCAATGTATCTCAATGGAGTTTTGAACTTTGCCATTTTTGCATATTTTGACCCCACATTTTCAACATGATCCTTTGGAACCCCTCCTCATGACCAATGGTGGTGAAATTACACACATCAAGCCTGAAACGTGATTTTGCAGTCAGTTGGCAAAATCACCTTTTGGATGGGATTGTAACATTATCACCACCCTTGTTCATGAGGTGGGCTCATAAGAAGGCTATGTTTAAAATCTGGGGTCAAAATATGTAAAAATGGCAAAGTTAAAATTTTACTATGCTCACTCATAACCTTGGCAATTTTAAATATTTTGACCCCAAATTTTCAACATAGCAATTTTTTATACCACCTCATGAATGTGGCAGCTGTCATTTTTCAAATTCTGGCCAAAATGTATTTTTTCACACCTGTGGCATGGAATGATTTTTTGAGGCTGTAGAATGATGTTTCGTCAGGGATTTGAAAATTTTCACTACCGGGATCATGAGATGGTGTAATAAGAAGACTATGCTGACAATTTGGTGTACAAATACGGTAAAATGCCCTGGCTATAAGTGAACATAACTTAGGGCTGATGCGCATGCCTGAAATCATGGTTTTACTTTTCAAAATCAAATATCAACAGCAAAGACCACTCGTTATATAAGTAAGCAATAACACCTTAAAGGTTGTGTGGTATTGGGCAATACCAGACTGCCCAGGGGCATAATGAGGACCGACACCACAGGTGGAGGGCCTTTATAGCCCATGGAAGGTCTGCTATTGCCCAATACCGCCCACCCTGGAGGGTATTATTGCACTTAGAAAATGTTAAAGCAGATGAAAAAACGTTTTCACTAGCCATTGTTGCACTTTTTGCTACTAACTGCTATCAACTGCTATGTCTGCTGTTTTGCTTTTTGGATGTCTGAGCAAAAATTTTAATCACTTATTTTGCATTTCTACTACTTTTGCTCAGTGTCTTTTTTGAGTACTGCATGCTTTGGACTGTGTATTCATGTACTGAAAGGCTGACTGCTCTCTCTATGCAAGGCATCGAACCCAGCACCACCTTTGTGGCTTCTGAGAGGAAGAGGTATTATTTATTTATTTATTTAAAAATATCGGCTATACAGACCGTTGAGTCAAAGACTCATTTACAAAGGCACCTCATCATAGAGAACAAAGACAGACAATGTTACATAGTACAATACACAGCAATAGTTACAAGTTTTAAACAATAGTTACAGGTTTAACAGGTGTTACAGGAGGATGACACCTCAGTGATACAAGAGCTGCAAACAGTTTGGCAGCATACAGAGACTCGGGTGCCTGGTCAGCAGTGCTGTGAAGTACTGAGCAAGCATATTGCAGAGCTCAGTGTCAACAGAAGATATGGAATGCAAGCAAATAAGCCCTGTGGGGGACAGTAGTATTTATGACAGGATGGAGGAACAGACTTGTGGAGAGGCATTGGTGTAGAGAAAAGCAGTCTGAGGGACATTGTCATGATCTGCAGTGGATTGGCCATTGGGTTTGGCAGATTAGGCCCCACAGGGAGGGTCCAGAGGGTAGATCAGCCTGAAGTTAGGTACACTTACAGCAGCAGGTGGTGAATAAGTGGTTCCTGAGGGCCTTCTTGAAGGGACCAATTTTAGTGTTGTTGGTGATATTGGCTCATGGGGAGTTGAACCAGAAGGGTGCTCTGTAGCAGAAGGATCTCTGGGCTAGGGAAGTCCTGGTTCTGGATACAAGTAGGGTGGACTTACAGGTACTATGGATGGGGACCGTGGGGGTGGTCCAGTGGAGGGAGGTGGTTACCCCGGGGGCAAGAGCCCGAGGAGAGTCTTTTGGGCTAGCAGGCAGGTCTGGTAGTGGAGCCGCTCCTCTAGGTTGAGCAGGTTGGCACAAGAGTACAGCAGACAGGTGTGGGTGCACCTGGTGGCTCCAGTCAGCAGCCTGCAGGCCTTGTTAATGGAGAGCTGGATTTTGTCGGGAGCAGTATTGTCAGCTGCTGCATAGATAGGCAGGCTGAAGTCCACTAGGGACAGGACTGAGGAGGTGATGGCCAGCTGGAGAGCTTCTGGGGGAAGGCAGTCTCTGTGGCAGTATAGAAGCCCCATCTTTGAGTTGGTGGTGGCAGAAAGGGCACTGATGTGGGAGTGGAAGGTGAGGGCAGAGTCGAAGGTGATACCCAGATATTTATAGGTGGACACTTGTTCAAAGGGGTGCAGAGTGCTGGGTAGTAACAGGAGGGGGGCATTTCTGGCCTTGCTTTGGTGGGCATGAAGATCATTGCCTTAGTATTTTTTAGGTTCATGACCAACCTATGTTCAGTGAATCACTATTCTGCTTGGTGAAAGGCATGCTGGAGGGAGGCCTGTAGTGATGCAGGGTTAGGGTGTGAGGAGAATAGCACTGCATCATCTGCATAGAGGAGTATTTTACTAGTGCAGGCTGTGGGTAGTAAGTTAAGATAGAGGCTCAAGATAAGGGGTCACAGGATGGAGCCCTGGGGTACTCTGGAGTGGACTAGTCAGGTGTCAGACAAGGTGCTTTTGATTTTAACACACTGGGCTCTGGATGAGAGGTAGCTGATGAACCATGTGAGGGGACCAGTGGGGAAACCAATGTGAAGGAGAGAGTCAAGTAAAAGGGGATGGCAGAACATGTCAAAGGCCTTGGAAAGGTCGATGAACACAGCTCCGGTGAGGCTGTCACAGTCTAGGGCAGAGTGCAGGAAGCTAGAGAATTCCAGGAGAGCAGTTGTAGTGCTATGACCAGAGAAAAAGCCATGCTGCTCAGGGCACATAATATCATACTTGGTCACATACTCTGTGAGTTGGTCTGCTACCACCTTTTTGAGAGCTTTAGAGAGTGGGTGAAGGATAGAGATCAGCTGGTAGTTACTAGGGGAGGACCGATCCCCACTCTTGTGTATGGGCATGATGACAGCTGTTTTCCAGGCACTGGGGAACTGACCCAGACACAGTGATCAGTTTAGTAGGTCAGTAAGGGGGACCTGAATAACATCCAAGACCTGACGTAAGATCCTAGTCTCCAGAGGGTCATTACTGGGGCTATTGCTACTGACAGCTTTTCATAGATAAGGCCTGGCTTCAAGTGGGGATATTGTGTGAAGGTAGAATAGTGGGTGAGGGAGGGTGAGGGGCTGAGAGACCAGGACAGTGTCAAAGAAGTTGGTGGGGAGGACGGAGCTAAGGTCAGAGAATGCAGTATTAAGGCAGTCCACAATGCCAAGGGGATCTGTGAAGACAGTGCCATTAATGGAGAGTTGGGAAGGGTGGAAGCATGACTTCCTGTTCAGTTCTTTCATGTTATTCAAGAAGCTCGTGGCTGACCCCCAGGAGGAGGCAAGGGTGGTGCAGTAGTTTTCAACCTTAGCCTGTTGGATGGCCCAGGTACACTTATTGCACTCAGTGCTGTAAGCTTGCCTGTCCACTGGTTTGCCAGATTCAGCAGTGATGTGCCAGAGGTTATCCTTCATCTTAAGTTTCTGGATGAGGGATTCGGTGACCCATGGCGCATTTTGTTTTTTGGTGCGGGTCCTGGCAATGGGAGTGAAGAGGTTTCATGTCTTGTTAAAGGACTGCGTGAAGAGGTCAAGGGCTAGGTCAATGGTTGGAACATGGCTAATGGGTGACCAGTCCTTCTGGGCAAGATATAGTTTGAGTTTTCCTAGGTCACCTGGGTGGAAACGCTGGCACAGAATTGTTCTTGGTACCATCTTATTGGTGGTAGAGGACCACAAGAATAAGACTGGGGAGTGATCACTTAGTGAATTGGAGAGAATGTTGGTATCCTGGATTTTTGGGGGGTGGTTGGTTATAATAATGTCCAGGAGGGTGCTGGTTCCAGTAGAGGGGTTGTGTCTGGAGAGCTGGGAGACTAACTAGGTCATATCGAGGGCAGTGAAGGTGTCTCTTGTTTGGGATGCAGAACTAGCAAGCCAATTGATGTTTTGGTCCCCAGTAACTACTTGCACTGCTTTGTGAGGTAGGTTTGCTAGGAAGTCGGTGAGTGACAGAATAGCAGGGTTCTGGTTCCTTGGGGGAATGTAGGTGACTGTGAGGAAGAGCAGACCCCTAGTGGAGTCTGGGGTGATTTTTAGAGAGAGAGCTTGCACTCCATTATCAAGCTTGGAAGCTGGCAGTGCATGGCCAAGGATGGTGTTGCGCATGTAGGCAGCACATCCACCCCCACACTTGCCCACCCAGTCTTCCTAAAGAGGGTGTACCCAGGTGGATTTAGAGAACCAGGTCTCCACTAGGGCAATAATGTCCAGTTGGTGTTGTATGACCCAGCACTGGAGTGCAGCAGACTTTTTCATGAGGCTGCAAATGTTCAAGGAGGCAATGCAGAGGCCAGGTGTAGAAGGAGGCTTGTTTTGACTGGCAGACATAGGGCATGGGTTTGGGTGAACATTCCCAGAAAGTAACTGTAGCAGCATGATTACTCTGACAAGTGGATGGTAGTGATTGGCACAACTCATAGAGCACCTGGACGAGGGTCTGGTCACTGGTGTGCAGGGGATAGGTAAGGCATGGAGGGTGGGAAATGTGATTAAGAGCAGGGTGTGAGGGTGTGGGAGGGAACAGGTGGTGGGTGTGTTGGCAGGAGGGGGGTGCAGCGGGGCCGATGGTGTTTCCAGTGTGGGGGAGGCCGGGCACCATGGTACGGATAAGTGGTGCAACACTGGGTGTGAGGGGTAAATGCCCTGGTTGTGGAAAGGCAGGTACCAGGAGGATCAGTGTGGCCAGACTTAGTAAGTGGGTATAAGCATCCATCATGCCTGCTGTTGTGTGGTATGATTTGAATAAGAACTATATCTAGCCTTTCTTGAGTGACACAGTCACTGCCACAGCAGAGTAGTGGCAGAGCTGTGGACTTTGGAACTAAAGATACCAGGTTCAAATCCCAGGAAGGGGGGTATCCTAAGAGTCTGGTGAAAAGTAGTCCCCGAAGCAGCTGGAGGTCTGCAGGGTGTAGGTCCAGAGGCAAAAAGAAGGGGTACAATAGCAACTCCTAGTGGCAACACAGGGAGTGTGCAGTGTCTGGAGGAGAGGTGGGCAGGGAGGAGGCTGACAGACAGGAGACAGTAAATATAGACAGCTGAGAGAAGGATCAGGAGAGTGTCAGTGGGGAAGTAGAGTGTAGAGAGGAGATTAGAGAGGCTAGTACAGGTGAGTGTATAGGTAGGCAAGCTCCCTCTGGTAGACAGTCAATATAAGCTGCAAATGAAGAAGTGGGGACTTAGTAAATAGTAAATTCAGTGACAAGAAGTCACGTGATAGGGAGGGACTATAAATTGAGGGTCGGGCTTGGGTGGGTGTATGGCTGGGGTGGGTGGGGCAGTCGACGTGAAGCGTCAATAGGCTAACATCCCCAACATACAAGCTTGCTAGGTGGGAGGCTGAATTACCTCTTACAGCCCCACGGAGTGCTCCAGCCCCAGGTGTAGTGTTGCAGAGGTTGGTCTTGCTTGCTAGTGGGAAGGGGGGGCTTCTGTAGGCCTATATGTGGAGAAGGAAACAAAGCCTGGAATTAGTATGCAGCAGGAGGCTGTACAGATGCTACTGCACATACGGTAACTGTTGGGCTCTGTATCAGGACAGGGACCCTACTACACATGTGTGGGAATCTTGGCAAGATGGAGACAGAACACCAGAAACACAGCAGCAGTATTACAGGTATGTGCATCAAAACAACAGAGATTCCCCACAACTGCTGGTTAAAAAAAACAGCAACAGGCTGTAGCAGACTAGAGAGCAGAGTTAAAGCAGTGCACAGTAGCTATGAAAATGATCAGATAGGTCCTTAAAGTAACACTGAAATTCCCCTCTAAACCCAGCTGAATGAATCCGAGGATCATGCAGTCCAAAATCAATCAGTAGATGTTGTGGGATCTAATAATGTCCATGACAAAAACACAACATTACCTAATAAGCCTCCTGATAAAAACAGCCTTCAGGTACAAAAAAAGGCACCGTTCCCAATGTATTATATAAAAACAAATGAAAGGTAAGTGTGGTGCATGGGGATATCATTTAATCATTTCAGGGTCCTAATTAAGTCATAATGCCATCCCCATGCACCACACTTACTTAATATATTATAGAGCATGGCTGTGCCCCAATAATTAGGGTTGAGTAGCCTGTTTAATGTTAAACTTCACATTTTTCACTTTAATAACTTTGTAACCAATCAATGGATTTGCACAAAAATTGGCATGTGCTGTCCCGAAGGGTAGATCTCTTGAGGTAGCTAGTTTTATTCCAATTGGATGTGCGGATTCTGAGATCTGGATAGTGCAAAAACCTTCAAAGTTGCCAGTTTTTGCAGTTTTTTTGCTCATTGCCTTGTGCCCAGACAGTGTTGAATTTTGGTGTGATTTTTTTTTTTGTGGTAGAAACAGCTTGGGCAACAGAATTGCCATGTATTTGTTTGTTGAAAAAATATTAATCTGTTGCAAAGTTATTCAGTGTTTAAGTTCCCATTATTTTCAATGGGAAGATCACTCTCCAGGATAGAGCAATGGGTTCGAAAAAGGATTTTGGCTTCATGAAAAAGGTTTTTTTTTTGTGAGTGGCCAATCCTTTTTCACCAGAAAAAAATTCCTTTTTTGTGAGCCACCATCTTTTCTATTTTTTCACACAACAAATTGTCATAACACTGTCCAAGGATACATTTTACAGACATTCAAACATGTATCTTGCTCACTGGGAGATGATAAGCTTCACTTAATATTTTTTTATAGCTCCCATGCCCTCCGAACATTTTTTTAACTATTTAAATTCTTTTTCATCACTGCTAAGATCTGTTTTTGTGAATCCTTTTTGGTTCAAATGAAAAAGGATCATGAATCATGAAAAAGGATTTGGGACACACAGAAAAAAAGTCGTTTCCCAGCCTTTCCCCATAATTTTCTATTTTCTTAGTGTAGTTTTCCTTCCCCCCTTCCTGATCACAGATCCCATCTAAAACACAAGTTTTCTGTAGTGTAGTGGTCCCTCCCTCCTCCCAGTCACAGCTCCCATATAAACATTAGTTTTCCTTAGTGTAGTGGTCCTTCCCCCTCCCCAGTCTCCGATCCCATATAAAATATAATTTTCCATAGTGTAGTGGTCCCTCCCCACTCCTGGTCACCAATCCCATATTAAACATTAGTTTTCACTAGTGTAGTGGTCCCTCCCCCCTCCCTGGTCACTGATCTCATATGAAATAGTTTTCCATAGTGTAGTGGTCCCTCTCCCCATGCTCCAATCGCCGCTCCCCATTTCCCTGGTGTCTAGTGGCACCCCCCCAACTGCTGATCATCGTTACCCATTACCCTGGTGTCTAGTGGCACCCCCCACCAACAGATCACTGTCCCCATTGTAAACTTTTAGATCCCTGGTGTCTAGTGGCAAGCCCCATCATCCCATCTCAATCAGAACCTGAAATGAAGAAAACGGTACATCTATTTTTTTTAAATCTGAAAAAAAAATTAGTTCCATGCTGATCAGCCCACCCCACCCCCACCTCCCTGTTCAGCAGCCACCACCCACACACCTCAGTACACATCCACACCCCTTCACTCATCTGAATAGGTCACAGGTTCAAAGACACATCGTGCTGCTGGAACCGGCTACTGCAGTATGAGAAACAAAGGTAAATATGGTTCAACATATTTCAAAGGGAGTTTCAACTTTTAAGCATAACTTAGCCATTTTTTGAGATTTGACCCCAAATTTTCAACATGGCCTTTTGGGGACACCACCTCATGAACAATATGACTGTCATTATGCAACTCCCACCTCAAAGGTGATTTCATGGTCACTTGATGAAGTCACCTTTCAGGTGGGATATGGAAATTATTTTACCATGTTCATAAGGTAATATAAGACATGTTGAAATTTGGGGTCATAAACATGAAAAACACAAAGTTATGATCATTTGTTGCAATTTCACTACACATGCTAGTAACTTTGGAAATGTTAAATATTTTGACCCCAGGTTTTCAACACAGCCTTCTTATTACCCCTCCTCATGTATGGCACAGCTGTCATTTTTCAAATCCTGACCAAAATATATTTTTGCACCTGTGGCACATTATTGCATTGCAGTTGTGCAGAATTATGTTTTGGCAGTGATTCGTAAATTTTCTGTACCAGGTACATGAGGTGAGATAATAAGATGGCTATGCTGACAATTTGGTCACTGTTGTCTTATAAGTGAAAGCACAAGGCCCTCCACAGCTACAGACATATATGCATCTACAGAAGGATGGGAGCACAGGAGGGTCCAAAGGACCGTGCGCTCCCACAGTAAAATAAGGATACCATTATACTATCTCAAAAAATAAGGAAATACATTGCTAAAGCTTCATTAATGCTCCAGTTAGGGTCAAAGCAACAAAAGTTGGGAAATGAGGCATTGAGGGGTTCCACCCTAACACCTCTCCACCAGGGCTGGAGAGCAGGTGAGGTGTTTTGGGCTTCTCAAGCCTAACGCTCATCCCATCCTCACAAAGTCTACACGTCTGACCTTATTATCAGATGGAATTAGGTGAGTGTAAGGCTTGAAAAGCCCAAGGCACATCCCACACCTGCTCTCCTGCTTGGTTTGGGAGTTTTGGGTGTTAACATGGTAAACCCTAATGCCTCATTTCCCAACTTTTGTCACTTTGACCCTTACTGGAACATTAACAAAGTTTCAGCAATTGCAAAACAGCGCTCGATATTATTTCGAGTGTATATCGCCAAAAAGCTAATCGGCAATATACACATGCTGGCGAAGAAACATCCGACAAGGAGTCAGAGTGTGTATGCGAGGGGGCTGAGCCCCCCCCACATCCCCCCCACTTAAGGATTCTCAATTCCGGGAGGGGTGCATGTAAGGGAGGGGGCAACACTCCTGACTCCAAGAAAAAAAAAAGACGCATCTGCAGCCAGTGGCAAAATTCCTACCTGCACCCAGCCCCAAACCCAGTACCAGCTGTGCCACAGCTAGCCACCCTCACCACCACACCACACGGCTAGCTCGGCTCAGCAGGTACATTACCCCCTTACAAACCCTCTTCCCTATACCTCCCCTTTCCCTCGCTATCCCCTCCTTCTGGTCGCCTTTCCCTACACTCACTTTCGTGTAGGGTCACTACCATTGCAGGGTAGCCCAGGAACAAAATGCTAAATATGAGTCACCGTTTTGACGGTCACTTGTATTCAGTCACCATCCTCACTGGATACCATCTACACATATATATATATTTACTGTATAGTTACATATGCACTATATATGGGATATGATATGGGGGAGAGTGAGATAGGAGAAATATCTTCATGTGCTATATTTGACCTTCTGATCAGTGGCAAAGCCACGAGAGAGGTCGGAAGAGGTCAAGTATAGTTATTGAAAAATTTCTAATTTTTCACTCTCCCCCATGTCTTATTTGATTTGTACAACAGGTGTTGAGGTGGTTTTGTGATAGAAATGATAAGCTGCAAAAGGAAAAAAATACAAAATATAAACTGTGCCCCTCTGATCAATGGCTTAGCATAAAAGAAGAAAATCAATGTTGGACAAATCAATACAGTAAAAATTAAAACAATCAATACTGTTCAAATCAATACAATCAATATAGATGCAAACTAGAAAGCAACTAAGTCTACAAAGCATTTCACATTTGCTAACTTCAGTGCTGCATGTGGCTATTGTGATGTCATCAGCATTATTAAAGCTGCTATCTAATTGGTTTTGTATTCCATTATGACATACTCAGCTTTGCAAGATAGTTCTGTCTTAGAACAGTAACTATCTTGCAAGCTGGTCATAAAATACAGTAGTAGTTTTATCATGGCTAATCCAGACCCACACCTGTTGCATAAATATGTGTATATATACATATACATACACACACACACACACACACACACACACACACACACACATATGCATCAACACCCACACACACACGCTCATATACTTCAAGGCTCCTAAGTATACAGCCTGCAGCAAAAGAAGTAAGCAGACTTGATGTGTCAAGCAAGGCTGCAAGTGTATTCTGCAGCTGAGGTAAACAACCTAGCTCAAGTGCAAAGATCAGCAGTATTTGAGTTGTTTTTTAAGATGATTTTCTATGCTCCCATCACTACTAAAGACATGGCCTATCCTCATGACCACAATATATTCACTCCAGTTGCTTTTAGCAACTCAGCGTTGCCGCAGCTTCCTGCTTTTGAGCTCACCCCCTGCACTATGCTGGAATCCTGCCAGCTGCAGGCCTGTCTTTCTCACTTACGCACTTAAACACAAGACCAAGGTATTCATTCATATAGGAGGCAAACAGTAAACTAATAGAGACAGAGTTAATGTTCTCTGGCAATCTTACATGTATACTACAGCATGTTACTTACCCTGTTTTCTGCAGTTTGTTTTTCATAATTTATAAATGATTCTGTATGTTCGGGGAATTGGTTTAATTTCCTTATCATTTGAAAAGGAAGCAAGATGTAGGATGAAGACAATTCTATTAGTAAAGATCTAAAGCATGAGGAACACTACAGTTACTAAGAACTAAGTTCATCAAATGTCTACACAGTTGTTGAGAGTGATTACAATTACTAGTTATAGATTACACTGGTGGGTACTTTTTAAAACTGCAGTACATCTTATGGGGTGCATTTTGACCCACACTTTTCATTCCACTTTAGGAAATGGAGAAAGGAGGAATTATTTAACCAGAAAAGGCACACTAAGCCAGCACTTATTTCCAGATGTGACCTGGGAGCACAAGGAAGTTAAGTGACTTGCTCAGGGTCACACAGTATGCAAGAGGGGGCTGATGGGATTCAAACCCATGTCTCTAGGTTTGCAGCTCAGTGCACTTAACCACTAAGCTATACTCCCTCCTTTAGTTTGCCCCTTATCTCCTGACTTGTATAATATCCTTATTTTCCAATTTTAAGTCTACTTTAGTACCTTTTTTTTTTTTTTACATTTGAAATAATAAATGGTGCACTCCTTTTAATATGGCTCCTGGTTTTCATTCTTTTGGTAGTCTTAGCTGATGTTGTATGAACATATGAAATTTGCCAGCAGATAAAGGCCTAGAGGACTATCAAGTCTACTCTAATGTGCAGCTAGCACCCCTTATTCTGCAGCTGCACCTCACTTCCACCCTTTCCCTCCATTGACCCTCCCCCTTTTCCTGTCCCATCCCTTTTTGAAGCAGTCCACTGTTCTACTGGATACCACTTCTACAGATAACGCACTCCACCCAGCTGCCACCCTCTCTGTAAAAAAGTGTTTCCTCATCTCCCTCCTGAACCTTCCTCCCTCCAGTCTCATATCATCGCCCCTAGTGTCCGTCCTCTCCCTTATTTTGAACAGCCCCTCTGTACCTGTCTTGTTTATTCCTTTCATGTACTTAAAGGTTTCAGTCATGTCCCCCCATCCCTCCTCTCCTCCAGTGAGTACATGTTCAACTCCCTCAGCATCCTCTCATATGATAAGTCCCCCAGCCCCTTGATCATCTTTGTTGCCCTGCGCTGCACCCCCTCCAGTAACTTAATGTTCCTCTTCAGATACAGGTGCTAGTACTGCATGCAGTACTCCAGGTGCAGTCTAACTAATGACCTATACAGTGGCCAAATCACCTCCGCCCTCCTAGAGGATATACCCTTGCAATGCAACCCAGAATTTTGTTGGCCTTTGTAGCTGCCTTCCTACACTGTGCTGAGTTATTCATTGACCCTGTAATGAGCACCCCCAGATCCTTCTCCTCCTCTGTCTGGGCTAGCTGCACTCCCCCCAGCTGGTAACTCTTCCTTGGGTTTTTCACCCAAAATGCAGCACCTTGCACTTTTTGGCATTAAACCCCAATTGCTAGGTGTCTGACCAGGTTTCAAGCTTTGCCAGATCATACTGAAACCCCTGCCATCCCCCTAGGTCATCCACCACCGCTCCCATCTTGGTATCATCAGCAAACAGACTGATCTTGCTATTGATGTCCCATGAATATCCCAAACAACACTGGTGCTAACACCGATCCTTGTGGAACACCACTTGTCACTACCCTTGGGTGTGAGAGCTCCCCACCCACCACCACTCTCTGTTGCCTTCCCAGAAGCCAGTTCCTTACCCATCTCACCAGCTTTGCATCCGCCCCGTGCCTTCTAACTTATTTCCCAGCCTCCCATGCAGCACCGAGTTGAATGCCTTACTGAAGTCCAGATACAGGACATCCGTTGCATGGCCCCTGCCCAGTTGCCTAGTTACCCAGTCATAGAACTCCACCAGGTTGGTTTGGCAGGATCTGCCACATATGAAGCCATGCTGTCTGCTGTCCTGTAGTCCTATGGCCTCTAGGAGGGCCACCAGCCTCTCCTTCAGGATAGTCTCCATCAGCTTACCCAAGATGGATGTGAGACTCACTGATCTGTAGTTCTCCAATTCATCCTTGGGGCTACTCTTGTGGAGGGGCACCACATGAGCCATCCTCCAATCCTGAGGTACACACCCTGAGTGTAGTAAGGCATTAAATAGGTCTGCCAAAGGTCCTGCAGGGACCTCTGCCAGCTCCTTCAGTACCCTGGGGTGGATGCCATCTGGGCCTGGTGCCTTGTCCACCTTCAGTGCCTTCAAACCCTCCCGAACTCTGCCCTCCATGATTTCCCCATCTGTCACCCTTCCCCCCTGTTTCTGCCATTTCTCCCCCCTTGGGAATCACCCCTCTCTTCTCCTTAGTAAATACAGAGCAGAAGTAATAATTTCACACATTGTACACCTACTGTCCAATAAGGCCAGGAAGCAGTGTATACTGCATGCTTGTTAATTTAGGCAAAGAAAATTGATGTTAAAGAAAGCGTGTTGAAAAACAAAAAGACAATACTGATAAAAATCTGGCCCAAGACACATTAAAAAGGGCTTCTTTTATTATTTCAAATGCAAAAAAAGGAGCTAAAACAGACTCAAAATGGGGAAAAGGGTATCTTAACAGGCTAGAGATAATAGGCAGTCTAAAACATAATACAAAAGTATAGGTTAAATTAAACTTTCCTTTAAAATGTATTCTGTTTTAAATAGTTTGGACAGGTAGGTAGTTGAGATTACTTTCTAAGGGGAAAAATTAATCTCTGGATTGCTCTTATTTACCTTTCCAATTTGTATATACCACAGCAGAACACATTATTATACTTCACCGGTGCCATTTTCTTCAGCCAAACATGGCTCTGCAAGTCAACAGTGCTCATCCATCCTGCGTGCAGGGGAAACTACTGACTTCAAACTAAGAGGTCATCAGTAATCTGTAGCTGTTTGTTTTTCTAAATCAGTAATCAGAAGTCTATAACTGACTACTTCTCTAAACCAGTAATCTGTACTGACTACTTATCAAAATCTTTTTTTACTAGCCTTGAGTATCTATTTATTTTTCAATTTTATCAAAACAAGGGCTAGAGTCACAAAAAATTGCAAAGTGCAATGCAAATGTTTACATTGCACTTTGCCTTTGCCCAGGTGGTAAAAATGCTGTTCACAGATGGACAGTGTAGGGTGCTATCTGACTGTGAGTAGGGGTAGGAAGAGACAGCGGTAACCCCATTACCACTACTTCTAACCCTACTTGTGCTGCCCTGACCTGCATTCCCTGAAATGGCCCCAAAATGAACAGCTCAAGTGCACTATTTGATTTACAAAAGAAGCTATGCCGAAGAGGCCATTGAGCATGCAAGGTGCTAGTTGCCATTTGCATGCCCATTATGTGCTCATTTACATGGGCTGCGGGTGTCCTAGTGTGCCCCTCAACTCCTGCCTGATGCAATCATAGCCACTGATGGTGTAGTGGTCCTTCCACTGTCACCAATCGCTGTTTCTGTATAAAAAAACTGCCCTGGTAGTCTAGTGGTCCCTCCCCTGATGTCCGATGAGCCTCCATTTATTTACAAGAATATTTTCTGGTAGTTTAGTGGTCCCTCTCCCCTCCCCTGTTCTCTGATCACCATTTCCATATAATAAAAATCATGTTCCCTGGTAGTCCAGAGGTCCTTCCCCCTCCCTGGCTTCTGATCACTGTCCAATGGTGAAATAAATGTGTCCCTGGTAGTCTAGTGGTCCCTCCCTCCTCCCCAGTCTCTGATTGCCATCCCAATAGTGAAAGAAATTCTTCCCTGGTAGTGCAGTGGTCCCTTCCTCCACCTGAACACCCGCCCAATAAAAAAAATCTCATTGGTGTCCAGTGTAACCCCCCCACCTCACAGATTTAGCATAAAACTAAAGTGCCCCATGTCCCTGGTAGTCTAGTGGACCCCCCACCCTTCCAGCCTTGCAAACAGTGATCTACCACCCCACACCACCCCATTCCAAAACCCAGCCAGTGACCAGCACAGCCTTCTTCCCACTACCATGGCCGGCCACTGACTGTACCATTAATGACAGAGTACAGTATACAATAAGCCCTTATTGGTTGACCAATGAGCACATAGTGTATACTGTACTCTGTCATTCACAGTTCAGTCAGAGTCCGGCCATGGTACTGGGAGAGGACTGTGTCAGTCACCAGCTGGGTTTCAGGATGTGGTGGAGTGGGACTGGTAGGTCACTGTCTGCAAGGGTGGGAGGGTCCAATAGACCACCAGGTACATAAACGCTTAGTTTTGGCGTCAAGTCAGCAAGGGAGGTACGCTTGGACACCAATGAGATATTTTTTAATTGGGTGGGTGTTCAAGGGGGGAGGACCACTGACTACCATGGAAAAATTGATTTCACTATCGAGATGGTGATCAGAGACTTGGCAGGGACCACTAGACTACCAGGACCAAATTTATTTCACTATCGGGAGAGCAGTCAGAGACTAGGGAGGGAGAAGGGGCCACTAGACTTCCAGGGACAAATTAATTTCACTTTTGAGACAGTGATTGGAGCCCGAAGATGGAACTACTAGACTATCAGGACACAATTGTTTTTTAAATATTGGGAAAGTGATTGGAGAACAGGGAGGGGGAGGGGAGGGAACATTGGACTGCCAGGGACACGATGGCACTGAGGGCTGGGCAGTGTGACACTGAGGGATGGGCTGTGAGACTTTGATGATGGACTATGTGATGCTGGAGACTGGGCTGCATGGCACTGAGGGGTGGGCTGTGTGACATTGAGTGCTGGGTTGTGTGGCACTGATGGCTGTATTGGTTGGTTATTTATTTATTTCAAATGTTTCACCAGGAAAAATATACGGAGCTGATAACAGCTCATTTCCAGATGCATCCTGGGTGCAGAGGTAATTGGGAAAAGAGAACAATCAAGGCAACAAAATTACATAAAATTACATGTCAGGAAGAAGACCAAGTAACAAATAGTAAGCTACAACTTAAATAATCAAATTAAACAAGTTATACCATATTTGTGTAGTAAAACCATGGATGTGGAGATGATTGTAACCCAGAGGTTATCAGGGAGGAGCAATAAAGTGCAAGGTACAACAAGTTGCCAGGATAGCCCAGGAAAAACAGAAGGTGGTGGAAAAGAGAAGAACAGGAGGAAGGGATAGTCAGTAGAGAATAGAGGGAACATGGTCAACTGTCAGGAGCAATTACAGGTGTGGGTGGAGAATTCATTGAGTAGGGAAGAGAATAATTGCATAGAAGGGGCGGAGCAGATGTTTAGGGGAGAGAGTTCCATAGTTTGGGGAGATGGTATGAGAAAGCAGTCTGGCCAGCCGAAGATTTTCTAGGAAGAAGAGCAAGTGAGTGATAACCAGAGTTACAGAGAGTGTAAGAGGAGGGTGGAGGGGTGGAGAGGAGAGAGGGGTTGTAGGAGGGGAGGGAATCAATCCAGAATTTAAAGATAAAGGAGGTGCAGTGAGTGAAGCATCTAGCTTCAATGGAGGGGAGGGCCAGGGATGAATAGAGGAAGCAATGGTGGGTATGGGGAGGACAGTACAAAGCAAACTGTTAAAAAGAGTGAAATGGGGCTCCAGTCTGGCTAGGGTGATCTTAGGATCAGCCCTGTAGACAACATCACCATAGTCAAAGATGGGAAGGATAATTTTCTGGACAATAGCTCAGTGAGCAGGAAGAGGGATGCAACCTCTATTCTTGTATAATGCATTGAGTTTGGGGTGAAGTTTTTTGTGGATGGCATCTACATGCCAAGAAAAGTCAAAGTGATGGTCAAGCCATACTCCCAAGTACTTAATTGAGGGGCCATCTTTAACTGAGGTCACGTCCAGGGTGTGGAAGGAGCGGAAAGCAATAAGCTTTGAGAGCTTCTTTCTGGTGCCAAAGATCATGAAGACCATTTTCTTGGTGTTGAATGATAACTGGTTAGACTGGAACCACTGTTAGACATTGTCAAAGTCCAGCTGGAGTCTGGTCATCAGATCAGAAGGAAAGGATCCAGAGGTAAATATTACCTCATCAACTGCGTACATGTAGATGGAAACAGAGCAGCAGGCAGCAGGGAGGTCATTGAGGAAGACCGAGAAGAGTATCAGACCAAGAACGGACCATTAAGGGGCATCTGTTCAGACAGGTAATGGAAGGGATAGGGAATCTCCATTTCTAACTGACTGAGTTCTACCTTCATGATAGGAGCAGAACTAATTAGTTGAGGAGTCAGAGAGCCCTGCTGCCTTAAGCTTGTCAAGAAGAACGGGGTGGGCTACAGTGTCAAAGGCTTTGGCCAAGTCAACAAAAATGGCTGCAGTGAGAAGGTCCAGATCCATTCCAGAGAGAATGGAGTCAGTGAGCCGGAGAAGTGAGGAGGTAGTGGAGTGGAATTTACTGAAATCAGGCTGGAAGGGGTGAAGAAAGAGGTCAAATCAAGGAAGGACAGCTGGGCTAACACAAGGTGTTCTTGTAGTTCGCCAAAGTGAGGAGCAGAGAGAGAGGGTGGTAGTTGCCAGGAAGGGTGTGGTCACCTCCTTTGGGAAGATGTATAACAGTGGCCGGGTCCAAGGCATCAGGGACAGAGGCAAGGGAGAAAGAGAGGTTAAGAAGGGAGGAGATAGGCAGGGCAATGCCATGGGCAGAGAGGACGAAGAGTTTAGGGTTGAGTTCATCAGGGCTCTTACCCTTAAGGGGATTTAGTGCCAGGAGAGCATTGAGGGTATCAGTAGTGGAGACAAGAGAGAAGTAGGGAGACTGGGTGGTAGGCCATGGGGAGGGAAGGGGGGTGTGGCTGGGGAGAGGGAGGAGATAAGAGGAAGAGAAACAGGAGTTGAAGAAAGAGCTGAACTCAGAAGCAACAGAGGGGGGTCAGAAATTGGCGTGTTATTCACCTTGAGGACAGGGGCAGAGGACTGGCTTGAGGGAGAGAAGAGAGTGTGCATGACCTTCTAGAACTTGGAGGGGTGGTTCAGGTTGTTCTGGAAGGTGGAGGTGAAGTACTCAGCCTTGGCAAGCCTAGTGGCTCTTGTCCAGGCATTGCAAAGGGCACAGTACTTAAATAAGTCAGCAGGGGAGCAGGAGGACTCGGGAACCTTCCAGGAAAGATTACATGCATGTAGGCTGGCCAGTAACTCTGCATAAATCCAAGGGAGGTGGGAACATTGGACCCTGGTTTTCCTTAGGGGGGGCATGCCAATTCCAAATTGCAAGGACATTGGTATTGAAGAAGGTAAGAGCAGAGTTAATGAAGCTGGTAGAAGAGACAGGTCACAAGTCAGTGGCTACCAAATCTGCCTGAAGGGAGTACAGGTCCAGTGACCGGAAGGTTGTGCAGCACTGATGGCTGGGCTGTGTGACACTTAGAGCTGGGCTGGGGTATTGATGGTGCAATTTAATTTATGATGAGGCAAGGCAAGGGGAAAGTGAGAGATTAAGTGATTTAATTGTCCAGGGCAAACAAAAATTATCAATTGTTTATACACAGGTATTGCAAGTGGGTTTTTGATGTGCTATACTGTGGGACTCAAGCTCAGAACACTGTGGAAACTAATACCTATTTGTGCAAGTCAGTGTTAATTTTCACATCATGGAACAGCATCATATATTTTAATATCTCAGTTTTTAATGTGTGATGTGTGGGCAGCACGTTTTTCTTGTGGGATGGATGGATGAGACAGTGATCCTGAGGCATAAAATGAAGGCCATCCCTTACAATGTGTGATAGTTGAGAGGTATGTGGAGAGGATCAGTCAGGCTGCATGGGTGAAAGACCATACTGGATTAAGACAAAGGTGAGAAAACAGTAATGCAAAAAGAAATTCCTGAATCTCTTTTGTTGCCATCTCTAATTTCTTCCAGTTCAGAGTACCTGTGTGTAGCTGGCATCAGTAGTTTTGTCAATGCTCATAGTGAGGCTGAGGAAGAGGTGTGCAAAGCTAAAGGTTCCTATCTTTGATGAACTCTGAATTGTGAGTTAAAGTATTCCATTTGCTTCACTGTGTTAAATGCTACAAATCTGACCTAATTTTCAGCATTCTTAACATTTAATGCACATGCTGATAAATAACAGAATTAATCAGAATCCCCATCTGTTCCAGTTCTTATTTAATAAGGGTCAGACATTTTCCCCCGAGTTCTGCCAGCCCTTTGATATTATAAATTGGTAGAGTCATTTGCTAAGCTGTGATCTAATGATGTGGGTGAGCCTTTTAACATCATGGAGAAGTGGTCCAGTACAATTTTAAAATGGATAGAAAAATGCTGAAAGCTGATTGGTGGAGAACCAGTCTTACCCATGATGATATCCTTGCACACCCTCACATGTGAAACTAGTTTATACAATGCAACCTACTTTTGATAGTAAAACACATAAATAGATTGATTTTATAATCACAATGCAACACATCAGGATGTGGGTTGCTGGGATGTCAGTTCTGGGGTGGTTAAAGAAACACAGCCTGTGGCCTCATGCCTCATAACGCACCTCAGAAGAGACATCATCCTATTATGATTTACTCGCACGTCACTGTGAGACATCTCCCAGCTAACCACAGTTTACAACAGCATATGCCAGTTTGCCTCCATGTCCCCTTTTAGAACACACCACTCTGACCTTTATAATAACCTTGGCTGACACTTCCCACAGGCACACAGGGACTTCACCTTCTGCTGCCTGATTGACAGGTCATTGTGCACCCGAACCTCTCTACCCTGTTATGGTTCCTAAGGCACAAAACAAATCCATGAGACCTGTGCTCTTCTGATCACCTTCTGCTTAAAGTACCACAAGTAAATTGTAACATGGGCAAAATGGCTTTCTACACATCTGGCCCATCCCTCTGGAATGTCCTTCCAAAGGGAATTAGAACTGCCTATTACCACTCTCTCTTTAAATCACAGCTTCTTGGCTACCTAATGAGTGTATCCCACTGCAGTCGTGCAGCCCAAGATGCTAGCTAATGTCTTGTAAGTTTATATGTGATATGTTAGCACCACTTGTATTCACTATACTATATTAGCAGCATTATTGTATTCTTACAAAACAAATTGTTTAACTCATGTGGTTTGTGCCAGTTTATTGAAACTGTATCCAATGTTTACTTTGTTTTCATCAGCACTTTCAGTTTCTCTTAAAAATATATTGTGTTGTCTGTATTTCCATGGCACTCCCATCCTCTTACCTTAGGATTATGTCTGCCTGATAGGCTGTGTGATGCACATGTGACCTAAGATTGGATTTTGACCTTCCACCAAGCCCCCCCAGGTTCCCTTTGTCTCCAGTTATACATGTGCATCTGAATAGGTTGCAGCACATCACCAGGCTCCTGTGCAAAAGATTCAAGCAAGACAATCCTACGGTAAGGTTTCCATTTTTCACTCTGCAGCACAGACAGACATAAATGTCAGATATGAATATATATATATATATATATATATATATATATATTATATACTATGATGTAAATACTGCTGAATATAAAAATATGTAGTGCCTATATAAGGGACTCTGCAATGAGTGGTCATCAGGAAAGTCTGATGTTTATTTCTCTACATAAAAACATACTACCAAACAGAGACTAGTTAGCAAGATTCAGCTCAAAAGGCTAGCCTGGTGGTGCTGAGGGTTGAGGCGCTGGATGCCACACTTTGCGCCATGCCAGCAACCTGGGTTTGGGAATGAGCCTGGGTCGTCGGAGGTCGGTAGGGGAGGGAAGAGATTGAGGGTCCGGAGGACTGCTGTCTCTTCCCGGGGAGGGTTAGGGCACAAAGCTCACTTGAGGAGCGACCTCTGGCGGTTGCTGGGGGTAGCTGAAAGCAGCGGTGTGGAGTAAGCTGGGGGTTGGAGCCACAGCAACACTTTGCCATGACAAGCTGGGATACAAAAGGGGAATCCAAGTCTGTAAATACCCCCCTCCCGCTGATAGGCAATGGCACCTCCTCCCACAGTCCACACTCCTATAGTCGGGCTCGGCCCCTTCTGCTCTCCCTTCCCCTCCCCTCTCTGGCCCGGTGCCTCAATACTTTGAGAAAGAGCACCCTGGGAAGGGGCGACACTTCCTCAGAGGGCAGACCCGGGGGGATGCCCGGTGCCAGAGAGGAGCCGAAGGGGTAGCCAAGTCATGCAAGGGGGTAGAAACGATGGAGATGGAGGTCTTCAGAGAGAGTTCAGTGGGATAAAGGGGGTGCATAAAATAGAGTTCAAAAAAAAAGACGCAGCTCAAATGTTTTTTTTTTTTTACATTATTTTTTTATATGTACCTACCCACCCACCCACTCCTTTGGGTGGCCAACGCTCACCACTACCGCTTCTCCCTGTTCCACAGTCTGCTGCTTCCTTGACTGCCATCCCAACTGACCCAATGTATCCCTTTATCAGGGGGGCCACCCTACCTATGGTGGCAACCGAGAGAGTAGATCAAAGTGCCTGTAGGCACTTCCTTGCATCTATGTCGGGTGGTGAGGGTGCAGCTTGGGGGCTTACCGGCTTTGCGGCAAAGGGAGGCAGGCTGATGTCATATGGCCAGCATGAGTGGCCATTTTTTTGTTTTCTTCCCTCCTTTCTGCCCTCCCACCCCCAACCTAATTGGGCCTGAGCAAGATGGTGACCTGAGGCGGGGATGTGCTGGGGGGTGTCGAGTCTGTGTGCCACCTTGCATATCAGGTAATCCACCTCCAGGTGCCAAGGTCCTGCCCACCCTCCTGGGAGGGAAGCATCCAATGGATGCTCTGGAATCCCTCTCTGCCAGCCTTCGCTCCTGCACCTGGACTCCGGGCATGAACCGGAGTCACCAGCATGCCAAGTGAACCTCTTCACTGAGCACCATGGAGCCGGCAGCTCCAGTTTTAAACAGATCAAACAGCACAACTTTGTAGTACCCAGTATGTTCAGCATTTGAATCTGGTGCAATACACAAAGATTACCAGGAACTCCTCACCTCCGAGTGAGGGAGTCCAGAGCACTAACGCACAGGCAGACTCTCATCCAGCATTTGCATAGCAGCATGGGAACATCAGTAAAGTAAAGAAAGATTGCAAATATTTGTCATTCTTCCCAACTCCATGCCACTCCCCTCAGATAGCGGAGAGGTGCTGGCTCTGTGTCCTAACCCAAATCCATGCCCTCTTACTAGAGGTCACAAAATTGGTCAGTTGGGAGATCAGGAGATGTAAACATATAAACACATACCAGCATCTAGCCTGTATGTGCACATTAGATCCCGACACCAGTCCTCCAAAAAATTTCCCCCTTATAGGAAATGGAGATCTGAACCTAAGATGGCGGCCGTGACTCGCCTTACTAATCCCATTGTTTTCTATTTCTCCTCAAAGCCATTACCACAATATGGCATCTGTCTTATTCTGCCTCCTTCCCAGGATGCCTCCATTCTTCTAAGCATGCTGTGAAGAGGTGCAAAAGCTCCTATGGCAGCAGTCATGTTGGAGACAGCAATTAGAGTGGATGGAATGATATGGAGAATAACATGGCATAGCGATGGCCATCTTAAGGTTGCACTTTTTGGCAGCCATGCTAAGATGGTCTATTTACCACATGGCCCTAGAGACATGAGTCTTGACACATAAGATGCTAGTTTACAGAATTAAAGATACATGAGCTTCTATGAGGACAGACAAAATGAAACACAAGTTTTAAAATTTAAAGAGACATGAACCCTTTATAGAGCTGTCACAATAACAAAACCTACCAGTGATCATGTAACAAGCTTTCACTGGGCAGACAACTCTAAAAGTGTTCTGAATCAAAATTAAAGAGGCATACATATATATATATATATATATATATATATATATATTATATATATATATATAAAATGCCTCATGGTTCTGCACCATTATTGTCTTACAGATGCCAAAGTCAAGAGAATGCCAAGCATGTGGGGTGCTCCTACTACCACAACAAACAGGTTCAGCATGTGAGTTCAAGAGTCACGACATAGAAATGGATGACCCACTCACAAGAGATTACAGCAGGACCAGTCAGAGCCTGGCAAAAGCAGACTAGCATGTGGATCCTGCTGCAGTTGTGCTACAACAGGTCACTGCAGCAATGACAGAAAGCCAGCAAAATTTCATGCAAAAGGTGCTGGAATGCATGGAGTAAATGGTTAACACAAGGTCACCTACAGGGGGTCACCAAAAGCACCAACAGCTTGCAACAACAGTAAAAGGGATGATACAGAAAGGCTGTCATATAATGAAATAATCATGATAATGGGTCAAAACAAGAGATGGATGAGCAGAACCAAACTCCTGATAATATGCACCCAGAGGAGGATGAATCAGGCGAGCAACAGGATAGCGAGCAAGGCTCAGAAGTAGAGCCCAACAAAGGGGACACACAGGCAACCCCAGAAATCATATTCATAACCTCAAAGCTATTTCCAGTTAAAAACATAGTGAGTTTAGTTAAATGGATAAAGATGACCATGGGATTTGAGCTACCAGTACCACGTGCTGAGAGTAAACTGGAACCAGTGCTCCAGCAACCAGCAAAACAGGACAATTTCTTTCCCATCTGCCTAGCCCTAGATGATATAATCAAAAAAGAATGGGAGGCAACAAACCCAGCCAGAATCCCAGAAAAGAGGGCATAGAACAGAATATATCCTATTCGAGAGGATAATTTTACTGCATGGTGCACTGCCCCAAAGATATTAGAACTAAAAAAAAGAACAGTTCTACATGCAGAGGGCACAGCCGCTCTGAAAGATCCAGTAGACAAAAAGTTAGAAGAGATGCTCAAAAAGATGTTTAAAATGTCAGGTTAAGCAGTCAGAACAACAACGACTGCAATATACACCGCAAGGGCACACATCAGGTGGATTGAGGAGATCGCCAAAAGATTAGTCCCCAAATTGCCAGAAGCAGAACTATTGGAATATACACTCCAGGCAGCCGAGTACCTAGGAGGCATGTTCCTCGATGCATTCAAGCTAAACATGAGAACAATGGTTGTATCTAACAGGGCCAGACACTCTCTCTGGTTAAAGTTATGGGATGCAGATAATGAGTCCAAGGCTCATTTACAAAAACTCCCATTCAAAGGAGGTCTCATCTTCAGAGAAGGACTTATAGAGTTCCTCAGAAGAAGACAAGGCAAAGATCTCAAAGTCGACAAGGATTCAGAGTATCTGCCATCCCACCAAAGATGATATCAAGGATACAAACAGTGACAAAAAAATACAATAATTCCTTTTGAGACAACAGCAGTTCTTTTTAAAACAAGAACACATACCACAACAAAAACAACTCAGGCTACGAAAGCCACAGAGGCTTAACTAGAGGCAGATTCACAAACCAAATGGGAAGGCCCAACAAAACATTCACTCAGCAATTATCAGCTCCAAAGCACCACTCAACAAACACAATAGCCAAACATCCTGGATGATCCACAGATCACACCAGGCAAACACAAGAAAACACACCAGTGGGAGGAACACAACAAGAGTTCAGTGCAACATGGATGAGATCAACCGTGGAGAAGCGGGTAAAGGAAATGATATCACAGGGGTATGCTATTGAATTCAGGGAAAGACCACTCTGAGAAAGATTAGTAACATCCCCAATATCAAAGAGAAAACACACTACAAAACAAGTCAAGTGCATCCTACACAATCTACTGACTACACAGGCAATAGAACGAGTACCCCCAGAAGAGGAAGTACAGGGAATCTACTCCATATTCTTTTTGGTACCCAAAAAGACAGGAGATCTCAGAACCATTCTAGGTCTGAAACTAGTCAACAGCTTCATACAAACAAAAAGGTTCAAGATGTAAACCATAAGATTAACCCTGCACTCAATAAGACCAAGAGACTACCTCACGTTGATAGACCTGAAAGATGCATACTTACACATCCCAATGTGACCATCACACAAAAAATTCCTAAGGTTTCACATAATGGGCCAACACTTTCAATACAAAGCACTACCCTTTGGACTGGCATCAGCATCAAGGGTATTCACAAAAGTTTCAGTGGTAGCAGCCAAATGAAGAGAACAAGGAATACACATCATTCCATACTTAGACAACTGGTTGATAAGAACCAGATCCATACAAGAGTCGCAAAAGGTCACAATCCAAACCATAAAGACACTAGCCAACCACAGATGGGTGATCAGCAAAGAAAAAAGTTGTCCAGCACCAACACAACACATAGAACATCTGGGGATGAAGATAGACACCAACCAAGGCCTAGTCAGATCATCCACAAAGAGAATACACAACCTGCTTCATAGGGTAAAAAAGCTGACAAGTCTGTAGAATCCCATGATAACACCCATCTCTCAAGTGCTAGGATGTATGTTATCTTGCATATACCTGGACCAGTGGGTGAGATGGAATCTCAGACCACTACAAATGTTTCTCCTACAGTACGGCTCATCGTTGAAGGAGAATATGCATCACAAAATGATACTCACTAAGGTAGTCAGGAGATCACTGAACTGGTGACTGAACATACAGAACCTCACCAAGGCAATCCCTTGGAAATCACAAATGACTACACAATAGACACCGATGCCAGCCTCTGGGGATGGGGAGCCATGATGACATCCAAATCTGTCCAGGGCAAATGGACACTGCAAGAAAAGAAGATGCCCATCAATGCACTCGAAATGAGAGCAATACAAAATGCCCTGCAGGCCTTCAAACTGCACATAATAGGAAAGGGAGTACTGATCAGATTACACAACAGAGCAGCAGTAGCCTACATATCCAAACAAGGGGGCACAAAGAGCCTCAGTCTACAGAAGGAGACCAGCATAATAATAACATAGGCACAAAAACATCTACAACACATAACAGCTATTCACCTGGCAGACCAATTGAACACACCAGTGGACTGCCTGAGCAGGCAGCAAATCTACCCAGGGGAATGGCAACTGCACCCGGTAGTATTTCAAATTATACAGAGAAAATGAAGCAAGATCACCACAGAACTCATGCTGACAAACAAGAACAAACAGTCAGAGAACTGCAGTTGATGAGAATTGATGCACTATCAGTGCCATGAACTCATGACTGCTCATAATTCTTTCCTCCCTTCCCACTACTAATGCAGATACTCATGACAGTGCAACAGTTCTGGAGAATAATAATCCTGATTGTACCACTTTGGCCCAGGAAAGCATGGACAGCTACAACAGTAGCAATGGCAGTGGACAGTTATCAGTTACCAATCAGGCAGGACATACTAATCCAGGGCCCTGTACCGCATCCAAACCCAGTCAACCTCAAACTTATGGTTGGGTTCCTGAAAGAACAAGATTGCTAAATGCAGGCTACCATGAATCAGTGATTGACACTATGATGCATTCCAGAAGACAATCCATGATTCCAACCTATGCTAAGCAGTGGAAAATATTCATGTCATAGTGAACCACCAGAGACATACCACCAAAGTCAGCATCTATTGCAGAGATACTACTATACCTCCAGCAAGGTCTAGACAAGGGCATGTTCCCAGCAATTCTGAGTGTACAACTC
Organism: Neoceratodus forsteri; assembly: GCA_016271365.2. Taxonomy (NCBI): domain Eukaryota; kingdom Metazoa; phylum Chordata; order Ceratodontiformes; family Ceratodontidae; genus Neoceratodus; species Neoceratodus forsteri. The sequence continues at coordinate 838,672,664 of CM028131.1, forward strand.
TCTGCCATAGGTGCCATATTAAGCACCATAGATGGAACTAGCCCAGGAACACACCCAGATATTATAAGATTCCTCAAGGTGGCCACAGACATTAGGCTATGAACAAAATCATTGGTACTGCCATGAGGACCTGACTTTGGTACTAAATACTCTCATGCAGCATCCATTTGAACCCATTATGGACACTGACGTTTACTGTCTGGGTATTAAAACAACATTCCTGGTAGCAAAATGCTCCACTCATAGGATATGTGAGATGTCAGTTTTATCCTATAAAGAACCCTTCACAACATTCACTACAGAAGGCGTAACACTGAGAACAGTACCATTATTCATACCAAAGATAAATTCACGATTCTACACCAATCAAACAATTGAACTATCAACATTTCATTAGGAGCACAGAGACTCCGAACAAAAAACATTACACAACCTGGATGTGAAAAGGGCTCTGTCAAAATACATACAGAGGACAGTCGAATTTCAGTGCACAAAATGACTATTCATGATAGTCCAAGGCCACAAGAGGGGTCTAGCCACAGCAAAAAGGACAATAGCCTCATGGATAAAGAGGATTACTGTTGAGGCCTACAGATACAACAATGAAACACTACCACAAGGGGTAAAGGCACACTCCACCAGAGCAGTAGCAACTTCTTGGACAGATCGAAACTGTGCAGCTTCCCAAGAGATATGCACAGCAGCAATGTGGTCAACAATTTACACTTTTACTAGACATTACAGAGTAGAAACAGAAATTTCAGAGAAGGCGACCTTTGAAAAGAAATTCTATTAACAGCTACTCTTCCAAACACTGCATCCAATGGCTCCATCCCACCCTCTTGAACATATACTGCTTATTACATTGCCTAAAGAAAGAGGATGGGAGTGCAATGAATATACAGACAACACAATGGTAGTTTATTCACCTGGTAAAAGTGATTGTATACCTGTATACCCATGGCACTCCAGCCCACCCAGGGGAGCATGAACGCAGTTTCTTCGAACAAAAGGACTAAAAGATTACAATATGAATGGACATCAATATAAATGATCATGATTCTAATGGTAAAAGAAGTAAGTTGACAAGATGACAATGTAGAATGTTAATTGATACAGGTGACACTATCAAATAGCCTGTTTTAACTACTAAGGAGTGGATTACTGTCTGTGCATGCATGTATTATTAGTTTTTTTACAGTTTTGGAAATATCTAACTGGAAACAAAGGGAACCTAAGGGATGCATGGTGGAAGGTCAAAATCCGATCTTAGGACACATGTGCATCATGCAGCCTATCAGGTGGCCATAACCCTAACGTAAGAGAATGGGAGTGCCATGGATACACAGGCACACAATCACCTTTACCAGGTGAGTAAACCGCCATTTCTCTCCTTGTTTGTAAACATGTATCTCTTACTGCTCCTCTTTTCTTTCCCTACCAAGATTGGGGTTGATCCTGAAAAGGTCCCTTAGTGCTTCCCAGTAAACAAATAAATGAATGAATAAATAAATAAATACACCCTGACATGCCTTATTTCCTAATTATTGGACTTAAAGAGAATGACAAGCATTGCAACATTTCCAATTCATATCTGCATATCCAATAATCTTCCAGTATACAGTATGTCTCTTTCATTTTTGCTTCCTTTCTCTCTGGTATTTAACATTTACTTTATATACTCCATCTCCATGGTGTTGAGTGCTGGGCGTCTGCTCCAGCATACTGGTACCCTGGATTTGTGTCCCAAGCATGGGACATGAGGAGCTAATAGAGAGGGCTCAGTGCAACTGGTTGGATGCTCTTCTGCTGGTGTGGAGGGTTGCACTACTCCGAGTGACACCTGGATATAGCATGGTGTAACACTTTGTAACACCCTTGGCAACATGGGTGGTCACATGTCAGTGGGTATTCCTGACCCAGGACCATTGTGTGTGAGCATGCTCATGACAGGAGGTAGGAGAGCCCAGGGTGAAATACAGAAGGATGGAAAAAAACATTGCTCACTGGAGGCAGCATGACAGAAATGGCCTATAGCTGTCCATGCCCTCAAAGCATGTGAATGGGCTGTCTCTTCCCAGAGTGTTTAATCAGCTACTGTAATCCATTCTCACTTTCACTAGTCCATCGATGACTGCCTTGTTGGAACAGATACACCCAGCCTTGGTGGAGTAAAATGAGGTTGTGTGTCTATATCAGGGATTGGTGCTGGTATCAGAGGAGGCTCCAGTCCCCAGTTGCAGAGTCTCAGATGGGAAGTCAACTGAGGCACCTTCAGAAGTAAGCACAATAAGAAGGAATCAATAGGGTATTAAAAAATTGCTCTATACAGTATGTCCCTCTCCTTTACTCAGCCATTATGAGAACTCCAGTCAGTGACATCATCAGTTGTCATTAGTCAGTGGCCACTGATGTTGATACCGCTACTTAAATAGACTGATACATTGATGAAAACAGAGCAGCTCTTCAGTGTACTCTGTGCAAAATGAAACAACATCATATGCATGTACTGCTGCACGATCAATGTCAGAAATCAATAATTGCTACCAATGATGTCACTGGTCAGCACACCTGTAACAGCACAGTAGTGGGACTTTACAAAGTTGGTATTAAAGACCATGAGACAGCAATAAAATACAAAAGCACCGTAGAATAAGTAAATATGAACTGGGTGTGTTGCACTTCTTCCCTTTCCCTTAAAGTGTCACATAATGTTATAACTATTTATTTATTGGTAACCAGGTAAAGTGGACTAAGATCTAAGTCACATTTTCATCCACAACCCCAGCTGAGATGAGTTTTCTGTTCCTTATTTCATTTTCTTTAGATTATTGCTGTTAATTACAATTGAGAATTTTAGGACCATGATTATGTAAATGAGCATTACAGTACATTACCCTCAGACATATTAAAAGATTTTAATATCCTTTTAATTCAAGTATTCTGTTTACAGTTATACAGAGGTTTACAATATTTTCCTATAATGTCAATGCTTTTTAATGGCTGTTCTAATCAATGAAGAATCTATATGAATGCACCATATTTGAAATAGTGGCATGTGTAACAATGATTATATTGTTGGCATTTGCATTTAGAAAATGTTCTAATTATGTCTGTACCTTTACTGAAGTCAGCATAAAAGAAGAGCTGCTCTGAGTAAACACCCTCCCCCAAGAAGGGGCAGATTGTCCTGCTACATAGGGGAACTGTGCCGAGTGTGCTTTGCTATACACAGACATTGCACCATGGTTTGCTTTTTGTATGCATGGTATTATAATACATTTTTCCAAGCACATCTCATGAGTATGCCATTCTTTTTCCTGTATCATTGACAAAACTGTTCCTTACCTGGAGACTTTGTAGAAGGTGAAACTTGAGATTTCTTCTAGATGTTGTGTACAATTTAGGAAGTACAGCCAAATGAAATTCTCTCTTTGAGGAGCTGTAGCCAAGCCATGATTTGCTGCATAACCTGTAGCTCTATACATTTAGTAAGCTAGTCATCCAGCATAGGGGAATGTTATTAAGCAATACGGCAACTAAATCCTCATTTGCCACTGCTCTGCATCTGCTTAAATATCTTTCCTCTTTATTTTGGATCACTGCAGGTGCTTGTCCTTGACTAGGTGCTTCTATGTGAGTTAGTTTCCTAACAAATATTATACTGATTCCTTTAGAAATCTGTATCAATGTGATTGCTTGACAAAGCATTGTCAGAATACATGCTAATGGTTGGCCAATTCTCCACAATCCTTCCAACACTTATTAGTGTAAAACCGTTGGTAGAGTTGAGTGATGACTGGTGTCTAAAAGCATCTGCTAACCACTTTCCATCTACTGTATGCTCTTTCTAGATGGCTATAGCAGTTGGTTCCTTGGCTGCTTTCCAGAAGATGTCCTACTCTGCGCCATCAATACTTAAACCTGTCTTTTTTTCCCACTTGTGCTTCATTGTGTCTGTTGGTAATGAATCTGAATGCAGTGAACATTTGTATTGCTGGAAGATGTGTCCTTCATTGAGGGCTGTTGCGCCACACAGTAAAGGTATTCCAGAAAATGATCTCTCTGGCTGCTTAATTTGCATCTCCTAAGGACTGGAATTTATTGAATGACACTGGAAGTAATTGCAAATGAACTTTTGCTCACTTGACTTTCACAAATAAACATATTTTCCTATGACTACTACTGCTGCTACTACTGTACTTATCTGTTAGCAGCTGAAGTGGTCCCTTTCACTTGATCCAAAATCTTGTTTTAGTACTGTAAATTGTTTAACCTGGCAATTGTTCATTAAATGAAAACATCATCTAGACCCTCCCTTTTCCATGGTAAATATCTAGGACCTGCACTGGATGAGGTGAATCTGGGAAATTTTGCTGTATATGTTAATTAAGATATTGCATTAAGTAATATGAAGTGTCTTCAGTATTCAGACATGCATCCAATCTTAGGCAGGATCATCGAGTCTCACAGATGTTGATTTTTTTTTCTAATTGTCATAAAAGGCAATGAGTAGAAAGGTATTCCTGCTGACATTTTTGAATATTAAGAGCCACATTGCACCATTTATCACATTCAGCCACATACCACAAAAAGCAGACAAAACAAAAACAAACAAGCATTTGTCAATGCCGAACGTTCGCTTGCAGGTATTTGCAGTGGTGTTTGGCATGTATAGAGCTTTACCCTAATGCCCTGTGCGATTGCTGGTATTTACACAATAAATTGTCAGCATTACCTTTTTGTTACCCCCATTGTGCGCTACATAGGCGGAAACACATTTTGGGCAGGATGTGAAAAATGACAGCTGTACTGCTCATAAGAAAGTGTGGTAAAATGCCAATGTTGAAAATCTGGAGTGGAAATATTGAAAATTCGCAAACCTACGAGCGTGTGTGGGAACTGTGCAACGCACGGTTGTAAAACAGTCATTTTTAGGAATTTTTTTCACCAAATTTTTAACATTGCCATTTTAAAACCTCTGCTAATGAACAGTGTCACTGTGATTTTCTTACTGTGTCCCATAAATTGATTTCACACACTGACTGCGCCATTGTGCACTACATGGGCGGAAAGACATTTTGGGCGGGATGTGAAAAATGACAGCTGTACTGCTCATAAGGAGGTGTGGTAAAATGGCAATGTTGAAAATCTGGAGTGAAAATATTGGAAATTCACAAACTTACGAGCATGCGTAGGAACTGCGCAATGCACGCTCGTAAAACAGACATTTTTTGGAATTTTGGCACCAAATTTTCATTCATGAGAAGGGGCCCCAAAAACCCCATGTTGAAAATTTGGCAAAATTCCAAAATGACTGAGATATGCAATAAAGTTGAAACCCTCTTATCTAGCCCATTATACAGCTTACCGGCATTTCCTCAGTTAAGGGGTCACCTTTGAAGACTGCAGATGTGTTCCAGGTCCACGAAGATAGTTGTGCCAGAGTCCAGAGGTAAGTATGGGGTGGGGGTGTGTGGGGAGGCTGGGTGTGCAGTGGGTGGGTGTGGGTTGTGGGAGGGGGGACTGGGAGACGCGCCGTGTGACTGTTTTTATTTTACAGGTGTTAAAAAAAAAAAGATGATGTGGGACCATTTGCCACGCTGGGGTGGGCTCCCAGCATGGCACAAGATGACTGGGGGGGATGAGGAGCCAATGGGGGATTGGGCACCCCCGCCAGCAAAACAAAGACAATGTTTGCCACGCTGGGGTGGGCTCCCAGCATGGCAGCAGGATGGTTTGGGGGGGCCGTGGAGCAGACGAGGGATTGGGCACCCCCTTCGGCAAACAAAGTTTGCGGCACCAAAGCTGTGTGGGGGGGTGGCGTGACTCGAAGGGGGGACATCGTGACGGTGGCACTCAGTATGGCAGCGGTGCTTTCCTTTGAAGCAGAGGAACATCACTGTCATACTGAGCTCCTGCACCCATTGGTGCGGGACCGCCACGCCTGCTCAAGGGAGCAGTGCATTGGATGGGAGAGGCACACCTCCAAGTGTGCTACTCTCCCAAAACGTTCCTTGTACATGCGCGCAAGTGAATGTAAAAAATGACTGCATAATGAACACTAGTGGCCTGGCCCAATAATGTAATGTTGACAGTGCTACTTGTTATGCTAGTGGTCCAGATTTGCAACTGAGTCTTGGGATATTGCAAAAGTATGGCAGGAAAAGGATCTAACCTTCTAGAGGATGATCTGCCACTGTGATGTCATCTGGTTGACCACAGTAGCCAGCACTACATAGGGAATACTCTGAGCACTAGTGGATCAAGCTACATAGCAAAGTCGCATCTGCTACCCCCACCTCCCCAGTCAGCAAACGGTAGCTCTTTTAGTCTAATCTGAGTTTTTGAAGGGGATATTTTACATTTACAGGAGAAGGTGAAACCTCCTTGATAAAATTGCTACCACCCTTGACAAAATTTCTAGATATGGCCCTGACAGTGGGGCAGGGAAGATGACATGTAGTGTGTCGAGCTTGCCAGCACTTCTGTTCCTGTGTTCTAATGGGATGGGATGAGAGAAAACTAGGAGGTAAAGAGTGGTTCCCAGTCAATAGGACTAGCATGGTAGCAGTAGTACACTAGTAGTAGAAGTAGTAGCAGAGGAAGTAGTAGACCAGTATGGTCTTATGGTTATTGCATTGGCTTGGGAACCATGAGATCTCTGGCTCAAACTCGCTAGAGCCAAATAATCACTATGTGACCCCGAGTAAGTCACTGAACATAGAAACATAGACTTTACCAGCAGATAAGGACTGTTTGGCCAACCCAGTCTGTCCATTTTTTCCTACCTTCAGTATCATTTCAGATCCTAACATGATTTATGACCTATTCTGTCTCCCCCTTCCTTCCCCCTAGAGTCCCTTATGCCTATCCCATGCATTCTTAAAACCCACCACTGTTTTGTCCCCCACCACCTCCACTGAAAGGTTGGTCCAGGAATTCACCACTCTTTCTTTGAAGAAGTACTTCCTCACATCTTTCCTAAATCTACTCCCTCTAGTGTCATAGCATGTATCCTTATTCTTGAGCACCTTTTTTATGAAAAATACTTATCTCCTGTACCTTGTTTATCCCATTAGGTATTTAAAGGTCTTTATCATAGAACCTCCCACTTCTCATTTTCCCCCCCATTATAAAAATAGGCAAAAGCAGGTCCCCAGGGAAAATGAGATGGTGCATCTCAGTTGGGCTAAAAAAAGTAGCAGGTCAGCCTGACCTGTCTCCATATTACTATGTTTTTTTGGCAGATGTAGACCATGTAGGGTAGTCCACTAATGTGCTGACATAATAGTTCTGCCGTAATCTTGTTTACAGAATAATGTTGCACACATCTTGAGCAACTTGGGTTTGTGGCCATCTGGCAGTTTTGCTGATCTCCAGGTCACCCTTCTTGCCACCAAGGTGTGACCCAGAGTTTGTTATATAAATGAATGGGGGGTGCGGGTGATGAAGCTCCCCTGCATCGGGGAAGTGCAGGGGGCATAGCCCCCTACAATTCCTGTTGCTACAACTGCCAGATGGCAGATTGTTGGAGTGCTGTGCCAGGTGTTGGTCAAGTGCCGGCACTAACACTTACACTGTCAACTTGGTTGTTGCTGTGGCATGGGTGAACCACAATGTAGTCTATTGAAACTGTGTACCCACTGCTCAGTGGGTTACTGCTGTGAAGTACCCATTTAAAAGTATTTCCTCTAGTCTTTTCTTAAAAAATGGTGAAAAATGCCAGTGGGATAATAAATAACACTGGAAGGCATGTTAAGAGCAAGAGGAGGGAGGTGCTTGTACCTTTGCATGTATCACTGATGAGACCTCACATGTAGTATTGCAAACAGTTCAGGTCACCGGAAATGAAAACAGAGATTAGGTCACTGGAGAAAGTGCAAAGGAGAGCAACCAGAATGATTACAAACCTAAATGGTTTAGATTATGAAGAGAGATTGACAGAGCTAAGGATGTTTTCTCTGATGTATCATAGAATAAGGGATGGCATGTACCTTCAGTTCAGAGCACTAACTGATGATGACTTATGGGAGATCCTGGGAATAAATTTGAAAAAAACAAAATTACTATACAAGACCACTCTCCTTACAGCTGTCAGGGCAGGGGAGATGTGTCATACAAAGAAACAATCCTATTGGTTTAATCAGAGAGTGGTGACCTTTTGGGGTGGCCTTCCGGAGGATGTAGTGGGTAGTAAAAATGTAAATGAATTTAAAATAAAGTTGGACTATTACTGCAGTTCTAATGATATTAAGGGGTATAATTATTAATAAAATTGTGAGCTGTATGGACAAAAGTCTTTTATGTTCCGTTAACACCTTTGATACCTATGAACTGGCTCCTTGCTTGGTCTGGACCAGTCAAAGGCATTTGAAAGGGGGGTCCCATACCTACTTGTGGTGTTGCCTATTGACGTATGTACTTCCACAGTGCTTTGTTTCATGGATACAGCTGTGCTATAAACATGCTAGTGTCTCTCCATACATTAATGGGTGGATTGGTAACCCATGCCAGATAAAAAATGGATTTAGACAAGGGAGCCCCACTTAGCCCCATACTGTACATTTTAGCTCTTGAGCCACAAATACAACAACTAAATGCCAATAACTTAATTGCAGAATTATCAGTTTACAGCCAGGTGTTTAAAATAAAGAATTTGGTGAATGCTGATGATCTTTGTTTAGTTTTTGCAGATCACATATCTGGTGTTAATGCTCAGCCAATTCTACAGTTATTCTCTGTTATTTGTGATGCTTTTATAAACTTTCAAAAAAGCCATTGTATTCCAATAGCACCAAGCTGCCCCATTGTTTCAGAGGTTTCAGAGGTCATAGGAATCCCTGTTACTATGGAACATAAGAAAATTCTTGGTATATATTTTGGACAAGGTGATTTGGCTCAGTATAATTGGGAGTACACTATTATTTTTTCTCAAAACGTGTGCACAAGAAAACATGGTGCTCTACAGTTATAACAAATCACATATGCAAACCAAAAACTGGAGCACTCTCACCCACTATTAACAGTGGCATATTGTAAGAAAAAAATTATTTATATGGTTAAGACATACCTTTTCTCTATATGTATATTTCTTAGTTATGTCTACCCCCTCCTAAGCTTCTAGAAACTAAGTTATTCAGCTGCTTCTTCCAATGTGTTTAAGCAGGCTGAACCCTATAAAAAGAGAAACCCTTTACCTGTCTATACAAGCAGGAGGTTTAAATATGCTTAACCCCTTGGTATTTTCCCATAGCATTTTTTATATGCTAACATCAAATCTGTTTTATCTGGCAGTAAGGCATTATGGAACCCTTGGGTAATCAGCCAGATCCCACACATTTTACAATCTTGGGAACTCACTTCTGTTATTCATAAACAAATGCCCATAGTAGATCTACCCCAGTATCTACCACGCTGTATTGGTAAACTGAAACAATAGTGTATTACATAACAATTCCTTCTAACCCACACTAGAAAACAGTTCTATCATACAATCCAAACACTACACTATCTGGCCCATCCTACCTTGTCTGACAGAACACTGCAAGAGACTACTCAAATTGGTCACATGCTTACTGACCCCAGGACCCAACCTAAAATGTGGGATGTTGTGTTGCTTTGTACCCATGGCAAACTCAGCATTAAAAATAATTTAAAACAAAAGGATACATCAGAACATTATTGTCCCAGATCTCCCTGCCATGAGGCTCTAGAAATCATGGAATATTTAAATTCTGAATGCCCAATATTTTGCAATTTTGGTCTCTGATTCAGAATAAATGGAAACTTTTCCCATATCACATTATTTCCCATGATGCTTTGCTTTTAGGTATTCTTCCCCACCAAGGGCTTCCATATCATGAAGGTACAATTCGACTTCTCTTGTCATGCTTCAAATATTGTATTTGACACATGAGATGTAAATTAACATTTCAACAGCTCGAAATTCAACCAGAACAACTTTTGCACTCCATTTTAGGCAGTATTATTGAAATTAGAGAACCAGAATGACATATTCTTCCACATAAGGTTTATCTGGAATGGTGGGGAGCACTCCATTGGTTACAGTGATTATTTCTATGATTATGAAACAGTTTGCTTTCTTTCTGATTTTGACATGTTTACAATGTGATAACCGATATTGTATTGGATTTCTTTATTAATTTTGTTTGATTTTTCCTTTCATGTTTTATATACACTGCATATATATGCTTTTTTCCTAACAGAAGAATATCCTACTCTTTTTGAGAAGTGCCATGGGATCTTTAACATCCACCTGAACAACTACCAGGACAGGCAGATGGGACCTCAGTTTAATGTCTTATCTGAAAGACAGCACGTCAGCATCCCCCTCATGATGCACTACAGTGTCAGTATTGAGATTTACCCCCTTAGTGCCTGTTGTGGGGCAACCCTCTATGGTAAATGAGATTGACTGATGACAGTAATGGCAAATATTGCAGTGTCCACATCTGAATATGCCAAGTGGTCTTTTGGGTAGCCATGTGATTGGTATATTTGACACTTTGTCTGCCTTAAATTGGCTATGAACCAGTTTATCTTCTAGATTTGGGGACTGGCTGAAGGTAAGCCTTGGCTTAATACATAAATCCTCTACTAATGAAGGGTCCACCCACAAAATGGGACAATATTTGTGGACAACATTCCCAATTCTGCCTGACACAATTTTGTAGTGTGTGATAAAATTTACAGGTTCATTGTGCTGTGGTAGTTTCAATTTAGGCCTTAGGAGGTGGTTTCTGTCCAGTGCACTTGCCCTGCTAAGTGAAACTCGCTATATATGCACTGTACTCTCTCTCTACAAAAATCTTTCTGAGTGGTCTTCTGCCATTTTCAAACTCACTGTGCCTTAAGCAGTTCCTCCTTAACCTCAAGAACTGTCTACAGGAAATGGACTCCTTAAGTGACTTCAGACTGGCACTGTCTGCCTTTAGCAGATTGTTGCAGGATCAAGGTGTTCTGTACCATTTAGAAAAAAACTTATTGTCCTTTCCTACTTCTTATTTAATATCTAGGAGTTTAATCTCTTCTCACAGATTGTGCTGTTAAATCATACATTCAAATCATTTTGTTGATCCAATTCAAGAATTGAGTAGCCTGATGTCTAGTACCACTCCACATGCAGATCATATCATCAATGAAATGGAAGCATTTCACTATGTGGTCTGTATGTTGCTTGACCTTTGCATATAGTACCAATACCATTTTAAAATAGTCCAGAAACAAGATGGCTAATAAGCATCATGGTTGCCCCCATTTCTGTCCCACATAATTGTAAGAAGAACTCACCACTGAACTCAAAGTACTTATGTTTCAAAATAAACAGTAATACCTCTGTAATGAATTCTAGTGGTATTGCATCCTCATCTGGATCATTCCTTAGAAAGAATTCACATGCTTTTACCTGATCATCATGTTGGATAGAGGTGTACAATGATTCAATGTAAATCCTTATCTACAGATAGTCATGCTGTCAGTCAAAGTCATTAAATTTTTCCAGCATATGCATATTCTCCCTGAGGTAAAGTCCCAAACTGCCCACACTTCTTTGTTGAAAAAAGTCAAGAAATCTACACAAATTATTTGTTAGGGATCTAACCCAGAAACAATTGTGTGACCTGATGAGTTCACTTGGTCCTTGGGAATCTTGGGCAGAATGTAAAATGTGAGGACCCTCTGTGATTTATTTTCCACAAAACTTCTAACTCCTTTTAAGAAATCAAATTCTGCTCCCTTGCACTCCGTAGTAAATCTAATAATTATTTTCTGAAAGTTGCAGTGGGGTCACCAGTAAGTTTCTTATAATTAACTTTATTATTAAGAAACGCAAGTACTTTCTTTTTGGTAAAATTCCCTCATCAAATGAACTATGCCCCCTCCCATCTGCTTTCCTTATGACCAGATTCTCCATTTTCTTAAGCTTATCTAAAGCCTTAATTTCACTTGGTCTTGGATTCTTAGATTGCAATAACAGTTAGTTAAATCTTTTGAAAGCATCTTCTATACCTCTGCAAATGCTATCTTTCTGTAACTGTTCATCACAGGATTGGACTTGGTGGGCAAAATGTGGAGCTGGGATGGAATGAAATTTTCCTTTTTTTTTTCTTTTTTATTTTTAAGTCTTTTTCCCTGCTGGTCATGGCTCATGAGAACTTTCTCAGGCAACCATTTTCCTGTGCCTGCCCGCCTGAGATTATTTATTTATTTTATTTATTGAATTTTGGTGACCGGGTAGGCCCACTGGGTCCCAGAGGTCCCTTTTTCAGGGATGACCCGGGAAGCAACAGTACATGACATAAAGGACAATGGAGCAATATACAGCAATATACAGCAATATACAGGCTGAGGTTTACAGTAAGCAACAGCTTTCAATCCATGAGGTATAGCTTTCATATTTATGGGTCATAAATGTCATAAGTGTCTAACTGCTTATCCTAAAAGGAAAAAGGAGCTGGAGGACAGTCTGGTGGCAGATGTTAGGAGACACTGCAGACTGGGCAGAGGAAAGGTGGTGGTGTTAGGGGACTTAAACATGCCAGGAACAGACTGGGAGACTATGACATCTTCTGTGACCAGGGAACAGAGGTTGTTGGATGTCTTTCAAGATGCGTTCCTAACTCAGCAGGTGAGGGAACTGACCAGGGAGGCACGGGTACTGGATGTGGTCCTGGCAGACAGTGACCAGATTGGGGGCCTGGAGGTAAGGGACTCATTGGCAGGGAGTGACCATGCCACGGTCTGGTTCTGCCTGGACCTAGGAGGGGTAGAAGGCTGCACAAAGACGGAAGTAACCGACTTCAGGGGGTGGATTTTAAGGAAATGGGAAGGATCCTTAAGGAGCATTTGGATGAGATTGGGTCAGACATGGACGCTGATAGTAAGTGGGAAATCATCAGGAGGGGTGCAGGATGCTACCAGCACCTGTGCAAGAGTAAAACGAAAATGCGGTAAGGCCCAAAAAACCCTGTTGGTGGACCAGGGAGGTCCAGGAGGTGGTGCGGGGAAAGAAAGCAGCCTATAAGAAATTCAAGTGCTCAAGGAGTGAAAGGGATCGAGGGGAGTATGAGCTGATGGCTAGAAGGGCCACTAGAGTGGTGAGGGTGGCTAAGGCAAGGAAGGAGCAGAACCTGGCCAGGGAAATTAGGAGAGGAAAAAAGGGGTTCTTTAGATACATTGGGGAAAGACGAAGGGTGAAGGGGCAGATTAGCAGGATTAAATCAGGGAAGAGATGGGCACAAACCCAGAGGAGCAGGCTGAGGTACTAAATGAGTACTTCACTCAGTTTTCACCAGGAAAATGGGATGCTGCATCATACATGGGAGGAGACAGAGATAATGAGGAGGGGCCCTTACCAATCGGCAGGTCTGGGGAGGGGGGGCATCACTGGCAGGTGGGGGGAGGGCTAAGCAGGGAGAAGAGGTACTGGAAGTGGAAATCACAGCAGAGAGAGTGAGGGAAGCCCTCATCTCCCTTAAGAGGGAGAAAGCACCGGGGCTGGATAAATTACATCCTAGAGTGCTGAAGGAACTTGCAGATGTCCTGGCGAAACCCCTGGCAGAGCTTTTCACCATCTCTCTGAGGACAGGGTGGGTGCCCCAAGACTGGAAGGTGGCGCATGTAGTGCCTATCCACAAGGAGGGATCAAGGGAGGTGGCAGGGAACTACAGGCCTGTCAGCCTGACATCAGTGGTGGGCAAGGTGATGTAGGGCATTGTCAAGGAGAGGCTGGGGGGGACCCGGATAAGTCAGGGTGCCTGGACGATAGACAGCATGGATTCATCCCGGGGAAATCGTGTCAGACAAACCTGGTGGAGTTCTATGACTGGGTGACAAGTGCCTTGGACCTGGGTAGACCAGTGGATGTCCTCTTTCTAGACTTCAGCAAGGCATTTGACTCTGTTCCTCACATGGGCCTGTTGGATAAACTAGGAGAAATGGGGGTGGGAAACCAGATGATCCGATGGATAGGCAATTGGCTCCAGGACTGGACCCAGAGGGTCATAGTTGGTGGGATAGTCTCTTCCCCAAGGAGGGTCATTAGTGGGGTCCCACAGGGATCAGTCCTTGGGCCCCTTCTGTTCAATGCCTATGTATCTGACATAAGGACAGGAATCAGGAGTGAGATGAGTCTCTTTGCAGATGACTCAAAACTGGGGGTGGTGGTGGATGGGGAGGGGGAGGGTGGCCCTGCAGGGGACCTGGAGGCTCTGGAAAGATGGTCTAGAAAGTGGAAGCTGAGGTTTAATGCAGGGAAATGCAAGGTACTCACCTGGGGGCAGAAACCCAGGCCAAGTGTACACCCTGGGGATACTACAAGTCTCAATGGCTGAGAGGGACCTGGGGGTGGTGGTGGATGTCAAGATGAACAACTCTGAGACTTGTGGGAGGGCAGCAGCTAAGGCCAACAGGATGCTGGGATGCATCGCTAGGGGATCACCTCCAGAAGGAGGGAAGTGATACTCCTCTGTATAACTGCTTGTGAGGCCGCACCTGGAGTACTGTGTGCAGTTTGGAGGCTGCACTTAAGAGGGACATTAACCTCCTGGAGGGGTCCAGAGGAGGGCAACCAAAATGATTTGGGGCTTGGGGATAGGACCTATGAGGAGGCTCGAAGAGCTAAATATGTACACTTTGGAAGAGAGAAGGGACGGGGCACATGATAAAGGTCTTCAGGTACATGAACAGGGTAAATAGGGAGGAACAGTGAGGGTGCTTAGAAGGAAGGAGGAGGGGCCACTAGAGGGCATGGGTGGAAGCTGGAGGGGAAGATTCAGGGAGAAGAGGAGGAGCTACTTCACTGAGAGGGTGGTAGAGCCATGGAATGCACTACCTGAGGGGCTGGTGGAGGCAGAGACAGTGGAGGGGTTCAAGAGGGGTGGGACAGGTACAGGGGAAGGGTTCAGGAAGCAAAATCCAATGCAGCAAGAATATCTGGAACTGGGAAGGGAGAAGCCAGAGAAGGTGAGGGGGACAGCAAGGTCAGCACCCAGGGTGGGGGCTGACCAAACGAGCAGACATGAAAGACCATTAGGCCTATTCTGCTGGCATTTTAGTATGTTAGTATGTTAGTATTGTGCATTTGCTCATGCTACAGCGATGTATAATTGATGAGACAGTACAGAGAGTTCGCTAGGTAACATTCCTCTAAGATACATAGGATATTTTTCTATGAGCGTGAGGTGGGGTAAGTGCAGACTGTGCAGTGGGTAGAGCTTAAGTATGGTGGAGAATGCTGACGCGGTCATTATTTTAGAGTTGGGTACCATAGCATAGGCAGTTACTCACTGACAGCAGGTAGGTCTTGAGTCTAGTGCAGAAGCTCGGTGCCGATGGGGTTTCCCGCACCTCCAAAGGAAGATTGTTCCAAAGGGAGGGGGCAGCATGTGCGAAGGATTTATAACCTGCCTTGGTCCTGACCTTAGGGACCTCTAGTAGCATTTGACCAGAGGACCTGAGGTTCTGCACACTTCGTTTTTCTGTGAGGAGTCCATCGAGGCTCGGGGGGGGCATTGGGCTGATCAGTTTTTTCGCCAGAGTACAGGGTACCTGAGCCGAGTTTCAAGGATGGCCAATTGAGCCTTGCTAGGGCCTCACAGTGGTGGCTCCTTGAGTGGGATGAGGAGGCAAAGTGGACTACCTTATGGTATAAGTCTGTAGTCTACCATATTCCAGTTTAGAGACCCCTGCAGGACGGGGCAGCATGCGTTAGCGTGGGGAGTAGGACACTGTAGCTATTGCAGTCCTAGCCAGGGGTCAGCTGTCCTTTGAGCTGATACAGTAATCGAGTTTGGTGTGATTACTTTGGTAACTTGGTCTATGTGTTGCTTGAAAGTGAGACCTTGGTCGAGGGTAATGCCAAAGTACTTTGTTGAGGAGACTACTTCCAGTTTGTTGCCCTCCAGGGATATAATTTGGAGTGATTGTGATCTATCTAGTCCGAGGGTTTTTGGGCCAAACAACATGGCCTTAGTCTTATTGGTATTCAGGACCATTTTGTTCATAGTGAGCCATTCCTCCATGACATGGATACCCTTTTGGAGGGATGGGCCTAGGTGGTTCAGGTTGTCAGAGGCTTTATAAATAACAGCATCATCCACATATTGGATTACCTTGCTGTTCCCACAGTGGTTGTGCATTTCATTAATAAATAGTGAGAACATTAAAGGCCCTAGTATCGACCCTTGTGGGATGCCCTCCTTTAGGGATTGTGGTTTGGAAAGTTTATCTTGCTACCTGACTCTTTGGGTGCGACCTGACAGGTAGCTTTCCACCCATTTAAGGGTATGGGTATCCAGGCCTATGTGGAGGAGTTTATGGAGTAGAAGTCTATGATCCACAAGGTCAAAGGCCTTGGAGAGGTCCACAAAGACCACCCCCATGTTGGATCCAGAGTCTAATTCTCTAAGTGCATCAGTAGAGAATTTTGTTAAGGCTGTATCAGTCCCATGTTTGGCTCTAAAGCCATGTTGTGATGGGAACATCACCATGTGCATCTCAAGGTATTCCCTAAGTTGGGTATATACTAGTTTCTCCTGTATTTTTGCCAGGATACACAGCAGTGAGATAGGTCTATAGTTCTCCATAGGTTCCACAGGCCATCCCTTATGTATCGGGACCACATGTGCCTGTTTCCACAGCCCTGGGACATGCCCTTCATGTAAGGACCTGTTGATGAGCCAGGTGAGCGGTCTGGCAAGTGCTGGGGCACCTTCTTTAAGCAGTCTAGCTTTAATCCCATCCAGGCCTCCTGAGCCTTGTGTTTTCAGGGTTTTTAGGATAGCCGAGACCTCATTTATCTTTGCCAGCCGCAGGTGGAAGAGTGGGCGGTTATGGATTGGGGGATCCAGAGGAGCAGACTGGTAGTTGGGCACCATGGACCCAGCGTTCTGCTTGTCCGGGTTTGTAAAGAAGTTGTTGAGGGCTTCAGCAATTAGTGCCTCATCGTGCAGTATCTGCCCATTAGCCTTGATAGGGCATGTGCCAGTCTTTTTGTTCCCCTTTAACAGTTCATTAATATTGGACCAGAACATCCTAGGATTTCCTAGGTTTGTTTTCTGGAGGTGGTTAAGGTATGCCTTTTTAGCTTTCTTGATGGCCTGTTTACATTGGTTTCTGAGTGCTCTGTAGGTCACCCAGTCCGCCAGGAGTGAGGAGCCCTTAAACTTTTTCCAGGCTTTGTCTTGGCTTTTCATGAGGGCTTTTAAGGATGGGGTAATCCACTTGTAGCAGTGGCCTTTTACCTGATAGGTCTTATTTGGGGCAAGTAGGTCCGCTACCCTCAAGATAGCTCTGTTGAAGAGTCAACTGCCTCCTCAAGGTAGGGAGACATCTTAGGGATT
Organism: Neoceratodus forsteri; assembly: GCA_016271365.2. NCBI lineage: Eukaryota > Metazoa > Chordata > Ceratodontiformes > Ceratodontidae > Neoceratodus > Neoceratodus forsteri. The sequence continues at coordinate 838,690,027 of CM028131.1, forward strand.
CAATCTTGGTTGCCCAGGAGGATATTGTACTGAACCGGAGAAAACTTTGAGTAGTCCCTGGTGGTGAGCATTCTAGGCGGGACCTTTTCAGCCCTATTTTTCCAGACAGAGAATATGGGCGAGTGGTCACTGAGTGCATCAGCCATGGTGCCAGCCGATTGGAAATTTTGGGGGTTGGATACCAATGCCCAGTCAATGGTAGAGTGACTTCCCGTTTTATGGTTCAGTCTGGTGGGAAATGAGATGATCTGGGTAAGGTTTGCCTCATGCAGCAGGCCACTAAACGAGGATCTGGTTTCTTTGGCCCAGTTCAGGTTGAAGTCTCCAAGGATCAAAAGTTCTGATTTACACTCCACCATTAGGTTTTTGAGTAAGGTGCCTCAAGGGGCCAGTGCATCCTTCGGGGACTGTATATGCACCCAATGTTTGAAGTGTTTGGTACCCAAAGGGTGATCTGTATGAAGATGGATTCAGTACCAAGCACATTTACCTGCAGGCAGAGATGGGAGGAAATCAGGGTATCCTCACATAGATAAATACCCGCCTCCTTTTCTGGGTCCTGTCCTGGCGGTAGCAGAGATATCCCTGGGCCACAATTTCATGGTCGAGGACCTGGGGTTTCAACCAGGTCTCAGAGATTGCAAGCACATCCGGGTTATAGAGACTGATCCTGCACTTCATGAATTTTGGGCCGAAGACTGCATATATTCATGTGGGCAACCTTTAGGCCTCTGGGTGCTGCCCAGGCCAGGTCAAGAGAGGAGCGGTGGCGGTGTTATTGACACCAGGGCCAGGGTTAGGTTGAATGTCCCTGGCTAGCAACAGCAGTGTTACGAACAGGAGACGGAGAAAAAAAGTTAGGGGTGGGAACCTAATTTTCCTTGGTCTGTTGGTCATTAGGCGGATAGCCCTGTAACATATTCCACTTCTACTGAGTTTGCCAACAAGCAATTGGGATATGTAAACAGCCGGGTGGGGGGCTGTGATAGTGACTAGTGTGGTCCATGACAGGTCCTTTTGGAAGCTGGGAGGCAGGGCCCAGTCTACCAGCAAGCTAGTCGACCCAGAGCACTATGGAGATATAGGTGGCCACATAGAGGAGCATCTTGTTAGGCCTGCACAGGCCCAACCTCCCATTCTTAAGTGAACCCCTGAGTGGCATTTTTTTTTTTTTTTGGCCTTGTGTTACTAGGATTTGGTCTGAGTATGCTTCGCACTAATTAGGTCCAATGGGGCACCCAGGCAGTGTGCCGCCTTTTCCAGCCTCAAGGGAAACACCTATGTCCGACTAAGTAATTATGGTCTGCTATTATTTCCCTTAAAGCATCACCCTCGTGCAGATTCTCTGCAGTCTGTGCCCTCTCTCACCCCCCCTGCAGGCAGCACCCCCATTTGACCCACCCAGGGAGGGTAGCCTGACTCCTTCCTTGGGCTGTCTTAGCAAGGCAGACTCTGGCATGCAGATTGGGCCCAGGTGGAGAAGTGATGAGACCAGCTTAGCCGAATCTAGCACTGGGCATAGAGGATAGGTGCCGTCACCTATCCCAGCCAGCTGGGGTTTTCCTTGTTCTGTCTCTTCCCCCCCGCACCCCCAACGCTTGGCACATGGCAACCCTGCCTGCATTGGGCACACTGTTACATGCTGCCCACACTTCTGCAGCACCTCCAATCTCCATCAGAGGCCGCCAGAATGCTGGGCATCCTGATACCATCCCCACAGCACAAGAGAGCAGCCCACCAGGCACTCAATTCAATCTCTCCCCTGCTGACCCCCGGCACCTGAGCTCACTCCTGAACTTGGGTCGCCAGCATGGCACGAGATGGGGCATCCAGCGCCTCAAGCCTCAGCACCACCGGGCCAGCCTGAATGAAATTTTCCTTAACTACAACTTTTCATTAGTAGTGGTATTATTATATAATGAATCAAAGTTTATCTCTTCAAGCCCATTAAATTGTCCTGTCAGATTCTTGTTTAACAATGCTTCCATAGCTACTATATTGTTCAAGTCCTAAGACATCCAAGTGCTTTCTTCACTCTAAGTGAGGTTACTGTCATTTAATTCTGTTAGACCAGCAAGAACAGCTTCATTGCCTTGGTCCAACTATTGTATTCCTCATGAGTGTCCATCTGAGTCTGTGTAGCTGGATTCAAAAGACTCACAATTTCCATACTTATACCTCCCATATTTCTCAGTTTTTCATGGTTCTTTGGGAAAAAAATCCTCATCTAGATCTTCCTGAAAAATCTGTTTAAATCAATATAAATTCCAAATTTGGTCAGTTTGGTTGTAGGTACAAATGACAGCCCACTTGATAACAAACTGCAATGTGCTGGTGTCATATGGCGAGACGTAAGATTTATGATTTGTTTTTCCTCCGACATGTGGATTGACACAGGCCCTGCTTCTCTTCTACCTCCTCTCAATCCTTGTCTGGTTTTGCATTTGCCTTGCTTTTTCTTATTTTATTTTTTACTTTTTTATTTCATCTTCTGGGGCTAAAAAAAGAGGCACACTTTGAATTGGGGCTACCTGTAGCTCCTTCAATTACACTATCATCAGAGCTTGATCTTCCCCTCATAGCAAATTGAGAGCTATTCCTCTTCTGCATTCTTGATCTTTTCCTCTTTGGACCAGTAGAAAATCCTGCCTTCCAAGTAATCTGTATTATCTCATTCTGCCTTGGATTTTTTTTCTTTTTTAACCAGGTCAGCCTCATATTTGGTCAGTTTCTTTTTTAACTCCTTGTCCAGATCATTAAAGTTGGGGTGTTACAGAAATTTAGACAAGTCCTGTTAATTTTTTAAATCTCTGCAGAGACCGCCATATGTTTTTGGTATCTTCCTTTATTTGGAGCTCAATACATTTTTGTGCACTCTCTTCTGCAGTTGCCTCTAGGCTTTTCTATTTTGAAATTTCTCTAAGCCACCAGAGAGTACTTTATTAATTTGTAAACCTCTAGTTGCCTGGTTGTGCACAACATAGTTTTCTAATGATATCATGTTATGAGTGATATTCAGTTCCAAGACAAGTAATTGCTCTAGTTTAATGAATATGAGTTTTAGCTCACCGACTTCACTGAATGCTGTTGATGAAGCCTGTGCTCTTAATTTCAACTTTGCTGCTTCCTTTTCCCTCATAAGCTCCTCTATTAACAACAAGTAAACCAGATGTCAAGTCAAGTATTTCTTTATTGTTTGACAAGTTATGTTGTTACAATTGCACAGTATACAATGATACATTATTATGCAAAATAGCACCTCTATGCACAGCATTAAAATCATTACAAAATGTACAGTATGTTAAAACATGCTTTATAAAACTATTCCAGAAAAAAATTATTTAATGCCTTTTATTGGACCAACATGGATGTTACAGAAAATAACAAAGCACACTAGCTTTTGAACCAACCAGGTCCTTCTTCAGAAGCTTTATGGCAGTTATTTTGAAAATCCCTTGCTATTAAAACCAGATTATGTTGAAAAAACAGAAATAATTCTCATTGGTTTAACATATACATTTAAAACATAACAGAAGATTACATCAGAGAAGCTAATTAATGCCAGTATGCTTTTAACTGATAAAGCCACAGAAGGCCAAAGGTTATCAAGAATTCTCAACAACCAGAGAGTTCTTCTCACATAAACTTTAAAATGTCTCAGTATGCTAAGAGAGCATTCTAGTGGTAAAAAAAAAACCTTAGGCTAGCATTATCTCTAATACATGTAAGATGAACTTACAACTTACATTCCAAATGTCCTGGTGTATTAAAGAACAGGTAATGAGAGACAACATCTTGAAATTAGGTATAACTGCAAGTTGAAAACAAAGCCCCAAATTAAACATACACATATATACATGATGCATGATAGTATCACTTTTAAGTGTAAGTGCCAAATAAAAATACTTGTCAAGGACCCCCAAGAAAATGAGACCATGAGCCTGATAAGTGCATATTTCAACACAGAGTCAGTGTATAACAAAAATGCATGGAATCAGTCTAAGGAATCTAAATGAAAACTTCCAAGGATAAAATCCTCCAGGTCCCCTCCTTTTTTTTCTTTTCTCTCCCCCTCTCTCTCTCCTTGGGAAAGAGACTGTAACTAGTAGGAATGAGATATACTGCATGTACAAGAGTCATAATACAGCATCATTCACACCAATAGTAATCTTTACCCAAAGGAATTACACCTTTTATGAACCCCCAAGTAAATGAGATATGCATCTGAATATGAGCAGATTTAAAAATGTAACAGTGTGTAATCCAACCACTGACAACTAGTAGAAAGAAGTAAATGTACACTAGGGCCAGGCTGTGGCACAAGCTTGGGTACAGCGCAACTTGGCTCTGCAGGGGTGTGGACTGGGCGATATTCAATGGAGCTGTGCCATGGCACAGCATCATTGGATATCGCACCCTGGCCACCCGCAGTGTGCATGGCGCAGTGGCACTGTGCCAGTGCAAGTGGCCAGAGTGGAGCATGGGGATGCACTAGCGCAAGTTCCATTGCACTATGCACAGCAACGTGATATTCAAAACTTGACATGCAAATGGGGCCATAATGTATGCAAGGCGCAAATGGGGCCATTTGCATGTCGTTATAATATCATTTGCATGCAGGTGCGATTCCGCAACAACTTGTGCCTGGCGCCTGCCAGGCAGCAGCCGTCCGGGACCTATGCCCCTGCATCCGGCATGTGCTCCACAGCCCAATCGCGGGCTGCAGTAAAAATGAAAGCATAAATCCCTGGTGGTACCCCCTCCCCACCGCCCACACGAGCCCCACCGCCCGCTCCCACCCGTCAGCAGCGGTGGCAGCACCGGCCTGCCGCCCCACCACCGGCCTACTGACACCATCGGTAGGACTGTACGCCCATTGGTCCACAGCGTGAGCCAATGGGCGTGCAGCCCATACCATACTACACATTCCAGATATGTGAATGATTCAGGTGTCAGTCGGCTGGCGGCGGAGCAGCAGGCGGGTGGGGTGCTGCTGCCTGCTGGCTGACTGGGGGGAGCGGGGTGGTGGGGCTCAGTGGGCGGGTGGAGGGGGGAGTACCGCTAGACCACCAGGGATATTGGTATTATTTATTTTGTGTACTACAAATGCCTGCGATCGGGCAGACAGCAGTCCACTGGACCACCAGGGATATTGGACATATTTCTTCTTTTTTTTTTTTTTAAATGCCCGCGGTCAGGCAGACTGCGGTCCACCGGACCACCGGGGATATTGGACATATTTCTTCTTTTGTTATTACAAATGCCCATGATTTTTCATGGGGGGGGCGCTGCCTGGTGCAGCCAGAGCTCAGGTGGCCACCCACAGGTGGCAGCTGCCATGTTGTGTCCTGCAATGCAGCAGCTCAACTGTGGGTGGCCATCCGTTGTTCCTTTTTTTTTTATCATCTTTGTGCTGGCGCAGGTAGGGGTTACGCATGCATAGCTCTGCACATCCCGGGCTGAATATCGGGCTGTGCAGGGTTTGCATGGACACGCCCCACCTGCGCCTGTATACATTACTGATGCTCTCCAGCGCACTGGGATTTGTGTCACGACTTTCCTTTTGAGTATCACAGGCGGCGACTCATGGGCTGCGCATGGTGCAACCTTGACTATCTGGGCCTATATGTGAAAACTAAGTGTCCTAGCCACATAACAGTTGCCCCATGCCACGCTCCCCCCACACATACGTGTGTACATACACTGCACCACACACACACGCACCCCTGCACACCCCACACAACCACAACACATAACAAATATAACAAACACAACCCACACACCACACCACACCGCACACACACAAACAAAACACACACACACACCATACCCACAACACACAAAAACACAACACATGCAAAATACACACAAACACACACATACATACATCAATACACACACACACACACACACACACACACACACCTCTCACACACACTCACCCCAGTGTTAAGGTGAGAAGTCAACATGTAGATAACCATAAACTTACAAAATCAAAGGCCTGCTGAAGAACTAAAGTATTTATGCCCATCTTTTAAAGTAAAGGTCTGTGTAAGTTTAAGTGGAATAATGTGTCATATAACCAACATCAATGTTCATTCCATCTACCACCATATTGAGAAGTAAAATAAGTCTAATTTCAGAAGCCCGTCTCTGTTGTGTACTGTTGAAATATCCTTTTAAGACCATCACAGACATATCTGAGATTGAGTGGCCATACTGGGAGAAGTGCTGGGCTACTGGTTTCTCAGTCTTCTTGTTATTAATAGAATGTCTGTGTGAATTCATTCTAGTGCAGAATTGTTGGCTTGTCTCCCCCACATAACCTGTGCAAGGACGTTTCTTGCATTTGATAAAATAGACCACATTACTTGATATACATGCATAATTCCCCTGTATCCTGAATAGTCTGTTTTGTGATGTAACCACACAGTCTGAAGTGGAAATGAGGTTACATGTCTTACATTTGCATTGATGACAGGGTCATGTACCATATGATGTCATGGTATTCTGTTCCGGTTCAAGTTGACTCGTAATATTCAGGTTGGCTAAATTAGGTGGTTGTTTAAAAGATAGTAGTGGTAGTTCTTGAAAAATACAGTTAAGGGTTTCATCCTCACTATTTATTGGATGGAGATCCTTAATAATCTTGCGTAAAAGTTCAAGGTCAGGATGGTATGTGACCACTAAGGATATTCTGTTGGTAGTCATCCATTCCTTATATTGCAATAGTTGTTCTCTTGGGACCTGTGCTGCACGTTCCACTGCTCTGTCAATTTCTCTGGATGAGTGTCCCTGCTCATTAAAGGTGTTTTTCAACATCACCAGATGTGTGTCTCTGTGTTCCTCATTTGAACAGAGGTGGTGATACCGAAGTGCTTGACTATATATAACAGATTTCTTTGTGTGGCTCGGGTGATTACTTTTCTTGTGTAAGTATCTCTGTCTGTCTGTTGGTTTCTTGTAAAGACAGGTATGTAGGATTCCATCCTTAATAGTCACAGTGGTATCCAGAAAATGTACACTGGTAGCAGAATATTCCAGGGAAAGCTTTATAGTTGAGTGCAGGTTATTAAGTTCCCAATGAAAATCTTTCAGTGTGTCAGTGCCCTCTGTCCAAATTATAAACAAATCATCAATGTAACGGAAATAAGCGAGTGGTTTATGTATACAGATCCTTAGAAAATCCTCCTCCATATTCACCATAAAAAGATTAGCATACTGTGGAGCCATCCTGGTTCCCATTGCTGTTCCCATAGTTTGGACATAATGTTTACCATTGAAGCTGAAGTTATGTGTCAGAATGAATTCAGTGAGTTTACCCACAACTCCAGAGTCAATGTTGGGGTCTAATTCTTTGTCATGCAGGTATATGAGGGAGGCTAAAATGCCATCTGTGTGTGGAATATTAGTGTAGAGGGATGTTACATCCATCGTGGCTAAAAGGGTATCAGGTGGTAAGTCCTTAAAACCAGAACGTTTATGCAGGAAGTGAGTAGTGTCCCTAATGTAACTATCCCTTTGTATAACCAGTGGTTTGAAAATAGCTTCTACAAACCCTGATATCCCCTCTGTCAGGGTACCATTACCAGAGACTATGGGCCTACCAGGATTACCAGGCTTATGTGTTTTAGGAAGCATGTAGAACGTCCCTGACTTAGGTTCATTGGGGATGAGAGCCTTTAGTTTGTCTTGGACATGGTTTGGAAATGTTCCAATTAACTCCTGTAGTTCTCTTTTATATTCTGTAGTTGGGTCACTTTCCAGTACTTTGTAGTAAGTAAGGTCACTTAGCTGCCTGTTGGCTTCCTTAATGTAATCTTCCTGATTTAATATCACCACTGCAGAGCCTTTATCAGCTTTTTTTATGACAATGTTATGGTTCGATTTTAGTGTTTGTATAGTCCTCCATTCCAATGGAGAGGTTGTAATGGGTCTGTTTCTGCCACTTAAGAATCTCACCAGTAACTCTCTGGTGAAAGCAATGAATGTATTTGTCCAGTTTTTTGTTATGGCCACTTGATGGGGTAAACTCATATGGTTTCTTTTTCTTATCCATAATAATTTTACTGTTTGTGATTTCTTCACTGTCTGTGATTTCTTCTCTGCCATGAAAAAATTCCCTGAGTCTCAATCTAAAGAAGTATTCCTCCATTTCACCACAAAACTGTATTCTGTCCAGTGGTTTAGTTGGGCAGAAATTGAGGTCCTAAGAAAGTACATTTAATTCCCCAGTAGTCAGTGTGTGGGTGGACAAATTAACAACTGAAAGGTGCCCATCTGTGTGGCTTAGTTGTTCAATCACTCTGTTCTGTTCTTCATGGTTGTTAGGAAGCATGATAAGCTGAAGGGCACATAACTTCCTGTTTTTAATAAGCATGGCTTTTCTTAAGGTTCTTTGGTAGTTCATGTCTATCTAACGCAAGATGTCTGGAATAGGTTCACCAGACATCCTCTCCAGTGTGGTAGCTATTTCATTAAACTGTTTCTTCAAAAATGCTATTGTCACTTAACATTACTGCATTGTGTTAGCACTTTTTAGTTATCTTTTCCTCATAGTTCATAATACCTTCTAACTCCAATGAATTTTTTTCATAAATTTTCCTGCTCTCTAGTGTGTCATCAATATTATTTAATTATTCCCAGTAAGTGCAATGGTCTTTATCTTGCAGGTGCAATTTCTGTGTATCTAAAATCTTTAAAAAAGACACAATGTTCTCAAGTATTTTAGGAGATTCACATTTTAGAATTGTTCCATCATTTTATATGGATCCTGATTGGGTAGATTCACTAGGTCTTTTAATAATCTTGCCCTATGTTTGTTGTATGAGGGACAACTAATCAGTAAATAAACAATGTCGTCATTTCCCTTCCTATAGTGACATCTTCCACTGGTGCTCATTTATTTTTTATTGATCAAAGATTTCAAACATTCACTTTTGTAGTACTTAAACCTATACTTAGTAAATATTTTCCTATGAGATGGATGTTTGATGATCTGTAGATACATTTCAAATTTAAATTCTTGTTTTTTTTGGCCATCCACTTGATAATTTTGTATTTAGAGCATTTTTCTAGCTCATTTTGACAAAATACGTCTCTTATTCTGATTTTTGCAATTTGTTGGATTTCGCCAGTGGTCTTCTTAATACATTTGGGATGCACTATAGGAGGCCATTCAGTTTTATCCATGTTTCCACCACCATAATTATAGGAAAGGTAAACCGATTATCTTTGTATTTTAGTTCTTCTTCCAGGCAATAACATGTCAGTCTTGTTTCCTGCATGCTATAGACTTTCAGCCAACACAAAATGATTCTTTCTTGAATTAAGTATTCCAGGGGGAGCTGTCTCAATTCTGCCCTCACGAAGAATGAGGGACCACATTGTGGTAATCACAATAATCATTCATAATATGTATTCAGAAGTTTTTCCACATTGTTAATGTGATTTATGCCCCATGTTGCATGCCATATAGCAGACGGGATCTGGTTTTAGCATTAAATACTTTTAAAATACTTTTAACTAAACTCCCTCCATGTTTGTGAGAAAAACTAGATAAAGAGGGTATTTTTTTTTTATTTTATCTCTACATCTTTAATATGTTTATCCCAAAAGAGATTACTGGTCTCAATTATCCCCAGGTATTGGAACTCATTTAAATGTTCTATTTTTGCATTCCCTAGTTTCAGTGTGTGTCTTTTTTTGTTACTTTTTCCGAATATCATTATCTTAGTTTTCTCAACATTTATATTAAGGGAGGCCTTAGTGCATTTTTGTTGGAAATCTGCTAATATTTTTTTAATCCATAGTTGACTAGGTGAGATGATAACAAAGTCATTGGTGAATGTTAAATAAGGACAATGTCGTTTTCTAATTTTTGGCATATGGTACTCCAAATTGTATAGCTTGATTAATATTTGGTTTAGGAAAAGATTAAACAATATGGGGGACAAAATACACCCCTGTCTTACTCCTCTATTACACAGGAATGTTTGTGTTGTGCCTCCTTTGGAATTATATCTTATTTGTATCCGTGAGTTTTTATAGAGTGTTCTCAACATGCCCAGTAATGCCCTATGCATGCCAATTCCTTCCAATTCACCTAATAATACATGTCTACTAATACTAGCAAAGGCTGCCTTGAGGTCACTGAAAAGGCAGAAAAGTTCTTGACCCTTAATTTTTGTAAATTATATGTGACAGAACATAGCATTGATCAAACATTGAGTGTTGGTTCATGAAACCAGCCTGAGCTTCACCAGTCAGGTTGTCATCTCAAATCCAATCTAGAATGTGGCTATTTAATACTCTGATGATTTTTTTTATTATTGTCAATTAAGCTAATTGGTCTATAGCATGCAGGATCCTGTTTATTGCCCTTCTTAAATAATGGGACAATTATTGCCTCAGATCAAGAATTTGGGAGTACACCAAAGGTAGTAATACATTTAAACAATTTATAAAGAATAGATATCTAATAATCTATAAGGCTGAGAATAGCATCAATAGGAACACCACCTGGTCCCTGAACTTTGTGTCTCTCAAATGCCTGGATTGAAGTTACTATTTCCCTAATGTATTTTTTTTCTAATGGGATCCAAACATCTGTTCCAGGATTCCTTTCATCTAATTCCTTGGGGTCAAAAAATAATCCTTTATAGTGTCAGACTCAGGTTGAGGGCCCAACATGCATTTCTGTACTATCCAAATATTCATCACACCCTTTGGCCACAATTTTCCAAAATGTATTATCTTTATTTTATACAGCCTCTTATAATTTTTACCAGTTTTCCATTCTATACTTCTCTTTCTAGCCAGTGATTATCTTATTATAAATTTTCCTTAATCCATTTAATGTTTTTTTTTTTCATTCTTCTTGCTAGGGTGTTTTTGGACTAATATAAATTGGTGGTTTAATCTTTGTTTCACTTTTATGCAGCTGATATTAAACAACTGTGTTCCCTTGCCTTCGTATATTTTTGTTTCGACCCCTACTGGATTTGCTAGTTGCGCTATGATGGTATCATATTTTTCCATCTGATTCTGATCTTCTCCTATATTCAGAAAATCTTCAATTTTTTGTAACATCCCTCTTTTCTTCAGAGCCCCTAGGAATATTTTACTGTTTATAAAATTCCATCCTATTCTTTTTCTAGATTTAATCATATGTTGAGTTCCATTTACCTTGGGTTGCTTTGGTGCCATTCCCATACCAATTCTGAGCTCCAGTGGCAGATCTTCACTCTTCACTCTAACACCCACTAATAAATGTAAGCTTTCAGTAATCAGATTCAGACTAATCCAAGCCAGGTCTACGATGCAGGCTCTTCTAATACTTATAAATGTGTGTTTACCCCCTTCATCTAATTGTGTTCTACCATTCATCAATGTGAAATTTATATCAGTAAACATCTTGCATAAGTTTCTATCTTTGTCATTGATCATAACATTCATTGAATTTCTAGAACTACATATATAGTATGTTTCTAGATTAGACAACATTTCAATTGCATCATGAGAGATGGTGCAATAATGCCCAACCCTCACATTAAAATCTCCCCAGATTTTATATTTCTTAGCTAGATTGTCTAGAACATCTTTAACAAGAAAGTGTCCACAATGACTTAATGTGTTACCGCTTTCATTATTGTTTGCTAGAAGGGGGAAGATACACATTTAACAATATGATTATTTCATTGTTGCCACAGATTCTCACCCCCAGCATGTTATCACTCTGAAACTCCATTTCTTAAATAGTGTAGACTTTATTTAGTCTACATAGTGTTAACAGTTCCTCAGAACTTCTTCCATATTTATTATTTTTTTCAGCCAGTTTAAAATAGCTCTTGTAACAATCAAGGTTGACCACCCTCTTTAGCCAGGTTTCCTGTAGATTAATAAAATCAAAATGTTCCAAATATTGGATAAATTCCCTATCTCTCAATTTATTTTTCAGTCCAGACATATTCCATGATACAATGTTGGGGGTTTCCTCTGTGGCAACACCCATAAGCTTTTCAGCTATACAAAGTCATTTTTTTAACTTCATTCGGTTTTACATAACTGTTAGCTACTTTTGTCAGATGGTCCCACCTAGGAGAATTCTTGATATATACAAACTACCTTTCTTTGTTATCTTCTTCTTGTAGATGGATCCCCAGAGAATCAAACTCTCTACATTAGCTTGTTATTTGGTGGTAGGCATCTTCCCCTTCTATTCATATTGTTATCTTCCCATCTACTTCCCACCTAGTGGCCTTGTAAATGTACTTCCCCACCCTGGGTATTTTTAGAGTTGCTTCAAAGATTTCTCCCATTTTATTCTTCTAATTGTGTTTGGTTTCTCTTTGTAAGTGATTTATTCCAAATACTGATATTTGTCTAATATACTGGCATCTCCCATTGTTTCCTGTACTTTTATATTATTCCAGAAATAAATGGCCAAGTGTTGAAATTTCACCACCAATTATTCCAGTCAGAGAGTTTGCTTTTATTTTTTTCATTGGCCTTTAAGATGAAATTGGTTGGATACTACCAAAACCCATTCTTCATCATAAATAGGTCTCATGATGCTTAAATAATAACTAAACTGATGAGCTCCATCTACTGTTGTAGTCAATAGTAGCTTAATGTTGTCATTTAGGGATGTTTCTGTTTATTTGGGGAGGATATCCACCTTATAAAGTGGTATTACATAATCACTATTATTTGTTTTTTTTTTCCAGAAATTTACTGAAATTTTCTAAATTATAAATATCCTTCTCATTCTCTTGGCCTCCTTCCTTTTTTCCCTGGGGTGCCTTTTCCACCGCTTCATTGCTTGTCCCCTCAAGGTCTAAATTAGGTGTTTTTTTCTGGGCTCTCATTCCGATGTTCTCAGTCGATTCCTTTTTTGAAGGTGCCCTTGTAATTGTTTGGTATCTCCTTAGTTTTTTTGCTGTTGTTTTTCTTTCCATTTTTATTTCTACTCTGTGCATCTTGCTTGCCCTATTTAACGGCTTTATTGTCTTTTGGTTTTTTTTTACTTCTTGATTTCTTCCTTTTCTTTTGTTCCCTTTTTGTGTTTTCCCACCTTTATTACTCCTGAATAAAGTGCTAATACAGGCTGATGTCATGAGTTTTCCCTGGACTGAATTTTTTCTTGCCTGGTCCCCATCATTATGTACCATTAACTGTTGTACCCTTGTTACCTCCTTTTCCCACAAAGTTAGATTAGCCAACCCCAGTTCTTTTCTTACACTGTTGTCCTTGGTCATCCCATATTTCTTTATGTAGCAGCATTATTAATTCCAATTCTTCATTGTCTCATGAAATAGCTCCAATTATGTTGCTGTCCAGACTTTTGTTAAGGTTAGTCATTATTTCTTCATTAACATTTTTATCCACATTTAGTCCTATTTTAGCTTTCTCAATGAGCTTGGATTTGATCATATCAATTTTTTTTAATTGTTATTTCTTTGATGTAACTCAAGTCTTGTTAAATACACATTAATTGTTCAAAAAGCAGAATATTAGCCAAATAAGTGTCCTTTAATGCTTTAGCCAGGCCTTTTGTTATTGATTTGTATTTTAATTTAGGCATGTTTTCCTGGCTTGTATTATGGGAAAAACATTCTTCCCACATTTCTGATTTTTGTCTTTCTGCAAAGCTTATTCTAGTGAAATCTTTGTTGTTTGTCTTTTCTCTGTTTTTAGATTCTATTTCTTTTAACCAGATCTATGACAGTCAGTCGACAATTTCGTTGTAGTCCGACGTTACAGTGACTCCTTTATGTTGACCACATTTGTGGTCAGCATAAAGGGAGTCACATCAGACTATGTTAACAGCTTAATCTGGTTCAATGTCAGTTGGCATTCATCTGTATCCCTCTCCCCTGGGTCGTGCCTGAAAGTAGGCAGGCTTTGTCTAGTGCACTTAACCAGTCAACATAAACTAAATATAAATATAAAAAGATAAATATAAATATAAATATTTTCTTTGGGGGGCTTCACCCCCAAACTCCCCTCTACTATATTAATCAACTCTGAGTTGGAGTTGCTTTTAGGAAGGGGTGCAATACCACCAGAAAGCAATGCCAGGATCCCACACTGACACCACAGTGACCTGGCACTGCTGGAGCTGTAGTGTCAGTCATGGTAAGGTTTTTTTTTATTTATTTTTTTTTTATTTTACTGTATAATTGGAATTACAATCCTTTGAGTCATAGACTCTTTTGCAAAGGCTCCACGTCGTTTACAGGGGGTGGAGGGAGAACCAAAGTACAAGGAAGACAGACGGAATGAGCAATTATATACAGGTTTCAGTACAGACAGTTTTTTATACAATGGCTCCATGGTGGTTACAGGGAGTGGAGAGACACAAGACAATATAAAGCATTAAAAGAAACACAATCTTTTTTTTTTTTTACACTTGGATTTTTTCAGGTTACAGAATTGACATGGCACTTGAGAGGCATTTTAAAAGCTTATGGGAGGCATACATGTGGGCCCAAGACAGAGCTAAAATGCAGAGGGTGGAATGTAGGGACTAGGAAGTCCCTGAGTCAGTTATGGGGATGAAGGAGGAGAGAGCAGGCCTTGTCACCATAGTGATGGTATGCCCTTTAAACTCAGCTATAGTACAGTATGTTGCAGATGTAAGATTACTTTGCCTAATTCCTCTGCCTTATTAATACTCTGCTTTCTTTTAGTAGCCTGATCTTTGTTCATCTCTATATCTGAAACAGTTTTTAGCTCAGCCATATCTATTTTTGTTTATGTATTTGGTAATGAGCAAAACTGTGTAAAATCCATGATGACTGATTACTAGATGCATCCCATTTTGAAATTACACTCTCTTCTAATGTGGTTTCTTTATTTAAATTATTTTCTAATTCAGAGTTATTCCTATCAGTTTCTTCCTTGTATTCCCCCATCTGGGCCCCTTTAAAATCCTATATTTATGATGTATTGGTCCACATTCTTCCCTCTTTGTATTTCCCTATATTTCCTTTCCTGTCTTGATGACTTGATTCTGGTTTGGGTGTAGATGTTTTGTTTTGTTCAGTAGATGGACCACTTATCATCTTCCCCTTTTCTCCCATATTTTAGTTAATAAATTAAGTTATCTGTAATTGTTTTTTGACTTTCTTGATTCCTTCTTTGCCCTTTTTAGCTATTTTATCCCCCTTAGATTTAATTTTTTATAATATTAGGGCTTCAATCTCACTTCATTAATGGTGAAATATTAAGATTATCAGATTCTGACTGACTTCTAGTCTGGACCAGCAATACAACTAAATTTGTCTTATTCACTTTCCAGTAAAAATTGCCCCAATGTTACCTTTAAGAATGTTACTCTTAGTATAAAGATATAATAATGATACAGGTATAGTTAATCCCGAATACAGCCTGGGATTCAATAACACTTCCCTACAATTCCCTACTATAATTCTAAATGTTAGTCTATTTTACTTTAATCTAAGTTGAATAGCTTTGTTAAAGCTTGCCTCAGTTAGCACTAGATACAGATAACTGGTTAATACAGTATGTATGTCAAATTGGGTCACAGCTATGAAACATTAGTAGGGTTAACCAGGTTAATATAGTCAATAAAATTGATGAAAACTGGATGCAGAGCTGGGGCAGAGCTGAAACACTCCCAACCAATAAGCCCAATAAACTAATAAGCTCAATAAGCTTGATAAATGGGCTCAATGAACAATCTGTGCTAGTATAATGATAGTATAAATATAGTATATACAGTATATATATATATATATATATATATATATATATATATATATATATATATATATATATATATATATATATATACTTTCTGGATGTCAGGATTCCTTTCTGTATTGTGCTTATACTCATTTATACTGTTATACTTATTAGGAAACCCGATGGATAAAAACTTTCAAGCTTTTATATACCTCTATATTGGAAAGAAAAAATGGAAGAAGAAAATCTGTTAAGTCTTCTAGGTTATAGGTAGGGCCACTGGAAAATTGTGTCCGCAATTTTTTTGCGGAATCCACAATTTTTACCATTCTCCTCAAAAACTGACATGTTCCACAATTTCTTGCAATTTTTGAGTTTTTATATTGAACTGTGTAAAAAGTATTAACATTTTTAATAAAATGCTCTCAAATATATTGACAATTTTGCATGCAGACTTGGGTTTGGCCAAAACAATGCAGTGCAAGGTAGGGCAAGGGTTTTATGTGACCTTGATTTCTTTTGAATCCTTGTCTTGTTTGGTTTCAAAATCCACTGGCCAAGCATAAGTACACTTAAACACTTAACATTTGTTCTGTGTTGAAGCAGTCTGTCAGAAAACTTTTTGTTGAAACACAGACTGAAACAAAAGATTGGATAAAAGATGCAAATTATCCCATTCACTTAAATGGGGTGCTAACTATGAAGCCTTTTTGTAAGTGGCAGGGCAAGTTTTTCCTTGTGAGCATACTTTCATTCAGACTAGTTTTGATTCAAACAGCTGAGGATTTTTGCATGGCCCTGCCAATTTTAAACTTGAATAAGCTAGTTGCTAACAGTGATCTCACTCTTAGCAACTACCCCCTAGATGCTCACATGCAAAGACTACAATAAAAGCCTTACTAAAGTCTAAAAACAAGCTTATAAAACACAAAATGTATCTGAACATTTTTCTTTAACTAAGCACAATCATTGCACCCAGAGTAAAACAAAGGTAAATTACAGAGCACCCTGACTACTGTATGATGCAGTAAAATTATATTGGTATTTTTTACAATTTTTGGTAACCGCGTAAGGCACACTAGGCACAAGTGCCTGTTTTCAGGTACAACCCAGGAGCACTGCGGAGGTTAAGTGACTTGCTCAGACTCGCATAGTATACAAGTGGAGGTTGTAGAAAACAAACCTAGGTCTGCTAGATGTTGTCAGCTCATTCACAGTTTGCTTTGCTATCCTCTAGATTATACTGCCAGCATCAATAACCTCCAGATTTATTGTTCAAATATGTGATTACAGAAATAGTGTACAGTACCTACAGTACAAATTATGATCATTAAACACTTTAATAACATTTTACTAAAACACAATTATTCACCACTCTATCTGCTTATTTTTTCTTCTACCAAAGTGGGTGAATAGCTGGCAGAGCCTTTAAACAGCTGTTGATTAGGCTGCATTATTCTACAGCCAGAAACAAAAAAATATATATTTCTTCTGGCTTTATTTAATATTGATTTGCTATGGCTCACTTTATAGAATCTATTTAGCACTGTACGGGGCAGATGCTTTTAGATTTTGGAAGATGGGCAACGCTTATGATAGCTTATCAATTTAGTATTCTTTTTAGGAACATAAACTTTTCTTTATGTTTTAAACATATTCAGGTGTCAGTGTATTCATTTAGCAATTTATACTGGCTAATATATGCTGCAGAAAACATTGAAAGATTTATCATGAAGCACTCAGGGTCTATAGTAGAACCCCCTCAATTTTTTGCAATTTTTGCAAAATGCTCCTCAATTTTGGGTAACCTTTTCTGCAATTTCCCAGTGGCCCTGGTCATAGTAACATAAAGTCTTATGAACCTTAAAGGTTCTGTAGTCAGGATACGTCTTTAGAATCTGTTACTATATAAAGAAGGAGAACTCACAACGGCTTTGTATCTCTTCCTTCTGCTACTCAAGTTTTCTTTCTTTATCATATTTCTGGTTTCTTATGTCCAATGTTGTATCCAATTGTATCTCTGTTCTTGTTCCTTATTTACAGAGTATCCTCAGGATATAGGCCTCTAGTGCCTGTTTTTCATTTCCAAACTTAATGAGACTCCAGTTTTAACTAATTTATTTATTTATTCTTTTTTTCTTTCCCTTTGTTGCAGGCTACTGACTTCTCTCCAGTCTTCCTTGTGTCCTTACAAACTTGAAACAATTCCACCAGCAGTGTGCCAGCAATCCATAGCTCTTTCTTTCTGTCTCTCTTTCCTTTTCAGTTTTTATGTTTTTATGGATTGTAGATAACATTGCAAGGTAAATGGAAACAGCTCCAGACAGAAATTTAAAATAATAGAAAAGGTGTACCTCTATATTTCTTATAGCTTTCCTAGCGTAAGCTGACTAATGCTAACTGACAAGTCTGGCTAGCTTACTAGCCAGCTATCTTAAAACCTATTTTAATTTAAAAGGATTTTTAGTGCTTATAATACTATTATAAAGTGGTGGATGATAAGTTAATATAAATGATATATGCCACTGAGCAGTGAACTATATAGCTAGTATAATTTATAAACTCCCAGAGCTATTAAACTGTAGCCATGGTTGTTATTGCAGTAATAGTGTACCGATCTACCATAGTTAAAACAGTAGCTAAAACTAGCTTTCACAAACTTTGCTTTCCTTAAGATGTACTTTATCTAGTAAATGAAAAGGAGAAACTCACACAGGCAGAAGTCGCTAAAAATGTTTGTCTTCCTCTCTTCAGTTCAGGTGTCTGTACTAAAAATACTAGTGATGTGTTCTAGCAGCAGTTTGCAATAAAAATGGTGAATTTGACTACAGGATGTCACACAAGTGCACTATAACTTCTCTGGTCGCATGATCATTTGGTCACATGATTTAAGGAGCACACTATTTAAAATTTTAAAGTTATATATGTATCAGTTACGAAAAACAGAAGGACAGTAGCTCAACAACTAAAAATTAAGCCTGCAAGCTCAGGGTGCACTTACCAGGGTGATGTAGAATCAGAGACAAGGTGCCAAAAATCAGTAGGTTGGTCAGCGCTCCAGAATGCCCAATATCCAGTTCCAAGTGTAATCACAAAAGTGGGCTGGCAACAAAGCTTTTTGCAAAATTCAACATATTTATTATATCTAAAACCAAAGCAGCAGCAGGCATACAGCTATTAAAGTGTACAGTAGGTATGTGCAAAAGGTGCAGAAAAAACTTTTCTGAGCTGTTTAAGTTCTTTTTAGCTATCTATTTAAGCAGTGTGACACAGCTACAAATTCAAGTACAGTTCAATGGCTTCTCTGACTACACCTTGGTACACCTGAGCAATTCACCTAGCATGGAACTAAGGTTTCAACATCATACTGATGTCTTCCTCAGAGTTAGCATGCTAGCCTACCTAAGCACCATTTAATGAGTTTCTTAAAGCTATAATGCATAAATCTTAAATCTCAAGTGCAAACAAAATAGTATAAAGCGCTCTAATAACAGCGAATGATAAAATTCCCTTGCATTCACAGTGAATGATAAAATTCCCTTGTATTCAGTATAAACTATTAGATACCATGTGTACTGTGATCCGATTTGTGTTTTCTCCCTTAGTTCCCTATTTGATGTACAGTACTATGTATGCATTGCTGAAATAAAAAAGTAAACCAGGGTTTGGGGGCCTTAAGAAGAGTAGCAGGGTATCTCAGCATAGAAGCTAGAGAGAAACTTGTCGCCCAAATGATTTTTCCCATTTTGGAATATAGATATTTTTTATATATGTTCTCCACTCAGACAACATTGCAGAGTATTGGGTGTACCTATTATAGATTAGGGAATTTATAATGAAAAGTGAACATGGAATTCATCATTGTACTTTATTTGGAAAACTGAATTGGTTTCAACCTGAATCAAAAAGAAAATACGTATGGTTATTGTGTGTCAAAAATTGGTATTTCATAAAAATGATCATCCACTGAAACACCTGATAACAACTACACCCCCTGAATTTAAAATAGAAAAATTTAGGAGAAATAAGATAACAATTACAAGTGAAAGAATCTATAATAGAACAGGAAGACTTACATTATATAACAGTTTATCCAAATATTGGAACGAGA
The DNA here is from genome assembly GCA_016271365.2 of Neoceratodus forsteri. Taxonomy (NCBI): domain Eukaryota; kingdom Metazoa; phylum Chordata; order Ceratodontiformes; family Ceratodontidae; genus Neoceratodus; species Neoceratodus forsteri. Next base: position 838,709,849 of record CM028131.1, read on the forward strand.
TACCATATGAATTGTGAAATGTGCAGAATCCCATTATTTAAAAAAAAAATTACTGTTTATGCACCTTAACTTAAAATGTACATGTTTTAATTAATTTTAATGTTTGTGTCAATGTTGTACGTTAGTTTGTATTATGGAATTCTGAAAGTTTTATGTATGGAACACAGGTCTTCATTGTAAATGGGGGTCATTCCATAACAAATGCTTCCTGTATAAAAATAAAATTTTATGAAATGAAATATCAGTTTTTAAATTATCATGCGCTATCTAAATTTTTTATGGACTTTTAGGTTTTGGGCTGTAAATTAATCATTTAATATTTATATTCAATCTGTGGGTATTCTGAAAGGTTTTTTTAGGTAATATTATTGTGTTTCTATTTATATCTAAGCACTTTGATGCCATTGAACTGTATTTGAATTTGTAGCTGTGTCACACTTTAATGCTGAAATGGATGGCTAAAAAGAAGTTAAACAGCTCAGAAAAGTTTTTTCTGCACCTTTTGCACATATCTGTACGTATGCCTGCTGCTACTTTGGTTTTGGATATAATAAATATTTTAAATTTTGCCAAAAAAACTTTGCTGCCAGCCCGCTTTTGTGATTACACTTGGAACTGGATATAGGACCTTCTGGAGTGCTGACCAACCTGCTGATTTGCCACACCATGTCTTATATATGCATCAATATCTGATGACATAATAACAGTTTTATAAAATAACCATTTTATAAAACTGGAACACCATCATAAACCTGTGCTGGTTCATATAAAACTAAACCTCTCCTATTTACCCAATTAAGAACATCTGAGGTACACACCTTGCTCTAATTGCTGTTATTCAGCACAGCAATGCTGTGGCACTATGAGTTTGGCCTGTTCTCCCCCAAAGGCAGCAAACCATCTAATCTAAATCCCTGACATCCTCACTCAGAACAGTCTAACTTTATAATACTAAAATAAACAATGAACAGTACTAAATGTTAATTTAACTTGACTTGACTTAATTTGAAAGTGGACTGATTTGTGAGTACTAAAGAAATACTGAAGAAGGAAGGGCAGGTAAATTTATAGGCCCTCAGAAAAGGAAAACTTGTTTCCACTGTCTTCCTCTTTAGCTCTCTATCGAGCTTTAAGCCTCTTGAGTTCTTGGGTTGTGTGACTATTCCGCACAATTTTAACTTATTTGTTGCTATATTCTTACAGCCATCCCCTGTGGGGCTTGTCACCAACCCAGCCATTGCAAACAGGCTCTGCCTATGCTCAGATTCCTTGTTTCCACCTCCCGCTAGCAACACCACAAGTCACTGCAAACAAAAGCTGGAACCACAAATATTTAGGGAAAGGTCTCGGTGCTGTACTAAAACACAAGCAACATTAGCATACCTGTTTTAGAATGAAAAGTGCATCTCTTCGAGACACAGCTAGCTCTGACTTCCTCTCTCAAAGCAGCTTTCAGCTGCAAGCTCCTTCTCCTCCATCTCTTTCCAGAGACGAGTCTCCACAAAGCTCATGTGAGAGTGCCTGTTTCATCCAAACCAGATGTGAAATCTCATTTGTGTTGCCACTGATGGCAGCTCCATTAATTTTTTAAACTTAGCTACATTCACATTCTAAGTGCTGCTGGTCCTTCGGTAGCAGAACTGTAAGACTTATGATTATGATGTGTTAAGTGAATATGACTGAATGAAACTTCACCACACAGAGGTATACCTTGTGTCCAGCTTCACGATCTATGCTGCTTGATTTCACTTCCACTGCTCAAAGTTAGTGGTTTAAGGCTCTGAGCTGCAAATCTGGAGACCTGGGTTTGAATCCCAGAGCCCCCACTTGCATACTGTGTGACCTTGAGCAAGTCACTTAACTTCCCTGTGCTCCCAGGTCGCACCTGTAAACAAGCTTTCAGCTTAGCATGTTACTACTGGTAAAAAAAAACAAAAAAACTGAACTTTCTGAAAGGGAGTAGATGTCACCATCAGAGTCAACAGACTCCAGATGAATAATCACAGTTCACAGAAATGGCTGCTATCAATTCAGTTTGTCAATGTAAGTACAAAATTCCATGCTATGCCAGATATCTGACAAATCTTCTGATTTATTTGCTGAAAAGGTTTGGTGACAAACAAGGACAACAATATCCCTTTCACTCTGTGGAGCTTCTTCAGGGGACAGACACCTGGTGGAGTAAGTCCCATGAAAACACCAACCACTCTTGAGGCTAACCAATGAACTATACACAAAGCATTTACAGTGAAAGCGGGATTAACGAGTGGTGGTTGGTTCTAGGGGGATTCAAACCTAACACACTTAAGTGCTACAAAGGAAAATGTGAACAAGTAAAAGTAGAAAATCCATAAGACAAAGTATCAACTGTTAATGCAATCAATTGTTTTGATGACCATGGCTGGGCAAATAGTATTACATTAAACGGTTCAATACAAATTCATGCCAGTTAATATCAAATGCAGTGTATACAAAAACTTAAGTTAAAAACTGCAGGTTCAGTATTGAAAACAATGCATCTGAGCATTGGTATGTGTTTGCATCACTATGCTATGCAGTGATTTTGAACACAGGAGCATGTCAGGAGAGGGACTGAGGCCCAGTGGCTGTGGCTTTCCATTGAGCTGTCTTTGCAGAGTGCCACAGTTGGCATGTCATGTAGTATAGAGTGGTCCAGGGAGCAAGGGACAGTTAGAGCATGGTCATGGCAGGTGTGATTTTGTACTGGTGTTAAATGGCTTTCTGGTAAGTGATGTGCATCTAACAGAAAGTAACTAGAAGGATAATGTAAGAAATTGTTTTTCTTTTAAATGAGGCATTGCTTGTCACCTGGTAGTGCTGATTTAAAAATGAAAGTGATGAGATGGAGTCTTCATGCAAGTCAGCTGGGAGATTGTGAAAGTAAAAGTGTGCTGCTTGTGCAGCTCTCTTTCGTCTACCCAGACTTACTATGTGGATAAATGTGGCCATATGAACCTAGAGTGAGGATAAATGTGATACTCTTACTATAGGTCCCAAGCAAACAAAAATTGTGGTGCCAAAATTTATCCTCACAGGCACATACAAAGGCCTTTCGGCACCATGCAATTCTGCTTAAAGTTGGACCAGCATAACATTCTGTGGTGATTTGCATATGCAGCCATGATGCTTTGCATTGTGGGGGCGTGTGTGATTTTGTATTTTCTTGAAACTTGGCTTCCCAGCCAAATGCCCTTTGGGGTAACCCTTGCCTCAGTGTTTATGCACAGAGTTTCTTTGTCTTTAAAATAGTTTTTTATTTTAATGGGTTCACCACAATATATCCAGGCACACTGCCTTAGGGGTAGCTGGTCCATTCCACTGGGGTGTCAAACAGGCGAGGCATACTGATGAGTCCTGGTAGGATGAAACACGTGTCTATGTCTTCTGTTAGCACCCTTTGCAACCGCGTGAGAGGCCTTCGGCACCATGCAATTCTGCTTAAAGTTGGACCAGCATAACATTCTGTGGTGATCTGCATATGCAGCCCATGATGCTTTGCATTGTGGGGGCATGTGTGATTTTGTATTTTCTTGAAACTTGGCTTCCCAGCCAAATGCCCTTTGGGGTAACCCTTGCCTCAGTGTTTACGCACAGAGGTTCTTTGTCATATATATATCTATATATATATATATATATATATATATATATATATATAATATATATTACTGGTGGAATTGCACCAATATAGTTAGGGTTGCATGGCTACATCTATGTTAAACCCCAAACTTTGCACTTTAATAACTTTGTCACCATACCATGCATTTGCCTGAAATGTTGCATGGGCGGTCTGTTACCATAGATCTCTAGATCTGGCAGGTTGTGTTATGGTTGAATGAGCAGTTACAGAGCTGCAGAATGCTAAAAAAAACAAAAAAATAGGGTTTTGGCATGATTCTTTCCTCGTGCCTACAGCCCGCACAATTTGTCCGATTGGTCTGAAAGTCTAAGAGAAGATGCAGTCTGGGTCACTGATGTGCCTTTCAAAGATTTAATGAAAAAATATCAAACTGTTCAAAAGTTATTCAAAAAACAATGTTCCCATTATAGTCAATGGGGAAAAAAAATACATGTGTCTCTCGAAAGCTGCCACCACTATATTTTACTGTCGCAAATGGCCCTTTTACTGTCATGCAGTAGCCATCTTGTTTTCAGTTAGTGAGAGAGAAAAATGCCTGGTGTGCAAATTTGGGACCCCCTAGATAAACACTGGCTGTTGTGTTTACCTAGTCAAGTCCTGAGGATGCCAGCACTATCTTTTTTGGGGGGTAAAATCCCCTAGAAATGCCATTTTAAAAACGAACACCTCAGTACTGTCACAAATTGCAACAGAAATGGCTGCGACACTTTCGCAAATCATGAAAGTGTTGTTCTAGTTTTGCAAAACTGTCACAATTTGTGACAGTACTTTGCCCAAAAACTGCAAATCTTAGCCAGCCCCCCAGAGCAAAAAAAATGGTTGGACTTTTGGGCTGAAATTTGTAGGGTGGCAAGCCCTGGTCCCACAGATGTGCCTTTTGGTGGTATGGTCCTGAAACATTAAATAGTCCCATAGTTACAGCACTTTGAAGTTGAGAAATTTCTCATAGGATAGCATTGCAGCACCCGCAGCACCTTTCGGTACCTGTATCTCAAAAATGAAGCAAGATGCATCTTTTTCGCTACCCACAGCTTAGACCACATTTGGGTGGTCTAAGCTCTAAAAACTAGTTTGGAAGCCATAGATTACACCTGCAGTGATTTTTTTTCCCTACTTGCTACAGTTACGGAGAAATTGGCAAAAATGTGTTACTAGGGTTCCTTTGGAGTACTATGGCACTACTGTATGGCTCCATACTTATGTGTAAGTGGGAGCGCAGGGCCCGGAGGACCCACACTCCCTCATACACATAACAATACACTGAAAATGGGCAATGTGTAGGGGAGCGCAGGGTCCAGAGGGCCCGTACTCCCACTAACACATACCAGTTACCAGTTACATTTCAGTTTTCTCAAAAAGAAAGGAAATTCATTACAAAAAAAACTCCATTAATGCATCAGTTAGGGTTGATAGCACAGCGACAAAAGTATAGAAATGTGATGTTAGGATTACACCCCTACCACCCCTACCACCCCCCCCACCAACCCATCCTCCACACAACAATAGACATCGGGGTGTGCAATGGGGTCATCAGGCCTAACTCTCACCCCATTCTCCTATACGGTAGCATTACAACAAATTTACATATGTTATAGTGTGAGAGTTGGGCCTGATGATACCATTGCTCACCACAGTGTCTGAACCTCTAAGCATAGCTGCTAAATATTCCTGGTGTCAATCATATATATGTATGTAGGTTTAGTCACATTACTGTATAAATCTGGAGAGAGAAATCACTGTTGGCTAGTTGGAGACCAATTTCTCTATTGAACACCAATTTTAAATTTTTTACCAAACTTTTAACTAAATCTTATTCACCCTTCCCAGACTTGTGCTATACCAGGTAGATCCATAAACAACACATGAGGTACTGCTTCATGAGGAACCAGCTACTGCCCAACTGATACACAAAATATTAACGCTGCACAGCAATAATAACAACCTGATATATGCTTAATCACTAGGAACTTACTTTGTCTTAGTCAACTGAAACCTGCCTTCCCCCACTCCCACATATAGACACAACATTTGTCACTGTACACTGAATTAAGAATTATGGTCCGAATACTGTACATCAGTTAACAGTACTATTGATATCACTGACAACAAATGCAGATATGTTTGCAAGAATGGTACATTGCCAAAACAGAGCTAGGGAGTCTCCACCCCTCTGCCCCCCCAACCCCACAGACACGTAATGACTGTTTATGGATACTGAGCTGACAGGCACACTACAATTGCTACACTAAATATGTACGTCACAACTGACTGTTAGCAACCCGATGTATGGTTCAATACTAGGGACTGTTGTTGTATTAGACATGGAACCCCCCCCCCACCACCACCAACAACAACAACAACCTGTACAGCACTAATCACTGGATAGTTACTTCACAGTCACTGTCAAAATAAACCATTTCCCATTTATGTAACCTACTCCGGTTATATATGGTTGAATACTGCTCACTCACACAGAGTTAGTCAGGGTATTTATTGACTCTTAATCAAGTACAACAGCTGCTGGTTAAAGAGGACAGGAAATAGTTTCCAGTTGTCATCTGTTTATAACATTCTCATTCTCAGAAATTATGTGCATTCCCTTAAAGTACCCATATTTAACTGTACCTGAATAAAAAGTGATATGAAAAATTGTATTTTACATTGTTTTGTTTTTATGGGCAGCATTCTATTACAGTTCTCTTCATGGAAGCAATAATTTGGAGTTTTAACTATGCCACAGTTTGTGCACAAAACTCTAAGCATGTTCCAATAGGTCAACAGCTCATAATTAGCATTCTGTACACAAACCGTGACATAATAAACTCCAAATTATTGATTCCATGAATAGAACTGTAATAGAATGCTACTCATAAAAACAAAATAATGTAAAATACAGTTTTTCATATCACTTTCTATTAAGGTACAGTTAAATATGGATAATTGGGTGGAATGCATATAATTTCTGAGAATAAGAACTTTATAAACAGCTGCCAATTAGCACACATTTCCTGTCCCCTTTAATTAGGTCACAACAACAGTACAACTGATTTGTTAAATACTAATGTTAGAATTCAGTCCTACAAACTATACATATGCTTGCTTACTAAGGACTTTCATTATATTAGTCAGAGAATACTCCCCACCTCCCCCCCATACACACACCTACAAATATCACAACAGTGACTGTGTGGTGAGTTGACACTCACAACTAAAATACACCCACTAACATTACTGTACACCCCCATGTAAGAACAGAATTTGTAGGTTTACTCAGTGTAACATTGAACTGTGTAGGTTTAGATTTATCCTGGACTCCCTTCAGGGTGCCTTCCTCAAGCAACTGGTCATGGAACCAACTCAGCAGAAGGCAATACTGGACCTTGTGCTCACAAATAGGGACAGTGTGATGGGGGTAACAATGGGGGAGCACCTGGGGAACAGTGACCACCAGTCATTGTGGTTTGAAATCACAGAAAGAACAGAACCAAACCAAACAAAAACATGTATCCTGGATTTTAGGGGAGCAGACTTTGGGAAAATGGGGAGATACTTGAAAGAGGCATTAAGGGGAATGGGGCAGGAATCAGGGGTTGAGGAACAGTGGGCAGTATTTAAAATGGGGATTACAAGAACAACAGAATTATGCATTAAGCAGGTTAGCAAGAGGAAAAGGAAGAGGAGACCATTATGGTTTTCCAAAGAGGTAGCAAAGAAAGTGAAAGCAAAAAATCTTGCATTCAGGCAATACAAAAAGACACAGGCAGAAGGGGATAGGGAGAAGTACCAGGAGAAGCAAAGGGAGGCAGGGAGGTCAGTAAGGGAAGCCAAAGCTCAGACAGAAGAACACATGGCAAAATCAGTGGGTAGAGGGGACAAAACCTTTTACAGGTACATAAGTGAAAAAAGAAATGCAAAGGAAGGGATAGTGAGACTGAAGGGGGAGGATGGGGGCCACGTGGAGGATGGCAACAGTAAAGCTGACATATTGAACAGGTATTTCTGCTCAGTCTTTACTGAGGAAGAGGAGGGTAATGGGTCTGAAGGCAGTACAAGGGGTGAGAATGGTGCAGAAATGGACACAAGTCCCTTTACACGAGAAAGGGTCCTGAAGGAACTGGAAGTAATAAGAGTTGATAAAGCAATGGGGCCAGATGGGGTGCACCCCAGGGTCCTTAAAGAACTAAGAGAGGTGGTGGCTGAACCTCTAGCTATCCTGTTTAGCTGATCACTGGAAACAGGAGAGGTACCCAAAGACTGGAGGACAGCAGATGTAGTCCCCTTATACAAAAGTGGGAACAAAGAGGAAGCGGGGAACTACAGACCAGTCAGCCTCACCTTGGTAGTGGGGAAGATCATGGAAGCACTACTGAAGGAGAGATTGGTGGAGCATCTGGTTGTCAATGGACTATAGGACCCAAGGCAGCATGGTTTCATTGGGGAGGTCATGTCAGACCAACCTTGTTGAATTTTTGACTGGGTGACTAGGGAGGTGGATCGGGGAGGGCAGTGGACATGGCCTATCTGGACTTCAGCAAGGCCTTTGACACTGTGCCACATAGAAGACTATTACACAAACTGGGGAATATGGGTGTGGGAAGGACAGTAGTGTAGTGGGTAGGTAACTGGCTGGGTGGCAGGACACAGAGGTGGTGGTAAATGGCTGTCACTCCACAGAGGAAGAGTGACCAGTGGGGTACCACAGGGATCAGTGCTGGGACCAGTCCTATTCAACTTCTTCATCAGTGACATTACGCGGGACCTAGAAGGCAGAATGTCACTGTTGCTGATGACACAAAGCTCTGTAACAGAGTAGACACACCAGAGGTGTAGACAGAATGAGAAGGGACCTGCAGAAACTTGAAGAATGGTCAGGGGTTTGGCAGTTGAAATTCAATGCAAAGAAGTGCAAGATAATGCATATGGGGCACAAAAACCTGGCACAATATATCAGTTGGGGGTGAGGATATAGCATGCACCAAGCAGGAAAGGGATCTTGGGGTTATCATCTCTGATGACCTCAAGGTAGGGAAACAGTGTGACAAGGCAGCAGGTAAAGCAAATAGGATGCTGGGATGCATAGGCAGGGGCATCACCAGCAGGAAAAGGGAGGTAATAATTCCATTATACAAGACACTAGTGAGGCCCCACCTGGAGTACAGTGTACAGTTCTGGAGATCTTACCTACGTAAGGACATAGACAGGTTAGAGAAGGTTCAGAGGAGGGCAACAAAGATGGTGCATGGATTGCATCACAAGTCCTATGAAGACAGGTTGAAGGAATTGAACATGCACTCCCTGGAGGAGAGGAGGGAGAGAGGGGATATGATAGAGACATACCAGTATCTTACAGGGAGGAACAGGGTGCAGGAATACACTATTTTTAAGTGAAAAAGATGTTCCAGGACTAGAGGGCATGGGGCGAAGTTGGAGGGAGGACGATTCAGAGGAAATGTGAGGAAGAATTTCTTCACAGAATGGGTGGTGGACAAGTGGAACACCCTGCCAGAGGAAATGGTGGTGGCTGAAACAATCACGGGATTTAAGAATGCATGGGATAGACATAAAGGAATTCTGGAGGTCAGGGGTAAGAGGCAACAGACTTCTAGGAAAACATAAACTGAACTTACAAGCTCAAATGGGCAGACTGGGTGGGCCATAGGCCCTTATCTGCCGACACTGTCTATGTATCTATGTAAAATGCAACAAACTACACAACAGCAGGTACTGAATATTGGAATGACAGGTTCAACACTAGTTACTGACTAAATATGTTTTGTTACATAACCCTTACGTAAAACCACTGACATTTAGGGAAATATGTACATGCACTGTCTTACCAAGTGCATGCCCCATTACAACACCTACAGTACATGCTGAAAAGAACAACACTTTTACTTAAAGCAATACACATGTCTCAGTTTTCAAACTAAACCATAACACTTGCAGTTACCCTGAAACAGTGATATATACATATTTTTTAACTATTGGTGCCGTGTGAAACACCATCAACATGGTTTTATTAGTATGCTAACATGTTATTAATTTCAAGTGTTATTGTTTACTTACGGCCGATGACCCACTCGCCTGCATGTGACTTGCCAGCCTTTTCTCATAATTCATTGGCCAGGTAGTACCAGCCCAGATCCTGAACTGGTATCTCAGGGCATTCCAGTAGGTCATAAAATCTCTACCTCAGCAGCTTCCATTTACACTTGCACATCCTGGGTATTTTGATACATATTCTAAGTTTCTCATTTAAATATTGGTTTACTGCCTTCCAGGTCTGCTCCAGCCATAGATTAGTGATATGCATAATGATCTGGACATTGGCTTTTTTGCCCACCACCTCAACAAGGAGAGGCACCTCTCTGATTGACCAGATTTTAACCATTTTCTGAAAAAACATAATATATAACTTACTAAATAGCTGATGTTGATGTGCAACATTTTATGGTATTATGCTTGTTTTATAACATGTTTATGTACTACTATGGTACAAGTAGTATCTGTTTTACAAAAGTTTTACAGTAATCATGTTTTACACTGTTATTACTATCTACTAATTGTTTGTAACTGCTGTTTACTCTTTTCCTGCACTGATATATGCAGCTACATTATTTTATATACCCCTTATGTTTCACAACTGTGTTGGTATAGGTGACGTGCATGATCTATTTTTTTGACCAGAAAAAGTGAGTTGGCAGGTAAAAGAGCTGTTTGATTTTTACAGGTTACAATTGTTACACTCTGAACTTCAGAGCACTCTGAGGATGTCATCTTGGAGGTCTTACAAGAAGAAGCAGTTGCCAGCATGTGAGAAGTGCACACCAACTTTTAAGTATAGCCAATCTTTATAATACTTGATTTGGGGGTAATGTATGGTATACATCCCAAGCATGCACAAATATCCAGTTATTTGGATTTTAAACTTTTTTCTGGCTCTGTCAAGCAGGTACATGTGCTGTTCTGCACACCAGACCATGCATTCTGTAATGTCAGACTAGACAATCTTACCAGCAGGTAACATCTCTCTTCAATCAATCAATCACTTTATTTAACCAGGCATAAACACCATTGAGCAAGCTCATTTTCAAGGTGGTCCTGGGCATAAATACAATACAGTACACTTCATAAGATTACAATTATGGTGGACAACGGTGCAAAAAAAAAAAGTAAAAACAATGTGAAGGTGCCGGTCAATATGGGCCTATAATACTGGTCAACATAATTAACATGCAAAGGTACATAATGATAAGCTTTACTGAAATGAGAAGAGACAACAATCCCATATAGTCTCTGCTGAGTAAGAGTTCATACCTAAATGATAAAAAATAAGGAGGTATTAAGGAATAGGGTAGAATTTGGGGTGAAAGAGTAGGCATCCAAAAGGGAGGCCAGAATAGGTAAAAGGTAGAGAATAGGCAGAGTCATCTTGGATTAAGGGAACTAGGCTTGTAGGTCCTAGGTTTCTGTTGTTAGGAATGTGGGGTGGATGAGATACTTAGGCGTAGGATTTGAGAGTGGCACCCGAGGCTTAGGGGTCATCGGCATCTGAAACAGTTGCATGATTCCTTCAGATAATCCATTAATAGAGCTTTGAATGTGAAAATGCTTGGAAGTGAGGGTAATTTTAATGAGTCTTGCATAGTGTTCCAAAGTGATGGAAGTGAGAAGTTGATTGCTGCTGAGCCAAGGGTAGTTTTTACTCTAGGAATCTGGAAGCAGATTAAGGAGAAGCGTCTCAGGCCATAGGCACCTTTAGCCCATTTGAAGATGTTCGAGATGTATGCAGGGAGGTTATCAGATAATGCTCTAAAAACCAGAGGAGAGCATTCCTTTTCTTCTAGTTGAGAGTGAGTCCATCCCGAAACCTGTTATAAACGACAGTGATGTGTACTATGGGGTAGATTTAAGACAAATCTTAAAGCCCGGTGGTAAAGGGTGTCCAGTTTGTTTAGCATCATTGATGGGCAATGACTGTGAAGGAAGTCAGCGTAGTCCAGTATAGGTAGGAATGTAGTTTGTACTAGTCTCATTCTGGCTTCTAACATGAGTAGGTGTTTAATGCGATAGAATAAATCTAATCACTGTTTTAGTTTCTTCAAGGTTTCATTTAAGTGGCACAGAAAGTTGAGCTTGTTATCCAGCCAGAACCCTAGGTATTTAAAGGTATCAACTACTTCAAGGGGTTCATCTAAGAGTGTTCGGATCTGTGTGATATGTGTACATCCTGCCTGAAGTAGACTTTGGTGAGAGAATCATTGCTTTAGTCTTTTTGGAGTTGAGGAGGAGCTTATGAATGAGAAGGTTGCATTGGAGGGTGTCGAAATCTTTCTGTAAGTACTCATGGGCCAGATCCAAGGATGAATTTGTGGTATAGAGTTCAGTATCATCTGCGAATAAGTGCACATTTGCTGTGCCCAGCTGCGAGTCCAGATTATTGATGTATATTGCAAAGAGGATAGGGCCCAGGATGGAGCCTCGTGGGACTCCTCGTAACAAGGATTTTTGTGGGGACAGATCTCCTATGGCTTTGACTCTTAATGAAGCCAGGTCCAGTTTTGCTTCCACCAACAAATCTACCCATCTTTTGTTGCCTAAATCATTACCTTCAAGATGGATCAGCAGTATGTCTTGTGGATATTGGTTGCTTAGTAGCATGTAAATGGTTGGCATGAGACGCTCTCACCTCATGCCTCCCCTACCAAACCACTTTACACTGCAATTAGACAACTGCAGGTCACTTCCAAAGTAACTTGCTTGAGCAACATCACCACCTCTACTAACTAAACTGCTTCCCACCATCCACAGAGTACATTTACTATTTTATGACATTCTAAGTTGATTAAACAGAGAAACTGACAATTAGTTCCTGAAAAATCAGAGTGTCTCCAGCAGTGTCTTGTCAGTACTGACTGTGTCAAGATGCAGTTTTCCCTTCCTTATTTTCACATTTCTTCTTGGCCTAGCAACAGAGGCTTCACAATAATCTATTGGCTTACATTATTAGCTAGTTGCCAATTAACAAACAGCATCTCTCATTATGTAGATGCTTCCTTTTCATTGGATGGCAGACTGCTATATTCCAAACTAACTCAGAGGGAAATTGTAGCTTGCTAATAGGTCTGTTTAAACAACAACAAATGAGAACTGATCATGTATTGGCTGCTAGTTCCTTTATAGAATACATGCACACTGTGGACTGCCACCATTTTAAGCTGTCATTTGTGATGGTAAGTTATCAATATTGCTCTGATTTCAAACATTGATAACTTCACTTTACAGCATAATTTGTTACTTATATTAGAACTGTCTAGTGCCCCTCTAAAAATGCTTTTTTATATACTATTTGTATGCAATGAAATTATTAATTAGTTTAAAAAAACATTAAATGGAACTAGCTATACTTACTGTCTTTCAGTAGCTTTTATGCAGTTGCATCTAAGATGGATGCTGGGTGTTTCTTCTTCGATTTTCTGTGTCTCTGATAGGACCTTGTAATATCACATGATTTCCTCCACAGACAATTAATTTACATAAATACATATTTAAATGTACTACTATGTGATTGGTTAAGTTGGCTGTCAATTAAGTACCATCAACAATCTGATTGGTCAAAGCTGTAAAGTGGGTGTTTTTTTTCCCAGAAAAATAAACATGGCTACTCTTAATGGGTCTCGGTTCTCATGTTTTTAAATTACAACATTTGGCCTTTTAAGTTAGTTAATTTGAGGTTGTTAGTCATGCTCATTGCTGTTATATGCTTTCTTTTACTGCATTTTAGTTGGTTTTCAGGTCACTGACTTTTTAAACCATTTGGTAGCATTTCCTGGTTGTGAGGCATCATAAGAACCTCTTGGTTCAAAGGTTAAACAAATTTGCCAAAGTGTCACATATGCGACACTACATTTGTGACACTGTCATGATTTGTGATGGTACATTTGTGAAAGTGTCACATTTTTGTGACACTTATCAAGTCAGATGGTTCACATGCGAAAGGATATTTGTGACAGTGTTGTGTTTGCAAAAGAACATTTGCGACAATTTTGTGTTTGCAAAATATCTTTTATGACAGTGTCGCAAATGCGACAGTGGCAGCATGACACTTTCCTGATTTGTGACACTGTCACATGTAGTGTGTAACAAACACAACACTGTCGCAAGTTGGTTGTCGCAAAACATGACAGTTTTGCAAACTGATGTTGCACAACACGACAGTATCACTAACTGATGTTGCAAAACATGATATTGTTGCAAAGTGGTGTCACAAATCACAACACTTTCGCATTTTGTGACACTACTAAGGAGAACTATAAAACCATTCTTAAAAATCTCATTGCAAGTGAACAGTTTGAAAATGTCATGTCAAATTTGCTGTGTAACAAGCATTAGACCCACACAGATGTCATGTTTATTTTGTTACTGACAACAATGTGTATAAATTATGTAGTTCTGTTTACATATGTACATGTAACTTCGACAGCATGGTGTACAGGGTCTCTAGTACCACGTATGCACACCATTATGCTAATAAATGAACAGCATAAAGTGAACTATTGCATTTTAAAAGAAAGCATAATGTTTAAACTTATATTGCAATATATTATTTTTAAGATGTGTGCATAAACTATTAAAAGTGTTATTGAAATTATTAACTTTGTTATGCTAATTGCATGTTTCTTTTCTTGTCTCATAGGTGTCATATTGGTCAGCATTTTGGGATCATTCTTCTGCAACAACACAGCAAACATGCCGTCGAAGCAGAGACGTCATGCCAAACAAAGACATAACAGGTACCATAGTAGTGTAGTGTTGCTGAAGAGTACAAACAACAGTACACATAATACATCAAGGCATGTGAACAGCAGTCAGTCTGCACACAGATATGGGTTACCAATTAATGATTCCACTGCAATGAAACTTGGTTGCTCATCTGCAACCAAAAAATGCAAAACTGGTCAACAGTTGAAAAGCAGTACTAAACAGAAAAAAGCTGCTGTGTAGTCATGCTCAAGAATATGTAGTACACAACAGAGATCTATCTCTGCCGTCACTTGTCATCTCAGGAAATGGAAGTATTATCAGGCATTGGCAGCTAAAGCTATGGTTGATATAGAGGATAATGTATGGGCATCGGTGTTTAACTGCACTGTGCTAGCATCGAGTGATTCCCTTGGCAACCTAGGTAAACCTCGAGAGCGCAGCTCGAGAGGTCGTTGCCAAGACTCACTAGATATCAGAACAGTGCATTATACCACCGACTCCCACATATCTTTATGCAGTGTATGGGCAGGCGTGTGGATCACAGCTCAGAAGTGAACAGATAATTTGCCTACCTTGCGCAGAAGATTATGGGACGCTGTTTCAGTGCCATAAATGAAAACGCTTAACATTCCGGTAACCGTTAACACTTTTTATTTTAATTCAGAGTATTACCAAGCAATTTAAACTGCTACAGAAAGAAAAAAAAATGGCCAAAAGATGCATGTCAAGGGTCAGTGACTGCCATGTGACTGCTGCTATCCAATAGTTACTTCAGTAGGTTAAAAGTCACGTAGGTCAAAAGTCACTCATTTTTGTGCTGTGAAATGGTGGAGATCTTTGGCTCGTTCGGCTCGATTCTTAGGCGGTTTTATGATTTTATGATTCGAATAACTGCAGGACTGCAAGTCTGTTTTATTCGCGTGCTGCCACAGGCGTCCTTAGAAACAGTCGCGAGGCTGAATTGTTTGTTATGCCATCGATGTGACGTGTGAACAATGGGTTAACAACAGTCACACGTCACATCGAAGGTATAACAACATGAGTAAATGATGATTTTCTTGGGTTAACTGCGTTCTACCATACACTATAGAATTATTGCAGCTATCAGGCATCGTGAAGGCAAGAGACTGAAGAGTTATCTGGTCTTAATGAAGCTATGACTGAGTACACACATTTATCAACAAAGCACTAGCTCTACTTCAATGGTTGTAGCATAAAATGACAGACCAAGTGGAATGTTTCAGAAAAGTTGTCTATGCTGTGAAGATGAAGTTGCAACACTTCCCAAATCTGAACAAGCACAACTTTTCTGAAATTTTTACAGGTGGTTGGCTACACACACAGCATTCAGAGGCATTTTTTTTCTGACAGGAACCATACCACCCACAGAAGAAGAATAGCACTTTTTGCATTGATGAGGATGGAAAAGTATACAATGTGTTGAGTGCATGTCATGATAATAGACCAGTTGAGTCTGAGGATGACAATGCCTCAACAGGTGGTCAGTGTAGGTGCAAATGTTTCACATGGACATGTGATGATACTTGCAATCTGAGACAATCATCTTTTGATGAAGTTGCACAGTTTATAAATCTTTTTATTGTCACTGATCATAAAGAGAGATATAAATTATTTCAGACAATAGACCACTGTGAAATTTTTCCACATATTGGACTTCTGGGACATTCATTGGCATGCTTAGACAGTGGTGTTTGTAACAGAGTGTTTAACCACATGTGTATGCTCGCAGTTCATCAATCTGGCATGCACACCTTTGTATATGAGATATATGAAGTAAAGTGAGCTGCCTCATGGTACACATGCCTTTCTGAGTTGTTGAAATCTGGTGACATGAAAGATGCTACTAAACTTATTGAAAAGGTACAACATAGCAGTCATGTTACGGTTACACTTCCTCAAGAAACATCAGCTGTTGATTATGGCAGTGTGTCTCTCATTGAAACAGAGATTGTTAAAGTCTTTGGCAAACCCATTGCCAAATCTGAGTTGACAAAGAAAGAGAAATCCAAATCCATTTGTGTCTCATGTCATAGACTGTGTTACCAGAAGCAAACTGTTACAGTTGATCTGGAAAAGATACAATCTTTTAATGAGATGTGGGCATGATTGTTGGTGTTCTTACTATTACAACATAACGTTGACTTAGACCCAATGGTTATCATGTGTCAATACTGCTTTTTCTAAGGTGAAACATGACACAATGTCACTTAGGTCAGATCTAAACAACATGGAGGCACATGTGGCACCAAATGAGATTGCTACATTGAATATATTTGAATGGATTCTTATACAAACTATGAAACCATTCCAGACTATTCTGTGTCTCAACACTATGACATGTAACATACCCAAGAAAGAGCTCATTAAGTCTCTAAAGGACTCCATTATGTATCTGCCACTTTCTTTACAAGAAAATGTGGAGACAAAAAAAAAAAGTGTGTTTGTCTGAGTCAACTGAACTGAATGGTTATCTGAAGAGTTATCTAGGTGTAAATCTCAGGTGATTGAAAGGACTTGATAGCTGTGAGGTTTAAATTACTTGTAGAAAGATCTAGTAAGTAGGGGTAGTGGCTTAGCTAGAAGGAAGCTACATTTAAAGTCTGCCTTAGAAAGATTTTGCTAGTAGCTTGGCAGAAGACACCAGGAGAAAGGACTGCTGTGTGACTGGACATCTCTACTGGGACAATATTGGCCTTCTTCCCTCCCATCCACCCTCCCACCCAAAGCTAGTTCTACTTTTATAGGCACAGGATTTGACTGACAACAGGAACTTCCTGTTTGGGAGCAAGAAGTGAGTGATCACAGATCCACCAAAAACCCACCATCCTGGAAGAGCAAGAGTAGCTCTCTGGCCCCCTCTAGCTGCTGGAGGTCTGCCTCTGAGCAAGTAAGGGGTCTACTGAGAAATATAGGATATTCTAGTTTCAGAACAGGACAATCAGGAGCTTAAAGGGCACACAGGCAGAAAGTAAGGAGAGAGAGAAAAAAAAAACAGAGGAAAGAGTAAGGATTGCAAACAGTTAAGGGGCCAGAAATAAGACATGATGGGAGTGGTGCAGTGCAGTGGCTATGGAGCAGCAGTCTTCCAGGAGACATTCTGGAGGATGCACTGTTGTCCCATCTGCAGGCACCTCTCTTGGCTGAGGGAGGAGGTTGCTCATCTCCAGGCTGAGTTGGCCAGGATTTGTGGGACCTCCACTTCCATCCCAGGACCACCAGTGCCACTGCCATTGCCTCAGAGGTTGCCAAGAAAGAGGAGAGGTTGTACCACAGTGGGCTCAGGGAGGGTGAGGGTGGTGGAACAGAGGTGCATCCCTCCAGTTGTACCTCTCCACAATTCCTATGCCATTCTGGCAAAGTGTGGTTCTTCTATGGAGGCACCCCCAGTGGAGACCAAGGAGGATGCTGGAAACCTCCACAAAGGAGACCCACAGGAGGGTGGCAAGGGACCCCACAAGGGAAGAAACAACTCCTGGTGGGGGACTCCATTATTAGGAAGGTAGAACTGGGGAGGAAGGGGAGAGGGAGGTAAGGTTCCTGCCTGGTGCCATGGCTTGGAGGGACAGAGAGCGAATCCTCAGGATTGCCAGAGCAGCTGCACAAGGGAGGGAGCTGGATGTCATTGTTCACCTAGGGACAAATGACCTGGCTAAGAAAGGGATTAGAGAAGTACAGGAAGGGTTTATGGAATTGGGAAGGGGCCTTAGACAAGTAGCATGCACTGTAACCTTCTCAGAGGTGCTGCCCATCCATGGCGTAGGAGAGGCTAGGGTGTTCTGCACCATGGGATTCAATCAGTGGTTGAAAAACTGGTATGGAGTTCAGGGATTTGGCTTCACTGGGGACTGGGGGTCAACCTGGAATGATGCAAGCCTATACTGGCATGATGGGCTGCATCTATCCAGGAGGGGAACCAGGATCCTAGGTGATAGGTTTAAATACTTCATTGGCAAGCATTTAAACTAGCCAAGGGGGAAGGCACTGGAAAGGAGCAGGGAAATCCTAGCTACCCAAAAAAATCATGGTAGTAAGTGTGGTAAACACCAACATAGAGGTGTTGATAGGGAGAAGGGCAGGGGTAAATGGAGAAAGTGACAAAGGCAAGAAGGACAGGGATGGGACAAAAAGGAGTAAGACCATCAGGAAATGGAGGGTAATGAGTACCAATGCCCATAGTCTGGGCAACAAGCTCTCTGAGCAGGTGGCCTTGATGGAAGATGGATGTCTGGATATCGTAGCAGTCACAGAAACATGGTACACAATGAACCATGACTTGGATGTTAACATACCAGGGTACATAACCTACAGGAGAGACAGGCAGGGGAGAAGAGGGGGAGGAGTAGCTCTCTATGTAAAGGAAGGGATAAAAGCAACTGAACAAAAGAGTAAACAGGGAGAAGAGGAGAGGAGGCACTGTGGGTAAGCTTGGAGACTGGAAAGGGCACCACAATCCACACAGGGGTTGTGTACAGACTCCCATGTCAGGGGAAGGGAATGGACAAGGATATGATAGAAGGCATTCTTAGAATGGCAGAGAGAGATACTGTTGATGGAGACCTGAATATGCCAGATGTTAACTGGAGCACATTTGCTGCAGCCACGTCCAAAACAGGGCCATTCTTGATGCCCTACAGGTGGCAGAGCCTCAGATAGCTAGTTTCAGAACCCACTCATGAGGGAGCAATCTTAGACCTCATACTGTCAAACAGGGGCAGTGAGAGGATCACAGATCTAGAAGTGGGTTGCCATCTGGGAACAAGTGACCATCAAACAGTGTGGTTCACATTAAACTCAGCTACAGAGTTAAGCCATACAAAAGTGAGGGTACTGGACTTCAGGAGGGCTGACTTTGGCAAGATGGGAGAGTGCCTCAGAAAAGCACTAGCAAACAGGCTAGAAGGAGGTGTGGAGCAACAATGGGGAATCATCAAAACTGCCATTACAGAGACAACAAGCCTTTGTGTGAAGCAAATAAACAAATCAAAATGAAAGAAAAAGCCACTATGGTTCTCAAAAGAGGTGGCTGTGAAAGTCAGGAAGAAAAAGATAGCATTCCAGAAGTATAAGGAAACACAGAAGGAGCAGGACAGAGAGCTGTACCAGTTAAGGCAGAAGGAAGCAGGGAGGTAAGTCAGAATAGCAAAGGCCCAAACTGAGGAAAAGATAGCCAACTCAGTTAAGAAGGGGATAAAACCTTTTATAGGTGCATCAGTGAGCGTAGAAAGACAAAGGAAGGGATAGTGAGGCTGAATAAAATGAACAGTGGGTGGGCAGAGGGGGACAGTGAAAAAGCAGGGATACTGAACAAATATTTCTGCTCAGTATTCACAAAAGAGGAGGGGGAAGTACCTAATCCAATTAACAGAAGCAGTCTTGATGGGGGGGGGGGTTGATCCCAGTCCTTTTACAGAAGAAAGGGTTCTGCAAGAACTCCTAAAACTGAAAGTGGACAAAGCAATGGGTCCTGATGGAATTCGCCCCAGAATTCTTAAAGAATTAAGGGGGAACTAGTGAAACCACTGGCTATTCTTTTTAATAAATCATGGGAGGATGGTGTGGTACCCGAGGACTGGAGGAAGGTGGATGTGATTCCCTTCACAAAAGTGGGACCAAGACAGAGGCAGGAAACTACAGACCTGTCAGTTTGACCTCTGTGATAGGGAAACTGATGGAGTCACATCTGAAGGAAAGAATAGTTGAGTACCTAGAGGCCAGTGGGGCACAGGACCCATGGCAGCATGGGTTCACAGCAGAAAGGTCATGTCAGATGAATCTAATAGATTTCTTTGACTGAGTGACCAAAGTAGTAGACCAGGGAGGGGCTGTGGACAAGGTCTACCTAGACTTTAGCAAAGCATTTGACACAGTCCCACACAAAGATTAGTAGTAAAATTAACCAGCCTGGGAGTGGGTCCCAGGGTGGTAGCCTAGGTAAAACATTGGCTGGACAACAGGACACAGAAGGTAATTGTAAATGGAGTCCACTCTGAAGAAAGATGGGTTACTAGTGGGTACCACAGGGTTCAACATTGGGTCCAGTCCTTTTAATGTCTTCATAAGTGACATTGCAGAGGGACTGGAAGAAAAGTATGCCTCTTTGCAGATGACACAAAGATCTGCAACAGGGTTGACACCAAGGAGGCATGGAAAGGATGAGAAGGGACTTGGCAAGGTTGGAGGAATGGTCAGAAGTATGGCAGCTAGGATTCAATGCAAAGAAGTGCAAAATAATGCACCTGGGAAACAAGAACCCAGGGAAGAATACACAATGGGGAGGTAGTAACAACAACAAAAAAGGAAAGGGACATGGGGTAATCATATCAGATGACCTTAAGGTTAGCAAGGAATGTGAGAAGGCAGTCGGGAGGGCTGGGGGTATACTGGGATGCATAGGGAGAGTCATCTGCAGCAGAAAACAGGAAGTTGTTATCCCTCTGTACAGACAGTTGGTGAGACCACATCTGGAGTACTGAGTCCAGTTCTGGAGACTCCATCTCCGCAAGGACATAGACAGGATAGAGGTAGTCCAGAGGAGGGCAACTAAAATCATGCAGAGTCTGCAAGAGAAGCCATATGAGGAGAGACTGAAGGAGCTTAAAATGTATACCCTTGAGGAAAGAAGGGAGAGGGGGGACATGATAGAAACTTTTAAGTACCTCAGTTGAATCAACAAAGTCCAAGAGGGTAGCATCTTTCAGAAAAAGAGACGTGCAAGAACAAGGGGACACAATTTAAAGATGGGGGGCAGTTCAGGGACAATGTGAGGAAGTGTATTTCACAGAAAGGGTAGTGGATGCATGGAACAGCCTTCCTGAGAAGGTTGTGGGGTCTAAAACTGTGGGAGAATTCAAGAATGTATGGGACAGACATAAGGCAATTCTTGTGGGGGGTAGGAAGAAATTGGCTGTTGGTTAACTAGGATCTGTGGCCTATCCAGTAGATAGGGAAATGGGCAGACTAGATGGGCCAAGCGGTCCTTATCTGCCGTCAAAGTCTATGTTTCTATGAAAACAGCATAGTTATTCTTGTACATGGTGTACCAACTAAGTCAAAGGTTATATGGCAGGATGTTGTCAGTGTACAGAAAGTAAAAACTGCCCTCGGTTATTTAAAGAGCAATAATCCCTTCTATGCAGACCTTGACATTGACAAAATGAGCAGCATGTCTGCTCAGTATGGAGTGTTGGACACAAAAAAGCCAATGATCAAGAAGGTCAATGTGGCAACAAATGAAAACATGTATGAACAGTACAGAATTCACCGTCTACATGGCAGCGATCCAGCTGGAGACAATATTGACCTTTATCAGATGAAACAGGTGGAAGGTGCCCCTGTTAGTATCTGGGAGGCCACACTGGAAGCGTGTTGCTTTTTTGATTTGTTCCCACAAGGATCAGGTGGTCGTTTGAATACCCGAGAAGTCCGTGTACCGGGTGCTGAGTACCGTATATGTAGAGTTTTAAATAAGGATGGCAAGTTCCATAGAAACATTCAATATCTGTTTCGCCTGTTATGAGAGAGTGAACTTAATATACTCTTCTGCATCCATTGCACATACTGTATGACTCACAACTCCACTTGATGCAATCACTGCCATAGAGTTTCTTCAGAAATTGAAAGAGAAGGATGTCGCATTGCAGATTAATTTGTCATCTATACTTTCAAATCTATGTGGTACTAAGGAATACTGGTATCATAGGCACTCTGAGGTTATGACCATGCTACGAGAGTATGGTAATGCAACATGGTTTGTCACTCTCAGCTATGCTGAATACACCTGGGATGAGTTGATTGAACTTCTGAAGTGGGCAAATGCTGACGATGATGGCATTTCATCAATGACTCTTGGTGAGATGTGCTCACTTGACCTAGTGTCTGTCACCAGACATTTTCGCCAACAATTCCATGACATTCTGAGATTCATTCTGTCAAAGGGCAATCTGCCTCTTGGTCTTGTTGAGCACTACTTTTGAAGGATGGAGTACCAGGCACACAGTGCTCCTCATATTCATACACTACTATGGATCAAGGATGCTCCATGCATAGGCAAAAATGAAGCAGCAGAAGTGCTAAGCTTTATCAAGCGTTACATCACTTGCCATATACCTGACAAGTATGACAGTCCTACACACAGTATCTGTGCCAATTACTGTTGACATGTGCAGGGAACAACATGGCTTTAGGGCAGGTCACAGCACCATGACTGCCCTTACTGAATTCTCAAATTCACTTCACTTACTGCTGGACAGAGGTCACCTGGCTGGTGCTCTTTTCATCGACCTGTGTAAGGCCTTTGACACCATCTCTCACCCCCTTCTTCTGGGCACAGTCCAACACATTGGGGTCTCCCAAGGGCCCCTCACCTGGTTCTCCAGCTATCTTGCCTCCAGATCCCAGAGTGTTAAAATCAACAACACCTTGTCCTCCACACTACCTGTATGCTCTGGTGTCCCACAGGGATCCATCCTGGGACCCCTTTTATTAAGCATCTTTCTTAACACTTTGCCCAGATACTGCTCTAGAAACATTCTACTCTGTGCGGATGATGCTGTCATTTATGCCTCCCACCCAGGACATTCTGTACTCCGACTCTCCCTACAAGACTCTTTCAAGCAGACAGAAACCTGGTTTGCTCACCACAGGCTAGTGGTCAACATCAAAAAAACAAAAACCATGCTCTTCGCCCATCACCAAAACAGGGCAAAGGACTGTCATCTGAACATCCTATCCAGCTCTCTAACCCCACTTGATCAGGTCCAAACCTATAAATATCTAGGTGTCACCTTTGACACCACCCTCTCATTCCACCAACATATCAAAATACTCTCCTCAGCCACTAATGCCCGTATAGACCTCTTATACAGGCACAAGGACTACTTACCCCAAGAAGCTCTGCACCTTGCTGTAACTTCCTCAGTCCTGTCTTTCATGGATTACAGGCTCACGATCTACACTGCCTCTGACCCCACTGCACTCCACCAAATCCATGTGGTAGTTAACAAAGCATGCTGGCTCCTCTCTGGCACAGACAATCAACTACACACCTGCACACTCTATGCGCTTGCCAATATTCTCACACTAGAAGAAAGACTACTCTATCAAACATGACTCCTTACTAAAAAAATCCACCTGGGGTTGACTCCCCCAGGTGTCACCACCTCTCTTCAGTCGACTACCCTCTCCGTGGCCACTTGCACTGCCACCAAGGCTATATGGAAGGTCCCCAGGGTCAGGACTGCCTTAGCCCAAAGATCATGCCTCATCAGAGTCCCCACCTGGTACAATGCCCTTCCCTCCTCCATCGCTGCCATAGACAAACTAGGTCCCTTTAAAGCAGTCTTGAAAGCCTACATCATATCCTCCCGGAAATGTCAATGCATCCGCTAACAATTCTATCTCAAATGGACTTCATTCCACATACTCTGACCTCACTGAGGCCACTCACAATCTTCCTCTTTAGTTCACATGTGAACCTACTTGCATCCCTGGGATGTGACTCAAGACAATGCCTCCTGGAGGCTGCACTCCAGTACTCTGGCTGTAACCTGTACATAATTTCTCCTTATCAACCTACTGTATGACAAATTAGCCTAGCTACCACATGTATAGACTAGTTCATCATCTGCTCTTATTGCTGTACCTGTAAATACATAACTCTGTACATGCATATTCTGTGTTTATCTACTTTTACCCAGATAACATTTATTGTATCCTATTGTTTAACCTGTTATATTGTACAGTAAGCTCTCAATTGTATGTTTATTGTTCTGATGCTGTGCTTGACGTAGAGCCTTTGGAAATGAGTCCTTGACTCAAAGGGTTGTAATTCAGATGATATAAATAAATAAATAAATAAAAGTCATGCTGATTGGTACACCAGATGTCGCTTTGGTTTTCCTTGATGTGTCTGTCAGCAAGGTCGCATGGATGAGCTGTTTTCATCAATGCGCCATCACTTGAAGGCAAAATCTACAAAAAAAGGTATATGAGTTACCCAGAGAGAAGAAATAGGTGTACATCAATGATTACAACCCCACTCTTCTACTCATGTGGCAAGCAAACATTGATGTTCAGTTTGTTGCTGACAATTCTTTGGCTCTTGTTCGGTACATAACTTTATACATTACCAAGCATGAGCAGACCAGCTTGCAAGAATTTTGGGAGGATATTGCCAGCTCAAGCAAGTCAATCACATCACAATTGTAGTCACTTGGGTTAAAGACATTGTCACAGAGAGTGTGGTGCATATGAGGCCAGCGATTGTTTGATTGGACACACTTGTATGACAAATCGGAAACTGTACAGTTTCTCAGTGTGAACTTCAAAAGAGAAACACAAACGTGCTAAAAACTCACAGCAAGACTGAGGAAATGGCTCTCAACTGACCTTCTTCAAAGCATATTTTGAAGAACAACCTGATCGACTCATACTACCCCAGAAGACACAGTACCATGGACAGTATGTGTCTCTTTGAAGTAGCAAAATGGTATGACTGCAAAACTGATGTTGCACTTGATAGTGCATGTGACATTTACAAGGTCAGAGGCCTGGATGGTTGTCTCATCAAGAGATGTAAACCTTGGTTGATTGACCACAGTAAGCTAAGTCTGTCCACTACTAAGAGCAGAGAACATTATTATTTTGCTCTACTGTTCTTGTTCCACCCCTGGAGGGATGAGACCACATTGAAAGGTGACTGTGACACATTTGAGGAGCAATTCAACCACAGTTATGACACCTTCAAAACAGAGCAGTCGGAGACATATATACACAGACTAGATCTGGAGAAAAGGCAGCTTGACAGAGCTAAGAAACAACTTGAGGAGGATGCTTCTGTTAATTCACAAGATAACCTTGTTCAGGAAGGACAGAGCACACTTGGAGTCCTATGAATGACCCAGAAGTACTCATGGTAGAAGTGAACAGTTCTATGCAGCACAGATCACACTGTCCTGTTGATTCTGGTCAACCGAAAGAAAGTCTTAATGAACAACATCTTGTGGTTTATGCTGGTGTTAGAGATGCAATTAGAAACGGTATACTGCAGGAACAGAAACAATGTCATTGTGATGACGACAAGCCATTACTAATGTTTGTTAGTAGTTCTGCAGGAACAGGGAAGAATTTTCTTATTGAGGCCATCACAGCTGACATAAGGCAACACACTGGGACAACAATGTCTGTTGCTGTTAGTGCTCCAACTGGACTGGCAGCATACAATACTGGTGGAGTTACCTTACACCACTTGTTTATGTTTCCGGTAAAGCATGGTAAATCTGGAGAGTATTATAAACTGTCTTTTGAGGTGGTGGCTGAGCTTCATTCTATGTTTACAAAAATAAACCTAATAATCATTGATGAGATCATCATGGTCTTTAATGTGATGCTTGTTTGCATATACTGTACCTTCGACTGCAAGAGATTCTGGGCAGTGAGTATGGTGATGCATTTGGTGGAAAAAGTATTGTTGTATTTTGAGACCTTCTACAACTTGCACCCATCAATGGAGATCATGTCTTTACAGCACTGACTGTGAAGCAGGCTAAGAAGATGCTAGGGTGCATTGGAGGTTTTAACCAATGGGAGTTATTCAGTTATGTCGAGTTGTTTCAGAACATACATCATAGTGGTGATCTAGCTTATAAGGCATTGTTAGATTGAGCTTGCACTGGCAGTTTATCACTACTGCATCTTTCGATGGTGAATACATGTAGAATCACTGCTGATGGTGCATTAATTCATGCTGCATGTGATGTGTTTAGTGAAGTGTACTCAAACAGTACACGTATTGTCTGTCTTATGTCATGGCCTAAGCAATGTATTGAATTCAATAGCATCATGTTACAGAGAGAGACTCAAGAAATCATCACTCTGCATGCTGTTGATACAGTTGATGGTGTTTGCTTAAGTCGCAACTTAGTAGCTAAGCTGACTGATCGACTGTCTGAACTTAAGTCAGATGTGTCCTGTACAGCTGGTCTAGAAGCTGTTCCTACTGTTTGTAAAAATGCATGAATTATGCTATGTTGAAACATTGATGTTGAACGTGATATGGTCAGTGGCATTATGGGTCACATAATCGACGTTCTGTACAATGGTCAGAAGACATTTATAGAGGCACTTGTTAAATTTAACACTGAACATTCTACTGTATGCAAACTGATCAAACTTCTGTGAAGTTCAAGATTTTGAATGACATTTATGTGACCAGGAAACAGTTTCCACTATGTGTTGCATATGCTGTTTCCATACACAAGTCACAGGGCTTACGCTTGGACTCAGCAATGGTTGACATAGGTAGTGACATCTTCAAGGATGGCATGAGCTATGTTGCATTTTCATGTGTTCACAGTCTTGCTGGTTTACACATCATCAGTGTGTCACCACAAAAGATTCATGCTGACAAGCGATGTATTGTGGAGTACAATAGATTATGTAGTCTGTGGGCCGGCCCACCAGTGCAACGGTTGGATTTACGCTTGCGACGCCAATGACCTGGGTTCAGGAATGGACCTGGGGAGTTGGAAGGTCAGCCAGGGGAGAAAAATCAAGTGTCCTCTGGACTGCTCTCCTTCTCCAGGGGGAGGAAGGGGTACAGAGTCCGGCACCCAAGGAGCCCCTAGTAGAGGCTGGGGGAACCACATGCAACCGGCACCAGTATTTAGAGGGGTGGGGCAGATATTGGACATCATTGCATGTCCCCGCCCCTGTGGCAGTCTAGAAAAGAGCTGCCAGCCACCCTTGATGAAGCCTGCCCTTGGCTTCAATTAGATTTCAGACCGGCTCCTTGACCTGTCCCATCAGAAGCAACACTTAGGGCCGGTGCTACAACCCCACCATGGGGGGGTGAGCCAGGGGGATCAGGGAGTCATGGCCAATGTGAGAGTGGAAGTCACAGGGCCTGTGACCAGGCTGAGGTACTGGGTGGTCAGTGGCAGGAAAAAGTATAATAAAAAAAAAAAGATTATATAGTCTGTACCAGACAGACATGCCTGTAATACCACTACCCATGTACGTAGTATAGTCAAATACTACAGTCACAGCTTCAGGTGCAGCCAAGAGGAACCAAGCAATCACTCATGAATTAACTTCTAACACTATTGAGAAGGTTACCACATCACACACAGTTACAAAGTCACCTCCTCATAAGAAGTCACTTGGTCTGGCTGTTGTCCCAGCATTAGATAACAATACCCGAGTTAACTGCTATGCTAATTCAGCAATGCAAGTATTTCTCCACATGCCTTACTTCATACAAAGAATCACAGCTTCTCATGAGAC
This sequence comes from Neoceratodus forsteri, assembly GCA_016271365.2. Taxonomy (NCBI): domain Eukaryota; kingdom Metazoa; phylum Chordata; order Ceratodontiformes; family Ceratodontidae; genus Neoceratodus; species Neoceratodus forsteri. The sequence continues at coordinate 838,737,573 of CM028131.1, forward strand.
TCCCTTATCGAAGTCATTGAAGCAACTCGTACATCTGACTTCACAACATACTGACAATGAACAGTCCCTCACACCTCTACAACATGTTTTAGGTACTTATAGTGGATACAGAACATTTGCAAAAAAATGCAACAGGATGTTACTGAGTTTATGATGGCCATCATAACAGTTTGGATGATGAGCATATTCCAATGCGACAGTACTTTACTGTTAACTATGTCGCCAAATATAAATGCCTGTCTTGTGGTCATTCAGAGCAAGAAATTACAGAGAACATGATTTGTATTTCTTTGTGTGTCTCTCAGTCATGCACAGTTAAGTTTCAAGAGCTGATTAGGAATGCACAAAGTGGTCACCATTGTGTTGGGTGTGGAGGGGCATGTTCTCAATCTATATGGATTAGAACTTCTTTTCAATACCTTATCCTTGTACTGCATTGATTTGACTGTCATGAACTAAGAGTGAACATACTGTACCTATCACATATTTCACAGCCTGTAGTGTCATTTGCTCAGACACTATTTGATACTCATGTTGTGATCTACCACCATGATCAATCTGTACATTCTGGAGATTACGTCACTTGGTTGATGTACAGATCTGGTTGGATAGAATGCAATGACTCAATAAGTACTTTTAAACAGAGGCTACCTCATAAGTTAAAAGATGCTTATGTGTTGATATTGAAGAATTACAACAATCTTCATCAATCAGAAGAATAGTCACACAGCATGTGACATACATAGCTGTCCCACTGTGCTACACTTCAAACAACAGCAAGCTATGACTATTATGTGATTGATGTGTTGAGTGAGTCAGTTAAATTCATACAAACCTATCTACAGTACATAACTATGCTTTTATGAATCATGCAACAAAGATGAGCGTTTGACTCAGTGATGTAGTAAACATGGTTAAAGCGGTCTTAAATCGACGCCAACTGTGTTCATAATTTTTTGTCATAGCACACTTATATAGTTGTACAATACTTGTGCAAAGATGTGCAGGTATAACTGTGTTGAACTATGCTAATATTCTCTTACGTTGTTAACAAGCTGCATTCTATCACTGGAAGTATGATTTCACATACTTTCCAACACTATTGCCTGTTCATGTATTGCACTTGTACATGTACATGCACATGGAGCATCTGTACATTATGCATTGTTAACCATTTCAGCATCTATGAAATGTTTTTAAGATCTTAAATGTCTTAAAACAATTCTTTTTTAAGCTGATGTGACACTGTACATGTTCACACAACTTACAACTATTGATTACAGTTTTTTATGGAAGTGTACTTACCACTATTACACCACCATATCGCTATAACTGCAGCTACAGGAAACAACTAACATGTGTTAGTTACATGTTACAGATTTTCATAAAAACATAGCTTCAGAATAGCAACACTCAACTACTATGTGTTTACTGTTATGCCACAGTATTACTTTATTAATCTATATACCGTTGCACACTTGCAATAAAACATACTATAATGCATATTTTTAAAAACACTGTTATACTAATCAGTTCTTCTTCAGACATGAATAAATAGTACATGTAGATATTAATTATGATGTTCATTGTACTACTACTGTAGGGTTTAAGTTAGTTCTTTTAATAGATGTTAATTCAGCTGAATATGTTAATTCACTGAAAAATGTTTTAATATAATTAGAATATACAGTAGAATATATACAGACTTACATTTATCAACTTTTATTATGTTAATAATAACCAGTATCATACTTACCAGTTTACCATGTTGCATATACTGTCCACAGTACTTAATACAGTGGAGACCACTTAAACGAATACCGTTTAACTGCAAATCATGTTTAAACAAATAAAAATTGTATTCCCCGATTCCTTTCCTATACCTGCCTTTAGAATATGCTCGGTTAAAGGTATTGAGTTTGCCCCTATAATCGCATACATTTTAAGTGCCAACAATATCAAATTTCAGAGCTGCAGTTATTAACCAGTCATTATCAGAGAGCTAAATATAACACTAGGTGCCGCAGGATGTTAATTGTTTAATTAGCAACTTATAAAAACAGCTTCACAATTCAAGCATCCAGATCACACTGTCTTCCTGTCTTTGTCATGATGGCTGAAACACATAAAAAAGAAAGGCAGACAATGTTAAAGCATTAAACCTGCTCTCCAGTCCAGGATCTTCTCAAATGGAGGTAGCATATCAGCTAAGTGTAACATCTGTTGCCATAGTTTCGAAGTGCAGGACACAGAAGGGAGAGACACAGTAAGGTAGTGGACAGAAAGAATCAAAAATAAAATATGTAGCTGAAGCTTTAGTGCTGAACACAGACCTGAGTGGGTGGTGTTAGGATCAGTAGACAGGAAAGTAGCTACAATCTGTTGCCACAGCATGTAATTAATGGAAACACCCGAGACCATGTTTTACCATCCATTGCGAGGTCTCACAACACCAAGATCGCATAAAGTAATAGCTCGCTTAAATGTATAACTTTTCAAAGTCCCAAGGCTATGTATTTAAAGAGGTTCGACAGTAATTTCTTACCATATTATCAGTTTGTCTATTTCATAATTATTGTCTACATGTTTATATAATTATTTATGTTGGAGTTATCTTGCAAGTTACTCATTTATACATTTTGACATGATAGTTCATAAAAATAGTACAGTTTGCTTTATTGCTTGTTTAAAAATGTGAGGTATTGTCTAGTTACATATACATAAGTAAGCTGTTGTAAATCAGACACTTGCACCAATAACAACTGATTTTCATGTTCCTTATTATTTTTCTGGACCGCCTTGATTGAGGCATCGAATGGGAATTTTCCAAATGCATCTCTCTATCTCTCTCTCTCTCTCTCTATATATATATATATATGCATATGTTTATGTTTATGCTTATGTATGGTAGCATTAATACTATTGTTCTCTTTTGGGTTGCACTGATAATTTATTAATTTGCTTCTTGTTACACATGTAATATTTGGTCTTTTGCCCACTCCGGGAACATTGACACTGTCAGTCACACAGTGACAATAGCAATATAAAAGTAAAATTTATACTAATAAGTGTTCGCACATGTCTGTAATATGCAATGATTAACTGACATTTATTTTCATGCACAACAGGCCATGCTTCACACATATGTGTAACATTATATTAAGTATATGTTTGACTTTTACAAATTTACAGATTATTTTACAATACTGCATTACGAAGCTGACTGTGTTTCTCAAATTGGCTTTCGATTTGGCCTTTTTAATCAACTATTAATTTGGAAATAAATATTTTTTTAACCTTACTTACCTGTGTTGTGTGTTTCACTTATCCATTAGATCACAGTGATAGCATTAATGTTCCATTTTAAATACTGTGTACAACATAGACTGTATTCCAATACGTGTATCTATCGTACTTAACTAAAACAGTGTGGTCATGCTAAAAGGTTTTAGTATTGTGTTTTAACTGCAACGTCAGTAAATCACAGCAACAATACAGTAAACCTTATAAAAAAACACATACACTGTTACTATGCATAATTCAGGTATCTGTGAGTAATCTATGATTAATTTAAAAAAAGCTTACAACAGTTCAACAAGAAAATGAATACATAAATTATTATTGTGCATGAAAATGTGTAACTATGTCTGTCATTGCTATAAGAAACTCTGCACAAATGTCAAACATTCGATGAATAGTACATGACATTCAGTGAGACAAAAATGTACAACTGTAGAACTAAGAAAATTTGCTGTTTACTAATATTTTGATACAACTTTCATTATTTGTAGTACTGCAACCCAATGTTTGTAAGTCTGGCAGTATACATAGCAAGACACCACTATGCAGAAGAATCTCTAGTGCTGGCAGAGGGCTGGGCCCGGAGGGCACATACTCCTACAAACACATAACAGTTACATTACACTTTCTCAAAAAGAAGGGAAATTCATTGCAAAAAATTCTGTTAATGTATCAGTTAGGGTTTCTACTACAGCGACAAAAGTTTGGAAATGCGGTGTTAGGGTTCAAAAACCTAATTCCATACCCCCCCCACACACACACACACATATGCAAGTAGGGGAAGGGCCAAGGCAACAAAACCAATCAGAGGCAACCATCATCAGGTAATAGAAAGAACATACAACTCTCTAAACGTACTACAAGACACATCCATCATCATGGTCCACCAACTGTATGAGTTCTGCTGCCATCCGAGTGCCTTGGGGGTACACACGCATGCTGGGCAACCATGAGTGATGGCCCACATGACTCACTGTATCACAGTGAATGGGTAAATCCTGTGAAAGTGTCTAATCTAATGTGTACAAAACTGGACAATGTACTTCAATAGGTGCAAAACCTGTACTCATATGGAAATTTCATATCAAAACACTACTTACAATATTGCAGTACTATAAGACACCTATTGTTAGCATTATTTCATAACAAACATTGACAGAACATGGTTAACAACAACTATCAGTAACAAATATGTGTCATTATTTGAAAATGTCAGCAGCTTCATCCATCAATTAAAACTGCTTGCCATGTGTTGTGCCATAATACAACTAGGTTTGTCAACATTTACTACATCAATTCATTATAAATACCACCAACAGCTTAATCTGGTTCAAAAAGTCAGTTGGCATTCATCTGTATCCCCCTCCCCCGGGTCGTGCCTGAAAATAGACAGGATTTGTCTAGTGCGCTTACCCGGTCAACAAAAATGAAATAAAATAAATAAAGATAAATAAATCATCGAATACATGTGTTACTGCTATGTCATGACATGGTAAAAGCACCACCATGATATGATACTAAACAGTATGAGTTAGACACAAAAACCAAAAAACTTCTTATTCATGTCGAGGTATACAATATTTATATTCAATACAATTGTATTACTCAGTCACAACTTCATTCGAATATCGCCAGGCACTATTTGAGTCAGTTACATCTGCAAGCACATTAATCACAGCACTGTACTCATTTCACATAACACGATGTAATGGAAAACAAATACAGTATGATTGACTCTGTACGGCCAGCACAGCATTATAACACATTATTACTGGCATATCTTCTTCATACAATCAAACTTAGCATGTACAAATTTTTAACATATTAATTTTGATGTGGCATAATTCAACATTTGCCTTGCTGCAGGTATTGCTACTACCACATAGGCAAGTGTGAACATAGAGCTCACAGGTACATAATACTTTTCAGATACTGCTCAAATATGAAACTAGCACCATCACATGTTGTTATAGTACTGCGTTACCTGGAAATACTCATTAACAACATGTTATGGTTAGCTTGGGATGTTACCAAAGTTGCTTTCACATGTTACTTATTAACTGTACTACCAAAATGACTTACACTATTACTACCCTTTGTTATTAGGACTGAGTAACTCTATCAGAATAAAAAACATTTAAACATCCAATGACTGTTGGTAGGGTTATCAAAACTCTAATTTTCAGTATAGCTATCTGGAAAAAACATACTGTGTTTTGTCATTTGTTAATTATTGAACATGGGCATTTACTTTATTCTTGTTATTGATCTTTGTAATACAACAGTGTGTACTGTGGGCCATCACCCATGGTTGTCCAGCATGCGTGTGTACCCCCAAGGCACTCGGATGGCAGCGGAACTCATACAGTTGGTGGACCATGATGATGGATGTGTCTTGTAGTACATTTAGAGAGTTGTATGTTCTTTCTGTTACCTGATGATGGTTGTCTCTGATTGGCTGTGTTGCCTTGGCCCTTCCCATGCTTGCATATGTGTGTGTGTGGGGGGGGGAATGCAGAGTTAGGGTTTTGAACCCTAACACCACACTTCCAAACTTTTGTTGCTGTAGTAGAAATCCTAACTGATGCATTAATGGAGTTTTTTCCAATGAATATATATATATATATATATATATATATATATATATATATATATATATATATATAATTCTTTGCAAAACCTTCATTACAGCACCACTTAGGGTTCAAGTTAATGCCACAAAAGTAGGGATATGTGGCATAACTCCCTAACCCCACCGCCCAAGCAGCAAAACAAAAAAACATTAGGGTTTTAGGTCTCCACAATCTTGATGAATCAGTGGGAGGGTCGTCCTTGGGCTTGCCAACCCTAATGCTTTCCCCTCCCACAGCCCTTAGCCTCCTCTTTGAAGCACACAGTACAACTCCAAGCCAGTGCTTAGTAGTAATACACTCCTCAAAGATAGAGAAGTATGTCTTGACACATGTTGCCAACACAGTCTGCTGTAGTTTTCTTCATTCTCAGCCCACAGAACTCTGCATGAAGACAGAAGATCACATCTGATGTTGTTTTCTCAGTGAACAGGGTGGGCATTAGGGTTGACAACCCCAAGGAAGACCCCACCACTGATTCACCAAGACTCCTGAGACCCAAAACCCTAATACGAACATATGAAAATGCCAGCCAAAACAGGCCTCACGGTCTATTGAGTCTGCTCAAGTGCGCAGCTAGCACCTTATAATGCTGCTAACCCTCCCTTACTCCCATTGTATTACCACTTACCCTTACCCTATCCCAACCCATCTTGAAGCTGTCTACTGTCTTGCAGGCCACTACCTCACCCAGCAAGGAGTTCCACTTTTCCACCACTCTTTCCAAGAAAAAATGTCTCCTCATCTCTCTCCTAAATCTACCCCCCTCCAATCTCGTTGGTGTCCTATCGTGTCTCTCCCCTTTTTTCTCTGGAAAATCCTCTCTGTATTAGCCTTGTTTATTCCCTTCAGGTACTTAATGATCTCAATCATATCTCCCCTGTTCCTCTTCTCTTCCAGAGAGTACATATTCAACTCTCCCAGCCATTCCTCATGTGGCTTGCCCTCCAGTCCCTGGATAATATTTGTAGCTCTATGCTGTACCCCCCTCCAACAATCTGATGCCCTTCTTCAGGAACAGGCACCAGTATTGCATGCAGTACTCCAGGTGGTGCCTGACCAGTGACCTATACAGGGGCAGGATAACCTCCCTACTTCTGGAGGAGATCCCTCTAGTTATACACCCCAGCATTTTGTTAGCTTTTGCCGCCACCCTTTTGCATTGAACAGAGTTGTTTATGCTCCTTTTTATGATCACCATTAGGTCCTTCTCTTCTGTGGAGCAACCCAACTGAACCAATTTAAGTGATAATCCCTCCCCTTGTTCTAAGCTCTGAAGTGCAGAACCTTGCACTTCTTGGCATTGAATCCCAGCTGCCATTTATCTGCCCACTTCTGCAGCTTATTCAGGTCCTCCTGCAACCCTTCCCCCCACACCAAGTCTTCTACCACAGATCCCATCTTGATATCATCTGTAAACAGACTGATTTTGCTCTGGATACCATTCAAGACATCTGCAATGAAAATCCTGAACAATGCTGGTCCCTGCATGGATCCCTGTGGTACCCTGCTTATCACCACTCTCAGTGACAAGAGTTCCCCCTACCACCACTTTTTGCTGTCTCCCCCTCAGTCAGTTCCTGGTCCAGGTCAGCATTTTTGGCCCTGTCCCCACATACTCCAGCTTCCCCCCCAATCTCCCATTTGGCACTGAATCAAAGGCCTTACTAAAGTCCAAGTACAGGACATCCACAGCATGGCCCTTATCCAGTTTCCACATCACTCAGTCATAGAATTCTACCAGGTTTGTCTGGCACGATCTGCCCACAACAAACCTGTGTTGCTGGTCATCCTGGATACCATTTGCCTCCAAGAAGCTCATGAGCCTCTCCTTTAGGATGGTCTCATTGAGTTTGCCCATAATCAAGGTGAGGTTCACCTGCTTGTAGTTCCCTGGTTCATCCTTTGTCCCACTTTTATGGATGGGAACCATGTGGGACATCCTTCAGTCCTGTGGTACACATCCTGTGTACAGGGAGGTATTGAACAGGTTTGCCAGTGGCCCCACAAGGACCTCTGCCAGCTCTCTCAGTACCATAGGGTGAGTGCCATTTGACCCAGGTGCTTTGTCCACTCTTAACACCCTCAACCCCTCCGGCACCCTGCCATCTGTAATCCCTACATCTGTCATCCTCTCCCCCTTACCCAGCCCCACTTGCCTGAGGTATTTGCCCCCATTCTCCTGCATGAACACAGAGCAGAAGTACTCATTCAGTGCCTCTGCCTGCTCCACCCCCTTCTCCACCCACCTCCCATCTTTCTTGATCCTCACAAGCTGGTCTTTGCTTCTCCTTTCTTCACCTATGTAACAGAAGTCTTTTTCTCCTCTTTTGATCCCATGCACCAGTCTCAGCTCTCTAGATGCTTTGGGCCCCCTGACCAGTCTGGTGACCTCCCTAGACTTTTCCCTGTATACATCTTTATCTTCTCCCCTCCCCATTTTCCTATACTTCCAAAATGCTGCTCTCTTTGTTCTCACCCCTTCCCTGACCTCTGGTGACAGCCACCTGGGTTTCTTTGCCATGCCCTTCTTGATTTTGTTCCTAGTACATTTTTTTTTACTTTTGCTGCTTGGGGATGTGGGTGGGAAGTTAGGGATGGAAACTGTAGCACCACATTTCCCTACTCTTGTGGCATTAACTTGAACCCTAACTGGTGCATTGATGAAGTGTTTTGAAATGAATTTCCTTTCTTTTGGAGATAGGGGAAACCACATCCTTATTCACACAGGTCCCAAAGTGTGAGCAGATGCAGACATGAAATGTCCTTTGGGCCCTTTTTTATTTATGTTATTTATTGGAAAACTGTTAGCTGGGAGAGCACACACTGAGCCAAGACTCATTTCCAGGTGTGACCCTGAGGAGGGGAAGTTGAAACACACAGCAAATAATACAAAGTATCAAAACATCTGAACAAACATAAGGTAAAGTGTAATACAAAAATTAGAACAATTATTAAACTATTGCAAGTAAAGATAATAAAGTGCAGAGAATGCCTAGCAGTGCATCAAAAACAATACATAGTGGGCAAGAACAATAATGGTAGCAGGTGATTGACCAGAAGGTGAGTTGATGCCCAACCTCAAGGAGGAGGGAGAGCTGTAGAGGAAAGGATGTTTGACCACTACAGGACCTGGAAACTAGCTGGTTGCTACCTGAATGGATGAAAGTTCAGCCATGGAGGTATCAGAAGGAAGGGCAACAGGAATATTTGGCGAGGGGTTGAAGTTTCATCTGGCACCTGAGAGAGCATGGGGATGGGGAGCAAGGGATGGAGGAGTGGATTTTTTTCCAGAGAGAGGAAAGTCAATAGGAGAAGGCAGATTGCCCAGCAGAGCAACAAGAGTGAGGAATGGCAAAAGTGCAATGGTCCCTGGAATGGAGGGAGCACAAAGCAGGGGGGAGTTTGGAGAGGAAAAAGGATAGGTAAGGGAATCAAATCAATATTTGAATATGATGGAGGTGCAATGAGCCTGGTGAGGAGAGGGCAGGGGGAGGATGGATAAGGATGAATACATCAAACAATGGTGTGTATGAGGGGGGATGTTTGTTGCAAAAAGTCAGAAGGAGATGCAGAGGGTGGCAGATCTGATGAGGGAAATAGAAAGAGCAGTTCCATAGACCACATCTGCATAGTTGAAGACAGGGAGCACTGTTTTGGTATCAAGCTCCCTGTGGACATGCAAAGATAAGCAGTCTTTGTTACAATCCAGTTTACTAAGCTTGGAATGAAGCTTTGCATGGATGGCATCAAAGTGGCTGAGAAGTAAAGCTTACTGCCTAGACACACTCCCAGGTACCTGAAGGACTGAACAGCTTCAACAGGCATGTCATCCATAGTGGTGAAGATAGGGGAGGAGGGCAGTGAGTCTGGTCAGTTTCTGACTGGTACCAAAGGTCATGAACACTTTCTTCTTAGTGTTGACTCTAAGTTGGTTAGATTTTAGCCAGTGCAGAGCATTGCTGAAGTCCCACTGAAGCAGGTCTTCCACAGCTGCAGCAGAGCATCTGGAGGTGAAGATGACTGTGTCATCTGCATTCTTGAAGCTATGCAAGTTGGCACAGGCAGTGGGGAGGTCATTGAGAAAGATAGAGAGAAGTATGGGACACAGGATAGAGCCCTTTGGGACCCTAGCATGGATAGAAAGGGGAAGTGACAGAATACCTCCAACCTGTACCAATTGTTATCCACCTATTAGAAAGAATAGAACCAAGCAATGGCTGAGAGGCCAACAGAACTCAACTTGTCCAGGAGGAGTGGATGGGACACTGACTCACAAGCTTTTGCCAGATTGATGACTATAGCAACCATAATCAGCCTTTGAAAAGAGCAGCAACAGAGAGGGGCAGACACAGGTGAGCCATTTATCATGAGATTTGGGGGAGCAAAGTGGGCAGCAGGGTCAAAAAGGGAGTGAATAACCTTTCAGAATTTAGCTGGGTTTGTAAGGTTTGTCTTGGGGTTGGCCTTGAAATAATGTGATTTTGCAGCCTTTACAGCCTGCATATAGTTGTTCCTCAGTGTCCTGTAAGAGATGAGGCCAAAAGTGGAGTGGGATAATCTGTAACAGGCCCATGTGAGGTCTCAGGACTTATGAACATATGAAAACACTGGCAGAAGCGGGCCTTACGGTCTATTGCATCTGCTCGATTGTGCAGCTAGCCCCTCAACTTGCAGCTGCCCCACCTTCCCTTGCACAGGTTAACAATTTTGTTGGTAATCCTTGGGTGGTGGGAGGTTTTTACACTGGATTTCCTGATGGAGGCATGCTTTTCCAAGATGGAGGAAAATTTGGAGTGGAATAGTGGGAAGGCCACATCAATATATGAGGCAATGAGGATGGCTGAAAAGTCTGTTGCCATGAGATCACTCACTAGAGCATTGATATTTAGTGACCGGAGATACCTAGACCAGACATATTTTAATGATGAGTGGGATGTCAGATTTTGTTGATGTAGAATGTTATGTAGTTGTCACCAAAAGAATCAGGCAAGATACCTGCTACAAGAATGCGGTGGGCATTCGAGGTTAGAACACAGTCAAAAAGGGTACAATTTGCAGAGTGGGGATTGAGCTGGGTGGGTTCTGAACTACACTGAGAAAAACGTGGGACTCCACGCTATGAATGGTAGAGTTGGAGGATGGGGAAGGCAATTTTACATTGAAATCCCTGAGGACAATGAGTTCTCCTGTGGAGGAATGAGAGGTGATGTGTAAGAGGGCGCAGGTGTACATGGGCAATCAGGAAGCGAGACACAATAGCAGTCTTTGATAAAAGTCAGATATTTATTTTATAGTTCAGAATTTTCATCAATAGTAGGACACATCTCATACAGCATACTGTCTTGAAACCACTTCGAATGTCCAGGAGAATATATTAGACCAAGTCTAAACATTTGTATAGCAATTTAACAGCACTCCCTGGATTTGTTCTCCAGACCTTCCTCTCTGTTCGTTCTCCTGGTCACATCTTTCTTAGAGAGTAATTTACTAGAATAGAAATATAATCACTTCTTTACTCCTTAGAGCACTTTAACACAGTTTCCTGGAGTTCTCCTCCAGACCCAGAATCGATCTGATTAAACCCCACCCCTGTATTTTATTTTAAACAATATTTCTTTATTCACAACATGTTAATCTTATTTAAAGTAGAAATACACCTTTAAATCCATATAACAATATATATTCAAGTTTATGAGTGATTCACACTCTTTTTAAGTGTTTTAACCTTTATTTCTGGTGTTAGGAAGTACCACCCCTTTTAACAGCAGTATTTAAGAATGCACAGAATGTCCAGCCAGCTCTTAGAAAGGACCTGCAGGAACTGAACCATGATAAACTCAGCACTCTACAATGCCAACTGAAGCAGAAACTCTTCGTTTTACCAACGGCTCAAAATAGCACCAACATACCTGAATACACCTCAAGAGGGTATGTAAATGTATAAAGTCTCTTTATTATGTAGACAAAATCATTTACGGTTAAATTAGAAGGCTACATGCCATCACGATTGTGCGAATGATCGAGCGGGTCTACATTTACCAGCGCTCGTACTCACACAGCCATACAGGAGCTCAGCGACGAAACAAACATACAAAAGTCACATTAACTAAGAGCTCCTGCCAGAAGACAAAACGGAGGTCAAGGAAGAGAACCAAAAAGTTCTCAACATTATTGCAAAGCTTGCATAGCACAAGCACAAAATGATTATACTTTTTCAGGCGAAACCGCACCGGATGGGGGGGATAAAAAGAACCTTTTTTTTTTGTCCGGTCAGTAGATTTTCCCAAAGTTTCAATTTATATGAAAGAGCTGCTCATGTATTTAGGCAAGAGTTGGGCCAACTCTAAACAACAGATCCCCTAAAAATCAAAACCATTGCAATGTAACGAAGGAAGCTGCTTCAACCTACTAAAGTAAGCCCATTTCCCGACTTATAAATCAATTCGTCATTATTAATTTCAATTTGGCCTATTGGTATTTTGTTTTTATTACCTCCCAGACTATTTACTAATTTCCACACTAAACTACTTTTCCTTTTTCTAGCAATTTCAAAATAAACAGAACGCTCGTTTTCTGTTCAAAGCGAAGAATGCTAACTTCAATTCAGGGAGGCTAAAAAGGGAAAGTGCTTTACTATAATTCATTACCAAAGACTGGAGCCAAGAAAACATGCTCTGCATCCTATACCTTATTTTAAAGGTTCCTTTTAGTCCTACAACTTTAGCATTTATATAAAGCATGTCTTTATACTTTATTTTTATAGTACGAGCTGACTTGGGAGTTTTCCAAGAAGCAGCAAAGAAAAAGGGGAATGCCAATTATTTATAGCTTAACTTTATATTTTTAAAGCAATAGATCAAGGCACAAAAGCACTTTTAAGTTGCAAATCATTTTTTAACAATAAATCTTTAACCCATTTGTTTAATTGATTTGGGATTACCCATACTTCTAACCCAAGGCAAGGAGAAAACAAATGTCTAGCCCAATATTTTAAAATCCTCCCAACTCTCACAGAGACACTCTGTGACATGATGGTGGAAAGAGAGTCAACCAAAAATGAATTTGAAATATTAGTAGAGGCATAGAAAACCTCAGTGAATATAGGTACTGAGGAGTGGAATGAGAGTTTGACTGGTAGAAATTCGTGAGAGGAGAGCATGCCTCCCTAATGGCCTCAGTACATGAGTGGCTGTGGTGGACAAAAGATGGCAACCCCTCCATCACATTTTCCCCTGTCCTGACTGAAAAGATGGTGATCAGGAAGGGGCAGGTTAGGATCTGGAGTCCTAGAGGAGAGTTAGAACTCAGTGATACAGAGGACATCAGGACAGTGTAACTGGCCATGTGCAAAGGGAAGACTCCATCTGCCTGTAGAAGTACAGACAGTGACAAACAGGCAACATATATCAAGAACTCATGGGGCTGTCTGATGGGCTGTGGAAGTGCAGGGTTCTTTGGTCCCTACACTTCCATGTGGCCACAGACACAGATGCACAGGGCAAAGAGTCCATCTGTCAGCCAATGTACAGGGTCCTCTGCCACCCATGGGTGCAGAAGTGCAGATCCCTATGTCCAGAGAAGAGTTGTCCTCACTATGTGGTACTGGTCCATGTGGGCAACCCTGCAGCTTTCATTCCCTGCTGGGGGGTGTCACATAACAGTGCCATTCCCTCCACTCTCACCCCATGTAGTTGGGTCACTGAGCTCACCCCTGAACTCAGCTTATCAGCACAGGATCACCGAGCATACCTACTGGGATGAAGACTTGAACTGCACACAACATTTCTTAATAATAATTTCTTTTTTATTTTGACCTCAAATTTTCAAGAAAGTCATTTTATGGCTGCACTTATAAACATGGCATATGGCGTTTATAATATATTGTCTGAAACATCATTCCACACCACAAGTGCAAAAACATGTCTTGTCCAGGATTTAAAAAATGGCACCTGTCAAGTTTAAGAGTTGTGCTGTGCGAAAGTCGAACTTTTACTTCCACAAAAGTTTGGAAATCATCTTGGCAATTTTTGTGGACATTCTGACTTAGAATGGCAGCCAATCCAGAGATTCTTTCCACATCTCAGTGAGTCACTGAACTGAGGAATGATTCTATAATTTGGAATTGTTCCTCCCAGGTGTCTAGCGGACCCCCCTCCCTATCCTTGAGCACTTGTATACTAATTTTTTCCTGGTGTCCAGTGCTCCCCAATCCCTGATCTCCAGTAAAATATTATAGACCCCTTCCCTGGTGTCCAATGTCCCCCTTCCCCAATAGCCCATATAGTAATATTAAACCCACTCCCTGGTGTCCAGTGGTCCCCCCTCCCTGCTCCCCCATTTCATCATCGAACTGGCAACTGGCACAGCCCTCTGCTCTCCACCATCACCAGTCACTGACTGAGCTTTCAATGAGCACATACTGTAACAGCTGATTGTACAATATGTACTTATTGACAGCTCAGTCAGTGGCCAGCCATGCTGGAGAGTGGAGGGCTGTATAGGTCACGGTATCGATGATGGGATGGGGGCAGTGGGGTGGTAGAACACCACCTGTTGGGGTGAGGGGTCCACTAGACACCATGGAATAGGTTTAATTCTACTTTACAGGTAATAAGGGACAGGGAGAGGAGTCTCTGGGCATGAGGAAGTGGGTCCAATTCTGCTATATGGGCAATCAGGGTGGGAAGGAGAGAACACTGGACACCAGGGAGTGGGTCTATAATATTTTACAAGGGATCAGGAATAGTAGAACCACTGGATACCAGGGAGTGGGTCTATAATATTTTAATGGGGATCAGAGATGGGGGACCACTAGACACCAGGGAAAAATTAGTGTACAGGTGCTCAGGGATAGGAAGGGGGTCCTCTAGACAACAGAAGAAAATTACTATATGGGTGCTAGGGGATAGAGGCATGGGGTCCACTAGAAAACAGGGAAAAAGTACTATATGGGCACTTGGGCATAGGGTGAGGGTCCCATAGACACCAGGGGACAATTAGTGTACAAGCACTCAGGGATAGGGAGGGGGATCAGCTAGACAACACAGAAATAATTTCCCAGGTGACTAGTGGACCCATCCCCGAGCACCTCTAAAGTAATTTTTCCTGGTGTCTAGTGGACAGGAGATCAGGAACTGGAGAACCACTGGACTCCAGGGAGTGGGTCTATAATATTTTACAGGGAATCGGGGATGGGGGGACCACTGGACATGAGGGAAAAATTTGTGTACAGGCACTTGACAATGGGGGGGTCCGCTAGACACCAGACAAAAATTACTGTATGGACACTCAGGGATAGGGAGAGGGGGCTATGATAGGCACCAGGGAAATCCTTTCCCTGGTGTCTAGCTGACCCTCCTCCCTATCCCCAGACATCTTTATACTAGTTTTTCCTTGATGTCTAGAGAACCCCCCCATCCCTGAGTGCCAGTATAGTAATTTTGTCCTGGTGTCTACTGGCCCCCCAGCCCCTATTCCTGAGTGCCCATATAGTAATTTTTCCCTGGTGTCTTGTGGACCCTCCTCTCTATCCCTGAGCACCCGTATACTCATTTTTCACTGGTGTCCAGTGGTCCCCCCTTCCCCTGTAAAATATTATAAACCCATTCCCTGCTGTCCAGCAGTTCTCTCATCCCCAATACCCTGTAAAATATTATAGACCCACTCCCTGAGTCCAGTGGTCCCCCCATCACTGATCCCCTCAAAAGTATTATAGACCCATGCCCGGGTGTCCAGTGTTCCCTCCATCTCTGATTGTCCTGGGCATTCTGGGCATTTTTTTTTAAACAAACACCAGAATCTAGCTTAAATGGGTTCTGTTTAGTTAGGTGTATGTGTCTGTTTTTAAAATTACATCATTTTTATGTATTTTCCATGTTTTTTAGTTTGGGGGGAACAATATGGTGCCATCATGACACAAACAAATGTGTTCATGCTGTAAGAAACAAGTGGTGAGAAACCATAAATGGTCTCACAACAAGGAATTTTATTGTGTTGTATCAGAATGTTATCAAAACAACTCTACTGAGCATGCTTGGAACAGCAAAAACATTAACTTTAAATCCTTATAACTCTGGAAATATTTAATATTTTTTCACAAAACCTTCCAAAGGCACTACCTTGGTATAATACACATCTACCCTGGAAAGTTTGGAAATAAATTCCATTCCATGTGGGCTATACATGACAGCAAAACCAAAACGCCATGTTAAACATAAGAAACAAGCATTTGTCAATGCCGAATGTTTGCTTGCTGGCATTGGCATTGGTGGTGTAGAAGTTACAGAGCTGCATAATAGGATTGGCAGCGAAGTACTGAACTGAAGCCAACCCCACCACCACCCTGCAGAGAGTGACAGGCATTGGGGTGTGCCTTTGGGTCACCAGGCATAACGATCATGCCATTTCACCACACCCTACCCTGCAGACACTGACAAGTGTCACGGTGGGCCTTGGGGTCTTTGGCCCTTATGCGCACCCCATTCCATCTGGAAATATGGTGAGATGGGTGCAGTATAGGAGAATGGGGTGAAGTTTGGGCCCGAAGAGTCCGAGGCACACCTTGATGCCTCTCACTGGCTGCAGGGTGTGGGTGGGGGTGGAATGGTATGAGCATGACAGGCAAGAATCCCAAGTCACGCCCCTGATGCCTGTCATTCTCTACAGGGTGGGGCATTATGGTCAGAAACCCTAACACCTCATGCGTTCGTTGGTATTTTCACTCCAAATTTTCAACATTTTTTTTTGTGACCCCCACCTCATGAACAGTGGCAATATCAGTTTGTTAGCCGAAAACTGCTTTTGCACAGTGACTATGGCATTTGGCACCACAGAAAACACATTCCGAACAGGATGTGAAAAATGACAGCGGTACTGTTCATGGGAGGTGTAAAAAATGGCAATGTTGAAAATCTGCTGTGAAAATCTTAAAAAAACTGGTGAAGTCTCGAGCGTGCATAGAAACTGTGCAACGACAACCCATAATGTAACTAGTTTGGGGATTTTTTTACAGCAGATTGTTAACACAGGTGTTTTGGGACCTCCGATCATGAACGGTGTCAGTGTGATTTTCTTTATCTGTCCCAAACAATGATTTCCCACAGCGACCATGTATTTCTGTGCTGAAAGTGCGAAGACACATTTCGGCCATGTTGTGGAAAATGACAGCTGTACTGTTCATAAGGAGATGTGGAAAAATGCCACTGGTGAAAATCTGGACTGAAAATATTACAAATTCATGAACTTACGAGGGTGCGTGGAAACTGCGTAATGCTCACTCGTACACAGTCATTTTATGGAGTTTTGTCACCAAATTTTCAACATAGCCATTTTAAGACCTCTGCTCATGAACAGTGTAACTGTGATTTTCTTAATCTGTCCCAAACATTGTTTTCGCACACCAACTGTACCATTGTGCGCTACATGTGTGGAAACACATTTTGGGCGAGATGTGAAAAATGATAGCTGTACTGCTCATAAGGAAGTGCAGAAAAATGGCACTGTTGAAAATCTAGTGTGCAGATATTACAAATTTGAAAACTTGCCAGCGTACATAGGAACTGCGCAATGTGCGCTCCTAAAACAGTAATTTTGGGGAATTTTTTCAGCAAATTTTCGACATAGCCATTTTAACACCTCTGCTCATGACCGGTGTCACTGTGACTTTCTTAACGTGTCCCATACATTGATTTCGCACACTGACTGCATCATTGTGTGCTACATGGGCAGAAACTCGTTGTGGGTGAGATGTGAAAAATGACAACTGTACTGCTCATAAGGAGGTGTGGTAAAATGGCAATGTTGAAAATCTGGAGTGAAAATATTGAAAATTTGAGAATTCTGATGCGTGAACTCTAGCATGCAGCTCATAAAACAGTCATTTTAGGAATTTTTCAGCAATTTTCAACATAGCCATTTTAAGACCTCTGCTCATGAACAGTGTCACTGTGATTTTCTTAATGTGTCCTGTACATTGATTTCGTACACCGACCTGCCATTGTGCGCTACATGGGCGGAAACACATTTTGGGTGAGATGTGAAAAATGACAGCTATACTGCTCATAAGAAGGTGTGGTAAAATGGCAATGTTGAAAATCTGTAATGAAAATATTGAAAATTCGTGAACTTACAAGCGTGCATAGGAACTGCACAACGCACACTTGTAAAACAGTCATTTTAAGGAATTTTTCCACCAAATTTTCAAAATAGGCTTTTTGAGAGCCCACCTTATGAACACTGGCAGTGTAGTTTCGTTAATCATTCCAGAAAGGTGATTTCATGCAGTGGCTGCGAAATCACCCTTCGGACCCGAGTAGCGCCATGACAGTGCAAGAATTCATGAGGAGGGGTCCCAAAACCCCATGTTGAAAATTTGGTGCAAAAATTCTAAAAAATGCCTGAGATATGCAACAAAGTTGAAAAAATCCTATCTATCCCATTATACAGCTTACCGGCATTTCCTCAGTTCATGGGTCGGCTTTGAAGAGTGCAGACGTGTTCCCAGTCCACTGAAGATCATCAGCTTGACCTCGAAGTAAGTATGGGGTGAGGGGGTGTGGGAGGCAGAGTGCGCAGTGGGTGGGTGTGGGTTGTGGGGGCAGGGAGACTGCGATGGACCATTTTTTCTTTTACAGGTTTTTTGTTTTAAAAGACAACGTAGGATGTCGCTGCTGGGGTGGGCTCCAGCATGGCAGAAGGACGGCTGGGGGACGGGAGCCGACGTGGGATTGGGCACCCCATCAGCTATGCTGTGCATGGCGTGCTAGGGGCAGTGCATGTGTGTGTGTGTGTGCTAGGGGAGCACGCATGAGAAGGCAATATCTGATCGCTGCTCACTGAAGTGTAGCTCCCCCTTTCAACTGTATGCCACTGCATTTTGGAGCTGTCATAGACAGCTCCAGCAGGCATTGGAGAACTGTGGCCGCGCCTGCAAACACACTGACTGAATTGGAAGAGGGCTGACACACCTCCAAAAACTCTGATGATGGCACTATGTTTCTTGCACATGCGTGCAAGCAAACATAAAAAATGAGATGTCTACAAGAAAATTACATATGCAAATCTCACAAAACACAAAGGCTGCCATCATGAAACTTTACATATATTTAGACCTTGCCTATTAGACAATGCATGCAAATTTTCAACTAATTATGTCAAATGCTGCCAATGCAATTAAGGTGCAAAGTTAGAACATTCAAAAATATGAACATACAAAGAAGCCAGCAGAATAAGGCCATTTGGTCTATCTAGTCCGCTCATATTGTAGGGTCCACAGCTTAAGCTACTAACCCTGCATCCCGATCCTGCCATCCTTTCCATCTGCCCCTCCTATAACCCTTCTTTTCCCCTTATGTCTATCCCATTCTCTCTTAAATTTGCCCACCATCTTCAATGAGACCACCTCTTCCAGCAGAGTATTCCAACTGGCCACCACCCTCTCCATGAAGAAGTGCTTCCCAACCTCCCGCCTAACCCTCCCCCTGCTTAAGACTGTGTCCACTCATGTTTCAGCTGCCACTTAGCTTAAAAAGGCTTTCCTTTTCCACCTTATTTATCCCTTTCAAGTACTTGAAGGTCTCAATCATGTCCCCTCTCCCCCTCCTCTCCCACAAGGAGTACATGTTCAGGGCCCCCAACCTCTGTTCATATGCTTTACCCTGCTCTGATCTGTAATCATCTTCTTTGATCTCCTCTGGACCACCTCCAGCGGGTTAATATCCTTTTAAATGTGTAGATGCCAGTACTGTACTCCATACTCCAGATGTGGCTTCACCAGCAACCTGTACAAGGGCAGTTTGACCTCCTCTCACATACTGCTGGTCCCTCTAGCTATGCATCTCAACATCTTGTTTGCCCTTGCTGCTGCTGCTTTCTTGCACTGCATGGAGTGCTTCAGGTCACTAGTGATCATCACTCCCAGATCCGTCTCTTCCTCTGTTGCAGATACCTGGACCCCTCCCAGATAGTACTCCATCCTGGGAGTCTTGCTTCCAATCTGCATAACTTTGCATTTCTTGACATTGATATCAAACTGACAAATCTACGGCCACCTCTCAGTCTTTTTCAGATCATCCTATAGGTCCTGAATCCCTTCAGCTGTGTCCACCCTCCCCCAGAGCTTGGTGTCATCCATTAATAGGCACATTTTCCCTTACTGCCAGCCCCAACATATTTGAGGAAGACATTGAACAACACCAGTCCCAGCACTGAACCTTGTGGGACCCCACTGGTGACCTCCATGGTGCTAGATAATGCTCATCCTATCATCACTCTCCTCCCACCAGTACCTTCTGGGTCCTGTTCCTCAGCCAGTTTTCTATTCATCTGGTCATCTTCTCCCCAACCCCAAGATCTGCCAACTTCCTGCTCCTTGTGGGGAACATAGTCAAAGACCTTGATGAAGTCCAGATAAAGCATGTCTGCTGCTTGACCCCTGTCTACTATCTTAGTAACCCAGTCAAAGAAGTCAATCAGATTTGTTTGACATGATCTCCCTCCCAGAAACCAGTGATGCCTCACATCTTGGAGATCATACTCCTCTAGGTACTCTACCAAACTTCCGTAAATGAGATTTCAATGAGCTTGCACATGATTGAGTTCAGATTGACTGGTCTGTAATTTCATGGGTCATCATTGGGACTGCTGTTATGGAGGGGCACCACATGTGCCATTCTCCAGCCCTGCAGTACCACACTCAACTGCAGTGAAGTATTGAACAGGCCTGCCAGAGGTCCCACAACCTCCTTTGCCATTCCCTTAGTAACTCATTCCCACACTGAAAGTCACGACAGTGGTACAGGGCCAGTGATAAAAACAAGGGCAGCCAGTCCAAACTCTCAAAAACGCTTCAAAGAAATTACAGCATTTGAACAAAAACTAGAATGTCTTTTAATCAGAAGTGCAAAACAAGTGCTTTACTTGACTGTCCTTTTGGCAGTAACAATTATTAAACAACTCAAACTGCTGCCAGATAGCCACAGTGCTTTAGCTATCCCAGCCTTCCTGAGGGAGCATAGCAAGAGAAGTAGATAACATGATTTAAATACCAGGCTGTGACTATTACGTCATACAATGTGATAAGGTGTAAAGTTGAAAATCTCAAAATGTTATAGCTTACAAACACTACTTGAATATTACTAAATACAAAGTACAAAACACTAGAACACAAACATTCACATGTGTTGCCTAATGCAGATCAAGTGCTGATATTACATTTCAAATTAATTTCAATGTAACTCACAAATTAAATTTCAGCACTATGTTACTGCAGTCAATCAGCCTCTCTAAATTACTAGAACTATAGCTAATAATTAATCAACAGATTTATTTAACAATGTTAAATACCTTAAGCCTAATTGTTCTGTTTTTGACATATGTTCCAGTAGCAAATAATGTAGGTCCTGTATACCTTCGACTGTGTTGACCCTCCCACAGAGCTTGGTGTCATCCATGAATAGAAACACATTTTGCCCTTAATGCCATCCCCAATATCATTGATAAAGACATTGAACAACACTGGTCCCAGCTCCAAGCCCTGCAGGTCTCCACTGTTGACCTCTGTGATGCTAGATAACTCTCCCCCCACTACCACCCTATGGATCCTGTTCCTAGGCCAGTTTTCTATCCATCTGCTCATCTTCTCCCCAACCCCAAGATCTACCAACTTTCTGATTTACATCTTGTGGGGAACATAGTCAAAGGCCTTGCTGAAGTCCAGATAAAAGAGTTCCACTCCTTGGTCCCCATTCACTGTCTTAGAGACCCAGTCAAAGACGCCAATCAGATTCATTTTACAAGATCTCTCTCTCATGAACCTGTGCTGCCTCACATCCTGGAGACCATACTCCTCTAGATACTCTACCAACCTTTCCTTAAGTGTGGTCTCCATGAGCTTGCACTCGATTGAGTTCAGACTGACTGGTCTGTAATTCCCTGGGTCTTCCTTGGGACTGCTCTTATGGAAGGGCACCACATGTGCCATTCTTCAGTCCTGCGATACCATGCTTGACTTCAGTGAACTATTAAATAGGCCTGCCAGAGCTCTCACAAGCTCATATGCCAGTTCCCTCTGTACCTTTGGGTGTATGCAGTCTCAGCTTTGAGATTTGTCCACCTCCAATGCTAGCAGCCCCTCCTTCACTCTGTCGTCCTATACCACCATATCCATATTCCCCCTGCTACTCTTCCCCCCCTTTTAGGCACTTGTCTATCATTCACCCTGTTGAAGATGGAACAGTAGTATTCATTCACTACCTCTGCTTTTCCTCCATTCTCCTCCAAGCACTCGCCCCCTTTCAAAGCATAGCAGTCCCATTCTTCTTGCCCTTTTCTCCCTTATGTAGTGAAAAAGGCCTTCTCCCCTTCTTAATTCCTTCAGTTATCTGCATTTCCTTCTCTGTCTTAGTCCACCAGACTACCTTACTTGCCACACTAGACAGCTTTATGTAATTCTCCTTATCCACCTTTCTCTTGGCCTTTCTGAATTTTATGTAGGCTTACCTCTTGTCCCTTACTGCCTGGGTGACCTCAGAACTGAACCAGCTGGGTTCAGTGGGAGACTTCAGTACCTGGCTATGTAATGTTCAGAAGAGACCGAGGTGCAAAAAGGGGGGGGAGGAGTGGCCCTGTATGTCAATGAAAATATCAAAGCTACAGAAATTCAGAATACACATAAGGAGCCAGAAGAACTGTGGGTCACCCTGGAAACAGGAAATGGGACAGCCATAAGAACTGGGGTTGTCTACAGGCCCCAGACCAGGGAGGACATAGACACATTACTGTTAGAAGATATACAAAACATGACAGCTAAAGGGAGGTTCTGATAATGGGAGACTTCAACATGCCGGTACAGATTGGTCAATACCAGCAAGACATCTGCCAGAGACTAGACACATAGTGGATTCCCTGCAGGTGGAGGGCCTCAAACAACTAGTTCAGCAACCCGAGACAGGGCTATCCTAGATCTAGTACTGACTAACAAGGAAAGGATCACAGATCTCCAGGTAGAAGGTCACCTGGGGGCAGTGACCATCACATTGTATGGTTCAATTTGGCTACTACATCTAAATCATCCCATTCCAAGGCAAAATATGGGACTTCAGAGGAGCTGACTTTGATAAGATGGCCAACAGAGTTAAGCTAGCCCTGGCAAAAAAGAAACATAGGTGAGGGGTACAGGCAAAGTGGGCAAGCGTGGGATGCAATACTTGAAGCAACATCCCATTGTGTTAGACAGAAACGGAAGTGCAAAAAGAAGGAAACCACTTTGGTTCTCAAATACATTAGCAGAAAGGTCAGAGCCAAAAGGCTGGCCTTCAGGAAATACAAGGGAACACAACGGGATGAAGATAGGGAGGCATATCAAACTGCCCTAAGGGAAGCAGGAAGGCAGGCAAAGTCCCAAACTGAGGAAAAACTAGCACTAACAGTAAAAGAAGGTGACAAGACTTTCTATAGATACATTAGTGAAAGGAGAAAGTCCAGAGGGGTATGCTAAGCTTAATGGAGAAAAGGGAGCATGTGAGGAGGAGAACCCTGTAAAGGCATCTATCCTAAATAGATACTTTTGCTCAGTATTTACTGAAGAGAAGGTAGGGCAGGGCCCACAGCTCAGCATCATGGACACAGGGGGGAGGGAGGTGAGCACTACTCCCTTCACAAAAGAAAGGGTCCTACAAGAGCTTGCTAAGCCTCAGGGTGGATAAGGCAATGGGACCTGATGGCATACATCCCAGGGTACTTAAGGAGCTAAAGGTGGAACTAGCAGAGCCATTAGGAGAACTGTTTAATGAGTCTCTGAGCACAGGAGAGGTCCCAGAAGACTTGAGAAGGGCTCATGTGATCCCGCTTCACAAGAGTGGTAGCAAGATGAGGCGGGGAACTACAGACCAATCAGTCTTACCTCAGTAGTGGGCAAGATTATGGAGGCACTCCTTAAGGAAAGGATAGTGCAACACCTGGAATCCATGGGGCACAGGATCCAAGACAGCATGGGTTTACAAAAGGAAGGTCCTGTCAAACTAATCTCATAGATTTCTTTGACTGGGTAACCAGCGTGGTGGACCAAGGGGGAGCAGTTGATGTCGCCTACCTTGACTTCAGCAAAGCTTTTGACTCTGTTCCACATAGAAGATTGATAAATAAGCTGGGTAGGCTCAGGGTGGGTCGAAGTTGGTCAACTGGGTGGCAAACTGGTTGACAGGCAGAAAACAGAGAGTGGTGGTAAATGGTATACAGTCAGAAGAGATGTAAATCACAAGTGGGGTACCTCAGGGATCAGTCCTGGGCCAGTCCTTCAACATCTTCATTAGTGACCTTGCAGATGGACTAGAGGGTAAGGCTTGTCTGTTTGCAGATGACACCAAGATCTGCAACAGAGTAGATGATCCAGATGGGGTGGGCAGAATGAGAAGAGATCTGGATAAACTAGCAAAATGGTCAGGAAGAGTGGCAACTGGGATTTAATGCAAAGAAGTGCAAGATCATGCACATAGGGAAGAGAAACCCTGAAGCCACCTATAGGCTGGGAGGGGAGTTGCTAGCAGTCACAAAGGAAGAAAGAGACTTGGGCATCATCATCACTGATGACCTGAAATCATCCAAGCATACCTCTAAAGCAGTAGGTAAGGCTAGTGGGGTGTTAGGGTGTATTAGTAGGGGTATCACAAGTCGTAAGAGGGAGGTAATAATCCCTCTTTACGAGACACTGGTTAGGCCCCATCTGGAGTATTGCGTGCAGTATTGGAGGCCACACCTTCACAAGGACATTAACCAAATTGAGGCAGTCCAGAGAAGGGCAACCAAAATGGTGCAGGGACTGCATCAGAAGACATATGAGGACAGATTAACGGAGCTCAATATGTATACCCTTGAGCAAAGGAGGGAGAGAGGTGATATGATTGAGACATTCAAACACCTTAAGGGCATTAACAAGGTGAAAGAGTCTAACATGTTTAAATATAAGAAAAATAGCAGGACAAGAGGACACAGCATGAGATTAGAGGGGGCGATTAAGGGGAATGGAGAAATTCTTTTTCACAGAAAGGCGGTGGATGCATGGAATGGCTTACCACAAGAAGTGGTGGCTATGAATACAGTGCAGGGCTTCAAACAGGCATGGGATAGGCATAAGGGAGCAATACAAATGACTATAAATAGATAGGCCACTGACAGAGCAAAGGCCGATGGCACATTTATAAGGTAGAAAAAAGAAATGGGCAGACTGGATGGGCCTTGCGGTCCTTATCTGCCGTCAACTTCTATGTTTCTATGGGTGCTTTTGCCCCTGAGTTCTGCCCTTTGAGCCTAATGTATGCCGAGTGGCAACCATTATTCCATCCTTAATTATGGATGACTTTTGGTCCACTCCATATCTGCCTCGATGCCTGCCATGTGTCTCCTTAGCACCTCACCCAGCTTTCTGAAGTCTTCCCTCCTAAAATCCAATATTTGGGTCTTAATGGGGATGCTTTCCTTATCCATATCCAATTGGAACCACACTAAGTGATAGTCACTTCCATCCAGGAGCTCCTTGAACATTAGTTCTTGTAAGTGCTCCCCATTCATGAACACTAGATCAAGAATTTCACCATCCCTGATATGTTCTGTGATGCCCTGACTTAGGAACCCACTCTGCAATCCTTCTAGGATCACTTGACTCCTGGAATATGTTGTGAATAATATGCTCCAGTCTACCTTGGGATGCTAGGGGTTTAACATTGAACCTGTCAGTCAACTCGACCTATACTGGCATGGCAGTGGTGGTATAGTTAGGGGTGAGTAAGATGCTTAATGTTAAACCCCAGTTTTTGCACCTTAATAACTAAAATAAATAGCAGCATTAGATAAAAAATTTCTCAATTTGGTATGTGCACTCTGGCTTGTAGAGTCTCATGATATAAAAAGTTTTATACTGCCGTCTTCCGTGGTTTTCGAGTTATGGAACTCCAATTTTTAATGAAGTACATTTCTTTATGCTTAATACACTTTTTTTTTTTGCTCTCACATACAGCCTATGTGAAATGAATTTTTTTCCAAAACATTTAAGGTAGAAGCAGCCTGTGCTAAGGTAGTGCCTTCCTTAGGTTTTGTGAAAAAGTATTCATTGGTTCCAGAGTTATAAGGATATAAAGGTTTTTTTCCTGAGCATGCTCAGTAGAGTTTTTATATCAGCTTCTGACACAAACCATAAATATATGGTATATGAGAGCATTTTCAGTTCGCACCACTAAGTTGTCATGAACCAAAAATGTATTTTTGGTTCGTGACAGCCCCTATCTTGTTTTTCTTTTTTTTGTAACAACTTAAAAACATAAGAAATACCTAAAAATATTGTATTAAAAAAATGCCTGAACCTAGGTAAGTGGAACCAATTTAGTTAGATTCTGGTGTTTAATTTTTTGAATATGTTGCTGGAAATAAGGTTTCTAAGCACTCGAAAATCCTGGGTGCCCAGCTAAGTGAGAGGAGCTGTTCACCCACATTCTCTGTATGAAAACAGTGGGACTTTTCTTGATTTCTGCAGCCCCAGATAGAGTGTTGCTGCCTGCTTGACTGGCAGCATTGAGCCAGCAGTCTATCCCACTTGAGTTCTAATCTGTCTGTCTATTTTTGTAAAGGCTGACACTTTTGTTTGAAGGGCAGTCACTAACCTCTTCATGTGATAAAAGGTATTTCTGAGATCTCCCTCTGCTTTACAACTCAATGGATATTTCCTACATTTGTGTGAGGAGTAACATTATCAAGTTAAGGTGTACAAAGTTAATAGCCATGGAAAGGGTGATTCTCTGTATTCAATTTTAAAGAATTCATGGATTTTCTTAAGTGAACAATGTGTAATTCCTAAAATAGAAAGAAAACCACAAACTACCTGTCATTATAATGGAATTTTGCAGAATGCAGTGACCAGGATGCCAGTGCTGACAGTTGGCTTTAAAGACAAGATTGACTGGGTGACTCTGCACTCCTCACTGGCAGTGGGGCTGGGAGATGGAGCTGAGCCAGGAATCAGGCTTGGAAGGGAAAATAATTCAGCTCTTTGGGGACACTAGACCAGGCACAGGAAGACTTGATTGTAAACTGGATGTCGCTACCGTGTTCTCCTCTAGCACACCAGGCTTGGACAGCAACGAGTATGAGGTATCTGAAGTAAGTGAGTCATAGTCCTTCTTTACCAGCACTAAGTACACACAGAATGTGCTTACATTTTTTCTAGAAATGTAATTTCAGTTTGTATAGAAATGAGGAAAGTCATGAGTTCCCCATTGAGCAGAAGTGATGTTTTGTTCCTCTTGCCTATCTACCTAATCATGGAAATAATCAGTAATACAACATTGAGTATGGAGGATGAAAGCTAATGTGAATTCTTTTTTTATTTCTAGATCATAAGTATCATAAGTATTTCCAAGCTGTGGAACTTGCATCCATAATGCTTGCCAAGTTAATTAAAATAATGTAGTTTTAACAGAGTAAAAAATATCAAGATTTGTCTTAAACATATCCATACTAGAGCTTTCTACTACCGACACTGGGAGTCCATTCCATGCGGTGACCACCCTAATCATAAACCAGTTCTCCCTTAGATTTGTGTTCCACTTGGTTAAGTTAAGTTATAATTTATGTCCTCTATCACTGGTCCATCCAGATCTAAAGGTTATACGTAGATCTTCCCTTAGTGCTGTGTCCTTAGTAATTTTGTACATCATGCATAAATCCCCTCTTAATCTTCTGTAACTTAATGAATAAAGGTTTAGATTTTCTAATCTTTTGTCATAAGGCAGATGTTTTAAATCAGTCACAGATTTAGTGGCTCTGTGCTGCACCCCCTCAATTCTAATCACATCTTTCCTTTTCTGGGAGGCCCATACCTGGACACCATACTGTAGATGTGGTCTAACCAGAGCTCCATACAGTAGCATCAGCACCTCACTGCTTCTACTGGAAATGTGTCTCAAAATGCAGTTTAAATTCTGATTGGCTTTTTTAACCTGTTCATTACAATGTTCACTGAACTGCAAGTTAGTAGTTATCATAACTTCTAAATCCCTCTCAGCTTTGGTTTCAGTCAAGATATTAGTACCCATATTATACTGATATTTTTTATTATGGGGGCCCAAATACATAACCTTGCACTTGAAAACATTGAGTTAGGTGTTAGCGTGGCTCAATTGGTAGCACATCCGCCTCTGGACCAGAAGGTCATGGGTTCTCGTCCCACACCGGGATTGGACTTGCACCTAAAAATCGCTGGCATCCGAGTGCAGTATTGGGGGGTGCTGTACTGCTGGGGTGTGCCGTCCTTTGGATGAGATGTTAAACGGAGGTCCCTTCTGCCCATCTTGGTGTTGTCCTGGTGGGTGTCCAGGTGGAAGTAAAAGAACCCAGGGCACTCTTCGCAAAGAGTAGGGAACATTCCCGGTGCCCTGGCCAACATTCCCCTTCCCATAAACCGGTTCATGCAATTATCCAGGCTGTGTGTGGGTGATGATGTGCGATATGGCCGCCACCACACATTCAGTCACTTCACTACCTGTCTAGCATTGCTTGTAAAGTGCTTTGGATGTATGAAAAGCACTATATAAATGCTGATTCTTCTTCTTCTAATTTGCTGTAGTTAGTCCATGAATAAATATCATCTATAGCTTGCTGAAGAGCAGAGGCTTCATTATCATTAGTAACTAATGCTCCAATCCTACAATCATCAGCAAACTTGGACATCCATATATTAGGAGCCCCAAGTTTCAAAGTGGAAATATAGATATTAAAAAGACAAGGCCACAACACTGACCCCTGTGGTACCCCGCTCATCACAACTGCCCAGTCAGACATCTCTCCCTTGATCACAACTCTCTGCCTTCTCCCTGACAACCATAGGGTTATCCATCTTAAAGTATTTTTATCTATTCCTTCATTTAATAATAGTTTGATCAGTTACATAGATACATAGATACATAGACAGTGTCAGCAGATAAGGGCCTATGGCCCACCTAGTCTGCCCATTTGAGCTTGTAAGTTCAGTTTGTTTTCCTAGAAGTCTATTTCCCCTTACCCCTGACCTCTAGAATTCCTTTATGTCTATCCCATGCATTCTTAAATCCCGTGATTGTTTCAGCCCCCACCACTTCCTCTGGCAGGGTGTTCCACTTGTCCACCACCCCACCACAGTTCCATGTGGGGCAATTTATCAAATGCCTTGGCGAAGTCCATGTAAACCACGTCTACCGCATTGTGTGCATCCAGCTCATAATTAACTTTTTTATAAAAAGTAAGTTAGTCTGGCAAGATCTAGACTTAGTAAATCCATGTTGTTCAGGGTCGATTAGCTTATTCTCTTCTAGATATTCAATGATAATATTTTTCAAAATTCCTTCCATAAATTTTACCCATAAGTGATGTAAGACTGATGGGTCTAAAATTGAATGGTTCTGACCTAGAACCTTTTTTATGGAGTGGAACCATACTAACATACTAGCATACTAAAAAGCCAGCAGAATAGGCCTAATGGTCTTTTGTGTCTGCTCGTTTAGTCAGACCCCACCCTGGGAGTTGACCTTGCTGCCCCCCTCACCCTCTCTGGCTTTTCCCTTCCCAGTCCAAGATATTCTTGGTACACTGGACTTTGCTTCCAGAACCCTTCCCCTATACCTGTCCCACCCCCTCTTGCATTATAGCAGTTTTCCAATCTTGTGGAACTTCTCCAAGGTCTAAGGATGTTTGAAATAAGTAGGTAAATGGGGATGTCAAAGGATCTGCTAACTCCTTTAATATTCTGGGATGTATGTTATTAGGGCCAGGGGATTTATTAATGTCCAATTTTTTTAGTCTAGTCCTCACCTCTTCCGGATCTATAATTATGTTCCCCGGAAAAGGATCCAAATCATGGTTTATGAGGGGGATATCACTAGAATTAAAGACGGAACAGAAATAATTATTCTGGATATTAACAGTCTCACTTTCTGTTGCTAGTTCACCCAAGGAGTTTTTGAAGGGTCCTAATGTTGAGGTATTACTTTTCAGCTTGTTAATATATGAAAAAAAGGACTTTTTGTTGTCTTTAATGTTAAAGGCCAATTCTGTTTCTTGTTGAGCTTTTGCCTTTTTTATAGTCGCTTTAACTAGTTTAATGGAATTCTTATATTCCTGATAGTTTTCATGTGATGTATCTTTTTTATATGTTTGAAACAGTTCATTTTTCCTGTTTATTAAATGTTTAATATTTTTATTAAACCAGCATTGTGATATTATTTTGCTGTTGTTAAACTTATGAATCTTGGGGACATATTCATTAATTAGATGATTGAGTTTATCAATAAATATATTCCACATGTCCTCAGTATCATTACCCTTTAGGTCTGCTAGCCAATCCCTTTGTATCAAGTCCTTTCTTAATTGAGCAAAATTAGCTTTTGCCAAATTTAGTTTAGTAACAACCTCTGGATTTCTTGGTAAAACTGCCCCTTTTAGATTGAATAAAACCATTGAGTGATCACTATTTCCTAAGGGAGGAGAGGTCACTACCCCCACTTATTAAAATCACTCATATTGGTTAGCACAATGTCTAGGATATTATTATCCCTGGTATTGTCTTGCACTAGTTATTCTAGTCCAATCTGGCTGAATGCTTCCAAATACTTCTCCTCAATATAATTACCCCCTTTTGATGTTGCCCAATCAATATTAGGGAGGTTAAAAGCCAACTCAGACAGTACCTGGAAGCCAACAGATTACTGGCACCCACACAACACGGCTTTAGACCAAAGCATGGGACCGATACTGCCCTCATCAAATTCACCTCTGGTGTCCTTACAGCCTGGGACAAGGGTAATCCAACTGGGGCTGTATTCGTAGACATCTCTAAGGCCTTCGACCTGGTGGATCACTCACTCTTGCTAACAAAGCTTAGCAAACTAGGGATGGACCAACACTCCCTCAATTGGATCTGCAATTACCTCGCGTACTGCACTCAACAGGTCAAGTGGAAAGGGGCCACCTCACAACCCCTACCCTTAACTGAGGGAGTCCCTCAGGGTTCAATCTTAGGTCCACTTATGTTCTCCCTATTCACAAATGACCTCCATGAGCACTGCGGTGGAAGCTCCTTAGTACAGTACGCAGATGATGTGGTACTCTACAGAACTGGGGATCACCCATCCGATCTAGGACCTAGGCTCCAAAATAACTTCACCAAGGCTGAGACTTGGCTAATGGAGAATCGCCTTGTTCTCAACCCCACTAAGACCAAGGCCGGGCTGTTTGGGCCAAAATCCCTGGGCCTCTCCAGGGACTATCTCCTGCCACTCACTACCTTGGCCGGCTCCAACATAGAGGTGGTACAATCAGTCAAATACCTTGGTCTCATATTAGACCAGGGCCTCACCCTCAAGCCCCAAGTGGATGCTGTAACAAAAAACACCCATCAAAAACTGGGCCTTCTCTATCGCCTTAGCCACAATATGATACCAGAGACTAGACTGGCCATCTCACAAACTATCCTCTCCTCCACACCTTAACCCTCGCCCGCCTCCCATCTTACCGGCACCACTAAACGGACCGGAGCAGACTCATGACCCTATATCACAAAATAGCTCGCTTTGCTTCAAAATCCTGCTCGAGGACCCACCATTGTGATGCCCTCACTGCCCTCAACTGGCCATCCCTGGACAATAGGCTCCAGTACCCCCTACTAAACTGGACCTATAAGCTCCAGGAAGCCCATCCACCGGCAGGCCTGAATGGACTACTTGCCCCAAAGCCGCTCAGACGACCACTTCGCTCCTTGAACAAAAAACTCCTGGAGACTCCCGGACCTGTACAGTTGCAGGGAGAAGATCCTTTACTCACCTAGCCCCGGAGTCATGGAACAATCTCCCCAGGCGTCTTCAGGAGGCACCACCATTAGCCATCTTTCAAAGGGGGCTACGTGCTCACATTAACAAACCAAGTCCCTGCAACTGTCCCAACAGCTAAAACAATCACACCTAATATCAGTTCATACCGACTAGACACCGCTTCCCTATAAGGGCAACAACTAACGTTGATTGCAGGCTAGCTCACTCATACGTCACGGAACCTACCATAGACACAGAAGCACTTATTCACCTCTCCACCTGGCGTCACTGCTGTATTCTATACTATAATGTATTTGTTGCCTGCGTCCACAGAAACTGTATGGTGTATTCCTTAACCCCAGTTATTAGTCCACAGAAACTGTATGGTGTATTCATAACCCGTATTATTTGTACTACTCTCAGCACATCAGCGGACCTTACATGTACTGCTCTGAATTGCTATATCTTGTAACAAATACACTGCACTGTATTCGACTGTACCAACTAATACAATGTACCTTATGCCCTCTTGCACAAATTGGGATATTGTATACTGTCTTAGCAACTCTGTATGATCCGTATGACTCTGTGATACCTGTCTGTATGTTCAATCCTTATGTACCAATTCCCCGGGTCGCCCCTGAAAAAGGGATCTTCGGAGCCCAGCGGGCCTACCCGGTTAACAAATTTTAATAAATAAATAATAAATAAATAAATAAATAAAATCTCTCAGAACTAATATCCTATCTGCAGGATTTAAATTGCTAAGTACATTAATGAAAGCGGAATCATTATCCAATGTGATAGAGGGAGGTCTGTAAAAAGGCCCGGTTATAATTTTTGGACCAGTTGGTGGAAGCAACTTAATCTACATAGATTCTACATCAGAATCCTTCTGGGGTATTTGAACACTTTTTATAGAATCAGGTGATTTCAGTTTATATACAAATGAGGAATGTCATGAGTTCCCCTCTGAGCAGAGGAGACGTTTTATTCCTCTTGTTAGTTTACCCAGTCATGGAAATAAACAGTTACACAACACTTGGCATGGTGGTGGAAAGCTAATATGATTTTTTATTTTTATGACATTGCATTTTAATAATCCTATTTGATATATCCTACTAACTAAATGTCATTACCTAGACATGTTACCTTCATAGGGATGTGAAAAACAAACTCTTCTTCATGTAGGAGCTCCTTCAAGGTTTAGAAACATATAGATTGTAAAATTCTCTATATCAATATTCAGGAATCATTTCTCTGTTACCCTTTTATGAAGTTTGCTGTAAAAAGCAATGGAATTAAGCACTTAGGGTGGACATGGGAAGAAATATCTTTACTAGGCCCATGTTATTTTGCCTGACTTCTTTACATATGCGTTCCAAACAGGGCCTTTACTTGCACTGCACAGCACTTTCAGTAGAGTCCATCAGTGAAATGCTTATGACCACGAGATTAAAATGTAAATACTGAAGAGTCTGCTGTAAGATAATTTCATGTTGATTTGTTTTTTCTTGTAATATTTAGAGCAAGGCAGACTTTAAGTAGGTAGTTGAAAATTACACAGCTGTAAATGCTGACCCTGATTTTTTATCCAATTGTTTAACCAGGTGAGACACACTAAGCTGAGAGCTTGTTTACAGGT
This sequence comes from Neoceratodus forsteri, assembly GCA_016271365.2. Lineage (NCBI taxonomy): Eukaryota > Metazoa > Chordata > Ceratodontiformes > Ceratodontidae > Neoceratodus > Neoceratodus forsteri. The sequence continues at coordinate 838,770,974 of CM028131.1, forward strand.
GCAACCTGGGAGCACAGGGAAGTTAAGTGACTTGCTTGGGGTTACACAGTATGCAAGGGGGGCTATGGGATTCAAACCCAGGTCTCCAGATTTTCAGCTCAGAGTCTTAAACCTCTGCACTATACTGCCTTAATTTTTTATTTTAGCTTATCCAAGGGTATATGTTACCCCCTGTTTTTATACATTTTTTCAGCTACTCCTAGACTAAGAGCATTTGATTTTAGAAATGTGACTTTTAAATTACATTTTCAAGTACCTACATTACTACTGCAGTCAAACAGTCTGAAGACAGAATTTAAGTTTGACTTAGTTTTGTAATTTGTCTAAAACATTCAGGTGATGGTGAGTCAACATGTTGTAGAGTTGTAGGACCTCCTGCTTGAACACTGTTATGCATTTATACAACCTATAGTAATTTAGGAAATGTACACTTCTCTGTCACATGTACTCTGGATTGTGATATGTTTTATGTAAATATGTTGTTCTTGGTTAGTTGGCCAATGGTTATTTCCTTAAATGTAACATATGCTAAAACAGATGTACCTCACAGATTGCCCACTTGGTGGAGATCAAAATGAAATTCTACTTTTGTTTGTTAGCCAACAGGATTAACTTTTCTGCAGTTATTATGATAATGTGCATTTGCTACCAGTAGAAGTTAAAAGGCTGCATTCATTTTACATGCAGTGTGAAAGAAAATTGACAGGTTTTATTTTCTTTCATAGTTCTAGATTCATTGTGGATACTGACTTTAACAGTTCTTTAGACATGAACATTTCAGACAATGTTATTTTCTGGTCATACAGTTATGATCCCCGGAACGAAGAAAGAGATGAGATTTGGTCTTGAATGGTGCCTTTTATGCAAACTATCCCAAAGCAGGGGTGAGAGAGGTTAAGGTCAAGGAAGTTAATTGAGTTGCTTTTTTTAACAGTAAGTGGATGTTGGGATTCAGGTGGGGTAACACAAGACACCACTTGAGGAGAGGTTGGCATCCCCTGGAGGAGAAAAGGAGAAGAGGATGAGAGGGGACATAATTGAGACCTGTAAGTACTTCTTGGGGGTGAACAAGGTGCAGGAGTAAGTTTCTTTCAGAGGAGGAGGAGCACCAGAACACGAGGGCATGAGGTGAAGCTTGAGGAGGAAGTTTAAGAGAAATGTGAGGAAATACTTCTTCACAGAAAGGGCAGATGCCTGGAACAGCCTACTAGAGGAGATGATGGGGTGAAGTGGGTGGCTCACGTATGCATGGGATAGGCACATGGCCATAATAAGTAAAGGAAAGAGAGGACAGAGGGATACCTGAAGCCGAATAGGGTCCAGAGAGTAGTAATAGGCAAGGAAATTGGGTAGACTAGATGGGCCTATTGGTCCTTTTCTGTTGACAAATTCCATGTTTTTACGTGTGGCAAGTCTGTCTCTTGCTGAAAATCCAAATGAATTTTAGGATCGTCAGTCTGTCCTGTGGAATACTCACAGTATTGACATAAATAAATCTCTCTCGAGTGATAAGAGTTTTAAGTGATTGTTGTATTCTAACATGCTGGAAAACCCTTTCCCATAAGTGTCGCAGGCATATGGGTAGAACCCAGTGTACTCTATTGCTACAGTACATGTCTGTTGACATTACTGTGTAGCTGGCTATTATAGCCACAGAGCTGACATACGAAAAAGTTCTTCTGCTCAACAAAATGGATTAGATTGAATAGACATAGCTGGTCATGCTTGTTCTTCCTGATGTTACTTATCTTGATCAGCCTCTCTGCAATGTCATTCAGGATATAAATGTGTAAGTCTTTGGGGTCATTAATCTCACACTCACAGAACTGTCACAAGTCGTGATCACCACTGTCACGCTGCTGCAAGTGAAGGCAGAGCTCATAGATGGTGTAAAATTGTAGGCTGCACTGCTCACACCAGTAGAGGAAATCATTGAAATGGACCTCTGCAACATGCAATTTGAGGTCTTCAGGTTCTATCATCCAGTGAACTCAATAGCTGCAAATAAAAGGATCTTGTTTGTGTGTTGTTAAATGTGCAATCAGCAGAGTTTGGGTTAAAAAATCCTGACTGCACACTATGCAGGAGTTGATTACGGTGCATTTATGTTTTAGGACTATGTGGCCATTTAGATCTGAAAAAATATTTACTGTTAAAATCACACTGCTTACATTTATATAAACCACTGCTATGTATTCTCAGGAAAGGCTGTCTTTGCTGGCTGGTTACACTCAGATTCTTCTTTATGTTTCACATTTCAAAGTAGCTGTCTGACATTTCGATTTATTCACTGTCCTGTGTTTCTGAGGAAACATCTTCTTTCTTTTGACTAGCATTATAACTTTCTTCCTTTTCATTTGGAGGGTTCATGTCTTTGTCCAAGGATGCAGGTGCTTGTATTACGTTAGTGTCTTGCATGTCTTAGCTTTCACCATTGCAGGCAGATTTATCATCATACTCAAAATCACATTTTGGGCAGGATTGGAAAGTTTTCACTTACTGGCTTCATGAGGTGGGGTCATAAGAAGAAATTAGGTGCAAAAATGTGGTAAAATGATCAAGTTATGAGTGATTGTTGAAGTATTTCAATATTCGCTCATAACTTTGCTGATTGTCAGTATTTCTCCACCAATCTTTCAGCATGGCCTTTTTGGGACCCCCACCTCATGAACAACGTATGTGACATTTTTCAAATCTGTGCTGAAATATGGTCTTGCAGTTGTTCTGATAAATCACATTTTGAGCAGGAACTGAAAACTCTCATCTACTGGGTTAATGAGGTGGGGTCATAAGAAGACTATGTTGAAAATGTGGTGGAAAAATATGGTAAAATGCCCAAGTTAAGAGTGAACATTGAAATATTTCAACATTCATTCATAACGTCACTGGTTTTCAATATTTTTCCACCAATCTTTCGATATGGTCTTTTTGGGATCCCTCCTCATGAATAAAGCAGGTGAAATTTTTCAAATCTGTGCTGAAAGGTAATTTTGCAATCACTCCATGAAATCACATTTCAGGTGGGATTTGAAAAGTACACCTTCTGAACTCATGAGGTGGGGTCATAAGAACAGTATGTTGAAAAGCTGATGTAAAATATGGTAAAATAACTAATTTATGAGTAAACATTGACATATTCCAGTGTTCACTCATAACTTTGCTGATTTTCAATATTTGGACTCCAATCTTTCAACATATCCATTCCCCCCACCTCATAAATGTGACAGGTGTCATTCTTCAAATCCTGGATGAGATGTGCATTCACACTTGTGGTACAAAATGACATTTTGTTACTGTGCCATAAATGCCATTTGTCATGTTTATAAGGAGGAGTCATAAAATGACTATCTTGAAAATCTGTGAGCAACATTTAAAATACATAATAATTCTTGAGAAATGTTGTGTGTAGTGCCAGCCTTTAACCCAGTGAGTAGTGCTTTGTGATCCTATGCCAGTGAGGTGAGTTCAGGGGTCAAGTTCCGTGAGCCAGCTTGATGGGGCACAGCTGGGGGATGGCATTGTCATGCAACACCACCACCACCTAGCCTAGGCAGGAGAGGTGCAGAGTTGCCCACATGAGCCCAAGTACCATATATTGAAGTGAGCTCTTCTGTTGGCATAGGGCCCTGCACCTCTTTCCTTCAGTTGACAGATTGACTATTTGCCCTATGCATCTGTATCTGTGGCCACATGGAAGCACAGTGCCCTGATGGCCTTACACTTCCACAGCCCACAAGACAGCACCATGAATTCTTGACATTCATTGCCACACAGTCATGCAGGGACAACATAGTCCTGCACTTCTGCAGGCAGACAGAGTCTTCCCCTGGCATAGGGCCCAGAGGGCCCTGTACCTCTACATTTGTTCAGAGAGGTCCCAAAGGGACCTTCATTAATGGGGATATGATTCCACCATCTAAAGAAAACAAGCATTTGTCAATGCCGAATGTTGATTGCATTGGTCTGTTGAGCTCGCTCAGGGGCCCTCTGTCACTGGCTCAATCTGTTTGTCCCGGTGCTGCAGGCTGCTCTTTTGTAGTGGGCTGCTGCCTGCGTTGGCACCTTGTTCTGTTGAGGAAGAAATACACAGCTATCCCGACAGAGCTCCATTGAGGTGGCTCACTCCCCCTCTCTGACTCGCTCATTCTGTTTCTCCTGATGCTGCAGGCTTCTCTTTTGTACTGGGCTCCTGCCTGTGTTGGTGGCTTTTTCTACCCACAAAGAAATCCACAGCTGTCCTGACAGAGCGCCGTTGAGGTCGCTCACTCCGCCTGTCTTACTCACTCATTCTGGTTCTCCTGGCGCTGCAGGCTGCCCTTTTGTACTGGGCTCCTGTCTCTGTTGGCGCCTTTTTCTGCCCACAAAGAAATGTGCAGCAGTCCCGACAAAGCTCCATTGAGTTCGCTCACTCCCCTTCTCTCATTCACTCATTCTGTTCTGCCGGCGCTGCAGACTGCCCTTTTCTACTGTGCTCCTGCCTGTGTTGCTGTCTTCTTATGCCCACAAAGAAATTTGCAGGAGTTGCAATACAGCTTTGTTGAGATTACTCACTTGCTCATTCTGGTTTTCCTGCCACTGCAGGCTGCTCTTTTGTACTGGGCCCCTGCATGTATTGCTGCCTTTTTCTGCCCACAAACAAATCTGCAGAAATCCCAACAAAGCCCCCTTGAGCTCACTGACTCCCCCTCCCTCACTCACTCATTCTGTGTCTCCTGGTGCTGCAGGCTGCCCTTTTGTACTGGGCTCCTGCCTGTGTTGCCGCATTTTCTGACCACAAAGAAATCTGCAGCAGTCACAGTAGAGCTCCGTTGAGCTCGCTCACTACCGCTCTGTCACTCACTCATTCTGTTTCTCTTGGCGCCACAGACTGCGCTTTTGAATGGGGCTCCTGGCTGCGTTGGCATCTTTATCTGTCCACAAAGAAATCCACAGCTGTCCCGACAGAGCTCCATTGAGATCACGCAGTCTCCCTCTCTCATCGCTCATTCTGTTTGTCCTGGCGCTGCAAGCTTCCCTTTTGTACGGGGCTCCTGCCTGCATTGGCGCCTTTTCCTGCCCACAAAGAAATTCCAGCAGTCCTGATAGCGCTCCAGTGAGCTGACTAAGTCCCCTTGTTTCACTCGCTCATACTGTTTCTCCTACTGCTGCAGGCTCACCTGTTGTACTGGGCCCCTGCCTGTATTGACGCCTTTTCCTGCCCACAAAGAAATCTGCAGCAGTCCTGACAGTGCTTCAGTGAGTTCGCTTACTTCCCCTCCCTCACTCACTCTCTTGTTCTGTTTCTCACTGTGCTGTAGGCTGCCCTTTTGGGCTCTTGTGTTGGGGCCTTTGTCTGCCCACAAACAAATCCGCAGCAGTCCTGACAGAGCTCAGTTGAGCTTGGTCACTTCCCCCTCTCACTCGGTCAATCTTAATCTGTCCCAAACACTGATCTCCCAGAGTGACCGTGCTATTGTCTGGCAGGAGTGCAAAAACATACTGTAGCCAGGATGTGAAAAATGACAACTATAGTGTTCATAAGGAGTTGTGGAAAAATGCCACTGTTGAAAATGTGGTGTGACAGTATTACAAATTTGCGAAGTTACAGGGGTGCGTGGAAACAGTTCAGTGCACGCTGGTAACACAGTCATGTTATGGCAGTCCTGACAAAGCTCTGTTGAGCTCGCTCACTCCCATTCTCTCACTTGCTCATTCTGTTCTGCCGGCGCTAGCAGGTTGCCCTTTTCTACTGGGCTCCTGCCTGTGTTGCTGCCTTCTTATGCCCACAAAGAAATTTGCAGCAGTTGCAATACAGCTCTGCTGAGCTCACTCACTCACTCGCTCATTCTTGTTTTCCTGCCACTGCAGGCTGCCATTTTGTACTGGGCCCCTGCATGCATTGCTGCCTTTTTCTGCCCACAAACAAATCTGCAGCAGTCCCAACAAAGCCCCATTGAGCTCACTGACTCACCCTCCCTCACTCGCTCGTTCTGTGTCTCCTGGTGCTGCAGGCTGCCCTTTTGTACTGGGCTCTTGCCTGCATTGGCAGCTTTTTCTGGCCAGAAAGAATTCTGAAGCAGTCCCTACCAGGCTCCACTGGCTGGCTCACTCTCCCTCTGTCACTTTCGCATTCCGTTTCTGCTGGCGCTGCAAGCTGGCCATTTGTACTGGGCTCCTGCCTGCGTTGCTGCATTTTCTACCCACAAAGAAATCTGCAGCAGTCACAGTAGAGCTCTGTTGAGCTTGCTCACTACCACTCTGTCACTCGCTCATTCCGTTTCTCTTGGCGCCGCAGACTGCACTTTTGTATGGGGCTCCTGGCTGCATTGGCACCTTTGTCTGCCCACAAAGAAATCTGCAGCTGTCCCAACAAAGCTCCATTGAGGTCACGCAGTCTCCCTCTCTCATCGCTCATTCTTTTTGTCCTGGCGCTGCAAAGCTTCCTGCCCTTTGTCTCGGGCTCCTGCCTGCATTGGCACCTTTTTCTGCCCACAAAGCAATCCCAGCAGTCCTGATAGAGCTCTGTTGAGCTCACTAAGTCCCCCTCCCTCACTCGCTCTCTCATTCTGTTTCTCCCAGTGCTGTAGGCTGCCCTTTTGTACTGGGCTCTTGTATTGAGGCCTTTGTCTGCCCACAAACAAATCCGCAGTAGTCCTGACAGAGCTCAGTTGAGCTCGGTCACTCTGCTCTCTCACTCGATCAATCTTAATCTGTCACAAATACTGATTTCCCAGAGTGACTGTGCTATTGTCCTGCAGGAGTGCAAAAACATATTTTAGCCAGGATGTGAAAAATGACAGCTGTAGTGTTCATAAGGAGTTGTGGAAAAATGCCACTGTTGAAAATGTGGCGTGACAGTATTACAAATTTGCGAAGTTACAAGGGTGCTTGGAAACAGTTCAACGCACGCATGTAACACAGTCATGTTATGGAGTTTCATCACCAAAGTTTCAACATAGTGATTTTAGGATCTCTGCTCATGAACAGTGCCACTGTCAATTTCCTAATCTGTCCTGAACTCTGACTTCCCACAGTAACCACGCTATTCTGTGCCGGAACTGTGAAAACACATTTCAGTCAGGATGTGAAAAATTACAGCTGTACTGCTTATAAAGAGGTGTGAAAAAATGGCACTGTTGAAAATCTGGTGTGACAATATTACAAATCTACAAAGTTACAAGGGTGCGTGGAAAGTGTGCAACGCACACTTGTAACACAGTCAATTGATGGGATATCATCATCAAATTTTCAACATAGGCATTTTAGGACCTCTGCTCATGAACAGTGTCATTGTCATTTTCTTAATCTGTCCAGGACAGTGATTTCCCACAGCGACCGCTCTATTCTGCGCCGGAAGAGTGAAAACACATTTTGGCCAGGATGGGAAAAATGACAGCTGCACTGTTCATAAGTAGGTGTGGGAAAATGGCAATGTTGAAAATCTGGAGGGAAAATATTATAAATTCGTGAAGTTACAAGCGTGCGTGCCAACTGCGCAACACACGCTCATAACACAGTCATTTTATGGAGTATCATTACCAAATTTTCAACATAGGCATTTTAGGACCTCTACTCATGAACAGTGTCACTGTCATTTTCTTAATCTGTCCTGAACACTGATTTCCAACAGTGACATACCATTCTGCGCTGGAACTGTGAAAACACATTTTGGCCAGGATGTGAACAATGACAGCTGTACTGCTCACAAGGAGGTGTGACAAAATGCCAATTTTGAAAATCTGGCATGAAAATACTATAAATTTGTGAAGTTACAAGCATACATAGCAACTGCTCAACGCACGCTCGTAAAACAGTCACTGTTTGGATTTTTTCCACCAAATTTGCAACATAGGCTTTTTTAGAGCCCACCTCATGAACACTGGCACTGTCATTTTGTTAATCAGCCCTGAAGGGTGATTCTGCACAGTGACCGCGAAACCACCTTTTGGGGCCGATTAATGCCATGACCGTTCAAGAATTCATGAGGAGGAGTCCCAAAAACCCCATGATGAAAATCTGGTGGAAAAATTCCCAAAAATGCCCGAGATATGCACTAAAGTTGAAAAAACCCATGTATTACATTATACAGCTTACCGGCATTTCCTCAGTTCGCGGTCAGCTTTGAAGAGTGCAGACATGATCCCGGTCCAGTGAAGATCATCGCACCGAGCTCCGGAGGTAAGTATGGGGTGAGGGGGGGTGTGGGAAGGCATGGTGTGCAGTGGGTTGTGGGAGGGGGCAGGGAGACTACGAGGGACCATTTCCTTTTTTTCAGGTAATAAAAAAAGAAAAAAATGTAGCGGGGCCATTTTTAGCTTTACAGGGTCATGTGGCACGCTGGGTGGGCTCCCAGCATGCCACCAAGGACTCTTGCTTTGGGGCAACTCAGTTGACGGGGATTGCACCATTGGCAAACAACAAAAGGGGGGTCTTTGTGCCGATAGGGATTGGGCACCTCTGGCAAACAACAAAGGGAGTCTTTTTCTGCCAATGGGGATTGAGCACCCCATCGGCAGACAATAAAACAAGGGTACATTATGCCCGATGGGGAGTGGGCCCCATCTGCAAACAAACATGGCGGGAAGTGTGTTTGTGAATACGGTGGCAAGCTGCGCTATGTTCACAAACAATATCAGGGGTCCTGACCCTCCCTGCAATGACGGGTCACTCCCTCATTGCAGCCGATGGCTGACGCTGCAATGACGAGGTGGCCCCTGATTGCAGCGGCTGATTTTTTAGAAAGTTGTGGCACACTGGCTGAACTAGTGTCAGCAGCAGTGTGCCACGGTATTGTGGGATGAGGACAAGCCTTTGCATGCTGTGGGGGCATTGGGCACAACAGTGCCACGTCTCCACAGCCTGCTTCTGGAGAAACCTGCCGCAACATGTTTCTTGCACATGCACGCAATCAACATAAAAAAGGACATTCTTTACAAGAAACTGCTTTAATGGACCAGTTAGCATTCAACTTAACATCAGAACAGTAAGGAAATGTGACATTAAGGTCTCTAACTATAACCCCTCCACGCAGCAAAAGAACAAGACCGTACAAGCAACCACAGACAGCCATCATCAGGTAAGACAAACAACATACAACTAGTTCCAGATGACACAAATTCAGTGCACTGATGCGCTACATTTGTGGATTTGTATCTGCGTCATGCACACTGCAAAACATACACACTCACATCTGCCTGCAGATAGAAATCCATGATATTCAAATCACAAGACTACTGTATTTCTGTCTGCAGAAGCACAAGCCCCTGCAACAACACATACAAATCTACAATACCCAAATTACAAGAATTCTTTTGTTCGCAGAAGTGCAGGCCCCTGTGTAGCCTGTGTATCTGTAACCACAGATACTCATGCACACTGTAAGATATGCATACATTACACTTCTGGCAGCAGAAGTGCAAGCCTCTGAAGAACCAATAAATGCCTAGTATCCACATATTAGGGGGTGGGCTTCCTGGTGTCATATAGTGAAAATGGGTGGGGTGGGGTAGTAGCTAACACCAGGGAAAGGGTATTCTGGTGCATTGGACCAACAGTGACACACCTCTCAAAATCCACTATCACACCAAAATGTTTGTTTTGCGCGAGCACAAAGGCAAATATAAAAATCAGGTTTTAATGACTGATCCCATGTGAAATTATCAAAGAAATTAAAAGTTAAGAACAGATAAGTACACTGGTTAGTTAAAACAAGCTGAGATTGTACACTGCTCCCTTTTGCAAGCAAGCAACTTATTAGTAAGGAGGATAGTACAATAACAGTTAAAGACAGACATCATTGAACAGCAACTATATTAAGTTAAAAGTAAAAGAATTAAAATACCGTCCCCAGCCCCACTGCCTCCACGAACTCTGCTAACTTGATCGCACTTGTTCCGGACTTTGCCTGCACTGAAGGCCACTGTTACAGATGCCACCATGTCTGGCTTCGCTGGAATTTAAACCCTCAAACTCCACACCCGCAGGCTGTCACTACCAATCAGGGAAGGGAAAAGCTGGTAACTTTGGCCACATCAGGTCTGAGGCTCTCAGTGGCAATACAAACAGGGACAAGCACAGGTTAAAGTGGAAAACAGGAAAGCAGCACTCTGAGAGCTAGTAATTGCAGAGTAGTTCAAAGTTAGTTAAAACAGTTCACAGTTCTGTGCAGTATTGAAGGGCTATGTGCAGGCTTGTATATGCAAAAATCAATGCAGCTCTGTGGTCAAGCAAGTTGTCAGGGCTGCATGCCGATCACATTCTCGATGAAGATGGAAACAGTCTGGCAAGTGGGAGACAAAACAAAAGATGATGTCACTGCTAGATCTGTATTGGAGCCTGCCACATTTCATTAACTCAGTAGCAGTTGTTCCACACTTTGCCTGCACTGAAGGCCTCTCCTGCAGATGCTGCACATCTACTTTTGCTGGAATTTAAATCCACAAACCCTGACCTGTAGGCTGCCATTACCAGTCAGTGGAAGGAAAGGCAGGTCACTTTGGGCACAGTGGGGGAGCAGCTGTCAGAGTCAGTACAAACAGCGACAAGCATGGGTCAGGGTAGAAAACAGGAAAGCAGCACTCAGAACAAGCTGAGCAGGTAATAGCAGAGTAGTGCGAAGTTAGTTAAAACAGTTCACAGTTCTGTGCAGTATGGAAGGGCTACATTTAGGCATGGGTACCCAGAAATCAAAGCAATTTATAACATGGGTTAGGAGAAAAAAAAGACATCCAATTGGTGAAACACCACCAGATGACCATGGATTAAATGCCTATATATGCACAGCTGCTGTGATGCTCCCTGAAGCAATATCCCGGGACAGTGTGGTACTTGTTACATAGTGGGAAAATGAGAACTGAAAGGCAGCTTTTAAAAACAGTAGCGAAGCAAGACAGTGCTGCATTGCAGTCACCGGGGATAATGGGGAGTGGTACGTCACTTATGGCATTTAATCTCCAGTCACCTGATGGTGTTGCAGCAATGAAAGTTTTTTTTCCCCCCAACCCATGTTATGTCTCTGTCTGTAAGAAGTCAGCAGCATATACCTTCATTTTCCGTAGTCCGTTGTGTGTTGTTGATGGACTGGTAGCATGGAGCTGTGCAGCTCATGTTATACTGCGAGAAAGATAGTGAGAGCAGTAAAGATAAGGAACAATTCTTGCAGTCTCCTCTCTCTTTCTCTTTCTCTCTCTGTCCAGTGTTCACGACAGGCAGGTGGAGCAGAGTGTCCTTCGGATCTTAATGTCCAGCACCCACAATCCCCTGGTGCCCCCCCAGCTGACACTGCCACTAAGACCCAAGTATGAGTTGGTTGTCACAGGCAGGTGAAGAGACAAAGACCGACACTGCTGAGAGAGAGAGAGAGAGAGAGAGAGAGAGAAAGAAAGAGAGTGGGTCCCACCACTCCTGTGGAACTGTGCAGTGAGCGAGAGAGCTGGAGCTGTCAGATCTGTCCCCTGCCTTCCAGCAGTCACAGCAATGTCTGTGCGAGCGACCACATGTGCAAGAGAGACAGAGACAGACCAGTATGAGCACTTGCTTCTGTGACTCCAGCTGACCTCCCCGGGAGACAGAAAGAGACACAATCACCACGTTTATATGCAGTCACAAATCTGATTTCAAAGGGAGTTCTGTGTTTTCTGCATCATTAGTCCAATTCAAGATGAAAACTCAGTTGCATGTAAACTGCAAGGATCTGGAAAATAAACTAATTGGAATAGTCACCGGCCTCCATTTGGATGTCTGGGAATGAGGCGGGGGCCTAAACTACACATCTTAGGCAAAGTAGGAGACAATAGTATGCACAAGAAATGTCTCAGACCATGTCAGTACTGTACGTGCGACATTTCTATGTGCATAGAAGCAATGCTGTATACATTATTTGTTAGGAAGTATTTTGCAAGGTGGCAGAACACAGTGCCTTTCTTGCTATTTAAACAGGGGATACACCCCTTTCTGTGTGTTTTCCTTGTTTTGCACATAATCTATGTTATAAGCACAATAACCCACTCCAGAGTAGGGGTTATGGGTATATAATCCATGTCTTGGGTGCTGTGAGGACACTTAGCCTGCAGCCATGTGTCTCATAATGCACCTGAGGGGTGGATTAAATGCTTGTAACCCCATACGCTGTTGTGGGTTAATGCTAACTAAATACACACCTGAGGTGTGGGATGCTATATAAACCCTGAAAGTGAAGCTGAAGGGGGTTATTAAAGCATCACAAACCAAGGATGTGCATGAAATGTGAGTAAGCACATCCTCACATGTTTCATTTTATATAATCACTGGTCATCAATTTTTCTCTCTCCTCCCCTCAAAAAATCTCAATGCAGTTCTGTAAGAACCCTCTGTCTTTTAAGGCTGCTGTTACAATTGTTATGCTATTGAATGAATATGTCGGGTTCTGGCAACACACCAAAAAGAATGTGCTTCAATCACATTTTTATTTTGTTAACTGCCTAGGAATGTATGTAGAAAGCGCAGCACTGTTTAGAGTTGAAATCACATTTGCACATCGACTTTCACATTGAGAAAGCACATCTGGATAATTGAAAAGTTCTCCAACTACTAAGAGAGGTCTGTACAAATTTCATATTTTCTCATTTGTTAGTGACCTCCAGGCTCTCTAAACTGATGGCAAGAAATCAGTGCAAGCCATTTTGAGAGACTACTTGTGAGTCTCAAGCACAGCTGAACGGTTTGTGTAGTGTGCATGTTTATCTGGCTAGCCACATTGGAAAAACTGATGGTCAGTTAATAGTTAATATATATGTGCATGTGTGTCTATATACTATATATATATATATATATATATATATATATATATATATAGAGACAGTGGGGGGCCTATTACCATTACAGTTAGTCCTGCAGGTCTCGATTTCGTCCCTTCACTGCACAGTGCATTGAGTCAGTCAGCTCAACTCCTCACCCATCACATGTGCAAAGCAGCAGGTAGTAGGCAGGACAATGGGTGAGAGTTAAGACAGATTTACCCCAATGCATTCCCAATTCCAGTTGGGGGTGGTAGGGTCCAAGGGTTTTCAACCCCAACACTGAATTTCACTTTTGTCACTGTGGCACAACCCTAACTAATGCATTAAATAGAGTTTTTGCCTCTAATTTCTTCTTTTGAATGATAACTAGAAATAGTGAATGTAGTGCAGCGGCGGGAGCGCGGGGCCCTCTGGGCCCCGCGCTCCCGCCACGTGATGTCTTGTGGCATAGTAACAGGAACAGCAACTCAAACGGAAGTGCTAACAGTGGAGCACATGGTAATGCAAGCGCAAATGAGAATAGAAAGGGTAACGCACACAGTGGTGTAGATGGAAACGGTCTGCCGCGTAATGTGTTGTCACATAGTAACATGGTGCCTGCAAACGGAAATGTCAATGGGCATGGTGACGCAAAGTGAAACAGAAAGAGAAACAGTACTGTAGACACAAATGGCAAAAAATAACAGAAACGCAAGCACAAATGAAAACGCAAAGGATATCGCACATGGTGGCATAGACGTCAACGGTAAGTGAAACGGGTACGGAACCGCAAGCAGAAAGGGCAATGGTAACAGTAATGTAAGTGCACAGGCTGATTTTCCCCAAAACCTGCATAGAGAAAGACAGTGAGCACAAAGAATGTATGCATAATAATGGGTATCGGAGCAGAAAATGAGGACCTGGAATACTAAATAGGTTATATCTCAGGAACCGTACGACGTAGAAAAAAAATTTAAAAGTCATATGATTTACAACTGTCCTGGCTAATTTTATACTTATCCCCTGCTAGGGGACTAAGGATTTTTCCAACGAAAAGTCCGTATCTCACACCGTTTCCGAGATACAGGCCCTAAAAGGCGCGGCGAACGCTGTAATGTTATCCTATGGGAAAAAAAGAGAAGTTCGGGGCACCATAACTTTGCCTCCCTGTAATATTTTTTCACCAAACCACTGAAAGACACATCTGTGGGCTGTTGGCAGTCTTCCCTCCAAATTTCCGGAAAAAAGACCAAACCATTATTTTGCAGCAGGGTGCCAAAGGATTCCTGTACTGCGTCGGGCGCCGTGATGTTATCCTATGGGAAAAACATCAACTTTGGAGTGCCGTAACTTTGCCGCCATGTAATATTTTTTCAACACAACACTGAAAGGCACATCTGTGAGATGTCAGCTGTGTTCCCTCCAAATTTCAGCCCAAAACTCCCAACTGTTCTTTTGCAGCGCAGTGCCAAAGAATTGCTGTCATTTTCCCACAGACTAGAAAACTACTGTAGCAATTTGCGAAAGCTTTCACAAAAATTTGCAACACTTTCGTGAGCATGAAAGTACTTTGTGAAAGTACTTTTTCCAGAAATTTGAAAAACATATTTCTGAGGTGTTTTACCCCAAAATAAAGACATGGCTAGCATCCTCAGGGTCCGACTAGGTGAATACAAAAAGAATTAGGTTGCTAGAAGGTCCCAAATTTAAATGCCAAGAATTTTTCTGATCACCAACTGAAAATAAAATGGTGGATTTGCAAAAGTAACAGGCCCATTTGCGAAAGTAAAAATGCATTTGCGACACTGTCGAACTTTTTGTTAACTTTTCCCATTGACTTATAATGGGAAATTGTTTTTTGAATAACATTTGAACCGTTTAATATTTTTCACCAAATCTTCAAAAGGCACATGGGACCCGGCCATTTCTAAAGATTTTGGGCAGGTCGCACAAACCGTGCGACCTGTAGGTGCGACATTCAGAATTGAAAGCGTAATCACGCTGCAGATCTCACTTAATAACCTCGCAGCCATATATCCGACTGGTACAAAACTTGGCAGTTCCCAAGGCCTATGGTTCTTGATTATGTATTCCAAATTTCAGGCAACTCCATCAAACAATTGCAAAGTTATTAAGGTGCAAAATTTTGGGTTTAATATAGAAATGGCTCCTCTACTATATATATATATATATATATATATATATATATATAGAGAGAGAGAGAGAGAGAGAGAGAGAGAGAGAGAGAATACATGGATAATGGGACATTTGCCCCCATAAGAACCATTACTGTGTAGTTACCTGTATACGTCACCAAGTAAAGTTGTATACCTCCCCATTAAAGCTTTATACCTCCCAGTTAAGGTCATATACCTCCAGAGGGCACCTGTATACCTTTAGATGTATACAGCCAGTGAAACATTGGGGATAAGTCTTTTCCCCCAAGAGATCTGAAGACCTGCAGGGACTGGAAACAAAATACCTAAAAAAAAATACCCCACCCGAGATGAAGAGAACCTAGAGTACTACAGGAACACATGTAACCAACCTGACAAAATAGACAGTTAAGTGAACACAAAAGAAACCCTTACCCATATATTCACCAACGCCCATTTCTCTCAATGATCCAGCTCTGTGCTTGAACACCAGGCACTCCATGCTGCTGCTGCTGCCTTCTCCACACTGCTCTTGCCTAGTCCCAATGATTGACACTGCTCCAGACCACAGAGTAGAGCACTGATAATGCCGCATGCTGCTTCTGACCCCAAACCATGCTCCCACATGCACCAAACTGCAATGCACCACCACACACCACTACTCCACCAACAAACTAAAGGATGACCAGCCACAGACAGCCCCCCTTTTATAGGCTTTTTATAGGGGAACCCTTCACTATGGAAAGACAAAAGGGCCAGTTGAGAGCACAGAACCAAAACCCCAATATGCTACAGAATGCATGGGGCCAAAAAGGATAAAACAAACACACAAATTGCCCCAACCACGGCTCACCAGGAATTCCCACATATAAGATAATATTAACAAACATGCCCATATATAAAACAACTGATGGGTGTGTATGACATACAATGCTATATCCATCATAAGGGGTGCTAATTAGTTAGTAAAGCCACTTGATCTTTGGGTTCATGACCTTATTATCTGACTAGCCCCTCAGTGGGTATAGTTCCTTGTATAGCATATGTATCTAGAAATAGAGAGAGAAAGAGAGAGAGAATGATGGCAAATTGTTATATTTGAGGAGATAATACTATCACGAGCTTGAGCAAGCCTTAAAGCCACAAGCCCGAAGGGTGTGTGGCATTTATGAGCATCTTCAATCCTGAGATGGTATTATTTCCTCACATAGGACCTTGTCATCTTTTATTTTATATAATACTATACATAAGGTTGGACATTTTCTGCTGTGTCCTATGCATTTCCATAGAGTAGTGGTATGTGTTAGTGTTAGTTCTGAAGGACACCGTTGCTTGGTGAGTATGTATTAGGTGTTAATGTGTTCTTCAGGTGTTCATGATACTTTAATTCAGTATAATTAGCTACTTGGGGTCATAATACTGAAATTAGCAGCCGATTTAAGTCATAATACCCTAACTGGTATCTAGCTGAAGTCATAAATCCCAATAGGCAGCTAGCTGGGGTCATAAATTCTAACAGGCAGTTAGTTAGGTTCATAGTACCCTTCTTGGCTGCCATCATATATGGGGAAATAAATGATGGCTTTTTCAATGGGGAAAAGGGCCCAACTAACATAATGGGCAGGAGTGTGATATGGATAATATTGTCACTTCTGTAGAGTGAGCTCTGGATACTCACAAGTTCCAAAGGCTTGAGTGAGAGTATTCAGAGCTCATGATACACGAGTGACAATATTATCCATTGCACACAATCTGCCTATTATGTGTGCTATTTATACAATGTGGGTGAGAGCTTCCAAAATATAGTTATGTTTCACTGTTTGTTCTTTTATTGTTTGGTAACTGAGTAAGTTTTTAGAGGTGATTTGTTCATAATCACACAGTGTGGAAGTTGTGAGAATCAAACCCAAGTCTGGTGTACTGGATATACCAAGTTTGTTCAAAACTCATTACTCTAACCCGAGTCTAGGCTATACTGAAAACACTGTCTCAGTGTGTTCTAAGTGTGTTTAAGTGTTTCTGAATGGGCTGGGAGTGTTACACACAGTATGAGAAATAGGTGGATGTGTTTGGCAATGCTAATTAAGTTAGTTTCACCAAGCAGTGAGGAATAGCAACTGTGAGGCGCTGTGATTTAGATTGCAGGTTTTCTTGAACTTAAAACGATATAGTAATGGGCTGGGAGTTTTACAAACCCTCTGGGAAACAACTAAATGTTCTTGCAATGCTAAGTCAGTTACTTGCAAGTAGCAGTGAGAAACAAAGTGTGAGGCACTGTTATTTAGAATGCAGGATTTTTTGAAAATGTAGTAATGGGTTGGAAGTTTTACAACACTGTGGAAAACAGCTGAATGTTCTTTGAATGTCAATTGAGTTACTTGCAAGTAGTAGTGAGAAATAGATTTGTAAAGAAGTTCAATTTAGTATGTAGGCAGGAGTGAGTGAGTGAGTGAGTGAGTGAGTGAGTGGAGTGAGTGATGACATCAGCAGAGTATGTATATTTGTCAGATATTTTAACTCCGGTGATGTCATCATCAGATATCACACTCCAGTGGAAATAACCTAGTTTATCACACTGATATTGCACTCATCCCCATTGTATCTATCTATCTATCTATCTATCTATCTATCTTATCTATCTATCTATCTATCTATCTATCTATCTATCTATCTATCTATCTGTCTATCTGTGTGTGTAATACTGGCCCAGTAGAGATAGTATCGTTAGGGTTGAGTAGGCACTTTAATGATGAATTCAAAAGTTTGCACTTTAATAACTTTGCAACTGTGCATCCTATTTGCCTGAACCTTTGCATGCATGGTGTGAAAGCATAGATCTTTGGATCTGGAAAGTTTTGTTCCAGTCGGATGTGCAGTTGTGGAGCTGCAGAGTGTGAAAAATCCTCAATTTTGTGGAATTCTTTGTTCATCTCCACACTGGGTCAGGGAAGAGTCTTTGGAAGGTTTGATGAAAAAATGATTAATCTATTCACAAGTTATTCAATGTTTTCATTTCCCATTATAGCCTATGGAAGAAATACACTGTATGTGCACCATGAAAACATTTGTGAAAGCACCTTTTAGTGTCGTGCTTGGGTTTTTACTTTCTTGCTGCCGCCATCCTGTTTTCAGTTAGCAATGTAGATAAAATGATGTAGCTCAAAAAATATTGGCTCTTGGTAAATGCCAATAGTTGTGTTCACCTAATCGAGGCCCTAGGAACATGACCCTGCTATTAATTTTTGGATAGTATGCCCGTAAATATGATTTTCAAAATTTTCCTTCATTTTAGCCATGGAACTTTCGTGAAAGTTCAGCGTGATTATCAAAAGCTCATGCGCACTTTCTCAAAACTGTGCAGTGCTTTTGTGAAAGTCCCCAGATGATTTAGGAAGTCTCCAGCTAGTGTATGGTCATTTACAAAAGTCTGCAGAACTCGCAAAAGATCCACAGGAAAAAAGCGCCCAAAAAACAGTTTCTTTGCCACTTTATAGCAAAAAAACAGTTAGAACATTTGGACTGAAATCTGCAGGGTGGCAAGCCTTTGCCCCACAGATGTGTCTTTTGCTGGTTTGGTGAAAAAATGTACACTGGTTACAGAGTCACAGCACTCCAAAGTTGTGAATTTCCCCACAGGATAACATTGTGGCAGCTGTAACACCTTTTGGTGGCTATATCTCAAAAATTATTTGAGATACAGATTTTAGCATGCATGGAGGTGGTTAGGTCATGAATACAACTGCAAAAATATTATTTTCTGGAATCGCTATGGTTACTGAGATATTGCCAAATAAGCGTTAGAAGGGTTACTTGGAATGCCTCTATGCCTGTGCTATGTGTCTGTATTTATGGGTGAGTGGCAGCACTGGGCCCAGTGAGCCCGTGCTCCTCCTATACATACCATTGATGCTAAAGTGGGAGCACAGGGCCCTCCTATGTTGTGCCTCTACACTGATGGGTGAGTGAGTGAGTGGGCACACTTGTCCCAGAGGGCCCATGCTCTCACATATGGATCCCATTATACAAAACTGGGAGCACAAGGCCCTCCAGTGCTATGGCTGTACACTTATGGGTGGATGGGAGTACAGGGCCCAGAGGGTCCATGCTCCCACATTTTGCAAACCTGGGAGCACAAGACATCCTACACTATGTCTCTATACTTTTGTATGGGTGGGAGCTCAGGGCCCAGAGGGCATATGCTCCAACCTATGGATCTGATTATGCAAAATTGGGAGCACAGGGTCCTCCTGCACTATGTATCTTATGTATCTATAGTTGTGGGTGGGTGGGAGTGCAGGGCCCAGAGGGTCTTGGCCTTGCACTCCTACCTATGGATACCATTTTGCAAACATGGGAGCACAGGGCCCTCCTGCACTATGTCTCTACACTTATGGGTGGGTGGGAGTGTAGGTCCTGCCCTGTGCTCTGACCTATGGATCCCATTATGCAAAACTGGGAGCAGAGGGCCCTCCTGCACTATGCCTTTACACTTGTGGGTGGGTAGATGGGTGGGAGCACAGGGTCAGGAAGGCCTATGCTCCCATCTATGGATACCATTTTGCAAACCTGGGAGCACAGGGCCCTCCTGCACTATGTCTTTATACTTATGGGTGGGTGACAGGGCAGGGCCCAGAGGGCCCGTACTCCCACATGTGAATATTATTATGCAAAACTGGCAGCACAGGGCTATCCTGAACTATGTCTCTATGCTTTTGGGTAGGTGGGAGTGCAGTGCCCAGGGTGCCCATGCTACCACATACAGTATGGATATGAGTAACATTACACTTTCTCAAACAGAAGGGAAATTCATTACAAAAAACTGTTAATGCATCAGTTAGGGTTGATTTCACACCGACAAAAGTCTGGAAATTTGATGTTATGGTTACCAACCCTACTACCTTATCCCACCCCCCACCTCCACACACCAACAGCCATCAGGATGTGCCTTGGGGTCATGGCCTAACTCTCACCCCTTCTTCTATACTGTACCATCTCAGCTTGTTTACACATGGAGTGGGGTGAGTATTATTTCTGAGCACCTCTTTCCATTTTAGCACTCATAAAACACACAGTCGGTGGCTGGCTGTGGAGGTGAGAGATGGGCTGTGCCAGTCACCAGCTGGGGAAGGTTGGGGGGTGCTGGGTGGGTTGGCATGACTGGGTGAGAGGGTGGGGGGCCACTAGACTACCAGGAAAGGGCAACTGCTTATGGATTCCATTATGATGGGGGGTGCTAGACTACCAGGGATATGAAGAATAATAATTACAGTATATACAGATCAGGGAGGGCCACTAGACCACCAGGGAGATAAACAACAAATATTGAGGCAATACACATTTGGGGGGGCACTAGACTACCAGGAATAAAAAAAATACCAATATTTATTCAATACAGATTGGGGGGCCACTAGACGACTAGGGATACATGATCATTATATATCTTATCATGATGGGGGGGCACTAGACTACCAGGGATATTAAAAACATATGTTTTTTTTACTCAGATGGGGCAGAACGAAGCCCCCTGACCAAAACTCACCCTCAGTTAACTGGCTAGGGAACCTCTGGGCTGCAAAATATGTATTTAAAAATCTGGCCATCTCGTCCTTCCCTCGCGATGCACGATCGCGATCAAAGAATTTGCAGGCTCACGATCAAAGATCATTAGCGAGCCACGATTCAAGATTTTAAACATTCAGAACTCTATTTATTGACATATTTGGATGCAACCAAAGACATAGCTCGATAGATTGGGGTCCTCTGAGTAAAACCCATCCAAGTTTTACTTTAAAAGTGACTCCTGAGCCGAGATATTTGTGTTTTTCCCATCAGAAAACTGAAAACAAGATGGTGGACCTTGCGATCAAAGAATTTTTGAGAATCCTCAGGGACAAAGATTCTTGAGCCATGAGGCTGCAAATTCTTTGATCGCCAGGTGGGATGAGATGGCCAGAACCCCATTCTTTGTTCGCAAAACATACTGTACATATACATTTTCCCATTGACTTATAATGGGAACTTAAAAGTGGCATAACTTTTGAATGCCTTAATATTTTTTCACCAAACAAAAAGTGGCATGTCCAGCTACCAAAGCTCTTTCAAATGAGCAATCTCATAGAGCAGCACACCACACAACAGCTGTGCAAGGCCACATCCAGAATCCCAAAAGGTGCCTGTAAATATGGATAATTTTGCATTTTTCAGCGCTGTCGTACGGAAAGACCGCAAGTCCAACTGAAACGCAATTTGGCATATGTAAGTGACCACTGAATCTTAACTATAATGGCGTGACCGTGCCACTATAAAAAAAAAATGTATATATACACAATGGGGTGAGCAAATAACTCATTCAATAAAAATTGAATACATGATGGGCAGGAATGGAATGGGGAAAATATCTATACTCGTGGACAGTGACCTCAGGAATCATCACTCATTGCTCCACTATGCTCCACCATTCATGAAGTATCCCGAGGTCACTTTTCACTCATGCAGATATTTTTCATATTCCACTCCTGCTCATCATGTATCCCCTATATATCTCAACCTTAGGATACCTCGTAAGTGGCGGAATGTAGCAGAGCCACAAGTGATGGTTCCCAAGATCACTGTTCACAAGTGTAGGTATTTTCAATTTTCCATTCTTGCCCATCATACTAGGTATCATACTAGGTAGTGATAGATGCACCGAAGGCCACATGTGCCTGTCACAAACCCACTCAGCAGGTCAGGCCCTCTACTCCCAAAGTGCCAACCTCTGAGCGCAGTCTTGTGAACAGTGTAACAGACAAGGTAACCCTCTTGTCTGTTTTTGTGAGTTCAGATCAACCTTTGTTCTCAAGTTCTGGAGGGATTCAAACTGTGAACCTCTTGCTAGCATACCCAATGCACAGGCTCAGATATTTCTGTCTTCGGGGGGCCAGATATCTTTGCCTAGGGGCACCTAAACAAGTATACAGAGATGAACCCTTAAAAACTTTAATAAAGACCTCAGATTTAAAACACTTCTCTTTCCAGTTTGGTACCACCATTCAAGCTTATGTTTAGTATCTGCAATAAACATATACTTTTCTTACAACTAAAAAGAAGTCAAAGACAGACCAAGTAAGTTCTAAAAAGAATTTTACTAAAATAGTTAAAAATATGTAAAACGCAAAATACAGAACTCTTATATTCCCAGACATACAAATCTTTTTAAAAGAAACAAGGTTTAAACAGTGCAAATTCCTACTTACAGTACTTAGATTTGAAATATATCTAAATATCTGTTTACAAGTGCTCCACAGATCTTTCCTCAGTCAGAGTCTAGGTAAAAGTGTGTAAGTTAAACAGAGTATTCCTTAAACAACTGTATGGGACAACCCGTTTTTGTGTGAGGTCAGCTAGCTCCTCCTCTGTCAGATTATGTATACAAAAATATATATCTTATACAAAAGTATTACATTCTGCAACTTCAGCATAATTCATGTCCTTCAAATGACACTTCTTTTGATCTCATAATAAGCTTCCTCCCTCCAGGACATGAAAGCATCCCCATGATCTCGCACTTCTATGCAACAACCTGGTTTTTCTTCCAATATCATAAAATGGATATGTTATAGCAACCATGGTTGTAATTAACTCAGACAGACAGGATCCTTAATTAAGGCCTTACATGTAACACATGGTCTCTAAAAACTGAGTGTGTGTGAACTCACATGCTGTCAGCATTTTTTTTATGGCTTGCATCTTTCAGCTGAAACCTGGGGGGGGGTGGTTGATGAGTGATGTCATTCTATGAGCACCAGATTTTTCAGCAGAGACGGTTAGTAATACATTTTATATTAAAAAAAATGATACAGCACTCAGAGCTGGCTGTCTATGTCACACTCCTCCCCACCTAGACTATATTTGGGGGATTGATCCCCTACATAGGATGAGCTTCCCAAATCAGTTCACTCCTCATAGACCCTAGACAGCCAATCTGAGTTCTGGTTCTTCACTCCAGCCCTATGTACGATTTTTAGATCATACCCCTGTAAAACAAGACTCCATCTTAGTAATCTGCCATTGTTCTTTCCCATCTGCATCAGCCAAACCAGGGGGTTGTGGTCAGTCTGCACCACAAAATGTTGCCCATACAAGTATGGCTCTAATTTCTTTAGGGCCCACACTATGGCAAGACACTCTTTTTCCACCGTGGAGTAAGCTTGCTCCCTGGGAAGCAGCTTCCTGCTCAGGTACACTACTGGGTGATCTGTTCCTTGGCTGAACGTCTGGCTCAGTACTGCCCAAATACCCACATCTGAGGCATCCGTCTGAACTATAAAGGTTTTGCTATAGTCAGGACTTGTCAAAACAGGAGCACTGCACAGTGCCTCCTTTAGTCTGGTAAAGGCTTCTTCACAGGCTGGGCCCCAGGTAATTTTCTTTGGCATCTTTTTCTTTGTCAGGACAGATAGGGGAGCAGCCAGGGCACTGTAATTGGGTAAAAATTTCCTGTAGCACCCTGCTGTCCCTAGAAAGCTCCTGACCTGCTTCTGCGTTTCTGGTCTGAGCCATGCCTGGATCACCTCTATCTTTATTTGGTTAGGATGGAGCTGTCCCCGGCCTACCACATGCCTGAGGTATGCCACTTCTCCCATGGCCATCTGTTCCTTCTCGGCTTTGACAGTGAGCCTGGCCCTCTGTATCCTGCCCAGCACTTCCCTGAGGTGGGATAGGTGTTCCTCCCAGCTGGTACTAAAGATGGCAATGTCATCCAGGTATGCCATGGTGTACTGCTCAGCACCATTTAACACCTGGTTCACCAAGCTTTGGAAAGTGGCCAGGGCATTCTTCATTCTGAAAGGCATTACTTTAAACTCAAATAAACTGATCGGAGTGATGAAGGCTGACCTCTCCCTAGCTCTGTCTGTCAATTCTACCTGCCAATACCCCTTGGTCAGGTCAATAGTCATAAGGTAGGTCGCCCCTCCCAACTTGTCCAGGAGTTTGTCCATCTGGGGCATCGGGTGGGTGTCGGACTTTGTGACTGCATTCAGTCCATGATAGTCCACACAGAAATTAATTGAGCCACCTGGCTTGGGCAAAAGGACTATGGGTGAGGCCCAGGGGCTGCGGGATCTATGGATTACCCCTAAATCCAGCATCTCCTCCACTTCCCTCTTAATGTCCTTTTGGACAGCCCCTGACACCTGATATGCTGTCCGCCCTTTGGGCATCTGTGTCCCTGTCTCCACATCGTGTGTCGCTAAGGGGGTTAGTCCAGGCTTAGCGCTAAACAAGGGGGCAAAGTCTGCTAAAACCTCCCTTACTTTCCGGACCTGGTCTGGGGCTAGCTGGGGAGACAATTTTACTGCCTCCACAGAGGACTCCTGCCTACTGTTCTCCAGAAAATCCAGAAGGGGGTCTCCTTCATCTGTCCCCTCCCCATGACTACACACTGCAAACACTATATCAACCATATTTGCATATGGCTTCATCATGTTGACATGGTACATCCTTTCAGTCTGTCTTCTGTCAGGTAACTCCACAGTGTAGTTCACGTCATTTACCTTTCTAACCACTTTGTACTGTCCTGCCCACTCAGCTTGCAGCTTGTCTTTCCGGACCAGAATAAGGACCATGACTGCCTGATCCACCATGTACGAGCGAGCTCTGGCTCTGTGGCCATACCGCACCTTTTGTCTCTGTTGGGCAGCTGCCAGGTTGCTCTGGGCTGTCCCCATAAGCTCCTTCCCCTAAACCTAAGGACATAATCCACAATGGGAGATCCCTGGGTGGTGTGCTTGCCTTTCCAGTCCTCCCGTATCAAGTCTAGGGGCCCAAGTAACTGGCGTCTATATAAGAGTTCGAAGGGGGAAAATCCTGTTGACTCTTGGGGCACCTCCCTGTATGCAAACAACAGGTGCAGAAGGTATTTCTCCCAGTCCCTCCCAGGCTGTTCAGCAAATGCCCGGAGCATTGTCTTTTGGGTACCGTTGAATCATTCCACAAGTCTACTGGCTTGTGGGTGATACGGTGTTGTGCATCTCTGCACCACCCCACACTTCTCCCATAAACGTTTCATCAGGTCAGACATGAAGGAACCCCCTTGATCTGTGATTACCTCCTGCAGAAACCCAACATGGGAGAAAATCCCAAGTAAGGCATCTGGCACTTTGTCCATCCTCAGTGAGGCTAGGGTGACTGCCTCTGGGTGCTGAGTGGCACAATCCACCACAGTCAAGATGAATATTTTCCCTGAGGAGCTGAGGGTATTTAAGGGCCCCACAATATCCATTCCCACCCTCTGGAATGACTCCTCCACTATGGGCAATCGAATCAGAGCTGCTTGGGTTTTCTTGCTCGCTTTCCCCATTTCTTGGCACCGGTGACAAGACCTGCAATACTCCTTCACCTGCTGGGTGAAGTTAGGCCAGTAGAAATCCTGGGCACTGCAATGTGCACACGATTCCCAGATGACCAGACAAGGGAATATCATGTGCAATTTTGAGCAACTGCTCACGATACCCCTGGGGAATGACAAGCTGCCTGCCTAGCATCCCACCCTCTGTCATACATTTTATATTAAAAAAAAAATAATGCAGCACTCAGAGCTGGCTGTCTACATCACAGTGCCCATTATGGTACATCTTCCACAAGGGGGTCAATATGTGCCTGTAGGGTTTAGTAAGATCATGTATTCAATTTATAAAATTGGGCCCCCTACTGTTGGGTGTGGATCATGCAAAAGTTACCATTAGCGTACAAAAAGCATGGTCACACAATATATGTTGCGCAATGGCATTAAATCACGCTATTTTGTGCAAACAATGATGTTTTGTGTGAGCCATTGTATAAATGGAAATAAACCCACTGTGGTGATGTCACAACAGTGGTTTATTTCACTGCAGTGAGAATAATCCACTGCAGTGAGAATACATGTTTTTATTGAATGATTTATTTGCTTACCTCATTGTATAAATATATATAAATATTATAGTGTCACGGTAGCGTCACTATAGTTAGGTTTGAGTAGGCAGTTTAAGTTAAACCTCATATTTTGCACTTTAATAACTTTAAAATCATTCAACAGATTTGCAAAAAAATTGATATGCATGGTTTTGTGAGGTAGATCTCTTAACATGCCAAGTTTCATTTTGATTGGATTTGTGGAGTTTGCACAGTGCATAGTGAAAAAAGTGTATTTTTTGTTTTTTCCCCTATTTTTGCTGATTTGTCCTGGTCATACTGCAGCCACATCATTTGAAGTGTTGGTCTGAAATGTTCAGGGTAGAAAGAGCTTGCAACAAAGAACAAGACAGTGTTGGTTTGGTGGAAAACTATTAAACGGTTGCAAAGTTATTAAATGTTGACATTTTGGGTTCTTAGCATGCTCAGTTCAGTCTTTTGGATAGCTGCACAGTTGCAAACAAGGATTTGGCCTCAGGAACAGGGATCTTGACAGCTCACAAACAGGGATTCATTAAATTCCTGTTCATGAAAAAAATCCCAGTTTGCGAGCTGCCATCTTGTTTTAATTTTTCCAAAAAACAAACCATTGTAACTTGCCCGATAGATGTCTTCCGAGTAGACTGAAGTATGGGTTTTGTTCAGGGAAATGCCCTCTACAAACCCACTGCTTTGGTTTGGTTTACTTTCCTCAAAAAACAGCTGCTTTTTATTCCAAAAATCCTTGTACGTCACTCACTTCCAATCCTTGTTCATGAGGTGTTAAAATCCCTGTTTTTGAGCTGATCCTTGTTCGTGAGCTGACAAAATCCTTGTTCATGATACGGTGACCAAATGGCCCTATCTTGTGAATAAGGACCGGCTCATTAACAGGGATGTTAACATCTCTCAAATGAACAGGGATTATAAAAAAAAATCTTTGTTCGTGAGGTGTCAAAATCCCTGTTTGTGAGATGTCAAAATCCTTGTTTGTGAGAAATCCTTGTTCGTGAGCTATCAAAATCCTTGTTCATGAGATGACAACCAGATGGCCCTAAAAATCCCTGTTTGGGAGATGTCAAAATCCTTGTTCATGAGGTGTCAGAATCCCTGTTCATGAGCCAATCCCTGTTTGTGAGTTGTCAAAATCCTTGTTCATGAGGGGACAATTAAATGGCCCTACCTTGCGAACAGGGATTGGCTCATGAACAGGGATATTGACACCTCATGAACAGGGATTCAGCTCACGAACAAGGATTTTGACAGCTCACGAACAGGGGTTTTTAAAGGTCGCTGTTTCTTTGCCACTTCACTGTAAAGAAATGGTTAGGACTTTTGCCTTGAAATGTGCAGAGTAGAAAGGGGGTGTCCCAGTGATGTGACTTATGCTTGTTTGGTGTAAACATTTGCATCAGTTATATAGTTATGGCATTCTGAAGTTGAGAAATTTCCCATAGGATAACATTGTGGTGAATGAGGTACCTTTCAGTACCTATATCTTGAAAATGGGTTGAGATATGGATTTTTCGCTAAACATAGCTTAATACACCTATAGGTGTACTAAGCATGCGTGCAGGTTACCAGTCCATGATTGCAACTACAGTGGAGGTTTTTCCTAGGTTGCTATTGTTACTGAGATATTGTGCCATTTGCAGCACAAGGGTTACTTGGAATGTGTCTAGGCTTGCGTTGCATTTCTGCAATTATAGATAGGTGGGAGCACAGGGCCTGGCGGGCCCCGCACTCCCAGTTATGGATACCATTATGCAGTAATGGGGTCACTAGGCCATTCATTAGCACTGTACTCGCACAGGGAAATGACAGTTCGTTACAATGTCTGTACACTTATGGATAGATGTATGGGTCCTGTGCTCCAAAAAAACTGATACCTGACCCTGCACTCCCAAAACCATATAAAGGTAAGAATACACTTTCTCAAAAAGTAAGGAACTTCATTGCAAAAACCTTCATTAATGCATCAGTTAGGACTGAAGTGACAAAAGTAGGGAAATTAGGCATTAGGGTTAAGATCCTAACACACCCCCACCCCACCTTTCACAGACCAACAGGTGACAGGGTGTGACTCGGAGTCATTGGGCCTAACTATCACCCCATTCTCCTGTACTTTACCATGTCAGCTTTCTTACACATGGAATGGGATGAGAGTTGGGGCTGATGACCCCAAGGCACACCCTATCACCTGTTGGTCTGTGGAGGGTTGGGGTGGGGTGGTAGGGTGGGGAGATGTTAGGGTCTCAACCCTAACACATCATTTCCATACTTTTGTCATGTCAACCCTAACTGATGCATTAACAATGTTTTTTGCAATGAATATATATTATAGGGGTGCAGTCGGGTCCCTATAGTTAGAGTTGAGTAGGCACTTCAAGGTTAAACTCAAAATGTTGTACTTTAATAACTTTGTAACTGTTTGATGGATTTGCATAACATTTGATATGTGCCTTCCTGTGGGGCAGATCTCTTGATGTGGCAAGTTACGTTCTGGTCAGATGTGTGGTTGCTGAGTAACAGAGAGGTAAAAAAACATGTTTTCACTCATTGACTTTGCTGGGATTTTTCTTTGAACTTGTCTACAGCCCAGATGCTCTGTTTTCTTGGTCTGAAATGTTCAGTGCAGAAAGGTTCTACCTCACAGATGTGCCTTTAACTAGTCTGGTGAAAAAAAATAATAAGCCATTTTTAAGTTATTGCAATTTAAAAATGTAAAAAATCATTTCTGAGCATGCTCAGTAAGCACTACAATATAGCTGCATGAAACAAAGTAGGAATCCTGGTTTGTATGGAAAAATTCCTACTTCATATGGCCACCATCTTGTTTACAGTTTTGCCTGAAATTCAAACTTGGAAACCTCCAAAAATGATATTCTGGGGAGGAACCAACACATGTAGCTTGTTTATTGTGACCCTAAGTACATTCTGTAATTTACTGCTTGGAAAATGTCCTTAAAATGTTTTTAATTCATATTGACAATCTTCATTCATATCCGCATAATACAAAGTAGGATCTTACTTCATATGATGAAATATAAAGTAAGATCCTACTTCATATTACAAAAATCCCCAAAAGAACTGTTAATGCTGACATCAGGGTGCACAATCCCCATGTCGGCACTAGACGCCCACATCCCAATATGGGACACTGGGGAACCCACTCCCAGAGTCCCCAACAGAAGAAAACTCTCCCACATATTTCCCAACAATGGGTTGACCAATTCCTGTGTTGGCAGTCGACCACACCAAGAGGGGACACTGGGAAGCACAGTCCCAGTGTCCCCAGTTACAGTATATTATACCCCTCACAGCTACCAGTATTGAGTAACACCAGGGAGCCCACCCCAAGTGTCACAAAATGTTTTTTTAAATTCCTGTATACCTGCAACAAAGAAAACAGTCCCCCAATGTCTTTTTTTTGTTTGTTTTAATCCAGTAAAAAAGAAAACGGTCTCTCATCGTCTGTCCCATCCCCATCCCCACTCTCCCTCTGTGCAGCCACCTCCCTGCACCCACCCCTTACCCCATACTTACCTCAGAAGGTCAGCAGCCACAATCTTCTCTGGACCGGGACATGTCTGCACTCTTCAATGCTGAACTGCAAGCTGAAGAATCAAGGTAAGTGCCATACAATGCCCGTCTATGGGGTTTTGAACTTATGTTGATATCTCAGGCAGTTTTCAACATTTTTGCACCAAATTTTCAACATGGGCTTTTTGAGACCCCCACCTCATGAACACAATCACTGTCTTTGCATTAATTGGACCTGTAAGGTGATTTTGTGGTCGCTGTGTGGAATCACCTTTTGGGACTGGTTAATGAAATTACAGTGCCGGTGTTCATGAGGGGAGGTCCCAAAAAGCTCAAGTTAAAGATTTGGTGCAAAAATGTTGAAAAATGCCCGCTTAACGAGCGTGCATTTCGCAGTTTCTATGCATGCCTGTAACTTTTCCAATTTTTAATATTTTCACTCCAGATTTTCAACATTACCATTTTGTCACACCTCCTCATGAATAGTACAGCTGACATTTTTTCCCAACCTGCCCAAAATGTGTTTTCACATCTGTGGTGTAGAATGGCATGGTCACTGTTCAAAATCAACTTTTGGTATGGATAAATGAAATGACAGTGCCAGTGGTCATGAAGTGGGGTTCCCAAAAGACCATATTGGAGATTTGGTGAAAGAATTCCTGAAAGTACCTGAGTTACATGCGTTCATTGACTCTATTCTATGCACATGCATAACTTTGCTACTTTTCAATCTTTTGATGCCAAATTTTCAACATAGCCATTTTTTCCCACCACCTCATGAACAGTACAGCTATCATTTTATACATCCTGCCCAAAATATGATTTTGCACCTGTGAAGCAGAATGGCATTGCAGCTGCGCGTAATTACATTTTGCCTTGCATTTCACAATTTCTCTGTACCGGGCTACATGAGGTGGGGTAATAAGATGGCTATGCTGACAATTTGGTCACTGTTCTATGACACATAGAAGGGCACATACATATGTGCATCTATAGAGGGATTGGAGTGCAGGGTCCAAAGCACCCTGTGCTCCCACAGTAAAATACAGATATTATTATACTATCTCAAAAAGAATGGAAATTTATTGCAAATGTATCAGTTAGGGTTCCTATTACAGTGACAAAAGTATGAAAATTCAGTGTTAGAGTTTTCAACCCTACCACCCCACCCTCCACATACCAACATGCATCTGAGTGTTCCTTGGGGTCATTTGGCCTAACTCTCACCCCATTCTCCTATACTGTACCATCTCAGCTTCATTACAAATGGAATGGTGTGAGAGTTATGGCTGATAATCCCAAGGCACACCCCAATGCCTGTTGGTGTGTGGAGGGTGGGGACTGGGGTGTTAGGGTTAGGAACTCTAATGCTGAATTTCCATACTTTTGTTACTGTAATAGGAACCCTAACTGATGCATTAACGGAGTTTTTTGCAAAAATATATATATCTATACACACACACACACACATATATATATATATATATATATATATACATATATATATATATATATAT
The DNA here is from genome assembly GCA_016271365.2 of Neoceratodus forsteri. NCBI lineage: Eukaryota > Metazoa > Chordata > Ceratodontiformes > Ceratodontidae > Neoceratodus > Neoceratodus forsteri. The sequence goes on from CM028131.1 coordinate 838,801,838, forward strand.
ATATATATATATATATATATATATATATTTATTATAGTGCTGCAATAGCGCCACTATAGTTAGGGTTTAGTAGCATGTTTAATGTTAACCCTCAAATTTTGAACTTTAATAACTTTGCACCCGATCAATGGATTTGCACAAAATTTGGCCTGCTGTGCTCCATGGGGTAAATCTCTTACAGTAGCAGGTTTCATTGCAGTTCAATGTGTGGATTCTGAGATCTGAATAGTGTAAAAAAGTTCAAAGTTGCCACTTTTTGCAGTTTTTTCCATGTTGCCTTGTGCCCAGAGGGTGTGGAATTTTGGGGTGAATTTGTTTCATGATAGATACAGCTTGGGTAATCGAACTTCCATGCATTTGTTTGGTGAAAAAATAATAATCTGTTGCAAAGCTGTTCAATTTTTAAGTTACCATTGTTTTCAATGGGAATATCACTCTCCAGGACAGAGGGTAAAAGTTTAACAAAGGATTTGGCCTCACAAAAAAGGATTCCTTTTTCGTGAGAAAAAAAATATTTTTCACAAGCCACTACCTTGTTGATTTTTTCCACAAACTAAAAAGAATGGAAAATACATTAAAATGTCACTTTAAAAATCAAACACCAGAACCAAACTAAACATGCCCTGTGTAGCTAGATTCTAATATTCATTTTTCAGAATTAGGGCCAGAAATACTTTTTTTCTGGGCACCCAAAATCCCAGGTGCCAGTTTATCGAGAGGAGAGCATCCCCTGCCTTCTCTATATGAGAACAGTGGATTTTCATGACTTCTGCAGCTGCAGCTGAACTCATGCTGCTGGCTGCATTGTGAGCTGTGAGCTGCCCTGCCATTTCCCTCTCATTTGTTGGCATGACCCCCTCCCTCCACACACACACACACACACACACTGTCCCCATAAATAATATATTCCCCGGTGTCTAGTAACACCCCCCCCAGTCACTGATCCCATTGTCCCAATTTCCCTATTGTCTAGTGGCACCAGCCACCCTCCAGTCATTCAAATGTTTTTTGAAATAAGGACATCCATAGCTATGGCACAAAGTAAATGAGCATACAATTCAACAGTTAGAAAGGAGCAAAATAGTTCTGTGCAGTGCTAGCAAAAATGTCAGGACTCCTAGTAACAGTTTGTCCAAGTTCATTTTGCAGTCTGGATCAATGCCAGAGTAATGCACCCCTTTTTAAATTCCTTGTATTTTTTGTTAATGTGAAATAAAATGTTACCTCTATATAGGAGTCCAGTACCTCCTTCTAAGGCACAAGCACCAGGTTTTGGGGAGAAAAATTTAATTGCATTGCATCTGGAGGTTCCACTTAAAGCATCACTCACCATCTTATATAAACGATAAAATAGGAACCTTGTAAGAGAAAAAATATCCCAAGGCCATTTTCTTCAAATCACTGTAACTGTGTCTGTACAAAATTAGTAAAGAAAAGTGATCACCACCTTATCTCTCAGTCTGGGAGTCTATATTATTTTTTCCACCATTGTTCTGGGCTGTGTTTCCATCTAGAGATTTCATGCTCTGCACTTGCGAAGACTCCTTATCACCTAAAATTCCAGTCACCAACAATATTGACATCTATCCTCTGAGCTGAGAATATTCAAATGCATCAGAAAAGTAAAATAATTGCTAGGCTGAGCATATTGCATTCAGTGTCTCGGCAAATAATAGAGACTCTGACCAACGCCAGGCAATGCTGGCACACCTTTCAAAAAATGAAGTAGGCATATCTGCACGTACAGTGCAACTCTGAACTTTGCCATAGACATCTTCTCCAACAGCTGAGAACCTAGATTTAAAATCCTATAAATCCACTATACACTGTGGTTTATAGGTATGTTAAAACCACATGACTTCATCTGTGTTGTACATTAAGAAATCTGCATTTACTAGCGAAATTTCAGGTTCATACAGTAGTGTTCAGTTTTCAGCATTTACACTCAGTGCTAACTTAATTACAAGACTACAGGGAGGGTTGCAAAACTCCTGATCTCCTTTTCAGCTCAATAGTCCATTCAACAAGCTGCAGTGCAGAGTGCCACAAAATGTATTGCATCAGGAACGCCAGTTTGCCCATTACTGCAAACCCTCCAAATGCTTACTCCTGGAGCCCTGAAATTCTCAAAATTATTTTGACAGCCTTTTGGCTGTGTTCTCAGTCCATTAAAAATTCACTATTTACCTTCTCTCAACAGGGATCATAGCAGACCCAGTTTATCCAAAAAGGCAGCATAATGCCAGAAAGCATAAGGACAACAGAGAGCTAAGCAGCCATTGAATGATCTTGCCACTGAAGGCACTCTCACTACTACCCCTTGTTCACAAGACAAAGAAAACACTTCAAAACTTTAAACCAGGTCCCCGAAGACTCTTTCACAGTCCACAGAGACCAGAAACACCATTAAGGAGTTGGTGGACCCAAATAACCACAGGGCAAAAACAAAATTCCTGTATCAAACAGTTTAACAGCTCAGGTTACCTGAAGAATCAATAAATAAACATAGTCTCATTCCTACAAAGTAGCTGTGGTAGCTCTCAGGCAGATTACAGTCCCATGCTTGATGGTTTTATGGAGGCTTTCTCTGAAGAAACAAAACAAATATGTTGAACTTGTTGAATGATGCAAAGTCCATTCCTGCTGTCCATCCACCACTGTCCACCTTAATATTATTTATATGCCCTCTTGTCTAGTGGCACCTCCTACCCACCATTGCCATCCCCATTGTAAATTATTACATTCCCTGCTGTCTAGGGGCAACCCCAACCCTCCGTTTGCCATCCCCGTTCTAACTTACATTCCCTGGTGTCTAGTGGCACCCCCCACCCACCGATCACTGTCCCCATTGCATATTTTGTTATTCCCTGGTGTCTAGTGGCATCCCCACCCTCACATTGCAGCAGAAACCTGAAATAAAGAAAATAATCCCTCTATGTTTTTTAACCTGTAAAAAAATAATCGTCCCTCACCAATCAGCCCCCCACCCCCACCTCCCACTCTGCACCCACCACCCCACCCCACCCCAGTACATCCCCAGGTTCCAGGTTCAAGACTCACTCTCCAATCGAAGGCATGTCTTGCTGCTAGAACTGACAACTGTAATATGAGAAACTAAGATAAATGTAGTTCAATGTATTTCAATAGGTGTTTCAACTTTTATGGATAACTTTGCCATTTTTTTAAATTTTGATCCCAGATTTTCAACATAGACTTTTGGTGTCCTCATCTCATGAACAATGTGACTATCAGTATGCAACTACCACCTAAAAGATGACTTAGCAGTCAGTTGGCAAAATCACCTTTTGGGCAGGATTTGACAATGTTTCCTGATGTTGTTTATGAGGTGGAGTCATAAGAAGGCTATGTTGAAAATTTGGGGTCAAACTATATAAAAATGCCAAAGTTATGACCATTCTTTGCAATTTCACAATGCACACTCTTAACTTTGAACATTTTAAATAGTTTCACCCCAGATTTTCAATGTAGCCTTCTTATTACCCCCACCTCATGTATGTCACAGCTGTCATTTTTCAAATCCTGGCCAAAATATGTTTTCTCACCTGTGGCGTGGAATGACATTGCAGCTGTGCAGAATTACAGGTGGGAATTCAAAAATGTTCTATACCAAGTACATGAGGTGGGGTAATAGGATGGCTATGCTGACAATTTGGTCACTGTTGTCCCATAAATGGAAGCTCAGGGCATAGAGGGCCATGTGTTTCCACAGCTACATACAAATATGCAAAGGACCATGCACTTCCACAGTAAAATATGAATACTATTATACTAGCTAAAAAAGTAAGGAAATAAGTTTAAAAAAACATTTTTAATGCTCCAGTTATGGTCAAAGTGACAAAAGTTGGGAAATGAGGAATTAGAGTTTCCAACCTTATCACTCCTCAAAGCAGCAGACAGGAGAGAGCAGGTGTGGAGTGTGCCTTGACTTCTATGTCTAACACTCACTCCATTCTCATAAAACCTACCCATCTGACCTTATTTACAAATGGAATGGGGTGAGTGTTAGGCCTGAGAAGCCCAAGGCACATCCCACACCTGCTTTCCTGACTGCTTTGGGGTTGGAGTCTTAGGGTTGAAAACCCTAATGCCTCATTTCCCAACTTTTGTTGCTTTGACCCTAACTGGAGCATTAACAAAGTTTTTTGCAACTTATGTATTATAGGGTGTGGTTGCACCCCTATATTTAGGGTTGTACTTGGACTTCTATGTCAAATTCAAAATTTTGTACCTTAAAACGTTGACTTTTTTGATTAAATAGCACAGAATTTGGCATGTGCAGTTACTTTGCCAGTGTCTCAAGATGTGGAAAGTTTTGTGATGGCATCTTTTATGGCTTTTGAGATATAACGTGGTAAAAAATGAAAAAAAAAAGCCCACACCTTTTACCTGTTAGTTAACATGGGATGTTTTGCCCTCATCTACAGCCCAGATTTGTTTCTTAAAATGTTCATTGATTATGGGGTCTGTGACAAGGGTGTGCCTTTGGACAGTGTGGTGAGAAAATATCTCACCATTCTTGAATTATAATGTTTTTTGTGATAACCACTATACAGACAGGTAAATGAAAACAGTTTGAACTGTTAATTATTGGTGATTTACTCTTCGTGCTCAGAAAAATACTGTTTGTGCTTCCTCCGTCTTGTTTTTTTTTTCTCCTTTTAAAAATTGTTTTCTAAAGAAATCCTACTTGGTGAGGAATGACCAAGACCAGTATTTAGGTTTCAGTCACCTACTTAGTTCCATTACTGTACTATTATTTTATCATTTGAGGGCAGGTATGTCTTTCTGGGCTGACAATCATATCACCCATCACTCACTTAGTTAGGATCAATCGATCGGAAAATAACCATTCAAAGTTCTTTACAGTTCAAACTTTACCGCTTGAACTGTAAAGACTTCAAACAGTAAAGATCCATGACAGTTTAAACTGTCACAGTTCACTGCTGCCTAGTTGTGCCACCTACCCATCATTTTCTGTCTACTCAAAAAAATAATTTATATTCCCTGCTAATCTAGTGGTCCTTCCCCCCTGTTCTCTGATCGCCATCCCATACATTTGCTTTTTTGTTTTATTTTTATATTCTATGCAGTGGTCCCTCCCCTCACCCCATTCTCTGATTGCTGTCCCAGATGTCTGATTTTTTCACTTCCTTGTAGTCCATTGGTTCTTCCCCCATTCTCCTATCACCATTCCAGATGTTTGATTTTTCACTCCCTGGTAGTCTAGTGGTCCTTCCCCCCCCCACTCTCCGACTGCCATCCATGATGTTTGATTTTCACTCCTGGCAGTCCAGTGGTCCCTCCCCTCCCTGTTCTCCAATCACCATCCCATGTGTTTGCTTTTTGGGGTTTTGTTTTATTTTTTATATTTCCTGTAGTGGTACCTCCCCCCTGTCCCATTCTCCATTCACCATCCCTGATGTCTGACTGTTTTACTCCCTGGTAGTCCAATGGTCCCTCCCCCTCCCTGTTCTCTGATCGCCATCCCTGATTTTTGATTTTTCACTCCCTGGTAGTCTAGTGGTCCCTCCCTTCCCCCTTCCCCATTCTCTGATCACCATCCCTGATGTTTATCCCTATACTCCCTGGAAGTCGAGTGGTCCTTCACCCTCCCCTGCTTTCCAATCACCGTTCTGATGCTGGCTTTCACATTCCCTTGTAGTCCAGTGGTCACCCTCCTTTCCCCCATTCTCCTATCGTGGTCCCCATGTTACATTCACCTCATTGGTGTTCCAGTGGTCCCTCTGCCCTCACCCATTCTCTGATCATCCTCCCCATGCTGCCCTTATGTCCCTAGTATTTAGTGCCCCCCCGTCGTTAGCGTCCATTCCCTGAAAAAAGAAAACTATTTTTTTTTTTTTTGTGGGTTACCAAGTAAAGATACAGTCATGGCCAATCAGCACCCCCCACCTGTACTGTACCTCCTACTCAGCACCCATCACCCCACACCCCTCAGTACATCCCACACACTGTCACTCACCTGAACAGGTCCCAGGTTCAAATCCACTCTCTGACTGAAGACACGATTTGCTCTGGAACCAGCGACTGTAATCTGAGAAACTAAGATAAATGTAGCTGAATGTATTTCAATGGGGGTTTCAATGTTTATGCATAACTTTATCATTTTTTAACATTTTGACCCCAAATTTTCAACATGGCCTTTTGGCAACCCCGCCTCTTAAATAATAGGACTGTCATTATGCAATTCTCACCCAAAAGGTGATTTTGTGGTCCCTTGGCAAATTCACCTTTCAGATGACATTTGGACATTGTTTCTGCCCTTGTTCATGAGGTGGGGTCATAACAAGGCTATGCTGAAAATTTGGGGTCAGAATATGTAAAAAAATGGAAAAGTTATGACCATTCATTGTAATTTCACTACATGTGTGCATAACTTTGAAAATGTTAAATATTTTCACCCTAGATCTTTAGCATAGCCTTTTTATTACCTCACCTCCTGTATGTCACAGCTGTCATTTTCCAAACCCTGACCAAAATATGTTTTCGCACCTGTGGTGTGAAATAGCGTTGCACTTGTGCAGAATTATGTTTTGTCAGGGATTCAAAAGTTTTCTGTACTAGGAGCATGACGTTGGGTAATAAGATGGCTATGCTGAAAATTTGGTCACTGTTGTGCTTCCACAACTACATACATATATGCATCTATGGAGGGATGGGAGTACAGGGCTCGGAGGGCCATGCACTCTCACAGGAAAATAAGGATACGATTATACTAGCTCAAAAAATAAGGAAATAAATTGAAAACAACTTCATTAATGTTCTAGTTAGAGTTAAAGCAACAAAAGTAGGGAAATGTGGTGTTAGGGTTTCCAACTCCAGCATCCCATCCCCACCCTGCACACAATAATAGGCATCAGGGGTGCCTTGGGGTTGTCAGCCCTAATGCTCACCCTATTCTCCTGTACTATACCCATCTCAGTTTATAGCTTATTTACTTATGGAATGGGATGAGCATTAAGGCTGATGACCCCAAGGCACACCCCAACATCTGTTGGTGTGTGCAGGGTGGGAATGTGGTGTTAGGGTTGGAAACCCTAACACCACATTTGCCAGCTTTTGTCACTTTAACCCTAACTGATGCATTAACAGAGTTTATTGCAACTGATTTCCTTACTTTTTGACATTGTATAATCATATCCTTATTTGCCTGTGGGAAGGCCCTGCACTTCCATCCCTCCATAGATGTGTATATGTATGAAGCTGTGGAAGCACGGGGCCCTCCAGCCCTTGCTCTTCTATTTATAGGACAACAGTGAACAAGTTGTCAACATACCCTTGGTATTATCCCACCTCATGTACCCAGTGCAGAAAATATTCAAATCCCCACCAAAACATAACTCTGTGCAACCACAATGCCATTCCTCACCACAAGTGGGAAGACATGTTTTGGCCAGGATATGAAAGATGACAACTGTTTCAAGCTTTCAAGGTTTCAATGTTTTTATTGTTCAGCAATCAAGCCTTTACAACATATTAAGCACATAAAATTATATACAAAAAAAGAAAAGAAAAAAAATAATATTAAATCTAATATTACATTTAACATTTTAACACATAAAAATCCATGACAACTGTGACATATATGAGGTGTGGTAATAAGGAGGCTATGTTGAAGATTTGGGGTCAAAATATTTAACATTCCCAAAGTTATGAGCATGCTTAGTAAAATTGCAATGAATGTTCATAACTCTGTTATTTTTAATAATTGTGACCTCAAATTTTCAACATAGCCTTCTTATGACCCCACCTTATGAAGTATATGACAGTCATTGCACAAATCCCACTGGAAAGGTGATTACGCCAACTGACCACAAAATCACCTTTCCGGTGGGAGTTGCATGGCAGTCCTATTGTTCATGAGGTGGGGTTCCCAAAAGACCATGTTGAAAATTTGGGGAAATAATTCCCAAAAATTCCAAAGTTATGCATAAAAGTTGAAACCCCCATTGAAATACATTGGACTGCATTTACCTTAGTTTCTCATATTGCAGTCACTGGTTCCAGCAGCAAGATGTGTCTTTGATTGGGAGAGTGGATCTCAAACCTTGGACTTCTCAGGTGAGTGAGAGGGCATTTGGGTGTACTGGAGGTGTGGGAAGGTGAGTCCACAGTGGGAGGTTGGGTGGTGGTGCGGGTGTGATCGGAAATAGGGCAATGAACTTTATTTTTTATAGGTAAACAACAATAAAAAAGACATTGAGGGTCAGTTTTCTTATTTTCAGTACCAAACAAACATGGGAGGTTGGGGGGATGCCAGTACCACCGACAAAATGGGCATTGGGGATCAGGGAGGGAGAGCCACTAAACCACCAGGAAAATCTACATTAATAAACAATAGAAAAGTAAGTGAAATTGGGGATGTGGGGGGATACATATGAGGACAGGGATAGAAGCTAGAGTGGCACTGAAGCAGGGACATGCAGAAGTTAAATAGTAAGATCGGGGAAACAATAAATAACAAACCAAGTTAAATCGGGGGTGTGCAGGGGGGGTTACATATGGGGATGGGGGATAGTGGCTTGGGGGAGTGCTGAAGCAGGGATGTACAGCCAACAATCCAGTAGTGTGCAGCAATCTGTGTCGGGATCAGGGAGGGAGGTCCACTAGACCACCAGGAAAATGTAGACTGTACTGCATGTCCAAAATCTAAATATTTCCCAAATGTATCAGCACTTAAAGGCTTAATGCTATCTTCATTAAATGCTTTTTACTCTTTCATAAGATATTTCACCCTTTTAGGCTGTATTTTTCAGGTTTTTTTTTCAATGTAATCACTGGGCTCGATTTTCAAACCTTCTACTTTGCTACAACCCGTGTCTTCCACGGGCAATAGTGTACATCCACAAATTGTGGCTAAACATTGTGTTTTCACAGTACAACCAAATGCCTTGTCACAATTTGCAGGAGAAAATATGGTTGTTTCATGAAAGAAAGCACCACAATTTGCCGCAAAACAATGCCTCGGATAAAAAAACACATTGCTGAGCATTGTTGTAAAAACTGACCCCAGGGTCCGATTCCTTGGGCCCGATTAGGTAAACACAACTGCTGGTGTTTACCAAAGGTTGGTATTTTTTAAAATATTTCAGATTTTTTTGCCTCACTAAATGAAAACAAGATGGTGGCAGCATGAAAGAGAATACCCCATTTACAAAAGAGAATGACATTTTTGCGATTATGAAAATACACTTTTGCATGGCACATTTAATGTTTCCCATAGGGAATAATGGGAAACTTTGATATTTAATAACTTTTGAACAGATTAATATTTTTTTACCAAACCATCAAAAGGTACATCTGTGACCTAAGCCTGATATACCCTAAAAATGTCAGACCAGGCCCACAAGCCATTTTTGAGGAATGGCATGACAAAGAATTTACACCAAAATGGTAATTTTCACATTTTGTGACACTCCGCATCTCTGCACCAGCACATCCAACCAGAAAAAAAAAACTGCTACATCAGGATATCCTAGCTCCCCAACAGTGCATGCAAAATGTTATGCAAATCGGTCAAATGGTAGCAAAGTTATTAAAGTGCAAAATTTGGAGTTTAACATAGAAGTGACCATTGAACCCTAACTATATTTATTTATTTATTTATTTATTTTAACATCAGTTTGAAAACCTTTGAGCCAGGGGCTCATTTACAAAGGTACCTCATCACATAGAGGACAAAACAGCAGTACAGGAGACAACAGCAAACTATAGGGGCACGACTGTATCCCTATAATAGATAGATAGATAGATAGATAGATAGATAGATAGATAGAGAGAGAGAGAGAGAGATAGATAGATACTTTATTCATATAGCACTCCTTCCTGGAGGCTCAAAGCGATGCACAATTCATAAAAGTAAAGTAAGTAAAAATTTCAGCATGACAAAGAATTTACACCAAAATGGTAATTTTCACATTTTTGACACTCTGCATCTCCACACCCGCACATCTGACCAGAACAAAACTTGCCACATCCCATCCTTGCCACCTGATGGCACGTGCACAATTTCATGCAAATTGGTCAAATGGTATCAAAGTTATTAAAGTGCATAAGTTTGGATTTAATATAGAAATAACTGTTGAACCCTAACTGTTGGGGCACAACTGTACCCCTATAATAGATAGATAGAAAGATGAGTTAGATAGATAGATAGATAGATAGATAGATAGATAGATAGATAGATGGATGGATATTTTGTTTATATAGCACTCCTTCCTGGAGGCTCAAAGAATTGCACAATTCATAAAAGTAAAGTAAGTAAAGTAAGGCTTTATTTATATTGTGGGGCCCAATCCCAGAGGCTGTGGGCATCATTACCATTCATAGCAGAGTACAGATATCATACAATAAATTACATTGAATGCTAAAAGCAAACTATCTACAAAATCACAAATGGGAAAAGTACACAATGGGGGTGAGATACTGACAACAGTAAAAATGTAAAGGAACCTGGGGGTAATTATATCAGATGACCTAAAGGTGGGCATGCAATGTGAGAAGGCAGTAAGGAAGGCTGGGGGGGGATATGGGAATGCACAGGGAGAGTCATCAATAGTAGAAAACAGGAAGTTGTTATCCCTCTGTACAGATAGTTGGTGAGACCCCATCTGAAGTACTGTGTGCAGTTCTGGAGACCCCATCTCCACAAAGACATAGACAGAGTGGAGGCTGTCCAGAGGAGGGCAACCAAAATGGTGCAGGGTCTGCACCAGAAGACATATGAAGAAAGACTAAAAGAGCTTAATATGTATACCCTTGAGGAAAGAAGGGAGAGAGGTGACATGATAGAAACTTTCAAGTACCTCAAGGGAATCAACAAAGTTCAAGAGGGTAGTATCATTCAGAAAAAGAGATGTGCAAGAACAAGGGGACACAATTTGAAGATGGGGGGATGGTTTAGAGGCAATGTGAGGAAGTTTTTTTTCATGGAGAGGGTTGTGGATGCATGGAACAGCCTTCCTGAGGAGGTCATGGAGTCAAGAACAGTGGGGGAATTCAAGAATACATGGGACAGACATAAGGCAGTCCTAGTGGAGGTAGGAGGAAGTAAGCTGTTGGTTAACTAGGATCTGCAGGTTATCTGTTAGGTAGGAAAATAGGCAGACTAGGTGGGCCAAGCAGTCCTTATCTGTCATCAAATTCTATGTTTCTATGTTTCTAATAACTATCTTGAAATGCTTTGTTGAAAAGATATGTTTTCAGGCCCCCCTTGAAAACCTCCACCATTGGGGCCTCCCTCAAGGATCTTGGCAGTGAATTCCAGTGGGCTGGGTAGCCACCTCGAAGGAACGATCCCCCAAGATTTTCAGCCTGGCCCGCGGAATCACCAGGAGGCCCTCAGTGGAGGAGCAGAGGGAATATACCAGGATGGCTGGAGTTAGGAGGTCAGACAGGTAACCAGGGCCCAGTCCATATAGGGCCTTATAGGAGAGCAAGCCCACTTTGAAGAGGATCCCCCACCTGACAGGCAGCCAGTGCAGATCCTTCAGGACTGAGGTCACATGGCAGGACTTTGGTAGGCTCCTCAGCAGCCTGGCTGCTGCATTCTGCACTAATTGCAGTCAGTGGAGGGTCCCTCCATTGACCCCTAAGTACAGAGCATTACAGTGGTCCAATCTGGAAGTCAAAAAGGCATGTACCAGTGATGGCAAGTCTTCAGATGGAATCAGGGGTCTAAGTTGAGTGACATTCCTGAAATCATAAAATCCACTACTGACAACAGATGAAACCTGGGCTTCCAGAGTCAATCTGTCACCAAACATTATGCCCAAAATCTTCATCCTGGGGAGGCCATCAATGGGGTGGATCCCAGAAACAACCCTGTTACCATTGTGGAGGTCTTCCCATCATGCTCTCGACGAGGTTCATTCACTAGTACTTCCATCTTGTCTGGGTTCAGTCTCAGCTAGTTTGAGAACAGGTTACTATGCAGAGAGATGGAGCGGGCATTTGTGAAGGGTCTTCAGAAAATAGTTTTGCACTGCTAGAGAGGAAGAAGGTGGAGGAGGGAAATCATGAAATTAGAGGAGTAATTGATAAATGCCTGGACCAAACTGGAGCGGGGAGAAGTTCTGCTGGGAGAATTGCAACAAGGACAAAAGGGGGAAATAATTTGCAGGAGGAAGAAGAGAGCTGGAAATGAGAGAGAGGAGAAAAATGGAAGCAAGCAGGAGTAAGAGTGGTGGAATCTTAGTGCTGGGGACTCAATACTAAGAGGAGTCAGGTGGGGAGGTAACAAGTTGGAGAGCATAGTCACATTTGGGTGGAGGCCATGCCAGGAATGACAGCAGAAAGGGTGGGACAATCTGTTCTGAAATGTGCTAGAAGGGGTAGGGACAAGCCTTATTTAATTATACATCTTGAGACAAATGACCTGGCTGACAAGGCAGTAGATATAGTCCAGAGGAGGTTTGAGGAACTAGCACATTATGTGAAGGGGCAGGAAGATCAGTAACTTTTCAGAGATACTTCCAGTGCCCAAGGCAAGCACAACAAGAAAGCTGAGAATAGAGGAATTTAATGGATGGCTAAGAACTCAAGTGTTGTGCTAAAGGGTATGGGCTATTGGGGGTGGGACCTGAGAGGACAGTAGTCTCTATGCCAAGGACAGACTACACTTGAGTGAGGAGGAAGAAAGTGTTGAAACAGAGGATGGAGGTACTTAGAGAGCTGGGAATTTAAACTAGGAGTGGGGGGTGGCAATTGGGCAAGAGATATGCAGACACCACAGGTTGGGAAACCATATGAACTTACCCCCCATAACAGTGACAAAGGACAAATGGCAAGTACTATTGGTGATGCTAGGAAAGGAGGGCAGGATGGGATGGGGGAAGGGTGGAAGGTGGTTACCCTTAATGCTAGGAGCCTTGGGAGGAAAACTGCAGAGTTACAGGTGCCATGGCAGAGGGAGAGGTGGACATTGCAGCCATCACAGAAACATGGGACACCCCATACAATGACTGGGACCTGTCTGTACCAGGGTACAGGTTATTTCATCGGGACAGGGTGATTGGGAAAGGAGGGGGTGTGGCACTATATGTGAAGGAAGGACTGAAGTGTGTAAGGGAGGAAGGGGAGGAGGGTAGTACAGAGTCACTTTGGATGCAAATCCAGGATTCCAAGAATAAGATTCTTAGAATGGGAGTGGTGTACAGGCCACCATCTCAGATGGAGGAGTTAGACAGGGAACTAGCAGAACAGATGAGGAGAACCTGTGAAAAGGGTAGTGTGGTGATTGTGGGGGACTTCAACATGCCAGGAGTGGACTGGAGTACCCCAACAACCAAGAAAAGAAGGGAGCATGTACTGCTGGAAGCCTTCCAGGACAGCTTCCTGTTGCAAATGGTCAGTGAACCAACCAGGTTAGGAAATACCCTTGACCTTGTGCTGGCAAATGGGGACTTTGTGAGAAAACTTACAGTGGAGGAACCGCTGTCAGGGAGTGACCACCACTCAGTATGGCTCACATTGGATATGGGCAAGGAAGGAGTGGAATCTAGCACAAGAGTGCTGGACTTCAGGGGGGCCAACTTTGGGAGAGGATGGGGTAAGTGGTAAAAGGGTACCTGACCAGAATTCAATCTAGTATGGACATTAACCAGAGGTGGGAGCTCATAAAGCTGGGGATAGTGGAGTAAACCAAAACCTGCTGCAAGGCCCAGAGCAAGAAGGCTAGAGCTAAGAAACTGAGCTGGTTGAGCAAGGAGGTAATGGAAAAGGTAAGGAGTAAAAGAGATGCCTTTAGGAAGTACAAGAAAACAGGGAGGGGGAGGACAGGGAGGAGTACTTGACAGAATCGAAGGAGGTGACAAGGGCAGTAAGGGGAGCCAAAGCATCTATGGAACTCAGGCTGGCACAAGGCATTAAGAAGGGGAGAAGGTTTCTTTTAGGTACATCAGGGAGAAAAGGAGCTGTAAGGACCACATAGTAAGGATTAGGAAGGAGGGGTTGGGTGGAAGCAGGGTGCGATAAGGCAGAAGCACTAAATGAGTACTTCTGCTCAGTATTTACTAAAGAGAAGAGGGGGGTGACACCCAAGGAAGGAGAAATGGCAGAAACAGGGGGGAAGGGGTGACAGATGGGGAAATCATGGAGGGCAGAGTTTGGGAGGGTTTGAAGGCACTGAGGGTGAACAAGGCGCCAGGCCCAGATGGCATCCACCCCAGGGTACTGAAGGAGCTGGTAGAGGTCCTTGCAGGACCTTCAGCAGACCTGTTTAATGCCTCACTACATTTGGGGTGTGTACCTCAGGACTGGAGGATGGCTCATGTGGTGCCCCTCCACAAGAGTGGCCCCAAGGATGAACCAGAAAACTACAGACCAGTGAGCCTCACATCCATCGTGGGTAAGTTAATGGAGACTATCCTGAAGGAGAGGCTGGTGGCCCTCCTAGAGGCCAAAGGACTACAGGACAGCAGACAGCATGGCTTCATATGGGACAGATCCCAGCCAAACCAACCTGGTGGAGTTCCCAAGGACTGGGTAACTAGGCAACTGGACAGAGGCCATGCAGTGGATGTCCTGTATCTGGACTTCAGTAAGGCATTCGAGCTCAGTGCCGCATGGAAAGCTAGGAAGTAAGTTAGTAGGCACGGGGCAGGTGCGAAGCTGGTGAGATGGGTAGGAAACTGGGTTCAGGGAAGGCAACAGAGGGTGGTGGTGGGTGGGGAGCTCTCACACCTAAGGGTAGTGATGAGCGGTGTTCCACAGGGCTCGGTGTTGGGACCAGTGTTGTTTGGGATATTCATTGCAGACATATCATTGGACATCAAGAGCAAGATCAGTCTGTTTGCTGATGGTACCAAGGTAGGAGCGGTGGTGGATGACCTAGGGGGACAGCAGGGGTTGCAGGATGATCTGGCAAAGCTTGAAACCTGGTCAGATACCTGGCAACTGGGGTTTAATGCCAAAAAGTGCAAGGTGCTGCATTTTGGGATGAAGAACCCAAGGAGGAGTTACCAGCTGGGGGGAGTGCAGCTAGCCCAGACAGAGGAGGAGAAGGATCTGGGGTGCTCATTACAGGGTCAATGAACAACTCTGCACAATGTAGGAAGGCAGCTGCAAAGGCCAACAAAATGCTGGGTTGTTTTGCAAGGGGTATATCCTCGAGGAGGGAGGAGGTGATTCTGCCACTGTATAGGTCATTAGTTAGACCGCACCTGGAGTACTGCATGCAGTACTGGTGCCCGTATCTGAAGAGGGAAATTAAGTTACTGGAGGGGGTGCAGTGCAGGGTGACAAAGATGATCAAGGAGCTGGGGGACTTATCATATGAGAGGAGGTTGAGGGAGTTGAACATGTACTCACCGGAGGACAGGAGGGACAGGGGGACATGACTGAAACCTTTAAATACATGAAAGGAATAAACAAGACAGGTACAGAGGGGCTCTTCAAAGTAAGGGAAGGGAGGGACACCAGGGGCCATGATATGAGACTGGAGGGAGGAAGGTTCAGGAGGGAGATGAGGAGACACTTTTTTACAGACAGGGTGGTGGCTGGGTGGAATGCGTTACCTGCAGAAGTGGTATCCAGTAGAACAGTGGACTGCTTCAAAAGGGGATGGGACAGGACAAGGGGGAGGGTTAATGAAAGGGAGGGGTGGAAGGGAGGGGCAGCTGCAGAATAAGGGGTGCTAGCTGCACATTCGAGCAGACTTGATAGACCTCTAGGCCTTTATCTGCTGGCAAATTTCATATGTTCGTATGTTCGTATGACATCCAGTCCTAAATCTCAGCCAGACATTTATCAAGCACTTCAATGGCATTTCCAGCTCCAGGATCAGCTGACAAATACAGCTGGGTATCATCTGCATGCAGTGAAAACCCAGACTGTATTGTCTGATGATCTACCCAAGGGGCAGCATGTACACTGTGAACAACATCAGCGAGAGGATCGAACCATGAGGTACTCCACATGACAAGGGCATCGAGGAAGAGGAGAAATTCTCCATCACTACTCTTTGCCTCCTGTCAGAGACATAGGGCTCAAACTTTTAATGACTGTTCCAGTGAGTCCACAATACACTCTCAGGTGATCCAAAAGCATAATTTGGTCCACGGTGTCAAATGCTGAAGAGAGATTGAGCAGGACGAGTATTGACCATTCTCCTCTATCCCTCACCCTGAGGAGGTCATTCTGCACCTGAACTAATGCTGTCTCTGTGCTATGTCTGTATCTGAAATCAGACTGGAATAGCTCACAGAAATCAAAGACAGAGAGGTGCACCTCGAGCTGCAAAGCCACTACTTTCTCAACAACCTTCCCTAAAAATTGGAGGTTGGAGACAGGTCTATAATGCACCAGGACATCAGGGTCAAGTGATAGTTTCATCAGAAGGGGTCTCACCAGTACCTCTTTCAAGGCACCAGGGAAGCACCCCTCTGACAGTGTGCACCGGACAATTCTGGTGAGCACTGGACCAATGAACCTAACCCCTCCCACTAGAAGACAGATTGGGCCAGGACCCAGTTCACAGCATGTGGACCGCAACTTTGAAATCACCTTCATGACCTCAGCCACCTCAACCATCTGAAACTACCCCAGACAATAGGAATTCCTCTGCTTGAACCAGGCTGACCACAGTATGACACATTTTGCCCCACTGTGGAGATCCCAGCCCAAATGGAGGACACCCTGACTGAGAAGAACAGAGCAAGCTCCTTGCATAAAGTGATTGAAAATGCTTTTTTTGGCTGTAGACAGACTGGACATAACAGTCTGTCCACAGTCCAAAACAGCTGAGCAGTTTTGTTCTTTCCAGCAGTAATCTCCCTGGACAGAAATTTTGCCTTCTTATGGTTGATTGCCCCCGATAGTCACTATAATGATTTCTCATTGCCTGTCTTTTCTCCATGGACTTGGTCCTCTGCCAGCAATGCTCCAACTTCTGACCCCTGGTCTACATCTCCTTGAGAGATCCAATGAACCATGGGGGTCTCAGGCAAGAGGATCTGGATCATATACAGATCAGTGCAATGGCATCAAGTGCCTTGGTAACAGCCCCATTATAGGCTGTCACCACCTAACCCATGCCAATCACACATGCAGCATTCATGCCAGAATAATCTACTACTGCAAAAGTCCCTCTGGGGACAATACCCTTAAAGGGTGATCATCTCAGTGGGGGGGCTATTGGGTGGGGGGCCCAAATGAGAACTCCACTGTGCAGTGGTTGGACCAAACAACCAGATCAGTCTTTATGTCTGTAACATCAAAGTGGGGGTAGGAAGAAATAGGCTGTTGGTTAACTAGGATCTGCAGCTTATCCTGTAGGTAGGGAAATAGGCAGACTAGGTGGGCCAAGCGGTCCTTATCTGCCATCAAAGTCTATGTTTCTATGTTCTATGTTTCTTTATTTCTATGAATACCAAGTCCAAGGTGTCGCCATATTGGTGGGTCAAAGAGGTAAGTTCCTGTGTCAGGCCCAGAGATGTCATTATCTGGAGGATTTTGTAACTGACTAATAAGGATTTGTCATTGACCCAGGCATTTAAATCCTGTAGAATTAACCATCTAGGAGACTCCAACACCTTATTGGCAATGAAGTCCACCATCTCCTGCAGGAAATCTCCCCCCATCCTGGAGGATGATAAATGAGGAGAATCCTGCAACCTGCACCTGGACCCCCATGCACTGTCCCACATTCAAACAATAAGGTAGACCCCACTGGGTGCACAAGGAAGTTCAGGCTGGATCTAAAACAGATAGCCACTTCCCCGCCTCTGCTTTCCCTCATCAGGCAGTGCACTACCAAATGCTCAGCAGGGACTGACACCTCCAGTACTGGCCCAGCATCATCCCCCAACCGGGTCTCCATGATTCAAGCCAGTCAACTAAGGAGATCAAGTCCACCATAACAGCAGTCTTGTTCCTCATCGACCCGGCATTGCACAGCACCACCTGAAGGGGGCTAGCAGAGACTACTGACCCTCTACCTACTTGCCCACATGGTCCAATATAACACATCTCAAATAAAAAAACATCAAATAGACATAAAAAAAGCAGCAACAGTAACTTACAGGATAAATGGTGGCTGTATTGGCTTTGCCAATTACCTGTATTTTCCAGACCTCACTTGACACAGGGACAGTACCCTCAGACTGAAAAACTGCCATAATAGTCCCTATTCTAAAAGAGGGCCTAAATCAAAACCTGATAACTTCTGGCCTGTAAGTTTAACCTCCCTGGTAGGGAAGATTATGGAAGAGCTAATCAAGGATCTCATCTTAGACTTTATAATGACTCATGATCTGGTTGGCCCTGTACAACATTGGTTTACAAAGTCCAGATCCTGCCAAACAAACCTCTTAGCTTTTTATGAGAATGTCAACAAAGATTTGGACCTTGGGAACTCAGTAGTTGTGGTTTATATGGATTTCGCTAAGGCATTTGACAAGCTGCCCCACATGGAACTATTAACCCTATTAGAGGAGATTAACCTGAATGACAATATTTGTAACTGGGTATCAGTATGACTTCAGGGGAGGCAACAAAGGGTGACCATAAATGGGGTTCTTTCTGAGTGGTCTCCTATCACTAGTGGGGTACCCCAGGGCTCTGTCCTGGGACAAAATCTCTTTAATATTTACGTATCGTCTCTTAAATTAAATAACCCAAAAATTTGCCTTTATAAATTTGCAGATGACTGTAGATTAGGGACAGTAGTAAACAATCATGAACATGTTGCATCCTTACGAGGAGCTGTTGATGTGATCTCTGAGTGGACAGTATCTAATAAATTAGTCCTGAACACCACCAAGTGCAAGGTTATGCACTTTGGTAAACACAACTGAATGGTCTCTTACAAACTCAAAAATACTACACTTATTGATGCCAAGGAAGAAAGAGATTTGGGGATTATGATTACTGATGATCTTAAATTTGGTTCCCACTGCAAGGCTCAGGTAAAGAAAGCAAACCATAATCTGAATTGTTTCTTCAGACACATAGCCAGTAGAGATGAAAAGGTACTGATTCCAGTGTATGTTGCACTGGTTAGGCCCCATTTGGAGTACTGTGCACAGGTTTGGTCCCCACAGAACAGGGAAGATATTAATAGGCTGGAGGGAGTACAGATAAGATTTACCATATCTGTAAAAGGTTTAAAGAACAAACCGTATAGGGAAAGATTAGCATCCCTCAACCTTCATTCTCTTTACTACAGGAGGTTTAGGGGAGACCTATGCTTACTTTATAGAATAATGGGAGATGACAAGCTAACAGCAGAGATTGGTTTCCAGCCCAAAATTGGATGGTATAGTGCTAGGAGACACAATAGACAACTTCTTCACTCTAGTTGGAAATGCAACCAATGAAAGTGTTGGTTCAGTCAAAGGGTTGTGGTTCCCTGGAATGAACTTCCATTAGATGTTGTTGACAGTCCTAGTATGAATAGCTTCAAGAACAACTTGGATAGACACTTTAGTGAGTTGACAACTCAATTTTAACTTGGGGTTATGGCAAGCTTTAAAGGACAACAGTCTATTAGCTTGATTTCTTCCTATGATACCTATGAAAATCAAATAACTCTAAAAACAGATTATATATGATATATCTACCTATCAAACAAGACAGACAGCAAACATATAATTATATTAATGATATAGCTTGTAGGCCTGACCAAACAAAAATGTTTTCAGGTCCTTTTAAAGGTTTCCACAAAGGGTGCCTCCATCAGATAACTTGGTAGTGAATTCCACAGGGCTGGCATGACCACTAAAAAAGCTTGATCACCTGACTGCCACAGCCTAGCCCTGGGAATCACTAGGAGACAACCCTCAGAGGAATGGAGAGAGCAGGTCAGGCAATGAGGAACCTGGAGGTCTTGCAGGTAGTCTGGTCCCTGGCCATGTAGGGCTTTATAGGTCAGTAACCCGACCTTGGAGACAATCTTCCACTGTACTGGCAGCCAGTGCAGTCCACAGAGATCAGGCATAATATGATCAGATCTTAGTGCACCTGTCAAAAGCCTGGCTGCCACATTCTGCACCAGCTGCAGATGGTGGACATTGCCTCCAGATACCCCTAGGTAGAGAGCATTGCAGTAGTGCAACCTAGATGCAACAAAGGCATGCAATAAGGTGGTGAGGTCCTCAGCTGGCAACAGGGCTCAGATCCGGGCAATGTTCCTCAGATGGTAGAAGCCACTTTGGATGATGGCCAACACCTGACCATCAAGTGTCAGATCATTGTCAAGAACACACCCAGATTCCTAACCCAATTGAAGGGGATCAAAGGGACACCTCCTAGCCTCAAGCCAGGATCATCCTTCAATCCTCGACCAACCCGTCACTGACCAGGATCCACCACCAGTACTTCTGTCTTGTCTGGGATGAGTTAGAGCCAGTTATGAGTCATCCAGTTCTGGATCTCAGCTGGGCAGATATTAAACACAGAGGCCGCCATCTGGTTTCCAAGTGTGCAGAACAGGTCTAGCTGGGTATCATCAGCATAGCAATGAAAACCAAGCCCATACCACCTGATAACATCTCCCAATGGCAGCATGTATACAGTGAAAAGCAGAGGTGCCAGGACTGAATCTTGAGGAACACCACAGTGCAGAGGCATCAGGTTAGATGAAGATAGCCTTACTGTCACCTTCTGCACTCTATCCGTAAGGTAGGATCCAAACCAGCTGATGACAATGCCGGTTAATCCACACCAGTTCTGCAGTCAATCTAATAGCACCTCATGGTCCATGGTGTCAATTGCTGCAGAGAGATCCAGGAGAACAAGGATGATGCGCTCTCCCACAGCTCTTGCTTTTAGGAGCTCATTAAGTACCTTCACCAGGGCAGTCTACATGCTATGTCCCCAGGCCTAAATCCAGACTGGAAGCACTCAAAAGTGGCCGAGAAGGCAATACAAGCCTAAAGCTGAAAGGCCACCACCTTTTCTAAAACCTTCCCTGAAAATGGGAGGTTTGAGATCAGTCTGTAGTTCGTGAGACAGTCTGGACCCAATGAGGGTTTCTTCAAAAGGGGTTTCACCAATGCATCTTTCAAGGACACTGGAAAGACCCCATTCCTCAAATGATTCCAGTAACCACAGGTCCAATCAGGTCCACACAACCAACCAAAAGTCGGGTTGGACCCAGGTCTAGCTCATAATGGGTAGGTCACAGCTTTGAGACCTACTCAGCCACCTCCTCCACTCCAACTGGATCAAACTCACCCCAGACAGGAGGAATGCCCCACCATGTCCCCGGTCCAACCTGCAAGCTCAATGAGCTGCACTAGGGAAGAGCTCAGTCATGATAGAGGACACTTTGTTGACAAAGAATAGAGCAAACTCATCACATCATGTGCTTGAACTAGCTCCTCCAGTACGGAGACAGGCTGGGTGCAAAGGCTCGCCCACCATACGGAAAAGCTGAGCTGGTCTATTCCTTGCTGCAGCAATCTCCTCTGACAGAAAATTCACCTTTTTCCAGGAGATTGCCCTCTGATAGTTACCATAATGTGACTTCAGAACCAATTTGTCCTCAATCAGTCCTGATCTCCTCCAACATCGCTCAAACTTCCCGCCCTTAATCTTTAACTGCTTGAGATCCCCATCAAACCAAGGGGACCTCCAGTGAGTAGATAAGGGTCTGACAAGGATGGGCATGACAGAGTCAAAGGCTGCAGTAACAGCCCTGTTATAAGCTGCCACCACATCCTCTGCACCCACTACACAAGCAGGTTCCACACCCAATAGGTACAGCACCACCTGGAGTCCAGTTTGGGACAATCCTCATAAAGAGTGGTACCAGACCATTTCTGCAGAGGAAAGACCCTCAGGGAGGGCCACAAACATGAGCCTCATGGTGCTATGATCCGACCAAATGACTGGATCAATCCTGAGGTCGTTGGCCCCAAGACCCAGTATGATCACCAGGTCCAATGCATGTCCATGCAATGGGTTGCTGAGCTGACTACCTGCGACAGGCCCAGAGCCTCCATGCTCTGGAGGTGGTCACACCCAAAAGGCGACAGCCCATCATTGACCCAAGCATTGAAATCCACCAGAACTAACCACCTGAGGGATTCCAACATCATGCTGGCAATGAACTCCCTGAACTCCTGCAAGAACTCCCTCTCCCTGGTGGCCAGTAAATAAGAAGGATTATGTAGCCTGTGTCATGACACCCTCCCCACACACACACAGCAACACTTTCAAAATACCTGGTAGAGCCCACTGGTAGCACCATGAGGCCCAGGCTGGCTTAAAAACAAATGGCCACTCCTCCACCTCTGCCATCCTTCCTCGGGGTATGTACCACAGAGTCCCCAGCTGGAATTGCTGCCTTCAAAATAGGTGCAGCATTATCATCCAGCCAGGTCTCTGTAATGCAAGCCAGGTCTACCGAGGAAATTAAGTCCATCATTATAGCAGTCTTATTTCTCATAGACCTGACATTGCAAAGCACAACCCAGGTCAGATGAATGAGAGCTGCTGGACCAACAGCCACTTGCCCACTATCCAATGTGGAGCCCTTGGGTATGGGGACCAGGCAGGAAGGACCCCTTTTCAGTACCTAGTTCACCCCAGAGCACACCCTGGGCCTCACTAGCTGAATCGCTGACTCCCCAACAGTCCCTCCCCTGCCCCTCCACACAGACCCCTGACCCCACACAATCCCCAAGGCCCTACACCTTGCATATGTTTCTGCAGGCAAAGGAAGGGGATCAAAAGGTTGGAGGCCAAGTAGACGAGCAGAAGAGTAACTATACTTTAAGGGCTTGTACCACTGGCACATCCTGACTGTCACTATATCTACAAATACCAAATACTAAAATCCCCACACCTCCCAATAAATAATCAACCTACTCAACACTTCAATTATCAAATTTACTACTTAAAATACAATACCATCACACAATCGCGTTCACCCATTCATACTCCACATACACACAACACAAAATCAAAACCACCCTCCCACCACTCCCGACCCATCTGGCAGATATTGTTATCCCAGGCAGTCCAGATAAGTTTTGTAAAGTCCCACGTACATGGATCAGTCACAACATTTTAATCCAAAAGATTGAAAAGTTATTTTGTGGGGCTGTCACCATCCACAATGAAGACATTTTCTGAAAAGGCCATGGGGCTCTCACCCCCTTCAGTCCCTTCAGTAAACAGAAGAATTTCCCAAAACAGGCTCTCTCACAGCCTCTGAAAATAATGCTAGTGAATATAGTTCTATCCCCTTGAGTGCCCTCACCACTCTCAGGGAACCATTAACCAACAAACCAGGACACAATGAACAATACCTTCAGGTGCAGACAGGCTGTAGTCCTCAATTTATTTCAGGCAACAGCCAAGCTGCTCTCTCTCAGCCATGATGTTTCATAAGTAAGAAGGAGACTACTGAGGAATATAGGACCTTACTGTCCCAGAACAGGAAGATCAGAGGCTTTAAAGGCACAGAGGCAATAGAAAAGTAAGGAAAACAAAACATTGTATAAAGAAAAATAAAATAAAGAGAGGAAAGAGTAAGTATACAAAACAACAGTTAAGGGGCCACAAATAAGACATGGTGGGAGTGGTGCAGTGCAGTGGCTGTGGAGCAGCAATATTCTGGGAGACGTTCAGGAGGATGCAGTATTGTCCCATCTGCAGGTACCTCTCTGGGCTGAGGGAGGAGGTTGCTCATCTCCAGGCTGAGTTGGCCAGGATTCAGAAGACCTCTTTCCCACCCAGGGACCACCAGGGCCACCGCTGCTGCCTCACAGGTTGCCAAGAAAGAGGACTGGTTGGACCACAGTCTGCTCAGGGAGGGTGAGGGTGGTGGAACAGAGGTACATCCCTCCAGTTGTACCTCTCCACAATTCATATGCCATTCTGGCAGAGTGTGGTTCCTCTATGGAGGCACCCACAGTGGAGAACAAGGAGGATGCTGGTAACCTCCACAAAGGAGACCCACAGGAGGGTGACATGGGACCCCACAGGGGAAGGAAACAACTCTTGGTGGGGGACTCCATTGTTAGGATGGTAGAGCTGGGGAAGGAAGGGGAGAGGGAGGTATGGTGCCTGCCTGGCACCATGGCTTGGAGGGACAGGGAGGAAATGCTTAGGATCATGGGAGCAGCTGCACAGGGAGGGAGCTGGATTTCATTGTCCACCTAGGGACAAATGACCTGGCTAGGAAAGGGATCAGAGCAATTCAGGAGGAGTTTGTGAAGTTGGGGATGGGCCTTAGACAAGTAGCACACACAGAAACCTTCTCGGAGGTGCTGCTTGTCTATGGTATGGGTGAGGCTATGGTGTGCCACACCATGGGATTCAATCAGTGGTTGAAAAACTGGTGCAGAGCTCAGGGTTTTGGTTTCATTGGGGGCTGGGGGTTCACCTGGAGGGATGCAGGCCTATACTGTCGTGATGGTCTCCATCAGTCCAGGAGGGGAACCAGGATCCAAGCTGTTAGGTTTAAATGCTTCATTGGCAAGCATTTAAACTAGCCAATGGGGAAGGCATTGAAAAGGAGAGGGGGAATCCTAGCCCGCCCCCCCCCAAAAAAAATCAGGGTAGTTAGTGAGATAAACACCAAGATAGAGAAGTCAATATGGAGAAGGGCAGGGGTAAATGGAGGAAAAGACAAAGGCAGTAAGAACAGGGATGGGGCAAAAAGGGGTAAGGCCATCAAAAAATGGAGGGTAATGAGTACCAATCCCCGTAGTTTAGGTAACAAGCTCCCTGAACTGGTGGCCTTGTTGGAAGAGGGATGCCTGGATATTGTGGCAGTCACAAAAATGTGGTACACAGAGAACCATGACTGGGATGTCAACATACCTGAGTACACAGTCTATAGGAAGGACAGGGAGAGTAGAAGAGGAGGAGGAGGAGCTCTGTATGTAAGGGAAGGGATAAAAGCAATGGAACTAAAGGGTAAACAGGGAGGGGAGGAGGCACTGTGGGTCACCCTGGAGACTGGAATTGGCACCACAATCCACACAGGGGTTGTATACAGACAACCATCTCAGGGGAAGGAAATAGACAAGGAAATGATAGAAGGCATCCTTAGGATGGTAGAGAAAGGGGAGATATTGCTGATGGGGGACCTGAATATGCCAGATGTTAACTATAGCACCTTTGCTGCAGCCATATCCAAGAACAGGGCCATTCTCAATGCCCAACATGGGGCATGCCTCAGACAGCTAGTGTTGGAACCCACTCATGAGAGAGCAATCTTAGACCTAGTACTCTCAAATGGGGATGGAGAGAGGATCTCAGATCTAGAAGTGGGTAGCCATCTGGGAACAAGTGACTACCAAACAGTGTGGCTCATGATAAACTCAGCTGTAGAGTCAAGTCATACAAAAGTGAAGGTACTGGACTAAGGAGGGCTAATTTTGTCAAAATGGGAGAGTGCCTCAGAAAAGCACTAGCAAACAGGCAAGAAGGTGGGGTGGAGCAACAATGAGAAAACATCAAAACTGCCATCACAGAGGCAAAAAGCCTTTGTGTGAAGCAAATAAACAAAACAAAATGAAAGAAAAAACCACTATGGTTCTCAAAAGAGGTGATGGGGAAGGTTAGGGAGAAAAAGATAGCATTCAGGAAGCATAAGGAAACACAGAAGGAGCAGGACAGAGAATTGTACCAGTTAAAGCAGAAGGAAAGGAGGAAGGCAGTCAGAATAGCAAAGGCCCAAACTGAGTAAAATATAGCCAACTCGGTTAAGAAGGGGAATAAAACCTTTTATAAGTACATTAGGGAGCAAAGAAAGACAAAGGGAGGTGTACTGAGGCTGAATAAAGAGGAAGGTAGGGGGACAGAGAGGGACAGTGAAAAAGCAGGGATACTGAATGAATACTTCTGCTCAGTATTCGCAAAAGAAGAGGAGGGGGAGGTACCTAATCCAGTCAATAGAAGCACTCTGGATAAGGAGGGTTGATATCAGTCCTATCACAGAAGAAAGGGTTCTGAAAGAATTCCTAAAACTGAAGGTGGACAAAGCAATGTGGCCTGATGGGATTCACCCCATAATTCTAAAAGAACTAAGGGGAGAACTAGTAACAGCACTGACTACCCTTTTTAAGAAATCATGGGAGGATGGTGTGGTATCTTAGGACTGAAGGAGGTTGGATGTGATTCTCCTTCACAAAAGTGGGAGCAAGACAGGCAGGAAACTACAGACCTGTCAGTTTGACCTCAGTGGTATGGAAAATGATGGAATCACTTCTGAAGGAAAGAATTGTTGAGTACCTAGAGGCCATTGGGCACAATACCCAAGGCAGCATGGATTCTCAGCGGGAAGGTCATGTCAGATGAAACTAATCAATTTCTTTGACTGGGTGACCAAAGTAGTAGACCAGGGAGGGGCTGTGGACATGGCCTACCTAGACTTTAGCAAGACATTTGACAGAGTCCCACACAAAAGATTAATAAACAAATTAGCGATCCTGGAAGTGGGTCACAGGGTGGTAACTTGGGTAAAACATTGGCTAGACAACAGAACGCAGAGGATAACAGTAAATGGAGTCCACAGTCAAGAAAGGGGGGCTACTAGTGGGGTACTGAAGGGTTCAGTACTGGGTCTGGTCCTTTTTAATGTCTTTATAAGTGACATTGCAGAGGGACTGGAAGAAAAAGTATGTATCTTTGCAGATGACACAAGGATCTGAAACAGGGTTGATATACAAGGTGGAGTGGAAAGGATGAGCAGGAACTTGGCAATGTTGAAGGAATGGTCCAATTTACGGCAGCTTAGATTCAATGCAAAGAAGTGCAAAGTAATGCACCTGGGAAACAAAAACCCAGGGGAAGAGTACACAATGAGGGGTGAGATACTGACAACAACAAAAATGGAAAGGGACCTGAGGGTAGTTATATCAGATGACCTAAAGTTGGGCAAGCAATCTGAGAAGACAGTAAGGAGGGCTGGGAAGGGGGGATACTGGGATGCATAGGGAGAGGCATCACCAGTAGAAAACAGGAACTTGTAATCCCTCTGTACAGACAGTTGGTGAGACCCCATCTGGAGTACTGTGTGTGTTCTGGAGACTCCATCTCTGCAAATACATAGACAGGGTGGAGGCTGTCCAGAGAAGAGCATCCAAAGTGGTTTAGGGTCTACACCAGAAGACATATGAAAGGAGCTTAATATTTATACCTCAAGGGAAGGAGGGACAGGGGGAACATGATAGAAAATTTCAAGTACCTCAATGGAATCAATAAAGTCCAAGAGGGCAGCATCTTTCAGAAAAAGAGATGTGCAAGAACAAGGGGGCACAATTTGAAGATAGCGGGAGGACGGCTCAAAGGTAATGTGAGGAAGTATTTTTCATGGAGAGGGTTGTGGATGCATGGAAAAGTCTTTCTGAGGAGGTCGTGGAGTCAAAAATAGTGGGAGAATTCAAGAATGCATGGGACAGACAAAAGGCAATTCTAGTTGGGGGGTAGGAGGAAGTAGGCTGTTGGTTAACTAGGATCTGCAACTAATCCATTAGGTAGAGAAATGGGCAGACTAGGTGGGCCAAGCTGTCCTTATCTGCCATCAAATTATATGTTTCTATGTTTCACAGACTGCCGCTAGGTCTCCTGGCCATTTGCTAGATTAACAGTCCACCACTGTTGACAAATCCAGTTCTGTAGTCCTCAGATGGAGGGAGATTACAAACTTTCCCCCTCAGTCACCAGCCAGCACACCACCACCAGCCTCAGAGTACAGCAGGCCACTAGAACAAATCACCGCAACCTGAACCGCAACTGGAACTAGCACAGTGGCACACACCCAGCCAGCATACCCACCAGTGGTGCATTGAGCACAACCCTGCTCTCTTCTTATCAGAACACAAGTCCTCTTTGCTCAGGTCAAAGTCGAACACCAGAGCCCAAGCTACGGCATGTACCTGGCCAGCCAGACAAAATCACAAGTGGAGCGAAAGTCACACAAGTCACAGGACCACTTGACCTCAGGGCAGAACACAGATCCTCCTCTATTTGGTCCATTATGGATCTGATTCCAGTGTCAGACTTCTGTCTTGGAGTAAAATCCACCCACAGCAGGAGGTTAGTCCATGGCGTCTCACAAAAGAACAATTAAAAATTCACCAATATACCAGGACACTTCCCTATCCGAAAACAAAAAAGCTGACTCCTATCCTACACTTACATATACATATACATGTACATATACATATACATATACATATACATATACATATACATATACATATACATATACATATTCACATACTCATATGTATTATAGTGGCACAGTAGCACCACTATAGTTAGGGTTGAACTGGGATTTCTATGTTAAACTCAAACTTTTGCACGTTAATACTTTCACAACCATTCAACGGATTTGCACAAACATTTACATGCATGGTTTTGTGTGATAGATCTCTGAATGTACCAAGTTTCCTTCTTGTCGGATGTGTGGTTTCAGAGATCTGGATACTGAAAAAAGTGAGTTTTTCATATTTTTTCCCATTGGTTTGAATGGGATTCCTTTGAATTTAGCTACTGCCCAAATGGTTTGGAATTTTGGTCTGAAATGCTCAGGGTAGAGAGGGACTGACTCACAGATGTGCCTTTTGCTGGTTTACTGAAAAACTATTAATCCATTCCAAAGTTATTCCAAATTAAAATTTTTATAAATTTGGTTCTGAGCATGCTCAGTAAGCACCTCAAGAAAGCTGCATGAAAAGAAAAAGGAATTCTTTTGTCATATTGACATCGTCCTTTTTCATTTGAGGAAAATTCTTTTTCGTTCGGCCATCTTGTTTTCAGTTTTGCCTCAAAATTCAAATTTGGAAAATGATATTCTGGGGAGGAACCAACACATGCAGCTTGCTTATCGGGACCCCCTTAGCTGGATTCTGCACTTATCTGTTACAGAAATGCTCTTAAAATATGTTTTTTACATTATAAATCTTGTTTCGTATTGCGTGATACGAAACAAGATTATTGTTTCGTATGACGAGTTATGAAACAAGATATTTTTTCGTATGGGGAATCAATGTACTTTGATGGGGTTTTCAACTTTTGTGCATAACTTTGCCACTTTTGTTTTATGTTTTTACACCAAATTTTCAACTTGGTCTTTATGAGACCCCACCAGATGAACAATATTAGTGGAAGTACATAAATATGGCCGGAAAGGTGATTTCACAGTCACATGGTGAAATCATCTTTCTGGCAGGATTGGAAAATTTTCACTGCCCTTTTTCATCAGGTGGGGTTGTAAGAAGGCTATCTTGAGATTTTGGGGTCAAAATATGTAAAAATGCTAAAGTTATGTGCATATATTGAAATTTTGCTACGCTAACTCATAACTTAGGCAATTTTAAATATTTTGACTCAAAATTATCAACATACTGTAGACATCTTTTTACATCACCTCATGAATGTGACAGCTGTTATTTTTCAAACCCTTGCCAAACTGTGTTTTTATGTACCTTTGGCATGCAGTGGTTTTGTGGTTGCACAGAATCACATTTTGGCTGGGATTTCAACATTTTCATTACTGGATTCATGAGGCAGGATAATAAGAAGGCTATTCTGACAATTTCATCCCCGTTTTATTACAAATGCAAGTGCTGTGCTTCCACAGCAACATAAATGTATGCATCTAAGTAGGGATGGGAGACAAATCAATCAATCAACTTTATTTTTAAAAGGCACTATTCCCTTAGATCATAGCACCTGTACAATTAGAAAAACAGATAAAATTCATAGCTTATTAAATATGACAGCACAACAAATCATTCAAATTCAGGGAAGGGAAGATTAAACAAACAGGTTTTAATGCAGTTTCAAAGCTCTCCACATTTATGCACTCCCTCATCTGATGAGGTAGAGACTTCCATAGGGTAGGGGCCACAAATGCAAAGCCCTAGCCTCAGATGTCATCAAGTGAATCCTGGGAACCTCTAGCAATTACCCATTGGTGGAGCGGAGTGGTTAGAGGGGGCAGTAGGGAAGAAGACACTCTTGCAGGTAATGCCCTGTCCATGTAGGACTTTATAGGTCAGCAAACCAACCTTGAATGTGATCCGCCACTGAATAGGCAGCCAGTGCAGTCCATGCAGCACAGATGTGACATGGTTAGATCAAGAAAGCCCCGTCAACAGCCTGGCTGTCACATTTTGTCCAACTGCAAGTGGCAGATATTAACCACCAGTAGCCTTAGGTACAGAGAGTTACAATAGTAAAGGCAAGAGGTTGCAAAGGTGAGAACCAGCGTTGGAAGGTCATCAGGCAGAACTAAATGCTTAATCCAGGTGACATTCCTCAGATGGTAAAAAGAGGTCTTGACAATGGCCAACACCTGAGAATGAAGTGTCTTCCCTTCATCAGAATTCACAACCAGATTCTGTACCCATTCAAAGGTCATCAGCTGGCCACCCCAACCCAAAGCCCAGAGGACCGACCAACCGATGATCCCTCTACCCAATGACCCAGGTTCACAACCAAAACCTCAGTCTTGTCTGGGTTCAACCTAAACCATTTGGCATTCATCCAGTCTTGGCTCTCTGAGAGGCAGTTATTAAACACTGAGACCGCTCCATCCTGCACAAAGGACATGTATAGCTGAGTGTCATCTGAGTAGCAATGAAAACTCAGCCCATACCACATAACAATGTCTCCCGATGGCAGCATATACACTGCAAATAATATGGGTGACAGCACACAGCCCTGTGGGATCCTGCACAACTGGGAGGATGTGTCAGAGGAATAAATCCTGACACTACTCTCTCAGACCTGCTGGTGAGGAATGAGTGGAACCATCTGAGGACTGTACCAGAGCCCACAGATCAACCACAAGTGCTCCAGTAACACACCATGGTCCATGGTGTCAAATGCTGAGAATGATCAAGAAGAACCAAGATGGAACGGCTCTTCTGATCTTACTCTATCAGGAGATCACTGAGTACCCAAACAAGGGCAGTTTTGGTGCTATGCCTCTTCTGAAATCCTGATTGGAAAGGATCGTAGCCTGTCATGGATGGTAAGATGATTCTTCAGCTGCAGCGTGACCACCTTCTCAATAACCTTACCCACAAAGGGAAGGTTAGAGACAGGCTTATAGTTAGCGTGACAGTCTGGGTCGAGAGAAGATTTCTTAAAGAGGGGTGTCACCACTGCCTCCTTCAGGGAGTCCAGAAACTCACCTGTGTCAAACAAACATCAGGCTAACTTCTCTAGGACTGGGATGGTGACCTCAACACAGCCCCCTAGGAGGCAAGTTGTGCCCAGGGTCAAACTACAGCAGGTCAGCAGCATACTCTGGACAATCCGCACAACATCCACAATCTCCAGCCGGTCAAATTTGAACCAACAAGACTGAGGTACTGTAACCAACCACCATCACACTGATTGAAATGCACTATGCAGTCCTTGGTCCTGATGTTGGCAACCTTATCTGCAAAGAATCAAGCAAACTCATCACATTCTCTTGTGACAATACTATCCGAGGCTGCAGACAGGCTGGATTGTAAAGTCTGTCCACAGTTTGAAGAGTTGAGCTGGTTGGTTCTGTACAACAACAATCTCCCTGGAAAGGAATTCTCCCTTCTTACAGGAGATAGCTGATTGATAATCCTTATAATGGGCCATCAATCTAAGTATGTTGGCATCTAAGCCTGATTTCTGCCAGTGACGTTCCATCCTTTGCCCCTCTCTCTCCTCAATTCCCTCAAAGTCCCATCAAACCAA
Source organism: Neoceratodus forsteri (assembly GCA_016271365.2). Taxonomy (NCBI): domain Eukaryota; kingdom Metazoa; phylum Chordata; order Ceratodontiformes; family Ceratodontidae; genus Neoceratodus; species Neoceratodus forsteri. The sequence continues at coordinate 838,833,527 of CM028131.1, forward strand.
GGGGACTGAGGGTGAAGGGTGAGGCGGCAAACATGGACAAGAGCTATGGAATCCAAAGCCACTGTTACAGCCCTATTATAAGCCGGTAACAGATTGTCTGGATCCAAGCTCGCACTAGGAAATCCCAATAGATCCAGCACCACCATCTGGCTTTGTGGGGTCAAACCCCTCAAAGGGCAGTAAAGGATCATCTCTGCAGGGGCAAGCCTATAGGGGGAAGCCTGGAAACAGAACCATATAGTGTGATGGTCAGACCACATGATACAATTATACTATCTGAACAAGTAAAGGCATTGGGCCCTAGGCACCAATGAAGTGGATTGGCTATGCACGTCAATCTGGGGCACAAAGCCACTCTGTACCCACTGTGTCCCTCGCATGGGATGCACAAAGGGGAGGGATCATGCAGGCAGGATGTGCCCAATCCCCCAGGTCCACAGTCCATACCACGTGGGGGTCATGCCAGCACTACGCGCCATGCACAAAGGTGCATAGTCCTGGCCGCAGAGGTGCATAGCAGGGTATACCAGGGAGAATCCTGCTGTAAACACCCTATGTGCCCAGTGCAAACCCTGGGACATGCTGCAGGACAGGGTGAACAGCCCACTGACCCTCCAAGGCCACAGCAAATGGCCGTCAGTTTCCACCACCCACCCACCCCAGCACACAGCAGTGTGTGCAGTCACCCTAACACAAACCCCTTACAGGGGTAGTGGCACATGGATGTTGCCCCAGTGGCACCACATGTCCACCCCCACTACCTGCTGTATTGTCCCCACCTGACATACTCCCCATCCTTCTTCACTACTTTGGTGCCATTGGTGGGCCAGCAGCATTGCCCTCCTCCCACCTGCCACAGCCACCGGCCCTTGGACATCTGTGGGGTGCGCTGCCAACACACACCCCACCGTGTAAGGGATCCATTGTTGGACCCATGCCAGGCATCCAATTGGATGCCTGGCTGGGTCGACAACTCTGCCCGCACCTGCCATGTGAAAACCTGCATGCCAGTGAGGGTGGGGCCATGGATAGGTGGCCAGAGGTCATGAATGCGGCCGGTGTGCACCTGTCCACAGGTGCTGAGATCTGTGGGCAGGTAACGAATATTATCTGCCCATTGGTGTATAGAGGCCATTATTTGCAAAAACTTTGTTAATGCACTAGTTAGGGTTGAAGTGACAAAAGTAGGGAAATGAACACCCCATGCCCACCCACCAGACAGCAACAAGAAAAAACATTATTGTTTCACCTCTCCTGTGTCTTGGTTAATCAGGCATGGGGTGTGCATTGGGATGGTCAGACCTAACGCTCACCCCATTCAACCTACTCTGCACATCTCAACTTCTTTCATGGTCAAATGGGTTGAACATTAGGGCTGACAACCCCAAGGCACACCCCATGCCTGATTAGTGAAGAAGGAGGAGAAGTGAAACAGTAATGTTTTTTCCTGTTGCTGTCTGGTGGGTGGGGGTGGGGTGTTAGGAGTTAGAAAACCATAACATCACATTTCCCTACTTTTGTTGCTTCAACACTAACATTGCAGTAATAAATAAGTTTTGCAAAGATCTCTTTATATATATATATATATATATATATATATATATATATATATATATATATATATATATATATATATATATATATATACACACACATGGGTAGTCCTCTTTTTGAAACATCATTAGTTATTTTTACATATACAATGATACCTCATTATCATATATGAAACATAATTGGTAGATAAAATCAGTATGCACTTTATTACAACTTGGAAAAAGCACAGACAACACCTTATTACAACTTGTACCAAACACATCAATAACATTTAAATGCAATACTAATACCATATAAAACAACCACCTTATTAACACATTTACAAATTACCTAAAGCACCTCCCACCTGCCACACTTACCAATCAGATGTGTCCCTCAGTGTTCTAGAAATTACGGCATTTCCAAGCCCTCCATGCTGCTTCTACCTTTGTTTTCTGTTGCACCTAGTGCTGCCTGTCATCTCCTGATTTAAACACTAGAAGTTACTGCTCCCGACCACAAGTTCCAGTACTGATGCTTCTTACCAAAAGCCATAGAACCAATGTTCATCACCATAAACCCAAGCACTGCCAACACTCTTGAGGGCACACATAAAACTCGCAAATGCCATGCCACTCACCAGTGCCATCCTGAACAGCACGCCATGCCAATCCCAAACAGCACACAAGAAAGGAGTGCCGACACCACATCTCCATTCTTAGGAGGTTGCTACACTATGATAAACTGGTAAAATACTAGGGACACACATCCTTCTGCACCACAACTGCCACTGCACAATAGCAGGACAAAACCAGGAAATGATCACAAAAGTGATCATAGCTTACAAACTATCAAACCATCCACATATATTATACAAAATAAATGGAGGTAAGAGAGCTATAGGGAACTACACAGATGGACAAACAGACATATGAGATAGAGAGACAGAGCAGGGGGAAAGAGAAACATAGATATTCAAATGTAACATGGGCTAAAGCATCTACATAGGGAAAATTAAGAAAGTTCCATAATTTTCAGTAACCAAAAATGCAAAAGAAAACTGTCACTTCACTTTTCTGTTTGGTTCTGGCACTCAGACTTAGACATTTACATGGGGGTCGCAGGAGTTACAGCTAAGTCATCAGTTCTTTTAATTCTGTCAGTTAGAACTACAAAGTCAAAAGAAGAAAAAAACAAGTCTCATCCGTTTTGTCAACTTCAGTTGGGAAGAGCAGGTAGAAGCAGCAGCTTTTTTTCACCAAGGTCATGCTATAAATAGCAGACTGTGACTGTGGCTTTCTGGCTCTTTGTGTTCATGTATTGCACCTTCGACTCCAGTTCCTTTAACACCCACATAAACGTTCTCATGTCAGCATGCCCACGCACACAGAAATTTTCCACACTACTTATGAATTTTAAGTCCACTCACCTAACTGACATATCCTGATAATTTGACTATCTTGCTTCCCATGTAAATAGTATAAAAATGGTCAGTTCCCTTAAATATTGAATTCAGACTTCAAGACATACAACAGATTTTTTTCTTAGGACTATTTATTTTAAGAAACATTTGATTAATAGTACCACAGACAGTTCTGTCAGATTTTTTCAGTGTACTTTTAGAAAGCATGTGTGCATACACATCTTGGAGCACTGATACTAGAAAACATATTCTAAGTGAAGTATTGACCCCTCTAACCTGTTGTGCCTTTAATGGATTGACCAGCATCAAATAAAAACATGACATTTCCTCCTTTTATTAAGAGGAATTATCATCATCATCATCATTGCCATCGTGAATCATGCTATCAGCTTTTTGGATGTGCTAAAAGATGTTCATGGATCAGAATGGGGTAGGGGCAGTATATTGTCTGTACCTGTACGTTAGTCCTTCTGGTACTTATTTGATAGCAAGCATCTCAACTTTCATAGTCAGACTTGTGAAGCTCTTCATACTGTACCTGTTGCATGCTTTCTGGGGGCTTTATGCCTGCCGTTTTTCTGCTGCATGACACTGAGTTTAAAAGAGCCTTCACACTGATGCTGGCTTGGAGTCAAGCCACGACTTGATGGCCATCTAGGAGAAATCTGTACGTGCAAATGCTTAAATTCTGGTGCAGATGGTAGACTTGAAAGAAATCAGCTCTCTGCGAGGGTGGGGTGTTGGCACCATATTCCATAGCCATTGCAACCATTGGAACATGCCAAGGTGGGTATACCCACCTACTGCAGAGGAATGCTGTGGCTTATGAGGCAACCATGGTATGATACAGTCATTAGGAGGATAGGAGGTGCAAATTGGGTGGAAAAAAAACACACAACCTCTCAGAATGATTGGTGCTGGTGCTATTGGCCTAGTGCCACCTGGAAAGGCACTGAGGACCAATGGTATTGGACAAGAGAGGTTGCCAGAGCCCAATGACAGCAATGGACAGTGCCAGGGACACAGGGAGACAAAGGTCTATCACAAAAAAAAGCAACTGGCAGTGCATTGCCCTTTTATGAGTGAGCAAAAGTGCATAGGGGATTGGTAGCAGGTCACAGAGCTCCTATATCCTTAGTCAGCGCAGGGGCAGGAGAGTCATGGAAGTGGTGTGCTTACAATACAGGGGGATGAGAGCATGGCCTGCACCATGGAATAGCACCACCTTTGGTTGGCGAATGAATAGGACTTGAAGGAAACTGCTTGCCCACACCCATCATATGAACATACAAACATATAAAGAAGCCAGCAGAAGAAGGCCATTTGGTCTATCAAGTCTGCTTGTATTGCAGGGTCCACAGCTTGAGCTAATGTCCCTGCCCCCTCCCACTCCTCCCACCCTCTCTGCCCATGATCCTTACCTTCCCCCATGCCTATCCCAGCCTCTCTTTAAGCTGCCCACTGTCTTCAATGAGATGACCTCTTCCAGCAGCGCAGTCCAAGTGTCCACCACCCTCTCTGTGAAGAAGTGCTTCCTGACCTCCATCCTAAACCTCCCACCCTCCAGCTTAAGAGTGTGCCCCCTCGTGTTATGATTGCCACTCAGCTTAAAGAGACTCTCCTTATCAACCTTATTTATTCCTTTGAAGTACTTGAAGGTCACAGTAATGTCCTCTCTCTCTCTCTCTCTCTCTCTCCCCTGTCTTTCAGGGAGCACATGATCAGTGCCCTCAATCTCTCCTCATATGCTTTACCCTGCTGACCTGCTATCATCTTTGTAGCCCTCCTCTGGACCTTCTCCAGCAGGTTAATGTCCTTTTTGAGGTGTGGGCACCAGTACTGAACTCCATATTCTAGATGCAGCCTTACCAGTGACCTGTACAAGGGCAGTGTAACCTTCTCTCTCCTACTACTGATCCCCCTGTGATATGCATCCCAGCATCTTGTTTGCTTTTGCTACTGCTTTCTTGCACTGCGTGGAGTGCTTCAGGTCACTAGTGATCATCATTCCCAGGTCCATCTCCTCCTCTGATGCAGATACTCGGACTCCACCCAGGTAGTATTCTGTCCTGGGATTCTTGGCTCCAATATGCATAACTTTGCATTTCTTGGCATTGAAGCCAAGCTGCCATATCCTGGACCACTTCCCCAGCTTTTCCAGATCTTTCTGTAGGTCCTGTATCCCTTCAGCTGTGTCCACTCTTCCACAGAGCTTAGTGTCATCCATAAATAGGCATGTTTTGCCCTTAATGCCATCTCCAATGTCATTGATGAAGACCTTGAACAACACCAGCCCCAGCACCGAGCCCTTTGGGACCCCACTGGTTACCTCTCTAGTGCCAGATAACTCTCCCCCCACCACCACCCTCTGGGTTCTGTCCCTCAGCCAGTTTTCCACCCATCTGGCCATCTTTTCCCCAACCCCGAGATCCACCAATTTTCTGATCAATCTTTTGTGCCACACAGAGTCAAAGGCCTTGCTGAAATCAAGACAGAGGATGTCTATCACTTGGCCCCTGTCTACTGTCTTAGTGACACAGTCAAAGAAGTCAATCAGATTTGTTTGACATGATCTCCCCCATGAACCCATGCTGCCTCACATCCAGAAGACCAAGCTCCTCTAGATATTCCCCCAACCTTTCCTTTAATATGATATCCATGACTTTGCCCACAATGGAGGTCAGACTGACTGGTCTGTAATTCCCTGGGTCATCCTTGGGACCACTTTTGTGGAGGGGCACAATATGTGTTGTTCTCCAGTCCTGTGGTACCATGCCTCACTCTAGTGAACTATTAAATAGGTCTGCCAGTGGCCCTGTCAGCTCCTCAGCCAGTTCCTTTAGTACCCTTGGATGTACTTTGTCCAGGCCTGGTGATTTGTCCACTTTCAATGCCTGCAGCCCCTCCATCACTCTATCCTCCTCTATCACTACATCTATGTTCCTCTCCCCCACTGCTCCTCTTTTCCCTCCTGAAGGCGCTGGTCTGTCCTTCTCCCTGGTGAAGATGGAACAGAAGTATTCATTTACTGTCTCTGCTTTTCCCCCCATTATGCTCCACCCACTCCACCCCTTTCTGAAGCCTAGCAATACCATCCTTCTTGTCCCTTTTCTCACTTATGTATTGAAGGAAGCCTTCTTCCCCTTCTTAATTCCTTCAGCTATCTGCAGCTTCTTCTGTGCCTTTGCGCTCCAGACTTCCTTACTTAACTCACTAGCCAACCTTAAGTAATTTTCTCTATCCACATCTCTATTGGTCTTCCTGAAATTTCAACAGGCTAACTTATTTTCCCTTGCTGCCTAGGCAACCCCAGAACTGAACCAGCTGGGCACTTTGGCCCTTGTGTTCTTCCCCCTGAGCCTAACGCACTCATCTGTGACAACCAGTATACCTTCCTTAATGATGGACCACCTTTGGTCCACCCCCATATTTACTCAGATGCCCGCCAGATGGCTCATTAGCACTTCGCCCATTTTCTGAAGTCCACCCTCCTGAAATCCAAGATTTTGGTCTTAGTCAGGATGCTTTCCCTGCCCATATCTAGTTGGAACTACACTGTGCTATGGTTACTTCCACCTAGTGGCTCCCTGACCATTATTTCCTGTACGTAGCCAAAGATAGGTGGTGCAATCTGGCTAGAAGATGTAGGAGGGTGATAAAAGGGGGGCGCAAAAAATGGGGTGGATAAATAAATAAGTAAAAGCAGCAAAAATTACCTACTATGCTAAATTAATTCGAAGGGCCCAATTCTAGGCCAGGATCCAGTGTACCCATGCTGTACAGAAAAGTAAGGTATGTTTGTTTCTGCTGGTCTGTGAGCTGTTTTAGAAGAGGGGTAGTATTTGCAGTGCTGTTCCCTATTTACAGACACTTGTGGAAGATTCTGTTTCCTAATAGCACTCACATTGGGGCAACATACTGTAGCTGAGTAGTCTCAACAACATCTACTGTTGCCAACACACCCTAAGAGCATCTCTTTGCACTCAAGTTCCAACTAATGGTTAAAGAGGTGGGCAAACCATCTTCACTTCGGCTTCAAGTTAGGGCCTGAAAATTTGGATAATCTTTATCAATTCGGCTGAAGCACTTTGGCTTCCATTGCAGTCACTGGCATAGGGTAAAACAGAATACAGATAGGGGTAGGTCCATAAGGTCTACACTGAATGCTAACTACTAATGCATAGCTTAATTGTGACAGGTAGTGTTTGTATGCCACAGCTGGGGTTTGGTGTGTTTGTGGCAGTGCAACAGAGTCTTCAGTGAGTATGACTGCTGAGTCCCAATTCAGAGCTTTAGTAATTGTTAGTATTCATTGCTGAGCTCATGGCTTACCACTTTTTATAAAATGGCATCTGGTCATTTCTGACTCCTCATTGGTCAGGATTCTGTCACACGGTACAGTGCTACCTGGTTATAACAGACACAGGTATATCAGGCATCCACTTCTAGAGGGCAAGTCTGATTTGCTAAATTCAAACAATATGCCTAGAATGTAAAAACATCTGGTTATAGCGAATTAGAGTATCCCTGTAGAGCGGACAAGTTCTCACCTCATTTCCTTATTTCACTCAGTCAGTCAGTGCAGTTCTCCCCTCACTAGCTTCTTGTCAGTGTTCTGTCTGTAACCCTGTGGAGTGTGTATGTGAACAAGTCTGTTTGGTAGCTCAGCTGTTCTAAGCTGTTCTTACCTCGCACTTTAGTTTTGACAATACTAGGTAGGGTAATTAAAATGAACCTCTCTTTTCAGAGTTTGCTAAAACTAAGACACGAATGGTGATAAGAAAATGAATTGTCCTAGAGAGGAACTCTTGGCGTTTTTCAATAATTTCACAGAGATATCCATTTTTAGGGCTGCAGTGGGCAGAGCCCTGCAGATCTCTTGCTACAGAAAAAAAGCACTCCCACATTCCTTCTGAACAAACAATATGATGAAGTGACAAAAGTCACCTCCGCAGTCATGTCTCTGGAACACTCCACACTCTTTTTTTTCTCTGGTGGTTGTGACCACTGAAATTCATACCCCCTCCCACCCTCCATCTCAACACCCACCACCCCACACTCTTCAGAAACATAATAGTGACACCGGGGGTGCTCTATCCCCTTAGTGTCTCAATTGCAACTCCTTGATCACAACTCCTCACTGCCCCATCCCCCCATCCACTACAATGCATGCCCAGTAATTTCTGTTTTTTTTTTATATACTTAGGTAATTCCCCCCCTCCATGTGATGCTAAAAGGCAAAATTCATGAACGGAGCAGTAAAACAAGAGAAGATTATGCAGAATCATTTAAACATTCATCTAGCCATGCCGTTGTTATTAAATTACATAGTACTGTCATAGCTAAAAATGAAATAACAGCAGTATGCTATTAATAGGAGAGTTTACTACTTCAAGCACTTCAAGCTTGTAATGGTACCCATAATGACAGACTGTGCTTCCCACCCATATATGCTGCAGTTTACCTATGTGAATGAAATGAAAGATAAAGATTTTCACTGCACCATGAATGAAACTCATTTTCATTTCATTCACATAGGTAAAGTGCAACATGAATGTGTAGGGAGCAGTCTGTCATTACAGGTACAGGTACAGCTACAAGCTTCAAGCAGCAAACTCACCTATCAGTAGCATATTGCTGTCATTTGATTTCTAGCTATGCCAGTAAACATAATTTAATAACACCCCCCCATCCAGTGCCGTGCATGTGTGGTTCCATTTAATATATTTTTTGTGCCCCACACTTAGACCCTCCCTCTCAGCACTCCCACCCTCCTAGAAACATAACAGTGACACTGGGGATGCCCAATTCCCCAGTGTCATGAACAAATCCTTGGTCCATATTTTTTTGTTTTGTTTTTATTTCCTGTAAAAAGAAAACCATCAGAATCTTTTGCCTGTTTTTTTTAACCTGGAAAAAGAAAACCATCCATCGATGTCTTTTGCCTGTTTTTTTAACCTGTAGGAAGAAAAACATCCATTGATGTATTTTGTGCTGTTATTGTCCCCCCCCTTTACACAAAGCCCTTACTTGCCCATGGGGTGGGGGGCTCCAGCGCTGTCATCTTCTCTGGACTGCAGACACATCTTCACTCTTCAAAGCCGAACTGCGAACTGTGAAAACAGGTATGCAGTTCAATGTAGAAGTTCCTGTTTGACCCACCTAATGTAACAGAGACTAATTTATTGTGGGAGATTTGAATTGGAATAAATTGCAGTCCTGCATACTACATTGGGTAAATACCCTGTGGACTGTGTTCTTTTTCTACTAGTTTGAATGATACTGTCTCGGTGGGTAAGGTACTGTTGCGGATTTCATTTCTTGTGGATCTATCATTTACAGCATATACAGTAGAATGGACACTGACAGAAATAAAGTAAAGTAAACCACCAGTTATTACTGTCACTGCATGATCAGAAAGGTATCCCAGGGACATTTTTGTAAAGACTAACAGGAATTGTGGATTACAAGACACATACCAGCAGAAACCAAAAGAACTTGCCAGCTTGCTACTGTGGTGGTGGTGGTGATGGTGTTAGGGTGGGGGAGGTAGCATACGGATGTTACCGGACAAGGCAGACAAGGGGCAGAGATGAAATAAACAGATCAGCTTCTGGAAGGTATCAGACCCGCTATTGGAAATCACTAACAACAAAAAAAGAGGCTAAATTTCATCAAAATATGTAGCCCACAAGTTTTCAGATTGAAACAATTGTTAATAAGAAGTGGGTCATTCTATCCTCAGATGAAGCTGTCATCAAGATAACTCAAAATAGACCCCACATGGTGTACAAACAGGGTAAGAATCAAGATTCTTTGGTACATACAGCAGTTATCAAAAATCAGAACCACATTTGACATGGTTCCATCATCCTCACTAGGTTGCTTTGTAGGGCAAAGATGCAACCATTGGGGGCTAGTCACTAATGAGAAGAAAGTACTGGCCAAAGGCACTTACCCTACCCACGTAGCTCCACACCCACTGACAGGTGTGCACAGGACACAATTCACAAATGGCCACTAGCTATCCGTGGCTCTGCCCCCACAGTGCACAGGGCTGAGCAGGACAGTGGGGGGGGGCAGAGTAGCAGACCCAGGTGGGCATCCAATAGAATGCTCATCCTGGGTCCCACAGTGGATTACTTGTGCACCACGGCATGGGTCCAGGTGCATGAATAGCCTCTGAAGGCACCCGGACCCATACAGGCATGACCCTGTGTCAAGCATTCCTCAGACATGAACCCCCCACCTGCCACATGACAATGCCCTGTCCTTGTCAGGGTACAGCAACCCCCTTACACATGACTATGCGCCATCCCCATAACAGCATGATACCCCTGCATGCATCTGCACCCCATTCCCATAAGGCATCAGCAGCCTTGCTCCCATCAAATGGCTGCCCCATCCCTGTCAGTGTCAAGCATCCCCCTCACATGTATGCCTCGGTCTCATAAGCTGCAGACATACCCAACCCACAACAAATTGCCATCCCTGACCCAGTGTCATTCTGAACCCCCCTACACACACATACACAGAGTGCCACCCCAGACAACTGTACCCTGACCCCCAATCCCGTAACTCCTGCAGATAGAGTGGTGGCCATTGCCCCCCCACCCCTGTAGCACCGACAACCTCCACCCTCCTGTGGTCCCAGCACCTTCCCATCAGTGCCGCAGTTTGGGACAGCCAGTGGTACAGACCTCTGCACACTTCCTTGGCTGCTGGCCATCCAAGTGATGCTGGGAATGCAATGCCTATTTATATGGGTGTGCTCCCAGCATCACTTTGATGGCCGGTGGCCAAGGAGGTGTGAGGATGACTGTGCCACTGGCCATCCCAAGCTGTGGCAATGACCACCGGGTATGGGGTTGAGAGGAAGGGGGGGCTGTATGTGCCATGGGAGCTGGGGGCCACTAGTCACTGATGTGGATACTGGGGTACCGAGGTCAGGGTTGTGAGGCCATTCCAGACACCACTGGGTGTGCGGGGAGGTTGACATGCTTACTGCAATGGGGTCCAGGCATCCATGTGAGGGAGAAGGCATGTATGACAGGGGGACAAGGTGGGCATGTGTGTGTGGAAGGGGGTATACCTAGCACAACAGGGTCATGGCTGTCCTGTTGTGGAGGAGGTATGCCTGGCACTGCAGGGTTGGGGCTGTCCTGTTGTGGAGGGAGTTGAGTGGCACTACTGGAAGGCGACATGGCACAATAGTGTATGGGCACACACCCCTTCAGCTGCCCCAGACCTCACCATCAGCCTAGTGGGCTGGGGCATCATGGAGGCTGGATTCCCGGTTCTGCAGTGACCAGCAGGTCATGTCCATGGGGGTGCACAGTGAGTTACAGCAGGGTCCCAACTGCCATAACCTGCTCAGACATCCACCCCCCTGTAGAAAGTACTATGCACCTAAGTGAATGGCGTGTAGTGCCAGCACATTCCCTTCCCACACACATGGACAGGGGATTTGGCACATATATGGCTTGTGCTCTGTTTGTGAATGCCCCAGGGGTCCATGGGACCCCACTCAGTGACATTCACGCAAATCAATGCCTAGGTGCCCAGTTTCCACAGTGCATAGGCATCGTGCATAAGTACCATTGAGAATATGTGAAGACAACCAGTTTGTCAGTCAGATAAATGATAGTTCGTATAAGATTAGAGATCTAGGGCTAGATTTTCTAAAGTCTCAATGGAGGATTTGTATAGTTTTTCTGCAACACCTTCATCACTAAAATGCCACCAAATGTCTGCATGCAATTTTCAAACATGCTGACACATTTACGACACTTTCACCTTTGATGTAAAAAATTATGCCTGTGTCATTTTTGGGGGGCAACTTGTAGTGGTCTAACAGTCATATTGCTATTCTTTGAAAATCCAGTCCCTGATCACTTAAGGTATCATTGGTATTATCTATATAAGTTGTAGATGTGGGTGTTTCTATATGGGGTGAACAAAAAAGAAATTTAACAAGCATTTGTCAATGCCGAATGTTTGCTTGCTGGCATTAGCAGTGGAAGTGCAGGAGTTAGACAGATGCAGTATAGGAATGGCATTGAAGTATTGAACTGACGCCAACTCCACCCTTACTCTGCAGAGATGGACAGGCATTGGGGTGTGCCTTTGGTTCGTCACCCATGACGGTCATGACATTTCACCTCATCCTACCCTTCAGACACTGACAAGTGTCTAGGTGTGCCTTGGGGTGTTTCGCCTTTACATTCACCTCATTCCATAAGGAAATACACTGAAATGGGTACAATATAGGAGAATGGGGTGAACTCTGGGGGAAAAGGGTCCAAGGCACACCTTCCTGTCACTGGCTGCAGGGTGGGGTGAGGGTGAAATGGCATGAGAATTACTGTTGACAGTCCCAAGTCACACCCCTGATGCCTGTCAGTCCCTACAAGGTAGGGCATTATGGTTGAAAACCCTAATGCCCTGGGAGTTTCTTGGTATTTTTACTCCAAGTTTTCCACATGGGTTTTTTGTGACCCCACCACATGAACAGTGACACTATCAGTTCGTTATGAGAAAGACGATTTTGCAGAGCGACTGCACCATTTGACACCACAGGTGCAAAAACACATTTCTAACAGGATGTGAAAAGTGACAGGTGTACTGTTCATGAGGAGGTGTAAAAAATGGCATTGTTGAAAATCTGGAGTAAAAATATACAAAAACTGAAGTCACAAGCATGCGTAGGAGCTGCGCAACGTACACCCGTAATGTAAGTAGTTTGGGGATTTTTTACAGCAGATTTTCAACATAGGCATTTTTGCACCTCCACTCATGAACAGTGTCACTATGATTTTTGTAATCTATCCCAAACACTAAATTTCCACAGTGACTGCGCTATTCTGTGCCAGAAGTGTGAAAACACATATCAGCCAGGGTGTAAAAAATGACAGCTGTACTGTGCATAAGGAGGTGTGGAAAAATGTCAGTGTTGAAAATCTGGACTGAAAATATTACAAATTCGTGAACTTATGAGGCTGCATGTAAATTGCGAAATGCACGCTCATGACAGAGTCATTTTATGGACTTTTGTCACAAAATTTCAACATAGCCATTTTACCACCTCTGCTCATGACCAGTGTCACTGTGATTTTCTTACTGTGTCCCGAACATTGATTTCGTACACCGACCGTGCTAATGTGCGTTACATGTGTGAAAACACATTTTGGGCGTGATATAAAAAATGACAGCTATACTGTTCATAAGGAGGTTGGTTAAATGGCAATGTTGAAAATCTGGACTGAAAATATTAAAAATTCTCAAAGTTACGAGCATACGTACTGTAGGAACTGCGCAACACACCTTCGTAAAACAGTCATTTTTGGGAATTTCTTCACCAAATGTTCAACATAGGGTTTTTGGGGACCTACCTCATGAACTGTGACACTGTTGTGTTGTTACTCAGTCCCAAAAAGTAGTTCCATGCAGTGACTGCGAAATCACCTTTCAGGACCGAATAACAAAATGACAATGAATGAATTCATGAGGTGGGTCCCCAAGAACTCCATGTTGAAAATTTGGTGAAAAAATTCCCAAAAATGGCAGAGATATGCACCAAAGTTGAAAAAAAAACATTTATTGCATTATACAGCTTACTGGCATTTCTTCAGTCTGTGGTCGGCTTTGAAGAGTGCAGATGTGTTCCTGGTCCACCGAAGATCATCGCGCCAGCCTCCGAGCTAAGTGTGGTGTGGGGGTGTGGGAGGTGGGTGCACAGAGAGGAGGGGGAGGGCGAGACAGTTAACGAGGAACCTTTTTTTTACAGGTTATATGTTTCTTTAGACTACATGGGACTTTTTTGCCATGCTGGGGTGGGCTCCCAGCATGGCAGTTGGATTTTGGGGGGGCCAGGGGAGCCGACAGGGGATTGGACACCCCCGTCAGTCATATGGACTTCTGCCATGCTGGGGTGGGCTCCCAGTGTGGCATGTGGAACTCTGGTTTTGGGGGGTACAAACCATATAGTGGAACTGGGGGGGATTGGGCACCCTCAGTCGGCCATATGGACTTTTGCCATGCTGGTGTGGGTTCCCAGCATGGCACTGGAAGTCTGTTGGAGGGGGCAGTGAAGCTGATGGGGGATTGGGCACCCCTGTCGGCCATACGGTGTGCGGGGGGGCGCATGAGCACACTGGGCTAGACTCCCAGTGTACTACTTGGGGGAAGAGTAGACAACAATGGAGCTGTCTATGACAGCTTCAGATGCAGTGCAAATTGTAGGCACTTTGCATACTGTGACGACGTATGTAAGTACTGCGGCTGACGGTATGCAAATAACCCATGTTACCACGCTGATTGCAGCAGTTTTTGCTTTCAGCTGTACACCACTGCACCTGAAGGGCTGTCGTGGACAGCTCTGACATTTATTGGCGTGGTGCAGCCATGCCTGCAAAAGGGAGCAGGGCACTGGAAGTGGGGGAGGCACACCTATGAAAACTCGTATGGTGGCACTATGTTTCTTGCACATGCGTGCAAGCAAACATAAAAATAAGATAAATGAGCATGTGTTGGCTGTTAGAAAGGGTGGCACCACAAATGCTTTTGCCACTCACATCTGTGATTAACAAGAGGGAGATCAAAAAAGCAAGATGTTGGCAGAAGTGAGGGGTGAGGATCTGGACCACCTAGTCATTTAAAGGGAACATTTTTTGACATATATTTTACGTGCTGTGACATAGGCAGCACTCAATAACAGGCTAGAAATAATCGCATTTTTGAAATTATGTTATTTGGTGTTGTTTACTTAAAAATTAACAGTACTATTTTTCATTTCAGAATGACTCACTATATTGCATCCACACACTCATTCATTGCCATTTAGAGAATAGCAAGTCATCTCATCTATGTAAGGTGCAATGTGTATGTCAGGAAACTCAGAATATACCAGTACTTGGAAACTATCTTTATTTAAAATGTCACAGTAAACCACCTCCAACTGCTAATAACAGTTGTTTGGAGAAAAAAAAATAATTCTTGGGTGCAATGTGAGTGAATGAATTTCTTTTTAAAGTGTATTATAGGTGCATTTCCTTTATGAGAGTTTTTATGTATATGTCATTTTGTTTTAAAGTAACATTACTATCAAGCAACTTTATATGCTATAAAGGAAGTTGGGATACTTTAACTAACACTGAAAATATTGCGAAATGCTGTTTATTAGATAAACTATGCAACCAATCACTGCAGATTGAATCATTCTGACTAGATATTTTTTTAGCGGTGGGATCGTTTTTGTATTCTATTGCAAGATTAAGTTTACAAATAACCATTCTGCACTTCTCACTGGCACTTTTATCACACATATAAAACACTTGGATTTCACTATGCATACAACACCTCTGATGAAATGCCCACTGGCATGAAATATTGGGTGAAGCATGTGAAAGTCTTGTTGCCTCACTGTGTATATGGACTTGCAGATTTGGTTGGTGATTCGCACAATAAATAATCTCTATGTTTTGTCAACTTTATTTTTCTCTCAACAGTACATTATGTCCCTCATGTGTTATCTATATTAAGCAGTGAATGTAATATGTGCATTTCAGCTTTCGTCCTCTACCCCTGCACACAGTAAACTGTTTGGATTCCTAACTCTGACAAGAGTATTTCAACCACCAAAATCCAACATGAAAGAGTGGTGCATGCAGGATTTGAAAAACTTTTCTTTTTAGTGCCAAGGATGAGAGGGGTGTAGCCAGAATTTCAGAAGTGGGGGTGGGGTCCCCCAAAGGAATCTCTTTATTTAGTCCAGGTTTGCAAAAACTAATTTTATAAGGACTTAATGTACAGTAAGCAAAATGGGGGGGAGGGGTTCTGGGCACCCAGGACCCTCCCTACAGCTATACCTATAGATCATATAACAAGAAAGGAAGAAATCATTTCTGAAAGCATAAATTAACCTGAAGAATTGTTCATTGTACTGAATGTTGTTGAGGAGAGGTTACTTTAAAGGGAACATGAACCCTGTTGCATACATGTTTAGGGCTGCAGTGGGTGGAGCCTTGCAGACCTCCTGCAATCGAAAAAGGGAGACTTTTCTGACTGAACAACAGTGTGGAGTTGCCTCACAGATGCCTTCAGCTCCATGAAGGACTACGCACTCTGCATTATTAGTGGCACTGCACTATTTATCCTTCAGTCGGTGGTCACAGCAGAACACGGCACAGTCCACCATGTCCAAGATAGCAACCGAACTATACTGCGCATGCACAAGTAGTCACTGATGCACAATACAAGTTGGTGGCCATCTTGGACACAGTAGACTGTGTCGTGTTCTGCCATGACCACCATGGATGAGACTGTTTTTTTTCTTGTTTTTCCATATATATAACATTTTCCACCTGCTCACCCAACCCTCCTTCTCAGCACCCACCATGCTAATCCCCACCTCCCAGAATTGAAACAGTTACACTGGGGGTTGCCCAATCCCCCAGTGCAGGAATCCTCTGTCATTTTTTTTTAAATCTCCAGCCCACCTGACCCTCCCTTTCAGCACCCACCACTAAATGACTCCTCCTCCCGAAATGTAACACTGATGCCTAGGGATAATCAATCCCCCACTGCAGGAATCCTTGGTCCATTTTTTTAAACCTATAAAATAAAACCATCCATTAATGTCTTTTGTCGCCTACAGCCCCCCACCCGACCCTCCACTCAGCACCCACCACCCCACATCCTCCAAGCCTTACTTACCCATCAGGGGTCCAACACCATCATCTTTTCTGGACTGCAGACATGTCTTTACTCTTTAAAGCTGGACCACAAACTAAAGAATCAGGTATGCGGTTCAATGTATTTCAATGGTATTTGAACATAGAGGCATAACCTGACCATTTTTGCATATTTTTGGCAAATATTTTCAGCATGCCTTTTTTGGGACCCCACCTCATGAACAATTGTGCTGACATTAGACAAATATGTCCCAAAAGTTGATTTTTCATTCCCTGTGCAAAATCACCTTTCAGGCAGGAGGTGAACATTTTCTCTGCCCTTGCTCATGAGGTGGGGTCATAAGAAGGCTATGTTGAAAATTTGGTGTAAAAATATTAAAAAATAACAAACATGTGTGCCTATGTTGAATTTTGCTAATGCAGGCTTGTAACTTTGGTAATTTTCAATATCTTTATCCCAAATTTGCAACATAGCCATATCTTTACAGCACCTCATGAATGTGACCACTGTCATTTTTCAAATCCTGGCTAAAATGTGTGTTTTTTATTTTTTTTACATCCCGAAAGGTGATGCCATGGTCCTGCATGAAATCACCTTTCTGACATGAGTTGAAAATGTTCTCTGCCCTTGTTCATGAGATGGAGTCATAAGAATGCTATGTTCTAAATTTGGTGTAAAAATTTATTTTTTTAAAAGTTATGAGACTTATCTGCTACTTCAGGCTTCCTATCACTTGACTCCATCTAGGTTGCACTCTTAGTGCAATGTACCCCAAGTGATCTGGTTCTTGCATTTATTGTTTATATAATACAGGTTTTGAGAATACACCCTGGTTCTGTTATGTATACTCTTAGGTAGTCTGATATATCATTTTAGGTACAATTTGTTAGATCTAGTGGTGTTTTCCTGCTGTGTCAAGTTACCAGCTAAAGCTTTTTGAGCTATAACATGTACACTGTATCACTCTCTAAACCTGTGTACAGCCCTCTGTCTAAGTACTGCGTGTTATGAATTTTGACTACAGATCTGTGTACTGAAAACTGTTCAATAAAAAGTATAAACATAAAAAAAAAAGTTATGAGACTATGTTGAATTTTGCAAATGCAGGCTCACAAGTTTGGTAATATTTAATATTTTACACCAAATTTTCAACATAGACATTTCTTTACAGAAATTAATGAATGTGACAGCTGTCATTTTCCAGCTCCTGCCCAAAATGTGTTTTTGTGTCCTGAAAGTTGAATTTGCAGTCCCTATACGAAATCACCTTTATGCCAGGAGAGAACATTTTCTCTGCCCTTTTTTGTGAGATAGGGTCATAATAAGGCTATGCTGAAAATTTGCTGTAAAAATATTACAAAACAACACATTTATGAGCCCGTGTTACAATTTGCAAACGCAGGCTTGTAACTTTGGTACTTTTCAATATTTTTACCCAAAATTCCTCAGCTGCAGCCCTATTGGCTCTGTCAGAATTTTTTATACTGTCAACTTTGATAGGATTTAAAAAAGCACCATCATTCCATTTGTTCATGACACCTCACTGTCTGATTTCAAGCTGACATTTGAATGTATACTTAATTATGTGAATACTTAATCACTTGGGGTATTTAATCACTATCAGTTGCGTTGATACACCACCCCCCGAAGCCCTATATGTAGGATGCTACTGTATGCAGGGGTATCTTGCACCATATTTAATGGCAATAGCAATAAATTAATCTTAAAGTCACATGCTCTGTGCCCTGCTTTTTTTTTTTTTTTGCTTTTGTAAAGAAGTGCCATTACCAGTACCTGGGGATGTATCTGTTGGTTGCTATGGCTGCCATGATTGCTGCATTATTGAAACAAACCATTTTATACCACCCCCCATGCCTGACTGTCCCTGCTATTGCAGGCCTAGGTGACCTTAATGGTGATTGGGAATATTGGGACCTATGCACAAATGCAGGCCAGGAATGCACCTCTGGCACATCTCTAACATGCATGCATCTTCAGCTGTGGACAGGAGCGCAAGGGGCACCATTTACTAATGCTGGCTGCCTGTCCATGACCTGCCCCACTGGTGCATAGGTGAGGGGGGCAGACACAGATGGGCACTCAGTCAGATGCCTGCACTAGTGGCAGAGTTGATCCACTGCTTCTCATGGAGCAGGGGACTATGGGACACCATGGGTCCTAGTACCTTTCAAATGTATGGGCAAGTACCCCAGTGGTTGGCCCAGCCCTCTCTGGATGTCTGGAGGCTTGGAACAGCATGGCAAGGGGTTGGATTGCCCCTACATGACCAGTAGGTGCTGAATGGTCAGGGCACACAGCAGCTATGGAAGGGTCCCTGCACACATAGTGCTCCCACCTCTCCTAGCATTCTGCACCTTGATTAATGGTGTAGAGTATAGAAATACCCCCTGGCCACTACTCTGGTTCATCTGTACATGCAGCTTCATGAACAGATGGGGGATTGGGTGTGGAAAGGGCCTTAATCCCTTCCATGAATACCGCGGTTGTCCCCAGGACCCTCAATGCACAGCATCGGCATTTAGGGAAGCCTATGTGCTGCATACACATGGCGCATAGGCTTTCTGACTAGACTCCATTGTGAATAGAAACATAAAAACATAGTAATTGATGGCAAATAAGGACCGCTAGGCCACTCCAGTCTCCCCATATTCCTTACCTGCATCAATGGCTGCTGACCCTACTTGCTGAACAGCTTTTGCCTCTCCTTCCCACCTCTAGGGTTCCCTTATGTCATTAGTTCTCAGACTTTGTGATACTGTGCCTGCCCAAGCAATGGAAAAAATCTTAAGCCTCCCCAAATACTAAAATAATCTTGGGCATACCCAGAGGGAAATATCATACTTTGCACAGTACATCAGGAATAAAATGAATCTCCTTTGAGCATTTGGCTCTCATTTAATTCAGCTTGCTGTATCCCCCCCCCATAACCCCTCCTCAGGCCAGCATACTTGATCTGCTATTTTAACTCTCAAAACATTGTCACCCCTTGTTGCAGTCATATGTGCAGGAATCTATGGGCGCAACCCTGTAGCACCCCCACTTTTTCTCCTATGAATATTCAAACTACCCCTTTCCTTGCAATAGCTACCTTTATCCTGTGCCTTTTTGAACTTCAGCACCCCCACTTTTCACAATGTTCCATGACCCATGGTTGCAGTACCTTCATGAGTCAGACTGCTTTCTCTGTTTTCCATCTCTCTGTAATAATCTTCCTATCTACCTCTGCCTTTTCCCTTTACCCTGCTGGTAAGCAATTCAGGGATCCTTTTGCTCTGTCTTGCTTCTAGTACCTCTCTGTATAACCCTTGTATCTGGGCTGTTCTGCCACCAGTCTAACTGGTCAATTGTTACCTCTAATTATTTGTTCACTGTTTCTATTTTATTTTTTGGCACTACCGTTTGGTTTGTACTGCTTGACTGTTTGTCAGTCTACTTTTGAATTGTATCCACTCCCTTCTCTTACCTGGGTCCACCTAAAATGAGCCTTGACTCAGTGTTCCTTTCCTGGTCACTGATATGTAAATAAATATATAAATTTATCTACAATTATCCTCTTTCAGTTTGCCTCATCACTTCACATAAAATATCTAAAACTAAAAATTTTAATACAGTACTTTTTCAGAATTGCTTGAGATGCCCCTAAAACAGGTTGGGGCCTCCCCAGGGAGGCTAGCCTCATCATTTGAGAAACCCTGCCTTATGCCTATCCCATGCATGTCTGAATCCCCCCACTGTACTAACTCAAACCATCTCAAGGAGTAGACTATTCCATGCATCCACCACCTTTTCCATGAAGAAAAACTTCCTCACATTCTTATTTATCCTTCCCCCCCTCCAATCTCATATTGTGCCCCATCATCCTTGGCCATCTCCTGTACTGTAAGATGCCACCCACTTGCACTTTGTTTATGCCCTTAAGATACTTGAAGGTTTCTATCATATCTCCCCATACCACCTCTTTTCCAGTGTATACATATTGAGGTCTTTTAATATCTCTTCATACTGTATGTCTTCTGGTGCAAACCCTGTGCTATCTTAGTCACCCTTCTCTAAACCACTGCCACCCTGTCTATGTCTTTACGAAAATGCAGCCTCCAGAACTGTGCACCATACTCCAGATGAGGTCTCTCCAGTGTTCTGGCCAGCGGTATCACTATCTCCCTTTTTATGCTAGTGATACCCCTTCCTGTGTACCCCTAACATGGCACTGGCCCTCCCCACAGCCTTTGTACACTGTTTGGCCACCTTTAGGTCATCTGAGAAGATTATCCTCAAAACCCTTTCTTTCCTGGTAACTGTCAGCAACACTCCCCCATCCTGTAACTCCACACAGGGTTTTTGCACCCAGGTTCATGATTTTGCACTTCTTTGCATAACATTTTAGCTGCCACGCTTTAGAAACCTTTTCCAACTGTACTAGGTCTCTCCTCATTTTCTTGATCCTATCTGGAGTGTCTAACCTGTTGCAGATCTTGGTGTCATCTGCAAATAGGCAACCCTTCCCTTCCAGCCCTTCAGCAATATCACTAATGAAGACATTAAAAAGGCTGGCCCCAGGACTGATCCTTGAGGCACCCCACTGGTCACTCCTCTTTCCTAGGATTGGATCCCATTTACCACCACCCTTTGCTTTCTGTCCCTCGACCAGTTTCTAACCCAGTTCCCACCTTGTGGCCCACACCCAGGCTACCCAATTTGTTAACCAGTCTTTTATGTGGAATGGTGTTGAAGGCCTTGCTGAAATCGAGGTAGATGACGTCCACCACTCCCCCTTGATCCACCTCCTTTGTCACCCAGTCAAAAAAATCTATCAGATTTGTTTGACATGACCTTCGTGCTGTGAATTTATGCTGCCTCAGATCCTGTTCTCTGTTTAATTCCAAGTGTTCCACAATCCTTTCCTTTAGCAGCACATCCATAATCTTGCCCACTACTGAGGTGAGGCTGACTGGCCTATAGTTTTCTGCTTCCTCCCTGCATCCACACTGGTGAAGATGGACTACAGGTTCCTTCCTCCAGTCCTTTTGAACTACTCCTGTACTGAGCAACTCATTAAACAGGGCTGCCGGCAGTGCTGCTAGCACCATCCATAGTTCCTCCAATATCCCAGGGTGTTTACCATCTGGCCCCATTGCTTTGTCCATCCTCAGTTTTGTGAGTTCCTCTAGGACTGTCTCTTCTGTAAATGGACCGGTGTTCACCTCCCTCCCCCCTTTGTTTCTGATGCCTAGTTGTGGTCCCTGTCCCTCCCCCTCTTCAGTGAATACCGAACAGAAGTATTTATTCATTACTTATACTTTTTCTAGGTCTCCCTCCACACACTCCCCTTCATCCCCACTGAGCCTTACAATCCCACCCCTGGCCTTTTTCTTTCACTAATATACCTATAGAATATCTTGTCTCCTTTATTTACCATCTGTGTTAATATTTCCTCTTTTTGTGCCTTTGCACTCCAAACTGCTTTCCCTGCTTCCCTCTGTATATTTAGGTACACCACCCTATCCTCTTTCTTCCATGTCTCCTTGTATTTTCTGAAAGCCACCTTTTTGGCCCTTACTTTCTCTGCCACCTCCTTTGACAACCATAGCAGTTTATTCCTTCTCTTGCCCTTGTTTCTCAGCCCAATGCATTGATTTGTCACCTCCGCTATGGCTCTTTTTAGGTGTGCCCACTGTTCATGTTTTAGTTGATCATCCAGTACACTGATTCACAACATCTGAGTAGACTGACCCCAGCTGATTTTTTTTCACACAGATTGCGACATGCTCTCAGTGGATTTGTGGGGTCATCATTAAAATACTGCCATACTCCAGCAGATCTCTGTGGTGTTTTAGCTACATGACTGAACTGCTAGAGTTCTTTGGAAGCAATAGAATGGTTACTGAGGGATTATTTCATTTTTTTGACACAGTGGAATGACATTACTGAGCTGGATGACCTGGCAGGGCAGCACTGGCAGCAGCAGCAGTAGGGTTACAATGAGGCTTTTCATCTGAAGGCTGAGGTGACTGGCCTCTAGATTTCCCTTCCTGACCAACTTGCTTTCTTACTTTTCCCTTTTGCATTATTTTTTTTTAATTAGGCCATCTCCTTCCATGATGGCCTCCACTCTTCTATGTGATAGTCATCATCAGAACTTGTATAACTGGCAGCACACTTGCAACCTCCTCTGTTTCCTCCTCCTCCTTCTCTCCTGCATGTGCATTCTCTTCTACTTCCTCCTTTCCAGCTTCTTCCTCCTGCTTCTCCTTCTCCTTCTCTTTGACTTGTTCCCCTTCATCTTGGCTTACCCCATATCCCTCAGTTCTGGTTTTGCATGATTCTTACACTGTCACTTGCCCTTTTGCTGCCTCCTCTTCATGTGCTTCTACTTTCCCCTCCTCTATCACCTCCCTCTCATGCCCCCCAGTGCATCAACAGCTCCTCTTCTGTAAAGGAAAATGGAATCTGATGGTAACAAATGGCAACTGGCCCATCCACTCTCCAACCCAAAGTATTACTCTTGCTGTGGTGTGAGTGATCATTCTCCTCCCTTTTCCCTCCACCTTTACATCTCCTTCTTCTCTGATAAGGCCCTTGGGCCTGTCTCATCCATTTTTTGAATCCACTCCCTGTTTTGGCACAGACCACCTCTTCTGGCAGTCCACTGCACTTGTCCTCCACTCTTTCTAAGAAAATGTAATATCCTTTGCACTGACATTCTCCTCCACTGTAAGCTGCCTTGGTGGTGGTGCTATTGGATTGCTTTTATAAAAATGCATGATTAAAGTTGTCCCATTGGCACAGTGGTAGAGATATTACTCACTATGCCAGTGACCCAGGGTTTGTGCCCAAGCCTGAACTGGCAGAGGGTTGGCCAGGGAGAGAAGGATTGAGTGTCCAATGGACCACTCTCCTCCTATAGACAATTCACAAGTCAGGCACAAATCACCTGTTATATATGACACTTGGCTCCTGAAGTTTCGTGAAGAAGTTTTATTCAATCACAACACACAGTCAGACACAAGTCTAGACACTTAATGCATTTCGGACATGGTCCTTTACCAAAAGCTAATGCAGACCATACTAGACAAACAATAAATAGGTAGTTATTGATGATGTCATAATTACTTTTTTTACAAAGTATCAAATGATTGGTTAAAAACAGCATCACATCAATACAAACAATAAAGTATAATTTGCATGAAAACAAAGAAGGGATTGGAGGGACGGAGGAAGAGAAGAAGAGATTAAATACAACAGTGCATAAAACAAAAAAAACCTCTCTAAAAAACAGGAACTATATAGAACAGACAAAACCAGACCATAAAATAAGCAAAATGCCTCAGAATTGAGTATGTAAACTAAAACATTGTTTACATTTCAAGTCTTATTTTATATTATTCATTTCTCTGATTCTTAAATTTTTTGGGGTTTTTGTTTTATTATTTTTTTTAAAAAGGTTTTAGATCAAATTCTGTATCGAGCGCTGGATGTTTTGTGGCTCCCAAACTAATGATCCAGAATGCCTCCCTTTTCAGGACCAGATCATTAAAGTTGCCCGCCTCCCGTTTAAGATTTACTTTATCAGTTGCCATAAACTTAAAATTATGTTGTTGTCCATATTTGGTTTGTGTAACATGATTCGCTGTAGCATATGTAACATACCCTTTCTCAATGGCCCTGATATGTTTGCCCACCCTAGTTTTAAAATTTCTGGTGGTTTCCCCCAACTTAAAGTGCATTACGGTTGCAGTTGGCTAAGTAAATGGCACCACTGGTGTCACAGGTAATCATCTGTCTGATTTCAAATCTTTTCCCTGTGTTAATGCTGTGAAACTCCTTGCCAGTTTGTACGTATTTACAATTTGCACAGCATTTACATTCACGGCAACCCTTGGATGCTTTGTGTGAGCTATGTAATTCTATGAGGTTCCAAGTATTTGCTATGGACTAGCATATGTCCTAGTGAAGTAGCTCTTCTACGTGCCGTCCTTGGTGGGGAGTTGCTAATTCTCTAAGTCCTGGGTCACTTTGCAAGATGTGCCAATGTTTCTGTTAAATGTTCTCTAATGCTGAGGCATGTGCTGAAAATGTTGTGATGAAATTTAAATGAGCCAGTTGGTTACTTTCAATAGGTCATTGGTCTAATAATGTGTTTGTCTCTAATGCAGTGACATAGGGCAGGATTCACTAACCACGGGGAAGGTCCCACAGCTGTGGGAAAACCTCAGCATCAGGTGGTTGCCACTTATGAATCTGCAGGTTACCCACAGCTGCGGGTATTCATAAAGGTGGAGCTGGATTACTACCGGCTCCATGGATTATGGCAGCAGTCGGGTGCTATTGCCAGGGACAGCTGAGGGAGGCTGCTACGGACAATGGGAACCACCATAGCACCCTCCGCAACTGCTGCGATTGTGAATCGGGTGCTCAGCGGCTGCCGGCAATTTCAGAGCACCACTGGGGTTGTGGTGTGGGACTTAGTCCCAAACAGCTTTATGAATCCTGCCCATAGTCTCTAGCTTTGGTGATGTCACTATTACTATACCCTCTTTCTTTGAATCTTGCACTAAGGTCATCAACTCCTTGTTAAAACTGTGATTCTGTACTGCAGCTACATTTGATATGCATAAAATGACCTTCAGAAATGTTTCTTACTATGTGACAAGGGTGACAACTATTGGCCTGCAGCAAGGTGTTACCTGTTATTTCTTTCCTATAGACATTGGTGGTAATAGTGCCATTGGAATCCCTATACAACATAATATCCAAGAAATTTATAGCATCTTCACCACACGTGTGACAATTTCAGCTGTGGATTTGCACAATGCAGGTACTCTATAAAATTAAGCAGTTTATGTTTATTTCCATCCCACAATAGAATCATATCATCAATAAATCTCCTAAAGAATTTCATTTTGTTGAAAAATGGATTAACTGCTTCATTTAAAACATACTTCTCCTCCCACTCCCCAATGTAGAAATTTGCAATTGAGGGGGCACAAGTGGCCCCCATTGCTGTTCCTTTAATCTGGAGAAAAAGATCTTTGTCAAAAGCAAAAATATTATTGGTAAAAACATGCTCCAACAATTGGATTAAAAAGCCAGTTGGTGGGAGTTCATCTTTGTTGCACTAATTAAGGTAGAATGCTGCAGTGTCCAAAGCACAAACATGAGGGATATTTGTGTTTAAAGCCTCAATGTCAACTGTAACAAATTTGGTGCTTTCAGTCATTGTAAGTCCCTGTACCACTTGTACAACATCTTTTGTATCTTGAAGTAATGATGGAAGGATATTTATAAAGGGTCTTAAAATCTAATCAAGAAATTTGGAGGTTCTGTGAGTGGCTCGTCAGTGACTGACTTAGTGTCACTCACAATCGGGTGTCCTGGGGTTTAGGGAGCTTGCAGCCTACCCCCCCCCAGGATGGCATATAGAAGAGCTACCTCATTAGTAGATATGATAATCCATAGCCATTACATGGAACCCCATAGAAATACATGGCTCACACAAGGCACCCATGATTGCCACCAATGTAAACGCTGTGTAAATTGTAAATGCATACAAATTGGCAAGGAGTTCACAACATTAACACAGGGAAAAGATTTGAAATCAGACAGATGATTATCTGTGACACCAGTGGTGTCATTTACTTAGCCAGCTGCAACTGTTATGCTTTTTATGTTGGGAAAACCACAAGAAATGTTAACACTAGGGTTGGCGAACATATCAGGGCCACTGAGAAAGGGGATGTTACATATGCCACAGCGAATCATGTTACACAAACCAAAGATGGACAACGTCATAGTTTTAAGTTTAAGACAATTGATAAAGTAAATCCTAATCTGGAAGGGGGCAACTTCAAAGACCTGGTCTTAAAAAGAGAGGCATTCTGGATCATTGGTTTGGGAGCCACAAAACAGCAAGGGCTCAATTCAGCATTTGATCTAAAACCTTTTTTTTTTTAAAGTAATAAAATAAAAAAATAACAAATATTAAGAATCAGAGAAATGAATAATAAAAATTAAGACTTGAAATATAAACAATGTTTTAACTTACATACTCGGGTCTGAGGCATTTTATTTATTTTATGATCTTGCTTTGTCTATTCTATATGGTTCCTGGTGTTTTAGAGAGGTTTTTTTATTTACATGTTTTATGCATTGTTGTATTTTATCCCTTCTTCCCTTCCTCCTCCCCAGATCCCTTCTTTGTTTTCATGCAAGTTGCACCCTATTGTTTGCATTGATGTGATGCAATTTTTAACCAATCATTTAATACTTTGTATACAACGGCATTATGACATCATCAATTACTACCTGTTTATTGTTTGTCCAGTATGGTCTGCATCAGCTTGTGATAAAGGACCATGTCCAAAATGCATTACGTGTGCAGACTTTTGTCTGACAGTGTGTTGTGATTGAATAGAACTTTTTCACCAAACTTCAGGAGCCAAATGTCATTTATAACAGGTGGTGTGTGCCCGACTTGTGAATTGTCTATACAGCCTTTGTCTTGGTGTACCATAGGTCCTGTGCAGCCTTTCTTTGTGGAACCACTCTCCTCCTCTAGGGAGGGAGGGATGTGGAGTTTGGCATAAGCCTGACCGCAAAGGTCAGCTAGCAGTAAGGCAGCTATTGACCTCACCACATCGAGGGTGAGGAGGTCTAGCAGCCACCAATGTCCTGCATGTGGGAGCTTGTGCAAGAGCATCTTGAGTGGCATTGCATGGGCATTCCACCTCCTGAGGAGAAAACCAGGGTGAAACAACTGGACAGAGCATGAATGAGAGGTTCAACCCTCCCAGGTCTTAGAGCAGAGTCCTCTCCAGCACACAGCATCCATATGTTGGTGGCATAGGGAAGGCTGCCAACTCCCCAACATGGGGAGGGGAGAATCATGGAGGATGGCTGTATCAAGCTAAAACCATGAAGAACTGGGTGACAGGGCTGGGGGTTCAGACCCTGCATTGGAGGATAAAAAAGCATCAATGAAAAAAATTGCAGAGTTGGTGCACCTTGCCTTAACCCAAACTATTTCACTTTTCCACAGGTGACAAGACAACAGTAGTATTAGAAACAAAGAAACCTACATTTTTCTGGCAGAAAGGGACTACAAGACTTTTCCAGTCTTTTGTAACCCTCCCTTCCCTATTTAGTTTCAAGGGGCCTAATGCATCTCCCAGCCCCCCCCCCACACACACACTCTCCAGATAATTCTTCCTTTTAATGATACTCATGTGACTGTCACATGCATGCTTGGATCCTGTCACTGTCTTTGCCCCATCACCTCCCTAGGCAACCTCTTCCATCTGTCCACCTCTCATTCCATGAATAAATGTTTCTTTATCCTCCTATTGAATCCACAATCCCAATAACTTCACTGTGTTCTCTCTTGTAACCACATTTGTGCTCATACTAAAAAGCTCACCATATTCCATCCTGTTTAACCCCTGGATGTATTTAAAAATCTCAGTCATGTCCCCTGACTCTCCTGTTCTCTAAAGAGTGTCTTTTAAGGCCATTCCGCCTTTCCTCATACGGTTTCCCCTGCTTTTCCTGTATCATCTTTTTTTTTTTATTCTGTTTATACCTCTCAGAATACTGGTGGAGATGTACCCTCTTCATCAGCACCTGGAACCACAACCTGACATCCCCCCCAGGCTGCCCAGTCTGGGAGGCCTGCAGCTAACCCCCTGCAGTGGGCTCCCTGAGAGGAGAGACCGTGATCCACCTGTGGTCCCAGCTGAGGCTTACACTTTGTGCATCATTCGGGTTGAGGTTCAGGGACTTCACTAAGCTGACGACCCAAGGGTTTTAACTTTCAGTTTCTACCAGGAGACACGGTCATGCAATGACATCAGTATGGGTCACATTCACTCTAGCACCCAATCTGCAGTCATGTGCCATTGTCTCTGCCCACTACTTTGGAGGTCCTGGCCAGTGTGCACCCACTGTGTGTTGCTAGCAGGCCAGGATGCCTCAACCCTTCACCCCAGAGGAGGAGAGATGTCTGAGGGACCTTCATCCTACCTCCTGCTGGCTGACCATCTAACGCTCGGTGCTCATTCCTGAACACAGGTCATCAGTGGTGAAGGTGGTAGTGCTACTGCTGTGCCAGTGGGCTGACTGCTCCTGTATCATCTTGGTTGCACTCCTCTGTGCTACCTCTGCCATGTCACTGTACTTTTTAAAGCAAGGTTCCATAAATCCACACAGTACTGAAGGTAAGGGTGAACCAATGACTTATACAGGGGGAGTATAACCTGTCTCCTGCTTCTTCTGACTAGGATTTATAGAATTTTTACAGAGCTGATAGACTTTCATCCTTATAGCTCACTTTTCAATAGTTTCTTAGCATTTCCATGTAGTAGTTATCTAACTTGTGCTTAAAGGTATCTGTTGTTCTACTTGCCACTATATCCCTCCTTGTGCAACTCATCAACCCATTTGTTCTCCTCACTTCTCTAACCCTACCTTCCCTATTTAGTTTCAAGGGGCCTAATGCATCCCCCAGCTTCTTCTCACTACCTTTTTGCATACTGGGCTACTGCTTTCAGGTAATCCATAATGATAACCCTGAGATACCTCTCCTCAGAGGTACATGTCATGATCTCCCTTCCAATCCAGTTCTTGCCTCTGAGGTTGTTGTGTCTGATGTGTATGGCTTTTCATTTATTGGCTTTGCATTCCAGCTGCCAGATTTTGTACCACTCTTCTAGCCATTCCAGGTCCTTTTCATGGCCTTCACTCCTCCATTATGTCCATGCTATTGCAGATTCTGGATGCTATCTGCAAATAGACAAACTTTTCTTTGTAGCCCCACCCCTCTGCATCCCTTATGAATAAACTGAAGAGTATGGGACCCAGTACAAACCCCCTGGGGTGCTCTGCTCATGACCCCCATCTCCCCTGAGAATTCCCATTTGGTACTATACTACCAAGGGATGGGTGGGTTGGCTGTGACTTGATTCTGATTCTGTTTATTTTTTTTTTCAAAAGGTCCTGATTTATTCTTATATACTCTGATGAACTGTATACATATTTTAGTCTACTTGATTGTGAGAAATGCATAAGTATTATTGTCTTAGATCCCTCTGTAAAAAAATGTAACTTTAAAAAATAATTCTGTATTTTCACAGCATTTGATCAGCAAGCAGCCAACAGCAATAAAAAAAACTACATAACAGTCACCAGTGCTACAGTAGTGAGTCACTGAACAAGGAGGTCATGGCAGGGTATCCCAAAATTAAGTGATCTGATTCGTGACAAAATGATGTGAAATGGAAGATTTGCACCCAAAAATTAAGTGTTATCAAACAGAAAATTCAATAACGCAACACCAAAAATCTCTAAAAGTGCTACAGAAAGACACTGACAAAATGGCTTACTTAAACACAGACATGAAATAGAAGATTCAGTAAACAAACAGAGTTTAACCCAAAAATTAAGTGGCTTGATTTGTGACTAAGTGACATGATACAGAAAACAGGGCTGCACCCAAAAATTAAGCAATATCACACAGAAGATTCAATAGCACTGAAAATCACCAAAACTGCTACAGAAAGACAGTGACAAAATGGTTTACTTAAACACAGAAACCCAGATGAGAAAAGAAGTGTCCAAAATCTGTGAATTCTACAGTCAGTCAACAGGGGTAATACGTATTTTGTTATGCTATCAAAAATGTTTGAGTTTTATTATTTTTTTAAGTTTTTATGGACTCTATAATGAAATATGATATACTGGTATGTAATTTAAATTTGACTCTATAATTGATGTAATAACATAGAAAAGAGGCACTACAATCAATAAAACGAGCAGCAGAAATAAAAATAGGTGAGCCCACCACAGACCAATGTGGAAGCACTTAAATTGCAACTAGAAATGAGCTGCATATAAATAAACCAGCCACAGAGGATAAAGTATAGAATGTACTCACATTTTATTTTTTCACTTCTCAATTGTGGCAACAAGGTTGTAACAAAGTGCTCTTACAAAGCAGCAAGACATCAAATGGTTTAAATTTAGAAGAGGGGATGGACTGTATCATAAGCTACCAGCTCCACCTGCAACCTGGTGGAAAACAACACCTTTACCTTTTGATCCATCTGGGTGGAGCTTCTACAGAGGATGATCATGTGGTCCCAAGTACCCTATTAAATAGTGTGCCAAATTACAAAGTGCTCATGAAAATATCACATAAAAATCTAAATAATTACACACACCATAGACAACTTTAAAAATGGTCTAACAAGCATCAAGAGTTAAATGCTATATCAAAGGCAATAAATGTAAGGCTATCAAAGTTCATTTAATTTATATGACGCTGATGCCTACATGAAACTACATGCTTAATCACATTACTCCTAATGCCAAGTGAATGCAAATCTTATTTCAGCTGGGCTAGATATAATTAAAATACCTATGATTAATACATTATACTGTGCCCCACCATAGAATGAATTCCCTAGTCCTGTTAATTAAAGAGACAGCAAACATCTTGTTATTATTCTGGTACCTGTTAAGTTCCTAAACAGGACATTTCAAAAGTACCCAGGATTCTGCTAAATTTATTTGTTGACATTGTCACTTCATACTCTACTTGTTTTTTCTATCACCCCACAAAAATGAAGGAACTATATGTAGTTGAAAATAGTGTAAACAATATCCCATTTTCAGAAACATACACCATATATATTTATTTTTCCCTTCTATTGTTTTGTCAGGAGGTCTAAACCTCAGTTTCAGGTTCTTGGCAATGTGGGAATGCAAGTAATCACAGACACAGGCCCAGATATTCAAAAGGGATTTAGCCATGCGCCCAACAGGGTTCTTAACGTCACGCGGCTCAAAAAATGCGCCATTCTGCAATATTCAGAAGGGCCAGTTAAGCCACACGAAAACATGCTGAGCAACAGCGCAATGGAAATGAAGAGCATGCACGCAACCCGAGAGAGGCGGGTCCATACATAAAGTGTACAATCGATATCCGAACACTTGCGCAATGCATAAGAGTGGCTGAGCCGGAAGTTGCGTAGCACCGGATTTGAGCCAAAACAAAAGGCTCAAGGAAGCGGCGAAGAACCCTAGCAGGCCGCAAACTGGGGGAGAGACAGAGAGAGAGAGAGAGAGACAGGAGCTGGAAGGGCAGAGAGGGACAGTGGGTCCAGGAGGACAGAGAGGCCAGTGGGGGTGCCGGTGCAGTGGAAGCAGCAGTGGGGGCAGCGGGGGTAACACAGGAACAGCAGCCGGGGGGGCAGAAGCCAGGGAGATGGACAGTGTCAGCTTCCACATGGAAGCTGTAATGAGGGGGGTGAGACACCATGCTGCAGGGGGACGTGGCCGTGGAGGGGCCCGTCAGCGGTATGCCCCCAACAGGCGGTATCGTGCCCGCATCAGCTTTGAGCTGTACACAGACGTTGAGATTGTGGCCCGTTACCGCCTGAACAGGGCAATACTGAGACGGCTCAGCGAGCTGTGCAGTGATGTGATGCAGGCACCCTCACGACGGAGTCATGCTCTGTCCGTGGAGACCAAGGTGACAGCCTGCATGTGCCTGCTCACCACGGGCACCTTCCAGAGGCTGACAGGGGACACCACAGGCATTACACAGTCGGCCATGTCACGCATCCTCACCCAATTCCTCAGCGCACTGCTGCCTCATGCTGCTGAGTACATCCATTTCCCCAGCACCGCGGCAGAGCATACAACAAACATGCAGGAGTTCCACAGGGTAGCACATATGCCTGGCATGCTAGGGGCCATAGGCTGCACCAATGTGGCCATTCACACACCACCTGGCCCCGACGGCCATGCTTATCGGAACCGAAAGGGCTTTTCCAGTGTCAACTGCCAGGTGGTGTGTGATGCCACTGGGCGCATCATCAATGTCTGTGCCACACACCCTGGCGGAGCACATGATGCCTTCATATGACACCAGTCTGCACTGTGCCATCGATTCGAGAGTGGGAACATCCCCACGGGTCATCTAGTGGGTGAGTACACATGTATGGAATGCAAACTCTGTGCAAGGGTGGGAATGACACAGGTGCCATGGTAGTGGCACACAAGGATATGGGCAATATGGACCTGACATGACACTGATCTCCACTATCTCCACACAGGTGACTGCGGATACCCACTCCGTCCCTGGCTGCTCACACCATACCGGCGCCCCATGACCCCAGCGCAGCTCGGTTTCAATGAGGCACATGCTGCAACATGTAACATCATAGAGCGGGTGTTTGGGATGCTCAAGGCACGCTTCCGATGCCTGGACACCTCCGGTGGAGCCCTACAGTATAGCCCCCAAAAGGCCTGTGGGATATTCCTGGCCTGTTGCATCCTGCACAACATGGCCAAAGACCATGGGATAGCCGTACAGGTCCAAGAGGGGGACAGCGATGGGGATGCCAGTGGCGCCGGTGATGTGGGTGATGAGCAGCCCCCCCTAGGACGGAGGGACCCCCGACTGACCCGGCAGGCCCAGCTGCACCGGGACACCATTGCAGAAGAGCACTACGCCCAACACAGGTAAGTCAAGGGGACATGTGCAGGCAACACTGTCCATGCGCAAACCACAGGCACACAGGGGAACACACGTGCATGAAGGTCAGGGGAGTTGAAGGGTCCAGGCATACCAACACACCATCAGAGAGGGGTGAGCACTCATATGGACACACACACACACCAGGCAGCATACAGGACAGCAGCACAGCACTGCGGAAATGACATTGCCAACACACAGCACCACCAACCACCCCCACCACCTGGACTGTCCACGTACGTGTGTCAGGACCTGGGCAACCTTGCACCTTGGTGTACAGTGCAATGCAGGCATCATCATGCACACGCACCTGTGGACAGCAGTTGGGAGAGTGTGCAGGTGGTCCGTGTGTCAGCTTGGTGAGCAGAGCACCCAGCAGTGCACTGCCCACCATGACACACATTGCACACAGGGCAGCACCAGACAGGGCCTGCATTGGGAGACAGCTCAGTCAGGTAGCACTGTCCCACGGCCACCACGGATGCATGGGCAGCCCCGCCGTGGCCTAGCAGCACTGGCAGGCTGAGCAGGGGCCACATCGGGTGGTGCTGGTGCACCACCAGGGGTCCCAGTGCATGACCGTGACCTTGCCCGCACAGGGGTCTGCATCCTGCCAAACAAACTTGCACCAGGGGTGCTCGGGATGCCCACAGCAGAACCCGGCATCGACAGGCCTGGTGTCGCACGATGCCGGGGACGGGGAGTGGAGTGCGCACTGTGTGGGGTGTGTGGTACAGGGGCACCTGACAGTGTGGCCAATGTGTACGCCACAGAGACCACTGCCTGGGTCAGCCTGTCAATGGCAGCGGTCACATCCTCCCCGCAAGGACCAGCTCGGCTCGGTCCCGAGAGCACACTCCCTGCCATGCCGCTCCACGGACACAGACAGTGCCTCCACGGACCATGCAACCCACCCCTGCAGCTGTACTGACTCCTGCAGCAGGTGGGTGTGCGCGTCCAATGGGTACTGTGCCCCAATGGCATCGTCACCCCAGGGTGTGGACGGTCCTGGTGCACAGCACCCCTTGAGGGTGGGCGTTGTTCGCCAGGACCAGGTATGGGTGGATCAAAGGGCAGTGGACATGTGCCACTGCTTGACACTGTCCCCAGACCTGGTGTGCAACTGCTGCTGCCGCCCTCAACTGCTGAGCCCCAGGTCCACCTGTTCCACCTCCGTGCTGTCAACAGTGCCAGACACCTGCACAGCCACCGATGCCCTCCGGTGCTGACAGGCACAGCCTGGGACTGTGCCAGCATGCTGGTACACAGGTGTGAACCAGGAAGGCCCAGGGCACGTGCTGGCCTGCCATGTGTCCGTCGTGGGACACACACTATCACTGGCCATTGCAGGCCTGCTATCATCAATGGTGCAGTGCGTGCCACTGCCATAGGCACAGCATGCTGGCATACCTGCATGCCAGACTGCTGTGACACAGGCTGTACCCCTGCACCCGTATCACTGACGCGAGTTGTTGGCCCAGCCTGCATGCTGCTGCAGTGCCTGCAGGCTGGTGGCGGAGGTGGATGGTCCCTCCTCCACGTCCAGCAGGTCTGCCTCACTGTCTGGACCCACCACCACCACCGTCTCCTGCAGATGAACAGGATCTGTAACAGAAAGAGTACATGTGAGTGCATAACGAACAGCAGCCCCCAACAACATCACCATGTCATACCGTGCAGTGATGGGCTTCCACCTGTCTGGAATCCTCCGCCTGAACGCCCGCAATGGCACTCGGCTGCATGGCCGTGACCAGTGTCTCCTCTGTAGGGGTCAGCTGCAACACCACTGGTGGGCCCCACCAGTGCCAGCATGCCACCCTGAGGCTGCCACCTTCTCCTTCAGCCTCCTGTGGTCAGTCCCCATCTTCTTCCGGCATTCCTGCCGGGCGCTGGTGGCTTCTGTGCAGGTTGCCGGCCCGAGCCACCCCCTCCCCATGCAGCTGCCGTCCTGAGGGGTGCCCTCTGTCCACTCAATACTGGCTCATCCTCCAGGTAGGCCTGGAAGAGGGCCCTCGGTCTCTGCCGTGGTGAAGTTCGGCCTCCTCCTCGCCCGCTGTCCACCCTCAGCCTGGCTCTGGTCAGTCATGATGATCTGTATGGGTGGAAGTGGACACCTGTCACTGTGCAGTCCACAGCATTTCCCCATGAGCATAGCTGTCGGCCCAGGGGCAGAAGCCCCCCCCGTTTCCTCTCCGCATGGCAGATGCTGATAGAAAGGGTGCCCTTTGTCCCTTTCTAAGTGCCCTTTTCATGCTCAGCCCCCTCAACCTTTATCATCCTCCAGCACCCCTGCCCATGAGCATTGTCCTGAGCATCACACAGCATGTAACTCACCTCTCACCTGCAGCAACCAAATCTGGCCAGCACAACCCACTGTCGCAATTTTTATAGCGCAACACATGCAAATGAGGTGTGGCACAACTTTAATGACATGCTAATCGGCGCCCTCGCCTTTGAATGGCTGATGAATGATTTGCATATGTCGGCTGAATATCGCGTGTTGGCGCTAGCGCACTGGAAGGTCCGGCTGAGCCAATGGCGCATGTTTGTGGCTGCGTGCTACACTGCATTGTGCATGCCCAGACAGGTTACGCATGCGTCAATCGTGCTGCAGACCTGCTGAGCACGATAGGCGATTCAGGCCATGGCCACCATTGTGCCAGTGGCGCTACAGTACTGGGCACTATATGGCGCTGTGGCACTTCTGCGCGATAGTCCACTGTGGCACTGGTGCTCTGCTTGGCAGTCACGCAGGATGCCTATACGTCCTATGGCACTGTGCGTAGCCTTGCGTCAGTGCCGTGAAATTGTGTATGCCCTCTGACCCCTGGCGCTGTTGGCATGCCATGTATACCGTCCTATTAGCTGTCTGGTGACAGCGCCATGTAAAGTAATGGCGCTGTTCGAACAGCGTGATTGGAGCCTGTGCTGGTCTATTGTGCAACAACTCCACGTGGGATTCGGGCAGCGGGTGCCATATTGCCTGCTGTAAAGTTGGTGCCATGGCTGGAGGAGGCGGTGTCCTGGAGCCAGCGAAGTGGCCAACCTGGTGGCCTGGTGGAGCCCCACTGTGAGGCACTGTGGGTGAGGCCCCTCACCATGCCTAGGACCCATGTGTGGCAGCAAGTGGCCACTGACCTGGTGGAGGTCACTGGCCAGGGCCGGTCTGCTGAGCAGTGCCAGCACTGGTACAGTGACCTCCGCCAGAGGGAGCTGGAACTGTTGACGCGGCTGCGTTCACATGCCAGGTGGGGCATGGTGCCTAGGCCAGGTGAGTGTACCATCTATGCACCTATATTTTCTGTAGGGGTGTGTGTGTGTGCTTGGGTGGCTGTGCATAGGTGTGTCAGTGTGTGCAGCTGTGCGATGGATGGTTATGGCTGTGTGGGCAGGCACTCTCACTGGGGCAGGGGGCACTCTGCTTTTGAGTCACACTGATGTTTGTCTCAACATATGTCTCCCACAGGCCGGATTGTGAGGACACAGGACCAGGGTGATGTGGGCCATGCCAGGGCCCCGGTGCCAGGGGGTGTTGTGCCACAGCAGCAGCAGCGTCAGACCCAGCTGCTGGAGGAGTGTGAGTATCATTACTTCATGGATGCTATTGCATGCTGGGGGGGCAAGACCACCAGCCATGTGGGACACAACCAAAGGGGAGGTCATAGTTCCACCATACAAAACACTAGTGAGTCCCCACACTGGAGTACAGTGTACAGTTCCGGAGACCATACCTGCGTATGGACATGGACTGGGTGGAGAGGATTCAGAGGAGGGCGACATGGATGGTGCATGGATTGCATCACAAGTCCTATGCAGACAGGTTGACGGAACTGAACATGTACTCCCTGGAGGGGAGGAGGGTGTGGGGATATAATGGGGACATACAAGTATCCTACAGGGGGGAACAGAGTGCAGGAAAACAATATTTGTAAGCGTAAAGGATGTTCCAGGACTAGAGGGCATGGGATGCAGTTGGAGGGGGGTCGTTTAAGAGGAAACATGAGAAAGTATTTCTTCACAGGATGGGTGGTGGACAAGTGGAACACCCTGCCAGAGGAAGTGGTGGGGGCTGACTTGGTCACGGGATTTATGAATGCATGGGTTAGCCATAAAGGAATTCTGGAGGTCAGGGGTGAGGGGGAACGGACTTATAGGACAACAGAGTGAATGTACAAGGTCAAATGGACAGACTGGGTGTCCCATAGGCCCTTATCTGCCGACACTGTCTATGTATCCATGTATGTAGGCATGACACAGGTGACCTGCATCACAGTGCAGCATCATGGCACATCTGTGTATGCATCACAAGTGGTCCAGGCATGCACTGGGCACATAGCTGTGTAACTGGCATCGCACCACGTTGCCACATCACTTGCCAGCCTAGTTTGTACTGTGATTGATGTGGGCAGTGTGTGTGGGTGGTGGTGCGCATAGCTGGTGCCGCCTGTTTGTGATGGCCATGTGCATGTTCACTGTGGGGGGGTGCATGCCATCACAGGTGCGGGACATTGGGTTATATGGCTTGCAGGTTGGGTGGTGTTCAGGGTTGTGGTCAGTCCTCAGCCATTGACTGTGTTCCCATTTTCCTAGGCCTCGAGGTACTCAGGAGGATTGGGAGGGTATGTCGCACCTCACCCAGGTGTCACAGGAGAACCAGGCGATACTCAGGCCACAGCGCCATGGTTCCAGGAGGCGGAGGCACAGGACGGGACACCAGCAGGGGAAGACCGGCAGCCAGCTGAGCCATAGGCCACATTCCTTCCACTTCGCCCATCCCTATCACCCTGCCTTCCCTCTCCAGGTTTTATTCCCTCCTTGAACACCCTGCCTTTTACCCGTCCCCCACTTGTACATAGTTTCACCTGTTTATGTTTATATGTTGATCTTTTAAATATACATTTCTATTTTGATACGACTGCTGTGTTGGTCTCTGATTTGCAAATGGCTATGGGTGCTCGTTGCAGGGGTGTACATGCCATCTGGGCTGAGTATGGTCCTGGGTATATGTGTGTGTGTGTGTGTGTGTCCATGGGAGGTATCACCAGCATGGCATTGACTTTCTGTTGGTCTTGCCGTCTGCTGCCACCCACTGCTGGGTGCACAGGGTGGGTCTGGCTGGTATGCTTCTCTGCAGCATGGGGTTGACATGTGGCAGGGGATGCATGGTGTTTCCTGCAGTGCCAGTCACTGCACATAGCGGTGTCTTGGGGTCACAGTTACGGTGTGTGTGCTGTGCGTCGGGGGCTGATGTCACTGTGGTTGTCAACCCCTGTGTGTGGCACTCTCTGCCTGCCAGTGGTTGTGCTGGGTGTCATGGCTCTGCTATGCATTGTTGGCTTGTCCCCATGGGCACGTGGATCATCCGTCCCACCCCAGTGATGCTGTGCTAGGGTGTGCGGTGTGGTGTGGGTTCTGCAGTGTGTTCCTGTGCCCATGTGTGGCATGGCTGGCGGTGGGTCCCAGCCTGCCTCCCTGGATATGCAGTTCCATTGCTCTGGGGGCTGTGCTTGTGCTATGGCAGCTCTGGAATGCTCAGCTGAGCTTCCATGGTTCGCCATAAGGCAGCATTTAGCTCAGTTTCTCTTCCCTGGTTGGGCGATGGCTGGCGCAGTATGCGATATTGAGGCGTTGGTTGCTTGCACAATTTGCTCTGCTCCATGTTTGAATATCGCACCTGTTGCGCATTTGCGCAACTGGTTTGCGCTTGCTCCTACTGTTGCGCCAGTTTTCAGCGCAGTTTGAATATCCAGGCCACATTGTATAAGAGTAATAAACTTGTTTATTACTACCAAAAGGAGTAAATCACAGTTGCCCTAAGCAGTTCTTACCAATATGAACTGGGAGCCAGTGCTAAGCATTCCCTATACCTCGAGGTTTCTTTGTGTCTCTTGGAATCTCCGAGGTACAAGACTAGTGTATCAAATTATATACCTATGATAATTACTATGGTTACTGTAAGACAGAAACATTTCTAGTTACAGAGATGAGCCCTACTGGCTAAATTAGAGGAGGCA
This sequence comes from Neoceratodus forsteri, assembly GCA_016271365.2. Lineage (NCBI taxonomy): Eukaryota > Metazoa > Chordata > Ceratodontiformes > Ceratodontidae > Neoceratodus > Neoceratodus forsteri. The sequence continues at coordinate 838,872,741 of CM028131.1, forward strand.
CCATGGTCCAAGATAACATTATACAATTTTGTAGTAGTCATCAGTTTGTGAACAAAAGAGTTCTTATACAGAGTCTTACATAACTCAGTGCAGTGGTACAAATCATCAAAAGGTGGCAATGCCGACCTACATATCATAATTATTCCAAGGACACAGGTGCCTTGGCATATAACAAGTAAGAAATACACAGAAAATACATAGGAGAATATATGTATTAGCAAGAAAAGTGTATTACAACAATATGCGTACATATCCTGACATCTGCTCTTGTACGGTAGATGCCCTTAGCCCTATATGTTAGTATAACATATACTTAAGCACTAGCTGTCTACGGTGTACCTCTGAAAGTACCAATTAGGGTGCAGGGACCTTGTGTAACATTCTCCCCTTGTTGCCTCCAAGGGCATCACAGGTAAATCTAGGGAAAGGCCAGAGAGCAGTGGTCATTTACAAACCCGATGCGCGAGCTTTGTAAAGGAACTCGAGCTGCTCACGGTGTTGGCGCAGTGTGCACCATAGGCAGCAGAGCATAATAATCAAAGTAAAGATCAAAAATGTTTGTATAATAACAAAACCTTTAAAAATAATTTCTAACCAGGTGTTAGTCAATGCATCATTCCTGTCACCATCATTAATTAATGAGAGGATAGCTTCATTGGCCTTGGTCATATTATTGCTGATGTGGATGAGATGTGTGTCTTTCCTGTCTAAAAGTGATTTTAATGTAAGTGTCAGTGGGTCTATGTCTACATTAAAATATGGTAAGTATTCGGACAGTGTGAGCAGATAATCGGGGTTACCATCAATGATGTCTGTATCCATGAGGGGGACAGGGGTAATGACGGTATGTCCAATCACAGTCTTTTGGTGGGGGACAAAGCAAAAATTGGGGTTGTCAATAACACATGTCACAGATCCATAAGTATAGCTTTTAAAGTTAGTTAGCACACAATACTCCCCATCAGAATTATATTGAGAGTGAACAGTAAGGAGTCTCCACTTTTGCAAGTGGACAGGGCAGGTGTAGGCTGTCTTCAAAATCCATGTTGACAGGCGATGAACCTTCTCACAGTATGATTGGTAAAGCTTATCCGGAGCCAAAGTCGAATCCGAGAAATCCGTGACATTCTTGGTGATGTCATCATCCATGGTAAAAGTCCAGTCAATGCTGTCTGGAGAATAACCACAAACAGGTTAAGTAACATCAAATACATCACATCAGCACAAGTAAATGTATTGTTTCTTCGCACAGCAGTCCATGTGCGGAGCCACCCAGGTGTCCAGGAAAGGATGGAAAACCAGTAGAGGTGGTAGATCCAGGTGTTCTCTGTAGATGTCTTCGTCCAAATGCCCAATGGAGTGTACCAGTGCAAGCTTGTCAAACAAGGCTGTAGTGGGATCAAAACATGGTAAAGAAACAGTAAAAGAAATAAACATAGTATCTCTTATGGAACATTTCTTAGTAGTGAAACAAGGACCAGTGTTAGGGTGTCTGGTCACAAACCCCAAGTTTCTAGCTATGGAGAGAGGAATGGTTAGAGTTTGTTGCATACACATAGCAATACAGCTAGGGGTTTTACATCGTGGACAATACCATTTGGAAATGCGTCTGTCATGTATGATATCAGGGATCCTTCCAGATTCTAGATCACGGAAGAGATTGTTGATGGTAGTGATGATATATGAGCCATAGGCAGAGCAGAGAATTTCTCTAGTAATGTATTGTTTATCTGCTTCTTTGTTGTTTTGTTGAATGAATGCATTAATCTTGTCTTTCGAATCAGTGAATGCCTTAGAAATGTCGTGCAAGTTGTATACTGTGTATCTTTCTTCCTGACTAAGGCCATCCACACCATGCAATAATGGGGGCAGAATATTGTTAACCAGGCCAGTAGAAAACTTGGCAGAATGAGATTTGATAGCAGCAATGTCTGCTTTATTCCAAATAGACTTAGCCGTACCAAAAAGGCCTGTAACAGTACCTGTTACACATGTGACATCAGAACTGTCAACTTCACGTGTCTTACGTTTATGACTTTGATCATCAAGAGTGGGTTTTCTCCTGAAGTTGCCTCTATATTCAGTAGAATGGACCCCAGCAATAGGGTCTTGAGTACAAATCTGAAATGCAGCTGAACTATCAAGCAATAATGAACTATAAAATGCTGATGTATTAGTATTGTGACACATACCAAATTCTTTCATATTCCAGTAAGTAAGATTAAGCAAAACAGGTATATGCATAAACTGTAAGTTATTAATTAATGAACCTGGGAGGGCAGTGGCTGTTATACCACTACGGGGAACGAGGTGTGCTGTGGGCATTCCAAAAACTGTTTATCAGTGGGTGGTAACAAAGAGAGATACATGGCTGCAGAAGCCATATGGTGTACAGCACAAAATTTTTGAGCAGAATCCTTAGACAAAGAATTACAGTACAAAGGATCAATTAAGACAGTAATGTCGTACAAACCAGAATGTCTTAATGCAGTTTGTAACAAGGACAGAGAACCATTTGGGGATAATTAAGCATTGGGCCAACCCTGGAAAGTTCCTTTGGAGAGTTTGGCCCTGGGAGAATGTGTCCTTGTGATGTGGTTTGCCACTCAGTTTGTAGGGTAGATTTATCAGGAGCAACAACCGAGGTGGTGAGGTAAGCATCGGAACCTTCCTGGACAGTAATTAGACTATCGGGTATATTGATGGATGCTCCCTCTGAAGGAGATACTGGATGATCAAGGTGTGGTAGGAGGTTCGGTACCGTGCCTTGGATGCAGGGGATAACTCCTGAGATGAGGAGATAATGGAACAAGATAGCCATCTTGTCAGTGTATCTGAAAAGCAAAATCAAACATTAGTAAGTTAGTACTATTCTGCCCAATGGGGTGAGGAAAAGTAATTAAGCTCCTTTATACAGTTTCAGCTGGTTTGCATGTAACCATTTGTCAGTCAACTTATTGTTATGCAGGAGTCTAACCTGATAGACTGCCAGACTGAGCTTGTTGACAATTGGGTATGGGCCTTCCCACTTATTGCAGAAGGAATGGGTAGGATGTGCAAATCGGAGTACCATTACCTGATCTCCAACCTGCCAATCTACTTCTTGTGTGTGTTTGTCAAACTGTATTTTGGATTGTTGCTGGGCCTTGCCCATGCAGTTGGCAGCATACAAGTGTGTGTGTATGAGGTCTTTTCTGAGTTTTTCCACATATTGATCTACCAACACATGGTCTTCAGTGGGGGTATGCAGGTCAAACAACAGGTGTCCAGGTATTCTCATCTGTCTTCCAGTCATTACCTCAAAGGGTATGAGCTGGGTAGTGGCTGAGGGTGTAACCCTAATTGCCATAAGGAGTAACGGCAGTGGGGAATCCCAGGTTTTGGGATTGTCCTCAATGAATTTGGAAAGCATTTGCTTAATCCATCTGTTGGTTCTTTCTACTTGACCTGAGGATTGAGGGTGGCAAGGTATGTGGAACTTCTGTTGAACTCCAAGGAGTTCAAGAGATTGTTTTATCAACTCACCTGTAAAACTGGTTCCTTTGTCAGGGTCTACCTTGAAAGGTAGGCCCCACCTGGAGAAAATCTGTTCCACCAGGATTTTGGCAGTGGTCTTAGCAGTACACGTCTTAGTGGGAAAAGCTTCAACCCACTTAGAGAAGAGATCAGTTACCACAAGCTCATACTTGTTATTTCTGCTGGTATTGGTCAGAGGGCCAATAAAATCAATCGGTATGGCATGCCAAGGGCCAGAGTGTCGTTGTGGTAAGAGTTTGGCATTTCATTTGGAAGGGACAGGGTTATTTTGCACACAAATGAGACAATTGTCTATGTACCGTTTAACATCTTTGGTGACACCAGGCCACCAGGTGGTGGTCTTAAGTCTTTGGAGGATGTTTTCCACTCCCTGGTGTCCACCAGTGGGTGTGTCATGCACTTGGTGCAAGAATTCAGACCTGAGGTGTCTGGAGACCACCCACAACTTGGTGGTGGAATCATCTGGTTAGTACCTGATGAGCTTGTCTTCTGGTGACAAGTGTAACTTACCTTCATGCCTCTGGTAGGGGTTATGTGTGGGAAGTTTCTCTTCGGTACTCTTGTCAAGGAATCTGAACACTTCTTTGAGTTCAGTATCAACATGTTGGTCTGCTGAGAGGTCCAGGGGGAGAAAGGTTCAGGTTTCTTCCTGAGTGCTGCAATTTGTACAGCCACATTTGCTTCTGGATGGACCCTCATCCAGATGTCCCCCCCTCGGGCCCCGTCCTTGTCAAGGGTGTCTGCTGTGTCATTGAAGGCATGATAGGGGTCATGGAGAGAATGGGCTTTGACTTTATGTAAATAGAATTTGTGTGCAAATTTTTGTGCCAGTGAATATATGTATATTACCAATTCCTTGTACTTCACTGGGTTGCCATCAGAGGAGAGGAAGGAGTTCTTCTGCCAGAAAGGAAGAAATTCTGTAAGAGAACAACAAACCCAGTTAGAGTCTGTAAAAATGATAGTATCCTCAGTCCCATGCTGGATGAACTCGAGGGCACACGCCACCACTGCCATCTCTGCATACAGTGATGATGCCACACTGCAGCGCATAGATATTTTAACAGTGTTCCCATAAGGGTAAATCACTAGAATGCCCATCCCTGTGATTTGTTCTCCCTGATAGTAGGATGCTGAACCATTAGTAAAGACGCGACACAAAGAGGTGTTGTCAAGTATTTGTGGCATGGCAGGGAGGAAAGGACCTGGATCTGGAAGATCAGGTGACTGCAGTGTACATTCTTTGGGTTCCCCTTGGAAAAGGAGTCCATGAGCCAGCATAGATGGAATTTTTGTTGGGTGTACCTGTATGACTCTATCCTGGAGAAGAAGTGACCAGTGTGTCAGTCTGGTGTTGGAGACTGACCCATCCTTCACTCTGAGAGCAGAAAGGTGGTTGGGGTGTGGTTGGAGTTGATGGTCAGTGGAGAGTACCCAATGATATACAGGAAGTGCTTGACAGCTCAGTAGGTGACCAGAAGGTTCCTTTCACAAAGGCTATACTTCTGTTCCACTGGGGTCAAGAGCTGTGATGCATTTACAATGGGTCTCAGGGTGCCATGAACCTTCTGGGCCAACACTGCTGACATGGCAATGTCAGAGGTGGCACATTCCAGGTGGAATGGTAGTGCTGGATTGGGGTTGACCAGAGCTGGGGCAGAGGCCAAGGCCTGCTTCAGTGACATCATAGCCTGGGTGTGCATAGGGCCCCAAGTCCATGGGATGTCTTTTTTGAGTAGCTCATACAGAGGAGCAGCTTTCTGAGCAAAATCACAAATAAAATCTCTTGAATAATTCACCATACCTAGAAACCTTCAAAGAGTTGCCACGCTGGTAGGCAATGGCAAATCTGGCAATCCCAGTATCTTCTTCCAGGTAGGGCTTCGACCTTGGTCAATTATTTTCAGACCCAGAAAGAGAACTTCTTTCTGACATAGTTATGCTTTTGCTGGATTGCATTTCAGGCCTGCTCTCTGAATGAGAGTCAGTAGTTCATCCAAGAGATCCAGATGTTGTTCCTGTGTGAATGTTGCCAGCAACAGGTCATCCACATATTGCAAGATACATTGGGGAGTAGAGAAAACTCTCGAGGGCATCCATCATGTGCAGATGGAACAGGGACGGGCTATTATGGAATCCTTGCGGCAAGCAAGTCCACATGTACAGTTTTCCTTCAAAGGTGAAGACAAACTTATATTGACTCTTAAGAGCCAATGGTAATGACCAAAAGCCATTGGAAATGTCCAGGGCACTGAACCATTTCAGGTCAGGGGTCAAGAGTCGCAGCACATAGGGTGCTGATGCCACAGTTGGGGAACAACTGGGGGTGACCTGATTCAGTTTCCTGTAGTCAATAGTAAGTCTCCAGCCGCCTGTGGGTTTTTTCACGGGCCACACTGGGGGAGTTAGCAGAAGAAACACAAGTTCTGATTACTACTTGCTTGAGGAGTGACTTGATTGTTTCTCTAAGAGAAGGCAAGGCCTCAGTTGGAAAAGGATACTGTCATTGCCTCTCATGTGCTGGGCCTGGCACTTCAATGACAGTGTGCATTCTGCCACAGTCATGTTTGTTAATTGCAAATGCCTCCAAATGTCATTGCAAAATGGGCAGAAGCTTTGGGAAAAGCTCATGACCTTTGAACAAATCTATGACTTCATACTCCTTGTCATTGGCAGCTATTGTCGCCACAACATGTGAATCAGGGATCAGAATGGTATGGTATTGACCCTGAATCTGTATCAGTAGCATGTTAGCTAGATCCACCATACAGCCATGTGGTGCAAGGAAGTCAATTCCTATGATACTAGGATGATCATGCATTACCATTAGTTGGAAAGTGTGTGAGGCCTTTAGATTGCCTAGCTCTACTGGTAGGGGTAGAGAACGGTATGCAGGTAGCCTAGTACCATCAATTCCTGACATGTTGGTCCTCTGTCTGGTGGACCAAGGGGATGTGTCTGGATGTTCATCATGTAATACAGATACAGCTGCACCTGTATCCAGCAAGACTACAAGTAGGCGGACCCTGGCCTCAGCCTCGGTGCAGGGCCTTCCATTTGTATCCAAAACCAGCTTGTTTACAATCTGGTCTGGGGCCTGTAATTGTCAATCTGTACTACTGGAAGCATGGAGAGGTTGGGCCTGACTCCTGTGAATCATTTCACCATGCTGCACTGATGCTATATACGGAGCAGCTTCTGGGTTCAGGCCTGTATGGGCCTGAAGGCCTGCACTTCCAGTATCCCTATGACCTGTTGGGGTCTGGGTCATCGGTTGTACCGCTGCAAGGGCCTGTGTGTGAACAGCATCCGCAACAGAGTGCACTTATCCCAGGAGCTCTCGGAATTTCCGATTCTCTTCGGCTATCTCCCTATATGAAGGGTCTGTTCTTTGTTGTTGGGGTTTACCTTTACCCTTATGCTTTTTATTCTTATGCCAGTTCTGGTTCCCATCCCATTGTTGTTGCTGTTGCAGTTGTTGTTGGTGTTGGGTCTGTTGGGGGTGTTGGTTATCAGCTGGAGGGGCCTGTTGATATTGGGCCTTTTGGTGTTGGGCCTGCCCTTCCACAGTGTAGTGCAGCGTGGCCTCTAAAGCAGGCTGCATGACAGCTACTTTCTTGGAACTGGAGCCCAGATCATGGATGTGGAGTTGGTAAACTCTCTTGGTTTTCCCAAGGATGTTGGCAAACCTATCCATATTGGGGTAGGTGGTTGTCTCTACCTTTTCTCGTACTGCAGGAATCATGTTCCTAAGGAACAGGGTCTTATGCTCAATAAGATCTACATCCACAGCTTCTTGTGCCAGGTGCTTTCCTGCTCAGTAGGCCATCCAAAGTCTCTGGTGGTAAGTCACTGGACTTTCCTTTGCATTCTGTTTTACAGGGTATGCAAGCATCACTCCTACTACACCTGGGCTGTGAGCAGAAATGAGCTCAGCTGTAACCTCATCAAAGGTGGCATTCCCATCCTGACGGATGGCATCGAGGAGTTTGGCCCACAAACTAGGATCAATGGTCTGGATAGTATTTGGACCTGGTATTCTGCAGCAAGGCTAAGCATCTTGCATTTAGAACACACCTTTTCTAAGTGACAGCTAAGGTTATCAGACGGGTTCATCTGACCAATATTGTCAGCTATTTGCTGAACAGAGTAGGCCATTTGTAGGGGATTACTGGGTCAATCAGGCAGAGGTAGATTGTCTTGGGTACCGTCTAGGGCAGCCCGAGCTGCAGCCTCTGCTGCAGTTTGAACAATACCATCCTGAGTGCCAGCCTCCTTCAGAAGCTGCCTAATCTGGGTTTTAATGGCCCGTTTACTTCTGTCAGGAAGCGGTACATTGCCTATTGCAGTTTCAATCATCGTTTCTATCTTTTGCCTATCTTCCACATTAATAACAGCTATCAGTGGTGCTGTCGGGACCAGGTCTGGGCTTGCTCCCCCCCCATCATTGGGGCCACCATGTTGGCATCTCCCATGATGGGCATCACGACGTCGAAGACGTATGACATGGTGTGGTTGGAGTGGGGACCCGCCATGTTGTGGATGGCTGAGTGGGGTTTCTGGGCCATAGTAGGGGTGTGACTGGGAGTTGTACTGAGAGATGTCATCATCTGATACCTCCCCTTCAGATGACGTGTGTAAGGCAGGGGCTATACCTCCCATCACTTTAATATGGCCAGCCTGAACCTCCTGCTGATGGCACAGTTTTGCCATCTTGGTTTTACATTCAGCATGACTTACAGTTGCAACATCCATATCAACCTCATCTTGCATTTGCTTCTGCAACACTCTATACGTGGCGCTCAGTTTGGAATTGTCCCTAGTAGCCACTTCTAAGTCATTACGTACCTGGTTCATCTCGTCCTGTAGCTCTCCCATCTCCTAACTCAACTGAGCATTTGCAGCACTGAGCAAATCATTCATATGCAATGCCTGCCCCTTATCCTGTCTCAAACTTTCACACTCCTGCTTCAACATACAAAGTTCCTGTTCTCCAGCTTGAGCTGAATGATGCAAAAGTGAATCCTTTTCATTCCGGAGAGTTTGTAGTTCAGACTCCAAGTTCTGCTGCAGTCTAACACATTCCATTTCCTGCAAACCCATCTGTTGCTTAAGAGATGAAATTTGCAGATCAAGGGTTCGAAACATTGCTTCGGAGTCTTCTAGAGCAGCATAGAGAGCCACGACCATCAACCCTTTAGCCTGATGCTTATTGGTTGATTGTCTCATCTCTGTGTACTGGGTTGAAATCCCCAGTATAGGGTTTTCTGATTGACTTGCATCCCGCGCGAAGTCAGTCCATCCTCCATGGGAGGTAAGGAAGTTCGAGACATCGAGTCTCAGTTCTGCGCTGATATTTGATATGGGGGCCATTGTGTGGGAGTGAACGAAAAATCAAACTGTGAAAAAGGCGTCTTACTATGTATTGATCCACAGCAGGAGCACTTTATACACAGCTGGGCTACTGTAAAAGTTGTAGGCTTACAAATCAAAGCTGTAATGGAGTGAGTTGAGTCGGCATCGACCCCACCCGAAGGGACAACAGCCAGACTTTGTTAGTGACTACAAACTGGTTTTAAAATGGGACAGGTGATATGGAAATGTACACCTACTGTTCCCGTGGGGAATGGGAAAAGTTATAGCAACAAGAGAAAACATATGAATACCAAATATCACCTGCACATGGTCGCCAATTGTCAGGAGGTCTAAACCTCACTTTCAGGTTCTTGGCTATATTGGGAATGCAAGTAATCACAGACACGTTGCATAAGAGTAATAAACTTGTTCATTACTACCAAAAGGAGTAAATCACAGTTGCCCTAAGCAGTTCTTGCCAATACGAACCGGGAGCCAGTGCTAAGCGTTCCCTATACCTCGAGGTTTCTTTGTGTCTCTTGGAATCTCCGAGGTACACGACTAGTGTATCACATTATATACCTATGATAATTACTATGGTTACTGTAAGATAGAAACATTTCTAGTTACAGAGATGAGCCCTATTGGCTAAATTAAAGGAGGCTCCACGGTCCAAGATAACATTATACAATTTTGTAGTAGTCATCAGTTTGTGAACAAAAGAGTTCTTATACAGAGTCTTACATAACTCAATGCAGTGGTACAAATCACCAAAAGGTGGCAATGCCGACCTACATATCATAATTATTCCAAGGACACAGGTGCCTTGGCAGCTTACAAGTGAGAAATACACAGAAAATACATACTGTAGCAGAATATACATACTAGCAAGCAAAGTGTATTACAACAATATGCATACATATCCTGACATCTAATCTTGTACGGTAGATGCCCTTAGCCCTATATGTTAGTATAACATATACTTAAGTGCTAGCTGTCTACGGTGTACCTCTGAGGGTACCAATTAGGGTGTAGGGACCTAGTGTAACAGTTTCAACATGTCATCTCTTTGTAAAATCTTCTCATTGTGTTTCTTAATTCATAAATGTCACAGACTTCAGGGATGTCATAGATTTCAATATGTTGACACTATGTTGTATGGGGATGCCAATCGTTGCTCTTTTGTGTGAAATTCAGAATGCAGTAGCCATAAAAAAGCAAAGCAAAGTACACTAAGACACTATATAGACATATTGAGCAACATATTGATGCAAATGTATTCTTTGAGAACTGCTAAATTCACTACATCCAATATAAATATACAGAATGCAAAATATAAAAACAAAATGAAGCAAGTTTTTCCATGTAGGCATGACAAATAAGCAAACTATCTTTCATTATCATAATAAGTGTATGTTTAACAGATATATGTGTGTGTATATATATATATATACACACACACACACACACACACACACACATAGCCAGAAGTGCTTGTTTTCAAGGGCAACGTGGGAGCACTGGGGAGGTTAAGTGACTTGTTCAGAATCAAACAATATGCAAATGGAGGTTGTGAGATCAAACTCAGGTCTGCTAGCCATATCAAACTCATTCACAGCTCATTACTCTATCCTCCAGACTAGACTGCTGGCCATATAAATAAATATAATACCAATGTGAGTATAAAAATTACTTTCTGTTCATTGGTAGGGGAGCTGAAGTGAAAATAATTATTTATTTTGACTCCAGCTCAGAGAACAATGAATATGACCTAGTAGTAGTTCAGACACAGAGAAGAGCAACCCAGAGTCTGAGACATGACACCCTCTTCTCAAAATATGTGAGGCACTATGACCTAGTAGTAGTTCAGGCACAGATATGGGCAACACAGAGTCTACACAGTGGCAGTATGACCTAATAGTAGTTCATGTGTAGAGATGGGCAACACAGAGTCTGAAAGGTGACCCTCCCTTCACAAATCTGTATGGTACTATGACCTAGTAGCAGTTCAGGCAAAGAAATGGGCAACACAGAGTCTATGCTACAGCAGTATGACCTAGTAGTAGTTCAGGCACAGAGATGGACAACACAGAGTCTACGGCAGTATTACCTTTCAGGGCAGCACAGAGATAGGTAACACAGAGTCTAGGGCAGTATGACCTTTCAAGGCAGCACAGAGATGGGCAACACAGAGTCTGACACATGGGTGACACCCCCCTTCAAAATGTATATGGCACTATAAGCATCCCTCAAAATTACTGAGGCACTATGACCTTCAGACAGAGTCCTCCTGTCCTGTCTGACTCTGCTCCCCTTAATATTTTTTTTTACTTTTATTTTCTGCACTCTGCTGTTGTCTGCTGTTGAATTCATTGGTCTCTCTCTCTCTCTTTTCTCTCTCTCTCTCTCTCTCTCTCCCTCCCTCTAATTGCTTTTTTGTTTCTTTTTTACTGTGGAGTCTGCAACATCTGCACTCTGCTGCTGTCTACTCTGCACTCTGCTGTTGAATTCATTGGTCTCTCTACTCTCTCTCTCTTTCTAATGGAAAAAAATATTTTTTATTTAATAAGAGTACTCTGCAGTCTGCTGCAATGTCAGCACTCTGCTGTTGGACTTATTGGTCTCTCAGTCTCTACTCTCTCTCTCCCTTTCTAACAAAATAATTTTGTTGTTTTTGGGTGGGAATATATATATATATATATATATATATATATATATATATATATATATGTATATATATATATATATATATATTATATTAACATGTAGTGCTACCATAATTAAGTTGAGGAGACATTTCTATGGTAAACCCCAAAACTTTGCACCTTAATAACTTTGCAACTGTTTGACAGATTTGCCTGAAATTTGGAATACACAATCAAGAATCATAGGCTTTGGGATCTGCCAAGTTTCTGTACTGGTCGGATATATGGCTGTGGAGTTATTAAGCATGATCTGCTGCGTATGTTTACGCTTTTCTGAATTCTACTGTCACATACTACAGGTCATACGGTTTATGGACGTCCTAAATCTTCAGGAACATGCGTCCAGCTCCCCAATGTGCTTTTGAAGATTTCATGAAAAAATATTAAACGGTTCAAAAGTTATTCAAAAAACAATTTCCCATTATAAGTCAATGAGAAAAGTTAACAAAAAGTTTGACAGTGTCACAAATGCACTTTTTACTGTCGCAAATGGCCCTGTTACTGTCACAAATCCACCATCTTGTTTTCATTTAGTGATCAGAAAAATGCTTGGCATTTAAAATTGAGACCCTTTAGCAACCTAATTCTCTTTGTATTCACCTAGTCAGGCCCTGAGGATGCTAGCCATGTCTTTATTTTGGGGTAAAACACCCCAGAAATATGTTTTTCAAATTTCTGGAAAAAGTACTTTCGCAAAGTAGTGTCGCACTCATGAAAGTGTTGCAAATTGTTTTGCAACACTTTCACAAATTGCAGCACTACTTTGCAACACTATGCCCAAAATAACAATACTTCTTTGGCACTCAACTGCAAAAGAACGGTTGGGAGTTTTGGGCTGAAATTTTGAGAGAATGCAGATGACATCTCACAGATGTGCCTTTCAGTGTTGTATTTTAAAAATATTACATGGCGGAAAAGTTACGGCACTCCAAAGTTGACAGTTTTTCCCATAGGATAACATTACGACGCCCGACGCATTACAGGAATCCTTTGGCACCCTGCTGCAAAATAAACGGTTTAGTCTTTTTTCCTGAAATTTGGAGGGAACACAGCCAACAGCCCACAGATGTGCCTTTCAGTAGTTTGGTGAAAAAATATTACAGGGAGGCAAAGTTATGGCACTCCGAACTTCTCTTTTTTTCCCATAGGATAACATTACGGCATTCACCGCGCCTTTCAGGGCCCGTGTCTCAGAAACGGTGCGAGATATGGACTTTTCGTCAGAAAAATGTGGGGGGCTAAGCACAAAATTAGCCAGGACAGTTGTAAATCATACAACTTTTACATTTTTTTTTCTAAGTCGTACGGTTCCTGAGATATAACATATTTAGTATTCCAAGTTCTCATTTTCTGCTCCAATACTCATTATTATGCATACATTATTTGTACTCACTGTCTTTCTTTATGCAGGTTTTGGGGAAAACCAGCCTGTCTTCTTATTACTGTTACTGTTGCCGTTTCCGGTTTGCGGTCCGTACCCACGTTTCACTTACCGTTGGCGTCTGCACCACCATGTGCGTTATCCTTTGCATTTTCATTTCACTTGTGTTTCTGTTATTTTGCCATCTGTGTCTACAGTACTGTTTCTCTTTCTGTTTCACTTTGCGTCACCATGCCCATTGACATTTCCGTTTGCAGGCACCATGTTACTATGTGACAACACATCACATGGCAGACCGTTCCCGTCTACACCATCATGTGCGTTACCCTTTCTGTTCTCATTCGTGCTTGTGTTACCATGTGTGCCACTGTTAGTGCTTCTGTTTGCGTTGCTGTTCCTGTTACTATGGGCCTCGCGCTCCCGCTGCCGCATTATGTAGCAGGAGCGCGGGGCCCAGAGGGCCCACGTCCTCCAACCGCTGCATTACAGTCACTATTTCTCGTTATCATTCTCAAAAGAAGGAAATTAGAGCCAAAAACTCCATTTAATGCATTAGTTAGGGCTGTTCCACAGCGACAAAAGTGAGGAAATTCGGTGTTAGGATTGAAAACCCCTTGGACCCCCACCACCACCAATCGGCATTGGGTGCACATTAGGATCATTGGTCCTAACTCTAACCCCATTTTCCTATACTTCTGCTGCTTTACACATGTCATGGGGTGAGGTGGGTCAGCAGTCCCAATCGCACCCAATGCCGATTAGAAAATGTGAAAAATCAAAGTTTTCAACAACACCAATTCTCTCACTGTCATAATAATGTAAATGAGTTTTACCTCTCATATACACACACACACACACACACACACACACACACACACATGCTAGTCTACATTGAATGCAAAGCCCCAAATGCGCTCATTACTTGGTGTCCTAGGGATGTCCACTGGTGGCTAACACAGATATTTGGCTGGAACATGTGTCAGTGAAAGAACAGAGACCCTCATTAGTTGCCTCCCTTCAGTGCCCCAGGATCACAAGTGCTGCACTTTGTTGGTCATGTGACAGTTTAGAGATTCGGGAGTCTTTGGTAGAGATCGGGGGAAAAAATGCTATTTTAAAAAATTTTCTGCACCTTTGTGCACCCTGCCCTGTCTTTTCCATTCAATACTAGTGGTGAGAGTGTTATTTCAGACTGGACTGCACTTCCAAACTGGGCCAACCCAGCAATTTGGGTCAAGTCACAAAAAGCTCTGTTTTCCCAGTCAGAGTTGAGTCAGGGGGTTCGGAACTGCACCAAAGCCGGTTCACCCATCCCTAGTACTGGGTTCTGTTCCTTAACCAATTTCCCATCAGTTGTGTTATTTTGTCCCCAACCCCACTCCACTTAACATCTGTACTAACTTCTCATGCAGCACTGCGTAGAAGGTCTTAATGAAGTCTAAGTAGGCTACATCAACAACTTCCCCCCTACCCATCTCCCTTTTCACCCAGTCAAAAAATTCAGTTAGATTTGTCTGTCATGATTGTTCCCTGGTGAACCCAGTTTGCTTACTGTCTTTTAATCCATCTGATTCCAGAAAATGTATTCATCTCTCTTTTAACAGGTTCAACAGGGTCTCCATCGGTTTCAACGCCACAGAGGTAAAGCTCACTGGTGTGTAATTCTGTGGCTCTTCCCTGGTGCCATTCCTGTATATGGGACAGTATCAGCTCTTTTCCAGTTCTTTGGAATCACTTCTGATTCCAGAGAGCTGTTTAACAAGTCAGGCAGTATGGCCCCCAGGACCTCTCCTAGTTCTCTTTGCACCCTTGAAGTCAATCCATTGGGTCCCATGGTCTTTCCAACCCTTAGCACCTTTAACCTTTTAGAAACCCTCTCATATGAAAATGGTGTATTGTCCGTCCTCTTGCCTGCCTACCTCATATCTATGTATGCTACCTATGATAATCCCCCCTCCACTGTCAATACTAAGCAATCACATTTCTTCAGTATCTCTGCCTCTTTGCTTATAATCCTCCATCTGTTCTGGCCCACTTCTTAGTATACACTACCCCCCTTTTTTTCCTTTTCTCATGACATATCTAAGTAATGTCTTGTCCTCTCCTTCACCTCCTCTACAATCCTTTCCTCCATGTGTACCTTTGCTCTCCTCACTACCTTGCCCACCTCCTTATCTTCATCCCTCTGACTCTCCTTATACTTTTGAAGGCCATGCTGTTTTCCCTCACTGCAGCCCCCACCTCCTTTGAAAACCATAGTGGCTCTCTTCTCTATTTGATCTTGCTAGCCTCTCTGATGCATAGACTAGATGCTTGCAATATCACTTCCTTAATCGTGCCCCATTTCTGTTCCACCCCTCTTCAGCCTCTCTCCTATCAGTTACAGTAGTTCTTGAGCAGCTCCCTCATGGCCCAGAAGTCTGCACCTGTGATGTCCAGTACTCTTATCCTCATGTGGTCCTTCACTACTCTAGTCCTCATGTAGACCAACACTGCTCAATGGCTGCTGTTCCCCAGAGGTTCCCTTACTCTCACCTCCCCAATGTTAATCCTGTTAGTTGATACCAGGCCCAGCACTGCAGCCTCTCAAATGAGTTCCCTAACTCACTGACTCAAGAAGACCACCCTGAAAATGATCCAGTATAGCCTGACTCCTCACAGATGCCACAGTGGGTATGCACCAATCCACACTGGGCATATTGAAGTCCCTGAGAAGTAGCATCTTCATCTGGTCAGCCATTGCCCCTATTTCATCCCCTAATTCTTAGGGTGTCTCCTCTCCTTATAAGGGTGGCCTGTACACCACCCTGTTGCTTATATAATTCCCTCCCCAGCCATTAGCTGTACTCACATGAACTTCAATTTCTTCTCTGTATCCTCTGTATTGATCACAGTGGCTTTTATTCCTTCTTTTACAGTGCCATACCTCCTCCTTTCTTCTACCCTGTCTCTCCTGAATTCATTGTATCCTGGGATGGCCATATCTCAGCCATGGTGGCTTGTGACTCATGTCTCTGATTGCTGACAGATCCAGTTGTACATCCGCCATTAGAGCCTCTAGATCACACATTTTCTTACACAGGCTCCTGGCATTTGCACACATGGCCCACCAGTTCCCCCTTCTCTTCATCTTCTTCATTTTCTGTCTGTTTTTTTCCACCAGCTCAGGCCTCCTCTCTGACATTTTGATCAGCTTGATCCAGACCCAGACTCACTGTCACCTTTCTCACACAATGACTGAGCAGCAGAACTGGGTTTGGTGGCGCTACTGATGCTGGTTACTGATTTGAGAGCTGGGGACAGAGGGGGCAGCATGAAGTGCCTTAAGGCAGACAGAAACTCTTACATACCCATGGTACATATGTGACTATGGTGATTCAAGTTCCACTGGCATTGGCAGCCATTGTGTTAATTCAAGATTAATGGGGGACTTGCCTTTACACATTGGGATGGATCTCTTATATCCCCATGGGTAGGGGACCTCAAAGTACTCAAAGCAGGTAAATGGGACAACTTTGTGCTTTTGATTTGCTCAGAGTGCTTTCATCATCTAATGCACCAGATGATTGGGACTAGCTGGGAAAACTTCTGCTTGCAGCAAGTATGAAGCCAGTTGACTTCCACAGACTAAAGAAGTGTAGTTTCTGTGGATGGACTATCACGCACCCAGCCTAAGTCTTTCTCACAGGCATAACCCCTGTTCCACCACTATTACTCCCAGTCCCTGTCTGACTCCTTCTCCACCACCACAGCTCAGAGAACTGGTGCCTTCTGTAACTGGTATGTTGGAACCTTTTACTGCTCCTTTCTTCTCTTGCATCTTTTTCTCCTCAAGTTTTTTTTCCTTAAGGTTTCTACATTGCAGGATGGCAGATACCCACACACACACATATGACCATTGTGAGACCCACTGACACTCTCATAAAAGAGGTAAACTCTTCTAATAAAGGAGATAACGTAGTTGTCTTAAATAAAATTGATTACAGGAAGAAATTATAAACAAAATAAGCAATAATAAAAATTACCGAAGACTCCCTAGGGACCCTACATTCAGGTATTAAGCAGTTCCAGTTGTGCTTTTCAATCAGCTGGTCCAGAGAGGTGGGTTTTAGACAGGGGAGGCAACTTTATCAAGTTAGACCATCCTGTGATCTTGACATTTTTATACTGTTCCCTAAATACATTAAAATATGGGTTGCTCCACCAGGTTACCTTATAGAGTTGATCATATGGTCTTTCATTGAAAACACATCCAGATGTTGGGAATTTTTAGAGAACATGTTGGATTTTATCTTCATAAGTGGGGCATACTTTGGAGGTCCCTATGTCACTGGGAGATTTTAAATGGGGAGCAGGACATCAGCTTGATAAGTATTGATGCTACAACATTGTATAGTATATGTCAATACCATATCAATTGTTTTTGGTAGCTGTGGAAATTTGTTTGACAGAGAACAATTTCAGTATTGATCCCCAACCCCTTTGTACTAAATGCATTGGAAGGTTTTACTGACCCACCATTATGTTTTGTTTGATCTACTTATTCACAGATTTATGGGAAAATGATGAGGGGGACTGTTGCCCCCATTTAAGTGATTTTTCTTGGGTGGTGGGAGGAGAAACGGATTTATAATCCAGATGCAAATCCATTTAGGGATAATATCCAAAATATACTGATGACATCTTGATGATATGAAGGGGATAAAAGGATCAGGCAGAACAGGTTTTGGTATGTTTGTATCTACTATAAATCAATTTTGACATCCTTCTTCCTCAATTGAACAACAGTTAAGGGAAGATATAGTAGGGGGTTGCTTTACAGTAACAAAGTTCAAGGAAGCAGAGGCATGCAACATTGGGCTCTAGTGGGTGGCAGTGTGTATTTTGATGTGCTGTGTTCATTCTAAATAAATGCATGTCTACAGCATGTTGGATTTATGTTGGGATTTTGCCTGCTGGGACTGCTGGGTAAATACTGTTTTTGTGACATGAGGCATCACTGTCAAGTAAGTGACTTTTGGCTGTTTCCTAAGTTAAGGAATATACTGAGAAAACATTGGCCTCTTGGTTACAGTGACCCAGAACTAAAGGAAACAATAGCAATTGCCCCAAAAATAACTCTCAGAAAAGGCAAGAATGTGAAAGAACTCCTCACTCATAGTATTTTTTTTTTTTTTTTGATAACTGGGTAAGGCCCACTAGGCACAAGTACTTATTTTCAGGGGTGGCCCTGGAGCACTGGGATGGTTAAGTGACTTGCTCAGAGTCACACAGTACACAAGTGGACATTGCAGGAATCAAACTTAGATCTGCTTGATATAGCAAGTTTGTTCAAACTCATTACTCTAACCTCTAAGCTATACTGTTAGCTAGGGGTGAGCGAAAGTTGCAAATTCTGCTTTTGTGGAACTTCCGTGAAATTTCAGAAATTTCGTGGAAATTGTGGAAATTTTGCCATTTGTGAAAGTAGGATTTTCTGCAGATTTTCGCTGAGTTCTGCGGACTTTTTTTGTGAACTGCGTAAAAATGCATTAAAACTGCTGCATTTATTCTTTACACAGTTTAATGAACTGTCAGTGACTGAGCGCCTGCTTGTACAACCATGCGGTTATTCACTGACAATTCAGTGGTTCAGTGGGCCACTGGTAGTGGAGGAGAGAGGAGTGCTGCCCTGGTGGCCTGCTCAGGGGCAGGGTGGGGAAGGGAGTTGGATGGTGGCAGATGAACTGTCAGGGTGGTGTTTGTGGGGGTCTAAAAGACACCAGGGAATTGAGATTATTTTTTTTACAAGGGATCTGGGATGGGGAGGTCCACTAGACACCAGAGAATACTGGGAATAGAGGGGGATGAGTTGGTGGACTGCCGTTTGTTTATTTATGGACTAAGGAATCCAGGATAGAGAGGGGGTCTGCTAGAGATCAGGGAAATAAAATGTTTTGGGAGCCATGATCACTGATTGGGGGGGCCACTAGAAACCATGAGGGTTCAAGGAAGAGATTGGAGGTATTTACTGGGACCCCTGATCAGTGGGAGATGGATTAATGAGTTAAACTGCAGTTAAAAAAGCCTCAGAAATGACCACTAGCAGTGATCCTTTCTGTGGATTTTTTTTCTGCAGTTTAATAAATTATCCCGCAGTTTTTTTATATTTTTTCTGCAGTTTTAAGGTGGAATTTCCATGAAAGTTCCAAAAATGATTTCCGAACTTTCTCAGAAGCAAAATTTGCACTTTCGCCAAAATTCCGCCAGCAAAAATTAATTTTTGCACACCCCTACTGTCAGCCTAACATTGAAAGCATACATCGGTTAGCAATCAGACCTATGAGGTTCTGCAAATGTGGAAAAGAAAATGTTTGCCAGTATGCATAAGAGAGTAGACCTATAGGCTGTCCCTGTTCTGAAGACACTGAAATAGAGATAAAACAGTTCATTAATTGCATGACAAACAGTGTCATCTACAGGTACGTTCTATGGCATCCTTGCAACAGGCTATATTTTATGCACTGTATGTCCCTTGCAAGTATGAGTCCAGGAACATGTCAGGGCAATTATCAGCACAAGACTGCACAGTCCCTGGGCTCAAGTTTTCATAGGTCACACAACAGGGACGCTAAACACTTGAGAGTCATATGCATGGAGTTTATTACCCCCAGAAGAGATGGGGTGAATAGAACCAGGGTTCTCGCACAAAAGGAATCTCAATGAATTTGTAATCTGAGTACTACAGTATATCCCCAAGGAGATTTTATGAGGTGATGGACTATGCACCATTTCTGTAATGTTTCATTTTAACATATTGATTGCTTTTGCCTGTTAGTATGGTATGTAGAAAGCAGTGAAATGTGGAAAGTTTTTGAATAATGCCTTCCTTTTCTGTTTTCCACAATTATTTGGAAGTTCATCTATCAGTTCATGTCGGATAACATTTCCCTGGGAAATTCTGTCTCTATAAGTTCATTAGTCTATTGAGTTTGCTAATAAAAATTACTTGGGCTAGTTGTTGCTTGTTAATGTACTGTTTTATTTTCAGCATAACTGATCTCCTTTATAGCACATGTTCAGGAAGTCTGCTAATTTCCCTTTAGGCAATGGCTGGACACTTTACCCCATAAAAGTACCATTTGTATCCATTAATGTGTCCTCCTCCCACGCCCCCACTTCTTACTCTTTCTCTTTTTTGATTGCCATATTTTCATAACTTTTATAATAGGTGTTGTCAGTCTCTCTTTCAGTAGAGTATTACAGCATGTAATGTATTCATACTTGATTCTGGCTATTTTTGTAATTTTGATAATAATTGTCTTACACTTGAATGGTGAGGGCACCTTTATTCATTTTCCTTTTTTTTTTCATCCACACTCATTGTGATTTCCTTTGGAACATTATTAGAAGCACCCACATTTTCAGATTAAATGGGAAATATATTTGTAAGGAATGAGGCTGATGAATTGCAGTTTTGATATAATGAACCTGTTTATGTAATGTGCATTGTCTTTTTAAAGAGGACCTTCCCAGTCACTTAAACATTCATGCACAAAATTCCCCTTCCTGCATTGATTCTTCTTTTGTATTTCTGTAAAGTTCTCAGCAATTAATTTTTGCATTCTGAGCTGCTAAAAACTGTGTGGTGCACCAGAGCTTCTACACTGAGCCTGGTGTTGCTGCAAACCCTGGGCTGTGCTGGTGACATCACTACATGGAGAAGGAATGAATGACATTGTGCTGCACAATGAAAATACAGTGCTTTCACTGTGGAAAACTTTCATAACTTGGTGTACATACTATGTTCAGCATTGTTTCCCCTTCCCCAAGGCACCCTGTTATGAATACAATATGCCAACTCCAGTTGTTAAGGAATGCCTTATGTGTATGTCATTTTATAAAGTGGGTTTATTTCATGCATCAGTAGCAAAGCACAATGAATTCTAGAGAATTGCTGTTACCTGAGAAGGCTCACTGTCAGTTTTTTTTTTTATCTGTGTTTATTGCCTTTGTAAACTGTACTCAGAAATGCCTCCCTGTATACCTCATAGCATTTTGTCACTGAAATGTTGGATAAAGACACTCAACAGGTAAAGAAATGAGAGCCACTGGTCTTAATAATGTGGGACAAATTGTCAGACAGAGACACACTCAGAAAACTAGAAGCTGCCCTTGATTACGCCCTAGACATTAGCTAAAAGGCCTAACAGTGGACTGCTAATGATGACTCCCATTGATGCTTTTGTCCTTGAATTGCTAGATAACTGCAGCTCTTAATGAGCTGTCAGTCACACCAGGCCATCTGGAACCTTGAGAACGAGTAGCATAAGGACTAGAGACTATTACTGTAGGAACATTTTTAACTTAATTTTCAGCCATGGAAAACTTGCACTATTGAAGACAGACAAGTAGAGAGTTAGCTACACTAGCCCTGGTCAATCTGCATTAGATCTTGGGCTAGTAAAATAATGTTAAAATGACCCCTGCCCGTCCTGCTAGAAGTGAATGCATTACCAAAGAACAACAAAAAATCCCTAACAAAAGTTTTTAGAATTATCAATATGGTTTTTAAAAAATCCTAAAACATCCCATGACTAATTCTGCACTACTACTGTAGTGTGCACACCAAGTTATAGAAGTTTTCCCTGCTGCAATATCATTGTACAGCACAGTGTGATTCACCCCTACTCATACAATGACATCAGCAGGAGCCAGAGGCCCAGCAGCTGAACAGCAAAGGCAAGTGAAACAGGGCTAAAAACAATTCAAAATATGGAAAGAAGACTAAACCTTTGACAAAACTAACCCTTGCACACAACATTTGAAGTACATTACTACATAAAATGACTGCAAGACTAATCTCTTTGGACCATCAGGGAAGGTCCTCTTTAAAAAGCTAGCAGCACCAAAAACAGATGATAGAAAATTTAACAGATTTTTTTTTTAAGTAGCCAGGGGCCCAATATTCAAAACTTTGCCTGGTGGGCAAACAGATTGCATGGGCTTTGTGTGCCATTCACGCACTTGCACTATATCCAAAAGTCTGATTAGCATGGGCAAAATGGAATAGTGCCAAGCACACAGATAATGTATTCTTCGGGCAAAGAGAGGGGCATGGACATGAAAGCAGGCACTATGCTATATCCAGTGTGTCAGCACTGTGCAAAGTGAGTTTGTGCAACATCATTGTTTGCACAGATACCACCTATAAAAAGGCTGACTTACTCCAGGCAAACCCTAGAAGTGGGCACTGACACTGATGCCAAAGCAGAAATGGCTGTATTCAACACTCATGCTCCTCCTAATGGAACAGGTCATGGGGGAGTAGGAGAAGGTAGAAGGCCACCCTGGGCCACTCCATAGGCTATGGAGGCAATATGCTGTGCACAGATGGTACCTGCCACAAATCTCTTTGAGAACCTCACTGAGGACCATCTGGTAGACTGGTACCATCTCAATAGGGCCATGCTACTACAGCTGTACAAGCTCCTGCATGAGCAGCTGTAAAGTGACCCTCAGCGCAGCCATGCCATAACAGTCAAGCAGAAGGTGACAGCTGTGATGTGCTTCCTAGCCACTGGGTCCTTTCACACACCAGTGGGTGATATGAATGGTGCATTGCAGTCTGTCACCTCATACCTATTGGTCTAACTTCTAGATGCCCTGCTGCCACATACTGGCGATGTCATCATATTCCCCAGCCCAGCAGTGGAGCCCACAGAAACCATGAAGCAGTTCTATTGGGTTGTGCACCTACCTGCAGTACTCAATGCCATTGACTGCACCCATGTTGCCATCTGGGCACCCACTGGTGATGGGTTGGTATGCCTACTTCAATAGGAAGTTATACCACTCTATCAATTGCCAGGTGGCATGCAATGCAACTGGGCACATCACCAACGTCCTGGCATGGTATCCCAGCAGTGCCCATGATGCCATTATATGGCACAATTCAAGACTACATCAGGCATTGGAAGGCATTCAAATACCCAGTGGACATCTTGTTGGTGAGTACATGCTGCCCACCCCCCAACCCACTTAGAGGGTACACCATCATAACACAGCACAATCATGACTCACTGAGGGAAGGGTGAGTGGGTAGGGCAGGGTGGATAGGTGCACAGGATGCACCACAGACCATGGGCTGTGTTATGGATATGGACAGCTACACTGTGAACAGGTGTAAACATATGTTATCTACCTTACAGGGACAGTGCCTATCCCTTGCCCCCTGGCTCCTCACACCAGTCCTTCAGCCCTCAAATGTGACTGAACTATTGGAACATACCACACTATGTGACTGTTTTTTTCTATAGTGTCTCTACAAGTAAGCTGACCTATATGTAGATCAAACTTATTCTGTAGCCACTTCTCTAATATGTTTGCCTATGTGTAGAACAAACATCTCCCTCATGACTGTAGACAATGATTTCTATACTGTAAGATGGTCTACTGTACTGTATGATGATCAATACCATGAACTTTCATTTATGTAACTAATTCAGGGTTGCCCCTGAAAAAGGGACTATTGGTCTCTGCGGGCTTACCCGGTCAAAAAAATTCAAATAAATAAATGTGGCAGAGGACAGATACAATGTGGCACACACACAGCCACATGCAACAACACTGAGTGTGTCTTTGGCATGCTGAAAATGTGATTCCAGTTCCTGGACCATTCAGATGGTGCCCTACAGTATACCCCTCACAAGGCGTGTGGCATATTCCTAGCCTGTTGCATGTTACACAACATGGCACAAATCCTTAGAATAGGCACACCAGTACATGATGAACACAGTGACAATGACACAGAGCCAGAGGTGCTGGGGATAATGGAGCAGCTCGACAGGTGTGACCCTGCATGGCCAGGAGGACCAAGGAACACAGAATCCACATCATAAGAGGACATACAGAGAGGAGCAGGTGGGTGCCAAAATGAAAGGACACTGTTGTAGATTTCAAAACTGTAACGTAAACACAAAATGCAAAGTGATGGTGCATAAATAGCAGAGCAGGAAAATAACAGTGTGTGCAACAGGTGGGACAGGGCTAGGGGTGGTGGTGATGCCTGTGAAAACAAAACCAGGACATGGGAAGGAGGCATGGGATGAGTGGGAAAGGCAGGGTTGGCCTCCAAACTCAAGCTCTTTCTGTCTCCCATGGGTGTACAGGGACTGGTGTCTGTGACCCCTGTATGTAGGGGTTATTAGCCATGGAGAGGGAAGGGTGATGTCCATTGGGATGGGATCATGATGGCCCATGCACACCCATGCCTCTGGCTGGCTGATTGAATGTCTAGGTCACATATAGGAGTTTAGGGAGTGCCCATGCATAACGGTGTTGCTGGTGTGCTGCCTGACCCCAACCTGCCACTCCATGGGGTTATTGTATGCTGTGAGGTTGCCACCACTCATGTTGTGCAGCTGACAGCAACTCTACAGCAGACTGCAGCAGCTGCTGAGAATCAGAAGGAGCCTGCCTCTGGGTACAATGTCCTGTGGGGCACTACATACTGTTTGGTATGGGCCTTGAGTGAGGAGTGCATGCACCATGTCCTGGGTGGGTGGCGGAGGCAGCAGGGTCTCTAAGGATGTGGTGGCACACACAGAGTGGTTGTTAAATGGTGGGAGATCCTGATGGCCGCCCATGTCCATCCATTGTGCATGGTGGGTGGCATGGGAAGTAGAGGATGTGGAGGCCAATCCAGTGTTGGTGGTGGTGGAGGTGGTGGTTGTGCTTTGGGACATTGTTGTCCCTGGCAACACAGTCCCATTTCAAGGGGTGTGGCTGTCAGCAGGTGCATCTGTGCTGTAGGGCACCACCGGCTGGACAGGGAGGTGGGGGGTTAGGCTTGGTGAGAACCACCGCCAGGGCAGCTATGGCATCCAGGCATTGATGTGTTGGCACATATGTGTCCTCATTGCTGTCCTCCATTTCCTCCACAAACAAGTTCAGTGGGTCCTCCTTCTCCTCCTCTGTCATAGTCTCTGGGTGGTGCTCCTTGGTGGATGGTGAAGCCTCCTCCTCCTCCCAGGGTGATGTATTCTGTACTGTAGAGATAAGAGTTCACTGTCAGTGTGTCACTCATTACACATTAGTCAAGTCCTAGTGATGTCATATGCATGCTCCAGTGGTCCAGTCTTTGTCACTCATAGTCATCATGTAACTGGTAACTAAAGCACAAGCTACACCACACATATACTGGCCACACAGATACCAATGAATGTTGGCTGTTGCATGCATAACAGTATCCACTAAATAATTTATCCCAGCCATGCCACACACATGCACACTACCGCCCACAGTGAATGTCAAAACCCCACACACAGTGGCACACACAGCACATGTGGCAGCATGTACCAACATATACGTGGCAATCATCTTGGCAGATGTGACACACGCCCTGTGTGCATGGACAAATGTCAGGGTATCTGTGTGCAGAGAAGTACCTGTCGGCTTGTCTGTGGCAGATGCTGCCTTAATGGACCCCTGGTAAACACAGCAGAAGCCCATGTCACAAAGCATGCTAGGCTAAAAAAAGTCTCACAACATGAGTGCTATGGCCATGGCTGCAGTGTGCCTCAACACATGCAGGATCTACATGTGTACCCATACACTCACTGACAGAGCCCCAGCTGTGTACTTACATGTCTGGAAGAACACAACCTGGAACTCAAAGCTACCCCAGGGACCCCTGCCACCTCCACCAGCCACATCGTGGAAGCCACCACTTCCTTTGCATGGTAAAATGGTCTTGCAACATCTGATGGCCAGTGTCCACCACTGGTTGCATGTTGCATACGGTGCCATGCAACAGTATTTTCTTTGACATGGCACCAATGGTCTTAGAAGAGCTTGTGCACCACATCCAGTGGTCAAACCCAACCACTGATGGCATTGACTGCTGCAGTGATCTCTTCCCACACTTGTCCAATAGTGGCATCTATGTCATAGCTTTGTGTCAACAAGAACTCCCTGGCTTTGTAAGCCTCACCCAGGTCTTTAAACTCATGGCAGGAGACTTACAACTCAACCAACATCTTGCAGTGGACAGACAGCACCATGCCAGGAGCACTGATGGTACCTTTACAGATGTGGTGGCAACACTTGTGGGTCACACAAGCTTGTGGTGTTGATGTTCAGTTGTAGCCCACTGCCGTGGATGATGTCCTGCACTGCAGGTATAAGGCAAACAAAAAGGACAATGCAGGGACAGTACCTAACACCATGGTGCCTATGAGTGCTGGTTGAGCCATGCAAGTGGATGTGGCATTAACATGGTTCCCCCTACCAAACATGGTTGCATACATGTACAGGGGCCTTGTCGTCCATGCCCTGCAGTGCATGTGTTGTCAGTTGAACTCTGTGCTGTTGACACATGGGTTTATGTGGACAGACAGTGTGACAGTAATGCAAAGTGCTGGGACACACCTGACAGCTGAGGCAGGATATTCTTTGATAGAAGAATCCTAGGTTAGGTAACACACACTGTTGCAATATATTTTCTGCCACACTATTGGCAGCCCATGTTCCTACACTGTAATGTGCCTCCCCCCCCCCATAGACAGGTTTTATTATGTGTATGGCATGCAGAGCACCTACCTGTGCCTATGGATGTTGTTTCCTGTGAAGATATGTTTCTTCTGCGGTGGTTGCAGTTCCAGTGTGCTGTGTGTGTGGGGCTGTGTAGCCTAAGCAATTTCCACATGTAAATGTATGCATATCTTGCTACAATGACTTACTAATGTATTGTTTTGCCCACTGACTGCCCAATGAGGCTTATTAAAAGAACTTGGGGGAGAACTAGTGACACCACTGACTACCCATTTTAACAAATCATGGGAGGATGGTGTGATACCTAAGGACTAGAGAAGGGTGGATGTGATTCCCCTTCACAAAAGTGGGAGCAAAGCACAGGCAGGAAACTACAGACCTGTTAGTTTGACCTCAGTGGTAGGGAAAATGATAGAATCACTTCTGAAAGAAAGAATTGTTGAGTACCTAGAGGCCAGCAGGGCACAGGACCCAACACAGCATGGATTCACAGCTGGAAGGTCATGTAGTATGAATCCAATAGATTTCTTTGACTGGGTGACCAAAGTAGTAGACCAGGGAGGGGCTGCGGACATGGCCTACCTAGACTTTAGCAAGGCATTCGACACAGTCCCACACAAAAGATTAACAAACAAATTAGCCAGCCTGGGAGTGTGTCCCAGGGTAGTAGCCTGGTTAAAACATTGCCTGGACAACAGGACACAGAGGGTAATAGTAAATGGAGTCAACTCCTAAGAAAGGGGGATTACTGGTGGAGTACCGCAGGATTCAGTACTGGGTCTGGTCCTTTTTAATGTCTTTATAAGTGGACATTGCAGAGCGACTGGAAGGAAAAGTATGCCTCTTTGCAGATGACACAAAGATCTGCAACAGGGTTGATTCACAAGGCGGGGTGGAAAGGGTGAGAAGGGACTTGGCAAGGTTGGAGGAATGGTGAAAAGTATGGCAGCTTAGAGTCAATGCAAAGAAGTGCAAAGTAATGCACCTGGAAAACAAAACCCAAGGGGAAGATTACACAAAAGGGGGAGGTACTAACAACAACAAAAATAGAAAGAGACCTGGGGGTAGTCATATCAGATGACCTAAAGGTAAGCAAGCAATGTGACAGGGCAGTAAGGGGGGCTGGGGGGGCTACTGGGATGTATAGGAAGAGACATCACCAGTAGAAAACAGGAAGTTGTCATCCCTCTGTACAGACAGTTGGTGAGACCCCATCTGGAGTACTATGTGCAGTTCTGGAGACCCCATCTCCACAAGGATATAGGCAGGATGGAGGCAGTCCAGAGGAGGGCAACTAAAATGGTGCATGGTCTGCACCAGAAGCCATATGAAGAGAGACTAAAGGAGCTTAATATGTATACCCTCGAGAAAAGGAGGGAGAGGGGGGACATGATACAAACTTTCAAGTACCTCAAGGGAATCAATAAAGTCCAGGAGGGTAGCATCTTTCAGAAAAAGAGATGCCCAAGAACAAGGGGGCACAATTTGAAGATAGAGGGGGTCAGCTCAAGGGCAACATGAGGAAATATTTTTTCATGGAAAGGGTGATGGATGCATGGAACAGCCTTCCTGAGGAGGTCATGGGTTCAAAAACAGTGGGGGAATTCAAGAATGCAATGGACAAACGTAAGGCAATTCTGGTGAGGGGTAGGAAGAAGTAGGCTGTTGGTTAACTAGGATCTGAAGCTTATCCAATAGGTAGGGAAATGGGCATACTAGGTGGGCCAAGTGGTCCTTATCTGCAGTCAAAGTCTATGTTTCTATGTTTCTATCTGCGTAGCCTGGCTGAATATGGCAAATTTGCCCACTGTGCTAAATGGTTTTGCTCTTGCACATCATGCAATGCACCACACAAAACATGCAAATGCAATGATGTCATAATGTAGCTGTTTTCACTGCCCATTTGCTATATTCAGAGCTGTCTTCAGTGCTGGGCAATCATTGCACTGCACTCTGGGCTATGTTTTGCACACCATTTGCCTGCAAGATTCTCTATCTAGGTGTTAGCAGGCTCCTGTCTGTTTGTTCCCATTATAGCTGATCTTCTACTCTAAATTGTTGGTCAAAAAAAACACCCTGTACATGTGAATATATATATACTCTGTATTTCACTGTATATATTTGTAAATACTCTCTGTTTCATGTATTACATGTATTTTGTCATTCGTTTCTGTTTAAAGTGCACTGTACTACCATGTAACTTACGTTTGTTTTACCCTCTGTTTTGTACTCCTGCCTCCCGGTCACAGCTAGAAATGAGCTTCTGCTTATGGTGTCTTTCCCAGTTATCAAATTAAATAAAAAGAAATAAAAAATATTCAGCAGTGTTTGCCCATTGGATAATCCTTTAAATATTGTGTGCAGTTGGATGTGGGCTAATTTTGCCCTCTGGGCAGTGCAAAATTTGCCTAACACACTAACATACTAATTGCCAGCAGATTAGGCCTTAAGGTCTATCGAGTCTGCTGAATCTCAGATTCCTTGTTGGGAACCGAGGCCCTCTCCCCCCCTTGTATTCCGATACATCCCCTTTCTGTGTCTGTCCCACCCTCTCTTGAAGCCCTCCACTGTTGAAATCTGAACCAATTCGTCAGGCAGCATGTTCCAAGGATCCACCACCCTCTCAGTGAAAAACCTCTTCCTCTTTTCCCCCCTCATCCTTCACCTTCCAACTTCAAACAATGCCCTCTGGTGATACCTCCCTCCTTTAGTCTAAAGATCCCCTCCATGTTTACCCTATTTATTCCCTCGAGGTACTTGAAGACCTCAATTATGTCCCTCCTGTCTCTCCTCTCCTCCAATGAAAACAGGCCAAGTTCCTCAAGTCTGTCCTCATACGTCAACTCCCCCAGTCCTCGAATCATCCTGGTAGCCCTCCTCTGTACCTGCTTCAGGAGCTCTATGTCCCTCTTCAAGTGCGGTCTCCAGTACTGTGCACAGTACTTGAGGTGTGGTCCAACCAGTCCATTGTACAGCGGCAGAATCACTTCCCTGCTCCTAGAGGTGATCCCCCTTACAATGCATCCCAACATCCTGTTTGCTTTACTAGCCACTCTCCTGCACTGCTCAGAGTTTTTCATACATGCATCCACCTTGATCCCTAGGCCTTTTTCTCCAGATGAGGCCTCCAGCACCTCCCCTCTCAGGGTGTACCTGTTTTTAGGGTTTCCCCATCCAAGATGTAACACCTTGCATTTGGTGGTATTGAAATTTAATTTCCATGTGTGAGCCCACCTTTCCAGGGTGTCCAGGTCCCCTTGCAGGGACCTTAATGTCAGATGTGTATGCACTAAATAGGATCGGACCCAAGACCTCTCTAGGGTTCGAGAGCTCCCCACTGACCACTACTCTTTGTGTGCATCCAGCTAGCCAGTTTTCTATCCATCTGACCATCATT
The DNA here is from genome assembly GCA_016271365.2 of Neoceratodus forsteri. NCBI lineage: Eukaryota > Metazoa > Chordata > Ceratodontiformes > Ceratodontidae > Neoceratodus > Neoceratodus forsteri. The sequence continues at coordinate 838,902,649 of CM028131.1, forward strand.
GGGCCCTCTCCCAACCCTGTCAGTCCATTGTGGGGGACTGAGTCAAACACCTTGCTGAAGTCCAAGAATAGTACATTCACAGGCTTCCCCTTGTCCAGTTCCAATGTTGCTCATTCGTAGAACTCCACAAGGTTGGTTTGGCATGATCTACCTTGCACAAACCCATGTTGTCAACTATCCAGCCCTCCCTCCTCCTCCTCCTCCAAGAACACCCCCAATCATTCTTTCAGTATACTCTCCATTAATTTTCCCACCACCGAGGTCAAACTGATGGGTCTATAGCTACCTGGTACTTCCCTCAACCCCCCTTTATGGATTGGCACCACATATGTCTCACACCAATCCCAAGGTACCCTCCCTGTCTCAAGCGACCTGTTGAAGAGCTCTGCCAGGGGTGCAGCCAGCATGTCTGCCAACTCCCATAGTACTCTCAGATGAATGCCATCCAACCCAGGTGATTTACCTTTCTTCAGGGCCTTAAGGGCTTGCCACACCAGTTCAGTGGAGATAGCATCATCCATCCCCCCCACCTTGCTGGCCTTTCTATCCGTGTCCTGGTGTGAAACCCCAGGGGTGCCTCTCCCTCCCTTGTGCTCCATTTCTGTTGCTCCCCTGATCCCACACACTACCGCCTCTATCCCCCTTATGCCTTGCTTAGTAAATATCCCATCCCCCTCCCTAGTGAACACCGAGGTGAAGTACTCGTTTAATAACTCCGCCTGCGCCCTCACCTCTTGCATTCACCCACCATCTGATCTCAATCTGCCAAGCTGGCCCTTAGTTTTTCTCCACTCCCCGATGTATGGAAACCCCACCTTTTCCTTTCCCCATATCCCCTGTGCCAGCCATTACTGTTTACTGGACTTGGCCCCCACACTATCTGGGTGACTATTCTAGATGCAAGACGGTACATTTTCATTTCCCTTTCCCCTCTCGATGTTTTATATTTTTTGTAGGCAGCCTTCTTCTCTCTGACCACTACCTGAACTTCACTGGTTCACCAGCACAGTTTATGTGACCTTGCTCCCTTACGCTTCACCTTAGCGCAGGTCCTGACTGCCTCATGAAATCCCCATTTTATGACCTCCCATCTCTTTTCCACATCTGTCATTGTTGTAATCCCTTTCAAGTGATCCTTGAGAATATTTCCTATGCCCATAAAGTCTGCTCCACTGAAATCCATGGCCAGTGTCCTAGATCTCCCCCCCTTCCCCATGCTAATTTTAAATCAGACAGTATCATGGTTTCACCCAGTCAGGGGATCCTCTACAATCAAGTCCCTTACCAGCTCCCCATCCACCAGAACCACATCCAGGACATGTCCCTCCTTCATGGGCTCCATCACATGCTGTGTTAAGAACACATCCTGGAAGCTGTCCAGCAGCCTCTGCTCCTTGGCCACCTTAGAGGACATGGTTCTCCAGTTTGTACCTGGCATATTAAGGTCCCCCATCAACACCACTCTCTCCTCTTTTGGTCTGCACTGGGCAATAATATTGTCCAGCAAACCATCCTCTAGAACATCACCTATACCGGGGGGCCTATATACTACACCCATCTTGACCTTACCTCCTGCTGAGGCTCGTAAGGTGACACATAAGGCCTCCATGCTTCCCCTCTGCCTCTTCTGCCCTTGCAATTTCCCCTAACAACCATAACTTTATTATTTTTTTGGGAGAAAGAAATGGTGTCCTGGCCAAGTTTCCCTCATTCACTAAAAATACCACCAACTACACTTGGGTTAATATCCCAGTACTGACACTGCAGTGCAGCATGAGAGGGGTGCTTCACTTCTGAGGTGCCGTCTTTCGGATGAGACGTTAAACCGAGGTCCCATCTGCCTGGATTGGTGGTAGCTCAGGTGGATGTTAAAGATCCCATGGCACTTATCGAAAAGAGTAGGGGAAGTTTTTATTAGAAAATTATACAAAGCATACAAAAGAAAAAAACAAAGAGATTTAGAAAAAATAACAACAAAAATAAGTAACAAATAGGCAACATTCAAGTAACAGGTACATCACTATCAGTGATCCAATGTAAGTTCCTCCATAATTGCAGCAATTTAGTACGATTCAGAGTTTTTTGTTCCTGAAAATAAATCTGTTGCAATTAGTACAAACTTTCTCTAAAAAGCACCTCATAGGAAATATCAAGTTGCTGCAAAGTAAAAAGGCATCTGGCATTCCAGGTATACCATTTGATAACTACAAATACAACATTTAAAGTACTGCTGTCCCAGTGTGTCCACGTAAGTGGATAATCCCCATAAAGCAACCTGGGATAAGAAACCTGTAGAAAAATAGACATGCCAGTTTGTACAAACAAAAAATTCCAAAATAAATAAAGAAATATACAAACAAGAAAAAAATAAATGGTCAAGAGTTTCAGGTATCAAATTACACAATGAGCGAGCACAAATCCGCTCCTCCACCCTTTTATGTTTTTGGTTAGCATTCACATTTAAGCATTCATGGCAAGCCAACCAGTGAATGTTGTGCATCTTAAAAAGTATTCTTCGTTCAGTAATGAAAGGCTGCAGTGCAATACAGGAAGTCTAGGAATATTTGGGAAATTGATCCAATTCGTGAAAATGGTTGCTAGGAACAAGGGAATACATTTGTTTTTCAAATTGGACAATAGCAAGGCAGGAGTGAGACCCCATAATTTAAGTTTGAGAAAGATCTCACGGAAATAAGCCAAGGTTGGATTCAAGTGTCTAAGCTGCCTCTGATGACCGGACAGCCCATCAACATACCAAGGAGTCAAAGAATGTAATAAACTAGCACTCCAATATTTAATTGAGGAGAGTAGCAAGGGTTTCAAATGTGCTTGTTTAAACTGGCAGAAAAAAAAGAATAGGGTTCAACATATTTTGACCTCCCCCCATAAAGATAAATAAAGTATATTTCGACATATGGGATTCAACCTACTGCCCCAAAATGATTGAAAAAGAAGACTATAAAGTCGAGCTTCCCTAGATTTGGGCACAGGGGAGTTGGCACTGAGAAACAAAAAAATGGGGACAAGATGAGTTTTTATCAAATAAACTTTTTTTGAAAAGACATTTTCTGTCTAGACCAGGTGTGCATTAAATGCATTCCTAACAACAGTTTCTTATCCCCGTTTAGAACATCCATTGGAACTCCCCCCCCAAAAAAAAATCCCCAGGATACAAAGGACTTCCTGAGTAATCAGAATCCCTGCCACAGTAGGAAGAGAGGTGTCAGGAGCCCCCCAAAATACCCCTTGGCTTTTAGAAACATTTAAGCAAGACCTAGAAAAAGACCCACATTCTGTACAGCGTCGTATAACACCTTCAGCCGAGGTGATGTCCCTAGTTAAAATAACCAGGTCATCAGCATATGCAAGAGCTACATAAGGAACAACTTGGCCAGGCAAGCAAATTGGGGAAACATCAGTAGCAGAATTCAAAAGTCGTAAAAGAGGGTCACTACTAAAAACATAAATCAAAATGCTAAGAGGACATCCTTGATGTACCCCTTTATGAACTGGGATATATGGACCCAAATGGCCATTAACACAAGGTTTTACCATTTTGGTTCTATACAATATCTTTAGTCAATCCACAAAAGTGGCAGGGATGCCATAATGCAGCAAGGTAAACCATAAAAAAGAATGATCAACATTATTGAAGGCCTGCGTTTGGTCCAGAGAGAGAGTTAAACCATCTACTGAAGAGGTATTATGACTATCAAATACCTCACAGAGAAGAATGAGAGGGTCAGTGATAGAGCCACCAGGGACCGTACAACATTGGGCCAGGGAAATCAAATGGTGCACCACAGCCAGAAGTCTATTGTTTAGAAGTTTTGCAAGTATCTTGAAATCAGTGTTCAAAAGACTGATAGGTCTCCAATTAGAAATATTTAATGTGTCACCTTTCTTATAAAGAAAGATGAGCACACCGGTACCAATGTCTAAAGGAATAGAATGTTGCTGTAAAGCAGTTAAACACCTCAGTGAGTTCAAAAGAAATCTCTTGTCCCAGGATGGCAAATAATTCTGCAGAGAAACCATGAGGGCCAGGAGTTTTATGAAAAGCAAGAGATTTGATAGTAGCCAGAACTTCAGAAACAGTAAAAGGAGAAGTTAGAGCTGAAAGAGAATCTGAGGGCAAGGAAGGAATCGGAAATTGCCGAAACAAAGAGTCAAAGTCAGTCCGGGTAGGAGACTGACTGCCAAATAAAGAAGCAGCATGCTCCGACACTATCTGAAGGGGCTCATTCTTGGAAGAACAAACAGTCCCCTCTGGGTCTTGCAGAGCTGCAGTGACCTTCCATTCAAGGTAGTCTTGGTTAGTGAGCAAGGGGCAAGTATTAGAAAAGGAGCCAACCGTACAGTATCACTGCTTAAATCGAAGTCCTGCATTCTGTGCAGTATGATACTGCAGCACAGATTGCTTGACAAGGGAAATTTGATCCGAAAAATTGTGGGTAGTTGAATGAGAAAGGGAATATAGGTGTTGTAATTGTTTATGATTGTTTAAATAATCTACATAATCAGCAGAGCGGATACCTTTACCAGCATTTATGAGGAGGGACCGAAGTTCAGTTTTAGTGTCCAGCCACCAAGCTATGGGAGTCTCGTAGAGATCAAAGAGAGATTTTCTACAAATCAAAAAATGGATAACTTGTTGGGAAACACAGCCCAGGTCCAGAAGAGTCGAGTTCAATTTCCAATAACCAGGACCAAGAGGAGCCACAGGATCACCTAGACAGATTACAATGATTAGAATATTCCTCGGGCTGAACCAACATGTGACAGACACGTGACAATTTGGAAATAAACATAAACTCCATTCTGGTAGATAAAGTACCCTTATAAAAAGTTCTCTCCCTTTTGCCTGAAAAATCCAAAAACACATCTTTGAGGCCAGCCAAACACATAACGGAATTCAGAGCAGTCATGTCTCCAAAAATCGTGTTGGTGGATGTAAAGGAGCCACTGTTGAGTTTACTAGTCCCACAATTAAAATCTCCACCCCAGATAATATAATGGGCGACATGTAAATAAAGACTGAGAAGATGAAACATCGAAGTACGCTCAACCTTCGTTTGGGGGGCATATATAGAGATGACACGAAAAGAGACATCAAAGAGCCAAAAATCTAATAAAAGCACTCTAACTGGGATCAAATCCAGGAGTTTAGTCACAGTAGGTTGATGGTGATGAAAGCGAACGCTAACCCCAGAACAACTCTCAGGACCAAGGGATCAAAAAGAGACTCCAGAGGTCCATTCTGAAGTAACTTTAGAGACCTCAGGCACTGTGTGAACCCTAGTGTCTTGTAATAGAAAAATACCTGGGGGATGAGAATGGAGGAGGTGAAAGACAGCACCCCATTTCCTATAATTTTTGATGCTATTGACGTTAGATGTCAAAAAGAATTGAGAGGGAAATAAAGATACAGCAAGAAAAAAAGAAGCATCAGTTACGTTTTTTCTTTTTAACGCGGCCCTTCCGGGGAGTAGATTTCTGTCCAGGGTCAGGAACATCGGAAGGGATCACCTCATTGGCAGTATCCTAAGAATGAGAATCTACGGAAGAGGCAAGAGATTCAGCATCGGAGACTGCATAGTCCAATAAAGCCAGAAACAGATTAGAAGTAGGAGGGGCCGGTTTGGGATCTTTAGAGGTAGGCTGGGACCAAGCTTGCCACTTCCTAGTAACCATCCTCCCCCCAACTGATTCTTCAACACTTGGAGGAGGGGACATAGCAGGTTGTAGATCACAATCCTGTACCAAAGGTGAGGGCTCCAACACTACAGAAGGCAAGGCTACAACAGGGTCTGAAGGCATGGATGGGGGAATTTGGGAGGGTGGGGGGTTGGAACAATAGTAGGTGACAGTACTTTGGTTCTGAAAAAGGAGAAAGAATCACCTACTCCCCCCACAAGCTGTGGGATCACCTGAGAGGGGACCTCAATCAACTTCTGCTTATTGAAGTCTCTCCGGGCATCGGTAATCAACAGTCGTTGCTCCTCCGGATCTGCAGAAGCAGGCTTCCTGTGTGGTGCTTCAGGACAGGATGTGTAAGCATGATCCAGAGCCCCACATAAGTTACATCTCATGGAATTAGTACATTGAGCACTGGAATGCCCTGTTTCCTGACAGAAAGAACATTTACTGAGACCACAGGCATTACTAGCATGTCCCATTTGTCCACACCTATAACAGGTCTTAGGTTGACTGGGGTAAAAGAGAACACCCTGGTCCCATCCCAAAAAAAAAGCTATTAGGGAGATGTTGAAACCCATCATCATCAGATCTGAGAATAACCCTGATCCTCCAACCTCCCATCCAGATACCTTCAGAATCGAAGATAGCCTCAGGATGCCCGGTGACAGTGCCTCTCTGCTTCAACCAGAAAAGAAGTTTGGTAACACAAACCCCCTCATTACAGAACAGGACAGTGATGGTTTTATGTGCAGGTCTAGATAAGGGAACAGCTTCAAAAGGGGCCCATAAAGGTGTATTTTTTTCTGATGGTATCTGGCCCAAAATTTATCCAGTCCACTCCCCAACATAAAGCTAACATCGAAGGTGGATTCAACCAAAACATGGATCAAAGCATACAATTTGGATATATTAAATTGGATGCAGTTTTTTAAAAGTGTTCTTCCCACATAGACACAGTCAGAAAAGGTATCCGGACCACCCTTGTAAAGAAGTTGGACGGCATTATGCCGTTTAGCCAGGTAAGTAATTTGTTGAAAAAAGGAGGCATAAGACTTCTGGTTTGGAGTAGGGACATGGGGAGGTCTAATAGGGTCAGCCAAAGTTGGTCAGTTTCTGACTTTGGCAGGAATATGCCTAGGAATATCCAAGAAATCAGAAATGTCAGTCATGCCATCCTCAAGAGCGTCTCGAAGGGAATGTAGAGGCTTAACAGGTAGTGTGGTGGGCAAAACAGGGTGTTGGGTCAGTTCCAGTTCTGCATGTAGATATAAAGGGGATTGAACAGGCTGGGCCACAGAACCAGCAAGCTGGGCCAAAGAATACAGCAGTACCAACAAGTCAGAAGAAGGGTGAACTGGAGAAGCAGAGGTAGAAACAGTACTCACTGTGGAAGGAGGGTGCCGAGAAATCAAAGAAACTCCAGGAATCTTAATCGGAGCAAACCCAGAAATCCAACACTAGGAATCAGGAGAGCGTACCCAGCCTGCCGCTGCAAGGGAGTTTTCAACAGTCCATGGCCCGACCTCTGGTAATGGAGTATCAGCCCAGCGAAGCTTACTTGGGGTCTCCTTTTTGATAATACGGTCAGACAAAGGTGAAGTCACCTGGAAAGAGAAGACCATAGCAGAATCCTGTACCATACCATACCATCAGAAAAAATGATCTGTGGTTTCTATTGTGTAGCCTCAGGAACAGTAGCCTCGGGAATGGTAGTCATGGGAACCCCAGGGAGCAGAGGTTCAGCGTCCGAACTAGGCCTCTCCATGACCACTGAAGTGGGTGAGGAAAAGCAGCCCTTCAAGTCCTTAATTCTCTGCAGATGTGCAGCATCTCCACGGAGCAGAAGTTGTTCCGATGTATAGCAGGACTCAGATGAAACAGTAGGTACGTCCTTAGGCGATGTTTGTAAATCCATGGCCTAGTCACAAATAATACCAGAAGCAGGTAATGTGAGATCCATACTGGCTGCAGAAAATGAGACAGCAGATGCTTCAAAGAATTCTTCCGGTTCCAACAATTCTGGAGCAGAGGAGGAGACAGAGACCTCGACCTGCTGCCCCTCCATCTCCATGCTCATCAGTGCAGCAACTGACTCAGCCATCCTCTGATGGCCAAAGGGTCCCACTACTGTTGAGTAGGGGAATTTCTCCAGTGTCCTAGCCAAAGTTCCCTCATTAACTAAAAATACCACCAACAGCTTAATCTGATCCAAGGTCAGTTGGCATCCATCTGTATCCCCCTCCCCCGGGTCGTGCCTGAAAATAGGCAGGATTTGTCTAGTGCACTTACCCGGTCAACAAAAACTAAATAAATAAATAAAAATAAAATTTATATGCCCTCTTTAATGTACATAACCACTCCTCCTCCTCTGCTCTCCTTTCTATCCTTTCTAAGCATAGTGTGGCCCCTCACATTTAGGGCAAAGTTTTGAATATTAGGCCCCAGATGTTAGTTTTTATTTCTTAAGCACTTTTTTTTGCTCATTAGAAAGTTTAATGACTTAGCCACTGAAGCATTCTAAATGAGAAAAAATTGTTTAGCATTTATTATAATAGCACTCACCTCATCTCCCATGTCCCAAGGACTACACTTTATACCATTTCTTCCTCCAAAATCAATGTATTCCAAAGTGCAATTATAGTGAAAAATAGTACAACATAAAGGTATATGTGTAAAAAAGAAACAATCATGAAGAAAACTAAGTCAGAACAAAAGTAAATCCTTGTAGGTCTTTTTTTTCCCCTAACAACCATAACTTTATTATTTTTTAACACATTTAAATCGAACTTGAGACTTGTGGTTCTTACCACCCGCATACTTTTCACAAATGCCCAAATGACATTGTTCAAAATTGTACATGGGCCCAATTCTATAAGCACCCCTATGCATGTCGCAAGTTGCAACAGGTGAGAGGTGCAGTTGTGCCAAGGACCCTGTGCCTGATTCCATAATGGGCAGGGTCCCTGTGGCTAAATCCCATGATTTGCGCCAACCAGATCGGTACACCAAACAAAGGGCATACCTGAACAGGTTGGCACAAGCTATACATCACCCAGGTAAAGGATGTAAGTGCTCCACCCCCAGTTCCACTGCCAGTACATAAACAGCAATTGCCCCACAGGGCTATTGCTCAGCCCCTCCCATTCCCACTGTAAAGACACAGTAAGTGCCCTGCAGGGCTAGCATCCCCCCCTCCCCAGTCCCTGAACCGCAAGTGTGGGCAGTATTGCACTAAGGTGTAAGACTAATACCACAACAATCCTGTTACCCCTGTGTAACCCCTTGTTACCCGGGGCTACTAGAATCCCAGTAAGACCTAGTGGTAGGCAGGGAAGGCAACTTGTGAAATTCCAGTTAAATGGGTTTCACACTGTCTCACTCTGTTCTCAGTCTCAGCTGAGACTGAGAGATGACATCACCATAGAACTGTCGCAGCTGCATAAGCCACATTGGAATCTGCAGCAGAGGGAGTGAGATAGAATGTTGGGAGTTTTCAAAGTCAGTTCCTGTTTACCTTCTGTGGGAGAAGGAAGTCAGTCTCCTGTTTGCCTGCCAGCAGGAAGGAAGTGTCTTTTGTTTACCTTCTGTGGGAGAAGGTCAGTGTCCAGTGTTCAAGTGGTGGAGACCACTGTCCAGGTCTCAGTGCCCCCTCCCTTCAGGGGGGAGTAAAGCATCCCCATGTAGATTCCAGGGGCAATCCCCTAATTTCTGCTAAAGGAAGAAAGCTGCCTTTTACAGTTTCGGTTTGTGCTTGAAAAAGTGGAAAAAGTTGTACTTCACCTGTGGGGCACCTGCAACAAAAGGGTGAGTGTTTTGCTCTAATTTGAGAAGGCAAAAATTGTGTTTCTTCAGCCAGGGAAATGTAAAGAAATCTGGGATTTGAACTACTATTTGGGAGGCCTATAGTACTAGGACAAACAAATGGAGTAGTGTCAAAAGCTAAAGTCTGTGTGAATTCAAGTAATGTTGTAGAGGGGGTGCGACAGTTCATCCACCGTTTAATCTACAGTCTGAAGTTTTCAGTTTTTCCAGAGAAATGGCTGGGTATGGGCTGTGGGAGCTGGAGGTGGGCAAACCCCCCATCTTTAGTAACCAGGTCCACCTCTACGGATTTCTACTGTGATTGCTACTTACCTCATGCAGTTGGCCAGTGATGAGGGAGGTACCCAGACGTGGGTCGCAAATGGGAAAATCTCTCTAGGAGTCACAGACTCTAACTGGTGTGGGGAGCCACAACTTGGGAAAAGAATTATCTTTGTGAGATGGGAGTCAGAAGAAAGTAAGAAGGAAATCTTTCTAGGAGTCGCAGACTCTAAGTGGTGTGGGGAACCACAACAAGTAAAATGGGTTCATTCTTCCAATGAACCGCCAGTCAAGTGGCCGGCAGGGGAGCCGGGCCAGTCGGGCTGTGTATCCAAAGCGCATGCAAGTCCGGGCTATGTGTCTGGTGGGTCCAGAGCCTGAAAACAGTAGAATTGGTCCATTCTTCAAGTGGACCACCTTGTAGTCTCTAATCTGCATTATCAGTAACGGTAGCCCCATGGGGGTCCATCTATGCTTTGTTGTGTTCAGCTAGTTATGAATAAAAGCCACACTGAAAATTCCCATTCCTGGTTCTGGACATTACAGTTATTGCCTCCTGTGTTCGGATTTACTTGGGTGCCCCTGTGCAGAGTAGCCAAACCTAGGTCCCCTTGTGCCAGGTAACCTCATCCTCCCCGAACCCAGGTCCCCACCAGGTATTGCTGCCAGCGCCAACAGCATGCCACCTGTCATTTTAGTAAAAAGGCAGGGGTAGGGGTTACACCTGGTAGTCCAGTGGCCTCCCACCCAGCAATGCCAGACCACCCCCAACCCACACTCAGCCAGCTACTGGCACAGCTCACCTCTCACCACCATGGCCAGATGCCAAATGAGCTCTGTATGAGCGCGTACTACTATACATATTATGCACTCAATGAATGAATGATAGTTCATTCATTGAGCATGTACTATATACAGTATGTGCCCAGACGGATCTCAGTCAGTGGCTGGCCGCAGTGGTGAAAGGTGGGCTGTGCCAGTTGCCGGCTGGGCAGATGGAGTGTGGGGTGGTCTGGCACTGCTGGGTGGGGAGATGGGGGGCCACTAGCCTACCAGGGATTATGGGTTAGGGATTTGTATTTTAATACCTATTTCTGTTTTTACAGGATGTGCCATTTGCAGGTGGCTGGCAGGGGATTGGGGCTGGGGGGCATAAGTAGCCCTGCAGAGCTTTAAATAATGCATTTTAGAATCTGGGCTTGGGGGCCTGTGAGTAGCCCTGTGGGGCTATTTTACCAGTACTGGGGATTGGGGGCATGCTGCAGCCATGCAGGGCTTTTTGGTATTGGGGGACATTGATAGCCCTATGGAGCATTACCATGTTGTTTCTGGGTCGGGGCATGGGGGGGACAGAATTAGCCCTGTGGGGCTTTTGTGTTTTGGGGGTCAGGGTAGTGTTGGGGGGAGGGTGACATACCATTGGGGGGATGGGTGGGCTGCACATGCAGGCAACCTCCGGGGGTGTTCGTACAGTTATGCCAGCTATATGCTGGTGTAATTTACATTGATGGTTTTCTCCAGGGGGTTGTTGGAGAATAGCTCCTTGGGGGACTTTGTTGCTGCCTTCCAGAATAGGGGCAAACACTGCCATAAACCCCCAAGCCATGCAGGGGTTTTAAGGTGTAACTGGTGGTGTAAGTCCACTTTGGCACAAGCAGCCTGCAGAATACCATATGTTGCAACTGCTGGTGTAACTTCCTACTTGCACCGTTTTCTTGGCAAGTCAAGTTACACCAGATGTGCCCTTTTGAGAATCGGACCCTATAAATCCATTTTGGCACTCCTTTATTTCCCTTAAAAAAAGTACATAGCTGCATGAAGTGGAATGCTTTTTTTTTTTTTGCAATTCACTTTTTATTAAATTTTGAAAAAGTGGATACAGAGACTTACAATGCAAGTATCATACAATAAGAGTAAACATCATTAAGTGTACATTGAGTAAAATAAGTGTAGACAAACGCAAAGCCTCTGCACCCCACCCCCATCCCCAATCTCCCAAACTCCCTACCTCCCCAAATATCCCTCTCCCACAAGGCTTTGTCTTCTGAACTAATTGGCATGGTATCCATCCCCAATGCAGTTAAGAGTAAGCAATTTCTAACGCGGACCAAATGTTATCAAAGAGAGGCAATTGATTATGAAGTGTCGCTATCATCCTTTCGATTCTAAGGCTAGCAAGTAACTCCGAAAGCCACTCTGAGTAAGTGATTATGGCAGAGTCCCTCCAGTGTTTAAGAACTAACCTCTTCACAATAATAGAAATCAGAGTTATGTGGTATTTCCTCAGTTTTACTGGGAAATCTGATAGAACCCTAATAGACACACCTCTGGTTTGAACATCTCACCAATACCAAACAGCGGGTTGGCTCTATCTTTAATTCTCTCCATAATGGAGCCACTTTAGGGCAACGCTGAAGACATGAAAGCAAGTCACCTTCCCGAGCCACATCTATAACATCTGAGCTCCTGTCGACTTTCAAATCCAATAACTTCTGAGCAATAGTATATGTTATGTAAGACTTTGAATTGGGTCAGTCTTAAACAGTCCTGTCTCGTATATTTGTGACAGTTACCCCATATATGCCTCCAATCTAAATTAACATTAGGAAAGACCTTAGCCCAGTATGCAGAAGGGGCTAAATTTTCCGAGAAGGCCCTCTGATACAAAACCTGATAGATCTTTGATACAGCATGAGGGGGATCCTATTAAAGGTCTTAGGTCCGCCCAAAAATCCAGGCAAGGTGCTACCGCCCTATTAGTCCCATGTTTCTGCACCAGGAGGTGTCTTAATTGGTAGACTTTAAACACCTCCCTCATTGATAAACTGAATTTCTGGGTTATTTGTAAAACGGATTTAGGATAACCCTCCTCAGTAAGAAGGTCTTTCCACCTACAATCTTCTAGCCCCTGCAACCATTTATGAGTGATAATCCTGTTACCAATACGCCATTGGGGATTACCTAAAATTGGCTGGAATCTGTCCGAGACATGGTTATGTTTGAGGAAGCTACATAATTGGTTGTGAACCCCTAAGAGATACTCCCATAGGTGTGTTCCTAAGCTGAGGAAACATCTTAGGTGTATTGTATAGTAAGGCTTCGGGGTTTAAACCTAAACTCTTGATGAGACCAAACTCCAACTTCAACCATAAGGGCAGATACTCCCCAATATCGTTGGAGGTGGGGAAGGGCAAAAGCGCCCACTTGCCATATTTATTCATATGTGCCGCCCAGAACTAAATAGCAAAATATGGTAGTTTCAAACCCCCCTGCAATTTGGGTGCAGCTAGTTTGACATAGGACATTCTAGCTTTCTTAAAATTCCAAATAAAGTCCGCCATCATCTTGTGCAATTTCTTGAACCACGCTAAGGGGAGCCAAATATTAAGGTTGCTCAAAGGGTAGAAAAGCCTGGGGAATATGTTCATTTTCACAACATTTATCCTACCCCACAATGTAAGAGGAAGTTGGGCCCATCTTTTCATATCCAATTCTATGGTATGAACTAGATTATCCAAGTTAAGATGCCGGAGCCTATCGGAATTAGTTGTCAACATAAGGCCCAGGTATCTCAGATACTTGGAAGTCCAACCCAAACCAAGCTCGACAATATCCCTTTTAAATACCATGTTATTTAAGGGGTACACAACCGTCTTCTCTTGGTTTAATTTATAATTGGCTACTTCACTAAATTCAGTTATAACCTCGAGCAGTGCTTGCAATGAGGAAGCAGGGTTAGCAACATAAATTAAAAGATCATCCGCAAATGCAGTGACTTTGATTACCTGATTTCTTATTTGAATCCCTTTAATTCTATTATATGCCACAATATGCCTAATCAAGGGTTCTAAATAAAGGTTAAAAAGGAGCGGGGATAGGGGGCAGCCCTGCCTCGTCCCAACCCGCAAACAGAAAGGTGAGGATATAACCCCGTTGCACATAATTTTGGCTGATGGGTTTGAATATAGGGCCCTAATCCAACCAATAAACTGGGACGGAAAACCAAATCTATCCAATACTTGAAATAAAAAGGCCAATGAACCTTATCGAATGCCTTCTCTGCATCCAAGAGGCCAACGCCAAGGAGTGTAGCCTCCTCAGAAGCCGGAAGACATCAAGCATTCTAAAATGGTCTGCTGCAGTCCTCCCTTCATAAAACCGACCTGTTCTGCCAATTAGTTTGGTAATACCCTAGTAATCCTCTCGGCTAATATTTTAGATAAAATTTTAATATCGTAATTTAAGCGGGATATAGGTCTATAACTGTCAGGTTTCTCTGGAGACCTATTAGGTTTGGGTATGACCACAATAAAGCTTAAGATACCTATCAGTATCCTTGCCGAGAGAATATGGTGAAATAATTTGAATAGGAGGGGAATTAAGGAGGGTGAGAATGTTTTATAAAAATTAGGTGAGAACCCGTCTGGGCCAGGTGTTTTGTCATTTGGTAAGTTCTTGATTGCAAGCTCTGTTTCCCCGTATGTAATATCTGCGGTCAAGACAGCATGATCTGCCTCTACTAATCTAGGAAGAGAAATTCCGTCCAAATAGGCCCCAATCCTATCTTGACTAGGAGGAGACTGCATAGGTCCATAAAGAACCTCATAATAATTTCTAAAGATCCGGGTAATATCCTCTGGATTTGTTTTAATGCATTTGTCTCGTTCTGACCAGATTCCCCCAACTAGGCGAGATGCTTCTAACTGAGCAATCCGTCTGGCCAGAAATTTACCTGGTTTATCACCTTGATCTATATAGTTAGCCTTTGTCTTAATAATTGCTAGCTCCGCCTGATTCCCCAGCAACTTAAGATAGGCATTTTTAGCCTTAATTAACCTAGACTCAGTCTCACCCTGTGGATTAGCAATCATGGCATTCTGCAAGGTCTTGATTTGGGTTAACAGTTCTGTCATATTCGCATAGATCTCTTTTTTCTTTCTAGACGCCTGACTTATCAAGAGGCCTCTGATAAACACTTTGAAAGTAGCCCAAAGAATATCAGGCCTTACATCTCCTCTCGCATTAAAGTCAATAAACTCCTCTATTTGTGAAGACAAATTCTGTACTATTTTAGGGACCCTTAGTAACTGGTTATTTACCGTCCATCTGCTACTTTTACGGTTAAAAGAGGGAGAGGAGAGCGTGACCTCCACTGCGGAGTGATCCGATAGTGGAGCCGCCATTATCTCAGAACCAATAACCCCTCTAAGAAGGACACGTGAAACCAGTATATAATCAATCCGAGAGCCTGATCCATGGACCGGGGACAAAAAAGTATACTCCCTTGCTTGTGGGTGAAGTACTCTCCAAATAACCGCCAGGCCCAACCGCTCCAGCAGATCATTGAAAGCCAAACTAGCTGGCGTGGGAGTTGTTGACGTTCTGGTGGACCTGTCTAACGACGGGTCAAGAACCGAATTAAAGTCTCCCCCAATTATCATAGGGAGATGAGCAAAAGGTAACAAAGCTTTAAGTAATGCAGCTATGAAATCTTGATTATCTGAATTAGGCCCATAAATTGCCCCTAACAAAACTTCTAGGTTATAAAGTTTTCCCCTAACTAAAATCCATCTACCCTCATTATCTTGAATGACTTTAATGGGGCTAAAGGGCACCGATCTATGAAATAATATCATAACCCCTTTGCTCTTTGTGCTGCCCTGGGAGGAATAAACCACCCCAAATTGCATTCTTCTCATACAGCTGACCTCAGTCTGCAACAAATGCGTTTCCTGTAAAAAAGCCACTTTTACCTGCGCTGCCTCAATATACTTCAATATCTTATATTGCTTGGATTTATGGCGAGCCCCTTTAACGTTCCAGGTACAGAACTTGATGAACATGTCAGCCCCCATATACACAAACTAAGATAGAATATATAAAATAGTCCTCCATGCCCACCTTAAATGGATACTTACAATAGCCTTGTGTCTCCCACCCAAATAACCCTGACCCCCCCCCCCAGTTAGCACTATCCCACCTTACTTCCGAACCTTGAAGCCCCCCCCTTCCCTAACGATCATCCGGTAGCCCTCCCTTCCTTCCCCTGACCCAGGCTGCTCCGCACCATGGCCCATGACAGCAGGATGGCCAGCTTGCTCCTCCGCTCACCGTCATACCACCCCCCCAACAATTAGTAACTACATCTAGTAAACTTTACAATACCTCACATAATAGCCCAAGGCTCATTTACCAGACTGCCTAATACGTACATAGGGCACCGGAATTTAAGACACCGGACGCCCCCCCTCCATGGGAGATCTATACCATAATACTGGCCGAAACCAAGGGCTAATGAAACACGATTCCCCCTAATAACAAATAATCGACTAATCCATATTAACTAACCAAATATGGAAAAGTGTCAAGATGGAACAAAAAAGTTAATGCCTCAATAGGCCATATTCCCCCAAAAGAGTATAGAAAATAAATAGTTTTATTTTTAAACTCCGCCAGGGACGGTAACCAGAGTCCGATTCCCAACACAAACCAGTCCCAAACAAGATAATGTCCAACGATGCAAGGAGTATACAGTTTATATATTTAAAGATCTAAGCATGGCCAGATAAGCTTCTCAGGACCCAATTCACGGCTCTTTAAACAGCGCTGGGAAGGCCTCCCGGAGAGCTACCGAGGCCAAATCCAAGGATTCAAAGGATTTCCACTCATTACCGACAAGAACCTGAAGCCGTGCAGGGTATCCCATTCGAAACTTCAACCCTGCCGCAATCAATCGCTTAACTAGCGGATGAAAAGCAGCTCTCTTCTGACGGATCGAGAGCGGCAGATCTTGCGCAACTCTGACTCGCACTCCCTCCCAATAGATGTCCTTGTCCTCTCTTGCTTTGTCTACGAGCAATTGCCTTTCTTGAAAGTTGAGAAATTTTATAATGAAAGGCCTGGGTGGACGATCCGGTGAGGAAAGGGGGCGCAATGCCCGATGAGCTCTCTCAACAGTGTACGTGGCGCCAAAGGGCGAGGGCCCAGCAATTTTCTCAACAATTTTCTGTGCGAACTTGACCGGGTCCTGCCCCTCAGCTTTCTCCGGTAGGCCAATGAACACAACATTGTTGCGTCGGCTCCTACCTTCCAAGTCCTCAACCTTAAGCTCAAGCTTGTGCACTTTCTGTGAGAGCTTAGTGATCGTCAAGTCAGTCTTTTCCTTGTTCCCTTCTAAAGACTTGATACGGGCTTCATTGTCTGTTGTTTTCTGTGTTAATTCTGTAATCGCCTCTTTTATATCCTTGAGTTCTCCTGCCACACCTAGGATTGAATCCCTGAGAGGACTGATTTCCTCTAGGAAGCGAATCAACGTTAAAGGGACCTCCGATATAGTCTCACTGCCAGCCCCTTGAGATGAAGCCGAGACCGAGGCCTTGGACTTCTTCGCGGCTTTTTCGGGGGTCACCGGCGGTGTGTGCCTGGGGGGAGGTTTTTTCATCTCTGCATCCATAAATATCGCTCCCGAGATCTTCACTAAGCTTACGCAGTCGCTAATATCCAGGTATAGCTTGTTTTGTCGAGGTATTTTCTAATAATTAATCGGGTGGAAGACGGAGCTCTCGGGAACCCAACTACTCCGCTCCCTGCATCACGTGACTCCATGAAGTGGAATGCTTTGAGGGACATTAAGGAATCACAACTTGGGACATTGAAGAACTATGATGAGAGATACTGAGGAATTGTGATGAGGGACCAAAGAGTAGGAACCGGTGGAGCAGAGGATGGTGTTGTGGATGCTAGAGGGTGTTTTCTTTTTTTTTCTTTTTTTATTTTGTAAGCCGCAACCAAGTGGAATGAGGGGACAGAAGGAGAATTCTGGCAGTGGAGTTGGGCACACACACTACAGGTTTTTGCAAGGTTTGGGTGGGTGGGAGTGAGATGCCAGTGGCAGAATTGAGCACCCACAATCAGCTTTTGTAAGGCTTGGCTATGCAGGGGGGATGATGGCAGGGTCTGGCTGCTTTTGACAGCTTTTATAAGGCTCCAAAAGGTTGGTGACAGGATACCGGTGACAGGGTTGGGCACCCACTGCTGTCTTTTGTAAGATTTGGATGGGCATGAGGAGGTACCAGTGATGGGGTAGGGCACCCACCACTGGCTTTTGAAGGCATCTGGAGAGTAGGCAGAAGGAGGGATACCAAAAGCAGGATTGGTCACCTGCCACTGGTTCTAATACAATTCTGGCATGACAAACTGAGAGTGGGGACTGGTGTCGGTGGTAAGGATGGGTGTCCTGACTGCCAGCAATCTAAGGACGGGGGGTGGCATTTTCCTGACTTGATAATGCATTAAAATAGAGTTTTGAAAGAAGAAAATTGAGTTTCCTCAAAAAACAGACACACTGCATATCAGTTTCGCAAATAAATTATCCTTAGAACACAAAAAATGTTTGGCTCAAGTGCATAAACTGCACTTTATTTTCTAAATAATTAAAAATGCTCAATGTTTCCAGTAAAACTACCTATAAAAGAGTTTTCCTTTGGTGAAACTCAAATGAAACTAAAAGTTTTAGGTTTCAACTCTAATACAGGTTTCAGCTACTGGTGAGCAAAAGAAACATCTGTCATACCAAACATCGGCATTACTCCCTCTCTCTCTCTCTCTCTCTCCTCTCCCTCTCTCTCTCTCTCTCTCTCTCTCTCTCTCTCTCTCTCTCTCTCTCTCTCTCTCTCTCCCCCTATGGCCTAAAGAAGCAATTTCTTTTGCAGGTCTACATCACTGTCTGCCTAACTCTAGAAAATCACTGCTTACTCTCTCTCCTTTATTCCAACAAAACATCAGCATCCTTCTCTCCAAAACCAAAAAAAAAATACTTAGACAAAAAAGGACTCCTGAAGTTTGCAAAAATAAACAAAAACAGTGATTTCAAGTTAGCAAGCATAATGCTGTGTATGAGGCAGCAACTGATGGATGCAGCATACCTCTGAACCTTTCATCACCCAAATGTGTGACAAGATGTGTGACAACTGAACAAACTGTGTGACAAATCATCAAACAAGACACTGCAAGCTCAGAACACTGTGGACATGTGTACTAATGTTTATAATGCTTGCTGATAATGTAGCAACTTATATTATTACACATTTCTGCTCAAAAGTCTCAGTGGTCAGTGCTTGATGTCATCTTCTCAGTGTGGAACAGAGGGTTTCTGAGACATAAAATGAGTGACGTTCCTCGTAATGTGTGACAGTTGAGAGGTATGGGGAGCAGCATGAACCAAGGCAGTTGGCACAAGGTAAATCAGAAACATAGAAACATAGAATTTGACGGCAGATAAGGACCGCTTGGCCCACCCAGTCTGCCCATTTCCCTGCCTAATAGATAAGCTGAAGATCCTAGTTAACCAGAAGCCTACTTCTTTTTACCCCCACCCCCTAGAATTGCCTTATGGCTGTCCCATGCATGCTTGAATTCAACCACTGTTTTTGACTCTACAACCTCCTCCAGAAGGCCGTTCCATGCATCCACAACCCTCTCTATGAAAAAATACTTCCTTACATTACCTCTGAGCTGCCCCCCATCTTCAAATTGTGCCCCCTTGTTCTTGCACACCTCTTTTTTTGAAAGATGCTACCCTCTTGGACTTTGTTGATTCCCTTGAGGTACTTGAAAGTTTCTATCATGTCCCCATCTCCCTCTTTTCCTCGAGGCTATACATATTAAGCTCCTTTAGTCTCTCTTCATATGTCTTCCGGTGCAGACCCTGCACCATTTTAGTTGCCCTCCTCTGGACAGCTTCCATCTTGTCTATGTCCTTTCGGAGACTGGGTCTCCAGAACTGCACACAGTACTCCAGATGGGGTCTCACCAGCTGTCTGTACAGAGGATAACAACTTCCTGTTTTCTACTGGTGATGCCTCTCCCTATGCATCCCAGTATCCCCAGCCCTCCTTACTGCCCTCTCACATTTTGCCCACCTTTAAGTCATCTAATATGACTACCCCCAGGTCCCTTTCCATTTTTGTTGTTGTTAGTATCACACCCCCCATTGTGTACTCTTCCCCTAGGTTTTTGTTTCCCAGGTGCATTACTTTGCACTTCTTAGCATTAAATCTAAGCTGCAATACATTTGACCATTCCTCTAACCTTGCCAAGTCCCTTCTCATCCTTTCCACTCCACCTTGTGCATCAACTCTGTTGCAGATCTTTGTGTCATCTGCAAAGAGACATACTTTTCCTTCCAGTCCCTCTGCAATGTCGCTTACAAAGACATTGAAGAGGACGGGTCCTAATACGAAAGTTGGAGATCATGGCCCAGATATTCAAACTGCGCCCAAAAAGTGTGCAACAGCAGGAGCAAGCGCAAGTCCACTGCACCCATGCGCAAGAAGCACGATATTCAAAAACTGCGCAGGTCAAGAAGCACCTGCGGCACATGACTGAATATCGTGCCACCTGCACCATAGCACAACCAGGGATGCTCAGTGGAGCAATTCAGATGTGCCATAGCGCAACCAGGGATGCCCCATGGAGCAGGGCAGCAATGCAACAGCACAACCAGGGATGCGCAGGGACAGGATGCAGGGGCCCAATGCAACCCTGTGCACCACAGAACCATGCAGGGCAGCCCCACCACGAGCACCCATCAGCGGGTGGCAGCACACAGCTATGCAACGACTGCATACACAGTGCCACCACGCACGTCCCCACTCGAGGTACAGCTGAGAGACCGACCATGCGTCGGCACACGAGGTACCCCACACGTGACAGGGCATGCCCTGGACTCCACCACCAGTGGTACATCACCCTTCACACTCTCCCAAGGACACACCCCAACCCAGCACTGGCCACAACAGCCAGTGCAGACACCCACAGTGGTGCATGGAAGCATGCACCACACAGGATGCAACACAGTGCATGGACAAACACCCACCCATACCCAAGGGCACACCAACACAGGGATACAGTAGTGGGGCAACCAAGCCCCCAGCATGTGGCCATGGAAACCGTGTACACATGGACAGCACCCCTCCATGGCATAGGAGTGCCAGCCACCCTGGGCATGCACCATGGAGCTGTACACCACCAGCATGTGCCCGGAGCACAAGTGACAGACAGTGGTGCACATCCCCTGTGACACACACAAGCGACAGCATGGAGGTGGGACAACAACAGCAGAGGCCACAGTGTCACCTGAGGCAGACATGCACCACACCGGTGACAGGAGGCAACCCAGCATTGTGCCAGGTACAGTGGCTGTCCAGCATGGACAGCCACCACTGACATGCCAGCAGACTGTGCAGGTCACAGACATGCAAGGGTGTCGGCTGCACAGGCCATGGATGGTCTGACAGGTGTGCCATGGACACAGAGCATGTATCATGGACCACTGCACACAGTCATCCAGTGCACAGGGAACAACACACACACCACAGACAGTGACTGATAGCTACTTCCACACCATACTCACTTCCACACAGACACACACACATGCACATGACTGCACCACCCCTGACACCATGCACACCACTGCAGCTGAGCACCTATAGCCCGCTGCAAATCAGAGACCACCACAGTAGGCATATCAAAGCAAATGTATTGAAAAACAGAAAACAAAACTATATACAAATATTTACAAAAGGTTGGGGAGAGCCACAAACAAGGTGGGGTGGGTAAGAGGCAGGGGTGAACAAATGGTAGAGGGAAGGAGGGGTGTGAGGGTGGGTCCTGGGGGGTAGGGGAAATCAGGGGCATCAGTAAGCTCAGCGGGAGCCCCACTCCCCACTCCAGCTGCTCCTCCCGCTATGCGCCGTCTGACTCCCAGCCTGTCTATCCTTTCTAGGATTTCCAGTGATGCCCTGGCAACATGAAGGATCTCCTGCAGCACCACTCTGATATCCTGCAGCTGCTGTCCACCTAGGACAAAGGAGCAGAGTCTATAGGTGTGAATGCACAGCCCATGCAGCCCACCCACTGTGCATGGCATACGGCCATGGGACACACCTCTGTGATGGTGTGTGACCACCCACAGTGATCGCATCCACAAGACCTGCCCAACCAGGCACATACAGCCATGCAGACCGCTGCACACACCCACTGGCCAAGTCCTGCACAGCACCACCGTGGCTGTTCGGTGACACGGCTATGCAGTGCGAAGGCAGTGGCACAGCCATGTACCCGGTGCACGCATGGACCACCATTGATGCACTCCCAGACATGCAGTGCCACTGGACAGTGCTGACTGTACCAAGTTGCGTGCATGGCAGTGGTGTCAATGGATGGTGGCCATGCCCTTTGCCCCCCTTGTTACACAGCATGCAATAGTAATCATGGATGTAAGGCACTCACCATCATCAGGCTGGTCCCTGCGCCTGTCTGGTCTGGCCACCCTCTCGGCATACTGTTGCTCATTGCTCAACCTCCCCTCCCTCGCATCCCGGCGCTCCTCTGAGCCTAGGGTGCAAATATGGAGAGAGTAACATCAGTACAATCTGGTAGCAAAGTCTCCCCTCCCCCGTGTGTGTGCAATCCCACACAGCCATACCCATCTTCCCCCACCCCGATACCACCACCACGGCCCACACTGGATGGCCCCCCCATGTGCTGGACACATGCCACCATGATATCCGTATGGACATTAACAGTGTATGGATGGGGCACCTACCTGGCCGTGGCACTGTGCCCCTCCTGGCATGTGCCCGCAGGCAGACAAGCCTTTCTGGGTCCTGGTGCTGCAGGTCACTGTAGCAGTGCCTGTACTGCTCCATGGTCCTCTCCATGCCTGTGGCCTCCTCCAGGGCCACCGCCACCTCCTCCCACACTGCACTCCTGGCCCTGTCCAGGGGTGCCTCCCCAAATAGGGCAGCAGCATGGGGCTCCACTAACTGGACCAGATTGGCCAGTTCCAGTTTGCTCCAGATGGGTTCCCATCTCCGTGCCATCCTGTACTGTTTTAGTGTCGAAATGGCGCTCTGTAGTGCACGTTCACCACGTGCGGATGCTGTGTGGTACTGCGCTGTCATTCCCCATCGCGCTATCACCGAACAGCGCAATAGAGGTGCACCCATGCAGATGAATGGCACCTAGGGGCAAAGGTCAGCACAGGGTCAGGAGTCTCTCGCTCACGGACTGCCACAGCGTGATTGGTACTCACTAAGTGTAGTGCGGTAGGGCGCCTGTGTGCCACTTCCTGTAGCGGCCTACCACCCTGTGGCCCCAGTGTGCCTACGGCGCCCCAGTGTCAGAGCGCCATACTTGTGAACAGCACAGCAGCACCACTGGCACAATGGTGGCCATGCTCTGCATTGCCTCCCGCTCATAGCATGTCAGCAGCACAGCAGGCATTGATGTCAGCACCCCGGGCATGTGCCGTTCGGTGTCCACTGCGGATGTCACAGAAATGCGCCCTTGCCTGAGCACATTCAACACAATTGCGCAAAGCGCAACAGCGTGATATTCAGCTGGCATATGCAAATCAGCTAATCAGCTATTCAATGGTACAGATACCGTATTAACATCCACTTAAAATTGTGCCTCGCCTCATTTGCATGCGTTGCGCTATAAAAATGTGACATTGGACTGCAGTGGCCATAGTCTGTTATTGCAGTCTATTGTGGTGAGTTGCATGCCATTTGGGAGTGTGGACTGTGGTGTGTGGGACATGCATGAGACTGCACAGTCACAGGTAACACCTGTCATTCCCACAGGATCAAGAATGAGTGATCGTGAGGTGGAGAAAGAGGAACAGAGATGTGGGAGGAAGAAGAGGCCTAACTTCACCAAGGCAGAAACAGATGCCCTCTTTGAGGCCTATCTTGACCAGGAGCCACTGCTCAGCGGACAGTGGGGAACACCACAGGCCCATGCTGCTGCATGTGAAGAGGTGGCGCATGCCGTCAACCTGCATGGCAGCCACCAGCGGTCCATGCAGGAGTGCAAAAAGAGGATGGGCACAGACAGGCAGAGGATTAAGGACAAGGTGGCTGCCATGAGGGCAGCATGGGCTGTGACCGGTGGGAGACGGCCAGCCGTGCAATGCCTGACCCCACAAGAAGAGCGGGTTGCTGGCAGCATGCAGCGTTGTGCCATCGAGGGTGTTCCAGGTGGTGGATTCCAGATGGGTGGTAGCCTGTCACTGCATGGTAGGTCCTGATCTGTCAATGGGGGGGAGACAGGGTAGGGCAGATACATTAATGCTACTGTGTTCCCTTACAGCTCCTAAGCATCTACATGGGTCAGCGGTGGTGGGCTTGTCCACTGAGGGTGATACCATGGACATAGAGGAGGGCCCATCCACCTCCGCAGGTGTCCGAGGGTCAGGGCAACAGTGGGCTCACCTGGCTGTCCAGACTGCTGTAAGTGGAGCATGTGCAGAGGAGGCCCTGCCCATGTCCCAGCATGCCAGTGTCCATGGATGCCATCATGCTGAGACTCGGACTGGTGCTGGATCTGTCACTGATGATGATGGAGCTCACTTTATGGACAGTGGTACATGTGGGCTGCAGGATGGCCACACAGCAGGTAACAGCATGGGCATGGCCATGGGTGGTGCTGCGTGACATCACAGTCTCAGCCTGTGCCTGTCTACGCCAGTGGGGCAGCACTGGTGTGTGTCCAGGACAGTGGAGCTGTTGCGGCCACTGCAGCAGCACCGTTGAGCCCTGGAGAGCGGCAGACGGAGGGGCAGTGTCAGCAGTCGGCCAGTGGCCATGGGGGTACAGTGTCGGGGGGTGGCATCAGTGCACCGCCTGTGGACATGCCCAGGCATGGCCCTGGTGTGCAGCGCCCACCCTTAAGGGGTGCTTCCCATCAGGGCTGCGAACACCATGAAGGACAGCATGCCGATCAGGCAGATGACCTCTTAGAAGAGCACCCCTGCATACTCCAAGAATCAGTTGATCAGCAGTTGCGGCTTGTGATGGCAGTGGATGCACTCAGTGTGGCCCTGCGCCAGGCAGAGGAGCGGAGCAGCAGGGACACCAGTCTGCTCCTGGCAGGGATGGACCAGATGCGGGATGATGTGACTGCTGCCATTGATAGGCTGACACAGACAATCACAGCTGCCATGGCCACAGTGGGCACACAGTTATTTGCCCATGCATCGCAGACACTGCACAGTGCAATGTCCACCCCCTGTTCCTGGCGTCGTGTGACATCCTCCTTGTCGACACCGGGTTCAGCTGTGGGCATCCCGAGCACGCCTGGCGCAGGCATGTTCAGTGTGCTACAGACCCCTGCACGAGCACGGTTGTGTTCACGCAGTGGAACCCTTGGGGGATCATCGGTGCCACCCCATGAGGCCATTGGTCAGCCTGTCACTGCTGGCGGGTCTCAGCAGGGCCGCCCATGCATCCGTAGTGGTCGTGGCACTGTGGCGCATGACTGACCTGTCTCCCACCATGGCTACTGTCTCATGCTGCCCTGTGTGCAGTGTGTTGTTCAACATTCAATGCATGGGTGGGGTACCCAGCCCTGCACACACACATACACACACACACACATTCCATCTGCACACCCTCCCAGCTGCTGTCTGCTGTGGCGTGTGCATGATGATGCCTGTGTTGCGCTGTCCACCACTGTACAATGGTGCCCAGCGTCTGACACATGCACAATGACAGGCACTGGACGTGGTGGTCTGTGGACGTGTGTGTGGCTAGGGGTGGCGGTTGGGATCAGCGTGCCTCCTACCCTTTGTGCATGTCTTGTGGAGGTGTGTGTGTGTGTGTGTGTGTGTGTGACCGCATGCCATGTTAGACCTTGCCCATCCCTGACGGCGTGTGTGATTCCATGCTCAGCCAATTCCCTTAACGACATGCACCCCTGGGGTTTGTCCATGCATGTATGTGTGTTGTGCCCTTGCCACTGGTGGTTGCACATGGATTGGTTGAAGTGCTCCTCTGTGATGGTGTCCCGGTGCAGCTGTGCCATCCAGATCAGTCGGGGGTCCCTTCAACCAAGAGGGGACTGCCCATCACCATCTTCACCAGCATTCTCATCGTCCCCATCACTGTTCCCCTCTTCAACCTGTATGGCTATCACACAGTCGTTGGCCATAGAAACATAGAAACATAGAATTTGACGGCATATAAGGACCGCTTGGCCCACCTAGTCTGCCCATTTTCCTACCTAACAGATAAGCTGCAGATCCTAGTTAACCAACAGCTTACTTCCTCTTACCCACCCCTAGGGCTGCCTTATGCCTGTCCCATGCATTCTTGAAGTCCACCACTGTTCTTGACTCCACGACCTCCTCAGGGAGGCTATTCCATGCATCCACAACCCTCTCAATGAAAAAATACTTCCTCACATTACCCTGAACCATCCCCCCTCTATCTTCAAATTGTGCCCCTTGTTCTTGCACATCTCTTTTCTGGAAGATGCTACCCTCTTGGACTTTGTTAATTCCCTTGAGGTACTTGAAGTTTCTATCATGTCCCTATCTCCCTTCTTTCCTCAAGAGTATACATATTAAGCTCCTTTAGTCTTTCTTAGATGTCTTCTGGTGCAGACCCTGCACCATTTTGGCTCTCTCCTCTGGACAGCCTCCACTCTGTCTATGTCTTTGCAGAGATGGGGTCTCTAGAACTGTACACAGTACTCCAGATGGGGTCTCACCAACTGTCTGTACAGAGGGATAACAACTTCCTGTTTTCTACATTGATGCCTCTTCCTATGCATCCCAGTATCCCTCCAGCCTTCCTTACTGCCTTCTCACATTGCTTGCCCACCTTTAGGTCATCTGATATAATTACCCCAGGTCCCTTTCCATTTTACTGTTGCCAGTATCTCACCCCCATTGTGTATGCTTCCCTGGGTTTTGTTTCCCAGGTGCATTATCTTGCACTTCTTTGCATTGATTCTGAGCTGCCATACATTTGACCATTCCTCCAACCTTGCCAAGTCCCTTCTCATCCTTTCCACTCCATCCTGTGTATCAACCCTGTTGCAGATCTTTGTGTCATCTGCAAAGAGACATACTTTTCCTTCCAGTTCCTCTGCAATGTCACTTATAAGACATTAAAAGGACTGGTCCCAGTACTGAACCTGTGGTACCCACTAGTAACCCCCTTTCTTCACTGTGTACTCCATTTACTACTACCCTTTAGCTCCTGTTGTCTAGCCAATTTTTTATCCAGGCTACCACCTTGGGACCCATTCCAAGGCTGGCTATCTTGTGTATTAATCTTTTGTGGGGACTGTATCAAATGCCTTGCTAAAATCTAGGTAGGCCATGTCCACAGCCCCTCCCTGATCTACTACTTTGGTCACCCAGTCAAAGAAATCTATTAGATTCATCTGACATGACCTTCCCATCATGAATCCATGCTGCCTCGGGTCCTGTGCCCCACTGGCCTCAAGGTACTCAACAATTCTTTCCTTCAGAAGTGATTCCATCATTTTCCCTACCATGTTGTGCAGGATGCAACAGGCCAGGAATAGCACACAGGCCTTAGAGGGACTGTACTGTAGGGCACTGCCAGATGTGTTCAGGCAACAGAAACATGCCTTCAGCATCCTGAACACCTGCTCAATGACATTGCGTGTGGTGGCATGTGCCTCATTGTACTGTTGCTGCGATGGGGTTGCGGGCCACCGGTATGGTGTGAGCTGCCAGGGATGGAGTGGGTATCCACTGTCACCTGTGTGTTGAAGGTGGACATTAGTTTGGTGATCAGCGTCGCCCTGCCATGGGCCATCTAGGCCAGTAACCATGTCACCTCTGACTATGCGCCTCCCAAGCTCCATGTCTTTCTGCATGATTTGCATACTCACCCACTAGGTGGCAAGTGGGGATGTCCCCACTCTCGAACCTGTGGCACAGTGCAGACTGGTACCAGATGAAGGCATCATGTGCTCCCCCAGGGTGCGTGGCACAGACATTGATTATGCACCCTTTGGCATCGCACACCACCTGACAGTTGATGCTTGCATACCCTTCCGGTTATCTTACAGCCCTCTCGGGCCAGGTGTGTGCGGATGGCCACATGGGTGCAGTCTATTGCCCTGAGCATGCCAGGCATACATGCTACCCTGTGGAACTCCTGTATGTTTGATGTGCACTCACCAGTGCACTGGGAAACAGATGCACTCCGCAGCATGTGGCAGCAGTGCGCTGAGGAATTGGGTGAGGAAGGACACACGGCCAACTGGGTTATGCCTGTCGTGTTGCCTGTTGGTCTCTGGAAGGTACCCGTGGTGAGCAGGCACATGATAGCTGTCACTTTGGTCTCCACTGACAGAGCATGGCTCTGTCATGGAGTGCTCCATCATCACTGCACAGCTCACAGAGCCATCTCAGGATCGCCCGGTTCAGGCGGTACCAGCCACCATCTCAGTATCAGTGTACAGCCGAGGCTGGTGCGGCTCGGTACTGCCTGTTGGGGCCATACCACCGACGGGCCCTTCCACGGCTGTGCCCCCTGCTGCCTGCCTTCTCACCCCCTCATTACTGCCTCCATCTGGATGGTAGCACTGGCCATGTCCCTGGCTTGTGTTACCCCCTGGCAGCTGTTTTACTGTTCCCCCCACTGTCCTTATTGCTACTCCCCCTGTACCGGGAACACCTCCCTGTAGTGGCCGTACTGCCCACTGTCTGTGCCCTCAGTGCTGTGTGGCACTTCCAAATTTTGTCCTGTGCTGTGGCACAGGCTCCCCACACATTCACTGTTCCTGGTGGTTCCAGGTGCTCTGTCCTGCTCCTGCCCTGTCCTGCTCACAGTTTCTGTGTGCCTGTGTGGCTGCCTGCAGTTCACCAACATGTGGCTTCCCTGTAGTGTTCTTGCACCTTTCTCTTGTTCCTTTTCATTTTGGATCATTTCTGCTATCATGCAACTTCCGTTTGCTCCCCTATTGTGCATGGCGCATGTTGTTTAATATCACAATGCACCATTTATTCATGGTTCCTCCCCTTCAGTTGTGCATGCATTCATTACCATTAAGCTGTTCGCATTGTATTTGAGGGCACATCTGCCTCCACTGGATATCGCTAAAATGGGCACATTTTGGACTTGTGCTGGCACATCCCTATTGTGCATGGTGCAACCCTTTTGAATATCTGGGCCTTCATATGTATGGTTAGGGCTTATTGTGCATGGAATACAAGCAGCTCAAAAACCTTGTTGTGCACATTCTAAAGTTGTTGTACACATTCTGAAAACCTTATTGTGCACATTCCATCACTGACTGCATCTGTGATTCCCTCATGCTGACTTCTGCAGCCTGGTTTTACTTTCTCTGCTCACTGTACCTCAGTGTTACAGTAATCATAGTTAAAAAAACAAGCATTTGTCAATGCCGAATGTTTGCTTGCTGGCATTGGCATTGGTAGTGTAGGAGTTGGAGAGCTGCATAATAGGAATGGCAGTGAAGTATTGAACTGAAGCCAACCCCACCCCCACCCTGCAGAGACTGATAGGCATTGGGGTGTGCCTTCGGGTCATCAGGCATAATGGCCATGCCATTTCACCACACCCTACCCTGCAGACACTGACAAGTGTCACGGTGTGCTCTGGGGTCTTTAGCCCTTATGCACCTCATTCCATCAGGAAATACTGTGAGATGGGTGCAGTATAGGAGAGTGGGGTGAACTTTGGGGCCGAAGAGTCCAAGGCATACCTCAATGCCTCTCACTGGCTGCAGGGTGTGGAATGATATGAGCTTTACAGGTGAGAATCCCAAGTCATACCCCTGATGCCTCTCAATCTCTACATGCTAGGGCGTTATGGTCGGAAACCCCAATGCCTCGGGCGTTCGTTGGCATTTTCATTCCAAATTTTCAACATGGTTTTTTTGTGACCCTCACCTTATGAACAGTGGCAATATCAGTTTGTTAGCTGAAAGCTGATTTCGCACAGCGACTACGCCATTTGGCACCACAGGTGCAAAAACACATTTCGAACAGGGTGTGAAAAATGACAGCTGTACTGTTCATGGGGAGGTGCAAAAAATGGCAATGTTTAAATTCTACAGTGAAAATATTAAAAAAACTGGTGAAGTCACAAGCATGTGTAGAAAATGCACAATGCACACCCGTAATGCAATTAGTTTGGGGATTTTTTACAGCAGTTTGTCAACACAGGGATTTTGTAACCTCCGCTCATGAACAGTGTCATTGTGATTTTCTTAATCTGTCCCGAACAGTGATTTTCCACAGCGACCACGCATTTCTGCGTTGGAAGTGCGAAAACACATTTCAGCCATGGTGTGAATAATGACAGCTGTACTGTTTATAAGTAAGTGTGGAAAAATGCCAGTGGTGAAAATTTGGACTGAAAATATTAGAAATCCATGAAGTTACAAGGGTGAGTGGAAACTGCGCAATGGTCGCTGGTAACACAGTCATTTTATGGATGTATTTCACCAAATTTTTAACATAGCCATTTTAACACCTCTGCTCATGAACAGTGTCACTGTGATTTTCTTAATCTGTCCCAAACATTGATTTCGCACACCGACTGCGCCATGGTACGCTACATGAGCGGAAGCACATTTTGGCTGAGTCATGATAAATGACAACTGTACTGCTCATAAGAAGGTGTGGTAAAATGGCAATGTTGAAAATCTGGAGTAAAAATATTGAAAATTCACAAACTTACGAGCGTGCGTAGGAACAGTACAACGCATGCTCGGAAAACAGTAATTTTGGGGAATGTTTTCACCAAATTTTTAACATAGCCATTTTAACACCTCCGCTCATGAACAGTGTCACTGTGATTTTCTTAATCTGTCCTGAACATTGATTTTGCATGCCGACTGCACCATTGTGTGCTACATGCGCGGAAACACATTTTGGGTCAGATGTGACAAATGACACTATACTGCTCATAAGGATGTATGGTAAAATGGCAATGTTGAAACTCTGGAGTGAACATATTTAAAATTCATGAACTTATGAGCATGTGTAGGAACAGCGCAATGCATGCTCATAAAACAGTCATTTTTTGGAATTTTTTCACCAAATTTTTAACATAGGGTTTTTGGGGGCCTACCTCATGAACTGTGACACTGCCATTTCATAAATCAGTCCCGAAAGATGGTTCCATGCAGTGTCCGCGAAATCACCTTTTGGGGCCAATTAATGCCATGACAGTGACAGAATTCATGAGGTGGGGTCCCCAAAACCACATGTTGAAAATTTGGTGAAAAAATTCACCAAAATGCCCATGATATGCACTAAAGTTGAAAAAATCCTATTTATTACATTATACAGCTTACCGGCATTTCCTCAGTTCATGGTCAGCTTTGAAGAGTGCAGATGTGTTCCTGGTCCACCGAAGATCGTCACGCTGTGCTCCAGAGGTAAGTATGGGGTGAGGAGGGGGTGTGGGGAGGCATGGTGTGCAGTGGGTGGGCACGGATGGGGGGAGATTGGGTCAGGACAGTCAGTGAGGGAAGTTTTTTTTCTTTCAGGTTTCTTTTTTTTTTTAATTGGACGATGCAGGATGTTTGCCACGGTGGGGTGGGCTCCCAGTGTGGCAGCTGGAAGGCTGTTTGCGGGGGCGTGGAGCCAAAGGGGGATTCCCGTTGGCCATATGATCTGTTGCCACGCTGGGTGGGCTCCCAGCGTGGCATCTGGAACTTTGTTGGGGGAGCGCAGCACAGCTGATGGGGGACTGGACACCCCCATAGGCTATACAGTGTGTGTGCATGGGGGGAGCACAAACACGCAGTATGCGTGCGTGCGTGCGTGTGTGGGGGGGGCTGGAGCGTGCATAAGCACGTGATATCTTATCCCTGCTCACTGAAGCGTAGCTCTCTCTTTCAACTGTACGGCCACTGCATTTTCAACTGCTGTCATAGACAGTTGCAGCATTCATTGGAGAACTGCGGCTATGCCTGCAAACAGACTGACTGAATTGGAAGACTGCTGCCAAACCTCTGAAAACTTGGATGATGGCACTATGTTTCTTGCACATGTGTGCAAGCATACATAAAAAGATATGTTAGCCACTTTTATTTTTAAACCATACACTATAACAAATAAAATATGGGCAACCATACACAACTCACCTTGTCTTTCCATCTCAGGGTTAATATACCAGCCTGAACCTCTCGAGCTTCACTCTTGTGGTCCTTACACTGATATCTCAACCCATCAATGGAAATACAGGCTCGTTGTGTATGGGTGCCCATGCATTATATCTTATGTATACTGAAATCCATACACAACAAAAATGCTTTAGGATTTGGAAATCCATGACAACAACATGCCACCCATAAACAACAATGATATTTAGAGTATGAATTTCCATACACAAAAATGTCAAACAATTCACTAACACATATTATAAATCATAATAAAGTATTCTACAAACACTAAGTTTTATGGATTCTGCATCTGCCAGTAAATGCAACTGGAAGGAACTGAAGCACTGGAAGGTTATGAGAATTGCTTAGAAAGCAGCTAAGGCCTCCAGAAGAGCTTTTAAAACATCATTTCTAGACACAGTCCTGTTTATAGTTTACATTAGTTCTGCATTTCTCATCCCCATTATTTATTACTGAACCCATCTGCATGAAAACTGGATATTTATAACTTAAGAGTTTATCTATTCTAGTTACTTTTTCTCAGTGTAAGGTCCTTCTGCTCTGCTCGTGACATCACGCTCATTTCCATGCAGCACATTGTGATGTCACAACAGAAGATGTCTTCAAGTGAGGAATGAGCTGCTGAGATTGATGATATCTAAGAGATAAAGATTCGGTGTGCATGTACAGTAAATGTCCACAGTAATAATGATGGGAAGGGACAATATTTAGAATATACTTGAAATGCACACTAAGATGTGTCTAAATATACTTTGCAAGGTCTTCCTGGAGCCACCAGCAGCTCTTTAAAGGAGAACTATAATCAAAATTTCCAAAAATGCCATGACTAGTTAATATTATTTATTATTCAGCCTAGAATGATGAACTAGTTTATACCATTTGTTATTCAGCTTAGAATAATGAATAATCTCTTATGTGTGGTATTGACGAATCAGTATTTGTTTTACACTGACCTATTAACCCCCAGGAATATATGATGTCTAAGAGTAAAAGGTTCTATTTTCACAAAAAAGGTCTTTAGTAATAAAAAAATGGGAAGTCTACTCCTGAAATACACATTTTTAAGGAAAGTTGGGTAACAGAGTTCTGTTGGTGCTAAACATGGGTATGTTCCTGAAAAATAAAACTCTACAGTATTTCAAACAAGTATTCATCAAACAATATAGCATGTTATATTCTACAGTCTGTACATTGCACAGAGGTACAGTCTGCAGTTTCACTGTTATGCAGATGATACTCAGCTGTTCCTATTGTTTGCCCCGGTGAAAAAATGCACTAGGAGTGTTAAATGACTGCCTGTCTGTGATCAATGACTGGATGGCCTCCAGTTGGCTCAGGGTGAATCCAGACAAGACTGAAGTGGTATTGGTAGACTCTGGTATCAGAAGGGTGACTGGTTTAAGTGTGTGTGTGTGTGGGGGGGTAACTGATTTATGACTCAGGCCTATTCAGCATATAACAAGATACAGCATGAAGAATCTGGGCATCATTATGGATCACAAGCTGACTATGGAATATCGGGTGTCTGCTGTGGTCCATAGTGTTTTTTTTTCATCTTAGGAACATCGCCCAGATCAAGCTCTTTATCAGCTGTCATGAACTGAAATCCCTTGTGCATGCCTTCATCACATCTAGGTTGCACTATTGTAATGTTCTTTATCTTGTGCCATTGGAGGTGTGATGCACCTCTTGCAGCTGGTGCAGAACGCCATGGCTAGACTGATTGCCAGAGTTTCTTGCTCTGAGCACATCTCTCCAGCTCTTCAGATGTTGCACTGGCTGCCTGTGAGGTGGTGCATCTCCTTCAAGATAGGTTTGTTAACATACAAAACCCACATGATATGGGTCCTGAATACTTAAAAGAGCTTCTGTGTCCATATACTCCTGACTGCCCACCCTGTTTTTGAGTGTGTCTCTGAAGGTCCCCAGATCACACTTAAAGTTAGCTGGAGATCATACATTTTCTGTAGATGGTCTGGTTTTCTGCAACCAGCTACTGTGAGAGCTTTGGGAGGCCCTCTAATCTGATAGCTTTAAGTGTGGGTTAAAGCATTATATTTTTATAACAGCTTACCCTACTGTATCCAACTTGTTCTTATGTAAACAGTATTATTTATTGTATTTATTATGCTGTTGCTATTAAATGTATTTTTCTTATATGTAAGGCACCCAGAGTCTATGGAATTTGGTGCCTAAGAAATAAAGATACTGCTACCAGTGTATTATCTGAAAATCAATCAGTTAATCAATCAATCAATCAATGTTTATTGGAGGGCAAATTGAGAGCAAGAGCTCTCTTTTACATTTGCATCCAGTACACAAAGACAACAACAGCATAACACACTAGGTAATACAAACAGTTGCAACAGATAATTAATTACAAATGTTATATCTCAGTTACAGTAAGAAAATAATAATACTTACTGAAAACGAAAGGATGGTGGAAGTTCATTGCACCCATTGTAAGTCAGGACTCCTTCCTTCTTTCCTTCCCCTCGAATTGAGTTTAACTAGGACTGGATCCTACTCCAGTCATAAAGTCAGTGGGATATAGTAAGATGGTAAAATTTTACCAAAATACAAAAATAAGCTTTTAAGGGAAGTCACACTGCTTTAACAACTCAATGTCTCACCAGCAACTATGTCAGATGTAAATAAGCAGCCTAACAGAACAAGCATTTGTCAATGCCAAATGTTTGCTTGCTGGCATTAGCATTGGAAGTGCAGGAGTTAGATGCAGAATAGGAATGGCAGTGAAGTATTGAAGTGACACCAATCTCACCCCCACCCTGCAGAGATGAACAGGCATTGGGGTGTGCCTTTGGGTCATCAGCCATAATGCTCACCATTTCCACCTCACCTACCTGCAGACACCGACAAGTGTGGGGGTGTGCCTTGGGTGTATGGGTTTACACTCACCCCATTCCATAAGGAAATACACTGAACAAGTAGTATAGAGAATGGGGTGAACTTTGGGGCTGAAGAGTCCAAGGCGCACTCGATGCCTGTCACTGGCTGCAGAGTGGGGTGGGGTGGAATGGCGTGAGCATTACTGACCGACAATCCCAAGTCACACCCCTGACGCCTGTCAGTCCCTACAGGGTGGGCGTTATGGTTGAAAACCCTAGCACCCTTTATGTTTTCTTGGTATTTTCACTCCAAGTTTTCAACATGGGCTTTTGTGACCCCACCACATGAACAGTGACACTATCAGTTTGTTGGCCGAAAGGTGATTTTGCACAGCAACTGTGCCATTTGGTGCCACAGGTGCAAAAACACATTCCAAACAGGATGTGAAAAATGACAGCTGTACTGTTCATGAGGAGGTGTAAAAAAATGGCAATGTTGAAACTCTGGAGTGAAAATATAACAAAATTGGTGAAGTCACGAGCATGAGTAGAAACTGCGCAATACACACCCGTAATGCAATTATTTGGGGGATTTTTCACACCAGATTTTCAACATAGGCATTTTAGGACCTCTGCTCATGAACAGTGGCACTGTGATTTTCTTAATCTGTCCCAAACATTGATTTTGCACAATGACTGTGCCCATTGTGTGCCACAGGTGCAAAAACATGTTTTGGACAGGATGTGAAAAATGACAGCTGTACTGCTCATCAGGTACTGTGCAAAAAATGACAATGTTGAAAATCTGGAGTAAAAATATAAAAAATTAACAAAGTTACGAGCATGCGTGGAAACTGCACAATGCACACTAGTAATGTAGTCATTTTTTGGAATTTTTTCACCAGATTTGTAACATGGCCTTTTTGGGACCTCTCCTTATGAACACTGTCACTGTGATTTTCTTAATCAGTCCCAAACATTGATTCCGCACAATGACGGTCCACTGTGCACCACATGTGAGAAAACACATTTTGGGCCAGATGTGAAAAATGACAGCTGTGCTCTTTATAAGGAGGTGTGGAAAAATGGCAATGTTTAAAATCTGGAGTGAAAATATTAAAAATTCCCAAAGTTACGTGCATGCATGGGAACTGCGCAATGCACACTCATAACAGTCATTTTGGGGAATTTTTTCACCAGATTTGCAACATAGGCTTTTTGGGAGCCAACCTCATGAACAGTGACACTGTCATTTCATTAATCAGTCCCAGAATGTAATTCCACGCAGTGACCGTGAAATCACCTTTAGGGACTGAATAATGACATGACAGTGACTGAGTTCATGAGGTGGGGTCCCAAGAACCCCATGTTGAAAATGTGGTGCTAAAAGTTGCAAAATGGCTTGAGATATCCACCTGTTGAACCTCCCCATTTATGCCATTATACAGCTTAATGGCATTTCTTCAGTTCAAGGGTTTGCTTAGAAGAGGCAGATGTTCCCACTCCACTGAAGTTCATCGCACCAAGCTCCAAAGATAAGTATGTGGTGAGGGGTATGGGGAGGTGGTGTGCAGAGGTGGGTGCAGGTTGGGGAGGGCACTGCAGACAATGAGGGACTGTTTTCTTGTTTACAGGTTTAAAAAAAAACTTTGCTGGAAGGTTTTCTTGTTTAAAGGTACATTTGACATGCTGGGGTGGGCTGCCATTATGCCACCTGTATTTTTGTGAGGGGGGAGCCAGGGATTGGGTACCCCATCAGCAAAGATAAAGAGTCTGTGT
Source organism: Neoceratodus forsteri (assembly GCA_016271365.2). Lineage (NCBI taxonomy): Eukaryota > Metazoa > Chordata > Ceratodontiformes > Ceratodontidae > Neoceratodus > Neoceratodus forsteri. The sequence goes on from CM028131.1 coordinate 838,939,050, forward strand.
TTGGGGAGGGCATGATGCCTAGGGGATTTGGGCACCCCCCCTTGGGAGACAAATTATGGGAGGACATTATGCTGATGGGGATTGGGCTCCCCCACTGACAAATGAACTGGGGAGGGGCCATGTTGACAGGGGGGTTGGGGTCCCCCCAAGTTGACTTTCCTGTGACTGTGAGAGGCAGACGGTGACAGCCACTGCCATGTTAATTGAAATGTAACACCAGGCAAAGCACACCCTGTAATGAGGGAACATTCCCTCATTGCAGCGGCAAAATCATTTCAAGTTGGTGGCATGCTTATGAGCTGCTGTCATAGACAGTGTGCCCATTTGGTGCTGCCACAGACACAAGCTCCCAAAAGCAGTGGCAACATTGGCCACAACATGACCGTGCCTCCACAACCTGCTTCTCCAACAAGCTGTCACAACATGTTTCTTACGCATGCATGCAAGCAAACATAAAAAGGTTAGTGAAGCCTAACTCAGTGCACCAGTGGAGAAAGCTGCACTCCCATGTGGAAAATCAGGATTCATGTTGCGACCAACTTTCCTGCCAATTGCCAGTATAGTTTTGGGTATACCACAGAGGCAATGGGAGGGAGGGTAGTGGACATAGGCTTCACTAGCACCTCCTGTTGACAGGAGGGCTGCTTTGCATTTGTGTTGTGGGTGAACACATAATGTTGCCCCCTCCCTGCCCCCACAGGCTGGTACTGTGGGCAAAAAAAAGAGACCACAACATGGGATGTGGGAGGGGTTGATTACAAGAGGCTAAAGGCTCAATGGTTGCCTGTAGGATGGCCAGCCTTCCCCTCCAACAAAGTCAGGCATAGCCCCAACTCTTCCTCTCTCAATCCCTAGTGTTGACCTTGTTGGATTGCATGACCAGTAGTTCAGGAACTGGCCTGGGCCTCACCATGGGTTGGGATCCCACCATGGGATATTGCTGGAGTACCAGTGGTTTGCTCAATGAGCAGAGGCACAAGTGATACCGTGGGCAGGAGCAGCCCAGCAGAAGGAGATGAAGTCATGGGGGCCAATTAAGGGGGCTAAAGAAGTGGCAAAAAATTTCAATTTGTATTTTGGAGACCTAGAGAGAGAGAGAGATATTGTTTCTATTCCATTTCATCTAGGGAACCCGGTGTATGTCTCCCTTCATCTTATTCAGACCGAATCTAGCCCTAACAACTCCAAGATTATTTTTTTCATTTTCTTACTCCCCATGATCCTGTGTCTAGTATTGGCATAGATAAAACTGACTACCATTGCTTAAACTGGGTAGTATATCAATGGCAGGCCTGTTGACTGAAAGTTTTACCCATTCATTGCACCACAGTTTGTTTCCATCCTTTTGGAAAAGTATGGTTATTAGACCTTTTCATAAGTCAGGCCCAAAAAATATTGTTGGTAATTTTGGACCCATCTCCCTGCTTGCCCAAATTGTCAAGTTTGCTAACAAATACAATGTCTGGACTGACTCTCAACATGGCTTTTGAGCAAACCATAATACAGGAACAGCATTGATTAGGTTCACAAGCCACATTCATAAAAGCTCTGGATGAGGACTTTCTTTAGCATCAGTGTTTGTGGACCTCATCAAGGCATTTGACGTGTAAATCATGATGTCTTAATTGGTACCCTAGCTAAGCTTAATTTTGTAGAGATGTCCTATTATGGTTTTCTAACTATTTGAAAAGCAAGTCAGATAAAATATTAATTGAGGGTATGTACTCAGTGGAATGTCAGATAGTATGTGGTGTATCCTAAGTGTCCATCCTTGGCCCACTATTATTACAACAATTCATTAATTCCTCCAAAAAGTTGCCATCACATGGCATTCATTCTATGTGCTTGTGCGATACAGTACCTTATTGCAAGGGTGGGGATGCAACAGACCTTAATGTCAAATTACAGGGGGATTTTTGCAGACTGCACACTTGCTTCTCCAATCATAGGTTAGTACTTACAGTACCTCAGAAATGATGAGATATGTGGCCTTTGCAGGGCTGCATAAGGCAACTGACTTCAACTTTATTATGGTTGACAATAATGGGAACAAGGCTGAAAGGGTCTTTGAATTGAATTACCTAGCTGTTTGATTATTGTCTTTCCTCTGAGGTTCATGTCTCCATTCTGATAAAGAAGTTACATCAGAGATTTGTTATGTTGCAAAGAGCAAAACAGTCCCTCAATCCAGAGTCTAGAGTTCTACTGGTGAACAGTGTTTCTTTCACGCTACTTAACTACAGCTCATTAATATTCACTTCAGCCGCTGAAGAAGGTTTAACCTGGCTCAAAACAACTTATCATAACATAATTTGATTTGTCATTGGTCTCCCCAGAAGAACACATCACTGTGAACAATATCAGTCAATACAGTGTTTTTCCTTTGATTGCAGATTTGACTATAGAGCTTCTGGTTTTCAGCATAAAATAAATTTAGAGTTAATGACTGCTAGCATATCTGAATTATTCCCAAACTCTGTCAACAGGTTTGGTACAATGTCTCAGAATACGTTTTCATTTAAAAACCATTCTTTCACACCAAACAAGGCCAAATTCTTTATTGTATAGGTTAACCAAAGTTTATAATGATTACCATCCTCACTCACTGCCAGTAATAAGATTTCTTCCTTCAAAATCATCTTAGGTCAGCCTTTTACAGCAAAATAAAATGTAATGTTTTTTTCCATGAGAGGAAAATGTCATAATCCTTACAGATTCCTTGTGTATAATTCAGAAACAAAAATGTACTTAAAAACATGCATGCAGCTTGTATATATATCCTTGCAGGTTTTTGGCTAAGAGTTCAGTATAAGATAAAAAATAATGAAATGAAATAAAATGAAAAGTAAATAAATAAAAGGCTAGCACACATTTATATAACTACAGTATAGATATATAAGGGATATGACATGGCCTGAGTGAAGATATCATATTTAACTTCACGAGAGGCCAATGATATTGATATCTCACAGTGGCAGTCAATTTAGTGAGATATCTTGATGTTGCTGGCCCTCGAGTGAAGATAAATATGATATCTTCACTGTACATGTCATATTCTGTTGATACAAAACATATGTTTGGGCTAGAATTGTAATGGAACCCTCCTGAACACAAATCAAAACACACCCACAACCCAGAACACAAGGGATAACATGTTGTCAAAAATAAAAACATATATATGGTAGATTCTGCCAGTTTCAAAATATAAATAATGTTATCTGGTTGATTATGCCATTATTTTTAGCTAAAAATGTAATTTAAACACTTATCTGGTTGATCCTGCCACTGTGATAGTCAGCCGAGCATATTACTTTCACTTTCCCCCTTCAAAGTAGCATGACCGAGTGGTATGAAGATTGACCCATTAGGACATTACAGCAGTTAATAATAAAGAGGTCTGCACCCATTTAGTTAAAAACTGTGCAATTCTGTATTACTTTTTGAGAATTGCTGACTATATTCCAGAAGACAGAGAGAGTGTGAGTCAGCAGCGTCATAGAAGCAGGAAGGAGCGTGGCGTGTGTTGCTATAGCAATATATATATATTTAGTTTATTTATTCATTTGTTAACCAGGTTGGTGCATTGATCCAAAGACCTTTTCAGGCATAGCCCAGGCCAGTTATGTATTTCAAAGGTTTCACCAGGAAAGACATACTAAGCTTCTCATAGCTGGTTTCAGATGTGTCCCAGGGCTAAAGGAAGTTGTGATAGATCAAGAGGTGAGAAAACTGAATAGTATTAACATTACAAAATAGAAATCATTAACATTTAATAGGTGTAACATTGCTCATTGCAGCCCAGATCATCAGATGGCCTCAGCTGGTTCTGTTTTGCTAACACTAGCAAACTTATTGAGGTCAATTCAATCAATCAGTCAATCAATCAAGTCTTTATTTAACCAAGCGTTCATCATTGAGCAGAAGCTCATTTGCAAGATGGACCTGGGTGGAGCATGAACAATTGTATATACAGGTCAACACAGGTATTTACAAGGCAATACAGATAATACTGTTTACAGAAAGGAAGAAAAAGAAGTTCATATGTACATAGAATTATACAGATATTGTACAGATTACAGGGTATTTACATACATCGAAGTGTCTATAGGAAGATAAAGTAGGTTATCTAAGGTTGCAGGACGACGTAACGGAAGAAAAAAAATTAAATTAAAATATACACCAGGTAGAGGCGAAGGCAGGGGGTAAGGGAGGGAGGTAGGGGGAGAAAGGCTAGGAGGGCACGGTGCACAGAGAGGAGTTGGTAAAACGGGATGTAAAGAAGGTGGATGGAGAAAAGGAGTATGTGTGAGCCCCGGGATTGAATGCTATAAAGTATGGGGCATGGTAGGATGTCAAAACCTGGGGTAGTGAGCTCCTATCTGAGGTTGGGAAAGAAAGGATAAGGGGATGGACGGGTCTAGTGTAGATAAGACAGGGGGATAAGAGAGAGAGAACAATTATGCTTGTGAGGAGCAAGCTGGGGGTCAGAACTTAAAATTGGGTCTAGGCATGGCTATATACCAGTGCAGACACTGGTACTGGGTCTGAGTGGGTGAAGCAGTTACGTACTTCTCTGATTGTACAGAAATAAAGTGTCTTGAAGGCATTTATACTGATTAGAGTGCTTAATTTGAGGGTTTTTTGTAGATCGTTCCATAAGGTAGGTAGCACGAAGCTTAGGGCTGCCCTGCCGAAGTGGGATTTTGCTTTGGTACTTAAGTGTAATAGCTGAACTTGAACGCGAATTTCCCAATTATACTAAGGGAAGACAGCAGGAGATATAGTAGGGCAGCTTATTAGAGATGGCTCTATAGGTCCAGAGAGCGGCGTTTCTGTGGCGCCTGAACTTTAGTGATGTCCAACCCACTGCCGCATATAGGGTGCAGTGATGCATGTTGAAGGGAAGTCCTGTTATAAACCTCAGTGCTCGATGCTAGAGTGTGTCCAGTTTAGCCGTGTAAGAGTTGGGGCATTGGCTGTAGAAGAAATCAACGTAATCAACCAATAATAGGAAAATGGATTGGACCAGTTGTTTCTTGGCATTTCTGGTGAGAAATTGGTTGATTCTAAAAAACAGGCCAAGCCTTTGCCGAAGTCGTTTTAGCAAGTCCTCGATATGTTCAATGAAGGAGAGTCTTTGGTCTATCAAACTCCCAGATACTTGAATTTTGTAACAAATTCTAGTTTTCACCTAGAACTGTGGTAATTTGAGAACTGTCCCACTGGACACAGGGTTAGCTGTACGGATGAAAGGGGAGAGGACCATCACTTTAGTTTTTTTGGCATTAAGGAGTAGCTTTTTTTGGAGGAGTTGGCTTTGCAAAAGGTTGAATTCTGACTGTAGGTCATTGCAGGCAGCTTCAGGTGTTGGGCGACTCACGTAGAGAACTGTATCATCTGCAAACAGATGGATGTTGGCTTCTTTTATACAGTAGTTGATGTTATTAATGTAGATTGCAAAAAGTAAGGGCCCTAATGTAGAACCTTGAGGTACCCCTCTTTGCAGAGTTTTTAAGGGGGACAGGCCTCCTTCAGCTTTAACTTGTTGAAGACGCCCTGTAAGATAGTCAGTAAACCAGTCCAGAGAGGAGGGGTCCATACCTATGGTTTGAAGGGAGAAAAGGAGCAGACTATGGTCGACAGTGTCGAAACCCTTGCTTAGATCAAGGAAAACAGCACAAATAAAGTTTTTGCTTGCAAGATTACGCTGCCAGTCGTTAGTAACTTTGGCAAGGGCTGAGATAGTGTTATGTTTATCTCTGAATATGGACTGCATAGGGTTTAGCAGTTCCCTAGACTCAAGGTGAGTTCTCAGCTGTGCATTTACAATTTTCTCTATGAGCTAGGACAGGACCGGAAGGAGAGAAATTGGCCTGTAGTTATTGAGATCACCAGGGTCACCTGATTTGAACAGTAGTATGACATGTGCTGTCTTCCAAATAGGTGGTAAGCTGTCCTGAGACAGGAATAAGTTAAAAAGGCTGGTGACGGGTATTGCTAGTACGTGGTAGGCAATTTTTAGGAAGTAAGGGTCAAGGGTGTCGGCCCCAGCACTTTTTCTAGTATCCAACTGAAGCAAGAGGTCCTCCACCTCTTTCAGTGAGGCAGGTTGAAGCGAGAAAGGCGGCAAATCTATCAGAGTTTCAGGCAGTTGACTAGCAGTCTGGGAGCTGTTTGCAGGGGAGTTATCAAATGCCATGCCTGCAGTAGCAAAGTGGTTATTGAATGCGTCAAGTATATCCATCTTTTCGGTTATAGTTGAGTTGCCAGAGGTAATCTTAGTCGGGAGTGAATTTCCTGGGGAGTGACCTAACAGATCATTGATTGTGTTCCAGACCTTGATTGGGCTCTTTCTGGCAGAGTCGAGTTCGGATTTGAAGAAGGTGGTCTTCGATTCTCTGATTGTTTTGGCACATAAATTTCGTAGTCTCCTGAACTGGTTCCAATCCTCTGCAGTGTTCAGTCTGCGCACTTTTTTCCAGAGCTTATCTCTTTCTAGAAGCAAGGACTTGATCTGAGGGGTGAACCATTTACAGGTTTTGGTCCTAGTTCGAACTTTAAACAGGGGAGCATACTTATTAAGGGCCCTTGATAGAATGTCGTGGAAGATATTTTAAGCTGACGTAATTGCTTTGGCCATTCAAAAGCTGTCTTTTGTTTATTTGAAATGAATGGCCCATACCATGTGTTTTCTGCACTACAGTAAGCAAAGGGATTCAAAAGCACAGGTACCACTATTGATTATAAAGTAGATAAAATAACATAAACCAAGAAATGTGGAAGCTCCCATATTCATAACATCAGCATCACTGAACTGTTTAACATTCAAAATCCCATTACTCAGGATGACCATTTTATCGTAATTTTCGTTTTTTCATTTTTTTGTACAGCCATGCCTGATATAAAACATGTCTACTTAAAAGTATACTAGTGTATTACTGTTACTTTCACAATCACATTAAGGCACCCCTGGGTACTGCATGTCATTAAATGGGCTATAAGATTCTTTAATCTTTTTGGCTGAGAGGCATCACATGATCATATATTACTTTCTTACAACTACATGCCGAACTCAAACTGTGAAAAATTACTCACTTTAAAATTATGCTAGTGCCCATTTTATATGTGCAGTGGCACATTTCAGAGTATGTGGTCATAAGAAATATATTCAATTATCAGGTGGTTAAAGGCATCTGGTTGTGCCTTATGCCTAACAACCACCTAAAGCATGTCCAGTATCTATTTATGTAACCCAGCACCCTGTTTTGGGGCTCATGCTATTATGGACAATGCCTCTCTGGTGGGGAAGTCAATGCATATGAATACGGGGACACTCAGTGAGTGCAGGATGGTAATTGAGGAGTGGAGATCGATAGTTAGAGTTGGAAGAGGGTGGGCCCCGTGCAGGCATAATTGATGCCCTAGCTGTGATTGTATATGGCTGGGAGAGGAAGCCTTGTGACAGAGTCTGGGAAGTCTGATCACCTGGTCAGGACATATATCCTGACTCTCTTGCCATGATCTGGTTCCTGGGGGCCCCCAAGCCAGCCTGGCTGCAGGAGGCACCAGAGCACATAGCCCTATTCCATATATATATATATATATATATATAAATATATATATATACTGTATATATATATATATATACACACATATATATACAGTGTGTATATATATATATATATATATATATATATATATATATATATATATATACACACAGAGAGAGAGAAAAGGCAGTGACGCACAGTGATTTAAGGCTCTGAGATGCAAACCTGGAGACCTGGGTTTAAATCCGATAGCCTCCACTTGCATACTGTGTGACCCTGAGCAAGTCACTTAACTTCCTTGTGCTCCCAGGTCACACCTGGAAACAAGCTTCAGCTTAGTGTGCCTTTCTTGGTTAAACAATTTCCCCTTTCCCTTATATAGCCCTATTCCCCAGCTGGTCTCTGCCAGCTGCTAGACTACATGTGCTAAGTTTCCACAGGCTGCAAGGATGCCATAAAATGGGACTTTCATCGCAGACCCATGATAAGTGTAGGAAGGAGTGATATCAGACACTGCAAGGGTCATCGTTTGTAGCTGGACTAGAGTCTTGAAAAAAGTAACTGAAGACTGCACAAGTCCCCTCTCCTGGAGCTCAGGCAAGAAGGGGTTGCAGGGCCCTGTTTTCTTGATGCTTTAGGGAACCATTCCGTAGGGAGGGTTGGGTTCCTATGGACATACTCTGTGTGCCAGTCAGGAGGATGCTTGTTTAGTAAGACTGTGTCTGGGGGAGCAAACCTTGGATTCACAGGGAGTCCAAACCCCACCACCACCACCACCACCACCACCACCACCACAACCACACAGAAATGAAATGTTGTGTTGGACTTGAAAATGTTTCATGTTTTTCTTCACATTAGAAGTGTGTCCTCTGCAGGGCACCTCAGGCGCTGTACTTGTGCCCCAAAATCCTAGCCTGTAGGGACTGTGGTATCAAACGTATGTGCAACACTGCTGTTTTCAAAGCATCTTCATCCTCAGTGTGTGTTTTTCAAGCAGAAGCAGCAATGTGTGTTTTTCAAGAAGAAGTAGCAGCCCAGGCCTCCCTGAAGTGTATCTAAGTTAGCTACTGATGTACTTACTAGTGTACATCCTATAGGGAAAGAAGTTACTCATTTGGATTGTTGCTCTTAGGTCCCCCAACACCTAAATCCTTATAGTAAATGATTAGTCCCTGTAGTGTATGGATTTCCATGCAGACAGCTTTCTTGTTGTGGTACATTTCAAAGGTAATGAAAGTTGTTATAGTATCATTCTGACATCACCATGGTATCACAACAACTTTTCAGCCTTAACATCAGAGGTGGCCGGTGATTTACTGAAGATACGACTTTCTCAAAAACAAAACAACTCACAGAAAAATGGCAACACCATTTAGAGAGCAAGTCACTGAGGCTGATTTCAAACAGACAGCTGTAAATGGCTGTGTTGTTGTGAACAGTATTTATTTGTTGCTTTTTTTATTTGTTTTTTTTTAACTGTGGCTGTGGCTTATCAAGCCACAGTTTTGAAGAGTGAGGTACCAGTTTCTGGAGCCAGCAGGAGCACATCGGTTTTCAGTCAGTGAGGTGCCAGAATGATCTGACAGTGAGGTGCTGGACAAAGCAGGAGCACTGCAATATTCAGTAAGAATTTTTAATTGGGGTAAACCATATGCTATATAAAACAGTGTATTGTTGATCATACAAAACTAAGGCTGTGTTTTCATCTCAGGCTTGTGATAACATCATAGATACTACTCAAGCTTCGCTCTTGAGGTCTCTATGATGTCATTCTCATACCCTTAATGGAAACACAGCCTTGTTATGTATGGTCACCCATACACTATTCTATGTCTCATTGCCACAAGGAAATCAAATAAAGAACTCTTACCAGCTAGACTTCTCTGGGGAGGTCCCCGAGGGCACAGTCACATTTACTTACTACTTTCCACTCTGTCAAGTGTTATAACACAGAAAGTGTCACTGCTTGGTGTGTCTTTTGCAGAGGCATGCTATTTTGCCACATTATAAAATGGGTGTGACATAAACCTATATAAAAGTCAAAATATGGTTACATGGGGGGGTGGAAATACAGTATATCCCCCTCAACACCACTATTGACGCTTATTTTTTCAGCAAAAACTAAAATAATTTAGGCCAGCCCGGTGGCACTGAGGGTTGAGGTGCTGGATGCCACATCTCACACCACACCGGCGACCCGGGTTGGGGAATGGACCCGACCCACCAGGGGCTGGCAGGGGAGAGTTTGGATTGAGCATCCAGGGACTGCTCTCCCTCCTCTGGGGGTGGGCTAGAGGGATTGCATCACGCTTGAGCGGCCACTGGTGATGGCCGGGAGCAGCACAAGATGCAATGCAAGACTGAGAGGAGTTCGGCAAGATGCCTGTGTTCACGCTGTGCATCACTGCACTGCCAGCTTCTGGGGGTGAAAAACCAAGGTGGAAAAGGGCTGGGCGTGACTGTGCAGCTTTATTGCCCTGCACTCCTGCCGTCCTGGAGGTCTGCTGTGGAATTGCATGGGGGGGTTCAGTGGTGCCATGCCGACCCTCATGTATCAAGCAAGCTTGCTGTCCTCTGAATCAGTGGGGGCCAGCAGCTGGATGCCCCCACCAGAAGCACTGCAGTAAGGCACAAAAATCAAAGGGTGATTAAAAAAAATAATAATAATTTTGTAAGTGAAATAAGACATGCCAGAGATTGTGGATTAAGATGTGTTTTGTTTTTTTTATAATCATTTTTTTTTATTTCAATTAGGCAGAATACAACAATCAAGGTCAACAGCTAATTGCAATGTTACAGTGAAGGAATGACAATGCCTGAATATGGACAATTTTGACAGAATGTATATTGCTTGCAAATCATCTAGGAAGAAACTATGGACCATTATGTAGCATCATTTACATATTAAAGTACTTTACTAAATAAAGCCTTGCAGAGATCCTGAGCCCAATTCATAGTTGCAAGAGATTGTCATGACCCCCTTGAGCTATGCTCCAAGGTGGTTTGGGCGGGGGCATATATTCCAGTACACACCAAAGCGTTCTTGTGTACAGAGGAAGGTGGAATTGGCATATACTGTAAATACCAGAGTGCCATTCACCCTGAGAACTACCAATGGAGCACCATTGCTTTACTGTTGTGACACTCCCCAAATACCTCCAGAAAAACTGGTATTAGTGGGTCTTCAAAAGGAATGTGTTGGGTGCATGCAAAAATATGAGGACCAAGATTGTCATAGGACTATGCTTTTCTGTGGAATATGGGTGGCAAAATGTAAAGAGGAGTGATCCACTGGACTGTCAGGGACAAATTGTTATTGCTTGTCGTGTTTTGGGACCACTGGACTACCAGAAAGATCATCATGGAACATTTATGTAGAAGTCTGTAGAGGGCTAAAAGTGGTCCAAAGGTGTGGGGTGGAGGAGGGGGATGTATTTTGTGAAGGTACAGCACACAAACATATTGTATATGCATGGCACTGAGCCATGCACTTACATATGTGGGGCAGTAATTGGGGCAGTTTCTTTGTACAAACCAGACTTGTGCATAACAACATTTGTGTGCCATAACTTATATATTAGAATCAGCACCAGAGGTCTCCACCCACAGCACAGATCCTAGGTTCTCAGTGTCTCAATGTTTTACATTGGCAGAATGGGGCAGCACACTTTTAGTTCTATTTCCTGGTGTAAAAGATTTGGATTGAGATCAGACTACCAGTGTGGTGTTCTCTAGATTCATTCATTTTACATTTTTGCTTAAGGACAGGACAGCAGAGCATCAAACGTTTTTTAGCTTTCTATTTCTACACCTTGGTCACCCCTGAGGCCCCATCAACTTGCATGACTGCCTAGCCCCTCTCGATAACTCCTGTGCCATTTACCCACTAACTCTTATCCTGAACTTAATGGAGTGACTGACATATTTCCTCACCTGAATTGAACATTTCAGGGAGCTGGTGGACAGTAGGATCATCATGGTCCAGGATACCTGATTCATTGTGCATGCCATATCAGTTGTTTCCATTTTTCTTCACCCACCCCCAAAGGACACCAACAGCAAGGGCTCTGTGATGCACATGGACGCAGCTGCATGCCAGCACACATTGGAGCCCAGTTGCCTTCCCCCTCCTTGTACTCCAACGCCAGCTGTACAAACCACCACCACCCATGATCACCCCGGTAGTAGTAGCACAGTGGAGTCTGTGACCCTCCCTCCCTAAGGAAGGGATCATCCCATGGGATGCTTATTCTTCCTCCACCAACCAGGCCTCTGATGACTCTGGCTCATTTCTGACACAGAGGTGTCACAAGAGGAAACCCTACCACTCCACCAGTGAGCCAGGTACCATCATACATTTTGAAAAATTACCCTTAACTGTACCTATTTCCTCACATACTTCTAGACAACCTAGGAATTGCAATTAAGAGGTTAAAAATGGTATCCCCAGTTTTGTGGAATTTATGTGTTACCTGTCTGGTTTTTAAGTTTCATTTTCTGAAGCTGCTAAACTCCCCATTGTGGCTCACACCTCCTGGGGACTGAGACCTTTGATGAGTGTGTTTAACATAGCTTAAAAAGCCACGTTCTGTGTCAAATGTCATATCTTCTCTTCATAACACCCTCCCCCTATCAGATCTTATTGCTTAATTCTGTAAACTTACCTGTTTTCCCAGTGAAAAACAGGAGTAACATCCCAGGCATATTATTTTATAGGTCTCCATCTCAGTTTAATTATGGGACCAAATCAAAAAAGGTTCCCTTGTTCAACGAATCAGCCTATCATTCCCTACCCTGATAACATGCACCCAGGAATGAATAAAACTACTCCCAAACTGAAAAATGGTGCAGCAAATATTGTCTGAAATCACCCCACTTGGAACATTCTCCAGTGATCTCTTTCTTTCTTCATGTACAATTCTATAAACGTTTTGCATTTCCATTTCATTGCTTTGTATATACTTTGGCAGGGTGAGGTGCCATATTATCACAGTGCACTGAAGCAGAAAACAGAATGATGAGTTGACATTTAAAATATATGAAAACAGATTAAAAAAAATAAAATAAAATGCCTCTAATAACAATAGCCTAATGAAACTTAGACAAGTATGTTTCGAGCACGGCAGCTACAGTACAGTATGTGAACTAATCTCACTGTTAAGTCAAGCAGATGCTGCAGCAAAATACAGCCACTACAAATAGCCACCTACTCAGAAAGGCATGCTTGAAACATGTCTTTGAAAATGGGGCTACTTTAAAGAGAGACCTCACCCCATTTCCTTCTACAGACATCCACAGCCTCACTTGTCACTTGCAGTCTCCTGCTAAACAAACACTGAAATCATTTCCCTGGTAACCATTAAAGGAATACACCAACTAAGTAAACACTCCTTGTAGTTTTGTCTAAGGAGGAAGCATTTTTTTTCTGATTTGTGATGGTTGTTTGTAATTGTTCTAATTGCTGTTTCTATTGCTAATCACTCTAATTATACCATAGGAAGGAAAAAGAACATTTTCTAAATATCTGGACATGACACAGAGGACAACGCCTGTAGTTGACTCTATGAAATATGTTGGCTGGCCAATTCCATTTCATTGCAGTCCCATTTGCACTTGAGTCACCAGGACTCCCTTCTGCAAGGTTTAGAATGCTGGTTGACTTTCAATCCAAGTGCTCAGTGGACAGTGCAAATGATGTAAATTAATGACTCTTCCTGAGTTTGGAGCCCTTTCGCAAGAAGGTGTCACCAAACATCCTATCCCAGGATTAAACATACAGGGCTGCTGAGGGTGTCATGTTTCTGGCCCATTCCATGTAAACAGTGCCCAAGCAAATGTTTCTGTAGTAGTGCCATTGTATATACATGCCAACATTCCTAAGATCCACAGCAGGAGTTCAGCAGTTTCACTCCAGAAAAAGGGTGGGGACAGGCACAGTTGGGAAGAGGAAAAGGATGGGAAAGGTAAAGAAGGGGTGGATAGAGAGGGTGTGGAGGGCCACGACACCCCAGAAAAAAGTGTTTTCTTTGTCTTAAATTTTCCTCTGATAACAGACATTTTCACTGCTGCATAGCAGAGCTATGCATGATGTCTAGCTATTACACAAAGAGAGAAGGGAGCTCCAGAAGCATGTCACCTGATTCCGAATGAAGCACAATATTTTGGAGCTGAAGCACAATCACTCTGCTGCTACAATGCTGTTCCTTTGTGTCTCCCCCTTCCCCTCCACTGCTGCACTACTTTGTTGCTGCCCGCCATTTCTGGCTCACTTCCGGTTCCCTGTTGTGAACAAAAATTAAAAAAAGAAATTGAGAGATCCATGTGTGCCCCACTATCTGATTACCAGATCCCTGCTTACTTAATGTTTCCCTGGTGTCTAGCACCCCCACCCTCTGATCCCCTTTACCTTGTGGTTCCCATTATGGTTGAAAATATATATATAAAAAAAAGAGAGAGACATATGTCTGCTCCACTGTTTGATTGCCAACCCCCTGTTTATGCAATACTGCTTAGGTAGTGTTACCCTTGTTTCAAGTGACAACCCCCACCCTCCGATTGTTGCAATGTTTTTTTTTTCTGGTGTGTAGTGGCACCCCGCCCTCCAATCCCAATTCCCTATAATGTTTTCCCTGATATCTCATTGCACCCCAATCCTCCATTCACTGTCCCCATAAAGTGTTTCCTGATGTCTAGTAGCACCCACAAATCCCCATTCACTATAATGTTATCCTTGGTGTCTAGTGGCACTCTCACCCTCTGATCCCCATCTGCTATAATGTTATCACTGTTGCCTAGGGGCACCCCTCACCTCTGATCCCCATTCCATATAATGTTTCTCTGGTGTCTAGTGGTACCCCCCCCCCAATCACTGTCCTTATATGGGACTTGTAATAAAGAAAACTGTCCCTCAATGTTTTTTTTTTGTTTGTTTGTTTTTCATAAATTTGTAAAAAAGAAAATGGTCCCTTACTGGTCTGACCCCTCTCACCATGACCTCCCACTCAGAAGTCACCACCCCATGCACCCAGTACAATCCCCACACACCGTCACTCACCTGAATAGGTCACATGGTGCAGATCCACTCTGGGATCGAAGACACGTCTTGCTGCTCAAACCGGCAACTGCAATCTGAGAATTCAAAGTATAGTAAGTGTGATTCAATGTATTTCATTGGAGTTTTGAATGTTGATGCATAACTTTGGCAGTTTTGCATATTTTCAACCCAAACTTTCAACATGGCTTTTGTCAGACTCCACCTCATGGCAAATGGCTGTAGAATTATGCAAATCAGGCCTAAAAGGCATTTTCATGGTCACTTGGTGAAATCACCTTTCTGGCATGATTTAAACATTTTCACTGACCTTGTTCATCAGGTGGAGTCATAAGATGGCTATGTTGAAAATTTTGGGGTGAAAATATTTAAAAATGGCAAAGTTATGAACGTACGTTAAAATGTTGCAAAGCACTCTCATCACTGGTAATTTTCACTATTTTGACACCAAATTTTCAGCATAGCCATTTCTTCACATCACCTCATGAATGTGACAGCTGTCATTTTTTAAATCTTGGCCAAAATATGTTTCTGCACCAGTGGTGCAGAATGACATTGTCACTGCATGAAATCATCTTTTGGGCAGGTTTTGAAATTTTTTCCACCCTTGTTCATTAGGTGGGGTCATAAGAAGGCTATTTTTAATATTTGGGCTAAAAATATTAAAAAAATGGTAAAGTAATAAGTATACATTGAAATTTTGCAATGCACACTCATACTGTACCTTTGATCATTTTCACTATTTTGCCCAAATTTTCAATGCAGCCATCTTTTCACATCACCTCATGTACCTGTCCTTCTTCACATTCTGACCAAAATGTGCTTTCACACCTGTGGCATGGAATAACATTGTCACTGCACAAAATTACCATTTGGGCAGGTTTTGAAGTTTTTCTCTACCCTTGCTCATGAGGTGGGGTCACAAGAAAGCTATGTTGAAAATTTGAGGTAAAAATATTACAAAACAACAAAGTTATGAGTGAACATTGAAATTTTCCAATGCACACTCATAACTTTGATCATTTTCAATGGACATTGCAACTTTAAAGCAGCATAGCAGCTATGTTGGATCTCATCAGACTTTGTTAAAATGGGAACTACCAAAGCATCCAAGTTGGAAGCAGGAAAGCTTTTTTTTCCTAAAAATTGGAACCCTCTCACCCAAAGTAGCTGAGTCACTTCCTCCCAGGAGAATGCAGTGTTAGATTATACAAAAGTATGTACGTTTATCCACTATTAGAGTGTATACAGTGCTACAAATTTATATGCAAGATGCAATGGGTTTTATTTTCAAAGCACACCATATATACGGGATATGAGTTGACATGGGCTGATTACATTTTTTGTTCTTCATGAGAGGGTATTGGTCTGTTGATATCTCATGACTGGAGAAGCTACAAGCGAGATAGCAATAGATCAATACCCGCAAATGGAAATAAACATGATAGCTCATGGCATATTGATACATACTACAGTGGCCAAAATCAGGAAGCAGCCATTGGATTGACACAAGCTGTGGCAAACAGTAGCTTACACTGATCTCTGATGCACCAGAGACCCTGCACCTGATTCACTATTGGGAGGGGCACCGGCACCAAACTCCCACAGTGTGCAGCAACCACTGCCATGTGGAAAAGTCCAGGCACACATAAGGGGTTTGACATAAGCTGTGGGATGACCCTGTGGCACCTAGACCAATGCCAGGGACTCACCGACTGTTTTTCCTGTAGGTCAATGGAGAGTGGAAGGCACAGGGAAGGCTGATCTGGAGGTAGAGTGTGTCATGGAGTGGGCCGGGGCAGTGTGGTGCCTGTCCCAGCTGCACAGACACTCTGTGAGGGGTGGGTCACAGTGTGACAGGTGCTGAGGTTGGTTTCTGGGGTGGGAGGGTGATGGCTGTGCTTTCCTCTGGCAGGAAAGGAAGCCAGTCTTGTGCTGGCAGGGAGGCTGTTGCAGGATGCACCGGGGACTCAGGAAATTGTGGCAACATGAGCAACAATGGAGTCCTACTGGTGCATAGCTTCTACAGAACCTGATTCCTGTGGTCCCTGTGTCAGCCACTAAAACTTGCTCACCCCACCTAAGGGTTTTGTATGGGACAGTGGTGGCACAGGGGCCATTAGATCAACTCTAGCTGGTCTAACTCAGGTGGACTCTGCACCCTTTGGGGAGCTTGCAGAATTTCATTTAATGGGATACTGCAGCCCTGTCCTGGCACAAGACCCCTTCCAATATGATTCACTGGTGTGTCCATCACAAGAACAGAACAAGCCCAGCTGGCACAGGTGGTCCCCCAACTGGTGCAGGCTGCTTTCATGAATTGGGAGCAAAGCAGAAAGGAAGTGTCTCAAAGTACCAACAGAAGAAGCCAAAGCACAAACAGCAGACTGGCAAGTATGAGGAAAGGGAACTTGGCTCAGCTACCACAGACACTCAATCCACTGATAGCATATGATACATTTTTTGTTATAAATACAACAAGGATGAAATAGCACCCCCTCAAATGGTCAAAATTTCATGTCACGCTAACACTTTCTCAAGTCGTGAAGCAGACATAAAGACAATGAATATATAGCACTCATTAATTAATATTTAAATATAAAACCGCACCCACATCCAAATCTGAAGCAAAGTGCATGCCCCATTGATACTTGGAGCAGTTTCATTTAAAGGACATACTATCATTTTCAAGCACATAAAGAAATATCTGTAAAACACCTATATAACCCCCCTTCTAAATATAAGGACATGCTATCTAAAATTCTCAGATGTTACACATATAAGTTATATTGTATATATTAGGTCTATATTGTTTCCCTTTACTTGAGTTAAGATACTCACGGATATTGAATAATGGAATCAATATATAAAGATCGAACTACTAATGTAAATACATAATAAATACAAAAATGTCCTCAAGAGGTACAGGATTGCTCACAAGTATAAACATGGGCTATTCTATACATATGTCTATCTAGTTTTTCTAAAAAAAGGCACAAGCTGGAAATGTTCATTTTGTCCAGGGTAATAACTGGCTTTCAATTTATATTGCCAGTATGCCTCCGTGCATAGTAGTTTGTTGTCAAGGTCCCCCTCTCTGGGTCCAAGTGTAATCTTTTCCAGTCCCTTGAGTAAACAAAATCTAGCCAGAGCCAATAGGACTGCAGCCAAGGAATTTGGGGTAAAAATATTGAACATTACCTAAGTCATGAGCATGTGTTAACAAAATGTAATGTGGGCTCATAAATTTGTTGTTTTGTAATATTTGTACACCAGATTTTCAATGTAGCTTTGTTATGACCCTGCTTCATGAAGAAGGGCAGAGCAAATGTTCAACTGATGCCAGAAAGGTGATTTCAGTCAGGGATGGTGAAATCAGCTTTCGGGGTGCAAAAACACATTTTTGGTAGGAGTTGAAAAATGATAACTGTCACATTAATGAGGTGCTGTAAAGAAACGGCTATGTTGAAAATTTGGGGTAAAAATATTGAATATTATCAAACTTAAGAGCATGCATTTGTAAAATTCAGCATAACATCATAACTTCTTGGTTTTTAAATATTTTTACACCACATGTAGAACATAACCTTCTTATGACCCCACCATATAAACAATGGCAGAAAACATTTCAACTCCTGCCTCAAAAGGTGATTTTGTGCAGGGACTGCAAAGTCACCTTTCGGGAAGTAAAAAAAAAACATTTTGGCCAAGATTTGAAAAATTACAGCTGTCACATTCATGAGATGCTGTAAATATATGGCAGTATTGTTAATCTGGAGAAAAAAATATTGAAAATTACCAAAGTTATGAGCCTGCATTCATAAAATTCAATGTATGTTCATAACTTAGTTTTTTTTTTTTATATTATTATACCAAATAAAGAACATAGCCTTCTTATGACCCTACCTCATGACAGTGACAGAGATAATTTTCAACTCCTGCCCAAAGGTAATTTCATGCAGAGACCACAAAATCACTTTTCGGGATTTAAAAAAATACATTTTAGCCAGGATTTGAAAAATGACAGCTGTTGCATTCATATGGTGCTCTAAAGATATGGCTATATTGTAAACTTGGGGTAAATATATTGAAAATTACCAAAGTTATGAACTTGCATTTGTAAAATTCAATGTAGGATCATATTTTTTTTTTAATGTGTTTTCACCACATTTTCAACATAGCCATCTTATGACCCCACCTCATGATCAATGATGGAGAAAATGTTCAACTCCTGCCTAAAAGGTGTTTTCATGCAGAGACCACAAAATCACCTTTAGGGACAGATTTACCTATCTTTACTTGCATTGTTCAAGAGGTGGTGTCTCAAAAAAGCTAGGTTGAAAATTTTGGGCAAAAATAATAAAAAATGGCCAAGCTGTGCTACTAAGTTCAAAATCCCATTGAAATACTGTACATTGAAGTGCATACCTGATTTTCTCAGTTTGCAGTCCAACATTGAAGAGTAAAGACATGTCTGCAGTCCAGAAAGGATAATGTCGTTGGACCTCTGATTGGTAAGTAAGGACTTGGGGGGGGTTGGGATGGTGGGTGCTGACTGAGAGGGTTTAGTAAGGAGAGTCTTGGCCACAAAAGACATCAATAGATGTTTTCTTTTATAGGTACAAAATTTTCCAAAGACTGAATATTTTGGTACTGAGGTTGAGGCATCCCCATTACATTTCTTGGGGAGTGGGGTGGTGGGTGCTGAGTGGGAGGGTCGGGTGGGGGATTAAAATCCTTATCATGACACTGGGATTGGGCACCCCCAGTGTCACTCTTATGTTTCTGGTGGGAGGGTGTGTGGGGTGGTGGGTGCTGAAAGGGAGGGTCAGGTGGGGGGATATTGAAAAAAAAACTCAGGGCATCCTGATCATGACACTGTGGGATTGGGCAACCCCAGTGTCACTCTTATGTTTCTGGGGGTGGTGCAGGGTAGTGGGTGTTGAGAACGAGAGTCCGGTGGAGGGGATATCAATAATTTAAAAGAAAAATTAATAAACAAATTGGCAGTCACAGCACACTCCAGCCATGTCCAAGATGGCCACCCACACCACTGTGCATGCAAGACTACTGGAGCATGCACAGTGGACTATGGCGGAGTGTGCCGAGACTGCCAATTTTTTATTTTTATTTATTTATTTGAAGTATCGGATTTACAACCTTTGAACCAATGGCTCATTTACAAAGTTACCTCATCATATGGAGGACAGTGAAAATAGACAGTTACAATTGTATAGCTGTCATGTGTTACATACAGACATTGTTCACAGATAAAATATACATATTTGGTTACAGATATTTATATAAGCACATGAAACATTATTACCATGAGAAAGCATAGTGAAATTCAAGCTACCTTGGGGAGAGGGTCCAGCGGGTTAGGATTGCCGGTGTTACCTCGGAAGAAAAGCCAGTCCTTTCAGGGGTCCCACAGGGGTCCATGCTGGGGCCACTATTCTTCAGCCTCTTCCTCAACGACCTTCCCAGTGTCTGCCACAAGAAATTACTGCTCTATGCCGATGACACAGTCATGTTCACTAACCACCAAAACGCAGAGCTCCTCGAGAAACAATTACAGCTTGAATTCATGCGCATCGAAGAATGGTTCAAGTCACACAAACTGGTCATGAACTACAGCAAAACAAAGGTTATGATCTTCTACAACGCCAGGAGCAAGTACAAATCCTGTGACCTCACCATCCTAAACCAAAAAGGGACCTTACTTGAACACGTTCCTGATTTTAAATACCTAGGTGTCACATTGGACAGCTCACTGTCCTACCATCGGCACATAGATTCTGTGATTCTGTCGCCAAAGCCACCAACATCCGTATAGGCCTGCTCTACAGGCACAAACACTGCATGACTCCTGACACTCTCCAGTTGGCTATCAACAGCTCTGTCACCTCCATCATCGATTACGGGCTAGCAATTTATGGCTCTGCCTCTGCCTCTGCCCTCCGCAGAATTACAGTTGCACTCAACAAAGCATGCAGGCTGCTAACTGGGGCTGATCGACTTACACACACTTGTGACCTGTGCACTCAGGCAGGATGGCTACCTCTCATCAGCCGGATACAGTATCAAACCTGCCTCTTAGCTAAAAAGCCCTCCTCGGGGTCATGCCCCCAGGCATTGAAAAGCTACTTATTGACCACCACAGCACCCAGAGAACTAGAAGTTCACAACAACTAACCTTCCTTGTCCCCAGGTGCTGGACTACCATGGGCCAGAGGACCTTTGCCCACAGAGCACCACAGTGGTACAATACTCTCAACAAAGAAACTCTTACTGCTGCTGCACTTGGCCCTTTTAAGAGACAACCCCAACTTCATCTAATTTCAACTAGTCATTGTGACTGCCTCGCCTAATCGGGAGCCCACCGTTCACTGCCCTCCACTTCAGTCTTGAAAGCTATCTCTCCCAGACTTGCCTCTTTCTACCTAGCCTGCCCCCTCTCCCTTTCCTCCCACGGGGCATTTCCTGACTTCTATCCCTCCTCTCCCTCCCCTTTAGAGCTCTTACCCTCACCCTCTACCCTCCGACAATGGCCTTCCTGCCTGCATACCCCTTTCCTCTCACCTGCAGTGCTTATTTCCAAGATTGCCCTTGGCTGGTTATGTCATGCTACCTAACATTTGGCACATTTTGAATTACTGGAATTTCCTAGGCCTCAGTCTCTTACTTCTTGTTATTGTGTAACTATGTATTATTATGTTGACCTTTGTATGTATGTATACCCCCCATTCCTTCGACGTGGAACCTTTGTAAACGAGCAGTTCCTGCTCAAAGGTATTTGTAATCTTAGATTTCAATAAAATAAAATAAAAAATAAATAAAAAATTCATCTTATTCATGAGCCTATGGTTGAATAGACATTGATGTGTGTGGTGGCAGTCCTTAAATGGACATTGTTGGGTGGGGGGTTGGGCCCTAGGGGGTGTTTTGTATGCAGGCTAGTTGCAGTTACAAGAGCAGGTATTGAGGAGGTTGTTGCGGAGAGTCACTTTGAAAAGGGAAATCTTAGGAGTGCTGTTGATGGTGGTAGGAAGTGCATTGAACCAGACAGGGGCCCTGTAGTGGAAAGATCTCTGGGAAAGGGAGGTTTTTACTCTGGGTACTGCCAGGATGGCTTTGTCTGAGTTGCAGGTGGAGATAGAGGGGGTGGCAATTTGGAGGGAGGCAGAGACCCCAGGAGGGGAGAGACCAAGCAGAATTTTCTTGGTCAGCAGGCAGGTCTGGTAGTGGAGTCTTTCACTGAAGTTGAGGAGATTGGCAGTGGAGTAGAGGGAGCAGGTGTGGGTGAGCCTAGGGGCACCAGTTAGGAGCCTGCAGGCCTTGTTGAGGGAGATTTGAATTTTCTGGAGAGTAGTGTTATCTGCTGCCCCATAAACAGGGAGCCAATTATCCACAGGGGACAGTATAGAGGAGGTAATTTCAAGCCTAAAGGCATCAGGAGGGAGGCAATCCTTGTGCCGGTATAGGAGTCCGATTTGAGTGATCACAGTGGCCGCTAGCGTGTTTATGTGGTCGTGAAAGGTAAGGGCAGAGTCCACAGGTAAGTCCAAGATATTTGTAGGTATGTACCTGTTTAAGGAGGTGCTGGGTGCTAGGGAGGATGAGAAGTGGTACATTTTTTGCCTTGTTTTGGTGGTGAGGAAAAAATCATTGATTCTGTCTATTTGAGGTTTATGACTAGTCTACGGTCCTTGAACCATGTTTCAGCCTGAGATAAGGCATTTTGGAGGGAATTCTGGAGGGGGCAGGTTTGTAGTGTGAGGCATAGAGCACTGCATCATCCACATACAGAAGGATTTTTTCAGGACAGGCCTTTGGCAAGGTGTTCAGGTAGAGGGTGAAGATTAGTGGCCCCAGGATGGAGCCTTGGGGCGCCTCAGAGCAGACGGGTAGTGTGTCAGATAGGGTCCCATTAATTTTGACACATTGGGACTGGAAGGAGAGGTAACTGGCACACCATGCCAGGGGGCCTGTGGAGAAGCCGAGTTGATAGAGGGCATCAAGCAATAATGGATGGCAGACCGTGTCAAAGGCTTTGGATAGGTCTATGTACACAGCTCCAGCAATGTTACCTGAGCCTAGAGAGGAGTGTAGGAAGTTGGCGAATTCTAGGAGGGCTGTGGTTGTGCTATGGCCTGGGTGGAAGCCATGCTGCTCTGGGCATAAGATGTCATGCTAGGCTAGGTATTCCATGAGCTGTGTGGCACCCACTTTTTCTAAAGCTTTGGAGAGGAGAGGAGAATGGAGATGGGATGATAGTTACTGGGGGTGGATTTTTCACCACTTTTATGAATGCGAGTAACAATGGCTGTCTTCCAGGCACTGAGAAAATGCCCCAGGCAGAGGGATCTGTTTAGTAGGTCCATGAGAGGGATTAGGACCTCGTCGAGGACTAGCCGAAGGAGCCTGGCATCCAGGGGATCATTGCTAGGGTTATTGCTGTTTAGTGTATTTCACAGATATGGACAGGCTTCTTGGGCTGATATTTTGTGCAGAAGGAAATGGGGCACTGCAAGGTAGGAGGTTGGGACTCAGGCTAAGGGTCAAAGAAGCAACTGGAGAGGACAGTGCTGAGAACTGTGAAGGTGGTGTTTAGACAGTTTTCTATGGTAAGTGGGTCAGTGGAGATGGTGCCGTCTATGAAGAGCTGGGAGGGAGGTGAGTAGCGCGATTTCCCATTTAGTTCTTTGATATCACTCCACAAGGTCCGGGCGGACCCCCATGTGACGGCAAGAGTAGATTGATGGTAGTCTGCTTTGGCCTTGTGGATGGCCCACGTGCAGCTGTTTCATGCAGCATTATAGGATTGTCTGTCAGCTGTCCTGAAAGGCTCTGTGGCTTTGTACCAGAGATTGTCCCTTTCCCTCAGTTTTTGGAGTGGGGGGGTGATCCAGGGAGCATTTTGTCTTTTGGTGCAATGTTTGGTGAGTGGGGCATAGAGATCACAGGCTTTAGTGAAGGCCTGTGCGAACAGATCGAGTGCAATGTCAATGCTGTGGGCAATTTTGATGGGGGACCAGTCCAACTGGGCGAGAAGTTGTTTGAGTGTACTTAACCCCCCTGGACTGAGACACCTACAGAAGGTGGTTTGGGCTATGGTTTTGGGAGTGGAGGAGGTCCATAGGAATAGAATGTGTGAGTGGTTGCTTAGAGAGTCGAGAAAAGGGCGGTTTGAGATAATGACATCCAGGAGGGTGCTGGTACTAGTGGAGGGATGAAGTCTAGTAAGTCAAGTGACTAATTGGACCATGTAGAGGGCAGAGAAGAGGCCCTTTGTTGGCACAGCTGAGGGACCAAGCCAGTTGACATTTAGGTCCCCTACTAGTGTTTGTTCAGCTTTGTGTGGAAGGGTGGAGAGATAATTGGTGAGGGATATGATGGCTGACTTTTGGTTCTTTGGGTGAACATAAGAGACTGTGAGGTATAGTGGGCCCTTGGAGGGGTCCGGGGAGATTTTTAAGGTGAAGATTTGGGCACCATTTTTGAGCTTGGGGGGAGGGAGCATTGTGGCCAGTAATGTTGTCCTTTGATGTAATCGCTTTAACCACCTTCTAGTTTTCCACCCGGTCTTCCGGTATAGGCGTACCTAGGGTGAGACAAGAAACCAGGAGTAGAACTGGAGAGCCAGGTCTCAACTAGTGCAATGATGTCTGGTTGATGTATGGTGGCCCAACATTGAAGCACAGCAGATTTTTTTGGCAGGCTGTATATGTTCAGAGTGCCCATGCGGAGTCCTGTGGGTGATGTCCTAGGTGAGCAGGTGGGGGTGGGACCTGGGTTGGAGCAGACATTTCCTGAAAGGAGTAGTAGTAGCAGTGTGAGTATTCTTTCTAGAGGGGGTAGTAGTTGGTGACCCTGGTTCGACGTTGAGAATGTGGCTGGGCAGTTAGTGTGTAGGGAATGAGTAGGGAGCGGAGGGTTTGACAGGTGGTGAGGGAGTGGGTCCAAGGATGGACTGGGAGGTTGGGGGAGTATGGAGGGTGGATGGGGTGAGTGCTGGGGCATTGGTTCTGTAGTGAGGGTGGGGTTGGGGGTGGGAATGATGTGGTGGTCATCAGATGCTGACCATGCTGGGCTACTAGTGTGGTCAGATTGTAGGTAGGCGAGCACCATGAGGGCCGAGGCGGTAATGCGCAATGGTAGTGGAAGAGAGTGCATATTGAACTAGTGGTGGTGATTGTAATAGAAGAATATGGGTCAGGGCTATGCTTTAGCGAGGGTGACTGCCACTTTGGTGTAGTGGTAGGGTTGTGTACTTTGGAGTGTAGGGTACCAGGTTCAAGACCCCTGTGTGGTGGGTGTCTTTGGGCTGTGGTGTAGTGGAGATTCAGGTGTCTATGGTTGCTAGGCTGGCTGGATCAGGAGCTGGAAATGGGGTGCGAAATAGTGACTCCTAGTGGCCACAAAATGGAGTGGATGGCAGAGGGGGTAGGGGGAAGGTTTGGAAAGGAGGTGGGGGGAAGTGGTAGCCAAGCGTGCAGATCAGGCAATAGAAGGAAGTGTATAGCTTAGGGCAGTGGCAGCGTCTGGATATGATGTGGGCAGTGGAGTGGAGGGGTGGGAGAGAAGGGCTGTATCTCAGACAGAGTGGCAGTGGGTAAGCAAAGGAGTCCAAGGAGGACTAAGTGCTCTGGTGGCCGTCATGTATAATCTGCAAATGGGGAAAAGGCAGCCAGGAAGTGATGTCATAGGAAGGTCACAATAAAGCTAAGGTCGAGCTTGGGTGGGACAGTGGCTGGGGCAGGTGGGGCATTCGACACATAGCATTGATGGGCTCACACCCCACCACAAACTATTCTCTGAAGAGAGGAGGTCTTTACCTTCTGCAGCACTCTTTATTGATCCCCTGCTCCGGGAGGGAGCTTGTTGTGAGGGCAGGTGTCTGTGTGGGGATGGGAGGTCTGGTGGAGACCTATATACGGGCGGAGAAACAGATGAAAACTTAGTTAATATGCAGCAGGATCTTTCAACCAGACACAGGCCGACTGCACATGCACAAGAACTTGTAATACAGCCCCAATATGGAATCACTACTGCACATGGCGAGACAGGCCCCCCCAAGATGGCGATAGTCAAGCTACCACACAAAGCAGGGCAGGTAAGATAACAGATCAATTACTGCAGCTGTACTTCAATTGCAACAACTCTAGTCAGTACGAACACCCAGTAGATCCCCAAGCTAACAAACAACCCAGTCTCTGTGAATACAGTACTCCCGCTCTTAAAGCACCTTTCCTGAAACAGTAAAACTACCCATAACAGAGTCCCAGTGAAACAGTGGCAGAAAAACAGTCAGTCGCTGTGTGGGGATGTAAATTCAAGTCCTTAGCCAACCACAAACTGTTCTCAGAAGGGAGGAGGTCTTTACCTTCTGCGGCGCTCTCTAGTGATCCCCTGCTCCAGGAGGGAGCTTGTTGTGAGAGCAGGCATCTGAGTGGGGACGGGGGGGGTCTGGTGGAGGCCTTCTGCGGTGCTATCTAGTGATCCCCTGCTCCAGGAGGGCACTTGTTGCGAGGGCAGGTGTTCTTTTAAATTATAAATATTCTCCACCCGACCCTCCCTCTCAGCACCCACCACCCTGCACCCCCTCAGAAAAATAGGAGTGACAATGGGGGTGCCCAATCCCCCAGTGTGATGATCAGGATGCTGCTGAGGTTTACAAGAACAAAAATAGTGCTGTGTTCTGGAGTCATGGAGTGGAGTGCTCCAAGGATGCCAGGGACATGGAGGCGACTGTACTCCATGTCCAACAGGTTGTTCATTTGCAAGGAATGCAGAATCCTTTTCTTGTAGCAAGGGGTTTGCAGGGCTCACCCACTGCAGCACTAAAATGTATGATCTGGACTAGTTGTTTAATGTTTACGGCTAGAGCATTTTCAGGGAACCCATTTCTTATGTGTCTCAAATGTTCCAGAATTCTAGTTCTGAATTTTCTTAGTGTCTTGCCCATATAGAAACATCCATACATGCAACAGGCAATGTAAACAACCGATTCAGTACTGCAGAGAATGAAAGTATTTACCTTCAGTCGTTCACCAGTTCTAGTGATAATAAAATCTTCTCCTACCTTAATGTGCTCACAGGGTGTACTGTTACCACATTTACATGTGCCAATAGGGATGTCTTTCCTTTCTGGTCTCTGGACAGTTTCCAAGCTATGCATCAATATGTCAGACAGAATGTTTTCCTTTTCTGTAGACACAACAGGACCTCTCAAAGTTACACCCCCGAGATCATGTTCAATTTCTAAGATATGCCAGTTTCTTCTGACAATCTGTTCTAAGTTAGTTGTCTGTGTGTTAAAAGTAGTAATAAGATTAGTTCCACCAGCATGGGTACCATTCCCTGTCCCACTTCTATTGTTATTATTCACATGCCTATTCTTGTGTTTAAGCAAATCTGTCTCTCCATTTGAGCAACTTTAACCCTTGCTTCCTTAAGTCACTTCATACTGTAGCTCCTCAGGGTTTTAAATAATTGATTAGCAGTTTTTTCTTGGGATTATGCTAACTGTACAGAAAGTATTTACAGTATATAGATTTTCTAGAAGTGCTGTGTTTGTTAAACACAGTGAGGCAAGAGCTATGCATTTTCACAAAGATTTAGCACTTTTATGAGCAAAACGCTAATCAATTTTTAGAGTTAAATAAATCCCTGCTCCTATTCTAAAATCTGGTAGTGAGAATGTCAGAACTTCTAGTATATCCCTCAGTAGTACTGCAGTTTTGTTTGACCCGTATGCATCTTTCCACCGATACGTTATAAGTTACATGTCTAGGGTGACAGCTCTGAAAGTGAAGCAGAGCATTATGGTCAGTGGGTTTCCTAAACAGATCCACAGATATGCCCCCTTCTGAGTTCTTGGATATTTCAAGAGCCAGGGATGCAACTCTTGTGTAGCTGGCAATTCAAGATTTGGATTTGTTTTTCCAAAATATTGACAAAATTCTCTAGATTGGCTGGCCCAGTGGTGCTGAGGATTGAGGCACTTGGTGCCACACCTCACGCCACGCTGGTGACCCGGTTCGGGAATGAGCCTTGGTCATCGGGGGTCGGCAGGGGAAGGAAAGGATTGAGCATCTGGATGACTGCTCTCTTCTCCTGGGGTGGACTCTCCAATTCTCCCTGGTCAGTGGTGGCTCCTGGTGGAAGCTGTGGGGAACAACATCTTGGGGCAGGGAAAGCTAATTGGGTCTAGTATCAGTGGGTATCTGCAGGAGGGGTCAGGCTCACTCCCTCTGTGTACCGACTCCATTGCACATCCATGCCAGGGGGTGGAACAAGGAAAATGGCCCTGCTTCCCGGTAGGCAAAGGGGGGGATTCGGTGGCCAGCCAACCATGCCCAGTGCTGGGTCCTTCCATCCAGCCCTCCAGCTCTCCTCCATGCCTGGTTGTTTCATCAGATTATAGATACAGCACCAGAAGGAGTAGGTAGTCCCACCTTGGGGGACTGAGAGCCAGGGGTCGGGCGATCAGGTAGAGGTGAAGAGGCAGCCATTGGAGGCAGTGATGGAGGACTTCAGGTGGGCAGGATCATGGACGAAGCCAAGAAACCACCTGGAGAGAGTCTGTGTAGGCAGTGAAGGAGCATAAAGAAAACTGACAAAAGAAAATTCTCTAGATCTGTCATACTTTCCTTCCAAATCAGTATAATATTGTCAATAAAATGTGATAAAAATCCAGATGTTTGTAGTATGTGCTAATGTCCTGGTCATAAATGTTTTTCTTTTCACACTGTGAAAAGTAAATAGTGGCATAATTCAAGGCCATGGCTGCCCCCATAGCTGTGCCCCTTATTTGATAGTAAATATCTGATAGAGAAAAAGGTTTTTTTGTGAGGACCATTTCCGTGAGATCCACAATTAATTCAATGAAGGCATTACTGTAAGTATTGTTTTCTGTGTTTATACATATGAGTGATCCTGTACCACTTGTGGACACTTCTGCATTTATTATGTATTTACATTAGTAGTTAGATCTGTATTTATTGATTTTACTAACCAATGGCCATAAACATCTTAACTCAAGTAAAGGGAAACAATATAT
Source organism: Neoceratodus forsteri (assembly GCA_016271365.2). Classification (NCBI taxonomy): domain Eukaryota; kingdom Metazoa; phylum Chordata; order Ceratodontiformes; family Ceratodontidae; genus Neoceratodus; species Neoceratodus forsteri. Next base: position 838,967,716 of record CM028131.1, read on the forward strand.
ACCTGATACGTACAATATAACTTATATGTGCAATATCTGATCATTTTAGATAGTATGTCCTTATGATTAGATGGAAATTTATAGTATATAGGTGTTTTATAGATATTTATATCTGTGTTTTATAGATATTCTTTATGTGTTTGAAAATGATAGTATACACTTTAAATGAAACTGCCCTGAGTATCAGTATGGCATGCACTTTGCTTCAGCTTTGGGTGTGATTTTAGATTTACATATTAATTAATGAGTGCTATATATTCATTGGGTGGGATATTCAAAGGGGTTGCTCATGGCCCAAAAATGTTGCGTCATGAACAACCCACTGATGCATCCTGGCACAATATTTAAAGGGGGATGTTGCGCTGCAAAAATCCCGATGTGCCGGGGCGTACCAGTAATGTATGCAGCGCAAGTGTGGGGGGTGTGCCCATGCCTATACGGCACATCCCAATATTCAGCCCAGGATGTGCAGCACATATGCTGGCACATACCTGCCTTGTGCCACTCAGAGGGGCACAAGATTGTGCACAGCGAAATCAGTAGCAAGTTCTGGCCACCCACAGGCGAGCTGCCATATTGCAAGGCGCAACATGGCAGCCACCTGCTGTGGGTGGCCACTCTACCTCCCGAAACACAGGCAGGGCACCGTGCCCCTCCCACGCCCAATCACAGGCATAAAATGTATGATAATACCCTGGTGGTCCAGTGGACCCTACCCCATCACCCAATCACGGGCTGTTGTATAAAATACATTCCCTGGTGGTCCAGTGGACCCGATCCCCAGCCCGATTGCAGGCTTCAGTTGTAAAGAAATGCTCAGGTGGGCCAGCAGCACCCCCATTCCCACCCATCCACTCAGATCCACCACCCCGCTCCCCCCCAGTCAGCGGCAGGTGACAGCTCCCCACCGGCAAGCCACCCGGCCGCCCACCGACTGACAGCATACAGTACGGCTGTACGCCCATGGCCACTGCATGGGCCAATGGGTGTGCGAGACAAATCTACTACTACTGAGCCCAAAAATGTGAATGGTTCATTCATATTTTGGGCCTATGATTCTGATATGATCTGCCGCCCATTGGCCCATACGGTGGCCAATGGTGTGCAACCATACTATGCGCTGTCAGTCGACAGGCAGCTGGGTGGCTTGCGGGTGAGGAGTTGCAGCCGCCCGTGACCGGGGGAGCAGGGTGGCGGGTCTGGAGTGGGTGGTGGGGAGAGGTGCGCTGGCCCACCTCAAACATTCTTCAATCGGAGCCCACGATTGGGCTGGGTATCAGGTCCACTCGGCCACCAGGGAATTTAATTTATTCATTTGCCTGTGATTGAGCTGTGAATTGGGTCCACTGGACCACCAGGAAATTACTTTCTTTATTTGCCTGTGATCGGGCAGGGGTGCAGGTCCATTGGACCACCAGAGAGATAATTCCATTACACCCAGTATTGGGCGATGGGGTAGGGTCCACTGAACCACCAGGGATATGGATCTATTACACCTGGGTTCGGGCGATGGGGCACGTTGCCCACCAAGGGGCAGGGGGCTTCAGTCCCCGATGGCTGCAGCTTGGTAGGGCACCAGACGCAAGTTGCCAGGGATCAGCGCAACTGCATACAAATGGGGCCATAATGACATGCAAATGGCCCTATTTTCACCTTGCGTGCACAATGGCCTCATTTGCATGCCCAGCACTGAATATTGTGGTTGATGCACCTAGCGCACCCGCACTTGCGCTGGCGCATCCCCCTGCTCCACACTTGCCACTTGCACTGGCACAGTGCCACTGCACCATGCGCAGTGGGGTGGCGGCCCCAGTGCCATATTCAATGGTGCTGAGCCATGTCACAGCACCATTTAATATCACCTGGGCCATTCCCTGGCGCATCCCAGTTGCACTGTGCCCAGGCTTGCGCCCCTGTCTGGTGCAGTCTGAATATCACACCCATTGTCTTTACATCTGCTCCACATCTTGGAAAAGCGTCAGTGCGACATGAAACGTCGACCACATGAGGGGGTGCTACTTTATTCTTGTTGTATTTATAATAAAGAATTTATCGTATCCTATCAGTGAATTGAGTGTCTGTGGTAGTTGAGCCAAGTTCTCTTTCCTCATACCTTCAAGTTTCCTGAATTGGGAATGATACAAAGTGCAGTGCAGTGAGCCCCTTTCATCATATTTCTTTGACACAAGCACCTTGCATCATTGTCAATGCTTTCTGAATCGGGCCCCAGGTGTTTAGGTGGTTTGTGAAAGACATGGTAAAAAGCTGCAAAAGTAAAAAAGTAAACAAAAATGAAGTACGTAGACTTCTGTATATTCCATCAAAAAAGTAAATGGCATCTCACATGTTATTTATTGAAAGAGTTTTACCAGAAAAGGCATACTGAGCCACAATAGTTCATTTCCAGAGGTGTCCTAGGGAAAAAAATAAATGAAGTTGGTCGCTGAGCATGCTCAGCAATTTATCTTCACATGTGAGAATAGATTTCAGAGCATGCTCAGTGCAACTAAGATCTGAATGATACATTTCTGAGCATGCTCAGTGACCAGCTTCATTTATTTCATTCATGTTACCCAAAAATAAAAATTTTTATCTTGGCAAATTTGTTTTCACACTTGTTGTATAAAGTTTTCTCCACAAGTGAGAAATTTAGAAGTCTAAGCAGGGGTACACTGAAACACAGGCTGGGGCAGAAGGATCTTTTAAAAAATGCTCAGGTTACAATCTTTTTTGTTTTGTTTTACTTATTATACTTTATGCCCCTTAATCATCCAGCCTTCTACCTTCTGCTCCTTCTTCTCCAGCCCCATCACCCTGCCATCCCTGTGGTTTACCAGTCCTGGCCCTTGCAGTGCCCAATGGTTTGCCCACTCGGGCAGAGCCCCCAGGATGCCCCTCTTAACACCCCAAAGGACCTCTAGTGTGGTTGCAGATCAGCATGCCCGTAGGTGGGTATGGGGCCTGCAAGGAGAGGTGGTGCCATCCTGCAGGCTGAGGGATTTTCCATGCTCCGTCCCCAACCCATGACATCATTTGTGTGACAGGCGCACCTGCATCCCTTAACATTGATATCAGCCAACCCCCTCCTGGTTCCGTTACTCATCCACCACCAGTGGTCATCTAGGTAGTGGCATTGCACTGGAAGCACATCACCCCCCTCCCCTCTGGGGAGCTGAAGAGCATCCAAGGGATGATAATTCACCTCCCCCAGCCAGCTCAGTTTATAATCTCATTCATAGTACTGTACATTAACATGAAAACATGGACATACAAACATATGAACATACAAAACTGCCAGCAGATACAGGCCATACGGTCTATCTCATCTGCTCGAATTTGACATACAGTATACATGTACAAAACATAAACAGAACAAATGTTTTCTTTTTTTGTTCTCTCCCCTGATTTGCCTCTTCTGTCACTCACACCATGCTATGTCTGCACAGCTGCACATAGCCCCCAGTCAGGAGGTCTTCACAGCCGACACCAAATGTTGCTCCATGGCTGTATGGGCTAATGCTTGCTGGGAAGTCTTTATCCTCTCTCCCTTCCTAGGAACCAAGTAGCATGTGCCCTCCTACGTGAGGCACTGGTCATATTTTGTCTTGTTCTAATAATTTGACTTTGTGGTTTATACCAGGCTTTGTTTCCATTTTAGAAAATATGCCCTCCAGTTTGAATCTTATGAGTAACATTATGGTACTGTATATTTACAGAGGACTGAAATATTAATCACTTAATTATTCAATCAGTCAATGTTTATTTATATAGTGCCCCATCCCTGGGGCTGTGGTAGATATACGTGAAAACCCTAGCACACATAAAAACAGATGAAATGTTGTTTGATAGATATAAAGGCATGAAACACAATGACAAGTGTGTTTTTAAAACTTTTTTAAAGGCTTCAATGGATGAGATATGCTGAAGGTGGAGAGGCATGGAATTCTGCAGTCAGAGATCTGCCTCCATGAATACTCTGTCCCCAGATGATTTTAAACATGCCCATGGAATCTCCAGAAAAATCTCTGCAGAGAAGCAGAGATGATGATCAGGGGCCAGAGTTTCAGTGCCCTCAAAATTGGTGCAAGTGGGAGAGAAACTACCACAGGTGAGACTTCACTTGCAGAGCAGCATTTTTTCCCACACGCGCGCATTTTGAAAGCAGGAGCTGGTTTACAACTGGCTCCCTGATTTATGGCAGCTTGTGGCCATTTGTTGGGTGCAGCTGTGCTGAACTTTTATGCCCATTGGACCAAGCATAACATCTCCCACAGCTGCGCCTAACACCTGTGCACAGCCCAGGCTGACAGTAGTAAAGCCTGCAGGTGCAGAGAAATCATTCAAACAACATGAAGTCTTGCTATATTATGACATATGCAGTGTGTCCCAACCTTCAAACTGCTCCGGAGGTGAAAGAGTTAACCTTCCATGCCAGGCATGGAATGCTGAGCTTGAGCTCGGTTGAAACTCTGTCTGTTGTTCTTCAAACTCAAACTGTCAGATTCTTAACTCCGCCTCACTGAACAGTCGCTCCGGAGATTTCTCCTCCTGCTCGGTTCATTTTGTTGGTTAAAGTATTGTTTTTCTCGGTTTTTGACCGAATTTAAACCGCAACCGGTCGGTTCAGACTCTGTCTGTGGTATTGTGAGTACTAGATAGGTTTTACATTAATTTCTATTCTGTGTGGAACTTGTACACAGTTTATCGGTTCGGTTTGAACCGATCAGGTTGTTTAAAATATATTAATCTGTCATTTAGAGTGTGGTTACCGGTTCTTATCGGTTCTAAAAAAACAGATTTTATTATGTTTTCCCATGACCCGTGTACGGTTGGGAACCGATAAGAGGGTCTTACCTGGCGGATTGCCATAAATGGGTAAGTTTGGTTAGGCTGGCACTATGTCTGAGAAACCCAAAAGAAAAACCGGACCCACTGGGTTTCAACACTGCAGTGTCTGTGGGGAAGTCTTTGCTAAGCCTGACCCCCACACCACCTGTGTTTATTGTCTGGGGTTTGACCACCTCAATGCAGACTGCCAGACTTGTAAAAATTTTCCTGCAGCTACCCTGGAAAAGAGAGTTGGTAGGCTCAGGGAAAGGGAGGCCAAAAAGTCCGCTGAACTGGATGGCCAGCCCGGTTCGGCTCCAACCGAACCGGAGGGAGTGCCCTCTGACCAGGGCGAGACTTCCTTAGGCAAAAGGAGATCTGACTCTGAGGAGTCGGTTCCAGCAAAAAGGACTAGGAAATCAGCTGGTGTGGAGCCAAAACTTTCCTCTCCAACCACTAAAGAAATAGCCAAAGCGATTAAAATTGTCCAGTCGCTTTCCCCAGTTCCGACCGAACCGGCACCATCAGGTAAGTGTACGGTTCGGTCGGTTCCACCGGTTCAAGAGTATGATTTAGAGGAATTTTATGAAACTGAGGAGGGGGAAGAGGAATATGAGAAGAGTGAATGTGGATTTGAAAGTCTGGATGTGCCCATTGACCCGGACATCTCCCCAGACAGACCTTCAGGAGTATCTCCTCCTAGGCTTTCTGAGTCCCCTTCTCATTTTATGTTTTTCAAAAAAGTGGCTGAAACCCTCCAGCTCCCTATGGAGGAAGCTGTGGATAATCAAGAGGAGCCTGACTATGTGGAAATGATGGATATCCCAGAGTCTAGGAGACTGTCTATTCCTTTGCATAAATCTTTTGGAAAACAGACAGTTAAAATTCTAAAAACTCCTCACACTATACCTCCTGTGGATAAGAGAATGGACAAGAGGTACACATTGTCAGGCTCTGATACGGAGTTCCTTCCACAACAATGCAGCCATGTTGGGGTAGTGCAGGCTGCAGCCTGTGACAAGGCAAATATTCTCTTGGCTTCACACACCCCTGACAAGGACTCCAGGAGGATTGATGCCATGGCAAAGAAACAGTACATGGCAGCATCTTTGGGACTCAGACAGGCAAATTATATGGCTTATGTTGCTAGATATCAGAAATCCAGATGAGATACTGTTATGGCTCTAGCAAAACAGGTCCTAGCCAGCTTGCCAAGGAGCTGGAGCAGGTGGCTGCTGATGGTATTGAGGCATCCAAGGTGCAATTCCATGCTGCAGTGGACTCTAATGATGTGTCATCAAGAGTCATGGCTACATCAGGGGCACTTCACAGAATGGCTTGGCTCAGATGTACTAGCCTGTCACAGGATACCCAGACTAAGGCCATGGATTTTCCTGTTGTGGGTTATTCTCTGTTTGGGGAGCAGACAGAGAATTACATGAAGAAAATGGATGAGTATATGACCACCTATAGGAGTGCACAAGCCAAGGAAAGGCAGGCCACTCCTCAAAGGCAGCTTTCCAGGGGCAGGGGCAGGCCTTTTCATAGGCCTTTTTACCAAGCCCAGGCCTCCTCTTCTGCTTACGCCCAGAGGGGGCTCTTTAGAGGGAGAGGCAGACGGGGAACAAGCAGGCCTGCTTCTACCCCTCAGCCCAAAGCCCCTGCCAAGCAGGCACCCGGATGGGGTTGCCAGGGCCGATTCTCAGCTACCTGTAGGGGGCAGGCTGGCTTACTTTGTCCAGGACTGGAAGTCTCTGACATCAGACAAGTGGGTCCTGGAAGTAGTAAGCCAGGGACTGGTTCTCAGCTTCAAAAAATTCCCAAAGATGAGAACCAGATCCTTTCCACCTGCAAATCCTCCAGAGGCACTTGCCCTAGAGGCAGAGGTCTCTTCCCTCCTGGCTCTCAGAGCTGTGGAAAGGGTTCCACCCCTACACCAGGGCAAAGGGTTGTACTCCAGGTACTTCCTTACCCCAAAAAAGACAGAAGAATGGTGGCCCATCCTGGATCTCAGATATTTAAACAAGCACCTTTTAAAACCAAAATTCAAAATGGTGACTCTGGGAATTATTCTACACTCTCTAAGGCCCGGGGACTGGCTAGCGTCCCTGGACCTCAAGGATGCCTACTTCCATATTCTCATCAGAAGCTCCCATCGAAAGTACCTCAGGTTCGAGCTGCCCTCAGGCCATTACCAGTTCAGAGCAATGCCCTTTGGCCTCACCTCTGCTCCAGGGGTATTCACAAAATGCCTGGCAGTAGCAGTTGCTGCCCTAAGAAGGCAAATAATTGCCATCTTTCCTTACCTGGATGACTGGCTCATAGTAGGCCAGTCCCCAGACCAAGTCAAGTTACATCTGCAGATAACTCAGCAACTGCTCACCTCCTTAGGTTTCCTTCTGAACCTTTCAAAGTCAGTTCTAGAGCCTGTACAGCTCCTCACCTTCATAGGCGCAGAGCTGAACACAGAGAAAGCCAGAGCCTTCCTTCCTTTGGACAGGGCAAGGACCCTGGTCTCTCTGGCCTCCTCATTCACCCTGCAGGTCTCTCGACCAGCAAGGCATTTTCTACAGCTCCTGGGCACATGGCTGCTTCCACAGCAGTAGTGCAGGGAGCAAGATTTTAGATGAGGGACATCCAGTTCCATTTGAGAGCCTTCTGGTCTCAAAGGAAAGACCCTCTAACCAAATTGATCCCAGTAACTCAAACCCTGATCCAAGCCCTACAGTGGTGGCAGGATCAGAGCAATCTGAGACAAGGGGTTCCCTTTGTCACTCAGTCTCACTCCTTAATCCTTACTACAGATGCATCCCTCTTGGGGTGGGGAGCTCACATGGGCGACCTCACTACCCAGGGATTGTGGTCCCCTCAGGAATCTCTGCTCCATTTCAAGCTGTTGGAACTCAGAGCAGTTTTTCTAGCACTTCAAGTTTTTTTCCAAATCTGTTCAGAACAAGGTTGTACAGGTCAGAACAGACAACACCACCACAATGTGGTACATCAACAAGCAAGGTGGCACTCGGTCTACGGCCTTGTGCACCGAAGCAATGAAGTTGTGGTCTCTGGCTTACTCCCTGAACACCTCCCTTACAGCAGTTCACCTCCTAGGCAAGGACAATGTCCTGGCAGATGCTCTCAGCAGGATTTCCCAGGGCCATCACGAATGGTCACTGGACCCCCTGGTCCTGGAGGTAATTTTTGCCTGATGGGGCACCCCGCAGATAGATCTTTTTGCAGCCCCAGACAATCACCAACTTCCCCTTTTTTGCTGCAGGCCCCCAGTGTTGGGCTCAGTCCCTCTGGATGCCCTAGTTCTCAATTGGGAAGGGAAGTTTCTTTATGCTCCCCCCCTTTCCTCTCCTGTTCAAAGTGTTAGTCAAAATCAGATCTCAATCCTGCAAGATGATCCTGATTGCTCCAGATTGGGCCAGACAGCCCTGGTATCCACTCCTACTGTCCTTAGCAGTCCATCTTCTCCTGTGTCTTCCCAGGAAACACAACCTGTTAACCTGTGCTCAGGGGAGGGTCTGGTACCTGAACCTCAAATCTCTCAATCTCAAGGCCTGGCTCTTGAAGAGTTAGAGTTTGCTGATCTACACCTCTCCCAAGGTGTAATGGATATATTGAAGGCATCTAGGAAACCTTCCACCAGGGCTACCTATAATTCCAAATGGAAGAGGTTTTCCATATGGTGCTCTAGGAAGCATATTTCCCAGAATCTGCTGATTTACCCACAGTCCTGGATTATATGGTCCATTTAAATACCTTGGGGCTGAGACCAGCTACCCTAAAAGTACATTTGGCAGCTGTGTCTGCTTTTATTTCAACAGGTAAACCTTCTTCTCTTTCAGCTCATCCTGTATTCTCCAAGTTTTTAAAGGATTGCTTCACACAACCCTCCATTCAGGGACCCTGCCCTGCCTAGGATCTTAATGTTAGCATTGCTCAGCTTACAACCCCTTTTGAGCCCTTGTCTTCAACAGAGCCTAGTACTTGACTTGGAAGACTGTGTTTCTGGTAGCCATCACTTCTGCCAGACGCATAAGTGAATTACAAGCTTTGTCAGTGGAGCCTGATTTTATCTCCTTTCATAGAGATAAGGTGGTCCTTAGGACTAATAGGAAGTTCTTGCCTAAGGTGATTTCAGATTTCCACCTTAATCAATCTATATCTCTTCCAGTGTACTTCACTGACCATTCCTCCTCTGGCAAGAGGAGGCTGCACAGCTTAGATGTGAAGAGAGCCCTTAGTTACTACATAGAGTGTACCGAGGGTCACAGGTTTGACTCCCTCCAACTGTTCCTCACTTATGGTGAGGTTGGTAAAGGGAAACCTGCCACTAAAAGATCCATTGCCAGGTGGATTGTCTCTTGTGTCCAATTCTGTTATGAAAAGCTGGGTAAGGTTCCTCCCTCAGGCCTGAGGGCTCACTCTACCAGAGGTACAGCTGCTTCCCTGTCTGCTGCCAGGGACATCCCTATTCTAGAGATATGTCAAGCAGCTACCTGGAAAACAGTTCACACTTTTACCAAGCATTACTCCCTGGACATCCAGGCTAGGAGTGATGCTCGGTTTGGCACAGCTGTGCTTCAGAGCCTATTTCTTAAGTAGGTTCTGACCCTCCTCCATGGAGGTACTGCTGTGTAGTCTGCATATGTCATAATATAGCAAGACTTAATGTTGTCTGAAGAAAAAATTACTCACCTTAGTAATGTTGTTTCTTGTAATGGAGTCTTGCTATATTATGACCTTCCTCCCTGCCTGCACCTCTCAGAACCTCTGTTTTTGGGATGTGGGTGGGCAGTGCAGTGTTGGCACTTAGTAGATGCCCACCTTGCTGTTTTCACCCCTCCTTTTTTGGGGTGACTTGGTGTTGTGTTTTTCATTTTTGGGTCTCCTGACTTGAGTCTTTGTTTTGGGACCAAAAAATGTGTTCTTATGTTTAGTAGCCAGTTGGCTAGTGTAGGTTTACAGCTTCCACACAGGACCTTAGTGAGTTTAGCTTGTAAAGATCTGACAGTTTGAGTTTGAAGAACAACAGACAGAGTTTCAACTGAGCTCGAGCTCAGCGTTCCATGCCTGGCATGGAAAGTTAATTCTTTCACCTCTGGAGCAGTTCAAAGGTTGGGACTCACTGCATATGTCATAATATAGCAAGACTCCATTAGAAGAAACAACATTACTAAGGTGAGTAATTTTTTCTTCCACACCATCCACTGCAGAATGGGACTTAGTCCCAGGAGGTCTGAATATCTGGCCCCAGAAACATAGGGGTGTGGGAGATCTTTAATATAGCCAGTACCCAGATCACACAGGGTCTTGAAAAACAACAAGCAAGTCTCAAAGGTGGGGTACTATCTTACCAGAAGCCAGCGCAAATCACACAGCACAAGGGTAATATGGTGAAGAGTGCTTGTAGCAGCAATCAGCCTGGTCACAGATTGCTGCAGTAGTCGGAGATAGTGCACCAAACCCACAGAAAGCCCCAGATTTAGAATGGCATAGTTGTTGAGGTGGAATGTCATGAAGGTATACAAAACAGTCATTAGGTCATCATACTGAAGATTGGGCTTCAGTAGAGCAATGTTTCTAAGGCTGAAAGATCATTGGTTATAAATCCCACCAAAGATCTTTGGGTCATACTGAATCCCAGCACTTCAGTATAGCACTAGGTGGAGTGTTGCACTTTTAGAGGCACCATTCTCTGGAGTAGATACTCTAGTATGCCAACATCCCCTAAATTGTCAGTCTCAGGTGGTTGTCCAGGTAAAAGGTAAAGCAAAACTGCAATTAACCAACAAGTCAATATTTACTGTAGAAGTAGTTTTTCAAACCCTTATTTTTTAAATTCTATTTTTCCATCTTTACCAGCCTGCTAGTGAAACCATTAGGTGTTCCTAACTCATACACTTGCAGTAAGTACCATTTCAGAAGTACTGTATATGATATAGTTTGTGTCCTTGTTAAGCCCTTAGTTTGTTGGCATAATGCATTCATGCTCTACTATTCAATTCTGGAGTGGACCGGAAAAATAAATTACGTTACAGTTCTGCAATAGTCTCTACCACCTGCATGTAAATTAGATACAGACACTGAACTTTCTTGATGATCAACAATGATGAAATAGTAACTTAATTGAAATCAATATTTGAAAAACAGCTTCTACTGGAAAATAATTTACAGGTTCAGTGCAATTCTTTTGTAAAACTCCCTTGGTCCTATTGGAAATTAATAGCTGATGACCCTGATGTTGTGGACAACAATCATTTGCTCACTAACTCTCCAGAAACTGCCCATGTCTGTATGTGGATGCTGCTGAGAGCATGATGGTTTCTGAATTGATCTGCGCTGGGCACTACACCTCCAATATGTATCTCATCCCTTAGTAAAGTGCTTGATGATACATTGTGTTAGTATTAAGCTCCTGAAGAAACCCTCTCTCGACCCTAATGTCCTGGTGAATTACCATCTGATCTCTAAACCTACCATTTTTAGGCAAGGTTGTTGAGAAAATAGTGGTGCAACAGCTTGAGGAGCACCTCATGTCCTTTGATATTTATGAGCCATTCCAGTCTGGTTTCAGGGCCAGGAGCAGCACTGAAACAGCATTAGGATGCAAAATGACACCTTAGGGCTAGAGATAAAGGAGACAGGTCAATTCTTGTGCCCCTCAATCTCTCATCAGCATTTTATACCGTGGATCACAGTGTGATTCTTGATTACCCTCAAGAGTATTATGGACTCACTAGTTCTGTCATCAGCTGGTTTAAGTTCTATCTGTCTGGCAGGAAGCATTGGGTGGTGATGGGAAATTTTTCTTCCTCCCCAAAGCTCCTGCCATGTGGAGCACCTCATGGCTCAAGCTTGTCGTCGATGTCATTTGTGGTGTACATGCTGCCCTGGGAGAGCTCATTAGGCATTACAGTGTGGGTTTTCACTGCTATGCAGATGATACCCAACTGTATATGTCCTTTGACCCTGGAACACACGACGCTGTGGAAGTGATTAACAACTGTCCAAGATCACTGATTGTATGTCCTCCAACTGGTTGCGACTGAACCCTGACAAGATAGAGGTCCTGGTGATTGAGCCAGGTTGCGTGCGTGATGGGAGTGCCTCTGGAGTGGCGACTGCATTTGTTCTGGGATCTGCTCCATTGATGGCTTTCCCTAGAGTGCAGGATCTTGGCGTTATCCTGGACAACAGACTGGCAATTGAAGCACAGGTGACATCTGTGGTTCATAGTGGTTTTTACCACTTGAGAAAGATTGCTGGGATTAAACCCCTAGTTTCATCCAAAGACCTACCATCACTGGTACATGCCTTTATCACATCTAGGCTTGACTACGGTAATGCTCTATACTTCAGGGTCACTGGAAGAAGCCTCCACCAGCTGCAGCTGGTGCATCACACAGCGGCCAGGTTGCTGATGGACCAGTCTAGGTCCAGTCATGTGACCCTGGTCCTGAGGGCTCTGCACTTGCTGCCTGTCAGGTGGAGGATCATCTTCAAGGTGGGCTTGCTCACCTATAAAAATCTACATGGACTGTGCCCTGACTAACTGGCTGATCTCCTAACACCTGACCCATCAATTCATTCCCTCTGCTCCTCGACCAGGGGACTCCTCACTGTTCCAAGGGTCCATTTGAAAACTTCCAGTGATCATGCCTTTAGTGTCACCAGACCAACCCTCTGAAACTCCTTTCTAGCACATGCGAAGGAGGACCCGATGATTGAGAGCTTTAAAAGGGGTCTCAAGGCTTATCTGTTCAGTGTGACCTTCCCTGATGAAGGTGATTAACCAGCACTAGCTTGTATATAGTCTGTATTTAATCATTCTTAAATTTGATCCATTTTCAATTTTTAATGCTTGTCATTTGTGTTGCATTTTTGTGTTTTAATCCTACGTATTTTATGTGAGATGCTCAGAGCCCCAGGGATTGTGCGCCATATAAATAAACCTTGCCTTGCCTTGCATAAATCCAAATTCTGATTCTTTCTGTTCAGTTGCAATAGGATAGGATAGGATAGGATAGGATTTTTATTTATATATAGCCTATTTTCAGAGCTCAAAGCACTGTACAAATCAAGTAAATAATATGTCATCAAATAGCAGAAATGGGTTAAGATTTAAGTGTCAATTAACTACACTGTAATAGCCTTGTAACTGCAATGTGGTTGCATGCAACAAACATGTAACTATAGTGTAAACACCCTGTTGCATGCACACTAATTAATGATTAGTTACACTGAAAGAGAAACTTAAAGTGTAACCCAGAAATGAATACAAGAAGGTAAATCTAACTCAAAATATAATCTTCAAATTATCTGAGCTATCTTAGTCTCCTGAGAAAGTCTGTCTAAATAGCCAGGTCTTCTGTTGTGATGTGAAACTTTCAACCGAAGTGGCAGAATGGATAGATTTTGGGAGAATATTCCAGAGTCTCAGTTCAGCTACAAAAAAGCTCAGTCCCCAGCTAATTTTAGTCTTGCTGACAGGTCCAGATAAAGGCAACCTGGGGCCCTAGGCCCAAGAGAAATCTGAGGGTCCCCTCACTGCAACCATGCCCCTTTACCACGACTGTGCCCCTTTGCCATGACCACACCCTAAGTTGGTCGTTGCATATCGGTTATTAAAACTTGAAAAAAAAATTTTACTGTCCCTAAAAAGTTGCATAAAACTTAAATAATCTAACTAAAATGCTTCAAAATTAATTAAACTAATAATATCAGTACAGAAAAATAACAGTAGTCTGAGTTTTTATCATTTAGAGAAAATAATTACTAATTAGCCTGGTAAAAATAATTTTTTGGGTGTGAAATATCATGATTTGCACTTCTCCGAAGGCCCCCCCCAAACACACATGTGTGTGCTTACAGTGTGAGTGTTATCATTTTGTCCTGTCAGGTAGTATGAACCAGGATGTGGAAGTTTTATTGGGTAGGGTAGGGACCCATCTTTAAAAGAGGCTAGGTCCTGCCAGGTGTAAGAGTTAATTTTGTGGATTACTAGAGGAGTTGTGAACTTTAGAGATGATATCACAAAGCAAATGATTGTTGGAAGAAATCATTCCTGGGATCAAACATTTCTGTTATTGATAAGTAATAAATGTCCCCTGTCTCTAAATTCTCCTGGCTGTGTCAATATGAATATATTCACTAGTCTTCTGCAACAGAGTTATCTGTACTCATTGACTCAGACAATGCTCAAAATGTTATGGTTTGTACCACATCTTCCTGAAACTATATTTTCAAAATGTTATGCTTTGTAACTCATCCTTCCTGAAACTAAATTGTTTTCTACTGACTGTTTGTTCTACTGCTGTACTACAGTTCTGTAACCTCCCAGGTCGTGCTTGAAAATAGGCAGTTTTAACGGAGCTCAATATGTATACCCTAGAGCAAAGGAGAGAGAGAGGTGATATGATCAAAGTATTCAAATATCTTAAGGACATTAACAAGGTTAAAAAGTTTAACATGTTTCAATATAAGAAAAATAGCAGGACAAGAGGACACAGCATGAGATTAGAGGGAGGCCGATTAAGGGATAATGTGAGGAAGTTCTTTTTTGCAGAAAGGGTGGTGGATGCATGGAACGGCCTACCTCAGGAAGTGGTGGCTATGAATACAGTGCATGGCTTCAAACAAGCTTGGGATAGGCATAAAGGAGCAATACAGATGAATATGAAAAAAATAGGCCATTGACAGAGTAAAGGCCTATGGCACATTCATTAGGTAGAAAAAATGGGCAGACTGGATGAGCCTTGCAGTCCTTATCTGCCGTCAACTTCTATGTTTCTATGTTTTGTCTAGTGCACTTACCCAGTCAACAAAAATGAAGTAAATAAATAAAGCCAGGGTCAATAAATGGCAAGATTTACTGATGGGAATCTGGAAATACATTAATTTGTTCACCATGAAAATGGAGTACATCAAGATCAAAACTTCAATATGAGTGAGATAAGGAAATAAAAAGGAGTATGATTTTTGATTATATCATTGAAACGCATTGTAGTTTTCTTAATTTTAGTAGTGTGATTAAATATAAAGCATACACATTAAACTGCACTGTTAACCTGTTATATTTAAGAGTAAGACTTGATTCTAAATGGGGATTCTAAGTGTAGGTGGTAGACAAAGCAAAAGAAATGGGCCTGTTCACATTTAATGGTCAGCTTGGCCAGGGCCCCCTGAACTATCAGCTGTACTTAACACCTAATCAGGGAGGTGAGAGTCATGTCACAGTTCTGCCCCTACCTTGTTCAGATTACTTAGAGGCGTGGTCCTTTACAAAAAAAAAATGCAGTCCAGGCAGGAAGAAAAAGATATACTAAAAATATATGTTGGGAATTGTTGGGGCTCCTAACAGGCAGGAGCTCTAGGCCTGTGCCTATGTTGCCTATGCCTTAATCTGGCCCTGCTTGATGATGGAACTAGTAAAAGCCCCTGGATATACAGTAGATAACAATTGTGGATGTCCAGTACATGCAAATAGCCACACAGTGATATCTGGCTAATATTTATCTGAAGCTATACTGTGAAATAAAGGCTTACAGTGTCCTTCACAGATAATAATTTTTCCATAAAAGTTTTTTTTCCCCCTTAGCAGCTGGAGCAGCTAAACAGTCCTGTCCCAAATCCCCAAATTAGCACATGCCTCCTTGAGACCTACGTGGTTAGGGTTCCCCCTCAGATTTTTCCCCGTGGTGGGGCTGAAGGAAGAATGGCCATCCTCCTTCCTTCAGAGACACATATCCAAATGGAGCAGGAGGCCTCGGGGCAGCAACGTGGATCTGAGGGCAGACAGGTAGAGCTTCACAAGCCCCAGTCACCATTTTCCATTTTTCTTCCTCTAGCCCTTTTCTGGCATGATGAAGTTGTGTGTGCGTGCATGTGTGCATGCATATGTGTGTGTGTGTGTGTGTGTGTGTGTAGGCACACACACATCACATGACTGTGGCTCCTCCCTTCATGCCACTCAGACCTGCACTACTACCAGGCCTCCAACTGGTGGCAGTCAGAGGCTAAGCAAGCAAGCCTCCCCACCCTGGGACAGGAGAGCAATCTGTCAGATGCCTGATCTTCTCCCTCCCTCCCTGCCCACACCCACTAACCCGAGTCCGCATCCAATCCTGGGTCCTGGTGTAGCATCAGGCAAGGTGCTCAGCACCTTATCACTTAATGCCACTGAGTAAGCTGCAATCATTTTTTCAAGAAAAGTGAACCAGTTATAAATTATACACAAAATTACTATTGTATATGCTTTGGGCTAATTATATATGAAAATTGATAGCTGCTCAAATGTTATAATGCATGGGAGAGAATTGTTAAGGATGGAATTCAATTAATTCCTATCCTTGTTATGGTATCAATGTGACATCAAGAGGTTGTTATACCCTCTTGAGTACGGCACAACAATACCATAGCAATGTGAGTGGCACTGCGCATACGTGTCTCTTGAACATGGGGCTTTGGACTAATGGCCACGGCAGTGAGAGCTGGACCGGACGGAGAGTGGCTCTACAAAAAAAAAGAAAAGTAAGGGCAAATTTGTTTTAACCGGTGCCCATACACTATAAAAGACAATGAATGGGCACCAGTTAACAACAATGCCTGTTCCAATCTTGAGGACATCATGACAACTGTAAACCTCAAAAGCTTACTAAGTTGTTTGATGATCTCTCGATGGGAACACAATGTTATTAACTGGTTCCCATCCATTGTCCTTTATGTTGTGTATGTTGTAAAAGTTGTTGTGCACATTCTAAAAGTTATTTTACACATTCTTTAATTAATATTCATGAAGCGCTGCATCCTTTATCACCTGACTGGACAAAATAGTCATGTTCACAAAAAAATGCAAACAAATATGATGGCACCCCTTACAGAGCAGTTCACCGAGATAGTTTAGACACAGACTGCCGTAGTTGGCTCGATGTTTCCAAACCATACCAAGCTGACAGTTTTTCTTTTTTAAATCAACTGAAGCCTCAAATCGTTCAAGGATGAGCAGTGCAATAAGACCACACCAATGGACTTTTCAGCTGAGTGAACTGCCGACAAGTGGGAGTGCAGACACAAGGTATGAAATGTTGTGAAAGTTCAAATTATCGAAAATTAGATTTGTTTGCTGTATCGGGGAACTATATACTGTAACAAATAGTATATGGGCAAACATACACCAACAAGGCTGTGTTTCCATTTCAGGGTTGAGATGACATTGTGACCTCACAAGCTTCACTCTCAAAGCCCCTATGATGTCATCTCAACTCCTCTATGGAAACACAGCCTTGTTGTGTAAGGTTGCCCATATGCTGTTCCTTAAAACTTCACATTTTTGCTGTCTCATGTGAAGTGCCCCAGAGTATAGGCCCAAAGGTGACAAAAGGGGCCTACCTAGTTAGCCATAGTGGGGCAATTGCTGTTAAAAGGCCCAGGCTTGCTATAAGAAACCCAACC
Source organism: Neoceratodus forsteri (assembly GCA_016271365.2). Lineage (NCBI taxonomy): Eukaryota > Metazoa > Chordata > Ceratodontiformes > Ceratodontidae > Neoceratodus > Neoceratodus forsteri. Next base: position 838,985,002 of record CM028131.1, read on the forward strand.
TACCAGAGAAACTCACAGTGTTGGGAGGCTATTTAGTGGTTAGTAGCCAGAGTACCCACAATAGCAGGAGATCCCATTTAAGTTAGAGGGATCCCACTACAGTAGGTCCATAGCCAGTAAGGGCTTCATCAAGGAAGGTGACCAGATAGAAGCAACCAAGTGCCTATTATTTGCTGTGATCTGTACATCCAGAGACTGATATTGTGCATAACTGTTGGAACTTGACTTTTAATTGCATTAAGCCAGCATATTGTGCCAGTGTGAGTTCGAATCAGTCTTCAAGGCCAGTGACGAGTGGAGTGCCACAGGGCTCTGTGTTGGGGCCAGTACTGTTTGGGCTCTTCATATCAGACATTGGACATGGGGTGGTGAGCAAGGTAAGTCTGTTTGCTGACGACACCAAAATTGGAGCAGAGGTGGATGGAGAAGAGGGGTGGAAGCAGCTGCAGGGGGACCTATGCAAGCTAGAGGAGTGTTCAGAGAGGTGGCAGCTGAGATTCAATGCAAAGAAGTGTAAGGTTATGCACTTTGGGGTGAAGAACCCAAGGAGAGAATACTGGCTGGGGGGGGGGTTAAGCTGGGGATCACTGAGGAGGAGAAGGACCTTGGGGTAATGATAACAGGAACCATGAACAACACTGCCCAGTACAGGAGAGCGGCTGCAAAAGCGAACAAAATGCTGGGGTGCATGGCAAGGGGGTTTTCATCTAGGCAAAGTGAGGTGATCTTGCCCCTCTACAGGTCACTGGTAAGACCGCACTTAGAGTATTGTGTGCAGTTTTGGAGGCTGTACCTAAAGTGTGATATCAGGCTGCTGGAGGGGATGCAGAGGAGGGCAACAAAGACGATATGTGGAATGGAGGGGACAGACTATGACAGCAGACTGGGAGACCTAAATATGTACATCCTGGAGGACAGAAGAGACATGGGGAACATGATAGAGACATTCAAGTATCTGAGGGGAATCAATAAGGATGGGGCAGATGGGAGCTTTAAATTAAGGAGGGGGAGGGTCACCAGGGGGCACAGTGCTCAGAATGGAGGGGGGACGATTTAGGAAGGAAATGAAGAGACACTATTTCACAGAGAGGGTGGTAGCAAAATGAAATGCCCTACCAGAATGGGTGGTATCATGTAAATCTGTGAACAACTTCAAAAGGGCATGGGACAGGGAGCAGGGGAGGGTGAGGGTAGGGGGTTGCAGTTGGATGACAAAAGGGAAAGGGAGGGCGGTTGGGGCAGCTGCAGACTAGGGGTGTTGGCTGCACACTCAAGCAGACTTAGATAGACCGGGTAATCTGTTTCTGCTGGCACCTTCGTATGTTCATATGTTCGTATGTTCAGCAATCCTCCAGAGACATTTTCCCCGTGTGTATTTAAATCAGTCTTCAGCAATCCCTCAGAAACATTTTATTTCACCAGTGCATTTCAGAATCAGTCTCCAGCAGCCCTTGGAGAAGAATTTCACAAGTGTACCCCAGAATCAATCTGCAGCAGTACTTCTGAAGAGAAGAACTGAGGAGTATTTACACTTTGCAAAGTCACGTTTGTTGTTTTCCTCTAACAGTTACCAGTGTACTGCTTGGCCCAGTGCAGAATCTGCTGTCCATTTTCTTGTTTTGTTGTCCACACTGAAGTGCTGTCCAGATCTTCTGTTCCAGTCTCATGAGTCAACATCTTGTTTATTGTTTAACATCAGTCCTTGGCTTATCTGGCTTTGGTGCCCAGAACTCTGCCTTTCTCCAATGTCTACAGACTTATTCCTCCCATCTTCTGTTTTAACCAGCAGTCCAGAAGCAGGCTGTGGCCAGTTGTTCTCCATCTTCTTCATTACCCGGCAGTGCAGAAATGGGCTGTGGCTGGTTGTTCTGCATCTTCTTCCTTACTGGCAGTCCAGAAGCAGGCTGTGGCTGGTCATTCTGCATCTTCTTCTTTACCTGGCAGTCCAGAAGTGGGCTGTGGCAGGGTATTCTGCATCGACAGTACCCAGCAGTTCTGAAGAGGGAAGTGGTGGGTTAGTCACTGTATTGGTGGAGTTAACTGGCTGTCTAGAAGTGGACTGTGGCCGGATCCTTTGTGCTTCAATTCCAGTGGCCCTCAGTAGGTTTTTAGTTGAAGAAATCTTTGGGCTTGTTCTTAAATTCCAGCAACCCTAGAGAGGTTGGTTGAGGCCAAGAAACTCATGGTCTGCTCAAAAACCCTTTCTGTATTCCCCTAGTTTCTCAAGAAGTCCCCAGAGTCGCACTGGTCAGCCTGTCAAGTTGTTCCTTGTTAGGCCAGTTTCTTTATCTCTGTTCTCTTCTCAATGATGGAGAAAATACAACTGTGCATGAATTACCATTAGTAACCTGTATAGAGTTTTACTGTAGTATGCTGTATGATTCAGAGTATGGAGTGCTCCAGGTAATAGGCCCTAGTTAGAGGTGCAGTCAGGGAGGGGTAAACTAGAAGGATTTGCATAAGATGCTCTTACAGCACAGCTGTTACAGTCGATTTTGAGATTTAGAGTCCTCCTCATACAGGAGGATAGAGCAATAGAATCCCTCCTTACCTCAGTGACCATGTTCCCTTTCCCTGGTTTAAGGATAAACAGCTGTCTAGCATTTGAAACTTACTTTCGACTCCCGCTTCTCTTTGTCAGGTGACAACATCCACTTTATTGGGAACCTAAGTGTCCTCCCACCATTCCACCTGCAGGGAGGGACACTGGTGTTGGTAAATTGTGTGCGATTTATTTGAGTCATCACAACACTGTTGCTCCATTACCCTTTTATTCTTAGTTGAACCCAGCACACGATACCATCGGGCACACCACATAAATTTTTGACGCATCGAACAGGGTGTAGAGTGTTCTCCAAAGAGTCCAAAGCCTGAGAAAAAGTAAAGTCCAGATGTTGTCAGAAGCTGGAAGTGATAATGAGATGGACAGAAGAGAAGGAGAAGGCCTACAAAGGATGATGTGACCTTCCCCGTTGACCATGCCATATTACTTCAGAGTGCCATGGCTTCCCAGCTACATGGGAGAGTCAGGTGGTGGAGACTTCAGTGGGTTAGGAGAATTCTGAGCCGGATCAGATCCACCAGTTAACCCAGACTCAAAACCAACAGACAGACAAGAGATTCATCCCAGCAACTCTGACCTGACTAAGCTAGAAACTCTAAGAGACTGGTATGCTAATCCTTGGTTTCATCCAGTTATTGTTAACTCAGACTGCCCAGAAAGTTTACTTCCCGAAGATGCAACATAGGCAGAACCTGTTATAGATGAACCTTTAGTTGTTTTGCCCCATAGATCTCAAATAGTACATTTTGGAATCCCTCCTAAAGTTTCCTCCTAGAAAGTTCTTAATCCTATCTTTCTTTAGTATCACTTGTCCACAAGTTAATCAGACATGGGCACTTTAGATTTATAGTGTATTCTTTAAAGGTATAAGAATAACAGTAGAGGTTAAGAGATATTTAAAGTCTTGATAATTCAATTTACAGTTATGGTTCATAGTAATTATTGATTATAGTAAAAAGAATTGCATTCAAACTTTTAAAGCTTGCATAAAAGTAAAGTTAAGAAAACTGTTATACGGTTTGTTTAAAGGTTTAGAGATGTTCCTCATCCAAATAGTACTATAGTAGCACATTTAAATGCAATAGATGTTACAAAATTTTGGGGACATATGGGGGCATGTAACGCATGGCTGGCCCAAATTTGTAGTGCCCCAGAGTTGGGGGCACAACAGAAAGAAAATATGGAGGTGCCCAGCCCTGTAAGGTGCCCTAGTGCAGTTTGGAAGTGCCCCAGAAATGCCCACGTGCCCAAGTTTTAGGTACATCCAGCACAAGCACATTTTAAAAATAATGTAAATAGCCTAAATTGCCAAGTAAATGTTGCTATGCCAGCACGTGGCATATGCAAGCATTGTGCCCAAGATAGTTTAATGTTGTGCTGAGCTGCACATGCCCAGCATTCCAGTGCCAGAGTCAGAACCCAGAATGTTACCTTTTGAATTGAAAAAGATGTTACAGTGAGAATTGTGGTAGCTGTAGAGGAAAGAGGATGCAGAAAGCATGGAGGGACAAGAAAGGGCTTACCTGGAGGATTGAAGCTATCCCTGAGGGCTTGTCTGTGTGCCTCTTCTGCCTCCAGCTGCTGAAGACTGCCCTGTATGTGTTGCACTGTCTGGAGGGGGGTACATCAGGAACACCAGAGAAGTGAAGCCATCCAGTTTTTCTCCGTCAGAAGGGCTTGGTGCCCCGTTTGTTTATTTTTTTATTTAAAAAGTAAAATTTCGGTCCCACGGAGGCGGCAGTAGCAGAGATGCATTGTGTGCACTAGTCCTGGACCATGCAAGGTCCCCATTAGACCATTTATTTATTTATTTTTTTAAGTAAAGTTTTGGTCCCACGGAGGTGGCAGTGTCAGAGATGCATCGTGTGTGCTAGTCCTGGACCGCACTATGTCCCCAATCAACCGCCCAGCTACCTGAAACTCTTCCTGTGCCAGAAACTCCTCCCACCTCCCGATCCAGCATCTCCACATCCCAGTCTAGGGTGGTGAGTCAGCGGCAGCATGCCAGCAAAGTGCTGACTGCCAGAACTAGAGACAAAAGAGTTTGTTCATATTTCTTTAAATAGCACTAGGTACAAAGCAAATCGGCCATGGGCCGGGGACAGGTCATGTTAACACCCATGGGAGGGTCTTAGCTGGTGGCCAAAAAAGGAAAAAAGTATTAAAATATTTAAATGAAGGCAAAGCAAAGGCAAGGCAAATGCAAGGGAATGGTCATGCTCAGTGCCTGCCCAGGTATTTTTTAAAGGGGCGAGTTACGCCAAGGGGTTTGTTTAAAAGGGTATGTTAGGTCCTGATGCTAATTTAAAGGGATGATTTAGGCCCACATACTTATTTAAGAAGCAAGCCAGGCCCAGAGAGATTAAAGGGGTCCAGCAAGCCAATAGGCTCAGTGCTGCAAGGGGCAAGGCAGGCCCAAAGATATTTAAAGGGGCGCATTATTAAACGGTCCACAGATGTAACAGAGGCCTAGCAGTAGGGCCTGAGATATTAAAAAGGGCAACGCTAGGTCACGACAGCACAGAGGGGCCCCAGCTACAATAAGCCCTTAAAGTAAAGGGGTACTCAGGCCCATAGTTTGCAGAGGCTCAGCTAGCCATATAGGTCCAAAGGTGACAAAAGGGGCCTACCTAATCAGCCATAGTGGGGCAATTGTTGTTAAAAGGCCCAGGCCTGCTATAAGAAACCCACCCCACTAGAGCAACTCACAGTCCTAGGAGGCTATTTAGTGGTTAGTAGCCAGAGTACCCACAGTAGCAGGAAAGCCTGTTTAAGTTAGAAGGACCCCACTACAGTAGGTCCACAGCCGGTAAGAACATCAACAAGGAAGGTGACCAGATAGAAGCAACCAAGTGCCTGTTATTTGCTGTGATCTGTACATCCAGAGACTGTGATATTGTGCATAATTTTCTGAACTGTGACTTTTAATTGCATTAAGCCAGTATGTTGTGCCAGTGTGAGTTTGAATCGGTCTTCAGGAATCCTCCAAAGACATTTTACCAGTGTGTGTTTAAATCAGTCTTCACAAATCCCTCAGAGACATTTCACCAGTGCATTTCAGAATTAGTCTCCAGCAGCCCTTGGAGAGGAATTTCACAAGTATACACCAGAATCAGTCTGCAGTAGTACTCCTGAAGAGAAGAACCGAGTCGTATTCACACTTTGCAACATCACGTTTGTTGTTTTCCTCTAACATTTCCCAGTTTATGGCTTGGCCCAGTGCAGAGTATGCCATCCATTTTCTTGTTTTATTGTCCACACTGAAGTGCCATCCAGATCTCCTCTTCCAGTTCCCTGAGTCAATGTCCTGTTTATTGTTTTACATCAGTCCTTGGCTCATCCAGCCTTGGTGCCCAGAACGCTATCATTCTCCAATGTCTACAGACTTCTTCCTCTCATCTTCATTTTCACCCAGCAGTCTAGAAGTGGGCTGTGGCTAGTTGTTCTGCATCTTCTTCTTTACCCAATAGTCCAGAAGTGGGCTGCAACTGGGTGTTCTGCATCTTCTTCCTTACCTGGCAGTCCAGAAGTGGGCTGTGGCAGGGTGTTCTGCACCGTCGGTACCCGGCAGTCCAGAAGAGGGCTGTGGCAGGGTAGCCATTGTATTGGTTGTCTTAAACTGGCTGTCTAGAAGCGGACTGTGGCTGGATCCCTTGTGCTTCAATTCAGGTGGCCCTCAGTGGGTTTTTAGCCAAGGAAATCTTTGTGCTTGTTCTTGAATTCTGGCAACCCTAGAGAGGTTGGGTGTGGCTGAGAAACTGGGGGTCTGTTCAAAAACCCTTTCTGCATTCCCCTGGTTTCTCAAGAAGTCCCCAGAGTCGCACTGGTCAGCCTGTCAAGTTGTTCCTTGTTATGCCAGTTTCTTTATCCCTGTTCTCTTTTCGATGACAGAGAAAGTACAACCATGCATTAACTGCCATTAGTAACCTGTATAGCATTTTACTGTAGTATGCTGTATGATTCAGAGTATGGAGTACTCCAGATAATAAGCTCTAGTTAGAGGTGCACCTTGGGTAAACTAGAAGGATTTTCATTAGACACTCTTACAGCATAGCTGTTACAGTCAATTTGCTGAGTTTAGAGATAAGAATGCTCTTACAGCATAGCTGTTACAGTCAATTTTGAGATTTAAAAACCTCCTCATAAGGAGGATAGAGCAATAGAACCCCTCCTTATCTCAGTGACCGTATTCCCTTTCCCTGGTTTAAGAATAAACAGCTGTCTATCATTTGGAAATTACTTTTGACTCCCACCTCTCTTTGTCAGGTGACAACATCCACCTCATTGGGAACCTAAGTGTCCTCCCGCCATTCCACCTTCAGGGAGCTACACTGGTGTTGGTAAATTGTGTGTGATTTATTTGAGTCATCATGACACTGTTGCTCTATTACCCTTTTGTTCTTAGTGGAACCCAGCACACAATACCATCAGGCACACCACAATTGGGTATTGATGACATATATTGAGATCTATTATTAAACACTCCCAGCTCCAAAGTCAGTATTGACTGGATTACTTTATTTTAATAAAAGTAGTTAACTGTTCAGTCATTTAATACACTTCACGGTAACATGCCAAAGAGGCAGATTTTATGAAATACTATGTGTGAAATCCAAGCAAAGAGGGTAGAAGAGAAGAAATATCCCATTTGTTTGGTTTACATGCATGGAAAAACCTGTCAAGGAGGTAATTTCAGTTTCCATAAAGCCTTGTTATCCTGCATACACATGCATGCCTTACTCTGGGTTTGAGGCTATTATCCTGTTTTTGGATCTTACAAGTTGCTCTATTTGCAATCCACTTATTTTGGTATATTAGCTTTTGAGTGCATTAAATGTCTGATTACCCCTGCGGCTGACTTTTTACATGGATGCAGAAATGATACCACTGCACCTGAGGATTTCCAACAGGCAAAACAAGTACTTGTAATTTGTCATTCTTAGCCTATGAGGATTGGATGAGGGAGAGAGGTACTCTACCACTGGACTACGAGGAATAGTTTCTGATTTGTTTTGCTAAGTATATTTATGCTGCTTTCCTAATTTATTTTACTGTTTTTATGACATTGTATGGCACCCAGAGGCTATGGAGGGGGGTGTAAAACTAGCACCAGGGATAAATTTCTTTATTAAAACAGGGATCAGGTGAGTGTGGAGATACCACAGAACAATGAGGGATAGTTTTTTTTTACTTCAATGGGGATCAGGTGAGGGAAGTGGTTACCACTGGACTGCCAGGGATCATCTCTTGTTCGTAGTGTGGATCGAGTGAGGGTGGAGTGATACTACTGGACTACCAAGGATGCTTTCTTTATTATTACAGGGATCAGGTGAGGGAGGAGTTAGCACTAGCACCATGGATAATATCTTTATTACAATGGAGATTGGGTGAGGGAAGGGATACTACTGGACTACCAGGGATTTTGTTCTACAGGTATTCAGGTGAGGGAACAGACAATGATAGTTACTCTATGCAGTGCCTCCATGCATACAAAGGCTTCAAGGCTTTGCACAGAGCTGCTAATGGACAGATAATCGCATGCAAATGGCCTCTTAATGGTATCCAGTAAACAAGGCAACTGAAATTGGGTGCCTACAAAAACAGCAACTCAGTTATGGTGCTTGTGTTCACAACTACTAAGGAGGGGGGCAACCGGATACTGGGGTGGGCGAAAAACCATGATTGGAAGTAGTGGGTATACGCGTGCGCACACACACCTACAGGGGAGAGGAGGCAGGGGAGGGATGGTATGTGGGAGGAAGTGTGGTGGGCAGCTGCCAAGCTGGACTGCTGGTGTCGTGGGGAGGGTGGTCTGCTGGGAGGTGAAGGATACAGGGTTCAGGTCCAGCATGGTGTTGGGTTTTTGTACTGGCAGGTGGCATGTATTTTTTTTAAGTCTTTCACCCCCCCCAACATGCACCCCCCTGGAGTTGAGAATCCATAAGTTGGGGGGTGCAGGGGTCAAAGCCCCCCACATTAAGAATGAGACCTGTAAGTCTCGAGTGCCATTTCTTTCTGTGCTGTGAGTGTTCATCACCAAAACTGATGTTCAGCTATTTACACTCGCCATAATGGTGATCGCCTTTCCATGATCGCCGTTATGACATGGAGCCCCTCTTAACATCCTGTTTGCTATTTGAATATGTCAGAAGCATAGGCAATAATTCATATGGAATATACTAGTCTCCTTTGTTCCTGGGTGCCTATTGCTGTCAGGGGACTGTAGGGCACTATGCATTTGTGCTTTGCATTGCACTACCAAAGCCCATTATTCATACACTCGGAACATTCTTACCATCAGCTTGCTAACATGATGCACTGTTTGTTGCACAGCAGTATCAGCTACCTTTGAATATGGGGCCAAGCAGTGTAAACATCACACTAAAAATACTGTATGGCAAGACTGATTTCTCAGTATTGAAAGTGGGAGTATCTTCTATTCAGTTTTAATTTTTTTGTGGGGGGTGGCCTGTCACCTAGTTCCATTGGCCATACACTTTGCCCCAACACACATCCCGAGGCTCCCAACCCCCTGAACACCACTCAGCTTACCCCCCTATGGGTGTGGCCACCCAAAGAGACCAGGGAACTTTTAATCAGTGACCTGGTAGCGCTAGTCCAGTCGGAGGTGTGGGGTCCAGCAAGGGGCATCATCCTTCTGCGGCAGGACCACTTTTGTAATGTGCACCCCAGGAGGCAGGACATGCAATGACATCTGTGAGACAAACCTGATGTCTGTCCTGCTTCCTACTGATCCAGGCACCAGTTGTGATGGATCCCTTGGCCTCCTCCAGGGGTCCGTAGTGCACTAGACACTCAACCCCCCTCCCCTCCAGAGAAGGAGAGTCATCCCCTGGACATTCAATTCTTCTTCCCCCCTCCTCCCGGTCAACCGTCTGACTCCCGAGTCCACCCTTCAGTTTTTATTGATGCAGTGCTGCTGAATATTAAGTGTCTTTCTGTGCTGCAAATTTTACAATAAGGAAAGTTTGTGGCACATATAAAACAAAGCACCTTTTAAAAAATTAAGGTTTCTGTGTTACTTTTGCCTGCAGAAAATATGAGCAATCATGTCAGCTCCGCAGTCACATACTCAGATTATCTAAACTAAGGTAGCCTTCTTGCTTTACCGATTTTCATAGCTTTCAGTGGGCAAATCTGTCTGCCCACAGCAACAGCAATTTGGTGTTCTTCTTCTTGTGAGTATTTGCTAATTAGCAGTTGGGAAAAAGGTGCCTAAATAGTGTGATTGTGTAAAATGTTTGGAATATCCTTTGGTGTAGGCCTTGAGTTTACATTAATGAACATTGTAACTGAATGTTTCCAGTTTCTCCAAAGTCCTTAGTCGCAGCTTTAAGCCAACAATTTTACACAGCTGCCCCTGGCAGGACTGCAAGAAACGTAGAGCTGCTGTACAGACTTTCCCACATTTGTCATGTCACAGAATCTTAGAAGCAGGTTACTACTAGCAGGCTAAAAACTTAAATACTGGGTCTGTATCTGCCAATTCATCCAAGATGAGAATTCCATCTCTGCCAGGGTTTAATAGCTTCTTACTCTTAGGCAAGATGAAGGGTTCATTAAGGTACCAGCAAAACACCTTTCAACCTTCACCTCATTGTATGATGTCTCATTCCGAAAGCTTCATGATTTATCACGTTTTGATAGAATACTTAAAAACATGTTTTTAATGTTTTGTATCCTCACTTCCTTTGATTGAGTATGAGAGAAATTGGCCATTGGCAAATTCAGTTCATCTTTGGTTTGGGGCTTATGAATTCTATAATTCAGCCAAACCACTACTGGTTCCCAATTCAGTAACAGCAATCATGTAAAACAGACTGCAAATAGGGGTAATAAAAGCCTTGGAGTCAGTAATGAACATTTATTACTCTAACTTCCTTGTGCCAGGTAGTGCTGGCATGCTGGAAACAGGGATTGCTGTGCTTGTGGTGGTGTGATGCAGTCTGAAACCACTAAGACAACAGAAGCACAGTGAGTTACAGTAATGAATACTTACTGTTAACCTCAGTTCTTTTGCCCTATGTACTCTTTGCTTCACCTCCATGCTGCTTACTATAGTCTCTCTGGCCTCATAGATTTTCAAATGATATAATCCCCACCCAAAAAAAAAACAGGAGTCATGTGATGTATCTGCCCAAGTAAGTCACTTGATACCTCGACACCACTCACACCACCTTCTGGGATCATTTCTACAGCATATTGTGACTCTCATTAGAGTGTTTTGGATACTTACCAGGGATGCAGAGATGAAGTCAGCAGACATAAGGCACCCCTTCCCCCCGTTACTCCTTAGAAAGAGAAGGCTGCAAAGAAAAGTAAAGTGAAGGCCTGGCTCCAGCACCATCTCAGATGGCTATTCAACTACTCTCAGAAGACCAGTTTCTTCAGGAAATATCCCCACTAAAGAATGCACTCCAAAATATTACAGAGGAGCTGAAGAATATGCACCTCACTACGGAGTGTCTCTCTGAAAGAGTTGGAGACATCAAAGTCCAAATTAGTTCTCTAGGAGATTGGGGTGTCCAAAGAGAACCGGAGGTTGCGTCCCTCAAAAGAAGTTGGCCTGACTAGGGGAAAAGGTGGAAGATTTGGAGTGGTGCAGCCAAAGGAACAACATGGTCATCATTGGCTTGTTGGAGGGCTCAAAGGTTCTGAACGCCATTTCTTTTATTCAGAAGTTTTGTGAAAAAGTGGAAGGTCCCTCGCTGAACAGCCCTACCTACATTGTGGAGAGGGCCTATAAAGCGCTTCAGCTGACACTACCACCAAGCTCCCCACCTCAGCCACTAATCTTTAAAGTTCTGAATTTTCTGGATAAAGTACATTAGTTGGATAAAATTAGGGAACTTAAGAAAGTGATGTGGGAAGGCCACAAGATCAGGATAACCCAGGACTTGCCTCGCTCGGTACGTCTCAAATGAGCAGAGAGTGGACCTATTGTTTCAAAGCTCCTGGTGGCACCAACTCAAATTTAGGATGCTATGCCCCAAGAAACTGCTGGTCACCTTTAAGGGAACTCCCAAGCCCTTTGACTCTAGTAACCAAGCCAAAGCGGAGTTGCCTGCTATGTTTCCTAATCTTTTCAAGGATTTCAAGTAAGAAGCTAGACTGAAGGACTGAAACAGGTCTAACAGGTTGTGCATTTGGGTTGTTTCTTTCTGTTGTTTTGGGCAAAGGATAGCCCGTATACAATACACTGAAGGTGGTGACTGATTATGAATGTGCTTATCCTCAAGAACTCCAACTCTCTTTCTTCTAACGAATCAATGCATGGTTTGGTTTTTTTTGTTACCACAGCAATGTGCTGGTTGCTGTAATTTACCATGGATGGTCCTTATTTCATTCATTGGATCTCCATGAGCAGATGTATACTGTGGAGGCCCGCTCTTGTACCAGAGGAGACTTCCTAGTTTAATCAACGAATCACATCTCGATCCCCCTTCTTCTAGTCTGCATTTGTAAAATTTATTTTATTTAGACTGCTGATTTCAAATACCTCTTCCTCACCTTGTGGCTCATGCAACTCTGTGCCTTGAAGGTTTTGGACCTATTCTGGCTAGTAGTACTTCAGGGGATCGGGACTTTCTCGTCATCCAGCTTCAATTGGCGATGTGAGACCGAGGCGGATTCCTGGATTGCAAGTCTCCACTCCTAGTAACATGCTCTGAGATGGGATATGCACATATGTTTGGTTGATGGCCTAGGACCTGATGGACTTTTTTTTATTAAACTGGCCTGTTTTACTGTCTAAGTTACAGCACCTCTTTGGATGGCTTATGTGCGATGCACCCCCCCATACTACAGGTGGGTGCTAGGGCTCATTGGTTTGGGGAGTTAGATGGGGAGGTGGGTGGACTTCACTGTGGGAATTTTGTTTCTGCCAGCATCTGGAGGACTGGAGGGCCCACTCACTGTGCACTTTTCCACTGAGAGGCCGGTGACTCCAGGCATTTGGAGGAAGGTTGACTTGTGTGTGTGTCTGGTCTCCCTTGTATTTTAATGTTTTTATCTTGGAAGCTGGGATCCCCCCTTAAGGTGGATGCATCCATGGTCCAGTGTATTAGTCTGCTGCTCAACTCATGCACTCATTGGTGAGTTTGCTTTTGCTGGCCTTTAATTGAGAGGTCTGCTTTTTCTCTCACCCCCCCTTCCTTTGGGATCTTTCTGGGCTCAATGTCTGGGAGAGGAGTTTGGTACCCTGTTTTTCCCCTCCGAGGTAGCCCTGGTCTGTATCCTAAAAACATTAAACTGCTTTTATGGTGATCTGGACTCAGTGTCAGCAGGGGCCATCCTTTTTATCTGTACTCCCTCCCCAAGGTTGCCTATGTGGTCCTGATGGAATTTTCTTCTGGGCCCTATTGTCAGACCATCACTTTTAGTGGAGACCAGACAGGGCTGTGTTACTTGGTAGACACTATTGGCTCCTTGGCTTGGTTCTTTTTTAGATGGGAGGCATAGTGAATTTGGGGCTGCTTTGGGAATCTGGCAGTTAATGTGGGGACAAGGATGCTTTCGGTGGATGCCCATCTGTTTCCTCCACCTCCAGACAGAAACCCCTCTTTCAACACCCCAGCCTTCTCCCCACTGGTACTTTGGAGTCAGTGGAGAGGGGGGCATCAGCCACCTGCTGAGGTGAGATGTTACCTGGGCTGCCAGATGGGTTGGCTTAGCTTGGATCTTTCTCCTGTTTATTACCTGTTTTACATATTGGAGCAGGGTGGGCATCTAATAATGGGAGTTCTAAATTTCTTAGAATAGGTTCAGGGGAGACTGACTTATTTTTAATTGGGTTTTATACTGTTAAGTTACTACTGGGCACGTATTACCAGTTAGGAGATTGTATGCCTTTCTTCAGTCTCTCTCTCTCTGGCTACTGTTGTGCTATATTAATATGTTTTTATCTTGTTTCAGTGACAAAATCTGGGAAATCTGGCTCTTATATAAAGGGTATGGATGTTGCTTGTGTCTTTGGAATGTTTTATGATAGGAATTTTGATGTTTATAATCCTTTATGTACAATTTGGAATGTCGAGGTTGGGAGGCGGAGGTTGGGGGCACGGTATGGATGGATTCACTCATCAGAGACCTAATGTGTTTGAGGTGGTGGTCATTAGGACCAGGGGAAGTTTATTATGTTCCTGGGGGGATGGGTTTGATTCTATGGGGATGTTGTTTTTGGATTAGGTAGGACACTGGAGCACAATCTTCCTGGGGCTTCAACAAAGCACCACTTTAGGCTTGGAGAGCTTTTTTGTTTGGTGTGACTTTGCTCATGGTAATGCAGTATAGGTTTGCATCATGGAATATTAAAGGGGCTCAAAATAAGAAAAAACAGGCTATGGTCTTGAAACATTTGAAACAGGTTGGCGTTGGGGTGGCCTTCCTGTAGGAGACTCATATGTGGAGGGAGGTCGTCCATTATTTCCACAGAGATTGGGTAGGATAAGTATTCAGGGTGGGAGGTAGTAGTAATAATAGAGGTGGGGTAGCTATTTCGTTCACTAGATGAACTCCTTTTTGTCTCCTACAAGAGTGCTGGGATCCACTGGGGCATTACCTATTCGTCCAGGGCTGTTTAAGTGCATCTGAGGTTTTGTCGGGTGCCATCTATGGGCCCAACATGGATTCTCCTCAATTCTTCTCTGAACTGATTAATCTTCTTAACCCTTTCTCTCACCTGTCAATTTTTTGGGAGGGATTGGAACATTGTTTACCATACAGAGATGGATCGTTTGGGCATATCCGGGAGGGGTCTTTCCCCAGTACAGAAATGTTTGATTCACTTTCACATAATTTCTGGCCATTCTCCAATCCTGATGGATCATTTGATTCAGGAACTGGATGACCAGGATAAATCTTGGTGTCTCTCCGGGCATCTTTTGTCCCATCCTGACTCACTGGAGGCCATCAAAATGTACCTTATAAATTTTTTTCAAGATAATGAAGGAACAGTACATGCCCTAGATTCTTTATGGGCAGCTGACAAATGCACAATTAGAGGAGAATGCATTAGACTGGCTTCCATTGCAAAGAAATGTTGCTCACAGAGGCTGGAGGATTTGCTGTCAGAGATCCATAGGATCGAACACTCTCTTTCTACCACCACTGATGACCTTTCTTGGGCCCACTAGAATGTCTTTAGAGCAGAGTATTATAGACTGTTGGCATATCAGGTGGAGTACACCCTACAATGCACTAAAATGTGGTGCTTAGAGTTGGGTGAGCATGTGGGCCAGCTGTTAGCCTTCCAGCTGAGACAGGCCAATTCAAACAAGACCATACCATGTTTACAGCCATCTCCGAAGGGTGCCATCCTTATTCACCCTAGGGATACAGCGAACGTATTTCAGGAATATTATAAGGCCTTATATGTTCGGAAGCCCTCCTCCAATTCTCAGTAGGAGTCAGTTGTGGTGAATTTAGACCATATCTCCCTGCCAAAACTCTCTAAGCTTGACCGTGACTTCCTTTAATCACCTATAGGGATTGAGGAAGTCTGGCAGGTGATAGAACATCTTCCTAAAGACAAAGCCCCAGGCTTGGACGAGTTCATCAACCTGTTTTATAGTTCCTGTGTAGACATCTTAGTCCTGTTTCTGACTTGTCTTTATAACTGTGTATTCTCTGTGGGGTCGGTAGACCCCATTTTCCTTTTTATTTAATAAACTTTATTATACGAGAAAAAAATATCCATTAAAGATTGTAACACACAATTCAATAAAAGCAGAAACATCCATATCCCACCCTTCCCCACCTACACCACCCCAGAGGAGTGATCCACACAGACTAACCAGAGTTATTCAAAGAAGAAAAAGCTGCAGCAAGTGAACTAAAAGAAAGGCCAATGTGTGCCGGTCCCCAAATAAATGAAAAACAATGACAGATATAAACTATGTCATGTACAGTGTGTGTAACCTGCCCCAATGATTATCAGAATGTGAGGTCTGTTGCGAAAACTCGCAATCATTCTTTTCACCCTGAGATTATACAGTAATTCCTGAAGCCACTCACAACAGGAGAGTGATACCTGCTTGAGCCAATGTCTCAGAACCACTTTCTTAACCAAGAATGCAATTAATGCCATGTAAAACTTCCTCTGTCTAACCAGGATCTGACTATAGCCCCCAGTTATACATATCTCCGGGGTAAAGAGACCAGCAAGACCCAATAAAGGATCCACCTTATCTTCAATAAGTCACCACAGAGGGGCCACCTTAGGACAGTCCCAGAAGATATATATAAGAGATCTATCCGACTGTCCACATCTAAAACATAGAGGAGATTGAATTCTGCCCATTTTAACCATTCTCAAAGGCATAAAATACATGTTGTTCAGAATGTTAAATTGAGTATGTCTGAGCTTATCTTGGGATGTAAACATGTAAACATTCCTCCATATCTTCTGCCACTGAGAGACATCTAAATGGTATGATGTATTCCAGTGAGCCGAATATCCATCCAATTTTGGGAATAGATGAGAAAATAATAAAGAGTATAAGGCAGCTACTGCATGCGATTTAGAAGTCAGATCCTGAATAGAGTGTAAAAGCTTATGGTTATCAACTTCCCAGATATCCAACTCGAACCACGAAGTCAACATATACCTCAGCTGATATACCTTAAAAATCTGACTGCCGTCCAAGTGATATTGCACCAATATCTCTTCTGAGGAACACAGAACACCCTGGCAGAACAGGTCACACACTCTAATGTTGACAAGTTGCGGCAACAACATTTTGGTTAGTATTTGACCCCCACCCTAAAGTTAGGATTCCTCATAAGAGGCTGTGAAACATCTCTATGATGGACATACTTCAACCATGAACAAAATTGTGAGTAAACTTTAATGGACTCAGCTATGACCAATTCTCGTAAGCTGCAAGGAAGGGACCTCTGAGAAATAAAAAACAATGCTGCTGCTGAGACGCCTGTATTAGCTATTAATTCCAATTCTATTTCCAGTCAAATGGGGACATAATCGAGGACCTGACCTGGAGGTGAAGGATCTAACCACCTAAACATTTTACTCAAATGGCTGGCAAAATAATAAACTGGAAAATACAGAAGTCTAAGTCCACCACAATATTTGGGAGCTGCAAAAATTTAGAGAGTTTACTGTTTAGGGATGAAACCAGGAGATCAGGAGGAACATATTAAGAGGGTAAAATACCCTAGGAAGAATATTCATTTTAACAGTGTTGCTTCTCTCCCACACGGACAGTGGTAAAGTTTTCCAGTGTCATAGGTCATGTAATGTAACCAACAGATCATCCAGATTAAGCTTCCACATGACAGCTTCATTTTTCGTGAGGTAGATACTGAAATAGTTGAAAGATTTGGGAGCCCCCTTCAATCCCAGTAAATCAATGTCCAATTTCTTAATCATATGGGTAAGAACTAGAACTTCTGATTTGTCCAAATGTAGCTTATAGTTAGAGAGGCTTCCATATTTACTAATAACTTCCAAAGCCGCAGGGATAGATACTTGAGGATGAGTAATCTACAACAGAACATCATCTGCATACACCAAGATTTGAAGAATTTTAGAGCCAACATCCACCCCTGACAATCCTGGAGCACCCTTAAGTTTCCAAATTAAGGGTTCCAGATAAAAATTAAACAATAATGGGGAGAGAGGGAAACCCTGTTGAGTGCCAGAGTGTAAAGCAAACGTGGACAAAAAATCACATTACAATATGTACAAGCCTTTGGACCAGAGTATAAAGTCTTAACCCAATTAATAAACATTTGGGGAAAACCAAACTCCTCTAATGTAAGAAATAAAAAGTCTCAGTTGACCCTGTCAGTTTGAGGAGGTGATCCATCGACAAATGTCCAGCTATAAAACGCACCTGCTCTTGACTAATGAGTATTTATGATGAGAAGGCAGCGCTCACAAGTAAAGGAGGGTGCTAGAAAAATAAGAAGTGCATCGGTATTTTAAAAAATCAGCACTATGATATCAAGATCCTTATGAACATGTTGGTATCTCAGATTACAGCAGTATGGACAGGTCTCATTAGTCAAGAGTATTTGAAAAAATCAGCACGTCAGATGCAAAATTCAGTGAGAGTAGTAACACATTACTACTCTCACTGAAGTTTGTGTCTGGAGTGCTGATTTTTTCAAATACTCTTGACTAATGAGACCTGTCCATACTGCTGTATTCTGAGATGCCATCATTTTCATAAGGATCTTGATATCATAGTTCAAGAAGGAGATGGATCTATAGCTAGTGACTTTAGTGGGTGATTTATCCGGTTTAAGAAGCAGAACTATCATAGTCTCTAGGAAGGAGGTATCTGTGGTACCATGCTCCAACAAGTAAACAACAAAACGGTGTAACAAAGGGACTAACTCAGGGGCAAATGCTTTATAAAAATTAGTTGTGAAGCCATTGGGTCCCAGCGCTTTATCCGGTGCAAGCTCCTCAATAGCCACAACAATTTCTGATGGTGATAAAGGCTTGGTAAAGGAGGTTTGCTGCTCTACGAACAGTCTGGGAAGGGTATTACTTGCCAAATATTCCAACACTTCAGTAGAGGAGGGGAATTTGGCATAAGGCCATAAAGATCTGTGTAATACCATTTGAACTCATGTGCAATATTCCTGGGGGAAGTCTTAAGGGTACCATCCATAGACTCAATAGCAAGAATCAAATGGGACACCTCACACCTTCTAAGGCTGAGAGCCAGAAAATGGCCTCCCTTTTCACCCTGGTTGATGTACTTCAAGTGAATCTTAAGGATAGTGTATTCCACCGTGTCTTGTAAAAGATCAGCATACTTGTCTCTAAAGAGTATTAGCTCCCTGTGAGCCTCCTCAGAGGACTGGGGGGACAAGAACATTTCTAGAGCTTGGATGCAAGACAGAAGTGCAGAAGCTTCTTTGAGGCAGATGAATTTCCAGTTGGAAGCCAGTCTAATAAGCTTCCCTCTGAGGAACCATTTTAGAGGACACCACTCCAAATCACCCCATTCAACAGCGCCGGCATTCTGAGTCGTAAATACGAACATTTGTGTTTTAATCTGCTTTATAATGAACTTATCTTTAAGGAGTTGGTTATTTAACCTCCAGAAAGAATCCCTCTGGACATTGGGGGACAAGAAAAGTTTCTGCCATACCAACGTGTGGTCTGAGAAGACCCACGGTGCAATCCCACTGTCCAGCACTCACTGCATACTGGATTGTGTGATCAAAATATAGTCTGTTCCAGAGTGGGAATCATGGGCGGGTTAATAAAAACTATACTGCTTATCCTGAGTAGGTAACACCCTCCATAGATCGCACGGGCCCAGAGACTCAAACATATCCTGTAACGAGCACCGGACGGGGGACAGACCAGCCAAAGCCCTCCCAGACCTTTCTAAATCCTGAGTGAAAGTGACATTCCAGTCACCAACGACGACCATTGGGATCTGGAGTAAAGAGATCAGGAGAGAGGTTAGCTCCATAAAAAAAATGGATCCCCAGAGTTGGACCCATAAACACAGCCCAAAACAACATCCACCGGTCCAGTATACCTCTAAAAAAATATATATCTCCCTTGGGGATCCAAGATACACAGGGAACATTGGAAGTTGAGGTTCCTACTTAATAAAATAACCACACACCTACTGACCTTACTGTTCCCTGCAGCAAAAACCTGACCTACAAACGGTCTACGTAGCAGTGTCCCCTCTGATTCAAGGAGGTGCATCTCCTGTGTAACCCATATGTTCCATTTTTGTAACATGGATATACATATGTGTATCTACGGGTTCGGGGAAGGATGAGGTTACCTGGCACAAGAGACCTAGGTTTGGCTACTCTGCACAGGGGCACCCAAGTAAATCCAACTACAGGAAACAATAACTGTAATGTCCAGAACCAGAACTGGGATTTTTCAGTGTGGCTTTATTTATTAACTCACTGAACAAAAACAAAGCACTGCATGGTCCCCCAAAGGGCTACGTTACTGTAATGCAGATTAGAGGTTAAACACAGTGGTCCATTTGAGGAATGAACACATTACAACAGTTGTCTGGCTTTGGACCCACCAGGCACTCAGCCTGGACTTTGCATGCGCATTGGATACACAGCCCGACTGGCCCGGCTCCCCTGCCGGCCACTCGACTGATGGTCCACTTGGCGAATGAACCCAAACTTTACTTGGAATGACATCCCATCAAACAAGGAGGCTCCCAAACTGTGGCTCCCCACACCACTTGAAGTCTGCGACTCCTAGAGAGATTTGTTTTCGTACTTCCAAATCGAAACTCTCATCAAACAAGAAGGCTCCCATCCAACAAGGAGTCATTTTCCCATCCTGTGGCTACCCACACCACTTAGAGTTTGTGACTCCTAGAGAGATTTTCAAGTTGCGACCCACATCTGGGTACCCACCCCATCACTGGCCAAGCGCATGGGGCAAGTAGCAAAAACACAGAAGAAATCCGTAGAGGTGGACCTGGTTACTAAAGATGGGGGGTTTTCCCACCTCCAGCTCCCACAGCCCATACCCGGCCATTTCTCTGGACACACAGAACTTTAGACTTTAAAATGTAGATTGAACGGTGGATGACTTGAAGCACCCCCTCTACAGTGAACTTTAAATCCATTAACACTTTAAACAGATGACTGCTCTATTTGTTTGTCCTAGTTGACATAGTCCTCCCAAATAGCAGTCCACATTTACTTGAAATCCAACTGAAGAAAAGAAGTTGTTTGCCCCTTCTAATGGAGCCAAACACTCACCCATTTGTTGCAGGTGCCCCACAGGCGAAGTACTGTAACCTTTGCTGTTATACATGAACAGACTGAACTTAAATTAAAACAGGCAGCTTTCTTCCCAGGGTGGAAGAAGGGGATTGCCCCTGGAACCCACAAAGAACTTTTCCTCCCCCCCAGAGGAAGGGGGGTAAACAGACAACTACTGGTGTCCTTCTTGTTTGCTTAAGGACAAACTCAAGACTGACTTTGAATTTCCCAAAGTTCTAAACTTACTCTGAGCTGAAGATTCCAAATGTGGCTCATGCAGCTGCAACAGTTCTATTATGATGTCATCTCTCAAGTCTCAGCTGTGACTGAGGACAGAGTGAGACAGTGTGAAACCCATTTAACTGGAGTTTCACAAGCTGCCTTCCCTGCCTACCACTAGGTCTTACTGGGATTCTAGTAACCCTGGGTAACAAAGGGGTTACACTCACCCTTGACAAGGAAAATGACTGTCCCCAGTCATTATGCACCGGGCCTTAGGCCATCCCACCCTATGTGCTACCTGCGGAGGGGGGGTGATCAGGCCCCCTCCTACCATGTGCGAGCACAGGTAGGCAACACTAAAGGCCTAGAGGCCTATAGCTGACATATCAGCCTCTACTCTATCCACTTACTATGGACACCTGGTGGCTCTGGTAGAACCATCCAGAGCATAGCCCTGATAGATCAGCACTGCGGCCCCTACTGCAGGTCAGGGCCACAGCCTGTACATCCCCCCAACCCTCTAGGGAAAACCTAGCTGCCTTTAACATAACATCCCAAACAAAAACAAAACCCAGGGACCTCCCCGACCTTGGGCAGCCTGCAACTACAACCACTAGCAATAATAACACAGTACATCTAAATTGTACACCATAAGCACTGACGAGGGACTCCGATGAGCCCCTCCTCCTCTTCTTGTCTTCTCTTCTGTCTTCCAGGAACACCTGTAAGAAAAGACAAAAACAAAAAAAACACATCCTAATCTGCATGTACAGTCTATCTAAACAACAACGACAACAGCAACAACAACAACCCTTACCACACAGAAAAAGCACTGAACAATCCCAAAATAGGAAAAGATTTTTTTTTTTTAGAAAAAAAGGTAGAAAACAGTATTTACATTAAAGTACAATGACATTGGTAACAATACACCTTTGGGGGGGATGGAATGCCCTAAATGTCCCACTAGTGACTACAAGGCCCGAAGGCCAGTCCATTAAAGAGTCTCTCCTGGGCCAGATCCCCATGAAGCACAATTCTTTAAGGCAATAATCCCGAAGGGGAGAGTCTTTACGGACAGTTCACACACTGTTTGAAGTCTGTAGTGTAGGGTGTGTATTGCAATGTCATAAAGATAGAAAAAAAAAGAATTTTTCTGACTCACCAGCCTCTTGAAGTATTCGAACGTCACAAACCTGGTCCCTGCCGAAGACTCTCCCTGGCAGCATTCCTTCTGATACAGCTGGGCGGACATCTTCCGGGAACCCACAGGAGTGCACATCTGGAAACAGCTGGGCTGATGTCATAACTGGAGAAGGAACCTTAGAATAGGAACAAAAAGAGAAACAGCTGGTCCGGCATCATCCGATTACCAGGCGATGAACAGGAAAACAGCTGGGCTGGTGTCCTCTCTGGATCTGAAGTCATCTGGTGGTACCAGTAGATGGTTGCTGAATAGGGCAGTACACTATGGACTGAAGAATATGGGGCACCTGATTTCTTGTTTATTCATATTGGCAGTTCAATAAGGGCACTTCACAGTGTAGATGTGGCAGTATTGACTACCACTGCTCGGCTCTCCATTTTGTAGGCACGGGCTTAATTACTGGGAGGTCCTTGCACTGAGGCCAATAGCAGAGGGGGTCAGAGACTTGAATTATTACTCCATCTGGATGCACATAATTCACACAGTGGGAGACTTCGCATCCCTCTCCGTCCGCTATTCTCACTCTGTCCATAAACAGTGTCCTGCCTCTCTTCCACTGTGTATACTTTTCATGGAACAGTCTATTCTTTACATGCTGGTTAGCCCCAGGATGCACATGTTTCATTGCTTCATCCCAGATCCAGGATTTCCTGCAGTTCTCAATCTCCTCCCAGACTCCCCGAGGAAAGGTAGAAAAGGTCATACCAAAGATTTCATTGGCCTTTCTACGAACCAGTCTCTCCTCTTTACTTGCTTTGGTCAATCTGAGACCGCTGGCCTGGCTTGGGGGTGGCCAGTCCTGGTTCTGCCAGCTTCGCATCCTCAATGAAATTAAAATGGATCCCTGACTTCTTCTTCTTCTGGTGAAGCCAGGGCAGTGGCATCACCACCTTCTTGAACACATTCCTCCGAGGCAAGATCTTGAGGCTGTGTACCCGTTCCTTTCTCACAAGGCCACATAGGTTCCCCCTCATCTTCCTCTTCACTGAGGATCTGAGCCCAGGAGTGAGCAGTAGTTCTCACCCCCGAGACTATCCATTCATCACTGGGAGCGGAGGTCGACACCTCCCATTCAAAGGCCTCCCGCATCTCATCTTCACCTTAGAGACTTGGGCTAGGCCCCCCCACCCAGGGGGCTATTGATGCTTTAACTGAACTTGCCTTCTGAGATCCAGCATCCAATGCTTCAATTTCAGATTCAGTCTCTAATTCTGCACTCTCTAACTTTGTGCCACACTCCCCCGAGGGACCTTCCTCCACAGGCTCCGCCTGATGCTGTGTGCTGCCAAATACAGATTCTTGAAGTTGTGTCCATGTGGGAGCCAAACGAATTTGAGGCACTTTATACAAGCCATATTTTTGTAGACATCCAGCACAGTGAGAAATCATAAAGACATCCCTTCCAGCACTCAAGCACATCTGGCATACACGCACTGGATAATTAGGAATTGCCACATCAGGAGGGAGTTGCCCTCTATAGCATCAATTTTCAATATCTCTCAATCTATTTACTGCTGCTGTTACTGCAACCCGGGCATGATCCGAGTAATCAGCTGGTCCTGAGGCCATAACTGTAGAAAAACAAACAAAAGTTCACTGTAACTGAAAGTCCCACTTTAAATTAACACACTCTGTAGCTTTAAAATGGCTCCTCTGCTGCTGTGTTTACTTTACTACTCCACCCTGTAATGGTGGCGGCAGCACTCCTGTGCATCAACATTCAGACTTTGGGTCAAGCCACTGCGCACCCGATTTACATCAGCTACTAATAACTTTTACTTCAAACTGCATAACTTGCTCTGTTCTGGCTGTTCACACATTTACGGGATTTTCCTTGGACTTTTCACTTGCTGGCAACATTCATTTAAATACAGTCCCTTTTAAAACTTCAAGTTTCAGCACAGGATTGCCTGCTTTTACTAGTGTTGCACTTATTTTACAACCCACAGTCTCTCTGGCTGCAAACTTTAAACTGAGGTTACTTTCATTGCTATGCACACATTTAATGGCTTTACAGACTTGCACTTGCCAGCAGGACATCACAATAAGCTACTTGCAAAGCACTATACAGCTGCACACACATTTTATATGGCATTCTCTGAAAATCACTGATTTGAGCAGTTTTAATTCATTTACTCACTGTTATTGAAGCAGATTGCTGCGATGGGGTAAAACGGCCTGCAGCCAGATTTTGAAGGCCTCAGATTGCAAACGGGCGGGCAGTCTCTGCGATCGTAGTATTAACCACACAATTCACTGATCCCATGATCGATAAGCGGGTTGAGCCCGATTTTTAACTGGAAAGTCACTTTTTTTACTGGTTACAGCACTTTGAACACTTTGCGAACGCTCCTCCACTGCCAGTACACGCAC
The DNA here is from genome assembly GCA_016271365.2 of Neoceratodus forsteri. Classification (NCBI taxonomy): domain Eukaryota; kingdom Metazoa; phylum Chordata; order Ceratodontiformes; family Ceratodontidae; genus Neoceratodus; species Neoceratodus forsteri. Next base: position 839,009,127 of record CM028131.1, read on the forward strand.
TACTCTCTGTCTCCCTCTCGAATGCTGAAGCAGACTCTGAAGAGCTGGCTGAGGGGCGGAACTAATGGCAAACTGACCAACCACACGACGCCATGCAAATGAGCCTCTTCTTCCTCATGAGGGCTCCTCTCCTCACGGCGATCATCGAGCAGGCAAATTTAAACTGAAAAGATGCACTTTTTTTTTTCCAACTGACTCCACGGCAGGAGCCCATTTCAACCATGTAACATTGCCATTAACTCTGCAGTCTCTAGTATTGCACAGAATGCATTTCAACATCCAGGGCATAATTTCTCTGTTGCTACCCCTAGTTTTCCACACTTTCCTTCACAGAACTTTATTTTAAAACTGACAAAAGCTGTAAACTATGTTGATGCAGGACAAGGACACACACTTTTGCTTTACAGCTCCTTGGTAAACAGTTGGCATTTTTTAAACAGCAGCACAAGATTCACAGCACACAGCACACACTAGGGAAATTGCTTCAACTTTTTTGGGCTACCAACTGCCAGATAGCCAAAACGCTAGCCTACTTGCCCAAGCATCTTCCTTCCCAAACAAATCCAAAGTGGTGCCTCCATTTTTGTAATATATCTTCACATATGTATCTACGGGTTCGGGGAAGGATGAGGTTACCTGGCACAAGAAACCTAGGTTTGGCTACTCTGCACAGGGGCACCCAAGTAAATCCAACTACAGTAAGCAATAACTGTAATGTCCAGAACCAGAATTGGGATTTTTCAGTGTGGCTTTATTTATTAACTCACTGAACATAAACATAGCACTGCATGGTCCCCCAAAGGGCTACGTTACTGTAATGCAGATCAGAGGTTAAACACAGTGGTCCATTTGAGGAATGAACACATTACAACAGTTGTCTGGCTTTGGACCCACCAGGCACTCAGCCCGGCCTTTGCATGCGCATTGGATACACAGCCCAACTGGCCCGGCTCCCCTGCCGGCCACTCGACTGACGGTCCACTTGGCGAATGAACCCAAACTTTACTTGGAAAGACATCCCATCAAACAAGGAGGCTCCCAAACTGTGGCTCCCCACACCACTTGAAGTCTATGACTCCTAGAGAGATTTGTTTTCGTACTTCCAAATCGAAACTCTCATCAAACAAGGAGGCTCCCATCCAACAAGGAGTAATTTTCCCATCCTGTGGCTACCCACACCACTTAGAGTCTGTGACTCCTAGAGAGATTTTCAAGTTGTGACCCACGTATGGGTACCCACCCCATCACTGGCCAAGTGCATGTGGCAAGTAGCAAAAACACAGAAGAAATCCATAGAGGTGGACCTGGTTACTAAAGATGGGGGGTTTTCCCACCTCCAGCTCCCACAGCCCATACCCGGCCATTTCTCTGGACACACAGAACTTTAGACTTTAAAATGTAGATTGAACGGTGGATGACCTGAAGCACCCACTCTACAGTGAACTTTAAATCCATTAACACTTTAAACAGATGACTGCTCTATTTGTTTGTCCTAGTTGACATAGTCCTCCCAAATAGCAGTCCACATTTACTTGAAATCCAACTGAAGAAAAGAAGTTGTTTGCCCCTTCCAATGGAGCCAAACACTCACCCATTCGTTGCAGGTGCCCCACAGGCGAAGTACTGTAACCTTTGCTGTTATACATGAACAGACTGAACATAATTAAAACAGGCAGCTTTCTTCCCAGGGTGGGAGAAGGGGATTGCCCCTGGAACCCACAAAGAACTTCCCCACCCCCAGAGGGAGGGGGGTAAACAGACAACTACTGGTGTCCTTCTTGTTTGCTTAAGGACAAACTCAAGACTGACTTTGAATTTCCCAAAGTTCTAAACTTACTCTGAGCTGAAGATTCCAAATGTGGCTCATGCAACTGCGACAGTTCTATTATGATGTCATCTCTCAAGTCTCAGCTGTGACTGAGGACAGAGTGAGACAGTGTGAAACCCATTTAACTGGAGTTTCACAAGCTGCCTTCCCTGCCTACCACTAGGTCTTACTGGGATTCTAGTAACCCCGGGTAACAAAGGGGTTACACCTGTAGAAAGGCAACTTGACAGTGTAGTTGTTTCAGATGTTGAAGTATTTGATAACACTTAACTGTGGACCAGGCACCCTTCACATTCCAAGAACCATAATATAGATAATTAGCCATTCTCCATAAACAGTATTCAACAATGGTATAGAATAAAGCCTAAATCTGGTACCTATAGATTATACCAAGGGATCAACTCTGCAATCTCCCTCCACCCCCCAACATCCTCAAACTATATAAAACATTGTCCAAATTATAATTCTAAAACAGAAAAAATTCCACAGAAAAATCCCTTCAACCCCCAATCCATAAACCCCCTGAAACTGTAAAAAAAGATGTGCCAAACTCACCATAAAATAGCCTCCCCAATAGAAAACACTCCCACCACCAAATATTGATCAAAAAATAATACCAAAAGTCACCAAGCTGTATATGAGAATGCCCAACTCCCTTCCCTCCTACGCTCCTATTCCAGTAAAACATGGCAGAACTAACACTATGTCTAGTAAACCACCAAACCCGACCCCAGGTCTCTTCTGTTGAAAAAATCTTAACATCTGAAAATGGAAGAGAAACCCTTCCAACACAATACAATCTATGATCTCCTACTACCTTAAAGCCAACAGCCAAGAATATTCCAAAGAGATTGAAAATGATAAATCTTTTGGTTAAGTGGTTTTTAAGTACCCCAAACCAAGAAAAAATAAATAACTGTTCCCAGTGACCTAATAAAAAGAAGTATCCTAAACAAAAAAAAATAATTATTCTGCACCTGTGCATAAATAAACTAGGAAAACCTCACTTGCTAGCCCAGTTCATGATGACCACCCTCCCCAGTAGCTATACCTTCCCGACCTACCACCCCTCCAACCCGTATCTGCCTGAAAATATCTATAAAAGTACTACACTACAGGTGTCAGCATGACTCAGTTGGTAGCACATCCGCCTCTAGGTCCCCCACCTTGTAGTAGGCGCAGCCCTCGAGGTCCAGGGAGCGGAGGGGCTCCGAGCCGCCAGCGGGTCGGTGGCGCCTGTGAAGCCGACCAAGGGTTCCAGGAGGCCGGAGAAAGCAGGCAGAAGTAGGCGCAGCCCTCGAGGTCCAGGGCGGAGGGCTCCGAGCCGCCAAGCGGGTCGTGGCCACTATGCAGCCGACCAAGGGTTCCAGGAGGCCGGGAGAAGCAGGCAGAAAGTAGGCGCAGCCCTCGAGGTCCAGGGAGCGGAGGGGCTCTGAGCCGCCAGCGGGACGGCGGTGCCTGTGCAGCCGACCAAGGGTTCAAGGAGGCCGGGAGAAGCAGGCAGAAAGGTACGGGCAAAGCCGCAAACCAATTGGAAAGCGACCGCAGTCTGTGCCTTGCTTCCGATTGGTGCGCCTTCCCCATAGACTTAAACTGGGGTTTGCTGCACTATTCTGGCCGGATTTCTGCTTTTCTTTAATTTATTTTGAATTCGTCATAAAAAGTGCTGTTTTCTCTTACTTTGTGCCTGATTTATGGGCTGTTTTTCTGTATTTTAAAATAAGTGTTACAGTCTTTTGAAATGCTGTGTGGGCTAGACGTTTAGGTGCCTAACCCCCATACCCTCCCAGTCTATTGTTGTGCAAATCTTAAGTTTTAGCACCTTATTGCAGATTACTGCAATAAAGGTACCTTGCTGACTGCCTTCTCCTCTGTCCCCCACCTTGTAGAAGGCGCAGCCCTCGAGGTCCAGGGAGCGGAGGGGCTCCGAGCCGCCAGTGGGTCGGCGGCGCCTGTGCAGCCGAACAAGGGTTCCAGGAGGCCGGGAGAAGCTAGGCAGAAAGGTGCACGGCAAAGCCGCAAAATTTTGCCCGCCTCCCCCCCTCTTGGTTGATTCCTTTTATACACTTTCTCCTGCCATTTCTTAATCCACGCCACATCCCTTTCCTTCCTCCCTTAACCCATACCTAACCTCCACAATGCTACTTTGCTTCCTTTTGCTCCTGAGCCTCGCATCTCACCCAATCCCTTATGATAGTAATGTTATGCCCAGTGTCAAGATAAATAACTCAGTTAATACGACCTGCCCACTTCTGCCATCCACAATGGCCAACCACGGATTCCTTTATTCACCCTGAACCATGTTTAATGCAACCTCTGGGATATCCCACATAAGGCCACCCTAACAATCCAGCACAGCCCTGGCACCTTACTTGTATCATGGCTTTTATTAACCCACTATGCCTGTCCATTAAATTATTATGCTATGATAAAATTCACACCTATATACCAGGACCATCACTCATCTCACAGCAGGCACCCAGGATTAGGAGGAACGCTCTGACCACTCATTATCCCTGTCCCTTGGTGCCCTCCTCAAATTAATCTTCTACCTTCTGATCTGTTTTGGTACCATTGAAATAAATCCTGGCCCCATTGAAAGTTTATTTTCCCCTGCTGATCTATCCTCTATAAATGGCCTAAGCTTCCTACACTTCAATGCCTGCAGCCTCTTAAAAAAATTCTCCGTAATACAGGCCTGGGTGGCACATACCCTGCCTGACTTTCTAGTCATCTCTGAATCTTGGCTCAGACCTTCGACCAAAGACAGTGTTGTAAACCTTACCAACTATCAGCTCTTCAGAGCAGATCGCCCTTCCAGGGGTGGTGGGGTGGCCATATACATTAAGGACACCATTTCTGCTACCTGCCTCATCAACACATCCAGACCAAAGGAATTTGAATGTTTGTCAATCAAAATATCCCTTCTAACTTGTCTTCATTTAAATTGATTGGCTGCTATAGGCCCCTCAGCAGGCCTCAAATTACTATCTCACCTGGGGTCAATAACCAATCTAGGCCCTGAAGATACCATCATCCTTGGTGATTTGAATTTAAACTGGCTATCTAATGCATCTGCTCCATTGGTAACCTTTTGTGACACCTATGGCTTTACACAGCTAATTAAAGACCCAACCAGGGTTAACCTAAAAAATTCTAGCAACAGCTCACTCCTGGATATTATGTTGGTAAACAAGCCTCACTTATATACGCATGCAGGAGTACTGCCGAATGATGTAAGTGACCATTGTCCCATAGCTGGCATAAGATCTTCACTCAAACCACCCAACCCTGCTGAATTTGTCCTTAAAAGGTCAAAAAAGAAGTTCAACATACCAGGATACCGCCATGACCTGAGTAACACAATATATTGGCAAGATTTCTACCTTACAACCTCAGTGGAAACAGCTCTCCAGATCCTAAAGGACATTATCACTAATGCTCTCAATATTCATGCACCATTCACAAAATCAGAACTAAAGCAAGGTCCTGCCCTGGTTCACCACTGATCTTAAAACAGCCTTGCTAGCCAGAGACAAACTGTGGAAAAAGGCAAGAAAAACTAAGGATTCCAGAGACTGGCTAAATTTCAAAAAAGCAAGAAACTCATGTACAACACAAATTAGATCTGCCAAAGCTGCCTATTATAGAGCTGAATTGGATACCTCCCATAATAACCCAACCAGGCTCTGGGGAACTATAAAGGGTATCTTGGGCCAAAACTCTACTCCTGCCTTAACCTGCAAACTGCTACTAAATAACACAGAAATTACGGACAAACAAGAAATCCTAAATACCTTCAATGACCACTTCACCACAGCTGGACTAGCATTTGACTCTTCACCTGCCAATCTCCTGAGATCTTCCTTGAACCTTCAATCCACCGTGGGTCAAAGGCTACATCAACCTTCTCCTTCAACCCAATATCCTTGAAAGAAGTGGAAGATCTCCTCTCCAATTTAGATACTTCAAAAGTGCAGGTACAGACTCCCTGGACCCATACTTCCTCAAGATTGCATCTCAAGTCTTATCTGCCCCTCACTCATCTCTTCAATCTTTCCCTCACCACTGGATCCATTCCTCCACTTGGAAAACAGCTCAAGTAGTTCCTTTACTCAAATCTGGTGATCCCATGGACCTCAATAATTACAGGCCCATTTCCATCCTATCAGTTCTATCCAAGATGCCCGAAAAGTTAGTAAACTCACAATTAAGGGACTACCTGGATAACAATAACCTCCTAAATACAGCACAATCAGGATTTAGATCAAGGCATAGCACCATCTCGGCCCTAGCCAAAGTAACCAACGACTGGCAGATTGCTATGGATAAGAAGAACAGTACCTGTGCTGTGTTCCTGGATTTGAGCAAAGCATTTGACACAGTGGATCATGAATCATTAATCACCTCCCTTGGCTCACTAGGGTTAGATTCCCCTTCACTCAATTGGTTCAAGTGCTATCTATCAGATAGATCACAACTGGTAAAATGGAATCTACCTATCCACCTTAAAACCACTGTTAAGAGGTGTACTGAAGGCTCTATTCTTGGCCCCATCATCTTTGCCATCTATATTAATAATATTGATGCTAACCTCACTCAATCCAACATCCATCTGTTTGCTGATGATACTGTATTATATGTTAGCAATCCTTCATTATCTAAAACCTGTGAACTGCTACAATCTGAATTTTCCATCCTACAACACAACCTACTGGATAAAACTACTTCTAAATGCCAAAAAACAAAAGCTATGTTCTTTACCTCAAAGAGTTGCTCTGCCACTACCCCACCATCCACCACCCTACAACTAACCACCTTACTTGGAGAAGCTGGAATTCGTTGATAACTTCAAATACCTTGGAGTCTGGATTGATAACAAGCTTGACTATTCTGTCCATATTGAGGAGCTACTAAAGAAACTGAGACAAAGGCTTGGTTTATTTTAGAATAAAGCACTACCTCAACAGAGACTCCAAAAAGATTAATCCAGGCTTCATTCCTATCCCTCATTGACTATGCTGACTTTCTGTACGGACATTGTTCACTCCCTCTTAAATAAACTGGACACCCTATACCACAGGTCCATCAGATTCATTACTGACCTTCCTTCAGCACCACCATTGCTCCCTTTATAAAGCAGTTAACTGGACATCATTACAACACAGAAGAAATAGGAATGCTGCAATTTGGATATTCAAAGCCTTATCAGGCAAGCTACCTACCTATATCTCAGACTGTTTTACTCAAATTACTTCTAGGCCATACAACCCAAGGATCAGCAAAATTATCATTCTTAAGGTCCCCAATGTCTGCACCCAGTTTGGGAGGGCTGCTATCAGCTACTCACTAGCAATTGTTTGGAATTCACTCCAAAAAACCATGAAGCTAAATAACCTCCTACCATAATATCCTTCAAAGATTATTCACCACCCTATTCCCAGAACACTGCAACTGCTCCTACAAGGCCTAAACCCGGCCTACCTACCCCTCGTGTTCCTATATGCTGATAAAACTCCGTTCCAGTCCCAAGATTCACCCTCAAAATGCCTGCTAGGTCCTATAATCTATATTACTCCTGATGTGCCCATTACCTTCTGTCTCACAGATTAAAAGTTTTAATGTGCCTTGTACATATGTATATTGTTATATATTAGCACTTATGTCATTGTATTACTGTTTATGATATCCCTGTCATTGTATTACTGTTTATGCTACCCTTGTCAATGTAATAACACTTGCACTTCTTGACCACTCAGGTCCATCTTGTAAATGAGCTATGCTCAATGATGTTCGCCTGATTAAATAAAGATTTTGATTGATTGATTGATTGACCAGAAGGTCGTGGGTTCTTGTCCCACACCAGGATTAAACTTGCACCTAAAATGATAGCATCTGAGTGCAGTATTAGGGGGGTGCTGTACTGCTGGGGTGTGCCGTCCTTCGGATGAGACGTTAAACCAAGGTCCCTTCTACCCTTCCTGATGTTGTCCTGGTGGGTGTCCAGGTTGAAGTAAAAGAACCCAGGGCACTCTTCACAAAGAGTAGGGGACATTCCCGGTGTCCTGGCCAACATTCCCCTTCCCATAAACCGGTTCATGCAATTACCCAGGCTGTGTGTGGATGCTGATGTGCGATATGGCTGCCACTACACATTCAGTCACTTTACTACCAGTCTAGCATTGCTTGTAAAGTGCTTTGGGATACATTGTGTATGAAAAGTGCTATATAAATGCTGGTTCTTCTTCTTCTACATCCCAGGAAAAACATACCTCTCTAAAAAGTCTAATAAGCACAGCATATAACCCACAGTAAAAAACAAATATATATATATAAAGAACATCAATAAGCCAAAAAAGTACCTTAACCTGGAACACACAAACAACAAAAGATCCCTAATATGAAATATAAACCCCCTTTATAAAGAACCAGTGTGCTAACAGTTTTACTAAAACCTTCCTGAAACCCCATCAGTAGCCTATTAAAAAATCCACTTGGATCCCACTGTGAACTACTTTATCCAGTCAGTGATCAAACAATCTTCCCCATTCATAAGTACATTGTCTGCCTAACTAGTAGTTGAAGTCTGAACTAGCGGCTCTTAATAGGGAGGTAACATCTCATAGTGCCTCTGAGACAGCCCACGCTACCAGTGGGTCTCAATGTAGTTCAAAATAGGATTGCACATTGAACTACTAGGATAGAAGCTGCCAGAGGGAGTAGATAGAACACTAGTGGCCAAAAAAGTCCCGTCAGTGTTCACTATGTCTCCAGATATCAATGCAGCCAGAGAAAGTATGTCCATAGCACAGAAAAGAGAGATGACCCTTCCCCGATGGAGAACAGCAGAGGAACTTCCCTTCCAATTAGAGGCAGCAGGTGCAGCACACAGGTCTGTATTAGGGTCCTGGCTCAGAAAAAATGTAAAGGGGGCTCTCAGTGAAAGAGTATGCTTCACTCTGGGTGTGGTACACCTAGGAGGTGTATGAGACTCCGGAATAGTGGCACCAAAAGGAAAGAGTATTGTGAATTAACTTGATAGGGAGGCTCCATCAAAAAATATCTACAAAAGCTCACACACTGCAAATGGGTGTTAGTGAATGATCGACCTAGGCCAGGGGTTCTCAAATGGTGAGGCCAGCCTCCCTGGGGAGGCCCCAACCTGTTCAAGGGGAGGCTCAAGCAAGTCTTGAAAAAGTATTATATTTCAGTTTTGAACTTTATAGATTTTATGTGAAGGGATAAGGCAAACTGAAAGAGGATAACAGGTGAATTTATGTATTTATTCTCAAGTCTGTGACCAGGGAAGGTACTGTACACTGAGCCATGGCTTATTTCAGGTGTACCCAGGAAGGGTAGTGAGAGAATACAATTCAAAATGTAACTGCAGAACACTCAATCAATACAAAATGAATAAAAGTGCAAACAAATTAAGAACAATAAACCAACAATGAGGAACAATTGATCAATTAGACTGGCAGCAGAACTGTCCAAATACAAGAGTCAACCATGCAGGCCTAGGAATAAGAGCAGGAGGGAGCAAAATGATCCCTGAGAAGTTGCTTAAGACAAGGGAGAGGAGAGGCAGAGGTTGGCAGGATTGTTATTCCAGTTAGAGGTGGAAACAGAAAATGCAGTCTAACCCATGAAGGTATGGCAGTAAGAGGTAACAATAGTTTGAGAGTCAAAAATATTGGAGCAAGTAGGTTGTCCTGTTTTGGTGGGGGGTTAATAAAGCTTAATAACATGAGAGCCAGCTATGCAAAGAGGTTTCAATTTATTCCTGAGGTACTGTGAAAAGTAGGCTATTTTTCTGTGGGGAGGCCCAAAAATATTTCAGTATTTTGGGGGAGGCTCAAGATCTTTTCCATGGCTTAGGGGAGGCTCACTATAACAAAGTTTGAGAACTGTTGACCTAGGCACATAGGTCAAACTAAGAATAGGGCAGCCACACTGAGGAGTAAGCAGGGTGCCGGCAACTGTCTATAGCTATTGGTGGTCCCCTATATCTCTAGGTGTTGATGTATCCAGAAAAGGGAGTATCAGTAGCACCAGGACTATGAGCTATCCTGCAAACGACTAAAGAGAGCCAGCAAGTCCCCATTTAAGTGACAAGGAACAAGTGTGGCATAGAAGTTCGAGTTAGGATCCCAAATTGAAAGAGGACAAACGGCTCTCGATGAAAACATTGTGCCTCAATCCATGCACTGTACCCCTAGGGAGTTTAGAGGATGTCCAAAATAATGGTATTAAAAAAAGGAAAATATCCATAGAGGCCTGGAGCATTCAGGAGCTCCAAATTCCAGATAAGAGGAGGAGCACACCATTCTACTGGTAGTCCTGTACATGATCAGAGCAGGATCCTCCACTGAAATAAAATCCTTCATCGATCTAAAGACAAGGCAAGATCTGAATAAAGAAGAAAAAGTCTCTCTCTCGCCAGAGTCTTCACAATCTACCTCCGGACTTCACCGTTCTGTAAAAAAAGTCTGGGAGGCGATTTTTCAGTTCTCCAGCTGCCTGATCCACAGAATCAAAGAAGAGCCGGGATCCCTGGTGAAAAACTTGCAGTCTGGCTGGGTAGGTCACCTTGAAGTGGATCCCCACTTCAATTAGCTTTGTGACTTGTCGGTGGTATGCTGCCCATGTCTGCCTAACTGTAACTGGCAAATCCAGAGTAACACGTATTTCAGAGCCTTCTCAAAGAACCTCTCATAATTTTCTGCAGTATATGTTGTTTATCCAAATAGTTAAATAGCTTCAGGATAAAGGGACAAGGGTAAAAGACTTCAGGTGGTTTAGGGTGAAGGGACCTGTGTGTACGTTCCACCACATAGATGGTGTTATTAGGTAACGGTCCCGCTATTTTGGCAAAATAATTCTGGGCAAAAAGAACTGGTGTGGAGCCCTCTGCCTCTTCTGGAAGGTCAAAGATGACAATGTTGTTTCTCCGACTTCGGCCTTCCAGGCCTTCTAGCTGAGATTCGATCTTAGCAAGCTTTTGTCGAAGAGTAGAAATATCTGGGTCCACTTTCTGATGCCATTGCTTAAGGGAAATGGTACAGATCTCCACATCTGATACTTTACGATGCATTTCTCCAAGGTCCGCTCTTACTGATTTACATTTCGAGGTTAGTTCTTGCAGCACTGCTTTAAATGGGTGAAATTCTGTTAGAAACTTTTCTTCAATGAGCAGAGTTGGCCACGGGCTAGTAGTGGCAGTCTTCCCAGCCACAGAGCTTGGGCCTTTGGTGCACTTAGATAATTTATCCAGTGTAGAAGGAGGTATATGGCGCAGGAGTGCGTTGTTCATTTCTTCCTCCATTCTGGGTCTTAGGTCAACTGAATAAGATTGAAGTCAGGCCAAGAAATTCACAGCATAGTCCTTAAAGAGTATTTCCCACCAAGAAAAGATAGAATTTCTCCAGAGATGCAGGAAAATAAGTCAATTAAGACAGTGAAGAGCAGAAGCGTGGCTCAAGAGCTGCTACTAAGACAGCGGCATCACGTGACTTCGACCCCACCTTTACAAAAGCTTGAATTTCTCTGATCTTAAAACCCAGGAAAAATACGCTGCTCCCTAGTAGCTATCAGCCTTTTTCTCTTCTTAATTCTGATTTTAAAAAATCTATTAAAGGTCTTAGCTAATAGATTACTCAGGGTGTGGGACGGCCTCATTTCCTCGGAGCAGGTGGGCTCCATGGTGGGATGATATTCGAGTGATCATGTTCATAAGTTGCTCCACCTTGTCTTGGTGTCTGGGGAGTCCAGAGACCCTGCTGCTCTGGTCTCTTTAGACACCAAGAAAGCTTTTGATAGGGTCTCTTGGCCCTTTCTGATAGCCACATTAGATACATTCTGTTTTCCACCTGTTTTTTGTTGCTGGGTTGAGCTCCTTTACTGGAATCCGATGGCTAGGATTTGAACTAATGGCAAGGCAAGGCAAATTTTATTTAAAAGATGCCCAATCCAGAAGGCTCTGGGCACCGTACATAAAATTAACATAAAACAAATTTCAATAAATACAGCATTATCAAAAAACACAATAACTAATAAATAAAAATAACTAACAGAATAATAATAAGAGAATTCAGGGCAATAGCAGTATAGCAGGTCAGAGCAAGGCAATATTTACCAAACTGGGTCAGGAAAAGTCTGCACAAACAGGAAGGCCTTGAGGCGTGCCTTGAATACCACCACTGAAGGGGCCTCCCTAATAGATGGAGGTAACGAATTCCACAGGACGGGGCTGGTGAAGCTAAAAGCTCTAGCGACGTCAGTTTTCAACCTCGTCCTGGGAATCACAAGGAGACCCCTCGAGGAGGAACAGAGAGAGTGGACTGAGGTAGCAGGTGTAAGAACGTCCATCAGGTAATCAGGGCTCAGGCCATGTAGGGCCTTAAAGGTGAGCAAGCCCACCTGAAAGAGGATCCTCCATCTGACTGGCAGCCATTGCAGTTCATGCAGCACCGGGGTAATGTGGCAATACTTTGACTGCCCCATCAGCAACCTGGCAGCTGCATTCTATACTAGCTGAAGCCAGCAGAGGGTGTCTCCAGAGACCCCGAGGTAGAGTGCATTACAATAATCAAGCATCAACATCACAAAGGTATGCACTAAGGTAGGGAGGTCTGGGGGTGGAACCCAGGCCTAATCCTGGCAATATTCCTCAGATGGTAAAAACTGGTATGAACCACAGCCGACACCTGAGCCTCAAGTGTCAGGCCGCTATCCAGAATAATGCCCAGGTTATGCACCCTGGAGGAGGCATTCAAAGGCACAGAACCCAGGATGAGTCCCGTCTCTGCACCTGAGGTCACGCCCTCTGTTCGACTCCACTACCAGTACCTCCATCTTATCGGGGTTCAGTCACAACCAGCTGGAGGACATCCAGTCACTGATTATAGCAAAGCAGCTGTTTAGCACGTCCACTGCATTGGATGTCCCAGGTGCAAAGGAAAGATACAGCTTGGTATCATCAGTATAGCAATGAAAACCCAAGCTGTAGTTCCTAATGAGCCTTCCCAATGGCAGCATGTACATGGCGAACAACATTGGTGACAAGACCGAACCCTGAGGTACTCCACAAGACAGGGGACTAGGGGAGGAGGAGAAATTCCCCGTCAGTACCCTCTGCCTTCTGTCTGTGAGAAAGGACTCAAACCAGCAGATAACTGTGCCTGCGAGTCCACAAAATTCCCTCAGGCAGTCAAGTAACACACAATGGTCCACCATGTCAAATACTGAGGAGAGATCGAGGAGAATAAGAATTGTCCCTTCCCCTCAATCTCTTGCCCTGAGAAGGTCATTGTGCACCTGAACTAATGCAGTTTCTGTGCTATGCCTCACCTAAAACCCAGACTGGAGCAGCTCATATAGATCAAAGGCCATGAGGTGCTCTTCAAGCTGAAGTACCACAATCTTCTTAAAAATCTTACCCAAGAATGGAAGGTTGGAGATTGGACAGTAATTCGCCATGATGTCAGGGTCCAAAGATGGCTTTTTCAGAAGAGGTCTCACCAATGCCTCCTTCAAGGCACTGGGAAAGACTCCCTCAGACAGGGAGTACCAGACAATCAAAGCAAACACCGGGTCAACAGAGTCGACACATCCCATCAAGAAGCATGTCGGCACTGGGTCCAGTTCGCAATATGTGTGCCTCAGTTTAGAAGTAACCTCAATGACCTCAGCCACCTCCACTGGTCTAAACTTACCCCAACCAAGCGGAGTGCTCTCTGTGCATCTGAGGCAATCACTGTCAGCCACATATTGGCCCACTGGTGGAATTCCATGTCTGATGGCAGACACTCTGTCCAAGAAGAACTGAGCAAACTCTTCACATAAAGCATTCGAAAAATATTTTTTTGGCTGTAGACAGACTGGGTTAAGCAGGATATCCACAGTCTGAAAAAGCGCAGTTTGTCAATTCTTCCCAGCAGCAATCTCCCTGGACAGGAACTCTGCCTTCTTACGGTTGATTGTCCTATGGTACTCACCATAGTATGCACACAGGGCCAGCTTGTCCACCTCCAGGCTGGTCCTCTGCCAGCAGCACTCCAACCTCTGACCCAAAGCCTTCATCGCCTTGAGCTCCCCATCAAACCATGAAGACATCGAGTGAGAAGATCTGGGTCATACATGGACCGGTGCGAGGGAGTCGAGTGCTTCAGATATCACCTTGTTATAGGTAGTGACTGCAGTGCACATACATCTCCCTCATGCAATACCCACACTAGACAGATCAACCACTGCCAGAAGACTCTCGGGGGTCACACCCCTCAAAGGGCGCTAGCTGACCATCTCCACAGGTGGAGGGGTCTTGGAGGGTGCCCAGAACATGAACTCCACTGTGCAATGATCGGACCAAGTGACCTGATCAGTCTTGAGGTTCTTAATCTCAAGCCTCAGTGAGAAGACCAGGTCTAACATGTGGCTGCCCTGATGGGTCACGAAGGAAACTTCCTGCGACAGGCCCAGTGATGTCATAATCTGGAGGACATTGTAACTAAGCCTAAATGATTCGTCGTCACCCCAAACATTGAAATCTTCCAGAATTAAACATCTGGTGGCCTCCCATGTTTCGCAGACCACAAAATTGGTTACCTCCAGCAGAAATCTTCCCACCGCCCCAAGGGGGTGGTAAATCAGGAGAATTCTGTAGCCTGCACCCAGACCCCCACACATGGCCACACATTCAAAAGAATCCAGTCTTCCCACTGGGTGCACAGTGAATCTCAGCTTGGATCTAAAACAGACAGCAACTCCCCTACCCCTGTGGTCCACTCTGGGGCAATGAACAACAGAGTATCCGGGGGGGGTTGGCAGAAGCAAAAACAGGGCCAGTGTCATCACCCACCTAGTTCTCCGTAATGCATGCCAAATCGACTGATGAAACAAGAGCCACAATAATTGTGGTCTTATTTCTTATCGACCTGCCATTGCATAGCACTGCCCACAGTGGATTGGCGGACAGTGCAACCCCTCTGGCTACCTTCCCACTCGGTCTGTTGGGGACCCTGGAGATAGGCACCAAACATGTCTTGCCTCTCCCTCAGCCTGATAAACCCCAGGGTGCCTTCTACACCTAACCATCCTTATCCTGCCCCATATCGGCGTGGATGAGGGGCCCCGCCACAATTGCTGCATACGGTTCCTCTGTATTCTGACTTCCCGATAGTGCCATGCTGTCATGATGGTAACTGGGAGGTCAGAAGAGGGCTGCAGATCATGCTGCAGGGATGCCTCATACACGATCCTGTCACACCCCAGGCCCCCATCCTTCCCCAGACACATCCTGTCCGACAATACTAACCCTAAAACTTACACTTTAACTAAAAAAAATATATATACTCACCCAGCCAACCATACACTAGTGCAAAACCAACCTAATACCATTCATGCACTCACACGCTCAGGCTAAAACTCAAACCCACCAATACCCCCCACTCCCCACCCCCAAAAAAGAGCAAAAGCAAGTCCAGTATAGAGATCCTAAAAGATAGGAGAGCACTGTCCACAGCTCAGTAACAAGTTCTACAAGACAGGACAATTAAACAGATAAAGTGCAAAATATAAGACAGCAAGCAATGATAAAGAATGTCAACAGCCCACTGCTTGGCAGCTGAAGGTCCTCTCACCACCTCCAGTCATTGCAGACATGACCCAGCTAGACCAGCCTCAAAAAACACCAGCCAGGTTAAGTCCCAAGAGTGTCCACAGAAATTGCTCCCACCAGATCTGGAGTCCCGAGAGTGAAGCCAAAGGACCGACTGCCACCCCCAAACAATAATCCTGGGGCACACCAAATCTTCAGAGATCTTTCTTCCCCAGTATAGGCTACACAGGGAAAACATGGACAAACAGGCCCAACTAATAATCCAAGGGCCCACTGAAAGTCCACAGAGTTTCTAATCCTCAAAACAGGCCACACCAATACACAGACGCAATAGGCCACTGGCCGAGGGATCAAAGTCTCAAAAACAGCGCAAACGTCGCCAATACCCTGGGCGATACTATGTGGAAGCACCCTCAGCACCGCGCTCTCCCAGGAATACAGTCCAGGTGGCAACCGAATCCACAATGCACCATTGGCCCTCTCGTAGAAAAGAAGTAACTTCAGGGAGAATAGGGTCTATCGCTACTATCCGTTCTGAGGTGAACAATAAAACACGATGGAACCATTCCACAAACTCTTGATCCTCAGCCCAGGTCTAGTCCTTCAAATACCATAAGACTGAACCACAGATCCAACATGGTGGCTAACATCGGACACCAGGGTGCTTAGGTAACAGAAGCCATGAAAGTCGTGAGGTCCCATGCAACACCAAAACCTGCAGGGCTGGCAAGGTAAGCGAGAAGTGTTCACAGCCCTAACTAAAAAACAAAGAAACTCACTACCTAAACTTGCTCACTCCCCTGCCCTACCTTGCACTAAAACCCCTATCATCCTAACTAAAAATGCTTAAATTTAGGAATTCTGGTTGTCAAAGCGGCCAGAAAACAAGCGCATCAAAATAAAATAGCTCTCCAAAATAAAGCAAAATAGATTTGTTTGGAGATGCAAGTGCTCACATCAAGGAGCTCACCAGCTAATAGGGTCGCCTCTGCTATAATAATTCTTAAAAAGGGGACTAGACAAGGTTGCCCACTCTCTCCCTTTCTGTTTAACTTACACCTTGAGCCACTTTTGTATAGCATTCTTCATAATCCCCTTATTCTAGGTATTCAGGTAGAAGAGTCTCGTTATAAAATCTCAGCTTAGGCTGATGACCTCCTTTTTCATGTCTCAGATCCTCTGACCTCCATTCCAGAGGCACTGGAGGAATGCCACAATTTTTCAGAGGTCTCAGACTACAAGCTCAACTTGGATAAGACTCAGGCTCTCTCCCTGAATCCATACCTCTCAAAGTCCCAAGTGCTGGACATGGGCCTTTGTTGGGTGCCCACTGCCATTAACCATTTAGGTATTCGCATATCATGGTCCTGGACAGACCTGCTGAAGAAGAACCTCTCGTCTTTACTTCTAATAATTAAAGCAGATTTGCACAGGTGGATGTCTCTTCCTACCTCTTTTGGGGGGAGGGTCAACGTTATTAAAATGAACATCTTGCCTGGGATCATTTATCCCATGGGGATGTTGGGCCTCTTCCTCCCTAAGAGCTGGTTTGTCTGGCTTCAAAGTCTCCTTACCAGTTTCCTATGGTGGTCGGGAGCTCCTAGATGGGCTTACTCCAAATTAACGATGGTCAGGGAAAGGGGCAATCTGAAACTACTGAACTTTTTCTTACATTATTGCGCCCTCCACAGTAATAAACTTTTCCATTGGGGGAGCTTCCAGTCCTCTCTGGACAATAGGGTTTATCAACCCATCAGGCTCACATTGGAGATGCATTCATGTAAGAAATATGATATTGCTCTATGCTCTCTATTGTACCTCAAACTCTCTTCCATTCCTTCTCAGCTCCGGAAAACTCCAATAATGTGGTCTTTGAAAGCTCTTCAACAAATTTGCATCTTCTTGCAGTTGTATTGGAGCAGGGATGTCTCCCAACCAGTCCTGGCTAACCCAAATTTCTATATAGCTAACCACCCAATTTCCTTTAGTTTTTGTTGTCAGCTTCATCAAGTCTCCTTGGACTCCCTCTTGTGGCAGGATGGCTTTGCTCGCATGCCATTTTGCAACAACAATTCTCTATACCAATGTATCATCCTTTCAAACTCCTCCAACTGACTAAAGCATTATCTGTTTTTTTGTACCCGCCATCGTGAATGGCTTCCAGCTCCCCAGCACTACAGGAGCTTTTGACCATTGCAGAATCACCCCATTCAGTATCGCACTTTTACTCTCATTTTCAGGCGGTTGAGCTAGGAAGGCTGGAGGGGGTATGTTTTTATTGGCAGCAGTCTCTGAATCTACAGCTTGACCCTAAAGATTGGCAATGACTTTGGAGGAAGCTCTATAAATTTATAAAGCAAGACAGATACAGATTGACTCAATTCCGTATCTTACACAATGGCTGAGATATTCAGACTGTGCTGGGCAGTGGCGCAAGCCTGGGTGCAGCGCAACTGTGATGCACCTGGGCCAGGACCAGGTGATATTCAATGGTGATGAGCCATGGCGCAGCACCTTTGAATATGGCACAGACTGTGTATGCTGCAGTGGCACTGCGCCAGAGCAAGCCACAGGTAGGGAGCACAGAGATGCACCAGCGCAAGTGCAGTTGCGCTGGGTGCATCATCTACGATATTTAGCTGAGGGCATGCAAATGAGGCCATAATATATGCAAGGTGCAAATGGGGCCATTTGCATGTCATTATGGCCCCATTTGCAAGCCTTGCACAGGACAGCCTCACGACTTGTACCTGGCACCCTGCACAGCATGACATGTGTAGTGGGGATCCTGGGGCAACCCATGCCCTGTAGCTGCGATCTTGGTATCACGCCCTACACAATTCCATGGTAGTCTAGTGGACCCCCCTCCCTCCCTATTCCTTGATCATGGCATATGTCTAATAAACAATCCCTGGTAGTCTAGTGGACCCCCCCTCCCTCTCCATACCCCAATTGCCGGTAGCTATACTGTAGGTTAATCCCTGGCAGTCTAGAGGTACCGCCTTCCCTCCCACCCGTTGCTATGATCATCAGTTAACACAGTATAAAATCCCTGGTAGTCCAGTGGTACCCCGTGCCCCTAGCCCTGATCACGGTACAATGTACATTTCCCGGTAGTCTAGTGGCCCCCCCCATGCATGCCGCAATCGCAGTAAATGTCCATTGAATATTCCCTGGTGATCCAGTGGCACCCCCACCTCCCACCCACACAGAGCACTTTCCCTCCCGCTCCCTCCCGTCTCTTGGGGCTGCTGTCCACCAGTATACACCTGACTGCCACAGAATGACAGGTACAGTAGTAGCTTGCAGGGCATACTGTACTAGACTGTTCCAAATATGTGAATGAAGTTGTTCACATATTTGGGACTGTCTAGTACAGTATGCCCTGCATGCCCATTCTGTACCTGTCATTTGGAGGGTGGCCGGGCAGTATGTGGGTGGGTTGCAGCCACCAGCCGATGATGGTGGGCAAGGGTTTCTGTGTGGATGGGAGGGGTGAGGGGTGTCACTGAATCACCAGGAAATTATTCAATGGATGTTTACCGCGATCACAGCAACAGGCGGGGGGGGGGCCACTAGACTACTGAGGAATATACATTGTACCGCGATTAGGTCTAGAGGTGGGAGGGCACCACTGGACTACCAGGGATTTTGTACGATGTTAACCAGTGATTTCAGCAATGGGAGGGAGGGGGGTACTGCTAGACTGCCAGGGATTAACTTACAGTACTGCTACCGGCGAGCAGGGTATGGAGAGGGGGGGGTCCACTAGACTACAAGGAATTGTTTATTAGACATATACTGTACCATGATTGGGGAATTGGGAGGGAGGGGGTCCACTAGACTACCAGGGCACCATGTGTGCTTGTGGATGGTGTACAGGGTGGTCAGGTGGCCACCCACAGCTGGCTGCTGCTATGTTGCGCCCTGCAATACAGCAGCCCACCTGTGGGTGGCTGGGAGTTGTTCCTACTCTTCACAGCTCAACTTTGAGCCCCCTATGTGGAGCAATGCAACTTTGATTTGTTTGCTTATGTCCACAACTTGAAACACTCACCGCGATGGCAGGAATTCTTCCTAGCCAAAACTGTTAACAGGGCATATACTATTTTTTACGATATTTTAAGTGAGGCTTTAAATAAGCATGCGCCCTTGGTTAAGGTGTGGGTCAGGAGCAGCACCTGCCATTGGTTCTCACCTGAGCTCAAAGCTTCCCCGTTAGAAAGGGATATTTTATGGAAAAAAGCCCAAAGAAGCAAGAACGACTCGGATTGGTGTCTTTTTAAGAGAGCACGTAACAAGTGCACCAAGTTGGTCAGAGCAGCCAAGGCCACCTACTATCGTCCGGAGTTAGCCTCTGCCTCAAGAAATCCAACAAAACTCTGGAAAACATTAAAAGACATGTCTGGACATGAGCCTGGTAATTCCATTCCAGCAAAAATTAAGTCCGGTGGCAGTGTTATCGCTAACCAATCGGAGATATTGGAAGCCCTCAATAAACATTTTGCAATGGCAGGGCTAGCATTTGAAACTTCTTCTGCCAATGACCTCTGCACAGCTCAGGGACCACCAACTCCCAAGTCCCCCCCTCTACCGAGGAGGCCTTCTTCCTCCTGCCTGTCTCTCTAAAAGAGGTGGAAGACCTACTGCTGCAACTGGACACCAGGAAGGGAGCAGGCTCCGACTTCATAGAACCATACTATCTGAAATGTGCCTACCATGTGCTTGCGGTTCCAATCACCCACCTTTTTAACATGTCACTCTCCCAGGGTAGCCTTCCCCTCAATGGAAAATAGCCCATGTCATCCCTCTATTAAAAGCAGGTGACCCCTGCAATCTAAATAATTACAGACCGAAACTCCCTCCTCCCCATCCTGTCTAAATTATTAGACAAAGTAGTGTGTGGCCAGCTAGGGATATACTTAGAATCAAGAAGCCTATTAAACCTGGCTCAGTCTGGATTCAGAGCAAAGCACAGCACCGTAACAGCCCTAGCTAAGGTGACCAATGATTGGCTCCTAGATCTTGACAAGAAGAAGCATGTCTGCGCTGTTTTCTTGGATCTTAGTAAGGCATTCGACACAGTCAATAACAGCCTGCTTCTTTCCTGGACCATAAATCTATGTGCTGGTTTGCAGACTACCTCGTAGAACAGAAACAGCAGGTTAAAGCTGAAGGTGATCTTTCTCCATTAAAACCTATGCTGAGGGGCGTGCCCCAGGGCTCTATCCTTGGTCCTCTCCTCTTTGCAGTCTACATTAACAACATCAATGACTCCATCAAAAAAGCCAACATCCACTTATTCACAGACGACGCTGTACTGTACTTGAGTTTTCCCACACCGGAAGCAGCCTGTGAAGACCTTCAAGCTGAATTTAACCTTCTACAATTCCAGCTCATAAACAAAAAGCTTTTGCTCAATGTGAAAAAGACAAAAGCCATGCTCTTCTCCCCCTCCTTGCATGTGGCAGTTCCTGCTGGGGAGGGAGCTATCCCACAAATTACCACTGTTCTTGGAGAAACACTAGAGTATGTAGCTAAATTCAAATATCTAGGAGTTTGGCTCTATCATAAACGTTCCTTCACCGACCATCTCGAAGAACTACAGAAGAAACTAAGGCAAAGATTAGAACTATTCTACAGAATTAACCACCTGCTCACAAAGGAGGCCAAGATTCAACTGGTTCAAGCTACCTTCCTATCTTTAACAGATTACGCGGACCTGCTCTACAGCCACTGCACTGCCTCTGCACTGGCTAAATTAGACACCCTCTACCACAGAGCTGTCAGGTTCATTACTGGCCTGCCACTTTCCACACACCACTGCTTCCTGTACTCATCATTAGGCTGGACTTCCCTTCACTATGGAAGGAACAGAAACGCTGCCCTATGGGCCTTCAGAGCGGTGACCAACAAGCTCCCCTCATATGTCTCAGACTGTATTCCCCGGAGTGTGTTAGGCACCTATGCTCTAAGGAGCTATTCCCTGATTGCCCTCCAAGTTCCAAGGGTCAAAACTCGTTTCGGCAAAGCTGCTCTAAGCTTCCCTTTACCCACATTGTGGAACAGTTTACAAAGGAACTTGAAGCTGAGCTGCCCTGTTAGCCTGAATATCTTCAAGGCACTCTATGATTGCTACATGAAAGCACCTTGCAAATGTTTTCCTCACTGTTAGCCCACTAATTCTGCAACTCCCCCTTTCCATCCTGATGCTCGCCATGTTTCTACCCCTGGCTCTCACTCTCTCCATATTAACTCTTCCTGCTGCACCCACCCTTCCCTGTCCACTCCAGCCTGGCTAAAGTCCCACCCCATCCACAGTAGTGTCCCAATTATCTACCCTCCTCCGTCATTATCATAATAAACAAGTACACGACAGCCTTCATCACTTTCTGTGGTTTTAGCCCAATTTTCCCCCAGCCGTCGGTAATATATCCCTCCTCTTCTTTACCTCTCTAACCTACCACCCCATACATGGCCTCTTTCCCCTATATGTGTAGTTGCCGGCTGCCTCACTCAAAAGATCTCTGCTTATAATCCCTGTATGCCTATGGTTGATTGTAAAATAATGCTGTTTTTTTTTTTATTCATTTCAACCTTGTATTGTACTGTATACACTGTATATACATTTTCTTCCTTGTATATTATTGCTTTTTGTATACCTGCTTCTGTACTGTACTTTGATGTATTCATGACCAGGTCCACCTTGCAAATGAGCCTTGCTCAATGGTGACCGCTGGGATAAATAAAGATTTTGATTGATTTTGATTGATATGCTCCGCACATCCCTGGCTGAATATCGAGATGTGCCACATATGCATGGGCACACCCCTTGCATCTGTGTCTCATGCAATTATATTGTGTCCCAACACATCACGATTTGCACTGCGTCTGCCAGCCCTTTCAATATCTCACTGGGGCGCAATGCGGGGTTGCACCAGCACAACTCTGTTGCACCATGCGTAACCCCTTTGAATATCCGGGCCAATATGTACTACACCCCCAAAAAATTGTAAAGAATGGGAAGAAGGACATCTTCTCAATGTTCTTATTGAGGAGAATCAGAGGGAACATTATTCCATCTCCTCTGGAGCTGTTCCAAACTGGTTCCCTTCTGGTCAGCTATACGCTCCTCCTTAGAGCCCCTTTTGGTGTTAGACTCAGTTTTTACCCCTTGTATCTGCTTGGTGGGCAATTATCCAGCAGACCTTTTTGGTCCTCGTAAGGCCTATATGGCTCTAATATTGATTATGGCCAAGATAGCTATTCTCAGGCATTGGCTGGATGATGTTACCCCTCTCCTTCAGGAATGGCATCAGGAAATGGCACAAGTGGCCGTGGAAAGACACACAGCATTCTGGCAGGATAAAGAGGAGAGATATCAATCTTTATGGGAGCCCTTGGAAGCTCTTGTACTGTAATGCATTCTGATCATCTTAGTATTGGAAACGGAGCAGGGATAGCCTATAGAGTACATCTCCTTTGCCCTTTTCTATTTGCTGTGAGTTTTTCAGTTTTGGCGGATCCCATGGCTTTATAGTTTGAGCTCCGTTTGGGCAGGGGGACGGTGAAGGGAGGGAGGGGGAGTTGTTAGTAGGGGAGTTTGAGGGTGTGGGGTGATTGGGGGGAAGGGATTGTTATTCAAATTTTTCTAGATATGCCATTCCATGTTAAATGGGGGATGGGCTGCTTTGATGTTTTGTTTGTACTTTAGATACTATCATTTGTATGGTGATGTTTCCTTTCATTGCTGTATATTATCTTGTTTGTATTCTTGAAAATTTAATAAAGTACATTAAATTGAAAAAAAAAACAATAAATGAAAAAACAATTAAATGTAGAGCATTACAGTATATTGCCCTTCACAATATTTTGCCATCCATTGCTGACAATTGTTTGATATTTAACATATATAGATTAGGGATGGGCAGGTCAGCTGTGACCCGGTTCTGACTTCCAACTCTGATTTATTTCCAAAAGGTTCTGATTTATTCTGATTTTCTCTAATGAATTGTGACCAATTTTTAGCCTATTTGAGTATGAGGAATGCATCAATATTATTCTTTTACATCCTTCTGTTTGTGTATGTATTTTCATGTCATTCAAGGTCAGCAAGCAGCCAACAGCAATAAACAATAAATTGACTGTTGTTCTTGCCAATCATGCTTATCAGCCACTACATGACATTCATAGGAAACAGTGGTCTGGATTCATAAAACTTTTGAAAATCCCACAGCTGAGGGATAAACCCAGCACAAGTGGGTTGCCACTCGCGGAACAGCAGTGTCTGCCACAGCTACAATATTCTCAAAAGTGCAGCTGGTTTATGACCAGCTACACAACTTACAGCAGCTTGCGGGTGGTGTTGCCATGAAAATTCCTGCAGCCGTGGAAAAATGGTTCGGCCAGTGAGACCAGCTGTAATATCTTCCACAGCTACTGTGGATGTGAATAGCAATCTCTGCAGCTGGAGTTGCGGTGTGGGACTTAGTCCCAAAAACATTTGTGAATCCAGCCCAGTGTATGCAGGTCTTTTGGGGCTTTGCAGTGACTGGAGACAGTGGGCTCAATTTTCAAAGAGCCCTTAGATCATCTCAATTTGCGGTGATGTAGGGCTGTGGCAAACTGCAGGTGCATTAGGGACCCTGCACCCAATTCTGTAAAAACAGGAGTCCCTGCACCAAAAACCCAGGAGCTTCTGCACCCACAGGTTAGTGCCAAACAGTTGGCACACTCTATGGAATCGCTGCAGGTTCAGCCCCCCACCCAATGCAACACTAGAGGGTCTGGGAAGGTGAGGGGGTTGAAATGTTTACCAGAAGGGGTCCAGGAGCAGAAAGAGCATAGGGGATGCAATAGGGGGAGTTTGAGAGATGGTGGGCATGCGAAGGGATGATGTGGGACTTGGCAGGGGTGCTGTTATATAATTATTAAGCTAATGGAAGGTACCACAGGGGGTCCAGGAAAAACCACTGCCCAAAGCTAGGGCTGCTTCCATGGCTGTGTCAACCTGGGTCCATAGCACTGTTTGTCCCTGGAAACCCCTCCCCCTTCAGTACCATGACATTAGCTTAATATTTTGTATAAACTGCACCCCCGCTGGGTGCCACATCACACCCTTACATGCCCACCATCTCCCCAACACCCCTTATGGAACCCCAGTGCCACTTCTGCCCCACACCCCACTTTCAGAGTCCCCCAAATTGCCACATTGGTGCACAGTGCTTAGACCACCTCATGGGTGGTCTAAGTGGAGCCCCTTGCTGTGCCCACAGCGGGACTTACAGAATACAGAAAAAATGGGATGGTACAGCACTAATGTGGTGCAAGCCCCCTTGTGACCTGGCACATGGGCACTTTTACAGCAAGTGTGGCACAAGGGGGCTTTGCCGCATGGCATCCTGATACCACTGCAACCAGTGTTTGAGAATTGAGGTCACCACAGATAATGATGCAAGGTGCCACTTGCATCATTCCCACTTGGCGCAGGCACCTTGCGTCATAGTTTTGCTGTTGAAAATCAGGTCAAACATTAGTCAGAAAGAGAGAGACCAACAAATTCAACAGCAGAAAGACAACAGTAGAGTGCAGATAAACCTTCATTGAGTCTGGCATGCTTTTTGGTGAGAGACAGGCAGCATCAGCAGGATATGTAATAGGGCCCCAGTCATCTCTCCTGCCCTTTTGACTGGAGATGTTATTTTTTTTTATTTGTAATTATTTTGTTTGCCTGCTTGA
The DNA here is from genome assembly GCA_016271365.2 of Neoceratodus forsteri. Lineage (NCBI taxonomy): Eukaryota > Metazoa > Chordata > Ceratodontiformes > Ceratodontidae > Neoceratodus > Neoceratodus forsteri. Next base: position 839,034,308 of record CM028131.1, read on the forward strand.
TGTTATAGCGTGCATCATGGGTCCCAAACCTTTCACACACTCCGGCCTCATTGGCCAAATATTTTTAATCACTTGTGCTTTCTAACTTACTTTTTTTTTCTATCTGGTTGACCTTGTCCTCACCACTAAGCATTGCATTTTTTTTTTATGGAGCTGTTTGGCCTCGATCACCACCTACTCCTGCCATGAGGTGCCCTTGCCAGTCCACAGCCCCATCGCCACCCCTCCTCCATCAAGCCAACAGGGATCAGGACCCGAGGACCGTGGTGGCTGGCACTCATGGCAGCTATGCTTGCAAATAGGTTTTTTCCTATGTGTTGCCCCCTTGGTTCCACTCTTCACCAGTGACATCCAGCAATTCACTGCCTGGAATAAACAAATTATACTCCACCTGGGTTCCCAAATTGAATGTAAAAAACATATACTGCAATACATATGATGTAATATACACCGTGACTTCACAAGATGGATTTTTTTTTACTTGATCTTCCTGTTATTGTTGCTGACCTTTATCCTCTGAATTCAAAGCAATAAATCATTACATTAAATGATATCATCACCATCATCTTTAAACCACCACCAAGGAAGCACCATTATTAGGAGACACCTGTTGCTGCTGTTTGTCATCATAGCTTTTATGTTCCTGCCACTGTTCTCTGAACTGGTAAGAGAATTTGTTGAGAGTGACTTTTAGAAATGTAAGGCACTGTACATGTTCAGGAGTAAGCCATATGCGGCCATCAAAGACAACATTTCCAGCTGTGCTAAATATACACTCACAGTAAACACTAGTGGGATGGCAATTAAGAAACTTAATAGCAAAAGCAGCAAGTACAGGCCACGCATTTTTATTTTCCAGCAAGTACTCAAAAGAGTCATCAGTAATATTAATGAGTAGTTCTCGTAAATAGGCATACACAATATCAGACGACTACAAAGAAGGAGACTCCACAACAGACACATCTGAATAATAATTTCCGTGAGTTTTGACCAAAACATGTGAGGGTTATCTGTGTGCTTTTCAGACGATATGACATTTTCAAAGGCCATGAAGGACTTTGTGGCTTGTGCCGGACTTCCCAATGTTGGTGAAGGAGTACATGGTGGCCCTAGGTGGAAACTACTGCTGTTACTACCAATACATGTTGCATCATCAGATGCAGCATACACGTCACGTGTTTCACTTGTATTGTCAAATAAAGTTCATTCCTTTTCCTGTGCAATTGCTGAAATCTGCATGTTTTTGTATTCAAGGTAAGAGTTAACAAGTTCTGAAGAAGGCAGATGTTGCAACTTAAACCAAGGGTCAAGAAGAGTGGAATGAAAAACATTTTTGTCTGCTGCGATATTGTGAAATCTTCCGCAATTTTGGAATTGCTGTATCAGTCGTCCATAAGGGGTAAACCAGATAAGTCTCCTTTTTGGACAAAACCTCTATGCAGCCTCCTGAGCTCCTTGCTCAATAAATTTATGATTGGAATAATCTGGCTTAGAGTAGCATTCTCTTTAATAATCTGTCTAGTTGCTTCCTCAAAGGGAGTCAAGAGCAATGTAAGATGCGCCACGAGACCCCGCTGGAATGAATTCAACACAACACAACACCATCTGCTACGTTGTGCTCCATGGTATATTCATGGACTGTCTTCTTTTGTGTGAGAAGTCTGACACATGTAAAACATTGAGTTCCATCTTGTCAGAACATCTTGTTTTAGTTGCTGTATTGGCAAGCCATTTTTTTCTGGAGGTCAGCCAGGATAAAATGTGATTTTACAGAGTGACTAAAATGGCCACAGATTTTCTTTGCAATCAATCAATCAAATCTTTATTTATAGATTGCTATTCCAAAGATCATAGCGCTATACAAAGTCAAAACAATAAAGTCCAGCTCCCACTCATGTTACTATGCTGTCGTCACTGGACAGGAAAGCTTGTACTAACAGATTTAATGAGTGTGCAAAGTACTGAATGTGAGCAAAACCACCATGTTTCAATGCACTTACAATATTGGTGCCATTGTCTGAAACCACAAATTCAGTATTGAATCCCAGGGGCTCTAACCACTCAGAAATTTTCTCACGCAACTCTTACAAAATGTTATCAGTGGCATTATGCTTGCCAAACATGCTAATGAAAAGAGCTGCCATTCTTTGTCTTTCTTCCTGTACATAGCTACTTGTGATGGTGTTTAAAGATAATCGTGACACCCAATGTGCTGTGATGCACATATAATCAGCGGTTTGAGAACTCGTCCACATGTCTGTGATCAGGTGCACAGAACCACATGGTTCCATTTCATAACAGTGCAATCAGAATGGCGACTTGCATAACAGTATGTACATTTTGCCAAATCCAAGATAAACTACACAGTCATCACAGCAATCCCCATAACAGCGATGGCACTAAACAATACAAAACTGGCACAATAAAAACTAACATTTAATGTGGAGGAATACGCCCCCCGGACCCTTCATATTAATATAATCAACTCCGTGTGGGGGCGGACACTGGGGGAAAGAAGAATACATGGGTGGGGAGCTACCGTGGCTGGAGCACCACAGTCAGGGGAACCAGAGGACAGAAAACAAAACCAAAAAATTACTAACAGCCAACACAAGTCAGAAAAACATATACCTGCAGGCAGTCCCGAACCCAGAACCATCAGAATTCCAGGCGGCAAGTGTATCCACCACTCCAGACAGCCAGCTCAGCAGCAGCAGGCTGCACTCCTCCATTTAGCCCACATCATAATATCATTCCCCATGTCAGTCGCCCTCGCTATCCTGTCATCACACACTCACTATTACCTCCCATTGCTACACCTGCACACTCACTACTCCATCGGGCATGCAAATTGAGTGGCTCATATTTGAGTCACTCAATTTGCTTCACCCATATATTGGTATACTGAACCACATTTACTCTCTTGAAGCGCTAATTTTATTTTACTTTGCATACATTCATACATTTTGGGAACAGGGACAGTTGCAAAATATTTATGGCTTGGTATGGTGTAGTGCGGAATAAAATAGTTTAAGGGCTCTAAACCATCATTCTCCACCACAGAAAATGGTTGCAGGTCCTTGGCAAAACATTCAGTTATTAACTGATTATTATTTAATATGACTTGATGTGATCTACTGTAGGCAGTTTTTTTGTTCAAACATCACAGTAATCCTCTGCTGTTTAGTTTGTGCAGGAGGGCAAAAAACCATGGGATTGCAGTGGCGAAGCTATAGTTTGTCCTAATATTTTTGTCAGTGAAGTCAAACATATTTTTTCTCTGCCTTGTCTCTCAGTCTCTTCATCATCATTTTTGTCTGTAGGACTATTTTCATCACAGATATTTTCCCTTGCTCAGGACTGCTACCAGCCGAAAGGTTTGATGTTCTGTTTGTAAATGCACTTGTAGTGATGTTGTCCTAAACTGGCCCCTCACTTTCCGCCTGCTAACTTCCTGATGACAAAAGGTGCAGACAGCAAAACATTCATTTCTGGGACTTTTATGAAAATAGCTCCACACAGCTGAGGCAGAATGTTCTGTCAACATGCCAGGAACTGCAGCAGTTTGGGTGGAAGATGATTCTGACCCCGATTCATGCACACTGTTGTTGTCCACAGAAGAGCTACTATGATCACAGATTTTTTTTTCCACTACTGGCTGTGGCTAGTGGTGGTGCTTGCTCTATGTGTTTTTTCTTTTTGAGTGGGGGAACCCAGGTGGCATCCTCTACCTCATCGGCATCACATTCTGATTCATCTCCTTTGGAAGAGCATAACTGTGATGCACTGTGATCTTGTACATTTACAGGCTCTTCTTCATCAGAGGTACTGCTTTCTGATGAAGGAGCCTGATATGCATGAATGGCATATCTTGGAGTGCCACATCTAGTGGCATTAGACAGAGCCTTTTTCTTAATCATTGACTTTCTAGGTCTAACTCTTTTGGCTACCTGTTTTCATGTTGTACTTTTATCTGATGTGCCTGGCAATGCTGATAATACTGTACTACTTTGATCAGGGGATTCACTAACATTATTTTCTTTTTCTGGTTGTGTTGCTTCATCATTTTCTGGTTGTGTTGCTTCATTATTATCAGTTGTATTAATAATATCTTCAGTAGTGAATTTCCATTTTTTTCTGAATTTGTTTATGGGAAATATTTATTTTTATGTGTACCAATTTTAGCCATACTGCTGGTGTTTGCCACATGTTCCATTTCCATAATAGACTCTGATACTGGATCCATCTTTTGAGGTCCAACTTAATTACTTAATTAGTAGTATTAGTTCAAGTTCAAGTTCAAGTTTATTGCAGGAAAACTCCATTGAGCAAGCTCATTCACAAGGAGGTCCTGTTCAGGAGGTTCAGATGCAGAGATGGGCCACACAGATTCTGAGACATGACACGCCCTCTCAAAATACATAAGGCACTATATGATTTAGTAGTAGTTCATTCACAGAGATGGGCAACACAAAGCCCGAGACGGGACACCACCTCCCTTCAAAATCTGTATGGCACTATGACTTAGTAGTAGTAGTAGTTCTGGCACAGAGATGGGCAGCACAGAGTCTGAGACATGATATCCCCTTCTCAAAATATGTGAGGCACTATATGACCTAATAGTAGTTCAGTCACAGAAAAAGGCAACACAGATTCTGAGACATGATACCTCATCTTCCAAAAATCTGTACAGCACTATGACTACGGATGGGCTACCTGATAGGTAGCTATAGCGGGTAGGTCAGGTATCAGCGTTTTTTGGCCGAGTAGGGTAGTTCAGGTAATTTACTACCCTACACGACATAACAGTGTACTTCAAGGGTCAGGTACTGTTGACATAGGTAACAGGTCAGGTAACAGGTAATTTAAATTTTAAACCAGCATTACAGGCAGCCTGTGGGGTCCTGAGACTCTTGCAAAGTTATAATCAGGCATTACAGGCAGTCTGCAAGATCCAGACAGCAGAAAGGAGCACATGACACCAGCCTGACAATCCAATTGGTCAGTGCTGGTGTCTGTGCTCCACGTCTATTGTGTGAGCATGCAGATAAAATCAGAGTTTCTCAGAAGAGGGAGGAATTGGCACTTGCTCATCAGCCGTGACAAAAAAAATGAAAAAAGTTTAAAACTTTTAAAAAACAAACAACCAGCACAAAGTTTAGTCCACAAACGAGCAAGAGTTGGGGACTGAAGGGGAAATAATTGGTGGGATCCAGTGTGGTGCTCGGAAGAGAAGGAGAAGGGGGGGGGCACTTGTTGTTGGCAGCAGCTGTGAAAATCACTTAGGCTGTATTACACATTGTCTGTTAGGTGCCCTGTCTGTGACAAAAGCCATTTAGGCTGTATTACACATTGTCTGTTAGGTGCAGTGAGCCCTGTCCAGCACATAGCTTCTCTGTGACTCTGCAGTATGGTGAAAGCCATTTAGGCTGTATTACACACTGTCTGTCAGATGCCCTGAGCCCTGTCTATGACATAGCTACTCTGTATCTCTCTGCAATATAGTGAAAGCCATTTAGGCTGTATTACACACTGTCTGTTAGATGCCCTGAGTCTTGTCTGTGACATAGCTACTCTGTGTGTCTCTGCAGTATAGTGATGAAAGCTGTTTAGGCTGTTTATTTTCATACTGTTTGTTAGGTGCCATGTGCCCTGTCTGTGACATATAGCTACTCTGTGTGCCTCTGCAGTATATTGAAAGCCATTTTAGCTTATACACACTGTCTGTAGTTAGGTGCCCTGAATCCTGTCTGTGACAAAGCTACTCTGTGTCTCTCTGCAGTATAGTGAAAGTCATTTAGGCTGTATTACACAGTGTCTGTTAGGTGCCCTGAGCCCTGTCTGTGACTTCACTGCTCTGTGTGTCTTTGAAGTTTAATGGAAACCATTTAGGCTGTATTACACAGTATCTGTTAGGTGCCCTGAGCCCTGTCTGTGACATACAGTAGCTACTCTGTGTGTCTCTGCAGTACAGTGAAAGCCATTTAGGCTGTATTACACACTGTCTGTTAGGTGCCATGAGCTCTGTCTGTGACATAGTTACTCTGTCTCTCACTGCAGTACAGTAAAAGCCATTTAAGCTGTATTACACTGTCTGTTAGCCTGTTAGGTGCACTGAGCCCTGTCATAGCTACACTGTATGTGACGTCTTTCTGTGGCATAGCGAAAGCCATAGCTGTGTCTACTATGTCTCGTATTTCTCAGACTAAGTCTACTAACAGGAAGCACAGTGCTGGTGCACATGCAACTGAAAATGAGTGGACAATATGAATCCTAACACTAATGAAGAACATAGCAACAATAATAACAATAACATCGCCAGGATTGGCACTAAATATCCTCCTGAACCAAAAACGCATGTTAGCAATTAAATGATAGTAGAGTTTCAGAACGAACTGACAGGAGTTACTCATAGAGGTACTGAACATTTTGCCACATGTGCCAGGAGACTTTGCAAGGAGGGGAAGGCATCCTCCTCAAATATAACCTCAGATGCCGAGGCAGAGAATGCTGACAAAAATGATGGTGATAGTGGGGACTGGGAATGGGATAGCACAGGCTATGTCCCACCTGATGATGACAGCATTTCCACTTCTTCTGAATCTTGTGGCAATGAGGTTGGTACTAGTTTTGATGAGGAGGCTGGAGAAGATGCCACTGAAGGGCATAGGAGGCAAGTGCAGAACAAAAATCATATGCTGAAAGTAAGAATAAGAAGATGACCAAGAATGGGAAAAATTCATGTGAACATGGAAATGGCAGTATAGGGTTTCCTCTAGGTCCCTTGACTGTACAAGGAATAGTGCCACGCACAATAGTACAAAGCACAAAGGGTAAATTTGTAGTGTGGAATTTATGTTATATTGACCCAGCAGGCATCCCTCAAGCTGTATGCAGTCTGTGCAAAATGTGTGTCAGTCATGGTGGCAAAATGGGACATTTTATATCATCAGTAATGATACGACATGCAAAGGCAAAACATCCAATTGAGTGCAGCAGGGCAAGGGACAGTGTGGTTGGTATGGGTGGTAGTGGAGGTGGTGGTGATGATGACCATAGTGACAATGAACTGGAAGCAGGAACTGGCATTTAATCACTTGATGTGTCCTTGCATTCTTCCCAGACAGACACAGATTGTTTTCTTCTGACACCATCAAGTGCTGCAAAATCCCACAGTAGTGCTCCACCTGAAAAAGGTATGAAAAGTACATCCTCTAAAATTCAAAATGTCTCATCACTTGCATCAACTAACATTAAAAGAAAGTGTTGCGTGGACATCAAAATTTACCCACAAGCATCCAACATGACAGCTGTTAAATGGAGCCATTGCAGAGCTGTTGGCCAATTGTCAGCTCCCTTTTCCTTTTGTTGCCTCGAAAGATTTTCTCAAGTTCATGAACAGGATGGGAGTCACGTGATGAACTCAAGTTGACCAGATGCTTCTCTCAGAGCTCTATGATCCACAACAATAAAACCATGGCAAAAATGGATTAAAAGGGCAAAAATATCATAACTTTGCACTTTTCTGCCAGATAAAATAGGTGGCTAATGAATTATTAAGGAATCATACTGCTCAGACATGGCAAATGAGCAAGCAAACGGAGTTTACCGGGACATAGTCCCTGCAGCAATACATTCAGCCATCTAAACGGCAGAAGCAGGACTCACTCTCCAAGACACCTCTAGACACAGCTTCTCTCAACTACATCATGGAAAATATGGAGCATTTCTTTTCAGATTTTGCATCAGTGAAACTAATCATCGGAGAGCGGGCAACTGACATGAAGTCAGTAAAACAGACTCTAGAATCACTAACAACCAGAATTTCAGATGTTGAAACAAGAATTAGCTGTATCGAAGACCAGCAGCTCAGAGACAGCAATGAACTACAGGACCTAAGGTAGAAAGTTCACAAGCTAGAAAGCTGAACTGAGGACCAGGAAAGCAGTTATAGGAGCAACATCCTTGTCCTGGTGGGCATACAAGAGCTGGCTGAGGGCAAAGATCTCACTTCTTTCACACATAAACTGCTTCAGGAGGTTGCTGATCCCCTGAAGTCAGGGGCAGCCTACGGGATAGAGCGAGTGCACAGATCACAAAGATGCCCTCCACCTAATGATGAGAAACCTAGAGCTATAATCCTCCACTACACCAACTTCCAAGAAAAGTTGTATATCATGGCACAGGCTCACAAAAAGGGAGCCCTAAGTTGGAAGGGCAAGCGCTGCTTCATCTTCAGCGATGTGGTGCCCGCTGTCTGAGACAAACAGCGGGCTTACCAAGACATAAAGAAAGCCCTTCATCAGGTAAATATCCCATTTGCCATTTTACATCCAGCAAGGTTAATAGTAACAACCTCCGGAGTATCCCATGAATTTCCCAGCACAGAATCTGCCCACAGGGACCTACCAAAGCTTCTCCCTCACATTTTCCCTATCCACCAAATCCAACCAACAGCCCCTAATAAAGGCAAAACAAGCCACTAACCTCAGGTAAAAAGCATACAAATACCAAGCTGCATTTGCAGAACCTGACCGCTCTTCTCAGTAAAGCTGTCTCACTTCACAGGAGCCCCAGCATGCTCCCTTTCTCATTCCTCCTGACTCTGCAAATTCTTTAATACAACCACTTTTTTCTCAGAGAAGCCTCATCACACTTAGGTAACAGCAACACTTCTGCAGGGAAGGGGAGCTTAGCACTTTAAGTTTTTTAACCCCTTCACAGCGAAGTGACACATACTGTAGTTGCAGTTTTTCCACTGACTTTTATTTAATTCTGGTGAGAAGGGGTTAAGGTTTGAAACATGGCGGGTCACTTAACATCCTTTGTTCTCTTTACTTCATCATCTGGGATTCCTGCTAAAGACCTCCACTGGAGCCATAAAACCACCATTTACAACTAACTGCACTATCTGGGTCCCAGGACTACACCTTGTTGGTGGAATTCCAACCATCTTTAACTCCACCCCCATCCTAGACCTTCGAGCAGACAAGCTATCTGAAGCAATGGCCTGTAACAAAACACCTAGTCAAACAAACAGCAGCCTCCCATAAACTATCTGCATCAACTCTCTCTTTTGACTGTCCTGCATACTATTGGCATGTGGCTCTCCTGCTTGCTCAGGAAAATAATCAAAGATGCAGAATACAGCCAAATTACAGACAATCAATTTTTTTAAATTAAAGCATTAAGTCTATATCACCATTGAAGTCACTATAGGTTTTTAGACAAAGGAGAGTGATAGCCAGCAGTCCATTTATTTTACACTTTCATGAACGGTGCTTGCTGCATAGCAATACTGTATGGGGGGATCTATCAAACCTACAGGGGTTAGAATTGGATAATGAGCAGCAGGGAGACTGGAAAATGTGACAAAAAAGAAGTGCACTATTAACCCGAATACCTTGGAGAAATGAAATGATATAGAAATGTAACTAGAGGAACTTACCTCCCACCAGGAGTACTGTGTAATTACAGCACTAGTTTTGCAAATACATATCATGTGGGTTTGTGTGTGTGTGTGTGTGTGGGTGTATATATGCATGTTTGTGTACACACACACGTGTGTGTGCGCAAGCTCGTGCGTGGTGTGTGTGTGCGCGTGCGCATATGCTTATATAGATATAAACATATGCACATATAGATATAAACATTTAACTTGGAATCAACAAAATCGAGTCAGACATTAATGCAATACAACAAAAACATTTTGTCTGCCTTCACTCATGCGCGCGCGCGCGCGCACACACACACACACACACATACACAGATACATATACTGATTTGTAAGATATTTGATGCATTTACTTCACTGGACTATGCAGCCAGTGTAGTGTTATGCTTGTGCAACTGTGTTAGTTTGGATTTGGCTGTTCGCATTCTCTATTCCAGAGGAATTACCGCCCTGTAGGGGTACGAAGGCAAGGAACCCTCGGAGAGGGTTCCACCCCTAGAGGTGCAATGGGACAATTCCTGCGGCTAAAGGTACCTTAGGAATCCCCCTAAGGAGAGAGTGCTGCCACTGGAGGAGGAAGGGAGGATGGTGGGGCAAAGAGAAAAAATGCTTCACAGTGAGGCTTAGAGGAACTGCTTATGTAGCTCAGCAAGTGGGAGTGGCTGGCTGCTTGGCTACCAAACTACAGGCAAGCCTTTCATTTCAAATGTTATGGGAACTGGTTGTTAGTGTATGTTATGCTATTGATTGTCAAATATGGTATTGCAGTAACCATGCAGGTAGAGGGGCCGAGTATGCCGCATGCTAGGCACCCCGCCGGTGAGACAGGTGCACTTGGCACTGGAAGCCAAAGGAACAGTAAGTTCCAACAGCAGTAAGCAACTACAGCACAATAACAATGTCCACTCTTTGGGTGGAGCTGCTGGGGGGGGGGGACAAAAGAATCACACCAGGGGGAGCTGATGCAATGGCTGGAGCCTCTTACCAGAACATTACTGCAAATCCACAGACTGTGCACAGAAAGATCCCTGTCGAGCCGCAGGTCTTCCCACCACAGCCCCAAATTAGTTACTTCAAGACTAGAGATGTGCAAAATTAGAAAATTTTGTTCTACAAAATATTTCACGAAATTCACTCATTTAGTGAAATATTTTGCTGGTGCAAAATGCGAAATTCTGCAGGGGAAATGCAAAATTTTGCAACAAAATGTGAAATTTTGCCTGCAAAATGGTGAAATTCGGGTGAAATTTGGCAAAAGTGCACATGACACTTCGCAATTTCACACCTGGCAAATAATTTCATGGAATGGCAGGATTTTGCAAAATTTTTTGAGTGTCAAAATTGCCAGTTTTGCAGCAATTTCACCAATGAAATTTTATTTTGCAACATCTCTATTCAAGACCATGGCCGCTTGGCAGGGTCCAACAGAAGGGATGCCCTGGGCTCCCCCTTCCCTGTTGTAAAGCCAATAAGCCAACTGGCCACTTTAATGGGGGGCATACCACTGGGTTACACAAAGTACACAAGAAGTGGATAACCTGCAAACATGCCTGTTTTTTTCTGCCTCATACTGTTAATTCTAGGTACGATATAAAAGAATAACAATTGTGTAAATATTTGATAAGAATGTTACGCCCTTTCACATAGCTATTAAATCTTGGATCACAGACAGAAAGCAGCACTGGACGAGAGCCTTGCATGGACTGAAGATCTCAGGGGCTAGCCCCTGCCTATCTGTATCCTAGACCACAGGGTCTGGGATGATAGGCTCCAGCAGGCCCCTTCCTTGTTATTCTCTGTCCCTAGTTATAGTTAGTGTTATAGTTAGATTATGTGTGAGTACTAGCATTAGTAGCAACCTTGTTATTACTCCTAGATTTAAGACCTTTAGTTTTTGTGTTTTTGTATATGCTTTTGTCAAACTATGCTTTTCCTTGCAAACAATTGATTTTCACAGTCAGACAGCATTGCTAGCGTCATCTCCACACCATCTGGGGGGGGGGAGGCACCAGGAGCAGAAGATCTCGAGGCAAACAGCCCAACCCTAAACCGCTTACTGAATGCAAAGCAGAACCCGCTGGGTGGGTGGAGACAAGGTGCACTGGCTCCCTTCCACACACCTGACCTCCAAAGCTTACATCATGACCACTTTCCCCATAGGATAACACTCCCAGGCTATAATATCACCACATGGAATATTAAAGGGGCCCAGATGAAAGAAAAAAGACACCAAATACTCTGGCACCTCAAACACCTAGGCACAAACATTGCCTTTCTTCAGGAATTACAAATGCCCCATGCTCAAGCCAATCTATGGCAAAGGGAGTGAGTAGGCCAGGTCTACACAGCAGGGGCGAATACCAAATGAGCCGGAACGACTATCCTAATTCACTGCAACACCACTTCCAGTTATTTAGCCACTCCTCTGATCCTAATGGGCACCTTGTTGTCCTCAGGAGGGTGCTAGACAGAACTGAGATCCTACTGGCATCAGTGTATGACCCTAACAAAGAAGACCCACAGTTCTTCTCCTCCTGCCTAGCAGAACCAGGGACACACCAATCGACACCAATGATCTTGGCAGGTGACTGGAACAGAGTTTAAAATGCTACACTGGACAGTTCCAACTCTGTTAGGAAGGGCCTCACCCCAAATCAAAGGGCTATACAGAAAATACAAGAGTCACTGGGGCTTATAGAAACATGGAGGATTCTTCACCCTGGAGACAGAAGCTACACCTTCCTCTCCCCTGTGCACAATTCATCCTCATGTCTGGATGACTTCCTCACCTCCCCTGACATCCTCACAAATTTAACCAAATGTGAAATTATTACTAAAGTCATATCCAACTTTCCTTGTCTCCCCCTAAAGCCCTCAGACATGGATAGGGCATGGCGACATAACACATCCCTCCTCAAGGACCCACACACTCTACAAAAACTACAAACTAGGACAGAGCACTTCTTTAAGGAAAATACCAATATGGTAGACAACTTTGCCCACATGTGGGAAGCATATAAATGCACCCTTAGAGGAGAATGCATATGAATAGCGGCCACTAAAAAGTGAACAAATGACCATAAGGTAGCAGAACTGCACCAAGAAATCAGGGCACTGGAGCACACTATTTCCAGAGCATCCCCAGAATCTGACTGACCCAGGCTGAACTCAACCAGAGCCAAGTACGAGAAACTCTTGAGAGAAAAGACAGATGTTGCCATATTCTGGGAGAGAGTCATGCATGTAGATCAAGGGGAAAAGATGGGCAAACTCTTTGCACTAAGAATAAAGCAACAAGAGTCCCTTAAGTGAATCGAAGGTATTTGCTCTTCTCCTTTAGAGCTTCTAGTCATTAACTCCAAAGCCATAGCCAAAGCATTTGCCGAATACTAATGGCAACTATACTCAGAGGATACGACAGCACCAGTCTCGGACATCCCAGCATTTCATCAAAGCAGCCCATCTACCCAAAATACCACAGGAGAGCATGGACAAACTAGGAGCAGATATCTTAGCAGCAGAGGTGGCCCCAGCTCTCAACAGCCTCCCCTTAAACAAGGCCCAGGTCCAGATGGACTACCAAGCAACCTCTATAATTCCCTCCAACAACACCTGGTCGAGCCGCTAACTACCCTCCTTGCTGAGATAGTCTGGAGGTCTTTGGAGAGGGGTATTTTTCCGAATCCCCTGAAGGAGGCCGTGGTTTGGTCCCTTCTTAAGAAGCCCTCCGTGGACCGGGACTGTCTGGCAAACTACAGACCAGTCTCAAAACCTGCCCTTTGTGGGTAAGGTTATTGAGAAGGTGGTTGCGTCACAGCTGGAAGACCATTTGACCAGCTACAATGTCTATGTCTCTCTCCAGTCTAAATTTAGGAAGAGACATAGTACCGAGACAGCCCTTTTCCGGGTACTAAATGACCTCCTAATAGCGAGAGATCAAAGGACCCGTTCTATTTTGGGTCTTTTAGATCTCTCTGCGGCATTTGACACTGTGGACCACGGTGTGCTGTTGGAGTGCCTGCAGCTTATCTGTGGGCTCTCTGGTACGGTACTCAGATGGTTTTGATCATTCCTCAATGGTAGTACTCAGAGAGTGATGTTGGGAATTTTTTCCTCGGCACCACTCCCCCTATCCTGTGGGGTGCCGCAGGGCTCCATACTGTCACCCATGTTGTTTGCAGTGTACATGCTGCCTTTGGAAGCGATTATTAGGCAGCACAGTTTGAGTTTTCACTGCTATGCTGATGATACTCAGCTGTACATGTCCTTTCTGCCCAATCAGGGTGATGCTGTCTCGGTTTTTAACAACTGTCTTGCCAAGATCCAAGACTGGATGAGCATGAGTTGGTTATGGTTAAACTTGGAAAAACTGAGGTGTTGGTGGTGGACCCAGGTCGTCGGGAGGCGGGTTTGTTGGCAGAAACACCCTCTGACCTATGGCTTGGGGGTGTTCAGCTAACTACCTCAGACTGGGTGCGGAACCTGGGCATTATTTTGGATGACCATCTGACCCTTTAATCTCAGGTATCGGCAGTTGTCAAAACCTCATTTTACCATCTGAGGAATGTCGCCCAGGTAAAACATCTGGTTCTTCCTGATGATCTTTCTACATTGGTCCATGCCTTCATTACCTACCACCTTGACTACTGCAATGCCCTTCACCTAGGGCTACCGGGGGTTGATATCCACTGCTTGCAGCTAGTGCAGAATGTGGCAGCTAGGCTGTTGACTGGTATTTTTAGGACCAGTCATACAATGCCTGTGGTCCGTGGACTGCACTGGCTGCTAATACAGTGGCGGATCACCTTCAAGGTCGCTTTGTTGACCTATAAGGCCCTACACGATCAGGGACCTACTTACCTGCAAGATCTTCTCAGCCCCTACTGCCACACCCACTCCCTCCGATCCACTGATGAGGGATTGCTAGAGATTCCCAGGGTTTGTTTGAAGACATCTGGGGCTCGGGCATCCAGTTTTATGGCCCTAACCCTGTGGAATTCTCTACCTCGTCGGGTGTGAGATTTCCTGACTGTCCAAAGTTTTAAAACTGCACTTAAAACCTATTTATTTAGTCTAGCATATTCTGATTTTTAGGCCACTGTTGTATTTATGGAATTTTAAATTGTTGGTTTGTTGATATTGCAAAGACCCAGAGTGCATGAAGAACTACAGCCCCATCTCTCTCTCCTTAACACAGACATCAGAATTTTGGCTAAGATACTTACCCACAGGATCAGGGCCAAGTGGGACACCCTAATTGGGCCAGAACAGGTAGGCTTCATGCAGGGCCACCTCTTCTCGGATCACATGTGCAAAATCTTACATCTTCTTGATGCCACCAGGAACTCGAAGCATCCTGCAGCACTGATATCATTAGATGCCAGGAAGGCCTTCAATAGGGTCTTTTGGTCCTTCCTGTTCCAAGCACTGGGTCACTTCAGCTTCCCAGAATCTCTCACAGACTGTATCAATCTCCTTTACTCCAGTCCCTCAGCATATATTATCTGCAGTGGGGTTTGCTTGGAACCCTTCTGCCTGCAGAGAGACACACACATCAGGGCTGCCTTCTCTCTCCCTACCTCTTTAACCTATGCCACGAACCCCAAACAAAACATATCCTTCAATGTGAAACAACTAAAGGAATCAAGGTAAGCCATAACAAATATAAACTTCAACAAAGCAACCCATCTACCCAAAATACCCCAGGAGAGCATGGACAAACTAGGCGCAGACATCTCAACATCCTCCCCTTAGACAAGGCCCCAGGTCCAGACAGACTAGTAAGCAACCTCTATAAATCCCTGTAACAACACCTGGTTGAGCAGCTAACTACCCTCTTTAACATGGCGTGGCACAATAACTTGCTAGAGTCATCCCTACAGCAGGCCATTATTACCCTTCTCCCAAAACCCAGCAAAGACCCCGAGTGCATGGAGAACTACTGCCCCATCTCTCTCCTTAATACAGACATCAGAATTTTGGCCAAGATACTTGCCCACAGGATCAGGGCTGTGTGGGGCACCCTAATTGGGCCAGAACAGGTGGACTTCATGCAGGGCCACCTCTCCTTGGATCACATGTGCAAAATCTCACATCTACTTGCCGCCACAAGGGACATGAAGCATCTCACGGTACTGATATCCCTAGACACTACAAAAGCCTTCGATAGGGTCTCTTGGCCCTTCCTGTTCCAAACACTGGGTCACTTCAGTGTCCCGGAATCTCTCATAGACTGGATCAAGCTACTATACTCCAATCCCTTAGCATATATTATCTGCAATGAGGTTAGCTCGGAATCCTTCATACTGCAAAGAAGCACATGTCAGGGCTGCCCGCTCTCTCCCTACCTCTTTAACCTATACTTCAAACCCTGAGCAAAACATATCCTTCAATGTGAAACAACTAAAGGAATCAAGGTAGGCCATAACAGATATAAACTCTCCACGTGGACGATATTCTACTCCACATAGAAAATCCAGAACAATCAATTCCAGTCACCATCTCAATATCAACAAAATTCAGCACCCTGTCAGGTTATAAGATGAACATATAGAAAACTACTATAATGCCACTTAATCACTGAACCCTAAAATCCCAGGTTCTCCAATAGGGAGGTACCTGGGCACCAGACTCCACCAAATATCTGGGGATACATGTCAGCAACTGTCCCACAAGATGATTACCAGTAATTTAGATTCAATCCTAACAGCCATCAGACAGAATCTACACCATTGGACATCCCTTCCTATGACACTCAGGGCTAGAATCAATGTGGTTAAAATGACTATCCTACCAAGAATATTTTACCCCAGGGATGATCCACCCCTTTTTGCCCATCAAATAGTTCACCAGGCTGAAATCTCTTCTGACCCCTTTCCTCCAGGGGGATAAATCCCCACACAGAACTTACCACAAACTCTCTCCACTGAAGAGGATGGGGGGTTACAACTACTGGACTTCTATCTATATTATTTGGCTCTACCAGCAGGAAAATTCCTGAAATGGCTGCCAACAACCCCACCAAACCATTCTGACTCTAATTCCCCTCATTGGTTACGAACAGAGACAGAGCTATGCAATCAATTCCATATCAATCCTAAAGCACTAATCCATAAACCGCATGCCAAACTACATAAGCCCCTCAAGGATACTCCCATTGGGACCTCCCTGCTCGTAACCTAGCAACTACACACACGTTCCTTCATTCCCAACCCCTATTCCTCTTGGATCAGCCCATATCAGGTAAAACCAACTTCAAAATACAGAATAAACTCATCCCTCACAACTTCCTAGTACCCACCCCCACCCTATTCCTAAACCAGCTCATACACGAGGGCTCAGTCATCCCAAACAACACCTTCTCTGAGTCACTCCCCAACACAAAAATATCCCCCAGCTCCTTCTTACAGCTCCGCCACACAATCATATCTACCCTCAGTCCAAGACCTTGGCCCTTCCCTGATGTTTTACCATGGAGGGACCTTACCCATCTCGTTACTCATCCACATGTCACCTCCCAGCTCTATAAAAAAACTGAAGAAGGTATCTACCCCCAAGGACATAGACAAGTGCTCACACTGGGAGAAAGAATTCCCAGAATTTAAACAGCTCTCCACTCAGCAACTCATTTGGAGGAATCTGCACAAATACATCAAATGTGATGGGCTCAGAACCATGCAATACAAGATTGCTCACATGTATTACACACTAACCAAGCTCCATAGGATGGATCACCTCCCGTCTCCTAAGCAAATGTCAGTTAAAAGAAATCTAAAACACATCCTATGGAACTGCCCAAAAGCTAGACCCCTATGGGAAGACATCTGCAGTTACTTAGACCCACTCCTAAGGCTGGATGATTCCTTTACAACTTGAATCTGCCTACTGGGCCTTGACATGGACTTGGTCTTTGGCCCTTTCAAATTTAACATTTCCCTCATCTCAGCAATAGCCAAAAAGGTAATACTCAAACACTGGCTGGACAACTCTATGCTCTGCTTCAGGGAGTGGCACAACTCCATCCTGGAAGCACTTAGAATGGAGAAAATTATTAGCTCCCACAGCAACTGACTGCCCCAGTTCCACAAAAGATGGGAGTCCCTAGAAACTCTTCTGTGATTGGACTGATCCCTCCCCAGGTCACAGGGGAGAAAAAGCCTCCTCCTCTCAACAATCTCTAGCCACCCTACTTCTGAGAGCATAAACCATCATTTGCCAAAAGCCGGGTAGGGGAACAGGCGCCACCCCCTGCTCCTACAGAATGAAGAACAGGGAAGTTTCACATTGTCTGTACTGTATAAATAATTTGTTAACAATCTGTAATTCTCTGTTTAATTGTATCCTTAAATATTTTCTCAATCAAGTATATAATATTAAAAAAAAGTTCATGATCGGGATTGAGCTACGGTGCACCATTCCCTGTCCAACATATTTCTCAAAAAAGGCTATTCCGCAGTTATATGACTTGGTGTGTGGTGCAGTCACTAAACAGCTGAAACTCTCTGAGGTGAAGCAGGTTCTCATAATCATAGATATATGGACCAGCAACCAAACAATTGTCTACATGACTGTTACAGCTCATTGGTCAAGTTTTTGTTCAAAAAATAATAATTCTCGCTCTACCATAAGTAGTAGGAAGCAGGCTGTATTACGTGTCAGCACTTTTGAAGAAAACGACACTGCTGTGAATGTTTTGCAGGAGCTGCAAAATCAATTCCAGAAATGGCTTACTCTGTATTCCTCATCTCCAGGGTTCATAGTATCAGATAATGGTGCCAACATAGTCAAGGCTGTTAGAGATGGCAACTACCAACTTATACCTTGTTTTGCACATTGTTTATATCTTCTCAGCCATAGTTTCTGAAATGGAAACAGAAATGTTAAAACCCTTTTAGGTCTTGCTAGGAAAATATGTGGGCATTTCAGCCACTCTGTGAAAGCTCAAAACATCCTGAAAGGGCAGCAGAGGTCAAACAATTTACCCTTGCATACATTAAAGCAGGAAGTTCCAACCCACTGAAATTCAGCATTTTCATGTTGGAAAGACTTCTTGAGCAGAAAAACGCTGTACATGAGTACACCATGCAGAATCAAATAGGTAAAGTAGACATAATGTTCAGTTCCAGCAGTTAGACAATGCAGGAATCTTTGGTCACCTTACTGGAGCCATTGGAGGTTGCCACATGTGATGTCAGTGCAGACAGCGCAACTCTGAGTCAAATTCTTCCTCAAATCAAATTTCTTCACATTTTCCTTGATGACATAAAGAAAGACTTTCAGTCAAAAGAATACACCACTGCTGTTAAGCTGGCAGATGACTTGAGTCTCAGACTGTCAGATGATCAGAGAATAAATGCCATGTTTAAGAATGATACGTATGTATTGGCTATGTTGCTAGATCCCCACTTCAAGTGTAACATCAAAGCCATCCTTTCAACAGGGGAAGACATTGAGTATTGGAGAGATCTTCTGCTAACCAAATGTGATATTGCCCTACTAACACCATTAACTGATGTACAGCAGTCAAACCCTGCTGAACCATCACAGTGCACCTCTGACATAGACAACAGTACATTTACCATTTCTTCTCAGTCAGAAGTGTTATCAATGAGAGAAAGGACATGTACAGCTACTTCTTGGCCATCCTACTGTATGTTCAGGTTCAGAAAAGAAAATCATATCTGAGTCACCTGCAACAACATTGACTGGTGCCCTGTGAAGAAAGTGCAGCAGGGTCATCTGCCAGACTAGTAACCATCTCACGCAGCACAATGATCCTGGAGTACTTTGCAGACCATACTGTTATTGGTCTCAAGGAAGGTCCATTACTCTGTTGGAAACAAAAGAGAACAATATGGCCAGATCTAGCAAATCTTGCAATAATGCACCTCAGTTACCCACCTTCAAGCGTTTATTCAGAATGCATATTTAGTGCAGCTGGAGGAACAGTCACTGACCACAGAACACTGCTTAGTCCTGCAAATGTGGAATGGCTTACATTTCTCAGAATGAATGCTGAAAAATTCCTTGTTGTTAAACACCAAGGTTCAGGCACACACCAACCTCTATAGAGGGATGCCAGAAGTCAAATATCAGTTAAAAGTTCATACTTTATTGGAAGCACACACCCTGCCTGATGTGTTTCGGACCCCTCGTGGTCCTTTCTCAAAGGCTTTTGAGAAAGGACCACAGGAAATCAAATCCCATCGAGCAGGATATGTCTTCAATAAATATGAATTTAATTAATATCTGACTTCTGGCATCCTATAGAAGGTGTACTAGTATTGTGTTTAAGTATTGAATTTTTCAGTGCACCACTGTCCTAGTGTGCACTTTCCTTTCTTCCTAATTTCCCACTTGTCAAACACTAATTTATGTTAGTCTGATCCTGAAAATGAAGAACAGCCTGCAAACAGTGATACAGAATATGATGACTATGTTGTGTATGAAACAAATGGAACCATCACCACTGCCACCATGCCAGCCACGTGTTGCACACTAGTACTATTCTTAGTTTTATTTTGTCAGTCATCAGTTTATACTATGTAAGTCTGATTGATGCCCACCATTTGTATATTTTTTGGAAACAGCAGCAGGCTCAATCAAAGCAGCCGTGCCTCTCCTACCTGCCTCAGCAATGCCCACTATGGGTATAATTTTGTACGCAGCAGCAGGTATGCTAAGAGAGCCTGTGTCTCTCGTATCTGCCTCGGCAATGCCCACCATGGGTATAATTTTTGGAAACAGCAGCAGGATCACTCAGAGCAAATGCACCTCTCACACCTACCCCAGAAATGCCTGCCATGGGTATCATTTTTGGAAATAGCAGCAGGCTCACTTACAGCAGTTGCACCTCTCATACCTACCTCAGCAATGGCCACCATGGGTATAATTTATGGAAACAGCAGCAGTCTCACTCAGAGCAGCTCTGCCTCTTATACCTACCTCAACAATGCCATGTAGGTATAATTTTGGAAACAGCAGCAGAGCTCACTCACTTAGCAGCCTGCTCTTGTACTACCTTAGTAATTCCCACCATGATGATATTTGGAAACAGCAGTAGGATCACTCAGGACAGCTCGCTGTCTTTACCTAACTCAGCAATCACCACCATGAGTTTAACTTTAGGAAATAGCAGCAGGCTCACTCATAGCAGCTGCACCTCTTGTACCTGCCTCAGCAATGTCCGACATGGGTATAATTTTTGGAAACAGCAGCAGGCTCACTCAGAGCAACTGTGTCTCTCATACCTACCTCAGAAATGCCTGCCATGGGTATAATTTTTGTAAATAGCAGCAACATAGAAACATAGACTTTGACGGCAGATAAGGACCACTTGGCCCATCTAGTCTGCCCATTTTCCTACCTACAGGATAGGCCGCAGATCCTAGTTAACCAACAGCCTATTTCTTCCTACCCCTACAAGAATTGCCTTATGTCTGTCCCATGCATTCTTGAATTCTCCCACAGTTTTAGACCCCACAACCTCATCAGGAAGGCTGTTCCATGCATCCACTACCATCTCTGTGAGTAATATTTCCTCACATTGTCCTGAACTGCCCCCCTCTATCTTTAAATTGTGTCCCCTTGTTCTTGCACGTCTCTTTTTCTGAAAGATGCTACCCTCTTGGATTTTGTTGATTCCACTGAGGTACTTAAAAGTTTCTATCATGTCCCCCCTCTCCCTTCTTTCCTCAAGGGTATACATATTAAGCTCCTTTAGTCTCTCCTCATACGGCTTCTCTTGCAGACCCTGCACCATTTTAGTTGCCCTCCTCTGGACTGCCTCTGTCCTGTCTATGTCCTTGCGGAGGTGGGGTCTCCTGAACTGGACACAGTACTCCAGATGGGTTCTCACCAACTGTCTGTACAGAGGGATAACAACTTCCTGTTTTCTGCTGGTGATGCCTGTCCCTATGCATCCCAATATACCCCCAGCCCTCCCTACTGCCTTCTCACATTGCTTGCTAACCTTAAGGTCACCTGATATGATTACCCCCAGGTCCCTTTCCTTTTCTGTTGTTGTAACTACCTCCCCTCCATTGTGTATTCTTCCCCAGGGTTCTTGTTTCCCAGGTGCATTATTTTGCACTTCTTTGCATTGAATCCTAGCTGTCATACTTCTGACCATTCCTCCAACCTTGCCAAGTCCCTTCTCATCCTTTCCACACCTCCTTGTGTATCAACCCTGTTGCAGATCTTTATGTCATCTGCAAAGAGGCATACTTTTCCTTATAGTCCCTCTGCAATATCACCTATGAAGACATAAAAAAGGACTTGACCCAATACTGAACCCTGTGGTACCCCACTAGTAACCCCTCTTTTTTCAGAGTGGACTCCATTTACAATTACCTTCTGTGTCCTGTTGTCCAGCCAGTGTTTTACCCAGGCTGCCACCCTGGGACCCACTCCCAGGCTGGTTAATTTGACTATTAATCTTGTGTGTAGGACTGTGTCAAATGCCTTGCTAAAGTCTAGGTAGGCCATGTCCACAGCCCCTCCCTGGTCTACTACTTTGGTCACCCAGTCAAAGAAATCAATTGGATTCATCTGACATGACCTTCCTGCTGTGAACTCATGCTGCCTTGGGTCCTGTGTCCCACTGGCCTCTAGGTACTCAACAATTCTTTCCTTCAGAAGTGACTCCATCACTTTCCCTACACAGAGGTCAGACTGACAGGTCTGTAGTTTTCTGCCTCTGTCCTGGTCCCACTTTGTGAAGGGAATCACATCCGCCTTCCTCAGTCCTCGGGTACCACATCATCCTCCATGATTTATTAAAAAGAGTAGCCAGTGGTTTCACTAGTTCCCCTTAATTCTTTTAAATTCTGGGGTGAATCCATCAGGCCCCATTGCTTTGTCCACCTTCAGTTTTAGGAGTTCTTGCAGAACCCTTTCTTCTGTGGAAGGACTGGGATCACACCCTATCAAAGAGTCTTCTGTTAATTGGATTAGGTGCCGCCCTCCTCTTTTGTGAATACTGAGCAGAAATATTTGTTCAGTATCCCTGCTTTTCACTGTTCCCTCTGCCCACCCACCGTTCATTCTATTCAGCCTCACTATCCCTCCCTTTGTCTTTCTACGCTCGCTAATGTACCTATAAAAGGTTTTATCCCCCTTCTTAACCGAGTTGGCTATCTTTTCCTCAGTCTGGGTCTTTGCTATTCTGACTTTCCTCCCTGCTTCCTTCTGCCTTAACTGGTATAGCTCTCTGTCCTGCTCCTTCTGTGTTTCTTTATACTTCCGGAATGCTATCTTTTTCTTCCTGACTTTCACAGCCACCTCTTTTGAGAACCATAGTGGCTTTTCTTCATTTTGATTTGTTTATTTGCTTCACACAAGGCTTGTTGCCTCTGTGATGGCAGTTTGATGATTCCCCATTGTTGCTCACACCTCCTTCTAGCCTGTTTGCTAGTGCTTTTCTGAGCACTCTCCCATCTTGCCAAAGTCAGCCCTCCTGAAATCAGTACCCTCACTTTTGTATGGCTTGACTCTGTAGCTGAGTTTAACATGAACCACACTGTTTGATGGTCACTTGCTCCCAGATGGCAACCCACTTCTAGATCTGAGATCCTCTCACTGTCCCCATTTGAGAGTATGAGGTCTAAGATTGCTCCCTCATGATTAGGTTCTGAAACTAGCTGTCTGAGGCCTACCACTTGTAGGGCATCAAGAATGGCCCTGCTCTTGGATGTGGCTGCAGCAAATGTGCTCCAGTTAACATCTGGCATATTCAGGTCTCCCATCAAAAGTATCTCCCCTTTCTCTGCCATTCTAAGAATGCCTTCTATCATATCCTTGTCCAATCCGTCCCCCTGACATGGGGGTCTGTACTCAACCCCTGTGCAGATTATGGTGCCCTTTCCAGTCTCCAAGGTGACCCACAGTGCCTCCTCTCCTCCGTTTTCTCTTTTGTTCAGTTGCTTTTATCCCTTCCTTTACATAGAGAGCTACTCCTCTCCCTCTTCTCCCCTGCCAGTCTCTCCTGTAGGTTATGTACCCTGGTATGTTAACATTCCAGTCATGGTTCTCTGTGTACCATGTTTCTGTGACTGCTACCATATCCAGGCATCCCATCTTCCATCAAGGCCACCAGCTCAGGAAGCTTGTTGCCCAGACTACGGGCATTGGGACTCATTACCCTCCATTTCCTGGTGGTCTTACTCCTTTTTGCCCCATCCTGTCCTTCTTGCCTTTGTCACTTTCTCCATTTACCCCTGCCTTTCTCCCTATTGACACCTCTATGTTGGTGTTTACCACACTTACTACCGTGATTTTTTTGGTGGGGCTAGGATTTCTCTGCTCCTTTCCAGTGCCTCCCCCCTTGGCTAGTTTAAATGCTTGCCAATGAAGCATTTAAACCTATCACCTAGGATCCTGGTTCCCCTTCTGGACAGATGCAGCCCATCATGCCAGTATGAGCTTGCATCACTCAGGTGAGACCCCAGTCCCAATGAAGCCAAATCCCTAGAGCTACACACCAGTTTTCAACCACTGATTGAGATCCCATGGTGCGGAACACCCTAGCCTCTCCTCGCCATAGATGGGCAGCACCTCCGAGAAGGTTACCGTGCATGCTACTTGGCTAAGGCCCTCCCAATTCCACAAACTCTTTCTGCTTCTCTAATCCCTTTCTTAGCCAGGTCATTTGTCCCTAGGTGGACAATGACATCCAGTTCCCTCCCCTGTGCGGCTGCTCTGGCAATCCTGAGGATTCGCTCCCTGTCTCTCCAAGCCATGGTGCCAGGCAGGCACCTTACCTCCATCTCCCCTTCCTCCCCCAGTTCTACCTTCCTAACAATGAAGTCCCCCACCAGGAGTTGTTTTCTTCCCCTGCAGGGTCCTCTGCCACCCTCCTGTGGGTCTCCTTTGGGGAGGTTCCCAGCATCCTCCTTGGTCTCCACTGGGGTGCCTCCATAGAGGAACCACACTTTGCCAGAATGGCATAGTAGTGTGGAGAGGTACAGCTGGAGGATGCACCTCTGTTCCACCACCCTCACCCTCCTTGAGCCCACTGTGGTCCAACCACTCCTCTTTCTTGGCAACCTCTGAGGCAACGGCAGTGGCACTGGTGGTCCCTGGATGGAAGAGGAGGTCCCACAAATCCTGGCCAACTCTGTCTGGAGATGAGCAACCTCCTCCCTCAGCCCAGAGAGGTGCCTGCAGATGGGACAACACCGCATCCTCCAGAATGTCTCCCGGAAGACTGCTGCTCCACAGCCACCACACTGCATCACTCCCATTATGTCTTATTTCTGGCCCCTTAACTGTTTGCAATCCTTACTCTTTCCTCTGTTTTTTTCTCTCTTTCTCTCTTTACTTTCTGCCTGTGTGCCCTTTAAGCTCCTGATTGTCCTGTTCTGAGACAAGAATATCCTATATTTCTCAGTAGACCCCTTACTTGCTCAGAGCCAGACCTCCAGCAGCTAGAGGGGGCCGGAGAGCTACTCTTGCCCTTCTAGGATGGTGGGTCTTTGGTGGCTCTGTGATTACTCACTTCTTGCTCCCAAACAGGAAGTTCCTGTTGTCAGTCAAATTCTGTGCCTATAAAAGTAGATCTAGCTTTGGGTGGGACGGTGGAGGGAAGGGAAGGAGGGCAATATAATCCCAGTAGAGAAGTCCAGTCACATAGCAGTCCTTTCTCCTGGTGTCTTCTGCCAAGCTACTAGCAGAATGTTTCTAAGGCAGTTTTTAAATGTAGCTTCCTTCTAGCTAAGCCACTCCCCCTACTTACTAGATCTTTCTACAAGTAATTTAAACCTCACAGCTAACAAGTCCTTTCAATCACCTGAGATTTACACCTAGATAACTGTTCAGATAACCATTCAGTTCAGTTAACTCACACAAACACACACTTTTTTTGTTTTGTTTGTTAGTTTTTTTACCCTAAATTAAAGTTCCAAGTACAAGAGTTCTACTTCTTTAGTCCCAGCAGAGAAGTTCAGTCACACAGCAGTCCTTTCTCCTGGTGTCTTCTGCCAAGCTACTCACAAGCAGGCTCACTTACAGCAGCTGTGCTTCTCATACCTGCTTCTCATACCTGACTCAACAATGCCTGCCATGGGTATAATTTTTGGAAACAGCAGTAGGCTCACTCACAGAAGCTGTGCCTGTCATACCTGCCTCAGCAATGCCCCCATGGGTATAACAGATCAGGGAACTTAACAGACAGTCTAATAGTCCCAAAAACAGCCTTTACATGATTTTTGTTATGATCAGGGTTGGGTAATCAGATAATAGAAAGGGTCAGGTAGTGACTACCTGACCAGATTACTTGGTTTTCATTTAGTTTTTTTTCAGGTACTTTTGGGGTACCCCGGGTTGTCTTGGTGGTCGGGCATTTCAGTACCAACCCATCCCTAACTATGACCTAGTAGTAGTTCAGGCACAGAGATAGGCAACACATAGTCTGAGACGTGGATAACACCCCTTCCCTACAAAATCTGTATGGCACTAAGATCAAGTAGCATTTCAGACACAGAGATAGGCAACACAGAGTCTGAGACATGGGTGACAACCCCCCCTTTGAAATCTGTATGGCACTATAAACAACCCAAAAAATTAGTGAGGCAAAATGACCTTCAGAGTCCTCCTGTCCTGTCTGACTGTGCTCCCCTTCTTTTATGTTTTTTTTACAAAAACATATTTTTCAAAACTAAAAATGATTATTTAAGTTGTTTAATGCTGCACTGACTTTTTTCACTGTACTGTTGATTTTGTAAGAAAAACAGATTGAAACTACTACCTAAGGTACTATATTTTTTTGTTGCTGGATGATTTTCTGAGAACTGCGACTGCCTCATGGCAATGCAGACTGCAGACCATGCTTTTTGTAGTTCCCTTGTAGGGAAGGTTAGGGAGAAAAAGATAGCATTCAGGGGCCCAGATATTCAGAAATGTGACAAAGTCCAGCATGAGTCCAGCACAGCACAAATCCGATGCAACAGGGTGCAACAGGAGCCATATTCAGAGGTTGCGTAGGCCGAACTGCACCAGTGCGACCTGGCTGAATATGGCAGATTTGTGCCATGGAGCAAACAGAGTTGTGCCATGGTGCAAAAAGAGATGCTGTAGTGCAACTGTGGGAGCAGAGCAGCAAAGCAACAGAGGGGGGTACGGCACAGAGAACAGACCCAGGGACAGAGCATTGGAAGCACAGTGACAGGCCATAGGAGGCCTCCACCAGCAGGGCATACACAGGCACCCAGACACCTGGCCCCAGACTACAACAGTGGCACAGATAGCAGGCAACAGGAGGTGCCAATGGCCAACAGAGAGCCACCAAGAGAGCCCCCCCGCAGGCCATTGGCTGTGCGCTCACCAGACCATAGCAGGCCACACCCGGGAACATGCAGACAAGCACACACATGCCACACAGGCTCACAGGAATCCCACACAGTAGGCACTAAATGTGCCGAGTGGCAGGTAGCATGGCAGACCACATGGGACAGGCCACACAATGCCAAGCAGGGGCCCCAACGCAGTGTGCTGACCGTACCTGACCAATAACCATGGCTGTGTGCCACCACTACACACACACATGCCACACAGCACTGACAGCTGGCCCATGGGCTCCGCAAGGCACAGCCACAGACCCAGGGAAGGGACACCACCATAGTGGGACATGCCACAGCACACAGCAGTGAACCACAGAAGCAGAACACATGCCCCTTCACATGCACACCACACGGACGGACACTGGGCCACTGCCGCATGGCTCTTCATGCCACCTGCAAAGCAGACACAGACATAGGCAGGTAAGTCAGAAAAATATATATTATAACAAACTATTTACAATAACCAGGTTCTGGGAAAGGGAAGGTATAGCAAGAGAAGGGGACAGGGAACAGGGACTGTACAGTGGGAGGGAGGACTGTAGGGGAAGGTTCAGCAGGGAAAACAGGGGAAAACAGGGGCCAAACTAACAGTGGCCCCATCCAGCTACTCTGGCATTCAGATGCTGCCTCCGTTCAGCCACCAGCTTCCTGCAGATCTGAACCACCAACCCCAGTGCTGTTGAGGCCACAAGGAGTGCCTGGCACAGCAGTTGGGAGATCATCGACCTTGGCGTCTTCACCACTGGACACCTAAAACAAGGGACAGGACAGGTGATCAGTGCAATGTCCCAAGGAACCATGCTCACCAACAGTGTGCAGTGGGCAGCGGGAACACACACCCTTGGAGGGCCTGTAAAAGCCATGTGCAGGAGAGTAGGCCAACCCCAGCCAGCAACTCGGCGCACCACAACATTGCATAGAGTTGGTCCCCACTGCACAATGGCCACACAACTGTGCAATGACTGTCACATGGCTCAGTGCACCAGCAGCACCACAGCAACAACAATGGCAGCTGGGTGCATGCCCACCCCACCAACAGCTGGTACATGTGCCCAATGGACACGCCACAGTTTCATGTACCACACACAGTGCAACACACACAGCTGCCATGGCACATGGCACAGGCAACTATGCTCGCACCCACACCCCCCGCTACCTCCCATGTACAGTGCGAAGGACCATGACAGTGCCTACCTGCCCTCGACGGCCCTGCTGGTGCTGGTCCTGTGCTGTCACAGCCTGCTGCACCCTGCTTTGCTGCTGCAGCCTGGGCCCTCCATCGGTCCCCCAGTTCTGGGAATGGAAAGAAGACAGGTGCGCATTAGGATCGGACCACAGCAGCTGACCCCACCCTCACCCCTGTGCACAGGGTGTGCCCCTGCCTGACATGTCCCACATGCCTGCATGGCTGCATCACAATGCAAGTGGAGGCTGGCAATGCAACTCCATGATGCACCCAACAACAGTATACCCCTCTGCAGGGCATGCCAGGCAGCCAGGCCAACACTACAGTACAGCACCAGGGCAGACATGCAACATGGGATGACTTACCTGGTTGTGGCACAGACCCATGCCTGGCACATGCCTGAAGCCTCCTAAGCCTGTCCAGGTCCCACCACATCAGGTCACCATAGCAGTGCCTGCACTGCTCCCCAGTTCTGGCCACCCCAGTCCTCCGCTCCAGCCTGGCAGCAATCCCCTGCCATACAGTGCCCCTGGCCTGTTGCACGGGCACCTGCCCAAAGAGTTGGGGGGCGTGGGGCTCAACACAGGTCACGAGGATTGCCAGCTTGACTTGTGTCCACTTGGGGGCATGTCTTACTCATCCCTATGCCATGTTTGTGAATGTGATATCTGCAGTGAAAATGGTGGGAAGAGGCACATGTATACATGACATGTACCTGATGCATGATGCGCAGGAGCATACGCAGTGCCCACCCATCATGCAGTGCCAGAGATGTAAGGAATGGGCATGGCTATGCGAGGTCACAGGGTTAGAGGTCTGACCCTGGGGTCAGAGGTCTGACCCCAGGGGTCAGGGGTAGCCTGCCATAGCACACTTGTGTGATAGGGCATGGTACCCCATACACAACCATGAGCGTAGTTGGCCACCACAACATGAACAATGCCACTGCATTGGGCTGTATGCACACGGTGCATGATTGGCACCATGATACCATGACACACATGTGCACTGCAGGCCTACACAATGCACATGCATGCGCATTGAGCCACTGTGACTTGCTCCGGTGCAATCCCATTGCACATGGTGCATGATCGTGATATTCAGACACCACATGCAAATGAGCTCATTAGCCAATGCGTGGTGCAGTATGTGCATTAGTATGTCATTACTGTTGTGCCTGACCTTAGTTGCATCTTATAAGCACCGCAGAACAGCACAGGCCATGGACCAGTACTGTAGCCTTGATAGGTAAGCTGTGCATGCCACTGCAGCTCACTGGGAGCAGACAGCACTGCAGGGTGGGATGGACCAGAGAAATGCTGCCACTGACACACTGTGCTGTCCATGTCCACAGGAAGCAACATGTCGGTACATGAGGAGGGCGAGGAGAGGGGGCTTGCATGGAGGTGCAGGCCCAACTTCACAAAGGTCAAGAATGATGCCCTGTTTGAGGCCTACCTGGACAGGGGGCCCCTGTTGAGTGGTGCCACAGGTACACCACAGGCCAGGGCTGGTGCATGAGAGGAGGTGGCAACCTACATGAACCAGCATGACAGCCACCAGTGGTCAGCGCAGAAGTGCCATAAGAAGGTGGGAACAGACAAGCGGTGAATCAAGAAGAAGGTGGCAGCCATCCGGGCATCCCATACTGCCATTGGAGGAGGGCCTGAGGATACACCCACACATACGCCACAGGATGAGTTGGTGGCAGCCACCATGTGCCGTACCATGGTGGAAGGTGTGTCTGGAGGAGGATTTCCAGATGGGTGGCAGCCCATCACTGCATGGTATGTATGTCAGACACACACAGCTGGTGGCACAGAGGGTGTGTACACAGGCATGCTGGCCTGCATGCAGCCGGCATGCATGCCATGTGTGTGTATATGCACCTATGTGCATACCATTCTGCAGGACTCATGCAGCGGCAGTGGTCGGGGGGCACATGTGGGCATTGTATCACTGACGCGCCATTTGTCTCTTGCAGCACCAGCATGCCTCCATGCAGAAGATGGGGCACCGGCAGCAGCAGCAACAGTAGAAGCTGGTACAGCCCTGAAGGACCAACCGTCCACATCCACCAGCATCCAGGGGCTAAACAGGCTGCAGCTCAGATGTCCTGGATCTGGGGTCAGATGAGACCCAGGATGTGATCCTGCAGGATGCCAACCCTGGGGTTCTGTGTGTGTGGAGACACAGATCTGGGTGGGATCCGACTCTGATGAGGACTACTCTCAGCTCCCGGACAGCATGGACAACATTGTGGGTGTGTCACCCCTGCTGCCATCTGACACAGACACCACATCCAGTGCTCTGCCAGCGGCAGAACAGCTGTCTGTCACCATTGCGGGTACAGCAGTGTGCACTGCCATGGCTGTGCCCTGTGGTGGTGATGATGTGACCGCCAAGTGCAGGGTAGAGTACAGCAGCTGGATGGGTGAAGGCAGCAGGCTGTGGGTGCCATCAGGCAGCCAGACACAGGGTCTGCCACTGGTGCACCTGCTGTGCCCATTCTCCCTGTAGATCCCACTGTGCAGCATCCACCGGAGAGGGGGGCTGTGCAGCATAGCAGGTCACCACATGAGGATCAGCGTCCCACCCGGGAGCCCCAGGACACTGACAGTCTGGCTGAGCACACCCGGCTGCTACAGGCATCCATGCAGCAACAGGTGCTGCTTGCTGCTGGGGTGCATGCACTGTGTGAGGAGGTGCACCAGTTGGCTGAGCAGCAGGAAAGGGGCACTGTGCAGATCCTGGCAGGGATGCAGTGCATGCAGGAGGCCATGACTGCATCCTTGGATCACATTGCCAGTGCAATCATGGATGGCTTTGCATTGCTGGCTGCCACAGGGTGTGGCCATGGACAGGTGACCCCCCACAGTGCTTTGTCCATCCCACAGACCTGACATTGAGCAACCCCAACACAGTAGATGCCGGGCTCTGATGTAGGCATCCCAGGCATGCCCTGGGATGGATTGTTTGGGCACCTGCACACCCCACAATGACATGGTCGTAGTCACATGGTTC
Source organism: Neoceratodus forsteri (assembly GCA_016271365.2). Taxonomy (NCBI): domain Eukaryota; kingdom Metazoa; phylum Chordata; order Ceratodontiformes; family Ceratodontidae; genus Neoceratodus; species Neoceratodus forsteri. Next base: position 839,065,308 of record CM028131.1, read on the forward strand.
CACCCTTGGGGGGCTGTTTGACACCCCCCCAGCTGATGCATAGCCTGTGGCTGCTGATTGGCCCCAGCACAGCTGCCCCCATGACCGTTGTGGCCATGGCACCATGCAGTGGCCCTAATCCACGGGCCGCACTGACCGAAGTCTGAAGCTGCTGCCCTGTGCACACATGGGAGGTATGTGTGTGTGCCCACCACTGGTGTCATGCCTGTGTGTCATGCTGCACGCTGCCTGTGTGTGTGCTTGCCTGGTCACTAGCCATGTGGTGTGGGTGTGATGAGGGCAGTCTAGCACCAGTTGTGCCTGTGCACTGGTGCACTGCATCTGATCCATGCCACATACCAATGCCTGGGTGGGTAAGTGCGTGTGTATGTGTGTGTTGCTGTGTGTGGTTGTGTGCCACTGACTCTCCTACCCCTGCATCATGCCTCTGTGTGTGCATGCCTGGTGCCATGCATGCCCCTGCATGTGTGCTGTACCTAGTTGTGTGGCCCATGCTTGTGTACCATGCCACCTACCTGTGTACACTGTAGTGCTCCTGTTCCATGATGTCCTGGAGCAGCTGGTGGGCCCTCCATCCAGCTGGTGGCTATCCACCACCCTCCAGCCCATTGCCTCCGTCATCCCCATTACTGTCACCTCATCAGCCTCGTCAGCTATCCCATGGCCAATGACCATGTTGTGCAGTATGCAGTAGGCCAGGAATAGGCCACAAGCTTTTGAGGGGCTGTATTGTAGGGCACCGCCTAACCTGTCTAGGCAATGGAACCATGCCTTCAGCAAGCCAAAGACTCACTCAATGATGTTGTGCGTGCTGACATGTGCCTCGTTATACCAATCCTCTGCTGGGGACGACAGGCGCCGGTAAGGGGGTGAGCAGCCAGGTCCTCAGCAGCTATGCACTGTCACCTGTGTGGAGATTGACATGGTTAGCCCTCTGCTATTCTGTGCTGTGCCTCTTGCCTGTCTGTGGTGCCCACGCCACCATGCATTCCCTGCCCACCCCATCCCCAGGTCTGCTATGCCTATCACCCCTTGCCCATGCCATACTCACCCACTAGGTGGCCCGTAGGGATGTTCCCATGTTCAAACCTGTAGCACAGCACAGAGCTGTGCCAGATGAATGCATCATGTGCACTCCCAGGGTGTGTGGCTCAGACATTAGTGATGCACCCTGTGGCATTGCACACCACCTGGCAGTTGACACTTGGGATCCCCTTCCTGTTGATGTATGCCAAGCCCTCAATGCCAGGTGGCATGCAGATGTCCATGTGGGTGCAGTCAATTGCCCCAATCATGCCAGGCATGCATGCCAACCTGTGGAAGTCCTGCATGGTTGCTGTATGCTCTGCCTGTGTGCTGGGGAAATGGATATATTGTGAAGCACGTGGCAGCAGTGCATTGAGGAACTGTGTGAGGAGGTGGGATGTGGCTAACTGGGTTATGCCTATGGTGTCCCCTGTTGGTCTTTGGAAGGTGCCTGTGGTGAGCAAACACATGACAGTGGTCACCTTCATCTCCACAGACATGGCAAGGCTTTGTCTGGTGGGTTCCTGCATCTCCTCACTGCACAGCTCACAAAGCTGCCTCAGAATGGTCCTGTTCAGGTGGTACTGGCCCACGATCTCCATGTCACTGTAATTCTCAATGGTGATGCGGGCAGAGTACCACCTGTGTTGGGCATACTGCTGATGGGCCCTTCCTCAGCCACATCACTGTTATTCCTGCCCCTTACACCCCTCATTATGGCCTCCATCAAGAAGGGCACACTGTCCATGGCCCTTGTTGTCCACTGTCCCCCTGGGCAGTTGGCTGCTGGCTATGTGGCACCCTGGCACATGGCCCCTCTCTCTCTCTCCCAGGCCACCTCTTTGTCCCTGTTCCTCTGTGTGTGGCCTTTGTCTGTTTGTCTGTGCCTCTGTCTGTCTCTCTCTGTCTCTCCCTCTCACTCTCACCTCTGGCACAAGTGCTATTTATGTGTTTGCGCCCTGCATTGATAGGAACAAGTCTGCTCAGAGCAACTTTGATTTGCTCCACACTTGCACCATGGGTTCACTGTTGAATATGCCACTGCACAGGATATTCTTGGGAACGCCTCCTGCTCTTGCACCTACATTCATTATAGTTGTGCATTGACACAATGGATTTTGCGCTGTGCACTGGCTCCCACTGAATATGGCTCCTTGACACAATTCTGCACTTGCGCTGCTGCAGCTCAGTTGTGCCATGTGCAACTGTTCTGAATATCTGGGCCAGGAAGTATAAGGAAACACAGAAGGACCAGGACAGAGAACTGTACCAGTTAAAGCAGAAGGAAGCGGGGAAGGCAGTCAGAATAGCAAAGGCCCAAACCGAGGAAAAGATAGCCAACCCAGTTAAGAAGGGGGATTAAAACTTTTATAGGTACATTAGGGAGAGAAGAAAGACTAAGGCAGAGATACTGAGGCTGAATAAAGAGGAGGGTGGTTGGGCAGAGAAGGACATTGAAAAAGCAGGGATATGGATGAATACTTCTGCTTAGTATTCACAAAGGAAGAGGAGGGGGAGGTACCTAAACCAGTCAATAGAAGCACTCTGGATAGGAGGGTTGACATCATTCCTTTCACAGAAGAGAGGATTATGAAAGAACTCCTAAAACTGAAGGTGGACAAAGCAATGGGGCCTGATGGGATTCACCCCAGAATTCTAAAAGAACTAAGGGGAGAACTAGTAACACCACTGACTACCCTTTTTAATAAATCATGGGAGGATGGTGTGGTACCACAGGACTGGAGGAGGGTGGCTGTGATTCCCCTTCACAAAAGTGGGAGCAAGACAGAGGCAGGAAACTACAGACCCATCAGTTTGACCTCAGTGGTAGGGAAAATGATGGAATCACTTCTGAAGGAAAGAATTGTTGAGTACCTAGAGGACAGTGGGGCACAAGACCCAAAGCAGCATGGATTCGCAGTAGGAAGGTCATGTCACATGAATCTAATAGATTTCTTTGACTGGGTGACCAAAGCAATAGACAAGGGAGGGGCTGTGAACATGCCTACTTAGACTTTAGCAAGGCATTTGGCACAGTCCCGCACATAAGATTAATAAACAAATTAGCCAGTCTGAGAGTGGGTCCCAGGGTGATAGCTTGGGTAATTCATTGGCTAGACAACAGGATACAGAAGATAAAAGTAAACAGAGTCCACAGTGAAGAAAGAGGGGCTACTAGCTGGGTACTGCAGGGTTCAGTACATGGTCCTGTCCTTTTTAATGTCTTTATAAGTGACATTGCAGTGGGACTGGAAGGAAAAGTATGTCTCTTTGCAGATTACAAAAATATCTGCAACAGGGCTGATACACAAGGTGGGATTGAAAGGATCAGAAGTGACTTGGCAAGGTTGGAGGAATGGTCAAATGTATGGCAGCATAGATTCAATGCAAAGAAGTGCAAAATAATGCACCTAGTAAAACAAGACCCAAGGGAAGAGTACCCAGTGGGGAGTGAGATACTTACAACAACAAAAATGGAAAGGGACCTGGGGGTAATTATATCAGATGACCTAAAAGTGAGAAGGCAGCAAGGAGGACTGGGGGGATACTGGGATGCATAGGGAGAGGCACCACCAGTAGAAAACAAGAAGTTGTTATCCCTCTGTACAGACAGTGAGACCACATCTGGAGTATTCCATTCAGTTCTGGAGACCCCATCTCTGAAAAGACATAGACAGGGTGTCCAGAGGAGGGCAACCAAAATGGTGCAGGGTCTGCTCCAGAAGATATATGAAGAAAGACTTAAGGAGCTTAATATGTATAGCCTCGATGAAAGGAGGGAGAGGGGGGACATGACAGAAACTTTCAAGTACCTCAAGAGAATCAACAAAGTCCAAGAAGGTACCATCTTCCAGAAAAAGAGATGTGCAAGAACAAGGGTGCACAATTTGACAATAGAAGGGGGACAGCTCAGAGGTAATGTGAGGAAGTATTTTTTCACAGAGAGGGTTGTAGATGCATGGAACAGCCTTCCTGAAGAGTTCGTGGAGTCAACAACAGTGGAGGAATTCAAAAGTACATGGGACACACACATAAGGCAATTCTAGTGGGGGATAGGAGGAAGTAGGCTGTTGGGTAACTAGGATCTGCAGCTTATCCATTAGGTAGGGAAATGGGCAGACTAGGTGGGCCAGGTGGTCCTTATCTGCCATTGAATTCTATGTTTCTGTGTAATTCCTTTCCTGTTTCCTGTATGTTCTTTAAAACTAAGAAAACATCTGTAACTCTGCAATCTGCTGTTGTCTGCTGTTTGATTTGTTGGTCTCTCTCTTTACTCGCTAGTGTCTCTCTCTCTCTCTCTCTCTTTCTAATGATGACTTGATTTTATTTTTTTGTGTAGAGTACTTTGCTGCAACATCTGCACTCTGCTGTTGTCTGCTGTTGAATTCATTGGTCTCGAGTCTCCTCTACTCTCCCTCTCTCTCTCTCTCCCCCCCTCTTTCTGACTAAAGAAAGAAAACGAAAAACTTTTTCCTTTTTTTTTTTTTTTGAATCTCTCTGCAGTGCATGTATGCACACACACACACTCGCCTGTTGTCTTTCCATGCAAAGCCCCAAATGTGCTCAATACACTGTTTCCTATGGATGTCCAGTGGTGGCTGACACACAGGACTGTCTAGAACATGATTCAATCACAGAACAAAGACCCTCATTGGTTGGCTCCCTTCAGTGCCCCAGTAACATGAGTGTTTGTTGGTCATGTGACAGTCCAGGAACTCAGGAGTACTCATTAGAGATCAGGAAAAAAGAGACTGGACCCAGTACTGAGCCCTGAGGTACTCCACTAGTAACCCCCCTTTCTTCAGAATGTGTTCCATTCACTATTAACTTCTGAGTCTTGTTGTGCAGCCAGTTTGCTACCCAGGCTACCACCCTGGGACCCACTCACAGGCTGGCTAACTGGATCATTAATCTTTTGTGTGGGACTGTGTCAAATGCCTTGCTAAAGTCTAGGCAGGCCATATCCACAGCCCCTCCCTGGTCTATTACTTTGGTCACCCAGTCAAAGAAATCGATTAGATTCGTCGGACATGACCTTCCTGCTGTGAATCCATGCTGCTTTGGGTCCTGTGCCCTGCTGGCCTCTAGGTACTCAACAATTCTTTCTTTCAGAAGTGATTCCATAATTTTCCCCACCACTGAGGTCAAACTAACAGGTCTGTAGTTTCCTGCTTCTGCCTTGCTCCCACTTTTGTGATTATGCAGAACAACTGCAAAATCACCTTTTTAACTAGATTTGAAGAATTGCACCTTCCTAGTTTGTGAGGTAGGGTATGAAAAAGGTCATGTTGAAAATCTGGGGTAAAAATATTAAAAAATGACCAAGTGTTGAGTAAAAGTTCAAAAAGCATTGAAATACATTAATCACACTTACCTTGTTTCCCAGTTCTCAGACTGGACTTGAATGAGGAGGATGTGTCTCCAGTACAGTGAGGATTATGGCATTGCACCTTGGTAGGTAAGTAAAGGCTACAGGTGACATGGGGTTGTGTGTGCTGAGTGGAGGTCTGGAGAGGTGGTTGGGGTTTTGGAGAATGGAGGCAAGTGGTGCAACTGACATCATTGGATGTTTTTCTATATTACAGGGTCAAAACCAAAAAGGAAAAGACATTAAGGGACCATTTTTCTTTTACAGGTACCGAAAATGGGAATTGGGTTCCCAGTGTCAGCTTCATGTTTATCGGCTCTGGAAATGGACACCCCAGTGTTGCACACTGTTTAGATGGGGTTGCACAGGGTCTGGAGCAACCCCAGTGTCAGAATGCTCATGTGGCAGGGGATGGAAAAAAAAACCATAAACGAGAGGGGTATTAACTGGCATTTGGGGTTGGGCATTCCAGTGTCAAAAAAGGGCATGTTGTCAGTTAGGCAGCACCGAGGCTTCAGGACTCCAGTGTCAGGAACATTCCTGTATATGGGGTGCGGCAATGGCTTCTGTGACAAAACATTTTCTGGCAGCTATATTCAGCAGGGGCAGGGCAGCACCCTGATGCGTAGCCCCAGCCCCAATGAATGAACACATATGTCACTGAAACAGACACTGCGTGCAGCGTCAGGCATCACCTCATGTGAGGCCTATAGACCCAGCCCCTCAGAAACACACACATTTCATCAAATGACTGCATTTAGATATGTGGTCATAAAACATTAGTTATCCTTAAAATGTTCAGTTTATAACCTGTGCATGCAAGGGTTGTCTCCCTAATTTCTCAAAAACAGGGCATGTAAGGGACATAAAAGGCACAGACGCACACACCTCAGAACTAAATCTATCAAACCTGAAGTTTCAGGTTTGAAATCTTTCTAGTTTTTCAGTTATAGGTAGGCAAAACATAGTCTTAATTTATATAATTTTTATGCTTTTTGCACCTCTGTAAATTGCTCTCAGTGCACCAACTGCAACATCATTTTCAAAATTCTGAGATCCTGGCACCAAGTCTGTGCCATCCACATTATGAGTAAATTGGTTGAATGGGGGCAGTTTAGTAAGGTGCAAGAGTTGGGGTTTAACTTTAAAGCATTTTCTCAGCCCTAATATCCAGGCATGACAGAACCTGTAATATTATTATTATGTACTATGTACTATGTGCTATGTACTATGTATTATATATTAGGGTTAAGTATTGTGTATTAGGGTTAAGTAAGCACTTTAATGTTAAACCTAATTTTTGCACCTTAGGTTACTTTTCCTCCGTTCAACTGATTTACTTCAAATTTGGAAAGCACATAGTTCACGCCATGAGCTCTGGATCCTGAACATTTTGTGGCAATCCGTTCACCAGGTGCAAAGTTACAGAGGTGCAAAACCCATTAAAAAACTATTATAAAGTTGTTTTTTTTTTGTTTTGTTTTTTTGGCTCACCTGTAACTAAACAATTAGGAGGATTTGAAACCCTAAACTTGCATATTTGATAGTTTGGCCCAAGGTGTGAGCTTTTGTGGCTGTTGGCTCCCAAACTTATATTGTGTTTAAAATATTTAAGAAAAACAGTTCCATTTCTGAGCATGCACTGCTAGAAAAATCAGCGTTCTGAGGATACTAAATTTTTATGACCATGTTTCTTGATGTAGTCATTTTACGAGAATGAGTTCACATATCAGGTGGCAATGCTATTCATAGGTGTTCATTTTATGATCCACTGTGTTTATTCAGAAGAAATGGGGCTACACATCAGTGCATAGCCCTGCCCTTGCAGAACATAGCTATGCGTTGGTGTTTGCTTGCTTCCCCCGACTGCCCACGATTTGCCACATCTGCATTCTCTTTCATTTGAAATGGACACTGAGGTGCCCAATCCACAGTGCCAGCTAAATTTGTTTAACTTTGAAAGATTCTGACACCGTGGTGCCCACCCATGGTGCTGGTTCTCCCCCCCAACACTGCCTGCCACTTCAATCTGCTGATGCCAGGGTACTCAGTCCCCTTTGTTGGTGTAGTCCTCCCCCAACCCAGCAGTATGAGATAAAAGGGTGCCTATCCCCCTCAGTGCCCCCAAGTATTAAGTTGACATGTGGGTGCCCAGTCCTCAGTCTTGGAGGCACCTGCAATAAACAAAACTGTCCTGTGATTTCTTGTTTTGTTTTTTAAACCTAAATTAAAGAAAACATTCTGTCATTGTCTTTTGCCACTGTCCTGACCATCATCCACCCCACCTTGACCCCCCCACTCAGCACTCACCAATGCACATGCACCCTTACTCTATAGTTATCTACCAGAGGTCCAATGCTGTAATCATCTCTGAACTGGTGACACATCTTCTCTCTTCAAAGTCAAACTGAGAAAATCTGGTAAGTGCAGTGAATGTATCTCAATGCATTTTGAACTTTTACTTATAACTTGGTCACTGTTAATATTCTTCTGTCAAATTTTCAACGTGGTCTTTTTGGGACCATGCCTCATCAACAAAGTAGGTGAAATCTTTCAACTCAGGCCTGAAAGGTAATTTCATAATCACACCATAAAATCACCTTATAGCCACAATCTGAAAAATGTTACTTACTGGGTTCAAAAGGTATGTTCTGTTGAAAATGTAGTGTCAAAACATTAAAAAAACAAGTTAAAAATTTTCCACACTCGCTCTTAACTTTGGCAATTTTCAATATTTTGACCCCAGATTTTCAACATAGCTATTTTTTCACACCACCTCATAAATCTGACAGCTGTCATTTTTCAACTCTTGCCCAAAATGTGTTTTCTTGCCTGTCATGCAAATTGATATTTTGGCCATTATTTGAAAATTTTCACCTACCGGGTTCAGGAGTTGTGGTCACATGAAGACTATGTTGAAAATTTGTGGCGAAAATACTAAAAACAACAATGTTATGAATGTACTTTGACATTTTCAATGCTTGCTCATACTTTCAGTAATTTTCAGTATTTTCACTTTGATTTCTCTTTGAATCTTAGAGACAGCAGAAGGCAAAGCCCATATATGCTGTTCCATGCTAATAATAGTAATCCAACAGACCTCTTTTAGCTAAGTATTTATCCAGTCTCTCTTTAAAGGCATCAACATTTTCATTATCTACTGCCTCACATGGTAAGTTGTTCAAAATAGTTACTATTCTTTGTGTAAAATATTTCTTCCAGTTCTCAGTTTTAAATTTGTTAGACTGGTTTTATTTATTGTATCTTCTTAACTTACATTGAGTTCAGTACTTGAAATTCATACTTTCCATGAGTTCCTCATCATTAACAATTTTGCACATTAACAAGGTTCCATGTCATAATAGCGATTGCTATTATGGCAAGTGTACACTGCCAAAATTAATTGCAGCGATGCACACTGGCAAACCTGCCCCTCCACTTATGGATTCTCAACTCCAAGGGGTTGGAAAACTTGACAAAATACATGCTGCCACGTAGCAAAAAAAAACCACACCACGCCGGACCAGAACCCGCTACCCCATGCCTCCCAACTGACCACCCTCCCCACGATGTCAGTGATCCAGCTTGGCAGCTGCTCACTGAAACCCCTCCCACATGCCATCCCTCCTCTGCCTCCCCCCCCATGGGTGCACGTGCATGTGTATATGTGCAAATTCATGTCTCGGTTTTCGCCAATGGCAGTATCTGGTCGCCCTTCTCCCTAGGTAGCCATGATCACAGTCATTAAGATTGACTCGCCATTTTTCCAAGTGCTCAATCTCAGTGGCTATGGTCACAGACTACTCATTAACAATATATCCGCTCTGATGCATCTCTTGTGAAGTGTGTTTAATTTAAGAATTTTTAAATGGTCATCGTATGTTTTGTCCTCTAGTCCCTTTATTGACCTCATTGCCTTTCTTTGTGTACAATCCAATTTGAGTTTATCAGCATTATTCAGTGCACCACAGAATTGTATGAACAATGAATTTTCAATATTTTCACTCCACATTTTCAACATTGCCATTTTACCACACCTCCTTATGAGCAGTACAGCTGTCATTTTTTACATCCTGCCCAAAATGTGTTTCAAGGCACAATGGCGAAATGGTGCAAAATCAATGTATGGGACACAGTAAGATGATCACAGTGACACTGTTCATTAGCAGAGGTTTTAAAATGCCAATGTTGAAAATTTGGTGAAAAAATTCCTAACAATGACTGTTTTACTAGCGTGCGTTGCACAGTTCCCACATGCGCTCGTAGGTTTGCGAATTTTCAATATTTCCACTCCAGATTTTCAACATTGCCATTTTACCACACTTCCTTATGAGCAGTACAGCTGTCATTTTTCACATCCTGCCCAAAACGTGTTTCCGCCTATGTAGCGCACAATGGGGGTAACAAAAAGGTCATGCTGAAAATTTATTGTGCAAATACCAGCAATCGCACAGGGCATTAGGGTAAAGCACCATACGTACCAAACACCACTGCAAATACCTGCAAGCGAACGTTCGGCATTGACAAATGCTTGTCTTGTACCCTTTCAATCCTATTTACATCCTTGCGTAGGTAGGGGGACCAAAGTTGGGACTCATAGTCCAAATGAGGGCCAACATAAGTACGAAAAAGAAGACAAAGGACTTTGGGGCTCCTAGATATAATATTTCTCTTGATTGACCACCAAATTTTATTAGCTTTATTTATACTATTAGTGATTTAAACATCAAAGTTAAGTTTTAGATCCACAATAATTCCAATATCTCTTTAATTCTGTTTATCCATAATAGGCTCATTCTATAAATAATACTGATGATTAGCATTTTTCTTTCCAAAATGTAAAACTGTACAGTTAAAAGTGTTAAGCTTTAGGTTCCACTTCACAATCGGTAGTGTCTTGCAACATCAACAATTTTGCAGTCATCTGCATATTTAATGATATTACTTTCAATATTGCAAGATAAATCAGCTATGAAGATCTGAAATATAACTGGAGCCAGGACTGAACCTTGAGGGACACTGCTTAACACAGGATTCCAGGAGGACCTAAATCCATCAATTGATACACCTTGTCTTCTATACTTTAACCAATCCATAATCCAATTAACAAACAATGGGTTCATATTATGGGAAAATCATTTGTGAATTATTGCCCAATGTGGTATTGAATCAAAAGCCTTTTTAAAATCCAACAATATTGCATCACATGGAATTTGAACATCAAGTCTATCACTAACATAGTCATAAAAACTGACTAGATTAGTGACAACTGACTGTCCTTTCATAAATCATGTTGATTAGAATCAATAGAAGGTATAATCAAGGAAAGTTCATCCTTGATTATTCTTTCTAGTACCTTACAAAGAATCTGGGTTAAACTAATAGGGTGGTAATTTTCTACCAGACTGTTATCACCTTTTTTAAATAAGGGTGTAATATATGCACCTATCCATTCCGATGGCACTATACCTGAGTTCAGGCTTTTTTCATATATAATTTTTTAAAGGAAGACTCAAATGGTCTTTCATCAAAAATAACATGTTTCCAGATATACCATCTGGGCCTGGAGGGGAACCCTTTTGTATGGAGTCTAATTTATTTTTTATATTGTTCAAAGAAATCTCCATATATTTTTCTACAACTCTGAGCTGAGCCTCAATATCTGGTATCATATTATTAAATTATTTACAAAAATATGTGTTAAATATATTGGCCATTTCTGTTTTATTATTGATGTCTCTTTCATCTGTTTTTAGAGGACCTACTTTACTATCTTGTTTCTTTATTGAATTAATGTAACTGTAACCCCACCCGCAAATGGGGGTTCCCAAAAGTTTCCTAGGAGCTGGCTAAGTGCTCCCCGCCTGAATGGTGTTCGGCTTTTAAGCCGTTTATCTGTGAGTGCTTTTAGAGCCTCTGGTACTGTCTCTTTAAGAGCTGCCTGCTCGCAGGCTAAATTAGTTTGATTGGGGGGGACTGTGTATTTAATGCTCGAATCCCGCCTAAGCTGCTGCCTGATTGCTCCATTTCTGCGGTCGCTAAAAGCACAGAGGGAGCCCACATGAAAGATGCAACTGTTTGCCTGAAATCAGTTAGAGTACTAGTAAAATTGCAGTTTGTCTAACCTGCCTTTATTGCAGCTGGGACTGTGTGTGTGTGTTGCCCCTCTATTTTGGACCTGAACTGCTAATATGGGCCAATTGGGTTAGGGGAGCCCTAAAATGGAGACTGCCTGAGCCAACCAGAACTTGGACTCTCACCTGGAGCCTGCTTAAAGGGGGAATTTATGGCAGGTGCTTCTGGGAGCTGTAGTTTGGACCGTGGCACCTTTTTGCACCAACAGAGGGAGCCCTGCAGTGATTGACAGTTGAATCCACCAACTGAACCTGTGTGAAGCCTAAGAGAAATGCCCTGAACTGTTCCTGGAGGGGCAGATGCAAGTTGACTGTAAGAAGAGAAGGAGCTCTGTTCTGTTGCAGCATGCAGTTCACGTGGGAAGCACGTGTAAGGTCTTGAAGTTGGCCTGTAGCTGTTAGCAAGTGCTCATTCGGACTGAATCCGAGTTGTGGAAAGAGAAGGAGGAAGTGTGCAGATCCAGGCTTGCCTGTAGAAGATCGAAGATTTGCAGAAGTGCGATCACCCTGTCGGGGACTCTGTTGCTGCTTGTGTTCTCGGGTTTTGCAGTATTTGCGATCAGGATCGAGAAGCAGCTGCCTGGTATAGTAATTGCCTTTACATATAAATGTGTCTAGTGTCTGTAGGGGATTGTGATACCTTTTCCCCTTGTTCTGTGAGTTGGGAGCTGAAGCTGGAAGCTGGAGTCAAAGCTAATTGGACTGCATCCACCTGCTTTCCAAATCAGTTAGGCCTTGTCACAGGGGTCTCCTCTCCATGCCCTGCTCATCCTGGCCGTCCAGAGCCACCTCCTCAATTCAGCTCTCGGTTTGGGGTTTGTGAGTACAAATGGGGTACCTCCCCTCACCTTCATTTAATCAAAGTGTGTCAACTGATTGTTTTGTGTGCTTCTGTCTGTGGACTGAGCCATCCGGCTCCAGATTACAATTTGTTTGTGCATATATTTTTCTTCCTACAGGGCCCTATCCAGTTGCACCAGCCGACCAACCCTGGGCAACAGACCTGGCTAGCCCCCCACCATCCTGGGTACCCAGAGTGTGACTTTTGGACCCTATTTACTAGTACATTACTGTGATTTGAATATTGCCAAGCAACCTGATTTCCCCTTCCCGTGTTCTAGCCCCCTGAATAAACCAGATTTGTTATTATTGAACTTTATACTGTCTGAAGTGTCAGTACATATAGAACCAGCTTTGCAGTCTGTGTTTGTGTATGTTGCTTAACCTTTGTTTTTACAGGGGATCCTCAGAGACGTGCGGCAGAATCCGTCTCAAGGGTAAGTGGTAACTATGTGCAATCAGTGTTCGTATGTGGAGCATAGGGAAGGTAACTCCCGTGAACTGTGTGGGCCACTAGTAGGAAGCGAGGTCACCAGTGTCCTAGAGTGCTGTGCCCAAGCTGGTTTAGCCACTATCAACCCTGACCTCGGGTGGAGGCACCCGTCATGGAACCTAGGCCCCTCAACCTGTGAGAAGCAAAGCAAGCAAGGGTAGTAGCCCTTGGGATAGCGCCACCTAGGGGTGACGTAACTATATAATATTTTATTATTACCTTTCTGAGCCTGCGAAGCAGTAGTTTTTTCAATATTACATTCTATGTCCCATACCTGTTTGTAGCAGCTGTCATCACAATTGTGTGCTCACTGGTGGACATCAGCATTTTAATTGCTGCATTTTGTCTGCTGCTGCCTATAGCCAGCGAATATTCAGCATACGAAGGTAGTGGATGCATGCATGAGGGTAGTGGATGCGTGGAACAGCCTTCCTGAGGCGGTTGTGGGGTCTAAAACTGTGGGAGAATTCAAGAATGCATGGGACAGACATAAGGCAATTCTTGTGGGGGGGTAGGAAGAAATAGGCTGTTGGTTAACTAGGATCTGTGGCCTATCCTGTAGGTAGGGAAATAGGCAGACTAGATGGGCCAAGCGGTCCTTATCAGCCGTCAAAGTCTATGTTTCTATAGTCCAAATGTGGCCTCACATATGCCTTATACAGGGGAAGTCTCAATTTGTTGGATTTACTTACAAAGATTCTGTTTACTGCATTTACCAAATAATTTGCTTTTTTGAACACCTCTGAACACTGACTTTGCCATCTGAAGTCATTTGTTAAGATGATCCCTAGATTCCTCTCTTTTGATGTTTTCTCCAGTAACTGATTTTGAAAATTATATTTGTATCTTGGGTTGGATTTACTGAAGTGCATAACCTTACACTTGTCGATATTAAATGACATACCCCACTTCTGAGCACATATTGCCAGCCAATCCAGGTCACCTGGTAAGGCTTCACGGTTGGCTACAGTGTCTACCCTACCACCCAACTTAGTATTGTCCATGAAGATACTATACCATGACTTCAAATTACTCCCAATGTGAGAGCTGTACAACCTAAATAAAATGGGACCAAATATTGAACCCTGCAGCACTCCACTAGTCACATTAATTGGTGTGGATATAGTCCCACTTATTTTGACCCTTTGCTCCATGTTGGGCAACCATTTCTCAATTCAATTTATTAAGTTTTGGTTAATTTTAAGTTCAATTGATTTATTTATTATTTTTACAAGGGGTATCACATGAAGCTTTCCTGAAATTTCAGTTATATAACATCTGGGGCCAGATATTCCAAATGTTTGCCTAGTTGCAAAACCCAGGTTGCCCTCACAAACTGGGTTTTGCACAGAAGTCCCATATTTAAAAGCCCAGTTTGTGTGGGTGTACTGGGATTGCACCAGGACAATCAGTGGAGGATTGTGCAAGGCAATACAATACAAATTGTGGTGTAGGGACCTGAGCATCAGTGCTGTCCAATATTCAGAGCATTTGCTCCAAGTAAGGACTCTTTGTGCAGTCCCCTTCTGCAGAGAAAATACCGCCGACAGAACCCTAGTTTTAATCCAGCGCAACCCTAGTGGTTGCTGGAGGTAGTGCATTGGCACCCCTCCACCCCAACACAGTACTACCTGGTGGCAAGTGCTCCCCCCTTCCTCCACTCCCAATCTAGTTAAGAAATATCCCTGGCATCCACTGTCCCCCACACACCATGCATCTGATATATAGAAAATAATTCCCTGATATCCAGTGGTTCCTCCCTCCACCTGACACCAGTCCCTGTATTGTTATAATAATTATTTGGTATCCAGTGGTCCCTCCTACCTCCTGACACCCATCTCCATACATATGAATGCTCCCACCCCGGTGCGTCACAACCCCCACAAATGGCCACAGGTGGCATGCCACAGCCTTGCAATTCCAGTGTCAAGTAGTCCTCCCTGCAGCAAAGCCCCTGCCCCATTTCCAAGCCACAGCCATGCCCACAGCCCCAGCCAACCCCCTATCCCCCATTGGTAGTAATGGTCCTCCCAACCCACCTGCAGCACTAATGACCCGGCCCCTGGTCCCCCTTACCATACAGTTGGTGCTGCCCTGAAACAATGGTGGGTGACACAGTCCCACCACCACCACCTCAACCGACTCCTGTCTGACTGTAGCAGGGAGCATGCAGTGTATTCATGGGGCACGTCATAATGGCAATTGTCAGAGAAGTTGGTTAAGACAAGACAGCATTTTGACCCCAAATTTGCCACATTGCCATTTTTTCTCATCACCTCATGAATCTAATAGCTATCATTTTTCAAATCCTGGTTAAAATGCATTTTCATACTTGTGGGGTGAAGCAACATTTCAGCCCATATTTTATTAATGAAACTTGTCATGTTCAAAGAGGGGGAGGGTCATAAAAAGACTATTTTGAAATTCTGGGGTCAAAATGTCACAAAAAATGATGAAGTAATGTTGTTTGCAGGGATTGCTTTGGGGACCATTGGGGGCCAAATTATAGAAAAAAAGGTATCCAAATATTACTGTACCTTGCACTGCATTATTAAAACTGAAGAGATTTAGTGGTTTGTATTCAAGGGCAGCTTGTATCTGAGGGAAGCTTGCTGTGCAAAATCAAATATTTATGTGCTAAAAATAAAATATTAAACATACTGGATTTGACAAACTTTATTGATACTGGTCTATTCCATATCAAGATAAGTAAAATAAATTAAGATAATCAGTTAAAACAACTACAATAAAGATCATATTTACAGAGATAAAAATCACAGAGCCCCACCCACAGTCTTTGATCTGACATGACATGAAACTTAATTAGATGCTGTGACTTGACTTGAGGTTTGCATTAATTAAAATATTCATTTCGATCAGCATCTTATACTTAAGGGTGGCTTCAATTTGAACAAATGCAGTATTTAGCTTTATTTTTTCAGTGAACTGAAATAGAAACAGTCTGGCATCTGAAAAGGCTAACAGTGGGGCTCCACTTCAGTTCCGGTCCATCATTTTGGACTGTGTTATTGAACAACATTTCTAACAAGTGACTATGTTTGAGGTACCCTTGATCCTGTTTTCATCACTGGGAAAGGGGTCATCTCCTGGGTGAGCAGCAAGGTACTGGTAAAAGGCAAGGACTGCAAGTGGGTAAACTTGTCCAGGGAAACAGGGAAGGCTACCTGGAAATCAACCACCAGGACTCAGAACACCCTAAAGATAAATTTGCCAAGATGAAGTGCTTGGTGCTCAAAGGTCTTATGCAGCTGCATGATGCTGGTACTGCACATCTCATATGGGATTCAGAGGAGAAGCTGATTGAAACTCTCATGGAGGTCTGCATCAATGTTAGCAATAAGGGAAAATGGGCCAAAAAGTGCTCTCAGATCAAAAGGACCTAAAGCAACTGATACTGAATAAAAAATAAAAGATTTATGATCATTGGAAACAGTTGGGTTGCCTTAATGCCAGAGATGAGTACAGACAGTCCTGAAGGACTGCAAGACTAGAATTAATTAATCCATGGAGGAGCTGGGGCCAAGAAGAAGCTGCAGGCAATACCAACACCTTATTCTTGTATATAAAAGGAAGAAGGAAGGTAAAGGAGTAGATGGAACCCATGAAAACAGGGGAAGCTGACAATCTGTGACAGAGCAAGAGGAGATGGGTAAGATGCTGAATGAATACTTTGCCTTGGTATTCACCAAAGGGTCTTCAGGAAGGAGCACATGGCAAATGGGATAGCCAGGATACAGCCTACAGACATCACAACTGAAAACGTGTCTGACTGCCATGGTGAAGATCAAGCTACATAAGTCCAAGGAGGCAGACAGGATTCTCACCAGGATCATCTTTGAGCCGAAGAAACAATTCACAGTGCCTCTTGCAATAATCTTTCAAGAATCTGATCTGGGCAGGTGAGATGCCAGAGGACTGGAAAATGGCCAGTGTGTTCAAAAAAAAGGGGTAAAGTCAAACACAGGGAAGAACAGACTGCTTAGCTTGACATCTATGCTGAGAAAGTCCAGCAAGACATTATCAAGGATAGAATAAGAGAGTTTATTATTGAGACTAAAGGTCTCACCCTATCTTGTCACGTCTTTATGAGAAGTAGATTGTGTAAACCAACATGCTCACCATTTTAGAATGGGTGACGGGGAGGTGGAAAGAGTCACAGTTGTCGATGTACTTTATGTGGACTTCAGGAAAGCCTTTGATATTGTGATGCAAGGCAAGTTTCTGGGTAAAGTATACCAGCATGGTATACACAAGGCATGCCCAAGGTGTATTTCTGTCTGATTTACAGCAGGAAGCAGATGGTCATAGTGAGTTAGTACTTCTCTGAGTGGAGTGGATACCTAGTGATATTCGCAGGTAATGATACTTGAGTCACTGCTCTTTAACATTTTCATTGACAGTCCAGAAGATGGGGTTGTCCAGCATCCTGCTTAGCATTGTTGGTGACTCTAAGAAGGTCAGGATGCTAGACTCCCTTGATAACGGTGGAAACCTCTAGGTGGACCTAAAAGCTGGCAACTGGTCAAATGTCTTGAGTCTCTGATTCAGTGTAGCTAAATGCAAACTGCAGCCCTTTGGAATGAAAAAGAGAAGTGGGACATATACACTGTTTAGGGTCCTCCTGCTCAGAGAAGGAGGAGAAGGACCGGCAGTCATAACAGACAAAGGACTAAAGAAGAACAAACTGTGTGACTGCAGTCAAGTGGGCAAGATGAACACTGGGGTGCAACGAAATAGCATGACCTGCAGAGCAGGGGACATAGACGTGAAACTTTAGAAGACCTTTGCCAAACCTATCCTGGAGTACTGTGTTCAGTTCTGGGCTTCTCTATACAAATGGACATTGATGCATCCTTGAGAGTGCTATGCAGAGCCAGTAAAATGATCAAGGGTGTGTAGAACAAACATGTTCCCTTTGGAAAAAAAGAGGAGGAGATGGGACATGACATCAGTCTTCAGCATACTCAAGGGTATCAGCAAGACTGAATATACAAAGATGATGGATCCGGTGTGCCCCAGCAGGATGCAGGGACAAGCACTGAAGGTCAGAGGTTGCAGGTTCAAAGGTAACATTTGGAAACATTTCTTTCATAGTGTAGTGAACTTATAGAACAGCCTACTAGTGGAAACAGTAGAAATGAACACAGTGCAGACCTTCAAGGTATGCCTGGATAAATTTCTGCTTCCAAGGAAATCATAATGTTCCCAGGGCAGCAGTGTAGGTTTGGTATCCCTATAAAAGAATATATGTTTGCACATCATACTTGTGAATCTTTGTTTACGAAGTTTGAAAGACAATACACACCTAATGGAGCTTTGGTCCCCTCTGATCATAAGTTACTATTGTGCAGTATGTTTATTTTAATAGCATAAAACATTTCACATCATTAGCAGTGTGCAGAGTAAGTTATGTATTTGAAGTTAAACAGTAGAATGTTGCCTCCAGTATTAAACCCTACTGGAAAGCTAGATCAAAATGTTTATAGCCAGTCTTCAAGGCATTTTATGTTTCCTATTTATTTTTCAGATTATTTTCCCAAAAGAGATCTATTGAAGAGCAGTATTTCACTAACAGCATGGTCATGTTTCTATAAAATTTTCCAGCTTGGAGCACAGATGTACAGGACAGTCAGGTGAATTGACTACAGTTGTATGCTCTTACCACTGGGAAAAACACACATTCCATAATATGGTACATGGACTTTCTCTAGCAGAGTGGTCCAGTAATCTTATCTGCCTGAATTTTAATTCAGACCACTTTTGGTTATCTCAGTTATAACTGAGATAATCAGATGACCTCCTGCCCCAACAACTTTACTCTGGAGATATAAACATTGAAAGGGCAAAGTAAAATTAAGGCCAGAGAGAGAGAATTTTCAAAAGGGGTGGATGAAGACTAGCTGTGGACAAAGTGAAAAAATGTTATGCTTCATGTAGCACTATGCTTAGTGTGTAGATTCTCGTAGTTCACACTGTACACATATGCAAAGTGTGACATTTGCACCTCCGAGGTGAAAACCTATATAAAGTGTGCTAATTTAGGGACTTCATGGCTATTTTCAGTGAATTACTATGCAAATGCTAGCATAGCATCCAATTTGCCATGTTAGACAAAGTTCATAGTGGGCCACTTCATGCGAACTTCAGGGTGAATTTAAATTTGCAGCAAACCTAATAAGGACCCAAATGCATTGTTTTTGCCAGTGTCTGCATCTGCCTGATTGTGTCAAAACTTGGAAGTCCTTCTTTCTAAATGTTCAGAGTTTTTTCAACAGTTTCCACAGTTTCATTTCATTTATTTTAGTTTTTATTAACTGGGTAGATGCACTAGACAATCATTTTGCCTATTTTCAGGTATGGCCAGGGAGAAACATAAGAATCCAGGGTTAAGGTGCAGTTACACTAAAGTTAAACACAATGGAAAATACAGATGTACATTCATCACAGCAGATAAACAAAGTGATAGTTGCAGAGAAAGTAGCTGCTGCTGCTTGCTGAAAAAAAGACATATGAGTAAAAAGCAAATACAGCATGCATCAAAAAAATTAAAACATTTGCCATGATGCTGCATCATTTTATTGCTCCAAGCTCTGCATTGTGTGTTCAAACTGTAGATGCTGTCAGACCATTTAATAGATGGTCTAACAGTGTGGACAGAATCCATTTTGAAAACAGGGGTGGACTTATGTGGTTTTCAAATCCTTCTACAATGTTTCATCTTGTTAATTTCCTGTTCTCCTGGCAGCTGCAACATTGAATACTGTTTGGTGTGAAATAGCGGTGGCCATTGTTTAATGGGAAGTGCTACCAGCACAATGGACGGAATTTCTATTGAAAAGAAAACCATCAGCTGGTAGAACTTATGGTAACCCATAGCTGTGAAGTTGAAAATGTTTGTCGTATATGGTTAGGGAAAGAGATGCAGCAAAGTAAAATTTTGCTCACGAAGTGGGCGTGAAGTGGCCACTTGGCGTTACCATCCGCTCATATGAGTCCCATTTCAAACACTCACTTCCTTCGTTGTAATTATGACTTTGCATTATTCATTCTGCCTTACTTTTGCTTTAAGGCAGAGTGAGAACTGACAGGTAGCCACACATCACATGGCTATACAGTATAGGTCACATGCTTGGCAGGCAGGCAGGCAGAAGTGATTTATGCTTGACAGAGAGTTTCACTTTTGCTTGTAGTAGGAGAAAAAGGTTGTGTTGGTTAGAGTGAGAGAGGAAAATCTGTTGGAAAAATAGTTTAAACCTTTTAATTGTTTTGTTATAGGTGCTTATTCTTGAGTATTTGTTGTCTGTATTTGTATTTGTGCAGTATTTCAGTTTAGTATTTGTTTATTGTTAATTGTTTTTGTGTGTCTGTGTGTGTGTGTCACTGTGAGAGAGAGAGAGAGACCAGAATAGAGGAAGAGAGACTTAGAGTTTTTTGTCGACGTGGCAGGGATCGAGTGGGCGGGCGCATGCATGGTAGCCAGCTGCATCTGGACCGGAGCAGCATCCTAAGTGTTCCGCCCCCAAAGCAAGAGATAGTGGAGTTGGTGCCATGGAAGCACCACTTCCTGTGGCACCAACCAGTGCCCCCCCAGTGCCAGCAGCACTTGCTGTGGCCCCTGTGCCAGTGGCTCAGCAGCAGCAGGAAGTCAGGAGGAGGAGGAGCCACAGCACCAGTTGCAGCAGCAGGTTTTGCGCCCCGGCCCCAACTGTACAACCACAGTTCCTGGCTCCAACAACACCTGCCCCCACCTGTGCCCTGGTCCTCCTACACACCTCATTAGTGTGAGAACTCTTAACTTAGCAATTTTCAATATTTTGGCGTAGTTTTTCAAAATAGCTATTTTTTCACCACCTCATAAATCTGACAGCTGTCATTTTCAACTCTTGTCCAAAATGTATTTTCTCACCTGTCGTGCAAATTGATATTTTGGCCATTATTGACAATTTTCACCTACCAGGTTCAGGGTTGTGGTCACATGAAGAATATATTGAAAATTTGTGGTCAAAATACTAAAAAACAACAATGTTATGAATGATATGTCATTTTCAATGCTCATTATACTTTTGAGTAATTTTCAATATTTTCACTTTGATTTCTCTTTGAATCTTAGAGACAGCAGAAGGCAAAGCCCATATATGCTGTTCCATGCTAATAATAGTAATCCAGCAGACCACTTTTAGCTAAGTATTTATCCAGTCTCTCTTTAAAGACATCAACATTTTCATTATCTACTGCCTCACATGGTAAGTTGTTCAAAATAGTTACTATTCTTTGTGTAAAATATTTCTTCCATTTCGCAGTTTTAAATTTGTTAGACTGGTTTTGTTATTAAAGTCTTCTTAAATTCGTTGAGTTCAGTAATTGAAATTCATACCTCCATGAGTTCCTCATCATTAACAATTTTGTACATTAACAAGGTTCCATGTCATAATAGCAATTGAGAAGCAGCGATCGCTATTATGGCAAGTGTACATTTCCAAAATGAATTGCAGCGATGCACACTGGCAGCCCAGCCCCCCCTACTTATGGATTCACAACTCCAGTGGGGTGCATGTCGGGGGATGAAAAACTTGACAAAATACATGCTGCCATGTAGCAAAAAAAAAAATCCGCACCACGCCAGACCAGAACCCGGTACCCCTTGCCTCCCAACTGACCACCCTCCCCACGATGTCAGTGATCCAGCTTGGCAGCTGCTCACTCAACCCCTCCCACATGCCTTCCTCCCCAGCCCCCATGGGTGCAGCGTGCTGTGTATAAGCGCAAATTCTTGCCACGGTTTTCGCCAACCGCAGTATCCGGTCGCCCTTCTCCCTAGGTAGCCATGATCACAGTCGTTAAGATTGACTCGCCATTTTTCTAGGTGCTCAATCTCAGTCGCTATGTCACAGACTACCCATTAACAATATACCCCCTCTGATGCATCTCTTGTGAAGAGTGTTTAATTTAAGAATTTTTAAATGGTCATCGTATGTTTTGTCCTCTAGTCTCTTTATTGACCTCATTGCCTTTCTTAGTGCACAATCCAATTTGATTTTATCAGCATTATTCAGTGCAACCCAGAATTGTATGAACAATAGTCCAAATGTGGCCTCACATATGCCTTATACAGGGGAAGTCTCATTTTGTTGGATTTACTTACAACATTTCTATTTATTGAATTTGCCAAATAATTTGCATTTTTGAGCACCTCTGAACACTGACTTTGCCATCTGAAGTCATTTGTTAAGATGATCCCAAGATTTCTCTCTTTTGATGTTTTCTCCAGTAACTGATTTTGAAGATAATATTTGTATCTTGGGTTGGATTTATTGAAGTGCATAACCTTACACTTGTCGATATTAAATGACATACCCCACTTATGAGCACATATTGCCAGCCAATCCAGGGCACCTTGTAAGGCTTCACGATTGGCTACAGTGTCTCTCCTACCACCCAACTTAGTATTGTCCATGAAGATATTATACCATGACTTCAAATTACTCCAAATGTGAGAGCTGTACAACCTAAATAAAATGGGACCAGATATTGAACACTGCAGCACTCCACTAGTCACATTAATTGGTGTGGATATAATCCCACTTATTTTGACCCTTTGCTCCATGTTGGGCAACCATTTCTCAATTCAATTTATTAAGTTTTGGTTAATTTTAAGTTCAATTGATTTATTTATTATTTTTACAAGGGGTATCACATCAAGCTTTCCTGAAATTTCAGTTATATAACATCTGGGGCCAGATATTCAAACGTTTGCCCTAGTGCAAAACCCAGGTTGCCCTCACAAACTGGGTTTTGCACAAAATCCATATTTAAAAGCCCAGTTTGCATGGGTGTACTGGGATTGCACCAGGACAATCAGTGGAGGATTGTGCAAGGCAATACAATACAAATTGTGGTGTGGGGACATGAGCATCAGTGCTGTCCAATATTCAGAACATTTGCTTCAAGTAAGGACTTTTGTAGCAGTCCCTTCTGCAGAGAAAATACATGCGACAGAACCCTAGTTTTAATCCAAGTACTACCCTAGTGGTTGCTGGAGGTAAGTGCAGTTGGCACCCCTCCACCCCAACACAGTACTACCTGGTGGCAAGTGCTCCCCCTTCCTCCACTCCCAATCTAGTTAAGAAATATCCCTGGCATCCAGTGTCCCCCACACACCATGCATATGATACATAGAAAATAATTCCGTGATACCCAGTGGTCCCTCCCTCCACCTGACACCCGTCCCTGCATTGTTAAAATAATTATTTGGTATCCAGTGGTCCCTCCTACCTCCTGACACCCATCCCCATACATATGAATGCCCCCAGCCCCGGTGTGTCATAACCCCCCCACATGGCCACAGCTGGCCTGCCACAGCCCTGCAATTCCAGTGTCAAGTAGTCCTCCCTACAGCAAAGTCCCAGACCCATTTCCAAGCCATATCCATGCCCACAGCTCCAGCCAACCCCCAATCCCCAATTGGTGGTAGTGGTCCTCCCCACCCACCTGCAGCACCAATGACCCTGCCCCCGGTCCCCCTTACCATACAGTCGGTGCTGCCCTGAAACAATGGTGGGTGACACAGTCCCACCACACACCACCTCAACTGACCACTGTCTGACAGTAGCAGGGAGCATGCAGTGTATTCATGGGGCACGTCATAATGGCAACTGTCAGTGAAGTTGGTTAAGACAAGACAGCATTTTGACCCCAAATTTGTCACATTGCCGCATTGCCATTTTTTCTCACCACCGCATGAATTTAATAGCTATCATTTTTCAAATCCTGGTTAAATTGTGTTTTCACACTTGTGGGGTGAAGCAACATTTCAGCCGTATTTTATTAATGAAACTTGTCATGTTCAAAGAGGGGGAGGGTCATAAAAAGACTATTTTAAAATTCTGATGTCAAAATGTCACAAAAAATGATGAAGTAATCCTGTTTGCAAGGATTGCTTTGGGGACCATTGGGGGCCACTTTATAGAAAAAAAAGATATCCAAATATAACTGTACCTTGCATTGCATTTATTAAAACTGAAGACATTTAGTGGTTTGTATTCAAGAGCAGCTTGTATCTGAAGGCAGCTTGCTGTGCAAAATCAAATACTTATGTGCTAAAAATAAAATATTAAACATCCTGGAGTTGACAAACTTTATTGATACTGGTCTATTCCATATCAAGATAAGTAAAATAAATTAAGATAATCAGTTAAAACAACTACAATAAAGATCATATTTACAGAGATAAAAATCACAGAGCCCCACCACAGTGTTTGATCTGACATGACATGAACCTTAATTAGAAGCTGTGATGACTTGAGGTTTGCATTTATTAAAAGTATTCATTTTCATCAGCATCTTGTACTTAGGGGTGGCTTCTATTTCCACAAATGCAATATTGAGTTTTATTTTTTTAGTGAACTGAAATAGGAACAGTCTGGCATCTTGAAAAAGCTAACAGCGGGGCGCCAATTCAATTCCGGTCCATCATATTGGACTGTGTTATTGAACAACATTTCTAACAAGTGACTAGGTTTGAGGTGCCCTTGATCCTGTTTTCATTACTGGGAAAGGGGTCATCTCCTGATTGAACAGCAAGGTACTAGTAAAAGGCAAGGACTGCAAGTGGGTAAGCTTGTCCAGGGAGACAGGGAAGACTACCTGGAACTCAACCACCAGGACTCAGAACCCCCTAAGACAAATTCTGCAAGATGAAGTGCTTGGTGTTCAAGGGTCTGATGCAGCTGCATGATGCTGGTACTACATCTCATATGGGATTCAGTGGAGAAGCTGCTTGAAACTCTCATTGAGGCCTGCATCAATGTTAGCAATAAGGGAAAATGGGATAAAAAGTGCTTTCAGCTCAAAAGGACCTAAAGCAACTGATACTGAATAAAAAAAAGGTCTATGATCATTGGAGAGAGTTGGGTTGTCTTTAAACCCTTTGAGAACTGAATATGTGCGAACGTATATAGATTCTGGACGTATATATATGTCCACAGTCTTCTAAGGGTTAATGCCAGAGAGGAGTACAGACAGTCCTGAGGGACTGCAAGACTAGAATTAATTAATCCATGGAGGATCTGGGGCCAAGAAGAAGCTGCAGGCAATACCAAAGCCTTATTCTAGAATATAAAAGGAAGAAGGAAGCTAAAGGAGTAGATAGAACCCATGAAAACAGGGGAAAGCTAACAATTTGTGACAGAGCCAGAGGTGATGGGTAAGATGCTGAATGAATACTTTGCCTTGGTGTTCACCAAAGGGTCTTCGGTAAGGAGCACATGGCAAATGGGATAGCCAGAATACAGCCTACAGACATCACAACTGAAAACTTGTCTGACTGCCATGGTGAAGATCAAGCTACATAAGTCCAAGGAGGCAGACAGGATTCACACCAGGATCATCTTTGAGCTGAAGAAACAATTCACAGTGCCTCTTGCAATAATCTTTCAAGAATCTGGTCTGGGCAGGTGAGATGCCAGAGGACTGGAAAATAGCCAGTGTGATAAAAAAAAAGGGGCAAAGTCAAACACAGGGAAGAACAGACTGCTTAGCTTGACATCAATGCTGAGAAAAGTCCAGCAAGACATTATCAAGGATAGAATAAGAGAGTTTATTGTTGAGACTACAGGTCTCACCCTATCTCATCACGTCTTTATGAAAAGTAGATTGTGTAAACCAACCTGCTCACCATTTTAGAATGGGTGACGGGGAGGTGGAAAGAGTCAAAGTTGTCGATGTAGTTTATGTGGACTTCAGGAAAGCCTTTGATATTGTAATGCAAGGCAAGTTTCTGGGTAAAGTATACCAGCGTGGTATACACAAGGCATGACCAAGGTGTATTTCTGTCTGATTTACAGCAGGAAGCAGATGGTCATGCTGAGTTAGTACTTCTCTGAGTGGAGTGGATACCTAGTGATATTCCTCAGGTAATGGTGCTTGAGTCGCTGCTCTTTAACATTTTCATTGACAGTCCAGAAGCTGGGTTTGTCCAGCATCCTGCTTAGCATTGTTGGTGACTCTAAGAAGGTCAGGATTCTAGACTCCCTTGATAATGGTGGAAACCTCTAGGTGGACCTAAAAGCTGGCAGCTGGTTAAATGTCTTGAGTCTCTGATTCAGTGTAGCTAAATGCAAACTGCAACCCATTGGAATGACAAAGAGAAGTGGGACATATACACTGTTTGGGGTCCTCCTGCTCAGAGAAGGAGGAGAAGGACCGGCAGTCATAACAGACAAAGGACTAAAGAAGAACAAACTGTGTGACTGCAGTCAATTGGGCAAGATGAACACTGGGGTGCAACTAAATGGCATGACCTGCAGAGCAGGGACTGAACCTGAAACTTTAGAAGGCCTTTGCCAAACCTATCCTGGAGTACTGTGTTCAGTTCTGGGCTTCTCTATACAAATGGATATTGATGCATCCTTGAGAGTGCTATGCAGAGCCAGTAAAATAATCAAGGGTGTGTAGAACAAACAAGTTCCCTTTGGAAAAAAAGTGGAGGAGATGGGATATGACATCAGTCTTCAGCATACTCAAGGGTATCAGCAAGACTGAATATACAAAGATGATGGATGCAGGGACAAGCACTGAAGGTCAGAGGTTGCAGGTTCAAAGGTAACATTTGGAAACATTTCTTTCATAGTGTGGTGAACTTATAGAGCAGCCTACTACTGGAAACAGTAGAAATGAACACAGTGTCGGCCTTCAAGGTAAGCCTGGATACATTTCTGCTTCCAAGGAAATCACAGGGTTCCCAGGGCAGCAGTGTAGGTTTGGTATCCCTATAAAAGGATATATGTTTTCACATAATACTTATGAATCTTTGTTTACGAAATGGGAAAGACAACACACACCTAATGGAGCTTTGGTCCCCTCTGATCATAAGTTACTATTGTGCAGTATGTTTATTTTAATAGCATAAAACATTTCCACATCATTAGCAGGGTGCAGAGTAAGTTATGTATTTGAAGCTAAACAGTAGAATGCTCCTCTATTAAACCTTGGAAAGCAAGATCAAAATGTTTATAGCCAGTCTTCAAGGCATTTTATTTTTCCTATTTATTTTTCAGATTATTTTCCCAAAATAGCTCTACTGAATAGCAATATTTCACTAACAGCATGGTCCTGTTTCTATAAAAATTTTCCAGCTTGGAGCATAGATGTACAGGACAGTCAGGTGAATTGATCACAGTTGTATGCTCTTACCACTGGGAAAAACACACATTCCATAATATGGTACATGGACTTTCTCTAGCAGAGTGGTTCAGTAATCTTATCTACCTGAGTTTTAATTCAGACCACTTTTGGTTATCTCAGTTATAACTGAGATAATCAGATGCCCTCCTGCCCCATCAACTTTACCCTGGAGATATAAACATAGAAAGGGCAAAATAAAATTAAGGCCAAAGAGAGAGGATTTTCAAAAGGGGTGGATGAAGACTAGCTGTGGACAAAGTGAAAAAATGTTATGCTTCGTGTAACGCTAAGCTTAGTGAGTAGATTCCCGTAGTTCACACTGTACACATATGCAAAGTGTGACGTTTGCACTTGCAAGGTGAAAACCTATATAAAGTGTGTTAATTTAGGCACTTCATGGCTATTTTCAATGAATTACTATGCAAATGCTAGCATAGTAGCCAATTTGCCGTGTTAGACAAAGTTCTTAGTGTGCCACTTCATGCGAACTTCAGGGTGAATTTAAATTTGTAACAAACCTAATGAGGACTCAAAAGCATTTTTTTGCCAGGGTCTGCATCTGCCTGATTGTGTCAAAACTTGGAAGCTTTACCTTCAAAATGTTCAGAGTTTTTGCAACAGTTTCCTCAATTTTGTTTCATTTATTAGGTTCGCTTGCGCGCATGCGCAAGGAACATTTTGGGAGAGTAGCACACTTAGAGGTGTGCCTCTCCCACCCAATGCACTGCTCCCTTGAGCAGGCGTGGCGGTTCTGCACTAATGGGCAGCAGCTCAGTATGACAGCGGTGTTCCTCTGCTTCAAAGGAAAACACAGCTGCCATACTGGCGCCGCCCGCTCACATGCTACCTCTCTCCCGCGTCAAATCACTCGCCACCCCAAACTTGCGTGCCAAGCTGGGAGCCCACCCCAATGCGCAGGTAATATTGTTTGCCGACGGGGTGCCCAACTCTCTGGCCGGGCTGCACAGCCCCCAAAGCTATCCTGCTGCCATGCTAGGAGCCCACCCCAGCATGGCAAATGTTTGCCTTATTTTGCCGACGGGGTTGCCCAATCCCCGTCGGCTCCTCAATACCCCAGCATAGTTTGCAGCGGGGATGCCAAATCCCCGATTGGCTCCTTAGCCCCAATCGTGCATGTGCCACACTGGGGAGCCTACCCCAGCATGGCAAACGTCCCACGACGCCTTTTTTAAAAAAATGAAAACAAAACTGTTCAACAGCGCGCCTCCCAACCCCTCCCACAACCTGCACCCACCCACTGGCGCACTCCAGCCTCCCCACACCCTCACCCCATACTTACCTCTGACCCGGCGCGATGATCTTCAATGGACCTGGAACACGCTCTGCACTCTTCAAAGGCGACCGCGAACTGAGGAAATGCCGTAAGCTGTATAATGGGCTAGATAGGGGGTCTAACTTATTAGAGTATCAGTCATTTTTTTGACGAATCAATTTTCTAACATGAGGTTTTGGACGCTCGATGAATGATAAACATTGTCATGCGTTATTCGGGCCCGGGGGTGATTTCGCAGGCACTGCACAGTCACTGTGCGAAATCACCATTCGGCCTCGAATAACACCATGATAGTGACATCGTTCATGAGAAATTGTCCCAAAAACCCCATGTTGAAAATTTGGTGCAAAAATTCCAAAAAATGACTGTTTTACGAGCATGCGTTGCACAGTTCCTACGCAGGCTCGTAAGTTCGCGAATTTTCAATATTTTCACCCAGATTTTTTCAACATTGCCATTTTATCACACCTTCTTATGAGCTGTACAGCTGTCATTTTCACATCTCACCCAAAACTATGTTCCTCCATGTAGCGCACAATGGCGCAGTGGTGTGCGAAATCAGTAATGGAACAGATTAGAAAATTGCAGTGACACTGTTCATGAGCAGAGGTCTTAAAATGGCTATGTTGAAAATTTGGTGAAAATTCCTAAAATGACTGTTTTAATAGCGTGCTAGCAGTTCTTACGCATGCTCATATGTTTGCGAATTTTCAATATTTGCACCCAGATTTTCAACATTGCCATTTTACACACCTCCTCATGAGCAGTACAACTGTCATTTGTCACATCCTTCCCAAATGTGTTTCTGCCCATGTATATTAATGGCTAGGTCGGTAAAAGCGAAATCAACGTAAATGGAACATATTAAGAAAATCACAGTGACACTGATCATGAGCAGGGGTCTTAAAATGGCTGTGCTGAAATTTGGTGAAAAATTCCTAAATATGACTGTTTTATGAGTCTGCTTGCGCAGTTCCTACGCACGCTCGTAAGTTTGCGAATTTTCAATATTTTCACTCCAGATTTTCAACATTGCCATTTTACCACACCTCCTTATGAGCACTGCAGCTGTCATAGAAACATAAAAACATAGAATTTGATGGCAGATAAGGACTGCTTGGCCCACCCAGTCTGCCCATTTCCCTACCTGATGGATAAGCTGCAGATCTTAGTTAACCAGCAGCCTACTTCTTCCTACCCCCACCCCCTAGAATTGCCTTATGACTGTCCCATGCATGCTTGAATTCCACCACTGTTTTTGACTCCACAACCTCCTCTGGAAGGCCATTCCATACATCCACAACCTCTCTGTGAAAAAATACTTCCTTAAATTACCTCTGAGCCGCCCCCTTCTATCTTCAAATTGCCCCTTGTTCTTGCACTCTTTTTGCAGATGCTACCTCTTGGACTTTGTTGATTCCTTGAGGTACTTGAAAGTTTTATCATGTCCCCCCTCTCCCTCCTTTGCTCAAGGCTATACATATTAAGCTCCTCAAGTCTCTCTTCATATGTCTTCCAGTGCAGACCCTGCACCATTTTAGTTGCCCTCCTCTGGACAGCTTCCATCCTGTTTATGTCTTTGCGGAGATTGGGTTTCCAAAACTACATGCAGTACTCCAGATGGGGTCTGACCAGCTGTCTGTACAGAGGGATAATAACTTCCTGTTTTCTACTGGTGATGCCTCTCCCTATGCATCCCAGTATCCCCCCAGCCATCCTTGCTGCCCTCTCACATTGCTTGCCCACCTTTAGGTCATCTGATATGACTACCCCCAGGTCCCTTTCCATTTTTGTTGTTGTTAGTATCTCACCCCCCTTGTGTACTCTTCCCCTGGGTTTTTGTTTCCCAGGTGCATTACTTTGCACTTCTTAGCATTGAATCTAAGCTGCCATACATTTGACCATTCCTCTAACCTTGCCAAGTCCCTTCTCATCCTTTCCACTCCACCTTGTGCATCAACTCTGTTGCAGATCTTTGTGTCATCTGCAAAGAGACATACTTTTCCTTCAGTCCTCTGCAATGTCGCTTATAAAGACATTGAAGAGGACTAGTCCTAAAACTGAACCTCATGGTACCCACTACTAACCCCCCTTTTTCAAAGTGGACTCCATTTATCTGTACCTCTGTGTCCTATTCTCCAGCCAATTCTTTACCCAGGCTGTCATCTTGGGACCTACTCCCAGGCTGGCTAACTTGTATATTAATCTTTTGTGTGGGACTGTGTCAAATGCCTTGCTAAAGTCTGGTAGGCCATGTCCACAGCCCTCCCTGATCAACTACTTTGGTCACCCAGTCAAAGAAATCTAGTAGATTTGTCTGGCATGACCTTCCCGCTGTGAATCCATGCTGCCTTGGGTCTTGTGCCCTCTGGCCTCTAGATACTCAACAATTCTTTCCTTCAGAAGTGATTCCATCTTTTCCCTACCACTGAGGTAAACTAACAGGTCTGTAGTTTCCTGCTTCTGCCTTGCTCCCACTTTTGTGAAGGGGAATCACATCTGCCCTCCTCCAGTCCTCGGATACCACCCCATCCTCCCATGATTTGTTAAACAGGGTAGTCAGTGGTGTCACTAGTTCTACCCTTAGTTCCTTAAGAATTCTGGGATGAATCCCATCAAGCCCCATTGCTTTGTCCACCTTCAGTTTTAAGAGTTCTTTCAGAACCCTTTCTTCTGTAAATGGGCTGGTATCAACTTCTGTATCCAGAGTGTTTCTACTGTTTGTTTTAGGTACCTCCCCCTCTTCCTTTGTAAATACTAAGCAAAAATATTTGTTTAGTATCTCTGCCTTTTCACAGTCACCCTTTGCCCACCCTTCTTCCCCTTTATTAAGCCTCACTATCCTTCCCTTGGTCATTTTTCACATCTTGCCCAAAACGTGTTTCCACCCATGTAGCGCACAATGGCACAGTCGGTGTGCGAACTCAGTGTATGGGGCACATTAAGAAAATCACAGTGTCACTGTTCATTAGCAGAGGTTTTAAACTGCCAATGTTGACAATTTGGTGAAAAAATTCTAACAATCACTGTTTTACCAGCATGCATTGCACAGTTCCACATCGCTCCTAGGTTTGCGAATTTTCAATATTTCCACTCCAGATTTTCAACATTGCCATTTTACCACACTACCTTATGAGCAGTACAGCTGTCATTTTTCACATCCTGCCCAAAACATGTTTCCACCTATGTAGCGCACAATGGGGATAACAAAAAGGTCATGCTGACAATTTATTGTGCAAATACCAGCAATCGCACAGGGCATTAGGGTAAAGCACCATACATGCCAAACACCACTGCAAACACCTGCAAGCGAATGTTCGGCATTAACAAATGCTTGTTTTAGTTTTTATTAACTGGGTAGATGCACTAGACAATCATTTTGCCTATTTTCAGGTATGGTCAGGGAGAAACATAAGAATTCAGGGTTAAGGTGCAGTTACACTAAAGTTAAACACAATGGAAAATACAGATGTACATATAATCACAGCAGATATACAAAGTGGTAGTTGCAGAGGAAGTTACTGCTACTGCTTGCTCAAAAAAAGACACGAGTAAAAAAACAAATACAGCATGCTTCAAAAAAATTAAAACATTTGCCATGATGCTGCATCATTTTATTGCTGCAAGCTCTGCATTGTGTGTTCCAACTGTAGATGTTGTCAGACCATTTAATAGATGGTCTAACAGTGTGGACAGAATCCATTTTGAAAACAGGGGTGGACTTATTTGGTTTGCAAATCCTTCTACAATGTTTCATCGTGTTAATTTCCTGTTCTCCTGGCAGCTACAGAATTGAATACTGTTTGGTGTGAAATAGCGGTGGCCGTTGTTTAATGGGAAGTGCTACTAGCACAATGGATGGAATTTCTATTGAAAAGAAAACCATCAGCTGGTGAAACTTATGGTAACCCATAGCTGTGAAGTTGAAAATGTTTGTAGTATATGGTTAGGGATAGAGATGCAGCAAAGTAAAATTTTGCCCGCGAAGTGGACTTTGAAGTGGCCACTTCGCGTTACCATTCCGCTACAGGAAGTGCCCATTTTAAACCCTCACTTCACCACTTCGCATTGAAATTATGACTTTGCATTGTTCATTCTGCCTTACTTCACTTTAAGGCAGAGTGAGAATTCACAGGTAGCCCACACACATCACATGGCTTACACAGTGTAGGCCACATGATTCAGGCAGGCAGGAAGGAAGTGATTTATGCTTGACAGAGAGTTTCACTTTTGCCTTGTAGTAGGAGAAAGAGGTTGTGTTGGTTAGAGTGAGAGATGAAAATCTGTTGGAAAAATAGTTTAAACCTTTTCATTTTTTTTGCTATAGGTGCTTATTCTTGAGTATTTGTTGTCTGTATTTGTATATGTGCAGTATTTCAGTTTAGTATGTGTTTATTGTTAATTGTTTTTGTGTGTCTGTGTGTGTGTGTCACTGTGAGAGAGAGAGTGAGAGAGAGAGAGACCAGAGTAGAGGGAGAGAGACTTAGGGCTTTTTGTCAACGTGGCGGGGATCGAGTAGGCATGCGCCTGTGTGGTAGCCAGCTACATCTGGACCGGAGCACCACACTGAGTGTTCTGCACCCGAAGCAAGAGATAGTGGAGTTGGTGCCATGGAAGCACCACTTACTGTGGCACCAACCAGTGCCCCCCCAGTGCCAGCAGCACTTGCTGTGGCCCCTGTGCCAGTGGCTCAACAGCAGCAGGAAGTCAGGGAGGAGGAGAAGCCACAGCACCAGTTGCAGCAGCAGGTTTCTGCGCCCCCGGCCCCAACTGTACAGCCACTATTCCTGGCTCCAATAACACCTGGTCCCCCCTCCCACCTGTGCCTGGTCCTCCCCACACCTCATTAGTGTGGGAGATCTTAACTTTGGCAATTTTCAATATTTTGACCCCAGATTTTCAACATAGCTATTTTTTCACACCACCTCATAAATCTGACAGCTGTCATTTTTCAACTCTTGTCCAAAATGTGTTTTCTCACCTGTCGTACAAATTGATATTTTGGCCATTATCTGAAAATTTTCACCTACCAGGTTCAGGATTTGTGGACACATGAAGACTAGGTTGAAAATGTGTGGTCAAAATACTAAAAACAACAATGTTATGAATGTACTTTGTCATTTTCAGTGCTCGTTCATACTTTCGGTAATTTTCAATATTTTCACTTTGATTTCTCTTTGAATCTTAGAGACATCAGAAGGCAAAGCCCACATATGCTGTTCCATGCTAATAATAGTAATCCAGCAGACCTCTTTCAGCTAAGTATTTATCCAGTCTCTCTTTAAAGACATCAACATTTTCATTATCTACTGCCTCACATGGTAAGTTGTTCAAAATAGTTACTATTCTTTGTGTAAAATATTTCTTCCAGTTCTCAGTTTTGAATTTGTTAGACTGGTTTTATTTATTGTGTCTTCTTAAGTTACGTTGAGTTCAGTACTAGAAATTCATACTCTCCATGAGTTCCTCATCATTAACAATTTTGTACATTAACAAGGTTCCATGTCATAATAGCAATCGAGAAGCAGCGATCGCTATTATGGCAAGTGTACACTGTCAAAATTAATTGCAGCAATTCACACTGGCAGCCCTGACAACCCTACTTATGGATTTTCAACTCCAGGGGGTGCATGTCAGCTGGGTGAAAAATTTGACAAAATACATGCTGCCATGTAGCAAAATAAAAAAACGCACCACGCCGGACCAGAACCCGGTACCCCATGCCTCCCAACTGACCACCCACCCCACGAAGTCAGTGATCCTGCTTGGAAGCTGCTCACTGCAACCCCTCCCACATGCCATCCTCCTCCTCCCCATGGGTGCACATGCTGTGTATATGCTCAAATTTTGTCGCGGTTTTTGCCAACTGCAGTATCCAGTCGCCCTCCTCCCTTGGTAGTCATGATCACAGTCGCTAAGATTGACTCGTCATTTTTCTAGGTGCTCAATCTCAGTCACTATGGTCACAGACTACCCATTAACAATATATCCACTCTGATGCACCTGTTGTGAACTGTGTTTAATTTAAGAATTTTTAAATGGTCTTCGTATGTTTCGTCCTCTAGTCCCTTTATTGACCACATTGCCTTTCTTTGTGTACAATCCAATTTGAGTTTATCAGCATTATTCAGTGCACCCCAGAATTGTATGAACAATAGTCCAAATGTGGCCTCACATATGCCTTATACAGGGGAAGTCTCATTTTGTTGGATTTACTTACAAAGTTTCTATTTATTGCATTTACCAAATAATTTGCTTTTTTGAACACCTCTGAACACTGACTTTGCCATCTGAAGTCATTTGTTAAGATGATCCCAAGATTCCTCTCTTTTGATGTTTTCTCCAGTAACTGATTTTGAAGTTAATATTTGTATCTTGGGTTGGATTTATTGAAGTGCATAACCTTACACTTGTCGATATTAAATGACATACCCCACTTCTGAGCACATATTGCCAGCCAATCCAGGTCACCTTGTAAGGCTTTACAGTTGGCCACAGTGTCTACCCTACCACCCAACTTAGTATTGTCCATGAAGATACTATACCATGACTTCAAATTACTCCCAATGTGAGAGCTGTACAACCTAAATAAAATGGGACCAAATATTGAACCCTGCGGAACTCCACTAGTCACATTTATTGGTGTGGATATAGTTCCACTTATTTTGACCCTTTGCTCCATTTCTCAATTCAATTTATTAAGTTTTGGATAATATTAAGTTCAATTGATTTATTAATTATTTTTACAAGGGGTATCACATCGAAAGCTTTCCTGAAATTTCAGTAATATAACATCTGGGGCCAGATATTCAAACATTTGCCCTGGTGCAAAACCCAGGTTGCCCTCACAAACTGGGATTTGCACAGAAGTCCCATATTTAAAAGCCCAGTTTGCGTGGGTGTACTGGGATTGCACCAGGACAATCAGTGGAGGATTGTGCAAGACAATACAATACAAAATGTGGGGTGAGGACCTGAGCATCAGTGCTGTCCAATATTCAGAGCATTTGCTCCAATTAAGGACTCTTTGTGCAGTCCCCTTCTGCAGAGAAAATACCGCCGACAGAACCCTAGTTTTAATCCAGTGCAACCCTAGTGGTTGCTGGAGGGAGTGCATTGGCACCCCTCCACCCCACCACAGTACTACCTGGTGGCAAGTGCTCCCCCCTTCTTCCAATCCCAATCTAGTTAAAAAATATCCCTGGCATCCAGTGTCCCCGCACACCATGCATATGATATATAGAAAATAATTCCCTGATATCCAGTGGTCCCTCCCCCCACCTGACACCCGTCCCTGTATTGTTATAATAATCATTTGGTATCCAGTCGTCCCTCCTACCTCCTGACACCCATCCCCATACATATGAATGCCCTCCACCCTGGTGTGTCATAACCCCTCCCACATGGCCACAGCTGGCGTTCCACAGCCTTGCAATTCCAGTGTCAAGTAGTCCTCCCTACAGCAAAGCCCCAGCCACATTTCCAAGCCTTAGCTATGCCCACAGCCCCAGCCAACCCTCAATCCCCCATTGGTGGTAGTGGTCCTCCCCACCAACCTGCAGCACCAATGAACCGGCCCTCGATCCCTCTTACAATACAGTTGGTGCTGCACTGAAACAATGGTGGGTGACACAGTCCCACCAGACTCCACCTCAACTGACTGCTGTCAGACAGTAGCAGGGAGCATGCAGTGTATTCATGGGGCACGTCATAATGGCAACTGTCATTGAAGTTGGATAAGACAAGATGGCATTTTGACCCCAA
Source organism: Neoceratodus forsteri (assembly GCA_016271365.2). Lineage (NCBI taxonomy): Eukaryota > Metazoa > Chordata > Ceratodontiformes > Ceratodontidae > Neoceratodus > Neoceratodus forsteri. Next base: position 839,101,430 of record CM028131.1, read on the forward strand.
ATTTGCCACATTGCCATTTTTTCTCACCACCTCATGAATCTAATAGCTATCATTTTTCAAATCCTGGTTAAAATGTGTTTTCACACTTGTGGGGTGAAGCAACATTTCAGCCCATATTTTATTAATGAATCTTGTCATGTTTAAAGAGGGGGAGGGTCATAAAAAGACTATTTTGAAATTCTGGGGTCAAAATGTCAGAAAAAATGATGAAGTAATGTTGTTTGCAAGTATTGCTTTGTATACCTTTGGGGGCCACATTATAGAAAGAAAAACAGATATCCAAATATTACTGCACCTTGTATTACATTTATTAAAACTGAAGAGATTTAATGGTTTGTATTCAAGGGCAGCTTGTATCCGAGGGCAGCTTGCTGTGCAAAATCAAATATTTATGCGCTAAAAATAAAATATTAAACATCCTGGATTTGACAAACTTTATTGATACTGGTCTATTCCATATCAAGATAAGTAAAATAAATTAAGATAATCAGTTAAAACAACTGCAATAAAGATCATATTTACAGAGATAAAAATCAGAGAGCCCCACCCACAGTCTTTGATCTGACATGACATGAAACTTAATTAGAGGCTGTGATGACTTCAAGTTTACATTTATTAAAAGTATTCATTTTGATCAGCATCTTGTACTTAAGGGTGGCTTCTATTTCAACAGTTGCAATATTTATCTTTATTTTTTCAGTGAACTGAAATAGGAACAGTCTGGCATCTTGAAAAGGCTAACAGCGGGGCTCCAATTCAATTCCAGTTCATCATTTTGGACTGTGTTATTGAACAACATTTCTAACAAGTGACTAGGTTTGAGGTACCCTTGATCCTGTTTTCATCACTGGGAAAGGGGTCATCTCCTGGGTGAACAGCAAGGTACTAGTAAAAGGCAATGACTGCAAGTGGGTAATCTTGTCCAGAGAGACAGGGAAGGCTACCTGGAACTCAACCACCAGGACTCAGAACCCCCTAAAGACAAATTTGCCAAGATGAAGTGCTTGGTGTTCAAGGGTCTGATGCAGCTGCATGATGCTGGTACTGCACATCTCATATGGGATTCAGTGGAGAAGCTGCTTGAAACACTCATGGAGGCCTGCATCAGTGTTAGCAATAAGGGAAAATGGGATAAAAAGTGCTCTCAGCTCAAAAGGACCTAAAGCAACTGATAATGAATAAAGAAAAAGATTTATGATCAATGGAAAGAGTTGGGTTGTCTTTAAACCCTTTGAGAACTGAATATGTGTGAACGTATATAGATTCTGGATGTCTATATATGTCCATAGTCTTCTAAGGGTTAACGCCAGAGAGGAGTACAGACAGTCCAGAAGGACTACAAGACTAGAGTTAATTAATCCATGGAGGAGCTGGGGCCAAGAAGAAGCTGCAGGCAATACCAAAGCCTTATTATAGTATATAAAAGGAAGAAGGAAGCTAAAGGAGTAGATGGAACCCATGAAAACAGGAGAAAGCTGACATCTGTGACAGACCCAGAGGTGATGGGTAAGATGCTGAATGAATACTTTGCCTTGGTATTCACCAAAGGGTCTTCGGGAAGGAGCACATGGCATATGGGTTGGCCAGGATACAGCCTACAGACATCACAACTGAAAACTTGACTGACTGCCATGGTGAAGATCAAGCTACATAAGTCCAAGGAGGCTGACAGGATTCACACCAGGATCATCTTTGAGCTGAAGAAACAATTCACAGTGCCTCTTGCAATAATCTTTCAAGAATCTGGTCTGGGCAGGTCAGATGCCAGAGGACTGGAAAATAGCCAGTGTGTTCAAAAAAAAGGGTCAAAGTCAAACACAGGGAAGAACAGACTGCTTAGCTTGACATCAATGCTGAGAAAAGTCCAGCAAGACATTATCAAGGATAGAATAAGAGAGTATATTGTTGAGGCTAATGGTCTTACCCTATCCCATCATGTCTTTTTGAGAAGTAGATTGTGTAAACCAACCTGCGGACTATTTTAGAATGGGTGACGGGGAGGTGGCAAAAGTCAAAGTTGTCGATGTAGTTTATGTGGACTTCAGGAAAGCCTTTGATATTGTGATGCAAGGCAAGTTTCAGGGTAAAGTATACTAGTGTGGTACACACAAGGCATGCCCATGATGTATTTCTGTCTGATTTAGAGCAGGAAGCAGATGGTCATAGTGAGTTAGTACTTCTCTGAGTGGAGTGGATACCTAGTGATATTCGCAGGTAATGATACTTGAGTCACTGCTCTTCAACATTTTCATTGACAGTCCAGAAGCTGGGGTTGTCCAGCATCCTACTTAGCATTGTTGGTGACTCTAAGAAGGTCAGGATTCTAGACTCCCTTGATAATGGTGGAAACCTCTAGGTGGACCTAAAAGCTGGCAACTGGTTAAATGTCTTGAGTCTCTGATTCAGTGTAGCAAAATGCAAACTGCAACCCATTGGAATGGAAAAGAGAAGTGGGACATATACACTGTTTGGGGTTCTCCTGCTCAGAGAAGGAGGAGAAGGACCGGCAGTCATAACAGACAAAGGACTAAAGAAGAATAAACTGTGTGACTGCAGTCAAGTGGGCAAGATGAACGCTGGGGTGCAACTAAATAGCATGACCTGGAGAGCAGGGGATGTAGACCTGAAACTTTAGAAGGCCTTTGCCAAACCTATCCTGCAGTACTGTGTTCAGTTCTGGGCTTCTCTATACAAATGGACATTGATGCATCCTTGAGAGTGCTATGCAGAGCCAGCAAAATAATCAAGGGTGTGTAGAACAAACAAGTTCCCTTTGGAAAAAAAGAGGAGGAGATGGGATATGACATCAGTCTTCAGCATACTCGAGGGTATCAGCAAGACTGAATATACAAAGATGATGGATCTGGTGTGCTCCAGCAGGATGCAGGGACAAGCACTGAAGGTCACAGGTTGCAGGTTCAAAGGTAACATTTGGAAAACATTTCTTTCATAGTGTGGTGAATTTATAGAACAGTCTACTAGTGGAAACAGTAGAAATGAACACAGTGCTGGCCTTCAAGGTAAGCCTGGATACATTTCTGCTTCCAAGGAAATCACAGGGTTCCCTGGGCAGCAGCGTTGGTTTGGTATCCCTTTAAAAGAATACATGTTTGCACATCATACTTATGAATCTTTGTTTATGAAGTGGGAAAGACAACACACACCTGATGGAGCTTTGGTCCCCTCTGATCATAAGTTACTATTGTGCAGTATGTTTATTTTAATAGCATAAAACATTTCACATCATTAGCAGTGCGCAGAGTAAGTTATGTATTTGAAGCTAAACAGTAGAATGTTGCCTCCACTATTAAACCTTGCTGGAAAGCTAGATCAAAATGTTTATAGCCAGTCTTCAAGGCATTTTATGTTTCCTATTTGTTTTTCAGTTTATTTTCCCAAAATAGCTCTACTGAAGAGCAATATTTCACGAACAGCATGGTCCTGTATCTATAAAATTTTCCAGCTAGGAGCATAGATGTTCAAGACAGTCAAGTGAATTGATCACAGTTGTATGCTCTTACCACTGGAAAAAACACACATTCCATAATATGGTACATGGACTTTATCTAGCAGAGTGGTCCAGTAATCTTATCTGCCTGAATTTTAATTCAGACCACTTTTGGTTATATCAGTTATAACTGAGATAATCAGATGCCCTCCTTCCCCAACAACTTTACACTGGAGATATAAACATAGACAGTTCAAAATAAAATTAAGGCCAGAGAGAGAGGATTTTCAAAAGGGGTGGATGAAAACTAGCTGTGGACAAAGTGAAAAAACTTTATGCTTCGTGTAGCGCTAAGCTTAGTGTGTAGATTCCCATTGTTCACACTGTACACATATGCAAAATGTGACGTTTGCACTTGCGTGGAGAAAACCTATATAAAGTGTGCTAATTTAGGCACTTCATTGCTATTTTCAGTGAATTACTATGCAAATGCTAGCACAGCAACCAATTTGCTGTGTTAGACAAAGTTCATAGTGGGCCACTTCATGCGAACTTCAGGGTGAATTTCAATTTACAACAAACCTAATGAGGCCTCAAATGCATTTTTTTGCCAGTGTCTGCATCTGCCTGATTGTGTCAAAACTTGGAAGCCCTACTTTCAAAATGTTCAGAGGTTTTGCAACAGTTTCCACAATTTCATTTATTTTAGTTTTTATTGACTGGGTATGTGCACTAGGCAATCATTTTGCCTATTTTCAGTTATGGCCAGGGAGAAACATAAGAATCCAGGGTTAAGGTGCAGTTACACTAAAATTAAATACAAGAGGAAATACAGATGTACATTCATCACAGCAGATATACAAAGTGATAGTTGCAGAGGAAGTTGCTGCTGCTGCTTGCTCAAAAAAAGACACATGAGTAAAAAAACAAATACAGCATGCATCAAAAAAATTAAAACATTTGCCATGATGCATGCATCATTTTCTTGCCTTATGTGTTCAAACTGTAGATGCTGTTAGAACATTTAAGAGATGGTCTTACAGTGTGGACAGAATCCATTTTGAAAACAGGGGTGGACTTATTTGGTTTGCAAATCCTTCTACAATGTTTCATCGTGTTAATTTCCTGTTCTCCTGGCAGCTACAGCATTGAATACTATTTGGTTTGAAATAGCTGTGGCCATTATTTAATGGGAAGTGCTACCAGCACAATGGATGGAATTTCTATTGAAAAGAAAACCATCAGCTGGTGAAACTTATGGTAACCCATAGCTGTGAAGCTGAAAATGTTTGTAGTATATGGTTAGGGATAGAGATGCAGCAAAGTAAAATTTTGCCCGCGAAGTGGAGGTGAAGTGGCCACTTCGCGTTACCATTCCGCTACGCGAAGTGCCCATTTCAAACCCTCACTTCGCGTTCTAATTATGACTTTGCATTGTTCATTCTGCCTTATTTTGCTTTAAGGCAGAGTGAGAATTGACAGGTAGCCCACACATCACATGGCTTTTACAGTATAGGTCACATGCTTCAAGGCAGGCAGGCAGGCAGGAAGTGATTTGTGCTTGACAGAGAGTTTCACTTTTGCCTTGTAGTAGGAGAAAGAGGTTATGTTGGTTAGAGTGAGAGATGAAAATCTGTTGGAAAAATAGTTTAAATCTTTTAATTTTTTTGCTATAGGTGCTTATTCTTGAGTATTTGTTGTCTGTATTTGTATTTGTGCAGTATTTCAGTTTAGTATTTGTTTATTGTTAATTGTTTTTGTGTGTCTGTGTGTGTGTATCACTGTGTGAGAGAGAGAGAGAGAGAGAGAGAGAGAGACAGACCAGAATAGAGGGAGAGAGACTTAGGGTTTTTGTCAATGTGGCAGGGATCGAGTGGGTGTGTGCATGCATGGTAGCCAGCTGCGTCTGGACCGGAGCATCATCCTGAGTGTTCCGCCCCCAAAGCAAGAGATAGTGGAGTTGGTGCCATGGAAGCACCACTTCCTGTGGCACCATCCAGTGCCCCCCCCAGTGCCAGCAGCACTTGCTGTGGCCCCTGTGCCAATGGCTCAGCAGCAGCAGGAAGTCAGGGAGGAGAAGGAGCCACAGCACCAGTTGCAGCAGCAGGTTTCTGTGCCCCCGGCCCCAACTGTACAGCCACAGTTCCTGGCTCCAACAACACCTGGCCCCCCCTGTGCCTGGTTCTCCCCACACCTCATTAGTGTGGGAGCTCTTAACTTTGGCAATTTTCAGTATTTTGACCCCAGATTTTCAACATAGCTATTTTTTCACAAATCGTCATAAATTTGACAGCTGTCATTTTTCAACTCTTGTCCAAAATGTGTTTTCTCGCCTGTCGTGCAAATTGATATTTTGGCCATTATTTGAAACTTTTCACCTACCGGGTTCAGGAGTTGTGGTCACATGAAGACTATGTTGAAAATTTGTGGTCAAAATACTTAAAACAACAATGTTATGAATGCACTTTGTCATTTTCAATGTTCGCTCATACGTTCGTTAATTTTCAATATTTTCGCTTTGATTTCTCTTTGAATCTTAGAGACAGCAGTAGGCAAAGCCCATATATGCTGTTCCATGCTAATAATAGTAATCCAGCAGACCTCTTTTTGCTAAGTATTTATCCAGTCTCTCTTTAAAGACATCAACATTTTCATTATCTACTGCCTCACATGGTAAGTTGTTCAAAATAGTCACTATTCTTCGTGTAAAATATTTCTTCCGGTTCTCAGTTTAAATTTGTTAGACTGGTTTTATTTATTGTGTCTTCTTAAGTTACGTTGAGTTCAGTACTTGAAATTCATACTCTCCATGAGTTCCTCATCATTAACAATTTTGTACTTTAACAAGGTTCCATGTCATAATAGCAATCGAGAAGCAGCGATCGCTATTATGGCAAGCGTACATTGCCAAAATTAATTGCAGCGATGCACACTGGCAGCCCTACCCCCCCCACTTATGGATTCTCAACTCCAGTGGGGTGCATGTTGGGGGGGTGAAAAGCTTGACAAAATACATGCTGCCAGGTAGCAAAAAAAAAAAACGCACCACGCCGGACCAGAACCCGGTACCCCATGCCTCCCAAATGACCACCTTCCCCACGATGTCAGTGATCCAGCTTGGCAGCTGCTCACTTCAACCCCTCCCACATGCCTTCCCTCCCCAGCCCCCCCATGGGTGCACGTGTGTGTGTATATGCGCAAATTCTTGTCGTAGTTTTCGCCAACTGCAGCATCCGGTCGCCCTCTTCCCTAGGTAACCATGATCACATTCGTTAAGATTGACTTGCCATTTTTCTAGGTGCTCAATCTCCATCTCTATGGTCTCAGACTACCCATTAACAATATATCCCCTTTGATGCATCTGTTGTGAAGTGTATTTAATTTAAGAATTTTTAAATGGTCATCTTATGTTTTGTCCTCTAGTCCCTTTATTGACCTCATTGTCTTTCTTTGTGTACAATCCAATTTGAGTTTATCAGCATTATTCAGTGCACCGCAGAATTGTATGAACAATAGTCCAAATTTGGCCTCACATATGCCTGATACAGGGGAAGTCTCATTTTGTTGGATTTACTTACAAAATTTCTATTTATTGCATTTACCAAATAATTTGCTTTTTTGAACACCTCTGAATGCTGACTTTGCCATTTGAAGTCATTTGTTAAGATGATCCCAAGATTCCTCTCTTTTGATGTTTTCTCCAGTAATTGATTTTGTAGATAATATTTGTATTTTGGGTTGGATTTACTGAAGTGCATAACCTTACACTTGTCGATATTAAATGACATACTCCACTTCTGAGCACATATTGCCAGCCAATCCAGGTCACCTTGTAAGGCTTCACGATTGGCTACAGTGTCTACCCTACCACCCAACTTAGTATTGTCCATGAAGATACCATACCATGACTTCAAATTACTCCCAATGTGAGAGCTGTACAACCTAAATAAAATGGGACCAAATATTGAACCCTGCAGCACTCCACTAGTCACATTAATTGGTGTGGATATAGTCCCATTTATTTTTACCCTTTGCTCCATGTTGGGCAACCATTTCTCAATTCAATTTATTAAGTTTTGGTTAATTTTAAGTTCAATTGATTTATTTATTATTTTTACAAGGGGTATCACATCGAAAGCTTTCCTGAAATTTCAGTTATGTAACATCTGGGACCAGATATTCAAATGTTTGCCCTGGTGTAAAACCCAGGTTGCCCTCACAAACTGGGTTTTGCACAGAAGTCCCATATTTAAAAGCCCAGTTTGCGTGGGTGTACTGGGATTGCACCAGGACAATCAGTGGATGATTGTGCAAGGCAATACAATACAAATTGTGGGGTGGGGACCTGAGCATCATTGCTGTCCAATATTCAGAGCATTTGCTCCAAGTAAGGACTCTTTGTGCAGTCCCCTTCTGCAGAGAAAATACAGCCGACAGAACCCTAGTTTTAATCCAGCGCAACCCTAGTGGTTGCTGGAGGGAGTGCATTGGCACCCCTCCACCCCAACACAGTACTACCTGTTGGCAAGTGCTCCCCTGTCCTCCACTCACAATCTAGTTAAAATATATCCCTGGCTTCCAGTGTCCCCCACACACCATACATATGATATATAGAAAATAATTCCCTGATATCCAGTGGTCCTTCCCTCCACCTGACACCCGTCCCTGTATTATTATAATAATTATTTGGTATCCAGTGGTCCATCCTACCTCCTGACACCCATCCCCATACATATGAATGCCCCCCACCCCGGTGTGTCATAATCCCCCCACATGGCAACAGCTGGCCTGCTATAGCCTAGCCTTGCAATTCCAGTGTCAAGTAGTCCTCACTACAGCAAAGCCCTAGCCCCATTTCCAATCCATACGCATGCCCACAGCCCCAGCCAACCCCCATCCCCCATTGGTGATAGTGGTCCTCCCCACACACCTGCAGCATCAATGACCCGGCCCCCGGTCCCGCATACCATACAGTTGGCACTGCACTGAAACAATGGTGGGTGACACAGTCCCACCACACACCACCTCAACCGACTACTGTCTGACAGTAGCAGGGAGCATGCAGTGTATACATGGGGCACGTCATAATGGCAACTGTCAGTGAAGTTGGTTAAGACAAGACTGCATTTTGACCCCAAATTTGACACATTGCCACATTGCCATTTTTTTCTCACTACCTCATGAATCTAATAGATGTCATTTTTCAAATCCTGGTTAAAATGTGTTTTCACACTTGTGGGGTGAAGCAACATTTCAACCCATATTTTATTAATGAAACTTGTCATGTTCAAAGAGGGGGAGGGTCATAAAAAGACTATTTTGAAATTCTGATGTCAAAATGTCACAAAAAATGATGAAGTAATCCTGTTTGCAAGGATTGCTTTTGGGTCCATTGGGGCCACATTATAGAAAAAAAAAGATATCCAAATATTACTGTACCTTGCATTGCATTTACTAAAACTGAAGAGATTTAGTAGTTTGTATTCAAGGGCAGCTTGTATCTGAGGGCAGCTTGCTGTGCAAAATCAAATATTTATGTGCTAAAAATAAAATATTAAACATCCTGGAGTTGACAAACTTTATTGATACTGGTCTATTCCATATCAAGATAAGTAAAATAAATTAAGATAATCAGTTAAAACAACTACAATAAAGATCATATTTACAGAGATAAAAATCAGAGAGCCCCACCCACAGTCTTTGATCTGACATGACATGAAACTTAATTAGAGGCTGTGATGACTTCAAGTTTGCATTTATTAAAAGTATTCATTTTGATCAGCATCTTGTACTTAATGGTGGCTTCTATTTCAACAGTTGCAATATTTATCTTTATTTTTTCCGTGAACTGAAATAGGAACAGTCTGGCATCTTGAAAAGGCAAACAGCGGGGCTCCAATTAAATTCCGGTCCATCATTTTGGACTGTGTCATTGAACAACATTTCTAACAAGTGACTAGGTTTGAGGTACCCTTGATCCTGTTTTCATCACTGGGAAAGGGGTCATCTCCTGGGTGAACAGCACCGTACTGGTGAAAGGTAGTGACTGAAAGTGGGTAAACTTGTCCAGGGAGACAGGTAAGGCTACCTGGAACTCAACCACCAGGACTCAGAACCCCCTAAAGACAAATTTGCCAAGATGAAGTGCTTGGTGTTCAAGGGTCTGATGCGGCTGCATGATGCTGGTACTGCACATCTCATATGGGATTCAGTGGAGAAGCTGCTTGAAACTCTCATGGAGGCCTGCATCAATGTTAGCAATAAGGGAAAATGGGATAAAAAGTGCTCTCAGCTCAAAAGGACCTAAGGCAACTGATACTGAATAAAAAAAAAAAGATTTATGATCATTGGAAAGAGTTGGGTAGTCTTAAAACCCTTTGAGAACTGAATATATGTGAACGTATATAGATTCTGGAAGTATATATATATATATATATGTCCACAGTCTTCTACGGGTTAATGCCAGAAAGGAGTACAGACAGTCCTGAAGGACTGCAAGACTAGAATTAATTATTCCATGGAGGAGCTGGGGCCAAGAAGAAGCTGCAGGCAATACCAAAGCCTTATTCTAGTATATAAAAGGAAGAAGGACGGTAAAGGAGTAGATGGAACCCATGAAAACAGGGGAAAGCTGACAATTTGTGACAGACCCAGAGGTGATGGGTAAGATGCTGAATGAATACTTTGCCTTGGTATTCACCAAAGGGTCTTCGGGAAGGAGCACATGGCATATGGGATAGCCAGGATACAGCCTACAGACATCAAAACTGAAAACTTGTCTGACTGCCATGGTGAAGATCAAGCTACATAAGTCCAAGGAGGCTGACAGGATTCACACCAGGATCATCTTTGAGCTGAAGAAACAATTCACAGTGCCTCTTGCAATAATCTTTCAAGAATCTGGTCTGGGCAGGTGAGATGCTAGAGGACTGGAAAATGGCCAGTGTGTTCAAAAAAATTGGGGCAAAGTCAAACACAGGGAAGAACAGACTGCTTAGCTTGACATCAATGCTGAGAAAAGTCCAGCAAGACATTATCAAGGATAGAATAAGAGTATATTGTAGAGACTAAAGGTCTCACCCTATCTCATCTAGTCTTTATGAGAAGCATATTGTGTAAACCAACCTGTTCACCATTTTAGAATGGGTGACGGGGAGGTGGAAAGAGTCAAAGTTGTCGATGTAGTTTATGTGGACTTCAGGAAAGCCTTTGATATTGTGATGCAAGGCAAGTTTCTGGGTAAAGTATACCAGTGTGGTATACACAAGGCATGCACATGATGTATTTCTGTCTGATTTAGAGCAGGAAGGAAATGGTCATGGTGAGTTAGCACTTCTCTGAGTGGAGTGGATACCTAGTGATATTCCTTAGGTAATGGTGCTTGAATCACTGCTCTTTAACATTTTTATTGACAGTCCAGAAGCTGGGGTTGTCCAGCATCCTGCTTAGCATTGTTGGTGACTCTAAGAAGGTCTGGATTCTAGACTCCCTTGATAATGGTGGAAACCTCTAGGTGGACCTAAAAGCCGGCAACTGGTTAAATGTCTTGAGTCTCTTATTCAGTGTAGCAAAATGCAAACTGCAACCCATTGGAATGACAAAGAGAAGTGGGACATATACACTGTTTGGGGTCCTCCTGCTCAGAGAAGGAGAAGGACCAGCAGTCATAACAGACAAAGGACTAAAGAAGAACAAACTGTGTGACTGCAGTCAAGTGGGCAAGATGAACACTGGGGTGCAACTAAATAGCATGACCTGCAGAGCAGGGAATGTAGACCTGAAACTTTAGAAGGCCTTTGCCAAACCTGTCCTGGAGTACTGTGTTCAGTTCTGGGCTTCTCTGTACAAATGGACATTGATGCATCCTTGAGAGTGCTATGCAGAGCCAGTAACATAATCAAGGGTGTGTAGAACAAACAAGTTCCCTTTGGAAAAAAAGAGGAGGAGATGGGACATGACATCAGTCTTCAGCATACTCAAGGGTAAAAGCAAGACTGAATATACAAAGATGCTGGATCCGGTGTGCTCCAGCAAGATGCAGGGACAAGCACTGAAGGTCAGAGGTTGCAGGTTCAAAGGTAAGATTTGGAAACATTTCTTTCGTAGTGTGGTGAACTTATAGAACCGCCTATTAGTGGAAACAGTAGAAATGAACACAGTGCAGGCCTTCTAGGTATGCCTGGATACATTTCTGCTTCCAAGGAATCACAGGGTTCCCTGGGCAGCAGGGTAGGTTTGGAATCCCTATAAAAGAATACAAGTTTGCACATTATACTTATGAATCCTTGTTTATGAAGTGGGAAAGACAACACACACCTAATGGAGCTTTGTCCACTCCGATCATAAGTTACTATTGTGCAGTATGTTTATTTTAATAGCATAAAACATTTCACATCATTAGCAGTGTGCAGAGTAAGTTATGTATTTGAAGCTAAACAGTAGAATGTTGCCTCCACTATTAAACCTTACTGGAAAGCAAGATCAAAATGTTTATAGCCAGTCTTCAAGGCATTTTATGTTTCCCATTTATTTTTCACTTTATTTTCCCAAAATAGCTCTACTGAAGAGCAATATTTCACGAACAGCATGGTCATGTTTCTATAAAATTTTCCAGCTTGGAGCATAGATGTACAGGACAGTCAGGTGAATTGATCACAGTTATATGCTCTTACCACTGGGAAAAACACACATTCCATAATATGGTACATGGACTTTATCTAGCAGAGTGGTCCAGTAATCTTATCTGCCTGAATTTTAATTCAGACCATTTTTGGTTATCTCAGTTATAACTGAGATAATCAGATGCCCTCCTGCCCCAACAACTTTACACTGGGGATATAAACATAGAAAGGGCAAAATAAAATTAAGGCCAGGGAGAGAGGATTTTCAAAAGGGGTAGATGAAGACTAGCTGTGGACAAAGTGAAAAAACGTTATGCTTCGTGTAGCGCTATGCTTAGTGAGTAGATTCCCGTAGTTCACACAGTACACATATGCAAAGTGTGACGTTTGCACTTGCAAGGTGAAAACCTTTATAAAGTTTGCTAATTTATGCCCTTCCTTGCTATTTTCAGTGAATTACTATGCAAATGGCAGCATAGCAGCCAATTTGTCGTGTTAGACAAAGTTCATAGTAGGCCACTTCATACGAACTTCAGGGTGAATTTAAATTTGCAACAAACCTAATAAGGACTCAAATGCATTTTTTTGCCAGTGTCTGCATCAGCCTGATTGTGTCAAAACTTGGAAGCCCTACTTTCAAAATGTTCAGAGTTTTTACAACAGTTTCCACAATTTCATTAAATTTATTTTAGTTTTTATTAACTGGGTAGGTGTACTAGAAAATCATTTTGCCTATTTTCAGGTATGGCCAGGGAGAAACACAAGAATCCAGGGTTAAGGTGCAGTTACACTAAAATTAAATACAATGGGAAGTACAGATGCACATTCATCACAGCAGATATACAAAGTGATAGTTGCAGAGGAAGTTGCTGCTGCTGCTTGCTCAAAAAAAGACATGAGTAAAAAAACAAATACAGCATGCTTAAAACATTTGCCATGTTGCTGCATCATTTTATTGCTGCAAGCTCTGCATTGTGTGTTCAAACTGTAGATGCTGTCAGACCATTTAATAGATGGTCTAACAGTGAGGACAGAATCCATTTTGAAAACAGGGGTGGACTTATTTGGTTTGCAAATCCTTCTACAATGTTTCATCGTGTTAATTTCCTGTTCTCCTGGCAGCTACAGCATTGAATACTGTTTGGTGTGAAATAGCGGTGGCCATTGTTTAATGGGAAGTGCTACCAGCACAATGGATGGAATTTCTATTGAAAAGAAAACCATCAGCTGGTGAAACTTATGGTAACCCATAGCTGTGAAGTTGAAAATGTTTGTAGTATATTGTTAGGGATAGAGATGCAGCAAAGTAAAATTTTGCCCACGAAGTGGACGTGAAGTGGCCACTTCAAGTTACCATTCCGCTACGCGAACTGCCCATTTTAAACCCTCACTTCGCGTTGTAATTATGACTTTGCATTATTCATTCTGCCTTACTTTGCTTTAAGGTAGAGTGAGAATTGACAGGTAGCCCACACATCACATGGCTTACACAGTATAGGTCACATGCTTCAGGCAGGCAGGCAGGAAGTGATTTATGCTTGACAGAGAGTTTCACTTTTGCCTTGTAGTAGGAGAAAGAGGTTGTGTTGGTTAGAGTGAGAGAGGAAAATCTGTTGGAAGAATAGTTTAAACCTTTAAATTTTTTTGCTAGAGGTGCTTATTCTTGAGTATTTGTTGTCTGTATTTGTATTTGTGCAGTATTTCAGTTTAGTATTTGTTTATTGTTAATTGTTTTTGTGTGTATGTGTGTGTGTCACTGTGAGAGAGAGAGAGAGAGAGAGACCAGAATAGAGGGAGAGAGACTTAGGGTTTTTTGTCGACATTGGTGGTATCGAGTGGGCGTGCGCATGCGTGGTAGCCAGCTGCGTTTGGACCAGAGCACCATCCTGAGTGTTCCGCCCCCAAAGCAAGAGATAGTGGAGTTGGTGCCATGGAAGCACCACTTCTTGTGGCACCAATCAGTGCCCCCCCAGTGCCAGCAGCACTTGCTGTGTCCCCTGTGCCAGTGGCTCAGCAGCAGCAGAAAATCAGGGAGGAGGAGGAGCCACAGCACCAGTTGCAGCAGCAGGTTTCTGCACCCCCCCGGCCCCTACTGTACAGCCACAGTTCCTGGCTCCAATAACATCTGGACCTCCCCCACCTGTGCCTGGTCCTCCCCACACCTCATTAGTGTGGGAGTTTTTTACTACACTGCCTGGGGACAGCAGTGTAGTAAAGTGTAATTTGTGTGGTGTTGAGGTGTGCCATGACCCCAGAGGAAATCACCTTGGCATAGAGGGTCAGAGCACCCACATATATAACCACCACCGCCTATAGTGGCAGGCCAAGGTTGCCAAACAGGCCAGTAATCCACCTGCTGGCCTTGCTGGGGAAGAGGGGGGCAGAACAGCATCCACCTGCATGTGGTGTGAAGTGGGGGGAGGGCCATGGCAGAACCGGCTGCTCCACCACCACAGTCTGCAGCACTTCTTGATGATGGTGACAACCCTCTCCAACTGGCTGCCACACAGGCCAATTTGGACCTGCTGTGCAGTGAGATGTATGCTGCAAATCACCAGCTGGACGATGTTGAGCAGCAGTTAGTTCGCATTGAGGGGCACCAACTACAGATTATTGGAATGCTTCAACTGCTGCTGTCCCATCACAACATTGATTATTAGCTTTTTAGTTTGTCCTTGCACCCACCACCACCCTCTGTATGAAAAAAACAGTTCCAGATGTTGCCCCTGATCCTCCCCCCCCATCTGGAAATTTTGGTCCCTTCTTCATGCACATCTTTTGTTCTGGATGTATTTACCCTGTTGTTGAGTCCATTTCTGCACTTGATAGTTTCTATCATACCCCCTTCCCCCTTTTCCATATGTTTGTATGTAATGTCCTTTAGTGTATCTTCACCTGGCTTCATTCTGGTGCATACCCATCAACATTTTGGTTCTCCTCCTTTGTACAGCCATATTGTGACTTCATTTTGATGTGATGGCTCCCAATACATCCCAGTATTCCCTGTCCCCCAGCCCTCCTTACTTCCTTCTGGCATTTCTCTTGCATACCTTTAGGTCATCTGACACAAGTCACTATCCATTTTTGTTGTTGTTAGTCCCCCCCACCACTGTGCATCGTTATGTGTATAATAATGTTAAGTGTGTGTTCCATCTTTCTTTTGCATAACCTTGTTTAACTCCCATAACTTTACAAATCATCACTGTGCTGTCTGGACTTCTATCAATCTAATCTTGCTCTCCCAACTCTTTACACCTCTACAATCCCTTTGGACATACATCCTTCGTCACCTCAGAAACATGGACTACATTAGCCCTTCTTTAACTGGATCTGCTTCACACGTAGGATTCTACCATCTCTATGGAAAAGATGTACCCTTTATCCTTAGGATCATCATTCAGTCTGTATCATCCTTGGATCAAGAACGAACCATCATCTCCAGGGCACTCAAAGACTCTCCCGCTATTTCTACTCTATGGATGCTTCCTTGGTGACTCCTTATTCAATACAGAGTTCCAAACCTCCAGACCATACCCTTACATTCAAACCTTTCCCAAGCTGGATCATTCACCAATGACTTCTTCTACCATTGCATTTCCACTATTCCCAGTCTAGTACCTTATCGATCCGGTCAAGGCCCTCTGTCCATTACACTCTTGCAATTCCATTGGACAAGCAACATTCTTCATCTTGGAAACCTGGACTTCCTTCATCCTCCTTCACTGGGATTTACTTCATACTTAGGATTCTATCGCTCATTCAGAACAGACTTGCTCTTCAACCTCAGGATCATCATGCGATCGCCATCATCCATGGATTGAGTATGGATTATCATCTCCCCAAGCAACTCACCAACCTCAAAATAGCTATGGTTTACTAGAACCTAGGCCCTTCTCCATTTAGTATGCCCAGAGGACAGGCAGACTTCCGGCCATGAGTCCTTAGAGGTTTCCTCCACCTGGGTTTTTTTCCCTCTCTTTAGTGCCAGGGGATCATACTCTCCGTGAGCTGGCGGAGGTATCTTTTTGGGCCTTCTATTCCCTACAAATTGCTGCTTATATACCTACTACTCAAGGCTGGGAAAGGAGGAAAGCCACAAAAAGTACTACAAGTTATACAAGCACTATATAACCCATCTCTCCCTATTGCTGTTCCACAAACATTGAATGGGAGGGCCTGCCCGAGGTTCAATGTGGGGAATAACTCCTCCCACAACCTCTTCTTAAGCCCTCCTCTAACACACCTCCCTTGCTTAGGGAGTGTTTTTTTCATCCACCACCATCCCTGCCTCCTCCTTCTCTGGCGCTGTTCTCACCCGTGTTCATGGGCCTTCTATTCCCTTCAGATTACTACCTATATGCCTACTACTCAAGGGAGGGAATACAGTAAAGCCACAAAAAGTATTACAAGTTACACAAACACTATATACCCCATCTCTCCCTATTGCTATTCCACAAACACTGAACTATATATATACATGTATTCATTGCTTTTTTTGTATCACAGGTCATATAGTCACACTTGGGGTGTGCATTTCTGGGTTTGATGAGGAATTTTGGCATTGGAATACTGTCAAGCCAGTGAAGGTAAGCATTTTTTGGGGGCGGGGGGATTCCTTTGGAAGGTAGTTTAATTACTGTTTTTTTTTTTCTTAATTCTTCACAGGTTTTTTGTACATCCTCCAGTCCAGTAATGATGGGCAGCATTCATACTACTTGTTGCGTGTGTCCCGGCCCGGGGTGTTATGTTGAACTAGCTATTTGGAGAAAGCACCAAGTGCAGCACACAGCATCAGAATGTCTCCTGCAAAAACAGATAAAGAAGAAATTATCAGTACTTGATTCTGGTAACACATTCTGTTTAAAGTGTGGTTGTTCCATCCTGTCATATATCCAGAGTAACAGATAGCAAGCTCTCTCAGTAAGCCACAACAAGACCAAATCATAACAATCACAAATTTAGTACGTGTAACCCATACACTGTCCCTACATCTTAACTCAAGTTACATTGTAAAAGACATCTTGTTATGTCGTGACTTGGATAAAACTTTGTTCAACACCGCCATGTCTGCTGCAGCAATACAGTGTCTGATGTGCATGACAAATCTATTATGTGACATGTAAGTCACCTACTTTATATGATTTGCACCCTTTTGAAAAAATGAACTACAAAAAGGAACTGATGAAATAAAATGTATATACTTACCAGAAATGGATATCCTATAGGTGATTGTAGACAGTACTGCAGTACTATAGTCCTCCAGTCAAGGAGAGTGCTTGAAACTGTTAACCTGTAAAAAAAGAAAATAAGTTGACTATGTGTTTCCCCACTGCATCTCAGAAATGCAACAGGAAACATAACGCAACTCAAGGAAGTTCCATAGTATGAAAAATTAGTACATATACTCATTGTGAAGTATTGATAGTAAGAAGTCTTGTAGCTGTGGCTGCTGGATGTGGTCTCCTCCTCTCTGACTCCGTCTGCCATGGCATGGGCAGGGCACAGGATGGAAAACATTGGCGTACTGGTGGTGGTCATGGGCACATGATGTTAATATTCCCTCTCACTATCTGGTGGCTTGGGCTTATAGCGGTTTACTGGTGGTGGTCATGTGGGCACATGATGACATTCCCTCTCACTATCTGGTGGCTTTGGCTAACAGTGGTTTTCTGGTGGTGGTCATGTGGGCACATGATGACTTTCCCACTCACTATCTGGTGGCTTTGGCTAACAGCAGTTTACTGGTGGTGGCGGTGGACATGGGAACAGCTGCAGCCTGCAACACATTCCCTATCACTGTCAGACACACACAGGTGGGTGGGGGGCGGGATATAGTGTGTACTGTGTTACAGTATTTCACTCTCAGTCAGGAGGCAGATAGCTTGAATCTGCAGGTT
This sequence comes from Neoceratodus forsteri, assembly GCA_016271365.2. Lineage (NCBI taxonomy): Eukaryota > Metazoa > Chordata > Ceratodontiformes > Ceratodontidae > Neoceratodus > Neoceratodus forsteri. The sequence goes on from CM028131.1 coordinate 839,119,396, forward strand.
TTTTAGTGGCTAACACCTAGTACTACAAATGGACAGTTGTGTTTAACAGGCTAACTGTGTTTGCTAATGACAGCAGAACACATTCTGTTAAGTCTAATCAGAAATAATACAAAGGCGGGGAAGGTAAAATAGAAGGACTGTGAATTTACTTGTTCCATATTGTTAATATGACATATGGAATTTGAGTCATTCTGAGCGGGACACTGATTTAACGTTATGAAAAACAAAACATGTACCATTGAAAAAATGTGACAGCCTTTTAACCACTTAACTTAAAACCTACCAACATCAACCTCATGATCATCATCATCATGCAGGAAGCTGCCCTCACAGTCATCAATGTATGAATTGTGCCCACTAGGGAATTCTTTCTCCATTATGTCATCATCTACCTCAATGGTAGGCTGTTTCATGCTGCCAGTGCCACTAGAATGGTTTGTTTCTCCCACATCACCACCACAACCATGACCATGCCGGGATACGAATACAGAAGTTGCCGTTCGAGCTGGTGTGTGCTCCTCATTCATTTTTATGAACATCAGTAAGCTGATATTTGAAGGAGAGAGGTTTGTACAATGATCCTGAACTAGTGCACCTGCAGAACTGAATACCCTCTCGACACTTACACTGGAGGGTGGGCATGTCAGATACTTCAGTGCCACTGAGGTCACCTCTGGCTATTCACTGACCTTTCCACTCCAGTATAAAAGAGGATCATCAATTACTGACAGATACCTGTTTTCAGCCAAATATGAATAAACCATTCGCTGTGCTGCACAAAGTCCAGTGGTTGACTCATCATCCTGTTCTCTGGATTCATTAATGTCAGAAATCCCGACTTGGGACAAAGCACCCCAAAGTGGTTTAATGGCAACTGGTTTTGGTGACAGACCACCTGGAACTGTAGCCTCCTTACAGGATGTGCTTGATACTACTCCAAACTGACCTTCAGCCTGGTTATGCTGCTGAGGTTTGCTGACCTTGGCATGTGACTTCTGTGCCCCATGAACCAAGCACCCAGTTGTCCACTGACATTTTTAACCTGTTCAGGCCCTCCCTCCAGTAGTGACGCAATTCCACATTTGTATCGTGGGTCCAGCATTGTTGCTATTGCAAAGTCGTCACTGTGCTGAATGCTCAAGATGTGCTGATTGTGATCAAATATTGTCAGCATGTGTTTCAGCAACACACTGCTAGCACAGTCTCCAGAACCATCAAGACTATGCTGTAGATTCAACAATGTCTGCCTCAACACCCGCAGCAGTGGAATTGATTGGCTGATGGAGGCAGACTCACCACTCACTGACAGTGTGGCATGTTCAAAAGGCCTCAAAATTGTTATAACAGAGTCCATGAGACACCACTGTTCAGTTGTGAGAGACATGGAGGTCCTGGAAGTGTCACAGCTAGTTTCATGATGAGAAATTCGGAAATTGCTTTGTATTGTTGATACAACCTCTCTGCAACGTATAAAGTGGAGCTCCACTGGGTGACAACTTCCAGCTTCAGGCGGTGCTGCAGGAGGCTGTTTTGGATCTGCAGCTGCCGAAGGTGGTCACGGGCCTTTGCAGAGTGTGAAAAGTGTGAACAGATATGGTGTGCAACTGTCAACATTTCCTTTATATCAGGGTGCTGCAGAAACTCCTGGACCACCAGATTTAAACAGTGGGCCATGCATGGAACCCAAACAAAGCCATCATTCATGATCCATTTAACCACATTTGACCCATTGTCACTTGCTATAAATCCAGCTCTCAGGGACAGGGGGTTCAGCCACTCATCAGTTTCGGTCAGTAGCAAGTCCAGCATGTTTTTACTAGTGTGGGAACAGGCCACATTGTGCATTACAAGCGTTGTATGCTGTTGAATTCCTGGAAGATTGCTACCACGACAGTTTGCCTTACAACACTGATTATTTACACTACCACCAGCACAAACAACCCCTGGCACCTGTGTCCAATGTGCAGTTATACACAGATATGAAATCCCCACTGTTTTGCCACTTGTCCACATATCCATACTTGTATGGATGAATGGAGAGGAGGAATGTTGAAGGGCATGTCTTACAGAGTCGGCCACAGTATGGTATAACTTGGAGACAGCATGGGTGGAAAAGTATGTCCTGAATGGGACTTTCCATTTCAGACAGGCGTGTGCTGCAAACCACCAGAATCCAGAATTCTCCACAAAGGAGAAGGGCAAAAGATCAATTGCCAGCATTTCAGCTACAGCAGCATTAAGTTCACATGATACTGCTTGATTGGGTGCGTACTTCAGGTTACGGTTAAAAACACTCTTGAACATGGACTGACTTACATGTTTTGCACAGGGTGTAACTAATGGCTCTGCTCTGCAAATGGCCAAGGGTGAAGTGTGGACGGGTGATGAAGACGGCTGCACAGGTGACAAGTCCACAAAGTAAGTAAGTTATTTTCCCCATTTTACATACAGGGGTTGATGTACTTCTTGCACTAGACATACTGCATTGAATATCACCACTGCCACTGCTATTCTGACCACCACTTGACAAGATTTCTAAATCATAATCCTTCCCCTCATCATGCCTGCAGTAATCCTCTGGTGTTATTTCATCATTATTGCAGACATGCCTACTTGGTCTTACACTCGTGGAAGGGGATAACATGCTCAGTAAGGTTGATGACGAGGGTGAACGCCCCACTATGGCATTAGCTGCCGTCTGGTGCCAGGTCCACAGTGCCATGTGCCTGTTCTTAAGATGTATATGCTGGCCCCCATTCCCAGATGACTCCCCTTTTTACCTCAACTGACACACACATAGCTAAGCTGGCAGATTGCAACTGACTCATTTGCATCTTGGACAAAAAAATCTCAAACAAGGGATTGTGATCCCCTACTTTTAACATGTCTCTGATGCTGCTTATTGGACTCCATTTTTTAACCCATGAAATGGGGGGTGTGCTACATGATTTTTCAGGCTGGACACACTTGGACTCCAACTGACCACCATGACTACCTATGATTATTACTGGGTCATCATCATCAACCAGAACCGCTAAATCTCAATGTTTTTGAGGAGTGGGGGATTTAATGCCAACAGACCCAGACACAGCCACCTTGACTTTCTTTTTCTCTGGTTCCTAGCAGGGGTCAGTGACATCATCATCATATTCATCAACATCATCTGCATCCACATTTTCAGCTGGGATGCTGTCATGTGGAGAACATGTTGCAACCACAGCATCATCATCATCATCATCACCTGATATTTTTGCACCACACTTTGAATCTTTGGATGGCAAAGACATGACCTCTACAGCACTGGAAGAAATGTGACATTGTGAGTTATCGTCACCAGTATCAGAATCATGTTCAACTACTATGGGGATGTTAATGTGGAGTATGACATCATCTACACAGTCAGTCACAGATTTAGACTCAACTATAATTTTTGAAACAGTTAACTGGTCAGAAGTGGAACTTGAAGCAGCAATACTCATGCCAGCAGATACTGCACTAACACCACCAGCTGGGACAACATCATCTCCTCCAACTATGAGTGAAGCTACAGATTGTGCTGTAAAAAACATTGGAGAAATCCCTTTACTGACATCAGCTATGCACTTCTGCGTACTACCATGCCCACAGACAATCTTGCCACTGGCAGCTGTACCATGTCCAGAAACAGCTTTGCTTGCACGTCTCTTTGCAGGAATTTTGGGGGATCACCAAGAAAATTCTAAACAAATTTAGATTTCTGAATTTTCAGTCTGGGCCGGTGGATGTGAAGCCAAAAAAAAACAACTGCAACTTGTAGATGGAGACTGGGCATTAAATAGATGCAAAAGCACAGACAGATTAAGATTGCACTGCACAATCAAGAAGAGATGCAGACGCAAAGTCACAACAGCACCTTAACCAGTGCTCACAAGTCACAATCCAATCTGGAAAAGAATACCTTTGCCAGAGGTGGGGAGGGAAGCAGTGCAGTAACAGTCGAAAACCAAGATACCACAAAGCAGTACAAAATCACGCAGATGCGGTGGATAGCAGGTTCACACTGCTGCAATTACTCTGTGGCACAATAAAAGGTGTCTGATTTGATGGCATGCATCACACACGCACTCACACACACACTACAAGTAATGCATACCAAAATGAAAACTTCAGTAATATAACCAAATCTTTTAAATAAACTGAAATTATTCACTGCTGCACCACAACAATCAGCAAAAACATTTCAAGAATTATTGAAAATATTACTGTGTGTACATTAACAGTTATACAACAAAAATATAACCAAAACAGAAAGACTGCCTTTTTCTCCCAGTTAATCTACCTCCACCATAGATACGCCTCTCCTCCAAGCACACTTCAAGTGTCTGTCAGTACACAGACTGAATGTTCTAAATTAACATTAAAAATCCACACACAAACAATAAACACTTGATGATATGAACACAGGAGGGTTTCCTACAATTGATGTACTAAATTTTGAGCAAAATAAATGACTCAAAAAGACTTTTTAACAGCTTTTAGAGAGCTTGAATCACAGAGCTCTGAGAGCAAACTGTCTCCAGCTACCACTACACACACACTACACAAACTGAGGCTGTGCAGAACAATCTAGAGCCCATGTGACCTGCAATCCCATGAATCACTGCAACATTCACCTTGGAGCTCACTAACAAGGCAAAGTGATGTGAGGTACATTGATTTCAATGTACTTCACATTAAAATTGGTGCAGAAGTGGCTGGTGGAAGGCGGAGTAACACAAAGTCATTGTTTTCAATGGACTTCGCGTTCCTCATTATGACGTGAAGTAATCCTCTTCGCATTGCGGATTACTTCTCGGATTCTGCCTTACTCCACAAATTGCTTCACGGGGCAAATTTTGGCCACTTCGCCCCCCCCTCTAGTTAAGGATTATTATGTATGGAACATAGTCACTTCATAAATATTGTTGTGCGTGTTCTAAATTGTTGTGCGCATTCTACAAAAGTTGTTGTGTATGCTCTGTTATCAATTGTACCTGTGTTTCTGCTTACACCAACTCCTGCCTCTTCCATTTTCCTCAGATACTCTTCACTCTGTAAATATTGAGGGCTGTTTTTTGTGCTGTACATTAACTTTCTTTTTCTAATATAAACCATTTACAATTGGACATTTGCTGTGATATATTCACCACTGACATTTTTGGTTTTGCTAGTTTTAACAATATTTACCCAGCAAAGGGCATCTGGGGAAAACAGCTCTGGTTAAGGCAATCAATCGCAACATTTGCAACTTGTAAAGTATCACAAAAACCACATACTATAAAAATAAAATATGGGTGACCATACAAAACTCACATTGTGTTTCCATCTCAGGGATGAGAACAGAACATAATGGACCTCTCAAGCTTCACTCTCGAAGTTCATATGCTGTTATCTCAAACCCTTGATGGAAACACAGGCTTGTTGTGTATGGTCTCCAAAACATTATTCCTTATATAGTGTATAGCTAGCAATTATTTTGTATGAAAATCCATCTCTGCTGAAATCTTACTGTACTATAGTTTAAAGGTCATGGAATGTCATTGTACCCTTCTGTGGTAAGATGACATTTCCAGCTGATTGCCACCCTTGTGACACCTGTTTTCTTCTCCAACATATTCCCACATGCCCATCCAGTCAGTGCAAGTCAGCTTCAAACCTGGCAGTGGTTTTTTGTTTTGAAAACCAGCCAACTGTCAAAAATTAATTGAAGAACATGAAAACCATGCAAAAAATGGAAATTGTCTAATCAATTAATCAATCAATCAATCAATATCTTTATTTAGCCAGAAGGAACACCATTGAGCAGGGCTCATTTACAAGATGGAACTGATAGTTTAAACATCAACAAGTCACAATACAACAATTTGGAGTAGGCGTAGCAACATTAGTAGCCTATGTACAGTCATTACAAGTGAGAAAGGCGTGGCTTGGCACGGTGGTGTATAATAATTTACAAATAGCAGCGTAAGGCTTGACACTGAGAACAGAACAAGGCAGCATAATTTACAAGCATGGTACCAAAGGCAGTCAGCATACCGCTATGTGTGAGTTCTATGCAAGACAGGTCTCTGATAGACAGTACAATATTATATTGCATGAGGTCTAGACAGCAAAGCATTACGTGGCCTAGGAGAAGACTATAAAGCAAGGGCACTGAGAGCACAGGATGTGCCAAGGATAGTGGAGGGAGGAGAGGTTAGAAGGGGTACTTTTACTGATAACTTTTGTTGACTACTTTCCTATTACTGATACTACTTATGTTGCCAACACCTTTCTATTTCTACTGCTGTAGCTGACACTACTTTCATTTTTACTTTGCCATGAAAGAATCACAAAGTCTTAAAACCATACATGATATACATTAGTAATGGTGCTACCACTGGCTCAACAAGCATGTGTTGTCACCTCTGGGTTCTGATTACCTTACACCTCTAGAGCGTCACTCTCTAGGTTAATGATGTAATCAGAACCCTTCTGCAGCAACCCAGGCTTGTTTTGCATAGTTGCCCATTCATTATGCTCTATCTTTCCAACTTTTCATTATTTATGCCAGTACAGTAATATGATTTTCACAGTACTATACTCATGTACTTTTTCACTCTTCTTGGAGAAGAAAACTGGCAAATGTTCTCTTCTGAAAAGTCAAAGCACTTCTCCTGTATGAGACTTCTCTTGTTGTATTGTTCTAGAAATGCTAAAACATATCCATTCCACAGAGTTAACTTTGCTAAAAAGCATGCAAAATAAATTATATATTTGCCTGCTGTCGCCTAATGGACTAAGGCATTGGAAGCAAATGTAAATTCATATTTTGTAATACAATTTTCTTTTTCTTTTCAAAGCTTTCCAGGACTTAAATTAATTGGCCACTGAAAGCTTGGTAGTACCACACTTGTCTAATTATATAATGCTATAATCAGCGAAATGGCATAATTTTCCATTTGAAAACAAAATTGGACATAAAGCACCAAATTAATGGGGCATAATTATATAACTGTTTCTCATTGGCATGTTTCTTCAGTACATTATTATCAATTATGCATTATGGTTTTAAGTTAACTCAGTTTCGGTTTCATAACATGCTGATTTTAAAACAAATCCTCTGCCCCCACTTAGTTTGTTTTTTTTGGTTGATTTCTTTTTGTTTTTATAGCCATGTCTTCTCTATGTTTGTGTCTTCTTAGAATTCTTCTGTATTCCTAATTATTTCTTTCAGGAGTCTGGCAGCCTATAGCCATGCATTTAGGCCCAGTTGCAAAGCTGGCCTGTTTGCACCTAATAGTTTCCACTGGGGCCCCAGATGGTCTTACTGAAAACCATGACAGGCAACGATGGGTGACCCCCCCCCCCACACACACACATATTACAACTTGACTACCACCTGGCCTCATGCAAACATGCCAGTACAACTATGCAGGTGCAAATATCTTGTGGAGTTCATGCCTACACAGTGAAATGGCCCAGCCATTACAAGTGTGACTCCTGGATATTCTATGATCCACTTGTTGATCAGTCATCACAGTCCAATGGACCACAGTGGTTGATAAGTTGCTGAACCACCATCAATCACTCAATCAACCTGTTTCACACTGCATCCCACCACAATCCAGCAAACACTCGCCAGCCAACTTTATCCCCCTCACTTACCAACACCCACATTGCACATGGCCCCCAGTTATTCCTCTTAATCATGAATCAGTTGTACACAAGTACCCTAATTCAGTACCAGGATTCCTTTTTACATCTGCATGAGCGGAGCCCTGCAGACGTTTTGTGAGGTCTAGGAGAGAGAAAGGGGACTGTAGCAGAACATGACCAGATTCCTCAGTCATGTGCTTCCACAGTGCTGTGGCAACATTCCACTAATCTTCAGTCAGTACACCCCTCCTCTTCATGGTTGCACAACCACCACCCCCCATGGGGGCACTATGTTTTTCTGCCCATCACTTCCACAGTTGCAGGCAGAAAAAAATTGCCCGTCATGCCAAGAAGGCCACTGTGAGCTTAGTGCGCATGCGCGATAATCGTGCATGTGCACCTATGTCACAGCAGCCATCTTGGACATGATGAGCTTATTCTCACACATGCGCAGTGATTATCAGTCACTGCACATGCATGAGAATTGCAGAAGTACAGCATCAGTTGTGGCAGGAGTTCCAAGTACTCTTTGACTCGAGCGCATCACTCTGCAGCAGCCGTGATGGGTCTGACCAGAGTTTGTTTTATTGGTGACATGGCATTAGCATAGGATGTTCTGCTTTTTTCTGTGCACTTTTTATGCATGTTCTACAGCCTTTGCCCTATAAATTAGGTTTTATGATGTTTGCTATTTTACTTATGTATGCTGTTTTATTTTTTTTTTATGCTATTACTGGACAGCACCCTGAGCCTGCAAGATACAGTGCCTAACTTAATTAAAGAAAAGCAAAATGGGGTTGCCTTTGGGACATGTTCTGCAACAGGCATAAGCAAAAGGCAAACAATGAGAAAGCCTTGCATTACCACTAACGCACTGACTATGCACACAAAGAAGATATAGAGATGTAAACAAAAAATATTTTACTCACATCTTAAAACATACCCCAACATGAATACTTATTAATGTGCCAAAGAAAGTGTAAAAATTAAAAATGATGAGCTGACCTGGCAGTGCTGCGTGCAGAGGCACTGATGAGCATTTTACCTCATACCACGCTGACAACCTGAGTTCGGGAACAAGCTCGGGTTGTCGTGAGTCATGGGGGGCTGGGCCTGGAATAGATGTAGTGGCCACCAGGCAGCTCTCCTCTTCCAGATGAGGAAGGCTTGCCAGTTCAGCCCTTGACTGACACCAGGTGGAGGTCTGGTCGCAGAGCCAAATGTCTTTGCAGCAGACATGAGCGTCATGGGGGTAGGAGGAGAGCTGCAGGTTCTGGGGTTCATGTGTTTCTCCACACGCATGTGCATCCCATTCCACCTTGGCTCGCACAAGAGACAGAAAATATACAAAGGGACTGGAGGGTTGGGTGGTGCATCATGCAGCTCCCTGGACCCGCACAACCATTTGCATGCCTCAGTGCCTTCTGAATATGTTCAGTAGGGGGAAGGATGGCCCTTTGGCCCTGCCACAGGGGGACATCCATGCGGAAAGCTGCACAGAGGTAAACCCGGGGGGGGGAGGTGGCAGCCAGGATGGGGGAGGTGGGGACGAAGTGGCCAACTAACCTAAGAGGTAAAAAGCTATATGAAAGAAAAAATGAAAAATGGTGTGAGAGAGCATCCTACCAAGGATTCCCCTTGAAAATGTGCTTGCGGATAGCACAAAATGCGTTGGGTGTTTTTTTTGTCAGTCTGAGGGAGCCTCAGTATAGGCGATATGCTCAGCACCATTTTGTGAGAATTATGTAAGTAAAATACACGTTTTATATCTCTAAATCATTTTTGTGTGCATGGTCAGTGTCTTATGTAGAGTGATAGTGTGAGGCTTTCCAGTGGCCTAACTTAATAAAACTATTACTGCTCAGCTCCCCCCAATCACACATAGAAACACAGAGATGTCACTGCTGTGCCTACTTGACGGAATTCATTGAGAAAGATTCACTGATACGGTAGTGAAAATGGGACAAATTGCTCTGGAAACCACCCCCCAGTGTAGGAAATTCAGTTCTTAGGCAGGATGCTCCCTCGCACCATTTTTCACTTTTACCCACAATTCTGCATTTTGTTACACTATCTTTTGTACATTAGTAAAGTATTTATTTTGGGTTATGGTCTCTATAACATTAGGTGATATATGTTTTCTTTCTGTACCCCTCCTATCCTTACAACAAAACTTCTTCCCTCACTTGTTTTCCTTGGAACAGTTCATTTTATTTACTGATTTCAACTTTGATGACTGGGATAGGTGCACTGAGCCAGAGCTCATATCCAAGTGTGACCCAGGGGTGTTGATACAGCAGGGAGTGAAACAGCAATAACAAGTAAAGTGACAATAACAGGTGCAAGTACATGAACAATAAAAGCAATGTACAAGTAATAAATTCCAGAGAAAGAAAAAAACAATATGGAAAGTTTACTTAGTACATCAGCTATGAGGGTTAATCTCAGAACAGTGTTCCTGGCCATTTCCATAACAGTCAATAAGACAATGTGTGTGGTCTTAAACTGTTGCCAGAGGAGTTTAGCTGCAGGGATCAGGGTTGGCATTGGTGTAAACATGGCACAGTTTTGAAAGAGTCCAATACTTCACAAATGTTAAGCATTACTCATAGCATTACATATGGTACAGTACAGCTAAATTTACCTTTGCTTCACAAAGATAAACTGACAATCCACATAATTTGAGTGCTGTTGCTGGACATATGAACTACTGAAATATCACCCAGCCTATCGGCACAGTGGCAATGTTCAGGATCCAAGTTTGCAATATCAAACGACCAAGGAGTGGAGGAGGACTGAGCATCACAGAGGATGGTGTTCTCTGAGGGAAGGGAGGGTTGCTGACTCCACTTCTGTACCACTGCCTGGATGACCACAGGTGATGGTACATCTGGAGGCACTGTGCAGCAGATAGGATGCAGATGAACTTTAGACTGGCATGCTCAGGAAGTGCATGTTTGGAATTTCTTACATCAGCATTTTGAATATTAGAAGAAACAGAGCATGGAATATGGCTTCTATCCGACACTGGATAATCTTTAGCTCATGTCACCACCTGCAGCTCTACTGATGGGTTTTCTGATGAAGATGCTGACCCAAGGGTCCAAATGGTTGTGTGTGTGTGTGTGTGTGGGAGGGATCCTGTTCAATTAGTACAGGCACTGTAGGTGATGATAAGGCTTGGAAGTCACCTAAGGGCAGATATGAAGCAGGGATTGTTGAGACGGGGACATAAAGAATAACTTTTTAAAAATGGAACTAACTTATAGAAACCTTCCTTAACACTAAAAACAATGTGCCCACTATTTTTAATCTTATTGTTCTCTAAATGAAGAATGTGCCACACATTCAGGAAAGGCCAATGCTTCACTCTGTAATGCTAATAGGTTGAGAAGTAGGAAGGGCCTCTTCTGCATAAGGCATAACTGCAGCTTGGTACAAAATAAGACTTTGAAAAATGGGTACACACTGTAGAGGACATTAATATTATTATAATTGAATATTGTTGACCCAGTAGGCCCACTGAGACTAGAAGTCCCTTTTTCAGGGGTAACCATGGGGAGGGGGGATACAGATGGTAACCAATTGAAACTGAACCAGATTAAGCTGGATTAAGTGTTTTTTTTTTTTTAGTGAATGGGGGAAATTTGGCCAGGACACCAGGGAAATTACCCTACTCTTTTTGAGAAGTGCCATGGGATCTTTATTGTTCACCTGAACAACCACCAGAACAGGCAGACGGGACCTCGGTTTAACATTTTGTCTGAAAGACAGCACCTCAGGAGTGCAGCATCCTCTTCATGCTGCACTACAGTGTCAGTATTGGAATTTAACCCAAGTGCCTGGTCTGGGGATAGAACCCACAGCCTTCTGATCTTCCGGCATCAGAGGTGAGTGTGCAACCTGCTGAGCCACTGACACTGCAATGCATTAATTGTCTAAAATCAGTATCAGTTTCCATCGCCTACCACTCCAGGTCAAGAGCACTGCAACAGAAGTTGTTTGCTAGTGAGTGTCTCCAAAGATACAATATGTTTTTACGATTTTACATTTCATAATTATGTACTGTTTTTTTTCTGTGAAACAATGCACCATTTATAATTTGTTATGCTTCTCTGGGACCCATATGAAACAAGATGTCACATCTACTAGGACTAACCCAATGGCCAAAATTTTAAACAGATCGTTCAATCAATCAATCAATTCACCAACAATAATAAAATAATAAATATGTCTTGAGAACAAAAAGCTATAAACTTAAAGGATTTTACATAATATGGATTTTATGTCACTTTCATGTTTGGGTACCTTTGTATGAAAGACACTACATACAATTGTATTGTTCTGTAAATTAGAAAATTATCTTGACTGCAGAAACAAATGTTTTAACTTGGGAAATGCTTCCAAGTTTGTTTCCTGTTAGCTTGAGATAGCATGAATATTTTTTTTTTGGCAGGGGGGGCTACAAATCACCCCCCAAACTTAAACAGGAAACTGAACGTTGGAACAAGTTATATTTTACTGCTTTATCTCCATTCTGGAATGCAACTACTGGTGTAAAAAAGTATTTGTTTATGTTATTTCAATACCACAAGTCATTGATGTCTCAACAAGGAACTAGGAAAACCTGTTTTCTGTAAATACTGCAGCGTTTACTGTCAACAAATGTGGTCAGGTGGTTATCAAGTCACAATTGCATGATACTTTGAATTAAAGTTAAAAACAAAAGACCTGCTAATTTAAAAAAAACATACAAGTAGAGTGAAATGAACTCAAACGTTGTATCTTAGGCTAGTTGCTCAACATAGGATCTGCCCATCTTCTACAACATCTGGCAATTTTCAGTTCACAAAAAAGCAATACTTTGAACATATATAGAAAGCTTAAAAAGTGTTCAGCTTGCAGTGGCCATTTTGAATAAGGTTGAGTAGAGAACGTTTCATTTTGCATCTGTGCTCAAGGAGAGAGTGAGCTTTAAGGAAGGTCTGAGAATAGCTGGGAAGGCAATAGTTTAATAGTTAAGGTACTGAACTGTGAAACAGAACAATAAATCACTTACTGTACATGGTTTTAACCAATTAGCAATCAATGCTACAGGGTCTCTGTCTTTGGAGATTGCCTATCCCCCCCACTCTCAATCTGCTCAGGCATGCCCTAAAGGTTCCATGCTTGGACCAATTCTTTTCTCAGTTTTGCTCAGTGACCTTCCCACTGCCTGCTGCTCTGCATCCATGTATGTGTATACAGATAAAACAGTACTCTATGCCTCTGTCTCCTCTTCCCCTTGACCTCATGGCCAACTCCAACTGGACTTTAAAAAACAACCAGCACAGGTTCCTGGCTAATCAGATGTCCCTCAATGCCAAGAAAACAGTCTCTATGACTTTTGTCACTAGACAGAGGCTTGCTAGGCTCACCTCTCTCCCCTCCTTCCATACTCTTGATGGTGCAGTGATTGAGAAAGTCTCCTGCTTTAATTACCTCATGGTCTGGCTGAACCATCAGCTCAAGTTCTTTGTGCAAGTGGACAACATCCACCAGAAGCTCAACCCCAAATGTAGTGCCCTTTACAGGAATAAAAGGAGTATACTTCTTCCTGCCTGCAGAGCCGTTGTCTCAAAGATGATACTCCCCATCTTCGACTATGGTGACATTGTTTACAATGATTCTTCCAAGTCTATCTTAGCCAGACTGGACTCCTCTTTTATGGGAGGGCTTTAAGCCCGAGGTTCCATGGGCGGAGCAAGAACGTCACTCCTCCATCTACCTCAAAACGTCACTCATCCTGGACTATCCAAGGATTCGTTTTCGTTACTGGCCGGAGGCTCTGCTCTCCATCAACTTCTAGCCCTCTGCTTTTGCCATTTATCTAGCTGGATTATTTCACTGTGAGACCGACAGCATAGCCTTCTTCACTCTGAGCCCCTCCCCATCTTCCATTTTGTGCGTTTCCTCATGTCTGCAGCTCTTTCATTGTTGCCGCTGTCGTCCTCCAACTTGCTTTTCTCTCTCGCACCCCCAATCCCTCCTCGTTTCTCTCCCTCTCTTTCAACCTCACCCCATCCGTTGTTGCTCGTTCACAGCCCTTTGCTGTTGCCGGTCTATTCTACCTGCTGCCCCTCATAACGGCTCTTCTCTTCACTCCTATGCCATGCTATCAGCTCTACTCTGAGTCCAGAGCCGCCCTGGAATTTGTAGCATGCACTTGGAATTGAAACAAGAACTCTGGTGACCCTAGGAGCCTCGCACTTTGTTTACGCACTCATCGGGATGCTTTATGTTTTGCAGATAATTCTCTGGGATTTTGTTTCGTTTAGCCCCTCCATACGCAGGTCAGTATTGCCCTTTCATAAAAATCATTTACTATGCTCCCTTCTGATGTCTACAGCTGATGGATGTTTCCTATCCGTGGAACTTGTGTGTTACATTGCCATGGCTTCCTATAGCTTACCAGTGCTGGTGTCGGATGTATGGTATGGAGGTCTGTGCCCGGACTGTTGGACCCGACATTTCCAGTTTTAATCGTCCCACTCCGTTCTTTCACATCTTGCATTGTGCCCTGATTTTCCCCTCATGTCTTCCTCGCCACATCTTGATTTCTTGCCTTTCTTACTCTAGTTGGCATTTTTTTTTTTTTGGGTGCTCACTTTATTTCCTAATTTTCCGCAGCTGTTGGGCTGGTTTCTGGTCATTACCTCTCTGGGGGCCTGCTGTTTAGTGGGCTACTTGGCGGGTGCTCCCCCTTCTGGCCGTTTGCTGTTTGGACATGCCTGTCCTCTGCTCTGCTCGCAGCATTCTGCTGACATATGTATACTGTCATACCATTCCCTTTTCTCTCATAGCATGCTGCCGTTCCTGCCCTATCTCTACCAGCCCTCTGGGATTCGATTAATTTATACTGTCTTTCTCCTGTCACTCTATCCTGCCCACCACCAGCCTTCAATACATTGCCATATTGCTTGACCTTCTCTACGCTGGCTCCTTCCAGTTCATTGGGCCTCTCAGCTCCACGATGCCTCGCACCATTCTGCTCCTCTATTTCCCTTATTCCGTCCTTCATCCTTTCCTGTCTCAATTTCCTGTGCCTGCCTTTATAGCGTCCCAAGCCTAGGAGGCTTCCCTATCCTCCCTCACTTTACTGTGCCAGCCCCCTGGGCTTCACTCTTTCATAGTACCTAGCCCCCTCAATTCCTGTATACCTCGCCTCGACCTGCTTATCCTCTTCACCACTTACCGTTCCCGTCATAGATTCTTTCCACTCAGACCATAATGGATCCTCCTCCCTCATGGCTTCCTTCCTTATTGTACCTAGTCTGTTTTGGCTCCTCGTGATCACTTGTCCCAAACATGCCTCCTGGTTCACATTCCCTCTGGTTCCTACATGCCATTCAAGTTAATTTCCCTCATGGTTGATCCGTTCCATCACTTCCTCGAGCACTGTCTCACGCTCCGAGCTTCTCTGCTTCTCATACATCGTCCACTGTTTGCTCTTGACATGCCTTCTTGGCCTCGACTCTGCCTCCTTTTGAGAAGTCCGCTTACTCGCCTCACTCTATAGAGAAGGCTACCTTTGTATAAGTTCATTTCAAGTTCATTCCTGTCTCCGCTTATTCACATTCTATGCCGGCCATCCATGATTCACTCCAATCGAGACTGCTATTGATATTTCTTTTGGGTATGCCTATCAAGGATCACATGCTCATATGCCACCTCATCCAACTAGCACTACTGCTGTTCTCATCCCATACAGACTGGGTCCTATGCTACCCATTGACCTCCCTACCATCATTCATCCTTTCATATCTCGCTTTCCTGCACCAGCCTCTATGGATTCAATCTATCATTGTCCCTCATCTGTTTCCTATTTTACCTTCCTCGTCATAGCTCCTCTTCTCATCCCAGCCATCATGGATTCACTCCGCTCATGGCTCCACTCCCACTCATGGATTCACCCTTCATTGTACATTGTCGGATTTTGCTCCTCTTGATCACGCGACCTGAGTGTACCCTCTCGTTTCCATACCCTCTGGTTCCAGACATGCCTTCTTGGCCTTGGAGTCTACCTCCTTTCAAGGAGACTACTTACTCACATCACTCTGTCGAGCAGCCTACCTTCCTACAAGTTCATTTTCAAGTTCATTCCTGTCTCCTTTCATTCACCTTCCATACTGGCCATCAAGGATTCACTCCAATCGAGGCCTGCAATCAATATTTCTTTTGGGCGTATCTATCATGTCTCCTATGCTTAACCCTATCGTGACTCCTATGCCACTTCTTGGACCCATGGCCATCCTACCGTATGTCTCAGGTTCATAACTCTGGTCATCATTTACTCATCCTTACCTCAAGGTTTGTCTCTTCACATCGCTTACTCGAGCATTCCCGTCTTTGTATCCTATGCTCATCGCTTCCGACCTCCGCATCTAATCGTTCACATCACATAATCTGGCATGCCCTATCAGCCTCAGTATACACCTGCCACATTGCTTGATCAAGCATTTCTATTATTGGATCTTACGATACCCCTTTGATCCGCTGCCCTCCTGCGGCGATCATCCTCATCGGTCTTCATCGCTGCCTCATATTCCTTCTTCGATCAATGCTTTCTTTCGGGTTTTTCCCCATCCCACCATCGTCCTATCTCATACCATTCGTTACTTTCTATATCTTCAGCATTTTGTATGGCTTTCATTCCCTCTGCTGCCAGTCATCCCGGTCGCCTATGCTCATCTATTTCCATTGATTCTGAGCTTAGTTTTTCCTTACCTCACTCTCCCATCATCTGCTCCTGCTTTGGCGTACCCTCGTTCTGCTCCTTCGCCTCAGCTCTTTCTGCAATCTTAGCCATCCTGGTTCAATCCAGTCTTGGCTTATATCTCAACATGCCACAACTTCTCTATTCATTTACTTTGCCATTCACATCCTCTGACCTTCTGTGGCTGACTCCATCCAACCGTCGGTCGACCCGGGATTCGTGCCACCTCACCCAGCTTGCTCCCTGTCCCCTTGAGGAGCCTTTTTCATTCATGAGGTCTACTCGCTCCATGTCGTCCACTGTCGATGATCCTTCATTTTCTTAGCCCCTTGGCTCCGTGATGCTTGGCCTCGACATGCTCATGTCGTTCGCTACCTCCACAGGCATGCCTTTGCATGGTTTTCTGCCATGTCTGCGCTGTTCCATTGCTCTGTCTGGCCATGCCTATCCTCGATCGTGTGCCACCTACTTTGACTCGCCCCAGTGCAGTGCAGTGCTCCTCCTGCATCGGCTGGGTCCTATACTACCCTGTCGACCTCCATACCATCCTTCATCATTTCATACCTTGCTTTCCAGTACCTGCATTCCTGGCATCAATCTCTCATCGTACTTCATCCCTTCCTGCTCCCTTCTTCAGCCTAGCGATTATTCTCATCCTGCCCATTGTGGATTATTTCCACTCTTGGTTCCCCTCCTCATTGTACTTCGTCAGCTTTGACTCCCTTCAGTCGCCATCCTGTGCTTGCCCTGTGGTTCACACGCCATCCTGTGCTTGCCCTGTGGTTCACACGCCATCCTGTGCTTGCCCTGTGGTTCACAGACCCTCTGGTTCCTGATGAGCTTTCTTGGCCTCGACGTCCATCTCCTTCTGAGGAGTTCCATTGTTTGCATCGCTCCCCAGTGCCCGATGCCTTCATTCAAGTTCTGTTCCTGCTCATTCCAGTCTCCTCTTCTTCTGGTTTCATACCTACTCTTCCGGATTCTATCATCATAAGCTTCCCTCTGCTCTTTGCTTCACCTGTCATCATACTTCCTCCACTCTTGCTCACTCCTTGTCATAACTCATCCAGTTTTGATCCTCGGTCGCTTTCCCCGAGTTGCCTCTGGTTCTGGATCTCCCTTCTTGGCCTCGGACTCTATTGCCTTCCAAGGTGCCTCCTTGGTGTAGTCCCTTCGTGCCAGTTCATTTTCTATTCTTTCCCATCTCCTCCTCTTCCTGTTCACTCCCGGCTATCCAGGCTTCTCCCCACTCTTGGCCTGCTCTCTGCATTTTTTTTGGGCACACCTATCATAATTCCTATGCCACTTATCAGCTGCGGCCCTCCTGCCAAATGTATCAAGTTCATAGCTCTAGTCATATCGAGTTCATGAATCCAGTCATCTTTCACTAAGCATTACTTCAAAGCTCATCCATTTACATCACTTACTCTAACACTCCCATCATTCAATACCGTTCTACCTCATCCACTACAGCCTCAGAGTTTGATCCTTCAGGGTCTAATCATTTACATCACATAATCAAGAATGCCTCTTCAACCTCAGTGTCTGCTTACTGGCATATCTCTATTAAACGCATTGCTCCATCAAGCCAGGCTACAACATTATTGGTCTCCTCATCGACCCATCTGGAATATCCTCATGAGCACATTTGGTTACCCCCTGCTGCTCTGACTCATGAATGGATTCATTCCCTCCTATCCTTGCTTCCAGATCTACTATCCCACATTGATTACTCGAGCATACCCTCCTTAGTTCAAACACGGTTTATCTAGTCTCATTGTTCTCTCAAGCATTCCATCATCGACTCCGATGCCACTCCTTGACCATAACATCAGGATCTAATCGTTCACATAGCATAATCATGCCTTATCAACCTCAATTTCGACTTCCTCGCCTCACTCAATCAATCATACCTATTATCGATCTCATGCTACCTCATCAACCCGCCGACCTCCTGCAATGATCATCAACATCAATATCAATCTTGCCTCAAGTTCGCATTTGATCTGTGAACAGTCTCATGTTCCATCCTTGATTCACACTTCCTTTTAGGGATCTCCATATTCCATCATCACCCTCACTGTTTGTATCCCCCTAGCTACCGAACCCTTTATTTTAAAAATATACATCCTCAATTCAAAGGTCATCAGCCTGGAGGGAAGGCAACCTAGGACTTGTATCCCCAGAGGTTTCCTCCTCAAAGGGTTTTTTTCCTCTCCTCCGTGCCAGTGGTCATAATATTAGTTAGAGTTAGTGATTTTCTTCTCATTAGTTAGTTAGGTTCTGCCATTGACAGAGGCGGATGGTGGCTCGGCTTTCCCCTCTCTCCTTAGGAAGTTAGCCCTTCTCTCCACAGAATTTATCCATCATCTTTACCTCTTCGACACTCAATACCTTTGGGTATTCTTTTTGGGCTTCTTCCTAACCTACCTTTAGCTGACACATTCATTTCCAGCACCTGTAGGGGTGGAACCCTCCTTTAGGGTTCCTTGCATCGTACCTCTACAAGGTGGTATATCCCATGGATAGAGAGGCGGAAAGCCACAAATGTAATCAAATTACTCAAGCATTATCACATATCCTATCAAGTTGAGTAAGCACATTGAATGGGAGGGCTTTAAGCCCGAGGTTCAATGGGCAGAGCAACAACGCCACTCCTCCATCGACCTCAAAACATCACTTATACTGGACTCTCCAAGGATTCGTTTTCGTTGCCCACCATCCACCCCTCCTCCTCCAGAGGCTAGTCTCTCTTACCCGTGGGCTTCTTCCTAACCTATCTTTAGCCGACGCGTTCATTTCTGGCACCTGTGGGGGGGAACCCTCCTCTAGGGTTCCTTGTGTCATACCCCTACAGGGTGGTATATCCCATGGATAGAGAGGTGGAAAGCCACAAATGTAATCAAATTACTCAAGCATTATCACATATCCTATCAAGTTGCGTAAGCACATTGAACTTCTTTTGCTTAGTTGCCCTGGACAATCCCCCTCACATCACCTTTTGTTCACTGTACCCTTCCTTTCCCTCTCCTCCCTTGGTGCCAGGTGCTTTTCCTATGGTGCTTCTGTCATCTCCAGATCCCTCCACCCTGAATTCAGTATTGCATTGCTTCACACTGTTCTTCTTTTGCACTTTATTGTAATGTATTTTACCACACAGAAGCATCCCTTGCTCATTTGTTCATTTTGTTAGTGCTGCTGACATGTTATTGTATTTAATGGTTTTGTATTTTTGTACCTTGTATTTTTTTGTACTCTTCCTTCCCCCTTCCCCCAGGACACATCTGAAAATGAGCTGCTCACCAGCTCAGTATTGTCTTTCCTGGTAAAATGTTTGAAATGAATGAATTGATTGATAATCCTGCATATCATTTTCATCTAATGCAGCAATGTTAAAAGTGGAGCTTTCCATTTCAGAGACAAGGAAAAGAGTGCTTCTGCATATTTAAATAAAAAAAATTTATCTTGGGTACAACTTATAAATCACCAACACATTAGAGCAATTAATCTAGCCCTTTCAAGTGATTTATAATAAGTTTATAGGTGCTGTTGAAGATGTCTCTTATGCTATAAGAGCACTATCTCACACAGTCTGGGTAGACAGAATTGCTTAACTTTACTCTGTGGTCCTACTGCCAGGCTGCATGACATAATAAGCTTATACCATAAGAGACATCTTGCGCAACAGCCAAAACATTATAGGTTACAGGATCAGATGTTATCATGAAAACACATAGGAAAATTTACTTGAGCTCTAAAAGAAGCCACCTGTACTTCCAAACCTGACCAGCCATAGAAACATAGAATTTGTCAGCAGAAAAGGACTGTTTGAGCCACCCAGTCTTCCCAGATGGCCCCTGCCTATTCTGTCTCCACAGACCCTAACAAGTCTCCAGCAACCCTCTCTCCTCCTTGACTATTTACTTATATTCTCCTATGTCTATTCCATGCAAGCCTGACGCCTTCTACAGTTTCTGCCACCACCACTTCCACTGGTAGTCTCTTCTAGATGTCCACCACTCTTCTAGTGAAATATTACTTCCCCACATCCCTCGTAAACTTCTCCCTCTCCAGCTTCATCATATGACCTCTGGTCCTGGTGCTCTTTCACATTTGAAATAGAGTCCCCTCCTGCACCCTGTTCACCTCATGGAGTACTTGTAGGTCTCTATAATGTCCCTTCTCACTCTTCTCTCTTCCAGGGTACATATGTTGGGATCCCTCAGTCTCTCCTCACAGGGCTTTTGATGTAACTTCTGCATCATTTTAGCTGCCCTCCACTGAACTGCCTTCACCCTATGTCTTTTGTGAGGTGTGGCCTCCAGAACTGGACACAATACTCCAGGTGGGGTCTTACCAGCAAGCAATACAGTGGTAACACTACCTCCCTCCTCCCGCTAGAGATACCCCTCCCTGTGCATCCCAGCATCCCACTGGCAGTACCCACTGCTTTGTCACACTTCTCTGTCACTTTGAGATCAGATATGATACTCCAAGGTCCCTTTCCTGCTTGTTGACTGTCTGTACCTTCCCACCATCCTATACTCAGCTCCTGGGTTCCTATGCATTAGGTGCATGTTTTTGCTCCTTGGCATTGAACCCCAATTGCCATGCTTTTCACTACTCCTCAGGTTTCTCAAGATCCTTACACATTGTCTCCACTTCCTACTGTGCTCCACCCTATTACGGATTTTGGTGTAATCTGCAAAAAGGCATACCTTCTCTTCCAGTTTTTCTGCAATATCAATTATGAAGACACTGAAGATGATCTGTCCCAGTTCTACACCCTGCAGCACCCTGCAGGTCACTCTCCCCTTATTAGAGTGAGTGCCATTAACTACCACCCTCTATCACCCGTCCATTAACCAGTTCCTTACCCAGTTCACCACTTTGAATCACACACCTACATTGCTCAATTTCTTTATCAGTCTGCTGTGTGGCACAGTGTCAAAGGCATTGCTATAAAGTCCAGATAGGCCTCATCTGCTGCCCTCCCCAGTCTATTTCCCTGACCCCCCAGTTAAAGAAATCAATCAGATTCACCTGGCATAACCCCCCCCCCATGAATACATGTGCCTTTAGTCTTGTAGCCCATCAGATTCAAGATACTCTTATCAACCTTTCCTTTAACAGGGTTTCCATTAATTTCCCCACCACTGATGTGAGTCTGACTAGCCTATAGCTGCTAGCCCCCTTCTTGCTGCTGCCCTTATGGAGAAGGGCCACATCTGCTCTTCTCCAGTCCTACAGAGCCATGCTTGTTTCCACAGCTCTGTTGAATAAGGCTGTAAGTGTGGCAGCTAGCACCTCCCCTGAATTCCTTTAATACCCTTGGATGTATCCTGTCTGGTCCCATAGCCGTGTCCACTGTCATAGCTGCAAGTCCCTTCAGGACTGTTTCCTCTGAAAACAGAAATGAATCCATCCTACCTTGTTCCTGCTGCTCCCTAGTGGTTCATCCATCCTTCCTCCACTGTGAAGACTGAGCAGAAGTACATGTTCGTAGTATCTGTTTTTTTCTTGATCCTCTTCTATGCAGTCTCCCCTTGTGCACTCCTTATCCTCACTATCTCTCCCTTTGCATTCCTCATCTCACTTATGTACCTGAACTTTTCCCCTTTAGCTACCATTTCTTCTGTCATCATCTTTGCTCCCATCACTAACTTTCCTACTTCCCTCTATGGTACTGGGTGTACTTCCTTGTCTTCCTCCCTCTGTAATACTTTATACCTCCTTAATGCCATCAATTTTTCCCACACCACCTTGGCCACTTCCCTAGAGAATCATAACAGTCTCTTTTTCTCTCTTCTTTTATTCATTTCCTTCATACAGAGGTTGGTTGCCTTAATTATGCCCTCCCTTATTTTTCCCCACTGTGTCTTTACCACTCCCCCTATGAGGCAGTTTCTGCGGCAGTATCCAATTTCTTTAAAATCTGCTCTCCTAAAGTCCAAGATTCTCATCCTGGTGTAGGTTGCCTCTTTTCCTGTATTTAATGTTGAACCACACTGTGTGGTGATCACTAGCACCTAGGGAACTGCCCACAGGGACATCTGCAATATCATTCTTGTTTGCAAGCACCAGGCACAGCACTGCCATGTCCTTAATGGGTTTCTTTTTCCTTTTTTTTTTCTCACTTTGCTTTTTAGACATCTAGCATGTTGCCCCCTTCAGCATCCTGCTCTGCAAGTGAGCCCCGGTGTCCTCCACCCCAGTGCCCCCTGGATTACCCCCCAGGATGGAGCCCTTGGAGCCCCCTGGTGCTTACTCCAAGGGTGCCAAGTAACAGATGTGGTGGGGACCCAGGGTCATCGTGGGTGGGGGGCATCACTAGCGTGCCAGAGGATTTTTTCTTGCTGGAGGAGGGCAGGTCTTGCAGATGCTGCAACGTGCCACGTCTTGCATCCGACCCACCCCCCCGTGACACTAGTCAGTGTTCTGGTGCATCCCGTGGTCACCCGGGACTGCCAAAACTGGAGTCACTCTACCCCCTCAGGGGAGAAGAGTGTGCTACAGCTGCTCAATCCATCCCTATCCCAGCCAGTCCTAGAGTGTCCTGAATCTGTTCCCAAACACAGGGCACTCACGTCACAGTAGTAAATCTTTCTGCTGTGCCAATGGGCCAGCCCTAATGGATTTCTTGACTAGCTGCCTGAAAAAAAACCTTTGTAGGGAGTCAAGGATGGCCCTGCTCCTTGACAAAGTTGCAGTGGAAAGGCTCTAATCATCTTCTGGCAGATTAACAGCACATCTCACTTACTTGTCATACTGATGCTGGCTTTCCAAGTACCTTATTCAACTCCTCTCCCTATGCTGGGAGTCTGTATACCATTCCTGTAGGGATAGCAGCTCCAGTACGTGTCTCCAGGATGACCCACAGCACATCCAGTCCTTCTTTTTCTTCTGGGTGCCCTATACTTCTTTGACCTTGATTCCCTTCCTCACATACAGTATAACCCTTCCTCCTCTCCTCTCTTTCCTGTTAGTCCTGAGCAGAGAGTAGCATGGTATGGTCATGTTCCAGTCATGCCTATCAGTGCACCATGACTGTGTTATGGCCACCAAATCCAGGCTGGACTTTGCCACGATAGCCTCCATGTCCAGAATTTTATTTCCCAGACTCCTTGCATTGGTGCACAAGGCTCTCCATACATTATTCCCTCCATATCTGCTTCCCTGCTTTCCCTTCCCCTTGCCAGTGCTGTGCCCTAAAGCTCCCCTTGATCCCCCTTGTTCCTTGTTACCTGTCTCCTTTACTTCATTCTTGTTGCTTTCCTGATTTCTACCCCCCCCTTGTACTCTGCCTTGTTCCAAACTCTGTTTTCTTGCACCCCTGCCCTTAGGCATCTTACTCCCATTGGGCTCTCCTTCCCTGAACAAGAGCTGAGCTTGAAGCACTGGGTATTTGGCTGGGGTTGCCTCTCCTGATTTTCTTGACTCATTTGCTTAGTGTGTTTTGTCTAGGTGTGTGCCCTGCTACTAACTTGTTCTCAAATTGTGCCATTACCAGCACACCCACCACTGGCTCACTGTGTGAAATTAAACAAGTTACTTTACTTCCTTTTACTTTATACATTGCAGCAGCAAAATTCAGTAGAGGTAAAACCCCACTGAAAAAGGGATATGAGGGCCACGCAGATGTCCTGCCTCCAGCCTGGGTTCAGGAGCAAGCCTGAGGCATTGTGTCAGGTGGCAGACCAGGCTGAGACAGCTGCACTCAGCAGTGATTCTCAGTCAGGGAGAGTTGGCAGTGGGTTCCACCACCACAATGACTTCTGGGTTCGGGCCTGGGAAATTGCTCCTGCTGAAGGGGAAGTTGTGCATGTGCAAAGTCAAAAGAGACATCACCCATGCCTGGGGGGGATCATGTGGAGGAAACCCGGTACCTATCTATATGACAGCCAGGGATCCCTTCATCTGCTCCAGGTATATCTGAATGAACATGGTATATCCCTGTAGGAAAATGGGCGGCCAGTGAGATGAAAAACACATATGGAAACTGAAATATTTTACTATAGCTGGGCACAGAAATCATTATTTTTTTTTCTCATCCTACAACAGAAGCAGTGCAGAGTGAATTTAGCAGTCTGGGAAAGGTGAGGTGGTGGGACTTGCAATGACTTATGTAACCCTTTTTGTATTCATTGCTGATGGTGCAGCAGGGCACAGAAATCCATACTCATATTTTTTTGCCTCTGTGTGTGTGTGTGTGTGTGTGTCAAATAAAGTAGACTGCTACATGAGACACAATGTCTCTCAGCGGGGTGGGGTGGGGTCTAATATTGTTGGGGTGTGGTTGTCTCTTCCCTGTCACCTCACGAGTCATATAGCATTGCAGCCTGTGAGTGATCCAGGAGTATGTTGTACGAAGGTATGCCACCCTTACGGTGACACCAACACAGCGAACTACACGCCTGTTGGCAAAATCAACATTTTGCCAACAGGTCGCTGTGTTGGTGTGCCCGAGGCAGGGGCTTGCTGTCTCCCAGTCATGTACCACCATCCCGAATCAACTCTGACTGGAGTTGACAATCCTAAAATTGGGGGGTTTGGGTGGTGAAGGCCCCTGATAAAACAGGACTGAGATTCCACCAGAATCATGTAGACCGCAACTCATGTTGACATGATTCCTGTCAGCGAGATGCAGGTTGACATAAAGGATGCCGAACTGGCATAGTAGAGCTTTTCGCTAACATCTAAAAATCCTTGATGACTCTTGTGATTGGTCATTGTTAGCATCTGACTGCAACTACATTATGCCATCCTTTGTTCTGCATGTGTTGTTGATGCCTGTTAAAAATATGAATAGTAGAATAGAAGGAGAAAGGGATGCAGAGGAAGGAAATGACCAGACAAACGATCCACCATACCAGTACCACTAAGTGCAAGTTCTGCAAGCAGGGGTGGTAAAGAAGGAACTTGTCATGATGGGACAGGGAGTGGGGCTCAGGGTCATGGGTCTGTGAAGACAAGGCCTAAGTGCAGGATAGTATAGCCAATGAAACCATGGTTATGTGTCCCCAGAAATGCACTCCTTCCCTGTGCAGGTCAAGCAGCCTTCCCTACTGGTCATCTAGTGCATCTGGTGAAACCATTCTGTGCAATGTAGAAGCACACCCATTTCCTCCAGTTCCTTCTTCAAGTGTTTCCAGTTCCCCTACTCAGGATAGAAGTGATCCATCCAGAAATATGAAGTTTAGTTCCCCTCCCAAAAAATTATCTTGCATTCGCTGCCCAGTTCCTGAAAGCCCCTTCCCCCAACATTTCTCACTAGTGGCTTTTGAAAACAGCATGAGGGAAGTTAGAAGCGGCAAGCCAGATCATGAGTTTACTCTTATGAGTCATGTTTTCTGACAAATAAATAAAAGTAACAAATGCAAACAATAAAATAAAAATAATATAATAGGTATGTATTGAATTATATCATATTTTATATCATATTATCTTCTCCTATAATATATCAGATTGTATTATCTCCATATGTATTATATTTGCTGCCCATCCTACTGCTCCCAATTCTATCCAAAGGCGGATCACTCTACAGTGGCAAAAAAAAAAATTGTCTTACAGTTGCAGCACAATTCCTTCAGATGTACCCACCACACCCCGCCCCAGCTATCACCAGCACCACCAGCCACTGTACCTAAAAAACAAATGTATTTTCTGTAGCGTGGGATATTTTACAGATGGCACCATGAATCCACTGAAAGCATGTTGCAATCAGTGTGGCAAAAAGATCATTCAGGGTCAGTGAAGCCTTCTAAAACTTTAGAACCAGTGTTCTGGCCAAGAATTTAAGACATGAGAAACATATCCTCCTAACAACCATGTACCTTTCCCAATCCCCACTCATGTTGACAGACCAGAATCAGCAGCAAGGACAGTCAAGTCAGGCTAGGTAATGGTAGGATAAGCTGGTTCATTCTAGTAATTCAGTTGCCATGACTGGCAGCAGCCAGAGTTACAGTGCCTGATATTTCTCTTGGTACCATAAGAGCACTGTGTCACAAATAGTCCAGCAACCAAAAACTAGAGCTAGGCCCAGCGTGCACACTCCAGCCAATGATAAACTTATTGTAAAAACAAAGTACACTTCCTGAAGACATTACATGCCCACAATAAACTGCCAATTTGTCTTCCTGTTTTTTTAAATGCTGACAGTTCCAAAGTTATCTTAAGTCTTGCTTCTGAAAACAGCACAGAGGCTTTATCATCTTTCTCCTCCATCCATCACAAGTCACATTTTCTTAACATATACAGTATATAATTGCAAAATTTAAGAATAACTAATAAAAATTAAATTAAAGAAAACACATAGACATTCATTAATTCTTAAAACACCACATCCTCTTCATCATCATCATCCTTATCCTCCCTCCATCATGAATCACATTTTCTCAGCATATAAACAATGCAAAGTGTAGTATTAAGTAATATTACATTTAAATAAAAAACAACTGAATTGGCTAGTTTTGAGAACAACACATTCTCGTCATCATCCTCCTCCCTCTATCACGAGTCACATTTTCTTAGCATTATGAATAAAGCAAAATACAAGAATATTAAATAACTTACACAAGAACATAGAAGATGACTGATTTTAAAAGCAACACATCCTCTTCATCATCATAATCCTCCTCTCTCCATCATGAATTGTATTTTCTCAGCACATAAATAAAGCAAAATGTAATAATAATGAATTAATATTAATAACCATAGAAAATGACAGATTCTGAAAACAAACATTTTCTCATCATATAAATAAAGCAAAATGTAATAATGAATTAATAATTATATTAAAATAATAACTATAGAAGATGACAGGTTCTGAAAACAACACATCCTCTTTATCATTATCCTCTTTCTTTATGAATCATGTTTCCATTGTCGTCTTTCTTTATGAATCATGTTTTCTCAGCATATAAAGTAACATTTATTAATAATAATAACTAATAATTGCATTAAAATACTGTAACAAATAGAAGCTGACTGGTTCCAAAAACTATAAAATGCTCTTCGTTATTGTTCTCCTCCCTCCATCACAAATCCATTTTCCTCATGTTGTGTCACTGTGGCATGTAGGTGACACCAGCTTCTTCCCTGTATGCTGCACATTGGATGGTATAGTAGGACTGGTATACATCACCATAGGAGGTAATGACATGACTAGTTCATCTGAGTCATCACAGCAGCAGTCACAGGATGCAGTACTCTTTAAAGAGGTGATAGTGATGTTTCTAACACAACTTATAGATAGGTTTGACAGTGTTAGATAAAATACATAATTTGACGTGTCAACACCAGTGGATCCTAGATATAAATGAGTGCTGACTCCCTATGGACGCATAGACTATATCAAATGGGGAGGCAGTATAGCACAGTGGTTTATGGCTCTGAGCTGCAAATCTGGAGACCTGGGTTTGTATCCCACAGCCCCCCACTTGCATACTGTATGACCCTAAGCAAGTTACTTAACTTCCCTCTGCTCCCAGGTCACACCTGTAGACAAGCTTTCGGCTTAGTGTGTCTCTCCTGGTTAAACAATTGGGGTAAAAAAAAAGGAGGCTGTTAAACAATAAGTGTACCTGGGCAATCTGCAAGACCAAGGCAGGGCACTACAGAACCACCCTAGCCACCTCCTGGGGTAGCACAAGAAAGTTCTGGAATAACATCAAGGAGCTTAATGGTAAATCCCACTCCCCCCCCCCACAACTTAGTGTTAATGGTGCTACCACCACAGACACACTTCACATAGTTAACTGCCTCAACTCCACCTTCTCAGACCTCCACTCAGTCCTCTCTAGCAACTTTTTTGATACAATTCAGCCTACCCCACCACCTAAGCTCCTCCACTCCCTTCAAACTCAGAGTCATTACTCCTACAGAAGTGAAAGCCTACCTGTTCAAAGCCCACCAGAGCTCCAATTACTGCAAAGCTGCCTTCGATATGCATATCCTATACCTTGCACTAGACTCAGTTATCTCCCCACTCACGGACCTTTTAAATCTGTCCCTGCACCTTGGCCAGTTCCCAACCTCATAGAAAATGGCAGTGATAACACCAATATTGAAATGTGGCTACGGCTCCCTCCCACACAACTACCAGCTCATCTCGATTCTCCCCCCACTCTCTAAAGCCCTTGAAAAGATCATGGCCAATCAGTTCACTGACTACCTCCTCGCACACAACCTCTTATATAGGGAGCAGCATGGTTTCAGAGCTGGTCATAGCACGATGACCACCCTCACAGAATTTGCTAACTCTCTGCACTCCACGCCTGACAAGGGGCACCTCACAGGGGCCATGTTTATAGACCTCTCAAAGGCCTACGACATGGTTTCTCATCCCCTCCTTCTTAACACATTACAACAAATTGGGGTCTCTCATTGTCCACTCTCATGGTTCTCCAACTATCTTTCATCTAGAATCCAATGTGTTAAAATTAATAATACCATATCTACTATGCTGCCTGTGTGCTCAGGAGTTCCCCAGGGATCTATCCTGGGTCCCCTGCTATTCAGCATCTACCTTAACACCCTGCCTAAATCCTGCCCCGGCAACCTTCTCCTCTACGCTGATGACTCTGTTCTTTTTGCCGCACATACTGATCCTCTCTCTCTCCAGCATACCTTACAAAACTCCTCCTCTCAGATTGAACATTGGTTTGCTGAACCCAGATTGGTGGTCAACATTAAAAAAACTAAGATGATGCTCTATGCCCACCGCCAAAACAGATCAAAGGATTTCCTCCCGGAAATAATCTCCACCTCTCTCATCCCACCGGAACAGGTCCAAAAGTATAAGTATCAAGGTGTTACATTTGACTCTTCCCTCTCATTCCACGAACATATAAAAATCCTCACCTCCACCACCAACACCGGCATCTGTCTCCTTTACAGACACAAAGACTGCCTGCCACCTGAAGCACTTCACCTAGCCATTACCTCCTCAGTCTTATCATTGGTAGACTATGGCCTCACAATCTGTGCTGCCACCGACTCTATGGTGCTTCATCAAATACAAGTAGTCATCAATAAGGCCTGCCGGCTCCTTTCTGGTGCCGACAGAAATACACATACCTGTACCCTATACGCGCTCACCAATATACTCTACCGTGAGGAAAGACTATTATACCAGACCTGTCTCTTCACCAAAAAAATCACCTGGGTTTAACCCCAATAGGTGTCATGGCTTCTCTTCAGGCAGCTACCATCTAGTGTCCACACAAGCTGCCCCAGAAACTATCTGGAAGGTGCCTAGGGTCAGGACCACCCTGTCCAACTGATCCTTCCCAATTAGAGCTCCATCCTGGTACAATGCCCTCCCTCCGGCTGTCACATCAATCACCAATCTAGGTCCTTTTAAAGCTGCCTTAAGGGCCCATATCCTCTCCTCATGTCAATGCCAGTGTAACCAGTAACCTGTGGATCCTGCACCATGCCACTAGGCTATGCACCCGCCTTTGGCCAGGCAGTGGAGAGCCCTCACTATTTCTAGCCTACAGGCTCCTCTCCTCCCTTGGTTACCATGTAGTTGTACTGGACTATGAATGCATTGTATTATGTATAAGACAAGGCCTCCCTGAGGTGACTTATTACCAACTCATATCATGCATTGCTTTAGCTACCAATTATATAGGTCTTAACTGCTCATTAGGTGAATATGTCGATAGCTCTGCCCTGTTTTAGCTACCAAATGTATAGGCATATACCCGTGCTCATTGTACTTATACTCTGCATGATTGCTCACCCACATTTATTCTATGTATGTTCTGTATGAATGTCTATGTTTTATTCTGATGTGGAGCCTTTGAAAACAAGTCTATGGCTCAAAGGGTTGTAATTCAGATTTCCTAAATAAATAAATAAAATAAATAAACACACTTATAGTATGGTGAACCAGCAAAGACAGCTTAAAGAAGCCAGCAAGAATGTTTTGTGTAGGCAACCTCCTGGTCATACTCCTTCTCCTTCTCTGCTGCCTTAACATCAAGGCTAGATCCTGATAATCTTGAATTATTAGCCTTTCTCAAACTCAGCTTACCAAAGAGCAACTTTAACAATTCATTTTTTTTATTCACCTTCCTATAAATGACATCTAACACTGTTCCCACTACTACACCTCTTGGTGACAAGACTCCCTGGACTCCTTCCACTTGTACTAGCACCACAGTCAGGCTCACCATTCCAGCAGTAGCAGTGGAACTCTTCCTCTTGATGGCATCAACAATTTTCACACTGTCATCCCCAAAAAGCTCAATATTATCAGATGTGCCATTGAGAACAAAAAGCACACAGAGTCAGTATCCATTAAAAAAGATCTGCCATGGGCAATGTAATGCCCTTTGTTTAATGAATGTTCATTTCTTTTTATGTTTTGTTATGTTTTTTGATGTGTAACTTGTTTTTTGCAGGGGAGGTGCAAGAGATATTACATAATTTGATAATAAATGAGACAAGACTTTAGAAAGAATTTAGTAATTGGCATGGAAGTAAAGGAGGGACTACAGGGGTTATATGCTTTGAGATTAGCAATGAACAGTAATTATTACTGAAACTTGCACTGGGCATTGGTAGTCTTAATGGAATTTGCAGGCTCAGTCACAACACCACATACAGTAATCCACAGCAGATGCATGCCAACAGCGCCCGTCACAAGTAATCTACGGTATTTAAGATTAATTACAGAACACTTCAAAACATTTTTTACCCTCTTTGTGTAGTCTGCATTACACCATGCCAATTACTGCATTTGGGAATGCTAGTTTGGTGAACTCTTGCAAACATTATTATGGACCCTTACTAAAAGATGAACTGAAGTTGCCAACAGCCAACAAAATCTCACCCTTACCCACTTGCGTAAGGCAACCTGAATTCCAGGCCCAGTGTCTGGAGCTTCTCTCTTATTTCAGCCCCACAAAGTTTGACTAAAATAGACAGCAATTTAATGCTTTGGATATAGATTCTGGAGCTGAAGTATAGAGCAGGACAAAAGTTGCAAATTCCACTTTTGCAGATCTTTCCCAAAATTTAGTAAATTTCACAAAATCTTACACACTTCTGCCTTTGATGAAATCAGAATCTTCTGAATGTGTTTGGTGAATTTTCACCCAGTTCCATTAAATTTTCTGACTAAATTGCAGACTAATTTATTATTAATATTTCGATGATACACCTTTGAGCCGGATCTCATTTACAAAGGTTCCATGTCATACATTACAGAGCAGTATTTGGATGAGACACAAGCAATACAATGATTTGGAAAAGCATTTCAATAAAAACACCTTCATTTGATCTAGAAACAAGTAAACAGCTGCTGCAAGGTAGCATTGTCAGGGTAGGCAAGAGCATAGGAGGGAATGGGGGAGATATGGGGCAGGTGTAGGGGGATGAGGGGGAGAGAAGGGAGGGAGGGGTAAGTTGGATGATGTAGTCCCATAAGAGAGTTACGTTAGGTATTTAAGTGCAGTTGCAGGTTATTTTCAATGCAAAGTACTTTCTCAAGGCAGATTTAAAACAAGTCCAGTATAGCAGTTGAGAGTTCATTTAGCCATGTCAGTGATCTAGCAGAGAAGGAGTTCTTAGCCAGGTTGTTCCTACTAAAGGGTACTTGTAGGGATTTCCTCAGGGCACTCTGTGTGGAGTGTCTGTGATAAGCTGGGTAGTTAAGAGAGTTAAGAGTGGAGGAAGAGAGACCAAGGAGGGACTTTTTTGCAAGTAGGCTCATTTGGTACTTGATATGTAGGTCAAGAGGTAGCCATCCTGTATTGATGTAGAGGTCGCAGGTGTGTGTCAATCTGTCAGCACCTAGGACTGGATGACATGCTTTGTTAAGGGTGACCTTTACTCTGTGAAGAATCAAGTCTGTGGCTACACTACTAGTGCATAGTTTGTTGCAGGGAGGACTGAGGAGGTGACTGCTAGCCAGCTAACCTCCTCAGTTATGTACGGTTTGTGTCTATAAAAGGTGCCAGTTCTTTATTTACCAGTTTTACTGCTTGGTAAACATGACGTGCAAAAGTGAGATTATCATCTAGGTAGACAACTATATTTTTAAAAGTGTTGACCTATTCCAGGGCTTTGCCTTCCCGCTTAATGATAACAAAGGGTTGGAGCTTGTTCTTTTTTTGGTGAAGTGATCAGCATGGTTTTGGTTTTCTTGTTATTTAGGAGTAACATTTTGTGGGAAAACCATTGCTCCTGGGTCTAGAAGCTGCTCTGAAGGTTGAGCATTAATTCTTGTTGGCACTGCTTTGGGTGTAGATCACCATGTCATCCACAGAGAGGAGGACATGTGAATCCGGGCATGCCAAGGGAAGATCATTGATGAACATACTGAAAGGTAGGGGTCCAAGGATTGAGCCTGGGGTACCCCCACTGTGACAGGACATGAGCTGGATATGGTCTCATTTATTTTCACCTTCTGGGATCATCTGGTCAGGTAGTCTTTGAACCAGGTAATGGCATCAGTGGACAGTCCTAATCTGAAGAGTTTGTTAAGGAGAAGTGAATGGTAAACAAGGTCAAAGGCCTTTGTTAAGTCTATAAAGCTGGAGCCCACCAGTTGGCTATTATTGAGGCCCTGATGCACAAAGTTGGTATACTCCAATAAAGCAGAGATGGTACTATGTTGTTTCCTGAAGCCATGCTGTTGCTGGCACTGTATATTATGCTGGCTAATGTAGGTTACCAGCTGCTCAGTGACTATGTTCTCAAGGGCTTTGGAAAGTGGGGAGAGAGAATTGAAATGGGCCAGTAGTTTGAGATGGCAGTTTTAGTTCCCCCTTTATGCACAGGGATTCCAAGTGCTGTTTTCCAGATCCTCAGGAACTGTGCATACCTAAGTGAGTGGTTAAAGATCTCAGCTATCAGAAGGGCTAATACTTCAACTGCAGAAGCTAGTAGTTTCATAACAATAGAGTCGCTACCCATTCTTGGTTTGCCTAGGATTCATTTAACATAGTGGAGGGTAGTGGATACTGAGACAGTTTTAAAATAGAAGTTTGGACAGGATAAGGTGGTAGGAGCTTGACTGGTCTCATCCATGAAGTGAGGGAGGGTGGTCAGGCTGTGAAGTCCAGATTGGCCAGGATGTGGCTCAGATCAGTGAATGTTTTGTTGAAGAGACATGCTGTTTTGATGAGATCTGTTATATTGGTATTATTTTGTTGATTACTGTAGGAGAGGATTTTTCTTCCTTCCCTAGGACTTATTTTAGGGAGTTCCAGAACTTTCTGCTCTGCTCCCAGCTTTGCATCTGATATGTTTTATAATAAGTGGCTTTGTCAAGCCTTATTTCCTATGTTCACTTGTTCCTTGCAGCTCTATAGTTCTGATAATCCTGTGGAGTCCCTGTGGCTCTGGCCATGCTACAAAGGTAGTCCCTTTGTCTCATTAGATCCAGCACATGTGGTGTAAACCATTCTGATGTGTTGCCTCGAATCATTCGCTTTTTATACAGTGCATACTTGTCTGCAGCTGCATTGAATTCTTTATTGCAGAAGTCCAAGGCAAGGTCTAAGTTGGGTACTGGGTCCAGGAAGCTCCAGTCAGCAGAGGCTAGGTAATGTTTGAAGGCCTCTGGTCCTCTTTTATGGATTACCCTGCTGTGTATAAGCTACGGATGGGGTTTGGCATACTTTGCTGACCATTCGCAGAGGACTGGGGAGTGGTCACTCAAGGCATCTGGGAGAACTTTAAAACTGTTGACTCTCTCTGGGTGAATGGTGAGGACCCATTCTTTTAGGGTACTAGTGCCAGATCGGTAATTTGACTTGCTGCATTCATTTGCAACCTGGGACAGGTATAAGTTTCCGATTTGGTCCTTTGGCACTAGGTTGGATTTTGAGTTCTAGACAATGTTGAAGCCTCCTGTCACCAGGGTCTCATGGGCGGGGACTTATCTCCTGGAAGTAGTGGCAGAAGGATTCAAGACCTTTTTGTGTGCATTTTGGGGGGGGGGATGTATACTGTCATAATCTGCAGACTCTTGTGCACCTTTGCCTAGCTATCATTTTGTTTCTAGACATTCGCAGTCACTCATGCCTGGAGGTGGGTCCTTGTGTGTTGGAGACATCCCCACCCAAATTTCCCTTGTCTGTCCTGCCTGTGAACTGTGTATCCTTTTAGGGCAGTTGAGGAGTTTGGGACCTTGGCAGTGAGCAAGGATTCTGTAATGGATATTATGTCAGGTTGAATGTGTGCAACCCATCCTTCAAATTGTGATAATTTAGAGAGTAGGCTGCCAATGTTGACAGATACTATTCACAAGGCTCCTAGCTTGTCCATGGGATTGGGGCCCTTTGTAGTGGGCAAGGATTAGGGTGAATATTTCTGGAAATAAGGAGAAGGAGCAGCAGGGTTTTTCACAGCATCCTATAGGGAGCTGGTTTAAAAATTAATTTGGGACTCATATGTGATAGTTTCATGGGTGGGCTAAAGATTCCCTATAAGAGGGTGGAACAATACTGAATGTTACTGCTGCCATTTGCTACCCGGGACACCAAATGTTTTTCAGAAGGCCTGAGTGTCTGGTTATACACACAGTGCATTGCTGCACTTCAGCAGTTATAGTCACCATCCACGAGGTAAGGGATGACCTGCTGTGACCTGCCTATCCTATGGCTAGTATAACTGGGGGAAGCTGCAAGCACTGGAAGTAGGAAGGTGTGTCCACTCACTCAAGTAATATCTGGACTGCAGTGGGGAGGACAGGGAGCGATAGTTGCACTGTGGGCATCATTAAGCAGTGCAAGTGTGTTAATACACATGAACTACAGAATGATAGTTCTGAGGAATTCCATTCTGCAGTTTAAACCTTTATCTACAATACATGTAATTTTTCTGCAGTTCAATGATCAGTGCTGCAGAATTTCTTTCTGCAGTTTAATACGTTAATCCACAATTCATACATTCATTCCACTGTTCTAAGTTGGAATTTCCACAAAAGTTGCCAAAGTGCATTCCAAAATTTCACAAGTGTGAAATTCTGACTTTTGCCAGAATTCCACAGGTGAAAACTTAATTTCACACCACCCTACTGAAGTATAAATGTATTTGGTCTGGTATGAGTTCCAGTAGATGTACAGTCCATCATCCCTTGTCAGAGCTTTCCTTGGGGGCTGGAGATGCAAGGGCCTTCCTAAGTCCTTTTTGCATGAATGGAGCATCTGGAGCATCAACAACTCTTCTGGAAGTTTAGGGGCAAGGGTATTGGTCAAAAAATTAATCAGCTGTTGTAGGGAGTCACTATTTTATCTGGAGATATATTATATAGGCATTCATAAAAGCCCTTCATTACTTTATAAATCATCATTAGTGTTAATGTGATCTCCCCCATGAGGTTATGCAAGGCTGGAATTCAAGACTCAATTGCCTGCTTTCTTAACTCTGTACACAAGCAACTTCCCACACCTTTCACCTACCTCCTAGAATTTGTGCTTGACCTTTGGAATGATCCAGTCAAACTGGCACTGCAGCATAATATTATGTTTATACTTCAGCCCAACAATCTGAGACCAAAGGGTCATTATTTGGGCCTTTTTTAGTTAGACCTTGCAGGGCTGAGATAAGACAGATGTCCCAGACTCTGGTTCTTGAATTCAGGAGGGAAAATTGGGAAGCATTGAGGAGGAGGAACTGAGGTAGAGGCTAGTGGAGTGTCATCAACTGGATGTAGCAGAGAACAACTGGGATAATATTAAATAATGGGTTCTTGATATATCAAAAGTTTCCTCAGACAAGTGGGTAAGGGTAAGATTGGTGGACCATTGGCAACTTCAGTTCAGCTTTACATTAGGGTCCATAAATTGTTTGGCTGCAAGTATTCTCTGAACAATTACAATTCCCAGTGCAGCCATTGGCATGGGATAAAGCAGGCTACACATAGGGGGTATAATTCCCCCATTGCAAGATATGCTTAATGAAGCAAGAAACAATAAACAGCTCCCACTGGCTCTCAATGAGGCCCTTATCACTGTCCTCCCCAAGAAGGAAAAGGATCCTATAGAAGTGGCCAATTACAGTCATATCTCTCTAATTAAAGTGCACAGTAAAATACTGGCAAAAGCACTAGCCACTCAAAGAATGCACTACCACAGATGATACACCCCTTCAAGGTAGGATTCTGCAAAACAGAACTGGGGAGATGATATTTGTTCTCTGCTAAATGTGCTCTGGTATGACATGTCACCTGATTCCCCTATGGCATACTTGGTGGGAGCTTTTCAAAAAGTCTTTCACTAAATGGAGTGGGAATACTCACACCAAGTTCTTGAGAGATTAGTCTCAAGATCTTGTTACCACATGAAAACAAAATGGATAGCAACTCTGGGCACATTAACACTAGTTAGACAAAATGATCAGACTGATTTCAAGTCTTTTTTCTGAAACTTGAAAATGTCCACTGGTTGTTTTTAACTGTTTTTTTTTTTTTGTTTTGTTTTGTCCAGAATGCTTTATGTTCAGTTGCACAGTTGAGATTAGACCTGCAGTTCTTCCATAAATTAATTAGAACACATGTATGTAGAAGTGATCTATAATAATGCAGTAAAATGTGCAACAGTATAAATTGATTTACTGTATCATTTCTGTTGCACTGGTATGATTTTTCCTGTTTGTCTGCTATGATTACTTGAATTCTGCTTTACCATTATTTGTCTTCTTGTACAGCAGTGTCTCCTAGCTTTTAGCCTGCTTTCGGTTACCATAGAATTCCTGGGATGGTCTTACAACTTCTTATGTTAGTCCCACCTCTTTGTTCACTCTGTCCACTTAATGAGTATGCCAGCCTGGTATTAGTTTATAGGAGCTAGTTCTCTTCCAGTTTCCTGGTTCAAACTGTTGTGAAGTGGTCTAGTAGCTATATGGCCATCTTCCATTTTTATTTTAATATTACATATTAAAATAATGTGTGTTTTGCATTAGTCAGTTAATTGGGTCTCTCTCTCTGGCATATCTGCCCTCCCCATCTGTGATCCCAGTATTACTAACATAAGCCCACTTATTCAGCTTGCTGTCTTAGATAGTGAGACCTCTGTGCAAATGAATAATTTTGTAAATATTTACTATTCTTTATTTTTTTATGAATGGATTTGATTATTTTCTTTTGATTTGTACAGTCCACTACTGCACTCTTTACTGGCTTAAGAATTAGCCAATAAATTGTACACATGTCACTTACATGTAAATGTCAGTCTGGGCTAACTCCACCCCCTGATGACGGCTCCATGTAGATGCAATACATTGGGGTGTTAGCCTGGCTCTGTCATGTGAAATTTCACCAGTAAATCTTTGCATCCAGTACTTATTGGTGTGTATGTAGCCACCTATTGAAAATGGGCTCAGACAAAATATCTCTTCCTCAGAGCATGCCTCTTATACTGTAGACAGATACAGTGAAGTCAGCCAGGTTAAAATGCAATACTTTGCAGTAAATTATTTCTCACAAAGTTTTGCATGATGAAAGGTTTTAAACAGCCACTGCTACCTCATAAAGCACTTTGAAAAACATAATATTTCAACACAAATCAGCTTATATTTCTCATTAGCTTGGTAGTTCTTAGCCCCAATATTTATTACTGCAGTCATATGCATAACAATAGAATAGTTCTTCCCTGATGATTCATCAGCTCCTATTGCTTCTTCTTAACCTGTTATTATAATATTCTGCTTGTGTCATCATAATTTTTCCTATAGCAGCAGACTGTGATGTCACAACAGAGCATTGTGATTTCAAGTAGGGAGCAAGCTAAAGAGGCAGGTAAACTCTAAGGGATAAAGATCATGTTTCTGTGGGACTTTCTTCAGCAATAAATAATGGAGAGGAGAAATGTATAGATGATATATGAAATACAAGCTTAATCGTGCCCGACTATTATGTTTTCCAACATTTTCCCAAAGGCATCAGCTGCTCTTTAATTGCCATTAAATTACCATACTGCATTTCAGCCTGGCTGGTGCCACTGTATCCGAGTCACTATCACTGCACTGAGGTACAAGACAGGGGTGCACTGTGTTTCCACTATTGTTTCGTCTACAGTAGCACTAGAACCCCTTACTATTAGGGTACTCCTGCACTACCAATTTATCCAAGGGGTTAAGATAACTGCAAATGAATAGTTAGCTATTCTGTATGCTGATGACTTGCTTTTAACTATACAGGACCGTGAACAGGCACTCTCACCACTAATGCAAACATTAAACAAATTTGTTGGTATCTCTGGATTAGAGATCAATTGGTCTAAAACAGTCCTCCTTCCAGTGAACGCTAAATGACTGACAAGCTGCTGTACAGGAATGTCCCTTAACTGGTAAAGTACTGGCATTACATATGAGGGTATAGTTATTACTGCTAAATGGGCCTTCTTATTCGGAACTCACTTATCCCCACTTATTAATAGCCTAGAAGCTAAGTGCTACAGTATCATGTAGTAAGATGAATCTTACCCAAACAGGCACGATAAAAGTTATTAAAATGTTTGCACTACCCAGACTGGATACTGTTTCAGCCATCTTACTCTCCAGACCAGTACATGAGTAAAACAGATAAATCATTGTACATATTTATGTGAAAGA
The DNA here is from genome assembly GCA_016271365.2 of Neoceratodus forsteri. NCBI lineage: Eukaryota > Metazoa > Chordata > Ceratodontiformes > Ceratodontidae > Neoceratodus > Neoceratodus forsteri. Next base: position 839,158,382 of record CM028131.1, read on the forward strand.
AATCCCCCTGCCTTAGCAGGAAAACAAATTACAGGCCCACTGGACTAGGAGTGGTTGGGGTCTCCATCCTTTACTGTTTTTAGGATGGCATTCCAGATGCAACAAGCTTTTCAATCGTTATTTGGAATTCATTCTCTATGATACTGCCATGGCTGGTACTGAAGGCTGAGATAGAGCAGAAACAATGCCCTAGTACAGTGTTAGGAGGCAAAGTGCTGGCCTACCTAAACCAGTATCCTATTACTGGACACACTCTACTGACGTTGGGTTGGTGCTAAAAAAGTCTATTTGGTAAGGATTGCCCATCTCGGCCCCCATTAAGAGTACATATTTATTTATTTTAATTTATTAGTTTACCAGGTAAGTGCACTGATCCAATGGATGGTTTTCAGGTATGACCCAGGCCATAAAGATGGCACATAGGTAATACAGACAATACAATTACATTTGCTGACATGGCACAGAAAATAGAACAAATCTGAATACAATAAGTGCAAGTGCAAAATACATGGTGCTACAGGCAGGCAGCCATAAGAATGTTCAGCAGTGGGGCCGGCCTGGTGGTGATGAGGGCTGAGGCACTGGCACCTTACCTCGCACTACACCAGAGATCTACATTTGGGAATGACCTTGAGTCCCTGGGAAGCCAGCTCGGGAGTTGGAGCAGGATTGAACCGCACCTTGTAGTTCTCTTCTCCAAGGGGTGGACGCCCACTTCTCCATAGTCCTGCTCCCACCGGATGGAGGTCCAGTGGGATGCACAGGTGGCAAGGAGCGATGACATAAGTCTGGGAAGGGGTGGAAGTGGCCACTGGATTCTGGTGTGTGCGTGGGCCTTCACACGCACACATGCATGTGTATGCTGTGGCCTCAGGGAGGGGGGACACACCGAAAAACCAGAAAAGTGTATATATATATATATATATATATATATATATATATATATATATATATAAAAAGAAGAAGAATATTCAGCATAGTACATAGAAACATAGACTTTGATGGCAGATAAGGACCACTTAGCTCACCCAGTCTGCCCATTTTCCTACCTACCTACTGAATAAGCTGCAGATCCTAGTTAACCAATAGCCTACTTCCTCCTTCCCCCCACTAGAATTGCCTTATGTCTGTTCCATGAATTCTTGAATCCCCCACTGTTTTTGACTCCACAACCTCCTCAGAAAGGCCATTAGAAGTGTCCATCACCCTCTCTATGAAAAAATACTTTCTCACATTGCCCCAGAGCCGTTCCCCCTCTGTCTTCAAATTGTGCACCTTCGCTGTTGCACATCTATTTTTCTGAAAGATGCTACCCTCTTGGACTTTGTTGATTCTCTTGAGGTACTTGAAAGTTTCTATCATGTCCCCTTTCTCCCTCCTTTTCTTGAGGGTATACATATTAAGCTCCTTAAGTTTCTCTTCGTATGGCTTCTAGTGCTGACACAGGATCCATTTGGCTTTGGTACAGATAGATAGAGACTCACAACATATAGGATCTCCTGGTGGAGCAGTTACATTTGAATTCAGCTGACAGCCCTGCTTTATAGTGAGATTTGAAGGTAAGGTGCAAGTCTAGAGAGCGGAGGGAGGCAGGTAGATTGTTCCATAGTTTGGGAGCGGTGAAAGATAAGGCTTTGCTGCCCAGGCAGGGGAAAACCTGGGGAACTTTCAAAAGTGCGAATATGGATTGCCTGAGGTAGCAGGAACTGGTTTTCTGCTTGAACAGGGAGATGTAAGGGGACAGGTTTCTGCTTCTGATGGCATTATCAATGATGCATCCAAGGGAGTAGTATTGTCTCGCCTGAAGGAGGAGCCAGCCCAAGGACTGGTACATGGAGCAATTGTGTGTGGAATAGGGCACCATTAGCACAAACCTACAGATGTTATTGCAGGCAGTATTGAGCCTCGTGAGCAGTAGAGAGGAGGTATGTGTATATATATTGGGGCACAGCAAGGGAAGGAAGTTGCCTTTGGCTATGCCGAGACAGGCCTCATGGGTCAGTTAGTGCTTTAGCCAAAAACCCACCCCCAGTTTCTAGTTGATGCACTGCATGGTAGTATTGAAATGCACGGTGAAGGTTAGGCAGTGGTCGAGGGTGACAGTCAGGTACTTGACACAGGGCACATTCTCCAAAGGGGGACCATCAGGTGATAGAACAGTTAGGATGGATTGGGTTTTGGACACTTTTGATAAATTGGGTTTAAACCCCAGGAGCATATCCTTGGTTTTGTTTGAGATTACGAGGAGCCTATTTGTCAGGAACCATTTGTGGGCTGCCCCATAATTTAGGGTGAAGTTGGTGGATAGGCAAGTCAAAGATTTAGCACTGTGAAATAATACCAAGTTGTCTGCATATAGTAAGGCCTCACATGACAGTTTATCTGCTGGTAAGGAGTTTATGAAAAGGGAAAATAGTAGTGGACCCATGATGGTGCCCTGGAGTACACCAGTGGACACTGCCATAGCCATGGAAGTGGCCCCCCAAAGCTAACTGCTTTGGATCGTCCCATGAGGTAACTCTGAAACCACACAGTCATTCCCACTGAGCATCCAAGGTTCAACAATTTCGTGTGGAGTAGGTTGTGATCAACCAGGTCGAAGGCCTTAGTCAGGACAATGAAGATGGCACCTGAGATGCGACCTAATCTCTGGCCGAATCCTAACTTGTTAATAGGCAGGTGCCCAATACTATGGAAGACATGAAACTAATTGGGGAACTGCTTCCTAGAGGATCTCCTGGTTCCAACCTCTGATATTCTTAGGTCCTTCCTGCAGGTCCTTCCAGCAGGTTTGTGCCTGATTCTATATTCCACATCCAGTCTTGTGGAGGTACTTCCAATTACGTAGTGCTACTCAGCATCATTGTGCCACACTTTCCTCTCCTGTGTCCCAGCAGACTTCCATGTTTATGTTGTTATGTGTGCATGACAAGAGGGTGACATAAGCAAGCTGTACAGAAGTATCAGAGATGCAGACCCTTACACATTAAAACATAATGAAAAGGCTCAGGACTGGGAACCTGGTACCACCATTTCTCTTCAAAGATGGGATCAATTCATATGTGTGGCCCATAAGGACAACAGAGATTCTAAAGGGGCCCTTATACAAAATAGAATATTACACAGGTGGTAACACACACCAGAAATACTACATAGCATGGCCCCCCCTTCTCCATTCCTCCTGCTGCACGTGCGCACAAGATGGAACTGATCCTCCTCACAGTATCTGAACATATCCTAAAGTGCAGGTTTTTTTGAAAGAGTGTGTTCTGAGACTGTGAACACATTTTTCCCACTCATATCCCACAATTGCCTACTGTGGTGATTTTAGATGGTACCTGAAAATAGATCACGTAAGTACCTGCTATCACCAATGGCTTCTGGCTGTCTTGCTGGAAGCCAGATGACCCTTATTTATGGTATTGCAGCAGACTGATCCTCCTTCCCTTCTCAGATGACATTCAGCACTGGCACATTTTCACAAAGCATTTAATAAGGATTTGGTATATCAAATTAAATTGCAACCGTACTTAACTTCCCAACGATGTAGTGTGACTCCGCCACAAGCCAAGAATCCCCCCTAGCAGCAGAAGTAAGCCCTATGATCATGACTTAATGGGGAAGGGGGGAAAATAAAAAATATAAAATGGTAGTGGTTTTTGGTTACCCCCTCCAGTAATTTGTTTTTCTCCTATCACATGCTCAGCTACAGAATTTAGCGTTATATTTGTGGGTGTATGACAGCTGCATTAAATGACACATTTATATGTGAACCTGTGGTCAGGTAAGATGTTGGTTTTGTTTTTTTCTTATATGACTGTAGCTTGGTTATGCAAACATATCACTGTGTCACCCAATGAATTACAAAGTGTTATGGGGTCTGATTGTACTGTCACAATGGAAAAGTTTTCAACAAGCAATTTTGTGTTAGAAAAAGAAGCAGAGTATTGTGATTTCATGTGTAGGCTAGAGAAGTGCTGAAGTTTTATTTCACCATCAAGATTGTCACGAAGTGGCCAGAAACCACATTTGTGGAGTTTTAGGAAGTTTTCCCTACCCTCAGCAACTTTGATTTTGCCCAAAATTGCAAAGTCTTACAAGTGAATGTCAGAATTCCTCCCGCCAAAGTGTGGAATGTTGCCCGCAAACAGTTGAATTTCGCCCGCATATGGCAAAATTCCGCCATTTGCAGGTGAAATTCCACACTTCACAGGCAAAATTCTGCCATTTGTGGTGAAATTCTGCACTTTGCAGACTGATCCACACTTCATGAATGGTACTAAATTCACAGATTAATTGGCAGAGCTAATTTAGTCAACTTCACCCATCTCTAGTGTACACAAGCAGACAGAATCAACATGGCAGAGATCCTGTTTTCATAAAGATGTCTTCGTTACTAAGGAAATAAGGATGATAATTACAGAAAAAAAGTCCCAGGCTATGGAGAGGGGGATATGCACTGATCAACTGTCAATATGTCTTATTAAATACAGTCATGTGATTTAGTTCTCACCAACCATATAACAGTATTTAGATCTGAGGTTTAATAAAAGTTTTGGAAAAGACTGGTGGGGTGGGAGGATTTAGGAGGAGGAGGAGGACATTCGGGGTGGTGGATGGATGAATGAAATAGACTTCCCAGAGATGTGGTTAAAGCCCAGACTTTACAGAGGTTTAAATCTGAGTGGGACAGATATAAGATAATAGTGGGACCCATAGGCAGAAGAGGTGAAGGGATACATGGAGAAAGGGTGCTGATCAGCCATTAGGGCTATCATACCTCTAAATCTATTTAAGCAATAGACCACGTGTGGAGCTAGGCAAGGAAATGGTCTGACTGGATGGACCACTGGGTCTTTTTCTGCTGAAACAGTCTAAAATGGTGCAGGGTCTGCATCAGAAACCCTACGAGGAGAGAATAAAGGACCTTAATATGTACACCCTGAAAGAGAGAGAGGGGATATGATAGAGACCTTTAAATACCTCACAGGGGTAAGTAAGGTACAAGAAGGAATTATTTTTCAGAAAAAAAGTGCTCACGGACAAGGGAGCATGATAAGAAGCTGGAGTGGGGTAGATACAGCAAAAATGTGAGGAAGTACTTATTCACAGAAAGAGTTGTGGATTACTGGAACAGTCTTCCATTGAAAGTGGTGTGGGTAAAAACAATGGTGGGGTTCAAGAATCCATGAGATAAGCATAAGGGAATCTTAGGGAAAGGGAAGGGGGGGCTAAATGGGCTAGAGATCAAGTAGGATCTTCAAGGATACTATAGGCAGGGAAAAATGGGCAGACTAGGTGGACCAAGCGGTCCTCATCTGCCAGCAAATTCAATGTTTCTATAATGAATTGTGGATAAATATTTAATTCTCTAAACTATCCCCAGTGGTGTCAGGAACTCTTTAAAAGTCAGTTCTCTGAGAGAGACCAAAGTTTAGAAATTAGTATACTTTTAAAATAAATTGGGAAAATGCCCTTTCTTTTTGAAAAATCACACATTTTTGATTGTCACGCCTGCAGTGTTGGATAGAAACATAGAAACATGATACTGATGGCTGATGAGGACCGCTTGGCCCACCTAGTCTGCCCATTTTCCCTCCCTACTATAACACCACAGACCCTAATTGATCTCCAGCTTTACCCCCTTTATAGAAAAATGATGGGATGAACTCCATTGTAATTTGATTTCAACACATTTATTTATCACTCCACACTCATCAGGCAACAGTTTCATGGCCACGCCCCTTCATCAGACCCTCCTTGTTGTTTCTGTTAAAAATTCATACATACATTATTCAGTACTTTTTCTTTTTATAATTTTCTACATTACTAATACACCACAGTGTTCCTCAAAACCAGAGGTCATGTTAATATTCAATAATACTTGAACTATCCCCCATGTCAAATGTTACCACTGAAAGCACTTCCACCTACTGTTATTTTTGCTATCAGAAGTAGAGCCATGTGTTTAATCTGCAATTAGAAAATGGGCTTTTTATTTCCTAGCATCTGATTGGCTAGTACCCTTGCCAGTGGGGTACATTAACTTTCAATAGATGCCCAGGAAATAAAAAGTACCAGTCCCAGTGTCCTCTCACCCACTCAGGTATCCCTCTGCCCATCCTGCTTGCTTATTGGCTAAAACATCAAAATTAATTTTAAATAAGTGCCATTTTTTTCTCTCGCTTAGCGAGAGCTACTGGCCCTCACTGTAAGCTGCCTCCAAATACCCCCACATGACTGAACTTATCGTTTTTTTTTTTTTTTGCCGTTTTTTCAACTCTTCAATTTCACTCGTTTTCCTTATCCTCCTCCCACCCGCTCACTCACTCCCACAAACAAAATTGGCATCGTTTACATAGTGCATGGGACGAAATACTGATCTTGCTGCATATTTGTTAGAGCGAGCGGGCATACAAAAGTTGCGGTATGGAGAAGGTAGCGAGTTCCACTGACCACCACTGTTTGAAACTACAGCCCAGTGATGGTTTGTGTAAGAGACATTGAAGAGAGCACTTCTTGGGGTGGGTAGGGGTTGCTGTCACTGCACTCACTCCAAGACAGACATCTTCACAATCCCCAACCCTCTGTATTTATAAGTGAAAAAAAAAAAACGGAAAACTGCTGACGATTCACTGCTCCTCGCTCCCTTCTCCATACCTCTGCCCTCCCGCTCTAGTATTTCCTCCTGAGAAGCTTCACTCTACTTTTGTGCAATTCGGAAGACAGCGAGTAAATCATTTCTCCTAACTGCAGTCTTTTTTCACATTTGCTTCTCGAGATTGCCGTCTCGTCACAGAGTCTCGTGCGCATTTCTTTCAGCCTCTGTCTATCCATTACCCACTGCAACACATTCCAATTCAAACTAAGGAAACAAAACAGGAACAGACAAATTTATAAAACATATCTTGCTCGAACTCTCTGTAATCCTGTGTAGGGGAGGTTGGGGGGGAGTTTGTTAACATGACAACAGCCTCCAACCCCACAACTACAGGACTGCCACTAGGACACATGCGGAGGAACTATTTTATTACAAAAGAAATAAAATAAAAACAGTTTTAACATTCAGACATACATATATTTTTCTTTAATAAAAATAATACCATGGCCCATTTCTAAAGCGCAATAATGCCCCCAGAGGCGGTATGGGCAATGCCAAAGCTATAAGGCCCTCCGCCTGTGGCGTCGGGCCTCATTACGCCCCTGGCTGGTCCGGTATTGCCCAATACCGCCCACCCTGTCGGTCATTATTGCTTGCTTATTTAACCTCCAATTTATTTTATCATTCTGTTACTTTTTCCCTCAATTAGCATTTAAATTGCAAATGTCATGCACTTCATAAAACTTTTTATACCTCTTACATCTCTGTGCTCATTTTCCATTCATGAATCATTATTTCATTTCATTTCAGTCCCTGATGTCTGGGAAAATGATAACGTTCATTATGAGTACTTCTCCTATCCAAATACATGTGCTAATAAACAATCACAAACTTATCTGTACCCGTTTTACTTTATCTTATCCTCTTACCTCAATTATATTATTTCTTCATGTATTTGCTGGCTTCACATTTATTCTGTGCATCTCTATAGATTTTTAATTTAATCTACATTAACCAAGTACATAAAGTAAATATTCATATTCAGTCTTCCTTTGTCTCAATTTGAATAATTTTCTGTTAGGGAAAACAATACTCACTCCAAGCTTCTATTTTGAGTGACTACCAGCCAACTCCTTCAAGGATCAGGAGTGACCCCTGTCCACACCTGCATGGTTTTTGTACTATAATGCGATGGGGGACCAACGTTATAAGTGACGTCACCACTGTCTTCGCTACACATCTTAGCCTCTAGGGCCTGCAATTCACAGGGAAATGGAGAAACTCCATGGCTCACATGGATAGATAGACTGCAGAGCTCCCTGACCATTAGACTCTCTCCTCCAGTGGCGGTTCACCCCCCCCACCCTCAGCTAATTGCTGTTACAACATTTTTCACTTTTTTCTCTTATATGTAGGCTTCCCTTTCCTCATCTGTAACCCAAAATTAGTTATTTTCACAAGATGCTGTTGCATTTACTGTAACTATCAGACATTCATGGGTCTTCAGGGAATGTACAAAGAGGACTGACAAGAGGAACCTACTGAACTGTTTGGGTTGTATTTCTTAGACATTTTCCTTTTCCTAATAATACAAAAATATGAATATAGAAATGTAACCCCCTATTTTTTTCTTTAAACTATCAGAAAAATATATCCATGGAAGAAACACCGATGTAGATCTCACCAATACAAATGCCAATCACAATCTTCATTTAGTCCTACATTGGGATTGAGACAATTCAATACGTAAATCTCAAAAAGTTCTTTCTTCAGAAGTGTAGTGTCCCAGTTCAACCCCATCTTTGTAGGTTTCCGAACATGCTTGAGGCCCCAAAACCCTAGGGATGATGCAGAATAGCCCACTACATTAAAATGTTTTGCTACAGATGAGTTTTTTCTTTCAAACGTATATCGCTCTTGTGCTCTCCAATCCATATCTTTACATAGAAACATAGAAACATAGACTTTGACGGCAGATAAGGACCGCTAGGCCCATCTAGTCTGCCCATTTCCCTACCTACAGGATAGGCCGCAGATCCTAGTTAACCAACAGCCTATTTCTTCCTACCCCCCACAAGAATTGTCTTATGTCTGTCCCATGCATTCTTGAATTCTCCCACAGTTTTAGACCCCACAACCTCCTCAGGAAGGCTGTTCCACGCATCCACTACCCTCTCTGTGAAATAATACTTCCTCACATTGCCCCTGAACCGCCCTCCTTCTATCTTTAAATTGTGTCCTCTTGTTCTTGCAAGTCTCTTTTTCTGAAAGATGCTACACTCTTGGACTTTGTTGATTCCACTGAGGTACTTAAAAGTTTCTATCATGTCCCCCCTCTCCCTTCTTTCCTCAAGGGTATACATATTAAGCTCCTTTAGTCTCTCCTCATACGGCTTCTCTTGCAGACCCTGCACCATTTTAGTTGCCCTCCTCTGGACTGCCTCTATCCTGTCTATGTCCTTGCGGAGATGGGGTCTCCAGAACTGGACACAGTACTCCAGATGGGGTCTCACCAACTGTCTGTACAGAGGGATAACAACTTCCTGTTTTCTGCTGATGATGCCTCTCCCTATACATTCCAGTATACCCCCAGCCCTCCCTACTGCCTTCTCACATTGCATGCTAACCTTAAGGTCATCTGATATGATTACCCCCAGGTCCCTTTCCTTTTTTGTTGTTGTTACTACCTCCCCACCCATTGTGTATTCTTCCCCAGGGTTCTTGTTTCCAAGGTGCATTATTTTGCACTTCTTTGCATTGAATCCTGGCTGCCATACTTCTGACCATTCCTCCAACCTTGCCAAGTCCCTTTTCATCCTTTCCACGCCTCCTTGTGTATCAACCCTGTTGCAGATCTTTGTGTCATCTGCAAAAAGGCATACTTTTCCTTCCAGTCCCTCTGCAATGTCACTGATGAAGACATTAAAAAGGACTGGACCCAATATGGAACCCTGCGGTACCCCACTAGTAACCCCCCTTTCTTCAGAGTGGACTCCATTTACAATTACCTTCTGTGTCCTGTTGTCCAGCCAATGTTTTACCCAGGCTACCACCCTGGGTCCCACTCCCAGGCTGGTTAATTTGACTATTAATCTTTTGTGTGGGACTGTGTCAAATGCCTTGCTTAAGTCTAGGTAGGCCATGTCCTAGCCCTCCCTGGTCTACTACTTTGGTCACCCAGTCAAAGAAATCTATTAGATTCATCTGACATGACCTTCCGCTGTGAACCCATGCTGCCTTGGGTCCTGTGCTCCACTGACCTCTAGGTACTGACTATTCTTTCCTTCAAAGTGACTCTATCACTTTCCCTACCACAGAGGTCAGACTGACAGGTCTGTAGTTTCCTGCCTCTGTCTTGGACCCACTTTGTGAAGGGGAATCACATCTGCCTTCCTCCAGTCCTCGGGTACCACACCATCCTCCCATGATTTATTAAAAGAGTAGCCAGTGGTTTCACTAGTTCCTCCTTAATTCTTTTAGAATTCTGGGGTGAATTCCATCAGGACCATTGCTTTGTCCACCTTCAGTTTTAGGAGTTCTTGCAGAACCCTTTCTTCTGTGAAAGGACTGGGATCGACCCCCCTATCAAGAGTGCTTCTGTTAATTGGATTAGGCACTTCCCCCTCCTCTTTTGTGAATACCGAGCAGAAATATTCATTCAGTATTCCTGCTTTTTCACTGTCCCCCTCTGCCCACCCACCGTTCATTCTATTCAGCCTCACTATCCCTCCCTTTGTCTTTCTCGCTCTGATGTACCTATAAAAGGTTTATCCCCTTCTTAACTGAATTGGCTATCTTTCCTCAGTTTGGGCCTTTGCTATTCTGCCTTCCCTCCCTGCTTCCTTCTGCCTTAACTGGTACAGCTCTGTCCTGCTCCTTCTGTGTTTCCTATACTTCTGGAATGCTATCTTTTCTTCCTGACTTTCACAGCCACCTCTTTTGAGAACCATAGTGGCTTTTTCTTTCATTTTGATTTGTTTATTTGCTTCACACAAAGGCTTGTTGCCTCTGTGATGGCAGTTTTGATAATTCCCCATTGTTGCTCCACACCTCCTTCTAGCCTGTTTGCTAGTGCTTTTCTGAGATACTCTCCCATCTTGCCAAAGTCAGCCCTCCTAAAGTCCAGTACCCTCACTTTTGTATGGCTTGACTCTGTAGCTGAGTTTAATGTGAACCACACTGTTTGATGGTCACTTGTCCTCAAATGGCAACCCACTTCTAGATCTGAGATCCTCTCACTGCACCCATTTGAGAGTACGAGGTCTAAGATTGCTCCCTCACGAGTGGGTTCCGAAACTAGCCGTCTAATGCCTGCCACCTGTAGGGCATCAAGAATGGCCCTGCTCTTGGATGTGGCTGCAGCAAATGTGCTCCAGTTAACATCTGGCATATTCAGGTCTCCCATCAACAGTATCTCCCCTTTCTCTGCCATTCTAAGAATGCCTTCTATCATATCCTTGTCCATTCCTTCCCTGACATGGGGGTCTGTACACAACCCCTATGCGGATTGTGGTGCCCTTCAGTCTCCAAGGTGACCCACAGTGCCTCCTCTCCTCCCTGTTTACTCTTTTGTTCAGTTGCTTTTATCCCTTCCTTTACATAGAGAGCTACTCTTCCCCCTCTTCTCCCCTGCCTGTCTCTCCTGTAGGTTATGTACCCTGGTATGTTAACATCCCAGTCATGGTTCTCTGTGTACCATGTTTCTGTGACTGCTACGATATCCAGGCATCCCTCTTCCATTAAGGCCATCAGCTCAGGGAGCTTGTTGCCCAGACTACGGGCATTGGTACTCATCTTTAGTTCCCTTTTTTGTTTTACCCACATATAGTTCATCACAAGGGCATTGGAGTGTATATAGCACATGGTCAGTCATGCAGTTCACATGTTATTTTATCTGGAATCTTTTACTCATGTAAGGATGTTCAAAAAAAGATTTCTTGCTCATTTGCCACATTGGAAACAATGCCCACGTGGAAAATTGTCACTAGACAGTGGTCTCAACAGAAGTTGTTTTGTTTGAATTTTAGATGAACTGTATACTATGTACCAATTTTTCCCTGATTTACCCTCCCCCTTCCCTACCACTAATGTTCCTTATGCCTTTCCCAGGCATTCTTGAAACCTGTTACCATTTTTGCCCCCCACCACCTCCGCTGGGAGGCTGGGAGGCTGTTCCCAGCATCCACCACTCTTTTAATGAAGAAGAACTTCTTCACATCTCCCCTGAGTCTACCCCCCTCCAGCTTCATTGCTTGTCCCCTGTTCTTGAGCATCTTTTTTTCTGAAAAATGCTTCCCTCTTGAACCTTAGTTATACCTGTGAGGTATCTGAACATGTCTATCATATCCCACCTCTACCTCCTTTCCTCCAGGGTATGCATATTGAGTTCCTTCAGTCTTTCCTTGTAGGGCGTGTGATGCAGACCCTGCACCATTTTAGTTGTCCTCCTCTGGATCACCTCTACCCTGTCTATGTCCTTCCCAGGATGTGGTCTCCAGAACTGGACACAGTATTCTAGATGAGGTCTCACCACTGACCTATACAGCGGTAACACCACCTCTCTTTCTGATGGTGATACCCTTAACTATTCACCCTAGCATCCCACTAGCTCTCCCCACTGCCTTGTCACACTGTATGGCCTGGGACAGACATAAGGGAATCCTGAAGGTCAAGGGTGAGGGGCAACAGACTTCTAGAAAAACTTAAAGTGATCTTATGAGCTCAAATGGGCAGACTGGGTTGGCCATAGGCCCTAATCTGCCAACAGTATCTATGTATCTATGGCCACTTCTAGGCCCTAAAATATGACTAGCCAAAGGTCTCTTTCCTGTTTGGTGGTGGTTAATATCACTCCCCACATTTTGTACTCTGTCCATGGGTTTCTGTTCCTCAAGTGCATGATTTTTCATTTCTTCATACTGAAACTGAGCAGGCACACCCTTGACCACTCCTCTAGCTTTCTAAGATAACTATGCATTTTTTCAACCCTCCCAGAGTATCTATCTGATTGCAGATTTTAGTGTCATCTGGAAAGAGGCATGCCTTCCCTTCTAGCCCCTCTGCAATGTTGCTAATAAAGATATTAAAGAGGACCAGTCCCAGTACTGATCCCTGTGGCACCCCGCTGGTCACTCTCCCTTCCTTGGAGTAAACTCCATTTACCACCACTCTCTGTCTCCTGTCCCTCAACCAATTTTTCACCTAATTTACCACCTTTGAACCCACTTCTAGGCTGCCCAGCTTGTTTAGGAGTCTCCTATATGGAACGGTGTCAAAGGCCTTCCTGAAATCTAGGTTGGCCACATCCACTGTTCCACCCTGATCTAATTTCCTGGTCATCAGGTCAAAGAAATCTGTTTGACATGATCCCCCCTCCCTGTGAATCTATGCTGCCTTGGATCTTGAAGGTCATTTGATTCAAGATAATCCACAATCCTCATCTTCAGTAGTGATTCCATTAATTTCCCCACCACCGAAGTCAGGCTGACTGGCCTGTAGTTGCCAGCCTCCTCACTGCTTACACTTTTGTGAAGTGAGACTACATTTGCCCTTCTCCAGTTCTATGGAATCACTCCCATCTCCAGTGGATGGTTGAACAGTGTAGTCAGAGTTGCAGCCAGGATGTCAACTAATTTTTATATTTCCATTGTAAAAGAAAATAATTTCTCCCCTCTTTAGTTTTGGAAGTTCTCACCATATCGATGGAAGTTAGACAGTTCCAAAATAGAGTATACTGAATCTCTAGACAGAGTTGAACTAAGGACTCTATTGGCAGCTATGTATCACTCTTGGGGGCACTGCTTGGACTTAACATATTTCTCTGGGGCATGTGCCCTACCTGACTCTAGCCTGGAGATGCCATTGGGCTTAGGTAGTCTAACAGACTGTACAAGCTCAATTTGAGCCCCATAACTTAAAGAAGATCCTCAGGAAGCCTCCTCATCCCTGTAGTAGCCTTCAGTTTATCCCCCCTTTTCCACTTAATTAAGGTGAGTTCCTTGCTGGTTGATGTACTCTTTGTGAAATCAAATGTAATCTCTAAAGGATAAGGAGATGAATACACAGACATTAAGTTATTTAGCACACTGGGCAGAGGCTGAAAACAGAGAAGAAATAATGTTAATGTGGCAGATAAGGCTATGTGGGGCTCATCTGTTACCAAGGTCCAGTGGTGCTACAGTATTTGACACACTACAAGTCCAGCACTGATTGTGCTCTATCTCATCTGCCTCCAAGGTGCGCAAGGCATCCCACTGTTGCACTATATAAGGACTCTACCCTATTAGCCCAGCAGAGCACACCAACTAGAGTGTCCCTGGAAAGAATAACCACGTGGATTTCAATTGTTGGGTTCATTTTCCAGTTGAATTACATTATCCCTTTCTGACAACAATCTGTGTTTCCATTGCCAATCAGCAGTTAATACTGCCTCATGATTTTTTTTTCCACATTATCCTACAAATCTTCAGATTGAGAAGCTTGGCATTGCTCATCAAATTGTTCCCCTTAACATGGCTTCCCTTTTACAGGTACTAACAACAGTCATTAAGTGGGATCTGTTTTTCACACTGAACATGTAAACTTCAACTGAAGAAGTCACACTTTATAAGGCTAATATGGAAAGTTTGCAAAGATGGACCCTGCAAAATTTGCACTGCTGTAATCTAAATAAAATGTACACAAAAAATACAAGACAAAACTGCTAGGGCCACAAAAGAAAAACATTCAGTAATTAAAAACAAGAGCTGCAATTTTTGTTCTGCTAAAGAATCAGACAAGCCAGACTTGATATCCCACTTGACCTCTCAGTGACAAAACAACATCTTAGGCTGTTACTGTGGACTTTGTTTTGTAGGCGCTCTCAGCCAATAAACCAGCAAACCAGATAATGTCATGATGTGGGCGAAGAATCAGACTGTGGTTTGACTCACAAAACACCACCTACAACACAATGCTATTGAGCAAGGTTCTTCCCACTCGATGATGCTGCAGTCATTCTTGTGTTGCCTATCAGGAAGAGCTGCTGGGATTAGACAGGGCTATGTTTTCAACTTGATTGGATTAGAAAAAATAAATCTACAGTGTTTTACTTTAAGTTCATCATGTGCAAGTCATTGATGGTGTGCTGAACAGGGAAAGCAACATTTTAAGCTCTGTGGGGTTGTGTTCACCTAGTGTGGTGGAAGGAAGCCTAAGCCAGGGCTACATGTTAGAGACCTGGGAGTCTGTTTTGGAGAAAGACCATCAGAGCTGCAGATAGCTGATGAATCTCTTACACTGCAGTAGCTCAGTGTGCAGTGTGCCTAATTTTAAATGCAGAGATGGGCATGTAAAAAAAGTATATAAACAAATTAGGTACCCATTTTCTTTAGTTAGGTGGTTGTGCCAGTTTTGAATGCTCATGGCCAGTGTTAGTGAAGCTTTGCAGACCAATTACAGGAAGTACTGTTTTACAGTGGTGCAGTAGAGACACTATAGTTGACATGAGTAGACATTTTAAGGTTAAATCCCTCTTAGGATAGAGTTCCTCAGATTTGTTGGACAATATTCTGATGCCACTAGTGTCCATCAGTAGGTTTAATAGACACACCACTGTTCATTGTATGGAGACCTTGAGTGGATACCTTTGGAACAGCAAGCCAAGTATCTGGACCAGGATTTTTAGCCCTCTCTATTCTAAGTCCTACTCCACAGCAGCTGGTGTGGACTAAAATCTCTTCACCTGTGGAAGTCTATATTTTTAGTCCTCACCACTGCGGGAGATGGTACACTTGACTCAACTCGGTGTACCAGTTTGGAGCTGCTGTGGCAAAAAATGGCTGCAAGCTGCCAAAAATCAGGGAGCCAAATATGGCACCTGTGAGGAAAACTGGAGCTCCACAAGTAAAGCTGCAGTTTTTCCCCACAGTTCCACCAGTTTTGGATGGGCAGAAAATCCAGCCCTGGTGTCTCTATTATATGGACTTTTCTAAAAGGATAATGTTTTACATCTCTTTCAAACCTTTTGATTACCCCTAAATCATGTTATGGAACATGTAGCTCTGATCATTTTTTGTTGATGATACCATTTCATAAAACTCAACAGGATCAAGGAGTATATTTTTATGCCATGGTCAAAGAATGTAATTCTTTGCCTTTCAATATTATTGCAGTTAATAATATTTCTACATTTAAATGTAATAATAAGAATGATCTATTAGCTAACAGTGTGTGTAAATGCTTCGTGTAGTTGTTCTGGTTCTCTGTATTTGATCTGTAGTTTATGCTGCTTTACTGCACTTATTTCAATTTTCTTTTTTGCGTTTTGTTTTTGTCCTGTGTCCCCCCTGAAAATGGGTAGTTTTTTTTCCTCTGGCTCTCACCTGGGTAACAAAATATAAACAAATAATTATAATTCTAATCCTACTGTGCACTTAGCTGCATCACCCTCTAGTGCTTAACTTATTTAATGTAAGTCTAAATTGTTTTTCATCCATTGCCTTATTATTTTGCAGCTACTGTTACTTTTCTTGAATGTTTCCTGCTGAAATGTTAGTTGTTAACCTTTACATGATTTTGACTTCACATTGTATTTACACACATTTTGATACTGTTAATTGTCTTATACCTTCCACTGTGCTCCCGTGGGTCATACCTGAAAATGAACATTCAGTTGTCTAGTGTGCTTCCCAGCTAAAACAAAAACAAATAAATATTGTGTCTGGCATATAGACAGTACCAGTTTGGCAACCATGCAAAACCAAGCCTGTGCTGCCTCAGTGGGGTTCTGATTACATCAGACCTCAACAGTGAAGTTGGACAGATCCACAGTAATCAGAAGCCCAAGGTAGCAGCACAGGCTGGTTGGCATGTGGTGGCCCAAGCAATATTTTTTATAGTGTATAGTTTTTTTGTTTTAGTTTTTCAATTTTTTTAAACAAATGTGATCTCACATTGCTCCGTGAAAGTAGTGAAACATAGAAACATAGACTTTGACGGCAGATAAGGACCGCTTGGCCCATCTAGTCTGCCCATTTCCCTACCTACAGGATAGGCCGCAGATCCTAGTTAACCAACAGCCTATTTCTTCCTACCCCCCACAAGAATTGCCTTATGTCTGTCCCATGCCTTCTTGAATTCTCCCACAGTTTTAGACCCCACAACCTCCTCAGAAAGGCTGTTCCATGCATCCACTACCTTCTCTGTGAAATAATACTTCCTCACATTGCCCCTGAACCGCCCCCCTTCTATCTTTAAATTGTGTCCCCTTGTTCTTGCATGTCTCTTTTTCTGAAAGATGCTACCCTCTTGGACTTTGTTGATTCCACTGAGGTACTTAAAAGTTTCTATCATGTCCCCCCTCTATGCCAGTAATTTCGGTTCAGAACTTGAACTGATTGCTGTGCACATGGCAGCACTGTGTAAAACACCAGCCGTCACCAGCATTTCTGATCACCTAGAATGTTGCTGTGCCACAGAAGGGTAAATTACATTCCATGACCTTTAAACTGTGGTACAATAACATTTCAGCAGGGATGGAAATACATGCTGAACAAGTGCCCACTATATTAAATAACAGGATAAAACATAAGCCTAAAACTAAAAAATTGGAGTTTAGGGATTTCTTTCATTTTTGTCACTCTTAGATTCTTGATGATCTTTCAAACATTGACTGGTCTTTTTAAAGGCTATTCCTCATATTAATTGTGCCCTCAATTTTATTTCTGAATTTTCTCTTGTTTTTATAAGCACATCCCCCTGGTGAAGTGGCGAGAAAGTGGACAGGATTACAGGTGGCTCGCTGCAGATATATTTAGGTTAATGAGAAGAGGGATAAAGCAAAATTAACAGTAAACAATTTTATTCTTACATTAATTCCTTAAAAAAACATCATGTCAGGTAGGGCCACTTATAACTAACAATGAACTAATTTACCACCCTAAAACTATGGCTGAGTTATTCAATATGGAATTCTGCAAGATCTTTTCTCCATCAGATCCTAATATAAGACCACCTACTACTAATAATGTTGATCCCTTAATAAGTTTCCCCGAGGAGCTTATATTTAACAAACTATTGACACTCAAAGGTAAATGCTGTCCTGGCCCTGATAATATTGCTGGTCATCTACTGTATTTACTGGCAGATAATATTGCCCTTCCCCTGAAAATTTTTTTTGAACATTTTCTATCTAATAATTATGTTCCCATTGAATGGAAAGAGGCAACAGTTGTACCCACTAATAAAAAAGGCCCCAAACACAATTTGGAAAATTATAGGCCCATAACTTTAACATCTTCAATCTGCAAAACTTTGGAAAGTCTCCTTAAGGATATCATCTCACCATTAATTGATGCCCAAGATCCCGAACAGCATGGTGTTAAAAAAGGTTGAAGCTGTCTAACAAATTTGCTTTGTTTTTATGAACATTTTAGTACTCTTTTGGATAGTAGGACACCATGTCATATCATTTTTATTGACTTTAACAAGGGATTCGATGTTATGCCTCATTGGGCCCTTATTCATAAACTTGAGAAACTTAATGTTAATAAATACCTAATTAATTGGATTTATAATTCGCTGCACAATAGTACACAAAGGGTGATTATAAATGGCGTCTTATCTGACACGGGTAGGGCTCTGAGCAGGGTATCACAGGGCTTTCTCCTCGGCCCCTGTTTCTTTCAAGCATTTATTGCTGACTTAACCAATAATTGTTTATCAGTCACCACCAGCTTGTGTGTTTTGGGAGCACAGGGAGATTAAGTGACTTACTCTGGTCATACAACATACAAGTAGAGCATGTTGGAATCAAACCCCATTCTGCTGGATGAATGAAGCTTGTTCACAGCACTTTGCTTTAACCTCTAGGTTGTACTGCCAGCTGTTAATCAAAAATGACACATTTCAAGACTGGTCCCATGATGCCAGGCCATTAGGTACGTAGCCACATTTGCATCTTGTAAATCTGAGTTCACACCCGAAATTGTAAGAGAAAAGGATATAAGAGAGAGAACAGAATAAGACAGAAGTTAGTGCAGTGGCAGCCCCAGAAATCTGCACTGACATGAACACAGCCAGGGTTTAAAAATCCTGATACAGTATGGGGTCCCAATACCTGTTGACACCACAGAGTCAGCCTTGAGATGTGTCATTTTTATGTTTGCTTGCACGCATGTGCAAGAAACATAGTGCCATCATCGAAGATTTCAGAGGTGTGTCACCTCCTCCTCCAATTCAGTCACTGTGTTTGCAGCCGTGGCCCCTGTAAGCCAATGCATGCTGGAGCTGTCTATGACAAGCTCCAAAATGCAGTGGCATGCAGTTGAAAGGGGGAGCTACGCTTGAGTGAGCAGCGATAAGATATCAGCTGTTTACGCCGCAGCTCCTCCCCACACACACACACACAGATGCCACCACGGCGTGCGCACCCGCCCCCCACCGCAGCACTGATGGCAGTCACGGAGTGCCTAACCTCGCCGGGCTGTGCGCCCCCTCAAGCTCTTCTCAAATGCCACGCCATAGGTGCCCACCCAGCATGGCAGTAATGATATAGCCGACGGGGGTGCCCAATCCCCCCATCAGCTCCACTGTCCTAACTCCCACAGTAGTAAGTGCCACGCTGGAGCCCACCCCAGCGTGGCAAGCGATCCTTAGGCCGACGGGGGTGCCCAATCCCCCGTCAGCTGAACGCCCCCCCAACCATCCTTGTGCCATGCTGGGAGCCCACCCCAGTGTGGCAAATGTCCCACGTTGTCCGTTTTTTTTTTTTTACCTGTAAAGAAAAAACGGTCCTACGTAGTCTCCCCGTCCCCCTCCCACAACCAGCACCCACCTACTGTGCACCCAGCCTCCCCTCACACCCCCTCACCCCATACTTACCTCTGGAGCTCGGCGCAACGATCTTCGGTGGACCGGGAACATGTCTGCACTCTTCAAAGCCGACTGCGAACTGAGGAAATGCGGTAAGCTGTATAATGGGCTAGATAGGGGTTTCAACTTTGTTGCATATCTCAGGTATTTTTGATTTTGCATCACTAACATGGGTTTTTGGGACTTTCATGATTGATAAATACCGTCATGCAAGGCTGAGCTGGGCCCGGCGTGATTTCAGTCACCGCGTGAAATCACCCTTCGGGCCTGAATAACACCATGACAGTGACATCATCTGCGAGAAGGGGGTCCTAAAAACCCCATGTTGAAAATTTGGTGCCAAAATTCCAAAAAATGACTGTTTTACAAGAGTGCATTGCGCAGTTCCTACGCAGGCTCGTAAGTTCACGAATTTTCAATATTTTCACTCCAGATTTTCAACATTGCCATTTTACCACACCTTCTTATGAGCTGTATAGCTGTCATTTTTCACATCTCACCCAAAATGTGTTTCCGCCCATGTAGCGCACAATGGCGCAGTCGGTGTGCGAATTCAATGTATGGGACAAATTAAGAAAATCACAGTGACACTGTTCATGAGCAGAGGTCTTAAAATGGCTATGTTGAAAATTTGGTGAAAAAATTCCTCAAAATGACTGTTTTACGAGCGTGCATTGTGCAGTTCCTACGCACGCTCGTAAGGTCGCGAATTTTCAATATTTTCACTCCAGATTTTCAACATTGCCATTTTACCACACCTTCTCGAGTAGTATAGCTGTCATTTTCACATCTCACCCAAAATGTGTTTCTGCCACATAGCGCACAATGGCGCAGTTGGTATCTGTGAAATCAATGTACGGGATAAATTAAGAAAATCACAGTGACACTGTTCATGAGCAAAGGTCTTAAAATGGCTATGTTGAAAATTTGGTGAAAAAATTCCAAAAAATGACTGTTTTACGAGCGTGCGTTGTACAGTTCCTACGCACGCTTGTAAGTTCGCAATTTTTCAATATTTTCACTCCAGATTTTCAACATTGCCATTTTATTACACTTCCTTATGAACAGTACAGCTGCAATTTTTCGTATGTCACCCAAAATGTGTTTTCACACATGTAGCGCACAATGGTGCTGTTGGTGTGCGAAAGCAATGTTTAGGACAGATTAAGAAAATCACAGTTACACTATTCATGAGCAGAGGTCTTAAAATGGCTATGTTGAAAATTTGGTGACAAAAGTCCTAAAATGACTGTGATATGAGTGAGCATTGCGCAGTTTCCACGCACCCTCGTTACTTCATGACTTTGTAATATTTTCAGTCCAGATTTTCACCAGTGACATTTTTCCACACTTCCTTATGAACAGTACAGCTGTCATTTTTCACAACATGGCTGAAGTGTGTTTTCACAGTTTCAGCGCAGAGATGCATGGTGGTTGTGGGAAATCATTGTTCAGCACAGATAAAGAAAAACACAATGACACTGTTCATGATCGGAGGCACCAAAATGCCTGAGTTGACAATCTGCTGTAAAAAATCCCCAACCTAATTATATTACGGGTGTGCGTTGCACAGTTTCTATGTACTCTCGACTTCACCATTTTTTTAAATATTTTTAGTACAGATTTGCAACATTGCCATTTTTTACACCTCCCCATGAACAGTACAGCTTTCATTTTTTACATCCTGTTCGGAATGTTTTTGCACCTGTGGTGCTAAATGCTGTAGTCACTGTGCATAAGCAGCTTTCGGCTAACAAACTGATATTCCCCCTGTTCATGAGGTGGGGTCACAAAGCAAACATGTTGAAGATTTGGAGTGAAATACCAATGGCCTGAGGTATTAGGGTTTCCAACTATAACGCCCAACCCTGTAGAGAATGACAGGCATCAGGGGTGTGACTTGGGATTCTTGCCTGTGATGCTCATACCATTCACTGCAGTCAGTGAGAGGCATCGAGGTATGCCTTGGACTCTTCGACTCAAACTTCACCACATTCTCCTATATAGCACCCATCTCACCATATTTCCTAATGAAATGAGGTGCGCATAAGAGCCAAAGTCCCCAAGGAACACCGTGACCTTGTCAGTGTCTGCAGGGTGGGGTGTGGTGAAATGGCCTGGCCGTTATGCCTGACGACCCAAACGCACACCCCAATGCCTGTCACTCTCTGCAGGGTAGTAGTGGGGTTGGCTTCAGTTCAATACTTCACTGCCATTCCTATTACGCAGCTCTGTAACTTCTACACTACCACTGCCAATGCCAGCAAGCAAACATTCGGCATTGACAAATGCTTGTTAATGATCAAATGGCAGTATAACCTAGAGGTTAGAACAATCCTAAAGATTGATTATTTTTATTAAAAGTTTGAAATGTAAGGGTGATAACTTACTAGTTTCAATGCACATACAAAACAATTATTATAAATGTAGAAAGTGTTGTAATAACACCTTAAAACGCACTTAATAAAACAGACAATTCCTATTAACCTACAGACAATGGAGGGCCAAGATCCTTGGTGACATATTTTCCTGCCAGGAGCCTAAAACATATGGCTGCCACCAGCCCTTAACTGCAGACTTATTTACATATGAATAACTCTGGACCACAAAGACTCACTGATAAACACAATGGCTCACTCAAATTAGCTTTTTATGGCCTTTCAGACATTAAGAAACCCTGTTGATGACAGTTCCCCTTTAAGAATGAGGTCCTTACTGCTCCCTCAACCACTGCTAATGAGTTTAAGATGCTGTTTACCTATCTGAAGGATTATCATGTTAGGTTAAAAAGACAGTCTATTTCTTTTTCTTCTGCTGAACCTCTGACTAATCCTTTTTCGTTCTAAAAGCAGTTACCAAGAATGAATTGTATACATCTTTAAAATGCATTAAACATGATAAATTGTCAGATATTAATGGCTCAAAATTGTCACTTTCTGCTTCTGAGGTTGCTTATCCCATCAGTTGGATTTTTTATCTATCCTTTTCTCACGGGCACATTCTTGAGCTGTGGAAGCACTCTTGTGTCACCACTACACATACGACTGGCTCAGTGTCAAATGCTAATAATTACGAGCCCATTTCCAGTCTCCTTTTTATCAAATCTCCATAAGAGAATAGTTTATAACCAACCAATTGCTTATGTTGAAAATGTCAACCTTTTATTTCAAAACCAACACAGTTTTGAAAGGGGCATGAGTCTGAGATTGTCTTATTCAGGCTCATGGATGCAGGGCATTGGGCAATGAATACTGGGAGATTTACTGGAGCTACTTTTGTGGATCTGACCAAAGCATTCAACCTAGCTGATGATCCCATTCTTATCCAATAGTCTAAGGAATTTGGGCCATGGTAATTCTTCTCTGGCCTGGTATACTTAAGCAATAATGCACGACAGAGAGTGTGTGTTGTGCTGGGATAATGTCATGCCTGGGCTGGTTGGGCACAAGGCCACAGGCCGAGTGCATCCAACCACCCCAGAAGTGATGTTATCCCAGCACAACACACACCCTGGAGTGCATTATTGCTATTATACAATGGCTTGTTTGTGGAAAAATGGAAATAAAATTGAAAAAATACATTTAAATTACATTTTTTGTCAGTTTTTGGATTGGGTAGGGTTACATAATGAAAAAATAGTGCTGGTTTAATTATTTCAGACAGCAGGTGGAGCTCATGTATTTTTTTTTCTGGCTATGACTGCAGTTTCCATAGTAATCTTTATCAGTGCTGTCAGGCCTTGTTGATATTGCCAATTACCTTGCCATTTATGTCCCATTTTTCCATGATTTCACTTTGTGTTTTGCTCTGTTTGTCTTTTGTTGCTAACTCTTTATTCTGCTGTTATTTGTGAATCAGACAGAACTGTCCCCAGACAGCGCCGCATGCAACCCAACCCCCCTTTGCTCTTTGAATCTGTCACCTGGTGCCGCTGCTGTGAGAATTAGCATTTATGAAGAGGAAAGGAGGTAGGGAGTTTGTTTTGTGACTGTGTTAACCTGTTGCAGTTTGCAAAGAAACAAAGTGAAAGTGATTTGAAGACCGAGTGAGTGAGTGAGCGAGCAAGCGTTCCGGGCACATGGTGATTGTGTATGTGCGTGCTCGCCTGTTCATTGATTTACATGGCAGGCTCGATGTTTAAACTGCCTTTTGAACTGCCTCTTTATGATGGGTTTTAAATATTGAAATGGTATTTTTTGGGGATTTCAGGGAAAGTCTGTTGCTTTCATTTGGGCTGCTTTTTCAGCTAGGTACACTGATGGCGGGTGCCTACTGCCAGTCATGGAAATAGGCTATACAGCAGGGCTCAGTGTAGTGATTCTGGAAATGGTTGATGCTGTCATCTGTGGACTGCAGCTAGAGATGTGATGTTGTACTGGGATAACATCACGACTACAGTCCCAGACTGACCAATCACAGGGCATCATTCTTTCTTGCCATTGTATAATATTATTTTAATGACAGGTACCAAAGAAGCAGTAACTTTACTAGAAGAATGATATAGCAAAGGGTGCCCCAGGAGTCAATTATGGGCCTGTTGCTCTTTTCTTTATTTATAGATCCAATATACAGTATCCTTTCTGATTTTGAGCTCATCTGATATGCTGACTATGACATTTAATTTTATCACTCATATTTGGTTGACAACATCACTGCAACTCTTACCTCTAAGTCTGTAAAACATCAGGAGTAGTTCACTGTAATAACATGGTATCGTATAAATAAAAACAAAAATTAAAAACAGTGGTGTTTGGATCTTTGTCTAGGATTAAAAATTGTATTGTCAAGTTGAAGGTGTCAGCCTTGGATGGCTCATATTTTGATGGTGTTATTACATTTAAGTATTTGGGAGTACCTTTACACTCTACCCAATTATGCATCACGCATTGGATCAGATATCTCTAAAATTCACTGTAAACTTTGTAAAGAATATGTAATTTCTTGACTCAGAAGACTTGTATGGCCTTAGCAACACAAAATGTGTTGCCATTTTAAAGGATGGCAGTATTGTAACTGATGTGGTCACTGTTACTACCTTATCAAAAAAGTAATTACTGTTAACTAAGATAGGGAAATTTTTTCTTGATGTAGTCATGCAAGGCCAACACTGTAATGCCCTATCTCAGCTAAATTGGCTACCTGTAGGTTTGTGTTTTAAAATTACATTTTGACAGCTTGTCAGCATGATCATGAAAACTATTGTTCCAAATTGTCCAAAGGAGCAGCTTCTATTGTATACAAATAAATTTGAACAATGTTCTTCTGAAAATGGCAACTTGAAGATACTCTTGGCTCAAACTGTGACAGGGAAATGCCTTATGGAGTTCAGTGCTTGTTCTGTGCGGAATGTCATTCTCTGTAATACCAAATGTCTGCCTAAAATAAAATACTTTTCTCCTGCTGTAAGATCTTATTTCAGTGACCAGTGTACCTGAACATGTTTTACTGAATTGTTTTTGCACTGTTGTGTAATGAATGGTATATTTTTATTAAACTGTTTGTAATATGTTTGTATTTGTAATTTGTATAGGCCTGAGAAAGGAACATCAATTTGAGTATGCTTACCTGGTTATCAAAATAAATTAAACAAATAAATGAAATCTTAGGGATCAGCTTTCCATTTTAGGGCTGCAGTGGGCAGAGCCCTGCAGACCTCTTGCGATAAAAAAAGGGACTCGCACTCTGACCGAACAACATGTCAGAGTTCCTTCACAGTCACTTCCACAATCTGTGAAGCACTCCACTGTGTTAATGAAGTTGACTGCACTGCACTATTTTATTCCAGTCCACCATCATGGTGTAAGACAACATAGTCCATGTCCAAGATGGCCACCAAACTATACTGCACATGCACGACCACTAGCACATGCGCAGTGTAGTGTGGCAGCCATCTTGTACACAGTGGACTATGCCATGTTCTGCCTTGACCACCAATTTATTTTTTTCTAACATTTATGCATATGCCCCCACCCGACCCTTCATCTCAGCACCCACCCACTCACCCAGAAACATAACAGTGAAACTGGAGGTGCCCAATCCTCCAGTGTCACAATTGTGTTTTGTGACCCATTTTAATTTTTTTATCCCCCCACCTGACCCTCCCTCTCAGCACCCACCACCCCACACACACACACACACACACACTGGAAACATTACAATGACATTGGGGAACCCAGTCCTTCAGTGTCACGATTGTGTTCCATGGCAGCTTTTATTTTTTGTCCCCCACCCAACCCTCCTCTCAGCATTCACCACCCCACCTCCCCCAGAAAATAACAGTGACACTGGGGGTGCACAATCCCTCAGTGTCATGATGGCATTTCCTCTGTCCTTTTATTTCCCCTGTAAAATGAAATTGGTCCATCAATGTCTTTTTTTACCCTATAAAAATAAAGCTGCCCATCAATGTCTTTTGCACAGTTACCATCCTCCCACTCAGCACCCACCACCCCACACCCCCCAAGCCCTTACTTACTCATCAGGGGTCCAATACCGTAATCCTCTCTGGACCACAGACATGTCTTCACTCTTCAAATCTGGACCACAAACTGAAGAAACAGGAATGTGGTTCAATGTATTTCAATGGTTTGAACTTAGAGGCATAACTTGGGCATTTCTGCATATGTTTGGCCCACATTTTCAACATGCCTTCTTTGGGACCCTACCTCATGAACATTTAAACTGTCACAAGGCAGACCTGTACCAAAAGGTGATTTTTTGGTCCCTACATGAAATCACCTTTTAGGAAACAGTTGAACTATTTCCTTGCTTTTGTTCATGAGGAGGGGTCATAAAGAGCCTATGTTGAAAATTTGATGTAAAAATATTAAAAAACAACAAAGTTATGAGCCTACATTGAATTTTGCAAATGCAGCCTTGTAACTTTGGTAATTTGCAATATTTTTACCCCAAATTTACAACATAACCATATCTTTATAGCACCTCATGAATGTGACAACTACCATTTTTCAAATCCTGGCCAAAATGCTTTTTTATATCCCGAAAAGTGATTTTGCGGTCCCTCTACGAAATCACCATTTGGACATGAGTTGAAAATTTTTTCTGCCCCTCTTCATGAGGTGGGGTCATAAGAAGGCTATATTGAAAATTTGGTATAAAAATATTAAAGGAAAACTGTCTTAATCAGTAATATCCCACCTCCCAAAGCTGTACCCCCCAGTTAGGCCTTTCTGATATATAATAAAACATTTCTACGATGGTAACTTACTTAATTTTACTTCACAAAAGCCCACAATCCCAAAATAAGGCTGATAGTGCACAGGTCCATTTAGTGATAAACTGATGGGCTGCACTGCTCAGCTGATTACAAATGTATTGAGGCAAGCGGTGCAGCGCTGCACTTTCTTACTAAATGGAGTGACACACCGTCCGCCATGTTTGGGGATCACAGACTTTTGCTAAGTAAAACTAAGTAAGTTACTATCGGAAAAAAAAAATTATTTTATATCAGAAAAGCCTAACCAGGGGTTAAAGCTTTAGGGTGTGAAGTATTACTGATTAAGACAGCTTTCCTTTAAAAAACAACAAAGTTATGAGCCTACATTGAATTTTGCAAACACAGCCTTGTAATTTTAGTAATTTTCAATATTTTTACCCCAAATTTAAAAGATAGCCATATCTTTATAGCACCTCATGAATGTGATAACTGTAGTTTTCCAAATCCTAGCCAAAATTTGTGTTTACATACCGAAAGGAGATTTTGCTCTCCCTGTGAGAAATCAACTTTCAGGCTGGAGTTGAAAAATTTCTCTGCCTTTCTTCATTAGGTGGGGTCATAAGAAGGCTATGTTGAAAATTTGGTGCAAAAATATTAGAAAATAACAATGTTACTAGCTTACGTTGAATTTGCTAATGCAGGCTCATAACTTTGGTAATTTTCAATATTTTTACCCCAAATTCCTCAGCAGCAGCCCTATCGGTACTGGCCAAAGCGTGTTTCTATAATGCTGATACCTGGAGTTCATCCTCTGTGTCAATCCAACCCCCCCCACACACACACATTAAGTTCAGCCACTGGGAGCTTAACCCAGTAATATGACTCTTGCTACCCTCAACCCATTTCTGACTCAGGGAACCCAACCCAGTGTTTGAGAACTTGTAAAATAAATCCTGTTTGAAACCTATTCCTGCAGCAACCACCACCAGTTTGCAACACTGAAATATATCACTGGTGTAATGGAAGTCACTCTCCCTACTCCTGGATGGTGGCCGGTAAAACTCTACTGTGCCTTCTACATCCTGCTGCTGTATGGGAAAAGTAATCCCAAAGGATATGATTTAACAAATACTGTACATGTCTATTTGTTAATGCAGTGGTGCGGGAGTAAATAATTGTGCCACTGCAGATGGGCTCCTGGTGGACATTTGGAGGGACTGGGTGTCATTACACATACTGAGGTCAGCATTGCCAATACTAAGGACATCCATTTCAGAAAAAGCACATTGAGGCATAACTTAGGGTTGAAACAAAACACTTCAAAAGTAGTAAAATTCAACACTGTGGGGGAAGTCCCCTGACCCTTTGCTAATTTGTGACATGCTATTTCTTTGGGTTTGAATGATTATCAGTGTTGGCATTACCCTAACTTTGGCACTGACTTTTCAGGGAAAGCAATTTACTCACATGCCTATGTTTCAAGAAAGGGTGCCACTGTTAGGGTAATGACATTGGTACATCACACAATCATTTAAACACCAAGAAATAATGTACATCACAGATTCAGAGAGTGTCAGGGACTTTTATTCACTCTAGTGCTACAGTTCCCTACTTTTAAAGCTTTGTGTTTTAACCCTACCTGATGACTAAGCATAATTTGATGAGAGTATATACTGTGGCCCAGATATTCAAAAGGGTTGCGCCATGTGCAACAGGGTTGCGCGTGCGCAACTCCAAAAATGCGCCATTCTGCGATATTCAGAAGGGGCCAGTTGCGCCACCAAAAACATGCTGAGCAACAGCGCCAATGAAATGAAGGCATGCGCAACCCGAAGGAAATGGTCCATGCATAAAGTGCGCTGTGATAATTGAACACTCTGTAATGCAGAGTGGCTCAGTCGGAAGTTATGAGAAGCGGAATTGAGCTAAAACAAAAGGCTCCAAGAAGTGGCGCAAGAACCTAGCAGGCCGCAAACTGGGGAGAGACAGAGAGAGAGAGAGAGAGACAGGAGCTGGAAGGGCAGAGAGGGACAGTGGGTCCAGGAGGACAGAGAGGCCAGTGGGGGGTGCCCGGTGCAGTGGAAGCAGCAGTGGGGGCAGCGGGGGTAACACAGGAACAGCAGCCGGGGCAGAAGCCAGGGAGATGGACAGTGCCAGCTTCCACATGGAAGCTGTAATGAGGGGGGTGAGACACCATGCTGCAGGGGGACGTGGCCGCGGAGGAGCCCGTCGGCGGTATGCCCCCGACAGGCGGTATCGTGCCCACATCAGCTTCGAGCTGTACACAGACGTCGAGATTGTGGGCTGGTACTGCCTGAACAGGGCAATACTGAGACGGCTCTGCGAGCTGTGCAGTGATGTGATGCAGGCACCCTCACGACGGAGTCACGCTCTGTCCGTGGAGACCAAGGTGACAGCCTGCATGTGCCTGCTCACCACGGGCACCTTCTAGAGGCCAACAGGGGACACCACAGGCATTACACAGTCAGCCACGTCATGCATCCTCACCCAATTCCTCAGCGCACTGCTGCCTCATGCTGCGGAGTACATCCATTTCCCCAGCACATGGACAGGCGTACAACAAACATGCAGGAGTTCCACAGGGTAGTACGTATGCCTGGCGTGCTAGGGGCCATAGACTGCACCCATGTGGCCATTCGCATGCCACCTGACCCGGCCGACCAGGCATATCGGAACGAAGGGGTTTTCCAGTGTCCACTGCCAGGTGGTGTGTGATGCCACTGGGCGCATTATCAATGTCTGTGCCACACACCTGGCAGAGCACATGATGCCTTCACTATGGCACCAGTCTGCACTGTGCCATCGATTCGAGTGGGGACATCCCCACGGGTCATCTAGTGGGTGAGTACACATGTATGGAATGCAAACTCTGGGCAAGGGTGGGAATGACACAGGTGCCATGGTAGTGGCACACACAGGATATGGGCAATATGGACCTGACATGACACTGATCTCCACTATCTCCACACAGGTGACTGCGGATACCCACTCCGTCCCTGGCTGCTCACACCGTACCGGCGCCCCACGACCCCAGCGCAGCTATGCTTCAATGAGGCACATGCCGCAACACGTAACATCATAGAGTGGGTGTTTGGGATGCTCAAGGCACGCTTCTGATGCCTGGACACCTCCGGCGGAGCCCTACAGTACAGCCCCCAAAAGGCCTGTGGGATATTCCTGGCCTGTTGCATCCTGCACAACATGGCTAAAGACCATGGGATAGCCGTACAGGTCCAAGAGGGGGACAGCGATGGGGACGCCAGTGGCACTGGTGATGTTAGTGATGAGCAGCCCCCTAGGATGGAGGGACCCCTGACTGACCGGCAGGCCAGCTGCACCGGGACACCATTGCAGAAGAGCACTCGCCCAAC
Source organism: Neoceratodus forsteri (assembly GCA_016271365.2). Taxonomy (NCBI): domain Eukaryota; kingdom Metazoa; phylum Chordata; order Ceratodontiformes; family Ceratodontidae; genus Neoceratodus; species Neoceratodus forsteri. Next base: position 839,188,404 of record CM028131.1, read on the forward strand.
ACAGGTAAGTCAGGGGACATGTGCAGGCAACACTGTCCATGCGCAAACCACAGGCACACAGGGAACACACCGTGCATGAAGGTCAGGGGTTGAAGGTTCCAGGCATACCAACACACCATCAGAGGGTGAGCACTCATATGGACACACACACACACAGGCAGCATACATGGGCAGCAGCAGCACTGCGGAAATGACATTGCCAACACGCACCACCAACCACCCCACCACCTGGACTGTCACGTACATGTGTCAGGACCTGGGCACCCTTGCACCTTGGTGTACATTGCAATGCAGGCACCATCATGCACATGCACCTGTGGACAGCTGTTGGGAGAGTGTGCAGGTGGTCCGTGTGTCAGCTTGGTGAGCAGAGCACCCAGCAGTGCACTGCCCACCATGACACACATTGCACACAGGGCAGCACCAGACAGGGCCTGCACTGGGAGACAGCTCAGTCAGGTAGCACTGTCCCACGGCCACCACAGATGCATGGGCGGCCCACCGTGGCCCAGCAGCACTGGCAGGCTGAGCAGGGGCCACATCGGGTGGGCGCTGGTGCACCACCAGGGGTCCCACTGCGCGAACGCGACCTTGCCCGCACAGGGGTCTGCATCCTGCCAAACAAACTTGCACCAGGGGTGCTCGGGATGCCCACAGCAGAACCTGGTGTCGACAGGCCTGGTGTCGCATGACGCCGGGAATGGGGAGTGGAGAGCGCACTGTGTGGGGTGTGGTGGTGTGTGGTACAGGGCACCTGACAGTGTGTGTCGTCCATGACAGAGACCACTGCCTGGGTCAGCCTGTCAATGGCAGGGTCACATCCATCCGCATAAGGACCAGCTCGGCTCGGTCCGAGCACACTCCCTGCTATGCCGCTCCACGGACACAGACAGTGCCTCCACGGACCTTGCAACCCGCCCCTGCAGCTGTACTGAGTCCTGCAGCAGGCAGGTGTGTTCATCCAATGGGTACTGTGCACCAATGACATCGTGACCCCCAGGGTGTGGACGGTCCTGGTACACAGCACCCCTTGAGGGTGGGCGCTGTTCGCCAGGACCAGGTATGGGCGGATCAAAGGGTGGTGGACATGTGCCACTGCTTGACACTGTACCCCAGACCTGGTGTGCGACTTCTGCTGCCCCCTCCAACTGCTGAGCCCCCAGGTCCACCTGTTCCACCTCCGTGCTGACAACAGTGCCAGACACCTGCACAGCCACGGTGCTGCCCACCGGTGCTGACAGGCACAGCCTGGGACTGTGCCAGCATGCTGGTACACAGGTGTGAACCAGGAAGGCCCAGGGCACGTGCTGGCCTGCCATGTGTCCGTCATGGGACACACACCTATCACTGCCCATTGCAGGCCTGCTATCATCAATGGTGCAGGTGCGTGCACCTCTCCATAGGCACAGCATGCTGGCATACCTGCATGCCAGACTGCTGTGACACAGGCTGTACCCCCTGCACCGTATCACTGATCGGAGTTGTTGGCCCAGCGTGCATGCTGCTGCAGTGCCTGCAGGCTGGTGGCGGAGGTGGATGGTCCCTCCTCCACGTCCAGCAGGTCTGAATCACTGTCTGGACCCACCACCACCACCGTCTCCTGAAGACGAACAGGATCTGTAACGAAAGAGAGTACATGTGAGTGCATGTGAACAACGCCCCCAACAACACCACCATGTCATGGCGTGCAGTGATGGGCTTCCACCTGTCTGGAATCCTCCACCTGGTATGCCCACAATGGCACTTCGGCTGCATGCGCGCCAACAGTCTCCTCTGTAGGGGTCAGCTGCAACACCACTGGTGGGCCCCCACCAGTGCCAGCCGTGCCGCCCTGAAGGCTGCCACCTTCTCCTTCAGCCTCCTGCGGTTAGTCCCCATCTTCTTCTTGCATTCCTGCACGGAGCGCTGGTGGCTTCCGTGCAGGTTTGGCCGAGCTACCCTCCCATGCAGCTGCACGGTTCCTGAGGTGCCCTCCAATCCACTCACTAGTGGCTCATCCTCCAAGTAGGCCTGGAAGGGGCCTCCGTCTCTCGCCGTGGTGAGTTCAGCCCTCCTCCTCGCCCGCCGTCCACACCCTCAGCTTGGCTCTGGTCAGTCATGGTAGTCTGTATGGGTGGAAGTGGACACCTGTCACTGTGTAGTCGACAGCATTTCCCCATGCAGGCATAGCTGTCGGCCCGAGGCGGAAGCCCCCACGTTTCACTCCGCATGGCAGATACTGATCGAAGGGTGCCCTTTGTCCCTTTCTAAGTTCCCTTTTCATGCTCAGCCCCTCAGCCTTTATCATCCTCCGCCCATGAGCATTGTCCTGAGCATCACACAGCATGTAACTCACCTCTCACCTGCAGTAACCAAATCTGGCCAGCACAACCCACTGTCGCATTTCTATGGCGCAACACATGCAAATGAGGTGTGGCGCAACTTTAATGACATGTACTAATCGCACCTGCGCCTTTGAATGGCTGATCGCATGATTTGCATATATCGGCTGAATATCGCGTTTTGCGCTTTGCCCTATCTGGAAGGTCGGCTGAGCCAATGGCGCAGGTTTGTGGCTGTGTGCCACACTGCATTGCGCATGCCCAGACAGCTACGCATCCGTCTATCGCGCTGCAGATCTGCTGGAGCGATGACGATTCAGACCATAGCCACCATTGTGCCAGTGGCGCTACAGCACTGGGCACTATATGGCGCTGTGGCACTACTGCGCGATAGTCCACTGTGGCACTGGTGCTCAACTTGGCAGTCGCGCAGGATGCCTATACGTCCTATTGCGCTGTGCATAGCCTTGCATCATTGCCGTAACCTTGTGTATGCCCTCTGACCCCTGGCGCTGTTGGCATGCCATGTGTACGTCCCTATTGCGCTGTCTGGTGACAGTGCCATGTAAAGTGACGGTGCTGTTAGAACAGCGCGATTGGAGCCTGTGGTGGTCTATTGCGCAACAACTCCACGTGGGGTTACGGCGCAGCGGGGCGCCATATTGCCTGCTGTAAAGTTGGTGCCATGGCTAGTAGGAGGGTGGTGTCCTGGAGCCAGCTTGAAGTGGCCAACCTGGTGGCCCTGGTGGAGCCCACTGTGAGGCACTGTATGGTGAGGCACCTCACCATGCCTAGGACCCGTGTGGCAGCAAGTGGCCACTGACCTGGTGAGGTCACTGGCCAGGGCAGTCTGCTGAGCAGTGCTGGCACCGGTACAGTGACCTCCGCCGGAGGGGGCCGGAACTCTTGACGTGGCTGCGTTCACATGCCAGGCGGGGCGTGGTGCCTAGGCCAGGTGAGTGTACCATCTATGCACCTATATTCTCTGTAGGGGTGTGTGTGTGCTTGGGTGGCTGTGCATAGGTGCCAGCTCAGACACGGTGGGCTGTGTCAGTGTGTGCAGCTGTGCGATGGATGGTTATGGCTGTGTGGGCAGGCACTCTCACTGGGGCAGGGGGCACTCTGCTTTTGAGTCACACTGATGTTTGTCTCAACATATGTCTCCCACAGGCCGGATTGTGAGGACACAGGGCCAGGGTGACGTGGGCCGTGCCAGGGCCCCGGTGCCGGGGGGTGTTGTGCCCCAACAGCAGCAGCAGCAGCAGCGTCAGACCCAGCTGCTGGAGGAGTGTGAGTATCATTACTTCATGGATGCTATTGCATGCTGGGGGGGCAAGACCACCAGCCATGCGGGACACAACCAAAGGGGAGGTCATAATTCCACTATACAAAACACTAGTGAGTCCCACACTGGAGTACAGTGTACAGTTCGGAGACCATACCTACGTATGGACATGGACTGGGTGGAGAGGGTTCAGAGGAGGCGACACGGATGGTGCATGGATTGCATCACAAGTCTTATGCAGACAGGTTGAGGAACTGAACATGTACTCCCTGGAGGAGGAGGGTGGGGATATGATGGGGACATACAAGTATCTTACAGGGGAACAGAGTGCAGGAAAACAGTATTTTTAAGCGTAAAGGATGTTCCAGGACTAGAGGGCATGGGATGAAGTTGGAGGGGATGATTCAGAGGAAACATGAGAAAGTATTTCTTCAGAACGGGTGGTGGACAAGTGGAACACCCTGCCAGAGGAAGTGGTGGGGCTGACTAGTCACAGGATTTATGAATGCATGGGTTAGCCATAAAGGAATTCTGGAGGTCAGGGTAGGGCAACAGACTTATAGGACAACAGAGTGAACTTACAAGGTCAAATGGACAGACTGGGTGTCCCATAGGCCCTTATCTGCTGACACTGTCTATGTATCCATATATGTAGGCATGACACAGGTGACCTGCATCATAGTGCAGTATCACGCACGTCTGTGTATGCGTCACTGGTGGTCCAGGCATGCACTGGGCACATAGCTGTGTAACTGGCATCGCACCACGTTGCCACATCACTTGCCAGCCTAGTTTGTAATGTGATTGACGTGGGCAGTGTGTGTGGGCAGTGGTGCGCATAGCTGGTGCCGCCTGTTTGTGATGGCCATGTGCATGTTCACTGTGGGTGGGTGCATGCCATCACAGGTGCGGGACATTGGGCTACATGGCTTGCAGGTTGGGTGGCGTTCAGGGTTGTGGTCAGTCACAGCCATTGACTGTGTCCCCATTTTCCCTGAGGCCTCGAGGTTCTGGGATGATGCAGTGGGATGTCCGTGCGCCTCACAGGGTCAGCGTGGCAAGCCACAGGATCCTGCAGCGATCTGGAGGCATGGACACCATCAGGGGCAGACTGGAATGGGCGCCAGCAGGAGGACCAGGAGCCGGCTGGGCCGTAGCCCATTACCCTTCCCACTTCTTCATCCTACCACCCTGCCTTCCCTCTCCAAGTTTTAATCCCTCCCTCTTGAACACCCCTTCCTTGTACCCGTCCCCCGTAAATAGTTTTTATTGTTCTTGTTGCACTATGTTTAATATACATTTCTATTTTTATATATGAATACTGTGTTGGTCTCTGATTTGCAGCTGGCTATGGGTGCTCAGTTGCAGGTGTGTACATGCCATCTGGGCTGGTATGGTCCTGGGTATGTGTGTGTGTGTGTGTGTGTGTGTGTGTGCATGTGTGTGCATGGGGAGGTATCTCCAGCATGGCAGTGACTTTCAGTTGGTCTTGCTGCTCTGCCACCACTGCTGGGTGCACAGGGTGTGTCTGGCTTGTAGGCTTCTGTGTTGCATGGGGCTGACGTGTGCTGGGGGGTCTGCATGGTTTCCTGCAGTGCCAGTCACTGCACATGGGTGGTGTCTTGGGGTCACAGTGCAGGGTGCGCTGTGCATACGGGGGGCTGATGTGCACTGTGGTTGTCAACCCCCTGTGTGTGGCACTCTCTGCCTGCCAGTGGTTGTGCTGGGGTGTCAGGGCTCTGCTATGCTTTGTTGGCTTGTCCCCATGGGCACGTGGATCATCCGTCCCACCCCCAGTGATGCTGTGCTTGGGGTGTGCCGGTGTGGTGTGGGTTCTGCAATGTGTTCCTGTGCCCATGTGTGGCATGGCTGGCGGTGGGCCCCAGCCTGCCTCCCTGGATGTGCAGTTCCATTGCTCTGGGGGGGCTGTGCTTGCGCTATGGCAGCTCTGGAATGCTCAGCTGAGCTTCCCTGGTTGCGCCATAGCGCAACATTATGGCTCACCTTCTCCTTCCTGGTTGCGTGATGGCGCAGTAAGTGCGATATTCAGACGTTGGTTGCTTGCGTAATTTGCTCTGCTCCATGTTTGAATATCGCACCTGTGGCCCATTTTCGCAACTGGTTTGACTGCTCCTGCTGTTGCGCCAGTTTTGAGCGCAGTTTGAATATCCAGGCCTGTATGTACATATATATAAATTATAAATTATGTTTAATTATCTGTTGCTTTTAAATGTATACAAAATAGCCCATACAGTATCTAATAACAGAGAAAAGTCTCCTAAAGACAGATAACATCTACAGTATAGATCTAAGAGATCACATGAATGGGCATCTCATCCCAGGGCAGAAGAATAATGAGTAAAAGAATAATTCAGCAGAAATGCATTGTAGGAGCTGCCACTCTCACCACTTATATGTCAGTATTACAGGAAATGTTACCAGCACAGACATTTGCCATTAATATGGTAGATGCCAGTTGGCAGTTTTGCAAACCCATGCCCAATGTTAATAAGGTTTTGCCAGCCCATTTAAAAAAAAAAGTATGAAGTATTATGATAGCCATTTCTCAATAAAGTGGGCACTACTGCCAGTTTTCTTTCTTTTCTTAGGTAAATCATAGTTTATTGGACTTTCCTGTTAACATGACAGACAGACAATACAATGGATAGATATACAATTGTTATTAGCAGCAAGAGCAGGTTTTGCCATCAATAAGGTAATTAAATTGGAAGGTCAGCCCTCCTGGTATACACTTCCTGCAGCGAAACCCCTACAGTGACATACATTGCTGCCAACAACAGCATCAAGTCACTGTAGGGGATGCGCTCAGAACCCAGCAACACTCTCTCCCCGTCTTGCACCCCCTCTCTGAACCAACTCTGACTTGGTGTTGGTATCCTTTAGTACAGAGGGTGCAGGGGGAATTGCTCTCTGCATGGGGGGTTCAGGGACGGAAGCTCCCCAAAGAAAAAAACAGTCCCTGCTGTGTGCTGCTTCCTCCCAACTGCAACTCGCAGTCGTCAAGCAGCCTGGTGCTGCGATCCCAGTCAATGAATTAGTTTTCGACTTGGCATCATAGAGTCCCACCTCCTGACTGTCCCTGTGCCCTTTTTCATTACATTTTGAGCCTTCCATGTTTGTGTGATTCTGGTGGGATGGGCTGCAAAAACTAGACAATAAACGTACATGCTGTAAGATGTGACTAGTTCATCATGGCTTATCTGCTAGTCTTATATTTTCACAATTCAAGTTCCCTGCTGTACCACACTGTACAGTAAGTGATCATATAGACAGACACATATAAACTCTGCAGGTTGTGATAATTTTTCGTAACCTTTTGCAAGTAGACTGCACTTCTCAGGGATCCAGCTAACAGGGGTTCCCATCCACCTGCCACAGCATCCCAAGTCTTTTTCTGAGGTCTCTTTCTCAGCTTTTTGGAAGAATGCCTTGAAGTGTTGTTATCATTTTCTCTAGGAATCATAAAAGGAGCATATGGGGGGCCACTCATATGCACTGTAATTCATTGTATGGTACCCTTGTTACATGGTCTAGTTAACAGTTCTTGTGGAATGAAGTAAGGATCTTTGCTCATTATATAATGAATCCATGAGACCCACCTGCCCAAGAACTATGCACTTACATCTTTTAGCAATAAGTAATTCTTTCCGTTTTGTAAATCAGGTTACCATATCCCTCCATTTTCCCACATTTGGGATATCTGGTGTTAGACACTTTTGTGTGAAGGCCTTTTTGCATGCTGTGATGTATATCCCAAGACTATAGTGGGTGTGTTTTTTGATACAGTCCCTGTGGAACTGTAGCAGGCAATAGAGAGGGCGGTCAAGAATTATCTTTGTCTCCATTGCTTCTCTGATCTCTGTCTCTACTGCTGTAAGCAAAGACTGCAGAAGTGGTCATTCCCACATTTTATGTGTGTGGGTTGCTTCACTCTCCCACAGAGGTGCCAGCAGTGGGCTTCCCATGCTGAGGATGTAGTACTGCCAGTTTTGTATGCCTATGCCCAGTTATAGTGGGTACTGGACAGCCCATTACTGAATGAATATGTAAATATTATTTTTAAACTAGTTTTTAGGTTTTTCTTTCACAGAAAAAAATGCATAAAAGCAGATAGCTGTTAAGCTGTTAGGTGTATACAGAGGTCAAAATCAGTGGTTAAAGGGGACAAAACCTTTTACAGGTACATAAGTGAAAAAAGAAGGACAAAGGGAGGGATAGTGAGACTGAAGGGGGAGGATGGGAGCCGCGTGGAGGATGACAACAGTAAAGCTGACATATTGAACAGGTATTTCTGCTCAGTCTTTACTAAGGAAGAGGGGGGTAATGGGTCTGAAGGGAGTACAAGGGGTGAGAATGGTGCAGAAATGGACACAAGTCCCTTTACACGAGAAAGGGTCCTGAAGGAACTGGAAGTAAAAGAGCTGATAAAGCAATGGGGCCAGATGGGGTGCACCCCAGGGTCCTTAAAGAACTAAGAGAGGTGGTGGCTGAACCTCTGGCTATCCTGTTCAGCCAATCACTGGAAACAGGGGAGGTACCCAAAGACTGGAGGACAGCAGATGTAGTCCCCTTATACAAAAGTGGGAACAAAGAGGAAGCAGGGAACTACAGACCAGTCAGCCTCACCTCGGTAGTGGGAAAGATCATGGAAGCACTACTGAAGGAGAGATTGGTGGAACACCTGGTTGTCAATGGACTACAGGACCCAAGGCAGCATGGTTTCACCAGGGAGGTCATGTCAGACCAACCTCATTGAATTTTTTGACTGGGTGACTAGGGAGGTGGATCAGGGAGGGCAGTGGACATGGCCTATCTGGACTTCAGCAAGGCCTTTGACACTGTGCCACATAGAAGACTATTACACAAACTGGGGAATATGGGTGTGGGCAGGACAGTAGTGTGGTGGGTAGGTAACTGGCTGGGTGGCAGGACACAGAGGGTGGTGGTAAATGGCTGTCACTCCACAGAGGGAAGAGTGACCAGTGGGGTACCACAGGGATCAGTGCTGGGACCGGTCCTATTCAACATCTTCATCAGTGACATTGCACAGGATCTAGAAGGCAGAATTTCACTGTTCGCTGATGACACAAAGCTCTGTAACAGAGTAGACACACCAGAGGTGTAGACAGAATGAGAAGGGACCTGCAGAAACTTGAAGAATGGTCAAGGGTTTGGCAGTTGAAATTCAATGCAAAAGTGCAAGATAATGCATATGGGGCACAAAACCCTGGCACAATATATCAGTTGGGGTGAGGATATAGCATGCACCAAGCAGGAAAGGGATCTTGGGGTTGTCATCTCTGATGACCTCAAGGTAGGAAACAGTGTGACAAGGCATCAGGTAAAGCAAATAGGATGCTGGGATGTATAGGCAGGGCATCACCAGCAGGAAGGAGGTCATAATTCCGCTATACAAGACACTAGTGAGGCCCCACCTGGAGTACAGTGTACAGTTCTGGAGACCATACCTACGTAAGGACATAGACAGGGTAGAAGGTTCAGAGGAGGGCAACAAAGATGGTGCATGGGTTTGCATCACAAGTCCTATGAAGACAGGTTGAAGGAACTGAACATGTACTCCCTGGAGGAGAGGAGGAGAGAGGGGATATGATAGAGACATACAAGTATCTTACAGGGAGGAACAGGGTGCAGGAAAACACTATTTTAAAGCGAAAAGATGTTTCAGGACTAGAGGGCATGGGATGAAGTTGGAGGAAGGACGATTCAGAGGAAACATGAGAAATTTCTTCACAGAATGGGTGGTGGACAAGTGGAACACCCTGCCAGAGGAAGTGGTGGGGCTGAAACAATCACGGGATTTAAGAATGCATGGGATAGACATAAAGGAATTCTAGAGGTCAGGGGTAAGGGGAAATAGACTTCTAGGAAAACAAACTGAACTTACAAGCTCAAATGGGCAGACTAGGTGGGCCATAGGCCCTTATCTGCCGACACTGTCTATGTATCTATGTATCTATGTATCTATGTCAACTTTAAAGTTAGTGATGGGGGTAACCTAGTAATTTAAGGTTGGATGGACTCTGTGTCGATCAAGTCCACCCCTGGCCCTCGCTTCATAAGCAGGTATAATAAGTATGCTGTGTAAACATACTATAAGTTAGTAGGGCCTCCATGGGCTGTCTCTTATGGTATAAGAGATTCTGAGTATGAGGTTTGGGTGAGAGGACCACAAAGTGAAGCTGAATGCTTATTTCTTCCCAAACTCCTAAGAGAAGTCATTTATGCCATAAGAGATGCTCCTCAGAGGACCTATTAACTTAAATCACTCAAGTTTACCTTGAATGATTTATAGTACATTTATAGTCTTTTATTTATTATCATTTTATTATGCCATCTTCCTCCTCTGGTAATAAAGTGGAGCACTCCCTCTAGAGTCTTCTGAATTAGCGCACACTGCACACAGTATAAGTGGTACAGTAGTTTTGCATGCTGATTGACTGAAATCACATTAGCGATTTATAATAATTTAAATGTGCTCCCTACCTACTCTACTACCCAGGGTATCTACATTGATGCCCTTGGTAATCAGAAATATTTTCCAGACCTACCTTGAAGGCCTGTCCTGTTATCATGTTCACTGTTTCCCTTGTATGCTGTTCTGTACGTTCACCCCCCTCTTGGAGAAGAATTGTAACTGTCTGTAACAATATGCCTCTTTAGAATCCTACATGTCAAGGTGAAATGGTAATCAACAAATGAATGGGACTTCTTGTAGTTATAGACTCCCATGAAAACAAGATATCATGCTCAATTTTCAAAGGTGGGTTAGATCAGCATTAGGGCTGGGCAGACTGTTCCACAGGAGATCTGGACCCCCAGATCAAACCCACAGTCCAGGGACCCGGATAAATACAGACTTCACCACGGAGGTCCGGTTCATGGTCCGTGGAAATGCCATTTTTGCCAGTTTATTTAATGTTGCCATGGGGGTGCCATTGGCACACTTGCTCCATGTACAGATGACTGGCGGTATCCAATAAAGCAACTGATGGTCACGTGATACACTCATCGTATATAACCATGCTGAGTGTACAACACGGTCCCAGACGAGAGAGGAGGATGGTCAGAGGAGCAGGAGAACCTCGGCAGAGACGCCGCCAGAAAAAGTTGCCAAACAATACCGAAAAAAAAAAAATACATAAAAAAATATATATATGAAGGGAGGGAAGAGAAACTAGAGAGAGTCAGAGAAAGGAGACTTATCAGGCCAAGGGGGAGAGAAACTGATCGTCGGGGGAGGGTGATGGCAGGCTGGGAGTCGGAACTTGGTGGGACTGGAGAAAGAAGGAATCCAGAGGGATCAGGGAGATAGTAGTGGCCTGGATGGCTGCTGGTGGGGGATGCAAAAGGCAGGCAGTGTGACTGTATGTACATGAGCAAGGGCAGGCTGGCGAAATCTTAGACTTGTGCTATTCCAGATCCAGAGGAGAGAAAGGGAGACTACTGTGGGAGCCCAAGAGAGATTTCACAGTTACAGAAAATCCCAAATTAAAGTGTTTTTCTTTTCTTGGCCTCAGTATAGCAGTGTGTACATGAAAAAGGGCACGCTGTCAAAATCTTTGACTTGTGCCATTCCAGATCCAGAGGAGAACAGAAGAGACTACTGGGTGCTCAAGAGAGTTTTTCAGTTACAGAATATCCCAAATGCAAGTTTTTTTCCTTTGCTTGGCCTCAGTCAGTGTGGCTGTGTACATGAGAAAGGGCAGGCAAGCAAAATATTTGACTTGTGCCATTTCAGATCCAAAGGAGAGAGAGGGAGACTACTGGGGGCCCAAGAGAGATTTTACAGTTCCAGAAAATCCCAAATGAAAGTTTTTTTCTTTTCTTGGCATCAAACAGTGTAACCGACTGTGTATATGAGAAGGGGCAGGCTGGTAAAATCTTTAACTTGTGCCATTCCTGATCCAGAGGAGAGAGGGAGAGACTACTGGGAATCCAAGAGAAATTTTACAGTTACATAAAAATCCCATTTTTTTTTAACTGGCTTCAGTGTGTCTGAGTGTACACGGCAAGGGCAGCAGTGTGGCAAAATAAATATTTGACTTGTGCTATCCAATCATGAATCACAATCACTTGTTAACATTCATTCATGATCTCATCCAGTGGGGAGAGAGAGAGACTGCAGGGTGGCTGACAATAAATGTAACAGTCCCAGAAATCCCAAATAAAATGTATTTTCCTGGATTCAGTGTGGCTGTGTATACAGGGCAAGGGCAGCAGGGTGGCAAATTAAATATTTGACTTGTGACATCCAGAGGGAGAGAGAGAGAGAGAGAGAGAGAGAGAGAGAGACTGCAGGGTGGCCCACAATAAATGTAACAGTCCCAAAAATCCCAACTATTTTTTTCTCCTGGCCTCAGTGTGGCTGTGTGTACAGGGCAAGGGCAGCAGGGTGGAAAAATAAATATTTGACTTATGCCATCCAATCACGAATCACAATCACTTGTTAACATTCATTCACGATTTCACGTATTAAAAAAAATACTGTTCAGATAAACAACAAACAAGTTGATGCACCTGTGCTGCTGGCTGTGGATGGCCCAGGGTATAATCTGACTTTGTGACTTGTAGCAGGCTGTTTGCAGTACAACGCAAGTAAAGTACAAGTACTGTACACACAAGTACCATCATCATCACTCATTCTCCATTATTTCTCTTTAATTATCATTAGTTTATGGTATATTGCATTACATTACATATAAGCATTAACCAACCCCAGAGTTGGACTGTGCTGCGTGCAGCCATGCACCAGATGTGTCTGCATCTCCAATTCATATTCTGAGGCACACTTAACAGTTGCTGAATTTGGTCACTTAACAGTAACTGTACTGTAGGAGTCAATCATGAAATCTTGGAAGGAAGTGGTGGTGGACAGCTGTGCTGTCGGTGTACTGTGTACAGTCACAAGTCACAACATTAAATTTGTCCCTGGCCTGTGGGTATGGGTGGGAGTCATCAGAAGGACATCACGTTAGTTAGAAGGATCTTAGTTTTTTTACAGGTTAGAATACTAATGATATAGGCATTTGCATCTGTCTGTCTGTCTGTCTCTCTCTCTCTCTCTCTCTGTCTCTCCCAGCACACTCATGTCAAGGGCTTGTAGTGAGCGATTGCTTTTTTATTTAGCAGTTTTACATTAATTTTTATATAAATAATCAATAAAATTATTTTCATTGGGCCTCTGTGTCAAATGTAACTGACTTTCGTCACTTTTAAAAAATTGTTTTGCATTTTTTCCAAATATTTGTCAATAAATCAGAACTAATCAGAACAAATCAGAACTTCACAGTGTTCTGGTTCTTATTTAATAAGGATCAGAACTTCACCAACTTCTCCGAGCCCTAATTGACACAAGTTGCGTCTAGCCTCAATTTGCATCAAAAAAATTTTCAGCAATCAGCATGTGCCCAATTCTAGAAGATTTGTGACTTGCGTTGATCTTTCTAGAAATGACACAAGTTGCAGCTTGCATCATGAAAAGTGGTGCATTGTGTGGGAATGATGTAACTTGTGATGCAGATTGTGGTGCAAGCAGTGAGTGGCAGAAAACAGGGAAAGCATGTCGGATAAAGCATCAGACAGGCAGAGGTGAAATAAAAACCTTCAAGGCTGAGGAGACTGATATACTAATTGAAGGAGTTGATGCCCAAATAGAGTTGCTACTGTACGGAGGTGGGAACAAAGTGATGCAGGAATGCAGATGAAAAGCCTGGGATGGGGTAGCCACCAGGGTGAATGCTGTGGGCCAGTGAGGTGCTCCATCTAAGAGCTACAAAAGAAGTACCATGACATCAGGTGGAGGTGTAAGGAGAAGCTGGCTCACATCAGGTAGTGCACCACATCCACTGGTGGTAGTGCTAGCCAGCAGATACCCCTGAGCAGTCTGGAGAAGCGTGTTGCTGCACATCTCAGCAGCCACACATCAAGGGCGACACCAGCCTGGATGTCTTCCTGCTGCAGAGCTGCACAGGTATGTTTGAGGTCACATCAGCAGAAGACTTGGGGGGGGTTGAGTGGGACCACCACTGGCAGCACTAATGAGAGGATCATGTGTGTCTTCACTGCTGTATGGGTTCAAAGCACAGAAGTAACAGTCCACAAGTGGTAGTGGTTCACATGATACACAACAGATATGGATGCACTGGGGGCTACATGTGTGGCAATGACCATGCACATGGGGCACACTGCTGCTTGTGGAGTACATGTTGTCCTGTGTCTCAGCAATGTAAGTCCTACCCAGGCATGTGTAGAAGGGGTGCCATCCACTGTGTAACTGCTTCACAGTGTATCTTGCTGAGGAGAAGGCTGGCATTGTGGTGATAGATGTATGGCCATGTGCAGTATGGTGTTGACAGTGGCTACCAATGTGTTATGTTGTGTTGATTGTGGCACATGGCAGTACAGTATGCAGTGGAGCACAGGCTGACTGTGTGGAGGTCACAGACTGGTGGACCTGCAGTGCAGGTATACAGGTGCATGGGAATGCATTTATGGCTGTGAGGCCCCTGTATATCACCTGGATCTGTGGACATGAAGTAGCGGCTAAGGAGTAGGCAGCAGGCACAGTATGTGTGCATCAGGTTAGGAAGCTATACTATAAGGGATCCAGACAGCCAGGGGGGCAGTGTTGGATGTAATGGGGTGTGTCTCAGAGACCTGGAGGAGATGGAAGCTCATGATGACATGTTGCATATGGACATGCATGGAACTCATCCTAGCTTGGGGCTTTGCGGAATGTGTCTGTGTACTATACCACTGTTGTTCAGTTACCAGGACAGTGGTTGGGCCGGGGGATGGTTGCCAAATTGTGCAAGTGTGGTTGCTGTGTCACCATCATGTGATGCAATGTGGCACTGTGTAACAGTGTACCCTGAAGACAAGCAGGTTGGCCTACCAACATACGTTGCAAACAGGGCATGAGTGACACACCAGAAGTGGCAGACCTCATGGCAGACTGAAACAGTGGACTGTATGTAGGGTGCATTGGCATGCTGGTGGCACTGTGATGCCATCCACCACAGTATCAATAAGGCTGCAAGGCATGTGCTGCACATACCATGTCACTGAAGGATGCTGAGTCACCAAGAGTGTGCTGTTATTAACTTATATGGGGGTGGGGCTTTTCACATGCATGCCATGAGCAAAACAAGTGAGAAGCAGAGGTGTTGCAACATGCATGGATATGTTGGCAGTATGCAAGCAAGGGGTGCTGTGACTGAAAAGCAGAGGTTGCACACTGTGGCAGCAGTCAGGCTCAGCAGTGTCTGATGGGGGTGAGATGCTGCAGGGTGGTGACAGCGACATGGCAGCCAAACCTGCTGCAAACAACACAGAAATATAGTGATATAGAGGGATGAGGTGGCAAGAAATACAGGCTGTGTTCTGTTCCCCACAAATACCACAGAGGAGAGCAGAATACACAGACACCAGGCTACAGTAGGACAGTCTCCACCCTGCAGCCTGTACATTATGTCCCATGATATACAGACAGCAGCAACACATCCAGTACCGGTGGCCTGCAGGTAGAGCATGTGCAGTGGAGCAGGAGACAGTACAGATGGAATGACAGGATGTTACAGAGGGGTCCAGCCATATGGAAAGTGCAGCAGAGGTGGCTGATGGTGACACTGAGGGCACAGAAATGGAGCTAACACACAGCACTACAGAAAATATTGATCAGACCCTAGCCCCGTAACCACTGAAAAGTTAGATGCCACAATGAAGGAGGCTGCCTGCAATTTCCCCCAAGGTTCTATGTGAGAATAGCAAGCACAAAACAGCAACTCAGAAATAGTGAGGACATATCAGCGAGGGCACAAACAGCGATCAGTTTTTACAGGAGGATACACCCCCTGCACCACCCTTTGTGGGGGGCTTTGCCCCCAATACCCCCCTTACTATGGATAACCAACTCTGGGGGGGCACAACTCAAGGAGGGGGAAGTCAAAGTAGCCAAAATGGCAAGCGCTGTTTCATTCTTGCTGTTTCTGTGAGTAGCGGTTTTGCGCTCTCTGTTATTAAGGGATACCTTCCCCAGCAGGTGCTGCCACAAATTGAATTTGATATGTACTGCCAAACAGTGGTAGACAGACATGGGGAACAGATCCACAAACTGGTAGCACTAAGGTCTTGCCTGGAATGTCATCAGAGGTGCATGGAGGACCTCCAGTCAGGGCTACTCAGTGTCGTGCACAGTGGCACATCTGACAACGCGGCAGTATAGGCTGACATCATAGGAGTCCTGTATGGCCTACATGTCTGTGCACAGAGCCAAATGGAGGCAATGGAGTACTTCAACACTGCCATGGAGAGGATAGCAGCACTGCAGCAGCGGTAGACTGACGCCCTCACAGCTGCACTGCAGGAAATAGCTGCAGCACTGTGAGTGAGGCTATACAGAACTGGTAGTTGGCCCCTGGATGACACACCTAGTGTCCACATGGAGCATATTAGTAGTGCAGCACCTACCCTGCAGCAATCACATATTTCAACCCAGTAGACTGCCACAAGTACCTTAGTGAGTCACCAGCAGGAGACAGCAATGCAGGGTGGCATGGAACACATGCAGCATGCCAGTGAAGATCACAGCACACTGCTGTAGATGTGTCCCTGCAGCAATCCACTCTTCAGCTGCAGTGTTACGTGGCCAGCAGGTGCACATTATCACTGGATGGCGTTCAGTAGAATGGATGGCACCACACAACACACCATTACAGCAGAAGATGTGGCCAGTGCCCCTCAATTGTCGCAAACGGCCCCCCATATTTGGGTAAGCACTGACATCTTGGCCAGGCTTGCAGGTACTTTAAGCTGCACTGGTACAAACACAACATATGTGGCAGTAGGTCTTGGGCACACACTGGCACCCTGCAGATCACGAGGCGATTCGGGTGTCATCAGACATTAGACTGTATAGGCAGTAGAGACAGCGGGCAGTGAGGCCACTGTGGAAGCACAGTCAGAGAGACTCACGGGTGGACCTTCCCCTGAAAATGGGTCCATAAGGCAAAGCACGTGGCCTTGCTGGACCTGGCCACAGATGCAGTAGGTAATGCCATGGGAAGTGGTGACAGTAGGGCAACCTGGTGTGCAGGCAAACTCATGCAGCAAGCACTACCTGCAGTAGGCTGCTGGAAGACAACCAGGCCTCTTCCCAGGACAGGGACACAGCAGTGATGGCACAAAGAGGGCATTGCAGCACATTATGCATGTGTGTTTAACTGGGGTTGTCAGAAGCCATGGCTGTCACAGAATGGCTGTACCTAGATACCAGGGACATGAGTACAGCAGCCAAGGGGCCATCACAGTTGGGTGAACCAGATGGTGAAACATAACAGTGTCTGCCTGGGGGGTGTGGGGATGGAAGTAGTACTGACTGAAAACCTGTAGCTGTCATACTGAGATGGCTGCAGTAGTAGTGGCAGAAACACTCCTGTGTGTTCGAGGGCTTGTTGCTCTATAAAGGCTCCTGAATCTGCACATGTGTGACACTTGTCCTGTGACATACTGCTGTTGGAACACACACCTGCACTGTGAACAGTATGCCAGACCGGGGTGGGGGAATTTTGTGGCACCTACCTAGGACACACTGCAGTTCGCATACAGCTCCATCTTACCATCAGACAAGTGGCCCATGACACATGCCTGTAGGAGGGTAATGTTGTACAGCACACTTGTTGGTGTTGCATTGCCTATGGGTCTGCTTCCCAACAGCATAGTTGGGGGGATGTCACCCTTTGGGGGGAGCCAGGAGCACATTGCATACTTGCAGAATATGTGGGGATTATGATGAAGGAGGGGTATCACAGTCACCCCAACAATGTGTTGTCCAGCACACCTGGGAGTATGCACCACTGTGCATTCACAGAGAGGGGCAGCTGAGTGACAACATTGTAAGTACTACGTCAGATGAGCAGTCATGTGGTGCAGTGGGGCAGCAGCTGTGTGTAAAGTCTGCCCTCATAGTTACATGTACTGCCACAGAGGTCTCATGTGGACAGGGTTTAACATACTGCGGTGAGTGCCTGTCACATAGACAGGTGCTCTTCAGCACACACTACTAGGTCTTCCCAACCCCCCCAACAGGGTGTGGCACATGCTGCATCATTCCATACACAGCCTTGCCTTGCTTACAATGGCCATATCCATGGGGCTTAGCAGTATGTACTGTCACTGCAGGCCATGCTCCCCACACCACGTGTAGGGTGCCATGGTGGCATGGCATGGCCAGTGCAAGCCACATGGAGAAGTTGTTTGTGAGAGTGCCACAGTGGATGTACAACATGGGTCCCCAGGCTAAAGAAACCACACACAAAACAGGATTAGTGAAAACCACAACCAGGTTTAAAGAATGGGTAGGGTAACAACAACAAACACGAATGGAAAAGTAACAAGAAAATGAGCAACAGCATCAACTACTAAGGATTTCTAATACAACAAAAGATAAGGAAACCTAAAGTGGTGTCGAAATGTGACCATGGGTGCCAAAATGTTATTCAGAAGGAATGCGTTTATGGTGGCCTACAAAGCACAGCACTGTCTGCACAATGTCCAAAAAAGCCCACACCAACCCTTGCTGGTGCTCCATGTCTTCCGGTATAGCTCGCAGCTGCACCTCCATCCTGTGCAGCATGTCCAAGTGGGCAAGCAATCTCCAGGTCCCTGACATTCTGGTGTTGGGTGTGGCACGTGGTCATCCTGACTGGCTGCATCATCGTCCCCTGATGGGGCCTTGACATGGTCAGTGTCATGGGGAATATCTATGGCTTCCACAGGGGGCACTGCCAACTCCTGCTCTGATGGATGCTGCCCCACAATGTCCTGTTCCCCAGCAGCTGTTGTCAGAGGCACCACAACATTGACTGGTATCCCCTACTGCAGGGCTGAGGCCCCCCATGGTCCTCATCCTGCACCTCCTCCTCCTCTGCATATGAGGGCAGCCGTCATACTGGTCCCACGCATGGGCATCCTCTCTCTTCTGGTGCCTCATAGCTCAGACAAGCATCCAGATGCGGGGGTCATCTTGGCAGCCTGGTCCTCTTCCACAATGGCCACCTGTGGCAAGGAAGCAAAACACATTTTAGGGCCCTTGTGCCATAGACAGTACTGCTTCTTGATGGCAGACACAGAAGCAAGTAGAGGGTCTTGGGGTGCCATGCACATCCCAACAGTGGGGCCAACTGCTGTACCAGCAATGGCACTGTCATGACACAGGCTGAGGCACCACAACACCAGAGGCCACAGTCTGATGACAGACCCCTGAGTGCCACACAGACACAATGTGGCCACAGAGTCCATGTGGGGTGGGGATTGTGGCCATCATGATGCTCAGGAAGGAATGGATTGCAAACAGTGGCTGGGTAAATGAGGTGGTTGTATGCATTCTATGTTCCAAGTGCTGCATGTGGCAGGAGGGCTTTGGCCATCTCCATGGTATAAGGTGCAGGCCTGGCTACCCAGCATGGTGGTACCACTATCATGTGTGCCGGGGCACACCATGGCCGATGGTGGCAGTGAGCAGCGGCAGCATGGGCCAACACAGGGGCATGTCATGGCCTCCAGTAGCACCATAGACCTGGGGGGGTGGTGGTTGCTGGTTGGTGGCTGTCACCCTCCAGGGACTCGGTGATGGCTGAGCAGTCAGTGCTCTGGTCCAGAGACTCCCTGCCTCTCAAGATCACCCTTGTGCCATGTTGGACAGGAGGACTTGTGTGCCATGGGGAACTGCTAGGCATGTGATCTCCCAGTAGTGATGCGTGAGGTGGACAGACACCTCACATTTGCTCAAGGGGAGGGCCAGCAGTGGAACATGCATCCCTGTTCATCATATGTTCCCACCGGCAGCCACCCCATGAGTATGAACCTTTAGGTCTGGAGGGGGCCTTAAAAGACATAGGACATTCCCCACCACTTTGGATATGTAAGTGAATAGTCCCCCATAGTCTCTGGGTTGGCTGTGCCTGCAAGTGTGTCTTGGCAGAGCAGCATGGCAAGGCCATGACTGCATATCACACTGTGATCCTGGAACATTTGTCGTGTTACTGGCTACGGCCGATGGTAGCACTGAGGAGTGCGTGGTGTGCATGCAGGAAGCAGGTGCATGCTCTGCATCTGGCATGGGTCAACCCCCTGTTCCATGTCCCTGCAATCATGTATGCCATAAGCTACTTCAGCGAAGTCAGTGCAAGTGGGGTGTCATCAGGGCAGGCCAGCCATTCCAGACCATCCATGCACATGTTGCACAATTGGGCATTCCACATTGAACCTGCTCAGGATCACGCACATCACAGCAACTTGGGAAATCCTACACAGTGAAGGGGCCTGTCGGGGGGGGGGGGATTGTTGTGTGACTGAGTGGACTGTAGCACAAAGAGGATGCATACCTACTGCCCTTCCCAAATCCTCAGTCATCTATGTTATGCCTTGTATCTGCAGGGGTCACGGTGTGCCCCTAAGTTACACTTGAACCCCTCCCACCCTTCTGCACTGCATGACACTCGGCCCCCAGGTCCTGTGCATAAATCACTTGTGCTGTCACTTTCCCCAGGGAGGACAATCCCCTCCTCCAGTTCTGTACTCTGAACGGTGGTCACTATACTCTTGTCAGGAAATCCCTGTTTGGCCAGGGGACAACTGGATGCTACAGCTGGTGAAAGGCATGGCAAGGGTGTGCCTGTCATATGTGTGGAGGAACAACATGAGGGTCAGTACGTGCATGGCCAGGCCACTACCTGCCTTCACCCTGAGTGCCACACCACAGGCACAACATGCACGCCTTATGTGACATGGTACCTATGTTGTACATGGGCTGTGCATACCAGTTGCATAGTACCATATGTCTCCCCCCCTCATGTATCAGCACACTGTTCTGCACCCCTGGGGACCCATACAGGTGCACAGCTGTTGCAACTATACCATGTCACACCACACCCCCTGGCGATCCACTTGGGGCACACCTGTGCCATACCCTAGGATACATAAGGGTACCATAAGGATAGCAGGCTGCCTTACATGCTGCAGGCACCTGGCAAGTGACTATAAGAGGCCCCAGACCCTGTGCCAACCCCCCACTCCCTCAAAAAGAGGTGTAACTCATGGCTGTACAGGAGCAGAGCAGCACACTACATGTGCACTGCTGTCACTCCTCACATTGTATGCTGCAAAGGGGCTCAGAGTACCATGATGTGATGCTGCTGTGTGAGACATCTCACTTTAGTGCAATGAGGCAGCAGCAGGGCAGCACCAACCATTTCACAACTGAGGTCAACAGCACCCTAAGTACCTACATAGTGAAACACACGTGCACATGCCATCACGATGCCCGAGGAATTTTCATGGAACTCCCAGAGGGCTACTGTTGTGGAATAAGTACCTATACCTCCCCTCTTGTCAACAGCAACTGGGTCTCCAAGGACTGCCAAACCACCCCCAGTACAGGGATGGGACTTCCCCGCACTCCCTGCCCTATAGCACATACAGTGGCATGCCCTGCAGGTGGCAATGCCATGTTTCATGCACCGCAACTCATCCCTTATCTGCCACTAACGCACACAGCAACACTCCCACACCGGGCCATGTGTTGAGCCCTCCCACTCCCCACATCTGTGACATCCACAGGCACCCAGGACACTGCCTTCTGACCCCACTGAGCTTCCCCTCATGGTGGTGCTGAGTACACAATTTCCCCTGGACCATGTGCCTCCCATATGTTCCCAGGACGTCAGACCACTTGAGGTGGGGGGTTTCTGCTACAGGAGGGAATGTCCCAATGTCCCCCTGCAAGGGGCAGTAGTAGATGGTTCCTCATGATGGTAGCCAGTGGGCTTCCATGGCACAGCAGGCTCCTGCCATCCATGGTAGACTGCCCCTGACTGGAGAGTGTGATACTCCAGTCCTGCAACAGACAGGGCCCACCCTGCCAGTGGCCACCACGCAGGTACTGCCGGAGTGGTTGCCCATGTGTCACATGTGGCTGTTTCCCTGGTTGTGTGGCAGGGTGGACCACTGGCTGATGGGCTGGCATGTCAAATTACGTTGGTTGTACCACAGCACAGGAGGAGTCCTGCCACCCCAGGATCCAGGATCCAGGGGACTTGGTACTTGCCTATAATAAGGCAGTGACAAGGGCCCTGGATTCCATTGCACCTGTTCGTGTATGTCCTCTCACTCTTCGCCCTAGGTCTCCTTGGTTTGATGAGACTCTAAGGGAGTTGAGGAGAGCTGGACAAAGATTAGAGAGACGTTGGAGGAGGTTGGGCTTGGATTGTGACAAACTTAAATTGATGGACCATTATGTGGTCTATCAATCAGCAATCTCTCGTAAGAAGGCACAATTCCTGTCCAGAGAGATTGCTGCTGCTCAGAATAGACTAGCTCAGCTTTTCCTAACCGTGAACAGATTGTGCAATCCAATCTGTCTTCAGCCCAGAAAAGCCTTTTCTCAAGAATGGTGTGAGGAGCTTGCTCAATTCTTTTCAGATAAGGTTGCCAAAATCAGGTCCGACGTCCACCTGACCCTCTCTAGTGGGAGTAATGATGGTCGACAGGAGATATCGGACACCGGTTTTGTGTGGTCCAACTTCAGCCTTCCCACAATCAATGACATTGGGATGGTCATCCGATTATTGCGTCCGACCAATTGTGGTCTGGATCCGGGCCCTACACGTCTTCTAATGGGCTGTGTAGATAAAATCGGCCCGGTTTTGGCTGTTATAGTCTGGAGGTCTTTGGAGAGGGGGATTTTTCCAAATCCTCTGAAGGAGGCTTTGCTTTAGCCCCTTCTTAAGAAGCCCTCCTTGGACCCGGACTGTCTGGGTAATTACAGACCCGTCTCTAACCTACCCTTTGTGGGAAAGGTTATTGAGAAGCTGGTCGCGTCGCAGTTGGATGATCATTTAACCAGCCATGATGTCTATGATTCTCTCCAGTCTGGATTTAGGAAGAGACATAGTACCGAGACAGCTCTGGTCCGGGTACTAAATGATCTCCTGATAGCGAGAGATCGAAGGACCTGTTCTATCTTGGTCCTTCTTGATCTCTCTGCGACATTTGACACCATGGACCATGGTGTGCTGCTGGAATGCCTGCAGTTTATCTGTGGACTGTCTGGTACAGTCTTCAGTTGGTTTCGATCTTTCCTCGAGGGTAGGACTCAGGGGGTGGTGTCTGGGATTTTTTCCTCGACATCATTCCCCCTATCCTGTGGGGTACCGCAGGGCTCCATTTTGGCACCCATGTTGTTTGTGGTGTACATGCTGCCATTGGGATCGATCATTAGGCAGTATGGTTTGAGTTTTCACTGCTATGCAGATGATACTCAACTGTACATGTCCTTTGTAACTGGCCAAGATGCCATTCTCTCGGTTTTTAATAACTGTCTTGCCGAAATCCAGGACTGGATGAATGTGAGTTGGCTGCAGTTGAATCCAAAAAAACTGAGGTGTTGGTCATGGACCCAGGTCACCGGGAGGCGGGTTTGTTGGCTGGATCTCCCCCGGGCTTATGGCTCAGGGGTGTCCAGCTCTACCTCAGACTGGGTGCGGAATCTGGGCGTTGTTTTTGACAGCTGTTTAACACTTAAATCACAGGTGTTGGCAGTTGTGAAAGCCTCTGTTTACCACCTGAAGAACATTGCCCGGGTGAAGCACCTGGTTCCTCCTGACAATCTCCCTACTTTGGTCCACGCCTTCATCACCTCCCATCTTGACTACTGCAATTCCCTTTATCTTGGGCTACCAGGGGTTGATATTCACCGCTTGCAGCTAGTGCAGAATGTGGCAGCCAGACTATTGATTGGTTCTTCTAGGACCAGTCATATAACGCCTGTGCTTCACGGACTGCACTGGCTGCCAATATGCTGAAGTATCACCTTCAAGGCCGGTTTCCTGACCTATAAGGCCCTACATGATCAGGGACCTAGCTACCTGAAAGATCTTCTTCATCCCTACTGTTCCCCCCGGCCCCCCGCTCTCTCTGATCCACTGACAAGGGATTGCTAGAGATTTCCAGGGTTCGTTTGAAGACCTCCGGGGCCAGATCATTTAGTTTTGTGGCCCTAACCCTGTGGAATTCTCTAACTCGTCAGGTACGAGATTGTCCGACCTTCGAAACTTTTAAGGGAGCACTTAAAACATATCTTTTTAAACAAGTGTATAATGATTTTTAAGTATTATTAAGTGTGGTTAATTTTATTGTTTTTAGTAATATTGTCTTATTATGTGATGTACTGGCGCCTTGGTTTTTAGAAAGGCGCCTTTTTTATAAATAAAGTTTTGATTGATTAATTGATTGGCTACATGACATGGCATGAAAGGCCCACATGTCATCCTGCATGTGCAAGTCTTGCCCAGAGTACTTATTACACTTACCATGTTCACTAGATCCAGCAGATACCACCTGGTCTAAAGCCTCTGCTGCTTCAGTTCCACCATCCCTGGGAGTCACAGAGTCACCTCTGTCCTGCACTGCTGTGAAGACACAAACACCTTTCCCACAGTGTTAATGTGCACCACCAAATAGAATTGGGATTTCACATCATGTCATGTGACTAGTGTGTGACAAGTGCCACTTACCTCCTGCTGCATGCTGGCCCATTCATATGACCACATCCACACTGTGTGCCATGTCCCATAGCCACTGAAGGATCACAGGGTCCCTTCTGGATGTGCCTTCCCAGTAATGTTTGAGCTGGTGGGGACTCCTACATAGGCCTTACTGTGCAGGCAGGCCACAATCACCCACAGCACCTGTCCCTTTCCCTTGGGCTGTGCCTCCTGCACCCAAGGGGCAGCAGAACCCTTCCTCATTGCTCACAAAGCTTACTAGTTGGGCAGTCTCCTCCAGAGTGAAGTTGGGTGCCCTCCCACTTAGATTAGCCATTTCTTCACCTTGTAATGTGAGGAGTGTGTTTGCTGCCAGACTCTGTCATTTTTTGTGCTGCACAGTGCAGGCTGATGTCATACAGTGCCCTGTTCTGAAAGCACCACTTGCATGCAGCCATTCTTTCACGTCTGCAAGCTGCGTGGGCATACTGCATTCAAGTGTATCATTTTCCTGCCACAGATGCATACTGCATCTGTTTTTTCCCTGAAAATCCACTTCAACTTACAAATACCTAATATTTGCAACAATCTTTGCCGCAACTGCATTACAGTACCACAGACCACCTTACACTTGTGAGACTTTTGCTTGCAACTGCCTCACATACCCCATGAGACAGACATGCAGGGCACAGATGCCCATGTATTTCATGTGGCCTGCCCCTCTGGCCCCCACACACACGGGCTGGCACCTGCAGCCCCACAGTGTCAATAGTATACGTGCCAGTGGCAGACATGGTAACTTTGTCAGTGCTTGGCTACGTGCCCCACATGGGATACATTTCCCCTGATGCTCTTCCATGCTATGTCCTCTCCCTTCCTAATACCCACCCATTCATAATCCAGCCATTCATCCTCCATCCATCACCATGCCATGCTGCAGAGTTTCGTACCATGTGCCATGAGTCCCTATGCTCACAATGTTTCCTCTATGGCACCACACACATGGGGCCCAGAGGTCATAGGACCTCCACTCCAATATAACTGCAGACCTGTTAAGCACCTCGGACTGGCCATGGTACACCTGCATTGATGATCCTTTCTCCGTGAAAGTGAATATGGCCACACATCCAGGATCTAGGCCACCAGACAGAGCCACACCACAGGTCCCCAGCCTGCCTTCCTGTCGGCCACCACAGCCATCTGAGCTCAGAACACACCATAGCTGCTGCTGTGGCTGCTATAATGTCAGGGGCAGACATGTCCACCACATACCCCTGTGGTCCACGTAGCCTGATGCCCCCCTCACTGGGCGCCCACACATATGTCACATGGGGGATGACACGACTGTGTCTATTATGACAGCCTTGGCCAGTGGGACTCCACTGTGTCTGTCATGCACCATCACATCCTGCAGTACCTACCACTGCTGCAGGCACAGGGTTTCCCTGTTACCTTGCCCCAGTACAGTCAGGTCACTGAGTGGCATAGCTGCCACCCTACCCCTGCCATCACTACTGCATGTACCTATAGGATGCATGCACATCTCCTTCCCATTGTTTTCCGACACCACTCCCCACTCACCTCATCCCGTGTGTCTTCACAGCATACTTTTTGACCCTTCCCTGCTGGGTGCTCTGTCCACCAGCTGCCAATCACTGGCAATGGCCACTGGATGTGCAACAGTGATGCCATCTCTGATGGGAAGCACAAGGCAGACAGACATCCTCATAGCCATCACATAAGGTCACACTGCCACTGACATCACCATGACCCTGACTATGTGCTGCAGTGTGGATGCTATGTAAAGCTGCTGGTGCTACCCTTGGAATGCTGCTGTCTCTCAGGTGAAGTGGTTGTGAATGAGGTCCAGTCTTGCACAATGCCCTGCAGATGCCATTCCTGGATGTATATGCAGTTGCCCACTGCCTGCCTCCAGCATTTCTTCCAGTCAATCCTCCTCAACCTCTTTGGTGTCCACATCTAGCAGAGGCACATGTTGTGCCATGGCCATGTTGTGTAGTATGCAGCATGCCACGGAGATCCTGCAGGCCACTGCAGGGCTGTACAGCAGTGCTCCACTGGACCAATCAAAGCATCTGAAGCGCACCTTCAGAGTGCTGAAGGTCCTCTCTATAACTGACCTCATGGATGCCAGTGCCTCATTGTATCTCTCCTCTGTCTCACTCTGTAGATGTTGTACAGGGGTCATAAGCCATGGCAGTTGAGGATATCCACTGTTACCAGTTTGGGGGGATACACTTTACTACTTTAGTACTCTGTGTGTGATGCCCTTCATCCCCTCCTCTGTTGTTTCAGGGCCAACAAAGTGATACACCTACTGCCATCAGGTATCAGTAGTGCCAGCACACCATGGTCCCCCTGAGCCACCCCTTCAACTTCCACCTGTATGCTTCCCATCACAAATAGGCCCCAACCCCTTGCCCCCACACACATACCCACCATGCATGTACTGCTACCACATTGTTCCATCCACACTGTCAGACTAAATTACCTTCCCATCAGGTGGGCCTAAAGGTCACCACTGTACAGTCAATCCTGGACACACCACCACATGCTTCTCCCTCAAATATGTGAACTCCAAGACCCCTATTGCGTATATGTGTATCACTGCCACCTACCTACCTACTCACCATCCTCCTTTGATGTCTCCCCTTTCAAAGGCCTCATGCAAGCCACTGTGGCAGAAAATGTAAGCATCATGGAAGGATCCAGGGTACTGAGCAATCACATCCAAAATGTGGCACTTATTGTTGCATACTACCTGCAAGTTCATGAAAAGATAGCCCTTGCAGTTCATGTACACCTCCTCCTCTGCTGGTGGTGCTCTAATGGCCACATGTGTGGAGACGATAGCACCTAGCACCTAGAGAACTGTGCCAGGGTGTAGAAACCCTGCTTCACAGCCAGTTGCTGCAGAGCATCCCATGGGAAGCTGATGTGCCTGTGTGACCTGTGTAGCAGTGCCTCCAGAAACTGCATCAGGCACTTTGATACAGCAGACAGTCAGATGCCCACTGTATCATCGGTGGGGTGATGGAAGCTCTCTGTGGCCAGGAAGCAGAGTGTTGCACTCATATTCACATCCATAGGTATAGTATGTGCCCTCTGGTTTGCACTCTGCAGGTCCTCCCTCAACTCCTGGCACAATTCCATGATGTCAACCTTGCTGAGGTGATAGCGGGCTATGCATTGCTCCTCCATGAGGTCCTGGTATGATGTTCTTGTGCAGAACATCCTTGCCACATATCTTCTGGTGGCTGTCTGCTGCCACTGTGGCATGTCATTCCCCTAAATCCTCCCAGCCTGTTGCCTGGCATGCCTCTGACACCTTTCCACTGCAAGCATGATGCCCAGTACAGCTAGTGGTCTGGACATCTTCACTGTCATTTGTAGGCTGCTTTCACTACCACACTGCTACCTCCCAGTTAACTCTGCTCTGTATGTCTGTTAGGGCCTATTTATATGCTCTAGTGTGAGTTAGACCAAATAGGTGCATGCTATGATCGGCACGGTTAACAGGTGACCAGCTTCTAAAATCCCCAAAAAGGGGATAGTGCACAATTTTTTTGGGACACTAGTCCCTTTGTGACAACTTGCACCAAATTTTTTGACGCAACCTTGGCACAAGGCATTTTGACGCCAGCCCGGTGGACATTGACACAGGCTGCATTATAAAATTGCAGTTACCACAATTTTTTATGCAAGTTACCATTTGCATTCATTTCTTTTGATGCAAACCACTTGCATCATGTCCACACTTTGAAAACTGAGCTCATCATGTTTCATATGGCAATCCGGTAATGCTGTTGGTTGCAAACTTTAAATAAATGAATAAATATATGGTTCAGAAGCACAAACTACAAAAATAATTTTTAAATAAAGCATTGGATGAATGATGGAATGTGACATACCTTTTAAAAAATGGAGGACAAGATTTCAGGATGAGATTTGAAGTGGCAATGTATAAAAAGAATGATTTCATATAAAAAAAAATCAGGGGGCTGTGCTCCCCAAGCCCCCTTCAAATGTTTTAATAAATTAAATAGTAGTCATGCCCTATAAAATATTATTTAATGGCAAGTAACAATGTTGACCTCTCATTGGTCAGTCTAGGGCTGGACCCGTGATGTTATCTCAGCATAACATCTCAGATCTCATTCCAATACTCAGTTGACCACAGCAACTGTCAGCGGAATCACTTCACTTAGCCCACTTCTTGATCCCCGCTCAGCAGCCTGCTTCCCCATGTCCCTCTCGGTAGAAGTGTTCAGTGTCCCTGGCTCATTTATTGCTAAATAAAATAGAGAAACTAGTCAAAAAGAACCCAACAACCCTCACACATTCCCATCAAATTCACAAACTTTCTTTTTCATATTTTGATTTCACAGACTGAGCGCATTCTGTGAGTAAGTGAGCAAGTGTGTCTTCAACAGTTACCATACCTCGCTCTCTTCAAAACGCTCACTCGCTGTTCAAGTCACTGTGTTGTATTTTATTTTTCAAACGGGTCCATGAAAAACAAATCAAACACATTCTCCATGCTACCTCACTACCTCCTCTCCTCTTACTTCACAGAAATCTTCACAGCAGGCAGTGGGCAGGTGGACAAAAGATGGGGTGGGGGGAGACCGATCCCCAATCAGAAGCAGCATTTAGAGCCAGGTATGAAAAGACGGAGACAGGAAAACAGAAAATCAAAAATGTGACAAAACAGAACAAAAACTGCAAGGAAACAGAGCAGAGTAACAAAAACTGTCACCACTGACAAAGGTGCTATGGGGAGTGTAGAGCCACACAAAAAAAAACAGCAGCTCTACCCACTGACTGAAATGACAAATCAGCACTATTTTTTCATAAAAAAAGCTTGCTCCTTCAAAAAAATGACAAACAAAATATACTTTAAATGTAGTTTTTCTTCTTTTTTTTTGTATTACAAATGAGCCATTGTACAATAGGAATAATTAACTTCAGAGTGTGTGTCTGTTGGGATAATGTTACTTCTCGGGTGTTGGACGCACTCAGCCTGTGGCCACATGCCCAACTACCCGAGGTGTGATGTTATCCCAGCATGCCACACACCCTGACATGCATTATTCCTTTAATACAAAATGAAGATACTGCTCAGGAAGTCTCATCCTGAAATCTTGACCATTATATTATTTTCCAGATATCTGTCATGTTCTGTAAACTACCTGACATGTTATGTTCCAGGTTAGAATTCATTGTGACAACCTGTCCCACTTCACAAGGCACATTTGCTCATAGTAGAACAAAAAGGGCTATCACCTCTTGGAAGTATACTAAAAAGAAAAGATAAAGCTAGAAACCAAGTTTGGACCTTAAAGTTTTCTTCAGGTACTGTATGATCTGCAAAAGAAAAAGTAAACATAGTCAGTGAAGAGCTCATGATGCTGCTTTTTCTCATTATAGAACAATCTTTCAGCAGACCTCATGCTGAACCAAAAGGGAAAGGGAAATAGGAAATTGTTTAATCAGGAAAGGCACACTAAGCCGAAGCTTGTTTCCAGGTGCGACCTGGGAGCACAAGGAAGTTAAGTGACTTGCTCAGGGTCACATAGTATGCAAGTGGGGGCTGTGGGATTCAAACCCAGGTCTCCAGGTTTGTAGCTCAGAGCCCTAAACCTCTGCACTATACTGCCTCCTAAACACTGATCTTACTTTTATCTTTTGTTTTCTATATGTTTTTTCTTTTTGCACCCACATGTCCTTGGTACCTCATTCTTTGGACTCATTCACATACCTCTGCCTCCCTTGGACATGCTACAGTCCCCTGGGATCCTTCCTCAGATACCTCAGTTCCCTGACAGACATATCCCAGCACTATAGGGAGTCTGCTGTTTGGCTGGAATGTTCCTGCGATTGAGGAAGGAGGTCCCAATGTGTCAAAGGTCTGTTGGGATGGAAGTTGGTCTAGGGTCAGACTGAGGTACAGGGGACCCACTTGGAAAGTTTGTACAGGGGCCCACCTGGAAAATCAGTAGAGGAGGGCCCAGGGTAACCAATTAGGTAGCCATTGAGGAGGGCGCATGAGGAAGGGCGCCATCCGTAATGGCGACTCGTTCTCCACAAAATCCCTCATGACAATGGGAGGGTAGGGCGACTGGATGGTGGGGGTAGGCAAAATGGTCGACTGGATGTCACTATATGTATATGCGCAGGGGGGAGTGAGCATGGTGAGCGTGGGCTGGGAGGGGGCAGAGGAGCTATAGGGAGTGGGGCTGCGGTGGGTTGCCGTGCTGCATCGTGGCATTGGGAGTTGGCCTGTGGCTGGGGTGGGTGAGGTACTGGGTTCGGGCCAGGGTGCTGGTGTGATTTTCGCCATTATCACACAGAACCACAAATTCATATCAGTATAATATTCCACTTCAATATGATACACTAGCTCTGAGTTTATACTTTACATTTACTTGCAGGGCACAAAATACTCCCATTTAATTCAAAACAAGATGATAAAATCAAAGATTCTCAGAGTTTAGAAGGTGGCCAGGTACCAAACAAAGAAGGTCCACCTGAAAATTTCTAGTTATCCTGGTAGGCCATTCAACTCTTAGTGGTGGTGGTTGGGGGAGGGGTCTGGCATTCAGCATTCAATGCACCAAATGGCCATTTTCCCTTTTCTTCCTTGATGCCTTACCCTCCTACCAACTATTTGACAGATGTATCCAGTGCCCCATAAGTGCATATGAACATACGAAATTTGCCAGCGGATAAAGGCGTAGAGGTCTATCAAGTCTGCTTGAATGTGCTGCTAGCACCACTTATTCTGCAGCTGCTCCTTCCTTCCATCCTTCCCCTCCATTGACCCTCCCCCTTGTCCTGTCCCATCCCCTTTTGAAGCAGTCTACTGTTCTACTGGATACCACTTCTGCAGGTAACACATTCCACCTAGCTACCACCCTCTCTGTAAAAAAGTGTCTCCTCATCTCCCTCCTGAACCTTCCTCCCTCCAGTCTCATATCATGGCCCTTGGTGTTCCTCCCCTCCCTTAATTTGAACAGCCCCTCTGTACCTGTCTTGTTAATTCCTTTCATGTACTTCAAGGTTTCAATCATGCCCCCCCATCCCTCCTCTCCTCCAGTGAGTACATGTTCAACTCCCTCAGCCTTCTGTCATATGATAAGTGCCCTAGCCCCTTGATCATCTTTGTTGCCCTGCGCTGTACCCCCTCCAGTAACTTAATGTCCCTCTTCTGATACGGGCACCAGTACTGCATGCAGTACTCCAGGTGCGGTCTAACTAATGACCTATACAGTGGCAGAATCACCTCCTCCCTCCTCAAAGATATACCCCTTGCAATGCAACCCAGCATTTTGCTGTCCTTTGCAACTGCCTTCCTACATTATGCCGAGTTGTTCATCAACCCTGTAATGAGCACCACAAGATCCTTCTCCTCCTCTGTCTGGGCTAGCTGCACTCTCCCCAGCTGGTAAATCTTCCATGGGTTCTTCACCCAAAAATGCAGCATCTTGCACTTTTTGGCATTAAACCCCAGTTCCCAGGTGTCTGACCAGGTTTCAAGCTTTGCCAGATCATCCTGCAACCCCTGCCATCCCCCTAGGTTATCCACCACACTGCCATCTTGGTATCATCAGCAAACAATCTGATCTTGCTCTTGATGTCCAATGATATGTCTGCAATGAATGTCCCAAACAACACTGGTCCCAACACCAAGCCCAGCAGAACACAGCTCGTCACTACCCTTGCGTGTGAGAGCTCCTCCCACCACCACCATGTGTTACCTTTCCTGAAGCCAGTTCCCTACCCATCTCACCAGCTTTGTACCCATCACTGTGCCTTCTAACTTACTTCCCAGCCTCCCATGCAGCACCGAGTCGAATGTCTTACTGAAGTCCAGATACAGGACATCCACTGCATGGCCCCTGTCCAGTTGCCTAGTTACCCAGTCATGGAACTCCACCAGGTTGGTTTGGCAGGATCTGCCACGTATGAAGCCATGCTGTCTGCTGTCCTGTAGTCCTTTTGCCTCTAGGAGGGCCACCAGCCTCTCCTTCAGGATAGTCTCCATGAGCTTACCCACGATGGATGTGAGGCTCACTGGTCTGTAGTCCCCAGTTCATCCTTGGGGCCACTCTTGTGGAAAGACACCACATGAGCCATCCTCCAGTCCTGAAGTACACACCCTGAGGGTAGTGAGACATTAAATAGGTCTGTCAAAGGTCCCGCAAGGACCTCTACCAGCTCCTTCAGTACCCTGGGGTGGATGCCATCTGGGTCTGGTGCCTTGTCCACCCTCAGTGCCTTCAAACCCTCCCAAACTCTACCCTCCATGATTTCCCCATCTGTCGCCCCCCCCCGTTTCTGCCATTCCTCCCCCCTTGGGTATCACCCCCCTCTTCTCCTTAGTTAATGCTGAGCAGAAATAATCATTTAGCACTTCTGCCTTATCGTACCTTGCTTCTACCCAACCCCCCTCCTTCCTAATCCTTACTATGTGGTCCTTACAGCTCCTTTTCTCCCTGACGCACCTAAAGAAGTCCTTCTCCCCATCCTTCTTAATGCCTTGTGCCAGCCTGAGCTCCGTAAATGCCTTGGCTCCCCTTATTGCCCATTTCACCTCCTTCGATTCCATCAGGTACTCCTCCCTGTCCTCCCGCTCCCTGTTTTCTTGTACCTCCTAAAGGCAGCTCTTTTCTTCCTTACCTTTTCCATGACCTCCATGCTCAATCAGCTCACTTTCTTAGCCCTATCCTTCTTGCTCTGGGACTTGCAGCAGGTTTTGGTTACCTCCACTATCCCCAACATTATGATCTCCCACCTCTGATTAGCGCCCATACTAGGTTGAATTCTGGCTGGTACCCTATTACCATTTCCCCCAACCTTCCAAAATCAGCTCTCCTGAAGTCCAGTGCTCTTGTACCAGATTCCACTCCTTCCTTGCCCATATCCAATGTGAGCCCATACTGAGTGGTAGTCACTCCATGACAGCAGTTCTTCCACCGTAAGTTCTCTCACAAAGTCCCCATTTGCCAGCACAAGGTTAAGGGTATTCCCTAACCTGGTTGGTTCACTGACCATTTGCAGCAGGAAGCTGTCCTAGAAGGCATCCAACAGTACCTGCTCCCTTCTATTCCTGGTTGTTGGGGTACTCCAGTCCACTCCTGGCATGTTAAAGTCCCCCACAATCACCACACTACCCTTCTCACAGGTCCTCCTGATCTTTCTGCTAGTTCCCTGTCTAACTCCTCCATCTGAGAAGGCGGACTCTACACCACTCCCATTCTGAGAATCCTATTCTTGGAATCCTGGATTTGCATCCAAAGTGACTCTGTACTACCCTCCTCCCCCTCCTTCTTTACACACTTCAGTCCTTCCTTCACATATAATACCACCCCCCCTTTCCCAATCACCATGTCCCTATGAAATAACCTGTACCCTGGTACAGACATGTCCCAGTCATTGTATTGGGTGGCCTATGTTTCTGTGATGGCTGCAATGTCCACTGTTCCCTCTGCCATGAGCACCTGTAACTGCAGTTTTCCTCCCAAGGCTTCTAGCATTAAGGGTAACCACCTTCCACACTTCCCCTTCTTTACTAGCATCACCAATAGTACTTGCCATTTGTTCTTTGTCACTGTTATGGGGGGTAAGCTCATATGGTTTCCCAACCTGTGGTCTCTGCATGTCTCTTGCCCACTTGCCACCCCCCCCATTCCTAGTTTAAATTCCCAACTTCCTCTATGTACTCCTCCATCCTCTGTTTCAACACTTTCTTTCCCTCCTCACTCAAGTGTAGTCTGTCCTTGGCATAGAGACTACTGTCCTCCCAGGTCCTTCCCCACTCCCCCAACATCCCATACCCTTTAGCATGACACCAGGTTCTTAGCCATCCGTTAAATTCCTCTAATATCAGGTTTCTTGTTGAGCTTGCCTTGGGCACTGGAAGTATCTCTGAAAAAGTTAATGATCCTCCTGCACCCTCACATAATTGTCCTAGTTCCTCAAACCTCCTCTGGACTATATCTACTGTCTTGTCAGCCAGGTTGTTCGTCCCAAGATGTATAATTAAATGAGGCTTGTCCCTACCCCTTCTAGCATATTTCAGAACAGATTGTCCCACCCTTTCCGTTGTCATTCCTGGTATGGCCTCCACCCAAATGCGACTATGCCTCTCCCCCTTGCTACCCCACCTGACTCCTCCCAGTATTGCATCCCCTAGCACTAAGATTCCACCCCTCTTACTCCCTGCTTGCTTCCATTCATCTCCATCTCTCATTCCTGGCTCCTTTTCTTCCTCCTGCACATTATTTCCCCCTTTTACCCCCGTTGTAATTCTCCCAGCAGAACTTCCCCCCGCTCCGGTTTGGTCCAGGCATTTATCAATTACTCCTCCAATTGCATCACCTCCCACCTCCTTCTTCCCGTCTAGCAGTGCAAAACTGTTTTCTGAAGACCCTTCACAAATGCCTGCTTCCTCTCTCTTCATAGTAACCTGTTCCCTCCTTTCCACTCCATGACTGTTGCCACTTCTTCTTCTCCCCTCACAAGTCCCTGTCTCCTCCTTCCATTTATCTTTTGTCTCCTGACCTGGTTTCCCTGGCAATCTTTCTTCCTGACCTGAGCCCCTTTGTTTCCACTTCCCTTCTTCTGACCCTCTCCTTACCACTGTTGGCTCAAATTACCCTCCCTCATCTCCCCTCCTCCCTTCCTCCAGTATTGCAGTAAACCCACCTCCGGTTTGCCTTGCCTGTTTTAGTTCCTCCTGCAGACCCTTAATCTCATTTCTAAGTTTCTTTATGTGGCTGCACACTAAATATCCCCCCACCCATCAGGCAATTTGTAGAAAGATTGGTGCACTGCTGTTGTTGCAGCCTACCACCCTACCCATTGCTCTCATTGCCCACCAGTGATCCTCCCACCCTTCCAGATGAAGGATACCAAACACTCCCCCAAGTCTCCCCTCTCCCCCCACTATCAGTGCAAAACATACTTCTCCTTTTCTTAATTTCCCTTACCCCCTTTGTCGTACACATCTAGATAGATTGAGTGACTGCTTTTTACATT
This sequence comes from Neoceratodus forsteri, assembly GCA_016271365.2. Lineage (NCBI taxonomy): Eukaryota > Metazoa > Chordata > Ceratodontiformes > Ceratodontidae > Neoceratodus > Neoceratodus forsteri. The sequence continues at coordinate 839,223,656 of CM028131.1, forward strand.
CCTATCCATCCTGTCCACACTCAAAAAGAGACTTTAAGTAACTATTGCACAACATTCTTCAAACTCCTACTCCTCCTTTCCACAATGCAAATAGCAATGCAAAGAAGTAACAATGAAAGCTCCTTGATTTGCAGTTACTTCCCTTCCACTGAGATAGCAATCACCTCTTCACTCACTGCTGTTCCTTTCCTGGACGTCTGCTTCTGCTATGACAGGTGCATGTCCTTTGCCCGTTTGGGAAAGTGATGTCGGAACCCCTGGTATAAAGAATCATGGACCTGGGGTGGGTGGGGTGAGGGGCTGGGACGGTGGCACCAGCCCGTGCCTTCCAGAGACAATCAGGTAGCTAAGACCCTGGTCAGACCATTAGCACCCTTCCCCCACTATGTACTAAACTTTGCAGCTAGTGAAGCCAGAAAAAAATCAATCACAATTCCACTCAAAGCACAAAAAATAGTTTGCTACCAAAAGAAACAGATCTCCAATTCAAACAGCCTCACCAACAACACATCAAAATAGGCTTGAAATTAGAAGATATAGGTCTCCAAGTCAAAGAAACAGCCCCTATAAAATCACACCAATAGGTTTTAAATCAGAAGAAATAGGCCTCCACAAATGCAGCCTGCTATACAGTGAAACATCAAACAAATGAGCCCACTTATAGCCATCAAAATAGGTTTCAAAATTCTAACAGCCCCAAAACAATACCCTGCTAGCCCCTTAGAAGTAGAAAAAATGAAAAGAATTAACATTCTACCAAGTAAAATCCACAAGAAACAATGTAAAAGCAGCACAGCTTTAAATCAAAAGAAATAGGCTTCCACAAAGGCAGCCTACTACACAATGAAACATCAAACAAAAGAGCCCACTTATAGCCACCAAAATAGGTTTCAAAATTCCAACAGCCCCAAAACAATACTCTGCTAGCCCACACAGTCAATCCCATAATGCCAGCTACCAGAGAAGGTTCTCAGAGAGTGGACATCTCTGGTACACCCTAGCAGTCTGAATGTGTGCTTTCACAATGTGCCTCAGAATCTACAAGCCAGATATAAAGAGCCAGGCTGGTTATACGGATCTAGGGCACCTGTATGTTATAGTAATTTGCTACCTCTGGTGCCATCAGTCTGGGTTTCATTATGCTTTGAGTGCGGCTCCCTTTTGTTCTGTTTTCAGCCCTTTGGCTGTGGTTGTGCCACCTGTTTATTAATCTGTGCATGGTAACTTAGGACAAAATGTGTGAAGCATCAAATGACTGTAGCACTGCAGGGCTAAACATCACTACATCTGGTATATTTCTTGTTAATTCTTGAATCTGTAACCTTAAAAAACATTGTATAAGAGAGAGTTGGTAAAATACAACTCAAATAATTACTGTAATTATAAATGCAGCAGTTGCTCTGCAGTTGCATTATAAACCATTATCTGTTGTGTGATTTATACCATATTACTTTTAGCCCTCGTTCCACCACCCAGAGTTTTGTCCTACACTTCATACTGTTTACATGAAAGCAGTTAATATGGTTTCACAGAAAAATCCCATTAACTGAACCACATGCAGTATTTACAGTAAGATCATGCTATACATTCTAGTAAGAGTATCACAGATTTGTTTTAACAACTCAGTTTAAATAATGAAGCATAACTCATGTAGCTTCAAATAAAGGATTACATACTGTAAAAGTATTCTAAACAATCACTGTAAAAAGGTGGGTGCTGCCAGCCTTTGCATTTTGCTGCAGGAATCTGTAAAGGGGTTAATAAGACCTACTATGGTAAAGACAAGATTTAGACAAGTTGACAAATAAAGCTGCTGTAATGCATACTGTTGTTTCAAGGAGGAAGTAAAAGTGAGTTTACAGACCAAGAGTCACCTTAAGGGATTATTACAGTGAAAATATTAAGGCACAAATCCTAAATGACTTTCTTTCATTTCTCCTGTAGGAATTGTAGTAGTTGTAAATTGTAAGCTACTGTAACTTCAGCAACCTTTTCTTTTTTATTTCTTTTTTTTTTATTTAGTTTTTGTTGACCGGGTAAGTACACTAGGCAAATTCTGCCTATTTTCAGGCACGACCCAGAGGAGGGAGATACAGATGAATGTCAACTGACTTTGAACCAGATTAAGCTGGTGATGGTATTTTTAGTGAATGAGGGGAAATTTGGCCAGGGCACTGGGGAAATTGCCCTGCTCTTTTTCAATAAGTGCCATGGGATCTATAACATCCACCCGAACTACCACCAGAACAGGCAGATGGGACCTCAGTTTAATGTCTCATTCAAAAGACAGCACCTCAGGAGTGCAGCACCCCCCTCATGCTGCACTGCAGTGTCAGTACTGGGATATTAACCCAAGTGCCTGATGTGGGGATAGAACCCACAGCCTTCTGATCTCCTGGCCTCAGAGGCAAGTGTGCTACCTGTTGAGCCACTGACACTGACAAGTGTCAGTGATTTTATTGAGAGAGGAATAAATTATAGGCCAACAGACTTCATGAAATACACTGCAGTAACCAGGAAGAAGGATGAATAATATTGAAACTTGGCTCACTCTCCCAACAAAAGAACTCAAATGAGAGTACCTTACTAAGTTTGACTACAAAATGACAAGGCTGGCAGATAGCACAGAGTCCTCCTATTCCATGGAAGCATCACTTGGCAGTAAAGGAAAGGCAATGACAACACACCCTTGTTGGACTCACTGTTGACATCTTTGGCTACAATTCCCTTTATCAGCAGGAGGTCTCCTTGACACAAAATGTTGTCATAAACAATCATGGGCACTCACTGGCAATATTATACAGGACTGCATTTACATAACATAGTAAAACATTGTAGCATCTAGAACATATCTAATAAGCACTGCAGTCATAACTTGCCTTGTCCTAGATACCCATCACATTCTAATACACTGAATAATATCAGCATTTTCATTGTGTGCATCTTACAACCCCTAAAGTTGACCCCTACTATTCATTTTTGTTTCCAAATCACTTATATGATACTTCATTTCATTTTATGCTCTCAATCTAAGTGCTTATGTTTTATGACCTGGAAGGTCTAATATCTTCAGTGTCTTGTAACACCTGGGCAGTGAGCACAGTGTCTGCTACATGTTAGTTCAGCTTAGTCACAAGAAAAGTGATATCAAACTGTGGTTACAGCATTTTTGACCGTAACATAAACTGCTGCTTTCAGATACATTTCACTTCTTGAGTGATCTTCAGTACACTTCTGGGTCAAGACCTTCACTTCTATTAGGCTTATTTAATTGACTGTATTATAATGGTACACTGAGATGCAGGGTCTCATTTACAGAGTTGTCTCAGAATTTATTTTCTGCAGTGCTTTCAATCCAAATTATTATAAATTGTGAAAACTGATACAGTAGGTGTTTGTGCCTTCTCAGGTCAGATACAACTCGGTCATGACCAGTGCAAGTTTCACATAGTGCTTATGTAACCACCCAGTCCCCTGGGGTTGTTAGAATCCCTTCGGTTACAGTGATAGGCAGGGAGAGGCAGCTGGTGATTAACTAGTTAGATGGGTTTTCAGATGCTCACTCTTCTGTTTACTTGGCTTCAGCTGAGATGGAAGTGATGAGCTCATTTGGAACTCTCGTAGCAGCATAAACCTTTGCCAGCAGTGAGAAGGGAGTATAGAATGTTGAGATGAGAGTCAGTGTGAGTCAATAGTTGGAAGTTGAGGAGGGAGAACTGCTCAGCTGAGGGCTCTGAGTTAAGGACCTGCTTTCTCACCTTAGTCCTGGTATTCTCCAGTTTGCCAAGTGAAGTTGTGGAAACCGTTGTCTACAGCAGGATCTCCTGATTTTTATCCCTGGAGGGGTGAAAAGGATTGCTAGTGGATGGATCCAAGGGGCAATCCCCTTTTTGATGCAGGATGTTTGAAGCTGCCTGAAATGTCTAATCATGAGTAGGATCTGACTTTTGCTGCAGAAAGCAAGTACCTGTACTGTTGTGTTCTTTGGTTAAAAGGGAAATGCGCAACTTTTCTATGAATTCAGAAATGTGAGATTGTTCTAATTTAAAGTTGGCTGAAGTGTGTGATGTCCAGTGGTATGACTATATCATATTGTTCGGGACTTTAGTTTTTCCACTACCAGTGTAGTGATTCAAATGCTGGATGCCAAAGTTTCATTCAATAAGCATTTTCCAAAGTGTATTTCTGAATGTTTAAGGTGTAACTCTAAAAGAATGGCTGAGTATGGATTTGGGAACAAAGGGTGAGCAGACCCCCATCTGGAGTAACCAGTTCAGGACTACGGGTTCAGTAAGGGCACCTGGTTACTTTAGACATATTGCCAATGTCTGAAGAGGATTTTATCCCTAGAGGTGGGCTGTGCTAGTTCTTAGCAAAATTATGTGTTCAGTTGTGGCCAGTGCCACTAGAAGCAATGTTCAATGTCCTATGACATGTGGGAAACAAAGTACAAATGTCCTGTTAGTAAATGTGTTCTTAGTTGTGGCCAGTGCCACGGGAGGAAATGTCCTTTGTCCTATGCTATATTGGAATACAAGTGCAAGATGTTCTATGTCCTACAGTGTGAGAATATGAAGAGTTTTCTGCCAGTTACAGTTGATTTGTTGTTCTGCAAGTTTCTAGTGCCATGATGTGTAAACCTTGAGGGTTCACCCTTGCTTTAGAGAACATCTGTTTGAAATAAAGCCACACTCTAGAACCCCAACTATGGTCTGGACATTTATGTTATTGCTTCCTGTGTGGTGTTACTGGGTACCCTTCCAGATGTTAGGTCTAGCATAGCTCTAGCAAAATGTTCTGTCCTCAGGACCTTGTTTTTGTAAATACCAAATAGGTCATATTGCTTTTGTACACCCCCCCTTGATCTCTAGAGTAATGAGCCTGGTATACATTCCCAAAGCTATGGATGGTACCATTCGTCTGAATGTTTCTGAAGTCTCTGCCCATGTTACGGGTGCCAGGGGTAGCTAACTGTGTAAAGCAGCAGATGGGTGGTTACACTTAACAGATGCAAAACAGAATTTGTGTGGTCTGCTCAATCAGTCCCAGGCCTTTCCTAAAGTAAGAACTGCCAGATTATCAAAACTGTACAAACTTCTTGAATGGAGCTGGATGGCCTTCCTGGTGGTTTGGAGTTACCATGTTAAATTGTTGAACAGGATATTTAATTTCACAAGTTACTTTATCGCTCTCACTAACTGGACAAAGAAACAAAGAAAGGAGTACATTTTGAATGGGATTAATTCCCTTTCCAGGATGGACTCAACATGTATCACTATACAGCAGCACCAAGCCACCCCGCGCACCTAGCATATTAGTGGGAAATGACATCAGTCTTGGATGATGTCTACTCAGCAGTCCCTCAACTTTCACAGCCAAGTTACTTAGAAACATAGAAACAGGTGGCAACAAATGACCCAATGGCCCACCCTGCTTCTTTTGAGGTCCCTTTCTTTGTTTGAGTTGTTTGAGCATTACTTGTGTGAGAAAATTTTCAAAATGTGCCACCGGGACACATTCCACAGTAGCTAGTATCTTTACAGCCTGCTATCCACTTCAATAAGTGCATCTAGTAACTAACTGCACCTAGTAACTAACTCTCAATTCCCCCTCACCCCTTTTTCCACTGACAAAATCTAAACAGACTGATTTAATCTCTTATTTGCACAGCACTTAGTAACAGACTGTTCATATTGTAATTAAACCTTGTGTTAAGTTTCTATTTGTGTTCATACACACTATTGACACTGTTTCTACTTACTTCTCAAATGCCATAGTTACTATACCCACACTTTGTAATACTGTTCTAAGAATGTCATGTGTTGTTGAATCTCCCAATGTCATATGTCTTGTATTTGTGTTACAACTGACTTGGAACCTTTGTAAAATAGCCTCACAGCTAAAAGGTATTAATCTGAAACTGAAATAAATAAATACGTAAAGATCCTTCCCAAAAAGCCTTTGTTTTGAAATACTGGGTGCAACAACCCTGGTAAAAGTGGACTAATGGGCGAAGGTCCTGTGAGTTTGTATGGCAAATACGTTGTAATAGTGTCCACAGTAGAAGGGGAGGGCAAGGGACCAGAAAAGGTGACAGAAGTTTTCATGGGAAGAAAATGTACACTAGTCCATTTTCTGAGGAAAGAGTCTGGAAAGCACTCGCTAACCTGATGGTGGACAAAGCTATGGGACTAGGCAGTGTAAATCCATGGATGTTGGGGGAGCTCAGGGAGGTACTAGCTGCACCTCTGTCAGACCTATTTAACAGATCAGTGGAGACTGGTGTGGTTCTGGAGGACTGGAGAAAGACAGATGTAGTCCCACTTCACAAAAGTAGTAGCAAGGAAGAGGTGGGCAATTATAGGCCTGTGAGCCTGACATCAGTGGTGGGTAAGTTAATGGAAACACTACTAAAGGAAAGGATTCTGGAATATCTTGTATCCAGTGGATTTGCAGCTCCAAGGCAGCATAGTTTCATAGGAGGAAGGTCATGCCAAACAAATCTGATAGATTTCTTTGACTGGGTGACCAAGGAGCTGGATCAGGAAGGAGTGGTAGACGTAGCCTATCTGTGTTTCAGTAATGCTTTCAACATTGTTCCACATAGAAGACTGGTAAGCAGGTTGGATAACTTCTGTGAGGGTAATAAGGTGGCAACCTGAGTAAGAAACTTGTTAGCAGGTAGGTCACAGAGGGCAGTGGTAAACAGATTTCTTACTGAGGAAGGGAGAGTGGCCAGCAGGGTACCTCAGGGATCAGTGCTTGGACCAGTCCTCTTCTATGTCTTTCTAAGTGATGTAGCAAAGAAACTGGAAGGGAAGGTCTGCCTCTTTGTGGATGACACCAAGATCTGCAACAGAGTGGATACTCTGGGAGGAGAGGGTGGAAAGGATGGGAAGGGATCTGAAGAGACCGGAAGAGGAGTCAAAGGTATGGCAGCTGGGTTATAATGCAATAAAGTGGAAATAATGCACCTGGGCCACAGAAACCTGGGAGCAGAGTACAAAATGGGCAGAGTGATACTGACAAAGACCAAACAGGAATGAGACCTGGGGAAATTATATTGGATGGCTTAAAAGTGGCCAGACATAATAATAAGACAGTTGGAAGGGCTATGGGGATGCTGAGATGCATAGGAAGGGGTAGCATCCGCAGGAAGAGGGAAGTGGTACTTCCCCTATATAGATCACTGGTAAGACCCCACACTTGAGTACTGTGTCCAGTTCTGGAGACCACATCTCAGGAAGCATACATATAGAGTGGAGATAGTCCATATGAAGGCTACCAAAATGGTTCAGGGTCTGCATTAAAAGCCGTACAAGAAGAGGCAAAGGGAAATAAATATGTACACCCTGGAGGAGAGAAGGTGGAGAAGGGGATATGACAGAGACCTTTAAATATCTTATGGGGGTAAATAAGGTACAGGAAAGAAGTCTTTTTCAGAGAAAAGGGTACTTTAGAACAAGAGGGCATGCTATGAAGGTGGAGGGAGTTAATTCAGGAGGTACATGAGAAAGTATTTCTTCACAGAAAGGGTGATGAAGAACTGGAACAGCCTTCCAACAGAGGTAGTGGGGGCAAAAACAGTGGTGGGGTTCAAGAATGCCTCAGATAGGCACAAGGGAATTATAGGTATAAGAATCAGTAGAGAGACTGAACTGTAGTTCAAGTAGTGTCTGCGGCAAAAAAATGAAGCTTAAAATAACAAATATAAAAAAGCCCACACTGGGTGAACCCAGCAGCCCTTATCTGCTGTCACATTCTATGTTTCAATGTAATATTTGGTCTCATTTGTATACAGCATAAGTCTCCTTAATTCTAGTTTTCCTTTGCTGCTCATCGATTTGTAATGTATCTTTTTTTTGCATTTGAATCTCTGACTACTGCTATTCATTACTATTGGGTCACTGCCATTGCGTGTGGGTTAGCCCTGTGTGGATGGTGGAGATCTACATTATTATTATTGAGGGGATAGCAGCCTTGAGTATCACCAGCCACCACCCCCTCATGAAAGTCATCAGCTGATCTGTCCTTGAGCTTTAGATTGTCCTGGGGCACTCAAAAATCATCCCAGGTGAAGGCACCACACCAGTATTCATCTGTACCCAGTTGTCCTGAAACTGCAAGCACCCAGGTCGGCCGTCTCAGAGAGGTAAATATAAAGAAGAAGTGGAAACACCAAGGTCCTTGAGTTGTGGTGGGAGTGATGTGTACAAAAGATAGGATGGGGAACAAGGAGATGAGGGTGAAAAAAAATGGAGCTGCCACTCAAGGTAAAGAATGCCTAGAGATGTCCAGTTTGGATGAATATGATGGGGCACCAGATCCAGAAAAAAAGAGAAAACAACACTGTTCACAGTGGTTTGGTATTATGGATTATTTCCATGTACCTGGAACCATGCTGACACCAAGAAACTTCTGACCCAAACCAGAATTCAAACTCAGATCTCCAGCACTTTAAGGCTAGCATTGTATCCAGCAGGTTGCACTGCAAATACACCTTTGAAACTGTAGATAGCAAAGGTTTTTAATTTCTTCTTGCTTGAGCTGTGCACTTGCCTGTCATTCTTGGTTGCTGAGGTCTGTTTTCTGACACCTGCTAGTTAGTGGATGAGTCATCTTTGCAAAGATTCCTTCACTGCTAGAACAAGCCTCACATTCAGGTCAGCTCTGTCTTCCTGCAACATTCTAACTGCATAACTACAGTGGGGCCCACTGAAATGTGTACTCCATAACAGCCACCTTGAATCATTTTACTGTGCACTGATTTATGTATGTCCTGTGAGTGTACACTGAGAACTGCTTAAACAATTACCTGGCAAAAGGAAAGCCTTTTTGGTTAAACAGGCACTGCAATGGTTTTTTTGATCTTTCAACACCAAAACATTTGACAGTGTTATTACAAAGGATGAAGATAGCCAAATACTTACCTTCCCTTTGCAAAATGTTTCTAGCATCAGTTTATTATGTTGGTGTGCTTGCGCAGGCAACATTTTGGGACAGTGCAGCTTTGGAGGTGCGGTCGCTGTTGGGCGAATGCAGCGCACGCAGCAGTAGGTGCCTCCTGCATTCCCCAATCAGCCAGCAGCAGGGGCCAACACCTTGCCTGGCTAATGAGGTGATGAGATCAATCAAAAGGTCCACTGCAATGAGAGCAAAGCTCTCATGCAGCGTGACCACAGCACGCCTCTCCCCAAGTGCAGGCAACATGATGGCAGTGACTGCCGCTGTTGCGTGCAAACCCCCCTTACTTTATTGTGTGCCGATGGGGGTGCCTAATCCCTGTCAGCATCATGTAACACCCCACCCCTTTTTTTGATTGCTGAGGGGGTGCCCAATCCCCCTTGGCATCATGTGCCCCCCCACCAACAGTTTCTCTTTGCCGGCGGGGGTGCCCAATCCCCGTCGGCATGTATCCCTCTCTCCTTCTGCTTGAATGCTGCCGATGGGACCCACTCCCGTCATCAAAATGTCATCCTCCTTCCATTTCTATAGGGGGTGCCCAATCCCCTCGGCTCACGCTTTCCTTTCCTTGTTTGCGACAGGGGTGCCTAATCCCCATCGGCTAATGCACCCACCCACCCACACACACAGGTAACATGCTGGGAGCCCACCCCAGCATGCTAAAGCACCTGTTAAACAGGAAAATGGTCCCCCAATGTCTTTTTTTTTCATCGTTTAAAGAAGGAAGCAGTCCTCGAGCTCTCCCAGGACCCCCTCCCACAACCCGCACCCACCCACTGCGCACACTGCCTCCCCACACCCCCCCCACCCCATACTTACCTCCAGAGTCTGGCACAACGATCTTCGGTGGACCGGGAACACATCTGCACTCTTCAAAGCTGACCACAAACTGAGGAAATGCCAGTAAGCTGTATAATGGAATGAATAGGGTTTTTTCAACTTTGTTGCATATCTCGGGCATTTTTTGGAATTTTGGCACCAAATTTTCAACATCGGGTTTTTGGGACTCGTCTTCATGAATTCTGTCACTGTCATGGCATTACTCGACCTCAAAAGGTGATTTTGCAGTCACTGCATGGAATCACCTTTCAGAACCAAGTAATAAAATGACAGTGCCAGTGTTCATGAGGTGGCCTCTCAAAAAGCATATGTTGCAAATTTGGTGGAAAAATATCCAAAAAATGACTGTTTTATGAGCATGCATTGCACAGTTGCTACGCAGGCTCGTAACTTTGCGACTCTGCAATATTTTTCGGCCAGATTTTCAACGTTGTCATTTTGTATACCTCCTTGTGAACAGTACAGCTGTCATTTTCCACATCCTGCCCAAAATGTGTTTCATGGCCCTATCACCCTTTCTGTAAAACAGCACTTCCTCATGTCCTCCCTGAACCTCCCTCCTGGCAGTTTTCACTCATGTCCATCTCTCTGTTAACTAGTATTCAAACTAAATAGTTCCCCACAGTTCACCTTGTTAATTCCTTTTGGGAACTTGAAGGTCTAATTCTCCCCTCTCCCTTCTTGCTTCCAATGAGTACACGTTCAGTGCCTTGAGGCGCTACTCATGGGACCTACCTTGTTGGCTCTGAATCTTTTTTGTTACCCTGCACTGTGCCATCTCCAGCCTATCCCTATTCTTTCTGACATGAGGACTCCAGAACTGGGCACAGTGCTCTAAGTGTGGCCTCACTATTATTCTATATAGAGGAAGTATTACCTCTTCCATTCTGCTGTCAGTACTCCTCCTGATACATCCCAGCATCCTTCTTGCATTATTGTATGCCTTGTTTCACTGATTGGATTGTCTGAAGGAGTCACTGATGTTGACTCCAAGATCCTGTTCTTCAGCCATAGTGTTTTAGACTCACCCCACCCATCCAGAGCTCTCTCCTGGGATTCTTGTTCCCTAGGTACATTACTTTGCACTTTCTGGCATTGAATTTCAACTGCCAAATCTTAGACCACCCCTCTAGCTTTTGTAAGTCACTGTGCATTTCTGTGATTACCTCATTGCTATCCACCATCCCACAGAGCTTACTGTTATCTGTGAACAGACACAGCCTGCCTTGGATTCCCTCAACAATGTTGCTGATGAACATATTGAAGAGGACTGGACCCAGGACAGATCCCCGTGGTACCCTGCTTGTGATCTCACAATCTTCTGATTTTACCTACACAACCACAACCCTCTGCTGCCTCTCCTTTAACCAATTCTCTACCAAGTTTACTATGAACTTAACTGCACCCAGATCCTCCATCTTCTTCAGCAAACATCTGTGAGACACTGAGTTGAAAGCCTTGTAGAAGTCGAAGTACAGCAAATCCACAGTATGGCCCCCATCCAATTTCCTCATCAGCCAGTCAAAGAATGCTATCAGGTTAGTCTGACAGGACTGCCCTGCCACAAATCCATGTTATTTACTATCCTGGAGACCATTGTTCTTCAACTAGTCTACAAGATCCTCTTTGACCAGTGACTCAATCAGCTTCCTTACAATAGAGGTGCGACTGACAGGTCTGTAGTTCCCTGCTTGTTCCTCTCCCCCCAATGGAGTGGAACTATGTCCATCACCTTCTAGTCCTTCGGAACAACCCCTGTCCTTAGTGAGCTGCTGAATAGACCTACCAGGGGGTCAGCCAGTATTGCTGCCAGATCCCTGAGTAACCTTTGGTGCAACCCATCTGGTCTTGAGCCTTATCTATCTTAAGGGTTGGCAATATATTCTGGAACCTTTTGCTTCTAAACATTGCTTGCCTCTTCTCTTGGACCCCATTAGTGGCCACTTAGATGCCACCCTCCGGCAAGGGCCTACAGTCCTCCCTAGTAAAAACTGAGCAAAAGTAATCATTAAGGATGATGACCTTTTGCCCATCCTCCTCTATCACCCTACCCCCCCCCATCTAGCCTTACTATTCTCCCTGATTTCTTCCTTTTTTCCCCTAACATATTGGAAGAAGTTTTTCTCCATTCTTTACCCCTCCACAATACACAGATCTGTGTCTGCTTTTGCATCCCTAACCACCCTCTTTGCCTGTTTACTTTTCAGTGTGTATTCTCCCTTTTCTTCCTCCCCTTGCTTTTCTTTAAACTTATAGAAGGCCTCTTTCTTTTCCCTTACCACTTCCCTGACTCTTGCTGAGAACCTTAATGGTCTCTTAAACTTGTTCTTTTTGATTACCATTCTCATGCATAACTTAGATGCCTCAAGAATGACTTCATATTGCCTCCATCTCTCTTCACCCCCATATGCTAGCGGCGCAGCCCCTAAAGTTCAGGGTGGAGGGCTCCGAGCAGCCAGCGGGTCGGCGGCGCCTGCATAGCCGACCGGGGTTCCAGGAGGCCGGGAGAAGCAGGCAGAAAGGTACGGGCAAAGCCGCAAAATTTTTGCCCGCTCCCCCTCCCCCCTCTCGGTTGATTCTTTTTATACACTTTCTCCCGCCATTTCTTAATCCACGCCCACATCTATTTCCCTTCCTCCCTTAACCCATACCTAACCTCCACAATGCTACTTTGCTTCCTTTTGCTCCTGAGCCTCGCACCTCCCCCAATCCTTTATGATGTTTATGATATACCCCTTGTCATGATGAATAAGTTAGTGAATACGATCTGCCCATCCTACCATCCATAATGGACAACCACAGTTCCTTATTCACCTCGAACCACTTTTACACTGCAACCCATGGGGTATCCCACATAAAGCCTCCTAACAATTCAACACTCCCCAAGCACCTTACATGTATCCTGGCTTTATATTAACCCACTATGCCTGTCCATCAGATTATTATGCTATGATAAAATTCACACCTATATATCAGGACCATCTCCCATCACACAGCAGGCACCCAGGAATAAGAGGAAACGCTCTGACCACTCACTATCCCTGTCCCTTGGTGCCCTCCTCAAATTAATCTTCTTCCTTCTGATCTGCATTGGTACTATTGAAATAAATCCTGGCCCCATTGAAAGTTTCTTTTCCCTGCTGATCTATCCTCCATAAATGCCTAAGCTTCCTACATTTTAATGCCTGCAGCCTCTTAAAAAATTCTCCTTAATACACAGGCTTGGGTGGCACATACTCTGCCTGACTTTCTGGTCATCTCTGAATCTTGGCTCAGACCTTCAACAAAGACAGTGTTGTAAACCTTCCCAACTATCAGCTCTTCAGAGCAGATCGCCCTTCCAGGGTGGTGGGGTGGCCATATACATTAAGGACACCATCTCTGCTACCTGCCTCATCAACACATCAGAACCAAAGGAATTTGAATGTTTGTCAATCAAAATATCCCTTCCTAACTTGTCATCATTTAAATTGATTGGCTGCTATAGGCCCCCTCTGCAGGCCTCAAACTACTATCTCACCTGGGGTCAATACTCAATCTAGGCCCTGAAGATACCATCATCCTTGGTGATTTGAATTTAAACTGGCTATCTAATGTATCTGCACCATTGGTAACCTTTTGTGACACCTATGGATTTACACAACTAATTAAAGACCCAACCAGGGTTAACCTAAAAAACTCTAGCAACAGCTCACTCCTGGATATTATGTTGGTAAACAAGCCTCACTTATATTCGCATGCAGGAGTACTACCGAATGATGTAAGTGATCATTGTCCTATAGCTGGCATAAGATCTACACTCAAACCACCCAACCCTGCAGAATTTGTCCTCAAAAGGTCAAAAAAGAAGTTCAACATCCCAGGATACCTCCATGACTTGAGTAATACAATATACTGGCAAGATTTCTACCTTACAACCTCAGTTGAAACAGCTATCCAGACCTTAAAGGACATTATCACTAATGCTCTCAATATTCATGCACCAATCACCAGTATCAGAACTAAAGCAAGATCCTGCCCTTGGTTCACCACTGATCTTAAAGCAGCCTTGTTAACCAGAGACAAACTGTGGAAAAGGCAAGAAAAACAAAGGATACCAGAGACTGGCTAAATTTCAGAAAAGCAAGAAATTCATGTACAAAACAAATAAGAACTGCCAAAGCTACCTATTATAGAGCTGAATGGATGCCTCCTATAATAACCAACCAGACTCTGGAGAACTGTAAAAGGAATTCTGGGCCAAAACTCTACTCCTGCTTTAACCTCCAAACTGCTACTAAATGATACAGAAATTACGGGCAAACAATAAATCCTAAATACCTTCAATGATCACTTCACCACAGCTGGCCTAGCATTTGACTTATCACCTGCAAATCTACTGAGATCTTCCTTGAACCTTCAATCCACTGTGGGACAAAAGGCTACATCAACTTTTTCCTTCAACCCAATATCCTTGAAAGAAGTGGAAGACCTCCTCTCTAATTTAGATACTTCTAAGAGTGCAGGTACAGACTTCCTGGATCCCTACTTCCTTAAAATTGCATCACACGTCTTATCTGCCCCCTCACTCATCTCTTCAATCTTTCCCTCACCACTGGATCCATTCCTCCACTTGGAAAACAGCTCAAGTAGTTCCATTACTTAAATCTGGTGATCCCATGGAGACCTCAATAATTACAGGCCCATTTCCATCCTATCAGTACTATCCAAGATGCTCAAAAGTTAGTAAACTCACAATTATGGGACTATCTGGATAACAATAACCTCCTAAATTCAGCACAATCAGGATTTAGATCAAGGCATAGCACCATTTCGCCTCTAGCCAAAGTAACCAATGATTGGCAGATTGCCATGGATAAGGAAGAACAGTACCTGTGCTGTGTTCCTGGATTTGAGAGAAAGCATTTGACACAGTGGATCATGAATCATTAATCACCTCCCTTGGCTCACTAGGGCTGGATTCTCCCTCACTCAACTGGTTCAAGTGCTACCTATCAGATAGGTCACAACTGGTAAAAAATGGAAATTACCTATCCACCTTAAAACCACTGCTAAGAGGTGGCAAGGCTCTATTCTTGGCCCCATCCTCTTTGCCATCTATATTAATAATATTGATGCCAACCTCACTCATTCCAACATTCATCTGTTTGCTGATGATACTGTATTATATGTCAGCAATCCTTCATTACCTAAAGCCTGTGAACTGCTACAATCTGAATTCTCCATCCTGCAACACAATCTACTGGATAAAAAGCTACTTCTAAATGCCAAAAAACCAAAAGCTATGTTCCTTGACACAAAGAGTTGCTCTGCCACTACCCCATCACCCACCACCCTACAACTATCCACCTTACTTGGAGAGAAGCTGGAATTAGTTGATAACTTCAAATACCTTGGAGTATGGATTGATAACAAACTTGACTATACTGTCCATATTGAGGAGCTACTAAAAAACTGAGACAAAGGCTTCATCTATTTTTTAGAATAAAGCACTACCTCAACAGAGACTCCAAAAAAAGATCAATCCAGGCATCATTCCTATCCCTCATTGACTATGCTGACTTTCTCTATGGCCATTGTTCACTCCCCCTCTTAAATAAACTGGACACCCTATATCACAGGTCCATCAGATTTATTACTGACCTTCCTCCAGCACCCATCCTGCTCCCTTTATAAGGCAGTTAACTGGACATCATTACAACACAGAAGAAATAGGAATGCTGCAATTTGGATATTCAAAGCTTTATCAGGCAAACTACCCACCTATATCACAGGCTGTTTTACCCTAATTACTTCTAGGCCATACAACTTAAGGATCAGCAAACTTATCATTCTAAAGGTCCCCAATGCCTGCACCCGGTTTGGGAGGGCCGCTATCAGCCACTCACTAGCAGTTGCATGGAACTCACTCCAAAAAACCATGAAGCTAAATAGCCTCTTACCTTTAACATCCTTCAAAAGATTATTCTCCACCCTATTTCCAGAACTCTGCAATTGCTTTCACAAGGCCTAATCCCCGACCCTACCTACCCCCACCCTCTTTCCGTTCCATTATGCTAGTTCTACTTCTTTCCAGTCACCTGATATACTCATAAAAAGCCAATTAAGACCTATAATTTATATATTATGCCTGCTATACCCATTGCCTCCTTTTCTTACAGGTTAAATGGTTTTAATGTGCCTTGTATATATGTAAATTGTTATATATTAGCACTTTATGTCATTGTACTACTGTTTATGTTATTCTTGTCTATGTAATAATACTTGCACTTCTTGACCACTCAGGTCCATCTTGTAAATGAGCTATGCTCAATGATGTTCACCTGATTAAATAAAGATTTTGATTGATTGATTGATTGATATGTTGTCCACCCCAACTAACTTTTCCCTGACTAGCTGTTGAAGTCTGCTGTTCTGAAATCAAGGACTTCAGCTCTCAGTTGAGGTTTTCCAGACCCAAGGGCCAGTTCAAACCAAATAAAATTATGGTCGCTGTTCCCAAGTAGATCCCCTACTCTCACAGCTCCTATCATCTCTGAATTGGTGAGCTCCATATCGAGGATTGCAGACTGCCTGATGGGTTCCTTAACTACGGTAGCTATACCAGTAGACAGTCCTGGAAAATGTCCAGCAATTCCTGTCTCCTGGTGTTCCTGGTCACTGGAACATCCCTATTAATACTGAGCAGGTTCAGATCATTCACCACCACTACTTCCCCTTTGCCACCCCTCCTTCAAGTTCTTCCCTGAGCTTTCTCTCCTCATTCCCTAGCCACAGAGGTCTGTAGATCACCCCAAGTGCAATTTCTTGCCTGAAACTGCCATGAGTTGCATCCAAAGTAATTCTGTCTCCTCATTACTACCCCTGATACAGCCATCCTTTGCCACATGGATGCCATCCTTGATAAAAAGGGCTATAACTCCCCACATCTCTGTGGTGGTCACAAGGTCCACCTCAGTATCTGCAATCGAAACTTGGAGCTTGTTGATTTTGTTACCCAGGCTCCTGGCATTAAGGCATATCCCCTGGTCCTATTTTGCTACTACCTTTATGCTTTCCTTGTCCTCACACCCTCTTATTTTTCTTGGTGTTTGTACATTTTGCATTCCCTCTCTCTAATGTCTCCTCAGCTGGTTCAGTTAGGGCCACTATTTTCTTTTTACAGTCTGTACTGCTACAAGCCCCCACAAGTATAAATGAGGTATTAGAAAGGCAAAAACACAAATGGAAATCACCATTGCCAGGAGTGCAAACAAACATAATGGGAAGCTAGTCTTATAACTTGTATTGTTATCCTGGGTCGCCCCTCTAAAAGGGATCTTCGGGGCTCAGTGGGCCTACCCAGTCACCAAAATTTAAAACATAAATAAATAGTCTATGGATATATAAACTCCTTAAAAATCTGAAAGGAATATTGGACCAGTTCTGCAAAATGGTAGTGCCACTGCAGATCCTATTGAAATGGCAAACTTTTTTTTACCTTAAAATCAATGTTTATTGTTCATCTTTTGCTTTTACAATTTAATTACAACAATGACTAAAAATATAAAATCATAAAAACATTATTGCACAAAATCCACATGTTTTCATTCTCATACAAGCCACAGATATGATATGTAATTGAAAAAATGATTACCATTTGCATTACGATTATGAAACATTATTGCACATGTTAATTTATTACAGTTTACATGAGTTCATAAACCCCAATACATCTCTTTGCACTATTTGGTCTTTAGATTTCAACAGCGTTAAAAGGATTTGTTCAAGTGGTGCACTCATATTTCCCAAGATATGACCCATTCGTCTTTTTCTGTCTTTTGCAAATAGAGGGCAGACCAGCATTACATGTTTTAAATCGTCGTGCAAGTTCACATTACACCTGCAGAATTCATTTGCATTGTTGTTGCAATTCTTTTTGAATAATATGTAATTACTCCTAAACTGTTCTAGTCTAAAACATGTCATAATTCTTCTTTGTTTTATATCATTAAATGTTGTTAAATAAGATTCAGAGTTGGGATTATCCATAATTTGTTTATGCCAGAAAAAATTCTTACATTTCTTTATCTGTTCCATATCATATGAATAATATAAATCCCTAATTCTATTTTTGATTTGAATTTTAAGTTTTTACGGGTCTGTTGTATATCTGATAAAGTATATCACACATGTAATTTCTGATGATATGCCTTGTTATAATATCTAATGCTGGAGGAGAAAATCCTCTGCTGTTATAGTCTAATTCTTCTTCAATACAACATCTAGGCAGTCTGTGTTCAGGAAAATAATTTTAATACATTGCTGATATTTCTCTCTATAACATGAGCTGTCAATGGTAGCTGTCCTAACTCGGCCCTTATAATTTGGGCAGGGGTAGATTGAGGTACTCTCAGTATATACCTACAGTATATATCATATTCAACAATATTTCCATTTGCGGTAAAGGTTTATTTATCCAAATTGCAGCAATGTACAGTAAGCTTGTTTTGATTTTTGCCTCAATTGTTTTTAATTGGCTCCTTACTGAACCACCACCCATCTGATTTGAGAACCTTTTAAAGGCATTAAATGAAGTTACTTCTCACTGTTTGATTATTTTTGAATGTTCTGCTCACATGCAATTTGAGGGGAAGGTGGCCCCTAAATAACTGTAATTTATGACCATTTGAACTTTTACTTTATATTTGTAAATATTAATTTTCTCCTGATTTATAGCTAAATGATTAGTCTGATAAAATATATTCAAATTATTAATTTTCCTTTGCAGGGCAAGCAATGAAGTGGAAAAGAAAACAAGGTCATCTTCGTAAGCCAACAAAGATATATTTTTCCACCTACAGGAGAATGGTATTCTGGCGCCTCTAATGAAATGGCAAACTGCTTCAATGATTACTTTTGATCTGTATATGCACCAAAAATTAAACAATCCCTGCTATCCACAATTAGTACTATTGTTATGCCGTAAATAGTAGTAGAAAGTTATAGAAAAAAATCTCACAACTTAAAACCCACTCTTCATGGGTCCAGACAATATTTCTGGGAATATATTAAAAATTATGGGTTACCATATTAGCAAGCCCCTCTGCCACATGTTCCAGGACTCACTAAATACAATGAATATCCCCACAGATTGGAAAATACTGAAAATCACACCAATTTATAACAAGCATTTGTCAATATCTGATGTCTGATGCATGGTAAACCATTTTTCTTGTTGTTGTTTTATTTTTTTAGTTGTGACCACAAGTTTTGAAGATACATGTTTTAGGATTTGCCTGGTAGACATGACATGTACTATTTATAGTATATTGGCCAAAATGTCATCTCACACCAGAGGTATGAAAATACATCTCATCCAGGATTTTCAAAATGACATGTCAGGTTTATGAGGTGATGTGGAAAAATAGCTCTGTTGAAAGTTTGGAGTCATAATATTGAAAGTTAATGAAGTTATGAGTGAATGCTGAAATAGGGTAACGTTCAGTCATAACCTGGGTATTGTACCATATCTGTACACCACGTTTTCAGCATAGCCTTCTTACTACCCCACATAATGAATCTGGCAGGTGACAATTTCCAAATCCCCATGAAAACATCATTCTGTACCACTGAAAAATCATTCTGTAGCACAGGCACGAAAGCACATTTTGGCCAGGATTTGAAAAATGACAGCTGTCACATTCATGAGGTGCTGTAAAGAAATTGCTATGTTGAAAATTTGAGGTCAAAATATTAAAAATCACCAGAGTTATGAGCCTGCATTTGCAAATTTCAACACAGGCTCATAACTTTGTTGTTTTTTAATATTTTTACACTCAGTTTTCAATATAGCCTTCTTATGGCCCCACCTCATGAACAAGGGCAGAGAAAATTTTCAACTCTGGCACAAAAGGTGATTTCATGCAGCAACTGCAAAATCACCTTTTGGGACAGATTTACCTAATGTGACTAAAATTGTTCATGAGGTGGGGTCCCAAAAAAGGTAGGTTGAAAATTTGGGGCAAAATATTCTAAAATGGCTAAGTTATACCACTAAGTTCAAAACTCTTATTGAAATACATTGAACTGCATACCTGATTTCTTCAGTTTGCAGTTGAATAATGAAGATGTATCTGTGGTTCAGAGAAGATGACAGTGTCAGACCCCTGGTGGGTAAGTAAGGGCTTGGGAAGTGTGGGGAGGTGGGTGCTGAATGGGAGGTTTAGGTGGGGGGTGCAACTAATGGCACAACAGACTCGATGCACAGTTTTCTTTTTTACAGGATTAAAAAATAAAAGAGAGGGACAGACTGCATTCCGACACTGGAATTGGGCATCCCAGTGCTGGATATGCTTGAGAACAGTGGTGGGTGACCTGGAGGGAAGATGGGTGTCAAGAGAAGTGACTGCGGGGGTAGGTACCCCTCTCCACTTTAATTAAAATAATATTTGACCTAGAGGGGAGGGGGTGTCAAGAGATGTGGTTGTGGGGTGGCACCCTGCTCCACTTAAATTAAAACAATATATGTACAGAGATGGGAAGGTTGGGTGGGCAGAACAAACATTTGGAGGGGACAGGGACATTAGAAAAAAATGAATTCCCGAATTCAGCTAAATATGTTTTTAGCTACAAGAAAGAAAGCCGAACTTGGGAAACTAGTTAATGTTTTGAAATGAGGGTAGAAAGTACTGTAATCACTTAGTGGAGCCATGACACTGGGCATGCATGTATGCATATTCATACACATATGCATAGACGCATACCCAATATCACAGCTCCACTTTTGGGGTGCGATTACAGTACTTTTTACCTTCATTTCAAAACATTAACCTGAGTTCAGCTTTCTTTCTTGCAGCTATAAATTTATTAAGCTGAACTCAGGTACTCTGGTCCGACTCCGTGCCACTAACTAAGACTAGTATTCACAGCGTATCAGCTGCTTACTGACTGGCCAGCTTTATGCAAATCAAAGGACTGAAGCCATCTGATTGGAGCGGCTTCATCCTTTGAAATGCACAAGGTTTCCATCTCACAAGTAGCAAGTGATGTCAAGCAGAGAGTGCATGGTCATTAGCATAGACTGCTAAGCTCCTGCTATTCTCAACTGCAATGGGCTCAGCAGTGACACACCCCATTAATCCACTTTCAGTGTAGCAAAATGTTTGGTGTGCACACTGGCATCAAATATAAAAAGGGGTGCAAACATATGATTGGTAACTACCGACCTATAGGTTTTATACCTGTACCAGGGAAGACCTTGGCATGTATTATAAAAGAGATAATTGACAGTCAAATACATGATCTTGATCCTGTACATCATAATCTCAAAAAAATGAAGGTCATGTACCAGTAACCTGCTTTGCTTTTATGAAAACATTAGTGCCTCATTGGATGTTAGAAAACCAGGTGACATTGTTCAATTCATGGACTTCAGCAAGACAGTCGGTCTCGTACCATACCTGACAATTATCCAAAAAATGGCTGAGGCAAATTTTGAACCATGTTTAGTTAAATGAACCATGAACTGGCTGATGAACAGGATCCAATCAGTCAAAATAAAGGGTTTACATCTAATATCTGCAATGTTTCTAGTGGAGTGCCACAGGGCTCTGTTCTGGATCCATTAATCTTCTACTTATTCACAGCTGGCCCAACCAAGAACTTAAATTGTTGGGCCTGATCACTGATGATTCCAAAATAGGTGGACCTTGTGCAACACCAGCACAATCTCATTGCATTC
Source organism: Neoceratodus forsteri (assembly GCA_016271365.2). Classification (NCBI taxonomy): domain Eukaryota; kingdom Metazoa; phylum Chordata; order Ceratodontiformes; family Ceratodontidae; genus Neoceratodus; species Neoceratodus forsteri. Next base: position 839,245,182 of record CM028131.1, read on the forward strand.
AAGCCAGCTTAGACAATATACACAACTGGAGCAACAAGTTGGAAATTACATTTAATAGTGAAAAGTGTAAAGTAATGTACTTAGGTCATAACAATCCCAAATTCTCATTCAAATTGGGACCATAGTAGCTAACAGAGAGTTCCTGTGAAAGAGACCTGGGAGTACTCATTACATCTGATAAGATGTCTCAAAAACAATGCAATGTGATTATAGCTAGAGTACACAGGGTGCTCTGTTCAATCAAATGTAACATTTCCTTGCAACATAGAGATGTTATCTTCCCCTTACATAGAGGCTACATTAAGCCACACCTAGACTTTGTTATTTTCTTCGGCTGTCCTTTCAAGGCAGGACAAATAAGGCAGCTTCAGCAAGTCTGGCATATGGCAACAAAGTTGATACACAAAATACGGGAGGAAACATACAGTGCCTGAACACACTACAGCCCATGCCACTATCCTTAAAAAGACTGAGGTATGACCTGCTAATGACTTACAAAATAATATATTATCCTACTTTAATGAGTGACCTTAATATTTAATTTAAATTTGGTATAACTGAGACAAGGGGGCCATCTTCTCAACTCTTAGGGAAACTTTTTAATAATAAAAATGAAAATACTGTTTATCCAATAGAATAGTAAATATTTGGAATTCACTAACTCTGGTAATCATAATTAGTACAACTGCAAATGAATTGAAGAACAGATTGGATAAGCATCTAACTAATGTACTTATGAAGTACTACTAGGACAATTGAGCTATTGATGGGCTTTTGCCTTCTCAGCTCCTACCCACCTTAGTATGAAACTTAGCATCACCTTCCTCTCACCTGCCACCATAGTTCCCCTAGTCCCAGTCTGCCCCACAGTCAGTTTAAATGTCTCATATAGACGTCAATCATCTGCCCAGCGTGCAGGCCCCCTCTCTTGCAAGGTGAAGTCCGTCACCCTTGAAGAGTCTCCATTCCCAACAGTCCCCCCCAGTCCCCCACAAAGTGGTACCCCTTCTTCTGACACCACCCATCAAGCCACCCATTAAACTCCTCTATTGCACCACTCCTTGTCCTAAACTGCTTTCCTTCCCTGCCCCACACAGGGAGGACTTCTGAAAAGGCCTGGGAGGCTGTGTTGACAATCTATCCTTCAGTTTAAGGAAGTTCCACATCACCATCTCCACAAATTGGTTTGCTAGATCATTAATACCTAGGTGTACCAGCACCCCCAGTCCCTCCTCATGCTTCTTCTCTGCCATCCTCCCTATTCTGTCTGAATACTGGATGACCGATGCACCAGAAAGAAACTGGCCCATCCCACTCCTGTCCATCCTCCCTCCACTACACTCTCAACCTCTCTAATCATCAACAAGAGCCCTGGTTTTCCATTCTTAATGGAAAAACTGGCAAAAATCATGGAACCCTATTTGTGAATTTTGAATTCTTCCACCAGTGCCACAAGGAAATCACATGTTACTGCAAGGAATTCACAAGATTTCAGCATCTTAAAATGGATGCTGCTCTGCTGTGCATTCTTTCTGCTCTGCTACTTATAGAATCAGTAAGGAAACCACCCACACTGCTTCGTTGTAACCACCCCTGCTTCAGTTAACCACCCCTGCTGCCCTCCAATCTTTTGATCAACTGAGGACTGCACTCCATCCTGAAAGCACAGTTTACATTTAGTATGTGCCTAAACTTCTTTTATTAGTTATATTACAATGGATATATATATATTTTTTTAAAGCAGAGAATCAGCACACTTGGGAAATTGGACTAGGCAGCGGGGGTGGGGGAGTCATGTTTAAAGTTTAACTGCTCGTTAACCCTTTATTTGATCAGGTGATGTGACTGCTCACCAACCTGAAAGTAACGTTTTTCTGTAGAAAAAGTATATGCTTAAATGTTTTTCATGCTGGATGATTTAAAAGAACAACAACAAAAAGCTAAATATCAACCCACTCAGGGAACTGGGCTGGGCAGCAGGAGTAGGGGTGTCAACTGTCAAGATTAAAGTTTAATAGCACTGCATCTAACCTTTTGATCAGCTGACGCAACTGCTCTCCATCCGGACAGTAGCATTTCTGTGTAGAAAAACAGTATGTGCCTAAGCTTTTTTTGCACTGCAAGATTATAATCCAGAAAAGCTTAGTATCAGCACACTTGGAGAATCAGGCGGGGAGGGGGGCCTTCCAGTCGAGTGTCCTTAATTGCATTTATTTAAATGCGTGTCTTTAGGAAGCTGAACTGTTAGTCTTGCTGAGCTAGGAGGATCAAGGTATGCTTGCTGATCTGGCTATCTTTGTGTAGGATCAACAACTGGAGGGGGTTTCACAATACTCTGTAGTCACCCATATAATCAAGGCAGCCCCCACTTGCCCCAGAGGTATGGACCCTACAAGTCAGCACGCAGTGTCTCTGCATCACTTTCTAAACCCCACCATTCCAGGGGAGTCTGGATCAGCTTATCTCACAAACCCAGATCTATCACTTGCCAGTGCTGTGCACCACCAGTCTGAGCCACTATTTTGTTTTTAATTTAGGAGTGTTTTTTTTTTTAGCTGGGTGGGTGGGTGGATGGGTGAGCTGGTTTGCTAATGGTGTAATCGCTGGCTGTTCTCCATGTTGCTGTTGATAGTTGTGTGTCCATGTGTGTGTGGCGGGTTTAACTTTTGTGTGCCCCTGAATTTGCTGTATGACCTGGGTGCTGTTGTTACCCTACCTGTTACTGTATGATGCCAGCATGGGTGGTGATGGGGTGCTGCAAGAGCACCCAAGCCAGACTGCAAACTCAGAGGCACACAGTAGGTAAGGTGTTTGATATTGTACAATGCCAGTGGGCAGACTGGGGCTGCTGTTGTTGCTTGTCGTGTTGCTCTAAGTGATTTGGGGGGACCTTAGCATCTGTGTTCCCTTGAATTTGCAGTATGGCCCAATTGTTGTTGTCACTCTACATGCCACTGCATAATGTCAGCATGGTTGAATGGAGTGCTGTAACCTCACCTAAGCCAGAAAGAACACTCAAAGACACACAGAAGGTAAGGCCCCAGGTACTGTATACTGCCACTGGGCAGAGTGGTATTCAATTCACATCTGAGCTCTGACTTGAAAACTGAGAGGCCGCCTTTCCACAGAGACCAAGTACAAGCAAAATAAAAGTATCTGCATGTTTGGTAGATGCATGATTTTACATTAGAAGGTCCTTTACTAATGACTTGTGGATTTTGTAGGTGGAGGCACTTTATTTCAAGGAAGCTAATTCAGGCAGTTAAATGTTAGATAGGACTAAATCATGGGAGTCCACCTTGGCGTCTGGTGCTTCGGCTTAATTCACATATGAGTTCCTGCAAACTAAGAGACCTGGAAATTTGTAACTTGGGCATATGGGGAGTGGGTGTTGAAGGAAGGGGACTATATTGCTGTGACTACTGCCATCACCCTTGAATGATGGGGCTGCACTATTTCTACTACTGTCACATCCAAGGGTTGTGGCCTGTAGTGCTTCTGCCATCACCCCTAAGAGATGGGGCTGCAGTGTTGCTGCTGCCATCACACCTAAGGAATTGAAGCCTTAGTGTTGCTGCTCTCACCCCTGAGGGATTGGGGCCATAGTGTTACTGCCATCACACATGAGGGATGGGGGCCATAGTCTTGCTGCCATCACACATGAGGGATGGGGGCCATAGTGTTGCTGCTGCTGTCACCCCTGAGGGATGGTGGCTGTAGTCTTGCTGCTGCTGTCACCCCTGAGGGATGGGGGCCATAGTCTTGCTGCTGCTGTCACCCCTGAGGGATGGTGACCATAGTGCTGCTGCCATCACAAATGAGGGATATGGTCCGTAGTGCTGCTGCCATCATGACTGAGGGATAGAAGATGTAGTGTTGCCATCACCCCTGAAGGATGAGGGCCAAAGTGTTGCTGTCACACCTGAGGGTTGGGGTGGTGGTAGTGCTGCTGCTGCCATCACAACTGAGAGTTGAGGACCATAGTGCTGCTGCAGCTGTCACACCTACATGATGAGGCCATAGCGCTGCTGCTGCCATTGCCTCTGAGGGATTTCTGGCTACAGTGCTTCTGCCATCACACCTGAGGGATGGAGGTCATAGTGCTGCTGCCATAACCCCTGAAGAGTGAGGGCCATAGTGCTGCCGCCATTACCTCTGAGGGGTGGGAGCCATAGTGCTGTTGCCCTCACACCTGAGGCAATGCGGGCTATAGTACTGCTCCTTCTGCTTTCACTGCCACCCTTCAGTGATGGGGGCTGTAGTGCTTCTGCTGTCACCCCTGAGGGGCAGAGACCATCATGCTGCTGCTGTCACCCCTGAGGGACTGGGGCCATAGTGCTGGTGCCATCATCCCTTAGGGATGAGAGCTGTAATACTGCTGCCATGCCATCACATCTTAGAGGTGAGGGTGGCAATGCTGCTGCCATTACCCCTGAAGGATGGAAACCATACTGCTGCTGCATTCTGCAATCACCCCTAAAGGTTGGGTGCCATAGTGCTGCTCCTGCTGCTATTGCTGTCACCCCTCAGGGATAGGGCCATAGTGCTACTGAAGTCACATGTGAGGGATGGTCAACCACAAACACACACACACACACACACACACACACACACATTGGCCTCCAAGATCTGTACATTTGGATCACTAGAGTGAATAGGCCTTAATAATAGTGGGAGAACTGTGTATACGTATGACACAAAACCAAAGTGAAGTACAGGTTGAGCTTTTTATAAAGTTTACTACTTTTAATAACTTGAAGGACTGATGAACAATACTAGAAAGAAAAACTAAAATACATGCAAGCTGAGAAAAAAAATTAAAGCTCACAAAACAAGATATCGATAAAAATGAATTTTGGCATTGTAGACACCTGTGATAATATGGGTTTTATTTGGCAAAACAGATTTTGCCCTTTTTTCAGTCATGGTAAACCAGTGTCCATTACTCCCTAGCCACTGAGGTTCTCCTTGTAGACTTGCTCCCCTTGGGTGCCATCACATTGTCCTGCCCTTGCCCATTGACTGACTTGGAGTCCCCACCAGCGGAGTCAGTTGCTTGAGTCTACTCTAGGGATGTGAAGCAGCTTGCCATCTGGATAGTGCTGGGCTAGACAACTTCCTCATGGCTATCCCTGCTCCCTATCCCCCTCCCCACCACTGTCCACCCCCCAGGACCAGTGAGTCTTTGGGGAAGTGGTCTCTGGTTGAGCTGGTGATGCAGCTGAGATATTTCTACTGTTGCTGCCACCAGCAGTGCCTGGATCTCTGCAATAGTCCTGCAGATGGGGCAATGCCCCCTCCTCCAGAGGATATCCCCAGAGAAGAGCACCCCACAACTGCCACATCTGACTGACTCCCCTCTGAACCCCACTGCTATACAGACCAATGAATGAGGCTAAACCTAGCTGATGTGGTTTCCAACAACAGATTCACAGTTTACAATGTGTGGTATCCACCTGGCTTATGATATTGAACAGAAGACAGCAAACTCAACAGCTAAAGCACTAAACAGAGAACTAAACTAACTTGTAGGGCTCAGCTATAGCACAGAAAACAGTAATGAAAACTACTTTGTAATGCTCACCCAGATAGAGTGTAGCTGTAAGCATTAACTATATGATACAAAAACTGTCTAGCAACTGACACCTGCCATAGCAAGTACAACTGTATAGTGTATGAGAGAGTGCTGTTGTGTATAGAAATCGATGACTGGAATCAGTCTGTTGTGCATTAGTAGTGATGTCAAACTCCTGTTGTGCTTCACTGAAGATGTCACTACTAATGCACAACATCGAATCAGTGCTCGGGCTGAAAATCTCCTCAGTCATGCCGACCGTTGCCAGAGCTGTCGCCTAATAAGCAGACCTCTGAGTGGATGCCCTGAAAACAGCAACAGATAAGACAATTTTATGTGTCTCTCTCCCTAGGCTTCTTGATTATATGGGGAAAAAAAAGCATTCTCGCTAATCACGATGCCGCTGTATGTGAGTGCCTTCTCATACACTATAAAAGATTGTGTATGAGCAGGCATACACAGACAAAGGTATGCTTGAAATCTCTAGGTTTCCTTGGTGACAGAAGACCTGTCGAGCTGGGCTCTCGAGGTCTACTGTCACCAAGGAAACCTCTCGATGCAAGCATACCCTTATTGTGTATGCCTGCTCATACACAATCCTCTATACAGTGTATGGTGGAATGCTGTTATGCATGGAATTCCATGCCTGGAATATGCTTATAGTGTATAGTAGAATAATGTTCTTGGTGGAAATCCATTGCTACAACATCACATCAACTACTTTGTTGTGCTGCACTAGCTACGTAGCTACTGCAGCACAATAACTTCGAACATGTTCACGCATGAACATCACAGAAACCTCTGCTCTTCCTGAAATGTCCACGGTGGTGAAAGTGGACCCCAGGAGAGAGCAGCAGTGAGAAACAATGCAAAAGTAAGATCAAAGTCTTTGATTTTTGATTGCCCATGTGCTATACCTGCATCCTCCCAGGAAGGTGACCACAGTCCTTAGTGGTAGGTTTAAATGTTAATTGGATGAGCATTCAGACAAGTCAGAGGGATGCTGTATTGCCAAAGGAAGCAACAATAGCCTTCCCCCAGATGATGAAGCAGCAGGGATGGATTGATTGAGGGGAGTAAGCTCCTCTAGAGCAGGGGCACAAGAAGACAGGGTTGGGGACAAGACAGAGAATGAGAAGAGTATAAATTAGAAAAGCAAGTATAAAGGAGCAAAGGAGACAGGTAAAGGAGAAGGTACAAATGGAAGAGGTAGGTCAGGGGGAGCTTAAGGGAACAGCACAAACAGGAAGGGGAGGAACAGGTCAGAAACTCAGTTATGCTATCACATCAGGCACTAATTCAGATCAGACAGATTTTCAGGTTGCAAAGTAATGTTAGTTTGCTTCATTTGTGGGTAAAACTCATAGCTTTTAAACCATGTTTATAGTGGTGACAGCCTTCTGTGTGCTTGAAACCATTTACAGTCTTGGTGCCCACCACATCCACTGGTAGACTGTTCCATGACTCCACCACCCTCTCTGTAAAATAGAGCTTCCTCAAATTTCTCTTAGACCTTCCACCCACCAGTTTCCACTCTTGACCTCAGATTCTTGACTCTATACTCCTGCTAAATAGCTCCCTGCAATTCACCTTGTTTATTCCCTTCAGGAACTTGAAGGTCCTTAACATATCTGCCCTATCTTGCCTGATCTCCAGTGAGTACATATTCAGTACATTGAGAGGATCTTCATAATAGCTACCCTGTTAGCTCTGAATCTTCTTGGTCACCCTGTGTTGTACCATCACCAGCCTGTCCCTGTCTTTCGTTAAGTGAGGACTTCAGAACTGAGCACAGCATTCCAGGTGCGGCCTCACCAGTGACCTATATAGAAGTGGTGTACCTCGTTTCTCCTGCTGTCAGTACTCCTTCTGATACACCCCAGCATCCTATTAACCTTACTATAGGCCTTGCTACATTGGCTTATTTCCTTGAGGGTGTCGATAATGATGACTCCCAGATCCCCTTACTCTGCTGCAATGCTCTGTTTAAGCCCAACCATCTAGTACTCTGGGATTTTTTTTTCCTAGGTGCATAACCTTACAATTTTTCCTGTTGAATTTCATCTGCCAAATCTTAGACCACCTTGCTAGCTTTTATAGATCCCTCTGCATCTCCGTGATCCCTTAAGAACATAAGAATGTAGCCAGCAGGAGACCATATGGTCTATATAGACTGCTCAATTTGTTGCAGGGTTCTAGTTTTACCCTTACACCAGTGTCCCTGGTCCCCAGTGTCCCTGGCCCCCTTTGTTGCTATCTACCCAACTGCAGGGCTTCATGTAATCTGCAATGAGACACAACTTGCCCCGGATGCCCTCCAATGTTACTGATGAACATATTGAAGAGAACAGGGCCCAGGACAGATCCCCGTGGCACCCAACTCGTGATCTGCCTCTCTTCCTATCTGACCGTGTTTACCACCATCCTCTGTCATCTCTCATTCAGCCAGTTTCCTACCCATCTAACTCAATTCTTAGCCATGCCCAGATCCTCAAGCTTCTTCAGCAATGTTTTCTGTTGCACTGAGTCAAAAGTCTTGCTGAACCCAAAGTAGAGTAAATCCACATTGTGGCTCTTCTCTACTATGTTTGTTATCCAGTCGAAGAAAACAATCAAGTTGCCTGACAAGACAGACCACCCTGTCCAAAACCCATACTGTTTACTATCCTGTAGATTCTTGCTGTCTAGGTAGTCCACATTGTCCTCTCTGATCAGTGATTCCATCAGTTTACCCAGTAGACAAGTAGCACACACGGTAACTTTCTCGGAAGTGCTACCTGTCTGTGGCATGGATGAGGCTAGGATACTTCACACCATGGGATTCAATGACTGGTTGAAAAACTGGTGCAGAGCTCAGGGATTTGGCTTCATTGGGGACTGGGGCTCCACCTGGAGGGATGCAAACCTATACTGGTGTGATGGTCTGCATCTGTCCAGGAGGTGAACCAGGATCCTAGGAGATAGGTTTCAATGCTTCATTAGCAAGCATTTAAACTAGCCAAGGGGGGAGGCACTGAAAAGGAGAAGGGAAATCCTAGCCCCACCACCAAAAAAAAATCAGGGCAGCTAGTGAGGTAAACACCAAGATAGAGCAGTTGATAGGGAGAAGGCAGGGGTAAATGGAGAAAAAGACAAAGGCAGCAAGTACAGGAATGGGGCAAAAAGAAATAAGGCCATAAAAAAAATGGAGGGTAATGAGTACCAATGCCTGTAGTCTAGGTAAAAAGCTCCCAGAAATGGTGGCCTTGATGGAAAAGGGATGCCTGGATATCATGGCAGCCGCAGAAATGTGGTACACAGAGAACCATGACTGGGATGTTAACATACCAGGGTACACAATCTACAGGAGGGACAGGGAAGGTAGATGAAGAGGAGGAGGAGCTCTCTATGTAAGGGAAGAGATCAAAGCAACAGAACTAAAGGGTAAACAGGGAGGAGTAGAGGCACTGTGGATCACCCTGGAGACTAGAAATGGCACCACAATCCACACAGGGGTTGTATACAGACCCCCGTCTCAGGGGGAGGAACTGGACAAGGAAATGATAGAAGGCATGATGGAATGATGGAAGACTAGGTTTGCTGGCAAAGGCACCTAGCTTCACCTGAGCTCTTTTTTTCTAGGTTGCTTGAAAGGACAGAGCAAATAACCTTACCAGAGCAAGGAAAATGATTAAGGCTTCTTTTGGCCAGGCAGATTTACTGTGTGTTGTTATTTTCATTTTGTACTCACAGGGATTGTTACTGTTTGTTGCTAACATTTTATTGCTTTATTTTTCTCTGATTCAAATTGTTGTTGCTGGGTATACCTTCTGCTGTATTATTACAGGGTGTGCCTACAGGTGTGTGCTTACAGATTACTGCTGTAATCTTCTGATTCAAATTGTCTTTTGCAAGATATATCATCTCTTACTGCTTTATTTTTCTCTGTAGCAAAGTGTTTCTTACAGGGTATATCTTCTGTGAAATTATTACAGGTGGTGCTTTACAGGTTTTACAGTTTAGTCTATCATTAGGATAAGCTTTCAGGGCTACTGCATTTGCTGCTGGCTGATTGTTTCTGCTCTTACCTCCTTGTTTCTTTCATCCATGGTTCTTCTTTTTCAGCAGGGGAAGGGCCCAGCCACCCACCCCCATCCCCAACCACCCCACTCTACACTCCTTTTATAGGGTAGCACAGTCGTGACATTTTCTGTAGCAAAGCAGGAAGGGGACGATCAGAAGGGTATGCCCACAGTGACCTCATTTACAGGGGTACTAGTAATTTAACTTGTTATAACAAGTTATACAAAAGCAAACAAACAAAACACAAAATCAAACTTTTGCTTTCATTTTCTTCCTTCTAATTACACTGACCAGGTTATAAACTCAGCAACTTATTTGGAATGGATATCATTAACTGCAGGTACTGTGGAACACTTTTCAGAAGGGCAGTTTTACAGGATTTAGGACACTGTCCTACATGCTGGGCCATTGGAGATCTAAGGGCTCAGCACCAGGCAGCATGGGCAGAGATTGCGCACCTCAAACTGTATATTCAAGAGGAAATGTATTATAAGAACCACCCACCATTTCCCCAACATCCAACAGAAGCACCTCGACCACAGAAGGTAGTCGGTCCGGGAGGTTGGCAGGTGGTTAGGAGGGGCAAATTGGGTGCCCCATCACTCGGTGCTCTCCAACATATCACCTACACAAACCATATAAAAACTACAAACAGGTATCTGCCTCTATCTCCGAAATCAGTCAAAGGGGCAGAGGAAAATTCAGAACAGGACACTGCAGCACAGGAGATAGCACAACAAAACTCACCCAAAACAGGAACTAAAACTAAAAAAGCAAAAAGGAAATCCAAAAAAACTTCTGATCATAGGAGACTCCATGATCCGGGGAGTTGATACGTATCTCCAGCCAAGGGTAATGTTCAGATGTCTCCCAGGTACATCAGCATGGAGAGACACTGACCACATTGCTAAAATTGTTCAGGAAGCAGGAGAAAACACTGATGTCCTGGTACACATAGGGACTAACAATCTCGCAAGCCGGTCAGTTGTGGAGACCAAGGAACACCTGACCAGGCTGGGTGACAAACTATTATTGATTTCATCTGGCATCTCCTTCTCTGAGATCCTGCCAGTCTGGGAGAGGTGGGGAGATGGACGGAAGGTCAGAGAAGGGAAGATAGGGGAGCTCAACATATGGCTCGAGGGCTGGTGCCAGGAAAAAGGACACAAATTTGTAGGGAACTGGCAACAGTTTTAGGAGTGAAAGTTCTTTAAATTTGATGGACTGTATCTGACTAAGGACGGAGTCAGTGCATTGGGGCAGAAGTTTGACGCCTCTGCAGAATATTTAAACTAGCAAATGAGGAGAGAGGTGCAGCACCACATATGTCAAATGGGAAGAAAACCCTTCCCCCCTCAGCTAGTGGTCAAATAGAAGTTCTGCATGTTTGTAGTTCATTTGCATCACCAGGTAAGGAAAAAGGTCTGGCTCCCCATACAACACACAGGGGAAGCGCCAGACCTCACCCAACAACTAACACACCAAAATCTGGCCAATGGAAAATCATGTACACAAATGCTCGCAGTCTGGGAAACAAGATCCCAGTCCTGCAGGTAATAATGACAGAGGCTAAATTGGGCATAGTAGCCATTAGCGAGACATGGTTTACCAGTAACCACACTTGGGAGACTTCAGTACCTGCCTATGTACTGTTCAGAAGAGACCGAGGTGGAAAAAGGGGGGGGTGGAGTGGCCCTTTATGTCAATGAAAATATCAAAGCTACAGAAATTCAGAATACACATAAGGAGGCAGAAGAACTGTGGGTCACCCTGGAAACAGGAAATGGGACAGCCATATGTACTGGGGTTGTGTACAGGCCTCCATATCAGGGGAGGACATAGACACATTACTGTTAGAAGATATACAAAACATGACAGCTAAAGGGGAGGTTCTGATAATGGGAGACTTCAACATGCCAGAAATAGATTGTTCAATACCAACAGGAACATCTACCAGAACTAGACACATTGTGGATTCCCTGCAGAGGGAGGGACTCAAACAACTGGTACAACAACCCACAAGAGACAGGGCTATCCTAGATCTAGTACTGACTAACAGGGAAAGAATCACAGATCTCAAAGTAGAAAGTCACCAGGGACCAGTGACCATCACATGTTATGGTTCAATTTGGCCACTAGAACTAAATCATCCCATTCCAAAGCAAAAATATGGGACTTCAGAGGAGCTGACTTTGATAAGATGGCCAATGGAGTTAAGATAGCCCTGACAAAAGGAAATACAGGTAAGGGGGTACAGGCAAAGTGGGCAAGCATTAAAGATGCAATACTTGAAGCAACATCCCATTGTGTTAGAAAGAAAAGGAAGTGCAAAAGAAGAAGGAAACCACTTTGGTTCTCAAAAACAGTAGCAGAAAAGGTCAGAGCCAAAAGGCTGACCTTCAGGAAATATAAGGGAACGCAGCAGGATGACGATAGGGAGGCATACCAAACTTCCACAAGGGAAGCAGGGAAGGCAGTAAGGCAGGCAAAGGCCCAAACCAAGGAAACACTAGCACAAACAGTAAAAGAAGGTGACAAGACTTTCTATAGATGTATTAGTGAAAGGAGAAAGTCCAGAGGGGGTATTGCTAAGATCAAAGGGGATAAGAGGGCATGTGAGGAGGAGGACCATGTAAAAGCATATATCCTAAATAGATACTTCTGCTCAGTATTTACTGAAGAGAAGGTAGGGCAGGACCCACAGCTCAGCACCATGGACACGGGTGGAGGGAGGTGTGCACTAGTCCCTTCACAAAAGAAAGGGTCCTACAAGAGCTCGATAAGCTAAGGGTGGACAAGACAATGGGACCTGATGGCATACATCCCAGGGTACTGAAGGAGCTAAGGGTGGAACTAGCAGAGCTGTTATCAGAACTGTTTAGTGAGTCTCTGAGCACAGGAGAGGTTCCAGAACACTGGAGAAGAGCTCATGTGATCCTGCTCCACAAGAGTGGTAGCAGGGAGGAGGCAGAGAACTACAGAACAGTCAGTCTTACCTCAATAGTGGGCAAGATTATGGAGGCACTCCTTAAGGAAAGGATAGTGCAACACCTGGAATCCATAGGAGCACAGGATCCAAGACAACATGGGTTTACAAAAGGAAGGTCCTGTTAAACTAATCTCATAGATTTCTTTAATGGGTAACCAGAGTGGTGGACCACGGGGGAGCAGTTGATGTCACCTACCTTGACTTCAGCAAAGCTTTTGATACTGTTTCACATAGAAGATTGATTAATAAGCTGGGTAGGCTTGAGGTGGGTCAGAAGTTGGTCAGCTGGGTGGCAAACTGGTTGATGGGCAGAAAACAGAGACTGGTGGTAAACGGTATATGGTCAGAAGAGATGCAAGTCACAAGTGGGGTACCTCAGGGATCAATTCTGGGGCCAGTCCTCTTCAATATCTTCATCAGTGACATTGCAGATGGACTGGAGGGTAAGGTTTGTCTGTTTGCAGATGACACCAAGATCTACAACAGAGTAGATGATCCAGATGGGGTGGGCAGAATGAGAAGAGATCTGGATAAACTAGCAAAATGGTCGGAAGCGTGGTAACAGGGGTTTAATGCAAAGAAGTGCAAGATCATGCACGTAGGGAAGAGAAACCCTGCTTAACCCCCCATCACGACCATCCTAGGAGAAACCCTGGAATTTGTGCCAAAATTCAAATACCTGGGGGTCTGGCTAGACTTCAAACTTTCCTTTGCAGACCACCTGGAGGATTTGTTAAAAAAACTGAGGCAGAGACTAGGTCTCTTCTTCAGGTTAAACTGCCTACTAACTACAGAGGCCTAGAGACAGCTAGTTCATTCTACATTCCTTTCCCTAATTGATTACACGACTTTATATACAGCCAGTGTGCTACTTCATACCTCAGTAAATTAGACATACTTTATCACAGAGCCCTGCGCTTCATCACTGGTCTCCCCTTCTCCACCCATCACTGCTCTTTATATGCGGCCATAGGTTGGACCTCACTACACTACAGACAAATTAAAAATGCAGCTCTCTGGACATACACAGCTATCACTGGCAAACTTCCACAGTACATTGTTGATTGCCTGACTCTCAATATGCATGGAACCTATGCCCTAAGAAGCTGTTCACTGATTTCTCTGAATGTGCCCAAAGCCCTAACGCGTTTTGGGAGAGCTGCCATAGGATTCATTCTACCGTCACTCTGGAATGTGCTACAGAAATCACTGAAACCAAGAACTCCTGTTAGTATTACTGTGTTTAAGTCCTTATACTCAAAATACATTACAGAAGCCTGCAACTGCTTCCAACGATCCTAGCTCTGGAATGTGCTACAGAAATCACTGAGACTGAGGACTCCTGTTAGTCTCACTGTGTTTAAGACCTTATACTCAAAATACATTACAGAAGCCTGCAACTGCTTTCAATGATCCTAGCTTACTTACACCCCCCTTCCACATCCTCCCTGCTTTTCCTGTCCTCCTTCCTTCTTGTATCAGTGCATAATTTGTCCTTGAGCCACCTACTTATCTGCTGCCCTAAATCTTACCTTCCCTCACCCACCTATTCCTTGTATACCCACAGCATCTCATTCCTTAGCTCCTAGTATTATCCCAGTTCCAGACCCCCCCACACTGGCTGCCCACTTCTCCTGACACATGTCTTCCCCTTGATACGCCTGGGTCTTTTTAAACTGACTATGTATGTCTCTTCGCTTGTAGCATCCACTTCAACTAATCTCTTCGCTGGACTATAATGCCTTTACCTTACAGGAATACTAAACCATGTATGTTGCTGTATCTGATATAAATTTTTACTGACTTGCTAACCTATTGTTATGTATACCCTTACCGACTGTCTTTTACCTGAACCCAAATGTACTTTACCTTATCCTGTCTATTGCAGGCCTACCTGTACTGTTGTACTCTTACATCTACTGTCTATTTGTCTGTATATAAATGCATTGTTACTTGACTTGTTTAATGCGTGTCCACCTTGTAAATGAGCTTGCTCAATGGTGTTCGCCTGGATAAATAAAGAATTTGATTGATTTATTGATTTGATTGATTGATTGATTGATTGAAACCCTAAAGCCACCTATAGGCTGGGAGGAGAGTTGCTGGCAGTCATAAGGGAAGAAAGAGACTTGGGCGTCATCAACACAGATGTCCTGAAATCATCCAAGCAGACCACTAAAGCAGTAGGTAAGGCTAGAGGGATGTTGGGGTGTATTAGTAGGGGTATCACAAGTTGGAAGAAGGAGGTAATAATCCCTCTATACAAGACATTGGTTAGGCCTCATCTGGAGTACTGCGTGCAGTACTGGAAGCCACACCTCCGCAAGAACATTAACCAAATTAAGGCAATCCAGAGTAGGGCAACCAAAATGGTGCAGGGACTGCATCAGAAAACATATGAGGACAGATTAATGGAGCTCAATATGTATATCCTAGAGCAATGTAAGAAAAATAGCAGGACAAGAGGACACAGCATGAGATTAGAGGGAGGCACAGTTAAGGGGTAATGTGAGGAAGTTCTTTTTCACAGAATGGGTGGTGGATGCATGGAACTGCCTACTTCAGGAAGTGGTGGATATGAATACAGTGCAGAGCTTCAAACAGGCATGGGCTTGGCATAAGGGAGCAATACAAGAGTATGAATATATAGGCCATTGACATAGCAAAGGCCGATGGCACATTCATAAGGCAGAAAAAGAAATGGGCAGACTGGACGGGCCTTGCAGTCCTTATCTGCCATCAACTTCTATGTTTCCATGTTTCTATGCATCCTTAGGATGGCAGAGAAAGGGGAGAGATTGCTGATGGGGGACCTGAATATGCCAGATGTTAACTGGAGCACTTTTGCTGCAGCCACATCCAAGAGCAGGGCCATTCTCGATGCCCTACAGGGGGCATGCCTCAGACAGCTAGTTTTGGAACCCACTCGGGAGGGAGCAATCTTAGACCTGGTACTCTCAAATGGGGACGGAGAGAGGATCTCAGATCTAGAAGTGGGGAGCCATCTGGGAACAAGTGACCACCAAACAGTGTGGTTCACGATAAACAGCACTGTGGAGTCAAGCCATACAAAAGTGAAGGTACTGCACTTCAGGAGGGCTGATTTTGTCAAAATGAGAGAGTGCCTCAGAAAAGAACTAGCAAACAGGCAAGAAGGTGGGGTGGAGCAACAATGGGGAAACATCAAAACCACCATCATAGAGGCAACAAGCCTTTGTGTGATGCAAATAAACAAATCAAAATGAAAGGAAAAACCACTACGGTTCTCAAAAGAAGTGGCGGACAGAGAACTGTGCCAGTTAAAGCAGACGGAAGCAGGTAAGGCAGTCAGAATAGCAAAGGCCCAAACCAAGGAAAAGATAGCCAACTCGGTTAAGAAGGGGGGATAAAACTATTTATAGGTACATTAGGGAGCAAAGAAAGACTAAGGCAGGGATATGGAGGCTGAATAAAGAGGAGGGTGTTGGGCAGACAGCAACAGTGAAAAAGCAGGAATACTGAATAAATACTTCTGCTCAGTATTCACAATGGAAGAGCAGGGGGAGATATTTAATCCAGTCAATAGAAGCACTCTGGATAGGGGGTTGATATTAGTCCTTTCACAGAAGAAAGGGTTCTGAAAGAACTCCTAAAACTGAAGGTGGATAAAGCAATGGGGCCTAATGGGATTCACCCCAGAATTCTAAAAGAACTAAGGGAAGAACTACTGTACAAGTCACATTAAACTGTTCCTTCAACTCACTGGTTTAGCATTTTTCAATGAGTTGCTTGATGTGTGAAAGTTTCCTAATGGTTTGTCTGTAGCTGCTAATCAGTTTTAGCTCACTTTGCAGCTCTCTGGAAACTTTTATTATTGCAGTGCAATGATGAGTGCACACATTAAGGAACCCATGGAATGTGCTTAACCACCGAGTTGCAGCCCGATTTCAGTACTGCTATGTACAGTGCGGGACAGTATTAAAGAGTTGGTCATGTCCCAAGGCACTGAATCAAACGCCTGTACTGTGCACCTTAACTGTTATCTTTATGTGTTACTGTACTGTACTGTATATTACTATTTGAATATGAAGATATTTCTATCAGCCCGAAATAAAGATGTAACTTTATTTTACCAGCCCGCTCTCCTCCTGACTGCAGTACTGTACTGAACAGTACTGTATTGTACAGTACAACCCGACTGTCTCAGACCTTACTCCCCTGACTTCCTTACCTTATTTAGTCATAAGTTAGTACTGCAGGTGTTTTATACTGCTAATATAATGTACATATCTTTTTCTTTACTGTCAGTGCCAATGTGGAGATGTAGTTATGGACCCCGGAAGTCAGTAAGTGATGTTTCGGTGTACAGTACTGTACAGAGCACACCACTTACCCCAGTTGAATACAGTACTGCACATGTGAAATAAATAAAATCTCTGTGTGTCATCTACTGTACAGTATCTATGAGGGAAAATACTGTAGTGAGTAAAAATAGTGCTGACAATGTCAGCGAGAAAAAACACAAGTCAACAGTGCAAAAGCTAACAGTGTGGAACTCCACTGGAAAGAACACATAAAAAAACAAATATCCAAGACAATAACAAATGCCGCCTGCACCACCAACATAAATAGAAACATTCTCCAGTATGGTGTATGATTTAAGAAAAAAAAAGTTTGCCTCCAGGAAGTATTAAACCCAGGTCTACAGCATCCCATATGCAGTCTCACAATAACTGACTCAGTCCATTACACCACAGAGCCAGGACAATTACAGTACACACATTTTATTCCTACATGCTTCTGCAATGTTCTTTGCTGTCCAGCCTACTCATTGTCAGCAGTAATTCTGTGGTGCTTTTCTTATTCTCACTATCTTGGTCTTGTTATTTTTTTACGCATTTTACTTTTTACATTTTGCTCTCACCATTGTTACTCGAGACCCGGGGCTTCTCCATGATGTGAGTTCACGCCGGTGCTACAGTACTGCCTCCAACTCTCTGTAAATACAGCATTGCAAGTAAATAAAAGCAAAACTGAACATACAGTACCAAATAAAATAATTCAGGAATTCAATGGGTCACTGAGAAGCATGGGAGAGTTAGGGATTGGCAGTTCAGTGATCCAACTCAGAGGTAATCTGCTGCACAGTACAGTTATATGCTTGAGCATCTTGTTTTTCAGAGAAGGGTGAGCCTGAAATAGTGAATAACAAAATGAATAACAAATGTAAACAGTGTTAGAGTACTGTACTATTAGTGCAGTAAATTTGGGGCCATTTGTAAACAGTGAAAGCTAGAAATTACTGCATTTCAAATGCATATGAAAATGGGGAGCTGAAGGGCATTTTCAGTGGCTGAAAGTGCACAGCGTGTGCATTGCATGAGAGTTGATGTTTGGTTGAAATGGAGTTTACAGTTTAAGCATTTTGAGTTGCCACTGCATTGTCAGCATATGAAATCAATGCCAGAGCAGTGAGTTGGAGGAACAGTTTAATGTGACTTGTACTGTAGTAACACCACTGATTACCCTTTTTAATAAATCATGGGAGGATGGTGTGGTACATGAGGACTGGAGGAGGGCAGATGTGATTCCCCTTCAGAAAAGCGGGAGCAAGACAGAGGCAGGAAACTACAGACCTGTCAGTTTGACCTCAGTGGTAGGGAAAATGATGGAATCACTTCTGAAGGAAAGAATTATTGAGTACCTAGAGGCCAGTGGGGCACAGGATCCAAGACAGCATGGATTTACAGCAGGAAGGTCATGTCAGACAAATCTAATTGATTTCTTTGACTGGGTGACCAAAGTAGTAGACCAGGAAGGGGCTGTGGACATGGTATACCTAAACTTTAGCAAGGCATTTGACACAGTCCCACACAAAGATTAATAAACAATTAGCCAGCCTGGGAGTGGGTCCCAGGGTGGTAGCCTAGGTAAAACACTGGCTGGACAACGGACACAGAGGTAATAGTAAATGAGTCCACAGTGAGAAGAAAGGGGTTACTGAGTGGGGTGCCACAGCAGTCCTTTTAATGTCTTCATAAGTGACATTGCAGAGGGACTGAAGGAAAAGTATGTCTCTTATGGATGACACAAAGATCTGCAAAAGGGTTGATATGCAAGAGGGTGGAAAGGATGAAAAGGACTTGGCAAGGTTGGAGGAATGGTGAAATGTATGGCAGTTTAGATTCAATGCAAAGAACTGCAAAGTAATGCACCTGGGAAACAAAACCCAGGGAAGAGTACACAATGGGGGGCGAGATACTGACAACAACAAAAATGGAAAGGGACCTGGGGGTAGTCATATCAGGTGACCAAAAGGTGGGCAAGCAATGTGAGAAGGCAGTAAGGAGGGCTGGGGGGATACTGGAATGCATAAGGAGAGGCATCACCAGTAGCAAACAGGAAGTTGTTGTCCCTCTGTACAGACAGTTGGTAAGACCACATCTGGGGTACTGTGTACAGTTCTGGAGACCCCATCTCCACAAAGACATAGACAGGGTGGGGTGGAGGCTATCCAGAGGAGGGCAACCAAAATGGTGCAGAGTCTGTTCCAGAAGACATATGAAGAAAGACTAAAGGAGCTTAACATGTATAGCCTCAAGGAAAGGAGGGAAAGGGAGGACATGATAGAAACTTTCAAATACCTCAAGGAAATCAACAAATCCAAGAGGGTAGCATCTTTCAGAAAAAGAGATGTGCAAGAACAAAGGGGCACAATTTGAAGATGGGGGGATGGCTCAGAGGTAATATGAGGAAGTATTTCTTCACAGACAGGGTTGTAGATTCATGGAACAGCCTTCCTGAGGAGGTCATAGAGTCAAAAACAATGGGGGAATTCAAGAATGCATGGGGCAGACATAAGGCAATTCTAGTGAGAGGTAGGAGGAAATAGGCTGTTGGTTAACTAGGATCTGCAGCTTATCCATTAGGTAGGGAAATGGGCAGACTAGGTGGGCCAAGCGGTCCTTATCTGCCATCAGATTCTATGTTTCTATGTTACAGAGGTAAGGATGACAGGTATGTAATTCCCTGGTTGCTCCTTGTCCTCCGTCCCCTTCTGTAGTGGGACTACATCCACTACCCTCCAGTCTTTTTGAACTACCCTGTCTGAACTGAACTACTGAACTGCCATACTAGGGGTTCAACCAGTTCTGCAACCAATTCTTGAGCACCCTTGGGTTCATCCCATCTGACACTGGGGCTTTTATCTACCTTTAGGGCTTCAAGTCCCTTCTGGACCTTTTCTCTGGTAAATACTGGCTGCCTCATTTCCTAACAGTTGCCTTGATGCCACTTTCAGGCAGGGGTCCACTGTCTTCCCTTGTAAAGACAGAACAGAAGTAGTCATTAATGGGGCTGCTTTTTGTTCACTTTCCTCAATTACCCTCCCCCCTTCTAGCCTAACAATACCCCCTCCATGTTTCCTTTCTTTCCTATGTAGCTCTATGTCTGCCTTTGCCTCCGTGAACATCCTCTTTGCTTAAATAGTTTTTATTTGGTACTCTCCCCGTTCGTTCTCCCCTGCT
This sequence comes from Neoceratodus forsteri, assembly GCA_016271365.2. Lineage (NCBI taxonomy): Eukaryota > Metazoa > Chordata > Ceratodontiformes > Ceratodontidae > Neoceratodus > Neoceratodus forsteri. Next base: position 839,265,313 of record CM028131.1, read on the forward strand.
GTTACTTGTACCTGATGAAAACATTTTTCTTGGCCCTCATTGCTTCTCTGATCCTTTTTGAGAATCATATTAGTTTCTTGTGCCTATTTCATTTTGTAACACTTCTCATGCATGACTTTGTTGTCTTAAAAGTGGTCCCCTTGATTACCCCCTATCTCTCCTCTACACCTCCAATGCTGTCTACCCTGGTCAATTTGTCTCGGACCAGCTTTCTCATTTGGTTGAATTCTGCTCTTCTGAAATCCATGACTTCAATTTCTGATAAAGGATTGCTGGTTTTGAGGGCCAGCCTGAACCAAATGGAGTTATGGTTGTTGAACCTCAGTGTCTCCTCTACCCTCACTCCACTCACCAACTCCAAGAAGGTGAATACCAAATCGAGAATGGCCAACTGTCTAGTGGGTTCCTTAACCAGCTGCACTGGCAGGCAATCATGCAATGTTTCTAACTGGGCCTGACATTTGGTGCACCTGGACACTGGAATGTCCCTGTCAATATTTGGCAAGCTCAGATCATATCACCCACCACCACCATTTCACCCTTCTTAACTCCCCTTACCAGCTCTTACCCGAACTCCCTGTCTCTCCCTTCCCCTTGTCCTCATGGCCTATAGATCACCCTACCTGTATGTTCTTGCCAGAGGGCACCATGAGGTGAACCCAAAGTGATTCTGTTTCCACTTTGCTTCCCATGATGTATCCATCCTCACCAACCTCTATGCCCTCCCTGACTCATGGGGCTGCACCCCCCCCCCCATTGCCTTTCTCTCTGTCCTGTCTAAACATTGTGTATCCTGGGACTGACAAGTCCCAATCATTATTCTCTGTGGCCCATGTTTCTCTGATAGCTACAAGGTGCACCTCAGTGTCTACCACCGATGCCTGGAGCTCACTGATTTTATTACCCAGACACCTGTCATCACCATAGGCCTCCTTCCAACTGGCTCTCAACCCTCATTTGCTGTTTTGTGATCCTACACCTATATTTCTTCCCATTCTCCTTACCTTCTTATTTAACCTATTGCTTGCAGACACATGGAAACATAGAATTTAACTGCAGATAAGGACCACTTGGCCCACCCAATCTGCCCATTTTTCCCTTCCTACAGTATCACTGCAGACCCTACTTGATCTCTGACAGAGACCATGAGAGCCTTCCCGCCTTTGTCTCTTCCACTACTCCTTTTTGAACCTCATCTTTTTTTTAACCACCTTACTGCTGCAAGTATGCATTGTGGGGGGACACCATACTGCTGCCAGTCCACATTGTGGGGAGAGCACTAACTACGTTCACCTCCCTCACTTCCTTTACCATGTTTCCCCTAACCTCATTGTCCCCCACAGTCAGTTTAATTGTCTAAGACAGACAACAAACTTCTTCCCCAGCCCACTGGCTCCTTTTTTGTCAGGTGAAGGCTGTCTCCTTTGACGACCTTCCTATCCCAGAAGTCCTCCCAGTCCTCTACAAAGTGGTACACTTTCTCCTGACACCACCCTTTAGCCACGTATTTAATTTCTCTGTTTATTCCCTTCTTACTCTATCTTTCCTTCTCCCCCTACTCCATACCCAGAGGATCTTGTAAAAGGCAAGGTAGGCTGAGTGTGCCTACAGACTGTCTGGCAACTTCTGAAAGTCCCATTCCCCTTGCTTTACAGGCTAGTTCCCCAGATTGTTGGTACCCAAGTGTACTAGCACCTCAGCACCCCTCTCTCCCTGCTATCCTCCCTATTCTGTCTCTGTCCTGAATGGCTGATGCCCAAGGAATACCCTGACCATCCCCAACCCCTCCTTCCCCCAAATCACCACCCCCTCTACTCTTCTGATCATAGACTCCCAACCAGAAAGATTCTCTTATCGGTCTTCTTTTTCATTCTCACCCTTGGGGGCCACCAGGCTGTTACTTCCATTTCCTCTGAATGACCCAGAGTCCCACCAGTGGAGTCAGGTTCCTGAGTTACCTCCAGGGGTGCAGGTCTAGGTTAATACACTGCCAACAAAAATGTGCAGTCAACTATCATGCAGACAAAATGCCAACAGCAAAAACCTTGCATTGACAATACAGCGCAAACTGATGACCACACGTCTGGGGCGGAACGGATCTGTGGGGGAGTCGGTGGTGGGGGATTTAAACAAAGTAATAGAAATGTGCACAAGGATGATGGTACACTGAGCAAAAAGCACAGAAGTAAACAACAGGTTCAGGCACACATGAACCCCATAAGAGGGAAGCCGCACTACAATTTCTAATAAAGTTCATAGTTTAATAAAAAACATTACATAGACAATGTAATAATTTTATGACATGGTGATCAAGTGGAATTTGTAGATTTCATTACTTTTCAACATTCAAGTAACCCACATCTGAGGTTTAGTTAAAATATCAGTAGTGAAAGTATTAACTATTTGGACATCACCCTTGAGTGAACACCGGAGGGTGGTATCACTGCAGAAATATATAGAAAACCCATGGATGGCAATACTTTGCTACTAGCATCTAGCTTCCATCCATCCCATGTTATAAGAAATATCCCAAAGGGACAGTTCACCAGGGTGAGATGGAATTGTACAACTATGACTAGCTATGAAACAGGAGCTGAGGACCTTACTAACAGACTCATACAGATGGGGTACAGTAAGACCAAAATAGATAAAGCTAGGGAATCTTTCCTGCCAAGTAAAACTGAACTGAAGGAAATAAGTCAGGTCACCAGAGACAGTCTTTTAAGAGAGAAGGAATCAACTACTGAACATGACACCATATTTAAGGTGGTCACCAGTTTCTCAGACCAAGCCCACATGCTTGAGAATATTCTTAACCAGCATTGGCATGTGCTCTTAACAGATTGTGGTTTAAACGGAATTAGTAATCAACCCCCAAGAATGTGTTATAGGAGAACCACAAATCTCAAGGATAGGCTTGTATATAGCCACTTTCAGAATCAAACCCCTACCACTTGGTTACATCCCAGCAGAGGATGCTTTCAGTGTAAGAACTGTATTTACTGCAGTTTTGTAAAAACAGGTAAAGAATTTAGGGAGTGTTAATATGGATTGAGATTTCCACATTAGGCAATATATTACCTGCAATATTGAAGGGGTAATTTATTTAGCTACAGGCCTTTGTAATGCTTTGTATACTGGGAAAAAATGAAACAGAGTTTAAAAAACAATTAGGGGAGTATCTCAGAGCCATTGAGAATAAAGATGCTAGTTACGCAATGGCTTACCATGTCATGACAGCCACTAACAACATGGTTCATAAATTTACTTTCATGGCAATCGACAAAGTTAGCTGGAACCTCAGGGGCATGGATTTTGACAATTTATTGCTGTTAAGAGTGAAGTTTTGGATTTTGGCATTGAAAGCTAACATAAAACCAAGACTGAACACAGCACTAAATGCTAAACCTTATTTCAAACAAGCATTTGTCAATGCCGAATGTTTGCTTGCTGGCATTGGCAGTGGTAGTGTAGAAGTTACAGAGCTGCGTAATAGGAATGGCAGTGAAGTATTGAACTGAAGCCAACCCCACCACCACCCTGCAGAGAGTGACAGGCATTGGGGTGTGCGTTTGGGTGGTCAGGCATAACGGCCACGCCATTTCACCACACCCCACCCTGCAGACACTGACAAGTGTCACGGTGTTCCTTGGGGTCTTTGGCCCTTATTCGCACCCCATTTCATTAGGAAATATGGTGAGATGGGTGTGATATAGGAGAATGGGGTGAAGTTTGGGGTCGAAGAGTCCAAGGCATACCTCAATGCCTCTCACTGACTGCAGGGTGTGGAATGGTATGAGCATCACAGGCAAGAATCCCAAGTCACACCCCTGATGGCTGTCATTCTCTACAGGGTTGGGCGTTATGGTTGGAAACCCTAATACCTCAGGCATTCATTGGTATTTTCACTCCAAATTTTCAACATGTTCTTTTTGCGCCACCCTCATGAACAGGGGAATAACAGTTTGTTAGCGAAGCTGCTTATGCACAGTGACTACGGCATTCAGCACCACAGGTGCAAAACATTCGAACAGGATGTAAAAATGACAGCTGTACTGTTCATGGGGAGGTGTAAAAATGGCAATGTTGCAAATCTGCAGTCAAAATATTAAAAAAACTGGTGAAGTCACGAACGTGCATAGAAACTGTGCAACGCACACTCGTAATATAATTAGGTTGGGGATTTTTTACAGCAGATTGTCAACTCAGACATTTTGGTGCCTCCGATCATGAACAGTGTCACTGTGATTTTCTTTATCTGTGCCGAACAATGATTTCCCACAGCGACCACGCATCTCTGCGCTGAAAGTGTGAAAAAGCACTTAAGCCATGTTGTGAAAAATGACAGCTGTACTGTTCATAAGGAAGTGTGGAAAAATGCCACTGGTGAAAATCTGGACTGAAAATATTACAAAGTCATGAACTAATGAGGGTGCGTGGAAACTGCGCAATGCTCACTCGTAACACAGTCATTTTATGGACTTTTGTCACCAAATTTTCAACATAGCCATTTTAAGACCTCTGCTCATGAACAGTGTAACTGTGATTTTCTTAATCTGTCTAAACATTGCTTTCCGACACCAACAGCACCATTATGCGCCATATGTGTAAAACACATTTGGGCGCATATATGAAAATTGCAGCTGTACTGTTCATAAGGAAGTGTAATAAAATGGCAATGTTGAAAATCTGGAGTGAAAATATTGAAAATTTGCAAACTTACGAGCATGCATAGGAACTGTGCAACGCACGCTCGTAAAACAGTCATATTTAGGAATTTTTTCACCAAATTTTCAACATAGCCATTTTAAGACCTCTGCTCATGAACAGTGTCACTGTGATTTTCTTAATTTGTCCGTACATTGATTTCGCACACCGACTGCGCCATTGTGCGCTACATGGGCGGAAACACATTTTGGGTGAGATGTGAAAAATGACAGCTATACTACTCATAAGAAAGTGTGGTAAAATGGCAATGTTGAAAATCTGGAGTGAAAATATTGAAAATTTGCGAACTTACGAGCGTGCATAGGAACTGTACAATGCTCGTAAAACAGTCATTTTTGGAATTTTTTCACCAAATTTTCAACATAGCCATTTTAAGACCTCTGCTCATGAACAGTGTCACTGTGATTTTCTTAATTTTCATCCTGTACATTGATCTCGCACACCGACTGTGCCATTGTGAGCTACATGGGCAGATACACGTTTTGGGTGAGATGTGAAAAATGGCAGCTGTACTACTCATAAGAAGGCGTGGTAAAATGGCAATGTTGAAAATCTGGAGTGAAAATATTGAAAATTCGCGAACTTACAAGCCTGCGTAGGAACTGCTCAACGCATGCTCGTAAAACATTCATTTTTTGGAACTTTGGCACCAAATTTTCAACATGGGGTTTTCGGGACCCCTTCTCATGAATGATGTCACTGTCATGGCGTTATTCAGGCCTGAAGGGTGATTTCGCTGTGACTGTGCAGTGACTGCGAAATCACCCTTTGGGCCTGAATAATGCCATGACAGTGACATCATTCATGAGAAGGGATCCCAAAACCCCCATGTTGAAAATTTGGTGCAAAAATTCCAAAAATGCCTGAGATATGCAACAAAGTTGAACCCCCCTATTTAGCCCATTATACAGCTTACCGGCATTTCCTCAGTTCGCGGTTGGCTTTGAAGAGTGCAGACGTGTTCCCAGTCTACGAAGATCATCACACTGAGGTCGAGGAGGTAGTATGGGGTTGGGGGTGTGGGGAGAGCATAAGTGCGCGGTGGGTGGAGTCTTGGGTTGTGGGAGGGGGGCCAGCGAGACTACATGGGACCGTTTTTTCTTTACAGGTTAAAAAAAAAAAAGGACAACGCGGGACGTTTGCCACGTTGGGGTGGGCTCCCAGCGTGGCACAAGGATGGTTGGGGGTGCATTCAGCCGACAGGGGATTGGGCACCCCGTCGGCCTAAGCATCGATTGCAATGCTGGGGTGGGCTCCCAGCGTGGCACTTACTACTCGGGGAGGGTGAGGACCATGGAGCCGACAGGGGATTGGGCACCCCCGTCGGCTATATCATTAGTTGCCACACTGGGGTGGGCACCCAGCATGGCATTTTGGAAGGCTTTGGGGGGCAGGGGGGGAACACAGCACAGCTGACGGGGATTGGGCACCCCCGTCGGCTATACAGTGTGTGCGTGCGGGGGGCGCGCACACCTGCGTGGGCGTGTGTGTGTGTGTGGTGGGAGGGAGCTGCGCATGAGCAGGCGATATCTTATCACTGCTCCTCAAGCGTAGCTCCCCTTTGAACTGTATGCCACTGCATTTTGGAGCTTGTCATAGACAGCTCCAGCATGCATTGGCTTACAGTGGCCGCGCCTGCCAACACACTGACTGAATTGGAGGAGGAGGTGACACACCTCCGAAATCTCCGATGATGGCACTATGTTTCTTGCACATGCGTGGAAGCAAACATAAAAATGATGATTTTTTCATTGTATTTCCTATGTATTACTGTGCTATATATTATAATATATTATTCATTATTTATTATATTCATAGTAATATGCCTATGCAAAATTGCACACGTTAGTTTTAAAATATATATGTTCTTTCCTTTTTCCCTCACCCTCCCTTATTCTTTTTTCCCCCATCCATGCTTCTGTCTTCCCCTTTTTTGCTTTCTTTGGCCTCTTTATATTAATCATTCTTATTTGATATACTTTTTTTTAATGGTTGATATTTATTATCCATGTTATTAGCTGCAATTTACATGTGGTCTAATACACTCCAGAATATTTGTTCTTCTACTTGTATGTATTTTGGTTCTGCCTCCTGAATTGTATACATCTGTTTTTAACTATGATGTCATGGGTCATGTGGTGTGTCCTGGGTATTTAAATATTCTGGCTTATGCCTTTTCCAATGCCTTTGAGAAAGGACCAAGAAGGTCCAAAACGCATTAGGCTGGAATGTGCATTTTTTTGTATGTGCTGTCTTTTTTTTATTAAACTATGAACTTTATTTGAAATGTTAGTGTAGCATCCCTCTTATGGAGTTGATGAGTGCCTGAACCTGCTGTTTTACTACTGGTGGGGGATTTACTATTACAAACCCCAGGAGAGTTGCAGTCGTCGGGGGGTGCAATAACATCCCAATGCTCTTTTGTCATGTTTGCTGTTTTCCTCATAACTATTTTAATGGCGTGGTTTTTGCAGCATGATTATTCCCACACTAAGTTGACCAGATACCCAGGGGTGCAAAGCAATTTTCTCATTGTGATGGTGTGGGGTTGGTTTACCTCCTTGTGACTGCCCCAACCACCCTCCCCCCACCGCTCTCCACCCCTTAAAGCAGTGGGTCTCTGAGGGAGCATGGGGGCAGGCTGTGGCCTCCCACTGAGCCGGTGCAGAAGGAGAGATATATCTTCCCTTGCTGCTACCAACTGAGCATGGAGCGCTTCAAAGATCCTGCAGAAGGGGCAGTAACCCCTCCTCCAGTGCATAACCCTAACCAAAAATACAGAATATCCCCATAGCCCTGGCCAACATTCCCTTCAAATAAAATACAATCTAGTACAATATTATTTATGGCTGGGTCTGTATTAATGGTTGTAGCATTTGTTTCCATCCAGTTCCTGCTCCTACTCTGTCTATGGGTCATTGCTTTGAGATGAACATTGAGATACTTCATTGTGAAATTCAAGAAAAGCTAATGAGATAATTCTCACAATCCAGAAATGAATTCCTATCCATAGTCAAAAGAACAGCTATACAGAGAATTGCACTGTAAGGGGACAATGGCATCTCCCTTCGGCCTCAAGTTACACTTGTTTAAACAAAATACATTATTAAGTGCCAACAAGCATAGCTGGAAAGTACCTATTGTGGTCATGCATACAGCATACTCTATTCTGCATTCCTATCAAGTTTAAGGATACAATGTGCTTCAGCTTAATGACATCAGTGACAGGGCTCATACATGGTTGCTTCTGAACTGGAATTAAAAGGTTTCTCTGCAATCTGTTTCAATTGCTGAAGCAGACAGGCATAGCAGCATGTCTTTTTCCCAATAAAATAAATAGTTCTATTCCCCATGCTCACTCCCATACATTCAAAAAAGATAAAAAAAAGGAAATTCACAGTGCTTTTTTCCTTTCGATCACCAGTTAAAAAACGTTGAAACTGCCTGCTCACTTACATCTGGGCTTCACTCATAAACACCTGCTTAAAAAGTTTCAGCTAGACTGAATTCCACCAAATCCCCATTCCGTTCTGCATCTGGACATCGCCATCACTCACAAACACACACTCGTTCGAATCAAAATCAACATAAAATGCTACCCCACTTAAACATTTTCAGCCAGATTGATCTCAGCCTAATCAATCCTGCCATTTCCCCATTCTGTTCTGCATCTTAGAGAGGTCAAAAGGAGAGAAGGGAGAGAGATTAGTGGTATGACTAGCATACATCTGTTACAGACTTGCATACAGAAAATCTGCTCCACATTTTAAATCATTTGTTTATTAAATAACATCTTCTAAACTTCTAAACACTGGTGCAACAAATATTTATTTATTTTTTTGCTGTGCTAATGGCTTACTGTAACTTCAGCTGGAGGGAAGAGTGGCTGGTAGCACAGCACACACACACTCTGACAGATACACTCATCACATACTCAAGGGGCAGGATTCATAAAGCTTTGCCCAGGCAGAAACTCAGTTTGCCAAGGGCAAACTGGACTTTGTGAATAGCTGATATTCATAAAGCCCATTTGGCCCCCGCAACCTGGGTTTGCAAAAGGGCAAAGCAGTGAGAGGGGCCACAATGCAAATGTGGGGGCAGGGACATGCATAGTCTCACTTTCCCATTCACAGAGGATTTGCTCCATGCAAGAGCCTTTTCGAAGCTCCTTCCATGGAGCAAATTACAGTCAAAAAAAATCTGGTGGTAATCTGTGCAACCCTAGTGTTTGGTGGAGGTAGTGCACCCCCCCCCAATTCCCCGGTCCCTGATCATGCCGCTGTACACTAAACACCCCTTTTCCTTCATGTTGTTGAAACTAACTATTTATTGTATTATTCCATCAATATATAACATTACATTTCAAAACAATTATCACAGAGATTAAATGTCAAATGAACAAGCATAGTGCTCCTTAATTTGGTTTACACCCCTCAGAAAACAGAAGTGGAATAAGCTTTCCAGATATTACTTTCCCAACAGTATTACCGAAAAATCCTAGGGGTCCCACCCCAATCCCTGATCACCCACCCATTAATAATATAGCTTTTTCCATGGTGTAAGGTCCAACACCAGTCTCCCATCACCCACCCGTTAATACTATAACTTGACAGCTTACAGTATTCACTACAAGCTGATTGGTTGACTCTGTCAATCAATGGGCATGTAGTGAATATTGGAAGCTATCACTGACAGTTCAGTCAGCAGGCAGCCATGGAGGTGTGAGGAGGACTGTGTTGCTCGACGACCGGCAGCCATGCTGGGAGGAGAGAGCAGGGTTGTAGGTCATTACTGGAGTGAGTGGGGGCTGGGGGACCACAACGCTATGGAAAATTATTTTGCAAACAGGTGGGTGTCGGGCGATTAGGGTCTGGGGTGGGACCCTACACTATGAAGTTATAGTATTAATGGGTGGGTGATCAGGGACTGGGATGGGACCCTACACTATGGAAAAAGCTATATTATTAACAGGTGGGTGACCGGGGACTCGGGTGGGACCACTATGATTTTATGGTAATACTGTTGGGAAAGCAATATCTGGAAAGCTTATTCCACCTCTGTTTCCTGAGGGATGTATGCCAAATTAATGTGCACTATGCTTATTCATTTGACATTTAATCTCAGTAATAATTGTTTTCCAATGTAATGTTATATATTGATGGAATAATACAATAAATAATTATTTTCAACAGCAAAAAGGAAAAGGGGTGTATAGTATACAGTGTGTCGATCTGTGATTCGGATAGGGGAGGTACCACTACACTATGGCAAACTTTTTTTTTACCTCATCAGGTCCGCAGTCAGGGTGGGGGTGGGCACAACTACACTATAGGGGAATGTGGCTGCGTGGGACTTAGGCTGGTGGGGGGGGCGGTGTACACCACACACTAATGGCATGCAAGTGAGCCCATAATGGGCATGCTAATGACCACTAGCACCTTGCATGCCAAATGAGCTCATTCACATGCCTCTGTTAGTGAATAGCACTGTAGCGCCTGAGCGCTATTGGCTGAGGGGTAATTTTCCTTGCTGGCTGTGGGAGCAACACTACTAGGATTTCCATGGCTTTTCCTGGGTTAGCGCTGCCCCCAAGTGGCTCCCTATTCACAGTGGGATAGTCCACCGGCCTATCCCACTGTGAAAAGCTCCATTGCCTACCAGTGCAACCAGTAAGTGCAGGGCAAATGTTTGCACCCACTTTGCACTCCCTTTGTGAATCCTGGCCCAGGTATTTATGCGCTGTTGTCAAGAAAGTCACTGAGACAGTGGGGCACCACTAGCCACAATGATCAGTTGAGCACTACATTCAACAGGTCTGAAGTCTCTTCCTCTGTGCTCTTCCTATTTCTGTCCTCTCTAGATTGGCTGTCTTTCCCTGCAACATGCAGAGGAGAAGGAGGAGAAAGGTGTGAACTGAGTGGCTCTCTCACTCTTTCTTTCTCTCTGTCTCTCTCTCTCTCTCTTTCCTTCCCCCCCCTTCACGATATAGATCTGACACTGGATATTAGTGAGCCACTTGGGAGGTTTGAATCTACTGGTGGTAGAGGGACATAAGCAGATTAGCAGTCAGAAGTGCCACTATGGTCAGGTCTCGGTTGTGTATAAGATACCATGCTTGGGAAATGCTGCTATCTGTGGAACAGTGAATGCGGTAGGATCCAGAGGCAAACTGATTCTGAAAAGATTAAGATCAAGGGCAATAGTTCATATTAAATATTTTACAGTGTATATATACTGTTTTGCATTTGACTTGCAGTTTGGGAAGTGGGCAAGGTGACAGGGTGAGACACGCATGACCTGATGTAAGTTATGGGAGGCAAAGTGATCAAGGGCAGTATTTAATGTTAAATACATATTGTATTTGACTTGCAGTTTGCAGTGGACAAGAGGCACATTGAAAGTACTTATCAGGTGTACGTGTGTAGTCATGTTTGGTGGCCATCTGGCAACTATAACGCATTCTTTAAAGTTAAAAGCCCAAGTAGTGGTGGCCATTTCATACAATTGTTTTGGGAGGGGTCAGCAGGCACCGACAGCACCCCAAATGTAGTGGACATATGGCCACCGGCAGTAAAATATGCACAGAGGTCTCAGTTGATTTCTATGTATATCCAATGGTCACCTGGTCATTATTTTTTTTAGGCACAAACAGCATAGTTGTAAGCAACTATTGTGGTCAAGTGTACTCTTTTTTGCATTTAATCAAGTTCAAAGGCACATGCAGCAGAGAGTAAGGGGTGTGGATATGATCCTCAGAGTGAAACATTTTTTTCTTACTACAAATAATAAATGCTGTGTCTCAGACACCGTCCCCCAAGCCACTTCTCTTTCCATTGCTAGGGGAAGCCTGTCAACCTTCTTTTTGGCAACATAATTATTTCATACAGACATTCATTGCTGCCTTTAGTACATAGAAACATAGAAACATAGAAACATAGAGGTTGATAGCAGAAGGAGACCACCAGGTCCATCTAGCCTGCCCACTGTCTTTTTGCCTAGCCTTCTAACTGCCCTTGGGTTTGAGGGCTCCCTTGTATCTGTCCCAAGCATTCTTGAAACCTACCACTGTGCTTGCCCCCACCACCTTTGCATGAAGGCTGTTCCAAGCATCCACCACTCTTTCTGTGAAGAAACACTTCCTGGTGTTGGTAGAGAACTGCGCTCCTTGCAGCCTTATATCATGTCCCCTGGTTCTGCTGCCCTTCTTAATTTGGAAGAGATCATCTATCTGTACCTGGTTTATGCCTTTTATGTATTTGAATGTTTCAATTATGTCACCCCTCTCTCTCCTCTGTTCCAGGGAATGCATTTTCAGTTCTTTCAGTCTATCCCCATAGGACAGACTGAAAGAACCGAACATGTATTCCCTGGAACATAGAAGAGAGAGAGAGGTGACATGATCGACCATTGGCACTTTGATTTTCATTGCTTGCCTTCCAGGGCCATCACTTAGGGAGAGCCAATGGTTGCAACTGAGATCCCTGTTTCCACATTCCAAAGTCATTATATGGGGTAGCCAGTGGTTGCAGTTGAGATCTCAGGAAACCGAAGGCTGCAGTTGAGACCACTATGATTTATTTGCAACCCATACAATGTAGTTGCAAACACTAGGGACACCTAAAGCAAGGTTTCCCGAGGATTAATTCACATAAAATGTGCTGGTTGGGAAGCTTTGCAACCCCTATGATTGTGGTAAATTTACACCAGTGTCACCCTTTCCAGCAATGGCTATTTTTTTTTACTCTACAGCAGACAGTTTGGCTTAGTGGTTAGAATAAACTGGGAAAGGAGAAGGGCTGCACTAAAATGGCAGTAAGGAAGCCAGTCAATGAAAAGTACAGGCAAATAGAAAAACAGCACCACTCACCAGTGTTCAAAAAGTAAGTTCAAGGCTCTTTGGAGATAAAAAAAACTTCTTTATTCAGCTTACAGCATAAAACCAGTAGGAGAGGTGTGCAGGCATGCAGTCTCAGTGTTTGAATACTGGTAAGTGGTGCCATTTTTCTGTTTTCATGCCCTTAGTGTTTAAATCCCAGAGAAGTAAAGCCATGCAGCCCAGGTCTGATGGGGGCTGCTGGTTAACTGGGATCCTAAAATGCTCTAACTGGAAAAGGAACTGGGACACTCCAGCAATTGAAACAGTCAATTTATGTGTAAAAGACATTAAACTGGCAGGCACAATGGAATTGACAGTCAGTGCTTACTCCCCAACATTTTTTTAACACACTATTGCTTTGACAGAGGGAAGCAGCAGTGTATTGTGGGTGTTAGGGAGTCAGTAGAGCTGGGAAAAAGTAGAAAACTCCACTTAAGTGGAACTTTCGCAAAAGTTTGCCAACTAGCGTGGAATTTTCTGAATCTCCACTTTTGGCAAACTCAAAAATCTTCTAAATGTGTTTGGTGAATGTTCACCCTGTTCTGCAAAACATTCTCCCTGAGCTGTGGCATAGTACACATGAACAGTAGAACTAATATATTAATCCACAATTCATGTAATTATTCCACATTTAATTTCTGTGCCATCTTGGTAAATAGAAAAAAAATAGTTACTTAATGTCCAGTGGCTCACCCCACCATCTGATCACCAGTCCCATGTTTAGTTAATGTTCCTCTGGTGTCTAGTGGCACCTCCCACCCTCTGATCACTGAGACCAAATAAACATAATGTTTCCCTGGTATCTAGTGGCACCCCAAACCTGTGATCTCTATCCCTGTAGTAATTCAATGTTTCTCTGGTGTTGTGTGTCACCCCCACCCTCCAATTACTGGTCTCATAATGATTTAATGTTTCTCTGGTGTCTAATGGCACCCCCCACCTTCCAATCACTGGACCTATATTCGCCAATGTGCCTCAAGTGCCTGTCAACTGCATACTCACTACCATTTCTTAGTCCTTACATCACACTGTAGTCATGGAGACAGACAACTCATCAGAATGCAGCTTGTTGCAAAAAGTAGGAAACTGAAGTGAGTGTGTAGTTGACAGGCACTTGAAGCACATCAGAAAATATGGGGTCAGCGATCAAAGGGTGGAGGGTGCCACTAGACACCAGGAAAATGTTAAATTAATATGGGTCCAGTGATTGAAGGGTGGGGTGCCACTAGACACCATTGAAACATTAAATTAATACAATGCCAGTGACTGAAGGGTGGGAGTGTCACTAGATACCAGGGAACATTAAATTAATACAGGGCTAGCAATCAGAGGGTGAGGTTGCCACTAGACACCAGGGAACAATAAATTAATATGGGGTTGGGGATCAGAGGATGAGGGTGCCATTAGACACCAGGGAAACATGCATAATAGAAGGACAGTGATACACATTTCATACATTCATTCTGCAGTCCAGTGATTCACTGAACTATGGAATGAATGTAAGAAATGGGAATTAATGTATTAAACTGCCAAAAGAAATTCTGCAGAACTGACCTCTGACAGTGATCAATTCTGCAGAATTTTGTTCCACAGTTTAATACATTAATCCACAGTTCATACATTCATTCTATCCACCATTAAGTCAGAATTTCTGCGAAAGTTGGCAGAATGATTTCTGATATTTCAAGGAAGTGAAAGTCCAACTTTTGCAAACATTCTGCAGGTGGAAGGTTTTATTCACAGCTCTAGAAGTCAGTAATTTTAGCATCTGCAGCAAGTTGTATTACTACCTTCTGTTTTAATTACTCTGGGAAATAAATTCACTGCTTGAATTGCTGGAGTGCTTGAGTTCCTTTTTCTTTTGCAATTAGAGCCCAGAACTGTGAATCCAACAGGTACCTCCTACTCACTTTGTGACACTGAGCAAGTTACTTAACCTCCCTGGGCTTTAACCTCTAGGTAATCTTTCTCAACTGTAACTCTGAGCCATTTGAATCAACCTGTATGTCTTTCCTGGATTGTAAAGTGCTTTGGGATACCATCTGCATAAAAGGCACAATTTAAAATTAAATTCCTTTCCTTTGCTTCTTCTTCTCAATAAAAGAGAAAATTTACGTATTTGTAATTTGACTGGTTGTTAGCTAGTTTTAATGGTATGTAATCTTATCTCTTCGTGAAGAAGTATAATTAGGTTTCTGCATTGAATTTTGTCTTGGGAAAGCATTGTATCTTTTTTCTACTGGTCAGACAAGTATCCAGGTGCTCATCACCCACAGTGCATGAAAATGCCAAGAGGGAAGTATGCAAATGACTGCCAATCACACTGTCCTCTTTCTTAGATCTCCTGCCTTGCATTTTTGTGCACTGGGGACATGGAGTTTTGGGTTTCTAGTCAGACCTGTGGAAAAGAGATATCAGTCTTTTCAAAGATAAAATGAAATGAAAGAAGCTTCATTTTAATTAGAACCACCTTTAGAGGTCAGGTTATTCACCATTTACTCTGCCTAATCAATACAACTACTTTTCATGTAAATTTAGACCAAGAGAACCTAAAATCTAACGTTGTCCCATTAAATATTTTCAATCCTGGAAGTCTGTAGTTTTCATTAAAGAAACTTTCAGGATACCCTTGGATTTCACAGTTGTCAGCTGAAGTGGGTAAGACAGTTAATGGAAGCGCCACACCAGGTTTGACATGGATAACTTTTCTAGAGTGGATTCTAGCTATTGGGAAAAATATATCCGTCCTATCTGCCAGTCGTATATAGTATACTACTGGACACTCCTATCCCCTCCCACTCCATCTCCTATCCCCAAACAACAAAACTAACACACCATTTTGGAACTTACTGAGTGCTGCTTAGCAACACGTAAGTGCTAACTGTGAGCATGGCAGTGGGCTTTGCTGAAGAGCACTAAATACAAATGGACAATCTGATCACCCCCCCAACCATAATATTCATTTTGTCTAACAGTTCACTACTTAGTCAGTGTAAGTTTTTAACATGCTATGAAAGGGATTTTCAAAGCCTTGGATGCAGCACTCTCATCTGTATTTCAGATGCAGACTGCATCCAGGCAAATGCGTTGGGATGCTTGTTGTGTATTTAGTAACATCCCGATGCATTTGTGACAATTCCCACAGTTTCTGGCAATTTCTGCTGCAAGTGCAGGAATGGCAGCCATTTTTCAAATGTAAGTGCAGAAATCTGTCCCGGGAGTAAGACCACCTTTTTGTGATCTAACTCCTGGGACAGACTTTGGAAGCTATGTCAGAAAAACATATGCAGAGTTTTAACACCCCCCCCCCCAATTTCTTTGCAAAATATTCTGTTTTCACAGGCCTTCAATGTAAGCATGGGCACAATTCTGCTAACCAATCATCACTGTTTATGAAACGGGGAGGTATGATGGACCTACAGTCCCTTATGACCTGAAATCCCTGTGCATGTACCATATACTTCCAAATCTGAATTTGTACAATTGTTCTTAAGAAATATAAATTGTCTGGTTTTGATTTCTATTCCTATCTCTACATCACTATGTTTATTTCAATCAGTCAATCAAATTCTTTATTTAACCTGGCGATCATCGTTGAGCAAGCTCATTTTTGAGGTGGACCTGGGTTTGTCAACAAGGAACATTATACATGGGATATGACACAAAATTAAAATAAGATACAATAGAATACAGTATATACAAAAGTATCAACAGGTAGCATTGACAGTAGTATATGTTTGGATCAGAAGATACAATGGGTTTTGGATAGGACAGAATTTTTGCATATATGTAAAAAATATATACATGTCAGAGGATACACCAAGCATAAATAGAACATAATATAAATAGGTATATAGTGATCTGGTATAGAAAATTTAGGCCTGGAGCCAGGGTCAAAGGAATGTGGAAAGGGAAGATGTGGGGAGCAGAAAAGGGGAGAGGGAAGAGACAATTTATAGATGTGACCAGTCTTTAAACAGAAGCAATTTGGAGTGCACTGGGATTATAGTAATCATGATTTATTTTATTTTATTTATTTATTTAGTTTTTGTTGACCGGGTAAGTGCACTAGACAAATCCTGCCTATTTTCAGGCACAACCCGTGGGAGGGGATACAGATGAATGCCAACTGACCTTGAACCTAATTAAGCTGTTGGTGGTATTTTTAGTGAATCAGGGAAATTTGGCCAGGACACCGGGGAAATTCCCCTACTCTTTGCTGGGCTATGCGGCTGCTTGAACAGTAGAGGGAGCCTGAGGTCGGTAGAATGGCCACTCGGGAGGAGCTGCTGATGCAGCAAGACGTCGCAGGATTAGGAGCGCGGGCCTCCTCTCCTGATTCTCATAGCATGGAGGCCCGAAGTCAAAAAACGCCTGGTATGAGCGAACAGAGATATGCGGAAGAGATTTTCTTTTCGATGGAGGATTTGAGTATAGCGCAAGCATCGGGGAGCGCGGATGGTATCCCTGATGCTGTTTTTCTCTCCCAAGATTCTCAGCACAGCGCAACTGGATTTAAACCAACCGAACATAAAGGTACAGAGTAAATATCTTTGGGGTTTTCTCGATGGGAAAAGACTCCAGAGCTAGCGAGGGTTAATAGTGACGTCAGGGATTTTAAGTATGGGCAAGCTGCAAACGATTTGATAGCTCCCTCTAATCAATTATATGTGCACTAAATTTAGACCCCGAGCAGGTTGGCAGTTTCAGGCACCAAGGGTGGTGTGTGACTGAAGTCTGGGAACTTTTAGATTGGTCAGCGGTGGCCATGGATGGAGAAAATAGTGCTGAATATCCTGCATCAGGTGGCACTAAGCCAAACAAATAAGGCTTCATTTCAATCCTCTGTCATTATGAAGGAGTCTGGTTTTGTGTTTAAAGCACCAGTATTAATGGAAAAGTATGGGATCACATAATGCATGTGTTTATCAGACTAATCCTACAACACAGGAAGGAGCTACTACCTTTTTTTTTGGTCCAAACCTAAGACTAACCAATACCTGCTCAAGAGCAGTTGAAAACTCCAGCAACCATTCCCACTCCAGCAACCATTCCCACTCCATCAACCACTCCACTTCAATGACTATTTCCACCCAACGACCATTCCACTTCTACATCTGGCTCTTCGGAACTACCAGATACAGAGACATGGTCTACTACCCAGGCCTTGCAGGGGGCAGGATGGGTGAAAACCGAGCAAGGTGCTGGATTCCAGACCCCACTGGGATATTTCATCAGGGTTTTCACAGGCCTCTCCAAGGTGGAAGCCTTTTAGTATTAGCCCACCAAAACTGCCTGTGGCTAAAGAGGTTATTAGTCCTGCTACTGGCTCAGAGGCTGCTGAAAAAGAAAAACATTAGGAAAATGATAACTTAGAAGATAATGCTCAGTCACAGCCTCCTACAGCTAACCAACTGCCCTTATTATCAGACTTGTTTTCTAACATCAAAAAGAAGCTTCAATCTTGAATGCGTCCGGATCCTGCTTATAAGGGAGGTTTAGCGGATAGGGCCTGACCGTGTGTTTGTGGGGCGAGATTGTTGAAAGACTCTTGCAATTTTCCCTAAAGATGTTTTTGCACTGATAAATATTTCTGGTGAGGACAATTATGATGTCAGTTTCAGAACTGCTCATGCTTTAGCTTTTCTGGGAGCGTTATGCATTAGTTAAATTTTCCCCCATGGTCTCCCTTTCTGGTTATCCCCTGACCAAGCCTTCTATTAGATTTGTGACGGTAATGTTTGGGAATGAGGGGTTCTATGTCGATGACATTACATATTGGTTATCACAAAATGTGAGGTTTAGTAAACCTGAGGCCTTGTTGGATTCTGAATCTTTTGGACTGGGGTGAAATATAAAGTTAAACTTCGTGTTGGGAAAATGGGCTAAGAACACATTCTAATTCCTTTATGCTGGGTAGGGATAGAGGAGTATGCTTTTACACAGGGCAGCCGAGACCTGCTATAAATGTGGAGCTCGGACACATTTGTCTAGTTCCTGTGATCAGGCCTGCTGTGATAATTGCGGGGTATAGGGCATATAGCCCTGTATTGCATCAATAGCACTAGGTGCGACTTGTGTGAGGAGAGGCCATGTATTTGGTGACTGTTCTGGGTGGCCAGGAATAAGGCCCCAAATGCAAGCCCTGATCTTTAATTCAACAGGCACAGGAATTGCTAGAAAGGAAGGTTGACCCCCTCCTCAGAATGTAGTTTCCTTTCTAATCCAATCTCCAAGCCAGTTTCAGATGGTACTCCAGTACCTTGTCTTTCTCTGCCGATAGCTGGGCCTGAGGCTAGTTCTCCACCCAAGCAGGACAGTGAGCCACGGTGACAAGGAACCCACCTTCGCCCGCTTGTTATGGGGATCATTTAGACCCAAAGGAAGTAGAATTTAAACCTGTAGCTAGGAGACGTTCATCTAGACAGAACAAAGCTGCTTCTTTAAGTACGGTAAAAGAGGCAAGCATTAAGGAAAGTGGGAACTCATATGCAACCTTGTTCCTTCCCGATGGGAGTTCTGACATGGAACAGAGTGAAGCTGATTCACAGTCTGTTGGCAGTAGTCAGGTCTCCTTTAGGATGGAATATGGGGATTATAAAGATAAAAAAGGAAAGCGAAAAAATAGTTTTCCGTTCTTTTCACTGTGTGTCCTTCAACCTCATAACCCATGGGTTCTCTTGTTATAGGGTCTTTAAACATTCATAGCCTATTAAATGTGGTTAAAAGAAGAGCAGTTTTTCCTTTATTCACAGTTCCGTTATGATATTTTCTTTTCCAGGAAACCTGGATGTGTTCTAGAGAACAATTGTTACTGTTTAAAGGGAGTGGATTTGAGGGCCTTCTTATTGGTCCTTTGGGCCAGATAGTGCGGATGCGGTGAGTATTCTTTTTGGTTCATATAAATTTTCGTTAATTAAGCTGATTGATTTAATGCCAGGGCGCTTGTTTTTGTTGGATGGTATTTGGCAGTCTAGTGCTTTTCGCTTTATTAATGTATATGCCCCCCAAACTAAGGCGGCTCGGGTGGAGCTTTTGCGGCTAATACAGCCTTATTTAGTGTCATCATATACCATCATTTTAGGGGGGGACTTTAACTGTGACATTGTTAGAGACCAAGCAGTGGGTAGTAAAAGAAAGAAGATATATTGTGATTCTCACATGTTATCACGGTGGTAGATACTGCCCAGTTGATTAATTGTAGTAGTTACAATAAAGGCAGTAGGTTCACTTATAGTAGGAAAATTACAAAACTACAATAGATCATCTTTTTCATTCCCAGAATCTGAACAAAGGCTATTTCCAGATTATCCCTAGTGAATTCTCGGATCATTCCTTATTGCAATTTACTATTTCAGATATCCCCCCAAAAAACAGGAAAAGAAATAGATGGAGACTAAATGCGTCCCTATTAGAGTCCCCTATTGTTAAATCTGGGATAGAGGCCTTACTAGCAGTTAGAATTTCTGTATTGTGTCTTTATGACAAGATTGGAGATTGGTGGATGGATACTAAAGGAGACATAAGAGCTGGTTTTTGCCATGGTAGATCCTTAGGGAATAAAAGTTTTTGAAATATTTGTCGCTCAGAGGTCAACTGCAGCATTTATATTCACTGTCTTATTTAAGTAAGGAAGATTTTTCTAAACAGATTGCCATAATTAAAAAGGAAATGGTAGAATACCAATATGATAGAGCATCCACAATTTCTGCAATGCTTTCTATGGGTACTAAGAGAGGGCGTGGGGGATCCTACGAGGCCTGTAAGAAAATGCATTCTGATAGTACGATAGAATATTTACAAGATGTTAATGGTAATAAATTTGATGCAGTAAAAGATGTGGAATCCTGATTAAAGGTCACTATCAGTCTCTATTGCCCGTGAGAACCCCTTCAGATGACAATATTCAGGATTA
The DNA here is from genome assembly GCA_016271365.2 of Neoceratodus forsteri. Lineage (NCBI taxonomy): Eukaryota > Metazoa > Chordata > Ceratodontiformes > Ceratodontidae > Neoceratodus > Neoceratodus forsteri. Next base: position 839,285,832 of record CM028131.1, read on the forward strand.
TATGCAAAATATTGAGATTTCTGTTTTTCAAAGAGGCATTAGCGTTGCTTAAAACATTACTTTGGCAGAAGTCCAAGAAGCTATTAAAAGCCTTAAAATAGGGACCTCTCCTGGATTGGATGGGTTGCCAAATCAATTTTACAAATGCTTCATTTCAAAAATATCAGTGATATTATATACTGTTTATTCAGCTTTTTCAGGAACTTGAGTTTCCATCCACCTTTTCAGAAGGTTTATTAGTTTATTTATTTAAAGCCGGAATAAAGCAAATATTGCCAATTGAGACCAATAATTCTCCTGAATACTGATTACAAGATTCTGGCACAAATCCTTAATATCAGGCTTAAGAATTATGCTTCTTTGATTCTGTCAAATCACCAATTCTGTAGTATTCCTGGGAGGAAAATACAGGGCGCTTTAATATTGACTAGAGATTTTATTGAATTGGTATCTTTACAAAAGAATAAGGCTAGGTGCTTACCAACCAAGAAAAAGCTTTCGACCGTATTGACCGGAAGTTTCTCTTTATGGCCTTGGCCAAGTATGCATGTCCTGTAAAATTTATTAGCTATATTGAAATGCTTTATTCACATGTCTATGTTAAAGTTTTCTTAGAGGACAAATTACAGAAGGGTTTGAGATTTTGACGAGTACAACAGGGCTGTCCACTCAGCCCTTTGCTGTATCTTTTCTCCATTGATCCCTGTTACAACAATTAGGCAAATTGGATACGGACATTTGTTGCTTCAGAGTGATTTGGCTAGATTGTGGTCTTAGCCTATGCAGATGATATTTGTGGGGTTTTTTTGGATCAAAATCAGATCCCCTGTTTTTTACAAACAGTTGGGCAATATGCAGGTGTTTCAAATGCTAAGCTTAACCTTGCCAAATGTAAGGGGTTATTGGTTGGTGATTGAGGGATTTCTTCATGTCAAATATCCGGGGTCCTTTTTTCAAATGCTCCAATAAATATTTTAGGTATTATTTTTGGAGTGCCAAATGTGGCTCTGGTTAACTGGGAAAAGGCTATAGAGCGACTTTGTTTAAAGTCAAAAGATGGCAGGCATGGAAATTATCAAACTTAAAAGGATACAGATTTTAAAATGCTTTATAGTTCCACAATTGCAGTATGTGGCTTGTATTTTCCTCTTCCCTTAGTATTAGAAACCAAAATTTATGGAATGTTCTTTCGGATGTTATGGGGCAATGGGCTTAATCCGGTCAAAAGATGTTATACTTATTTAAGTAAAGGAAATGGGGGTTTAGGAATGATTGAGCCTATTGTTTTCTTTTATTCTTTATTTTTTTATCATACAGTTTTGTATGGAATTTCTAGTATTTTAAATAGCCTTACGGGGATGGTGCACTTGGTCCTTGGAAATTATTTTGCAGCCTGGGGGGAAGTGGCACCTAAACTTCATTCGAGATTGTCAGTACCTGAATATTTTAGCCCGGCCGCTCAGAAACTTTTTAAATGGAAAATCACTTGTGGTGAAATTCTTCATGCCAGTAGGAAAAAGTTTTGTTCTACACTGATGGCCCGGCTGTACCCTACGGAACCTTGTTTTAAGAATTGCCCCTCTTCATTGAATGGTCAGGTTTTGAAACAATTGAACAATACACGAATGCCAGCTGCAATATGGGAGATATCATGGCTGACGGTTTACGGCAGATTGAATGTTCATGGGAATGCAAAACATAAAAACTTAGAACAACGGAATTGTCCTTATTTAGCCTGTGACTCATTTTCTTTTAACCTGTTCATATTCAAAATCACTTTGGATTTTTCTTGCAGGAAAATGGCATATGAGTTGGTTGGGGAAATGGATTATGATACCTTAGTATTAGGGGTTCTTCATAGAGGTGCTTCTACTTCACTTGGAAACTTATTTCATTTGTTAAGTTGTTTAAGATTTTACCTGTGGCAAGCAAGATGTCAATGGGTAATTTATCAAAAATGATGTCATATCAAGTTTTTAGTTACCTAGTTATGCGAATGATGAAGACGGTATATCATTCTGATTTATTGCACTACCAGGGCTAAGGTTCACAGATGGTGGAAGGGGTTCCAGATTTTCATTAAATATAAATAGATGTTGTTTAATATTAGATTCAGTTTATGGTTGAGTATTAATATGTAAATTTTCTTGTGATTATTTATAGGAAATGATCAGTGATGGAATGATGTAATTTGTTTTCTTTGTTGTGAAGTTTCTTATGTGCATTTCAATAAAAACTCCCCTACTCTTTTCGATAAGTGCCATGGGATCTTTAACATCCACCTGAACTACTACCAATCCAGGCAGATTCTGCTAATCAGTCATCACTGTTTCAGAAACGGGGAGGTATGATGGACCTAGCATCCTTTATGAACTGAAATCCCTGTGCATGTACCATATACTTCCAAATCTGAATTTATTTAGGGGAGACAGGCACAGGATTCCTTATTATGATGTAGGTATAGAGATTTAAAAGCTGCTAAGCTGATGGCTGAGTTAATTTCAAAGTTTTTTGCAGTTTATTTATTTTATCTATTTGCAAATGTTGACCATTAAATGCTCATTAAGCAATGATAGCTTGTTTCCAGGTGCATCTTGGGGTGTATGTCGCATGGAATTATTTTATTGACATCATATAATATAATTCCAAATAGTGACTATCAACAGCTTCAGCTGAGTACAGTTCTGTTTCTGCTAATGAATGATCCTCCTTGGATTCATACCTCTCTAACTTTTGTCACACAGATGAGGTACACTGGCCCTCAATATGTGGGACCCATCACCAGATACAAAAATGCAACCTAAGAATTCTATAGAAATGTGTGCTATGTTTCTCATATAGTTTGTTATGAAATGACAGTCATATATTATTATAAAGTTTTCTTAATAATCTGAGGGTATTCAAGGTCAAGGTCAGATGAATTTCATTGACTAAAGCACTCTGTAGGAAAGTGGCTGTGATAGTAAAAGGCTTTAGATTCTAGTCTTCATAGAGGAACACCTAGAAGCCCTTTACCTAAAGAACAAGTCACTCTTCCTGGTGTAAAAGGAGTCAGGAGCTAGCAGAGATGGTGAGAGCCCAGTCAGTTTAGGGCTTTGAAAGTCCTTAAAAGGATAGTGTAGCACAGAACCCATAGTAGGAGGGAGATGTAATCTAGAATCTCTACAGAAGCCTGAAACCTTGCCACTGTATTCTATACCAGCTGCAGGCAGCAGATCGGGTTAAAAGTTAACCCCTTGGAGAGGGCATTAACAGTCAAGAGCAGTAGAGACAAAAGCCTGCAGTAGGGCCTTAAGATCTGCCAGTTCAAAAAAAGTACACAGCCTGAAGATGTTTATTAGGTGGTAAGAACATGTTGGAACTTAAGGTAACACACAATAATGATTCTAGTGCATCCCTAGAGAGTGCTGCACTGTTGACGTGTCATCCATTAGATGAAATATTAAAAACCAAGTTCCTCCTATCCATGTCTGGTGGTTGTCCAAGTAGAATTTAAAGATCCCATAGCACTTATTACAATAGATGAGGATTTTGTTTTCTGATGTCCTCACAAACATTTCCCCCTGTCAATTAAATAGGCCAATGTAACCCTCCTCTCAAGACCTGCCTGAATACAAGCTGCTACAACTCACTTTCTTGATCAATATTAATTAAAAAAGTAAATAGCTAAGATCAGCCCTTGAATACAGTCAACACCTGAGATTAAAGTATCAGCCTTTCATTAAGGACCACCCCAAGACTAGGAACACCTCCCATTACCCTAAGTTGTACCCATCAAGGATGGGAAGTCTACATTTGCACTTAGTTGCAGAGACCTGGCAATATGATACCATCAGTAGAAGCTCTGGCTTTCTTGGATTAGGGCTAGTCAATTAGAGGCCATTCAGCTACTGATATGTGGCAGAGATTGTTCAAGCACCAGCATGGATGAGTTCTGATCAGGTGCTGATGAAAGAAACAGTTGGTATCATCTGATGAAACTCAGCACTGTACTTCTTAATGATCTCCCCTGGCAGAACCATATACACAGCAAACAGCACTGGTGATAGGAGTGACCAGCGAGACACATCACCGTCCAGGGTTATCGCCTAGATCAGAAATTCCCCATCATGGAATACTTTTGCCGGTCCATTAAGAATGACTGGAACCATGTAAGCACAGTACCATCCAACCATCTCCCATGTTCCTTGAGACTATCAACAACCATTCCTCTGGGGGTCCACTCTTTCTAGTGCCAATGACAGGTTAATTAGGATCAGAACAGACTTCTTATCTTGATACCTCACTAGGAGGAGGTCAATACAGAACTATACCAAGGCCATCAAAGTGCTGAGACAGTGCCAAGATCTTGCATGGATGGCTTGAAGACCTTATTTTTATCAGGTTGCTCACTCAGCTACATCACAACTGCCCTCTTATCAACAACCTTCAACAGAGATAGCAGATTTGAGATAGGCACATCAGAGATACAGAGCTCAATTCCTACTTATTCACCAATTTTAAATCACATTTTGGAAGCATGTTTCTGGTTTGTGGCCTATATAAAAATATTTATCAGAGTACAGTAAACTCCCTGGCTATTTTTGGGGGAAGGGAGTGCACTGGAAACTGATAGATATTTTGATATATGCCACAAACCAGTTGCATACCCCTAGAAAATGCAGCAATTTATAAGAAATGTGATTTAAATTTGTTGAATAAGCCGGGGTGGAGCTTGCTTCTCCCTGACGTGTTTATTAATTGGGGGAAGTGTGGTCCTCTCCACTAGCAATCTCTCCACTTACCAGCTACAAGCCTTAAGGAGTCTGCTTTCTTCATAGAAGTGAATGCTGAGAAGCTCATGAGGAGTCTCACATAAAATACAGATGTAAGCAGTGAGGACTCCAACTCAGATAAGTATACTAAAATTTAAAAAGAGATAGTAAGTACCTAGTCATGGGTTTTACCTTGTCATTGGTGGTTGAGCTCAATTCATATATTGGCTGACATCTGAAGGAAATGCACTGGACTCTGATAAATAGACTAGAGATGGGCCAAATATTTTACAGGTCATGAGGGTCTAGTGGTTGCTTCTTGAGCACAGGCCTCACCACAGACCCTTTGAGGGTCATAGGGAGGATCCCCTCATGAAAGGAAGCATTAACAACACCAGAGAAGACTGGCACTCAAGCATCTGTTAGGGCTTGATCCTTTGAGGTGGTGCTGTACACACTTGCAAGTACCAAAGCCATCTCTTCATTACCTAGACGGTGGGACTCACTCCAAGAAAACAGAGACTTTGAACTCAACTGGCCTCAGCTACTGCCATACAAAGACCAAGCAGTGGAGGAGATATGGACTTGAATGCCAACATGCTTTGCTATAAAGAATAAATTCAACCACTCGCACTCATTTCAGGAAGCCACTTTCCATGCTTTACTGACAGACTGGGTGTAAAAGATTGACCATAGTGTGGAAACGTGCAGCCAGCCTATTCTTCTTCACTGCTGTGACAACAGAGAGATATTTTTTTTCCAATTGTTTAACCAGGTGAGACACGCTAAGCTGAAAGCTTGTTTACAGGTGTGACCTGGGAGCATAGGGAAGTTAAGTGACTTGCTCAGGGTCACACAGTATGCAAGTGGGGGCTGTGGGATTCAAACCCAGGTCTCCAAATTTGCAGCTCAGAGCCTTAAACCACTGCACTATACTGCCTACCAGTATTTCTAACTCTTTCTCTCTCTCTCTCTGTCTTTGTATTGTCTCCTAATAGCTTACATAATGGGCCATTAGGACACGCCTGTTTGCATGTATCCAATGACTTCCTCCACCTGCGTGCCAACTTACAACAAAGTACTTTCAATCACTGAAGCTCAGTATTGAACCATGGTGTGCTTCAGCATAAAGAAACCTGACATAAATGGGCTGGATCAGGGAGTACAACACCAAAGAGATGGCTCAGCTTGTAGTTATACTTGGAGTATATGAGACAATAGAGGACTCATGTTCCCATGTAACACTATCTCATAACTTTATAAATTATATTATTTTATGTAATCCCCATCCATGTATTTATTTATGTATGTATGCATTTATTTAATTAATTTATTTGTTTGTTAAATGAGTGTATGGACTGATCCAATGACCATTTTCAGGCACGACCCAGGCCATAAAGATAGCACAAACGTGCTAAAATAAAAAACAGTTATAAAAGGTATAGGGGACAGCATGTAGTTACAATACCTAGGCAAAACATTAAGTGAAATTAAACAAAATGGTACAAGATTGTGCCAGATTGGTTATACAGTGACCACAGTACACACAATTAAAGTGCACAGAGTTTAAGTGTCAGTCCAGTGCCCATCATACTTTATACCAGTAATAACAATCAGTTTGATACAGACAATTTCCAGAGTTAATTGCAGTACTCTAGTTTGCCTTAGGCAGAGTCTGTCAATCATCCAGGGGGGCATACGGTATATCTAATCTGCACTTAATGATGTTCACATTCTCACTGTTCTCAATCTATCCCAGCAGTGGCCCCCTGGAGGAGGCAGAAATCAGCCCTGAGGTGTCCAGCAGACCTAAACACCACATCAGATCCAGATCCTATCACTGATGGTATGGAATCACCTCCTCTGTCAGAAGTAGAATATATTTATTTATGCATTTATTTACTGTATTTGTTTACCAGATAGATGCACTGATCCAATGGACCATTTTCAGGCATGACCCGAGCCATAAAGTTGGCACAATGGTAATACAGGCAATACAGTTACATTAACAGAGTTGGTGAAGGAATTAGAATACAATAGAATACACTGAATACATTGCATACCATTGAGTACAAGTAAAGTGCAAGAATACAACTGAAACACAATGAAGCACTAAATAAAATGCAAGAGCAATATACACGCAAGTACAGGCAAGCAGTCTTATGACTGTTCAGTGTAGTACAATGGGACAGTTTAGTCATAGGTATGGAAGGAAAGAGGACTCTCCCCCAAAGGGTCAATTGGTGGAGCAGTTACACTTGGATTCAGTGGTTTACGGACTAATCATCGTAGTTTCTTTCGGCGCGGTTATAACGTTACGGTCAAAATGTTGCACATTTAATTAGTCGCATAGGAAGGTCACTTTTATCTGCATGAACTGTGTGAATATTTGTCCCAAGAATGGGGATATTTCTCAGCTGTTACTTTAACGAGCTAGTTGTTATTTTGTTCTGTGCAGTTTCCATCTTGATGCTGTGTTTTTTTTCAGTTACTGAGGGGGCTACTGGGTGAACTGAATCCCTTTACATCTCTCCTCTTTTATTGCACAGGCTGTGAAAGCATACTGAAACCCTCTACCTGCCGCCAATATAGCACTGCACTGCACTACTATCCCCTCCTTGTAGCAGCCGGAGCAGTCACATTCCCCCGCACTTCACTTAATTGCAATGTCGCACTGCGCACTGCGGACGACATCGACCTAACTAATTAACGAATTTTCTGATAGGTGAGCAGTTCTTACACACGTTATGGCAAGGCGTAGCATTATAGAGCATCGATTGTGTGGATTCAGAGAGGTATCATTCTGCAGGCACACCAAGAGGTGGAAATTCTCTTCAATCCCTGGTAGTCTAGTGGCCCCCCCCCACCAAGAGCAGTGGCACCGCTGTGGTGTTCTCTCATGCTTGTACTCTCACCCAATGCAAAATGCAAATCTCAGCATACTCGGCGATTACAGCAACGAAAGCAATTTGTCCATGCGACGAAAGAGGAAACGGCAAACTGTCCCGGCGACCAAATGTCTGCTATTAAATATCTGCGATGATTTGACCGGGAATGTAATGGCCATACCCCGGATTCAACCAACAGCCATTCTTTAAAGTATGACTTGAAGGTAAGGTGCAAGTCTAGTGAGAGGAGAGAGGCTGGCAATTTGTTCCAGAGTGTGGGAGTGGTGAAGGACAAGGCTTTGCTTTTCAGAAAAGTGGAGACCCTGGGAACTTCCAAAGATAGGACAGTGGATTGCCGGAGGCAGTGTGAAGTGTTTTTTTGCTTGAGCCGAGGGGTATGGGCACATGTTACTGCTTCTGATGGCATTGTCAATGATGCATCTGAGAGTGTACTTATGTATGGAAGGGGGCTAGCCCAAGGATTGGAACAAGGAACAATGGTGAGTGAAGTAGGACGCCATAAGCGCAAACTAGCAGATGCTATTGCAGGCAGTATTGAGCCTTGCAAGCAGAAGTGAGGAGGTTTGTGTATATATAGGGGTGCAACAGTCTAACAGGGGAAGGAGGTTGCCTTGGGCTATGGCTAGGTGAGCCTCAGGGGTCAAATAGTACTTGAGTCAGAAGCCTGCCCCCAGTTTCTGGTGGATGCGCCACACAGTGGTGTTGATATACATGGTGAATGTTAGCGAGGGGTCAAGGGTGACACCCAGGTATTAAAATTGGGTACATTCTGCAGGGAGGGGCATAGGGTGATAGCACAGTTAGGGTGGAATTTGTTTAGGAGAGTTTTAATAAATTGGATTTAAACTCCAGGAGCATGGCCTTATAAAACTAGACAAGGATTTGTCACCGTGGAATAATATTAAGTCATCGGCATAAATTAAGGCCTCACATGAGAGGCTGTCTGCCAGTAAGGAATTAATGAAAAGGGGAAAGAGTAGGGGACCCAGAATGGAGCCCTGAGAAACCCCAGTAGAGAGTGCCATGGCCATGGATGTGGCAGCCCCGATGCTAACTGTTTGGAATCGCCCCGAGAGGTAGCTCTAACACCACATAGACATACCCATGAGCAACTGAGGTTCAACAATTTGGCGTGGAGTAGGTTGTGATCTACCAGGTCGAAGGCCTTAGTTAGGTCTAAGAAGATGGCACCTGTGATGTTACCAGTATCCGTGTTCCTGAAATGAGGGCCCTGAAACCAAACTTCTCTGGTAGTGGTCTGAAAAACTGAGAGGCTCTAATTGATGTCATAAATCTCTAAACCAGTGAAAAACAGCAGGTCCAGCATGTGACTGCCCTGGTAGGTGATTGCAGAAATAACTTGTATGAGCCACAGTCATTAAGCTGGAGAAGTTTGACAACAACACTATTCAAGGGATCATCTACCCAAGAACTGAAGCCACTGTGGACAATAAGCCTCAATGACTCCAGCACCAAAGCAGACAGCCATTTGGCAAACTCCTGTAAAAACTCAGCCTTACATCACAATGAGGATAAAGGAGGAGGACTATTTAGTTGCTCAGACTGGTCACTCCCAAGATAGCCACACACTCAAAGGACCTAGTCTGAACCATAACAGATGTATAGAATCAGATTATGTCCATAAAAGAAAGCCACTCCACCACCCCTGCATTCCAGTTAGGGGTGGGGTATCATGGAGAAACCTGAGGAGCAGTCTCTGAATAAGCTTAGCTGAATTGTCCAGTCCAGTCTACAAGATACTGTACATATCAGGTCAGTGCCAAAGTCTGAGAAAACATCTCTGACAATGGCAGTTTTATTCAAAACTAACCTGGGTTTGCAAATCAATATCCAGACTGGAGGGGACTTGCCATCTTGCTTACTCTCCACCTCCTGATTATAACACTGCTAGGGACTGGACTTGAGGCAGGAAAGATACATTCCCTATCCATTTCTGGGCAGCAAGCAGTGAAGCACATCCTGGCACTCCCATGTTTGCCAAAAGAAAAGCAATATGTCTATATGTTTTGACATCCTGACTCCTTCAAAGAATCCATCACACCTGACAGCATTGCACCACCCTCCTGCTCAGTGGATGTTGCTTCTCCTTAAAAAGACAGAGTCACTTTAGCTGGTTGGAGAATGAAAATGACACCTTTACACAATGCCAGGCAGAACTCAGTTTATAACTGCCTCACCACATGTACTCACCCACTACTCTCACAACCACACAACCCACCCAAGAGCTCCAGCTCTAATTTTACTACCCTCTTCCCCAACATTCCAGGCCACATAGATAGAATACAGTTCCAGAGGTAACTGATCAGTCCAAGACTATCAAAAGAAACTCTTCAAAAAGTCATCTTTCTAAAGACAGTGTAATCCATGCTTACTGAATCCCTCAAGTGAGATCTAGGCTGGTAAGGAAAAAATCTGTCCACCGCATCAGCCAGGCCAAGCTGTAAACTACAGGAACAGAGGTTTCCAAAGAACAGCCACATTCTCAACTGGGGTGGGAGATGATGCCACCACTCTTACCTTTGGGATACACTCAATGTAATGGAGAGAGGAAGTCCTGATGGATAAATGGAGGAAATTAATGGAGAAGAGTTCCAGTGAGTAAATGGCTAGATTGAAATAGTCAGACAGCAGCTCTTCAAATAGTGTTATTCCCTAAATGATGTAATCAATATTCAGTGAGCCCCTCGAGAGAGAACGTCCACTCCACTGACCATGCTGAAATACAGTGCTACCTCTCACACCTTTGGGCAATGCTCAAGGTAACAGAGAAAGGGAGTTCTGTTGGATGAACACTTGACAACAAGAGTGGCTGCTAGAATTAGTATGTCTAAAACGTACATATGAAACAGAGGCAAACTGCAAAGACCCCAATTATAAAGAACTTCAAACTACATAAAACATGGGCACTGTTCAAGATAGTAAAATAACCCTGATATGGGCACTGGAACTTCACCAACAAATAGCACAGCCCAAAATCTACAGGAATGAAGAACCATTATAGTCATAGAATACTGTACCATCAGAGTACCTCAAAACTTCACCATGATATGTTCAGACGTTGCCACCAAAGATGTACAGATTTCCATGAAGCAAACAGAAAGGTCAAGTATTAGGGGGAATTTCCCAGCACAGGGGCTTGTTAACAAGCAACAACCAGGAAGAGTCACTGAAATGATGAGATTATCAAGGGCTGTTCAGACCACCAATGTTGTTCAGGGATGGAACACTTAGAAGCAGGTGGCAGCAATCCAGTACCAAAACTCAGAGCATCCCTTCAGTCAGCTCCAACCCTCAGAATTGGGTAAATGACAGATGGCACAAGTGAACACAAGGGCAACTCACACCTGCTTCACACAGCTTCACACTCATCCAACCACAAACAAATATGCTGACGCAATTTGGCTCATCACTAAGTGGATTACCTTTAGTCAGTCATAGATGGAAACACTAGATTTCTGGCTCAGTCCAGCTTAACGGCACAGGAGAACAACACAGACAGAGACTAGCTTAAACACACTGAAAAATGATGGGAAAACAACCTACAATAAGGTGAGACTGAGACAATTACCCCAAGTTCCATATCGCTCAGTTTCACTACTAAACACTAAAACTAATAGTAAAATAATAGTAAACAAATAGTAAAACTGCTGTTCCCCTATACCTACACTGGAAGAACTTTAAAAAACCCTGTAATAAGCAACATGCTTAACATAGATGAAATGCAGCAATGGCTGTTTTGCCAATAAAAGCTTATGCTGTCTCATAAAGAGGGACATTGAGAGGAATGCTTGGGTTGCTCAGTATTGCAAACAACATAATACTGTATGTGTAGTTATGATGGAACTTGTACAGTTCATTTAGAAGTAGCTTGTGGGACTTGATCCATGTCAATCTGGGGTGATCCTTTCAGTTTTCAGACCTCAGCTAGGCATCCAATCCAGTTTTTTTTTGTTTGTTTTTTTTGTAGTTAATTTGTTTAATCTGAAACAAATGAAACTCACCAGAGGCCATATGTTGAAGTTAGACAGTGAGGTTCAAAAAAGATGTTTGGTGTACCACTTTATTGAAAGGGTTGTGGAGGGGTGAAACAAGCTTCCAGACAATATTGTGGAAAACAAATAAAATTCTGGGATTCAATGAAAATTGGATGTATTTAAAGAGCAACAGATACCTTTGGGAAAACTTTGGAAAATATAATATTTAGACACAGTTCAGCTTGCATGTCATATATCTTCTATAGATGGTTCCTCTTCTTTATTTATTACTGAATATATTCCAAAAAAAAACAAGGCAGATGTCCTTTACAGTTCATCAGCATCTAAAGCTAATTCCCTACTTGAAATTATATTGCCCTGATGTGACATCATAGTCTGTAGCCATGGGAATCACTGTGTTTTCACAGGCAGACTATCATGACATCTAAGCAACAGGAGCTGATCTGATGAAACCTCAAGTAATCACTATCCTGTTTTCATGTATGTGACCTCAGTAATCAATAATGCGAATAAGAAATACAGAGCTAATTAGAAACGTAAACTGTTTTGTGTCCGAATATTATGTTTTGCACATTTCTTCTTGAGGCATCAGGGGCTCTTTAAAGGATTATTAGATAGGGCAGTGTTAGAGGTGAAGGGGTAGCTGGGAGGGAGTCATTGATGCCAGAGAGATTCTGATTTAGAGAATATTGGGACAGACTGAATGGACTGCTCAGGTATTTTTCTGTCCTTCTCTTTTCCTATGATTCTATAGTATATATTTTTAGTGCCCCATAGCCCAGGAAGAACCTAAGACAAATGGTTATGAACAAAAAAAGTCTTTGCATCCAGGCTAGAGAGGAGTACAAAGCAGAAGTTCAAGACTAGGATTAAGAAAGTCAGAAAGGTGCTGGAAACCAGGACAACAGTAGAAACTGTAGACATCAAAGCCTTCCATTACATATATGGAAAGAGGAAGATGAAGAAGGAGATTGAGCCATTGAAAGCAGAGGAAATGGGGAAGGAACCATTGTGAGAGCTCGGGGCAATGGTTTAGATGCTGAATGATAACCTTACTTTGGTGTTAATGAATGAAAATGAGTTTTGGTGTTGGTTTTGGCTTTGCCGTTTGGATTTACTTACTTTTACAACTTGTATGTCTTGTGAATATTTTTATCCTTTACATATCTATTCCTGCTAGGCTGTGTTAACTATTTGACTGAAACTGTCCTCCTTGGGGCCACAATGGAAACAAGCTACTGCATCTCAGGAGGTTACCCTGGCTGGAGTAATTTCAAATACATACATACAGGAGTGTGGGGCTAGCGCATGACTGGGTTGGCCATTTGATCCCTGTTCTTTTCTCCTGCTGACAACTATCCCTGCACATCCACCACCTTCCACTATCCTTCTTTGTATTTGTTTTTTCCATACACATTTTACACCTTCTTTGGAGCTAGCAGGTGGCTCCAGCCCCTCCCTCAGAGGAGAGTCAGCTCTCCAGCAAGGCTATTCCCTGTACCAGCCCCAACCAGCCATCCCCCACAGGTTACCCCCCCATGACAGAGCCGGTGGTGAGGGGTGCCAGCCTCCCCCACCCCCAGAAGCAAATATCTAGATTGCCAGGGAGAGATGCAGGTGCAGCCTGCCATTACTGAGCCTGCCAGCTCCATTCCTTTTTCAGTTTTCTCCCTGGACCCATGCACGTGCAATGGGTTGGGTGACTGTCTCCACCTCCATGGAGGCAGTTTAATGTCCTGTGCGTGGATCCACCCTTTTCTAGAATTGCACCTGTGTTAACCCCCAGCCTTCGTTGGATGTCAGTCTACAGCGCAATGCTGAGTCCCCCACCCCCTAGGAAGGAGAGCTGTCAGTGGACACTCAATCCTTCCTCACCCTGGCTGACCTTCAGGTGACCTGAGTCTGTTCCTGAACCCAGGTCACCAGCATAGTGCGAGGTAAGGCATCCAGCACCTCAGCCCTCTGCGCCACCTAACCAGCACCTTTTCTGTAATTTTTATGAAAGAAAATGAAGGACTTTATATCTATATCAGATTGTGCTAACCAGTTTTTGAAACTGACCCTTCTGAACTGTGGGATTGCTAGAGTTTCTGTGTCCACTCAACAGAGCACCCTGCCTACAATCTAGTAACCAGCATGACCTCTGCACCAGTGTCCGGTATGGAAAAAATTTAAGGGATGTTCTCTCAACTGTTATCAGAACTATAAGCCATTAAAAATTGTTCATCCAAACACTCACAGCAAATTGAGTAGTTCTCCCACAGGGCTACAGTGACTGAACAAAAACTGACACAAACAGCTGACTCATGCCACCAGTTGCGCTCAGTTCTCCATGACCACAAGAGAACAATACAATTCGTACAAGAAAAAAATTGATGACTTCGAAAGCTGAGGGGACCAAAACAACTTATGCTTTCTGGGCTTCCTAGAGCAGGCTGGACAATGAGATACAATCACATATTACATCATGCCTTCCCCACCATTCTCAAGCTTAAGGAAGGTACAGCCTATGAAATTGAGAGGACACACTGCTTCCTGGCACTTCTGCCTAAATTAGGTGGAAACCTGAGTCTCATTATAGTGAATTTTCTAAGATTCCAGGATAAGGAATGCATCCTCCGGCAAGCAAAATAAATCAGTATCCTAGAATGGCAAGGGCACTGTATAATGATTTTTCAGGACTACTGTAAACAACTGATTGCTTGGTGGCATGCCTACACAAAGGTACGCCATGCACCACACCAAGATGGAGCCCCTTTTGCCCTCTGGCACCCAACCTGCAATCAATAGCCTGAAGGAAGCAGTTCTCCTAGAGGGACTGTGTTATGGGAACCAACAGTTTGTGTGTAAATTGAATGTAATCTGTCATTTAGACATTGTTTTAAAGGGAGCCCTGCCTCCTGACCATAGCAGGAAGCAGGAAGAGAGTGGAGTAGTTCCCAGGAGCTGGGGTGAACTACTGAAACCACTGGATACTTTTAAAATGTAACTGAGCTGTATTACATGATTTTGTGCCTTACCCACATATGAGTGGGTGGCGCACAGTTAATTTTACTAAAAACACTTCTTTGCAACTGTGGTTATGGAGACCCATGACCCCCCATGAGTACTTCTAGGTCAGTAAGGCTCATAATCTGGGTCCTGGCTTGTGAGTCGGGCGAAAGTAAAAGCAAGTAATAGACTGAAGGAAGCAGTTCTCCTAGAGGGGACTGTGCTATAGGAACCAACAGTGTGTGGGTGTGTAAATTGAATGTAATCTGTCTTTTAGACATTGTTTTAAATGGAGCCCTGCCTCCTAACCATAGCAGGAAGCAGAAAGAGAGTGGAGTAGTTCCCAGGATCTGGAGCGAACTACTGAAACCACTGGATCCTTTTAAAATGTAACTGAGCTGTATTACACAATTCTGTGCCTTACCCACATATGAGTGGGTAACACACAGTTAATTTTACTTAAAAGAAACACTTCTTTTGCAACTGTGGTTGCGAGGGACCCGTGACCCCTCATGAGTACTTCCGGGTCAGTAAGGCCTCATAACTCAGCCCTGCTGTGACCAGGGCTAGTGCAGGCAGGTCGCACTTCACCACGCGCAAGTGACATACACTTCGGTGCATGTCTGCTGTGTCAGCTGGATACGCTGGGTACAAGGGCATAGCTTCCTGCTAGCAACAAACCAAGGGTTAACGTCATCTCCTAGCTAGTAAGTCTGTATAACAATCTTTCAGATTGCGTTATATAAGGTTTCATTTAGTTACCATGTCACAAGCTAAGGGCAAAAGGGACAGCAAAAACAAAAAGGCATGTACCAGGTGCAAAATATTCACTGAAGAACTGGCATGTAAAGACTTTGTATGTGACAACTCTGTACTCATTAGCACTTTAAAGGAAGAAACTGATCTACTTTTATAGAGGCTAGAAACACATAAAGAGATTGAGTTATTAGAAAACTTCATTGATGTGGGTGCTCAGGGCATTATTCCCAATGAAGCCCTGCTTGAACAAGGCATGGAAATAATGCTAATGGATCAAGATAAGGTAGAAGGACAAGTATTTGGGGACATTCAGGCTCCAACCCCACGCTACACTCCTTTTATAGGGTACCACAGTTGTGACATTTCCTGTGGCAGAGCAGGAAGGGGCGGATCAGTGGGGCCTCCACAAGGTGATCTCATTTACAGGGGCACTAGTAATTTAACTTGTTATAACAAGTTAAACAAAGCACAATTAAACCATTACTTGCATTTTTTTTTTTCCTTTTTTTCCTTCTAATTACTCTGACTAGGTTACAAACCCAGCAACTTATTTGGAATGGATTTCATTAACTGCAGGTACTGTGGAACAATTTTCAGAAGGACAGTCTTACAGGATTTGGGACACTGTCCTACATGCTGAGACTTTGAATCTTAGGGCTCCAGCTCGGGCAGCATGGGCAGAGGTTGCACGCCTCAAATTTCATATTGAAGAGGAAATACATTATAAGAACCACCTCCATTTCCCAGCATCCAACAGAAAAACCTCGACTGCAGAGGGTAGTTGGTCCAGGAGGTTGGCAGGTGGTTAGGAGGAGCAAATCAGAGCCCCATCACTCTCTGCTCTCCAACACATTGCCTCCAAAACCATATAAACACTAAAACAGGTATCTGCCTCTATCTCTGAAATCAAATAAAGAGGCAGAAGACACTGCAGAGCAGGACACTGCGGCACAGGAGCTAGCACAACAAACCTCACCCAAATCAGGAACCAAAACTAAACAAGCACTAAGGAAATCCAAAAACTTCTGATCATAGGAGACTCCATGATTCGGGAGTTGATACCCATCTCCAGCCAGGGTGATGGTCAGATGTCTCCAGGTACATCAGCATGGAGAGACACTGACCCCATTAGCTAAAGTTGTTCACAAAGCAGGAGAAAACATTGATGTCCTAGTACACATAGGGACTAATGATCTCGCCAGCCGGTCAGTTGTGGAGACCAAGGAACACCTGACTAGGCTGGGTGACAAACTATCATCTATTTTGTCTGGCATCTCCTTCTCTGAGATCCTGCCAGTCTGGGAGAGGAAGCAGATGGACGGAAGGTCAGAGAAGGGGAGATAGGGGAGCTAAACACGTGGCTCAAGGACTGGTGCCAGGAAAAAGGACACAGATTTGTAGGGAACTGACAACAGTTCTGGGAGCGAAAGTTCTTTAAATTTGATGGACTGCATCTGACTAAACAGGAGTCAGTGCATTGGGGCAGAAAGTTTGGCGTCTTTGCAGAATATTTAAACTAGCAAATGGGGAGAGGGGTGCAGCACCCCATACGTCGAATGGGAAGAACACCCCTCCCCCCTCAGCTAGTGGTCAAACAGGAATTCAGCGTGTTTGCCGTTCATTTGCATCACCAGGTAAGAAAAAAGGTTTGTCTCCCCATACGATGCACAGGGGTAATACCAAACTTCACCCAACAACTAACACACCAAAATCTGGCCAATGGAAAATCATGTACACAAATGCTCACAGCCTGGGAAATAAGATCCCAGACCTGCAGGCAATAATGTCAGAGGCTAAACTGGACATAGTAGCAATTAGTGAGACGTGGTTTACCAGTAACCACACTTGGGAGACTTCAGTACCTGGCTATGTATTGTTCAGAAGAGACCGAGGTGCAAGGGGAGGAGTGGCCTGTATGTTAATGAAAATATCAAAGCTACAAAAATTCAGAATACACATAAGGAGCCAGAAGAACTGTGGGTCACCCTGAAACAGGAAATGGGACAGCCATAAGAACTGGGGTTGTCTACAGGCCCCCAGACCAGAGGGAGGACATAGACACATTACTGTTAGAAGATATACAAAACATGACAGCTAAAGGGGAGGTTCTGATATTGGGAGACTTCAACATGCCGGATACAGATTGGTCAATACCAGCAGGAACATCTGCCAGAACTAGACTCATAGTGGATTTCCTGCAGGGGAGGGCCTCAAACAACTGTTACAGCAACCCACAAGAGACAGGGCTATCCTAGATCTAGTACTGACTAACAAAGAAGGGATCACAGATCTCCAGGTAGAAGGTCACCTGGGGCCAGTAACCATCACATGGTATGGTTCAATTTGGCTACTACATCTAAATCATCCCATTCCAAGGCAAAAATATGGGACTTCAGAAGAGCTGACTTTGATAAGATGGCCAACAGAGTTAAGCTAGCCCTGGCAAAAAGAAACACAGGTGAGGGGGTACAGGCAAAGTGGGCAAGCATTAAGGATGCAATACTTGGAGCAACATCCCATTGTGTTAGACAGAAAAGGAAGTGCAAAAGAAGAAGGAAACCACTTTGGTTCTCAAATACAGTAGCAGAAAAGGTCAGAGCCAAAAGGCTGGCCTTCAGGAAATATAAGGGAACACAGCGGGATGAAGATAGGGAGGCATACCAAACTGCCCTAAGGGAAGCAGGGAAGGCAGTAAGGCAGGCAAAGTCCCAAACTGAGGAAACACTAGCACGAACAATAAAAGAAGGTGACAAGACTTTCTATAGATACATTAGTGAAAGGAGAAAGTCCAGAGGGGTATTGCTAAGCTTAATGGAGAAAAGGGAGCATGTGAGGAGGAGGACCCTGTAAGGCATCTATCCAAATAGATACTTTTGCTCAGTATTTACTGAAGAGAAGGTAGGGCAGGGCCCACGGCCTCAGCATCATGACACAGGGGAGGGGAGGTGAGCACTACCCTTCACAAAGAAAGGGTCCTGCAAGAGCTTGCTAAGCTCAGGGTGGATAAGGCAATGGGACCTGATGGCATACATCCCAGGGTACTTAAGGAGCTAAAGGAGGAACTAGCAGAGCCATTAGCAGAATTGTTTAGTGAGTCTCTGAGCACAGAAGAGGTCCCAGAAGACTGGAGAAGGGCTCATGTGATCCCACTCCACAAGAGTGGTAGCAGGGAGGAGGCGGGGAACTACAGACCAGTCAGTCTTACCTCAGTAGTGGGCAAGATTATGGAGGCACTCCTAAAGGATAGTGCAACACCTGGAATCCATAGGGGCACAGGATCCAAGACAGCATGGGTTTACAAAAGGAAGGTCCTGTCAAACTAATCTCATAGATTTCTTTGACTGGGTAACCAGAGTGGTGGACCAAGGGGGAGCAGTTGATGTCGCCTACCTTGACTTCAGCAAAGCTTTGACACTGTTCCACATAGAAGATTGATAAATAAGCTGGAGGCTCAGGGTGGGTCAGAAGTTGGTCAACTGGGTGGCAAACTGGTTGACTTGCAGAAAACAGAGAGTGGTGGTAAATGGTATACAGTCAGAAGAGCTGCAAGTCACAAGTGGGGTACCTCAGGGATCAGTCCTGGGGCCAGTCCTATTCAACATCTTCATTAGTGACCTTGCAGATGGACTAGAGAGTAAGGCTTGTCTGTTTGCAGATGACACCAAGATCTGCAACAGGGTAGATGATCCAGATGGGGTGGGCAGAATGAGAAGAGATCTGGATAAACTAGCAGAATGGTCAGAAGAGTGGCAACTGGGATTTAATGCAAAGAAGTGCAAAATCATGCACATAGGAAGAGAAACCCTGAAGCCACTTATAGGCTGGGAGGGAGTTGCTAGCAGTCACAAAGGAAGAAAGAGACTTGGGCATCATCATCACTGATGACCTAAAATCATCCAAGCAGACCCCTAAAGCAGTAGGTAAGGCTAGGGGGTGTTAGTGTATTAGCAGGGTATCACAAGTCGTAAGAGGGAGGTAATAATCCCTCTGTACAAGACACTGGTTAGGCCCCATCTGGAGTACTGTGTGCAGTATTGGAGGCCACACCTTCACAAGGACATTAACCAAATTGAGGCAATTCAGAGAAGGGCAACCAAAATGGTGCAGGGACTGCATCAGAAGACATATGAGGACAGATTAACGGAGCTCAATATGTATACCCTTGAGCAAAGGAGGGAGAGAGGTGATATGATCGAGGCATTCAAACACCTTAAGGGCATAAACAAGGTGAAAGAGTCTAACATGTTTAAATATAAGAAAAATAGCAGGACAAGAGGACACAGCATGAGATTAGAGGGAGGCCGATTAAGGGGGAATGTGAGGAAATTCTTTTTCACAGAAAGGGTGGTAGATGCATGGAATGGCTTACCACAAGTAGTGGTGGCTATGAATACAGTGCAGGGCTTCAAACAGGCATGGGATAGGCATAAGGGAGCAATACAAATGACTATGAATAGATAGGTCACTGACAGAGCAAAGGCCGATGGCACATTTATAAGGTAGAAAAAGAAATGGGCAGACTGGATGGGCCTTGCAGTCCTTATCTGCCATCAACTTCTATGTTTCTATGTTTCTATGTTTCTAAGGAAGTACCTTGGGAACAACCTAAAAGCTGCACTAAAGCACTGTGCACAAACCAAATTACAAAATTGTCCTTAAAGCTGCAGAACAAATTTGAAGGTCTCATTAAACACAGTGCTTCTGAGGATAGTTTTATGTATAACTCACCCAAGTTAGTACCTAAGGTCAGCCTTATCCATGATCCCATTATCCATATTCTAAAACCATTTGAGGAATTCCCAGAAAAGCACATTGATCCCGACTTTCCCAACGACCATGATCTAAAGTAATTTCATGAAACCCTAACAAAGGACATAGTGGTAACTGGGGACTCCATAATAAGGGGTGTGGACTCTGTAGTATGCAGTGGTAGGAAGTGGTAGGTACCATTCTGTAACTGCTGTGTTTAGCTACTATGTTACTTGTTACTTTGTACACTGTTGTCTCTTCTTATGTATGACGTGGAACCTTCGTAAAAGAGTCTTTGACTCAAAGGTGTTATCCCATATTTATCAATAAATAAATAAATAAAGTAAGTCAAGTACCACTGTTAGCACCCTGCCTGTGGCTAGACTGGGAGATGTCTCCAATTTATTAGATGGACTCTTGGAGAATACCAACAAACCTTTGGTTATTATGCATATAGGAACAAACTATGTCAACAAAACTAGTTTAAATGATTTCCAGTCTAAAGTATTTGACATTACAAAAAGGATCAGAGAAAAAGGAGGTGAAATTATCATTTCAGGCTTATTACCAACTTTTGGGCACCTTATGTATAAAATGGGGCTATAGAATCCATCAACAAGTGGTTAAGATTCTTTTGTAAAAAGGAAAATATAGGCTTTATGGATAATTCGGTCACGTTCAATAACAAATCTCTATTTAAATCTGATGGCTTTCACCTTAATCAAGCAGGTACAAGGGTACTAGGCAAAAAATTGAATCAGATTATTTCATTTAATTTAAACTGGCATTGGGGGAGTGAACAGATGACCGGTAGCAGCTTAAATTCACACATGGTTGGGGATAATAAGCAAGGATTGGATTGGAAGGCTGTGTTAATTAATGTCATAAGCTTCGTGAACAAGTTGGATGAACTTAAAATTTTATTAACAACTCAAACAATACATCTAGCCTTTATCACTGAAACATGGTGGGGCAATAATGACACCTGGGAAAAATCTATTCAGGGTTACAATCCGTACTATAAATCTCGAGTATGCAGAAAGGGGGAGGCATAGCTATGTTTGCTCATTATTCCATTAAGAGTGTCAAACATTATCAGGAAGACTCTGAACTAGAGCTTATATGGGTCAAATTATTTCCACATGTAGGTCCCAAAAATAATAACAGGTCTATTTTATAGACCACCTTCTACCACACTAGCCAATGACCTTGTTTTAATTAAACAGCTAAGTAATTTAGACTCTGCTGATAAAATACTAATGTTGGAGGATTTCAACCTTCCCAATATACATTGGAAGCTATCTAAGAGAATTAGTAAAATAGATTACATGTTCATTGAAGCATTTGACCAAATCGGATTGGACCAAAAGGTGTTCGACAGTACTAGAGGCAATAACATCTTGGATATTGTACTAACCAATCTGAGGGACTCACTTAACATAGTTGAGATCATCTCCCCACTGGGTACTAGTGACCATCCCATAGTAGCATTCAGATTAAAAGGGTTAGAGCTACCCTCAGAGCAGGGATCTACTTCCAAGCTGAATTTAGCCAGAGCTGATTTTCCTTAGTTGAAAAGAGAACTGTCCTTATGGGATTGGGTCAAGGATTTTAAGGGATGTACGGTTGAAGGGATGTGGAATATTTTTCTTACAAAGTTAAAAGAACTTATCAATAAACATATCCCAAGCCAACACAAACATAAAGCTAATCAAAGAAAACCCAAGGGTGGTTGAATAAAACTATCAAACAACTAATTAACAAAAAAAAAAAAAACATAATGTTTAAAAAATACAAAAAGGATAAAACCCAGCACAACTACCAAGGGTATAGAAATCTTATAAGGGAGGTGAAGTCGTCAATAAAAAAGACAAGAGCTCAGCAAGAAGTTCTCCTAGCAGCCAGGGTCAAGGACAATAAAAAGTCCTTTTTCTCTTATATTAACAGTATGAAGAGTAATTCAAATACTATAGGTCACTTCAAAAATAGTGATGGGTCATTGGCTTCAGAAAAAGAGACTGTGGACATTCAAAACAGCTATTTTTGCTCAGTTTTCAATGACGGAGCTGCTCCTTCTACAGTACAGATCACATTAAACTATTCCACCAATGAGTTGGTTTGGCATTGTTTTTCACAGTTGGCAATGCATTGGCAGCTCATATTGTATTGTTTTTCAATGCTTAATCAGCTCAAGAGCAATGTTTGTAAAATGTTTTTTGCAATTCATTTGCATTGCATCGTCAGTCCAGTCACAATGCATTGCAAAACTGAGTTTTAACTCTTAATAAACAGTTTGTGCAGTGCTTTGTACTGGATCCAGCAACACGTATGCAACTCAATCAGAAATGTTAAAACAACTCATTGGAGGAACAGTTTAATGTGAGTTGTACTGTAGTTCTACCAAACTCAAGCCGATTCTTGGACTAACTACAATTGATTCTGAAGATGTTAGGGATATATTATATAAACTGGATGTCAATAAATCCCCTGGACCGGACAACATACACCCCAGAGTTTTGCATGAACTGGCAGATCCACTATCATTGCCTCTTGTTTACCTTTTCCAGACCTCCCTTGATAGAGGTGGTCCTGCAGGACTGGAGGGTTACAATTGTGGTGCCACTTCACAAAAAAGAACTCAAATCTGACCCAGCTAATTTTAGGCCAATATGTCTTACATTGCTAACAGGGAAAGTATTGGAGAGGATATTAAAAGTAAAGATTTTGGATTATTTAGCAGAATATAACTTCCCTGTTCCTGCTCAACATGGATTTATGAAGTCAAGGTACTGTCAAACAAAACTGCTTATCTTCTATGAAAAAATTAACCTTGAGTTGGATAAAGGAATTGTAATATATGTGGCATTTATGGACTTTGCCAAAGCATTTGACAAACTACCCCATGCTGAATTAATATATACATTAGTGACTCTTAGATTGGACAATAACATACTAAAGTGGATAGCAGTTTGGCTCAATGGGAGGAAACAAAGAGTCACGGTGAGAGGGGTGCTGTCTGATTGGTCACCAGTCTCAAGTGGGACCCCCAGGGATCAATTTTGGGGCCCTGTCTCTTTAATATCTACATTTCCACTCTTAAATTAAAAGACTCTAGCATATGGCTGTCAAAATTTGCTGATGACTGTAGAGTGGGCAGGATTGTGAACAACACAACTGAGGCTTTATCCTTGCAATTTGCTATCAACGAAATTGATAAGTGGACTAAGATTAATAAACTTGAGCTGAACATGGCTGAGTGTAAAATAATGCATCTGGGCTCCCACAATAATAATTACTTATACACACTTGCAACAAATGCATTATCTGTCACCAGTGAATAAAGACATCTGGGCATTACAATTATGTCTAACTTAAAGTTTAGCTCCCACTGCAAGGGCCAGGTGAAAAAGGCTAACCAAAATCTTAACTGGATTTTAAGACACATTGTCAGTAGGGATGAGAAGGTTCTAATGCCAATGTATGGAGCCTTGGTTAGGCTGCATTTGGAGTACTGCACCCAAGTGTGGTCACCACACAACAGGGAAGAGATACTAAAGAATGAGAGTGTACAACATAGGGCTGCAAGATCTGAATCTGGGCAAAAAAGTATTTCCTATGCTGATAGGTTGGAAGGATTAAATCTTTACTCCCTACATTATGGAAGGTAGAGGGAAGATTTGCGCATGCTGTATAAAATCATAGGGGATATCAAGCTGTGAGAAGAACTAGGATTTACTTTTAGAACCAGTTGGACTAGCAGCAGGAGACACAATAAGCAATTATTTATGTCCAAATGGAATACTAATTTAAGAAAATATTGGTTTACCCAAAGGGTTATTTCCTTATGGAATAACCTCCCCTCCTACAGTAGTTGACAGCAAAAATATGGATACCTTTAAGGTTAGATTGGACAACTTTTGTAGCGAAAAAACTACTAAGTTCTAAATATAGAAGGATGGGCAAGCATTATGGACGAAAGTCTCTCCAGCTTGACTTTACCTATAAAACCTATGAAACCACACTGTGTTTAATGCACAATGGAGTGCCAGTGATTCTCCAGATGCCAGAAGCTGCAACAGAGTATATCCATACTCAATGGCCTTGTGCTCTGCTTCCCTCTAACCCCTGGGCAAGACAATGAGAAGAAGACCACTTTCCAGCCAAAGGGGGCCCTACCCAACTTCCGACCACACAGTTGACCCTCATATACCTATGGATTATGCCCCTGAAGCAGAAAAGGTGCAACTGGCATGGCCCAAGGAACTCTGTTACACAACTCCTAGACAGGTCCAGGAGCCACAGCCACAGCCACAGTGACCACTTGGATGACATTGACGGTGAATCATCCCCACTGCTGTTAATGAATAAATACGCTCCACTACTACAACAAGACCCATCCATGGAAGTTTCCCCAAGTCAGACCATGTCCCTTCCCCCTCCACAAGTTCAGACTTCTCCAGAAACTTGAAGACCTTAACCCAAGCAAACATCCTCTAGCCCCAGTCACACCACCAAGCCCTCTACCTCGCAACCCTCTCTGTCAATCAAGGACCAAGCACCAAATCAAGAAAAAACTCAAGACAGCTCGACTCCAGGAGCTACCTCACAGATTGCTTTCAACTTAGACATACAGCTCTGCAAAACTGTTGGTAAGCCAGACCTGTGGCTTTCTTTAGTATTAAATGATTGAATTTGAACTCCAGTATGATTTAAACAGCTTTAGAACAATATGTCTATAACTAGAACCTTCTTTTTATTTCAACACCTGCTGCTCTGTTCATGCACATTTGCGCTGTGATTCAGGTTTGCTATAGCATGGCTGATCTTAACAGAACCTCTATAATGCTTGCCAGGGTATTGGGGGGAGGGGGTTATCAAATGTTCTTAAACCTTGTCGTTACATATACTGGATGGTCACAGCAGATACATGTACGGTCTTATCCTGTGTGGAGCAAGGCAGAATATGACCTGCTCAAGTACACTTTATCTGTCTCTTTCCTCTGCAATTTATCACACTCACAAACTAGGAACACCCCGAGAGGGATTTACACCAATTGCTAACTGCCCCATGCCATACCTCCTGGGTGCTGCTCTTTGAGGCAACACTAACCTGGCAGTACTGGGATAGGCGGACAAGACTCGCCAATCATTTATGACCCCACCTGGCTGGCAAAAACACAGATCAGGAAGAATGAGAAGAATGACAGCTGAACCATTCCTAGGGAACTGTGAAGAGATGGTAATGTTGAAAATCTGTAGTGAAAATATTAAAAATGCTCAAAGTTCCGAGCGTACATGGAAACTGCGCAACACATGCTTGTACCGCAATCATTTAGTGGAATTATTTCACCAAATTTTCAACATAGACATTTTGTGACCTCTGCTCTGAACACTGTCAATATGATTTTCTTAATCTGTCCAAAGCATTAATTTCCCACAGTGACCATGCCATTGTGCGCCAGATGTGCAAAAGCATATTTTGGGCAGGATATGAAAAATGACAGCTGTGCTGTTCATAAGGAGGTGTGGCAAAATGCCAATGTGGAAAATCTGGAGTGAAAATATTACAAATTTGCGAAGTTAACGAGGGTGCGTGGAAACTGCATAACACATACTTGTAACACAGTCATTTTATGGATTGTTACCAAATTTTCAACATAGGCATTTTAGGACCTCTGCTCATGAACAGTGTCACTGTGATTTTCTTAATCTGTCCCAAACACTGGTTTCCAACAAGCAATTGTGCTATTCTACACCGGGAGTGCAAAAACACATTTTGGCCAGGATGTGAAAAATAACAGCTGTACTGTTCATAAGGAGGTAAGGAAAAATGCCATTGTTAAAAACCTGGAGTGAAAATATTACAAATTCGCCAAGTTATGAGCATGCGTATCAACTGCACAATGCACGCTCATAATGCAGTCATTTCTTGGAATTTTTTCACCAAATTTGCAACATAGGCTTTTTGAGAGCCCACCTCATGAACAGTGACACTGTAATTTTGTTAATTGGTCCAGAAAGGTGATTCCATGCAGTGACCGCAAAATCACCTTTCGGGACAGAATAATGAGATGACAGCGACTGAATTAATGAGGTGCGGTCCCAAGAACCCCATGTTGAAAATTTGGTTCCAAAATCCAAAAAAATGGCTGAGATATGCACCAAAGTTGAAAAACACCCAGTTATGCCATTATACAGCTTACCGGCATTTCTTCAGTTTGCAGTCGGCTTTGAAGAGTGCAGACCTGTTCCTGGTTGACCAAAGATCATCACGCTGCACTCCGGAGGTAAGTATGGGGTGAGGGGTGTGGGAGGTAGAGTATGCAGCTGGTGGGCACGGGTTGGGAAGGTGGCATGGGGCTCAACAAGGGACTGTTTTCTTTTTTTACAGGATTTAAAATTAAAAAAGACTTCACAGGACACTTCTGGCACACTGAGGTGGGTTTCCAGTGTGCCACCTGACCAGGTGTTTGATGGGCAGATGGGTACTGGAGCCAACAGGGATTGAGCACCCCCATTGGCCATACAGTGTGGTGGGGTGGGGAAGTGGGAGCGCATGAGCCGAGGGGGATTGGGCACCCCCTCAGCACATAATAAATGGTGGGGTGGGAAACATCATGTTGATGTGGATTGGGCCACCCCATTGGTAAATAAACTGGGGATGGTAACATGCTGACAGGGAGATTGAGAACCCCCAGGTCTTCTTACTTGGGGACTCTGAGGCGGACATTGAGAGTCACTGCTCGCCACCATGCTATAAGAAATTTTACACCAGGCAAGAAATCGCCCTGCAATTATGGGTCACTCCCTCATTGCAGCGGCAGATTTCTTTCAAAGATGGTGGCAAGCTGGCTGAACTAGTATCAGCAGCAGCAGTAGCGTGCCACTGCATTGTGGAAAGCGGGCCAAGCCTCAAAACGCACTGGGGGCATTGGCCCCCACAGTGCCCCACCTCCAAAACCCCGCTTCTCTCCTAAGCTGTGACAAAATGTTTCTTGTGCATGTGTGCAAGCAAACATAAAAATGACATACTACAGTACTTACAGTTTTAATTGCTGATGTTTCATAGCAGACCATGAGATATACACTTCCCATCCTTACCTGTTTTCAGAGAAATCTCTTCTGCTTAACCTGTTACAGATAACATAGAAGCCCTGGCTCCATCCGAGACCCTCTACTGTGTATTTGGATTGCCCATTCTGCCAGTAGAACTGAGCAGAGAATTTGGATTGCAGTATTCCTTTCATACGAATTACTTCATCTACTGAATGTAGGAAAGATAAAAAAAAGGTGGCGAAAGGAAGGAAATAGAATAAAGAAGATGAAAAAGTGAAGAAAAAGGTAAATGGTGGTGGGTGGGGAAAATAAGGTTCATCCCCTTCATTGCATCAATCAACAGGGCTGTGGCCATTAGGATGACACCACAATGCTGATGGTGCACATCGTGCACAGCAGCAGTGGTGCCTGACCCCAGTTGCACCCCATGCACTAGGGCAAATGCAAGCTATTTTTGGGGCTTTGCCCCTGCACCCCCACCCTGGGGGGCAATGCCACCTGCACACCATGACAAATTTATATAATCATATCCACATCAGAGGTGTAGGGGGCAAGGAGCATAACACCACAACAGTGGCAACGACAGAGAGCACTGTGAAATCCAGTTTGCCAGAATGACAGGAGAATTGGCTGCGGCACCCACATTGCCGTTGCCCTAATGACTTCATACCTGTGACGGGATACCAGAACAACTATTGCCCTAATGACTTCACCCCAGCCCAGCTGAAAAGATTATGATTTTGTACTGATCTATCATGAATGATCATTATCAGTTATGTTCAAAGATCATGTTTAAGCTTCAAAAACCATTACTGTGATCATAACTAACAATAAACAAGCTGTCAATCAAAACCCATGAAGTTATAGAAATGGTGATTGTGATTAATGATGATCTCATATCATCATGATTGCCCATGGTCAAGATTACAGTAATAAATGAAAAAAAAAAAGTTTATCTTTTCTCTATACTTTTGGAATGTATCTTGTATTTATAGTAGACATTTTTATTTGAATGATCACTTATGATACCTCTTCTGTAGAGGTCCACTGCTTTCAATTATATTTACACTGATACCTCATATCTTGTTAAAGTTAAAAAGGCTCATTTTGATTTATACTGTATCCTGTAGCTCCATTAAGTGGTTCCTTTTATGGTTGTGGGGAGTTCCTAAAAGTCAAAAGGAAAAAAGCCACCCCACCAGGCTGAGCTTGCTAGTGAAAGTAAAAGCAAACAGCACACAGAAAACTCCAGCACCACTCACTGCAGAAATGAATAAATGTGACCCAAGCAAGCAAATAAACAAATCAACAAGCAACTTGCATGTTGAAAAAATATATTTTTTAATTTAATACAGTACGTTCATACATGAAAAACAGTCAAAAACACCATATACCTTCTAAACAGGGACTCAGGTGGGAACCACAAGCCTCCTACCGGTTTCACTTCACAGCATCATCAGGGAGTGTTCAAACAGGTGATGCACTCTACTTTTAAAGTTAAAAATTTAAAGTGACAGTTCCAAAGAACCACTTCATTCTAGAGTGACATACACACATAATAAAAATATTCATATAAAAGGATATATATGAATATAAATACAAATGAACAATAGCACACTACAGAACAGATGAAATCAACAAATGCAAATACATATATTAATTATTAATTAATAATACCCATCATATACACCTGAAAGATAAAAAATATATACACAATATGCAAAAATCCAAAAGTGCAAATATGTGCTCCAGAAAACAGTCAAACAGCATATTATTTATAATCTAAGCCATAATATACAAGAGAAATCTCCATAATTAGCTGTAATGCCTAATTTAAATTAAAAGTATTCCAGAGAGCAAACCTATCTGATAATCCTTCAATAGTTATTCAAAACTTATTAAACCAGATATATTTTACCTTTGAAAATCTGTGTTAAATATATGATCATATTTAAATACTAGTAGTACATATACACAGTATATATATATGTACTACTAGTATTTAAATATGATCAGTACAGCTAATTATGGAGATTTCTCTTGTATGTTATGTCTTAGATTATAAATAATACGCTATTTGACTGTTTTCTGGAGCACATATTTGTACTTTTGGATTTTTGTATATTGTGTATATATTTTGATGATGACCCCTAAGTCTCTTTCCTCAGAGGTTGTGTACAGCTTTACCCTACCCCATCCATTACTCTGTTCTCGGGTTCTTGTTCCCCATGTGAGTTATCTTGCACTTTTGGCACTGAATTTCAACTGCCAAACCTGTGACTGTCTCTCTAGCTTTTGCATTTCTCTCTGCATCTCACTAAACCCCTACTCACTGGCTACCCTGCCAAAGAACTTAGCGCCATCTGCAAAGAGACTCATCCTACCCCGGATTATTTCTCTTGTGTTACTAATGAATATATTGAAAAGGACTGGACACAGGACCAATCCTTGTGTCACCCACTGGTGACCTCCCTCTCTTCTGATTTGACTCCATTAACCACAACCCTATTTTGTCACCCTTCCAACCAGTTTCTCTCCCTTCTAACTGTATCTTTCCCTGTATCCAGATCCTCTAGCTTCTTCAGCAACTTTTTGTGAGGCACCAAGTTGAAAGCCTTGCTGAAATCTAAGTAAAGTAAATCCACACAATGGCCCTTATCTACTACCCTTGTTACCCAGTCAAAGAATACCATGAAGTTGGTCTGACAACACCTTCCTGTCATGAACCTGTGATGTTTACTATCTTGGTGTCTGTTGCTTTCCAGGTAGTTTATGAGGTCCTCTTTGACTAGTGTCTCCATCAGTTTACCCACAATAGAGGTAAGACTGACAGGTCTGTAGTTACCTGGTTGCTCCTTGTCTCCACCCTTATGGAGCAGGACTACATCTGCTACCCTCCTGTCTTTTGGAACTACTCCTGTCTGAAATGAGCTATTGAACAGCACCAAAAGGGGTTTAGTTAGTTCCATTTCCAGTTCCTTGAGCACCCTCAGATGCATTCCATCTGGATCTTGGGCCTTATCTGTCTTTAGAGAAGATACTGTAGCCCTTTCTAATCCCTTTCACTGGTAAATGCTTGCTACCTCATCTTTGGGATCTCCCCTTACAGCCGCCTTTATGCAACTCTCTGGCACAGGCTTTCTGTCTTCCCTTGTGAATACAGAGCAAATACAGTTGTTAAGAATGGCTGCTTTCTGCCAGACCTCTTCCGTTACCCTACCTCCCTCTGTTAGCCTAACAATTCCTCCTCCCCTTCTTTGTTTTATCCCAATATATCTAAAAAACTGTTTTACTCACCCTTTACCCCCTCCACAATACACAGCTCTACCAATTAGCCCTGGGACCAACACTGTTTAACATTATGATATCCACTCTCCAAACAACAGGTCAAGTGAGGATCAGAAAGTATGCAGATGACTGCAAACTGGGTGAATGATACAGACTACTGAAGATGCTAAAATATTACAACAAAACTTGAATAGATTTATTACATGGGCTAATAAAAATAAAATGTTTTTCAATATGGGAAAATGCAAAGTTATGCATATAGGTAAAGATAATCCCATGTATGTATACACAATGGAAAACACAATTCTTCAGTCTGTAAAGGAAGAAAAAGACCTGGGGGTACTTATTACTGACAATTTCCCCTTTGATAAACACACATTCAAGACAGTTAAGAGATGTCACAAGATACTGGGGTGTATATTGGGGAATATTAAGAGCAGAGAAAGTGGAGTTATTATACCATTGTATACTGCCCTGGTTAGACCACATTTAGAATATTGTATGCAATTTTCTGCTCCTCAAAATATAAGATCACAAAAGTTAATAGAAATAATCCAGAGAAAAATAACAAGAAAGATACACTCTACTAAGAATCTGGGATGCAAGGAAAGACTTCAGAGCTTAAACTTGTATTTGATGGAATACAGAAGGCTTAGAAGAGATCTCTGCTCAGTTATAGGACTAAGAATGATCCATCTCTGAGGGAAACACTTGGATTAAAGTTGAATACAGGTGTAATATCTACTAGGTCCCATAAATATAAGCTACAGGGTGTCAACAATAAAACAGTTATAAGAAGTAAATTTTATACACAAAGGGTGGTGACCAAATGGAACGAATTACTGAAGGAAATAGTGGAAAGTACAAATATGACAGTTTTTAAAAAGTACCTGGATGAATATATGGGTGATAAGAAATATGAATACTACCTCTGAACAGGTGGCAAGTTCAAAAAAGGGCATTGGCTCACTGAACTTGAGTCCCCTCCTACGAACCTATGAACTCTGTGTCTGCCTGTGCTTCTGTGAATGCCCTTCTGGTTCCCCGTGTCCTCATTAGGTACTCTCCCCATTCTTCCTTCCCTTGTTTTTTCCTTGTGAATGCCATCTTTTTGGCTCTCACTGCTTCACAGACCTTTTCAGAGAACCATATTGCTCTCTTGTACCCTTTTCTTTTAATTACTGTTCTCGCGAAAGATGTTCTTGCCTCGAGAATGGCCCCCTTGATTGCTCCCCTCCATCTTTAATCGACATCCCTGATGCTGTCCATTTTGACTAATTTGTCCCAGATCAGCTCTCTCATCTAATTGAAGTCTGCTCTTCTGAAATATTGGACTTAAGCCTTTGTTGGGGGCTTACTTGTACCAAGGGCCTGGTTGAACCATATAGACTTATGTCTGCTGGACACTAGTGGCTCCCCAACCCTCACTCCTCCTTCCACTTCTGAGTTGGTGAGCACCACATGGAGAATTGCAGCCTGCCTAGTGGGTTCCTTAACTTGCTGAACCAGTAGACAGTCCTGCAATGTATCCAGTAGGGACTGACTTCTTCTGGAGATCCTTGCCGCTGGAATGACCCATTCAATATCTGGCAGATTTAGATCTCCCACTACCACCTCCCCTTTTGCCACCTCCTTTCTAGTTCTGCCTCTGACTCCTTCTCTTTCTCTCTTGGGGGTCCAAGATCACCGCCATTTGTAATTTCTTTTCAGAGGATGCTATGAACTGAACCCCCCAGTGATTCTGTTTCCCCATTACCTCACCTGATGTTTCGATCCTCCACTGCCTCTATGCCCTCTCTGACATATACGGCTTCACATCCTCCTTTACCACTTCCTCTATCCTGTCTAAATAGGGTATAGTCAGGTCCCAATCATTATTTCATGTGGCCTACATTTCTGTGATGGTTACTAGATTCATCTCAGTGTCTGCCACCATTGCCTGGAGCTTACTAATTTTATTTCCCAGACTCCTGGCAATAGGGCAGACACCTTTCAATCTTTCTATGATCCCCTTGCTTTTTCCTATTCCTTCTCCCTTATTATTCCCCAGTCTTTTTAATTGTTTATTTGTCATGCTAGATGTAGGCTTTGTCAGCCCTCCTTCATTGCCCTCTTCCCCTAACCTACAGTAATTTGAACATTAACCTTACTGTTTCCCACCTTGCTGCTACTAGCCCTTTGTTCAGGAGGAGCCCTAGCTAGCTTCTCCACCTCCTTTCCCTTCTCAGTGGTTTCCCCTGCTTCCATCTCTCCCATAGTCAGTTTAACTGTCTAATGTAAACATCAAACTTCTGCCCCAGAGCACTGGCCCCCTATCTCACGAGGTGAATCCACCACCATTGAAGATTCTCCCATCCTAGAAGCCCACCAGTCCCCCACAAAGTAGTACCCCTTCTCCTGACACCATCCCTTCAACCACCCATTAAACCCATCTATCTCTTTCTTCCTTACTCTATCATACCAATTCCTCTTATTCCACACAGGGAGGACCTCAGAAAAG
Organism: Neoceratodus forsteri; assembly: GCA_016271365.2. Lineage (NCBI taxonomy): Eukaryota > Metazoa > Chordata > Ceratodontiformes > Ceratodontidae > Neoceratodus > Neoceratodus forsteri. Next base: position 839,318,854 of record CM028131.1, read on the forward strand.
GCCAGGAATGCTGAGCACACCTTCAGTCTGTTCCCCAGCCTCTTAAAGTTCTACTTTACTGCCTCCACAGACTGGTACACCAGATCATTGGTACCCAAGTGTACCAGCATTCCAGATCCTCCTCCCCCTTCTCCACCATCTTCCTCATCCTATCTATGTCCATGATGTGTGATGCACCAGGAAGGCATCTGACCATTTCCTTCCCCTTCCATCCCCTGTCCACCAGCCTCACTACTCCCCTAATCATTGAATCCCCAAACATTAGGACTCTCATTGCTGACTTACTTCTTCTCTCCCCCCCTTGCTGGCTTACTTCTTCTCCCCCCCCCTTGGATGCCACAAAATTGTCCTGACCATTTCTGTCAACACTCTGAACAGACCCAGAGTCCCCCCCCCCAAGTTAGGTACATGAGCCTCCTCCAGGGTTGCAAAGCCATTTAATTTCTGAATGGTGTGAGATGGGTTGAACCCCTTTTGGCTGCCCCTGCCCTTACTCACCATCTTCCAGCCCCCTGGACCAGTGGGCCTCTGGGGGATTGGGTGTGTGGTGGTTGGACCCCAGCTGAGCCATTGCCATAACTGACATATCTCGAGCTTGATGCTCAAACAATGACACAAGCTGCACCAACAGCAGCTTGCACTGCTCACTGTGAATCGGGACCCTGTGTCTCATTCACAAATGGGTGGGTTCCCACTGCCAAAGTCCCACTGCTTGCGGAAAATTTTGCCATGCACCAAAGGAAAGATGCATGGGAGAGATAAGCCGCAAGCTGTGGAGCAGTCAGGCAGCATTGGCTTCCAGTAATGGGGACCATCTTGGAGGCTGGCAATGTCTGTCGAGACAAGACAGGGATTGGGGAGGGCAAGAAGGGCATGGATGGGTACCAGTGGGGTGGCAGCAGGTCCCCCATGGGGACATTGCAGGATGCTGCCATGCCTGTGCCCTCCCAAGGGGGCAGCCACCGCATGTCTGGCACCATAGGGGGAACCTCTGGGCAACACTCCATTGTGTTTGAGTGCTCTGGGTACTGTGGGGGTGTGGGACACCACAAGCAGGCAGTGGCACAGGTTTCTTCCCACTCTACAAAGGCTCCAGGGGTGGCACAAGGGCTCTAAGTCCTAGTGGGTCCTACTGGCTGTCGGAATCCCATTTAAGGAGATGTTGCAGCCAGCACCTGCTGCATGCCCCCTATCACCCTGGCACACCCCTGACCAAGGCACAGGCCTGGTGCACAGTCTGGTGAAGGGGTCCCTGTTGTGCCACAGATGGCCTTCATAGATCACAAACTCTGCAAGTTGTGATGCAAGGTGCCCCTTGCAGCATCACTTTTGTTTGATGCAGACACCATGTGTCACAATTAGAGTTTTGAGAATTGAGCCCCACATCTCTTGATACTACCAACTGAGTATAAAGCTCTGCAAAGGTTCTGCAGATGGGGCACTGCCCCTTCCTCCAGAGTGTAATCCTGCAGTAAAAAAGCTCCACAGTCCTCTCAACTGACTGCCTTTCCACTGTAACTCGTCTCCATACTGATCCCATAATAAGGGACTTTTATTCTCATTGAGCCTACCTGGTTATCAAAAGCCAAAGATAAATAAATTAAATAAATAAATAAATACATGAATAAATAATACAAAAAGGCCTACCTTATATATGGAGTTCTGCTACATTTGGAGTACTTTCCACACTTCTCTTACTTAATTCCTTAACCAATGGTTAATTACAATTACTGTATATATTTGTATTTGTATAATATACATATACATAAATATAAAACTACAAATATATATAAATTTCAATTTCACTTTTATCATCTAACTGTACCAGTAAATCTGAATATCAAAAATGGTAGCAGGGCAGAGGCTGGCATCGGTGGTATGGAAGCTAATGGAGTCACTTCTAAAGGAAAGGATTGTGGAGTATCTTGAATCCAGCAGGTTAAAAAACATGAGACTGCACGGATTCACAAGAAGGGGTTATGTCAAACAAATCTGATAGACCATTTGACTGGGTGACCAGGGAAATAGATCAGGGTGGGGCAGTAGACATGGCCTGCTTAGATTTCCAGTAAGCCTTTCAACACTGTTTCATATGGGAGGCTCATAAGGAAATTGGGCAGCTTAGGGGTGGATCCAAAGGTGGTAAATTGGGTAACAAATTGGTTAAAGGATAGGTGGCAGAAGTTGGTGGAAAAGTGAGTTCACTCCAAGGAAGGGATGGTGACTAGCAAGGTGCCATGGGGCTCAGTACTGGAAACAGTCCTCTTTAATGTCTTTATAAGTGACACTGCAGATGAGCTGGAAGGGAATGTGATCTATCTCCTTGTGGATGATGCTAAAATCTGCAATAGGGTGGACACTCCAGAAGGATGGACAGAATGTGCAGAGACCTGAGAAAACCTGAGGGGTGGTCAAGGACATGGCAGCTGGGTTTCAATACAAAAAAGCACAAAATCATGCACTTAGGGCACAGAAATCCAGAAGCAGAGTACAATATGGGAGAAGAGGTAATGATGGTCACCAAGCAGGAAAGGGACCCAGGAGTTATCATATCTGAAGATTTCAAGGTAGCAAGGTACTTTGACAAGGCAGTAGGTAGGGCAAGTGGTGTTAAGGTACATAAGGAAGGATATCACCAGCAGAAGGAGGGAGGTGGTGTTGCTACTGTATAAATTGCTGGTGAGACCCAGACTGAAGTACTGAGTCCAGTTCTGGAGACCACAACTCAGGAATGACATGGAGTGTAGGTAGTCCAGAGGGGGGCAATTAAAATGGTGCAGGGTCTGCATCAGAAGCGCTATGAGGAAAAACTGAAAGACCTAAATATGTACACCCTGGAAGAGAGAAGAGTGAAGAGGGATATGATACAGACCTATAAATACCTCACGGAGGTAAATAAGATAAAAAAGGGGAGTATTTTTCAGAGGAAAAGATGCACAAAAACAGGGGGACATACAGTGAAGCTGGAAGGGGATAAATTCAGCAGAGATGTGAGGATGTATTTCTTGACTGAAAGAGTGGTGGATGCCTGGAAGAGTCTTCCAGCAGAGGAGGTGGGGATGAAAAAAGTGGTGGGCTTCAAGCATGCATGGGATAGCCACAAGGGAATCTTAGTGTGAAGCAAGGATAGAGGGAGTCGGAGATCAAAAAGGATCTGTGGTGACAGTATAGGCAGTGAAAAGATGCTGGTGGCTAGAGAAAACAAGCATTTGTCAATGCCGAATGTTTGCTTGCTGGCATTGGCATTGGTAGTGTAGGAGTTACAGAGCTGCATAATAGGAATGGAAGTGAAGTATTGAACTGAAGTCAACCCCATCACCACCCTGCAGATAGTGACAGGTATTGGGGTGTGCCTTTGGGTCATCAGGCATAACGGCCATGCCATTTCACCACACCCTACCGTGCAGACACCGACAAGTGTCACAGTGTGCCTTGGAGTCTTTGGCCCCTTATGCGCACCCCATTCCATCAGGAAATATTGTGAGATGGGTGCGGTATAGGAGAATGGCGTGAACTTTGGGACCGAAGAGTCCAAGGCACACCTCGATGCCTCTCAGTGGCTGCAGGGTGTGGGTGGGGGTGGAATGGTATGAGCATTGCAGGTGACAATCCCAAGTCACAACCCTGATGCCTGTCATTCTCTACAGGGTGGGGTGTTATGGTCGAAACCCCACGCCTCAGGCATTGTTGGTATTTTCACTCCAAATTTTCAACATGGGTTTTTTGACCCCCACCTCATGAACAGTGGCAATATCAGTTTGTTAGTCAAAGCTGCTTTTGCAGAGTGACTACGGCATTTGTCACCACAGGTGCAAAAACACATTCTGAACAGGATGTGAAAAATGACAGTTGTACTGTTCATGGGGAGATGTAAAAAATGGCAATGTTGAAAATCTGCAGTGAAAATATTAAAAAAACTGGTGAAGTCACTAGAGTGTGTAGAAACTGTGCAATGTGCACCCATAATGTAATTAGTTTGGGAGTTGTTTACAGCAGATTGTCAACACAGGCATTTTGGGACCTCCGGTGACGAACAGTGTCACTGTGATTTTCTTTATCTGTCCCAAACAATGATTTCCCACAGCGACTACCCATTTCTGTGCTGAAAGTGTGAAAACACATTTCGGCCATGTTGTGAAAAATGACAGCTGTACTGTTCATAAGGAAGTGTGGAAAAATGCCAGTGGTGAAAATCTGGACTGAAAATATTACAAATTCATGAACTTATGAGGGTGCGTGGAAACTGCGCAAAGCTCACTCGTAACACGGTAATTTTTAGGAATTTTTTCACCAAATTTTCAAAATAGCCATTTTAAGACCTCTGCTCATGAACAGTGTCACTATGATTTTCTTAATGTGTCCCATACATTGATTTCGCACACCGACTGCGCCATTGTGCGCTACATGGCTACATGGTCGGAAACACGTTTTGGGCGAGATGTGAAAAGTGACAGCTATACTGCTCATAAGGAGGTGTGGTAAAATGGCAATGTTGAAAATCTGGAGTGAAAATATTGAAAATTTGTCAACTTATGAGCGTGTGTAGAATCAGCGCAACAAACACTCGTAAAACAGTCATTTTTGGGAATTTTTTCACCAAATTTTTAACATAGCTATTTTAACACTTCTGCTCATGAACAGTGTGACTGTGATTTTCTTAATGTGTCCCATACATTGAGTTCACTCACTGACTGAGCCATTGTGCACTACATGCACGGAAACACATTTTGGGTGAGAAGTGAGAAATGACAGCTGTACTACTCATAAGGAAGTGTGGTCAAATGGCAATGTTGAAAATCCGGAGTGAAAATATTGAAAATTCGTGAACCTACGAGTGTGCATAGGAACAACGCAATGCACGCTCGTAAAACAGTCATTTTTAGGAATTTTTTCACCAAATTTTCAACATAGGCTTTTTGAGAGCCCACCTTATGAACACTTGCACTGTCATTTCATAAATTGGTCCCAAAAGGTGATTTCACGCAGTGACCGTGAAATCACCCTTCAGGCCTGAGTAACGATATGACAGTGACAGAATTCATGAGGAGGAGTCCCAAAAACCCCATGTTGAAAATCTGGTGCCAAAATTCCAAAAAATGCCTGAGATATGCAGCAAAGTTGAAAAAACCCTATTCATTACATTATACAGCTTACTGGCATTTCCTTAGTTCACGGTCGGCTTTGAAGAGTGCAGACGTGTTCCTGGTCCACCAAAGATCATTGCGCCACGCCCAGAGGTAAGTATGGGGTGAGGTGGGGGTGTGGGGAGGCAGGTGTGCAGTGGCTGGGTGCGGTGGGAGAGGGGTGAAGACAGCAGCTGGAGGTTTTTTCTTTCAGGTTTTTTTTTATTTGACTATGGGACCTTTGCCACGCTGGGTGGGTTCCCAGTGGCAGCTGGAAGGCTGTTGGGGACCAGTGGAGCTGATGGGGGATTGGGCACCCCCATCAGCCATAGGACCTTTTGCCATGCTGGGGTGGGCTCCCAGCGTGGCATCCGATAGTCTGGGGGGGAACATTAGAGCCGATGGGGGACTGGGCACCCCCGTCAGCCATACAGACTGCAGGGAGGGGAACAGTAGAGCTGACAGGGGATTGGGCACCCCCATCAGCCATACAGTGTGTGCGTGGGGGAAGTAGGAGTGCATGAGCACGCAATGTGCATGAGCGCGCATGTGTGTGTGGAGAGAGGGGGAGCGCTGCTCACTCAAGCGGTGCTCTCCCTTTCAACTGTACGGCACTGCATTTTGGATTGTCGCACTATGTTTTTTGCACATGCATGCAAGCAAACATAAAAATTGGCAAACTAGGTGGGCCAAGCAGTCCTTCTCTGCCATCAAATTATATTTTCTTTGTTCTACAGTATGTTCTAAATGGCAAATGTGTCCCAGAGCATGGAGCGATAAACGTGTTCCATAGGTTCATAGTTCCATAGTATTGTACAGCTTCTTGAAGCCAATGGCCCATTACAAACCCGCCACCATTGGATTAGTGATGGAAGCTAAATTTATTTTTATCCATATGATAATTAAAATTGTTCTACTTTCTTACTCATCACTACATATCTTGGTAGTGCATTCATTATAGGAGGAACTCTATGTGTGAAGGATCTTTTCTGCTTCATTGTTTTACTTACAGTGGTCTTAAGTTATAGGTTATGGGACCTAGTATTATTATGTGTTATTTGTTTTTGTTTTTCAAGAGAAATAGTAGCAAACAGTGAGTCATCTTGAAATGCTTTAAATATAAAAATCAGATCCCCTCTAAGCAATCTATATTCTAAGGAATACAGGTTTAGAGTTCTTAATCTATTACTGTAACCTTTGTTTATTACATTACTAATTTTTTTTTTTATGACTCTGCATTGGACTCTCTCAACCATTTTTTTAGTTCCCACAGCCATTGTGGTTGAATAAGAGTAACAAATAAAGGTAGTAGGACTTCTGTTTTTCTACTTCTTATATGCCTCTGAATACACCCGAAAATGCCATAGCATTTTTTAACTAAATTATTTATGGGTGTATCAAATTTGAGATTATCTGTGATTGTAACACCCAAGTCTTTTTCTTCCATAGTTGTTGTTAGTTGTATACTATTCACTGCAGAGTGTGCCTTAACATTATTCTTACCCAAGTGCATTACCTTGCATTTCTGTTCATTGAAACTCATTTTGTTAAGGTTTGCCCAACTACATAATTTATTTAAGTTGTTTTGCAGATTGTTGATTGACTCGGTATTTGCTAATCCAGACACCGCTGCTAGTTTGCATGGTTGAAATAAGTATATTAAATAGTAGAGGACCCAATACAGAGCCTTGGGGTACCCCACTGGTAATCTGCATCCATTTGGATTCATGCCCTCTAATAACTACCCTTTGCTGTCTGCCTTTTAACCATGAATCAATCCATTTTATTATTTTACCATCAAGATTTATTTTGAGTAATTGTGCCATTAACACTCTATGGGAAAAGGTGTCGAATGCCGTGGCATAGTCTAAGAAGACCACATTAACTGGCAATCCTTGTTCTAGTGCTTCATTGACTGGGTCAAAGAAGTTTATTAAATTAGTTAAGCATGACCGAGCTGATGTAAATCTATGTTGTGATATATCGAGACAGTCACTATTATGAATATGGTCGAGAATTTTGTTTTGTATTTGTCACTCTAGTAGTTTACTGACGATTGATGTAAGGCTAATGGGTCTATAACTACATATATTTTGTTTATTTCCCCCTTTACAAATTGGCGTTATATTAGCTTCCCCCATGATTCCAGGGTTTTACCTTCTTTAATGGAAGTGTTAAATAAAACAGTTAGTGGGCCTAGAAGCTCATTGCTCACATTTTTAATAAAATATGGACTTGTACCATTTGGTCCTGAGGACGATCCAATTTTTAACTGCCCAATGGCATCTAATATCTGTTGTTCAGTGAAGGTAATTAAGGGGCCACTTATGTCTAAGGTGTCTAACTCAACTCTACTGTCTGTTTTAAGGACACTTCCAAAGTATGTATTTAGTATCTCAGCCATATCAGCTTCATTGTTCAGTATTTCATTATTTGAGGTGAGCTGATCAATTCCATTTTGTGCTCCTTTTATTGTTCCAATATAATTATAGAACTGCTTTCTGTTATCTCTGTTTTTTCTCACCAAATTTAGTTCTAATTTTTGTTTTGCCACACAGATTTGCTTTTTTGTTTTCTTAGCTAATAGTTTAAATCTATTCAGGTCATCCTCCTTATTGGATCGCTTGTATTTACAGTATGCTCTTTTCTTTTTAGTTATTAGTTTCCTTATTTTCCCATTCCACCACGAAGGAATTCTATGATTATTGTTGTTATATTTGGATCTTAATGGCACCCATGTGTCAGTACAATAATCAATTTCCTTTTTAATGTGCTCCCATGCTTCTTCAAGACTACATTCGTTTAAGGTCTCTTTCCAGCTCCTAGTTACTGAGATAGGTTTTAATCTTAACATAATCAAGTTTGGCAACATTTCTAAATTTGGATTTTCCATTAATTATTTTAGTGGTTTTTGTTAGGTTAAGTTGAACCATGTTATGGTCACAGACACTAAGAGGGGGCAGTATTTGAGGTGTTAAACAGAGATTCTTCATATTGGTTAAAATCAGATCTAATATATTATCATTCCTAGTTGGGAGTTTAACCAATTTTTCTAAATCATGTAATACGGTAATCTCTAAAAGCTTTTTTCAAGCTGTCCATTAATATTGTAGTTTAACCAGTTTATATTCAGGAAATTAAAATCCCCCATCAGTAAGAAGTCACCTTTAACCTCAATGTTTTCTATTTCACCTGAGTTGATTTTCAGCTTGTTCAAGATTGGGGGAGTGATAAGAAAATCCTATTGTTGTAGTATTATTATCTAATAATAGTTTTACCCATATGATTTCTGTGTTGGACTGATACGGGTAAAATTGGTATCCTTTAAGATGTTCTGATACAAACAGTGCTACCCCACCTCCTTTCTTATCCTTCCTATTCTTTAGAAATGTGTTAAAACCTGGAATGTTGGTGTTCCGTTCATTATTTGAAAACCAAGTCTCAGTGACTCCACAGATATCAATTTTCATGGTATTTAGGGTAAACTCTAATTCATCTGTTTTGTTCGGGAGGCTTCTTGCATTTAATAATAAAAACCTTAAATCTTTGTTTTCTTGTATTACATTTGTTAAGGACTTGCCTAGTTTACTTAACATACTAACATACTAATTGCCAGCAGATTAGGCCTTACGGTCTATCGAGTCTGCTCGAACCTCAGATCCCTAGTTGGGTGCAGAGGCCCTCCCCCCCCTTGTGTTCCAGTAACCCCTATCATCCATCCCCACCCCCCTGGGCCAGGCCATCATCTGGTACATCCACTTTCTGTGTCTCTCCCACCCTCTCTTGAAGCCCTCCACTGTGGATCTCTGAACCAGCTCACCAGGCAGTGCATTCCAAGGGTCCACCACCCTCTCAGTGAAAACCTCCTCCTCTTTCCCCTCACCTTCCACCTTCCAACTTCAAACCATGCCCCTGGTGATACCTGCCTGCTTTAGTCTAAAGATCCCTCCATGTTTACCCTATTTATTCCCTTGAGGTACTTGAAGACCTCAGTCATGTCCCCCCTTCTCTCCTCTCCTCCAATGAAAACAGGCAGAGCTCCTCAAGTCTGTCCTCATACGTCAAATCCCCTAGTCCTCATATCATGTTAGTTGCCCTCCTCTGTACCCTCTTCAGGAGATGTATGTCCCTCTTCAAGTGTGGTCTCCAGTACTGTACACAGTACTCAAGGTGTGGTCTAACCAGTCCATTGTACAGCGGCAGAATCACTTCCCTGCTCCTAGAGATTATCCCCCTTACGATGCATCCCAGCATCCTGTTTGCCTTGCTAGCCACTCTCCTGCACTGCTCAGAGTTATTCATACATGCATCCACCATGACCTCTAGGTATTTTTCCTCTATTGAGGCTTCCAGCGCCTCTCCTCCCAGGGTGTACCTGTGTTTAGGGTTTCCCCACCCAAGATGCAACACCTTGCACTTGGTGATATTGAAATTTAATTTCCATGTGTGAGCCCAGATTTCCAGGGTGTCCAGGTCCCCTTGCAGGGCCAACCTCCCCTCTTCCCCCTCAACTACTGCTCCCATCTTGGAGTCATCAGCGAAGAGACTCATTTCACACCCTATACCCTCCCTGATGTCTGATATGTTTGCATTAAACAGGATCGGACCCAGGACTGAGCCCTGTGGTACCCCACTACTGACCTCTCTAGGGTTCGAGAGCTCCCCGCGACCACTACTCTCTGGGTGCATCCAGCTAGCCAGTTTCCAATCCATCTGACCATCAAAGGGCCTACTCCCAACCCCATCAGTTTCTCCACCAGACCATTGTGGGGGACAGAGTCAAACGCCTTGCTGAAGTCCAAGAATAATACATCCACAGACTTTCCCCTGTCCAGTTCTGATGTTACCCATTTGTAGAACTCCCCAAGATTGGTTTGACATGATCTACCTGACACAAACCCATGTTGCCGACTATCCAGACCTCCCACCTCCTCCAAGTACACCCCCTATCATTCCTTTAGTATACTTTCCATTAATTTTCCCACCACCGAGGTCAAACTGATGGGTCCAAAGTTACCTGGTACTTCCCTCGACCCCCCTTTATGGATTGGCACATGTGCCTCTCACTAATCCCTAGGTACCCTCCCTGTCTCAAGTGACCTATTGAAGAGCTCTGCCAGGGGTGCAGCCAGTATGTCTGCCAATTCCTATAGTACTCTCAGATGAATGCCATCCAGCCCAGGAGATTTGTCTTTTATGGCCTTGAGGGCTAACCACACCCTTTCGGTGAGATAGCATCATCCGTCCCCCACCTTACTGGCCCTTTTATCCTTATCCTGATGTGACACCCTTGGGGTACCTCTCCCTCCCTCTTGCTCCATTTCTGTTGCTCCGCTGATCCCACTCACTGCCGCTTCTATCCTCATCATGCCTTGCTTTGTAGATATCCCATCCCCCTCCCTAGTGAACACAGAGGTGAAGTACTCATTTAATACCTCTGCCTGGTCCCTCGCCTCTTCCACCCACTCTCCTTCTGATTTCAATCTGCTGAGATGGCCCTTAGTTTTTCTCTGCTCCCCAATGTACTGGAAGAACCCCTTTTCCCCTCCATGTATCCCCTGTGCCAGCCACTGCTTTTTACTGGACTTTGCCCACCTCACCATCTGGGTGACTTTTTTAGATGCAAGAGGGTACATTTTCTTATCACTATCCCCTCTTGTTGTTTTATATTTTTTGTAGGCCACCTTCTTTTCTCTGACCACTACCTGAACCTCACTGGAATACCAGCATGGTTTATGTGACCTTGCTCCATTATGTTTCACCTTAGCGCAGGTCCTGACTGCCTCATGAAGTCCCCGTTTTATGACCTCCCATCTCTTTTCCGCATTTGTCATTGATGTAATCCCCTTCAAGTGATCCTTGAGAATATTTCACATGCTCACAAGGTCTGCCCCCCTGAAGTCCACTGCCAGTGTCCTAGATCTCAGCCCCCCATGCTTATTTGAAACCAGACAGTATTGTGGTCACTCCCAGTCAGGGGATTCTCTACAACCACGTCCCTTACCAGATCCCCATCTGCCAGAACCACATCCAGGACATGCCCCTCCCTTGTGGGCTCCATCACATGCTGTGTTAAGAACACATCCTGGAAGCCGTCCAGCAGCTTCTGCTCCCTTGGCCACCTTAGAGGACATGGTTCCCAGTTTGTACCTGGCATGTAGGTCCCCCATCAACACCACTCCTTTCCCTTTTCGTCCACACTGGGCAATGATGTTGTCAGCAAACCATCCTCCAGAACATCACCCATCCTGGGGTGCTAGATATCTACACCCAGCTTGACCTTATCTCCTGTTGGGGTTTGGGAGATGACCCATAAGGCCTCCACATTTCCTCTGCCTCTTCTACCCTAGCAATTTCTATGTCAACTCTAATGAACATAGCCACTCCACCCTCTGCTCTCCTTTCTATCCTTCCCTAAGCATAGTGTACCCCATGTTTTGGGTCCCAGTCATGGTTTTGTTGGCCCATGTTTCCGTGACCGCCGCCACATCTACCCCCCCGAACAGCATGGCCTGGAACTCTGGCAACTTGCTTCCCAAACTCCTGGCATTTACTAACACCACCCCCACCCCTTATCCCTGATCCCCTTTGTCGAACCCCACCACAGTTCCTTATATTTCCATCCTCCCTCTGCTCCTCCTGAAACCTCCACCCCAAGTCTGTTTCCCCCTCCACCCCTTGGTTTTGAAGGCTACTCCCCTCATCCAGAAAAGAGGGCTTCTGGCCAGCCCTTCCCTTATCCCTCCCCCCTCAAAAGTATAAACCCCACCTTTCTTGAATGTAGTCAGCCATCCCCTGTTTAAGGACTTCCTTCCCTAACGGGGCAAGATGAAGCCTGTCCTTGGCATACAGTCCCTTATCCTCCCAAACTCCTTTCCAGTTCCTTAACACCCCCAACCCACTCTCTTCACTCCACTTCCTGAGCTAGTCATTAACCTCTGTGATCTTCATTTTTTTCTCCACTGAGGCCTTTGGTACTGGCAATATCTCTGAAAAGGAAATGTTGCATCCATTATCCCGACAGACTCTGGCAAGTCTGCATCTTTTTTTGAATTTATATTAGTTGTGCAAATTGGTACTTGGGAGACCTTGGGTATGCATTTGGGTTGACAGCGGTTATCTGTATGGGTTAGTATACTAGATGAGGCAATGTTTGACTCCACCCCCCCTCTATTCTAGTTTAAATGCTTAGAAATGCAAGCTGTTATGCTTTCCCCCAAAAGCTGACTTCCTTGCCTATTAACGTGAAGCCCATCCCTACTATAGAGATGACTTCTGTCAGCAAATTCTTCCCAATGGGTTATACATTCTATTGATTGCCTTAAACACCATTGCCTTAGCCAGTTATTGATAAGTTTGATTTTATATGTTTTCTCATAGGTTGCCCTCGGAATGGGAAGAATTTCAAAGAAGATTAATGCACCATCAAGGTCTATTATGTTATTAGTTAAGTTGACAAATTCTTGCTTAACCTGTTGAGCACTTTGCTGTAAAACATTGTTTGCTCCAGCATGGACTATCACCGGCTTCCTTTCATTTTTTCTGCTCAATATATCTTTGGCCATTTTTGTAATGTGTGATAATTTTGCTCCCTTAAAACATGACATAGTTCTATTATGTTTATCTGGATCACAGATGGCTCTATCCAGTCCCTTAACAATCAAGTCACCCAGAATGTAAATTTGTTGAATATTACTATTTAGGGGATGTATTTCCATACTTTCCTCTGTGTTACAGTGATCCACTCATGTTTCCAGATTTGTATTAATGGGGCGTCATAGATGATTCGAATGTAATTAAATGTTCAGTTAATGTGCAGACAGGTGTACTACTTAAAACATTAGAGTCAGTTATTTCCACTGTTTCTGAGTTAACTTCAGTTCTTGAGTTCTGTATATCATCATTTAGTAATGGATCAAATCGGTTTTGTATTTTAAGAGTAAACTGATCTGCTCTCCTTCCTTTTTGTTTGGAGATTTTGGAACTTTGGATTTGGTACCATCTATCTTCTGGACTATCAAGTGTATCACCTTCCCTGCCTATTTTCCTATTAGGGGCGTTGTCTATTAACTGGGGAAAAAGAGACACACCAAAGGGTGTAGAATTTGTCTGGGGGGTGGAGGAACAGTAATAGCCTTTTCCTGTGTGGTGGTGTCTGTATTATTTTGCCCTTTCATTGTATTCATTCTAACATTATATCTGTCAACCATTTTGTTTTGTCTTTGCTCCAAATCTGTGAGTCTTTTATTACAGTAAGAAATCTCCATGGCCATATCCCTATTTCACTGCATTTGGAGCAGATATACTCATGGTTTTGTATAATGTCTGGGTTAAAGTTGTACATACAACATAGTGTACACTTAATTTCCCTTTGTCCATCATGGGTTTCTATAATATCCTCCATTTTGCTTATCTAGTGCAAACACACTTATCTAAGTACTACTATGTATGCTGATAAATCAACTGTACTTAGTGGTTTTATGGAAGCAAGCATTAGCACACCAAAACTGGGATCATATTTCATTGTGTATCAATGGATTTGGCTACCCTTCCCCAGAAATTGAGAACTGTTTCATGTACTGACTCAATGCAGTTACTAGTGAAGTGCAAAAACTATGTGTCACAGTTTATAAGACATGAAGCTGCCCATTTTCAATAATAAGGGCTGAGGATCAGGAGTTTCCTTTATGACCTTAGGGATGAGTTAAGTTTCCCGAGGCATATCCATGAAGTGTAAGCTACCCCTAGGTCATTATCCTCCAGGAAAGGCCAGAGTTGAAGGGCTTTACCATTACTATAAATATGCTTTATTTCTGAATTGATAAAAATAATTTTAACTGTTTTAAATGTTTCTAAGTTCCCAGTACAGACCAAGACTACTGACATAGTGATGTTTATCAGAGCATTACCTGGATATTTACTAGTCGATAATGCATGCTGGACTATTCAATCAACATGCAGTTTTAGTACATTGATGTTGACAAAAGGTTTATAATACTACATAAACACTCAGTCCTGAAGAACTGAGGGATATTAGTCTACATTTCTGGATGGTGTCCTTGTTGGTGAATTCAAATTAAAGTGTTATGTACTGTACCAGCACTGGTTGTTGTGTGCAATTTTTCTGCTTTCTTTTATTTTCCCTTAAAAACTGAAGTTGGCCAACAGTTTAACAGCAAGCTAATCAAACTGAAAACCTACCCTGCTTCAAGTAGTATAAACACAAACAATACCGTTTATCTTGATCAGGAGATAAGGTGCGTTATATGACTAAAATAAATATTGCTGGCACACTCTCTAAATTCTTATACTAACACAGCTAAACTGCTGAGGACTGTATGCTAGCAGCCATAATGCAGCCCATGTCTCAGTCAGTACAGTAATAAAAGAGATATGATCACTGTAAATAAAATAAAGGGCCTCATTTTCACTGTCCATACAATATAAATTTACTGTACTAAAGACATCAGACTATATAATCAAATATTCTTGCACTTTAACTATGTGGTTTTGTTTGGCTATTAAATCTTATTGGGTTCTTACTGGAACCAGTGTTCAAGTTACAAAAAGGGGAGAGATTTAGTAGGATGATGACATTATTGACTGTAATATACGTGAACACGTTGCCATTTGTTTTGGACATTAAACATCATATTGAAGCAGGACATTACATTACCACTAAATCAGGGCATCTGGTCTAGAGAAAATGAGGTTGGAGTAATAAAACTGGCCACCCAATTAAGGAACAACCTGAGTGCTGCTCCACTGGGTTCTTTCAGAACAGATGGCTAGCTCCTGTATGTTGTCATTTTTTCAAGATTCAGATATTTGAGGATTTACCTGTTATGTGATACATTTCATCTGCCTTCCCTATCTTTTTGTTGCATGCAGTTGTTCAGCTACCAGGGGCTGCGTGATACTTCGCAGGCTGTCTTAACAAAACCATACAGCATAAAATGTGTTTGTTAAGGCAGCAGTGCATGACAGTCAGAAAAAAAGTTCTATGAAGTACAAAAAGTAAAGTACTGTGACCTACCATTCAGAAACATGCAGGCAGGGAAACACAAAATGTATATCACACTGAAAGGTCACATAAGGAACATATTCTGGGGGGGGGCAGGGGAAATGTATGTGGTACTGTGCACATTTTTTGTTTTATTTCTGGCATATGTGTACCCCTAGAAAGAGGAGCTCCTGCTATGTAAAAAGCATAGTATTTTAAGAATGCAATTGCTCTAAATTTCCTGTTAAGCAGCTTATGTTTAACAACAGATGGTGGAAAGTACACACCCTTCTATTGAACAACATTCCCTTACACACTAAGTTCATGAAAAAGCAGGAATAGCTACTGACTGAGAGGTACAAGCGTGAAGAGTGAGTCTGTATGATCATCATTGGATAATCCCATCTCCCCAAAAAAAGAACATATCCATAAATCATAGTGATGGTAAACCTTAAGGAAATCAATTATAAAAATCATTCAAACCCTTAATAAGTTGTAACCCACCGCAGGGCTGTCAATAGTACAGTATGCCCCCCCGCCCCCGCTATATGAGGGAGAAAGCCATGGTTTATTGTGTATTCTTTTCTCTGTTCTTTTTTCACAAATTATTTACTCTAAATAGTCTCATTTTCAGTGGGGTCCTGCTTCAACCAGTTTGAATAACTGGGTGGGCTGGAGCCCTGAAACATTAATTGATGAACCCAGATCACACAGTGAGTATTTGGCTCTGGTGGGGATTTAGTCTGGGATTTTCTGGTTCCCAAGCTGGTGTTCTAACCACTGGATCACACGCTGCCACAGTTCATCCATTTTATGGTGGAGGCAAAGAACTTGTGGAAAAAAAGAGTGCAGGCAAAAGGGCGAGAGGAAGATGCATGACATGAAATTTTGTGCCGCCCCCCCCACCCAGATCGTATAGGGCATGTTGGGATCTCACCTTCCCATTGTCATGATAATTTTCCATGGGGGGGCTCTACCACTTGTACCCCCCCCAAAAAAAAATATAACAATACCCTCCCAGCACAATGCTCACAGTAGCCAAAAATCCTGAATAACAGGATGGCAGATGCCCTTTTCCTGATGCACACATTGCGGAGTCCTACTTTCGGTGCCCTCTTAATGGTATACCCACTGCCTCTATACAAAATTAAAAAAAATAAAATAAAAAACTGAATAGGTACAGTATATATTTCATATCATCCTAGAAATAATGAATGGCTGGCAGTATAGCAAATGAGCTTGGTACATCCAGCAGACTTGGATCTGTTTCCCACAACCTTCACTTGCATACTGTGTGACTCTAAGCAAGTCCCCTAATCACCCCAGTACTCATGGGTTGTACCTAAAAACAGGCACTTGTGCCTAATGTGCTTACCTGGTTATGCAAGCTACAATCCATGACAGGGTATGGGGTTATTGGGGATTAATCAACACTCCAGGTGCATTGTGTCCTCACAGCACCTGGAGTGTTGATTAATCAAGCAATTAAGCCCAAGAAGGGCTCCAGGACCAGGGAACATGACCTCAGGCTGCAAGGAGGGAGGTTCTCCACCAACACCAGGAAGTTTTTCTTCATAGAAAGAGTGGTGGATGCCTGGAACTGCCTGCCTCAAGAGGTTGTGGGGGTCAACACTGTGGGGGGATTCAAGAATGCATGGGCACAAGAGAGCTCTGACTACAAAGGACTAGAGTGTCAAAATAGGTCTAAAGCAAATGGGCAAACTAGATGGACCTAGCGGTCTCCTTTTGCCATCGACTTCTATGGAGCGGTTGGACCAAGGTGGGCTCAGGGAGGGAGAGGCTGGTGGAACAGAGGTGCATCCCTCCAGTTGTAGCTCTCCACAATTCATATGCTGTTCTGACAAAGAGTGGTTCCTCTATGGAGGCACCTGCAGTGGAGACCAAGGAGGATGCTGGGAACCTCCACAAAGGAGACCCATAGGAGGGTGGAACGAGACCCCACAGGGGAAGGAAACAATTCCTGGTGGGGGACTCAATCATTAGGGGGGTAGACATGGGGGAGGAAGGGGATAGGGAGGTAAGGTGCCTACCTGGCACCATGGCTTGGAGGGACAGGAAGCGAATCCTCAGGATCATGGGAACAGCTGCACGAGGGAGGGAGCTGGATGACATTGTCCACCTAGGGACAAATGACCTGGCTGTAAATGGGATCAGAGCTGCGCAAGAGGAGTTTGTGGAGTTGGGGAGGGGTCTTAGACAAGTAGCATATATGGTAACCTTCTCGGAGCTGCTGCCTGTCTATGGCAAGGATGATGCCAGGGTATTCCGCACCATGGGATTCAATGAATGGTTGAAAAACTGGTGTGAAGCCCAGGGTTTTGGCTTCACTGCAGACTGGGGAGTCACCTGGAGAGATGCAGTCTTATACTGGCGTGATGGTCTGCATCTGTCCAGGGGGGGATCCAGGCTCCTAGGTGACAGGTTTAAATGCTTCACTGGCAAGCATTTAAACTAGCCAAGGGGGGAGGCACTGAAAAGGAGCAGGGAAATCCCAGCCTCCCCCCACAAAGCGCAGTAGTTAGAGAGGTAAACACCAAGTCAGAGAAGTCAGTAGGGAGCAGGACAGGGATAAATGCAGAAAAAGGTGTTAAGGACAGGGATGGGGCTAAAAGGAGTAAGGCCATAAATATAAATGGAAGGTGATGAGTACCAATGCCCACAGTCTGTGCAACAAGCTCCCTGAACTAGTGGCCTTGATGGAAGAGGGATGCCTGGATATTGTGGCAGTCACTGAAATATGGTACACAGAGAACCATGAGTGGGAAGTCAACATACCAGGATACACAGTCTACAGGAGGGACAGGGTGGGTAAAAGAGGAGGAGGAGTAGCTCTCTATATAAGGGAAGGGATTAAAGCAACAGAATTAAAGAGCAAACAGGAAGTTGATGAGTCACTATGGGTCACCGTGGAGACAGGAAATGACACCACAATCCGCATGGGGGTTGTGTACAGACCCCCATCTCTGGGGGAGGAAATGGACAAGGAAATGATAGAAGGCATCATTAAAATGGCAGAAAAAGGGGAGATATTGTTGATGGGGGACCTGAATATGCCAGATGTTAACTAGAGTTCCTTTGCTGCAGGCACATCCAAGAGCAGGGTCATTCTTGATGCCCTACAGGGGGCATGCCTCAGACAGCTAGTGTTGGAACCCACTCGGGAGGGAGCAGTCTTAGACCTGGTAGTCTCAAATGGGGAAGGAGAAAGGATCTCAGATTTAGAAGTGGGTAGCCATCTGAAAACAAGTGACCACCAAACAGTGTGGTTCACAATAAACACAGCCATAGAGTCAAGCCATGCAAAAACAAGAGTATTGGACTTTAGGAAGGCTGACTTTGGGAAAATGAGAGAGTGCCTTAGAAAAGCACTAGCAAATGGGCAAGAAGGAGGGGTGGAGGAACAATGGGGAAAAATCAAAACAGCCATCGCAGAGGCAACAAGCCTTTGTGTGAAGCAAATCAATAAAACAAAACGAAGGAAAAAACCACTATGGTTCTCAAAAGAGGTGGCAGGGACGATTAAGGAGAAAAGGATAGCATTCAGGAAATATAAGGAAACACAGAAGGAGCAGGACAGAGAATGTTATCAGTTAAAGCAGAAGGAGGCAGGGAAGGCAGTCAGAATAGCAAAGGAACAAACTGAGGAAAAGATAGCCCCAACTCTGTTAAGAAGGGGGATAAAACCTTTTATATGTACATTAGGGAGGGAAGAAAGACTAAGAGAGGGATACAGAGACTTAATTAATAAAGGTGAGGGAATGTGGGCAGAGGGTGACAGTGAAAAAGCAGGGATACTGAATGACTATTTCTGCTCAGTATTCACAACAGATGAGAAGGGGGAGGTGCCTAAACCAAACAAGGGAGAAACTCTGAATAGGGGGGTCGATACCAGTCCATTCACAGAAGAAAGGGTTTTGAAAGAACTCTTGAAACTGAGGGTGGACAAAGCAATGGAGCCTGCTGGGATTCACCCAAGAATACCAAAAGAACTAAGGGTACAACTAGTAACACCACTGACTACTCTCTTTAACAAATCATGGGAGGATGGATTGGTACCTGAGGACTGGAGGAGGGCAAATGTGATTCCACTTCACAAAAGTGGGAGCAGGGCAGAGGCAGGAAACTACAGATCAGTTAGTTTGACTTCAGTGGTAGGGAAAAGGATGGAATCACTTCTGAAGGAAAGAATTGTTGAGTACCTAGAGGCCAGTGGGGCACAGGACCCAAGGCAGCATGGTTTCACAGTAGGAAGGTCATGTCAGACGAACCTAATAGATTTCTTTGATTGGGTGACCAAAATAGTAGACCAGGGAGGGGCTGTGGATATGGCCTACCTAGATTTTAGCAAGGCATTCGACACAGTCTCACACAAAAGATTAATATACAAGTTTGCCAGCCTTAGAGTGGGTCCCAAGGTGGTAGCCTGGATAAAAAACTGGCTGGACAACAAGACGCAAAGGATAACAGTAAACGGAGTCCACAGTGAAGAAAGGAGGGTAACTAGTGGGGTACCGCAGGGTTCGCTACTGGGACCGGTTCTCTTTAATATCTTTATAAGTGACATTGGAGAGCACCTGGAAGGAAATGTATGCCTCTTTGCAGATGACACAAAGATCTGCAACAGGGTTGATACACAAGGTGGTGTGGAAAGAATGAAAAGGGACTTGGCAATGTTGGAGGAATGGTCAACTACGTGGCAGCTCAGATTCAATGCAAAGAAGTGCAAGGTAATGAATCTGGGAAACAAAAACCAAGGGGAAGAGTACATAATGAGGGGTGAGTTAATAGCAACAACAAAAATTGAAAGAGACCTAGGAGTAATTATATCAGATGACCTAAAGGTGGGCAAGCAATTTGAGAAGGCAATAAGGAGGGCTGGGGGGATACTGGGATGCATAGGGAGAGGCATCAACAGTAGAAAACAGGAAGTTGTTATCCCTCTCTACAGACAGTTAGTGAGACCCCATCTGGAGTACTGCATGCAATTCTGGAGACACCTTCTCTGCAAAGACATAGACAGACTGGAGGCTGTTCAGAAGAGGGCAACCAAAATGGTGCAAGGTCTGCACCAGAAGACATACGAGGAGAGACTAAAGCAGCTTAACATGTATACCCTTGAGGAAAGGAGGGAGAGGGGGGACATGATAGAAACTTTCAAGTATCTCAAGGAATTAACAAGGTGCAAGAGGGTAGTATCTTCAGAAGAAGAGATGTGCAAGAACAAGGGCACAATTTGAAGATAGAGGGGACGGCTCAGAGGTAATGTTAGAAAGTATTTTTCACAGAGAGAGTTGTGGATTCATGGAACAGCTTCCTGAGGAGGTTGGGGAGTCAGGAACAGTGGGAGAATTAAAGAATGCATGGGACAGACATAAGGCAATTCTAGTGGGGGGCAGGAGGAAGTAAGCTGTTGATTAACTAGAATCTGCAGCTTATCCATCAGGTAGGGAAATGGGCAGACTGGGTGGGCCAAGCAGTCCTTATCTGCCGTCAAATTCTATGTTTCTATTTTAATCCCCAATAACCCCATACCCTGGAGTGGGTTATTGCACTTATGATATAGCTTATGTTTAAACAACAAAAATATCCAGAAAGGTGTACTTTTTTTGCTGTTTAAATAGTAACAAAGGTACTGTATCCTGCCACCTTGCAAAATAGTCCCTACCAAATAATGCATACTGCAGTGGTCTTATGCACATAGAAACGTCACACATACATTAGTGACATGATCTGTGACATTTCTTGTGCATAATACTGTCTGCTACATTGCCTACCACTGTAAATGTAGCCCCCCCTTACAATCCACATGCACGGCACTGTCAAAGTTGTCTATCAGTCTGCTCTCTCTGTCTCTGTCTCTGTCTCTGTCTCTGTCTCTGTCTGTCTGTCTGTCTCTCTCTCTCTCTCTCTCTCTCTCTCCCCAATCAGTGTATGCTGCTGGCACAGTTTGAGAAACATTACCATGTGCAGCTAAACATGTTTTGGGACAAGCACAGATATTGATTTTCTGCCTCTCACTCCATCTGTGTCTCGCACTGTCATTCCCTTTCTCCCTGTATTTGTGCCTTTCGGCCCATGATGTGGCACCGGGTCACTCACCAGCAGAATTAAGGGTCGCAAATGAGATTGTGCTCACCCCACAGCGCCGGACACTACTCTATTTCTCTCTTTCTCTCTCTCTCTCTCTCTCTCCAGCTGCCGGTCTGCTGTTGGATGTTTCTGTGTCTTGCCATCTCACTCTGTTTGTGCAGCTGTGCAACATAGGAAAAGCTTTGTAGAGGTTGCACAGCGCACTGTTTCAGCCTGTACCACGCTGGATATATTTATTCAAACAGAATATTGCGGATGCACAGTGGGTGTTCTTCTTGCACTGGGTCACTGAATATATGATTCTGTGTGTGTATCTTCCTAGCACTGCAGCTGACCATCCCATGCTAGCCTGGGGGAGCAGTGACACACATCATGGAAGAGATGTTCATGGGTCCACATGACAGCAAGCCACTGTGTGTATATATTCAAGGACACTAATGTGCAGATATCTTGGACAAACTGGAAAACAAAATCAACAGGCCTGTGAATAGCAACCATCACTCTCATGCTCTGCACTACCTGCCTGGGAGGAACACATTGCATGCTTCATCTGCCCAGTGGTGCAGGCATCACGGGTGGGCAGGGGGGCCAGGGGCCACATCCTGAGGAACAGAGCAGCACCAATGTAAGGTGCTATATTTCAAAACCCATTTTGTTTATTATGTTCTGGTGTAAGGCAGGGGACAGATGTGAGACAGACCCATGGGAATGACCGGTGGTCTCTCTCTCTCTCTCTCCAGCTGCCGGTCTGCTGTTGGATGTTTCTGTGTCTTGCCATCTCACTCTGTTTGTGCAGCTGTGCAACATAGGAAAAGCTTTGTAGAGGTTGCACAGTGCACTGTTTCAGCCTGTACCATGCTGCATATATTTATTCAAACAGAATATTGCTGATGCACAGTGGGTGTTCTTCTTGCACTGGGTCACTGAATATATGATTCTGTGTGTGTATCTTCCTAGCACTGCAGCGGACCATCCCATGCTAGCCTGGGGGAGCAGTGACACACATCACGGAAGAGATGTTCGTGGGTCCACATGACAGCAAGCCACTGTGTGTATATATTCAAGGACACTAATGTGCAGATATCTTGGACAAACTGGAAAACAAAATCAACAGGCCTGTGAATAGCAACCATCACTCTCATGCTCTGCACTACCTGCCTGGGAGGAACAATTGCATGCTTCATCTGCCCAGTGGTGCAGGCATCACGGGTGGGTGGGGGGCCAGGGCCACATCCTGAGGAACAGAGCAGCACCAATGTAAGGTGCCACATTTCAAAACCCACTTTATTTATTATGTTCTGGTGTAAGGCAGGGGACAGATGTGAGACAGACCCATGGGAATGACCGGTGGTCTCTCTCTCTCTCTCTCTCTCTCTCTCTCTCTGTCTTGCTCTCTCTCTCTCTCTCTCTCTCTCCCCTCACTGTGCCACTATGGAATGTATATGTGCTGTGTCTGTCTCTCTCCCTAAGGAACTCAGGGGTTACATCTGTGGGGCAGGGGGGCACGCACCCCATGCCAACACCTCAAAACACTCCCCTGGGATCCCTGTGTGACCAGTACCCGCACAGTACTTCCTTGCAATATGTTCCCGAGGGAGCGTCTTCAATATTTCAAAAGATGGAACAACAACAACAGTCACTCTCGCACTGCCTCTTGCTTCCAAATGTTTAAATAGCTGCCATTGCATTTCATTTTCTGGAGCACAAACGAGTCCCAGGGGCACTTTACAGACGTGCTCCATGAAACTGTGGATTAATACTAACTTAATCCATGGGCATGCAGTGCAACTCCATCAGCTGGGTTGCTTGTTTTGTCCAACCCATGTTATAACAAAGAATAATAAAGAAGAACTCTCTCAAAGACAATCTTGTATGATTCTATCTCTCTCCTCCTAGGAACTAACCCCCTGGATGGTTTTGAGTATTTATACTGGCATAGGGGATCTGCACTCAGGAGGGACCTGTGGGTGGCCCAACTCTCACTCATGGTGCATTCTTTGGACTCTCTCTCCTCACATCCCAACTATTGGCATATTTGCCTTTTTCCATTGTTCACTTGAGACCATATCAGGATTCATACCACTCCTCAGAAACCTGCATAACTTGTAGCACCCACTTGATAGTATCAGCAGGAATTAGCATACTGGCAACTTCCTCACTGGGACATCTAAGGTGGCATCAATAGTAGGGAGCATTTTGCCCTGGCATAGGGGAGACCTGCACATAGGAAGGAATAACATGGTCTGAGCCCTCAATTTATTTAGTTTTGTCGACCAGGTAAGTGCACTAGACAAATCCTGCCTATTTTCAGGCACGACCCAGGGGAGAGGGATACAGATGAATGCCAACTGACCTTGAATCAGATTAAGCTGTTGGTGGTATTTTTAGTGAATGAGGGAAATTTGACCAGGACACCGGGGCAATTCCCCTACTCTTTTAGATAAGTGCCATGGGATCTTTAACATCCACCTGAACTACCACCAATCCAGGCAGATGGGACCTCGGTTTAACGTCTCATCCAAAAGATGGCACCTCAGAAGTGCAGCACCCCTCTCATGCTGCACTACAGTGTTAGTACTGGGATATTAATCCAAGTGCCAGATGTAGGAACTGAACCCACAGACCTCTGATCTCCTGGCCTCAGAGGCGAGTGTGCTACCTACTGAGCCACTGACACTGCTGGGGGTACCCATGGTACTTTGTATCCACTCATTATATTGCCAAGCTTCCTCCTGCTTCTTTTTTTATGTGCTTGTAAATAACCCATTTCCCACATTAGTACCTTAATTTCCTGTAGATCCTGCATACTGAATTTGGAATAGCAACAGGACCCCAATTCCCCAATATACTTTGATGTTATTACTTCATGGACACCTGGTTGAGTGACCAAGACCCCCAGATGGGTAACACTTTAGTTGGCCTTTGCCACTTCCACTCCAGGCTGCTTGGAGCTCGGAACACAGGAAATATTGCAGGCTCTGGAGCTTTTATTCACCTGCAGCACTGGCATTCAGTCTGCTCTGCATAGCAAGCTCCTCCTTCTCTCTCCATCTAGAGCACTACAACTCCCATTTTATGAGTAGAGACATACTTTTCAGAAGAACCAGAATGAAGAGGGAACAACTAAATCAAACAGCCGACCTTTAGTCAGGGATTATATATTTTATAGTAACAAAACATAAACACTTTAAACACTATTTGAACATGTATGATTATTATCTGTTTGATGAATGTCGAAATATCAAATTCCACAGATGCAGTACTGTTCCTCCCATCTTCTAAAATGTATCAATGATCTCTTTGTCTTGATATGCTTTGGCTGTATAGTACTCTCTACTTCTACTATCTCCTCCCTTATTCTTATCACATGCCAAGTGGGGTACAGACAGTGTAATACTATGGTCAAAGAACAAACCTGTAAAGCAGAAGATGCAGTTTAAAATTCTGCCTAAGCCATTTACTCCTATGTGACCTTAGGCAAACTACTTCACGCTAAACTAAATAACAAAACAGTGAGCCTTTTAGTTACTACCAGTGAACATTCCACCTAGGCATGACCAAGGGTAGGTTAGTTTGTCCCAGGCAGTAAAATGGGAGGAAAAGATAGGCTATGAGTCATTTTCTGCTGACACCTTTCTGTGTTTCTGTGTTTCTATTTATTCCTGTCCAAATGACCTGTGCACATTGTTCGCACCAGTGTTACGTGGTATGTTGTGTAGTTATAGCAGGGTCAAGAATAATCCAGTAATTGTATTGCCAAAAACAAATCATTTGGGGTATGATAATCCACAACAAACACTCAGCATGGAACTTGTAGTCAAACACATTGCAATTCATGGGCCACGTTACTCATCCCCGATTGCTATCACAAACATGGCAGCCAACATTAAAAGCACCCTAAGTCCTAAACAGGGAACTCACTTAAACTGAATAAATAAATAATTTACGAAAGGAAAGTACCACTCAAAGTTTCAATTTCTAGAGCTTTTTTGTTGACCATGAAAAATCTAGTTCTATTTTTACCTGCTTAAAGGGCAAAATCTCTTTGCTACAGATACAATTGACTCCCTGGTTCCGTATCGGCCTTGTGTTGTCTGTGTGTTGGTGGGACATTTTCCTGGTGGAATTGCACAGAATTCTTGTATTCTGGGGTCAACATTGCCTCTACTAAATATGAAAAACAAAAGAGAAAAAAGTAACAGGGAGTAGA
Source organism: Neoceratodus forsteri (assembly GCA_016271365.2). NCBI lineage: Eukaryota > Metazoa > Chordata > Ceratodontiformes > Ceratodontidae > Neoceratodus > Neoceratodus forsteri. The sequence goes on from CM028131.1 coordinate 839,344,301, forward strand.
AGGCAGTTCTTAGGTCTTAGAAGGCACCCCTACTTATCATTGCCTCACAACAAATTATGTTAAAGGGAAACATTTATGAGCAGTGCCCATTATTGTTTTTAAATCCATGAAAGAGATAACATTGGTCTTATCTGTAACTGTCAGCAGTCCAGAGATATCAATAAAGTTTGTCCTATATTGATACTACGTTACCACCATTTGTAGAACATTGTAATGGCACAGAGGACAAAGCTGTATGTAACTACAATGTGGTGAGGCACAGCATCACCCTTAGCAGTATCACAAGGTTCTATAAAATGTCAACAAAGAAGTATCAACTTAGAGCAGGCTTAGTCATCAATATCTCAGTGTGGCTGCAGCTACAGGTAACATCAGTGCCTCATTTAAAAGAGCTTTTCATTTCCTTTCAAACTATGATAGCAGTTGTTAACAAATATACCGCTTTAAGGAACATGCAGCAGTGTCTGTTGCAGATAAGACTTGTTCCAGTATCAGTATCCTAAGGATGGGAGTTCTTTTCTTTTGGCTTAGCTGGCATGGCAAAAGTTTTACAGCTGCATGGGAGGAGCTCCACAGATGTTATGCCATCATCATAATCTAAGGGTAGCACTGTGGAAGCACATGACCAGTCCGCTGTCTGGTGTGCTTCCTTAGTGCTGTGGCATAGTTTCCTGTGGGTGTGTTTCTGCAGAGCTTCCCCTCCACCAGCCACATAAACACGCCCACATCAGGGGGCACTTATTTTTCTTCTGCAATTGTAGAAATGACGGGTGCCATGCACAAGATAACCACTGACTCAGACTGTGCATGTGCATGTACCGTGCATGTGCAGTTCTGCAATCTGCACCATCTTGTGAATGGCACACTCTGGAGTCACGAAAAGCCAGCCAGAAAGCAGACAGTTCTGGGAGGCAGCAGGTACCATTTTTAATTCTTTATTATTCATTTATGCACCATTCTTGCTGCTGCCTTATTAGCCCGCTCTCTTCACTCTCTGTAACCTCCCCCACTTTGCTTTAGCTAGCGTGCGGCTTTACAAAACCATAGCTCCAGCTGCTGCCTGCCTCATCTCTGCTCCATTAACAACCCCCTCCCAGCTCTTCATATGCTACAGAGTGGCTTCACTAAATAGCATATCCCGTCACCCAGTGCGCTCTCCCTCCGTGCCTTGCATTGCCACTGGAGCAGCTGCACTGAAAAGCAGCTCCTTGCTGCTCCTTTACCCCCACGGCCTTCTCAAAGAGAGACCTATAGGGCATAAACAGCTCCTAAAAGCTCTGGACAGCCATATCGGCTCTGACCAGAGTTTGTTTATTTACAGGACTGGGCAAGGGAGTCAGGGTCATGGACAAAGATTTAGCATGGAGTCTGAGGCATAGAGTTTGATCACTGCCTATTGCCTCTGCCAAGTCAAAAGGGGCCAACTGGAAAATTACCGTAGTGGAGTTAATTAAACATGGACTAAAAGTGACCAATAAAAAAGTCACAGCATTAGATGATCACAAGTGCACAACAATCTAAAATAAGCTTCCATTTTCAAGTAATTTATTTCTTTAAAAATATGGATATGGGACCCACCCCATGGCCTAGTAGCAGTGCATCATGCTGGTCATACCTCTCACCTGTCCTTGATTATGACAGACATCCCTCATTTTACCCCTCAAAATTGCTCTGTCCCTCATCTGTCCCTCACAGAAAAGGTGCTGCCCACAGAGTGAATGTGCTGTGAATTTAGACTGTAAAGCAGAAATTCATAATATTCTAGGATACTAAATCAAAACTAAACTTTTTACTAGTAAACACAATGGTTTCCACAGTATTTTGAGCTTGTATTTTCATATTTAAACATGTACCCCTCGTTATGAGGGCCATTGCCCCCTCGCTATCCCTAAATGTCCATCATTCTCCCTCATTCTGAGTGTCCATGTCCCTCCTTTCACTGACAAAAGGTTGAGAGATATGATGCCGCTGTGTAGGCAACCTGGATTTAGGAGGAGACTCAGACTGCTTGCACCAGGAGTCCAGCCAGGCAGGGGTAGCTGCCACTTGGCTGTGCAGCTCAGCTGTAGAGGGCTAGTGGTGGGTTCCAGCACCACAGTGACCCTGCAGTCAAGCCAGGGAGCTTGACTCTTCTGCTGAGGCATGCCTTGCATGCAAGAGGCCAACAAATGGCCATGACAACATAAAGAAGAGGAGGAGGAGGAAGGAGGAGGAGAGAAAACATGGGAAGAAAATCCCACCTAGGATGATGGCTTCAAGTATGCTCAGGCCCCACACCACACAGTGCCACCACCCACAACTGGATATGGATCTGGGCTAGAGAAGGACAGCCTCCACCTGACTCTCCCCTCCCTGGCCATAGAAGGATGAACCATGGGGGACAACTGTAGCAGCAAAGTTAGAGGAGGATGAGGCTGGAAGGTAACTAAAAATGGCCTGCAGGCATGGTGTTGCTAGAAGGGTACATATCTCTATGGAAAAAGCAAAATAAGGACATATGTATCACACCGTGATCCTAGTCCATTAAAGTTGATTTTTCCTTAATAGCATTCAGGATTTGAAGCATAATCTTCCGTTTGTGATTTCACTGTCAGCTCCAATACACAGACAATGACTCCACACAGTTGCAGTTCAACACCAGGGCACAGCAGGACATGGCATGCAATTAGTGAGCAAGGGGACAGAAGGAAGTTGTACTAGGACATGGTGATGGGTAACAAGAAACAGTTGGTTTCTGAGTTAGGAGTCATGGAAATAACAGAAAACAGCAACCACCATACACTTAGAATTGAAATGAGTGCACTTGGAGAATAAGAGAAAATGATTACACAGACACTAAATTCAGCAGAGCTCACTTTTGAAAAATGAGAGAAATAACTGGAAGGGAACTCATGCAATCAGGAGGTAAGAAGGGGAGTTAAGGAAATGTGAACTGGGCTAAAATGTGAAGGTACTGAAGAAGGGACAATGAAGAGTGACGAGGATGGCAGCTGGACTGGGGATATCAGCTATGAAGGGAAAGTGACTAGTCTGGATATGTATAAACTGGAATACAGGAATACAGGAGGATGAGGGGGGTATGATCACTATATTTAAATTGTTGAGAGGAATGGTGATTAGTCAAACAAACAAATTCTGGACTATCACAGAACATAACTGTACAAGACAGAAAAGATTAAAGTTAGTGGCACAGAGTTTTTGGAGGGATCCAAGAAAAATTAATTTCCAATAGTGTGGTTAGGCTATGGAATGGTCTGCCAAGTAAGGTGGTTAAGGCAAATAGTGTTATGTCGTTTAAGATGGGGTTGTATAGGTATCTTAAAGGAAAAAGAATAAGAGTGTATAGGTATCTTAAAGGAAGAAGAATAAGAGGATATTCCTACTGATATGGTAGGGACATAGACTAGACAGGAATGTCTCCCTCCATCTGCATTGTATTGTACTGTATCGTATTGTATTGTAAAATCAGTAAGAGAAAAGAACAAGACCAGGATAACTAGACTGAGGACAGCTTGGATGAGTCGGGCAGTGAGGACGAAACCTATGATCAAAAGCAAAGCCTGTAAAGCAATCATAAAATTGCCTTTAAACAATACAGAGGCAATGTTAAGATCTTACAGAGCAGGTACAAGACTGTTGTTAAAATGAAACAAGAATGTGAGAGTGGCTTCACCAAGGATATAAGAAGGACTGATAAGAAATTATTTAACTATAATATAGCAAAGGTCTGAAGGGTGCAAAAGTTAGAATAGACACTGTAACATCAAAGAGTGTGAATAACTTGTATGTTAGAGAAAAAAGAATGTAGAGAAACCCGACACCTATTTTACATCAGTCTTCACTGAGGAACATGGGGTCAAATGTCAAGGTTCCATGTCATGACAGCGAAAGCAATACGGCATGGGTAAAAAAGGGCGTTGCGCAGACAGCAGAAAATGGTGAAGTCCAAAACTGCGCAAGATCAGATAAACAAACTGTGAGACCACACATGCTGTTATAACAGTGCTGTTTTTGACCACACCATTTTGCTTTCACTGTTTTGTCGGGACACCAAATGTCAACAGTAGAGGATCAGTTTGAAAGGAGGGGTGAGGCAAAAAAATATAATCAAGTGAAAATAACAACAGCGTTGGAAGAAAAACATTTAGATAAGATAGATGCAGGCAAGACACCAGGTCCCTGACAAGAGCCACCCCAGTATACTAAAGGAAGTCAGTAAGGAACTGTTACCTGAGGACTGGAGGACAGCACAAGTAATGCTCTAGTTCAACAGGAGGTATTGGGGGTGGGTCCTCGAAACTACAAGCCAGCATGTTTGACCTCAGCTGTAGGTAAAATGCTAGAGGTGAATTTTAAGGATTTTTTGGTGGCACGTTTGGGGGAGGACATGGGGCAATGACTGATAGCCAACATGCTTTTGTATGGGTGGTGTCTTGGCAAACTTAATTTAATTATGTTTTTTTGAAAAGGTAACAATAAGGATAGATGGGGGATGTTCTAGACTTAGTACATTTGGACTTTAGTAAATCCTTTGACAGGGTATTCTATAGGAGGTTGTTACATAAAAGTGTTAAGCATGGAGTGGAAGGGGAACTATTAGTATGGATTGGAAACTGGTTGAGAAATAGAAAGAAGAGAGTGGTGGCAGGGGGACAAGTGCCAGATTGGAAGGTAGTGACAGGGGATCATTTCTGAGACTATTCTTGTTCAGCTTGTTCATTAATGATTCAAAATTGCAGTCAAGTGGCTGTTTAGTCAAATCAGCAATGACAGCGACCTAGCAAAAATGGTCAACAGTGCACACAGAAAACAATATTGCAGGATATGTCATATAAAACAATTGGGAAAAGGGTGGGTCACGATGAGCAAACAGCAGCTCATAGCAGAATTAGTATGCATTGGAGACAAAAGGGGATCTCTTGGTCTTGGGTTCTGAGGGTGTTTCCTCCACTGTCTGTGTTCTTCTCTAATGCACCGCTGCTTATAAAACATACTGATATAAACACCAATTTAACAATGGCTGGAAGGTAGGGCAGCCACAACCCAGTGGTCAAAGGATTTTGAAGGGTTGGGTATCTACAGCTGCTATCTACCACATGTTGCACAACCAGCAGCAAGCTCAGAGCCAGAGATACACACACATAAGAAGCATAGGAGTTGTTAAAAGAGGATCATGATGATGATGAGAAGAATTGATTAACAATCATTGGTATGACAGAGAGGGAAGGGGCCAGTACATGGCCCAAAGAAACAAGAGTCAAAACATGTCCCAGAATGGCAGGACAATATGAAAGGTTTAGCAAGTTAAACCTGCTAATACACAGACCACATTTCTTTTACATTGTTCTTCATTTTTACAACTGCAGTGGGTGTAGCACTGCAGATGTTTTGTGATCACTGTAGAGAAAGAGAGCTTACTGGATACCGAATGGGCTTTTTAAATCATGGAGGTGAACAGCAATCACTGTGTGTCCACCACACTGTTTTGTCCATCAGTACCAATGGAACATGACACTGTCCTCCTTGTCCAAGATGGACACCAGAATTTTCTGTGCATGTGCACCGAATCGCACATACACACTGAACTCCGGCAGCATGGTGGCACAGTCTGCCATATCCAAGATAGCCGCTAGAGCTCAGTGTGCATGAATGAGTTATTGCAAATGTGCAGAGAACTCCGACAGTTATCTTGGACATGGCAGACTGTGCCACCGGAGTTCACTGCGCATCTGCGAAGCATGTGCAGAAAACTCCGGTGACCATCTTGGACATGGTGGACAGTCCCATGTTCCACCAGACCTCAGCTGCAGTTGTACTGGCTTTTGCTAGATCTTGTTTTTAAAGTTTCAGGGGTACACCTGGTATGTGGCCAAAATCAAAATCAAATAGCTGTAGAACCAGTGACCCCCCACCAAAGGTGCATCAAAGCCTGCAATTCATTCAAGTCAGTTCAGTTTTTTTACTTGGTTTTCATTCCAACATTTTAACATTTAAAGGGGTTCTTGGTTTCATCATTGACTGAATCATGATCAGCTTGACCACCGATGGCAGGGTGACCCACTCATCCATCAGTAATTTACACTTTAAATGCTAACATGCCAGCATGAGCTAAGATCTCACTGCTTTCTCTCGTTCTTGTGCATAAACCACTTTCTGGCTTCTTTTTTTATCTAGTGTGCTCTGGCCCATAAGAGGTTCAAAAGTGACCATTGGAGAGCTCACCAATTAGGAGAAGGACACACCTCACCTGTTTGCAATATAATATAAAAGATTCAGCAAGCCCAACCCTGGCTAATACACAGAGATATTATCACATTTCTTTTACATTTTTCTTTTTTTACATTTACAGGGGTGCAACTGGTGTGTGGCCAAAATCAAATAATTATAGTACTAGTGCTCCCCTCAAAGCTACTTGAAAGCCTGCAACTCAGTCATGTCAATTCAATTTTCTTATTTTGGTTTTCATTCCACCATTGTAACATTTAAAAGCAGTTCTTGGTCTCACCATTTAGCTGAATCGCTATCAGCCTGACCACTGATGGCAAGGTGACCCCCTTATCGGTCAAGAATCTACACTTCAAATGTTAACATGCCTACAGTATATGAGCTTAAGTCCCACTGCTTTCTCACTTTCTTGTGTGGAAACCACTCCCTGGCTTCAAATTTTAACTTAAAATTATAACATGCCAATATGAGCTAAAGTCCCATTGCTTTATCTGTTTCTTGTCTAGAAACCACTCTCTGGCTTCATCTTTCATATAGTATGCTCTGGACCATAAGAGACTCAAAAGTGGCCATTAGAGAGCCTATCAATTTAGAGAAAGCCACACCACTCCTGTTTGTAATGCAATGTGAAAGGTTAAGCAAGCTCAAACCTGGTTAATACACAGAGATTTTATTACATTTCTTGTACATTTTTCTTATTACTTTTTTTAAACAGGGCAGGGGTGCACCTGGCATGTGGCTAAAATCAAAATCAAATAGTTATAGTATCAGTTCACCCTCTATCCCACACACCCAGAGATGCTTGAAAGCCGGCAGTTCATATAAGTCAATTCAAGTTTTTTTTTACATGGATATAAAGAGTTTCTTGGTCTCATCATTTGACCAAATCTTGATCACCCTGATCACTGATGGCAAGCTAACCCCATTATCAGTCAGGAGTCTACACTTCAAATTTTAACATGCCACTGCAAGCTGAGGTCCCTTTCTCTCTTTCATGTATGGAAACCACTCTCTGGCTTCATCTTTCATACAGTGTGCTCTGACACATAAGAGGCTCACAGGGGATCACTGGGGAGCTCACCGATTAGGAGAAGGGCACGCCTCTCCTGTTTGCAATGTAGTATGAAAGATTTAGCAAGCTCAACCCTGGCTAATACACAGAGAAGTTAGTACATTTCTTAAACATTTTTTCTTAAATTTATAATTTTTTTTTTACAGTGGTGCACCTTATGTGTGGCCAAAATTGAAATCAAATCGTTAGAGTACCAGTGCTCCCCTGTCCCACCACCACCAAAGCTGCTTCAAAGCCTGTAATTCATTCAAGTCAATTTAGTTTTCTTACTTGTTTTTTTTTCCAACATTTTAACATTTAAAGGGGTTCATTGTCTCATTCTTGGTGAAAATGAAGGAAAATCACATTACCTGATGTGTTTCCTATACGGAGCACATTATGGTACTCTTGAAGTTTATACTGAGAAAAAGAAATGCAAGTTAAAGTGTATAAGAAACTAAAGAAGTAAAACATTGCTTCTGTAAATTTATGAAGCCCCTATAGATGGCAACTCTGAAAACATTTTGTTCATTTAGTTTTTATTTACCAGGTAATTGCATTAACATAGTAACATATAGTAACACAATAATTGACGGCAGATAAGGACCGCAAGGCACACCCAGTCTGCCCTTATTCCCTACCTGCAAGCTGCGGACACTGACTCTACTTGGTCATTGGCTTGAGCCTCTCCTTCCCACCTCTAGGGTTCACTTGTGCCTAGGAGGCAGTATAACACAGAGGTTTAGGGTTCTGAGCTGCAAACCTGGAGTCCTGGGTTTGAATCCCACAGCCCCCATGTTCATATTGTGTGACCCTAAGCAAGTCACTTAACTTCCTTGTACTCCCAGGTCACATCTGGAAACAAGCTTCAGCTTAGTGTGCCTTTTCTGGTTAAACAATTTCCCTTTTCCCCCTTTCCCCTATCCCATGCATGTATGAACCCACCCCACTGTGCTAGCCCCCACTACTTCCTGGGGCAGGCTATTCCACGCATCCATCACCCATACCATGAAGAAAAACTTCCTCACATTCCCCTTTTACACTAAACAAAATAATTGCCCATTTTTAGTCATGAGCTGGGAGGTTACATAGGTCACAGCAGAAAATATAACTCAATCAACAACTGAGGATTACAGGCATAATCCAAATACATGCAACTATCCCCACCTTTGAGATGATTGACTAGGTCTGTATATTGAAAGTATTGACTAAGTGTGTAGGCCTTCAGGTAGATGGTACCTAGGTCTGAGGAGGTATTGTTATTTGGATGTAGTGTGGGCCTTCACCTATTGGAAGCCTTCTAACAGAAGCTTCCCAGGTGCTTCCCCACAGGACATAAACCTTCCCACCCACAGTGATAGGGAACCCAAGGTGTGCATTTGTCTGCAGGTGTGGCCCTTAGCAGGTGGGATATGTGCCTCCGGTGCATACCCCCTGCCCCTATGTGCATAGGGTCCAATATGCTCATTACAAATAATTTGCTCATGGTCCAAATAATCGGCTCACAACCCCACTTAACACTCAGTGTTATAAAACTGTCAATTTAGTAATAACACAACTCAATAATAGCAATGGGGTCAGTAATTCAGGTACAAACAAATATGGGCATTTTACTGGGAGGATGAGAACAGGACATATGAGAAGGAAAGTAAGGTTAAGACAATAAACAAACAATAGTCAGTTCCCCACCCTAATCTAGAAAGGGCTCACCGCCCTCTAACAGGCATTATGTTGCCAACACACCCTCCCCATTGAGGAACCAGTAGTCCCACAGTTGCTACTGGGAGCTTTTAATGTATACAACTGGTGGATGAGGTTGCAGGCCTATTAGATGTCCAAATGGTTGGGTACTGGTGGGTACCTGAGACTGGAATGCCCAGAAAACATTTAGAACACAAATAGTTGTTATTTACTGAAGTTCTGCAGAAAGCTAGCTGTTGTATGTAATTCTGCATTCACTCATGATTGGCCCAGATGGTTTACCTATCCCTAATCTAATTACAAAGTTGCAGATCAGGACCCAGATTAGACAGCCATTGCCTGGAATTTGATGCTGCAGAATCTGTTGATCTGGAGCACACTCCTCAGAGAACTGTGCAGTAGAGCAGCTATAACACTGGATCATCAGACTTTTGGTCCACAACCACAGGCGAGTGTATGGAGAGTGTACTGGTGATCATCACATATTTAGGAAATGTTGCCATCCTGGAGAGTTTGTACAGTTCCATCTACCAGAGACTGACTGTGTTAGTTGAATGCTGTGATGGAGTATACCCCTTCTAAGCATTTAACCAAGTACCTCTGGAAGGGGATGTTTCCTTGGTATATTATGTCCCAAAAGAGAATACAAACCTTCCCCAAGAGGACGTCAAAGGGGAAAATGAGTTTGAGAAGAAGTTGGAGCTATTCCTGGCTGGTGATGGGAAAACTGCTAGCGATGAGAAAGAGTTGTTTTTAGAAGAGGATCAGCCACCACCTGTGCTGCCTGTAGAAACCTCTATTGGTGGATAGAGGCAAGCATCTGATCTGCATTGAATTTTGAGTCTAGTCAGTACAGAAGATTACGTGCCATTACCCCCACTCCTTCTGGGGTTGACAACTGCAAGAGTTGGATAAACTTTTTTGTACAGATGTTGAAGTGTGGAAATGCTCAGAGGATCTCCTGCTCCCAGTGGCACCCCTTTGGAATAGGGAGCAGATAACAAACAGCCAGGTTACTCCAGCTCCTCTTCTTCTTGGTATGCTGTGTAGTGCATGATCTCTGAGGAATAAAGCAGCTATGATATTGAATTGTATCACAGATTCCTCAAGGGATCTGGTGTGTCTCACTGAAACCTGGTTAGAGGTGACTCTGGGCCTGCCCTGAAGGCACCATTCCAGATGTTTTTAAGGAGCTACACAGCCTGAAGAGGGAGTGCAGGGGTGGTGGGTTGCCATTTGTCTTAGATCTTTCTTGGTGATGACAGCATCCACAGTGAAGGAAACAAGGTTGTTTCAATGTTTGGCCATGAAGGATGATGCAGGCATGAGGTATAGAATACTTCTGGTTTATCAACTTCTGAGATGTGACAAGGAGTTCCATGGGAATTTTCAGACTTCATCATTAACCTTGCATTGAATGACCCAAACTTATTTGTGATGGGGGGGATTTCAATGTACGGATCGACAATGAATCCTCACAATTATTCTGCACCTTCTCCACTGATTGAAGTCACTGGGCTTCAGACAGGTTGTTTCCACTGATACTGATGAACATGGCCATACTTTGGACCTAATTTTCTTGCTGCAGCTTGACAATTTCAGATGTCAGCGTGGAGTCAGTTGGCTGGTCAGATCACCATGCTGTCCAATTCTTTGCAGTTGCCCACTGAAGAACTATCCCTCCTATGAAGATGATTCAGTATTGTCCATTGTGTAATATGGAGCTTGAGATAATCCTGAACATTATGGACAGCTCAGGTATGGAAGTAGTGTGCAACTGAGGTACAGTGGCTGTTGTTGAGGGCTATAATTTGGCCACCTCAGTGGGGCTGGACACCATCACACCAGTCTGTGTCTGTCTGTTGACTTCCTGCCAAAACTCACCATGGTGTAATGGCGATCCCAGGTGGCTGAAGGCAATAAGGTGGAGGTTGAAGCATTTCTGGATGAGATCTAGCTCTATTGATGATAGGAAGACTCTGAGGTCTCATTACAGAGGCAATCAGAGGTCAATAACTCCGGAAAAGACAGAATTAATTTCACACATTATTGCATCAGATAAGAGAAGGCTAGAAAAACTCTTCTGCACTGTAGACAGACTTAATCATCCAACCTGTCTGTAACCCCAGGGGTGATTTGTTCAAAGAGAAACATAATAGGTTTTGCCAGTTCTTAGTTGACAGAGTGTCCTCCATTAAGGCTAATATCACTTCAAATGGCCTGACAGGGGCCAACAGTGGTTGTGAAGGGAGGCATGGGGGCACCCAAGAGTGTGGAGTGACTTTCAACCAGTTTCTGTAAGTGATGTGCTCAAGGTTATCTCAATGCTGTGCCCCACTTGTTATGAGTTGGATCCAGGACCTATGGTGGGCTAATGTGAGGTCCTGGAACTGATGTTCATGAGCATTGTCTGGCTTTCTCTTTTGGAGGGTTGCTTTTTTGAGGCTGTTGAAGGAGTCTTGGTGAGAACCCTCCTGAAGAAGCCATCTTTAGACCCAGAGATGTGAGTGAATTACAGGTTGGTCTCGAATCTTCCTTTTCCTGGTAATGTTATCAAGAAGATAGTAATGATTCAGCTCAAGGTACACCTCAAGAAGTCTGCATCTATGAGTCATTCCAGTTGGATCTACAGCCTTGCTACAGAACTGAAGCTGTGCTGCAAAGGTGTTTAATAACCTGCTCCTGGTGAGAAATGGGGGGAAACACTCTGTTGTCATTCTCCTCCACCTCCCACGAGCATTTGACACTGTGGGTTATGGGGTGTTGATGGAATACTTTTCATAATATGATGGACTTACCAGGACAGCCTTAAAATGGTTTGAGTCTCTCCTGTCTGGCAGATTGCAGTGCGTCATGATGGGAACTTTCTCATTGTAGCTGGGTGTGGTTAGCTGTGGGGCTTCACAGGGGTCAGTTCTGTCACTGATGTTATTTATGGTGTGCATGCTACCCTTGGGATAAGTAATTAGGCAGTATGGCATGAGTTTTCACTGCCATACAGATGATACTGAGCTGCACCTGTCTTTTACACCTGAAGGGCATATGGCTGCCTCAGAACTGGAGCAATGCCTGCAGGATATCCTAAATTGAGTGACCACCAGCTGGCTGAGCATAAACTCAACAATGGCTGAAGTGTAAGTAGTGGAACCAGGATTCTGAAGGTCAACTAGCAGATGGGAGGTTATGGTATGGCCATCTTTAAATGATTCAATTCTGGTGGCTGTGGATAGGGTTAAGAACCTAGAAGTAATTGTGCACTTGCAGCTGATGCTAGAGCATCATATTTCAGCTGTGGTCCACAGTGGAGTTTTTCCAACTCAGAAATACCTCCCGGATTAGACCATATCTGATGCCAGAGGAGCTGGTGACCCTAGTTCATGCATTTTTTACCTTGAGGCTCAACTACTGTAACGCTTTTTACCTGGGACTATCAAGAAGGTTGGTGCACTGCCAACAGCTGTGTAGAATGTCGCAGCCAGGCTGATCACTGGATCATCCTATTCTAAACATATTATGCCTGTGCTGTGTCAGCTACAATGGCTTCTGATTAGGTGGTACACCACCTTTAAGATGGCATTGTTAATTTACAAGGTCATTCATGATTTGAGGCCAGGCTACCTAGAAGACATCTTAGCCTGATATTCTCATAATCACTTGCTCCACTCCACCAAGGATTTTTTTGTCTGGCCATCCTGGGGGCATGACTTAAACTTTCTGGTGATAGGACATGCTCACTGGTGGCCCCACTTATTTGGAACTCATTCCCTTGCCATGTTAGGCATGCTTCCTCAGTAGATGCATTTAACAAGTGGCTGAAATATCATCTTTTAAGTTAGCATTCGACTTTGGTCTGTCTTAGTATTTTAGTACTAGTTTAATGTTATTTATTAATGTATGCTAACGTATGTTGTGTTGTATTTCATGAAATATTATTTCTTGTCTGTTCAGTGCTCTGAGCTTCTCAGGATAGAGCACTATATAAAATACATTCCTTGCCTTGCCTTAAGTTCAAATGAGTAATTGACAGTCTATGGGGTATGACTCAGCACATAATTAGATCCATACACACCAGCCAGCCCAGTTGTACAATTCAACATCATCTAGCCATGCTTTAGCACACTTTTGGAGTCTGTAAGAGTAGAGGGTACCTCTAGTTCCTATTGGGAGCCACCAATCAGAACAAAAGATAGAGGTTGTCCCACTACATGACCAGAGAAAGAGTGATACAACAACTTTCAGATGGAGGGGAGGCCACTCTTTCCCAGGCTGAACAACTGAGAATGGGCCAAATTTTGAAAGCAATCATGTACTCCTGGCTGATATTGATTTCACTGAGACTGAAACAATGCAGGAAGAACCCTCTGTTTTTTCATTAGCTACATGAGGTGAGGGAAGGAGAGATACAAAAGACTATCATCGATTCATTATGGGTGGCTTCAAGGAAAGACAGCCACCTGCAGACTCAAGTCCCCATATCCAATATGGACTTTTGCCTATTTATTAAATAGTGTGCACTGCCCACATGCTGAAGGAAACCCAGATATGCAGTATCTTTGAGGGAATAGTGGAAGTGAATAATGGAAGTGATAAGAAAGAAAGGAATGGTGCCTGTAATTGTACATCCCCAAACAGACTGTATACAAGGAAGGATCTGTGGAGTGCTATTTCTCTTTGACAAATCAGGCCATCATTGTGGAGACCAAGGGAAGCAGCCTATCAGAAACATTGATGGTACATTTAAGCAATAATGGTTGAACAGCCAGTGGTTTCCATAGGATTATTGACCGGCTGAGGGTCAAGGTGGCTCGAGGTGCAGTTGAGAGCAAACCATCCCCCGCTGGTCATTAATCCACAGGAAATGACAGGCTATGAGGTTATTATTGTGATTATAAGTCTAATCACATTAGTAAGGGGGGGAAACACTTTGCTATTTTATTTTAAAGTAATGGAAAAGATTTCACCTTAAAAGGAAAGAATGAGTTATATATGGGCTTGACTGTACTCCCTTGGCACCATGTTAGACAACTTGTATGCTTCTGATGCTGTGGTGGCCCCATCACATCAGGGAAAGACCCCTTGACTGAGGGAGGATGCATTTGACTTTGGATCATCACCCATCCTCCTCTACTGGAAAAACTGTATACAACAACAGCTAGTGGATCAGTCAGGCATTTTGTAACACCATGAGTGGGACATGGGGTGTACCCATGGAGAGGAACACTGTATTAATACACATGATGCATGACCTTTCAGGGAAAGATACAGAAGACTGGCACCAGGTGACATTGAGGATTCCAGGTAACACCTCCAAGGACACCTAGCAGCAGGGATTATTAGGGAGACACAGAGACACTATGCACTGCTGATAGTGGCTCATAAGAAAAATGGTACTCTGAGAATGTACATAGATTATTAACATTAAATCAGAAGACTACTCCTGGTCAGTACAAAATTCTTCAGGCATAGGATTCCTTGGTCAGTCTTATGATGAGTGCATGGTTCTCTGTGCTTGGCTTATTTAGTGGATACTACCAGATACTAATGGCTGAAAAGGATAAAGAAAAAAACAACCATTATCTACTCTCTGGGGTTTTATCAGCTTCAGAGGATGCCACAGGGAATCTCTGGCGTCTGTGAAATGTTTCAGTGTCTGATGGAGAAGGTGGTCAGAGACATGAATCTCCTGAAAGTGTTGAATTACCTAGATGACCTCATAGTGTGTGAAATGACACTCAAAGAATGAGTCCTGACTTATGAAGGTTCTGGACTGATAAGCTAAGTATGGCTTGATGTTATCACTGGACTAGTGCTTGTTCTGCCAGGTGGCTATGAAATATGTTGGACATGCTGTTTTGGACAAAGGAATCAGCACAGATCAAAGTTAAAACCCTCAGCACCTGGCCGAGGCCAACTAACTTGAAAGCTTTACAGTCTATTTGTGAGTCTGTGGCTACTACCAATGATTTGTGACAGACTTTTCCTCTGTGTTGAGGTATTTAACCAGTCTGATGTGAGGATTTCCACCCACCTAGAAAGGTAGGGGAGCTGACAGCAATGGACTGGCCAGAAACAGACTCTTTCAAGATCAGTAAACTGTGTGGATAGCAGTGTACTGAGAAGTGTAAAGTGTTTTTCCAAAAGATCATTTGATGCCTAATGGAGGCCCCTGTATGGGATGTTGCTGCTGCAACGAGCCATGCGACCTCCATATATATGTCAGCATGAATTACCTGGAAGCCATTCTGTACCAGGCACACAAGAATGGCATGAAACTTGTAGCCGATGCCAGGTGCAGCTTGAGCATGTTGAGCACAACTATATGGTCCATAAACTGGAATTCCATGCTTTAAAATGGGCTGTGGTGGAACAGTTCCATAACTGCCTGTATGGAACAAGGTTTTATGTGCTAACAGACAACAATCCGCTGACATGTCTTGATGGTAGCCAGACTGAATGCCACCAAGCATAGGTGGATGGCTGCTCTGTCATTCTACAACTTCTGAGTTCAGTACTGCTCTTGAAGGCACAGTCTTGATGGATATGCCTTGTCCAGATACCCACCTTATGTTCCACCTATAGAGGGGACCTGGACATATATCTCAGAAGATGGGGTACAAACCATTTGCCAAATGCTAGTGCCTGAGGATCAGCCTACCCTGCCAATTCAAATAGATCAGTGGATCTTCCTGGAATGCATACCAACACACATATTGGATATGTATGCCAATTGGGCCACCCTGAATAACACCTCTCTACCACATCTCCACCCAGCAGACATGATTCGAGTGCAGAGGCTAAACCACATTTTTTTTTATTTATATCATTTTCAAGTATTATAACAAATATCAATATTTGATACATAACATAAAAATGTTGTTTATTCAGTAAGTAAAATTTGTAATGTAATATATTATGTTAGTAATCCTTAGGTCAAGTCTACAATATAGTGGGATCCAAGATTAAAAATTAAATGGGCTTATTAAGGAAGAAACCAATATACTAATAACAATATAGATTATTCAGTCACTTTCAATACTAAAGTTGTGTAAGGAAAGAAATCCTCACGTATCTATGTATTGAATTATACCACAGTTTGTGGGCTAGCATTGGGATAGCACTGTGATTTATGAAAAGGGACTGGAGTCTGACAATGTCAAGTAAAACCATCCTGACATGCCACTCTTCCAAGAATGGAATAAGGTGATCACAAGAAATGGACTTTTATACAGAATCACTCAAGGGAAGACCAGTTTCCCCAAAAAGCTAGTGGTTATTCCTACTAAGTACAGGAAAATGGTCTTTCAAGCCCCATACAAGGACATGGATCATGTAGGATATGACAAAATTCTGGACTTCATCAACACCTGATTCTACAGGCATCACCTAGCAGTGGAAGTAAAACAGCACTGAAAACCTTTAGCTAGTACATCACAGGAAATACTGCTAAAGTGTGTAGTAGCCTTAGCTAACATCATAAGAACTGGATAATTGAATCTTGCCTGCACAGACTTTTTTTCTTTGGAGCTAAACACGAAGGAAAGCAGTAACATCTTTGTGGCAACTGACCACAGCACTCATTATGCACAGGCTAATCCCAACAAATACCAGAAGGCAATGACTGTGGTATTGTAGGAAAGGAGAGACTTTTGACAGTTGTTTCATCAAAAAGCTCAATAGAATAATGGGCATTGAAACCTTTTGAAGCAAGTCTTATCATCCATAAGGGGACCCTCAGCCCTGGAGGTTCAGTTTGATGCTCTTGAACATGTTAAGAACTTTTAACCCAGCCAACAAATCCAAATGGAGACAGGAAGTACAGTTTCTAGTTTACGTATACAACCACACCCAGAAAGAGTCCACAGTGTTCTCCCCTATTATCTCATGTATGGATGGGTGGTCAGGCTGCCAGTAGACTTGTGTTTGGATGCATCTGCTGATGGTGTTCTATCAGAAACCTACCTTGCATACACAAAAGATGAAGACGACATCTAACTGAAGCATATACTGTGGCCCAGGAGCAGTGGGAAAAGCTATTCTGACCAAAATGACCAGATATGACAAAAAGTTAGAGAACAAGCTCTATTGCCTAGAGACAGTGCTGATCAAAAATCTTGGTATTCTATTCAAACACCAGATGGTTAACTGATGAGGATCTGAACCATATGTAATCACTGTATGGAACAACTTTCCAATTTGCCGGTGCACCACCTATGGCTGGAGAATGGAATCACTGCTATTAACATGCTGCAGAGGGACCATCAGTTGTCTATTGATCCATTGTTACTTCAACCTGTGAGACAAACACCTTCTCCACCATCTAGGATTTCCATCAGTTGGAACGAGACATGGAAGAGGAGGACCTGTGTCACTAAACCTGAAGCACCTGATGCAAAGAAGGTACATAGCCTGATATGGTCTATAGCTGTTCTGATGAGTAAGATCAGTTTGTATGTACTTAGATTTCTGGATTTAGGCCAGCAACATAGCCTGTGTCCTTCTGGAGCTTCCTATTGTACTGTAGTCATAGAAACATAGAATCTGTCTGCAGAAAAGGACCACTTGGCCCATGCAGTCTGCCCAGATGGTCATTATCCCAACCATGCACTATGCCATAACCCCAAGGTTATGTCTGCTTGGAACAGAAAGATTATATAGGTGTAGCCCAGGCGCCATATATCAGTGGGCTACTACCCCTGCCTGTGGACCCTCTAACAGGTTAAGGGTCATGGAGCCTGCTATGGTGTTGGTTGGAGGATCTATCTCAAAGTTATAGTAAATAGCATGGTGCCTCCACCCAGAGCGAGTTATAAGTAGGTCAGGTGACTGGTTGGTGCAGCCCCCTGGGATACTCCACCTACCCACCTCCCCTACCAACCACCCCACACACTGAATACCCAACGGTTTCCCAGTACCAATAACCATAAGCATCTGGTAATTGACAGTCACAAAATACCCCTCACACAGCAATTCCAAACAACATATCACAACTTTATTGGGGGGAAAAATGGATTAGGATAGGGGTACCTGGACTAGGGATAGCTGTGGAGGAAAAAAGATTATTAGTAAGAAATAACACTGTAATAACAACATGGGCCTGGAGGCCAAACCACCCTGTGATCCATCCTCACTGGTACCAGTTTAATGTTTAAAAGGTTTATATGGGTACCCAATAGGTGCAGGCCTGGATGGTGCTGTGGGTTGGCCAGCTGTTGGAGCCCTAGGATGTTGAAAAGTTACAGGTAAATGTAAGCTGAACACTCCCCTTGAATTCCAGGGCAATCCCTGGGTACTCACGATTTGAAGATTCTCTGGAGTCTCTAGCTCAAAAGGGCTCCAAAAGTCTGGGAGTGATGGGCTCAGTTCTCAGAGGGCAGTGTACTGGACAGCAGAAGGGTGCATTGAAGCCTTGATCTTGATTGAAGATCTAGCAGCTTGTCCCCTTGATTGAAGATCTGGCCGCTTGTCACCTTCAGCATCTTCTGGCCCATTACAGAGCACAAACGCAGGTCCCACCCAGCCTCAGAAGGCCCCAACCTGGTAGTGGCTTCACAGCCCAGCTCCCCCAGTGGGTCGTAGGTGCCCTAGCACCCCAGCAAGCACCGGTGACCCACTGAGACTGGCATGGCCCACTTGAGAGTGGTTAGCAAGTTCCCTCCCTGGCTCTGGAGAGTGCCTCTGTAACTGGAAAAGATCACCCTTTTTCTGCACCAATACGCAATTCCTGAGGCAGCCAGGCAACTTTCCACTTTTGATCCAAA
Organism: Neoceratodus forsteri; assembly: GCA_016271365.2. NCBI lineage: Eukaryota > Metazoa > Chordata > Ceratodontiformes > Ceratodontidae > Neoceratodus > Neoceratodus forsteri. The sequence goes on from CM028131.1 coordinate 839,363,036, forward strand.
GTGCCATTGTGCCACTGACTTCCAAACTTTAAGCAACAGTTCCACTTCACACTGGGATGCACAGCAATAGCAAGGATCCTGAGACATGAAAGCACCTGCTCACCTGTTTCTCACACAGTCTCTAAATATCAGTCCAGTTTCCAAAGCAGCTTCAGCAGGGACACAGCTTTCAGAGATATGTTTAGTCTTTAAACAGTTTCCACACAGCCTGGCTTGCAACCAGCTCCAGAAACTTTCAAGCTCTCAAAGCAGCTTCTCAAAGTCCAACCAAAGTACAGGATTTCTGCAGCAGAACAATTTCTCCAAAAAGAAACAGCACAGTCCAAAATACCTGTAGTGTTCTCACACCAGATCAGTCTCTCTCTCAGACAGAATTCACTTTCCTCTCTCAGAATCAATTCCAAGCTTAAGTCCTGTGGAAGGCCTCAAAAAATGTATCTCTCTCAGCACAGATCCCTCCTGACTCGATGGGAGTCTAGCCAAGACTGACTCAAACTTTTTAAAGTCTCTGGGATTTCCTCCCCAACCTCCTACCCTCTTATTGGCTGTCCAGTACTATCAATCACAGTTAATGACTCTCTGAGCCCTCTGATTGGCTATATCCCTTGGTGCCTGAAAATAGTTCACTCCTTCTCCCACAAGTCCTCTAAAACAGTTTTAGGTGCCTCAACCATACCTCTCAACCTCCTGCCTCAAAAATCAGGGACAAGGCTTAAACAAATAAGGGACAAAGGCCCAAAATCAGAAACACATTTTCAAAATTGATGATATCCACTTAGGAAGCTGGCAGAATAAGGGGCTTAGTGTAATATGCACTTCATAAAGAAGAACAAGTCTGTAACTTTAATGTTTGACATTATTCTGTGCTTACAGTCTCCACTGTTTGGTCATGGAAACACAAATTTTATGAGGGACAGAGTAAAATTTGGAGGCAAAATAAAGGATGACCCTGAAAATCAGGGACAGTTGAGAGGTACGGCCTAAACCCTGGATTGGCTGCCAGGCAGAGGTCAAAGCAACAAGGAAGTGGCTGCTGGTACACCTGAAAATGCAGTGCCACACAGTTCTATAGCAATTCCAAGGCAATTTTGGACATGGAGTGCAGTCAGAGTATTTACATTTATTTTATAATTTTCCCAGTAAGTGATAGGGACCCCTGTCCTGTGTTAAGCAACTGCATAAACATTTAAAAAGGCTCCTCCAATTCCCTATTGCTAGCTCCATTTCAAGCAGTCCCCATAGAGTAGCAGCTGGCTCTTTAATATTCATGAGCTGGCAGTAACATCTATGAAAACTCCCTACTTCCTAAGCGCTCTCTTGCACTGTTTTAAACATAAGAGCCACTCTCTGGTCACCTCCCCCAAGTGTCCAACCCTCACAGCCCATTTTGGGCAGGATTCCAGGGTGGGAGCCTGAAAAACACAAGGTAAGCACCCAGAGGGGTGTTACATAGATAAATAGATCAAATACAAAGATAGATAGATCTTAGATAAATTCAGTGTGCCTACCAGGATCAAGCACTCTGTGTGAGATTTCACAATTCAGTGCTTGCACTCTGTGTGAGATTTCATAATTGTTTGTGTGTCAAACTGGAGTAATTGCCATTGGATGACACTGAAGTCCTGCAGTAACCTGCAAGATATCAATGGCAGAAACTGTGTTAAGAATGATTGGTAAGCCGGCCCGGTGGCGCTGAGGGTTGAGGCGCTGGATGCCACACCTCACGGTACGCCGGTGACCCGGGTTCGGTAATGGACCTGGGGAGCCAGGAGCTGGCAGGGGGGGAGGGAGGATTGAGGTCCCACGGATGCCTCCTCCCTCAGGGGTGGGATACTAGGGACACGCAGTCTGGCTATTCCCATAAAGGAATTCTGTGGCTACCCAATTTAGGCACGGGCAACTCCTTCGTAGGGGGTCAGGGAGGGGGGACGCTGACCGTCACATGAGAGGTCTGTGTGTCAGCACTTTACCTCTCGGAACATAGTCCCAAGTTACCATGCCCCCAGGGATGAAGCAAGGGAAAATCACCCTCAGCGTCCTGATGACGGCCCTCCGCTCAGACCGCCACACCAGACAAGACTCCACTGTGCAGGAGGAAGGAGAGGAGGCACTCTAGGGGAAGATCTAGGGGACGGAAAAAGAGCATTGAGAGGCCCGAAGGAGTAGGACCAAGAGGGTAGGAAATACCAGGAGGGAGAAAAAGATATAAAAAAAAAAAAAAGAGTGATTGGTCATGGCAGGCAGCATTGTTCTATATTAAAATGGTATCCATGTGATTCCGGCACCAGGGAGAGGTAGAGATAGGGTTGCAGTGGTATAGCATGTTACTCCCTCCAGCTAATCATTCACAATGTTGTAAGCCCCCTCCCCCCATTTCTGGGACTTACCAGAAACTGCTTCCTCTTTCCTCCAGGCCACTTCTTCTGTCTTCACCCTCCAGTCCCCCAGAGTGACCAAGGTAGGGACCAGCAAGGCACTTGGAGCAGCATCCAGGAGCCCTGGTGGGAGTCAAACCAGGGTTCCGCTTGTGAACTTCAAAGCTGAAGATACAAATTGCAGTGCCCATGATCTTGGCCCCTCCAGACTGCCATCGGGGCTAAGACTGGTCATCTCTGTGCCATACAGAGACAGACCATATGTCCAGTGCCAGCTCTGCTACATATGTGTGGCAGCCTAATAAAGGAGATGGAACTCTGATTCCAAAACTGGGTCAAGCCCCCACAACTAAGAGAGGCCTGGGCTTCAGGAAAAGCAGCAGAGCCAGGACCAAAGATAATTAGTGCCAGCAGATGCAGGGACGGAGTATTTCCTGGTCCCAGGGCAGGCAGTGAGCTGGAAACAGAAAGAAATGCATGTGCGCACAGCACTGGGAGACAGTGAGTCAAAGGCTACCTCTCACACCAGAACCCCCAACCCTAAAAGGGCTAAGTGCCCAAGCTAGTACCTCCCAGCCTCAGGACAAACACTGGGGCCAGGGCAGCATGCAATCAGCCTTAAAGGGCTTAAAGCAAGGCAGCAGCAGGTGGTTAAAGACATCAAGCAAAGGTAAACAAACATGGCAGACTCCATGTATTCTTTCAGCCTCTGACTCCTGCAAAGACTACTGGGAAGAAGATGAATATCAGCACATAAGAATGCCCACAAATTTCAGCTAATCAGAAGCCTGCATTATTCCCCAGCCTGCATGCAATGCTAGCATGGCTGAGTCAACATTCTAAAGACATCTTCCTCAGGAAAAGGACTGGCCAATAGGGTATTGAGTTTCATCCCCTATGAGAGGAGCTGCTCCCAGGGATCTGGGCCACTTCTGCCTGTGTGACAGAGAGAGAGGAGCTATGAGGTGGTGACCTGCTGCCTGTCACAAACTCTGGGCCAAGCAGGCTAAAGAAGTCTGGGATCCCAGCAACTGCTTTTTTGTGAAGAAAACAAGTTTTACAAAAAACAACAGTTTGAAGATGAGGATTGGAGCTGGGATTTTTCCTACCTCAGCAGTGACTTCCCCTCTAGGTGACAAGCCCCATCACAGATTAACTGAGTGACAGAGAAGGCCACTGCCTCTTTCAGGGTCCCTGGACACCATGCATCTCTAGCAGTAGACAGACCGTGAGAGAACTAAGATGGGTAAGTGAACACCAGACAACCCTGGAGAAGCCTGCCCTCCAGTTAGGAGTATGTCCAGCCATCTAACCTGTTCCATCGTCAGACATCAAAGGTATCTGTGAAGCTGCAAAAATATAAGTGACCATTAGGGTTTCGGCCTTGCAACAAGAGAAAATAGTGATTTTGCTTAAGACTGAGGAAGAAGCCCTAGACGGGACTTTGACAATTTGATAGTTCCAGGTAGAAGACCTGTGGAGGAACTGGCAGCCTATTTGTGTTTGGATTACAAATAGAACCCTTTTTGACAGCGTATTTGTTCAGCAGCAAACTGGGTTTTAATATATGGATAGGCCATTTTAATATAATCCCAAAGCATAAAAAGAATCCCTGTAATATCATTGCTGCAAACGTGATAATACCATCGATCCAGAGCAGACTGATATTAGTATGATTCAGAGCCCGTAATACTATCGTTCAGAGCTCTGAACGATACTATTACCACTAAAATTGAAGAGCACAACAGCAGGAGTCTCCTAAAAATGGAATTATCTGGTTGATCCTGCGTTCCCCAACGAAACACTAGTAGGACTGCCTACAATACGTTCACACTATACCCTGCTGTGAGATGGGGGGCGGGGGGGTGTGAGACAGTGCAGTGGGAGTGATACAGTGTGGTGGTCAGCCAGGACTGAGAGAGTCCTTCACTACAACAGCTGACCACCCATCTGAAAACTGACAAAAAAATCAGATCCATACATTTAAAAAAAAAATAGATTAGTGGTCATCACAAGGCATAATTCCATCTTGAGAATCTCGATGGAATTATTGCCTTGTAATGCCCACTAACCTATTTGTTATTCTATTTTTAAAGTTTGTTTTGCCTGCTACAGTTAAAGCATACAACCAGGCACCTGCCCTTCTAGCAGCAATTTCATACCCAGTGAGGTACTCACTGCAACTAAGAAAACATGTCCTGGTCAGAGCCACAGTGGCTGATAATGCAATATGATTGATACAATGTGACTGACGTAAACTGCATTTCAAAGATGAAAAAGGAAACCATGATGTGAATTTACATTTTATGAACTTGGGGTGCATATTTAAGCATCACATCATGAGGATGTGTATTAAATTTGAGTAAGCACACCACCACATGCCTTATTGTATATAATTGCTGGTCATCAATTTTTTCTTAACCCTCTTCCCAGAATTTTTTAAATCTGTAGTTGGGTGAGGTAGCCTGTTGCCCGTCGCAGCAGTCTTTGGCTCCCAGGACTAGCTCTGATACCAGGAAGAGATCCAGTTTACAATTTTAGCATAAAGGTGTAAATATACTTTTAAATGAATCTTTACCCTGACAAGTATCAGAGTAAGCTGTACGAAGGAACCAGAAGTCAGGTCGGGTAGCAAGGTCTTTCAGTAGCAGTCGGTTGGCTGGCTCTGATGCCGGCTTTGATAAGCAGTATAAAGGAGCACTGCAGTAGACTAGATTTTAAAAGTTAGGAAAAAAAATACCTGAAGAACAGGTACAATGCCTGCTCTGCCTCCATGGCCATTTCAAATGGGGTGTAACTTCTGACTCACTGAACGGTGCTCGAGAGTGCTGCGCTGATGACTGTAGCTGCTATTCAGTGAGTGCATTTGCCATAATAACCTGTTGGTTACTATAGCAAATAATAATAGTCCATCGCTACTGAAAAAATTGATGGCCAGTTATTATATTGCTGTTTAGCACTATTGCTCCATTCTCCATCTCCCCAAGACACATCTGAAAAATGAGATGCTAACAGCTCAGTATGTCTTGCCTGTTAAAATGTTTAAAATAAATAAAGAGTATGTAACTCTCTCTCCCTCCCCCCAACTCCTCATGTTTGTCCACTGGCCAGAGAAATAGCTTGCTGTAGCCCCAACAACTCATTCGGCTGAAACAATCTGGGAACTGTTATCTTATCAGATGCGCAGTACACATCAGCCTTTCACCTGCTGCACCAATAGTTACACTCCTTTTTATCAGGGCTGAAATTTCATGCTGTCAACTGGCAAAATGCCCTATATAAATGGCATGAATGGGGAAAAGAAAGGGTCCTTACTCTTTTAACAGAGAGTATTCTTACTAACAAATAAAGAAGCGCATGCAATTGACAGGAAATTTCATTTCTATCTCAACTCTTTGGCACACGTGGCAGTCTCACATACAAGTTACAGGTACTGTACACAAAAGAGGAAGCTGTCCCTGGAAAGAGAGCTGGAGAAGCTTGGGACAGGTGCATTGGCTATTGACTGTTGTTGGTTTGTCTTCGGTGATTATGTTGTTCAGGCACAAGCACTTCATATGTTGTATTCTGGCCTGGGACTAGTCTCTCTCTGAGAATTGTAGCAATCAGTGTCCTGCTACCAACCTGAATTACCTTGGAAAAAGGAAGACTGAGGCAGTGATCATTGTATGGACTAAAACTGCAGGGGCCCAATATTCAGAAGTTTGCACAGACGCTAATCAGTGTTTGCCGGCGCAAACTGGTCTTTGCACTGGAGCCCAATATTCAAAGGGCTCTGTATCAATATTGATAATGATGTTGATGTTTTTTTTTTGTAAACCTGTTGTTGATTACTGAAGTTAAATAAAGCTGTAGCCTTTTCCTACCAAACTTTATGATGGTGTGGTGTGCTTCTTATGGTAAGGGGGAGGGCCGTCTGGGCAAAACGTGATTCTTAGTGGCTCAACTGTCGTCTCTCTTCTCTGCTGGCAATATGTCAGCATAGCTCTGCTATTCAGTCCTAAAAAGGGAGTACATATGAAGTCTGTTACTTTAAAAAAGTTAGTGGGTAGGAGACTACTGTAAGGAACAAAGTGCTGTCATCAGGAGGACATAGCTCTCCTTTGAGACATCATTTTAGATGACCCATGCCTAGAGGTATAAACTTTTCTTTATGAAAGTCAATTATTTTGGCAATGCCACCAATGTCTTGAAGAACAATGTTTCTATCCATTTGAGCATCACCACACACAACCAAGACCCTTTCTTGAAAACATGATATTTTCTAAGTGTTCTATTTTGTATCCTTTCTCTGTCTCATGAAAATACCCTTTGGTGAAAGAAAATCATAAAAGGCTAATGACAAGGGTAGTATACTGTCACAAACCTATATACAGTAATGTTAGCTGATGCCTACTGTGTTGTATCATGGTGAAGCTCAGTCTGTGGTGCCAGGTAAATAAATCCATAGTATGTGTGTGTTTCAATATGCTGTCATCTTCACCATAGTTACAGTGATGGACAAGCACACATCAACATACATAGCTCTGTTTCCAACCATCTCATCACTATTTCAAGTCTGATATCTGTTGTAATTAGGCATGGCTGGGTAGCTAGGTACTGAAATACTCAACCCAAAATGCTACCCATGGGTACCTCTAAACTACCCCAAATTACCCTAAAAATACCCTAATGAAAAATGGGTAGTTGGTTCAGGTCGGGTAGTTACTACCCTATTCTACTATTCTATTACCCTACCCTGGGTATAACAAAAATGTGAAAGACTGTTAGACTGTTTTTGACTGTAGGCTGTATACTATTACACTGTTTGGTAGGTGCCCCAAGCCCTGTCATTTATGAGGCAGGTACAAGAGGCACAGCTGCTCTGATTGAGCCTGCTGCTGTTTCCAAAAATTATACCCATGGCAGGCATTGCTGATGCAGGTACAAGAGGTGCAGGTGCTCTCAGAGCCTGCTGCTGCTTCCAAAAAGTTATACCCATGGCAGACATTGCTGAGGCAGGTGGTTGAGATACAGCTGCTCTTAGCGAGCCTGCTGCTGTTTCCAAAAATTATAACTATGGCAGGCATTGCTGAGGCAGGTATGAGAGGCACAGCTGCTGTGAGTGAGCCTGCTGCTGTTTCAAAAAATTAAACCCATGGTGAGCATTGCTGAAGGAGGTAAGAGAGGTGCAGCTGCTCTGAATGAACCTGTTGCTGTTTCCAAAAATTAAACCCATGACGGGCAGTGCTGAGATAGGTACAAGAGGCACAGTTGCTCTGAGTGAGATTGCTGCTGTTTTCAAAAATTATACCCATGGTGGGCAACAAACATAATCAACTGATGATTGAAAAAACCAAGAGTAGTGTGGCACATGTGGCTGACATGGTGGCAGTGATAATGGCATATTTTGTTAATAGTACATGTCTAAGGAGGAAGTATAGTGTAGTGGTTAGGGGCACTGAGCTGCAAACCTAGAGACCTGGGTTTGAATCCTATCAGCCCCCACTTATATTCTGTGTGACCCTGAGCAGCTCATTTAACTTCTTTGTGCTTCCAGGTCGCACCGAGAAACAAGCTCCATCTTAATGTGCCTTTCCTGGTAAAACAATTGTCCGTTTCCCTAAGGAGAATGACAGTAAAATGGAGGGAAAGCGATGCCAATGGAAGAAACTGTGGTAACAACTATGATATAAGGCCTGAAACTTATTAGCAACAGTCCTTCCAGAATTTGTGTAGTGCTCATAGAGCAGGACTGGACCAGTATGTGACATGTGGAACATGTTAGATGAGAACATGTAAAAAGTAAAAAAGTAAGTGAATTCAAATTTAAATAATGGTGCCAACATTGTCATAAAAATGACAAACATGCCTGTTTAGAGTTGTGTAAAAAAAACTTCAGCTGGCAGAATTTCCATGAAAGTCAGACTTTCGCTTCTACAAAAGTTTAGAAATCAAACTAGCAACTTTCACAGAAATTCCAACTTTTCGCTGGCACCCTACCCTATCAGTATCATTTAATATTTCCTGGTGTCTAGAGGCACCCCCCCCCCCGCCAGTCACCGATCACTGCCCAATGTTCAACATACAAGATTTCACTTGTATCCAGTGGCCTTCCACCCAAAGCCCTGCCCAAAATAGAAATAAAATTCCCTGGTGGCCAGCATTGTCTCACCCCAATCTGATCACTTGCTCCATGTATAACAAATACTTCCCTGGTGGCTAGCAATCCCTCGCCCCACCCGAGCACCCACCCACCTATGCCATATATAAAAAATAATTCCCTGATGGCTAGCAGTCCCTCCCCCCACCTGATCACCTGCCTGCTCATATATAAAAAGTCACTTCATGGTGTCTAGCGGTCCTTTTCCCTGCCCAATCATCCACCTGCCCCATACATAAAAAATAATTCCATGGTGGTTGGTAGTCCCTCCCCCACCCGCTCACCCACCCAATGTGGACATCATGCCCTGGTGTCCAGTGTAACTTCCCATCACAAGCCCCCATAGAGTCAATATAAATATTTTTCTGGTGGTCTAGTGAACCCCCCATCCGGATCCCCATGGGTCAATATAAATATTTCTCTGGTGGTCTGGTGAACCCCCCATCCCCAATCCCAGTAAGTGAAATCACAGATATTCCCTGGTGGTCTAGTGCACCCCCATCTCCCAATCCAGCAGGTAGTGTCCCATCGCGCTGCCCCCAATTCCCTGAACCTGAGCCAACAACCAGCACAGCTCTCCTCCCTCCACCATGGCTGGCCACTGATTGTGCTCTCAATGAGCATATGCTGCATACTGTAAATGCTCATTGACAGTGATTGACAGCTCAGAGTAAGCAGTCATTCAATGACAGTGTACTTTATACACTACCCACTGACTAAGTGCTCAGTTGGCAGCCAGCCATGGTGGAGAGAGGAGGGCTATGCTGGTTGCCGGTTCGGGTTTGGGATGGGGGGAAGTGGGGTGGTGGAACTCTACCAGCTGGGGTAGGGGGCAGAGGGTACAGTAGACCAGCAGAGAATATCTGTGATTTCACTTACTGGGGATAGGGGATTGGGGGGAGGTTCACTAGACCACCAGGGAAATACTTATGTTGACTCTACAGGGGATCGGGATGGGGGTTTACACTGGACACCAGGGCATGGTGTCCATATCAGGTGGGTAATGGGATGGGAGGAGGGACTGCTAGCCACCAGGGAATTTTATTTCTTGTATGAGGTGAGTGATTGAGTGGGGGGAGGGACTGCCAGTCACCAGGGAATTTTATTTCTATTTGAGGCAGGGCTTTGGGTGGGGTAGAGGCCACTGGACACCAGGTAAAGTTGTTTTTTTTTTGTTTGTTTTTTTGTTTTTTGTGCTGTATTGAGTGGAACAGGATGAAAATTCACCCAACACATTTGGAAGATTTCTGATCTGCCACAGGTGGAAGTTCAGAAACTTCCAAGTTGTGAAATTTCACAGACGTTCTGCTTAAATGGAAATCACAACCTTTGCCCAGCTCTATGCCTGTTTGTCCATGTACTGTCTGTGATAATGGCAGGATTTACATCAGAGGGACAGTTACAACTGCTGAGAGAGAGAGAGATCTTCTAGCAATGTTAAGTTACCAAATTTGGCAGTATGCCACTCCCACACAGGATTTTCTACTTGTTTCATACACAACCTAGTCATCCTATTCAGTATCACTGTTTGCAGTCTGTTGTTCATTTTCAGGGTCAAAATCACATAATTAAGTGTTTGGGACAACTGGGAAATTGTCAGCCTTCATTTTGAGAAACGTAAGCTGTTCCCCATTTACAGGACTTAGCAGTGTGCTTTGGTCAGTTACTATTCCTCCAGCTGCACTAAATATGCTCTCTGAATATAAACTTGAAGGTGGACAACCGTGGTATATTATTGCAAGATTTCCTAGATCTGGCCATATTGTTCTCTTTTGTATCAAAAAAGAGTAATGGATCTTCCTTGCAACCAATCACAGTTTGGTCTGCAAAATATTCCTGCATCATCATGCTGTGTGAGACGGTTACCAGTCTGACAGATGAACCAGTTGCACTTTCTTTACAGGATACTAGTCCATGTTGTTGCAGGCAACTTGGAATTGATTTGCCTTTCTGACCCTGAACACAGGATGCCCAACAGGTAGCTGTAGATCTTCTTTCTCTTGCTGATGACACTGGTGATTGTGAAGAATTTATAGATGTGTTATTGTCTGCACCAGAGGTGCAGTCTGACGGTTTGGCAGAGTTTGACTGCTGTACATCAGTTAATGGTGTTGGTGGGGCAATGTCACATTTGGTTAGCAGAAGATCTCCCCAATACTTACTGTCTTCCCCTGCAGGAAGGATGGCTTCAATGTTCCCCTTAAAGCGGGGATATAGCAATGTAGCCAATACATAGATATCATTCTTAAAAATGGCATTTATTCTCCACCTGTACTCCAAACCTCCCTACCCTCTCCTGTTTTTCCTCCTGTCTCTGCTCCCATGTATAGCACCACAACCCTCCATCTGTCTCTTTTCTCCCCTGTTCTACTCTCAACACTCCACCTCCACCTCCTCCCCACTGCTTACCTATCTTAACCCACTCCCTTGCCACCTTACCACACCTCCCTAGCCCCCACTAGCCCCCTGATTCCTTTCCCCCTTAGCAACCCCCTCCAACCTCCTCACCATGACAGTGGGACCTGGTCCAATCCAGTTCCCAGCTTCCTCACAGCCTATTCTCTTTCTATCACGTTCAGGCACACCTCTTGTAAACATGTTCAATTATTTGTCAGTTATCATTAATTAATGAATTTTATGGCTCCCAGTTGCTTTGCCTCCACCTTGTTCTCATATTCAGCTTTTATGTTTAACAATTTTAACTATTTGTAACCCATTTGTAATCTTCCTGTACTACCAGTTGTTGTATCCTTTGCTTTGTTTTTTGGTCTGCTGACATGGAACCTTTGGAAATGAGCTCTTAATTCAAAGGTTGTAATTCCAAGACTTGAATAAATAAACAAAAAATTCTCTGATCAAGTGGTCAGTCTGAGACTCAAGTCATCTGCAAGCTTAACAGCAACGGTGTCTCCTTTTGACTAAAAGTCTTTCTTTATGTCACCAAGGAAAAGGTGAAAAAAATCTTATTTTAGGAAGAATTTGACTCAGAGTTGCACTGTAAGCACAGACATCATGTGTGGCAGCCTCAAATGGCTACAGTAAGGTGAAAAAAGATCCATGTACACTCCAACTTCTGGAACTGAGCGTAATGTCTACTTTACCTATTTGATACTGCATGGTGTAGTCATGTACAGCTCTTTTCTATTCAAGAAGCCTTTCAAATATGTAAAATGTTGAATCGCAGCAGGTTGGAACTTCATGCATTAATGTATGCAGTGGAAAGCTGTTTGATCTCTATAGCCCCTTCAGGATTTTTTGTTCTTTCAGAGTGGCTGAAATACCCACATATTTTACTCGCAAGACCTAACAGGTTTGCAACATTTCTGTTTCCATTTAAAAACTATTGATGAGAAGATTTGCTATGTGTTGGTAGTTACCATCTCTAACAGTTTTGACTATGTTGGCACCATTATTTCACACTGTGAACCCTAGAGATAAGGACTACAAAGTAAGCCATTTCTGGAATTGTATTTTCAGCTCTTGTAAAACATTCACAGCAGTGCAGTTTTCCTCAAAAGTGGTGGCACATAATATAGCCTGCTTCCTATTGCTTATGGTACAGTGGGGATTATTACTTTCTGACTGAAAACTTGCCCAATGAACTGTAACAGTCATGTAGTCAAATGTTTGGTTGCTGATCCATATACACTGCGTCTGTACTTATGTGAACCTGCTTCACCTCAGAGAGTTACAACTGCTTAATGACTTCAGTACGTACCAAGTCATATGACTATGGAACAGCATTTTTTGATAAATATTTTCGACAGGGAATGGTGTACTGCAGTTCAGTGCAGTTTATGAATTTAAAGAGAGCTTTTTGGGCAACAAAAGCAAAAGGAAGTTGACAATCAGCCAACAGCTCTGCAAAGGCTCTATTTAACAGCTGGGATGTTGGATGCTGGAGGGTAAATTGCATAGAAACATTGAAACATAGAAGTTGACAGCAAATAAGGACCGCAAGGCCCATCCAGTCTGCTCATTCTTTTTCTACCTTATAAATGTGCCATTGGTCTTTGCTCTGTCAATGGCCTATCTATTCATACTCGTCTGCATTGCTCCATTATGCCTATCCCATGCCTGTTTGAAGCTCTGCACTGTGTTCATATCCACCACTTCCTGAGGTAGGCCGTTCCATGCATCCACAACCCTTTCTGTGAAAAAGAACTTCCTCACATTACCCCTTAATTGGCCTCCCTCTAATTTCATACTGTGCCCTCTCGTCCTGCTATTTTTCTTATATTAAACATGTTAGACTCTTTCACCTTGTTAATGCCCTTAAGGTGTTTGAATGTTTTGATCATATCATCTCTCTCCCTCCTTTGCTCTAGGGTATACATGTTGAGCTCCGTTTATCTGTCCTCATATGTTTTCTGATGCAGTCCCTGCACCATTTTGGTTGCCCTTCTCTGGACTGCTTCAATTTGGTTAATGTCCTTGTGAAGGTGTGGCCTCTAGTACTGCATGCAATACTCCAGATGGGGCCTAACCAGTGTCTTGTAAAGATGGATTATTACCTCCCTCTTCTGACTTGTGATACCCCTAATAATATATCCTAACATCCCCCTAGCCTTACCTACTGCTTTAGTGGTCTGCTTAGATGATTTCAGGTCATCAGTGATAATGATGCCCAAGTATCTTTCTTCCCTTGTGACTGCTAGCAACTCACCTCCCAGCCTATAGGTAGCTTCAGGGTTTCTCTTCCCTATGTGCATGATTTTGCACTTCTTTACATTAAACCCCAGTTGCCACTCTTCTGACCATTTTGCTAGCTTATCCAGATCTCTTCTCACTCTGTCCACCCCATCTGGATCATCTACTCTGTTGCAGATCTTGGTGTCATCTGTAAACAGACAAACCTTACCCTCCAGTCCATCTGCAATGTCACTGATGAAGATATTGAAGAGGACTGGCTCCAGGACTGATCCCTGAGGTACCCCACTTGTGACTTGCACCTCTTCTGACTGTATACCATTTACCACCACTCTCTGTTTTCTGCCCATCAACCAGTTTGCCACCCAGTTTACCAACTTTTGACCCACCCGAGCCTAGCCAGCTTATTAATCAATCTTCTATGTGGAACAGTATCGAAAGCTTTGCCAAAGTCAAGGTAGGCGACAACAACTGCTCCCCCTTGGTCCACCACTCTGGTTACCCAGTCAAAGAAATCTATGAGATTAGTTTGACAGGACCTTCCTTTTAAAAACCCGTGCTGTCTTGGATCCTGTTCTCCTATGGATTCCAGGTGTTGCACTATCCATTCCTTAAGGAGTGCCTCCATAATCTTGCCCCCTACTGAGGTAAGACTGACTGGTCTGTAGTTTCCTGCCTCCTCCCTGCTACCACTCTTGTGGAGTGGGATCACATGATCCCTTCTCCAGTCTTCTGAGACTCTCCTGTGCTCAGAGACTCACTAAACAGTTCTGATAATGTTCTGCTAGTTCCACCCTTAGCTCCTTTAGTGCCCTGGGATGTATGCCATCAGGTCCCATTTCCTTGTCCACCCTGAGCTTATCGAGCTCTTGTAGGACCCTTTCTTTTGTGAAGGGACTAGTGCTCACCTCTCTCCCCACTGTGTCCATGGTGCTGAGCTATGGGCCCTGCCTTACCTTCTCTTCAGTAAATACTGAGCAGAAGTATCTATTTATGATCCTCCTCCTCACACGCCCGCTTATATCCCTTGATCTTAGCAATACCCCCTCTGGACTTGCTCCTTTCGCTAATGTATCTATCTAAAGTCTTGTCACCTTCTTTTACTGTCTGTGTTAGTGTTTCCTTGGTTTGGGCCTTTGCCTGCCTTACTGCCTTCCCTGCTTCCCTTAGGGAAGTTTGGTATGCCTCTCTATCTTCATCCCGCTGTCTTCCCTTATATTTCCTGAAGGCCAGCCTTTTGGCTCTGACCTTTTCTGCTACTGTTTTTGAGAACCAAAGTGGTTTCCTTCTTCTTTTGCACTTCCTTTTCTCTCCAACACAATGAATGTTGCTTCAAGTATTACATCCTTAATGCTTGCCCACTTTGCCTGTACCCTCTCACCTGTATTTCTTTTTGCCAGGGCTAGCTTAACTCTGTTGGCCATCTTATCAAAGTAAGATCCTCTGAAGTCCCATATTTTTGTCTTGGAATGGGATGATTTAGTTGTAGTGGCCAAACTGAACCATACCATGTGATGGTCACTGGCCCCCAGGTGACCTTCTACCTGGAGATCTGTGATCCTTTCCCTGTTAGTCAGTACTAGATCTAGGATAGCCCTGTCTCTTCTGGGTTGTTGTACAAGTTGTTTGAGGCCCTCCCCCTGCAGGGAATCCATCATGTGTCTAGTTCTGGCAGATGCTCCTGCAGGTATTGACCAAACTGTATCTGGCATGTTGAAGTCTCTCATTATCAGAACCTCCCCTTTAGCTGTCATGGTTTGTATATCTTCTAACAGTAATGTGTCTATGTCCTCCCCCTGGTCTGGGGGCCTGTAGACAACTCCAGTTCTTATGGCTGTCCCATTTTCTGTTTCCAGGGTGACCCACAGTTCTTCTGACTCCTTATGTGTATTTTTCCAGGGTGACCCACAGTTCTTCTGGCTCCTTATGTGTATTTTGATCTCCTTGCAACACTTTCTTTTAATGTTAACAAGATCTTTTTTATTTGGGGAATGTATTTTTCACACCTTTTTCATGTGGAGTACTACTTTGGGATTTTCCAGTACTTGATGGTGCCAGAAAACAATCTATGTTTATCTGGGAAGACTGCAAGGACACATCAAGTACTGTAATTCAATGTCACTTACTGCTTCCAGTTCATTGTCACTCTGGTCACCACCACCACCACCACCACCTCCACTATCGCCCGTACTAACCACACTGCCCCTTGCCTGCTCCACTCAATTGGTTGTTTTACCTTTACATGTCACATCATTACTGATGTTTCAAAATTCCCCAGTTTGTCATCATGACTGATGCTCTTTTTGCATAGACTCCATACAGCTCGAGAGGTGTCTGCAGGGCCAATATAAAATAAACTCCACTCTAAAGATTTACCTTTTTTCCTCTGTGCCACAGTACCTGGCACTATTCCTTGTACAGTCAAGGGACCTGGAGGAAACCCTACACTGCCATTTCCTTGTTGAGATGAATTGTTCTCATTCATACTCATCTTCTTATTTTTACATTTAGCATATGATTTTTGTTTCTGCACTTGCCTCTCATGCATTACAGCGGCATCCTCTCCTACCACCTCATCAAAACTATCGACCTCATCACCACAAGATTCAGAAGAACTGGAAGTACTGTCATCATTATGTGGGACACAGCTTGGGATTTCCCATTCCCTGTCCCCACTATCACCACTTTCTCTATCAGCACTTGTTGCCTCAGCATCTGAGCTTGTTTTTGAGGAGGTTGCCTCCTTGCATGCGGCTTCAGCAGCTGGAAGTATCCTCTTGGCACATGTGGCAAAATGTTCAGTACCTCTACGAGTAATTCCAGTCAGTTCTTTCCGAGACTCTACTGTCATTTCATTGTTAACATGCTTTTTTTGTTCAGGAGATTTAGTGACAGCCCTCGTGATGTTATTATTATTGCCTCTATGTTCTTCATTGGTGCTATGATTCACATTGTCCATATCATTAACAGTTGCATATGCAGCAGCACTGTGCTTCCTTTTAGTAGACTTAGACTGGGAAGTATGAGACATAGTAGGCACAGCTGTGAAAGGATATTGTTTCACTAACTGCTGGACAGAGTGTAGCTGACTATGTCACAGTAATAATGACATGGCTTGGGCCTCAGGGACACCTAACAAACAGTGAAATACAGCTGTAAAAGACTTTCACTATGCTATAGAGACAGACAGTGTAGCTATGTCACAGTAATAAATGACAGTGCATGGGTCTCAGGGGCACCTAACAAACTGTGTAATACAGCAGTAAAAGGAGTTCACTATGCTGCAGAGATGGACAGTGTAGCTACGTCACAGTAAAAAATTACAGAGATTGGGCCTCGGGGAGGAGGGGGGCACCTCACAATTAATGTAATACAACCATAAAAGTATTTTACTATGCTGCAGAGACAGGCAGTGTGATTATGTCACAGTGATAAATGACAGGGCTCAGGCCTCATGGGCACCTAACAAACAGTGTAATACAGCTGTAAAAGGATTTCACTATGATGCAGAGACAGATAGTGTAGCTGACTATGTCACAGTAATAAATGACAGGGCTTAGGCCTCAGGGATGCCTAACACAAACAGTGTAATACAGCCGTAAAAGACTCTCACTATGCTGCAGAGACAGACCATGTAGCTATATCACAGTAATGAATGACAGGGCTCAGGGGCACCTACAAATAGTGTAATACTTTAATTTCAAACCAGCTGTCTTTTGTTTTTGTCATTGTCTTTTCCCTCTCCTTCTGTCTTCTAAGGATTTCACTATGCTGCACAGACAGACAGCGTAGCTTACTATGTCACAGTAATAAATGACAGGACTTGGGGCACTAGCAAACAGTGTAATACTTAATGTCAAACCAGCTGCCTTCTGTTTTGTCTGTCTTTTCCCCCACTTGCTCCTTCTCTGTTCTCTTTCCAGCAAACCCTCCTTGACTGAGGCTGATCCACCCTCCCTTTGGCTGAGATCATTTCAGCCCCCCCACACTATTTCTCCCTTTGCTCCTTTGTGTAGTGTTAGTGTAGGTTTTAATTTCAATTGTTTCAACTTTTCAAGACAACTCGACTCTTTTTGGCTGTGATTTGTGCTGCAGAGCGAAAGCCCACAGAGCTACTTGCAGAACAGATTGCTGCCGACTCGATTCTGCACCACACAAGCCCACAGCAGACAGATTACAGCCATTTAGACACCACTGGACAATCAGGTGTCATCCCAGTGTCATGTGCTCTGAGTCTGCTGTAAGCTTCGTAAAGGACCCCACAGGCTGCCCTTAATGCCTGTTTCCAAGTCTTTTACCCGTTACCTGTGTCAAATTACCCAACCCAAGAATTACACTGTTATGTTGGGCAGGGTAGTACATTACCCAAACTACCCTACCCAGCTAAAAATAGGCAATACCCACACTACCCGACCCAGCTACCCAGTGGGTAGCTCATGCCTAGTTACAATTATAAATAGTATACGCCATTATACTTCACAATGGCAAGCATTTTGAGCTCCTGCTCTTTCCGTCACTCCCCTCCTACTCACTGGGTTTATGCGCTTCAGTATCAGGAAATGGATGTACAATTTTACAGCATTATTCCACCAGAAAAGACAGTAGTAATGAGGTCTCTTTCACTTACCCCTCACCACTAAGGGTATAGGCAGGCATACTCACTGTACACATTTGTGTGCAGTATATATTTTTTTTTTGTTCATCATTACGATTACCTGTATCAAGCCATGGGGCCTTTTCTTGCTTTTATCAATTACATTTTTCATTTGCAAATACAAAAGGAGGAGAATATGATACTGCTGTATTACTGGCCACTGATTAATGGTTGTGACACATAAAGTCCTGTTACTTAGGAATACATTGAGTATATTGTATTACTTGTTTTGCAGTTAGATTACATTGTTCATTTTATTCTGCAGACAGTTGAGAAAACTTTAAACAATCAACCTCTAGTCCAGCACTATGAATGCTTAAATATTATAGTCTAACTCTATGTGCATTACAAAAATGATATATGACTGCATACGAGTGGCTCTGCGTGTTGGGGCAGCATTGGGAGTAAGTGTGTACGTAACTGAAATTTCTGGCTACACTCTTCCCCCACCACCACCACCACAGGTATTCTACCTCCTCCTTTTAACAGCCACACTGGGAGGGATCCAACAAGAGAGCAGAGTCAAATCCCCCTGAACGCCATGCCTTCCAAGACATCCTGCAACATCTCTGGTTGCTGATTCTGAAGTAAACAAGTGAGAAGACGAGTCCATGTGTATTTGTGTTGCTGAACCATTACCTAAGGTGTCTCTTTTGCTCAATTGGTGTGGGCAAGGATTTCATGATCAGCACTAGATGGGAGGGAGGGATGCCACCACTAAGTAGATACCAGGGATTACCTGATGGGGACTGAGGAGAGGGAAAGGTTTTAGTTAAATGATGGGGTTTGGCAAGATGAAGGGGGTTAATAGACACCACATCAGGGAATTTAATTAAATGATGGGGACTGAGGATGGCCTCTGCTAGACACCAGGGATTACATGACTTGATCAGGGCTGGCCACTACCAATGAGGTTAGATGGGGTGGCAGGCACCAGAGACAATGATTGGACTGAGTGAAGAGACTGCTACACAAGCGAGTGAGAGTGCAGAAAGCAAGGCAGAAGCAGGAGGGGTTTTTTTTGTTTGTTTTTTGCTTGCAGTGGGTTCAGTGGGAAAAAAAACAGTGTGGGGAGGGATTTGCTGCTATTGGGTTGATGGGGTGCTAGGCTCCTGGGACTGTGAACTGGGGGAGGGAAGGGGGCCTCTACACAAGTGAGAGGTGAAGAGAAACAGAAAGTGCCACACCTGCCTATGTTGTTATTATGGTGTGCTACCCTATTTGGAGGTGTGCATGTTAAATCCATACTGTTAATGGTAGTTGTGGTTGATCACCTGTTTCAGGTTGACCATCTCCCTTTAACTCACTACTACACAAACAAGCTACCATTACTGAACTGAGTTGCTACCAAACAAGCCCTGCTATGTGGTTTTTGGCATGCAGGGTACTCCAGGGTCAGTTTCAGTAGACATTGGCTGTGAGTCTAGGGGTATTCCAATTTTATAATTGTAAGCATCTCTTAGCATCTTCTATAACCTAACATTGCTGTTTGTAGGAAAGGAACGAGTTACCAGTACCAACTGATCTCTGAATCATCTCCATCGCCACATTGTTTTGGCATTCATGGGAGTGGCCAAACTCTGTGAGTGTATTAGGAGGCACATATCAGAAGGTTAGAGAATAATAGTCGGAGATAGGGAAAGATACTGTTTGAGAAAAATTTTAAATAAAAAACACTGATGCAATTGAGAGCAAAGCCATTCGGAACATTCGGTGTGAGTGTAGTCAGCCTCAATGCTTATTTTTACTGTTATTGTTATTTTCATGGGAGACTTGTGTCTCACGAATATAGTGAAAGTACAACAGTGAAAATAATAAGCAGTACTGCAAAAACTCAAGTTTTCATTTCCTATCTCCTTTAAAAATAAAAGCAGTACTCCAAACCCGGACGTGAATTGGAAGTGGGTCTGGAGCTAGAAAATAGTGCACGGGGGGGTGGGGGGTGTGATGAACAGCACTGTGGTGAACAGCCAGGACCACATATGCTTTGATTCCACTATGGAAGAACACAGTCTAGGCATCCAATCATGTGCTTCAACAGTCCCTTCTCTCTCCTACATCATAGCTGTATGTCAGCATGGCTCCATCCATACAGCTGTAAAAAGGGAGCTCTCACCTATAGCTTTTGGGGGATTTAAGTTAGGTTCATCTGCTTGGGGGTTGAAGGACTGATGAGAGGTGGGCAGACTGTGTGGAGTAATTGTTGTATAAGGATTTTACTGATACTCCATTAATCCCATTTTCCATACTGTCCATTTGTTCATTCCATACTATCCCTTTTTAAAAAAATTATTTGTTTGAACTACATTTATTGGTTTCAGGGTTGTTATAGCTATTACAGTGTCACTTATTTTGGAGATGAACTGTGTGGGCAGGTTATGCACTGTTTCCTGGGGGGTAATAGCCTTATGTGTCAGCATCCAGGTACCCCATATTGCTGCCCCACGTGAAGGCACTGCACCACTTTTAGGCCTGCGTACCCAGTGTAGCACAACCTTTGCCAGCCCAGGCTGTCCCCTTCAGAGGATTTGGAGACATGAACCCCAAGGACCCCAGCCAGTCTGCTACAGCATTATCAATTTTCAACTGCAATTTCTTCCACCCCATTCATGATCTTCAGGATTTGAGATACCACAGGCTACCCTCACCCCCTTCTCCCTAAGTAACTTCTCTCCCTTCTCTCTCATTCTAACTTCTGCCCCTACTCCTCCTGCCCCCCTTTGGTTGTTGAGACATATGGCATACATCTTGTTTAGCCTGCTTCTTGTCTTGTTTACTTCAACCCCCCCCTCCACCTGATCTGGATGAGTTAGTTTGAGTATACTCCATGGTCATTTATTTATCCAAGTCCTTATCATCCATCCTCTGGTTCACCTCTCTCCTGGATGGCACCCTTCAGCCTCATCACCTACCCATTTTGGACTTTTTCAGCCACCTCTTTCCAAGGACCACTGGGGTAGTGGATGGAGTACCAGATCAGTAGTGCATGGGCCTGGGGGGTGTCACCATCACTTCTGGCTGACTGGATTTCTTCTGCCATTATCTGCCCCTGGGAGCTGACCATGCCATGACACTCACTTGTATGCTGAGATGTACGATGTGCTTGTATCGAGCAGTGTCCTGCCACAGCTAGTGTCTCCATGGCTAGACCACCTTGCCTTGACTAGGCAGCAGTCTAAATAGGGGACATAACTCCAATCTGCCCTGAAGAAGCAGAGCCATCCACTGGACACTCGATCCTCCTTCCCTTGGCCAACCCCAGTGACCCAAACCCACTCCCACACTTGGGTCACTGGTATCATGAGCAGTAGCACTACTGCTGCACCAATGGGATGGCTTATTTCAAAGTCTTACCTCCCCCCAGTCTGCCACATTCCCCCTTAGATTCCAACTAAAGTAATCTTTATTTTGTTCCCTATTAGCCAGCTTTTTATTCTGTTTGGGTTACTGTGTCTTTGACTTATATGCGCCATATTATTTTATATATTTCCTTAATTTTTGTGTATACTTTCATTTTCTAATGTTAACTTTGTGTTGTTATTTGAATTTTATGTTCTTTGCTCTGACCAACATCTGTCACTATTATATTAATAGTGCTTATTACTCATTGTACTGCACCAATTTTTGTTTCTGTTTTTTGCTTCTGTTATCTTTCTACTTGAACTCCCATCCCTGGGTCCTACAGAGACATCTAAGAAATATAGAATTTGCCAGCAGATAAGGATTGCTTAGCCCCACCTAGTCTGCTCATTTTTTCCCAACCTATAGAATCACCAAAAAACCTACTTGATCTCTGGCCCATTCACCCACCCTCCTCTTCCTTTCCCTAAAATTCCTTTATGTCTATCCCATACATTCTTGAATCCCACCACTGTTTTCACCCCCACCACCACCACCACCTCTGCTGGAAGACTGTTCCAGGAATCTATCATTCTTTCTGTGAAGAAGTACTTCCTCACATCTCTCCTGAATCTACCCCCTCCAGTTTCTTATCATGACCTCTTGTCCTTGAGCACCTTTTTTTTGGAAAAATACTTCTCTCCTGTACCTTATTTAGTTCCATGAGGTATTTAAAGATCTCTATCCTATCCCCACTATTTCTCCTCTCTCTTCCAGGGTGTACATATTTAGGTCCTTAAGTCTCTCATCATAGGACTTCTGAAACAGACCCTGCACCATTTTAGTTGCCCTCCTTTGGACTGCCTCCACTTAGCCTGTGTCCTTATGGAGATGTAGTCTCCAGAAGTTGACACAGTAGTGTAGGTGGGGGTCTTACTAGAGATGTACAGAGGCAACACCACCTCACTCTTTCTACTGGTGATACCCCTCCCTATGCACCCCAGTATCCAACTATACCTCCCAACAGCCTTGTCACACTGCCTGACCACCTTTAGGTCATCCAATATGATTACCCCCAGGTCTCTCTCCTGCTTGGTGGTCATCAGTACCACTCCTCCTATTTTGTACTCTGTCTCTGGGTTTCTCTGCCCCAAGTGCGTTTCCTTACACTTTTTCACATTGAAATCCAGCTGCTACACCTTGACCATTCCTCAAGTTTTCTCAGGTTACTGATCATCCTTTCCAACCCCCTGGAATGTCCATCCTATTACAGATTTTGGTGTCTCCTCTGCAATGTAACTTATAAAGACAATAAAGAGGACTAGTCCAAGCACTGATCCCTGAGGCACACCACTGGTCACCCTCCTTTCCTCAAAGTGAGCTCCATTTCCCACCACCCTCTGCCCCTAGCCCCTAACCAATTTCTTACCCAGTTTACCACCTTTGGACCTGCTCCTAAGCTACCCAGCTTGCTTACTAGCCTCCTATGTGAAACAGGATCAAAAGCCATACTGAAATATAGGTAGGCTGCATCCACCGCTCCACCCAGATCTAACTCCTTGGTCACCTAGTCAAAGAAATCTATCAGATTCTTTTGACATGACCTCCCCCCATGATTCTATGCTGCTTCAGGTTTTGTATACCATTGGATTCAAGATATTCCACAACCCTTTCCTTCAGCAGTGACCCCATTAGCATTCCCACCACCAATGTTAGGCTGACTGGCCTATAATTTTCAGTTACTTTTCTGCTGCCACTTTTGAGATGTGGGCTTGCATCTGCCCTCCTCCAGTGCTGCAGAACCACTCCTGTTTCCAATGAACTGTTAAACAGGATTGTCAGAGGTACAGCCAGTACCTCCCTGAGCTTCTCAATAACCTTGGATGCATCCCATCTGGCCCCGTTGCTTTGTCCACTTTCAGATTAGTAAGATCCTTCAGGATACTCTCCTCTGAAAATGGAACAGTGTCCACCTCCCTCCCTCCAATTCTCCTTTTACTTTTTTGTGGCCCATCCCCTTCTCCTTCCTCTGTAAACACTGAATGAAAGTGTTTGTTCAGGGCCCCGGACTTTTCTTTCCTGGTCCCCCTCTGCATAGTCCCCCATTCCCTTTTTAATCTTGTGATCCCACCGCTGGTCTTCCTCTTTTTGGTTACATACTTAAAAAATGTCTTGTCCCCATTCATCACCGCCTGGGTTAGTCTCTCTTCAGTTTGCACCTTTGTGCTCCTTACTACTCTCCTGCTTCCCACTGTTTCCCCTGATACACCTCCTTATCCTCCTCCCTCTGTGTCTCTTTACACCCTCCGAATACAATCTTTTTAGTCTTTATCTTTTCCGCCACCTCTTTCAAGAACCATAGTGGTTTCCTTGCTTTTGCTCATTTGCTAGATGCAGAGGTTTTTTGCCTTCCCTATGGTCCTTTTTAACTGTTCCCATTCTTCTTCCACCCTGCCTAGGTCATCCCCTTGCCAGGTCATCCCTGAGCCATGCATCCATCTTTTTAATATCTGCCCTCCTGAAGTCCAGGACCCTTGCCTTTGTGTAGTTCAATTCCGCAGCCATCCTCATATTGAACTACACTGTATGGTGATCTTGTTCACCAGGTAGCCTTCTACCTTGACGTCTGCAACACTATCCCTGTTTATGAGTTCTAGGCCCATTGTTGTTCCATCACAAGTGGGTTCACTGCCTAGTTGCCTGAGGACCACTCCCTGCAGGGAGTTTGGGATATCCCTGCATCTAGCTGAAGCCACAGCTGGGAGGTTCCAATCTACATCCAGTAGATGGAATTCCTCCATTACCAGCACCTTCCCATTTTCTGTCATCTTGCCAATAGCTGCCACCTGTACTGTATCAAACTCCTCTTCCTGTGCTGGAGACCTGTAGGTCACACCAGTGCAAATAGAGGCTCCATTCCCTGTCTCTAGGGTGACCCACAGTACCTTTGCTCCCCCTGAATTCCCTGTACCTCCATTGCTTTTATGTCTTTCCTTACATTAAGCACCACACCCCCTCCTTTCTATCCCACCCTGTCCCTCCTTTACAGAGTATAGCATGGTGTGACACATCCCAGTCATGATTATCAGTGTTCCATGACTCGGTAATGACAATACTCATATTGGCCTCTTCCATTCTGGAATCTAAGTCTGGAATTTTATTTCCTAGACTTCTAGCATTCACACACGTAGCCTTCCAGATTTGTTATCACCCTGCTTGGTACCCCCTTCTTTCCTGTTTGCCCTCTCTCCTTCCCCCCACTCTCCCTTTTTAATGTTTCCATTCCCATCCCCTTCATTTCTACCACCCTGCTTCCTTTATTAATTTCCACCCTGGGGGATTCCATTTCCCTAGGGTACTCCCTACTCTCTACTTCAGACTGTGGGGGGGGCAGTTACTGCCTCCTCGATGTCTTCTGCCACCCTCCTTGGCTAGTTTAAATATTCATCAATTCAGTGCCCCTTTCCAAGAAGTGAGCCTTAAGTGGTCACCGCAGGGTATCACGTATCTGGGAGTTCAGGTCAATAAGGACCTTGCCTTGATACCACATGCCAATTTTGAACCCCCCTTCAAACCATATGTATAGAATTCAATCAGTGGCAATTTCTTCACCTGTCACTCATGGGGAAAATTGAGGCAGTGTGCAGGATGACGCTCCTGAAGATTCTTTATTTGGTGCATAACTTAACCCTCCTGTTATCAAATACATGATTTGCTAAATTAGAAAAACATATCAGTTCTTTTATTTGGGATGGAAAACCGCCATGTTATAGTAGAGCTAACCGTCGAGCCCACTAGTCATTGGGGGGGTGGGGTTTGCCATGGTGTAAGGCCTATCACTTAGCATTCCTTGGAGTGCAGACATTATGCTGGTTCTGTGATGATGCAGAACACCTTCTCTTATGGGTAAATACAGACTGTATGTGGATGTCATGTGCTTCTCTCAGCATAGCATTGTATGGACCTCCCCAAAGGCTGCTGAGACATCCCCACTATCCAAAGCCCCATTACTGCTTGGAAGGCCATTAGCAGACTGTTACATACCAGTCTCTGCCCACAGAGCTTGCCCTCCTCTGGCAAAACCAAAAAGTTGTTATAGATGACAAATCTGTCTTCTGGAAATCCTGGTCAGAGTGGGGTATCAATAGCATATGGGATTTACTACTGCTTAATACTGGGTAGTTGCAATCTTACAAACAATTACATACTGCTAAAGGTCTTCCAAACCATGACCACTGGAAATGTTTACAAATCATGAGCTCCATTTCACCTATGCTGAAATGCCTGCCCAAGGGTATCCAGGTACAGGCTGTAAGCCCAACTTCCATATGGCTACAAAAGTCAACGTGGGTGGTTGGTCTGATATACAAAGCTTCATGGGCTGCCAAGGTGAATCCTACACTAATGGCAAACATTCGTTGGGAGACAGACCTGGGCCTACTGTTGTGTCCAAAAGAGTGAGGAGACTGCTAGAGATTAGCACACACAGCAGTACGTGATTCTAGAAGTCACTTAGTGCAGGCCAGGGTCCTGCATTACTGATACAGAACTCCCCAAGTTCTTGCTAAGAGAGGGCTATTACCATTTGATTCTTGCTGGAGATGCCAAGCCCAAGGTACCTCTCTTCTCCATATCCTATGGGAATGTCCGGAGGTCACTGGCTTTTGGAAGCGAATACATACCTTCCACAAGATGGTCGTCCAGTGCTCTGTTCCCGTTTCCCCTAAGCTTTTACTCCTGGGCTCATTGACTGATGCACCCCACCACTGTCAGTGACAGATTAAAAGGTGTTAGGCTGTTTATATTGAGATGAAGCATCTGTTAGTGTGGAGATGGAAGTCCAAAGATATCCTCTCTTTCCCCTTGGAAGCAGGCACTGGAAATGCTTGCCTACTATAAAGGTTAAGCCACTTGGCAGAGGGCAAGCTTTCTTTATATATTAGCATCTGGACCCTTTTTCTAACTTATGCATCCGGATCCATAACTCAGTTTAAATATAGGATAATAAGATATTCTTGTATCAGGTAATTCCACATTTGAAAAACTGTTACTTAATTTCCTGGCAAACCCCCCTCTTTGTTCATTTTTTTTAATATTGCCACATATATATGCATTTTTCAGGTCTGATTGTGTGCCTGGTCGGTAATGTTGAGAAGTTATTTGGTTAATCAGTATTGCTCTTTGCTTTGTTATGGTGCCTTATCCTGGGAGCTATCATTTATTGGGCATGAAATATTCTTAATGTAAATGAAATACTTTGAAATAAGGTTAGGTGCTGTTAAATACATTTTTGCCATAGTATTCAATATTGTATTTTTAGAATATGTTGTATGTAATTATCTGATCTTTGGTAGAACTATATTTATGCCTGGGTTTACTGTTAAATACATACTGTATTGTTTCTAATGTTTTTTATAGAAACATAGAAGTTGTCTGCAGATAAGGACGTCTTGGCCCACTTAGTCTGCCCAGTTTTCCCTGCCTACTGTGCCACCGCAGACCCTACTCAATCTCTGGTCATCTCCTCCCCTAGCCTTACTACCAAGGTCCCCTTGTATCTGTCCCATGCATAATAGAATCTTGGCACTGTTTTAGCACCCACCACCTCTGCTGGAAGGCTGTTCCAGGCATCCACCATGCCTCCCCCCAACTTTATAGTGTGACCCCTTGTCCCCAAGCTTCTTTTTTCTATGGAAAATGCTACCTTCCTGTACATTATTAATACCTATTAGGTTTTGTAATGTTTTTATCATATCCCCCTGTTTCCTGCTCTCCTCCAAAGAGTACATATTCAGTTCATTGAGTCTCTCCTCATAGGGATTTTGATGTAGGCTCTGAACCATTTTGGTAGCCCTCTTTTGTACCACCTCCACCTTATCAATGTCCCTCTGGAGATGAGGCCTCCAGCACTGGACACAGTTCTCAAGGTGGGGTCTTACCGATGATCTGTACAGGGGAAATATAACCTCTTTTTTCCTACTGATGATACACCTCCCTAAGCACCCAAACATTCTGCTAGCCTTCCCCACTGCCTTATCACACTGCTTGGCTACCTTCTGGTCATCAGAAATGATTATCCCAGGTCTCTTTCCTGTTTGGTGGTTGCCAGTACTTCCCCTCCCAACTGGTACATAGCCTCTAGGTTTCTGTACCCCAAGTGCATGATTTTGCACTTTTTTGCATTGAAACTCAGCTTTGTTGTTTAATGTTTTTAAGAAAACCTTTTTTAATAAGTTATTAACTGAACAAAATAAATGTTCATCAAAGTAACATCAAAACCATCCACTGAGGACTGTGATTCCCTTCCCTGACTGATGCAGGCCATTACCCCAGTAAAGGCCAGTATCTCTCCAGGTGGGTCCTCAGTCCCCAGTGTAGCCAACCCCCTCCTCTCTGCACCATTCCTTCAACCAACAGTTGAAGATCTTGGAGCAGAGATCCCTCTCCTCCCCCCGTCATAGCCAGGCAGCATCTCAGTGAAAGTCACTGAGTGCACTAACTATCTAAGACCCCTCCCACCTCCTTAAACATTCCTTGCACTATCCCAGCCCCATCCCTAGCCAGGCCATTATTTCTCAGGTGGACAATGACATACAGCTCTGCCTCCCATCCTGCTGCCCTAGCAATCCTTTGGATCTGCTTCCCATCTCTCCGGGTCATGGTAGTGTGTAGGCACCTAACCTCCCTCTCCCCCCCTTTCCTATTTCCAAATCTATTCCACTCACAATCAAGTCCCCCACCAGAAGTTGTGTCCTCCTGCTCTGGGGTTCTCTTCCTCCCTTGTTAGGCTTTCCACTCTGGAGAACCCCCACATCCTCCCCGGCCACTACCATGGGTGCCTCCTCCTGTCAGTCCTACCTCACCAGAATGGTGTAAGAATTGCGTAGTGG
This sequence comes from Neoceratodus forsteri, assembly GCA_016271365.2. NCBI lineage: Eukaryota > Metazoa > Chordata > Ceratodontiformes > Ceratodontidae > Neoceratodus > Neoceratodus forsteri. The sequence continues at coordinate 839,391,086 of CM028131.1, forward strand.
CACCAGTTGAGGAATGTGTCCCTGACCCACCATGCCCCTCCCTTCCAGACCCCATTGTAGTCCAGCTGTTCTCCTTCCCTGGCATCCTCTGGGGTATCGATGTCAGACTTTGTGGCCCCTAGGGGGAAAGAGGTCCCTTGAATCCTAGCCAGCTCAGCCTGGAATCTAGGGACCTTTTCCCTCAATCTAGAAAGGTGCATGCAGATGGAGCAGTAGGGCACTATCCAGAAGGTATTTCTGAGCCGGCCCATCAGTGCAGCAGTTGGATTTCCACTTGCGGTGCCGGTGACCCAGGTTCGGCAGCAGACACGGGTCATCGGAGGGCCAGCTGGGGGAGAATGCGCGAGAGTCCCACGACAGCTCACTTTGTCCGGGGGGGGCAGGAGGCCAAAGCCCTCAGATAGCCTGACACCAAGTGGAGGCTCAGGGTACAGCAACAAAGTCCTGCCTGCAGGAGGGACTGGCTGAGACGCATGGTGGACATCAGCGCATTGCGCCTAGATGTCAAGGGAACACACCACGTGTGTTGGAGGAAAACAGGTGGAAAAATACTAGCTGTCTCTGGGAAGACGGGGCACCAGGAGCATGCCCTCGATATGCCTGCACGCACCCGGACTGCCTTGTCCAACGAAACTTGATTGTTCGGGGTGCACAGGTCCCATCTCTTTCCCCACCCAGGGGGGATTGCTGCGGCTCCATGGGGTGCAAGGTAAGTCCAGGGTAGGGTGGCTGACAGAGGGATGACTCCCTAGGTGCCCCGAAAGGGTCAGAGGTGGAAGGGAGTAGGAGGGGGATAAATAAACAAAAAAAAAGGTATTTCTGAAAAGTTATACCCCACAGCCACTGCACTCCACTCCACCACTCCTAGAAATCCCAGACTCTACACTCCTTGAGTTACCTGGAAATACTCATGCACCCTTACCCTGATATGGAGTTGTTCGTGTTCTTTTTTTACATTGGCTGCGGTTGCGCTCCCAACGTTCAGTGGCAATGATAGGGATTTTGGGGGGAATGGCACTACTGAGCTCATTGCAGTTCACAAAATCAAGGGGTAGCCGGCCTGGTGGCACTGAGGGTTGAGGCACTGGATGACACACCTCGTGCCATGCCGGCGACCTGGGTTCATGAATGGACTTGGGCCACTGGGGGTTGGCAGGGGAGAGGGAGGATTGAGCATCCAGTTGACTGCTCTCCTCTCTCTGGGGTGGGTAGTGGGGCTTGCATTGCCCTATAGCGGTGACTGGCAGAGGTCAGCTGCACTACAGTGGCATGCAAAATCAGTGGGGGGAGAGCACGGCAGGTGTCAGCATTACATGCTTAAGACGCCATTGCACATCCAGCTCTTTGTAAGGGAGAGAAAGTGGAAAATGCAGAGTGTGATCTTTGCAGCTGATGGGCCTCGCCTTGCGCCCCCGGAGAGACCTGACAGGGGCGCGTACCCAGTGGGTGCGAGAGCGATGAAAGGCCGGCACACTGGGGGAGTGGGTTCATGTGGCCCGCATGCACGACCAGGTCCGGCAGTGCAGGGCTGGCAGCCAGTGATCGTGGGGGCTGCTCTGCCAAGGAGAAATAAGAATACGATAAAAAAAACAAAAGCAAGAGCTTGCAGTCTACACCAATGGCCATGGGCTGTGGTTCTGACATCACTCTCTACTTGGGGGCTGAAACTTTGTTTATTTCAAAGGACCGAGCCACTCCAATCAGAGAGGGCTTCAGTCCTTTGATTTGCATGAAGCCGTCAGCAAACAGCTGAGCAGCTTGTCTTTAGTCTGTTTGCTGACGGCTTCAATATCATAACAAAAAAAAAAAAAAACACATCCATTGATGTCTGTTTCTCCCCCCCAGTAACTGCCCCCACCCAACCCTCCCTCTCAGCAACATCAAGCATATTCCCCTGTGTCGCACTCTCATAGTTCTTTTCATCTTTGTTTATTTTTATTTCTATAATGCCTGTAACAAAGAAATCCATCCCTCAATGTCCATAGCTGGCACCTCTGTAACTGCTCCCCCAGACCCTCCCTCTGAGTACCCCCAACAATGTAACACTGACACTGGGGTGCCCAACTCCCAGTGTCATCATCTGTAATATTGAAAACTGTCCCTCATTGTTTTGTTATTGCTTTTGTTTTTTTAAATCCCTGTTAAATAAAAAATCATCCATTGGTGTCTGTTGTGCAGTTACCATCCCCCACCTGACCTTGCCACTCAGCAGCCACCACCCAGCCCCCCCAAGCCCTTACTTACCCAGTGGAGGTCTGACATCATCATCTTCTCCAGACCGCAGAGATGTATTCACTGTTCAATGCTGGACTGCGAACTGTGGAAATCAGGTATGAAGTTCAATGTATTTCAAAGGGGTTTTGAACTTGGTAGCAAAACTTGGGCATTTTTCAATATTTTTGCCTCAAATTTTCAAGACACCTTTTCTGGGACACCACCTTATGAACAATGCAAGTGACGTTAGGTACATCTGTCCCAAAAGGCGATTTCACAGTTGCTGCATGAAATCACCTTTCGGGCAGGAGCTGAAAATTGTTTCCACTATTGTTCATGAGGTGGGGTTATAAGAAGGCAATGTTGAAAATGTGGTGTAAAAATATTAAAAAACAACAAAGTTATGAGCCTTTGTTGAAGTTTGTGAATGCAGGCTCATAACTTTGGTAATTTTCAATATTTCTGACCACAAATTTTCAGTTTAGCCATTTCTTCACAGCACCTCCTGGATATGGCAGCTGTCATTTTTTAAATCCTGGCCAAAATGTGTTTTCACATCCCCAAAGGTGATTTCGCAGTCACTGCACAAAATCACCTTTTGGGTAGGAGCTGACAATTTTCTCCACTATTGTTTATGAGGTGGGGTCATAAGAAGGCTGTGTAGAAAATCTGGGGCACAAATGTTAAAAAACAATGAAGTCATGAGCCTACAGGTATGTTGGAATTTGAGAACGCAGGCTTGTAACTTTGCTTATTTTCAATATTTTGACCCCAAACTTTCAACACTGCCATTTCTTCACAGCACCTCAAGAATGTGACAGCTGTCATTTTTCAAATCCTGGTCAAAATGTGTTTTTCCATCCCAAATGTGATTTTGCAGTCACTGGATGAAATCACCTTTTGGACAGGAGTTGACACTTTTCCCCACTATTGTTCATGAGGTGGGTTCATATGAAGGCTATGCTGAAAATTTGGTGTAAAAATAATAAAAAACAATAAAGTTATGAACCTACATTGCAGTTTTCAAATGCAGCTTTGTAACTGGTAATTTTCAATATTTTGACCCCAATTTTCAATATAGCCATTTCTTCACAAAACCTTACAAATGTGACAGCTGTCATTATTCAAATCCTGGCCAAAATGTGTTTTCATACCTGTGGCACAAAATGACATTTTATTGGGGATTTGAAAACTATGCTGAACATTTGGTGTACAAATACGGTCAAATGCCCAAATCTGATTGAACATTACATCATTTCAACATTCACTCATAACTTCACTCATTTTCAATATTTTGACTCCAGCCTTTCAGCACAGCCATTTTACACACCACTTCATAAATGTGACGTGTCATTTTTAAAATCCTGGATGAGATGTGTTTTCGCACCTCTAGTGCGAAATGACATTTTGGCCAGTATGATAACAATGACACATGTCATGCCTATAAGGCAAATCCTAAAACAAGTGTCTTCAAAATCTGGGGTCAGAATTGCAAAAAACTATTTTTTTAACAAGCAGCCAACGTTAGACATTGACAATTGCTTGTTGTTACTTGCGTTTTCCCCATACCTGGTGTAAATCCCTCTATACTGTTATTAATTTATTTATTCAATGTTGCTGACTGGGTAGGCCCACTGGAACCTGAGGATCCCTTTTTCAGGGGCGACCCAGAGTTAGTTACATATAAGTATAAGACAGTGCATACAATAAGCAGAGATCATACAAAGAATACATTCATAGGTAGACAATTTAAGTCAGACAGGGCAAGATGCATAAGGACTAGGCAATTTAGGGGGGCAATTTAGTATGGGCAGATTATTACAAAGCAATTGGAAGAAACACATTTTTGAAGCACTTGAGTGCTATTGTCACTGCATCATTCTTGTTCTTCCTAGCTTCATTTTCAGGTGCAGGTGCACTTGCTACTAATTAACAGGTGACCTCAGAACCCAGTGTGGAAAGAGCCCAGTGAGTTGATTGATTGCAGGACAGCAGGGAGCTTATTCCAGAGCAGGGGTGCAGAGTGGGTGAAGTATCTGTTGCCAGCAGTTGTCCTTGCCCTGGGTACTGCCAGTAAATATCTGCTGGAGGTCCTGAGCACCATGCCAATCCCTTTGGATTTAAGAAGGCAGGTAAGACTCCCAGATGGAGGGTCATGCAGTAGTTTGAAAGCATGGCACAGAAGTTGGTATTGGAGCTGATGGTCGAGTGAAGAACATCTTAGGGAGGCTTGCACATCACAGTGATGTCTTCTGGGGTGGGACTTGGCCATGATCTTATTATATAGTGCCTGAATCCTGTTGAACTCCTGTTTTGGCAGCGAGTGCAGGATGGGAGCAGCATATGTAAGGTTGGGGAGTAGGATACTGTTGGCTATAGTTATCCTTGTTTCCAGAATCATTTGCAGGCTCAGTCTATATAGAAGCGCCAGTTTCTGATGGGTTGATTTAATGAGCATATCTACATGGGGTTTCATGGAGAAACTCTGGTCCAGTACCAGACCAAGGTATTTAAATTGGCTTACCACCTCAATTCCAGTGCCAGAAGAGGAAGCGAGGGCCAGGAGAAAGCTTCTGTCTGTGCCGAGTGACCTGGACCAAAACAATATGGCTTTTGTTTTAGAGGTGTTAAGTAGTAGCAGATTTGCCTGGAGCCACATTTCTAATGTTTGGAAGTCTTCTTGAAGATGAATAGCCAGGTCAGTTACATTGGTTGCAGTTATATAGATCACTGCATTATCTGCATATTGGACAATTGAACTATCCCCACAGTTACTGCTGAGGTCGTTCGCAAATAATGAGCCTACTAGGGGGCCTAAGATTGAACTTTGTGGCACTCCTTCCTTAATGGAGTGCTTCTCAGACAAGGACCCCCTTCAACTCACCTGCTGGGTGCGGTCAGTCAGGTAATTGGTGAGCCAGACAAGGGAGTGCTGATCCAGACCAAGGCACTTTAGCTTAGCAAGAAGTAGAGCATGGCCCACCAGGTCAAGTGCCTTGGTTAGATCTAGAAATACCGCCCCAGTGTGTGCACTGTTGTCAAAGGCCTCGAGGACATCAGTAGAGAATTTGATGAAGGCAGTGTTGGTTCCATGCTTTTGCCTGAATCCGTGTTGGGTACTGGCAAGCAGTTGGTTGGTCTCCAGATAGTCATGGAGTTGAATATAGATTAGTGTCTCCTGGCTTTTAGCCAGAGGGCGCAGGAGGGAGATAGGCCTATGATTTTCAACCAGCTCCTTGGGGCCTACCTTGTGGACAGGTACAACATAGGCTTCTTTCCACTTAGAGGGGACTACTCCTTCAAGGTAGGATCTGTTACTCTAGATAGGGTGTTTATCTTATTCTCAGTGTTAGGCCTGTCTTCCACCTTACACCTTTCCTATTTTCCCTTTTTGTTGTGTGTCCCCCTGTACCGGGTGTAATTATCCTTATACTGTTACCCTAGATAGGGTGTTGCAGCTATTTCCAATTTAGGCCTACCTTTTACCTTCTGCTCTTCCCAGCAGTGAATGCAACAACAGGAGAGACCAGGTGCCTTATCTTAGTTACCCAGCAGAGTCCCTTGCCTCCTTGCTTCCTTCTGTAGATGCTTGCCAATGTCTCAGAAGTGAATCTTACACCTGTTCTATTCCTTCGCTGTTCCACTCACTCACTGGGACATGAATGTTTCTGTCTTTCCTTGTCAACAAGTTGCAAATAAATAAAGACCATCAGTCCCCAGGGCCACAGAAAATAGGACTCCCTTCAACCATAAATGCAATTTGTACCCCAATGCCACTCAAGAGGCATTTCTGGTTGATTCCAGGTACCCTGGGCACCCACTGTCCCAGGTGCAGCAGCTAGAAATAGACTTCTGCTGCATCACACCTCTGGCCCACCCAGCGAGGAGTGACATACACTTATGGCTGCAACACTCTCTGGGCCACCAGAGGGCACTTACATGCTAGACAGTCTAACAAATCTCATCTCATCATGCACCAAACACACACATCATCTCTTCTTGACCTCTGCTGCCCTAACTCTACTGCTGTATATTCCAGTGTACTTCATGACTTTGTATGTTATGACAGTCTCAGTCATCATGTGGGGACAAATATTTAATTCTACTGCAACATATTAGATGCAGTACAAATACTATTCAGGACAGGTACACACACACATATCACACTTCTTTACAAACACAAACACAGATATCACCTCTAAATATTTGTATTTGATTTAGATCACATCAAGTATTATTAGACCTTTGCTGAGGCTGGTGTGACACACATATGACTACTATTGCTCATGACATCAGTGCATATTTTGTTAATTATTTAAGTGAGAACATTCAGTTAGCCAGAGTATACAAAGAAATAACTGGCTGATGGTGTTTAAATGCAGAGGCCAAAGGCAGAGGTTTTAATCAACCACAGAAGCCAACTTTTCCAAGTATACTCTGGCTAACTGAATGGTATTACTAATATATGACTAGGATTTGTTTTAAAAGTTCTGTGGTAGTTTAAATGGAGCATGCCTTTTTTTCTCTTTTTTCTGTTGTCAAGATAACCTGCTGTGGGTGTGTCTGAAATGTGGATAACCTACTCTAAGTGTGTCTACAATGAGGATAATCCACTGTGGGCAAGTTCAAAATGTGGTTGTTGTAGTTTGTGGGGCATGAAAAGACAGTTTTCATGTGTTCTGATTGGCTGACAAGAGATACCTGTTGTATAATTATAATTTGAATGGGGCAAGTTAAATAATGTATTCTGATTGACTGTTGCCATTCCATTGGCATATGTTTATGTGGCAATACCTCCCTATAAAGAAAAAGGTCCAACATGTGATTTGGAATTTGAATACATCACATACAGAATTCATGAGCCACTTCACTCATTCTTGAGTTCCATTACAAACATGGCTGCCACCTTAACTCTTACATAAAAGTCTTCAGCTAAACCCCCCAAATAACACTATTTTGGATATTCTTTCCACCCAGGACCCTGTTCATATACACATAAACAAATTTATTAAAAAAATCAATCACTATTCAGATTTTTAATTTCTGGTATTTATTTGATGACCATGACAAACCCTCATGCCCCATAGCCTAACCAGCTTGACAGAGCAGTCTCTGCTGCTAACCCTGCCCAGATCAATGTGAACCACTGGTTTCATATAAGTCCTATGTATGTCTCTGTGAGTGTATGCCTGTGGAATTTTTCCAAATTTTTAATTTATGTATTCCATGTTAACATTCCATGCTTCACAGGGTGGGGGGGTCCATTCTATTAGAGGAATACTGCAGAATACTGAATCTGTATGTTCCGTGTTAAAAAATAAACCTCCTACTGCATGTGTAGAAAGACAAGCAAGTTACAGGTAGAAACCATCTGTGGAGGGACTATTTGACAGTTTCTAAGCAATATTGTACTGTATTTTTTAAGTCAGAGATTTTTTTTTTTATTTGCCCAACTCATTTTCTAAGTGCAATAAGACCCTTCCGGGTGTGGAGTACTGGTGGATACCCAGACATCCAGGGGCTGTAAGGCCCTCTGCTTGTGGCATCAAGCATCATCATGCCCCTGGGTGTGCAGGTATCCACTAGTACCCCACACCCTGTCAGGTCTTATTTCTTATATAACTTAATATATCATATAATTTATTAATGGAAACAGTGTGGTATAGTGTTAGCGCACCGGCTTGGGAACAAGATCAAAGGTTCAAACCCCACTAGAACAAAATAGTTACTGTGTGACCTGAAGCTAGTACTTTAACCTCACAGAGCTCCAGCCCACCCAGCTGTCGAAATGGGCAAAAGTGTGACCCTGTTGAAAACAAGGTACTATATCATAGCAATGATATCTTGGGTAAATAATTGTAAGATAAAATATAATAATAAACTAGAAAACAATGTGTTTATTCTTAGAACAATCACTAGTATCTTCAAACCATTTCCAAAAATCATCTTATGTGATATTTTTATAGTGCTTGAAGATACATTTTGAAAGCTGTAATGTTTGAACAGTTAATACAGTTCTCTTATGTTGCTACTTAAGGAATATCGCCAGGATCAAACCCTTAGTTCCACCCAAGGACCAACCTATGCTGGTACATGCTTTTGTAACCTCCAGGCTTGACTACTGCAACACTCTTTACTTCTGGGTCTCTGGAGGTACCCTCCGCTGAGAGCAGCTGGTGCAGAATGCTGCCACCAGGTTACTGACTGTCCTTTCACAGTCCAGTCATGTGACCCCGGTGTTGCACTCTTTGCAATGGCTTCCTGTCAGGTGGAGGGTTATCTTCAAGGTGAATCTTCTCACCTACAAAGCCCTACTAGGTCTAGGCCCTGGTTACCTGTCTGAGCTCCTGACACCCAGCACTTCGATCCACTCACTCCACTCCTTGGCCATGGGGCACGGAGAGGTTCCCAGGACTAGGCTGAGAAATGCTGGCAACCATGCCTTCAGTGTTGTCAGCCCCGTCCTGTTGAATGCTCTACCACCATTTGTGTAGGAGGCCCCTTCGGTTGAAGTATTTAAAAGGGGTCTCAAGGCCCATCTGTTGGCCCTGGCCTTCCCTAGTGGGGGCTTATGACCAGTATGAATTTTAATATTGCTGCTAAGTTTTTCTAGATCATCTATATTTATTTTATTGTGTTATTTTATTAATTGCTTGCTTGCCTTATTCTGTTTCTGTTTTGATGTAAGGCGCCCAGAGCCTCTGGGATTGGGCTCAGTATAAATAAAACTTGTCTTGCCTTGCCTACTGTACATGTATATACTTGTTGATATAAAATGCAGTGAACTGTTTTATGTTTTTTATATTGATATAAAACATTTTTTGTTTTTCGTATTGATATATCGTCACTGTAGTGCTATATTAGCAATATTTCTAGTTAGCTGATTCCAAGCTTTCATTTAAAAAACAAGACTAAGCCTGTAGCCCTAACAGTTCCAAAGTTATCACATTTCAAAGACAACATCTTTTGAAAGGTCTAACTCTAGAACTGTTGGGGCTAGAAACTTATTTTTTTAATGAAAGCTTGAAAGCCAGCCATTATGAAATGGTGTGGTTATTATACTGTTATTATGTAACAATAGTAATTATATTATCAAAAAAGATATATATATATATATATATATATATATATATATATATATATATATATATATATAATAGATAACCCACTCTTAGGTGTGTGGTTGTGCTCTGATACGTGCGCGCCTTGGTGTTCGTCAACCACCCAAGGCGTGCATATATCAGAGTGCGACCACACATCGTAGAGTGGGTTATCTATCTTATAAAATGGCCAAATTGTTTTTGGAGGGATAAAAGTGCAGGTGTGCGGTCGCGCTCTGATATAGACATGGTCATGTGATGTGTTTTATACAATCAGAACATTTGATTTGAGAATATTATCATCTCCATTTATATATATATTTATAAAATGGGTAAGAAAAAAGAATCAATGCGCTCCATAGCATTGGACAAACACCATCACATGACCGTGCGTATATCAGAGTGCGACCGCACACCTGCACTTTCACCCTCCAAAACATTTTGACATTTATAAGATAGATATACACTCTGAGGTGTGGTCACGCTCTGATATACGCATTTTGGCGTGTTGACGACACCACGGCAAGGTGTATATTGTGATGCGACCGCGACACCTCAGAGTGGTGAGTATCTATTACATATATATATATATATATATATATATATCACAGAGTTGTTTTGTAACATAAATGTACTTTTTAATAATGATAAAGTATATTTATATTTTTGAACAACAAAAAGGAAAATTTCATGACAGCTTCAAAAAATAAAATTAAAAAAGGTCCACTTTTCCTGAATTTTAGTATTAGTCCCCATAATTTAATTTGTATCTATACCCATGCAAATTAATCTTATATCTTAAACTGCATTGCACACATTTCACTCTACCCTCCAATAGCACCAGTTCTTCCTCACTTTTTCAGGGTTTACCTGGGAAAGCACTGGAAGATAATAAATACCCTGCATATTGTATTGATGTCTGAAACCCGTAGTCTTATGTCATCATTAAGAACATAAATATATCTAAAATGTAAAAAAAAAAAAACATTTTTAGCTGGCCCAGTGGCGTGGAGGGTTGAAGCAGTGTTGCCTTACCTCCTGCCATGCCGGCAACCCATGTTCGTGGTACAAGTGGGTCATTGGGGGTTGGCCAGGGTGGGAGAGGATCAAGCATCCAGAGGACAACTCTTCTCTCCAGGGAAGGGGTGGGATGGAGTCCGCTGCTTGACTGACCCCCAGCGGTGGCTGAGGGCCAGCGCAGCAAACTCACACATGGGGGCAGAACTGAACTAGATGCCCGGCATGCCGCATGCGGAAGTGCACACTGCTCAGTCATTGGCGTCATTGTACACCTTAGCTCTGTACTCGGGGCAGGGAAAAAATGGAGAAGAAAAGTGTTGACTGGCAGGATGAAGCCAGTCCCCCTGCCACACTGGGACAGCTGGCACCTCAACTGGGAGAGGCTATGGCCAGTGAAGTAGCCTGGTGGCGGTGATGGGGGGGGGCGGTGAAAGGGGGCCAGTCAGCAGGGGATAAAATACTGAACAAAAAAAACAAAAAAAAACTTTTAATAAACATGAGCTTGCAAACAAATGCAAATGTCAGAGAAACAAACGCCATAAATCAGCCATGTGACGGATCTTTATTTTATGTATACGTGTCACAGAATTTCTCTGTCATCTGTTTGTTGCAGAAAAAGACTGACCATGTAGTGATATAATTAAAGGTTGTACTACTCTCATTGTAATCAGTTTCATAGATGACGCTTACCTAAAGCATTATCTAGTTCTTTTTGAAAATAGACTGTGGTGCTCAGAAACAGGATAGACAGACAGACAGACAGACAGACAGACAGACAGACAGACAGACAGATAGATAGATAGATAGATAGATAGATAGATAGCAATTTTAGAGATAGTCTGAATTGGACTACTATATCTGTATTCCACTTGTAGGGTTCTGATGACATGGTAAACAGCTCAGCATCTCTTGTAGCATTTTTCAGTATTACTAAAACCTTATGTTTTTATTGCAGGATTTTATTTCACACTACATAATATTTATTACAATTTGAATAACACTTTGTCTGAAATGGTGTTTGTTTGATACTGGGTTATCTTTTGATATTTTAATATCTGACCTCCTTTCTATTGCAAAATCTCAAACAGTTTGACTGACTGCCACCACCTGTCTAACTTGTAAGTTCTTAGTAAGTATAGATTTCATCCTCTGTATGCATGTAGAATAAAAATCCATTGATCAAACAGTTTATGTCAATGACCCATAATATTTATCTGCCATTAATTTGTTGTTTATACTGCTTGATATTTATTTATTTTTTCATCTGAAATTACTCAAATTGGGATCACTTCATGAAGTGCATCATCTCATTTTCAAGAGGGTTCCAGGGAGGATCCTTAGAACAGTTGGCTATAAGAACCTACTCAACTGATATTTTTCTGTACCAAAAATATTTTAACAACTGTATTTAATGCAAGACGTGTATACAACATACCAACATTTCACTATCATTTTAAGTAGCCTTCTCAGGTGGATAAGGCACTGGCAAAGCTCAAAGTCCAACCAGCCCAGAGCAAACAAAGCAGTTCTGGTTTGAAGGAGCAGCTAGTCGGTGATGCATGATTGGTGCAGGTAGTGAGGGCAGCCAGCCCCAATTACAAACAAAAGCAAAGACTACCTGCACTGGAAGAAAGAACTGCCAAAGCAGCCAAACGTTGGGCCCAAATGATTGGTCCCTGTGATGAAGCTCTAGTTCAAGTTCAAGTTTATTTTATTGGGAAGATTCCATTGGGCAAGCTCATTTTCAAGGAGGTCCTGGGTAGGATAGCGTACAGCATAAATATATACAATTGAGAGGGCACAGTAGAATTTAAGCAAAGATCTACAAATGCAGTGTCATAACACCAGATTATTATATTTCAATAATGATAAGAATATAAGTTGAGTCCAGAGTTAAATAATATACATATAAGGAAAAATGAAACAATAACAAAAAAAATCACAGAAAATTAGAGTTAAACGTGCACAGCATTCATCAACAATTACATCATTACAAGTGAAGTGCTGGGACAGTGGGCTGAGATCCGGTCCTCCTCTCTAATTCATCTTTGTGACACATTGGTGATTCATTTTCTTTGAAAAACTTTGTTGGTTGGACTTTAGCATTTGTTATAATAACATCATTTTGGTCCAGCAGTTGGAGGCCTTTCACATCTTACTCTGAGTGCATGTAGCCTTTGCTTTTGCCAGAACAACCAAAATGCTGCACATGTTTACTTTTCCATCAGATAGTTGTCTCTTTTAATCACTTAGGATGTCAGGGCTCTCTCTTAGAAAGGAAAAAGAAGAGAGCCATGAAGCGATAGGATTTATCACTGAAAAACAGAGCACCTACAGTACCATTACACACAAACACACATGAGCTGGCACACACGCAGCAATTCATATACAGACTTGATGCACACACATAACACCTACAACACACAGACACACACACACAGAGCTACATATAGATATGCACACACTGACATGCACACTCAGATATTTAAGCAATAAGGCACGACAGGGTGTGTGTTATCGTGTAATAACGTCACTCCTGGGGTGGGTTGAAGCACGAGGCGAAGCCGAATGCTTCCACCACCCCAGGAGTGACGTTATTACACGATAACACACATCCCTGGAGTGCCTTATTGCTATTATACAATGGCTCGTGTGTTAAAAAAAAAAAAAAAGTATGTTTTTTATTTATTTTTATTAGATTTTTCTGTGGGTAAGTACACATTTCAAAAAAGAAATCCCTTTTATTTTGTACCACTGGGTGGCGCTGTTGCTTGGCTGATGCTGTGTGAACAGTGCTGAAGCGCTTGTCATTGAGGTTCTCTTATGTGACGCGAGGGACGTTGAAATGCCGTTTCGCGTCACAGCTTTGTTTCAGTTTTGAATGTCTTCGAAAGTAGCTGTGGAGCATGGTAAGCAACTAACAGTTGCGAATGTCAATGGAGGCTGGTAGTTTTATGTGATTTGCATTGTCTTTAGTTGCGATGAAGGCGAGGGCAGAGGCGGGACTGTTTGAAGCTGCTTCAGGGCGGTCACCCTGGTTACTCAAGCCGCTTGGTTTCGTACTGAAATGCTGCAGGAAATCTGTTGATTCAATTCCGCGACTCAATTGTGGTGGCTGTTGTTAATGTGAGAGCCTAAGAAAATGGGGGCCGCCTGGCACTAAAAGTGTCACGGATTAATGAGGCTTCACAGCAGCAGTGTCTCTAGGACTGGTAGCATGATTTGTGTTATGCGGTCATATGTGTGTGCCTGGACTTAATACAGTGATGTTATAGCTTAATATCATCACTGTCCGAGGCACACACTGACCAATCAGAGTCCAGGAAATTTCATTGCCATTGTATAATACTATATACAGGCACCCACATATACAGCTGCAGTCACAGCACTATATATACATATACAGACACATGCATAGCACTGCCTACACTGACACACAGAGAACACATACTTTTTTAACGGGCAGAGGGGATTGGGTGCAACATGGTCTGGAGAAGCAGGGTGCTTATCTGCTGCAGTGGGCTGGCTGGGGAGGGAAGGGTGGGATTGGGTATTATGTAGGCTAACCAACGGCACCATTCAAACTGCATGTTAGCATTGAGTCACCCAGTATAGCCCAGATAAGATCTTATATCTAATTTCTTTCTTTTACCATTTTTTACAGCTGGGTGGACAGAATCACTGAGAAGTTAGTGACTTGCTCAAGGTCACATAGTGTATAAGTGACTCAGGTGGGATCTGAATCTGGGTCTCCAGGTTCCTATAAGCAAAAGTGGAGTTACAGCAGTTATCAGACAGTTCTCTCACAAAGTAACCAAAGCAAGCAAATGAGTAATGATATCAGCCAGAAACAATTGGTCTGTTCTGCAGATAAAGTAGCAGAAATGTTTTTTTTATTTGCTTACAAACCAAGGTAGGAAAGGGTGCTATTGACAAACTTGAGAAATGGGGACACTTCAGGGATGCTGGCACAGTGACTCCTTTCCCAGTTCCCTTTGAAAGAGGGAGACGCTTCAGCAATGTTACCAGCAGTGGGTCCTTTTCTGGTCCCCATTGGGAGAAGGGGGCATTTCAGCAATACCCCTGCCAGTGGCTCCACCCTTTCCCAGTCCCACTAGGGAGAATAGGACACTCCAGCAATGTTACCACTGGTGGCAGTAGTAGTAGTAGGAGGAGGCTCAGGTTGCTATTACAATAAGTAAATCTGTAAGAAAATACCAGTACATAATACACAAATACATAATTAAAAAAATTCCCCAGTAAACATAAAATAGCTATCACACTAGCTTAGCAGCATAACAAAATACAATTAATAAATAAATAAGTATATAGCACAGCTGGGGTGAACGCTAGATGATACAGTAGAGGATATTTTCCAAACACTTAGCAAAACAGAAAGGTCTTAAGGCGGCACTAGGTCAGAATAGTGCCAGCAAGAACAGCGCAGGCAACAATCGCACCCACAAAAATGCCACCGGTTTTCTTTTTGTGCCCCCTGCATTCCACCATACTAAATGATCCCAACTCTTGGCGGAGCTGATCATGGGGAAAGAAAGAATTTGTGGGGCTGTGGAATACTTGTTTCCATGGCCCCTTGTAAAAACAATAGAAGTCCCGATCAGCAAAAGTGAAGGAGACCAGGATTAGAACCCTGGTTTTCATGGGTATCTGGCTGGGCTACTCCCATGCCTCAGCCCTCTATACCACAGGGTCAGTGCAGCTAGCTATGTGAATTCTCCTGCCCTTGTCCTGTGGCAGCACCATGGACAACAACCTGGGGAGAGCTTATTGCAAGCGCTGTCAATCCCCTCTCACTGTCCATGGCAGTGCTGTTCAGACTAGCACTCTCCTTCCTTGTGCTATTCTGGTAGTGCTACTCTAGTCAGTTACCCTTCAGGCCCCTTTAAAAAGGTTTCCATCAAGGGGTCCTCCCTCAGGGTGTGGTGTGGTGTGTTGGGCCTACCAATTCCCTGTCCACCTCGGGAGATGGGGACACTTCAGCAATGCTGCCAGAAGCACAGTGCTCCCATCATTTTCCAGTCCCCTTCAGGAGAGGGAAACATTTCAGCAATGCCACCACCAGTGCAGTAAGCCCACAATTTTCTGGTTCACCTGAAGAGATGGAACACTTCAGCAATGTTGCCAGCAGTGTGGAGGGCCCAGCCTTTTCCAGTCTCCCCTCCCCAAGAGAGAGGGAAATTGCAGCAATGCTGCTGACAGTGTGGTGGGTCCAATCTTTCCTGGTCCCTAACAGGAGAAGGGAATATTTCAGCCATGTCACCGGCAGTATGATAAGTCTACCCTTTTCTAGTCTCCCTTGGGAGAGAGGAACATTTCAGAAATGTCACTGGCAGTATGATGGATCCATCCTTTTTTAGTCTCTCTCTTGGGAGAGAGGGACATTTCAGAAATGTCACCATTGTCACAGTGGCCCTTTTTCCAGTCCATCTTCTGGCATGTGTGGATGCCAGGGTGGGGGTGGGCGGTCAACAGTGAGTGGTTACAGTATAGGTGTAACTACTGGGATGGGGGACTGGAGTGAGAGAAAGGTGGGTCTCCGTAAACCAAACAAACAAGGCTACACTGCCAGTCCACTGTAAAGGCAAGGATAAACTACTTTAATGAAAACAAACTGGTAGCCACTGGCTGTTATGCAAATGGTAGAGATCGATACATGGCCTATACCACTGAAGTGCAAGTGTGCTCAGATCAGCATCCTGCAGAGACTTACCCCATGGATGCTGGTCACTGCATATTTAGTTCTGGTGTTAACCGTGCCAACCCATATCAAAGTAAAAGAAAAATGACTTTTGTTACACCATGCAGCCTTAAAAAGGTGGTCTAAGCTGGGCTAGCTAAGGCCTTCACTGACAGAAAACAGTACAGTATATGAGCAAGCACACTGAAACATGGGGAAAAGTGGGGGGAGGGGCTGTAGCAATCCCAAGAAACCATGATTGCTTCCCTTCTGACTTTGCATGTATTTAAGGGGCACTTTGAATGCTCATGGGCAAAAGTGTGTGTGTGGGGGGGGCTGCCATCCCTCCTCGCCCATAGTTTCTGGCAATTATGCATATGAGTCATGTAGCAGAGCTCAACAGGCAGGCATAGGATGGGCCACTCCCAAATGCTGATTCTTAGCCTGGACCTGTATGGAGAGTGCCACTGGCAAAAGCGCAGGGTTCAGTGTGGCACTTCCATGTTGCCCCTACTCAATTTTATTTATGTATGTATGTATTTATTTATTATTTATTTTTATTTAAAAGTGACTGAGATAGGCAGACTAAGCCAGAGTTCCTTCAAGGTTGTGATGACACACCCACTACTGCATTAACCTCTGGCCACAGGTGGGACCATTCCACACAGAGATAGGAGACATCAAGGATTCTTTGTTCCTTCCCCTGTGACAACACTTTCCCAGCTGGGTACTACCTGAGTACAGTACCTTACCTCCCCAACTGGAGTAGCTAAGAGCTGCAAAGGGTAGGGAATACTGCACCAGACTGACCTGGAGACCTGCACGAATGTGAGACACTGGCTCTGTAAGCAAGGACACCAACACCTGGATTGTTGAGAAAAAAGGTAAATTTTTACTAAAAATGTGAAATAAATCTCTGAAATAACAGCCATGAATGGCACAACACACCGTGTGAATAAACAGTAAATAAAAACACATAAATTAGCAGTATGTTTCTCACTTTTACTTTTTCCCAGCAGGGCACACCAACGTCACTGATCTTATACTCTCTTTTTCCCTGGAGACTGCAGACACTCACCACCCACCAGCCCCCAAGCACATACACTTTACCCCCTGAAGACTACAGGCACTCACCACCCACCAGCCCTCCAGATAACACACAGGTCCCAGGATAAGCACCCTCCCTGGCCTTGATCCCTGAGCTTTTTCACTCTTTAGATCTAAGGAATGCAGTGACTACTGGGCCATACCTCCAAGCAGTCAGTCCACTGACCCCTTCTGCCAGATACCCTCCCTGGTATCCAATTACACAATTACCCAACACTTGGCTATACCTCAGACCCAAATGCAATATGATTCACTTGCCTTAAGGGTATACAGTGACTACTGGGCCTATACCTCCAAACAGTCAGCCCACTGACCCTTTCTGTCAGATACCCACCCTGGTATCCACTCACACAGTTGCTATACTTATCAATATACTCTAAAACATTTAAAAATCATTAGACATTTATACACATTAATTACTGTAAAACAAAGCATTTAGGAATGACAGTGGCATAAAACATATTGAATACTGGTATATTAAAAGCTGTGACATTATCCCCCCTCAGTCATTTCAATGTTCAGTCCTTCAGATGACAAAAGTCTCTTTAAATTAAGAAGGACTGAGGTAAATTCTCTGTAAATCAATGTCACTTTAACTTTTAAAATAGTCCCCCAATTGTATCAATAAGATTTGTACAATACCACACTCCTTTGGGTTACTAAGTTTCATACTAAGTATTGAGGAGCTAAGGGGGCCCATGATTGATCCATAACAGCACTCCTTTCCTCTTTACCCATAGGATGTTGGATTGTGGCCTTCTAAGATATAGGTATCTAAGTTTCTTTTAAACTGTGCCTTACTTGAAGCATATACATTTCTTCCGGTAACCCATTCCAGGGTGCCACCACTCTCTGAGTGTAAAAAGCCATACGCTTACTTGTGTTACACTTTATATGTCTTAGCTGAAGGTGGTACCCTCTGGTACCCAGTTTATTGTTTTTAAACTGTAGATTTATTTCATTTAACATATTGTCATCTTGCATTATATCATGACAGAGCATTAAGTCCCCTCTGACTCTTCTTGTCTCCAATGACATTAGCCTTAGATCTACTAATCTCTGCTGATAGGGCGTATCCTGCATGCTGTGCACCATCCTTGTGCCCCCCCTCTGCACCCTCTCTAACTCTGCCACTGCCCCTTTATTTACGGGGCCCCTACACAGGGGCACCATAGTCCAATATAGGCCTAACATAGGCTCTGTACAAGGGCATAAACACAGCTTCCTTTCTACTTTTGAAGTTCTTTTTTATATTCCATAAGACCCTGTTTGCTTTTATTATTTGTTTGTCACACTGAGCATGGTACTTAAGTTTTTGGTATACTAATATGCCCAGGTCCTTTTCTATCTCTGACTTCCTAAGGGTTTGCCCATTGATCTGATAACTGTGTTCTGGATTTCTGTTTCCCATATGGATCACACAACATTTGTCTATGTTAAAACTCATTCCCTTTTCAGTTGCCCATTTGTTAATTTTGTCCAAATCCTTCTGTATTGTCTCTGTCCCCTCTGTCTGTGTAATTAGACCGGCCAGCTTAGTATCATCTGCATATTTACTTACCCAGTTGTAGGCCCCTTTCCTCATTTGTGCTATGAAGACTCTAAACAGTACAGGCCCCAGGACTGACCCCTGAGGGACCCCCCAGTCACAGGGATCTCAGCAGAAAGATAGCCATTTATTCACACACTCTGAGTCATATCCACCAGCCAGGCCTGGATCCACTGGCATACTCTATAGTCCATATCTATTTCTGACAAACAGTTTAGTATTTCTATGTGCGGTGCTTTATCAAAGGCTTTAGCAAAGTCCATGTATATACAATCCACTGACTCCCCGCCCCGTCCAATGCCGCTGAAATTTTCTCATGAAAACATAACATGTTTGTCATCCACAACCTGCCGGCCACAAATCCATGCCGCTCCCTATCATCCTGATCAGCCTCAGTTAGGTATAGATTTATTACATCCTTTAATATTGATTCCATCGGCTTGTCTGGCACCGACATCAAACTTATGGGCCTATAGTTTGTGCAATCTGCTCTAACTCCCTTCTTATGAATTGGTATCATGTTTGGTGCTAACCAATCCCTAGGGACTGCCCCTTCCCCCAGTGACTTCTGGAAGATAAGATTGAGAGGGATAGCAATATTTGGTGAGAGTAATTTAAGAATGTTGTTTGATATGTTATCAGGCCCTGCTGCGTTTGTATTCTTTAGTGTCTTTATTTTATTTAGAATAACTTCAGCTGAGATCCTTATGTCTAATGCTTTATTTGGGTTAAATTTTACCAATCCCATAGACTTAGCTGTGAAAACTGTACTGAAGTATCTATTAAATATATTTGCTACCTTAGTGGGATCCAATATTTAGGCTTCCCCTTCCTTAATAGTGCATAGGTTATTGTTAGTTTTCTTCAAAGAATTTACATAGCTATAGAAACTACATATTATCCTTATGTACTGTGGAAGCCAGCTTTACTTCTGTCCTCTGCTTGCTTCTTTTTATCGATTTCTTACACTTGATCTGTGCCTGTTTATATTTAGCCCAGGTAGCGGTATTTCCATTCACTTTATCATTTTGATATAAGCGTTTCTTTTTATTTACTGTTTTGAGTATCATTTGTGAGCCATCTAGGTTTTCTCCCATTCCTGTTGTACGCCTTTACCTTTTTTATAAGTTCATTACATACTACAAATATTTGCTTTTTAAGAATAACCTACATTTCCTCAACTGCTTTATTCCCCAGTAACCTTTCCCAGTTTATGATTTCCATTTCCCTCTGAATATTTTCCTTGTCCACTGTTTTTATATGAAAAACCTCTCTGCAGTCTTTCTCCAAGGGGACGTATTGCTGATATGAGAAACATTCCCCTTCATGGTCACTACTCCCCAGTGGTGCAGTTGTTTGGCATCCCAGAATATTTATATCCTTCACTGCCATAACTAAATCTAGGGTGTTCTTTCCTCTCGTGGGATCAGTCACAGATTGGGTAATGTCCAGCTCCTGGCAGAGCTCCAGAACTGCTTTACTGGTTAGATTCGTGGCCAGTTGGCTCACCCAGTCGATGTCCTTACAGTTTAAATCCCCCACCATTATTACCTTGCCTATTTCACATGCTCTAGTTAGTTCTACATTGATCTGATCTGACAACTCCTTTGATGCCCCTGGTGGCCTGTAACAGACCCTGATTATTATGTGTTTTTGAGTATATGTAATTATCTGGCTCCAGATTGTTTCTGACCCAGTTTCTCCTGACTTGACCTTTTCAGTTATATCTGTAGCTTTCATTTTGTTTGATATATATGCTTCCCCCCTCCTTCCCTCCCTATCCTTGTGGAACAGAGTGAATCCAGGAATCTCTCTACCCCAGTCCCTTTCCTTGGTCCATCAGGTCTCTGTGATAAATGCCATATCCATGTTATGTCCCTCACATATACAGTAAGTGCCTCGAGTTCCTCTTTTTTATTATTTAGACTCTGTGCATTTATTAGCAGACATTTGTTAACAGATTGTGTAGGCCTTAACTCTGGTTTAGGATTCCTGCCATGCTGTGCCTTATCTTTTAGGTACTGCCCACCTCCCCCCACCATACCTAGTTTAAATATCTGCCCAGCATTCCCTTAATTTCAGATGCCAGTGTTTTTGTGCACAGGGAGTTTAGATGTAACCCGTCCCTTCTGTACAGATTTTTTTTGTCAATAAACCTCCCACAGGTGTCTATGAATGTGATGTTCCTAGCACCACACCTGTTTAACATTCTACTATTGATTCTTTGAATGGTGCAGTTTTTTTCAGGGTTGCATCCGTAGTTTGGTAATATTGCTGAGATGATAGGTATTTGTCTTCCAGTACTTATTAAATCAACACATTCCATGAGCTCGTCCGCTATATCTTTTTCATGCTCCCTCGCCCCACATGGAGCACAACCACTTTTTGTTTAGGTGCATTTAATAATAATTTTGGTAAACGCAGTTTGATGTCCCCAACTCTTGCCCCGGTAAACAGTTTACAGTCATGTTCTTTTTACAGCCCATAGTAAGTACAGTATCAGTATTTTGAATTATAGAATCCCCTATTACCAGTATTTCTGTCTCCAGGATTGTTTCAATGGTTTCTATACCCTGAGTTGCATCCACTTTGAGTGTCTCAGTGCTCTTAATATTGTTGCCCAAGTATCAGCCTCCATTCCCTCACTTGCAGTTGTCCAGTTACAGACATCGGAGCCATCACTAAAGCTCATAGTTAATATTTTGGGGGGCCCTACACTAGATGTTCCAGGCATTTCAGTTGTCAATTGTCCCCGTGCCTCCTTAGCCTGGGATTGTATATGTTGGGGGTGTTTTTGCTGCCATTCCCTCAGTTCCAATTTTAATGCAAAGTTTTCTTTACTGTTAGCATGCAGATACCCAGGTATGTAAGTATTTGATGGGTTCCTAGTGTACATTTCACATTGCTCACATTTTAGGAGGTCTTCTGTGCTGCACAGTGTTTCCAGCACCTGCTCTACACTAATATTATCCTCCATAGCGTGTTTTGCATCTATGAGTGCAGATGTAGCGATTTCAGACAGTTACCACTCACACTTACCTCTCTGGCAATTTCTGTGAATTCTGCCGACCTCTACCCTTCGTGCTCACATCGCTCGCTTAGGTGCCTATTTAAATACCACACGAACCGGAAGTTGTGTCACTCCCGCCCGCTGCACCCGAGTACAGATTTACACCAAAGTTTCAATTTCAGTTCTATCTTTTCCCCACTGGTGAAAGAAAGTACAATTTTATCCTCAGACTGCACCAGAATCCACAACTGTTGTCCCTGATTACGGCCCCTCCGCAGTTCGCCCTAGCAACGGCTAGACTGCAGTACAGGCCCCCTCCAAGTTCCTGCTTCCTGCTGTCACAAAACAGAGCACTATGGTATTATGAGACACCAATAGAAATAGTTTAATAAATGAACTGTGTATCTCTTCAGT
Source organism: Neoceratodus forsteri (assembly GCA_016271365.2). Taxonomy (NCBI): domain Eukaryota; kingdom Metazoa; phylum Chordata; order Ceratodontiformes; family Ceratodontidae; genus Neoceratodus; species Neoceratodus forsteri. The sequence continues at coordinate 839,413,198 of CM028131.1, forward strand.
ATGTGCGCCACTGAAACAGGCTTTCACCATACGTTTTGTTTTGTTCACTCCTGTCAGACCATACACAATATTGCCTTTTTCATTTTTCTGAAGAAATTCTGTTGTTGAAGTTGCTGAAGAATTATTGAAGGTTTCTTGTTGTTGGAGGCTCCTCTTGAGTTGGCAGTTTCTTGGTGTCATCATGAGAAGCAAGGATTTCTTCAGGTTGTAGCATTTCTTCTGTGAGGAAAATGTGGCATAATGGGATCATCAGGCACTTGAAGCAACAGTCTTTCTATTCTCACCCTGTTCTCACTTACTACCCTATCTGACCCTACACCAGGGGTCAGGTGATCCACTTATCCTATACTGTATTTACGTAAAGGCTGTCACTATCAGGCTCTATACTGCATCAGGCCTCTTCAGACAGGACACCCACTTGGCTTGGGCACCTTCCTTCTTGATCGTTCTCCCTGCTCAGACTCCCTGCACACTGGCTGTGCAACTACTTTTATAACCCAAATGCATTTGCATATGCTAATTTGTGGTCAGTGAGTGGACGTTGACCTGTCTAGTGACTCAGCACCAATCAAAATTCTTTCTGTAGCAGCACAAGCCACAACAGAATACTCAGTTTTGAAGTTCAACTTCCCCTCTCAACATTCTAAGGCTTCCTTTTTTTTTAACTCTTAGTCTCATTTTAAAATACATTTCTTTGTCACACAAAATAAGCACTTTCTTCATGTTTAAGCATGTTTTCACCAAATTTTTTTCTTAGAGTATTTCTGTCATATTATTTTACATTATGTTATTTTAGTGCATTTACTCAGTTTATCTCTCAACTGTATTATCTCCTTGCATTGTAATCAGTTATTATGATGAACCTCCTGCCTTAAAATCTGTATTTTGTTTACCGTATTTTGTTTTCTGTTTTGCACACGACTCTGGGCTGTCTCTGCCCTCTGTTATGGAATGTTGCTCAGTTCTATACCTTCCCTCCTAATGTAATATATGGACTGATTGATGTCACGCACCATTTCATTTTTTAACTCCCCTGTATTTGTGTTGTTTTACTATGTCTACCGACGAGGAGCCTTTGCAAAAGAGTTTATTGACTCAAAGGGTGTAATTCCGATTGCCCAATAAATAAATAAATAAAATAAATAATGGATAGAAAGTTGTCATCCTAAGCTCTCTGCCAAATTTTCTCTGACAAAATGACCCACAGAAAAACTAGCACCCCCATATTCAAAAGTCCCTTGGAAAATCGTGCGATTTTGCACTAAGGGGGATGGAATCAGGTTGTACATATTCTTTCTATTATTACACATATTACCTTTTTTGTTTGATAATGACATGAAATTATGTGTTTGTGTATTTTCTGAGTAGGCATTTATTGTTTTTCTTTACTGAAATATGCAGTTTTGTTAGCTTTTATTTTATTCTTTGTTTTCTGGTGTATATACATTTTCAATCTGATTCTTTATTTCAATAAAAAAAATCCCCATCTCATTTCAAGAAGTGCCTTGTGATCTTTAACATCCTCCAGAAAAACTACCTGAAAAGGCAGACATAACCTTGGTATAATGTTTCATCTGAAGGACAGCACATCCTGACAGTAAAGCAGCCCTTTAGTACTACACCTGGGTGCAAACGTTTATGGTATGAGCCCAATCCTGGTATGGGACTAGAACCCGCAACCTTCTGGCTCATTGGCAAGTGTGCTACCAACAGAGTCACACTGAGATCTGAGTGTTCTTGAGCACACTAAGGCAAATGCTGGTGGGCATTCTGGCAAGACGAGCTAAAGATGAACAAGAAATTAACCAGCTAGAGTTCCTGAAGCCACTTTGAAAAAACATCATATTTAGTCATATTTCAATTCATGTTTCATACTTGTTATGACTTTAGTGCTCTCTTTGTGTTGATAACCAATAATCATATGCAATAACACAAAAACAGCATCACTGTCAGTTAGACTTTATCTGCTCTGGACACTTGCCTACAACTGACATCACAGTCCTCTACTTGTGACATTGAAGTCATTCTCCCTGCAGCAGCCTGTTATATCATAAGCGGAGGACTGTGATGTCAATTGTAGATGAGCAGCCAGAGTATAGTATATGCAGTCTTGGGGAAAGTGATCCTTTTTTGTGTCTTTACATTAATATGAATGGTCATAAAGACAAAGAGGAAGCTAACTTGATGGAATATTAGTTGAAATCTGTCTAAAAATGTATTTATTTATTTATTTATTTATTGAATTTTGATGACTGGGTCAGCCCACTGGGCCCACGAAGGTCCCTTTTTCAGGGGCGACCCAGGGAACAGAAGCAATATAATACATACAGTCAGCTGATACAGGGTTTACCATCCAACAAACTTTAAATCAGAAACACTGTAACATGAGAAAATCATTATGAACTACTGGGCCAAGATATATCAAAGCAGCAGTATGTTTTAGTCAGCAAAACAATTAGTTACATAGTGTTATTTTAGCAATAACGTATGTCTGTCATTCTTAGAGTCATCATCATTGTATTTGTAATTCCCTCAGATACATAAATATTTTTTAAACTTATATTATATTTTGCAGTGCAGAAGAAAAGCCATTACAAACAATTCCTGCCCAGGGAACAAAATATAAAAACAGTTCAATCAAATAGTACATCATATATACTGTAATAATCAGTAAACTTTAACTGTATCACTTAGTATGTGACACATCATTGGCAGGGACAATCAATGACTTTTTCCACAGAGATATTAAAATAAACATGCTGAGACAATCCACCAGGGAGTGTCATGGTCAATGCAACATTCTAAAATATTCTGAAAAACTAACTCTAAATTCTCAACCCATATCATGGGAATTAGGGTATTATGTATCTACTGTACTGTATTTGATGTAGAATGTCTGCATGCCAGAACATCCACACTGAGGCTGCAGGCATTATTTTCAAGCGGGTTCTTGGAGGACAATTACAGCAGCAATTGCTGCAAACAAATATATGAAGGATACAGGGGTCAAACTATAAGTTAGTTTGACCTCAGTGGTAGGGAAAATGATGGAATCACTTCTGAAGGAAAGAATTATTGAATTCCTAGAGGCCAGCAGGGTACAGGACCCAAGGCAACATGGATTCACAGTGGGAAGGTCGTGTCAGATGAATCTAATAGATTTATTTGACTGGGTGACCAAAGTAGTAGACTAGGGAGGGGCTGTGGACATGATATACCTAGACTTTAGCAAGGCATTTGACACAGTCCCACACAAAAGATTAATATACAAGTTAGCCAGCCTTGGAATGGGTCCCAAGGTGGTAGCCTGAGTAAAAAATTGGCTGGATAACAGGACGCAGAGGGTAATAGTAAATGGAGTCCACTCTGAAGAAGGGGGGGTTACTAGTGGGGTACCGCAGGGTTCAGTACTGGGACCAGTCCTCTTTAATGTCTTTATAAGTGACATTGCAGAGGGTCTGGAAGGAAAAGTATGTCTCTTTGCAGACAACACAAAGATCTGCAACAGGGTTGATACACAAGATGGGGTGGAAAGGATGCGAAGGAACCTGGCAAAGTTGGAGGAATGGTCAAATGTATGGTAGTTTATATTCAATACAAAGAAGTGCAAAGTAATGCACCTGGGAAACAAAAACCCAGGGGAAGAGTACACAATGGGTGGTGAGATACTAACAACAACAAAATGGAAAGGAACCTGAAGTAGTCATATCAGATGAGCTAAAGGTTGGCAAACAATGTGAGAAGGCAGTAAGGAGGGCTGGGGGGATACTGGGATGCATAGAGAGAGGCATCACCAGTAGAAAACAAGAAGTTGTTATCCCTCTGTAAAGACAGTTGGTAAGACCCAATCTGGAGTACTGTGTGCAGTTCTGGAGACCCCCATCTCTGCAAGGACATAGACAGGATAGAGGCTGTCTAGAGGAGGGCAACTAAAATGGTGCAGGGTCTGCACCAGAAGACATGAGGAGAGAGACTAAAGGAGCTTAATATGTATACCCTTGAGGAAAGGAGGGAGGGGGCATGATAGAAACTTTCAAGTTCCTCAAGGGAATCAACAAAGTCCAAGAGGGTAACATCTTTTAGAAAAAGAGATGTGCAAAACAAGGCGGCACAATTTGAAGACAGAAGGGGGATGGCTCAGAGGTAATGTGAGGAAAATTTTTTTCACGGAGAGGGTGTGGATACATGGAATGGCCTTCCTGAGGAGGTCGTGGAGTCAAAAACAGTGGGGGAGTTCAAAAATGCTTGGGACAGACATTAAGGCAATTCTAGTGAGGGGGTAGGAGGAAGTAGGCTGTTGGTTAACTAGGATCTGCAGCTTATCCATTAGGTGGGGAAATGGGCAGACTAGGTGGGCCAAGCGGTCCTTATCTGCCATCAAATTCTATGTTTCTAAGTGTCTGCGCTGCGCATCTGAGATGCGCCGTCCCAAAAAATGCAATAATCAGAAGGTGCGCCAGAAGATGCGCTGGTGCATCTCAGGTTGAATATGCCAAATATGTGCCATTGTGCATCTGGACATGGGCGGTACATCAGGGCAGGTTTGAATATGGGAAATTGAGCAAGACAGCCTGGACAGTGGAGCACTAAAAGGTAGAGCAGCCCACAGTGATGGTGCATGTCAGATGGCAGTAGCTTCACAGGGCAGCACCCCAAGTCACAGGAGAAGACAGTGGCACAGGACCAGTGCAAACATCGGTGCAGGCATGGCCCTCAGGGGCACAGTACAAAGCACCACACATAGACCACCAATCAAGGGGAGTACCATGCACACTGGGCACAGCATACAGAAGGGCATGGATGTGGTACCAAAGCACTGGCAGTGCCAAAGGAGAGTGCAGATTGGCCAGGCACCATGATGACAGGGTCAAAGTGCCAAGCAGGGCAGATGTGCCAGCCAAAGTGGCCACATAGTGTGCCACCATTACAGAGCCACATTGGCCAGGAGCCACAGGCCTCACAGGGAGCAGACACCAACAGTGACACAGGACCACCAACAGTGCAGCTCCAGCACAGGGGCCATGACAACAGCAGAGCAAGACACAGCAGCAGCACAGGGAACTAGTGCAAGGAAAAACAAGGGGCACCATCACAGAACCCCCAGAGGCAGGGCTGGGGAAACTGTGAGGAACACAGTGGAGGTAACACCTGGGGGACAGGACATAAGGGTGTGCAGTGGCAGGGACACAAATGGGCAGTGAGAAATAAGTGGCAGTGGGCCATCCATGCCATACAGCAGGTGACGCAACTACCATCAAAGGAAGGACCACAGAGACAGGCACAGTCAAGATGGAAACAACTTTACTGAACATAACAAGCATAAAGCCAATGGATACCAATAACAACAGCAGTAAAATCAACAGGAAGCAGAAACACCATAAATAACTAAATACATGAACTAAGGGGCTGTGGGGCAGAGTGGGACAGAGAATAGGTGATGCAGGGGGGTGAATTATATACAAGTGGAGGGCAAGGTAGTGGGTGTGGGGCCAGGTTAATAGGGGCTATTTACAAGAGAGGCAGTTCAGCATGGCCACACAGGCCTAGTGCTCACTGCTGTGGCATGACCACCCCCTGTGAGGGCACTCAGTGTGTTGCAGAGCCCTCAATATGGCATGTGCCACCCTAAGGATGGCCTCCTGGCAATGGTACATCACGTGGAGTAGTTCCTGGCTGGTAACAATCTGCCCCCACAGAACCATCCATCCCTGGATCCATCTGTGGCAATCCACCCCTGCATGGGCATCCTGTCAACCTATGGGGGGGACACAGAACATGGACTCAGTGCCACAGCCTACCAAGGAACACACAGTCCCCCCCCGGAATGGAGTGGACACATAAGCCAGAGGTCGGGCAGGCCCCTGCACAGGGTTGCCACAATGTCCAGCTCATGACAGACCAGCCAAGTGCCATGCAGCAGTGCCACACAGAGCATGGGATGTGGCACAGGGAACAGGCAATGGCAACCTGTGTATGCACTGGATGTCGCCAAGGGACATGTGGCCATGTCTCTCACAGCATGTGAACCATACGTCCACGTGCCCTATGTGTGTAGGCCCAGTGGTGGCCCGTGTGAGCACTGATGAGCACCCATGGTCTTGCACAGACACACTGGATGGGGACCAACACATAGGAGCCAGGTGCACAGCGGAGATACCACACAGTGCAGTAACACCAAACCATGTGTGCGAGGCCGACACCACATGGACATGCACAACAAGTAGGCCATGGCCTGCAGTGGGAAATGCAAACCCCCCAACCCACTGAACAGCAACACGCAACACTAGAAGCACACTTACCTGCAGCAGGGTGTGACACACCCCTGTGTGTGCCATGGCTGTCCCCACTTGCTGCTGCACCATCACCAGCCCAGCTGCTGGCGAGGCTCTGGGTCTGTTGACACTCCTCCCGACCTGAAAGGGGGATATAATGGTAAAGGCCTAGTGAGCATCATGCAGAACCACATGGACCCCCTCCAACACCCATTGGCCTGACAGTGACATGATGCAGCATGGGCCAGCACAATGCATACCCTGGTGACAGGCAACTCTCAAAAGGGGATCATCATGGATACAGCAACACCACCATGGCCCACCATGGCCCCCAGGGCCAGACAGTGGCATGCATGGTGGCATGGCCCTGGCCTTGTGACCATGGCCATGACACCCATGTTGGCAGTGGCACCCACCCCGGCCACACACCCACAAACCCCCAGAAGCAGGCATAGCAGGCAAGAAAAGCATGCACACAGGACCTACATACCTGAGTGTGGCAACGTCCCCCTGCAGGCCTGGTCTCGCAGGCAGTTCAGCCTGCCTGGGTCTCTCCTGCTTAGGTCCCAAACAGGTGCCAGCATTGCCAACCAGTCCTGGTGATGCCTGTCCTCTGGGTGAGGTACTCTGCCACCTTGGCCCACACCTGGGCCCAGGCTTTCTTCAGCTCCTCAGACCCAAACAACTGCCCTTCCAGGGGCACCACAACGTCCACTAGGTTGGCTAGCTCCACATCCCCCCAATTTAGGGTGCGGGGCCTGGTCACCTGTGAATGATCAGCATGTGCCATACTGCTAGGGAACAGTTGCTGCAAGTGTGGCTCACTGGAAAGGTCTAGTAGGTATGCGTCTGGGGAATGCCAGTTGTGCACATGTGCCATAGATATGCACGATAGCTGCAGCATGGCGCATTACTGCACATGAGCAGTAGCACATGGCTGAGCAGAAGGATGGGGTCATGCCCCCTTGCTACACGCATGCACAGCCACGTGGCAGTGCCATGTTGGGGAGGTAGGGCAATGCTACAGCTCTAGCCATCCGTATGGCATATATCGGCGACCATACACAGCACATGTCAACTGCGTATTAGAGAAATGTGTTGGGGTATGCGCGATGCACCTGCCATGACATCACGCATCCACGATCATGCAAGTCAGTGACATTATGGCCTATCTTGCATGGGTCGGAAATGCGCATGTAGAGATGTGCTGCCCAAATAGATGCATGATGCGCATTGAGATGGGCCAGGTGCAAATGTGCACTATTCAGCCAGAATATGCAAATGTCCTCATTGCCCAATCCTTGCCCAAGTCCACACATTTGCATCCCATTACATTCAATGTAGAAAAGATACCAGATCAAGGGGGCATGATCTGAAATTGGAGGGAGGGAGATTAACAGGTAACATGAGGAAGTTTTTCTACATGGAGAGGGTGGTGAATGCTTGCAATAGTCTGCCACAAGAGGTGGTAGGGGAAAGCACAGTGGAGGGGTTTAAACATGCCTGGGACAAGCACAGGGAAACCTTGGGCAGGAAGGGAGTGATGAAAAGCCACTGACCACTTAGGGTGAGTGGATGCGTACATGTATAGGACCTATGGGCAGGCTGGATAGGCCTAGCGGTCCTTATCTGCTGACAATTTCTATGTTTCTATTACAGGCTGCACTGCCCCTCATTTGCATGTGCTGAGCCATAAATGGGCTGCCCTGCGCCACCCCTCCTCACAGGTGACCGACAGGAACTGCAGCCTTGGAGGTGAATGTTTATATTTTGACTGTTACAGTGTTTGTTGCACTGCATCCAGCAAGCCCTGCACACCATGCCACTGATGCTGGGCCTGTGCTGATGTCTGTCTGCTTCTGTTCACAGGCACCAGTATGGTAGTTGAGGAGGGGAAGAAGAGAAGGTGGCCAAACTTCACTAATGACAAATTGCAGGCTCTCATAGAGGCCTACCTCCTGTGGGCAGACCGCCTAACCTGCGAGATGGGTACCCAGCAGGAGCAGGTAAAGGGCTGGGGAGGAGATAACACAGGCAGTCAAGGCCCATGAGATGTACAATCATACACCCCAGGAATGTATTAAACACATTACCAGCGAACATACAATGGCCGAGGAGTGGCTGGCCCTGTTCAGGGTATCCCAGGGCGCCACTGGGGGTGGTCCCTCTACAATGCCTGCCCTGTTGGCAAGGGATGCAATGCTTGCCACATCCCTCACATGCCACCATGGAGGGTGTCCATGGTGGTGGCTTCCAGACCAGAGGTGGCCCATCGTATCACTGTGAGTATACATATGACAGTTACGGAGGAGGGCTGCATGTGGTTGTCATGGGTGTACTTGTCCTGCCATGCAGGCCAAGCCACTGTGTTCCCACGGTGCCCTGCCATCATTGCCCAGCACTGTCGTAGTACGCCACATCCTCTGGTGTTGTGTGGTCCAGGCCCAGTTATGTGCTAAGCGCCGACAGCACCAGGCACACAGGCCTCCTGTGGGTGCCCTACTGACTGGGCCATGGGTGGCGTGTGCATGTACACCTCTGTGGCAACAGTGGGATATTGCAACCGCCAGCCCCTGAGGCAGGTGTGCCACATGATGCCAGCTGTGCATGTGACCCAAACAGTGCAGGGGGTGGAGGTCTGTCATTGACTGGGTCCCGGTCTGGCTGTCATGGCCACGCCCCACAATGTACCCTGTTGGTGCACGCATACGCAGCCTCGCAGCACACATGCTGCAGTAGTGTGTGTGCAGTATGGGCCACAGTGGTGACCCATGGGCTGTGTGTCACCACCTGCACACCTGTGTCACACATGCACACCTCCATGTGTCCAGCTCTCTCCCAACAACATGGATACACAGCCTTGACCATGCTCTCCTATTCTGCCTTACAGCTCCATCACACCTCAAGGGTGCTGCCATCCAGTGGGCTAGGAGGCGGATTAACCCATCCCATCCATGTCCGCCATGGCTGTGGCCGATGCAGTGGGTGATGCTGCACATGTGGGTGAACATTCTGGGGCAGGTTGATCTCAACCCCCTGCCCAGTATTAACATCCTTGATGACCTCACTGCACTGGCTTCGACCATGGGTGATGATGATGATGATGATGATGATGATGATGAAAATTCCACCCAGCTGGGGAACCACATGCATGGCACCGTCACAGCCAGTGTAGTTCCAGTTGCCACACGGACAGAACTAGGGAGCTGTGGCCATCCTGGTCCCTCACATGCCCCTCCCCAACCCCACTACATGCCATCTAATGCTGCAACAGCCATGGTTGGCCAGGAGCAGGGTGCCACTGTGGGGTCTGGGTGTGGAGCCTCCATACAGCAGGGTGTTGTGGACCAGCAACGGCCTGCACGGGCACATGACATGGCTGACCTGAGGCCACGGTGCCTGCCCATGCACAGCCCCCAACCCAGCAGTGGCCTGTTGTCCAGCGTTCACACATAGTGGATGTGGCAATGCAGGCCAATACCCCCCACCACCACCCATCAGCCCCCAGAAGACATGTCCCGGGCTGACAGGCTGGATGAGCACACCCAGGTCCTGCGGTCATCCATGGAGTGCCAGGTGGCGCTCAGGGAGGCTGTTCACAGCCTGCAGGTGCAGGTGGGTCTCATGAATGAGCATGCAGTTGTGAGGCATACCCAGGTGCTTGGCGAGTTGCACCAACTGCAGTTGGACATGATGGCAGAAATGAGTCTTAAGCCAGCTGATATGACCGCAAGTCTTGACAGGATTTCACAGGCCACTGAGGTGGGCTATGCAGCCATGTCATCTCATGCCTACAGGAGTTCTGCTACACGACACACAGTGCCACCAGCACTCCCACATCATGGTGGTGCATAACCCCCTTATTGGAGACACCGTCCCCTACCATCCTTATCCCCAACACCCCTGGATCCCATTTGGAATTCAGTATCCCAACTACCACACACACCTGGTCACAGTCGCGTGGATCAATGCCTTAGGGGTGGAGTATTCCCCCCCTTGTACCAGGTGGACATTCAATGGGGTGCACCTTGCCTGTGCATGGCCACCCATGTGTCTGTGGTGGCTGTTGTGGAAGACAGTAATGCCATCTGGGCGCAGTCAGCCTATCCATGTTGCCCCTGGCCATTATTGCTTGCACACCTACCCAGCATTGCCCAGGACTGTGTGCAGTGGCACACATGCACACACATTCCTGTGGCAACCATGTCCCTGCTGTCTGTGTGGTATCCGAGCCATGGGTGTGGGCCATTGTGTCATGGTCTGTGGCATTGGTGTGATGAGTGTGGCCTTGGCTGACTGCTGTGCGTGTATGCCAGTGATGTCTCTCTGATCCATGCCATTCCCCCACATGTACCTGTGTTCCCCCTTGGCATTGCTGCCTCTGCAGTGGATGCCTGTGCATGGTCAAGTTCGCATGTCCTTCCACACCACTGCATCTATGCTGCAGCTGCCTACCTGCCCATTAGGGTATTCTTGGGCCCCCCTCTGCATGAGTCTCTAACTGCCCTGCCCTATCCGATCTCCCTCTGTCACTTATCTGTGGTCTCCAAAGTGCTCCTCCATGACTGTGTCCCTGTGCTGTTGTGCCCTAGTGGCCAGCCATGGGTCCCTTCTATGCAGAATCTGCTGCTCACCCTCCACCTGCGGATCCTCATCCTCAGAACTGTCACCCTTCTGTGCCTGAACAACTATTCCATGGTCAATGGCCATGTTGTGTAGCATGCAACAGGCCAGGAATATGCCACAGGCCTTGTCAGAGCTGTATTGTAGGGCACCACCGGACTTGTCCAGACATCTGAATCTTATTTTTGAGCATGCCAAACACATGCTCAATGATGTATGTAGCAATGTGTGCCTCATTGTATCTCTCGTTGGTCTTGGATGAGGTCAGCAGTATGGGGTGAGCAGCCACAGGTGCAGTGGGGAGATACTGTCACCTGTGTGGGGGGAATGCAATTTGTTAGTCACCAGCAGACATCTACTGTACCCCAAAGGGCCCACCCTGGCCTGTGTTTGCTGCCTGTGTCTGTCCACCCCATTGCCATTTCTCTACACCCGGCACACGCTCTGTCATGCCTCTGTGCACCCTTCCAGCTGTTGGTCGTGCACTGCCGGTACATGAATGGTGTGCCTGCCCTCTGTCCTGTGCTGCACAGCCTCAGCCTAGCCTATTCGCTCAGCTAGTCACTGTCCTGTCTGACTGCGGTACTCTGCCCTGCCCCAGATGCTGTTCTCGCCTCAGGGTGTGTATTGATACATGCCCTGTCATCCGTGTCTGCTGTGTATCTACCCCTGCCCTGCCACACCCCTGGCATGCACACACCCCCATCTCTGTCTGTGTGCCCCACTCCAGTGGACTCCCCTGTTTCAGTGTTCCCCATGGCTGTTGGCCAGTGCATCAGCCCTGTCACTGCCCCGCCTCCCCCGTACTGCCACCTGCAGTGTGTGCTCTGTAGGCATGGGGTTCAGCCCCACTCACCCACTAGGTGGCCGCTGTGTACCTGCCTGTTCTCAAATAGGCAGCACAGGACCAACTGATGCCAGATGTAGGCATCATGTACACTCCCAGGAAAACTGGTGCAGACATTGCTGATGCACCCTACAGCATTGCACATCACCTGGCAATTGACAGAATGGTATCCCTTTCTGTTCATGTACGTGTCATTGCTGGGGCCAGGTGGTGCCCTGATTGCCACATGAGTGCAGTCAATGGTCCCTAGCATGCATGGCATGCATGCCACCCTATGGAAGTGCTGCACCATTACTGTCCATTCTGTGGGTGTGCTAGGGAATGCAATGAACTCCGTAGCATGAGGCAGCAGGGCCATGAGGAATTGTGTGAGGAGACGGGATGTGGTGGATTGTGTGATGCCAGTGGTGTCACCCACTGATATCTGGAAGGTATCCATGGTGGCCAGGCACAGTGCTGCGGTCACTTTTGTCTCCACTGAAATGGAGGGACTCCTGTGTGTTGGTGCCTGTAGGTCATCATGTAGAAGTTAGCAGAGCTGTCTTAGAATTGTCCTGTTGAGATGGTACTGGCCCACTATCTCTGTGTTAGTGAGTTTTTCGAATGTGACACGGACCCAGTACCATCTGTGTTGGGCATACCACCTACGGGCCCTGCCTCGCTCACGTTGTTGTTCTGCTCATCTCCTCACACCCCTTATGACAGCTTCCATTAGGCATGCAGACCCATCCATGGCTGTTGCTATTCGGCTTGCTTCCTGTGGGTGGCTTTCAAAGCTAGGCCACCTCCTTTTATTCCTATCTTTGGGCAGTGCATCTTTGGGTTGCACTGCACCTGCACCGCTCATTTTTGCTGAATATGCCAGTGCATGGCACATTTATGGTAACACCCCCTCTACATGTGCCATATACATTATATTTGTGCTTTGGCACATCCCAAGATGCACGCCGCATCTCTATCCTTTGAATATCATGCTTTGGCACATTTTTGGGAGATGAGCAGCACATTTCTATTTTGCACTGTGCATCTCCTTCGAAAATGTGGGCTTAAGTTGCTAAGACTAACACTCTTTTATCATTAAACTGAATAAGTAATTTTTCTAAACATTTTATTTTTCTCTTCACTTTCTATTAAATACAGTAATTTCCCCCTTAACTACACTGACCACAGCAGTTTTTTCATGCACAAATTGAATATTCATTTTTCCCACGCTTAGCTCCACCTCCTGTGTTACTACCTACATGGATTTGTTTCATTCAGGACCCACTCTCAATTTTAAGGTAACGACTGTCTTATTTTGCATTTCTACCACCTAAAATTATTTTTCTGTGGTGTAGGACACTTTAGTCTAACTATCTGCCAAATTTGGTACAGTTCTGAATAACAACAGCGTGGCTGCACAATCTAGAAAACTACATATCTGCAACAAATGTTTTGTGACTGCATACAATTTTCCTCAACAGATCCTCGCTTAAAACTGCTCCGTTTTTGCTTGTGGTTATTTACAAAAAAATCGGTGTACTTTTAATAGCTCTCCAGGAATCCTCTAGCCCCTTCCAAGGCTTTATTTTATTTAAAATGTGCATTTTTAATGTATTTTCACTTGTGTGAAGCCATGGGTTCTCTAGCTTCAGATGACACCTTCTTTCACAAAATGGCTGCTTTGTGAGCTCCCCACAAATGTTCGCCTCTGTGCTTGTGTGGGACTTCCACAGAGTCCCTGTAGACTGTGTTCCTTTATTTATTACTTATTTATATGTGAGCCAGTCCCTAGAACATTTTCTCTGATGCTTGCCACCTGCTTAACTAAATAAATGGAAAACATCTGGTTGATCCTGCCCGCTAGAGGAGCGCCTTAGTACGTCTCCCTCTTGCACCTTCACACAGCAAGATTCGCTTTGCAGGCCAAAGCCTGTTTTCTGACCAGTACTCAAGTTAGGAGTGGCCACCCACAGACAAGCCTGGGGATTCCAGAACCGAATGCACTGCGCTCTGTGGGTCGACTCTCAGTCTGTCACTTCATTTTCGCTTGCTGGGCACCTGCAGCTGCCACTCTACATTTTCATTTTTTTATTTTTTTTTGTTTACACTTACCACAGAGCAACTTCTTTATTTGCAGGAATGATCTTTTTTTCTTTTATAAAATGTAGACAGGCTGGGAGCATAGCCTAGAGGTTAGAATAATGAGCTGTAAACAAGCTTGGTACATCCAGCAGATGAGACATGGGTTTGATTCTCACAACCTCCACTTGTATACTGTGTGACTCTGAGCAAGTCACTTAACCACCCAGTGTTCCCAGGTCACCCCTGAAAACAGGCACTTGTGCCTAGTTGACCTAACCCGATTACCAAAGACTAAAATTAAAAAAAAGCAATAAAATATGGGAGATAACCCAGGCAGCCCAAATTATACCACTGGATCACCAGTGTATATACTATAGCCAGGGCAACTGGATTACTAGCCCACTGGCCACAAATGACTAAACTACCATTTTAACAATAAATACTATATTTTTATGTACAAAATCTTGCCAATCAAATAACAAATAAGCAAAACTGTATGTGTGTAATATAAGCCAATACCAGGAGTCCTTTCCATACTTCCCCCCCTGCACTGCATCCTACTATAACAATTAATAATATGATCACACTGACTTCTGACAACTAATCTATTTTAAACTGCTGATTATTTATTTATCACAAGTTTAGATTCTAAATCTGCTTTTTATTATTACTGCAGGGGCCACCCCATACCTTGCTGGCAGCTTTTACCTACTCTGGGACTCAAACCTAAATCCTTGCCAACTGTTTTTTTTTAGATACACCAGAACTAACTATCTATCCCTATTCTACTAGGTGGAACAATCTTAAGAGACTGTTACAAGATGAGATCCAGGGGAGGAGCTCCAAGAGGAAGTGATACAATAACAACAAATACAGTGACAACAGCATGTGCTTGTATGGGATAGTAAATGCAAGGTACTGTACAAATAATGAATCACAGAAATATAAACACATTGCAAAAATTGTGCAAAATATGTAAGTTACATGGGGATGAAGGATGACAACTAGGAGAGTGTGCAGCCTGAGTCATGCAAGATGCTTGTATCAAACCACGTGGGTGTCAAAATACAAACTGACTAATCAATCTGAATTTTAAGAAGGGAGAGGGGTGAAGAGAGCAGGGGGTTGCAATACTGGAGATACAGAGAGGATGACTACCTGTGGGTTCATGTTTTGAGAAGAGTGATTGTAGGAATGGTTTGAGAGAGGGCAAGAAGGATGAGAGACAGCTAGTGATACTAGCTCCAAAAGTTCTGTTGTACTTTACCCAACTCCTCCACTGATCCTACAGGGAGGATGGTAACTAAGACCCACTGCAGAAGTGAGACATGAATAAGGGAGCAATTCACAGTAAGATACATTGCAGGTGCTGTCCATCCCCATACCTACATTCAGAGGTAGTGTTGGGCATGATCAAACCAAGCAGCCGCTTGGGGTGCCAGAACAGAGGGGCCACATTAAATTAAAAGATACAAGCAGAGATCAGCTTGAAATGCAAAACCTGTTAATATAAAAACCAAGACTGTTGTTGCCACTTCTGTATTCATAGCATATTTACCACTTTTTTGGATGTGGGGTGGGGTGGGGTAAAAGGGAGGAGAGATTGGTGGTGGTGGGAGCAGTGAAAAGGGCACCACAAATAGTTTTGCTAGGGGTGACATTAGATCTAAAACCAGTCCTGCCTACATTATTAACATCTGTACCTGAATGTGGAAAACCACCACACATAAGACCTGCGGCAGGGACACTTTTAAAGAGACTGCCACATGAGTTATTACTGCACGAAAACACTTATTGTTGGAACACCTCTTACTTCATCTTTTTTGGCCTTTTTTGGACAAAATAGTAACTTACATCACTGTGCCCACAATTTTAAATGCAGTTTGTGAATATGACACCAACAAAGAGATGCAACAATCAGAGATTAAGCTCCATTATGGCCACTGAATTGCTAGCTTGCATCCCTTTTTTGTGAGTCATGGAGCAGGGATACATTTTACATAGAAGCAATTATGCCTCATTTCTTACCATGAGTGAGACAGTTTTAATTACACTCCTGAAACTGATTTCCTGTGCACTTCCCCCATCATTTTCGCTACTGGATTTATTTATTTAGCTTTTGTTGACCAGCTTAGTGTAGTTGAAAAATTCTGCCTATTTTCAGGCACAACCCGGGGGAGGGGAATATAGATGAATACCAACTGACCTTGAACCAGATTAAGCTGTGGGTGGTATTTCAGTGAATTTAAACACTGAGAAAGCTCTTCTCCAACTTAATAAAGGTTACCATTACTACACATAACCTATAAAAACATGTTGATGGCAAACTGGAAAAAAACATTTTTATTATCAGTCTGTATGTTACTAGAATGTTATTTTCACGGTTTGTCTGTCAGCAGGCATACTTCAGCCAATGTGAGAAGAGTTTTCTTGATACTTGATGAGATCACATTCAAACCACAACATCTGAACTCAGTCAGAAATCATTACCTTTACCATTTATTTCCCACAGGATAACCCAACTAAAATGCAGCATTTCATTTTCAGTGGGGGGTCCTGCCTGTACCCATTCCCGCAGCTGGGTGGACTGGAGCACTGAGGTCAAGTGACTTGTCTAAAGTAACCATGAGTATTTTCTCTAGCAGGCATTATACCTGAGATCTCCTGGTTCCCAAATTGGTGCTCTAACAACTAGATCACACTGCCTCTCAAAGCTAAACCATTATACCTATGAAAATGAATGGAATGCATGAGATACATAATAGACTACACTGTAATAATCACATTTCTCCCCACTAGTGGGCCTTCCTAACTAGCTAATACCAGCAGGACAATAGGCCATCAGTGTGCATCTTAATATATTTGATCAGGCATTAAAAAATGGGGCAGACTGCAAGGATTGAACTCAGCCTCAAGCTGCAGACTGAATACTTCATTGTTCGAGTAATGCCAGGTGATTTCACAGCAACAGGGACTGGAGCATACTTCCTTTCACAATTTTCTATGTCTAAATTGACTTTAACTGTTTGAGAAGTATATGCTCTGCATACTGAAAGTAATTTGTCTTACTTTTTCTGGCACTGTATATTCTGCAGCTGCCTACGAGATAATGTACTCATGGTAACTTTTCATAATTTACGCAGCCTTTAAGTCTAATCTCATGAGCCAGCCTAGAGGGCTTCTCATCTATTGAAATGCCGGAATAATTGAAATTGTCTTCCGCAGACAGTCAGGCAATAATGAATATTTCACTGTGCTGATTGCATGTCAAGGTTACATACACTATTGCAAATAGAATTAATCCCAGGGCTCTCACTGTCAAGCTTTTCTAGTGTGGGTAAGCACTAACCTTTGGCATGTGGTACAATACCTACTGCCTCCTCTTTTCACTGTTTACCTCCAGTTAACTGACGCCCACCAAGCTGCTCTGTTTTGAAGGGTGACATGGCTGCCAATAGGGACGCAGTCATTGATTTCCTATGGCTCTCCAGAGAGAGATGAAAGTCTGGGAAAGGTTGACTTTTAGGGGTTCTCCAGAGAAAAAAACAGAAAGAAAGGAAAGAGATTCAATAAAAAACTGGCTTTAAGCAGATGATCTGTTTCATGCCACAGAGGTCAGCCAGTGCTTCAGAAGTGATAAGAACTAATTTTTCTACTGTTAAATGCCCTCATGTTCTCCTTCCCATGTCAGCCATGTATTCTGCAATTCTTAGACCATTTTGATAAATTGTATATTTTTCTTTGTAGCACTTGCCCTCAGATCTACATTACACTTCCCTCTCCTCAGCAGCTACTGCTCTTTATTTTCATATTAATAAGACTTTCCATGAGATAAGTTACACAGCTCCATGCTATTCATCTAAGTCCTTGGAATGGTGTAACTGATGTCACAGAATATTTATCAATATGGAATTAGAAAACAGTTGCTCCTGAGGAGAGGTAATTCATGGTGATTACAATGGATTAAAACAATATATATATATATATATACATATAAAATACAATTGGAATTAAAACTATATATATATATATATATATTTATATATATGTAGATACACACACACATATATATATATATATATATATATAAACATATATTCAGTAAAACGAAGTCAAAATGTATCAGAATATAGGATAGACACTAAAAAGAAAACATGAGTATATCTAAAATATGAACATGGATTGCTATCATCTGGAAATGTAATTCTGAAAAAAAGATACCTGGACACTTTTACTACATTTTATTTACAATTAATTGTATTTATGTATGCTAAATAATTTTATAAGTCATTGAAGTGTTTGTTTTGCTACTGATTCAAAAAAAGCACAAAAGCAGCATCAACATTTCCCAGCAGATGTGCTTGTATAATGTGGGCATGTGCTAGCATATCTTTGCAGACCAGTAGAGTTTACTGGTGTCAGAGTTTTCCTGGTGACAAAAAAGGCTTTCTTTCTAACTGTATTTTTTTTTTCAAAATATAGTGCAAGCACAAGGTACATGAAAATATACATACATGTAAGATTAGTTTCTCTTCTCCATGGCATAAATTCCAAGGATAACATATTGTTATGAAGGTTAAACTGGAGCACTGCTAATCAGTTTTAAGACCCCCACAGAAAAAAAAAACATTTACAATGACTAATTAGCAAAACCACAGAATTGCTAGTCAGTATCTCTACCATCAATAAAACATGTGATTAACATCGCTGTCAGTCTGATAGGAATACTTTTGCATTTAACATGTTTCCATCAGTCAAGCTCATTTTTATTATTATTCATCGGAGACTACCTAATGTAATACTGGCAAAACAGAGGCCTGAGAAATTTATCTCTGCGATCATTCCATGTCTTATTTAGGGCAATTCCAGATTAGGAGCTAATTTTGTTTAGGCCTCGCCTGGGCTGGAGCCCGTCTCCCTTGCTTTGTCTTTGTTGTGCAGTGAGGTAGAGTATAATTTTCTTACTCTTCCTCAGCTCCTTGGCTCGAGACAGTAATCCACTCTGTCTCCTCTTAATTAAAGCAAATAGCCCCTGCTCACAATAGCA
This sequence comes from Neoceratodus forsteri, assembly GCA_016271365.2. Lineage (NCBI taxonomy): Eukaryota > Metazoa > Chordata > Ceratodontiformes > Ceratodontidae > Neoceratodus > Neoceratodus forsteri. The sequence continues at coordinate 839,432,051 of CM028131.1, forward strand.
GTTCAGAAAGGGCTTCGGCCTAGTTATCCCCTCAGTGCAAAGAGCTAATTGATTTTTAAATGATAATGGTGTTTACACTAGATAGCCAGCCCCCCTTGTATTCAGGCCTTTTCTCATCTAAATCCTACAGGTCTCATGAATATCAAATGGCCACAAACACTGCTATTGTGACTGGTGGCTCCTGTTGCGTGTGGTGTCATGCCGGAATGTTTGAAAGGCTAATTGAGTGATTTCAGATTTACATGCCAGCATCTTGCAGTGTTTGATATTGACAGCAATCCTCTGGAATTATCTTACAGTTCAGTTGCCTCATGGTGTAGGGTTGGGATACAGGCCTGCAGGCAAGACAAGAACCAAAGGTTGTAAGGAATTCACAGGGTGAGTGGAAAAGGTCACACAAACCACAGCTCAAAAATGAAAATAGCCGGGGAAATGTGAATAGGCTGCAGCTGACAAAAGTCAAAACTACAAATGCTGCCAAGTCAAACATATAAAAATAATGTAAACCCACCTCTCCTTGAACCTGTTTTTTAATTTGCTAAGTAAATTAGATTTTGAAAAGTGCCATTTCTAGTTTTCTTTGCTTTTGAAAAATCTTACTTTTTATTTAAAAAGAAAACAAAAAAAACTGGCATGAAAGTTTGACCAGCAGAGTTTTTTTTTTTGTTTGTTTTTCTTTGTAGGACTAGGAAACTGCAAATTAATTTTTTTTTTCCCCGCTTACCACAACAGATTTCTTCATCCAGTCACCCCCCCTCCCCCCGTCTTTGGTAAGTCGTCTGCCACTGGAGCACCCTTAATTCCCCACACCAACATCCTGCTCAGTTACCCAGCAAGATTCTCCCCTTGGTAGGGCTCAACCACTGGGGGGTGGGGGTGGGGCAACTTGGAAGCTGAAGCTCTGTGCCTAGTCAGCAGGATGCTGAGCAGTGACACTACTGGTGTCATTGTTATGGAGCAGTCAGTTTTTTGTTTTTCTCCCCTCGCCTTGAGTCCAAGTAAGACCCACTATGCCAAGGACATTAATAAAGTTATTCATATGTGTACCCATATCAAGATTAGTGGCTGAGTTCCTCTAGAGTCTAGAGAGTGTTGGTTCAGCCACTGCTCTCCCTGAAGTTGAGTCACCTCTTCAGTTCCCCTACAGGCCCCCTTCCCCTTTGCTGAACAGGACTGAAGTCTGGATCAATAATTGTTTCAGGATTTCCTGCATGGCAGTACATTACGTTACCAGACACTAATCAAGTTTGTATAACACTTTTAACTTTAGATCAGCTAACTGAGCAATTGCAACTCTTAGTAAAATAAAAGTCATACTGGGCAGCATTTACAAACAGATGTGGGTGCCAAAATCTGCCCAGGAAGTTAGACCAAGAATAGTTGGTCTAACTTCAAGATGGAATTGCCACACTTGCATCCAAATAACAGACCCGATTTCTACAATTGTGGCAGAAATTGCTGTACATTGTCAGGACTGTTGCAAATGCATTAATATGTTTGTAAATATGCTGCAACATTTGCCTGGATGCAGCACTGGTCTGAAATACAGACGAGAGTGCTGCGTCCAGTTCTTTAAAAATCCTGCCTACTGTATATACAGTAATTACTGGTTATTTGTGATCTCAGCCTAAATCTAGTATGGGTAAACCTCCATTACACCCCTTCACTCCCTCCTCAACCCACATTACACATGCACATGTGTAATGGGGATTACCTCAAGGTACTGTAAACGTCAGCCTTTTGAGGCACATGATAAACCATTCACACGTCATTGCACCACAAAACCAGTAATTATATAAAATAAAATATAGGTAGCAGTCAAAGTCATATTTGTTTGTAACACCCTCCATGTGCGATACCTATACAAACCACGCGACATTCAGTCTAGTGGTTTATGTGGCAATCCCATACCTTGAATTTGTAAAAATACTTGTTGCACACTGTTGCCCATATGTTATTCTCTAAATAATAACTGGCTTAGCCTTTTTCCCATAGGGAAAACATGGTGTAATTTGTCGTTATAAAGGAGCATTTATAATGGTAAACACGTGCACAGTTTCCCATGCTCTGCGCATGCCCCACTGCTGCTTTTCCCATCAGAATGCACGGGGCTGCTTTCCCCCAAAAGACTGAACCGCCACTTACAATTGGACTCGGCAGTAAGTTAAACTTAAAAAAAATTTAAAAAGAACCTGTGTCTACTGCTCAGCCCTCCAAAAAGTTTTAAATGTATTGAAAAAGGGCACCGTGAGTCACTGTGGCAGACCAGATGGTCAAATCGAACCAGGTGGGCCGCACAGGAGCCTGCATTCATCTTATATAATTGCTGAGGTGAAAAAGACAAACCCAGCAATTATATAAAATAAAATATGGGTCTGGGTGTGTGAAAACTCGAATTTACACACCCAGACCCATACTTTATTCTCTATTTTATGGCGTGTTAACAAAAACTCAGTTTGGGAGGCAAGAGCTGGTAAGCATTCTATGGCTGACAACCCTTGTCTCCCTTATTTATCTTCCTTCTATGCCTTTCACACCCCACTCTTTCAGGACTTTCCAAGGAGGGCAACACTGCCTGCCAGAAATGTCAACTTCTGGGATCAGCCACCAGGGACATGTGGTGCCCCGCTACTCTCAGCAAAGTCCAACATAACCCTACTAGTGGCTCCCTGCAAGAAGCAAGGTGTGCATTCAGGAGTCATGGCTGAAGAGGCCAGAATCAGCAAACTGCAGGAACCAAATAGAATTGGGGTTGGGGGTTCCAGAAGTCATCATCCAATGTGTCAGCACTCATTTTATTCCCTATTCTGGCTCCCCTCTTATTGTGTCTTACTGTATCTCCCAAATGAGCATGCAGTCTCCTGGTGGAAGACACCAACAGACTGGCCATCTACATTACTATGGGCATCACCCCACTGAGCCACCACTATGAGACACTATTGTAGTAGTGTGTTGCAACCCTCCCTCTGATGAAAGAATCTGAAGAACTCTTTGAATTCTTTTCTGCCAGCCTCTGCTCCTAATGACCAGGGCTCAGGGGGAAACCTCTATTTAAAATATTTAGTTTTGAATGTTTAGTTTGAGAGAGGTAAGAAACATAGAAACATAGACTTTGACGGCAGATAAGGACCACTTGGCCCACCTAGTCTCCCCATTTCCCTACCTACTGGATAACCTGCCGATCCTAGTTAACCAACAGCTTATTTCTTCCTACCCCCCCCCAAAAGAATTGCCTTATGTCTGTCCAATGCATTCTTGAATTCCCCCACTGTTTTTGACCCCACAACTTCCTCAGGAAGGCCATTCCATGCGTCCACCACCCTCTCTGTGAAAAAATACTTCCTCACATTACACCTGAGCCGTCCCACCTCCATCTTCAAATTGTGTTCCGTTGTTCTTGCACACCTCTTTTTCTGAAAGATGCTACCCTCTTGGACTTTGTTTATTCCCTTGAGGTACTTAAATGTTTCTATCATGTCCTCCTTTCCTCAAGGGTATACATATTAAGCTCCTTTAGTCTCTCCTCGTATGGCTTCTGTTGCAGACCCTGCACCATTTTAATTGCCTTCCTCTGGACTGTCTCCATCCTGTATATGTCTTTACAGAGATGGGATCTCCAGAACTGGATGCAGTGCTCCAGATGGGGTTTCAGCAACTGTCTGTACATAGGGATAACAACCTCCTGTTTTCTACTGGTGATGCCTCTCCCTATACATCCCAGTATCCCCCAGCAATACTTACTGCCTTCTCACATTGCTTGCTAACCTTTAGGTCATCTGATATGATTACTCCCCAGGTTCCTTCCCATTTTTGTTGTTGTTAATACCTCCCCCCTCCCCATTGTGTACTCTTCTCCTGGATTTTGTTTCTCAGGTGCATTACTTTGCACTTTTTTGCATTGAATCCAAGCTGCCATACTTCTGACCATTCCTCCAACCTTGCCAAGTCCTTGTTATCCTTTCCCTCCCCCATGTATCAACCCTGTTGCAGATCTTTATGTCGTCTGCAAAGAGTCATACTTTTCCTTCCAGTCCCTCTGCAATGTCACCTATAAAGACATTAAAAAGGACCGGACCCAGTACTGAACCTTGTGGTACCAAACTAGTAACACCCCTTTCTTCAGAGTGGACTCTGTTTACTATTACCTTCTGTGTCCTGTTGTCCAGCCAGTGTTTTACCCAGGCTACCACCATGGGACCCACTCCCAGGCTGGCTAATTTGTTTATTAATCTTTTGTGTGGGACTGTGTCAAATGCCTTGCTAAAGTCTAGATAGGCGATGTCCACAGCCCCTCCCTGGTCTACTACTTTGGTCACCCAGTCAAAGAAATTGATTAGATGCATCTGACATGGCATTCCCGCTGTGAATCCATGCTGCCTTAGGTCCTGTGCCCCACTGGCCTCTAGGTACTCAACAATTTTTTCCTTCAGAAGTAATTCCATCCTTTTCCCTACCACTGAGGTCAAACTGACAGGTATATAGTTTTCTGCCTCTGTCTTGCTCCCACTTTTGTGAAGGGGAATCACATCTTCCTTCCTCCAGTCCTCATTTTTGGGAGAACATCAAAAACCTTCTTGGGAAGAATAGGAAGAAGATCCCCCACTCACTCAACATTAATAAAGTCACGATTACTGACCCTCGGCACATTGCGGATTCTCTCAACACAGCGTTTACTGACCTGACTGGAGTGCTACCCCCGACTACCTGCACCCTGCTGGGGAACAAACCAACTGCACACCTCAAGGGGGCTCAATCCCTGTCTTCTACTTCAAAAAAGTGTCAGTGAAGGAGGCTTACAAATACATTAAAAAAATACTAGGTAAGACCAGAATGGGGAGTGATGGAATCGATACGAAACTCCTATCCCTGACACTGGATGTCATCATCGTGCCAGTTACAAAACTATTTAACAAATCGCTGGCTCTTGCACAGTTCCCTGGGATCTGGAAACAGGCTCTTGTGACGCCGGTGCACAAGAACGGTGATATGACATGCACCGCCAATTACAGGCTGATATCCATCCTCTCTCCCTTATCTAAAGCCCTGGAAAAGATTGTGGCCGCCCAACTCACAGATGACCTCAACAAATACAACCTGTTATGTCCCAACCAACATGGCTTCAGGCAGAATCATAGTACCTTCACAGCTTTGCTGGACTACACTGACTACTCGCACAAGGCACTAGACGAAGGAAAGCTGGTGGGGTCAGTCTTCATAGACCTCACCAAAGCCTTCGACACTGTCAATCACTCTCTCTCTCTCTCTCTCTCTCTCCTCCTGACTTAACTACAGAACCTGGGGGTTGCAACCAATGCTGTCTGCTGATTCAAGGACTACCTAACACACAGAAGCTAACGTGTAAAAATTGGGCACACAGTATCTAGCTCCAATGAGGTATCTTTAGGGGTCCCACAGGGGTCAATACTGGGGCCCTTACTATTCAGCCTCTTCCTAAATAATCTTCTTGAAGCCTGTGACACTAAACTGATACTTTACGCAAATGATGCTGTGCTTCTCACCAGCAGTTCATCAATAGTTGCCCTCCACTCCGAGCTACAGGCATCCTTCTACAAGTTGGAAGACTGGTTCTGTAGCCATAAACTTCTATTAAGCTACAAAAAAACCAAGGTGATGCTCACAGCCAGCCCACAGCACAAAAAGAAGCTCCCTCCCCTCACCATCTCCAATAAAGTCAGTGAACTACTGGAACAAGTTCAGACCTTCAAGTACCTGGGGGTCACCGTTGATGACTGCCTCACCTTCACCCAACACATCGATACAGTGGTAAAGGCAGTGAACACCAAGCTGGGTGTGCTATATAGGCATAAAAAGTATCTCACTCCAGAGGCCCTCTGTCTCAGTCTCCAGCTCCATCCTTTCTACCATCGACTGTGGATTGGTGGTCTATGGCGCAGCAACAGACACTGCACTAAAAAGGATTCACATTGCCCTCAACAAGGCATGTAGGCTCACAATGGCTGCAGATCGAAATACCCACACCTGCTCCTTATACGAGGAGACCAATTGGCTCTCACTGAAGAACAGGATTATATTCCAAACATGTCTCCTTGGAAAAAAGGCACTAATGGGTAAAACCACCCCATGCATTTCTAGCATCCTAACACCAGGTGCTACCAACTATACGAGGCAGGATGAGGGGGGCCCTATCAACACCTTTCCGTCGAACTGTGCAGGGACAGCATGCTTTCAGCTATAGGGCCCCCCAATGGCTCAATGAAATCCCAGTGCACATTCTAAACTCCCAGGGAATCTTGCAATTCAAAAATGGCCTAAGGCAACACCTTCTTACTAGGACAGTTTGTGACTGCCACTAGGACTCTAACACCCATAATGCCCACTCATGCACATTCTCCTTCCCCCTTCCTTTAACCCCCACTCTTCCGTCTTGCCTTATCCCTCTGTCTTCCTCTTCCCCTGTGCCTTTTCTCCCACTGGATCAACCTTAAAACCAACCTACTACCACTACCTCCCAACCTCCTAGACAAAGTCACTTTTTTTGACCGCCCACTCCCTCCCCCCAGTCTCCCCTCCCCCTCACCTTGACTTCTCCTTGGACTCTCATACTAGGTGTCACACCTCTTTATCTCCTTTGCTACATATAAACACTGTCCTTTACCCTAGTTGAATGCTCATGATGCTGTACTATCACCATTGGCACTATGAATGACATTGTAACCTTATTGTATACTAGCTACCTACTATTAGAGTATTGTATGTAAACTGTTTGTTATTGCTGTCATTGTCACTGTTTGATGTGGAACCTTTATAAAAGAGCTCTGAGCTCAAAAGTATGATCTGAATCCCTAAATAAATAAAAAAATAAAAATAAAAATGTACCATACCATCCTCCCATGATTTGTTAAAAAGGCTAGTCAGTGGTGTCACTAGTTCTCCCCCTTAATTCTTTTAGAATTCTGGGATGAATCCCACCAGGCCACATTGCTTTGTCCACCTTCAGTTTTAGGAGTTCTTTCAGAACCCTTTCTTCTGTGAAAGGACTGGGATCGACCCCCTATCCAGAGTGCTTCTATTGATTGGATTAGGTACCTCCCCCTCCTCATCTTTTGTGAATACTGAGCAGAAGTATTCATTCAGTATCCCTGCTTTTTCTCTGACCCTCTGTGCCCCCCCACCATCCCCTTTATTCAGCCTCGTTATCCCTGCCATTGTCTTTCTATGCTCCCTAATGTACCTATAAAAGGTTTTATCCCCCTTCTTAACTGAGTTGGCTATCTTTTCCTTGGTTTGGGCCTTTGCTATTCTGATTGCCTTCCCTGCTTCCTTCTGATTTAATTGGTACAGTTCTCTGTCCTGCTCCTTCTGTTTTTCTTATACTTCCTAAATGCTGTCTTTCTCTCTCTAACCTTCCCAGCGACCTCTTTTGAGAACCATAGTGTTTTTTTCTTTCATTTTGATTTTTTTATTTGCTTCACATAAAGGCTTGTTGCCTCTGTGATGGCAGTTTTTATGTTTCCTCGTTGTTGCTCCACCCCTCCTTCTTGCCTGTTGCTAGTGCTTTTCTGAGGCACTCTCCCATTTTGATAAAGTCAGCCCTCCTGAAGTCCAATACCCTCACTTTTGTATGGTTTGACTCTGTAGCTGAGTTTATTGTGAACCACACTGTTTGGTGGTCACATGTTCCCAGATGGCTACCCACTTCTAGATCTGTGATCCTCCCTCTGTTCCCATTTGAGAGTACCAGGTCTTTGCTCTCTCCTGAGTGAGTTTCAACACTAGCTGTCTGAGGTGTGCCTCCTGTAGGACATCGATAATGGCCCTGCTCTTGGATGTGGCTGCAGCCAAGGTGCTGTGGCCATGAAGGGAAGATGTTTTGGAATGCAGTGGATCTACTGGTCAGATCATGGGTTCAGGAACCAGGAGACCCAGATTCAAATTATCAGTCACAAACTGTATGACATTGAGCAAGTCACTTCTCCTGCTTCAGTCCTCACAGTTTTAAATTTGAGTAAAAAAGGTATGGGACTCACCTGAGTATGAGCTACTATATCTAGTTTGGCTATCCAAGGTAAATCCATTACTGAATTGATAAATCCAGCCCACCCACAACCCTTATGAACAGGAAGGGTTGCCCATGAAGGACAGAAAAGGCAAAGGACCAAGTTTATGTTGGCTGTATTTTGGGGCACAGGCCCATCAGCATGAAGTAAACGGGGGTCTATACACCCTATGGAAAATAAATCCCCCAAACACTAGACTATCCCCACCCCCCAAGAAAAAGTATGTTTGTAGGAAGGCAAATGGGATACAGATTGATTAATTTAGAGGTTGTGCAGGATTGACCCATTGTGATCAATGGGTCAATTTATAAATTCCATTTGCAGAGGCATACCAAACCCTTACAGGGAAATGGGATAGTTAAAGCCAATCCCCACAACACCCCTAATGACAGTTTAACAATAATTGACTGGTATGGGTATATTTCAGGAATAATAAATATCTTGCGGTGGTATATCGTCATACCTCTAATGTGGGGCACAAGAAGAATACACATGCTTTCAACCACCTAAGAAGTGTAGCCCAGGCTCTTTGGGGCTCTACCCACAAATATATAAAGCCAGCCAGAGTACTGGATTTTATGTTCTCATACCAGTAAAAGTAGGATTTATTGTAGGTGTTGAGGGACCTCAAAATAATAACCCCAAAAGCTAACTTCACTCTCTCCTCAGGGCATATAAAGTGTTTACTTTTTGGTACTCACCTTCCCTTCACTGATGCCTGGGCTGCTGTTCCTGTTTGAGAAAGACATTGTGGAGATGGTGATACTTTGGGAACAGTAGTGCCGCACATTTATGTGATACCACAGTACCATCAGACCTGGATTATAGGACACAGTATAGCTTGGGCTGCCCTGCAGATGACAGAGTTCTAATGTTAAGCAAGATGTGAAACACTTTCTATGCCAACACATTTCACTGCACTGTGGGGTGAGGGTCAAGAAAACCTGAAGTTCATTCCACATGTATAAGTTCTGACAGCAAGTGTTCAGCATTTGGGAACACAGGAATGTCCATCAGAAACACCAATACTCCCTCATGAAAATAACATCTCAGCAGATCAGACTGCCTTGGCCCTGAAAAAACCCTCTTGCCTGAGCCTGCATTGGAGGGACGCCATGCAGTCCTACTTGTGTCACTCTCTTCAGCCATCTGATCCAGCTAGAAAATGATGACCTGTGCAGGTTCTGGCATCCCTTATTACATAATCCTTGCAGCCTAGCAGTGATCTGGCACCAGCAGTCTGTTCTACATCTCTAACAGCATACAGCCCTCAAAGCTTATGTTGCCTGGCAGGTATCAGGCCCACAGAGACTGATGCATGGCAGAAGGATTGGGGTGAACATCTGGACCCAGGTGGCAAGACATCCCAGGCCTGACCTGATTGCCACCATGGACCTTCCTTCCTTCCTTCCTTCCTTCCTTTCTACCTAAGTTGTTATTTCCCATATTTATTAGGTGTGGTAAACTTGGCTGGCTCCTTCTCCCTGGGCTAAGACACAGATATAGCACACTGATGAGTCCAAATGAGGACGAAACACGTGTATATGTCTGCTGTTCTTAGTCTTTGTTGATTGCACTGTGAGGCCTTCCAGCACCATGCAATTCTGCTTAAAGTTGAGCCAGTCCAAATTATCTCATGGGGATTTGCATATGTTTCCCATGATGCTCTGCATTATTGGGGTATGTGCAATTGTGTTTTCTTTAAAATTTGGCTGTATGGCCAATATCCTCTGGGATAACCCATGCCTCCGGGCATTTGCTCTGGGGTTCTTTTGTAGTTACTGTTAAGTAATGCTCATAATTTACCTCTAAGTATTGCCATAACCAACCTACTCTACATACCACTATATCCCTGCTGTTTTTCTATGATGTACCACTTGTATTGATTGTCTGTGATGATTTTTATTAGGTGGTGGTACACTTACTGTCATGGTGATGCTTTTGCCTCTATGTGTTTGTTACAACCAGTCTACTCTATCTACCATGATATACCTGCTGTGTTACTATGATGTATCCTTGTACTGATTGTCTGTGATGTTTAGTACTTTGTATCAGGAACCTCCTTGTGAATGAGCATGCTCAATGGAAGCTATCCCTACACAATAAACTGAAACTGAACACAGTCGCAGCCATGGCACTCACTACACAAACTCAAGGACCTCTTCCTCTCCCTCTCTCTCTCTCGCTCTCTCTCTGAACCTCTAGCCACTGAGCTCTAACCCTTCCTCTCCTCCTTTCATGTGGTTTCCTACATGCCCATCTGGATCTTACAAATCCAGTGTGCAAACCCTCAGCTGAAGATCAGGGACCATTGGACACATTAACCTGTGTCTCAGACTAGGGTGCTGCATTAGAATATGCCACACACTGGAGCGTATTACTGCAATTATAAAATGGCCTACAAATGTTGGGATTTTGCTGATCTTGGTAATTTGTCCAAAAACATGAAGACATACTGAGATATTGTCCACTTCAGGCAGCTTACTAGCTTTTAGAATTTGCTCTATATATCTTACAATTAATTTGTCTTTGTTCCCTGTATAGATAATTTCTTGAGAAGAGCTATAGCCAAAATGTCAGTTCTAACTCTATTTTCTATTTTTAGCATGCATTTAATATTACATTTTTGTTTCCAATTAATTTAGATTTGTTCCACTACCACAAAATTGGTACAGAGTATAAAGGCAAACCTAGAGACCCAGATCAAGTCATTTAACATCCCTGTACTTAACCTCCTCTCTCTATCTCTCTCTCTCTCCCTCTGTTTTTAAACCTCTCTAGCTACTTTGCTTACTGAGTTTTCATAATGACTGCTAAACTATTTATGGCTTTTAAAGTGCTTTTAGATATGTAGGACCTTGGATCCTAGGAGACACTCAAAAGCAGAAGAACCAGGCCGAGGGCTGTAAATGAGATAACTGACTTAGTGGGGCACCAGAAATAAAGCAACACTATACCCAAACACATTTATTTTCTTTTTCAGGCTTTTGAAATCATTTATTTTTTTTATTTATTTAGCTTTTGTTAACCGGGTAAGCACACTAGACAAGTAATATGCCTATTTTCAGGAACGACCCGGGAGAGTACAAACAGGTAATACAGAGTACAACAATACAGCAAAAGTTAAGTGAATGGCTACGTCTCACACTAGTAGAAATGATTACATATACACTTGGAGGTTAGGTACAGTAAGTCGATAAGCTGCAGGCAATATACAGAGTAAGACAGTGAGGATAGAATACATAGTGAGTTGACATTGAACAACATTGACTATCTGAAGCATAAAATGGAGCAGAAGAGGAGCTGGTCAGGGAAATCGGCATCCGATTTGGTTTAAATAAATATAGCTCCTAGAGCAGAGTGCTAGAGGGACTACAGTGTCCAGTGTCCAGGGCTTATAGCTAGGGAGGCTTTAGGCATTCACAGCATGAGGCCAGCTTAAGATGCTCCCACAAGGAGGTCCAAAGGCTTTTGTGGGAAGGGGTGGTGCGTACCTGCTCAGGGAAGGAGTTCCAGAGCTTAGGGGCATGTGCGGCATAGTCCCTCTCACCCATAAGGGTGCGGGTTGAGGGGTACTTTTAGTATCCCAGGAACCTGGGACCTTAGGGGGTAGCATGAGCGGTCAGCTGGGGAGAGGAGCTGAGCCAACCCCGGGGGTGAGCCAGTGCTGATCACTTTGCTCACGTGGCACCCTATGCCAAAGTTTAGGTGATTGGTCGGGGATAGCCAGCCTAACTTCTCATAAAGATCGCAGTGATGAGTGAGGTGCGGAACAGCCAGAGCAAAATGGCAAATGTTGTTGTACGTCGTATTCCATCTAGTAAGGAGGGCTTTTGAGGTGCGCGCAAATAGGTGGAGTCCATAGCTTAGGGAAGGGAGTAACATCCCCCTGGCAAGAGCCAGGTGTGCAGCAGGGGTGAGGTTGTGTTTGGTCCATATAGCCACCCAGCTTGCAGTTTACTCCTTTGCAGACGTGTTGAGGATGTGACCCCAAGGTCCAGTTGGGGTCAAGCGTCACCCCGTGATATTTGACAGAGGTCACAGTGTGGAGGAAGTACCGTCTGTGCAGTTGATTAGCAGAGGGACTGGAGAGGTGTGAATTTTAGCTGAGGAGCCGAAGAGCATGGCCTGTGTTTTTTTCTGGTTGAGGACCAACTTCTGGTTGATGAGCCAAGCCTGGATATTCCTGAAGTCCTCAGATAGATGGAGGTTTAGGGTGGCTGCGTCTCGGGAGTGAGCAAGGAGGACCAGATCATCTGCGTACAGGGTGACCCTGTATCTGGTAACAGCATCTGGGAGATTGTTGATAAACAAGGAGAAGAGAAGGGATCCCAGTACAGAGCCCTGGGGGACGCCCAAGGTCACTGGCAGAGGAGCGGAGAGGACTTTTTTAAATTTGGTTAACTGTTTTATGCCATGCAGGTAGTCAGTTATCCATTTCAGGGCTGGGGGAGACAGGCCGAGGGACCTCAACTGAGCGCAGAGCAAGTCATGGTCAACAAGGTCAAAGGCCTTTGACAGGTCAATGAACACAGCTCCAGAGAGCGTACCCTGTTCCATGGCAGTTCTGACACTAGAGGAGACAGAGATCAGAGCCGTGGTGGTGCTGTGCCCTTTGCGAAAGCCATGCTGGGCGGGAGACAACAGTACGTGAGATTGGATACGCTCAGACAGTTGATTGGCTACCACCTTTTCCAAGAGCTTGCTGATGGCCAAAAGGATGGCAATAGGCCGGTAATTGTCAGGGACTTTGGGGTTTCCCTGCTTTAGCACAGGGACAACCCTGGCAACCTTCCAGATATCAGGAATCTCCCCCATGGCAAGGGACAGGTTAAAGATGTGGGCCACCGGGGATGCAATATAAGGGGCACCAAGTTTGAGAAGCCTGGGCTCCAGGTTGTCAAGTCCAGGACTGGCATACTGGGGGAGGCCAGCGAGAAGTGTCAACACCTCATTATCCGATACTGCCTTAAGGAGAAAGGGAGGTCTGGGAAGGTCGGGCACCTGCCAGTCCATGGGTGCGGGGCAGTTGTTGCCCCTGGCCGAGGGGATCTGTGGGGAGACGGCTGATAGGTCAGTGAAGTGGGAGTTGAGAATGTTAGCAATTGTGTGTGGATTGTTGCAGGAAGCTCCCCCAATAATCATGTCAGTGACCCCAGAGTTGGACTGACCACCGACCAGGGATTTGATATTACCCCAGAACTTTCTAGGGTCGTTAGCTGATCTGAGAAGAGCAGCCTTACAGAAATCACTTTTGGCCACCCTGGTGGATTTTTTACACTCATTTCTGAGTGTTCTGTATTGTTGTAGCAGGGACTGGTTGGGGGAGCGTTTGTAGTGGGCCCAGCACTTATCCCTCGCTCTCATAAGAGCAAGAAGGCTCCCATGCAGCCACATTGTGGCTGACCCCCTGACCCTCCTTCTAATGAGAGGGGCATGCTTGCCTTGCAGCTCCCCAAAGGAGTTGTTAAACAGGGTTATGGCAGTGGAGGGATTAGGGGCTCTATACACTCCTGACCAATCCGTGAGCCTTAGGTCCTCTATGAATGCATCCGGATGGAACCTGACGAAGTTTCGGATGTGGATGACTTTGTGAGGAACCTTTAGGGAGGGGATTTTCCATACACAGAAGACCGGAGAGTGGTCTGAGATGGAGTCAGATAGTATCCCTACAGAGGAGATCCTGTCAGGACAATTGGACAGGATCCAGTCCAGTAGGGAGCTGGAGGATCCATTTGCTGACCGTCGGGTAGGCTCCTGCACGAGTTGTGTCAGGGTGTGGGTGGCAAGCAGGGACTCGAACTGTTTAACGTTGCCTCTGACCCAGTTTAGGTTCATGTCTCCCAGGATTAAGAGTTCATTGTCACCAGTCATGAGACTAATGGTGTCCAGGAGGTGGGTGAGTCCCTGGAGCCCTCCCTTTGGGGGGTTATAGGTGCACACAACGTGCAGTTTCTTTGCATTGCTGAGTAGGAATACCGAGTGAAGCAGCTCACCGGGAGACAGCAATGATTGTTGGTGATTCACCAGTGATACTTTAAGGTGGCTCCTGTAGTATATCAGGATGCCTCCACCCCTTTTATTCCCACACCTGTCCAGCCGTAGGAACTCATATCCATGTAGCCCACAGGCTGAGTCAGGAATCGAGGGTTTGAGCCAGGTCTCCGTTATGCCAAGTATGTCAGGCTTATAGAGAGAGACCCAGGCAGCAAGCTCATCCAGGTTGGGAAGTAGACTCCGAATATTAAGATGAGCCACCTTCAACCCCTTGCCCAGCCGCCATTCCTAAGGGATTTTGGGGACCAGGGGGGTGGGGCCGGGGTTGGGTTCAATGTCTCCGGCCAAGGCTAGCACCAGTAGGAAAAGCATAGGAGGTGCCCTCTGGGGGAGAAACACCAGGTCAGAGGCTTACGGGCTAGCCGCCACCTGATTCTGTTTTGATACAGTATGATTCCTGGTAGCAGGCCACCTGTGGGGTAGTGGGGACTCGCCACATCAGCCATGTAGTTTGAGAAGGTGTAGTCCCTCTCATCAAGGGGGGGACCATAAATGGTCACCACACATGCCAGTGGCAGTTGCACTATAGATGGACACCAGTCCCAGGAGGAGAACAGCAAGGATTGCGGGGCAGAGAGGGTGAGGCGGTGAGTAGCACCTGGGAGCTTTGGGTGATTCCATTCTTGTTTACCGGATCCTCACGTCTGGGGAAAGTATTGAGTAGGGGTACCTAAGGGGGAAAGAGGAAGCTAAAACCAGTAAGGACCAATGGCCGAGTGGGAAGGGAAATAGGTAGAACACTCAGTTCACACAGTAGTTGGGAGGGGCCTCTAAAGGCAGGGGATGCAGGTCCAGAGAGTATACAGTAATAAAGTTTACGATACAGTTAACAAAACAGCCTAACGGGGGAGGTTCCACATAAGGGACCAAGGCCAGGAAGTCCTTGGCAGATTAGCAAAATTCAATGTACAGTACAAATTAGGGCCAGGAGGACTTAGGCTGTAGCAAAAATACAATACAATACAATACGGTTCTCCCAGTTGTTAGACAGTGGCAAGTGTCACTGCGAGGAGCAAGACCAGGCAGACCTAGGCTCTTAGCAGGGGCTAAAGGAGACAGGTCAACAGCACAGTTATCAGAGGCAAGAGTCACAGAGTAGTGCAAGGCAGGCAAGAGTCACAGAGTAGTGCGAGGCAGGCTAGGTCAGAGTTCATGTATGCCAGGGGAGAGAAGCACCACAGCTCGTGTATCTAAGCAAAGTAGAGATAGTTCAGATTCAGTACAGTCCCTTCCCCTGCGAGTTGATAGGGCACAATATGGTCAGTGGGTGGGGCAATCAGGGATATAATGACACCAGGAACAAGGTTGGGCGACAGGGCGCAAAAATGCAGATTACAGTGTGTCCCCCGAGGAGGCCCGCCAGAGCTTGCATCTCAAGCCGGCACCTCGACTCGGGAATGGAATCGTCAGCGATGAAAGCACGGGGGGGGGACCCTCCAGCACAGGTCTCCCTCGCTACCCCTCCGTCAGCTAGTGTCCTTTGTGTCCGTCGCTCGCTCGCTCTCCTTAAGACAGAAGGGCTCAGGTGAATGGAAGAGGAGGACCAATCAGGGCGACTCAACAGCGCAATTTTGAAAATCCCAGCGCTTTCAGGTTCCTAGCAGGGAGGCTCAGCAAGGAGTGAGTCCAGAAGAGAGGTTTGGGAGGCGTTGGGTCTCCTGCTCCAGCAAGGCGCTCTTATGACCGGAGAAACAAAATTCAGATTACAGTGTGTCCCCCGAGGAGGCCTGCCAGTGCTTGCGTCTCAAGCCGGCACCTCGACTTGGGAACGGAATTGTCAGCCGTGAAAGCGCAAGGGGGGGGCCCTCCAGCACAGGTCTGGAGGTCTGAAGGGCCCCCCCCCCGATTTAATAATGCAACAGCATAATCAAGCAAAAAAATGTGTTACAAGTACATAAATCAATCCCCAGACCTCAAATAGTGGGCCCACACTAAGGAGCACAACTGCACCTTTGTCAGTCTCTCCCCCACCCAGGGGTAGGCCACAACCATACCTTCTGCCATATGCAGACAGAGGAAAGCATTGGCAAAGGGGTTGCTAAAGGGTTAAGGCTTTCATCAGATACATAAGTGAAAACAGGAAAGCAAGGGAAGGGGATAGAAAGGTACAGAAAGGCAGAAAGGGAAGACTGAGCAGAAAAGGACCATGAGAAAGCTGACATCCTAAACAAGTACATCTGCTCATTTTTCTCAGTGGATGGAAGGGGGACAGCCCACTAGAAAAAAGCTAGAGTGGGGGGAGGTGGACACGAGTCCATAATCAGAGAAAACAGTTCTGAAGGGACATGCAGCACTGAAGGCGAGCAAGACTTTGGTCCAGACAGAATACACCCTAGGGTACTAAAATAATTCTGGGAGGTGCTAGCTGGCCCACTCACAGCCTTGTACAACAGCTCACTGGAAAGGTTCATGGTTCAGGAGGACTGGAGAAGGGCTGACATGGCTCTACTGCATAAGAGTGCCAGCAGGGAGGAGGCTAGCAACTACAGGGAGGTCAGTCTTACTTCAGTGGTGGGAAAATGAATGGAAATTCTTCTGAAGGAAGGGCTGGTACAGTATCTTGAATAAGGGAAGGGGAGGGGAAATTGTTTAACCAGGAGTGGCACACTAAGCTGAAGCTTGTTTCCAGGTGCGACCTGGGAACACAAGGAAGTTAAGTAACTTGCCCGGAATCACACAGTATGCAAGTGGGGGCTGTGGGATTCAAACCCAGGTCTCCAGATTTGCAGCCGAGAGCCTTAAACCACTGTGCTATACTGCCTTCTGAATGTGCTACAAGACTACAGGCACCACAGATTAGAGTGTGTGTGTGTGTGTGTGTGTGTGTGTGTGTGTGTGTGTGTGTGTGCATTTGGGGGGGGGGCATGCCAAATGAATCTGATAGAGTCCTTTGACTGGGTGACAAGGGAACTAGGGCAGGGGAGGGCACTGGCCATGGTCTATCTGGACTTTAGCTAGCCCTTTGACACTGTGCCACACTGGGTAAGAAACTGGTTAAAGTAGAGGAGACAAAGGGTGGTGGATATGGCCTACCTAGATTTTAGCAAGGAATTTGACACAGTCTCACACAAAAGATTAATAAACAAGTTAGCCAGCCTGGGAGTGGGTCCCAGCGTGGTAGCCTGGGTAACAAATTGGTTGGACAACAGGACACAGAGGGTAATAATAAATGGAGTACACTCTGGAGAAAGGGTGGTTACTAGTGGGGTACTGCAGGGTTCAGTACTGGGACCGGTCCTCTTTAATGTCTATATAGGAGATATTGCAGAGATTGGAAGGAAAAGTATGCCTCTTTGCAGATGACACAAAGATCTGCAACAGGTTTGATACAGGGGGTGGAAAGAATGAGAAGGACTTGCCAAGATTGGAGGAATGGTTAAACGGATGGCAGCTTAGATTCGATGCAAAGAAGTGCAAAGTAATGCACCTGGGAAACAAAATCCAGGGGGAGAGTACACAATGGGGGGGGGGGTACTAACAACAACAAAAATGGAAAGGGACCTGGGTGTAATCACATCAGATGACCCTAAGGTAGGCAAGCAATGTGATGAGACAGTAAGGATGGCTGGGGGATACTGGGATGCATAGGGGGAGGCATCACCAGTAGAAAACAGGAAGTTGTTATCCCTCTGTACAGACAGTTGATGAGACCCCATCTGGAGTACTGTGTGTAGTTCTGGAGACCCCATCTCTGCAAGGACATAGACAGGATGGAGGCAGTCCAGAGGAGGGCAATTAAAATAGGGGCTGGCAGTATAGCCTAGAGGTTAGAGGAACGAGGTGCGAACAAGCTTGGTACATCCAGTAGACCAGGCCTGAATTTGATTCTCACTCACAATCTCCACTTGCATACTGTGTGACTCTAAGCAAGTCACTTAACGTCCAGTGCTCCCAGGTTGCCTCTGATTACAGGCACTTGTGCCTAGTGGGCCTTACCCCATTACCAAATACTAAAATAAAAAAAAAAATGGTACAGGGTCTGCAACAGAAGCCATATGAAGAGAGACTAAAAGAGCTTAATATGTATACCCTTGAGGAAAGGAGGGAGGAGGGACGTGATAGAAACTTCCAAGAACCTCAAGGAAATAAGCAAAGTCCTAGAGGATAGCATCTTTCAGAAAAATAGATGTGCAAGAACAAAGGGGCACAATTTGAAGATAGTGGTGGGATGGCTCAGAGGGAACATGAGGTATTTTTTCACGGACAGGGTAGTGGACACATGGAACGGCCTTCCTGGGGAGGTTGTGGAGAGAAAAGCAGTGAGGGAATTCAAGAATGCATGGGACAGACATAAGGCAATTATAGTGGGGGCTAGGTGGAAGTAGGTTGTTGGTTAACTAGAATCTGCAGCTTATCCAATAGGTAGGGAATGGGCAGACTAGGAGGGATAAGCAGTCTTTATTTGCCATCAAAGTCTATGTTTCTATGTTAATGGCATTCACTCCAATGGTGGTATAGTGACCACTGGGTACCACAGGGCTTAGAACTGGGACAGCCTTCTTCAGTGACTTAATAGGGGACATTGCAGAAAAAACTGGAAGAGAAGGCATGCCATTTTGCTGATGATAAGGTGGGGTCCCAAGGGTAATCACATGTATTAATTCCAATGTAATGATGGAGCATACCTATTACCGGAAAACTTCGTAAAACAACACAATTAAAGGCAGTGGTTGCTCTGTTTCAAATGAATGGTGGATGCAATATTAGATCTTGTTGGTAGATGCAATATTAGATCTTGATAATAAGAATAACTTTTTAATCAAAATCAAGCAATGCCATGTATACATTTATAGTGATGAAATGACATTTTTATAAAAAGAGCAAAAAAATTGATTTTGCATATGGGGAATGAATATGAATTCTAAAAAAAAAAAAGCTGTGTTTATGCTTTCTTATAGCCCCCTGAAGAAGCCTTGTCAGTGAAACATTGGGGCTGGCAAACCTTTAAAGATGGGAGGTGAGTTAACAACAACAACAAAAATCGAAAGAGACCTAAGAGTAATTATATCAGATGGCCTAAAGGTGGGCAAGCAATGTGAGAAGGCAGTAAGGAGGGCTGGGGGGATACTGGGATGCATAGGGAGAGGTATCAACAGTAGAAAACAGGAAGTTGTTATCCCTCTGTACAGACAGTTAGTGAGACCCCATCTGGAGTACTGCGTGCAATTCTGGAGACCCCATCTCCGCAAAGACATAGACAGAGTGGAGGCTGTGCAGAGAAGGGTAACCAAAATGGTGCATGGTCTGCACCAGAAGACATACGAGGATAGACTAAAGCAGCTTAATATGTATACCCTTGAGGAAAGGAGGGAGAGGGGGGACATGATAGAAACTTTCAAGTATCTCAAGGGAATTAAAGTACAAGAGGGTAATATCTTTCAAAAGAAGAGATGTGCAAGAACAAGGGGGCACAATTTGAAGATAGAGGGGGGAATGGCTCAGAGGTAATGTTGAAAGTATTTTTCACAGAGAGGGTTGTGGATGCATGGAACAGCCTTCCTGAGGAGGTTGTGGAGTCAGGAACAGTGGGAGAATTCAAAAATGCATGGGACAGGCATAAGGCAATTCTAGTGGGGTGTAAAAGGAAGTAAGCTGTTGATTAACTAGAATCTGCAGCTTATCCATCAGGTAGGGAAATGGGCAGATTAGGTGGGCCAAGCGGTCCTTATCTGCCATCAAATTCTATGTTTCTATGTTTCTATGTAAAGAGCAGGGGCCAGAATTTTAAAAGGTTGCACATGGCGCAAAGTGACTTATGCCAACAGGAAGGATGCAAATAGCACTTTGCGCCATTAGTTGCGCCATGTGGGATTCACAAAAGCAGCCTGTGGCATGACACAGACTGCTTGCGCCAGAGTTGACTTATGTCATGGTTGTGCCAAAACCTTAGCTGAGACATGGTGCAAGGGGGTTTACGGCAGCTGCTGTGCCCTATTCTGAAAGGGTGGCTGCCACATCCCCTAATTTGGGATTCTAAAACAACCCACGGAGGACATCCATCAAAGTACATTTACACCAGCTATAAGCTGGTGTAAGTGTCCTTTGCCATCCACTGAGGGTTGTATCAATGTGCCAAGTGAACCCTACAGCCCCCCCACTCAATCACACACAAGCCCCCCATTCCCATTCTCTTATTGTTGCAATACAAAAGCCCTTGTGGGCTACCAGACCCCCCAAGCCCCGATCCTGATTGTAGTAATAAAGAAGCTCTCATGGGCTAGTGGCCAACCCCCTGCCATGATCCCCAAAATATAAATACATAGCCCCCCTCCCAGCCCACAACCCCTCAAAACATTAATAACTAGCCTCCCTCCCAGCCCCAATCCCCAAAAATATTCATTTTCAACAAACTTACAGTATTATTTCTCTGTTATGTTGCCCTGCTATGCTACTCAGATCTAAACATACAAGTATCTGGGCATTACCTTTGATTCGGCACTCTCCTTCCATTCCTATATCAATGCTATTTCTTCTGCCACCAATGTCAGGATTGGACTGTTATACCACCATAGGGATGGCCTACTACCACAGGAGGCCCTTAGATTGGCAATCACTTCCTCTGTCCTGTCGCTAATCGACTATGGGCTGCCCATCTATGCTGCAGCTGACAACACTGTGCTTGCAAGAATCCAACTCTCTATAAACAAGGCCTGCAGGCTAATGCTGGGAGCCCCTAGGTGGACCCATACATGCCTGCTGTACTCCACCACCAACATGCTCAACCTTGAAGAAAGACTCTTATTCCAAACCTGCCTTCTTGTAAAAAAAGACCCTGCTAGGGCTCTCCCCCAACTGGGGTCACCACCTCCCTGCAGTGTGCCTCTCCTTCAGTCTCCATCTGCAGCACTGTCAAAACCTCCCTTATTGTCCCCAGGGTAAGGACCTCCATGGCCCAGAGATCCTTTTGCTATCGGGCTCCCTCCTGGTTCAATTCCCTCCCAGTCAACATAGCTGACTCCACTAAGCTTGGTCCTTTCAAGGTCTCCCTCAGAAGCCATCTGACAAGCACTCGCTGCTGCAACTGCACATAATCCCCCACCTGCCCCTTACCATCACCAGTAGGCTGAGTTTGCCCTGTCTACTTTTGCTGTATATGCCTGGGGTCTCAGGCAACATCTGCTGACTAATGTAATAAAATATCTCTGGTTGCTACCTGACGTGGTACTCATGTACCTATATTATGACTACTGTGAACTACCTATTACCAGGTTTGTACCACCAGTGAATTCCTGTAACACTGGTTGCTTTTTTAATCTAAACATTATGTACTGTACTGTTTTGTTTGCTGTGATGTATTGCTCTCTTGATGAGGTGCCTTGTAAATGAGTCTTTGACTCAAAGGTATGTAAACAGAAGATCTAATAAATAAATAAATAAATAAAACCCTGCAAGGGGACAGGAGCCAGCAGAAAGGAGAGAAAGATGGGGGAGGGAGGGAAGTAGAGGGGTGGGGGAGTTGTTGGTGGCAGGAGGTAGGAAAAAGGGTCCTGGAGGCTCCAGCTAGAGGTATCCAAGAGATGGAGAGGGTGGGCATGGGGTAAGAGAGGGTGGCAAGGGGGAAATGAGAGGGTGGTGGGGAGGCAATGGGAATTTTATTGGGAGAGAAGGGAATTAGGTGCAGTTACAGAAATAACAGCAGCTTTCATTCACTGAGCACATACTGTTTACAGTACATGCTCACACAGAGTTCAGTCGGCAGCTGACTGTGGTGGTGAGAGGTGGGTTGTGCTAGTTTCCAGCTGGTATCGGTTGGGGAGTGTGGTGATCTTGCATTATTGGTGGGGGGGGGGCCACTAGACCACCATGGCCATTTTACACAACATAACAGGGAAGTAATAAGTTTGTTGAAAATTAATATTTTCAGTGATTGGAGCTGGGAGGGAGGCTAGTTATCGATGATTTGAGGGATGGGGTTGGAAGGGGGCCTATATGTATATACTTTGGGGATCGGGGCTGAGGGGGGCCACTAGTCCACAAGGGATTCTTTTTTACTACAGTCGGGATTGGGTCTTGGTGGGGGTTGGATAGCCCTGCGGGGTTTATTTATTCTTAACTCACTGAGGCCCCAAGACACCTGTAGGTGGCAGCAGAACAGATATTCCTGAGGCCTTTAACACCTCCAGACATCCTGCACTTTGTGCAACTGAGGACTTAGAACATCTGAGGACACCACTGCTTAACACTTAAATATTTCACAAACCGAAGTGAGTAGAATTGACTGCATAGCACCGTTGGAAAGGGCATTTTGTGCTGAACAACTTTGCAGCTGATACTTTGTCACATATGTAACCCCCGCACCCCTGCCTTTTAGCAAATGACAGGTGGTATGCTGTTGAAGCTGACAGCAGTACCAGGTGGGGGACTGGGTTCAGGGAGGACTAGGTTACTCGGCACAAGGGCTAGGTTTGGCTACTCTGCACAGGGGCACCCAAGTAAATCCGAACACAGGAAGCAATAACTGTAATGTCCAATACCAGGAATGGTATTCTAAAGTGTGGCTTTTATTCACATCCAAACTGAACAAAACAAAGCATAGACGGACCCCCACGGGGCTACATTCCTGGTAATGCAGGTTAAGAGAAACAGAACACTTCCTCAACACTTCAGCCCTCAGGCTGTGGACCCACCAGGCACACAGCCCGGACTTGCACACTGCTTTGGGTACATAGCCTAACTTGTACACTATTTGGGGATTTCCTTGGCTCAGCACCCCTGCCGGCCACTCTAACACCTTCCATTTGACATGGACACATTTTCCGGTGGCTCCCTAAACCACCTTAGAGCCTTCGACTCCATAAGGGAAATTTCCTTTTAAATCCCACATCTGGGTACTTTCCTCAGCACTGGCCAAGTGCCTGAGGGAAAGTAAAAGGGCCACAGAGCAAATCCATATAGGTGAATCTGGTTACTACTGATGGGGGGGTCTCCCACCTCTAGCTTCCACAATTCATACCTGGCCATTTCTCTGGACATTAAACATTTCTTTCTGAAAAGCTTGGCAGCGTAAATTAAAGGGTAAATGCTTAGCACATTTCCTCTACATGTCTTGACTCTCCCCTTGTACTAGACTCGAACATACTTAAACATCTCTTTCTAAAAAGCTTGGCAGTGTAGATTAAAGGGTAAATGCATAGCACATTTCCTCTACATGTCTTGGCTTTCATCGCTGGACTTGAACATACTTTTACTTGGCTTAGCCTATTTCTCTAGGCCTCCCACTGATTAAGCAGTCCAATCCCCACTTTACAACATTTCGGGTGAAACATATGCCCTATGTAAGAGCAGAACTCACCCTTTTGTTGCAGGTACCCCACAGGCAATTCTTGACAGTTTCTGGTGCCACAGCACAACTTGAAAAATAAGGCAGCTTCTTCCCTAGCTGGAACCAGGAGGGTTGCCCCTGGAATAACAGGCAAACCTCTCCACCCCCATCCCCTCAGGGATGGGGCACAGAGACCAGTAACAGCAGTCTCCACCACTTCACAAACAGCTTACTGTGTTCCTCTTTTGGCGTAAACACACACCTCTCCCTTAAAGTAGCTCTATATCAGAGCTTTAGGCTCCAAGAGCCTGTGCATAGACTGCTGTGCTTCTCTCTTCAAGACTCCTCACACACAACACCCTTCAAAATTCCCAACATTCTAACCTAACTCCCAACTGCAGACTCCAATGTGGCTTATGCAGGTGCAATAGTTCTATGGTGATGTCATCCCTCAGTCTCAGCTGAGACTGAGAACAGAGTGAGACAGTGTGAAATCCATTTAACTGGGGTTTCACAAGCTGCCTTCCCTGCCTACCACTAGGTCTTACTGGGATTCTAGTAACCCGGGGTAACAGGGGGGTTACACTCACCCTGAGCCAGGAAAATGACTGTCTGCAGTCATTATTTACTCGGCTTAGGCCATCCCACCCTTTGTGCTACCTGCTGAAGGGGATGATCAGGCCCCCTCCTACCGTGTGCTAGCACAGGCAGGCAACACTAAGGGCCTAGAGGCCTATGGCTGGCATATCAGCCTCTACTCTACCCACTAACTATGGTGCCTAGTGGCTCTCGTAGAACTGTCCAGAGCATAGCACTAATAGCTCAGCACTGCAGTCCCTACTGCAGGTCAGGGCCACAGCCTGCCTATCCCCCCAGCCCTCTAGGGAAAACCTATCTGCCTTTAACTTAAATCCTAAAACAAAACAAACAGGGGACCTCCCCGACCTTGGGCACCTTGCAACCACACACCAGGAGCTAATACCAACCATTACATTACTCCCTCACTCCCCCACAACCACACCTGTGAAAGGAAAGGGTTACTACAGTAATAACAACAATAACAACAACAGTACTTTAAATACTACACACTAAAGTACTAGTGAGGAACTCCGATGAGCCCCTCCTCCTCTTCTTGTCTTCTCTTCTATCTTCTTCAGGAACACCTGCAAGAAAAAGAAAGACAACACACAGTCCTAATCTGCATACACAGTCTATCTAAACCCCTACCATCAAAACACTGGAGAATCCCAAAAAGATTTTTGTTTTTTAGAAAAGGTAGAAAAACAGTATATACACTAGAAACAGTAGAAAACAATGACATTATTTACAATACACATTTGGGGGATGGAGTGCCCTAAAAGTCCCATCTAGTAACTACAGTGCCCGAAGGCTAGTCCATTAAAGAGTCTCTCCTGGGCCGGAGCCTGGTGAAGTACAGTTCTAGCAGGCCAAAGTCCTGAAGGGGAGAGTCTTTGAGGACAGTTCACACATTCTGGAGTCTGCTAGTGTAGGGTGTGTACTGCGATGTCATAAGGATAGAAAAGTTTGGACTTACCAGCCCCTTGTAGAATGAACAATGGCACCGACCTGCTCCTCGGTCGAAGACTCTCCCTGGCAGT
Organism: Neoceratodus forsteri; assembly: GCA_016271365.2. Taxonomy (NCBI): domain Eukaryota; kingdom Metazoa; phylum Chordata; order Ceratodontiformes; family Ceratodontidae; genus Neoceratodus; species Neoceratodus forsteri. The sequence continues at coordinate 839,457,028 of CM028131.1, forward strand.
ATTCTTCCAATACAGCTGAGCGGACATTTTCCGGGAACTACAGGAGGGCACATCTGGAAACTGCTGGGTTGATGTCATCTCTGGAGATGGAACCTTGGAACAAGAACAAAAAGGAAAACAGCTGGTCTGACGTCATCCGATTACCAGGCGATGGATCAGGATACAGCTGGGTTGGCGTCCTCTCTGGATCTGAAGTCATCTGGTGGGCCAGTCGATGGATTCTGGAAAGTCAGTACGCTGAAGAACTGATGAATGTGGGGCACCTGAGTCCTGGATGTCCATACTGGTGGAACAACAAAGGCACTGCAATGGCTGGTGTGGCAGCACTGACTACCACTGCTCTGCTTTCCATCTGGTAGGCATGGGCACATTTGCAGGGAGGTCTTTGCATTGAGGCCAATAGTACAGCGGGTCAGGAGCTTGAATTATTACCCTGTCTGGATGCACATAATTCACACTGTGAAAGGTTTCACGTCCCTCTCTATCCACTATTCGAACAGTGTCCATAAACAGTGTCCTGCTTCTTTTCCACTGGCTGTATTTTTCATGAAACATTCTGTTTCTGACATGCTTGTTTGCACCAGGATGCACACATTTCATTGCTTCAGCCCAAATCCAGGATTTTCTGCTGTTCTCAATCTCCTCCCAGACTCTCCAAGGAAAGGTAGGAAAGGACATCTCATAGATTTCATTCACCTTCCTACAAACCAGTCTCTCCTCTTTACTAGCTTTGGTCAACCTGAGACCACTGACCTGGCTTGGGGGCAGCCAGTCCTGGTTCTGCCAGCTACGCATTCTCAATGAGATGAAAAATGGATCCCTGACTTCTTCTTCTTGCACAGCCAGGGCAGTGGCATCACCACTCTCTTCCATGCATTCCTCTGAGGCAAGAGCTTGAGGCTGTGTACCCGTTCCTTTTTCACAAGACCACATAGGTTCCCCCTCTTCTTCTTCCTCACTGAGAATCTGTGCCCAGGAGTGAGCAGTCATCCTCACTCCTGAGACTATCCACTCTTCACTGGGCGCGGAGGTCGATACCTCCCATTCAAAGGCCTCCCACATCTCATCTTCTCCTATGAGACTTGGGCTAGGCCCCTCCTCTGGGGGTCTACTGATGCTCTGTCTAAATTATCTCTCTGCGACCCAGCATCCAAAACATCAGCATATGGTTCTGTCTGCAAATCTCACCCTCTAGCTTTGTGCCACACTCCCCCGAGGGGCCTTCTTCAACAGGCTCCGCCTGGTGCCGTGTGCTGCCGACTACAAATTCCTGAACTTTCGTCCATGTGGGAGCCAAACAAATCTTGGGTGCTTTAAACAAGCCGTATTTCTCTAAGCACCCCGAACAGTGAGGTACCATGAATATGTTCCTTCCAGCATTTAAGCATATCAAACACAATTGCACTGGGTATCCAGGAATCGCCACATGAGAAGGCAGTTGTCCTCCATAGTAACACCTCTCAATGTCCCTTAACTTGTTTACTTCTGCTGCTACCATAGCCCGGGCATGATCCGGGTAGCGGGCTGGCCCTGAGGCCATGACTGCAGGGAAAAACAAACAAATGCTCACTGTTACTGAAACTCCCACTTCACTGAACACTTTCTTTTACTTTTAAAATGGCTCCTTTGCTGCTGTGTTTACATTACTACTCCACCCTGTAATGGCAGCGGCAGCACTCCTGTGCATCAACATTCTGACATTGGGTCAAGCCACTGCACATCCGATTTACACACACTACTGATAACTTTTACTCAAACTGCACAAACTTGCATTGTTCTTTTTCTAGCACATTTATATGATTTGCCATGGACTTTTCACTTACTGAAATCATTGCTTTAGCTCACAGTCCCTTAAAGCCTCAGGATTTCAAGCACAGGCTTGCCTGTAACTAGTGCTGCATAAATTGTTACAACTCTCAGTCTCTCCCTCATGGCTTTGAAACTTTATTCTGATGCTGAACCCATAACTGTGCTAACAGTCAATGGCTTAAAAGACTTGCTTTAGCGGGTAAAACTTGACACAGTCTTTATTTGCAAAGCGACTACACTGCTGCACACAGATTCAGCTGGCTTTTGGCAAAAAAATCACTGTTTGAGCAATTATTACTGTTGGTGCTCACTGTTATCAGTAGCTATTTGCTGTGATGGAAAAATGGCCTGCAGCCAGTCTTGGAAGCCTCAGAAAGGAAGCGGGTTGGCAGTCCTGCCGATCGTCCCTCCGATCACCACACTCACGATCTAGTTGATCGAAATGCGGGTTGAGCCCGACTTTATCCAGAAAAGTCTGTTTTTTACACTTTTACTGTGCCTTTTAATCACTGTGATGCTCCTCCACTAAGCCAGTACATGCACTCCACTCACACTCCTTCTCGAATGCTGGGCAGTCACTGTAGAGCTGGCTGGGAGGAGGAACTGATTGCAGCCTCACCAATCACACGACGCCATGCAAATGAACCTCTTTCCCTCGTGAGTGCTCTTCTCCTCACGGCGATCATCAAGCAGGCAAATTTAAACTGCAGAAACCACTTTTTTTTTCTTCGAACTGACTCCGCGGCGGGAGCCCATTTCAACCATTTATCATGGCCATTAACACAGCAAGTCTCTCAGTTCACTAAAAAGCATTTCCAATGTCCAGGGCACAATTTTCCTGTTGCTGCCCCTAGTCTTCCACACTTTTCTTTATCACAACAGTTCACTAGAAAGCATTTCCAACGTCCAGAGCACAATGTTCCTGTTGCTACCCCTAGTCTTCCACACTTTTCTTTGTCACAACAGTTTTTAAAAGCTGGCAAAACGCTGTAAATATTTGATGCAGGACAAGGGCATACTCTTTCATGCTTTACTGCTCCTTGGTAAACAGTTGGCATTTTAACAGCAGCATATGGACAACAGCACACAGCAACACACTAGTTAACCTTGCTTCAGCTTTTTGGGCTACCCACTGCCAGATAACCAAAACGCTAGCCCCTTGCCTGAGCACCCTTCCTCCCTAAATTAAAAATCCAAAGCGGTGTCTCCATTTTGTAACCGACGAACTCCTGCCTTTTTGCAAATGACAGGTGGTATGCTGTTGAAGATGACAGAGGTCCCAGGTGGGGGACTGGGTTCAGGGAGGACTAGGTTACTCGGCACAAGGGCTAGGTTTGGCTACTCTGCACAGGGGCACCCAAGTAAATCCGAACACAGGAAGCAATAACTGTAATGTCCAATACCAGGAATGGGATTCTAAAGTGTGGCTTTTATTCATATCCAAACTGAACAAAACAAAGCATAGACGGACCCCGACGGGGCTACATTCCTGGTAATGCAGGTTAAGAGAAACAGAACACTTCCTCAACACTTCAGCTCTCAGGCTGTGGACCCACCAGTCACACAGCCCAGACTTGCACTCTGCTTTGGGTACACAGCCTGACTTGTACACTATTTGGGGATTTCCCCGGCTCGGCACCCCTGCCGGCCACTCGAACACCTTCCATTTGACATGGACACATTTTCCAGTGGCTCCCTAAATCACCTTAGAGCCTTCGACTCCATAAGGGAAATTTCCTTTTAAATCCCACATCTGGGTACTTTTCTCAGCACTGGCCAAGTGCCTGAGGGAGAGTAAAAGGGCCACAGAGCAAATCCGTAGAGATGAATCTGGTTATTACTGTTGGGGGGGGGTCTCCCACCTCTAGCTTCCACAATTCATACCCGGCCATTTCTCTGGACATTAAACATTTCTTTCTGAAAAGCTTGGCAGTGTAAATTAACGGGTAAATGCTTAGCACATTTCCTCTACATGTCTTGACTTTCCCCTTGTACTAGACTCGAACATACTTAAACATCTCTTTCTGAAAAGCTTGGCAGTATAGATTAAAGGGTAAATGCTTAGCACATTTCCTCTATATGTCTTGGCTTTCCCCTTGTGCTGGACTTGAACATACTTTTACTTGGCTTAGCCTATTCCTCTAGGCTTCCCACTGATTAAGCAGTCCAATACCCACTTTACAACAGTTCAGGTGAAACATAGGCCCTATGTAAGAGCAGAACTCACCCTTTGGTTGCAGGTGCCCCACAGGCGATTCTTGACAGCTTCTGGTGCCACAGCACAACTTGAAAAATAAGGCAGCTTCTACTCTAGCCGGAACCAGGAGGGTTGCCCCTGGAATAACAGGCAAACCTCTCCACCCCATTCCCCTCAGGAATGGGGTACAGAGACCAGTAACAGCAGTCTCCACCACTTCACGAACAGCTTACTGTGTTCCTCTTTTGGCGGAAACACACACCTCTCCCTTAAAGTTGCTCTACATCAGAGCTTTAGGTTCCAAGAGCCTGTGCACAGACTACTGTGCTCCTCTCTTCAAGACTGCTCACACACAACACCCTTCAAAATTCCCAACATTCTAACTAACTCCCAACTGCAGACTCCAATGTGGCTTATGCAGCTGTGAATATTCTATGGTGATGTCATCCCTCAGTCTCAGCTGAGACTGAGAACACAGTGAGACAGTGTGAAATCCATTTAACTGGAGTTTCACAATCTGCCTTCCTTGCCTATCACTAGGTCTTACTGGGATTCTAGTAACCCCGGGTAACAGGGGGGTGACATATATACTTTAGAAGATATTTGCACTTTTGTATGGTATGGTGTGTGTGGCTGACATTTGTCTCTCAAGCTTCACCTAGCCACCTGGAATAAAACTAAAAAAAAAATACATGTATCATATTAGAAAAATTGCTTTTTAGTACAAAATTAGTTTTGTACCTCCATCTAATGTATGGATGCTTAATTTAGTGTTGTTATGTAAAGTATTTTCCCACAAAAAATGGTTTCTGTTGCCTTTTTTATTAAAAAAAAACATTTTTCGCTATTTCAACCAAAATAGAAAAAAATAGGAACTACTTATAATTAATTGCATAGCACCGTTAGAAAGGTAATATTTTGCTGAACAACTTTGCCTCTCGTACTTTGCGTGTAGCACTTAACGGTTCATGAGGTATTTGCATTTGTTTGTGGCATGCTGATTATGGCTTGATTTTGCTCAGAAAGCTCCAGGTTGCACTGTTAAAAGTATACAGGCCATGAGTAGTGGAACTCTCAAAGAACTCCTGAGGCCTCAATGAGTTAAATTTGGGGATCGGGCTTGGGGTGCTGCTAGCCCAACAAGGCTATTTATTTCCTATGGTAAGGGATCGGGGCAGGAGGGGTGGAGCTTGTACCCATCTACTGCCAATGCCTCAGGCCTGCAGCAACCTGGTCAGGTATGCCCTCCGTTTGGTGTACCTTTCAGGTTGGCACAAGTCATGGGACTTAGCTGCAGGGACCCCGCCCGATACAGAATTGAGCGCTAGATCCCTGATGCAATGGCACTTGGCACAAGCTACCATTGTTGCAGCAAGCGTCCAAGCTTTGAAAATCTGGCCCCAGGTGTTTACTTCTAATAAATATACAAATTATTATTGTATTTATTGTAGTTTGATGTGTTGGTAATTACTTTTTACTTTTGTAACAAAATATCTGTTAGTGCAGTGAAGCAAGTAGGTTTTTATCTTTGTTATTCGCACTGTTAGTAAAAAAGACTCCAATGGAATTCTGCTATTATGATGTCTGAACCTGCCAGCTGCTTAGAAGCCCAATGTATTTCAATGAAAAACTAAATATATTTTTCTGTCTTTTTCAACATAAATAGAATTTTTTTTTATGTAACAGACTTTGCCCATTATATGTTTGCACTATTGAGGTCCATCTGTGTGGCTCTACATTTAAAAAAAAACCAATAATTAGCTTCTCTTTCTTCTTCCCAAGTAAAATCTGATCATGAAGAAAATGTTGCATGCTAAATTATAACAAAATATCACAGGTTATCAAAAATCACACATTTCTATTAAATATACAATATTTTGGTGGTAAAATGTGTTATTTCTCTGTAAAAATCTGAAAACAGATTTGCAGTTTCCCATTGAAATGCACTGGCAGTAAAGAGTTTCTGACTTCATAATCAGGGATTCCATTGGATTCTTTTTTCACTAGCTGTTGGCAAAATAAAAATAGAATGATGAAAACATAAGTAAAGAAACAAATAAAAGCAAACTGAATGACTGCAGAGGCAGCAAAGGGTCCCATACCTTCATTCTTTATGGTGTACAGCCATACTAAGCACCTGCTCGTTATGAAAAAAAAAAAATAAAACATAGAGGATTGTGTATGAGCAATCATACACAAGGCAGTTGTGTGATCGAGAGGTTTCTGTGGTAGCCGGAGACCTCGAGAGCGAAGCTCGAGAGGTCCATTACCACGGGAACCTCGAGATTGTTCACCTGCCTTGTCTGTGTATGGTTGCTCATACACAATCTTTTATAGTGTATGGGCAACCATGGGCAGCACTCCTTTATCCCACAAACAGGTCTCCAATAAAAAAAATGCCTTACTTAGGCAGCAGTTCCACAGTGTTGCTTACTTCCTAACCACTGCAGCTGTTCAATAGCACATGCGTGCCATGTTCGATGTTGTTGTGCTTCACTAGTGACGTACTCGGTGCAGCACAACAACATCCTCATGCACTGAGTGTAGCACAACAACGCTGTTCCAGGTATGGATTTCCATGCGGAACAGCGTCCCACCATACACTATAGAGAGATTTATTATTTAAGAAACTTGGTGTTTTGGAGGATTCATTTGAATCAGAGCGACCACTACCTTTAATTTTTTTGCAGATTATACCAGTATTTGCACAAGGGTGGACAGTCAGGAGGGGGTGGAGAGAATGCACAGGGATCTTGAGAAACCTGCGGAGTGAACAAAAGCATGGCAATTGGGGCTTAATGCCAAAAAGTGCAAAATTATTCACCTAGAGCATAGGAACTCAGGAGATGAGAACAGGATGGGGGAAGGGGGGAGGTACTGACAGTCACTAGACAGGAAAGGGACCTTGTTGTTATCATAGTTGATGATCTCAGAATGGCAGGGCAGTGTGACAAGGCAGGGTAGGGCTAATGGGATGCTAGGTTGCATAAGGAGGCGTATCTCCTGTAGGAGGAGGGAGGCGATGTTGCCACTGTAGCACTCATTGGTGAGACCTCACCTGGTGTAATGTGTCCAGTTTGGAAGGCTATACCTCAGGAAGAACATGGGGGATCAGCCCGGTGGCGCTGAGGGTTGAGGCAATGGATGCCACAACTTGTGCAACACCGGTGACCTGAGTTCAGGAGTGAGCTTGGGCATTGGGGGTCAGCAGGGGAGAGAGAGGATCGAGCATCTGATGGGCTGCTCTCCTCTCCTGAGAGGGAGGGCTCTGGGATGTCCAGCATTCCAGTGACCCCCCCTGGTGGAGAGCAGAAGCATTGCAGAACACGGACCACACATTGGGGTGAGTGTGGCTGATGCCGGCAGGGTTGCCATGCATCATGGCATCAGGGGGGATGTCACACTTGAGGGGGAAGGAGAGGGAAGGAGGGAGCATGGACAACCATGAAAAATCCCCTTCAGCCCAGATAGGCGATGACTCTCCCAGTGCCTTCCAGTGCCATTCTGCCACATGCCCAATACTGGTTCCCTACCACTTCCCCTTTGGTCTCCTCAGGCTCATAAGGGGGCCAAGGCTCAGGGAGATAGTAATGTTTATGAAGAGGGCAGAGTCCACAGCGGACAGTAGAGAGGACTCAGTGAGAGGAGAGGCCAAAGAGAGTTCCAGTGCTGGGGGAGCAGAAAAATAAGTTGGAAAAAAAAAGGAAGGACATGGGGAGGAGGGGGTTCAGAAGAGGGCAACTAAAATGGTGCAGTTTTTGCATGAGAAGCCCTACAAGGAAAGACAAAGGGATCTCAACGTGTACACCCTGAAAGAGAGAAGGGGAGAGAAAGAGAGATGTGACATGATAGAGACCTACAAGTACCTCACAGGTGTGAACAGAGTACAGGTGGAGTCTCTTTCAAATGGAAAAGAGCATGAGGACTAGGGGACATGTGATGAGGCTGGAGACAGCAGTTCAAGAGAGATGCGAAGAAATATTTCTTAACTGAAAGGGTGGGAGACACCTGGCCCAGACTGCCAGTGGAGGTGATGGAGACTAAAACAGTGGGGGCTTCAAGCATGCATGAGCTAGATATAGGGGTATATAATAAAAGAGGAAGGGGGGCAGGAGGGTTGGTGGAGACCAGATAGGGTCTGCAGATGTACATTAGGTTGGAAACATCTGGGCAGATTGTGTAGGCCAAGATGTCCTTTTCTACAAAAAACTTAACGGTTCAGTGTTTTTGTGTTTCTATATCCCTGACCCTTTATATTTCCTCACTCTTCTATAGATCCTACAGTGACTATCCATTACATAAAAACAACATTATTGTGCTAGGCATCCCCAGAACCAGCTCGGTTCTTGGCAAGGCTGCTATCAGCTATGCCATTCCGGCCTAATGGAATAAATTACAAGCCTCCCTCAAACTCACAGAGCTAGTCAATATTAACTCATTTAAATCCTTGTTGAACAAGTTTTTCAATGAAATCTGCCACTGCAACAGTAGAGAAGTCACATGTATGCAATATTTGGCTGATCCGTTGTTAGCACTTACCATTGCCCCATCAGCCAAGGCTATGCAATTCACCAACCCTGGCCTTCCCCATCCCAGCACCCTGCCCTATGACTTCCCTTAACTTAGAATTCCCCCATAACAATTGTTGCTCTTTGCTGTTCCCCCTGTCATATGCCAGCTACAGCTTGGCCCCTCCTCTTGCCCATCACCATACCCCAATTTACCTGTCCCCTACTGTCCTACTGTTAATACCCCTTGTCCTACCTAAGTTCTCTATTATTGGCACCCTCTCTCAGTTATTGTTGTCAAATTATTTTACTGGAATCACCTGCCTCCTACTTGTAACTTCATTGTATTATACTGCCTATGTATCACATTTGCCAAGAAATGTCTTGTTGCTTGCTATGTGCCATGTATTACAATGTCTATGCATTGAATTTGTCCCACCACTACTATGTACCTCTCATGTATTATAATGTCTTTGTATTGAATTTGTATTACCAGGACCTCCTTATAAATGAGAGTGCTCAGTGGAGTTCTCCTGCAAATAAACTTGAACTTGAACTTTCCAGCAGGTGGGCTAATGCTTGAATATTTGGGCATGCCACTTGTCCCTGGCCCTTACAAACAAGTTGGCTTTCTTGTAACTTTTCAGTCCCCATGGCACTGGTTCACATGGGATCCAAACAACAGGTGATTCCTAATAGGCAATTACTGCCCTAAGGCAAACCTTCTCCCTGACCTGTCTCAGCTCATAGTTCTGCTATTCCCTTTACCACATCCTACAAAACTCTACTTCTCCATACCAGATCCCTTCCAGATGCCATTGTGGGTCCTAACTTTTACCACCACCAGGATCAACAATGTCCAAAGGTCCTCTAGACAGCCGTCTTCAGAAGCACATGAAATAAAAATGCCTGGCACTTAAATCACTTCACTTCAAATAAAGTCTCATGCTGACAGTTGTTGCATATCAACAGAGTGATTTATTGAAGCCCAACATAACAAACACAGGTCACCACAACTGCTCAACTTACCATGCATAGAGTGCATGCACTTTGTCAAAATACCTGCCACCCTCTAAAACCAACATTTAAATACCATTACTGGTATGAGGTGCAACTATTTAAAGGTGCAGGTAAAAATTTAAGAAACCATGGAAGCACTATTTTAACTTGGTTCTAGTTATGAACTTGTAAAGGTTGCCTTCTACAAAAAAAAGTGCATGTAAAGTTTTACATTTAACAGTAACGTTTACAGCAACAATTTAAAGCACTTTCAAATCGATTCATCATGCTCCTATAGATTAAACTTCTGCATATCAGTCAGGTACTGAAAAGACTCTATTCCTATCCAGCATTAAGGTGCTATGACAATTGATTAACTTAGTGTACTTCAAACTGTATGTGTTTAATATCTTAATAAGGCTAATTATATTTTGACTGAATGAAACTGTATAAAAAGTTAATGTCTTTTGTTCATTTCTTAGAAATACTATTAACGTTATAATACAAGAGTATAATACCTAAGAAATATAGAATAATGGATAGGTAAGTGTATCCACAGTAAACAGAAGATTGGGAGCCGTGTACCCTAATCGGGTCCCCTAATCGGGTCATCCTCACTGCTGATGCTAGACACCTCATAGTGGCAAGCTCTGTACTGTCACTAGTTGACCATGGCCTCTCTGTCTATGCAGCTACCAGTGACTAAATTCTCAGCAGAATAAATCTGATCTGAAATAAGGCTTGTTGCTTTGTGCTTGGAGGTGACAAGAACACCCGTAACTGCACCCTCCATACCCAAACAACTTGGTTATCCCTATCTAGTAGAACTGGGATCCAGACATGTCTGCTACCTAAGAAGTCACTACTGGGCCTAACTTCCCAACCCTAACTCACTGCTTCTGCCCTGTTGTCAATCTCTAGAACACCTGGAACATGGCTCAGAATTCTTTTGAACTGTTTTTCTACCATACTCAGCTGGTCAAGTGTTCACTCACAGTTAGGGCTGCTGGGAGGTTAAATGAGCTGCCTAATAACGTGCTCAATTTACCTCTAAGTTTAACCAGTTTAAGAGAGCACTATGGGCAACCCTAACAGTTCAGTGCAACTGTAACTTCTAATCAACCTCACTAAAGTCCCTCCCAATCTACTCTTTGAACTTTGTCTGACTCTGGCTCTGAAACCATACTTTGTTCCCTACCAGTCCTGAATGAAGCCCCCACAACTTTCTTCTTATTTGAAGCAAAGTACTGTCCCCTAAGAATAACTGATTAATTGATTAATCTGTGAAAGTAACTGAGCTGTATTGATAAAATTCAACAGGCATGTAGCGTGTGAGTGTGTGTGAGTGTGTGTGTGTGTGTGTGTGTGTGTGTGTGTGTGTGTGTGTGTGTGTGTGTGTGTGTGTGCTGAGTTACCAGAACCTTCAGGAAAATTATGTCATTGCTACCTGCATGACATCAGCATTCACCCAAGATTCCACTAGTTGGTCGGAAAATGTCTGAAGGATATTCTGTGAAACTATCAATTAGGAGAGCACTAAAATAGTATCCGTACATGACAAATGCCAACTTCTTTATTTCATGTGTAATAAATAAGGTTTGATTGTTCTTCTGTTAGGGAAAAAGAGTAAAGTTGAAAATGTATTTATAATATATCTGCAGTTGATCTTTAAATAGCATTACATTTTTCTGTATCATGGTTATTCATTCTGTCTGCTGTGACTATTAAAATAAACTGTACCAAGAAACTTATTTTTCACTGTTTATCCTTAAACTTGTTTTTAATTTTACGTTTATTTCATATTTTACTAATTACCTTTCATTCTATTCATAGTGTGCCCGTATGCTGTATTATGGAGCTGCCTGTAATACACTTCTCTGATGTGTCTCCAGATTCTTAAATTTTTCTTTACAATTTACAACCCTTTGTTTTTAATTCATCATGGAGATAAAAGAAGAAGAAGAAGAAGAAGAAGAATTAGCATTTATATGGTACTTTCCAAACATATTGCATTCCAAAGTGCTTTACAAGCAATAATAGACTGGTAGTGAAGTGACTATAAATGTGTAGCGGTGGCCATTTCACACATTAGCCCCCACACAACCATGGACAAATGCATTGATTGGTTTAAAATATTAAAGAGCAAAAAGTCTCAATAACTAAACCCAGACTTAAAAAAAATGCAAGAGGCAACAGTAAAAGCAATTCCAAATATATTAACAAAAAAAAACTCTTTCACAAAAAAATGCTACTCTTGATATTTTGTAGCAGCAATGCCTATTTGGCAGTTTTGCTGCAGACAAAAGAAATTACAGATTGGTCAATTCATCATTTTTACAAGGCACTGAAAATGTTAGAGTCTGCTTATATGCCAGAATCAGCTTACATGTCCCACAATTCACAGATATGTGATTAACATGTCAATACACATATATAGATGGAAACACAGAGAAAAACATAGTACTATCAAGAGGAATGTTGACCAGAACACTGGGAAACATCTTTTAGTCTTGCAAAAAGTGCCTTGGATTCTTTTACATCAACCTGGACAACCACTCGGACTGCACCCAAGATGGGCAGAAAGGACCTTGGTTTAATGTCCAAAGAATGCCACATCCTGACAGTACTGCACCACCCTAGAACTGCACTTGAGTGGCTGCATTTATAGTATGAGCCCAATCATGGTGCTGGGCTAGAACCCATGACCTTTGGACACAAAGACAGATGTGCTACCACCTAAGCCACACTAACATTATTTATACAAGCATTTGTCAATGCCGAATGTTTGCTTGCTGGCATTAGCAGTGGAAGTGCTGGAGTTAGACAGAGTATAGGAATGGCATTGAAGTATTGAACTGATGTCAACTCCACCCTCACCCTGCAGAGATGGACAGGCATTGAGGTGTGCCTTTGGGTTGTCACCCATGACAGTCACGACATTTCACCTCACCCTGCCCTTCAGACACTGACAAGTGTTGAGGTGTGCCTTAGGGTGTTTGGGCTTTACACTCACCTCATTCCATAAGGGAAATATGCTGAAATGGGTGCAGTATAGGAGAATGGGGTGAACTCTGGGGGCAAAGGGTCCAAGATGTACCTCAATGCCTGTCACTGGCTGGAGGGTGGGGGTGAAATGGCATGAGCATTACTGTCGACAATCCCAAGTCAAGCCCCTGACACCTGTCAGTCCCTACAGGGTAGGGCATTATGGTAGAAAACTCTAACACCCTGGGCATTTCCTGGAATTTTTACTCCAAGTTTTCCACATGGGATTTTTGTGACCCCCACCGCATGAACAGTGACACTATCAGTTCGTTAGGTGAAAGGTGATTTTGCACAGTGACTGCACCATTTGGTGCCACAGGTTCGAAAACACATTTCGAACAGGATGTGAAAAGTGACAGGTGTACTGTTCATGAGGAGGTATAAAAAATGGCATTGTTGAAAATCTGGAGTGAAAATATAAAAAAAACTGGTGAAGTCATGAACGTGCGTAGAAACTGTGCAATGTACACCTGTAATGTAATTAGTTTGAAGATTTTTTACAGCAGATTTTCAACATAGGCATTTTGGGACCTTTGCTCATGAACAGTGTCACTGCAATTTTCTTAATCTATCCCAAACACTAATTTCCCTCAGAGACCGGGCTATTCTGCGCTGAAAGTGTGAAAACACATTTCAGCCAAGGTGTGAAAAATGACAGCTGTACTGTTCATAAGGAGGTGTGGAAAAATGTCAATGTTGAAAATCTGGACTGAAAATATTACAGATTTGTGAACTTATGAGGGTGCATGGAAATTGAGCGATGTACACACGTAACAGTCATTTTATGAACTTTTGTCACCAAATTTTCAACATAGCCATTTTAACACCTCTGCTCATGAACACTGTCACTGTGATTTTCTTAATATGTCCCGAACACTGATTTTGCAAACCAACTGTGCCAATGTGCACTACATGTGCGAAAACACATTTTGAGTGAGATGTAAAAAATGACAGCTGTACTGTTCATAAGGAGGTGTGGTAAAATGGCAATGTTGAAAATCTGGAGTGAAAATATTATAACTTCTCAAAGTTACGAGCATGCATAGGAACTGCAGAACGCATGCTCATAAAACAGTCATTTTTGGGAATTTTTTCACCAAATTTTCAACATAGGGTTTTGGGGGCCTACCTCATGAACTGTGACACTGTCGTTTAATAAATCAGTCCCAAAAGGTGGTTCTGCACAGTGACTGCGAAATCACCTTTTGGGACCAAATAACAAAATGACAGTGACTGAGTTCATGAGGTGGGGTCCCAAATACTCCATATAGAAAATTTGGTGAAACAATTCCCCAAAATACCCAAGATATGCGCCAAAGTTGAAAAAACAAAATTATGCCATTATACAGCTTACCGGCATTTCTTCAGTTCGTGGTCGGCTTTGAAGAGTGCAGACGTGTTCCCGGTCCACCGAAGATCGTTGCGCCAGACTCCGGAGGTAAGTATGGGGTGAGGTGGGGGTGTAGGGAGATGGGGCACTCAGAGGGCGGGCGTGAGTTGGGGGGGCAAGACAGTCAGCGAGGGATCGTTTTTTTCTTACAGGTGATTTTCTCTTTTTTTTTTTGAGGGAAAGACAATGCGGGACTTTTGCCATGCTGGGGTGGGATCCCAGCGTGGCAGCTGGAAGGTTGTTTGGGGGGTGCCAGTGGAGCCAATGGGGGATTTGGCACCCCCGTCGGCCATACAAACTGTTGCCACGTGGGGGTGGTTTCCCAGCGTGGCACCTGGAAGTATGTTGGGGGGAAATGGAGCTGATGGGGATTGGGCACCCCTGTCAGCCATATGGAATTTTACTACGCTGGGATGGGCTCCCAGTGTGGCACCTGAAGTCTATGGGGGCAGCGGAGCCGGCGGGGAGTTGGGCACCTGTCAGCCATACAGTGTGTGTGGGGGGGGGAGCGCATGAGCATGCTGGGATGGGCTCCCAGCATGCTACTTGGGTGTTTGTTGGGGGGAGGACAGAGCTGTCTATGACAGCTGTTCCAATGCAGTGCCAATGTGTAGGCACTTTGCATACCGCCGACAGCAGTATACAAATTGTCTACATGTTACCACCACTGATTGTAGCAGTGTTTTGCTTGGAACTGTATGCCACTGCATCTGAACTGCTGTCATAGACAGCTTGGATATTTGTTGGTGCGATGAGGCCATGCCTATGACAAGGAAAAGGGCATTGGAAGCAAGGTGGCACACCTACAAAACTTTGTGTGGTGGCACTATGTATGCATGCAAGCAAACATAAAAATGCAGCCTGTAATGAATGGGAACCACAGTGAAGGAGCTCATTTTCATTTTAGGACTCTAAAATGGTCAAGATTCTGTTTGATTTGTCTCAAGTAATGTTATATTTAAACTTTTTACCTTTCAGAATGAAAAAAGAAATCTGTCCAGCTCCATTGCATCTCACTGGGGTTGTACTGCTGTCTGCTGCCGTGTAACTGAATCTCTGTCCCTGAAATTTCACAACCATTTACCAATATTTTCAGTTGGTTATAACTAATCCATTCTTTGAGCTATAGAGCTGACAGTTGGCGTGCTCGATTCACCCACAAAGCAAAAGCACTGACAAGATTCCAGTCATTGAATCATGTAGAATTCAATTCAAAACAGCTCATATTTTGGCAGTTTATTTCTTTCTGAAATGCCATGAGATTTTAATATTTTCAGATGATTATAGCTCAGCCGTTATTTATGGTAGAGCTCTGAACCTTGACTCACCTACTTATTGATCAATTCTCCGATTCTTAGCTAAATGCCTAAACATTGGGAAATGTACTTTTGAACTTACAAAAGCTCAATATTTATCAGTTTACTCCTTTGTGAAATTTCATAAGAATTTCTAAAATATTTTCCTGCTTATAAATCAGCCACTTTTGAAGCTATATACCTAAAAATTTGCATACGTAACATTTTCGGCAAGGTCTTTAAAGATGCTAAAGAAGTTGTAGGCACTCATAATTTAAAAGTTTGCCTGTTTGAGAAATGTAAAATGTTTCCCAAATGTGGATATTTATAACTCTGCTACTATTAAAGGTATATAACTGACATTTGTCATGCTTATCCAAATTTTATGGTTCTTCAACATTTCAAATCTCGAGATATTCAGTTAAGTAGTTTTGAAGTTACATGGGAAATACCACAAATCAAATACTGGCATCATTTCAGGAACATTTTCAAACTTTCCTAAAACTGTAATGGAAGTGGAACATTGAAGGTAATGCTTCTACAATCCTAGTAGCACTAATTGCCACTGCATCCAATTTGGTTGCTCTCCAAATTTTCATAACCAGATGGACATTAAGCTCTGCTGTGCTATTTGGAGTCATGCAGCAGACCTCAAGATGCTTACCCTCTTTTCCCCCAAGCAAAATTTAAATGTATTCAGAGGCATTGTTTGTCTGTGATATCCTCCTTCTGCTCCACAGTGACAACCTCCAAAGAGATCCATCCTCTCCCTTTCCTGTCAGAGATGTCCTTTCCCTCCCTCTTGGTGTCCCATTCATTTTCTTTATCCTGCCAGGGCGCTGTAAGTTGAAATATGTCCTGGTCTTCCAAGTGCAACTGGCTGTCAAGCTTGCCAATTTTAATGGGTGCTATTCTCAGACTGATCTGCTTTCAGGGGAAAATTGTTGTCCCTCTTTGCTTCCTTCCTTCCTCATTTGGGTGTCGCCTCTTCTCATGCTGCCCAGATCTGCTGTCCTTTCCTCGACTACTCTCTTCATCTTACTCTTGCCCATGGTGAACCCCTTCACTAGCTCTCTCCACTATCCTCCAGTTTAAATCCCCCTACCTGACTTGCCCATTCTCCTGACCAGTACCCACACTCCAGGTAGGCATAGTTGTAGGTCATCATGGGTATGTAGTCATCCCTTGCCCAAGAATGCCCTCCAGTTGACAAGAAAAAGAATACCCTCCCACTTGCAGCAAACTCTCAGCAAAAGTCAGTCTACAGAATGGTCTTCTGTCATTTGTTGAAGGCCCAGTGAAAACATGAGGACCTCAATAAATGATTACTCTGTATGTATTTCCATTCAGAAACAACTCTAGTTCAATGAATGACCTCCTCATGTCCTCAAGACTTGTGTTCCCTAAGTCATTCATGCAAATGTAGGCAACGATAGTTTCCTCTTCCCTACAGCTTCATTTCCTGGCTCCAGATGATGGTCTTTTGCCTTCTTACTGCAGTCAGGCAAATTACCTCACCTGTCTACCATAATGGTTATAGAATATCCTTCTATCTTACCCACTGCCATAATTATGGAGTCACTAAAGAATATTACCTTATTGTCACTCCACCAAGACTTTTGCTTCCTCTTCCATGGCAGTTCAGGTATATGGCTAGGAAAATTAATGGATACAGCTTACACAAAATCATCAGGAAATGCCATGATTTTTTGCAAAGGCTCACAAAATTTAATCTCAAGTACTTATGTTGTTTGCAGTTTTTGTCTATTCACAGCTCAACAATTCTGTAAGGAAGAAGTGTTTAAGTTAAAGTGCAAATACTAACTTTCCAGTTTTATGCATCAGCCAAATGTGTTGACATGGTGTAATTTAGTTTAAAAGACACAGAGGAGTACAATCTCACTATTTACTTATTTGCAAAAGATACTAGACATTTTATGAAACTGTTACTACTTACAACACAGTCACCCTTAGAGCTAGTGACCTGTTTATCAACATATGCACCCTTTGATATTGGGATAAACTGCCTTTCAAATGTTGTGATAGTTTTGTTTGTTTATTCTGAAGTGACAGGGACTCATTATTTGCAAAATTTGTGATGGTTTCTGAAATATTGATCAATTTATACCTTGGCCAGTTTGAGACTTGAAACTAGACTTTAGCTCAGAATCTGTCAGACATTGTGAATATCTGTCAGGTAACTGTACAACTGTATACAAAACACATAAGATAACATTTTGATGAAATGTCACCAAAAATGTATGGAAATTTCATAGAAGCAGAATTATAGTTCTTCCCAAAACTCCAGTTGAAAAATTAAAATGTTGCCCAATATTAATGTATTTATATAGCTTTATTTATTTATTGTAAAATATTGGTCCAGAAAAGGCACACTGAGCTTTATACAGTATATCATTTACATGTGCATTGTGGAGGAGGGGAAACAAGGAACAAAATATAAAAATGATTAACAATAAACTGTAAATAAACAGCAAATAAAAAATAAAATATACACATATAAATAAATATTTAAAATATGAATGCAGCAAAATGGGTGATTGCTAGGTGCATCTCGAAGAAGGGAGGGATACAGGTAATACAACTATAGAAGTACAAACTTAGTAAATAAGTTAACTAAGCAAGTAATGATTTCTAAAAGATACATCAGGAAACAAGGATGTTCAAACACAGTATAAAATAAAAGCATTATTTAGTTTCAAGATGTGCTGGTGGAGGCCAAGATGATGTGATATTTCAAAGGTAGGTGAAAGTGGATGGAATTCTGGGAAGTACTAAGGCTAGCAGAGGACAGAGCCAGGGTGGACCAAGCTTGTAATAGCAGCCTATGAAGCTGGAGTCATGCAGCCATAGGGAGTACAAAGTAGCTCCCAAACATAATTTTTTAACATCTTGAGTGAGGAGGACTGGGAAAAGAGGGAGTACCAGAGTTCTGGGAGTCTTCAGAAGAAAGCTACATCTGTGGCAAAGGGAAGAGTGAGGGATGGAGTGTATAAGAAGGTACAGTAGGTAGAAGGGAGGATTGAGGCATGAGCAGAGTGGATATGTTGCCAGGGTGGAAATTATTGTGGCTCTGTAGTGCTACTCTATTGTAATTAGAGGTGAATAGGCACAGCTATGTTAAACCCCAATCTTCATCTGTTTACAGCCTTGCCATCTTGTGTCCTTGGGACTAATTAATGTCATGCAAATCCTTTACAACAAAATCTCCAAACCTGAAACTTCGATAAAAATTTGTTAGGTAGTTATTTATTTTATTTATTTAAAATATATTTTACCAGGTAAGCAAACAGAGCCCAGAAGGTTGGCTTCCACTTGTGACTAAGGGGAGGGAGGGATGGAGGGAATGAGGGAACAGAGAGAACACAGGGAATAGTTATAATCTCACACATAATAATACATGGATACAATGCACATAATGCAAGTAGATGTGTAGGGGTTACTAGTGGGGTACCGCAGGGTTCAGTATTGGGTCCAGTCCTTTTTAATGTCTTCATCAGTGACATTGCAGAGGGACTGGAAGGAAAAGTATGCATTTTTGCAGATGACACAAAGATCTGCAACAGGGTTGATACACAAGGAGGTGTGGAAAGGATGAAAAGGGACTTGGCAAGGTTGGAGGAATGGTCAGAAGTATGGCAGCTAGGATTCAATGCAAAGAAGCACAAAATAATGCACCTGGGAAACAAGAACCCAGGGGAAGAATACACAATGGGTGGGGAGGTAGTAACAACAACAAAAAAGGAAAGGGACCTGGGGATAATCATATCAGATGACCTTAAGGTTAGCAAGCAATGTGAGAAGGCAGTAGGGAGGGCTGGGGGTATACTGGGATGTATAGGAGAGGCATCACCAGCAGAAAACAGGAAGTTGTTATCCCTCTGTACAGACAGTTGGTGAGACCCCATCTGGAGACCCCATCTCCGCAAGGACATAGACAGGATAGAGGCAGTCCAGAGGAGGGCAACTAAAATGGTGCAGGGTCTGCAAGAGAAGCCGTATGAGGAGAGACTAAAGGAGCTTAATATGTGTACCCTTGAGGAAAGAAGGGAGAGGGGGGACATGATAGAAACTTTTAAGGACCTCAGTGGAATCAACAAAGTCCAAGAGGGTAGCATCTTTCAGAAATAGAGACTTGCAAGAACAAGGGGACACAATTTAAAGATAGAAGGAGGGCGGTTCAGGGGCAATGTGAGGAAGTATTATTTCACAGAGAGGGTAGTGGATGCATGGAACAGCCTTCCTGAGGAGGTTGTGGGGTCTAAAACTTATTGACCGAGTAGCCTGGTCTGATCATTGCACGGTGAAGTTTAAGTTCAGTGCTCCCATCATAAATTTTTCCCCTTCTGAGATATTTCGCTGTCGCCCGCTAAAAGATCTTACCCCTGATGGTTTTCTGGCGGCAGCTGATTTATCAAGGGTGGGTGATGCATGCGTCGGAGCCGTTGATGCCGGGGTTGACGCCTATAATAAGGTGTTCTCTGGCGCCATTGACTCCCTCGCACCTGTCCGTGTATGACCCAGAACCTCATACCTGAGATCGCCCTGGTATGATGGCGATCTCAGGGAAATGAAGAAGCTGGGTCGGAGATTAGAGCGTCACTGGAGGAAATCCCGTCTGGGGGCTGACAAACTGGTCCTGTGTGCACATTATTCTGCATATCAGGAGGCAATCAACAAAAGAAGGCAATATTTTGTCTCGGGAGATTGCTGCCGAGAAGCAACCAGCCTCACTCTTCCGGACTGTTGATAGACTTCTTCATCCATCTTGTCTCCAGCCGGAAGAGCTTCCTCAAATGAGGATTGTGAGAATTTGCTCGTTTTTTCTCGGACAGGGTGTCTGCGATCCGGCGGAGGTTTCCTCAGCCAGTAATATCATTGCTGTCCAGTAGTCGTCAGTTGTTTTCTGAGAGCACTCTCTCTGGTTGGGAGAGTTTAGGCCAGTGGAGGATCGTGAGGTCATTGAGATAGTGGCCAATCTGAAGTATACCTTTGTGAACTGGATCCCGTGCCAACGCTTCTTGATGAGTGCATTGACACTGTTGGCCCGGTGTTTGCCCTGATTGTCCGGTGTTCCTGGAGTCAGGGTGTCTTCCAGATGCCTTGAAGGAGGCTCTGGTGAGACCCCTTTTAAAGAAAGCTTCTCTGGACCCGGAGATTATGGCAAATTACCGTCCTATCTCCAATCTTCCATTTCTGGGAAAGGTTGTAGAGAAGGTGATATCACTTCAGTTGGGAGAACATCTCATGACTCACGAGTTATATGATCCTTTCCAGTCAGCTTTTCGGGCCAGACATAGCACGGAAACTGCATTAGTTCGGGTGCAAAATTACCTTCTCAGGGCTAGAGATCGGGGTGACAAGACAATTCTTGTTCTCCTTGATCTCTCTTCAGCATTTGATACTGTGGACCATTGTGTGCTGCTTTTCCGCCTGAGGGAGTTATGCGGACTCACTGGTATTGTTATCAAATGGTTTGAGTCATTTCTTACTAACAGGAGGCAGCGGGTTGTGATGGGTAATTTCTCATCGGCACCCTGCCTCCTTTCGTGTGGAGTCCCTCAGGGTTCGGTATTGGCCCCAATGTTGTTCGCAGTGTACATGCTGCCCCTGGGGGGGATCATTAGGAGGTATGGCTTGAGTTTTCATTGCTATGCCGATGATACTCAGCTATACCTATCCTTTGCCCCAGGAACACCAAATGCAGTGGCTGTGCTGAACACCTGTCTGGCTGAGATAAATGACTGGATGTCTTCCAGCTGGCTGCGACTGAACCCCAATAAGACTGAGGTATTGGTAGTGGAGTCGAACAGAGCTCGTGATGGATGGCCTCTGATTCTGCGACTGGCATTGTGCTAGGAGCGGTGTCATTGATGGCCTCCCCATGGGTGTGAAATCTTGGTGTGATCTTTGACAGGAACCTGTCCATGGAGGTCCAAATGTCCTCCGTGGTTTGCTCCTGTTTTTTCCATCTTAGAAATATCACCAGGATTAAGCCCCTTGTTCCGGCTCTGGACCTCCCTACCTTGGTACATGCCTTAGTTACCTCTAGGCTTGACTACTGTAATGTACTCTATCTCGGGGTCTCTGAACTTCTCTAGCAGACTGCAGCTAGTGCAACGCTGCTGCCCGCTTGACCGGGCAGAGTAAGTTTTGTCATATCACTCCAGTATTGTGTGAATTGCACTGGCTGCCTGTCAGGTGGAGAGTTTTGTTCAAGGTGGGTTTTCTCACCTATAAGACCCTACATGGACAGGGCCCTGGTTACCTTTCTGATCTCCTGATACCATACACCTCTATCCGAGATCTCCGCTCCTCTAGTGGGGGCCTCCTCAAAGTTCCGAGAGCAAGGTTAAAATCTGCAGGGGATCGTTCATTTGGAGTTGCTGCTCCGGCTTTCTGGAACTCATTGCCAGTTGTAGTGAGAGAGGCTCCCACTATAGAGGCCTTTAAGAGTCGTCTGAAGACTTTTTTTATTCATGCAGGCATTTGGTGACTGAGTTTTTATATATTTTATATTTGTATGATATTGTTATTGAAATGTATACAGTATGACACACTGTACAGATTTTGTGTGGCACCCAGAGCCTTCGGGATTGGGCGTCTTTTTAAATAAATTTGATTTGATTTGATTTGATAAAACTGTGGGAGAATTCAAGAATGCATGGGACAGACATAAGGCAATTCTTGTGGGGGGTAGGAAGAAATAGGCTGTTGGTTAACTAGGATCTGCGGCCTATCCTGTAGGTAGGGAAATGGGCAGACTAGATGGGCCTAGCGGTCCTTATCTGCCGTCAAAGTCTATGTTTCTATGTATACAACTAAGTACAGGGTAAAGTTCATAAGGAGTATGGTACAGGTAATCCTGACCATCTTCAACAGTGACTAGACCAGAACGAGTGAGTCTCAGTACGTTTTATCACAGAGATTGTTTATACACTCCAGAATTCATGACTGTCAGTCTTGCTGGCTTTTGAAGGGGTGATGGTGACCCAATGAGTGTTTGTGGCAGTTCTGGCAGGACATCAGAAAGATGTATGGTGCCTTGACCAACCTTTTTCCCATGAGGAAGGAAGGTGTTGTGATGATTTTGTTAGGGTGACTGTTCCAAATGCTAGGGAGCCAGTAGTTGATGAAGCCTTGCCTAGGTTGCACCTGCAGCTGGGGATTTGGAGGTGGCAGCCTTCCTCTGCACTGAGTAAGTAAAGTTTGTTGAGCAGGAGAAGAGATCACAGAGGTAGCTTAGCAGTTTACCTGCCCAGTGCTTGGCACCCACTAGGGCAGTATGCAATGATTGCCTCACAGGGGGAAGAATCCACCTTAGGTTGTTATACATGGAGCAGTGGTGTGTTTGGTGAGGGCAGGCCAAAACTAATCTGCACAGGGCATTGAAAAGAGTGGCCAGTTTTGCTAGGGTGTAGGGGTAGGCTCCAGAGTTGTTGATGTCCCCATTATCTAGCAGTGGGAGGATAAAGCATTCAGTAACCTGTTTTCTGATGCGTAGCTGGAGGGAGTTCTCTTCACTATAGAGAGTACCACATTTTGCAAAGCACTTGGCAACTGCCTGTGATGCATGTCTGGAGTAGTCAGATTGCTGATACAGCTATAGGCCTAGATACTTGTAGATGCAGATGGAGTCCAGGGTGCTCCTTCTGTTGAGCTTAGATTCAAAGTAGATGGAGTGGAGCTGAGCCAGTGATTGGAGATGAACAGCATGGAGACCATTTTCTTCTGATTCACGTTGAACTGATTTTCCTGAAAACATTTTTGCACTGCCTGGAAATCCAGTTGCAGTGGCTCCTCAATGGAGGAGATGTAGGGACCAGAAGTGTAGAGGATGGTGTCATCAGCCTACATGTCAATACTGCAGGAAGAGTGGACCAAAGGGAGGGCATTGTTGAATACTGTGAAGAGCGGAAGTCCAAAGACAGAGCTTTGGTGGACCCAAGGGTGACCAGGAAGGAGCGGGGATATGTGTGTACCTAGTTTAGCAGATTGAGTTTGAATATCCAGGTAGGACTGGTACCAGGTGAATACTGGACAGGAGACACCCGAGGCCACTAGCTTGTTCAGGAGAAGGTGGTGGTCCCCGGTGTCAAAGACCTTGCCACGTCAACGAAGATGGCCCTATTGCCCATGCCCTGTCCATGTTTAAGAGTTAAGCTCTAGAGTGCCAAAAATGATGATCACTTTTGTGTTCTCAAATAACAGAACAATAGTTTGTCTAATGCTCAAGAGCATATTAGTTGCCCTGTGGTCCGCACCCAAAGTGCTGTGAGCCCTGGTACAAGATTGAAGGACCTGTACTAACTCATGCCCAGAGGCCACCTCCCAAATATTTATTTATAGTGTACAGTAGAGCATTGTTCTATACAGAAATCCATCCTTTTCAAAATGCTGTTGTACCACAGTTCAAAAGTCATGGTATGTGATTGCACCCTTCTGTGCTAGAACAGCATTCTAGAACCTCTAGAGACTGCACAAGTCAGTTTCATTGTGAAAGAGAAAAAAACACAAAGTGCACATTTCACATAATACTATTAAGTAATAATCCACAACAGGGTGTGGATTATGCTGGGATTTATTCACACCTGGTGTGGTTTGGTCACAATGCCGCAGGCTGAGTGACCAAATCTGCACCAGGCTTGAGTAAGTCCCAACATAACCCATATCCTAGAGTGGATTATTGCGATTAATGTCCCCTTATATTTTCTGTCAAAAAAACAAACAAACAAAAAAAAAAAACATTTTTTTTTTGCCAGTTTAAACAATTTTTCTGCAATTTATTCTTACACCAGAGAAAAAAATAGTTCCTTGTTGCTATTGACTGAGGCATCCACTTATATTGCAGCTGCCATTGAATCAGAAGAAACAAATGAGTGGCAGAAAAATATGCAGTGCAAGTGCCATCCCCCTTCATTCCCATTCACTGGTATAGGATGTGCCATTGAATCTGGGGCTGACGGATTTCTTTTTATGTATTTATTTATTCATTTATTTAAGTTGCGGTGAGATAAGAGAGCGAGAGACTGAGTTGCAGCAACCGCTGTCACTGAAGCCGCCGGAGAGTCGTGGTCGGCCCACACCATCATGGCACAACTAATGCGATATTTTCACAGTTTGAACAATTGTTAATTGGGGACAGTGTTTTTTTTTTTTTTAAAAACAAAGCCTAAAACATAGTGAATTCTCTCCCGAAAAGACCAGCTGAGATACTGGCATGCGCCTATTCAGAAGCGCATGCCCAGTATCACGGCTTGGCTTTTCAGCCGTGATTTCTGCATGTTTTAGGCTTCATTTTGGAAAAAGAAACACTTCCCCCACTTGACAATTGCTCAAACTGTTACATTTTTTGGTGTGAGCCGACTATGACGCTCCTGGGATTTCAGCGCTGTGGCAGCCGGCACGCTGTCAATGCAAATTTGGGAATAGTTTCAGTTTTCAAGGTGGTATTGTTTCTTAGGTGATGGGGTTGACAAGGCTAACTAGTACCTTTTTGCGTGAGTTATACTAGGATTTACTAACGCTGCTCAGTACCAGTCAGCCAATCAGATTACTTCATTTTCCTTAGCCATTTTATAATACACTATAAAAAAATACAGGATGAGCAACTTTATGCATCACCAGTGTATTCTGTCACCTCAGGGCTCTGATTCCAATGGACCTCTCAAGCTTTGCTATTGAGGCAGAGGGAATCTGAACCACTCTGTGGCAGAACACATTAGTTTTGTATAGTTACCCATGCAGTATTCTCTATGTTTATTTATTATTAATTTAAACTACTTGATCATGAGGGCACAATAAGTTGAACATCTACTCATTTCCTGGTGTGTCCTGGTGTAAAGGGATACATTCAGAAGTACAGAAGAAGTATAATTGACTTATGTGCTGTTATTACACAACAAATATGATGAGCTTGTGATTGTACAAAATGAGTCAACAGTTAAGCTAATGGTAACAGATTCCCACAGGGGATGAAACATTGCCAATGTGACCTGAGGTTGTTGAGGGCAGAGGGTGGAGTGAGGATCAAGAGAGAGAGAATCAGGAGTAAGAGAAAGTAAGAAGAGAATGGTGGAAGAGGGAAAACAGATGACAGAAGCATTTTATTTGAGAATGGGAGAGGGGACAGGCGCAGACATGAGTACATACATACATAAAGGCAGAGGATGTCTAGTTGGGTTGAAGTAAATTTGAAGACGTGATTATGGAGGAGAATTTTAAGAGAGGAGGGACCGGTGGAGGAGTGAATGGAAGGTGAGGCTAGACCAGAGACAGAAGATTGTCTGCTTAGACCCCTTACCCCTTTAACTTGAACAGAAGAGACATACACAGTTTTGGAAAAACTGATGACAGCCATGTGTTTATTTACAAACTACAATAAGTAATAGCATGAATGCACAGCTCAATAGTATCAGCAAGTCTCATTTTAGGCAGTCGTCACCTTCCCTAGGTTTGTCCTTTTACCCTCAGTGGACCCCACCAGGTGGACCTACCATCTTTTGAAAAGGAGCATCTCCTCTGGAGGGGCTATGGTCTATGAGGACTAAGGGGTGACTTCAGAGATACCTGCCCTCAGCCCTCTAACCCCTGCTTCCAGGGTGGGAAGGTGGGAATTACAACCAGAAGGAGGAGCAAAGAGGCTTGGCTTCAGCATCCTAGCATCTTTTATAGCCTCTTTGCTTCCTTTGCCACTGTGCAGACCTACTTTCCTTGTCTGCCCTCCCATTTTCCTTTCCCCTGCCTACCCACTACCTATGTTCTGTGTGGCAACAGGGGACGGGACCCCAGACAATTCTTTGAAGACTTCATTGGGCTACTTCTGCCTGCTCCCTATTGTCTGCTTAGGCCCTTTACCCATTTAAATTGAACAGAAGAGAAATATACAGTGTTTTGGAAAAAATGGCCACAGCCATGTGTTTTACTAACAAGTGATAGTGTGACATGCGTACCTCAGTAGTGACAGCAAGCCTCTTTTTAGGCAGTCATCACCTTCCCCCAGTCCATCCACTTACTCCAGTGGATCCCACTGAGCAGACCCACCATCTTCTTAAAAGGGGCACTGTCTCTGGAGGGACTGTGACATCCAAGGTTAAAAAGGTGGCTCCAGAGCAGTGTGTTGTGTGCCACTCCCCAATCAAAGGGCGCTACACATGCAGGCCAAAAACCAAGGATATTATCCCCCAACTGGCCCATCTGGATCCTCATTGTTGGAGGCCTCACTTACTGCCAGCCTCGAGAGGAATCCACCTTCGTCAGTGGCAAGTTTCCCCCATTACCTACATTGTACTCCACCTGTGAAACTACTGTGCTGCCACAGGGGGACTATAGTCCATCATCTCAAAGTAAGGCATGCTAACAGTTCTCCAAAACACCCTTTATGTCTGGTAAAAATGTATTCATACCTACTGTAGACACATGCACCCCATCCCTTGTATAAAGGTGTACCATTGTGGTCACAATTTCATCATGTTGGGGTACCCTGCCACATGTCAACCCTGTGAAGGTTGTGCATCGACATGTTGACCACCCTATGAGCCTTCTCTTTTTTACACTCAAACTTTATTGAAAATCAGATAGAAGAAATGAGTACAACCAGAAACTTTAACAATAACAAACAGCCAAGATGAATATGACATCAAACAGGATATGTCTTAAATAGAGTAATTCAAATGTTACACACACATAGATGACAAGCAACATCATAAGTAACTAACTACTTATCTAGATATTACAGAACAAAATGAAACAACAGTGTACTAATAGGGAAAAAAGGGTCATGCTAACAGTGAGGATAATAACAGACATTAAACTAAAATAACACATATTAAAACATATAATTAATGAATTATGGCATAGAAGTTGGTCCCCCCCCAAAAAAAAAATCAAAGAATATCATAGATAGTTACATTTCTCAAGAAATACTAAGAACCCAGTAAAAAGAAAAAATCAATAAACATTAAAGGGCTTGCAAACCATCGTATAAATACCATCGCGTCCATTATTCTGGAAGAGGGGAGACCTCTGTTGAAGCGAAAAAGTGATTTTTTCAAACTTATAAATTAACCTGATTGTATCTACCCAGTCCAATATTGTAGGAAGGGTTGGTGAGAGCCATTTCTTAGTAATAGCCTTAAGGTCCGCAGCCGCCATTAAAATGAACCACAAATATTTGGCTTCTCTACTGCACATCTCTGAATGCAAAGGGCCTTATAAAACATACTCCGGACCTGTAAGCATGTTCAAACTGAAAATATTCCATAAATGGCTTCCAACCTCAAACCAATTAGGTTGTAGGGCAAAAAATAAAATTAAAAAATATGTCAGCTTGAGTGGCCAGAGCTACACCACAACCCCTACAACAGATAGATGGAACAGATGCAGTCCATTCAGAGACTACATCTGGAACTATGAAAAAAAGGATTTGTAGCTTCCAGAGGAATTCTTTCCACACAGCGGAGGAAGAAGTCCGCCAAGTGTTCTGCCAGATCAACAACCATTGTCTCTCATCAATGTTAAGAACAAGCTATTGTTCTCATTTACAGTGAACTTTGTCCATGGTTTGAAGAAAATCTGTCACATAATTAGAATAAAGTAATGAAATGGCTCACTCCCCCAAACGAGACTCCGACAGGAACTCGGAAGGAGGACCTGGCAGATTCTCTTCCCCCCGAGTTGCAGAAGTTCTCAAAAAGCCATTTATGTAATCCTGAAGCTGATAGTATCTAATTCTGTCACCATTCTGCCATTCAAATTTAACTCTAGCTCGTCAAAAGAAATGACAACATTCCCAGAGAGGAGTTGCCACAGTGCATAAAGGCCTGTACGGGTACGAGCAAAATCCAGGGAACCCTATCGGCAGGAAAAAATTTATGGTAAGCCAGCCAACCCCGCTATTTCCAAAGGAAAAACTTAGTAACACCATGGTTTAAACCCCTTCGACATCCTTCCAACATAGTCTCCGTACCTGAAAAAGGAGACTGTTCCCAACTCAAAAGTCGACAAGGAGAAAAACATTGTGATATTAAAGGAGGGAAAAGGGGATAGGCCAGATCTATTTTTTTCAAGTGGGATTGATAATTGTCATGCCCTAGTATTACAGCAATAAGGATTTAAACTGCCATCCAATACACCACTAAACAAGGAACAGTCAACCCTAGGGTTACCACCTTTTAAGAAGCCCAAAGTGGGACATTTCTTATGGAAATTTGATTTTTCGCGGGACAGTATGTAACCTCGACCAATGCAACAGACTAGTTTCCTCTAAATAATCAAAATTAAGACTAAGTGTTGTTGCTTTTTAGTAGTTTCTATTGTTTCTTATCATTTCAAGGTATTTTAGTTAAGGTATTACAGTTTTCTGCAACATTTAGAGTAAAGTTAGAAAATATTTTTTCTACTGTAATGTCAGGACATGTAGTATTTTTCATGTTTTTTCGCAGGACACAGCTGTCCAAATCAGGGCTGTCCTGCAAAAATCAGGACAGGTGGTAAACCTAGTCAACCTCCCTTGTTATTTTGGAAGATACAGAATCTGCCGGGAAATCCGGGGTCTCCTAGATTGCCAGATGTATTTCATGAAAAGCTGCTGCCAAGCTTCTAAGTCCTTCAAAGGAATTGTACAGGGAACACATTGAAAAGGGAATAAGAAACGCGGCATAGCATTCATTTTTAAGGCCTGAATATTAGAGTAAAGGGGAAGGGGCAAGACCGACCAGCGTTGAATATCATTTTTTTAAGCATGCATGGAGAGAGGGATAATTTAACTGAAACAGCTGGGCAACATCGGTAGATAGATGAACTTCCGAATATCGCAAAGACGGGAGATCCCACCTCATTGGGTAAAGCTTCCGAAATTCTAAGGGGACTGTATAATTAAAATTTAACACTTCTGTCTTGGCAGTATTTAAAGTATAACCTGAAAGCTTAAAAAAAATTGAAATATGCTCAAATACTGCCAGCAGTGAAGTATTGGGACTATTTAAATACAATAAAACATTGTCCACATACGCTAACTTATGCTGTCCAGTACACCCTAAAAGCACTCCCTCAATAGCAGGATTTTCCTGTATGCCCTGGGCCAGAGGCTCAATATATAGGGCAACCCTGACAAGTGCCTCTGCCTAAAGTAAATTATGGAGAAACATGACCATTAGCCCTAATGTAACCACTCAGGTTATGATATAACTTAAATAAAAAATGAAAAAAATCTTCTGAAAACCCAAACCTGGTCAATGATGCCCACAGAAAGGCCCAAGAGACCTTATCAAAGGCCTTTTCTGCATCCAGACTAAGGAGGAGGACTGGTTGTTGTTACTTCTGTAAATGATCTAGAATGTGTACTGCCCATCTTGAGTTATCTTGAGCCTAACAGCCGGGGACAAACCCTGTTTGGTCCAGATTAACTAAATCAGGAATCACCTGTTGCAACCATTGAGCTATTATTAAAATAAGAATCTTGTAGTCTGTATTAAGAATGAATATGGGCCTGCAAGAAGCACAAGTAGTAACCTCCTTGCCAGGTTTGGGCATGACAGAAATAATTGCCTGGGACCAAGAAGGAGGAATAGGAGCTTCTATCATCATGGCTGCCTGATAAACCCTGACCAACAAAGGGGAAATTTTCTCTCTACACTGATTTATAAAATTCCCCAGGCAACCCATCTGTCCCAGGACATTTATTAGACTTAAGATGAGCAATTTCTGCTCGAACCGCTGTTGCAGTTATGGGTCTCATTAACGCCTGATTTACCTCAGAGGATAACGATGGCAGAGATAAATTATTTAAATATTGGGTTACTTGGGCTAAGTCTGGGAAGGGATCTGGAGTATAAAGATCAGTATAATATACCTTAAAGGCCTCAGTAATGTCTGGGGTAGAGTGGAATAATTCATGAGTAACTGGATGCTTTACAGCTAAAATAGTTGCTTTGCCTTCTGAATCCTCAAATAACCTGCCAGGAGACTAGTCGCTCTGGGGCCACTCTCATAGTACTTTTGCCTTAAAAATAAAAGCCTTTGTTCAACATATTAATCCAGTATATTATTAAGTTCCTTCTTAAGAATTACAAGGGTCTTGGCCCACTGTTTATCAAATAAAATCTGTTGCTGAGCCTCCAACTTTGAAATCTGCCATGTTCTGACCTCTGTGCCTCACATTTCCTCTTTTTATAAATTGCCAAAGATATGAATTTCCCCGTATAACAGTCTTAACTGTATCCCATAAAAGGGCCGGGGAAGCATTGGAGGAAGCATTATCTAATAGGGTCTGATCATAAGTTTCTTGGGTTAGTTGCTGCACTTCTTGATCCTGTAGCAAAGGGTTAAGTCTCCAAAACGTGTTGTGGCAAAATCCTCCCAGCCTCATGTCAAGGAAAAGAGGGGCATGGTCGGACAATACCATATCTCCTAGCACCTAGCATTTCTGAACACAATTTAAGGTCTCTCCAGGGAGAAAAAAATAATCAGTCCAGGAGTAGATTTTATGTGGGGGTGAATAAAAGGTGTATACCTTCTGTGATCCATGCACATGATGCCATGCATCATCATATTTCAGTTCTCCTACTAATCTAGCAACCTTCTTAGTAAGACCATATTCTCACCTCAAGATTGTGGATGTGGAATCCAGCTGAGGGTGGAGCAAAAAATCTAAATCACCACCACATATCACCTCTCCTTCTGCCCATTGTTGTAAAGTAAGCAGGATGGATCGATAAACCTGAAATTCCAAACCTGGGGTAACATAAACAGATGCTAAAGTAAGCACCTGTCTGAGGTACCGACCTTTCATAAAGACAAACCTACCATCTTTATCTGACAGTGTATCCAAATGCTCAAAGGGGACCTGAGCAGGAATTAAAATAGCAACTCCTCTCCTCTGGCCTTTTTTATAAGAAGCAAAAGCTGAAGTGCTAAAACCAGAAAGACCCAATTTTGTGTGTTCCTGAGGACAAAGATGCATCTCTTTCAAAAAAAAAAACAAAACTCCGCATTAGCTCTTCTCCGGTAACTATGTATTTTATTATGTTTCACTGGGTTAATGAGACCATTGACATTATATGAGCAGAAAGCTGTGGTATTATCCATTGCCCATCAATACATGGAATACAAAATATAACTTAAACCATACTCGATGCTCTACTAATCCCCTCTGTCTGAAAACTAGAAGAGAATAAGGAAAAAGGACCTAAAAAATCTTCTAAGTAACATCAACATACCTGTGAGCCTTCTCAATTGCTACAGGCCCCCTTGCATACCACAAGCTTAGTTGCTGTACTGTGTGTGACCATATAAGCACCACTTCTGGACAGCTGTGGCTTAAAAACCAGAGGTCATCTTTCATCTGGCAAATCAAACTCAGTGACTTTGCCAGCCTCAAATCATTAACCTCCAGGTGGGCCACCAGTACCCCAGAAGAGCATCACTGCTGGGCCTCCAATAGGACCTGTGGCAAGAAGTCTTTCAGCCTGCTTCCGTGTACCCCATTCATTGCACTTGCTGCCTTCTGGGGTCCAGGAAGAGGTTATTACCTCCCAACATCTGTTTGGCTCTTCTGGTTGCCCAGTGAATAACAGAATGCCAGAAAACCCACACTTGCCTGGTCTGAGGACTATTATCTGTCGTTAAATATAAAAAGGCAACTTACAGCAAATGTGGCCATATGTATCCTTCAAAAGCCTGTGACCTCTACCACCCCAATGTTTTGATCTGGGTGTCTGACAACTCTAACGCACTTTCATTTGTGGCTGCCCCAATTCTAAAGGAGTGGGTGTTAAACTCTGCTGAGTTCAACCCCAACCCTTTCATGGCCCTGCTGAGGACATATCGGAGCAGAAGTTCTGTCAAAGGGGTTCCATTTTCATGATGAAAGAAAGGCCCATCCCACCAGCCTCTGGGCTACCTATTTCTGCAGTTCCTCCCTTACTTCCTATGCAGTCACCAATGGCACCATCAGATTGTACCAACATCTGCATGCCAAATGTTCCATTTCACTCTTGCAGGTCTATAGAAACACCCTTTCCCATCCAAAGACTACTTCTGCAAATGTCAAAACCACATCTGTCTTGGCTGTCTTGTTCTACTGTATTAACTCAGGCACCCTGAATGCACTGAGGAAGTCCACTAAAAATGTCATCCTGGACTGTATTATTTCTTTTTGAAATTCAAAACATTTTTATTGGTTTTCAAACCTGGCCACGGAGTGGCCTATGTTACACACAAATGACACAATACAAATGATCACACAACAAAACAAACATACATACAGCCAACCCTTATCCCACCCCAACCCCATACCATGGTATCAGCAATCTACTGTAAGAAACTGTAAGAGTGAAACATCCACATTAGGCTGACAAGTCCAATTATATAGAGTATAGTCTGCAGTTTACTCCAAATCCTTTTGAACCTTGATAGATGGTTATGGATACTGGCAATGATCTTTTCTATTGGAAGATTAGCTAGAAGTTCCTGCAACCATTCTGAGTAGGTAATGGTCTCCTCATCCAGCCAATGCCAGAGCACTAGTTTCTTGACCAACATTGCTATCAAGGCCAAGTGATAAGAACTGTATTATTTCTGATATTGGTGAATATAATCTCTCCCAATCCACCAATCCCATTCCAGCATGCTTGGGCTAATCAGACAACATTGATCAACCTGTTTAGGTGACTCTCTCACCCATCCTTCTAACAACTTGCAAAGCCAAAAAGCCTGCACGTTGTCCCCAAACCCTGTAACCTTGGAAAACCAAACTATTCCTACCAGATGTTGACCTACCAGTCCCGTGTGACACCCTCCTGCTTTTTCTGCGTAACGTAACAGATAAGATTGTCCGCTGGTATTGGCCATTTGTTATCCCACCCCTGTATCTCTATTGCATTCAAAAAACTCTCAGTCTCCCTTTTGTATGCTGTCCTCTTGCCTGGAGCTACTGCATTTCTGACCAGCTCCGTGGCTTCTGGCTCACCAGTTCTCAGAGGAATGCTAAGACTGCCCTGGGGTGCTCTTCTTCTGGTACCAGGTCCCAAAACCTCTGCCGCTGTAATGAGAAAGAGTGCTAGCAATGTCATTAGTTACCCTGGGAACATGCAATGGCTTAAAATGAATGTTCAGCTTTAAGCATTTCAAAACAAACATTTTCATCAGGTCGCTCATTGGCCCTTTGGCCTCGAACTGCCCGTTAATGGTGTTGTACCACACCCATATTATCTCTCCTGAAAATTATCTTTTTGTCCTGAAACTGAGCACCTCACATCCATAGCTCTATGACTATTGGAAACAATTCCAACAAGGTAGCATTCTTCAGCTGGCCCGGTGGCACTGAGTGTTGAGGCGCTGGACGCCACATCTCGTGCCATGCCAGTGACCCGGGTAAGGGAGCGAGCTTGTGCCTCCGGTGGTTGGAAGGGGGAGGGTGTAGGACTGAGCTGCCATTGGCAAGCTTTCCTCTCCTGGGGAGGGTTCGGGAGGTTTCTGGCACTACCGCAGCGCCTACTGGTGACTGGGTGCCCTCACAAGTCGGGTCACTTCAGAGGGGTGGAGGCTAACATAGATTGTGCAGGAAAATGCAACCTAATGTAC
This sequence comes from Neoceratodus forsteri, assembly GCA_016271365.2. NCBI lineage: Eukaryota > Metazoa > Chordata > Ceratodontiformes > Ceratodontidae > Neoceratodus > Neoceratodus forsteri. The sequence continues at coordinate 839,490,871 of CM028131.1, forward strand.
TGGCCTCACTTGCATGTCCTACTCTGGGGGGGGTGGAAAACCAGGAAAACGGCCTTGGCACCCTGGTAGATGAAGGCAGGGCCTGTGGACGGCATCCCACGCTCACTGCCAGATCCGCCCCATCTGACCTCCAGCTTACTCCTCACTCCGGTGGCCCACTACATTTGCAGATAAAGCCCTGGAGGAGTTGGTGGCCCCACCTTGGGGGGTTCAGAGCCAGGGGGTTGGCTCAGTTGGGTAAGGTCAAGGAGCTTCCCAGGATGGAGGTTCGGGCTGCAGGGGTCTTAGTCTGAGCAGGAGAAATGCTGGTCCCCGTGCTATAGCTGAAGAGAGTCCTATGGGGCCAGAGAGAAGGGGGCATAAAATAGAATTAAATAAAAAAGGTAACATTCTTCATTAACCCCGTGTCCTGCCAACTGGCTGACTACTACTCTGTGCACCAAGTGCATGGAATGTTCTGTGCACCAAGTGCATGGAAATATGCCCCAAAGCCAAAAGCCCCCGACGCACCTTTGTACAGCTTGATTTCTTGGCTGGTGGTGCCCATGGGCCAGATTAACATTCATTATAAGCCATCCATACCACCAAATCCTCCTTCATACCCTCTATCAACCCGGGTCTATGATGTGGTTTCTGGCAGCCTACCCCCACCTTAACCATTCTGCGCAGAAATGTCTTACCCACTGGAATTATCTTGCAGGTAAAAATAAGGAGCCCCAATAACTGTTGCAGCTCTCTCAGAGTAATTTTGCATTTCCCTAAAACTCTGACAAGTAAGTCCTGCAATGCCTTCACCTTGCCCTCTGGAAGGTGAAAGACCATCGCCTGGGTATCAATCTTGTTCCCCAAAAATGATAGCACCATGCTTGGGCCTTTTGTCAAGGCCTTCTCCACAGGTACTCCATAGTCTGTGCACACCTCCTGAAAAACCTTCAGTAAGTGTCCACAGTCCCCAGTATGGACCTTCCCTATGAACAGAAAGCCATCCAAGTAAATTCTCCACTTCTGTCCATTCTGTCTTGGTCATTACCACCCACTGTAAAACTGTGCTAAAGTGCTCAAACACAGCACACAACACTGAAAATCCCATGGGCATACATCTGTCTACCTAATACTGACCCTCAAATTTCATTCCCAGTACATCCCTGTCCACTTCATGCACAGGCAATAGCCTAAATGCAGACTCTGTGTCTGCCTTCGCAAGCAATACCCCCTTTCCTGCCACCCTCACTACTTCTGTTCCCCTGTCAAATAATGTATATGAACATACAAAATTGCCAGCAGAAACAGGCCTCATGGTCTATCGAGTCTGCTTGAGTGTGCGGCGAGACCCTCATCACGCTGCTGCCCCTCCCTCCCCCCTTCCCAGTATCCCTTCCCCTTACCCTGTCCCAACCCCTCTTGAAACTGCCCACTGTCTTACAGGACACTATCTCATCTGGTAAGGTATTCCATTTGTCCACCACTCTTTCCATGAAACAATGTCTCCTCATCTCCCTCTTGAATCTTCCCCATCAATCTCAGTCCATGCCCTCTCGTGTCCCTCCCCCTTCTCATCTGAAAAATCCCTTCTGTGTTGGTCTTGTTTGTCCCCTTCGGATACTTAAAGGTCTCAATCACATCCTCCCATCCTTCCTCTCCTCCAGTGAATACATATTCAGCTCTCCCAGCCTGTCCTCGTAGGGCTTGCTCTCCAATCTATGAATCATCTTTATTGCTCTTCGCTGCACCCCCTCCAACAATCTGATGTCCTTCTTCAGGCATGGGCGCCAGTACTGCACGCAGTACTCCAGGTGGGGCCTGACCAATGACCTATACAGGGACAGGATAACCTCCCTCCTTGTGGAAGAGATCCCTCCTGCAATACAACCCAGCATTTTGTTGGTTTTTGCTTCCACCTTCCTGCACTGAGCAGAGTTGTTCATGCTCCTTGTAATGATCACTTCTAGGTCCTTCTCCTCTGTGGAGCTCCCCAACTGTACCCCATTCAAGTGATAATCCCTCCCCTGGTTCCTGGCTCTGAAGTGCATAACCTTGCACTTCTTGGCATTGAACCCCAGCTGCCTTGTTTCCACCCACTCCTGCAGCTTAGTCAGGTCCTCCTGCAACCCCTTCCACCCTTCCGCATTATCAACCACAGCTCCCATCTTGGTATCATCTGCGAACAGGCTTATTTTGCTTTAGATCCCGTGTGAGATATCTGCAATAAAAATCCTAAACAGCACTGGTCCCAGTACCGATCCCTGTGGTACCCCGCTTGTCACCGCTCTAGGTGACGAGAGGTCCACCCAAACCACCACCCTTTGCTGCCTTCCCTTTAGCTAGTTTGTGATCCATTTCACCATTTTTAGTTCCGACCCCACATATTCATTTCCCTCCCAGCCTCCCATGCAACACTGAATCAAAAGCCTTGCTGAAGTCCTAATACAGGACATCCACTGCATGGCCCTTGTCCAGTTCCCATGTCACCCAGTCATAGTACTCTACAAGGTTTGTCTGGCAGGATCTGCCCTCTATAAACCCATGCTGTTGACCATCCTGGAGACCGATTTCCTCTAAGAAGCTCACTAGCTTCTCTTTTAGTATGGTCTCTGTGAGCTTTCCCACAATCGATATGAGGCTCACTGGCCTATAGTTTCCTGGTCCATCCTTTGGGCCTCTTTTGTGGATGGGCACCACATGGGCCATTCTCCAGTTCTGTGGTACACATCCCGTGTCCAGGTAGGTATTGAACAGGTTGGCCAGTGGCCCCTCCAGGACCTCTGCCAACTACCTTAGTATCCTAGGGTGAATGCCGTCAGGTCCAGGTGCTTTGTCCACCCTTAATGCCCTCAACCCATATAGTACCCTGCTCTCTGTAATCCCTACATCTGTCATCCACTCCCCCCATACACCCACCCCCTCACCTGGAATATCTGCCCCTCTTCTCTTGAGCGAATACAGAACAGAAGTATTCATTCAGTGCCTCTGCCTACTTTGCCCCTTTCTCCACCCACCCCCGTACTTCTTAATCCTCATCAGCTGATCCTTGCTCTTTTTCCTCTCTCCAGAGTAGCAGAAGTAGTCTTTTTCTCTACTTTTAATTCCCTGCACCAGTCTCAGCTCCCTGCATGCCTTGGCCACCCTGACCAGTCTGGTAACTTCCCTGGACGTCTCCATGTACGTATCCTAATATTCACCCTTCCCTGATTTCCTGTACTTTCAAAATGCTGCCCTTTTAGCCCTCACCCCTTCCATAATCTCCTGTGTCAGCCAGCTGGGTTTCTTTGGGAAGGGAAGAGGAAGAGAACATTGTTTAACCAGGAGTAGCACACTAAGCCAACGCTTGTTTCCAGATGCGACCTGGGAGCACAAGGAAGTTAAATGACTTGCTCAGGATCACACAGCACCTAGGTGGCTGTTGGAATCAAACCCAGGTCTCCAGATCTGCAGCTCAGAGCCTTAACCCACTGCGTTATACTGTCTCCTTTGCCCTTCCCTTCTTGCTTTTCTTCCTAGTGCAAGACTCCGTTGCCTCCCCCAACCCTTCCTTTATGATGTCCCATTTTTGGTCTGTGTCCATGTGTGGTTGCATTCCTACCAAGTGCCTGCCCAAAGTTTCCCTCATCTTCTTAAAGTCTGCCCCCCCCTAAACTCAATCACCTTTGTACCTGTGCCCCCTGTTTCCCTCCCCAATATAACAACACCATTAAACATGGGTTGATGTAATCATTGACAGAGTCACCCTCTGGATATGATAGGTGGTTTATCAACCTGAATTGTTTTGGGGCTTTCTTGGGGACTTGCCCAGTCAGGGATACTGACAGTAAAAGCAAATGAGGGGACTGAAGAGGGCTGCTGATCCTTCCTGCTCTCAGATCCTTGGCTAACTTTTCCCTGGCCAAATCTGGGTGCTGTCTGGTAGACATCAAGTTTTCAGCCTCATACCACAGCCAAGCGCACCTGTATGTAATTCAAAAACCTGCAATGAACTCCTCTGCCAGAGATGCATTGCTGCTTGTTCTGGGTACTGAAGCAGCTATGACCTTATTGGATCCATCCTTACTGGTGCTGGTAGGCTGGTTGTGCCACTTCTGAAATGGTCATGGGGCAGTACTGCCTGATTTACACTGCATGAATGGGTGAAGCCACCTAAGCCATGCATTTATGTTTGAACCTGCACCGCTCTATCTTACAAACACCTTGGTTGTAGTTGTAACAGCACCCCGTCCTGGCCCCACCCCAGGTTGCAAACCCCAGCACCCCTCTTTTCAGGGAAGGGGCCCTCCTGATGGGAAAACCCCCAGTGTTCCCACCACAGCCATGTGACAGAGGGTGCAGTGTACCCTTGTAAAACATTTTCAGGGGTACAAAATGAGTTTTCAGGGTACATCATCATACCCTTTCCAAAGATTTCAGGAGGTATGTAGTTTTAAATGGATATGAACAACATAAGAAGGACATGTGCTTTTGCCATGATCCCTCAGAATCCCCAGCAGCAACTCCACTATTCCCTGCCCTCCCGCTTGTTGGCGCCACAATTCCAAATCATAATCTGTTGCCGTTAAAACCATAACCTTTTCTGCCCCCCATTTGTGATGCCGATTCCTTAATAAGTACCTAGGGCCCATATCTGAAATTCCTGGTTGGTACAATTACTTCAGCACATAACGCGTGGGTTTGCCTTTGAAGGTGTCAAGGGATCCTTCACAACATCATGACATAGTTTATATTACTGGTTCCTCCCTGTGTGTGAGTATGAAGCCTAGTCACTGTGTATACCAAGCACGCTACAATTTACATTTTCTTTTTGCTTAGAACACCTTGTTGTTTATTACTATTTTGGTAGATGTTTTTAATTTTTATTTAAAATTTGGTACCCGGGAAAGGCACACCGAGCCGAGGCTTGTTTCCAGGTGCGACCCAGGGACAGGGGTAACAAATACAGATACAAGGTTTCAACACACAAATAAAATATAAGTAGTAAGTAGCAACAGAGACATGGGTAGTTTCCAGCCATTACTAGATACAATTCAGTGTATAGACAATACAAGTTTATGCATTTGACTATATAGTTGTATATGGTCAGTGACATGCACACTTACAAGTCTTGACCTTGGTTACTGTTTTGCAGCAGAGTTGGGTGAGGAGGGGGAAAGTACGGAGACAGGAGTAAGGGTGGGAGGTGTAAGTGCTGCTTGAGGGAGGGTTAGAAGAGAGAGAGTGTTCCAGAGTTGAGGAATTAGACAGTTCCATAAAGATGCGAGTCTGTTGGAGCAAGAGGATTTGCTAGCTGATGATAGGGATCAGGATAGAGAAAAGGAGCGGGTGTCCCTGGTGCATTGATCATGGGAGGTGGTGGCCATAGTGTACAGCATATCTGAGAGGTTGGGAGGAAGCAGGCTGAACCAGAATTTGGCTATGAAAGTAAGCGAATGGATACAGCATCTTTGGGATAGGAGCAGGATGCCAAGGAAGGAGTAGAGGATGCAGTGATGAGATCTAGGGGGGGAGTTTGAAACAAAGTGGCAGAAAGAATTTAGCAGGGTGTCTAGTCTGGATAGCAAGGAGGTTGGGGCTGTGCTATAAACAACATCAGCATAGTCAAAGATTGGAAGTTATCATCTTTGCCACTAATTCACGTTGGATAGGGAGTGGGAGGAAATCTTTGTTGCGGTACAGTATACCAAGTTTGGGGCAGAGCTTGGAGGTGATAGCTTGAAATTCAGGTTGGGATCAAGCCAAACCCCTAGATATTTGTATGCAGGGACATAGTTGAGTGGAGTACCGTCCAAGGTGGTGAATGCTGGAGGGGGAGGGTGTTCTCGCCAATTTTTGGACCAAGCCAAAGATCATGGAAACAATCTTGGAGGTGTTGACTTTCAAGTGGTTTGTGAGGAACCAGGATTGCATCATATTTAGGTCCTGTTGGAGAGGGATATGGATGTCTGAGAAGGTGGGCTCGGAGGCAAACAGGATGGTGTCATCCTCATACATGTGTATGCGGAAGCTGGAGCATAAAAAGGGGAGGTCGTTAATGAACATCGAGAACAGGATGGGGCCAAGGATTGAGCCTTGCGGTACACCTGCTAATATTGGAAAGGGGAGAGGAGGTGTTTAACGCCAAGGATTGACCCTTGCAGTACACTTGCTAGTATGGGAAGGGGGAAGGAGTTTTGCACCCTAACAGACTGCAGTATGTTTCTGAGGTACGACTTGAACCAGCTTACGGTGTGGGGAGCTAGACCAGCTTCTCCAAGCTTGGTGAGGAAGAGGAAGGGTATGGGAGACAGAGTCAAAAGCTTTGGCCAGGTCCATGAAAACTGCTGCAGTCAAGTGGCCCTGGTCCATGACTGAGTGTACATAGTCAGTAACTCGTAAGAGGGATGAGACTGTAGAATGATGTTTCCATAAGCCAGACAGGAATTGAGAGTGGAAGCCAGAGGAGGTTAGGAACTCAGGCAGTCTGAAGTGGACTAGGGATTCTTGCAATTTGGAATGGGCTTGTTGGAGGGAGATTGGTTGATCATTTCCTGCTATGGAGGGATCACCTGCTTTGTGCAGGGGATCACACTAGCAGATTTCCAGGATTGAGGTACAGTTCTGGATGAAAAGGAGAGGTTTAGGAGATGGGCTAGTGGAACAGCAATTTCAGGGGCTGATAGGTGAAGGAGTTTGTGATGAATCCCGTATCCCATCTGGGTTGGATTTGTTGGTGTTTACAGAGTAGAGTGCTTATAGAACTTTATGAGGGGAGACAGGTGAGACAGGTGAGAAAAGGAAAGTAGTTTGTGCTGTTGCTGTTCTTAGGATACAGAATGCATTATTACTCAGCCCCTGTTCTACTGCAAATCTACCAGGAAAAGTATTTTTTTATAAAGCATTCAGCATTTATCTGATACATATTCTCTCTGTACGTCCTGTATCTGCAGTATGAAATATGTATGTTTGTACTTAAAAAACAATCCTCAAGAATGATTTTAACTGTAAATAAGTCTAAGTAAAAAGCATACCACCACACACGTGCATCTGTTGTTCCACCTCTCCTACCACACCTTCTTAAGATTAAGTACTAACAGTTCATTCTCATCCCAGTCCCAAGTCCTGATTGCAACCATGTCACAGTGGGGAAACTGGGAAACAACAGAAGCATCCTTGTGCTTAAAAAATAAATAAATAAAGCCAGACTGTTATCGGAGCTCACTTTTAGTGAGCTCAGCAGCTGATGAGGATCCATTGTGATGGTGGGGCTGACAGCAGGCCAGCACACACTTGCACTCTCTCTCTCTCTCTCTCTCTCCCAGGCTGTCAGAGGCCTGTAACCAATTAGGGCCCCATACTTGTTTGTCATCCCTGGATCCCTACTTTTTGGTCGGGTGGGTCTCTGCTGGATCCTCAAGCTGCTCCTTCTTCTGGCTGGTGCCAGGTTGATCGCCCTTCCAGGGGTGGTGGGGTGGCCATATACATTAAGGACACCATCTCTGCAACCTGCCTCATCAACACATCTGAGCCAAATGAATTTGAATGTTTATCAATCAAAATTTCCCTTCCTAATTCGTCTCCATTTAAACTGATTGGATGCTATAGGCCCCCCTCTGCAGGCCTTAAACTGCTTTCTCACCTAGGGTCAATTCTCAACCAAGGCCCTGAAGATACCGTCATCCTTGGTGATTTGAATTTAAACTGGCTGTCTAATGTATCTGCACCTTTGATAACCTTTGTGACACCTATGGATTCACACAGCTAATTAAAGACCCAACTAGGATCAACCAAGAAATTCCAGCAACAGCTCACTCCTGGATATTATGTTGGTAAACAAGCCTCACTTATACTCACATGCAGGAGTACTGCCAAGTGATGTGAGTGACCATTACCCTATAGCTGGCATAAGATCCACACTCAAACCACCAAATCCTGCAGAATTTATCCTCAAAAGGTCAAAAGAATTTCAATATCTCAGGTTACCTCCATGACCTGAGTACTACAATATATTGGCAAGATTTCTATCTTACAACCTCTGTTGAAACAGCTCTCCAGACTTTAAAGGATATTATCACCAATGTTCTCAATATTCATGCACCTATCACCAGTATCAGAACTAGTAAAATCCTGCCCTTGGTTCACCTCTGAGCTTAAAGCAGCCTTGAGAACCAGAGACAAGCTGTGGAAAGGCAAGAAAACAAAGGACACCAGAGATTGGCTAAATTTCAGAAAAGCAAGGAATTCATGTACAAAAAATAAGAACTGCCAAAACTGCCTACTATACAGCTGAATTGGATGCCTCCTACAATAACCCATCCAGACTCTGGGGTACAATAAAAGGACTTCTGGGCTAAAATTCTACCCTGCCTTAACCACCAAATTGCTACTAAATGACACAGAAATTACAGGTAAACAAGAAATCTTAAATACCTTCAATGTTCACTTCACCACTGCTGGCCTAGCATTTGACTCATCACCTGCAAATATCCTGAGATCTTCCTTGAACCTGCAAACTACTGTGGGACAAATGGCCACTTCAACTTTTTCTTCATCCCAATATCCGTGAAAGAAGTGGAAGATCTCCTCTCTAATTTAGACACAACTAAAAGTGCAGGTGCAGACTCCCTGGATCCCTATTTCCTGAAAATTGCTTCACATGTCTTATCTGCCCCCTACTCATCTCTTCAATCTTTCCTAACTACTGGATCCATTCCATCTACTTGGAAAACAGCTCAAGTAGTTCCATTACTCAAATCTGGTGATACTAGGGATCTCAACAATTACAGACCTATCTCCATCCTACCAGTACTATCTAAGATGCTCGAAAACTAGTAAACTCTCAGTTAAGGGACTATCTGGATAACAATAACCTTCTAAATTCTGCACAATCTGGATTTAGATCAAAGCATAGCACCATTACTGCCTTAGCCAAGGTAACCAACGATTGGCAGACTAATTTGGACAAAAAATTTTACCTGTGCTGTGTTTCTGGATTTGAGTAAAGCCTTTGACACAGTGGATCACCTCCTTAACTCATTAGGCCTGGATTCCCTATCACCAACTGGTTTAAGGATTACCTTTCAGATAGGTCGAACTGGTTAGAAATGGAAATTACCTATCCACCTCAAAACCTCTGCTAAGGGCGTACCACAAGGCTCTATTCTTGGCCCTATCCTCTTTGCTATTTATATAAACAATATTGATGCCAACCTCACTCAATCTAACATTCATCTGTTTGCTGATGATACTGTATTGTATGTCAGCAATCCTCACCTTCCAAAGCCTGTGAACTGCTACAATCCGAATTCTCCATTCTGCAGCACAATCTACTTGACAAAAACTACTTCTAAATGCAAAAAACAAAAGCTATGTTCTTTGCCACAAAGAGTTGTACTACCACTACCCAGCATCCAACACCCTACATATATCCACCTTACTTGGAGAAAACTTGAATTTGTTGATAACTTCAAATACCTTGGAGTCTGGATAGATAACAGGCTTGACTATTCTGTCCATATTGAAGAGCTACTTAAAAGCTAAGACAGAGGCTCGGACTATTTTTAGAATAAAACATTACCTAAACAGTGATTCCAAAAAAGGTTAATTCAGGCCTCATTCCTATCCCTCATTGATTATGCTGACTTTCTACTGCCATTGTTCAAGTCATCTACATAAGCTGGACACCCTGTATCACAGGTCCATAAGATTTATTACTGACCTTCCCTCCAACACCCATCATTGCTCCCTTTATATGGCAGTCAACTGGACATCATTGCAACACAGAAGAAATAGGAATGCTGTTATCTGGATATTCAAAGCGTTAACAGGCAAACTACCGACCTATATCACTGATTGCTTTACCAAATTACAACCAGGCCATACACCTTAAGGATCAGTAAACTCATCACATTAAAGGTCCCCAATGCCTGCACCCGTATGGGAGGGCTGCTTTCAGCTATTCCTTAGCAGTTGCATGGAACTCTCTCCAAAAATCCATGAAGCTAGATAGCCTACTACCTCTGGCATCCTTCAAAAGATTGTTCTCCGCCCTTTTCCAGAGCTCTGCAATTGCTTTTATAAAGCATAATCCCTACCTATCTGACCCAACTAAACCTCCTTTTCTATCCATTATATTAACTCAATTTCTTTCTTCCGAATCACCTATTACACTCTCATAAAACTAGTTAGACCATATAACTTATATTTTAGGACTGCTATACCTTTGTCCTCTTTTTTCCTACAGGCTAAATGGTTCTATTGTTACTTGTATATATGTAAATTGTTGTATTTAATCATTTCATGCCATTGTATTGCTATTTATTCTATTCTTGTCTATGTAATAATATTTGTATCCTCATTTGTATGACCACTCAGGTCCATCTTGTAAATGAGCTTTGCTCAATGATGTTTGCCTGAATAAATAAAGATTTTGATTGATTGATTGATTGGTTAGTCCCTCTGAGCCAACTCAAATATTGCAGGCAGTGCTGCATGCAAATCCTGCCAGCCACATCATTCCCTGATCTGACCTCCACTCTAAAACCACCAGCTCAACTTGCTGTAGTGGGAGGAGGAACAGTTGAAGGAACCAGTTGGCGCAGGCCACAAGAAGTAAAGAGGAGGAAACTAAAAAAAAACACAATCATGCATGTGATTGCAAGGGGCAGTGTGCGTGTACTAACAGTAGTGCAGTCCTCTGTGTGCAATGTACCCCCTCCACGCATTATTGAGAGTGAATTTTTTAATTTTTGTATGAATCATGAACAGTTACACATGAATGGGAATACTGGAAACCACTTCATGTCTACACCCTCCCCCATGCTCTATGGCTTACAGCAGTGTCATGTCCAATACACTCTAATGCCTGGTTGGGTCAGCCTGCTGTCACTGGAACTCCTTGTTATATTCCAGCCACCTGTAACTAGACTTACAGGCATGCATGGCCATGATTCTGCTGCAGTGTTTCCACAGTCCATGAGCTTTCTCTGGGTACACTTGTTGGATTGTCCCTAAAAATATCACAAATACTCCATCCAGTACTCCCACATGTGGCCAGTCAGCACCTGTGATCTAACCTCTTCCCTTTCATCCTCATCTTTATTCTCTTTATCCTCCTCAGGCTTACTGGACAGAAAATATATCTACATACTCCCACAAGATCTGAGACTGCATGTTCTCGGTGAGGTGTGACCAAATAGATTCCCCCAGGTTTATGAAGCCAGCCGTCAGGGACAGGGGCATTGGTTGGGAAATTATTAACTGGTCCCTCGTTTCCGTTGTCTGCACATCACCCCCAGTAACTGAGGGCACAGGTCCCACTGTGGGGAAGGGGGAACCAGGGGTGTGACAACCAACTGGACCTCTGCTCCAGTTACTGGTGCCCTGCCTACATGCCCCAGGTCATCTGGTCTTCCTGGCTGCTCTCCCACTGGCCTTCCCCTCTGGACTGACTAGCTGTTTCATGGTCCCGGCTCAGCCAATCTCAACAAAAGATAAGATTATATATGAGGAAGAGGCCCAAAACCAATCACGGCTATTTAAACTGCATAAACAAATTGGAATACCGGGCCCACTCACCAAAAGCAAGTTATTTAACAATTTTTTTTTCTAATAGCATCCAGACTATAAAGTAAATATTCTTATGTTTTGGGGTGATATTCTTTCATCAGGGAGTCCGGTATTACTATTAGATATATATATATATATATATATATATATGTGTGTATATATATATATATATATATACAGTATATAGCTCTGCTGTGCAGTATTTATTTTAGTCACAATGGGATATAGGTTCTTAGTAATTATTGTGGATAGTATTATTCTTAGTACTGTTTTCTTTATATTTACATTAGCCTTTATTAGCCGTTCTAGTTGTTCGGAAATATTTGAACAAACCTAGCTGAATGCTCATTCCCTTCTGACTCTCGGTGTTCCAGCAAAGTATTCAACGCTCAATACTTTGCAGGAATGCTGACAGTGTAAGCATAAAGGAAACTGTACTAAGAAGAATACTATCCACAAACATTGCTAAGGATATATAGCCAAAACAAATACTGTACAGCAGAGCTATACATATTTTCTAATACTAATACTGGACTCTTTGATGAAGGGGTATCACCCCGAAACACATGAATATTAACTTTATAGTCTGGATGCTATTAGAAAAATAAAACATATTGTTTGATTGACTTACTTTTGATGAGTGCACCCATTATTTCAATCTGTTTGTGCTGTAACTGTTTCTTGCCCCAGAAGCTCCCAGGCAATGCAGGACTGCCTGATCATGAAGGGGCTTCACCAACAGTGTCCCTTTCACTCTTAACTGGTCCCCTGGGACACTCACAACCAGCCATTCCCCACTTGGGGGAAGACCAGTACCTGGATCCTAACCAGACCAGCAGGCATAGGGTCTGCTAGGTGCAGCTCTCACTGGAATTTGCCTGCCTTCCCCCCCACCAAGTCTCCATCCTATCGGCAAGGAGAATCCACCTCCCCTGCTGCTCCTGGGCCTCTTTAGTGCTAGTTTCACTCACAGGTTGACCCTATCAAAAATCCTTACCAACAACACCCTCATCTGTTCCGGAATGTATTCACCAAAATTGGGCCTACCTTGATCCATGCTGGGTAGTGCTGCTGGTGACTTCTGTTGGCTTCTGGCTTGCCCCATCTTCTTGGACCCTGGCTTCTTGGCCACCAGTTGCTGCTGTACTGATGCCCTCTTCTTCCACTTCGCCATGAATGCTGATGGCCATAATTGGAAGACCCAATGGCCTTTCTTCTGCTGTGTTTCTGAACTCCCCACTCAAGTTTGGGAAACAAGCCTCCCCTCAGGCTTTACCACTCAACTGTACCAATCTCTCTAATTGCTTCTTGAACACTGCAGTACCCTTCCCTTCCACTGCCTTTCCACTGGGAAGACTAATAATAATAATATAATAATAATACTGTATCTTTATTTTTTAGGCGCCTTTCAAATGCCAAGGTGCCGTACAAATTAAAATCAGGAACAGATCTGAATAAAACGATCATAAAATCACACATCATAAAATTACATTAATCAGTTAATTATTCACCATATGCCTGGTGCCACAAAAAAGTATTTAGGGCCAGCTTAAAATCCTCCATAGTTGTGCACTCCCATAACCGACGAGGTAGAGAATTCCAGAATGTGGGAGCCATGAACATAAATGTTCTGGCCCTGAAGATTTCAAATGTACCTTAGGGATCTCTAGCAACCCCTCGCCGGCTGAGCGGAGCGATCCCTGGGCAATAAGGGACCAGGAGCTCTTTGAGGTAGTCCGGGCCGAGTCCATGTAGGGCTTTGAAAGTCAGCAAGCCAACTTTAAAGGTGATCAGCCACTGTACTGGCAGCCAGTGCAGTTCACGCAGCACCGGCATAATATGACAGGACCGAGAAGATCCTGTCAGAAGCCTGGCCGCTGCATTCTGCACCAGCTGCAAGCAGCAGATTTCCACCCCAGAAAGCCCTAAGTATAGGGAGTTGCAATAATCTAAGCATGAGGACACAAAGGTGTGGACCAGAACAGGAAGGTCACTGGACAGAACCAGATGTTTAACCCTGGAGATATTCCTTAGATGGTAAAAGGAAGATTTGATGACAGCCGACACCTACAAATGCAGGGTCAACCCTTTGTCAAAAATTACCCCCAGGTTTCGCACATGGTTAGAGGTTGTGAGAGAGACACCCCCGAGAACAGGTCCAGAGAGTGACCCACCTCCCCGAACCCCCTTCCAGAGACCAGGTTCCACAACCAACACCTCAGTCTTACCGGAGTTCAACTTCAGCCAGCTCGAATCCATCCACTCCTGAATTTCTTTGAGACAGCTATTAAAGACCAAGAGAGTTCTATCCTGGTAGGGCACAAAAGAAAGGTAGAGCTGGGTATCATCGGCATAGCAATGAAAACTCAGCCCATACCTTCTTACAATGTCTCCGAGGGGCAGCATGTACATCACGAACAACATGGGCGACAAAACTGAACCCTGAGGGACCCCACAAGACAGAGAAACTGGGTCTGATGAAAACACCTCAGATACCACTGTCTGAGTTCTTCCAGTGAGGAATGATGTAAACCATCTGAGGACTGTTCCCAACAGTCCACAGATGCACCTCAGATGGCTAAGTAACACCCCATGGTCCACGGTGTTAAACGACGCTGATGAGAGATCCAGAAGAACCAAGATGGAGTGGTTCTTCCAATCCCTAGCCATCAGGAGATCATTGAGCACCCGAACCAGCGCTGTCTCGGTACTATGTCTCTTTCGAAAACCAGACTGGAGGGGCTCATAGATGTCATGGATGGTCAAATGGTCATCCAGTTGTGCTGCCACTACTTTCTCAATCACCTTCCCTAAAAAAACGGAGGTTAGAGATTGACTTGTAGTTGGCATGGCAGTTTGGGTCCAAAGTAGCTTTCTTCAAAAGTGGTATCACTACCGCCTCTTTAAGAGAGTTAGACTAGATCTGCTGAGAGAGTGGAGTGACAGCACCTAGCTTTACCTTAAAGATATATTAATATTTATGCTTCTCTTCCTTTTGAATGTAGCAGGGTAAGTGGGGAGAAAATATGTGTAAGCAGTGGTTGGGGCACTTTGAAACTTGGCAGGCAGTGACTGGGTTACCTTGAAACTTAGGTTTTAAATTGTAACCGGTGGTATGGGGGGAAACTAGATCAGGAACTTAATCTTGGGGTGAGTAGATTCAGGAAGCCCTGTTAATCAGGTGTTTAATTGGGGTGTGGAGCTGAGAGAGGCTTAGTGCCTTCTAAAAAAAAAATTAGTTACTACAGGGTGTTTGGCTAGCAGCAGCAAAGGGACGTAAGGGGGACACAACAAACAAACACACACACAGACAATACTGCCCACCCACCCACTCAGGGTTAGCTCCACTTTTATAGGCTTTAGGGGGTAATTGACAGAAGATAGATACTTATTGTGGAGGCAGAAAGGGAGGGTTCACCAGAACACATAGAAACAGCTACAGGGCACAAAGGCAACTAAGCAAGTGTTTCTCTGCTGAAGGAAAGTAGAGAAGGGAGGAGAAAAAGAGGAAGAGAGAGAGAGAGAGAGAGAAATACCCTAAAGCAGGAAGGACACTTATAGACATGATGGGAGTGGTGCAGTGCTGCGGCTGTGGGGTTTCAGTCTTCAGGGAGACTTTCTGGAGGCTGCAGTGCTGTCCCATCTGCAGGCACCTCTCTGGGCTGAGGGAGGGGGTTGCTCGCCACTAGGCTAAGTTGGCTGGGATTCGGGGGATCGCCTCCCTCGCCCAGCGACCACCAAGTCCACCCCTGCTGTCTCAACAGTTGCCAAGGAAGAACAGTGGCTGGAAGATGGTGGGCTCAGGAAGGGTGAGGGCTGTGGAGAACAAAGGAACATAGGAACATAGGAAAGTGGTGGCAGAAAAGGACCGCCAGGCCCACCTAGTCTGCCCATTTGCCTAGCATCCTCTAGGCTTGATCTGATTTCTCTCCTATGATTCCACTCCATAACTCCTGTGCTGCTCTTGCAGGGTGGGACTGTCCCAGAGAGGCACCCACAGTGGTAACAAAGGAGGATGTGGGGCTCCTCCACAGTGGATACCCGGGGGGGGAGGCAGAGGACCCCAGAGGAGGAGGAAGAAGCTCTTTATGGGGGACTGTATCATCAGGGGTTAGACTTGGGGCCAGGAGGGAAGGGGAGGGGAGGGAATGAGGTAGGTCAAGTGCCTACCCAGCACTGTGACTTGGAGGGACGGACAACGCTTCTTAAGGATCACTGGGGCAGCAGGACAGGAGGATGAGTTAGATGTCATTGTCCACCTGAGGACAAATGATCTGGCAAGTGGTCAGGCTAGGGTAGTGCATGAGCAGTTCATGGAGTTGGGGAGGGGTCTTAGATGACACAATCTGCAACCTTTCCAGAGGTGTTACCTGCCAAGGACAAGGGGGAGAACAGGGTCATTCACACCAAGAGATTCAATGCATGGCTGAAGGACTGGTGTGGAGCAGATGGAGTTGGCTTCATTGGGGACTGGGGTTCCACCTGGAGAGATGCACGTCTGTATGGGGGCGATGGCTTGCATCTATCCAGGGAGGGAACCAGGATCCTCAGTGAGAGGTTTAAATGTTTCATCAGCAAGCATTTAAACTAACCAAAGGGGGTAGGGGAAATAAGTTGGGTGAAGCAAACAGCCCCTCCCCTACAAAATGATACAGATGGCAGAGAGGACCCTAAGGCTGAGAAATTTCCAAAGCACACTAAAACCAAAATAGGTATGGAGAAAGACATGGGGATAGGAAGGGAGTTATTTGGAGAGGAGACTGTAAAAATTGGAAGGCTATGTGCACAAATGCCTGCAGTCTGGGAAACAAAATCCTGGACCTAGTGGCCCTGATGGCTGAGGTGGACCTGGACATTGTTGCTGTTTCCGAGACATGGTTCATGGGAAACCATGACTGGGATATGGCAATACCAGGTTACATTCTATTCAGGAGAGACAAGATGGGTAAAAAGGGAGGAGGAGTGGCTATCTACTTCAGGAAAGGAATTAAGGCAACTGAGGTACAGGGAATGCAGTGAGAGGCAGAGACACTGTGGATTACCCTGGAGATGGGGAATGGCACTGCCATTTACACTGGTGTGGTCTACAAACCTTCCGCACAAGAGGAAGAGCTGTACAGGGTACTTGTAGAAGCCATCCACAGAATGACAGGTAAAGGGGAGGTGCTGTGATAGGAGACTTCAATCTGCCAGATGTGGATTGGAACAACCAGGCTGCAGGCTCTTTCAGGAACAGAGACATGCTGGGAGCCCTACAGGGGGTGTGCCTAAGAAAGCTAGTGACTGAGCCCACCCAAGATGGAGGGACTTTGGACCTGGTACTCACCAATGGGGACAGAACTACAGATGTAAAAGTGGGGAGCCATCTGGGATCAAATGATCACAGTATGGTATGGTTCAATGTGAGAACAGCAGAGTCAAACCACATGAAAGCAAGGATCCTGGATTTCAGGAGGGCCAACTTTGCAAATTTGGGGGAATGTCTTAGGAAATCACTAGCAGGGAAGGAGATAAGCGGGGGTGGAGGAACAATGGAAGAATCTTAAGGGATCCATAGCAGAGGCAACAAGCCATTGCATTACGCAAGCAAGCAAAACAAAGAGAAAGAAAAAAACACTATGGTTCTCAAAGGAAGTGGCCGAGAAGATAAGGGCAAAAAGGGTGGCATTCAGACGGTACAAGGAAACACAGAGGGAAGAAGACAGAGAACTATATTTGGAAAAGTAGAGAGAGGCAGGGAAAGCAGTCAGGAATGCAAAGGTGCAAATATAAGTAAAAATATCCCAGGCAATAACAAAATGGGGACAAGCACTTTTTCAGGTACGTTAGTGAAAGAAAAAAGACAAAGGGTGGAATTGTGAGACTAAAAAGGGAAGGAGGGAAGTGTGCACAGGGGAACCAAGAAAAATCAGAAATCCTGAACAAGTATTTTTGTTCAGTATTCTCAGAAGAATAGGGACCAAACCTCGTCGACGGAAGCACCACTGGGAGGGAGGTGGACACCAGTCCATTTAAAGAGCTAGTGTACTGCCAAAAACTAATAGATTTTAAAAGCCACCAACCACTACCTTTTATATCTGAGGTATTTTTTTCCCTTTGTTTAGTTAGATGTTAGAAGATGTTTAACTGATGTTAGTAGGTGTGATGTGTGGAACAGCTCTTAGCCTGGCAACTGACATATGCTTTGCCGCCCCACACTACACCATCAGCATTGTGACCTCACTGACTGTGACATTACTGCTACTTAGAAACAGCAAGTGAGTGACTGCCAGCTCATTCACCTGTGATGTCACTGTCAGTGAGATCATAATGCTGATGATGTAGTATGAGGCAGTAAAGTTAGATATGTCAGCTGCCAGGCTAAGAGCTGTTTCACGCATCCAACGCAATATTATCATTTAGAAGACTTTCTGATGAGCAAAAGGAAAAAGAAAATACTTGAGAAGTAAAAAGTTACAACTCACTACTACTTAAAATTTGTATTATTTTCCTGTCTGCCTGTTTTGGATCTACTGCATAGCCGTTGCCAGGGGGGGTTCGTCTGGTCGAAAGAACCCCCCTTTTGAAACTCCCCCTTTATTTTTCATTATTTGTAAGCATTTTTCAACATTTCTGTTTATTTTTTTTTACTGTTACAGAGTGCTAATGCACACATGATGAACCCCAGCACTTTCTCTCTGCATGCTCCCCCTCCCCCCATCTGCTGCCAATCAGCTCCCTCAGTACCAGTAAGATGACTGGAGCTGCTTTGTGAGTCTTTCTCCGCACCATCCCCCTATGACTGGCTGGCCAGTTGGAGCTCACATCAGCATCGTGAATGTGACCTCAATACAGCACAGCTGCTGCCTACAATTCACACTGTCAGCTAGCACTGGAGGAAGATGGAACATGGTGGCAGGCTCAGAAGTGACGTCACCAGGAGAGCAAAAAAGTAGAGGACCTTGACTTATAATATTATCAGTCATCGGCAGGTAAATTTTGCTGGCCACTATTGCCGAAGATGTGTCCCTTAATAATTGTATATCAAGGGATAGGCTATGCAGTTGGCCAAGGGAGCTTTTTGGGTGGGCGGCTGAAAATTTAGAAATAAATTATTTAAATCCCCCTCCATACAAAAAGCAAAGTTGTCTTGTTTCATATGCCTGTTTTAACTTTTCATAAGAAAAGCAAAAGAGGTACCACCGTGGAAAGGCATTGTAAGTGTTTGGAAGGGTCTGGCTGGGATCTACACTGCCACCTCACTAATTGTGCTGTTCAGAGAGGTCTTCACTGAGGTCCCATTTTCATTGTCATTCAGTTCCACTTTTGCCTGTGTCATCTGTGCCAGATGCTGTTAAATCAAATAAGTTGTGATGTGTTTTCCCCAGATGGCCACATGTGCCAGCAGAATGACATTTGTTGCTACAGTTCAGTGTTTTGAATATACCCACTGTACTTTTGGAAGAAAGGTGGGGTGGGGTTGGGGGTAGGCATTTAAGAGATGGTAACTTTGCACTGGAATTCCCAGCCACTGTCAAATTACTTTTCCCCTCACTCCCTTCGTCATACCTACCACATTGGAGAATAGAGTGGGGGCAACAATTGTACTCAATATTGAACTAAGAATTATGTTACAGATTTTTTTCCAAGCAGGATACCTAGAATAGAAACATAGAAATATAGACAATGACGGCAGAAAAAGACCAGAGGTCCATCCAGTCTACCCAAGTTCTGTATAATCCCTGGAACCTACAATTTCTCCAGGGCACTAACCCTCCCCATCCTCTCTCTATTCTCTTCCTTGGTTCTGTTGCTTCCAGTAACCACTATTTCCTTCATTATGTCCCAGCTCTGCTTGAATCCTCTGACTGTTTTTACAACCACCATTTCAGCTGACAAACTGTTCCAAAGCTCCACCACCTTTTCCATAAAATAGTACTTCCTCACATCTTCTGACCCTACCTTCTGTTAATTTCCATTCATGTCCATGTGACTGCGAATTGGTACTCAGGCTAAATAGTACCCCGCAGTTCACTTTAATTAATTTCAGGAACTTGAAGATCTCTGTCATATCTCCTCTCTCCCGTCTGGTCTCCAATGAGTACATATTTAGTGCCTTGAGGTGCTCCTCATAGGATTTGCCCTGCTGTCCCTGAATCATTTTAGTTACTTTGTGCTGCACTGTCTCCAGCCTATCCTTATCCTTTCTGAGGTGAGGACTCCAGTACTGGGCACAGTACTCTAGGTGAGACCTCACCAGGGATCTATAGAGGGGAAGTATTACCTCCTTTCTTTTGCTATCTATACCCCTACCAATACATTACAGCATCCTGCTAGCCTTGCTATAGGTCATGTTGCACTGACTCAATTACTTAAATGGTATATTGAGTTGTGGATGGTGGGAGTTACAGAAAGGGGTAGAGGGAGTTCAGATATGAGTTATTTAGACTTAAAATAAGCCACAAAAGTGCACCACTGAGCATACCATAGCCCATAGTTTCTGGGCCTTATCAGATCCAGACCCCTGCCCTAGTAGCAAGCCAGCACTGCAGTAAGTTAGTAGCGTACAATACCCAGCCAAAACCAGCTGCAGACTCTGCACTGAGGTTCAGTGCACTAGCATCTTCTCTCTCTCTCTCTCTCTCTCTATATATATATATATATATATATATATATCTATATATCTATATATATAATAGATAACCAAATCTAAGGTGTGCGGTCATGCTCTGATATACGCATGCCTTGGTGTGTGTTGTTATGCATGAGACCGCAGGCCGAGTTTGTCAACCACCCAAGGCGTGTGTATATCATGACCGCACATCCTAGAGTGGGTTATCTATCTTATAAAATGGCAAAATTGTTTTTGAGGGGGGTAAAAGTGCAGGTGTGTGGTCATGCTCTGATATATGCATGGTCATGTGATGTGTTTTATATAATCAGAATGCTGGATTTATTTACTTTGCTTACCATTTTATAAACACACACACACACACATGCACACTCACAATCTGAGCCACCCAGATAGTAATAATTATCATGAGAGCAGGAAGTGGAGGGGAGCTCACAGATGAGTTATTCTGGTTTAAAATAATAAACAAAATTAGCCACAGAGCATCCGGTACCCCAAAGCTTCTGGGGCCAGGTAGCCCCCAGACCCCTTCTCTACACACCAGTAGATACAGCTGCAGATATTAAACCTCATAGCATAATATATCTGAGACAATGTCTTAGGTATATTACATTAACAGCATCTTGCTGCCCTCCGGTGCTGAATACATATATGTATCCACACTGTAGCCAGCTAGATAATAATTTTGTTTAGAGCAAGGGGTGTAGGAGATCTCAGATATATCTTATTTAGCTTCAAAATAAGCCACAAAATGCACCACAGAGCAATTCTAGGATCCCACGGCTTCTGGGGTACTGTCGGCCCTAAGACCCAAAGCTTTTTTTTAAAAGTCTCAGACTGCATAAAAAGAACCCCCCTTGTGAAAATCCTGGCAACGGCCCTGTACTGGCTCTTCAAGGAGAGAGTCTTAAAGGAACTCACTAATCTGAAAGTGGACAAGGCAATGGGACAGATGGGATACATCCCAGAGTATTAAAAGAACTCAGGGAGGTACTGGCAGCACCACTGACAGTCGTGTTCAACAGTTCACTGGAAATAGGTGTGGTACCAAAGGACTGGAGGAAGGTGAATGTAGTCCCTCTCCACAAAAGTGGGAGCAGGGAGGAGGCTAGCAATTACAGGCCAGTCATCCTGACCTCAGTAGAGGGGAACCTAATTGAATCACTACTAAAAGAAAAGTTTGTGATATATCTCAAATTCATCAGAGCACAGGATCCAAGGCAGCATGGATTCACAGTGGGAAGATCTTGTCAAACAAATCTGATAGATTTCTTTGACTGGTTGACTAGGGAGGTGGATCAGGAAGGGGCGGTGGATGTGGTCTACCTGGATTTCAGCAAGGCCTTCAACACTGTCCCACATAAGAGGCTAGTAAACAAGCTGGGCAGCCTGGGAGTGGGTCCTAGTGTGGTACATTGGGTCAAAAATTGGCTGAGCGATAGGACACAGAGGGTGGTGGTGAACAGAGTTCAATCTGAAGAGAGAGGGGTAACCAGAGGGGTCCTGTAGGGATCAGTGCTCAAACCAGTTCTCTTTAATGTCTTCATAAGCAACATTGCAGAGGGGCTGGAAGGGAAGGTGTTTCAGTTTGCATGACATGACATGAAGATCTGCAACAGGGTTGACACTCCAGGAAGGGTAGAGAAAATAAGAAGGGACCTACGCAAGCTTGAAGAGTGGTCAAGGGTGTGGCAGCTAAGATTCAATGCAAAGAAGTGCAAGATCATGCACTTGGGTACAGAAAGGCAGGCGAGGAGTACATGATGGGAGGGGGAGGTACTAATGGCCACCAAACAGGAAAAGGACCTGGAAGTAACCATATCTGATGATCTAAAGGTTACCAAACAATGTGAGAAGGCTGTGAGGTGAGCCAGTGGAATGCTGGGGTTCATAGGAAGAGGTATCTCCAGCAGAGGGAAGGAAGGAGGTGGTGATGCCACTGCATAGAACATTGGTGAGACCTCAAGAGTACTGTATCCAGTTCTGGAGGCCGCATCCCTGGAAGGTCATAGAGTAGAAACAGTTCAGAGACGGGTAACAGAAATGGTGCCGGGGCCGTACCAGAACTCATATGAGGGGAGACTGTAGGATCTCAGTATGTATTCCCTGGAGGAGAGGAAAGGAGAGGGGGGGGATATGATTAGTGACTTTTAAATACCTCAAGGGTATAAATAAGGTACAAGAGGGTAGCATCTTTCAAAAAAAAAAGATGTTCAAGAACAAGGGGCCATTATATGAAAATAGAGGGGGTAGACTTAGGGGTAACATGAGAAAGCATTTTTTCAGTGAAAGGGTGGTGGATCCATGGAACAGCCTCCCGGCAGAAGTTGTAGGGGCAAAAATGGTAAGAGAATTCAAAAATGCATGGGACTGACATAAGGGAACTCTAACAATAAGAAAGAGAGGGTAAGCCACAAATCATTTAGGATCTGCAGTATATGAAACAGGTATGAAAAATGGGTAGACTAGGTGGGCCAAGTGGTCCTTCTCTGCCTTCAAATTCCATGTTTCTATGTTTCCTGGCATCTTGCCCCATTCACCAGCTGATAATAAATAAACACACAACCCACCCCTGTCCATCATAGTTCTCTAGCTTTCTGTGATCCTGGGACTGCACTGTTCAAAAACACTGAATTACTCAATTTTAGTTTTTTTTTCTTTTCCCGGCTCACCAAGGGGGGGGGGCCTTCTTGTGGTAGCCTGGTTTTATACTAACACTTCCCCCCACTGAGCCCTCCTTTCCCTGTCCTGAAACCCCTACCCTGCCCATTGTGCTTGGTTCCCGCCCCCAATCATCCCATCTTATCTAGTTAAACCCCAGCAGGACTCCTCTTGATCTCCTAAGTGCCCTGCTACATCCTGCTACCCCTAAGATGGCCCTAAATGTATCACCTGGACCAGCATGGCCCTGCCGTGCTTCCATGGCGGCTACCAACCCACATGTGGCAAGCATCGTCTGTGCCATACTGAGTGTAACTAGGGCAGCCTCTGAAACTCGAGGCCCAGTGGAGGCTTTGACTTTGTTCTACTGGCTGTTTCACCCATTGCACCCCTGCAACCTGGCCCCCCTTTGTGGCCACCTGGCTGTAGCAATTGAAATAGCACCCCCTGCATTGTCGTTTTCTTACAAGGGCTGCCTTAACACACAGTACCTCATGTGCAGTTGGGTCTGCCTTACATAAGGAATAAGACACAATGAGGTGTGGTTTATGGGCTGATAAGAGCACGTACCAGGTGTGTAATGAGGCATGAGGTACTTGCATCAAGTGCATTTAGCACCTGGAAAGTGCTCTTATCAGCCCATAAACCACACTGCAGAGTGTCTTATTCTGCTTATAAAGTGGGTCCCCCAAGTAATTATTAAAAAAAAGGAAAAATATTAAAAAATTAGGTTTCGATAGCTTAAACAGTAAAAACTAGTTCTCCTATTAAACTGCTTTGACAAGTGTCTCATCAGCAGTAGAGGGCTCCCCTATGTATTGCTTAGGTTATCTTTTAATGATGCTTTTACTAGTACTAGACCCCCTTCCCACAGTCATTTTGTTTTGTGCTGTGTTTAGGATCTAGAAATGGTCACAGTGGCCATTTGCCTGAGACCGAGCATTTGTTTTTTCTGAGAGAGTGTGTCCCACTGCAGTAGCCGTGCTTTGCACTTTCCACATAGCACTTACCAGATTGAGATTGCAACTTTCAGCTGCTTACTTATGATGGATTTTGTTTGTATTTATAAAGTATACATAAAAGTAGGAGGACCGGGTCTGGAATTTTGGCTTGGAAGCTGCTGCTGCCCACATTGCCTGGATCAGTAATGGAGGAGCCAGTTTGAAAGCCATGGCACACGCTTCAGGCAGTTGATTGCAGTTGGCTTTTAACAAAGCAGCACAGGTCAGACTTCAGTTTAAAAAAATAAAAGGATGTAGGAAATTCGCTACCTACTTTGGTTCTCTCACAGTGTCTGTGTGTCTGGTGGGGGAGCTGTTTGGCTGCTGGGGGGGGCAGGTGAATGACGACGACACTGCAGGTCAGATTTGTTTTTCTTAATCTGGTTGGCATGTATGGAGCTCTCTGTCTGTGTAGTGTCCTTGGCACCCTAAGTAGTACCAGTTGCCAGTTTATGACTGGATAAGAGCACACCAAAGTGAGGCTCTTATCCGATCAGAAATCAGTAAATTTTGTACCCATTTTATAATACTTAATAACCTTGGTCACCATATCCAGACAAAGTTCCTGTCCTCAGAAGCAACCTTTAATCTCAATTCTTGATAAATGTGCCACGTGCAGTACGTGACCCATGTATCTGCAAACTGGTCCTCCTTGCAGTGCTCTACCCTACTACTTCCCTTTTTCTACTGCCAGCCCTGCCACTCAAACCTGAGGATACTGCAGCAACTGGCTACTCACAGAACTTCCCAATTATTTCCCTCTAAGTATAACTTCTTTTTTTTTTCTTAATTCAACAAGGCTGGTCAGCTGCCTTGTCCACTAACATAACCAATATGGCAGCCACATGCAAGCATGCATAAAAACCCCACCAAGCTATCCCAGACAATCATACCTCTCCTACCTTCAAGCTACAGTATGGTAAGCCCCACTGTGTGCCATACCCTCCTGAATCTCTGCTACCATCCAGTGTTTGCTTCTGCAGCCATGGCTCCCTAGAAAAGGAAGATTTTCCATCACTCCCCTTCACTTTACCTTGGCACATGCCATGCGTATGCAATTGGAGCAGAACTCCTACTCCTTTCACTTCCTACACACTGGGTCCGTGCCTTGCTGGAGTAATGTTAATGAACCCCTATCTGTGCTAATTTCTGTGGCTCTGGGTTACTAAGACAATCTGATGGGCTGCTGCCAATACAGTACTGTAAATTCACTGGCAATCCCCATTTGATCCACTGCCCCCGTGGAAGTGATAACAGTTCTCCCTTGGTCCCGCCACCTGCAGGACTGATAACTGCTGTACATAATTATTTCCTTGGTTCACTTCAGCAAAGCAGTTCAACAACAATTCCCGCACCCCTCCAATACTGCTTGCCAAGGTACAAGACTGATCAGCAAAAAAGGGCAAAACCAGGCACCACAGATGCTCGAACCAAGCACCAAGGAGAGAGTTCCTGTCAGTGTCTTTCCTAAATAAGGAAGTTTGTAAACCATCCTCATTGTCCCTGCATATTTCAAGGTTCAAAAATGTGACCGCATTTAAGTCACATTGTACACTGAACTGTAAGTTTGAACTTTTTTTCTTAAGTACTGGACAAACTGATCCAACCTCTCCCTGGTGCCCTTCCAGATCATCAAAATGTCATCAGTAAAGTGACACCACAGGTCAATCTCATGGTAAAGGGGATTGTCTTGTTCATCATAGACCACTGATGTTTCCCATAGGCTCAAGTAGAGATTTGCATAATTGGGGGCAAAAGTTGCCCCCATAGTAGTTCCTTTAATCTGGAACAAATAATCACCCTCAAACAAAACCACTAGCTCTGCACAGTCCATGATAAACTGTTTCTTATTGTGCTGGATATTGATATCTTTATCCAGTAAATATGTGAGGGATGCTAATCCATCTGAGTGAGAAATATTAGTATATAAAGAGCCTATATCCATCGAGTCCAACAATGTATCAGGTTCCAATTGGATTTCTTTGACAACATGAATAATGTCAGTGGTGTCCCTCACACATGATCGCAACTGTGGTACATACAACTGGATATAACTGTCGATAAATCTTAACATGAGTTCAGTGATTGATCCTAAACCTGCCACAATGGGTCTACCAGACGGTTGTTCCAAATTTTTGTGGATCTTGGGTAATGTATAAATAGTCGGCTGAATCAGATGCTGAACAGTCAAAAAAGCAAATTCCTTAGGACTAATTATTTCTTCCATCAGTGCATCATTTAAAAAGGAATCAATCTGTCTTTTAAAGTTGTTAGTGGGGTCACTGGGTAATTTCTTATAAAAGTTCGCCAGTAGCCTGTTGATTTTCCTGATGTACTGTTCTGTTTGCATAATGACAATGGCTCCACTCTTATCCACTGGTTTTATCACTATGGAAGGATCCTTTTATAGTTCCTCAAGGGCACTTGCTTCAATATTGGTTAAATTAATAAAGTCTGGTCTAATATTCTGAGTTCTTAAAGCATCAAAATCCGCCTCACATGCTTTTACAAATACCTTCACCACACACGGCGGATTAAATGTAGATGGAGGTTGCAGAGAAGACTTTGTAATTGTTGAGGTGTCCATGTTAATATCAAAGTTATTATTCATCCCTTGTGTTGTAATTTCCCATTCTTGTGTCTTGTTTATAAAAGAAGGCTCTCAAATTAAGATTTCTAGTAAACCTTTTCAGGTCAACAAAAATTTCAAAAGAGTTGACGTAAACTGTGGGGACAAAACTCAGCCCCTTCTGAAGAACCCTCATTTGTTCTCTAGTGAGTTCTTTTATAGATATGTTTACCACTATATTCTGTAGCACATAGTCTGGTGTCCCCTGCCTCTGCCCCTCTGACCCCCTTTTCCTCTGTTTGTACTTCCTCCCACCCCTCCATGTACATTTTTTTTCTCAGATTGTATGGCGTGGGTGGGGATGGGGATGGGGTGAGGGTGTGATGAAGGATGCTGAGTTTTCAGGTTGGGATAGGTCTGAGGGTAATGTAACTGTTGGTTGGAATGAGTATGGGCAACTGGGTGAGGGTAGTGCTGTAATTGCTGGCTCATGTATCTTTGGCCTCTCTCTCTCTCTCTCTCTCTCTCTCTCTCCCTGATGTAACTCTGTATCTAGTTCCATGAACTGCACCTGTTGCTGGTTGTGCCCGGTTGGGGTACCGGGGTACCGGGGGTGGGGGTGGGACCGATAATTCCACCTTCCCTTCCTCTCCTCTAAAAAGTGACTAATTAAGGGATACAATGGATCTACTGTCCCCCTTTTTAATTAGTTAATCATAGTGATAAAATTGCAAGTGACCACAGTATATACTGTATATATATATATATATATATATATATATATATTTATGCAATGGGGGTGAGATGTATTCCAGTGAGATAAAACAAGTCATTTTCACTGCAGTGAAATAAATCCTGACATCAGCAGAGTTAAAATAAATGCCATTTATTACACCCCCAAACCCGAGCTAAACCCGTGCAAAGCCATGCAACCACACAAAGCTGCTCAAAACCATGCAAATTGTACATTTTGCAACAATGAGGCCCTCATTGTATAAATAGGATACATGATGTGCACTAGTGTGATATGGGAAATATGTTCAGTCCTGTACAGTGACCTCTGAAACCTCACTCGTGGCTTCACCACTTGTGAGTATTCAGAGGTCACTCTAGAAGAGCGAAAATATTTTCCATATCACACTCATGCCCATCATGTATCCCTATATATACATATGTGTACACATATATATATATATATATATATATTTTAATTGTTCTAGTCTGCATATTGTCTCTTTATTATGTTGATATTAAAGGTTATGTCACTATATATAGGGGATACATGATGGGCAGGAGTGGAATATGGAAAATATTTTCACTCCTGCAGAGTGAGCCTGAATATTTCATGAGTGCCGAAGGCACAAGTGAAATATACAGTACTCACGATGCAGGAGTGAAAATATTTTCCCTATTCCATGATGTGCCCATGATGTGTCCTATTTATACCATGGGGGTGAGATCAATGACAGTGAGAAAACTATGTTTGTTGTTGTGAGGTTCCTGTTGCTTTGAATGATGTTGGTAGTGTGTTTTTTATGAATGGGTGTTTGTAGTGAGCTGTGATTGGTTGATGTGTGCATGTGTGTGTGTGTGTGTGTGTGTGTGTGTGTGTTGATTAGGTGTGGTGTGCTCTGGTTATTGATTGGCTATGTGGGGGACATTCTTACGTTTGGTGCTGGGAGACATACTGATGAGTTCTGTTTGCTGGTATGCTTCTTTATTTCTGGATGTGAGTATAATGTAATTTACAGGTTTGTGATGTAGCTTTATAACATTTGGTGCAGATTAGTGGTGGGCGAAGTGCTGGAGCAATCCCAGCTCCACGTGAAGCGATTAGTGGAACAAAGACAGATTCAAGAGTGCTCCATAGCGAGAGTGGAGTACTGTGTTATAATGAGAACACGAAGTCCATTACAAACACTGACTTCACGTTACTCCACCTCCCCGGGCCAGTACTCTTCCAATTGTAAGGCGAAGTGCATTGCTGGCAGTTCACTTTGCCTTGTTTTTGAGTTCCAAAGGTGAATTTTGCAGTGATTCATGTGACTTCAGGTCACATGGGCTCTATATTGATCTGCACAGCCTCAGTTCGGGGTAGTATGAGTAGGAAGGAGTAGGAGACAGTGTGCTCTGATAGCTGTCTGTAATAGGAATCTTGTAAAAGCTGTTCAAAAAGCGTTTTTGCTTTTTTTTGGGATCCAACTTTAGTTCATTGATTGTAGGAAACCCTCCTGTGCTCATATCATCGACATTTTGTTTGTGTGTGGATTTTAAATGTTAATTTACAACATTGAATATGTGTGGTGAAAGACAGTGAAACTGTGCTGTGGGGGAGGGGCGTATCTGTGGTGTAGGTAGATTTAAGTTGGAGAAATAGTGATTTCTTTGTTTTTTGGTTATATTTTTGTTATATAAGTGACTGTGTTAATGTACACACAGTAATATTGTCAGTAATATTACAAACTTTCTTGCTGTTTGTTGTGTGGATGTGGTGCAGCAGCAACAGTTCATAGGGTCAGGTTGTTTAAATTACAAATTTACATTAACGTGGCATAGTACACTGAACTTTTGCATTTGCGTCACATTCCTCATTCAGCATTGTACACAAACTGTTCTGTGTTGTGTGTGAGTGTGTGTGCAGTATTGCGTGTATCAAATAATACATCTTTTATTGTGACACAGACTAGTGTAATTGCAACTAAGCGCAGCAGTGTGAACCTGCTATCCACTGCAGCTGTATGATTTTGTACTGCAATCGTGTTCTCTGTTCTTAGTTTTGCTGCTTGTAGTGTCATAAAAATCAGCACTGTCTGTATTCAGTGCCCCCCCCCCCACTGTTTTTGTGACCCCATCAGCACCACTGGTTACTGAAGTTGTTTTAATTCTGTGACAATCTCAGAGTAGTCTCTTATCTGTTGCTGAAGCCACAGTTGTTTATTTTGCTTCACATCCAGCCAGCATCCCTCCAGTCAGAAAGTGAACGTATCAGAATCTAAATTTGGTAATAATATTTGTGGTTGATCCCCCAAAATGCCTGCAAAGAGATGTGCAAGCAAAGCTGTTTCTCACCGTGGCAATGTTGGCAGTAAGATGGTCTGTGGGCATGGTAGTAGTACGCAGATGCAGAAGTGCATTGCTGATGTGAGGAAAGGTATTTCTCCTGCAATGTTTTTTACAGCCCAATCAGTAGCTTCATTCATAGTTGGAGGATATAATGTTTTCCCAGCTGGTGGTGTTAGTGTTACTGGTGTTAGTGGTGGTGGAGGTAGCATTAGTATTGTTGCGTCAAATTCTAATTCCGACCAGTGTACCATATCCAAACATATTGAGAGTGAAGCAGTGCAAGTCAGTGGCACCGTAGATGATGTGATACTTCCCAGTAAGATCCCAGTAACTGAACCTGAGGATTCTGATGATCATGTCAACGATAGCATACAATGTTATATTCTGTCCACCGTGGCACTTAACGTCATGCATTTTCCATGCAGTGATTCACAGTGTGGTGAAAAAATATCAGGTGATAGTGGTGTAGATGCTGATGATGAAAGTGATGATGTTGCTATTGTTGCAACATGCAGTCCACATGCTAGCATCCAAGCAGAAGATGTGGATGTGTATGATGCTGATGAATATGATGATGATGTAATTGACCCTAGTTGGGAACCAGAGAAAAAGAAATTAAAAGTGGCTGTATCTCAGTCTGTTTGCAGGAATCCCCGCCTGTAAAAACTTGTGATTTACCGCTTTTAGTTGATGATGATGATGATGACCCAGTAATCAATATGAGAGGTAGTCATGGTGGTCAGTTGCAATCCAGCTGTGCAGTGCCAGAAACATCACGTGCCCCCCCCACTTCAGCGCTTAAAATAAAAGACTTAAATAAGCCACATCATCATGGACATGTTAAAAGCAGAGCATCATACTCCCTTGTTTGGGATTTTTTTGTTCAAGATGCAAATGATGATTCAGTTGCAATCTGCCTGGTTTGCCACATGTGTGTGAGTCGAGGTAAAAAGGGGAGCCATCTGGGGACAGGAGCACAGCATACGCATCTTAAGAATAGGCACTTGGCTCTGTGGACCCAGCACAAGCTGCCAGCTAATACCATAGTGGGGCGTTCACCCATGTCACCGGCAACCATAGCCAGCATGTTATCCCCTTCGATGACTGTTAAGCCCAGTAGAAAATTAAACATGTGCAGTAGTGCGGTAATAACAGCAGAGGATTACTACAGGCATGATGAGGTGGAGGACCATAATGACATTGAAATGTTGTCCAGTACTGGTGAGAGTAGCAGTTTTTGTGGTGGCGGTGGTGGTGGTGAATGCAGTATGTCTAGTGCAAGTGGTACATCAACCCCAGTTGGCAAATCTGGCAAAATAACATAATTTCTGGGTTTGTCATCATCACCTGTGCAACTGTCTTCATCAAATGTCCACACTCCCCCCCTGCCAATGCCATTCATCACAGAGCACAACCATTTGTGACCAACAACACACCATGTATAAAACATTTAAGTCAGCCCACGTTACAGAGTGTTTTTGCGCATAAGCTGAAGTACCCCCCCCAATCATACAGTGTCACGTGAACTTAATGCTGCTGTAGTGGAAATCCTGGCAACTGATTTTTTGCTTTTCTCCTTTGTGGAGAATTCTGGGTTCTGGCAGTTTGCTGCACGTGCCTGTCCAAAATGGAAAGTCCCATCCAGGACATACTTTTCTACCCGTGCTGTACCCAAGTTGTTCCGCACTGTGTCCGACTCAGTAAGACATGCCCTTCAACATTCCTCCTCTCCATTCATCCATTTAAGTATGGATATGTGGACAAGTGGCAAAACAGCAGGGAGCTCATATCTGTGTATATCTGCACACTGGGTGCAGGTGCCGGGGGTTGTTTGTGATGTTGGTAGTGTGAATAATCAGTGCAGTAAGGTGGATTGTCGTAGTAGCAATCTTCCTGGAATTCGCCAGCATGCAACGATTGATATGCGCAGTGTGACCTGTTCACACACTGGTGAGAACATGTTGGACATGGTACTGACTGAAATTGACAGATGGCTAAACCCTCTGTCCCTGAGAGCTGGGTTCATAGCGAGTGACAATGGGTCAAATGTGGTGAAATACACCACTAATGGTGTTTTTTTTCATGTTCCATGCATGACCCACTGTTTAAATCTTGTGGTTCAGGAGTTTCTGCAGCACCCTGATATAAAGGAAATGCTGACCATTGCATGACATATCTGCTCTCACTTTTCAAGATCTGGAAAGGCTTGTGACCAACTGCGGCAGTTGCAGATACAAAACAGCCTGCCTCAGCACCGCTTGAAGCTGGAAGTTGTCACCCAATGGAACTCCACGTTATACATGGTAGAGAGGTTGTATGAACAATACAAAGCCATCTCAGAATATCTTGTTATGCACACTAGCCATGACAGTTCCAGGGCCTCCATGTCTATGACAACTGAACAGTGGCACCTCATGGACTCTGTAATAACAATTTTGCAGCCTTTTGAATGTGCTACACAGGCAGTGAGTGGCGAGTCTGCCTCCATTAGCCAATCAATTCCACTGCTGCGAGTGCTGAGGCAGACATTGGTGAATGTACAGCATAGCCTTGATGTTGCCAGAGACGGTGGTAGCAGTATGTTGCTGCAACACATACTGACAGTATTCGACCATAATCGTCACGTTGTGAGCATTCAGCGTAGTGACAACTTTGCCAAAGCAACAATGCTGGACCCACAATACAAATGTGGAATTGCATCAGTACTGGAGGGAAGGCCTGAACAGGTAAAAAATATCAGTGGTCAACTGGTGCGCTTGGTTCATGGGGCACAGAAGTCACGTACCAAGATGAGCAAACCTCAGCAGCATAATCCAGCTAAAGGTGTACCTGGAGGACCATCAAGCATATCCTGCAAGGGGAAGGGGACTGTAGTTCCAGGAGGTCTGTCATCCAAAGAGGGTGGCGTCAACCCGCTTTGGGAGGCTTTGTCCCAAGTGGGTATTTGTGAAATTAATGATTCGGGAGAACAGGATGATGCATCAACAATTGGACTTAGTGTGGCACAGAGAATGGTTGAGTCATATTTGTCTGAAAATAGGCATCTGACAATAAGTGAAGATCCTCTTTTGTACTACAGTGGAAAGGTCAGTGAATGGCCAGAGCTGACTGCAGTTGCACTGAAGTACCTGACATGTCCACCCTCCAGTGTAAGTGCTGAGAGGGTATTCAGCACAGCAGGTGCAATAGTCAGGGATCATCAGACAAACCTGTCTCCTGCAAATGTTAGTTTGCTAGCATTCATTAAAATGAATGAGAGGCACATACCACCACAGACTGCAACTTCGGTATTCATACCCTGGCCTAGTCATGGTGGTCTTGCTGATGTGGAAATGGAGCATCCTGGTGGCACTGGCAGTGGCTGCCTGAAACAGCCCACCACTGATGTAGATGACGAAACAGTGGAGAAAGAATTTCCCAGTGGTCAGACTTCAGACATCGATGACTGTGAGGGCAGTTTTCTTTATGAGGATGATGATGTGGTTAATGTTGGCAGGTTTTAACTGCAGTATTTGAAAGGTGGTGTGCCCCCCCCAGACCACCACCACCAGGACTGATGTTATCCAGGTCTGCCACCATGAGTCTTTCTGCCCCCCCGGACCACCACCACCACTGGGACTGATGTTATCCAAATCTGCCACCATAAGTCTGTCTGCCCCCCAGACCACCTTCAGCACCACCGGGACTGATGTTATCCACTGCCACCACTGCCACCATGAGTCTGTCTGCCCCCCCGGACCACCACCACCGGGACTGATGTTATCCAAGTCTGCCACCATGAGTCTGTCTGCTCCCCTGGACCATCTTCACCACCACCAGGACTGATGTTATCCACTGCCACCACTGCCACCATAAGTCTGTCTGCCCCCCAGACCACCACCACCACCAGGACTGATGTTATCCAAGTCTGCCCCATGAGTCTGTCTGCCCCACACGGACCACCACCACCAGTGTCTTAATATTTAAACCATAAAGTGAGTATGTGTACTCATGTTTGTTATGCTGCTTCTCTTCCTTTAGCTGTATGTTTTGTTTTCTGTAGCTTTTCAGAGCCGCAATGGTAAAATACATACAGTACACTTCTTTTGTTTCTTTTACAGGGTAACAAAAAAAGGCTCCATCACTAAAACTCATTGGGAATGATGATGTAGCTGTACCATACAGAGAGGAACCGATGTAATATCCATGTGAAATCCATTCTGGTAAGTATGAAGATTTTATTTAATCCGTTTCATTATTTTGTAAAGACTGCAGCAAATATTGCACACAACAGGTTGTGTTAGTTGACAAGATGTGTCTTTGAAATGTAACTTGACCTTAGGGATTGAGATTTGAGAACCAGGGAGGGACACATAACAATTAAGTTGTAAGAAGTCATTCATTTCTTTTTTTAGGAAACTTCCAGATGCTTTGTCGTTCTGACAAAGTGGCCTTATCCAAATAAGTTCTTCAACATCAGGCACCCACCCCCACCCCAGGCTGGGGTGCACATGCAACATGCAGAAGTCATTTCATTAGATGACCATGACCATCACACCAGACTCGAAAAGGATGCAGATAAAATCTGTGAAGAAGTAAGAAAATAAGAAACCATTACAGACAAACCTGCAAATATTTTCCCCCCACCCAAAAAAAAAAAAAAATACTTACCTTCATGTGCTTGACAGTTATCCATTGCAAATTTCTACACAAAAAGTTCTAATCAAGCAATGGAATGTGCACACCAACAGTATCTGTTACCTGTGATACAGAACAATACCATGAGTACATGTCCATGTTAACTTCCCTCACCTACAAACTACAGAAATATGTATCTATATATATCAGCTCACCAAGGCTACTATTAGTGTACAAACAAAGGGCACCCTTCCACCCAGTTGAGATGATCACATTGCATTTGCTCGAATCGCAGCACACATTGGACCAGCAACAGTTCTCTCACGGTCGTCATTTTAGGGGCACTGTGCGCATGAGTGACTGCTCAATAAATTTTGGGGTACTTTGCATGTGCTGAAACAATCCCATTTCACTTCATTACTTTCAATTTTCTGCACACAAGGAGGATGTATTCTGGGCCTGCAGAAAAAATCTGGGGACTCTGTGCCACTTTTATGTGCATGATTGAGTGCACCATTAATTCTGGGGGACTTGTATTTGCTGAAACAGTCTCACTTCACTTCGTTACCACTTGTCAATTTTCTGCACACAAGCAGGATGCATTCTGGGCCTGCAGAAAAAAATCTGGGGACTCTGTGCCACTTTTATGCGCATGACTGAGTGCGCCATTAATTCTGGGGGACTTTGTATGTGCTGAAACAGTCTCATTTCACTTTGTTACCACTTGTCAAATTTCAGTAGGATGCATTCTGGGCCTGCAGAAAAAATCTGGGGACTCCTTGCCACTTTTTTTGTGTTCTGTGATTGTTGCTGTGAGTTCATGATGTCATACTGACATTTTTACAATAAAATCAGCATTGCAAGAATGGCTTCACAGTTCTGAACTGTACTTTTTTATGCTACTTTACATTGCCACAGCCACCACTACTTACCTCCGAGTCGTGACTTGAATGATACAATTCTTTTCACAATTTACATCTGCTTTACTTACTTCCTTTACTTACATCCTGACTGACTGGAGTAATACGATAATTTGCAGTAGTTGAGTCTGCTGTACTACCTTTTTTCATGTATGAAAAAAAAATGAGCATGTCTTCCAATATTGTTCGGACCAGCTTTGTATTTATTTGCAGCTGCTTTTCAATAACTATTGTTCCGTGGTGTCATAAAACACTGCCTGATGCATAACTGTTAATTAACAGCAGAAGTGATATATAACAACTACTTGATGTGATGGAGAAAAGCAGAGGAAAACAATGGCAAAGACCTGGTCAGCACTAGTTTAAAAGGAATGCTCTTTTCATTATTTCACACGTGAAAAAAGGCAGTACAGCAGACTCAACTACTGCAAATTATCGTATCATTCCAGTCAATCAGGATGTAAGTAAAGGAAGTTGTAACATAGCATTAAAAAATATAGGTCAGAGTTATCAACAGATTGTTGCACTGCTGCTTTACAGACATTCACCACATTACATAGTTATAGTGATGCACATAAACTAATATGTGGGGTCATTGAAAACAATCCCCAAACTTACTATGGCCGTGGGATGCCGTGGTGGTCCAGCAGTAGGTGCAGCATTGAAAGTATTTGCTTCTGCTGTGCTTCCACTCTGTTAACCTGCTGCTCCAAAGCACTGAAACGCTCATTATTTTCCTCGAGCACTGCCCACACCAGGCTGATGTCAGACTGGTTTGCAGGGACTGTGGCGGGGTCCACTGCAGTGGGTAATCCAGGTTGTGGGGCTGGTGGTGGACAGGGTGGTGATGGTGGCTGTGGTGGTGGTGGTGGTGGTGGAGCAGCTGATGTAGTAGCCCTCCTCCTCCTCCTGCTCCAGTGGTGACTGCTGCGAGGCACATCTCCCACCCCAGCAGCACCCTTGGCCACTGCCACGGAAGGGCCAGCAGGTTGACGCCTGGTCCCTTCCATGGCAGCCTGCCACTCTGCCCTGTGGTGGTTCAGCATGTGGGTGTGCTGGCCACCAGTCCCCAAATGTGTCCCAGGGGGGCCACGGTGCACCAGCACACCACACACATAGCACTCCACTACTGTGCTGTCTTCCCCCACACAATTAAAAAACTCTCACTCTCGGGAACTGCGGGGGGGGGAACAGACACAGTCCTCACATGTCGGGCACATGTCCCACCACCACCTACAATTGCCAGGGCCACCTCCTGTGGCTGTGGAGGTGGCGGAGAGGGTGCTGCTGGAGCCCCAACAGCTGCTGCTAGTGGTGGTGGTGGTAGTGGCGGAGAAGGTGGACGTGCAGCAGCCACCGATGGCACTGGTGCTGCTGCTGCTGTTCCTGTTGCTTCAGCGGGGGAAGCAACACCGGCCAGGAGTCTGGAGCGGTCCAACATCACACGACCGCCCGGCCCCCCCACGGGTCCACACTCCTCCCCTCCTAACGCACCCACGGGCCAGCGACTCACCTTCTCCTATGTGACCCTCCATCCTCCTGAGTCCATGGGATGACACACACACACAGACAGTGGACACACACACACACACACACAGTCAGTCACACACACAAAACAAAACAAAACTTATACAAAAAAAATCACTAACAAAAAAAACACTAAGACAATACAAAAACTAAAAAAAATAACTTTTAAAAAAGAAGTTTGTTTGTTCTGGGTTCTGGTACTGAAAAGAAACGAAAGCCAAGCAAACTCCTCTCCTCTCACAATTTTGCTTTCTCCCTCTACAAATGCAAAGGAGAAAGTGAAACTGCTTCTCTGACTCACTTCCTTCCTACGTGGCTAAAGTATGTGACTTACAGTACTGCAAGCCATGTGATGTGCCTATTTTCTTCTCACTTCACCTTACTTCGCATTAGGGCATAATGAGAATGCTTGGTGGTAACAATAACGTGAGCGAACATTTACAGGCCCCACTTTATGTTGTGCTTCATGAGACGCTGAGTGCCCACTTCAAGGCCCACTTCGCTGTCAGATTAATAACTCGCTGCATCTCTAGTGCAGATTTCACATTTGGAGCAGTGTTACTATTGCGAGAGAGTTCGTTTATTTTTTACTTCTGGAGCAAGTGTTTTAAAGTAAACAAGTTTGCAAATGATAAGTTTAAACCACTGAAAACTTATTGTAATGCGATATGTGTGGTTCTACATTTGGAGATGTAAATTATATGACTGTTCACAACCGTAGTGTGCTTAAATCTGAGTCGGAATCTAATGGCTTTTGAAATGCAGCACGAGAGATCTACAGCTTGCTACAGTGAAAAGCAGTGCTGCAGGTGACTGTAATTATGTATGTTAACACTATTGTTTGTTAGATTATAGGGAGTGTTTGAGAAATAGGCAAATTAGAGGGCTGTTTGTTAGTGCTTTCACTTGCAGGTGGGTGACGTCAGCAGAGTAGGTATAAACGGTATTTATTTTAACTCTGCTGACGTCAGGAGTATTTATTTCACTGCAGTGAAAATAACAAGATTTATCTCACTGGAATTGATCTCACCCCTATGGTGTGTGTGTATATACAGTATATATATATATTTGCATTGTGATGCTTGGAATTGTGTTGCACTTTACTATGTAGCTCAAGTATAGGTGACAAATGCTGTACTGTCTCTTTATGTATTTATTTCATTTTAGTCTTTGGTAACCAGGTATGGCCAACTAGGCACAAGTGCCTGTTTTCAGGGGTGACCTGGGAGCACTGGGTGGTTAAGTGACTTGCTAGAGTCACACAGTATGCAAGTAGAGGTTGTGGGAATCTAATCCAGGTCTGCTGGATATACCAAGCTCATTCACAGCACGTTACTTCAAGTCTTGCATTTAAATATGAACCTTAACACATGTGGACTTCACCTCCTGATGACACACAGGGTGCAAAGCTGGTCGAGGGGAGCTGCCCAGAGCCTCAGGAAGTACGGTCTGTTCATGGAATAAATATTTTTTCCTATTTCTGTGTGTTCATGCATCTGTGGTGCTGGGTTTTTGCCATTTTTTGCTGATCACTTTAGCAAAGGCAGATTCTGGCACATGCAGTTCCCTTTTACATGAAACTGCATGCTTGGTATCTCTCATCTAGTACATTGCATTCAACAAATGCAAGCTCCGAACCTTTTTTTTTACCATGCATTTCTGAAGAGCCCCACTGATGCTCTGCACTGCCTCCATGCACCAAATGGGCAGACCTCTTTATTTATTTTAGTTATTGATATATTGATTTATTTATTTAGTTATTAAATAAAAAAAAAATCCCCATCTGTCACGCTGTTTAGTACTACACAGCCATGCCAGCCCACTCTCTGTTTTTTTTTTTATTTTTATTTTATCAGGTTCCTGACCATTGCAGCAGTCCCCAAGTTAGTGACCATGCCTTACCCCTGCATCCAATGATTCCATTGAACAGTGGTCCTGCTGACTGCTTGCCACTAGGTGGTCCTAATTGTAATAGACGGGAGGAACAAAGAGGCTAGACTTTAACACAGAAACATAGAATTTGACGGCAGATAAGGACCGCTTGGCCCACCCAGTATTCTCATTTTCCTTACCTACTGTAATAACGTAGACCCTACTTAATCTCTGGCTTAGCCCTCCCTTCTGTAGTGACTAAGGTTCAATTATGTCTATCCCATGCATTCTTGAATCCTGCCACAGCTTTTGCCCCCACCAGATCTGCTGGAAGGCTATTCCAAGCATCCAGTACTCTCTTTGTGAAGAAATACTTCCTTATATTTCCCCAGAGTCTACCCCCTCCAGCTTCATAGCATGTCCCCTTGTTCTTGAGCATCTTGTTTGTCTGAAAAATGCTTCCTTCTTGTACCTTATTTATACCCGTGAAGTGTTTGGAAGTCTCTATCATATCCCACCTTTCCCTTCTTTCCTCCAGGGTGTACATATTGAGGTCCTTTAGTCTCTCCTCGTATCGTATCTGGTGCAGACCCTGCACTATTTTTGTTGCCCTTCTCTGGACTGCCTCTACTCTGTCTATGTCCTTCCGAAGATGTGGTCTCCAGAACTGGACACAATACTCCATGTGAGGTCTCACCAATGATTTATACAGTGGTATCACCACCTCCCTCTTTCTGCTGGTGATACCCCTCCCTATACACCCTAGCACCCCACTGGCTCTCCCCACAGCCTTGTCACACTGTTTGGCCAAATTTAGCTCTTCAGATATGGTTACCCCCAGGTCTATTTCCTGTTTGTTGGTCGTCAGTACCACTACCCCATCTTGTACTCCGCTCCTGGGTTTCTATGCCCTGAGTGTTTAATTTTGCACTTCTACGCATTGAAACTTAGTTGTCACATTCTTAACTACTCCTCAAGCTTTCCGTATTATTTATTTGTTTATTTATTTATTTAAGTCTTTGATTACTGGGTGGGTGCACTTATCAAGGGGATCGTTTTCAGGCATGACCCAGGCCTACAGTATGGCACAGTAAAATACATACCAGAAAACAAATTATACAGAAAGTAAACAGAACAGTATAACAGTATAAACAGCACAGTGTACAAAGTGTTGGGGTAAATTAACATAATACACTACATATTACAAAGAATTTGGTGAAAGGGTGATAGAATACGGTATACATTTACATTTTGAGCAACAATTCGGAGCCCAAATCATTGAAGTCACAGTGAAAGGTAACAGGCAATAACAATTGGACTAGCAAAAAAGAGGGTAGTCACAGAGTCCTATGTTAGGCAAGGCAACTGTAAGAGCTAGGTTGGCAGCTAAGGTAGCGGGATAGGCAATAAGTTGAAGAAGCTTGCCCCAGAGAACACAGGCATTTTTCATCTTTCAGTAGCCAGGCTTTGAAACAGTGTTTGAAAGAGCTTGTGAGTGTCTGCAGACTGGAGTGGGGCAGTAAGTCTGTTCCAGAGAGAGGGAGCAGCAACTGACATAGCTTTGCCACCCATTATCATGGAGACTTTAGGGACTTCCATAGGGGGAACTGACGATACACATAGGCTTCTAGGAGCAGCTCTATCCTTCAGAAAGAATGCATAAGGTGAAACACTGCCATCTCTAATGGTGTTATCAATGATACAGCCCAGTGCATATTCAAAACGGCCGGAGAGAGGGCCAACTTTCCTAGAGCACTATTAATTTTTTCCATCTCCCCATTGTAGATGTTAGTGTCATCTTCAAAAAGGCATAGCCTTCTAGTCCCTCTGCAATGTCATTAATAAATACATTAAAGAAGACTGGTCCCAGTACTGATACTTGTGGAACCCCGCTGGTCACCCTTCCTCGGAGGGAACTCTGTTTACCACCACCCTTTGACGCCTAACCCTCAATCAATTCCTTACCCAGTTTACCAGTTTTGGCCCCACTCCCATGCTGACCCAGCTTGCTTACTAGTCTCCAATGTGGAATGGTGTCAAAGGCCTTACTGAAATCTAGGTAGGCTACATCCACCACTCCACCATGATCTACTTCCCTGGTCACCCACTCAAAGAAATCTATCAGATTTGTTTGACATGACCTCCTCCTGGTGAATCCATATTGCATCAGACCCTGTAAGTTGCTGGTATCAAGATATTCCATAATCCTTTCCTGCAACAGTGATTCCATTAATGTCCCCAACACTGATGTCAGGCTGACTGGCCTGTAATTTCTAACTTCCTCCCTGCTACTACTTTTGTGAAGTGGGACTACATCCGCTCTCCTCCAGTTCTCCGGGACCACTCCCATCTCCAGTTAGTGGTTGAACAGGACTGTCAGAGGTGCAGCCAGCACCTCTCTGAGCTCCTTCAATATCATTGGATGTATCTAGTCTGGCCCCATTGCCTTGTCCACTTTCAGATTTGCGAGTTCCTTCAGGACTCTCTCCTCTGTAAATCGACTAGTGTCCACCTCCCCTCCTTCAACGCTCCTGTCACTTATCTGTCATCCCTCACCTTCCCCTTCCTCCATGAACGTTGAACAAAAATATTTGTTCAGGATGCCTGCTGTTTCCTGGTCCCCTTCCACACACTCATCCCCTTCCCTCTTTAGTCTTACAATCCCACCCCTGATTTTTCTCCTTTTGCTTACATATCTGAAACATATTTTATCCCCTTTCTTGCCTGCCTATGCTATTTTCTCCTCTGTTTGCACCTTTGCACTACTGACTGCTTTCCTTGTCTCCCTCTGCATCTCATGATACACCACTCTTTCCTCCTACCTCTGTGTCTCCTTATATTTCCTGAATGCTAACTTCTTTGCCATTACCTTCCCAGCTACCTCTTTTAAGATTCATAGCAGTCTCTTTGTCCTATTGCTTTTTCTCATTTGCCTGATGCAGAGCTTTGTTGCCTTCCCTATGCTAAAAATTGGAATGAGCTTCCTGGATTACTTTTTGGTAACATAAGTCATCAAACTTTTAAAATTAAACTAAGGAAATATTTTCTTGATCAGCTATGTTGTAACTGTTTTTGACTGTGTTAGTTTGTATAGTATTTATGATTACTGTGTTTTATTATATGTAACATCATGACTGTATTTTTGTGGTCCCTGGTCACACGTGAAAACGGGCCTTTGGCTCAATGCACCTATCTGGTAAACAAAAGTAAATCAATAAATAAATATGGTCCCTTTTAGTGTTGCCCACTTTTTCTCCACTCCACCCATGTCCCCCGGCATCCCTGAGGCATTCCCCCATCTTTGTAAAGGTGGCCCTCCTGAAGTCCAGGACCTTCACCTTTAGTGTGGCTCAATTTTGGCTCAGTAATTATATTGAACCATACTGTACGGTCATCACTGGACCCCAGGTTGTCACCCACCTCAATGTCTTCAATGCTGTCCCCATTGGTGAGTACCAGGTCCAATACTGCTCCCTCATGAATGGGCTCCCTTACTAATTGACTGAGGAATGCCCTCTGCAAGGATTACAGGATGTTCCTGCTCCTAGCTGAAGATGCAGCTGGGATGCTCTAATCCACGTCCGGCAGATTGAAGTCCCCCACCAGCAGCACCTCCCCCCGGTCACCATCTTTTGGATGGCTTTCACCAGTAACTTGTCTGTCTCCCCACCTTGTGCTGGAAGTCTGTAGATTACACCAGTGCAAACAGCGATTCTGTTTCCTGTCTCTTGGATAACCCACAGTGCCTCTGCCCCTCCCTGTATTCCCTGTGTCTCTGTAGCTGTTATGCTATCCCTCACACGAAGAGCCACTCCTCTCCCTTTCTTACCCTCCCTGTCCTTCCTGAACAGAGTATAACCTGGTATAACTAGATCCCAGTCATGGTTCTTATTGCACTGTGACTCAGTGATGGCTACAATTTCTAGGTTATCCTCTGCCATAATAGCTACAAGGTCCGGGATTTTATTTCCCAGACTTCGAGTATTTGTGCACATAGCCTTCCAAATTCTTCTATCCACCCTTTTTGTCAGTCCACCTTTTTCCACTTTGTCTATTCTCCTTATCCCTTCTACCTTCATTCCCACCCCTCCTCATTGCTACCATTCTGCCTGTCCTGCTATTAGAAACCCTTGTGGATTTTCCTTCCTTAGCGTTTTCCCTGTTGACTACTTCAGCTTGTGAGGGTGGACAGTTCATGTCTCCCTGATTCCTTCTGCCACTCCTCTTTAGCATCCTAGACCCTTTTATATCCTCTTTGCTCCTCCCTTTTAGCCCAGCTGTCTCCATTCCTTGGCAGATCTACTTTCCTTGTCCACCCCCTCCTTTCCCCTTCTCCCTGTCTACCCCCTACTTATCTTCTGCCTGACGGCAGCAGGGGAAAGGACAGCAGACAATTCTTTGAGGTTTCAAGTGGACCCCTTTGCTTGCTGTCTAGTCTGATGGAATAGATGGCCTGACTGGCTGAAGTCTTGGGACAGGGAAGAGAGAAACGGAGTTAGAGTTTCTAACAGAGTAAGAGGAAGGGGAGGGAGCAGGTAAGAAAAGGTTTAAGGTAGCAGGGGTGGGACCCATACCAGAATTTAAAACTAAAGGGTACACAGTGGGAGAAGCTTCTACACTCTAGGACAGATATCGAGCAGGAGGCATATCAAGAACAATGGTGTGTGCAATGAGGGCAATCAAGAGTAAAAAAACAATGAGTAGCAGAAGGGTCCAGCAGAAGCAACTTTATAAACCACATCACCATAGTCAAATGTTGGCAGGATTACCTCCACAATAACCTCATGATGAACAGGGAGAGGGATACAAGCTTTGTTCAGACAGGTACTGAGCTTTTGTATAAGTATTTTTTGTTTGGATAGCATCTACAGTATGTGGCAGGAAAATTCAAGGTGACAAGCCAGCCAACTCCCCACCCCAATGTATTCAAAGTGGAGACATCCTCCCAGTGGGAAACCAACCAGGGTCTTGAAGATCAGGTTGCTTTTGATTCTGGTCTGTCACTGTCTGGTACCAAAGGTCATGGAGATCATGTTTTGGGCAGTGAACTAAAGTTAGTTTGCACAGAACCAGCATTGGATGTTTTCACAGTCATGCTGGTATGGTGCAGCAAGCTCAGGGGCTAAGGCTACAAAGGCAAAGACCACAGAAAACTCATTTATTGTGCAGTTTTCTTTTCCACAAAAATCATTACATTTGCCCATTTTGGGTAAACAGTGAAATCAATCAAAAACTGCAAAAAAAATGTCTGTTTTCATACAAAAATAACACATTTTCAATGCAATCAGTGCAAAAGCACAGTTTTTGCACAAACATTACAGTTTTCTGCAGGTTTTTTTTCTGAAAGGTAGCTTCACCCAACCCTAATCCACATGGATTTGCATGTTTAAGGAGACAAAAGGTCGTAATGTTTTGGGTAGTACCACTGCCCTTACAGAAAACAAATTTTGACTGGTGAACATACAAGGATCTATGCTTGCATATGCAAGTTTTTTTATGTAAGAATTATATGCAAGGAATACATAAGGAATGTGACATTTGTCTTGTATAAAAAGTCATGCAAGAAAATTTCTTGCCAATATCATTATACAAAAACAATTGTGTGTGGGTTGGTTGACTGATCTCCCCGGCCTCTCACCGGGGAACCCACATGGCCTGGAAAACTGTGGCTGGGCGTTGCATGTTGCTGGGCCACCATGCCTCAGCGAATGGTGGCCCAGCCTGGCTACCTGAGGGGCAATCAGCATGGGCCCCACAACGGGAGGGGCGGCCTGAGCTTCCGGGGGAGGGTCAATGGGGGTTTTTAAGGGGAGTGCAGAGGTGGATTCTCCCTTCTGTGAACTCGGCCCTGACCTTTCTGGATGTCAGATACCACGGGTAATTGCTTTCAGTTTCAGACCACCTTGTCGGTTCCTGTTTCCCACGGCTGCACTTCAGGAGGCTACATTATCCAGCAGGTAAGTGTATTTTAATTCCCTGGGTTTGAATTTTAAGTAGTCCATCATGATATGGGGCCCATGCAAGTAAGTAAGAGGATTTCTTTGTTTAAAAAAAAAAAAATTTCCTCAGCCACGTGGAAGGCCCTCTCAGGGTTTGTCCAACATGCCTGGCATGTTGGATAGTTCTGCATGAGCTGGGCATATTAAAAAAGTCTCATGCCTTTATGTAGGTTATTTCCCCCTGCAGCCCCTGTTTGCCCCTACACCTGGGGGTTGTTTTTAATAATTTTTGTTTTGGTCGTTTTAAATGGTGTGGCCCAGGAGAGGAGTC
Organism: Neoceratodus forsteri; assembly: GCA_016271365.2. Taxonomy (NCBI): domain Eukaryota; kingdom Metazoa; phylum Chordata; order Ceratodontiformes; family Ceratodontidae; genus Neoceratodus; species Neoceratodus forsteri. The sequence continues at coordinate 839,535,511 of CM028131.1, forward strand.
TGTCCCCCTATGACCAGCAGCGCAGGCCCGAGATTTAGGGCTCATCTCACTACATGGTAGTCCTGGGAGCATCCAGCCATCCAAACTCCTGCCTCATCCTTATTTAATTTATTGGCACAGGGCAGCAAACACCCCCTACCCTAAAGCAGAATATGAATTAACCCCCCCCTTAAAATATATACATATTTTTTTGTTTGTTTGTTTGTTGTTGTTGTTTCTCCTATCCACCTGAACTTTACTGATGTGCTTAACCCATGGGGTTGTCTACTTTAATTACGATATTACGGTTTGACGGAATCTAGGGCTTATTAAATGTTTTTTATCAATTTGCTGAATCACTTCATCTCAAAACTAAGTTTTTAACAAGAGACTTTGCTGGAGTAGGGAGTTTACGGTTTAGCCATGTGGTAATATATAGATTTTGAGTTACTCCGGGGGCTCTCACCCGCTGCTATTACTTAGTCCCCGCTCCACCTGGTACAAGGTGCATGCCGGCCTGGCAAGTATTTCTGGTGGAGCCCTGCGGCTCCTGTATCATGGGGTGGGCCATGGACAGCACGGATTGCGTGGGGATGGTGCAGGCCCACCTGGGCTCCCTTGCAAGCTGCAGGCCTGGGAGCTTTGTTGCAGCTCACCAGAACAGCTCCTCCCTTTGATTCCCTGGCTACCGTGTTGCTGCGGTTTGTCTGTTTCCTCTCCAGTGAGCTTAGATGGACTGGTGGAGCTTTCAGTGCTTTGGCCTTGCCCGGGGGAGGTAGTCACCATGCAGCTGGTGGAAGGAAATTTCCCCCTTTATGGCCCCCTATCTGCTTGTTCACCAATACCACACTGCAGGCTTGGCTGGGCCATGCCAGCTCTCGGCCATGGCCTCCCTGGGCTTGGACTGGGGCTTGTTAGGTTCTGCCCATTGTATGATCATAACATGCCTCATAACTCCTTTATAGAAATCACTGGGTTGTTTATACAGGAGTGAATCAGATTCATCTGCAAGGGTTCAGGATTAAAACTGGTAAGGAGTGGGGATACGGAGTGCAAGTCGCTTAACATTTTAACTGCCATCTTTTTCAAGTCGTAGACCTATTTAGGCTGGGGTTCTGAACCCTCGAGGTGGTGCTTCCTTTCAGCAACTGTGCGTTAATCTTCGTGTATTAAGCAGTCCGAATTAGAACCAGGGATGCAGCGATATAATCCTCCTGGTAGACTCCCCTACTAAGGTGGGGCGGAATGTACAGCAGCTTGCAGGGATAACTGTATTGTTTTTTCTCTTCCACATAGCATAGGTTGGGATCCACCACTCTTACCTTGTTCCTAACACCCGTTAATCTACTATGGCAGCCAATAGGACAAGACTGAAGCTATCTTCACAGGCCGTGGCCGGTCCCAGCTCGCAGCAGTCTGAGGGGCCTGGCAGAGCCTTCATGGAAGCTTTTCAGTGAATGAAGGAACTAGGAGGCCCCAATTGGTTGGAGGCTACAGCCAGGCTGGATCCAGCATTGCAGGTGGCTTCCCCTGTCACCAAAACCCCACGGGCATGTGATACGGGGCTTGGCATGAGTGGCGATACCTCTTCTACTAGCTTAGAGATAGTGCCAAGGAGGCCACCAGCATGGCAGAGACAGCCATCCGCATGCCTCCTGGAAGCAGTAGCCCAGTCACCTGCAGGTAGGAGGGAGGGATGAGGTAAAAGGGCACCGGTGACAAAACCCCAAGCAAGAATAAAAAAGGTCAGAGGTCAGCAGCGAATGACGGAACGGCCAGGCTGTACCGGAGCAACAGAGGATGGAACACTCCCAAGGCCAGAAGAGCAAGCAGAACCGAGGATTGGAGGGCGTGATGGACCTGAACCCGCTGGTGAGTCAAGGGGTTTAATGGCAGAGGGCTCACTCCACACTTCTGAGGTGGAGGAGCTGACAGAGGGGGACAAGGACCAAGAGGGAAGTGATGCATCCTCAATAGTGTTACAATCACCTGTGAGGCTGTGGACATGGAGGTCCATTGAGGAAAGAGAAGGTATCCAGGACCTTCCGCTAGAGGGTAGTGAAGGGTCAAGGGGGTTGTCACATGGGGTCAACAGTTACCAAAATGAGCCCATTGCCATATTCGGGTGGGATTTTAACATACGATGCCCCCATAGCCCCCCACCCCACAGGGACTTGGTAGGAAATGGGGAGGGACCACATGGACAGGAGGATCCATGCAGACAGGAAGATCCAGGAGTGAGAGCAAGTGTCTTGGTGACCAGATGGGGGGACCAGTCCCAGCACAGAACCACAACTGGGCACACCACATGGCATTGAGTGCAACAGACATGACTGGAGCCAGACTGGGTCGGGCTCAACTGGAGGGGGGTATTCAGGCAAATCCATGGGCACCTTTAACATGGGGCCCCCTTTGGGCACAAGACCCTCCTCCCTGGCCGGCATACCCTTGGGGACCAGGTGGACCCAGGAGCCAGAACTCTTTGGTGGGGAACCCCACAACAGGTGCAGCCCAGGGTCTCAATACCACCACTGGAAACAATATATAGGGCCCCCCTCCAGGACCCTACATGGGAACGCTACCTCCAGGGGTTTCAAGGGTGACCCCAGGGCCACAGGTAATTGGGGGCAGGAAACAACATGTGTGTGGATCAGTGGGGATGGCCCCCCAATGACAGCCAATGTGCAGGTGGGTGGCAGCGGGGGCCAACTTCCCCTGACACCACAGAGCGTACAGGGGAGTAGCAGTGCTGAGCAGGGAAAAGGACCAAGTGGGTCGGTGGGGTCCCCTGGGCCCTTGGTGGCAGATCAACTGATCCAAACCCCGCTGACCCCTCCTGCTCCAGTACCCAACAATAACAAATGGGCATATGCAGGACTGGAGGATCCTTTAGGGGATCATTTGTCAGACAGCATGAGGGAAAAAATATGGAAGGGATAATGGATAATACATAGACATGTTCTGTCTGCTACACAGGGAACTCCCGGAGGAAGAACATGGCAGAAAAATAATTAAGGAGAGGGTGCGGAGGCCGAAGGTTTCATTCACTTTTGAGAACTGGACTGCGGCCTTTGACATATTCATGTCAGTGTACGGGATGAAGTACCCAGATAAATTGCTGCCCTTACTTAAGTATAGGAACACCATTAAATTTACTCACCTGTCTTTTGACGGGTGGGCCTGGTTAAAATACGATGAGCAGTTTCATCTAAAACTGGCTCGCCAACCCAGTTTAAAATGGGAAAATATGCATCTCGATCTATGGGCCAGGTACATGACCAGGGGTAGACCTAATTCTGTAACGTACACTGACAGTGGGCATGTGATCACCGACCCAGTAACGGTGACAAAAGGAGTTCAAAAAGGGGACAAGAAAGCTTGTTATGATTACAATAAAGGGAAGTGCTTCCGGAGCCACTGTAAATTCCATCATGTCTGCAGGTTGTGTGGAGGAGGTCACCGGGTTACCGATTGCAAAAAAGCCACGTCTGGAACTGCCAGTCCTCCACATTCGGACAATTCCAAGTCTGGAGCTGGCTAAGCTGGCAAACACCCCGGTGGACTTACAGAAGATGTCGAACTGGCTTTCCTGGTATCCTGACCAACGGGCAGCACAATTTTTGTGGGCTGGTTTTAGCGAGGGATTTGAAATCCCTTACAGGGGTCCACAGATTGCTATGGCAGCCCGCAACCTAAAATCAGCTATCCCTCTGCCAGCAATGTTGGCACACAAGATCAACAAAGAGGTACAAGCGGGACGGGTCACGGGCCCTTTTAGTCAGCCTCCCTTCCAGACACTCAGAGTATCTCCAATTGGTCTTGTCCCAAAAAAGAATGAAGGGGAATACCATCTGATCCATCACCTTTCCTAACTGAAAGACGGATCGGTAAATGACCACATTGCACCAGAGGATGCGTCAGTGACGTACGCATCCTTGGATGCAGCAGATGAATTGGTCCAGGGCTTAGGCACCAGCACCTTGATGGCAAAGGGTGACATAAAGTCAGAATTTCGCCTGTTGCCAGTACGACCAAAGGATTACGATCTATTGGGTTTTATGTTCCAAGGGCAATGGTATTATGACATGGCAATGCCCATGGGTTGCTCAATTAGCTGTGCAGTTTTTGAGACATTTTCTACCTTTCTAGAATGGGCCACCAAGGTATACACGGGAAATGCCACAATCATTCACTATCTTGATGATTTTTTATTTGCAGGTCGCAAGGATTTGGGTAAGTGCCAGGACACTCTAAATGGCTTTCAGACATTAATGAAAAAATTTGGGGTACCCCTGGCAGTAGAGAAAACAGAGGGTCCTACCACATGCATCTCATTCTTGGGTATTGAGCTGGACTCCGTAGCTATGGTCTCACGGTTACCTTTGGATAAGGTAAAAAACCTATGATGATTGCTGGGGGAGGTTATTGGAGCAAGAAAGGCCACCCTAGTGCAATTACAGTCCCTGCTGGGACACCTCAACTTTGCATGCCAGGCAGTGAGCCCCGGGTGCCCATTCCTCAGGAGACTAGCAGCAGCAATGTCTGGCCCTACAAAACCGTATCACCATATACGGATATCAAGGGGCCTCAAGGCTGACTTGTGGTTCTGGGGAACCTTTTTAACTGATTTTAATGGAGTAAGCATGTGGCAAGATAAAGGACCCCATCACCATGGTTTGGATATGGTGACTGACGCATTGGGGTCATAGGTTTTGTGGCATATTTTCAAAGGTCCTGGTTTGTGGGAACATGGCCAGAGAGCTGGGTAGAGCAGGGGTTGACTAAAAACATCACACTGCTAGAGCTGTTCCCAATCATGGTAGCAGTACAGGTGTGGGGACATCGGCTGCAGAGCCAGTCAGTACTGTTCTTTTCTGACAACAAGGCAGTGGTGCATATCATCAACTCACAATCTTCCAAATCGGAGGATGTGATGAGGGTACTGTGAGTGTTTGTGTTATGCTGTCTATCCTGGAACATCACGTTCCAGGCAAACATGTGCCTGGGAAGGATAATGTGATCGCTGATGCCTTGTCTCAGTTGCAGTTCGACCACTTCAGACAACTGGCACCACATGCGGTAGCAGCCCCAACACCAATCCCAGACACACTTTGGCAACTTGGGAGTCAGGAAAAGCTTCGATGGGTTCAACTTGCTGTTGCCCTGTCAACCTGGAGGAAATACTCAGGTAGCTTCACAGCATTTGCCTGTTTTTGTGGACAGCAGGTAAGTGAGACCCCACACAAAACACAACAACAGGTACAAGAGTATGTGCTCCGCCTTATTCAGTTGCTTCGGACACCAGCTGCCATCCAAGTACACTTGTCGGGAGTAGCCTTCATCTGGCAGGCATTGGGCCACCCTGACCCAACCAGCAACTTCACAACCCGCAAGATGCTGGAGGGGTGGAAAATATCCCAGGTAAAGAAACCAGATCCCAGGATGCCAATAAGCATGGGCGACCTGATGGATATTCTGTCAGCATTGGGTACAGTATGTAGCACATGGTATGAGGCACAGTTATTCAGGTCTGTGTTTACATGTGCATTTTATGGGGCATTTTGGGTTTTTGCAGTTGGTGCCGGACTCTAAAACAGCTGCAGGTGGTTTCAACATCCAGCTAGGGATTGTCTCCTGGATGCCTGACAGAGTCATCCTGTGTCTTCAAAGTTCAAAAACTAGCCAACTGGGTCCCCCAGCAATGATCACTTTGCATCGCTCAAGTGCCAGCGAGTCCTGCCCTTACACCTGTTTACAGGTTTTCTTGGCAGATAGACCCACGGGGGGGGGGTCATTTGTTTGTGCACAGGGATGGATCCCCGGTGATCAGATGCCAATTTGCAGCAATCTTACGCAAAAGTTTGTGGTTCACAGGTAAGGACCCCAAGGTGTTGGCACCCATTCATTTCAAATCGGGCAGCCACAGAAGCCTCGAGATTGGGTTTGGGGGAGGCACAGATCAAGAAGATCGGTAGGTGGTCTTCAGCAGCATTTAAGGGATATATCCGGCCTCAACAGGGCCCACAGGTGGTGCAAGAGAAATAGAGGTCATATTGACAAACTGTTGAAAAGGAACAATAATGACTCTTTGTTTATCTTATAGCAGAGCGAAGGATGCCGGCGGATATATGGGTCATCGGCCATTCCTGCATCCAAGGAGCGCACAGTCGAGCATTGGTCCACCCGTATGGAACACAGCTGGGGGTTCCGAAAGAACAAGCAAGGCTTCGTTGGGCTGGAAAAGGGGGGATGCGTTGGGGACAGCTGTTGGACACAGTGATAATGTTGCAGTTGGACAAGAAACCACCCCTTGCACTGGTGGTGCACTTGGGCGGAAACAACATAATAGGGTTAGGGGCCCCAAAACTCTGCCGGGAAATCAAGCGGCTTTTGGCCCAGCTTCAGGCCTTGCTCCCAACGACCAGGCTGGCCTGGTCTCAAATCATCTCTCGACGTCAGTGGAGGGGTGCCCGCAGCACCAAAGCTATTGAGAAGGCTAGGAAAGAGGTCAATCGGGAGGTATCCCGTTTTGCCTCCCTCCATGGAATTGTCATTTTGGGTCAGTTCCTAATACCCAGGACATGTGATGCCATGTATAGCGGGGATGGAGTACATCTGTCAAGGATAGGGTATGACATCCTCAATGCCACAATCCAAGAATTCTGTGATTTAGCAGTAAAACAGGGGAGACCCTCGGCATTAAGGGAAATGTACTATGCCGTTGGAGTAGTAAATTCAGGGTGGATAGGTAATTAAGCATCATGGTATTGGTGACCTGGGCCCAGGTGGCGGACCTGGGCGGTACGCTTACTGGGAAGAGGTACCCAGAACACGGTGGGCATCGTGAGGGTTTCAGGGCTTGAGGACGGGAAGGTGGCCCTGGGCACCCCCTGCTCAACTGGCATGATACCCCAGATGCAATTAGTGGGGGAGACTGTCCGAGGAGAGCATATTCTGGGCAAGTCTGCCCGACTCGAGGGCCAGAGTCCCCCCCATTGGAAGCACCACACCACCTGAATTCGCTGCCCCAGGGGTCTCCTGCATAATTGTGTACAAGGTTAATGATTGTATATAGAGAATTTTATGTACTGTAAATAAAATGATTACTGTTTAGTAAAGCTGCTGCCTTTTATGCCAAAATTGAAACCTGGTGCGTGTGTACAGTTATTGTGGGTCCGACTGGGCAATGACCTCCCGGCCTCTCACCGGGGGGGACTCTTTGCACACAGCCTGGAAAACTATGGCTGGGCAAGCCATGTTGCTGGGCCACCACGCCCTCAGTGAATGGTGGCCCAGCCTGGCTACCTGAGTGGGCCAATCAGCATGGGCCCCCCACAATGGGAGGGGGCGTGGCCCGAGCTTCTGGGGGAAGGTCAATGGGTTTTTTAAGGGGAGTGCAGAGAGGGATTCTCCCTTCTCTGAACTCAGCCCTGACCTTTCTGGACATCCCACCCACCCAAAAATTTTTTGTTTCAATGGGCCGCGGCAAGTGTTGGGGACTGCGAGTTATAGGCCCTCATGGGCCCGCAATTTCAATGTCGCAGCAAACTGTTGTGGCTGGCGTAAATTCAGGGAGGATAGGTAAATTAAGCGTTCGTGGTTTTGGGTGACCCGGGGCCCGGGTGGCGTGACCCTGGGTGGGTACGCTACCGGGAAGAGGTACCCAAGAACACGGTGGGCATCGTAGGGGTTTCAGGGCTGGAGGACGGGGAAGGCAGCCCTGTGTGGGCACCGGCCCCTGCTCAACTGGCATGATACCCCCAGATGCAATTGAGCGGGGGGAAGACTGTCCGAGGGAGAGGCATGGCCCTGGGTGGGTCTGCCCAACTCGAGGGCCAGAGTCCCCCCCATTGGAAGCACCACACCACCTGAATTCGCTGCCTCACGGGTCTCTTGCATAATTGTGTACAAGGTTAATGATTGTATATAGACAATTTTATGTATTGTAAATAAAATGATTACTGTTTAGTAAAGCTGCTGCCTTTTATACCAAAATTGAAACCTGGTGTGTGTGTACAGTTATTGTGGGTCCGATTGGGCAATGCAGTATTGCTTTTATATCCTGATGTGGGGTTAGAATCTACCACCTTCTGGCTTTAGAGGTGGGCATGCAACCTGCTGAGCAACTGACACTCTGCTGTTCAAGTGTCTTACAAAAAAAGCATATAAACAGATATACAAAAAAATACTTTTGAAAAATTCTTACATATTTCTAGCTATTTTAAAGGGAAATGTCTTCATTCATCTAACAAAATGTTTGATTTGAATGCACAGGACCTCTCTTAAAACTCTTAGAGTGGTTTCACTCAGACCATATACCTGAGTGGAGAGGTTGTGAAGTTTTAATTCACCCACAAAATTCAAGCGGGTTGCAGAAATCCGCCTTTGTGGAGAATTTCTTGGATTTCTGTACCTATGTTAAAAATTCACTTTTCCTAGCTTCATATTGTAACTTTGCCTTTAACTTTCCTTTTGGTAGTACAAAAGGCACATTTTTATGAAAATTAGGCTTTTGGTAAACAACTTGTCTCAAGATCACACAGAGGAGCTTCTACAGGTCACATGGTACATCTGTGTACACTAACTGTGCCTGACTTGCTTCCCAGTTTTCATTTCTAGTTAGACTAAGACAGGAGAACAATCCTGTACTACCAGAGAAAGAAGATAGCTTTCAAACACTGCTTTACAGCAATTGCTTTATATTTTTGTCTTTCTTGTTGTACTTTAGTTAGGTAACACTGCTTTAATAGTCTTTATTTAGCCGGCTCGTCGGTGCAGCGGTTGGATTTCCGCTTGCGACGCCGGCGACCCAAATTCGGGAACAGACTCGGGTCGCTGGAGAGCTGGCCGGGGGGAGTAGGTTAGAGCATCCCACGACTGCTCACCTACTCCAGGGGGGAGGGCGGGCATCCAGGAACGCTGCATGGTACCCCCTGGCGGAGGCCAGGGGGTCCAGTCACAGCGAGCCTGAACGTTGGGGAGGGGCGTGGTGAACGTCGGCTACGCCTTGACGTTCGTGACACACCACGCCCTTAAAAAAGCAGAAATACCAGCCTCTGGGTTCGCTGGATGATGGCTGCCTGCTCTCGATGGCCCAAGGGTCCTGTGCAATCCAATCCTACCTCAGCAGCACCCAGGGTCAGACGCCTAGTATGCTGGGGCCCGCCTCCCACCCCGGTGTCTTTCCCCTCGGAGAAGGGGGACCCACCCGGCAAAGGGATATGCTGGGCCACCCCTGGGTCAGCTGCGATGTGAGGTGAGGGAAGGGGGGACAGGATGAGGGGGCCACGAGTGGCAATGTGCAGCCGGAAGGAGTGGCAAACCCGGAGGCACGACCGGAGGGAAAAAAAAAATAGTCTTTATTTGGAATTTCTTTTTTAGATTTATTTCTTAGTTTTATTTTCCTCTTTTTCTTAAATCTTTTCTGTCTCTGTCTCTTTTATTTTTTTTTTTTGGATTATGGAGAGATGTGCTTGTGGATGTGTTTGTACCTGTCACAGTGCCATATACATTCATCAGCCAGGCTTTTTCATGGAGCCAGCCCCCCCCCCCAGGGCACCACAGTACCTCCTCCCAATGAAGCAGCATTTTATTTATTTATTTATTTATTTATGTATGTATGTATGTATGTATGTATGTATGTATGTATTACTAGGATTACAAATACCTTTGAATCAAAGGTTCTTTTACAAAGGTTCCGCGTCAGCAATGGGTGCAAGCACAACAGTGGTAAGATACAATACAGGGTCAGGAGGTTAACATAGAAGTAAGCAGAGGTAAGATACAATACAGGTCAGGAGGTTAACTTAGTAGCAAAAGACAGTACATGTGTATAGACTAGCACAGTAGCAAACAGTCAGTGGCAAATATCAATGCACAATTATATACGGGTGTGTATATATAGCAAGACACAAATACAGATAAAAACCATCCTAGGGGTGACATAAGTGGAGCAAGGGTTGGGGGATAAGAGGGGGAGGGGTGGGGAAAAGGGAGTAGGCAGTCAAGGATTTGACCTTGTCGTAAGTGCAAGAACAGAAAGATAAGTGCTTGTTAGTCTGGGGTGGAGCAACAAGAGATAGGGTGATAGGGAGGGGGAGACAGGAGGAGAGAAGCAGGAGAGGGAGAGGGAGGGAGTGGAATGGTAGGTGGGAGGTGAGAGGGGGTAGAATAGTAGATGGGGTGAAAGAGAGAGACGGGGAGTAACAAGGGATGGAGGGGTGGAGAGAAGTGGGGAGGTTAACAAGGGAGGAGAGAAGAGGAGGGAGAGGTGAAACAAAGCTGCAAGACTAGGCAGAGCAGTCATAACTGCTGAGGTCAGTGAGGTGTTGGTGGAGTTTATGTTTGAATGGGCCAAGCTTGTTTTCAGCTGCAATTTCAGGGGAAAGGTTGTTTAGCAGCAGGGGGGCTCTGGTGTGGAAAGCACGTTGAGCCTGGTTGGTATGGCAGAATGGAATGATAAATGTTGGTTTGAGGGAACTGCGCGTAAAATGTGCAGTGACTGCGGGCAACATTAAGGCATGAGTTGCAGGGGGTGTGAGGTTAAGACAAATTTTCTTAGCCAGTAGGCAGGTCTGATAGACAAGTCTACTATTTAGATTGAGCCAGTTGGATTGCTTGCAGAGATCACAGGCATGCGTATGCTTCCCTGCACCAGTGAGAAGTCTACAGCATTTGTTAAGGGCTGTCTTGACCCATTTTAGGGTGGTATCAACGGCAGCCCCGTAGAAGACAAGCCCGTAATCAATGATTGGTAGGACTGAGGCAGTTATGGCTGCGTGCATAGCTTCTTTGGTGAGACAGCAATGGTGGCGGAAGAGGGCCCCAATTCTTGAGTTGACTGAGTTTGAGATGTGTTGAACATGTGAGCTGAAAGACATTGTGCAATCAAGGGTAATACCAAGGTATTTAAACTCCTGCACTTGCTCAAGTGGCTGTTCAAGTTCATTATGTATGGTGAAGTTTATGAATCTGTATTTGCTGTGAGAGCTATGGAACAGCATGGACTTTGTTTTTTTATAATTCATCAACAGCTTATGTTGGAGAAGCCAGGTTTCAACTAGGCTGAAGTTCATCTGTAGCACCTTGGAGAGCGAGATGGGGTCAGTATGGGAGGAATAGAGGACTGCATCATCGGCATATAGTATTAAGTTATTATTGCAAGCTGCAGGAAGAGTATTGTTGAAAAGGCTGAAAAGTAGAGGGCCAAGTATGGAACCCTGGGGTACACCAGAGTGGACAGGAAGGACATTTGAGAGAGAGTCAATGATTTTGACGTTTTGGCTCCTTGCCGTGAGGTAGCTTTCAAACCATTTGGTTACATCATTAGATAGTCCAAGGGAGGAGAGTGAGTGAAGCAGGAGCTGGTGGTTCACAGTATCAAATGCCTTGATCAAATCAATGAACACCGCAGCCAGTAGGTGGCCAGTGTCAATCACCTTATGAATATGGCTGGTGAAGTCAAGCAGGGCAGTGGTAGTACTATGGTCTTTTCTAAAGCCATGTTGTTGCAGGCAGAGTAAGTTATATTTGTTGAGGTGTTCAGACAACTGGTCAGCTACAATTCATTGCAATGCCTTGCAGAGTGGTGGGAGGATAGAGATGGGGTGGTAGTTAGACAGAAGAGACCTATCACCACTTTTATGAATGGGTGCAACCACTGCTGATTTCCAGAGCTAGGGGAATTGTTTATGAGAGAGTGAGAGATTCAGAAGTTTAGTGAGAGGTTGTAGGACAACATCAAGGGAGAGAGAGAGGAGTTTGAGGTCAAGGGTATCACTGCTGAAACTGGCTTTGCTTAGCACTTTGTTCTAAAGTAGAATTGGAGTATTACTGTGGAGATTGATTTTATTATTGAGGCAGGGCTGGGCAGAGTTGTCAAAGAAGTTGGGGGGAAGGACACTGCTAAGATCAGTAAAAGCGAGATCAAAGGAGTCCGCTGTTTCTTTGGGGTCCTGTAAAGTGGAGCCGTTATCCTCAATCATAGTGGGGGAGGATTTGCTTGGTTTACCTGTGAGGCTCTTGATGTTCCCCCAGAAGGGTTTGCTATTTCTCCAGGAGATAGTAAGTTCCTGGTTGTAGAAGACTTGCTTGGCTGTGTGTATAGCTATTGTGCACTGGTTCCTAGCCACCTTATGGAGCTGCATATCATGTGGTTTCCCTGAGTCCATGGCTCGGTGCCAGAGGTTATCTCAGTTTCGCATCATGGAGATAAGTTTGGAGTTAATCCAGTGATTAGTGGTAGATTGAGTTTTGCATTTACTTAGGGGGTCAAAACTGTTACAAACTTTGTTAAACTGGGCAATGAAGAAGTCAAGTGCTTGGTCAACACTGCTCAAGGAGTCTAGGGGTGTCCAGTCAACCATTGACAGGGCAGCAAGGAATTGTAGAAGCTTTCCTTTTGTTAAGATTCTTTTATAGGAAAATGAGGACTTAGGTTTAGGTGCCTTGTTTGACCAATGGCAAATAACTGGGGACTGATCACTGAGGGCATCTGGGAGAACTTCCGTGTTAGTGATTCTGCTGGGATGAGAGGTGAGGATCAGATCAAGTAAGTAGCTACTACCAGACTTATAATTAAACCTAGTCGGAGAGATGTCCATTTGAGTAATGTTTAGGGCAGCAATGGCATCCTTATATGGGGCGGCTTCTGGAGTGAGCCAATTTACATTTAGGTCACCCATTACAATTGACTCACCATGGGAGGTGCTGTCGTCCATGAAGTTTGTGATCATTTGGAAGCCTGTAACATGTTCACGTGGCGGGATGTATATTGATGCAACTGTGAGGGATTTTCCCCACCTGACCAGGATTATTTTAACTGCTAGGATTTGACAGTTGTTTGTAGAGGGGGGTAATGGGATGACGAGCCCTTTAAGAGTTTCCCTTAAATAAATGGCGCAGCCACCTCCCTCTCTTGGCAATTCTGTTGAGTCAGAACAGGGCATAGCCTGGAATAGATACAGCATTGTCTGGGACCTTAGAAGAGAGCCAAGTTTCCTTAAGGGCTATAATATCTGGCCTGTGCTGTAACACCCAGACTTGGAGTGCATTGAGCTTAGCTGGCAGGCTGCAGATGTTAAGAGTCACCAGCTTGATGGAGCCTTGTTTCTTGTGTTGTTCATATGCCGAGGTGGGTGGACTGGGGTTTGGGTGTACGTTCCCAGCTAAGAGCAGGAGGAGAAGTGCAATCCTAGCAAGATGGTGAGCTAGGAGCTTGTGAGCTGAACGCCGTCTACTTCTGATGGATTTTTTAGCTGGTGTGTTACTGTAGGGAGTGAGTAATTGAAGGAGAAAGGGGTACTCAGGGATGAGGAGGAGATTATCTCAGTTATTATTGAGGGAGGCTAGCATGGGCGCACAGTAGTGTTTTTTTTTTTTTTTTTCCCAATTGTTTAACCAGGAGTAGCACACTAAGCTGAAAGCATGTTTACAGGTGCGACCTGGGAGCACAGGGAAGTTAAGTGACTTGCTCAGAGTCACACAGTATATGCAAGTGGGGGCTGTGGGATTCAAACCCAGGTCTCCAGATTTGCAGCTCAGCACCTTAAACCACTACGCTATACTGCCTCCTAGTTTTGGATGGCAGTAGGGTACACCAAGGGATATATCCCAGCATATAGTGGTGATGCTGGTGTAACACTTGCTGTGTTTACTTTTACGGGTTCGGGGAAGGATGAGGCTACTTGGCTCAAGAGGCCTAGGTTTGACTACTCTGCACAGGGGCACCCAAGTAACTCCAACTACAGGAAGCAATAACTGTAATGTCCAGAACCAGAATTGGGATTTTTCAGTGTGGCTTTATTTATTAACTCACTGAACGTAAACAAAGCTCTGTATGGTCCCCCACAGGGCTACGTAACTGTAATGCAGATTAGAGGTTAAACACAGCGGTCCATTGGAGAATGAACACTACAAACAGTTGTCTGGCTTTGGACCCACCAGGCACTCAGCCCGGACTTTGCATGAGCATTGGATACACAGCCCGACTGGCCCAGCTCCCCTGGCCACTCGACTGACGGTCCATTGGAGAATGAACCCAAACTCTACTTGGAAAGACATCCCATCAAACAAGGAGGCTCCCAAACTGTGGCTCCCCACACCACTTGAAGTCTGCGACTCCTAGAGAGATTTTGTTTTCGTACTTCCAATTAGAAACTCCCATCAAACAGGGAGACTCCCATCAAACAAGGAGTATGATCCCATCCTGTGGCTCCCCACACCACTTAGAGTCTGCGACTCCTAGAGAGATTTTCAAGTTGCGACCCACGTCTGGGTACCCACCCCATCACTGGCCAAGCGCATGAGGCAAGTAGCAAAAACACAGAAGAAATCCGTAGAGGTGGACCTGGTTACTAAAGATGGGGATCTATCCACCTCCATCTACCACAACCCATACCCGGCCATTTCTCTGGACACACAGAACTTTAGACTTTAAAACTGTAGATTGATGGTGGATGAACTGATGCACCCCCTCTACTGTGAACTTTAACACTTTAAACAGATGATTGCTCTGTTTGTCCTAGTGTATATAGTCCTCCCAAACAGCAGTCTCCAATAAAACCATTTGAAACTTGAAACTGAATTGACTGCTCTATTTGTTTGTTCTAGTTGACATAGTCCTCCCAAATAGCAGTCCCCAATACTTGAAATCCAACTGAAGAAAATAAGTTGTTTGCCCCTTCCAATGAGGCCAAACACTCACCCATTCATTGCAGGTGCACCACAGGCGAAGAAATGTAACCTTTGCTGTTATACATGAACAGACTGAACTTAAATTAAAACAGGCAGCTTTCTTCCCAAGGTGAGAAAAGGGGATTGCCCCTGGAACCCACAAAGAACTTTTCCTCACCCCCCCTCCCAGAGGGAGGGGGGTAAACAGGCACTACTGGTGTCATTCTTGTTTGCTTAAGGACAAACTGAAGACTTTTTCTCTGAGAGAGAAATCACACTGCACAATAATGCTTCCTTCTTGCTTAAGGACAAAGGGAAGACTGCTTTGAATTCCCAAGATTCTAGAACTACTCTGAGCTGAAGATTCCAACTGTGAGCTCATGCAGCTGTGACACTTCTATTATGATGTCATTCCTCTAGTCTCAGCTGTGACTGAGGACAGAGTGGAGACAGTGTGAAACCCATTTAACTGAGTTTCACAAGCTGCCTTCCTGGCCTACCACTAGGTCTTACTGGGATTCTAGTAACCCTGGGTAACAAAGGGGTTACACTCACCCTTGACCAGGAGAATGACTGTCCCCAGTCATTATGCACCCGGCCTTAGGCCATCCCACCCTATGTGCTACCTGCGGAGGGGGGTGATCAGGCCCCCTCCTACCATGTGCGAGCACAGGTAGGCAACACTAAGGGCCTAGAGGCCTACAGCTGACATATCAGCCTCTACTCTATCCACTTACTATGGACACCTAGTGGCTCTGGTAGAATTGTCCAGAGCATAGCCCTGATAGATCAGCACTGCGCCCCTATCTGCAGGTCAGGGGCCACAGCCTGTCCATCCCCTAACCCTCTAGGGGAAACCTATCTGCCTCTTAACATAACATCCCAAACGAAAACAAAACCGGGCTCTCCTGACCTTGGACAGCCTGCAACTACAACATTAGGAACACAAACAGTACTTTAATTTCTAAACATAAGCACTGAAATGAGGAACTCCGATGAGCCCCTCCTCCTCTTCTTGTCTTCTCTTCTTTCTTCCAGGAACACCTATAAGAAAAGACAAAAACAAAACAAAAAAAAAACACACACCCTAATCTGCATTTACGATCTACCTAAACAACAACAGTGACAAAACAGCAACAACCCTTACCATACAGGATAAACAGAACACTAAACAATCCCAAAAAGAAAAAATATATATATATTTTTTTTAGAAAAGTAGAAAAGACAGTATACACATTAAGTACAGAAATGACATTGATAACAATACACCTTTTGGGGGGATGGAATGCCCTAAATGTCCCACTAGTGACTATAAGGCTCGAAGGCCAGTCCATTAAAGAGTCTCTCCTGGGCCGAGCCCGTGAACATAGTCTTTTGAGGCCATAATCCCGAAGGGGAGAGTCTTTGCGGACAGTTCACACACTGTTTGAAGTCTGTAGTGTAAGGTGTGTATTGCAATGTCATAAAGATAGAATAAAAAGAGATTTTTGACTCACCAGCCTCTTGAAGTATTCGAACTAAACAAACCTGGTCCCTTCCGAAACTCTCCCTGGCAGCATTTCTTCTGATACAGCTGGGCGGACATCTTCCGGGAACCCACAGGAGTGCACATCTGGAAACAGCTGGGCTGATGTCATAACTGGAGAAGGAACCTTAGAACAGGAACAAAAAGAAAAACAGCTGGTCGGCGTCATCCGATTACCAGGCGATGAACAGGCAAACAGCTGGGCTGGGCTGTCTCTCTGGATCTGAAGTCATCTGGTGGTAGCTGTAGATGGTTATTGATTAGGGCAGTACACTGTGAACTGAAGAATGTGGAGCACCTGATTTGTTTTTATTCATATTGGCAGTTCAATAAAGGTTACTTCACAGTGTAGATGTGGCAGTATTGACTACCACTGCTCGGCTCTCCATTTTGTAGGCACGGGCTTAATTACTGGGAGGTCCTTGCACTGAGGCCAATAGTAGAGGGGGTCAGGGGCTTGAATTATTACTCCATCTGGACGCACATAATTCACACAGTGGGAGACTTCGCGTCTCTCTCCATCCACTATTCTCACTCTGTCCATAAACAGTGTCCTGCCTCTCTTCCACTGTGTATACTTTTCATGGAACAGTCTATTCTTTACATGCTGGTTAGCCCCAGGATGCACATGTTTCATTGCTTCATCCCAGATCCAGGATGTCCTGCAGTTCTCAATCTCCTCCCAGACTCTCCGAGGAAAGGTAGGAAAGGTCATACCAAAGATTTCACTGGCCTTTCTATGAACCAGTCTCTCCTCTTTACTTGCTTTGGTCAATCTGAGACCGCTGTCCTGGCTTGGGGGTGGCCAGTCCTGGTTCTGCCAGCTTTGCATCCTCAATGAAATTAAAAACAGATTTCTGACTTCTTCTTCTTCTGGTGAAGCCAGGGCAGTGGCATCACCACCTTCTTGAACAAATTCCTCCGAGGCAAGATCTTGAGGCTGTGTACCCATTCCTATCTCACAAGGCCACTTAGGTTTCTCCTCATCTTCCTCTTCACTGAGGATCTGATCCCAGGAGTGAGCAGTAGTTCTCACCCCCGAGACTATCCATTCATCACTAGGAGCGGAGGTCGACACCTCCCATTCAATGGCCTCCCACATCTCATCTTCACCTTCAAGACTTGTGCTAGGCCCCCCCACCCAGGGGTCTATTGATGCTTTATCTGAACTTGCCTTCTGAGATCCAGCATCCAAAACTTCAACTTCAGATTCAGTCTCTAATTCTGCACTCTCTAACTTTGTGCCACACTCCCCCGGGGGACCTTCCTCCACAGGCTCCGCCTGATGCTGTGTGCTGCCAACTGCAGATTCTTGAAGTTGTGTCCATGTAGGGAGCCAAACAATTTGAGGTGCTTTATATGCCATATTTTTGTAGACAACCAGCACAGTGAGGAATCATGAGAGACATCCCTTCCAGCACTCACACATCTGGCATACACGCACTGGATAATTAGGAATTGCCACATCAGGAGGAGTTGTCCCTCTAGCACCAATTTTCAATGTCCCTTAATCTATTTACTGCTGCTGTTACTGCACCCCAGGCATGATCCGGGTAACGAGCTGGTCCTGAGGCCATAACTGCAGAAAACAAACAAAAGTTCACTGTAATTGAAAGTCCCACTTTAAATGAACACACTCTGTAGCTTTAAAATGGCTCCTCTGCTGCTGTGTTTACTTTACTACCCCACCATGTAATGGCGGCGGCAGCATTCCTTTGCATCAACATTCAGACTTTGGGTCAAGCTACTGCGCACCTGATTTACATCAGCTACTAATAACTTGTACTTCAAACTGCACAACTTGCTCTGTTCTGGCTGTTCTCACATTTACAGGATTTTCCTTGGACTTTTTCACATGCTGGCAACATTTATTTAATCACAGTCCCTTTAACTTCAGGTTTCAGCACAGGATTGCCTGCTTTTTCTAGCGTTGCACTTATTTTACAACCCAGAGTCTCTCTCTGGCTGCAAACTTTAAACTGAGGCTACTTTCATTGCTATGCTCACATTTAATGGCTTTACAGACTTGCACTTGCCAGCAGGATATCACACAATCGCTACTTGCAAAGTGACTATACAGCTGCATCACATTTTATATGGCATTACTGAAAATCACTGATTTGAGCAGTTTTAAATCGCTTTACTCACTGTTATGGTAGCAGATTGCTGCGATGGAGGAAAACGCCTGCGCCAGATTTTGAAGGCCTCGATTTCAAACGGCGGGTAGTCTCGCAATCGTAGTATTAATCACACAATCACTGATCCCACAACCGATAAGTGGTTGAGCCGATTTTGAACTGGAAAAGTCACTTTTCAATGTTTACAGTGCTTTGAACACTTGATAACTCTCTCCACTGCCAGTACACACACTACCTCTGTCTCCTCTCGAATGCTGAAGCAGACTCTGGAAGAGCTGGCTGAGGGGCGGACTAATGGCAACTGACCAACCACACGACGCCATGCAAATGAGCTCTTCTTCGCTAATGAGGGGTCTTCCTCACGGCGCTCATCGAGCAGGCAAATTTAAACTGAAAAGATGCACTTTTTATTTTTTCAACTGACTCCACGGCGGGAGCCCATTTCAACCATGTAACATTGCCATTAACTCTGCAGTCTCTAGCATTGCACAGAAAGCATTTCCAACGTCCAGGGCATAATTTCTCTGTTGCTACCCCTAGTTTTCCACACTTTTCTTCACAGAACTTTATTTTAAAACTGACAAACGCTGTAAACTATGTTGATGCAGGACAAGGACACACACTTTGGCTTTACAGCTCCTTGGTAAACAGTTGGCATTTTTAAACAGCAGCACAAGATTCAGCACACAGCACACACTAGGAAATTGTTTCAACTTTTTTGGGCTACCGACTGCCAGATAGCCAAAATGCTAGCCTACTTGCCCAAGCACCTTCCTTCCCAAACAAATCCAAAGCGGTGCCTCCATTTTTGTATCACTTGCTGTGTTTACTTTTACGGGTTCGGGGAAGGATGAGGCTACTTGGCTCAAGAGGCCTAGGTTTGACTACTCTGCACAGGGGCACCCAAGTAACTCCAACTACAGGAAGCAATAACTGTAATGTCCAGAACCAGAATTGGGATTTTTCAGTGTGGCTTTATTTATTAACTCACTGAACATAAACAAAGCTCTGTATGGTCCCCCACAGGGCTACGTAACTGTAATGCAGATTAGAGGTTAAACACAGCGGTCCATTGGAGAATGAACACTACAAACAGTTGTCTGGCTTTGGACCCACCAGGCACTCAGCCCGACTTTGCATGCACATTGGATACACAGCCCGACTGGCCCGGCTCCCCTGCCGGCCACTCGACTGATGGTCCATTGGAGAATGAACCCAAACTCTACTTGGAAAGACATCCCATCAAACAAGGAGGCTCCCAAACTGTGGCTCCCCGTACCACTTGAAGTCTGCGACTCCTAGAGAGATTTTGTTTTCGTACTTCCAATTCGAAACTCCCATCAAACAGGGAGACTCCCATCAAACAAGGAGTATGATCCCATCCTGTGGCTCCCCACACCACTTAGAGTCTGCGACTCCTAGAGAGATTTTCAAGTTGCGACCCACGTCTGGGTACCCACCCCATCACTGGCCAAGCGCATGAGGCAAGTAGCAAAACACAGAAGAACCAGAGGTGGACCTGGTTACTAAAGATGGGATCTATCCACCTCCATCTACCACAACCCATACCCGGCCATTTCTCTGGACACACAGAACTTTAGACTTTAAAACTGTAGATTGATGGTGGATGAACTGATGCACCCCCTGTACTGTGAACTTTAACACTTTAAACAGATGACTGCTCTATTTGTTTGTCCTAGTGTATATAGTCCTTCCAAACAGTAGTCCCCAATAAAACCATTTGAAACTTGAAACTGAATTGACTGCTCTATTTGTTTGCTCTAGTTGACATAGTCCTCCCAAATAGCAGTCCCCAATACTTGAAATCCAACTGAAGAAAATAAGTTGTTTGCCCCTTCCAATGAGGCCAAACACTCACCCATTTGTTACAGGTGCCCCACAGGCGAAGAAATGTAACCTTTGCTGTTATACATGAACAGACTGAACTTAAATTAAAACAGGCAGCTTTCTTCCCAAGGTGATAAAAGGGGATTGCCCCTGAAACCCACAAAGAACTTTTTCTCACCCCCCCCAGAGGGAGGGGGGTAAACAGACACTACTGGTGTCATTCTTGTTTGCTTAAGGACAAACTGAAGACTTTTTCTCTGAGAAAGAAATCACACTGCACAATAATGCTTCCTTCTTGCTTAAGGACAAACAGAAGACTGCCTTTGAATCCCAAGATTCTAGAACTACTCTGAGCTGAAGATTCCAACTGTGGCTCATGCAGCTGTGACAATTCTATTATGATGTCATCCCTCTAGTCTCAGCTGTGACTGAGGACAGAGTGAGACAGTGTGAAACCCATTTAACTGGAGTTTCACAAGCTGCTTTCCCTGCCTACCACTAGGTCTTACTGGGATTCTAGTAACCCCGGGTAACAAAGGGGTTACACTGGTAAATGAGTGGGGTACCAGTACTAGTGGAGTTGGGGGATATGAAAAACAGAAGTAGAGGCAGAATTAAAAAGGTGTTTATGGACATAGCGAAAAGAGGTACAGGTGTCCAAAGCAGAGGGTAAGGAGAGAGAGCAGAGCTTACGGAGTTAGGGTGCTGGAGGGGAGTAGAACCGGGCTGAGAGTTAGGCAACAGGGAGTGATCCTAAAAGCACAGGCCTTGACAGAAGTAGAAGAGGGAGGGGGCAAAGACAGACGGATTGGACTGAGTAAGTGTGCTTATTGTTGGGACCTCTAGTGGCTAAAATATATAATCTGCTAATGGAAAAGTCAGCAATTAAACAAAACGAACAAACAAAAAAAAAATTTAGTCAGCAGAGAGATGAGCCCCAGGGGACTTCAAATCTCCAGGAACTGAAACCAGTCAGGGAGCGACGGAGTGCTGAATCTGCATATAGTAGACCCAATTTCAGGCACCATCCAACAACTGAGTTCATGGCTAGCAAGCTGGACTGGAGCTGCTTTCCCGAAGTGTACCTGGAATCTTACTCTTGAGGGCAGGCTGGGGAGCACCTTGCGGCTAGCTGCGCTCAGCACCAGACCACTAGTGCAGAAGATGGAGTCCTCCTCAGGGAATCCTGAAGAGAAAAGAAGAGAAGGGAGAAATCAGCTTGTATGTACCAACAGAGCAAAGGCTTCAGAGTTTGGGAAGCAGGGTAAGTAAGGAGACAAAAGAATTCTGTAACAAGGTGAGAAATTAAGGGTGCTAACATTAGCCAGAGAGGGAGAGAATGGCTGTGGAAGTGGCTGGTATTAGACACCAGCAGCCTCACCAGTATACAGAGGAAAAGGCAAGTGGGGTTTGGGGGGGGGCAGAATGGGAGAAACAGCAATTCAGCAGTTAGACAAAGCAGTTTTTAACTTCAGACTTTGTTAATACATAAATAGCTTAAGGCAGTTGAAACACTCCAAAAATGCTATAGTTTCCTACTCTTAACAATCCAAAAAGGGTTGTAGTTTCCTACACTAACAATTCAAATTCAGCAGTGGGTACAAAGGCACACCACAGATTTAGTTGCAGAGGTTAGGAAAAAAGAAATATAGGCAGTAGAGAGATGAGCTCCAGGGAACTTCAAATCTCCAGGAGCTGAAGCCAGTCAGGGAGAGACAGAGTGCTGAATCTGCATATAGTAGACCCAATTACAGGCACCATCCAACAACTGAGTTCATGGCTAGCAAGCTGGACTGGAGCTGCTTTCCTGAAGCGTACCTGGAATCTTGCTCTTGAGGGCAGGCTGGGGACCACCCTGTGGCTAGCTGCACTCAGCACCAGACCGCTAGTGCAGAAGATGGAGTACCCCTCAGGGAATCCTGGAATCTTGCTCTTGAGGGCAGGCTGGGGAGCACCCAGTAGCCAGCTGCATTCAGCATCAGACCGCTAGTGCAGAAGATGGAGTCCCCCTCAGGGAATCCTTGAGCAGCAGGAGGAGATGAGCATTGTTAACTTGCAGCAGGCCCCAGACCAGGAGCAAGAAAATAATGATGAATATCAGCCCCCTGTTCCCCCTGAAATGGAGCAGCCCAAACCCCTTGTGCCCCCACAATCATTCTGCCACCAGCACCAGCTCCCCCTAGCAGAGGAGCCCCACTTGTCATCCTTGGGCTCCTCTGTTCAGCTACCACCACCAGCTCACTGTAGCCAGACAACAAGAATGCAGTACCTGAAATCTTTCCTGTGTATGAATTTTTTGAAGGGGATGCAAGTGACAACAGCATCACCACTTGCAAGCTGTGCAAGATGCATGTCATCTGGGGAAAGAAAGGCACCCACTTGGGTACTGGTGGGCAGCAAACACATATGCAAATCTGGCACTGGGAACAGTAAGACTCATGTCAGTGGGAAGCTGTGAGTGGTAGTGGTGGTGGTCCCTCCTCTGTGTCAGCAGAGAGTCTGTGCACTGTTCCCCACAAAAAGTCATGGAACACAGAGGGGTGGCATGCAAACACTAATGATAATAACCCATCTACATCTGCCATGGTTCCAGCAGCAGAACCAGCAGCACCCACACTGCCACCAGCCATGAGATAATCACAGGAACTCATCAGTCTTCAGGAGGAAATGGGAGACCGCCACTGCAAGGTCACCTCAACGAAGACAGTATTGCAACGGATCCTTGGAATTCAGGAGAAGTTGCTGGAAGGCATGGCTGAGCTCCCACACAGTAGTGATGGTGCTGGTAGCAGTTGTGGACAGTGAGAACTAGTTAATGACAGTTACTGTTTGGGGTTGCAAACTTGCCATACTGGGGCACTGGACTTCTACATAGTGATTGCAATCAGTTCTACACTGTGATTATGCGCTGGTGTGTGCTGAAATGGCAATAAAATAACTGCACTGCAAATTATTATTTTGTGTGTCTGAGTATGTTCCTTCTTCCAGAGTTCAGCTAAACAGTTTGTTTAAATATTTTTCTATATAACGTTATCTACCTTCTATCCTGTTTCTAGTCCAAAATCCAATGCAGCAAGAATATCCGGAACTGGGAAGGGAGAAGCCAGAGAAGGCGAGGGGGACAGCAAGGTCAGCACCCAGGGTGGAGGCTGACCAAACGAGCAGACACGAAAGGCCATTAGGCCTATTCTGCTGGCATTTTAGTATGTTAGTATGTTAGTCTTTCCCTCAATGTTTCTTACTTGTTTCTTTAAAAAAAATAAAGAAAAGTTTCAAAGTCCTACAAAATTTGAATAGATCTTTACTTTTTTACTACATTGTTTCTTGTCTGTATTTCTATACTGTTTCCATATTATATTTACAAAAAAAACAGCAAACAAATCCTCCAAACAAATTTCTATTTCCTTATTCTACAATGATGCACTCATACATGAGACTCATATCTTTCCTTTCTCTTGGTTTCTATCTTCTTCTGGAATTTTTCTTGACTACCAGAATAAATAGGTCAGGCCACTAAAAGTCACTAGTAGTGACACATGTTATTGCACTGTGTGTCATAGTGCACACCACGTGTACCACACTTTGTGTTAATAGTGTGTTAATCATGCTACACATTAATTATGTTCTCTCAGAATTGTTCTCAAGTACTGCTCAAAATTTGACAGGTTGCTACATGCTGCCACACAGTACTGCACAGTGAACTGTCCCAAACACTCTTGTTGCAATGCACTTTGTTGGAAAATTTTTTTGAAAAGCACAATATACTTGAATTTGGTATGCTAATATTTTGTGGTGCGAGTGACAGAATAAATAGGTCATGCTGCCACATTCATTGCTGCTGTCAATTTTGTAAACAAAACCCTTAAATAAGATGTGCTTGCTCCTCCAAGTTATATGTGCTGCTGGTGCCATGCTGTGTGAGTCTCAAACCACAGCAACTGTCAAGATGCACTTTAATGCCTGGAAAATAAAAGTGAATTTTCATGGCTGGAAAAATTCTCATGATGCCCCAAAATTAGATGTGCTCCTATAATTCATATATACAGCTGCTGCTAGTTGCTGCTATGCTATGCAAGTCTTCAGCCACAGCAACTGTCAAGGTGCACTTTAGTGTTCGGAAAATAAGAGTGAATTCTCACAGCTGGAATAATTCTGAACACCCCCAAATGATGGTGCTCCCATAACTCATATATGCTGCTGCTGCTGGATTTAGTGAATATAGTTAAAACTAGATCTGAAAGATGATCTTCAACTCAAGTATCACTTTGCAGTAGCCCACCATCAAAGGTAAGTAATTTTTTTCTTTGTTTGGTTTGTGGTGGTGGAAGGGGATTTTAAACAATTGTATTTCTAACCATCTTTAGTTGCTGTTTCTCACTTTGCAGGAATTTATCACCAGGATGAATAAATACTGATGCTGCATGGGTCTTGCCCAGATCTGATTATTTAATGTATGGGGTTTTCCTACCATGGATGGTAAGTATTTTTTACCATTTTTTTATTTCCTTAAATGTCATCTGTATCTGTATGTCACTGTATAACTGTTGTCTGTTCCTGTTTCTCTTGTTTCAGGTATTTTTCAGGTGCATGACAACTTGTAGAATGAGGCAGTAGCATGAGTTGGATAACTGTTATTTATGCTGGATACAGAGCATGTGTTGACTTTAATAAGAGCACACACAGCAGTGGAGAATCTGGAGGAGGAGGAGGAGGAGGAGCGAGCATGAGTCAGCAAGGCTGACCACATCAGCAGTCTGGT
Source organism: Neoceratodus forsteri (assembly GCA_016271365.2). Lineage (NCBI taxonomy): Eukaryota > Metazoa > Chordata > Ceratodontiformes > Ceratodontidae > Neoceratodus > Neoceratodus forsteri. Next base: position 839,560,433 of record CM028131.1, read on the forward strand.
GGAGAAGGTGACAATGGCTTACTTGCCGTAGGAGGATGAGCATTCATCTTGATAACAGAATGTAAAGAGACCTGATGTGAATACAAGATAGAAATTATTTAGCCTGTAGTACACCCTCTATTGTGTTACAGTAAACCTGTGAAAGGAAACCAAAATTAAAAAAAGTAAAAGAAAAAAACTTTCTGAAAGGATACTTGCCATCACATTGGTGATGGCCCCACGTTGAAATGGTACAAATGTGCCCCAGACACAGGAGGTGGAGAAGGAGAAGTCACGCTTCCAGGATGGGAAGACAGCAGGACAGGAGGAGACCTATGAAGACAAAGGAACATTATGCAGACTTTACTAAACTGTCAACTGTGGGTGACTGACCATGTGAACAGTATATACATCGTCCACTCCAAGTCTTACTATACCTGTCACCTGTGAGGAAAAAAGAAGTGATTTAGCCTGATTGGCCACCACCATTGTGGCTGCATGGTATATTTGTTGTCCAATCCCACTCTTCTTCTACCTGTCACCTGTGAAGAAAAAGGAGAAATCATTTAGCCTGACTTGGCATGGCCACTTTGCCACTCTATATCTGTGACAGGAAAAATTAACATTAAAACTTAACAAAGGAAAAAATAATGCCATGACACCTACCATCAAATTAGTGATGACCATGCTGTGTACTGGCACAATGCTGCCACAGAGAGGGGCAGTGGAGGAAGAAGTAACTTCAGTCTTTGGCTTGTGGTGGGCTGTATGAAGTGAGAGGGAGACAAAAGGAAAAAAAAACATTTTAGTGTCTTGTAAGCAAGGTGCAAGCCCCTCCTGTGCGATGATGGTCTTACTGCTAACAGTGAGAATAAACAGTGTGAAAAACACTAGTTTTTTTCTTTTTAAGTGTTTGATTGAGTGTATGGGGTTGTTTGAATCATCATATTTATGATCAGCACCTCTCTTCCTCATCCTAATCAAACACCTGCCCTGCTGCCTGTGCCTCCCTATTTAAAACATGCCTTGATAGCCAAGATGAGCAATAGGGCACAACAATATGATTCCACATGGGGACCACTGAAAGCCGTCTTGTCTACATGGCAGAGTTAAGATTACCTAATCACAGATACCGCCCCTTTATTGGAAATATCAGTGTGCTATGACTCCCCTATCAAGAAGAGTTATAGGGCTACCTCAGTTAGTGGTGGATGCTTCGGAAGTTTTGGGGGGGGTAAAGGGGGAAATTATTATGCTGGTTAATTGTTCTAACCTTTGTTAATTTATAGTTATTATTTAACGGATACAGCAATATGTCAATATGTTAATGACGCATTCAATGTGCTAGTGTATGCTTGCAATACTCTGTACAACTTATGCCTTATTAAGACTGTCAATAAAATAAACTGAATTAAAAAAAAACATGCCTTGAAACTCATAAATGAAAGCCTAATTAGGAAATAATGATCCTTTCAAATATGCATTCTATAATAAGCTCCATCCACCTTATGTAAATCTATCATACACTGAACCCATTCTAAAAAGGCTGGTGGGGATATATCTTTCCAGTGGGTTAATATGACTTTTTTTGTCACCATCAAACCCCAATGAAACAGTTCAGTGATGTCACCTACAGTAAATCCACATCCATACCCACAGAACCAAACAGGGCAATTCCTGGGTCAAAAGGAAAATCCCGACCAATAAGTTTACCAAATAAGGAGAACATTTTTTTGCCAAAATAATTCCAGCTTTTGACAGGAGACTAACATGTGGTCTTAAGTTCCTCTAACCTGCCCACATCTCTGGCACATTTCCGATAGATTACTATCTATTTTGTGGAGTCTTACAAGCGTTAAATAAATTCTGTGCTATATGTTTATATAAATTTGTTTTCATCTATTATTTTTAAAGGGTATTTCTGACAGATTGACCAGAGTATTCCATCTTGTATCATAAATAGGTTGAGACCTCTCTTTTTCCCAAGCCTGCTTAAGTTTAGTAAGAGGAATAACTTGACAATTTCTATTAATAAACTCACATATTTCTCCTATTAGATGTTTTAAGGAGTCCTGACTCTCAAAAAAATACTCCACCTTCCCCTTGATTAATTGCAAAGAGTTTCCATTTTTTCTGTAAATAAAATTCCTCACCTGTAAGTATAGAAAATATGCATTCACGGGTAACCTGAATCTCTCTCTCTCTCTCAACTCCTCAAATGGGACAACTAAGTCTTTAATCAGAAAATCCCCCACCGTGGAAATTTCTTTCTCTATGAGCTCTTTCTGAATCATTCTGCCTTCCACAGATGGAGGAAAATGGAAATTATTAACAATAGGCATACAAAAAACCACCGCATTGCCCTCTCCAAATAGTTTCCTCACTGTAGTCCAAGCTCAATTTGTAGTCTTAGTTGAATACAAAATGTTGGGTTAGAAATCAGATTAGAAACTATTTATATTTACTCCAAGGCTATGTATTAAAGCAGGGAATGGGATTCTCTTTGCCTGTATGAGAAAACACGCTGGCAGTCCCTCTTTTCCTTAAAATCAGTAGCACACACACTCCAACTGGGTTGTCAGATAATAGTGTTCAAAGTTAGGCAGAGCCATACCCCCTTTTTTCCTTTGGCAATTGTAGTTTTTTTATAGGCAATTCTTGGAGTCTTTTGTTTCCAAAGAAATTTATTAATAGTCCTGTTCAATAAATCAAAGAATGATTTGGGAATTATAATTGGAAGTGCCTGAAATAAAAATAAGACCCTTGGTAAAATATCCATTTTAATAATATTAATCCAGCCTAACAAGACCAGCGGGAGGTTTTGCCATCTTACTAGATCCTGCACAATTTTTTTAAGAACAGGCAAGAAATTTAAGACATACAATAAGTTTTTATCTGGGATTTAAAAACCCCTAGATATGTCATGTAAGATTTATGAAATTTGTATAATGGGTGTGTCTGAGACAAGTCCTCATCCTTTGAGACTACCACAGCTTCCATTTTACCCCAATTAATCTTATAACCCGAATGTTTACTGAAATCTGCAGAGATCTGAAGCAGGCTCTCAAAATCTTGAACTGGATCTCTCAGAAATAATAAAATATCATCCACATATAATGAAATTTTATGCGTCTGCCTCCCCAATATTAATATCTTTTAACCCCATTATCTTCAATTATAATCAGCATAGCTAATGGTGCTATAAACAGAGTAAAAAGCAGGGGAGATAAGGGACAGCCCTACCTGAGTCCCTGTTGCAGACTAAAGTATGGAGAAACGTTATGATTTGTTTTAAGTGAAAACTGAGGTGAGTGGTAGATCATTTTTATTCACTCCAAAAATGTTCCCTTAATGCCAAAAGCCACCAAAAGATGAAATAGAAACTCTCACCTTACCCTATCAAAGGCTTTTTTGGCATTGAGGTAAAGCACCACTAAGTTTAAGTCCAGAGACTGGTCCAGCAGATTTAATGCTCTTCTAATGCTGTGATTTAATCTCCTACCCATTACAAACTCACTCTGGTCTGGGTGTATAATATTAGGAATAAGACCTGTAATTCTATTGGCCAAAATGTTCTCAAAAATGTTATAATCATTATTTAATAATGATATCATCCTATAAGAGCCACAAAGATCCAGGGGCTTGTCTTTTTTTAGGAGTAAAATTATAGACACCTCATTAAACAAAGATGGGAAATCTTCTTGAGTCTGCAGATTTTTAAACACATGAACCAGAAGAGGGGCCTCTGGGGGGCTGCAGTCTGTTTCAAGACTGAACTGGGCTTCACAAGTATACCAGTTGAAGGGGCTGAGTCCTTTGAGTGTACTGCAGTGGCAGGTGTGGGTTGCAGAATCACCCTCACCTATCATCCACCAGGTGATGAGAAGCATTTTCTGCAGGAAGTAGCAGACTTCATGATCGACATGGCGTTTGAGTTGCCCAGGCTGATGGTCCTGGGCGACTTTAATGCCTGGGTCAATGACGAACTCTCACAGTTTGGACAACTCATCCTCCAATTGATGACATCTTTGGGCCTTGCACAAATGGTTACTTCTGCCATTCATAAAGGTGGTCACTCCTTGGACTTAGTCTTCCTCCTGGGGATCGAAGCCTTCGATTTGGGGATGGAACCTGTCTGTTGGTCCGATCATTACACTGTGGAGTTCAGTTTTTGCACCCCCCTTTATAGGCCTACCCTTGTGGAGATGGTCAGGTATCGATCTTTGCGAGGTGTAAGCTCTGTGGGCCTGACAGAGGTACTTGACCTATCGGAGCTTTCTGGAGTGAGCAATGATCCTGAAGCTTTGGTTGTGGCCTATAATAAGGCCATTTCCTCGGCTCTAGATTTAATTGCTCCCATCCATGTTCGTCCTCTCCCCCTTCACCCTTGGTCACCATGGTTTGATGGAACTTTGAGGGAGATGCGGTGACAAGGGCGAAGATTAGAGTGCTGTTGGTGGAGATCCACCCATGATACCGACCATCTTAGATTGATGGAACATTATCAATTCTATCATTCCACAAACTCCCATAAGAAGGCAGAGTTCCTGTCAGGGGAGATTGCGGTCACTCAGAACCGACCAACTCAGCTCTTTCAAACTGTCGACAGACTGTGCAACCCAGCCTGTCTGCAGGTCAGAAGAGCTTTTTCACAAGTTGAGTGTGATGAGCTTGCTCACTTCTTTGCGACTAAGGTGGCCGACATCAGGGCGGCACTCCGACAGACATCCTCTATGGGAAAAGCTGTGGATCGGCATTTGGACACAGCCTCTAGACCCTCCTGGAGTTCCTTTGACCTACCTGAGTTCATCGATGTCATGAGGACTGTCCAGAGTAGCGCCTTACATGCTGTAGTTTGGACCCCGGCCCGACTTCCCTGATAAAGAGTTGTCATGATATTATTGGCCCAGTCCTAGCACAGATAGTCTGGTGCTCCCTGGATATGGGTGAGTTTCCTAGCTCCCTGAAGGAGGAGGTGGTAACACCCCTCCTGAAGAAAGCTTCCTTGGACCCAGATTGCCATGCTAACTACAGACCGATCTCTAACCTTACCTTTATAGGGAAGGTTATTGAGAAAGTAGTGGCCGTACAGCTGGAGAACCATTTAACCAACCATGACATCTATGAACCGCTCCAGTCTGGTTTTCGTAAGAGGCATAGTACCAAGACAGAGCTGGTTCGGGTGCTCAATGATCTTCTGATGGCAAGAGATCGGAAAAGCCGCTCCATCTTGGTTCTTCTCAATCTCTCTTCAGCTTTTGACACTGTGGACCATGTGGTACATCTCGAACGCCTGGAGTTCATCTGTGGTCTGTCAGGTACAGTCCTCAGTTGCTTTAGATCTTTCCTCAAAGGCAGAACTCAGAGGGTGGTGTCGGGGATTAATTCTTCCCGCCCAGTCTCTCTGTCTTCTGGGGTTCCCCAGGGTTTGTTGTTGTCCCCCATGTTGTTCGTAGTGTACATGCTACCCCTCAGAGACATTGTAAGAAGGTATGGGCTGAGGTTTCATTGTTATGCAGATGATACCCAGCTCTACCTATCTTTTGCACCTGACCAGGATAGAGCTCTCTCAGTATTTAACAGCTGCCTCACTGAACTCCAGTGTTGGATGAATTCAAGTTGGTTGAAGTTGAACTCGGAGAAGACTGAGGTAATGGATAGAGGGGACAGGAGTTGGTGTACCCTCAGGACTTTTCCTGGGTGGTGTCCAGCTCCCTACCTCTGAACGGGTGTGGAACCTGGGGGTGATTTTTGACAATGAGCTGACACTGCGTTCGCAGGTGTCGGCAGTTGTCAAATCATCCTTTTACCTTCTGAGGAATATCACCAGGACTAAGCACCTTGTTCCGTCCAGCGATCTGCCTACATTGGTCCACGCCTTTGTGACCTCACGTCTTGATTATTGCAACTCCCTTTATCTAGGGCTTCCTGGGGTTGATATCCGCCGCTTGCAACTTGTGCAGAGTGCTGCGGCCCAGTTATTGATGGCTACCTCTCGTGCCTGTCATATTTCTCTGGTTCTACATGATCTGCACTGGCTGTCAATACAGTGGTAGATCACCTTTAAAGTTGGTCTTCTGACTTATAAAGCCTTATATGGACTGGGCCCGGACTACTTGAAAGAGCTTCTGGCACCTTAGTGCCCTAAGCGATCGCTCCGTTCGGCAGATGAGGGGTTGCTAGAGATTCCGAAGATTTTTTTTAAATCTTTGGGGCCTCAGGCTTTTACGTACACTGCCCCTACCCTCTGGAATTCTTCCCCTAAGCTCCGACGGTGTGTGTCCATGGAGGAATTTAAAAGGCCTTAAAGACCTTTTTATGGTCTAAGATTTATTACGACTGATGTGATATTGGAATTGGAATTTTATGAGCTCAGTAATTGTTTTATTCTTTATCTGTAATTTATTGTAAGGTGCCTTGATTGTAAGAAAGGTGAGGTATAAATAACATTTTTTTATTATTATTATTATTATTATTCCTTAAAAGCTTTATAGAATTTGATGGAATACCCATCTGGTCCTGGTGACTTATTGTTTGACATATTTGATATTACATAGTCTATCTCTTCCTCCTTTATTTCCTTGTTAAGATTAGACATATCTATCTCTGAGATCTGGGTCGGGTCGATTTTTTAATATACTCTTGAATCTCTGTAGCAGTCATGGAGCCATCATCCTGATATAAGACCTTATAATAATTTATGAACTCAGTATTGATCTGGCCCAGATCTAATACTTTTCCCCCATCTGGAGTGGTAATGTAGTCAATCCTATTCTGATTACCTTGGACTTTTAATTAATAGGCCAGCAATTTCGAAAGTGAATCAGCAAAAATTAATATTTAGCCCTTGAGCTGTACATCTGCTTCTCCAATTTTTCCTGAGTAACCCTCTCTATTTTTTCTCTAAGAAACATCATTTTAATTTTGTCTTCTTCACTCCCTGTCTCAGCATACACTTCTTCTGCAAAAATTAGCTCCTGTTCCATCTGCTCCAAAAACAATCTATGTCTTCTCCCAACATTGGACTCATACTGTATAATACATCCCCTTAGATAAACTTTCAGGGACTCCCAAATAGTAGTCCATGAAAATTCGTCCAGAGAATTATGTTCCAGATAAGCTATGATCTCCTTCACAAAATTAACAAACTGTGAGTCCTCTACTAAGAAATTATTAACTTTCCACTTATTCCAGCTAGGATTTTCATTCTTTAAAAGGTCTATATCCATATAACATGAAGCATGGTCAGAAATTAAGATAGCATTATATCTCACAAATCTGACTAAGTGCAGAAGTGTACTAGAGATTGGAAAAAAAATCTAGCCTTGATAGGCAATTATATACTTTAGAGAAAAAAGAAAACTTTTTAAAACTTGAGTATAATACTCGGAAGGGGCCAACAAAACTAATTCTTGAGCATAATTAATAGTTAACGTAACCGTTTTTACTTTTCTTTCTTGGGCAGAATGAGCCCTGTCTAAAGAGGTGAGGATTACATTAAAATCCCCCCAATTATTACTGGATTATTTGATGTGGAGATCTGCAAAAATATATTAGTGAAAAATGCTACATTTTCCTCATTAGGTGCATAAACACTTATCAATGTTATCTGTGACTGCCCAGTAACGGCCTTCACATTCGCCCATCTTCTTTCCACATCCACTTGAGTGCAGTATTTGAGGTTTAAAATATTTTTTGATAAAAATCGCAGTGCCCCTTGCATTCCCCTCAAAAGCTGTAGAATTACCGAATGCCTGAACGAGATTAAAAAAATAGACTACATCCCTCTTCTCAAAATGAGTCTCCTGCAAAAGAACACAATCAATCTTCTTATTTAAATAATTAACAATTTGTCTGAGTTTTACTCTGTTTTTGGCTCTGTTTAGGTTCCAGGCTAATATTCTAAGTAATTGTACCATTATACAAACAAGCATTTGTCAATGCCGAATGTTGATTGCATTGGTCTGTTGAGCTCACTCATTGACCCTGTGTCATGCGCTCGTTCTGTTTCTCCCAGTGTTGCAGGCTACTCTTTTGTACTGGGATCCTGCCTGCATTGGCATGTTTTTCTGCCCTCAAAGAAATCTGCAGCTGTCCCAACAGAGCTCTGTTGAGGTGGGTCACTCCCTCCCTCTCACTCACTCATTCTGTTTCTGCTGGCGCTGCAGGCTGTCCTTTTGTACTGGGCTCCCACCTCTGTTGGTGGCTTTTTCTGCCCACAAAGAAATCTGCAGCAGTCCTAACACAGGTCCGTTGAGCTAGCTCACTCCCCCTCTCTCGCTCATTCCATTTCTGTCGGCGCTGCAGGCTGGCCTTTTGTACTGGGCTCCTGCCTGCGTTGCCACCTTTTTCTGCCCACAAAGCAATCCACAGCAGTCACGATAGAGGTCTGTTGAGCTTGCTCACTCCCCCTCTCTCACTCACTCATTGTGTTTCTCCTGGTGTTGCTGGCTGCCCTTTTGTACTGGGCTTCTGCCTGCGTTGGAACCTTTTCCTGCCCACAAACAAATCTGCAGCTGCCTGACAGAGCTCCATTGAGGTCGCTCTCTCCGCCTGTCTCACTCGCTCATTCTGTTACTCTTGGTGTTGCAGGTTGCTCTTTTATACTGGGCTTCTGCCTGCATTAGCACATTTTGCTGCCCTCAAAGAAATCTGCAGCTGTCCTGACAGAGCTCCGTTGAGGTGGGTCACTCCCCCTCTCTCACTTGCTCATTCTGTTTCTGCTAGCGCTACAGGATGCCCTTTTGTACTGGGCTCCTGCCTCTGTTGGCGGCTTTTTCTGCCCACAAAGAAATCTGCAGCAGTTCTGACACAGGTCTGTTGAGGTAGCTCACTCCCCCTCTCTCACTTGCTCATTCCATTTCTGCTGGTGCTGCAGGCTGGCCTTTTCTCACTCGCTTATTCTGTTTCTCCCAGCGCTGCAGGCTGCCCTTTTGTACTGGGATCCTGCCTGCATTGCCGCCTTTTTCTGCCCACAAAGAAATCCACAGCAGTCACGATAGAGCTCCATTGAGCTTGCTCACTCCTCCTCTCTCACTCACTCATTGGGTTTCTCCCGGTGCTGCAGCCTGCCCTTTTGTACTGGGCTTCTGCCTGCGTTAGCATCTTTTTCTACCCACAATGAAATCCCCAACTGTCCTAACAGAGCTCTGTTGAGGTCGCTCACTCCACCTGTCACACTCGCTCATTCTGTTTCTCCTGGTGCTGCAGGCTGCAGTTTTGTAGTGGTCTCCTGACTCAGTTGGTGCCTTTTTCTGCCCACAAAGAAATCTGCAGCAGTCCCGACAGAGCTCCATTGAGCTCGATCACTCCCCCTCTCTCACTTGCTTGTTCCATTTCTGTCGGAGCTGCAGGCTGCCCTTTTGTACTGGGTTCCTGCCTGAGTTGCCGCCTTCTTCTGGCCACAGAGAAATCTGCAGCAGTCACGATAGAGCTCCGTTGAGCTTGTTCATTCACTCCCCCTCTCTCACTCATTCGTTCTGTTTCTTCTGCCTCTGCAAAGTACCCTTTTGTACTGGGCCACTGCATGCATTGTTGCCTTTTTCTGCCCACAAAGGAATCTGCAGCAGTCCCAACAGAGCTCCGTTGAGCTCACTCGGTCCCCTTCCCTCACTCGCTCATTCTGTGTCTGCCGCTGCTGCAGGCTGCCCTTTTGTACTGGGTTCCTGCCTGCATTGCCGGCTTTGTCTGCCCACAAAGACATATGCAGCAGTCCCGACACAGCTCCGTTGAGGTCGCTTACTCCCCCTCTCTCACTCGCTCATGCCATTTCTGCTGAGGCTGCAGGCTGGCCTTTTGTACTGGGCTCCTGCCTATGTTGCCACCTTTTCCTGCCCACAAAGAAATCTGCAGCAGTCACGATAGACCTCTGTTGAGCTCGCTCACCTCCCCCCTCTCACTCGCTCGTTCTGTTTCTCCCAGTTCTGCAGGCTGCCCTTTGTACTGGACTCCTGCCTGCATTGGCACCTTTTGTTGCCCACAAAGAAATCCGCAGCTGTCCCGACCAAGCTCCATTGAGGTCGCTCACTCCCCCTGTCTCATTCGCTCATTCTGTTTCTCCTGGCACTGCAGGCTGCCCTTTTGTAATGGGCTTCTGCCTCTGTTGGCATTTTGTTCTGCCCACAAAGAAATCTACAGTAGTCCTGACAGAACTCCGTTGGCCTCATGCACTCCCCCTGTCTCACTCGCTTGTTCCATTTCTGCTGGCACTGCAGGCTGCCCTTTTGTACTGGGCTCCTGCCTGCTTTGCCACCCTTTTCTGCCCACAAAGAAATCGGCAGCTCCATTTTGTACTGGGCTTCTGCCTCTGTTGGCATTTCTTCTGCCCACAAAGAAATCTACAGCAGTCCTGACAGAGCTCCGTTGGCCTCACTCACTCCCCCTCTCTCACTTGTTCATTCTGTTTCTCCTGCCACTGCAGGCTGCCCTCTTGTACTGGGCCCCTGCATGCATTGCTGCCTTTTTCTGCCCACAAACAAATCTGCAGCAGTCCCAACAGAGCTCCGTTGAGCTCACTCACTTCCCCTCCCTCACTCACTCATTCTGTGTCTCCCGCTGCTGCCCTTTTGTACTGGGATCCTGCGTGCGTTGGCGGCTTTTTCTGCCCACAAAGACATGTGCAGCAATCCCAGCACAGCTCCGTTGAGCTCGCTGACTCCCCCCTCTCACTCGCTCATTCTGTTTCTGCCAGCGCTACAGGCTGGCCTTTTGTACTGGGCTCCTGCCTGCATTGCCGCCTTTTCCTGCCCACAAAGAAATCCGCAGTAGTCATGATACTCCTCCGTTGAGCTTGGTCACTCCCCCTCTCTCACTCGCTCATTCTGTTTCTCCCAGTGCTGCAGGCTGCCCTTTTGTACTGGGCTTCTGCCTGCGTTGCCACCATTTCCTACCCACAAAGAAATCTGCAGCTGCCTGACAGAGCTCCATTGAGGTCGCTCACTCCCCCTGTCTCACTCACTCATTCTGTTTCTCCTGGCCCTGCAGGCTGCCCTTTTGTACTGGGCTCCTGCCTCTGTCGGCATCTTTTTCTGCCCACAAATCTGCAGCAGTCCCGACAGAGCTCCATTGGCCTCACGCACTCCCCCTCTGTCACTCGCTCATTCTGTTTCTCCCACCACTGCAGGCTGCCCTTTTGTACTCAGCCCCTGCATGCATTGCTACCTTTTCCTACCCACAAAGAAATCTGCAGCAGTCCCAACAGAGCTCCGTTGAGCTCACTCACTCCCCCTCCCTCACTCGCTCGTTCTGTGTCTCCTGGCACTGCAGGCTGTCCTTTTGTGCTGGGCTCCTGCCTGCATTGTTGCCTTTTCTTGCCCACAAAGAAATCCGCAGCAGTCCCAACAGAGATCAGTTGAACTCGGTCACTCCCCCCCCCCAGTCGCTTGATCCTAATCTGTCCCAAACACTGATTTCTGACAGTGACTGCGGTATTCTACGCCAGAAGCGTGGAAACACATTTCGGCCAGGATGTGAAAAATTACAGCTGTACTGTTCATAAGGAGGTGTGAACAAATGCCAGTGTTGAAAATCTGGCATGAAAATATTACTAATTTGCAAAATTACAAGGGTGCGTGGAACCTGCACAACACATGCTCATAACACAGTCATTTTATGGAGTTCCATCACAAAATTTTCAACATAGGCATTTTAGGACCTCTGCTCATGAACAGTGTCAGTGTGATTTTCTTAATATGTCCCAAACACTAATTTCCCACAGTGACCGCTCTATTGTGTGCCGGAAGAGTGAAAACACATTTCAGCCAGGATGTTAAAAATGACAGCTGCACTGTTCATAAGGAGGTGTGGCAAAATGGCAATGCTGAAAATCTGGAGTAAAAATATTGCAAAGTTGCGAAGGTACGAGCATGCGTGGAAACTGCACAATGCACATTCGTAACACACTCATGTTACGGACTTTTGTCACCAAATTTTCAACATAGGCATTTTAGGACCTCTGCTAATGAACAGTGTCACTGTCATTTTCATAATGTGTCCTGAACATGGATTTCCCACTTCGACCATGCTATTCTGCGCCAGAACTGCGAAAACGCATTTCGGCCAGGATGTGAAAAATGACAGCTGTACTTTTCATAAGGAGATGCAGAAGAATGGCAATGTTGAAAATCTGGAGTGAAAATATTATTAATTCGTGAAGTTACGAGTGTGCGTGCAAACTGCACAATGCACACTCTTAACACAGTCATTTTATGGAGTATCATCACCAAATTTTCAGCATAGGCATTTTAGGACCTCTGCTCATGAACAGTGCCACTGTCATTTTCTTAATCTGTCTTGAACACTGATTTCCCACAGCGACCGTGCTATTCTGCGTCGGAAGTGCAAAAACAGATTTCGGTCAGGATGTTGAAAATAACAGCTGTACTGTTCTCAAGGAGGCCTGAAAAAATGCCAATGTTGAAAATCTGGCTTGAAAATATTGCAAATTCACAAAGTTATGAACGTGCGTAGCAACTGCGCAATGCATGCTCGTAAAACAGTCATTTTTGGGATTTTTCCCACCAAATTTGCAGGACAGGCTTTTTGAGAGCCCACCTCAAGAACACTGGCACTGTCAATTCATTAATCTGCCCCAAAAGGGGATTCTGTGCAGTGACCTCAAAATCACCTTTAGGGGCCGAATATCACGACAGTGCCAGAATTCATGAGGAGGGGTCCCAAAAACCTCATGTTGAAAATTTGGTGCCAAAATTCCAAAATATGCATGAGATATGCATCAAAGTTGAAAAAGCCCTATTTAGAAACATAGAAACATAGAAGTTGAAGGCAGATAAGGACCGCAAGGCCCATCCAGTCTGCCCATTTCTTTTTCTACCTTATAAATGTGCCATCGGCCTTTGCTCTGTCAGTGGCCTATCTATTCATAGTCATTTGTATTGCTCCCTTATGCCTATCCCATGCCTGTTTGAAGCCCTGCACTGTATTCATAGCCACTACTTCTTGTGGTAAGCCATTCCATGCATTCACACCCTTTCTGTGAAAAATAATTTCCTCACATTCCCCTTAATCGCCCTCTAATCTCATGCTGTGTCCTCTTGTCCTGCTATTTTTCTTATATTTAAACATATTAGACTCTTTCACCTTGTTAATGCCCTTAAGGTGCTTGAATGCCTCGATCATATCACCTCTCTCCTCCTTTGCTCAAGGGTATACATATTGAGCTCTGTTAATCTGTCTCATATGTCTTCTGATGCAGTCCCTGCACCATTTTGGTTGCCTCTCTGGACTGCCTCAATTTGGTTAATGTCCTTGTGAAGGTGTGGCCTCCAATACTGCATGCAGTACTCCAGATGGGGCTAACCAGTGTCTGGTAAAGAGGGATTATTACCTCCCTCTTATGACTTGTGATACCCCTACTAATACACCCTAACACCCCCTAGCCTTACCTACTGCTTTAGAGGTCTGCTTGGATGATTTCAGGTCATCAGTGATGATGATACCAAGTCTCTTTCTTCCTTTGTGACTGCTAGCAACTCCTCTCCCAGCCTATAGGTGGCTTCAGGGTTTTCTCTTCCCTATGTGCATGATTTTGCACTGCTTTGCATTAAATCCCAGTTGCCACTCTTCTGACCATTTTGTCAGTTTATCAAGATCTCTTCTCATTCTGCCCACCCCATCTGGATCATCTACTCTGTTGCAGATCTTGGTGTCATCTGCAAACAGACAAGCCTTACCCTCTAGTCCATCTGCAAGGTCACTAATGAAGATGTTGAAGAGGACTGGCCCCAGGACTGATCCTGAGGTACCCACTTGTGACTTGCATCTCTTCTGACTGTATACCATTTACCACCACTCTGTTTTCTGCCCGTCAACCAGTTTGCCACCCAGTTGACCAACTTCTGACCCACCAGCCTACCCAGCTTATTTATCAATCTTCTATGTGGAACAGTGTCGAAAGCTTTGCTGAAGACAAGGTAGGTGACATCAACTGCTCCCCTTGGTCCACCACTCTGGTTACCCAGTCAAAGAAATCTATGAGATTAGTTTGACAGGACCTTCCTTTTGTAAACCCATGCTGTCTTGGATCCCAGCCCCTATGGATTCCAGGTGTTGCACTATCCTTTCTTAAGGAGTGCCCATAATCTTGCCCACTACTGAGGTAAGACTGACTGGTCTGTAGTTCTCGCTTCTCCCCGCTACCACTCTCGTGGAGCGGATCACATGAGCCCTCTCCAGTCTTCTGGGACCTCTCCTGTGCTCAGAGACTCACTAAACAGTTCTGCTAATGGCTCTGCTAGTTCCACCTTTAGCTCCTTAAGTACACTGGGATGTATGCCATCAGGTCCCATTGCCTTATCCACCCTGAGCTTAGCAAGCTCTTGTAGGACCCTTTCTTTTGTGAAGGGAGTAGTGCTCACCTCCTTCCCCCCTGTGTCCATGATGCTGAGCTGTGGGCCCTGCCCTACCTTCTCTTCAGTAAATACTGAGCAAAAGTATCTATTTAGGATAGATGCCTTTACAGGGTCCTCCTCCTCACATGCTCCCTTTCTCCATTAAGCTTAGCAATACCCCTCTGACTTTCTCCTTTCACTAATGTATCTATAGACAGTCTTGTCACCTTCTTTACTGTTCATGCTAGTGTTTCCTCAGTTTGGGACTTGCCTGCCTTACTGCCTTCCTGCTTCCCTTAGGGCAGTTTGGTATGCCTCCCTATCTTCATCCCGCTGTGTTCCTCTTATATTTCCTGAAGGCCAGCCTTTTGGCTCTGACCTTTCTGCTACTGTATTTGAGAACCAAAGTGGTTTCCTTCTTCTTTGCACTTCCTTTTCTGTCTAAACAATGGGATGTTGCTTCGCTATTGCATCCTTAATGCTTGCCCACTTTGCCTGTACCCCCTCATCTGTGTTTTTTTGCCAGGGCTAGCTTAACTCCGTTGGCCATCTTATCAAAGTCAGCTCCTCTGAAGTCCCATATTTTTGCCTTGGAATGGGATGATTTAGATGTAGTAGCCAAATTGAACCATACCATGTGATGGTCACTGGCCCCCAGGTGACCTTCTACCTGGAGATCTGTGATCCCTTCTTTGTTAGTCAGTACTAGATCTAGGATAGCCCTGTCTCTTGTGGGTTTCTGTACCAATTGTTTGAGGCACTCCCCCTGCAGGGAATCCACTATGTGTCTAGTTCTGGCAGATGTTCCTGCTGGTATTGACCAATCTGTATCCGACCTGTTGAAGTCTCCCATTATCATACCCTTATTATTTATTTCATTATATAGCTTACCGGCATTTCCTCAGTTCATGGTCGGCTTTGAAGAGTGCAGACATGTTCCTGGTCCACCGAAGATCATCGCGCTGGACTCCAGATGTAAGTATGGGATGGGGGGGTGTGGGGAGGCAGGGTGCACAGTGGGTGGGTGTAGGTTGTGGGAGGGGAGCAGGGAGACCGCCGAGGGACCGTTTCCTTTTTTACAGGTAAAAAAAAAAGACATCGTGGGAATGTTTTTCATTTTACAGGGGCATGTGGCACACTGGGGTGGGCTCCCAGCATGCCAGTGGAGTCTTTCTTTGGGGGGGCAGCTGTAGCCGATGGAGGATTGGGCACCCCCGTCAGCACACAAGAAAAAAGGGGTGGTTTCATTATGCTGACGGGGATTGGGCATCCCTGTCGGCACACAACAAAAGGGGGATTGACATTTTGCCGATGGGGATTGGGCACCCAGTCGGCAGACAACAAAAGCAGGGGGGTTCCATAATGCTGATGGGAGTGGGCTCCCCCATCAGCAACATAACCCTTGGGACACTAAAGCCAACAGGGATTGGGGCCCCTGTCTGCAAGCAAACATGGTGGGGGGGGGCACATGCTGTTGAGGGGGATTGGGCACCCCCTCGGCAGGGGGGTTAATATTGTTTGTGAACACGGAGGCAAGCTGCCACCATGTTCACAAACAATATCAATGTTTCAAAGTTCCACTCTGCAAGACGGATTGCTCCCTCATTGCAGAAAATGGCTGACGCTGCAATAACGAGGCGGCCCCTGATTGCAGCAGCTAAAACGTTAGAAAGTTGTGGCACCCTGGCTGAACTAGTGTCAGCAGCAGCATGCCACGGCATTGGGGGAAGCAGGCTAAGTTTTAAAGGTTGTATGCATTACTACAATATGCCGCCTCCACAACCTGCTTCTGGAGAAAGCTGCTGCAATATGTTTCTTGCACATGAGCACAATCAACATAAAAAGAGAACCCCAAAAGAAACCACACAGAACCCAAATAAATACTTTTTACCCATGGGACAGGTGGCAGGGCAAATCTGCCAATCAAAACTATACTTCCAACGTTAATAGCAACACCCCAATTGCCAAATACTCTACCTAATCCAAATTTCAATCCATCCCCAACTACTGGTTTAACATAAAATAACCCCCTCCCTCCACCCTATCCTAAAAATCACCTGCTTGAAACAGATTACATAATCCCAATCCCTGTGCTCTTTGAATCCAGAAGTGCCCTCTCCCTCCCAACTAACTTTAAAGACAATTTGCTTTAAGATGTGTGTTGAGATGTTAACACTTAAGCTAACTCTTTCTATCACCTCCGTATTATCTACCAAATAATGCACAATATACCTTATCGCTCTTCCTAAGGCCCCTTATATATTCTCTTACCATATTTTCTTGTGATACTTTACATTCAATCCTTTTCTGCAAACTGCTCCCCCCCACCAACATAATCCCAGCTCCTCTAATTAAATTATTTACTACTTCTTATGTGTTAGAGGCCGAGGAAGCTGTGAAATCTTTATGCAGCTTATTTTCCAAAAAATCCATAGCTTCCTGTGGTGTAGAGAAAAAAAAGGCTTTCCTTCCAAAAAGACCCAAAGTCTTGCAGGATGTAATAAAGAAAATGAAATACCTTGTTTTCGTAACCGATCTCTAACACCATCAAAGGATTTACGTTTTGCCAGAATAGAGGGAGGAAGGTCAGGAAATTTTGGAAGCATCATGCCCTTATAAGCAAGGACCTTTTCTTTCCTAGATTTAAAAATAATGTTTTCCCTGTCCTGGAACCTCAGTGTTTTAACAAACATAAATCTGGGCCTGCCATCTTCTCTTCTGGGTCCAAAGGCTCTCTGAGCCCTGTCCACTTCAATTTTTTCACCTGGATAGTTGAACTCCATCTCTGAAGAAAGCATCTGCTCACAATAGGCCATAGAATTTCCACCCTCGACTCCCTCCGGTAGATTACCTATTTTGGTGTTTGCTCATCTGGATCTAGATTCTAGATCTTCCATTTTAGATTTTAAAGATTCTAATTCCTTGTTGGTGGCCACCAAGTCCGTAGACATTTTTGGGACCATATCCTCCATATTCGACAACCTATGTTCAAACTGATCAGTTCTTAATGCGACTGTATTAAGCTTTTCAGCGATGTCTGTGAATGTTTGGTTCAGAGATGCTATTGCCAGGTTTAATATTTGCGAATCCTGCTCTGAGCTCTTCTAATACTGAATGCTTTGGAGGAATCGTATTAGGCTCCAAGAACTGAGAAGCTTTCGAATTTTTATCAAAATCAGGAACATCCTGATTACCTGTTTCTTATTGGGGGGGGGCCCGCTCAAGCAGCTGTTCATCATTCTTCCCCTTTGGCCTTACCTTATGTTGCTGGTCCTATGTCTTGTCCCCTTTATCCTGTTTTTCCATCTGTTTAGTCAGTCTAGTTTTTGACGAAGTTGCCATTTCAGAATTTAGAAATTTTTTTGTTTTTTTTACAAATAATAGATTACAAGAAAGTAATTATAGACTGCTGGGATAACGTATGTGGGGTTTCAACTCCAACCTTCTCACAAGACTGTACCGAAATGTCTCCCAAATTTACATCAAACTCACCCCTTTTATTTACTCTTGCAGAATTGTTGCCCTCCTTTCCCTCTCCAGCACAATGTATGTGTCCCTGTATGTTTAGTTCAGCCTCTGAGTTCTACTCTGTCCCCGTTTCCTGGGTCAATACTTTCCCATCCACACCTCGCAATTCAAATGCCCCAGTCTACTGAGTTACGCACCACTCCAAGAGTGCAGGCCCACTTGAAAATTTAGCTTCCCCACTCGCCCCAAGGGACACAGGAGTCTGCTTGTCCAAATTCTCTGGAGCTGCTAGAGGACAAGTAGTAGGGGACAACTCATTCAAGGGAACCTCTGCCTGAAAATCCTCCCTTGACCCCATGAACTGCTCAGCGTTCCACCTCCGGCAGACTCTCCCTCCACGCTCACCCCTTCTGTCCTGGTCTCACCCGCTAGGGTAGAGAAAATAGTGAACGTACCTGGTTCCTGTGTTGGGGGTAAGTTAAGAGTTTTTACCTGCCCTGAAACTGTATTCGGGTCTGCTGGCGGCCGGGTTTCCTCGCCTCCTCTGCTGATGGGGGGTTTCGGTGTCTTCTGAATGAAGAGGTCCTCTCTGTGGTGTGCTGCAGAATCTCATGGGCTCGCTGAAAACATTTAGACATACCCAACTACATAACCACCAGGTGAAGAAAAATGAGGAAGGGAAACGCTACCGAGATGCCAAAAACAACTGAGGGATGGAGGTAGGGCAAAGATTGTTATTCCAGCATTAAGGGAGTGTAGAAGGAGTACTCAGCACACACAGCTCCTGCACTCATCCAGTCATCTTATTGGCCATGCCCCATGTGAAAAACAATTAAAGTAACTTACAATCACAGCAAAAAATGTTGGTCTTTGCTGGACTTCAGATCTTGCTGCCATGATGGGCTGGCTGGATGTAGACTCGACTTGAGGTCTGACTTACTGGCTGGTGGGTTAGCTGGCTGGGTGGAGGTCTGCCTGGAAATGGCATTTATGCTGACTTCAGAGTCCATGTTTCTCAGTCTGGATCTATGAGGTGGATACGGTGGTGACCCCTGTTTCTGGTTGATGCGGAGGATACAAGCAGGCTAGATGATGAAGAGGTGGATCCTTGATTGCTGGTGGATGCATGGTCTGCTTTTTGGCAACAACAGTATTTATACTCACTTAAAAGACCTTATTTTTCCATCTTGAATGAGTGCATGTGGTGGAGGCAGTGGTGGGTCATGTTGTTGGTGGATCTGGAGGACATAAGCAGACCAAAGGTGGAGGAGGAGGAGGTGGTGATGTCTTGGCTGATGGTTGATGTATGGTCTGTAGGGTTGTCAGTGGCATTTACACTGCAGAATTAACAGTCCATATTTTTCAGTCTGGATGCAATGCATGCAGTCGCAGTGTCAGTGGCCAATGTTACTGGAGGCACGCTTGGCATCTCATGATGTAGTGTTCAAAGATGTTTTACTTTGTCTGTGGGCATGATATAGGAGAGGGCAGCTGGAGGTAATCAGATGGATGGATGGATAGCACAGCAGCACAACTTGGGGAAAACTATAATTACAGGAAAGCAAAACTGAATGTCAAAGAAAAGGATTCAACTAATAAGGAGGAAAGGCTGGATCTAACACTTTTGTGTTTATGCTTCAATCGTCCTCATCAAGGAAGCAGTCCTCACAGTCTTCCAGACTGGAGTTGTCCCCACATGAGTATTCTTTCTCCATTACTACTTCACCTACCTCACTGGAAGGCAACTATCCAATGCCAATACCACCAGGCTGTTCAGGTTCCCCTTTGCCACCATCATGTGGTATGAATGCAGACACGATTGTGTTATGTGGAATGAGATCTGCATTCATTTTAATAAATGTTAGAATGGCAACATTTCTAAGAGATAGATTTGTATGCCTGTCCCACACAATGGCCCTTGCCAAACTGAATACCCTCTCCATTCTGACACTGGAGGGAGGACAGCTCAGATATTTGATATATGGAGGTCAGTGCTGGCCCATCAGTGACCTTGCTACTCTAGTACTGCATATTCCAATATGTTAAGATGCCTGGTGTCCAGCAAATATTCATCCACAATGCATTGTGCTGCACAAGATCTGGCGATCTACAGCCTCCTCCTCCTTTTCCTCCACATGTTCAATTCCCATCTGGCATAAAGCATTCAAAAGTGGATTTATTGTCATTTTTCACTTACCGTGCCTGTTTTTTCAGTCAGTTTACCTTAAATAACTGTGACCTTAAAATCAGTGCACCATGAACCCTTCTTACTAGCCAATCAGTTAGATTTTGGACTTGATTATGCCCATCTTCAAGTATCGATGACAGGCCCCATTTATATCATGGGTCCAGCATGGTGGCAATACCAAAATCTATAGACTGCAGAATGCAAGAAAGATGACTATTGAAGTCAACACATAGAACAAGAGGTCCATTAAGGCATAGGTTCCCCTATCATTACCTGTCTCTAACACCTGCTGTACATTCAACCACATCTGCCTCAGCACCCTTAAAAGTGAGATGGAGTGACTGATGCAGGAGTATCCACACTCACTGCCTGTGTCACTAGTCAAATGGCCTTAGAGTCATGATCAGGCCATCTATTATTCACCACTGATCTGTCGCCAGAGACGTGGATACTCCAGGACTGTCACAGCTTGTATGCAGTAACAGAGATTCTGAGATGGCTTTGCACTGCTCATACAAGTGCTCAATCATGTGCAGTGTCAAGTTCCATCTCATGATGACTTCCAGCTTCAGATGGTGCTGAGACAGTTTCTTCTTGATCTGTAGGTACCATAGATGGTCACGGACCTTTCCAGAATGGGCAAAGTGGGCACAGATGTGACAGACCAGTTAACATGGACTTGATTTCAGGATATGACAGAAACTCCTGCACAACTAGATTAAGACAGCATGCCATGCATAGCACCCTGAGAAACCCACCACCATCACTAATGCATTTAACCACAATAAAGCCATTACTGCTCACAATGAAACCCAGTTTCAGAAAATGTGGGTGCAGCTGGGCCACTGATGCAGCAGCAAGGAGTCCTCTTGCAGAACACTGGAGGGGGGGGCAATGGGTGTTTTTAAGGATGATTTCTGCAGTGTCACAGTAGGTGACTCATGCTGTGTTATTGGCTCAATAGTGCTAACAGGAACAACACCTGGTGGATTAGGAGGGTTTTGGTAATTGAAATAATTGCAGTGTACATTGCACTACAAGCTCAACTGCATGACCCTTACTTTTTTTATTTTCAGGTTCCTATAGGGGGTCCAGATCATCATCCCTATCCCCACCTAAGCTGATAACCTCATCCAGAGATCTGTCCTTCTCCTCCTCCTCCTCCTCACTTTCTCAAACCTCTCTTTCCTTCTCATCATCCTTGCATGCAACAATAAGATCTCCCTCATCAGACTGTGAGCCATGGTCAAGCTCATCAGTACCCTCATTAGCAAATGGTTACCTGTCATCCAGATAAGGCTCACCATCACCAACAACAGCAGTCGCAGGGTCAACAGTAGTCACCTCCTTGTCCTCAACCACATTTCCAGAACAAGCTATTTTTTTTTTTTACTTCTTGGACTGATTCTCTTGTTGCTGTTTCCACCACCGGCAGTGCCAGCACCCCGCAGCACTGATGCCACAGATTTGGTCACACTAATGCCACCACCATTTATGCCAACTACTCCTTTTCTAGTAGTTCTACTGGCCCCTGATGAACCTGCTGCAGAAGTAGTTTTTAGGCATAACACCCTTCTGAATCACAGACTTCTTGTTGTAAATATGCCCCTGTAGCCCCCTGTAGTCTTCAATATGGAGATAATACTGTATTGCTGTCCCTGATTTTCTATTAATGATGATTTTGTTACTTTTTTGATAGTCTCTCCTAATTCAGGTGAACTGCTCTTAGCACAGACACCCAATACTCCAGCATGTTCACACAACAACATGGCACTGGATCTATGCTAAACTCATGCAAGGATCGAGTTTAAACTTTTTTGTACTATATGACCGAAACACAGTTTCTGATACTAGCTATCCACCTGAGCCTCTTGATATATTTCACATTTAAAAATGAGCAGTGTAACCCGGTTAAATTTATGATTGGAATTTCAAGCTGTGATTCTGGGAATGCACAACAGCATGCACATGACCAGAGTCACAGCTTGACATTTCAAAAGTAAATGTAGCCAGGTTACATTGCACATTTTTAAACAAGACATACTATATATCAACAGGCTCAGGTGGAGGTCTAGTATCAGAAACTATTTAAGAAAAGGAAGATGACTTCACAGCTGTTTTAGACATAGGTGCCGGAACAGGGGCAGCGAAACAGGTGGTAGCCACTCCACTTTTTATTTCTGTATGGCAAAAACTAGTCTGGCTTCCATCCATTGAAAGATAACGTGTGGGCATTTCATCCCCAGCTGTCTAAAAGACTATTATCCTTCCCAACAACCAGTCCCTCCCCATAGTTCCAGACAATGAAAAGGAATGGATTAGCACTTGCTCATACTCCAAGTCTTGGGGTTATTCCTACCCCAATTCACGATCTATCCACTTACAGAGGATATCTATCAAGTTATTGAGATCAGACAAATAACCATACCTCCTTACTGGCTACCACCTCACTTTTACATGGTAGGAGTAATTTACATTTATCCAGGTTTCTAGTATATCGATGGAACTAGTTTGAAATTTCACAAGACTAACTTAGTATTGTATATCCATGAGGGGATTCTCCCCTGTCCAGGAAACATTACTGTATTGCCTGTGTGTGTATATCTCAGTTACTGTGATTTGTTAAAGGTAAAACAATAAAAACTTTGATTATAAAAAAACTGTGTGCCGGCCCGGTGGCACAGAGGGCTTAGGCACTGGACACCACACCTCAAACCACACCGGCGACCCGGGTTTGGGAATGGACTCAGGTCATTGGGGGGCTGGCTGGGGAAGGAGACGATTGAGCATCCGGAGGACTGCTCTCCTCTCCTGGGGTGGGTCGAATGGGAAGCCCCTCTCCAGTGGTGGCCCCCGGTGGAGATCGGGGGTACCACAAGCAGCAGTGCAGGAGGGACAACCAGGAAAGCTGGAAAACAACTTCGGCACCCACCAGATGACAGCCTCCATATTCTCCATACCTCTGGAACCTCCAGGAGTCTGCTTCTTCACAGCAGCACCCCTGAGTCAGTAAGGAAAAATAGAGTGCTGAGGTTTCCCCTTCCCCCGCTGCCTTCCCCCTCAGAGAAGGGGGACCCACCAGGAGATGGGTTACTCAGGGATGACTCAGAGGGTTGGCTGTGATATGTGACACTAGAGCAGCACTCAGGAAGAGGATGGCCAGGGAGTGGAGATACTAGGAGGGCCTGAAGGAGAGGCAGATGCCAGAGCATCACAGGAGGTAAAAAGGTAATACAAAAAAAAAAAATATGTTTAGGTCTTATAAAAAAAGCATTAACTTGATCTGTGCATGAGTTTAGCATGATTCCAGCACAGTGTTGTTGTGTGAACACACCAAAGCATCAGGTGGCCACGCTATGAGCGGGTTGCCTGAATTAGGAAAGACTATCAAAAAAGTGACAAAAATTATTATTAATAGAACATCAGGGACCACAATATAGTACTATCTCCTTTCTGAAGACTATAGGGTGCTACAGGGGCATATTTCATATACAGAGTCAACAGTCGATAAAAAGCTAACCAGACCACTTTAAATAACACAACACAACAATTTACTGAACTAATAGCAGCTACAGTAAAAGCACCACAAAAATAAGATTTAATCAAACAATCAATCAAATTTTTATTTATCCAGGCGAAACATCATTGAGAAGAACTCATTTCCAAGATGGACCTGGACACAGTACAGTTAATATATTAGAAACATAAAATTAAGATATACAATAATCAATGATACAAAACATAGTACAACAATACGATAATCAAGGATACAAAACACAAATGAAATTGTGCAATAATCAACAATGCAATTTAAAAAAAATCTAACACGAATGATACACAGTGGAACTTAAGAAGACACACAAAACTGGGATAATTGAAAAAAGTTATTTTAAGCATCACAGTAAAACTGTGATTACAATGTTTAAACAAAATAATTACAATCAATATACTAACACCCAGACAGAAAAATATAATTCACTAAAACACACAAAACTGTCCTAGAAGAGAAATAAAATAAATAAGCATTTGTCAATGCTGAATGTTGTCGCGTGGCATTGGCATTGGCAGTGGCGGAGCTAGAGGCGCATAATAGGAATGGCAGTGACATATTGAAGTGGTGCCAACCCCAACCCCACACCCACCCTGTAGAGAGTGACAGGCAGTGGGGTGTGCCTTTGGGTCATCAGGTATAATTCGAATGCCAATGTACCTCACTCTACCCTGTAGACACTGACAAGTGTCATGGTGTGCTTAGGTGTTTATGGGCATTATACATACCCCATTCCATAAGAAAAGACGCTGACATGGGTGCAGTATAGGAGCGTGGGGTGAAGTTTGTGGCCGAACAGTGCAAGACACACCATGATGCCTGTCAGTGGCTGCAGGGTGGGCGTGGGGGGGTGGAATGGCGTGAGCATTACATCCGGTGATCCCAAGTTACAGCCCTGAAGCCTGTCAGTCCGTACCGGGTGGGGTGCTGCAGTTGGAAACCCTAACACCGTAGGCGTGTAGTGGTAGTTTCAATCTACATGTTCAATATGGGCTGCTTGTCAGGCCACCTCTTGAAAAGTGGCACAATCACTTTGTTAGCTGAAAGGTGGTTTTGCACAACGGCTGTGGCATTTGGTGACAGAGGGATGAAAACACAGTTTTTTGCAGGATGTGGAGAATGACAACTGTGCTGTTCATGAGGAGGCGTAAAAAATGGCAACTTTGAAAATCTGGAGTGGCAATATGAAATATTGGTGAAGCAATGAACATGCATACAAACTGCGCAGCAGACATCCGCAACCCTATTAATTGCGGGAGTTTTTTTAGGCACATTTTCAACATAGGTATTTTGGGACCTCCCCTCATGAACAGTGGTGCTCTGATTTTGTTAGTGTATCCCAAAAGGTGATTTCCCACAGTGAGCACGCCATTGTGCACCACAGTTGCGGGAATGCATTTTGGGCAGGCTGTGAAAAATGGCAGCTGTACTGTTGATAAGGAGGTGTGCACAAATGCCAGTGGTGAAAATGTGGCATAGAAAGTTACAAGGCTGCATGGAAACTGCGCAATGTACGCTTTTAGCACAGTCATTTTCTGGACTTTCAGCACCAAATTTTCAACACAAGCATTTTAGGACCTCTGCTCATGAACAATATCATTGTCATTTCCTCAAACTGCCCCGAAATCAGATTTCACACAGCGACCGTGCGATTCTGTGCCGGACAAGTGAAAACACATTTCAGGCAGGATATCTGAAATGACAGCTGTACTGTTCATAAGGAGGTGTGGAAAAATGCCAATGTTGAACATGTGAAGTGAAAATATTACAAATGCACAAAGTCACAAGCGTGCGTGCAAACTGCGCAATGCACGCTCATAAAACACTAATTGTATGGACTGTCAGCCCCAAATTTTCAACATAGGCATTTTAGGACCTCTGCTAATCAACAGTGTCACTGTCATTTCCAGAATGTGTCTAGAACACGGACATTCCACAGCGACCGTGCTATTCTGCGCCGGAACTGCGAAAACACATTTTGGTCAGGATGTGAAAAATGACAGCTGTACCATTCATAAGGAAGTGCAGAACAATGGTCATGTTGAAAATCTGGAGTGAAAATGTTATAAATTTGCGAATGTACCAACGTGCGTGCAAACTGCGCAATGCACGCGCGTAACACAGTCATGTTATGGAGTATCATCACCAAATTTTCAGCATAGGCAATGTAGGACCTTTGCTCATGAACAGCATAACTGTCATTTTCATAATCTTCCCCAAACACTGATTTCCCACAGCGACCGTGGTATTGTGCGCCGGAAGTGCGGAAAAGCATTTTGGCCAGGATGTGAAAAATGACAGCTGTATTGTTCACAAGGAGGTATAGAAAAATGACAGTGTTGAAAATCTGGCATGAAAATATTGCGGATTCGCGAAGTTATGGGCGTGCATAGCAATTGTGCAATGCACACTGGTAAAACAGCCATTGTTTGGATTTTTTCCACCAAATTTGCACATAGGCTGTTTGACAGCCCACCTCATAAACACTGCCACTGTCCTTGCGTTAATCAGCCCCAAAACATGATTCCACGCAGTGGCTGCAAAATCACCTTTCGGGACCGATTAACGTCATAACTGTAACAGAATTCATGAGGAGGGGTCCCAAAAACCCCATGCTGAAAATTTGTTGTAAAAATTCCAAAAAATGCCCGAGATATGCATCAAAGTTGAAAAAAAACCTATTTATTCCATTATACAGCTTACCGGCATTTCCTCAGTTCATGGTCCACTTTGAAGAGTGCAGACTTGTTCCCGGTCCACTGAAGATCATCACGCCGGACTCCGGAGGTAAGTATGGGGTGGGGGGTGTGGAGAGGCAGGATGCGCAGAGGGTGGTGCGGGTGGTGGGTAGGAGACTACGAGGACCATTTTATGTTACAGGGGAAAAAACTAACATTGCAGGCCAGTTTTTTTCAGGGACTGGCACGCTGGGGTGGGCTCCCAGCATGCCACCTAACTGCTTCAGGGGTTGCTGCAGCCAACGGGGATTGACACCCTCGTCAGCACACAACAAAGGGGTTAATTTATGCCGACAGGGATTGGCACCCCGTCAACACACAAGGAAAGCGGGAGACAAGAGCGAGGGGATTGAGACCCCTTGGCATATAAGAAATGGGGGACTGCTTTACGCTGACGGGAGTGGGTTCCCCATCGGCGCAAATTTTGCGGCCAGAGTAAGCCAGCAGGGGGATTGGGCACCCCCGAAGCTGGCAGTTGGTCGGCCGCCAGCCATGCTGACAATGTGGCGAGCACGTAGGAAGGGTCCGCTGTGTCTGACGAGCTTTACTGTGATTGCAGTGGACCTTTCCTTAGATGTGCTCACCACATTAGTATGCATGGTGTGGAGCCGGCATGGAGGCTGATTGGGGAATCAGGGAAGCACCTACAGATGCATGCCCTGCATTCACCCAACAGCAACCACGCCTCCAAATCCCCACTGTCGCAAGATGTTGGCTGCGCAAGCACGCCAACATAAAAAATTACAGACCACAGGAAAAACAGCTGAGAATAAACACAGAGGAAAATAACAGTAGTGTTCAGAAATAGGGCTGCCTTGCTTGCCACTAGCTAAAACAGTTACTCTCCCTCACACAGCACTGCTTTACTATACAAATCAAAACCACTATTTTAGAGTAACTAAATCTGAAAAACTACCAAAAAAGAATTGCTAATCTAGCTGCACAAGGTACTCTAGACACTTTAAAGAGTGATTTCATTCAAAATACTGTGGGCCGTGTTTTCCAGCCATGGTGCAAGACTTGCATCCAGCCCCGTGCCAAGGCTCTCAGGTTTTGGCAGTGCAACAAACCCTTGGCTGCAACTGCTCCCGATTTTACAATCTAGGGCGCAGCTGCAACAGTTTCCACAGATTACGGCAGCTTGTGCCAAATATCTAGCACAAGCTCTTTAATGACAGCCCCCAGGATTGCTGCAAGTTAGACCAGAAAAAGTTGAGTCTAACTTGCGGCACTTGCTGCACAGCATGGAAAATCCCATTAGATCACTGCAAGCACCATGCACCATATCTTCAGTGCACTGGGGCTTGTTGCAATCTAACACTTTTGAAAATCCTGCACTATGTGTTTAAAGCACTTTATGAAGATTTTTGGGGCTCAGAAATTCAGGAACAGACTTAACTCCAACTCTTTCTTCATAAAACCACACTGATTTCAGCCTACACATGGCATACATCTCATTTCAGTACTGTGTGGCCTCAAATCCCATGGGACATTGCAAACTTCACCTGTGGGCCCCAATTCTCAGGTGAAGTTATCAAATCTGCCATTCACAAATTTAGTACTGTACTGCAAACTAGAAATTTGCAGAGGAGATTACAGTTACAAAAGGAGGTGAGTTTACAAAGTTTCCTAACTTCACACTCTTCTATACCTGTGGTAATAATAGTGTTTTCTATTTGTGACATCACAGTTATTACCATGGTGACTAATTATGATGTAACTATCGAGGGATATGAAATCAAGTGGGAAATAAGAAACAAGAGTTAATAAACTGTAGAGGATTAAGATCCTGTTTTCATACAAATTTCCTCAGTAATGACAGGTAGGAGAAATCTAAGAAAGGTGTACTGTATGTAATGTTAGCTGATTAGTACCTAGATAGTACATTTTTAAAATGTTTTTACCAAGGTGCATGCAACCTTTTATAGTTCAGATTGTGCCTAAAGATTTGTACCAGCACTATGAAGACATGCATTCTTACCTGTATGCATACAGAGTAGAGTAATTTTCCTTGCACAATTCTTTTTTTTTTTTACTTCTTTTAACCTCCTCCTCCTCCTCCTCTGTGGAGCGGGCTTGGCAGGTCATCCAGCCACTGGCACCTGTACCCCTGGACCCAGGTCTGGTCTGCGATTTGCTCTTCTCCATGCAAGTTGGCCAATTCCTGGAGGGGGTACACCTCTCTAGGTCCCAGGGGCATGGAGCACGTCCATCAGCCTCCATGACCACCCCACAATTTTCTGCCTGGATTTTCATCCCTGGAGTCAGATGTGCAATGACGTCAGTGCACTACTTGCCGACGACCACCGTGCTCCAGCCCTCTGCTGTGCGCTGCACCTTGTAGTGCCCCTGACTTCCATCACATGCCACTACAGACCAACACAAATCCCTTGCTCACCCCAGAGGGAGGAGAGCTGTCATGAGACACTCCATCCTTCCCTTCCCCTGCTGACCCCAATGGCCCGAGTCCAATCCCAAACCCGGGTTGCCGGTATGGCACAAGGTGTGGCATCCAGTGCCTCAACCCTCAGTGCCACCGGGCCAGCCCAATCCTTGCACAATTCTTACATGGTGTCATTCATCCATAAACATTCAATTTTATACTCGTGTGTTTCTTGTCTAGTGTAAGCACAGGAATTTTTACTTGCAGTATTCTTACAAACTGTGTACTTGTTTTATGAATAGTGCAAGAAAATAATCATGTGTTTACACTAGTCAATAAACATGCAAGTTTAATTATTTTGCACTGCACTACATTTTAAACTCAGAGATTTCTTGACTAGTGTTAAAACTAATATTGTGATCTTGCAAAACCTTGAGTGCGTACTTGCAAAAAAACTTGCATTTCTTCATGCGAGAAAATTGACAGTGTGTATCTGATAGAATTTGTGTGCAGTCATGCAAAGAACTTACAGTACTTTGATATTACAGCAAATATGATCTTTCTGATTGAACTTTGCATCGTCTCCAACTTTTTCAAAATGCTGCAGCCCAAGTCCTCACTGGCTCCAGGAAGTTTAAACACATATTTCCATTGCTAACAAAACTTCATTGGCTCCCAACAGAATACAGAATCAACTACAAAATAGTGTTGCTCCTATTAAAATGCAGAAGCAGACTGGCTCCTGCATAGCTCCTGCATATCTATCAGAACTACTTCACCATTATTGTCTAACATATCTACTCTGATCTTCTGATGTACATCTTTACGATGCTCCATCTACTAGACTGGTCACTTTTGGCGATCGAGTATTCTTAGTCTGAGGCCTATACCTCTGGGACATTAGATCACGGTAGTGTTGACCACAATAGGACAGTCAAAAACTGCACAGTAACAATGCCACCAGCAATAACAGTAGCAAGTAAGAATACCACAACACACAATAGCACCAATGGTAGCAGTCTCAAAACACATGGATGACCACTACCATGGCAAAAAAACAAACTCTTGTTTTTCTGGGGCTTATACCCCCCATGCCCCCCTAACTTATATATACAACTCTGGGGGGGGGGGCAGATCTCGGAGAAAAGGAAAAACCAGGGGGGCAGAGGGAATCCTTTTGTGGCTGTTAGAAAAAAAATGACAGTTCAGGTGGGGAGGAAAAGATGAACTGCTGCATCGGGAAACCTGGAACAGAATCCAAGTCTTCCGCTCCATGCTGACTGAGATGATCCTGTCCCAACCTTCTCCACCACTGGAACAACTAGGACAGTACCTGCACTTTTCTTCCACTTGTGCCTCCTGACTAGTGCCTGAATAGCTGCAGGAGTAGCGGTAGCTGACATACACTATTCTACCCCTGTTGCTATTCAGGCATTGAGCAGTCCTGAAAAGTGATGTTTAGACAGCACTGTTCAGGATGAGCTATTCTAACCAGGTAAGACCTTGGCAATGAATCACCGCTGGATATTTTGACTTGTGCAAATCTTGTATTATTTTAAAACAAGCTGAAAACTCATTTTAACCAGATTTGTTTTTTTATCTTGTTTCTATGTTTACGTTCTACTGCAGCATAACCGGCAGGGGCATCCAGTTGCTGGCTCTGCCTGCCCAGAGAACAGAAGGCTCACTCACATGATGGGGGATCCGGTGCAGCTGCACACCGATCTACCAGAGGGTCTTCCCATGCCACTCCAAGCCAGGCTGGGCCGGGCCCCCCCCCAGCACGATTCCACGATAGTCCTCTGGGCAGAGCAGAGCGTGGCCATCAAGCTGCACGGTCGCGCCCAGCCATTTTCCTTCTTAGACCCTTGGAGTGCAGACATGCAATGACATCTGGGGCACAACATGCTGATGTCCACCACACTCCACCCCCAATGACATCAGCTCTGGTAGTGCCCCCGATTGTCACTGGGGGCCGCTGCAGAGCAGTGGAAACCCTCAATCCTCCTCGGGATAGGAGAGCAGTCCTCTGATCGCTCGATCCTATCCCTCCCCTGCCAACCCCTGACAACCCCAGCATGTTTTCGAACCCAGGTTTCCAGCGTGGCATGAGGTGTATGCCCAGTACCAACCTCAGCGCCACCGGCCGACCTTACCAGATGGTTTTTGAAGTCAATTATTTTCTTCATGGCCTAGAAAAATGTGTACAGGTGCTATAACAATCTCATTTATTATTATTTCTAACTGCTTTGTTATCTGTTAAAATTAAAAATCTGTGGAAGAAGTATTTTGGCAATATCCTCTATGGGAAGACATTTTAGAATTCAGTTTTGAATAGTCTGTGTTCTATTTATGCAGGTCTAGCTTTTAATGCCATTTTACTTGTTAACTTCTCTTGTGTATAAAGACTATCTTTATATGTTATTTTTAATGTATATGTTGTACATTTTGTAAATTTTATTGGGAGGGCCTTTCTGGGGGTTCAATGTGGTGGGAAAAGCCCCTCCCACAAAACAATACATTTCAGCCTCTCCCAGCAGCCCACAATCAGTGTGTTTTAAACATCTGGGCTGCTGTGTGGTCCGTGTGGCTGTACTCTCCTTTCTTAGTTTTCCTCTTTTCATGTCTGTCGTGTTGCCTCCTTTCCCTCCCTGTTCTTTCTCCTTTCTGCTAGTTTTTGCTGCTCCTACGGCTCTTCCTCAGCAACCTTCGCTACCCTCCCTCTGCCAGCCACCTTCTGCTGACTGACTTCTTTCTCTGCGCTTTTCCCCTTTTTGCCTGCCCATTCTCCCTTCCTCTCCCACATCTATCTGTGCTGTTTCACCACTCCTGCAGCATCTTTGGTTGGTTAGCAGTCCTCTCACTGTCCCCCCATACCTCCTTCTTCTTATGACCTCTCCTGTGCTCTCTCCTCTGGTCTGCTCTCCTCGTTGGCAATGGCTGTTGTGTTTCTTATTTTTTTGTGGGGGGGGTTCTCTTCATTTTGCTCTCCCCTTGGAGACATCGCCATCCTTCTGGGTTCATGATGTGGCCAGCATCACTGCCCAGTTTTAAGCTCCATACCCCAAAAGCCACATACACTGTACTCCCAAACACTTTCTGCTCCAGGAAGTAAGTCTTAACAACCCTCTTTCAACTGGGCTTGCCAATCAGTGTTCTTGTGTGATGAGCACTGATGGAAATCTGACCACCCTGTCCCTTAGCTGAGTTGACTCACTTGTTTATTACGTGTGGTGCACAATGTGAAGGCTGAGATTTCCATACCAAGATAAGCACAGTCACTGGGTGATAGTTCACTTATGTAGACTTGATCTGCTGAGGGGAGTGTCTCTGCTGCTGCTCTGCTTAAATATTTCCCATGAATAAATAAATCAAGGCTGGCTTTCCTTCCCCTGTTCCTTATATCTCAGACACCAGAAGAGTTTCATCCTGAGTCCCATTTTGTTCTCAGTACAAACAGTTCAGGTACCTGTGAGTTTGCACAGGCTGTTAGTTCATTTTCTTTTTGCAGCTAATCTACTAGCTATATGATAATCACACCGAAATAGCAATGCTGGGAAACATCAAGAAATGATGGTTCCCTTCCCTCTCATCTAAACTGATCTAACAATTCATAGAAAAACTAGTGGCATTTAGCTCTGCTGTATCATGTACCTCAGGGAAAGGGGAGGTAGAAAAGAGTCCACACCATCCGATACTGCTCCTGCTCCCTATAGCATTCATTCTTTCCTGCTGTTCTGCTCCTCTCCATTTTGCTACTCAGTCTCCTGTTTCCACTTCCTAGTCTGGCACCTCACATCTCCATATTCCTACTCTACCTCCATTTCATCTACCTAAAGCAGCTAAACTGCTCTCACCTGTCCTTACACACCCCTCACCAGACTCTGTTTCCCTAACTCATACCTCGAGGAGGTCTACAAGCATAGGTAGGGTTTGACTTCATCCGCCAGAGGTGGGAGTCTGCAACTTTCAATTCATCAGTAGCGTGTCAGAATCACATCTAACTTACTTGTTCCAGCAGATCTTCAACTGATACATGTATGAAGGGTTCAACTTCATCTGTAAAAGTGTGATTCTGCAACCTGCAAAGCTGTGAAGTGAAGGCAGCCCCACTGGAGTTGTTTCGTCTATGACAGCATCCAGTAACTCTCCCTGGTTTCCTGGGATTTGTTCTCCTTCTCAACGTCACCAGTGGTAACACTGCCCCAAGAATCTTGTGAGAGAGAGTACATTGTCCACATAGGAGACTCATAAGCAAGCTGAGCAGTCTATGAGTGGGACCAAAGGTGGTAAACTGGATACAAAATTGGTTAGGGGATAGGTGGCAGAGGGTGGTGGTAAATGGAGTTCACTCTGAAGAAGAGAGGGTGTCCAGCGGGGTGCTGCAGGGATCAGTACTGGGACAAGTTCTCTTTAATGTCTTTATTAGTGACATTGCAGAGGGTCTGGATGAGAAGATTTGCCTTTTTGCAGATGACACTAAAATCTGGAATAGGGTAAACACTCCAGGAGTGCTGGAAAAAATGAGGAGTGGTCTGAGAAAGTCAGAGGAGTGGTCAAGAGCATGGCAGCTAAGTTTCAATGAGAAAAGTGCAAAATCTTGCACTTAGGGTGCAGAAACCCAGGGGCAGAGTACAACATGGGGGAAGTGGTATTGGCATCTACCAAACAGGAAAGAGACCTGGGGGTAATCATATCTCTGATGACCTAAAGTTGGCTAGGCAGTGTGACAAGGCAATTGGGAGAGCTAGTGGAATGCTGGGGAGCATAGGGAGAGGTATCATCAGCAGAAAGAGGGAGTTGGTGTTACCTCTGTATAGATCACTGATGAGACTTCACCAGGAGTACTATGTCCAGTTCTGGAGACCTCATCTCAGGAAGGATGTAGACAGGATGTAGGCAGTCCAGAGGAGGGCAACTAAGATGGTAAAGGGTTTGCATAGAAAGCTCTATGAGGACAGACTGAAGGACCTCGGTACATGCACACTGGAGGAGAGGAAAGGAAAGAGGGGGACATGATAGAAACTTTCAAATACCTCACGGGTATAAATAAGGTGAAAGAGGAAACCATCTTTCAGAGAAAAACATGCTCAAGAACAAGGGGTCATGCTATGAAGATGGAAGAGAGTAGAATCAGGGCAGATGTCAGGAAGTACTTCTTCACAGAAAGAGTGATGAACGCCTGGAACAGCCTCCCAGCAGAGGTGGTGGGGTCAAATACTGTAGCAGGGTACAAGAATGCATGGTATAGGTACAGTATAAGGGAACCTTATTGGCAAGGCAAGGGCGGGGCGTAGAGCCAGAGATCAAGTAGGGTCTGCAGTAATACAGTATGTAAGGACAACTGGGTAGACTAGGTGGGCCCAGTGGTCCTTATCTGCTGTCAAATTCTATGTTTCAGTGTTTCCCCCTGTTCTTCCAAGGTTTTTAAAATGCTCAAGTTCCCCCCTCTGGGGTTCATTCCTCTGAAGTGCAATATGAAGTGGTGTATTGGCACTATGGCCTCACCTATTCCTACTGACACTCCATCCACAGATCCTGAAAAAGGTCTGTCAGGACCTCCTTGGACTTCTTCAGAACCTCAACCATCTTGCAAAAGAGCTTCAAATCAGCTACTCAATAAGGACAGGACAGTTCCTCGCCTTCCGTCTGAACTGAAAACTTGTTTTTTCTCATCCAACTTCAGCCTGGAAACAGGAACTGTTTGATGTATTCACAGCTGCTGAATCTCAGCCTGCCAAGGATCCTGCACCTAGCCAGATCATTCCCCAGCCAGTTACTGCTGCTTTATCTGAAATCCAAGAAAGTATGGATCAGCTCCTAACATCCATATCTGAGCTACAGTCTCATATCACTTCTCTTGAAGGTTGCCTTCCCTCACAACCTGTTTTAGCCTCCTGCTTATCAACACCCGCTTCCTTCCATCCACCAGCTATACCCAAGAGACTGCTGCTTCTACTAGTGCTATGCCAACTATCAGCCGTCCATTCACTTCAGATCGGCCAGCTTGACAAAATTTAGGTACTACTTCCTCCTCAGTCACTCCTTTTCCATTTATCTGTCCTATTCACCTTATACCAAGTAACCACTGCAAGGATATCGTAGATGGAAAGAACATAAACCTTTTCCAAGATACCACCAAAAACAAAATATTATCTTCCAGAGATGCTTCTGTCATATTAAAGTCAAAAGCTCCCAGACTAGTGAAGAAACTGACTATAGCAGAATTCGTTCTCATTTTCAGCTTGTATCACGATGTGCTTTGCTCTGCGTTTCCTTCTAGGTGTGAGAAACTGGACTTGAATTTATATCTCTTGGTAGATCTAGGCATTCATTATAGAGGGACATATTTTTATGTTGGCTCATGCATGCGAGTCAGCCAACATATTGCAGTAGCAGCAGATTTAGAGATGCAGTCACTGTGGGCAAATGCAGGGCACGCATCTGGAGGTGCATCCCTCATTCCCCAATAAGGCAGCTGCAGGTGCTGACACCAGCAACACGTAAACTGGCCACCAGATCTAAGAAAAGGTCCACTGCAATGAGAGCCATGGTCCTCATGCAGCGGCATGCCTTTCCTGGTGAAGCAGTTTAATAAATATTGTGGCACTGACTGCCGCCACGCAGAGTGCCCCATCCTACTTCATTTGCCAATGGGGGAGCCCAGTCCCCATCAGCATAATGCTCCCCTCCCATTTAAAGTGTACGCCAAGGGGGTGCCCAATCCCCCTCGTCATCATGCACCCACACCCCCATACAGTCTTTCTTTGCTGAGGGGGGCCCAATCCCCATCTGTTACAGTCCCCCCTTCCCCATTTATTTTGCTTATGGGGAGCCCACTCCCCATCTGCATAATGACCCCACCACTTTTGTTGTGTGCCGAGGGGGGTGCCCAATCCCCCTCAGCTCTTGTCCCCCTCTTCAGTATGTGCAGATGGGGGTGCCCAATCACCTGTTGGCTACAGCACCCCCCCATCAAAAAACAGTCAGGTGACATGCCGGGAGCCCACCCCAGCATGCCAAATGCCCCTGTAAAACAAAAACTGTCCTGCTATATTTTTGGTTTTTTTAAACCTGCAAACCAGAAAAAGGTCCCTCGTCGACTCCGGTGGCTCTCCCTCAACCCGCACCCACCCTCTGCACACCCTGCCTCCCCATACCCCCCTCACCCAATACTTACCTAAGGAGCATGGCACAACGATCTTCAGTGGACCGGGAACACGTCTGCACTCTTCAAAGCCGACCGCAAGCTGAAGAAATGCCAGTAAGTTGTATAATGGCATAAATAGGATTTTTTTAAACTTTGGTGCATATCTCAGGCATTTTGGGGAATATTGGCACCAAATTTTCAACATGAGTTATTGGGACACCTCCTCATAAATTCAGTCACTGTCATGGCATTATTCGGTCCCGAAGGGTGATTTTGCAGTCACTGCGTGGAATCACCTTTTGGGACTGATTAATGAAACGACAGTGGCACTGTTCATGAGGGGGGCTCTCAAAAAGCCTATGTTGCAAATTTGGTGGAAAAAAACCTAAAAAGGGCTGTTTTATGAATGTGCATTGTGCAGTTTCCATGCACACTGGTAACTTCATGAATTTGTAATATTTTCACTCCAGATTTTCAAAATTGTCTATTTTTCCATACCTCCTTATGAATAGTACAGCTGTCATTTTCCATATCTTGGCCAAAATGTGTTTTTGCCCATCCGGTGCAGAATAGCATGGTCACTGTGCAAAATCAGTTTTTGGGACAGTTTTAGAAAATGACAGTGACACTGTTCATGAGCAGAGATCTTAAAATGCCTATGTTGAAAATCTGGTGATGAAAGTCCATAAAATGGCTGGGTTACAAGCATGCGTTGCGCAGTTTCCACGCACCCTTGTAACTTTGCAAATTTGCAATATTTTCATGCCAGATTTTCAACACTGCCATTTTTTTACACCTCCTTATGGACAGTACAGCTGTCATTTTTCATATCCTGTCCAAAATGTGTTTTCACACCTGTGGCGCACAATGGCGTGGTCGCTGTGGGAAATCAACTTTTGGGACAGATTAACAAAATCACAGTGACATTGTTCATGAGGAGAGGTCCCAAAATGCCTATGTTGAAAATGTGGTTAAAAAAATCCCCAAAATAATTGGGCTATGGACATGTATTGCGCAGTTTCTATGCCTGGTCATGACTTCACCAATTTTTCATATTTTCTTTCCAGATTTTCAATGTTGCCATTTTTTTGCACCTCGTCATGAACAATACAGTTGTCATTTTTCACATCCTGCCCAAAATGTGTTTTTGTGCCTATGTCGTCAAATGGCATAGTCGCTGTGCAAAACCACCTTTCGGCTAACAAACTGATAGTGCCGCTCTTCATGAGGTGGGGTCACAAAAAGCCCATGTTGAAAATTTGGAGTGAAAATACCAATAAACACCTACGGTGTTAAGGTTTCCAACTGTAACATCCCACCATGTAGAGACTGACAGGCGTCAGGGGTGTGACTTGGGGTCATTGGCTGTAATGCTCATGCCATTCCACCCCCACCCTGCAGCCAGTGACAGGCATCAAGGTGTGCTTTGGAGTGTTTGGCCCTAAAGTTCACCCCATTCTCCTATACTGCACCTATCTCAGCATATTTCTTTATGGAATGGGGTAAGTATAAGGCCCAAAGACCCCCAAAGCACACCACGACACTTGTCAGTGTCTAAAGGGAAGCGTGAGGTTAAATGGAATGAGCGTTATAGCTGATGACTCAAAAGCACACCCCAACTCCTGTCAGTCTCAGCAGGGTGGGGGTTGGGTTGGCGTCAATTCAGTACTTCACTGCTATTCCTATTATGCATCTCTAACTCCTGCACTACCAATGCCAGCGAGACAACATTCGGTATTGACAAATGTTTGTTATGATTATCATCAGTCTTTCTCTGCAAAAGCTGCAGCTCCAGTAGCTTATTTTAATACAAAACTGAACTGTGCCATCCTGAGTAATGAGTTGTTTTGTCATCACTTTGTTGGGCAGCAAGCACACTCCTGCCCGCTGTTTGTCTCCTTTTCAATTTTGCTTCATTTTGGCCTTTAACGGTGTCTGATGTCTCGCCATCTACCATTTCAGGTAGGAGTGACAGAGCAGCTGGAGCAACTCCAGCTTCCTCTTCCTTTTCCTTTTCGAGGTTAACCCACATGATTGCTAATCCTAACTCCTCCTTCCACCCCAATTTGGATAGACAAGGCAGACATATTAAATATTTAGGACCTGATTTGCAATAACTGACTGTCGAAGATTGCCTAGGCTCTAGCTGTCCTTTTCTTCCTGTATGCAGTTTTTGTGGTGATGCTCATACTCAATTCATTTGTCCAAAAATATCCTATTCTAAACAATGACAATCACTTCCTCCCATTTTCTTGCCTACAGGAATGGATATCCTATGTTTTACAAAGATCCATCTCCTGACTTATATCCCAGGATATCTCTGATGCGTCACCAACTCCTGGCTATGCTGCTGTCTTCAGGTATTTCTGGATTGCCACTCCCTGGCCTCCTGACATATCCACCCTTCAAGACTTTTCATCAACATCTCCTCTCTGAAATTTACTCTGTTGTAGCCATTGCATTTGTAGGGGACATCTCTGGTCTCTACAGACCACATCAGTCTTTTCAGTCAATCAACCAGCAGTGGACATTATTAGTAAGGGCAGGTCTTCTTCTCATTCCATCATGTCATTCATGAAGAGGCTGACTTGGTTATTTCTATATCATAATTTACATTGAAATGTTTTTTCATATTCCTAGCAATGTGAATGAAACAGCTAATTCTCTAGCTCAATTTCAGTTCCAGGAATTAGTTGCATCTATCCTTCTACAGACTCAATCATGACTTGTCCTCCCTGATTTGCCGATCTCATCATGACAGCATATTACTGTCAGCAAGCTGAAGTTTTCAGGTGGTCCACCCTAGCGCCTTCTACCCAAGCAACTTATACCACCACTTGGAACAAGCATTCCTCATGTTGTGCCTTCTAGTCAATCCACAGGAGTTCATTCTCTATGGATCATGTACTTGAATTCATATCCTACTGCCATCAAGACTTGAAATGATTACATGTGAGCATAAAGCAATATCTGCCTGGAATCCAATTCTTCTTATCTCAGTCAAATCCATCCCTGTCTTCAGGTTTACCCCATGCCCCTGTTAAACTCTTCTTTCTTGAATCTCACAGAACATCATCCACAAAAGTTCCTGAATGACTCCCTGTTGATGGATCTATATTTCAAAACATGTTGGACTTACTGCATACCATTTCATTTGACCCTACCATGAACATTATGGTCTCATCAGCCACATGTTTAGCCTTCTATGGTTTCCTGTGTACTGAGGAGTTTACTATATCATCAGCCTTCACTGCTACATTCCCAACAGTTGCCAATTTAAGAAAACAATCAGATCATTACATCCTGTTGCTTCCAAGACCGATAGGCTGCACAAAGGGATTCAGATCACATGTTACCCGACTCATAATAAAGTAAAAAACAAGGGGCCTGATTCTCAAAGCCCTGCATCCGACGCAAGGTGCTTGCATCAAACAGAGATGGTGCAAGGTGCACCTTGCGTCCAGGGCTGCCTCCACGCAATTCACGAAGGTGGTCTGCATCAACCGCAGGCTACCTACTCCAAACAGGGTCCTGCACCAGCCCTGTGCCCTGCACAGTGCTGCGACATGGCACTAGGTGGACTGTGCTG
This sequence comes from Neoceratodus forsteri, assembly GCA_016271365.2. Lineage (NCBI taxonomy): Eukaryota > Metazoa > Chordata > Ceratodontiformes > Ceratodontidae > Neoceratodus > Neoceratodus forsteri. The sequence goes on from CM028131.1 coordinate 839,599,826, forward strand.
ATGCAAGCAGCAGCTTGCTATTCACAGACAGCTCCCAGTGGGAGATATTCTAAGTGCCCTTAGATCAGCCAGGGCTGGCATAGTGGGACTTAGAATATGTTCCACTGGGGCAGTCAGCCTATGTGCCGCTGTATGCTGCGGTTGCCCCCCAGTTCACTGATGGTGTCCCATCCTGCCAGGTCCTGTCACCCATCCCCAGTGCCACCACCCCATCCCCGATGCTGCCCAGCCACCTGTATGTGGCATGGGCATGTGCCTGATCACTGCAGTGCCCACAACCTGGTGGTCTAGTGGAATCCACCCCTTGGTGCCTGGCCAGCCACTGACTGTGGTCTGCATCGGTGCCATACTGTACATATGGGCACAGTGTCTGAGACTGGTGGCAGTCATCATGCACATATGTACAGTAGGCGCTGTTGTCCTTGCCGCACCGGGCTTGCAACAGACACCTCCCATGTGTCAGGTGTTCGCCGCAAGGGACGGAATGGCGCAAGTGTGGGGACTTAAATGCCGGGACCCCTCCTGTACCTGAATCCAGTGCAGGGTCCCTGGCATATGGGGCTTTGGCGCAAGCTGCTGTTTGCCACAGCTTGTGCTGAACACAGCCCCGTTTGAGAATCGGGCCCAAGGAGAACAGCAACTGAACTACTAGGCTGGGCTACAAACATGAAAATATTCCAACTGAAGAAAGAGCAGAGCTCAGGCCATGCACAGACAAAAACATTCCAGACTGTTGAATGTCTGATTCTATAGCTGCATTTATTAATGTTAAACAGGAGCCAACACCACACACTTGCTGAACATTTTTGAGCCCTACTAGACTCTTTCTCAAAGTGTGGCACTCATAATAACTGGTGCCCAGTAACAAAGAAACATAGAAGTTGTCAGCAGATAAGAACTTCTTGGCCCACCTAGTGTGCCCTATATTTCCTGCCTACTGTGCCACCACAGATCCTACTCAGTCTCCGGTCTTCGCCCCATCTTGCCTGACTTCTAAGGTCCCCTTGTGTCTATCCTATGCATACTTGAATCCTGTTACCATTTTAGCACCCACCACCTCTGCTGGGAGGCTGTCCCAGGTGTCCACCACCCTCTCTGTGAAGAAGTATTTCCTCACATCTCCTCTGAGCCTACCCCCCCCTCCAGCTTCACAGTGTGACACCTTGTCCTGGAGCATCTTTTTCTATGGAAAAAGTTACCTTTCCATACCTTCTTAATACCTGTGAGGTATTTGAATGTTTCTATCATATCCCTCAATTCCCTCCCTTCCTCTAGTGAGTACATATTTAGTTTCTGGACTCTTCTTATAGGGCTTTTGATGCAGGCCCTGCATCATTTTGGTAGCCCTCCTTTGTACAGCCTCCACCCTATCTATGTTCTTCCAGAGGTGGAGCCTCCAGAAATTAACACAGTACTCGAGGTGGGGTCTTACCAGTGATTTATACAGGGGTAATACTACCTCCCTCTTTAAGTTCTGCTGGTGATGCCCTTCCCTATGTACCCGAGCATCTTGCTAGCCTTCCCCCTTGCCTTATCACACTGCTTGGCTACTTTTGGGTCATCAGAAATGATTACCCCTAGGTTCCTTTCCTATTTTGTGGTTGCTAATACCTCCCTGCTTGAGTGGTATGTTGCCCCTTGGTTTCTCTGCCCCCAGTGCATGATTTTTTACTTTTTTGTATTGAAACCCAGTTGCCATTCCATTGATCAATCTTCCATCTTTTTCAGATCATCCCTCATTTTTTCCACACCACTGGTGTATCCACTCTGTTGCAGATTTTTGTGTCATTAGTAAACAGGAATACTTTCCCCTCCAGCCCTTCCGCAGTGTTGCTAATAATGACATTGAAGAGGACTGGGCCTAGTACTGATCCCAGTGGCAACCCACGTGTCACCGTTCCTTCTCCTGAGTGGACCCCATTAATCCACACCCTCTAACTCCTATTGCTTAGCCAACTTCTTATCCATTTTACTACTTTTGGACCTACTCCTAAGTTGCAGCTTGCTCATCAGTCTTCTATGTCGAACGGTATCAATGGCCTTACTGAAATCCAGGTAGGCCACGACTACCACTCCTCCTTGATCCACTTCCCTGGTCAGCCAGTCAAAGAACTTGATCAGGTTTGTCTGGAAAGATCTCCCCCCTTTGAACCCATGTTGCCTCAGATCCTGTAATCCACTAGTTGCAAGGTATTCCCCAATCCTTTCCTTCAGTAATGATTCCATTACTTTACCTGCTACTTAAGTCAAGCTAACAGGTCTGTAATTTCCTGCCTCCTCACTATTTCCACTTTTGTGTAGTAGGACCATATCTACCCCTGTCCAGTCCCCCAGAACCTCTCCTGTCTCTAGTAATAGGTTGAACAGAGCTGTCAGAGGTACAGCCAGCACCTCCTTGAGCTCCCTCAGTATCCTAGGGTATTACACCTCGTCTGATCCCATTGCCTTGTCTACTTTTATTTGCTCTAGTTCCTTGGGGACTCTCTTCTCTGCCAAAGGACTAGTGTCCACCTCCCTTCCTTTAATGCCCTTGTCCCTTATCTTTGGCCCGTCACCTACCCCTTCCTCCATAAATACTGAACAAAAGTAATAGTTCAATATGTCCGCCTTTTATTGGTCCTCTTCCTCATAACCCCTCTTCCCCTTTTAGCCTTATTATCAATCCTTTGGTCTTTGTCTTCTCACTGATATATCTAAATAATGTTTTATTCCTTTTTTTTTCAATGATTAGGCAATATTCTTTTCCGTGTGCACCTTTGCACTCCTAACTGCTCTCACTGCGACTCTTTGTTTCTACTGGTAACTAACTCTCCTTATCCTCCTCCTTCAGTGTCCTCTTGTACCTTCTAAATGCTAGTTTCATTGCCCTTACTTTCTCTGCTACTTCTCTAGAGAACCATAGTGGTCTCTTTTTTTCTCTTGCTCTTGTTAACCTGCCTGAAACAGAGATGCGTTGCCTTTTTAATGCCCACCTTTGTTTTTGCCCATTGATCCTCGACTCTCCCCAGTTTCCCTATCTCTGCTAGGGTGTCCATTAGGCATTCTCCCATTTTCTTAAAATCAGCCCTTCTGAAGTCCAGGACTCTCATCTTAGTGTGGCTCGATTCTGACCTACCTGTAGTTCTTATATTGAGCCACACAGTATGGTGATCACTAATCTCCAAGTGGCCAGCCACTGTGATGTCAGCAACACTGTCCCTGTTTGTCAGTACCAGGTCCAGTATTGCCCCCCCACAAGTGGGTTTCTTAACTAATTACCTGAGGAACACCTCTTGCATGGAGTCTAGCATGTCCCCATTTCTGACGGTTGCTGCCGCTGGTAGCTTTCTTTGATTAACTCGTGCAATGTCACTTTTGCTCTTATTCCTCACAATCTCTTCTGATTTCTGTTAATCATGCAGCAATGACTAACAGATTCATGGGGCATGGAGAACTCTCTTGCAGTGGCTTGGACTGAATCCTTATACTATCTCAGGACATTCCTTTTGGATCAGAGTAACTTCATAAGTATCTAAGCAACATTCATCCTCATATGTCAAGGGACTTGGAAGATGAACCTCTCCATGCTTCAAAACAGACATCCCTAATCCAGAAAAAGAAATCAGACAAGTATTTAGGATCATCTCCTCTTAATATGCCAGGAGGACAGACAGTTCGGTAGCCATGGGTCCTCAGAAGTTTCCTACACATGTTTTTTTTCCTCTCCCACTCATGCTACTGATCACACTCTCTGTGAGTTGGAGGAGGTAATCTCACTTTTGGGGGCCTTCTGTGTCCCTAAACACTGCCTGGCACCTCTAGTGAAGGTGGGAAAAGAGAAAGGCCAGAGTTGAGTATGCATAAGCACTATACATTACTGACCAGACATTGACTGGGAGGGCTTTACCCTAGGTTCAATGTGGGGAAATAATTTCTCCCATAACCTAATAAATTCCAGCCTCTCCCAGCAGCCCACGCTCAGCATATTTCAAGCACCCACCATCCTTCCCACCTCCTCTTCCAGTACTCTCCTCACCCTTAGTGCTCGGCCTTCCATTTCCCTAAATGGTGCCTGGCACCTCTACTGAGGGTGGGACTAGAGAAAGGCCAAAGTCAAGTACACACAAACATTATACACAGTTCACCAACCATAGAATAAATATTTAATATGTAGTACATATGTGACTAAGTTTTCATTAAAAGGTACAGAAAACTTATTTTATTGCCCACTCTGTGTTCTGTCTCTGAGAGCACATTACCAAATTAAAGTGAGGCTACTTCAATTGCAGAAGTAGAGCCAGTAGTGACTGATGTGAACTGGTTCCTATGTCCAGCTTTGTACTGTGTGGGCAAGTGTATAAGTTGGACAAGAAAGGGACAGCCCAGTGGTGAATTCACAACTGACTGGTGACAGCAAAGGTACAGTATGTGTTTCACACCTGGCATAACAGCTGGGACTCGGGAAACAACATCACAAGATGTTGGCAAATGGTGGTATCATGAAGCATACTGGGAATGTGTGTGCAACACTATAAGTGGTTACCAGGAATATAAAGGACTAGAGCTACAGTAAAAATACCTGTCCACTCACAGAGCAAAAATATACAAAAGAATGCTTTATACTCAGCTTGGTTTCTTTCCTTTGCTATTTTATTAGTTTACTAGTGAGGACAGTATAGTGAGGAGGCACTATGCCTGTAGCATGTGGAAAGCTCAGGGCCTGATCCACAGTCCAATCTTCACACATGTGCATGCTGGTGGAGTGTAGAGGTCCTGTTCTGTGCATATAGAGACCACTGTGCATCCACAGAGCTGGCTGTGCAACCCCACCACACCTGATTCCGCACAATGTGCACTGCTATGTGACCAGTTGGTACAGAGGCAGGCAAAGGGGCCGGTGCATGCATGTGCACCATCCACAAATTATGTTTGTTTATTGTCATGTAAACGTTTCTCTTCTATGTACTTCACTATTTGCTCTTTAACAATGATCTACAGGAGCTTAGCAACAACTGAGGTAAAACAAACTCATCTGTAGTTCCATGTCCTCTTTGTCACTGCTCTTGTGGAGTGGTACCTCAGCTGTTGATCACCAGTACCCTGGAATTACCCTATTCTCCAAGGAGCACCTGAACAATTCAGTCAGGGAAGCTTCCAGTTCAAGTCCAAGTTATTTCAGTAATCTCTGATGTAATCCTTCAGGACCCAATATGTTGTCAAGTCTTAGTGCTGCAATCCCTTTCTGTACCCTACCCTATCCTCTGTGATCTGCACAGGTTCTATTTTCCTCACTCCGCTTGTGTATACTGTTATGCTACTTTCTGGCAATGATTCCACCTCACCATAAATACAGATCAACAGTAGCTGTTCAGTAATATTGCCTTGTGCCCATCTCCATTTAGCTCTCATTTTTGAATTTATCTGCCTTTGACTTCATTTTTGCTTGACTACCTGAAAAACACTCCCCCCCCAACCCCATCTGTGATTCTTAATTCCATATCTGATTTAGCTTGCCTAACCATTTCCTTTATTTCTTTTAATTTCCCTTGGTAGTCCTCCCAGTTTTCGTCATTTTGCTCGCCTAATCATTTCCAGAAAGTAAGCCTGTTCCCAACATCGCTGGAAACAATGATGGTTTCCATTGTTCGTTCCTCTTAACAGCTCTTCTGGTGCAGGTTTCCATCACCTCTACTATGCTTTTTTTGTAACTTCCCATTTGGCTTCCACTCCTGATGCCTGCCCTAACCCTACCAACTTGTCTTCAAGTACCTCCTCATATTCCCAAAGTCTGCCCTCCTAATGTCCAGAACCACAGCCTTTGATGTAGAATGAATACACCCCATCATTTTTTCAAACCACACTGCGATGTGGTTGGTGGAACCTAGCGCCTACTTATCCTCCACTTCTCCTACTGTTTCTCTGCTGCTGAGCACCAAATCAAGGGTGACCTCTTCTCTTGCCAGATTCTTAACCCATTGTACCATGAAGCAATCCCACAGGACATCTAGCAGTGACAGCTCCCCTTTACTTCTGGTCACCAGGGCAACCCAATTCACATCTGGCATGTTTAGCTCCCTTTCTATCACCACTTCCTGCTTTGTAAATACCTTTTCAATTTCTTCTACCAAATCTCTGTCTCTCTCCCCTTTCTGGCTTGGTGGCCTGTACACCACCCATATTCTGATATTTTTCGCTCCCTCTGCTATGAGCCAGAACCATACTGATTCCACCTTACCCTACCCTTTTATTGCCGAATCTTTTGTGGCTTTGTACCCTCTTGTAGATACAGAGACGGTAAGAGACATCCCCCCTTATCTTTCCTTCAGTCTCTCTTGAGCAGGGAATAACCCAGGTTTGTGGGTCCCACTCACTGTACTCAGTTGCCAAGGTCTGAGTTATGGCTGCTAGGACAAGATTAGCTTTTGCCACAACTGTTTGAAGGTCGCTCATTTTGTAGTCCAAGCTCTTAGAATTTAGGCTTATTAACCCCCCACTTGCCAGTCTGAGACTCCATCTTTGCTTTTGGGCACTGTTCATTATCATTGTTAACTACACCAAGTGTTCTTTACCATACCCCTACCAGATTCTTTCCCCTCCGCCCCTTCTGTCTTTTGCTCCCCCTTTTCACTCCCTACCCTATTGCCCCTTAACTTCCCTGCTTAAGCCTGCAGTCCACTCCCCTTCATGGTTCATTCCCTTTCTGTCATACTCCTATACGTGACCCCTCTGTCTCTCTGCCTAATTCCTTCCAGGTTTTGGCATTACCACCCTCCTCAATTAGAATAATTGGAGAAGAGCCAGAAATGTCTCCCTTGTCTGGGTTAGTGTCCATATTAAAAAAATATCAGCAGATAAAGATCATTGACACAGCCAGTCCACCCTGTTTTAACTTATCCTACTGTGGGACTTATTGTCCAGTCGGGATTATTGCTCTCACCTTCCCCCTCTTACTCCCTGACCTACTCTACTGCTTCCACCAGTGCTTCACTAGCTGATCTCCCCCAAATCTGAAAAATTTGTCTATGCATATATCCAGTTTTTGTCCTAGCGCTGACAATCCCTCATAGGCTGGATGCAGGCCATCCCTTTCATACAGTCTACAACAGGAGTATTCAATTAGCTTTTGGGACGGGCCACATAAAGGCCATGTCAGATCCTAGGTGGGCCAACGTGTTACCAGGTTTTTCTTGCACAACAAAACTACTGCACGGCTCAAACACACTACACCTATGGCCCAGTTTTAACATTGTAGCCATGAAGAAGCATGTTTCCATGGTTAACATACACTGCACCACTGACTGATTTATTCTGTTGCACCCACATAATTTGATGCAGCATACTTCTCTGAGGATGACACACACTTGACTACTGCAGTAGACTTACTGACCTTGTTGTTAGGCTGCAGCCACATGAAGCATGGTTCAGTACAAGTATTCAACTGTCCTACCTACACAAGAAATGTTGAGTTGTAGCCACTGACATCACAAAATGCTGTTGCAAGGTTGTTGACTTGTCTGAATGTGACGTATCCATTCCTCTTAAGCAGGATCCATTTTAAATTCAGTTTCTGCTTGGGATGTGATCACTTGTTCAGCATACCGACGAACCACCAATACTCAAAGAATTAGCTGCAATGCTGTGTTGTTAATTTTTTCTTGAATATAACAGCAATGCTAAAGATGAAAATATGTGGTATCAGGGAGGGTAAACTGACCGGATGAAAATAGCAGAGCATCCTAAAACATGCTCCCTTACTGGAGTACCACTGTGCACCTGTGCAAAGCTACCCAATCCCTATTCCCTAGGCAAAGTAGTGGCGCTCACTCCATGTTATGTGCTGCCCATCAGTAAGCCTGCCCTGCTTACTTTCACTGTGCCTTGCATATTTTGAATACTTTGTCTTTGTACAATGCATTGCATTAGGGACCATCTGGGGGCCAAGCAGAAGACCATTGTGGGCCAGATCCGGCCCATGGGCCACCGATTGAAGATCCCTGGTCTACAATCCTCCATCCCACACTCCAGTCCCCTATACAATTTAACTTATCAGTACAATACTATCAGACATTTTATCATCTGAAAGAATTTTAACTTCCTGCTGTCTCCTTTTTGGTGTACTGGCAGGAACTCTGAACAAACTGCTGTTGATGCAGCCTATTTGAGGGATGCCCCCTACAAAAGGAATCTTACCTGTTCCAGTGGTTGGCTCTTTTATATTTCAGTCTGATTTCAGGAGAACTCACTGCACTGAGTGGTATAGTTCAACTACCAAATTATCTACCAATGGCTGTAGGTTTAATGTTCAGATATTTACAGCAAACTGAGCCTATGCATGAATGTGTGTACTCAGTGCACATATGTGGCATAGTGGCAGCATGCAGCTACACATTGTGCAGGCATGCAGAGTTACGTGCAATGCATTAACATGCTTGCATTGTATGTGGATGCAAGGGCATGGCACTCTGAGATGTGCAGGGCAACACAGAGCAGGTGGGCCAGCAGAACCCAACCATGCCCCGTGACCTCCCCATATATGGGCATTCCGCCCCTGCCCCGCATGCAAATGTGGAAGTGAATAGTGCAATGGAGAACACAGAAAATTTCCCAACTGAGGTGGGAACAAATGCACCCATGGCACCTAGGCCATTATCAGTGCCCAGTGATACAGAGTGTGGTTGCACCATGATGTGTAACCCAGGCCAAATATGCAGCTGATGCCATTCCAGGTTCTCACATTTCACAGGTACGCAGGTGGCCGCCATGGTCATGACATTCAGCACCACTATGCCATTCTGTATGGGGTAGAGTCTCTAAAGGCACTGGCTGAGACCAAGGCACAGCTGTGGCTGGTCATACAGGCAGCCGTCAATGTGGCTGGGCTGGAGGCACGCACACTAGCTGCCATCAAACATAGGTAGTGTGACATGCAATCTGCTGTCAAGTGAAAGCTGGCATCAGCCAATTGCCAACAGACCAGCATGAGTAGAGGTCTGCCCAAGCAGGGGGTACAGCCCGACACCCTTTAAGAGGATGGTGGTTGACACCCTCACCCATGTGACCCTGCATGGGAAGGAGAAGAGAAGGAGAGCATGGATAACCTGCCAGGTACACAAGCCAATGCAGAGGAGTTAGACACCATGGGCATGCTAATCACCCTGTGTTTCACCCTACAGACCCAGGGAATGGGCACCACACTATCAGAAGGGTGCAACCCCTGCCATGTGGCAGAGGAGTGGAACAAACAATCCTCAGCTCAAGGATGCCACAGATATGTATCACCCTGGGTGTCCTGCTGTACATCCCAAGATGTACACAGAAGTGGCAAGGCATGTAACAAATGTCTTTCCTCTTGCCCCAGGTACAGTGACGGTGCCTATGTGCATACCAGAGGGCAGGCAGCCATAGGAGGCCACACCCCACCTAGACACAGTGGAGAACAGCCAGGTGGATGAGGAGAGGAGGAACACCCCACTGACAGCCCACAATCAACCAGCTCCCACCCCCTGTGCAGATGCCCTGATACAGTCGTACCCTGGGCAGCTGCCGAGGGATGTCCCACATGCCACAGCTGACACACTCAACCAGTTACATCCAGTAGGACACACCAAATGGCCTATCAGCAATGCCAACCACACACAGGACACAGATGATGCACACAGAGTCAGTGGTCAGTGAAGAAGAGGGGATATGAGGGAGAACACACAAAGACATCCAGCCAATGGGGACAAGGAATAGTGGAGCTAAAGACCATGCAGGATGGGGGAGTGCAGCCTCCAGGAAGTATACTGCACAAATGGTTCCCCAAGGTATGGCAGCTAAAACATGATTGCCTTCAGGCACAGAGGGAGAGCACAGTGGCAATAAAAAGTCTCACAACAGAGGTGAGGTGGATGTGCAGGGGGATAGACAGGATAGGGGAACTGCTGGAGAGGCTGAAACACCACATAGTTGCAGGCACAGGCACGCTCACCATGACAGTCACCGAGGCCACCCAAGTATCCTCAATGCACCACACACCTGGCATCCCCTGTGTCCTAGAGTACATGAAGGATAGTCAACCACAACCAGAGCCTGATACACAGGCTGACAGGTGACCCAGTGGTGGTGGCAAGGCAGAAAGCCAAGACATGTCATCTAGGCACACTGTCCTCAACATGGTTCAGACAGCAGCAAGCGGTTCACCCATGCCACAGTGACAAACATGTTGCTGATGCCAAATACAGCGTAGGCAACATGCAGCCTAGCATTATGGCACCAGGCATTATGTCTCCCGGGAGTTACAGCACCAAATCTCCTTACCGGGAAAAAGTCAACTTTTGCATGTGGCTTTGCCCCCTACAGCACCCAAAACTAAATATAACCTCTTCCAGGGTGGGCATGCCCTGGAGGGGCCAGAAATTGTATGGGTGCAATGGGTGACATGAGTGAGGGGCAGTCTAAAATCAAGGTTGCCCCTTTCACTGTCACCCTGCTTGCGACGCCCTAATTGTGGTAGAAAAATGTACTTGGCAACTTGACGGGATATGGCTGCAAGCAGGGAGAAAGTGATGCACTCATCCCACAGCACCTGAATCACAGTTGAACACAAGCACCTACACTAATGTCGGCCACACATAACCCTCCATCACATATACCACGAATGTATGCCCCCATTACTACAGCACATAACACATGCCAACATATAGAAACCAGTCATGTACCTAATGGCCCACCCCCAGCTACCACTGGGTGGAATGGAACTCAGGGTATACTATGTCATTGTCACTGTGCCACACCAAGATGCTACCCCCTAACAGATAAATGATCCCTGCATGAGTCTGTGGTGCACCACCTGACCAATGACTTGGTACCCCTTTCCTGGTGTACCCCCACTTCACCTATTGGAACACACCCCGGTATGTCCTGTGTCATCAGCAGCCAATGCCACACTGCAAGTCTTTTCAGGGGCAAGCATCATCGTGCTGTCAGTCAGATCCAGGCAGCAGAATCTCATCATCAGATGGCCTATTGCCCACTCTACAGCCAACCATGTGTTTATGTGTGCCTTGTATGCCTCCTGCTCTACACTCTGAGCCCCCAAGAAGGGTGTCATTAGGGATGGCCATAGTGAATATCTGCTGTCACCTTTGCAATGGAAGAACAACAGCATTAGGACATCACACAGTCTCTGCATCCAACTTAGGGTACCTGCTTGGAGTACTTGTACTCACCTAATAAAATCCATCCCTGCACTAAATATGGCACCAAGCCATGAGTTCTCAAATATATAGGCATCGTGACAGGATCTCGGGTATTTAGCACATACTTTAGTGATGATATGTGATGCATCCACCACTGTTTGAAAATTAATACTGTGGTATACCTTGTGGTACTGGTAGGCTTCTTCATCCATAGTTGGAGCCAGGATTACCACATGCATGCAGTCTATGACTCCCAATATATTAGTCATGCCAGACATGGCATATAATACCTCCTTTGTGGCCTCTATGTCTACCTCTATTGTGGGGAAGGATATGTGATCCTGCACATGCAGGACCAGGGTGTTGGTGACCTGGTTCACTGCCCTGATCACTGACAACTGGCTGAAACCCATGACATTCCTTACCACCCTCTGGAATGACTCTGTGGCATAGTATGCCAGAGCACATGGCACCTTTGTCTTCACAGACATTGCCCATGACAGTTATGTCACCGAGGCCACATAGGGCCAGATTATGTCACATAGCTCTGCGATCATGGCATGTTCCAGACAAAAACACTTGATACAGTATGTGTTCTGCAGGGTGTTGGTGTACAACTGTGGATAAAAGACACATGGCTGTGACCTTCCACTGCCCGTTAATGCTCCACCTCCCCGTCCATCAGGATAAGATTCAGTAATACTCCTGGGCACATTCTCATTACCCCAGTATTGTGGTCTTGCTGGTGGTGCAGTGCCTGGTTGCTTACACTAGTGTGTACCATCCCTCACCCTTGAGGTATACAGAGCTTCTGCATGGCCATTCCCTTCATACCTGCTTACCTTTAAAAGAGCATGTACTGGGCACGGCAGCTGGGTGATGTGTTATGCAGCGGTGTCGTCGGGCCATACCTTAACAGAAATTGTGATGACGTCTATGTCAACAACAGCAAGCACTGTGGGGGGGGATGGGTGTGTACCTACTGAAGTTCTTGCAGGTATCTGGGCTCTGTTTCCAGAAGTCACTGAAGAGTGGACCAATCTGGGAGGTGAAGGAACCAGGTGAGGTATGTATATATGCAACAGGTGACGGGACTGGGGGTGTGCATGCCATGTGTGCAGTGTACTATATAACTGACCATGTTCCACATGTTGTTTTCTACCGGAGGCCTGACAAAATAGTCCTTGAGTGTCTGGACCAGTCTGATTGTGCAACAGCACAGATGGTGACATGACTATTCTGTTCCTTAGGCTTCTTGCATTCAGTGAGACCACCCTCCATCCTGTCTCCTCCCCTTCCCCGCTAAATCAGAGAAAGAAAGAAAAGCAAGGATCAGCTGGGGAGGATTAAAAAGGATGGGGGGGTGGGTGGAGAAAGGGGCGGAGCAGGCTGAGGCACTGAATGAATGCTTCTGCTCTGTATTGACACAGGAGAAGGGGTGGCAGATACCATAGGTGAGGGGGTGGTTAGGTACGGCAAGGGGATGACAGATGTAGGGATTACAGAGAGCAGTACACTAAACATAGAAACATAGAAACATAGAAGTTGATGGCAGATAAGGACCGCAAGGCCCATCCAGTCTGCCCATTTCTTTTTCTACCTTATAAATGTGCCATCGGCCTTTGCTCTGTCAGTGACCTATCTATTCATAGTCATTTGTATTGCTCCCTTATGCCTATCCCATGCCTGTTTGAAGCCCTGCACTGTATTCATAGCACCACTCTTGTGGTAAGCATTCCATGCATCTACCACCCTTTCTGTGAAAAAGAATTTCCTCACATTCCCCTTAATCGGCCTCCTCTAATCTCATGCTGTGTCCTCTTGTCCTGCTATTTTTCTTATATTTAAACATGTTAGACTCTTTCACCTTGTTTATGCCCTTAAGGTGTTTAAATGTCTCGATCACATCACCTCTCCTCCTTTGCTCAAGGGTATACATATTGAGCTCCGTTAATCTGTCCTCATATGTCTTCTGATGCAGTCCCTGCACCATTTTGGTTGCTCTTCTCTGGACTGCCTCAATTTGGTTAATGTCCTTGTGAAGGTGTGGCCTCCAATACTGCCAGTACTCCAGATGGGGCCTAACCAATGTCTTGTACAGAGGGATTATTACCTCCTCTTACGACTTGTGATACCCTACTAATACACCCTAACACCCCCTAGCCTTACCTACTGCTTTAGAGGTCTGTTTGATGATTTTAGGTCATCAGTGATGATGATGCCCAAGTCTCTTTCTTCCTTTGTGACTGCTAGCCACTCCTCCCAGCCTATAAGTGGCTTCAGGTTTCTCTTCCCTATGTGCATGATTTTGCACTTTTGCATTAAATCCCAGTTGCCACTCTTCTGACCATTCTGCTAGTTTATCCAGATCTCTTCTCATTCTGCCCACCCCATCTGGATCATCTACTCTGTTGCAGATCTTGGTGTGATCTGCAAACAGACAAGCCTTACCCTCTAGTCCATCTGCGAGGTCACTAATGAAGATGTTGAATAGGACTGGCCCCAGGACTGATCCCTGAGGTACCCCACTTGTGACTTGCATCTCTTCTGACTGTATACCATTTACCACCACTATCTGTTTTCTGCCAGTCAACCAGTTTGCCACCCAGTTGACCAACTTCTGACCCACCCGAGCCTACCTAGCTTATTTATCAATCTTCTATGTGGAACAGTGTCAAAAGCTTTGCTGAAGTCAAAGTAGGCGACATCAACTGCTCCGCCTTGGTCCACCACTCTGTTACCCAGTCAAAGAAATCTATGAGATTAGTTTGACAGGACCTTCCTTTGTAAACCCATGCTGTCTTGGATCCTGTGCCCCTATGGATTCCAGGTGTTGCACTATCCTTTCCTTAAGGAGTGCCTCCATAATCTTGCCCACTACTGAGGTAAGACTGACCGGTCTGTAGTTCCCCGCCTCCTCCCTGCTACCACTCTTGTGGAGTGAGATCACATGAGCCTTCTCCAGTCTTCTGGGACCTCTCCTGTGCTCAGAGACTCACTAAACAATTCTGCTAATGGCTCTGCTAGTTCCTCCTTTAGCTCCTTAAGTACCCTGGGATGTATGCCATCAGGTCCCATTGCCTTATCCACCCTGAGCTTAGCAAGCTCTTGTAGGACCCTTTCTTTGTGAAGGGAGTAGTGCTCACCTCCTCCCCTGTGTCCATGATGCTGAGCTGTGGGCCCTGCCCTACCTTCTCTTCAGTAAATACTGAGCAAAAGTATCTATTTAGGATAGATGCCTTTACAGTGTCCTCCTCCTCACATGCTCCCTTTCTCCATTAGCTTAGCAATGCCCCTCTGGACTTTCTCCTTTCACTAATGTATCTATAGAAAGTCTTGTCACCTTCTTTACTGTTCGCTAGTGTTTCCTCAGTTTGGGACTTTGCCTGCCTTACTGCCTTACCTGCTTCCTTAGGGCAGTTTGGTATGCCTCCTATCTTCATCCCGCTGTGTTCCTTTATATTTTCTGAAGGCCAGCCTTTTGGCTTTGACCTTTTCTGCTACTGTATTTGAGAACCAAAGTGGTTTTCTTCTTTGCACTTCCTTTCTGTCTAACACAATGGGATGTTGCTTCAAGTATTGTATCCTTAATGCTTGCCCACTTTGCCTGTACCTCCTCACCTGTGTTTCTTTTGCCAGGGCTAGCTTAACTCTGTTGGCCATCTTATCAAAGTCAGCTCCTCTGAAGTCCCATATTTTTGCCTTGGAATGGGATGATTTAGATGTAGTAGCCAAATTGAACCATGCCATGTGATGGTCACTGGCCCCAGGTGACCTTCTACCTGGAGATCTGTGATCCCTTCTTTGTTAGTCAGTACTAGATCTAGGATAGCCCTGTCTCTTGTGGGTTGCTGTACCAGTTGTTTGAGGCTCCCCTGCAGGAATCCACTATGAGTCTAGTTCTGGCAGATGTTCCTGCTGGTATTGACCAATCTGTATCTGGCATGTTGAAGTCTCCCATTATCAGAACCTCCCCTTTAGCTGTCATGTTTTGTATATCTTCTAACAGTAATGTGTCTATGTCCTCCCTCTGGTCTGGGGGCCTGTAGACAACCCCAGTTCTTATGGCTGTCCCATTTCCTGTTTCCAGGGTGACCCACAGTTCTTCTGGCTAGATGGGTTGAGGGCATTAAGGGTGGACAAAACACCTGGACCTGATGGCATTCACCCTAGGGTACTAAGGGAGTTGGCAGAGGTCCTGGCAGGGCCACTGGCTGACCTGTTCAATACCTACCTGGACACAGGATGTGTACCACAGGACTGGAGAATGGCCCATGTGGTGCCCATCCACAAAAGTGGCCCAAAAGATGAACCAGGAAACTATAGACCAGTAAGCCTCACAACGATCTTGGGAAAGCTCTTGGAGACCATACTATAAGAGGGGCTAGTGAGCTTTTTGGAGGAAAACAGTCTCCAGGATGGTCAACACAGCACAGATTTATAGTGGGCAGATCCTGCCAGATAAACCTTGTAGAATACTATGACTGGGTGATGCGGGAATTGGATAAGGGCCTTGAAGTGGATGTCATGTATTTGGACTTCAGCAAGGCCTTTGATTCAGTGCCATATGGGAGGTTGGGGGGGGACTGGAATGTGTGGGAGAGGGACCAAAAATGGTGAAAAGGATCACAAATTAACTAAAGGGAAGGCAGCAAAGGGTGGTGGGGAGGGACCTCTCATCACTGAGAGAGGTGACAAGCGGAGTACCACAGGGATCAGTACTAGGACCGGTGCTGTTTGGCAATTTTATTGCAGATATCTACCACAGAATCTGGAGCAAGATCAGTCTGTTCATGGATGATACCAAGATGGGAGCTCTGGTTGATGATGCAGAAGGGTGGAAGGGGTTATAGGAGGATCTGACTAAGCTGCAGGAGTGGGCAAAAAGATGGCAGTTGGGGTTCAATGCCAAGAAGTGCAAGGTTCTGCACTTCAGAGTCAGAAACCAGGGGAGGGATTATCACTTGAATGGGGTACAGTTGGGGAGCTCCACAGAGGAGAAGGACCTAGGAGTGATCATTATGGGGAACATGAACAACTCTGCTCAGTGCAGGAAGGAGGCAGCAAAAGCCAACAAAAATGTTGGGTGTATATTGCAAAAGGGATCTCCTCAAGAAGGAGGGAGGTTATCCTGCCCCTGTATAAGTCATTGGTTTGGCCCCACCTGGAGTACTGCATGCAGTACTGGCACCCATTCCTGAAGAAGGACATCAGATTGTTGAACAGGGTGCAGCGAAGAGCCACAAAGATGATCCAGGGATTGGAGAGCAAGCCCTTTGAGGACAGGCTGGGAGAGATGAATATGTATTTACTGGAGGAGAGGAGGGTTAGGGAGGATATGATTGAGACTTTTAAGTATCTGAAGGGGATAAAGAAGATCAACACAGAAGGAATTTTTCAGATGAGAAGAGGGAGGGACATGAGAGGGCATGGACTGAGACTGGTGGGGGGGGAGATTCAAGAGGAAGATGAGGAGACATTTTTTCACGGAAAGAGTGGTGGACAAATGGAACACTATACCAAACGAGACAGTGTCCTGTAAGACAGTGGGCAGTTTCAAGAGGGGTTGGGACAGGATAACAGGAAGGGATACTGGGAAGGGCGGTGTGGGGGGCAACTGTGAGATGAGGGCTAGCTGCACACTCGAGCAGACTCGATAGACCATGAGGCCTGTTTCTGCTGGCTATTTCGTATGTTCGTATGTGCATATCTAAGGCTAAAGTGCTAGACTTCAGAAGTGTAGATTTCAACCAAATGAGGGAATTAGTTCTGAGCAGGTTAGCTGGTGAAGACAGCATCAGGGGAGTGGAGGGATGATGGTTATAAAATAAACCATTCATGAGGCAAAGAAAACATGTAGAGGAGCACTTATCAAGAGGAACAAGCACAGGCAACTGATTTAGTTCTCTGAAAAGGTCAGAGAGGCAGTGAGTGGCAAAAATAATGCCTTTAAAGGTACAAACAAAAACAGAGGGATGAAGAATGGAAGAGTATCAGGAAAAAGCTAGAGAGGCCAAAGGGTTTCAAAGGCAGACACAGAACTGCACATTCTGGAGGGGGGCAGGAGTAAACTGTTTTTAGATATACTGTATAAAGGAAAAAAGAAAGATGGCTTGGGGAATTATCAAGCTAATGGAGGGTGTAGGGAAATAGAGGAGGACTGGTAGAAAGCACCATGATGAATGACTACTTTGGCTCAAAATCCTTTAGGGAGAACAGTGCACCCATACCAGAAAGTGGCATAAAGGCAGCTGATAGAGGGGTCCCAGAATGGGTCTGCAGAAAGATACACTGGCATAAGAGTCAGAAAAGGGTTAGCACACCTGAAGGCAAATAAAGTGCCAGGTCCAGAGGGGATGCATCTGACAGTACTAAGAGAACTGGCATGAGTGTTAAACAAACTCTATACAGCAAAGTGTGGTTCCAAAACATTGAAGGATGGCAGACATAGTTCCACTGCACAAGGGATGGGACAAGGAGCAGCTGGGAAACTATAGACTTATCAGCCTTACCTCTGTGGTAGGAAAACTGATGGAGACACTAGTCAAAGAGGATCTAGTAGAAATCCTGAAAAAAATAGTCTTCAGGACAGTAAGCAGCATGTGTTAAAGACAGAGACATCTTCTCAGACCAATCTGATAGAATTCTATGACTGGGTAACCAGGGTAGTTGATAAGAAGAACACAGTAGACTGACTCTACTTTGACTTCAGCAAGGCATCTGACTTGGTGCCACACCAAAGTCTAATGAACAAGATAGGGAATCTGGGGAACAGCTAAGGAAATAGTAAGATGGAAATGGAGTTAGTTGTAGGGGAGGCAGCAAAGTGTTGTGGTGAATAGTATCAGATTAGTAAAAACAGAGGTCACCAGCTGAGTACCACAGGGTTCTGTTCTGGGCCCAATCCTTTTCAATATGTTCAGCAGTGTCATGGGAGAAGGAATCAAGAACAGGATGTGTCTATTCACAGATGACAGTAAACTTTGTGGTAGGGTTGACAATGTGAAGTGGACAAGAGAATTTCAGGGGAATTTGCAAACCCTTGTAAATTGGTCCAATGTCTGGCAGCTAAAATCCAATGCCAAGAAGTGCAAAGTGATGCACTTAGGAAACAAAAACCCCCAAACAGATTGTTGGATTGGAGGGGTTAAACTGTATACAACATCAGAGGAAAGGGACCTAGAAGTCATCATTAGTGACTCCCTTCAACAAACCATCCAATGTAACAAGGCGTTCGGCGAGGCTAACAGAATGCTAGGTGTATCAGGAGAGGGTTCAACAGTGGAAAACTGTCAAGTGGTACTGTTACCATTATATAAATCACTGGTGAGGTCACACTTGTAGTACTGTGCCCAGTTCTGGAGTGCCCATCTAAGAAAAGGACTGGGGCAGGCTAAAACAGGTACAGTGCAGAGTGACCAAGATGATTCAGGGCCTGGAGGAAAGATCCTGTGAGGATCAACTAAGGCTGCTGAACTTGTGTTCACTGGAAAAAAGATGTGGGGGTATAATAGACCCTCAAGTTGCCGAAAGGAATTAACAAGGTGAACTCTCAGAAGTTATTTACCAGGAACAGAGAAGCTTGGACATGGGATCATGAGTGGAGGTTAATGAGGGGAAGGTTTAAAAAGGATGTGAGAAAGTATTATTTTACAGGAAGAGGGATGGAGTCATGGAAAGGTCTGCCAGCAGAGGTGGTGGGTGCTAAAACCATAAACAGCTTCAAACATGGCTGGGGTAGAGTCTAGGGTATAGTAGCTACTTAGCATGAAGAGGGAGGTGGAAACAAAGAGAACAAAAGGGGGAATGGCGTAAGCGAAAACCCCACAGAGACAATAGGTCCCCGGGTGTGGTAGGGTAATATGGGCATATGGGATGTATCATCTGTCTTTTTCTGCCATCATCATCTATGTTTCTTTTTTCTGTTTAACAACCACATATAGGTAAACACCCACAGCTGGGTCATAGAAACATAGAAACATAAAATGTGACAGCAGATAAGGACCGCTTGGCCCACCTAATCTGCCCATTTTCCTACCTAACAGATAAGCTGCAGATCCTAGTTAACCAGCAGCTTACTTCCTCCTACCCCCCCCCACTAGGACTGCCTTATGTCTGTCCCATGCATTCTTGAATTCCCCCACTGTTCTTGACTCCACGACCTACTCAAGGAGGCTGTTCCATGCATCCACAACCCTCTCTGTGAAAAAATACTTCCTCACATTACCTCTGAGCCGTCCCCCCTCTATTTTCAAATTGTGCCCCCTTGTTCTTGCACATCTCTTTTTCTGAAAGATGCTACCCTCTTGTACTTTGTTGAGTCCCTTGAGGTACTTGAAAGTTTCTATCATGTCCCCTCTTTCCCTTTTTTCCTCAAGGGTATACATATTAAGCTCCTTTAGTCTTTCTTCGTATGTCTTCTGGTGCAGACCCTGCACCATTTTGGTTGCCCTCCTCTGGACAGCCTCCACTCTGTCTATGTCTGCAGAGATGGGGTCTCCAGAACTGCACACAGTACTCCAGATGGGGTCTCGCCAACTGCCTATACAGAGGGATAACAACTTCCTGTTTTCTACTATTGATGCCTCTCCCTATGCATCCCAGTATCCCCCCAGCCTTCCTTACTGCCTTCTCACATTGCTTGCCCTCCTTTAGGTCATCTGATATAATTATCCCCAGGACCCTTTCCATTTTTACAGTTGTCAGTATCTCACCCCCAACTCTTCCCCTGGGTTTTTGTTTCCCAGGTGCATTACCTTGCACTTCTTTACATTGAATCTGAGCTGCCATACATCTGACTATTCCTCCAACCTTGCCAAGTCCCTTCGTATCCTTTCCACTCCATCTTGTGTATCAACTCTGTTGCAGATCTTTGTGTCGTCTGCAAGGAGACATATTTTTCCTTCCAGTTCCTCTGCAATGTCACTTACAAAGACATTAAAAAGGACCGGTCCTAGTACTGAACCCTGCGCTACCCCGCTAGTAACCCTCCTTTCTTCACTGTGGACTCCATTTACTACTACCCTTTGCGTCCTGTTGTCTTGCCAATTTTTTATCCAGGCTACCACCTTGGGACCCATTCCAAGGCTGGCTAGCTTGTGTATTAATCTTTTGTGTGGGACTGTATCAAATGCCTTGCTAAAATCTAGGTAGGCCATGTCCACAGCCCCTCCCTGGTCTACTACTTTGGTCACCCAGTCAGAGAAATCTATTAGATTCATCTGACACAACCTTCCAATCATGAATCCATACTACCTTGGGTCCTGTGCCCCACTGGCCTCTAGGTACTCAACACTTCTTTCCTTCAGAAGTGATTCCATCATTTTCCTTACCACTGAGGTCAAACTAACTGGTCTGTAGTTTCATGCCTCT
Source organism: Neoceratodus forsteri (assembly GCA_016271365.2). Lineage (NCBI taxonomy): Eukaryota > Metazoa > Chordata > Ceratodontiformes > Ceratodontidae > Neoceratodus > Neoceratodus forsteri. The sequence continues at coordinate 839,620,357 of CM028131.1, forward strand.
GTCCTGCTCTCACTTTTGTGAAGAGGAATCACATCCACCCTCCTCCAGTCCACAGGTACCACCCCATCCTCCCATGGTTTGTTAAAGAGAGTAGTCAGTGGTGTCACTAGTTCTACCCTTAGTTCCTTTAGAATTCTTGGGTGAATCCCATCAGGCCCCATTGCTTTGTCCACCTTCAATTTTATTAGTTCTTTCAGAACCCTTTCTTCTGTAAATGGACTGGTATCGACCCCCATCTTCAGAGTGTTTCTCTTGTTTGGTTTAGGTACCTCCCCCTCCTCTTCCTTTGTGAATACTGAGCAGAAATATTTGTTCAGTATCCCTGCATTTTCACTGTCACCCTCTACCCACATTCCTTCCCCTTTAATTAGCCTCAGTATCCCTCCTTTGTTCTTTCATCGCTCCCTAATGTACCTATGTCTTATCCTGTCTTATCCCCCTTCTTAACAGAGCTGACTATCCTTTCCTCGGTTTAGGCCTTTGCTATTCTGACTGCCTTCCCAGCCTCTTTCTGCTTTAACTGATAAAGTTCTCTGTCCTGCTCCTTCTGTGTTTCCTTATATTTCCTGAATGCTATCCTTTTCGCCTTAACCTTCCCTGCCACCTCTTTTGAGAACCATAGTGGTTTTTTCCTTCATTGTGTTTTATTGATTTGCTTTACACAAAGGCTTGTTGCCTCTGTGATGGCTGTTTTGATTACTCCCCATTGTTCCTCCACCCCTCTTTCTTGCCTGTTTGCTAGTGCTTTTCTGAGGCATTCTCTCATTTTCCCAAAGTCAGCCCTCCTAAAGTCCAATACTCTTGCTTTTGTATGGCTTGATTGTATGGCTGTGTTTATCGTGAACCACACTGTTTGGTGGTCGCTTGTTCCCAGATGGCTACCCACTTCTAAATCTGAGATTCTTTCTCCATTCCCATTTGAGAGTACCAGGTCTAAGATTGCTCCTCTGGAGTGGGTTCCAATACTAGCTGTCTGAGGCATGCCCCCTGTAGGGCATCAAGAATGACCATGCTCTTGGATGTGCCTGCAGCAAAGGTGCTCCAGTTAACATCTGGCATATTTAGGTCCCCCGTCAACAATATCACCCCTTTTTCTGCCATTCTAAGGAAGCCTTCTATCATTTCCTTGTCCATTCCTTCCCCCTGAGATGGGGGTCTGTATGCAACCCCCATGCAGATTGTGGTGCCATTTCCTGTCACCAGGGTGACCCAGAGTGCCTCATCTGCTACCTGTTTACTCTTTAGTTCTGTTGCTTTGATCCTTTCCTTTACATAGAGAGAGATACTCCTCCTCCTCTTTTACCCTCCCTGTCCCTCCTGTAGATTGTGTATCCTGGTATGTTGACATCCCAGTCATGGTTCTCTGTGTACCATGTTTCTGTGACTGCCATAATATCCAGGCAACCCTCTTCCATCAAGGCCACTAGTTCAGAGAGCTTGTTACACAAACTACGGGCATTGGTACTCATCACCCTCCACTTTTTGATGGCCTTACCCCTTTTAGCCCCATTTCTGTCCATACTGCCTTTGCCTTTTTTTACATTTACCTCTGTCCTTCTCCCTAATGACTTCTCTACCTTGGTGTTTACCTCACTAATTACCGTGTTTTGTGGGGGGAGGCTGGGATTTCCCTGCTCCTTTTCAGTGCCTCCCCCCTTGGCTAGTTTATATGCTTGCCAATGAAGCATTTAAACCTGTCATCTAGGATCCTTGTTCCCCCCCCCAGACAGATGCAGACCATCGCACCAGTATAGGTCTGCATCCCTCCAGGTGGCTCCCCAGTCCCCAATGCAGCCAAAACCCTGAGCTCCACACTAGTTTTTCAACCATTTGTTGAATTCCCTGGTGAGGAGTACCCTAGCATCACCCTTGCCATAGACAGGCAACACCTCTGAGAAGGTTACCGTATGCGCTACTTGTATAAGGCACCTCCCCAACTCTACAAACTCCTCTTGCACTGCTCTGATCCCATTCCTAGCCAGGTCATTTGTCCCTAGGTGGACAATGACATCCAGCTCCCTCCCTCATGCAGCTGCTCCCACGATCCTGAGGATTCGCTTCCTGTCTCTCCAAGCCATGGTGCCACGTAGGCACCTTACCTCCTTTTCCCCTTCCTCCCCATTCTACCCCCTAATGATTGAGTCCCCCACCAGGAGTTGTTCTTCCCTGGGGTCCCATGCCACCTCCCAGGGTCTTCTTTTGAAGGTTCCCAGCATCCTCCTTGGTCTCCACTGCAGGTGCCTCCATAGAGGAACCACTATCCACCAGAAGAGTGAATGATTGTGGAGAGGTTCAGCTGGAGGGATGCAACTCTGTTCCACCACCCTCTCCCTCCCTGAGCCAACCCTGGCACAGCCTCTCCTCTTTCTTGGCAACCTCTGAGGTAGTGGCATTGACCCTGGTGGTCCCTGGGTGGGGGAGGAGGTTTCTCGAATCCTAGCCAGGTCAGCCTGGAGACAGGCAACATACTCCCTCAGACCAGAGAGGTGCCTGCAAATAGGGCAGCATCACAGCCTCCAGAATGTCTCCCGGAACACTGCTGCCCCACAGCCATTGCACTGCACCACTCCTATCATGTCTTATTTTGTGTCCCCACTCCTGTTTCTCTGTATGCTTACTCTCACCTCTCCTTACAACTCTCACCCTTCCTGTTCTGGGACAGCAACTTCCTATATTCTTCAGTAGCCTCCTTCTTCCTGCTCAGTGTCAGACCACCACCAGCTGGGGGGGAGAGTGAGCTACTTTTTTCCTTTAGGGTTGACAAAACCAATGTTTCCCTATGATCCTTCCCTTCCTACTGCCAAACAGGAAGTTCCTGTTGACAGTCAAATCCAGTGGCTACAAAAGTAGAACTGGCTTAGGGTAGGTGGGTGGAGAGGTGAGATGGAGGGCAAATAGTAAGAAAAAAGCCTAGCAACAGGAAGTTATAATTTGAGTCACCTGCTTTTATAGTGTCTAATCCACACCCCCAATTAAGCTCCCTCTCCTCCTACTGGTTTAGCAAAGTAAGTTGATACAGTACCCTTCACAGCACAGAACACACACTCACTTTCTTTCTTTTCTTTTCTTTCTTTTTTTAACCCTAAATAAGACCCTTTCTACTTCTAATAAAGTATCTGTCTGCTTAATCTCAACAGACATTGACTCCTGCTGAGATATGTGTTAAATTAATAAGAAAATGTAGCTTCTTTTAGTTAGTTGCTTTCTGCTCTGCAAGCAAGGCTAGCAACAGCTATATATATACATATATATAACAGGGTCCCTATATATTATTATGCAACCATGCTGCCATAATCTGTAAACTGAAAATCCTTACTTATATATAGTAGTTCTATATCTGGTGGATGGATGGATTAATGGATTAATTGTAGGGGAAGTGGTTCTATGCTTCCCTTCAAATTATATTGGTGACCAAGTGCTTTCTGACTAAAGTTATTTAGCTATACAGTACATTGGTGCCAACCTTGTTGTGTTAGGGACCCTGCTATGGGCGTTTGAATTCCTGTGGTCATTGGGTCTATGCCAGTTGGTACTCTTAGACTGAGTTTTTTCAGTTTAAACATTTTGGCAGCTTTGGCAGCATAGTAAAATACTGGGGACCACCTTTGGGTGTTTGCATTGAGTCAGTTGCTGGTGGGCTGTCAACACATTTTAACTTTGAACCTCTGAGAACTAAAAACTCCTGAAAACTGATTGACCTAGATTTGTTTTTTTATTAGAGCTATTCTTAAAATGAGACTGAGAGCTGCACTGGAAATGACTTTTTGATTACCTTTTAATATTCTTTTAATATTGCTTGATATTCTGTATTTTGTTTATTACATTTAATTTTACATTTTGTTAAACTGGAATGACCACATGAGATACAGCATCTTGTTTTCATGGAGGTACAAGGTGACAGCAATAATACATTCTTCATATGGTAACAAACACAATTACAAACCAGAATAATAAATAAGCAAGTGCTTTAGATAAATATAGCCACAACAGTTATAGAGTGGCAATTGTAGCAAAACAGTCCACCACCTAGACCAGCAACAAGGAAGCTTCAGGTGAAGATAAAGCAGATTTTCCAAGCTGGAGCTGGACAGGGACAGGGTGCACCACATTTGTTTTTTTCTGGACAGGGTAGTAGAAAGCGTAATGTCTTAAATTTGACAACGCTGATAAAACTGTTTTGCTATCTCATCAGAATGGGCTTGTGGGTGTCACTTCCACTGTTCTTGAGTGGTTTCATTCTTATCTGACTGACTGTGTACAGGAAGTTCTTTTTGAAAATACTGTCTTATCTTCTAACATAAGATCTGGAGTGTTGAACAAGAGTCTGTCTTAGCCCCCCTCCCCTTCTGTTTACTCCTGCAATACCATTAGCCTAGAAAATTAGTATTAAATACTGCTGCTGTGTAGAAGATGATGCTCACTACCTCATAAGACATTCCATTGACAATATTGTTTTATCATTACCATTTTGATATAAGCATATAACCAGAAAGGAAATATCACTCCACAGAGCCATCCTACTTAGGCTTGCTTACATCAACCAGAAAGAAAAGGATCAGGGCCTGATCATATCTTTGTCAACCTGGACAAAGCTTCAGCAATGGACACTAAATTTCAAGACAGTTGATTGTGATGAAGTTAGAGTGATGATTTTGGCAATGTGATAACTAGGGAACACAAAACATCCACCCACTTGTTACAGAAAGAGTCAAGATGAAACTTTAATTTTAACACTTTGTTGCCTCATGCTTGCAGAGACTGCTTGGCTGTAATTCCCTTTTTGAAATCATAATTATCCATTTTTTCTCTTAGGTATCTGCTCCTATCTATTGTTAATTTAGTTTGAAGCTCTTATATTAAGGAGGCTTTTCAGTAATCAGACCCCCCGGCATACTTGTCTAGGCAAAAAGTGTTTACAGTTGCATATAAGGTAATTTAGTTAATATCTAATTTGGTGGTAATTATTTTTATTATCTGATCAACTTATGAACATATGCTTAGCTATAGTTATTTAACTTTCTGAGATGGTTTTGTATTCCTCATATGTATCCTTTTGTTTCTCCTGCTTGTCTTAATTTATTTTCACTTTTTTTCACATTATGCATTACAGCTTTTTAAAGGGTTAGTTTGCTGTGAAAGGTTCTTTTTCACTGTTTTGCCATTTTCATAATTTGTGCATGTCTCTTTAAATTTTGGATTTTAAAAAGACAGCAGTTCACAGTGAAAGGGCCACACCCCCTGAGGAAGGGTCATGTTATACCCGAAGCACTGGGGATTTAGCTCCTACTCTCAGTAAAGTTTCTGTGCTGATTACTGCCTGATTTTGTTTTTATTTACAAATGGATTGCTCAGTTTGGTGTACTGTCTGCAGTACATTTGATGACTACACCACTGAGTGGGAATGAAAGGTAGTATTCTTTAAAATTCTATCAGCGCCACACAGTGCCAGTAAGCATCAAGCAATTAGGCAGCTGAATGCATGGCTATGGCTGGGATGTACAGAGAAAATATTTCAGTTCCTCAAACACTGTAAGGTAATCTGGGACAGAATAGGCCTGTATGCAGCGGGCAGGCTTCATCTAAGCTTAGAAGTGGAAGAGGTGCCGGTAACACAGTATAGAGTGATGTGGAAGCTTTAAATTAGAACAGGGGTTGTATAAATAAGTGTTGTAGAACACCCTTGCCACAGTGGCCTTATAAAGGAAGACAAAAGGTATGCTATAAGAACAAGGAGGGAGAGCAACACAGGATGATATTTCTTGATGGTGAAGATGTGGAATGCAATAAACACAATGGATGAGCTGGAGACTTAACTTCTTGAAGCAAGTAGCGATGTAGTATGACTCACAAAAACCTGGTGGAAGAAGGGAATAAACTGGGATACAAAGGCAAAATAGTACAATCTTTTCAGGAGAGACAGGGACGGCCAAAGGATTGGAGGGGGTTGTTGTCTGTGTCACTGATGGGACTGAAGCAAGCAAGAAAGAGGGAGTGAGACAGGTTGGAGTCCTATAGAAAGCCAATGACTGGAATTAGGATTCATGGGAGGCAACAAGACAGTTTAAGGAGTGTGTTACATATCACCAGGTAGTACAGAGAAACAGGACCTGGAGAAAATAAGTACATTTAAAGAGCAACAACAATGTTGTCCATGGGTCTCATGGATGATTTTAGACTACTTGATATTGATTAGTAGCTGGAAAGTATCCAAAGGAAAGCAGAGAGGAACTTAATTGTCAGTAATGAAGGACTTTTTCCTTATTCAACATGTCAGGCATGGGACAAGAAGAGATATGGTTCTTGATCTGCTACTGAGTAAGAGGGATGGCATGATCAGAGCAGAATAGTTGGAGAGCTTGTGGATAACAATGACCATAGCAGGACTGAACTGGAAGTAACAGAGGAAGCCAGTTCACCAAAAATAAGACCAGGGGTTGGATTATCAAAGGGTGGCACAGGCCTTGCATCAAACCCTGCATCATAACACTTAGATTCTGCTGCTACACCATTCCTCGTTTTCACAACTGTGCCTGATTTTACAATCTAGGATGAAGTTGTGACAGTTTTCTTGCTTTACTGCAGCTTCCTCCAAATCTTGAGTGCAAGCTCCGTAAAAATAGTCCCTGATATTGACAAAAGCTAGACCACAAAATGTTGTGCTAACTTTCATCAGTAGTTGCACAGGATGAAAAAATCTGTTAGCTTGCCACAAGCCTGATGCACCATATCTTTGGTGCACCCAGGGCTTGTGACGACTCCATGGCTCTGAAAATCCAGCTCCAGGTAATTAAATGTGAGGAGAGCTATTTTGATAAGCTTGGGAGTTGGTTGTAGTTAACTTGAACAGTACTCCACTGAGTGGGAGAGCAGATGCAGAGCAGGAGGCCCTGAAGCAAAATATAATATAATGGGTTCAGTGACTAGATGTGTCCCCATGTATATATAGAGATAAAGAGCTAAGCAGATTTATTTATTTAAAATTTGGTAACCAGGAAAAGTGCACTGAGCCGAGGATTGTTTCCGGTGCGACCGAGATATTGACACATACTGGGGGGCACAGATGGTACAAAGCATAAACAGTAAAATATATGTTACAAAGAGGCAAAGGTAATTACAAGCATTTACAAAAACATTATAGGTAATACAGATTTCAGCAGTAGTTATATAAATAAACACAATATAAGTCAATTATCTACACAGAATTGTAGAAAGAGTGTGACAAGCAGATGCCCCTATGGTCGTCTTAAAAACTTCAATGAAAACTAAGGTATAAAAGAGGGTATATGATGAGAAGGATTCCAGAGACAAGTGATAGAAATATAATATAGGGCAATACAGTAGGAATGCAGGGCCTGAGAAAGTGGTCTATCCATGAATCATCATGATCATTTGGTCTTACTTTCTCACGAAAGAGGGAATTACATGTGTTACTCATGTGAGTAGAAAACATGATTTGTATCACTTGAATACTGTTTGGCTTTGAATACAGCCAGGAATTCTATCATGTGACTTTATAAATCACTCTGAAATTTAAATTTTTTTTTTGCCTGACTCTCGTGTCATATTCGCTATGTTAACTGAGGCCCAAGATTCCACAGGTCAAGTCTGGTGTTGAACAGAGGATCACACAGGAGATCAAGGGGAATTATAAAAATGTTTTTATATGTAGGGAAAAATGAAGAAGAGAGTCAGAAATAAGGTGGGACTACTGACCATTGGAAAGGGGGAGGAATCATTGAGTGAGGTGAGGGGATAGTAGAGGCACTGAATAACTATTTTGTGTCAATATTCAACCAGAAAGTCAGGTGGCATAGACAGCTGTGGGTGGAATTTATGTGAAAGGTACAGGCTAAACAGGAAGCAGTGCTGATTTTGACATAATTAAGTATCTGGAGAGTGTGAATCTGAGAAAATCCCATGGACCTGACTGTATCCCCTGAGGGTAATAATGGAATTAAGCAGGGTTCTTGCTCTGCTTGCCTTTGATAATTATTTGCACAATATATTTATCTTTACATAGATATATAGATGGTTATGGACAGAAAAATATCATAGTCTGGATTTTCAAATCCTTCGGAGGTGAGGGGCTTTGTGGTGTGTTTCTTCTCCATTTGCATGAACTTTGACTGAAAGACAGACCACTTCAGAAGTGGCTAACTTTTTTGCACAGTGGTAAAATTTTGCAGCACTGACAACTCATGTCAAATAATGAGGCACACAATGTTTTCTTGATGCAAGCTATCATAAATCACAGAAACAGTAGCAAATGTATCAAAACATTTGAAAAAAGCATTCACATATTTGGACACATCTCGGCAGATGCAGGTGGAGCCAAAAATTGGGAATTGCGCCTTTGTCCTCCCCTTTGAAAATCCAGCCTTATGAGTTCATTGAGTCTGCTCTGATGTTCCTCTGCCCCTTAAGAGCTGTCCCCACCCAGTGCCTGCCTTTTGTTCCTAATTACTTCCTTGAAAATGTCTCATTGGGTTTTGAACCCTGGGATAGTCCCCAGCATTGATCACATCGCTGGATAGTACTGGCAAAGACTGTGCCAAGGACTGAAAACAGTCAATGTCATCATACCATTCAAGACAGGGGGCTGTCAGACCCAGGTAACTGCAGCACGTGAGACCTACCTTCGTGCTTGTCAAAGGATTTCAGCCAATCATAATATATGCTGGTTAAGCAGAGGAGTATAGAGTAAATTGCCTGTTCTCAATCACACAGTATGGTTTCACTAATGGAGGATAGTGCCATTCACATATTAGAAAACTCATGGAATTCCATATTCAGGTGTAGATAAAAGAAAACAGCAGCATGAATATGGAGCACTGCACTATATTCAGGTGCAGAATGAAAGTACACAATAGCATGTCATAAAGAGTTGATTGTGTTGTGCTACTGCATGGTTTAATCCTGCACCTGAAAATAGATGGACACCAGTTTCCTAATATGGTATGTGAGTTCTTCTGTTTTTTTGGGGCTGATCTAGCACCATTGTTTTTGGAAGGAATCAAGATGCCCGTGGTTTGTAATAAGCAGTGAGGCTTATAGTTATTTATTTACTGACTGATTTATTGATTGGTCTAGTTATTTATTGATAATGTGTTAGAAAGAAAAGCAGACTTATATGGTAATAGGTCATTTCAGGAGGTGACCTGGGTAGGGTGCAAGGGGAACATTGCAGTGCAGTGAAAAAATCTATACAATAAAGGTACATAGTATATTGTGCAGTAGTGAAGTAAAATACAGCAGCAAATGACAATCAATGGAGAGCAATGAAAACAGAAATACAAAACATACTATATATAACGATATGATTTGAAACAGTGCAAATTAATTTAGGTTTCACTGCTTGATTATCTCATAGCATGAGCTCCTGCAGTACATGTACTTTCTCTCACCAAGGTGGACACCCTGCTTCATCTGCGTGCCAGTCACTGTGGAAGTTTGTGTGTGGGTAAAGTCACTACCATGCTGCAGAAAGTATGGACAAGATGGACCATAAGCTCCTTTTATCATCACTACACTATGTTACTCTTTGTTGCCCAGTTAAGTCTTCCCAGCAACATTTTAAGTTTCCGAGATTCACTGAGCAAGCATAACAAGTAACCATGGGGTTGGTCAAACTCTCTCTCTCCCTGGTGAAATACTTTACATTGATCGTACTACTCAACTATATTGTAGTTGGTGTAAGTACACTGTAACTACATTGCAATTGCAATGCAGTTACATGCTAAATGTGTAAATGAAGAGTAATTACCCCTACTGCATGTAACTAATGATTACCTACTCTGCAGTTACATTGAATCTGACACTTAAAGCGTGACCCATACCTCTATGTTGTTTTCATTAAATATGCAATCAAGCAAACAATTTGCCTTACTTGAAAGCAGACTCCTAATGCCTTACTTTTATGTTTTTTTGTTTCTCTCATTTAAACTACAGCACAGTAATACTCTACTTGTTGTGGGGGTCTCAAACATAATTTATATCAGTTGCAATTACCATGAAATGAAGAAGTGTGAGGGCAGACTCAGTAGATCATCAGTCTCCTTCTGCCAACAAATTCAGTTTCTATGAATCCTAACCGTATCCTAGAAAACTGATCATACTGTTCCACTGATCTCACAGCTTCATTAGCCTCCTATAAAACAACACATTGGCTTTCTTCCTGTGATTTTAAGTGTATTAATTTTCTCATCCATTCTTATTTATCTGACCTAATTATCCTATATTTAACAAATTATTCACAGCAGTCAGTTATTAGAGGATGCATGACTATCATCACAATCAGTCCAGTTAAAATTTGAGATAGAGAGATATAAGTTTTAATTACTTTGAAAATCCAAGGCACTGTACAGTAAAATCAAACAACTGCAGCAGCAGTACATTATCAAACTAATAACAGGAAATGTGGATTTCTAAAGTCCCTGTGGTTCACTGGTAGATCTCTTGCCACTGGACTAGAAGGCTATGGGTCCACACCATGAAGCTGGGTTTGGGCCTCAGGAACCCTTACAAACCTACAAAACTATAGGAGGGCTAGAAATGAGTGCACTAAAGCAGTCCAGACCGCAAAAAGACAATATTACAAGGATGCCCTCAATCACAGCTGGAATAACAGCAGATTGCTCTGGAAAAACATATATGACATCACAGGGAAGGCCCTCTAGACCACACCTCACATGTTAAATATTGAAGGAACACTAACCATGGAGCCTAAAATCATTGTGGACACTTTCAATAAGGCATTCTCATACCTGAGCAGTATCCTCCCCCCTGACTACTTCAATCCTAGCAGACCAACAATGTAGGAATACCAGACCTACAACATCACCGCCCTCCATTCTATTTCAAGTCTGTCACTGAAAATGTAGCCAGACACTATCTTATGAAAGTCCTGGGGAAATCAAGGCACAGCGGTGACTCCCTGGATCTTAAATTTATCAAGCTTGCCCTGGATGAAGTCCTTACACCACTTACCAAAATAATCAACCTTTCTCTTAACCTCTCGCAGTTCCCACAATGCTGGAAATCCACCACTGTCACCTCAATTCATTAGAGTGTGGATCGTGCTCTTCACAGGAATTACCACCTGATCTCTATCCTACCACCACTTTTAAAAACCCTGACGTGCATCGTCGCTGATCAGCTTGTGGAGTATCTGGAATTATACAATCTTCAATCTACTCAACAACACGGATTCAGGACTGGTCATAGTACTATCACAGCCTAATTGGAATTCACCAGTTACATACATAACCCTCTGGATCAAGGGCTCTTGACTGGGGCAACTTTCATTGACCTCACCAAGGCCTTTGATATGGTAAACCACTCACTCCTCATTGACCAACTTAATGACATTGGTCTCTCCTCTGACACCCCCAAATGGTTCACTAGCTATCTTACTAACTGATCCCAGCAAGTAAAAATACAGGATGTCCTCTCAGACAGTAGACCTGTTCACTCAGGAGTCCCACAAGGATCCATCCTGGGTCCACTACTATTCAGTATCGTTCTAAACAAGCTTCCGAACTCCTGTCAGGGCCGTATCCTACTACATGTAGATGACGCCATTATCTTCACTAGGCACCCTCATCTGTTACACCTTCAGGATCAACTCCAACAAGGCTTTGCATCTGTTGAAAAATGATTTACTGATCATAAGCTCATAATGAGTTACAAAAAAAAAACAAACAAGACCATGATGTTCACCAGTATCCATAGACAGCATAAGAGCTTCCAACTAACCATCAAAAATGATGTGGGTCCCCCTCTGGAGCTAGTACAGCAATTCAAATACCTGGGTATAACCATTGATTCTACCCTGTCCTACACAAGGAAAGAGAGATATTAGACCAAATCAATATATTCAAGCACATAGAGATTCACCTTGATGACACCCTCACCTTCATTGCCCATGCTGAGCAACTGGTAAAGTCCACCAACATGAAGCTTGGCATCCTGTACAGACATCGAACCTCTATGACACCGGCTGCCCTGAAACATGTTACATGCAGTTCAGTTCTCTCATCTGTGGATTATGGCCTTGTCATATACAGGGCAGGCACAGGCACAGTGCTTCAAAGGGTCAAAACTATCCTGAACAATGCCTGCCACCTGGTCCTGGGAGTATACAAAATGACTCACTCTTGTGACCTATGCAAGGAAACTTACTGGCTCCCACTCCACCACAGACTCCAATATCAGCTGCCTCCTTGCAAAAAAGTCCCATATGGGGTCCATGCCTAGTGCTACTTCAACCCTCTTTGAGCCTGCATAACCATTTAAATGCACAAGGAGTGCCTCCAGGGCTGTCCTAACTGTTCCCTTCAAATGAACCACCACTGGCCAAAGATCCCTCTCCTACTGTGGGCCTAAATGGTTCAATGATCTGCCTGCAGACCTTGCTGACTCCCCCAGACTTGGCCACTTTAAAAATGGGATTCACTCTTTTTGCCAGCAAATCTGACTGCCAGTGTTTCTGTTAATCCATGGCCTCTGACAGCCATTCTCGCACCCGTCAAACACTACCCTCTCTCACTCCCACCCTCCTGTTCCACAACTGCCCACCTCCCCACCTCCCACCACCTACTACCTCCCCTTGACAAAGCCTCACCTTAGCTGCTAAAACTGCATTTCTGCAGACTGGGAGTGCCCCGTCTGAACTGTAACATGATTGTTAAACACTGAACTGCACTTAATTTGTGCTGCATTAATATGTTTCTTCACAAGTGTGGTCCTGTTTCTCCTCACTTGTTGTACCTTGCTTAATGTTGTAACTGCACATTAATACCACTTGTTAGTTGATGTATTTCTGTTCTGCAATGTTTTATCACCTGTAAATGTCTAGTACTCCTTGTTGACTTGGAGCCTTTGTAAATGAGCCCCCGGCTCAAAGGCATTAATCCGAATTTTAAATAAATAAATAAATAAAACACACAGCACATAGACAATACAGCAAAAGCCATAAACAGGAGGATTGGTACGCTGTGCAGGCATAAGCGAAACCTAACCCAGGAAGCACTGCAACTCACCATACTTAGCTCTGTAACCTCAATCACTGACTATGGTATGGTCATCTATGGATCAGCTACTGACACTGCACTTCAGCACGTCAAAACAGTGTTGAATAAAGTCTGCCACCTTCTTAACCAGTGTAGCATGACAGACCCATACATGTGACCTTTATTCCCAGGCAAACAGGTTACAGTTTAATAGTAGGCTCAGATACCAAACCTGTATGCAAGCAAAAGGAAATTAGTCCAAATATGATGCCTCTGAGTGTTCAAGCCCTTCTAAATCCTCCACTAAATCCACACACCACCAGAAGTTCCAGCAATCAGATTTTCAGAACTCCTCAGTGTCACACCACACTTGGACAGCGTGCTTTTGCCTATAGAGCCCCAAACTGGATCAATTTGCTGCATTCCGGCATGTCCAGCGCAAATAAGTTGGGTCATTTCAAGCACCTGCTGTGACAACACCTAGTAGTCGAGGCATCTTGTGACTGCTATCATTAAGGTCTTCGCTTTCAGGCCCTCACCTTAAGGACAGCCTGCACTACCCCTTGCCTACCCCACAGCACTTTCGGTAGCGCTCACCTCTGTTTATTTACCTTCACCCCTTCAAGCTTCCCTCTCACTGTTACTCCACCCCAGCTTCGCCCTCCTCGTACCTCCTCTCCCACCCCCTCTCTTCTTTTCCCTTTCACTCTTCTGACCTTAGGTAAGCTAACAGTTACTGACTCAGGCATACATGTACAATGCCTCTGTTACTTGTCAAATAGAGCTCTGTTAATTGCCTTTGTCATTTATCCTGCCATGTCTTCTGACTAGCTCTACCAATTCTACATTTAAAGATTGTACTAGCAACATAATACTGTTATTTTCTAGTGACCCTGTATTATGTGTCAACTGTAAAACTAACTGCACTTTGTCTGTTTTGTCCTTTGACATGGAACCTAAAATGAGCTCACACTCACAGGGATCAATCTGAGAATTCAATAAATAAAAATAAAATAACTAATACTGACAATGAAATGCATACAATACTTAGAGGAAGTTGCCTTCTGGTAGTGCCATCCTTCAAAAGAGATTTTAAACCAAGTCCCTTATCTTCTGGTGGTTGTCCACATAGATGATCAATATTTCATGGCACTTTTCAAGAAGAGATGGGATAAACCTGGTGTTCTGGCCAACATTCCATCTGTCAGTGACATAAGTCTTTTAATGGTCAATAATGCCAATGTAGTTCAGTAATTCATTTCCACTATGTCTATCTGCATACAGTGCCCGAACTACCAACATCTAATTCAATTGTACAGAACTTTGGCATAAAGAGTACATGAAAGTGTAAGTACTACAAATGTGAAGAACCCCAGTAAAAGTTCACTTTTGGATGTGCTAATGGTGAGCAAACCTCATCTCTTCTCCCACGCCGATGTCTTCTTCTCAGATGCCAGCGACCATTGTTTTATTGCGGGAGTAAGATCCACCAACAACCCAGCACCCATCAGTAAGTTCTCTATGAAGAAATCCAGGCGCAACTTCAATGAACATGTCTACCTAAACGAGCTTAAGTACTCCCCTCAGTGGCAAGATGTCTACCTGGCCAAAATGATTATGTCAGCTTACAATATCTTCCATGACATTCTATCAAGGGCCCTTAATAAGTATGCTCCCCTGATTAAAGTTTGAACTAGGACCAAAACCTGTAAATGGTTCACCCCTCAGATCAAGTCCTTGCTTCTAGAAAGAGATAAGCTCTGGAAAAAAGTGCACAGACTGAACACTGCAGAGGATTGGAACCAGTTCAGGAGACTACGAAATTTATGTACCAAAACAATCAGAGAATCGAAGGCCACCTTCTTCAAATCCGAACTCGACTCTGCCACAAAGGGCCCAATCAAGCTCTGGAACACAATCAATGATGTGCAAGGCCACTCCCCAGAAAATTCACTCCCGACCAAGATTACCTCTGGCAACTCGACTATAACCAAAAAGATGGATATACTTGACGCATTCAATAACCACTTTGCTACTGCAGGCATGGCATTTGATAACTTCCTGCAAACATACTTAGCTCCCAGACTGCCCGTATGTACCTGAAACTCCATTAAGCTTCATACCTTTCTCGCTTCAACCTGCCTCACTGAAAGAGGTAGAGGACCTCTTGCTTCAGTTGGATACTAGAAAAAAGCTGGGGCCGAGCACCCTTGACCCCACTTCCAAAAATTGCCCACCACGTACTCAGTAATACCTGTCACCCACCTTTTAACTTATCCTCATCTCAGGGCACCTTACCACCTATATGGGAGACAGCACATGTCACACCACTGTTCAAATCAGGTGACCCTGAGATCTCAATAACTACAGGCCAATTCTCTCCTTCCGGTCCTGTCCAAGCTCCTAGAGAAAATTGTAATGCACAGCTGAGGACTCACCTTGAGTCTAGGAACTGCTAAACCCTATGCAGTCCAGATTCAGAGCTAAACATAGCACTATCTCAGCCCTCGCCAAAGTTACTAACGACTGGCAGCGTAATCTTGAGAGCAAAAACTTTATTTGTGCTGTTTTCCTTGATCGAAGCAAAGCTTCCGACACCGTCGACCATAGTCTGCTCCTCTTCTCCCTTCAAACCATAGGTGTGGACCCCTCCTCTCTGCGCTGGTTTACTGACTATCTTACAGGGCGCCTTCAACAAGTAAAAGCTGAAGGAGGTCTGTCTCCCTTAAAAACTCTGCAAAGAGAGGTACCTCAAGGTTCTACATTAGGGCCCTTACTTTTTGCAATCTACATTAATAACATCGACTACTGTATAAAAGAAGCCAACAACCATCTGTTTGCAGATGATACAGTTCTCTACGTGAGTCGCCCAACACCTGAAGCTGCCTGCAATGACCTACAGTCAGAATTCAACCTTTGCAAAGCCAGCTCCTCCAAAAAGCTACTCCTTAACACCAAAAACTAAAGCGATGGTCCTCTCCTTTCATCCGTACAGCTAACCCTGTGTCCAGTGGGACAGTTCCCCAAATTACCACAGTTCTAGGTGAAAACTAGAATTTGTTACAAAATTCAAGTATCTGGGAGTTTGATAGACCAAAGACTCTCCTTCATTGAACATATCGAGGACTTGCTAAATGACTTCGCAAAGGCTTGGCCTGTTTTTTAGAATCAACCAATTTCTCACCAGAGATGCCAAGAAACAACTGGTCCAATCCATTTTCCTATCATTGGTTGATTACGCTGATCTCCTCTACAGCCAATGCCCCAACTCTTACATGGCTAAACTGGACACACTCTACCATCGAGCACTGAGGTTTATAACGGGACTTCCCTCCGACATGCATCACTGTATCCTACTGTATATGCGGCAGTGGGGTGGACATCACTAAAGTTCAGACGCCACAGAAATGCCACTCTCTGAACCTATAGAGCCATCTCTAATAAGCTGCCTTACTATATCTCTTGCTGTCTTCCCCTGAGTATAATTGGGAAATACGCATTAAGAAGTTACTCAGCTATTACACTTAAAGTACCCAAAGCAAAATCCTGCTTCGTCAGGGCAGCCATAAGCTTTGTGCTACCTACCTTATGGAATGATCTACAAAAAACCCTCAAATTAATCACTCTAATTGGTATAAATGCCTTCAAGATGCTTTATTTCTGTACAATCAGAGAAGTATGTAACTGCTTCACCCACTCAGACCCAGTACCGGTGTCTGCACTGGTATATAGCGATGCCTAGACCCAATTTTAAGTACTGACCCCCAGCTTGCTCCTCACAAGCCTATTTGTTCTCTCTCTTATCTCCCTGTCTTATCAACACTAGGCCCGTCCATCCCCTTATCCTTCCTTTCCCAACCTCGGATAGGAGCTCACTACCCCTGGGTTGTGACATCCTACCATGACCCATACTTTATAACATTCAATCCCAGGGCTCACACATACTCCTTTTCTCCTTCCACCTTCTCTACATCCTGTTTTACCAACTCCTCTCTGTGCACCATGCCCTCCTAGCCTTTCTCCCCCTACCTCCATCCCTCCCCACTACCTTCGCCTCTACCTGCAGTATATTTTTATTTAATTTTTTTTCTTCCATTACTTCCTCCTGCAACCTTAGATAACCTGCTTTATTTTCCTATAGACACTTCTATGTATGTAAATACCCTGTAATCTGTACAATATCTGTATAATTCTATGTACATATGAACTTCTTTTCTTCCTCTCTGTAAATTAGTATTATGCGTTGTAAATACCTGGGTTGACCTGTATATACAATTGTTCATGCTTCACCCAGATCCATCTTGCAAATGAGCTTCTGCTCAACGATGAATGCCTGGTTAAATAAAGACTTGATTGATTGATTGATTGATAGAGTCCTCGAAATGCCTCACTATACTGAACAAGCCAACCAGGGTTGTTAATGTTGATACGACTGGGAAAGTGAGAGGGAAGGGCTCAAGCATTGGGAGACCTTCTGAAGTTTTTAACCAGACTAACACTTCCCTTACCACTCCTTGTCACCGAGAGAGTGTAAGGTGCATAAACAGTGCAAAACTTCCACCTTCTCTACATCCTGTTTTACCAACTCCTCTCTGTGCACCATGCCCTCCTAGCCTTTCTCCCCCTACCTCCATCCCTCCCCACTACCTTCGCCTCTACCTGCAGTATATTTTTATTTAATTTTTTTTCTTCCATTACTTCCTCCTGCAACCTTAGATAACCTGCTTTATTTTCCTATAGACACTTCTATGTATGTAAATACCCTGTAATCTGTACAATATCTGTATAATTATATGTACATATGAACTTCTTTTTCTTCCTCTCTGTAAACAGTATTATCTGTATTGCGTTGTAAATACCTGGGTTGACCTGTATATACAATTGTTCATGCTTCACCCAGATCCATCTTGCAAATGAGCTTCTGCTCAACGATGAATGCCTGGTTAAATAAAGACTTGATTGATTGATTGATTGATAGAGTCCTCGAGAAATGCCTCACTATACTGAACAAGCCAACCAGGGTTGTTAATGTTGATACGACTGGGAAAGTGAGAGGGAAGAGCTCAAGCATTGGGAGACCTTCTGAAGTTTTTAACCAGACTAACACTTCCCTTACCACTCCTTGTCACCGAGAGAGTGTAAGGTGCATAAACAGTGCAAAACTTACCTGTGCACCATGGCCATCCAGGCAGCTGTGACTGCAGAAAGAACATTGCTGACACACAAATGAGTTTAAACAGCAGTGCTGAACTTTTATTGCTCTGACTAGTACCTTCAGATCCCACCTGAAAAGTAGGAACAAACACTGTCTGACTTGTGCCCTGAGTAGGACATATATTAGGCATTAAATATTGATCACAACAGCAATAAATTCCAGAAATGAACTGTTCTTTCTAAATGGGTCAGTTCTGGTCAAAGGACAACCTGAAGTTCATTCCTACACCCTCCCCTAGGCATATTCCTGACATGATAACCATGATATATTTACAAACAAATTGCCCAAATGGCAGACTCAGTACCTCCCCGGTACAAAGTCCAAACAGAATGGGGACAGGGGTTCAAGAGCAGAAAAGCCCTTTTCTCTCTGGTACCATTATAGGAAATTAAATATCACTGCAGATGCCATCCAATGCTTTCCTTTCTTTCCTGTGACCCATTTGAAGTCCTATCAACTGGGGTCCCACAGGAATCTCAATATGTTTCTTCATCGAACTGCAGCCCTACCAGATGCAGACTGGCTGATCTTCCCAGTGAAGGCAACACCAGTATAATAACCATTTGGCCTGGATGAGATGTGGTACCAGTGGTATAGCAAGATCTTAGATACATTGGGGTGCATGCTCTGGAACTACACTGCCCAGGCATAGTACAAAGTCCCCAGGTCACATCTGGAATCGAGCTCATAGCTCAGTATGCCCTCCTGGTAAATCTTGTAAATAAATAAATAAATAAAGTGGGTGGTCCGATCACTACACCGTGGGGTTTACTTTTAGCACCCCCCCTGGAGGCCTACCCCTGTGGAGATGGTTATACCGCCTTTACGAGATATGAGTCTTGCCACCGCAAGGTCCTTGACCTCTCGTCCCTGTGTTGGCAAGCAATGATCCAGGACCCTTGTGTTGGCCTATAACATAGCCATTACGATGGCTCTGGATTTGATTGCTGCAGTCCGTGTTTGCCCTCTCTCCCTTCACCCCAGGTCTCTTTGGTTTGCTGGGACTTTGAGGGAGATGCGGAGATTGGGGTGAAGGTTAGAGCGCTGCTGGCAAAAGTCCACCCTTGATGCCGACCACTTTAGATTGATGGACCATTATCCAGTCTATCAATCTACAATCACTCGTAAGAAGGCAGAATTCCTGTCTGAGGAGATTGCGGCTGCTCAAAACCTACCAGCTCAGCTATTTCAAACTGTGGAAAGACTGTACAACCCAGCCTGTCTGCATGTTCAGAAAGCTTTTTCGTAATTAGAGTGCGATGAGCTTGCTCGATTCTTTGCAAATAAGGTGGCAGATATCAGGGTGGTACTGCAGCCAGCACATCCTATGGGGGTTGTTTGTGATCAGTACGGGGTCACTGTACCTCAGTTTTCCTGGAGTACATTCAGTTGACCAGAGTTCATGAATGTCATGAGGATTATCCAGGGTATGCACCCTACGTACTGTAGTTTGGACCTTGGACCAACTTCCCTAATTTTGGGTTGTAGTGACATCATTGGTCCAGTCCTTGTGCGGATAGTCTGGTGCTCCTTGGAATCAGGAGAGTTTCCTAGCTCCCTGAAAGAGGTGGTGGTGACACCACTCTTAAAGAAAGCTACCTTGGACCCAGACTGTTTTGCAAACTATAGACCTATCTCTAACTTTCCCTTCGTTGGGAAGGTGATTGAGAAAGTAGTGGCAGCACAACTGAAAGACCATTTGACCATCCATGATATCTATGAACCACTCCAGTCTGGTTTTCCTGAGAGACATAGCACCGATACTGCGCGGGTTTGGGTGCTCAATGATCTCTTGATGGCGAGAGACCAGAAGAGACGTTCCACCTTGTTTCTTCTAGATCTTTCTTCAGCCTTTGACACCGTGGACCACATGGTGTTGATATGATGCCTGAGGCATATCTGTGGAATGTCAGGGACAGTCCTCAGATGGTTTACATGGTTTCTCGTTGGTAGAACACAAAGAGATGTGTCTGGGGTTTTTTCTTCAGGCCCAACTGCTTTGTCTTGTGGTGTGCCTCAGGGTTCTGTGCTATCACCCATGCTGCTTGCAGTGTATATGCTACCCCTCGGAGACATTGTAAAAAGGTATGGGCTGAGGTTTCACTGTTATGCAGATGATACCCAATGCTACCTTTCTTTTGCACCTGACCAGGATGGAGCACTCTCGGTCTTTAACAACTGTCTGAAAGAAATCCAGGAGTGGGTGGATTCTAGTTGGCTGAAGTTGAACTCGGAAAAGACTGAGGTACTGGTTGTGGACCCGGGTCGTCAGATAGGAGGGTCGGGTGTTGGTTTGCCTTCCGGAATTTTTCTTGGTGGCATTCCTCTCCCAACCTCTGAATGGGTGAGTAACTTGGGGGTAGTTTTTGATGATGGACTGACCCTACATTCTCAGGTGTTGGCTGTCATCAAAACTTCCTTCTATCATCTTAGGAATATCACCAGGGTTAGGCATCTGGTTCCATCTGACGACCTTCCCACCTTGGTCCACGCCTTTGTGTCCTCACGCTTGGATTACTGCAACTCCCTTTATCTAGGGCTTTCTGGGGTTGAAATCTGTCGCCTGCAGCTGGTGCAGAACGCAACAGCCTGGCTTTTAACAGGTTCTGTTTGATCTTGCCATATTACTCCGGTGCTGCGCGAACTGCTTTGGCTGCCAACACGGTGGCGGATCACCTTTAAAGTTGGTTTACTGACTTTCAAAGCCCTACATGGACAGGGCCCAGACTATCTGAAAGAGCTTCTGGTTCCTTACTGCCCTGGTCGATCACTCCGCCCGGCCAACGAGGGGTTGTTAAAGATTCCAAGGGTGAATTTGAAGTCATCTGGTTCAAGAGCTTTTGCCTATGCAGCTCCCACCCTTTGGAATTTTCTACCCCATCGGTTATGGGAGTGTACAACTGTGGAGGAATTTAAGAAGGGCTTAAAACGTTTCTGTGGAAAAAACCTTTTTTAGATAACTGAAGTGTATATTATTGATTAGTATATGATTTTAAGTTGTATTGTTTTACTGGATTTTATATGAGCTGTTTTATATTGTTAGGTGCCTTGGTTTTGGAAAGGCGCCTTATAAATAAAAATATTATAATTATTATATAATACAATGTGAGCCTCTTTTTTCAAATTTAAAAAAAATGTTTCCTCGAAACAGAGGTTAGTCAATGTTTCTTTTTTTAAGTCAGCCTTATTGAGAGATAAAGTGCATACATTACCAGGCATTAACGATGAGCAGTACATTGTCTGTACCTATACACTAAATCATGGTATTCACATGTATACATCTCTTCTTTACAGGTGGACTTCCAACAATTTCACAATTCTTGGAGACGAACACTGTTAGCCAAATGTCCATTCAATGTACAGTATTTGTAGTTATTCCAGATGACTGAATGGAAACAGAAAATAACAATCTTTAGGGCATGTAATAAGCCCAACCCAAACAGGCATTCATTTCTAAGTGTTAATTTTTGTTGGGCAATCTTGGGGACAGGAAAAGATGGACTGAAGTGTTCAGTGGCTAGAAGTCAAGTTCCTCCTTAAGTAGAAATACTAATGGCACAAGTCTCCTACCTCTGTCATATGGCCATGTGTTTTTCCAGGGTTAGTCTGAGTGGGGCCATTATCCTCACCATTCTGCACAGTTCACTCACCCTGTTAATCCATGATGCTAAGGTTGGTGGGGTAGCCTGCAATCACCACAAGGTGATCCCCTTCAGAGTCATCATGCAGAGTGCTCTGAAAAATCTTTGCTGAGTGTGGTTTCCTACCTGTGGAACTGGCACCCCCATTGCTAGGGCCACAAATGTGTAGGGATTGGGGCGGTCTGCAGCTGGTGTAGAGCCCCATGTGTTTGTGCCCAGTGTGGCAGCACTATTGGGCAGTCCCAAAATATGTGAAAATGGGAAACTACCCATTACATGTCCACAGCATAGACTTGTCAAATTACCACTGAAGTATTGTGTACCCATGGGGGCGTGGAAGAAATGGACCACACACTTCCACCTGGAACTCCTTCCAACCCAGGGAAGCAATGGGCATTTAATGGGCAGACTAGGTGGGCCAAGCAATCCTAATCTGCTGGCAAATTCTGTTTCTATACATTGACCCCCCCAACCTAAACTTAACGTATTAGTCCATTCTTCTTCAGTTACAGGGGCCCCAGATTCCGCTTCCCATTTTTCCCTTAATAGGTCCAGCTCAGGATGCACATCCCCCAAGAGAACTCGGTAACATCTCCTTATGGTCCTCTCCTCCCCATAATCATAGCAGCCCAATACAGGAACTCCTTGGGGGGGGGGTGTTAGCTCTTTGTCTACCTGGGCCAGTACATAATTTGAGGTAAGTTAGTGCCTGACTTGCAGTTATCTGTGAAAGTCCTGTTTTGGTAGCCATACTTTTGTTGGAGGTCCTGAAAGGGAACATAGTGTGCCCTTGCACTAGGTACTTACATTGCATCAATGTCAGGTGATTCCAGCTCCAGAATCCAGAATCTATGCTTGGGGGAATGAAACACAGAAACATAGAATTTGACGGCAGATAAGGACTACTTGGCTAATCCAATCTGTCCATTTCTCCTACCTACACTCTCACATCAGACTGTGCACACTCTACAGCTCCCTCCTTTCCTTTCCACTATTATTCCTTTGTGCTTATCCCAAGCATTCTTGAACCCCACCACTGATTTTCCCCCACCACTTCTGCTGGAAGGCTGTTCTAGGAATCCACCACTCTTTTTAGGAAGAAGTACTTCCTCACATCTCTCCTGAATCTACCCCCTCCAGCTTCATAACATGTTCCCTTGTTCTTGAGCACCTTTTATTTGGAAACATACTCCCCTCCTGTACCTTATTAACCCCCATAGGTATTTAAAGGTCTCTATCGTATCTCCCCTCTCCCCTCTCCCTCCCCTGTTCCAGGGTGTACATATTGAGGCTCCTCATAGGGTTTTTGATGCAGATCTTCCACCATTTTAGTTGCCCTCCACTGGACTGCCTCCACTCTGTCTAGGTCCTTCTGGAGATGTGGTCTCCAGAACATGACAAAATGCTGTAGGTGGGGTCTTACCAGAAATCTATACAGAGGCAACACTGCCTCCCTCTTTCTACTGGTGATACCCCTCCCTATGCACCTCAGCATCCCACTTGCCCTCCCTACTGCCTTGTCACACTGCCTGGCCACCTTTTGGTTATTTGATATAATTACCCCCAGGTCTCTTTCTAGCTTGGTGGTTTTCAATACCAATCCACCCATTTTGTACTCCACTCCTGGGTTTCTGTGCCCTAAGTGCATTATTTTGCACCTTTCTGCATTGAAACCCAGCTGAAATACCCTTGACCACTCCTCTAGTTTTCTCAGGTTCCACCCCCAGAGTGTCCACCCTGTTGCAAATGTTGGTGTTATCTGTAAAAAGGAAGACCTTTAATTGAACTGTGGGTCTCCTATTATGCTGGCTAATGGACCCAGTTCATTGGGAGTGCTGGTGATCCATCTGGCCTTCTCCAGCATTCTCAATGTGTGCCTAGTCCATCAGTTTGGGATTGCAGATGTAAGGGGGGAGTGTTAAGGGAATGTGTGGCATGGTGAATAGTAGAGCTGGCAGATATTATGCCATCTTTGTTTCTAGCCAGCCTGTGTCTTCACATTGCTTAGCCCATGTAATTACCAGAGCCACCTGGGTAGCCAAGTAATAGAGGCATAGATCTGGCATAGCCACCCCCTCCTTCTTCTGTGGGGGGGGGAGAAGGGATCTCCTTCTTACTCTATGATGCCCCCCAAGCCCATGCAAAGGTGAAAATTAGTCATTGTAGGCACCTCCAGAAGGCCTCTAGAATACAGTCTGGGAGAGTTTGGAAAAGGAATAAAAATCTAGGGAGGACATTCATTTTAATTGTTGCTGTCCTACCTGCTAGACTTGGGGAAGAAGTTTCCATCTACCCATGTTTGACTTCACCTCCTGTATAGTTTGTCATAGTTTTGAGAAAAGAGGTATGATAGGTTGGGTGAAATTCTTACCCCCAAGGTACCATACTATAGTATTTGTGGCCCGCCAAAAAGGACAATCATTCTATCTGGAAACTTCATGGGAACCTGACGCTCAGGCAGAGGACCTCTGATTTTTGAAAACTAATTTTGTAGCCTGAAATGGCTCCATAATCCTCTAACTTTGTGAGCAAAGCTAGGACCGAAGTCTCCAAAGAGGCTATAAAAAACAGGGAGTCATCTGCACATAGGGAAATCTTTTGCTCCCTCCCCACATACATTTACACTCTAAATACCAGGATTCTGTCGAACCGTTTCTACCAGTGGCTCAATGTACAAGGCAAAGAGCAGAGTGGAGAGTGGGCAGCCTTGCCTCATGCTGCATGAAAGATGAAAGCAGTCCAACTAGACCCCATTGACGTGAACCATGGCCTGGGATGCAGCAAACAGGGACTGAACAATGACTCTCAATGTTAGGCCCAATCCCATCTCCTCCAAAACGCGATGCAAGAACCTTCAACTGATCCTGTCAAATGCATTTTCAGTGCCCATAAATGCTGTGAAGGTGAACTCTCAGGAACTCCTCTGACCAAACAAGCTGTTCAGCAACTATTTGACATTATTATGTAGCAGGCAGACATTTCTAAACCCCATCTGGTCAGGGTGAACCACAGAATCCACCTAGTGCTGCATTCTTAAGGCCATGGCAATTGTAAACACCTTCAAATCTACATTCAGAAGGAAGATGGGGCAGTATGATCCACACATGCTCATGGTATCCTGTGACATGCATGACCCACGAGTGGGCGCCTACCAAAATGGTGACCCACTTATGGTGCATGTTGACAGGGCGAGACACCAGGGAGGTGACCAGATGGGGGGTCACAAATAGCGACAGGATGTCAATGTATGTACACGCACATGGGGGGAGTAGGCATGCTGAGCGAGGCGGGGAGGGAGGAGGGATTGTGAGGGGTGGTGCCATGGTGAGCTGCTGAGCTGGCTCTGTGATGTGGTGTGTGGGTGCAGGGCTGGGTTGGTCAGGATGCTGGGTTCGAATACGAGCGCAGATATGTTTTCTGGTGCCCTGCCTGAATAGTTTCCTTTTTTTTTTACAATTTTGCACCCCCCCTTAACATGCAGCCCCCTGGAGTTGAGAATCCTATAGTAGGGGATGTGGGAGTGAAGTCTCCCCAGATGGGGTGCGGGGAGGGCACAACCCCTGCATAACATTAAATATTACGAGTCCCTGGCATCCTTTTGGTTTGCGCCAGAGGTGTACATTGCCAAAATTGATTTTCGGCAATGTACAGTCACCATAACGACAATTGCCTTTCTGCATTCGCCGTTATGACATGGAACCCATGCTTGCATCCTTCCCAGGCTTGGAGATCACTATAATTTGGGAATATGGCTGGGAGCGAGGAGTTCTCTCTTCCTCTATAACACTCCACATGTATCCCACAGGACATGAGTTAGTTGTTCCTCAAAGGTTTTATAGAAATCTAATGGTAACCCATCTGGGCTCATTAATTGGCCAGCTTTGAGCTTGTCAGCCACTGCCAGGATCTCCTTCAATCCCATGCAGGCATCCAGGTCATCTTTTGCCTCATGAGGTAACCACTGTACCAGCACCCTTTGGAAGAAGAAACTCAGTTTATTGGAGTAATCTGCCACTGAGTCTCCCATATACCGGTCCTTGTAAAACTGTCCGAATTGATCAGTAATTTTTTTTTCAGAGTGGACTTAAACCCAGAGTTACACCTTATCTGTGGATGCAAAGCACTGTCCTGCTTGTCACCTCCTTCCGGAGCTGACAGACTAATAGATGATATGCTCTGTTGCAGGACTCGCTGAAATGCTAAGAGTAGTGCACCATCCCTGCAATTTTTGAGAGCTCTACCTCTCTCCAGCTCTCCTTTTTTGTTCTCATTCGTCCTCATTGTGGAAGTGTTGTGCTTCACTTCCAGGTCAAAGAGCTATGACTCTTAAGTCTAATCTCTCCTTCAACCATTCTTTTCTTTAGATTAGAGATGAAGCTGATCATGTGGCCTGTGATTACCACCTTTAGTCCATTCTACCATGATGCCTCTGATGGTGTACCTCTAGAGTTTTTCACCTGGCAGACCACTATGCACAACTCTACTATAGTATATCATGTACTGTGTATTTGAGAGCAGTGAGGCATTAAGACACCATGTAGTTGACCGTTCCACTTGAGCTAGCCCCAGATCTAGGTTGGCTGTGACATGACACAAGAGAGTGATTATACCAGTTGTGCACATGCCCACTGCATGGATCCAATTTTCAGGAAGGGGGAAGTAATCCAGGTGAGAATATGCCTGGTGGTGAGAAGACCAGCATGAGTAGTCTCTGACTTGTGGGTGTAGAAACCAACAGATCTCCACCATCCCCAGTTCCCAGGTCAAGTTTCTGAGGCAGACCCCCTCTCTACAACTGCCTTCCCCCCATTGCTGATCTGTCCAGGGAGGGGCTCATTAGTTTGTCGAAATCACCCCTACAAAATATACCATGGGTCAGTAGCTGTTTTTTCAAGAAGGTCACATGGTTACCCTGCACATTTGGGGCATAAATGTTTAGGAGCATACACAGCACAGTCTTCCAGAATCCCTTGATACAAATAAAGTGACTCTCCAGGTCTTCCACCATACTGGTGACCTCCCAGAGGCAAGATTTTTGCACCAGGCTAGCCACCCTCAGCAGTGGGGTTGCACCAAATAGGTTGAAGAGTACTTTGCCTTCACCCAGGAGTGTTTCAGTTTTTCATGCTCCTCCACCCAGAGGTGCATCTCCTGCATAAAAACAACTTCTGTACAGAACATTGGAATGCTTGGAGGACCCATGCTCTTGTCACTGGGCTATTCAGGCCCCATACATTATATGTTATCTCTTTGTCTTCCATATATTGATGTGGAAGAATGATGACCTCCCTACCTGCATTGGAAGTCCTCCTCCCCATGCTTCCTGGTCCCCATTTGCCACTTTGAATAAACCATAAGAGAATGCAACACAGTTGAAATACAATCAGCAATCAACATCAGTAATAACTAAAACTGAAAACAGGTTTAACTTGAAAAGATCAGGTTGCTATCTCGTGAGCATTGCAGTTGGTGGTTGGGCCACTGAATGGTGTCGACAATGTGTTGACCGAGCACACATCTGACATTTCAGAGCTGCCTCCCTCCCATTCCTTCTTGAGGGTTATAAGATTTACCAGCCTTTCCACACATATTCATCTAAGGCCCCCAAAACACTTTGGGAAGCCCAGAGGCTGGGAGGTGCCAGCTGCATCAATATGTTCCCTATATTGGGGACTTTGTCTGAGGATTGACTAAGTCCTCATCTACTGTGCGTATCCCCATATTGGAATGCAAGCTGGGGGTGACATTACCCCCCACAGGTGAGGTGCAAGGAGGATTCCCCAATGCACAATGTTGCCTTTCAAATCCAGGGTTACAGCTTCAGCTATTACTACTCCATTTCCTCCATCTAGGTCAGCAGGTATCCCCCCCCACCTGTCCACACATGCATCATAAGCCTGTCCTCAGATCTGCCTCCCAAGACCAATCCATTCCTGGAACTAGATTCCCTCCCATCCATGCCTTATCCCTTTCTAGAAGAAGAGATCTTGTTTTCTGAGGCCCTTCTATGTCTGCAGCACACACTACCTAGAAATCTTTGTGGTTCTTGGAGTGCCAAATTTTGTGTCCCAAGAGATGTTGTGATGGTTCAGACTTGCTACATCTCGATTCCACTCTTAACACCCTCCTCATCATATTCAATCAATCAATATCTTTATTTATCCAGGCGAGCACCATTGAGCAAGCTCATTTACAAGGTGGACCTGCGGTCCTACAGTAATAATACAGAAAGACAAGTTACAATAGTGCAAACAGTAAAAATAGCTGCTATTATAGTAAAAATGCACATTTACAGGTAATATACATTGAACATAGATCTACAAGGAGTCATGGATAATGAACCTGTGCTGGATCCAAGCCCAAAAACTGTGCATTTTGTAGTGGGAAATGTTAGGGAGAGGGTAGGCATACCAGATAGAAGATATCAAGTGCATAACGTAGGAAGAGGTGGGGAACAGGGGTGCAAGTGAAGAGGACCCAATTGTTAGAGCAGAGTGAGGGATTGGGAGGGCGGAGGACCGTACGAAAGGCGACAAAGTGATTTTTACCCCAAAACGTGGCAACATATGGAGGAGAAAAGCTGCCTTTGTACTAAGTGCAAGAGGAGGAATACAGAAGCAAGGGCATAACTAGGAGGGTCCTGGAGGTTGGGGCAGAGGGAGGTGTTGGATGGATGAGGGACCGAATATTTTGTGGGCGAAAGACGATAATTATCCCCAAGTGCGGTAGCATGTGCTAGAATCAGGCTGAAGCTTTTCAGAGTGTCAAAGAATAAGATATGGGAGTTCGGCAATAAATCCTGTGGATCTGTTGGTGAGCATGCTAGAGGCAGAGGCACACATTTCAGCTGGGGGGCAGCTGTTTGCGGGCCGCCGTTTGAGGGAGGAAGGGAGGTTAGTTAGTGTCTAGTAAAGCAGTTGAAAATTTCTGTAATGCCATCATGGTAAAGCCTTTTGAACAAAAGGGTACTTACTGGGGTTTTCAGCTTAAGTATTTTTGGGGTTTTATTTCATATTGATGGGAGTGTGAATTTAAAGGTGGCTCTCCCGACTCGTGTGAGTGCCCTGGGTATATTTAGCAGGAGTTGTGAGCAGCTTCTAAGGGAATAATTCTTGGGCACAATCAGAGACAGACAGTCAATGATGTATTGAGGGAGTTTGCCACTGAGTGTCCATAGTGCTGCATTAAAGTTGCGCCTATAGTGAAGTGAGGTCCAGCCCATGGCAGCACGTAGTGCGCAATGATGGTTAGAGAAGGGGAGGTCAGTGATGAAGCGTATAGCTCTGTGGTAGAGCGTATCCAATTTTCCAAGATAGTAAGCCGCACAGCTACTGTATATGAAGTCTGCGTAGTCAATTAAGGACAGGAACGTGGCTTGGACTAGTCGTTTTTACGTCTGCTGTAAGAAATCTTCTTATCCTGTAAAAAAGTCCAAGTCTTTGCCTTAATTTTTTCAGCAAGTCTTCCAGTTGGTCAGTGAAGGAGAGTTTACAGTTGATCCACACCCAAGATATCTGAATTTCGGGACGTACTCTAAGCACTCTCCCAGCATCGTGGTTATTGGGGGGAGGGAGTCAGTAGCACTTGTGTAGTTTGCAGGGGAAAATAACATGGCTTTAGTTTCTTAGTGTTTAATAGCAGTTTTTTATTGATTAGTTGGAGTTGAAGGAGGTTGAAATCTTTTTGTAGGTCAGTACAAGCTTCTTTTGGTGTGGGATGACTCAGGTACAGCACTGTGTCATCCGCGAATAAGTGAATACTTGCATCCTTAATTCCCTCATCAATTTTGTTGATATACACTGCAAAGAGGAGGGGACCTAATATGGATCCCTGAGGGACACCTCTTTGTAAGAGTTTTAGGGCAGATAGTTCGCCATCCACTTTCACCTGCTGGTATCTGTCTGCTAGATATTCAGAGTACGAGTTTAGAGAAGTAGCATCCAATCCTAGTGTTTTTAGCGAGTCGAGGAGCAGGTCATGATTGACTGTGTCGAATGCTTTGCTGAGGTCAAGAAACATAGCACATACTGACTTTTTATGCTCCCACTCCAGTTGTCAGTCATTGGTTATATTAGCTAATGCCGAGACTGTATGGTGGTTGGCTCTGAATTCGGATTGAAAGGGGTTTAGTAATTTTTCTCTGTCGATGAAGGAATTTAGTTGGCCATTTACTATTTCTTCCAGTAGCTTTGAGAGTGTGGGTAGGAGAGAAATTGGCCTATAGTTATTAAGGTCGCAAGAGTCTCCAGATTTAAATAGTGGGATAATGTATGCAATCTTCCATATTTGAGGGAGGGTACCTTGTGTTAGGGACAGGTTGATTAGTATCCAGGTGGAGAATCAAGTCTTCCACTTCCTTGAGGGAAACCAATGAGAATGAGAAATGTTGACTAATGGAGCCAACGTTTGGTGGGGTCATGCCAAGTTGGGTGCGCAGGCTACATGCAGGCGAGTTATCTAAGGCTGAGCCTGCTGAGGTGAAGTGTGTGCCTGCGGTATCTCTTTTTGTCATTGATTATTGTATTGTAAGAGGTAATTTTTGTAGGGAGCATATTTTGTGACGTGGCTCCCGCCACTTCTTTGATTGTGGCCCAGAATTTGGAGGGACAGTTGGATGCAGTATCTAGTTCTGCTTGGTAATAGCAGGCTTTAGCTTCCCTAATTAGTTTGGTGCAGCGATTTCTGTCTGTTCTAAAGAGGTGCCAGTCTTCCAGTTTTGGGGATTTGCGGGCAGTTTTCCAGATTTTATCTCAAGGCTGGACAGTAGTGCAGCCTTGTGATCTTGAGTGAACCAACGGCATTTCCTAGCTTTTATGCACATTTTTGACAGAGGCACATGTAGATTCATGGTGTAGGTAATGATTTCATGTAGTATAGAATATGCAGTTTCCACTGTTTTAGCAAGGTAAAAACTTTGCCACAAGGGGGAGTTTTTTAGGTCAAGTAGGTATGCCTTTGGGTTGAATTACCTGGTTGACCTTTTAGTGGAGAATTTGGCCATAGTTGGCACTTTGTTGGCTGCCCAAACTCCAGCTATTAGGCAATGGTCACTAATATCCATATCAAAGGTTCCAATGTGGGAGAAGGAATGGGGTTTATTCACAAGCAGGACATCCAGAAGGGTACTTTTGGCTGTATTCTTTTTGTTGATATGGGTGGGCTCTTCGTTGAGTAGGGTGAAACCATGGGAGTTGCAGAAAGATTTAAGCAGGTGACCGGCTTCCGACAGCCAATCGTAGTTTAGATCCTTGTGGATAATTGTTTCCAGGGGGCTAGTGTCCAAGATAGTTGTAAGATAGGAAAAGAGCTGAGTACCGGCATATGTTGGTCTATAGCATCCTATGACTCGGAGTGCTAACAATGGGAATAAGTCAATTTTTATGTCCAGGCACTCAAATCCCACTACCGGTGAGTTAGAATTAAGTGTTGATGCCACAAATCTATCTTTGATGTAGATGGTGACCCCACCTCCTCTGGATTGCCTATTGCATCTAAAGATCTGGTAGTTAGGTATATTAATCATGCTATTTGGTGTAGAGGGACGAAGCCAGGATTCTGAGATAACAAGCACATCTGGCATTGAATGGGTGGTCCAAGCCTGGATAAGGGTGAATTTTTTCAGCAGGCTACACATGTTAATGTGCATAAAACTAATACCTTTAAGAGATAGTGACTCAGAAAGGGAGGTAAGTTTATTTATGGGCCCTGGATTAAGCTCAACATTGCCAGAGCAGAGTAAGAGGAGGAGGAGTAGCAATTTTTTCAGGGATACAAGTGAAAGGCAATGAGCTCGAGGCTTTTTTGGCTTGGCATGGAGGAGGAACCGGGGTGCCAAGCTTTGTTTTTTAATTTATGCAAGCCTAAGGACACTGAGGCTAATACTCTGGCTGTGTAATGCAAGTGGGAGTAACTTGAATTAATCAGATATAAGGAAGGAGGCATAGACAAACCTGCAATAGTTGTTCTTCGAGGAAGGTAGTCCACCTGGATCAGTTGGCAAGGAGCCTTGGCATAACATGTGATGTGTAGAGTCAGATTGGGCAAGCAGCCTTCAGAATGAGGATGTAATGTACCCCAGTCTCAAATTTTTCAGATAATAAACCAGTAAGGGGTATGATACACAGTGCAGTCAGGAAAAGGAATTGCCACAAGGCTGCCATAATTGCAGTTGTTGGGTAAATGAGGGAATTTTGATAACAAGGGTAGTTCGCCAGCTGCTGGTTACAGGATTCCCCTGGTGGAACCCTTGCAGTAACAAATTGTTTTAGTAAGAAAGAGAAGGCAGGAGATTCATGAGGGATGGGAGTGGGTGGTGCTAATGGGTCTATATAATAGCACACAGGAGGGGGATGAGCGGGTGGGTGAAAAATTGCAGCTCTACAGTACCTCTCAAGCAGTCAAGTTCAATGAGGAGGTCTCGGGCGGCGGCTTCAGAGGCGCCAACCACCCGGTGTCCGTGGTCCACACGGAGGGCATCTGAGCTGGGATCCCTAGCGGGTTCTCGGTGACAAAAAGGAGAGAGGAGCTCAAATTAACAGTAGGGCAACACAAAGGCTAGCAGTCTGAATGAAAACAGCTCAATTAGCAACTGAAAAGCCTGTGATTTCCTTGGCACCTTGCAGTCTGAAGAGAGCTACAAAGTCACGAAGGGGCCGTAACACTTGGTTGCTGGGAACATTTTTAGACAATAAACACAGTTTTTTGGCAAATCAGTCACAGTTCAGTAATTTGTAGTACAATTTTCAAGTAAAACAGTGCCTTAGCAAGATAGGATATGCTAGTCAGCAAGACAGGATATACTAGTCAGCAATAAGCAAACCTAAAGTACCAAAATGGTATGCCTCAGCAAGACAGAATGAGATAAAGCTGCTAGAAGGCTTAGTTGCAAAAAGGGGATGGGAGGAATTGCAGCTGTTGACAGTAAGTAACCAATAAATTGAAACATCAGATAGAAGTGGGCGGAGACTGTGTGCATTTAAAGGAGGCCTGGGAGGGGGAGGCGGGGTTTGATGAAAAATCAAGGGGAAGTTTGCAGAGCTAGCACTGAATCAGTGCACATACAGCGGGAGAGAAACTGCAGCAGGGGAGAATGGTAAGTTACTTTACACAGGCCGAGCAGAACAGACTAAATTAAAATATATACTGTAAATTAGAAGCCGAGTACAGGGATGCAGGCTTACATTAAGCCACACGTCTCGGGTGCTTCTGTCTCAGGTGAGTGAGACCAGCCAATCAGGGAGCTCTACACAGGTGTGGAGCCAATAGCGCTACCCTGTGAACTTCCGAAGGCGCTGAAATTGAAAACAGCAAATTGCAAGTGATGATCCGGTTCAGCGTTCACACAGCCCAGAGAAATTGTGGCAATTTTTCAAGTGTCGTACCTTATCTATCTCTTTGGGGTATAGGTGGATCAGGCTTCTTGCACCGTAGAGGTGCTATGGCTGGATCGTGACCGCTGCCCGAGGGGGCAAGTGGCACCTTATCTATCTCTTTGGGGGGTAGGTGGATCAAGCTCCTTGCACCGTAGAGGTGCTATGGCTAGATCGTGACCACTGCCTGAGGGGGCAAGTGGCATAATTGGAAGGATCTGCCTGTATTTCAATAGACAAGCAGCCAGCCACTCCTACTTCCAGACCTATATAAGCAGTTCCTCTCAGCCTCTTTCTGAAGCACTTTTTCTTTGCCAGCCAGAGGCTCTATCAGTCTGTCCTCTGCAACTGGTTGGGGCCTCCCCCCCCACCCCACCATCCCGCCTTGCTGCTTCTTTCTTCTGGACTTATGTGTTTGCTCTTCTGCCTCTGGCTGTGTGCTTCCTTTTGTTACTTCCCTGTTTTTCTGTGTTTGTGTGTCTTGTTTTTTTTGAGGGGGGGACTTGGTTTCTAAGCTCCTAGCATATTTCTAATCTAGTGTTCAAGCTACTTGCTTTCAGTTGCTCACATTGCTTTTGCAATCATTACCTGTATTCAACTCAGACCAAAGCTGTTCCCCATGCTACATGCCCAATTGTTTTCATCTGATTCAGGCTCACTCTGAACCCTAGCTATGCAGCTCAATCGTGCTTTCTCAGCTTAATCTACCGCCCACATGGTCATAGTTGCTTTCAGAGAATTGCGCCTCCCAGTATTCTGTTTATTGAATTACAGCTCATAGTTACTCATACAAAGATGCTGCTCTTTATGTTTGTACACTGCCCCTCCGAGCTGAACTTCATTGCTGAATATGCTGCTTACTAATGGACATTGCTTTCTACTTGCAAACTGCTTTATTATACTCTGGAGGTCAGCTTTGGCTACAGCCAGTGCTGTAAACTAGTTGTTAAATGCTGCATATGGGTTATGGCCCTTCAACATGGCATTCTTGTTTTGCTTACAGTGAGGGACTGGAGGGGTTTTGGTTGGGAGTCATGGCCCAGTGTGGCATATTGCTTCATGTTTGAATCTTGTCTCCGCTGCTAAAAATCCTCCGAGTAGTATGTCACTTTCTAATTGGCTCCGTCTAGAATTGGATGGCTTGCCTTTGCTTATTCTATGTTTGCTATAGCTTCTGCCAGCTGCATAACTTCAGCAACTCAACTAACTAAACAACTTCTTTATGCTAAATAAATGTATCACAAATGAAATAATGAAACTACTGACAAGAAATGAACAAGAACTGAACAAACAGACATGAATAAGGAACTGCCTAAAATACTGCTGCATGTCAGAAATACCTATGTGAATGTATCAGGCAAGCCAGGCTCATTCTAGTGTTGGCACAAGGTTCCCTCTTTGTACTGATGGTCTCACTCTGCACCACTAGTCCACAGCTTGAGCATGAGAAGCTTGGGTTGGGGTCCTTCTCACCTGGCCCATAGCTGGAGATGTCCTCACTCTGGGTGGGCCTTCAGTCACCAACCGTACTGACAGCACCTCAGGTTGTAGAATTTAAGACTAAGCCGTGACGGGAGGTTACAGCAATTTCCTTTGGCTCTAGTGGTTTCCACTACAATGGTAGTCGATTGGCTTTAGTGGTTCCCTAGCAAGGTACCTTCATCACATCCTCCCTGCGACCACCTCTGGTTCACGTAGTTTATTTTTAGATTGGTAGGCTGGGTGTGTGCCTCGGTGGTTGTTACTCTCCTCCTCCTGCCTTGGAGTGGCAGTTGCACAGCAACGTCTCACAACCCTTCGTGGCTTTCCTATTAGAAGGATAGAGTGAGAGTTTCCTTCCAAATTAGAATATTTTCAATCTCTTATTATTTGGGCATCCAAATTGCAGTAACAGAGCCATCACTAATGAAATTATCCCATGCCTGGAGGGAAGGTGACCTAGGCCTTGGATCCCCAGAGATTTCCTCCTCAAAGGGTTTTTTTTCCTCTCCTCCATGCTGAAGGTCATAATATCTAGTTAGTTTAGTTATTATCCCCTAGTTTCCTTAGAGCGGTTCCACGATTAGATGGAGGTGGATGGTGTCCCTCTTGCGGTTCCCTCTCTCCTTAGGAGGCCCCTTTCCATTATCAATGTATCCAAAGCACTTCTCTATATCTTGTTAATCTGTTTCCTTGTATTATGAAGCTACACTGTTGTCATTTTGCTCATGTGTTCCTTGGTTTGATTGTTTTTGTCTTTGGTGCTACTCCTACTTTCTTTTTGGGTTATCTTCCTAAGGTACCTTTAGCCAAGGAACTCGTCCCACTGTACCTCTAGGGGTGGAACCCTCTTTGAGGGTTCATTGGCTTTGGTACCCCTTCAGGGTGGTAATTCCTTTGGAATGGAGAGTGTGAACAGCCAAAACTTAAGTTACACAGTTGCACAAGCATAACGTTGTACTGGACATGTAGGCCATCATACTGGAAGGCTCTGCCTGTATATCAATGGACAAGCAGCCAGCCACTCCCACTTCCAGATCTATATAAGTAGTTCTTCTCAGCCTCCTTCTAAAGCACTTTTTCTTTGCAGCCAGAGGTTCTGCCAGTCTGTACTCTGCAGCTGGCTGGGGCCTCCCTCCCACCCGCCTTGCTGCTTCTTTCTGCTGGACTTATGTGTTTGTTCTTCTGCTTCTGGTTTGTATTTTGCATCTGGCTGTGTGCTTCCTTTTGTTACTTCCCTGTTTTCTGTGTTTGTGTCTTGGTTTTGTTTTTGGTTTTTGTTTTTTTGTTTGGGGTTGGGGGGACTTGGTTTCTAAGCTCCTAGCGTATTGCTAATCGAGAGCTCAAGCTACTTGCTTTCAGTTACTCACATTGCTATTGCAATCATAACCTGTGTTCAACTCAAACCAAAGTTGCTCCCCATGCTACATGCCTAATTGTTTTCATCTGATTCAGGCTCACTCTGAACCCTAACTATGCAACTCACTCATGCTTTCTCAGCTTAATCTACTACCCACATGGTAATAGCTGCTTTCAGAGCATTGCACCGCCCTCCATTCTATGTTTATTGAATTACAGCTCATAGTTACTCATACACAGATGCTGCTCTTTATGTTTATACACTGCCCCTCCAAGCTGAACTTCACTGTTGCATATGCTGCTTACTAATGGACATTGCTTTCTACTTGCAAACTGCTTTATTATACTCTGGAGGTCAGCTTTGGCTACAGCCAGTGCTGTAAACTAGTTGTTAAATACTGCATATGGGTTATGGCCCTTCATCATGGCTTTCTTGTTTTTCCTACGGTGGGGGACTGGGGGGTTTTGGTTGGGAGTCATGGCCCAGTGTGGCATATTGCTTCGTGTTTGAATCATCTCCACTGCTAAAAATCCTCCAAGTAGTATGTCACCTTCTAATTGGCTTCCTCTAGAATTGGATGGCTTGCCTTCGCTTATTCTATGTTCGCTATAGTTTCTGCCAGCTGTATAACTTCAGCAACTCAACTAACTAAACAACTTCCATATGCTAAATAAATGTATCACAAATGAAATAATGAAACTACTGACAAGAAATGAGCAAGAACTGAACACACAGACATGAATAAGGAAGTACCTAAAATACTGCTCCATGTCAGAAATACCTATGCGAATGTATCAGGCAAGTCGACCTCATTCTAGTATTGGCACAAGGTTCTCCGTTTGCACTGATGGTCTCACTCTGCACAACTAGTCCACAGCTTGAGCATGCAAAGCTTGGGGCAGGGTCCTTCTCACCTGGCCCATAGCTGGGAATGTCCTCACTCTGGATGGACCTTCAGACATCAACCGTACCGATGGCACCTCCAGTTGTAGAATTTAAGACTAAGCCATGAAGGGAGGTTATAGAAATTTCTTTTGGCTCAAGTGGTTTCCACTACAATGGTTGTCCATTGGCTTTCGTGGTTCCCTAGCAAGGTACCTTCACCACATTCTCCCTACGACCACCTCTGGTTCACCTAGTCTGTTTTTAGATTGGTAGGCTGGGTGAGTGCCTCGGTGGTTGTTATACTCCTCCTCCCGCCTTGGAGCAGTGGTTGCACAGCAACATCTCGCAACCTTTCATGGCTTTCTTGTTAGAAGGATAGAGTGAGAGTTTCCTTTCAAATTGGAATATTTTCCATCTATTATTATTTAGGCTTCCAAATTGCAGTAGCAGAGCCATCACTAACAAAATTATCCCATGCCTTGAGGGAAGGTGACCTAGGCCTTGGATCCCCAGAGATTTCCTCCTCAAAAGGTTATTTTTCTCTCCTCCATGCTGAAGGTCATAATATCTAGTTAGTTTAGTTATTATCCACTAGTTTTCTTAGAGAGGTTTCACTGTTGGATGGAGGTGGATGGTGTCCCTCTTGCTGTTCCCTCTCTTCTTAGGAGACCCCTTCCCATTATCAATGTATCCAAAGCTCTTCTCTATATCTCGTTAATCTGCTTCCTTGTATTATGTAGCTACACTGCTGTCATTTTGCTCCTGTGTCCCTTGGCTTGATTGCTTTTGTCTTTGGTGCTACTCCTATTTTCTTTTTGGGGATCTTCCTAAGGTACCTTTAGCCAAGGGAATCATCCCACTGCACCTCTAGGGGTGGAACCCTCTTTGAGGGTTCCTTGCCTTTGGTACCCCTACAGGGTGGTAATTCCTTTGGAATAGAGAGTGTGAATGGCCAAAACCTAACTTACACAGTTGCACAAGCATAACATTATACTAGCCACGTAGGCCACTGACTTGGAAGGATCCGCCTGTATTTCAGTGTACAAGCAGCCAGCCACTCCCACTTCCAGACCTATATAAGCAGTTCCTCAGCCTCCTTCTGAAGTACTTTTTCTTTGCCCCTCCATCCTCACCTCTTCCTCCAGCGGCAATGCCTCTCTCTCCTTCCTAAGGAACCTTTAGCCAAAGGAATCATACAGCAGCACCTCTAGGGCTGGAACCTTCTTTGAGTGTTCCTTGCCTTTGCTACCCCGAGAGGGTGGTAATTCCTTTGGAACAGAGAATGTGAACGGCCAAAACCTAAGTTA
This sequence comes from Neoceratodus forsteri, assembly GCA_016271365.2. Lineage (NCBI taxonomy): Eukaryota > Metazoa > Chordata > Ceratodontiformes > Ceratodontidae > Neoceratodus > Neoceratodus forsteri. The sequence continues at coordinate 839,658,623 of CM028131.1, forward strand.
CACAGTTGCACAAGCATAACATTATACTGGCCATGTAGGCCTTTGAACTGGTGTTTTTGGCCTGCAAGACTTGGCTCAGTATTTTCCTAAACAAGATACAAGGAGGGTTCCCCCACCAGTAAGACCATTCTTGGATCTGGGACAGGCCAAGCCAAACTCCCCCCCCCCCACCTAGAAGATACTCTGTGGCTGAGGCATTGGCAGGGAAAAATGTCCACCCTAGATGGTAAGGATAAAAGCAAGATCATTTGTGCTGGCATTACGAGCCCCCAACAGTAGAATAATAACTCCTGTTCTGCACTGCAGTAAAGGATGTAGCAAAGTCTAAACTCATGTTGCAAATAATAAAAAAGTCACATGGAATGAGTCTTAATTTGTCCAGAGTTCAGTCCCTCATAGTTGCTGCCCCTGCCCCCCCCCATGGCATAGGGAACACTCGAACTAGGACTGCAGCTACTACAAGATGATTAGGTGCTGAAAAAAGTATGTTAGCCATATTAGTTCATCAAGTCCTTCACCCAGCACTGCTCCCCTCTGAGTTCAGCTAAACAGTGGGGAGTCTCGTGGTCAGTCCCTTCTAGTATGATGGAGGATGCAAATGGTTGGGTCTAGGACTTCTGATGCATCTTCCGTGCATTCAATACCATCTGCCAGAGTTGAAATTCTGGTATTGCCATCAAGCCTGAATTGGGGGAAGAAAACAACTCTGCTGTGACCCCCAGTTTCTTCAGGAGGAGCTGGGCCTCTGCCAGGGTGGACCCTCTGCAGTATGCATTTCTTCTAGATGAAATATTTGTATTCCATCCTGATGGGATATCGTTGGCCTGTTTTTGGTTTCTATTGCTGCTAATTAGCATTCTAAGTCTTTGAAAGCTAATCAACTGCACCTGTGAAAAGTTGTTTTAAAATGTTCTAATGATTAACTTTTCAGTACCACCGGAGAAAGAAGCTCAAAGTGCATTATCATACAATTCCATACCTTTGGTAGTGGAGGATGTTTCTGCTGGGAGTCAGGTTGCCTGATATTTGAAAGTGAAAAGAAAAGTAAAAAAAAAATCACATATTGCTGTTAATTAAATTTAAATGTCCTGTTTGGGGCTGCAACTCTGTGAATACAAAATATTCGCCATGGTGCTCCTACCCACCTAAATGGCATCCCAACCTGGGCTGTTCAGCTGTTCCCTCACCTAAATCACACCCATTGCAGTCTACTCTCTACACCTATCAACTCCAAGGCACATTAGAAAATAACGTTCTTCATACTGCAGTTCAACACCAGCAAGCTCTTTTGGGAAGGAGGATAGAGTAAGGATGATAATGAGTGAAAATATTAATTTGAATTATGCTTCATGGCTGAAAATTTGGGACCGTGAGTTGTGTAGTACAGTACTGGCAGTTCTACAGTGGTGATAGTGATCATAACTGCAAATAATAAATATTTACATTTGGGGCTGATGAACCAGTGGGGATGACAGACAGCAGGGAAGTACACAGATGGAGTGGGAAAAACATTTGGCAGACACTCTTGCAGGTAATATGCCACGTGTTGCTGTGATAAAATCAGGATTGGGTGTCATGCTGTACTAGCAGTATTAAATGGTGTAACCATGATTGTAAACAAGCAATGAATTACCATCAGTTTTATGGGGGGGTGCAAGCAGGCTTTGTTGGTGGGTGGCGCATATGAAGACACCAACATTTGTGAGACCAGGGAGCTGTGAAAAAAAGCTAGTCTGTAAGTCTGCTATTTGCCTGACTTCGTAGGAGCTGGGACATTTGTGAAAATCTAGCATAGAGCATTTGAGGCCTTTCATAAAAAAAGTTTTAATGTGTGTTTGTGCTTGTATTTCAGTTACATAGTGATTGGGCTTCGTGACATGCTATGCCATTGCATGGTGATCTTGTTTTATTTTTAAAAAGTTTTCAATAGTTCTACAGTTAGTGTTTTTTACAGTTATTTACAATTCTTTTCAGTCAGTTGTTATACATGACAGGCAGTGTGCTGTACAATTACATGAGAAGGGAGAAATCTGCAACAACAGAAAAGCCTGATAGGCCATATGAACAAAGTGATTAAAAATCTGTCAAAATCTGGCTGAAAGCTTTTAACAGTTCACTTAGGTAACCTGATATTGGTGGGGTAGGCAGTGATTAAAATGTGTTGAAATTTAAAAATTTTGAAGAAAACTAAGGTGGATAGTGGTAAGTTTGTTTTTACTGTACAAATATGGCTGCAGTTTAAAATTTTGAAAATTCTACGAGATGAAGTAGGAACATTTCTTGGTTCTGGGTTCAGGCTGTCGGAAGAAGTGCAAAGTAATGTGTTTTGTTTTCTAAACTACTGTACATGGCTTCAGAATCATCTTGCCCAATCAGGATGCAGGAAACTCTCACCCATTTTATAATATTATAATATAACTCATACATGAAACATCTCATAATGTTTATGAAGCGATGGGTTAGTTAAGTTATAAAATGGGCAGGAAAAACTTAACAGTGCTTAGCTAAGACAGGTACAAAGCCATTTCATTATCAGTAGACAATCACTGACTGATTTTATTTGGTAGTGAAACTGCTGTGCAGCACAAGTTCATTACTACATGGTTCAAGTTTAAAAAAAAAAAGACTGCCATTTTTTATCTTGATCACCCAATCTTGTAAAATATGAAAATCTTGCAATATTAATATGTCTAACATGTAATACGACAGATCAGTTTTCTGTTGTCCTGTATCCTTCTCTCCAGCAATACTTTGAAAACAGATGAAAGTGATCCAAGCAAGCCTTTGATGTCGGAAGAAAAGCACATTGAAACAAGGTAAGCACTTGTCCAGGTGCTGAAGGCATTCACTGAAAGTGCCTTGTGCCTTACTGAGCACCCATATGTACAGTTCTCAAATAGGAACCAACACCTGTTGTGTCATACTGCTTATATAGCACAATGACTACACATAAGCAAATAGAGCCACTTTATGCACTTAGCTTTAATGCACATGCATTCACTGGCAATGGCAACTGAATAAGATCTCATTTTGAGGGATAACCTATGGCACGACGGGAGTGCCTCGTTCTGCCACTGGGAGATTGGGGTTCACATGTGAGTCCTTGAATACCTCTTATGGGGTTAGATGGGGCCAACACCATCACAGAGGTCATTCATCTCCTGGGAAGGAGGCAGAGCATGAACTGCCCAGCATTCATGCACCCCTGCTGACTGGCCAAGGAACAGCATTGACAGTGACAGTGAAATCAATCACATGACAACTCTTCCAGATGGTGGAAGGGTAGGGCTGCAATATTCACAAATGCAAGGGCAAGGGATGGGGCATCAACAAAGCAAAAAACACATTTATTAAGGTAAGGATACTAAAGTAATCCAATCTGTTTTTCTTTTCAGCTGGTGCCATGGAATCTTTCACTGCCATCTGGAAAACCATTAGAAATGGGTAACGGGGTGACCGTTTAATGTCCCATCTCAAAGATGGCATCTCCAATAACATGGAAGCCACAAGAACTCCACAGCAGTGTAGGCACTGGGTACAGACCCAATGCCCCGATGTGGAATTTAAACCCACCACAACCTGTTGGACCAGGTGTGAAAGTGCAACCTCTGCGCCACATTGACATTCCATTTGATAGTGCAGCTCTTTTATATGGTAAGATTTTGCTGTGGAAGTTACTTCCTCTATGCATTTCTTAAACTCCAAACTATAACCCTACCTGTTAGCTGCTGTTTCCATAAATAAAATGTATTGACTTGGGTGTCTGTACTTTACTAGGAAGTACAGTACAGCAGCATATAATTAAACCCTAAATGTCATGTTGACTGAGCGAAATTATAAAACACTAATGTAATGTGAGACTAAATTCACTAGAAAATCCAGTTTTAAAAAAATGCCTCAGTTTCTCATGTGTTAGATGAACAGTTTCAACATTAACGATACTATAATGTCTTCATTTTAATTTTACTTTTATGCAGACATCCTTTTTAGGGGAAGAACTTGATGACCCAATGGTAAGAGTGTCAGCTTACCACGCCAGTAATCAGGACTGCATCCCTAGCTCAAACTGTTGTATATCAAGTGGCAGAGGTTAGATTGAGTGCCAACTATGGTTCTCCCTACCTCAAGGAAAAGTAGGTGGGGAACAATTTACAGGCAATTCAAAATAAAAAAAATAGATTATGCAACAATGAAACATTTATGCAGCTCTACTGAAAAGAAGATGCATGGGATCAGGTCACTTGGGATTGAGAAGGTGTGGGAATTTGGACAAGAAATGAAACCAGAGAGTCTCATTCTGGATATATTGTATATGTTGGGAAAACTGGAATGGCCAGGGCTCAATGAACACTTTGAATTGGCCCCTATTTACATTGCTTGCACTTGCGCAAGAAATGTTTTGCTACAGAGAATGACATTTCAGAGGTGTGACACTGCCTAGCCCAATGCAGGTCAAGCTGTGTTGGGCTCATCTTTTTGAAATTTTTTTTTTTTACTTTTCATAGTAAATACATACAATGAAATCAGACTTGGTTCTGAGTTTAGAAAAACAGTTTTTAGCAAAATCACATAACTTGGATATTTAACTCTGTATCCATTGTTACACTAAGGAGGTGAATACCTTTATACTTACAGTTTCAAAAAGAGTTAATCTAATCACCATGCAGCAAGAAATATGAACGTATTATGCAAAAAATAAGAATCAGTCCTAAATATATGTCCATGTGCAGGAGTCTGCACTTAGAACATTGTCCAAGGCAATGTTTTGGTCCATGTATCTCCATTTATTTAAGAATCTTCAGCAGAAGCTTTCACTAGAGCTCCCTCACACTACCACACACTCAACTTAACCAGGTCGCCCCAGTGGGCTTGTCCTTGATAGACCAATGATCATCCAAGATAACTATGACAGTGGTTCACAGTTTATGGGTGGAAACTTTGTGTAGTTGAAATGAATGAAGCACTCCAATGAGAGAGCTCTTCATCCATTTCATTTGCATAATGTCGTTGCTCCATTTTCCTTGCTGGCTTATCAACCCCGGCCTTGCCCCCCACATACGCACACTCATATCATTGTTCCCTACCTTACTGTGGCACATGAGAAATCAGGGCTAACTTCTAGCCACACAGTTTCTCTGTCAGACAACGTAATTGAAAGAAAACCATTTATGATGACAGATTCCAGTTGGTAAAGGTACAACTTTTCCACCATGGCAAGTCGCTTTTTGATGATGTAACTACATAGTGCCATCCTAAGAAGCTGCAGTGTGATTGAAACATGAGTACCAGTATTTGGTGAAACATGAGTACCGGTATTTGGTTCAGAACAGATAATGCCGTTTTGGTGGCAGTAAAGCAACATGTTCCATTTCAGGACAATCTTCCTTAGGACCTTAACCAGAAACCATTGTACGCAACTTTCTTTGATACAAAACTGCTACAGCAACACAAAGGTAAATGTGAAATCCAGCATTGAGAACAAGAATAAGATACTGTATGCTGGCATTTGTGTCCCATTTCTTTACACAGACATATTCTGAAGCTGGCTTAGTGATAAACGTTCACAAAAAATAGAAATTCAAACTTGTAAACCAAAATAAACACTAAAGTGCACTGAGGCGAGATGGTATCTCAGGCAACTGTTCAATGTAGAGTTTAGCATTTGTAGTCAGGTTTTAATAGCCCAGCATAGCCAGTGCCTTAGTGTGTGACCTTGAGCAAGTTCTTTGGCCCTGCCAGTCTTTCAGTCCTCTGGGATTGTAAAACAGCAGGACCCGCTAAAAAGATCCTGCAGACCATAGTTGTGTTGTCCTCCTGGGTAAATTGATAACTGTAAAAACAAAAACATGTATTGTTAAGTGGTTATATATTCATTTGTTCATTATTGCCTCTGCACTATCTGTGCCAAACACCTAAACAGCAAGTAGAAGCAAGCAACGTTCAGCACTGACAAATGTTTGTTTATTATAGAATGTTTTTTGTCTCCTGTTACGGAGAAACCTACTTTCTCTGTGTCCAACAACCCCCATCGTTCTATTTCTCCTTTTCTCCCTTAACTCTTTTATTCCTTTTGACACTTCCTTCCACCCCTTCTCACCCAAACCACTTCCATTATTACTCTTTTTTTTCATTTTTGCACCCATTACCCTATCTTATTGCTGGGTTGCACAACTTACTTCTTTATCAGTACTTCCCTTGGCAAATATTTAACTGTTTGCCTGATTCTCTTTTAGGGTCTAAAGAAATTATCTCAAAGTGACAATTTGATTCAGGATCTACAGTAATTGTAAATATAGCTTCAGTATGGCTACATTTACAATGAGGCTCCCCAGTGATCACTGTTAATAATGTTTCTGTTTTAACAGCAGTCTGATTACAGTATGTGGATTTTTGTTTAGAAATAAAGTTTTTTGTATTACTGTGTTTATACCGAGCACTGTAACTTTAAATGCTTTAAACTAGTTTTACAGTACAGATGTTAAACATTGCTCCTGTGAGAAGAAGCTTTAACCAAAGCAGCTACATCTAGGTTGTAGGAACCGGACCAGGAAGGTTGCATGCACATATGGAACCCAGGAGTAGACAAAGAGTAGGAAATTCAAATTGACTGAAAAACTATTGGGGAATTCTGGGTAACTGGAATAACCCAACCAGACAAACCAGCAATTCAGCAATATTAAAGAGCAGTATCTTGCACAGAGGTTGGAGGCTGAGTGAAAATTGTCTTTACCCAAGGTCTGAGGCTAGAAGTAACTGGAAGAATGTGCTGACAGCAAGACCGTGACTGTAATCTGTTTGGCTGCTGTGTATAAACCTTATTGCTGCAGGGCATCATGACTGACCAAATCTCCACTCCTACCTGCCCTGATCTTTTGGCTAGCCCATGATTTCCATCCCACTAATTTTTAAAGCTCGCTATCATTTTTACACTGATTAGTTCCTCAGGAAGCTCGTTAAACCCCTCCACTACCATCTTTCCTCTCATCCCTCTAAATCTCCTCCCCCTCCCCCCAGTTTTCTACTATTATCATGGGTATCATGTTGTTCCTGGTTGTGAACAACTCTGGAGTCCACTTTGTCAAAGCTCTGCATGTATTTAAACATTGCAATTATGCCCCTTCCCCCATTGTGGCACTCTAAGCTTTGTTCATATGACCTCCCATTCGATGTGCTTATGCAACTGGATGAGATAATATAAGATGATGCTTGTGTAACTTGATTTGCTTTGTGGCTTTCCACCTCTCTATCTATGGGATATACCACCATGTAGGGGTACGACGCATGGAACCCTAGAGGCGGTCCCCCCCCCACAGGTGCTGGGAATGAGTGAGTCAGCTAAAGGTAGGTTAGGAAGAAGCCCAAAAAGAATACCCAAGATGTCAAGCTTTGAAAAGGCTAGGATGATGAATGAATTCTGTAAAGAGAATGGCTAACTTCCTAAGGAGAGAGGGGAGAGCCAGTGCCACCATCCACCTCCATCCAACAGTGGAACCTAACTAACTAACGAGAAGAAAACACTAACACTAACTAATATTATGACCATTGGCACAGAAGAGAGGAAAAACCCCCTTTGAGGAGGAAACCTCTGGGGATCCAAGGCCTAGGTCGCCTTCCCTCCAGGCTGATGATGTTTGATTTGAGGATGTAAGTTGGTAAAGAGAATGGTTCATAGATGAAGGATCTAAATAGTGAAGAGTAACAAAATAGACATGAGTAGGAAGGATGATGATGAAATAGGGAAACTCCCTGAAAGAAAGCACAATTAAATATGGAACATGAGGCTACACATGGATCGAAGGAACAGCGGTAAGGATAAATATGGATGATGATTGCCACAAGAGGGTGGCAGGACAATGAGGTAGTATAAGATCGAATGAGAGGTACGCCTGATTGAGCAAGGTGAGGATGTAGACACAGAGGCTGATAAGGCATGAACATGCGATGTCAACGATTAGACTCTAATGTTATGGGCGATGAATATCATAGGATTCAACAGAGTGATGCAGTAGTGAGACTCCTCAAAAGGAGACATACTCCAAGGCCAAGAAGGCATATTTAGAACCAGAGAGTATGCAAACTAGAGGGGTGATATGCTTGATAGAGCAATGTGACTAAGTAGACTGTTTGAAAGGAGATAGGTTCAGAATGAATAGAGGGATGTGAATAAGTAGGCTCTTCAAAAGGAGGTAGATTCGGAAAGGAATTTGAATGATGGCGGACAGCCTCGAGCCAGCCCTTAACAAAGGGTGATGGATGGGAAGGTATGACTCTTGAGTGGAGGTAGAGTCAAATCGAGGTAACAGTGATGGATGAGGAATAAGGCCATGAGTGGAGTGAATCCCTGATGACTGGCACTAGAAAAGGCATGCTTGGAACTCACTATGCTGAGGAAAGTAAAATAGGAATGGATGCGGGATGAAAATGGATTGAAGCCATGGAGGCTGGAGTGGGAAAGTGAAGTATGAAAGGCCGAAGGATGGTAAGGATGCAATGTGTTAGCAAAGGACCCTGTTGGTAGGAAGAAAACTGCAATAGGGCAAGTCAGAGGAGGTCAGACAGATTCGCCAGACCGTAATGCTATGGAGGCTGGCAAGCAGACCAGGCTGATTTGGCCGAGGCATGGTAGGATAAGGTAACCCCAAAAGAAAAGCACATGCGGAGCTGAGGAGGTGAAGGGAAGGACACGGATTGAGCATTTGATGCGAAGAGGAAGAACGAGGTAGAGGAGGGATGATGGGAGAGGGGAAAGAATTCCAAAGAAGGACAGAGTAAAGAAAGATCAAGAGGTAGCAGGGACCCAAGGAGGGCATGCTCGAGGAGGTGATGAGAGAAAGTAGATAAGAGGAGCAAGGATGAAAGGGAGGAAATTCATGGAGTAAGAGAAACAAGGGGTATCCAGATGTGCTTACAAGGATAATCTAGATTTGCTGATGAGGAGACAAATAATACTGCAGACTGGCTTGGTGGAGCAATGTGTGTGATTGAGTGATGCGAGTGAGGAGACACAGAGGTTGTAGAGGCATGCTTGATTAAGCGATGTAAATGATCAGACCCTGAACGATTAGACCCTGAGGTTGTAGTCAATGAGGAAGTACAGAATTCAATGATAGGAATGGTAGGGTAAGAAATGTACATAGATAAGCTTTGAGGTAATGCTGAGGGAATGATGACTTGATTTATGAACTCGAAAGGGCTGGAGTTATGAACTCTACACATATGGCAGGATGGCCACGGTTGATAGGCGGCATAGGAGATATGGTAGGGACACCCAAAAGAAGTAACAGCAGAAAGCCATGAATGGAGGGAATCCTGAATAGCCTGAATGGGATCAGAATAGGAAGAGATGGGAATGAACAGGAAAATAACCAGAATGAAGGTATCGTGCACTATGGAGCTACGCAAACCATGAAGGTCCTCAAAAGGAGGCAGACTCCGTTGCCAAGAAGGCATGACAGGAACCAGAGGGTATGCGAATCAGAAGGTAAGTGTAAGTAAGTAAGTAAAAGTTTATTTATAAGCGCTTTTTAGAAACCAAAGCGATGTACAATAATTACATTAAATAATAAACAAATATTAATAATAAAATCAATCTTTAAACGCTTTTAAAAACAAAAAGGTTTTTAGCTCGGATTTAAAACTCTCAACGGTCAGGCAGCCTCATATCCAGTGAGGTAGAGAATTCCACAGGGTGTGGGCAGCGTAAGAAAATGTACGTGCCCCAGATGTCTTTAAATGAACCCTGGGAATTCTAGCAACTCGTTGGCGGATCGGAGTGAGCGAGAGGGACAGTAAGGAGTAAGGAGATCTTGTGGGACGGCAATCAAGGGGAGACAAATCAGATGATGAACAAGGAGGAGGAAGGAAGCCATGAGGGGAGATAACCCATGATGGTCAGAACTAGAATAAGCGATAGGCTAAGAAAGGTAATGAGAATGGAGGAGGTACGAAGAGGGATTGACGACAGGAAGGCAAGCACTGGAAAGCGAGGTGTGAAATGACGAAAGATGGCAGGGAGGTCAATAGGGGTAAGGGATGAGAACTGCACAGGGGTGAATCGGAGTAGGTGGTACATGATCCAGGAGAGGCATGGCCAGATGGAGCAAGGCAATAGCACAGATGTGACAGCGAACCAAGCCAAGGCATACTGAGAGAGGGAGTGAAATAGATGAGCAATTCGAGGCCAGGTATCAGGGAGCTGAGGGGGCCAAACGAGTTGAAGGATCTCTGATGAAGGGGTCAATGACAGATGACAAGGAGCGAGAAGACACCGTGAAGGAGGAAGGCTCCGCAAGAGGGCAGGAGGGTGAGCTAGAGGAGGTGGCACATAGGCCCGATGTGAGGGAAGGTCAGATGGAGTCGGAAAATGCAGCAGAAGTCCAGGGAGGTGGAGAAGAGCAGTGACTCTGGCTGCAACAATGAAAAAGAATCCTGGCGAGGCCCAGGATGTTTGACCTTTTAAACTCGATGGGGAAGTGAAGTTATTGCTCCGCCCATCGAACCACGGGCTTAAAGCCCTCCCATTATGACCATGAATCATCTTGGTCACCCTCTGCTGTACTAACTCCAGCTTGTTGATGTCTTGTTTTAGGCGACATTCCAAAATTGTACATTATACTCCAGGAGCGGCCTCATACATACATATCTTCAGAAGGATGTTGATGGGAGTTGGCTGCTGCCGAGAATGTACTGTCGGAAGCTGTCAGCACTCACTTCGGAGACAGCAGCAGCATGAGCAGAGATACTGTTGTTGCAACATAGATCCACGTGGGGGCTAGGGGTGCCATAGGCAGCCCTTCTTCCTCATAGGCCTGCAATGGTCTGTTAAAGTTATTGGGGGATTGTGGGCAAGAGAGAGGGCAGCCATGGGAAGAGGAGTCCACCCACCTATTGAGAAACTGAACTGTTTTGCTTCACTGAGTTAGGGGATTTGTGGGGTGGCTCCATTTACTTAAGCTCTGTCAGCTTCAGAGATATCCCAGAAAGGCTGTAGGCTACAACCTCCTGAGAAAGCCCTGCATGTAAAACCAGTTGGGCTCTGTGGTATTCACCTGTGGTTTTGTACTCAGGCTTTCACTGCTGCAAGTATGAATAAAAAATTTTTGCACAGAAGCTTTAATGTGTCTGGTGCCAGTAATTTCTTACGATTTCGGTTTCTCTCTTTTGCCTGACACAGATGTGTTCAGTCGAGCAACCTTGTATGATTGTAGTAACTGTGAAGCCTAAGGGAGAGAGGTTCCACAGAACATAGACCAGTATGGTGAACTGTGGTCATGGGAGACTCAATAGTGAGAGGGCTGGAAAACTTAGCAGGAGCTGATGATAAGGAGGGGGAGACTGGTAAGTTGCAGGAAGGAGACTGGCCTGGGAGGCAGAGGTTCAGCCCATTGTAGTTGCCCACATCACAACTAACTATCTGGCTAATCACACAGTTGTGGAAGTAAAAGCTAGCTTTTGTATACTGGGAGGGATTTGGAGAGATGAAGTGGTTTTGGTGACCTGGCCAGAGGCACTTGTGATCACATGACAGAAAGAGAGAAAAAAGCTGAAAATATTTATCTTAAACAGATGATTGTAGGACTGGTGTAGAGAGGAGGGGTTCCAACATAAAGGAGACTGGGGGCTTTCTGGCAGTACTGGAGATTAATCAGGAGGGATGGGCTGCACCAGATTACAGAGGGGACATTAGCATTAATGCAAAGGTTTGATGCCCTACCTCAGCTGGATCTTCTGCTCATATTTGTTGCATATCTTACAATATAATTTGTCTCTGTAAATATTTGTTTCTGAATACATTGCATAACATGTATTATGGGCTCAGCCCCTTTGGTTTTTTTTCTCCCATATTCCATTTTCTGTTAATTGTCATTGTAAATTGTGTATCTATAAGTGCCTTATCCTGTTCCACGCAGGCTATATGTCCAAAATTCCATTCGAGTTCATTACATAGCATATTTAATTAATGATCATCATTTTTTATTAATGGATAAACATTGTTTTAGTCTGAGTTACAACCTACCATGTGATATTTTCAGTTACAACATGAGAGGTTGTAATCAGTGCCTGCCACTCAACAACGGCTATGCAGCTCATTGGCTGCAACTATCCATCTGGGCAGGCAGATCATCTTTCCCAATGTGGCGGTTCCATTCCTCATGAACCGAGTTTCCCAAATACACTTTACTTCTTACTTCATGCCAGGTAATTTTATCTGGTTGATCCTGCCATTTTTACCCCTCACTCTCGAGCAGGGCTCCACACCAACAGATGAGTGAGTGAGTGAGAGAGAGACAGGCTGTGTGTGTGTGTGTGTGTGTGTGTGTGTGTGTGTGTGTGTGTGTGTGTGTGAGTGAGAGGGACAGGTTGTGTATGTGTGTGTGTGTCTAACAGAACTGTCTGCTGCACTAACTCAAGTGTTATAAAAAGAAAAAAAAATGATGATCATCAATTAAATAAAATAATATATGGCTGGGTGAGTGTAAAACCTGAATTTTACATACACTGTCAGTGTGGGATACTTTTATAAACCCCTCGGGCTTCGCCATTGGGGCATATGTAGCATCCCACACATTGGGTGGGTGTAAAATAGAGAACAATGGATGGGTAGGGGGTTGTAATGAGGATTTTACAACCTTCCGAGGGGTGGGATGCTACAGAAACCCCGGGAGTGAAGCTCGAGGGGTTTATTCTGGCATCCCACCCTGAGGGTGTGTGTAAAATCCAAGTTTTAAACCCCCTACTGATCCTTTATTTTGTGTAATTGCTGGAGACAGTTTTTTTGCCACAACAATTGTACAAAATAAATGGGTTTGTTACAAGCTGTGGATTTCAGAGTGCGGGTTCCGTGGCGGCTTGTACTGTTTTGTTTTTAGTTTGTGCCCAGTGAGATTTTAATTCCCCCGTCCAGAAAAAAGAAAACAAATTACCACCAACTGCCTGTATTGGGGAATTGGAGCAGGTGCCACGCTGAAGAGCGAGATGGCAGGGAACGACGTAGAAAACAGGAAGATCACGGTAGGTGCATGCGCGGAAGTAGGGAAACCAGGTGCATGAATGTCATTATAACCAGCTGGTTATAACGCTGAAATTATAACCCGGTTTCCCTATGGGAAAAAACTGTAACCAGCTATTATATTCTGGTTACATACACCCACCCATATATTATTGTATATATTGTACACGTCTAGCACTTCTTCTCTTTGTCCTACATTGTTGACTTACTATTCTAGGCATTTAGCACCTGTCTCTTTGTCTGATATATTTGTTAAGCTATTCTATGCAAGTACTGTTTGCTCCAATACCACTACAGTTTATCATTGTATTGCTGTATGCTCAGTTTATTTTAGGGTGTAGTTTTTTGCATCTCTTTTTTTTTGTATTTGGATCTTTGTCATACTGTTGCCCTAAATTACCTGATTCCATTTTTTGTACTACTGTATATATTACCTGTATTCCATTGTTTTATTTTTGCTACTGTATGTAACCCAGGACCGTAGGAAGCATTTTGAAGGTGGTAAAGCCATGATGTTGATATTGAAGATGTTAAGGCTTGGTGGTCTGGGTGCCACCAGGCCCCCAGAAACTCTGGGGGTCTAGACACTCTGTGATGAGTTTTGGGGCTTTTATTGAAGATAAAAAACACTTTTGTTGTGTTTTCATACCTGTGATTCCTGTGGGGAAAAAAAGTCCCCTAGAGTTAGGGGTCTGGGACACCCTGCCTGACCTTGGAGACTGCAGTTGCAACTGTAGAGGGCCGACTGACTAAGCAACAATGCCATCAACCACCCATCCACCCCATGATGAACATTATTACAATGTTCTGTGAAACATTGTTGTAGAACAGCTGGGGACCTGGGGCCACTAGGCCCCCAGAAGCTGTGGGGGTCTAGATGCTCTGTGGTGAGTTATGGGAAGATTAAACACACTTTTCTTATGTCTTTCCCATCCCTGACTCCTGGGAAACAATTATTTGTTCCCAAGGGGTGTGGAAGACCGGCAGCCAGATTGTCCTACACCCCTAACTCCAGGGGAAAGAATAATGTTTTCCTAGGGGTAGGAAAGATGTAACAAAAGTGGATTTAATAATTCAAGAAAAGCCCCAAAACCCACGACACAGCAATTAGACCCCAAGAGCTTATGGGGGCCTAGCACACCCCCACCTCCAGCCTTTATATTAAAATATTTCACACAGGACATTGTAATAATGCTGCTTATCATGGAGTAAGTGGGTGGGTGGATGATGGCATTGTTGGTCAGCCAGTTGCCCCCCCATCTCAGTTGCAGCAGCAGGCCCTAAGGCAAGCCAGACCAGCTGCCTTCTTGTGTCTACCTCCCCCACCTTGCTCCTTCTGTTCTCTCCCCAATATCACTGAGCCAACAAATCTCCATTTTTTCTTTTAGATACAGTGGGTGGGATATTCGGACTGCACCAGGCTGTGGCGCAAGCCTGGGCGCAGTGCAACTGGAATGTGCCAGGGTGTTGACAGGGTGATATTCAATGATGCTAGCGATAACGCACGTTGAATATCCTCCCGGTAATCCCGCATGGCGCGAGTGGCACTGCACCAGCGCAAGTGGCCAGAGAGGAGCAGGGGGATGTGCTAGCACAAGTGCCATTGCACTAGGCGCATCAACCATGATATTCAGTGGTGGATATGCAAATGGGACCATAATGCATACAAGACACAAATGGGGCCATTTGCATGTCATTATGGCACCATTCACATGCAGGTGCACCGATCCTCAGTGACTTGTGCCTGGAGCCCTGCCAGGCAGCAGCCATCAGGGACCGACGCCCCCTAGCCCTCATGGGCAACATGCTCCAATGCCCGATCATGGGCTGTAATATTTAATAAACTCCCTGGCGGTCCAGTGGACCTATCCCTGTGCCTGATCATGGGCTGTAATAGATAATAAACTCCCTGGTGGTCCAGTGGACCTATCCCCCTGCCCGATCGTGGGCATGCAGTACTTTAATTATCTCTGGTGGTCCAGTGGTTCCCATACCCCCCTCCCAACCCTTGCACTCATTCCATACCCGCTTCCTCCCCGGTCAGCGGTGGGTGGCAACACCACCCGGCCCCGGCCCGCCCACCAACTGACAGCATACAGTATGACTGTCGCCCATTGGTCCACAGCGTGGCCAATGGGCATGCAGACCATACTGTACTACTCATTCCCAATATGTGAATGGATCCATTCACATATCAGGACTGTGTAGTACAGACGGGAATGAGTGGGCAGGTTGGGAGGGGATATGGGTACTGCTGGACCACCAGGGATAATTAAAGTGCTGCATGCCCACGATCGGGCAGGGGGATAGGTTCACTGGACCACCAGGGAGTTTATTAATTATTACAGCCCGTGATTGAGCAGGTAGTTGGGTCCACTGGACCACCAGGGATTCTATTGTTTAAAACAGCCTGCAATCAGGCATGGGGGGTGCTACACCACCGGACAGTGCCGCCAGAGCTCGGATGGCCACCCACAGCTGGCAGATGCCGCGTTGCACCCTGCATTATGGCAGCTCACCTGTGGGTGGCCAGCTGTTGCTCCTTTATTTTCTGGCTTAACTGTGTGACGCGCATGTAGGGGATGCACCTGCATATTCTCAGCATATCCCTGGCTGAACATCGGGATGTTCAGAATATGCATGGGCACGCCCCTTTTACCTGCACCACATATATTACCGATGCACCCTGGCACATCAGGATTCATGCTGTGCATGTTCCCCCCATTGAATATCATGCTGGGGCACATCAGTGGGTTCTGCATGGCACAACTTTGTTGCACCATGCATAACCCCTTTTAATATCCCGGCCACGATCTCTAGAGTAGGGAGGGGTTCGTTCATCAGTACCCAACCAGCTGCTGCATTCTAGTCAGTGTTTCCTGGGCTTACCCGACTTTGTTCCTTTAGTCTGTTCTCTCTCAGCACCACCTCTGAGCCAAGCTAACAGATCATTCCCTCTCCCTTGGACTGAGATCGTACTTTGTTTTCATTTCCGTATACCTCCACCACCAGTGTTTTCTTTTCTCCCTTTGCTCCTGTCCTTTTCTGGCCACTCTTCTCCCACCCCCCACCCCCAAAAAAATTAATTAGCCAGTACTGAGTTGTCTGAGGCTGCCAACCTGCCCCTGAGGCTAACTGTCTGATCCTCCTCCCCTGGGATATTTTCAGTTACCCATCACTACTGCTGCTTTTCTTTGTCACAAAGGAAATTCCTCCAAGTCCTTTCCTGTCCTTGCTATTCTTACCGGGATCCATACAAAATCCCGACATCCCAATGCCCATCATTAATATTCCTGTCACTAAAACCCCGATTTGATTGAAAGCCCAACTGAAATAATCCCACGTATTGAAATGCTGAAATACCAAAAATCTGACAGCTACTGACTAAACGGCAACAAATCATGTCCTGACTGTAAAAATGGCAAGAAATCATGACCCAGCTGACTTACTAAATATCCGTGTTGAAAAGCCAAAAAAGTCCAAAAGCCAACAAATCATTATGCTGACAGCTACTGACTAAACGTCAACCAATCATGTCCTGACTGTAAAAATGGCAAGAAATCATGACACAGCTGACTAATTAAATGATTAGCTGATGCATTAGCTTATTTAAATCCGATACCAAACTGAGGCCGATTTTTGCAGTTGCAGAATGGCAGAAGCTGGAGTTGTGTGCGATATTTTGAAGTCTCAGAAGGGAAAGGATAAAATATGTATTGCTGGATATCTTTATGTAGAGGAAAGACATTGTGGGGATTTATTTTATTGGTGCTGCCAATTACGGAAAAGTCTATGCTGTCTGGGTAGAGCTTCCACAGTATTGGTAGGTGGACAGCATCACCTCAATAAGCATTGCGAGCACAATCACTCCCCACATGCCACTGATCTACCTATTTCTGCAACAAAGGGAACAGGTTAACAGTCATATGTAAACATGTCATCAGTTAACGTGCATCAGGTAGCATGACCTCCGTAGTATGCTAGCCTATCTTGAAAAATGCAGCTGTACTGGTTTGTGTTTAAACAATGTATTTATTTCCCACATCTCCTATCAGGAGATGCTGCTGTTGGTAAAATTGAACTGCTGTGCAAGTGGTAAAGGTGATATTGCGGTATTGCACTAAAACAGCCTACTGATCATGTCGGGATTCTGACATTCGGTCTTCAGAGTGCGTTGGTATTTTGGGGGAAAAAATGGGATTTCAACAGTCGGTATTTAGACAGTCAGGATTTAGACCCTAACCCATTCTTGCTCCAGCATCTCAGCATCTCAGCATCCCAGCCGCCTCTCAAATGTCCAGTTAGGTGTATAATAAGTGCCTGCGCAGAACTGTTTTTTTTAGTTTTGATCAATCACGCACACACACAAGAGTGAGAGTCAGTTTTTATCAACTGATGGAATCAGAAATCAACCAGTCCAAAACAGCTGTGATGTGCAACACAAGGAAATGACAAAATACATTTTGGTTGTTTCATTTAAACCTAAGTGGGTCTCTGCCATCGCAGCCTAAAGCTTCTCCATTTTGTTTTGAAATCTGATTGATTTCTGCGACTAGGTGACCAGTGAAACACAGCAGGGGAGGGCAGAGGATGTGACTTATTTGAACTTTAGTAAGGCCTTCAATTCTGTGCCACACAGGAGACTGATGAAGAAACTGAGCAGCTGAGGGGTGGGATCCAAAGTGGTGAACAGGGTTAGAAATTGGTTAACAGATGGGCGACAGTGTGTGGTTGTTAATAGCACTCACTCTAATGATTGGAGGATAACCAGAGGGGTGCTGCAGGTCACAACACTGGAAAAGATCCTCTTCAATGTCTTCATAACTGACATTGCAGAAGAACTGGAGGGAAAAGTACATCTTTTTGCAGAGGACACCAACATCTGTAATAGCGTAGACACTCAGAAAGGGGTGCAGAGAGTGCATAGGGATCTTGGGAAACTCATGGAGTAGTCAAGAGCATGGCAGTTGAGATTCAGTGCCAAAACGGGCAACATCATGCACCTAGACCATAGGAACCCAGGAGCTGAGTACGGGATGAGGAAGGTACTGACAGTGACTAACCAGGAAAGGGACCTTGGAGTTATCATATCTGAAGACCTCAAAGTTGCATGGCAGTGTGACAAAGCAGTGGGTAGAGCTAGTGGGATATCAGGTCACATAGGGAGCAATATCTCCAGCAGGAGGTGGGAGGTGGTGTTGGCACTGTATTATTTGCTGGTGAGACCCCATCCACAGTATTGTGTCCAGTTCTGGAGGCCACACCTTAGAAAGGACACACACACAGGGTGGAGGCAGTCCAGAGGAGGGCAACTAAAATGGTGCAGAGGTTGTGCAAAAGTCCTACGAGAAGAGATTGAAGGATTTCAACATGTATACTCTTGGAGAGGAGAGCTGGAGGAGACATGATAGAGACAAACAAGTACCTCATGGGTGTGAACTGGGTGTGGGAGAGAAGTCACATTTAAATGAGAAAGAGCACCAGAACCAGAAGGCATGGGATGAAGCTGGAGGGAGGTAGTTTCAGAGAGATGTAGGGCAGTACTACATTATTGAAATGTACTTCATTGAAAGAGTGATAGACGTCTGACACAGACTGCAAGCAGAAGTGGTGGAGGCAAAAACAATAGGAGGCTTCAAGCAGAAATGGGATAGACACAGGGGAATATTAGTAAACAGGCAGGGAGGACGGTGGGTCACCAGAGACCAGTTAGGATCTGCAGTGACAGACTAGGCATGGACCATTTGTGCAGACAGAGTGGGCCAAATTGTCTTTTTCTGCTGATAACTTCAACGTTTCTATGTTTCCAAGGCTTCTTTCATTCATTCAGCTATCCATGACCCTGATTGCCTTTCTTCCCCAAGCCTCTCTCAGCTAGTTTAAATTTATTTATTTGAAATATATTGTATCTTACCAGGTAAACAAATAGTGTCTGGACAGTTTCATTTCTAGTTGCAACCTAGGACAGGGGAAACAGGGAACAGCAGGAGCAATTAAGCACAGCAATACATGGTATGCAAAAATTTACAGTGACAAAACAATATTTATTTAATTAGTTTTTTTTCCCACTGGTAAGTGCACTAGGGTAAACCTTCTTATTTTCAGGTATGACCCAGGACAATATATTTCAGGTTACATCAGGGCCATAGGAAACTATAAGGCTGGTAAGGCCATGGCCTTGGCACTTTTTGTCCCCTAGCCCCCCCCCCAAAAAAAAAGATTGCAGACTGCAGATTGATTCCTAGTGACCACCCACCCAGCAAGTAATGAGTTAAAACTTTTGTCACTCTGTCACAGTCTGTTGTACAGAGTCATATGCAGGGTGGCAGCAGAGAGCAGCTCAGCACTTCTTACTTTGCTTTGTCCGTGGGGCGTCGAGTCTCAGTTGATGTAGCAAACTGCAAACAGACAACAAAAGACAGCCTGCTGGGGTTTTTCACGGAGTATGGAGGTTGTTCAGTAGATTGGAGCACAAGACATCAGATCTGATTGGTAATTTATGTGTTTATCTGTGCTCTGTCTGCTAGAGCTTGCTTGCTTGGTTGTGTGGCAGATGGCAGACTGATGAGTGTGGTCGGCCACAGCACAAGTAGAAGCAGAGTTAAAGCCCACAGCTAGGCAAGCAAGGACATCCTTGATGAATGCAAGTCATGTGCAATTAGGTAGAATGGAGGTAACTGGCATCACCCAGTACTGGACAACTACAACTGAAGGCGAGACACCATTGGTGGAGTCCCTATCACGGTACGTGAAGTCGGCAATGAGGCGATGGTAAGATGAGGGAGTCCGAGGAAGATCCTGAAACTGAGGTCCACAGTAGTTCGATGGCAATCAGGAACCAGGTGGGCAGTGAGCAAAGCAGCAGGGAGCAGAACTATGTCCAATCTGAGGAGAAGGTGAACACTTCCTATACACAGTTGAAAGATAAGGTGGACGGAATGAAGGTCATGATGTCTAGATCCAGATGATTCAAGGTGAGGAGCAGGTAGATAATGCTGAAGAGGATGGTCTGGCAGAAGGAGATCCAGCTAGCGATGAATGGTCAGACTTGATGGGGAATCCGAGCTGGGAGTTGGGTGTGAAACAGCAGGAAGATGGAAGCTTGCATGGCTGTAAAAGCAGTGGCGCAGCGTAACTACAAAGCTGTAGAGAAGACAATCACCCAGAGATGCCCAAGAGAGAGTGTTCCCTCATGGATGTCCTGGCATAGGCCAATGTTGAAAGAGACAAGAGCGCGGTGGGGTACTGTAGAAGCATGATGGAATGAGGCAGCAGGGTAGGCTCAGAAGAAGGTCAGCAGGAACAGGGATCCTAAGCAGCTTGCAGCATGCCATGGCTAAGTGTCAGTGTTGAGTAAGCCACGAATCTGCCAGGGATGGCAGCAAGAAGTAGCAAGCTAGGCCCCCACATAGGCTAGCAAGAAGACAGGATGGCCATGTAGGGCAGCCTGATGTAGGAGTAGTGAGTGTGAGTTGAGCTAGGCCTCCAGGTAGGCTAGTGGGATCAGCTGGATCTTTACGTAGGTCAGCCAGAGGAAGAAATAGTGATAGCATGTCGAGCTAGGCCTCCACATAGGCTAGCAGGACCGGTTGGACCCCTATGTAGGACAGCCCGAGGTAGAAGTAGTGAGAGCTAGTAGAGTTGGACCTCCATGTAGGCCAGCAGAACAGGCATGGCCTCCACGTAGGTCTGCCAGATGATGAAAGTGAAGGTGTGAAACCAGCTGCCATGGTGGCTGGACAGGCAGGTTAGGATAATAAAAGGCCTCTGGGAATAATGGATGGAGGAAGGAAGCTGGAGGAAACAAATCCGAGGGGGCAATGGACTGGTCAGTACATGCAGAGGTCGTCCAACATCCTAGAACTGAGGGTGAGACTCCTGGAATAGGAGAGAGATTTCCTGACAGCCGAAAGGGCACATTGCAGAAAGCCAGGAGTGAAGTTAGGGTACCCAGAAAATAAACAGTCGACGACTATAGCGATTCTTCCTCCATACAGAGCAGTGTAGCAGCTGAGGCTAAATCCCTGAAGTGCCATGGTTAGCTCAGAAAATGACTGGTGACTGCAGGTTAGAGGTGGCTGGAGTTGCTGTCGAGTAGCAAGGGCAGAATGAAGTGATGTGGAACTACAAAACTAGGAGACTTGCTATAACTAAGCCACAGTATCAAAATCAAGTGCCAGCTCCACAGTCACAGTGGAACAATATGGATCTCCATAAAGAGTGATAGAATAAAATGTATAATGATAATTCATGGTTTAAATCAACAGGTTTGCCATAAAAAGCTGCTAAAAGGGTTCTTGAAATGTAAGGTTAGACATGCTGGCAGAATGTACTTGCTGTTAATGAAAAGTAGCAGGGGAGTTTGAGATGTCCTGTGCTCATCAACATACTCACTGCATAAGCAAAGATGAACTTCTTGTAATCGATTTTAGAACTTGCAATAAGTCTATATTGGAATGAGCAGTAACTCTGGCAAAGGAGGACTGACATTGATCCAAACTGAATGAATAGAAAGGACTCTGGAAGAACTAGGAAACAGTTCTGGAGTGAGCTGAAACTGCAGCAATGTTTGGGCCATTGCGAGGCTGAGCCAATGCCCCAATGGCAAAGGGCAGTTGAGATAGCCTGCCGGGGTACTGCCACAACCAGAGGGATGGTTGATAGCCTGCAGCCCTAGGCCATTGCAGATGTTAAGCCTTGCGGCTAGGCAGGTGTACAAAAGCAAAACACCACCTAATTCGTGGCAGCAGATCCAGGTGCACGAAGTGGAGAGACCAGGCAACAAGAGAGGAGAGAATTCCCAGATGGGAGAAATGGAAGGCAGCAATCCAAAAGCAGCCAAAAATGCTGGTGCAGATGAATGATATCCAGGAGACCAAGGTAAGCTGGAAACAACCGGCGATGCACGGAAACTGCAGCGGATGAACTGAGGCGTGGCCGGCAGAGAAGGCACAAAAGAAGAAAAGCACAAAGCACAGAGGCAGGAGGGCATGAGGAAGGAAATGGGGCAAAAGCAAGGCAACTGTGAGAACAAGGGAGCAACAAGGGGAGAGCAAAAACGACAGAGGGAAGGGAAGGGAGGGAGGTCCAGAAACCGACCAGCCAGGCCGCCGGAAAGTGAGTGTGACTCGCTCTAAGCAGAGTGGGCATAGCCTGATGGTTTATGTAGGAGATGGGAGAGGAACTATTCCCCCCCCCCATTGAACCTCAGGCTACAGCCTTCCAATTGTGCATATAGATAGGAAAAATCCTACCTATTAGACAGGGAGAGTGTAGGTGATTCAGACCACTGAGTAAAGGGACCCGAGTTATTAAAAGCAACGATCTGAAATCTTTAGTCCCATGCAATAAGACATAAGGGAAGGAAAGTAGAATACTGGGGTAAATAGGTAGGGCATTCACTAGCAGAAAGAAGGAAGCTATATACTGCCCCTTTACAGGTCAGTGATGGGACTGCACCTGAAGTACTGTGTATGGTTCTAGAGTCCACACCTAAGGAAGGACAAGGACCACTTGGAGAGGGTCCAGAGGAGGGCCACAAAAATTATCCATGGGCAGCAGTGGAAGACGTATGAACAAAGGCAGGAGTGTCTCATCATGTACTCTCTGGAGGCCAGGAGACAGAAGGGGGAAGATATGATGGAGACATAAGTTCTTGATGAGAATTTGGGGTGACTGTGGAGAGCTACTCACAAGGAATGAATGTGCCATATCCAAGGGGCATGGTAGAAGTTGGTGGGGAGAAGATTTAACAAGGATTTTTGGAAGTACTTTTTAATGGAGCAGATGGTGGAAAGACAGAACAGTTTACCCAAGCAGGTGGTGGAAGTCAAATCAGAGACTGTTTTTTTCAAGCATGGATGGGAGAGACACAGGGGACAGTGTGATCTAAGACGGGGGGAGGGTAGGGGGTAAAGAGGTCAGAAGGGCAATTGCATAGTAAACCAAGTCTGACATTAGGTCAGACACAGAGTTGGGTAAAAATGGGCAGATTGGATAAACTACTGGGTCTTTATCTGCTGATGAATTCCATGTATCTGTCTTTGTAGTTCTGACACACTTAACACAACAGCTGATTCCTTTACATATGAAAGGGCGGCTACTACACTGATTGTCACCTATACAAACCATACATGTGATAAACATTGACTGCAGGCACCAGATGATGTTTCTGGGACTCCTGCTTTCTGTACTTGCTGCTAGCTATATTTGTACATTTTGGCACTAGCTGCGCTTTAAATACAGGAACTCCGAAGTCCAACTATGTCCAGTGTCTGAAGTGTGAATTTTTACTCTTCTACTGGCTCACTAGACTGCCTGTCATTCCTTTAAACAATCTAGAGGCACTTTTATTGCAAATTTACTGGAGCGGTGCCATCTGAATAAGTTTGCTCTGATCCAATCGCACTGTCAGCCTCGTCTCTTTAAACACTGCAGCTGTGCAGCACTCCCAGTGGCTTTCCCATGTTTTGGGGGCATTTCCAGCTGAGGGGTTTGTGAATGGCAGTGGCACTGGTGCAGACAAAGCAGCATTTTTACACACTTGCAAAAAATGCCTGTACCGGTGCACACTGGTCCATATTCCCAGCAAACCAGGGAATGCTCTGCACCACAACAGAGTGTAATGGAACAGCTTGCAATGCTCTGGCAGCTCTTTGCACTGCCAGATCAACGCTGCTGCAACTAATCTGCACTGCTGCTGGCACCAGTGCAGATCTGGTAGTGTAAAAGCCCCATCTCTCTCTCTCTCTCTCCTCTCCCCCCCCCCACACAGTGGAACTGTCATGCCCTACACATAGAACATTGACACAAGTGACTACATGCTCGAAGGCCCTCAAAATCTCAGCAGATCTCAGCTTACTGTCTGCCGTTGTTAGGATATTTAAACCTGCAGTTTTTCTCAAGTGTGCAACAGCTTTTGAAACATCTACAACATTTCCAATGGTTCCAGCTACCTTATGGTTCCTTGTGTGGTTAAATGAGACACAGATGGCAAATTTAAAACAAAATCTGCCATTTGAAAGTGCAGCAATATGGCATTAAATTCCAAACTGGACACAAGTTGCAGGTTCTGTTTACATGCCATTTATCAGAATGGCTCAATGTATATTCATTTATATATTGATATAAAGGAAGATAGATTTAAACCAGTTGGATTAACTAATGTGCACCAGGATTTTGCACAATTGAAATGTATACATAAATGCACACTGATTTAGGCAGGAAAGAAGACCATTGGTTCAGTGAGTTCCTCCCTCCCTCCAGCTCAGTAAGAGTGTCCTGACCTCTCTTTTTCTTCATAGTACTTATCAAGTATGAGCTTGAAATTTGTTACATTATTATCTGATACCTTGTACTCTTAGTCTATTCTGAGTGACCACCACACATCATGTGAAGTAGTTCTTCCTGATCTTTCCTTCAGTCTTTGTCCTTTCAGTGATAATATACTGTATAGCCCCCTGTCCTGCTGTCCTTCTGTCCTTAGGCATCTAGAAGAGTTGCATTTGATCTGATGGAGTTATCCATGTGATTCTTCTATTTTTCCATGGAAAACTACCCCGAGTTCTGTTAGTAAATCTTCATTGCCCATGTTTTCTAAACCTTCAACATCTCCTCTGTACTTTCTCAAGCTTGTCAATATTTTTCCTCAGATATGAAGACCAGAATCACACACAGTATTCCAGGAGTTGCCTGACCAGGGATCTTTGAAGCGGGGTTATAACATCACTTGATCAGCTTGCAAAGTTTCTCTAGATGCATGCAATGATTTTGTTTGCTATGTTAACCTTTACTCCACACAGTTCTTCCCATTTCAGGTCACTGCTGATCAGAACTTACAGTTTTTTACCTGCCTGGTTTCAGTAATCTGTGCCACTTAGGTGGTCATTGCTTTCATGTGCCTCTTTCCTAGATGCACCTTGCATTTCTTAAAACTGAAAATCATCTGCCATTTCTCTGGCCTATTCACAAGCCAGATTAGATCCTTCTGCATTTCATCTCTCTGATGCTGTGATGTAAATACTTTTCACATCTTGGTGACATAAGCAAACCTGGAGATCTGCCTACTGGTAGCCACCTCATGGTCACTTCTAAATATTTTGAACAATGTAAGTCCCAGGATGGACCCCTGTGGGACACTGCTGGTCACTTATTTCCATGTAAATACCAGATTTCATTCTAGATGTAACCCCTCCCTTTGGGACTGTACAGTTCTGTGCACCTTAGGTTCTTTTTGGGCTAGTAATCAAATTGCTAATTCCCCTCTGCCACATCAGCAGGAGCTTCTGCGGGTAAGAGGTCAACGCTGATGCGCAGGGGTATAAATTTATGTTTAGACATGTCAAAACAGAGAGCCCATGCAGTAATAGGGGAGTCAGGGTGGAGGCTGCGTGAGAGTGGGGCCAATTGCCCGCTCTCTGGGTAATGAGATCATTTTTCCAGTGGTGGGCATCTGGTGAGTTTGGCAGGTGGACATGGTGGCAGCCATCAGCCTAGACCACAGAGTGGGTCCACTAAAATTCTCCCCTGTGGAGTAAAGACAAACCTGTGGGCAGGGAGAAGGAGATTATAGGGTAGAGATTTGGGGATGCTGCTTGAATGGCTCTGTGAGAGTACCCAGCTTGAAGAGAGAGACAGACTAGAAGGGAGTCGCCAGAGGGACCTGCAGGTTACAGCCATGCCATAGTGTCCTGGGAAAAGGTTTTGGAGCTTGAGAGGTGGATGGGTCCAGAGGGAGACAGGGTTTGCATCACAGCCCTTGGAGATATGGTAAAACTGGAGAGGATCCATATTAACCAATGGGCTGGTATCAAGTTTTCCCACAAGCTTTCTCATAAAAAGGCAACATGTTTGTGTGGCATGAGCTATTGCTGAATCCATACTGTGTGTTGCTTCTAAGTTTTGTAGTGCCCCAAAGTAAGGGAATAAAGGAATGGGGTACCACAGTATAAAAATAGAGGGGATTTAGACTGCCCCAGGTGTCCCGGTGGTGTTGTGAGGCATGAGGGGCTGTGTTTTGGAGCCCTTTGTAGTGTCCCCCCAGGGAATTGTCAGGCAGGGCATATTATAATAAAAAAAAAAAAAAGGTTTTCTCTTGTCTCTCTGCAGCCTGCTTGTCCCATTCCACCCCCAAAGCAGGCAGAACAGTGTGGGCACCCACGCACTGGGACCACTGTCCCTGGCCAGTGCATGGTACATTTTCAAAAAACGCTGCTGTTGGAGGTGGCACAGACTCGCGGTTCGAAAACTAGAACCCTGAGTGCCTTTTCAAGTGGAGAGAACTGTTTTCCCTGGTAGTTCGTGCTGGACTGTTGAGTGGAGAGGATCATGAGAGTGCGATGGGGACCTGGTCTTACCTGTTGTGTG
The DNA here is from genome assembly GCA_016271365.2 of Neoceratodus forsteri. Lineage (NCBI taxonomy): Eukaryota > Metazoa > Chordata > Ceratodontiformes > Ceratodontidae > Neoceratodus > Neoceratodus forsteri. The sequence goes on from CM028131.1 coordinate 839,684,997, forward strand.
TTGAAGTCCCATCAACTCTGCATGGTGCCCTCCTCCAGCCAGCAAAGAAGATTGCTGCTCCTGTAGTGCGCTGATCCATTTTGCAGTTGAAGTCCGGCGGTTCCCTGAAGGAAGATCCTGTCCCTGCGGCGGTGTGGGCTCTGTGTAGTCCCATTTTTTTTTTTATTGTTCCCTTGCCAGTGTTCTGGTCCCTCGTCAGCAGCACAGAAGAGCTGCATCATCGACTGAGACTCCCGAACCATCTTCCCTCGAAAAGCCCCCTGCTGTCCACCACATCACCTGCTTCCTTCAGCCTTCAGTTCCCTCACTCTGCCAGGACCTCCCCCCTCCCTGAACAGCTCCTTCGCCCTGGGCCAGGGTGGTGAGTCAGGCAGCAGTACAGTGAAGAGTGCTGTCTGCCTAAATTAAATAGAAAAAAAAGGTTAAATTGTTTAGCACAGGAAGTGCCATCATGGGACTGGGAGAGTAGAGTCAACTAAAAAGTAAATATTCTGGGCAGCAACACCCACAGAGAGGGGCCAGCCATAGAGGCCCATACAGGACTTCATGAATATTGGTAAAGGTGGCGGATCAGGGGTCGGGATGGCCCCGATGAATGATGGCAAGGCCTGGGGAAGGCTTGTAGAATAAAAGGGGCAATGTCAAGCCCCAAGCATTAGAAGAGCAATACTAGGCCCTGTGATAAAGGGGCAGCAAAGGCCCCAGCATTAAAGGGGGCAGCTGAAGGGCCCCAGTACTAGAAAGGGGTAGCAAAGGCTCCAGCATCAAAAAGGCAATGTTAGGTCCAGTGGTGGAAAGGGGGCAGCAAGGCCCATTGGCTTTAAAAAGGGCAATGTGAGGCCCAGTGGTGGAAAGGGGACAGCAACGGCCCCAAGTAATAAAGGGACAATGTTAGGCCCACAGTGGTTAAAGGGGTATCTTAGAGTCTAAGCATTTCAAAGGGGCTTTGCCAGTAGGCCCATTGTGGTTAAGAGGGGCCCAGCAGTTATAAGGGCAAGAGAGGGCCAGAGTGGAGAAAAGGGCATTCACCCAAAGGTTTCTAGAGGGGTAGCCAGATCCTGGTACAAAAGGGACCTGCAAGCACAGTACTTATGGGAAGGGTCAGCAAAGAAAAAGAAAGGTGCTTAGAACACAACTGTTATGTAGTGACTGTCCTTTCATGAAAATGTGTATCTGAACTGTTGTGTTGATTGCAAAGTACTAAGACTGTGTTGTTACTGGGATTGTGGTTATTTGCCCCTGCAACGAACAATTGTCCTGAAAATTTGCTCATTTGCCCCTGCAATGAACAATTGCCCTGGAACTTTGGTCATTTGTCCCCGCAATGAACAATTGCCCTAGAACTTTAGTCATTTGCCCCTGCAATGAACAATTGCCCTGGATTCTGGTAATTTGCCCCTGTTCCTGGCAAATAGCCCTTGCAATGAACAATTGCCCTGGATTCTGATAATTTGCTCCTGTTTCTGGCAACTTACCCCATCAAAGAACAATTCTCTTGGTGCAGTGTGAAAGTGTATCTGCCAGCTCTAGTGTTGCCAATATATGTGTATAGACTCAATCTTCTGCTACGATACTGCTCTATGGTATGGTCTGCCATCCTACTCATATGGAATCAGTCTCTACCCAGAGGAAGACATCTTTCAACAGCTCTCTCCTCCAGAAGGTATTTGCTCAGAAGATCATTGACCATATTCCTGTCACCCGCTGAAGTCGAGTTCGCCAAAGTCAAGTACATCGAAACCCGTGCAAGTTGCACCCGCCGTTTCTTGTTTTCTTCAGTTAAAAGTCAAGTACGCCGAAATCCAAGTGCATCACTTCTGCTGTTCCAGTATTGTCTCTTGGTTTCTGATCCGGATGTCCTGAAGTTGGCTGCCCTTAGAAGAGTGTGCTTGTCTTGGAAGAACCTTGTCTACGTACCCTGGTCATTCACCGTAAGCTGAGTCTCTCGAAGCCCAGTGCAGGACGTGTCTGTCATTTCATTGTTTCATTCCAGTTTCCTGTGTTGACACTTCAGAATCATCCATTTTCACCTCAGATTTTCCTGGTTCCTGGTTGCATCAGATATCCATCTTCACCTCAGATTCTTCTGGTTTCTGGTTGCAACTGATGTCCATCTTCACCTCGGATTCTTCTGGTTCCTGGTTGTATCTGAATTGCCACAATATCATCCAGTCCTTGTTAGTCTTCCAGTGGGTTCATCACCAAGTATCTTCCTTCTTCTCTTCAATCCTTGGCAGCCCCAAAGTGGGTTTTGGCCAGTGAGCTTTCTTTATCTAGTTTGGATCTGATATCCCTCCAGTGAGCTCATCCCAGGAACCTGTTACTCTTGTTCCTTATTGCCGACAGCCTCGGAGAGAGAGAGTTTTATGCCGAGAAATATATGGTCTGTCTAAAAAACCTCTCACCACCCCAGCGGCCTTAGCTAGGTCTGTGCTGGGACCAATATCTGAGTGTCATAGGAAATTCCTTTTCCCTATTTCTGTAGCTACCAACTCTACTCGACAGTGCACATGAAAACTTCATCAATGACTGGACTCTGTATTGTCTTTGCATGGACATTGCTGTAATTGACCTGAGTCAGTATTGTGAGATCTTTCAAGGGGTAGTCATTGCATTCCAATACCCTAGGCAGTACTAAAGATGACATAGAGTATTGTACTACTATACTATAATTGATCCTAAGAAATAACGCAGAGTATAGTGGCACTAGGCCGAGATGCACCTCAGAATTAGCATGCAATTTTAGGTACTTGATTCTAAAACTTGCATTCTCAGAGAGTCGGTACTGGTTTAGTTGTTTTGTAGTGTGGTATAAGAAGTGGCTGTTCATGTTCCCTAGTGTTCTGTTTACCCCTCCTGTGACCGTGTTATCTTACCCCTGTTGTTAAATAAAGCCCAGCGGACATCAAAGTCATTGGACAACTCCTGTCTCTCCTTGTTGGATAAAGTTCATCTATCCTAATTAATTTGGACCTTGGTGCTCATCACCATCGCTGAAGCAGAGCAGAGCACCACAGTCTTTTATCAGTTGTTTGTTCTTCTAAGTAATCCTTTATAACTGATTCCATTACCTTATCCACAAAAGTCAAACGGATAGGTTTGTAGTTGTCTATTTGGGATTTACTGCGCTTTTATTCAGTGATATCACAATCACCTGCAGCCAATCACTGACACCTGCTTCAGATCTGAAGGAGTTATTAAAAATGGTTTCTAATGGTTTCCCTACTTCATTGGCAAACTCCTTGGATGGAGGCCATCTGGACCTACTGAATTATTAACATTAAGATTTTTTAATTTGTAATACTTTCCAGCTCTAAATTTATTCCATAAATTGTGCTATCATTAAACCTTAATCCAGATGTGATATCTGCTTGCTGCATGGATTTATTGAACACTGAACAGAAACATTCATTAAGAAGAAGAAAAAGAAGAAGAATTAGCATTTATATAGCACTTTTCATACACAGAATCCCAAAGCGCTTTACAAGAAATGCTAGACTGGTAGTGAAGTGACTGAATGTGTGGTGGCGGGCATATCGCACATCATCACCTACACACAGCCTGGATAATTGCATGAACCAGTTTATGGGAAGGGGAATGTTGGCTAGGACACCGGGAATGTTCCCTGCTCTTTGTGAAGAGTACCCTGGGTTCTTTTACTTCCACCTGGACATCCACCAGGACAACACCAGGATGGGCAGAAGAGACCCAAGTTTAACGTCTCATCCGAAGGACTTCACATCCCACCAGTACAGCACCCCTCAATACTGCACTCGGATGCCAGCAATTTTTAGGTGCAAGTCCAATCCTGGTGTGGGACGAGAACCCACGACCTTCTGGTCCAGAGGCGGATGTGCTACCAACTGAGCCACGCTGACACCAAGTATCTTCCTTCTTCTTTTCTATCCTTGGCAGCCCCAAAGTGGGTTTTGGCCAGTGATCTTTCTTTATCTAGTTTGGATCTGATATCCCTCCAGTGGGCTCATCCCAGGAACCTGTTCCTCTTGTTCGTTATTGCCGACAGCCTCGGAGAGAGTGGGTCTTTATTGACCTTCAACTGATCTTCCACATTTTTTTATTAAATCTCCATATTATAGCCATCCAGTTCCCTCCTCATGCTTTCAGTCCCTTTCAAACACTTTATCCCTTATCCACAGCACTGTGCCGGACCTATGGAAATCTGCAAGAGTAACACCTGTCTTTAAAAAAAGGTGACCCAAAGGACATGGCCAAGTTATCTTGTTGTTGAAGTTTTTGTGTGCACTGTTGAGTAGAGTTGGTAGCTACAGAAATAGGGATAAGGAATTTCCTATGACACTCAGATATTTGTCCCAGCACAGACCTAGCTAAGGCCACTGGGGTGGTGAGAGGTATTTTAGACAGACCATATGTTTCTCAGCATAAAACCCACTCTCTCCGAGGCTGTCAGCAATAAGGAACAAGAGGAACAGGTTCCTGGGATGAGCCCAGTGGAGGGATATCAGATGCAAACTAGATAAAGAAAGCTCACTGGCCAAAACCCACTTTGGGGCTGCCAAGGATAGAAGAGAAGAAGGAAGATACTAGGTGACACATTAAGAATCTTTGCTATTTTCTTGTGGCCCTAAGTTTCACCAGACTCCATGATTAATGGCCTGACTCTATTGTTACATTTTGTAATATTATTCCTGCAGCTATAAAAGATCTTCAGGTTATCTTTTGTATGTGCTAGGTTGAATTCCATATTAGATTATGAATGCCTAATTTCCTTCTTACAGTTTTGAAGTGCACATTTCAGCTGTGCAGAAAACGAAATTCCGCCAGCTTAATTCATGCAGAATGGCAATTCTGCTTCCGAAATACTTTTTTTTTTTAATTCTGTGGAATTCTGAAAAGCATTTCTATGTAAACAGTGGAATAACTTTCTGTGAATCATGTAAACTGTGGAATAATATTCTGTGGATTGCTAAAAAGGAATCCAAGGTTTATTTAACCATGTATTACTAATTTACACAAAACATTCTGCTTTCAACATTTCAGAATTCTGCTAATGAATTCTGTTGAATTAGGAAGAATTTTCTAAAATTCTGCAGAATTCTCTTCCATCAAAATTTGAAACTTATGCACAGTCCTCGTGTACATTTATATTTGGTAATATTTACAGTTGTGGTACATTTTTTCATCCTGGAGTATGCTTTAGTTTTATTGGCTATGCTCTATTTATTATACAAGTAAACCAGGATAGTTTTTTTATTTTGATTTATACTTTTTGATAAGTGGGATGTTGTTTGACTGTTTTGTTAGAATTTTGTTTTTAAAAGTGTTCAACTGATCTTCCACATTTTTTTATTAAATCTCCATATTATAGCCATCCAGTTTCCTCCTCATGCTTTCAATCCCTTTCAAACACTTTATTCCTTATCCATAGCACTGTGCCGGACCTATGGAAGTCTGCAAGAGTAACGCATGTCTTTAAAAAAGGTGACCCAAAGGACATGGCCATTTACAGACCTATAGCAATTCTCTCTGTCCTTAGCAAGATCCTAGAGAACATAGTTGCATCACAGACCATTGACTACCTTACGCACTACAATCTCCTCTCAGACACCCAGCATGGTTTCAGAAAAGGACATAGCACCACCACAGCTCTTCTTCAACTAACTACTGGTATTCTGTCCAACTGGGATTCTGGAAAACTCACAGGTGCCATCTTCATTGACCTCACTAAGGCTTTTGACCTTGTAGACCATCCCCTGCCTCTCTCCACTTTCCATAAATTCCATTTCTCTACCTCTGCTGTGGACTGGTTCTGTAGCTACCTGTCAAACAGGTCACAAGCTGTCAAATTTAACTCCTCCCTGTCCAACACTTCTACTGTCAACCTTGGGGTTCCCCAGGGCTCTATCCTTGGGTCCCTTCTGTTCTCAATTTTTATCAACAATGCAGCTGAGGTCCTGGAATCCTGCTCAGCTATTCTCTACGCTGATGACCTGATCATCTGTACTAGTTCTTCCAGTATTGCCTGCATAAACACATCACTTACTTCAGACTTCAATAAGGTCTTAGACTGGCTACTAGACCGCAAGCTTGTACTAAATGAAAAGAAAATGAAAGCCATGCTCCTAGGTTCCGCACCGGAAGACTAAGGCCTGTTCTAGTTGCTGTAGGTTCTTCACCCAGGAGGATTTCCACTTGAAAATGTTACTTCCTTCAAGTACCTTGGGATCCTGCTGGAACTGTCCCTGGATTTTAATCTTCACATTCAGTCCTCGTGCAAAGCTGTAAACTCGAAACTGTGAGTAGCTTACAAAACTAGTTACATGCTTACACCCTCGGCCAAATTAGCAATTGCCCGAGGTATTCTGCTCCCAACCCTTACTTATGGTGCCTCTATTCTTCCCTCTGCCCATAAAACTTCCCTACTAAAATGGGATGTAACTTATAACAATATATGCCGATTTGCCTCTTTGTCGCCTCGACTCAAACATCACTGCCTTCTTTATAAGGATCTGAATTGGCTCTCACCCCTCTGCCAGTAGACAATACTACCTTTGATCACTAATGGACTCTATCATCTGGCAAAAAAAACTATCCCAGCTGGTGGCGTTGCGGATCCCTCAACTATCCTCCCATGGCCTGCGATCAGCTGACAAATCCTTGCTCTATGTTCCGAGATGTCGGACAACTAAAGGCACAGGGGCCTTTCAATTCTCTGCTCCCAGGCTATGGAATGCTCTTCCAATCAACCTCCGGATGTCTCAGTCTCACTTTGAATTTAAAAGTGAATATTGTCGTTATCTATCCTTAGCTGATGCTTGTACATGCTTTGAAGCTCCTGAGACTTACCAGTAATGTCACCCCTGCTCTAATCCAGTTCCAAGACTGTCTCCTCTTTCCCTCCCCATATTTTTCATTCTCTTTGTAAATAACTTCTTGACTACTAGCTCTCTTCCTTCTCGAACCTTGTTGCTGACCATCTACTGTTGTTTTGCCAGTTATCACCCCTGCCTTCCTTCTGTCAGTTTTTCTTGTTATGTTGGAACATTCCTCACATTTCTCTCTATATACCCTTACTATCTTATTAACCCTTTCACTCCACAGGTCGGGTCCATGGTTTCTGCACTTATTATATATCTTACTGACATTATCTGTATAATGCTTGCCATTATTTTTTGTTGCTTCTACCCATTGTATTTTTGGAGCACTGCTGTACTGTTCCTCTATTTGTATTATTGTACCCATGTTGCTGTTGTTCAACTGTTCATTTTTTGTTGTACTCTCCCGGGTCGTGCCTGAAAATAGTCATTTTATGGCTAGTGCACCTACCCGGTTAACAAAAACTAAATAAATAAATAAATAAAATGTCAGCTTTATTGTGCAGGCATGGTTGTGGCTGTATATTAGGATTGAGGAGGCACTTTAATGTTAAACCTCAACTTCTGCACCTTAATAACTTTGCCCCTATTCAACCGATTTACATTACATTTGGTGAGCACAGCCTTTGTGCTGTATCTCTTGATCCTGAAAATTTCATGTAGATTGATTCAGTGGGGGCAAAGTTACAGAGGTGCACAAAACATAAAAGTCTCAATTTTTAAGGCTTTCTTTTTGCTGTCCAATAACCGAAAAAATATAAAGATCTGAAACTTGAAACTTTCAGGTTTGATAGAGTTTGGCCTGAGGTATGTGCTTTTGTGCATTTTTCCTCTCACAATTCAGTACTTTTAAAATTATTTAAGAAAAAAAGTTCTGTTTGTGAGCATTCACAGTTTAAAACAAGCATTTGTCAATGCTGAACGTTCGCTTGCAGGTATTTGCAGTGGTATTTGGCACTTGGACATGGCTTAAAAAAATCAGTGACAAAGAAGTGCATGCACTTGTCAATGCCGAATGTTGCTTGCTTCTATGTGCTGTTTAGGTATTTGGAAGTCATTGGAGTGCAAATATTGAAAATTCGCAAACTTACGAGCGTGTGTAGGAACTGCGCAACGCACGCTTGTAAAACAGTCATTTTTTAGGAATTTTTTCACCAAATTTTCAACATGGCCATTTTAAGACCTCTGCTCATGAACAATGTCACTGTGATTTTCTTAATGTGTCCCATACATTGATGTTGCACACCGACTGCGCCATTGTGCGCTACATGGGCGGAAACATGTTTTGGGCAGGATGTGAAAAATGACAGCTGTACTGCTCATAAGGAGGTATGGTAAAATGGCAATGTTGAAAATCTGGAGTGAAAATATTGAAAATTCGCGAACTTATGAGCCTGTGTAGGAACTGCACAACGCACGCTCGTAAAACAATCATGGAATTTGATCAATGGAATTTGGATTCTTCGATGTCACCGTCATGCGAATATTCGGCCCAAAGGGTGATTTCACCAGTGACTGTGCAGTGACTGCGAAATCACCCTTCGGCTGGAATAACGCCATGACAGTGACATCATTCATGAGAAGGGGTCCCAAAACCCCATGTTGAAAATTTGGTGCAAAAATTCCAAAAAATGCCTGAGATATGCAATAAAGTTGAAAACCCCTATCTAGCCCATTATACAGCTTACCGGCATTTCAGTTCACGGTTGGCTTTGAAGAGTGCAGACGTGTTCCGGTCCACCAAAGATCGCCACGCTGAGCTCGGAGGTAAATATGGGGTGAGTGGGGGTGGGGAGAAGCGGGGTGCGCAGTGGGTGGGTGCGGGTTGTGGGAGGGGCCTGGGAGAAGCGCCGTGGGACGTTTTCAATTTACAGGTTTTTAAAAAAACAGATGACGGGATGTTTGCCACGCTGGGGTGGGCTCCAAGCATGGCAGAAGGATGGCTGGGGGCCGTGGAGCTGACAGGGATTGGGCACCCTCGGCAGACGACGCTGGACGCTGGCCACGCTGGGGTGGGCCTCACGCTGGCAGCAAAGATTTGTGGGGCAGCGTGATCGCTAGCGGGTATAGACAGGTGGTTTTTGAAGAGAAGACCAACGCTGTCATACGCAGTGCCGCGATCCGATTGGTGTAGATCGCCACGCCTGCTCAATGGAGCAGGGATTGCAGGGAGGCACACTCCAAAGTGTCCCATTCTTCCAAGACGCCTCAGCATGCACGTAAGTGAACGTAAAATCAGTGTTCTATGGATAGCGCTTTTTTTGCAACAACAGTCAGTTGCAGTATATGACACAGCTGTCCTTTACTAAAAGACATCTATGTCATATATTGCAAGCACTACAACAACTATACAAACAGCTGTTATTACAAGCACTATATGACACAGCTGTCCTTTACTAAGAGACAGCTGTGTCATATAGTGCAACTGACTGTTGACATGACTCGTAAGTCAGGGATGGGGCTACTGTCATTATAGCCCCGCCATCCTGACTGTGCTGTGCCTTAAAGTGTTATCTGCACACCAGGGGCCCCAATCCCTGGTGGCAGTCTTTATTTATGTATTTATTTATTTTAATTTTTTGAATAATCCAACACTGGGATGCCCAGCCCCGGTGTCAGATGCCCCCCATCAGATCATTGCTTTCAAATTCCTGCCAACATTGGGGGGCCAAAACCCCATGTCAGCATTTACAAGTCCCCCCCAGTAGTGTGGGACATTGGGGAGCGCACCCCCACTAGCCCGAAACAGTTTATACATTTTGTTATAATCCAATACCAGGATGCTCACCCCCGGTGTTGGATACCATCCCCCCCCATGAGGCCCATTGTTTTAATAGTACTTGCTGACATCATGGGGCCCAATCCCCATGTCAGCATTTACAAGTCTCCCCAGTAGTCTGGGACATTGGGGAGCCCATCCACACTGTCCCGAAATAGTTTATACATTTTTTGTTATAATCCAATACCAGGATGCTCACCCCCTAGTGCTGGATATCCCCCCGTGAAGACCATTGTTTTAATAGTACTTGCTGACATCATGGGGCCCAATCCCCATGTCAGCATTTACAAATCCCCCACAGCAATGTGGAACACTGGGGAGCCAACTCCCAGTGTCAAAATTGAATGCTGTTTGTTCCTAAAAAGAAAACCATCCCGCAATGTATTTTTTTAAACCTGAAATAAAGAAAACCGTCCTTCGTCAACCCTGCTGTCACCCTTCCCCCATCCCAACCCTACCACTGAGCACCCATCACCCAACACACCCCCTTACCCTATACTTACCACTGGAGACTGTACACTGTCATCTTCTGTGAACTGAGACATGTTTGCACTCTTCAAAGCTGAACCGTGAACTCAGGAACAAAGTTAAGTGCTGTTTTCAACTTATGTTCATAACTTTGCCATTTTTTGGATTTTTTTTCACCAAATTTTCAACATGTACTTTTTGAGACCCCACCTCATGAAGCTCTGTAATACAGCCCACAGGACTGCCACACATTAGACCAGAAAAAGTTGGTCTAACTTGCGGCAATTGCCAGCACCAGATCGAAAATCCTGTTAGATTGCTGCAAGCCTCATGTGATGTATCGCCCACTCACCGGAGCTTGTGGCAATCTAAGCCAGTAGAAAATCCAGCCCACTGTATCTAATTCTATTCACCTTCATACCATGATATCAACAGTGTGAGCTTACTGATTTATATAACAGATGACCAAGAAGAGTTCCATTTTACTTTTATTTTTCCAGGACAACAAAGAACAGTAAAATACTTCTACATTTCTTAAATGCTTGCATATTTAGTATGATTTGTGTATTTTAGTATGGGTGTCCTAGTTCCTGCATTGTAGCTACCTTATTACTGTAATGTCCTAACTATGTGACGTGGAACCTTTGTAAATGAATCTTTGACTGAAAGGTATTTTCCGAATCCTGAATGAATAAATAAATAAACAGGCTTTGATGTGTTCTTTTTTTAGTGAGTCATGGGTGACTTGCAAGCAGTTCAGTGTTATCATTACCTCAGAGCTTTCAAAAATATCATAGACATTGCTGCACAATTGTGTGACACTCCTGTTCGCTTCATGGGCCTCTCTCCCAACCAACATGTCAGACACATGAAAGACAACTGCTAAACAGTAAGAAACAACAGTTATCATAGCCATAATCATATGTTAAATATGTCCCTTAACACTTGTCCACCCAAACAGTCTAAACTCCCCGAGGATTTAATAGCTATTTCTGCTATTCTGAATAAGTGCAAGGACTGTGAGTGACTTCTGAATAAGCAAAAGAACATGATGTTGTCCTAAATAATGCACTTTGCTTGCCCTACATGGGACACTCCTCTAAGCATTCCACCCATTCCCAAGTTCCTTCTACCAACTGCATGAGAAGAAAGACTTGTGTGGCGTAGAGGAATGGAGTCTGAAATATGAGGAAGTTCACTGTTGGACTTTCTTGCTTAAGCTGGTTTCACTTAATGAATTGTTACTCCTGAAGTTTTCAAATGCCTAGGCTGTGAGTTATTCCCCTTTGTCAGTGACATGCTGTTAAAAGGGGTTTGTAGTGCTAGTGCAGCTGCACTGTCCTGTGCAGTACAAGTGCTTTGACCGTCATTAGTTTGTCAGCCTTTTCATGGGAACTGCTCATGTAAGTGTGAAATCATGGCATCACAGATGCAAAGTTATAACCTATTAGGAGCAGTAGTAGATTTTTATATGATACAGCATCTTTCCAGTGTTCTGTGCACCAAAATGTAAATATTGTACATAACAAAAAGGAAAAATGGGAGGGGGTGACATACACTGAACGCAATAAACTCAATTTCTAAACATTTTTATACAAGTCTATTTTGCAGAAGTACTGCCCGAATATACTGATGAATAACAGTACAACAACAAATGAACCATTAAAAGAGTTACGGAAAAACCTGTCCCAGCAGGTAAAATTTCAATTAGTTTTTAAAGATGTCAGTAGAAGTGGGAAGTCAGATGTCCATGGGCAACGAGTTAAGCAGGATAGGGAACACCACTGAAAAAGCTCAGTCGACAGCAGATCTGAACTGGTTTGGCAGCACCCGCCACATTCTCTGAGCCATGTTTTCTTGTTGCCTTGGCTGGAGTGTTCGGGATAAGGAGCTCAGGGAATTACTGGGGATCAACTCATTCAGGGCTTTAAATGTAAGTAAAATAAACTGATCAAATGGCAAGAAAAAAAATCTAGACATGCCATTGGCCATGAGGCATCACCCGACCATGCATTAAATCTCTATAAACGCATGTTCTTGTGCTGAATCTCGTTTTCCTCCCCAGAAAAACTAGCTCAGAGACATTTTATAAGTGTAATAAGCCCCTCCAGGGTGTGCATCTTTGGATTTTAGTACACTTCCAAGGGAAATAAGGACACTTGGTTTGGCCTCCTACCTTACTAAATCAATGGGGCAAGCATTCAAATTCTATAATGCACACCCTGTCGTGGTTGTTGCTTCCATATAGTCCACTTGTCACCTATTGGCAGCCAGCCAAGAACAACCAGCATAAGGGTGATATGTTCTGACTTCTGAATGGAAGACAAAGGCCTTGCAGCAGTGTTCTGGACATACTGTAGGTGTTGGATCTGATTACAAGTTACCAGATAACATTTTGAAGAGCACAGTGCAGCAGTTCATTCTTGAGGAAACAAAGGACCCAGAAAAAGCCATAGAGTGAGTTGAAGCACTGGGGCATCAGGTGGATTTTGCATGCCTGTCTTAACACAGCTATACATTCATTGAGAAATGAAAATACAGTACATTTCACATGAGAGTACATCAGCACCTAAATTATGCTTCCACTTGTCTGCCACCTCTCTTTTTGAGACACCAAGACACTGCACCAAATATTGCTTTATAATGGGAAAGCACTAGAAATAAAAAAGGTTACAGCAACATTAATATAAAATGGGGAGGGAGTAAGTAAAAGAAAGATAGTAACACCTGTAAATAAGACAAAAGAAATTCACTTTGACTTTTATTTAGAACTTATTTATGTCCCAGCTGAGCCAGTGTCAGAAATGGAAGAATATAGCTACTTTCATATACACTGTTTCTCAGAGTGCTTTATTAGCCATAAGCAGTTAGCAGCAGTCATTCAGTGCCCCCGGGGAGGTCAAGTGAGATTAAGGGAGGTGAAGGAAAGCATGGGGTTAAGTAAAGAAAAGAAAGTGTGCAAGAGAGAAAATTAGGCTGTGCACAGGGAGGAACGAGAGTTGTTAAAAAAGTTTCAGAGTGAGTAACTGGCAGTGCTAAGATTCAAACCTGAGTTTCCAAGTTCACAGCCTTGCACTCTAACTGCTAGGCTACACTCCTACCACAGAAATATGTTTTATGGGTGGCCAGCCTGCTGGAGAAGAGGCATGGCTGCCATCTGCGACACTGGCTACCCGGGGTTCGGGAACAGATCCGGGAGCCAGAGGGTCGGCCGGGGGCAGTAGGATAGAGTGCCCGCTGGACTGCTCTCCTACTCTGGGGAGAGGTGGGGTTGAGTGTCTGATGCACTATGGACCCCTGGTGGAGGCCAGGGGTACCACAGCAGTCAGTGCTAGCACGTACAGGGGGGCGGGGCAGATGTGGGCTGTCATTGCACATACCCACCTCCGAGGGAATCACCACACAAAAAAAAAATACCAGCCCCTGCTAATGAGCCAGTTCCAGTGCCATCCCCACTGGCCACCTAAGTCCGCTGTAGGTTGACCCACCCGGGAGGAAGGGGCAAGCCCTGAGTATGAGGGGGAAGGTTGCCAGAGCGTCACGAGCCCATTCACGGGGCTAGGGGATGACAGCACACAAAAAATATAATAATAATAATAATAATAAAAAGAAATATATTTTAGGGGTTTTGGGAGCTAGAGGGCCATATCTTTAAACTTAGCTCCTCCACCATGAATAGTGTGAATTACTTTTAAAATGTAGGGCCACTATAACTTCCCCCCATATTGTCAACACTAAATGAGATGCCATATTTAATACACAATTTTACATCAGTAATAACTTACAAGTTTTTCATCACATAATTTTCCATTTTCACATTTTGCCAAGTTGAAAAATGCATTTAACATTAAAAACCCAGACAGGGACAGAGAATTGTTAAATAGGCAGTCCAGACCACTGCAGAGTCAGAAGATCATTTTCTAAAGTTTTGTATTGAGTCATAACTTCAAAAAGATATTGAATCTTACATTTAAGCTTGTCTCAATGATTATCACTTGTAGATCCAAGATGTTTCCCCACTGCAATTTGTAAAATTATAACGCTGTTAAATAAAAAAGATTTAAGAGAGTTCATGAAGACTTACTGATAGTCAACTGAAAGGAGTGCACCTGACAGTCTGCTAATTCCCAGCAAAACATAGGTAAGTGTTATTTACATGAAAGTATGCATTTCCATCTATGTGGGCAGTGCATTCCATTACCAGCATTGACTGTGGCAGTATGCCATCACCCAGAAATAAAAATCACTGAAGTTCACACGTCAGACATTTTCTAAAAGACTCCGGTTAGAGGTGATTAAAGGTAGAATTTTGTCATTAGCTGAATATCCAACAAAACATTCAATTTACTTATTGTTTTGTACTGCTTAATCGGGAGATGATATGGCTGTTATCGTGTTTTTTTACAACTCAAATAATACTTGGAAAGCATTTATGATGCTCTGTACTGTATCTGTTTCAGTTCTACAGCCAAATCCCATTTCAATGTTTATTAACCATATGTGGAAAAAATCAGCTATTACTATATTGGGACTTCTAAAACTGGCAAGCTAATGTTTTATTTCTGTGTCATTTCACATTGTCACTAACTGATTCATAACTAAGGTCAGATATAACAAATTTTCCTGAGGGTAGCAATTTTTTTTCAAGGTGCTAGCACTTTCCCTCAGAAATGTAACTTGTCCCTTTTAAAGCTTATATTAAGCTAAATCACCTATTGTTTTCTGGTTTAATGGGGTAGTGGGTGTCACCTGGATACACAGCTGGATCTGTCAGTGGTCAGAACTAATGGAGAGAGCCGTGCGTACATTTCCATTTCTGCCAAAATTCTGTGGAATTTCAGAAATTCCACCTAATTCCACAGAATGCCATCAGAATTCCATCAGAAGTGAAATTCCAAACTTCTGAAAATGGAATGTTAACTGTGCAGTCTTATTCTGCAATTTATGTAATCTGCCGATGCATTGCCAGGATCTGCAGAATACTATTCTGCAGTTTACATGAAAATGCCTTTTGAATACCACATAATTAAAGAAAGAAATTCCAAAATTCCTCCCCCCAGGATGCATTTGGAAATGTTTTTTTTTTGTAGTTCAGTATGCCTTTCCTGGTGAAACTTTTAAATAAATAAAAGAAATAAATGCATTTTTGAAGCTAAATTGCAATTTCACATGAATTCCACTGCTGGAATTCCATATTCCACACTGCTATACTCCTTGATAACTGACTAGTCACAAAGTGGTGACTTAAGCATTGCATACAGCCTGCATTACTATTCCAATGAGTATTTGCCAGCCAGTTCTGTGACATTTGAAGGGATAACAAACAACCTTGTGAGACTCTTTAGCCCTATTTACATGGCCACATTTGCAACCTGAGGTCTCGGGTTGCTGTGGTGAAAATGCAGCTGTGTAGACACTTACCTGATCATGGTAAAGCAGTCGTCACTACTGTCCCTGAGCCCCTTCAAAGTTACAGACACCATTCAGAGTAAGCTACATAAGCAGCCATGTGGACGGGCTGCACTGCCCACTCCAACTCACAAGGCATACTCCCAGAATCCTCATCTGCACTTTCATGATACTAAAGGACCAGAACCCGGACATTTGGTTTGATATGAGTTTTAAACTGATTCTAAAATGCTAGCTTCAGACTCTTATCCCATCATTCTGTAAGGTATGATGATTTAGGGGCAGAGAGGGTATATATGGCACCTGGTTGAAATAGATTACCACAAGCTTACAACTTCTGCATCCTGAGTTGTGTTTCCAAGTGATAAGTTGTGCTGCAAGTAGCCCAGTTTACCTTCTGTCTGTTTAGATATTAATCCCCTAACTCTGTCCCAGCCATATGTTAAATCACTGGTGTTGTTTTTTCCATTTTAGTAACTCACAACAGAACAAGTCTTTTTTCTCTGCATACTTTAGCTTACTTTTTTTATTAAAAAATATTTGAGACATACAACAAACCAATGACAACCAAAAGTAACAACATAAATATGACACTAAGGAGTTCATCTAGATATATCATACCAACACATTGAACACCGGCCATCATACTTTTAACATGGTATGGTTACACAGGAGTTAATCATGCTGAGTACATCAGAATGTTTTGTTCACCTGGCTTTTCCAGACTCACCAGGGATGTTGAGGTACAATGGAGTTAACATGAGCAAGGTAGGGGGAAAGGGATCAGATCTGTTCCAGTACAGTAGCTTCTTCTTGTTGTTTTTACATTGTTTCTTGTGGATTTTACTTGGTAGAAGGTTATTTATTTTCTTTCTTACTACTTCTAAGGGGCTAGCAGGGTATTGTTTTGGGACTGTTGAAATTTTGAAACCTGTTTTGGTGGCTATAAGTGGACTCATTTGTTTGATGTTTCACTGTGTAGCAGGCTGCATTGTGGAGGCCTATTTCTTCTGATTTAAAACCTATTTGGTTTGATATAATTGTGGCTGTTTCTTTGAATTGGAGACCTATATCTTCTAAGTTCAAGCCTATTTTGATGTGTTGTTGGTGAAGCTTTTTGAATTGGAGACCTGCTTCTTTTGGTAGCAAACCTATTTTTGGGGCTTTAAGTAGAATTGTGATTAATTTTTGCTGGCTTCACTAGCCGCAAAAGTTAGTGCATAATGGGGGAAGGGTGCTAATGGTCTGGCCAGGTCTCACTCAGCTATCTGGAGGCAGAGCTGAATCAGGTTTGTGGTGTCAGCTGCTTTGGCTTCTCAGAAGGAGCTAGAATGGGAAAGGGATCAGATCTGTTCCAGTACAGTAGCTTCTTCTTGTTGTTTTTACATTGTTTCTTGTGGATTTTACTTGATAGAAGGTTATTTATTTTCTTTCTTACTACTTCTAAGGGGCTAGCAGGGTATTGTTTTAGGACTGTTGGAATTCTGAAATCTGTTTTGGCAGCCATAAGTGGGCTTATTTGTTTGATGTTTCACTGTGTAGCAGGCTGCATTGTGGAGGCCTATTTATTCTGATTTAAAACTTATTTGGTTTGATGTAATTGGGGCTGTTTCTTTGAATTGGAGACCTATATCTTCTAAGTTCAAACCTATTTTGATGTGTTGTTGGTGAAGCTGTTTGAATTGGAGACCTGTTTCTTTTGGTAACAAACCTATTTTTGGGGCTTTGAGTAGAATTGTGATTCATTTTTGCTGGCTTCACTAGCTGCAAAGGTTAGTGCATAATGGGGGAAGGGTGCTAATGGTCTAAACAGGAGCCTCAGCTACCTGATT
This sequence comes from Neoceratodus forsteri, assembly GCA_016271365.2. NCBI lineage: Eukaryota > Metazoa > Chordata > Ceratodontiformes > Ceratodontidae > Neoceratodus > Neoceratodus forsteri. Next base: position 839,702,339 of record CM028131.1, read on the forward strand.
GTTTCTGGAAGACTTGGGCTGGTCCCACCCCAACCTCACACCCCACCCACCCCTGGTCCGTGATTTCCTTTATACCAGGGGTTCTGACATCATTTCATCAAATGGGCAAAGGATATGCACCTGTCATAGCAGAAGCAGACATCCAGGAAAAGAACAACAGTGACTGAAGAGGTGACTGCTATCTCAGTGGAAGGGAAGTAACTGCAAATCAAGGAGCTTTCATTGTTACTTCTTTGCATTTCTATTGCATTGTGGAACGGAGGAGCAGGAGTTTGAAGAAGGTTATGCAATAGCTACTTAAATTCTATTTTTGGGTGTGGATAGGAAGTATAGGAAAGCAGTTGCTCAATCTACCTAAACGTGTACAACAAAGGGAGTAAGGGAAATTAAGAAAATAATGTTTTGCGCTGATAGAAGGGGGAGAGGGGAGACTTGGGGGAGTGTTTGGTATCCTTCATCTAGAAGGGTGGGGGGTCACTGGTGGGCAACAACAGTAATAGGTAGGGTGGTAGGCTGCAACAACTGTGGTGCACCAATCTTTCTAAAACTTGCCTTGAGTGTGGGGGGAGATGTTTAGTGTGCAGCCACATAGAGAAACATAGAAAGGAGATTGAGGGTCTGCAGGAGGAACTAAGACAGGCAAGGCAGACTGGGGGTGGGTTTAGCCCAATACTAGAGGAAGGGAGGAGGGGAGATGAGGGAGGGCAATTTGAGCCATCAGTGGCGAGGAGAGGGTCAGAAGAAGGAAAGCAGAGACAAAGGGGCCCAGGCCAGGAAGAATGATTGCCAAGGAAACCAGTCAGGAGACAAAAGACAAATGGAAGGAGGAGATAGGGACTTGTGAGGGGAGGCAAAGAAGTGGCAAAAGTCATGGAGTGGAAAGGAGAGAACAGGTTACTATGAAGAGAGGGGGAGCAGGCATTTGTGAAGGGCCTTCAGAAAATAGTTTTGCACTGCTAGAGAGGAAGAAGGAGGAGGAGGGAAATTATGAAATTAGAGGAGTAAATGATAAATGCCTCGACCAAACCAGAGCAGGGTGAAGTTCTGCTGGGAGAATTGCAACAGGGGCAAAAGGGGGAGATCATAAGGAAGAAGAAGAGCTGGAAATGAAAGAGGGAGATGAATGGAAGCAAGCAGGGAGTAAGAGGGGTGGAATCTTAGTGCTGAGGGACTCAATACTAAGAGGAGTCAGATGGGGTAGCAAGGGGGAGAGGCATAGTCACATTTGGGTGGAGGCCATGCCAGGAATGACAGCGGAAAGGGTGGGACAATCTGTTCTGAAATATGCTAGAAGGGGTAGGGCAAGCCACATTTAATTATACATCTTGGGACGAACGACTTGACTGACAAGACAGTAGATATAGTCCAGAGGAGGTTTGAGGAACTAGGACAATTATGTGAGGGGGCAGGAAGATCAGTCAATTTTTCAGGGATACTTCCAGTGCCCAAGGCAAGCACAACAAGAAAGTTGAGAAAAGAGGAATTTAATGGATGACTAAGAACTTGGTGTTGTGCTAAAGGGTATGGGCTGTTTGGGGGTGGGGATGGGATCTGGGAGGACAGTAGTCTCTATGCCAAGGACAGACTACACTTGAGTGAGGAGGGAAAGAAAGTGTTGAAACAGGGGATGGAAGAGTACATAGAGGAAGTTGGAAATTTAAACTAGGAGCAGGGGGGTGGCAATTGGGCAAGAGACATGCAGAGACCACAGGTTGGAAACCAATGAGCTTACCCCCATAACAGTGACAAAGGACAAATGGCAAGTACTATTGGTGATGCTAGTAAGGATGGCAGGATGGGAGGGGAAAGGGTGGAAGGTGGTTACCCTCAATGCTAGGAGCCTTGGAAGAAAAACTGCAGAGTTACAGGTGCTTATGGCAGAGGGAAAGGTGGACATTGCAGCCATCACAGAAACATGGGCCACCCAATACAATGAATGGGACCTGTCTGTACCAGGGTACAGGTTATTTCATAGGGACAGGGTGATTGGGAAAGGAGGGGGTGTGGTACTATATGTGAAGGAAGGACTGAAGTGTGTAAGGGAGGCAGGGGGAGGGTAGTACAGAGTCACTTTGGATGCAAATCCAGGATTCCAAGAATAGGATTCTCAGAATGGGAGTGGTGTACAGGCTGCCATCTCAGATGGAGGAGTTAGACAGGGAACTAGCAGGACAGATCAGGAGGACCTGCAAGAAGGGTAGTGTGGTGATTGTGGGGGACTGCAACATGCCAGGAGTGGACGGGAGTATCCCAACAGCCAGGAACAGAAGGGAGCAAGTACTGCTGGATGCCTTCCAGGACAGCTTCCTGCTGCAAATGGTCAGTGAACCAACCAGGTTAGGGAATACCCTTGACCTTGTGCTGCCAAATGGGGACTTTGTGAGAGAACTTACAGTGGAGGAACCACTGTCAGGTAGTGACCACCACTCAGTATGGCTCACATTAGATATGGGCAAGGAAGGAGTGGATTCTGGCACAAGAGTGCTGGACTTCAGGAGGACAAACTTTGGGAGGATGGGGGGAAGTGGTAAAAGGGTACCTGGCCAGAATTCAATCTAGTATGGACACTAACCAGAGGTGGGAGGTCATAATGCTGGGGATAGTGGAGGCAACCAAAACCTGCTGCAAGGCTCAAAGCAAGAAGGCTAGGGCTAGGAAACTGAGCTGGTTGAGCAAGGAGGTCATGGAAAAGGTAAGGAGCAAAATAGCTGCCTTTAGGAGGTACAAGAAAACAGGGAGGGTGAGGACAGGGAGGAGTACATGACGGAATCGAAGGAGGTGACAAGGGCAGTAAGGGGAGCCAAGGCATCTATGGAACTCAGGCTGGCACAAGGCATTAAGAAGGGGAAGAAGGACTTCTTTAGATACATCAGGGAGAAAAGGAGCTGTAAGGACCACATAGTAAGGATAAGGAAAGAGGGGGGTTGGGTGGAAGCAGGGTGCGATAAGGCAGAAGCACTAAATGATTACTTCTGCTCAGTATTTACTAAGGAGATTGGGGAGCGGAGAAAAACTAAGGGCCATCTCAGCAGATTGAGATCAGAAGGAGGGTGGGTGGAAGAGGCGAGGGACCAGGCAGAGGTATTTAATGAGTACTTTGCCTCTGTGTTCACTAGGGAGGATGGGATATCTACAAAGCAAGACAAAGGGATAGAAGTGGCAGGGTGGGATCAGGGGAGCAACAGAAATGGAGCAAGAGGGAGGGAAAGGTACCCCAGGGGTGTCACATCTGGATAAGGATAAAAAGACCAGTAAGGTGGAGGGGACGGATGATGCTATCTCTGCCAAAAGGGTGTGGTTAGCCCTCAAGGCCCTAAAGAAAGACAAATCTCCTGGGCCGGATGGCATTCATCCGAGAGTGCTATGGGAATTGGCGGACATACTGGCTGCACCCCTGGCAGAGCTTTTCAGCAGGTCACTTGAGACAGGGAGGGTACCTAGGGATTGGCGAGAGGCACATGTGGTACCAATCCATAAAGGAGGGGAGTACCAGGGAACTAGGAGACCCATCAGTTTGACCTCGGTGGTGGGAAAATTAATGAAGAGTATACTAAAGGAACGATTGGGGTGTACTTGGAGGAGGTGGGAGGTCTGGATAGTCGGCAACATGGGTTTGTGCCAGGTAGATCATGTCAAACCAACCTTGTGGAGTTCTATGAATGGGTAACATTAGAACTGGACAGGGGTAAGCCTGTGGATGTTATTCTTGGACTTCAGCAAGGCGTTTGACTCTGTCCCCACAATGGTCTGGTGGAGAAACTGATGGGGTTAGAAGTAGGCCCTTTGATGGTCAGATGGATTGAAAACTGGCTAGCTGAGCGCACTCAGTAGTGGTCTCTGGGAGCTCTCGAACCCTAGAGAGGTAGGTAGTGGGGTACCACAGGGCTCGGTCCTGGGTCCGATCTGTTTAATGCATACATGTCGGGATATCAGGGAGGGTATAGGGTGTGAAATGAGTCTATTCGCGGATGACTCCAAGATGGGAGCAATGGTTGAGGAAGAGGGAGGTTGGCCCTGCAAAGGACCTGGACACCCTGGAGCTGGGCTCACATGGAAATTAAATTTCAATATCACCAAGTGCAAGGTGTTGCATCTTGGTGGAAACCCTAAACACAGGTATACCCTGGGAGGAGGCTGGAGGCCTCAATAGGGAAAAAAGACCTAGGGGTCATGGTGGATACATGTATGAATAACTCTGAGCAGTGCAGAGAGCAGCTAGCAAGGCAAACAGGATGTTGGGATGCATTGTAGGAGGATCACCTCTAGGAGCAAGGAAGTGATTCTGCCGCTGCTACAATGGACTGGTTAGACCACACCTTGAGTACTGTATGCAGTACTGAGACCACACTTGAAGAGGGACATACAGCTCCTGGAGAGGGTACAGAGGAGGGCAATAAAGATGATACGAGGCTAGGGATTTGACTTATGAGGACAGACTTGAGGAGCTCTGCCTGTTTTCATTGGAGGAGAGGAGAGACAGAGGGACATGATTGAGGTCTTCAAGTACCTCAAGGGAATAAATAGGGTAAACATGGAGGGGATCTTTAGACTAAAGCAGGGAGGTATCACCAGAGGGCATGGTTTGAAGTTGGAAGGTGGAAGGGTGAGGGGGGAAAAGAGGAGGAGGTTTTTCACTGAGAGGGTGGTGGACCCTTGGAATGCACTGCCTGGTGAGCTGGTTCAGAGATCCACAGTGGAGGGCTTCAAGAGAGGGTGGGACAGACACAGAAGGTGGATGTATCAGATGATGGCCTGTCCCGGGGGTGGGGATGGATGATAGGAGTTTCTGGAGCACAAGGGATGGGAGGGTCTCGGCACCCAACTAAGGATCTAGGTTTGAGCAGACTCGATAGACCGTAAGGCCTAATCTGCTGGCAAATAGTATGTTAGTATGTTAGTATGAGAAGAGGGGGTAACACCCAAGGGGAAGGAATGGCAGAAACAGAGGGGGAGGGGGTGACAGATGGGGAAATCATGGATGGCCGAGTTCGGGAGGGTTTGAAGGCTCTGAGGGTGGACAAGGCGCCAGGCCCAGATGGCATCCAGCCCAGGGTACTGAAGGAGCTTGCAGAGGTCCTTGCAGGACCTTTGGCAGACCTATTTAATGCCTTACTACATTTGGAGTGTGTACCTCAAGACTGGAGGATGGCTCATGTGGTGCCCCTCCACAAGAGTGGCCCCAAGGATGAACCTGGAAAATACAGACCAGTGAGCCTCACATCCAATCGTGGGTAAGCTAATGGACACTATCCTGAAGGAGAGTCTGGTGGCTCTTCTAGAGGCCAAAGGACTATCGGACAGCAGACAGCATGGCTTCACACATGCCAGATCCTGCCAAACCAACCTGGTGGAGTTCTATGACTGGGTAACTAGGCAACTGGACAGGAGCCATGCAGTGGATGTCCTGTATCTGGACTTCAGTAAGGCATTCGACTCAGTGCTGCATGGAAGACTGGAAAGTAAGTTAGAAGGCACAGGGGTGGGTACAAAGCTGGTGAGATGGGTAGGGAACTGGCTTCAGGGAAGGCAACAGAGGGTGGTGGTGGGTGGGGAGCTCTCACACCCAAGGGTAGTGATAAGTGGTGTTCCACAGGGCTCGGTGTTGGGACCAGTGTTGTTTGGGATATTCATTGCAGACATATCATTGGACATCAAGAGCAAGACAAGTCTGTTTACTGATGATACCAAGGTAGGAGTGGTGGTGGATGACCTAGGAGGATGGCAGGGGTTGCAGGATGATCTGGCAAAGCTTGAAACCTGGTCAGACACCTGGCAACTGGGGTTTAGTACCAAAAAGTGCAAGATGCTGCATTTTGGGATAAAGAACCCAAGGAGGAGTTACCAGCTGGGGGGAGTGCAGTTAGCCCAGACAGAGGAGGAGAAGGATCTGGGGGTGCTCATTACAGGGTCAGTGAACAACTTGGCACAATGTAAAAAGGCAGCTGCAAAGGCCAACAAAATGCTGGGTTGTATTGCAGGGGGTATTTCCTCGAGGAGGGAGGAGGTGATTCTGCCACTGTATAGGTCATTAGTTAGACCGCACATGGAGTACTGTGTGCAGTACTGGTGCCAGTATCTGAAGAGGGACATTAAGTTACTGGAGGGGGTGCAGCGCAGGGTGACAAAGATGATCAAGGGGCTGAGGGACCTATCATACGAGAGGAGGCTGAGGGAGTTGAACATGTACTCGCTGGAAGAGAGGAGGGATGGGGGGACATGATTGAAACCTTTAAGTACATAAAAGGCATAAACAAGACAGGTACAGAGGGGCTGTTGAAAGTAAGGGAGGGGAGGGACATGAGGGGCCATGATATAAGATTGAAGGGAGGAAGGTTCAGGAGGGAGATGAGGAGACACTTTTTACAGAGAGGGTGGTGGCTGGGTGGAATGAGTTACCTGCAGAAGTAGTATCCAGTGGAACAGTGGACTGCTTCAAAAGGGGATGGGACAGGACAAGGGGGAGGGTCAATGAAGGGGAAGGGTGGAAGGGAGGGGCAGCTGCAGAATAAGGGGTGCTAGCTGCACATTCGAGCAGACTTGATAGACCTCTAGGCCTTTATCTGCTGGCAAATTTTATATGTTCATATGCACATGCAATTTGTTTAGTGCTTGGTAGTTATGGCATTCTAAAGAGGTCAAATGCCCTATTGCTTGGAGACATTCTTTGAAAGGGGCATGTTCGTTGGTCCTACACCATTTGAGAAGTAATTTCCTGGCTACCAAGGTGACTGCTATTACCCAGAGAATCTGTAAATGAGATTTAGGCAGTTTAAGTGCAGGAAGACTGAGGAGGATCATTGAGGTATCCATGAACCAGGAGTTTAGGAGAATCTTATGGCAGAATTGAAGCATCTGATCCCAGAAGAGCCAAATTAGTTGGCATGCCCAGAAGATATGTAAAATGGAGTCTTCTTGGGCTTCACACCACCAGCACCTGTCATGTTGGCAGATTCCAAGGGATTTAAGTACCTGGGGAGTCTTATTCCAGTGCTGCAAAATTTTGGTTTGGATTAGTTGGGACTCCAGTATCTTTACACAGCACATGTGCATGGTACCAACACTGTTACCAGTCAGCTTCAGGGACACTAATGCTCAGTTTTTGTTCCTACTTTAGCTTGCAGGGATTTGCAAGTGAGGGTAATTGTCATGAATATTCCTAGCCTTGCCTCTTTGAATGTCTGTCCATTTCTTGATAGTCAGTGTCTTGAAACTGGAGGCCTTAGTCCAAGCAGTTTTAAGTCAGGATGCAACAACAGACTAAAGCTGGAGGTATCTCCAAAAATCTTGATTAGGTAAGTGTTATTGTACAGCCAATTCCTGAGGAGGATGGATACTCTTGTCCAGGAGGCACAATTCCAATATGCTCTTTATGCACCCTTTCTTCTATCAACAGTGTGTTCCTCCATAATGGGGCATTGGATGGGGGGTTAGGGCAGACACCGAGTATTTTAGTCACCTTCATCTTGGAATAGAGCCCAATTACTGGTGAAGGAGCTTAGAAATTAAGACCTTCAATGTCCACCCACTGGGGAATGAAAGGGGATGGAGAGAGAACCATTTCAGTACTTGTGCAGTAATAAAGGACTTGTGATACAGAGAGAAGTGAAGTAAGCCCCATCCTCCCTTCAATCAATGTTTACATAGTTAATTTCTACTGAATCTGGGTGGATTACCCTCCCAGAGGAGACCCCCTATTAATTTTATAAATGCTGATATTTGAATGGGATGGTGGGAGAGGAGATATTGGACCCTAAGGGTAAACATCATTTTCAATGTGGTTATCTTCCCTGTAAATGAGAGGTGGAGGGCTTTCCATCTTTTTACATCTATGTGTAGTGTCTCCATTAATGGTGTAAATTTCTTTTTACAAATGTCCCGTAGGAATGGGGTGATTATGATCCCTAGGTAGGTTGCACCTTTGTCTGCCTATCTCCAACTGGTCTCCTCAAACATTCGTTCTGTACACATACAGTTAAGAGGTAAATCTTCAGATTAAGCATGATTGCTCTCCAGCAGTGAGGTGCTTGAGAAGGTGCTGAGCAATTCTTTGATGGATGCTGTAGTTTGAGGGGTGTCACACAGTAAAATGAGCAGATCTGCACATAGCTTAATCTGGTTCAAGGTCAGTTGGCATTCATCTGTATCCCCTTCCCCCTTACCCCCGGGCATGACAGAAAATAGGCAGGATTTGTCTAGTGCACTTACCCGGTCAACAAAAACTAAATAAATAAATATATAAATAAATAAACATAGTAAAATGAGCAGATCATCTGCATATAGCAGAGCTCTGTAATCCGAGTCCCCCGTTTTAATTCCCAGTTACTCAGGGTGAGACCATATTGCCAGAGTTAAGTGCTCACTGGCTAACAAAAAGAACAATGGAGACAGAGGGCATCCTTTTTTTTTTTTTAATTTAGTAAACTTTATTTGCTTACAATAACACCATTCACACATAATACAACCAGGAGCCAAGGATACATGGTGTTGTCCATACAATCAGTGGGAGAAAACACTTTGCTTATACTTTCAAGTTTTAAAGAAAAAAAAAACACCCTATCCCCTAAATCCCCGGGAACATGCATTTCCAGAGAATTGTAAACCAAGATGAAAGGAAGGGTGCACATATAATAGTTCAGGGTAAGGTATAAAGCAAACTAGACTTGTAGAAAGTTAGGAAGCAGGGAGCAACTGATATGAGAGCTGGCTTAGGACTCAGGAACAATGGACCAAAGAGTATAAAGCTTGTCCCACCTTGCATGATATTGCAGTATCAGGCCTCTAATACTGGCTATGGACTTTTATAACCGCAGATTATAGAACAGCTCCTTGGTCCATTTCAGGTATGATAGGACCTGTTGGTCCTTCCAATGTCTTAGGACTAGCTTTTTCACAGAGAGAGATATGAGAGTGATGTGGTACTTACAGTATTTTCCTTCGTCAAGATAGTGGGGTAGTCCCCTAATATACAAATGTTGGGAGTAAATAATTCTTGGAGTCCCAGTAGCGGATCAGCTCTAGTCTTGATAACAGACTAGAGGCTGACAACTTTAGTGCAATCCCAAAGAATTTGCAATAGTGACCCTGGTTGCTGTCTACATCTAAAACATAGCAGATCCTACAATTTGCCCATGCCATACATTTTACTAGGAGTGAAATAGATGTTATGTATGATATGATATTGTACAAGCTGCAACCTATCGTTAGTAGTGTACTGATATACATTTTGCCATATCATAGCCCGATTATTATGATCAAAACGAAGAACATCTTCCCAAAATGATAACTGGCCTCTTATTGTAGAATTTAACTTGGTGAACAGGGACAATACAATCCGGGAAACTGCATGGGGCAGCCAGACATCTGCCTGTAATTCCTGTAGAGCTACATCTTGACTGGTCGATCACTGCCCAGAGCCAAACCACTGAATCAGCATATGTCTAATTTTATAAATATAGAGGAAGTGATGCTTTGGTATATGAAACTGTTCAAGTAATGCCAAGGTAGAGGCCAGTTTACCATCTATAAGCAAGTCACAGACCTTGGCCTGTGCAGGATGAGTCAAAATCCTTGAGGAAAGGACCTTTTCCCCTATGAGTAAATTAAGAGTTGCCCAGAAGAGGTTGGAATATATTTTTCTCATTATCGTAGTTAAGAGATCTGCAAAATTGATTGTGAATTTTAATGGAAGTATAAATGACTGTGTGTCATAAAGGAGCTGGATGTTTCTGGGGGAAAATATGAAGAAGACTAGAGGCAGTGATTCTCTGGGTCCCAATCAGGTGTCGTTCTATCTGTAGCCATAGGGGAATATATGAGGATTGAGTATTTCCTAGGGAGGAGGGGGACCAACGTAAGTACTTAGCCATATGACTGGCAAAGTAATAGAAGTAAAAATGTGGTTATTTGAGCACCCCCAGATAGAGGGAAACCTTGATGGGTACCAGAGAAGAGAGGGTAGGGTTTCAATAGTGACTCTTTGTAAGGGCCCATGTGACAGGATCCCCATATAGTATTTTCTCCCCAGCCCAGAGATTGGGACCCAGACCTATCCTTTGCATAACTTCAAATAGGTACACCTACTCTACTGAGTCAAAAAATTCTCAAAGTCCATTGTTAACTCTGCAACTGGAGCAGGGGAAGCTTTATCTTCATGAGGTAAGTTAAGAAAGGAGCAGAGGTGGTTTCAGCTTAATTTTTGATCAGTAATTTTTGATGATTGGTTGACACGTGTCAGTGATTGTCAGGACTGGCTTTTACCACCTTAGGAACATCAGCCAGATTAAGTGCCTTATCCATGCTGAAGATCTGCTGACACTGGTACATGATACACAAACTGGACTACTGTAATGCACTCTACCTCGGGGTTAGTGGAGGTACCGTAAGACACTTTCAGGTAGTGCAGAACACAGCTGCCAGGTCACTGACTGGCCTTGCAAGGTTTAGTCATGTGACTCCAGCCTTGCATTATCTGCACTTGCTGCCTGTGAAGTGGTGCACTACCATCCAGATTGGTTTACTAACCTATAAAGCAATACATGTTTTTTTTTCCCAATTGTTTAACCAGGTGAGACACACTAAGCTGAAAGCTTTTTAACAGGTGCAACCTGGGAGCACAGGGAAGTTAAGTGACTTGCTCAGGGCCACACAGTATATGCAAGTGGGGGCCATGGGATTCAAACCCAGGTCTCCAGACTTGCAGGTCAGAGCCTTAAACCACTGCGCTATACTGCTTTCCAAGGGTTGGGCCCTGGCTACCTGTCAGAGCTTGTGAATCTCTCCAGTCCTCACATCCCCTTCACTCCTCAGAGGAAGTTCTCTTCTGAGTCACAAGGACCCAGTTTAAGTCCCCTGGGGATTGTACCTCTGAGGTTGCCAGCTCTTTGCTATGGAACATCTTGCTTGGGGGACTGAGGGAGGCACCCTGGCTGGAGACCTTCAAAAGGGGACTGAAGACTTACCTGTTTAGACAGGCATTCGAGGGCAACATTTTTGGTCCCCAGGTATTATCGATCACTATCCTGCTGTGATAAGTATTTTAGTAGATTTTAATGATGGAATTATTTATTTCTATTATTATTTAATGCTGTTGATTTATTTATTTATTTACCACCAAGTCAGTCCAGCAACACGGCTACCAAAATAAAAACCTTTTACAATAAGTACTGATAAAAAGCATTTATTGTTACAAACCACATTTAAAAGTTTAACAGCATCACATTGCCTACTAAATGCCAATGTTTCACATTATCCAACACTTTGTCAAGGTGTGGCTTACAGGTACCACCGAGTGCCACATCACTCCCCATCATGCCTGCTGGCTCCACGACACCTCCTAGGTATAGTTGCCATCAGGTATGACGATTTTAAGCTGCCAGTATTTTTTATGTTGAACTCGACAAGCTGAATGAGCAGTGAAGGAAAAGCATTTTTCATGTTGAACTTGAAACTCGAGAACAACCAACCTTAAACAAGTACTGGAATTGATGCAATAATTTTGATGTATTAGTAATAGATGTAATAGTAGTAGAAACATATAAGTCCTCCAAAGTTACAGTACAAAGCACTGTTTTCTATTCTGTATATAGACAAACATAGCAAAACTACATACCAGCTTCTCAAACTTTTAGCAGCCACAGTCCTAGGGCACCCCTGTGCTCCTTCTGTACCTGGACCCCCACTTTCACACACACCCCCATTCACCATAGTGTGTGTGGTACTGGCACATTCACAGTCAAATTCATGGTGGAATTCTCAGAGCAGTTCAGCCTGGGGATACACCGGCTTACATGGATTTCTTTGATGCACATCTGCATGTCTGGATACACATCTTTCAAAGTTTGCTGAGGTGTGATTCAAGTTCAGCATTTAGCTACCAGACTCTCCTTTTGGATGGATCTTGGCCCCAAGAGATTTTACAGAAATCTTAGTGATATCATTGCTCTCCTCCAAGAAAGGGTCAGTGTGTGTACTTATTGGTAACATTTTTTTCAGTGCATTGTCAAGATCATTAGCTCACATAACAGTTCAGGGACACCACAGATCCTGTAGGACCTTGGCTAGATACTGAACATAGAAAGGAGTTCCCTACAATCCTCTCACAAGCTAGGGCATTTGGGTCAGGTTTTAGTGTCCCTATCTCAACAGAGAAAGGAGAAGCTCATAACAAAGTCATCAGTCCAATCATCCCACAAATGCTTACTGTCAAATGGACAGACCCATAGAGAGGGTCAAATGCAACACAAAAAAGGAAGGCACCCAGAATACAACACCAGGTGCCAGTAGTAAGGATAACCAACCTAAGCAAAAGGGACACAACATTGCATTTTAAACTTAATAGATTGTAACTTTATTGAGTACAGAAGAAAAGGCCATAAAGTAGACTGAAGTACCCTAGTCTGCTTTTTTTTATCAGTCTGTTTATGTCCCACTTCATACTGGCACCTGGACTTCCATTGTCACTTATAAGGATATTTTCCTGAGCTGACATGGAGCAATGGACATGCCCCAAGTAGGGTTAGGAAGATGGGCTCCTTCCAAAACATATATGCATTCTATGCCCAGACCTTGGAGACATCCTGGTCAAAGGTGGAGGACAGATGTACCAGAGCTTGCTTAGCCCGCAGTGTCAGGTCCATTTTCTTTATTCTCCTCCCACCTGGAGTGGTGCATAGATGACATCATAATGTATGCATGCACTCAAGTGTGCCCACCCATCAACACCAACAACCACTTGTTCCTCCAGCTGAACTACCACATGTGATCACCCAGGAGGCAGTGCTATAGCAGAGGAGATATCCCCCTACCCTGGAGGAGCACAGTGTCCTCGGGGATGCTCAATCCTTCTCCCTCTGGCTGACCCTTGACAACCCAAGATCACTGCCGATCCCAGGATGCCGGTGTCATGAGTAGTTGCACTACCACTCTGATGGTCCAGCTTCTCCAGCCTGTTTCAGTGACTTTTTCTTCTCCACTCAATGAACTTGCAATTTTCAATATTAATAATATATTTCTGAGTACACAGCAGGGGTCAAACTGAAGGAGTATTTGGGGTATAGCTTATCAGCAATTTTAAAAATAATACTTGTTTAAATCCCTATGTGCCCACAGAAACCTTCCAAATCTGAGTGTAGCATACCCCTAGTTCTTTCAAAATATTTCAACTCCTGGTGTTCTATTCCTTTTGCCCATACAGAGGGTTCCCTGCTCCACTCAACATATGAGATCTTTTCTGTCCTTCTCCCTCTGGCCAGCCCCTGGCAACCCAAGATCACTCCCGATCCCAGGATACCAGTGTCGCGAGTAGTAGCATTACCACTACACTGATGGGCTGGCTACCCCAGCCTGTTTTTGTGGCATTTTCTTCTGTACTTAGTGACCTTGCAATTTACAAAGTTAAGAATATATTTCTAAGTGCACAGCAGGGGTTGAACTGGGGGGGGGTACTCGGAGGTATGGCATACCAGTAGTTTTAAGAATAATGCTTCTTTAAGTCCCAATGTGCCCACTAAAAACCTTCCAAATCTGAGTGTAGCATATGTCCATTTTTTCCAATTACTTCAACCCCTGGTTTTGTATTCCTTTTGCCCATAGAGCGGGACCCCTGTTCCACTCTACATATGAGCTCTTTTTAGGTTTCATTTTATATCGCACTGGTTCTGAGTCTCAGGGAACTACCAGGTCCCAGTACCAGTTTCAAGTTCTGTGTGCACATCACTAGAATGGAAGAGGGAAATGCCCCTTCCAGAGATTCTTTCCTATGGGCCCCATATTCAGAGCCAGCCAGATATGCACACAAAATGATGCACTCCACAAATAAAATGGGGTGGCCGGCTCTGGTGCCATATTCAAACAAGACTGTATGATCTGAACAGATAATGTAATCTGTTTAAATAGCAGACCCTGGATTCATGGAGCACAGCAGGGGGTCACCAAGAACCACACATTGCATCCACAGTGTGAGGCTGAGGGCTGCTGATTGGGGGAATGCATGGTACGTACCTGTATGTGCCATTGCCCCATTTTTATGTTTGCTTGCATGCATGTGCAAGAAACATAGTGCCATCATCCGAGTTTTCGGAGGTGTGGCAGCCCTCTTCCAATTCAGGCAGTATATTTGCAGGCGTGGCCGCAGTTCTCCAGTGCCTGCTCGAGCTGTCTATGACAGCAGACAAAATGAAGTGGCGTACAGTTGAAAGGGGGAGCTACGTTTCAGTGAGCAGCAATAAGATAGTAGCGTCTGCTCATGCACGCTCCCCCTACACACACACACACACACACACACACACACACGCAGCATGCTGCGTTTTCATCCCCCCCCCACACACACACTGTGTAGCCAGTGGGGGGTGCCCAATCCCCCGTCAGCTGTGCTGCACTCCCCCAAAAACAGAGTTCTATATGCCATGCTGGGTGCCCACCCCAGCGTGGCTACACATCAGTATAGCTGACGGGGGTGCCCAATCCCCTGTCGGCTCCACTGGTCCCCCCCAGAGTACAGGGCGCCATGCTGGTAGCCCACCCCAGCATGGCAACACATGCTATCACCGAGGGGGGTGCCCAATCCCCGTTGGCTCCACACCCCCTCCACCAGGCATCCTTGTGCCACGCTGGGAGCCCACCCCAGCGTGGCAAATGTCCTGCATCATCGTCATTTAAAAAAAAACACCTGAAACTCCAAAATGGTCCCTCGGTGTCTCTGCCCCCACCCTGGCTCACCCACTGTGCACCCTGCCTCTCCACACACCCCCCCACCCCATACTTACCTCCGGACTCCAGCACGACGATCTTCGGTGGACCGGGAACATGCCTGCACTCTTCAAAGTCGACCGCGAACTGAGAACTGAGGAAATACCGGTAAGCTGTATAATGGGATAGATAGGGGTTTTTCAACTTTGCTGCATATCTCAGGCATTTTTTGGAATTTTGGCACCAAATTTTCAACATGTGGTTTTTGGGACCCCTTCTCATGAATGATCTCTATCATGGCGTTAATCGGCCCTGAAGGGTGATTTCACAGTCACTGTGCAAAATCACCTTTTGGGACTGAGTAATGAAACGGCACTGTCACTGTTCATAAGGTGGGCTCTCAAAAAGCCTATGTTGAAAACTTGGTGGAAAAATTCCTAAAAATGACTGTTTTAAGAGCATGTGTTGTGCAGTTCCTACGCACGCTCATAAGTTTTTTTCGAATTTTCAATATTTTCACTCCAGATTTTCAACATTGCCAGTTTACTACTCCTCCTTATGAGCAGTACAGCTGTCATTTTTCATATCTTGCCCAAAACGTGTTTCTGCCCAGGTAGCGCATAATGGCGCAGTCGGTGTGCGAAATCAATGTATGGGACACATTAAGAAAATCACAGTGACACTGTTAATGAGCAGAGGTCTTAAAATGCCTGTGTTGAACATTTGGTGAAAAAATTCCTAAAAATGACTGTTTTACGAGCACGCATTGCGCAGTTCCTACGC
Organism: Neoceratodus forsteri; assembly: GCA_016271365.2. NCBI lineage: Eukaryota > Metazoa > Chordata > Ceratodontiformes > Ceratodontidae > Neoceratodus > Neoceratodus forsteri. The sequence continues at coordinate 839,717,807 of CM028131.1, forward strand.
ACACTCGTAAGTTTGCAAATTTTCTATATTTTCACTCCAGATTTTCAACATTGCCATTTTATTACACTTCCTTATGAATAGTACAGCTGCCATTTTTCACATGTGGCCCAAAATGTGTTACCGCACATGTAGCGCACAATGGTGCAGTCGGTGTGCGAAAGCAATGTTTGGGACCGATTAAGAAAATCACAGTTACACTGTTCATGAGCAGAGGTCTTAAAATGGCTATGTTGAAAATTTGGTGACAAAAGTCCATAAAATGACTGTGTTACAAGTGAACATTGCGCAGTTTCCACGCACCCTCGTAAGTTCATGACTTTGTAATATTTTCAGTCCAGATTTTCACCAGTGGCATTTTTCCACACTTCCTTATGAACAGCACAGCTGTCATTTTTCACAACATGGCCGAAATGTGTTTTCACACTTTCAGCGCAGAGATGCGTGGTCGCTGTGGGAAATCATTGTTCGGGACAGATAAAGAAAATCACAATGACACTGTTCATGATCGGAGGTCCCAAAATGCCTGTGTTGACAATCTGCTGTAAAAAATCCCCAATCTAATTACATTATGGGTGTGTGTTGTACAGTTTCTATGTACACTCGTGACTTCACCAGTTTTTATGTTGCTTGCACGCATGTGCAAGAAACATAGTGCCATCATCGGAGATTTCGGAGGTGTGTCACCTCCTCCTCCAATTCAGTCAGTGAGCTGGCAGGCGCGCCCTGTAAGCCAATGCATTTTGGAGCTGTCTATGACACGCTCCAAAATGCAGTGTAACATACTGATTGAAAGGGAGCTACACTTCAGTGAGCACCGATAAGCGTAGCTCCCCACACCAGGCGTGCGCGCCCTTGCGTCCTGTGTAGCGACAAGTGCCCAATCCCGCCCGGCTGAGCTGCTGTAATCGCCCCGTAGCTGGTGCCACGCTGGGGAGCCCACAGCGTGGCAATCAGTCTTTGGCGGCAGGGGTGCCAAATCCCCGTCGGCTGAATGCCCCCATCCTTGTGCCACTGAGGCCCACCCCAGCGTGGCAAACGATCCACTCGTCTTTTTGCTTTAAACCTGTAAAACAAAACGGTCCGAGGTGCGTCTCCGACCCCCTCCCACAACCCGCACCACCACACTGCACACCCAGCCTCCTCACACCCCTCACCCCATACTTACCTCCAGACTCCAGCGCGCGATCTTGGTGGACGGGAACCGTCTGCACTCTTCAAAGCCGACCGCGAACTGAGGAAATGCCGGTAAGCTGTATAATGGGCTAGATAGGGGGGTTTCAACTTTGTTGCATATCTCAGGCATTTTTGGGAATTTTTGCACCAAATTTTCAACATGGGGTTTTTGGGACCCCTTCTCATGAATGATGTCACTGTCATGGCGTTATTCGAGACCCGAAGGGTGATTTCGCGCAGTGACTGCACAGTGACTGCGAAATCATCCTTCAGGCCTGAATACCACCATGACAGTGACATCATTAATGAAGGGTCCCCATCCATGTTGAAATTAGTCAAAAATCAAAAAAAACTGACTGTTCACGAATGCGTTCGCAGTTCCTACACAGGCTTGTAAGTTCGCGAAATTTCAATATTTTCACTCCAGATTTTCAACATTTGCCATTTACCTCACCTTCTTATGAGTAGTACAGCTGTTATTTTCACATCTCACCCAAAATGTGTTTTCACCCTTGTACAGCAGAATGGCGCAGTCGATGTGCGAAATCAATGTACGGGACAAATTAAGAAAATCACAGTGACACTGTTCATGAGCAGAGGTCTTAAAATGGCTATGTTGAAAATTTGGTGAAAAAATTCCTAAAAATGACTGTTTTACTAGCGTGCGCTGCGCAGTTCCTAAGCAGGCTCGTAAGTTCACAAATTTTCAATATTTTCACTCCAGATTTTCAACATTGCCATTTTACCACACCTCCTCATGAGCAGTACAGCTGTCATTTTTCACATCCTGCTCAAAACATGTTTCCGCCCATGTAGCACACAATGGCGCAGTCAGTGTGCGAACTCAGTGTATGGGACACATTAAGAAAATCACAGTGTCACTTGTTCATGAGCAGAGATCTTAAAATAGCAATGTTGAAAATTTGGTGAAAGATTTCCTCAAAATGACTGTTTTACAAGTATGCATTGCACAGTTCCCACGCACGCTCGTAGGTTTGCGAATTTTCAATATTTCCACTCCAGATTTTCAACATTGCCATTTTACCACACCTCCTTATGAGCAGTACAGCTGTCATTTTTTCACATCCTGCCCAAAGCGTGTTTAGCCATGTGGCGCACAATAGGCGCGGTCGGTGTGCAAACTCAATGTATGGGACACATTAACAAAATCACACTGACACTGTTCATGACCAGAGGTCTTAAAATGGCTATGTTGAACATTTCTTGAAAAATTTCCTAACAATGACTGTTTTACGAGCGTGCGTTGCGCAGTTCCTACGCACGCTCGTAAGTTCGCAAATTTTCAATATTTGCACTCCAATGACTTCCAAATACCTAAACAGCACATAGAAGCAAGCAACATTCGGCACTGACAAATGCTTGTTTTAATATTTTTACTGCAGATTTGCAACATTGCCATTTTTCACACCTCCCCATGAACAGTACAGCTGTCATTTTTCACATCCTGTTCGGAATGTGTTTTTGCACCTGTGGTGCTAAATGCTGTAGTCGCTGTGCATAAGCAGCTTTCAGCTAACAAACTGATATTGCCACTGTTCATGAGGTGGGGGTCACAAAAAAACATGTTCAAAATTTGGAGTGAAAATACCAACGAATGCCTGAGGTGTTAGGGTTTTCAACCATAATACCCCACCCTGTAGAGAATGACAGGCATCAGCGGTGTGACTTGGAATTCTTGCCTGTAATGATCATACCATTCCACACCCTGCAGCCAGTGAGAGGCATCGAGGTATGCCTTGGACTCTTCAGCCCCAAAGTTCACCCCATTCTCCTATACCGCACCTATCTCACTGTATATCCTGATGGAATGGGGTGCGCATAAAGGCCAAAGACCCCAAGGCACACCGTGACACTTGTCAGTGTCTGCAGGGTAGGGTGTGGTGAAATGGCATGGCCGTTATGCCTGACAACCCAAAGGCACACCCCAATGCCTGTCATTCTCTGCAGGGTGGTGGTGGGGTTGGCTTCAGTTCAATACTTCACTGCCATTTCTGTTATGCAACTCTGTAACTTCTACACTACCAATGCCAATGCCAGCAAACAAACATTCGGCATTGACAAATGCTTGTTATATACAGTAATCGGGTCAGCCCAAACATGCAAATGAGTTCATTGGACATGCATGGTGCAAAGGGGCCTTTTGCATGCTCATTATGGGCTTATTAGCAAGGCTGCACTGGGTGGAAAAAAGATGGCTCTGATTACCCATTGGTGAAATAAATGTAATAACCCTGGTGGTCCAGTGGACCATGACTGCCCCAAGCACTGATTAATAACCAGACATCCCCTCAAGCCCCAAGCACTGTAAACTAAACATACATCTCCCTCTCAAGCCCCGATCACTGTAAAATAAACATAGATCCCCCTCTCAAGCCCCCATCACTGTAAAATAAATATACACCCCCCCAAGCCTTGATCACTGTATATACTGTAAAAATGACAATCCCTCTCCCCAGTCCAAGCACTAGTAATGGACACAAACCAAGTGGGTTACTACCAAACTGGGTAGGGCGCTGGGGGTGACAATTATCACCAGGTAATGGGGATCAGAGGGTTTACAACATTTTCAAGTGATTGGGGCTGGGAAGAGGGGCCACTACACTATGGAAATGGTGATCTGGGGGTTTGTGTCCATTACTAATGTTCAGGGCTGGGGAGGAGGAATGTCATTTTTATATACAGTAATCAGGTCTTGGGAGGGAGATGTATGTTTATTTTACAGTGATCAGAGCTTGAAAGGTGGATGTATCTTTATCTTACAGTGATCAGGGCTTGAGAGAGGGATGCATATTTATTTTACAGTGATCAGGGCTTGGCAGGGGGCAGTCTGTGTTGTAAACAATGTTCAGGGCAGGGGGGTTGTGTGCCCTAGACTATGTGCAGGGCACCAACCTGCCCCACGCATACTTAAAGTAGTGTTTCACTAACTTATCTTTGCACTGGTGCAGCCAGCCATTTCTTCAGCAGGGGGAGTTTGAATATTGTGATGTGCGGCATATGCATGAGGGACCCCTCATTTGCATTGGTGCATCACAATATTCTGTGCAGCGGCACTGTTGAGGTTGCGCAGTACATCAGTGGCCTTTGAGTATGGCCACACCCCCAATGGCCCACACAAGTTTGGAGATGCACACCGTATCCAGAGTTGTGCTGCACATCTCATCTGAATACGTGCCCCTTTATCTTTACTTATTGTTGCCCTATAAACTGTATATAGGTTTATTAGTTAGTATGCATTGCATCCAATTTTTAAAGTCCCTTAATATGCCTAATATGTACTAATTAAATGTGTAGAAATTCCATTCCTTACATCATGAATTGTCTAATTTTTATCCTTCAACATGCAGAAAGTACCGTAACACTAAAGCAGCACAGAATGAGAAATTTTGGGATTTGCAGAATTCTACCGTAATTCCAGGAAATTCAGCAAAGTTACATGGAATGCCATGGAATTTCATTGAATGTTTTAAAGGTTTTTGTGTAGTCATAACTCAGCCATCTATTGAACTAAAAGCATGATTGCTTGATAATATGTAACCAAAAGATGTGCCAAAATGTCATTACATTTAGATCAATCATTTCACACATAAAGGGGCCTAACATCTTTTTGCAAACATTTCTTGAACATATTTATGAAAATATTTATCTGCTTATAACTCAGAAAACTTTGAAGCTAGATGTGTGAACATTAGCATGCAGAAGCTTTTTGTAAGGGTCATAGCACTAATTAAATATAGAGAGATTTGGTTTAGAAAATGTCTGTCAGTTACAGGAGTTCAAAATTTCCCTTTTTAATTATTTGTGACATTTTGTGAAAACCTTCTGAAACTGTGAAAGTTTGTAACATTTCTGCTGTTGAAGATATAGACCTCACATCTCGCATGCATATACCATGACAGTGTATCCAGGTTCCTAATAAAACTGACAGAATGGTTTAGTAGTTTTTAATTTACAATGTAAATCCCAAAAAATTATTACTGGAACATGTACTCAAATATTTATGGAAGCACAATAGGTAATGCCTCCAGAATTCCACTTGCAGAATTTAAGATTCACAAAGCACATATCACTACTTCATCTAAGTTGAGCTGAGCTTTTTTCAGTCCTGTTTCTTTCCTTGTGGAGCATTTTGTCTCCCCCTCTTTTTTCTGTTGTAGCTTAACCAGAGAGACTCAGTGGAATTAATAGTCCCCATGATATCCTTTTTGGTTTTATCTATAACTAAAACACCGTATTAAAAAGAGTCACCTACTCCTTTTCCTATTTGACTTATTCCATTGGAATAGCCAGAATTCCGCCACTTTGATGCCCTACCTGTATTTTTTCCCCTACTATATTCTTCTGAGTGCCAATTGAAGTCCTTGATGCAGGCTGTCAGCACAGTCAGTTTACTGGGTGTGTTTCCAATATAACCTGAATTCAGGTTGGAATTGTTTTCATTTGCTTCCTTGCTCCAACTTGGTGTCTACAATCCTTAGGCTACGGTACCCAGCTCAGCTATCCATTTCTTGGTAAACCCATGCATCTAACTCCTGTAACTGGTGACCCCTCTGCACTATCTTACTCCCAACCCCTACCCTTTAATTTCAGTCCCCCAGACATCGTGACCCTTGTTACAACTAGTACATAGAAACATAGAAATTGTCGGCAGTAAAGGACCACCTGGCCCACCCAGTCTGCAAAAGTGTTCCCTGCTTTTTCTAGCTCTGCAGATTCTGTCTGGTCTCTGATGATCACCCTTCCTGCTTCTGATCTAATATACCCCTTTGTTTATCCCATGCATGAATGAAGCCCTCCACCATTCTAGCCTCCACCCCTTCGGCTGGCAATTGATTCCATGTGTCTACCACCATTTCAGTGAATAAATATTTCCCCACATCTCTCCTGTACTCCCCTCTCCTCAGCTACATTGCATGCCCCCTAATCCAGGAGCTCTTTCTTATTTGAAAAAGGCTCCTCTCCTGCATCCTATTCACCCCTCCTTCTTGGCATAACTGCTGCACATCTTAAGCACACAGGCATTCCTTGCTCCTGAATACCCTCTAACTTGTTAGAAAAAGAATACCATCCCTCTTTCAACAGAATCTTAGAAAAAGTTAGCTTGTCTAATCAATACTTCTGTCATTCTTTACCCACTACAGAACAATGAAGGACTTGCAAAAGACCCCTCTGGACATCTTTTACCTTAGGAACATCTCTAATTCAATAAGTGACCTCCTCATGTACTAAGAACTTGTACTCCCTATCACGGTGCACAAAATGGTCAGCTACTCCCTCTACATGTGGTGTTTAGCTATGGATCACATTAATTAAGCATGTACTGCAGGCAGGCAAATCACCTTACCTGCATTAACATAAAGACCCTTTAACGCCACTCCAGCACCCCTCCTACTTTTAAAATGGAGTCTCCAATGTATCCAGCCTTATTACTACCCTCACCAGCCTTTTCCTTTCTCCTCAATGGCAGTTCAGGTGTATGGCTGGCAGTACTCATGGATATAGCTTCCACAAAATGATCATGACATTCCACAATTTTCAGAAAGACTTATGGAAGTTGACTGTTATTTTGCAATTTTTGGCAGCTTATAATATGAACATCCTGTAAGCAAGAGATTTAAAAAAAATGACACACACTGCCTCTTTTTTAAGGTCTATTAACTTTCCAAATTTAATGGTATTGCATTCTCTAGTTTGAAAAATGCAATGGCATACATTTTATAGTTTACATACTTGCAAAAAATTTAATTTAACAATCTTTGAAAGTTTGTCTGCGTATAACTGGTCCCCATCAAAGCTATACCTACATAGGGTGCATTGCTGTGGACATTGTGGCCCAGAAAGTGGTAGGCATAGGTGGCCCTATGGAGACTCTAGCTCTAGTATGCCCTGAGTCTGGAATCTATGATAGGGTTCCAGTGATCATTGGATCAAATGCTCATACATTTGGCTACCTCAAGAAGCTGTGTGATGAGTGGAAAGTCTGGTAAGGGGCACAAGTGTTGCCGGTGCATGTGTTGGTTAGAGAGGCCTATTTTATGCATCTTCAGCTGGATAAGAAGGGAGAAGTTGGCATAGTCTGGTGGTGAGAAGATGAGACACTGGTGCTGTCCTGTAACACTGAGTGGGGCATTGTGGCATCAGTGGAGTGGTCCAGCTAAGGATAGATGCCACTAGTCAGATACTGATGATATATGACCTCAAGGAAGCCCAGGGATTGATGGTAAAACCTATGGTCCCGTCAAAATGAGCTCATACTGCTGTAAGATGAGTCAGTGTACAAATAAGAAATGTAACTCAGTGTTCAATCACTATTTGGAAGGGACAAATGCTGGCAAAAAATATACTGTGCTGACACAACTGTTCAACCAAAAATAGGAGGTTCCGGGTATATAAAAAAAAATTGACCCAGTCAGTTTTCATTTTGGGGCCACCTCTGCCAGAAGAATGTTGACAGTGAATAAGCCAGAAGTTGGCTGCTAGGACTCAAGACTTTGTAGAATGTGTGAGTGGTTAGTAGCATTGTATGCTGCTACAGGATTACCAGCCATTTCAGGAATGATCTTATCACCTGGATCCAGTGAATATCGACAGTATCCAGCATCACCTGCAGGAACTGCTAGCAGTTGTGATCATATTTGTTTATTTTTTGAAATCTTGGATAACACCTGAGAGTGGATGCTCATATATATGGAATAAAGAACCCACATGCCTCCCCTAGTGTGGTTTGCAAAAGACAAATTGCAAAAGACAAATGGGGATGGAGAAAGGAACTTGCATCTAGAAGTGGGAAGCCATCTGGGAACAAGTGACCACAAAACAGTGTGGTTCACAATAAACACAGCCACAGAGTCAAGCCATACAAAAGCAAATGTGTTGGACTTTAGGAGGGCTGACTTTGGTAAAATGGGAGAGTACCTCATAAAAGCGCTACCAAACTAGCAAGAAGGAGGGGTGGAGGAAAAATGGGGAAAAATCAAAACAGCCATCACAGAGGCAACAAGCCTTTGTGTGAAGCAAATCAACAAAGCAAAATGAAGGAAAAAACTATTATGGTTCTCAAAAGAGGTGACAGGGAAGGTTGAGGAGAAAAAGCTAGCATTCAGGAAGTATAAGGAAACACAGAAGGAGCAGAACAGAGAACTGTACCAGTTAAAGCAGAAGAAAGTGGGGAAGGCAGTCAAAATAGCAAAAGCCCAAACTGAGGAAAAGATAGCCAACTCAGTTAAGAAGGGGGATAAAACCTTTTATAGGTACATTAGAGAGCGAAGAAAGATGAAGGAAGGGATAATGAGGCTTACTAAAGGATAGGGAGGGTGTGCAGAGGATAACAGTGAAAAAGCAGGGATACTGAATGAATACTTCTGCTCAGTATTCATAAAAGAAGAGGAAGGGGAGGTACCTAAATCAAGGAATAGAAGCACTCTGGATAGTGAGGTCGATGTCAGTCCATTCACAGAAGAAAGGGTCCTGAAAGAACTCTTAAAACTGAAGGTGAACAAAGCAATGGGGCCTGATGGGATTCACCCAAGAATTCTAAAAGAACTAAGGGTACAATTAGTGACACCACTGACCTCCCTTTTTAAAAAATCATGGGAGGATGGCATAGTACCAGAGGACTGGAGGAGGGCGGACGTGATTCTCCTGCACAAAAGTGGTAGCAAGACAGAGGCAGGAAACTACAGACCTGTTAGTTTGACCTCAGTGTTAGGGAAAATGATGGAATCACTTCTAAAGGAAATAATTTTTGAGTTTCTAGAGGCCAGTGGGGTACAGGACCCAAGGCAGGATGGATTCACAGTGGGAAGGTCATGTCAGATGAATCTCATAGATTTCTTTGACTGGGTGACCAAAGTGGTAGACCAGGGAGGGGCAGTGGACATGGCCTACCTAGACTTTAGCAAGGCATTTGACACAGTCTCACACAAAAGATTAATATACAAGTTAGCCAGCCTTGGAGTGGGTCCCAAGGTGGTAGCCTGAGTTAAAAATTGGCTGGACAACAGGATACAGAAGGTAATAGTAAACAGTTTACTCTGAAGAAAGGGGGGTTACTAGTGGGGTACCACAGGGTTCAGTACTGGGACCGGTCCTCTTTAATGTCTTTATAAGTGACATTGTAGAGGGACTGGAATGAAAAGTATGTCTCTTTGCAGATGACACAAAGATCTGCAACAGGGTTGATACAGAAGGTGGGGTGGAGAGGATGCAAAGGGACTTGGCAAGGTTGGAGGAATGGTCAAATATATGGCAGCTTAGATTCAGTGCAAAGAAGTGTAAAGTAATGCACCTGGGAAACAAAAATCCAGGGGAAGAGTACACAATGGGGGGTGAGAATAAAAACTATAGAAATGGAAAGGGACCTGGGGGTAGTCATATCAGATGACCTTAAGGTGGGCAAGCAAAATGAGAAGGCAGTAAGAAGAACTGGTGGGATACTGGGATGCATGGGGAGAGGCATCACCAGTAGAAAGCAGGAAGCTGTTATCCCTTTGTACAGACAGTTGGTGAGACCCCATCTAGAGTTCTGCATCCAGTACTGGAGACCCCATCTCCACCAGGACATAGACAGGATGGAGGCTGTCCAGAGGGGGGCAACTAAAATGGTGCAGGGTCTGCACCAGAAAACATATGAAGAGAGATTAAAGAAGCTAATATGTATACACTTGAGGAGGGGGGGGGGGACATGATAGAAACTTTCAAGTACATCTAGGGAATCAACAGAGTCCAAGATGGTAGCATCTTTCAGAAAAAGAGATGTGTAAGAACAAGGGGGCACTATTTGAAGATAGAGGGGGCATGGCTCAAATGTAATGTGAGGAAGTGTTTTTTTTTTTCATGGAGAGGGCTGTGGATGCATGGAACAGCCTTCCTAAGGAGGCAGTGGACTCAAAAACAGTGGAGGAATTCAAGAATGCATGGGACAGACATAAGGCAATTCTAGTGGAGGGTAGAAGGAAGTAGGCTGTTGGTTAACTAGGATCTGCAGTCCATGCATTAGGTAGGGAAATGGGAAGACTAGGTTGGCCAAGCGGTCCTTATTTGCCGTCAAATTCTATGTTTCTATGTTTCTATGTTCTATGTTACTGTGTGAACATGTGTGAACTATTGGACTTTAAACAAATGCACTATACCAAATCAGTACACAATGCCCTCAATCCAAGATGTCTAAGACTGCCTTCATGGTAGCTGATGGTTCTTTGTACTGGATTTGCTCAGTGGCTATTATCAGATCCCGGTGGCAACAGTCGATAGAGAAAAGGCTGCTTTCATTTGTTTTCTGGATTCTGTGAGTTTCTGTGCATGCCACACAGTATTTCTGGGGCTCCACCATTTTCCAGCACCTTGTGGAGTGAGAAGTCCATGATATGAATCTGCTTGAATGCCTGGTGTACGTGGATGATGCCATCATGTTTGGAAAGACCATAGAGGAACGTGAGGCCCAGTTGTTTGAGGTAGTGGAACAACTTGAGGATTTCAGGCTCAAGTTATTGCTGGTCAAATGTCATTTTTTTTCAGACATCAAACATCAATAAAGTATGTGGAGCCTGTGTCTGTTGATAGAATCCAAATGGACCCTAGCAAAGTGGAAGTGTTGACCTCCTGGCCATGGCCAAAGAACCTGAAACAGCTCCAGAGATTCCTGGATTTCTTTCAGTACTATCAGCAGTTTGTCAAAGACTATTCCCGGGTAGTGCAGCCACTGCTGAATCTAACCAAAGGGTACCCACCCACCAACTTCACTGGTTCCTGGAAAGACAAGAAAGAACAAGAGTCCCCATCCTACTTCAGAACTGGGGGACCATTCTGACAGCAGTGAAATGTGACTTGTGACAAGGCCTTTGGAAAACTTATCTACCTTCTAATCATATCACTTGTCTTGGCTTATGTCGACCCACAGAAGTCCAGTATATCACATATAGATTGTACCTTTCATTCTTTCATGGTCTAGGAGCTGTATTGCATCAAGATTCAGAGGAAGGATTAAGACCAGTAGCATTTGGGGACTTCCGGTGACGTCATGCTCTGGGTAACAGCCTGAGTCAGAGCGCTCCGTCGTGAGCCGCCAACAAAACCTCTCATTTACTCTTAAAACCAGGTTAAAATTGAGAAAAAGTGTTGAGAGAGGTTTCAACATGGGAAAAAAGAATGATAGAGTGAAATCTAAAGTCCCCGAATTGACAGATGCGGAGAGATTAATTGATGATGGCTCGGAAGGCGAGGGTTCGCAGGCCTCGTTTGGATCCTCCCGTGAAGTTGTGGAAGGAACCAACTCCCATCACGTCACTGCAAAACAAATGACTCAGATGTTATCTGAGTTACGTGATTTCAGGAAAGAAATAAGAGTGAACACCGCAGCCTTCACGTGACAGATATTGGGAAGCTGGAGAAGCGGCAGAGGAGATGGAGTCCCAGGCCCAGAGTCGGATCAACGCATTACGGAGACTGAGAAGGCAATTGTACAACTACACAGTACGATCACTGCCTTGCAAAATCGGGCGGAAGATGCAGAGAGCGTGAGCAGAAGGAATAACATCCAAATCTCCGGGATACCTGAAGGGTCGGAAGGCAACCGAGATGCGGAGCTTTATTCCAAAACGCTGAGAGACCTATTATCACTCCCACCCTCTGTCTCGTTAGAGATAGACAGAGCACATCAGACCTTGGGCCCAAGGCTCCTTCAAGCGAGGCCTAGAAATCCTGGTCCGGTTCCTGAGGTTTCAGGAGAAAGAATTAGTGCTCCACATGGCGTGGAAGGCTCGGGTGGTAACGTGGCAGGGCAACAGGCTGTATTTTGAAAATGACTTTTCTCCAGAGATTATGGCCAAACGCAAAGCCTACATCCCACTCAAGGCGAAGGGAATACGCTTTAGAACACCATACCCGGCGAAACTTGTGGTTTTCTTTAAAGAGGGCCCAGTAACGTTTGAGAATCCTGCCGTGGCAGCACAAGAACTGCGATCGAGAGGAATTGACACACTCCCACAGCGAGCTAACTCAGAGACTTCCTTATCTGCTAAATTATCCCAAAAGATGTGGCAAGGACAACGAGAGGCCAGGAGACGACAAGGAGCTGAAGCAATTCAGAATATTGTGGCGGCCCTTAATAAGCAAGCTGCTCCAGGACTGTCGGGATCAGAACGGAAGGGAGCGGAGGGCTGAAAACTGCAAGTAGATGTATAGTGGCTGGACAATAATATACTTGTATAGGTTGGGAGAGAAACTCGTTTGAAGTTTGGTCTGGTCAACGCTAGCTCCAGACACAGAGAGACTTGGAAGAGGGAAACTAATTAAGAATCTGTATGCAGTTGATAATTAACTGTTCTTCTAAGATGGGAATCAAGGTGTTACTGGGCGGAGATGGGATAGGGACACTATAATATGGCGTCTGGACAGACTCAATTGGAGACGACGGGGATGGGGTTATATAATATAGTAGTTTATAACAAGTGGTCCACAATTGAAACCCTGGATGCCTGGATGGTTCTCACCGGGAGGATAGATATAGCGGGGGATAGGGAGGGAACGCTATGGTGGTGGATGGGGATGGCTGGAGATTTCTATGAGGCCCGGTCAGTGGTTGGCCTGACATAGAGGTCCAGGCTGGGAGGCGAGGGAGTATGGGGAGGGTCCTTCAGTGGGCCGGATGGTTGTGCCCTGAGCGAGCTAAAAGGGTATCCGGAGTGAGGGACTTTGGAGGGAGAGTGGAGGGTGCGGGGGGCTGGTCGACCATAGAGGTGCTGGTCGGATGGGCTAGACAGCCCAGGTACAAGCGGGGGAGGGGAATGTAAAGCGATCACCTGGAAATGGTCAGAGATGGGTGGGGGGTGCTCACCCTGATGAAATCAGTATAGGCTAGAGTCGGGTAGGGTAACCCAGGGAGGGGAGAGAGCACATAAAAAAGGAGGGAAGGGGGAGATAGGGGAGGGCCTTCACAACTTCAATGCTAGCATTCGGGGGCAATGAACTGAGCAATACCTATGCTATGAATATACAAGGGAATCAGTTGATGTGAATTAGAAATAGCAAGGACCCCTGCTGCGCCCCTCACTGTGGGCCCGGACTCCCGCGGGAATCGCTGGCTGCTCTCCGGAAGGCTACATGCCGGGCGCCCGGAGGGAGGGAGGCTGGACGGGAGGAGAGCGGAGTGGGGGGGCAGTGACAGAGTGGCGAGAAGAGATATGCCTGATGGGCCTATTTTGATTAACAAACCCATACACAACTGGCTGGAGGGATATTCCTCGGGAATCCAAGATTCAGGACTGCAAGATATTTCAGACACTGCATGCTTGACTGGTTGCGTTGGGACGCTCTCTTGGGGAATCCCATTTGCTCGGAGGATGGGCGGGTCATATGGGACCGGCTGCTGCAGCCCACAGGAAGGACTACCCCTGGCTTTGGATTGGTGGGGGCATAGGGTCTCCTCCTGACGCATACTGGGGAGCCCCGAGGGAGTGAGAGTTGTCACGGGACTGGTGGGGGTGTTCTAGTAAGGAGCAGTAAAGGCTAGCACGTGGCCTCATCGGAATGGAGGAGATGGGCCTATGCATACACTTAATATCAGAACAAATAGTACACAGAGGGATTGGAAAGACAGTCAAATATTCACGGCCGGGTTATAACAGGGCACATTATACTGCCCCCCAGACTCAGGAGAACCTAAAGTAATGACTAAGTGGGAGGGATTTAGGACCTTAAGGGTTAGAGGGGAGACACAACAGGGAAGGGAACCAATGGGGGCCTAGCTGGAGGGGGGTAAGCAGGAGTAAAGAGGATATGGATAATTCAGCTGACATTACCCAAATATGGCGGCTGTTAGAAGGGTAAAATAATACCACAGAGGCTACCCGGCGTTACAAGGAGATCAGAAGGCTTGGGGGAAAGGGGAATTGAGGGGGCTGGACGGAGGAGAAAGAGGGGGCGCACCAGGTTAATCGATACTATAGAAGGTAATAGAGGATTAAATAGCTGTGAGATTAAACAGGGAGCTCTGATTCTGACTCACAATGCTCAAGAGAGATGACAGTCAGCAGAGGCGGAGGGAGGCACGGGAGCATCGAGGCTCACCTTGAGGCTCCACTTGCTGAACCCTAAGTGCAGAATTCAGTTAGGATTGAAGGAAGGGGTGAAAGGACTGAAGCGAGGCTGTCTACGCGAGGCATTGAGGATGTAATAACAGAGGAGAGCTCTCCATGTCTCTCCTGAAGAGGGAGGACTTGAGACCGAGCGTGCAGAAAAGGAGGGTTAGGCAGGCATATATGACAATATAGGAACACCACACTCATCGCTCCAGGAAGGAGTTAAAGAGGCGGATCAGACGTAATGGTGCAGAGGATTGCCACCTTTTCCTTTTCCCTATTCCTAAATTGACACTTAGGGTGTCAAGAGGCATCTCCTTGGATGATGAAGCCTCAAGGTGAGGTCTTTCTCACCAAGGAACTGACGCAGTTCCCTATAGTTGGAAGTACCAGTTCTGTATATAGTTGGTCAATGTTCGAATTGAATGTCTGTTCTATGTATATAAGTTGGTTGAATGGTTATGAGTTGGGAAAGGCAGGTATGAACCTAACGATTACAAACAGGGTCCGATTGGATGATTAGGGGGAGAACCCTCCTCCCCAGCGGGGCCACCTTTGAAAAGCAATAGGTAATCCTCCAGTTAAATTGTTGTCCCTGAACATAAACGGTATAACCTCCCCAGTTAAGAGGTCACGGGTACTGACATACCTCCGCAGAAGCAAGGCAGACCTGGTGTACCTACAGGAAACACACGTGGGTGCTGAGGAACACCTCAAGCTGGCTAAGCTCAGTAGGGGAACTATGCTTTAGCTCATCGGCTGGTCGGGAAGAAGGAGAGGGGTGGCAATAGTTATCCCGGCTGGGACCCCATTTCAACAGCAAAGAACTATCAGTGACCCAGAGGGCAGGTTAGTAATGGTGCAAGGCACTCTAAATGGAGTTCAGGTCACTCTAGCGAATGCATATTTCCCCCCAGCAACACCGGTCCCACAGCTGAGAATGCTCCTCGACAAAATCCTGCAAAACACGAAGGGCATGCTCCTTCTAGCAGGAGATTTCAACCTGACACAACACCCCACGATGGATACTACTAACTTAAGAGTCCATAGGCAATCACCAGCACAGAAGTTTTTAGAGATTTACTAAAGAGGTAGGATGGATTGATGTCTGAGGCATTTACATCCTCGGCAAGGAACTACACACATTACTCAGCAGCCCACGGACATACACACGATAGATCACACATACACCCAGACGGAATATCTGGGTCAACTGGGGAATGCATGGATGGGGACATTTCCTTGTCGGATCACGCCCGTGAGTTCGACATGGGAGCTTGGGATTTGTGTAAAACACACAATGGAGACTTAACCCTATTATTTACGCCTGAGGAATTCCAGAATTTATTGCAGATAAACTGGCTGAGATACTAGAATTCAATCCTCCCGCGGACACCACACCGCGTTACACTGGGACTGTAAAGCGGTCCTTAGAGGCATATTATACAACATACAACAGAACTGAACCGCAAAAGAAGGGAGTAGGAACTCACTGGAGGAGAATTTACACTTCCTCCAAATGGCACATAAGATGGGAGACTAGACAGTGCTCCCCAGACTTCAGGAGGTTAAGGCGAAATGGACCGTTAGCATTACAACAGACTGAGATAGCATTAACATTTCTGAGACAGAAATACTATGAGGTGGGACCTCGAGCATCTAAGCTTACTAAGCGTATCAGGTAAGGCGACAAAACAGGGTTTTGAGATTCACTCACTTAGACACCACGGGAGGCCAACCCTTAACTAAAATAAATGAAATTGCTGAAGCATTTGCAAATTACTATTCTAATCTGTACTCACCAGAAGCTTCCTTCCGAGAACTTGATCACGGAATATTTGAACGGGGATAACGCTGCCACAACCTCATGCAGATCAGAGTGAAGCCTAGGGCCGCATAACGGAGAGAGAAATAATGGAGGCGATATCTAGTGCAAAACCCTAAAATCTCCAGGCCCTGATGGTACGGAAATGAGTTCTATAAGGCAATGAGGCAACAAATAGCCAAACGGCTCTTACCCTTGTACAACACTATCCTGGAGGGGGAACCCCCACCACCATCCTGGGCATTCGCAAATATTTCAGTAATCCCGAAATCTGGGAAAATTCCCCAGCTTTGTAGCTCGTACAGACCCATTTCGGTCCTTAATTGTGATGATAAGATATTCATGCACATACTAGCACAACGCTTAGATAAAATAATGCCCCAGTTAATAGATCAAGATCAGATGGGTTTCATTAGACAGCGAGCTACAACGGATAACATCAAGCGTACTCTGCATATCTCTCATAAAATGCGAACGAGCATACCCCTTCGGTTCTTGTAAGCCTTGATGCCGAGAAGGCATTTGACAGGGTCTCATGGCCTTTTCTCTATAAAGTTCTGGCTAAATTGGGTATTCCCAGGACTCTAATTGGGGTCCTACAAAACATTTATGCAGCCCCTCAAGCACGTGTTAAGGTGGGAGGCCATCATTCTGGATACTTCCCTTTGAGGCGGGGGACGAGGCAGGGATGCCCGCTGTCACCCCTACTCTTTTCGGCATTTATTGAACCATTAGCTCAGTCAGTAAGAGAAGAAGAAACATCACTGGGGTGAACCTGGGGGGAATAGAACACCGCATTGCCGTGTACGTGGACGACGTACTATTGTATCTTTCGAATCCTGAACAGTCCATGCCGGCAATCCAGTTACTCCTGGACCGATTTAGTCAGGTCTCTGGCTATAAGCTGAACTTAGCAAAAACAGAAATTCTCACATTTCATTATACACCCTCATCACATGTCGCCTCCCTTTTTCCATGCAATTGGGGTCTCACCAAATTAAAATACCTGGGAGTATATATCTCTCAAAGATATGAGGACTTCTTCAAAAACAACTATGATCCCTTCACATCACAACTTAAATACGACATGGGATCGTGGGCCACGCTGCCACTTTCGCTGGGCCGCAGGATAGAAGTAATAAGAATGATCACCCTTCCTCGGGCCCTACATCTATTCCGGAATATCCCTCTACACATCCCAAAGAAAACCTTCAGGGATTGGAATCGGTGCATCTCCAGGTTTGTCTGGATGGGCAGCAGACCCCGAGTCAGGATGAGGATCTTGACACTTCCTCAGAAGGACGGGGGGCTCGCACTACCTGACTTACAGTTATACTATCAAGCGTCGATGATGACACATATAATGGCGAGGCAAAACGGGTGGGTCATCAACCACACTGGCTGCAGATAGAACAAACTTTGGTACCGGACGGAATTATTTTCAAAACATTTATAATACGGAGGCGAGATGGGAACCCCAGCCTCAGACGATCCATAGTTGATTGCGTTGTAGGGTTTGGCAGCAAATTAAAAAAAAACAGAGGTTAGAACCCTTGTTAAGTCTGCTCTGCCCCATAGCGAATCTAGTGGACTTCCCTCCTAACAGGCTGGACCATGGATTCGGAACCTGGGAGAGATATGGGCTGAAGTACCTTCCCCAAATAATGACTCAAGGTAGGATGTGGCCCTTCAGTGAAGTGCGGAAACAGTTCAATATACCAAATAGGGATTTTTATCGGTACCTGCAGCTTCGGCACTATCTCCAGGGGCTTCCAGGAGTGGTCTCTTCCTGAGAGATACCCTTCATTGTTAGAGGCCCAACTTCAATTGAATAAAGGTGGGATGGGAACAAGAAGATTACTTTCCCTTACTACAGGGCCCAAAATATACAGGGAGAAGCATACACAGAAGGGATTAGAGCACAGTGGCAGAAGGAACTGGAAACCCCTCACACAAGAGGACTGGCAGAGGGCCTGTGAGTACGCCGCGAGTCACATGCTCCATCAATGGCGAGAATATGCATGGAAGAATCTAATTAGATTCTTTAAGACACAGTAATCACCAGGCACTATTCTCCAGGAGCCTCGGCTGAGTGCTGGAGACAGTCTTGGGAACTCAGGGGCCACACACACGCATATTATGTGGTCGTGTGGAACTCTGGATCCATTTAGGGATCTCTTACAAGAACACCTGAGGAAGATATTTGGTCCCCGACTCCACTTGACCAGGGAGATGTTTCTTTTCTTAGACACCCCACAGGAATTAAGGAACCCGAATAGCAGATACCTTTTACATCTACTGATAACTGCAGCCAAAAAAACTATCACCAGGCTGTGGTTGACGGATAAAAAACCCACAATACTAGATTGGTGGGACATAACCAAACAGATTTACCGGTTAGAACAAATCACACATAGCCTGAATGAGAGGAAGGAGAAGTTTGCTGAAAGGTGGTCCCACTGGGTGTTATACTATATGCCCATGGATGACTCTTTTGTACCATAAGAGGCTGTTATAGACAGGTAGGGAACAGGCAAGTTGCTGGGACGCTGCTCTGTGGAGGCCAGAGCTGGCAGGCACTGAGTAGAAACAGCCCATAATAAGGGTCAGGCATGACTGACTTAATGGAATATCGCTTCAAAGAGGTTATGAGCACATTAATGGATAATTTAAGGGACGGTGCTGAGACATTTATGGGGAGATCCTACAGGAGGCCAGAGGGACAACTGGAAAAATAAGGCCTAGGAATAGAAGTTTTGTACTCTCTAGCTAACTGATGATTTGTATGAATTAGAACGTAGCATTTAATGTGACTATCATATATCAGATCCAATCAATTTTGTAAGTAAGCGAACCTGTCAATGTTGTACCTGTGGATATGTATGTACTTGTCTGTCAAAAAGTTAAAAAATCTGTGTTCCTTTTTTAATAAAAATGAGATTTACAAAAAAAAAAAAAAAAGACCAGTAGCATTTGCTAGTCAAATTTTAACTCCCAGTGAGCAAAATTACCCAGTACACAAACTGGAATTCCTTGTTCTCAAGTGAGCCATAGTTGACTAATATCATGACCAACTGTATTTGGCAAAGAGAACAGTCAAAACTGATAACAATCCACTCATGTATGTACAACCCTCTGCCAAACTGGATGCAGCTGTTCATCACTGGATGTCTGCATTGTCTACCTATGATTATTCCATAGAATATCCTCTAGGGTTGAATCATGGGGATGCCAATCAAAATGCACTTTGGATTGTGATACCACTGAAAATGAAAGGGTGATCATCACTGAATCTGAGGTTAGGGCATTATGCAAGAGATTTGACAGTGATGCACATCTCCCATCCCATTAATCCTCGATGGCTTTTGAACAGTCTTGAGCCCTCCAGTGCTTGTTTGCCCTCTGCCTACTGTGGGTTTACATCATTTGAAAGATCCACCCCACCTCACCTAACTCAGTTTGACCTGCTGCCAAAGCAATGGCAAGATCCCAGAATCAGAGACATTCTAGTGGCTGTGAAAAAGTTTACCCCTCCTCCTGGACTTTTATGTAGCCTTGAAGATGAATGGTGTTTGTGAGAATGGGCTTAACTGAAAGTGTGGGAAAATGCTGTACTAAGAGACCTGTGGTCCTCAAGGTCCCAGAGAAATAAATTGATTTTTTGCCCCTCAAGTCTTGGTGCCTGGCAATCTGGGCACTGCATGATGACATTGGACATTTAGGAAATGAGATGACTTTAACCTTGTCTTGAGCTGTGTTCTAGTGGCAAAAAATTATTCAGAAGATTAAGAACTATTATGCCAATTGTGCCCCTTTGTCTGCAATGTAAGACTTTGCCGAGGTGGGCCACCGCAGTGATGAATATTGAAACTAGTGCACTCACGTACATTGTTTGCATAGATTTCTTGAGTTTGGAGCCTGTTTCAAAGACCATCTTTAGCATTCCTGTAGTTAAGCATAATTTCTCATTATGCTCAAGTGTACCCCACTAAGGATCAAAGAGCAATCACAGTTGCCTAGATTCTCTTGAATAAGTTCATAATGCACTATAGCACACCTAAATTCATACTTTCTGACCAGGGTCAGGATTTTGAGAGTCAGCTTTCTAAAAAGATGGTGCTGTAGGGAATTTGTAAATTTAGAACCACCCCTTATCACCCTGAAGGTGATCCCCAGTCTAAGAAGCTTGACTGCCTTGCTCAACATGTTGAGCAGTGTTTCCCCTCAGGAAAAATTAAAATGGAGTCTGCAGGTTAGCACACTAGTTCATGCTTATAATTGTACAAAGAAGTATGCTACTGGGGTTCTCCCCAAATTACCTGTTGTTCAGACAAGAAGTCAGACTCACCATTGACTTGTGTTGTGGGGTTTCACCAGCTGGAATGTGGCATGAAACATATCTGCAGTATACACAGCGACTCAAAGACCAACTTGATTCTGCTCACTGCCTGGCAACCAAGACAGCAGGAAAGCAGAATACTGGTAACCAAACTTGCTATGA
The DNA here is from genome assembly GCA_016271365.2 of Neoceratodus forsteri. Lineage (NCBI taxonomy): Eukaryota > Metazoa > Chordata > Ceratodontiformes > Ceratodontidae > Neoceratodus > Neoceratodus forsteri. The sequence continues at coordinate 839,738,403 of CM028131.1, forward strand.
CCTCAAAGTCAAAATCCATGATCCTCAATCAGGATACCATCTTCTGGTAAGGAATCTGGCTCTCCCAGGCAAACATAAACTTGTTGACAGATGGGGCAAAACCCCATTTATGATTCTGGAACAGTGCTCAACCTTGCCTATATACTGCATCCATACTGAAGGAGTGCCTGGAAAGACTAAAACGATGCACCAGAATCATCTCCTTCTTGTGGCAGGTAGACTTCTCTTTTTGTCACTCTGGAACCCAAGCCGCCTAGAGGGCCTGCTAACTGAATCCATGCTCAGTGTCACTTGGCCATATCAACTGTGGAGCCTATTGGTGACAGTGTCTCTTCTGATGAAGATGATGCTGTCACATGATATCACTCCTCAGTGGACCTAGCCCAATGTTTTTTGGACATATCTGGGTGACATGAGCCATTGCCTGATCCAGCCTCTACTCCAGCGGAGGTTATTTCCTTGTCTGCCTCTCCCACCCCAAATCTTTTTCAGGGAAGGGGGTGAAATACTGTTAGGCAGTGGCACAAACAGGGGAGAGGATTCTGATTGTGAGCAACAAGTTGCTGTTTCTCTTCTTTGATCTACCTGTCCAATACACTCTGTATTAAAACTAACAGTAGTTATGCTGCCCTGGGGCCACTGTTGATATATTTTTTATGTAGTGCACAAGAGGTATTTATGTCACATCCCATTCTCTTTCTCTCATAAGGTTCCTTGGGGCAATTACATCTGAGTATGTCAGTTGAGATGATGACGACTGAATAGCTAGTAAGGAAGCATTTGCCTAGGAAGCTATTTTTTTTTAATGTATTATTTACAATGTGTTAATTGGAAAAGCCCCAAGAGCATCACATGTCCATTTTCAAGGAGAACCTGAAAAAAATACAAAAAAGTTTAGAGCAGTATAATACAATACAATACATAACACTTCAAGTATTATTACAAAAACACTGATAAATATGCAGGCAATGTACTGTAGCTTTCAGTGTTTCTTAAACACATACAAAGAACCAAGAGACAACAATGAAACAAGCTATGCTGTGCCCTGTTTTAGATTAGGGGAATTAGGTACAGTAGAATCCCGATTATCCAAACTGCTTGGGAGACATCTGACTGGTTAGGATCTATCCACACCCTAGACGGCCTGCTCTGAAGGATACCACCTCCTTTAGATACCTCAGGGTTTGACTTGACCAGCACCTCAACTTTTCTGGACATGTGGATGACATCCTCAAAAAACTGAACTGCAAGCTAGGTGCCCCATATAGGAACCAGGGATGTATTCCAGTGCCTGCCAGGCATGCATTGGTCTACCAAATGATCCTCTCAGTTTTCAACAACAGAGATGTAGTCTACAGTGGTAGTCTACCCAAGTTTTCCCTAGCCAGATTGGACACTCTTCCATTCCTTCTGCCACTTCGTCCTCGACTGCCCTCCTCACACTCACCACTGTGCTCTCTACCAAACTCTCTCTTTCCCCTCCCTAAATGACAGGCACCATTCTCACTGACTGGAATACTGTAACTGGAATGTGAACATGTGAACTATTGTAATCTCTTCTGGCTGTTACATGTTATACTGATTGTTGGTTAGACTGTATATTCATTGCTGTTCCCCTTCCCCTCTACCCCAGGATGCACCTGGAAATGAGCAGTTGCTGCTCATTGTGGTTTCCTGGTGAAACTTTTAAATAAATAAATACTTACTTTTAGCAATTGCAGCTTCTTCAATGTACAAGTCCTGTACTCCTCCACAAAGGACTCCACACTAATCTTCAGATGTCTTCACATGGGCTGGCACACATATGCTGCTTGAATACTGTTCATTCAGATATACGGCCTGGGAATAATGCACTTACACTCTCATTGCACACTGTGTCAGCACTCAAAGAGCACACCATGTCTGCAGGGATGAAGAGCTCCTAGAGGAGATCAGAGGCGTAGCATAAAAAGGGGATAAAGTGGTGGTAGGAGACTTGAATATGCCTGATGTTAACTGTTTGTATAGTCACCAGTCTCAATCTCAACAGCATTTTTGATTAGGTTCATTTGGCATGACCTTCCCATCACAACCCCATGTTGCCTGTCAACTGGAGCATCACAGTGGCAGGTTCTTCTAGGAGCCAAAAGGTGGTTGATGCCCTACAAGACTGCCTATGTATACAACTAGTTAGTGCCCTAACTAGGCTGGACACCATCCTGAATGTTATCCTTACTAACTCAGAGGTAATAAGGGCTACAGGGGTTGGAAAGCCACTGACCAACAGCGACCACAACTCTGTGGGGTTTGAGTTAGCCCTAGGAGTAGAAAAATCACAATCCAAGACCGAGGTTTTAAACTTCAGAGGAGCCAATTTTGACAAAATAAGGGATGTAGTCATAAGCAACCTGTTAAGGATCCAGGAGCATTTAGATGTGTCAGAAATATGAGGGCTAGCTAAGTTAGCCATTTTATAAGCTACCAGGAAGTGTGCCAGAATAGTGACCAGAATGAACAAAAAGACAAAAAAATATGGTTAAGTAACCAGCTAAGGACAACAATCAGAAGCAAAAGGGAGGCCTATAGGAACTATAACAGAACTTAGAAAGACAACACATGGGAAACCTATGTTCAGAAATACAAAGAAGTAAAGAGTATAGTGAAATTAGCTAAGGCCACAATGGAGCTTCAGCTTGCGGAAGGGGTTAAAGAAGGGAACATACACTTTTTTCAATATATTCAAGAAAAAAGAAAGAAAACTGGAGGAATAGTTAGACTTAAAGATGGGGACAGAGTAGTGGAGGAGTATAGGCAGAAGGCCACTATTCTGAAAAGCTTTTTTTGCAGTATTCAGCAGCACTCAGTTTGTACTCAGAAGTTACAAGCCTAAGTCCTTCTTTAATTACTAGATTAAAAAATTGTAATACTGCACTAAATTAGCCCCTCAGGCAGGCAGCTCCTTGCTATAAGTTGACTGCCCAGAAAACATCAGCTGCTCTTTAAAATGAATACTCACTGACACTCCTATGTTTGAGAACAGTTACTAACGCTGAATCAGGTCGGACATTGTGCTTGGTGCCAACTGAGTTCCTATTGGGTGTCAAGATGGCTGACACACAAGTAACATGGCCAATGAGGAACAAAGCTTGGAGCCCCATATAAAAGGGGGATGGTGAAGAGAAAGACAGATCTGTTTAGGATCTCAAGGTAACATAGAAATAGAAAAAAAAATGACAGAAGGTGACCAAGGCTCTATGTATTCTGCCCATGTGTTCCTTGGACCTTCTCAGATCCCAGGACCTAATCCCACTTCTGCCTAATGCCTTCTACTGCTCCTGTTGCTTTTGATCGTGTTTTAGCCTTGTCCCACCCCAGCTTGAATGATGTCATGGACTTTGCTTCCACTACCTCAGCCAGCAGTTTATTCCATGGCTCCATGACTCGTTCTGTAAAATAGTGTTTCCTATGCTCCCTCTTGAAGCTCCCCAACCCCAACTTCCACTCGTGCCCTCTAGTGTTAGAATCAGAGACTCTGTTAAACAGGTCCGAGGATGGCACCTTATTTATTTCTCTCAGGAGCCTGTATATTTCAATCATATCTCTCCTCTCCCTCCTTGTCTCCAGTGAGAACATATTTAATGCCTCCAGATGCTCCTTGTACGAGTGCCCATGAAGGCCCTGGCTTATTTTGGTTGCTCTTCTCTGAACAGCCTCCAACTTCTTTATATCCTTTTTCAGATGTGGACTCCAAAACTGGACACAGTACTCCAGATGGGCTCTTACCAGGGACCTGTAAAATGGCAGTATTACCTCATTCCTCCTGCTGTTGAATCCCTTCCCTATGCACCCTAGCATTTTGTTGGCCTTGCTATAAGCTTTGTTGGATTGGCTTGTCTGCTTAAGGGTGCTGCTTATGATGACACCTAGGTCCTGTTCTTCCTGCGTGGCACTGAGTTAGACTCTGTTGAGGTGGTACTCTGTCCTTGGGTTCCCTGTACCCAAATGCATCACCTTATATTTTTTTTTACATTGAACTTCAGCTGCCAGACATTGGACCATCTTTCCAGCCTCTGTAGATCTTTTTGTAGGTCCTTAACTGCCTCCTCACTGTCAACCCTTCCTCCTAGCTTGGTATCATCCATGAATAGGACAAGTTTGCCCCGAATATCTATGCTGATGTCATTGAAAAATGCATTAAACAGGACTGATACCAACATTGAGCCTTGGGTCACACCAATAGTGACCCCACCTTCATCAGATCTCACCCCGTTGACCACTATTCTCTGTTTTTGGTCCATAAGCCAATTACCTACCCAACTGACTATATATTTAGCCGTACCCAGGTCCTCCAACATTTTCAGCAGGCAGTTGTGCGGCACTGAATCAAAGGCCTTACTGAAATTGAAGTTGAAGAGGTCTGCTGGGTGGCCTCTGTCTAGTTCCCTAGTGACCCCGTCAAAAAATGTGATTAGGTTCATTTGGCATGACCTTCCCATCACAACCCCATGTTGTCTGTCATCCTGCAGACTGTTCTTTTCTAGATACTCTACCAAATCTTGTTTTATTAAGGTTTCCAAAAGTTTTCCCACTACTGACATAAGCTGACCTGTTGGTAGTTTCCTGCTTCCTCCAAACTCCTTCCCTTTTGGAGAGGTACTACATCAGCTCTTCTCCATTCTCCTGGCACTACCCCATCTGAAGTAATCTGTTGAATAAATGTGCTAAGGGACCTGCCAATTTACTTGCTATCTCCTTTAGCACCCTCGGATGTATTTCATCAGACCCTGGTGACTTGTCTTCCCTGAGTCGATCCAGGGCCTCTCTCACCCTACTGTTGCTGATTGATGGTGCTTCCATTTGTGGAACACCTTTGTCAGCAGCCTTGATGCCACTGTCTGGTACTGGGCCTTTGTGTTCCTCAGTGAACACTGAGCAAAAAAAGCTTTTCAGAATAGTGGCCTTCTGCCTATACTCCTCCACTACTCTGTCCCCATCTTTAAGTCTAACTATTCCTCCAGTTTTCTTTCTTTTTTCTTGAATATATTGAAAAAAGTGTATTTTCCCTTCTTTAACCCCTTCTCCAAGCTGAAGCTCCATTGTGGCCTTAGCTGATTTCACTATACTCTTTATTTCTTTGTACTTCTAAACATAGGTTTCCCATGTGTTGTCTTTCTAAGTTCTGATACAGTTCCTATAGGCCTCCCTTTTGCTTCTGATTGTTGTCCTTAGCTGGTTACTTAACCATATTTTTTTGTGTGTTTGTTCATTCTGGTCACTATTCTTGCACACTTCCTGGTAGCTTATAAAATGGCTAACTTAACTAGCCCTCATATTTCTGACACATCTAAATGCTCCTGGATCCTTAACAGGTTGCTTATGACTACATCCCTTATTTTGTCAAAATTGGCTCCTCTAAAGTTTAAAACCTCGGTCTTGGATTGTGATTTTTCTACTCCTAGGGCTAACTCAAACCCCACAGAGTTGTGGTCGCTGTTGGTCAGTGGCTTTCCAACCCCTGTAGCCCTTATTACCTCTGAGTTAGTAAGGATAACATTCAGGTTGGTGTCCAGCCTAGTTAGGGCACTAACTAGTTGTATACATAGGCAGTTTTGTAGGGCATCAACCACCTTTTGGCTCCTAGAAGAACCTGCCACTGTGATGCTCCAGTTAACATTAGGCATATTCAAGTCTAAACCACCACTTTATCCCCTTTTTGTGCTACACCTCCGATCTCCTCTAGGAGCTTTTCATCCCTGCAGACATGGTGTGCTCTTCGAATGCCAACACAGTGTGCAATGAGAGTCTAAGTGCATTATTCCCAGGCCGTATATCTGAATGAACAGTATTCAAGCAGCGCATGTGTGCCAGCCCATGTGAAGACATCTGACGATTAGTGTGGAGTCCTTTGTGGAGGAGTACAGGACTTGTACATTGAAGAAGCTGCAATTGCTAAAAGTAAACCATCAGATTTACCTGGAAAAAGGGTCTGTGGGCCAGGCCTTGCCTAAATTGAGCCCAATGAAAAGTGTGGCCCTAAGAGCCATCCATGGTAATCATGAGTATAAGAGTACCATGGGCAGAGTAGATGGGCCCGGCGGTCCTTATTTGCTCTCAGATTCTATGTTTCTATGTTAGTAAAGAGTTCTACAGTCTGCAACTGTGCAACTGTTCCCTGTTTGGATTAACAATTGGTTTCAGGTTTGGATTACAAGTACATTATGTTTAGAGGTGGGTCAAGCCATTGCATGGCCTGTTGGGTTTAAATAACAACTGTTGTGTTTGAAGTTTAGTGCTGCAATGCCGATCAACACGTAGCAACATCTTTGGGCCTGCAATGATTCAACACTGCATATCCAAGAACTACAACAAAGGAGCTCCCACTGTATTTAACAGCAATCTCCTGGTACCAGATGAGTATAGGTAGTGGTCTCCAGTACAGGAGGCTTACAGAAGGGGATTGCTACTGTAATAGTTGATCATTTTCAGAGCTGCTCCTAGTTACTGGCAGCTACTGGTACCCTGTTTTGTCACTGTCTCATGTTGAGTTTGACTATACAGTGACATTTATTATTCAATTGCTCCATCTACATTGGGTGCCTAATCAGGACTACTCAGTCAATGTGTACATACTTAATGACCTTCTTTTGCAGGGGTTTTGGAGCCATAATAAACATGTGTTGTTTCTGCTAAACTGGTATCTTTATTGTCTGATCACCTGCAGGTGTTGTATTGCGAGGGAGGGCTATCCTAAAAGGGAAGTGGGTAGGTGCAGCCTCCCACAGGGTTGTAACCCACCATCTGCTACCCAGTTAAGTTATAATCTCTGGGAGGAGGCACCACCCATAGAAATGTTACACACCCTCGTGCCAGGAGATTCACTAAAGCTTAGCCAGCTGTAGGGTAGCAAAGTAAGGTGGGACTGTACACTGAAAACCTTACATTTAAAAATTCAGATGATGTTATTTATTTATTTGTAATTTTTTTTTTAACCAGGAAAAGCACACTAAGATTGATAGCCTATTTCCAGGTGTGTCCTGGGGTGTGGGTTACATAGACTTGTTTTATTTAGAGGGGGATGTTGGCCATAAGTTACCACTGCTTGCAGAAGGCCTTCTCTCTGCATCTTAAGCATCAAGTTTGGAAAGGGGGACCTAGCCTCCTTTAATTGGCAGGATAAACAAATTATAAGTCTAATTAATTATTCATGATCTCAGTTAGTACACTGATTGGCTGCAGTACCGCTCTGAAACCTCTTAGAAGTGACCAGCACAACAGTGGCTCAGCTCTTCCTGCTACCTGTAGTGTTTACTTTCACAGTGTTCTCAAGCAGTGAATTCTGCCCAAAACTGATACAAACCTTTTACCACAGAATCCCATAACACAAACGGCAATCACGCAAATTAATAATGTCAGTACCTGGTACAAATTTTGGTTGCACATCTTCTACTACCTCTGATCAGCATACACCAAATGAATATTCATGAATCCCACACTGAGCGGTGGGCACGTGCCACCACAGAAACGGTGCCACAAAAAAGATTTTAAATATAAAACAAAAAAGTCATTATTGCAATTAGACTTATAATCTCAGTAATGCCCTCAGAGCCAGTCATTTCCTTTTGTAAATTGGTTTTGACTTACATTATTTAATTTCCTTTGTATAGATTTTGTTTCACTTTTTTTTAAATAAAAAGTTTCCTTACTCTTTTTCAATAAAGGCAATGGGGTCTTTAAATTCCACCTGGGCAGAGAGACCTCAGTGAGTGGCTTGAATCCACAACCATCCAGTTTTCCAGCCTCAGAGACAAGCTTGCTGCCTACTGATACTGATCTTTAAACAGTTAAACGAGAGTTGCAAGTCTGTACTGAATCTGAAAATCAGTCTCCTAGAGGTAAGAATTTTTTCTGCCACTTTCTCACTGCTTCATAGAGGTAGAAGACACAAATAATTCTTAGCTTCCAGAATGCTATGTAGTGTTCAGTGATTTAGGAGAAGGGGGTCTGTTTTTAAATACAAAAATGTTAATACTTTAGCAATAAAAGGATAAGGAGAAAGTGAAAACTAAACCCATGTCTAAGTCCAAGTGACTCATAATCCATGTCAGAGCTATTAAAAAGTGTCCGATTCTTATCCTATAGCCACCTCAGGCAAAAGGTCCGCATACTAAATCCATCTTCTTTGTTTTCATCTTGAACCTGAGTGGCAGATGACAGATTGAACGAACAGTAGACCACAGGCTTACCTGAGCCACTTGTCTCCCCTCTAGGCCTCAGTGGAGCCTGATATAATTGAAGTATTCTAGTGGCAAAGCCTCTAGGATTACCAGTGTATAACAGAAGGCACAGTTTCTTAAGTGTAATACTGATCTCTTACATAAAAGCAATTATTTAACAATTATACCTGTAATTTGCATTTTGTAGCCGGCACTAGGGTCATTTTCGTCATTATGCTCTGAAGAATAAAGTAATTCAGTCAAAAAACTGGCAATGTGCAGGGTTGATTATACTTTTATTCTGAAATGTAGAGGAGAAGCAAATTGGCATGAACAGATAGGGCTGTGTGTTACTAGCACTAGGCTATTATTCACTGGTGGGGAAAAACTCTCAGTTGAGAAACCAATTCATGTGTCAGTGAGTACTTCATATGCAGTTAGCCAGAATAAAGCTGGTTGTGCCTTTAAAAACCTAGGGATTCATACTTTGTTCTACAAAACAGAAACATTTCATTCTAAGAGCAAAAACAGATTCCAGCTAAAGGACTTGGTATTGTCACACTTGCGAGTTTTGTAATGTGCCTGGCCTGATAGTCCTTTGGTACTTCAGCATTTGACAATTACTTACTAAAATGCTTACCATATACAAAAAGAGCATGCATGCATATGCAATGCATGCATGCACACATGCAGGGTGTCAGTGCCAATAGCTGCTTTTCATGTTTGCTTGCACACATGCGCAAGAAACATTTTGTGGCAGTCTGTTGGAGTAGTGGGTTGTGGAGGTGCAGCAGTGTTGTGGCCAGTGCAGGCAGTGCTTTTCAGGGCTGGTCTCTTTGGCTCCAATGGAGGAGCACGCTGTCGATGACAGCAGTTTTGAAGCATGCAACCAACCTGAAAGAAATTCACCGCTGCAATCAGGGAGCACTCCGTCATTGGAGAATCAGTTGTTTTTCCTGAACAATCTGATGCTGGGGTGGTACCTGATTGCAGCAGCAAATAGCAGCTTGCCTTGTCTGGCATCACATTTCAATAAACATGGCAGAGGCTGTCACCATCCGCCTCTCACAGTCCCCATGAAAGCTGATGGGGTGCCCAATCTCCCTGTCAGCATGCCCCCTTCCCAGTTCATTTACCAATGGGGGAGCCCATTTGCCATTAGCATAATGTCCCCCCCATTTGTTGTGTGCCAAGGGGGGTGCCCAATCCCCCTCGGTTCATGCGCCCCCCCCCAAATACATTGTATGTGCCAATGTGCTGCCCAATCCCCATCAGTTCCAGCCCCCAACAAACACCCAGGTGGCATGCTGGAAGCCCACCCCAGCGTGCCCATTGTCCTTGTAAGTAGAAAAACTGTTCCACGAGTTGTTTTTTAACCTGTGAAAACAAAAACAGTCCCTCGTGTCCGTTGCCCCTCCCCCAACCCACACCCACCCTCTGTGCACCCCACCTCCCCACACCTACCCCTCACCCCATACTTACCTCTGAAGCCTAGTGCGATGATCTTTGGTGGAGCAGGAACACGTCTGCACCCTTGAAAGCCGACCGCGAACTGAAGAAATGCCAGTAAGCTGTATAATGGCATAAATGTTTTTTTTCAACTTGGGTCAATATAGCTTGGCCATTTTTGTGAATTTTGACACCAGATTTTCAACATGGGGTTATTGGGACCCCTCCTCATGAATTCAGTCACTGTCATGTGGTTATTCGGTCCCAAAAGGTGATTTAGTGGTCACTGTGCAGAAATACATTTCTGGATCAACTAATGAAATGACAGTGTCACGGTTCATGAGGTGGACTCTCCAAAAGCCTATGTTACAAATTTGGTGAAAAAATTCCAAAATAATGGCTGTGTTACGAGCATGCCTTGCGCAGTTTCCACACACACTCATAATTTTGAGAATCTGTAATATTTTTACTCCAGATTTTCAACACTGGCATTTTTTTACTCTTCCTTATGAACAGTACAGCTATTATTTTTCACATCCTGGCCGAAATGTGTTTTTTTTGCACATCTGGTGCACAATAGCGTGGTCGCTGTGGGAAATCAGTGTTCAGGACAGATTAAAAAAATCACAGTGACACTGTTCATGAGCGGAGGTCCCAAAATGCCCAAGTTGAAAATTTGGTGACAAAAGTCCACAAAATGCATATGTTATGAGTGTGCATTGCGCAGTTTCCATGCACACTTGTAAGTTCGAGAATTTGTAACATTTGCACTCAAGATTTTCAGCATTGTCATGTTTGCACACCTCCTTATGAACAGTACAGCTGTCATTTTTCACATCCTGCCCACAATGTGTTTTCACTCATCTGGCACAGAATGGTGCAGTCGCTGTGGGAAATCAACATTCAGAACAGATTAAGAAAATTATAGTGACACTGTTCATGAGCAGAGGTCAAAAAATGCCTATGTTGAAAATTCGATGACATAATTCCACGAAATGACTGTATTACTTCCACATATGCTCATAGGTTTGAGCATTTTTAATATTTTCACTCCAGATTTTCAACATTGCCATCTCTTCACACTTCCCTAAGAATGGTATAGATGTCATTTTTCACATCCTGCCCAAACTGTGTTTTCACACGTCTAGCTCAGAATGGCGCGGTCACTGTGGGAAATCCATGTTCAGGGCAGATTAACAAAATCACAGTGTCACTGTTCATTAACAGAGGTCCCAAATGCTTTCACGAGGTGGGGGGTCACAAAAGGCAATGTTTAAAATTTGTAGTGCAAATACCAACAATTGCCCAGGGCATTAGGGTTTCTAACCATAATGTCCCCACCCTGTACAGACTGACAGGTGTCAGGGGTGTGCCTTTGGATTTCTGGCTGTAATGTGTATGTCATTCCACCCCAACCCCCACCCTGAAGCCAGTGACAGGCATTGAGGTGTACCTTGGAATCTTTGGCCACAGAGTGCACTACATTCTCCTGTACTGCTCCCATTTCAGCATATGTCCTTATGGAATGGGGTCGCTGTAAAGCCGAACACCCCAAGGCACACCTCAACACTTGTCAGTGTCTGCAGGATAGGGTGAGGTGAAATGGCATGAGCTTTATGGGTGATGACCTGAAGGCACACCCCAATGCCTGTCCATCTCTACAGGGTGGAGGTGAGGTTGGCGTGAGTTCAGTACTTCACTGCCATTCCTATTCTGCATCTGTCTAACTCCTGCACTTCAAATGCTAATACCAGCAAGCAAACATTCAGTATTGACAAATATTTTTTTATCTTGTATTGTTACATCACAGATAGTTATCTTCAGGATAGTGCAAGACAGATTGATAGATAGATAGAGAGAGAGAGAGAGAGAGAGAGAGATAGATAAAAGTTTTTGTTAGTAAATATAGTTTGACTTTAAAAGGGTTTTGAAATCTGTTACAAAATGTAAGAAAAACAGACATTGCTTATTTAAATCACAGAAATCAGTGTAAAAGTAGTGAGTGATAGTGCATAATTAGTTCAATAAATTTTAAATATTCTGTGACTTAATTACATTTGCTGCCATTATGTGCATCCTTTATTCAATTACGCTTTTAAAGGAGCACTGCCCTCCTCCACCAGTTACAGCAAGGCCTTTTTCAACTTTAGTGGCTTTGGAGTGGCATCCAATCAGAGCGAGCCAGCTCGAGTGCACAATGACTAGGCTGGAAGAGGCACATCCAGATCATCTTGAAGTCCTCTCTTGCCAGTTGGGACAGTGTTCACTTGCATGGCAGGAGCTGCTTCCCATTTCCAGTGATCACAAGGGGTTTCAGCTGGTCAGTAGCCCCTTTTTCCCACCAGTCCATGTGGGACTTTTTCATCTTTGAGAATGCATTCAGTCAGAGGAAACCAGCTCAGGTGCATGACCGTTAAGTGGCATCAGGCTCCTCAGGACTGTCAGGTAGTCCCCTGAGAAAGTCAGTCTAGTACTTGTCTGCACAGCAGAAGTCACCTCCCATCTCCAGGGGTTGCAAGGAGTTTCATTTGGGCAAGAACATCTTCCCTCTGCCAGTCACTGTGGGACTTTTTCAACTTTGGCACCTTTTGGAAGGTGTCCAGTCAGAGGCAGGGAAACATATAGGACAGCTAAAGCAATGATGGTGCTCATAGCAAATCACAAATGCAAAATTGTAGTCTAAAAGCTAGGCAATCACCTCTCCCATTGGGAAGAAGTATCAAGCTGACCCACTCATAGTAGTTATGAAGATTTTATTTGCAGTGCCGCAGCAAGTAGTGCAGGAAGCATAGAGACTACACTGAGATTTTGTGCTCTGACATGCAGTTTGTCAAGGTGCCCACCCATAAGGTTCATGTTGTTTAAACAGATATCAATTAAAGTGACATATTCATGTGATCAACAAAAAACAGGACAGACAAAAAAGAAAGCAACTAGTTTTCTATAGTCCCATTCCAATTACTATCTAAACATTATAGTTTCCCCATCATACAGATAACTCAATCATGCCTCACAATATTTTTGGCATTTATTTATTCAACCCACTATGCACTACTCTCTGAATATAGTTACCTACTCTAGTCTGTCAATGTTCTTCCTCAGGCAAGGGATTCAGAATAGGGTTTCCACCTGTCCTGATTTTCGCAGGACAGTCCTGATTTGGGCAGCTGTGTCCTGCAAAAAAACATGAAAAATACTAAATGTCCTGATTTTATAGTAGAAAAAATATTTTCTAACTTTCCACTAAATGTTCTAGAAAACTACAATACCTTAACTAAAATACCTTAAAATGATAAGAAACAATAGAAGCAACTAGGAAACTACAGCACTTAGCCTTAATTCTGATTATATAGAGAAAACAAGTCTGTTACATTGGTCGAGGTTACGTACTGTCCTGTGAAAAATCATGTTTCAGTAAGAAATGTCCCACTTTGGGCTTCTTAAAAGGTGGTAACCCTAATTCAGAACTGAGCAAAGTACTCCAGATGAGACCTCATCAGAGGATCTATACAATGGTTGAATCACTTCACTTTTACTGACAAAACCCTTTCCTAAAAAAAAAAACAGCATCCTCAATGTCTTGCTGTATGCTTTGTTGCACTGACTTCTTTGCTTGCAGGAGTCACTGATTATGGAATACCATGAGTTGAGGTCTGCCAGTAAAAGTGTCTGCTATAAGAATCTTGTCTTGGCCACTGTTGGTGACCCGTGTAAATTGTGGAATCATATAAAAGGTGTTCCTAATGTTAACTGTAATCCTTCAGTTTCCGATTTAAATATAAGTGGTGTGAACTGTACTAACCTGTTCACCACTGTCAGTGACATCAATATGCACTTTTTGTACCTGTCTATTCCAGCCTTTTCCACTTCTGTGGTTGAATCTTGTCAGTCACCCCCTCCTACTGCTACTACTACTACTACAGTGGAAACTTTGTAAATGGGCACTTATGCTAAGAGGTAATCACATATGTTTTCAATAAATAAATAAATACTATGCATGATGATCCCCTGTTGTTATTTATTTATTTAAAAGTTGATAACCGGGAAAGGCACCATTGAGCCGAGGCTCATTTGCAGATGCGACCCAGGGATAGGGTTACACAGGGATATACAGACATAAAACATTTGTCAACAAAGGGTCATGGTTACAAGACCCAAAAATACAGTGGAATAACAGCCGAGTACAATATTAAAAATATAGGCACAATTAAAAAAAAGCTTCAAAACTAATACAGGTCTGGTACTGACAATAACAGAATGTACTATGGAGTGTCCTGAACTAAGAAAAGTAGAAGCAATGTACACATCTCATCACTGAGAGCATATGGGAGATAGGGGCAAGTAAACTACGAGGTACTGACTACTAGAGGGGAGGAGGCCACTTGGTTTGTGGGGGGGGATATGGAGCACTGTGAGCACTGAGGAGGGCAGAGAAGTCTGAGGAGTTGTTTGAGGGAGAAAAAGGAGGCTGATAGATGAAGATCAGAGGGGAGTTTATTCCAGAGTAGTGGGAAATGGAAGGAGAAGGTGGATTAGCCAGCTGCAGAATGGGGGCGAGGGATAGAGAAGGTGCATGGGTCTCTGTAGTGAAGGGAGTAGTTTGAGGTGGCTGCTTAAGAAAGGTGGGATGAAAGGTAGGTGGGGAGAGAATCAAACTAGAACTTAGCAACTAGGGTGGTGCAGTAAACCATCCTACTGTATGATACAGGTGCTGGAGAGAGAGATCAGAATAAAGGAGACAGAGGTGAGTAACCGGGGGGTGCATAGTGAAATGGCAGAAACAGTTCAGAAGTGTATCCAATTTGGAGAGGGAAGTGACTGGAGCAGTGTCATAGACCATGTTGGCATAATCAATGACAGGTAGAATCATTTTGGATACCAACTCATGGTGGGTGAGGAGAGGGAGACTCTTTGTGTCAATAGAGAGGACTGCCAGTTTGGGACACAGTTTGGTACAGATGGTGTAAACATGAGTAGAGAAGTCCAAGTGGCTATCTAGCCAGTTCCCTAAGTATTTAAACGCAGGGATATTTTCTAGGGAGGCACCATCCAAAGTAGTGAAGATGGGGAGACTGGAGTGTGGCCAGTTTCTGTCTAGTGCTGAATGTCAAAGCCACTGTTTTTTTGTGTTGAGTTTCAGTTGGTTTGTCTGAAACCAGGTCTACACTCTGTTGAAGTCTTGGTGGAGGGGGAATTGCACGCTGACAGTGGAGAGCCCGGAGGTGAAGATGATCATATCATTGGCATACATACGCATGTTGGCAGAGTTGCAAACTGAGGAAGTCCATTAATAAAAAGAGAGACAAGGATGGGGCCATGGATGGAGCCTTGAGGGACACTGGTAAGGATCAGGAGAGGGGGAGAGAGAGTGTGTCCCCAATCTGTACAGCTTGCTACCTATTATGAAATGTAAGAGTAGAACCAGTTGACAACAGGGTCAGCAAGGCCAAAAGATTTAAGCTTTAGAAGTAGGAGGAATGGGAGACTGAGCTGAAGGCCTTAGCTAGGTCTATGAAAATGGCTGCTGTAATCTGATTCTGATCCATTGCTTAGAAAATGGAATCAGTGACCTGCAACAGGGAGGAAATGGTTGAGTGTTGTTTCCTAAAGCCTGACTGCATGGGTGAGAAAGTATTGTTAGTAACACGTATTCAGACAGCCTGGAGTGAATGAGGGACTCCTGGAGTTTGGCGGAGAGAGGGAAGAAGTGAGATATGCCAGTAGTTCCAGGAGCAGAACCACCATTGTGAAGAGGTAACACCTTTGAAAGTTTTCAGGCCTTAGGGATGGTGGATATAGAGAGGGAGAGGTTGAAGATGTGGGCTAGAGGAGCAGTATAGCAGGGGCTAAGAAGTGGAGAGGCCTGGGGTGGAGACTGTCAGGGCTGGTTTTGGTAGGATTAAAGGTGAGGAGGGTTGTGAAGACCTCAAGGGGGGGAAGGAGGGAAGAGGAACTTGGCAGGGGGATCAAGTGCATCGGGTGGAATTGAAGGGGAGTCAGTGGGGATGGGAGGGGGGTTATCAGGGAGAGCTTGGGAGGTAAGCCTGGGTTAAGGACTCTTTATAATGGTACCAAGCTTTGTCCCTGGCTCTGCATTTGGCCAGCAGGTCTGCAGTTATCCAGGTTTAATGGTGGCATTTAACTCTGGCTTTTTTTAGGGTGCGCGGTGATTCCAAATGTGAATGAGTATGCTGGAAAAAGGAAAGAGGTCAGTGTCAACATTGAGGGCAGAAATACAGGTTGCCAATCTGCCTCAGTGAGATCTTGTTGCAGGGCAGTAAACTGTGCCCCTTGGCTTCCCATAATCTCTTCTGCTTTTTCCTCAGGTAATGGCCCTGGCTTTGATTGGCTGGAGCTGAAGCTCCTTAAGCTTGTTACCCTTGCTTTTGATCAACCTGGTATCTGGAAAGTTGCTGAGGTGGTACTTGTGTTTAAAAAAGGTGTCTCTACATCTGTTGACCTCTAGCAGCCTATTGCTATTGTAGTTGTCCATAATGTAGTTTTATGAAGTAGCATGTACTATGGTTTGCTGATCTATTAAAGGACCTAAATATATACACTCTGAAAAAGAAAATAGAGAGGGAGGATATGATAGAGACCTTTAAATACCTCGTAGGGGGTAAACAAGATACAAGAGGGAAGTATTTTGTTTTAAAGGGTTGCTCATGGACAAGGGGGCATGATAAGAAGCTGAAGGGGGTGACTCAGGAGAGATGTGAGAAAGTACTTCTTCACAGAAAGAATGGAGGATTCCTGAAACAGTCTTCCAGCAGAGGTGGTGGTAGAAAAAAGAGTGGTAGGGTTTAAGAACACATGGGATAGGCATAAGGGAATCTTAGGGAATGGGAATGGAGGGTCAATGGGATAGAAATCAAGTAGAATCTGTGATAATACTACAGGCAGGGAAAAACTGGCAGACTAGGTGGGCCATGCAGTCCTTATCTGCCAGCAAATTCTATGTCTCTCTGTTTCTGTTTTAACATCTCCAAAGGAAACCTGTCCAAACTGAAAATGACGACAAAAATCATGTCATTTTGCCGTTGTGGTAAATTGCCTCACCAGCTACTGTTTTACCCACACCGGTTTGGGTCGACTATCTCTTGCTAATAAGTACCTATTTATGCATGACTACTTTAGAGATAAAATGCTTTGGTTTCCAATACAATTCTCCTAGGCTGAGTTGCTCCATTGTCATTCAAATACTTATCCTCACTGTTCATCAATTAGAATTATGTCTTTACTTTGTGTTCCCAAACTCTTCATCAGCTTGGGGCAGGAAGCCTTCTCTTTCCTCTGCTTTCATTTCCAGAATACTCTCCCCTTGTAGCAGTGAACTGTATCCTATCAACAACTATTTAGCCTTACATTCAGGGATTATTTGCTGTCTACATATGTCTGTACTTGGACCAGAAACTAATGCCAGTGGTTAATCTATATCCTGTTCATCACTGTACTTTGATTCCAAGTTTTTGCCTAGTGTTTTTGCTGCTACCACGACCTGTTATTGTTGTTGATATACTGTTATACTATGTTCTACTATTAATATTTTTTCTGCTATTTACTGTATATGTTCTACTATTAATATTTTTTCTGCTATTTATTTCACTGTATGTTATAAGTTAGGGCTGCTAATTTAATGTAATCTGGTGTGTATTTTGTTTTATTATATGATGCCTGTACTTAATTATTGTATGTTACTACTGTCTTGACCTGTTTGTTTTCTACTTTCCTGATCATTCCTGAAAATAAGGATTTATTGTGTAGTGCACCTTGGCCCCAGTGTTCAAAAGCAATTCAAAATAGCATGTGGCTGTCAGTAAGAAATATTCATACAGGCAGCATATCCTCTCCAGTTCGCGCTGCCTGTATATATCAAGCTGTGGTAGTGCCATGCAAAGTCCCTATGCATGGCACAACAAAGCTCCCTGCTGGCAACAGACACACAGGAGCAAAGGGGAATTGTGTGCCTCAAATGGCATAATGCCTTTGCTCTTGGGAGCTGTATTCAAAGGTCAGCATGCTAATGCCCACATATGGCACACAAGGCACAAAGGATCAATTTGTATGCCATTATGTGGCCCTTTGTAGCTCTCCGCAATGTCTCCATGCCTAAATATGCAGAGGCATAGCACAGAGCCTCAGCTGTTGCCCCCATTCTCCCCTGATCCCTAATAAGGAAACCTGTGGCAGTCTAGTTGTCTCCTCCCTCTTACCCCTTCCCACACCTATCCCTGAGATAATGGAGTGACATTCCTTTGCAATCTAATGGCAACCCTCCTCCTGCCCTGATCCCCATATGAAAGATTAAAATAATTTCAAACTCACCCTGGTAGTCTAGGTACCCCCCCCCCAATCCCCAGGATACAATTGTGCCTGATAACCAAGTGGCATGCCCCTCCTTGCTCAATCACTGTAATAGTATTCATACCCCAGGCCCCTCCCCAGCCCACTCCACTCAGCACCCACTACCCCCAACTCCATCTGGAGCCCAACTCACACTAGAAAAACCTGGCCTCATCAATTGGGATTGCATTGGATGGCAGTTGGCACAAATGCTCCTCTCATTGCCTACACTGGCCACCATCTAAATGACAAGGACTGAGCATGTACACACTGTAGAATCAGTTTTTTTCCTACAGTATGCACATGCTCAGCCCAGTTAGGTGCTTGGTGTGGTGCTGGAGGGGTGCTAAGTGGTTGGGATGGCAAGAAAGTGTACAAATACTATAACAAGGATGGTGCCAGGAAGGGGCTACCAATGGACTACCAAAGAATGGCACAATTGTTTCCTGGGCATTGGGGCAGGGGGGGATTACAAGCCTATCAGGGAGGGGTTGACATAATTGTGATATTTCCAGCAAGGATCAGGTGATGGGGGGGGGTCCACTAGGCTATCTGGAAGACATCTACATCATTTTGATATTTTTCACATGGACTGGGTGAGGGAAAGGGATCCACTAGACTACCAGGGCAGGTTTGACAGGGTGAGGGAAGGTGGTCCACTAGACTACCAGGGAGGGTTTGATATTGTTTTAATATTTCAGATTGGTATAAGAGTAGGAGGATGGTGCCACTAGACTGCCAGGGAATTAAACTTAATTATTCTGAGGAATCAGGCAAGGAGTGGAGGGTCTCACTTGCACCAGTACTGACAGGGGAGCAGGGGTCACCCAAAATTGTACATATTGATAAGGTTAGAGTTTTTGAAGTAGTACATAGCCCTACCATGGCAGCATGTTAGTGCTTCCAAAATCCTCTAAATATACCACTGCTCCTTGTACATGATAGGATTCCTCTATTTTTATAGGCACCGTGGTGTATTTAGTGTGATCATGCTATCCACTGAACAAGACTGTGGGCCCCTTTCAATATGGCTCCAACCCTGTTTAGCTGCACTTTGTTCAGATAGCTTGAGACCAAGGAGCAATAGTGGGTCTCCCATGTAGTGGAACAGTGCTCCACCAATGGATCTCACTTGACTAGTTGGCAACCTTTTCTTGGAGTATGATCGATTTGCTTGGTAAGTTAGTTATATTAGAAATACCATGGAAACATAGATAATGATGGAAGAAAGTCAGTCTCTTTGCTATCAAAAAATAGTCCATGAGAGTAATTTGCTTATTTCTTGGGTTCTATATGCAAGGAAATCTCATTTTTGATGTTATATGTGCCTTTAGTTACAAACTAATGATATCTATCCTTGCCATTCCTTTTTGGCAATAGCATTATGCAGTTGAAGTCACAAACCCTTTTGATAATTCAGGTTTTGTTTTTTCAGGCATTTTGTGTAGTTTTCTTTCCCTGTTTAACCTATAACATTTTTTTTCCATAAGTAGTTTATACCGTTTTTCGGCTTTTTGTTCCCTGACCCCGTGCATCCCGATGTTGCTCACTTGTGTGGAGGCACACACACACCACGTGCCACAGGACTCCCCACCCTACCTGTCATGATGTTACTGCCTGCACCTGTCACCAGACCTCCATCCAGTGGTGATGGGACTATGGGCGGGTGACCCCCCCCTCCCAGGAGAGGAGAGCCTGTGCTCAATCCTGCTCCCACCCTCTGCCCCGTGCCAGCACCCAAGTGACCTGAGGTCATTCCTGAACCAAGACTGCTGGCATAGCACGAGGTAAGGCATCCAGTGCCTCAGTCCTCTGCATCCCTCCAGCACCACACCAAGCACCTGACTGGACTGAGCATGTTCCTACTGTAGAAAAAAAACAGGGAAAGGAAACTATACAAAATGCCCATCTGTGGGCTTCCCTAGCTGCAGTTAACAGTTTGCCCAATTGACCACTGGACAGATTCAGACAGTCTATCTGTGGGCTTTCCAAGCTGCTGCTGTGGGCCCGGCACTCTCTGAGCTGGCCACAGCTAACAGACCGCCTGACTGATCCCCTGGACAGATTCAAACAGCCCATCTGTGAGCTTCCCAAAGCTGCTGCTGTGGCCTCGGCACTCTCCATGCTGGCCACAGTTAACAGACTGCCCAACTGACCCCTGGACAGATTCAGACAGCCCATCTGCGGGCTTTCCAAGCTGCTGCTGTGGCCCCAGCACTCTATGAGCTGGCCGTAGCTAACAGACCACCTGACTGTCCCCTGGATAGATTCAGACAGCCCAACTGCAGGCTTCCCAAGCTGCTGCTGTGGCCCCAGCACTCTCCAAGCCGGCCGCAGCTAACAGACCGCCTGACTGACCCCCAGACAGATTCAGGTATGCACCGGACCTCTGAAACGCGTGGTTTTGAATGCCACTGTTTTGACTGGACAGCCAGTGTAGGAGCCAGGCACTCACTGGCAGTTTCTGCTCCTCGGCTGATTTTCCAACTCCTGGCGCTTCCTAATCTTGGTGAAATCTCTTTCTGTGTTGTGTTCTGGACTGATTTTTGGTAAATGTAATTACTTATGTTATGCATCAATTGGTCTTGCTTTACCTTCCAGTTTAGCTACTCTATTACGAGCCTCTAGTCTAGCCTCTCGATGTTACTTGCTGCTGTGAGACTAGTGCTGGACAAACTGTGTTGTTCAGTAGCTGATGTTTGACTGCTTAGAACTAGCTAGAGTAAGATTGCTGCATTTTCCCATTTCTGCCTCTACTGCCAAACCCTGTCTCCTGTCCTACACTGATCACCCAGCTAGTTATTAATTTCTCCTCCCCACTTGCAATGCTGTCTCTCTAAAAAGCTTAATTTCTTCTCTGACTTACCTACAAATCCTCCTTTTATACCCCTCCTGCTGCTGCTGTTCTCCTCCTTAGACGTCCCAGCACCAAAGAACAGAACCCCCCTCCTTCTTAACTCTTTTCTATCTCTAAATAATTGCCCTGCATTTGTCATCTATTTACCTAGTGCTTTGTCTTTCCCCATTGCCTGCCCCCCACTGAGCATGTTATTGTACTCTAGCTATATTTAATCCTCTGTCTTTCCCCTCTTGTTCCATAGACAGCCCATGTGCGGGCTTCCCAAGTTGCTGCTGTGGACCCGGCATGCTCCAAGCCAGCCGCAGCTAACAGACTGCCCGACTGACCCCCGGACAGATTCAGATATGCACTGGACCTCTGAAACCCGTGGTTTTGAATGCTGCTGTTTGACTGGACACCCAGTGGTGGAGCCAGGCACCGACTGGTAGTTTCTGCTCCTCGGCTGAAGTTCCAACTCCTGGTGCTTCCTGATATCAGTGAACTCTCTTCTGTGTTGTGTTCTGGACTGAATGTTTTACCTCTTTACCTTGTGCTTTGTCTTTCCCCATTGCCTGCCCCCCCCCCCCACTGAGCTTGCTATTGTGCTCTAGCTGTATTTCTGTCTTTCCCCTCTTGTTCCACAAACAGACCATCTGTGGGCTTCCCAAGCTGTTGCTGCAGCCCCGGCACTCTCCAAACTGGCTGCAGCTACCAGACCACTCGACTGATCCTCAGACAGATTCAGGTACACACCGGACTTCCAAAACTCGTGGTTTGGCAGTTTCTGCTCCTCGGCTGATTTTCCAACACCTGGTGCTTCCTGACCTTGGGGAAATCTCTTTCTGTGCTGTATTCTGGACTAAATTTTTTCACCTAACCCCTTCCCGCACCTCCTTACAGTATTAAATAGACACTTGCTCCACCACTTTCCTCAGCCTAGCAGCTGATTGGTCACTCCGCTGCTGCACATTCTTACGGCTATTGGCCTCCCTGTCTTCAATACCTGACTTGATCCACTTTCTTACCACCCCTTTTTAAAGCAATCTCACCCACAGAGTTGCACATTTGCTCTCAAGCTTTTCTCCAGCTAGATGTATGTGACATTATTTGCTACATCTTGTGTGGTGTTTCTTTTCAGAGCCCTGCTACTCGCCTCTGTCCACAAATTTTTCCATAATAGCTATGGCTGGAAGAATACTGCCCCTGCTGACACTGAGCCTTGCTGTCTTTTTACTGACTCTTCTCACTGCTAGACCTTGCTCTCCTGGCAGTGCTAAACTGACCTCCACTCTATCTGACTTTACCTACTCGAACCTACTTGTGTCACAGATTAAGCAGCATGACATGACTCCTGTATTACTCACTAGGCATCTCTTATACTTGGCTGCTGACTTTACCTCTAAACGTCTCTGGCAGAATAAGCTACTGGTACCACTTCTTTCCCCATGGAAACTATGGTATCTTGTGCTCCTGGCTTTGTTATTATCTGTGCACATTGAAACAAACCTGGCCCCCCAGTTACCCACTGCCTCTCCAAATATGGACTGGTTAAATATGAAAGGCCTTCGTATAGCACACTTAAACATTAGAAGCCTTCTCTGTAACTTTACTGAACTTGAGGCATGGATATCCATATATGAACCTGACATTCTCTGTCTGACTGAAACTTAGCTAAAGCCCTCTACTCCTGACTCTTCCTGCTCTCTTCCTAACTATTTCCTATTTCAAAGAGACAGACTATCTGGAAAAAGGGGAGGTGGAGTTGCACTCTATTTCAAAAAACCACCTGAATGTGTCCTTAATGCAACGTTCAGTTGCCTCTAACTGCAAGTTTTTACATACCCTGCTTCTACTTGGAACCAAAAAGATTCACTTAATATGTGCCTACAATCTTCCTAAAGCAGGTCAACTAGGATGCTCCAAACTACTTGAGTATTCTACCTCTGCAGCTGGCCAAAATGAACTTATTATTCTTGGCGACCTCAACCTAAATTGGCTGGGGAAAAATAAAAGCACACTGGTATCTCTAGCACATGGATTTAACATGCACCAGGTAATTGAAGATCCCACCAGGCTGACCCAGTCACCTACTGCTGGAACACTGAATACTCACAAATTGACCTGATAGAAATACCACCTCAGGTGTGCTTCCTGATTCTATAAGTGACCATCCCCCTGTGTTTTTCATATGGGGAACATCGGTGATTCCAGCCCCCTCGCCACGCTATATCACCTTCCGGGATTTTTCCACACTTGATCAAGCAAGCTTTCTACATTATATCTCTTCTGTAAATTGGATTCCTATTATCCAGTCCCAAGACACTGAATCTGCTCTCAGTCTCTTTCTTTATATATTCTTATCCCTCCAGGACATACATACACCTAAACGGAATTGATGTGTTCGGGCCAAACAGATTAGGTGGCTGCACAAGGAACTTCTTGCCTCCCTCCGAGCACGTGACAAAATGTTGGAACTGCTACAAAAAGTTGGGTCAGCAAAGTGAATATGACACTTACAGAAAGCAGTGCAACACGTGCAAAATACAAATCAGGCTTGCCAGAAGCTCATACTGCAAAGGTCTAGTGCTGGAAGCTGCTGGGGACCTGAAGAAATTCTGGACACATGTAAAACCCTTCCTGGGCTCAAACCAGTTTCAACACACAAATGATATGGTCCCCAATGGTATGCACTGTAATGACCCAACCACCATTGCAAATTCTGTCAACAAATACTTTACTGATCTTACCAAATCCACCGCCTCTTTCACAGCAAATCACATCCTGAAGCCCGTTACTCACACAAATGTGCCCATACATCCACCGTTCTATTTTAAGGCTATTCCAAATGTTGATGTTCTAAAACTACTAAACTCAATCTCTGACAGAACTAGTGTAGGCTCCAACTACCTAGAGCCTAAACTGAAGCTGGCTGCTCCTTTTATTGCGGCCCTATTGGTTAAAATCTTTACACTGTCTCTCTGCCATGGTCATGTTCCAGACAGCTGGAAATTGGCAAAAGTCACCCCAGTCTTTAAGAAAGGTGACAAGAAGGATATAGCTAATTATAGGCCCACAGCCATTCTGTCAGTACTAAACAAAATGCTCGAGACATTAGTGGCTATACAGGTTACCGAGTTCCTCTCTAAATATACCCTTCTATCACATGCTCAACATGGTTTCCGCATGGGGCATAGCACCTCTACTGCTCTGATACAATTTACAAATGATGCCCTTACTGCTATGGATCACAGTCTCATGACTAGTGCAGTGTTCATTGACCTCTCAATGGAGTTTGATCTTGTAGATCACCCTCTTCTGCTTGATTGCCTTAGCATCACTGGTTTCTTGGAGCAAGCCACAAACTGGTTCCAGAGCTACTTAAGCAATAGAAGACAACAGTTAAAATTTAACTCTGCAGTGTCAGACTCTGTGCCTATGAATATTGATGCTCCTCAAGGCTCCATCTTGTGGCCTCTTCGATTCTCCATTTTTATAAATGACATATCTTCTAACACCCCTTGGTGCTCAACAATCTTATATGCAGATGATTTGGTGCTCTACACTTCCGCTGAAAACATAGAAGAAATAAATAGTCAACTAACATCTGCATTTCTCATAATGCAAGAATGTATCCACAACTAAAGGCTCATCCTACACATAAGTAAAACTCAGGGCATGCTCTTTGGATCTGCAACCAAACTTAGAACAAACTGCAGCCTTTTCAACATCTCCTGTGCAAATGGCTCCCCCTTACAAAAGTAACCTCATTCAAGTATTATAGTGTCCTGCTTGATGAAACTCTTGACTTTGAGAAACACATAATCGACACCTGCAAGTCGGTAAACTCCAAACTCAGAATAGCTTACAGAACTAGTTGGATGATTACCCCCTCAGCTAGACTGGCTATTTTTAGAGGTATCCTACAGTACTTCCATCCCTTGCGTATGGTGCTATCAGCTACATAAATGCTTCAAAAACCACCCTTAGTAAGTGGGATAAAAAAGTGGGAGAAAATGTACAATAGTATCTGTCGTTATGTCTCAGCTTCCCCACGTTTGAAGCACCATTGCTTGCTACGTGCAGACCTTAGATGGCCTTCACCATCTGCCAATCGACTCCTTGCTCTTGGTACTCTGCTGGACAACATCATTAAAACTAATCTACCTACCTCTCTTGCAGGCATGCTGGTGCCTCTGTCCCCCACCTATGGCCTCCACTCTACTGGATGCTCTCTACTATACACCCCTAGCTATATTGCTTTTAAAAAGTGGGAGGTTACACTACCAAATCTGCCTGCTGGCAAAAAAGGCACTACAAGGAATTCTCCCCCATGGCACAGCAAACCTATTTCAGCCACACAGCAGCACCTCTCAACAGACAAGAAGTGCTAACACTCACCTCTATCATTTTCCTTGTCTTTGAACGATGCAAGGTCAGCGCTCTTTTGCCTACAGAGCACCCGTTGGTTTAATGCCCTAAGCCAGGACATCTCCGCTCAACCTACTCTTGGCCCCTTCAAGAGACTACTATGCCAGCAGCTTTCCGCATCCAGCACCTGTGACTGTGACCACTAGTCCCTCTGCCTCAGGGCTCTGACCTACCTATACGCGGCTCCCACCATGGCAAGCCCATGTCATCTCTACCTCCCACTACCACCTTCTACCTCCACTTGGTGGCTCAAAACTCTGCTTGGCCACCTGCCTCATGCATCCACCCCTCATGTCTCTCTTGACAAAGTCCATAACTACAGCAACTCCACTTCCCACCCTACTCCCCCCTCCCATCATCTCTTAGCCCCCTCTTCCCTACAGCCTACTTCTTCTCTCCACTGACTACTGCCTCAGTGAACTGACTTCAACCTTCTACTACCTGCAACTATCCTCTCCTATAACTTACAGTAAATGCAACCATATGGGTGTCTTACCCTCTGTGGGGTTTTTTTGTTGTTGTTAATTTAACCTGCTTGAATAATCCATTGTAATTATTGTAAGTATTGTACATGTTTTATACTCTATGTTGCTTGAACCCTTGTAATGCTGTCTTCCCTCCTTTTGACGTAGAACCTTTGTAAAAGAGCTCTCAGCTCAAAGGTGTTTAATCCTAGATCCTAATAAATAAATAAATAAGTAAATAAATAAATAAAAGATGACTCACACTCTCCTCATCAAACATGCCCTATGTTCCTGTTTTAAACCCCCATAGCATGCTTGACATCCCCCTCCTCAGCTCTAAAAATGTTTCAGTTTTGCTCTGACCCCTTGTTACTGTTATATGTAGCACTTGCCATGGATTATGTGTTAAAACTCTACTGCACTATGATTGCATGCTTATTATGTTTTGTACTATTGTGTATTTTTCTGCCACTGTCTCTGTCGTATTAGCAATACTGTTTACATCACAGAACATCATGTAGATTTTTCCTTGTATGGTTGATTACCTCTGAACTATACCTGTTATTTGTTTTGTCTGCCAATTTTGTATTGTAATTTTCCAGGTCGTGTCTGAAAATAGTCCTATTTTGTGGCTACGACACCTTACCAGGTAACAAAAACTAAATAAAATAAATAATCTATCAAATTTTTGCCTGGTGGAATATTTTCCACGAATCTAATGTCCTCTTAATAATGATTTTTTTTCCATTTGGACAATTGGAAAGACTTTGCCTGGAGTTCAGTGGCCAAGCAGCTAGCCACTCCCACTTCCTGAGCTATATAAGCAGTTCCTCTCAGCCTCATTGTGAAGCACTTTTTCTTCGCAGCTGAAGGCTCTGTCAGTCTGTCCTCTGAGCTGGTTGGGGCCTGCAGGGCTGGCTGAGCCCCCTCTCTTACTGCTCCTGCTTGTCTTTTTTGGATGTCTGTGTTTATTTTCTGTTTCTGGTTTGTATTTTGCCTTTGGATGCATGTGTGCTTCTTTCTGTCTTTATTGCCTGTTTTCTGTATTTGTGTGTCTTTTATTTTTTTGAGGGGGGGGCTTTGTTTCTAAACTTCTAGCATATTGCTCCAGAGCTCCTACTACTTGCTTTCAGTTACTCACAAATCTCAAACTACTGCAATGCAACTGCAGTCTTTATCTGTGTGTTTCAGCTCAACCATAGCTGCTCCATGTTGCATACTCAATTGCTTTCACCTGACTCAGGCTTACACTGAACCTAGCTATACAGCTCAATCATGCTGTCTCATTCTACTTACGTCATTGTAGCAGCTTCATTGCACTGCCTGGTTACAGCTGCTTTCAGAGCATTGTGTCTCCTTAGTTATGTTTATAGCAGTTACAACTCAGTGTACTCCATACAGATGTTACTTTTATGTTTATGCACCCTGCTCTAATCTGAGGTCAGCTTAAAAGCTCTTGTTGAGGCTGTTAAACTAGCTTTAATATCTGCATTTGGTTCTCATCCCTTCCATCACGTTCTTGTTTGTCCTACGGCAGGGACAGGGAAGTGTTTGGGGAGTCGTGGCCCCATGTGGCTAATTATTTCTGTTGTAAATCCTGCCTTCACTGCCAAAAATCCTCAGAGTATTTGTCACCTTGATTTGGCTTTCAAATGTCTGGCTGGCTTGCCCCACTATCCAGTGCTGTTTCATTGCTACTATGTCATGCAGACCAACGTGCAGGTCCACTTATTACTACTCTGTTTACTGACCTACGTACAGGTCCATGCTTGCTTACACAATTGATTGCTCATGCCTACTACATCCTCTTGACTTCAGCCTCTGTGATGTCTGCTGCACTCAATCTGCTTTCGACCTTGCAAGGTCTCAGCACTCACTGCTCATTATGATCAGCACAGCAGTGCTCAATCATCTCACCAGCTTCTCAGCTCTCAGTCTAATTCTGGATCATGCCAGCCATTCTGTTCTGGTGCAGGGTTCCTGTAGCCAATGGTCTTGCTCTGCATTTAATCTGCATCTTGAGCATGTCCAGCTTGGGGCAGGATCCTTCTCACCTGGCCCATAGCTGGGAATGTCCTCACCCCAGGCTTGGCTTTAGCTGCCTGCTACATGACAGCAGCTCCTGGTGTAGAATTTAAGACTAGTGGTGAAGGGTGGTTATGATTATCTCCTTTGGCTCTAGTGTTCCACTATAATGGTTGTCCAGTAGCTTTAGTGGTTTCCCTAGCAAGGCACCTTCACCGCATTCTCCCTACAACTGCATCTGGTTCACCTGGTTTGAGTTTAGGGCAGGTAGGCTAGGTGAGTGCCTCAGTAGTTGTTACTCTCCTCCTCTGCCTTGGTTGCAAGTATTGTTGCATAGTTTTCTCACAACCTTCTACAGCGTTCCCGCTAGAGGGTATGAGTGAAAGCCCTCCTCCAAATTGGAATATTTTCCACCACCCTTTAATTGGGTTTTCCAAATTACAGCTGCAGAGCCGTCACTAAATAAACTATCCCACACCTGGAGGGAAAGTGACCTAGGCCTTGGATCCACAGAGATTTCCTCCTTATAGGGTTTTTTTTCTCTCCTCCATTGCCTTAGGTCATAACTGTTAGTTAGCATAGTAGTGTCCCCTAGTTTCTTTAGGTAGGTTCCACTTTTGGATGGAGGTGGAGGATGTCCTGCTGTTCCCTCTCTCCTTAGAGGGTCCTCTCATTCTCAATGCAAACCATCAGTATCATGCAATGCAAACCTGGGCATTTCATTACATTATCAAACTGAGCATCTCGTTATGTTATCAAACTGTCTATGCTTCTTTACTACTACGTTACAGTTACTGCTCCTACATCACAGTTACTGCTTGCTCATAAGCTTCGTGTCACCTCATTCTTTGGGATATGATTGCACTACATTTCTTTTGGGGATCCTAAGGTACAATTAGCCATGGGAATCATCCTGTTGCACCTCTAGGGGTGGAACCCTCTTTGAGGGTTCCTTGTCTTTCGTACCCCTACAGGGTGGTAATTCCTCTGGAATAGTAAAGCTTGAATGGCCAAAACCAAACTAACACAGTCTCACAAGCATAGCACTATACTGGCTGTGCAGGACATTGAATTGGAAAGGCTTTGCCTGGAGTTCAATGGCCAAGCAGGCAGCCACTCCCACGTCCTGAGCTATATAAGCAGTTTCTCTCAGCCTCATTGTGAAGCACTTTTTCTTTGCCCCACCATCCTCCCCTCCTCCTCCAACAGCAGTACTTCTCTCCTTAGGAGGATTCCTAAGGTACCTTTAGCCATGTGAATCATCCTGTGGCACCTCTAGGGGTGGAACCCTCTCCAAGGGTTCCTTGCCTTTTGTACCCCTACTGGGTGGCAATTCCTCTGGAATAGAATGTGAATGGCCAAAACCAAACTAACACAGTTGCACAAGCATAGCACTATATTGGCTGTGCAGGACATTGAATCTAAGTTAAACCATATTATTTGATGCTTGACCTTATTTTTATTTATACAGCTTTGGCAATTGGAGCTGAAAGATAGACTGCATAGATTCATAAATGTTATTGACATTTTACTTTAGCATATTCTGCTTACCAACCTCTTTGATATGATTATAATCGGTGGTCCACAGTACAGCGACACCAAAACCATGAAACTTGAAAAAAGACCACCACAGTGAAAGTCCCTGTAATGGTCTGCAGTTCACCAACACAGCTTCTCCCAGTGCTGTGCCCCCTCCCCAAAACAACTCTGACCTGGAGTTGATATTATTGAAATGCGGTGGGTGTGGGGGGCAGAGCCCTGAGCATTGGGGGTGTGGGGGCACAGCTCCCACAAAAAACACATTGGGTATTGATAACATAATATCAAGTGCTGGCGTTGTGCCATTGCTGTACTGGATGTTGGCAGATTTACTGTTGGTAAAACATGGTGCTTAGTACATCCACAACCACCTCTGCCAAGTAGCCATCCCACATTATCCTTTTAATGTTAAACATTTCAATGTCTGGGTTATGGCATTCATTATTTATACTGGTAGATTCCAGCTCATTCATTGTATTTATTTGAGTATGTATGTATGTATTTATTTATTCATTCATTTATTTAAGAATTAAATTTTTGGTGATCAGGTTAGTACACTAGGCAATAAATGCTTATTTTCAGGTATCACCTGGATTTTACAGAATGCAGAATACATGAAGTACAAATAGGATAAAGAAAACACAGACTATATCAACTTCATTACAGAACAAATGAACAAATTGTATACAAACTAGAACAAGAATGAAGCAAATACAGTGCAAATGCAGAAACAGCACAGCATAAGAGCAGAAATTATTGCTTTCAAGTCTACATTCAGTTTAAAGAGTTGTATATTAGTCCATCAACAGAATGGGCCAAATGGCAAAGCGAATAGTTTAAGATTCCCCTTCTGTCCTCCCATTTAGTATCCTAAGCTGATCATCACATTTTCCCCATTTGTATTATTTCATTCATCAGTAGTATTTCCATCAGTCTTAATAGCAGCTGAATGCAATGAATCAGTCATCGAATTATCTGCTACATAAGCAATAAGAAATTATGGAATGTGAATTAGACAGTTAACCGCATTCCTAAGGGTAAAGAAAAGCACAAGGCCATGGGTGTATTGCAAGAGGGATCTCCTCCAAAAGGAGGGAGGTCCATCCTGCCCCTGTATAGATCATTGGTCAGGCCCCACCTGGAATACTGTGTGCAGTACTGGTGCCCATTCCTGAAAAAGGACAGCAGATTATTGGAGGGGGTGCAGCAAAGAGCCACAAAGATGATCCAGGGATTAGAAAGCAAGTCCTACTAGGACAGGCAGGGAGAGTTGAATATGTATTCACTGGAGGAAAGAAGGGATGGGGGGTTATGATTGAGACCTTGTAGTACCTGAAGGGGATAAACAAGACCAACACAGAAGAGATTTTTCAGATGAGAAGGGGGAGGGACATAAGAGGGCATGTACTGAGATTGGAGGGGGGAGATTCAAGAGGGAGACAAAGAGATGTTTTTTCATGGAAAGAGTGGTGGACAAATGGAACACCTTACCAGATGAAACAGTGTCCTGTAAAACGGTGATCAGTTTCAATGGTAGGCAGTTTCAATGGGGGTTGGGACAGGGTAAGAGATACTGGGAAGGGAGGTGGGAGGGGCAGCTGCATGATGAGGGACTAGCTGCACACTTAAGCAAACTCAATAGACCATGAGGCCTGTTTCTGGTGGCAATTTCGTATGTTCATATGTTTGTAAGTGTCTTATTGCACTTATAAAATGGGATTCTGCATCTTACATCAATGTTACAACTAAAATTAAGAAGTAAAAATATTTAAAAGAGTTAAATCTTTGATTAATTTTTACCTAAAATAGTTCCTCCTCCTGACACTGCTTTAGGACTTTCGTCATGAGTAGGTTTCCTCAGTTGTAGTTTTTGTAGTGTTTTAGAGTGCTATTAGTTTGGGAAGACAGAGAGGTAGAGTACATGTGATGGCTGTAAGTGTGCAGCCGGCAAAAATGAGCAAGCAATTTTATTTTTATTTGTTTATATATTGTCACAGACATGGAGGGGAGAGTTTCAAGAGTGTGAGGATGTTGGTAGAACTGGCAGCAGTAGTGCAATCAGAAGCCCAGTGAATGCTGATTGCAGAATGAAACAAGCATCTGTCAATGCTGGATGTTTACCACTGGTATTGCTGTTGTACTGGGTCTAGTGCAGATCCCCGTGCCAGAAGACTAATATGGGTTGGACTTGGTGGGATGGGACAGTTACGGTGGAGCAGCAACAGATATCAATGGACATTTACTTTTTAAAAATTAAACTAGGAAGGAGGGTTTTCGTTATTTTAGGTAGAGACACTGAGGGATTGGCCACTCCCAGTATCAGTGTTTTGAGCAGCCTCCAGAAGCTCTGGGGTTTTTGATGCTCTGTGGTGCATTTTTAGGCTTACATGGAAGATAACACAAAGTTCCGTTAGGTCTACACCCACTCTTGACTCCAAGAAAAAAATATAATTCTATGGCTGGCCTCGGGTACCTAGAGACTGTAGTTAGAGCTGGTAGAGAGCAGGACCATTTCCATGATTTTACCAAGCAGATCTGTTTTTTCTTTCTTTAAACAGGGACTATGGGAGTCCTCCCCACAGAAAATGTTTAAATGCTAAGTGTTTACATTTGCAAGTGGCTGCATTTCGAAGGGGTAAACTAAATTCCAGTTTTATAGGCAACCAATATTTAAAAATGAATGCCACCCACTGTTTATTTCATTGTTTGATCTACCCTAAATTAATGTGAACTGGCCACTTATTTAGTAGTGTTACTAACCCTAGTGGCCAAGTAACCATTCATGTATTTCAACTTTTCAAGTTCCATTCTATCAGCCTCCTAAAAGCTGATCCAGGGCATGTGTTTGTGTAACCAGTGTGTGTGTGTGTGTGTGTGTATGTGTGTGTGTGTGTGTGTGTGTGTGTGTGTGGAGAGACAGACACACACACACACCCACACACACACACACACACTCACAGCCTACATTTTATATCAGTCATGAGTCCACTTAGCATGAAACATAACTGGTTTGTGTAACTCTAACTGAATCATTTTTATGTTTGCTTGCACGCATGTGCAAGAAACATAGTGCCATCATCCGAGATTTCGAGGTGTGTCACCCTCTTCCAATTCAGTCAGTGTGTTGGCAGGCGCGTTCTGTAAGGTTATCGCATGCTGGAGCTGTCTATGACAAGCTCCAAAATGCAGTGGCGATAGTTGAAAGGGGAGCTACGCCTAGTGAGTAGTGATAAGATATTGCCTGCTCGCGCGCAGCCCCTTACACACACACACACACACACAGAAGCGCCGCATATTGCATGCGCCTCCCCCCACACCATGGACTATAGCCGACGGGGTGCCCAATCCCCGTCGGCTTGTGCCGCGCCTCCTCCAAAGCTTTTTCCATATGCCACGCTGGGTGCCCACCCCAGCGTGGCAACTCATAGAATAGCCAACGGGGTGCCCAATCCCTCGTCGGCTCCACTGTCCTCACCCGAGTACTGGGTGCCATGCTGGGAGCCCACCCCAGCATGGCAACTGATCATATACGACGGGGTGCCTAATCTCATCGGCCCATGGCCCCCCCCAGCTGAGTTCCTTGTGCCACGCTGGGAGCCCACCCCAGCGCTGGCAAACGTCCCACATCGCCTTTTTTTTTTTTAAATCCCTGTAAAGAAAAAATGGTTCCACGCAGTCTTCCTGCCCTCATCCCCAAAACCCGCACCCACCCACTGCGCACCCAGCCTCCTCACAACCCCCCCACCCCATACTTACCTCCGGAGCTCGGCGCGACGATCTGCGGTGGACCGGGAACACGTCTGCACTCTTCAAAGCCGACCACGAACTGAGGAAATGCCGTAAGCTGTAAAATGGGCTAGATAGGGTTTTTCAACTTTGTTGCATGTCTCAGGTATTTTTTGGTTTTATACCAATTAACATGGTTTTGGGATTCTTCATCGATAAACATTGTCAGTGAGATGCTAAAGGGTGATTTTGCAGTGACTGCAAAATCACCCCTTTGGGCCCGAATAACGCCATGACAGTGACATCATTCATGAGAAGGGGTCCCAAAACCCCATGTTGAAAATTTGCGCAAAAATTCTAAAATGACTGTTTTATATTTAGCGCATGCTATGCGCAGTTCCTCACGCAGGCTCGTAAGTTTGCGAATTTTCAATATTTCAATCCAGATTTTCAACATTGCCATTTTACCACACCTTCTTATGAGTAGTATAGCTGTCATTTTTTGAATCTCACCCAAAATGTGTTTCCGCTCATGTAGCGCACAATGGCGCAGTTGGTGAGCAAAATCAATGTACGGGACACATTAAGAAAATCACACTGATACTGTTCATGAGCTGAGGTCTTAAAATGGCTAAGTTGAAAATTTGGTGAAAAAATTCCTAAAAATGACTGTTTTTCGAGCGTGCGTTGTACAGTTCCCTCGCGCTCATTAAGTTCGTGAATTTTCAATATTTTCACTACAGATTTTCAACATTGCCATTTTACCACACCTCCTTATAAGCAGTAAGCTGTCATTTTCACATCTTGCCTAAAATGTGTTTCCTCAAGGCGCATACAATGGCACAATCATGTGCAAAATCAATGTATGGGACACATTACGAAAAATCACAGTGACACTGTTCATGAGCAGAGGTCTTAAATGGCTATGTTGAAAATTTGGTGAAAAAATTCTAAAATGACTGTTTCTGGCGTGCATTGCGCAGTTCTATGCATGCTAAGTTGCTAATTAATATTTTCACTCCAGATTTTCAACATTGCCATTTTATTACACTTCCTTATGAACAGTACAGCTGCCATATTTCATATGTCGCCAAAATGTGTTTTCGCACATGTAGCACACAATGGTGCTGTTGGTGTGTGAAAGCAATGTTTAGGACAGATTAAGAAAATCACAGTTACACTGTTCGTGAGCAGAGGTCTTAAAATGGCTATGTTGAAAATTTGGTGACAAAAGTACATAAAATGACTGTGTTATGAGTGAGCATTGCGCAGTTTCCACGCACCCTCATAAGTTCATGACTTTGTAATATTTTCAGTCCAGATTTTCACCAGTGGCATTTTTCCACACTTCCTTATGAACAGTACAGCTGTCATTTTCACAACATGGTCAAATGTGTTTTCACACTTTCAGTAGAGATGCGTGGTCGCTAGGAAATCATTGTTCGGACAGATAAAGAAAATCACAATGACACTGTTCGTGATCGGAGGTCCCAAAATGCCTGTGTTGACAATCTGCTGTAAAAAATCCCCAAACTAATTACATTACGGGTGTGCGTTGCACAGTTTCTATGTACACTCGTGACTTCACCATTTTTTTTAATATTTTTACTGCAGATTTACAACATTGCCATTTGTTACACCTCCCCATGAACAGTACAGCTGTCATTTTTTACATCCTGTTCGGAATGTTTTTGCACCTGTGGTGCTAAATGCCATAGTCGCTGTGCATAAGCAGCTGGCTAACAAACTGATATTCCCCTGTTCATGAGGTGGGGTCACAAAAACGCTGAAAATTTGGAGGAAAATACCAATGAATGCCTGAGGTATTAGGGTTTCCAACCATAACGCCCAACCTGTAGAGAATGACAGGCATCAGGGGTGTGACTTGGGATTCTTGCCTGTAATGCTCATACGCTCCACACCCTGCAGCCAGTGAGAGGCATCAAGGTATGCCTTGGACTCTTTGGCCCCAAAGTTCACCCCATTCTCCTATATCGCACCCATCTCACCGTATTTCTAATGAAATGTCGTGCGCATAAGGGCCAAAGACCCCAAGGAACACCGTGACACTTGTCAGTGTCTGCAGGGTGGGGTGCGGTGAAATGTCGTGGCCGTTATGCCTGACAACCCAAACGCACACCCCAATTCCTGTCACTCTCTGCAGGGTGGTGGTGGGGTTGGCTTCAGTTCAATACTTCACTGCCATTCCTATTACGCAGCTCTGTAACTTCTACACTACCACTGCCAATGCCAGCAAGCAAACATTCGGCATTGACAAATGCTTGTCTCATCTAGTCAGACACTGCCAGCAAGCAAAAGCAGTTTCAGTTTTCCATTGTCATGATGTTGGATAGGGGAGGAAGCAAGAAGGCTGACAGCAGGCTGATAATAATGATGAGATTAACTGTGCTTGCTAGGCTGTGTTTAGATCAAAGGAAAGAGCCAAGCTATGATTGGGTTGGCTTTTTCTTTTGAAATAGATGAAGTTTCCACCTAGCAAGCCAGAACAATGTCATGAGCAGCCTTGCTGATGATTGGTATGACAGGGCCAAGCACCTTGCAGAGTCTACAGCACTGGACAACCGTGACACACCTCTCCAAATTCCATGAATCATACCAAAATGTTCGCTTGCACTTGTGCACAGTGAACATAAAAAGGGATGTCTGGTAAGGGTTTTTTTTTTTTTTTTTAAACTTACATGGGCTTTGACAGAGTTATTGAAAGGCAATATGTGAGGATGGGAGAGGAGATCAAACGCTAGCTTGAGGAGCTCTGTACTGTTTAAATTAAGACAGAGAGAAACTGAAATCTGCTTTCTTTTTATTGGGATCCTGGTTTTATTAAGACTGGGAGGTGGGATCATTACTGAGGGAGGTCAATGAGCAATTGCTAAGTAAGTGGGTGGGCAGAGGGACAAACAGACAGAAAAGAGGTTGCTACTAACCCACTGTAAAATAGAGCTAAGCACTAAAGAACTTTACATGCAGAATCTTGTTATGACAAACTGATTTTTTTTCACTATGAGGAACTTTTTTTTTTTATCTCTACTCGGGAGGAGGATGCTGTTTCAACTTTCAAAATTCTAATGTTGGCACAAGGATTTCTATCTTGTACTGCATCCAGGTTGACAGGAATATGTTTTAGCCATGCATTACAATATTCTAATGCGTGGCTATTGTCCAATCAGTTTGTTCAAAATCCTTTCCCCATTTTATAAATGATTATGGTATCCTAGTTTGGAATTAAAATCCTCAAGCCACAGGACATCTAATTTGGTATATTAATCTAGAGATTTACTATCCAGAGGTTACTATCCCATTATATTTTCCTGTGATATGAACTGCTATTTTGGGGAGCTATAAATTACCCAATAATGTTAGACCTCAATGAAGTTTTATAATAGCAGTTTAAGAGGAATAATTTCCACTGGCACTTTTTCAAGAGATATTTGTTTTGAATTGCTTAGAAAAACTGGCAGTCCACCTTTGTCTCTTCCATACTGCTTTATCATAACCACTAAACAAAGCATCTCTGATATCCATTAAGGACAATAGATTTGCAGGATGATACTGTTTGCTGGAAACAGATTATATAGCAGTTTTTTGTTTTTTTTTTATATATAAATGTCTTGCAGTTGATTTTCTACAGTTTAGGCATTAAACCTGCTGCATTCCAGTTAATAAAACTGACCTAGATGTTGTGATAAAAGCATGGTGTGGAGCTTTTCTTTGTTTGATTCTATATTATCTTACTATAAGATGATTCCTATCTTTATTATTAAGGACTTGATTTACAAAGCAGAAAAGAATACATTTGATTCATGCATATCATGGCCATGGTGCTCTGTATGCCACAATGCCCATTCACAACAGATAGCATCAACAGCTCCTGCCTGCTGTGTATCACTAATGCAGAGTTTTGCATGTGGACAGTAGGCAACAGGGTAGGGTGAAGCTGTACCAGACACCGGGCATCCAATCAAATTTCCCCTCTGTAAATGGGTTATATGCCACCTCTGTACCCACCTGGACCCAGCCATGCATATAGGAGTGCCGGCAGGCAGCAGGTGACTGGGTGCAGAAGGGGCACACATACTGTAGGCTTTGGAAGGGCAGAGGTTTCTGCATGTGCAGAGCAAGACATTTGTGCATCTCATGACCATGCAAGCTCTCCTCTACAAGTGCAGATCATCTATGGATTATGTCATAACAATTGCAAGTTGTTAAGGACAAAAGTCTATTTTATGTTGGGGTGTGCAGATCTTCTTATATGGAATGTTTTGAGCCCTAATAACTCTCCATTGATAGTCTCCTTGTGGTTCAATGTCAGAAAGTGCAAAATCATGCACCTATGGCATAGCAGCCCAGAAGCTGAGTAAAGGATGGAAGAAGACATGCACAAATTGAGAGATTTGAAGCACTGGGGTGTTTTGTGCATGTCTTTTGTTTTCCTAAATAAATCATCTGCCTCATTTACTTAATAGACTGCTGACTTTCAATTTTTGTATGGCTCTTCTGTGCATTGCTGTAATTAGCTATTCAATTACTAAAAAGTCCAGTTTTGGACTAACCTCTAAAATGTAATCAGTCAATGTTCTGTGGCAAAGGTATCCTGTGACTTGGGCATACCGCACGTGGGCGCCTGCCAAAACGGCTACCCACTTGCAGCAACTGCCCCGATGGCGAGGGACTGGGGAGGGCAAACCGATGGAGCGGGTTTGTGAAAAGGTGACAGGATATCATGCGTGTATACACACGTGGGGGAAGCGAGCATACTGAGTGAGGGGTGGGAGGGTTTGTGAGGGGTGGTGCCACAGGTTGCCACCGAGCTGGCATCATGGTATGGTGTGGTGGGTGCTGGCCTGGAGTGGTGGGGATTCAGGGTTCAGGACTGGGGGCTGCTATATTTTGTTGCGCCCGGCCCGAGACAGGTTTTATTTCTTTTTTTATGCAGATGCACCCTCCCCGACATGTACCCTGTAGAGTTGAAATTTAAAATTAGAGGGGTGTGAGGGGCACAGCCTCCTGCATAAAAAAAAAAAAAACAAGTTTTTGTGCCGCCACTGGTGCCAGAGTTGCACATGGCCAAAAATCAATTTTGGCAATGTGCACTTACCATAAGAGGATATGGCATTCAGGAATCACCTTTATCACATGGAACTGTGGCAAATTAACATATCCACTTGCCCATTTCTATTGAGCCTACCATTTCCAAAGACATCAGCAGTCCCTCTTTTCTTAGGCTTAATCCCCATCAAACTTCTAAAGAGGTGGCAGTTAGCTTTCA
Organism: Neoceratodus forsteri; assembly: GCA_016271365.2. Taxonomy (NCBI): domain Eukaryota; kingdom Metazoa; phylum Chordata; order Ceratodontiformes; family Ceratodontidae; genus Neoceratodus; species Neoceratodus forsteri. The sequence continues at coordinate 839,776,695 of CM028131.1, forward strand.
TCAATGATGTATTTGAATCCTTTGGTCCCTTGCTTAACCTGTGTACATTCAAAGGTGTTCCTTTCTTAGTTCTTTTAGATATTAAATGAGGTATGTATAGATCTTTATCATGTCACCCCTCTCGCTTCTCTCTTCCATATGTATACCATGGAAGAGAGAAGGGAGAGGGGGAACATGCTAGAGACCTATAAATACCTTATAGGGTTGAACAAGGTATTCTACGGGAGTATTTTTTCAGAGGAGAAGGTGCATGAGAACAAAGGAACATGCAATGAAGGGGGACATTTAAAAGGAATGTGTGGAAGTACTTCACTGAGAAAGTGGTGGATGCCTGGAACAGTCTTCCAGAGGAGGTACTGGAGGTGAAAACAGTGATGGACTTCAAGCATGGAGGGGATAGGCACAAGGGAATCTTAGTTAGGAGGCGGGGGTGTGGGAGGTAGCCAGAGATCAGACAGAGTCTGTGGTGTCAGTTAATAGGCATGGAAAAATGAGCAGACTGTGTGGGCCAACCAGTTCTTGTCTGCCGACAAATTCTATATAAATGTCTGCTATAATTTTATATCTTCTGTATTCAAATTATTCTATAATTGCCAATAATATTGAACTTGTTAGATTGTTTCCTCTCCTTTACCACTATCTACTTTCTGGGGATAGCTTGAGTAGTGTTGTTATGTACTCTGGCTAAGTCATAGATAGGGCTACCCTATTTACTGTCTTTGTTCCTCATTATCATTTTTGCCAGTTATATATTGGCTGCCATAATGATTACTGTAGCTGATCTAGAGAGACTTAAATATTTCTCCTACATGCAAGGCAATTCTAGGGGGTGGGGGTAGGAAGAAGTAGGTTGTTGGTTAACTAGGATCTGCAGCTTATCAATATGGTAGGAAAATGGGCAGACTGGGTGGGCCAAGCAGTCCTTATCTGCCATAAAATTCTATGTTTCTATGTATGGATACTATCGCTTGCAGATATTGAAAATCCTAATTTACTACAATAAGGTGTACTCTCTTTTCTTTTAGTGAATAATTGGTTCTGTGGTCTTTTCTGTACATCACCTTAAAATTCAAGATTGCTTCATCACGTTAGTTCTGCACTCACAATACACATCTAGTTTCTTCTCAGGGTTAACTATAATATTTCTTCAGTTTGAATCACAGCTACTTGTAGGATGAGTTCAATGTCTGAGTCAACTCAGGGGTGTAGCCAGATATTTCTAATTTGTACACACACTCTGTAGCTGCTGCCTCTATGAAAAAAATGTATGCATCCTCTCAAATTGCTGCCCCCTATATTAAAACAAATCAGATTATTAAATGACTCATCTAATCTCTAAACAGGCTGTACACATTTAGGGCTGGATATTCAAAGGGGTTGCACCTGGCGCAATGAGGTTGTACCATGAGCAACTCCCCAATGCACCCTGGCATGATATTCAAAGGGGCAGGCTGCACTGTGCAACCTCCGATGCACTGGGGCGCATTAGTAAAGTATGTGGCACAGATGCAGGGGGTGTGCTCATGCATATGCGGCACATCCCAATATTCAGCCTGGGATGTGCAGCTCATATGCTGGCACAACCCCTATATGTACCACACACGGGTGCTCAAAGTTGAGCCAAAAAAAAAAACAGCTCAAATGCCGGCCACCCTCAGGTGGGTGATCATAGTGCATGGTGCAACACAACAGCCACCAGCCGTGGGTGGCCACCCAGCCAGCAGGTACACCATCCACAAGCACTCTGACCTGGTAGACATGTACCCTGCACCCCATCGCCCGATTGCTGGCAGTAGTGCTATAATGGGAACCCTGGTGGTCCAGTGGTAACCCCCCCCCGCCCAATTCTGGGCATTTGTACAGTTAAGATCCTTGGTGGTCGAGTGGGAAGCCCCCCCATCACCCAATCATGGGCATATGTAAAGATAAGATCCCTGGTGGTCCCAGCAGCACCCCACCCCTTCATGCTGCCGACCACCCACCGAATGACAGCATACAGTACGATCATCTATATGCCTATTGGTCCACTGCATGGACCAATGGGCGCAGATTATACTGTACTACACAGGTCTAGTATGTGAATGAACGTGTTCATTCACATATCAGCCTGTGTAGCACAATATGGTTCATGTCTACTGGTCCACGAGTGGACCAATAGGTGTACAGGTCATACTGTACACTGTCATTCGGCAGTCAGCCGGGCGGCATGCGAGCAGGATGCTGCTGCCTGCCGATGACGGGGGGTACTGGGTGGTGGGGGTCCTCTGTGGGTGGGGAGGGTGTACCACTGGACCACCAGGGATCTTATCTTTGCATATGCCCATGATCGGGCGATGGGGGGGCTTCCCACTGGACCACCAGGGATCTTATCTTTGCATATGCCCATGATTGGGTGATGGGGGGCTTTCCACTGGACCACCAGGAATCTTAACTTTATAAATGCCCATGATTGGGTGAGGGGGGGTTACCACTGGACCACCAGGGATCTTATATATACATATGCCCGTGATCAGGCATACGGGAGAGAGGAACTGCAATGGCACTTCAGAGTGTCACTTCTCAATGACTGCAGCCTGGCAGGGTGCCAAGTGCAAGTTGCCGGGCATCGGTGCAGTGCATGCAGATGGGGCCATAATGACATGCAAATGGCCCCATTTGCGCCTTACATGCATAATGGCCTCATTTGCATGCCCCATGCTGAATATCGCGGGTGATGCACTTAGCTTAACTGCACTTGTGCTGGCTCATCCCCCTGCTCCTGTTCTTTGTCTTGCTCTGGAGCAGTGCCACTGCACCATGCACAGTGTGTGCGCCCTCTGTGCCATATTCAATGGTGCTGAGCCATGGTGCAGCACCATTGAATATCGCCTGGTCCATGCCCTGGCACAGCCCAGTTGAGCTGTGCCCAGGCTTGCGTCACTGCCCGGCACAGTCTGAATATCCGAGCCTTACTGTATATGTCCTAAACAATAGATGTTTAAACTGATACAGACACTAAGTGGTCTACACTAACTCAAATACACCAGCTTATACTGATAATGGTAATAAAAAAGCATTTGGTTGGGACAGGTACTGAAAAAACTGCACACAAATGTGTACAGCGAGTATGCCTGCCTACACCCTTGAGTCAACTATAATTATTAGTATACAGTATATGATCTGCTGTTGGCATTCTGCAAATTATCTTCACTTTACCCTTTTCTTCCTTGTTTCCTTCTTGAGTCATGCTGACTTTCTCTAGTTCTTTTTTTTTTTTTTTTAAAGCTTTTTCTTCCAGTCTATGTGTGGGCAGGTTATCAGCTGCCACCTCTGCTGCCACTTAGTGGACCTGAGTTCTCCCACAGATTGCCCCCCATGAGGGGCAAGGAGGGGGAGAGTCATTATCCTCCCCTGGAACACATATCCAGTACTGTTCCTGGTGTTCCTGGGTGATGGTGGTGGCTGGGAGCATGACAGCAGAGTTTTACAAAGCATGCATGTCTTTTTTTTCACTTTTCTGTCCCTCCATTCCCCTGCAACAGACAGGCAGTAGTGCATGCCGTGCATAGACACACATGCACTACACCAAACCAGCAGCCCCTAAATGTGCTGACCCATCCTGCCCTGCCGCTGGGCCTCAATATGGTGACTAATGACAGTGGGGCTAACAAGCTTCCCCCCGGTAGAGGAGAGCAGTTGTAGGATATATGATCCTCTCCCATCTGTCACTCAAGTTTGCTTATGTCCATGGAATGTCCTTTCACTGAGTTTCACCAATTGTATTATGTTGTTCCTTATCCATGTTCATGGTGGTATCTTTCCAAATATTGTTATTGTGACTGTGATTTTTATAGTTATTGATTGTTTGATATTTTTTTTTTTTATCTCCCCCAAATTTCTGACAGAGGTTTTAGTCCTTTCATGGCAGTTCTACAAATCTGCTATAGTATTTGTGATGTAATTATTACATAAATTCTCTGGGGTCTGTCATTTTGGGTCCATGACACTGGAGCAACAACCCTGACTGTGATATCGGCTACAGTGCCAGGAACCCGTTGACACCCCCGACTGCAACGTGATCCCAAAGTGAGCAGCAACACTGCAACACACAGTGCCCCCCACACACCCCTTCTATAGATATCTAACTCCACATTGCACAGACAGTGAAGTTAGATATTTACCCCATTGCCCTAAAGTGTCTCAACGCAAACCCCCCTTCGCTGTCGATATAGGCATGGTAGGGGTTTTGCTGTAGGGGGTATGTTGTACTGGTGTCACTGTAGTGGCGATATACCTATCATTTTGACTAGTGATATAGGTGGAGTCATTTTCATGAGGTGGTTTAAAAAATCTTTGACTTTTTGCCTTTCTGCTATAATTCAAGTTCTGTGATGTTATGGATTCATTGTATATTAAGTCAATTTTTCTTTTTTTCCTTTTGGTTGACTGTTTGATTAGGAGAATGGATTTGCATAATTGGCAATGTTGTATTAATATAACATTCTCAAGGACAACATGTCTCATACCCAACAATAATCAAAAAGTTAGGAGATGATTTTTTTATTTCTCCTGTATTATTTCCCAATTATTCATTACCAGCTTTTTTGCAGAGGTAACAATATAATATCAAACAAAAAGACAAAGAACCTCAGCACAAAAGCAAGAGTTACCCCAAAAGGCACTGGCAACAAAGCCAATTTTCAAAGAAATCCAAAATCACACATACTCTAATAATGCAACACAGCATGGGATGTTTATGCAAATCATCATGAACATTTAGACTGGTTCTTCCTTAAGGAGTACATGGTGCCAAATGGTCTCTCACATAATCTGCAATGGCTACACCAAAAGACACTTCACCAGCTACAGGATAATAACTACATGTATCCTTAGTATTATTATTATTATGATTATTAATATTAGCCCTACTGTGTTTGTCCATCTGATTAGTGGTCATTTTCCCACTTCTAGTTTCCATGATTTACTCAATAAGAGAGGCAATTTATAAAATTAAAAGTAATAGACTAGAATAAAAAGTAAAAGAAAAAATCCAAAGAAGTATCACCACTGCATAATTACTCTCCTCTATTTCATCTTATTTGAGAATAGTCTTGCAGTTAATTTGAATTTTTGCAGGACCAATTGATGTTTTTTCAACAGTAAAATCCCAGTTGTGGCTTCATTGACTCTATCATCAGTTTTTCTTAAAGAACCTTCACTAATGCCCTAATCTGCATTTAAAAGTCAACCTCCTAAGTGGTTTTCAGTCTGCTGCACCAGAAAAAAAAGTTCTAGGTAGGCTAAGATCATCTTCATAATGGAATAGCTCCAGATCTTCCTCCAAGCCTTTTCTTTGGGAATGTGCCATCCCATCAGGTACACAGAACAGTGAATTAGGAGGGAAGAGTAATAATAATATTCCTAGTAGACATAAACTGTTCCTTTTAATTGGTGAGCTCCCCAGTGGTCAAATGTGAACCTCCTATGGGCCAGAGCACACTACTGTGTATAAAAAATGAAGCATTATGCCGAACCCTGGACCTGTGCACTCTCTGTGTTGGACACCTCCCTGGAATCAGAATCCTTAGTGGGGGTGTCTGGGATGCAGACCCCCGTAATGGGGGTGTGAGGGGCAGGGCCCCCCACAGAAGAAAAGATAACATTGAATCGCACAACACAATTATGTCGCACGACATTCTGCCGTGCGCGTTATAGATCCTGTGCCATTTTCACACAAGAAAGAGAGAAAACAGTGAGACCTTAGCTCATATTGGCATGTTAAAATTTAATGTTAAAAGATGAAGCCAGAGAGTGATTTTCACACAAAAAAGAGAGAAAGCAGGGAGACCTCAGCTCATGTTGGCATGTTAACATTTAAAGTTAAAAGATGAAGCCAAAGAGTGGTTTCCACACAAGAAAGAAAGATAGCCATGGGGTCTCAGCTCATCTCAGCATGTTTAGGTGTTAGCATGTAGACCTTATGAGGAGAGGTTGGGAGCCCTGAACATGTACTCCCTGGAGGAGAGGGGAGAGAGAGAGGAGACATGCTTGAGACCATCAAGTACTTGAAGGTGATAAATAGGGGGGATAAGGAGGGTCTCCTTAAGCTAGGTGGCAACAAAAACATGAGAGGACACAGTCTTAAGTTGATAGAGGGAGGTTTAGGAGGAAGACTGGGAAGCATCTCTTCATGGAGAGGGTGGTGGCCAATTGGAATGTGCTGATGGAAGAGGTGGTCTCTATGTAGACGGTGGGTAGCTTAACTTCAAGAGAGGCTGGGATAGACTTAAGGGGAAAATAACGGTTTTGGGAGGCAGATGGAAAGGATGGGAGGATTGGGGGGCAGGGTCAGCACCTTAAACTGTGAACCCTGCAATATGAGCAGACTTGATAAACCAAATGGCCTTATTCTGCTGGCTACTTCATACGTTTGTATGTTAAATTTAAAGTGTAGATCCTAAGGTATCAGTGGTCAGGCTGATTGTGATTCAGCTAAATGATGAGACCAAGAACCCCTTTGAATATTAAAAGGATTGAGTAAATTACAGGCTTCCAAGGAGTTTTCTTTTTGGGAGGGAGCATTTGAATTATAATTATCTGATTTTGATTTTGGCTGTACACCAGACACACCCCCATAAACATCTAAAAAAAGCTCAAGAATATTATATAAGAAATGTGATAAAACTCTCTGTATATTAGCTAGGGTTCGGCTTGCTAAACCTTTAACACTGGATTGCAAACAGGAGAGGTGTGACCTTGTGAGCTCCCCAATGGTTACATGTGAGCCTCTTATGGCTCAGAGCACACTGTATAAAAATGAAGCCAGAGAGTGGATTCCACACTAGAAAGACAGAAAGCAAAGGGACCTTCATTTATATTGACACATTAAAGTTCAAAGTTAAAAGATGAAGCCAGAGAATGGTTTCCACACAAGAAAAAGAGATAGCAGTTGGGCTTCAGCTCATATTAGCATGTTTAAATTTAAAGTGTAGATTCCTGATCATTGAGGGAGTCATCTTGCCACTGGAGGTCAGGCTGGTCATGATTCAGCCAAATAATGAGACCAAGAACCCCTTTAAATGTTATATTGATGGAATGGAAACCAAGTAAACTGAACTAACTTGAATGAATTGCAGGCTTTCAAGCAGGGGGAGCACTGGTACTATAACTATTTGAGTTTAAAAAATATTGCAATTTGGTTTTCACAAAATAGCTCTGGGAGAATGGGGGTGGATGGTGGCAAAACCCTGCAGTGTGAAGGATCATTGCCTATGGACTAGCCCTGGACTCCTGGGGAGAGATAAAGGATGTTTTTTTTTTTTTTCCAAATACCTGGATACCGAAAAAGGAACAGCTTAGTATCTGGAGTGCCAAATGAGTATTATCACACCCATTCTATCCACCAGTGGGTTACAGTGGAGTTAAAAGGGATTCTGGATGGGTCCCTCATTGATATATTTCAGGACTGATGATAAACTGAAATAGTGCTATCATTCTATTCAAGAATGAAGCATGGCAGACCCAGGTAACTACAAATCTCTGAGTCTTACCTTGGTGCTTAGCAAATTGTTCAAGTCAGCCATAAAAGGTGTATTGTGTTCAGCACATGGATCAAAATGGTCTGTTGTCTTGCATATATTGTAACATGTCCACAAAAATAGAAACTACCAAACCAGCCTGATTGCCATTATGAACAAAATGATCTGGTTTATTTTACTCCAACCCAAACTTGAAAGCCAGACATGTGGAAAACAACCTAATTTATTTTGTAATATCCCAATAACAAATATTAATTCCAGATTGTGGGACCTCTCATAAATCCCACAATGACATGAGTTTCATTGGACAAGAACAGTATACAAGGCCCTGTGGTACCACTTAATAGAAAAGAAAGTTCTGTTATTCAATAGGTATTTATTTAAGTACAGTCAGAAGAAGATGCTATATTTTAGCAGTTAGCAAGCAATTGTGCAAGTGGAGTGGTACCCTTCTTTTACACATTAGTACAACCTTGCTGGTAACAGCCTTTATCCCTTGGTACCAGATCAAAACAATGCAATATCCATGCTGTAAAAAACCCTGAAGGATTTAGAGCAACAGGGCTATAACAGTGATAGGGAATTACAGCTACCCTTGTCGCTCTTGGCCATAAGAGGGAAAGAATGAAATAGCCATGTGATCTGGTGCTTTGCTGAGCCACTCCTGTGGTGGAGTGGCTAAGGCACCAGCACACAGCATGAGTGGAGGCCTGGGACAGTGGTTTGGTTCCCCCCAGGTCTCCTGGTGTTCCTGCTTTTTGTGGCAGTTTTCTTTTTTTAATCAAGTTTTCCCCCTCCCAAGTGTCTCCCCATCCCCTGGGCAGCTATATAAAAACTTGGGTTACCAAATAAGGGTTGAGCTATATCTTTATTGGGGTTAAGTTTGAGTAGGGAACAAAATTGCAAGTGAACCCAAAGAGAAGCATCCAGTGGGGTGTCCCATAGGGACCTGGGGAGTCTCTTCATAGGGAGGAAGAGAAGTGACCAGACATCCAGTCCATGGTCAGAGCACAAGGAATGTTCCATGTCCACCTGAAGGGGGGCATAAGACCTTGAGGGATCACCCACAGTCGTAATAGTTTAACAATTCTTATCAACAGCTATGTGCATTCCTCTCTGCCATTCTTAGACTTCATCTCCAGGTAATACTTACTCCCAGTCCAATTCAGATGCCAAAGATCAAGATGTTCCACAGGTTATGACTTCAAAGAATGTTTCTTGGCAAGGGCTCACAGTCCATTGTGAAACAGTTCTATTACCTGGCTTAGCTCTGGACATATGCATCTTCAGATAAACATGCAGTACACCGTTGATGATATTTCAGTTTAGGTAGACCGCTGTTTCTAGGTGCATGGGATGACAGATGAAGACTGGATGTTCTTTTCTTTCTTCAGTCAGACAGAGTTTGGTGTAAGGATAATGGTGGTGTTATTAGATGCTGGGAAATATCTTTTCCTGGGATGGCAGTAAAATGTTCAAAAACAGAGTACACACCTGAACACCTCTCCAGAAAATGTTGTTTTTTTTTTGCACTAAAATGACAAAACAGCAGCATCCTTCCCCTACATCATTAGACCAAAGGAGACCACATGTAATTTAGTTTACATTCTACCAAGAAACATTTGATAAAGGTGTTTTTGCAAACCTAGAAGATGGAGTTTTAACTTTGTCCTAGTTTGCCTAGGCGTCTAATCTTTCCAATAAATTTATGATCTCTCTCTCTCTGTCTAGATATATAAGCTATTTCACAAGGTATTACAACATTACATTAATAATTACTACTAATTAATTACATTAATAATTAAATTAATTAATATGACATTAATACGTTATAGAAAGAAATACTTGAATTTTAACACCACTGATTTTGTAAAAAGATGCTAGGGGGACTTGTATCTTAAAATTTCTCAAGTAAATTAAGCGTTGCATGACCCTTTTCACTTATCTCTTAATGTACTTAATGAACAAGGACTGCAGATTAGGTACAATTTTGAAGACACTATCATAACTTGCATTTAAACAATACTCTTGTCCCTTCAGCACAGATAAGATTTGAGACATTACAAGAACAAAACAAAATAGCATAAGATTTTTTTCTTCTTCCTTTAGCAAAACCAAGCTGAATGGAAAGTAATAAATCAGGTCTTAATCTGAACCTCTATTTGGACCCATTGGTCCCACACCTTCTTCAAGGAGGTAACAGGACTTAAGGTTAAGACTTAAGCAAGACCTTTAACTGATCATATAGAAAGTATCACAATATCGAGTCCACAAGAGACGAATTGCAAATTGTCTGAAAGAAAGTATTACTTACTATATATATATATATATATATATATATATATATATATATTCTTTGCAAAAAAACTTTGTTAATGCATCAGTTAGGGTTAAAGAGACAAAAGTGGGGAAATGAGACGTTAGGTTTGAGACCCTAACCCCCCAACCACCCTACCCCATCCTCCACAGACCAACAGACACTGAGGTGTGCCATGAGGTTGTGAGGCCCAACTCTCAAACCACTGCATGTGTAAACAGGTTGACATGCTACAGTAAAGGAGAATGGGGTAAGAGTTAGGCCTCACACCCCCATGGCACACCCTGTCTGTGGAGGATGGGGGTGGGGTTCTTGGGGGTTAGGATCTCAACCCTAACATCTAATTTTCCCACCTTTATCACATTAACCCTAACTGATGCATTAATAAAATTTTTTGCAAAGAATGTCCTTTCTTTTTGAAAAAGTGTAACATAACTAATAAATGGTATGTGTTGGTGGGAGTGTGGGGCCCAAAACTGCCCATTTGTGCATAATGATATATGTCTGTGTGAGCGTGGGCCCTCTGGGCCCTGCTCTCCCACTTGCACTTAACTACAGAGCCATTCAGCAGCCCTATAGGGCAAGGAACCCTTGTAACACTAATTTGACAATATCTCAGGAACCGTAGCAGCTAGGGGGAAAAAAATCAAGTGTCATTGTAATCATGACAGCAAGACCTCCACACAAGACAGGTCAGCCAATCTGTATCTTGCATCACTTAAAAGATACAAGTATGGAAAATCGCTCAAAAGGCACCCTTGGAACCTTTGGAACACATTTTTGTCAATATCTCTGTAACTGTAGCAAGTAGGAAAAGAATTCCACTGCCGGTATAATCCATGATTTCAAAACATGTTTCAGCAGCTTAGAGCACTTAAAGGTGATCTAAGCTGCAGGTAGCAAAAAATATGTATCTTGCTTCGTTTTCAACATACGGGCACCAAAAGGCACCATGGGCACTGCAATGTTATCCTATGGGAAATTTCTCAACTTTTGAATGTCATAACTATGTAAACAATGCAATTTTGTACACCAAACTAGCATATGTCATATCTGTGGGACACCGCCTTGCACCCTACAAATTTCAAGCCAAAAATCCTTACCATTTTTTAGCAGTGAACTGGCAAAGTTTTACAAATCCTTGTTCGTGAGCTGTCAAAATCCCTGCTCGTGAGCCGAATCCCTGTTCGTGAGGCGACAAAATCCCCATTCACAAGGCGATCCATGTCCGTGACATAGGGCCATCGGTTCTTCATCTCACGAACGAGGATTTTACTAGCTTACAAATGGGGATCGGCTCATGAACAGGGATTTTGACAGCTTACGACCGGGAATTCCCTGTTTGCAAGATAGGGCCATGTAGACCTCATCTCATGGACAGGGATTTTGACAGCTCATGAACAAAAAATTTTTTTATGATCTATGTTTGTGAGGTGTCAAAATCCCAATTCATGAGTTGACTATCCCCATTCGTCAGATATGGCCATCTGGTCCTTATCTCACAAACATGGATTTTGACAGCTCACGAACGGGGATTGGCTCACGAACGGGGATTTGGACACCTCACGAACAAGGATCAGAAGTGAGTCACAAACAGGGATTTTCAAATAAAAAAACAGTTGTTTTTTAATAAACTGATGGAAACCAAACACATGGTTTTGTACAGGGCATCGCCCTGAACAAAACCCATACATTTGTTTTCACAAAATGCATCTGTAGGGCAAGTAACAACATTTTCTTTTGGGCTAAAAGTGAAAACAAGATGGCTCACAAATGGGGATTTTGTTTTTGTCATGAACAAGGACTTAATGAATCCCCATTCATGAGCTGTCAAAATCCCCATTCATGAGCTGAAATCCTAGTTCACAGCTGTGCATCTATCCAAAAGATTGAACTGAGCATGCTCAGAACACGAATTTTCAAAATTAAATAACTTCATATCAAAAAAATATTTTTCCACCAAACAAATGTTGGCTTGTTCCCTAGGCAAGTATATTTCAACCCTGAAAATTTCAGGCTAAAATTCTAAATGGTAAGGCTGCAGGGAGATGAGAAAGATTAATGAAAAATTTGCGAAAAAAAGCGAAAAACACACTTTTTTCCATATGCACTGTGCAACATCTGCACATCCAATCAAAACAACAACAAGGCAAGAGATCTACCCCACAGCACAGCACATACAAAATTTCATGCAAATCCACTGAATGATTGCAAAGTTATTAATGTGCAAAATTTGGTGTTTAACATTAAACTGCACACTCAACCCTAACTATAGAGGCGTGACCACTCCTCTATAATATATATATATATATATATGTGATACAGAGGTTAGCTGATGGAACTAAGGTGGTAAGAATAGTTGGAATACACTACAGGGGGACTTGCATACATTTGGGTGTGGGGGTTAAGAAACAGGGCTTACGTTTAATGCAGGGAAATGAAAAGTACCACACCTGAAGGTGAAAAATCTGAGTCACACAAACACACAGTGTGATGCAACAATGGACAGTATTGCCAAGAAAAAGGACCTAGGAATAACTGTGGACAGTAAGCTGAAGCCAGGCATGCAAGCACTGTGCGCCCTCAGTTAAGAAAGCAAATTCAAAGCTAGGTTACATTTGGAGGAGGTACAGATCAGGTCAGTGAAGGTGATCCTCCCATATACAAGGCTTTGGATCAATCACAGTTTATATACTACATTTAGTTCTGGTCACTGTAGAACACACTGGACATCGATGGGATGAAGAGAATTTAACAAAGGGTCACCAAGCTGATTAATGCCTAAGCAGGCAAGGGCTACTGCATGATAAGAGATTCCACATACTTATATTATTTAGCTGAAAAGAGAAGGCTAAGAGAGACATGTTTCTAGTTTTCTGAATACTAAAGGGGATAGACAGGTTGGAATATATACAGATGTTTGAGCTGTTATGTTCAAGTAGAACTGGATGGCATAACATCAAGCAGAGAGGGCAAGATAATGGGGAACATTAAAAAGCATTAATTCATACAAAAGGTGGTTAACACATGGCATATGCTACCCAGTGAGACTGTAAAAGCTAATACTGTTCAGGCGTCCAACATCTGACTAGACAGGTTCCTGAGTAGAGATGTTACAAAATTAAATTTCGCCAGTGAATTTGGCAATTTCACCGTGCAAATTGTTTTGCGAAAATGCGGTGTAATTTTGCAATTTCACCTGCATTTTGGCCCTCTGAGCAGTCCAGCAACAATGGTGAAATTTCACTCAAGAGAGGAGAAATGTTTCACAGGCAAAATTTCACGACTAGGGTGCAAAATTTCGCTCACAACCGCAGGTGAAATTTCACATTTCGTCTGGCGAAATATTTTGCATAATGTGCTAATTCCGTGAAATATTTTGCCCTGCAAAATATTCCAATTTTGCACAACATTATTACTAAGTAAGAATGAAACTGAGGGTTACACAGCATTGTGAAGGGGTAATATGTGATCCATTTATTGGTTTAGCAGCCTATGCTTCTCCTCTTTGTCAACCCATCAATATCACCAAGGAATGGAATTCTTCTTATTCTACTGATCACCATCAGTTTTTATAGTTGCGAGGGTGGAGTTCCACAGATGTTTTGCAGTCACTGTAGGAGAGGAAAGGGACTGTGAATGGAACACATCCCTGTGTTCCCCAGCAGTGATGTGGTGAGCTCCACACAGCACTGACTCCAATGCTGTGTGGCCTCCGCAGACAGAGCTCCCCTCTGTGACATGGTCGTCACAGCCCTGTGGACACACTACTTTACTGTGGCACTTCCAAATCCCTTCTGGGTGGCAGAGTGCAATGCTTTTTGGAGTGGTGATGGCATATGCTGGCAGATTGGAGCACCGCCGGAGGATGCTGCTGAAACATTTTAATAAAATAATTAAATAAAAATGCCAGCACAGTATGCTATTCAACAGAACTGTGCATGCATGAGTGCTGCGCAAGCGCAGTTCTGTTGTTGCCGCCATCTTGTGAATGGCATACTGAACTGGCATTTTTATTTACTTATTTCACTTAAACATTTCACTAGCATCCTCCAGCAATGCTCTGATCCACAACCATGCACTGCCGCTCTGAAAAGCCCTATACTCCACTGCCACTGCTCCGATATCCTTGAGCTTCATCTCCCCGGAGCACCGAAACTCTTTCTGCAGCCAAATCGGCTCTGACCAAAGTTTGTTCCTAATGGTTGTGACCCCAATGAAACTTCAAAAATGGTTAAGCATCCCCCCTGCACTAGCCCTGGGCCTGATCTGTAGGAATCTAAGAGTCTCAAGATTGCTGCTCCTGTTCGTGCCTCACCTATTGCCCACATTTTCAACCTATCACTGATCTCTGGAGCTGGTGTCTGATGTACGAAAAATTGCAAGGGTTGTCCCTGTTTTCAAGAATGGGACCTCAAACTTATTGATAACTACCATCCTATTGCACTCCTAATAATTCCAAGTCAACATTTTGAAAAGATGTTTGCTATACAACTGAAAGATTATTTCTGTAAGTACAACCTGCTATCACTAAACAACATGGCTTCAGCAAGGGGCATAGCCCATCCACTGCACTCATTAAATTATCTAATGATATTAAAGTAGTAATGGATAAGGGAAAGATTTATTGACTTTTCTAAGGCTTTCAACCTGGTTGTCACCAGCTATCACAGTCAAAATTATTTAAGCTTGGCCTCTTCTTCCATACTGTCTGCTGGTTTGTGAACTACTGTATTTTCAGATAGGTTTAAATTCACAAAGTTTAACAAGAGGCTATCTAATGTGACCTCTGAAGTTGGTGCTCCCCAGGGCTCTATTCTGGGCCCACTACTCTTCTCTGTCTTTATCAATATAAGAACATAAGAATTTGCCAGCAGATGGAAACCATGCAGTCCATATAGTCTGCCCGAGATATCTAACACCCCCATCTACTGCTTTTGCGGAGATGACCACAATTACTGTCCCATGTCCATTTGAATTTGCTGACTGACTTAGCTACCACCACCTGCAATGGTAGGCTGTTCCACGGGTCCACTACCCTCTCTCTAAAATAATACTTTCTAACATTGGTTCTGAACTTTCCACCTGTCAGGCATAAGTTGTGCCCCCTTGTACACGCAGTCCTAAAGTCTTCAGTTTGTACTGCATTTATCCCTTTGACATACTTAAAAGGTTCTGTCATGCCCCCTTTATTTCTTCTGTGCTCAAGGGAAATAGATTCAATGATTCAATTGGCTGAGCCTATTTTCATAAGGTTCATGGTGCAGACCCTGCACCATCTTGGTGGCTCTCCTTTGCCTGGATCCCAGATGGTCTATGCCCTTTTTTAGCTGTGGCCACCAGAACTGTGCACAGTACTCCAAGTGTGGCCTCACCAAGGACCTATAGAGTGGGACGATTACCTCACACTTTCTGCTGGTTATATCCCTACCTATGTAACCAAGGCTGCTGCTTTCCTTTAGCACTGCTTTTTTGCATTGCTTTCCTACCTTTAAATCTTCAGATATGAGAACTCCTAGATCCCATTCCAATTTGTCTTGTCCAGTTGCTGCCCTTCCAGAACATATTTATTCCCTGGGTTCCTCTTACAGTCTTCCTCTTGTGTCTGTCTCCTGCTCTTCCCTAATTGATGCAGGTGACCTTCCTCTCTGTTTTAGTTGCCACACTGTAAGCAATAATGTCATGTAGCTTAACCGTGAACTTTGAGCAATACGATCATGCCATCAGATAAAGGCCTTACAGTCTATCCTGTTGGCTCAATTGTGCAGGTCCTCCCTTGGCTACAGTGGTTCCTGCCCACCTCCTCAAATCCCCCTGACCCCTAACAGTTCCCTCTCCCCCCTCCCCCAGCAATGCTCCCCTTTATTTTGTTCCACTCTCTCTTGAAACTATCTATGGTTTTCAGGGAGACCACCTGCTCTGGCAACTGATTCCACTTGGCCACCACTCTCTCAGTGAAAAAAGTGCCTTCTCATCTCTCTCTTGAAAATTTCCCCTACCAGCTTTGACCATAGTAGACACGCTCTCACTAAGACTGAAGAAGACCTCTGTACTCAACCTATTAATACCTTTGGGGTATTTGAAGTCCTTGATCATATTCCCCCTCCCTTCTGTCCTCAAGGGAGTACATGTTGAGCCCCTTGATCCTCTTCTCACAATTGTAACCCTGCTGGTCCTGGATCCTTTTAGTCACCCTTCTCTGGATTGTCTCCAGCGAATTGACATCCTTAAGATAAGGGCACCAATACTGCACACTGTACTCTAGGTGTGGTCTTATCAGTGTCCTGTACAGTGATAGTATGACCTCTGCCTTACCGACAGCAATCCCCCTGGCTACTAAGCCCAGCATCCAATTGGATTTTACTGCTGCTCTCCTACAGTGTGCTGAGTGCTTCAGATCGCTCTTGATGATAACCCCAGGCCCTTTTCTTCTTCAGACTTGGTGACACCACACCAACCAGTACTTACTCACTGGTTTCCTTGCCCACAAGTGCATGACTTTGCACTTTTTAGTGTTGAACCCCAGTTGACAAATGCCAGACCACTTCTCTAACCTAGCCAAGTCTTCCCTTAGTTCCTGTCTCCACTCATCCATGTGCACCCTCCCACAGAGCTTTGTGTCATCCTCAAAAAGGTAGATTTTACCCTTGATCCCATCCACTATGTCACTGATGAAGATGTTAAACAATGCCAGACCAAGCACCCAGCCCTGTGAGACCCCACTGGTCACCAGCTTAGCTGATGAGAATTCCCCCAGACCACCACTTTTTGCCTTTTGTCCTTTAACCAGTTTTTGACCCATCTAGTAAGCTTGGCCCCCAACCCCAGATCCTTCGGTTTCCTGACCAATCTCCTATGAAGTATAGAGTCAAAGGCCTTGCTGAAGTCCAGATACAGGACATCAATGGCTTGGTCACTGTCCACAGTCTTGGTCACCCAGTCAAAAAAGTCAGTAAGATTAGTCTGGTAGGATCTCCTCAACACAAAACCATGCTTCTTCTCACCTTGCAGCCTGTTTTCCTTGAGAAAGCTTACCAGTCTCTCCTTTAGGATAGTCTCCATCACTTTCCCCAGTATTGAGGTCAGAATGACTGGTCTGTAATTTCCTGGTTCATCTCTTGGACCATTATTATGGAGAGGCACCACATGTGCAGTTATCTAACCCAGGGCACACTCCCAAACTCCAAATAGGTATTAAACAGGTCTGCCAGGGTCCCAACAGCACCTCTGCCAGTTCCCTTAAGACCCTTAGGTGCACTTTGTCTGGCTCTGGGGATTTGTCCATCTTCAATGCCTTTAGGCACTTTTGCACCCCATCTACCTCTATTTTCATTTTTCATTTTTTAATTTTTTATACTTGTAGACATGATGAGGATTGCTGCCCATTTTCTCATGCAACAAGTTTAAAGCATCAAATATAAATACGAACATACAACAAATTAAGAGATACAAACAATATAAAAATTGCACAATATACAAACTAACAAACAATACATAGTCTAAGATAAAAAAATGTACATTCATTTTGAGCATCAAATCAATCTTTGAGGTTTTTTTTTTTAGTTTGTACTGTCAAACAACTAATTATATTCATAGGAAGAACATTAAAAAGAAGGTGCTTTATGTAATAATGACCTTTGTCCTGAAGCCTTGCTAAAAAAATGTAAGGTGAATGCAAATCTACTCTGAGATCAGATTCTACATAGATTAGTTGATCTTGTGAACAAAGCACAAACTGAGGAGGGAAGATGGCCAATTGTACCCTTAAAAAGGAAAATCCCCATTCTGAATTGTACCCTATTGTCCAAAGATAAAAAATGTGAAAAGTTTAACAGTTCACATTGATGTGTTCAACTATATAAACTTGTCATAAATCTAAGATTTGAATTATACATAACTCTAAGTTTATCCAAGAACTTATCAGAAGTAGTTGTATAAATAATTAATACATAATCGAACAAACTTAAGAGGAAACTATATGAAAGTAATCTCCCAGATTCAGTACTAAGATTGGATTTGAGTCTATACAATAGTCCAAGTCTTTGGTGAAGTGTGTTTTTGGAAGCACCAAGGGAGGTTGACAGTAAAAATGCCGACCTCCCACACAGCGATGGCACAATACCGACACAGGTATTGTGCCACCCAATCCCCCAGTGTTTTCTGTGGGGGGCTGCACTCCCCACAAACCCCATGCAAGGGGCTCTGTCCCCCGCACCCCCTGGACTTTAGGATTCTCAACTCCAGGTCGGAGTTGGTCCGGGGAGGGGCAGAACACTAGGAGAAAGCATGACACAGAAACGGACCATTACAGCAACTGTCGCTGTAGCGGTCTTTTTCCATGTTTCGCTGTAGAGGTGTCGAGCAAAAGGGGGCCACCTATTTTGGAGCTAACTAATGTGTAATCCAAATGTGAGGTGAGTATCTAAAATAATACCCAGATATCGAAAGTTTTCCACAAGTTCAGTGATTTCACCATTAAGATCCACCATGGGGTTAATATTTTCAAATTTCTTTTTGGACCCGAAAAAAATCATAACTTTTCTTTTTTTTTTATTTTAATTCAGCCCCATACATTTTGATTTAAGCTGGAAAAGGTGAAAATTGGTTTGAGCATTCTCCATCACAACACTGGGTCTGTCATTATCATTGTAAATAACAGTGTCATCTGCATATTAAGTCACAGATGTTTGGGTGCAAATATTAGGTGCTGAATTCATAAATACGGGAAAAGATGAGCAAGCCCAAAATGGATCCCTGTGGCACCCCACATCAGATCCTTTTGGGCTGAGACAGGCTTCCTTGTATTCTTGTTCTATGAGACCTATTATTGAAGTAATCTGAATACCATTAAATAACCTCATGAAAAAAATGTAAATCAAGAAGAGTATTTTGCAACAAATGGTGTTCAACCAGATCAAAGGCCTTGGTGAGGTCCACAACTATGGCTGCAACAGGGCGCACTTTATCAAGTGCACTCAAGTTACACTGTTGCTGGCTCCCCCTTACCTGCCTTTACCCCCTGCTCCCTAGTAGCACTGGTCTGTTCTTCTCTCTAATGGAAATGCACAGAAGTACTTGTCAAGCACCTTTGCTTTCCCTTCACTTCCTACTGCCCAACTCCCTTTTTTTTTACTTTAATTTATTGGTTCAGTTTCACAGACATAAAACATACAGATACAAAGTGAATCATGTTCCTCCTATAAAAACAATATAACCTTGCATGTCTTATGCTTCACCAAATATATGACAGAAAGTCACCAGTTTTGTTCAGGTTAAAATTAGTTATAAATACACAACTCTCATAAACTCTGAGGTAAAACTAAAATGCAAGACTTAAACAAAAAACTGTAGGCAGTCTCTAAGTCATATAATTTTATTTCAGTGCTTGGATCGATGCGTTTTAGTTATGACTTCCTCCTGCTGACGCAGTCTCTGGGCCTGTCACAAGTAGTTGCTTCTGTTACCCACCAGTGCAGCCATACACTCTATCTGGTGTTCCAGCTGGGTCTTAAGGTTGATAACCTCAAGATTGATCTGGTCATTTGGTCTGATCATTACACCATGGAGTTCACATTTTGGGGCCCCTCCCAAAAGTCCCTCCCCTATAGAGATGGTCAGCTATCACCCTTTGAAGGGCTTGAACCCAGCGGGACTGCTGGCAGTAGCTGATCTATCTAGGGTTGATGCAGCATGTGCTATTGGCATTGGAGAGGTGGTTGCCACCTATAATAGGATTATTTCCAGGGCTCTGGATGCTATTGCACCAGTCTGTTTATGACCCAGATCTTCTCACATGAGAGCCCCATGGTTTGATAGGGATCTCAGAGTGATAATCAGGGGTCAGAAGTTCAAGTGTTACTGGTGGAAGACCCGGCTAGAGTCTGATAGGCTGGTCCTGCGTGCTCACTACGGTGAGTACCAGGCAGCAATCTCATGAAAGAAGGCAGAATTTCAGTCCAGGGGGATTGTTGCGGGGAAGAACAGACCTTCTCAGCTGTTTTGAACTGTAGACAGGCTTTTACATACATCCTGTCTGCAGCCAAAAACAGCTTTTTCATCCACTTTATGTGAAGAGTTTGCTCTGTTCTTCTCCAACAGAGTGCTGGTCAGGGATTCCACCAGTTGGGCTTGTGCCTAGCAATGGTCAGGCATGGGGGGACCAAAGGCACTCTGCCTATCTGGGAAGAGTTTAGGCCAACTGAAGTGCCTGATGTGACTAAGGTGATTGGAGAGCTGAAGCACACCTTTTGTGAACTGGACCCAGCCCCGACATGGTTCTTAATGGGATGTGTCGAGGCTGTTGGCCCGGTGTTCACCAGGATTGTCAGGTGCTTGATGGTGGGAGGAGTCCTCCCAGCTGTCTTGAAACAGGTGTGGGTAAGGCCCCTCCTTAAGAAATCTTCCCTCAACCCTGCTGTCCTGGTGAATTACTGTCCTGTCTCCAACCTGCCTTTTTTGAGCAAGGTTGTTGAGAAGCTGGTGGCACTGCAGCTTGAGGATCACCTGGTGTCCTTGGATATTTGATACATTTCAGTCAGGTTTTCAGGCTAGACACAGCACTGAAACAGCTCTAGTGAGAGTGCATAATGATTTGCTCAGAGCTAGAGATAGAGGAGACAGGTCAGTTCTTGTTCTCCTGGATCTCTTTTCAGCCTTTGACACTGTGGACCATGTCATATTGCTGGATCGACTTTGTGAGTTTTGTGGACTTGCCAGTACTGTCATCAGGTGGTTTGAGTCCTCTCTGTCAGGCAGGGTGCAGTCATGGGTGGTGATGGGGAATTTCTCCTCCTCCCCCAATGCCTCTGTCTTGTGGAGTTCCACAGGGCTCGATCCTGTACCCATGTTGTTCGCAGTGTATATGCTGCCTGTGGGTGAGATCATTCAACAATACAGTGTGGAGTTTCACTGCTATGCAGATGATACACAACTGTATTTGTCTTTTGCTCCCAGAACATCAGGAGCAGTGGACATGCTTAACATCTGTCTGGCTAAAATCAATGACTGGATGGCTTCCAACTGGATGAGACTCAACCCAGCTAAGATGGAGGTGCTGGTGATAGAATCTGGTCGCGGGCGTGATGGGTCATTGTCCAGGGTGGTTTCTGGTCTTGTTCTGGGCTCTACCCCATTGATGGCTTCCCTGAAGGTGCATAATCCTGGTGTGATCCTTGACAGCAGGCTGACTTTTTGAAGATCAGGTATTGTCTATTGTCAGTAGGGGTTTTTACCATCTACAGAACATTGCCCGGATTAAACCCCTCATTCTGCCTGAGGACCTGCTGATGCTAGTGCATGCCTTTGTTTCCTCCAGACTCGACTACTGTAACGCTCTTTACTTTGGGGTCATGGGAGGGACCTTCCGCAGGCTGCAGCTAGTGCAGAATGCCACAGCTTGGCTCCTGACTGGCCTTTCTAGGTTTAACCATGTGACCCCTGTTCTGCGTGCTCTGCACTGGCTGCCGGTCAGGTGGAGGGTACTTTTCAAGATGGGACTTCTCACCTATAAGGCCCTAAATAGATTGGGTCCTGGCTATCTGTCAGAGCTTCTGACACTGGTGACCTCTGCCCGCTCCCTCCGGGCCTCTTTGAGGGGCCTCTGGGCCGTTCCCTGGGTTCCCAGGGTACAGCTCAAAACCTCTGGAGAGCATGCTTTTAGCATTGCTGGGCCGTACCTGTGTGAATGGATTACCATGTACAGTTTGGGAGGCTCCCTCAGTAGAGGTTTTTAAGAGGAAGTTGAAGGCACACCTCTTTAGTTTCACTTTTAACGAATGCTGAATTAGAACATTTTGCTATGTCCCTATGTTTTCAGTTTCTCTTTTTTTTTTTTTAGTATTTAAGAGTTTTATATTTTAGTTTTCAGTATATGATATGGTTGCATTTTTAAATTTTTTTTTTTTTTAATTTATTAATTGTAATCTCTCTGAGGTTCCCAGAGCCTCTGGGAATGGGCACCATACAAATAAAATGTGCCTTGCCTTGTGTTGCCTTACATATAGTCTAGATATAAATCCATTTATTGTTTAATACTTTTTTTTGGGAAGAGATTTTGGAATACCATCCTCAAAGATAAATCTGGCAAGACCTGATCAAAGCCAGAAGGCTATCTTATAGCTCTTGAGCCCCACTATCCTATACCATTCCAGTCACCTCAACGCAAGGTCCTCCCATCCCTGAACAGGCAGCCTGTAGCACCTTGATGACCCAGCTAGGACATAAGCCAGTTGCGCACTATCCATGGACTGCCTGCCCAGTCACCTCAACCCAAGGTCCTCTCTGTCCTGAACAGGCAGCCTGCAGCACCTCAGTGCCCCGGCTAGGACATAAGCCGGCTGCACGCTCTCCATTGACTGCCCACCCAGTCACTTCATACCCAAGGTATGGTTAATCTTCTCCCGGTGGAGTGCAGCTCGAATGTCATTGAATTCATTAGCTACCAGGATGCATAGCTGACTCCTTATTGGCTGCTACTCACTGCTCAGTCCTATGGACTTACTGTTTCAATCCCTAGGCACCAATTTTTAAATGTGCCTCTGGGTTCAGTTTTAGTAGTTTCAGCTGCAACATCCTATGTGTAAATTTTTAGTTAAATACTTCTCTAGTCCTGTAGAGCATTTGGGTCTCTAGATGAATTACTGTTTGGTTTAAATTTTGCCCAAGATCTTTAAATTAGTTATCCTCTTAGGTAAATTCTTAGTTAAATTCTTCTCTAGTACTGTAGAGCATTTAGATCTCCAGATAAATTACTGTTTGGTTTAAATGCTGCCCAAGTTCTTTAAAGCAGGTAAACTCTGGGTTCAAATGTTTCCTATTTATGCCTGTGAATTCCGAACTGAAATGATGCTTAATGCTGCTTTATTATGGCTGTATCCTTTAGATAACTACCCCAGTCTGAACTCTGCTCTTTCCTGGATTTTCCTCACTCCTGTGCTTAGACTACTTCTTTCACTCTGCTCTGTCCTGTACCTCACTCGTTCCAGTGCTGTAGTTAATTTATCTCCTCACTCTGCTCTAGCCTAAACATTCCATGTTCCTGTGTGGTAGCTAAATATTTCACTTAAAGTGACTTACCAACTTCCCCCAATGTCATGTTTGTAGATCACCTTCCCTTCATTGAGTGATGCAAAGCTCAGCTGCCTTGAAGATAGGTATTAAATATATTCAGATGATTAGTTTATTAATATTTTTGTGCCACAGTTGTCTCTGCATGTTTTTTTTCTTTGTTTAAAGTTTGCACATGAGCAGTGCATCCACATGCATGAGTGACATCAGCACAGGGAAGGTGCACCCACAGCACCTTTCTCACTGCTTATTCATTCATCTTTCCTGGACTCAGCCTCAGTGAGTGCAGATCCAAAACTGAACTTGCAAAAATTACAGCATTGATGACTGAAACTGTTTGTTATATTGGCAGCTGAGGTGGATACTTTTTTTTGGGATTGCAGAAGTGGTAATTTCTCCTGATTTTCAATTTTACTCATCTGACTCAGCTCTGTGTCCTAGGTCCATCGGTTCTAGGAACATCACAATCTACATTGCTTGAGTACAGTGTTACAGTTTTAGTAAGTGCTGCAAGTACATAATTATAACAACAAGTCTGTATAAAAATACATTTTTTTAACTGAGTGGAGCTGTAATCAGTAGCGTATTGGGACACAAAAGAACGACTTGAACTGGGCAGATCTATAAATTGCAGTAAACTTTTCAGTATTGGTACATAGAGGTCTGTGTTAAATGGATGACTTTTTCAACAGTTCAAAATTGTAATGTGCAGTACAAGTATAAGCACTGAGCTGCACAGTCCAATCCCAGGAGGACAGTGCAATAAACTGTATTTTTGGCAAGTGCTGCTTCCAGTGTGATTGCTTCAGTAAACTGCCTTTGTTATTGCATTTCTGATTGTCACCATCATTATAGACGGTTTGTATTTTTTCCTGTGCTCCTGTGTTTTCTTGGGCTCATTTGGTGTTTTCATGCAAGCACCATAACACTAATCACCAAAGTATGCTTAGATGTGCATGAATAAAGGGACATGGTGCACTGATTTGTTTCTCCAGCTTGCCAGCTCCTCGCTAAGTTTATAAATGAATGCAATAAAATCAGTTATATACTGAACATAGTTATACTTTACATAGTTTACAGTGTATCCCAAAATTAAACACTTAGTTTTTTAACATTTTAACATACAGTCTTTATTTATAATTAGGGTTATAGTATCATTGTATGTGCTCCAGAGCATCAGCAAAAGAAGAGACTGCAGTTGCCA
The DNA here is from genome assembly GCA_016271365.2 of Neoceratodus forsteri. NCBI lineage: Eukaryota > Metazoa > Chordata > Ceratodontiformes > Ceratodontidae > Neoceratodus > Neoceratodus forsteri. Next base: position 839,800,798 of record CM028131.1, read on the forward strand.
TCCTCTCCCGACACTGTGGTACCAATGTATGGCTTCTATGGTGTTATAATGCAAAGTGTGCTATTAATTTCGGCATACTTAGGGAATAATGTCTGAACCAAAATATGGGCTACACAGCAATGAATGCAGGGAGTCTACACAATGCACCATGACATCGGTAAGGCATGGGAGGCAGTATAGTGCAGCATCTGTTGTATTTGCTGTACACTTTATGCATGTGCATCAGAGATCCACTGTAATGGAAAAAGTGGGAAAACACAAACGGCTTGACACAGACTGAAGTGGTAATGAAGTGTGGTGGCATAAGTGAGGAAGGGTGGTTCAAATACAGTCTAACACTTGATTACCTACAGCCAGGATATGTCCCTTTTTGTAGTGGACCAATCAAACGGTACTTAGGCTATCTAAACATAAATGTTTAGATCTCCATGAGAAGAGTATTGGCAGTGTCATTTTTAACCTTGGAGGGTGGGGGACGATCACAGACTGTACTGTGTATTTTTTGCTCAATTCATAATGCACCTGGAGGCACACATGTAACAGCACTAAGCCAATGCCAGGATGGTATTACAGATGCTTATGCAGACACTAATGATAGCTGCAGTCTGTATAGTTCCTGAGTGCTCAGAGGTAACACAAAACTGGTGCAATAATTTGTAGTTTTAAATTTATAACATGCCTTAAACAGGGAAACCGGAGACTTCAACACATTACTCAATCACTGATACCTCTAAAGGGGAAAGTACAAGCAGGCCCCCCACCCCAAACACACACATACAAAGAGAAGAAAGCTATAGCATAGACCAGTTGGCACTTGGGCAAAGACAGACCCAAACAGTATAAATAATTTACAGATAATAAAAGTTCTTTGCTGCAGCATTTTCCTAAGTGTATGTGTGCAGCTGGGGGGGGGGGTTGGAGTGGTTGGGGTACAAGGTGCCTGCTTGTAATTTCCACCCTTTGCTCCATCAGAGTGAGTGACTGATAAATCAATTGGCGGGAGGTCACTACTAACTAGTACCAGGTGAGGAATTTGGACAAATTGGATTTGGACAAATTGTGAGCCATTTATCCTGCTCAAGCAATGCCAACAGATCGAGCCGTGCTCTCAGTGTCAAGCTGGAGTGGCCAACAACTCATTCGCATAGGGAAAGCAATCCCCCACCCCAAAAAAAAAAAAGAAATATAAAAACCCAGGGTACTGTCACTAGCATTTGTGTGGGCAGATTGATGCTGGGAGTAACGGAACACACACCATACCTCGATTTTGCACAGTAAAATGACAGCAATGACAGAAACCAAACCCGTAACACTAAGTAGCAAAATATAATATTAACAGTCCGTGTTGCTGTGTCTGCTCTTTCTGCTGTACTGGAATGGATCGGGACTTCTGCTGTGACTGCCTGAGCTACTGCCCACATCATTCTCGCTGCTGTCATAGGGTCATCCCTATGGGGATCTACTACGCAGCGGCTGTCAAATTGTGGCAGTATGTCAGTGTCCAAAAGATCACTGTCAGTGCATGACAACATAATGCTTTCAACAACGGACCCTGAAAATGAACTGTTTGACATTGCCATTGTCATGCTGCATGCTGCAACCAAGAGCTCTATTATCAAGACAGAATTGTTGTGACCAAGAACTAATTTTAATTGCAGAGCACAGATCTCCCTGTGGTGACATTGCAAAGGTAATAAGTGTCAAAAGTCACCAAATACAGGCTCCAATACACAAAATGACACTTCCTGGTTTGTGAGGGTGAAAACCTGATTTAATTTGTTAAAATAGGCTATGCATCTATCAAAATACATTGCAAATCAGTTCTATATGCAGTCACCTTGCAGTATATGTGTTCATATATCCAAACTTGGTAAATCACTTTAACGCTGCTCTTTCCTGCACCTCACCCACTCCTGTGCTGTAGCTAAATCACCTTTTTACTCTGCTCCCTCACAAACTTTCCATGCTCCAGTGTGGTACTTAATTACTGCATTTTTTAAACTCTGCTCCTCAGAGCATTTTAAACTCTGTATGCCTCAGTGCCCCTAAAGGCATTTCTCTGATCCCTTTCATTCCCAACCCTCCATCTTGTTCACCTACAACCTGTCTCAGACCCCTGTCGAAGTCATTTCCTCTTCTTCTTCTTCTTTGTTCTGCTCTAACGTCCCTGGCACCTAACACAGTTTCTCCCACCCCCACTGTAATTGCTCCTCTACCTTCCCCCTCCCCACTCCTACTTCTCACACCTTCCTCCCCCAAACTATTGTCTGGCCACAGGCCCACTCCTTGATTTAGACTGGCCTGGACTTGGATATGTTTCCCTGACCTCTCGCCCTCTCCCTCTTTCTGGTCTTCTCTGCCCTGAACAGACAGCCTGCAGCACCTCAGCACCCCAGCTAGGACATAAGCTGGCTACACGCTCTCCGTGGACCACCTGCCCAGTCACCTCAACCCAACGTATGGCTAATCTTCTCCCTGTGGAGTATGGTTTGAATGCCACTGAATTCATTGGCTACCAAGAAGCACAGCTGGCTCCTCACTGGCTGCTACTCATTGCTCTGCCCTATGCACTTACTGTTTCAATCCCTAGGTGCCAATTTTTAAATGTTTAAGTAGTTTCAGCTGCAACATCCTAAGTGTAAATTTGTCCCACCTGCCCTCCCCAACCTCAGACTCTATTAAATATTCTTTTCTTATAGTTGCTGCCCCCTTTCCCTCCTGTCTGGCTACATCACTGTCACTGGCTGACCCAATCTATTACACTTAAAGTGACAGCTCTGTTTCTGGACAGAGGTTAAGTGACAGTTCTATTTCTGGTGCACCTGACCCAATCTGCTACACTTAAAGTGACTGCCCCATTCCTGGTGCACCCGGCTGCTCTGCTGTCTTATTCAGTAAACAGTAATTCCGCTGCAAGGACAACGGATTTTCGCCAGTTAACCAACAGTTGTGATGGCTTCAATTTTTAAGGCTCCCTCAGCAAGGTGTAAGCAAGGAGTCTACACTGCCCTCTCCCAGAGAAATTAGCAGGGGATCCTATCTCCTACTTCTATGGCCTTGAGCAAAAATGTGCAACAAAGTGTGCCAGCTCCTCGCCCAAGGGGGAATACCTCTACAGCTGCTCTTACTCCTGGTGCTTGCCCTGGAGCACAGATATTCAATCATTTCTATCTCAACCCACCAGCAGGTCCAACCTATCATAGAAATGTAGAAACATAGACTTTGACGGCAGATAAGGACTGCTTGGACCACCTAGTCTGCCCATTTCCCTACCTACTGGATAAGCTGCAGATCCTAGCTAACCAACAGCCTATTTCTTCCTACCCCCTCACAAGAATTGCCTTGTCTGTCCCATGCATTCTTGAATTCTCCCACAGTTTTAGACCCCCACAACCTCCTCAGGAAGGAGATTAAATGCGTCCATGACCCTCTCTGTGAAAAAATACTTCCTCACATTGCCCCTGAGCTATCCCCCCTCTATCTTCAAATTGTGTCCCCTTGTTCTTGCACATCTCTTTTTCTGAAAGATGCTATCCTCTTGGACTTTGTTAATTCCACTGAGGTACTTAAAAATTTCAGTCATGTCCCCCCTCTCCCTCCTTTCCTCAAGGGTATACATATTAAGCTCCTTTAGTCTCTCCTCGTATGGCTTATCTTGCAGACTCTGCACCATTTTAGTTGCCCTGCTCTGGACTGCCTCCATCCTGTTTATATCTTTGCAGAGATGGGGTCTCCAGAACTGGACACAGTACTCCAAATGGGGTCTCACCAACTGTCGGTACAGAAGGATAACAGCTTCCTGTTTTCTGCTGGTGATGCCTCTCCCTATACATCCCAGTATCCCTCCAGCCCTCCCTACTGCCTTCTCACATTGCTTGCTAACCTTAAGGTCATCTGATGTGATTGCCCCTGTCCCTTTCCATTTTGTTGTTGTTATACCTCCTCCCCCCCCATTGTGTACTCTTCCCCTGGGTTTTTGTTTCCCAGATGCATTATTTTGCACTTCTTTGCATTGAATCTAAGCTGCCATACATCTGACCATTCCTCCAACCTTGCCAAGTCTCTTCTTATCCTCTCCACCCCCCCATGTATCAACCCTGTTGCAGATCTTTGTGTCATCTGCAAAGAGGTATCCTTTTCCTTCTAGTCCCTCTGCAATGTCACTTATAAAGACATTAAAAAGGACTGGACCCAGTTCTGAACCCTGTGGTATCCCACTAGTACCCCCCTTTCTTCAGGGTGGACTCTGTTTACTATTTACCTTCTGTATCCTGTTGTCCAGCCAATGTTTTTCCCAGGCTACCACCCATGGACCCACTCCCAGGCTGGCTAATTTGTTTATTAATCTTTTGTGTGGGACTGTGTCAAATGCCTTGCTAAAGTCTAGGTAGGCCATGTCCACAGCCCCTCCCTGGTCTACTACTTTGGTCACCCAGTCAAAGAAATCAATTAGATTCATCTGACATGACCTTCCCACTGTGAATCCATGTTGCCTTGGCTCCTGTGCCCCACTGGCCTCTAGGTACTCAACAATTCTTTCCTTCAGAAGTGATTCCATCATTTTCCCTACCACAGAGGTCAAACTGACAGGTCTGTAGTTTCCTGCCTCTGTCTTGCTCCCACTTTTGTGAAGGGGAATCACATCCGCCCTCCTCCAGTCCTGTGGTACCACACCATCCTCCCATGATTTGTTAAAAAGGGTAGTTAGTGGTGTCACTAGTTCTTCCCTTAATTCTGTTAGAATTCTGGGGTGAATCCTGTCAGGCCCCACTGCTTTGTCCACCGTCAGTTTTAGGAGTTCTTTCAGAACCCTTTCTTCTGTGAAAGGACTGGGATCAACCCCCCTATCCAGAGTGCTTCTGTTAATTGGATTAGGTACCTCCCCCGCCTCCTCTTTTGTGAATACTGAGCAGAAAGTATTCATTCAGTATCCCTGCTTTTTCACTGTCCCTTTTTGCCACCCACCATCCATTCTATTCAGCCTCACTATCCCTCCCTTTGTCTTTCTACACTCCCTAATGTATCTATAAAAGGTTTTATCCCCTTTTTTAACTGAGTTGGCTATCTTTTCCTCAGTTAGGGCCTTTGCTATTCTGACTGACTTCCCTGCTTCCTTCAGCCTTAACTGGTGCATTTCTCTGTCCTGCTGCTTCTGTGTTTCCTTATACTTCCTAAATGCTATCTTTTTCTCCCTAACCTTCCCCACCACCTCTTTTGAGAACCACAGTGGCTTTTTCTTTAGTTTTGATTTGTTTATTTGCTTCACACAATGGCTTGTTGCCTCAGTGATGGTAGTTTTGATGTTTCCACATTGTTGCTCCACCCTTCCTTCATGCCTGTTTGCTGGTGCTTTTCTAAGGCACTCTCCCAGTTTGACAAAGTCAGCCCTCCTGAAGTCTAGTACCCTCATTTTTATATGGTTTGACTCTGCAGCTGATTTTATAATGAACCACACTGTTTGGTGGTCACTTGTTCCCAGATGGCTACCCACTTCTAGATCTGAGATCCTCTCACTGTCCTCATTTGAGAGTATGAGGTCTAAGATTGCTCCTTCCCGAGTGGGTTCCAACACCAGCTGTCTGAGGCATGCCCCTTGTAGAGCATCAAGAATTGCCTTGCTCTTGGATGTGGCTGCAGTAAAGGTGCTCCAGTTAACATTTGGCATATTCAGGTCCCCATCAACAATATCTCCCCTTTCTCTGCCATCCTAAGGATGCTTTCTATCGTATCCTTGTCCATTCCCTCCTCCTGAGATGGTGGTCTGTATATATCCCCTGTGCGGATTGTGGTGCCATTTCCAGTCTCTAAGGTGACCCACAGTGCCTTCTCTCCTCCATGTTTACTCTTGTTCCATTGCTTTAATCCCTTCCCTTACATAGCGAGCTACTCCTCCCCCTCTTCTACCCTCCCTGTCTCTTCTGTAGGTTGTGTACCCTGGTATGTTAACATTCCAATAATGGTTCTCTGTGTACCATGTTTCTGTGACTGTTATAAAAAGTGGAAAACCTGCACAATGGAAGAACGGCTCTGGAACGTCTACCCCATTCACCCAGTGCAACATCCCTCTTGTACATCCACTGGCATGCAGACCACTACTCCAGCTATATGGCTATCAACTTACTTTCGACTTGCACTTGGCTCCACACCCACTAAATGAGCCTCACAGGACATACTGGGGTCAAACATAAAAATCGCATTACTGAAACTATGTAGGAAACTCATTTTAATCCTACTTCTGATCTTGGGAAACATTTACCCTAACCCTGGTCTCTTCCAACCCAGACTCAGACCCCGGCTTCACCTGGGACTCTAAAGATTGTGGCCTTGAACATTTGCAGCCTCCTAGCAAAACTAATGCAGTTTGAGGCTTGGATTGCTCAGACTCAGCCAGACATCATTGCACTGACAGAGACCTGGCTGTCCCCAAGAACATCAGACTCGGTTGTCTCCGTACCTGAATACAATCTACATATGCAAGACCATTCTGGGAAAATAAGTGGTGGTTGCATAATATACTCTTGCAACCACCTGCAATGCCACAGAATCCAACTGACGAATGCTAATAATTACTAGCAATAAAATCCTACTAGGCAAGGGGCATAAAAACCTGATTGTCATGGCAGTATATATTCAACCAGGGCAGCAACAAGCAGGGTTTGAAGCCTTTTGTAATCTATACACTCAGGCTAGCCAGAACAAGGAGTCAATTATACTAGGGGACTTCAACTCCAACTGGCTCACCAGCTCCAGTGCCGCTCACAGAGATCTGGTTTCCAGACTCTACCTAAAGGAAGTAGTCAAGAGTTGCACCAGGACAAAATATTGCATGGGTACAAGCACTCTGATTGACTGGGTGCTTTCAACTCACCGCGAAAGGCTAACAGAAGTCAAGATTCTGCCAAACACCCTGAGTGACCACTCTCCCATCCAATGTGAATGGATGACCAAACTGGCCAAGCCTCCCCCGAAACTGGTGAGGAATAGAGTTATAAAAACTACCTCTATAGTTGACTTTAGGAATCACCTCACTGGAATAGACTGGAGCTTCCTTGACACCTGCACCTCTGTTGACACAGCCCTCCAACTCTTCCTCACTCACTTCAATCCCGCTGCAGACAAGTTCACCCTGTACCACAAGAAGATGATAAAAGGTTGTATAATGGACTGGGTCATCCCACAACTTCTTGGTATGACTCGGCATCTAGATCTCCTCTGGCACCAGGCCAGGGCTACAGGGGCTGCTATAGATGTCCAAAACTACAAAACAGCACAAAACTGATGCATATGGGCAATCCAACAGGCCAAGGCTGCCTCTCATAAGAACTGTCAATCTCTTAGTGCTGGGGAGAAGGGAAAAAGTTCTGAGCCTCCCAAAGAAATCTCTTTGGGTCTGACGACAGGACCCTACTCTCCATGTTTTGACACAATGATGAAATTATGCTTGATAATGACTTAATGTCTCATATTTTTAATAATGCATTCACAGACTACAGTGCAGTCTTTCCTCCTAGATCCACTACACATCCGGATGGAATGTCAGCCACAATGCAGTCACCCACCTCTCCCAATGCCAGACCCAGACCAGCCTTCTACTTCAGACAGGTTACCTTACAGGAAACAAGAAAATACCTTGCAAAAAAGTCCTGGGATAAACTAGAATGGAAGGAGATGGAATCAGCATGAAACTGATCCTATTGCCCTGCCTGAGGTCATTGTACCTATCTCTAAACTGTTTAACCTGTCTCTCTACCTGTCCGCTTTCCTGTCTACCTGGAAGACTGCTCTGGTTACCCAGGTGCACAAAGGAGGTGGCTGTGCACTAGTAACTAACTATCGATCCATCTCAATTCTGTCCCCACTCTCAAAAGCCCTGGGGAAAATCATATCCAACCTTTAAATACAACCTCCTATGCCCCAAACAGCATGACTTCCATAAGATGCACAGCACTAGTACTGCCCTAATTGACCTCATGGGCTACATGCATGAGGCACTGGACCAGGGCCATCTGGTTGGGGCAATCTATATAGACCTAACCAAGGCCTTCGACCTCATAGATCACCAGCTGCTGCTCTACAGATTAAGCTGTCTAGGCCTATACCCCGACACAGTCAGTTGGTTCTCCATCTACCTGACTGGGTGCTCTCAGCAGGTGAAAATCGATGGAGTAATACCCAGGACTAGTGAAGTCACAGTAGGGATCCCCCAGGTGTCTATACTGGGCCCAATCCTGTTCAGCCTCTTTGTGAACAATCTACCAGAAGTCTGTCCTACTTCTAAGATCCTGCTCTAAGCAGATGACATGGTGGTGTTCGCTCATGATTCTTGCCAAGAATCACTCACTAGGAACCTTCAGCACAACTTTGACCTACTGCACGACTGGTTTAAAGATAGCCTTTTGGTGCTCAACATAAAAAAAAAAACAAGTCAATGCTCTTCACCAGTCATCAAAAAAATAATTACTTTCCCCTTCAGTATAGCTTGCAACTCGCATTCCACCCTTGAGCAGGTGTCCTCGTTACAGTACCTAGGGATCACAATAGATGAGTCCTTTTTCTTCAAAGAACACATACGAAACATTACCACTGCCACCAATAGGAAGTTGGGGGCCCTCTATAGGCTCTGGCTCTGCCTCACACTCAGAGGCCAGGGTACAGGCAGTAAAAGGGACTGTCCTACCCATCCTGGAATATGGTAATGTGGTGTATGGTGCTGCCTCTGATACCAGCCTGCACAGAGTCCATGCTACCATCAACAAAGCCTACCATTTTGTACTAGGTGCTGATCACCTTATGCATACGTGCAACCTCTACACTGGGACTAAATGAGGCTGGGCCAGTGGCACTGAGGGTTGAGGCGCTGGATGCCACACCTCACACTACGCCGGTGACCTGAGCTCAGGCATCAGGGATTGGCAGGGGAGGGAGATGATTAAGCACCAGACAGACTGCTCTCCTCTCCTCTCCTCTCTCGGGGGGAGGGTTACAGGGTTGTCCGGTGTCCCAGCGACCCCTGGTGGAGATCGGAGGTGCTGCAGGAAGTGGACAAAAAGACATGGGGGAACGTGGCAGATGTCAGCAGGGTTGCCATGCTCCATGGCATCATTGCATGCCACACTCAGGAGTGGGGAAGATCGCAACAGAATGAGGAAAGAACCAGCTCTGTGGGGTAGGTGATGGCACCTGGCCCCCATGCCACCGCTGGATCTCACCCACCCAGCCATTCCAGTTTCTCCACCCAGGCCCTCACTTGTAGCTTGGCCAGTCTATAAGAGAACACCCAAGAGGAGGGGCAGCTCCACCCGGGAGGGGTCAAGTTGGGGGTACTGGCTGCAGGAAGGTGGGAGAGTGGAGGCTCAGGATGGGGAGACCTCAGTTGGGAAGGATCAGGCCAGGATGACTGAGTGAGGCTCCGCAGGCTGTGACCGGAGGGAAAAAGACATTAAAAAAAAATACACTGGAACTAAATGGCTTCCCCTCATAGATTGAATCAAGTTCCACTCCTGCCTGCTAGAGAAGAAGGCCCTTCTAGGACTTGCACCTCCTTCTCTTTAAGCTTTATTCCATCCGGCCCCCACACAGAGCTGTGCCCCTCAGAAGAACTGCCTTGGGGAGATGAGCCTTTGCAGTAAGGGCCCCCACCTGGCTAAATAGGTTCCCCCATACCACTACAAGCCTTACACACCTAGGGCAATTAAAATCTGAAATTCAGAAGTCCATCTCCACCCCTGAACACTGCTACTGCCGCTCTCACCCTGGCTGAGTCCAGCCTTCCACATGACCTTGTCACTCCCTGACTTACTTGCACTAACTAGTAGGTCCCTAGTAGCTCATTACCCCCCCTCCCCAATGTCCTACTGACCAATCTATTTATTTATTTATTTGCTTTTGGTAACCGAGTAAGTGCACTAGGCATAAGAATGCCTATTTTCAGACACTACCCGGGAGAAAACAGCTAAACATACATAGTTACACATGTGACGCAGCACATGAAAAGCAGCACAGTTCAGAGTGAAATCAAAACATCAGGTGTGGGGATACATATCTTCAACAAGCCAGGAGAAAGTTAACGGTATAATGCAGTTTTAATACAGTTTGGACAAGTAAACACAAGATCAATACAATGTGAGAAAACAGGCATTGCAAGAGAGGGCATACATAAAAACAATATAATAAGTCCCAATTTAATGGTTAAAGAACAGGGGGAGAGGAAGGGAGAGTGGTAGAAAGGAGAGAGAGAGAGGGTGGGAATGAGAGAGAGGACATGAAAGAGGGTGTTAAGAGAGGCAGGGAATAGGTGTCAGAGAAGTGGATTATCTAGAGAAAAACAGGGCAAGGAGAGGAAAAGAACAATAGTCTAAGGTGGATTAAAGCAAGCGTAGGGGTTGATATCACGCAGTTGCTCACAGTGAAGTTTCTTAAAGCTAGCATGGGTAGTCGCTCGACAAATAACTTAAGGTATGGCATTCCAGTATTTTGGAGCCGTGTGAGAGAAAGCATGTGCACCCATATTAGTTCTGCATCTGGGAATGTGAAGAAGGGCTTGGTCAGTCGATCAGAGCCCACAGGAGAGAGGTTGCGAGTCCAGTAGGGAGGCAAGGGATAGGGGGAGGCCTGATCTGGCAACACATTCAATTAGTGAGCCAAAAGACTGGAGTCAGTGGGTGGATGGGGCACAGCCATTTTAAGTCAGCATAGAGCTGGCAGTGGTGTTTGTAATGTGGGGATGCAGAGGCATAGCGGCAGATGCTATTATAGGTGGTGTCCCATTTATGGAGGGAGGATTTAGAGGCTGATGGGTAGGTGACTGAGCCGTTTGATAGGGCTGGGAGAAGAAAGCCTTGTGCCACAGCTAGTCTAGCCAAAGGGGTAAGGGCATAGCTAGTACGGTAGGCACTTCCTATCTTGGCGTTGACCAATTTACAGGTGGTTGTAATGTACAGGTCAAAGTCTAGAGCTTCATCAAGAGTAACACCCAGACATTTAAAGGATTTGGTGCTAGTCAGTGGGGAGCCATCTGCACACAAGAGTCTAAGGGCATTATGATTCACTTTAAGTCTAGCAGATGAGCCAAAGAGCATGGAGTATGTCTTGCTAGAGTTGAGAACAAGTTTGTTCTCAGTGAGCCAGGACTGAATACTTGTGAAGTCCGAGGCAAGAGGGTGGTGTAAGTCTGCGACAGTTCTAGCACTGTGGTAGATAACTAGGTCATCAGCATAGAGCAGAGATGAGCAGTTTGGTACAAGGAATTGGATTTCATTAATAAAGATAAAGAAAAGCAAGAGGCCAAGTATAGAGCCCTGGGGCACTCCAATGTGATTAGATGAAAGATCTGATATGGCTGAGTTGAAAACTTCAGCTTGTTTTCTGTCGGACAGCTAACTTTCGAACCAGGCCACTGCATCAGTGGCAAAACCTAGAGAGCGTAGTTTTGTAAGAAGGGTATGGTTGACCAGGTCAAATGCCTCAGTTAAGTCGATGAAAACTGCACCTGTCAGGAGGCCCGAGTCCATGGAGGCATATAAGTCATCTGTGAGCTTGAGAAGGGCGGTGGAGGTGCTCCGTCCATTACGGAAGCCATGCTGTGAGCTAGAGAGAAGTTTGTATTTCTGGAGATATTCTATGGATTGGGTGGACACTATTTTTTTCAAAATTTTGCTAAGCACAGAGAGAATTGCAATAGGATGGTAGTTCTTAATTTCTTTAGGATCACCCTTTTTAGGAATTGGGGTGACTTTGGCTATTTTCCAGATATTAGGAACTATACCTGAGCATAAAGACAGGTTGAAAATTTTGGTTAGGGGACAGGCTATAAGTGGAGCAGCAGCTTTCAGGAGCCTAGGTTCCAGACCATCAGACCCCGAGCTGGCACTGTCGGGATTGGAGAGTAGCAGTTTTAGCACTTCTCCTCTTTTTAATGCTCTGGAACCTAAAGAGGGGGTATGAGAGTGGAGGTTTGGTATCGCTAGGGGGTGCAGTGGTGTAGGCAGGAGGGAAAGAGGTGAGGTAATTTGTTAGATCTGAGAAATGGCGATTGAAAGAGTTGGCTATAGTCACCGGATTGTTGCAGTGTATGCCATTTAACAGCATATCACTTGTGTGGGCCCTGTGATTCACTCCAAGGAGTGTTTTTATGGTTGACCAGAATTTCTTAGAGTCCCCTGATGCTTTTATTAGTAGGTTCTTACAGAAAGAGCTTTTGGCTAAGCGAATGTTTTTCTTGCATGTGTTTCTCAGAGAACGGTAGTGATTATAGTCGGTCGGCATCCCAATGGTTTTGAAATGCCACCACACTTTATCCCCTGGCCCTTATTTGGGTGAGTAGGGCTTTAGTTAACCACTTAGTCTGGGTTCCATGAATACGGCAGGTGACATGGGGAGCATAGGTGTCTTGGAGCAGACCAAAGTGGGTCAAGAAGTAGCCTAGAGCTGAATGGACATTTGTTGAGGTGTAGATGGGAGACCAATCAATCGAAGAGAGATCATATGTGAACTGTGCTAAGTTAAAATTGGCCAAATTGCGCAAGGTTATGAGTTTTGGAGGTGGAGATGGTTTACTGGTAGAGCGCCAGATGCAGTAGATTGGGCAGTGATCACTAATAGCATCCGCAAGGGTACCCGCATCTATTATGCTGTCAGAGCAGTTTGTAAGGACCCAGTCAATAAGAGTACTGGTCCGAGGGGGAGCCATGACCCTTGTTGGGTCTGTGATAAGTTGGTGAAAGTTGTGGCCTTGTACCAAGGTGTGAGAGGACTGGTTTGAACTATTAGACCAGTTTAGGTTTAGGTCTCCCAGTATAAGGACTTCATTATGATGAATTGTGCTGTCTACTTGGGAGAGGAGTTCTTCAAGACCCTTTCTACCACCAGCAGGAGGGTTATAGGTGCAAACTATGTGTAATTTCTTAGAGACTAGTTGTAATGTTGCATGGAGCGCTTCACAGTGAGATAGGGTAGGCAGGGCATTTTGTGATAGCAACAGGTGATGTTTATAGAAGATGGCAACGCCACCTCCACTTTTTGATGAGGACCTGTCTTGTCTGATGAGATTGTAGTTGGGCAGTGAGCAGAGGGGATCAGAGGTGGAAGGTTTTAGTCATGTTTCAGATAGGCAAAGGATATCAGGGTGATATTGAGCAACCCATGCCTCAAGTTCTGCTATGTTATGAAGGAGGCTCCTAATATTCATGTGTACAATGCAGATGCCCTTAGTGTCATTCCAGGTTGTATTATTTTGAGAGAGGTTACCTATAGGCCCCGGGTTAAGCTCAACATCCCCTGCTAACATTAAAGCTAAGAGTAAAAGGTATCATAGTTTACGATGGATGAAAGGGGTGGGCAGGGCGATGTTACGCACAAGGAATTTATGCAGGGTGTATGATAGGTGGTAGATGAACTTTTGAGGGATGAGAAGTGGGGAGGTGTCATGTGGCCAGTGTGGTGTCCTTCGCAAAGCGGAGAGCTTGGGGTCATCATGGTGGGTGCAGCGATGGCTCCTGTTTGGCGGGTAACATAAAATAAGGAGCCATATAAGGCTGAAAAGAATAGAGACTAGTAGTAATGTGGCACAAGTGTTTAAAAAGAATTAATATTAGGTGCTCTCTAGGTGCCAAGAAAATATAGTCTGCTAAATGGTAGGGTGAGGAGGAGGACTGTGCTATCTGGATTTAATGCAATTGTCTCTTTACTTGGGTGCTCTTGCCTGAAGGTGCTCTATATTCTTTGCACCCGGCAAGCTCAGAACAGCTATTTCAGCTGAAAGTCAAGTTTTCCTACTCAGTTGTGGTGTTGAGAAATTGTACATTTGTGGGAGCAGATTTATCAACCAAATTGTAGTCTCCCTCCTCAGCTGTTAGCGAAGTAAGTGAATTCAGTTTTGGCAGCTGCTTAAATTACATTTGCAGAGCGAGGGAGGCAGCTTTACTAAAGTTTCAGAAGGAGGAAAGAATACTAAATATAAATTCACAAAGAGCCTATACCACCAGTAAGGATAGCACTTTGAGTGAATTAGAATTAATAATGAAGTGTTAAAGGTGAGGAGTTATTTTACTGAGCTAGCAATTTGGTGAGAGGGATGAAAGTAGTGAAAGTACAAGTGCGGTGGAAATAATTGAAGAAAGTGTGGTGCTGCCTCAAGTGGCAGAAAGCTATAATCTGCAGGTGGAAAAGTGAGCTGATTGGTAAAAACCCACGAGCACTTCTAGCACCTCTGTATAAGGGAGAGCCGACCAAGGGTGGTGGTGGGGGCAGTGGGGAGCCGAAGCGAAGTGTTGGCGGGGCCTCAGCAGATTTAGGCAGGGTTCACAAATGAATTCACTGAAAAGTCTTTGCCTGCAGTTAGGCAGCTCAAGTCTTCACAAAGGCACTGGTTCTGCTTGGGGCAAGTGTGGAAAAAGGTGTCAACTTAGCAAAATGAGCCAGTCCTATGCATTCATTCCAGTTTCCAGATTTAGGAGAGAATTAAGTAAATTAGGTAATTTAATGTGGAAGATTTAACGCATGTAAAGGTATAGAAATAAAGATGCTGTGGTGTGGGAGACTATCTCCACTCTCCACTCAAAGTTCGTTCAGCAGTTTGAAATGAGAAAAGGTGCCAAAGTCCCTCCCTGCTCACTAATGCTGTTGTGGCCATCCGTACCTCAGAGGATCCATGAAGAAGAAATAGGCTGGAGGGAGGGCTTCAGAAGCCTGGCTTTCATGACCGTCCCACCACCCGCTGTTGGGGGGGGTGGGCAATTTCACTCTGAGGGGAAGAGAGGAGAGAGAGAAGATCACTTTAAGTAGGTAAGGGTCTTTTGTTTGCCTGAAAGGGGAAGGGGGTGAGAGAAAGGGGAATGGTTCAGAAAAAAACAGTTTAAACAAAATCAGCAACTTTATACAGAAAAATTATTTGCAAAAGTGCAGTTCAGAACTTATTTAGTGACTTTAAACAGTTGCAAGTTAGGCAAAAAATGTGCAAGTTGAGACTTGTTTCAGTAGGTTTAGGCAGGGTTCACAAATGAATTCACCGAAAAGCCTTTGCCTGCAGTTAGGCAGCTCGAGTCTCCACAAAGGCACTGGTTCTGCTTGGGGCAAGTGTTGAAAAAGGCGCCAACTTAACAAAATGAGCCAGCCCTATGCATTCATTCCAGTTGCCAGATTTAGGAGAGAATTAAGTAAATTAGGTAATTTAACGTGGAAGATTTAAAGCATGTAAAGGTATAGAAATAAAGAAGCTGTGGTGTGGGAGACTGTCTCCACTCTCCACTCAAAGTTCGTTCAGCAGTTTGAAATGAGAAAAGGCACCAAAGTCCCTCCCTGCTCACTAACGTTGCTGTGGCCATCTGTACCTGAGGGGATCCATGTAGAAGAAACAGGATGGAGGGAGGGCTTCAGGAGTCTGGCCCTCACGAACGTCCGACCGCCCGCTGTTGGGGGGGGGGTCTGATTTCAATCTGAGGGGATCCATGTAGAAGAAACAGGCTGGAGGGAAGGGCTTCAGGAGCCTGGCCCTTGCGACCATCCAACTGCCCGCTGTTGGGGGGGGGGGGTCTGATTTCAATCTGAGGGGATCTGTGTAGAAGAAACAGGCTGGAGGGAGGGCTTCATGATCCTAGCCCTAATGACCGGCCGATCGGCCGCTGTGGGGGGGGTCCAATCTACTCATGTACCCCTAACTCTAAACAACCTGACAAACCACACCTGTACCCACTGCTAGTTCATCTACTGTTGTTCCCTTCCTCACCGCCTTAGCCTGTTGCTTATTCTCATCTAACTGCTTTTTTGACTCCAAAGATTGATTCCCTCAGCTGTCCCCTCCAGGAATTAACGATGCTATATAGCTGCTATCTGAGACTACACAAAGCTTGCACTTTTGACTTTTTGCACTTTAATTTACTTCTGTTGACATGTTACTACTTCCCCTTTGTTTTCCGATGCTACTGTATGTTTCTGTATTTCCTTATCCTATCATTTGTTATTTGCAACATGTAAATTGTACTAATGTCCCCTACTTGATGTGTTCTTGACAATGCCTACCAGCTGCTACTGTTTTCCCCTCAATGCGTGTACCTGTTTGTCCAACATCCCCATGTTTGTCGAGGGTCCTTTGTAAAAGAGCTCTTAGCTCAAAGGTTGTAATTCCAATTTCTCAATAAATAAATAAATAAATATACTTGTGCCAATGTTGTCATTTCTTGAGAAATTTCTGTCCTGTGAGTTGTAAGGTGGCCACAATATGCTCCTCAACCTCAATTTCAGACATCTTTTTACACCAGAATACCACTGTCAGAGGGAAAGGGGACAAGCCAGTTTAAAGTAAGGCATTTCAAGGCTGCCAAACACACAATTTAAGGTTAGGCATTTCAGAGCTGCCAAAAGCAGCATCTGTCCCAATTTCCATTTAGATGGTGGGCCTTGCAATAGTGTTGGAAACCTGAGTATCATGTTGGTAAAGTTATCTGGAATTGGTTGTCCTAAAACCTAATGAATTGCAATATGTATCTCCTGCAAAAATGGCCAAAACACTGGGCAGGCCCAAAAAATATGATAACGTGACCCAGGGGCTCCACACTGTCTCCGACATTGGTTGGAATATACTGATAGTGTTTCGCAACAGTGGGAGTTCTGAAATATCTAATCAAAATCTACCAGTTATACTCCCTCCACATTGAGAAGGCTGTTACTGCCTACCCTCTACTGAGGTATTGTTCCCATATCTTCTTCAGTATTTAGATGCCACTCTCTAATCCCCAGCAGGTACAAATCTGATTGGGGAAGGGGGGGCTGTCTTTGTTTTTTTAATACCTTGTAAAATTCAGAGACTAACCTTACTTTTGCTTTCAGAGTTATCAACCAATAAAGAAAATGTTCTAAATTGGACTGTGGCCTCTATATTTAATCAAGGTTGTCCAGGTCTAGAATATAGTTCCTAACTTGCAAAAACTTGAAATGATCCTTTCCACGTAAATTTATCTTTAAGCTCCTGAAAGGAGAGGCATTTCCAATCTGTGATGCACTACTCAAACTGTGTCAGACCCTTTTCCAGGGTCTAACTATTTGAGGTAGAAAGGCTTCCTAATGCCTAATTAATGTTAGTGAACCCAGGGAGTTTGGGGTATGTGACTGTTATTTTCATTATCCTTTGAAGAATAGTACTGCATGTTTTGACCAAGGATTACAAATCAAGCTTGCTATATGCCCAGGGAGCACCCTGTTGGAACAGTCTACAAGGAAAGACCAGGGGAGTCAGTCTCTACAATTCAGTACCACCCCAAGTCAATCCATTGTTTTGCCCAGGTACCCAAAAAGATCGCCAGAGCAGCTAAGTAATATTTCTTGAAACATGAGATGCCCAATTCACCCTCTTCCTTTGATAACTGAAGAGTATGCTAGAATATGCTAGGCCTCTTCCCTAGACAAATAAATTTCAATGTGTCTTTTAAAAGGACATTCCAGGAGGAAATCAGTATCAGTATATGTATAGTCTGAAGTAAAACTAACAAATGAGAGAGGATGTTCACTTTGATTACTTGGACTCCCCCATAGAGTGCTATGGGAAGGACTTTCCAACAAGCAAAGTCTTGTTTTAAATAATCAAATAATCTGTGGTAGTTATCCCAAAAAAGTTTAATACTGTTGTCTGAGATTCTGACACCTAGGTACCTGTAGGTGTAACGTGGTACCCAGGAATATGGATACGATTGCCAAAAGCCTGGGCAGTGCCACTTAATATCATTGTCTCAGACTTAGAGTAATTAATTGCATATCCTGCCAACCTACCAAAGGTTTGCAATGCCTACAGTAAATGAGGAAGTGAGAACAAGGGGTCCCCCCAAAAGAACAGAGACTCGTCGGCATATAGAGTAATTTTCTGCTCTGTGCCACTGACTGTTACTCCTCTAATATCTGGATTTAGCCTGAAACTCACTATCAAGGCCCTGTCCACACTAAGCACAGTTTCACTGTAATGCTTTTTAAAATGTCTTAGGACTTACTGTGCTTGTGTGTCCGCATTGGCCATACCATGTTTAAACATGGTTTTGAAGTGCATCCAGACTTGAGGTGAATTCTGTGGCAGTGAAACATGGTTTCACAACCATGTTGCATTGTGTCCTTCAGCTGTACCACACTGCATTACAACTGTACCAAGGTGCATTGTGAGACATGCTGATAGTGCAATGCCAGTCCCATCATGCAGGTGGGCATCGTTTCCCATCAGTAGGGCAGCTGATTATTCTTGCCCCAATGTTGCTGACTGAATGTTGTCACAGGCTTCTCTTGGGACTTTGATTTCTTGGCATTCTTCCTTATGAGCATTACTGCTGTTTCTGCTGTTTTACAGTGGGGTGCAACCAGGAGTTGGATATATTATTAGGTAGGGGTGTGGTGAGCAAAGCCCCTCGTGTCTGGGGGTGTGGGGGGAGTAGGCCCCCTGTGATGGAGGTTACTCCTCATGCTGGATGGTGGATTGTCAGGGCACAGTGGCTGGTGTCAGTGGATTGCTTGTGCCATAATTTACACCACCAGCTTGATTGTCACTGCAACATGGGTGAACTGGTGAGTGTTGCCATGCAACTGATGTTGAAACATGACTGCACCAACCACTGCTAGAGTGCGGGGCACAGGCAGAGCAGGATCAGCCAGATAACAGACAGTCCTTGTTTGAAGAGCTTGGTTTGGCTTCAGACAAAGACAAAAAAAAAAAAAGCAACTGCTGGGTTTTGGGAACTGTTGAGAGATGGGTGGAGGGAGGTCGCCGACAGTAGGAGGGTATGGAGGCGAATCGCAAGAGACGGACTGGTATTGAAGAGCAGTGCATTCTGGCTCCTCAGAGGACCAACAGTAACAGAAGCACGGTGAACTCAGTACAGACTCCTGTCCATACTGGTCAGGTAACCATGTTTATTTTCAAACCATATTGAAAACCGTGCTAAAACCCTGATACTATCTGGTTTAAACATGGTTTTCTAGTATGGTTTGAAAACATTACCAGTGTGGATGCACACCATGTTTGGGAACTCTTGTAATGTTTTCACATGCCTGTAATGTTACAGGAGCCCTGGTGTGGACAGGGCCTAAGGGTTCAAGACTAAGAACAAACAGTAATGAGATAGAGTGCACCCTTGCCTGGTGCCTTGCCCCAAGGCAAACCTTCAGGAGAGGTGACTACTTACTCGAACTGCTGCTTCTGGGTCCTGACAGAGAGGAAACTGCCCCAACAAAATTGTCCCCAAGCTGAAGAGTGACCAGTACTAACTGTAAAAAAACTCCAGTTGACCCTGTCAAAGGCCTTCTTAGCATACACACTAAAGAAAAGCTGGAAAGCCTTCTTGCTCCTCCATGATGTGATAATACTAAGAAAATGTCTTATTTTATCTTGTAGCAGTCTGCCATGAATAAATCATGTCTGGTTGCAATGTATTAATTTTTGCTGTAACCTATTGGCCAGAATCACTGTAAAAATCGGCAGGTCTGTATTTAATAGAAAAATGGATAAATAAGAGCCACACTCCTCTGGATTTTCCCCATGCTTCAGCAAGACAGATCTGGGCCCGACACCAGGAGACAGGGAACTGGAGCTTGTCTATTAAGATAGCATTTCTTACTCTTGTAAGGTGAGTAGCCAAGACCTCCTAAAATGTTTTAAAAAATCCAGCTGAGTAGTCGCCTGGGCCTGGAGATTTCCCACTCTTTGAAGCCTTGATTTTGGTTATTACCTTTTGTGTTGTTATGGGCCCACTCAGTTCCTCTCTGTCCTTGTCACCTAACCTTGGCAGTGAAAAGTTATTCAAATATTCTTTAATTTTTTCCTGATGATGGGAAACCCTTTCCTCTCCACACAGGTCAATATCACATTTAGCAAATCACTATTGGATTTCTGTCTGGTTTGTAGTTACCCAATAAGTCTGCATGCATTTAAGCTTCAGGACTGCCCTAGAGGCCGCCTGTTGCCTTAATTGTCCTGCCAACAACTTTCCAGCCCTATTCCCACTTTCATAAAATTTCTGCTCAGAGTACTGAAGAGCCCTTTCAATTCAGGTCTCCAACAACTGGGATAATTTGTCGTTTTTTTTCTGTAACTGCCTTTTTACAGTGTCATTCTTTACTATCTTATGTTGAAATGCAAGGTCATCTATTTGTCTTTCAAGGATATTTGTCTCACTGCCTTATCTCTCCTTAGCTGGGAAGCATAGGAAATCATTGTTCCCCATAAGGTCAATTTCAATGAACCAGGGCTTCACTATCATCCTGTGGTTTGTGCATCAAAAAGGCCATAATTTCCCCCTGAACTAATTCTTGAAACTTTTTCTCATTTAATAAACCTACACTGAGTCTCCAGGATGCTTACCTGGGGAAGGGGGTTATTGAGAACTCCAGGGAGACTGGATCGGAAACAGTAATAGTACCCATTGAACTACTCTGAACAGCATGGATGGATCCATTGTATCAGAATTAAAAAACAGTCAGTACAGGAATACTGTTCATATCATGGGGAATAGTAGGAATAATCATGAACTCATGGGTTCATATATCGCCAAACTTCTAGTAGACCCAATTCTGAGCAAAAGGCACCCCAGAATCTTGGCCATCCTACAGTAGACTGCACCTACAAGTAGGTATTACATCTTGATTTATCTAAAGCTGGGAAATGGGCATGCTGAAGTCCCCTCCAATCACAATTAAACTATTGGCATCTATAACTGTGCCTAAAATAACCTTATTCAAGAAGGGAGTGTGAGTGGGTTCTTCATTTGGGGGATATAAATTTAAAAGATGCAGCTCTGCCCCATTTTCATCTGCTAGGTGAACAAAGTGTCCCTCTGGATCTGTGTCCACCTGCTCTACTTTAAAGGGAAAGTTTTTTCTTATTATAATGGTGGTACCTAGCTGGTGTGGTTGTTATTCATAAGACGAAGAATAAACTTCCCCCACCCAAGCCCTTTTCAGTTTTGTATGTTCTGTGGCAGTGAGATGAGTTTCCTGCAGGAACGCAATTCCTGTCCCTTTCTCTTTTTTTCTCTTCACTGGATTGTTAATAACTTTAGCATTATATGACACTGTCTTTATCTGCCATTTGTAATCAGAAATTCTTCTCCCAGTCATCAGCTGTATGAACCTTTGAGTTAACTGCATTTTACAATATAGTCTAAATATTAGTGTACACCAGGTACACTGAAACTTCAAATACCAAATATTCATAACTTTCTCAGTAGAAGCCATCACTAAAAGTACTATAATGTCACTGTAGTACTTCAAGGTTATACACCTGTTTTTCACCTGCAGCAGAAAGACTGATAAGATGGGGAGGTGGGAGAGTCTCCATGAAGAAGACCCTATTTCTGACTCTAGGTTTATTATATAAACCAGGCTAGAGGGTGATGTCATCTGTATTTAATAAAGCAGTGTCTCAATAGTGTTGCAAAAGAATGAGACACACCAGCTGTGCAGACTGAGCCAATTTAGAAATAAACAAACAAATAATAAAAAAAAAGGTCTTTCCTGTATGACCCACTGTTCTAGTCTTGAAGGGATTACCAAGTATGTTGAGATGGCCCCAGAGCCCTTGGGAGGTAAAAAGACACAGCCAGCAAAGCAAAACAACAGGCAGAAGGAAACCCTCTATGTCTGACCTTAAGGCTAGTAATAAAGGAAGTGATAAATAATAAAAGAAATAAAATACTCCATCCCTGAGTCTTCATTCTTCTCCAATGCCCCTATGCAACTGAGTACTATTATTCTGTAGTAGGTAGGAACACTACTAAACCAAAAGTTGGCTTTCCAGCCCCTTTCTTCTCCTGTATAGGTATGGAGTCTGCCAAGATGGCTCACATAGTTTCATCAGTAGCCATGGTACTATCATCTTGTAGGAGGACTGCCATATATATTCTATCAGGGTCTAGGGCCGGCCCATTGGCGTTGAGGCTCGAGGCGCTGGATGCCACACCTCATGTCTCACCGGTGACCCGGGTTCGGGAGCGAGCTTGGGAAGCTGGGGGCTGGCAGGGGAGGGACAAGATTGAGCGTCTGGTGGATTGCTCTCCTGTCCTGGGAGGTTGGGGGGATCTGTCTCGGGCTCTAGGGACTCCTAGCGATGGCTGGGAGCTCAGCAGCCAGAGACAAGGAGTCAATGGGGACTGACTGTGGCAGTGACCCTGTAGGCACACACGGGAGTGTGCGTGCCCATGCTGGGACACATTGCACGACTGAGATAATAGGGTAGGGAAGCCAGAAAACCCCTCCCACTGGGGATAGGTGAAGGTGCCTCCCCGATCCACACTCCTAATGCTGGTCAGATCTCTCTCTCTCTCTCTGTTCCCCACCACTCCTGGCCCAGAAGCTCAACCCTATGAGATAGAGCACCCTAGGAGGATAGGAGGGTTCCCTGAAGGGTTCAGACCCGGGGGATGCATCGGGCGGGAGGCGAGGAGATGAGGGACCGTCACAAGCAGGAGGTAGCGATCGGTTAGAGGTAGCTGGAGAGAGTTCCCCAGCATGGTAGGAGAACAAACAAAGTTTGAAAAAAAAAATATTTCATCAGAGTCTCAATCAGCAGGTTTATGCAGGCAGGATCAATGTCCCATAAAGTTATCCATATTTAGCAGCCTTCCGCTGAAATCAAAGCTGTTGGTTTTTCCCCTCCGTTTAGCCACCTAGACCACTGTGCAATACATGGGTACTGTCAACATAACTCAACATGTAATCTTCCGTGCTCTGACCCTCTTCCATGAGTGCTACTCCTCACACCTGGGAGTGCTCTCATCACCTAGGGCACTGCAAGCAGGAGACTTGGAAATTCTGCTTAAGTAGGGCTATCTGCAGAAGCCAGGATGGCTACATGCACAGGGTTGATGATATGTGTCATCCAGTTCCAGAATATTATACAGTGTCAGCCAGGCTCCCCACACTCCTTGTCACACTATAAGGTTTGACTCCACGTTGGATAGGAGAAAATAAGTTAAAGGAGAGAAAGAGTAAGAAACAGAAAAAGAAGGAGAGACAAGCAGACCCCTAACGAGTGCCTCCCCCAACCTCTGGACCCTCAATTAATTAACTGGCTCTGCCGGCCCCCAGCCCTGGCACCAAGCCCATCAATGCTGGGGCAAAGAAAATATCCACAATCCTATGATAAAAAGAGTCATTTTGGCTTTAACCCTTAGACTGCTGACAGAATTAGAATGTATAGGAATTTTGGACTGATGTATCAGTCCGCAGCCACGCAAGGATTAATAGTCTATCCATATCCAGATATAGTAGTCCATTTCTAGTGTCAGGAAAGGCACCCTGAAGCTTGGGTAGCCATTTTATTTTTACATGTTGCACACTGCTACTCAGTCAGTAGAGTCTCAAGTGATGTATGAGGTACTGGGTTGAGTTCTGGTTGTGGTTGTAATTGTATCAGTTGGTAAGTTATTTTTAGCATACGTCATAATCAAATCTCACATTTCTTTTGTCCCTTTTGCTAGTGATCTCTGGGCACATCTACATTACTGCCATGCCCTCTATTGCAAGTCCTGTGCCCGAATCTGTTGCTGTATCTCTTCCAGTTGTATGCCTTGAGAGGCCAGGAACTCAGCTGCATCTTCCAGATCCGGAGAGCGATGAATGCCCTCATTAGTTTGCACTTTCAAGTGAGCTGGATACTCTTAAATATGCTGAGATGTTTTTTGTTTAAGGGTTCACTGAACTACCAACACCTGATGATGACAAAGTGTAGCCGGTGCAAAATCATGTTCTAAGTAAATTCTGTGGTCTCCAAAGAACACCTTTTTTGACCTACGCCATTTTGAGCACCTTATCCTTTGTGTGATATTCTAGAAAAGGCTATGTTGGACAAACAAGAGCATGCTCTAGCATCCTTGAGTGGTGCTGTGAGTGATCAGTGGGCCCTGATTAAATGGAGCAGCTTGTCTTTAGGGGGCTGAGGATGTCATGTAAGAGTCCCTCCTTAAATTTTAACATAGCCCCCTTTTCTGTCTTTTCAGGAAGACCATGTAGATGGATAGTATTGCATCTATATCTGTTTTGGAAGTCTTCCATGTTCAGCTCTTGTTCCTGCTCCTTTTGATGTACAGAGAGCAGCGCGGTGTTGTGCACATTCACAGTGCATGTATAGTTGGGTAAACATGCTTCCATGGCCCCTGTTCTTTTTTCTGTGATCCAGCGGTCATCTGTTACCACTGTTTCCAATTGACAAAGAGTTTCTCCAAAGCTTAATTTCTTGGCTGTACCTTTACATCTTCAAAGTCACTAGTAGGTGGAGAGATAATGGCCACCTGTGAGACCAAGTCATTCCAGCCTTACAGTTGTGCATTTGAGTTTGTTCTTTGTGGCTTAGGGCTTGCTTGGACTGCAAATTCTTTTAACTGCTTCCTTATGGCCATAGTAATAGCCCAGAACTGAGCATTTCTGAGCTGAATGTACAGGTTTAATGTCCAGGATTAATGCTGATTAAGGGAGATGGTAAAGAGCTCTGCGCTCATGCTGCCATGTGTTCAGTGACATCAGTGGAAGCTCCCCCCCCTTTTAAAACCTGACAATTTCATCTTTAACATCCCTCTTTTGACTCGTATATTTGAAGAAGGCCTTCACACCTAATTTTACTACCTGTGCCAGCCATACTTCCCTAGCAGCCTTTGCCTCTCTAACTGCTCTGCTCACCACCCTTGATTTATCCTTATTTTATTTATTTAAAATTTGGTGACCTGGAACATAGAAACATAGAATTTGACGGCAGGTAAGGACCGCTTGGCACACCTAGTCTGCCCATTTCCCTACCTGATGGTTAAGCTGCAGATTGTAGTTAATCAACAGCTTACTTCCTCCTACCCCCCCACTAGAATTGTCTTATGCCTGTCCCATGCATTCTTGAATTCTCCCACTGTTCCTGACTCCACAACCTCCTCAGGAAGGCTGTTTCATGCATCCACAACCCTCTCTGTGAAAAAAAAATTTTTAACATTATCTCTGCCCTGTCCCCCCATCTTCAAATTGTGGAAAGGCACACTGAGCAGAGGCTCGTTTCCAGGTGTGACCCGGGTACAAAGGTGTACACTGAAATTATGCAGAGAAAAGTACAACAAAATCATTTTTACAGACATTATATACAACACTTAGAAAAGTACAACAAAATCATTTAAACCTCCCTATCCTCCTCATTCTGAGTACATTTGTACTTCTGGAAGGCTGCCTTCTTTTCTCTCATTTATGCCACTTCTTTTCCAAACCATCTGGGCTTTTTTGCCTTAGATTTCTTGCTTTTGATACTGGCACACCCACTAGTAGCCTCCATCAGTTCCGGCTGTATTATGGCCCATTTCTGTTCCAACTCCATCTCCTTATTGATCCAAGCAAGGTGCCCTACCAAAATTATGCCCATCTTATTAAAGTCAGCCTTACTGAAATTCAATATCCTTGACTTGGTCCTGACTATCCCTCTGCCCATGTCCAGGTGGAACCCTCTATAAGTGGCATTTCTACCTTTACATCCTGGACATGTTCACAGTTGGCAGGACCAGCTCCAGTATGGCCTTCTCCCTAATGTGCTCCATGACACCATGTGTCAGGAATCCACTCTGAAATGTGTCCAGGTGTACCTACTTCCTGGTGCTTGAGGTAGCCAAGATTTATCAAGCCACTCAGGTAGACTGAAGTCCCCCACTATTGCTGTCTCCCCCTTGCTGGCCATTTCCATGATTTGGACCCCAGTACCTTGTCCAAGTCCTCATCATGTGAAGGTGGTCTGCAAACCACCCCCATCCTTAGTTTTCTCCCCTTATTGGCTTGGACCTCCACCCATAATCCTTCTGTCTTTCCATCCTCCCCTTCCTCTCTGGTACAAGTTTTCCCCACCTTCACATTCAGAGCCTTTCTCCCCCCTACCAATTGCCCTATGCTTCCTATACATTTTGTACCCAGGGACTGTGAGGTCCCTGTCATGGTTTGGTGTGGCCCATATCTCTGTGATGGCCGCTATGTGCACCTCTCTTTTGGCCGTTAGCACCTGCATCTCTGCCATTTTATTTCACAGGTTTATGGCATTCAGAGACACTACCCTTCACCTCAGCTCTGGCCCCCTTTACCCCAATCCTGCCACCTCCCCCCTCCTTCCTTTCTCTTCCTCCATTTCCACTAGTTCCTCTGCCCCCCACTTTACTCCTGTCCCACCCCCTCCATCCCCCTCCACTAGTTCCTCCCTATTCTGTCCTGATTGGGGGGATGCTTATTAACTTCCTCCACCAGGTGACTGAGTGTATTTTGCACCCTGCTGCCCCACCTTGTCAGTTTAAATTGAGGTCTTTCCCCATAAATTCTTTGAGCTTGCCTTTCAGGATCTTTGTGCTTTTTTACTTATATGTAGCCTGTCTGGTGCATATGGGTCTGTATAGCATAGTGGTTAAGGGCACTGAGCTGCAAACCTAGAGGCCTGGGTTTAAATCCCATCAGCTCTCACTTGTATGCTGTGTGACCCTGAGCAAGTCACTTAACTTCCTTGTTCACCCAGATTGCACCTGGAAACAAACCCTGGCGTAGTGTGCCTTTCCTGGCTAAACAGTTTCCCCCTTCCCCTATTCTCCCACATCCATTCCCACTCACCAACTATAACGTACCCCTCCGACTCACACCACCCTCAGTCAGGCATTGAATTCCTCAATTCTAACTTTCCTCGCAGTGCTGGCCCTTGGGACTGGTAGCACCTCTGAGAATTTGACTGTACTCCCTACCTTGCTGTAGATTTTCTCCACCTCCACCACACCCACCCTGCATCCCGCCATGTCTTTTGTACCCAGATGTATTATTACTTGAGTTTTCCCACTCTCCTGCCCTACATGCTTAACTAACAGAGATTATAAAAAAGGTCTGAGAAATGGAGCTTTCTGACTGGCTGCAAACATTCTAACAGCCTTATGTTAATCTTTGATTAACATACATGTAGAGCTTAATCATATGCCGAACAAGATTTAACACAATTTAAAAAAACATTTTTATTATAATAGCAATAAGGCACTCCCAGGGGTTATGTTGATGGTCAGTTAATCACCCTCTAGGGGCATGTGGCACTCGTCTGTGCCTCGTGTCACATCACACCCCTAGAGGGTGATTAACAGACCATTCACATAACCCCTGGTCATGTTTTATTGCTTAATTACTCTCTTCCTGCTGTCATATCTGGTGTACAGTCAACCCTCCTACAGTTTGCTCTTGACCACTTCCCTCCCCACTTCAGCCCCTTTACTATTGAATACCCCAAGATCACCACCTTTCCCCACCTTCCTAGGCCCCTCCCATATGCCACTAACCACTTCTGACTGCCTCCTCCTTTCTCTCCTGCACATCCTGTACTCCCTCTTGACACGTCATACCAGCAACCCCCATCCCAGCTCCCTCCGCCTGACCATCAGTTTTCCCTGGCACTGCACATCCTTTCTCTTCTTCTCCCCTCAGCCCTTTCCATCATTCACCCTTCCTCACCACCCCTTCCCTGCTTTCCCATCAGCTCCCTCTCGCCTGAACTTCTTTCCTCTCACCCCTCAACCCACCATCCCTGAATTCCTTCCTCTTACTGCCTCTTTTCCTCCCCATCTCACTGTCCTAACCAGTCTTTCCAAGTACCCCTTCTTCCCCCTCTGTTGAGTGGGAAGAATCTGTTTTGCACTGGCACCTCTGGTGATGCTCCCACTGGATACCCTCCCTTCCCCTTCCTGCCTTGTCCATTCCCCTTACTGTAATCCACCCCTACCCTGACACTTCTTTCCCGCTAGGGGAGATGAACCCAGGGGACCTGTCTACCCTCTTCTTCCTTCCTTTCCCCCCTTTGTGGTTCCCTTCCCCACCTTGGCTCCTCTGCTGTTCTCTCCCCCATGTCTGAGTTCAGGCCCTGTGGCTCTTCTGCCACTCCCATCTGTACCCTACAGATCCCACCCCCACCACTGCACTGATCTCCTGTCTCAACTGACACACTTCCACCCTCAGCTGTCCAATATGCCTGCAAACTAGGCATCCCCCCATCTCCTTGAGAGCTCCCAGGAAAACTGCTGCCCCACACCATCAGCACCCTACAACTCTACTCGCCTCTTTCTGCTCCCACTGCATGCCCCTTCTCCCCCACCTTATATTGTAGGCACTCCTTCATAATGCACTTAGCTATCCTCCTTACCTTTATGGAGCTTTTGCCCCTCTGGAGACAGACCCCAGATAGGTAGTAACTACAGTTGCTAGCAACCCCCCCCCCACCTACTTCTCCTGGCTTACCTGCCCTCCTTTGAGTAGTGTAGCCTGTGGTCCTCCCTGCAGATGCTCTCCTGACACCGCCTGAAGCCACTTAGGGAGATGCTACACTCCTGCTTCATGGCACTCATGATTTGGGGTCATTCACACTTGGAATTATTGGTATTAAATAGGAACAATGGCCTCCCTAAGGCTATTAGAAGTCTGTAGCCACATGGCCCACTGGGCTCACCATTCAGGCTAGCTGGTCTGGCTCTGCACCCACCCTCAATACTTCCACTGCTGACATCCTTGCTCCTGTCATCCCCCACAGTCCACAGTTCAAACAACAAGTATTTTCTTTTTTGTTTTAAAACTATGATTTTTTAGTCCCCCAAACAAACAACCTGTTCACTTATCTGGTTGCTCCTGCTTCATTACCCTCTTCTCACTTTTTTTCCTTTTTTAGTTGTTTAACCAGGAGTAGCACACTAAGCTGAAAGCTTTTTTACAGGTGCAACCTGGGAGCACAGGGAAGTTAAGTGACTTGCTCAGGGTTACACAGTATGCAAGTGGAAGTTGTGGGATTCAAACCCAGGTCTGGTCTGCTGGATGTCACCAGATTTGCAGTTCAGAGCCTTGAACTACTGCACTATACTGCCTCTCACTTGGTGGCAATTGCAAGAGGCAGTGGACTACAAAACCCCTGACTTTCAAACTACAAAACTACAGACTCCCTATTGCAGGTCTCCAGCCATGTAGCCTGCTCGGCCCACCACTCAGGCTGGCTGTTCTGGCTCTGTACCCATACTCAACCCTCTAACTGCTGATGTCCTCCCTCCTCCCATCCCTCAGTCCCCAAAACAAACAGCAAACATAACATTTTTTTGATTTCTTTTTAAAATAAAAACACCAAACAAGCCCAGCCTATATGGTTGATCCTGCTCTGTGTCCCTCTTCCTGATCAGCAGTGTGAATAAGAGGATGTAGAATTCAAATGCCTTAGTTTTAAACTAAAAACTACAGCCTTTCTATTGAAAGTTTGTAGTCACATGGCCTGCTGGGCCCACCACCACTCAGGCTGGCTGGGCCAGCTCTGCACCCACTCTCAACCCTCCCACTACTGACGTCCTTCCACCTCCTATCCCCAACAGTTCCAGATTCAAATAACAAGCAGTTTCTCTTTGTTTTAAAATGTTCTGTTTTTTTTTAATCCCCCCAAATAAACATCCTGTTCACTTGTCTGGTTGATCCTGCTCTGTGAACCTCTTCCCACTCGGTGGTGATTGCAAGAGGGTGCGAACTACAAAACTCCTGGATTTTAAACCATGAAAGTACAGTCTCCCTTTTTGAAGTCTGCAGCTGTGTGGTCCATTGGGCTCACCACTCAGGCAAGCTGGTCTGACTCTGTACCTGCCCTCAACCCTTCCACTGCTAACGTCCTCCCTCCTCACATCCTTCAGTCCCCAAAACAAACAGCAAACACATTTTTTTTGTTTTTCTTTTTAAAATCCCCCCAACAAACAATCCCAACTTATCTGGCTGATTCTCCTCCGCATCTCTCTTCCCTCAAAATATTCAGAGCTGTCTCAAGCAAAATAAAGTGGTCCTCAAGACTCAGGATATGCTAGTTGGTTTTAATGCTAAGCGTTGGTCTTACGCAGCTGCCCTAGCAGTCACTTGTGCTGATGGCTCCTTACTTGCCTCGGCTGACCAGTTCAAATACCTTGTCATCATTCTAGACCCCTCACTGGATTTCTCACTACATATTCCTACCATCTGCAAGGCATTGGATACTAAGCTTGGCATAGTCTACAGAATTAGGCACATACTTATCTCGAATGCCAGACTTGCCATCGCTAAAGCAGTCTTTTTGCCTAGATTACACTCTGGCCTTCCATCCTTTGTCCAGAAATCTAAAAATATCCTGGCTAAATGGGTTGTGACATATAGCAATAGTTGTCATTTTGCACTGTCCTACCATCATCTTACTTACCACCATGATCTATATTCTACCCTGGGATCGCTATCTCTATCCGCTGGGTGTTCTTATGCTCTCGGGTGTATTTTTGATAAGCTCCTAAGTTCCTCTACTCCTGCCCCCACTGTTTTGCGCCTTCAGTGCCCCGATCAGGCCTATCCCTTCAGAGCCTCTGACAAGTTGCTACTCCATGTTCCCAAGTGTGTCACTAGAATAGGTGAGCAGGCTTTCTCCACATTTGTACCAAAGTTCTGGAACTCCCTCCCAGTTCTCTTTCAAAATATTCCTTCTTACCCCCTCTTCAGAGGTGCCTTGAGAAAACATTTACAGGTCTCCGCTGCTTGTAACTGTACCTGAGGAATGAACTGCCACTTATGTTGTAATGATTTCCCCATTCAGCAATAACTATTATTTATTTAGCTGTTATTTATTATTGCTTATTATTGACTGACTAATGTTGGATTTATTCTCATTCTAGGCTGCAAACTGCTACTTGCAGCTTCCTATTGACAGTAACCAATGTAAAGGCTATGCCCAAGGCCCCTACAATTCTGCGGCTGCAGAATTTTGCGCAGAACTTGCAATGTACCACAGAACTTCTGCATTGTGGCAGAATTCACTGTTCTTGGTGATTTTGTATTAATATTTCTGTTTATCCTTAGAATCTGGTTCCCTTCCCCTCTTTTTATATCCCAAATCCCTCTATGCTCTAAATGTGATATTATCATTGCTATAATATCATAAATTAGCAAATGAAATGGCTGCATTCTACAACAGAAATGAACAGTCACTTACCTACCACAGCTCCCACTGCCAGATGCGGTGGCACAGCACATCAGGCATGATGATATTTGCTCAACCTGCACTACAGCCTAATACAATTTTCAGTCTTGTGTTATTGCACTAGGCCAACTTAAACAAAACCTTGGTAATAGCATAGACCTGTTAGGTCCATACCTCACTTTGTGCACACTTATTTGTGCCTTTAAGGTATACAGATGCCATCTGAAATGAAAAACTGGTCAAATGAATTTACCTGTCATTTTTAAGAAAAATAAAGTAATTATGCCCAGAAAAGTGGAATATAATAATGTGTGGACCTGCTGATAGAACAGACCTGTTAAATAAATAATTCCACTGTACACATTTTTGCCAGGGTTATTGATTACATATTGTCACTGGTTGATAGTCACCCAAACGTTATGGAGAAATATGTTCAGGGCCAGCTGTTGGGCCAGAGGGTAGCATGTTGTGTTTCTATGCCGGCAACACTGGTTCAGAGATTAGCTCTGGAAGCTGGTTGGACAGCACAAGGATTGAAGGAACACATTACTGCTCTGAGCCTGGAAAGGTATGGTGCAGTGTTCTGTCACACAGTGGACACATTGTGATGGGCTGGAGAGCTCTGTCTTACAATCGGTTCACATGCATGTCATGGCCTGATGGTGTTATATAATGTGTCAGGGGAAGCTGGTTGGCATAAAAAATGAGTTTTGCAATAACTCCTCCATTCTGTTTATTCCATTTCCAATGGGACTTGTATGAATAAGGATGCAATTTCATGGACATTTAAAAAAATACATATATGTGTGTATGTATGTATATACAGTATATATATATATATATATATATATATATATATATATACACACACACACACACACACACACACACACACACACAACGTATTGGTATGCATGTTACAGATTGCATATAAATATATAAGTGATACACAGTGGGGACCTCATGAGTGGTGTAGGAAGCACATATAAATATATAAGTGATACACGGTGGAGACCTCATTAATGGTATAGATACCATGCATATAGAAATATCTTATTTGTTACATAAGGTCCCTCTGCACATTTCTGTTTATGCAATAGGCTGAGATATTTGTTTTGCTTTTTAGGCATATAAGTCTGTTATTTTTGAACTAGTGTTACTGTGCCTTCCCCCATCCTGATTGCTATACACACTGCCATGAAAGTGAAGATAGGATGACAAATTGACACTGTGATATGGTAGTTTGTTAGTGCCACAGAACTTCCACAGAAATTACAAACCACTGCCATGGAAGTTCTGTGGCAAATGGTAGTCTTGCCACAGAACTTGGTCCCACTGTGCCGCAGAAAAGTAGGGGCCTTGGCGATGCCTGTAGTAGTTATGTGGGGGAAAAGCAGCTTTCCCACATCCTACTTAAACAAGCAGGCTGTAGCTGCTCTGCTTAGAGCGATTCGCACTTGCTGCAGTGCTGTTACTGCTCCATGGCAGCTCTCTTTGTTGTTCATTTCTCTGGCCCCTCCCCGTTCATTTGTCCTGCCTGGCTTTGTTTGTTTCTGTTGCCCCCCCTCCTTCTCTTCCCATTCCTGGTGTTTCGTTTCTGTCCCTGTGCTTTTGGGTGGGCATTCTGTAGCTCGTTCCTTGAGTGCTGTGTTTTCTCTGCTCCTATCACTTGCTTTTCTACTGTGCACTTGCCTTTCTTTTATGTCTCCTCCATTTCCTCTTTCGAGCAGCCCCGGCTCCATACCCCAGTCCTTCACCACTTTCAGTCTCCTTCCTACAGTTTGCTGCCTTGGACCTTCCTTTCCGGCCTTGCCACCACCACCTGCAGAGTTCCATACCTCCCCGCTGCTGCACTGCATACTTTGCCTACCTCATTTTTCAGCGCCGTCGCGCCTGCCGCTGAACTCTGTCTGCTTGCAACACATACCCATTTCATTCGTTTGGTGGCTGATTTGTTTGGATTTTAAGCCTAAACAGAGTGACTCTGCAACAAACCTTCTTGCTAAGTCCTGAATCATTGTGGCTGCCTACTTTACTTCTACTCCGCTAGACCCTCTGCTTTGGATGTTTTCACTCTGGAAAGCCTGCAAGCTCACTTGGGCAGCACATCTGGGATATGCATGGTGAATTTAACCACATGCTTTTTCCACATGGGAGGAAGTAAGACTCCATATTCATTCATCAATGCCATGCATTCCCTGCACTCCATCTCTCCTGGAACTTTGTCTTGTACTGCATACCCACTCTGCTTTTGCAGCTACAGTACTACTGCCACCTTTCTGGCATTAAGGGACTTGGGTTTCTATCCTAATTACTGCCTTGCTCATGCCTACGCTGCTTGCCTATGGGGAAGCCTAGCTCATTACTCCCCAAAGACTGACCCACCTTTTGGTTCCCATGGTAGCAATGCACTATCCTGTGCTACGACAGACTGTTTACTCTAATGTACCTGACGAATTGCTCCAACATATACTGAAATTCAACTGCTTCTCTTTTACAGCAACGCCAAACTGGCTATGCCCCCAGGTGTACCACTGTATGAGTCCGATTATTGTTGTTCTCTCATTGCATATGTCCAGGTCTCTCTTGCTCTGCACTTTTGCCCCTGAGATGCATGCTGCAATGGGCGGCCCTCCGTAGCGGCACCGCCGGTCCTGCTAGTCTATGTGGAGTCAAGTGACTTACTCACTCCCCTTCCCACTGGCCTACCTGGAGTCCAGTCATCTCCAGCCATGCAGGGGCTCAGCCTGGCAAACATTTACTGCTCCTTCACTGCCCCGTGTGTGGGTTTGCAGTTCTGCTAGCCCTCGTGGGGCCTAGCTGCCACCTCTACTGCTTCCTTTATCTGACCTATGTGTGGTCCAGCACTCATCCTACCCCACGTACAGGCCTAACAGCTTCCTTTCCTTCATCCTCTGGAATCCTGCCATGCACTGCAGCCATGCGCCATCATTGCTTTCAGCACCCTGTTCCCAATCCTTCCTGTGGACTATCACCTGAGCTTATCCATCATGACTGGATGCAATCAGGATGTCTCCCCTTCAGTCATGCTAATTGAGTTCTGGATGCTGCAGTTTTCACCTTGCCTGCACCTCTCCATCTCTCCAAGGTTCTCCAATGTGGATTACTGTTAGACTATGAACTAGGATTTACATCATGTCCCTGGATTTTTCCCATGTTGCTTCATTTCATTTGTATTTCTCGCCACTACCTTGCCTCCAGCTGACCTACGTGTAGTCCAGCCACACATGCTAGCCTTCATAGGGTTTAGCTGCCTCTCTCTACGTACCTTACCGGCTGACCTACATGTGGTCCAGCTGAGCACGCTAGCCTTCGTGGGGTTTAGCTGCCAATTTCCACTCACTTTACCTCCTGACTTACGTGGTCAACCGCACTTCCTACACCTCATACTTTTCATCGGATGGCCTACATGGTCCAGCCACACATCTTACACCTTCTATGAGCTTAGCCCCTTTACTCCCTTGGACGCTTCATACTGGGATGCTGCAATTCACCTTGATCTACTACCACTCCTATTCCTGTCTGGAATTTCAGCCCAGCTCTATTCTATTATGCCTTCCTAAATTATGGCTTACGTTTCAAACCTAACCTATTTCGGTACCATATAACTATTAATTGGTTCACATTATCAGCTCATCTGCCTTCGTCTCTGTATTCTGCCATTCTTGATTACTGGACTTTGTACACCTGCTCCTCCCATGTAGGGGCATGGAGTTTCTAATAATGCTAATCTACACCTGCCTCTGTATCCAAGCACAAACTTACCTTATTCAGTTACAGTGCGTAGCACAAGCACTGAGCTATAGACAACACATAATGCCAGCTATGCCTGTAGTTACGTGGGGAAAGGCTCCTCCCCATCCTACTTAAACAAGCAGGCTATAGCTGCTCTGCTTAGAGCAAGTCGCACTCACCCTCCATCCTCCCTTACTCCTTCTCCTTCTCTAGCACTTTTATCCCACAAGGGTCTTAACCAACTCAACTAAGCATCCTTCCTATGGTGGGATACAGAGTAAGCCACACACATCTCTTCATAACAAGTTACTCATCAGTTCATGCATCTAAGCACCATATATAAACACTGTGCAGCTAGCAGGTACTATATCTGACTTGCTCCTGCCTATGCTGCAGCATCTAAGCACTAACCATTCCATACAACTAATACCTTTGGCAGCAACGTTTTACTTACTGGTCTGGCCCTGTATCCAAGCACAAACTTACCTTATTCAGTTACAGTACATAGCACAAGCACTGGAGCTATGAACCACACATAATTATTGTATTTAGTCTTATTGGATTATAGTTTGTTTCTGGTTGTCTTATCCTGCTCTACTGTACCTATAATTTAATCCTACCTTGTTTACCTGCAATTTCAGATTAATTATAATGTTGTTTCTTTTGTACACACCTGAGTCATACCTCAGAATAGACATTTGTTTGTTTAGTGTACCTACCTGTTTAACAAAACCTAAATACCTAAATAGAAATATTCTGGCTGTTATTCTTGGATGTGTATCCATATTCAGACTGAGTATAGGTACTGCCACATGGCATGATGGATGGACAAGCTAAATGATAATTCCCTTCTGTCATTACAGTACTTTGTTACTTTAGCATTTCATGGACTTTTTCACTACAGAGAGGAAAACTACTAGAGGCAGAAAACTCTACAAACCTGTGGCCACAGCATCTGCCCTTTCCACCTAGGTATAGTAATCTCGTAGATTGTCAGAGTAATTCCTATGCTGTAAGAAGAATGAGGCAATCCTCATGTTACTGACACACACATCAAAGTCACACACTCACAATTTTTACTTGCATACTTCAAGTGTAAAACAAAAATTGCATTTCGAAAGTTGAACTTTTAAAAAATTGCTGTCAGTACAAGTGTGGACCAATATTTGATATGCGGACTGTAGGCCAATAAGGGTTTAAGATTACTATGATTTCATTGCTTTATTTGACTGTCATTTAACCTCAAGAGTACTGAGATATGAGGGACAGTTTGGGATATGTGATCAGTGGGTCATAGAGTGGACAGGGAATCCCAATAAATTAGATTTTTTTAATTCATTGATATTGAGAGAATTTTCAATATGTAATACAGAATTATAACCAGGCAACCACCATGATACCAGATTAAACATCATCCTGTTAAGTCAGATAAAATGGAACAGTATCATCAGTATCATGCATATGATATGGTAGTGTTATATAGTGTTTACTGTGCAACATAATTTATGAGATAAACTTTGGGTTGGCTTCTAATTAAAAGAAAATCCAGCAATGCCAAAATTCCTTCCTTTTTCCTGACATCCATGCAGGTATATGTAAATAACACCATTTCATATAAGGCATTAACCATAATATGCCAAGTCCTTCTTGTTGGGATTTTATCTGTCAGCCATAAACAAGTAATAACTTTTTAGCTGCCACTGTTAATAATAGCAAGAATTTCAAAGTGGGTCCTCACGCTCCTCCCTGGAGTAGCCAGAAGCACCAAGACAGGTGACAGTAAATCCATCTGGGTAAAAATAGTATTGAGATCTGTGTTTACTTGATTCCAGAAGTTGGTCAATGCAGGGCAGGACCAGAATATATGGGTACAGGGGTCACCTTATTCTCCCTGTACCACCTCCAACACCTCCCCCTCCAGTGACCCATATAGGAAGCCTGTATGGCAGGAGCACAGAAATAGCATATCCTATATTTCCAGACAAAATCTCCCCAGTAAGTGAAGGCTGAGACTCCATAATTAGATGATGAGTACTTCAGCCAAGTACCCATTTCATTTGATGTCTGCAGCTCTGCACTCCATTTTTCCAATATAGAAACAGTATTCTCCTGGGGTGATTCCATAAACCCTCTATATAACAAGCCTATCAAATGCAACCAATTTATTACTCCTTGGGAGTCCAGGAATATACTGTAGCAAATACAGTGGAACCAGTGTCAGGAAAGTGTTGGTATGTTGGCCCTTTACTCAGGAGTCTCTATATATTAGTGCCTACTTTTTCATCTGTGCTTATAAAGGAGGGGTAGACATGGTGGACATGGACCTAGAGTCTCTTCTAAGCTTAGTTACCATGTTACTAAATTGGTTTTGTGAAGGTCAGATGCAAGAGGTTTATAAATTAACAAAGACCATAGTATTCCAGAGCTCTAATCAGCAAAAACAACAATTTTGAATATGACTTTGGTTGCTTCTTTGTGATAGTAAGTACTGATATTCCATGAGTCACAGCATGCAACCATACAGTACTGTGTATATGCAGTATGAAACCCTTTCTCAATTGAGGCAATAGCACAAATACCCACATGCAGCACCCCTACCTCAGCAATAGAATAAAGAACTATGATATTAAACTAAAGTGTGAGCACTAATAATTGGTAATAGAAACAGAAATATAATACAGGCTCAAAACTCTTATCTCAGTTCTTCATTCTCTGTTAGTGTCCCCAGCCAGACAGGCCATTATCAGAGTCTGTAGAGCATAAATTAAGTTTATGAAATCCTTATCTGCATAGGTAGTCCACTCATTTAACACATCAGAGCCAGCTCAGTAGGAACTCCCTGGCCTCAGAGCCCTCCCCACCACCACTAAAAAATCTATTTGGGAATTCCTGCTCCTTTTATTCCTTTTGGATTAAAGCAGCAGTTCCTTTTGGCTGTTGGAAAAGAAATCCAGTGCTGTTTTTAGTTCAGTAAGGGAGGATCATATCTGAGGATCTCAAGGTGGCAGAGCAGTGTAACAAGTCAGTGGATAGAGCTAGTGGGAGGCAGGGATGCATAGGGAGGGGTATCTTCAACAGAGGAGGGAGGTGGTGCTTCTGTATCGCCCATTTGTGAGACCCCACCTGGAGTACTGTCTCCAGTTTTGGAGACTGCACCAAAGAAAGAACATAGACAAGGAGGGGGCATTGCAGGAGGAGGGCAACTTAAATGGTGGAGGGTTTGCACAAGATGCCCTATGAGGAGAAATTGAGGGATCTCAACATGAACACCTTGGAAGAGATAAGAGAGGGGACATGATAGAGACCTACAAGTACCTCACAGGGGTGAACAGGGTTCCGGTGGAGACTCATTCAAATGAGGAAGAGCACCAGAGTCAAAGGGCATGTGAGGAAGCTGAAGGCAGGAGGTTCAGGAAAGATGTAAGAAAATACTTTTCTCTGAAAGGGTGGTAGACCCCTGAGACATACTACTAGGGGAGTAGTGGAGGCTCAAACAATTGGGGAGCTTCAAAACATGCTTGGCATAACATAGAGATATATTAGAAAAGAGGCAGGGTGGTGGAGGGTCACAGAAGACCATATAGGGTCTGTGGATGCAGATTAGGCAGCGCACAACTGGGCAGACTGGGTGGCCAAACTGTCAATTGCTGCTGACAAATTATTTGTTTCTATGTTTTTAAGCTTATTTGCTGTATCTGGCTACTATATTATGAAAAAAACTTTGATAAAATAGTTTATTTTGGCTTAGTTATTTTATTTCTTATTTATTAAATATCGATTACAAAATACCTTTGAGTATTGAACTCATTTACAAAGGTTCCATGTTATAATAAGAGAACAACAGACTGAAACAGTGAAATTCAGAAAAACAATTATCAAAGGGCAAGTCATATAAGGGTGCATTACAATTATACAGAGAACACAGTATTTTTTTTTCATAATTATACTTTTAGGGGTATTTTGTTTTTCTCCCCCATGAGGCCAAGGCATACATGCGATATGCATATGCAGGATCTAGTGGCCTTCTGCCCCTCCCCAGACTTCCTCTGCCACTCCGAACTGCCTACATAACCACAGATCTCCACCCAGTGGCAGCGGGACTATGGAGGAGCAGGCATCCATCCCTTTGGAAGGGAGAGCAGTGGCTCAATCCCGCTGCAACCCACCCCACCCCCGAGCGAGCTCCCCGGTGACCCAAGGTCATTCCCGAACTCGGGTTACCAGCGTAGCATGAGGTAAGGCACCAGTACCTCAGCCCTCCAGCACCACTGGGCCAGCATAAAAAGTATTTTTTCAGATATGCAATTGGAAAGTGCTTGGCAGTACAACAAAGAGGACACATACAGCAACAGTACAAAGTTTGCAATATAATGATCATAAAGCATAGAAATAAGAAACGATATGGAGCAGGGGCAGCTGGATCAGACCATGTTAACATGTCAGAAAGGGGTAAGGGGTGTTTGGAGAAAGATGAGGGAGATAAGAGATAGGAGAGTGGGGTAAGGAAGGGTTAGAGGGTGTGGGGGAGAAGGAATAAATTGCAGGTACTATAAGTGCAGGCAATCGATTAAGGACAAGTGCTGGTGAGATTACAGAGAGGGAGGATAGCGTGTTGGGGAAGCAGTCACAGCTGCTTTCTGCGAGAGGAGCTACCGTAGTTTGTATTTGAAAGGGCATAGCTTGTTTTCAGAGGTAATATCACTATGTAGGGCATTAGTCAACAGAGGCGCTCTGTAGGCAAATGATCTTTGTCACTGGGACGAGTGGCAACATGGAACCTGAAGTAGTTAATGCACAGAGCCATGTGTATGGTGTGTGCTGTGGGAAGGGCTTATCAGTGTTTGCATTCCTGGTGGAAAGAGACCAAGGAGGAATTTCTTAGCCATCAGGCAGCTTTGGTACTTTATATACCCTTTTAGTTGCAACCAACTTGTTTGGGTGTAGAGGTTGCATGTATGGGTGAGACATGGTGCTCCTGATATATCAACATGCTTTGTTGAGGGAGGTAGAAATGTGCTGTAGAGCTGTATCTGTGGCTGAGCCATAAATGACCAGTCCATAGTCAATAATGGAAATAACTGAGCTCTGCACTGCTAACCTTAAGGCTTCTGGGGTCAAGCAGTTCCTGTGTCTGTATAGCATACCAATGCATATGTTCACTTCTTTTAGCAATGTTTTCGTATGTGAACCCCATAAGACAAGGAGCTGTCAGTAGTAACCCCAAGGTATTTAAATGGGGTACTTGTTCAAGAGCTGTTCCAAGATGATTTCTTATTGTTAGTGGGCAGCGCTTGTGTTTATTTTGGGAGCTACTGAAGAGCATCACCTTCGTTTTTTCATAGTTTAGAATCAGTTTTTGTTCACAAAACCAGTTCTCCACACATACAAAGCCCTGCTGGAGATTGTTTTCGAGGAGGATCAGGTCAGAATTGCATGAGAAAATTACAGCATCATCAGCGTAAAGTGGAATATGTTCATGGCAGGAGCTAGGAAGATTGTTTAAGAACAGACTGAATAGGAATGGCTCCAATATAGAAGCTTTTGGTACTCCTGAGTGAGTGGGCTTATGATCAGATAGAACTTGTTGCATTCAATTGCACAGATAACTTGTGAACCAGGCTGTAGAGTCATTTTATAGTCCTGCATTTGACAGTTGCTGTAAGAACAAGTGGTGGTACACTGTGTCAAATGCTATTTTTTGAGGATCTGAAGAAAAGATGACTGTGTACACCACTGCCAACTGTAGACTGATCATGATAGAAGTCTGAGCACCTATCATGAAATTTCTAGAATCAGTGAAGGTGTTCTAGAGTTATTCTTTCTTCAGATACTCAAAAAAATAACTAGGGTAACATGAACTATTTGCCAAAGGTTATTTTTATGACTGCATAGAGAGAGCTCAGAAATGTATTTCTAACAAGGAGAGGGAATAGGGCAGACAGGAACAGGAATAGACACATATTATTCAGCAGTGGAATCTGATCACATCATTGGCATGTATGACAGCCTGTACTTCTGTGTCTGTCAATGCTCCCATCCCCCATCCCCTTCCCCTTCCTCTTCCTCCTAACAGATCTGCTTTATTTATTAATCCATGATTGTGGCCCATTTTTCTGTTTACTATGCCACATCAGTAGTTGGAAGAATGCTGCTGACTTCAGCAATACTTAACATAGCAGGGGCAGGTGTCAGCACCTGAAGAACAGTTCTATCATAAACTAATGTAGATCTGACATAGCAGAAACAATTGTGTACCTCCATAGTATGTACTGAGAGACTAGACAAATGGTGCAAAGGAGGAGACAGACACATGCAGTCATTATGCTGATAATGTCTCCAATTAGCATAGGTATTCAGAGTAGCAACACAAACTTAAACTTTTACAACTAAGGTTAGTTAGAACTGTGATTGCAGCATGACAGCTCTCTATCAAGGAATGATACCAATTCAAGACCATAATGCAAGTAATTAAACAGCTTTGCATTAGAATAGATAAAAAATAGAAGAAGAGCAAAACTCCACTTAACCTGTAATAAAACACTATATCAATTCCTGATATCTCATGAAACTTGCATTTACACGTAGAGCTGTTACAGCTTGCTCAGGGTAACAGTAAATAAGTAGCTCTGGTGGGATTTGAACCTGAACTTTCTGGTTCTCAAGCATGTGATCTAACCACTAGACCCTAATACCATCCCTCTGTCACATATTTCTGGCTGCTTGGTGAAGCTGAAAGCAGACAGTAATGGAAATGGGAGGGGACCCGGGAGAACTCAGTTCCAGGAGTGAATTTAAAAAATCTGACTCAGTTCCAGGAGTAAAATGAAGAATGACTACTTCTATGTAAAATGCACACCATGAAAGAGATAAACCTGACTAAATAAAGTGTGAAAGTGCAATATACTGTGCAATAAAGAAACTTGTCCTGAGACCCCTGTCAGATATGTTCAATATTAGATCAAAGGTGATGGGTTGCCTCAGTGACTTCTTTCCATTCCAACACTGAAAGCAGACTTCTAGCTAGTGTTCTGCTGGTGTGACAAAAACAGAAAAGGTGAACTTTACTCTTTTAACTCCAGGAGGAAAAGTCAGTGGGTGCTGACCACAGCACTAGTGTAATGCAATTCTATAGACGGTGAAGAAATCTATACCATTGCCTACCAGCTAGTTGACACCCTTCCCATTTCAAGTAAGTCCCAAAGGGTAGCTGAATCCATGCTGTATAAATCATTTCCCTGTTGTCCATGGGGACTTCAACCTACCAGATGTAGACTGAAGCTTCCCAGCAGTGGCTTCCAGTTGTAGCAGAACATCTTGGACTCACTGCAGGAGACGTTTCTCAGGCAGCTGGTCAGTGAAGCCCACTCATGATGTGGCAATACTGGACCTGGTACTCACTAAGAGGAACAATGTTGCAACAAGGCTACTTGGGGACCAGAGATCACCATATGGTGTGGTTCAATACAACCACAGCTGCAAGAATCGAACCACACAGGGGTGAGGTCCTGGACTTCAGGAGGGCAGATTTTATAAAGATGTGTGAATGTCTCAGTGATGGCCTGGCAGGGGAATGGCCTGGAAGGGGTGGAGGAATAGTGGGCAAAGATAAAAGGGAGCATAGTACAAGTAACAAACCTTTGCATCAAACATGTGAGCAAAAGCAAGGGGAAAATAGAGACTTCTATAATTCTTGAAAGAGGTGTCTGAAAAGGTAAAGGCTAAAAAGGTAGCATTCAGAGGGTATAAGGAGACATAGAGGGAGGAGGATAGGGAGGTGTATCAGGGGAAACAGAGGGAAGCAAGGAAAGCAGTAAAGAGCGCAAAGGTGCAAACTGAAGAGAGAATAGCCCAGGAGGTAACGAAAGTGGACAAGACATATTTTAGGTATGTAAATGAAAAGAGGAAGACCAGCAGTGGGATTGAAAGGTTTAAAA
The DNA here is from genome assembly GCA_016271365.2 of Neoceratodus forsteri. NCBI lineage: Eukaryota > Metazoa > Chordata > Ceratodontiformes > Ceratodontidae > Neoceratodus > Neoceratodus forsteri. The sequence continues at coordinate 839,843,434 of CM028131.1, forward strand.
GGGAAAGGGGGACTGTGCAGAGGGGGACCAGGAAAAGGCAGACATCCTGAGCACATGTTTTGTTCAGTGTTCACTGAGGAAGGAGGAGGGGACCTCAAAATAGTCTTAAAGGCTTTGGAAGGAGGGAGGTGGACAATAGTCTGTTTGTGGAGGTGAGAGTCTTGAAGAGACCTGCTAATCTGAAGGTGGACAAAGCAATGGGGACAGATGAGGTGCATCCAAGTGTACTGAGGAGCCTAGGAAATACTGACTGCACCTCTTACAGTTCAGCTTAACAGCTCACTGGAAAGAGGAGGTTCCTGAGGACTGGAGGAGAGTGGATATAGTTCAACTACAAAAAGTGGTAGCAGGGAGGAGGTCGGCAATTATATGCCAGCCAGCCTGACATTAGTGGTGGGAAAGTTAATAGAATCACTGATGAAGGACAGGATTGTGGAATATCTTGAATCCAGTGGGTTGCAAGATCCGAGGAGGCATGGGTTCACAGGGGAGGTCATGTTAAATTAATTTAATCAATTTCTTTGACTGGGTGACAAGGATTTAGAGCAGAGTGGAGTGGTGGACATGGTCTACTTAGATTTCAGTAAAGGCTTCAACACTGTTCCCCATAGGAGACTATACATAAGCAAGTTGGGTAGCTTAGAATGGGTCCAAAGGTGATACATTGGATAAGAACTTAGTTAGGGATAGGCGACAGAGGATGGTGGTAAATGGAGTTAACTCCAAGGAAATGAGTGTGACCATTGGGGTGCCTCAGGGATCATTGCTATGACGGGTACTCTTTAATGACTTTATAATGTAAGTGACGTTGCAGAGGAGCTAGAAAGGAAGGTCTGCCTCTTTGCAGATGACACCAAAATCTGCAAAAGGGTAGACACTTGGATGTCTGTGGAAAGGATGAGCAGAGACCTGAGAAAACTTGAGAAGTGGTCAAGGGTATGCCAGCTGGGTTTCAATGCCAAAAGTACAAAATAATGCAAGTAGGCTGCAGAAACCCAAGAGTGAGTAAAAATGGTGGAGGGTATTGATGACCACAAAGCAGGAAAGAGAGCTGGGGTAATCATATCATATCAGATGACATAAAGGTGGCCTGGCAGGAGTAAGGCAGTAGGGAGGGCTAGTGGGATGCTGGGGTGCATAAGGGGATATCACCAGCAGAAAGAAAGTGGTGGTATCACCTCTGTATAGATTGCTGTTAAGACCCCACCTAGAGTACTGTGTCCAGTTCTGTAAACCACATCCCTGGAATGACATAGGCAGAGTGGAGGCAGCCAAGAAAAGTGCAACTAAAATGGTGCAGGATCTGCATCAAAAGCCCTTTGAGGACATACTAAAGAATCTCAGTATGTACACCCTGGAAGAGAGGAGGGAGAGGGGAGATATGACAGAGACATTTAAATACCTCATAAGGAAAATAAGGTACAGGAGGGAAGTCATTTTTCAGAAGAAAAGGTGCTTAAACACAAGGGACATGTTATGAAGCTGGAGGGGGTAGTTTCAGAAGAGATGTGAGGAAGTACTTCTTCACAGAAAGAGTGGTGGATTCCTGGAACTGCCTTCCAGCAGAGATGGTGAAGGCAAAATCTGTGGTAGGGGTCAAGAATGCATGGGATAAGTGCAGGGAATCATAGTAGAAAGGAAGTGGGGAAGGGAGAAAGAGCTATAGATCAAGTACGGATTGCAATAATAGTGTAGGTAGGGAGAAATAGACAGACTGGATGGGTGAAACAGTTCTTATCTGCTGCCAAATTCTGTTTCTGTTTCAGTAAACATGGGATTTTACATCACAAGTAAAATACAAGTAAGTAACATATTATTCTATGTTCCTTATCAGGCTAATGCATTAGCAGCCACATTTGCCCTGACCAGAATCTGTTTTATGTTTGCTTGCACGCATGTGCAAGAAACATAATGCCATCATCGGAGATTTCGAGGTGTGTCACCTCCTCCTCCAATTCAGTCAGTGTGTTGTGAGCGGCCCTGTAAGCAATGCATGCTGGAGCTGTCTATGACAAGCTCTAAAATGCAGTGGCACACAGTTCAAAGGGGAGCTACGCTGAGTGAGCAGCGATAAGATATACGCCTGCTCACGGCTATCCCTCCACCACACACATACACACACACACACACACACACCCATGCAGGCGTCGTGCCCCCCGCATGCACACACACACTGAATAGCCCGTGGGGTGCCCAGTCACCGTCAGCTGTGCTGCGTTCCCCCTGCCCCCAAAGCCTTCAAAAATGCCACGCTGGGTGCCCACCCCAACTGGCAAGAATGATATAGCGACGGGGGTGCCCAATCCGCCGTCGGCTCCACTGTCCTCACCCCGGTACTAAGTGCCATGCTGGCAGCCCACCCCAGCGTGGCAATCGATCACTGGCTCAGGGGTGCCCAATCCCCATCGGCTGAGCAGCCCCCAACCATCCTTGTGCCACGCTGGGAGCCCACCCCAGCGTGGCAGAAATATCCCGCATGGTTCTTTTTTTTTTTACCTGTAAAGAAAAAAGCGGTCCCACCGTATTCTCCTAGCCCCCCTCCCACAACCCGCACTCACCCACTCGCACCCTGCCTCCCCACCCCCCACCCCATGCCTCTGAACCTCGGTAGCGATCTTGGTGGACCGGGAACACGTCTGCACTCTTCAAAGCCAACCCGCGAACTGAGGAAATGCCGGTAAGCTGTATAATAGGCTAGATAGGGGTTTCAACTTTGTTGCATATCTCAGGCATTTTGGGATTTTGCACCGGAATTTTCAACATGGGGATTTTGGGACCCCTTCTCATGAATGATGTCACTGTCTTGGGCAGTCGGGGCCGAAGGGTGATTTCGCAGTCACTGCACAGTCACTGCAATCACCTTGGTCTGAACAACACCATGACAGATGAATCGTCATGCGAAAGAGTCTAAAACTAGTTAGTGATATAAGTCAAATGACTCTTTCTGACATGCGTTTACACGTTTCATGAGCTAGTAAGTTAGTAAATTTTCAATATTTTCCTCCAGGTTTCAACATTGCCATTTTACCTCACCTTCTTATAGTAGTACAGCTGCCATTTTTACATCTCACCCAAAGCGTGTTTCTGCCCATGTAGCCACAATGGCACAGTCGGCGCTGAGATCAATGTGCGGGACAAATTAAGAAAATCACAGTGACACTGTTCATGAGCTGAGGTGTTAAAATGGCTATGTTGAAAATTTGGTGAAAATTCAAAAAATGACTGTTTCTGACGTCGTTGTACAGTTCCTATGCTGCTAACAGTAGGATTTTCAATATTTCTCTCCAGATTTCCAACATTGCCATTTTGCCATACCTTCTTATGAGTAGTACAGCTTTCATTTTCATCTCACCCAAAGCGTGTTTCTGCCCATGTAGCGCGCTGGTAAGGCGCAGTCAGTGTGCGAAAATCAATGTGCATGGACAATTAAGAAAATCACAGTGACACTGTTCATGAGCAGAGGTCTTAAAATGGCTATGTTGAAAATTTGGTGAAAAAATTCCTAAAAATGACTGTGTTACGAGCATGCGTTGCACAGTTCCTATGCATGCTCGTAAGTTTGCAAATTTATATTTTCACTCCAGATTTTCAACATTGCCATTTTATTACACTTCCTTATGAACAGTACAGCTGCAATTTTTGGTATGTCGCCCAAAATGTGTTTTCGCACATGTAGCGCACAATGGTGCTGTTGGTGTGCGAAAGCAATGTTTGGAACAGATTAAGAAAATCACAGTTACACTGTTCATGAGCAGAGGTCTTAAAATGGCTATGTTGAAAATTTGGTGACAAAAGTCCATAAAATGACTGTGTTATGAGGAGCATTGCGCAGTTTCCACGCACCCTCGTTAGTTCATGATTTTGTCATATTTTCAGTCCAGATTTTCACCAGTGGCATTTTCTACACTTCTTTATGAACAGTACAGCTGTCATTTTTCACAACATGGCTGAAGTGTGTTTCACACTTTCAGCAGAGATGCATTGGTCACTGTGGAAATCATTGTTCGGCACAGATAAAGAAAATCACAGTTACACTGTTCATGATCGGAGGCACCAAAATGCCTGAGTTGACAATCTGCTGTAAAAATCCCCAACCTAATTATATTACGGGTTGAGTTGCACAGTTTCTATGTATGCTCGTGACTTCACCATTTTTTAAATATTTTACTACAGATTTGCAACATTGCCATTTTTACACCTCCCATGAACAGTACAGCTGTCATTTTTACATCCTGTTCAGAATGTTTTTGCACCTGTGGTGCTAAATGCCGAGTCACTGTGCATAAGCAGCTTTGGCAACAAACTGATATTCCCCCTGTTCATGAGGTAGGGTCACACAAAAAAACATGTTGAAAATTTGGAGTGAAAATACCAACGAATGCCTGAGGTATTAGGGTTTCCAACCATAATGCCCAACCCTGTAGAGAATGACAGGCATCAGGGGTGCGACTTGGGATTCTTGCCTGTGATGCTCATACCATTCCACACCCTGCAGTCAATGAGAGGCATCGAGGTATGCCTTGGACTCTCCGTCCCCAAACTTCACCCCATTCTCCTATATTGCACCCATCTCACCATATTTCCTAATGAAATGGGGTGGCATAAGAGCCAAAGACCCCAAGGAACACACTGCCAGTGTCTGCAGGGTGGGTGTGGTGAAATGGCGGGTCATATGCCTGACAACCCAAATGCACACCCCAATACCTGTCAATCTCTGCAGGGTGGTGGTGGGGTTGGCTTCAGTTCAATACTTCACTGCCATTCCTATTACGCAGCTCTGTAACTTCTACACTACCACTGCCAATGCCAGCAAGCAAACATTCGGCATTGACAAATGCTTGTTATAGTTTACAATAGTCTGATTCAGCTGAACAGTGATTACAATCCATTACTGAATCAAAAACAGCAAAGCCATTTTTATGTTTGCTTACGCACATGCCCAAAGCGAACATATTGGTACTGTAGTGCAGGAGGGCTATGTAGGTGTGTACTGTGTAAGCCAAAGGATATAGAAATGCAGGAGGCTTGCCTCTTAAAAGCCAATGCTGAGTGTTTATTTATTTATTGAATTTTAACCAGGTAGGCCCACTGAAACAAAGAGTCCCTTTTTCAGGGGTGACCCAGAATTAATTACACAGAATACATGCATTATCTAAACATACTAAGCCAAATACATTTAAGATAGGGCTACAGTATTCACAGGGTGAAGGAGATTAGCCCACAAGCAAATCAACTTACAGGTTAAGGCAAGAACACAGTATAGTACATTCAAAACAGGTACCACAGTGTAGGTTGTTGATCAGGATACAGAATGCAAAGTACAGTAAGTGGACATAGTGTCACCACATACCAACCAGATGCATTGAGTAGAGGCAGCTGTTATAAGTCAGTGATTACATGATCATGGGTCAAGCTCTAGTAGATATACCTTGAGGCATTTTTAAAACCTCAAGTCGAGAGCAGTTTTGGAGGGAAGCAGGAAGAGTGTTCCAATAGTATTTCATAGGGATGGAGCTCAGCTGGCAAAAGATCTCACCCATGCACTGGTCCTAACCCTGGGTATTTCTAATAAAAGGCAAGCAGAGACTTGAACACTTCCATAATGGTTTAAAGACAGGATGCCTTGAGGAAGGCATGACATTTTAGAAATTTGTAGGTGAGGTATTGGAGAGGATATTCTAGCCTCCTCCAAGGATGGCCAATTCAGGGAGAGGAGGACATTTCAGTGATGCATCCTAGGTGGGGCACCCAGAGCAAATAGACTAATCATATTGTAGAGTATTTTAAGTTTATTAAGTTTAGTGCTTCTCAAGGAGTAAAGTTGGAGCTCCATATTGTAGAGTAGAAGCAACGTGCTCTAGCAATGACCGGGTGAGATTCCTTGGTTAGGTTATTATCTAGGCGATATAACAAGCCAATTTTTTGGCGAAAGGATTGAGAAACATAATCAATACAGGTTCTGAAGGAGACTTCTTGGTCCATGTATACCTCCAGGTATTTACTTGCCATGACCACCTCTGTGTGGTTACCACCTGATGAGGACAGGCCTAGCAGGTGCTGCCTGTTTGCCCAAAGTGTCTTGGGCCAAACAGTTTGGCTTTAGTCTTTTTGTTGTAAAGAACCATTTTCTTGGACAAGAAGCACCTTTTGAGTGTCAGAAAGTCCTCAGCAAGAAGACAGTTAATGAGGGGGGCATCTCTGGAGCTCCTCTATAGTACTGAATTATCAGTATAAAGATGAATGTGCAGCCCTCTACACTGAGCAGGTAAATCATTTACAAACAGGGAAAAGAGGAGTGAGCCTAAAAGGGACCCTTGAGGGACACCATTAGTTATGGGTCATAGTGTGGATTGCATGCCTTTCCATTTCACTTTCTGAGACCTGTCGTCCAGTTAATGAGTGAACCACCAGCAGGGCAAGGTATCTGGACCAAACCTCTTGAGTTTTTCTAGCAGGAGACCATGATTAACTAAATTGAATGCTCCAATAAGATCTTTAAAGATTGCACCAGTCATACACACCCTGTCCATGTCACCCAGGATATCAGTGGGCAGTCTAACCAGAGTGGTGTCAGTGCCATGGAGTTTTCTGACAAAGCTGATGATGACAGTGTTCATCTGGCTGATGGATGTAAACATCTTGTAGTTCAAAGGAGAAAAGCACTTCCAATCACATTGGTTTCCTGCCCATCAGCTAGCTAGCAGATATCAACAAACTTTGAAGATAAGCAACACACAGGTGGGTCTCCCTAGTTACAGACAGGATGCACCTATTCGAAAGCACTTAACAGAGTTGGGAAAAAATAGCATGCAGAATGCAAATATAATAGCTTTAAATATGTTAACAGCATGTCAATAATGAACAGAAAACACCAGCAATTACATGATTTAAATTACATATTATGCTCCTTTTAACTGACCCCTGGTGCCACTTGGATAACTTTGAAAAGTGTAAGAGTTAGACACTGTTCAATTGACTGTTCATATATTTTTGCAATCCTCTGTTTTTCATATGGACTTTACTCCCCTCCATTGGCTCCTTCTTCTGTCAAACCTCAGCCCTATTCCCACCCCCAAGACTTACCCCATCTACTTTTTACCCTGTTGTGTGAGTAGATGCCATAGATGGTCATGGTGTGGTGCCATCAGGGTTGCAGCATCACCCTGCAGACAGGAGTTCTTTTCCACCAATTACTCTGCTTGAGTCAGAGCAAGCAGCGTGCAGTGGCACACTCATGACCATGAAGATGATGCATGCTTTCAACACCCACCTCTGACTTTCAGTTCTTGTGACTGCTGCTGTGCCACCTACCCTCCTGTAGGTGACATCTAAGCAGCAGTGCACACTACCCTCCTACCCTGAAGGAGAAGATACACTGATGGATGTTAAATCCTCCTTCCCTCCGCCAGCCCCTGAGCAACTGTGGTCCATTCCTGAACCCAGGTTGCTGATGTGGCAGGAGGCAAGGCATCCAGTGTCTCAGCTCTCCATGCCACTGGTTTAGCTACAAGTTTATTGTAGTTCAGATTTCCTTAGACACTATTTGTGTCTGAGGGGCTGAACCTGCAACCCACTGCTTTACAGTTCTGTGTTTTTACCCTCTGTACCAGTTGGCATGGGGTCATAATGCTGCAGTCACAAACAGCATGACAATATACTGCACTGTCAATACAGAGGGTACATTGCCAGCACTCGGTACTAACACAGAGAAGGAATATAAGTAAAAAAACAAAAGAAATCATTGATTTTTGTGGGGGGCTCCACACCCCCCATTATGGAGGGGCTACACCTTGAATGGACCTATATTTAAATAATCACCTCAGGGGAGGAAGCAGCTCTGGGATGGGGAGAAACATGGGCAGGGGAAATCATCAAAAGTACAGCACTTCAGTAAAAAAACAAAACAAATGCACACAGGTAGTCTGGGACTGAGATTAGAGCCCCGGTCCACAGACATTCCACTTCCCTTCACTGCCAGTGGCTCTACCCTCTGAGCAATGGCAGCTGCTCAGCAGACCACCACCTGGCAGAGGTCTTATCCTTTGCATCATTGTCTCCCAGCTATCAGCTACAGGGATACAATACTGCTCCTTCACCATTTTGTCCTTGCAGTATTTTGTAGCCTGTAGCTGTATTTCCCCATGCTCTTTCTGCCGTGCAGTTTTGAATGTGGCATTATTGAAATGACATATTGACCTGGTACAGTGCCAGTCAGCCAGAACTATATTTTCACAATTCTTTCCCTTTTTTCTTTATTACTGAGGGAATGGACATAAAAACCAGATTATTTTCCCATGGACTTTATTAGCTTTGGCTGATTGTCTACACGTAGCATCATAATGCCCTGTTTATGACATCATAATTATCTCCACAGCAACAGACTGAGAAGTCATAAACAGAACTGTGATTGCAGAAGTGGACAAGCAGACAGCATAAACAGGGCAGAGATCTTGTGCAATGCAAATGTCCTTAGTAATAAACAAATAAGGGCAACAATTACAAAAAAGGGTGAAATAGAAGCAAAATTGTGTCTAGATATTATGTTTTATGGAGTTCTCCTGACACAGCAAGCAAACATCCAGCACTGACAAATGCTTGTTGTTATAGGCACTATGAACTGCTACTTTAAACTCTGTGTGCAGTTCCACCTTCCAACATTTCAATTCAAACTCTCCTGTTCTACTTACAGTAACTCTAATAGTTAGTTTCTGTTACAAATGAAGTTATTTTGATGTCACAGTCCATCTCTCTTTATTTCAATGGACTGTAACCATTGCTATAGTGAAGCACAACCTACAAACGTCAGTTATAACTAAATGTCTGGCTTATATGATATAAAAAACTTTCATTCATTTGTCATTTGAACAGGAAAGACACAATGAGCTGCGTCAGCTCATTTCTAGGTTTGTCTGTGGGGTGGGGTGGGGGTTACATGGCCCTTTGTATTGTCTGAGGTAATGTTGACCAGGACACTTGGGAAATTCCTCTACTGTTCTGGGTGCATATACTAAGGGAGACTTGATTATTTATTAGGATATAGAGCTTGAAATGGACTTTTGAGTAAGGAGTTCTACTTAGGACATGGGTATTTCAGGCTGGATGCTTCCTGGATAGGTTGATATCTTGATTTCAGCAATGATATGGATTACTGTATATATAGGGTGTTTGGGCTAATCAGTGTATTTTATCCTGCACTTGCACTTTCAGATTTATATTTGTATATGGTGCTTTAGGATGAAGAAGGTATGATGGAATGATGCAATGATTATTGTACTGTATTTTTATACTGATTTAAATAATACAAAATGCCCCATCACTTACGATAAGTGCCAAGGGATCTTTAACTTCCACCTGGACAGCCACCAGAGATAAGCAGAAGGGACACTGGTTAAAATCTCATCTTAAGGTGAGTACCTCAACAATGCAGCACCACCACCTCCCTCCCCAGTGCCTACAGTGTCAGCATTTGGTATTAGTCCAAGTGCCTGATGGGGACTAGAACTCAAAGTTGTTTCAGTCTTTCAGCCCCCAAGGTGAGGACAGTACCTACTGAGCCACTGAGGCTAAAGTTTGCATTCACTAATGTTTTGTCACACTGAAGGTTTTTATGAACATATATTCCCCATTTCCCCCGAGTACCTAAGCATCACCTGTCAAGCAGAACCCTGTGTTAAGTGGGACAGCTGATGGCTGAAAGCCATCTCCAGGTCTCCCACTCACACCAACCCCAAATACAATACTAAGGTGATGATCTGGAGGACCAGATCATGTGACACCCCCTTTGCCAATCAGATGTCAGTATCTAGACTGGAAGTAGACCATTCCCCCTTTAAAGTACTCCCTGTCAAGTGTTTACCAACATTGCAGTCCTTGGTGTAAGGACCACAGCAGAGAGTAATGCATGGGTGTCAGCATGGACCACCAGCATGTTGGTATGCCATGCTGCCCATCAATAAACTTCACTACCACCCTCACCCATGGTAGGAGATAGCCACATCCTTCAATCCTACTCTGTTGCCCTGCTTTTATTGCCAGGAGGTAAATCAACAGTTCACACTGCCAATGTTCCTAGTCAGCTGTGTAGCCCATAGAATGTTGCATTTTCCTGTCCCTATCAGTGCTCTGATTAACAAATGTGCTGTTAGTTATTGTTCTACCTATAAAAATAATTGCTTTGGAATACTAGTTACTGCTGTTGTCTTGACCATATTGCTCCGTCAAATTCTGTTTAGGTTGTGTTTGTCTGCTTGCCTTTGACTCCCTCCTGCCCTCCTGACTTTGCTAACCCCTCAGTTCCTGCTGATTTCAAATCTGCTCTAGTAGACTGTTCTCTACTGTCCTCTACATCACTGTCCTCCCCTCTCCCTCCTTCTATCCACTCTCTAACCCAACACCACAGCTCTGCTAAGACTAGTTGTACTCCACAGCCCTCTACTGTATTTCTCCCTTCCCCTTCTTCCACTCACTCCATCCCTCCTTACCACTCTTCACATCTCCCTTCCTTCCCTCTTTCTTTCTATCACTAGCTCCCTCTCTTGTCTAATTCCAAATATCCCCTCTCCAGTTTTCCCCAGGACCTGATCTCATTATGATATCCCCCTTCTTTATTTTTCACTTTTCCTGATCCTACCTCCTCACCTCTCCGTTTCCCTCCCCTTTCCTCTTCACTTCCTCCCTTGACTAGCATGCCCCTCCTTCCTCCCCCTCTCCTCTTCTTCCTGCCCCACAAGAAGCAGCATCCTCTATTCTCCTTCTTTCAATCTTGAAACCATTTGGTGGTTTATCTACCATTCCACATTTTCCACCTCCTCCCCTTTACTTTGTTCCCACAGATAATCATTCATTCTGTACCAAGACTGGAAAGGGTCCAAGAAGGAGAAGGAATCAAGAAAGGATGAGCGCTGAGAGAGCTAAAAGAGAAACAGATATTTTTGGAGTTTCACCAGACAGGGATAAAAGAGCTGGGAAGTAGTTATTAGGGGAAGGGGCATCACCGCCTTTAAGAAAAAGGACTTCAGTCCTCTTCCAAGCACCAAGAACTGTACCAGTGATGGAGGAAAGATTTTCCAGGACAGAGATTTGAGAAGATATGGCAAGAGATAAAAGGTAGGGGAAACATAGAAACATAGACAGTAATGACAGAAAAAGATCAAATAGTTCATCCAGTCTGCCCATAGCATCCTATCAAACCCCAGGACTTGTTGTCCACATAGAGTGCTAGTTCTCACTGTCCACCCCTTTCTCCTCATCCTAGTGTACCACCCTGAGCAAACATCAAACCCTTCACTCTTTCCCAGCTGAGAATGAAACCATTTATGGTTTTGGCATCCACCACATCAGCTGACAGGAGTTTGGGTTGAAGACCTTTAAGGCTGTTGCCCCTGCTTGGACTGAATGGCAACAGAGCAGAGAAGGTAACCACCAGCATTGTATGGGAGAAGGAAAACACTGGAGAAGGGGGGTTGGGGAAAGAGGGGTCAGAGTGGAAAGATAGGAGAGGAAGGAGTAGTGAAAGTCCACAGGGGGACAAAAAGTGATTGAAGAAAGAAGGGACCTGTAAAGGGTCAAAATCTGTAGACTTCACAATTTTGAGGACCACGGTGGATGACTGGATTGATACCTTAAAAAGTGCATAGATAACCTTCCAGAATTTGAAACTATTAAGGTTATTCTGGACGTTAGATACAAAATACTCTGATTTAGCTAGTCTGTTAGCCTCAGTGCAGGTATTGCAAAGCTGCCTGTACCTAACAGATCAACAGAGGAGCCAGAGACCTTGTTAAGATGCCTAGTGGAATCTCAGCTTTAATATAAGTAATGAGCTCAGGTAAAATCCAGTGGAGATGAGAGCCTTTATGGCAGATCCTTTAGATAGAGGTATGCTACCTGTGATGCTGTAAACTTAGCTTAACATTGTTAAAGGCATCGTTTATATCAATGAAGATACAGACGAAAGACAAATTGGTGGTATAGAAGTTGCCCAGCAAGGCAGGCAAGTCAAGTACTCAGAAGGACCAGAACTGAATTATTATTGGGGGAGAGCCTTCACATGGTGAACATTATTCTCACAGTAGATCAGATGATGACCACTGATTGTTCCTAGAAAGAGACCTACTTCCACAGTGTAGCAGGGATGAGCGGGGGGAAGCCAGTCAATTAGGAAATGGTTTAAATTAAAAGGATTAAGGAAGTGCTTTTTCTGGACAAGCTTTTTTGAGAAGGGGAAAGACCAGTTGATATTAAGGTCATCCAACACTAGCAATTCAACACAGCTAGCAAGACAGTTGTTCCTTCATAACCTGTGACATGATGCAGTAACTCAGTGGAATGCCACCTACGACTAGTTAGGCTGATTCCTGGAACAGCAGATGGCTGTCCATGATTATGTGATGACATATAGATGTATGACTCAGTTAGCATGCTATTGGCAAGTAAGTGGCAGCTTATTAAAAACGCAGTTGCTTGTGTGGAACAATGTGAGGTAGTCCACCAGGAAGTCAGTTCTGAGATGGTATGCTTAAGCTAGACTCTACCCCAAATCCAGTGTTAGTACATTGCTCTACAACACAGAGCAACTTTTTCTAGAATGAGGAGGACAACATTGGTGGTGTGCAGATCATTATGATCCTATAGAAAACTTTGACCAACCATAAGAGATTGACTGGTATGTTAAAAATGGAGCACTATGTTCCTGTGTCATTTCTTAACTCATATTTAAAAACTAAATAGAACATATTCTCCCTGGAGACTCAGACACAGGACAAGTAGAAGGAATTTATATTTGAATGTTTTAGCAACTGTCAGGACACTGCAGAATTAGGAAAGGAAGAGCATGCTGAACAGAAAGGAAAAGGACAACCAGGAGCTAGACAAATTGTGTGAAAGGCCAGGCCAGACTGTCAAACCAACTCAGGTTAATCATGGGAAGGATTAACCTCTTGGCATTGCAGTCAATGAATCTTGATAGCATAATAGGGTAAAGCTTACAACTGTCCACTAGGGTGTAAACTAGTTTAAGTATTATGATGGAGGAGTACTTCATGGTCACAAGAATAACTATGTAGGTAAGGATTCCTTTCACTTCTGGAAAAGGAAGATAACAATGTGGCCAGCCTTGGCAGAAACTGCCATCTATTCTCTAACCTGTCCCTGTTTCTGTGTGTAGTCTGAGTGAGTCTTTTGTGCTGCTGAAAGCAGCACAGAATGCTTTTAGGAGCCACCAATCTATGATGACACACCATCCTAAAAAGGAAAAGGCATGACTTCCACCAGAAACTGCTTTAAATCGTGGAACTAGTTTATAACACCAAAACCAGTTATGAAAACAGAAACTCAGAAGAATATTCTTCCCCATTTTTTGTTTTTTCTTCAACTCTTCCTTTACCAGTTTCAGCTGCTTTTTGGCACTCTTTACAACAAACATTATCTAAATTGGTATGGAGGGGGAAACATCCAAGGATTAGGTGATTCCTGATATTAGGACTTATTATTAGACAGCACAACTTCAGTATTTCATGACTTACATGTCGACTCAGGACCTCCTCAGATGGGTAGCCCTGGAAACAATCTCTACTCCTGTAAGATGATCTGATATTTGGTTATGGATATTGTTAATCTCAGTTCTTTTGAAGGTTACTAATCCTTGGCTGCTCTTACGTTAAGACTTGTGGGAGGTTTGTAAGGTCCTCAGTTAAATCTGGGTATATGTAGTGAGACCACACTTTGCTCCTGTTGGAACTTTTCCCCTTTCCACTTGGCCCCCAGCTTTCAATATTGAGCTGGCCTAGGTCTTAGTTGAGTGGTGCAGTTTTTTGATGGGGAGGTTTTTAAATCTTTTGCTCATCTTAAGGAGGAGTTAGGCTTATCCTCCATGGATTTTTTTTCATTACTTACAAGTTCAACATTACTTAATGGAACTCTCAAGGGTTAAAACTTTAAGGTCGGGGTCAACCCTTTACAAGCCTTTTTATTATCACTGAGTACACAATCCAAAACAACAGGTCTCATTTCTAAGTTGTATAAACAGCTTAGGGATTTGGAGCCAGACCTTCTTATTTCAGTTAAACATAAATGGGATGAGGAAGCCATGGTTTCTCTTTCAGGGACAGAATGGGCTTGGATCTGGCAAGGTTTTCACAGCACCATGGCCTCAACCTCCTGGAGAGAATTTCACTGGTGGGTAGCAGTTAGGTTTTTCCATACTCCAGTTATAGTTAAGCATTACAGGAACTTTCATTCTGATTTATGTTGGCAGAGGTGTGGGTTGGTTGGAAATCATAAGCATATATTTTGAGATTAGCTATCCTGCTTCAATTTCAGGCTTAGGATTTGGGACTGCCCCTTCAGGTAGTGAAGGGTAAAGGGGCCAAATATCTATTTTATATTCTGGTGGCTGTGGCCGATATAGAGTCTTACACAATTATGGTTTACCCCAGCAATACCTTTGGAAGAAATGTGGTTACACAACTGTCAAGGGATTTTAATTATGAAATCGGTGATGGCTTTACTCAGGCTGCACAGTGAGCAATTTTGCAGTAGATGGCTAGCTTTCTTCCAGTTTCTGGCAGAAAAAGAAGGGCTCAATGCAATGGAGATCCTGGCTCGCTGTAACTGAAATTATAAGATTGTTTGTAGAAGTTTATATTCTTCCTGTCCAGGCACTTTTGTCTTTATATTCTTTCTTTCATTTGATTTTCTCTTTTAGGGCTCACCCTTTATGAGTGTTCCCATTTTTCACTTTTTGTGTGACATATATGAGGGCTTATTGTTGGGGATATTTGATTCTGTTTTATTGTTATCTGTAAAGTTGTTTTAGAAAAATGATGATGGATTTTGATTGTGCGCTCAGACATTATTAATATCTGTTTATATTTTGGTTTGCTTTTAATTAGTGGACCTACATACTTCTTATTGTTGGGTTGTAATGCTTGTTGTAAACTACCAATAAGGTTTAATTTCCAAAAAAAAAGAAAAGAAAACAGGGGCTTGAAGTTTGGAAGCAGAGGTGGACTGATGTATGCTCCCCATGAGTTCACCACATTAGTCATCAGAAGCTATGCAAGAGAGCAGATCTGACACAACCTGCTGAAGAAGTGTGGATCAACTGGAAATACCAGTGCTTCTCGGGAGTCTGGGGTGTGCATGCTGAGTGATTCAGATACAGGTGGGTGATTTACACATATATTGTATGCATGAGTTGGGGGTCAAGTTGATATGAGGATTCTGGAGCCAATATTTTCTATTACAGTACTTACCAGAGGATTTGCACATACTGGTTTCTTGTAAGTGTGTGGAACTTAAATGATCTTGCACAGTAATTGTTGTGGGCAAATACTGGAGGATCAGAGGTGTGGGTGGGCTTTCCAAGAGGTTGGGATGTGGATGGATAATATAAAAGGCAAGGTGTAGGTAGGAACACATGTGGGGAACATGGCAGGGTGTCTGTGGCCCTGTGTCCCATTTAGAACAGAATACATTTGTTCTATGTTGCTACAACAAATAATTAAAAGCACCTTATGGTGTTAATCCAGTTGTAAGAGATGGCTCAGTCACCTTCTGGAGAGAAATGCTTGCCTACATCCAGAGTGAGAATGCAAAGGACTGATGGCACAGGAAGCTGGGTAGTGAAACACAGGGCAGCTTGTGTATACCTCTCCAGTGTGTCATTGATGCATGGTTATTGGAGCAGTCAACCTCATTATAGGCACAACTTTTTCCCTAAAAGTACCCCAAATTACACATAGTACATGCCTGTCCTGGAGAGGAGTCCTGGAGTGCTGCGTATCTGACATGCATGCCAGAAATGTGCCGCACAAAGATAGGCAGACAAAAGGATGGCTTAAATTGGCCAGCTAGTCACTGGAAGGCCACGGAACTGCAGATGGGCCATCCTGAGACAGCCTTGGGAGGTGCACCAGGATGTTCTCCAGGCACCCATACACAGCAGTCATGCCAGGATAGAAGTACCTGAAGCCACAGGTACCAGCACACCACAAGCACTGCCCAGAGAGCCATCCCCTACACCACACCTGGGCGAGACACCCACCTGCCACATGTCAGTGCTGTCGGGTGCCACCCAGCACACTAGCAGAGCAGATGGCCACAACTGCAGCACATGTGCCAGGGGGCTATGGCCTGCACCCATGTGGCCTACAAGGTACCACCCATGCCAAGGGTGATGTCTGGGGCAACAGTGCCAAGGTCACCTGGTGGTAAATGTGGCAGCCTGGCACAGGCTAGGACCTGACCTGTGGCACACATCCACAGTGGTACACTATAGGTGCACACATGTGGGACCCACTCACTCAGGGACCTGGACACACTCTGCACTCTGCCATTTCTTGCAGTTATCACCATGTTCTCCTCATACGGGGGTGGAGGCATGGCAGATGGCTATACACTGCATACAGAGATGCTGTATCACATGCATGTGGTATACCAATCAGACTGTGTCACCCTCTACCCTCCCCTGTTGCTTGTCCAGGTGGGCCTCTGTGGCCACTGTCCAGGTGGGCCCCCTGTACCCCAGTCTGAACCTGTACATGGTTATTGGTAATAGCATTCTTCAGCTTTTTATTTACATAGCGCCTTTCACAACCAAGGCGCTGTACATAAAACATATACATAAATAGATTAAAACAGCATTATAGTGCATCAACTGTATTTAAATAAAAGCTAAGTTAAATAAATATGTTTTTAAACCAGCTTTAAAACTATCGATGGTTGGGCATTCTCTCAACCAACGAGGTAGAGAATTCCACAGGGTTGGTGCTGAGAAAGCAAAAGCACGTGATACTGATGTTTTCAATTGAACCCTGGGAATCTCTAGCAATCCCTCGTTGGTGGAACGGAGAGGGCAGAGGGAGCAGTAGGGAATCAGGAGATCTTTCAGGTAGCTGGGTCCCTGGTCATGTAGGGCTTTAAAGATTAGTAAACCAACCTTAAAGGTGATCTGCCACCTAACAGGCAGCCAGTGCAGTTCATGGAGCACAGGTGTAATATGACTGGCCCTAGATGTCTCAGTCAAAAGCCTGGCCACCGCTTTCTGCACTAGCTGCAGGTGGCGGATATCAGCCCCAGGTAGCCCTAGGTAAAGGGAATTGCAGTAGTCAAGGCAGGTAGTGACAAAGGCATGGACCAATGTTGGAAGATCGTCCGACAGAACCAGGTGTTTCACCCGGGCGGTATTCCTCAGATGGAAAAAAGAGGTTTTGATGACAGCTGATACCTGAGATTTTAAGGTCAGCCCCTCATCAAAAATAACTCCCAGATTACGCACCTGATCGTAGGTAGGGAGTGGCATACCACCAAGTAACAAACCTGAGGGTTGTCCAACTCCCAAACCCTCCCCCGGGCGACCTGGGTCCACTACCAGTACCTCAGTCTTATCTGAATTCAGTCTTAGCCAGCACTGTACCCAGGCCAATACAGTCCACCCAACCACACACAAACATTCCATCACACCTGCCTGCTAGGCTGCAGTACCTACTGTTCACCTTTGTGGGTGGTGGGACAGCCCTGTAAAGCTTAAACTGAGCATACCCGGGGGTATGCAAATGGCCTGCATACATTCCAGTAATGAGCTGCACATGAGGGGAATAGGCTCAGAATGTGCAATGAGTCCATTTGCATATCCCATCTGAATACTGCAATATTGCATACCATGCATGTGGCCGTCTGCCATGCAATTCCCCGTGCACCATATAGTGCGAAGGTCACCTGCCATGCTGCACGTCTCCCACTGCATGATCACACATGTTCAGGATATGTGCAATTGCATCTCAAGGCACGTCTTCTGAATATTCCAGTCTGGTACTTTTGAATATGGGGCCCTTAGGCATTAGGTGAACTTGTGATTTTTGGTGATTTTAACTCAAACTGGTCTGATTTTGAGATTGCTAAATTAAGTGGAGCCCTGCTTCAGACAAATTTACAGCAGATGATCACAGTTCCAACTAGATTAAACATAAAGTCAAACAAGCATACTGTGTTGGATTGGCTATTAACAAATAAGACAAATCATATTCAAAAATGTGGAATAATTTCCAATTCCTTAAGTGATTATCACCCCATAATTTGTTTCTGGAAACACTTTAGTCTCAGGAAACCTAAACCAGTTATACAAATTTTCAGGAACTTTTCTAATTTTGATTTACAAGGATTTTGTGCAAAATTAAGGAATATAGAATGGTTTTATTTGCATCTTATTCCTGATGTTATCTCTGCTCTGAGTTTTTTCATTTCTGAATTTACTTTAGTTTTGAATCAGTTTTCCCCTAATGTTAAGAGACAAATAAGTGGAAAACAATCTAAATGGCTTATTTCCCCTTTGCTAAAATTAATGAGAACCCGAGTTACTGTAGGATGTGGAAAAAATACAAACAAGACAGCTCAGAGTTTAATTTTCAAAACTATTGACATTTAATAAATCAATGTAAATCCAGATTAAACTGACAAAATGAAATACTTAAACAAAAGCAAGTCGATGGTCTTTCAGACAATGTAAAGTTCTGGAATACTATTAACAGCTTAATAAGACCGATTAGTGATATGGAGCTGTCTATGAAGAAAGGGAATGATTTAATTACCTGTCCTCAGATAATAGCAAATTAATTCAACAAAAGGTTTACTAATTTAGACATGTATCAGAGTATAGTGACTGTTGGATAATACTACTGGTGGACTTGAAGAAAGATCTAAATTTTATTTTTAAAGTTTCTACATCTAGCAAGTAAGAAAGTTACTAATGCAGATAAAATCTGACAGCTCGGGAGGGGGTTACAATGGACTTGTTCCCAACTTAATGAGGAAGCTGCTGCTGAATTGTCTTATCCCTTTAGTATTCTATTTGATCTATCTTTCTCATTGGGTCAAGTTCTTGACTTATGGAAAGAATCCCTGGTCATTCTGTTCACAAATCTGGCTCTATTCAAGACTTTGGTAACTACAGGCCAATATCTATTTGATCAGTTTTATCAAAGTTAAAGAAAAATTGTTTACAAACAATTCATTGAATACATAGAAAGATTTGTATTGTTGTCTCAGAGCCAATATGGGTTCAGGAAGGGCCACGGGATGGAGACTACTTTTGGTTGAATTTACAGGCGCAGTCCTAGATGGAATGGAGAAAGGGTGTTTCACTGGAGCCATATTCATGGACTTGGCCAAGACATTCAATCTGGTCATCAGTGGGCTTTTAATTTAAAAGGTTGGGATCTCTTGGTGTGGGTCAATCTCCATGGTATGATTGAGGATTACCTCAGGGGTAGATATTAGAGGTTAAATATGGAAGAGGTGTTTTAGACATAGCACTAGTAAAGTATGGAGTCACTCAGGGCTCCGTATTAGGTCCTGTTTTATTTTCTTTGTTTTTTGATAAGATTTGCATTGTGTTTAGTGATGTTCAACTTACTTTATATGCTGATGACACATTGATTTATGTTAGTGGAACTACTGGTTCTGAATTGAATGGGTCCCTAACAAGAGAAATGTGCAATCTTCAAAATGGCTGACATCTGACAGAATGGTTTTAAACAAATCAAAACAAAAACAATGTTTTTGGTACAACAGCAAGACTTAAAGAGAGCGGGCTTAGTTTGCAGGTTATGACCCTTGATGCAACATCTTATGAGAATGTTGACACCTTTCAATATTTAGGTTTCTTATTGGACCGGTATAAGTTTTGAACCTCACCTTGCTAAAGTGACCTCTAAGATTCATACAAAGGTGGCCTTACTATATAGGTTGCACTCTTTCTTTAGTGAATATAGAATGGCAATAGCCAAACAGTGCTTAGCCCCAACTGTTAATTATGCTGCACTTGTGACCGATAACTCATCTACTAATATAATATCAAAGAAATCCATGCTGTTGCAGTTGATTGGCAACTCTGCCTTATTGACCCCCAGAACTGCTCACCATTGTGTGATCTTGAAACAGATGGGGTGGTTGCCAGTCCATTAGCATTTTAAATATGTGATGGCTAGGTTTACTTATAAAATTATTAGATTGGGTGTTTCTTTAAGTTTACTCAGATATTTACAGAAACATGATTTAGGTTTTCATTCTAGACTTAGGGTGGAAAACATAGTCTTGAAGTTCCCTTTAATGAGGACCTCTAGTGGGCCACATGCTTTTGCTTATGTTGCTCCAAGTAGTTGGAACAACATACCTCTTACAATTAGAAATGCAACAACATTTTACTCTTTCTCAAATATTCTATTACAGCACTTTAAAATGTTGTCTGATTGTGCATGTTTTAATTGAATTTTTACGTTAACTGACGTGGATGATTTATTCCTATTTATGTGGATTGTATAATGTATTGTATGTGTTGTATTGATTGTGGATCACACCTGTAAATGGAATTAATTTTCCAGTCTGCTTACCCATTAAGCAAATAAACAAACAAACAAACAAAGCTGCTCACCCAGGGGATATGGAGAATGATGAGACCATGCATCTTTATGTGGAATAAATATCTCTATGTTGGGCTCCACCAAAATATCTACAAGAAGAGGAACCTCTGCCTTGCTAGTGCTTGAAACCCAAGAATGTGCCACTGTTTTGTAGGTATCCAAAACCTCAAAAAGGTCAGAAATTGCTGCAGTATGACTTATTACAACCTAAATCTCTGTTCTTGGCACCAAAATGTGAGGTTTGTTCTCCTTAGAGCTTAGCAGTCAACCATTCATATCCTAAATTTGTTTTAGTATTGAATACAACTATGGGCCAAAGTGTGTATCTCCCATGAAGGGAATGTTCAGAATTTTGAAGCCTGATCTGCCAGCCAGTGTCTCAGCCATATACTTATAGATTGCTGAGCTGCCATTGTACCTCTGAACCTTTAGCCACACACGATGCTACAGCCGATTAACTTGAAAATCATCCGGAAAGAAGCTGCCATCTGTAATAAGGGAATGATGATGATGATGAAGTGAGTGAGCCTACAGAGAACTCAACTGCTTTAGTTATTATCCATTTACCTTAGGATCATGCTACTAATGCTGAAGCTAAGTATGTACCTCTAGCTGAATAACTACACCTACATCCTGCTTCTAAACATTTATAATTAGCATCCATCACAGTAGCTGCTCCTTCCATGAGGATATATTAAGCACTTAGGGAATAGGAACCATAGGGCAAAATATGTGTTTGGGAGGGAAGAAATAGCAGTCACTGAGTAGAAGAGGGACCTTGGTGTCCTCATCACGGCTGACCTCAAGGCCACAAGTAAATTCCAAAAGATGGTAGGGTAGGCTAACAGAATGCTGGGATGCATAGGGTGGGTATTACTAGCAGAAGGAGGAGGTCATTATGCCTCTGCACAAGATGTTGGTCAGGCCCCAACTTGTGTACTGTATCCAGTTCTGGCAACCATCTGAAAAGGACATTGAGAGGGTGGAGGCTTCCAAAGGAGAGCCACCAGAATGGTTCACGAGCTGTGAGGAGGGCATAAGAGACAGACTGAAGGATCTACATATATACTCCCTGGAGGAAAGGAGGGAGAGGGGGGACATGATTGAGACCTTCAAATATCTAAAGAAGTTTAACAGGGTACAGGAGGGAAGCTTATGTCAGAGAAAAAAGGGATCATCAACTAGGGGTCATGGCATGAAGCTGAAGGGAGGAAAATTTAGGGGAAATATAAGAAAGTACTTTTTCACGGAGAGGGTGGTGGATGCCTGGAATGGGCTGATGGATGAGGTAGTACAGGTTGAAACTGTCTCTGGTTTCAAGTATGCATGGGACAGACACAAGGAAATACTGAGGGTGCAGGGGATGGGGTGACCTTAACTAGGGGAGTCAGGGGGAAACAAGGGAACAATTAGAGGCTGAGAAGTGGATTCTCAATTGATAAGATGTTTTCGTAGTTTTGGCAATGAAGTTTGTTTGGTAGTTCATGAGTTAAGTTAGGGATTTAAAGCATAGTTTAGTGGGGAAGTAAGAGTAGTGTAGGAGTGAGATTTTGTATTTTTAGTTAGAGCAGTACGTAGTGCACCTGTAAAACACAGCCATTTTGGCTTATTTCACTTATTTTGTTGGTGGAGTGCTTTCCTGCTTACTGTGTTGGCATATTGCAGAGTGTTTCTTCTGGCGAATACCATGGACTGGTCTCTAATTACTAGATGAGACTGCTGGAGGAAGTGCTGGAGGTTAGAGAAGAGAGATGAGCATTACCGCAGTGGAGGAGCAGTATGTTCAGGTTTCTCGGTCTGTTGTTGGAGCCAGCTGTATTGCATGTCAGATTTTATGGATGCACCTCTGGTTCCTGAAAGGATCTTCTTAAGAGCTGCAGAGCTGTGATGACCAGATGAGAGGATGTCTGGTCCTCTAGGAGAAGAGTGGTGTATTCTTGATTTTTGTACTGCTCAGCAGACCCAGCAGTATTGCTGGCAGAGTACTGCTGCAACTGAGGCAGTGGAATTTGCTGGCAGGTCAACAAAGGGTCCGGAATGCAGCCGAGTCTGCCATGGCTTGTGCAATCGATAACTGACTGGCTATTGGTTGTGGGAAAGGGGAGAGTTTGTTGGTGCCCCCAACCAACTGTTGTTTGTGGAGAGGAGTTGTGAAGCCTGGCTGATGCTGTGCTCCCAATGTAACATCTGTGAGAAAGTGTAGGTTGTGGTCTCTAAGCCTGCCTGTGAAATCTGTGCTCAACAGTGGAGAGCATCACACTAAAGGTACTGTGAATTCAGCATCTGAATCATAATCAGACCTGTGGGTAGTGAGAATGCCCTCAGGGATTGAAACATTATTCCAGTTTTATAATAAGGCTGTGAGAGAGCCTACTTTAAAAGGACAGTCTATTTGTTAACAACTGCTTTGTGGATTTGACCTAGGGAGTGTGAGTCCCTTGGTCTCTTTGGATTTGCACTGTATTGGGGAGCATGAGCCCCTTAGAACTTTTTAAGAACTTATCAGATTGATGGACAAATTGGTGCACTATGGATTTCATTAATTTATACAGGACTGCCTGGATCTTATTAATTTTGTAAAAGTTTGGGGATGGAAAGGGAGTGAAAGTTTTCATTTCAGTGACTGAGTGAGTGGTGCATGAATGATATATGTGGGTGTGTGGCTGTGGTGAATTTGTTTTTGAGTGTTACTTTGTTGGGTGGGTTGGGTATTTACATTAGGTTTGGTACATATAGAACTTTGGGTCACTAAGTTTATTATCAATAGACAGGATGTGGTGGTATATGCCTATAAGGTGCAGTTCCTCAGTGGCCCATCTGAGCGACCTCCAGCCTTTTGAGCTCCCCTCCTTATTGGCGAGACATGTCGAGATGCAGGGCCTGGGGATTGCTCAAGGGAGGAGGGCTGGTGGGGGCCAAGGAGTGACTGCTGGAGAGTCAGCGATTTGGTGATGAGGCCCAGGGCTGCCCTGGGGTGAAATAGGCACTAGAGAGAGGTCCTCCTTGTCTGATCCCTATACCATAGGGCTCCAAACAAGATAGTGGGTAGGCGGTTGTTGATCAAGCAGTTCCCACTCATCCGAACTGGGCTGTGTTGTGTAATCCAGGTCGATGAGGAACAAGACTGCTATAAAGCAGACTTGGTTTCCTCAGTAGACCTGGCTTGCATCACAGAGACTTGGCTGGATGAAAATGCTGCCCCATTTTGGAGGCAGTGGTTCTGGCTGGGTACTCTGTGATAAACACCCTGAGGAAGGATCGCAGAGGCGCAGGAGTGGCCATTTGTTTTAAAACCAGCCAGGGCCTCATGGTGCTATCAGTGGGCTCTACCAGGTCATTTAAGAATGTTGTCATATTAGGGGTCCTGCCACAGGCTCCAGGATCCTTCTAGTTTACTGGCCACCAGGCAGTGTAAGAAATTCCTGCAGGAGATTGAGACTTCTTCGCCCGGCCTGGTGTTGGAATCCTCCAGATGGTTAGTTCTGGGGTATTTCAATGCCTGAGTCAAGACGGACTCTCTTCATTTGGTCTTGACCTCTTACTGAGTATGGAAGCTCTGGGCCTGTTGCAGGTTGTTACCTCAGTGAACCACTCGCATGGCCACACACTGCATCTGGTGTTCACACTGGGTCTTAGGGTTGATGACCTCATGATTGATCCAGTTGTATGGTTAGATTATAGCACCATAAGGTTCCTGTTTGGGCCCTCAGGTCCATCCTCTGTGGAGATGGTCTGGTACCACCCTTTGTGGGGATTGTCCCCAACAGGTCTGCAGGCAGCGCTGGACCTATCGAGTGTGGAAATTGCATGTGTGAGGGATTTGGAGGAGGCAGTGATGGCCTATAATAGGTCTGTCACTGCAGCCTTCAACTCCATCCCACCCATCCATGGCCAGCCCTTATCTACTCATCAGAGGTCCCTTGGTTCAATGGGAACTCAGGGAGTTAATGATTAAGGCCAGAGGTTGGAGAGACGCTGAAGGAGATCTGGACTGTTGGAGGACAAATTGGCTTTGAGATCACACTATGGTGATTATCATAGGGCAATCTCCAAGAAGGGGGATTGCTGTGGCAAGGAACAGACCCACTCAGCTCTTCCATATGGTGGATGGATTGTCAGTGTAGCTCAGTTGGTAGCACATCTGCCTCTGGACCAGAAGGTTGTGGGTTCTCATCTCACACTGGGATTGGACTCATACCTGAAATGGTAACATCTGAGTGCAGTATTAGGGGGTGCTGTACCGCTGGGGTGTGCCATCCTTCAAATGAGACATTAAACCAAGGTCCCTTCTACCCATCCTGGTGCTGCCTTGGTGGGTGTCCAGGTGGAGAGTGAAAGACCCAGATCCTCTTTGAAGTAGGGGATATTCGTGTGTCCTGGCCAACATTCCCTTTCCATTAACTGGATCATGCATTGGCCATGCTGTTTGTGGGTGTAGATGTACAATATGGCCACCACAATACATTCAGCCACTTCACTACCAGTCTAGCATTGCTTGCAAAAGTGCTTTGGCATACACTGTGTATGAAAAGGGCTATATAAATGCTGATTCTTCTTTTCCTTCTTCTACATTGACCAGTATCCATTTGGGAGAAGCAAGTTCAAGCACAAGGTGCGAGGAGTTTTTCTCTGTTCTTTGCTGATAAAGTGTTCTCTATCAGGACTAAGATCTCCTCCATTGTTGCCCAAAAAGCATGCAGCATTGAACCGGGAATGTGTCAGGGCACCCCTCTTGTCTGGGGTGAGTTTGATCCAGTTGGAGTGGAAGAGGCAGTCAAGACAGTCTTGAAGCTGTGACCAACATACTGTGAACTAGACCCAGGCCCAACCCGAATTTTGGTTGGCTTTGTTGGCCTGATTGGATCTGTGGTTGTTGAGATTATCTGGTGTTCCTTGGGAAGTGGGGTCTTTCCTGTAGCCTTGAAAGGGTATCCAGTGAGAGATAGCGACTGAATATGACGACAAGTCAAAAGCGGCGACTCATAAACAACACTATCCTCATGGGCTATTCTGCAAGGGTAGTGACCATATGCAAGGCAACTGTAGTGGAGTTTGACTGGAAGGTGAGGGATAGGAAGAAGAGTTTTTCAGGGATAGTGTGCCTGATGGAGCTGAACTAGCCATGTGGTGTGGTGGTGAGGTGACTAGCTCAGCGCAGCAGGTACTGGGTTTGGGGCTGGGCCTGGGGACCAGGAAACTTTGCTGCTGGCTGCGCTGCCATTTTCCTGTGCAATCCAGAATATCGCCACCTCCCGACATGCACCCCTGGAATTAGTAATCTTTAAGCGAGGTGTGGGGCACAGCCCCCCCCAAAAAAAACCTTAGTCTAGTTGCCAGATGTTTGGTCGCCCACATGTGTATATCACCGTTTTGCTTTTCTGCGATATACACTCACCATAATAGTGATGTTCTGTACCTTCAGCTGCCTGGAGACAATCTCTGCTGTCTGCAGCTAGTACAGAATGTGGTGGCCATGCTGTTCACTGAGGTTTCCAGATTTGACCATGTCACGCCGGTAATTTAATCAAGCCTATGACTTGAATAGAGAATGATCACTAAAGGTTCTTTATTATACTGACCACCATGTTTTTAGGTTTAAGTCATAGATAGATATATTTAAAATAAAGAAATAAATAAAATAAAAAAATTGTTAATACTCTGCAATGTGTGGTTGTAAATTTTGTTTTTTAATTTTCTGAGGATGTCTGTTTTTAAATGTTGTACAGCACTCCCTAGCCTCTGGGAAGGGGTGCTATATTATTAAAGTATCTATCTATCTATCTATCTATCTGTCTATCTATCTATCTATCTATCTATCTGTGTATCTATATCATGGGCAGACTAGGTGGGTCATGCATCGGTTCTTGTTTGCCAGCAATTGTATGAATGTATGATACCACCTGCTTGACCATTGAAAAGCTAGCTACATCTGTAAACAGTAGAGCCTCCCATTTCTTAATCAATCAGTCCAGAAAAGGATATTGCTTTGCCTGCATCTTAGACAGCTACGTTTTCTTGTCTAAATTGTCCTACTCTTTTTTGACAATTTCTGCAAAATGCTCAAATTTGGGGAACTATTTAAAAGTGTTTTCTGAAGTTAATAAAATTAGATTCACTTTCAGCAGCACAGGAGACTGGTTTTCCTATACTGTAGCAATAAAATCCTACTAGTCTCTTCAACCAGAAACAAAGTATATTCACCATCAAACAAAGATGGGACTGATGAAGCATAGGATTGCTCTACCTACTTCCCTTTTATCTTTTTTACCTATAGTGTCTGCAAGTCAGAAGCCATAAAACTAGTACTGGTCTTGCTAGAACAGAACAAGCAAAGCAAACCATACATAGACAATCTCACACTTTAATAGCACAATCTACATTTCTTACTGAATGACAGGGACCTGAAAATGCCACAATGCTATTCTCTCTGACAAATAGTAAACAGAATAATATTTGTACAGCAAAAACCTTTGCTATTGCATCACAAAATTACAGTAGAGATTTCCTTTAGCTGTTGTAACTGGTATTAAAGTTTTTGTGTACTTGTGTCAGTTTTGCACCCTTTGTGCAGTCTGTAGGAAATGGCATCACATTTCTCTGAAGTTTTGGCAATTCTTGCACTCTAGTGTAAAAACATTCCTTCAATTGCTGGACATAGTCTCAAAACACATCTAAAATGACACAAATACAAATAAGTGCTGAACATGATGCAGCTATGGCAGAAGAAAATTGACGAATTGCATCAAAGATGCAGTCAAGGAGTGAGGAGGTGATTCTGCAGCTGTACAGGTCACTGGTGTGTCCACACTTGGAGTACTGTGTGCAGTTCTGGCACCACTTAATGAAGGACATCAAACAGTTGGAGGGGTACAGAGGCGGGTGACCAAGATGTTAAGTGAGATGAGGGAAAAGCCCTACGAGGATAGGTTGAAGGCACTCAATATGTACTCCCTGAAGGACAGAAGGGACAGGGGTGACATGATACAGACATTTAAGTACTTGAAGGGTGTAAATAGGGTTAGCCCTGAGGGCATGTTTAAGTTTAGGAAGGAAGGTATCACAAGAGGACAGAGACTGAAATTGGAGGGGGAGAGGTTCAGAAGAGAGACAAGGAGTCACTTTTATACAGAGAGGGTGGTGACGGTGTGGAATGCATTGCCTGAGGAACTAATTTTGCAGACATCTGTGGGGTGATATAAGAGGAGTGGGACAGGGTTAAGAGCAAAATCAGAATAGGGAAGGGTGTGGAAGATGGGGGTAACTCAGACAGTGTAATCAGCAAGGAAGGGGGGAGGGGGTTGGCGGCAGCATCAGTACTCAACCCCGAGAGCTGCACACTCAAGCAGATGTTATAGACCATAAGGCCTGTATCTGCTGGCTTCTTCTTTATAAGTTCTTAAAATGTGACAATGATGAACAGGAAAAGACAAATGTCCAGAATTAACTGTAACCAAAAAGGTTACCAACTAGTGGAAAAATACAAAACCAACCAGGCTGAAGAAAAGAAATATCTTGAACATCTTGTCATGGCAAGAATGGTACAGATTCTTTATGTCAGTATTGGTTAAGAGATTATCAGACAAAAAATAAAAATATTAGAAATTAAATATTTTTGTTTCAAAGTGGTAAATGTGAATAATGAATATTTAGATTGATTAGCCAATAGAAGTATCATTTTATGTTTTCTTTAACATTTGTGGAGCAATGGACAGTTATGTATATCTTGAATAACTGCATTTAATAATTAAGATTGTTTGTAGGGTACTGGGTAGCTGTGCCACTAGGTTCCCACATTTTAGCTGTGGTTTTATTTAAGAAGAACATAATTTGATGAGTTTTTCTCAGATATTATGGGGTAATAGGGTAATAGGAAGTTAACTTAAATGAAATACTAAAGGAAAACATATGTATATACAGTTGTGTATACAGAGGCTATTTCTATTGTGTTAAAAATAATGTTATTATTTTAATAATGTTTATAGGTATATCAGTTTTTCTGGGGATGTGGTCAGTCTAGGTACAATGAATCATGGAATTAATGATGTGCTCACAGATTGTCTGTGTCTGGTGAAAAATAAAACAATTAAAAATAATACTGGTGAATGGGTCTATTACTCCACGATGTGTTGGAATGTATGTTACCCTGTATTATACAATGGTAAGAAAAAATCCTGGACTCTGATTGGTCAGTCTTGGGCTGGACCTGTGATGTTATCCCAGTACAACATCACGGATCTAGTCTCAGCCTCACTGTAAACCTGCAGATGATTGTTTGCTTGATTTGTTTCTGCTTGATTGTTTAATCGTCTCTTAAAAAACAAAAATATTTTTCCACACAAAAACATCTTTAAAATTATTTTTTTATTCTGTATAACAATGAGCCA
The DNA here is from genome assembly GCA_016271365.2 of Neoceratodus forsteri. Lineage (NCBI taxonomy): Eukaryota > Metazoa > Chordata > Ceratodontiformes > Ceratodontidae > Neoceratodus > Neoceratodus forsteri. The sequence continues at coordinate 839,872,235 of CM028131.1, forward strand.
TTGTATAATATCAATAATGCCCTCCAGGGTGTGTGTCATTTAGGATAACATCACGCCTCAGTCGTTGGGCCTTTTCGGCCTCTTGACCTCGTGCTCTACACCTGGAGTGCGTTATCCCAGCACTGACTACACACCCTGTCGGGCATTATATGTAAGTAAATGACTAGTCCAGTGACAATGAGAACGATGCAGAAATAATATTTTCCATATCTTCTTGTTTTGTTTATTGAACAGATAGAGACCGTATTGTTTTTAAATATAGATAAAATGACATAAACCTCTGGAAGATGTGTAGACCTCAGTAGATAATATTGCCTTAAGCCTACAACTTTGGATAGTGTAAGCCATTGTAGGTCAATAGATCATTTCCCTCAAACTAATAATTTTCCATTATATCACTCACTTACAGTCTGCATATGTATTACTTGTTTCTATTTAGATGTATACCCACAAAAACATGCTGAGCTGAGTAAAGCAACTAGTTTCCATGTTGTCCTGTACAAAGGGTACACAGACTATACATACAATCAATAGTCAAAATAAAATAGTGATCAAACAATATACAGTATGTATAATCTACAGTATATGTATAAGCAAGCAAGAACACAGGATAATGTTGAATTTAGGCTATAATAACTACACACCACAAGTCGATTGTGAGCACAAAACAAAGTCATATGCCTCAAACTACACAGGCAGTACTGTTATGTCAGCAATAATACTCAACAAGGTGTGCTTTATCATATTGGCAAGCATCAGGTGCATTGTGAGACTCAAGGTGAAGCCAAGTGCCTTATGCACACAAGAAGTGCCAATATCCTATGATAAAGCACACCTTTATTTATTTATTTAGCTTTTGTTGACCAGGTAAGTACACTAGACAAGACATTTGCCTATTTTCAGGTATGACCCAGGAGAGTACAATGAAATACAAGTTCATACAGAGGACAACATGATACAAATTAGGCATTACACAGAATCAGGTAGAACCAGATGAACATAACACAGGCAGTCAGTAAACACAGTTAGAATAGGAACAAAATATATACATAGAGTCACCAAGGCTATGAACAGTGCATTATACAATTCTATACAGCTCAGAACCCCCAAAATAGAGCTGCAGTCAAAGCATCATCTGAAACAGAGAGTAAATACATTATATACAGAGCAGAACCCAAGCAGGCAGGATGAATCAGCAGGACCTGCGCAAGGGTACCAAAAGAAGGACATATAAGTCCAGTGCAGGGGACCAAGGTTAATTATGATGGTTTAGGACAACCACATGCAGAGGAGAGCTTCAAGTAATTCCACAGGAGCTTCAAAGGCATGAGTGGGAGGGAAGGAGCGGACCTGGGTGGGAAAGGAGTTCCATACTCTGGGGGCATAATGAAGCAAACTCCCTGTCCCCATTTGCGTTCAAGTGGCAGGAACTTTGAGAACAGCAGGTCCCAATGACCTAAGGGAGTAAGAAGAGGAGGCAGCCGATTTGAGAAGCTCAGCCAGTCCTGTGGTGGGCAATTCTGAGAACCTTGCACGTGAAGCTGTCCAGGACACAATTCATGTGGTTGGGTGGGGAGAGCCAATTAAGTTTGTTATACAGGTCACAGTGCTGGGTGAGGTGAAGGGCAGCAAGTGCAAAGTGGAAAATGTTATTATAGGCTATGTTCCACCTAGAGAGGTGAACTTTGGAGGTGCATGCAAACAGGATGAGTCCATAGCAGAGAGAAGGGAGAAACATACCTCTGGCCAGTGCAAGGTGAGCAGCAGATGTAAGATTGTTCTTTGCTCTGTAGGCCAGACCCAGTTTGCAGTTGACAGCTCTGCATACATTTTAGATATGATAATCAAGGTCAAACTGGGGGTCAAGTGTCACCCCAAGGTAGTTGATGGAGTCACTGATTCAGACAGGAGTACCATCAATATGGCAGTGTCAGTGGCTCAGTAGGTAGCTCAGTAGGTAGCACACTCACCTCTGAGGCTGGGAGATCAGAGGGCTGTGGGTTCAGTTCCCACATCTGGCACTTGGGTTAATATCCCAATACTAACACTGTAGTGCAGCATGAGAGGGGTGCTGCACTTCTGAGGTGCCATCTTTTGGATGAGACGTTAAACCGAGGTCCCATCTGCCTGGATTGGTGGTAGTTCAGGTGGATGTCAAAGATCCCATGGCACTTATTGAAAAGAGTAGGGGTATTTCCCCAGTGTCCTGGCCACATTTCCCTCGTTCACTAAAAAATACCACCCACAGCTTAATCTGGTTCAAGGTCAGTTGGCATTCATCTGTATACTCCTTCCCCGGGTCATACCTGAAAATAGGCAGGATTTGTCTAGTGCACTTACCCGGTCAACAAAACTAAATAAATAAACAAAGAAATACCAGTAATACTCAGTGGGCAGGAGGCCTTTATCTTGGCCAGGGACCCAAAAAGCATGGCCTGAGTTTTTAAGGTTGAGGATCAGCTGGTGGATCATTATCCAGGACTGAATATTCTGAAATCCTCACTTAGTTGGTGGTTGATGACCCCAATGTCACAGGAATGGGTGAGGATAACCAAGTCATCCACATATAGGATAGAGCTACAGTTGGAAGAAGTAGAGGGCAGATTATTGACAAAGATAGAGAAGAGAAGGGGCCCTAGGACTGAACCCTGGGGGACACCAGAGGTCACAGGAGTGGTAGCCAAGAGGACCTTCCTAAATTTATTAAGTTGCTGTCTGCCCTCGAGGTAATTAGTAAAGTATCTTAGGACAGGTGGGGACAGACCAAGGGACCAAAGTTGAGAGCAAAGTAAGACATGGTCAACTAGGTTGAAGGCCTTAGATAGGTCAATGAAGATGGTGCCTGAGAACTTACCCTGGTCCATAGCTGCCCTGATCCCAGAGGAGACAGTGACAAGGGTGGAGGACATACTGTGCCCTTTGTGAAAGCCATACTGCACGGGAGCCAGTAGCTCATGGGCCTGAATATACTCGACTTGCCCAGTCACAACTTTCTCCAGAAGTTTACTGATAGCCGAACAAGATGGCTATCGGTCAGTAGTTGTCGAGATCTTGGGTTGCCCTGTTTGAGAACAGGGACAATCCCTCACCACCTTCCAGAGATCAGGAATAACTTCAGAGGCTAGGGACATGTTGAAGATATGGGCCACTGGGGAGACAATGTAAGAGGCACCAAGATGGAGGAGCTTAGGTTCCATGCTATTGTGGCCAGCACTAGAGAGAGAGAGGGAAGACCAGAGAGAGAGAGAGGTCTCTGCATCTTCTGTGCCATCACAGCCCTGAAGTAGAGTAACGCATGGTAGATAGGGGCTGACTGTGGGGCAGAGTCAGGATATGACTATCATTCCCACCAGTGGAGAATAGGGAGGTGAAGGCAGACAGATCTGAGAAGTGGGAGTTGAATGCATTGGTGATGGTTAGTGGATTGTTACAATTATATCAATCTATGAGCATGTCAGAGACCCCACAGTTGGAGGAACCACTTACTATACTTTAAATGTTCCTCCAGAAATTCCTAGGGTCCTTAGCTGAATTTAGTAAGGCAGTTTTGCAGTATTCAATTTTGGCAGCCCTGATTGCTTTTTTGCATTCATTCTTGAGCCTTCAATATTGCTGAAATATGGTCTGGTCCATAGTGACCTTGAAGCTGGCCCAGCACTTGTCTCTAGCCCTCATGAGGGCTAGGATGCTCCCATGCAGCCACTTACTGGCAGTCCCCCTTACCCTCCACTTGATAAGAGGGGCATGCTTGTCCAGCAGTGCCCCAAAGGTGCTGAGAAAATCAGTAATAGCAGTGGAAGAGTCTTGAGCATTTAGCACTGCAGATGAGTTTGTAAGCATCAGATCCTCATGGAAGGATCCCAGGTCAAACCTGGAGAAATCCCTTACTTGGATGATTTTGTGAGGAATTTTCTGGGAGGAGATCTTCCATACACAGTACACAGGGGTGAGGTCAGAGATAGAGTCAGGAAGGGTACCACAGGAGCTGATCCTCTCAGGTCTATTGGACAGGATCCAGTCTAGGAGGGAGCTAGTACGCCAGTGGTAGACCACCTAGTGGACTCCTGAATAAGTTGAGACAAGGAGAGGCCAGCAAGCAGAGGTTCATACAGTTTAGTGTTTCCTCCAAACCAGTTTAAATTTAAGATCTCCCAAGATCATTAGCTCACTATCCCCAGTCTTAGCACCAACAGTATCAAGGATGTAGGATGACCCAGACAGACCACCCTTGGGGGGATTGTATGTACAGATGGTGTGTAGCTTCTTAGTGTCCCTGAGTAATAGGACTGTGTGAAGCAGCTCACAAGAAGACAGTAAGGGCTGTTGGTAGGATACAACTTGAAGTGAATTGTTGTAATTATGCACTGGACTGATGTAGCAACCCATGCAATGAAGTAAAAAAAAGAAAACAAGACATAAACACAGGTTTATTTTTTTTTTAAATGGTACAAGTATATTAGTACATAAAATAGTTCACTGTAAGACTATTAATCAGAATAGCTGTCATCACTTTTAACTTTTTTCAATAAATATTGAATAAACAACATAGAACAAACAGTTAAACTATTATAACTTCAATAAATAGGATAAACCATGCTTTTTTATATTTAGTTAACCATTTGGAAATTCTGCAACTGAATACAACTGAATATCAGTTACTGCCACTTTAAATTTCAAACTGTTAAGGTTTGTGAATGTTAAATTGCACATTATTATGTAGTGTCCCCACTTTTAGATAGTGTTGAAACTCACTGGGAAGAGCAGGGAGGTCCTGCACTTTACAGGAATGCACGCCTTATTTTTTTCTGGAGTCTCTTCTTGTGTGGGTTCATTGGTGGGGGTGGGCTCTGGAGGTCCTGTGAGCTGTGAAGCAGCTAAAGTGGAGGTTGGCAACCACAGAGAGAATGAAAAAAGATTCCTTCATACAAAACAAGAATTGGAAAAAAACTAAATTCAAAATCTTTTTTCATATAAGGGCACCCTTTTTCATATGAACAAAAAAAAAATATGAAAAAGGATTCCTTCATACGAAGCAAGAATCAGAAAAAACCCTAAGTCCAAAATCTTTTTTTTTGTATGAGGGAAGCCTTTTTCTTATGCACGAACAGAACCATATAAAAAAATGATCCCTTCATACAAAAAAATAATTTGGACTTAGGATTTTTTTTCCAATTCTTTTTTCATATGAAAGGATAATTTTTCATCTTTTTTTTGGTTCATATGAAAAAGGATGCCTTCCTATGAAAAAAGAATCAGGAAAAATAACTAAGTCCAAATTTGTTATATGAAGGGATACTTTTTCATATGGCTAGATTCCTTTTTCATATAGCCATATGAAAGAAGAAAACTGAGTCACAAAAAAGGACAAGTCCAAATTCCTTTGTTGTATGAAGGGATCCTTTTTCATATGGCTAAATTCCTTTTTATATAGCCATACAAAAAAAGACAACTGAGTCACGAAAAATGATGTTAAAATGAAAAAATAAATCTGGGGGGTCATTTTTCCAGAAATTAATTGCAGAATCCACCTAACAGGGTCCTGATAAGTAAGATAATATGTGTTGGTGTGTATGCAGAATGTCATTTTTGTGGGTTTTGAAAAAAACATTTGGGAAAAAAAACAGAAACAAGAAGGTGGCCATATGAAAAAGGATTTCTTTCCTTATGAAAAAGTTTTTTTTTTTCTCAGAAGAAGCCAGAAGTGGAAGGAAACCTGTTCAATTCAGTGCTTTACAGTAACTGGTAATTGCTATTTTTCTTTTAAACTTAGATTGTGGGCTTTTAGTGATACTGTACTTTCTTTGTTGTCTTTACTCAGAATTGTTTTTGGGCTGTTAAAAATTTAAAACGCAGTGGTGGTGTAATTCTTTGCTGTCTTTAATTGCTGCAAATTTTCACCCCTTCCCCTTCCCCCAACTCTTAATTATATGCCCTGTTAAATCTGATTGACCGGAGCTAAACACAGGGTACAGTAAGGGGTGTGGAGTAAGAGGGGCATAAGGGTGAAGAAGCCCACCTTCAGCACGACAAGTGTTTTGATTCATTTATTTATTTCTTGGTTTATTTTCTTTTTTAAAAAAGAAAAGTATCTGAGGATCAGTGGCAAGATTTTTAGGACAGCAAATTAATAAAAAGGGAACTAGGAGAGCTTCAGTAGCAGACAAGTAGTGGAATAGCAGTATAACTGCAGTATAATGTGGGGAGTGGTGCAATGCAGTGGCTGTGGGGCAGCCATATTCAGGCAAACTTTCTGGACACTGAGGTGCTGCCCTATCTGCATGCATCTCTCTGGACTGTGGGATGAGGTAGCCAGACTCAGAGCCGAAGTAAACTGGGTCAGGAGTACCACTACCCCTATCCAGAGACCACCCAGTCCAATGCAACTGCCTCAAAGGATGCAGAGAGTGATGAGCACTTGGATGACAGTGGGCTCAGGGAGGGTTAGGAGGGTCAGACAGAGGCACATCCCAGATCCTATTACACTCAAGAACTCATATGCCACACTGGCAAACAGGGACAACCAAATAGAGGTACCCAGAGAAGTGGAAGGAAAGGATGTGGAGGTTAGCCAAGGAGGTGACCCCAGCAGGAAAGCAGTGGACCCCAGAGGTGGAGGAAGCAAATCCTGGTGGGGACTCCATCATAAGAGGGATCCAGCTAGGAACACAGGAGGATGATTACAGGGAGGTGAGGTGCCTACCAGGTGCCATGGCATGGAGGAATGGAAGGAAGATCCTGGGGAACACTGGGAAGGCAAAACGGGAGGGTGAGCTGGATGTCATTATTCACCTAGGTACTAATGACCTGGCAAATGGGGAGCTAAAGGAAGTTCAGGAAGAGTTTAGGAAATTGGGAAGGGGTCTCAAGCAAGTAGCTACTTCTGTCACTTTCTCAGAAGTACTACCTGCGAGAGGCAAGGGAGAGCATAGGGTGCATGCACCAGAACTTTAACTCATGGTTGAAGAACTGGTGCTGTGAGGAAGGGTTTGGATTCATTGGTGACTGGGGACCCACCTGGAGGATGGAGGTTTGTTCTGCCTGATGGCCTGCATCCATCCTGAGGGGAATCCAAGTCAATGACAAGGTTTAAATGCTACATTGACAAGCATTTAAACTAGCAAAGGGGGGTGGCAGGCCAGCAAGGAGGGTACCTACTTGCTCACCCCCCACAGCTAGCAGTGGAACCAGTGAACCAGAGGAGTGGCTATCTCTACAAAGCAGTGTGCAAAAGATGGAGATTAGCAACCAAGAGGTGGATAGGCAAAAAAGGGGCAAAATTCAGCAGAAGGGCAGACAACAAGGAGAACCAGGGATAAAGGACACCCAAGGAAGGGGCTGGAGTAGAACAGTGAAACAGTCCAGGGAGGTCAAACCATGGAACGCCATGTGTGCAAATTCCAGGAGCCTTAGCAACAAGATGGAAGATCTGGAGGCTGTCATGGTGCAGTCATACCTGGACATTGCGGCCATCACTGAAACCTGGTGTAATGATAACCACGACTGGGAGATGGCCATACCTGGCCACAACATATTCAGAAGAGACAGGGCAGGCAGGAAGGGAGGAGGAGTGGCACTGTATGTGAAAAATGACATAAGGGCCACAGAGATCCAGGAGGAACAAAATGGGGGAGAGATACTGTGGGTTAAGCTGGAAAGGAAAATGGGGCCAGCTATCTGCACAGGTGTGGTCTATAGACCACCAGCCCAGGAGGAAGAAACAGATAGGAAGCTGATGCTAGCCATCCAAAGGATGGTAGACAAGGGTGAGGTAGTACTGGTTGGAGACTTCAGTATTCCAGACGTGGACTGGAGCATCCCAGCAGCAGCATCAACTAGGAGCAGATTTATCCTGGAGTCCTTCAGGTGCCTTCAAGCAACTGGTCATGGAACCAACTCGGCAGAAGGCAATACTGGACCTTGTACTCACAAACAGGGACAGTGTGATGGGGTAACAGTGGAGGAGCACCTGGGGAACAGTGACCACCAGTCATTGTGGTTTGAAATCACAGAAAGAGCAGAACCAAACCACACAAAAACATGTATCCTGGATTTTAGGGGGGCAGACTTTGGGAAAATGGGGAGGTACTTGAAAGAGGCATTAAGGGGAATGGGGCAGGAATCGGGGTTGAGGAACAGTGGGCAGTATTTAACATGGGGATTACAAGAGCAACAGAATTATGCATTAAGCAGGTTAGCAAGAGGAAAAGGAAGAGGAGACCATTATGGTTTTCCAAAGAGGTAGCAAAGAAAGTGAAAGCCAAAAAGATTGCATTCAAGCAATACAAAAAGACACAGGCAGAAGGGGATAGGGAGAAGTACCAGGAGAAGCAAAGGGAGGCAGGGAGGTCAGTAAGGGAAGCCAAATCCCAGACAAAAGAACACATTGCAAAATTAGTGGTTAGAGGGGACAAAACCTTTTACAGGTACATAAGTGAAAAAAGAAAGGCAAAGGAAGGGATAGTGAGACTGAAGGGGGAGGATGGAGGCCGTGTGGAGGATGACAACAGTAAAGCTGACATATTGAACAGGTATTTCTGTACAGTCTTTACTGAGGAAGAGGAGGGTAATGGGTCTGAAGGGAGTACAAGGGGTGAGAATGGTGCAGAAATGGACACAAGTCCCTTTACATGAGAAAGGGTCCTGAAGGAATTGGAAGTAATAAGAGTTGATAAAGCAATGGGGCCAGATGGGGTGCACCCCAGGGTCCTTAAAGAACTAAGAGAGGTGGTGGCTGAACCTCTGGTTATCCTGTTTAGCCGATCACTGGAAACAGGGGAGGTACCCAAAGACTGGAGGATAGCAGATGTAGTCCCCTTATACAAAAGTGGGAACAAAGAGGACGGGGAACTACAGACCAGTCAGCCTCACCTCTGTAGTAGGGAAGATCATGGAAGCACTACTGAAGGAGAGATTGGTGGAACATCTGGTTGTCAATGGACCACAGGACCCAAGGCAGCATGGTTTCTGCCAGGGAGGTCATGTCAGACCAACCTTGATGAATTTTTGACTGGGTGACTAGGGAGGTGGATCAGGGGAGGACAGTGGACATGGCCTATCTGGACTTCAGGAAGGCCTTTGACACTGTGCCACATAGAAGACTATTACACAAACTGGGGAATATGGGTGTGGGCAGGACAGTAGTGTGGTGGGTAGGTAACTGGCTGGGTGGCAGGACACAGATGGTGGTGGTAAATGGCTGTCACTCCACAGAGGGAAGAGTGACCAGTGAGGTACCACAGGGATCAGTGTTGGGACTGGTCCTATTCAACATCTTCATCAGTGACATTCGCAGGGACCTAGAAGGCAGAATTTCACTGTTAAGCTGATGACACAAAGCTCTGTAACAGAGTAGACACACCAGAGGGTGTAGACAGAATGAGAAGGACCTGCAGAAACTTGAAGAATGGTCAGGATTTGGCAGTTGAAATTCAATGCAAAGAACTGCAAGATAATGCATATGGGGCACAAAAACCCTGGCACAATATATCAGTTGGGGGGTGAGGATATAGCATGCACCAAGCAGGAAAGGGATCTTGGGGTTATCATCTCTGAAGACCTCAAGGTAGGGAAACAGTGTGACAAGGCAGCAGGTAAAGCAAATAGGATGCTGGGATGCATAGGCAGGGGCATCACCAGCAGGAAAAGAGAGGTCATAATTCCACTATACAAGACACTAGTGAGGCCCCACCTGGAGTACAGTGTACATTTCTGGGGATCTTACCTATGTAAGGACATAGACAGGGTAGAGAAGATTCGGAGGAGGGCAACAAAGATGGTGCATGGATTGCATCACAAGTCCTATGAGGACAGGTTGAAGGAACTGAACATGTACTCCCTGGAGGAGAGGAGGGAGAGAGGGGATATGATAGAGACATACAAGTATCTTACAGGGAGGAACAGGGTGCAGGAATACACTATTTTTAAGCAAAAAGATGTTCCAGGACTAGAGGGCATGAGATGAAGTTGGAGGGAGGACGATTCAGAGGAAACGCGAGGAAGAATTTCTTCACAGAATGGGTGGTGGAAGTGGAACACCCTGCCAGAGGAAGTGGTGGGGGCGGAAACAATCACGGGATTTAAGAATGCATAGGATAGACATAAAGGAATTCTGGAGATCAGGGGTAAGGGGCAACAGACTTCTAGGAAAACATAAACTGAACTTACAAGCTCAAATGGGCAGACTGGGTGGGCCATAGGCCCTTATCTACTGACACTGTCTATGTATCTATGTATTACCCCCATATGAAAAGGATCCTTTTTTGCATGGACCAGATTCTTTTTTTGTTCCAAGCAGCTGTCCAAAAGTCTATACAGAGCATGCTCAGAATCAAAATTTTAAAATTTAATAACTTTGGAATGAATTGATATTTTTTCTCCAAAGCAGCAAAAGAAACTACTTTGACCTAAGCCCTTTATAGCCTAAACATTTCAGACACAAATTCTAAACTGTCTGGGCACTAGATGATGAGAAAAACAACAAAAAAAAAAAAAAACCTTGGCTTACTTTCACTTTTTTCACTACCGCATTTTGGAATCTGCACATCAAACTGGAACAAAACCTGGCATGTCAGAAGATCTACTCCCCCCCCCAAAAAAAAAAACCACACACACACACACACTCCTGACTCGAGCCTGCAGAATTTCGTTCAAATTCACTGACTGGTTATGAAGCTATTAAAGTGCAAAGTTTAAGGTTTAACATAGAAACCCCTGCTCAACGCTAATTATAATGATGCTACCACACTACTATAACATACCATTGAATAAAGGTATGAGGCAGGTAATATAGCCTGCCTCTACCACAGGAAGCTCACTGCATCTCAATTAATATTCAATTACTCACCTTCCATATTTCAAGGTGCAAAAGAGGGGTCTCTAGCCATGACATGCAGCAACCAATGGGTACATCTATTCTTGTCTTACTCTGCTTGGTTTCGGAGAATATAGGTCAAGATTTCTAATGTATAAATATAATTAACTTAAAGCCAGAAATGCCCTATATAAAGATGCAAGAGAAGATGTGATGATGCTTTCCCCCATAAAGCTACTGTAAGTATCTGTGCTAAAGGGTTAGTAGAGTCTAACAATGTTCCCCTTCTAAACTTCCTGGTTAAGTAGGTTCATACTTGAAAACACCAAAACAAGTTTGGGGAATTCCTAATGATTCCTTTACCATTTGGAAGGATTTAACCTCCTGTCCCTGTATCAATTGAAATGGAAACCTTAATGCCCTGTGGTACCAGTTGTTATATCCCACGTCAAGAGTATCTTGAGCAAAGTCCATATGCATATTAGGGGAAGTGGCCATGGCAAATGTTGATGTAGGCTCCCCTTAAAGACCCATTTCCTCCAAGCTTGTAATCGGATTAGTACAAATGTGGATGCACATCTGTGTTATACACCAAACTGCCTAGCATCCAACAACCCGAGCAGTAGGGATTGAGTGGGGATGCCATCCCTTTCCAATTGGGCCTATTATTGGTCAGAGGAGTTCCCCAGTAAGTACATCATTGGTTACAGATAAGCATCCTTATAATATAGCTTAAGATCTGTCAATGCCAGCCCTCCTTTCTTTTCTGGTCTATATAATGTCAAAAAAATGACCCTAGGATGGTGCCCATGCAAGAAAAATCATGAATGCTGCCTACTCCAGCAGGCCCATGCCCTCTGGGATATTGGAAACACCATGTTTTAAAACAAATATAAACATTTAAGGAGAATCAGCATCTTAAAGGTGTAGTTTATCCTCACCTCTTTTAAATGTTAATTGCTTCTTTTGTCAACAGATAACTCTTTCTTCATGAGCTGTTGGGGATGTGTGTTTGCTTTGTTTGTTTTCACTGTTAAGTAACAGCCCCTGCAACTTGCAATGGGGTCTCCATTTTCAGGTTGTTGAAATCTCATAGTCCTTGACAGCTGCATTAGCATATGAGAACATGATGCTACAGCACCCATTTGCACCATGTATCTCCTATGCGAAAGTACACATAACCCATAAAAATTATATAGAAACAAACAGATTGAATGTAATTTAAAGAAAAAAACTCTGCATTACATCTAAGACAGTTTGTAAAGCTAATTTAAGGTAAATGTGGTATTTTACACCTTCCTGTAACTTGATTTATTGAACTGTAATTTAGCATACAGGCATACTGTGGAATCTAACAGGTGTGGACACATCATGTTCTCATATGTTAATGCAGCTCTCAGGCACAATGAATTTTCAAAATGGAAACCCCCAGGATAGTTACAGTGGCTGGTGTGAACAGTGGAAATAAACTAAGGCAAACACATGTGTCCCCAGAAGCTACATGAAAAGAGTTGTCTGCTGACATGAAAACAAATAGCATTTACAATATATGAGGTTGTACTACTCCTTTAATTGTTGCTACTCTTCTCTCCAAAGACAAGAGGAACACTGACCATCTATCGAGATCTTGCTGTAGCTGCACCTGAAGTGGTGCATAATTGGCCTCAAAGAGTCATGAGGTCAAAGCTGTGAGAGTTTTATCTAGAGATATTTCATCTGGGACAAGTCCCATTGTAAGGGTATTTACTTTTGTTGCTGCACTAGGACATATTGTATTGCCAGTGCTAACCGACTTATGCTTGTTGAGTTTGAACCCAGATAGAGATCTGAACCACAGTAACAGCGACCAGAGGGCCGCATATCTGTCTCTGGTGGTGACATATGGAGCATAATGTCATTTGCATATAGGTCTATAAGGTGTTCTGCACTTCTGGAACCAGAAAACCCTTAATTCTCAGGAGTTTTGCATCGCCTGTGCCAAAGATTCAATGTAGATTGCGAACAGTAGCAGGGATATGGGACAGCCCTAACATGTCCACATTGTAAAGGAAGGTTGAGGGAAGGTAGCAATTTGCCCTCTCTTGGGCACTGGGGGCATTGTAAATACAGAAAATGAGATCCTGAAATTCAATTTGGAACCTGTACTGGGAACATGTTGGTGCTGTTTAACTGGTACACAGGACAACTGCCACAGGATTTCATCCTCCAGGAAAAAAGGTTTGTTTTTGCTTTTTTTCTCACTGTGTGACAGTGTTGATAACAGCAGACATGCTGGGAGTGCTCTTGGTGCTATTAAGGTGCCATTTTGTGGATGACTGCTTGGGGAACATTTCGGCTGGTAAGTCAGTATTGGTGGTGGTCTGCAGAGTAAAACCACTGCACTGTTCCTCTTCTGTGTTTTTCCTCAATGCCAGTTATACAAGAGCTCTGCAGGATTTGTGATTCCTGTCTCTAGTTCTCTGTCAGAGGCTCTGTTTCATCAGTGGCAGGGAAATGCACAGGGCAGATGGCAGTGGTAAGTGTAACCACAGGGGCTGAGTCAGATACAGAATGGCTGCAAGCCCTTGTGCTGGTCTGAAGAGAAAATTGATTATCAGGCACAGTTTCTGTGATTTTGACACTTAGTAACATACTATTTACAGGTTTAATGTTCTAAATGAATTTGCTTCTGTGGGACTGTATTTGCAGTTGGAGCATTTTGTTTTGTGATGTAGCTGCTCTTGAGGAACTTTCTGTGGCTGGGTTTGCAATGTGCATTATGTTGGTGTCAGTTAGCTGTACAGGACTTTGTTTTAATTTTTTGCACTACTGGGAAAGAAAACTGTATTACTCTGTGCCGTTTAGTTGGGTAGAATGGTCACAGGCAGTGCAATTTCTTGCTCAGAACAGTTTGGGTCACAAACAGCTTGTATAATGATGAAAGCATTTTCTTTTCTTGTGATAGGTATATAACTGCTTGGTGGCTGATGAAGAATAGTACTCCATTACTGTCTTGAAAGATGGCTGTCAGTAACTTCTGATTGACATTGTTACACTCATCACTTGTTTTGTATCTAATCCTGTGTCTGAAAGGATTTGGACAGCAGTACCATAAATGCTGTAATTTGTATAGATGACTTGAAGTTTTGCTTTCTTACAGATTTTGGCAGGAAAGAACCCAAACAGTCCACTTCAACAGGGTCTCAACTGTACCAAATTGCCTGGTTGTCTCAAAATTGCTGTGTGATTCAGAGATGTGGCAATAAAATGCCACAGCATCTGGTGGCAGTTTTGAGATATACTTCATTATAAACTTTATTGGGCAGAATAGATCCTCAGACTGAACAAACATAACCCCCAAAAAAGGCTTTGCTTTTGTCTCTCAAGTGGATCACTTCAGTAATTGGTAGATTCATTGATGGAGAAAATTACATATTCAACACTATTTACATCAGTTACATTTGTGAAACAGTTTGACTTTAATTTTTGTAGACCTTCTTTATCACAATGCACAAAATGTAACTGTATGTCCAGCTATACGTTTCATAGGAGACCTGGGGCTGTGTCAGTGAAAGAATTCCTGATTTGTGAAGCTTTTCTAGGTGGAGTTGAGAAATTGCAGAATGATGTTTTGTAACATTTTTTCCTTCCTCTCCTAGCTGTTTAACAGTGCTCACAAAAACATTAATGCTGGTGTTAAAAACCAAGTCTGTCATCACACTGAAAGGTCTGTTGAAGGGAACCTCATTCAGAAACCTGTTGATTCCTGCCCGGAGAGAGACACATAGCTGGCTATTCTATATTCTTCTCCGTTTCCAGTTTAAATAGTTCCATAAAAATCTCTCAGTGAAGGTTTAGGTTCCCTGCTGTGATTGTTTTAAAGTCAATTTCTAACCTTTTTCTTCAATCCAGTCAGTCTGAACTTTAAGGGACCATTTTATGTGTCGTTTGGTATTAGCATCAATTTTACTCAGCTCAGGGTTTACTATTGAGGTTTCATTTACCTCAGCATGTCTACTTGTGGTAGATTTTTTTTCTTCGATATTTTCAGAGAATCAACCCAGTCTTCAAAAGATTTTCCCTCAAGAAAGTCAAAATTCCCCTCAGGAAGCTGATCCATCAGAAGGTGAGTGGCTTCTGTGGTAAAAGGCTTTGACAGGGCGTAGGGATATCAATGTACGTAAACAGGTTCTGCTCAGGGCTCTTGTTTTTACCCATTATTTTATGAATGAATATAAGTATGGGCATAGAATGATGTTGACCAATCAGCTTTAAAGATTGTTTTTCCAGTGCACAATATTGTATAACCACGTAGCCCTGAGTGTATCATGCCTATAAAATGGGCAAACATGTCCCCAAATGTAAAGACATTTTAACTGGCCCTGTGTGGTTACACTTTAATAACTGTATGGTGATGTTATTAAAGCCCATCTGTCACAGTATATGATATCTCTTACCCACTTTATAAAGATAAATAGACTGACAGACCAATAGGTAATCAGATGGATAGACAGATGGACAGGCCAATAGACAGATTTGGCAGACAGATATGCATTGATAATACTCCCTACGATCATATCTCTCAACTGTGACACATTAAAGGTATGTCACTCATTTTACCTCTCAGAAATCCTTTGCCCACATGGAGAAGGTGATATTCCACATTTCCCACTGAGACTTTAAAGCAGGAATTCATAACAATCTATTATGCTGAGTTATCAGCAAACATTATGAGCATCGGTACACTGTCAGCCATAGTGATCTGAGTTTGCAGTGCCATGTCTGAAGATATGTCACACATGTTGCTTATTTGTTACACATCTTGTCACACATTTTGCGGAAGAAAGGTTGAGAGGTATGCCTACAATATTTGCGTCCTGACAGCTTTGCTTGGTCTTACAAGAGAAACTTCTTCATCAGAAGGAATAGTAGTAGTCTCTGTTTGTGGTGCCCGTCCCTGGAGGTCCAGGGTGCCATTACAATATAACACAATTTATAAACCAAAGAACAATTAACCACACTAAAATCACAAAATAAATAACAATTAATGTTGTTAGTGTTGAGCAAAACTGCAATATTACAGAAAAAAGTCTGCCAGATGTATAGATCAGGGTTAGGGACATGACTGAAAAGAGATCAGAAAAGTGCAATAACCAGAGCATAGTTCCCAAAGGACTGATAATAGTTGTTATTGATGACCTGGAGTCTGGGGTCTCAGGTAAAAGTTTAAATTTGCAGGTGGCACAAAGCTAATGAAGGTGGCAGGTTCCAGGGAGAAGGAAGACAGGTTATGGTGAAACTTAAATGCACTGGAAGAGTGGCCATTTTGTGAGTGGAAAATGAAATCCAGTGTGGATAGGTGAAAGGTTTTTCACTTATATGTAGGTCCAAAATATTGAGATCATGAGTGTGATGTAACTAGACAACAAATAACGGCAATGGACCAAAATGACCTGGGCTTGATTTTCAAAAGCCCCTATTTGCCACAAACCCCAGGTGTGCTGAATATCTGGCACATGGGGCTTGTGGGAATTATCTGGTCAGTGATTGGGATTTTCAATCCTGTGTGCCAGTTGCCGCAAGTTAGATCCAGCTTTTCTGGTCTAGCTTGGGCAGTCTTGGTTATCCTTTTTATGGGGCTTGTACCAAAAGGGTTGGTGCAAGCTGCCTTAAATCAGGTAAAGTGTTGCAACTGCCCAACCTACAAAATTGGGAACATATGTGGCAAAGACGAATGGTGGAGCTATGGCAAAGAATGGGTCTGATGCAGGGCTGGATGCAGGCCCTGTCACCCTTTAAACATTGAGCCCTGGTGTCATCCCTTTTTGAAAGATGAAGCTGCCTCAGCAAGGTTCAGTTACAAAAGGTAAGGTAAGGTAAATAAATGCTGGGCTTCATTAAATGGGGCATAACATTTATTTATTTATTTCAAATTTTGTTAACCAGGAAAGGCACACTGAGCTGCAGCTCATTTCAAGGTCGACCTGACCATGAAAGTGAAGGAATTCTGCTTCTTCAGAAGGATTGGTAAGAGTTGATTTGGAGTACTGTGTAAAATTAGTGATCCACAGTGTGAAAAGAATATTGCATCAATTGATATGGTGCAGCAGAAAAACTGAAGTAATTAAGAAAATGTAGGGCTTAAAGGAGAACCATGTTAAACCTGTGAGTCATTTTGTCCTGTAGAAACTTTCTTTTAAAGTATTGAGTCCTATTCTATAATTATTTAATCTTTACTGGCTTTTACTAAACTCAGTGAGTGTTTCAGAGTCTCACACAACAGTGGCAAGTGCCATTTAGAACTATATGATGTAGTCCATGTCCATTCATACCACAGTGTTCCATATTATGATATGGATACATTGTGACAGCAGCATAAGAGCTTAATAAGGACATAAACTACATCATACGGTTCTAAAATGATACTCCTCACCACTGTGTCAATTAGAAACATGCACTGAGTTCAGCAAAATGCCAGTAAAGATGGAACAGTAATAGAATGTGAACCAGTATTTGAAAAACAGTTTCTTCAGAAAATAATAGCATGCAGAGTTTAAATCCTGTTCTTCTTTAAGCAATGGACAAAGTTTACCTTGGTTATGTAAAAGGATGTTTTCACACAAAAAAAGAAGTCAAACAGCACTACGATTTAAGGTTTTATATTTTTAAAGGGGAAGGATAAGGTGGGCCTGGAGAAACTTTTTCAGCTTGTTCAGGGCATTAGCAGTAAAAGACATACCCAATGCTTAAGGAGGGATAGAGTTAGCTGTAATGTGGGACGCATGGTTTCACTAGTATAGTGGTAAACCTATAGAATGTTTCAAAAGAAGGAGAAAATGTAGTGTGGAATCTTTTAAACTCAAGTTTAGCGGTTCTTTATGGAGAATAACATTACTGGGTACAACATTTAGTCATTTGGGAAAGAAAGGGTTCCACGTGGCTTCCATTGTTTACATAATATTAAATTCTACAGTTACTTAGATGGCAGGAGAGGAAAACATTGAACCCTTGGTCTTCTTTCATCTGGCATTTCATATGTTTATTTAACTGTAACTACTTGGCTCTTAGTAACCATTATGAGTTTTTTGTGCTTTAGATTAATAAAATCCAAAATGCTCCTAAATTTCTGATTACGTGTAGATAAATGTTCTTTATACCACTGCTCTTTATACCAATCCCTTGCTGTCCCCTCCCTCACTGGCCACCGCCTGGCACATTCCATCAGTTTTACTGGCAAGTTGTGGCTCGGTACACTCCCTGCTTACCTTGTGTCCTCACTTTCCCTCCCCCCCCCGCCTCTCGCTCACTCAGGAGCAGCTCTACTTGCACCCTTGCCATCCCCACAAGGTCAGCCTCTGCTGGCCAGGCATCCATCTCCTACTGCTTGCCAAAGCTTTGGAACTCCCTCCCCATCAACATTCATAATGCTTCATTGTTCAGTGCTCTCTCCTCTCTTATCACGTTTGTTCACTACCCCACTTGCAGCTGCACCTAATTCCTGACTGCCCCCACCCTTCTCCTCCTCCTCCTCCTTGGTCATGTCTCCTCACTGTTCCCACTAGCAAGTATCACCCTAGTATCCTCTGCTATTGTTCCACTAAGTTGTATTGTTATAATGTATGATTCCTGTATGTAAAACTTTGTTGTTGCACTTACTGTTGTTATCTTGGCTTCCTTATTGTAACACTTACTATTTTTATCTGCTGTAATATCCCATTTCCCCACCCCAGGACATATCTGAAATGAACAGTTCAGCTCAGTATGTCTTCATGGTGAAACATTTCAATAAATAAATAAATAAAATGCCAGAATTTTTTTGCTCTTGTCTAACCCTTCAGAAATTCCATCCATGATTCTATGTCAGACCTTGTAGTTCTGTGTAAGAATCAGGCTGCTGGATGGTGTGATATCCTTCACTGAATTAACATAGATGTGCATGGCAGTCAATCAGTGCAGCAATAGCATTACCACTCACAATTTTGGTGACTTGGGTTTAGGAATGAGCCCAAGTCATTGGGGGCTGTGGGGAGGAAAGGATTGAGCATCCTAGAAACATAGAAGATGATGGCAGAAGGGGACGTAGAGGTTCATCTAGTATGTCCAAGTTACATACTATCTACCAGAGACACACACACACACACACACACACACACACACACGCATCGTTTTCCCTCCGGTTGATGATACCTTTGTGTTTGTCCCAAGCACTCTTGAACCCCAACTATTTTTGCTCCTACTGCCTCTAGAAGCAGGCCATTCCAGGCATCTGTGAAGAATTTTCTGGTGTTGGTCCTGAACTTTCCTCCTTTCAACCTGAGATCATGCACCTTGTTCTACTCCATTTCCTTGACCTGAAATAGTTCCTTTGTCTGCGCCTTATTTATGCCCTTGATATACTTGAAGGTCTCGATCATGTCACCCTCTCTGTCCTCTGCTCCATGGAGTACATGTTTAGTAATTCAGCCTATTCTCATAAGTCATGTGGTGCAACCCCTACGTCATTTTTGTTGTCCTTCACTGCACAGTCTATCCTATCGATATTCTTTCTGAGGTGTAGTGTCCAGAACTGGATGCAGTATTCCATGTGGGAACAAGAGCCTAGTTCAGTGGCAATATCACCTCCCTCCTCTTCTACTCTTGATTCCTCTACAATGCATCCCAGCATGCCACTAGCCTTTAGGCTGCCTTCTTGCACTTTCTCCCCACCTTCAAGTCATCGGATATCATGATCCACAGGCTTCTTTCTTGGTTGGCTGCAGCTAGTCTCCCCAAGTAGTACTCCCTTTGGGGTTATTTCTTCATACATACATGATTTTTGTAGTTCTTGGCGTTGAATTTCAGCTGCCATACTCTAGACCACTGCACCAGTTTCTCTATATCTGATTTCATTTTCTGAACTCCTTCTGGGGAGTCCACCCTGTTGCAAGTCCTAGTGTCATCTACAAACAGGCACACCTTCCCCTCGAGTTCATCTGCAATGTCAGCTAGGAATATATTGAATAGCAGGGGCCTTAACACTGAGCCCTGGGGCACCCTGCTTGTTACCATCCCCTTTTGATAATGTACACTTCAACTGCACTCTTTGTGTTCTACTGCGTAGCCAATTTTTCACCCAGTTTATCACCTCCTGACTCACCGCCATGTAGTCTAGTTTTTTTACCAGCCTTCCATGAGGAACTGAGTCAAAGGTCTTGCTAAAGTTCACATACACCATATCAACTGCTCCCTTAGTATCTACTGCCTTTGTTACCCAGTTGAAAAAGTCAACAAGGTTCATTTGGCAAGACCTCCCTGTGGTGAACCTGAGTTGTTTGTGATCCTGCTGTCTGCTGTCTTCCATGAATGTTATTATTCTCTGCTTGAGCAGGGATTCCATCATTTTTCCTATGACTGAAGTAAGACTCACTGGACAGTAATTTCGTGCCTCCTCCCTGCTCCCAGATTAGTGAAGTGGGACACTGAAGCCCTCTTCCAGTGCCGTAACTTATCTGCTTAGAAGTGATTTCATAAAAGGGTCACCAGGGGTGCCGCCAGTTCCTTCCAGTTCTTTAAGATTCTGGGATGTATATCATCCAGTCCCATGGCCTTATCTACTTTTAATTTGCTTAGTGCCTCTAAGGCATGTTCTGCTGTGAAGGGCTTGTATCAACTGACAATCCACTTGTGCAATTTCTGACTAGCCCAGGTCTACTTCCTTCCTCCTTTGTAAAAACTGAGCAGAAGTACCGCTTAGGACTTCTGCTTTTTCTCCATCCTGCTCTACCAAGCTCCCATCCTCAGCTGATAGTCTAACTATATCCACCTTTGTTTTCCTTTTTACCCTTATATACCTAAAGAAGGTTTTGTCACCTTCCTGTGCTCTCTCTGCATTCTCCACCTCAGTCTGGGCCCTAGCCTTCTTCATTACCTTTTTCGCCTCCTTCCGTTTCTCTTTGTATGCTTCCTTATCTTCATTTGTGTTCGATACTTTGTATTTCCTGTAGGCAGCTTTTTTTCCTTTCACTATGGTTGACACATCCCTTGAGAACCAGAGAGGGTTCCTTTTTTGCTTTATTTACCCTTTTGGCACATTGTTCCGTGACTGTTTGAATGGCTTCCTTATGGCTTTTCCACATCTCTTCCATTGTATTCCCTTCTGTAATTTTTAGAACATCTGTCAGGTTTTCCCTCATTTTCTGGAAGTCAACTTTCCTAAAATCTAGAGCTCTAAATTTTGAGTGGATTGTGACCTCGGCTTTGTTTACTTGGGATCTGACCATACTGTGGTTGCTATTCCCTAGATGGCATCCATCTTCAATCTCTGTTACCCTTTTGCTGTTTGTGAGAACCAGGTCTAGGACTGCTGCACCCCTCATTGGTGCATCTACAAGCTGCCTTAGACCAGCTCCCATTAGGGCCATTAGGAAGTCACTGCTTCTTGTTGTAGGTGCTGTATTTGTTTCCCAATTTATGTTGGTTGGTTAAAATCCCCCACTAATATCACCTCACCCTTCTCTGTCACTTTGTGTATTTTTTGAGTAGTTCTTTGTCCCCTTTATCCCCTGTGTTGGGGCATATACAACTCTTATTCTGATGATAGTCCTGTTCCCTGTATCAACTGTTAACCACTAGGTTTAGTCTCACTAGAAGACCCCTGTATCTCTGTGGCGTTAATCCCTCCCTGATGTATATTGCTACCCCCTCCCCATTTTCCTTTTCTGTCCTTCCTGTATAGGTTGTACCCTGGGATCGCTGTTTCCCAGCTGTGGTTCTCCATATACCAAGTTTCCGACAGCTACCCAATCTAGGTTTCCCTCAGCCATTGTGGCCATGAGGTCTGGCAGTTTGTTTGCTAGACCCTAGCATTTGTAACCATTGCCTTATATGATCCTTTCCCTTTGTATGGTGATGCTTTCCACTTTTGTCCTCTGGTTTTCTGTTGGGTTTCGTTGTTACTTTGTGTTGTCTACAGAAGTTTGGGGAGGGTGTTCTGCACACTGGTTGTCATGGTGTGTGCTGCCCCTGCCTCCCTACTTTATAGTATTACAGCCTTGCATGTACACCAAATTGTTTTGGGTGATTGGGAAGTGGTGGCCTGCACACTGGTTGCTGTGATGTGTGCTGCCACCATCTCCTCCCTACTTAGTTTAAAAGGTTCTCATAAATGTTGCTTTACTGGCCTAGTGCTCTCACCTCCTCCTTGGTAAGCCTCGTGTGCATGCTGCTTTTTTTTTGGAGTTATTGGTGAGTGGTGACCTGCACACCAGTCACCATGATGTGTGCTGCCACCATCTTCCCCTTCTTAGTTTAAAAGGTTTGCGTAAATGTTGAATTGCTCTCACCCCCTCCTTCATAAGGTGAAGGCCATCATACCCAAAAATTCTTCTTTCCCAAACATCCTGCCAATGTACTATGAAGTTGTGGCCCTTTTCCTGGCACCATTGCCATAGCCATGTGTTAAGTTCATTGATTTCCATCGCTTGGACCCGCTTGGTGCTACCACCTTTTTCCCAGACTGGCAGCACCTCCGAGAAGGCTAGTGTGGATTAAAGAGAGGACAGTCTGCTTGCTAGCTCTGATAAATGTGTTTTGGTCTCCACCAGTGTTTGCTTGGCCAAATCATTTGTCCCAAGGTGGATTATGATAAGTTTGTTTTGCCTTTCCCTTCACACAAGTTTTTCTATGCAGGCTGTGTCCATTTCAGTGGATACCCCTGGGAGACACTTCACCAGAGTCTCCATTTTGTTGTTAGAATTTAGGTGGGGTTCCACACTGTGGATCATGGTATCTCCAACCATAAGATGCCTTTGTGGAGTATTTTTAGTTTTTGGTTTGCTACACTTATTTGATGCTGAGTGTTGTTATTCTGTTATGTCTTTAGGCTCTGACTAAGATGCTACTTCCAGCAGCGAGAACCTATTTTTTGTAATAATGACTGTAGTGCCTTTGTGGAAATATTTATTTCCTTTGACCACACTGCCTCTCCTCCTTCACCTGACCACCTGCCAAGCTTCTGATGTTGTATGCTGTTTGGGGTTATGGTTGACAACTGAGTCCTGGTGGATTGGGGTGGAAAGTGTGCTTGGCCTGATTTGATATGTTCTCTCCTGTAGTTCACATATTTGGGTCCAGACTGCTTAAAGTTGGGCTCTAAGAATAGTGATGGTCCAGCAGGTGGCACAGTGGCTAAGGTGCTGTGACAAGACCTGTTGAAGAGAGCACCACTCTGCCTATAAGTTACAATATCCATGATGACAGTGTTTTATCTATAGTTGATGGGTGAGGCTGTTGTGTGATCCATAGGCAAAAGAAGGGGGAGATTTCCTGAGTGGGGTGAGCCTGATGGCTTATCTTTGTGGATGAAAGAAATTGTTTGTCTCTGCTCCTTATTTTTCCTAGGCAGGAAATAGGTGTGTAGGGTTGAGGACTATAAAAGGTGGTGAGCCAGGGACGAGTGGGAATGGGGAAGGGTGAGTGGGAACTTCCCTTGCTGCAAAAAAATAACCAAAAATATTTACAACAGATAAAAAACAATCAATGAGCTCTACTCAGTGGTCCAACCTGTAACCGCCGATCGCAGCCCTTCCTAATATGCTGTTACAGCCTGGAAGGTAAGTTCAGCCTATTCCTTGGCTAACCCACAGTTATGTAAGTGTTAGAACTGTGCAAATGTGCTTACAATCTACAGCAAATCAGATCCTGCACTCTAAGTTTATGTACCGTCCCCTGATAGCAAGCAAAAACCAAACAAGCTGCACACTATAGTGTGTTACCTTATTTTTCCTGGAAATTCATGACCATCCGAACCAATAAACACATCCACTCAGCTCACCATTCTTTCAAGAAGCTACAAATGATGATATTGATGTGAAAAATACAATTTATTCATGGTCAAAATGTAAGACAAGACACTTAGTGTTGCACTAGCCCTGATAGAAAGCCCCTTCCCCTCTTACCAGGAGAAGTTTGGTTCAGGAGAAGTTCACTGGTGTTTGTGTCATTCTTCAGAGTTCAGGAGATGTACGACACTATTATCTTGTCCCTTTACCTGTGGTGAGAGAAAGCCCCATAGTCTGGTCGCATATCTGCAAGGAGATATTTGAATCAAGCAGCTGAAAGCTGCCGGCTAGGAGCAATGGGGAGTCTGCTTCAGATTTCTGTGCCCAACAGCTAGGAGGCAGTGAGGGATGGAGATTTGTCTGCTGCTCAGCTCAGGACCCTCTGATCCCTCTCTGCCTCGGTAGTTAGCTGCTCTAGAGGACACTCTCCTTCCCTTGGGAGGAAGGGTCCTGTCTTCCAGTGCTATACTGTCCACTGGATGCAGGAGACAGTAAAGCATGGCAGACTAGGGGTTGGAGGAGACATGCAGGCTGCTTATGATGACACTATTGCATGAATGCACCATTGCAACCCTTGCACATGCAGCTCCTGAGTGCTGGGGACTGAACAGCATAAAAACATGTCTCCTGTACCTGATGATGAAGGCCTCCTGGCACACCATAAGATCTCCCTGCCTGGGCCTCCATAATTGCCACTTGATGAAACCAGAATTGTTTGATGGAATATCCTTCTCACCTCATGCCCACCCAGGGGGATAAGACGCACTCCATGGGGAATGGCACCTTGCATTAGGACAGGTAAGGGGGAATGGAAGCCCAGAAAGAGATCAGGTGCAGATCAAAGGGGTGAATACATAGAAATTACGAAAAAAAAGTGCATAGATGTTATAGCTTACACAAGCTTTTAGGGGCCACACTGATCCCTTTGTTAGGGCCCTGCATGGCCAAAATGAATTGTTCCTACACAACATTGATATACAATACCTTTATTGATCCAATAAAAGGTATTGCACTATCCAAAAAGTCTAGTTTTTCCCATGACTAACAAGGACACAAGAATGTTTCTGTGGTGAGGGAGCTAGGAATTTGTTCAGCTGAGTAAATGGTAACCAAATGCAACTTAGCAAGTGAGATGGTTTGCATAGCATGTGCTGCAACAGGATACAAGAAAAGATTTCTTAATTAAAGCTTCTGGATGTAGATGATTGAAAAAAAGTTTCATTTAACAACAAAGTCCAAGTCAAGCATTGTATAAAAAGAAAATCCGTCATAAACACTTGCTGTTTCCATGACATAAAGGTGGATAATAAATATTCTTGTTTTGCTGTTCTTTGCAGGTTTCTATTAAGCCATTATTACATTTTACAGATGTCACTTTGACACATTTTTGAAAAGGCCAAAAGTAGTTGTTTATTCAGCCTTCCCCTTAGGCAGATAAAGAAGTGGGTCTCTTGTAATTCTAGTTCTAGCTTAATTTGGTACATTTTCAACAGCTTGTCTTTGTTTTTTCTGCATCGTAACTGGCAGAGGTGTCTTAGTTTTGGAATGATGCCACCAAAGTGCCTGTCTGCCTTCAAAACAGGTGATGTAAGAGCCATTACTCTAATGCTCAGAGTAAGGGAGGGTCTAAGGGAACAATAGACTTCTATCAACAACAGAGTCTTGCTGTGTGTGATATTCAATTTATTGCCTAAAACATGGCACAAAAACTACATACGGAACTTACAAAATAGCCAGTCTTTCTACATTTGATAGTTTTTACAATAAGAAAAACTCTGCATGTGGTAGGATACAGTACTGCTGGTCAACTAATGCCCTCCATATATAAGCCACCACATTTTTATGTCATCTTGCACGCACAGCACAGACAACATATTGTGGTTGCTTCAGTGGAGAAGCGGGTTTCAGAGGTGCGGTCCTGCTGCAGCCAATGGCGCCACTGCTTTTTGTAGCTGGGCTCTGTGGTTCCAATGGCATAGCTTGCTGTCTATGACAGCAGTTCAGAAAACATGCCACCACCTTGAAAAGAAATTAGCTGCTGTAATCAGGGAGTGCCACGGGGCCAACTCTGTATGTGACGGTGGGGGTGCCCAATCCCCTTCGGCTACAGACGCCACTCCCATCAAACACACAGGTGACACGCTGGGAGCCCACCACAGCATGCCAAATGTCCCTGAAAAAAACAGTCCCGCTATGTTTTTTTTATTTGTTTTAACCATGTAAAACAGAAGACTGTCCCTCGTTGAGTCCATGGCCCCTCTCCCAACCTGTGCCCACCCTCTGTACACCCTGCCTCCCCACACCCCCTTTACCCCATACTTTCCTCCGGAGCCCAGCGTGACGATCTTCAGTGGACCGGGAACACATCTGCACTCTTCAAAGCCAACCACAAACTGAAGAAATGCCAGTAAGCTGTATAATGGCATAAATAGGGTTTTTTTTTTCAACTTTGGTGCATATCTTGGGAATTTTGGGGGATTTTGGCAGCAAATTTTCAACATGTGGTTACTGGGACCCCTCCTCATTAATTCAGTTACTGTCATGGAGTTATTCGGTTCTGAAAGGTGAGTAACAAAATGACAGTGTCGCTGTTCATGAGGTGACCCCCCCCCAAAACCTATGTTGCAAATTTGGTGAAAAAATTCCAAAAAATTACTGTATTATGAGTGTACGTAGTGCAGTTTCCACGCACACCTGTAACTTCACCAATTTGTAATATTTTCACTCCAGATTTTCAACTTTGCCATTTTTTCATACCTCCTTATGGACAGTGCAGCTATCATTTTCACATCCTGACCGAAATGTGTTTTCACTCACTGTGCAGAATAGCTGGCCTGGGCCATGGAAATCAGTGTTTGGGACAGGTTAGAAAATCACAGCAACACTGTTCATGAGCAGAGGTCCTAAAGTGCCTATGTTGAAAATTTGGTGACAAAAGTCCATAAAATGACTATGTTACAAAGCGTCGTTGTACAGTTTCCACACGCACTCATAACTTCGGCAATTTGTAATGTTTTCACTCAACAATTTCAACATTGCCAATTTTGCACATATCCTTATGAACAGTATAGCTGTCATTTTTCAGATCCTGCCCAAAATGTGTTTTCACACAAATGGCACACTATGGAGTGGTCGCTGTGGGAAATCAACGATCAGGACAGATGAAGAAAATCATAGTGACAGTGTTCATGAGCATAGGGCCCAAAATGCCTATGTTGAAAATTTGGTGAAATAATTCCGCTAAATGACTGTGTTATGAGTGTGCATTGCGCAGTTTCTACGTATGCTCATAAATTCGAGCATTTTTAATATTTTCACCCAAGATTTACAGCACTGCTATCTCTTCTCACCTACCTATGAATGGTACAGCTGTAATTTTTCACATCTTGCCCAAATGGTGTTTTCCCACATCTGGCGCAGAATGGTGTGGTCGCTGTGAGAAATCAACGTTCGGGACAGATTAACAAAATCACAGTGCCACCATACATGAGTAGAGGTCCCAAACACTTTCATGAGGTGGGGATCACAAAAGTGCTCTGTTGCAAATTCGTAGTGCAAATACCAACAAACGACCGGGACACTAGGGTTTCTAACCATAACGTTCCATCCTTTATGGGCTGACAGGCGACAGGGGTGTATCTTTCCATTGCTGGCTGTCATGCTCATGTCATACCATCCCCCGCCCCTCAAGCCACTAACAGGCATTGACATGTGCCTTGGACTCTTCAGCCCCACAGTTCACCCCATTCTCCTATGCTGCACCCATTTCAGTGTATGTCCTTATGAAATAGGGTGACTGTAAAGGAAAACACCCCAACACAGACCTCAGCACTTGTCAGTGTCTGCAGGATAGGGTGAGGTAAAATGCCATGAGCATTATGGCTGAATGGGGTGAGCGTAAGGCCCAAGGACCCCAAGGCACAACGTGAAATTTGTCACACTGCAGGATAGGGTGAGCTGAAATGCCATGAACATTATGGCTGATGCCCAAAGGCATACCTCAGTGCCTGTCAGTCTCTGTAGGGTGATGTGGGATTTGACGTCACTTTCATACTTCACTGTCATTCCTATTATGCATCTGTTCAACTCCTGCGCTACCGATGCCAATGTCAGCAAGACAACATTCGGCATTGACAAATGCTTGTTATTAATTAGAACTGGATCAACCCAACTTAGATGCAACATCTAATTTTCACTTGGATACTGTTTCTATGCCATAGTACAGCTAGAAAGATCAATACTTTGGTAGATAAAGTAGCTTGCTAAAGGTCACATTGGGTTAATGACCCTGGTTGGATTTGAACAAGGAATTCTTAATTTAAAACTCTTTCTTCCTTCCTATAGACCTCACTGCTTCCTTGGTGGATATGGTAGGGCTGAGCATGGTATGGTATGGTATGGTATGTTATAACCCCCCTACAAATGGGGGGTCCCTAGAAGTTTCCTTGGAGCTTGCCTAAGTGCTCCCTGCTTGACTGGTGTCCGGCGTAAGGCCGATTAAATGTTGTTGCCAGGAGTGCTTCCAAAGCCTCCGTGCATGCCTCTTTAGGGGCTGCCTAACTCGCAGTCATGATTAGTAGGGAAGGGGGTGTGAGTGTTGCTATGCTCGAGTCCTGCCCGGGCTGCAGAGTGAGTGCTCTATTCTGCCATCGCTAGTTGTGCAGAAGGAGCCTTTAGGACAGATGTAACTGGGTATTGAAAATAACAAGAAGTACTAATGATAAGGTAGTTGTTCTAACCTGCTTTCTTTGCAGTAAGACTGTTTTGATTATCTCCTCCATTTTGGTCCAGGACTGCTGAATTGGACCAATCAGTATATGGGACCCTACAGAGTCGGCTGACCAATAGAGGAACTGCTTGTACTTTGGGAAAGGCATTATGGGCTATGGTGCTTTTTCACACCACTGAGAGCAGGAGCAGTTGATTGGCAGGTGCCGCTAGCCAATGGGATCGGGTAGCGCCCAAACTGTAGGGAGTGCCCCATGCTGCTAGGGGCAGAGTTGCTGTGACTGAGAAAGGGAAAGGAGCTCTGAGCTTCTGCGGCATTGAGTGCTCGCTCGGGAAGCACATGAAAGGCCTGAGGTGGCCGTTGGCACAGACAGTGTTTGTTTTCCAGACTAAATCCGTCGGCAGGTGGTCAGAGGAGGCTGTGTCCAGCACAGCTACCCACCAGGCTCGACCTGTTGGAGGACTGGAGAATCTGCTGAATCGCACTTGGTCCTAGGGAAAGTTGAAGCCGCCGTTGCAGCACCTTAGTCGGTTGTGAGTTCATGTGAGCCTTGGAAGCAGCTGCCTGGTGTGGTACCCCTCTGTGTTTTGCCATATAAATGTGTGAGAAGGCTGGTGGAATTCAGGCTCAGCCCTGCCAGTGGTGAAGAAATCATTGTTTGTTGGAGTTGTGAGTACTGAATCAGGGCAGCTAGCTGCTAAGCTTGCAACCATGGCCTCAAGTTGTTTTATTATACAGCTGACTGCCTAACTGAATTTTCTTTCCATTCTGACCTGCTCAGGATAGTAAAGGCTATCTGTGTCAGGGCCCAACTGGCTGCCACGGTGGACTAGCCATTAGGGCTTGGGTACCCGGGACAGTAAATATTAGGTTCAGGCCTGTGCACAGAGCCCTAAGTAGATAAGTGTAGCGATAAGCCAATCAACTTGATTTCCCCCTGTCCTTGTTATTTCCCCCCTTAAATAAATCAGATTGTTTGCCTTGCAACTACACCCTGGCTAGTTTGTACATTTCTGGTGAACTACTGCATAGTGGCTGTGATATAACTGTACCTTACTTTACAGGGGGTCCCCAGAGTGAGCTGAGAGATACCAGCCTGAGGGTAAGCATACTGGGGAAAAGTATTGTTGGCACCTCATGTGAGCCATTAGTGGGATGAAAGGGGGGTTGCAGCAACCCAGAAGGCTGTGACCGAGGCAATCTCGACAGTACTAACCCCGACCTCTGGGTGGAGGCACCTGTCAACGGATCTGGGCCCCTTACCCTGCTTCAGTGGAGGCAGGCAGTGGTAGTAGCCCTATGGGTAGTGCCCCTTGGGGGTTACAAATTGGAGGCACCGCTGGGATCAGCGTCCCCTAGTGGCCAAGTGAGGAAGTACATAAGAAATGGAAAAACTGGAAGGGGATATGTTGGGGAAAATTAAGTTGGTGCCTATTAAGACAATGGTACACAGACTGATGGGGTGGGGTGAAGCTGAAGAGCTGGACTCCCAGAAAATTGTGTTACTGTTAGATGTGCCTTTGGAAACTCCAACTGCTGACATCATTTCCGCGGCAGAGTGAGTAAAATATTTAGGCAAAGTGGAGGTAAAGGGGCATATGGCTGACCTGCTCGACCAGGCATTGCAGGTGCTACTCCTGTGTAGTGTGACCATCGACCTCGAGAAGGTATCTCCAGTGATTTACCCTTAGGGTGCCTCACAGGGATGGAGGCTAATTCATATTCGAAGTGGGTCAGTCACTCCTGGGGTGTCCCCCCAAATGAATAGTTTTAAATTGATGGCTGTGTAGAGGAGAACTACCCAGGAACTGCTGCAAGCATTGGATTTGTCTAGTGATGCTACCCCTCAGGGTTCCCCCGGCACCTCCCCTTGTCCCCCCAAGAGTTCTATTTTGGCTTGACTGCCCCTAGTAGTCCCACCTATACAGCTTGATTCCTACTGTAAGCTAAAACTTTTTCTGGCACGGTGCCAGTGCCTCCAGGGAGGATGACCTGAAGCTTGGATGTACTATCACCCTTAGTCCAGGAATGCAATGCTCTGGGAGGAGAAAAGGAAGAGACTGATGGAGAGCTTGCAGGGTCCTGCTTTAGAAGCCATTCGGTTTTTCCAGGCCACCAGTCCAGAAGCCACTGCTGCAGAGTATCTCTCTGCTTTAGAAGGGGTGTTTGGAAGTACGGAGACTGGTGAAGATTTATTATGGAAATTCAGGTCTGCTAAGCAGTGGAGGAATGAGAAACTGTCCGCCTTCATCAATAGGGTGGAGCGGGCCTTGCAGAAGGCCTATAGAAAGGGGGAATCACTGCCACAGCCTTGAATCAGGTCAGGTTAGAACATGTTTTAAAATCTGCCAGATTTCCTAGTGTAATACTGTTAAAACTTAAATTACATGATCGATGGGCTACCCCGCCTGAATATTGTCAATTAATGAGGGAAATTAGAGAGGTGGAGACTGATGAAGAGGGGTGGGAGCCATGTGTGAGGGTGGTGAACCCTAGTGTGACCCCTGAGCCTAGCACCCCTGAGGAGATCAGCCTGTCTGGAGGGTCTGAGCGATCCCCAGATTTCCCAGGTGCTGTGGGAATGTGAGTTATTTCCTCTGACCCCCACGTAGAGAGTGAGTTGAGGGCTGAGGTCAGGAATTTACGGGAACTGGTGAGGGACTTGAAGCAATCTACTATGTACCCTGTTAGGTCCAGGGCCCCTGAGACAAACAGAAACCAGATCCCCGGCCCAAGGGAGCCCCCTCACCCCTCTCAGAGTCCCCCACAGATAAGTGGTCAACCACCAAATAGTGACTCCCGGGACCCCAAGTTCTGTTACCATTGTGGAGAGGATGGGTATTTTCAACCTGAGTGTCAGAGACCGGAGAATTTAAGGAAGGTCAACAGTAGACTGATCACTTGGCATCGCCAGGCCCAGTCTCGACCCCCTAGGAAAAGTTTTGTGACTCGGGCCCAGGTTCAGCCGGCTCTCAATGCTGTGGCCCCCGACTGGTCTGATGTGTTCGGGCCTTCAATGGAGACCCCGGTGTGAGTAAATGGGATTACCACTCGAGCTGTATTGGACAATGGCTCTCAGGTAACCATCATGTTTCAGGACTGGTATCAGACACACTTACCTGAGGTGCCTCTGAAACCCTTGAATGGTCTACATGTGTGGGGGTTGAGCGATAAGGCATATCCGTATTTGGGGTATATCCGAGTTTGCTTATCATTCTCTACATCTGTGGCTGGAATGGATGAGCAGGTGGAAACCTTAGTTTTAGTTTGCCCACCCACTGGACTGTATGATGGGGTGCCTTTATTGATTGGAACGAATGCTCATATGTTTGGACGATTGGTCCAGTTGTGCTCAGAAAAGCAAGCATTCAAAACTGGGTGAGCCCTAAGGATACCCGCTGTGATCCAAAAGGCAGTTGCAACTCAGAAGAAGGTTGGCCAGGAGGAACCTGAAGGCCCGGTGGGGGTGGGGTGGAAAAAGGATCCGGCCCCAGTGATACTCGCCCCGAATGCCCAATGTGTCCTGCATGGAGAAGTACGACTAAGGACGGATGTTAAGAATAAGTTGTTGATGTTGGATACACCTGGGGAGGGAAGATTGCCTGGGGGACTGTTGGTAAAGCCCAGTATCTTGCCGGCTAGAGCCCATGATTATGTCAAGAGAGTGATGGTTCAAGTGCATAATGTGTCCGACAAAGAGATTCGAATAAGAAGAGGGTGCACCCTGCCAAGTGTCCATTGCGCAGATACTACAGTACTACCAAATAGCAAGGGTCCCGGGACAGACAACCGAGTTACTCCTGACTTGTTTGATTTCGGTGACTCCCCATTGCCAGCTGAATGGAAAAAGAGGATCAGTGAGAGGCTTGCCAAAAGGGACCAGGTTTTCTCCCTAAAAGAGTGGGATGTGGGATGTGTGCAAAGGGCTGAGCATCGCATTTGGCTGCATGATGAAAGGCCTTTCCGAGAGAGATCCAGGCGCCTGGCCCTGGCTGACATAGATGATGTGAGGCGGCATCTGCAAGAGATGTTGGCTGCTGGTGTGATACAAGAGTCCAGGAGCCCCTATGCCTCCCCCATTGTAGTGGTAAGGAAGAAGAATGGGGTGGTTCGGATGTGTGTAGACTATCACACTTTGAATCAGTGGACCATCCTCGACCAGTATACCATGCCGTGCATACAGAACGCCTTGGATTGCTTAAATGGCAGTAAGTGGTTCTCTGTGTTGGACCTCCGTAGCAGGTACTACCAGATCCCGATGGCCCCAGAGGACCGAGAGAAGACTGCATTCATTCGCCCCCTAGGTTTCTATGAGTTCATTCGGATGCCTCAGGGGATTTCAGGTGCCCCAGCCACCTTTTAGCGCATGATGGAGAGGGCCGTGGGGGACATGAATTTGCTCGAGTGTCTGGTCTATCTAGATGACGTCATAGTGTTTGGACACTCGTTAGAAGAACACGTGCAGCGATTATTCAAGGTCTTGGATCGGTTGGAGGAGTTCAGCCTCAAGCTGTCTATAAACAAGTGTCAATTCTTCCAGACTTCTGTAAAATGTGTGGGCCACATAGTGTCTACTGAGGGCATAGAGACTGACCCTAACAAAGTGGAGGCCTTGACTACTTGGCTTCAGCCCAGGAACCTGAAAGAGCTGCAACGGTTTCTGGGGTTTTGCGGGTATTATAGGCAATTTGTCAAGGACTATTCTCGAGTGATTCGCCCCCTCCTCAACCTCACTCAGGGGTACTCTCCTACACACAAAAAGTATAAGAAAGTTGTGCGCTCTGAGATGGAGAAGAGATATTTCCAGATGAATGAACTGTTTGGGGATCGTTGGACTGTTGAGTGTGAGGACGCTTTCTATGACATCATATATCAACTCACGCATGCCCCCTTGTTGGCCTATGCTGACCCGGCCAAGTCCTACGTTCTCCATACTGACACCAATCTTCAAGGATTGGGGGCTGTATTATATCAGGAGCACTTGAATGGTTTGAGGCCTGTAGCTTTTGCTAGCAGAAGTCTGACTCCTTCAGAAAAAAACTATCCCCAGATAAGCTAGAATTTCTGGCTCTGAAGTGGGCCATTGTTGATCAGTTTCATGACTATTTGTGCGGTGCCAAGATATTGGTGAAGACTGATAACAATCCTCTGACCTATGTACAAACCTCAGCCAAGTTGGACACCACCGGCCACAGGTGGCTTCCTTGCCTTGCACACCTACCACTATGCTGTTGAATACAGGCCGCCTTTAAACCATATAGATGTGGATGCCCTTTCTCGGTGGCCTATGTCCCAAACTGATTGGATCAGGTTGCCTGAGCTCTGACATAAGAGCCCTTTGCCAGAAATTTGACAAGGAAGAACAGGTGTCCCCAGATGCTGTGAACTATATGGTGGATTGCTTGGGGCCGTCTGAGAACTGCATACCTGCTGCCTACTGTCATTTTTCTGCACTAGACACTAGTTCACTGCCCCAGTTTGACAATACTAGTCTTCAACAGGCTCAATCCCGAGATTCTATGATAAAACCAGTTGTGGAAGCCTTGCAGGCTGGGCGGGGTGTGTCCAAATTGCTCTCCACCGACTTAAGAGACACCTTGTTATACAAAGAGGGGCCCAGATTAAGGTTGATTAACCAACTACTATACCGAGAGACTGTGAATAAAGAGGACCAGATCATCAAACAGCAGCTGGTGCTGCCTTCAGAGTTAAAGGAACTGGTTTTAAGGTCCTTGCATAATCAGATGGGGCATCTTGGCATTGACCGAACACTTGATCTGGTACGAACCCAGTTTTACTGGCCAAAAATGAGTGCGGATGTCGAGCAGTATGTCAAGACCTGTAGCCGTTGTCTACAAAGGAAAGCTTTACCCCAGAGAGCTGCTCCCATGGTCAACATCACCACTAGTGCCCCTATGGAACTAGTCTGCATTGATTTCTTGAGTCTAGAACCAGATCTGAAAAATATCAGCAATATATTGGCGGTCACGATCATTTCACCATGCGTACAGGCGTTCCCTACTAAGGATCAGAAAGCAACCACGGTGGCTAAGATACTTGTTGAAAACTTTTGTCCACTGCGGGCCCCAGTGGATCCATTCCGACCAGGGAAGGGACTTTGAGAGCCGCCTGATTAAAGAGATGCTGTCTTTGTGGGGGGTGCGAAAATCAAGAACCATCCTTACCATCCTCAGGGAGATCCCCAGCCTGAAAGGTTTAACCGCACATTGCTTGACATGTTGGGCACATTGCAACCCAAAGACAAACCGAGATGGAGCCAGCAGATTAGCACCCTGGTCCACGCTTATAACTGCACCAAGAGTGATGCCACGGGATTTTCCCAGTACAGACTGATGTTCGGGAGAGAGGCTAGATTGCCCGTGGATGTGTGCTGTGGAGTTTCCTCTGATGGGGTGTGAGCAGAGAATCATCTACAATATGTACAGAAGCTGAAGGCCCAGTTAAACCATGCTTATCAGTTGGCCCAGACCATGGCTGCTAAAAGAAACTTGGCCAACAAGGAGAGTATGAAAAAAGTGAAAATATTGGAACTAAGAGAAGAGGATACAGTGCTGCTGCAAAATCTGGGGCTGCATGGAAAACATAAGATTGCTGACCGATGGCATCACCTCCCTCACATTGTTGTGGGACAACTGGCTGATTTGCCTGAATATAAAGTGTGACCTGAAAACAGTTCCAAAGATGTGAAAACTATTCACTGAAATCATCTGCTGCCAATCGGGCAAATCCTGATAGAAGCTGAACCTTCAACTGCTGCCACCTCCCGGCCGGTGACTAGATCTGCTGCCAGGAAAAGAGCCAAACCCGTGGATTCTTCAGCAAGCCAATCAAGAGAGTCTTGTCCAGATCCTGCAGAAGGAGATGTTCAACAATCGGTGTCAGAAGACAATGAAGATGATATTGAATACTATCTCTCTTACGAACTGAGTCAGTTGTTTCGGAGCAATCCCCTTGTTAACTCTGGAGATGAGATTGGCCTGTCCGGACTATTTGAGCCCCCTACTTTGTCTCCGGAACCAATACCTCCAGAAGATGAGCTGGGTGGCAGCAAAGCCCAAGGGGTGGGGTCCTTAAGCCTGGCTGAACAATCTGGCCTGGCTGAACTATCTGACTTCTCAGACGAAGAAAGTGAGGTGGAGGGACAAGCCAGTGACATGCCCGAATTGGAAGAATATTTTGAATGCCCTGATGGTTCCCCCTAGTAGCTATTGTGATGGGCTGGAGAGCTCTGTCTTACAATCGGTTCACATGCATGTCGTAGCCTGATGGTGTTATATAATGTGTCAGGGGAAGCTGGTTGGCATAAAAAATGAGTTTTGCAATAACTCCTCCATTCTGTTTATTCCATTTCCAATGGGACTTGTATGAATAAGGATGCAATTTCATGGACATTTAAAAAATACATATATGTGTTATGTATGTATATACAGTATATATATATATATATATATATATATATATATATACATACACACACACACACACACACACACATACACACACGTATTGGTATGCATGTTACAGATTGCATATAAATATATAAGTGATACACAGTGGGGACCTCATGAGTGGTGTAGGAAGCACATATAAATATATAAGTGATACACGGTGGAGACCTCATTAATGGTATAGATACCATGCATATAGAAATATCTTATTTGTTACATAAGGTCCCCTCTGCACATTTCGTTTATGCAATAGGCTGAGATATTTGTTTTGCTTTTTTAGGCATATAAGTCTGTTATTTTTTGAACTAGTGTTACTGTGCCTTCCCCCATCCTGATTGCTATACACACTGCCATGAAAGTGAAGATAGGATGACAAATTGACACTGTGATATGGTAGTTTGTTAGTGCCACAGAACTTCCACAGAAATTACAAACCACTGCCATGGAAGTTCTGTGGCAAAATGTCAATCTTGCCACAGAACTTGGTCCCACTGTGCACTGAAAAAGTAGGGACCTTGGCGATGCCTGTAGTAGTTATGTGGGGGAAAAGCAGCTTTCCCACATCCTACTTAAACAAGCAGGCTGTAGCTGCTCTGCTTAGAGCGAGTCGCACTTGCTGCAGTGCTGTTACTGCTCCATGGCAGCTCTCTTTGTTGTTCATTTCTCTGGCCCCTCCCCCCGTTCATTTGTCCTGCCTGGCTTTGTTTGTTTCTGTTGCCCCCCCCCCACCTCCCTTCTCTTCCCATTCCTGGTGTTTCGTTTCTGTCCCTGTGCTTTTGGGGTGGGCATTCTGTAGCTCGTTCCTTGAGTGCTGTGTTTTCTCTGCTCCTATCACTTGCTTTTCTACTGTGCACTTGCCTTTCTTTTATGTCTCCTCCATTTCCTCTTTCGAGCAGCCCCGGCTCCATACCCCAGTCCTTCACCACTTTCAGTCTCCTTCCTACAGTTTGCTGCCTTGGACCTTCCTTTCCGGCCTTGCCACCACCACCTGCAGAGTTCCATACCTCCCCGCTGCTGCACTGCATACTTTGCCTACCTCATTTTTCAGCGCCGTCGCGCCTGCCGCTGAACTCTGTCTGCTTGCAACACATACCCATTTCATTCGTTTGGTGGCTGATTTGTTTGGATTTTAAGCCTAAACAGAGTGACTCTGCAACAAACCTTCTTGCTAAGTCCTGAATCATTGTGGCTGCCTACTATTTACTTCTACTCCGCTAGACCCTCTGCTTTGGATGTTTTCACTCTGGAAAGCCTGCAAGCTCACTTCGGGCAGCACATCTGGGATATGCATGGTGAATTTAACCACATGCTTTTTCCACATGGGAGGAAGTAAGACTCCATATTCATTCATCAATGCCATGCATTCCCTGCACTCCATCTCTCCTGGAACTTTGTCTTGTACTGCATACCCACTCTGCTTTTGCAGCTACAGTACTACTGCCACCTTTCTGGCATTAAGGGACTTGGGTTTCTATCCTAATTACTGCCTTGCTCATGCCTACGCTGCTTGCCTATGGGGAAGCCTAGCTCATTACTCCCCAAAGACTGACCCACCTTTTGGTTCCCATGGTAGCAATGCACTATCCTGTGCTACGACAGACTGTTTACTCTAATGTACCTGACGAATTGCTCCAACATATACTGAAATTCAACTGCTTCTCTTTTACAGCAACGCCAAACTGGCTATGCCCCCAGGTGTACCACTGTATGAGTCCGATTATTGTTGTTCTCTCATTGCATATGTCCAGGTCTCTCTTGCTCTGCACTTTTGCCCCTGAGATGCATGCTGCAATGGGCGGCCCTCCGTAGCGGCACCTCCGGTCCTGCTAGTCTATGTGGAGTCAAGTGACTTACTCACTCCCCTTCCCACTGGCCTACCTGGAGTCCAGTCATCTCCAGCCATGCAGGGGCTCAGCCTGGCAAACATTTACTGCTCCTTCACTGCCCCGTGTGTGGGTTTGCAGTTCTGCTAGCCCTCGTGGGGCCTAGCTGCCACCTCTACTGCTTCCTTTATCTGACCTATGTGTGGTCCAGCACTCATCCTACCCCACGTACAGGCCTAACAGCTTCCTTTCCTTCATCCTCTGGAATCCTGCCATGCACTGCAGCCATGCGCCATCATTGCTTTCAGCACCTGTTCCAATCTCCTGTGGACTATCACCTGAGCTTATCCATCATGACTGGATGCAATCAGGATGTCTCCCCTTCAGTCATGCTAATTGAGTTCTGGATGCTGCAGTTTTCACCTTGCCTGCACCTCTCCATCTCTCCAAGGTTCTCCAATGTGGATTACTGTTAGACTATGAACTAGGATTTACATCATGTCCCTGGATTTTTCCCATGTTGCTTCATTTCATTTGTATTTCTCGCCACTACCTTGCCTCCAGCTGACCTACGTGTAGTCCAGCCACACATGCTAGCCTTCATAGGGTTTAGCTGCCTCTCTCTACGTACCTTACCGGCTGACCTACATGTGGTCCAGCTGAGCACGCTAGCCTTCGTGGGGTTTAGCTGCCAATTTCCACTCACTTTACCTCCTGACTTCATGTGGTCAACCGCACTTCCTACACCTCATACTTTTCATCGGATGGCCTACATGGTCCAGCCACACATCTTACACCTTCTATGAGCTTAGCCCCTTTTACTCCCTTAGACGCCTTCATACTGGGATGCTGATTCACCTTGATCTACTACCACTCCTATTCCTGTCTGGAATTTCAGCCCAGCTCTATTCTGTATGCCTTCCTAAATTGGCTTACGTTTCCAAACCTAACCTATTTGGTACCATATAACTATTAATTGGTTCACATTATCAGCTCATCTGCCTTCGTCTCTGTATTCTGCCATTCTTGATTACTGGACTTTGTACACTGCTCCTCCCATGTAGGGGCATGGAGTTTCTAATAATGCTAATCTACACCTGCCTCTGTATCCAAGCACAAACTTACCTTATTCAGTTACAGTACGTAGCACAAGCACTGAGCTATGAACAACACATAATGCAAAAGCTATGCCTGTAGTTACGTGGGGGAAGAGCTCCTCCCCCACATCCTACTTAAACAAGCAGGCTATAGCTGCTCTGCTTAGAGCAAGTCGCACTCACCCTCCATCCTCCCCTTACTCCTTCTCCTTCTCTAGCACTTTTATCCCACCAGGGGGTCTTAACCAACTCAACTAAGCATCCTTCCTATGGTGGGATACAGAGTAAGGCCACACACATCTCTTCATAACAAGTTACTCATCAGTTCATGCATCTAAGCACCATATATAAACACTGTGCAGCTAACGAGTACTATATCTGACTTGCTCCTGCCTATGCTGCAGCATCTAAGCACTAACCATTCCATACAACTAATACCTTGGCAGCAACGTTTTACTTACTGGTCTGGCCTCTGTATCCAAGCACAAACTTACCTTATTCAGTTACAGTACATAGCACAAGCACTGAGCTATGAACCACACATAATTATTGTATTTAGTCTTATTGGATTATAGTTTGTTTCTGGTTGTCTTATCCTGCTCTACTGTACCTATAATTTAATCCTACCTTGTTTTACCTGCAATTTCAGATTAATTATAATGTTGTTTCTTTTGTACACACCTGAGTCATACCTCAGAATAGACATTTGTTTGTTTAGTGTACCTACCTGTTTAACAAAACCTAAATACCTAAATAGAAATATTCTGGCTGTTATTCTTGGATGTGTATCCATATTCAGACTGAGTATAGGTACTGCCACATGGCATGATGGATGGACAAGCTAAATGATAATTCCCTTCTGTCATTACAGTACTTTGTTACTTTAGCATTTCATGGACTTTTTCACTACAGAGAGGAAAACTACTAGAGGCAGAAAACTCTACAAACCTGTGGCACACAGCATCTGCCCTTTCCACCTAGGTATAGTAATCTCGTAGATTGTCAGAGTAATTCCTATGCTGTAAGAAGAATGAGGCATCCCATGTTATCTGCACACACACATCAAAGTCACACACTCCACAATTTTACTTGCATACTTCAAGTGTAAAACAAAAATTGCATTTCGAAGTTGAACTTTTAAAAATTGTGTCAGTACAAGTGTGGACCAATATTTGATATGGACTGTAGGCCAATAAGGGTTTAAGATTACTATGATTTCATTGCTTTATTTGA
Organism: Neoceratodus forsteri; assembly: GCA_016271365.2. Taxonomy (NCBI): domain Eukaryota; kingdom Metazoa; phylum Chordata; order Ceratodontiformes; family Ceratodontidae; genus Neoceratodus; species Neoceratodus forsteri. The sequence goes on from CM028131.1 coordinate 839,912,193, forward strand.
CTGTCATTTAACCTCAAGAGTACTGAGATATGAGGGACAGTTTGGGATATGTGATCAGTGGGTCATAGAGTGGACAGGGAATCCCAATAAATTAGATTTTTTTAATTCATTGATATTGAGAGAATTTTCAATATGTAATACAGAATTATAACCAGGCAACCACCATGATACCAGATTAAACATCATCCTGTTAAGTCAGATAAAATGGAACAGTATCATCAGTATCATGCATATGATATGGTAGTGTTATATAGTGTTTACTGTGCAACATAATTTATGAGATAAACTTTGGGTTGGCTTCTAATTAAAAGAAAATCCAGCAATGCCAAAATTCCTTCCTTTTTCCTGACATCCATGCAGGTATATGTAAATAACACCATTTCATATAAGGCATTAACCATAATATGCCAAGTCCTTCTTGTTGGGATTTTATCTGTCAGCCATAAACAAGTAATAACTTTTTTAGCTGCCACTGTTAATAATAGCAAGAATTTCAAAGTGGGTCCTGCGCTCCCTCCCCTGGAGTAGCCAGAAGCACCAAGACAGGTGACAGTAAATCCATCTGGGTAAAAAATAGTATTGAGATCTGTGTTTACTTGATTCCAGAAGTTGGTCAATGCAGGGCAGGACCAGAATATATGGGTACGGGGTCACCTTATTCTCCCTGTACCACCTCCAACACCTCCCCCTCCAGTGACCCATATAGGAAGCCTGTATGGCAGGAGCACAGAAATAGCATATCCTATATTTCCAGACAAAATCTCCCCAGTAAGTGAAGGCTGAGACTCCATAATTAGATGATGAGTACTTCAGCCAAGTACCCATTTCATTTGATGTCTGCAGCTCTGCACTCCATTTTCCAATATAGAAACAGTATTCTCCTGGGGTGATTCCATAAACCCTCTATATAACAAGCCTATCAAATGCAACCAATTTATTACTCCTTGGGAGTCCAGGAATATACTGTAGCAAATACAGTGGAACCAGTGTCAGGAAAGTGTTGGTATGTTGGCCCTTTACTCAGGAGTCTCTATATATTAGTGCCTACTTTTTCATCTGTGCTTATAAAGGAGGGGTAGACATGGTGGACATGGACCTAGAGTCTCTTCTAAGCTTAGTTACCATGTTACTAAATTGGTTTTGTGAAGGTCAGATGCAAGAGGTTTATAAATTAACAAAGACCATAGTATTCCAGAGCTCTAATCAGCAAAAACAACAATTTTGAATATGACTTTGGTTGCTTCTTTGTGATGAAGTAAGTACTGATATTCCACAGGTCACAGCATGCAACCATACAGTACTGTTGTATATGCAGTAGGAAACCCTTTCTCAATTGAGGCAATAGCACAAATACCCACATGCAGCACCCCTACCTCAGCAATAGAATAAAGAACTATGATATTAAACTAAAGTGTGAGCACTAATAATTGGTAATAGAAACAGAAATATAATACAGGCTCAAAACTCTTATCTCAGTTCTTCATTCTCTGTTAGTGTCCCCAGCCAGACAGGCCATTATCAGAGTCTGTAGAGCATAAATTAAGTTTATGAAATCCTTATCTGCATAGGTAGTCCACTCATTTAACACATCAGAGCCAGCTCAGTAGGAACTCCCTGGCCTCAGAGCCCTTCCCCCCACCACCACTAAAAAAATCTATTTGGGAATTCCTGCTCCTTTTATTCCTTTTTGGATTAAAGCAGCAGTTCCTTTTGGCTGTTGGAAAAGAAATCCAGTGCTGTTTTTAGTTCAGTAAGGGAGGATCATATCTGAGGATCTCAAGGTGGCAGAGCAGTGTAACAAGTCAGTGGATAGAGCTAGTGGGAGGCAGGGATGCATAGGGAGGGGTATCTTCAACAGAGGAGGGAGGTGGTGCTTCCACTGTATCGCCCATTTGTGAGACCCCACCTGGAGTACTGTCTCCAGTTTTGGAGACTGCACCAAAGAAAGAACATAGACAAGGAGGGGGCATTGCAGGAGGAGGGCAACTTAAATGGTGGAGGGTTTGCACAAGATGACCTATGAGGAGAAATTGAGGGATCTCAACATGAACACCTTGGAAGAGATAAGAGAGGGGACATGATAGAGACCTACAAGTACCTCACAGGGTGAACAGGGTTCCGTGGAGACTCATTCAAATGAGGAAGAGCACCAGAGTCAAAGGGCATGTGAGGAAGCTGAAGGCAGGGAGGTTCAGGAAAGATGTAAGAAAATACTTCTTCTCTGAAAGGGTGGTAGACCCCTGAGACATACTACTAGGGGGAGTAGTGGAGGCTCAAACAATTGGGGGAGCTTCAAACATGCTTGGCATAAACATAGAGATATATTAGAAAAGAGGCAGGGTGGTGGGAGGGTCACAGAAGACCATATAGGGTCTGTGGATGCAGATTAGGCAGCGCACAACTGGGCAGACTGGGTGGCCAAACTGTCAATTGCTGCTGACAAATTATTTGTTTCTATGTTTTTAAGCTTATTTGCTGTATCTGGCTACTATATTATGAAAAAAAAACTTTGATAAAATAGTTTATTTTTGGCTTAGTTATTTTTATTTCTTATTTATTAAATATCGGATTACAAAATACCTTTGAGTATTGAACTCATTTACAAAGGTTCCATGTTATAATAAGAGAACAACAGACTGAAACAGTGAAATTCAGAAAAAACAATTATCAAAGGGCAAGTCATATAAGGGGTGCATTACAATTATACAGAGAACACAGTATTTTTTTTTTCATAATTATACTTTTAGGGGTATTTTTTTTTTCTCCCCCCCATGAGGCCAAGGCATACACATGCGAGTACGCATATGCCAGGATCTGGTGGCCCCTTCTGCCCCTCCCCAGACTTACTCTGCCACTCCGAACTGCCTACATAACCAACCAGATCTCCACCCAGTGGCAGCGGGACTATGGAGGAGCAGGCATCCATCCCTTTGGAAGGGAGAGCAGTGGCTCAATCCCGCTGCAACCCACCCCACCCCCGAGCGAGCTCCCCGGTGACCCAAGGTCATTCCCGAACTCGGGTTACCAGCGTAGCATGAGGTAAGGCACCAGTACCTCAGCCCTCAGCACCACTGGGCCAGCATAAAAGAGTATTTTTTTCAGATATGCAATTGGAAAGTGCTTGGCAGTACAACAAAGAGGACACATTACAGCAACAGTACAAAGTTTGCAATATAATGATCATAAAGCATAGAAATAAGAAACGATATGGAGCAGGGGCAGCTGGATCAGACCATGTTAACATGTCAGAAAGGGGGGTAAGGGGTGTTTGGAGAGAAGATGAGGGGGAGATAAGAGATAGGAGAGTGGGGTAAGGAAGGTTAGAGGGTGTGTGGGGAGAAGGGAATGGGAATTGCAGGTACTATAAGTGCAGGCAATCGATTAAGGACAAGTGCTGGTGAGATTACAGAGAAGGGAGGATAGCGTGTTAGGGGAAGCAGTCACAGCTGCTTTCTGCAGAGAGGAGCTACCGCAGTTTGTATTTGAAAGGGCATAGCTTGTTTTCAGAGGTAATATCACTATGTAGGGCATTAGTCAACAGAGGCGCTCTGTAGGCAAATGATCTTTGTCACTGGGACGAGTGGCAACATGGAACCTGAAGTAGTTAATGCACAGAGCCATGTGTATGGTGTGTGCTGTGGGAAGGGCTTATCAGTGTTTGCATTCCTGGTGGAAAGAGACCAAGGAGGAATTTCTTAGCCATCAGGCAGCTTTGGTACTTTATATACCCTTTTAGTTGCAACCAACTTGTTTGGGTGTAGAGGTTGCATGTATGGGTGAGACATGGTGCTCCTGATATATCAACATGCTTTGTTGAGGGAGGTAGAAATGTGCTGTAGAGCTGTATCTGTGGCTGAGCCATAAATGACCAGTCCATAGTCAATAATGGAAATAACTGAGCTCTGCACTGCTAACCTTAAGGCTTCTGGGGTCAAGCAGTTCCTGTGTCTGTATAGCATACCAATGCATATGTTCACTTCTTTAGCAATGTTGTCGATGTGAACCCCATAAGACAAGGAGCTGTCAGTAGTAACCCCAAGGTATTTAAATGGGGTACTTGTTCAAGAGCTGTTCCAAGATGATTTCTTATTGTTAGTGGGCAGCGCTTGTGTTTATTTTGGGAGCTACTGAAGAGCATCACCTTCGTTTTTTCATAGTTTAGAATCAGTTTTTGTTCACAAACCAGTTCTCCACACATACAAAGCCCTGCTGGAGATTGTTTTCGAGGAGGATCAGGTCAGAATTGCATGAGAAAATTACAGCATCATCAGCGTAAAGTGGAATATGTTCATGGCAGGAGCTAGGAAGATTGTTTAAGAACAGACTGAATAGGAATGGCTCCAATATAGAAGCTTTTGGTACTCCTGAGTGAGTGGGCTTATGATCAGATAGAACTTGTTGCATTCAATTGCACAGATAACTTGTGAACCAGGCTGTAGAGTCATTTTATAGTCCTGCATTTGACAGTTGCTGTAAGAACAAGTGGTGGTACACTGTGTCAAATGCTATTTTTTGAGGATCTGAAGAAAAGATGACTGTGTACACCACTGCCAACTGTAGACTGATCATGATAGAAGTCTGAGCACCTATCATGAAATTTCTAGAATCAGTGAAGGTGTTCTAGAGTTATTCTTTCTTCAGATACTCAAAAAAATAACTAGGGTAACATGAACTATTTGCCAAAGGTTATTTTTATGACTGCATAGAGAGAGCTCAGAAATGTATTTCTAACAAGGAGAGGGAATAGGGCAGACAGGAACAGGAATAGACACATATTATTCAGCAGTGGAATCTGATCACATCATTGGCATGTATGACAGCCTGTACTTCTGTGTCTGTCAATGCTCCCATCCCCCATCCCCTTCCCCTTCCTCTTCCTCCTAACAGATCTGCTTTATTTATTAATCCATGATTGTGGCCCATTTTTCTGTTTACTATGCCACATCAGTAGTTGGAAGAATGCTGCTGACTTCAGCAATACTTAACATAGCAGGGCAGGTGTCAGCACCTGAAGAACAGTTCTATCATAAACTAATGTAGATCTGACATAGCAGAAACAATTTGTACCTCATAGTATGTACTGAGAGACTAGACAAATGCAAAGGAGGAGACAGACACATGCAGTCATTATGCTGATAATGTCTCCAATTAGCATAGGTATTCAGAGTAGCAACACAAACTTAAACTTTACAACTAAGGTTAGTTAGAACTGTGATTGCAGCATGACAGCTCTCTATCAAGGAATGATACCAATTCAAGACCATAATGCAAGTAATTAAACAGCTTTGCATTAGAATAGATAAAAAATAGAAGAAGAGCAAAACTCCACTTAACCTGTAATAAAACACTATATCAATTCCTGATATCTCATGAAACTTGCATTTACACGTAGAGCTGTTACAGCTTGCTCAGGGTAACAGTAAATAAGTAGCTCTGGTGGGATTTGAACCTGAACTTTCTGGTTCTCAAGCATGTGATCTAACCACTAGACCCTAATACCATCCCTCTGTCACATATTTCTGGCTGCTTGGTGAAGCTGAAAGCAGACAGTAATGAAATATGGAGGGGACCCGGAGAACTCAGTTCCAGGGTGAATTTAAAAATCTGACTCAGTTCCAGGAGTAAAATGAAGAATGACTACTTCTATGTAAAATGCACACCATGAAAGAGATAAACCTGACTAAATAAAGTGTGAAAGTGCAATATACTGTGCAATAAAGAAACTTGTCCTGAGACCCCTGTCAGATATGTTCAATATTAGATCAAAGGTGATGGGTTGCCTCAGTGACTTCTTTCCATTTCCAACACTGAAAGCAGACTTCTAGCTAGTGTTCTGCTGGGTGTGACAAAAAACAGAAAAGGTGAACTTTACTCTTTTAACTCCAGGAGGAAAAGTCAGTGGGGTGCTGACCACAGCACTAGTGTAATGCAATTCTATAGACGGTGAAGAAATCTATACCATTGCCTACCAGCTAGTTGACACCCCTTCCCATTTCAAGTAAGTCCCAAAGGGTAGCTGAATCCATGCTGTATAAATCATTTCCCTGTTGTCCATGGGGACTTCAACCTACCAGATGTAGACTGAAGCTTCCCAGCAGTGGCTTCAGTTGTAGCAGAGACATCTTGGACTCACTGCAGGAGACGTTTCTCAGGCAGCTGGTCAGTGAGCCCACTCATGATGTGGCAATACTGGACCTGGTACTCACTAAGAGGAACAATGTTGCAACAAGGCTACTTGGGGACCAGAGATCACCATATGGTGTGGTTCAATACAACCACAGCTGTGGAATCGAACCACACAAGGGTGAGGGTCCTGGACTTCAGGAGGGCAGATTTTATAAAGATGTGTGAATGTCTCAGTGATGGCCTGGCAGGGGAATGGCCTGGAAGGGGTGGAGGAATAGTGGGCAAAGATAAAAGGGAGCATAGTACAAGTAACAAACCTTTGCATCAAACATGTGAGCAAAAGCAAGGGGAAAATAGAGACTTCTATAATTCTTGAAAGAGGTGTCTGAAAAGGTAAAGGCTAAAAGGTAGCATTCAGAGGTATAAGGAGACATAGGGGAGGAGGATAGGGGAGGTGTATCAGGAAACAGGGGAAGCAAGGAAAGCAGTAAAGGCTAAAGGTGCAAACTGAAGAGAGAATAGCCCAGGAGGTAACGAAAGTGGACAAGACATATTTTAGGTATGTAAATGAAAGAGGAAGACCAGCAGTGGGATTGAAAGGTTTAAAAGGAAAGGGGACTGTGCAGAGGGGGACCAGGAAAAGGCAGACATCCTGAGCACATGTTTTGTTCAGTGTTCACTGAGGAAGGAGGAGGGGACCTCAAAATAGTCTTAAAGGCTTTGGAAGGAGGGAGGTGGACAATAGTCTGTTTGTGGAGGTGAGAGTCTTGAAGAGACCTGCTAATCTGAAGGTGGACAAAGCAATGGGGACAGATGAGGTGCATCCAAGTGTACTGAGGGAGCTCAGGGAAATACTGACTGCACCTCTTACAGTTCAGTTTAACAGCTCACTGGAAAGAGGAGTGGTTCCTGAGGACTGGAGGAGAGTGGATATAGTTCAACTACAAAAAAGTGGTAGCAGGGAGGAGGCTGGCAATTATATGCCAGCCAGCCTGACATTAGTGGTGGGAAAGTTAATAGAATCACTGATGAAGGACAGGATTGTGGAATATCTTGAATCCAGTGGGTTGCAAGATCCGAGGAGGCATGGGTTCACAGGGGGAGGTCATGTTAAATTAATTTAATCAATTTCTTTGACTGGGTGACAAAGGATTTAGAGCAGAGTGGAGTGGTGGACATGGTCTACTTAGATTTCAGTAAGGCTTTCAACACTGTTCCCCATAGGAGACTATACATAAGCAAGTTGGGTAGCTTAGGAATGGGTCCAAAGGTGATACATTGGATAAGAACTTAGTTAGGGATAGGCGACAGAGGATGGTGGTAAATGGAGTTAACTCCAAGGAAATGAGTGTGACCATTGGGGTGCCTCAGGGATCATTGCTATGACGGGTACTCTTTAATGACTTTATAATGTAAGTGACGTTGCAGAGGAGCTAGAAAGGAAGGTCTGCCTCTTTGCAGATGACACCAAAATCTGCAAAAGGGTAGACACTTGGATGTCTGTGGAAAGGATGAGCAGAGACCTGAGAAAACTTGAGAAGTGGTCAAGGGTATGCCAGCTGGGTTTCAATGCCAAAAAAGTACAAAATAATGCAAGTAGGCTGCAGAAACCCAAGAGTGGAGTAAAAAATGGGTGGAGTGGTATTGATGACCACAAAGCAGGAAAGAGAGCTGGGGGTAATCATATCATATCAGATGACATAAAGGTGGCCTGGCAGGAGTAAGGCAGTAGGGAGGGCTAGTGGGATGCTGGGGTGCATAAGGGGATATCACCAGCAGAAAGAAAGTGGTGGTATCACCTCTGTATAGATTGCTGTTAAGACCCCACCTAGAGTACTGTGTCCAGTTCTGTAAACCACATCCCTGGAATGACATAGGCAGAGTGGAGGCAGCCAAGAAAAGTGCAACTAAAATGGTGCAGGATCTGCATCAAAAGCCCTTTGAGGACATACTAAAGAATCTCAGTATGTACACCCTGGAAGAGAGGAGAGGGAGAGATATGACAGAGACATTTAAATACCTCATAAGGAAAATAAGGTACAGGAGGAAGTCATTTTCAGAAGAAAAGGTGCTTAAACACAAGGGACATGTTATGAAGCTGGAGGGGGTAGTTTCAGAAGAGATGTGAGGAAGTACTTCTTCACAGAAAGAGTGGTGGATTCCTGGAACTGCCTTCCAGCAGAGATGGTGAAGGCAAAATCTGTGGTAGGGGTCAAGAATGCATGGGATAAGTGCAAGGGAATCATAGTAGAAAGAAGTGGGAAGGGAGAAAGAGCTATAGATCAAGTACGGATTGCAATAATAGTGTGGTAGGGAGAAATAGACAGACTGGATGGGTGAAACAGTTCTTATCTGCTGCCAAATTCTGTTTCTGTTTCAGTAAACATGGGATTTTACATCACAAGTAAAATACAAGTAAGTAACATATTATTCTATGTTCCTTATCAGGCTAATGCATTAGCAGCCACATTTGCCCTGACCAGAATCTGTTTTTATGTTTGCTTGCACGCATGTGCAAGAAACATAGTGCCATCATCGGAGATTTCGGAGGTGTGTCACCTCCTCCTCCAATTCAGTCAGTGTGTTGGCAGGCACGGCCCCTGTAAGCCAATGCATGCTGGAGCTGTCTATGACAAGCTCTAAAATGCAGTGGCACACAGTTCAAAGGGGGAGCTACGCTTGAGTGAGCAGCGATAAGATATACGCCTGCTCACGCGCAGCTCCCTCCACACACATACACACACACACACACACACATACCCATGCAGGCGTCGTGCCCCCCGCATGCACACACACACTGAATAGCCCGGCGGGGGTGCCCAGTCACCGTCAGCTGTGCTCGTTCCCCCTGCCCCCAAAGCCTTCAAAATGCCACGCTGGGTGCCCACCCCAGCGTGGCAAAATGATATAGCCGACGGGGTGCCCAATCCGCCGTCGGCTCCACTGTCCTCACCCCCAGTACTAAGTGCCATGCTGGCAGCCCACCCCAGCGTGGCAATCGATCACTGGCTCGGGGTGCCCAATCCCCATCGGCTGAGCGGCCCCAACCATCCTTGTGCCACGCTGGGAGCCCACCCCAGCGTGGCAAATATCCCGCATGGTTCTTTTTTTTTTTACCTGTAAAGAAAAAGCGGTCCCACCGTAGTCTCCTAGCCCCCCTCCCACAACCCGCACTCACCCACTCGCACCCTGCCTCCCCACACCCCCACCCCTACTTACCTCTGAACCTCGGCGGCAGATCTTGGTGGACCGGGAACACGTCTGCACTCTTCAAAGCCAACCGCGAACTGAGGAAATGCCGGTAAGCTGTATAATAGGCTAGATAGGGGGGTTTCAACTTTGTTGCATATCTCAGGCATTTTGAGGATTTTGCACCGAATTTTCAACATGGGGATTTTGGGACCCCTTCTCATGAATGATGTCACTGTCTTGGGCAGTCGGGGCGAAGGGTGATTTCGCAGTCACTGCACAGTCACTGCAATCACTTGGTCCTGAACAGATCACCATGACAGTGATCATGTGAGAAAGGTCAAACTCGTTTAGTGATATAAAAGCCAAATGACATTTCTGACATGCGTTTAGCAGATTCATGAGCTAGTAAGTTCGCAAATTTTCAATATTTTCACTCCAGGTTTTCAACATTGCCATTTTACCTCACCTTCTTATAGTAGTACAGCTGCCATTTTCACATCTCACCCAAAACGTGTTTCTGCCCATATGAAGCACAATGGCACAGTCGGGCGTGAGATCAATGTCGGGACAAATTAAGAAAATCACAGTGACACTGTTCATGAGCTGAGGTGTTAAAATGGCTATGTTGAAAATTTGGTGAAAATTCAAAAAATGACTGTTTCTAGATCGTTGTACAGTTCCTATACTGTAACAATGGATTGGCAATTTTCAATATTTTCTCTCCAGATTTCCAACATTGCCATTTTGCCATACCTTCTTATGAGTAGTACAGCTTTCATTTTCAATCTCACCCAAAGCGTGTTTCTGCCCATGTAGCGCGCTGGTAAGCGCAGTCAGTGTCTTGAAAATCAATGTCATGGACAAATTAAGAAAATCACAGTGACACTGTTCATGAGCAGAGGTCTTAAAATGGCTATGTTGAAAATTTGGTGAAAAATTCCTAAAATGACTGTGTTACTAGCATGCGTTGCACAGTTCCTATGCTCATAAGTTTGCAAATTTATATTTTCACCCAGATTTTCAACATTGCCATTTTATTACACTTCCTTATGAACAGTACAGCTGCAATTTTTCGTATGTCGCCCAAAATGTGTTTTCACACATGTAGCGCACAATGGTGCTGTTGGTGTTCGAAAGCAATGTTTGGAACAGATTAAGAAAATCACAGTTACACTGTTCATGAGCAGAGGTCTTAAAATGGCTATGTTGAAAATTTGGTGACAAAAGTCCATAAAATGACTGTGTTATGAGTGAGCATTGCGCAGTTTCCACGCACCCTCGTTAGTTCATGATTTTGTCATATTTTCAGTCCAGATTTTCACCAGTGGCATTTTTCTACACTTCTTTATGAACAGTACAGCTGTCATTTTCCACAACATGGCTGAAGTGTGTTTTCACACTTTCAGCGCAGAGATGCATGGTCACTGTGGGAAATCATTGTTCGGCACAGATAAAGAAAATCACAGTTACACTGTTCATGATCGGAGGCACCAAAATGCCTGAGTTGACAATCTGCTGTAAAAAATCCCCAACCTAATTATATTACGGGTGAGCGTTGCACAGTTTCTATGTATGCTCGTGACTTCACCATTTTTTTAAATATTTTACTACAGATTTGCAACATTGCCATTTTTACACCTCCCATGAACAGTACAGCTGTCATTTTTACATCCTGTTCAGAATGTTTTGCACCTGTGGTGCTAAATGCCGAGTCACTGTGCATAAGCAGCTTTAACAAACTGATATTCCCCTGTTCATGAGGTGGTCACAAAAAAAAACATGTTGAAAATTTGGAGGAAAATACCAACGAATGCCTGAGGTATTAGGGTTTCCAACCATAATGCCCAACCCTGTAGAGAATGACAGGCATCAGGGGTGCGACTTGGGATTCTTGCCTGTGATGCTCATACCATTCCACACCCTGCAGTCAATGAGAGGCATCGAGGTATGCCTTGGACTCTCCGTCCCCAAACTTCACCCCATTCTCCTATATTGCACCCATCTCACCATATTTCCTAATGAAATGGGGTGCGCATAAGGGCCAAAGACCCCAAGGAACACCGTGACACTCGTCAGTGTCTGCAGGGTGGGGTGTGGTGAAATGGCGTGGCAGTTATGCCTGACAACCCAAATGCACACCCCAATACCTGTCAATCTCTGCAGGGTGGTGGTGGGGTTGGCTTCAGTTCAATACTTCACTGCCATTCCTATTACGCAGCTCTGTAACTTCTACACTACCACTGCCAATGCCAGCAAGCAAACATTCGGCATTGACAAATGCTTGTTATAGTTTACAATAGTCTGATTCAGCTGAACAGTGATTACAATCCATTACTGAATCAAAAACAGCAAAGCCATTTTTATGTTTGCTTACGCACATGCCCAAAGCGAACATATTGGTACTGTAGTGCAGGAGGGCTATGTAGGTGTGTACTGTGTAAGCCAAAGGATATAGAAATGCAGGAGGCTTGCCTCTTAAAAGCCAATGCTGAGTGTTTATTTATTTATTGAATTTTAACCAGGTAGGCCCACTGAAACAAAGAGTCCCTTTTTCAGGGGTGACCCAGAATTAATTACACAGAATACATGCATTATCTAAACATACTAAGCCAAATACATTTAAGATAGGGCTACAGTATTCACAGGGGTGAAGGAGATTAGCCCACAAGCAAATCAACTTACAGGTTAAGGCAAGAACACAGTATAGTACATTCAAAACAGGTACCACAGTGTAGGCTGTTGATCAGGATACAGAATGCAAAGTACAGTAAGTGGACATAGTGTCACCACATACCAACCAGATGCATTGAGTAGAGGCAGCTGTTATAAGTCAGTGATTACATGATCATGGGTCAAGCTCTAGTAGATATACCTTGAGGCATTTTTTAAAACCTCCAAGTCGAGAGCAGTTTTGGAGGGAAGCAGGAAGAGTGTTCCAATAGTATTTCATAGGGATGGAGCTCAGCTGGCAAAAGATCTCACCCATGCACTGGTCCTAACCCTGGGTATTTCTAATAAAAGGCAAGCAGAGGACTTGAACACTCTCCATAATGGTTTAAAAGACAGGATGCCTTGGAGGAAGGCATGACATTTTAGAAATTTGTAGGTGAGGTATTGGAGAGGATATTCTAGCCTCCCTCCAAGGATGGCCAATTCAGGGAGAGGAGGACATTTCAGTGATGCATCCTAGGTGGGGCACCCAGAGCAAATAGACTAATCATATTGTAGAGTATTTTAAGTTTATTAAGTTTAGTGCTTCTCAAGGAGTAAAAGTTGGGGCTCCATATTGTAAGTGGGGGAGCAACGTGCTCTGGCAATGACCGGGTGAGATTCCTTGGTTAGGTTATTATCTAGGCGATATAACAAGCCAATTTTTTGGCGAAAGGATTGAGAAACATAATCAATACAGGTTCTGAAGGAGACTTCTTGGTCCATGTATACCTCCAGGTATTTACTTGCCATGACCACCTCTGTGTGGTTACCACCTGATGAGGACAGGCCTAGCAGGTGCTGCCTGTTTGCCCAAAGTGTCTTGGGCCAAACAGTTTGGCTTTAGTCTTTTGTTGTAAAGAACCATTTTCTTGGACAAGAAGCACCTTTGAGTGTCAGAAAGTCCTCAGCAAGAAGACAGTTAATGAGGGGGCATCTCTGGAGCTCCTCTATAGTACTGAATTATCAGTATAAAGATGAATGTGCAGCCCTCTACACTGAGCAGGTAAATCATTTACAAACAGGGAAAAGAGGAGTGAGCCTAAAAGGGACCCTTGAGGGACACCATTAGTTATGGGTCATAGTGTGGATTGCATGCCTTTCCATTTCACTTTCTGAGACCTGTCGTCCAGTTAATGAGTGAACCACCAGCAGGGCAAGGTATCTGGACCAAACCTCTTGAGTTTTTCTAGCAGGAGACCATGATTAACTAAATTGAATGCTCCAATAAGATCTTTAAAGATTGCACCAGTCATACACACCCTGTCCATGTCACCCAGGATATCAGTGGGCAGTCTAACCAGAGTGGTGTCAGTGCCATGGAGTTTTCTGACAAAGCTGATGATGACAGTGTTCATCTGGCTGATGGATGTAAACATCTTGTAGTTCAAAGGAGAAAAGCACTTCCAATCACATTGGTTTCCTGCCCATCAGCTAGCTAGCAGATATCAACAAACTTTGAAGATAAGCAACACACAGGTGGGTCTCCCTAGTTACAGACAGGATGCACCTATTCGAAAGCACTTAACAGAGTTGGGGAAAAAAATAGCATGCAGAATGCAAATATAATAGCTTTAAATATGTTAACAGCATGTCAATAATGAACAGAAAACACCAGCAATTACATGATTTAAATTACATATTATGCTCCTTTTAACGACCCCCTGGTGCCACTTGGATAACTTTGAAAAGTGTAAGAGTTAGACACTGTTCAATTGACTGTTCATATATTTTTGCAATCCTCTGTTTTTTCATATGGACTTTACTCCCCCCCTCCATTGGCTCCCTTCTTCTGTCAAACCCCAGCCCTATTCCCACCCCCAAGACTTACCCCATCTACTTTTTACCCTGTTGTGTGAGTAGATGCCATAGATGGTCATGGTGTGGTGCCATCAGGGTTGCAGCATCACCCTGCAGACAGGAGTTCTTTTCCACCAATTACTCTGCTTGAGTCAGAGCAAGCAGCGTGCAGTGGCACACTCCATGACCATGAAGATGATGCATGCTTTCAACACCCACCTCTGACTTTCAGTTCTTGTGATCGCTGCTGTGCCACCTACCTCCTGTAGGTGACATCTAGCAGCAGTGCACACTACCCTCCTACCCTGAAGGAGAAGATACACTGATGGATGTTAAATCCTCCTTCCTCCGCCAGCCCCTGAGCAACTGTGGTCCATTCCTGAACCCAGGTTGCTGATGTGGCAGGAGGCAAGGCATCCAGTGTCTCAGCTCTCCATGCCACTGGTTTAGCTACAAGTTTATTGTAGTTCAGATTTCCTTAGACACTATTATTTGTGTCTGAGGGGGGCTGAACCTGCAACCCACTGCTTTACAGTTCTGTGTTTTTACCCTCTGTACCAGTTGGCATGGGGTCATAATGCTGCAGTCACAAACAGCATGACAATATACTGCACTGTCAATACAGAGGGTACATTGCCAGCACTCGGTACTAACACAGAGAAGGAATATAAGTAAAAACAAAAATCATTGATTTTGTGGGGGCTCCACACCCCCATTATGGAGGGCTACACCTTGAATGGACCTATATTTAAATAATCACCTCAGGAGGAAGCAGCTCTGGGATGGGGAGAAACATGGGCAGGGGAAATCATCAAAAGTACAGCACTTCAGTAAAAAAACAAAACAAATGCACACAGGTAGTCTGGGACTGAGATTAGAGCCCCGGTCCACAGACATTCCACTTCCCTTCACTGCCAGTGGCTCTACCCTCTGAGCAATGGCAGCTGCTCAGCAGACCACCACCTGGCAGAGGTCTTATCCTTTGCATCATTGTCTCCCAGCTATCAGCTACAGGGATACAATACTGCTCCTTCACCATTTTGTCCTTGCAGTATTTTGTAGCCTGTAGCTGTATTTCCCCATGCTCTTTCTGCCGTGCAGTTTTGAATGTGGCATTATTGAAATGACATATTGACCTGGTACAGTGCCAGTCAGCCAGAACTATATTTTCACAATTTTTCCCTTTCTTATTACTGAGGAATGGACATAAAACCAGATTATTTTCCCATGGACTTTATTAGCTTTGGCTGATTGTCTACAGTAGCATCATAATGCCCTGTTTATGAACATCATAATTATCTCCACAGCAACAGACTGAGAAGTCATAAACAGAACTGTGATTGCAGAAGTGGACAAGCAGACAGCATAAACAGGGCAGAGATCTTGTGCAATGCAAATGTCCTTAGTAATAAACAAATAAGGGCAACAATTACAAAAAAGGGTGAAATAGAAGCAAAATTGTGTCTAGATATTATGTTTTATGGAGTTCTCCTGACACAGCAAGCAAACATCCAGCACTGACAAATGCTTGTTGTTATAGGCACTATGAACTGCTACTTTAAACTCTGTGTGGCAGTTCCACCCTTCCAACAATTTCCAATTCAAACTCTCCTGTTCTACTTACAGTAACTCTAATAGTTAGTTTCTGTTACAAATGAAGTTATTTTGATGTCACAGTCCATCTCTCTTTATTTCAATGGACTGTAACCATTGCTATAGTGAAGCACAACCCTACAAACGTCAGTTATAACTAAATGTCTGGCTTATATGATATAAAAAAACTTTCATTCATTTGTCATTTTGAACAGGAAAGACACAATGAGCTGCGTCAGCTCATTTCTAGGTTTGTCTGTGGGGTGGGGTGGGGGTTACATGGCCCTTTGTATTGTCTGAGGTAATGTTGACCAGGACACTTGGGAAATTCCTCTACTGTTCTGGGTGCATATACTAAGGGAGACTTGATTATTTATTAGGATATAGAGCTTGAAATGGACTTTTGAGTAAGGAGTTCTACTTAGGACATGGGTATTTCAGGCTGGATGCTTCCTGGATAGGTTGATATCTTGATTTCAGCAATGATATGGATTACTGTATATATAGGGTGTTTGGGCTAATCAGTGTATTTTATCCTGCACTTGCACTTTCAGATTTATATTTGTATATGGTGCTTTAGGATGAAGAAGGTATGATGGAATGATGCAATGATTATTGTACTGTATTTTTTTAACTGATTTAAATAATACAAAATGCCCCATCACTTACGATAAGTGCCAAGGGATCTTTAACTTCCACCTGGACAGCCACCAGAGATAAGCAGAAGGGACACTGGTTAAAATCTCATCTTAAGGTGAGTACCTCAACAATGCAGCACCACCACCTCCCTCCCCCAGTGCTGCCTACAGTGTCAGTATTTGGTATTAGTCCAAGTGCCTGATGGGGGACTAGAACCTAAAGTTGTTTCAGTCTTTCAGCCCCCAAGGTGAGGACAGTACCTACTGAGCCACTGAGGCTAAAGTTTGCATTCACTAATGTTTTGTCACACTGAAGGTTTTTATGAACATATATTCCCCATTTCCCCCGAGTACCTAAGCATCACCTGTCAAGCAGAACCCTGTGTTAAGTGGGACAGCTGATGGCTGAAAGCCATCTCAGGTCTCCCACCACACCAACCCCAAATACAATTATAAGGTGATGATCTGAGGACCAGATCATGTGACACCCCCTTTGCCAATCAGATGTCAGTATCTAGACTGGAAGTAGACCATTCCCCCTTTAAAGTACTCCCTGTCAAGTGTTTACCAACATTGCAGTCCTTGGTGTAAGGACCACAGCAGAGAGTAATGCATGGGTGTCAGCATGGACCACCAGCATGTTGGTATGCCATGCTGCCCATCAATAAACTTCACTACCACCCTCACTCCATGGTAGGAGATAGCCACATCCTTCAATCCTACTCTGTTGCCCTGCTTTTATTGCCAGGAGGTAAATCAACAGTTCACACTGCCAATGTTCCTAGTCAGCTGTGTAGCCCATAGAATGTTGCATTTTCCTGTCCCTATCAGTGCTCTGATTAACAAATGTGCTGTTAGTTATTGTTCTACCTATAAAAATAATTGCTTTGGAATACTAGTTACTGCTGTTGTCTTGACCATATTGCTCAATCAAATTCTGTTTAGGTTGTGTTTGTCTGCTTGCCTTTGACTCCTCCTGCCCTCCTGACTTTGCTAACCCTCAGTTCCTGCTGATTTCAAATCTGCTCTAGTAGACTGTTCTCTACTGTCCTCTACATCACTGTCCTCCTCTCCTCCTTCTATCCACTCTCTAACCCAACACCACAGCTCTGTAAGACTAGTTGTACCACAGCCCTCTACTGTATTTCTCCCTTCCCCTTCTTCCACTCACCCATCCCTCCTTACCACTCTTCACATCTCCCTTCCTTCCTCTTTCTTTCTATCACTAGCTCCTCTCTTGTCTAATTCCAAATATCCCTCTCCAGTTTTCCCCAGGACCTGATCTCATTATGATATCCCCTTCTTTATTTTTCACTTTTCCTGATCCTACCTCCTCACCTCTCCGTTCCCTCCCTTTCCTCTTCACTTCCTCCTTGACTAGCATATGCCCTCCTTCCTCCCTCTCCTCTTCTTCCTGCCCCACAAGAAGCAGCATCCTCTATTCTCCTTCTTTCAATCTTGAAACCATTTGGTGGTTTATCTACCATTCCACATTTTCCACCTCCTCCCCTTTACTTTGTTCCCACAGATAATCATTCATTCTGTACCAAGACTGGAAAGGGTCCAAGAAGGAGAAGGAATCAAGAAAGGATGAGCGCTGAGAGAGCTAAAAGAGAAACAGATATTTTTGGAGTTTCACCAGACAGGGATAAAAGAGCTGGGAAGTAGTTATTAGGGAAGGCATCACACGCTTTAAGAAAAGGACTTCAGTCCTCTTCCAACACCAAGAACTGTACAGTGATGGAGGAAAGATTTTCCAGGACAGAGATTTGAGAAGATATGGCAAGAGATAAAAGGTAGGGGAAACATAGAAACATAGACAGTAATGACAGAAAAGATCAAATAGTTCATCCAGTCTGCCCATAGCATCCTATCAAACCCCAGGACTTGTTGTCCACATAGAGTGCTAGTTCTCACTGTCCACCCCTTTCTCCTCATCCTAGTGTACCACCCTGAGCAAACATCAAACCCTTCACTCTTTCCCAGCTGAGAATGAAACCATTTATGGTTTTGGCATCCACCACATCAGCTGACAGGAGTTTGGGTTGAAGACCTTTAAGGCTGTTGCCCCTGCTTGGACTGAATGGCAACAGAGCAGAGAAGGTAACCACCAGCATTGTATGGGAGAAGGAAAACACTGGAGAAGGGGGGTTGGGGAAAGAGGGGTCAGAGTGGAAAGATAGGAGAGGAAGGAGTAGTGAAAGTCCACAGGGGGACAAAAAGTGATTGAAGAAAGAAGGGACCTGTAAAGGGTCAAAATCTGTAGACTTCACAATTTTGAGGACCACGGTGGATGACTGGATTGATACCTTAAAAAGTGCATAGATAACCTTCCAGAATTTGAAACTATTAAGGTTATTCTGGACGTTAGATACAAAATACTCTGATTTAGCTAGTCTGTTAGCCTCAGTGCAGGTATTGCAAAGCTGCCTGTACCTAACAGATCAACAGAGGAGCCAGAGACCTTGTTAAGATGCCTAGTGGAATCTCAGCTTTAATATAAGTAATGAGCTCAGGTAAAATCCAGTGGAGATGAGAGCCTTTATGGCAGATCCTTTAGATAGAGGTATGCTACCTGTGATGCTGTAAACTTAGCTTAACATTGTTAAAGGCATCGTTTATATCAATGAAGACACAGACGAAAGACAAATTGGTGGTATAGAAGTTGCCCAGCAAGGCAGGCAAGTCAAGTACTCAGAAGGACCAGAACTGAATTATTATTGGGGAAACCTTCACATGGTGAACATTATTCTCACAGTAGATCAGATGATGACCACTGATTGTTCCTAGAAAGAGACCTACTTCACAGTGTAGCAGGGATGAGCGGGGGAAGCCAGTCAATTAGGAAATGGTTTAAATTAAAAGGATTAAGGAAGTGCTTTTTCTGGACAAGCTTTTTTGAGAAGGGGAAAGACCAGTTGATATTAAGGTCATCCAACACTAGCAATTCAACACAGCTAGCAAGACAGTTGTTCCTTCATAACCTGTGACATGATGCAGTAACTCAGTGGAATGCCACCTACGACTAGTTAGGCTGATTCCTGGAACAGCAGATGGCTGTCCATGATTATGTGATGACATATAGATGTATGACTCAGTTAGCATGCTATTGGCAAGTAAGTGGCAGCTTATTAAAAAGCAGATTGCTTGTGTGGAACAATGTGAGTAGTCCACCAGGAAGTCAGTTCTGAGATGGTATGCTTAAGCTAGACTCTACCCCAAATCCAGTGATGGTACATTTGCTCTACAACACAGAGCAACTTTTTCTAGAATGAGGAGGACAACATTGGTGGTGTGCAGATCATTATGATCCTATAGAAACTTTGACCAACCATAAGAGATTGACTGGTATGTTAAAAATGGAGCACTATGTTCCTGTGTCATTTCTTAACTCATATTTAAAACTAAATAGAACATATTCTCCCTGGAGACTCAGACACAGGACAAGTAGAAGGAATTTATATTTGAATGTTTTAGCAACTGTCAGGACACTGCAGAATTAGGAAAGGAAGAGCATGCTGAACAGAAAGGAAAAGGACAACCAGGAGCTAGACAAATTGTGTGAAAGGCCAGGCCAGACTGTCAAACCAACTCAGGTTAATCATGGGAAGGATTAACCTCTTTGGCATTGCAGTCAATGAATCTTGATAGCATAATAGGGTAAAGCTTACAACTGTCCACTAGGGTGTAAACTAGTTTAAGTATTATGATGGAGGAGTACTTCATGGTCACAAGAATAACTATGTAGGTAAGGATTCCTTTCACTTCTGGAAAAGGAAGATAACAATGTGGCCAGCCTTGGCAGAAACTGCCATCTATTCTCTAACCTGTCCCTGTTTCTTGTGTGTAGTCTGAGTGAGTCTTTGTGCTGCTGAAAGCAGCACAGAATGCTTTTAGGAGCCACCAATCTATGATGACACACCATCCTAAAAGGAAAAGGCATGACTTCCACAGAAACTGCTTTAAATCGTGGAACTAGTTTATAACACCAAAACCAGTTATGAAAACAGAAACTCAGAAGAATATTCTTCCCAATTTTTTGTTTTTTCTTCAACTCTTCCTTTACCAGTTTCAGCTGCTTTTTGGCACTCTTTACAACAAACATTATCTAAATTGGTATGGAGGGGGAAACATCCAAGGATTAGGTGATTCCTGATATTAGGACTTATTATTAGACAGCACAACTTCAGTATTTCATGACTTACATGTCGACTCAGGACCCTCCCAGATGGGTAGCCCTGGAAACAATCTCTCTACTCCCTGTAAGATGATCTGATATTTGGTTATGGATATTGTTAATCTCAGTTCTTTGAAGGTTACTAATCCTTGGGCGGCTCTTACGGTTAAGACTTGGTGGGAGGTTTGTAAGGTCCTCCAGTTAAATCTGGGTATATGTAGTGAGACCACACTTTGCTCCTGTTGGAACTTTTCCCCTTTCCACTTGGCCCCCAGCTTTCAATATTGAGCTGGCCTAGGTCTTAGTTGAGTGGTGCAGTTTTTTGATGGGGAGGTTTTTAAATCTTTTGCTCATCTTAAGGAGGAGTTAGGCTTATCCTCCATGGATTTTTTTCATTACTTACAAGTTCAACATTACTTAATGGAACTCTCAAGGGTTAAAACTTTAAGGTCGGGGTCAACCCTTTACAAGCCTTTTTATTATCACTGAGTACACAATCCAAAACAACAGGTCTCATTTCTAAGTTGTATAAACAGCTTAGGGATTTGGAGCCAGACCTTCTTATTTCAGTTAAACATAAATGGGATGAGGAAGCCATGGTTTCTCTTTCAGGGACAGAATGGGCTTGGATCTGGCAAGGTTTTCACAGCACCATGGCCTCAACCTCCTGGAGAGAATTTCACTGGTGGGTAGCAGTTAGGTTTTTCCATACTCCAGTTATAGTTAAGCATTACAGGAACTTTCATTCTGATTTATGTTGGCAGAGGTGTGGGTTGGGTTGGAAATCATAAGCATATATTTTGAGATTAGCTATCCTGCTTCAATTTCAGGCTTAGGATTTGGGACTGCCCTTCAGGTAGTGAAGGGGTAAAGGGGCCAAATATCTATTTTATATTCTGGTGGCTGTGGCCGATAGAGTCTTACAGAATTATGGTTTACCCCAGCAATACCTTTGGAAGAAATGTGGTTACACAACTGTCAAGGGATTTTAATTATGAAATCGGTGATGGCTTTACTCAGGCTGCACAGTGAGCAATTTTGCAGTAGATGGCTAGCTTTCTTCCAGTTTCTGGCAGAAAAAGAAGGGCTCAATGCAATGGAGATCCTGGCTCGCTGTAACTGAAATTATAAGATTGTTTGTAGAAGTTTATATTCTTCCTGTCCAGGCACTTTTGTCTTTATATTCTTTCTTTCATTTGATTTTCTCTTTTTTAGGGCTCACCCTTTATGAGTGTTCCCCATTTTTCACTTTTTTGTGTGACATATATGAGGGGCTTATTGTTGGGGGATATTTGATTCTGTTTTATTGTTATCTGTAAAGTTGTTTTAGAAAAATGATGATGGATTTTGATTGTGCGCTCAGACATTATTAATATCTGTTTATATTTTGGTTTGCTTTTAATTAGTGGACCTACATACTTCTTATTGTTGGGTTGTAATGCTTGTTGTAAACTACCAATAAGGTTTAATTTCCAAAAAAAAAGAAAAGAAAACAGGGGCTTGAAGTTTGGAAGCAGAGGTGGACTGATGTATGCTCCCCATGAGTTCACCACATTAGTCATCAGAAAGCTGCGGCAGAGAGAGCAGATCTGACACAACCTGCTGAAGAAGGTGGGATCAACTGGAAATACCAGTGCTTCTCGGGAGTCTGGGGTGTGCATGCTGAGTGATTCAGATACAGGTGGGTGATTTTACACATATATTGTATGCATGAGTTTGGGGGTCAAGTTGATATGAGGATTCTGGAGCCAATATTTTCTATTACAGTACTTACCAGAGGATTTGCACATACTGGTTTCTTGTAAGTGTGTGGAACTTAAATGATCTTGCACAGTAATTGTTGTGGGCAAATACTGGAGGATCAGAGGGTGTGGGTGGGCTTTCCAAGAGGTTGGGATGTGGATGGATAATATAACAGGGGCAAGGTGTAGGTAGGAACACATGTGGGGAACATGGCAGGGTGTCTGTGGCCCTGTGTCCCATTTAGAACAGAATACATTTGTTCTATGTTGCTACAACAAATAATTAAAAGCACCTTATGGTGTTAATCCAGTTGTAAGAGATGGCTCAGTCACCTTCTGGAGAGAAATGCTTGCCTACATCCAGAGTGAGAATGCAAAGGACTGATGGCACAGGAAGCTGGGTAGTGAAACACAGGGCAGCTTGTGTATACCTCTCCAGTGTGTCATTGATGCATGGTTATTGGAGCAGTCAACCTCATTATAGGCACAACTTTTCCCTAAAAGTACCCCCTAAATTACACATAAGTACATGCCTGTCCTGGAGAGGAGTCCTGAGGCCGTTTATCTGACATGCATGCCAGAAATGTGCCGCACAAAGATAGGCAGACAAAAGGATGGCTTAAATTGGCCAGCTAGTCACTGGAAGGCCACGGAACTGCAGATGGGCCATCCTGAGACAGCCTTGGGAGGTGCACCAGGATGTTCTCCAGGCACCCATACACAGCAGTCATGCCAGGATAGAAGTACCCAAAGCCACAGGTACCAGCACACCACAAGCACTGCCCAGAGAGCCATCCCCTACACCACACCTGGGGCGTAGACACCCACCTGCCACATGTCAGTGCTGTCGGGTGCCACCCAGCACACTAGCAGAGCAGATGGCCACACTGCAGCACATGTGCCAGGGGCCATGGCCTGCACCCATGTGGCCTACAAGGTACCACCCTATGCCAAGGGTGATGTCTGGGGCAACAGTGCCAAGGTCACCTGGTGGTAAATGTGGCAGCCTGGCACAGGCTAGGACCTGACCTGTGGCACACATCCACAGTGGTACACTATAGGTGCACACATGTGGGACCCACTCACTCAGGGACCTGGACACACTCTGCACTCTGCCATTTCTTGCAGTTATCACCATGTTCTCCTCATGCGGGGGCATGGCAGATGGCTATACACTGCATACAGAGATGCTGTATCCACATGCATGTGGTATACCAATCAGACTGTGTCACCCTCTACCCTCCCCTGTTGCTTGTCCAGGTGGGCCTCTGTGGCCACTGTCCAGGTGGGCCCCCCGTACCCCAGTCTGAACCTGTACATGGTTATTGGTAATAGCATTCTTCAGCTTTTTATTTACATAGCGCCTTTCACAACCAAGGCGCTGTACATAAAACATATACATAAATAGATTAAAACAGCATTATAGTGCATCAACTGTATTTAAATAAAAGCTAAGTTAAATAAATATGTTTTTAAACCAGCTTTAAAACTATCGATGGTTAAGTATTCTCTCAACTAACGAGGTAGAGAATTCCACAGGGTTGGTGCTGAGAAAGCAAAAGCACGTGATACTGATGTTTTCAATTGAACCTGGGAATTCTAGCAATCCCTCGTTGGAACGGAGAGGGCAGAGGGAGCAGTAGGGAATCAGGAGATCTTTCAGGTAGCTGGGTCCCTGGTCATGTAGGGCTTTAAAGATTAGTAAACCAACCTTAAGGTGATCTGCCACCTAACAGGCAGCCAGTGCAGTTCATGGAGCACAGGTGTAATATGACTGGCCCTAGATGTCTCAGTCAAAGCCTGGCCACCGCTTTGCACTAGCTGCAGGTGGCGGATATCAGCCCCAGGTAGCCCTAGGTAAAGGGAATTGCAGTAGTCAAGGCAGGTAGTGACAAAGGCATGGACCAATGTTGGAAGATCGTCCGACAGAACCAGGTGTTTCACCCGGGCGGTATTCCTCAGATGGAAAAAAGAGGTTTTGATGACAGCTGATACCTGAGATTTTAAGGTCAGCCCCTCATCAAAAATAACTCCCAGATTACGCACCTGATCGTAGGTAGGGAGTGGCATACCACCAAGTAACAAACCTGAGGGTTGTCCAACTCCCAAACCTTCCCCCGGGCGACCTGGGTCCACTACCAGTACCTCAGTCTTATCTGAATTCAGTCTTAGCCAGCACTGTACCCAGGCCAATACAGTCCACCCAACCACACACAAACATTCCATCACACCTGCCTGCTAGGCTGCAGTACCTACTGTTCACCTTTGTGGGTGGTGGACAGCCCTGAAAGCTTAAACTGAGTATACCGGGGTATGCAAATGGCCTGCATACATTCCAGTAATGAGCTGCACATGAGGGAATAGGCTCAGAATGTGCAATGAGTCCATTTGCATATCCCATCTGAATACTGCAATATTGCATACCATGCATGTGGTCGCCTGCCATGCAATTCCCGGCACCATATAGGGCTAAGGTCACCTGCCATGCTGCACGTCTCCCACTGCATGATCACACATGTTCAGGATATGTGCAATTGCATCTCAAGGCACGTCTTCTGAATATTCCAGTCTGGTACTTTTGAATATGGGGCCCTTAGGCATTAGGTGAACTTGTGATTTTTGGTGATTTTAACTCAAACTGGTCTGATTTTGAGATTGCTAAATTAAGTGGAGCCCTGCTTCAGACAAATTTACAGCAGATGATCACAGTTCCAACTAGATTAAACATAAAGTCAAACAAGCATACAGTGTTGGATTGGCTATTAACAAATAAGACAAATCATATTCAAAAATGTGGAATAATTTCCAATTCCTTAAGTGATTATCACCCCATAATTTGTTTCTGGAAACACTTTAGTCTCAGGAAACCTAAACCAGTTATACAAATTTTCAGGAACTTTTCTAATTTTGATTTACAAGGATTTTGCAAAATTAAGGAATATAGAATGGTTTTATTTGCATCTTATTCCTGATGTTATCTCTGCTCTGAGTTTTTTCATTTCTGAATTTACTTTAGTTTTGAATCAGTTTTCCCCTAATGTTAAGAGACAAATAAGTGGAAAACAATCTAAATGGCTTATTTCCCCTTTGCTAAAATTAATGAGAACCCGAGTTACTGTAGGATGTGGAAAAAATACAAACAAGACAGCTCAGAGTTTAATTTTCAAAACTATTGACATTTAATAAATCAATGTAAATCCCAGATTAAACTGACAAAAATGAAATACTTAAACAAAAGCAAGTCGATGGTCTTTCAGACAATGTAAAGTTCTGGAATACTATTAACAGCTTAATAAGACCGATTAGTGATATGGAGCTGTCTATGAAGAAAGGGAATGATTTAATTACCTGTCCTCAGATAATAGCAAATTAATTCAACAAAAGGTTTACTAATTTAGACATGTATCAGAGTATAGTGACTGTTGGATAATACTACTGGTGGACTTGAAGAAAGATCTAAATTTTATTTTTAAAGTTTCTACATCTAGCGAAGTAAGAAAGTTACTAATGCAGATAAAATCTGACAGCTCGGGGAAGGGGGGTTACAATGGACTTGTTCCCAACTTAATGAGGGAAGCTGCTGCTGAATTGTCTTATCCCTTTAGTATTCTATTTGATCTATCTTTCTCATTGGGTCAAGTTCTTGACTTATGGAAAGAATCCCTGGTCATTTCTGTTCACAAATCTGGCTCTATTCAAGACTTTGGTAACTACAGGCCAATATCTATTTGATCAGTTTTATCAAAAGTTAAAGAAAAAATTGTTTACAAACAATTCATTGAATACATAGAAAGATTTGTATTGTTGTCTCAGAGCCAATATGGGTTCAGGAAGGGCCACGGGATGGAGACTACTTTGGTTGAATTTACAGGCGCAGTCCTAGATGGAATGGAGAAAGGGTGTTTCACTGGAGCCATATTCATGGACTTGGCCAAGACATTCAATCTGGTCATCCGTGGGCTTTTAATTTAAAAGGTTGGGATCTCTTGGTGTGGGTCAATCTGCCATGGTATGATTTGAGGATTACCTCAGGGGTAGATATTAGAGGGTTAAATATGGAAGAGGTGTTTTAGACATAGCACTAGTAAAGTATGGAGTCACTCAGGGCTCCGTATTAGGTCCTGTTTTATTTTCTTTGTTTTTTGATAAGATTTGCATTGTGTTTAGTGATGTTCAACTTACTTTATATGCTGATGACACATTGATTTATGTTAGTGGAACTACTGGTTCTGAATTGAATGGGTCCCTAACAAGAGAAATGTGCAATCTTCAAAAATGGCTGACATCTGACAGAATGGTTTTAAACAAATCAAAAACAAAAACAATGTTTTTTGGTACAACAGCAAGACTTAAAGAGAGCGGGCTTAGTTTGCAGGTTATGACCCTTGATGCAACATCTTATGAGAATGTTGACACCTTTCAATATTTAGGTTTCTTATTGGACCTGGCTATAAGTTTTGAACCTCACCTTGCTAAAGTGACCTCTAAGATTCATACAAAGGTGGCCTTACTATATAGGTTGCACTCTTTCTTTAGTGAATATAGAATGGCAATAGCCAAACAGTGCTTAGCCCCAACTGTTAATTATGCTGCACTTGTGACCGATAACTCATCTACTAATATAATATCAAAGAAATCCATGCTGTTGCAGTTGATTGGCAACTCTGCCTTATTGACCCCCAGAACTGCTCACCATTGTGTGATCTTGAAACAGATGGGGTGGTTGCCAGTCCATTAGCATTTTAAATATGTGATGGCTAGGTTTACTTATAAAATTATTAGATTGGGTGTTTCTTTAAGTTTACTCAGATATTTACAGAAACATGATTTAGGTTTCTCATTCTAGACTTAGTGGAAAACATAGTCTTGAAGTTCCCTTTAATGAGGACCCTAGTGGCCACATGTTTTGCTTATGTTGCTCCAAGTAGTTGGAACAACATACCTCTTACAATTAGAAATGCAACAACATTTACTCTTTCTCAAATATTCTATTACAGCACTTTAAAATGTTGTCTGATTGTGCATGTTTTAATTGAATTTTACGTTAACTGACGTGGATGATTTATTCTATTTATGTGGATTGTATAATGTATTGTATGTGTTGTATTGATTGTGGATCACACCTGTAAATGGAATTAATTTTCCAGTCTGCTTACCCATTAAGCAAATAAACAAACAAACAAACAAAGCTGCTCACCCAGGGGATATGGAGAATGATGAGACCATGCATCTTTATGTGGAATAAATATCTCTATGTTGGGCTCCACCAAAATATCTACAAGAAGAGGAACCTCTGCCTTGCTAGTGCTTGAAACCCAAGAATGTGCCACTGTTTTGTAGGTATCCAAAACCTCAAAAAGGTCAGAAATTGCTGCAGTATGACTTATTACAACCTAAATCTCTGTTCTTGGCACCAAAATGTGAGGTTTGTTCTCCTTAGAGCTTAGCAGTCAACCATTCATATCCTAAATTTGTTTTAGTATTGAATACAACTATGGGCCAAAGTGTGTATCTCCCATGAAGGGAATGTTCAGAATTTTGAAGCCTGATCTGCCAGCCAGTGTCTCAGCCATATACTTATAGATTGCTGAGCTGCCATTGTGGCCTCTGAACCTTTAGCCACACACGATGCTACAGCCGATTAACTTGAAAATCATCCGGAAAGAAGCTGCCATCTGTAATAAGGGAATGATGATGATGATGAAGTGAGTGAGCCTACAGAGAACTCAACTGCTTTAGTTATTATCCATTTACCTTAGGATCATGCTACTAATGCTGAAGCTAAGTATGTACCTCTAGCTGAATAACTACACCTACATCCTGCTTCTAAACATTTATAATTAGCATCCATCACAGTAGCTGCTCCTTCCATGAGGATATATTAAGCACTTAGGGAATAGGAACCATAGGGCAAAATATGTGTTTGGGAGGGAAGAAATAGCAGTCACTGAGTAGAAGAGGGACCTTGGTGTCCTCATCACGGCTGACCTCAAGGCCACAAGTAAATTCCAAAAGATGGTAGGGTAGGCTAACAGAATGCTGGGATGCATAGGGTGGGGTATTACTAGCAGAAGGAAGGAGGTCATTATGCCCCTGTACAAGATGTTGGTCAGGCCCCAACTTGTGTACTGTATCCAGTTCTGGCAACCGCATCTGAAAAAGGACATTGAGAGGGTGGAGGCTTCCAAAGGAGAGCCACCAGAATGGTTCACGAGCTGTAAGGGAGGGCATAAGAGACAGACTGAAGGATCTACATATATACTCCCTGGAGGAAAGGAGGGAGAGGGGGGACATGATTGAGACCTTCAAATATCTAAAGAAGTTTAACAGGGTACAGGAGGGAAGCTTATGTCAGAGAAAAAAGGGATCATCAACTAGGGGTCATGGCATGAAGCTGAAGGGAGGAAAATTTAGGGAAATATAAGAAAGTACTTTTCACGGAGAGGGTGGTGGATGCCTGGAATGGGCTGATGGATGAGGTAGTACAGGTTGAAACTGTCTCTGGTTTCAAGTATGCATGGGACAGACACAAGGAAATACTGAGGGTGCAGGGGATGGGTGACCTTAACTAGGGAGTCAGGGAAACAAGGGAACATTAGAGGCTGAAAGTGGATTCTCAATTGATAAGATGTTTTCGTAGTTTTGGCAATGAAGTTTGTTTGGTAGTTCATGAGTTAAGTTAGGGATTTAAAGCATAGTTTAGTGGGGAAGTAAGAGTAGTGTAGGAGTGAGATTTTGTATTTTTAGTTAGAGCAGTACGTAGTGCACCTGTAAAACACAGCCATTTTGGCTTATTTCACTTATTTTGTTGGTGGAGTGCTTTCCCTGCTTACTGTGTTGGCATATTGGCAGAAGTGTGTTTCTTCTGGCGAATACCATGGACTGGTCTCTAATTACTAGATGAGACTGCTGGAGGAAGTGCTGGAGGTTAGAGAAGAGAGGATGAGCATTACCGCAGTGGAGGAGCAGTATGTTCAGGTTTCTCGGTCTGTTGTTGGAGCCAGCTGTATTGCATGTCAGATTTTATGGATGCACCTCTGGTTCCTGAAAGGATCTTCTTAAGAGCTGCAGAGCTGTGATGACCAGATGAGAGGATGTCTGGTCCTCTAGGAGAAGAGTGGTGTATTCTTGATTTTTGTACTGCTCAGCAGACCCAGCAGTATTGCTGGCAGAGTACTGCTGCAACTGAGGCAGCGGAATTTGCTGGCAGGTCAACAAAGGTCCGGAATGCAGCCGAGTCTGGCATGGCTTGTGCAATCATAACTGACTGGCTATTGGTTGGGGGAGGAGAGTTTGTTGGTGGCCCTCAACCAACTGTTGTTTGTGGAGAGGAGTTGTGAAGCCTGGCTGATGCTGTGCTCCCAATGTAACATCTGTGAGAAATGTAGGTTGTGGTCTCTAAGCCTGCCTGTGAAATCTGTGTCAACAGTGAGAGCATCACACTAAAGGTACTGTGAATTCAGCATCTGAATCATAATCAGACCTGTGGGTAGTGAGAATCCCTCAGGGATTGAAACATTATTCCAGTTTTATAATAAGGCTGTGAGAGAGCCTACTTTAAAAGGACAGTCTATTTGTTAACAACTGCTTTGTGGATTTGACCTAGGGAGGGTGAGTCCTTGGTCTCTTTGGATTTGCACTGTATTGGGGAGCATGAGCCCTTAGAACTTTTTAAGAACTTATCAGATTGATGGACAAATTGGTGCACTATGGATTTCATTAATTTATACAGGACTGCCTGGATCTTATTAATTTTGTAAAGTTTGGGATGGAAAGGGAGTGAAAGTTTTCATTTCAGTGACTGAGTGAGTGGTATGAATGATATATGTGGGTGTGTGGCTGTGGTGAATTTGTTTTTGAGTGTTACTTTGTTGGGTGGGTTGGGTATTTACATTAGGTTTGGTACATATAGAACTTTGGGTCACTAAGTTTATTATCAATAGACAGGATGTGGTGGTATATGCCTATAAGGTGCAGTTCCTCAGTGGCCCATCTGAGCGACCTCCAGCCTTTTGAGCTCCCCTCCTTATTGGCCGAGACATGTGCGAGATGCAGGGCCTTGGGGATTGCTCAAGGGAGGAGGGCTGGGTGGGGGGCAGTATGAGTGACTGCTGGAGAGTCAGCGATTTGGGTGATGAGGCCCAGGGGCTGCCCTGGGGTGAAATAGGCACTAGAGAGAGGTCCTCCTTGTCTGATCCCTATACCATAGGGCTCCAAACAAGATAGTGGGTAGGCGGTTGTTGATCAAGCAGTTCCCACTCATCCGAACTGGGCTGTGTTGTGTAATCCAGGTCGATGAGGAACAAGACTGCTATAAAGCAGACTTGGTTTCCTCAGTAGACCTGGCTTGCATCACAGAGACTTGGCTGGATGAAAATGCTGCCCCATTTTGGAGGCAGTGGTTCTGGCTGGGTACTCTGTGATAAACACCCTGAGGAAGGATCGCAGAGGCGAGGAGTGGCCATTTGTTTTAAAACCAGCCAGGGCCTCATGGTGCTATCAGTGGGCTCTACCAGGTCATTTAAGAATGTTGTCATATTAGGGGGTCCTGCCACAGGCTCCAGGATCCTTCTAGTTTACTGGCCACCAGGCAGTGTAAGGAATTCCTGCAGGAGATTGAGGACTTCTTCGCCGGCCTGGTGTTGGAATCCTCCAGATGGTTAGTTCTGGGGTATTTCAATGCCTGAGTCGAAGACGGACTCTCTTCATTTGGTCTTGACCTCTTACTGAGTATGGAAGCTCTGGGCCTGTTGCAGGTTGTTACCTCAGTGAACCACTCGCATGGCCACACACTGCATCTGGTGTTCACACTGGGTCTTAGGGTTGATGACCTCATGATTGATCCAGTTGTATGGTTAGATTATAGCACCATAAGGTTCCTGTTTGGGCCCCCCGAGGGTCCATCCTCTGTGGAGATGGTCTGGTACCACCCTTTGTGGGGATTGTCCCCAACAGGTCTGCAGGCAGCGCTGGACCTATCGAGTGTGGAAATTGCATGTGTGAGGGATTTGGAGGAGGCAGTGATGGCCTATAATAGGTCTGTCACTGCAGCCTTCAACTCCATCCCACCCATCCATGGCCAGCCCTTATCTACTCATCAGAGGTCCCCTTGGTTCAATGGGAACTCAGGGAGTTAATGATTAAGGGCCAGAGGTTGGAGAGACGCTGAAGGAGATCTGGACTGTTGGAGGACAAATTGGCTTTGAGATCACACTATGGTGATTATCATAGGGCAATCTCCAAGAAGGGGGATTGCTGTGGCAAGGAACAGACCCACTCAGCTCTTCCATATGGTGGATGGATTGTCAGTGTAGCTCAGTTGGTAGCACATCTGCCTCTGGACCAGAAGGTTGTGGGTTCTCATCTCACACTGGGATTGGACTCATACCTGAAATGGTAACATCTGAGTGCAGTATTAGGGGGTGCTGTACCGCTGGGGTGTGCCATCCTTCAAATGAGACATTAAACCAAGGTCCCTTCTACCCATCCTGGTGCTGCCTTGGTGGGTGTCCAGGTGGAAGTGAAAGAACCCAGATCACTCTTTGCAAAGAGTAGGGGATATTCCCGGTGTCCTGGCCAACATTCCCCTTTCCATTAACTGGATCATGCATTGGCCATGCTGTTTGTGGGTGTAGATGTACAATATGGCCGCCACAATACATTCAGCCACTTCACTACCAGTCTAGCATTGCTTGCAAAAGTGCTTTGGCATACACTGTGTATGAAAAGGGCTATATAAATGCTGATTCTTCTTTCCTTCTTCTACATTGACCAGTATCCATTTTGGGAGAAGCAAGTTCAAGCACAAAGGTGCGAGGAGTTTTCTCTGTTCTTTGCTGATAAAGTGTTCTCTATCAGGACTAAGATCTCCTCCATTGTTGCCCAAGCATCACAGCATTGAACCGGGAATGTGTCAGGGCACCCCTCTTGTCTGGGGTGAGTTTGATCCAGTTGGAGTGGAAGAGGCAGTCAAGACAGTCTTGAAGCTGTGACCAACATACTGTGAACTAGACCCAGGCCCAACCCGAATTTTGGTTGGCTTTGTTGGCCTGATTGGATCTGTGGTTGTTGAGATTATCTGGTGTTCCTTGGGAAGTGGGGTCTTTCCTGTAGCCTTGAAAGGGTATCCAGTGAGGATAGCGACTGAATATGAGCGACCGTCAAACCGGCGACTCATAAACAACACTATCCTCATGGGCTATTCTGCAAGGGTAGTGACCATATGCGAAGGCAACTGTAGTGGAGTTTGACTGGAAGGTGAGGGATAGGGAAGAGAGTTTTTCAGGGGATAGTGTGCCTGATGGAGCTGAACTAGCCATGTGGTGTGGTGGTGAGGGTGACTAGCTCCAGCGCAGCAGGTACTGGGTTTGGGGCTGGGGCCTGGGGACCAGAGGAAACTTTTTGCTGCTGGCTGCCGCTGCCATTTTCCTGTGCAATCCAGAATATCGCCACCTCCCGACATGCACCCCTGGAATTAGTAATCTTTTGCTAGGTGTGGGGCACAGTCTCCCCAAAAACCTTAGTCTAGTTGCCAGACGTTTGTCACATGTGTATATCACCGCTTTGCTTTCAAGCATATACACTCACCATAATAGTGATGTTCTGTACCTTCAGCTGCCTGGAGACAATCTCTGCTGTCTGCAGCTAGTACAGAATGTGGTGGCCATGCTGTTCACTGAGGTTTCCAGATTTGACCATGTCACGCGGTAATTTAATCAAGCCTATGACTTGAATAGAGAATGATCACTAAAGGTTCTTTATTATACTGACCACCATGTTTTTAGGTTTAAGTCATAGATAGATATATTTAAAATAAAGAAATAAATAAAATAAAAAAATTGTTAATACTCTGCAATGTGTGGTTGTAAATTTTGTTTTTTAATTTTCTGAGGATGTCTGTTTTTAAATGTTGTACAGCACTCCCTAGCCTCTGGGAAGGGGTGCTATATTATTAAAGTATCTATCTATCTATCTATCTATCTGTCTATCTATCTATCTATCTATCTATCTGTGTATCTATCATGGGGCAGACTAGGTGGGTCATATCGGTTCTTGTTTGCCAGCAATTGTATGAATGTATGATACCACCTGCTTGACCATTGAAAAGCTAGCTACATCTGTAAACAGTAGAGCCTCCCATTTCTTAATCAATCAGTCCAGAAAAGGATATTGCTTTGCCTGCATCTTAGACAGCTACGTTTTCTTGTCTAAATTGTCCTACTCTTTTTTGACAATTTCTGCAAAATGCTCAAATTTGGGGAACTATTTAAAAGTGTTTTCTGAAGTTAATAAAATTAGATTCACTTTCAGCAGCACAGGAGACTGGTTTTCCTATACTGTAGCAATAAAATCCTACTAGTCTCTTCAACCAGAAACAAAGTATATTCACCATCAAACAAAGATGGGACTGATGAAGCATAGGATTGCTCTACCTACTTCCCTTTTATCTTTTTTACCTATAGTGTCTGCAAGTCAGAAGCCATAAAACTAGTACTGGTCTTGCTAGAACAGAACAAGCAAAGCAAAACCATACATAGACAATCTCACACTTTAATAGCACAATCTACATTTCTTACTGAATGACAGGGACCTGAAATGCCACAATGCTATTCTCTGACAAATAGTAAACAGAATAATATTTGTACAGCAAAAACTTTGCTATTGCATCACGCAATTACAGTAGAGATTTCCTTTAGCTGTTGTAACTGGTATTAAAGTTTTTGTGTACTTGTGTCAGTTTTGCACCCTTTGTGCAGTCTGTAGGAAATGGCATCACATTTCTCTGAAGTTTTGGCAATTCTTGCACTCTAGTGTAAAAACATTCCTTCAATTGCTGGACATAGTCTCAAAACACATCTAAAAA
This sequence comes from Neoceratodus forsteri, assembly GCA_016271365.2. NCBI lineage: Eukaryota > Metazoa > Chordata > Ceratodontiformes > Ceratodontidae > Neoceratodus > Neoceratodus forsteri. The sequence continues at coordinate 839,946,033 of CM028131.1, forward strand.
TGACACAAATACAAATAAGTGCTGAACATGATGCAGCTATGGCAGAAGAAAATTGACGTAATTGCATCAAAAGATGCAGTCAAGGAGTGAGGAGGTGATTCTGCAGCTGTACAGGTCACTGGTGTGTCCACACTTGGAGTACTGTGTGCAGTTCTGGCACCACTCCTTAATGAAGGACATCAAACAGTTGGAGGGGGTACAGAGGCGGGTGACCAAGATGTTAAGTGAGATGAGGGAAAAGCCCTACGAGGATAGGTTGAAGGCACTCAATATGTACTCCCTGGAGGACAGAAGGGACAGGGGTGACATGATACAGACATTTAAGTACTTGAAGGGTGTAAATAGGGTTAGCCCTGAGGGCATGTTTAAGTTTAGGAAGGAAGGTATCACAAGAGGACAGAGACTGAAATTGGAGGGGGAGAGGTTCAGAAGAGAGACAAGGAGTCACTTTTATACAGAGAGGGTGGTGACGGTGTGGAATGCATTGCCTGAGGAACTAATTTTGCAGACATCTGTGGGGTGATATAAGAGGAGTGGGACAGGGTTAAGAGCAAAATCAGAATAGGGAAGGGTGTGGAAGATGGGGGTAACTCAGACAGTGTAATCAGCAAGGAAGGGGGGAGGGGGTTAGCGGCAGCATCAGTACTCAACCCCGAGAGCTGCACACTCAAGCAGATGTTATAGACCATAAGGCCTGTATCTGCTGGCTTCTTCGTTTCATAAGTTCTTAAAATGTGACAATGATGAACAGGAAAAGACAAATGTCCAGAATTAACTGTAACCAAAAAAGGTTACCAACTAGTGGAAAAAATACAAAAACCACCCAGGCTGAAGAAAAAAGAAATATCTTGGAACATCTTGTCATGGCAAGAATGGTACAGATTCTTTATGTCAGTATTGGTTAAGAGATTATCAGACAAAAAATAAAAAATATTAGAAATTAAATATTTTTGTTTCAAAGTGGTAAATGTGAATAATGAATATTTAGATTGATTAGCCAATAGAAGTATCATTTTATGTTTTCTTTAACATTTGTGGAGCAATGGACAGTTATGTATATCTTGAATAACTGCATTTAATAATTAAGATTGTTTGTAGGGTACTGGGTAGCTGTGCCACTAGGTTCCCACATTTTAGCTGTGGTTTTATTTAAGAAGAACATAATTTGATGAGTTTTTCTCAGATATTATGGGGTAATAGGGTAATAGAAGTTAACTTAAATGAAATACTAAAGGAAAACATATGTATATACAGTTGTGTATACAGAGGCTATTTCTATTGTGTTAAAAATAATGTTATTATTTTAATAATGTTTATAGGTATATCAGTTTTTCTGGGGATGTGGTCAGTCTAGGTACAATGAATCATGGAATTAATGATGTGCTCACAGATTGTCTGTGTCTGGTGAAAAATAAAACAATTAAAAATAATACTGGTGAATGGGTCTATTACTCCACGATGTGTTGGAATGTATGTTACCCTGTATTATACAATGGTAAGAAAAAATCCTGGACTCTGATTGGTCAGTCTTGGGCTGGACCTGTGATGTTATCCCAGTACAACATCACGGATCTAGTCTCAGCCTCACTGTAAACCTGCAGATGATTGTTTGCTTGATTTGTTTCTGCTTGATTGTTTAATCGTCTCTTAAAAAACAAAAATATTTTTCCACACAAAAACATCTTTAAAATTATTTTTTATTTGTGTAACAATGAGCCATTAGACATAGTATATTACTCCAGGGTGTGTCATTTGGGATAACATCACGCCTCAGTCGTTGGACGCACTCGGCCTGCGGCCTCGTGCTCTACCACCTGAGGTGTGACGTTATCCCAGCACGACACACACCCTGTCGGGCATTATTGCTTAAGTAAATGACTAGTCCAGTGACAATGAGGAACGATGCAGAAATAATATTTTTCCATATCTTCTTGTTTTGTTTATTGAACAGATAGAGACCGTATTGTTTTTAAATATAGATAAAATGACATAAACCTCTGGAAGATGTGTAGACCTCAGTAGATAATATTGCCTTAAGCCTACAACTTTGGATAGTGTAAGCCATTGTAGGTCAATAGATCATTTCCCTCAAACTAATAATTTTCCATTATATCACTCACTTACAGTCTGCATATGTATTACTTTGTTTCTATTTAGATGTATACCCACAAAAACATGCTGAGCTGAGTAAAGCAACTAGTTTCCATGTTGTCCTGTACAAAGGTACACAGACTATACATACAATCAATAGTCAAAATAAAATAGTGATCAAACAATATACAGTATGTATAATCTACAGTATATGTATAAGCAAGCAAGAACACAGGATAATGTTGAATTTAGGCTATAATAACTACACACCACAAGTCGATTGTGAGCACAAAACAAAGTCATATGCCTCAAACTACACAGGCAGTACTGTTATGTCAGCAATAATACTCAACAAGGTGTGCTTTATCATATTGGCAAGCATCAGGTGCATTGTGAGACTCAAGGTGAAGCCAAGTGCCTTATGCACACAAGAAGTGCCAATATCCTATGATAAAGCACACCTTTATTTATTTATTTAGCTTTGTTGACCAGGTAAGTACACTAGACAAGACATTTGCCTATTTTCAGGTATGACCCAGGAGAGTACAATGAAATACAAGTTCATACAGAGGACAACATGATACAAATTAGGCATTACACAGAATCAGGTAGAACCAGATGAACATAACACAGGCAGTCAGTAAACACAGTTAGAATAGGAACAAATATATACATAGAGTCACCAAGGCTATGAACAGTGCATTATACAATTCTATACAGCTCAGAACCCCCAAAATAGAGCTGCAGTCAAAGCATCATCTGAAACAGAGAGTAAATACATTATATACAGAGCAGAACCCAAGCAGGCAGGATGAATCAGCAGGACCTTCGCAAGGGTACCAAAAGAAGGACATGTAAGTCCAGTGCAGGGGACCAAGGTTAATTATGATGGTTTAGGACAACCACATGCAGAGGAGAGCTTCAAGTAATTCCACAGGGAGCTTCAAAGGCATGAGTGGGAGGGGAAGGAGCGGACCTGGGTGGGAAAGGAGTTCCATACTCTGGGGGCATAATGAAGCAAACTCCCTGTCCCCCATTTGCGTTCAAGTGGCAGGAACTTTGAGAACAGCAGGTCCCAATGACCTAAGGGAGTAAGAAGAGGAGGCAGCCGATTTGAGAAGCTCAGCCAGTCCTGTGGTGGGCAATTCTGAGAACCTTGCACGTGAAGCTGTCCAGGACACAATTCATGTGGTTGGGTGGGGAGAGCCAATTAAGTTTGTTATACAGGTCACAGTGCTGGGTGAGTGAAGGCAGCAAGTGCAAAGTGGAAAATGTTATTATAGGCTATGTTCCACCTAGAGAGGTGAACTTTGGAGGTGCATGCAAACAGGATGAGTCCATAGCAGAGAGAAGGGAGAAACATACCTCTGGCCAGTGCAAGGTGAGCAGCAGATGTAAGATTGTTCTTTGCTCTGTAGGCCAGACCCAGTTTGCAGTTGACAGCTCTGCATACATTTTAGATATGATAATCAAGGTCAAACTGGGGGTCAAGTGTCACCCCAAGGTAGTTGATGGAGTCACTGATTCAGACAGGAGTACCATCAATATGGCAGTGTCAGTGGCTCAGTAGGTAGCTCAGTAGGTAGCACACTCACCTCTGAGGCTGGGAGATCAGAGGCTGTGGGTTCAGTTCCCACATCTGGCACTTTAGGTAATATCCCAATACTAACACTGTAGTGCAGCATGAGGAGGGTGCTGCACTCTGAGGTGCCATCTTTGGATGAGACGTTAAACCGAGGTCCCATCTGCCTGGATTGGTGGTAGTTCAGGTGGATGTCAAAGATCCCATGGCACTTATTGAAAAGAGTAGGGGTATTTCCCCAGTGTCCTGGCCACATTTCCCTCGTTCACTAAAAAATACCACCCACAGCTTAATCTGGTTCAAGGTCAGTTGGCATTCATCTGTATACTCCTTCCCCGGGTCATACCTGAAAATAGGCAGGATTTGTCTAGTGCACTTACCCGGTCAACAAAAACTAAATAAATAAACAAAGAAATACCAGTAATACTCAGTGGGGCAGGGGAGGCCTTTATCTTGGCCAGGGACCCAAAAAGCATGGCCTGAGTTTTTTTAAGGTTGAGGATCAGCTGGTGGATCATTATCCAGGACTGAATATTCCTGAAATCCTCACTTAGTTGGTGGTTGATGACCCCAATGTCACAGGAATGGGTGAGGATAACCAAGTCATCCACATATAGGATAGAGCTACAGTTGGAAGAAGTAGAGGGCAGATTATTGACAAAGATAGAGAAGAGAAGGGGCCCTAGGACTGAACCCTGGGGGACACCAGAGGTCACAGGAGTGGTAGCCAAGAGGACCTTCCTAAATTTATTAAGTTGCTGTCTGCCCTCGAGGTAATTCTGCTTTTATGATAGTAAAGTATCTTAGGACAGGTGGGGACAGACCAAGGGACCAAAGTTGAGAGCAAAGTAAGACATGGTCAACTAGGTTGAAGGCCTTAGATAGGTCAATGAAGATGGTGCCTGAGAACTTACCCTGGTCCATAGCTGCCCTGATCCCAGAGGAGACAGTGACAAGGGTGGAGGACATACTGTGCCCTTTGTGAAAGCCATACTGCACGGGAGCCAGTAGCTCATGGGCCTGAATATACTCCGTGACTTGCCCAGTCACAACTTTCTCCAGAAGTTTACTGATAGCCGACAAGATGGCTATCGGTCAGTAGTTGTCGAGGATCTTTGGGTTGCCCTGTTTGAGAACAGGGACAATCCTCACCACCTTCCAGAGATCAGGAATAACTTCAGAGGCTAGGGACATGTTGAAGATATGGGCCACTGGGGAGACAATGTAAGAGGCACCAAGATGGAGGAGCTTAGGTTCCATGCTATTGTGGCCAGCACTAGAGAGAGAGAGGGAAGACCAGAGAGAGAGAGAGGTCTCTGCATCTTCTGTGCCATCACAGCCCTGAAGTAGAGTAACGATGGTAGATAGGGGCTGACTGTGGGGCAGAGTCAGGATATGACTATCATTCCCACCAGTGGAGAATAGGAGGTGAAGGCAGACAGATCTGAGAAGTGGAGTTGAATGCATTGGTGATGGTTAGTGGATTGTTACAATTATATCAATCTATGAGCATGTCAGAGATCTCTACAGTTGGAGGAACCACTTACTATACTTTAAATGTTCCTCCAGAAATTCCTAGGGTCCTTAGCTGAATTTAGTAAGGCAGTTTTGCAGTATTCAATTTTGGCAGCCCTGATTGCTTTTTTGCATTCATTCTTGAGCCTTCAATATTGCTGAAATATGGTCTGGTCCATAGTGACCTTGAAGCTGGCCCAGCACTTGTCTCTAGCCCTCATGAGGGCTAGGATGCTCCCATGCAGCCACTTACTGGCAGTCCCCTTACCCTCCACTTGATAAGAGGGCATGCTTGTCCAGCAGTGCCCCAAAGGTGCTGAGAAAATCAGTAATAGCAGTGGAAGAGTCTTGAGCATTTAGCACTGCAGATGAGTTTGTAAGCATCAGATCCTCATGGAAGGATCCCAGGTCAAACCTGGAGAAATCCTTACTTGGATGATTTTGTGAGGAATTTTCTGGGAGGAGATCTTCCATACACAGTACACAGGGGTGAGGTCAGAGATAGAGTCAGGAAGGGTACCACAGGAGCTGATCCTCTCAGGTCTATTGGACAGGATCCAGTCTAGGAGGGAGCTAGTACGCCAGTGGTAGACCACCTAGTGGACTCCTGAATAAGTTGAGACAAGGAGAGGCCAGCAAGCAGAGGTTCATACAGTTTAGTGTTTCCTCCAAACCAGTTTAAATTTAAGATCTCCCAAGATCATTAGCTCACTATCCCCAGTCTTAGCACCAACAGTATCAAGGATGTAGGATGACCCAGACAGACCACCCTTGGGGGGATTGTATGTACAGATGGTGTGTAGCTTCTTAGTGTCCCTGAGTAATAGGACTGTGTGAAGCAGCTCACAAGAAGACAGTAAGGGCTGTTGGTAGATACAACTTGAAGTGAATTGTTGTAATTATGCACTGACTGATGTAGCAACCCATGCAATGAAGTAAAAAAGAAAACAAGACATAAACACAGGTTTATTTTTTTAAATGGTACAAGTATATTAGTACATAAAATAGTTCACTGTAAGACTATTAATCAGAATAGCTGTCATCACTTTTAACTTTTTCAATAAATATTGAATAAACAACATAGAACAAACAGTTAAACTATTATAACTTCAATAAATAGGATAAACCATGCTTTTTTATATTTAGTTAACCATTTGGAAATTCTGCAACTGAATACAACTGAATATCAGTTACTGCCACTTTAAATTTCAAACTGTTAAGGTTTGTGAATGTTAAATTGCACATTATTATGTAGTGTCCCCACTTTTAGATAGTGTTGAAACTCACTGGGAAGAGCAGGGAGGTCCTGCACTTTACAGGAATGCACGCCTTATTTTTTTCTGGAGTCCTTCTGTGTGGGTTCATTGGTGGGGTGGGCCTGGAGGTCCTGTGAGCTGTGAAGCAGCTAAAGTGGAGGTTGGCAACCACAGAGAGAAATGAAAAAGATTCCTTCATACAAAACAAGAATTGGAAAAACTAAATTCAAAATCTTTTTCATATAGGCACCCTTTTCATATGAACAAAAAAAATATGAAAAGGATTCCTTCATACGAAGCAAGAATCAGAAAAACCTAAGTCCAAAATCTTTTTTGTATGAGGGAAGCTTTTTCTATGCACGAACAGAACTATATAAAAATGATCCTTCATACAAAAAAATAATTTGGACTTAGGATTTTTTTTCCAATTCTTTTTTCATATGAAAGGATAATTTTTCATCTTTTTTTTGGTTCATATGAAAAAGGATGCCTTCCTATGAAAAAAGAATCAGGAAAAATAACTAAGTCCAAATTTGTTATATGAAGGGATACTTTTTCATATGGCTAGATTCCTTTTTCATATAGCCATATGAAAGAAGAAAACTGAGTCACAAAAAAGGACAAGTCCAAATTCCTTTGTTGTATGAAGGGATCCTTTTTCATATGGCTAAATTCCTTTTTATATAGCCATACAAAAAAAGACAACTGAGTCACGAAAAATGATGTTAAAATGAAAAATAAATCTGGGGGTCATTTTCCAGAAATTAATTGCAGAATCCACCTAACAGGGTCCTGATAAGTAAGATAATATGTTGGTGTGTATGCAGAATGTCATTTTGTGGGTTTTGAAAAAACATTTGGGAAAAAAACAGAAACAAGAAGGTGGCCATATGAAAAAGGATTTCTTTCCTTATGAAAAGTTTTTCTCAGAAGAAGCCAGAAGTGGAAGGAAACCTGTTCAATTCAGTGCTTTACAGTAACTGGTAATTGCTATTTTTCTTTTAAACTTAGATTGTGGGCTTAGTGATACTGTACTTTCTTTGTTGTCTTTACTCAGAATTGTTTTTGGGCTGTTAAAATTTAAAACGCAGTGGTGGTGTAATTCTTTGCTGTCTTTAATTGCTGCAACACCCTCCCCTTCCCCAACTCTTAATTATATGCCCTGTTAAATCTGATTGACCGGAGCTAAACACAGGGTACAGTAAGGTGTGGAGTAAGAGGGGCATATAGGTGAAGAAGCCCACCTTCAGCACGGCTAAGTTTTGATTCATTTATTTATTTCTTGGTTTATTTTTTTAAAAAGAAAAGTATCTGAGGATCAGTGGCAAGATTTTTAGGACAGCAAATTAATAAAAAGGGAACTAGGAGAGCTTCAGTAGCAGACAAGTAGTGGAATAGCAGTATAACTGCAGTATAATGTGGGGAGTGGTGCAATGCAGTGGCTGTGGGGCAGCCATATTCAGGCAAACTTTCTGGACACTGAGGTGCTGCCCTATCTGCATGCATCTCTCTGGACTGTGGGATGAGGTAGCCAGACTCAGAGCGGAAGTAAACTGGGTCAGGAGTACCATCACCCCTATCCAGAGACCACCCAGTCCAATGCAACTGCCTCAAAGGATGCAGAGAGTGATGAGCACTTGGATGACAGTGGGCTCAGGGAGGGTTAGAGTGGTCAGACAGAGGCACATCCCAGATCCTATTACACTCAAGAACTCATATGCCACACTGGCAAACAGGGACAACCAAATAGAGGTACCCAGAGAAGTGGAAGGAAAGGATGTGGAGGTTAGCCAAGGAGGTGACCTCAGCAGGGAAAGCAGTGGACCCCAGAGGTGGAGGAAGCAAATCCTGGTGGGGGACTCCATCATAAGAGGGATCCAGCTAGGAACACAGGAGGATGATTACAGGGAGGTGAGGTGCCTACCAGGTGCCATGGCATGGAGGAATGGAAGGAAGATCCTGGGGAACACTGGGAAGGCAAAACGGGAGGGTGAGCTGGATGTCATTATTCACCTAGGTACTAATGACCTGGCAAATGGGGAGCTAAAGGAAGTTCAGGAAGAGTTTAGAAATTGGGAGGGTCTCAAGCAGCAGCTACTTCTGTCACTTTCTCAGAAGTACTACCTGCAGAGGCAAGGAGAGCATAGGGTGCATGCACCAGAACTTTAACTCATGGTTGAAGAACTGGTGCTGTGAGGAAGGGTTTGGATTCATTGGTGACTGGGGACCCACCTGGAGGATGGAGGTTTGTTCAGCCTGATGGCCTGCATCCATCCTGAGGGGAATCCAAGACTCAATGATAAGTTTAAATGCTACATTGACAAGCATTTAAACTAGCAAGGGGTGGCAGGCCAGCAAGGAGGGTACCTACTTGCTCACCCCCCACAGCTAGCAGTGGAACCAGTGAACCAGAGGAGTGGCTATCTCTACAAGCAGTGTGTGCAAAAGATGGAGATTAGCAACCAAGAGGGGATAGGCAAAAGGGCAAAATTCAGCAGAAGGGCAGACAACAAGGAGAACCAGGGATAAAGGACACCCAAGGAAGGGGCTGGAGAGAACAGTGAAACAGTCCAGGAGGTCAAACCATGGAACGCCATGTGCAAATTCCAGGAGCCTTAGCAACAAGATGGAAGATCTGGAGGTGTCATGGTGCAGTCATACCTGGACATTGCGGCCATCACTGAAACCTGGTGTAATGATAACCACGACTGGAGATGGCCATACCTGGCCACAACATATTCAGAAGAGACAGGGCAGGCAGGAAGGGAGGAGGAGGGACTGTATGTGAAAATGACATAGGGCCACAGAGATCCAGGAGGAACAAAATGGGGAGAGATACTGTGGGTTAAGCTGGAAAGGAAAATGGGGCCAGCTATCTGCACAGGTGTGGTCTATAGACCACCAGCCCAGGAGGAAGAAACAGATAGGAAGCTGATGCTAGCCATCCAAAGGATGGTAGACAAGGGTGAGGTAGTACTGGTTGGAGACTTCAGTATTCCAGACGTGGACTGGAGCATCCCAGCAGCAGCATCAACTAGGAGCAGATTTATCCTGGAGTCCCTTCAGGGTGCCTTCCTCAAGCAACTGGTCATGGAACCAACTCGGCAGAAGGCAATACTGGACCTTGTACTCACAAACAGGGACAGTGTGATGGGGTAACAGTGGAGGAGCACCTGGGGAACAGTGACCACCAGTCATTGTGGTTTGAAATCACAGAAAGAGCAGAACCAAACCACACAAAACATGTATCCTGGATTTTAGGGGGCAGACTTTGGGAAAATGGGAGGTACTTGAAAGAGGCATTAAGGGAATGGGGCAGGAATCGGGGTTGAGGAACAGTGGGCAGTATTTAACATGGGGATTACAAGAGCAACAGAATTATGCATTAAGAGGTTAGCAAGAGGAAAAGGAAGAGGAGACCATTATGGTTTTCCAAAGAGGTAGCAAAGAAAGTGAAAGCTAAAAAGATTGCATCTCAACAATACAAAAAGACACAGCAGAAGGGGATAGGGAGAAGTACCAGGAGAAGCAAAGGGAGGCAGGAGGTCAGTAAGGAAGCCAAATCCCAGACAAAAGAACACATTGCAAAATTAGTGGTTAGAGGGACAAAACCTTTACAGGTACATAAGTGAAAAAAGAAAGGCAAAGGGAGGATAGTGAGACTGAAGGGGAGGATGGAGGCCGTGTGGAGGATGACAACAGTAAAGCTGACATATTGAACAGGTATTTCTGTACAGTCTTTACTGAGAAGAGGAGGTAATGGGTCTGAAGGAGTACAAGGGTGAGAATGGTGAAATGGACACAAGTCCCTTTACATGAGAAAGGGTCCTGAAGGAACTGGAAGTAATAAGAGTTGATAAAGCAATGGGGCCAGATGGGGTGCACCCCAGGGTCCTTAAAGAACTAAGAGAGGTGGTGGCTGAACCTCTGGTTATCCTGTTTAGCCGATCACTGGAAACAGGGGAGGTACCCAAAGACTGGAGGATAGCAGATGTAGTCCCCTTATACAAAAGTGGGAACAAAGAGGAAGCGGGGAACTACAGACCAGTCAGCCTCACCTCTGTAGTGGGGAAGATCATGGAAGCACTACTGAAGGAGAGATTGGTGGAACATCTGGTTTGTCAATGGACCACAGGACCCAAGGCAGCATGGTTTCACCAGGGGAGGTCATGTCAGACCAACCTTGTTGAATTTTTGACTGGGTGACTAGGGAGGTGGATCAGGGAGGACAGTGGACATGGCCTATCTGGACTTCAGGAAGGCCTTTGACACTGTGCCACATAGAAGACTATTACACAAACTGGGGAATATGGGTGTGGGCAGGACAGTAGTGTGGTGGGTAGGTAACTGGCTGGGTGGCAGGACACAGATGGTGGTGGTAAATGGCTGTCACTCCACAGAGGGAAGAGTGACCAGTGGGGTACCACAGGGATCAGTGTTGGGACTGGTCCTATTCAACATCTTCATCAGTGACATTGCGCAGGACCTAGAAGGCAGAATTTCACTGTTCGCTGATGACACAAAGCTCTGTAACAGAGTAGACACACCAGAGGGTGTAGACAGAATGAGAAGGGACCTGCAGAAACTTGAAGAATGGTCAGGATTTGGCAGTTGAAATTCAATGCAAAGAACTGCAAGATAATGCATATGGGGCACAAAAACCCTGGCACAATATATCAGTTGGGGGGGTGAGGATATAGCATGCACCAAGCAGGAAAGGGATCTTGGGGTTATCATCTCTGAAGACCTCAAGGTAGGGAAACAGTGGACAAGGCAGCAGGTAAAGCAAATAGGATGCTGGGATGCATAGGCAGGGGCATCACCAGCAGGAAAAGAGAGGTCATAATTCCACTATACAAGACACTAGTGAGGCCCCACCTGAGTACAGTGTACATTTCTGGGGATCTACCTATGTAAGGACATAGACAGGGTAGAGAAGATTCGAGGAGGGCAACAAAGATGGTGCATGGATTGCATCACAAGTCCTATGAGGACAGGTTGAAGGAACTGAACATGTACTCCCTGGAGGAGAGGAGGGAGAGAGGGGATATGATAGAGACATACAAGTATCTTACAGGGAGGAACAGGGTGCAGGAATACACTATTTTTAAGCAAAAAGATGTTCCAGGACTAGAGGGCATGAGATGAAGTTGGAGGGAGGACGATTCAGAGGAAACGCGAGGAAGAATTTCTTCACAGAATGGGTGGTGGACAAGTGGAACACCCTGCCAGAGGAAGTGGGAGGGAAACAATCACGGATTTAGAATGCATAGGATAGACATAAAGGAATTCTGGAGATCAGGGTAAGGGCAACAGACTCTAGGAAAACATAAACTGAACTTACAAGCTCAAATGGGCAGACTGGGTGGGCCATAGGCCCTTATCTACTGACACTGTCTATGTATCTATGTATTACCCCCATATGAAAAGGATCCTTTTTTGCATGGACCAGATTCTTTTTTTGTTCCAAGCAGCTGTCCAAAAGTCTATACAGAGCATGCTCAGAATCAAAATTTTAAAATTTAATAACTTTGGAATGAATTGATATTTTTTCTCCAAAGCAGCAAAAGAAACTACTTTGACCTAAGCCCTTTATAGCCTAAACATTTCAGACACAAATTCTAAACTGTCTGGGCACTAGATGATGAGAAAAAAACAGCAAAAAAAAAAAAACCTTGGCTTACTTTCACTTTTTTCACTACCGCATTTTGGAATCTGCACATCAAACTGGAACAAAACCTGGCATGTCAGAAGATCTACTCCCCCCCCCAAAAAAAAAAACCACACACACACACACACTCCTGACTCGAGCCTGCAGAATTTCGTTCAAATTCACTGACTGGTTATGAAGCTATTAAAGTGCAAAGTTTAAGGTTTAACATAGAAACCCTGCTCAACGCTAATTATAATGATGCTACCACACTACTATAACATACCATTGAATAAAGGTATGAGGCAGGTAATATAGCCTGCCTCTACCACAGGAAGCTCACTGCATCTCAATTAATATTCAATTACTCACCTTCCATATTTCAAGGTGCAAAAAGAGGGTCCTAGCCATGACATGCAGCAACCAATGGGTACATCTATTCTTGTCTTACTCTGCTTGGTTTCGGAGAATATAGGTCAAGATTTCTAATGTATAAATATAATTAACTTAAAGCCAGAAATGCCCTATATAAAGATGCAAGAGAAGATGTGATGATGTTTTCCATAAAAGCTACTGTAAGTATCTGTGCTAAAGGGTTAGTAGAGTCTAACAATGTTCCCCTTCTAAACTTCCTGGTTAAGTAGGTTCATACTTGAAAACACCAAAACAAGTTTGGGGAATTCCTAATGATTCCTTTACCATTTGGAAGGATTTAACCTCCTGTCCCTGTATCAATTGAAATGGAAACCTTAATGCCCTGTGGTACCAGTTGTTATATCCCACGTCAAGAGTATCTTGAGCAAAGTCCATATGCATATTAGGGGAAGTGGCCATGGCAAATGTTGATGTAGGCTCCCCTTAAAGACCCATTTCCTCCAAGCTTGTAATCGGATTAGTACAAATGTGGATGCACATCTGTGTTATACACCAAACTGCCTAGCATCCAACAACCCGAGCAGTAGGGATTGAGTGGGGATGCCATCCCTTTCCAATTGGGCCTATTATTGGTCAGAGGAGTTCCCCAGTAAGTACATCATTGGTTACAGATAAGCATCCTTATAATATAGCTTAAGATCTGTCAATGCCAGCCCTCCTTTCTTTTCTGGTCTATATAATGTCAAAAAAATGACCCTAGGATGGTGCCCATGCAAGAAAAATCATGAATGCTGCCTACTCCAGCAGGCCCATGCCCTCTGGGATATTGGAAACACCATGTTTTAAAACAAATATAAACATTTAAGGAGAATCAGCATCTTAAAGGTGTAGTTTATCCTCACCTCTTTTAAATGTTAATTGCTTCTTTGTCAACAGATAACTCTTTTCTTGTAGCTGTTGGGGATGTGTGTTTGCTTTAGTTTGTTTTCACTGTTCGTAACAGCCCCTGCAACTTGCAATGGGGGTCTCCATTTTCAGGTTGTTGAAATCTCATAGTCCTTGACAGCTGCATTAGCATATGAGAACATGATGCTACAGCACCCATTTGCACCATGTATCTCCTATGCCGAAAGTACACATAACCCATAAAAATTATATAGAAACAAACAGATTGAATGTAATTTAAAGAAAAAAACTCTGCATTACATCTAAGACAGTTTGTAAAGCTAATTTAAGGTAAATGTGGTATTTTACACCTTCCTGTAACTTGATTTATTGAACTGTAATTTAGCATACAGGCATACTGTGGAATCTAACAGGTGTGGACACATCATGTTCTCATATGTTAATGCAGCTCTCAGGCACAATGAATTTTCAAATGGAAACCCCAGGATAGTTACAGTGGCTGGTGTGAACAGTGGAAATAAACTAAGGCAAACACATGTGTCCCCAGAAGCTACATGAAAAGAGTTGTCTGCTGACATGAAAACAAATAGCATTTACAATATATGAGGTTGTACTACTCCTTTAATTGTTGCTACTCTTCTCTCCAAAGACAAGAGGAACACTGACCATCTATCGAGATCTTGCTGTAGCTGCACCTGAAGTGGTGCATAATTGGCCTCAAAGAGTCATGAGGTCAAAGCTGTGAGAGTTTTATCTAGAGATATTTCATCTGGGACAAGTCCCATTGTAAGGGGTATTTACTTTTGTTGCTGCACTAGGGACATATTGTATTGCCAGTGCTAACCGACTTATGCTTGTTGAGTTTGAACCCAGATAGAGATCTGAACCACAGTAACAGCGACCAGAGGGCCGGCATATCTGTCTCTGGTGGTGACATATGGAGCATAATGTCATTTGCATATAGGTCTATAAGGTGTTCCGTACCTTCTGGAACCAGAAAACCCTTAATTCTCAGGAGTTTTTGCATCGCCTGTGCCAAAGATTCAATGTAGATTGCGAACAGTAGCAGGGATATGGGACAGCCCTAACATGTCCACATTGTAAAGGAAGGTTGAGGGAAGGTAGCAATTTGCCCTCTCTTGGGCACTGGGGGCATTGTAAATACAGAAAATGAGATCCTGAAATTCAATTTGGGAACCTGTACTGGGAACATGTTGGTGCTGTTTAACTGGTACACAGGACAACTGCCACAGGATTTCATCCTCCAGGAAAAAAGGTTTGTTTTTGCTTTTTTTCTCACTGTGTGACAGTGTTGATAACAGCAGACATGCTGGGAGTGCTCTTGGTGCTATTAAGGTGCCATTTTGTGGATGACTGCTTGGGGAACATTTCGGCTGGTAAGTCAGTATTGGTGGTGGTCTGCAGAGTAAAACCACTGCACTGTTCCTCTTCTGTGTTTTTCCTCAATGCCAGTTATACAAGAGCTCTGCAGGATTTGTGATTCCTGTCTCTAGTTCTCTGTCAGAGGCTCTGTTTCATCAGTGGCAGGGAAATGCACAGGGCAGATGGCAGTGGTAAGTGTAACCACAGGGCTGAGTCAGATACAGAATGGCTGCAAGCCCTTGTGCTGGTCTGAAGAGAAAATTGATTATCAGGCACAGTTTCTGTGATTTTGACACTTAGTAACATACTATTTACAGGTTTAATGTTCTAAATGAATTTGCTTCTGTGGGACTGTATTTGCAGTTGGAGCATTTTGTTTTTGTGATGTAGCTGCTCTTGAGGAACTTTCTGTGGCTGGGTTTGCAATGTGCATTATGTTGGTGTCAGTTAGCTGTACAGGACTTTGTTTTAATTTTTTTGCACTACTGGGAAAGAAAACTGTATTACTCTGTGCCGTTTAGTTGGGTAGAATGGTCACAGGCAGTGCAATTTCTTGCTCAGAACAGTTTGGGTCACAAACAGCTTGTATAATGATGAAAGCATTTTCTTTTCTTGTGATAGGTATATAACTGCTTGGTGGCTGATGAAGAATAGTACTCCATTACTGTCTTGAAAAGATGGCTGTCAGTAACTTCTGATTGACATTGTTACACTCATCACTTGTTTTGTATCTAATCCTGTGTCTGAAAGGATTTGGACAGCAGTACCGCAAATGCTGTAATTTGTATAGATGACTTGAAGTTTTGCTTTCTTACAGATTTTTGGCAGGAAAGAACCCAAACAGTCCACTTCAACAGGGTCTCAACTGTACCAAATTGCCTGGTTGTCTAAAAATTGCTGTGGTGCTCGCAGAGGCTGGCAATAAAATGCCACAGCATCTGGTGGCAGTTTTGAGATATACTTCATTATAAACTTTATTGGGCAGAATAGATCCTCAGACTGAACAAACATAACCCCCAAAAAAGGCTTTGCTTTTGTCTCTCAAGTGGATCACTTCAGTAATTGGTAGATTCATTGATGGAGAAAATTACATATTCAACACTATTTACATCAGTTACATTTGTGAAACAGTTTGACTTTAATTTTGTAGACCTTCTTTATCACAATGCACAAAATGTAACTGTATGTCCAGCTATACGTTTCATAGGAGACCTGGGGCTGTGTCAGTGAAAGAATTCCTGATTTGTGAAGCTTTTCTAGGTGGAGTTGAGAAATTGCAGAATGATGTTTTGTAACATTTTTCCTTCCTCTCCTAGCTGTTTAACAGTGCTCACAAAAACATTAATGCTGGTGTTAAAAACAAGTCTGTCATCACACTGAAAGGTCTGTTGAAGGAACCTCATTCAGAAACCTGTTGATTCCTGCCGGAGAGAGACACATAGCTGGCTATTCTATATTCTTCTCCGTTTCCAGTTTAAATAGTTCCATAAAAATCTCTCAGTGAAGGTTTAGGTTCCCTGCTGTGATTGTTTTAAAGTCAATTTCTAACCTTTTTCTTCAATCCAGTCAGTCTGAACTTTAAGGGACCATTTTATGTGTCGTTTGGTATTAGCATCAATTTTACTCAGCTCAGGGTTTACTATTGAGGTTTCATTTACCTCAGCATGTCTACTTGTGGTAGATTTTTTTTCTTCGATATTTTCAGAGAATCAACCCAGTCTTCAAAAGATTTTCCCTCAAGAAAGTCAAAATTCCCCTCAGGAAGCTGATCCATCAGAAGGTGAGTGGCTTCTGTGGTAAAAGGCTTTGACAGGGCGTAGGGATATCAATGTACGTAAACAGGTTCTGCTCAGGGCTCTTGTTTTTACCCATTATTTTATGAATGAATATAAGTATGGGCATAGAATGATGTTGACCAATCAGCTTTAAAGATTGTTTTTCCAGTGCACAATATTGTATAACCACGTAGCCCTGAGTGTATCATGCCTATAAAATGGGCAAACATGTCCCCCAAATGTAAAAGACATTTTAACTGGCCCTGTGTGGTTACACTTTAATAACTGTATGGTGATGTTATTAAAGCCCATCTGTCACAGTATATGATATCTCTTACCCACTTTATAAAGATAAATAGACTGACAGACCAATAGGTAATCAGATGGATAGACAGATGGACAGGCCAATAGACAGATTTGGCAGACAGATATGCATTTGATAATACTCCCTACGATCATATCTCTCAACTGTGACACATTACGAGGTATGTCACTCATTTTACCTCTCAGAAATCCTTTGCCCACATGGAGAAGGTGATATTCCACATTTCCCACTGAGACTTTAAAGCAGGAATTCATAACAATCTATTATGCTGAGTTATCAGCAAACATTATGAGCATCGGTACACTGTCAGCCATAGTGATCTGAGTTTGCAGTGCCATGTCTGAAGATATGTCACACATGTTGCTTATTTGTTACACATCTTGTCACACATTTTACGGAAGAAAGGTTGAGAGGTATGCCTACAATATTTAATGCCTGACAGCTTTGCTTGGTCTTACAGAGAAACTTCTTCATCAGAAGGAATAGTAGTAGTCTCTGTTTGTGGTGCCCGTCCCTGGAGGTCCAGGGTGCCATTACAATATAACACAATTTATAAACCAAAGAACAATTAACCACACTAAAATCACAAAATAAATAACAATTAATGTTGTTAGTGTTGAGCAAAACTGCAATATTACAGAAAAAAGTCTGCCAGATGTATAGATCAGGGTTAGGGACATGACTGAAAAGAGATCAGAAAAGTGCAATAACCAGAGCATAGTTCCCAAAGGACTGATAATAGTTGTTATTGATGACCTGGAGTCTGGGGTCTCAGGTAAAAGTTTAAATTTGCAGGTGGCACAAAGCTAATGAAGGTGGCAGGTTCCAGGGAGAAGGAAGACAGGTTATGGTGAAACTTAAATGCACTGGAAGAGTGGCCATTTTGTGAGTGGAAAATGAAATCCAGTGTGGATAGGTGAAAGGTTTTTCACTTATATGTAGGTCCAAAATATTGAGATCATGAGTGTGATGTAACTAGACAACAAATAGCGCAATGGACCAAAATGACCTGGGCTTGATTTTCAAAACCTATTTTGCCAAACCCCAGGTGTGCTGAATATCTGGCACATGGGGCTTGTGGGAATTATCTGGTCAGTGATTGGGATTTTCAATCCTGTGTGCCAGTTGCCGCAAGTTAGATCCAGCTTTTCTGGTCTAGCTTGGGCAGTCTTGGTTATCCTTTTTATGGGGCTTGTACCAAAAGGGTTGGTGCAAGCTGCCTTAAATCAGGTAAAGTGTTGCAACTGTACCCAACCTACCAAAATTGGGAACATATGTGGCAAAGACGAATGGTGGAGCTATGGCAAAGAATGGGTCTGATGCAGGGCTGGATGCAGGCCCTGTATCACCCTTTAAACATTGAGCCCCTGGTGTCATCCCTTTTTTGAAAGATGAAGCTGCCTCAGCAAGGTTCAGTTACAAAAGGTAAGGTAAGGTAAATAAATGCTGGGCTTCATTAAATGGGGCATAACATTTATTTATTTATTTCAAATTTTTGTTAACCAGGAAAGGCACACTGAGCTGCAGCTCATTTCAAGGTGCGACCTGACCATGAAAGTGAAGGAATTCTGCTTCTTCAGAAGGATTGGTAAGAGTTGATTTGGAGTACTGTGTAAAATTAGTGATCCACAGTGTGAAAAGAATATTGCATCAATTGATATGGTGCAGCAGAGAAAAACTGAAGTAATTAAGAAAATGTAGGGCTTAAAGGAGAACCATGTTAAACCTGTGAGTCATTTTGTCCTGTAGAAACTTTCTTTTAAAGTATTGAGTCCTATTCTATAATTATTTAATCTTTACTGGCTTTTTACTAAACTCAGTGAGTGTTTCAGAGTCTCACACAACAGTGGCAAGTGCCATTTTAGAACTATATGATGTAGTCCATGTCCATTCATACCACAGTGTTCCATATTATGATATGGATACATTGTGACAGCAGCATAAGAGCTTAATAAGGACATAAACTACATCATACGGTTCTAAAATGATACTCCTCACCACTGTGTCAATTAGAAACATGCACTGAGTTCAGCAAAATGCCAGTAAAGATGGAACAGTAATAGAATGTGAACCAGTATTTGAAAAACAGTTTCTTCAGAAAATAATAGCATGCAGAGTTTAAATCCTGTTCTTCTTTAAGCAATGGACAAAGTTACCTTGGTTATGTAAAAGGATGTTTCACACAAAAAAGAAGTCAAACAGCACTACGATTTAAGGTTTTATATTTTTAAAGGGGAAGGATAAGGTGGGCCTGGAGAAACTTTTTCAGCTTGTTCAGGGCATTAGCAGTAAAAGACATACCCAATGCTTAAGGAGGGATAGAGTTAGCTGTAATGTGGGGACGCATGGTTTCACTAGTATAGTGGTAAACCTATAGAATGTTTCAAAAGAAGCAGAGAAAATGTAGTGTGGAATCTTTTAAACTCAAGTTTAGCCGGTTCTTTATGGAGAATAACATTACTGGGTACAACATTTAGTCATTTGGGAAAGAAGGGTTCCACGTGGCTTCCATTGTTTACATAATATTAAATTCTACAGTTACTTAGATGGCAGGAGAGGAAAACATTGAACCCTTGGTCTTCTTTCATCTGGCATTTCATATGTTTATTTAACTGTAACTACTTGGCTCTTAGTAACCATTATGAGTTTTTTTTGTGCTTTAGATTAATAAAATCCAAAATGCTCCTAGAATTTCTGATTACGTGTAGATAAATGTTCTTTATACCACTGCTCTTTATACCAATCCCTTGCTGTCCCCTCCCTCACTGGCCACCGCCTGGCACATTCCATCAGTTTTACTGGCAAGTTGTGGCTCGGTACACTCCCTGCTTACCTTGTGTCCTCACTTTCCTTCCCCCCCCCCGCCTCTCGCTCACTCAGGAGCAGCTCTACTTGCACCCTTGCCATCCCCACAAGGTCAGCCTCTGCTGGCCAGGCATCCATCTCCTACTGCTTGCCAAAGCTTTGGAACTCCCTCCCCATCAACATTCATAATGCTTCATTGTTCAGTGCTCTCTCCTCTCTTATACGTTTGTTCACTACCCCCACTTGCAGCTGCACCTAATTCCTGACTGCCCCCACCCTTCTCCTCCTCCTCCTCCTTGGTCATGTCTCCTCACTGTTCCCACTAGCAAGTATCACCCTAGTATCCTCTGCTATTGTTCCACTAAGTTGTATTGTTATAATGTATGATTCCCTGTATGTAAAACTTTGTTGTTGCACTTACTGTTGTTATCTTGGCTTCCTTATTGTAACACTTACTATTTTTATCTGCTGTAATATCCCATTTCCCCCACCCCAGGACATATCTGGAAATGAACAGTTCAGCTCAGTATGTCTTCATGGTGAAACATTTCAATAAATAAATAAATAAAATGCCAGAATTTTTTTGCTCTTGTCTAACCCTTCAGAAATTCCATCCATGATTCTATGTCAGACCTTGTAGTTCTGTGTAAGAATCAGGCTGCTGGATGGTGTGATATCCTTCACTGAATTAACATAGATGTGCATGGCAGTCAATCAGTGCAGCAATAGCATTACCACTCACAATTTTGGTGACTTGGGTTTAGGAATGAGCCCAAGTCATTGGGGGCTGGTCGAGGGAGGAAGGATTGAGCATCCTAGAAACATAGAAGATGATGGCAGAAGGGGACCGTAAGGTTCATCTAGTATGTCCAAGTTACATACTATCTACCCAGAGACACACACACACACACACACACACACACACACGCATTTTTCCCTCCGGTTGATGATACCTTTGTGTTTGTCCCAAGCACTCTTGAACCCCCCAACTATTTTTGCTCCTACTGCCTCTAGAAGCAGGCCATTCCAGGCATCTGTGAAGAATTTTCTGGTGTTGGTCCTGAACTTTCCTCCTTTCAACCTGAGATCATGCACCCTTGTTCTACTCCATTCCTTGACCTGAAATAGTTCCTTTGTCTGCGCCTTATTTATGCCCTTGATATACTTGAAGGTCTCGATCATGTCACCCCTCTCTGTCCTCTGCTCCATGGAGTACATGTTTAGTAATTCAGCCTATTCTCATAAGTCATGTGGTGCAACCCCTGCGTCATTTTTGTTGTCCTTCACTGCACAGTCTATCCTATCGATATTCTTTCTGAGGTGTAGTGTCCAGAACTGGATGCAGTATTCCATGTGGGGGAACAAGAGCCTAGTTCAGTGGCAATATCACCTCCCTCCCTCCTTCTACTCTTGATTCCTCTTACAATGCATCCCAGCATGCCACTAGCCTTTAGGGCTGCCTTCTTGCACTTTCTCCCCACCTTCAAGTCATCGGATATCATGATCCACAGGCTTCTTTCTTGGTTGGCTGCAGCTAGTCTCCCCCCCCCCCAAGTAGTACTCCCCTTTGGGGTTATTTCTTCATACATACATGATTTTTGTAGTTCTTGGCGTTGAATTTCAGCTGCCATACTCTAGACCACTGCACCAGTTTCTCTATATCTGATTTCATTTTCTGAACTCCTTCTGGGGAGTCCACCCTGTTGCAAGTCCTAGTGTCATCTGCAAACAGGCACACCTTCCCCTCGAGTTCATCTGCAATGTCAGCTAGGAATATATTGAATAGCAGGGGCCTTAACACTGAGCCCTGGGCACCCTGCTTATTACCATCCCTTTTGATAATGTACACTTCAACTGCACTCTTTGTGTTCTACTCGTAGCCAATTTTCACCAGTTTATCACCTCCTGACTCACCGCCATGTAGTCTAGTTTTTTACCAGCCTTCCATGAGGAACTGAGTCAAAGGTCTTGCTAAAGTTCACATACACCATATCAACTGCTCCCTTAGTATCTACTGCCTTTGTTACCCAGTTGAAAAAGTCAACAAGGTTCATTTGGCAAGACCTCCCTGTGGTGAACCTGAGTTGTTTGTGATCCTGCTGTCTGCTGTCTTCCATGAATGTTATTATTCTCTGCTTGAGCAGGGATTCCATCATTTTTCCTATGACTGAAGTAAGACTGACTGGACAGTAATTTCGTGCCTCCTCCCTGCTCCCAGATTCGTGAAGTGGGACACTGAAGCCCTCTTCCAGTGCCCGTAACTTATCTGCTTAGAAGTGATTTCATAAAAAGGGTCACCAGGGGTGCCGCCAGTTCCCTTCCCAGTTCTTTAAGGATTCTGGGATGTATATCATCCAGTCCCATGGCCTTATCTACTTTTAATTTGCTTAGTGCCTCTAAGGCATGTTCTGCTGTGAAGGGGCTTGTATCAACTGACAATCCACTTGTGCAATTTCTGACTAGCCCAGGTCTACTTCCTTCCTCCTTTGTAAAAACTGAGCAGAAGTACCCGCTTAGGACTTCTGCTTTTTCTCCATCCTGCTCTACCAAGCTCCCATCCTCAGCTGATAGTCTAACTATATCCACCTTTGTTTTCCTTTTTACCCTTATATACCTAAAGAAGGTTTTGTCACCTTCCTGTGCTCTCTCTGCATTCTCCACCTCAGTCTGGGCCCTAGCCTTCTTCATTACCTTTTTCGCCTCCTTCCGTTTCTCTTTGTATGCTTCTTATCTTCATTTGTGTTCGATACTTTGTATTTCCTGTAGGCAGCTTTTTCCTTTCACTATGGTTGACACATCCCTTGAGAACCAGAGAGGGTTCCTTTTGCTTTATTTACCCTTTTGGCACATTGTTCCGTGACTGTTTGAATGGCTTCCTTATGGCTTTCCACATCTCTTCCATTGTATTCCCTTCTGTAATTTTTAGAACATCTGTCAGGTTTTCCTCATTTTCTGAAGTCAACTTTCCTAAAATCTAGAGCTCTAAATTTTGAGTGGATTGTGACCTCGGCTTTGTTTACTTGGGATCTGACCATACTGTGGTTGCTATTCCCTAGATGGCATCCATCTTCAATCTCTGTTACCCTTTTGCTGTTTGTGAGAACCAGGTCTAGGACTGCTGCACCCTCATTGGTGCATCTCAAGCTGCCTTAGACCAGCTCCCATTAGGGCCATTAGGAAGTCACTGCTTCTTGTTGTAGGTGCTGTATTTGTTTCCCAATTTATGTTGGTTGGTTAAATTCCCCCACTAATATCACCTCACCCTTCTCTGTCACTTTGTGTATTTTTTTGAGTAGTTCTTTGTCCCCTTTATCCCCCTGTGTTGGGGGCATGTATACAACTCTTATTCTGATGATAGTCCTGTTCCCTGTATCAACTGTTAACCACTAGGTTTCAGTCTCACTAGAAGACCCCTGTATCTCTGTGGCCGTTAATCCCTCCCTGATGTATATTGCTACCCCCTCCCCCATTTTCCTTTTTCTGTCCTTCCTGTATAGGTTGTACCCTGGGATCGCTGTTTCCCAGCTGTGGTTCTCCATATACCAAGTTTCCACGACAGCTACCCAATCTAGGTTTCCCTCAGCCATTGTGGCCATGAGGTCTGGCAGTTTGTTTGCTAGACCCCTAGCATTTGTAACCATTGCCTTACATATATGATCCTTTCCCTTTGTATGGTGATGCTTTCCACTTTTTTGTCACTCTGGTTTTCTGTTGGGTTTCGGTGTTACTTTTGTGTTGTCTACAGAAGTTTGGGGAGTGGTGTTCTGCACACTGGTTGTCATGGTGTGTGCTGCCCCTGCCTCCCTACTTTATAGTATTACAGCCTTGCATGTACACCAAATTGTTTTGGGTGATTGGGAAGTGGTGGCCTGCACACTGGTTGCTGTGATGTGTGCTGCCACCATCTCCTCCCTACTTAGTTTAAAAGGTTCTCATAAATGTTGCTTTACTGGCCTAGTGCTCTCACCTCCTCCTTGGTAAGCCTCGTGTGCATGCTGCTTTTTTGGAGTTACAGAGTGGTGACCTGCACACCAGTCACCATGATGTGTGCTGCCACCATCTTCCCTTCTTAGTTTAAAAGGTTTATGTAAATGTTGAATTGTCACCCCTCCTTCATAAGGTGAGGCCATCATACCCAAAAATTCTTCTCTTCCCAAACATCCTGCCAATGTACTATGAAGTTGTGGCCCTTTTCCTGGCACCATTGCCATAGCCATGTGTTAAGTTCATTGATTTCACTGCTTGGACCGGCTGGTGCTACCACCTTTTTCCAGACTGGCAGCACCTCCGAGAAGGCTAGTGTGGATTAAAGAGAGGACAGTCTGCTTGCTAGCTCTGATAAATGTGTTTTGGTCTCCACCAGTGTTTGCTTGGCCAAATCATTTGTCCCAAGGTGGATTATGATAAGTTTGTTTTGCCTTTCCCTTCACACAAGTTTTTCTATGCAGGCTGTGTCCATTTCAGTGGATACCCCTGGGAGACACTTCACCAGAGTCTCCATTTTGTTGTTAGAATTTAGGTGGGGTTCCACACTGTGGATCATGGTATCTCCAACCATAAGATGCCTTTGTGGAGTATTTTAGTTTTGGTTTGCTACACTTATTTGATGCTGAGTGTTGTTATTCTGTTATGTCTTTAGGCTCTGACTAAGATGCTACTTCCAGCAGCGAGAACCTATTTTTTGTAATAATGACTGTAGTGCCTTTGTGGAAATATTTATTTCCTTTGACCACACTGCCTCTCCTCCTTCACCTGACCACCTGCCAAGCTTCTGATGTTGTATGCTGTTTGGGGTTATGGTTGACAACTGAGTCCTGGTGGATTGGGGTGGAAAGTGTGCTGGCCTGATTTGATATGTTCTCTCCTGTAGTTCACATATTTGGGCCCAGACTGCTTAAAGTTGGGCTCTAAGAATAGTGATGGTCCAGCAGGTGGCACAGTGGCTAAGGTGCTGTGACTAAGACCTGTTGAAGAGAGCACCACTCTGCCTATAAGTTACAATATCCATGATGACAGTGTTTTATCTATAGTTGATGGGTGAGGCTGTTGTGTGATCCATAGGCAAAAGAAGGGGGAGATTTCCTGAGTGGGGTGAGCCTGATGGCTTATCTTTGTGGATGAAAGAAATTGTTTGTCTCTGCTCCTTATTTTTCCTAGGCAGGAAATAGGTGTGTAGGGTTGAGGACTATAAAAGGTGGTGAGCCAGGGACGAGTGGGAATGGGGAAGGGTGAGTGGGAACTTCCCTTGCTGCAAAAAAATAACCAAAAATATTTACAACAGATAAAAAACAATCAATGAGCTCTACTCAGTGGTCCAACCTGTAACCGCCGATCGCAGCCCTTCCTAATATGCTGTTACAGCCTGGAAGGTAAGTTCAGCCTATTCCTTGGCTAACCCACAGTTATGTAAGTGTTAGAACTGTGCAAATGTGCTTACAATCTACAGCAAATCAGATCCTGCACTCTAAGTTTATGTACCGTCCCTGATAGCAAGCAAAACCAAACAAGCTGCACACTATAGTGTGTTACCTTATTTTTCCTGGAAATTCATGACCATCCGAACCAATAAACACATCCACTCAGCTCACCATTCTTTCAAGAAGCTACAAATGATATATTGATGTGAAAATACAATTTATTCATGGTCAAAATGTAAGACAAGACACTTAGTGTTGCACTAGCCCTGATAGAAAGCCCCTTCCCCTCTTACCAGGAGAAGTTTGGTTCAGGAGAAGTTCACTGGTGTTTGTGTCATTCTTCAGAGTTCAGGAGATGTACGACACTATTTGTATCTTGTCCCTTTACCTGTGGTCGAGAGAAAGCCCCATAGTCTGGTCGCATATCTGCAAGGAGATATTTGAATCAAGCAGCTGAAAGCTGCCGGCTAGGAGCAATGGGGAGTCTGCTTCAGATTTCTGTGCCCAACAGCTAGGAGGCAGTGAGGGATGGAGATTTGTCTGCTGCTGCAGCTCAGGACCCTCTGATCCCTCTCTGCCTCGGTAGTTAGCTGCTCTAGAGGACACTCTCCTTCCCTTGGGAGGAAGGGTCCTGTCTTCCAGTGCTATACTGTCCACTGGATGCAGGAGACAGTAAAGCATGGCAGACTAGGGTTGGAGGAGACATGCAGGCTGCTTTATGATGACACTATTGCATGAATGCACCATTGCAACCCTTGCACATGCAGCTCCTGGAGTGCTGGGGACTGAACAGCATAAAAACATGTCTCCTGTACCTGATGATGAAGGCCTCCTGGCACACCATAAGATCTCCCTGCCTGGGCCTCCATAATTGCCACTTGATGAAACCAGAATTGTTTGATGGAATATCCTTCTCACCTCATGCCCACCCAGGGGGATAAGACGCACTCCATGGGGAATGGCACCTTGCATTAGGACAGGTAAGGGGGAATGGAAGCCCAGAAAGAGATCAGGTGCAGATCAAAGGGGTGAATACATAGAAATTACGAAAAAAAAGTGCATAGATGTTATAGCTTACACAAGCTTTTAGGGGCCACACTGATCCCTTTGTTAGGGCCCTGCATGGCCAAAATGAATTGTTCCTTCACAACATTGATATACAATACCTTTATTGATCCAATAAAAGGTATTGCACTATCCAAAAGTCTAGTTTTTCCCATGACTAACAAGGACACAAGAATGTTTCTGTGGTGAGGGAGCTAGGAATTTGTTCAGCTGAGTAAATGGTAACCAAATGCAACTTAGCAAGTGAGATGGTTTGCATAGCATGTGCTGCAACAGGATACAAGAAAAGATTTCTTAATTAAAGCTTCTGGATGTAGATGATTGAAAAAGTTTCATTTAACAACAAAGTCCAAGTCAAGCATTGTATAAAGAAAATCCGTCATAAACACTTGCTGTTTCCATGACATAAAGGTGGATAATAAATATTCTTTGCTGTTCTTTGCAGGTTTCTATTAAGCCATTATTACATTTTACAGATGTCACTTTGACACATTTTGAAAAGGCCAAAAGTAGTTGTTTATTCAGCCTTCCCTTAGGCAGATAAAGAAGTGGGTCTCTTGTAATTCTAGTTCTAGCTTAATTTGGTACATTTTCAACAGCTTGTCTTTGTTTTTCTGCATCGTAACTGGCAGAGGTGTCTTAGTTTTGGAATGATGCCACCAAAGTGCCTGTCTGCCTTCAAAACAGGTGATGTAAGAGCCATTACTCTAATGCTCAGAGTAAGGAGGGTCTAAGGAACAATAGACTTCTATCAACAACAGAGTCTTGCTGTGTGTGATATTCAATTTATTGCCTAAAACATGGCACAAAAACTACATACGGAACTTACAAAATAGCCAGTCTTTCTACATTTGATAGTTTTTACAATAAGAAAAACTCTGCATGTGGTAGGATACAGTACTGCTGGTCAACTAATGCCCTCCATATATAAGCCACCACATTTTTATGTCATCTTGCACGCACAGCACAGACAACATATTGTGGTTGCTTCAGTGGAGAAGCGGGTTTCAGAGGTGCGGTCCTGCTGCAGCCAATGGCGCCACTGCTTTTTGTAGCTGGGCTCTGTGGTTCCAATGGCATAGCTTGCTGTCTATGACAGCAGTTCAGAAAACATGCCACCACCTTGAAAGAAATTAGCTGCTGTAATCAGGGAGTGCCACGGGGCCAACTCTGTATGTGACGGTGGGGGTGCCCAATCCCCTTCGGCTACAGACGCCACTCCCATCAAACACACAGGTGACACGCTGGGAGCCCACCACAGCATGCCAAATGTCCCGGAAAAAAACAGTCCCGCTATGTTTTTTTTATTTGTTTTAACCTTGTAAACAGAAGACTGTCCCTCGTTGAGTCCATGGCCCTCTCCCAACCTGTGCCCACCCTCTGTACACTCCTCCCTCACCCCTTTACCCCATACTTTCTCCGAGCCCAGCGTGACTATCTTCAGTGGACCGGAACACATCTGCACTTTTCAAAGCCAACCACAAACTGAAGAAATGCCAGTAAGCTGTATAATGGCATAAATAGGGTTTTTTTTTTCAACTTTGGTGCATATCTTGGGAATTTTGGGGGATTTTGGCAGCAAATTTTCAACATGTGGTTACTGGGACCCCTCCTCATTAATTCAGTTACTGTCATGGAGTTATTCGGTTCTGAAAGGTGAGTAACAAAATGACAGTGTCGCTGTTCATGAGGTGACCCCCCCCCAAAACCTATGTTGCAAATTTGGTGAAAAAATTCCAAAAAATTACTGTATTATGAGTGTACGTAGTGCAGTTTCCACGCACACCTGTAACTTCACCAATTTGTAATATTTTCACTCCAGATTTTCAACTTTGCCATTTTTTCATACCTCCTTATGGACAGTGCAGCTATCATTTTTCACATCCTGACCGAAATGTGTTTTCGCACTACCGGTGCAGAATAGCGCGGTCGCTGCGGGAAATCAGTGTTTGGGACAGGTTATGAAAATCACAGCAACACTGTTCATGAGCAGAGGTCCTAAAGTGCCTATGTTGAAAATTTGGTGACAAAAGTCCATAAAATGACTATGTTACAAGCGTGCATTGTGCAGTTTCCACGCGCACTCATAACTTCGGCAATTTGTAATGTTTTCACTCAACAATTTCAACATTGCCAATTTTGCACATATCCTTATGAACAGTATAGCTGTCATTTTTCAGATCCTGCCCAAAATGTGTTTTCACACAAATGGCACACTATGGAGTGGTCCTGTGGGAAATCAACGATCAGGACAGATGAAGAAAATCATAGTGACAGTGTTCATGAGCATAGGCCCAAAATGCCTATGTTGAAAATTTGGTGAAATAATTCCGCTAAATGACTGTGTTATGAGTGTGCATTGCGCTAGTTTCTACGTATGCTCATAAATTCGAGCATTTTTAATATTTTCACCCAAGATTTACAGCACTGCTATCTCTTCTCACCTACCTATGAATGGTACAGCTGTAATTTTTCACATCTTGCCCAAATGGTGTTTTCCCACATCTGGCGCAGAATGGTGTGGTCGCTGGAGAAATCAACGTCGACAGATTAACAAAATCACAGTGCCACCATACATGAGTAGAGGTCCCAAACACTTTCATGAGGTGGGGATCACAAAAGTGCTCTGTTGCAAATTAGTGCAAATACCAACAAACGATCGGGACACTAGGGTTTCTAACCATAACGTTCCATCCTTTATGGGCTGACGAGCGACAGGGGTGTATCTTTCCATTGGCTGGCTGTCATGCTCATGTCATACCATCCCCGCCCCTCAAGCACTAACAGGCATTGACATGTGCCTTGGACTCTTCAGCCCCACAGTTCACCCCATTCTCCTATGCTGCACCCATTTCAGTGTATGTCCTTATGAAATAGGGTGACTGTAAAGGAAAACACCTAACACAGACCTCAGCACTTGTCAGTGTCTGCAGGATAGGGTGAGGTAAAATGCCATGAGCATTATGGCTGAATGGGGTGAGCGTAAGGCCCAAGGACCCCAAGGCACAACGTGAAATTTGTCACACTGCAGGATAGGGTGAGCTGAAATGCCATGAACATTATGGCTGATGCCCAAAGGCATACCTCAGTGCCTGTCAGTCTCTGTAGGGTGATGTGGGATTTGACGTCACTTTCATACTTCACTGTCATTCCTATTATGCATCTGTTCAACTCCTGCGCTACCGATGCCAATGTCAGCAAGACAACATTCGGCATTGACAAATGCTTGTTATTAATTAGAACTGGATCAACCCAACTTAGATGCAACATCTAATTTTCACTTGGATACTGTTTCTATGCCATAGTACAGCTAGAAAGATCAATACTTTGGTAGATAAAGTAGCTTGCTAAAGGTCACATTGGGTTAATGACCCTGGTTGGATTTGAACAAGGAATTCTTAATTTAAAACTCTTTCTTCCTTCCTATAGACCTCACTGCTTCCTTGGTGGATATGGTAGGGCTGAGCATGGTATGGTATGGTATGGTATGTTATAACCCCCTACAAATGGGGGGTCCCTAGAGTTTCCTTGGAGCTTGCCTAAGTGCTCCCTGCTTGACTGGTGTCCGCGAAGGCCGATTAAATGTTGTTGCCAGGAGTGCTTCCAGCCTCCGTGCATGCTCTTTAGCCGCCTAACTCGCAGTCATGATTAGTAGGGAGGGGTGTGAGTGTTGATATGCTCGAGTCCTGCCCAGGCTGCAGAGTGAGTGCTCTATTCTGCCATCGCTAGTTGTGCAGAAGGAGCCTTTAGGACAGATGTAACTGGGTATTGAAAATAACAAGAAGTACTAATGATAAGGTAGTTGTTCTAACCTGCTTTCTTTGCAGTAAAGACTGTTTTGATTATCTCCTCCATTTTGGTCCAGGACTGCTGAATTGGACCAATCAGTACCTTGGGACCCTACTGAGTCGGCTGACCAATAGAGGAACTGCTTGTACTTTGGGAAAGGCATTATGGGCTATGGTGCTTTTTCACACCACTGAGAGCAGGAGCAGTTGATTGGCAGGTGCCGCTAGCCAATGGGATCGGGTAGCGCCCAAACTGTAGGGAGTGCCCCATGCTGCTAGGGGCAGAGTTGCTGTGACTGAGAAAGGGAAAGGAGCTCTGAGCTTCTGCGGCATTGAGTGCTCTCGCATGAAGCACATGAAAGGCCTGAGGTGGCTGCTGGCACAGACAGTGTTTGTTTTCCAGACTAAATCCGCCGGCAGGTGGTCAGAGGAGGCTGTGTCCAGCACAGCTACCCACCAGGCTCGACCTGTTGGAGGACTGGAGAATCTGCTGAATCGCACTTGGTCCTAGGGAAAGTTGAAGCCGCTGTTGCAGCACCTTAGTCGGTTGTGAGTTCATGTGAGCCTTGGAAGCAGCTGCCTGGTGTGGTACCCTCTGTGTTTTGCCATATAAATGTGTGAGAAGGCTGGTGGAATTCAGGCTCAGCCCTGCCAGTGGTGAAGAAATCATTGTTTGTTGGAGTTGTGAGTACTGAATCAGGGCAGCTAGCTGCTAAGCTTGCAACCATGGCCTCAAGTTGTTTTATTATACAGCTGACTGCCTAACTGAATTTTCTTTCCATTCTGACCTGCTCAGGATAGTAAAGGCTATCTGTGTCAGGGCTCAACTGGCTGCCACGGTGGACTAGCCATTAGGGCTTGGGTACCGGGACAGTAAATATTAGGTTCAGGCCTGTGCACAGAGCCCTAAGTAGATAAGTGTAGCGATAAGTCAATCAACTTGATTTCCTGCTCTGTTATTTCCCTTAAATAAATCAGATTGTTTGCCTTGCAACTACACCCTGGCTAGTTTGTACATTTCTGGTGAACTACTGCATAGTGGCTGTGATATAACTGTACCTTACTTTACAGGGGGTCCCCAGAGTGAGCTGAGAGATACCAGCCTGAGGGTAAGCATACTGGGGAAAAGTATTGTTGGCACCTCATGTGAGCCATTAGTGGGATGAAAGGGGGGTTGCAGCAACCCAGAAGGCTGTGACCGAGGCAATCTCGACAGTACTAACCCCGACCTCTGGGTGGAGGCACCTGTCAGCGGATCTGGGCCCTTACCCTGCTTCAGTGGAGGCAGGCAGTGGTAGTAGCCCTATGGGTAGAGCCCCTGGGGTTACAAATTGGAGGCACCGCTGGGATCAGCCCCTAGTGGCCAAGTGAGGAAGTACATAAGAAATGGAAAAACTGGAAGGGATATGTTGGGGAAAATTAAGTTGGTGCCTATTAAGACAATGGTACACAGACTGATGGGGTGGGGTGAAGCTGAAGAGCTGGACTCCCAGAAAATTGTGTTACTGTTAGATGTGCCTTGGAAACTCCAACTGCTGACATCATTTCCGCGGCAGAGTGAGTAAATATTTAGGCAAAGTGGAGGTAAGGGGCATATGGCTGACCTGCTCGACCAGGCATTGCAGGTGCTACTCCTGTGTAGTGTGACCATCGACCTCGAGAAGGTATCTCCAGTGATTTACCCTTAGGGTGCCTCACAGGGATGGAGGCTAATTCATATTCGAAGTGGGTCAGTCACTCCTGGGGTGTCCCCCCAAATGAATAGTTTTAAATTGATGGCTGTGTAGAGGAGAACTACCCAGGAACTGCTGCAAGCATTGGATTTGTCTAGTGATGCTACCCCTCAGGGTTCCCCCGGCACCTCCCCTTGTCCCCCCAAGAGTTCTATTTTGGCTTGACTGCCCCTAGTAGTCCCACCTATACAGCTTGATTCCTACTGTAAGCTAAAACTTTTTTCTGGCACGGTGCCAGTGCCTCCAGGGGAGGATGACCTGGAAGCTTGGATGTACTATGCCACCCCCTTAGTCCAGGAATGCAATGCTCTGGGGAGGAGAAAAGGAAGAGACTGATGGAGAGCTTGCAGGGTCCTGCTTTAGAAGCCATTCGGTTTTTCCAGGCCACCAGTCCAGAAGCCACTGCTGCAGAGTATCTCTCTGCTTTAGAAGGGGTGTTTGGAAGTACGGAGACTGGTGAAGATTTATTATGGAAATTCAGGTCTGCTAAGCAGTGGAGGAATGAGAAACTGTCCGCCTTCATCAATAGGGTGGAAGCGGGCCTTGCAGAAGGCCCATAATAGAGGAAATCACTGCCACAGCCCTGAATCAGGTCAGGTTAGAACATGTTTTAAAATCTGCCAGATTTCTAGTGTAATACTGTTAAAACTTAAATTACATGATCGATGGGCTACCCCACTGAATATTGTCAATTAATGAGGGAAATTAGAGAGGTGGAGACTGATGAAGAGGGTGGGAGCCATGTGTGAGGGTGGTGAACCTAGACCCCTGAGCCTAGCACCCTGAGGAGATCAGCCTGTCTGGAGGGTCTGAGCGATCCCCAGATTTCCCAGGTGCTGTGGGAATGTGAGTTATTTCCTCTGACCCCACGTGAGAAGTGAGTTGAGGGCTGAGGTCAGGAATTCTGGGGAACTGGTGAGGGACTTGAAGCAATCTACTATGTACCCTGTTAGGTCAGGGCCCCTGAGACAAACAGAAACCAGATCCCCGCCCAAGGGAGCCCCTCACCCCTCTCAGAGTCCCCACAGATAAGTGGTCAACCACCAAATAGTGACTCCGGGACCCCAAGTTCTGTTACCATTGTGGAGAGGATGGTATTTTCAACCTGAGTGTCAGAGACCGGAGAATTTAAGGAAGGTCAACAGTAGACTGATCACTTGGCATCGCCAGGCCCAGTCTCGACCCCCTAGGAAAAGTTTTGTGACTCGGGCCCAGGTTCAGCCGGCTCTCAATGCTGTGGCCCCCGACTGGTCTGATGTGGTCGGGCCTTCAATGGAGACCCCGGTGTGAGTAAATGGGATTACCACTCGAGCTGTATTGGACAATGGCTCTCAGGTAACCATCATGTTTCAGGACTGGTATCAGACACACTTACCTGAGGTGCCTCTGAAACCCTTGAATGGTCTACATGTGTGGGGGTTGAGCGATAAGGCATATCCGTATTTGGGGTATATCCGAGTTTGCTTATCATTCTCTACATCTGTGGCTGGAATGGATGAGCAGGTGGAAACCTTAGTTTTAGTTTGCCCACCCACTGGACTGTATGATGGGGTGCCTTTATTGATTGGAACGAATGCTCATATGTTTGGACGATTGGTCCAGTTGTGCTCAGAAAAGCAAGCATTCAAAACTGGGTGAGCCCTAAGGATACCCGCTGTGATCCAAAAGGCAGTTGCAACTCAGAAGAAGGTTGGCCAGGAGGAACCTGAAGGCCCGTGGGGGTGGGTGGAAAGGATCCGGCCCCAGTGATACTCGCAATGCCCAATGTGTCCTGCATGGAGAAGCATGACTAGGACGGATGTTAAGAATAAGTTGTTGATGTTGGATACACCTGGGGAGGGAAGATTGCCTGGGGGACTGTTGGTAAAGCCCAGTATCTTGCCGGCTAGAGCCCATGATTATGTCAAGAGAGTGATGGTTCAAGTGCATAATGTGTCCGACAAAGAGATTCGAATAAGAAGAGGGTGCACCCTGCCAAGTGTCCATTGCGCAGATACTACAGTACTACCAAATAGCAAGGGTCCCGGGACAGACAACCGAGTTACTCCTGACTTGTTTGATTTCGGTGACTCCCCATTGCCAGCTGAATGGAAAAAGAGGATCAGTGAGAGGCTTGCCAAAAGGGACCAGGTTTTCTCCCTAAAAGAGTGGGATGTGGGATGTGTGCAAAGGGCTGAGCATCGCATTTGGCTGCATGACGAAAGGCCTTTCCGAGAGAGATCCAGGCGCCTGGCCCTGGCTGACATAGATGATGTGAGGCGGCATCTGCAAGAGATGTTGGCTGCTGGTGTGATACAAGAGTCCAGGAGCCCCTATGCCTCCCCCATTGTAGTGGTAAGGAAGAAGAATGGGGTGGTTCGGATGTGTGTAGACTATCACACTTTGAATCAGTGGACCATCCTCGACCAGTATACCATGCGTGCATACAGAACGCCTTGGATTGCTTAAATGGCAGTAAGTGGTTCTCTGTGTTGGACCTCCGTAGCAGGTACTACCAGATCCCGATGGCCCCAGAGGACCGAGAGAAGACTGCATTCATTCGCCCCCTAGGTTTCTATGAGTTCATTCGGATGCCTCAGGGGATTTCAGGTGCCCCAGCCACCTTTTAGCGCATGATGGAGAGGGCCGTGGGGGACATGAATTTGCTCGAGTGTCTGGTCTATCTAGATGACGTCATAGTGTTTGGACACTCGTTAGAAGAACACGTGCAGCGATTATTCAAGGTCTTGGATCGATTGGAGGAGTTCAGCCTCAAGCTGTCTATAAACAAGTGTCAATTCTTCCAGACTTCTGTAAAATGTGTGGGCCACATAGTGTCTACTGAGGGCATAGAGACTGACCCTAACAAAGTGGAGGCCTTGACTACTTGGCTTCAGCCCAGGAACCTGAAAGAGCTGCAACGGTTTCTGGGGTTTTGCGGGTATTATAGGCAATTTGTCAAGGACTATTCTCGAGTGATTCGCCCTCCTCAACCTCACTCAGGGTACTCTCCTACACACAAAAGTATAAGAAAGTTAGCGCTCTGAGATGGAGAAGAGATATTTCCAGATGAATGAACTGTTTGGGGATCGTTGGACTGTTGAGTGTGAGGACGCTTTCTATGACATCATATATCAACTCACGATGCCCCTTGTTGGCCTATGCTGACCCGCCAAGTCCCACGTTCTCCATACTGACACCAATCTTCAAGGATTGGGGCTGTATTATATCAGGAGCACTTGAATGGTTTGAGGCCTGTAGCTTTTGCTAGCAGAAGTCTGACTCCTTCAGAAAAAAACTATCCCGAGCATAAGCTAGAATTTCTGGCTCTGAAGTGGGCCATTGTTGATCAGTTTCATGACTATTTGTACGGTGCCAAGATATTGGTGAAGACTGATAACAATCCTCTGACCTATGTACAAACCTCAGCCAAGTTGGACACCACCGGCCACAGGTGGCTCTCTGCCTTGGCCACCTACGACTATGCTGTTGAATACAGGGCCGTCTTAAACCATATAGATGTGGATGCCCTTTCTCGGTGGCCTATGTCCCAAACTGATTGGATCAGGTTGCCTGAGCCTGACATAAGAGCCCTTTGCCAGAAATTTGACAAGGAAGAACAGGTGTCCCCAGATGCTGTGAACTATATGGTGGATTGCTTGGGGCCGTCTGAGAACTGCATACCTGCTGCCTACTGTCATTTTTCTGCACTAGACACTAGTTCACTGCCCCAGTTTGACAATACTAGTCTTCAACAGGCTCAATCCCGAGATTCTATGATAAAACCAGTTGTGGAAGCCTTGCAGGCTGGGCGGGGTGTGTCCAAATTGTCTCCACCGACTTAAGAGACACCTTGTTATACAAAGAGGGGCCAGATTAAGGTTGATTAACCAACTACTATACCGAGACTGTGAATAAAGAGGACCAGATCATCAAACAGCAGCTGGTGCTGCCTTCAGAGTTAAAGGAACTGGTTTTAAGGTCCTTGCATAATCAGATGGGGCATCTTGGCATTGACGAACACTTGATCTGAATGCAGACAGTTTTACTGGCCAAAATGAGTGCGGATGTCGAGCAGTATGTCAAGACCTGTAGCCGTTGTCTACAAAGGAAAGCTTTACCCCAGAGAGCTGCTCCCATGGTCAACATCACCACTAGTGCCCCTATGGAACTAGTCTGCATTGATTTCTTGAGTCTAGAACCAGATCTGAAAAATATCAGCAATATATTGGCGGTCACCGATCATTTCACCCGGTACGTACAGGCGTTCCCTACTAAGGATCAGAAAGCAACCACGGTGGCTAAGATACTTGTTGAAAACTTTTTTGTCCACTGCGGGGCCCCCCAGTGGATCCATTCCGACCAGGGAAGGGACTTTGAGAGCCGCCTGATTAAAGAGATGCTGTCTTTGTGGGGGGTGCGAAAATCAAGAACCATCCCTTACCATCCTCAGGGAGATCCCCAGCCTGAAAGGTTTAACCGCACATTGCTTGACATGTTGGGCACATTGCAACCCAAAGACAAACCGAGATGGAGCCAGCAGATTAGCACCCTGGTCCACGCTTATAACTGCACCAAGAGTGATGCCACGGGATTTTCCCAGTACAGACTGATGTTCGGGAGAGAGGCTAGATTGCCCGTGGATGTGTGCTTTGGAGTTTCCTCTGATGGGGTGTGAGCAGAGAATCATCTACAATATGTACAGAAGCTGAAGGCCCAGTTAAACCATGCTTATCAGTTGGCCCAGACCATGGCTGCTAAAAGAAACTTGGCCAACAAGGAGAGGTATGACAAAAAAGTGAAAATATTGGAACTAAGAGAAGAGGATACAGTGCTGCTGCAAAATCTGGGGCTGCATGGAAAACATAAGATTGCTGACCGATGGCATCACCTCCCTCACATTGTTGTGGGACAACTGGCTGATTTGCCTGAATATAAAGTGTGACCTGAAAACAGTTCCAAAGATGTGAAAACTATTCACTGAAATCATCTGCTGCCAATCGGGCAAATCCTGATAGAAGCTGAACCTTCAACTGCTGCCACCTCCCGGCCGGTGACTAGATCTGCTGCCAGGAAAAGAGCCAAACCCGTGGATTCTTCAGCAAGCCAATCAAGAGAGTCTTGTCCAGATCCTGCAGAAGGAGATGTTCAACAATCGGTGTCAGAAGACAATGAAGATGATATTGAATACTATCTCTCTTACGAACTGAGTCAGTTGTTTCGGAGCAATCCCCTTGTTAACTCTGGAGATGAGATTGGCCTGTCCGGACTATTTGAGCCCCCTACTTTGTCTCCGGAACCAATACCTCCAGAAGATGAGCTGGGTGGCAGCAAAGCCCAAGGGGTGGGGTCCTTAAGCCTGGCTGAACAATCTGGCCTGGCTGAACTATCTGACTTCTCAGACGAAGAAAGTGAGGTGGAGGGACAAGCCAGTGACATGCCCGAATTGGAAGAATATTTTGAATGCCCTGATGGTTCCCCCCTAGTAGCTACACAGCCCCCGGCTGAGCCCAGTGGAGTGGGTCCTGGGGTAGAGGGTCAGGCCACCAATAGTACTATGAGCACTGGGCCCTGTTCCCCTGTGGAGGTTCCCATCACTAATGTCAGTGAGGTTGAGTTGGAATCAGGGCCCGTCTCAGGATTCCCCAAGACCCCTAGACTCTCCAGCCGAGAAGTACGGCCAGTAATAAAGTTGAGTTATGAGTCTCTGGGTCAGCCAGCGGACCTGCCCTTAAATGTGGTCCACAAAGGGGTGTATGTGTTCCCGAGCTCCTTTCCTAAGCTAGCTTTGGGGGATAACTCTAGTTTGTTAGTATTACCCTTTGGGTGTGGTGCCCCTACTTTAGATGACCCATCAGTATCTGAAATGGAGGGGTTCCCCCAATCTGGGGTCATGAGTAGGAACTACTGACCTGAGTGGGACAAAGAGGAACAAAAGGTTATGTGTGGGTAATATTGTATAAACCATAGTACACTGTGAATATGATATTCATGTATGTAATGTAAAGTATGATATAGTGTTGGTTAAACTGATCGCCTTAAAATGATTTAAGGGTAACTACTTGATGCGGACGCCAAGTTCTTTTCAGGCAAGGAAGGGTGTAACCCCCTACAAATGGGGGTCCCTAGAAGTTTCCCTGGAGCTTGCCTAAGTGATCCCTGCTTGACTGGTGTCCGGCGTAAGGCCGATTAAATGTTGTTGCCAGGAGTGCTTCCAAAGCCTCCTTGCCTGTCTCTTTAAGGGCTGCCTAACGCGCAGTCATGATTAGTAGGGAAGGGGGTTTGAGTGCTGCTATGCTCGAGTCCCGCCCAGGCTGCAGAGTGAGTGCTCTATTCTGCCATCGCTAGTTGTGCAGAAGGAGCCCTTAGGACAGATGTAACTGGGTATTGAAAATAACAAGAAGTACTAATGATAAGGTAGTTGTTCTAACTTGCTTTCTTTGCAGTAAAGACTGTTTTGATTATCTCCTCCATTTTGGTCCAGGACTGCTGAATTGGACCAATCAGTACCTTGGGACCCTACTGAGTCGGCTGACCAATAGAGGAACTGCTTGTACTTTGGGAAAGGCTTTATGGGCTATGGCGCTTTTTTGCACCACTGAGAGCAGGAGCAGTTGATTGGGAGGCTTCACTAGCCAATGGGATTGGGTAGCACCCGACCTGTAGGGAGTGCCCCATGCTGCTAGGGGCAGAGTTGTTGTGACTGAGAAAGGGAAAGGGGCTCTGAGCTTCTGCGGCATTGAGTGCTCGAGCGGGAAACGCGTGAAAGGCCTGAGGCGGTCGTTGGCACAGACAGTGTTTGTTTTCCAGACTAAATCCATCGGTGGGCAATCAGAGGAGGCTGTGTCCAGCACAGCTACCCACCAGGCTCGACCTGTTGGAGGACTAGAGAATCTGCTGAATCGCACTTGGTCCTAGAGAAAGTTGAAGCCGCGGTTGCAGCACCTTAGTCAGCTGTGAGTTCGTGTGAGCCTTGGAAGCGGCTGCCTGGTGTGGTGCCCCTCTGTGGTTTGCCATACAAATGTGTGAGGAGGCTGGTGGAATTCAGGCTCAGCCCTGCCAGTGGTGAAGAAATCGTTGCTTGCTGGAGTCGTGAGTACTGAATCAGGGCAGCTCCCTGCTAAGCTTGCAACTGTGGCCTCAAGTTGTTTTATTATACTGCTGACTGCCTAACTGAATTTTCTTTCCATTCTGACCTGCTCAGGATAGTAAAGGCTATCTGTGTCAGGGCCCCAACCAGCTGCCACGGTGGACTAGCCATTAGGGCCTGGGTACCCAGGGACAGTAAATATTAGGTTCAGGCCTGTGCACAGAGCCCTAGGTAGATAAGTGTAGCGATAAGCCAATCAACTTGATTTCTACCTGTCCTTGTTATTCCCCCTTAAATAAATCAGATTGCTTTACAACTACACCCTGGCTAGTTTGTGCATTTCTGGTGAACTACTGCATAGTGACTGTGATATAACTGTACCTTACTTTACAGGGGGTCCCCAAAGTGAGCAGAGAGATACCAGCCTGTGGGTAAGTGTACTGGTGAAAAGTATTGTTGGCACCTTGTGTGAGCCATTAGTGGGACGAAAGGGGGGTTGCAGCAACCCAGAGGGCTGTGACCGAGGCAATCTCGACAGTACTAACCCCGACCTCTGGGTGGAGGCACCTGTTAACAGATCTGGGCCCCTTACCCTGCTTCAGTGGAGGCAGGCAGGGGTAGTAGCCCTATGGGTAGTGCCCCTTGGGGGTTACAATAGTATGGTATGGTATAGTATGGTATGGTATGGTATGGTATGGTATGGTATGGTTTGATTAGTTATCACATAGTGCCTTTGGTTTGTAGTAATATGCTCTGGATCTATAGACGGTTCACACTTTTTGAACTATCTGAAACTGCATGGCTAATATCCATGCAACCTTAGTAGTAACTTACATGATTTACTACACTCACAATTTTCACAGTATATAGTAACTCATATAAGCTATTACTCTGCTGACTTTTAGCCTGATGATCTCAATTATGCATAACATTTAAATCTTCAGAGATAGTGATTTTTATACAAAGTTGAAGAATCCAGTTGATGTGGCTGAATACAGTAGTTTAAAGTTGTTCAATGTTCATTACATTTCAGTGTGAACTAATTGATAAGACACTACTCTGCTAGTTTGCAAAATGTGTAATAACTAACTTGAGCAGTTTTCATGATGTGTAGTAACTAATATGAATGAACTACCACTGTGACAAGTTTAACTGTATGTAATATATGGATTATAAAAATAATACTACCAAAATGCATACAAAAAATTCATTGTAATACACTGCAGGTAAAGTGATAATACTATCGTTGCCAAGTGATAATACTATCGTTCAAAACTCGTAATACTATTGTTCAAGCTCTGAACGATAGTATTATCACCAAACCAGAACAGCGAAGTCTCAAAACCCTCCAATACAGTACACTTAATGCGTGCTGACGTACCACAGATCGTGCCTCCTCATTAGACTCAGTGTCTCTGTGGGCGGCCAAAATAGTTTGAAAAAAATGGCGTCTGTCTCTCGTTTAGGGAGAGAAAATGATCCGTTTGCTCTCCTGCTGATTCTTTGCCGCAAGACTGTTTCTATAATCCTGCATACGGAATCGCAAGAAATCAATGGAAGGTAGGACTGCCTTAAAAAATAAGCAGCTCAACAAAGACACTGAGCGAGCGAGCAGGCGGGGGCAGGGGGGTGTGTGGAGACAGATAGAGTCTCTGTCTGAGTCCTTCATGTGACTGCAGCCTGCCCTGGAGTCACAGCACCTCACAAACTGCCAAGAAAACTCGCATCCATATATTACAAAAAATAAAAAATAGCCGAGTGTCTATGACTTGGGAATTATACAATCTCGAGGTTCTGGGGTCAAGGGAACCTCTCGATGGTATAATTCCCTTGTAATATACACTCGCCTATCTATTATTCTATTTGTAATAACCAAGAAGAGCTACTACACTGAATGTTTTCTCCCCTCTGTCCTCCTTCCATGCCCTTGATGGTTCTGCAGTTGAGGTTGTCTTCTCCTTAAAGTACCTTGGGGTCTGGCTGGACAATCACTTTGACTTTTCAGTACACATAGATGTCATCCAACAACCCCTTCCCCCCAGCTTCGTGCATTCTACAGGGATAAAGTCAGTATCCCACTTCCTACCTGCCAAGAGCTAGTTTCAAAGAATATTTTCCCCATCTTCAACTATAGTGAAATTGTCTGCAGTGCAGAGCCCAAGTCCACCTTTGCCAGACTGGCTGTGCTCTTTCACTCATTCAGCCAGTTTGCCTTGGACTGCCCTCCCCGTACTCACCACTGCTCCCTTTTCTCCTCCCTCCCTCTCTCTCTCTCCCCCTCCCTTCCTTTGATGTCAGGTGCATCAACCACTGTGCATCCTGCAACCCTAAATTCTGGCTAGTCTCTCATTATCCCTACCTTTTTGCCTTCCTCTCTTCAGCATCTCCTTCTTCCTACCCTCTCCAGAACACTATATCCCACTCTCTTTCCCTCCCCTCCCTTCCCCTCCAGGAAACCTACTTTGGGACCAGCTGCATTCTCATATTGTTTCCCCAAGCCCTGGTCCTCTCTTCCCTTTCCTATTGCTCAGCCTCTTCCTTCTCCTCCCTCGTCTCTTTGTGACTTTACTACCCCCATCTGCAACTGTCCCTGACCCCTGATCTCCTTCCCCATCCCACCCAATTTTATGTTGAGTGCCCCCAGAACTGTATGCAGTACTCAAGGTGGGGATACACCAGTGCCCTGTAAAGTGGCAGCACCACCTCCCTTCTGCGACTCATGATGCCCTCCCTATTAGAGATGCAGCAAAATTTTAATCCGCCGATGAAGTGGACACAAAGTGACCACTTCGCATTAGCGGAGCACAACGCGAAGTGAGTACTACAAAGTGCTCACTTCGCATTACTATTATTACTACTTCACGTTGCTATTATGCCTTAACGTGAAGTAAGGCGAAGTGAGAAGAGAATAGGCAGCCCCCCCCCCACACATCACATGGCTTACAGTATTGTAAGTCACATGCTTTAGCCAGGCAGGAAGAAAGTGAGCTTGAGAAGCAGTTTCACTTTTTCCTTTGCATTGTAGAGGGAGAAAACTTTGTGAGAGGAGACTAGGAGTGAAAGTGCTTGATTGCGGCTTGCATTTCAGCACTGAAGAAAACCAACAGCTTTTTAAAACCTATATCTTTATTTAGTTTTTGTATTGTATTTGTGTTTTTTTTTGTTAGTGAATTTTTTTTTTGGTACATTTTGTTTTGTTTTTTGTGTGTGTGTGTGTGTGGTGTGTGACTGACTGTGTGTGTCAGTCAGTGTCAGTGTGTGTCTCTGTGTGTGTGTGTGTGTGTGTGTGTGTGTGTGTGTGTGTGTGTTGGCCCAGGGACTGGTTGTGTCAGGATGGACCCAGCAGAAGGCGAGTCACTGGCTGGTGGGCATGGTCAGAGGGCAGTGCAGACACATGGGGGGTGGGGCAGTCGTGTCATGCTGGACCTCTCCCGAATCCTAGGTGTTGCTTCCCCCCCTGTTGAAGCAACAGGAGCAGCAGCAGCAGCATCAGTGACACCGGTGGCTGCTGTGCGTCCACCTTCTCTGCCACTACCACCACCACCAGTGGCAGCTGTAGGGGCTCCAGCAGCACCCCCTCCACCTCCTCCACAGCCACAGGAGGTGGCCCTGGAAAATGTAGATGGTGGGACTCATGTGAGGACTGTGTCTGGCCCCCCTGCAGCTCCCCGGTGTGGGAGTTTTGTAACTCTGTGGGGGGAGATAGCACAGTGGTGGTGTGCTGTATGTGTGGTGTGCTGGTGCACTGTGGCCCCCATGGGACACATTTGGGGACCAGTGGCTAGCACACCCACATGCTCAAACACCACAGGGCAGAGTGCAGGCTGCCACGGAAGGGGCCAGGCATCCACCTGCTGGCCCTTCTGTGGCAGTGGCCAAGGGTGCTGCTGGGGTGGGACTTGTGCCTCGCAGTCACCACCGCAGCAGGAGGAGGGCCAGTACAACAGCTGCTCCACCACCACCACCGCCACCAGCACCACCTTCTCCACCACCATGCCCACTACCTGGATTCCCTGCTGCAGTGGACCCCACCACAGTCCCTGCAACACAGGCTGACATCGCCCTGGTGTGGGCAGCTCTGGAAGAAAACAAGCAGAGGGTCAGTGTTTTGCGGCAGCAGGTCAACACAATAGAAGAACAGCAGCAGCAAATAGTTACAATGTTGCACCTGCTGCTGGACCACCATGGCATCCCACGGCCACAGTAACTTACAGGATTGTTTTCTGCCCCACCCACTCCACCCCACTACTGTGTTGTACTGTTTTTGTGTGTTTTTTCTTTGTTGTTGTTTAATCATACACATTTTCCCTTCATGGGGACTCTTTTTTTTTTTTTTTTTACTTAGTATTTATCCCTCCTACTGTCCCCTCTCACCACTCATTCAGACTTCCTCTGCTGTGCTGTCCTTCTTCACACTGGAGTCTGCCCCTAGAGCACCTGGTCCCACATAGTCCCTTGATGGCCGGATTACATCCCGATGTGGGGTGGGGAGAGCCCCTAACTCCCCCCAACCATTGATTGTGGTCCCTGTACAGCGGAGTCTGCCCTGATGATCCAAGGGCGTGCAGTGAGGAGTCATCAGCTAGGTGAGACAGAGGTGTTTTTCCTGTATTCTTCCCCAGTGTTAGCGTGCAATGAGGGCCAACGAGTGAGGAGGCACGGTGAGACGCACCTCCTACTCCTCCCCTCTGCTGACATCTGCCTTGTTTCCATGCTGCTACCTCCATCTACCACACCTACCACCCGAGCTCCCCCAGGTGGCGGTATCGCAGCAGGAGCTTGCAGGTTGCCCCCCTCCCCAGAGAAGGAGAGCAGCCGTCGG
The DNA here is from genome assembly GCA_016271365.2 of Neoceratodus forsteri. Lineage (NCBI taxonomy): Eukaryota > Metazoa > Chordata > Ceratodontiformes > Ceratodontidae > Neoceratodus > Neoceratodus forsteri. The sequence goes on from CM028131.1 coordinate 839,989,590, forward strand.
GCGCTCAATCCTTCTCTTCCCTGGCCAACCCCCGGCAGTCCATGCTCATTCCTGAACATGGGTTGCCAGCGTGGTGCGAGGTAAGACATCCAGCGCCTCAGCCCTTAGCGCCACCAAGCCAGCTGTGGGCAGGGGACTCTTTCTTGCACCACATAGTGCAATACATTTCTGTGAAAACCGCCTGTAATTTCATTACAGTTTGTCATGTGATGGAGGAATTCCTGTTCTGAAAATCTGCTCACATTCTGCCTCCCTTCTCAGCAATGTTAGGACATGATGATAGGGAGAGTGCGTGTACATGCTCCTTACAGTGAATATCCGATTGTCCGGTAGCTTTCCAAATGTTTCTTTATGTTATAATGGTCAGTTTGTGGTGAAATGTGTGGGCACGTTTCCAGTAAGAAGAGCCTTGTTAGTGGAAACATTCTCACATTTCACCACAAAGTCAACCTTATAACATAAGGAAACATTGGGATAGCTGCCGGACATTCACTATAGTGGAGCAGGCACCTGCACTCCCCCTGGCATCACGTCCTAATGTTGCTGAGAAAGGGGGTCAGAATGTGGGCAGCTTTTCTGAATGGTAATTCCTCCATCACGTGACACACTGTAATGAAATTATGGGTGGTTTTCACAGATATATTACACTCTATGGAGCAAGAAATATTCCAGTGGAAGTAATGCCCCCACATATTAGGTTATGTGCATCACCTTAACTATGTAAAGTGGTGAATCTCTGTAAAGCAGCAGCACAACAATCTGTTGAGAACTCTGACCTATATTTTTTAATGCTATGTTAAAACTTCCTTTACTTACATCCTGACTAACTGGAATGATACAAGAATGTGCAGTAGTTGAGTCTGCTGTGCTACGTTTTTTCATGTGTGAAATAATGAAAGGAGCATTCCTTTTAAATTGGTGCTGACCAGGTCTTTGTCATGTTTTCCTCTGCTTTTCTCTATCACATCAGTTAGTTGATATGCATCACTTCTGTTGTTAATTAACAGTTATGCAGCAGGCAGTGTTTTATGACACCACGGAACAATAGCTACTGAAAAGCAGCTGCAATTAAATACAAACCTGGTCAGAACAATATTGGAAGGCATGCTCATTTTATTTTCATACATGAAAAAAAGTAGTCGATTAAGTAAAGCAGACATAAATTGTGAAAAGCGTATCATTCAAGTCACGACTTGGAGGTAACTAGTGGTGGCTGTGGCAATGTGAAGTAGCATAAAAAAGTACAGTTCAAAACTGTCAGGACATTCTTGCAATGCTGCTTTAATTGTAATGTCAGTATGACATCATGAGCTCACAACAATCACAAAACATACAAAAATGGCACAGAGTCCCAGATCTTTTCTGTAGTCCCAAAATGCATCCTCCTTGTGTGCAGAAAATTGACAAGTGGTAACACAGTGAAATAAGACTGTTTCAGCACATACAAAGTTCCCCAGAATTAAAGCTGCAGTCAGTCATGCACACAGTGGTGGCACAGGGTCCCAGATTTTTTCTGCAGGCTCAAAATGCATCTTCCTTCTGCACAGAAAATTGACAAGTGGTAACACAGTGAAATGAGACTCTTTCAGCACATACAAAGTCCCCTAGAATTAATGGTGCACTCAGTCATGCATGCAGTGGTGGCACATAGCCCCAGATTTTTTCTGCAGGCCCAAAATGCATCCTCCTTGTGTGCAGAAAATTGACAAGTGGTAACACAGTAAAATGAGAGTGTTTCAGCACATACAAAGTCCCCCAGATTTAATGGCGCACTCAGTCATGCACACAGTGGTGATTTGATAGAGTCCCCATATTTTTTCTGCAGGCCCAAAATGCATCCTCCTTGTTATGCAGAAAATTGACAAGTGGTAACACAGTGAAATGAGGCTGTTTCAGCACATACAAAGTCCCCCAGAATTAATGGTGCACTCAGTCATGTGCACAGTGGTGGCACAGAGTCCTTAGATTTTTTCTGCAGGCCCAAAATGCCTCCTCCTTGTGTGCAGAAAATTTACAAGTGGTAACATAATGAAATTAGACTGTTTTCAGCACATACAAAGTCCCCCAGAATTAATAGCGCATTCAGTTATGCGCACAGTGGTGACACAGAGTCCCTATATTTTTCTGCAGGCCCAAAATGCATCCTCCTCGTGTGCAGAAAATTGACAAGTGGTGACACAGTGAAATGAGAGTGTTTCAGCACATACACAGGGCCAGATTAAGGCAAAGGCAACATAGGCCTGGGCCTAGGGCCCCTGCCTGCAGGAGGCCCCTGGCAATCATCCAAATGTATTTGCTCTATACTCTTTTCTTTCTGCTCGAGCTGCATTTTGCTTTTTTGTAAAGGACTCAGTCACTAAGCAAGGCAGGGGCTAAACTGTGACATGACTCTCACCTCCCTGATTTTAAGTGCAGCTGATAGCTTCAGGGGAACCCAGCAGGCTGACCTTTAAGGTATAAGTAGGCTGATTTCCTTTGCTTTGCCTTCCACTCCTAAGTATCCAATGTGGGGAGAAGTGGCTAAAAAGATCCCTGTCCCACAACTGGTGTTCCTGATAGGGAGAGTGATTGGTGGGAATCTTAAATGGGGGCCCCCTGCAGTAATCTGTTGACTACTTGCCTCATTGTGTGAATTTGAGGGGGGCCCTTATCATTCATATCAGAAGTACTGGAGAGCCTGTTCCAAGTTCCAGCTGATCAGAGGGGAGTCAAGAGCTGCACCACTGCTGCTACTTACAGCTTCAGGTCCATTACTGCCAGAATCAGAGATCGGGACAGACCACAACAAGTGACCAGAGACACATGACCACCATCCAGGACCAGGATGGATCAGAAAAATTGTCATGATTCTCATAGAAACCCACATACTGCTATGGTAGACAGTCAGGAGTAGCACCAGGCACTGACTCAATGCAAGTGTGCAAAATTTTACTGACTAGTATACAAGCAAGAGAGGAGGGAGATGAAGAATTGAAATGTCATCTATATCTCCACTAACAGTAAACATTCCTTCAATTTGGTCTCTATTTTGATTAAAAAAAACATGAAATCTGCTTCATTTTTGTTTAGGGCTGAGCACGGGGGGGGGGGTGGGTCCTGGAAAGCAATGGAAGGAGGGAAAAATGTAAAGTCAAGCAGTTTTTATACATTTAGGAGAGAGAGAGAGGTAGAGCTGAACTGTCAGAGGACTCAACAAGGTTCAAGGTATTTTTTTATACGTACATGACCCTCTCCCTTCTCATTTCTCTCTTTTGCCATTGGCCACAAATTTAGCTACAAGTTCCAACCCCTCTGCTGTCACTGGTCTGAGATGGTGAGATCTATGCCCAGTGAGATGCTGCTGACCGTGGTTGCCGAAGTCCTAAGCCACCTCACCGGGGAGACGAATCAAATAGTGGGCAGAATACCACACGGGGCCCCCAAGAGGGAACGCAAATGGGACTGAGAGTAGGACTGCAAGGACTGCTGATCTAAGTATCATTTTGTGTAATTTAAATGACATAATTACAGACAACCAAAGCATTTTGTAAAATGCTATGGAACTGTTTGTACCAGTAATTCTGTCTCAGTGTCAAAATTATTAAAAGTTTAATTATCACAGTCCTGTGAAGCTCACTCCCTTAGAATTAAGTCTTACTCTTAACACTCGTTATACCCTGGGAGGCCATTTTGTATCAGGTCAATCAATGGATGGTTCGGACTTCATACGGAGCTATTGAGTACAAGGGGTACATAAAAGATTCACAGTGTAATTCGATGTGTATGTTTTATGTTTAATCTCACTCTTAAAATCAAGAAATCTAAAAAGTGTGTCAATGGTACAGTTAAGAATATTACTCTTTCTTAATCCATCTCACTCATTTTGAAGTTCTGCCCTAGATATAGCTCTGTTTTCAGGGCGAACAAATTAACGTATTTTGCGGATCCCATCAGTAAATCTTGCCATTTATTGATCTTGGCTCACTTATCAATAACAGAAATGTTTGATCCATGGAATGATTTCTTCCAACAATCACTCGCTTTGGAAAATAAATGCTACATTTCATGACTTCTCAAGTAAACCACCAACTTAACTCTTACACCACCCAAGACCTAGCCTTTTTCAGACATGGGTCCCTACCCTACCCAACAAAACTCCCACATCCTGGTTTTACACTACCTGACAGAGCAAAATGATAACACCTGGACTGCAAGTGCTAGGGTCTGTGTTGGGGGGGGGGGCTTTGAAGAAGTGCAAATCATGACATTTCACATGCAAAAGTATTTACCAGGCAAATTGGTAATTATTTTCTCTAAATGATCAAAACTCGGACTGTTATTTTTCATGCTGATATTATTAATTTCATTAATTTGGAAGCATTTTAGCTAGGTTATTTAGGTTTTATGCCACATTTTAGGGACAGTAAGAAAATATTTTTTTCAAGCTTCAGTAACTGAAATGCAATGGTAAAGGGGCACGGTCACAGCAAAGGGGTGCTGTCATGGTGAAGGGGTGAAGTTGCAGTGAGAGTGAGCCCCAGATTCCATTTGGGCCTAGGGCCCCAGGTTGCCTTAATCTGGCCTTGCACATACAAAGTCCCCCAGAATTAATGGCGTACTCAGTCATGCGCACAGTGGTGACACAAAGTCCCCAGATTTTTTCTGCAGGCCTCAAATGCCTCCTCCTTGTGTGTAGAAAATTGTCAAGTGGTAACACAGTGAAATGAAAGTGTATCAGCACATACAAAGTTCCCCAGAATTAATGGCGCAGTGGTGGCACAGAGTCCCAGATTTTTTTCTGCAGGCCCAAAATGCCTCCTCCTTGTGTGCAGAAATTTGACAAGTGGTAACACAGTGAAATAAGACTGTTTCAGCACATACAAAGTCCCCCAGAATTAATGGTGCACTCAACCAAGTGCGCAGTGGTGACACAGAGTCCCTAGATTTTTTCTGCAGGCCCAAAATGCATCCTCCTTGTGTGCAGAAAATTGACAAGTGGTAACACAGTGAAATGAAAGTGTTTCAGCACACACTAAGTCCCCAAGAATCCCAGATTTTTTCTGCAGGCCCAAAATGCATCCTCCTTGTGTGCAGAAAATTGACAAGTGGTAACACAGTGAAATGGGAGTGTTTCAGCACATACAAGGTCCCCCAGATTTAATAGCGCACTCAGTCAAGCACACAGTGGTGATTCAGAGTCCCCAGATTTTTTCTGCAGGCCTAAAATGTAACCTCCTTGTTGTGCAGAAAATTGACAAGTGGTAACACAGTGAAATGAGAGTGTTTCAGCAATACAAAGTCCCCCAGAATCCCAGATTTTTTCTACATGCCCAAGATGCATCCTCCTTGTGTGCAGAAAATTGACAAGTGGTAACACAGTGAAATTAGACTGTTTCAGCACATACAAAGTCCCCCAGAATTAATGGCGCACTCAGTCATGCGCGCAGTGGTGGCACAGAGTCCCAGATTTTTTCTGCAGGCCCAAAATGCATCCGCCTTGTGTGCAGAAAACTGACAAGTGGTAACACAGTGAAATGAGAGTGTTTCAGCACATACAAAGTCCTCCAGAATTAATGGCACACTCAGTCATGTGCGCAGCGGTGACACAGAGTCCCAGATTTTTTCTGCAGGCCCAAAATGCATCCTTCTTGTGTGCAGAAAATTGACAAGTGGTAACACAGTGAAATGAGAGTGTTTCAGCACATACAAAGTCCCCCAGATTTAATGGCGCACTCTGTCATGCACACAGTGATGATTTGACACAGAGTCCCAGATTTTTTCTGCAGGCCCAAAATGCATCCTTCTTGTGTGCAGAAAATTGACAAGTGGTAACACAGTGAAATGAGAGTGTTTCAGCACATACAAAGTCCCCCAGATTTAATGGCGCACTCTGTCATGCACACAGTGATGATTTGACACAGAGTCCCAGATTTTTTCTGCAGGCCCAAAATGCATCCTCCTTGTGTGCAGAAAATTGACAAGTGGTAACACAGTGAAATGAGAGTGTTTCAGCACATACAAAGTCCTCCAGAATTAATTGCACACTCAGTCATGTGCGCAGCGGTGACACAGTCCCAGATTTTTTCTGCAGGCCCAAAATGCATCCTTCTTGTGTGCAGAAAATTGACAAGTGGTAACACAGTGAAATGAGAGTGTTTCAGCACATACAAAGTCCCCCAGATTTAATGGCGCACTCTGTCATGCACACAGTGATGATTTGATACAGAGTCCCCAGATTTTTTCTGCAGGCCCAAAATGCATCCCTCTTGTGTGCAGAAAATTGACAGGTGGTAACACAGTGAAATGAGAGTGTTTCAGCACATACAAAGTCCCCCAGTATAAAATGATGACCGTAAGCATCCTGTTGCTGGTCCAATGTGTTCTCTGAGGCGATTTGAGCAAATGCAATGTGATCATCTCAACTGGATTGAAGGGTGCCCATTGGCTGTACACTAATAGTAGCCTTGGTGAGTATATATATAAATACATATATATATATATATATATATATAGTTGTGTATTTTGTAGGTGAGGAGGGGGGGTTGACATGGACATGTGCTCATAGTATTGTTCTGCATCACAGGTCACACAGAAACTGTTGGTGTTCACATTCCAGTGCTCAATGAGAATGTTTTCCGCTGAAATTGGAAATGGATAACTGTCAAGCATAAGAAGGTAAGTATTTTTTTTGGGGGGGGGCATATTTGCTGGTTTGTCTGTAATGGTTTCTTATTTTGTTACTTCTTCACAGATTTCATCTGCATCCTTCTGGAGTCCAGTTGTTGTTAATGATGGTCATGGTCATCTAATGAAACAACTTCTGCATGTTGCATGTGTGCCCGAGCCGGGGGGGGGTGCCTGATGTTGAAAAACTTTTTTCGATCAGGCCAGTTTGACAGAACATCTGGAAGTTTCGTAAAAAAAGCAATGAATAACTTCTTACAACTTAATTTCCCTCCCTGGTTCGGAATCTCTTCCCAAGTCAAGTTACACTGAAACCCACATCTTGTCAAGTAGCACAACCTGTGTGTAAAATATTTGCAGCAGTCTTTCCAAAACAATGAAATGGATTAAGTAAAATCTTCATACTTACCAGAATGGATTTCACATGGATATTCCATCGGTTCCGAATCCTCTCGTTACGGTACAACTGCAGTACCATTCCCACCGAGTTTTAGCGATGGAGACTTTTTTTGTTAACCTATAAAAGAAACAAAATAAGTGTACCATCTGTGTTTTACCATTGTGGCTCTGAAAAGCTACAGAAAACAAAACATACAACTAAAGGAAGTGAAGCAGCACAACAAACATGAGTACACATACTCACTTCATGGTTTAAATATTAAGAAGCTTTGTGTTTGTGGCTGATTGATGTGGTGGTACGGACAGACTCAGACTCAGTGGTGGTGGTGGCTAACAGCAGTCCTGGTGGTGGCAGTGGTGGTGGTGGTCTGGGGGCGGACAGACTCAGGCTCAGTGGTTGCGGTGGCTAACAGCAGTCTTGGTGGTGGTAGTGGTCTGGGGGGTGGACAGACTCTGGCTCAGTGGTGGCAGTGGCTAACAGCAGTCCCGGTGGTGGTGGTGATGGTCCGGGGGGAGGACAGACTCAGGCTCAGTGGTGGCAGTGGCTAACAGCAGTCCAGGTGGTGGTGGTGGTCTGGGGGTGGACAGACACAGGCTCTGTGGTGGCAGTGGTTAACAGCAGTCCCGGTGGTGGTGGTGATGGTCCGGGGGGGAGGACAGACTCAGGCTCAGTGGTTGCAGTGGCTAACAGCAGTCTTGGTGGTGGTAGTGGTCTGGGGGTGGACAGACTCTGGCTCAGTGGTGGCAGTGGCTAACAGCAGTCCAGGTGGTGGTGGTGGTCCGGGGGTGGACAGACACAGGCTCTGTGGTGGCAGTGGTTAACAGCAGTCCCGGTGGTGGTGGTGATGGTCCGGGGGGAGGACAGACTCAGGCTCAGTGGTGGCAGTGGCTAACAGGAGTCCCGGTGGTGGTGGTGGTGGTGGTAGTCCGGGGGGGGCAGACAGACTCAGGCTAAGTGGTGGCAGTGGCTAACAGCAGTCCCAGTGGTGGTGATGATGGTCTGGGGGGGGCACACCACCTTTTAAAAACTTCAGTTAAAAACTGCCAACATTAACCACATCATCATCCTCATAAAGAAAGCTGTCCTCACAGTCACTAATGTCTGAAGTCTGACCACTAGGAAATTCTTTCTCCATTGTGTCATCATCTATGTCAGTGGTGTGTCGTTTCAGGCAGCCATTGCCAGTGCCACCAGGATGGTCCATTTCCACATCAGCAAGACAACCATGACTAGGCCGGAGTATGAGTACTGAGGTCGCAGTCTGTGCTGGTATGTGCCTCTCTTTCATTTTAATGAATGTTAGCTAACTTACATTTGCAGGAGACAGATTTGTCCGACGGTCCCTGACTATTGCACCTACTGAGCTGATTGTCCAACAGTCCCTGACTATTGCACCTACTGAGCTGAATACCCTCTCAACACTTACACTGGAGGGTGGGCATGTGAGGTACTTCAGTGCCACTGCAGTCAGCTCTGACCTTTCCACTCCAGTACAAAAGAGGATCTTCAGTTATTGTCAGATGCCTGTTTTCAGATAAATATGACTCAACCTTTCTCTGTGCTGCACTAAGTCCGGTTGTTGATGCATCATTCTGTTCTCCCCGAATCATTTATTTCACAAATACCCACTTGGGACAAAGCCTCCCAAAGCGAGATGATGCCAGCCACTTTGGATGACAGACCACATGGAACTACAGTCCTCTTCTTCTTGCAGGATATGCTTGATGGTCCTCCAGGTACACCTTCAGCCGGATTATGCTGCTGAGGTTTGCTGACCTTGGTACGTGACTTCTGTGCCCCATGAACCAAGCGCACCAGTTGACCACTAATATTTTTACCTTTTCAGGCCCTCCCTCCAGTACTGATGCAATTCCACATTTGTATCGTGGATCCAGATTTGTTGCTATGGCAAAGTTGTCACCACGCTGAATGCTCACAACATGACGATTCTGGTCAAATACTGTCAGCATGTGTTGCAGCAACATACTGCTACCACCACCTCCGGCAACATCAAGGCTATGCTGTACATTCACCAATGTCTGCCTCAGCACCCACAGCAGTGGAATTGATTGGCTAATGGAGGCAGACTCCCCACTCACTGCCTGTGTGTCATGTTCAAAAGGCCACAAAATTGTTATTACAGAGTCCATGAGGCACCACTGTTCAGTCGTCATAGACATGGAGGCCCCAAACTGTCACGGCTAGTCTGCATCACAAGATATTCTGAGATGGCTTTGTATTCTTCATACAACCTCTCTGCCATGTATAAAGTGGAGTTCCATCGGGTGACAACTTCCAGCTTCAAGCGGTGCTGAGGCAGGCTGTTTTGTATCTGCAGCTGCTGCAGTTGGTCACGGGCCTTTCCAGATCTTGAAATGTGAGAGCAGATACATTACGCAATGGTCAGCATTCCCTTTATATCAGGATGCTGCAGAATCTCCTGAACCACAAGATTTAAACAATGGACCATGCATGGAACACAAAAAAAACACCATTCGTGATGCATTTCAACACATTTGACCCATTGTCACTTGCTATGAACCCAGCTCTCAGGGACAGAAGGTTTAGCCATCTGTCAGTTTCAGTCAGTATCATGTCCAACATGTTCTCACCAGTGTGTGAACAGGTCACATTGTGTATAGCAATTGTTGCATGCTGCCGAATTCCTGGAAGATTGCTACCATGACAATCCACCTCACTGCACTGATTATCACACTACCAACATCACAAACAACCCCCGACACCTGCGCCCAGTGTGCAGTTGTACACAAATATGAACTCCCTGCTGTTTTGCCACTCATCCACATATCCATACTTAAATGGATGAATGGAGAAAAGGAATGTTGAAGGGCATGTCTTACTGAGTCAGTCACAGTGTGGAACAACTCGGGGACAGCATGGGTAGAAAAGTATGTCCTGCATGGGACTTTCTATTTGGACAGTCACGTGCAGCAAACTGCCAGAACCCAGAATTCTCCACAAAGGAGAAGGGAAAAAGGTCAATTGCCAGCATTTCCACTACAGCAGCATTAAGTTCATGTGACACTGTATGATTCAAGGGGTATTGCAGCTTATGTGCAAAAACACTCTGTAACGTGGGCTGACTTAAACGTTTTACATGGGATGTGATCACAAATGGTTGTGGTCTTTGATGAATGACATTGGCAGGGGGTGGAGTGTGGACATTTGATGAAGACAGTTGCACAGATGATGATGACAAACCCAGAAATGCTGTTATTTTGCCAGATTTGCCAACCAGGGTTGATGTACCACTTGCACTAGACATACTGCATTCACCACCACCACCACCACCACAAAAACTGCTACTTTCAGCAGCAATGGACAACATTTCAAAGTCATTATGGTCCTCCACCTCATCATGCCTGTTGTAATCCTCTGCTCTTTTTACTGCACTACTGCACACATTTAATTTCCTACTGGACTTAACACTCATGGAAGGGGATAACATGCCGGCTACGGTTGCCAGTGACGAGAGTGAACGCCCCACTGTGGTATTAGCTGCCAGCTTGTGTTGGGTCCACAGTGCCAAGTGCCTATTCTTAAGATGCGTATGCTGTCCTCCTGTGCCCAGATGGCTCCCCTTTTTACCTCGACTCACACGCACATGGCAAACCTGGCAGATTGCAACTGACTCATCATTTGCATCTTGAACAAAAAAATCCCAAACAAGGGATTGTGATGCTCTGCTTTTAACATGTCCATGATGTGGCTTATTTAAGTCCATTATTTTAAGCACTGAAGTGGGGGGCGGCACATGATGTTTTGGGCACTGCACTCCTGGACTGCAACTGACCCCCATGACTATCTATCATATTGATTACTGGGTCATCATCATCATCCTCAACTAAAAGCAGTAGATCACAAGTTTTTACAGGGGGGGATTCCTGCAAACAGACTGAGACACAGCCACTTTTAATTTCTTTTTCTCCAGTTCCCAACTGGGGTCAATTACATCATCACCATATTCATCAACATCACACACATCCACATCTTCTGCTTGGATGCCAGCATGTGGACTGCATGTTGCAACAACAGCAACATCATCATCAACATCATCACATTTATCATCAGCATTTACACCACTATCACCTGATAATTTTTCACCACACTGTGAATCACTGCATGGAAAATGCGTGACGTTAAGTGCCATGGTGGACGGAATATAACATTGTGTTGACATGATCATCAGAATCCACAGGTTCAGTTACTGAGATGTTACTGGGAAGTATGACATCATCTCCACTGCCACTCACTTGCACTGCTTCACACTCAATATTTTTGGATACAGTACACTGGTCGGAATTAGAACTTGACGCGACAATAGTAATACTACCAGCACCACTAACACCAGTATTACTAACACCTCCGGCTTGGAAAACATCATCTCCTCCTACTATGAGTGAAGCTACTGATTGGGCTGTAAAAAAACATTGCAGGAGAAATACCTTTCCTCGTATCAGCAATGCACTTCTGCGTCTGCTTACTAATACCACGCCCACAGACTATCTTACTGCCAATATTGCCACGGCAAGAAACAGCTTTGCTTCCACGTCTCATTGCAGGCATTTTGAGGGATCAACCATAAATTTATAACCAAATTCAGATTTTGATACATTCACTCTCTGACTGGGGGGTTGCTGGATGTGAAGCCAAAAAAACAACTGTAGCTCTTGCAACAGATAAGAGACTAGTCTAAGACTGTCACATGATGAAAACAACTCCAGTATCCAGTGGTGCTGATGAGGTCACAAAAAACAATCCAATCTTGTAAAAAATTCATTTTGAACATGGGGGTGGGGGGGAGCACTGAATGCAGACAGTACAGATTTTTACGGCACTACAAGCAGCAAAATAAAGAACAGATACCACTATCACAGTACAAAATCAGGCAGCTGCAGTGGATAGCAGGTTCACACTGCTGCACCTGCAATTACACTAGTCTGTGGCACAATAAAAGGTGTATTATTTGATGCATGCAACACACCGCATACACACTCACACACAGAACAGTTTGTCTACAATGCTGAATGAGTAATGTGTAGCAAATGCAAAAGTTCAGTACTATGTGATGTTACATATTGTAATGTAAACAACCTGAAATTATGAACTGCTGCACCACATTCACACACAAACAGTAAGAAAATGTCAACTATTACTGACAATATTACTATGTGTACATTAACACAGTCAGTTATATAACAAAAATATAACAAAAAAACAAAGAAATCACTTTTTCTCCAACTTAAATCTACCTACACCACAGATGCGCCCCTGCCACAAAGCACACTTTCACTGTCTTTCACCACACGCACTCAATGTTGTCAATTAACATTCAAAATCCACACAAAAACAAAAACGCTCTATGATATGAGTACAGGAGGGTTTCCTACAATCGATGAACTAAAGTTGGAGCCCCATAAAAACTGCAAAAATGCTTTTTTAACAGCTTTTACAAAATTTCTATCACAGACAGCTGTCGGAGCACACTGTCTACTACTCCTTCCTACACATACTACCCCAAACTGAGGCTGTGCAGATCAATATAGAGCCCATGTGACCCGAAATCCCATGAATCACTGCAAAATTCACTTTCAGAGCTCAATAACATTGCAAAGTGAGGTGAAGTGCATTGTCCTCAATGCACTTCACCTTAAATTTGATGGAGTAGTGATCTGGGGAGGCGGAGTAACGTGAAATTATTGTTTCCAATGGACTTCTGCTCACAATAATGCTAACTCCACTTCATCACATCGCGACTAATCTGCCTTTGCTCCACGAATCACTTCACGGAGCGGATTGAGCCTACTTCATCCACAACTACTCCCTATGCAGCCCAGCATACCATTGGCTTTCAGCGCCACCTATTCACACTGCTTCCCCATCTTTAAGTCATCTGATATAATGACTCCTAGGTCTCACTTCTGGTTGGTGCATGCCAGCTGCTCCCCTCCCAGGTAGTATCCCACCTTGGGGTTTCCCTTACCTAAGTGCATGACCTTGCATTTTTTGGCATGGAATTTCAACTGCCAGGCATCTGACCTCTCCTTGATTTTCCTCAGGTCTGATTCCATGCTCTTGATGCCTTCTGGGGTGTCCACTCTGTTGCAGATCTTGGTGTCATCTGCAAACCGACACACCTTCCCGTCCAATCCATTATCTATGTTGGCTATGAACACAATGAAGAGTAGGGGCCCCAGCACTGATACCTGAGGCACTCCACTAGTCACTTCCCTCCGTGAAGGGGCTCAAGTCTCCCCCTGGTCCCTGGGTGCAACTGCTTTGCAGGTTTGGTCCATCCCCTGCATTCTCCCTAGTGAACACGGAACAGAAATATTTATTTAGGACTTCTGCCTTCTCACTCTCCTTCTCTAATAGTCCCTCTCTCAACACTGCTGGATTTACTATCCCTCCTTTAACTCTTTGACCCTCTGACTCTCCCAGCTTAAGGTAACATGGTACTGTTAAGCTTCTCTGCCATCATCTTCTGTTTTTTTTTTTAAATGAGTATTTTAAACCAATGGGGATTTTTTCTGTTTTTTTCTGCATGATCTAGTTGTTAAAAGTAATGCTTTTTCTAAATAACTGTGATTACGCTTCTGACGAAGGACTTGTTAGTCCAAAAACTAGAGCACTCTGTTCTTGTTGTTACATTTATGTTGGTACATTAAAAGGTATAAAATCATTTGCTTCTGGATCTGTTCTTACAAGGACAAATGCAGCAAACATTAAATCTAGATTTTATTCCTCCTTTAGTCTTTCTCCTTTCTCTTATGTATCTAAAAAAGGCTTTGTCTCTCCCTCTAACACCCTGTGCTAGTGCTATCCTTAGCTAGGTGTGAGCTTTAGCTTTTCTTATTACTTTTCCCACTTCCCTCAATGCAACTATGTAAGTTTCTCTGTCTTCATCCTTGTTTGATTCCTTATATGCCTTTCTTTCTCCCTTACTATAGTAGCCAGTTCCTTGGAGAACCAGAGGGGTTTCCTTCTCTTATTTGCCTTGCTGATCCTCCTAGCACACTGCTTGGTTACTTCCTTGATAGCTTCCTTGAGGTTCTCCCATATTTCCTCCTCCACCACCACCACCACCACCCCCATCTGTGCCTGAATTTCCCTGCTAGACTGGTTCTCATTTTGGAAAAGTCTGCTTTTCTGAAGTCCAGAACTCTGATCTTGGAATGACTGGTGTCCATAGTTGTGTTGATTTGAAAACTGGCCATACAATGGTCGCTGTTGTCAAGATGGCACCAACAAGGGCAGAGAAAATGTTTAACTCCTGCCCAAAAGGTGATTTCACTCAGTGATCATTAAATCACTTTTTGGGACAGATTTGCCTAATTTCATTGCAATTGTTCATGAGGTGGGGTCTCAAAACGGGCATTTTGAAAACTTGGGGCAAAAATATAAAAAAGTGGCCAAGTTATGCCACTAAGTTCAAACCCCCATTGAAATACATTGAACCACATACCTGATTTCCTCAGTTCATGGTCCGACTTTGAAGAGTAAAGATGTGTCTGTGGTCCAGATAGGATTATGGCATTGTGCGTCCAGTGGGTAAGTAAGGGCTTGGTGGCAGTGTGGGGTGGTGGATGCTAAGTGGGAAGGTTGGGTGGGGGGACTAATGGTGCAACAGACATCCCTGGACAGTTTTCTTTTTTACAGAGTTTATAAAAACAAAAAAACACAGCAAGATGGTCTTCTTTATTTCAGGTGTCAACACAGGGGAATTGGGCACCCCTAGTATCAGTGTTTGTGTGTGTGTGTGTGTGTGTGTGTATGACTGTGTGTGTGGTGTGGGCTCTGGGTTCTGAGTGGGACCGCTGGTTGGGAAGATTAATGGTGCAGCAGACTTTTTTGAAGTTTATAACAAAAATAAATACTGAGGGAAGGTTTACTTTATTTCAGGTGTTGACACAGGGGGTTTGGGCACCCCCAGTGTTGGTGTTATATTTATGTGTGTTGGAGGGTGAGGTGGGATGGGGTGGTGGGTGCTGAGTGGATGGGGCAGGTGGGAGAACTAATGGTGCAACAGACATTGTTGGATGGTTTTCTTTTTTACAGGGTTTATATTTTTCTAAAATGCAGAGGGAAGGTTTTCGTTATTTCAATGTTGTTCTAGGGGATTGGGCACCTCCAGTGTCGGTGTTATATTTGTGTGTGGTAGGAGTGTGATGGAGGTTCTGAGAGGAAGGGTCAGGTGGGGGAAACAGTTACAGGGGAGCCAGCAAGCGACATCAATGGATGGTTTTCTTTTTTTAACAGGCTAGATATGTGTGTGTGTGTGTATGTGTGTGTGTATCAAGAAAACCTATGAGGTGGTGACACTGTGGGATTGGGCACCACCAGTGTCAGTGTTATGTTTGCGGGGGGTGCTGAGAGGGAGGGCTGGGTGTGGGGGACAGTTACAGGGGCACCAGTAACAGACATCGATGGGCAGTTTTGTCTGTTACAGCTGATGTGAACCCCTGGATCACAACAGTTTGCTCTGGTTGCTGGGTGGCATAGATCAAAGGAAAAACTGACCCATGATTTGGTCAGCTTTTCCTTTTCAAGTCCACAACATCTTTGCCCAGCAAACCAAAACTCTGTCATGATCAGCCTGGTTGATGATTGGTGTGCCACTGTTGCATCCCTAAAACATTACTGTGCATTGGACGGACAGTGTCACACATCTCAAAAGCCAATTACCATATCAAGATGATTGCTGCACACACATGCACATGGTGAATATAAAAAGGGCAGAAGATTTGTGTCAAAAAAATGGCCTTATGAAGTAGGCACCCAAAAAGTATTTCTTTTGAGACACAAGAGATAGCCAACCACGATCAAAATATAATGATCAATAATGGTATAAACAGAGGCAAGTAAAACAAAACAACAAATATTATTATAGTCAACTGTAAGATTTTGAAGCTCCTCTGTACCTAGATCACAAAATAAATTGAAAACACAATCTAAAAGTGGTAATAATGGACCAACAGCAGTAGCTTTCTGAGTTTCAGCGGTAAAATTATTTTTCAATTTGTAAAGGACTCCCAAGTTTTTGATTTATGTTTTTGCAAACCACTTGTGCATACCTAGAAAAAGATAAATGTAGGATCCAAAAGAATGCCCAGGCATTCAAAGTGTTGAACTTGTTCAGTTGCATTACTTAAGGGATCATTTAACAACAGTGGACGATTTCCATTCAAATGTACCTTAGATCCAGATGTAGCTGTGAGTAAACCAGTCACAGGTTGTATGCAGATCATTATCCAAAGAATTATCATTCCTGTAACTTTTCAAGCACTGGAAAAATATTATTAAATCATCAGCATATAAGTGTGTCAAAATAAGTGCACATTTTGGGGATGGAATTAACAAAAAGGGTAAACATCAGAGGCCCAAGAATAGATACCTGAGGGGTCCCTTATCAACAATTCAAGACTGAGAAAAAACTGATCTAGTCCTCACAGACTGTGAATGCCCTGATAGGTAACCCTTTAAGCATGGAATTATTATTATCATTATTGTTCTTTTTGGTAAGGCCCAGCAATTAAAAAGGATATTGTCTGATCACTATCCATTAGCTTACATAGTGTATGGGGCTAAAGAAGTTGAACTATACTTAGTATACGGGGAGTGAGTGCGGATTTTATTTCCTGTTGGTACTCGACTTGTAATAAAAGCACTTTATAAACATCCATACTTTTGTGAACCATTTTGATGTTTCTTTGTGCATCTTTTCTCTTTTTTGAATAAAATATGCTTAATATCACCTCTTGATGTCTGGGCTTTAACTTTTTAACTTTTTTTCCATTGCGAAGCTCTGGCTCAGCTCTCACCACTATGACCATTGGTCAGATGCCCCATGATAGTCACACTTGCCAATTAAAACAAAGTGTAGCTTACTTTTTCCCATTGCTCCATGCTCTCTGTGTGAAAGCTGTCACCACCATGGCCATTGGTCTGAGCATGCTCAGTGCAGCTCACATTGTTACAGTATCGATGTGACATAGTCAAGAGGGGTTAACAACCTCTTGATGTCACATCAGTACCATAACAAAGTGGTAAACTGTCTGAATTCAGACAGTAATAAGGGCTCCCAATACATTATAACTCAGTAGTCCCTCATTATTATGAACCTTGTTATAAGGTATCACAGTTATAACAAATGTTCGTCAAGACATCGCTCCCTAAATGCTCACTTTATTTATTTGTTTCTATTCTCCAGGTAAGTACACTAGGCATAAAGATGCCTATTTGCAGGCACAACCTGGAAGAATACAATACCATAAAGTAAGTGGCGACATGATAATACAGAACAATTATTATGCAACAATACAACAATACAAGTTTACATAGAAACATAGATTGTCAGCATAAAAAGACCCAGACATCCATGCAGGCTGCCCTTTTCTCTGCCTAGATTCACACTCAGACTAATGCTGGACTGGATTCAGAGATCTTTTAGTACTAGCGACTATTCATTACCCCTTCCCTAGACACCCCTTTCTTTATTCTCTCTGTGGGTCCCAGTATATTCCCTCATGTACCGTATGTTCCACTCAACTTTAAACTCCAACTCAATCTTGCCTTCAACCACCTGACTCTGAAATGATTCTGCTTGGAGACTTTAATATAAACTGACTCACATCTGATGCAGGAGTCCATAAGGATGCCATCTCATCGGCCAGTCTCACCCAGATCATTGTCTCTCCGACCAGGAAAAACTACAAATCCAGCACCAGCACCCTCCTGGATTGGATTCTTACTAGTCACCCAACTCGTATCACAAATACCTCAGTCCTCCCTGACTCACTTAGTGACCATTCCCCTGTCATCTGTGAATGGTCAAACAAATTCCGCAAGCCCCCTCTTAATATCATCACTAGTAGAGCCCTACCATGTGGGCAGTTGTCACACCTCAAAACATGCCTCAACCTCCAAGACTGGTCCCCTATCTACAAAGCAACAGATTTAAATACTGCACTGGATTACTTCATCAACACATTCAATGCAGCCTGTGACTGCTACGCTCCTTTTAGAAAGCATAAAGTCCATGCCCTTTGCAATCTCTGTCTCTCTGCTGATCTCTTAAGTCAACTAAAATCTAGAGATCACCTCTGGATCTGGCCAGAACCACTGGTAAAGAAACTGACATCTAAAACTATAAATGTGCACTGAATGACTGTACCAAATCAATCCAGCAAAAGAAGTCTACCTACTTCAAGAATGCTCTCAAGGATACCTGGGGTAATGGGAGGGCATTTTGGAACAATATTAAAGAGGTGACTGGGAAGCAGCCAGAAATCTCCCCTACCTTGCTCAACATAAATGGGTCTACTATGCTTGACCCTAAAATCATAGCAAATACCTTCAACACTGCATTCACCAATCTTAGCAGTGTTCTCCCTTCTGACTTTTTCAAGGACTATGACTCTTCCTCTCCTCCCCCCAATGCCTCCTCCTCTTCTAGCCACCTGCCTTTTTATTTCAAAGCAGTCAAGATGCTTGATGCCCGCAAATACATTACCAAAGTCATCATCAAATCCAGATCCAGCAGTGATACACTTGACCTTAAACTGCTGTCTCTCACCCTTGATGAGGTGTTACAGCCACTGACATATATTTTCAGCCTCTTACTTATGCTCAGCCAGTTCTCTGACAAAAGGAAATCCACCACTGTTACCCCTGTCCGTAAAAGTGGTGACAGGGCCACTCATGGAAACTACTATCCAATCTCTAAATTGCCACCCCTCTCCAATGCCCTTGAATGTTTTGTAGCAGATCAGCTCACAGATTTCCTGGACAAATACAATATCTTGTACTCGCAACAACATGGCTTCAGGAAAGGACATAGCACCTCATCTGCCCTACTGAAATTCTCTGGCATTCTTCACAGCTCACTGGACAATGATCAGTTAACTGGGTCCATCTTTATCGATCTGACTAAGGTGTTTGACACTGTCCAGCACCACCTACTGCTAGTGCAACTTCTGAAAGCTGGGCTGTCTCCCAGCTCCACTGCCTGGTTCAAAAGCTACTTGGAGAACCGGTCTCAAAGAGTAAAAATTGCAGATGTCCTCTCTGATACCAGGCCTGTTCGCTCAGGTGTCCCCAAGGGATCCATTTTGGGACCCCTACTATTCAGCTTGTTCCTGAACTCCCTTCCAAATTCTTGCTCTGAAACAATCATCCTCTATGCAGATGATGCTGTAATTCTTGCTTCCCACAAGGATCCTAAGCCTCTACAAGACAACCTTCAGCTTGACTTCACATCTGTTGAAAATTGGTTCTCAAATCACAATCTGGTCCTCAATAATAAGAAAACAAAGTCTATGATGTTCAGCAGCTCTCATAACAAGCATAAGCTACACCCCTTATCCATCAAAACCATTCATGGAGTCACCCTGGAACAGGTTCAAGCCTTTAAGTACCTTGGAATCACTCTAGTCCGTCATCTAACTTACAGTGTCCACATTGACTCTGTAGCCAAAGCAGCAAATTCTCGCCTTGTCCTTCTCTTCTGGCATAGGCAACATCTTACCCTAGAAGCCCTGACTGTCACCATTCAGAGGTCTGCTGTCTCCGTTATTGACTATGGGCTTATCATCTATGGCTCTGCCCCCACTACCGCTCTTAGACACATATCCACCTCCCTCAGTAAGGCCTGCTGACTTCTCACTGGATCCCATCACCTCACACATGCATGCGACCTCTATGTACAAACTGGATGGCTGCAACTCACCAGTCGGATAAAGTACCTAACCTGCACCATGGTGAGGAAAATAACTATGGGCCTTGCGCTCCCTGAAGTGTGTGAACTCCTGCACCCTTGCAATAACCCCCACTCAACCAGGGGGTCTGAATCACAGCTCCTGCAGGTACCACATTGTCGTACAGCACAAGGTCAAATATCTTTTGCCTACAGGGTGCCCAGCTGGCTAAATGGTCTAAACAGTTACATCTCCTCCACTCCTACCATTGGTGCATTTAAATCAAGGCTCCACCTCTCTCTCACTGCTGCTAGCTCCTGTGACTGCCTCCACTAGCTGACCCTATGAATATTTCCCTAACCTTATGCAGTTCTCTCTCCTGTTAGCACTTGATCACCCCTTGGTATGCACATTGCCATGTTATGTCTACCACAATGCTTCTGACTGCGCTTCTCCTCTATAGCTCTTCACACCCTCTTCTCTTCCTCTCTCTTGCCCTCTATCCTGTCTGCACCTCATCTGCTATCTCCTTGTAAGCTAGCCTCCAATACTTGTTTTGTTTCTCAGATGCTTTGTAACTCTGTTTAGCTTACACTTTTGTAATCTTGTCCTATGTACTGAATTTGTAATCTGATTAACATGTCTTATGTTTTGAATTGTAACCTGACATGGAACCTTTGTAAAAGAGCCCTGGCTCAAAGGTATTGTAATCCTAGACCTAATAAATAAATAAAATAAATAAATAAATCTCTCTGGGCTGTCTATTCTGTTCATCCACTACCCACTCCATAAAGAACTTCAACAATTCCCTCATGAATCTCCCTGCCCACCAGTTTCCACTCATACCTTTCAGTTACTCAGTCCTCTTTTCTCGTGACTCGTGAGCAAGTCCTTACAATCCACCCCATTGATTCCTCATAACATAGACACAGAAACATAGATTTTGTTAGTAGAAAAGAATCTTTAGGCCCATCCAGTCTGCCCCTTGTCCCAGCCTATACCATCGGCACTAACCCTAGTTGGTCATACGTGTCACTCCCCCCTATTCCTCTACCTACTGTGCCACTGTGCATATCCCGGACATGCTTAAAACTCCCCCTAGCCTTTGCTTCCACTACCTCTTCTGACAGGCTGTACCAGTCATCCACCATTTTTCTTGTGAATATGTTGGGTACCAAGAACTTGTATGTCTCAGTGATAGTCTCCCCTTCCCTCCTGGCCTTCAGTGTATGCATGTTCGTTTGCCAGCCTTTCTGCATACTATCTTCCCTGCTGCACCAGGTCATCTTTGTGGCCCGTCATTGTATTATTTCTATGCAGTCCCTATCTTCCTGGAGGTGTGGCCTCCAAAACTGTGCACAGTATTCTAGGTGGACCTTTACCAGGGACCTGTACAGAGGCAGTATCAACTCCTTCCACCTACTATCAAAGCCACTTCAAAATACATCCCAGCATCCTGTTTGCCTCCCCATATGCTTTGGCACACTGTGCAGTGGACTCAAAGTAATTTTACTAATGAAGACCCCCAAGTTTCTCTTCTCAGTTATCTGCACCACCCTTACTCCCCCATCTAGTCATCTGTTTTAGGATCCTTTCTACCAATGTGGATCACATGCATTTTTTTTGCATTGGTTTAATACAACAATCTGGATCACTTTTTCAATATTTCAAAGTTTCTTTTCACTTTTCTTACTCCTTTCCCAGTATTCAGTCTGCCACAGAGCTTAGTGATATCAACAAAGAGACACACCTTATTCTGGATTCCCTCTCCTATATAATAAATTACGCTACTGAAGAGCACTGGTTCCAGAACTGGCCTCTGTGGTGCTCTGCCTGTGACACCCCTGGGCCTTGAGTGTTTAGAAACATAGAACATGATGGCAGTAAAAGGCCGACTGGCCCATTACATCTGCCCAACCCTGACTGAAATTGCTTCACCAGGTAAACTGAGATACAGCAAGAATCTCATTTACAAATGCAACCTGAGGGTAAGGGGGACAGGGAGGGATTATAAGGCAAGAGCACAAACTGGAGCAATCGAGCAATAGCACTATTAGGCGGGAAAGTGGTTGCGATGCAACTGGAGGTTTGCATCAAGAAATATAACATCTACAAACCATTCCAGTCAGGTTTCTGGCCTCATCACAGCATTGAGCCTACACTTGTCATAGAGACCTGTTGCTCGCAAGAGGCAAAGGGGAACAATCTAGTTCATGCTCCTTGATCACTCAGCAGAATTTGACACCATGGATCATGTTTTTTTTATTGGATAAACTTTATTAAATAAAAAATATTAAACAACCAGACAACCAAAGTAGACATACCGCAGGAAAATCAATATAATACAATACCCTCATCCCTCCTCCCACCTTCCCCATCCCTTCCCCCCACCTCAGTGGAGCTACAACTTAATTAATACAACCAAAATATACTATAACATATGGACACAGACCAAAGATACAATAAGGCAAACTCATAAATCAAAACCAAAAGCCAGTCAGGATACAATAGTCACAACTAATATTCTGTGACACTATACAGTATATAAGGTATACAGTTTACCCCACTTCTTTTCAAAACTGGGAAGCCGATGCCAGAGGCTCGCTATCAGGTGTTCAGCCCTGAGATTGAATGATAATTCCTGTAACCATTCTTAATAAGTGATGACAGTCTGGTCCAGCAGGTTCTAAGTCATAATGGCAATCGAGGAATAGCGATCGCTGTTACGGGGAGTGTACGTGGTGGAGAAAAAAATGTGATGTGCACTCTAGCGATGAAACATCAGCAAAAATAAACAGGTTTTTCTGGGGGGGGCTGCGCCCCTCCCGCATCCCCCTACTTAAAGATTACTAACTCCAGGGGGGTGCATGTTGGGGAGGGGAAAAATCCTTAGGAAAATATATGCTTTACAGAGCATGCGTGGCAATAAAAAATAGCATCCCTCCCAAGCCCTGAACCCTGTACCTTTCTCACTGCAGCCTGCCACCCTCACCTCTCCCCCATGGTGCCAGCTCAGCAGTGTCCTGCTGTACAACCCCCTACATACCCTCCATCCTCTTCCACCCTCCTTCTCATCCTTTCTGTCGCCCTCCCATTCTACCTGTCGTGTTGATCGCTGACCATGAACAGTAGCCCACATAACAAGTGCTGTAATTGAGTCATTCATATGTGAGTTGCTCACTTGTGGTCACCATAATGACGGGATACCAGTCCAGCCAATGCTGAAGAACCACCTTCATCAGGGAGAGAGATATCATTGCCTTGTGGAACCGACGTTCCCTGAAAGAGATGGAGGTATAATTCCCAAGGACACAGACTTCAGGGGTAAAAATGCCATGCAGCCCAAGAAGAGGATTAGCTCTGACCTTAATCATGCTTAAGAGAGGAGCTACTTTAGGATAGTCCCACAGAATATGAAACAAGGTACACTCATCCAGGCCACACCGAGTACAGTCCAGCAAAGGCAACCATCCCATACGTACCAACCTCTGCGGGGTAAAATATACATGATTTAAAATATTAAATTGTATCAGCCGTAATCTGTCTTGAGTGACATAATAATAAAGGTCACTTCAAATAGACAGCAGATGCTTAGCAGTTCTGGGAAACAGCTGGTCCCAATACCGTGAGGTGCCATCTAAGTCTAGGAAAATCAGAGAGAACATATACAGGGCACACAGCATGTGGTTTAGAGACTAATTCAAAAGTGGAGGTAAAGAATCCAGAGAAGTCAACATCCCAGGAATCCGAGCCAAACCATTGAGTGAAGACATGTCTTATATGGAAAACTTTGAAAATACACCTACAATCCAAATGTAGACAGTCTAAAATGACAGTCAATGCCAGTAATACCCCATCGGAGACCAAGTCAGAGACCCTGACCTCAGCCAACTGGGGCAGCCAGTCTATAGGAATTGACCTGCCTCCAGTTTTAAAATTGAGATTATATAGAATTGGTTGGGAGATGTCTTTGGAAAATGGAAGTTTAAGTAGGGAATAAAACTGAGCATATATCCTCAAGGAGATTCCCATAACTGACTCCTTCAGCTCCAAAGGAAGTAGCTTCCATGGGGTGTATAGCAGAGAGAGAGTAGGGAAAGATTATACCCTCGTAATAATTCCAATTCCAACTCAAGCCATAGAGGTGTATATCCTGAGTTACAGTACAAGCCGTCGATGAGGGGAAAATCCATTGGAAGACTTTACTAAGCTGGCTAGCCAAATAATAAAGAAGAAAGTGGGGAATCTTGAGTCCCCCACAATTCTTAGGTGCCGCTAGCTTATTGTAAGCACACCGAGAGACATTTTTAGACCAGATAAAATCTGTAATAAGGTGGTGAATATGTTTAAACCAAACATGGGGAAGCCACCAATTTAACATATGTACTGTATAGGGTAAAATATACGGGGAAGAACATTCATCTTTACTATGGAGATTCTTCCCAAAAAGGTTAAAGGGAGGGTCTGCCATTGTTGCAGATCTTATGAACATACAAAACATATGAAATTTGCCAGCAGATAAAGGACTAGAGGTCTATCAAGTCTGCTCGAATGTGCAGCTAGCACCCCTTATTCTGCAGCTGCCCCTCCCTTCCACCCTTCCCCTCCATTGACCCTCCCCCGTATCCTGTCCCATCCCCTTTTGAAGCAGTCCACTGTTCTACTGGATACCACTTTTGTAGGTAACGCATTCCACCCAGTTACCACCCTCTCTGTAAAAAAGTGTCTCTTCATCTCCCTCCTGAACCTTCCTCCCTCAGTCTCATATCATGGCCCCTTGTGTCCCTCCCCTCCCTTACTTTGAACAGCCCCTCTGTACCTGTCTTGTTTATTTCTTTCATGTACTCAAAGGTTTCAGTCATGCCCCCTGTCCCTCCTCTCCTCCATTGAGTACATGTTCAACTCCCTCAGCCTCCTCTCGTATGATATGTCCCCCAGCCCCTTGATCATCTTTGTCACCCTGCGCTGCACCCCCTCCAGTAACTTAATGTTCCTCTTCAGATACGGGCACCAGTACTGCATGCAGTACTCCAGGTGTGGTCTAACTAATGACCTATACAGTGGCAGAATCACCTCCTCCCTCCTCGAGAACATATCCCTTGCAATGCAATCCAACATTTTGTTGGCCTTTGCAGCTGCGTTCCTACATTGTGCCGAGTTGTTCATTGGCCCTGTAATGAGCACCCCCAGATCCTTCTCCTCCTCTGACTGGGCTAGCTATACTTCTCCCAGCTGGTAACTCCTCCTTGGGTTCTTCACACTAAAATTTGGCACCTTGCATTTTTTGGCATTAAACCCCAGTTGCCAGGTGTCTGACCAGGTCTCAAGCTTTGTCAGATCATCCTGTAACCGCTGCCATCCCCCTAGGTCATCCACCACTGCTCCCATCTTGGTATCATCAGCAAACAGATTGATCTTGCTCTTGATGTCCAATGATATGTCTGCAATGAATATCCCAAACACACTGGTCCCAACACTGAGCCCTCTGGAACACCACCCATTACTACCTTTGGGTGTGAGAGTTCCCAACCCACCACCACCCTCTGTTGTCTTCCCTGAAGCCAGTTCCCTACCCATCTCACCAGCTTTACACCTGCCCCTGAGCCTTCTAACTTACTTCCCAGCCTCCCATGTGGTACCAAGTCGAATGCCTTACTGAAGACAACATACAGGACATCCACTGCATGGCCCCTGTCCAGTTGCCTAGTTACCCAATCATAGAACTCCACAAGGTTGGTTTGGCAGGATCTGCCTCACATGAAGCCATGCTGTCTGCTGTCCTGTAGTCCTTTGGCCTCTAGGTGGACCACCAGCCTCTCCTTCAGGATAGTCTCCATCAGCTTACTCACGATGGATGTGAGGCTCATCGGTCTGTAGTTCCCCGGTTCATCCTTGGGGCCACTCTTGTGGAGGGGCACCACATGAACCATCCTCCAGTCCTGAGGTATGCACCCCGAGTTTAGTGAGGCATTAAATAGGTAAGCCAAAGGTCTCATAAGGACCTCTGCCAGCTCCCTCAGTACCCTGGGGTGGATGCCATCTGGGCCTAGCACCTTGTCCACCCTCAGTGCCTTCAAACCCTCCCGAATGCTGCCCTCCATGATTTCCCCATCTGTCACCCCCTCCTCCTGTTTCTGCTGTTCTTTCACCTTGGGTATCATCCCCCTCTTCTCCTTAGTAAATACCGAGCAGAAATAATCATTTAGCACTTCTGCCTTATCGCACCCTGCTTCCACCCAACTCCCCTCCTTCCTAATCCAAAGGAGGCAGTATAGCGCAGTGGTCTAAGGCTCTGAGCTGCAAATTTGGTGACATCCAGCAGACCAGACCTGGGTTTGAATCCCACAGCTTCCACTTGCATACTGTGTGACCCTGACCAAGGCACTTAATCTCCTTGTGCTCCCAGGTCGCTCCTGTAAAAAAGCTTTCAGCTTAGTGTGCTATACCTGGTTAAACAACTAAATAAATAAATAAAAATAATCCTTACTATGTAGTCCTTACAGCTCCTTTTCTCCCTGATGTACCTAAAGAAGTCCTTCTCCCCCTTCTTAATGCCTTGTGCCAGCCTGAGCTCCATAGATGCCTTGGCTCCCCTTACTGCCCATGTCACCTCCTTCAATTCTGTCAGGTACTCTTCCCTGTCCTCACCCCTTCCTGTTTTCTTGTATCTCCTAAAGGCAACTCTTTTCCTCCTTACCTTTTCCATGACCTTCTTGCTTATCCAGCTTGGTTTCTTAGCCCTACCCTTCTTGCTCTGGGCCTTGCAGCAGGTTTTGGTTGCCTCCACTATCCCCAACTGTATGAGCTCTCATCCGTGGTTAGTGCCCATACTAGGTTGAATTCTGGCCAGGCACCCTTTTACCACTTCCCCCATCCTCCCAAAGTCAGCCTTCCTGAAGTCCAGCACTCTTGTGCCAGATTCCACTCCTTCCTTGCCCATATCCAATGTGAGCCATAGTGAGTGGTGGTCACTCCCTGAAAGTGGTTCTTCCACCGTAAGTTCTCTCACAAACTCCCCATTTGTCAGCACAGGGTCAAGGGTATTCCCTAACCTGCTTGGTTTACTGACCATTTGCAGCAGGAAGCTGTCCTGGAAGGCATCCAGCAGTACCTGCTCCCTTCTATTCCTGGTTGTTGGGGTACTCCAGTCAACTCTTGGCATGTTGAAGTCCCCCAGAATCACCACACTTCTCGCAGGTCCTCCTGATCTGTCCCACTAGTTCCCTGTCTAACTCCTCCGTCTGAGATGGCGGCCTGTACACCACTCCCATTCTGAGAATCCTATTCTTGGAATCCTGGATTTGCATCCAAAGTGACTCCGTACTACCCTCCTTCCCTTCCTCCCTTAAACATTTCAGTCCTTCCTTCACATATAGTGCCACCCCCCCCTTCCCAATCACCCTGTAATTATGAAATAACCTGTACCCTGGTGCAGACAGGGCCCATTCGTTGTATAGGGTGGCCCATGTTTCTGTGATGGCTGCGATGCCCACCTCTCCCTCTGCCATGAACACCTGTAACTCTGCAGTTTTCCTCCCAAGGCTTCTAGCATTAAGAGCAACCACCTTTCACCCTCCCCCCCATCCTGCCCTACTTTACTAGCATCACCAATAGTACTTACCATTTGTCCTTTGTCACTGTTATGGGGGTAAGATCATATGGTTTCCCAATCTATGGTCTCTGCATGTCTCTCGCCCACTTGCCACCCCCCTGTTCCTAGTTTAAATCCCCAACTTCCTCTATGTACTCCTCCATCCTCTGTTTCAACACTTTATTTTCCTCCTCACTAATCTTGTTGTATACAAAGCACTAAATCATCCAGATTAAGTTTACGGAGAAAAGACATGTCTTTAGTAATATGCAAACCTAAATATTTAATACTCCAGGAGGACCAGGTCACCCCTAGAGGAACCAAATCTTCCTTGGATACTGCCAATGTGAGGGGCAGCACTTCCATTTTATTGATGTTGAGCTTGTAGTTGGAGAAAAAAATGAATTCCTCAATAGCACGGAAGGCCACCAGGAGAGAGGTCTTGGGATGAGTTATATGTAACAAGATATCATCAGCATAAACAGAAAACATGAAGTTGTGGGAGCCCACTGAGATACCAATTAAGTCAGTACAGGCCTTCAATGTATGAAGTACTGGCTCTAAAAATACGAATTAAAAAACAGGGGGAAGCGGGGACAACCTTGTTGAGTACCGGAAGCCAAAGGGAAAGAAGATGACAACACTCCATTACAGTAAATTTTTGCTGAGGGGGTAGAGTACAATACTCCGACTCAATGGAGAAAAGCCGGTGGAACTTCAAATGCCTCCAGACTCACCAGTGAAAAGCCCTAGTAAACTCTATTGAATTCTTTCTCCATGTCCAGGGATACCAATGCCATAGGAATTGAGGGATCCCTGGACACAGGGAATATATGTGCTAATTTCCTGAAATGGTCCAGAGAGGAATGCCCGGGGATGAATCCCACCTGTTCATGACTGAGTAGGACCGACCAAACCTGTACCACCCTATTGGCTAGGATTTTGGATAGAATTTTAACATCACAGTTAATCAGGGAAATGGGATGATAATTGGAGATGGACTCCGGGGATCTCCTTGGTTTGAGTAACAAAACCAGAAGAGCTTCCAGAGTCATAGTATCCAAGAAACCTTCCTTATATATATAGTGAAAGAGACTATGAAGCAGGGGGACCAGTTGTTGGGCAAAGACCTTATAAAAGTTGGAAGTGAAGCTATCCAGCCCTGGAGCCTTATTTGGTGCCAGAGAAGAAACAGCTTCATGAATCTCGGATTCTGAGATCAGTCGAGACAGGAGGTCCCGGTGTTCTGGGGATAGTTGTGGCAATAAAAGATTAGTGAGATAATCCCTACATTTTGACTGGGATGGGGATGTACTCATAGAGCTATATAAATCTTTATAAAAGGAAGCATATTCCCTAACAATATCCTGAAAATTGGTCCGCGAGGACCCATCTCTGGCGTGAATGGCCAGGATCAACCTTGAGGCCTCCTGCTATTGCAACCAGAGTGCAGGCAACTGACTTGCTTTTTCCCCCTGCTCAATATATTTTGCCTTAGTTTTTAAGATGGTGTATTCTGCTTTATCCTGCAGTAAATCAGTGTATTTATCCCGTAGAACTGTTAGATCTCACAGGGTCAATCCTGGGGACTGTGGGGACAGCATTTTGTTCGATGTCAGAAATCTGACACAAACGTTCAGCAGCAGCCTGTTCACAGATATGCTTATGCCTAACCAACAGTCTAATAAATTCTCTTCTTATATAGCATTTACGTACTGCCCATTCCAAATCGCCCTGCTGAATAGATCCAAAATTTTGCCTGGTGAATAAGACAATCTGATATTTAATATGCTCAATTACATATGTGTCCACCAGGAGCTTGTTATTCAGCTTCCAAATTGTATCTTTGTCAGAGTGAGAACACAGCGAAAGCCTGAGCCACACCAATGAGTGGTCAGAAAGAACCTGAGGTCCTATCTCCCCATCCAGGACTCCTTTAAACATAGATTGACTAATAAGGACATAATCAATCCTGGAGTAATATCCGTGAGCAGGAGAATAAAAGGAATGGACTCTGCTGGACTGCAGTGTCCTCCCCAACCCCCAACTTGCTTGAGGACTTCCCTGCTTAAACTATTTCTGTTTAATTCTCAACCCCTCCCAAACTGTTAATTTCTCTTTTGTTTTCTGATTGCCCTCCCCTCCAAGCCTGCTATTTAATTTCGTGCTGACTTTTCCATTAGCAGATTATATCCTTTAACCACTAGAGGGCCCAGTTATAAGCACACTTACCCAATCCAACACAATATAGTTACAGTCTCATTTCACTTATTGTGTGGTCAGTCTATCACTATTCATCTGTCTTTGCCCCTCCCTCTTCTACTGATTAATACTGATTTTTCCCATTTGCAGCTTATAGTCTTTTCGCCCACTAAAGGGGTTTTACCCCAACCATTCCAAAGCTGCTCTACATCTCCTTACTCCCAACTACTCCTGGCACTCTTCCTTTACTGCTAAGCTGCTATGGGTACCTACACTCCATTACTAAGTCTGCTCTCCTTCACCCTCTTGGAACAGACCTCACACAGACTGGAGCACCTTTCCTCCACACTAATCACCTCATCCCCAGGCTACCCCACAGTGACTCGGTCCTCCCCCACCCTTGACACACCCGTGACTCCCCAACACCCCCATTCTGCCAACACCCCCACTCCCTCCGCCTTCCAAGGCCTGACCTGGACCCAGCTCTCCCCTACCATTCCCACCCTTCACACTTTATCTATCCCATGCACCCTGATTCTAAAGTCCTCAGCTGGGTGTCGACCCAAGGGTCTCCATTGCCACCGGCCACTAGCCAGAATAATTACACTGCTATTATTATTATCTGGTAATGTACACCGAAACCCAGGACCTATTAGCCCAGCCCTTCTAAACCCTGTACTGCAACTGGCCCTGCTTTGCATCCTTAAACATTTGCAGTCTCCTAAAGAAATCTGCTGCCCTCCAGTGCTGGGTCATTCAACATCAACCTGACATAATTGCACTGGTAGAGACTTGGCTCTCCAAATCCACCCCTGACTCCGCTATCACTCTCCCTGGATATACCATCTACAGGGAAGACCGAGTAGGCAAACACGGTGGTGGTTGCACAATACTCATACGGGACTCCCTTATAGGTCACTCACTCCCAGCTCCTAAACTTGATTATGGAGTCCAAGCCCTCACCTTAAAAATCACACCTGACCCCATCCGAGGCCATCTCTTCCTCACGGTCTCCTACGTACCCCCAAGGAATCAAAACCAAGCGGTCCAGTCCCTCATTGACTATCTCACATCTCTCCCTCACAAAGTGGAGCAAGTCATCCTAGGTGATCTCAATGTTAACTGGCTTGCCTCCACTGCCTCCCATATAAGGGACTCCTTTGCTGCCCTGGATATGTCCCAGTTAGTCACCCAGCCCACCAGATTCAACCAGTCTACTGGCACCAGCACTTTCCTAAATGTTGTTATATCTAACCACTCCTACAAAATCCGGGATGTCACTGTCCTCCCCAACTCTCTTAGTGATCACTCCCCAGTCCTCTGTCTCTGGTCATCCTCCACTTTGAAGCCAGAGTCCCAGGCCACTCTACACCTCCGTTTATGCCCCGGCGGCCTCAGAAAATTAAAACAATACCTAGCCCAGCTAGATTGGTCCCCTTATCCAGTGTGCCCCTGATATTGACTCAGCTCTTGACCACTTCACAAATGCCTTCTGTAAGGCTTGTGACCTTTTCGCCCCCCCTCACCAGGATCCGCTCCAAAAAATACAATGCCCCATGGATCACCCCACCCCTCCTCCAGAGACTCAAAAACAGACTTAATCTCTGGCATATTGCTGTAGAATCTGGAAAGGCATCTAACAGACAGGCCTACAATGCAGAATGCAATAAGTGCACTTGGGCCATTAGGTGGGCCAAGGCAGAGCACTACCAGACCATCCTCACTTCCACTTGGGATTCAGCCTGGACCTTGTGGGATAATATGAAAGAGCTAAATGGGAAGTCCCGCTCTCCTCCCCCACCATCTCAGCTCTCCATCAATGGCATCCCCACCACAGATCCACTCCTCATAGCCGATTGCCTTAACACTGCCTTTTCTGACCTAAGCTCGATCCTCCCCAGCAGCTTCTTTGACCCAATCCCCACCTCTTTCCCTCTGGTCCTGTATCACCCACCATTCTACCTGCACACCCTATCCCTCCAAGAAGCCAGGCCGCACTTCCTAAAAGCCTTAGGCAGCAATAACCCCAGCAGTGACCCCTTCGACTCCAGGATCCTCCGTATGGTCTTGGACGAAGTCTAAGTCCCCCTGAATGACCTTCTAAACCGGTCTCTGTGCCTGGATCAGTTCCCAAGTGCTTGGAAAAACTGCTGAAATCACACCCATACCTAAAAGTGGGGACCGATCCACCCCCCAACAATTACCGGCCCATCTCCATCCTCCCCCCACTCTCTAAAGCCCTTGAAAAAGTGGTGTTGATCCAGCTCTCTGAATATCTAACCAAGTATGACATTATGTGCCCAGAGCAGCACAGTTTCTGCCCAGGACACAGTACAACCATGGCTCTCCTGGAATTCTCCCAACACCTGCATGCTGCTCTTGACTCTGGCAGCCTTGCAGGAGCAGTGTTCATTGACCTCTCCAAAGCCTTTGACACTGTCTGTCATCCCCTTCTTCTCGACTCTCTCAATCAACTTGGCTTGTCTGGTGGTCCCATTTCCTGGTTCTCTAGCTACCTCTCTGCTAGATCCTAGCATGTCAAGATCAGTGGCTCCCTCTCCAGCACTCTTCCTGTTCACTCCGGGGTCCCTCAGGGCTCCATCCTGGGTCCAATACTTTTTAGTCTCTACCTCAACACCCTCCCCAGCTCATGTACTGGTAAAATGCTCCTCAATGCCGATGTTGCAGTCCTCGTTGCTCACATCCCAATCCCACCTCCCTCCAATTATCCCTCCAGCAAGCTTACAACTAAGCCGAAAGGTGGTTCAGAGACCGCAGACTGGTCATTAATCTAAAGAAAACCAAATCAATGCTCTTCTCCCGCCACCAAAATAAAGCTAAAAATACCCCCCCTCTTGATTATCCCCAGCACTCTGCACCTGCTAGAACAAGTGACCACATACAAGTACCTAGGCATCTCGTTCGATACTGCTCTCTCCTTCCACACCCACATTAATGCCCTGTCAGCTGCTATTAACGCTCGGATTGGCCTGCTATACCAGCACAGGGACTGTCTGCCTCAGTTTGCCCTCAGGCTGGTCATCACCTCCTCTGTCTTGTCCCTCGTGGACTATGGTTTGCCCATTTATGCTGCAGCTGACAACACTGCCCTCTCCAAAATCAAAATCTCCATCAATAAGGCCTGTAGGCTCCTGACCGGTGCCCCCAACTGAACTCACACCTGCCTTCTCTATACTACCGCCAATCTTCTCAACTTTGAGGAGTGACTGCTCTACCAGACCTGCCTTCTTGCTAAGAAATCTCTGCTAGGACTATCCCCCCCCCGGGGGTCTCCACTTCCCTACAGCAGCCATCTTCGTCCATCACCACCTGTAGCTCTGTTAAGGCTGCTTTCAAGGTGCCCAGAACCAAGACCTCTCTTGCCCAGAGATCCTTCCTCTACCGAGCCCCCACCAGGTTCAACTCCCTTCCTAGCTGCATCTCCAACTTGCCAAAAATTGACTCCTTCAAAACAGCCCTTTGGAACCATATCTTTAATACCCGCTGTTGTAGGTGCAACTAACCCCCTGTTGTAACCTGTGGTTCCTATCCGCATTGTCCCCTGGCTCGACAACGTCACCGGATAGCCTCTCCCTCCCCCAGACCTACCCCTTCCCTACTAGGTCCAAACAGGGATGTAACCCACTGTCTTCTCTGAGGACCTACTATATCCATGAATGTAACTCACAATTTTGTAACCTTATGTAACCTAAGTGTATCAATGTTAAACATTCCTTTTACTGCACTTGTAATGTTATCCTATGTTTTAATCTGCACTGTAATAACTGTCTTGATGCCCCCCCCCCGAGACGAGGTGCCTTTGTAAATGAGTCTCTGACTCAAAGGTTGTAAACCCAATTTGTAATGAATAAATGAATAATAATAATAATAATATTTTTATTTTTAAGGTGCCTTTCAAAAAACTAAGGCACCATACAAGATAAAATCAAACAGTTCAAATAAATATTCATTAAAGTCAGACAATACCATAAATAAAATGACATAAAATGATCAGTCACCATAAGTCTGGTGCCACAAATGAGTTTTTAAGGCTGATTTAAAGCCCCCCCCAGTCGTGCACTCCCATAACCGACGAGGTAGAGAATTCCATAATGTGGGGGCCATGAACATAAAAGATCTGGCCCCCGAAAAATTCCGTCGTACCTTAGGAATCTCTAACAACCCCTCGCCGGCTGAGTGGATCTATCGCCCAGGGCAATAGGGAATCAGGAGCTCTTTCAGGGAGTCTGGGCCCAGTCTGTGTAGGGCTTTAAAAGTCAGCAAACCAACTTTAAAGGTGATCTGCCACTGAACTGGCAGCCAGTGCAGTTCGCGCAGCACCGGCGTTATCGACTGTACCGAGAGGATCCTGTCAAAAGCCGGGTCACTGTGTTCTGCACCAGCTGCAGGTGGCAGATTTCTACTCCAGAAAGCCCTAGGTATAGGAAATTGCAGTAATCTAAGCGTGAGGACATAAAGGCTTGAACCAAGATGGAAAGGTTGCTGGACAGTACCAGATGTTTAATCCTGGAGGTATTCCTTTGGTGGTAAAAGGAAGACTTGATGACAGCCGACACCTGCGAATGCAGGGTCAACCATTCTTCAAAAATAACCCCCAGGTTTTGCACCTGGTTAGAGGTCTGGAGGGGGACACCCTGAGAACAAGTCCAGAAGGTGACACACTTCCCAAACCTCCTGTCCAACGACCAGGTTCCACAACCATCACCTCAGTCTTACCAGAGTTCAACTTCAGCCAGCTCGAATTCATCCACTCCTGGATTTCTTTGAGACAGTTATTAAAGATTGAGAGCACTCTATCCCGGTCAGGAGCAAAAGAAAGGTAGAACTGGGTATCATAGGCATAACAATGAAACCTCAGCCCATACCTTCTTACAATGTCTCCGAGGGGTAGCATATACACTG
Organism: Neoceratodus forsteri; assembly: GCA_016271365.2. Classification (NCBI taxonomy): domain Eukaryota; kingdom Metazoa; phylum Chordata; order Ceratodontiformes; family Ceratodontidae; genus Neoceratodus; species Neoceratodus forsteri. The sequence goes on from CM028131.1 coordinate 840,024,085, forward strand.
CGAACCACACGGGTGACAAAACCAAACCCTGAGGAACCCCACAAGACAGAGGAACTGGATTTGTTGAAAATACTCCAGATACCACTCTCTGAGTTCTTCCAGTGAGGAAAGATGTAAACCATCTGAGAACAGTCCCTGTTATTCCACAGATGTACCTCAGATGGCTAAGTAACAACCCATGGTCCACGGTGTCAAACGCTTATGATAGATCTAGAAGAACCAAGATGGAATGGTTCTTCCAATCTCTAGCCATCAGGAGATCATTGAGCACCCGAAACCAGCACTGTCTCGGTGCTATGGCTCTTTCAAAAACCGGACTGAAGGGGCTTGTAGATGTCATGGATGGTCAAGTGGTCTTCCTGTTGTGCTGCCACTACTTTCTCTATAACCTTCCCTAAAAAGAGAAGGTTAGAGATAGGTCTGTAGTTAGCGTGGCAGTTTTGGTCCAAAGTAGCTTTCTTCAAGAGAGGTATCACTACCACCTCTTTCGGAGAGTTAGGAAACTCCCCAGATTCCAAGGAGCACCAAACTATCCTTGCTAGGACCGGACCGATAACATCAAGACAACCCAAAATCAGGGAAGTTGGTCCAGGGTCCAAACTACAGCATGTAGGGCATACACCCTGGATGATCTGCATGACATCCATGAAGTCGAGGTGGCTGAAGGTACTTCAGCAAAACCGAGGGACAGTGACCTCATGCCAATCACAAACAATACCCAGAGAGTATGCTGGCAGGAACTCTGCCCTGATGTTAGCCACCTTATCAGCAAAGAAACGAGCAAGTTCATTGCACTCTATTTGCGAAAATGCTTTCTGAACCTGAAGACAGGCTGGTTTGCACAGTCTGTCCACAGTTCAGAACAGCTGAGCTGGTCGGTTCTGAGCTGCCACAATCTCCCTGGACAGGAACTCTGCCTTCTTACGGGTGATTGTGGATTGATAGACTTGATAATGGTCTATCAATCTAAGACGGTCAGCATCAAGGGCGGATTTCCGCCAGCGCCACTCTAGCCTTTGTCCTAGTCGCAGAATCTCCCTCAAAACCCCATCAAACCATGGGGATCGAGGGTGAAGGGAAAGAGGACGAACACGGACTGGAGTCATGACATCCAGTGCCCCAGAGACAGCCATATTATAGGCCAGCACGAGGGTCTCTGGATCATTACTTGCCACAGAGAGGGACAATAGGTCAAGTACCGCAGATAGGCTCTGAGAATTTATATCTCTTAAAGGGCGGTACCTGACTATCTCCACCGAGGGAGGCCTACAAGGGGAGGTGCTAAAACTAACCCCCACAGTGTAATGATCAGACCACAAAACTGGTTCCACCCCCAAATTGGAGGCCTCAACCCCTAGGAGGAAAACCAGGTCGAGAGAGTGTCCATACTTATGAGTAGCAGTGGTAACCACCTGTGTAAGGCCCAAAGATGTCATTAACTGGAGGAAGTGCTGAAATGAATACTCTGTGGATGCAAAATCCACCATGGATCACATAACCCCAAGGACTGTATCATGTCACACAGAGCATGTTGGACAGGGAAGAGAGCTGACCCAGACTTACCCGACCCATCTAAATCCATCGTGGGTGTCTCATTTCAGTCTCCACCAAGAATTAACATTGTGGGAGGGAAGGAGGACAGAACGGTGGTAAGGTCCATGAAAAAGGATGGATCCGCTGCAGTAGGGCTATAGATACTGCCCCAAACCACTTCTGTGCACTCCAGGATTCCCTTTACAAGGATATACCTGCCCTGGGGATCACTAACATCATGTGTACGTTGGAAGTTAATTGCCTGGGAAATTAAAATAGCCACACCCTTGCTGGCCCAAGCACCTCCTGTAGTGAAGACCTTTCCACTGATTGCCTTCACAACAAGGTCCCCTCAGTTGATAATAGGTGGGTGTCTTGTAGAAATGAAATATGACATTGAATGTGTTGCAAGTGCTTAAGGATTTGATGCCTTTTAATGGGTGACTTGGCCCCTTTAACATTCCAGGAAACACATTTTAGTGGATTAGCCGTATTACAAATAATACCCATGGAACACAGAGACTAAACACAGAAACTTATACATACTGCATCCCCATGAGTAGCTCCACCAACCCCCCCCCCCATTTCCACTCATCCACCAGTCCACAAACCAGCTGAAGGCTAGACCCTCCTCCCTCCCACTGCTAACCCTCCTCTCTCCCTATGGAAAAAAAAGTACCTCCTATACCCATAAAAAACAGAATATTGATGGGGAACTAACTACCCAACGTCTTGGCTTGTGACAGCCTTATCCATAGTGGCACCAGTACCATTCCCCCCTCTCCCGCCCAATCCCCCACCAGCCAGCCTCGTTGAGCTCCATTTCTTTAAACTAGCTACACCCCTACTTAAAGTGTACCACCCTCAATGCATTGCCAGTGGGAGGAGAACTACCCCAATTCTAAACTTTGAACATCCCACCCTGTCCTGACTTAATCCAGGGAAAACAAAGAGAAAAGAAAAGGTAAACCCCTACAATGGGGCCTATCACACTCCCTCTTAGGGGAGCAAACTATAACCCTGGTAAGGAGGATGGTACCATCACTGAAGCCTTCCTCCCAAAACCCTCCATCTCCCCCATCGCCAAGCCCTGCCATAAATCAAGTTAAAGAGTGACAACCCGGGAGGGGGAGGATGTTATACCCTCCTCCCAAACAACATTTTAAGGAAAAAAGAAAACCATCTGAAATCTGCCAAACTACCTAATTTACTCAGCAAAGTCAAAAACCTTGTAACAGTAAAACATGCAGACCAAACCATGATCCCAGTCTGGATTCCAGTACTTGGGAACCCACTACCCCCCAATGTCTTTGCTCATAGCAAGGCTGTAATATTTATCTGACAAGTAGCCTAAACCAAAAGTCTCCAGTTCAGTAACCAGACTTCCTCAGGCCAATATCATCCAAAAAGGACACTGGAGGATAAATGACATGGGTGGCCAGTCCAGAAAAATATCTTGTTAATTGTTAGTCCGGTACTAAGTCTACAGAGTAAGAGGCCAAAGAAATAGCTGGGCATCAAAGCAGGTAAATGGAATGAAGAAAAGGTTCAGGGTTCCTTGCCAGGTTGTAGAGTGTGAAACCAGCAAATCTCCTGGTGTCCCAGCAGACTAAAGGGGGTAAAGGTGGGTTCCGGGCTCATACCTGAGAAACGACCATTACACAAGGGGCAAAAAAGCACTCCAGATGGAAGAAGAGAACAAAGTACAAACATATCTTAAAACCCTTTACTAGATTCTGGGAACGCCAAAGTAAGTTACAGCCAAGGTCCTCACAAAGTCTCTAAGTGACAGGATGTTCAGTTAGTCAAAAACCAAGGCAATTCAAGGATGTCAGCATTAGTGTCCCCCAAAATTTATCCTAGATCTTCAAGTAACAGTAAACAGATCAGGCAGCAACCGTTTTAATGCCTGATTTGCTTGGTCCACAGACTCAAAGAAATGCCAGGAATCCTTACAAAAGACTTGTAGGCAAGCAGGATACAGGACATGGAATCTGATAGAGGTTGCTAACAATTTGGTGACTATCAGATGAAATGTCACCTGTTTTTGCCGTTTTCCTGCCCGGAGGTCTTGCGAGATCCATAGGCGTTGCCCCTCCCTTATAACGGTCTCTAAATCTCTGCATTTCTGCAATATATATTGTTTGTCCAGATAATTAACCCTTAGGCTGCCGACAGAATTAGAACATATAGGAATTTTGGACTGATATATCAGTCCGCGGGACAGTAAGGGTTAAGAAGCCATAGAGAGAATAGGCAGGGGAGAACACCCAGTGGTGGACGAGGGCACAAGGAGTGATGTGCTCTTTCCAAAATGTACGGGGTGTTATTAGGAGATGATCCCACAATACATTCCAAAAAAGTCTGGGCAAACAACACTGGGGTATTAGTCTCAGCGTCTTCAGCCAGCTTAAATATCACCAAATTATTCCTCCTGCTCCGTCCCTCAAGATCTTCAAGCTTACTCTTCATACAGCCCAACTTTTGACAGAGCAGAGCAAGCTCAGGATCCACTCTGCCTTTCCAGTCCCCAAGGGAAGTGGCGCGGGCCTCCACATCTCCTACGTGGCATGTAGTGGTGGTCAAATCCATCCATAGCGATTTCAGTTCCTCCATGCAGGATTTAATAAAATCTTTAATCAGCTGCATCTCTGAAAGAAATTTCTCCTCGGGGGGGGGGGGTGCCGCAACTGTACCTGATCATCTGGAACAGTAGCCCTGGGCATTGGCCTTCTTAGCACTTTTGTCTGATGTCAGAGGGGCCGTATGGCATGGTGGGGCTTATTGCATATTGGCATCCATCCTAGTTCCAGCAGAATAAATTGCCAGGTCGAACAATCACCAATGGTCTCAGGAAGGTAAGCCCAACACCTCACAACTGTAAAAATCCAATTGAATTTAGTAAATGTTAGTTAAATAGGTGAGTTGGCTGAAAGCGGTGATGAAGCACAACCACTAGCTTGCAGGCATCACGTAACTCTCAGATCATGGGGTTTTGATGGAGCACCTTGAGGAATATGTGGAACTCACCAGGACAAGCTTGAAATGGTTTGAGTCCTTATTGATAGGTAGCTCACAGAAGGTTGTGATAAGTATTTACTTGGCAATGCCAATACTGGTCACCTGTGGAGTTCCTCAGGGTTAGTTCTGTACCCCATGCCATTTGTGATGTCTATGCTACCACTAGGTCAAGTCATTAGTTTTAACTGCTATGCAGATAATGCTCAGCTGTACATGCCCTTTACATCTGATGGGCAAGGGACAACCTCAGTGCTGGAAGAATGCTTACAAGAAATCATGAACTGGATGAAGTCCAGCTGGCTGAACTTAAATACAAGTAATATGCTGTTACCTCAATAATTCTGAGGCTACCCCCCTTTTCTTACTTTGACAAGGCCCCTGGCTCCCCCCCCCCATCCACCACACACCCCCTGCCCCTACCCCTCACACACCAGCTTAACAAGGCCTATGGCTGTCACTTCCTACTTTTCTTTCTTCCATCTTTATCCTTCCCTCCTCATCTACACTTTCCTCCTGTTAGAATGATAAAACGGTCTACAGACATATATATATATATATATATATACACACATATATATATATATATATATATATATTTGCTTACTTTATTTTACTGTTTTTGGAAACATTGTACATTCCCTTCTTTGTATGTTTTGTCTCCCTTCTCCACTGATGTGGAACCTTTGTAAATGAGCTGTCTGTGCTCAGAGGTATTGTAATCCGAGAATGAATAAATTAAATAAATAAACAATATGGCGTTGTTGCTGGTGGATCCAAGTCCCCACAGGTCAGCTGTTACGCAATATGCCATTGGGTTACCTTCATTAAATGGCACCACCTTAATGGCCATGGATAGGACAAAAAATCTGTGAGTCATTAAGGATCCAAAACTGACATTTAAATGTCCGGTGTCAGCTGTGATCCTTCGTGGATTCTTCTAAATTTGAAACATCTCCTGGATTAAGCTTTATCTAATGCAAGAGGACCTGGCAACCCTGGTACACGCCTTCTGCTCGTAACCTCCAAGCTCAGCTATTGTAATGCTTTTTATTTGGGATACCTGGGAGGTTGGTGTGCAGCCTTCAGATGTTGCAGAATACTGCATCTAAGCTTGTCACTGGGTCATCTTATGCAGATCACAAAACTCCTGTGTTGCAGGATTTTCACTGGCTACCATTAAGGTGGCGCACCAGCTTCAGCATCGCCTTACTAACATATAAAGCCCTTCATGCAATTGGTCCTGGCTACTGAAAGACCACTTGGCTTGGTATACCACCACGATGCTCATTCTGCTCCACTAGGGGACTGCTCTTGGCCATCCTGAGATTGTATTTAAAGCTGTCTGGTGGTAGTGTGTTCTCAGTGGTGGCCCCTCTCATTTGGAATTCCTTTCCTACCCATCTCAGGAGTTCTCCCTCAGTAGAGGCATTTAAAAAAGGCTTAAATTCTATCTGTTCTTACTAGCCTTTGGAGGCTGACTGTTCCCTTCCATTCTCCCAGTATTTTTAGGTTTTAAGCTTTGTGTTTTTTAAATAATTGTGCAGTTTATCATGGTGTGTTTTTGCTATTGAATTCTGTGAAGCAACCGAAGCCCTAGGGATAGGGTACTATGTGAATAAAAATGCTTTGTCTTGCCTTCCTATACCACAACTGCCATATCTATATATCTGCAGATAAATTAATACAGTTAATGCTTAAGTCAGATGGTGACTGGCAGAGGAGGTGAGTGGAAGATTTGTGCCAGGTGCTGTTGCTGAATTGGGATGAGGATTGAGTGCTTCTGGGGAAAGAGAGTGCCACTGTATATCAGGGAATTCATCAATGGGAAAGACAAGAAGGCAGGGGTGTAACCAGACACCAAAAAATTAATTAACATGGAGGGGAAGGGGGGAGGCTATACATTCGCGTGGAGCAGTGTGCCATGATAATTACATGTTGACTGTTGGGTAAGGTGGAGTTAGAGCTGTGCATGTTGATTAAGGTTATTATCATTTTTTTGTATAAATATTGCAGTTATGTACTTCAGCACTAAGGACTGTGCTTTGAAAAGTGCCCTGCTTGCTCACTGTGAACAATGTCAACAGTGGACAACATTCTAAATAATGGGCCATGAGAGAAGGGTCAGGTAGAGGGGAAGTGGGATAGGGAGAAGGTAGGTACTGGGTGGAGGGTGGTCTCCCTGAATGCAAGGAGCCTGGGTAACAGGCTCTGTTAAACATAGGGATGGTGGACGTTGTGGCCATCATGGAGATGTGGGCCAGCCAACACCAGGATTGGGATCTGGTGATCCCCGGGTACAGGGTTTATAGGAAGGACAGAGGGGTGGCGATTTATGTAAAGAATGGGATTAGATGCACAAGAGATGAGGGGGAGGAGGGGAGGATGGAGGCACTGTGGATGTAGTTCTTGGATTCAAGAGATAGGAAACTGAGGCTATGGGTGGTGTATAGGCCACAGGCTCAGTCCGAGGAGTTGGATAGGGAGTTGGTGGATCAGATTCAATGGGTATGTAGTAAGGGGAGTGCGGTGATCATGGGGGACCTCAATCTACCTGGGGTGGATTGGGGCACCCAAGCCACCTCTAGTGTCAGGGAACAGGTGCTTCCGGATGCATTCTAGGATTTCCATCTTTTGCAGATGGTTGGCAAACTAACTTGACTAGGTAATACATTGGATCTGGTATTATCAAATGGGGAGACAGTGAGAGACCTAAAGGTGGAGGACCCACTAGCTAGGAGTGACCACCTTTCAGTGTGGTTCACGGTCAGCATGAGCAGGGATGCTGTGGGGTCAACAACAAGGGAAGTGGACTTCATATGGGTGGATTTTTGAAGGATTAAGGAAATACAGAGAGGGCACCTTGAGGGAATTAGGTCAGAGTTGGATGCACAACAGAAGAGGGATATCATAAAGTCTGGGCTGAGTGAGGCTACTGAGGCTTCACCAGGATGCTGAGCAAGAAGACCAGGGCTAAAGTGCCATGCTGGATGACCAGGAATGTGTTGGAGGGGGTGAGAGCCAAGAAAGTGGCTTTTAGGAGACTGAAAGAACCAGGAAGGAGGAGGACAGGGAGATGTATACGAGGAGGTCCAAGGAGGTAACCAAGCTAGTAAGAGAGGCCAAGGCCTCCAAGGAGCTGAGGCTGGCTCAAGGCATCAGGAAGGGGGAGAAGGAATTCTATAGATATGTAAGAGAGAAAAGGAACTGCAGGGACCGGATAGTCTGGATCAAGAAGGGCAGGGTGGGTGGAGAAGGAGGAGGAACAGGCATACGTACTCAATAAATACTTGTGCTCTGTGTTCACGAGGGAGGTAGGAGGTCCACTACCTCCTTGGACTGGGAGGGTGCAGACGAGGGGTGAGGAAGTGACTGATTAGGTGATTCTGGAAAGCAAGACATTGGAAGGTCTGAAACCACTTAGTGTGGATAAGGCATCAGGTCCTGATGGCATTCACCCTAGGGTGTTAAGGAAGATGGCAGAGGTGTTGGCTGGACCACTGGCTGACCTGTTCAACATCTCCCTGGATATAGGGTGTATGCCATAGGACTGGACTGGCTCATGTAGTGCCTATCCGCTATAGTGGCCTAAAGGATGAATCGGGTAATTACAGACCTGTCAGTCGCACTTCCATAGTGGGTAAACTTATGGAAGAAATCTTGAAGGAGAGACTGGCAACCTTCCTGGAGGTCAATGAGCTCCATGATGGGCAGCAGCATGGGTTCATCTCCGGGAGGTCATGTCAGACCAACAAAATAGAATACTATGACTGGGTCACAAGGGAGTTGGACAAGGCCATGCAGTGGATGTCCTGTATTTGGATTTCAGCAATGCCTTTGATTTGGTCCCTCACAGGCGGCTGGGGGCAAAGCTGAAATACATACTTGTGTCGGCTAAGATGGCTAACTGGATCAAGAATTGGCTGGAAGATAGACTGCAATGGGTGGTTGTTGGGGGGGGGGGACTCTCATCTCCTAGGCCATTGACCAGAGGTGTGCCACAGGACTCTGTGCTGGGGCTGGTGTTGTTTGGTCTGTTCATATCGTATATTGCACACAGGGTTTATTTATTTATTTAGCTTTTGTTAACCAGGTAAGTACACTAGACAAGACATTTGCCTATTTTCATGTACAACCCGGGAGAGTACAAGGAAATACGATATAGGACAACATTATACACTTTAGGCAGTTACACAGTCAGGGAAAACAGAAGCAAGAGCAAGATCAGTTTGTTCGCTGATGATACAAAGATGGGGGCTGTTGTGGATGACATAGGGGGGTGGCAGAAGCTGCAGGGTAACCTAACTAGACTTGAGGAGTGGTGGGCACGGTGGCCATTGGGTTTTAATGCAAAGAAGTGCAAAGTTATGCACTTCAGGGTGAAGAACCCAGGAAGGGAATATTGGTTGGGTGGGGTGCGATTGGTGTCACTGACGAGAAGGATCTAAGGGTCATAGTAACGGGGAGCATGAACAACTCTGCTCAATGCAGGAAGGCTGTGGCTAAGGCCAATAGGATGCTGGGGTGCATTGCATGGGAGTTCTCGTCCAGGCACAAGGATGTGATCCTGCCCCTGTACAGGCCCTTGGTCAGGCCGCATTTGGAGTACTACATGCAGTACTGGCATCCGTATCTGATGAAGGATATCAGGCTGCTCCAGTCGCTGCAGTGTAGGACAACAAAAATGATACAGGTGATGGAAGGCAAAACCTATGAGGAAAGGCTGAGACACTTGAGTTTGTACACCCTAGAGGTGAGAAGGGAATGGGGGATCTGACTGAAACTTTCAAATACTTGGGGGTCAACAAATCTGGCACAGAGTGGTTGTTTAACTTGAGGAAGCAAAGGGACACGAGGGGGCACAAGCTAAGACTGGAGGGTGGCAGAATCAGGAGGGAGATGAGGAGGCATTATTTCACTGAGAGTGTGGTGTTGAAATGGAATGATCTACAAGAGGAGGTGATGGCATGCAGGATGGTGGGCAGTTTAGAAAGGGCATGAGACAGGGCAGGGGGTGGGTAAACAATGCTGAGTAGTTTCTGGAGGTGAGAGGGGGGATGGAGGGTGGGGCAGCTGCAATATAAGGGTGCTAGCTGCACACCCAAGCAGACTTAATAGACTGTGAAGCCTGTTTCTGCTGGCAAGTTTCATATGTCTGTATGTTCATACTTACAGCAAACAAATGTTTTTAATCATTCTCCACTACTAGTTGGTACACTTACAGTAAATAGCAGTAAATACAGTAGATGCATATAAATGTATAGGTTCTAAACAGGTGCAGAGAATGAAAGCTGACACAGTGTACTAGCTTATATCCCAGGCACTTCACCCAACAATGGAGCTTCGTCGGGGGTGTCATCATATTGTTCACTGTGGGATGTGCTTAGCATGTGTGGTCAATCCTATAGTTTAAGCTTAAACAAAGGCTAAGGCATTTCTTTGTACAGTGCTTACATGGGCTATACTGGAAACCTGTTAGCTCTGTCCAGGGCTATAGCATTCAGTTTCCAATGTGTCTCCTTTTGTGTCACTTGCAAAGCAAAAGTATCGCAAAGTACTTTGCACCCCACTATAGGCACAATAACAAATAGCACCCGAAGAGCTGAAATCATGGACAAAAACTACTTCTGCACCCAAATCCATCCCGACTGAATAAAAGAGCAGCTGGGATAGTAATGTTTTAAATGGACATTTGATAATGCAGAAATGGTTAACTCCAACTAGACTAGTTTTTGTGAAAAACTGGATTCTGAGCGTAAAACACTCATTTTTTTTTAGTTTACTCTGAAGCTTGCTTTACAGACCACCCATTTGAAAAGATATTAAGTCTGTACAGGCTTGGGTCCAAACATTTCACTTTTTAATGTAAACACACCTCCATGCGAAGACTACCTGTCTTATAAAGGTCATCATTATCTGGTCTTTATAATCTTTTACACAAAAAAGGTTTTAGTGTATTCTTTTACACAGCGTGTGCCAACTCTCCCTAGGCTGCTTATTATATACAGGTCTGCTTTTAATAGTTTTTCTAGTTTTTTCAAACATGGTAGACGGGGAGGGTCTCATTCCACATGAGAAACCACTCCATTAGTTTCTTAAGATGTCTATTTGTTTTTGGTTGTTTATTTGATGAAATTCCAACCAACATTTAAATAAATGAGCCTGCTTTTTTGTAATATAGATCTGAAGTTATTTTCATGAAAAAAGCATAGATAGTGGCAAGTTGGGGATGAACATAATTCCAAAACTTTCAAATCAGAATCCAGTAAGGTTACTCTACCCCTCTCCACCCACATATTACCAAACACATACTATCTTAACCACAATTCAAAAAAAGAAAACAGTTCCCTTAAAGAATCAATATTGCAAAAAATAATTTTTTAGATAAAATAATCTTACTTCTTTGGTTGTCAGGTATTTTACTTGTGATTTTAGAGTGGATTAACTGTTTTTTGGGGTGGGAGGTTTTATTTTAACTATTTTGTGACTTGTCTTATCATGTGCTTAGCCAGGCCTTATCTAATCTACTCTGCAGATCAGCAGTGGGAATGGCACCCCTTTGTAGGATTCCCTTGCACCTGCTTTCAGCCATACTCAACTGCTGCAGGAGGCTGGGGATTCTTCAGGGGCACTGTTCAAAATGTAGATCGTATCCGTGAGCAGACTTTGGGGATAGGATCAACAGTGTGGTATCCAGGAGGCACCTGGGGAGCAGACATTATCTGGAAAGGGATCTCCCCTGCCTGATTCCTGTTCGTCGGGCTTCTGAGCTTTCCACTCAGCAGGTGGCTAATGGACCAGCCGACTCGACTTCTCCACATAGGGCAATTCTTTGTAACACCAGGTCTCTTAGGAATAAAATGGCCATAATGGAATCCTTCATTGTGGATTTCTCTGCAGACCTGGTATGTGTTACAGAGACCTGGCTGGAGGTCAGCTTGGGCCCTGTGCTTGAGTCATCCATTCCCCTGGGTTTACCCATGGTACATTGCCCTTGGGAGGAACACAGAGGGGGGTGGGGTAGTCATCTGTTTTAGATCCACTCTGGGACTGATGGCATACCCCTTGGGTTTGACCAGATTGTCTGAATGCATGGCCATAAAAGGTGGGCCAGGTATGAGTTGCAGGATCGTGCTTATAGACCATCCTCCAGGTTGTGGACATGAATTCCTGCAGGAGCGAGAGACTTTCATGGCCAATCTGGTTTTGGGGTCACCCAAACTTTGGTTTTGGGTGATTTCCCACTCTTGGGACAATGACGAAACTTCTCTTTTTTGCAATGCATTTCCTCCAGGTGATGTAATCCCTGGGCTTGGTACAGGTGGTTGCTTCTGGTACTCACCAACACGGCCATGCCTTGCATCTGGTCTCCTCAATGGGTCTTGACATTACTGATGTCAGGGCCAATCCAGTCACCTGTTTGGATCATCATATTGTTCAGTTCCTCTGCAGGGCTCCCCACTTAACTTACCCTGTGGAGATGGTGAGATACCACTCTGTTAAAAACTTTGAGTTTCAGAGCATCCTGGCAGTACTGGACATCTTGAATTTGAAAACAGCTTGTGCGATGGAAGCTGATGCAGCTGTGGAGGGTTATAGTTTAACCCTCTCAACTGCCATCGACTCTCTAGCACCATTCCGTGTACCACTCTAGACCTCCCGACTCAGGTCGCCCTGGTATGATAAAGACCTGAGGAGGTTGAAGACTAAAGGGCAGGGGTTGGAGGATTGTTGGCAGAGGTCCTGTTCAGAGGAGGACAAATTGGTGCTAAAAACTCACTACGGTGAGTGTCAGCAAAAAAACACTCAGAAAAAGGCAGCATTCCTGTCATGGGTGATTGCTATTGGGAAAAACAGGCTGTATCAGCGCTTCAGCACTGTGGACAGACTGTTAAACCTAGTCTGTCTGCAGTCTTGTAGAGTTTTTTCTCTCAAGAAGTGTGAGGAGTTCAATTGATTCTTCCTGGACAAGGTGTCTCCTATCCAAGCTGGGATATCCCCAAGCAGCCTGTTTTCAGCTGACAGTATCTGACTTTTTCAGACTATAGGCACTCCATTTCTGTGGGCTGAGTTAGAGCCAGTTTCTACAGATGTTGTTTCCCTAGTGGTTTCCAGTTTGCACCCCACCTTCTGTGCATTGGACCCTGGGTTGACCAAGCTTCTCTTAGAATGTGGGACTCGCTTGGTCCAATTGTGGTGCAGATTATCAGGGTGTATTTCCATTGGCCCTTAAAAAAGCCATGGTGAGGCCTCTCCTTAAGAAGGCTTCTATTGACTCTGATGATCTCTCCAAATACAGACCTGTCTCAAGCATTCCTTTTCTTGGGAAGCTGATCAAGAGGTTGGGGCGGTGCAGCTGGAACAACACTTTGAGAAACATGACATATTCTAGCCCTTTCAATCAGGATTCCAGCCGTCATAGTATGCAAACTGCCTTAGTCAGGGTGCACCATGATCTCCTCCTAGTGAGGGACAGTGGTCATCATCCCATTGTTGTACAGCTAGACCCTCCTTGGCATTTGATATGATGGCTCATAGGGTGTTGCTGGATCATGTGAGGCACTAAGTGGGACTCTCAGGAATGGTGCTGCAGTGGTTCAAGTCCTACATATCTGGCAGAATATAGCAAGTTGACATTGGCTCTTTTTATATCGAGCAGTGCTGCACACAGCTGTGGTGTGCCTCAGGGGGCAATCTTGGTCCCCATGTTATTTGTTGTATACATGCTGCTGCAAGGTGAGATCATTAGATGCTTGGCCTTGCCATTTCAATGCTATGCCAATGACATTCGGCTGAATGAATCTTGTGCCCCTGACGATTGTGCAGCTGTTTCCCAACTGAATGAGTGCTTTAGGGAGATCCAAGATTAGATGGTGGCTAGCTGGATTAGGCTTAATACATCGAAAATGGATGAGCTACTGTTGGAACCGGGTTGGTCAGGTTCAGCGGTGCTTAGCAGTAGCGCAGCCCTCCCCTTGCTGGATGGCATTGCTCTTCGTGCTGTTGATAGGGTGATGAATCTAGGTGTCATTGTGGACTCCAAGTTGACCCTGGAGCACCAAGTGCTGGCCATCATCTATATTGTTTTTAACCATCTTAGTAACATCACCTGGTTCAAGCCCTATCTTGAACCGACCAACTTGACAACTCTGGTGCATGCCTTAGTCATGTCTAGGCTGGATTACTGTAATGCTCTGTACCTTGGATTGTCTGTGGAGCTTGTGTGCCACCTGCAGCTAGTTCAGCTGGTTCTTGTGGTGGTGTGGCTGGTAGCTGACATGTGCAGTTTGAGCATATTATGCTTGTTCACCATGCTGTCCACTGGCTACCGGTTCAATGATATCAGCTTCAAGGTTTGCTTGTTGACATTCAGGACCATGCACAGTCTGGGTCCAGGCTACCTGTAAGAGTTCCTTGTTCCATAAATTCGTGCTCATGCCCTCAGCTCGGTGGAGGTAGATCTCTTGACCATTTCTACAAAGACTGGAGAAACATGACATCTATGAGCCCTTTCAAACAGGTTTCCGGCCTCGGCATAGTATGGAAACTGTCTTAGTCATGCGAACCAGCCATGCTGCATCCACAAAGGGACTTGGGCCCTATTCTCTGTGTCCTGCTCTCTCAGAGCCTTACATTATCCAATAATTTCTCTTGCACTTATCATCTATTTGAACAATATTTTTAGTGTCATGTTCAGGGGCACTGTTTCTGTCTCTTCTCTGTACATGCCACTGAAATGTGACACATTAGTGCATATTTCCATGCCTGACTTATTGCTTAATTTTGTAGTAAGTGATGCTTTTGGCTAGTTTGTACTGCTTGTTGTCAACTGATTTATTATTTGTATATGCTGTTGTTTCCCACCCCATTGTATGTAACCTCCTGGGTCATGCATGAAAATAGGCAGCTTTGCTGTCTAGCACACCTACCTGGTCAACAAAAACTAAATAACTAAATGGCCATTCCTCGAGCATGACTGGAATCCTCGAGTGTTTGGTGTTGTGACTCTCATTCTTGGAATGTCCGTCCCTGGAAAGTGAGAGCTGCTCCTTCACTGGCTGCTTTTTAACACTCTTAAAAACACATTTCTTAAATCTAAGTTTGACCTGGATTCTTGTTTCTAAAATCTCTTAGTATTTTATTGAATTGTTTGTTCATTTTTATGTTTGCTTGTACGCATGTGCAAGAAACATAGTGCCATCATACGAGTTTTCCAGAGGTGTGTCAGCCTCTTCCAATTCAGTCAGTGTATTTGCAGGCGTGGTTGCAGAGTGCCAATCACTGCTCCAGCTGTCTATGACAGCTGAAAAATGCAGTGGCATACAGTTGAAGGAGAGCTCCACTTGGTGAGCAGAGCTCTCCCTCTCCCACACCACCAGCGTGCACGCTGCGCACACTGCATGTTCATGCGCCAGCCCCCTCCACTGTCGACCAGCGGGGGTGCCCAATCCCCATCGGCCCACCCCAAAGCATCTGGGTGCCATGCTGGGGCCCACACCAGCGTGGTAAAATGATGTAATGGCTGACAGGGTGCTCAATCCCCGTCGGCTCCACTGTCTCCCCCATGCTGTTGCCGATGGGGTGCCCAATCCCGACTTCACTGTCTCCCCTCTCCCGAGTACAGGTGCCACGCTGAGAGCCCACCCCAGTGTGGCAACAGATGCCATGGCCGATGGGGGTGCCCAATCCCCGTCGGCTCCAGGCCCCCAGCCATCCTTCTGCCATGCTGGGAGCCCACCCCAGCATGGCAAACATCCGCTGCCATCTTTTTCAAAAATAAAACCCGTAAAAAAAAAAGGTCCCTCGCAGTCTCCCTGCCCCCCACAACCGCACTCCACCCACTGCACACCCTGCCTCCTCACACACCCCTCACCCCAGACTTACCTCTGGAGTCCGGCGCGATGATCTTCGGTGGACCGGGAACACGTCTGCACTCTTCAAAGCCGACCACGAACTGAGGAAATGCCAGTAAGCTGTATAATGGGATAGATAGGGTTTTTTTGACTTTATTGCATATCTCAGGCATTTTTTGGAATTTTTGCACCAAATTTTCAACATGGGGTTTTTGGGACCCCTCCTCATGAATTCTTGCATTGTCATGGCGTTACTCGGTCCCGAAGGGTGATTTCGCAGCCACTGTGCGAAATCACCTTCCGAATGATTAATGAAGCGACACTGCTAGTGTTCATAATGTGGGCTCTCAAAAGCCTATTTTGAAAATTTGGTAGTAAGTCTTTAAAATGATTGTTTACGAGCATGCGGTAGTCTTATGCACACTGTGAAGTTTGTGAAATATCAATATTTTCACTCCAGATTTTCAACATTGCCATTTTACCACACCTCCTTATGAGCAGTACAGCTGTCATCTTTCACATCTCACCCAAAAAGTGTTTCCGCCCATGTAGTGCACAGTGGCGCAGTCGGTGTGCAAAATCAATGTACGGGACACATTAAGAAAATCACAGTGATACTGTTCATGAGCAGACGTCTTAAAATGGCTATTTTGAAAATTTGGTGAAAAAATTCCTAAAAATGACTGTTTTACGAGCGTGCGTTGCAGAGTTCCTATGAAACGCTCATAAGTTCGCAAATTTTCAGTATTTTCACTCCAGATTTTCAACATTGCCATTTTACCACACCTCCTTATGAGCAGTACAGCTGCCATTTTTCACATCTCGCCTACAACGTGTTTCTGCCCATGTAGCGCACAATGGCGCAGTCAGTGTGCGAAATCAATGTATGGGACATGTTAAGAAAATCACAGTGACACTGGTCATGAGCAGAGGTGTTAAAATGGCTATGTTGAAAATTTGGTGAAAAAATTCCCAAAAATGACTGTTTTAGGAGCGCACGTTGCGCAGTTCCTACGCATGCTGGCAAGTTTGCGAATTTGTAATATTTGCACACCAGATTTTCAACATTGCCATTTTACGCACTTCCTTATGAGCAGTGCAGCTACCATTTTACATCTCATCCAAATGTGTTTCCGCACATGTAGTGCACAATGGTACAGTCGGTTTAGAAAACAATGTTTAGGGCAGATTAAGAAAATCACAGTGACACTGGTCATGAGCAGAGGTCTTAAAATGGCTATGTTGAAAATTTGGTGACAAAACTCCATAATGACTGTGTTACAAGTGAGCATTGCGCAGTTTCACGCATACCCTCATAGGTTCATGAATTTGTAATATTTTCAGTCCAGATTTTCACCAGTGGTGTTTTTCCACACCTCCTTATGAACAGTACTGCTGTCATTTTCCACAACATGGCCAAAATGTGTTTTCACACTTTCAGCACAGAAATGTGTGGTTGCTGTGGGAAATCATTGTTCAGGACAGATAAAGAAAATCACACTGACACTGTTCATATTTGGAGGTCCCAAAATGTATGTGTTAACAATCTACTGTAAAAAAATCCCCAAACTAGTTACATTATGGGTGTGCATTGCACAGTTTCTACGCACGCTCGTGACTTCACCAGTTGTTTTAAGATTTTCACAGCAGATTTTCAACATTGCCATTTTTTACACCTCCTCATGAACAGTACTGCTGTCATTTTCACATCCTGTTCGGAATGTGTTTTTGCACCTGTGGTGCCAAATGCCATAGTCGCTGTGCAAAAGCAGTTTTCGGCTAACAAGCTGATATTGCCACTGTTCATGAGGTGGGGTCACAAAAAACCATATTGAAAATTTGAAGTGAAAGACCAGCGAATGCCTGAGGCATTAGGGTTTCCGAATAACGCCCCACCCTGTAGAGTATGACAGGCATCAGGGGTGTGACTTGGGATTCTTGCCTGCCATGCTCATACCATTCCACCCCCACCCACACCCTGCAGCCAGTGAGAGGCATCAAGGTGTGCCTCGGACTCTTTGGGCCCAAACTTCACTCCATTCTCCTATACCGCACCCATCTCACCATATTTCCTGATGGAATGGGGTGCGCATAAGGGCCAAAGACCCCAAGGCACACCGTGACACTTGTCAGCGTCTGCAGAGTAGGGTGTGTTGAAATGGCGTGGTCGTTATGCCTGACGACCCAAAGGCACACCCCAATGCCTGCCACTCTCTACAGGGTGGTGGTGGGGTTGGCTTCAGTTCAATACTTCGCTGCCATTCCTATTATGCAGCTCTGTAACTTCTACACTACCAACGCCAGTGCCAGCAAGCAAACATTCGGCATTGACAAATGCTTGTTTCTATTTATCATGAGGTGCCCAGAGCCTCTGGGAACTGGTGCCATACAATCTAAATAAAATTGCCTTGCCTAGTCAGCAGTTACTACAAAAAAATCAATACACCATTTTCTTTTCAGTTTATGTTATTCCTGCTCTGAAATATGGGGGTGAGAATTCACAAAAAAAGGAATGCAAGCCAGCCATGCTGCATCCGGAAAGGGACTTGGACCCTGATTAGTGCACGCACTTTCTTGCATTGTTCATATCCATAAGCTGTGTTAAAAAAACTGTGGATGCAATCATGCAAGATGCAACTGCATCCAAATGAGGTTGAAAGGAACACACAATAAGAAGCACCAGTAATGATTCATGGACATGGAGCGTCTGCAGGCTTAAATGTCACTGCAGCAGTTATGGGGTAGTCTGGGTACAAATGTAAATCTTGAAGGTATGGCAAAGCACCCTGAAATTTACTGTAGTATAAAGTACTCCTATACTCATGTCTAATGAGCACGGTGAGCCTTAGTTGACACTCTCTCCAATAGGATCAAGGGAAGCCGTGGCTGTGTCACAACAGGACATTTGGGGTATGTATCCAACAAGGAGCAGCATGGCAGTATTAAACTGGACCCTCTTCATTTGCCTGTGGTGCTTCTCGTGCAGGCCCAAGCTGGGCATCGGCATTTCAAAATAGGACCTCCCCCTCCTCCTGCATGCTAAGCAGTATTACCAGTGTCATATGCTGTTCTATCTTCTGTAAGTGAGCTAATTTGTTAGCCTGCTTAGATAGCTGTTTGTGGTCTACAAGCTGTGTCCATGGTACACTTATTCTCCCATCTTCCCTTGCTTGTCGACTTAGTTACTGGGGCAATAGCGTTAACAATTCTGAATTTAACACCATCCTTGCACACATATCTATAACTTTAAATAATTTTCACCTCTGTTGCTTAAACTCTTAAGAGGGCTAGATGCAAGTGAACTGCTTTGTGGAAGCAGTTATCTTTGTGAATATAGACAACACTCATTTTGGAAAGTGTGTCCCTTTTTTGGAAGCAGCATGTTAACTTTAGATGTAACTTTGGCTTGCATCCACTCTGGAACTTTATGAATCCAGCCTGGGGTTTGAAGTTTTTAAAATGTCCTCCTCTCTTGCTATATCCATCATAATACATTCCTCCTCTCTTGTCATATCCAAAATTTGTGTTGTGCTGTGCTGTTTACTGCTACATTCTGTGCTACCATCATCCTGACACATATACAGTATGAACAAATGATCCTAATATGCACTCTTAATTGATGGTGGCCCAAAATAGGGTTGCAGCAAGCTCCCCATTGCACCACCACCACAAATTACCATACACAAATTCCTTTGTCACCAGGAGATGGAGACACCTTGGTGACTAATGAGCACTGCAAATATGGTGACCAGATGTTCAGCTGCACAGAGTTTGTGCTAGTGAACCTACCTAACTGTGCCATCCATGGATGTGTACATGGCATAGCACCAGTCCCATGTTTCTACATCTGGTCAAGAGCTCTGTGTACATTGTGCTACTACTGCTGTAGTCCTTTGCTTAACCACCCAACTCTCAGTTGTAGGTCTGCTTGTGAGCCATTAAGTCCCTGATTTTTACCACCATCCTGTGGCTTTCCTGGTGGTCCACTGCAACCAGTCCTCCAAATCCATCAGCAATGCATCCCTTCATTCCCTAGCATTTAGCAGAATACCCACTCCCTAGCCACATTCTTCCACTGCATCTATTTTTTGTTTCAGTCACTCGCTGATCTGCATCCCCTGCTGACTCCTTGGCTGTAGGCAAAGCATTCTGAAATCCTCTGCTGAGCACTTCCTTTCTATAGGATTGTAGTTCTATAGGTAAAGGGTCTTGAAAATGTCTAACCATGCTGAGAGAGCTTGTAACTCTGTTTAGGCATGTCGCAGTTGGTTTTGCAAGATTAGCAACTGGTGCCAATTTGTTATGTCAACATATAGCTCCAGTCCCTAGTAACTATATACTGTATAGGGCCTTATCAGCTACATTCAATAAGAAAATGAAGAAGAAAATATTAGACAGATAGGCTGTTGGCATTCTAATTACATATGTTTATGTGCCAATAGAGCCCTGTCAAAAAAAGGATCAAATCCCAAACTAATGTCCTTACAAACCATATCAATGTTACAATGTTTTTTCAATATTCACAAAAAGAGACCAGTGCAAGTGGGTTCCGCCCTTCTGATTTGACGGAGAGTTACCAGGTGCTCTTGGATCTATGCCCAGGCCTCTGTTTGTTGGATCTATTTCCTGTGTCTCTAATGAAGACTGGAATGCCGGTGATCAGTCTTCAAAATCATCAAAGCATCTCAGAGGGAGGGTGTGTTTCCTATTGCTTTGAAAGAGGCAGTGGTATGACCATACCTAATGAAGGCTACTTTAAATTCTGAAAATTTCATGAGTTTTAGACCATTCTCTAACTTTCCCTCCAGGGCAAAGTTATTGAGAAAGTGGTGGCACTGCAGCTAAGAGATCACGTGAAGGAATTTGCCATCTATGAGCCATTCTAATCTGGTTTCCGTCCTCAGCATAGCACTGAGACTGCCCTGGTAAAGGTTTTAAATTATCTGCTTCTTGTGCAGGACCACAAAGAGATTTCTTTCCTAGTCCTTTTGGATATGTCATTGGTATTTGAGGTTGTTGAATACAAGGAGTTGGAGGCATGTATGAGGAGGATGGCTGGGGCAGTAGGAACCATACTGGATTAGTTCCAATCCTTCTTAAGTGATCACCATTAGCTGGTGATTTGGGGGAATTTTCAATCTTCTCACTCTGTCATTGACTGTGGCATAGCTTATGGTTCCATTCTGTCTCCTCTCTTGTTCATAGTGTTTATGTTCCAACTTGGAGAAGTGATCAGAAATTATAGCTTGGGTTTTCATTGCTACACTGATGACACCTACCTGTATCTACCTGTACCTGTACCTGAAAGAGTCTAACATGTTTCAATATAAGAAAAATAGCAGGACAAGAGGACAAAGCATGAGATTAGAGGAAGGCTGATTAAGGGGTAATGTGAGGAAGTTCTTTTTCACAGAAAGGGTGGTGGATGCATGGAACGCTCTACCTCAGGAAGTAGTGGATATGAATACAGTACAGGGCTTCAAATAGGCATGGGATAGGCATAAGGGAGCAATACAG
The DNA here is from genome assembly GCA_016271365.2 of Neoceratodus forsteri. NCBI lineage: Eukaryota > Metazoa > Chordata > Ceratodontiformes > Ceratodontidae > Neoceratodus > Neoceratodus forsteri. The sequence goes on from CM028131.1 coordinate 840,045,006, forward strand.
ATGAGTATGAATAGATAGGCCATAGACAGAGCAAAGGCCTATGGCACATTTATAAGGTAGAAAAAGAAATGGGTAGACTAGATGGGCCCTGCGGTCCTTATCTGCCATCAATGTTTCTATGTTTCTATGTTTCTATGTATCTTCTATTTAAACCTGAACAGAACTCCTCAGCGTCTGTACTTGAGAATGTGCTATCTGAAATCATTTAGTGGATGGCTCATAGCAGGCTGAAACTTAATCCTGGCAAAACAGAGATGTTACTGGTGGCATCAGATTGACTTAGGTCACCAATTTTGGAGAGCCTGAATCTCCCTATTTTGGGGGGAGACAAACACCAGGCTCAGCAGAGGGTTCATAATCTAGGGGTTACTTTTGAGCAATAGTTGTTACTTGTGCCACATGTGTTAGCTATGGTCAGGACTCCAGAGTGGTTTCTGTCATTTAAAGAACATAGCGGGGTTATAGCCTACTTTAACTGGGATGATCTTTAAACCATTGGTGGTAAGACGGTCTGAAAAGAGGGGTTCATTCATTTTTGGGTGAAAACAAATGTAGCACGGGAAAGCCAGATGCAGTCAAAGTAGCACAAGTGATGACAGCACCTGGCAACCACACCACAGACACAGATTGCGCAACTGATTTAGTGTGCACTTATGCAGGGGGCTATGCTATCAGCACATCTCATCAGGGGGAGCTGTGCCCTCTGCACTCCCCCTGAAATAAATATAATCACCTCATCCCTGGGTATATTGGGGAGTGGGAGGCAGAGTGACACCCTCAGCGCACCACGCCTGCAAGTCCTGGATGCCGACATGAGGTGCGCCCACATTACGGCATCCACATTACAGCACCCTAGTTCCTATGCCCTTTTGACTGGATACCAAAAAGAGCTAGGGCCAAGGATGTAAGGGGTAAATTCTTTCCCCCATTGAGGGGGTTTACCCACAGCCTTAGTTGTTTTATTTTTCGCTTGAAATCTGTGGCATAACCCCACCACTACCACGACTGACAGACAGCTGCTTCCAGTGCCTAGTTTCCTTGATGCCCACCTGAAGGCCTGACCCTTCCTTTTCATTTTTAAAGTTTGGCCTCTGTGCCTTAACTCAGCATGCCATGAACCCAGCACACCCTCATCAACACTACTCAGGCCTTCGCTTTTCAAAATTGTGCTAACCCCATAAAAGCCACAAAGAGAGTGATTAGTAAGCAACACTGCTTACTGCACATGCTGCATTTTGAAGGCACAGTCCTTCCTAGTAATAAATTAACATGATTGCTAAAACTGTTAGGGCCAGGTCCTACCACTTATGAAAGCAGTAAGTCCATGACCTTTGTGCCCCCCCATTCTAGAACCTATGCTTTTCACATTAGTGCATGCTTTTATCAGCTCTCGCCTAGATGACTTCAATGCACTTTACCAGGGCCTTCCAGCTCATCAGATCCACCATCTCTAGCTGGTGCAGAATGCAGCAGCTAGACTTGTCACCTCAGTGAGGAGGAGTGCTACGGTCTCTGCACTGGCTTCCTGAGAGATGTTGGATTGACTTTAAGATCCTTCCTCTGCCAGCTCAGTGGCATAATGGGCTGAGGCGCTATACGTGCCTTATCTTTTCCCATAGTGGCAACTCAAGTTTGCAGAAGAGCTCAGGTCACTGGGAACTGGCAGGTGGGTGGGTCAAGAGAGGATCGAGCAACTGCCCAGCAGCTCATCTCTCTTTGACTGGTCTGGCAGGCCTTTCTGGCTCCTGGCTGCCACCAGGTGGAGGCCTGATGAAAGCACCCATGCACAGCAGGCAAGATGCAAGTCAGGGGGGTTAGAAAGAGTTGTGGTTCCAGAATGTATGCAAGCTTCCACAGTCATGCATTGTCCTTGCCACTGTGGCACTGGAAGGAAAATGATCGAGGAAATCAAACAGACCAGGGGCTTCATGAAGCCTGCCAGAACATCCTGACCTGTTGGTGGGCCTTCTGGATTTGCATACTCTGGAAGGGGAGGACATCCCTCCCCTCCCTGGCCCCACTGTGGGGGAATCTACAAAGGATCTAGCCTCCCAAGCATGAAGGTGGAGATAGAGATAATGGGGAGTACCTCGAGAAACTTGGCTGAATAGCTACCCTGGTCTAGATCAATGAGGATAAATACTAAACTAGAAAAAAAATGTACTTCCCCTGACCTTTAACCCTTAATGGACTGAGACCACAGTACCTTGGTGAGCTCCTTGCAGCCCACCCCAATATCTGCGACTTACGTTCTACGGGCACTGGCATGTTGGTCATTCCAAAATCCAAATTAAAGTCATCTGGGGACAGAGCTTTCTCTGTAGCTGCCCCCTTACTCTGGAATGTCCTACCCATGGATATTAGGTTTGCCACATCTGTCACCACCTTTGAAAGTAGTTTGAATACACGGTGTATGTGCATCTGAACTGTTTGTAATGAGCTTGTAATGTTTGACACGAGAGTCCAGTATTATTTTCCTATGATGTCTTATGATTTAAAAGTTTGTTGTGATTATGTAAAGTGCCTTGATTTTTGAAAAGCATTTTTGAATATATTATCTATAATTATCTAAGCTAGGTGGTAAGGTATCAAATTTGTGATTAAAGCTGCTGCTCCACACAACACATGGGGTTGCTCAGTCTCAGACACAGCAGTATAAATATTTAAGGGGTTATTAAACTGTTTTCCATTAGCATTGCATAAAAGTAGTGATGTGGTTGTTATGTCACAATCAGTTATACAATTAAGTGATGTAGCTGAAAGTTAAATGTTGTCATCATTAAGGTAACACTGACCTGTGCTGGGACATTACACTGACTGTTTTATGATCCAGCCTTAGTGAAACATTAATGAAGGGATGAGAACCCAATCAAACCTTAAAAATGCTTTGTTGTTGATGTACAGACTTAGATGTGAACAGGCATGACGCTAAATTGATTCTATAATGTCTGTGGCTTACAAAACAAAATCAGACATTAAAAAATAAAAATGATATTTTTTCATTAAAATAATACAAAATTTGGGGTGAAAGATGTAATATTCTCATGCTCATTGTGTCATGGTTTCAATTCAAATGCTGTATCATCTTTACAGCCACATTGGTCAAAGGCAGAAATAGTGGAATTGTAAAAGGTTGAAATTACTGAAACTTAAGTAATTGGAAAAGAATCAACAGAAGATAAAGAACCTATTCTGATTGATGAAGACATTGAACAAGTAGGAGGAAAAAAAACTGAAACTGACTGCATACAAGTCTTTTAAATGTGTCTTTAACTGATGCACACAATACTGAGTCAGAAACCTTTTCAATAGAGCTAGCAGATATTAACATTAGTAAAGTAAATGCAGCAGAATCGTTGTTTTTACTGAAAAACAGATTTTGCAAAAAAAAGATTTTCCACATCAAAAACAATTGGAAGAAGATGTAGTGCCAGAGAATAATAACCTCTGCACACTCCTTGGGAAAGTCCAATCAGTAGCCAAGTCCATCCCAAGGCAGACCATTGCAGCATTAGCTCCGGTAACCCAGTCTCTACTAGGCCAAGGAGATAATGGAACCTCCTCTTGCCAAGCTGAAGCAGGCCCTAACCCTGAGGCCTTGTCTATTGCAACAACTACCAGTACCCAGGCTTCCCTGTATCCTATGCAGGACCCAAAACATGCCAGGCAAGATCCTGCTGGCATGTGTTTTCAGGGCCCACCTGAAGACACCAGTAATAGTTCAGATTGATAATTACATTCCCCAGTCTGTATTGTGAACAATATTACTATTGACACAAATGGGCAGCCTTGTACCAAGGCCATGGTCGGGGGCCACCAAATTGTTGTACTGTTAGATACAGGGGGGGGCTGTGTCTGTACTACATGATGAGGATCCAGCTAATTCCTCTTGGTCTGCTGGATGGAGGACCATTGCTCAAGGCGTGGATGGCACTAGGTTGCCTACCTACCACTTCATTGTACTCTGTATGGTGTTGGGAATCCTCAACACAAATCACACTTTTGACCTCATGGTATTACATCATCACCCCAGCATCCTAGGAATTGATTTCCTAGCACTACATGGCTGCATAGTAGATTTGGCCAATCGGCTTTTGATCCAAATCAAAGGGCAATATCATATGGTCAAGATTCCAGATTCCCATGTGGTTGCTGCCATTGCAGTCAATGACAAGGATTATGACATCATAGCTCTATTCCAGACACATGAATTCTTCAAAGAACTGTTACCCATTCTGCAAAAGCACCTTGATGTTTTCGCAACACACAAACATGATTGTGGGAGATTGCATACCATCACTGAAGTTCCAGGCCTTGAACATGACAGGCAAAGGCAATACCCTTTTCCTGCGGAGGCCTTACCATCACTCAGAGAAACCATTCAGTCACTTCTTCAGCAAGGTGTGATCAGGTCTTGTGTCTCAACCCTCAACTCACCCATCTGGCCAGTGAAAAAGCCTAATGGATCTTGGAGACTCATTACTGACTATAGGAGGCTTAATCAAGTCACTCCTAGCTGCTCCCATACAGTAGCCTCGGCACCAGATATGCTTAAACTGCTAACACTAGATCGTAAGTAGTTTAGCACTCTTGGTATTTCCAATGGGTTCTGGTCACTGCCACTTGGTCAGGAAAGCCAATACAAGTTTACTTTCACATTTGAGGGTCGTCAGTACACCTGGACCTGCCTACCCCAAGGCTTTCACAATAGCCCTTCCCTCTTCCATCTACACATGATGGATGCCTTGTAGGGTTTCTCTGCCCCACAATTTCTTCTGGAGTATGTAGATGACTTACTCCTGGCAACCGCTACTAAGGAGCAACATTTTGACCTCCTTAATGAGTTACTGACTCTCTTACAGACAGCAGGCCTCAAGTGCAGTCCTGCAAAAGCACAATTGTGCCAAGAAGAGGTAATCTTCTTTGGTCTGCATATCACAGAACAAGGCAGAAGCCTAGCCTGGAAGAAGACCCAAGGCCTACAAATTTGCCATTTCCTTCCAGTGTGGCAACACTCAGTCATTTCCTGGGAATGGTCAACTATTCCAGGGATTACATTTGTGACTTTGCATAAAAGGCCACCCCTCTGTATGAGCTTTTGAAAAAAGGATGTCACCTGGACTTGGGGTTCCATTCACACTAATGCTGTGACCCTTCTGAAACAGGCTCTGGCCTCTGCTCCAGCTTTGATTAAGCTCAATCCAGCCTTACCCTTCCATCTGGAAATGGCTACTCCAGACATTGTCATGTCTATGGTACTTGCTTAAAAGGTTAATGGCATTCTGTGACCTATTGCCTATGCTTTCCAGATGCTGTCCTCAGTGGAACAGAAGTAAAGTCTTTGTGAAAGACACTTTCTGGCTACCTGTTGGACTATTACATCATTGGGTATTTACCCATCGTTTTGCATACCAATCACACCCCCACAAATTTTATGTTGTCAGACAGAGTGAAGACGGCTCTGTATATAATACTCTTCTTCTCCAGGACCATGACATACAGGTCCACAATGCCAAAATGCCCTCAGTTTTAGCCCACGGCCTTCTGTACCAAGGAGCCCCACATGATTGCTCACTCCAGCCTCCTGATTTGCCTGATCCATGACCATTTCTTCCCACTACTCCAAAACTCTTGGCTGACATGTCCCTGTGTCAAGGGTTTTTCTGATGACTCTGCCTTGTACTACCAAGAAGAACAGATAGCAGGATTTGGAGTCCTCATCATGTATCCTAATGGTAACACTGTTTACGCATCCAAACGCTGCAGTGTTGCATCTTCTCAGTATGCAGAACTGGTGGCTGTGGCATGTGCTCTTGAACTGATACACCATGGTACCACAGATACCATTATCTTCACAGATTCCAACTGGGTCTGTTGCTCTCGGACTGAATTCTTACTGTTCTGGGAAAAGAACTCCTTCACCTCTTCTGATGGCACCCCTGTGAAATACAAAGCACTCTTTGTATGCATTCACAATTTGACTCAACAGTTTAAGCAGAAGCTGTTCATTCACAAAGTGAAGGCCCACTCAAAGTCTGATCCTTACCATGGTTTCAACAACCAAGCAGACACTCTTGCAAAAGAGGGTGCTAGAGGGGGGACATGTAGGATATGGCTCACCCTGTGGCTCTGAGAGCTATACATATAGCTGCTACAAAAAAGAAGAAAACTGAATCTTTTGTGCCGCTGGACTTGTCCACAGCACAAAAATCTGATCCTCAGCTGAAAGAAGTGTTCAGATACCTAGATAAAGGAACTGAACAAGAGCTACTGACAAACAACCCCTGCAAAAGACATGCAGACAAACTACATTCATCACATGACAACAAGCTGCTATGGTATCAACCCAATGACCTGAACTACAGGTTGTGGATGATTACCAAATCATTGTGATCTGAGTTCATCCATCAGGTCCAAGACACCCCGGCTGGAGGACACCAGGGGGTAGAAAACACAGTCCAGAGACTGAAACCTGTGGGTTGGTGGCCTGGCATCACTAGGGATGTTAAACATTACATCCATAACTGTTTAGTTTGTGCACAGAACAATCCTGCCCCAACCAAAAGGAATGCTAAATTACTTCCCTAGAGACAATCTGGTCCCTGGCATGCAATTCAAATTGATTTAATTGGCCCTCTGACCACCACCAGCAGGAACAATAAGTACGCCCTTTTGGTCATGGACCTATTCTCCAAATGGGTTGAGGCTTTTCCCACTCGTCAATGCACAGCGAAGGCAACTGCAAGAGTCCTGGTAGAACAATTATTTTCCAGGTGTGGCCTACCTCTTAAGGAAGATGCTGATCAAGGAATCAGCTTTACAGGTGATTTAATGCAAGAAACACTCAAGCTTTTTGATGTACACCAGGAGTTTCACATTCACTACCACCCTCAATCTTAAGGTCAGGTAGAAAGAGCCAACAGATGGATAAAGCAAATCCTATCCAAATTCATTGAGAACAATCCCAATTACTGGGATTCCTTTACTCCTTATGGCAATTAGGGGTATTCCTTCAGCCACCAACCAGTGCATGCTCTTCATGGTAACGATTGGTAGAACCATGAGATTACCTGAACACCTGTTGATTGATCTGAACACACCCACTGCAGACAGAGTGTCCATCGACACATATGTTGCAAAACTGAGAGATGACATCATCAAAACCCACTTATACGCTGCACTTCTTATGGGCAAAGCCCAACAGCAATCTAAGATGCATTTTGACAAACACATACGAGAAAAGCAAGTTGGAGACCAGGTAATGGTACTCAGATTTTCGCACCCTACTCATTCCTTCTCCAATAAGTGGGAAGAACCCTACCCCATCATTAACAAACTCAGTCCTACAGTCTACCAAGTTAGACTTACCAACCAGAAGAAACCTACTGATAAATGGCTGCATGTTAATCAGCTCAAAATGTACAATGGAGAACAATTACATTTCCTAATCAAATTGGGTGGAATAGTACCTACTAACCTTTTCTTTCTTCCTTACAGGTACCTATGCAAGATGGCTATCTTTTGTCTGATCCTCCTTCTAGTAGCACTCCCCTTTGGCCATGGCAAGAATATGAAAAGTATATCCAACTACAACAAATGTCTAAGGCAACTCCTTCCACATCTTAAATATCCTGAGGACAAATATAACACCCTATGAAACAAACCCACCACCATCTCGAAGGAGTCAGCATAGATGTTCCCAACAAATTAATCACTGTTTAGGAAGGCACGGACACCTACTTGACTGCCATGGTTGTAGCACCTGACAAATCATCCCTCCAAATTGAATTGCAAACTGACAGTCATGGACAGATACTTCCTGTTGCCCACCTTTAAAAAGGCACCTTCCAAGGATGGCCCAATATCAGAATTGCACCCAAATGGCACCCTATCTATCTGCCAAGCCAATTACTGACACACTGGTCTATACAATCGTACTGCTTTGATTGATCCCACCTTTTGTGATAAATACCCAGAAGACTCTGCAAGAGACTTTTGTATTTGCAATTATATGGTTACTGCAGCTATTTTTTTGCCTGCAGAACCCCTTACTAAAGCAGAATCTACTGACTGTCCCATACAGGAACCTGGCCCGCTTAGTGGTCTGACTGGCACCTCACTTCTGGGCACACTTGTTAATAATGTGCAATTTATGCACATTCATGTTATTTTTAAGCTCACACATTGGAATATGGCTGTATTTGGTATGTGTTCTAAAACTAACACTTCTAGGTTTTTCAGCATTATGTTATTAAATAGCCTTGCAGCATACCAGATATGCACACAACACCCTGTGGCTGGTACACATACTACAGAGCACTTAGGATTATTCAGGTCTAGACCTTACCCCATACTAAGAAAACTTCATCATGCAGGAGGCCTCCCACTGCTGATATCACTGGTGCCGCTGGCGCCTCTTCGGATCCAGTATGTCCATCTAGAACAGTGCAGACATTGCTGCCATTACAAGCAAACAGTTAAATTCCAGACTAGCATGAAGAACAATGCTTTACACCCTTTATTGCATGGTGTAGATGGATTAAGTCAGGAAGAGTGATACACTGGGTGGGATATTCAAAAGGGTTGCGCCATGCGCAATAGGGTTACGCTTGCGCAAGTCCGAAATTGTGCCATTCTGCGATATTCAGCAGGAGGCAGTTGCACCACTGAAAACATGCTAAGCAACAGCGCAATGCAAATGAATGCATGCTGAACTGGAGGGGGAGGAACCATGAATAAACTGCACAGCCCGATATTCAGCAGGCTGTGCAGAGTTGTGCAGGCGCAGCCCCCAACCTGCGCCTGCACAACTTTGAGCAAAAAAGGAGTAAGTCGAGGGCCACCCACAGGTGACTGCCACATTGCAGGGCACAACACAGCAGCTGCCACTTGTGGCTGGCCCTCAACCTACTCCCTGTACCCCCCTGCAGCCCAATGGTGGGCAAAGTGTAAAAATCCCCCACCCCCGACTGGCCCGATCGCGGGCAAAGCATAAAATCCCTCCTCCCCCGACTGGCCTGATCATGGGCAAAGCTTAAATAACCCACCCACCAGCCCAATCCACCGGGCAACAAAATTGCCCAGAACCTATCCTGGTGGTCAGTGGACGCTAAGCCCGATCGTGGGCTGATGAAGTTTGAACCCCGAAAATATCCCTGGTGGTCAGTGGACTGCTAAGCCCTGATTGTGGGCTGCATAATGTGGTGACACCCCAAGACCATGTCCCGGTGATCTAGTGTCCCCACCCACCCACCCACAAAGCCCGCCACCCGCTCCTCCCGGCGGCGGCGGGCGGCAGCATCCATCTGCCTGCCACCTGCCACCCGCCGACTGACTGTCTGGTAGGGCTGCACATCCATTGGTGCAGAGCAAGAGCCAATGGGCATGCAGCCGATACCGTACTAAGGCAGTCCAGATTTGTGAATGAATGAATGAATTCATTCACATATCTGGACTCGCTTTATGCGGTATGGGCTGCATGCCCATTGGCTCTGCTCTGCACTAATGGCGTGCAGCCCTACCGACAGTCAGTCAGTGGGTGGCGGAGTGGCAGGCGGTGGGAAGTTGCCGCCAACCGGCTGCCGGGGGGGGCCGGGTCATGGGGCTTTGTGGGTGGGTGGAGTGGGGTAGGGGGGACACTAGATCACCAGGGATATGGTCTTGAAGGGATGTGTTGCCACATTATGCAGCCCACGATCGGGCTTAGTGGTCCACTGGACCACCAGGAATATGTTTGGGGGGGTTTAAACTTCATCAGCCTGCGATTGGGCTTAGCAGTCCACTGGACCACCAGGGATATGTTCAGGGGGGTTAAACTTCATCAGCCCGTGATCGGGATTAGCGTCCACTGGACCACAAGGGATATGTTCGGGGGTTGTTTTAAACTTCTTCAGCCCAGCGATCGGGCTGGTGAAGTTTATTAGCATTTGCCACGATTGGGCCAGTCGGGGGACTTTATCTTTGCCCGCAATCAGGCCACTCGGGGTGGGGGATTTTTACACTTTTGCCGATTGGGCTGCGAAGTCGTCGGTCCCCGATGGCTGCTGCCTGGCAGGGCGCCAGGCGCAAGTCCTCGGGGATCGATGCACCTGCATGCTAATGGCATGAAATGGGGCCATAAATAGATGCAAATGGCCCCCCTGTGCCTTGCATGAATTATGGCCCCATTTGCATGTCACCTTTTGAATATCAGAAATTTGTGCATGGCGCAATGGTACTTGCGCCACCGCAGCTGAATGCTCCACTCTGACCACTTGCGGTGGCACAAGTACCACTGCGCCATGCACAGTGGCTGTGGCTGGGGGGTGACATTCAAAGGAGTTGCTCAATAGCGCAACTCCTTTGAATATTGCCCCGGCCACACCCCTGCTCAACTATTTTGTGCAGTGCAAGGTCTTGCGCCACAAAATAGTGCAGTTTGAATATCCAGCCCACTGTGTACAACGTGCATGACATTGCCAAAAGTGTTAATGACACTAAGAATAAAATCAATGCATTTGTTTCCCAGAATAACAAGGAAGCAGACAAGCAATATATTGCCAGGGAACTTTCATGCTCTGCCTAAGGCTCTTATGTCATAACCTCTATCAATAATCTCTTCTGGTATCTGGAATCTGGATGTATCCCAGATATTATCCATGATAGTAGACTTGCTAAATGGTACTGTCCACACTGTAGATCCACTGCTTGTATTACAATGTGTATGTCTAAATCTGTTGCTATAACAATGTCTATTGCTAGAAATCTAGGTTATGTCACACTCCATCCCAACAGGGGCCCATGTTACACTGCCAACCACTGCACCATCCATGACACCATGTTCGTGACCTTCACTGTCTTCTTGCCACGTTTTGATCCAGAGACTGCCATCTTTGACAGACTGGCATCCATCCATTCCACTGGGTATCTCGACAAGGACATCTGCCAAGAGAGAATCGACCTTCCACCTCTTCTGGTCTTCCATCCCATGCTGGAAGCTTGGGCGGTGCCTCATACAGACTGTTGTGCCAAAAAGGGATATCACTACTTATGTTGCTGTGACGTGTTGAATGTTATCAACCTGGTTTGTGGATACTCACCAGACAGCATTGACTGGTCTTTTACTTTGGACCTGGACATTCCTTCAAATGAAACTGATACCCCTAGGGCAACAGCTTCTTCAATTTCAGCTACATCATCACCAGTGGGCAAAACTGGACAGCTCTACCAGAACTACGCAGAAGAGGTTCATCACTTCACTATCAGACTCACGAATCAATCTTTCACCTGCCCAATTCACCTGCAGAAATGGAGGATTCCTACAGCAAATATGTCATATAATTCTGATGGTCAGTACTGTGTGGTTACTAATTATAAATCTTTCTCCTTTGGATCTAAAACTTGTGACATACAATTTCCTAACTTCTGTTTTATTCCTCATCAAACTACTATAATTGGTCATACAGTAATCACTCCTGTCCCCGTCCCGGAGCCAGTAATCACTCCTGTTCCCGTCCCGGAGCCTGATGTTATTGATACTGACTCTGAATATTTGCTTGCTCTGTTTCAATGTTTGCCCATTTTCAATGTCCATATTGATCCCTTGACTTTGTCACTTAAAACACTTTTAGATATAGAAAGGATACAAATCACATCTACATCAGCAATAACATCTCCAGAGTTGGAGAAGCCCTTAACTCCCTTATCCATGATGGTGATCTAAGCACCGCACTTTCCAATACATGGTTAGAATTAACTTGTAAAGGTTTTGTTATTGTGCAACTGTTTTTGATTATCTTTTTGATACTGACTCTTTGCTGTCTATGGCACACTCTAAAACAACACCGTGAACAACTCAAATTCCTTTACAAGGCTCATGCGTAGGGTCATAAATGATGGATCTTGCACCCACAACTTACCCATTAGTTGTTGCCTTTTCAGTAAGGCAACAAGGGGGGAATGTTACATTTGGTTCCCACACCTTTGCTGGCAACCCACTGTGTACTGCTGACAATATATTTTATGTTACTTATAATCAGTACTAACATTTAGGGCATTGGCACTTACCGTAGAAGAGTAAGTTACCAGTGACATAATTATGATTATTGCCAATATTATTACTATGCTTATTATGGAAATGCATAAGTAATGTGCAGAGAATACATTTCTGTGTTCTTTGTCTATCTTCTGAGAAGTCATTGTATAGCCTACACTGCCATCTTGAGGATTTATGTAACATCACACCTATTTCCTGTATTTTGCATGAGTTCTTAGTTCTTATCTTAGCTGATTTTACACTTTTTGTATATGTCTAGATACACTGTAGAGCCACCTCATTTCTGACCAATAGGGCCCATTCTGTTTATCTAACTAATATACGTATGAAATAATAGTTGCTATGGTATTTATCATAGTATGTAACCTGCTGTATTACGTATTCTCTCTGAGACTGTCTTCATACCCTGGGGTACTGGGAAACTCTGGCTCCCAGTGTTTATTTGGTAAGACCTGTTTTAGGGCATAAGTCTGCTTTTTGTGCAATAAACACATTTATTACCACATATGTTACTTGTCTGTTGTTTCTTCTGCTGGTTTATTACCACCAAGAACCTGAGGAGGGCTTAGACCCCTGACAATATAATCCCAGGTGGAACAATGATTCTGTATGGTTGAGATATTCACAGAGTGTTGTATCATATTTGCCTCCTCCCAGAACTGCAGTGTGGATATACTGTAGAGGCAGAAAAGGCAACCCACTATAGGTCTACAAAAAGGTGGTGCACCAAAAAAAAACAAAAAAAACTATAGAAGAAAAACAACAGGCAATGGTGCACCCACCAGAGACCTCTTTTGAAATGTGCACAATGTGTAATAGCATACAATGAAACACATTTAAAGCCTCCAAAAATTAGGAATACTCAGACTTTATTTCCAGCCCCTTATTAGTTGCACAGTAGAAAATTGAACAATAAAAAAAATTGTTTAAAAGCACAAAATCACAGCAAGACAAACAAGCATTTGTCAGTGCCGAATGTTGTCTTGCTGGCATTGGCATTGGTAGTGCAGGAGTTAGACAGGTGCATAATAGGAATTGCACTGAAGTATGGAACTGACGTCAACCCCACCCCACCCTGTAGAGACTGACAGGCATTGAGGTGTGCCTTTGGGTCATCGGCCATAACGCTCATGCTATTTCAACTCACTCTACCCTGCAGACTCCAAGTGTCACATTGGGTCTTGGGGTCATCAGGCCTTATGCTCACCCCGTTCCATAAGGAAATATGTTGAGATGGGTGCAGTATAGGACAATGGGGCGAACTTTGAGGCCGAAGAGTCCAAGGCACACCTTGATGCCTGTCACTGGCTGCCGGGTGGGGGTGGGGGTGGAATGGCATGAGCATTATAGCCAACAATCCAAAGTCACACCTCTGATGCCTGTCAGTCTCTACAGGGTGGGACGTTATGGTTAGAAACCCTAATGCCCTGGGCGTTTGTTGGTATTTCCACTCAAAATTTTCAGCATAAGGTTTTTGTGACCCCAGCTCATGAAAGCATTTGGGACCTCTGCTCATGAACAGTGGCACTGTGATTTTGTTAATCTGTCCCGAACGTTTATTTCCCACAGTGACTGCACCATTCTGTGCCAGATATGTGAAAACACATTTTGGGCAGGATGTGAAAATTGACAGCTACACCATTCATAAGGAGGTGTGAAGAAATGGCAATGTTGAAAATCTGGAGAGAAAATATTAAAACTTCTCGAAGTTATGAGCGTGCATGGAAACTGCGCAACACACGCTTGTAACACAGTCATTTCGTGGAATTTTTTCACCAAATTTTCAACATAGGCATTTTGACACCTCCACTCCACTCATGAACAGCATCACTGTGATCTTCTTAATCTGTTCCAAACATTGATTTCCCAAAGTAACCGCACCATTGTGGGCCAGGGCTAGGTGTCAGCATGGCTCAGTTGGTAGCACATCCCCCTCTAGACCAGAAGGTTATGGGTTCTCGTCCCACACTGGGATTGGACTTGCACCTAAAAATCACTGGCATCCGAGTGCAGTATTAGGGGGGTGCTGTACTGCTGGGGTGTGCCGTCCTTCAGATGAGATGTTAAACTGAGGTCCCTTCTACCCATCCTAGTGTTGTCCTGGTGGGTGTCCAGGTGGAAGTAAAAGAGCCCAGGGAAGTCTTCGCAAAGAGTAGGGGACATTCCCAGTGTCCTGGCCAACATTCCCCTTCCCATAAACTGGTTCATACAATTATCCAGGCTGTGTGTGGGTGATGATGTCCGATTTTGCCACCACTACACATTCAGTCACTTCACTACCAGTCTAGCATTGCTTGTAAAGCACTTTGGGATACACTGTGTATGAAAAGCGCTATATAAATGCTGATTCTTCTTCTTCTTCAGATTGTGAAAACACAATTTGGGCAGGATGTGAAGAATGACAGCTGTACTATTCATAAGAAGATGTGGAAAAATGGCAATGTTGAAAATCTGGAGTGAAAATATAAAAATTTTACGAACTTACAAGCGTGCGTGGAAACTACGCAACAAAGTCATTTCTCAGAATTTTTTCCCCAGATTTGCAACATAGGCTTTTTGGGAGCCCGCCTCATGAACAGTGGGACTGTCGTTTTCGTTAATTGGTCCCAAAAGGTAATTCCACGCAGTGACCGCAAAATCACCTTTCGGAACTGAATAACAAAATGACAGTAACTAAGTTCATTAGGTGGGGTCCAAGAACCTCATGTTGAAAACTTGGAGCCAAAAGTCACAAAAATGGCTGAGATATCCACCTAAGTTGACCCCCACTCCCCACCCCCCGTTGATGCCATTATACAGCTTAATGTGATTTTCTTCAGTTCGTGTTTGGCTTTTGAAGAGTTCAGACGTCTCCCACTTCACTGAAGATCGTCGCGCCAGGCTCTGGAGGTAAGTATGGAGTGAGGGGGGTGGGGTGAGGTGTGGTGCACAGAGGGTGGGTGCAAGTTGGGAGAGGGGATGCTCCTGACGCAATGACAAACCGTTTTCTTTTTTTTAGGAATGGACATCGTGGGAAGGTTTTCTTTATTTACAGGTGTAATAAACCAACTGTTGAGCACACTGGGGTGGGCTCCCAGTGTGCTACCTGTGTTTTTTGTGGACAAGGGACTGAAGCCAATGGGGACTGGGCCTCCTGCCTGCAAAGGAAGCGTGTCTGTGGGGGGTATGATGCCGAAGGGAATTGAGCTCCCCCATCAAAAAATGAATTGGGAAGGGGGCATGCCGACAGGGGGATTGGGTACCCCCAAAGCCAGCTTGCTGGGGATTGAGAGAGGTGGACAGCGACAGCCACCGCCATGTTTATTGAAATGTTTCAGCAGGCAAGGCACACCCTGCAATGATGGGGGGCTCCTCCATTGCAGCGGCGAATTTCTTTCAAGTTGGTGGCATGCTTCTGCACTGCTGTCATAGACAGTGTGCTCATTCATTGGTGCCACAGAGACCAGCCCAAGAATGCCGTGGTGCCATTGGCCACAACACGACAGCACTTCCACAACCTGCTACTCCAACAAGTTGTCACAAAATGTTACTTGCGCTGCGCATGCAAGACAACATAAAAAATGGGTAAATACAAGAGGGAGAAAAACAGTCCCACCAACTACAGCTATGGTTACCTATGAAGAAGCCCCACCCAGATGGGGAGAAATATAAAGATGTTTTCACCAGTAGCAGGCAGGAGACAGGAGTGTGGGATGTCGGTGCCGTGGGAGGGAGGGGGTCCATTAACCACTACCAGTCAGGCAAGAGGGCCTTAAGGTATGGTACAGGGAAGGGGGGAATATCAGCTGTGGTCAACTGTGTGCCCCCGACATGGCACTGCAACACCTCAGTGCTACCAGGTCTCCCTTGACAATGGCCACCTGTGCCTAGTCAGTTATACCCAGTAACCTATGTACAGTGCCATGTTACATCATGGTGGTGCTTTACAGGATGGGGGCTGCCAGGCTGGGGCTCTGGACTGGGGGGGAGAGGTGCACCAGGCATTGGGGGCACACCAAGTCAGACAGGGGGAGGCACCAATAGACAATGGGGATCTATGGGTACCAGCTTAGGGCAGCGTGTTGGTGCCTAAGGTGGTACGGTATGCACCGTGGGTGACCACATGTGCCATTCACCACCCTGACCCACGCCATACCACAGCGGATCCACTCTGGACTGAGGATGGGCATCCGATTAGCTGCCTGCCTGGATCCACAGCTCTGCCGCTGTCTGCCCTCCATGCATCTGCATGCCGAGAGAGTCAGGGCCGCGGACAGGTGACCAGCATCGGTGCATACCTGCTGGTGTGTACTTGTTCATGGGTGCGGAGCTACATGGACAGGGTACTCACCTTTAGCATGTACCTTACGCCCTTTGATGAATATGACCCAATATATATAAAATGTTGTGTATTCTTCTTAGTGGTTCCATTTCCCCTACTGTGGAGCAGTTGTGCCCATTTTTAGTGAGTGACAAATAATTTCAGGTATTTGGGGTGAACATCCCTACTGATCTGAATGATTATTTAAAATCAGTTATGAACCTCTACTACAAGCCACTCACATGGACCTTAATAGGTGGAATGACATTCTGCTCAGCCTGGTGGCAAGAGTTTAAACCACACATGTGACTGTCGTTCCATGCATGCTGTACCTGTTCTCATAGAAACATAGAAACTGTTGGCAGATAAGGACCTCTAGGCCCATCTAGTCTGCCCATCAACCCTACCAATCGCAGTCCCTCATCTTTCTGGAAATCACTGAACAAAGTGGTACCTAAATTTATTTGGGAAGGGAAAAAAAACAGGATTGCAGGGGAATTTCTGAAAATACCAAGAGGGGAAGGGGGACTGGGAGTCCTGTATTTCTATAGATATTACTTAGCTTGTTAAATATACCCTGTGCTGATTCAGACTCTAGACTCTACCTAGCTACAGTGGGTAGTACTGGAGCAGAGAAACCCTGCAGCAAGACGGGTAGGAGACATCCCTTTCAATTATGTAGATGGGCATACAGACAACCAGCTCACTGATCCCTGGGCAAGTGTAACGGTTAGAGCTTGGAGCAAGGGAATAGAATAGGATCACCGGAGCAACTGCACAGGGGAGGGAGCTGGATGTCATTGTCTACCTAGGGACAAATTACCTGGCTAAGAAAGGGATCACAGCAATGCAGGAAGAGTTTGTGGAGTTGGGGAGGAGCCTTAGACAAGTAGCATGCACGGTAACCTTCTCGGAGCTGCTGCCTGTCTATAGCATAGGTGAGGCTACGGTGCTCCACACCATGGGATTCAATCAGTGGTTGAAAAACTGGTGTAGAGCTCAGGGATTTGGCTTCATTGGGGACTAGGGGGTCCACCTGGAGTGATGCAGGTCTATACTGGCATCATGGGATGCATCTGTCCAGGAGGGGAACCAGGATCCTAGGTGATAGGTTTAAATGCTTCATTGGCAAGCATTTAAACTAGCCAAGGAGGGAGGCACTGGAAAGGAGCAGGAAAATCCTAGCCTCCCCCCAAAAAATGTCAGGGTAGTTAGTGAGGTAAACACCAAGATAGAGCTGTCGATAGGGAGAAGGACAGGGTAAATGGAGAAAGTGGCAAAGGCATTAAGGACAGGAAGAGGCAAAAAGGAGTAAGGCCATCAGGAAATGGAGGGTAATGAGTACCAATGCCCGTGGTCTGGACAACAAGCTCCCTGAACTGGTGGCCTTGATGGAAGAGGGATGCCTGGATATGGTAGCAGTCACAGAAACATGGTACACAGAGAACCATGACTGGGATGTTAATATACCAGGGTACATAACCTACAGGAGAGACAGGAAGGGGAGAAGAGGGTGAGGAGTAGCTCTCTATGTAAAGGAAGAGATAAAAGCAACTGAACAAAAGAGTAAACAGGGAGGAGAGGAGACACTGTGGGTCATCTTAGAGACTGGAAATGGTACCACAATCCGCACAGGGGTTGTATACAGAACCCCATGTCAGGGTGAGGGAATGGACAAGGATATCATAGAAGGCATTTTTAGGATGGCAGAGAAAGGGGATATACTGTTGATGGGAGCCTTGAATATGCCAGATGTTAACTGGAGCACATTTGCTGTAGCTACATCCAAGAGCAGGGCTCGATGCTCTACAGGTGGCATGCCTCAGACAGCTAGTTTCAGAACCCACTCGTGAGGGAGCAATCTTAGACCTCATACTCTCAAATGGGGATAGTGAGAGGTTCTCAGATCTAGAAGTGGGTTGCCAACTGGGAACAAGTGACCATCAACAGTGTGGTTCACGATAAACTCAGCTACAGAATCAAGCCATACAAAAGTGAGGGTACTGGACTTCAGGAGGGCTAACTTTGGCAAGATGGAAGAGTGCCTTAGAAAAGCACTAGCAAACAGGCTAGAAGGAGGGGTGGAGCAACAATGGGGAAACATCAAAACTGCCATCACAGAGGCAACAAGCCTTTGTGTCAAGCAAATAAACAAATCAAAATGCCACTATGGTTCTCAAAAGAGGTGGTGGTGAAAGTCAGGGAGAAAAAGATAGCATTCAGGAAGTATAAGGAAACACAGTAAGAGCAGGACAGAGATCTGTACCAGTTAAGGCAGAAGGAAGCAGGGAGGGAAGTCAGAATAGCAAAGTCCCAAACTGAGGAAAAGATAGCCAACTCGGTTAAGAAGGGGGATAAAACCTTTTATAGGTACATCAGGGAGCGTAGAAAGACAAAGGGAGGGATAGTGAGGCTGAATAGAATGAACGGTGGGTGGGCAGAGAGAGACAGAGAAAAAGCAGGGATACTGAATGAATATTTCTGCTCAGTATTCACAAAAGAGGAGGAGGGGGAGGTGCCTAATCCAATTAACAGAAGCACTCTTGATGGGGATGGGGTTGATCCCAGTCCTTTCACAGAAGAAAGGGTTCTGAAAGAACTCCTAAAACCATGGGTGTAGGCAGGCATACTCCAAGCACTCCATGGTGTGCAATTTTATTTAAGTGGGGTAGCAAATAGGCTCTGAACTGCTTCCTTTTTCCATGAAAACTAACAAAGAAAATACTGAACCTTTCTGTAATTTTATTCATAGGAGTCGAAACTAGGACTGGTCACTAATATTCTCTTTGCATCCCAAGGACAATACAACTTTACAGACTCTGGGCTGGTATGTGGGTGTCTTAGGGAACAATGCATGGTATTTGTATTTACCCATGTATGGCAACAACCACTGTCATGAGATACAAAAGTTGTATTTATTGTGCCAAATGAGGCAACAAACACGGTCCTGGTGTATATTTGTATACTATCTGGCTACACCCTGGGGGGGGGGGTAGCAGTGAGTCCACTTGGTGTGCAGATCTGAACTCCCTGGCTACACCCCTGCCTAAAACTGAAGGTGGACAAAGCAATGGGGCCTGACGGAATTCACCCCAGGATTCTAAAAGAATTAAGGGGAGAACTAGTGAAACCACTGACTACCCTTTTTAACAAATCATGGGAGGGTGGCGTGGTACCTGAGGACTGGAGGAAGGAAGATGTGATTCCTCTTCACAAAAGTAGGACAACGACAGAAGCAGGAAACTACAGACCTGTCAGTTTGACCTCTGTTTTGGGGAAAGTGATGGAATCACTTGTAAAGGAAAGAATTGCTGAGTACCTAGAGGCCAGTGGGGCACAGGATCCAAGGCAGCATGGGTTCACAGCGGGAAGGTCTTGTCAGATGAATCTAATTGATTTCTTTAACTAGGTGACCAAAGTAGTAGACCAGGGAGGGGCTGTGGACATGGCCTACCTAGACTTTAGCAAAGCATCTGACACAGTCCCACACAAAAGATTAATAGTCAAATTAACCAGCCTGGGAGTGAGTCCCAGGGTGGTAGCCTGGGTAAAACATTGGCTGGACAACAGGACACAGAAGGTAATTGTAAATGGAGTCCACTCTGAAGAAAGAGGGGTTACTAGTGGGGTACTGCAGGGTTCAGTACTGGGTCCAGTCCTTTTTAATGTCTTTATAAGTGACATTGCAGAGGGACTGGACAGAAAAGTATGCCTCTTTGCAGATGACACAAATATCTGCAACAGGGTTTATACACAAGGAGGCGTGGAAAGGATGTGAAGGGACTTGGCAAGGTTGGAGGAATGGTCAGAAGTATGGCAGTTTGGATTCAATGCAAAGAAGTGCAAAATAATGCACCTGGGAAACAAAAACCCAGGGGAAGATTACACAATGGAGGGGAGGTAGTAACAACAACAAAAATGGAAAGGGACCTGGGGTAATCATATCAGATGACCTTAAGGTTAGCAAGCAATGTGAGAAGGCAGTAGGGAGGGCTGGGGAATACTGGGATGTATAGGGAGAGGCATCACCAGCAGAAAACAGGAAGTTGTTATCCCTCTGTACAGACAGTTGGTGAGACCCCATCTGGAGTACTGTGTCTAGTTCTGGAGACCCCATCTCTGCAAGGACATAGACAGGATAGAGGCAGTCCAGAGGAGGGCAACTAAAATGGTGCAGGGTCTGCTAGAGAAGCCATACTAGGAGAGACTAAAAGAGCTTAATATGTATACCCTTGAGAAAAGGAGGGAGAGGGGGGACATGATTGAAACTTTTAAGTACCTCAGTGGAATCAACAAAGTCCAAGAGGGTAGCATCTTTCAGAAAAAGAGATGTGTAAGAACAAGTGGACACAATTTAAGGATAGAGGGGGGGCGGTTCAGGGGCAATGTGAGGAAGTATTTTTTCACAAAAAGGGTGGCGGACGCATGGAACAGCCTTCCTGAGGAGGTTGTGGGGTCTAAAACTCTGGGAGAATTCAAGAATACATGGGACAGACATAAGGCAATTTTTTATGGGGGGTAAGAAGAAATAGGCTGTTGGTTAACTAGGATCTGCAGCTTATCCTGTAAGTAGAGAAATGGGCAGACTAGGTGGGCCAAGCAGTCCTTATGTGCCATCAAAGTCTATGTTTCTAATAGAGGGCAACAGAGGCAGTAACCTCTCAGCACCTATTGTAGCTTGCATACAATTTGCCCCAGGGAGAAAAAAATCCCACTTTCACCAGATGGGCTCTGAGGGGTCTACTAAAGATAGGACAGCTCGTGCAGCAAGCCCACGTTAACCCTTAGGCTGCCTACACAGAATTTTGAACTGATATATCAGTCTGCGGCACAGCAAGTGCTAAATCATTTTTGAACCTACAACAGGAATTTAACATCTCACAGTGGGATTTTTACTGTTACCTACAAATTAGGAGTTTCCTGATGACCCCGGTTTGGCGGGCTTGGATGCTAATGCCACTGGATGCCATGTAACAGGCATTGCAATTACATATAGAAACCCCAGACCTGGGTCATTGGGTTTCCTTTTTACACAAGACACTGAAACCACAGGATCCAGCAAGTAAAAGGGTAATTCAGGAGAGGTGGGAATGGGAAACAGGGGGAACAATGGTCAGCAGAGGTTTGGAGACAGATCTGGCAGGCCACTGCCAAAGTGTCTGCCTCATATGAGTGGAGGGACAGGAGCACAGGTGAAAGGTGATTTCCAGGTATCATCAGATACCAGCTGTAGCAAAGCATTTTGGAACC
Organism: Neoceratodus forsteri; assembly: GCA_016271365.2. NCBI lineage: Eukaryota > Metazoa > Chordata > Ceratodontiformes > Ceratodontidae > Neoceratodus > Neoceratodus forsteri. The sequence continues at coordinate 840,066,590 of CM028131.1, forward strand.
AGTCGCTTAGACTCTTGGTGGAGAGGTTGGGTCAGAGGACCCACCTTCTTCATGTTTTTTGGAGCTGCCCTGTGTTCAACCACTTCTAGCAAGTGGGCAGGGAGGTGATAGGCCAAATATTCCAGGACACCATCACGCTTGAGGTACAATTTCTATTACTGGGTTTTACTCCACCTGATCTAAAACAAAAATATACTAAATACTTGTAACAAATTCTGATTAGTGGGACAGCACAGGCTATGACTTGCAAGTGGTTAGTTGCAGTACCCCCCACCCTCAATGACTGGATAGCCATCTGCCAACAGATGCAGAATATGAAAGGTTTGACCGCCCAACTGCAACTGAAGGGGGATAGACACATAGCCAGATGGCTTCCCTTTATGCATTTTTTGAAGCATAGTACTGGCCAATTGGTCTTCGACCCAAGGGCAGGATTGATTTAAGTGAGGTATCCTAGAATGAGGAATCGGATCCCATCTCCCACCCTCAACTATTTTATGCTGATCATGCACCCAAGTAGGATGTCCTGTGATCCTAAAGTCTGGATTAAGATCTGGTATAGTAACTATAACCATAGATTCCCCTCAAATAGGTTTTACGTCTGGATGGTGACATTAATTGCACCATGGAGGTGCCCCATAACCCAGGTTGTTTTTATGGTTTTTAGTTAATTGTTCTTCTGTCATCCTTCACTAATGTCCCTGTTGTATTCTACCCTTCCACTTTTTGACAGTAGTCTGATAAATCAATAATATGTCTAGTGTTAGGAAATGAATGTAATATGGATTCTGCTGTAAATTGTTTTGTGTTTTGTAATGTTATGAAATGTAATCGCTGTAAACCAAAAATTCCTTCAATAAATTTTCATTACAAATACTAACATACTAACATACTAACATACTATAATGCCAGCAGAATAGGCCTAACAGTCTCTCGAGTCTGCTTGATTTTTACCACCCACACTGAAGGCTGATTTTGGTGTCCCCCTTGGGTTATACTGTCCCCAGTCCCAGATGTTCCACCTGTATTGGGCCTGGTCAGATTTACCTTCCCCCGTACCTGTCCCATCCCCTCTTAAACCCGTCCACAGTCTCCATCTCTACCAGCTCCTGCGGAGTGCATTCCATGGCTCCACCACCCTTTCAGTGAAATAACAACTCCTCCACTCCCCTCTAAGCCTGCCCCTTCCAGCTTACACCCGTGACCTCTTGTTGCCCCACCCTCCTTGCTTTGGAACACCCTGACTGGGCCTCCTTTATTGATCCCTTTCATGTACTAAAGGACCTCTATCATGTCCCCCCGTCCCTCCTCGCCTCCAGGGTGTACATGTTGAGCTCTTTGAGCCTCTCCTCATAGGTCCTCTCCCCCAGGCCCCAGATCATTTTGGTTGCCCTCCTTTGGACTCTCTCTAGAAGTGTAATGTCCCTCTTTAAATGTGGTCTCCAAAACTGTACACAATACTCGAGGTGTGACCTAACCAAGCAGTTGTACAGTGGAAGGATTACTTCTGCCTTTCCGGAGGTAATCCCCCTGGCGATGCATCCCAGCATCCTATTTGCCCTTGCCGCTGCCCTCCTACAGGTCTCTGAGTTGTTCATTTTGACATCTACCACTACTCCCAGGTCCCTCTCATCCTCTGTGACTTGAATCATGTATCCTCCCAGGGTATACCCCTGGCCTGGATTTCTGACTCCCAGGTGCAGAACTTTGCACTTTCCCACATTGAATTTTAGTTTCCATTTTCCCAACCACCTTTCCAGAGCCTCCAGGTCCTCCTGCAAGGCCATCCTCCCCTCCTCCCCATCCACCACTGCACCCAGCTTTGAGTCATCTGCAAAGAGACTCATCTCAATCCTGATCCCCCTACTGATGTCTGAGATATAGGCATTAAACAGGAGTGGCCCCAGCACTGACACCTGGGGAACCCCACTAGTAGCCCACCTTGGGGATGAGGCCAACCCTCCAACCACCACCTTCTGAGTACACTCAGAGAGCCAATTTCCTATCCATCTTAACAACTGTCTCCCTACCCCCATTTCCTTCAGCTTAGCCAGCAGGCCACTGTGGGGTACCAAATCAAACGCCTTGCTAAAGTCCAGAAAGAGGACGTCCACTGGCCTACCCTGGTCCAGGGCCCTCGTCACCCAGTCATAGAACTCAACAAGATTTGCCTGGCACGATCTCCCCATGACAAAGCCATGTTGCCTATCATCCGAGTACCCAGTTTGCTCCAGTAAGCCCCCTAGCCTTTCCTTGACAATACCCTCCATCACATTGCCGACCACAGATGTCAGGCTGACGGGCCTGTAATTTCCTGCCTCCTCTCTTGATCCCCCTTGTGGATCGGCACAACATGGACCACCCTCCAGTCTTGGGGCACCCACCCAGTCCTCAGAGAGATGTTGAAAAGCTCCATTAGAGGGACTGCCAGGACATCCTCCAGTTTCTTCAGCACCCTGGGATGTATCTCATCTGGCCCAGGTGCCTTCTCCGTCCAAAGGGACCTGAGGGCTTCCCTTACTCGCTGTACTGGGATTTCAGCCTCCACGTCCTCCTCCTTTTCACCCTGCACTGCTGGGCCCCCACCTGTCTGTGGTGGCCACTCCCTTTCCCCAGACCCATCAGGGCCCCTGGTCTCTACTGGTCCCACCCCTTGCTCCGGTTTGCCCCCGCTCCACCGCAAGACATAGCCCCTCCATCCCCCCTGGTAAAAACTGAGGCAAAGTACTCATTTGGGACTTCTGCCTGTTCCCCTGCCTCCTGTGCCCAACCATCCCCTATCTTTATTTTGCTGATCTGCACCCTTACTTTCCTTTTTTCCCCTATGTATCTAAAGAACCCCTTGTCCCCCCTCTGGATCCCACTGGCCAAGGACTGCTACTTTTTTGCTTCAGCTGCTCTCACCACCCTGGTGACTCTCTTGGCTTTCAGCTCATATTCCTCTGATCCTTTTCACTCCTTGAGCACTTGAAGCACTCATAGACTGCCTTCTTTTCCCTCACTACCTCCTGTATTTCTCGGGTCCACCAGCAGGGTTTTCTGCCTTACCAAACTTATGCCTTTCCCTTGCGCAGGATCTGGTAACATCTTGTATTCCCCTCCTAATGATCCCCCACCTGCTGTCAGCATCCATATCCAGCCTTATCCTGTCCAGATGATCTTTAAGGATCCTTCCCATCTCCCTGAAGTCTGTACCCCTAAAGTCAGTTACTACCATCCTTGTTTGGCTCCTCCCCCCCAGGTCCAGGAAGAACCAGACTGTGGCATGATCACTCCCAGCCAACGGGTCCCTCACCTCTAGGGTCAAATCAATGACAATTTATAAAAAATAATAGCATACCTGTCAAAGGTATATTTCTAGGTAGTCCCTATGCTGCACACTATGATTTTTATTTTCTGGATTGTAACTCTTGCCAGGTCTACAATGGTATTACTATGCCAAATGTGGTGGCCATATATATTTTTTTTAAATAAATGAAAACATTTATAAAATGCTCAGATTTTTGTAAAACTAGAAAACTTTGCCATCAAATAAATCTGGAAGATGCCAGGAATCTTTTATAGTGAAAAAAGGTAAGGTCAAATCTTTTGCCCAGTTTCATTGCACTGCTCCTTTAATAAAAGATGGCAAAGTATAGTTAAAGTTGCATATTGCAAGCAATCTACTAAAGTGACAAGAATGTGAAAAAAAAAGGTTAAATAGACCCACTGGGCCAAGCACCTGATAAGTTGCCATCAGCCAATGCTTTTCAATGGTGCTGCACAGATGGATGATACTGTTTAAATGTTGCATCATTTCAAGCAAGTGTCCAATAATTAATAACAGCTACCAGGCGGTACAAAAGACACACAGTGCAAAAACTAATTAAAAATGGTTGGTATGCGCTAATGCAGGTATACAAAAAAGATTAAATATTCAGTTTAAATATTTAAGATAAACATGTAAATACAAAAATGGCTCCTTTATGCTGTGGACCCCCAGAATAACTGCTGCATGCCTGTGGAAATGAAGGAATATTAACGTATGTGTTTTCTCTTCTTATCTAGAACTGATATAGATCTGACTCCAGATCATCCTGAAATTCTGCCTTAGCTAAGAAGCTGTACTTCTAGGAATCCACAATGATAAAGGTTCAGCTGGCAAAGGCTGATACTCAGCCAGTGAGGTTTATCTATAAGCAAAGACGTCACCATTCATTTCTGCCATTACTAGTACTTACACAGAACAGAGCACCTATCTCTGTACCAGGGGATGGCTTTCTTCTTTGCAGGGCATTCAAAAAATTATTTTGGAGCAGTTCTGGGAAGGAGAAGAGGGAAGAAGGGGCCAAAGAGTGGTTTGGCGGTCAGGATTTTATTCATCATCATCATGGTCTGGTCAGGTAGGGGAAGTAGGAAGAAGTATTTTTTGGTACACGATTGAGGGAAGGGATGATTGATTAAACTAGACTTGGGCAGGCTGATTGGTCTACTTTGCTATGAGGGAGAAGGAGTTTTCAGCAAAGGGTGGCAGGCGAGGGGGGCAAAACCAAGTGTGGATGGTGGAGAAAGGTTGGCTCGACATAATGGTTGGGGGGGAGCCTTATAATTTATGAACAGGAGGGTTAAACAAAAAAAGGTTTGCAAAGTTGATGCAGCCATCGGGAGCTTCATGAAGCTTCATGAAGCGCAAAGTTCCTGACTTCACACCAACTTGGCAAGCAAAGTAGCATTTCACAACATACCTTGGGCTGGTCCTTACGGATCTATTCTGTAGACCATGCATAATTTTTATTACTCCATGCTGCACCATTCCCAACCTGTCCCTGTCTTTCCTCAAGTGAGGGTACAGTGCACCAGGTGTGGCTTTACCAATGATCTATAGAACGGTAGTAATACCTTCTTTCTCATGCTATCAAATTCCCACTCAGTACTCCCCACCAGTATTGTTACCTTGTTGTAGGCTTTGTTACATTGGCTAGATTGTTTAAGGGAGTCACTTGCAATAACTCCTAGTTCCTTTCCTCACTAAAAGTGTCCACCTTAACCCTCACATCCAATATTCTATCCTGTTCCCAATGTGCATCACCTTGCACTTTTTGCCATTGAATATAAACTGCCAAACCTTGGATCACATCTCCAATCATTGCAGGTCCCTCTGCAACTTCTTTACCCCCTTCTCACTGTCCATCCTACCACAGTGCTTAGTGTCAATGGGGAAGAGAGACATCTTGCCCTGAATTCCTTCTCCAAGATTGCTGAAGAACATATTGAAATGGACAGGACCCAGGACTGAACCCTGCGGCACCCCACTTTTGACATCTCTCTTTTTTTGAATTCAGCTCTATTTACCACTACCCTCTGCTGTCTCCTCCATAACCATCTATCACCCATCTAACTATGTGTTCTTTACCACACCTAGATCCTCTAGCTTCTTCAGCAACCTTCTGTGTGCACAGAGTCAAATGTCTTGCTGAAATCAAAGCAGAGAAAATCTAATTGCTTTTCCCTTATCTTCTGCCCTAGTTATCCAGTCAAATACAACTATCAGCCTGGCCTGACACAATCTCCCTGTCATGAATGCATGCTGTTTACAATCCTGGAGACTGTTACTCTTTAGGTAATTTACTAGGTTCTCTTTGACTAATTGTCTTGATTGTTCCTAGTTGCAGGATATGCAATACCATAGAAAGGAAGTCTGTCTGGAAACTCTGTGTCCAACCACGTGAGCCTATAGCTTAGTGGTAGGGCAGTATAACAGTATTCCTGTGGCCTGAGATCAATTTCCAATCTGGTCACATTAATTCTTTCTCACTACAGTTTATGTTGTCTAAGTGAAATTATTGGTAAGTGAGGAGGGTAACTCTGCAATCTTTTTTTTTTTTTCTTGATTTTTTTTTTACAGTTGATTTACTAAGGAAAGATCAGCTAGGATGCAGCATCTTGATTCCAGAGGGTCCTGATTGTACTGACTTTTACATATAGAATAAAGTATGGGGTGGTGTGTGTAACGAGAAGTTTACACACGCCCAAGGGGTTAGATGCTACATTTTGTGTAATGCATCTAACCTACACACACTACCCCATATTTTATTTTATGTAATTGCTGAGTCTCCCCTTTTTTGGCCACAGCAATTATATAAAATAGCTGCAGTGCCGGTACAGCCCCACTCCAGTTCAGTTTTTGGACGATCTGCAGATTTTCGTTTTCAGAGGTTTCACGTTTTTTTTTTTTTATATTTTGCTATCCCACCCCCCCATCTGTAGAAAATAACACTTTCTTGTTTGTTTGTTTGTTTTTGATGTAACTTACTGCCATGTTTCTTTGGTGGTTGGGTTGCAGGTGAGAAGGAAGTGGTGAACCAAGAGGGGACACACTGCAGTGGGCACATGCACAGAGGGAGGAGAACTGCGTGTGTGTTTGCCATTATAAACACTCCTTTATAACAGCAAATTATGCCAGGGTCTCCTTATGACAAAAAGGGGAGACCCAGTTATTATTGTTTATTTACCCAGGATAGCACAGTTTAGATGCAACATTCCATTTTCGACAATTACTTAGGGTCACATAGTATTTGACAGCAGTAGAGTTTAACTGGAACTGCAACTGTATATGTTGGTGGGGATCTGCACTACAGTAAGTTATAATTCATACACAGACTGATTCACAACAAAGACAAGCACTAGTGAATGTTTTAATATTTGCATGCATGCTGTACTTTATTTTTGTGTTCTTCCTCACTACAATTTGTGAATCAGTTGCTAGGCAGTTGCTAATATTGCACCAAATATCTAATTATCTTTTTGATTATTCTTAGTTGCAGGTTATGAAATATCATAGAAAGGAAGTCTGTCTGAAAACAACTCCATATCCAATCATGTATCTATGTATAGCACAGTGGTAGAGCAGCAGAACAGTATTCCAAGGACCAGGTTCAATTCCCAGCAGGGCACATTATTTCTTTCTCTTTACAATTTATGTTGCATAGGAGACATTACAAGTAAATGAGGGTAGCTCTTGGCAATATTGTTTATTTTTTTCTTTTTGTATTTGATTTATTAAGGAAAGCCCTTCTAAGATGCAACATCTTAAATCCTCTGGGGTCCTGCTATTACTTATTTTAAAACATATCTAACAAGGACAGTACAGCTTAGATGCAACACGTCATTTTTAGTAACTTGCTCAGGGTCACGCAGTATTTGTCTGCAGCAGAGCTGAAATGGAACTACAGCTGTGTATCTGGAGGGAGAATCTGCACTAAGTCAGAATTCATATAAAGACTGACACACAAGAAAGACTAGCACTGGTGAATGTTTTAATGTCTGCTTGCATGTTGCACCTTATTCCTTTATAGTGCATGGTTAGAGCTTATTGTGTGTGGAATTCATTGGCTCTCAAAAAGTTGCTGTGCACAGTTGAAAGGTTGTTTTGCACATTCTAAACAACTTGTTGTGCATGTTCTATCATCAAGTGCACCTGTGTTCCTGCTCACACTGATGGCTGCCTGGCAGCCCACTTTCATTTTCACTGAATGCTGCCTGGTCACATTGACTCCCACACGGCAGGCAGCTTTCATTTTCACTGAGTGCTCTCTCTCTCTCTTTCTCTCTGTACCCATGCCAGCATCGCTGACAGCTCCCACTCACTAGTTCCCTCTGCAAAACCATAAACTGTAAAAATACTATAAAAAATAAAATATGAGTGACCATGCACAACTCGCCTTGTGTTTCCATCTCGAAGCTGAGATAATGATAAGGACCTCATGAGCTTCATTCTCAAGGTCCATATGCTGTTACCTCTACCCCCACTGGAAACACAGGCTTGTTGTGTATGCTCACCCATACATTATTCCTTACCTTCTTTCTCACTACCATTTGTGATTCAGTTGCTAAGCATTTGCTAATACTGCACCATACATCTAATTATCTTCTTGATTGCTTGTAGTTGCAAGATATGCAATACCATAGAAAGGAAGTCTGTCTGGGAGCCCTGTGTTCAGCCATGTAAACCTACAGTTAGCTGAATGGTGGAGCAGTGGAACATTATTTTGGGAGCCTGGGTTCAATTCCCAATAGGTCATATTATTTCTTTCTCACTACAATTTATGTTTTATGAAAGAAACTGTTTGTATGTGAGGAGGGTAACTCTTGGCAATACTGTATTTTTATGGTTGCTTTATTAAGGCAAGTCCAACTTTGATATAGCATCTTCATACCAGTGGGCCCCCCTTTCTTCTTTTTTTTTGTATTAGTAGGTTTTAATTTTTTTTGCCCTTGTCTTCTCCCCAGACTTGGGACCGCACGTACGTGCATGCGTGGAGGCACACACGCATGCCAGGTACTGGTTTGGCCCATTCCACCCCACCCCTGGCTATCAACACCACCTCCTCCCACCTATGCTTCCCACCGGACCTCCATCCAGTGGGAACGGAACTATGGGGGGGGGAAGGCAACCACCCTGGGAAGGGAGAGCTGCCTAGTGGCTGCTCAATCCAACTCCCTACCTCCCACAGCGCTGCTCCCCAGTGACCTGATGTTGTTTCTGAACCCAGGTCACAGGCATAAAGTGAAGTAAGGCATCCAGCGCCTTAGCCTTCAGTGCCACCGGGCTGGAAGTGTTTCTACTTGTTTTTAGAACATATTTACAAGGATAGAGCAGTGTAGATGCAGCATCTCATTTTCAGTTACTTGCTCTGTGTCACACAGTATCTGGCTACAGCTACAGCAGGTTTTAAACTTGCAATGTTCTGGTTTCCAGCAGTGTTCCAACTACTATAATAAACCTTACTACCTGAAGGGGGTATTGGGAAATGCCAGTGGATGCCAGCCATGTATTGTTTTTATGAACATATGAAAAGAGTCAGCAGAAGAAGACCACCAGGTCTATCTTGTCTGCTTGGTAAGTGATGCAGGGCTTGGCCTTACAGTTTACACCAGTGACACTGCCCCCCCCACCACCACCACTGCCCCTCTCTTCCTCCCTTCCTTGGTCCCAAGGGTTCCATTTGTACTTGTCCCAGGCTGTCTTGAATTCTCCCACCATCCTTGATGATACCATCTCCTCTGGCAGCTCTTTCCAGGTGGACACCACCCTCATCATATAGAAATACTTCCTTACATCCATTCTGATTCCCCCATCAATTTTAGGCTGTGCCCCCTAGTGGTACTGCTGACACTCATTTAAATAAGACCCTCCCTTTTCACTCTGTTAATCCCCTTCATGTACTTGAAGGTCTCTATCATATCAGCCCTCTGCCTCCTCTCTTTCAGGGAGTACATCCCCAGGGCTCTCAGCTTCTCCTCCAAGGACCTATCCTGTAACCCCTCAATCATCTTGGTTGCTCTCGTCCGGACCCCCTCCAGCATACTGATGTCCTTCTTAAGGTAAGATGCCAGTACCTCACCCCATATTCTAATTGTGGTCTCACCAATGACCCATACAATGGTAAAATAATCTTGCTTCACCTACTACTGAATCCCCTTGCAATACACCCCAGCATCCTGTTAATCTTTGCCACTGCCTTTTTACACAGAGAGGTGTGTTTCAGGTCACATGTAGTCACTACCCTTAGATCCTTTTCCTCTTCAGAAACAGTTATCTGAATCCCTGCTATGTAATACTCAGTCCTAGGAGGCCCTTATGTGAATCACTTTACACTTTCTGGCATTAAAACTAAGTTTCCAGATTCCTGACCATCTCTCTAGTCTGGTGAGGTCTTCCCTCAGGTCCTGTACCCCCTACTTGGTGTCCACTCTCCCCCACACTGCAACCGACTGCCCCTCTGACTCTTGCAATTCAAACAAAGCACGTCCTCCAACTGCAAACTCTGGCACACTCTCACTTCCAGGGGCAAAGGTACCTGTCATCCGCTCACCTCTTCTAGCGAACTATGTACCTGTAACCATTGGAGATTGGTCTACACACATCTTGGTTGACACCGGGGCTGAAATTTCAGTTATCAATAGCAATATTTTAAACAATCAAGCTATTCGTCACATACCTACTGTCTGTCCAGCCGACATAAAGTACATTATCACAGCCAGTACAGATACAGTACCTATCACAGGCATGGTCCATCTCAAGCTCCACTTTGGCTCACAGCAAGCTACTGTCAAGTTTTATATCGTGCCTGATCTCCAACCTGCAATAATTCTAGGCCTGAACTTTCTCAAAGCTCACAAAGCCATTCTAGATTTTGCTTCAAGCAAATTGTCACTAGATCCTCAGAGAAAACTTGCAGCTATAGATACAGTCACCATGCCACCTCAGTTGGAAATGGTTTTGATTGCCAAGATTCGAGGTGAACCACTTCCACAAGGTGTTGTTGGCATTGTCACAGGATCCCCCTCACTGCATTCATCAGGTCTCCTTCCGGGACATACACTATCAGAGGTGCATGATGGCGCAGTCTTCCAAAAATGCTGCAACTTCACAGATGAGCCAGTGGTAATTTCAAAGGGTGCCAACATCGGAAAGTCTGTCTGCTTGTCTTCAGGGGACAGCTTCATCTCATGCAAGAACCTCAGCCTGGTTCCACTAACTCTACTCCTGTCAATACTATCACGACCACTCCAACTTCAACAGAGTTACCCCTCAGTCAGTATCTATCCTCTTCCAAACTTCCAGCATCTCCAACAGAAAAGCAACAACTTTTTGCAATTCCTGGAAAATTACACAGATGTCTTTGTTGGTTCAGATAACAAGCTCGGATGCTGTGATATCCTGCAACACACCATCAAAGTACAGCCCAACCAGAAACCAATCCACTAGTGAGCCTACACAGTGGGACATAAACAGAAACAAGTCCTCGAGGACATAATCAAAGACATGCTTGACCAAGACATAGTCAAAGAATCTACAAGCCCCTGAGGTGCACCTCACTTGCTGTTGGTAAAGAAGGACAAAGGGTATTGTTTTGTGGTAAACTACAGAAAACTCAATGCCTACAAGGTGCTGGATGCTCATCCCTTGCCTACAACCGAAGATGCTTTAGAGAGTCTTGGTGCAGCCAGTCCTGCTTACTTCACCACTCTAGACCTTCAGAGTGGGTTCTACCAAGTTTCAATTGATCCAGTTTCTCAGCCATACACAGCATGGTGCTGCCACTTGGGACTTTTCCAGTTCAAACGTCTGCCTATGGGTCTTCGGAACAGTCCAGCCACATTTCAACATGTTATGGAAGCTGTACTATGTGGGTTGTCCTGGAAATCTTGTCTAGTCTACCTGGATGATGTGATAGTCTTCAGCAGAACTTTGCCAGAGCACCTCCAACATCTTCAAGAAGTGTTCGGAAGTCTCAGACAAGCCAATCTCAAGCTTCTCCCAGAAAAGTGTTGTTTTGTGCAGCATCAAATTCATTACCTGGGACATGTGGATAGTTCTCAAGGCATCTCTCCAGATCCAGACAAGCTCTCAGCAGTCAAACACTGTCCAGAGCCTAACAATCTCAAAGAGCTTCAAGCTTTTCTGGGCTTGTCTGGCTACTACCGAAAGTTCATTTGCAACTACGCCAAGATTGCAGCTCCACTGTATGCCCTCACCAAGAAGGGATGTGAGTATGTCTAGACTTCTGAATGTAGAGAGGCCTTTGACACCCTAAAACAAAATCTCATCTCTTCTCCAGTATTGGCATACCCAAGGTTCGACCAACTATTCAAACTCAGATACTAGTTCCTTTGCAGTGGGCACTGTGCTCTGTCAAATTCAAGATGGAACAGAACAAGTTGTCTCCTATGCTGGGCACTCTCTTTCCTCAGTTGAGCAGAACTATGGCATCACAGAGAAAGAATGTCTAGCCATGGTATTTGCTGTGAAGAAATTTGACTGCTACCTGCTCTACTCTTCCTTTACAACTGTCATTGATCACTCTGCCCTCAGATGGTTATCTGAAATGAAGGAACCAGTAGGCAAGTTTGCCCGATGGATCACCATGCTGCAATCCTACACCTTCAAAATTCAAAACAGACCAGGTCGAGTTCACTCAAATGCTGATGGTGTAAGCTGGAGACGATATCCCTCTGCATCCTCCTCAACAGATGAAGACTCTTGTTTACAAGCTCTTCCCTTCCATACCACAGATGTGCTTCTGGTGGACAATCTTACAGCACCTCAAGTTGCTTTACTGCTATAAACTGCCTCCACAGAGAGACACACAAATGCTCAGTTACTACAAGCAGCTGAAGAGCTTCTCATCTCAACTATATCCGATCTGTCCCTGGCAACTGTTAAAATGCAACAACAAACTGACACTCAATTTACAGACATAATCGCCTACTTAGAGTCTGGAACCTTACCACAACAAAAGCAACATCGCCAAGATGTACTTTTCTTTGCTTCGTAGTACTTCCTCAATGACGGTGTGCTCTTTTTCATTTGGACCAAGGAAGGCAAGGTCATCGCATGGATAGGACTCATGTACAGCTAGTTGTGCCAGCCTCTCTCATCCCTCAGGTTCTTCTCTCCACTCATGCCTCTCCTCTCTCTGGAGGTCATATGGGAATTCACAGAACTCTGGAAAAGACAAGACTTCACTTCTTCTGGCCACACATGAACAGAGACATTGTCCAGTTTCTTAAAATTCTGCCAGCCCTGCTCCCAGAGAAAGCTTCCAGTCAAACCAACAAAGGCACACATCATCCCAATGCCTGTAGCCACTGAACCATTCCAAAGAGTCAGCACTGACATTCTTGGGCCCCTGCCAACATGCTCTGACTTTGGTAACAAGTACATCCTTGTCTTTGTAGACTACTTGACAAAATATTTGGAACTCATCCCTCTGAGAGATATTAAAGCCAGCACTGTGGCCAATATTTCTCAACACAGTCATTTGTCATCACGGTACCCCATCGTACCTACATTCAGAAAGAGTCACTAACTACCTGTCCACCATTGTCCAAGAAACTTGCAAACTTCTCGACATAAGAAAGACACATACTACAAGTTACCATTCACAATGCAATGGACAGAGTGAAAGAATGATGTTCACCATTCTCGGCACACTCTCCAAGTATCTGGATGAGACTCATGACACCTGGGGCCAGTTTGTTCCCTTTGTGCAGTTTGCATACTATACCAGCCCTTGTGTTGATAGCACAGAATACACCCACTTCTTCTTAGTCCATGGACGTCACCCAAGAACTCCACTGGACAGGGCTCTCTCACTGATAGAGGTGCCTAAGTCAGCTTCTTCTTTTATTATCCCTCTTCTGGAACAGTTGGAACTTGCCTGACGAGTTGCAATCACCATGTTGGGCCAGAGAAAATCGGCAATGAAGAAAATGTCTGCAGCCGAGGCGCATGAGCCTTCATTCTCTGTTGGGGACATTGTCTATTTGTACCATCCTGTTCTTGTTCTGGGCACCACCAAGAAACTGCTTCACCCCTGAACTGGTCCATTCTACATTATAGAAAAGCTCCCTCTGGTCCACGTTCGTCTGCGATGCAAGTCAGATGGCAAGCTGGTACACAACAAAGTCCATATCAACTGACTAAAGCATGGGTACCTCAATAACAACCTTCCAGATGACCCCAGTCCTCCCACAAATAAAGCTGCCCTTGAGTCTGCTATCCTCTCTGAAGCTGAGATTCCCCCAGATAACTTGCAGCCAGTTCCTACAGAGCTTCCCACTCCTGACACTCTCCAGCTGGATTCTGTTTTTCCAGAGGATTTACCCAGAACTTCCTCTTCTTCTCAATCTTCTTCTTCTCAGAACTCTCTTCCACACACCTCAGTGTACCAGATCGAGAAGATCCTAAGAAAGAAGTTTGTCAATGGATCCTGGACTTACAGAGTAAAGTGGTGTGGATTTGATAATGGGCAGAACTCCTGGGTCACTTTTAATGACCTGACCCCCTCGTGTCAGGAACAGGTGCAGTCCATGCATGCCTCCATTCTCACTGACTGGAAAAGTCAATGGAGGTCTTGAACTTTTGTTACCGGACTCAGTGAAATGTGGCAGGACTAATTAATTTTCTGATTTTCATTGTTGCAGTAAATATCTTGTTGTACCTCTTTCTTTCCACCTGTTGCTATGGTACTATTTACCTGCACTAACGCTTTTACCCTTAGGAATGTCTCTTTACATGGACAGTCCATCTGTTCATTATGCAACTGTTATTAAAGTGTGAACTTGCATTCTGGGTATCCTCCTGCTGCTACCCTTCCCTCTCTTCCCTTTTCCTTTCCCCCACACTTTAGTGCTTGTAGAATGACCAAGTCTCAAGTACTATTGTGTCTCCTTCCTCTCTGGTGCTACTCTGACTGGTCCCCAGTGTAGACCAGGTTCTTTCTTCCCCCTCTCCCTGCAGTGGAGTACTGTTCTGTTTTGGGAAATCTAATGCCTTGTAATGCATGAAAATGTTGCTTTTGCCTTAAATTATTTACTTAAAAAATTCTTAGAACTGTATAGATTATTGCTTGTTCGAGTGGTGCTCACATTCACTGTTCCAGCGGTGATGTGAAGCACACATTAAGCATGGGGCTTAATGATTAGCTGCCACCCCTTTAAGAGCACTTAGAACTGCATGTATCTAATTGTTGCACTGCCTGGCAGTGCCATGTTGGTCTGTCAGTCAGAATATAGTCTGTATGGGGCTTGTCCTCATGAAGAGAACACCTACTGAACTGAATAAACCTGCCTTATTCTTTATTTTATGTGTCCGACTAGTGATTTGCATGGTCCAGATGGGGTCCTCACCAGCAGCACCAGCAGCAACCGAAGGGGCTGGCAGACCACAGAGAAGGTAAGGTGTCTTTTAGTGGTGGATCATACAAAAAACACCACAGTGAGTAGGTTGTGGACAGAAAGATGGGAGACAGATTTCCTCATTCACATGGAAGTTCGTGGGAACCTTTGGAATGAAAGATGGAACTGTTCTGAGCACCACCATTTCTTTATGCATGACAAGGCATAGTTCTTTGTGGGGCAAAGCCTGGAGCTCACCAATCCTCCTGGATGAGCACACAGCAACTAAAAAACACACCTTGTAAGACAGCAAGTCCAGTGGTACCAACAAAAGTAGTTTGAAAGGCTCCTTACCAAAAGCATTTAGAACCAGGTTCAAATCTCATTGGGAACAGGGTATTGAAAAAGAGGTTAACTCCTGCTGACAGCCTGCAGAAAATGAATAACCTCTTGGTTGGTCCCTAGGGATGAACCCAAGGAGGCTCCATGGGCCAACACCTGACCTCTCAAGGTGTTCAAGACCAAACCTTTCTTCACTCCAGATCTATGTGATAACAATGATCGCAGAATAGCGATTGCCATTAGGGCAAATGGAAATCACAGAAAAAATATTTTGGCGATGCAGTCCCCAGTGCACAGCAAAAGGGTGCCGGGATTTAGATTTTAAATGTAAGTGCAGAGGGGCTGTGCCCCTGCCTCCTCCCCACACCCCCCAACTTAAGGATTCTCAACTCCAGGGGGGTGCATGTCAGAGGAAGGGCAAAACCCCCTGAAACAATTTTTAGGCCAGGCACAACAAAGGGCACCCACACCTGGACCTGAGCCCAGCACCATTTATAACCCAGCCCTGAACCCACCCACCATGCCACAGGAGCAGCTCAGCAGCTCACACGGTGCCCTCCCCACAATCCCTCCCTCCGTCCCAACCCATGCTCAGCGTGCTAGCTCCCCACACATGTATACATGTAGTTACATGATGTTGCTATATTCATGCATTCCCCATCCAGTCACCCTCCTCCCTCCCTCAGCGCTGTGGTGTAAGGCACTGCAACTAAGTCACCATTTCGGTAGGCACCCAATTGCAGTCGCTGAACTCACAAGATACCCTCCACTCCTTCCTGCAGGAAATCCAAAAGCTGTTGAACCGTGGCTTTAGAAGGCCAGATATTTTTTTCCATGTCCCACACCGAAAAGGTGGTCCATACATGAGCATAAGCTGCTGATGTGGCATTCTTCCTGGCAGACAACAGGGTGTCTACCACCTTCTTGGAGAAATCCTGTTTCAGGAGTCTCCTCCTTTCAGGAGCCATGCCACAAGTTGCATTGCTCCCAGATTTGAATGCAGAATGGGGCCTTGTGAGAGAAGATCCTATGCACTGGAAGGTGAAACGATGTGTATTGAGTTAGGTTCACTAAGTCTGAGAACCACGGTCTTCTGGGCCACTTTGGAGCTATTAGAAAAAAGCTTCCTCTTGAATACCTTATTTTGCATATGACCTTGGAGAGGAGTGACAGAGGAGGAAAGGCATACACCTGTCGAAATTCCACGCTTATGACAGGGTGTCCACTGCTTTCACCTGTGGACACCAGCAGTGGCTGAAGAACCGTTGAATTTGAACATTGTGGCTGGAGGTGAACAGGTCGATTTGAAGATGACTGAACCTTTGACACAGAAGGTTGAACATCTCAGGGTTCAACTTTCTCTCCCCTGGATGAACATTTTTGCAGCTTAGCCAATTGGCCTGAATGTTCAGCTCCCCCACCAAGTGAACTGCTGGCAGAGAGAAAAGATTCTCTTCTGCCCACAGCAGGAGAGCAGAGGCTTCTTTCAGTATCTCCCTGCTCTTTGTGCCCCCTTGATTGTTTATGTGTACCACTATGGTAGCATTGTCTGACCTTATTTTCATGGCTTTTAACTGCACCTGACTATGAAAATGTATTTATTTATTTGAATTTTGATAACCGGGTAAGTCCACTGAGACCATGCAGTCCCCTTTTCAGTGACAACCTGGGAGACAAATTATAAACGCAATACAGTTAATGAATACAGGAATAATACAAGATACAGTGAAAATTAACAATGATTCAGGTATAACAGAGGTAAACAAGTTATGTATCATAATAAACAATTGGGCATTTACATAAGACAGTTAACCAAAACCCTGAGATTGTACAATAAGTGCAATTGCAGGCATAATAGGTAAGTAATTAAAAGACACACGTGTCGGTGTAACATATTCAGAGCTTCAGAGGTGCAGGTAAAGGTTAGTTAAAGCAGTTGCAGGGGGAGTTTGAGTAGACAAGAGGTAAGCTCTTTTTTGAAGAGTGATAATGTGGGGAGAAAAGTAAGTTAAGGGGAAGGGAATTCCTATCAGTGATGTCTGAGAAGGCATAAGAGCACATACTCAATAGTCAGTGCGTCTTCTGAGTTGCTAATAAGGGCAAGGAAGAAGATCTGAGACGGCACACAGAAACTTTGTGGTATACAATTCTCTTTAGACAAGGGGGATTAAAGAGCTTAACTAGTTTGAATACAAAACATAGTGCGTGAAATTGTAGCCTTGAGTCATAAATAGGCCATTGAAGAGAGTAGAGGGCATCACAATGGTGTTTCCTGGAGTCCGCGCCTACTGCAAATCATCCAGTCCTATGATAGAGTTGATGCAGCCAAACAAAGGAAAATGACTGAGTAGTGAGTAAGAGTGGAGCACCATAGAACAAAATAGGGAGAAGGGATGTAGAGGCAATTTTTTTACAGGCAGCGGAGGATAATAGAGGGTGGAGGCAGTATAACAGACCAAGCTTCTGGTTTTCTGTTTTGGTAAGTTGAGATACAGGATGTTTCAAAGACAAGGAGGCATCTAAGTGGATCACAAGGTATTTAAAAGTATTGATGACCTCAATGGGGTCATCTGACAGTAAGCAAATTTAGATCGGTTTAGTAGGTTTAGGGAAGGGGTTGTGGAATATCATAGTTTTTGTTTTTTTGTATTTAGAATTAGGTGATTATCAGAGAATCAAGACTCAATCATATTAAAATCGGAGTTAAGGCATTGGTTAACTTAATCCATATTGTTAGAAGAATGGTATAAGACTGCGTCATCAGCATAGAGTTACACAGCCGCACCACCACAGAAGTTTTGGAGCTCATTAATAAAGAGTGAGAATAAAATCAGGCCAAGAATTGAGCTTTGGGGTACACTGTGTGAAATAGATCTAAGGGAGGAGAGGGTTCCAGGCCATTTAACCCTTTGCGATCTGCCAGTGAGATAGTCATGAAACCACATAAGTGCTAGGTGATCCAGGCGAGTTGATGCAGTTTGCCAAGCAGGAGGTGGTGGTTGACTAGATTGAAGGCCTTCATCAGATCGATGAACACTCCACCCCTAAATAGACCTTCATCACTGGCTTTAAGGATATCAGTTGATACTTTGACTAGGGCTGTGGTTGTACTATGGCCCTTCCTGAAGCCATGCTGGCAATCTGTGAGAAGATGATACAGGATGAAGGAGATCAAGGTGCACCACCCTCATTTCCAGAACATTTATTTGTAGGCACTGTTCCTCGCTGACCAAGTCCTCTGAATGGAAATGTAGTCCAGGACTGCTACCCAACCCACCAATCTGATATCAGATATCAGAATCAACTCTGGAGGGACTTCCAAGGGTGACCCTTTGCTCAGATCTCCAAACTCACCCACTAACACAGAGACTGCCGCAGTTGTGGTGAGAGAGGGGTCTTGGCCTAATAATCCTCTGAGATTGGATCCCAGGCTGACAGCAACTTGATCTGTAGGAGCTGTATGGTAAGGTGAATCCACAAGACTAATTCTATCACTGCCATCATGAGGCCCAGAATTCATAGTGGGCAGTGAGCTGAAGCTGACTATTGGCTCCTCAGCAACTGAACCTCTCCAGCATGGTCTTCTTCCTGGCTGGTGAGAGGAAGACCTTCCACTGGTCCACCTTGAACACCACTCCCAGATGTTCCAGGGTTTATGATGGCTTGAGAGAGCTCTTCTCCTGATTCACCACCCTCTCATGAGACTCCAACACCCCCAGAGTCCTGGTCACTGACTTCCTTGCCAATGGTGCAGATCGTGCTCGAATGAGCAGATCATCCAAGTAGGGATAGACATGATGTCCCTCCTATCAAAGCTGAGCCACCAGAACTATGAGCACCTTTGAGAAAACCATGGGGGTGGTTACCAGCCCAAATGTGAGCACCCTGTACTGGAAGTGCTGTCCCAGGACTGTGAACCTGAGGAACCTCTGATGAGACTGTCTGATGGGGATGTGAAGATACGTGTCTCTCAGATCCATGAAAGCTATATAATCTCCTGGCTGGACAGCTCAGATGATTGAATGCAGGGACTCCATCTTGAAGGTCGTGTGGTGAACAAGCATGTTTAGCTGTTTCAGATCCAGAATAGGCTTGAAACCCCCGACCTCTTGGGAACCATGAAATAGACCGAGTAGAGTAGAATCCCTGGCCCAACTTGCTCAGAAGCATCACAATAATTGACCCAATTTTTATTTATTTATTTATTTATTAGCACATCAGTTTACAACCTTTGAGCCAGTGGCTCATTTTCAAATGTACCTCGTCACAAAGAGGACAATACAGTACAGACATTCATGTTACAGGATGTAGGATTACATGGAATTAACATACATATTTGTGAAGAACATGATAGATACAGCAGTAGCTACAGTATACAAAAGCTCACTTATGGTTGCAGGATATCGGTGATTGGACCGATATTACAGAGAGGCCAGATTGGTTATTGTGGCAGACGTATAGACTGGAAATGGAGCAGTCAGTGGTAATTTAACAGGTTACAGCAGCATATTATGGTAAGAGCAGTCAGGAGCAGTGGCAAAATTAACCAGGTTACAGCAGCACATAATAACACTGCCGGAGGTGAGGTCAACAGAGCAATTTAAGCCAGGTACAGTGACATATAGCAATACTGCGGTTTGAGCAATCAGCA
The DNA here is from genome assembly GCA_016271365.2 of Neoceratodus forsteri. Lineage (NCBI taxonomy): Eukaryota > Metazoa > Chordata > Ceratodontiformes > Ceratodontidae > Neoceratodus > Neoceratodus forsteri. The sequence continues at coordinate 840,086,247 of CM028131.1, forward strand.
GAGCAGTGGTAATTCTGCCAGGGGAGATATGTACCCACATGGGGAAAGGCTAAGCACCAGGGAATAATTACTGTACAGACCATCGTGGTATAAGTATAGAGTGGTGCGGTTTGGATGCTGCTCAGTGAGCATTGTCAGGGCACAGTGGGTAGCACCTCAGGTTATACAGATGCAACTTGTGTGGTGAACAGTTCACTTCTGAGTGCAGTTTTGAATTTGGAGATTGTAGGGGCATCTGTGATGGAGTGGGGCAGGATTGAACCAGGAAGGGGCTCTATGGGGGAAGGACCTCTGACCATGGGAGGTTCTGGCTCTTGGTGTCTGGAAGGTAGTCTTGCGGGAAGTCCGTGTACAGACCAGCGGTTTGGTTATGGGGAGGGAGGCTGTCAGCCCTGGGGAGACAGTCCTAAGAGAGTTTTTTTTGCTATTAGGCAAGTTTGGTAATGCAGTCGTTCATCTAGGTTCAGCAGTGTCGCCAGCCCGTAGAGCTGGCATGAATGTGTAAACCTAGGGGCCCCAGTGATTAGTCTGCATGCCTTGTTAAGTAACAGGCGGATTTTGTTGAGCGCAGTTGTGTCGGCAGCCCCATAGATTGGGAGTCATTAGTCTACCAGGGATAATATGGAAGATGTTACCGCAAGCCAGAGAGAACGCTTTTGTAGCAGTATAAGATACCTAGCCGCATATTGGCTGCTGAGGCAAGGGTGTCAATGTGGGTATGGTAGTTGAGGGCTGTGTCAAAGGTGACCCCAAGGTACTTGAGCAAGTGTACTTGCTTTAGTAGTTTTTTGGAGCCAGGGAGGATGTGGAGTGGAAAATTGCTGGCTTTGTTTTGGGGGTGGGCAAAGAGCATTGTTTTCGTTTTTTTGAGATTTATGATCAGTCTATGCTTTGTGAACCAGGTTTCTGCATCAGTATACGAGAGCTGCAGGGATTCCTGAAGGGAGGTAGGGCTGCAGTGGGAGGCAAAGATGACAGCATCATCTGCATGCAGCAGCATACTTCCGGTGCATTCACTTGGCAGAGTGTTAAGGTAGAACGAGAAGAGTATAGGTCCCAGGATGGAGCCCTGAGGAACCCCTGATTGGATGGGACATGATTTTGTTTGTGTTCCATTAATTTTGACACATTGGGAGCAGGCCGATAGATAGCTGGTGCACCAGGTGAGTGGCCCAGTAGCGAAGCCAGTCTGGTGGAGTGCACCCAGTAAGATGGGGTGGGAAACAATGTCGAACGCCTTGGAAAGGTCGATGAACACTGCCCCAGCTAGGGAGCCAGAGTCCAGGGATGTATGTAGGAATGTTGAGAACTCCACTAGTGCTGTGCCTGTGCTGTGTCCTGCCCGGAAACCGTGCTGTTCAGGGCAAAGGATGTTGTATTTAGTCAGGTACTCAGTAATCTGTATGGCAACCAGTTTTTCAAGGGCTTTGGAGAGGGGAGGGAGTATAGAGATAGGTCGGTAGTTCCCAGCTGAGGACCTATCACCCCCTTTGTGGATGGGAGTGACAATGGCCATTTTCCACGCTGTGGGGAACTGCCCCAGGCAGAGGGATTTATTGAGAAGGCTGGTAAGTGAGACAAGGACCTGGTCCAGTACGCTCCGGAGAATGGTGGGGTCCACAGTGGAGTTGCCGGGACTATTGCTCTTTAGTGCACAGATCAGGTGGGGTCTAGCTTCGAGGGTAGTTACTCTACGTAGGTAGAAGCTAGGGTGCAGGTGATCTGGGAGCGGTAGGGAGGGTGGTGGGTCGAAGAAGTTACTGGGAAGGATAGGGCTGAGGTCCATGAAGGAGGAGTTGAGGTGATTTGCGATGCCTATCGGGTCAGTAATGTTGGTGCCGCCAATATTGAGATGTGATGGGGAGGGGAGTGTGTGCTCCCGTTCAGTTGTTTGATATTGTCCCAAAGGTTCGGGCACACCCCAAGAGGCGGTGTGGTGGCTTGATAGTAGTCAGCCTTGTGTCTGGACAGCCCAGGTGCACTTATTCCGAGTGGCGTTGTAGGCTTGTCTATCAGCCATCCGACCTGTTTCTGTTGAGGTGCCAGCAGGTTATCCCTATGTCTAAGTAACTGTAATAGGGCAGGGGTAATCCAGGGCACTTTATGTTTTTGGGTTTGGTAGCTGTGAGGGGTGCGAAGAGGTCGCAGGCTGTATTAAATGTATGGGAGAAGAGGCGAGGCAGTGTCTATATCTGGCCTTGCGGTGAATGGGCGACCAGTTTGTTCAGGCCAGAAATTGCCTGAGGTTCTTCAGCCCACCAGGTTTGAAACACTAGCGGTATTGCTGGGCAGTGGGTTTTGGCGGGTGGTCACCCAATGGAATATGGTTGGGGAATGGTAGCTGAGTGAGTCAGAGAGGATTTGGATCAGGATTTTTGGGGCAGTTGGTGATGATGACATCTAGAGGAGCTGGTACCTCTCTTATGGTTTACTCTTGTGGGTTTGGAGACTAGCTGTGTCATATCAATGGCAGCAAAGGAGTCCCGGGTGGTGGTGGAGGTGGGGCTGAGCCAGTTAACATTGAGGTCACCCACAAGGACTTGATCAGCCCTATGTGGGATGGTGGTAAGATAGTCAATTAAGGATGATGTAGCTGAGTTTTGGTTCTTAGGTGGAATGTAGGCAGAGGTGAGATACAGGGGGCTCCTAGAGGGGTCTGGAGTGAGTTTAAGGGTGATGGCCTGTGCCCCACCTGCCAGGGCCGGGGCAGGGAGTGCTTGACCAGTGAGAGAATCCCTTATATAGATAGCGCAGCCACCCCCGTGTTTGCCTACATGATCCTCCCGGTATAGGGTGTAGCCAGGGAGGGTGACGAAGGAGTCAGGAGTGGACTTCGATAGCCAGGTTTCCACCAGTGCAATGATGTCAGGTTTGTGCAGCATGACCCAGCATTGGAGGGTGTCAAGTTTTTTCAAGATGCTGCATATATTCATGGAGGCAATACTCAGACCAGGGGGCCCACCTGATGGGCATGTCAGAAAGGGGCCTGGGTTAGGATGTATGTTGCCTGTGAGGAGTAGAAGGAGGATCACAGTTCTGGGCAGGACGTGGTGGTGTGTGTGTTTCCTATGTATATGGGGGGCTGAAGGGGGAACCTTGGGGGAGCAGGGAATGGGTAGGGATTGTCAGGGTGGTAGGGCAAGAGCGATAAGCTGCCAGAGTTGGCCTGGAGTGGTGGTGTGGTGGAGCATGAAGAGTGGGTGTTTTTGGTCAGTAGGCATGGTAATTGTGGGGTTTGTGTGAGCCATATCTAGGGGAATTGCCAGTGCTGGAACCAGAGATCCAGGAGGGATGGCTGGCTGGAGGCACGAGGGTACTAGAAGGTAAATGAGAGGGAGGCATTTTAGGAGGAGGTGGTCTAACATGGCAAATTTGGTGATAGCTGGGAATTAAGTAGAAGTTTCTAAATGGACTACTAAGAAACATAGTTAGCACTTTGGATTAGTGGTAGCGACACAGACTCCGGTGGGTAGGGCGCAAGGTTCAAGTCTCAGCAGGGGCAGCTGGTGAGATGCCTGGGTGAGGGCAGTAAATCCACATTCTAGGGCCTAGAACAGGTTGAGTTTGAGCTGAAAATTGGGTGAGAAATAGTGACTCCTAGTGGTCGGGGTCAGTTCAGCCAAGCAGTCCCGAGTCAGAGAATGGGCTAGTTTGAGAGCTGGGTGGGGGGGGTGTGTGGATTGCCAGTTGCAGAGGTGTGAGTTGGAGCAGATTGGAGTGGCTCAGGAGGTTTGGAGGGACCTAGGAAATAGTAGGGATGGGGATAGCTAGTGTGTGCAGGGTGGATAGTAAGGGTCCCACTAGTGGTTGGCAGGTATAACCTGCTAATGGCAAAGTGGGGCCTTAGGTTAATGAGAACAGGAAGTGATGTCAAAGGGAGTACCTATAAAGGAAATGATGAGCCAGGGTGGGTGGGGCAGTCAACATGTGTAGCATGTCGACGGGCTAACCCCCCTCACAAGGGTGCTGTCCTCTTGAGGTAGTTTAATTACCTCAACTTCTGCACCCTCGATGGAAATTGGAGCTCTGGGAGGGAGCTCAGCGCTGGAGTCCTTCTGGCTGGTGTGTGAGATAGGTGGTTCAGGGTCTGTGACACTGCTTGTCTCTTCACAGGGTTCTTGGGAACTGGGGACAGAAGAAAATGCCACTTTGAGGGAATTATTGAAAAGTCTGTTATACAGTAAAGTCAATATTTCCAAAACCCAAGCATCTGATGTTATCTGGGTCTGGGCCTATCTTGTGTAAACTACCAGTCTTCCCAGTAGCATGAAGATAGTCCAGTGTATCTCTTTTTGTGGTGCCCTTTTGTCCTGGGCTCCGTTGCATCTTCGAGCAAGGACTCCTCTGTTACTGTTGCTCTTGAAACCAGAATAAGCTCCTTCACTCCTCTAGTTCCCAAAGTTCTGAAAGGTCCAAAACCCCCTCAATACTGCCTCTGTCAGCCACCTCCTTGAGCTTTAGAAGTTGAAGCAGTCTTATGCTGTTCCTTTTTTATTCATATAAGATTTTATTGAGTTTTACCATTTTCAAAACAGCCAAGGTGAAAGCAAGAATGAGCCAGGCATACACATATAGCCAGCCATTAGTATAGGAACTATGAAGTACTATATAATAAAATGGTAACATACCACATCAGATGCTATTTGAAAGTATATCTAAGATACTCTACACCACTTATGTACAGTTAATATTCACATTCCAATTGTGCCATTACATATCAGACCAAAAGTAGTACGTGGATTCTGACTTGGTCCTAAGAAAATTACTGAAGCACAGCAGCTTGATATCATTATTGTTATCATTGTTAGTATTTATCATCACTCTCATTGCATATCTTATGGTAAACAGAGCAAGCTGTTAAGGACATATAAGAGACAATGTGGAAAAGTAAAGACAGGTAAGATATAAAAATATTTCTCACAGGGAGAGATGCGGACTTCTTTTCCAACAGAAGGGACAATAGTGGAGGGAGGTGGCGGAGATCATTGCATTGGGGATTTTTTGGAGAAGGGGGTGGGACTGCACAGATTCGTGAGTGCAGATACGCGTCCCACTTTTTGTGGTACCTAGAGAGAAGGTTTTTCCCTACCGCAGTAAGCCTCTCAAAAATAGCTATCTGAGCCATGGCTGCTTGCCAGACAGTGACCGAAGGGGCAGTTGGTTGCCTCCATTTCATCAGGATGGCCCTCTTAGCCTCCATTACTGCGAGAGTCCATGCTTTTATTGAGACAGGCAGGGGGTCCAGAATGGAGACATCTCCTAATAACAGGGAGTCCTGAACATGGCAGAGCCTTTTGCCAATAATCTTTGAGCAATCATACAAGACATACGACCAGAACTCTTGAAGGGCTGGCCATGTCCAAAGGATGTGAAGCAGGTGGGCAGGAGAGGACTGTCACCTCCAGCATCTGTCATGGTTCAGTAATTTAAGTTTACAGAGCATGGCGGGTGTCCTATACCACCTAAGAAGAATTTTCAGCTGTATCAACTGGCTCTTAGCATCTTCGTATGCTGTATGAGTTGCCTTTAAACAGTCAGACCATTGCTGCAGTGAGAGAGGGCACTGGAGTTCCATCTCCCATACTACTTGGCATGAGGAGGTGGTATCCGGCTGAGAGTCTCTAATTACTTTGTAAATAATTCCCAAAAGTCCTTGACCTTTTTTCGGCTTATGGAATATGGCCAGACAACGCCATCCACCCACGTCAGTAGACGTGGCCAGGAGGGGAGCAAGGACACTTCGTATCTGGAGGTACCTCCAGAAATCCTGTGCTTTCAGGTCAAAGCAACCCTGCAATTGCTCAAAGGACATCAGTGTTTTCCTGTCTGGGAGAAAGAGATCTCCTACAGCATGAATGCCCTTGGAGGCCCACTGAGGCCAGTACAAGGGTCTGCGATCCACCATAATAAGCTTGTTGTTCTAGAAGGGGGCATAGGAAATTGGGGGAAGGTAGTCCATGCTTGGAACACCAGTGAGGGCCATTGCTCAGTGCCAGGTTTTACAAGTCACCTTCATAATTGGGGTAATCTGATCTTCAGGGGGTTTCTTGTTGGTTAGCAGAGAGAAGAGAGTTATTTGGTATGAGGCCTACTTCTAGAAGTACCCATTGCTGGGGGGATGAGGGACAAACCAAGCAGTGGCTTGGACCATGCGAAAAACTAGATGATAGCCTACAAACCAGGGGAGCCCAAGTCCACCTTTGGACCAGCGGGCCCGCAGCTTTGTACATCCCCAGCGTGCAGCTTTGCCATCCCATAAAAAAGAGGACATGAGTTTGTCCAAAGTGGAGAACAGCTTGGGGGACAGGGGGATTGGGAGGTTATTTAGGAGGTATGAGACTCTTGAGAATATAAACATATGACTGCTTCTATTTTGCCTTTCAGAGACAGCTGCAGTTTTCACCACCTCTGAACCTCATCTATGAGGGCTGTTAGAAGAGGGGAGAAATTGGCCTTTTCCAGGTCATTCCATGCTGAAGAAATAAAAATCCCAAGATAAGGGAAACCTTGAAGGGCCCACGTGATGTCAGTGCCTGCTAGGCAGTTCCTGTCACACTTTGTGCTTAGCGGGGAGAGAATTGTTTTCTTTTGATTGATTAGCAGGCCGGAGAAGGAGGCGAACTCTTGTAACACCAGCAGCACTATAGGTAGGGAGAGCTCTTGGCTGGACAATGTGAGTAGCATGTCATCAGCATATGCACTGACCAGAAAGGATTGGTTTTTGACAGGGATTCCAGTAATGCCCGGAGTGCCCAAATGTTTCCTAACCAGGGGTCCAGAGCTATGATGAAAAGATGAGGGGAAAGGGGGCATCCTTGCCTGGTGCCCCTTTGTAATGGAAAGGGAGAGGAGATATCTCGGTTAGTGACAATTCTGGCTGTTGGCAAATGGTATGAAGCAGAGAACCAAGAGCAAATGTGAGAACCAAATCCATAAAGGCTGAGGACAGCATGGAGATAGTTCCATTCTAATGAATTGAATACCTTGATAAAGTCAATTGCCAAGGTCACCATGGGAGTCGAGGAGTGGAGTGCTAGCCATTTCAGATTAAGGACAAGGCGCAAGTTGTCCGCTCATGACTTGCCCTTCAAAAAACCAGATTATGAAGGGTGTATTAGGGTGGGAAGAACCTGGGTTAATCTATTTGCCAGCACTTTAGCAAGTAGTTTGGTGTCCACTGAGAGCAATGAAATGGGCTGAAAGTTGGCACAATCCATTGCATCTGGGGACTTCTTGAGAATTAAAGTTATTAAGGCTTCCTGCATAGTGGGGGGAAGTGCAGTTGTTCTCTGGGCCTCGTGCAAAGCTTGTAAGAAGGGGGTGGTGATCTCGGCCGTGAGAAGTTGGTAGAGTTCTACTGTCATTCTGTCTGGTCCCAGAGCCTTCCCCTTTGCCATTTGAAACAGAGCGGACTGGAGTTCCTCAGGAGTGACAGGGGCATCTAGGGTATTACAATCTTTTTGTGAGAGTTTGGGGATAGAAATCCCTTTACATAACTCAGATATGCATGTGGAAAGCTCAGCAATTTAAAGTTTGTACTGGGTTTGATAGAGTTCTTGGTAGAAAATCTGCATCGTCTCACTAATAGCCTTGGGCATCAAGACCACTTTACATTCTTTATTCTTAAGCGAAATATCCTGGATGAAGCTTGCTGCTTACAGAGATGATTGGCCAGCAACTTTCCTCCCTTGTCTCCACCCACCCACGATTTGTGTTTGGAAAGTAATAGTTGCCATTCTGCTTTTTTGTTTAACAGTGTATTTATTTGATATTTTATGCCTGTAATGGTGGTTAGGAGGGGGTATTTAAGAGGGTTTTGGGCTGAGGCTGTAATTGCCTCTCCATAGTTGCAAGTTCGGCTTGCAAAGAACATAGCATTTTGGCATGAGCCTTGCTCTTGGCTGCAGTGAAGGAAATGATCCTCCCCCTGATAACAGCTTTGAAGGCTTCCCATATCGTGGAGGCCAAAACCTCATTGGAGGTGTTAAGAGAAAGATAGGAGTGAGCTGCATCTTCTTTTATAAAGGTTTGAAAGGTTTTATCCTGCAGCAGTAACAGGTTACACCTCCATCTTATGGTGGGAGAGCTCCCTGGCCCGGAGGGGAGAGCAAAATCAATACAGGGGTGTGGTCAGAGATTTTAATGCTGTCAATGGAGGCTTCCAAAATCCCCGGTGCAGCCATATAGTTAGCAAGCCAGAAATCTAGCCTGCTGTGAGTGTGATGCACTGCCGAGTAAAAAGAATAGTCATGCCTCTGTGGATTGTTCCTTCTCCAGGGGTCGTATAGGCCCCATTCCGCCATCAGATCAGTGAGGCCTGCTAAAACCTTAGGGTGGGTTTGCAGGGTGGGGAGGGATTTATCGAAAAAAATATCAAGGACCAGGTTATGATCACCTCCAAGTAAAATTGGGACGTCCGAGAGACCATTTGTAAGGTCTGTAAAGGCTTGGCTTAAGTCAGGATAAACTTCCCCAAGTCTGTGTTATGACCATACACATTGGCCAGCTGCACCCTACCCCCCCCCCGGGTAGGAGAGTCTCATTACCACCCATCGCCCTTGGGAGTCCATGCGTTTGGCTTCTATCACCCAGAGCGTGGATCTGCGCAGTAAAATAGCAACACCCCTAGACTTAGTAGTGGCACAACTAGCAACAACTGAGCCTACCCATTACTTGCTAAGCCACTGCACAGTTCAGTTAGTGAGGTGCGTCTCCAGGAGAAGGGCTATATCAGTACCCATGGAGTTCAAAAATTGTAACACTTTAGTTCACTTAGCCGGGTGATTGGGCCCTTTGACGTTCCAGGAGATGCATTCCCAACCTTGAGTCATAGGGGAGATAGTGGTCATTATTATTCTCTATGCGGCCAACTAGATAAAAAGGAGTACTCACCCGGCAAGAGGAAGAAAACTGGATAGCAGACAGATAGAGGAAGTCACCTGGTTATTAGCTCAAAAGTGATGGCTTCAAACCTGGTATGTGAGGAAAAGGAGCGAGTGTATGGAGAGGAGTATAAAGAAAGCTGCAGCGGTTGTCACTGAGTAGAAAGAGCCTAGCCAAATAAGAAGAAAGAGATTATATACTATATTATTATGAAGCAACAGTAACACAATGCACAACAGTGGAACTACTATTACAACAATAAACACACAAAACAGTATATTATAGTTAATGATGCTGAGGTGAACGTGTGAAAGGAGCATCAAAGTGTTCCATGCCGCACTGCTTCAAGCACCAAAAAAGAGGGGAGAAGTCACACCTAACATGGGTGATCTGTCCCAACTTGGCCTCCTGGAACCACTTAAAACTAGGTCTGGAGAGTTCAGGTATATCTAACGACAACCTGTCAATAGGATACAAGTAAAATTGGTAGCAACTGGAAGGTGGAGAGTATATGGAGGGGGTAGAGGAGAGGAGGAAACATTCCTATATTTAGGAAAAACTGGGAGGGAACCTCTGTCAGTTATTTAGTATCAAGGCTTAATAACAGGCTGAAAGAGCCAGAAAAGGAGAGGGGTTGGGGGTTACTAATCGCACTGCCTAATTGTCAGGTATCCAGAGTGCCAATGGCCTTCCCGCAGAGCACTCCTAGCCAGTCCCCCGGCACGAGCAAAAACACGATGGAGATATGATGAAGCTGGGAAGCATTCAAAATGGGAGGGGGAGAGATACATACCCTTGTGCAAATGCTATACATATCTCTGTCCGACTTGCTGGGTTAGTAAGGCAGGGAAAAGGGGGGGGCACAACAGCGGAGATATTCAACTTCGCGTGCCACACATGCTCAATCAGGGAAAACACCAACCAGGGGAGAGAGAGAAGCCAGGAAAAAATGCAAGGTCGCATTCCCAAGTAGTTAATTTAGAAAAGAGACAGGGAGAGAAAATAGTTTTAGCCAGAGTTCAAATGTGCTGCAGATCATCCGTCTTTCCCAGATTTGGCATGTTCTTCCAAATGGTTCTTTTCAGTTCTGACAGGTCGAGGGGGAGTGGCCAGGGCTTCTGCGAAGGATTTGGTCCCCAGTTTGAGTAAGCCAGCCACTAGGGCAAGTTCTTTCTCATTCTTCTCCACCGTGGTGGCCCATTCCAGTGGGACAATGTCATCCATAGGCTCCTCGGGCTCCGTGTTTAGGGAGTCAGAAACTTCAACTCTTGTTGGCGATGCTGCTTCTGCCCATAGAAGCTTGGCAGGGGGAGAGGTTAAAGGCTTGCCAGAAAGTAAAGGACTTCGGCTTCTGGAGCTCTGGCGTTGCTGACTTGCATTTGGATATTTGGTCTAGTCCTGCTTTCCTGTCGTTTCCAGCTCCGCATAAGAGTGCCAAGTAGAGGATGGTAGACTGTCTACATGATGGTTCCCTGTGTCCCTAAGTTGCAGAGAAGCTTAGGAGGAAGACATGGGGGGTACCTTTGTATCAGGACAACTCCCGCTGTGATTGTCTACCCCTTGAGAGTGTCTCTCTCTCTCTCTTATCTGTTTCTCTCCCCACGTGATCTCTCGGGACCCAGAGGCATCTGGGAGATGCAGTCAGGATATGAGGCCTAGCCAGGGCTGTTAATCCAGGCTTCAGCTTCTCTGGCGATTCTGTGAAAAAGCTTTTCTGTCTTTGGATAGATGCAGTGCGGTAAGCTTTTTAAATGATATTGTAAAGAGTTAGCCATTAGAATTTTCTTTAGGGGGTCATATGCTCTCCGTCTGGTAGCTACTTCCTGGGAGAAATCTCGACAGAAGGAGATATTAGTGCCCCTCCATGTAATCTCCCCCATGTCCCTAGTAACTCAAAGTAGTTTCTCTTTCACTGAATATCTTAGCAAGTATGCTATTATTGTTCTAGTGGCATTGGAGCTAAATGGTCTGCCAGACACCCTGTGGGCTCTTTCCACTCTAAATGGTCCCCTCCATCTATCCCCCAGCAGTTGTGGCAGCCAGTCATTAAGAATGCATTCAATATTTGGGCCTTCAGTCTCTTCAGGAACCCCCAGAATTCTGATATTATTCCTCCAGCTCCTGTTCTTCTGGTCCTCTGCCCTATACCAGAGTCTAGAAAATTTGGCTTCATGGACTCTGAGATGCTGCAGTACTGTAATGTGTTGCCTTTAAAATTCTTCAGTTCTCCATTCCAAAATGTTTTGCTTATCCTCCAGTCTATGCACATCAGCCACATTCCCCACCAGGGATGCCCCAATATTGTCCACTCTGGTCAAAAGAGCCTCCAGCATCTTTGTAATATTCGAGAAAGCATCTCCTAGCTGGGCCTGGTCATGAGGTGGCTGAGGAACTTGTGCACAAGGTCCTGGTTTGTTATCCCCCAAGGCATCCATCACCCTCTCTGGTACAGAACTTATGAAGGGAATACTTAGAGACAGTGGCTTCTTTTTTTTTTTTTTATATTCCTCCTCCTCTGCTCCCGGCTGGCACCTCCTTCAGGACCTCAAGGTCCTAACTTGGTCTGTCCACCATCCCCATGACCTACCTCAGCCACAGATCGCAGCCCCCTGGAGTAGTCCGGCGTAACCCTTCGCCAGGTGGGTCCCCCTCCTCCAAGAGGGAAGGCACCGGTGGGGAGGGGTAATCCAGTGCACTGCGGCATTCGCTCCAGGTGCTGCTGGGGTGGGAGGCCATGGGGCCGTGATGGCAGTGAGGTGACCAGAGAGCCACCATCTGGCCAGCCAGGGGGCCAATTTTCTGGTTTTCTCCCCTTGGAGAGTGACATAGGTGACATTGTGGTGAACGCCGACGTCTGTCACTCCCCCCAGTTATTTTGAGCTCTGATACTCTGCTATGCTCCTGGCCTCCACCAGGGGCCAGCAGGTGCCCGCTCACATCCCTGCCTTCCCCCCTGCAGAAGGCGAGCTGTCTACGGATGCTCCAACCTTCTCCCCCGGCTGGCTCTCTGACGACCCAAGTCCGTTCCCGAACCCGGGTCACCAGCGTCGCAAGAGGAAATCCAGCCACTGCGCCGATGAGCCGGCACTAGACAATGGCTTCTAACCCTCTCACATGTGCCTGCAGCTAACCAGAGATCGTGACCTGTCAGGTTTTATTCAGGCACTAAAACACTGGAGGATGTAATCGTAGGCGAACTCGTATCCCCACACTCGGGCCTGCATGGTCTAACCCAACAGAAAGGCCCCGAAATATGCACGCTATGAGTTTACTGAAAGAGTGTGGTTTTCCCCTCAAAAAGCATCAGGCTGATGGTAACAGAGGTAGGGAGGGGTTTCCCAGTTGCTAAGAAGATAATTCAGTCCAGCATTTCGGTGGATTATGCACGATTTGGTGCCAGGCTGGGGCAGAGTAAAAGCACTATGCTGCCATCTCTATCGGGTCCAAGCCATGCCCCCCCATGCTGTTGCTTTGACACAGGAAGGTGGCCCTTTTTATCCTGGATATCCTTCAAAATATCATCCAGACCAGAACCAAACAACAAGCCTCCTTCAAAGGCTAAATTAAACAGCTTGGTCTAAGAAACCTGTTCCACTACCTAGTGCTGAAGCCACACACCTAGCACAGCAGACACAGTGTGATAGGCAGAGCTAGCTGACGTGCATAAGTTTTCCACCGTGGCATCTCCTAAGAAGGTGTAGGCCATGGATGTCAACTGAAAAATGCTCGACCCCTCCAAATATGTAAGAACAAAGCTGCCCAGGGTTGTAACCCACAAGTTTAAGGCTTTATCAACAATAAAGGAGGCATAGGAGGTGCGAAGGTTTGCGCCATTGGAGGCAAAGGCTCTCTTGCATAAAGCATCTATTCACTTGTCATGAAAATCTGCTAAGACCAAGAACCTCTCAATAGGAATAGTGGCGTGTCTGATGGAATTATGAACCACCTTATCTATGAGAGGAGGGGATTCCCACTTGTGGGTATTTTCATCCCAAAAATGGAAACATTGCACTTTAGGTTTTGGCAGATATTTTCTTGGGTCTGCACCTGCTCATTCTTGTTCAATAATCTAATAATAATAATGGAAGGCTGGGAAGTAAGTTAGAAGGCACAGGGGCAGGTGCAAAGCTAGTGAGATGGGTAGGGAACTGGCTTCCAGAAAGATAACAGAGGGTGGTGGTGGGTGGGGAGAGCTCACACCCAAGGGTAGTGACGAGTGATGTTCCACAGGGCTTGGTGTTGGGACCAGTGTTGTTTGGGATATTCATTGCAGACATATCATTGGAAATCAAGAGCAAGATCAGTCTGTTTGCTGATGATACCAAGATTGGAGTGGTGATGGATGACCTAGGGGGATGGCAGGGGTTGCAGGATGATCTGGCAAAGCTTGAAACCTGGTCAGACACCTGGCAACTGGGGTTTAATGCCAAAAAGTGCAAGGTGCTGCATTTTGGGATGAAAAACCCAAGGAGGAGTTACCAGCTGGGGGGGAGTGCAGCTAGCCCAGATTGAGGAGGAGTAGGATCTGGGTGTGCTCATTACAGGGTCAATGAACAACTCGGCACAATGTAGGAAGGCAGCTGCAAAGGCTAACAAAATGCTAGGTTGCATTGCAAGGGGTATATTCTCGAGGAGGGAGGAGGAGGTGATTCTGCCACTGTATAGGTCATTGGTTAGACAACACCTGGAGTACTGCGTGCAGTACTGGCATCCGTATCTGAAGTGGGACATTAAGTTACTGGGGGGGGTGCAACACAGGGTGACAAAGATGATCAAGGGGCTGGGGGACTTATCATATGAGAGGAGGCTGAGGGAATTGAACATGTACTCGCTGGAGGAGAGGAGGGATGGGGGGGATATGATTGAAACCTTTAAGTACATGAAAGGAATAAACAAGTCGGGTACAGAGGGGCTGTTCAAAGTAAGGGAGGGAAGGGACATCAGGGGACATGATATGAGACTGGAGGGAGGAAGGTTCAGGAGGGAGATGAGGAGACACTTTTTTACAGAGAGGGTAGTAGCTGGGTGGAATGCGTTACCTGCTGAAGTGGTATCCAGTAGAACAGTGAACTGCTTCAAAAGAGGATGGGACAGGACAAGGGGGTGGATCAATGTAGGGGAAGGGTGGAAGGGAGGGGCAGCTGCAGAATAAGGGGTGCTAGCTGCACATTCAAGCAGACTTGATAGACCTTTAGGTCTTTATCTGTTGGCAAATTTTGTATGTTCGTATGTTCATATCTGGTCATAGTGAATAAAGTTTGGAAAACACTTTGGAGCAAAGGATGATGCAGATAGGATAGTTTTGACATCTAATGCCTCCATGAACTGCACCTCCTTCAGCTGTAATGTCCTACATGCCTCTGTTTTCAGATAGGACAAGAATTTGATATTAAAGAGGGGAGGGATAGGAATCCTCCTCTTTGGGATACGTCGGGTTTACTAGGACACAGGACCAATAGTGGATGAAGAGGATGGCAGCAGGAAATGGGCTGGTGGGAGAAGGCTAACAATGTGTGGGCCGAAGGAGTGGGACAGGGTAGGAGCAAAGAAAAAAAAAAGTAAATGTTCCAGTTTTCTTTTTTCTTTTCTAATTGTGCGTTTACATTTTTTAACAGTGATTTGTATTTTGCTGTTGGTGATATTGCAGAGGGAGGGTTTGTTTTCATCAAACTTGCTCTGGAATGAGGAGAGGGATGAAGAGAAAACATGACAGATGTATACAGCAGCAAATCATGATGATTGCTAATGACCAGAAAACACTTGTGATTGATGTGGCAGCATTCTTTTAAATATGTGAAGCTTCCACTGATTAGCAAGCTCAGCAATGTCAACAATGTCATCAGCAGACTCCACACCAATGCAGCATGCAGAACATGCAGCACCAGGTTGAACCTGTTGGGAAAAGTTCTACTGAGTGTGTTACAGAGACAGTAAGTAAAACTGATGCTGATCCAATAGAAGGGCAGGAACAGAGAGAGGTTTCCAAGCCTGTGTCCCAAATGGACACTACAACAGAGGGATCAGTTGACCCATGGAGACAGGGTCCAAGTCCTAGTTTAGTGGGGGAGGATGAAGTACAAAAGACATTGAATTGGGAGATGTCCACCTCCATTCCCAGTGAGGAATGAAATATCTCAGGAGTGAGGATGTTTGCTCACTCTTGGGCACAGATTATAAGTGAGGAGGAAGAGGAGGATGAAGAAGAGTATCTTCATGTTGAGGGCTACTATGAATCACCCCAAGTTCTTGCCTCAGAGGAGCCAGAGACAGTGGACGATGACTCTAGTAACTCGTCCAAAGAAGTAATGGAGGACAAGTTATTTCGTTCTTTGAGTTTGAATCACTGGCTTAACCAGGACTGGCCACCCCCAAGTTGGCCCATGGGCTGCAGATTAGTAAAGAGTAGTAAGGAGGAGAGACCTTTTATACAGCAGGATCTCCTGATTTTCATCCTTGGAGGGGTGAAAAGGACTACTAGTGGATGGATCAAAGGGGCAATCCCCTTTTTGATCCAGGATGTGTGAAGCTGCCTGAAATGTCTAACAGTGAGTAGGATCTGACTTTTGCTAAGGGAAGCAAGTACCTGTACTGTTGTGTTCTCTTGCTAAAAGGAAAGGCACAACTTTTCTGTGAATTCAGAAGTGTGAGACTGTTCTAATTTAAAGTTGGCTGAAGTGTGTGATGTTCAGAGGTATGACTATATCACATTGTTTGGAACTTTAACTCTTCCACTACCAGTTGTAGTGATTCCGAATGCTGGATGACAAGTTTTATTCTGTAAGCATTTCCAAAGTGTGTTTCTGAATGTTTAAGGTGTAACTCTGAAAGAATTACTGAGTATGGATTTGGAAGCAGAGGGTGGACAGAACACCATCTGGAGTAACCAGTTCAGAACTAACAGGTTCAGCAAGGGCACCTGGTTACTTTAGACAAAGGGCCAATGTCTGAAGAGAATTTTAGCCCCTGGAGTGGGTTACAGTTTCTGCTCTGGTTATGAAGAATGGTGCTAGTTCTTAGCAAAAATGTGTTTTCAATTGTGGCCCATGCCACTGGAAGCAATGTTCTATGTCCTACGACATGTTGGAATACAAGTCTAAGTTGTTTTATGTCCAATGCTATGTGGAAATACAAAGTGCAAGTGTCCTATGTCCTACTGCAGTGGGTATACAAAGAGTTTTCTGTCAGATACAGTTGATTTGTAGTTCTGCAAGTTCCTAGTGCCATGATGTGCAAACCTTGGGGGTCCACCCTTGCTTTAGAGAACATCTTTTGGAATAAAGTCACACTCTAGAACCCCAACTATGGTCTGGACAGTTATGTTATTGCTTCCTGTGTGGAGTTACTGGGTACCTCTCTAGAAGTTAGGTCTAGCATATGCCTAGCAAAAAGTTCTCTCTCCCAGAACCTGGTTTTGTAAATGCCAAATAGAGTATTGCTTTTCTACACCCCCACCTCTTGATCTCTGGAAGAATGGGCCTGGAATACATTCTCAAAAGCTAGGGGTGGTACCATTTCTAAATGTTCTGAATCTGTGCCCGGGTATGGGTGCCACAGGTAGCCAACTGTGTAAAGTAGTGGGGGAGGGGAGGTGGTTACATAAAGCTTAGAAGTCTGTGCATACAGAGAACATATTGTAAGTTTTAAAGACCTCAAGTGTCTTTATTTTTTAAATTTGTATTTTTTTCCATCCTGGTTCTGCGACCCATCTGCCCCAGGCAACTAGTCAGCCCTCATCACCCCCAACTGGAGCCCTAACATTCTAGCTCCACCAGCTTACCTCCAGGGCAGGTCCAGATTGGATAGGTCCCCACCCTCACCTTAGTGTCCAAGGTAGTGGCCAGTACAGTTGGAAGTGTACAGGCTGAATGTACTGGTCATCATGCTGCAAGTTAGGGACTTTCACTTTCTTTTGTCCCTCTCCTGCAGGTGTTGACACATGAGGACTCCAGTGTATACACATACACAGAACTGCATGTCATCACACAGAGCTATCAGGAATCCATCCTCCCTCCAACCCCCCCCCCCCACACACACACCCAGGCCCTCAGACAATCCAGTCTTTGAAAAGCGAACCTGGGTTGCTTATGTCATTATTAGCTACCCTGCCACTGTGCCGACAAGCTAGACAAGGGTTGTCTTCTGAATCTTACACAAATTAAAACATCCTAATTTCTTCAAGCTTCCATGATGATGGGGGGTCTCAGTCTTATTTTTTTTGATGGAGGTGTCTCAGTCTTATTTTTTTTTTTTTAACTGTGATTATGGGTGCTAGCAAGAGTTTGGGCCATTGTACCCTCTTACTTGTGTTAAGAAACTGAAAGTCATTTTTATCCAGGTTTCATGATGCAGACATTCCATTTTACAGGCCACCACCAAAACTTGACATGTTAATAAAACATGACTCAACATGTACCTACAGTACCTGTCTATGTGAGTCATATTTGTGGTGGGAGCTCAAATTTCAAAAACGACTGTCACGTATAGTGTTCCTGCTTCACATGTAAAGTTACAAGCAGCTCAGCAAGTTTCAAAATATCTCACTTTTGCTGGAAGAGTTAGACTTAAGTACTTGGCAAATACAATAGGCCAAACTATGCTCTCTAATTTCAGAGTTCCCAGATCATATTTCTTTCTGTAGCAGATGCCTACCTACATGTTTCTGTTTCTCTCATGGTCAATTGTGCTTCTAAGGTCAAGGAGTACACAACTTTCAAATGATATAAGCCCCACAAATTAACCAGTCAGTCCTGGCCTCAAAAAAATTATGTGAGGACATATGAACATATAAACATTAGAGATGTTGAGAAGTTCTACTTCGCCAGTGAAGTTGTGAAATTAACTTTCGTGGATAACTTCATGAATTGCCTACATTGCCACTTCACATCATGTTTTCTGAAAAAAAATGGCACTTTTTCAGGGTTAGTCAGGCTACATTACAGTGAAGTTGCAACTGCACCTGTGAAATTGCATAACTTCTCCTGAAAAAGTGCAACTTCACCTTTATTTATGTATTTGTTGACCGGGTAAGTACACTGGTCCAGAGGATCATTTCCAGGTACGACCAGGGCCATCTAGATGGCACAGTAGTACAAAAGACATGAACAGCAAGACATTAAAACAGAACAATTCCACATAGGTTACTGGGAGAGTGCTTAAGATATGTACAGCTTTGTACATTAGCCCAACACAGTGGGATGGCAATAAAAATAGCAAACACAAATCACTAAGATGCAATTACAGTTCCACTTAGTTACAGGTGCAATACTTACAATGAGTGCAGCCTTCAACATTTAGTCCCATACAGTGGGATGACAAAAATAGAGAACACAATTATGACAAGGTAACACTGAGATATCCAAAATACATGTAAGTGCCAAGCCAACAGTATCAACAGCAGTGCCAGCTAGCAGTTACAGGGTCACATTGCACTCTAGAACATTCCTGTAGTGCTGTTTGAAGACTGGTAGGGAGCCCAATGATTGATGTTCTACTGGTAGAGTGTTCCAGAAGTCAGGTGCTGCCCATGAAAAGGCCCTCTGTCCTATGGCTGTTGATAATCTAAGGCAATCAAGTGTTTGATTCGAGGAGGATCTAAGCTGGTGGGATACCTGTTCAATGGCAAGAATCCCCAAAAACAGAGAGTTGGCTCTGTCATAGAGTATCTTGTATATGAAGGAACCATACAAGAGATCCCTACATGCCTGAGGAGGCAGCCACCCTAATGATTGATATAGCGTGCAGTGGTGGGTGTTATAAGAAGCAAGGGTGACAAACCGACATATGCTATTGTAAGCTGTATTTAGTCTGTTTCTGAGTTTAGACAAGATGGGGTGTAGGATAGGAGAGCAGTTTTCCAGGATCAGAAGAAGGGTGTTTTGTTCTATTGCCAGCCTAGCTTCAGCTAACAACAGGTGCTTCAGATGGAAGTAGACTCCCAAATGCTAATTTACCCATTTGACAATCTGCCCTATGTGAGAGTCAAAGTTAAGTAAGGGGTCTAAGTTTACCTTAGGTATTTGAAATTGTCGACCTGTTCCAGAGTGGAGCCATCTAAGGTTCGAATATTGAGAGAGTGTCAGGGACTAGCCGAGTGTTTTGCAAGCCTGTGGGTAGAGCAGAACAGCATGGCTTTATTTATTTATTTTGCATTAACTACTAATCCATGTTGAGAGAACCATTTTTCAATAGAGGTGAACTCCATGGAGGGTGTCTGAAATAGCTTGTCCGAGGAGCTGTCACTACTGAATGTTATGAGGTTATCAGCATACATGATTCTGCTGTCAGAGGTTTTTCCCAATAGCAGGGGATTTACAAAGATTGAATAAAGTAGGGGTCCTAGGATGGACCCTTGTGGGACCCCCATCCGAACTTGAATGGGGCTGGATAGGGATCCACCAATCCTGACCATCTGTGTCCTCTTTGAGAGATAATTCTTGACCCAGCAATGGGAGCTTGGGGAGAATCCTAACTCAGAGTATTCACTGAGTAATAGACCATGGTTGACCATGTTGAATGCCTTGGAAAGGTCTGTGAATATGGCCCCAGTAAGGCTCCTCTTATCCATCTCCCTGAGGACATGGTCAGTGAACCTAGCCACGGCTGTGGTGGTGCTGTGTTCCTTTCTAAACCCTTGTTGGTGGGATAATTTATTATGATCTGAGAGGTGGTCAGATATTTGCCAGACTACAAGCTTTCCATAATTTTCTTTACATGAGATAATATGGAGATGGGCCGATAGTTCTCTGGGAGGTTGGGATCCCCTGACTTAAGGATAGGTACAACCCTGGCCTCTTTCCATAGCTCAAGAACTGCTGAAGTAGTCAGAGATAAACTGATAATGTATGCAAGGGGTTTGGCTATAAGATCTGGGGTTAATTTCAAGAACTGAGGGCTTAGTCTGTCACTCCCAGCACTGCCTGTGTGTTGTAAGGCCTGCAGTAGTCAACAGATCTTGGTGGGTGACGTAATCTTGAAATGAAATGAGGGACTATCGGGTCTGTGAAAATCCTGTCCTATAGTTTTAGTCTTGTTTTCTGCTTGGGGGAGGAGAGCCAAGTACTGGTTAAGGTCAGAAAATCTGCATTAAAGATCCCTGCTGCTGCTAACAGATCCATTGTTAGACTAGAATCAGTGACTAGAAGTATGGTGTTGTTCAAAGGAACTCGCTTTATTATTGAGTTCACCGATGACCAGAAGTTGCGGGGGTCGCTGAGATTCCATGTCTGTTGATCCTTAAAAAATGAGGCTTTGATGAATTTCGTTTTGCTTTTGCATTTGTTTATAACTGTTCTTTAGGCGTTCCAGTTTTCAGCAGTTGGGTCTGCTTTGTAAACTCCCCAGACCTTGTCCCTGGTCTTCGTTAGTGCCACTAAATCCCTAGAGAGCCACTTCATGTCCCCCCTGACCCACTGCGTGGTAAAAAGGAAAATGCTTCTCCTGTATTGATGAGAGAGTGGCAACAAGGAATCCCATGGCTGCATCTACAGTTTTATTTCATTTATTTAGTTTTTGTTTACCGGGTAAGGTGTCGTAGCCACAAAATATGACTATTTTCAGACACGACCCAGGAGGTTACAATACAAAATTGGCAGACAAAACAAATAACAGGTATAGTTCAGAGGTAATCAACCAAACAAGGAAAAATCTACACAATGTTCTGTGACGTAAACAGTATTGCCAAGTGAGGAAGTGAGTAGAACATAGACCAGTTAATTCCTCTTCAATCAGCTGTTAGAGCAGTCAAGTTTATTTTAGTAAAGTTCTTGAAAGTTATAAGTCTAGGGGGTGGGTGAGCCCAGTGGCAGGACCAGTTGCAGTATATAGGTGAATGATCACTTATTAAGACAGATAGGACCCCTGCTGCAATGGTCCTATACTCCCTGTTTGTCATGATTCAATCTAGGAAAGAGTGGTTCTGAGATTTCAAGTTAAGGCAAGTGGGGGAGTGAATGATCTGGGTTAGATTAATCTGTTTAAGGAGTTCCGTGTACTCCTGTTTTTTGTTGCTCAGCCAATGTAGGTTGAGATCCCCTACAATCACTGTTTCTATTTGGGGAGAGGTACCCCACCTCATTGAAGAGGTTTTTTCAGCCTTTCATCCTGCCTGTTGGGGGATTATAGGTGCAGCCTACACCTGCCAAGAACTTTGCGGAGTTGGCACTTTGCTAATTTGGCAAACTTTGCTAATTATTTTGTGAAGTTTGCCAGCTTCACACATCTCTAACAAACATAAGAAAATAGCCAGCAGAAAAAGGCCTGGCAGCTCTTAGTCTGCTTGAGTGTGCATATCAATCTGTATCTACTGAGTGATCTGCTCCCCAACCCCGATGGCTACTCCTCACTCCCCTCGACATCCCCCTGCCTTCCCCCTCTCCATGTTCCCTTTTACCCTGTCCCATTCTCTCTTGAAGCTATTCACAGTCTTCAGGGAGACAACTTCCTCTAACAACTCGTTCCACTTTGCTACCAGCCTTTCAGTTAAAAAGTGCCTCCTCATTTCCCTCATGAAGCACCCCCGCCACCAGATGTAGGCACTGCCCTCTAGTGGTCCTCTCCCCACTAAGGTTGAATAGCCCCTCAGAATTCATTTTGTTGAAACCCTTAAGGTATTTAAATGTTTTCTTCATGTCCTTCCTTTCCCTTCTATCCTCCAGAGAGTACATGCTGAGGTTTCTAAGTCTGTCCTGGTATGGCCTACCTTGTTGTCTCTGGATCATTTTGGTCACCCTTCACTGCATTGTCTCCAGTAAGCTGATGTCTTTCTTAAGGAACAGGCTCCAGTACTGCACACTGTACTCCACATGCGGTCTAATCAGTGATCTGTACAGTGGCAGGTTGACTTCTGCTTTTCTACTGGTTATACCCTGCCTATACATCCTAGCATCCTATTCATCTTGGCCGCTGCTCTACTGCAGTGTGCTGAGTGCTTCTTGTAACTCGTGACATTCACACCCAAGTCTTTCTCCTCCACTGACTTGATGGCCTACACCCTCCACCCTCATCCAACATGTGGTCTCTGGGTTCTTTGCCCCAAGTGCATCACCATAAACATTTTGGCACTGAATCTTGGTTGCCAAATACCCAACCATATCTCTAGATTAGCCAGGACTTCTCTGATGCCCTGTCTCCCTTCCTCCATGTCCACCTTCCCACAGAGCATTTTGTAATCTGCAAAGAGGCATATTCTGCTTTCATTCCTTCAGCAATATCGCTGGTGAAGATGCTGAGTAACACTGGGATGATCACCGAGCCCTGTGGGATCCTGCCAGTGACTGACCTAGCATCTGAGAATATTCCCTCGACCACCACTTTCTGGTCTCTTTCTTATAATCAGTGTTTCACTCACCTAGCCAGTTTTGCCCTAACCCCCAAGTCCTCCAGCTTCATAATCAACCTCCTTTGGGGAACAGAGTCAAAACCCTTACTGAAATTCAGATACAGTATGTCCACTGCCTGGCCCTTGTCCACTGTTCTTGTTACCCGATCAAAGAAATGAATTAGGTTGGTCTGGCAGGACTGCCCTGATGTGAACCCATGCTTCCTATCATCATGGAGTCCATTTTCAACTAGAAAGTGTACTGCTCTTTCCTTCAGAATGGTCTCTATGAGCTTCCCCACTATTGAGGTCAGATTAACCTGCTGATAATTACCTTGGTCATCCCTCAACCTACTCTTGCCTAAAAGCACTATATGTGTTTTCCCCAGTCCAGGGAACCACTCCTGTTTCAAGAAAGGTGTTAAATGCGTCTGCCAGGGTGCTTGAGAGCATGTCCACTAATTATCCCAGAACATTTGGGTGTATGCTGTGTGTCCACGGGGACTTATCCACCTTCAGGGCCTTTAAACTCTTCCTCACTTTATCAATGTCTATCTCTTCATCCATAGCTCCTCCCCCCTCTTTCCCTGAGGGACTGGACTGTCCTTTTTGTTCATGAAAATTGAACAGATATACTTAAGTACCACCACCTTCCCCACACTACCCTCCACCCACTTCTGGCTATCCTGTCCTTGATTACCATCTTCTCCCTGATATACTAGAAGAAGGCCTTTTCACCCATATTCACCCCCTCAACCAGCTGCAGTTCCTTCTTGACCTTGGCTAATCATACTATCTTGCTCGCTTCTTTTGCTTTGCTGTTCTAATCCTCCATGTCCTCATCCCTCCTCAAGCTTTTACACATTTTGAAGGCAGCCTTTTTGCTAACTGCCTGAGCCACCTCTCTGTCAAACCAGCTGGGCTTCCTGGATCTGACTTTTTTGTTTTTCATTTTGGCACACCCATTAATGGCTGCTAATAGGTCTTGCTTGATGATGGTCAATTTCTTGTCCACCCCTATTTCTTTCCTGATTCCAGCAAGGTGCTCTTCCAGAATACTCCCCATCATTCCATAGTCTGCCTCCCTAAAGTTCAGCACTCTTGTCGTAGTTCTGATCTTCTCTTTGTCAATGTCCAGGCCCATATCTCTGTGATGGCAGCCATGTCCTCATCCCTCTTTGCATTCAGTGAATGCAGCTTGGCCATTTTGTTACCCAAGTTCCTTTCATTTAGAGATACCAGCCTCCACAATGACTTGTGTCCCCCTCTGCCCCTGGACTAGCTGCCCCTCCCTCCCTTACCTGGTCTCACCCCCCACCTGTCCTATCATGCCATGCGCCTGCCACTACATCCTCCTGTCCTGAATGGGGAGGCTTAATTGCCTCCTCCTGCAGATAACAATGGGCATTTTGACCTCTGCTGCCCCCTCATCAGCTTAAATTTAGTTACCTGCTAATATAAATATTAAATCCTTCCTTTAGCACTCTCATTCACTCCTTGTTGAGGTGTAGTCTATCCAGTGCATATAGGTCCTTGTTCCTGCATGTGTTTCCCCACTCACCAATTATTCAATGACCCTTTTCTTTACAGCACCCCCCAGACCAGACATTGAAGTTCTGTAGCCTAGTCTTCCTTGCAGTGATGGCGCTTGGTACTGGTAGCACTTCCAAGAAGGCTATTGAACTCCCCACCTTCCTGAAGATCTGTGCCACTTCCTTGAATGTCCACTGGACTACCCCACCTCACTGTCAGCCAGACCATTTGTAACTAGGTGAACGATGAGCTGTGGCTTCCCCTACTTGGCCAATAACCTCAACAATCCTTGGTCTCACCCTCCCTGTGGTCATCCCTTGAATACAGTGCACTCCTCTGTGATTCACTTTAGCCTTCGTGCCTCCCTGTCTCACTACTTTGACTATGGAGTCTCTTAGGATCACAACCCTCCCTCCTCCACCTTATGCCTGATCTGCCACCCCTCCACTCTTGCCAGCACCTCTATCATTGACCCTTCCTCCTTCTACCCAACCACCCCCTGCTGTGGCCACCAGCACCCCCTCCTTGCATCAACTGCATCCCCTGTTTCCCCATTCTGCCCTAATCCACAGGGCCATTTCTCTGTTTGTTCCCATCCACTCCATGTCCTGCCTGTTTTACTCCCTCTACCTCCTTCCCTTTGTCAGTCCCTCTGTTTACAGCTCCCATAATCCTCATATCTTTCTCCTGTTGTTGCTTCTCCTCCTTCTCCTCCTTACCTATCTTTCCCATACCCACCCTAGTCAGTGGAAAGAAGTTATTCCTCATCAAGCAGCTGTGGAGGTGTTTCACCCACATCCCTCCCTTATTTGTCTTCCCTGTTCCTCTTACCAGTGTCCATCCCTTTCTCCCCAGAGCTCCCCTTCAATGTGGGGAAGTGGGCCCCAGAGAACTTGTCTTGGCTGCCTCATTGCTCCCCCCACTGCTCCCACAGTCTGTGCTCCAACCCTCGATCCTCCACCTGCCTCCTCAGTCTGTGCTCCAACCATTGATCCCCTCCCACCAGCCACCCCTCCCCTCTCCTCCTACCCCCATTTCAGTTTACCCTATCCCCTAGCACTGCAAACTCTCTTCTGATCCTCAGCTGGTCAAAGCTCCTGCAAATCAGACAGCCTCCAATCTCCCAGAGAGTTCCATGGAAAACTGGTGCCCCACATCCCCAGCAACATACTGCCCTTCCTGATACCCCATCCTATTGGCAACCCTTCTCTCCACAGCATGTTAACTCCTTCCCCTGACAGCATATCTGTCATACCCTTGCAAATTCTGTGGCTTACCATATGAAGATTGTGACACTTGGCCAGCTGGTTATGATTGCTCTATGATATTTGTATATAGAAACAAAAAGTGGGACCAAGACAGAGGCAGGAAACTACAGACCTGTCAGACTGACCTCTGTGGTAGGGAAAGTGATGGAGTCACTTCTGAAGGAAAGAATAGTTGAGTACCTAGAGGCCAGTGGAGCACAGGACCCTAGGCAGCATGGGTTCACAGCGGGAAGGTCATGCCAAATGAATCTAATAGATTTCTTTGACTGGGTGACCAAAGTAGTAGACCAGGGAGGGGCTGTGGACATGGCCTACCTAGACTTTAGCAAGGCATTTAACACAGTCCCACACAAAAGATTAATAGTCAAATTAACCAGCCTGGGAGTGAATCCCAGGGTGGTAGCCTAGAAAAACATTGGCTGCACAACAGGACACAGAAGGTAATTGTAAATGGAGTCCACTCTGAAGAAAGACGGTTACTAGTGGGTACTGCAAGGTTCAGTATTAGGTCCAGTCCTTTTAATGTCTTCATCAGTGACATTGCAGAGGGACTGGAAGGAAAAGTATGCTTTTGCAGATGACACAAAGATCTGCAACAGGGTTGATACACAAGGAGGCATGGAAAGGATGAAAAGGGACTGTGCAAGGTTGGAGGAATGGTCAGAAGTATGGCAGCTAGGATTCAATGCAAAGAAGTTCAAAATAATGCACCTGGGAAACAAGAACCCAGGGGAAGAATACACAATGGGTGGAGAGGTAGTAACAACAACAAAAAAGGAAAGGGACCTGGGGTAATCATATCAGATGACCTTAAGGTTAGCAAGCAATGTGAGAAGGCAGTAGGGAGGGCTGGGGGTATACTGGGATGTATAGGGAGAGACATCAGCAGCAGAAAACAGGAAGTTGTTATCCCTCTGTACAGGTAGTTAGTGAGACCCCATCTGGAGTACTGTGTCCAGTTCTGGAGACCCCATCTCCACAAGGACATAGACAGGATAGAGATAGTCCAGAGGAGGGCAACTAAAATGGTGCAGGGTCTGTAAGAGAAGCCGTATGAGGAGAGACTAAAGGACCTTAATATGTATACCCTTGAGGAAAGAAGGGAGAGGAGGGACATGATAGAAACTTTTAAGTGCCTCAGTGGAATCAACAAAGTCCAAGAGGGTAGCATCTTTCAGAAAAAGAGACTTGCAAGAACAAGGGGACACAATTTAAAAATAGAAGGAGGGCGGTTCAGGGGCAATGTGAGGAAGTATTATTTCACAGAGAGGGTAGTGGATGGATGGAACAGCCTTCCTGAGGAGGTTGTGGGGTCTAAGACTGTGGGAGAATTCAAGAATGCATGGGACAGACATAAGGCAATTCTTGTGGGGGTAGGAAGAAATAGGCTGTTGGTTAACTAGAATCTGCAGCCTATCCTGTAGGTAGGGAAATGGGCAGACTAGATGGGCCTAGTGGTCCTTATCTGCCATCAAAATCTATGTTTCCATGTTTCTATGATTCTAGAATGTGTCATTGAGTGTCTGTCATGAGACAGCCTGTAGGATGACCCCCCCCCAGGTTTCAGTTAAAATGACAGGATATATGTTAAACAGCAGAGCTCTGTAATGTGATTAATGTCCAATACATTGCATTTTATAACCTGTTGATTCTTTGAAGCTGGGAAACTAAAATATACATTTTATGACATCTTCAGAGGAAGAACAGTTACTTTCAGCTGGTGTTAAAAAGCTATATGGCATTTAGGTGAGAAAACTGCAGAGTTGTAAAAGGTCTCTTGATATGGGCTGGGAACATGAACTGCTCAAAGATCACAGAGAAGGAACTGGGAAATCACAGACTTATAAATTGGGAAATGAGTTTTTGCTGATGTCACCTTCTTTAATATACCTCCTGATAGGACATCCTGTGTGTATTATTTTTTTATATTTAACAAGGAGGAGCTAGGTGACATCATGGAAGAGGTGGGTACAGAGACAGTTTAAACTATTTTGTGTCTGATCTTTAGTGACACATTTCTTTGTGGGCTCTTAGAAACAACATCTAACTTTAAGCACTGTAAGAAGGTATATATTAGACAGGAAAGTCTAATTGTATTATGGTAGGAGTTTATGGTTGTACTTTAACCTTGTTCTTTTAAGTGATTGTATGCTTTGTGATATAGTGTTCTGTGTTTACATTTTACATATTTTTTATCCATTTTTAAGTAAACCTCTTATTTTAAAGAGACTGCCTGGTGTGCCTTCAAAATTCTTTCTTTTGAATGTGAAGTATAGATGGTTAAAGCTGACAGCTGTTCCTAAGCTTAACGGTGTTACTGAGTTGGAAAAAGATAAGAAATGCCCACAGTCTTTCATGGAGTTTTAAGGGTTCATTATGGATACCTGGCTAGGTGCCCTTAGGCAAAAGATATCTGGCATTCTCCGAAGAGCAGAATTATCTGAGCCTGTACATTTGGGTATGGTAGCATAAGGTTCACAGTTTGAATCCCACCAGAACTTGAGATCAAAGGCAATTTGGACCCACAAGCAGACAGGAGGGTTACCCTGTTCTGTTATCTGTTCACCATACTGTGCTCAGAGGTTGGCACTGTGGGAGCAGAGGGCCTGACCTGCTGAGTGGGGTTGTGACAGATTGGTTGGCAGCAGTGCTGATAATTTTCATAACACAAACTTCTAATTGTTCAGTGTGTCAGCTGGATACTGTACAGCTCACTTGCAAAAAAAGCTGTGATTTATTTTTTAAAAAGGAAACAGAACTACATCATTTTGCTTGCAGTTAAGTTCCTACCTGTTTTCTTTTTTTGTCTAAAGTGCAAGTTAGAGTAGCCATAGTTAGGGAAAAAGATGGCTTCCAACTACAGCGGGCACACTGTAGACTACTTGAGGCAGTTGTGCAAGGACAGAGGAGTCCTGAATGAGGTGAGAACCACCAAGCAGAACCCCGTGGGTGCCCTGATGGCAGCAGATGCCCAGAGCATCGAGTCACAGACTGTGACTAAAAAGGACTAAACCTTGATCATGGAAAGGCTAGTGGCCAGTGCAGTGTCCAGATCTGATGAGGATGACAGCAGGGTCAGTGCCAGCAAAGGGCCACAGCAGCAAGGGAAGGTCACCAGCATTCTGGAGCCAGAAATACTCAGGCTGCAGATTGAATTGCGCAGAATGGAGCTGGAGTTCCAGGAGAAGAGAGACTGGGAATGGTGAGACGCAGACCGTGAACAGTGAGAGGTGGACCATGAGGAGAGTAAGCACCAGAAGTGACATGAACTGGAAAAGCTATGACTCCAACCACCTGCAACAGAGCAGGTAAGTGGCTTGGGTTTAACTGGAACTGCAGGACTGGGTTACAAATTGAATTCCAAATTGATAGCTGCATTTAAAGAGGGGGAGGATATGGATACCTTTTTAAATTCCTTTGAAAAAGTTTGTAATCAGGCTAAAGTTCCTAGAGAGTCCTGGGGCTTCCAGTTATCCCTGCTACTTACTGGGAAAGCTTGGGATGCATTGGGTCAAATGGACAATGAGGACATTAATGATTACAGCAAACTTAAAGCTGCACTTTTAAAAAAGTTTGCTCTAACTGCTGTATCATACAGAGCTAAATTCCGTAAGCTCAGAAGAAACCCTGACATGAGCTATGAGGAGCTAGCCATGAAACAACATCAGTTTTTAAAATGTTGGTGGGAAGGAATTGAAGTCAATTCTGTAGATAAAATTGAAAATGCTGTTCTGTTAGAACAGTTTTTTGGGGGCATGCCCAGCAGAGCTGAAAACCTGGCTGGAGGACCGAGATCCCAAAACAGTGCAAGAGCCTGCTGAACTCTCTGACTGCTATGCCAAGAGCAGACCTGCTCTGAGAGCAAATGGGGTGGGCGTGGCAGGGCAGAAAGGGAAAAGTGCACCTTCAGGGCAGCCAAAACCCTCACTGCCTCCATTGAAACCAGTTAGCCTCAGGTTTCAGAGAAAAGTTTTCTCTGAGAAAAGAAATGAATGATGGGTCTGTAGAGAAACTGGGCATATTGCCAGACAGTGTCCCACAAGGGTAAGCAATATGCAATATGCAAGGTGGTGCTAGGAAAGAAGTGGGTTGTTTGTGTGTCCCTGGAAGCAAGCCTGTGAACATGAGGGAATACATGCACCCAGTCATGGTGAATGGCGTACAGACACAAGGATTAAAGGACACGGGGGCATCCCTGATATTGGTAAAAGCGGATCTAGTAAAGCCTGGTCAGCTTATACCCAATATATATGTCAATGTACTAGGGTTCACTGGTGAAGAGAAAACATTGCCACTCACCAGTATTCTCCTGGACTAGGGTGAAACAGGGGGAACTGTGCAACAGGTGGCTGTAACCAAAATGTTAGCAGTTGACGTCATCCTTGGCAACAACCTCAAACAGAGGATGGTGTGTGCAGTTACCCATAGCCAAGCGGCAATGGAAAATTGTAGTTCTTTGAACCCCACAGAAGCCATTGTGGAAACCACTGGGAGGCTGGTTCCCCAGTCTGTGTCTCCTAATATAGAGACTAATGAAAAGGGGGTAGAAATTTCCCCAGCAGCAGTTAACCACACAGCTACAGAGGGTTACTCCGAAGAGGGAGGGGTGCCCCATTGTCAGAGGGTTAGGGATGACAGTGATCCTGAGTGCCCTGACGCTAGTCCTAGGGACCCTAATTTAGAGACAGAAGGGGACCTGTCCCATGCCTTGGGAATGTGTGAGGAGTTTGCAGCTGCTCAGAGAAGTGACCCTAGTCTAGAGAAGCTGAGAGCTTGGGCAGACTCTGACAGTGCACAAGGAGGTGACAGTAAACATAAGGTTTATTGGGAAAATGGACTGATGTATACTCAGGCTATGCAGACAGAGGGAGGGTTGATAGGCTGGCAGCTTGTAATTCCCCAGGGGTATCGTGTGCAGTTGCTCAAGACTGCACATGATATTACCTTGTCTGGTCATCTGGGAATCATGCGCACTATGCAGTGGTTGACCCAGAATTTCTATTGGCCCAACTTCACCCAGCAGGTGAAGGAGTATTGCAGATCTTGTCATCGGTGGGCAAGAAAACCCAAGCCACCCTGATTCCATTGCCCATAGTGGAGGAGTCATTCCAGAGGGTGGGAATGGATATTGTGGGGCCTTTAAATATCCCCAGCTCCTCAGGGAAGAGACTCGTCCTGACTGTGGTGGATTATGCCACCCGGTACCCCGAGGCAGTCGCCCTGTCCTCACTGAGGACAGACGAAGTGGCAGATACCTTACTTGTGATTTTCTCCCATGTTAGGTTTCTGCAGGAGGTTATCACCAATCGAGGGGGTTCCTTCACGTCAGACCTGATGAAATGTTTGTGGGAGAAGTGTGGGGTGGTGCAGAGATGCACAACACTGTATCACCCACAAGCCAATGGGCTTGTGGAAAGATTTCATGGTATTCTGAAGTCAATGCTCCGGGCGTTTGCTGAACAGCATAGGAGGGACTGGGAGAAATACCTTCCCCACCTGTTGTTTGCATACAGGGAGGTGCCCCAAGAGTTGACAGGATTTTCCCCCTTCGAGCTCTTATATGTACACCGGGTACGTGGGCCCCTAGACTTGATCCAGGAGGACTGGGAAGGCAAGCACGCCACTCAGGGAACTCCTATAGTGGATTACATCCTTAGGTTTAGGGAAAGGCTGAAGGAGCTTATGGGAACAGCCCAGAGCATCCCGACAGCTGCCCAACAGAAACAAAAAGTGTGGTATGATCGCAGAGCTAGAGCTTACTTGTACATGGGGGGGTCAGGAAGTCATGGTCCTAATTCCGGTCCAGAAAGACAAGCTGCAGGCCGAGTGGGCAGGACTGTACAAAGTAGTTAGGAAGGTAAATGACATGAACTATATTATACAGTTACCGGACAGAAGACAGACAGAAAGGATGTACCGTGTCAACATGATGAAGTCATATGCTAATAGGGCTGACATGGTGTTTGCAGTGTGTAGTCCTGGGAAGGGGATGGATGAAGAAGACTCCCTTCTGGACTTGCTGGAAGAAAGCAAATGGGAGTCCTCTGTGGAGGCAGTTAAATTGTCTCCCCAGCTGGCCCCAGACAAGATCCAGGAAGAAAGAGAGGTTTTAGCAGATTTGCCCCCCTGTTTAGTGCCAAGCCTGGACTAACCTCCTTAGTGACACACAATGTGGAGACAAGGACACAGACGCCCATACAGCAGAGAGCATATTGGGTGTCAGAGGCTGTGCAAAAGGACATTAGGTGGGAAGTGGAGAGATGCTGGATTTAGGGATAAACCAGAGATCCCACAGCCACTGGGCCTCACCTGTAGCCCTTGTGCCCAAGCCAGATGGCTCTACTCATTTCTGTGTGGACTATCGTAGACTGAATGCAGTCACAAAGTCATACATCCACCCGATGCCCCAGACGAATAAACTCCTGGACAAGCTGGGATGGATGACCTACCTTACAACTACTGACCTGGCCAAGGGGTATTGTCAGGTAGAGTTAATGGACAGAGCTAGGCACAGGTCGGCCTACATCACTCCAAAAGGCTTATTTGAATTTAAAGTAATGCCTTTCAGAATGAAGAACACCCTGGCCACTTTCCAAAGGTTGGTGAACCAGGTGTTAAATGGTGCTGAGGAATACGCTGTGGCATACCTGGATGACATTGTCATCTTTAGTGCCAGCTGGGATGAACACCTGTCCCACCTTCAAGTCAAGTCAAGTCAAGTTCAACTTTATTTTATTTATTTATTTATTTATTTATTTATTTATTGTGATATTCAGAAAGACCTTTGAGTCAGAGACTCATTTACAAAGGTTCCACGTCTTACATAAATTACACTAGGACAGGACTTAAGATACAGACATACAGCACATTACAAAGTAACATTAATAAAAAACAGGTTACATGGTTGTTTCATTGAGGGCTAACAGAGATTTAGGTATTTTAGCACAGCCAGGAGGAAAAAAGATGACAGAGAGATTCTGTAGGAGGCTGATTGTCATGTTTCATAGATGCATTATAGATATATTGATCCGCTAATAGTTTGTGAGGAGGCAAGGCAGATCAGGTATCAATGGCAGTCACAACAATGTGAAGCCTGCAGGTATTCCCTTAGCTTTGATTTATATGAACCCAACCTTTTTTCATCTGTTATGTGGATAGGGAGGGAGTTTGTCCAGGATGGGGCCCTGAAACTGAAGGTGCGTTGGTATTTGGAGGTCCGGCCATGGGGTACCCATAGTAGCAGCTTGCTAGTGCTGCAGGTTGTTTTGCCTGGTGGTGTTGGAAGGATAATTTGGTGTAGGGAGGGTGGGGTGAGGCCTAGTAATACCTTTTTGGTCATAAGACAGGTGTGGTACCTGATTCTGCTATCCAGGTTTAGCCATTTTGTGCTGCTGTAAAGGGAGCAGGAGTGAGTGTATTGCTTGGTAAACATACCATTACAATATATTAAAAACATTACAGCATTCTAAAAAAAATATCATCAAATATATATAAAAAAAAAGACAATACAAAATATATAAAAAGAGTGAGAGTCCATCCCCAGATTAATTCTCGGAGGCAGGGAAATGTTTTTCTTTATACTTCATTACTTGATAAAAAAATGTTGAGGCCATCTTAGCCTCCTTCAATGTCTGAGGATGTAAAAGCATGAATAAAGGATCATATTTTGCATTTACATATTTAATAAGAAATTCATTTAACAAATTGAACCGCAAGGTTTTATATAAAGGACATTGTACCATAATGTGATAAAGATTTTCTTGAAAGCCCTTATTATACTTACATAATTCTGGTCCTGAACTGGGTAAAGTTTTTCTATTGAAAATTTATATTTAGAACAGATAATTCCCATTCTTGCCCAAGTGATCATTTTCCTCTCTAACGGGGTCAGCGGAAGAATTAAATAATTCTCTATAAATACATCAATCTTATTTTGTGCTAGCCAGCTAGCCTGGCGTTGGACTCTAAGAAGATCCATTTGCTTTTCTTGAGCAGACCTAAGTATTTTCTTTATAACAAACTCCTTAAATAAGGGAGATATTGAAACTGAATTCTCCCAATCTGTCCAAAGAAAAGACATATCAACACTACCTAAAATACTCTGAATATTTTTAACCCAGGGTGACCTAAAGTCTTGTTTATGCCAAGAAAGCTTTTCTTTCAGGTATAATAAATGCAAAAAATGTACCTGCTGATTAATAATTTTTAACCAATAACCCATGGAATGTATATCAATTATTGTGGCGATGGGAACTCTACCCAATTCTGCCCTAACCATAACATTGGATGTGGCTAGTGGAACCTGCAATAAAGATTTATAATAAAAGAAGAGTGGAGTTTCCAACCATAAAGGGACATTATTGTTCCAAACCTCTGCTCCATATGCGAGAATAGGATTAATTCTTGCTTCACCAGCAACCAATGCTGGTAAGGCTGAATGGCCTGCATATTTCCTACTAAAGCGTAACAAAGATTTGACAATCAATTTTGCCCTTATCACTTGTTCCTTCCAATGCTCTATCCAGTTTCCGTTTGATACAAACTTCACCCCCAAATATGTATAGGAGGTTACCCCCTCTATAGGTTCATTATTTAAATAAATCCTTGATTTAATTCGATATCCCTATTGTGGGGCAAAGATCATCAACTTAGTTTTTTTCATATTTATTATTAAATCCAAATGTTACATTTAGAATAAAGTTGATTTATTTTATTTTGTAAATCTTGAACTGATAGAGCAAGAATAATTAAATCATCTGCATAGGCAAGAATGTGCACTAGCATATTCTTAATTTTAGGGGAATCGAGACTAGATACATCCCTATAGGTCAAAAGACAGTCAATATACAAACTAAATAAAAAGGGAGCCAAAAGGCATCCCTGTTTGACTCCTGAGGTTGTACTAAAATAATCAGTGATATTACTCTTATTATCATATCTAACAGCCGAAGTTGTATGAGAGTATAACATATAAATTGGGACCAATAAATTTAAGGGTACATATCTATTTATTACTATCTCCCATAACTTGACTCTGTTGACAGAGTCAAATGCTGCAGAAAAATCTACAAACACAACATACAGCTTCATTTTATGAAATGACCTATATTTTTCTATCAAATGTGCTAAAATATAAATATTATCTGTCGTAGAAAAGTCCTTGCGAAAACCTACTTGAAACATGGATAAAGGGGAATTTACAGATGACCAATCTTTTAATTTATGTAATATTATTTTAGCAAAGATTTTTCCACTAATATCAATGAGGCTGATTGGACGATAGTTAGATGGAGATTGAAACTGTCCTTTTTTATGAATTGGAACTATTATATTTCTTGTCCAAGAAGGTGGTATAAATCTCTCTCTTAAACAAATATTAAAAAAGTTTGTAAGAAAAACTACCCAATAACTCAAATACCTTTTATAAACTTCTCCCGGTATCAAATCAGGTCCAGGTGCTTTATTATTTGGTAGATTCACAATAGCATCTTCCACCTCTCCAAATGTAAACACTAAAGGTATATATCCCCCCCGTGTTAAAATTATCTAACACATCACCCCCACTATTAGGATGTTTATTAAGTAATGAGATGTAATAGGTTATCTAGGTTTCTTTAGGAATATATATAGGCAGTCTAAAGTTCTGATTAACAGCCCCCTTAGATACCAAGACCCAGAAAAGCCTAGTATCACCCTCCTTAATGGCTTGATACATTACTTCCCACTGTTTATCAGTAAACTCTCTTTTTTTTGGAGAAGTTCTTTATACACACTTTGAAATTTATTTAGATTTAAAATCACCCTTTTACTCGGATTTATTTTAGTCTGCCTAATAAGCCTTGCCAAATTCCTTTTCTCTCTCTCCTACAATGCTCATCAAACCAAGATACTGGCTGAGGCTTAATGCTATTAGTTGAATAAATCACTGTATTAATTTGTTGATACCCTAAATTCATTAAATCACTAATCGCTCGCCTTTAGGATCAGTATATACTTGATGATATAAATGAGCAAAAGTGGGAGAATATATAAGATTTGAAACTCCATACATCGTCTTATTATTCAACCTTAACCTCTTTTTCCCACTAATCTCAAGCTCTGCCATAGGCTTCTTTAAAGAGGAGATATTACTATTGTATTTCCTAAAATCCAACAAAATTGCTGCATGATCACTTTCTGTTCTCATAACCACCTCCAATCTCCTGAAAAAAATGATAACTAAGGGGAGAACATAAAATAAAATCAATTATACTCTTACCTACTGTGGAGAAAAAAGTACTTTCTCCCCATCGGTCCCCTTCTAATCTCCCATTGAGAATCAAAAAATTATTATCTGCAATGAAGGTTCGAAAACGTCTCCCTGCCTCATTAACAATCATATCAGTTGTATTTCTTCGTTCCAAATCTGACGTGTATAATAATTCTTGCAACATTGATAGATTGTCAAAGTTTGCTATCCTAGCATTAAAGTCCCCTGCTAAAAGGACAGTATCTACCATATCTGATTGTGTAATTAAATCTATTTCCACAGACAATTTGGACCAGAAATCATATGTTAGGTGAGTATGAAAACTTGGTGGGATATATATATATATTTACAATCAGGACTATACATAAATCCCAGTTAACAACTACCATAAGTATCTCAGGAGTGAGTGAATAACTTTTTATTACCCTTAATCCATCCCTAATTTTGATCATAGTAACCAAACCGCCTTTATTTCTCCCATGCATTTTTCCTTTGATTGAGGGAACAAAATTGGATTCATAGCCATTCAAATAGGGGGATGTTAACACCCATGTCTCCTGAAGAATAATGGCTTCATATCTAGCAATGAAGGTAACCCACTGCGGGTCTGCAAACTTATTGTAAAGTCCTGCTATATTCCAATTAAGGACATTATAACCAGAATTACTTTCTGACCCCCAATCCTGCTCTAATGAGGTATCATTACTTTGAGTTTCTACTAAGTATAGTCAAGGTTGTATAATTCTAGACTGTGCTGGTATATCCCACTCATTTAATTCCACCAAGTAGATACCCACCTCATCCAACATATGTCTATTTTCAGAAAGTAATGTCAATAATTGTGCAGAACCAATAAGACAATTTATCTTGGTATCCTCTTTACCATTCCAAACTCTATTCACCTCCACAAATTCTTCAGGAAGTATATGAGTTTTAATAATGGTTGAAAGAATCATCCTCAACAGTGTAGACAAATTAGCAACAGTTTCTCCCTCCAGTGTATCTAACCCAAAAATAGAAACTCCAAACTCCCAATTCAATATTGAAAGGGTAGATTTAAATGTATCATGTGTTAACATTTTTCCTGTTTTCGCCCCATTATAAGTTTTTTTTCCAAATTGTTGTCCAAGTAACTGGCGTTGATAGCAACAATCCCAATGAGTTTACCAGGCCTTGTTTAGCCCAGACTAGTTTTGCCATGTCCATATTAGGAAGCATAAAATAAACTGAATTGGAAGCATTGGATGTATCCCTGATCACCATGATAAGAGCATCCACAACAGCTGGTAACCCCAATTCAGCTCTTAGCATATGCACTATCATGTTAGTCAATGATGCATCAGTTTCATAATGTTTAAAGTACATCTCATCTAATTTAAAAACTACTTCCTTACCTGTACATTTTAAATTATTTACTTCAGGATCATTCCCATCAAAATTACTATCCTCCATAACTAACAATGGGTTTAAATGGGGTCATTATTAAGTTTATCTCCATTAATTGAATTCTCCATAGAATTTGTCTTTGTTCCACAATGAGGTTACCCATCCCCTTTCCCTGCTCTTTTATGGGTATCCGTTCCTCAACCATAGGCTTATGTTTTACTTCAGAATTCTTTCTTTTATCTATCTGTATCTCTCCTGCTGTACTGTAACCTTTAATCCCAACTTTATTTATATTTTCATCATTAATTTTTGTTTTATGATTCTGTTTTCCTGGTTTATTAGTCTTAATAAGTCCATCAACCTTAATCTCCTTTTTCCCCCCTTTTTCCTTACTTAATCCCCCCTCTTTTTACCCTTTTTGCCTTTTAGGGGCATAGGGATATTTAAGGAAGAGAATGACAAATTATGCCTAGGTTTGTTAACTTCCTTTTCCTCAGATAACTATGAGATTTGTTGTTCAAGTGAGGCAAATTTCTCTGCACAAAAACATGAGAGGTTTTCTAATGTTGTTTTAATACCATTATATGCCTCCAATAAAATAACCTTGGACATCACCGGATGAGCAAGGGCCTTAATAGTATATTTCTATATGGAATCAGGACATTGAACAAAAAAATCTTGATCTAACTGAATATCCTGAACCTCTCTGTCCATTCTTTCAAATAGCTCGTCAGGGGCACCATCCAAAATTGTATGCAACGATTCTTTAGGGTCCATTATACAGCTCCCTGCCTCACTTGATATCTCTAATGGACTAAACAAATTCATACCAGATGGAAAACATGAGATATCATCATCCTTGTTTACATAATCCCCTTGATTTGCCACCACATTTCGATGACTGGCTTCTACCTCCCCAACCCAGTCATCACAAATAGAGACCCTTGGATAATCCACTGTATTTACTTGCTCCCCAAGGTGGCACTAACTTGACCACCTACTCCATGTAAAAAATGTGAACTATTCATTTTTATAAGTTCCTGAGATTTATTGGGGGATTTATTAAGGTTTTTTTTTTTTTGTAAATCAGTAATTTTTCCCTGACAAGCTGATTTCGCACAAATAAATGGGCTTCTAGTTGCTTCCAATTTAGGAGTTATAACATTACTATCAATAGAAATTAATTGTTTTGCCCCCAACCTTTCCCTTATGTTCCTTTCACTTTCACTATAATGATTCTCCAACAGTTTTGCCATAATATCTTGATTTGTATTATTCAAATTATCCAGAGCATTCTTATCCTGATTCTTAACCATCTTTTTTACAAAATTTGGCTTTCTCCCATTAAGCTCTGAGTTGTCTCCACATAAATTTAATCTGGAATCATCAACAAAATGCTCCTTTAAAAAGTAAGGTGAATGAGATATTGAAATGCTTCCTACCGGTTCCTTAAGGGTCGAAGCCATAATAAATAATTCCTGAGTATATACACAACAATTACCTTTTGTGTTCTTATTAACATTTGGCGATTGTTTCCCTTTATTTTTCCTCTTGGTAGTCCTATTCACCATCTTACCACTGCGGGTATACATAAAAAAAAAAACCCTCACTCTATTTAAAAGTTCAATCTGGCCCAATCAGTCTGGTTGAAGCCAATTTGAGCTCTATATCTTCCCTAATAAATCTACAAAGATTTAAACTATATAGGGAATATATGGTTAATAGTATATAACCTATAATATAAAAATAAATATATATATCAGACTCAAATTCTATCTCAAACTCTGACTAAAATGTTAGAAGGTGACAAATATATAAACTAGTTTACTTCAGATTTACATTACCATACTAATATTCAGGATTAAAGTGAGAACTGCCTAGAATGACCAGTATTAAGTAAATTGTCCTGGGAAATCAGTCTTTAGTTTTATAATAAACCCGCTTACTTAAACCCAATCAGTCATATCACTTTAAACCCGAAGACTAAAATATTAATAAATATAACCAGTAAAGCCTTATTTAATATAAAACACCTTTTTCTGTTATTTGGATTACCTGTGCAAATCTTCTCTGAGTGGCGCCACTCACGGTCACGCCCACGCTCGCGCTATGCGTGAGTGCGATGTTTAAATACAAGAGCGTACCCTCCCACAGAGGCAAACCTGCTCAATTATTGGCTCACCCCTGAGCCCCAAAATTACATGCAGGTAATTAGCCTCTTGCACACGCCTGGGGACTTCCCCACACTTCAGCAAAGCAGTACAATGGCAAATAAAAGTAAGTTTCAGTCACTAGGTCACAAATGTGCTGCACTCACAGTCATTTACTGAAGACAAAAGATGTCAATTGAACTGCCCGGCTGTTCAAATAGCACAGTTCTCTTCCAGCAGGCAGTACTTCAAAAGACTTTAGGTAGCAGCCACTCTGGATATTTTACACAGGCGTCCCCCAGGAAATAACAAAGCTGGTGATCTTGCAGGGATGGTAATTTCCCTGTCCCACCTTAGGGAAGTGCTGGGCAGGATACAGAGGGCCAGGATCACTGTCAAAGCTGAGAAGTGCCAGGTGGCCATGGGAGAGGTAACATACCTTGGGCATGTGGTAGGCTGGGGACAGTGCTGTCCTAACCAAGTAAAAATAGAGGTGATCAAGGTGTGGCCCAGACCAGAAACTCAGAAGCAGGTCCAGAGTTTTTTAGGGACAGCTGGGTACTATAAGAAATTTGTACCCAATTAAAGTGCCTGGCTGCTCCCCTATCTGACCTGGTAAAGAAAAGGATGCCTAAGAAATTTACCTTGGGACCAGCCTATGAAAAAGGCTTTGCCAGACTGAAGGAGGCACTATGCAGTGCTCCTGTATTGACAAGTTCTGACTGTAGCAAACCCTTTATAGTTCAGACTGATGCTTCAGATGTGGGTATTGGGGCAGTACTGAGTCAGACATCCAACCAAGGGAAAGATCACCTGGTAGTACCTGAGTAAAAAGTTACTTCCCAGGGAGCATGCATACTCTACTGTGGAAAAAGAGTGTCTTGCCATAGTGTAGGCCCTAAAGAAGTTAGAGCCATACTTATATGGGCAGCATTTTGTGGTACAAACTGACCACGACCCCTCTGGTTTGGCTGACGCAAATGGGAAAAACTAATGGTAGATTGTTAAGATGGAGTCTTGCCTTACAAGGGTATGACATGATAATCTTACATAGGACTGGAGTGACCAATCAGAACAGCAATGGGCTTTCACGTCTTTACGAGGAGTGAACTGATTTGGGAAGCTCATCCCTTGCAGGGGATAGGGCCCCCAAATTCAGTCTAGGTAGGGAGGATTGTGACGCTTGTCCAGCTGGTTATGATTGCTCTATGATATTTGTATATAGAATGTGATATTGAGTGTCTCTCATGAGACAGCCTGTGAGAAGACCACCCCACACACACAGGTTTCAGTTAAAATGACAGGATATATGTTAAACAGCAGAGCTCTGTAATGTGATTAACTTCCAAGACATTGCATTTTATGACCTGTTGCTTCTTTGAAGCTGGGAAACTAAAATATACATTTTATGACATCTTCAGAGGAAGAACAGTTAATTTCAGCTGGTGTTAAAAAGCTGTATGGCATCTAGGTGAGAAAACTGCAGAGTTGTAAAAGGTCTCTTGATATGGGCTGGGAGCAGGAACTGCTCAAAGGTCACAGAGAAGGAACTGGGAAATCACAGACTTATAATTTGGGAAATGAGTTTTTGCTGATGTCACCTTATTTAATATACCTCCTGATAGGACATCCTGTGTGTATTTTTTTTTATATTAAACAAGGAGGAGCTGGTGGCATCATGGAAGAGGTGGGTACAGAGACAGTTTAAACTATTTTGTGTCTGATCTTTAGTGATACACGTCTTTGTGGGCTCTTAGAAACAACATCTAACTTTATGCACTGTAAGAAGGTATACATTAGATAGGAAAGTCTAATTGTATTGTGGTAGGAGTTTATGGTTGTACTTAAACCTTGTTCTTTTAAGTGATTGTATGCTTTGTGATATAGTGTTCTGTGTTTACATTTTACATATTTTTTATCCATTTTTAAGTAAACCTCTTATTTTAAAGAGACTGCCTGGTGTGCCTTTGAAATTCTTTCTTTTGCATGTGAAGTACAGATGGTTAAAGTTGACAACTGTTCCTAAGCTTAATGGTGTTACTGAACTGGAAAAAGGTAAGAAATACCCAAGGTGTTTCACAGAGTTTTAAGGGTTAATTTTGGATACCTGGTTAGGTGCCCTTAAGCAAAAGATATCTGGCATTCCCCAAAGAGCAGAATTATCTGAGCCTGTACATTTGGGTACGGTAGCATAAGGTTCACAGTTTGAATCCCCCAGGACTTGAGACCAAAGGTGATTCGGACTGACAAACAGACAGGAGGGATACCCTGTTCTGGTACCTGTTCATAATACTGCACTCAGAGGTTGGCACTGTGGGAGCAGGGGGTCTGACCTGCTGAGTAGGTTTGTGACAAAGGGTTCTGCTGCTATCCCCATGGAACCTTTGTTATGACCCTGGTACTTTAAGGAGGAAAGCTAATAAATCACAGGAAGTATGTTCAATACAAATGTTGGAGTCACTGGACAGTGTATCTTTTTTTTTGGACCACCATACAGTATTACAACTTTACAACTTGATTGAGTCTGGATTACAACACTTTTGAGCAGTACAACTCATTTACAAAGGTTCCATGTCAACAGTACAAAAACAAAACAAGGTAAACAATAGATAAGTAAATAGCAGACATCAAGAATATACTTTAAAAAAATTAATACACCAAAAGCAATCAAATAGCACTGAATGTTGCTCAATATAACAGTACAGTGGGCTAGAAGAGAGGGCAGCCTGGGAGGCCTTGTCAAAATCTAGGTCAGAAAGTAATGGGGTGTAAGGTGGGGGATGGGAGAAACAAGAGGGAGAAGGAGATGAGTTGCACAGGAGGTAGAGAGGGAAGGAGCGGAGTTGCAAAGAAGGTAATGGGGATAGAGAGATGAGAGGATGGGGAGGTGGAAGGAGGGAAATGGGGTGAGTGCAGAGAGAATGGGGGAATGCTGGTGAAGTGAGGGGGAGGAAGACAAATTAATAGTATAAGGAGAAGAGGTGGTGTTTAGTCAGGAGAGGGGGCAGCCTAGCAGGCCTTGTCAAAAACCCAAGCGAGAGAGAGAGTAATATGGGTGGGAGAAAGGTAAGAGAGAGAAACGTAGGGAGAAGGAGAGGAAGAAGTTGCAAAAGAGGTGGCATGAGATAAGAGAGTGGGTGGAAGAGGGAAGGTGAGGTGGAGCAAGGAAAGAACCTGAAGATACATGAGCAAAGAATAAGCAGTGGTGAGGGGTGGAGGGTATTGTACACAGATGTTATATTTAAGGACCCTAGAATTCTGCAGCTGCAGAATTTTGCACAGAACTTGCAACCTACCCCAGAATATCTGTAGTGCCATTCTTGGTAATTCTTTATTAATGTTTACAGTTTTTCCATAGCACCTGGTTCCCTTCCCTTCCTTTCATATCCAAAACTCCTCTATGCTCGGCATCTGATGATATCAATGACATCACTTCATACATTAGATAATGACAGAGCTGCACTCTGTCACAGAAATGAATTGTCATTCATCTGCCACTGCTCCCACTCCCCAAGGAAGTGGCACAGCACATCAGGTACTGTGACATTTGTTCAACCTTATAACATTCTCAGTCTCAAGTATTACACTGGGGTAAACTTAAACAAATAATTGACAACAGAATAGACCTGTTAACTGAATACCTTATGTTTTACAGATTTGTTGTGCCTT
Source organism: Neoceratodus forsteri (assembly GCA_016271365.2). Taxonomy (NCBI): domain Eukaryota; kingdom Metazoa; phylum Chordata; order Ceratodontiformes; family Ceratodontidae; genus Neoceratodus; species Neoceratodus forsteri. The sequence continues at coordinate 840,128,700 of CM028131.1, forward strand.
TAAGGTATAGGGAAGCCCTCTGAAATGAATAACTGGTAAAATGAATTAACATGTCTTTACCAAAAAAAAAAAAAAAAAGATTTATGCCCAGAAAGCTGGAATATAATAATGTGTAGACCTGTTGAAGGAGCAGACCTGTTAAATGAATAACTGTGCTGTACATATTTTTGCTAGGGTTATTGGTTGCATGTTATTATGAATTGATAGAATTACCAAAACGTGATGATGAGATGTTGTGTGTAGGGCTACGTGTTGGGCCAGCGAGTAGCACGTTGTGTTCCCATCCTTGCTACTCAAGTTTAGGGATGAGCTCAGAGAACTGGCTGGGAAACATGAAGATGAGGCACCCAGAGCTGTTGCACACTACCGCTCTGAACCTGGGAAGGCATGGCACAATGTTCTGTTGCATGGCTGACACCTTGTGACAGGCTGGGGAGCCTTCCCACACAGGGGGGTTCAAGTGCATGTCATAGCCTGATGGGACAATGTAGTGTATCAGTAGAAGTGGGTTGGCAGGAAAAATGAGTCTTGAAATATCTCAACTATTCTGTTTATTCCATTTCCAAAGGGACCTGTATGAATGAGGATAACATTTCATTATCACAAAAAGGGAAATTTATTTTTTTTTAAACTATGTTATGGGGTGGCGAGAGCCTGCCAGCGCAATGGTGGTAGTGTAATTTCATAGCAGCCATCCACGGAGGGCATCTAGATGACCATCCGACTGTATGGACAAGCAGCGGAGATTTATTTTCACTCCATAACTTAGCCGAAGTCCCTAGCAGCAGATCGATACCAAATTCAGTGGTATTGACTGTCCCTGACAGATTTACTTAACATCTGAAGCCTGCATAGCACCATGAGGTACTGGCCCTGACAGATGGGTAGGCTATCGTAATGCTACCCCACTCAGAGTTCAAGGGGAAGTATCAGTACCAGCCACAAAGATGGAATCAGCTCTGAAGCACGGTTCTCAACCACACCATCAGGCAAGCCAACCTGCTGCAGACTTGGGGGTAATTATGAGTAAAGTTGATAAACTATTAATTGACACTGCTGGCCTCAAAAAAGTGGTTAATAAAACAAACTCTGACTTAGCTGCACTTGCCACCCAGGTAGCCCGTACTGAACAGAGAGCACAGAACCATGAGTCCACACTGCAGGGGCACCAGTGAATACTCCAGGATCACTACAACAAACTTCAATGTCTCCTAAATAAGGTAGACAGCATGGAAAATTAAGCAAGGATGAAAAATATAATGATTGTGGGGGTGCCAGAGGGAGCGGAGGGCAGAGACATGTACACTTTCTTATGTGTAATGCTGTCTGAACTTATAAATGATAATAACTGCACAGCCCCTGAAACAGAGAGGGTTCTCTGCTCCTTGGCCTCTCGCCCACAACCAGGAGACAGACCCAGACCTATCCTCTGCAAATTCCTCCAGTACCCAGAAAGGAATATTAACTTAGGAGGACACTAGAACAAGGCTCCTTTCAGTGGTATGGCCACCGGGTACAGCTGTACCAAGACTTTTCACAAGACCTCTCTAACAGGAGAATATACAGACATCGCTAAGGTACCTGGCTATCCTAAGAATAAACTTTAATGGGGAATACATTACTTTCAGTAATCCAGCCAAAGTTAAAAAATTTCTCCAAGACCACTGCCACAGGCCTGAAACATCACAGCGGCACAGCTGTTATCCACAAGGCAGTTCGTCTTCCAATATGGAGGTGAGCCACAAGGTGCCAGATCCAGATGCCCATCCAAGAGCTCAAGGTGTGGAGAGTGAAGCCCCTTGGCAGCCCACTACGAGAGTATTCCCTAAGAACAAAACTCAGAGGAGACACTCCAGGGAAACCCCCACCGAGAAGAGAGCATTTCCAGAGCCGCCAGAGAAGATTCATCCCATCCAATATCAGTAGCTGTTCTGTGGGAGTAACTCCCATTAAAATGAGCAACTGTTACTATTCCCTGAGAGAGCTGACACCGGCCCCTTTGGACCTGAGGGCAGGGCATCTGAGATTGCCTGCATAGAGGGAAGAGAAGCTGTCAAACCGGGATAATGGTCCCCACTGCCAGATGATGGTGCGGACTGTGTGCAGCATGCAAGTACCGAGGAAGAAAACTTCATTGATCAACTGGAGGTGCTGCTTAATGCCATGCAGGACACTGACCTGATGGGTTGACTCTCCGGTAGACAAGGTATTTGCTAAGTTGTCTGTCTCCTGGGGCAACCGGGGCTAAGGTATTTTCCTCACTGATGTGGTGGAAAGAGGGAGGGGGAGTTAATACCTGGTACATTTGGTTATATGCTTTACAGTTATTTACAGATGAGGTTGGGCCTGTTTTTGGCCACAGTCCCTCTGTTTGAAGTGCTTAATCCACTATTACGGGTTTTTTTTGTGGGGGGGGACTTAATTTAACAGCATACAAAATTATCATGACTGCATTTGGCTCCGGCTTTGTTTTAGCATGGGGTGGCTGCAGTTATGGATATCACAATGCTGCCCTGTCGTATTGGCGCAACAGAGAGTATGAAGGGCAAAATTTGTTCTGGCACCAGCGTACTCTCAAGGTGTAAAGGAGGGCAGGTATGGGCTGCATGGAAACGGGATAGAGGACCGATGTTATTTACAACCATCCAGAAGGGGCGACAATGGAACACATGAGTGCATGCCTCTAAGACCCAGGGTGTGGAAGAAGGACACAGGGTGGCAGGCTTCTACATGCCTATGCCCCCCCTCAGTCCCCCATATGAACCTCTACCCCAGGACATGTAAAACCCTCTCTTAAGACCCTACTAAGTTCAACCCTCTTTTCTGACAGCACTCCTGAGGATAGAATTGATCCATAGAGCATGACATAGTGGTCAATAAATACATTTATTCTGCTAAGATGCAGGTTTTTAAGGCCCTATGCTGATTTGTTAGAGGTCCGCGCACCTGCCCCTCCCCCCCACTTCAGAGCCATGGCAATAGTTACCGTTAGTATGGGTAACCTGGGTTATACACGATGCTGGACTTTAATAATGGACTGAGCAATTAGGGCTCAGTACTCCTTCCATAGAGGGTGCTACTGCACTGTCAGTTGACAAGATGACAGAGCTAATGGTTAAGAGTCTTCCCCCTGAAGGGAGCTCTGGGGACATAGGGACCATCGGAAATGGATGGGAACCTGGTAACACAATCAGAGCAATGTCTCTACTTCAGTTGAATTGTTGCTCAGTTCAGAGTTTCTGTAATCTGTTTTTGATATGTGTTTTTATCATACTATAAATGTATAGTTAGTATTTCACAGTTGGGCAACAAACAGATGTGCTTACACGAGCCAGGATGGAAATTAGGCTCCAACAGAAATGGATTAGGGGGATTGGGCACACAGACAAGGTAGTATACACAACACATAGCATTACTATAGCTGCAGCTTGCACCATGAACACAGAACACAGAACACAAAAGGGGTTATGGGACACCACAAGGTACAGCTAGGAAACCCAGGCCTTGGGGGTTTGCTTTGCTGCCCGAGACCAGGAAGCTAATGATCTTCTATAAAGCGAATGCTTTTAGGATAAGGGATTATGGATAACCTTTCAGAAGTAACTTTAACCTCCTGGAACATCAAGGGGTTGAACTCCACAATCAAATGGAAAAAGATACTGGCCAGATTAAAAAGCCTTAAATGCCATATAACCTTCCTCCAGGAGACTAAACTCAGTAACCAGGAAGCTCTTAAGCTAATGAGGGAATGGGTGGGCAGAGACTATTACAGCATGTCAGGCAAATCCAATAAAGGGGTCTCCATCCTTCTTCATAAAAAATTGCAGTAGAAGGAGATTCACCATGAAGCTGATGCAGAGGTGCGATGGGTTTTGGTCAAACTAGCCACCCCAAAGGGCCCAGTACGGCTGTAAATGCATATGCACCAAATGAGGATGCTTCCACCTTTTTTAATGCCATTTCTCAGAAAATACACGACCAATCTCAAGACAATCCAGGAATACTTGTGGGAGGAGACTTCAATTTGGCACTGGACTTTCTGTTGGACAGGTCCAAGGCAAGACAAGAACCCTTACTAACTCCTACAGAGCCCTCATTTACATGCTTAACCTGCACCGGCTGACTGATGTGTGGAGACTACACCACCCAGCAGTTAAAGACTTTACATGCTTCTCAGCTTCTCAAGCAATGGCCAGCAGGTTAGACTACTGGCTGACATCCGCGGGGATCACCTCTAAGGTGGACGATGTACATATTGCCCCTTTATACCTCTCAGACCATGCCCCACTAGTGCTAACCCTGTCAGTTGAGCCTGCCATTAGACAGAAATTAGCATTGTGGAGACTAGACTCACTGCTCCTGCAAGATACTGACTTTAAGACACTGGTGAGAGCAGAATTGGCCAAATTGTTTCAGGTTAACCCCCAGTCTCTGCTCCAGCTACAATGATTTGAGAGGGATATAAGGCTATGCTCAGGGGTCTAATCATCAGCTTTGCATCACACAGGAGGAAGCAAAAGGAGAGAAAGATAGCCCAGCTAGAAGCCCAACTTAAAGTTAAAGAGGCTGAGTATAAAGCAATGCCCCGCAGGCTTAAGGACCCAAAATTAATTTCAGATCTGACTAGACTCAGAATCTGACCTAATACCCTGGCAACCAGACAAGCTGAGTTACAAATAAGAAGAACACAGCATAAATACTGGGCTGAGGGGGAAAAAGCTGGGAAACTGTTAGCATTCAGGCTCAAAAAGAGACAGGCAGACAGACACATACAGGGGCTAAGGAACAACAAGAGTACAATGGAGCATGACCAATGGGAAATTAATGAGACTGTGTCCAAGTTCTACCAGAATTTGTATTCTCCCGCACAGAATGGAACAAAGACAAATTCACTGCCTTCATGGGCAACTACCCCTTCTGGCCCTGTCCGAGGCCCAAAAACAAGAACTAGACACATCAGTCACTGACCCAGAACTCAGCAATATTCAGCTATATTGAGTATGGCTCTGCACAAAGCCTCAGATAGTGATGGGTACCCCGCAGATTTTTACAGACTGGCCCACCTAGAGGTAGCCACCACCATGCTGCGGATGCTGAAGGAAGCCCACTCAAAGGGAGAGTTACCAACCACCCTAAGAGAAGCTATGATCACCATTCTCCCTTAAGAGGGGAAAGATCACACCAGCCCTAGGAGTTACAGGCCCATCTCCCTAATAAATGCAGACACTAAAATGCTGGCGAAAGTCCTGGCGGCTAGGTTAGAGAAAATTTAGCCTGACTTAACCACCCCTCATAAGTGGGGTTTGTAAAAGGGAGACACAGCTCAGACCATTTACGAGCTCTAATAACCCCAATGCAGACTGCAGCAGGTCTTCCTTCTCCGGTGGCAATGGTAACTATAGACTTTGAAAAAAGCTTTGATTTGGAAGAATGGGAGTACCTGCACGCAGTCCTGGATCACTATAACATAGGGCTTTATTTTTCCTCCTGGATCTGAACCCTATATTTGAAACCAAGTGGCACAGTCATTACCAACTCTACCCTGTCCCCAGAATTTGAACTACACAGAGGCACAAGGCAGGGCTTCCCCCTCTCCCCATTGCTCTTTGTGTTAATCATGGGACCCTTATCAGCAGCTATTCGTACTCATCCAGGAATACAGGGAATACAGGTGGACAATAAGCACTACCATGCCAAACTGTACAAAGATGATTGTTTGATAGTGACAGGGGATGTCAAGGGAAGTATACAGCCTATATTGTGTACCTTAAAGGACTTTGGGGATATTTTCTGGTCTTTGAATCAACATCTCCAAATCAGAGTTACTCCCCCTGAATCCCCTAACCACATCTGATATAGCAGAAACCACGGGTCTAAACTGGTCACCCACTGAAATCAAATATCTAGGGGTCAAGCTTTCTTCAAACCTCTTGAGCCTGGCCAATAGAAACTATGCTCCAGTCTGGACCCAAATGACCAAAGAAGTACTGAGATGGGAACATTTGCATCTGTCCCTGACAGGGAAGATTGCTACGATAAAACTGATGCTGGCATGGATGAAGCCAGGGTACTCTGCACCATGGGATTCAATGACTAGTTGAAAAACTGGTGCAGAGCTCAGGGATATGGCTTCATTGGGGACTGGGGCTCCACCTGGAGGGATGCAGGCCTATACTGGTGTGAATGGTCTGCATCTGTCCAGGAGGGGAACCAGGATCCTAGGTAATAAGTTTAAATGCTTCATTGGCAAGCATTTAAACTAGCCAAGGGGGAGGGTCACTGAAAAGGAGAAGAGAAATCCTAGCCCCCCCCCAAAATCGGGTAGTTAATTAGCTAAACACCAAGATAGGGCAGTCGATAGGAATAAGGGCAGGGGTAAATGGAGAAGAAGACAAAGGCAGTAAGGACAGGGATGGGGCAAAAAGAAATAAGGCCATAAAAAATAGAGGGTAATAAGTACCAATGCCCGTACTCTAGGTAAAAAGCTCCCCAAATGGTGGCCTTGATGGAAGAGGGATGCCTGGATATCGTGGCAGTCACAGAAACATGGTACACAAAGAACCATGACTGGGATGTCAACATACCAGGGTACACAATCTATAGAAGGGACAGGGAGGATAGAAAAGGAGGAGGAGGAGTAGCTCTCTATGTAAGGGAAGGGATCAAAGCAACAGAACAAAAGGGTAAACAGAGAGGAGAGGAGGCACTGTGAGTCACCCTGGAGACTGGAAAAGGCACCACAATCCACACAGGGGTTGTATACAGACCCCCATCTCAGGTGGAGGAAATGGACAAGGAAATGATAGAAGGCATCCTTAGGATGGCAGAGAAAGGGGAGATATTGCTGATGGGGGACCTGAATATGCCAGATGTTAACTGGAACACATATGCTGCAGTTACATCCAAGAGCAGGGCCATTCTTGATGTCCTACAGGGGGCATGCCTCAGACAGCTAGTTTTGGAACCCACTTGGGAGGAAGCAATCTTAGACCTGGTACTCTCAAATGGGGACAGAGAGAGGATCTCAGATCTAGAAGTAGGAAGCCATCTGGGAATAAGCAACCACCAAACAGTGTGGTTCATGATAAACTTAGCAGTAGAGTCAAACCATACAAAAATGAAGGTACTGGACTTCAGGAGGGCTGATTTTGTCAAAATGGGAGAGTACCACAGAAAAGCACTAGTAAACAGGCAAGAAGGTGGGGTGGAGGAACAATGGGGAACCATCAAAACCACCATCACAGGGGCAACAAGCCTTTGTGTGAAACAAATAAACAAATCAAAATGAAAGGAAAGGAAAAACCACTAAGGTTATCAAAAGAAGTGGCGGGGAAGGTTAGGGAGAAAAAGATAGCATTCAGGAAGTATAAAGAAACACAGAAGGAGGCAGGACAGAGAACTGTACCAGTTAAAGTAGAAGAAAGTAGGGAAGGCAGTCAGAATAGCAAAGGCCTAAACTGAGGAAAAGATAGCCAACTCAGTTAAGAAGGAGGATAAAACCTTTTATGGGTACATTAGGGAGCAAAGAAAGACTAAGACAGGGATACTGAGGCTGAATAAAGAGGAAGGTGGTTGGATAGAGAGCGACAGTGAAAAAGCAGGGATACTGAATGAATGCTTCTGCTCAGTATTCACAAAGGAAGAGCAGGGGGAGATACCTAATCCAGTCAATAGAAGCACTCTGGATGGGGGGGGGTTGGTATCAGTCCTTTCACAGAAGAAAGGGTTCTGAAAGAACTCCTAAAACTGAAGGTGGATGAGGCAATGGGGCCTGATGGGATTCACCCCAGAATTCTAAAAGAACTAAGGGAAGAACTAGTAACACCACTGACTACCCCTTTTAATAAATCATGGGAGGATGGTGTGGTACCTGAAGACTGGAGGAGGGCAGATGTAATTCCTCTTCACAAAAGTGGGAGCAAGACAGAGGCAGGAAACTACAGACCTGTCAGTTTGGCCACAATGGTAGGGAAAATGATGGAATCACTTCTGAAGGAAAGAACTGTCGAGCACCTAGATGCCAGTGGGGCACAGGACCCAAGGCAGCATGGATTCACAGCAGGAAGGTCATGTCAGACAAATCTAATTGATTTCTTTGACTGGGTGACCAAAGTAGTAGACCAGGGAGGGGCTGTGGACATGGCCTACCTAGACTTTAGCAAGCCATTTGACACAATCCTGCACAAAAGATTAATAAACAAATTAGCTAGCCTGGGGGTGGGTCCCAGGGTGGTAGCCTGGGTAAAACACTGGCTGAACAACAGGAAACAGAAGGTAATAGTAAATCGAGCCCACAGTGAAGAAAGGGGGGTTACTAGTGGGGTACCGAAGGGTTCAGTACTGGGGCTGGTCTTTTTTAATGTCTTTATAAGTGACATTGCAGAGAGACTGGAAGGGAAAATATGTCTCTTTGCAGATGACACAATGATCTGCAACAGGGTTGATAAGCAAGGTGGGGTGGAAAGGATGAAAAGGGAATTGGCAAGATTGGAGGAATGGTCAAATGTAAGGCAGCTTAGATTCAACGCAAAGATGTGGAAAGTAATGCACCTGGGAAACAAAAACCCAGAGGAAGAGTACACAATGGGGGGGTGAGATACTGACAACAACAAAAATGGAAAGTGACCTGGAGGTAGTCATATCAGATGATCTAAATGTGGGCCAGCAATGTGAGAAGGCAGTAAGGATGGTTGGGGGGATACTGGGATGCATAGGGAGAGGCATCACCAGTAGAAAACAAGAAGTTGTTGTCCCTCTGTACAGACAGTTGGTAAGACCATATCTGGAGTACTGTGTACAGTTCTGGAGACCCCATCTCCGCAATGACATAGACAGGGTGGAGGCTGTCCAGAAGAGGACAACCAAAATGGTGCAGGGTCTCCACCAGAAGACCTATAAAGACAGGCTAAAGGAGCTTAAGATGTATAGCCTTGAGGAAAAGAGGGAGAGGGAGGACATGATAGAAGGAATCAACAAAGTCCAAGAGGGTAGCATCTTTCAGAAAAAGAGATGCGCAAGAACAAGGGGGCACAATTTGAAGATACAGGGGGATGGCTCAGAGGTAATGTGAGGAAGTATTTCTTCACAGAGAGGGTTGTAGATGCATGAAACAGCCTTTCTGAGGAGGTCATAGAGTCAAAAACAGTGGGGGAATTCAAGAATGCATGGGACAGACATAAAGCAATTCTAGTGGGGTGGTAGAAGGAAGTAGGCTGTTGGTTAACTAGGATCTGCAGCTTATCCATTAGGTAAGGAAATGGGCAGACTAGATGGGCCAAGCGGTCCTTATCTGCCATCAGATGTTATGTTTCTTTGGCCCCCAAGGATATATTACCTGGTCTGTCACCTTTCATTATTACTTCCGGAGACATGGGCACAGAAATTTCATTCTTTAATGAGAAGGTTCCTGTGGGGGCATAACAAATCTAGATATAGCAGAGGCAAACTGAGGGTATCCTGGGGAAAGGGGGCTGGAACCTCCCTGATTTCTCCAAATACTCCTATACCTTCCTTGCAGCTAAAGTGTGCAGAGGTCTAGACACAGTGGTTTGCCCCCCACCAGCATGGCTGGACATTGAGTCCATTGTTCTGGGTGGCACTTCCCCATTTAGTTATATGGGTTACTTACTACCCAAAAAAAACCAACATTGGATGACAATTAAAGCAAGCCTCCAGGCCTGGCATAAACTGGGAAGAGGGGCTAACAAGTGTCAGGGCCTAGGCCTCCTGACTCCCCTGTGGAAGAACCCACACTGGGAGCACCATCACATTAGGTGAGACATATGAAGTAAATGCCAGATTAATGCCTTTAAGGATTTGGTGCAGGAGGATAACAACACCTTTGTCGCCTTTCAGTATTTGAGAGGTCATAAACATTTACCCAAAGAGAGTTTCTGGCAATACCTACAACTTAGAAATTTATACCTCAGTTGGAGAAGGAGATGGTACTTCTGTTCAACCTGTGTCAAATCTCCCAGCACTCCTAAAGTCAGAATGCCTCTTATGTCATGGTCCCAGAAAAGGATTAGCAGGGATAATACAAGGTTGGATTAGGAAGTGTGCCCCGGACCCCTCCGTGTCAGGTAAGGCCAGATAGGCAACCATGTTGATTGCAGAGATTTCAGACCAAGAATGGTGCAGATGCTGGAAAACAGCACATACAGCTTGTGTGGACCAGTGCAGCCTCTTAATCAGAAATAAGGTCTTGTACTTGTGGTACCGCACTCCTTATCAGATAAAAAAAAAATGGGCCTTTTGCCGCAAGACGAGTGCTGGAGGTGCAACAACCTCAGTGCAGATTTGTTCCATATCATATGGCAGTGTGGACCATTGCAACCAGTTTGGGCCAGGATAATCCACTTCTGCTCTAGAATCCTTGATCTGGCACTACCGACCAGCCCTGGCTTTTGGCTGCTGGGCCTAGTCTCTAGAGGAAACCATATGAGAGATAACCATAGGCTGTGGCTCACCCAGGCTTCAGTTGAACTTGTCAGACTAATCCTAACAAGGTGGAGAACCCCAGATGTTCCTGAGTAAAGGTAGTGGTATCAGACCATAGAATCCCTGGTCTCCCGAACAAGGCTTGCCCACTTTACAAAGAATACAAGCTTAGAATACCAGGAAATTTGAGTCCCATATCTGATGGCTTTTATCCTTCCCACTCCCAAGCAAAAAGCTATGTGTTCTAAAGATTTACTGAAACCCCCATGAAATTCCTTAATGTTCAGGATGGATTTATGTATTGCTAATGATGAACTATGTGTTTGTGTGTCTGACAGTGTTCAATATTACAAGTTGATACATTCCTTACTTGATTGTACACCCTGAAAACAGTTTGCTGTAACTATTCTGTGTGTAATTGTGTTTACATGTTGTAAAACCTTACCCTTCAATAAAAAGATTAACTGCAAAAAAACAAAACAAAAAACCATGTTACAGATTGCATATAAATATATAAGTGATACACAGTGGGGACCTCATGAGTGGTGTACACAGCATGACTTGAGTATAGATAAATTATTTATCACACAAGGTCCCCTCTGCATATTCCATTTATGCAATAGGATAGGACCTTAAGTGATTTTATTTTTCTTTTAGCTTTTTAAAAAAAATATTATTTCTGAAAGACTATGGGTATATTTTTTGAATTAGTGGTGCTTTGCATTCCCCTTCCCATTTGCCATACCCATTGCCATGGATGTGGTGTCAGGATGACATGCTGATGCTGTGATTTGGCAGTTCAATGTTGCCGCAGAAATTCCACAGAAATTACAAACCATCACACAAGGAGTTCTGCAGCAAATGTTAATCCTGCTGCAGAACGTGGTCCCAAAGTGCCACACAAAAAGTTGGGGCCTTGGTTATACTGGTGGAAGAAGGTAAGGAGTATTTTGTTTATAAAGGCCCCCTTTCCCAAGGTCTCAGGGTGTGTTAATGATACAGTTTTGTATATTGGAGGAGTGGAAGCAAAATGTATCACTTACTTCAATAAATATTATAGAAATAGTATGAGCTCTCAAGCTAAGAAATAAAAAAGTGCTTGTATCGCAAAGGTGGCTCTAAACAGGTATGATCTGAGTATCCCACTGAAATGCCTTCACTGAGGAACAAAAATGTTAAGTGTTCTGGAATTATATTAAAGATCAAAGTGCAGATATAGCAAAAGCTTTGTTCCTGGAAGTATTTAAACAAGACCTGGGGACAGTGAGAAACTTAGCCTCAGGGGAGTGAAGAAAGCACTCTAGAGCATATAAGGAAAGAAGATCTTTCAGGCAGCACAGACCCAGACAATGCAGGGCTTTGTATGTCAAAAAGCAATCTTGAAGATGATATGCCACTAAACTGGCAGCCAGTGTAGTTCACACAGTACTGGTGTGATATGCTCAGAGACCCTTGCTCCTGATATCAGCCATGCTGCTACATTTTGCACCCCCTGCAGGCCGAAGATCAGTCCTCCCAGATAACCCTAGGTATAGAACTCTATAGTAGCTCAGTCAAGAGGTCACAAAGATGTACACCAATATAGCCAGGTCCACACACTATATGTAAGAAAGTATTTTATCTGGGTGATACACTATAGCATTTTTGCACAATATACAGCAGATGTTGGTCTAATAAAAGGTATTAAACTATCCAGTGATGCCAGTTTTCTAAGCAGCAGCTCTACTACAAACATTTTTTTTCCCTAGAGAATGGTGTAAACCATATTGTTTATTATGAGGCCTTTGCACCACTGGGAGCCGGGGTGTATGTGAGAGTTATGTACCCAACCACCGCAGCTCCGCACCTGTGGACAAGCGCATGGGGCATGACATTCATGATCACTTGCCTCTGCAGAGCACCTGCTCACCACCCCATCACTCCAGCACAGTGGTGCATGGGGGGCAGACCTGCAGACTCAGGCAGGCAACCAATCAGATGCCCATCGTGTTCCACCAGCGGATTCTCTGCTGTGCATGGACCAGGGGATTGTGGGACACCACCAATCCTGGTAAATTACAAGAACTAGGTGATTACCCCAATGGCTGCCTCCCCCACAGTGGACCAGAGGGATGAGGCAGTGTAACAGTAGGAACCTGTCCCACAGTGGCCAGCAGGTTATGTCCATGAGAGGCATGCAATGGCTATGGCAAGGTCTCTGCCAGCATAGCCTGTGCCCTTTGCTGCCTAGCTCCCTAAGCCTTGGTGAAAGGCACGGAACATAGGCACATGCCCTGGCCACTCCTCCAGACCATCCACATGTACAGCTGTGCAAACGGCCTGAGATCAAGTGCAGAAGGGGCACACACCCCTTTTGTGCATGGCACAAGGGTCCTTAGGACCCCCAATACATGGTTTTCAGTCATATGGCTGCCTATGTGCCACAGATACATGGCACACAGGCATATTAATTTTTCATTTATAGTGCCAATGATAGGAAACTACATTGACTAGGGCACCAGAGTTATCCACTATTCATTTTGAAAAATGCCACTAGGACAAAACCACCACCGCTGGAGAAAAAAGACTTGAATTTTAAGTCTCAATGAAATGACAGCAAAGAATGCTTTGCTGTTTCTGTAAAAAAAAACTATTATGAAGTGTTTCCCAAATCTTACCTTAGCAATAACCAGCTGTAAGGATTAGTTTTACTAATAGTCACTAAATTATTTTTTTTTTTATTTAGTTTTTGTTGACTGGGTAAGTGCACTAGACAAATCCTGCCTATTTTCAGGCATGACCCAGGGGAGGGGGATACAGATGAATACCAACTGACCTTGAACCAGATTAAGCTGTTGGTGGTATTTGTAGTGAATAAGGGAAATTTGGCCAGGACACCGGGGAAATTCCCCTACTCTTTTCGATAAGTGCCATGGGATCTTTAACATCCACCTGAACTACCACCAATCCAGGCAGATGGGAACCTCAGTTTAATGTCTCATCTGAAAGATAGCACCTCAGAAGTGCAGCACCCCTCTCATGCTGCACTACAGTGTCAGTACTGGGATACTGTATTAACCCAAGTACCAGATGTGGGAACTGAACCCACAACCCTCTGGTCTCCCAGCCTCAGAGGTGAGTGTGCTACCTACTGAGCCATTGACACTGCTGAATTAGCCTTTATTCTAATTACAGTTTTGGCATTTGTACTGAATGCCGAATGGGAGAACAAGTTTGGATAACTTCAGAACCTTCCAGAACCTGTGCCACTCTTAAAAATAACCTTATCAGAAAATTGTTCCTATTCTGATATGGTTCTGGTCATTTTTAAAACATTGATTTTGGAGCTTAATTTACTCCCCCAGCAGATCTGTATCTAGTAAGAGGGTTAGTGGTGGTGGTGAAAAAGAACTCAAATTACCTAATTTACAGGTTCCAGGAAAGAGGTTATAATGTGGCCGCAATTTGGGAAAGTTTTGCCAGAGCACAAGAATTAGATTAAAATACTGAATAGGAATATACTGGTGTCTGATAAACTTGCTTCTATAACACACAATAGTTGGAAAATTTTATTTATTTATTTATTGATATATTGGAAGATTCAGACAAAACCTTTGAGCACAAGTGCTCTTTTACAAAGGTTTCACGTCAGATTAATTTATTACATTCAAAACAAGGATCAAATAATCAAGGCAGATTCCAAAGGAAATGTTTGTCAAGTGGTTAAAGGGAAACGTCCACATGCAGCGAGTAGCAGCATCGTTTGGACTGATGCCACGCTAGTGCAATCGCAAGTCAACAATATTAAATTAGCCCAGGTTACTGATTTTTTTGTATTTTTTCTCGTTTGTCCTGTCCCTCCTCCATTTTGCGTTGTCTGTCACCTCTGCTGACCTGTTTTGACCCCCGCTGACCCGGAAGTGACGCGCGATGTGGGGAAGCCACACACCGAAGTTCAGAATCCAATAATCCCAGCTGTGGTGCCTTCTGTGTCGGAGTCTATTTAGATTTTCTCTGAAAGTTGGTAACGTTATTGTTTCATCATGACCACTTGTGGCATAACATAGCTAACCCGCCAAGAGTATTGTGCTCACACGGTTGTCTTTTCTTGCATGCTGCGAGCAACTTAAAACTTCTGACAGTGCATTTCAGTACAGTGCTGCGAGTTGCTGTTCATGCGGTTTACCTCACGCTCATGTCGACTGTTTCATTTGTAAGATTCTTTTTTTTTTGGTGTATGCTACTATACAATTGTGGAAATTTTGTTCACATACATAGTTGTTTACAATACATGCAACATGCAGTAGTTATGCACAATTAAATATCAATAGCAAAAGATTTTGTTTCAACCATGACATGCTGTCTCAACAAATGTACACATCCCGGGTGAGACCAACAGCTTTCACAACAACCTATTCAATACTTGCCTCATTTGTATGTGTGCATTTAATTTTATTTTTAAGCTATACTTTCAGACTTGATATCCGTCGTGGCAAGGGAATTCCCTGATAGCGAGTGAGTGGGGGAACAATGCGTGAGGCACACACTGTAGCTAAGTAATTTGGTCTACAGTATTCATGAATTCTCAGTCGGATTATAGCAAATATATACATTTCTTGTTTTTAATTTTGCTTCGTGTTCAGTGTTTATGTACACAGACCACAACTCTTATTCAGTATTACAACAAGTAAAACATGCATGTTATGGCAGATGCCAGTATTTGCTAAGTTTTGAACTAATTTGTTACCTAATTTGTAATCTTCACTGTCATGCTTACTGTGGTTGAAAGTGAATTGCCAGTGCAAGACCATCTTCAACTAATCTCCTAATAAATTTGTAGACACAGAATGATAGCTCCTGATTCACAGCTGTTAAGGTTTTGTACTTTGTACGTTTGTATTTACACTGGCATGCTCTCCCCACAAAACAATGTGGCACACTGTTAGCCAACCCCACTGCATCAAAACAATTGTGATGCCCACTGCTAGGGTTTAATGCCACCCATCCTTTCAGACAGCATGTCCCCAATCCCCATGATAGCATGCTATTGCTTCCCACCATTGTGGCACACTGTGAGTCCACTCCAGAGTGCCTAAAAGGCAGTCTAGGTTAAGACATGGCTGTAAACCGGCACTGTCCCCTGAGCATTTCTGTGTGGCCTAGTGATGTTTGATAACACAAGCAGGAATGTGGTTTTCAAACCAAGCTCTCCCGATGTGAAACTAGGTGCATTAAACCATGCCACTATATTGCTATGATCGGGTGTCAAGGTGGCGTCCAGTGTAGCAATATTACTGGGTGAGTAGGTCAATGGACAAAGGTCATGCAGTGGATATTGTGTACCAGAACTTCAGTAAGGCATTCTATTTGGTGCTGCATGGCAGACCTGTAAGAAAGCTTGAAGGCACAGTGGCAGGATCCAAGAAAGGTTCTTTAGGTATATTAGGGTAAGAAGTACATGGAAGGGGCACATCAGTCCCCTTAGGATTGAGGGTGGTTGGAGGTGGTGTGGGAGAAGGAGGAAGTACTAAATACATTTTTTGCCCTTGTCTTTAGCAAAAATGATGGCAGGGAGGGCACGGCACGACTTGGAGAGGGTGCAGGGGGACCAGCAGAATACATTGTGGAAATAGATGTTAAAATACCCAGAGGGTGGTTGTGTGAAGACCCTAAGAGTTGACAAGGCACCGGCCTCAGATGGGATCCATCCCTGGATACTCAATGAGCTGGTGGATACCCAGTACAGAGGGCGAGGGTGGCGGTGGGAGGTCTCATCCTCCAGGTTAGTCTCAAGCATGGTCCCACAGGGGGTAGTGCTGAGCACACTCCTGTGTAACATCTACATCATTGACATCAGAATTGGTATCTGGAGCTGGATGTCTCTCTTTGTGGATGGCTCTAAGCTGTGGGCAGTGGTGGATGGGGAGGAGGCAACGATTGGTCTCAAGGAAGACATGGATACTCTAGGGAGATGGTCACTAGCCTGGAAAGTAAAGTGTAATGCTGATAAATGTATTGTATTGTAATGCTGTTCCTGGTACCAGACTCCTCCCTTGAATGACCCAAGGTATAAGTATGCAGAAGGGTGTTGGCACAAGCAAATAAAATGCTGGGGTGCATAGCACAGTGACCAGGATGGTACTGGGGCTAGGGGAAAGTCCCTATGAGGATAGACTGTGGGAGCTGAACCTGTACTCAGAGGATACAAGTAACAGGGGTAATATGATAGAGGTCATCAAGTATCTCAAGGGAATGAATAGGGTAAGTCTTGAGGGGGTCTTTCAGCTGAGTGAGGCCGGTGGCCACCAGGGGACATGCAATGACTCTGGATTGGTGGAGGCTCAGGGTGAAACAAGGAGGTGCGACTTTACTGAGAGAGTGGCAGAGCACTGCAATGCACTGCCCAGGGAGCTGGTGGTTGCTACTACAGTGGAGGAGTTCAACAAGGGCTGGAAAAGGTATGGGGTAGTGCATCCATGAGTCCCGCTGTGAAATGGGGGACCTTTTTGGGATAGACAGGGGGTTAGAATCGATGCCCTGAGAAGGTACTGACCATCAAATTGACTAAATAGACCGTAGGTCCTAATCTGCTGTCTTCATAGTATGCATGCTAGTATTTTAGTATTATAGTTCCATCTTCCCCAGGTCCCTTCAGACACCCTCTACTGCATCTGGCCCATCCACACTTTTGCAGCTCGTGATGTTATTTTGCCACCTGTTCACTGGATTTCACATGAAGTCATGAGCGTACCAGTGTCATACTGTCTAATCAGTTCAATTTCATTGCATCTAATCAATACTTTGTAACAGTTTATCTTTGGGTGCCTTTTTGTAATGAACACAAACACCTATACTAGCACCACCGCTTGCAATACACAGTACATGTTGCATAAACTTTCTCCATTGCTCTCTTTAATGTGCAGATGTTTTCTGAATATGATTATGATGAATATTTCACATACGTTTCATCATCGGGTGGTATTCAACCTTACATGTTCGAACCAGAGCGCCCGGTCGCAGATTACAATGGTGCACACCACAGTGGCAGCACATCGTCTTCTGATATAGAAGATGAGCATGTAGATATTCGCTCTGGATCTACGTACTGGTGCTGTTGTGGATGTTGTGAAGTGATGCCCTGTGATAGACAGAGTATTTGCTGTCATGAGATGGAGGCCATAGATGACAAGCATGGAGGTAAGCCATAAATGTACCACCTTCTGTCAACATTTTTTTTTTTTTACTATTCTATGTTCCCCCATTTCATCAGACTCGCCTACTGACATGGTTACCCTCAAACCCACAGCTTTAGTTTTTTGGTCACCACCTGCCCTTCAACTGCCCTTTCAGGAAACTATTTCTGTTTTTATACTACCGATGTTTATGTTTTACAGTCATCTGTCCACAGCTAAACTAGCAATATAACTTATTCTCTTCAACTTATTTATTCTGCAGAGTTCAACTGTGTGACACAAATCGAACGATTCAAAAATGTATGCCTTTTGCAAGATACCCTGTGGGTGACTCTTTTACGCCTCCATGATGTACACCACGATGTTTTTGAAGATCCCATTGCTAACAGGTTTGTCCAATAGGGACTTTATGTAGTGCACACTGTTAAGTCACACCTGTATATCGCTCACCCACCATTGTGACATACATGTTACTGCATTAATTGGCACCATACATGGCTACTTCAGCCCTTTGTCCATACCTCTCTGACATGCCACAGACACTATTTTCACATTCTGTACACTGTACTTTTTGCCTCTTCAACACAATTGTGATTTCCACCACCACCTCCTCTACCCATGAGCCATTCCAGTTTGGCTATCTGCTAGGACATGCGCCCTCACCCCACACCCTCAACAATCCCCTGTGGCTGTCCTATGCCTTTTTGAATGCATCCAATTTTGCCTCTCCAACTACTGCCTCCAGGAGATTATTGTACTTACCCACCACCCTCAGTGTGAAATAGTACTTCCTAATGTTACCCCTGAACTGCCCCCCCCCCAGGCCATGCACCCTCATCCTTGGATTTACCTTCAGCGGGTTGATGCTTTCCACTGGCACACGGTTCATACACTTAAGGAACTTGACTGTCTCAGTCATCATCCCCCCCCCCTCCATGGAGTACATGTTCCAATCTCTTAACTTTTCTTCATAGGATAGGTGGCTTAGCCCTCTTTGCCATCTGCGTTGCTTTTCTACGTACTTGCTCCAGCCTCCCACATCCTTTCTGAGGTTGGGTGCATCCCATCGTGCGCCATCGTCTTGTCCACTGTCATGCAGCCTACTTCTCCCAAAATGTCCTCCAACAGCAATGAACTCGTATCCACTTACCCCTCCCTTGCCATTGATTTTCTTGCTCTGAGGCCTACGTCTTCTTCCTCCCTAGTAAACACGGAGCAAAAATAGTTGTTCTGCATGTCGGCTTTCTCTCTGTCCCCTTGTAGCAACTGCTCCTCGTTTGCTGTTAACCTTAGTATTCCCTGTCTAGTCTTCTTCCTTTCAGTAGCATACCTTACAAAATTTATACCCCCCTTTTTTGACCCCTCCAGCTATGCAGTCCCATGTCTGTGCTTTTGCCCTCCTTACCTCTACCCCGGCTTCTCTCGTGCTCACCTTGTATCTTACTCAGTCCACTTATGCTTGCGTTTCCTTGAACTTCCTAAAGGCCTTTCATTATGCCTTTACCTTTTTTGCTATCACCATAGTGTACCACAGAGGTTTCTTTCTCTTATTTTTACTTGCTTTCTTGGCGCATGGGTCAGTGGCCACCACTACTTGCCCCATTTTCCTGAAATCTGATCTCTTTAAATGCAGCACCCTCATCCTTGACCTGTGAACCTCCGCTCCAATGTGCAGCTAGCACCCCTTTCTCAACATATTCGGTCACCTTTCATTTGAGTGCTGCTTTCCCCTCCCCATTTAGGTGCAGCCTATCTGGAGCATCGAGACTAATGTCGCTCCATGTTCAACCACAATGTCCTACCACTCCATATCCCTCTGAGCACACCAACCTGCTAGCCAACTATTGAACTCCTCTATACTTTGTTTTGTCTCCATGCTGCCCCTTGGTACTGGCAGCACCTCAGAGATAGACAGGGATTTAAAATCCAAGCTGCTGCAGAACCTAGCCTGTGCCATAAATCTTGCCTGCAGCTCCATCACACTATTTGGGATCCTCATGCTCCTTTCCCTGGGCAATGGTGGCCAAGTGGTGCATGGTGGCAGTGCAATACACTTGATCCCCATGCCGCCCCAGCAAAGGAGAGTAGTCTGTTGGAAGCTCACTTCTTCCACCCCTGGCCATCCTTCAGACTCACTGGTCTGTTCCCGAACTTGGGATGTTGGCACCACAGATGGACACCTTCCCTCTGCGCCAACGTGCCCCTTTGAATTTTATTGGGTTTTAATTGCTACTGAGTTTTAAATGCTCTCAGTCTTTGGAAATGTGATATATTCTGATCTGGTTGTTTATAATTTGTTTATGAAGTGTACAGCACCCAGAGTATCTGCAAACGGGTGCACCGTGCAGTATCTGTATGTCTGTCTGTCTGTCTATCTATCTAATAAGATGTTATGGACTAATGCTGTTACCGCAATGACTGTCAATTTTCAATTTTCTTTTCAGATCCTATAGATGGGCGGCATATACTCAGTTCACGTACTGGATCCATCAGAAGCTGGGTAAATGTGTTCATTGTGTGATACCATCTTGTGTCGTGTGGGCCATCCGACACCAGTATCTGGAAGAGTCTGGACAATATGTAGGATTTCTTGAAGTCGATTCCAATGGATTACCTTTTTAACAGTGACTCACCCAATCTAATTTACTACTCACAGCCTGTTGACTCAATAAACTACCACCTCAAAAGCACTTTTTTGTATGTATGTCGCATCTGTGCCCACATTGTTAGTCGTGACAGACAAATAAAGTTAGACACACACACCAATCAGTGAAGGTTGACCGGACAATGCCATGTATTTATTGAACAATGTCTCTTCATTACAAGGTGGACCGGGGTTGTCAACATGGTCATGGTGTGGACAGTGTTGGGGCTTGGGCTGTTATCTGGCCCGGGTCATGCCTGAAAACTGTCCCTGGTATCAGCACACCTATCAGGTTACTAAACTCATAAATATATAAACACAATGGCGCAAATCCAGCTAGCCACACTGTGATCATGTTAATCGCCATTTCCATTGACATAGTGGAGGTCTTTTCAGCTGATGTATGTATATGTCCGCATGAGTAGACTGTGCACACTCTCATTGGTGCTGGGTATTTATCCATCATGGGGAACATTTGCTCGATTAGACAAACACCGGCTTTGAAAAAAAATAACAAGACATTTTGCACATCCTGAACCTTCTCAAAGACACTTTCGATTTATCGACCTTCCGTGCCTTGTCATCAGCAGAAATAAATACCTGCTGAGAGAAAAAAAAAAATTTGTACACACAGAATGACAGCTCCTGTTTCACAGCATAAAGGTTTTGTACTATTATGCGTTGCTATTTCCACTGGCATCCCCCGCCCCACAAAACAATGTGGCACACTGTTAGCCAACCCCAGTGCATCAAAACAATTGTGAAGCCCACTGCTGGGGTTTGATGCCACCCATCCTTTCAGACATCATGTCGCCAATCCCCATGGTGGCATGCTATATCATCCTACCATTGTGGCACACTGTGAGTCCACTGCAGTGTGCCTAAATGGATTTAATCCTTTCGTAACCTGGAAAACAATGCAAAATGTTTCCAAAACTCTTTTTTAATCCTTTGACAAACAATCAAATGTTCCCTGTCCCTCTTTCAAACCCACTCTCGGTGCAACTCACATCACGGCCACCCCAACCCCATGCTTACCTTCGTAGGTCACAACCAGTGATCTTCTGTAGACCATGGCATGTCGTGATGGAGTCGAGAACTGATACTGCCACTGTTCATGAGGTGGGGGTTGCAAAAACCCCATGTTGAAAATTTTGCTTGTAAATATAACTGAATGATGTGTGCATTATGATTTCCACATGTAATGCACCACCATGTAGAGAATGACTGGTGTTGGGGTGTGACTTTTATTTATTGGTGAATGTGTGCATGCGCGTGTGTGTGTTTTTGTTTCATTGCGGGTGTGAGCGTATGGTTGGTTTTGGATGTGTGTGCAAGTGTGTGGGAGTAGTCTGGGATTGTGCATGTGTGTTACTGTATGTTCAAGCTCATTGTGTATATGTCGTGGACTGTGTTCCAGCATGTGGTTGTTTGTTGCATATGTGTGTCTATATATGAACACTTCAAAAGAAATTGTCATAGTATACCTATCACTTGAACCCATGAGTGCATTTCCAAGACTTTCTCCTGCAGTGGTCTCTCTGTCCTGGAAATATTCCTTGGAAGGTTCCTCTGCACCGGTGGCATCAGTGTATCTCTGTTTTTCTGGCTGTCCAGCACTGCTTTTATCATTCTCTTTGGGGTATCATGTGTTTTCTTAGCTCTAACTGGTTTTGCCACCCACTGTTTCTTGCTCTTTGGGTACACGATACGGAACCGAGTGTGACCTTTAGCAGTCACATCTGGCTGACGTCCAACATTCTCGTTGTGGTCCATCACAGCAAGCTGCTGCAGTGCAAGCATTCCATCATAGGTAAAGTGTTGTCGCTTTGGGCAGTACTTTAGTAGCAGTGAGTGGAACACCTCGAGTCCACCAGTGTGACAGAATTTGGTCACCTTTCCAAGGTCTCTCAAGAAGCGTGTGTTAAATATCACCGTTTTAACCGCAGCATACCCAGGCAATGTTGGGCTTATCCACAGCTTTCTTGCATTTTGCTTGGCAGTAAGTTTTTCATGAGCACATCTGTGGAAGTGTCTGTTGCTGGTCCACTTGTGTTTGCCCGCAATGTGCTGTACAATTGAGGTAACCATCTCACGCAGCAGTGCTGCATCTCCATTGCATGCTGCTGAAGCCCACCACAAGTGGTTAGAGATGGCGGTTATCCACGGCCCAACTCTGCACACTCCTTTCTTTTTGCTTTTAAAAATAACTGCTTCTTGATCCACTTTGCTAAGTGCCATACATCAAACTGGTGATCAATGTTGTTGTCAGGTGTGTACTTTTTATTCATTATAGAAGTGATCTGCAGTGTCTGTCTGTGACAATTGTCCATATGGAACGTGTTTATCGAGCAGATTAGTAATGCATAGAATAAATCCTTCTTTCTCCATGTTGGTTGAATTTGCAACCTCAGTGACCTGCAGAGACTGAAATCAATGATTTTACCAGTCTGTTGATCCATGAGGGAGTAGGTACAGCACTTGGCGCAGAATCCAGGAGAATCACATCTGCCATCTCCGCTTAATGTCACATTCTCCTGTGATTTTAATTCTTCAATAGTCAAAGACTGCTGTGTGTTCCATTCCAGGTTGATTGTTGGGAATAGGTATTTCTTCTGCACCAGGTTGTATGTCTGGTGACTCATGAATTGCAGTTGAAGTAGTTCCGCAAAGTACTGTACCCGCCCGTAAGTGTTTCCGCCGAACAAAACTGATGCAGTGACTTCTAGCTTTCCTGCCGGCATTCGACGCAATGTAGGCTGACTGTACCAGTCCGCATTGTGACCTTTCTGTCACTGAATAGACACTCACAGCATTGTCCCTCGATAATGTATGTTCCGACCATCAACATTACCTCCACAAACAAAGCAAAACTGAAAAAGCTCTTCCAGTTTGGACACATAAACCAAACATTTGTCAACAGATAATGTGTTGTCCACAGTTTCACTATCGGAGTCTGATGAGGCAGAAGCATCTGTGTCAGACTCCAGCACATAATCACTGTCTGGAACCCGCTCATCAATGTCACTATCTGTAGACTCATCATACTTGTCCTCAATTTCGCCTCCCACACTACTGCAATCAGACGAAGAGTAGACACGTTGACCTTTCATGGAGTTAGAGACTGGTGTTGTGGTGCCTATGATGTCTTCAACTAGTGGTGCAGTGGCATATGCATGGTCATGTGCAGTTTTCAATGCCAAACTGAAAAAATTGAACTCATGTTCAGGCCACTGAATACTTACGTCAATTCCAAAAAGTTCACTAGTTTGTGCTCCCTGCTGTGAAAAGCTTTTGCGCTCAGTCTGCGTGCTTCTGGTGGAAACTGTACAGTCTTCTGTTTGTGTCCCGATGGTTGCATACACCTTTCTGTGACTACAGTGCTGACAGCAATTGACCTGGTTGCTAGCAAATTCAACGATGTCGGCAGATTCTTCAGTGGTGGCATCACAGTTCACGGCTGTTTCTGTTACCACATGCAAGGACAGTAGTTCTTCCACAACCTGTTTGATAAGACAGAATAAAAATAACTTCCACCAATCCTTTGGTTGACCCCACAAATCATGGTTAGGTTCCTACTATCATGACATATGCATTGCGAGCTTACCTCACGATGTTGATGTGCACGTAATCGGCACTCCGATGTTGTTCTTCTGTTCTTTGGTGCAGAGGCATTATGTGGGAAAACAGTAGGACATGCATCACATTTCAGCTGTCTTCTGCGATTCAGGTTCATTAACTCTGCCTGTGGGATTGCAGTCAAGAAAGTTGTGATTACTGACACGGATTGTAAAACATACTGCACTACTAAGCAGTGCTCCAGATAACGTTGTAGGCCAGGAAGTATAAACATCCTAGTTTATAAAGCTGGTAGTATTTCGGTATGCCCGGTAGTATTTTGCGACGCGTTCACACAGTTCCAGTGGACTGAAATGTGAATCCGCGAAGTCCGTGGAATCACCCGGTTCTGATGATACTATCTAGGACTCTACACAAGGTTGTAAAAAGGGCAACAATGGGTGTAAAATACCCACAGCATTTGGAGCTGCCAGCCTCAACTGCCAGATTACAACCATCTGAGCCACTGGCACTGACTAGATTTTAATTATTCAGTTTATTTTGTTATTTAATACCACTGTACAGCACACAGACACAATTCAATTGGCCAGAACAACTGTTGACCATTGGCACACAAAGTATTACAGTGACTGACATTCTGGGAATTGTCCACAGGGACAACAATGTTATTGTACCCACCTGATGTGAGTAAACCGGTGGCTTCAAGCAGAACAGTTAATGGGGGTACTGGATAGGGAATGGGTGCCCTTGCATCTAGTCCAATTACTGTTTTATGACTCACATGATGCTTCAGAGTGCGATGCCGCAATTTGTGGCATTCTCAGAGGCGCAACCAGTAACAAGGGACAGCACATCGAGCAAAAGAAGAATAGCGGATTGTAATGACTGGCTGGGGAAATAGTGCAGGTGCAGGAAGCAGAGTTTCATATGTATTGGGGACTGGGAGGAGAACTGGTCAAACAAAGCACTCTTTTCATCAGGAGGGCGGACTTCAGAAAAATTGGTTACGTGCTAAGGAGCCATCCTGCGGGCATTAAAGCAGCTATTGGGGTTGACCAAAGGTGGAGCATCATTGAGAAAGTAATACTGATTGACATATATGACTGTGTTAGGCTCAGTGTGAAGAACACAAGGGCCAAAGTGCACAGCTGGTTCAGTTCTGGGTTCACCAAGGCAGTAAGGGAAAAGAGGTTGGTTTATAAAAAATTTAAGATGGATCCCTACGGTACCACACTTGTGACTTGTATCTGTCCAGGCTGTAAACAGTTTACCACCACTCTCTGTTTTCTGGCTGGCAAACAGTTTGCCACCCATTTGACCAACTTCTGACACCCACCATCCTACCAAGCTTATTATTCTTAAGGAGTGCATCCATAGTGTGGCCCACTACTGTGGTCCAACTGACTGGTCTGTAGTCCCCTGGATCCTCCCTGCTACGACAGTCTTGAGGAGCAGATTCACATGAGCCTTTCTCTATTCTTCTGGGACCTCTCCTGTGCTGAAATACTCACTAAACTGTTTTGATAATGGCTCTGCTAGTTGCACCCTTAGTTCCTTTAGTACCCTGGGATGTATGCCATCAGGTCCCATTGCTGTGTCCACCCGGAGCATACAGAGCACTTGCAGGACCATGTCTATTGTGGATGGACTAGTGCACACACCTCCCTCATCCCTGTGTCAATGGTGCTGAGCTGTGGGCCCTGCCTTCTCCTCAGTAAATCCTGAGCAGAAGTATCTATTTAGGATAGATGCCTTTCCTTGGTCCTCCTCCACACACTCCCCCTTAGCCAATTTGATATTAGCAATACCAACTCTGGACTGTCTGCTTTCACTAATGTATGAAGCCACTACTGTACTACACATTCCAGATATGGAATGATTTCATTCATATCTGGATATGTCTGAGGCTACTGCATACAATAGTTCACGGGCAATGGGTGTGCAACCTACTGAGGTTTCAGTCGGCGAGCGCAGGCAGGGGGTGGTGCTGCCGCCTGCAGGCTAACCGGGAGCGGGTGGTGGTGCTCAGTGGGCAGGTGGAGGTGGTTACCACTAGACCACCAGGGATATTGGAATTCTTTTTGTTTTTACAAATGCCCAATATCGGGCAGATAGCGGTCCACTGGACCACCAGAGATATAGGATGGATATTTCTATTTTTAGACAAATGCCCGTGATTGGGCTGCAGGGGGCATCGCTCCCCAATGGCTGCTGCCTGGCAGGGTGCCAGCCACAAGTCATCGGGGATCGGCGCACCTGCATGCAAATGGGGCCATAATGACATGCAAATGGGCCCATCTGTGCCTTGCATACATTGTTGCCCTATTTGCATGTTCAGGTTTCAATATCACGGTTGCTGTGCATGGTGCCATGGTACTTGCATAAGCGCATCTCCATGCGGCACTCTGGCCACTTGCACTGGGGGTGGCCATGGTGCGATATTCAAAGCTGCTGAGCCATGGTGCAGCTCCTTTGAATATCACTTAGTCCACACCCCTGCGCAGCCGAGTTGAACTTTGCCCAAGCTTGCGCCACAGCCTGGCGCAGTTTGAATATCTGGGCCAGAAAGTCTTGTCCATTTCTGTTACTGTTCATGATAGTGTTCCCTCAGTTTGTTCCTTTTTCTGCCTTACTGCCTTAACTACTTCTCTTGGGCCAGTTTGGAATGTCTCCCCATATTCATCTTGCTGAGGTCACTTATATTTCCTGGACATTGGAGCCAGAATCCGAGGAATAGCAACCAGCTGTGGGGAGTGCATGGAACTGCTTCAGAGATGACAAGGGAACAGGTGTCACTAGTCACAGGGGACATGAGGGATCACCTCTAGAAAGGGAGAGGTCATTCTGCCATTTGAAAGATCACTCTCACTGGTGAGGCCACACTTGGTGTACTTTGTACAGTATTGGTGCCCATACATCAAAAAGGATGTGGCATTACGGGAGGTGGTGCAGTGTACGGCTACAGGGCTACAAAAATGATCATGGGATTAGGGCAGTTGCCGTATGAGGAACAGTTGAAGGATCTCTAGTGGTACTCGATGGAAGATAGAAGGGAATGAGGGGACATGAGAGAGAAAGGCATAACCAATGTTAGGGAGGGTGGACTCTTGGGCTTAAATGGTGGAAGGGCCACTGGGGTAGAGAAGGGCCACCAGTGTCCACAGTCTGAAGCTGGAATAGGGAAGGTTTAGGAGGAAATGAGGAGGCACTATTTCACAGAGAGTGGTGATATGTTAAAAACACTGACAGCTCCAAAACATGTTGGGATAGGAAAGGTTACTACAGACAAGACTACAAAGGGAGAAGAACCGGGAAAGTGGAGGAAGGGAGAGGTATGGGTGCGTCTGGGACAGCAGTGTGGGATATGAAACGTAAAAAAAAAAAATTTAATAAAAGGATCAGGCAGATTTGAGGGACCAGTCAGCCTTTTATGGAGGGCTATATCATATGCTTGTAAGTAGCAGTCAGCATAATACATTAACATTGGATCAATGAATAATGTCAGCCTCTCCACTATGTTTAGAGTGTTGGGCCGACATCTGCCATGCATGACCATGTAACACAGTGACATAGTAAGTGATGCGTGCTGGCAGTATCATCGAGTGCTACAAGGTCACCCCTGAAAACAGGCACTTGTGCCCAATGGGACTTACCCAGTTACCGAAAAAAAAACTACAATCATGATACAAGGCACTACATGGATGAATGTGCACACAGGTGATACACTGTGTGCACACAATGCAAGCAACACAGACTCTCTCTCTCCCTCTCTCTCTCTCCCTCTCCCTCTCTCCCTCTTGTCCTCTCTGCCTCTCACCCTCTCTCTGTCTCCCTCTCTCTGGCTCTGTTGCAAGACATGGCATTGGCCAGATTAGCTTTCAATAGCAGGACACTTTTGAGGGGCTTTAGCTGCTCATCACTGCCAACATTTTCCACCCACTGTGCAGCACCCTTTAACGATGTCCACATTCTTTCATCCAACGCACACTATGCTGCAGACATAATTCACATGACATGTCCCCTCTGGTAGGGGGTGGCACACAAAACAGCACTGAGAGCACCTTGCACCTATGTCATGCAGTGATGGAGATGGCTGTGGCCATACCAGCTTGACAGCTAGGGTAGGCATGCCGCCATCAGTTGGACAGGAAAGATCACCATTTTTCCTTGCTTAGGTGCACCCACACATTAGGACCGGGTGTAGTCAGTTAAGACGAACTAAATGTAGGCAAGGGGGGCTGGGGGATCCAGGTGTGCACAGGGAGAGGCATCACCAATACACAACAGGAAGTTATGATCCTTCTGTAAAGACAGTTGGTGAGACCCCATGTGGAATACTGTGTGCAGTTCTGGAGACCCCATGTACACAATGACATAGAAAGGATGGAGGCAGTCCAGAGAAGGGCAACAAAATTGGTGCAGGGCCTGCACCAGATGTGACATAAGAGGAAAAGTGGGGGGGCATGATAGACTCTTTTAAGTACCTCAAGGTAATCAACACAATCCAAAAGGAAGGAAGCACCCAGAAAAAGAGATGTGCCAGAACAAGGGAGTACAACCAAAGGACAGTGGGGGACAGCTCAGGGGAAACGTGAGTAAGCATTCCCCCACAGACAGGGTGGTGGATACCATTCCAGATGAGGCATCGGAGTCAACAACAGTGGGGGAACTCAAGAATGCTTGGGACAGATACAAAGCAATTATAGTGGGGGTAGGAGGAAGTAGACTACTGGCTGACCAGTATCCGCAAGCAATCCAACTGGTGGGACAATGGCCAGACTGGGTGGGACAAGCAGTCCCCATCTGCCACCAAGATCCATGCCTGTATGTCCCTATGCACATTAGCAGCTGACTCGCTGAGCCAGACACTGTTGACTATCTAAACTGTTGACAATGTCAGTGTGAGCTGCAAACTGACAGTGGGTGACCACGGGGAACGTTGCAATGTCAGTGATGCTAAGAGGTGTGCTGGAAGCAGTAATGTCTAGATAATTGGCAACACCCCACAATGACAAATATGCCATTTACTGACATTACCATGTGCTCTTTAGTGGGCATACATGATTATGTTCTGGCACTAGACAACACCTGCAACTGACATGGATCGTGCAGTCAAATGCATGCAACACACCCACCCACCCCAAGTGACAGCAAGGAACGTGCACGTCAGCACTACATGCTGAAAAAAAACACACAGCACAACCAATGGCACATCACACATTGGGGAAAATAATTTAATTGCAGACAAGGACCCCTTGGTCCACCCAGTCTGCCAACCCTTGAGATCCCAGATGCATTACTTAGTACTTCTTTGCATTGAAGCTAAGCTGCCATACATTTGACCATGCCTCCTATATTGTAAAGTCCCTTCTCATACCTTGCACCCCACCTTGTATATCACCTACATTACAGACTTTAGGTCTCGTGTGTGTGTGTGTGTGTGTGTGTGTGACATTTTTTCCCATGTGCACACACACAATGCTTTTGAATGCTTGTCATCTCTTGGTTTGAGCACAAGCCAAATATGCATTTATCTTGCTGTGGGTGACTTTGCCATCTGAAAATTTCAGTCAGCACTCCAGATGGCCTGGGTGATTTGCATCTCCTTACAAGGTGCAGTTATATGTAACAAGGTGTTATGCTGTGAAATGATTGCCATTAAAGAGCTAGTGGACAAAACTCTGAGGGATATTCACTAAATCAAAGCCAGCGTTCCAAATGGAATGGTGTAATTAGCAGTTTGTTATGATGTGCAGTTATGAGCACCAACAGGAGTGGAACAACAATGTATTCCATTTGCAGGCTGTTATTGGGGATTGCAGTTAGTCTGAATTATGCAGTGAGCTTCAGGGAACGTCATTCACACCATCCCATCTGTGAGTCTAGTAATTACTGCCGACTGGGGGTACAAGTGTGGCTAATCATTGCATGCCAGCAATATTCAAAGGTTCTGGGATGGACACAGGCTTTCATTGCTCCATGTATGAAATGTATCTAGATTTGGTGTTACACTGGGAAGATTAGAAAGGAAGGCATTGTGAAAGTTTAGTGCCACAGTGATATCAAAATGTAAATTGTTATTCAAGCTACAGTGGTTCTGAATGGGGCAATGAAGTATCTGATGTTACTGATTGTGCAGTGATTATGCTGCACTGGCCACTTTGTTGAGATGCAGAACTTTGCCCTTCTGCAAGAATAGTGTGGTGTGGCAATATTTACACAATAAATGCAGCAACAGTAAAAGAAAGTAAAACAAACTGCCTAGGAACAGTATTGAGGACATCCACCGAATTCAACCAGGGACATCAACCAGCATCACAGAGGATAGAGTACCAAGCAGAACGAGTGCTGAAAATGCACCATGTGAATTCTGTGCGGTTACAAAGCAATGACCTAATATTGTGGTATCGCTCATTTAACAACAGTAAGGGAGGCATAGGCACTATCACATGAATATTTGTCCATGTAGGCAGAATAAACAGCAACTTTAGCAGCGTGTGGTTACCATGGCAACAGTCAACACACTGAAAGCAACTGAACTGCAAACAAAGTGATAAGGCAGATTTAGTTTCTGACAGAGTAAAATTGCCATGACATACCTTTCTGACACACTAGTGTTGGGAAGTTCCTTGGGCGACACTTTTAAGTTACATGGAACACTAAAATTGAAATGATTGCAGTCTTGTGTGGCAGATCAGCGTGCGCTTGCAGGGAGAAGGACTACAGAACATGAGAGGTTGCATAGGTGCTTTGAGGAACATTTTATTTACCTGTAAATTGCATTTCGTAGCTTTCAGAAGTAAAATGTAAGGAGCAGACCACTGTGTTGCGACTCTGAGTATCGGGCAGATTCTGTCGTTTTATCTGTGCCTTCCACAGTGAAGATTGACTGTCATCTTTAGGAAAGTGTGGAAAGACAGATCGCAGCTGTTTTCCAGCTGTCACTACTACAGCCGACCACACAGCAGTACACCATAATTAGGCTTTCAGTTGATCCAGGAGAAACTAGCACTTGCAGCAGAAGGGGGAACACCGAATTTGTGAAGCGGCAGCAACGGGAACCAAAACCGTGGTCTGAGGTTGAAAACCGGATTAGTGGTAAACTAGAATGTGAATACCTGTTACATTGTCCTTCTGTCTCACGCAATAATGAACTTTCCGAAAGGTTTCGTAGTGCCGGGTAAACAATCCATGACCAGAAATGATGAACTGGCTCAATGAGTTAGGGGTCATGCAGCTAAATGATGTAAAAGACAAAGAACCTCTGTGCGCAAACACTGAGGCAAGGGTTACCCCAAAGGGTATTTGGCTGGGAAGCCAAAGTTTTAAGAAAATACACAATCACACATGCCCCCACAATGCAAAGCATCATGGGCTGCATATGCAAATCACCACAGAATGTTATGCTGGTCCAACTTTAAGCAGAATTGCATGGTGCCGAAAGGCCTCTCACACAGTTTGCAAAGGGTGCTAACAGAAGACATAGACACGTGTTGCAATATACCTGGCTTCACCTGCAGGAAGTGTATTTATCACCATTTCCCCATATAGGACATCACACCCAAGAATATACTTAGTGGGCATGCACTAATTTTCACAGCATGTCGCGGCTGAGGGCAGGAGGAAGCTAGAGAAAATAGAGTTTGCGAGTAAAATTGCTTTAAAATCGCAACAGTGAGAATACTAAACTTGGGGTCAAGCGTGTGTTACTGACACTTGCTATCAGAATCTGTTTGCAGCTGGTTGGTGGACGTTTCCCTTTAATAAACATACATAACACTTAAAGTCACTCAGATTAGAAAGGACAAGTGACAAGTTTTATTTCATTTTATTGATTGAGTGATTGATTAATTTAAAATTTGGTAACCAGGAAAGGCACCCTGAGCCAAGGTTTGTTTCCAGGTGTGACCTGGGGAAGGGGGAGATGGAGCAAAACAACAGCAAACAATAGCAAAACAACATCTAAACAGACAGACGAGCAATATGTTACAATAACAGAATAAATAAAGAGTAATTTGCATGCCCCACAATTAAACAAAGTGTAGTGAACTTTAGCAGTACATAGAATCATGAGCAATAACTCATAAGGATTAAAATAAAGACTTCAAATGTAACCCGAAGAAGGGTAGTAGGAGCAATTGGGGGGTGGGAAGGTTGAAGTTTTATCTGGTGTTTGAAGGAGTTAAAGGATGTGGAGTGATGGAGGGAGATGGGGCATTTGTTCCAGAGTGAGGGAAGCCCATAGGAGAAGGCGGATTGTCCAGCAGAGGAGCGTGGGTGAGGAATGGCAATAATGTGATGGTCCCTAGAGCAGAGGGAGCAGAAGGCAGGGGGAATTCAGGATAGGAGTGAGAAGAGGTACAGTAGGTAAGAAGGGTGTTGAACCAATATTTGGAGACAAACAAAGAGCAATGGGCCTACAGGCGAGAGGGCAGGCGGAAGATGGATAGGGAGGGATATAGTGAGCAAGGATGTGTGCATGGTAGAGTTAGATGCAAAATGGCAGAAGGAGTTGAGGACGGTATTCAGTCTGGTGAGGGAAGTGGAAGGGACAGAGTCATAGACTACATTCGCATAGTTGAAGACAGGGAGCACCATTTTGATAATCAGTTCCCTGTGGACATGCGGAAATAGACACACTTTTTATATTGGCTGTGCACATGCACAAACCAATGCATTGTTGCAAAACGGGATTTTGGGTGTGTGACGCTGCCGAGCCCATTGCAGTTCACAAAACCAGGGGCTTGTAATGGGCTCGGCAGTCAGCACCAATGACCACTCAGTGTGGTCCTGATGCTACTCTCTGCTAGGTGGGCTGAACGGTTATGCACTTCAAAAGGCCAAAGCTGCTCCAATCAGAGATGGTTTTGGTCCTTTGATTTGCATGAAGCCCACATCAGTAAACAGCTGATCAGCTTGTGGCGTGAAAGAGGAAGTCTTGCAACAGTGGCTTCCAAAAAAAAAAAAAATCTCCTCCCCAGACAAACAAAAGCAGGCCCCCCATCCCACCTCACTTGATCTAAGGTTGCCAACAGTGGAGTGACTAATCCCCATATCGGTAGTAGCTCCCTTCCCCCCAACAGTGTGAGATACTGGGTAGCCCACTTCCAGTGTCCCCAGTTGTATATAAAATTCCCATTTATTGCTGTGGAACACTGGGGAGCCCACTCCCAGTGTCCCCAAATGTATAATGTACCTGTAAAAAAGAAAACAGTCCTCCAACATCTTTTTTTTTTTAAACCTGGAAAAAGAAAACTGTCCCTCGTCGTCTCCACACATCCTCCCTCCTCCATCCCAACCCTACCTCTTCGCACCCATCTCTCTGCACTCGACCCTCCCTTACTCCATACTTACCTCCGGAGGTCGCCGGCTGCAATCTTCTCTGGACCAGAACACATCTGCACTCTTCAAAGGCGAACCATGAACTGAAGGAATCAAGGGAAACCATTTAATGGCTATCAATGAGGCTTTCAACTTATCTTGATATCTCAGCCATTTTTTGGAATCTTGACCCCAAATTTTTAACATGGGGTTCTTGAGACCCCACCTCATGAACACTGATACTGTCATCACATTAATCAGTCCTGAAAGGTGATTTTGTGGTCACTGTGCAGAATTACCTTTCAAGACCAATTAACAATATGACAGTGCCCGTGTTCATGAGGTGGGGTCCCAAGAACCCCATGCTGAAAATTTTGATGCAAAAAGTCCCAGAAATGACTGTGTTACAAGCATGCATTGTGCAGTTTAAATGCACTCTCATAACTTCACCAGGTTTTAATATTTTCACTCCAGATTTTTAAAATTGCCATTTTTTCACATCTTCTCATGACGAGTACAGCTATAATTTTTCACATCCTGCCCGAAATGTGTTTTCACACTTGTGGCGGAGAATGGTGTGGTCACTGTGCGAAATCAACTTTCGGGATGGATTAACGAAATCACAGTGCTACTATTCGTGAGGGGAGGTCTAAAAATCCCATGTTGAAAATTTGGTGAAATAATTCCAAAAAATGACTGCATTACGAGCATGTGTTGCACAGGTTCGACACACAGGAGTGACTTCCACAATTGTTCATATTTTCACTCCAGATTTTCAACATTGTCATTTTCCACACCTCCTCATGAACAATATACAGCTGTCATTTTTCACGTCCTGACCAAAACATGTTTTCACAGCTGTTGTGCAAAATAGCACGACCACTTTGCAAAATCAACTTTCAGGACAGATTAATGAAATGACAGTGCCAGTGTTCATGATGTGTGGTCTCCAAAAGACCAAGTTGAAAATTTGGTGAAAAAAATTCCTGAAAATGCCCAAGTTATGTGCATCCATTGAATTTGTTCTATGCACACAAAACTTTGCAGAATTCGGACCCTGCGCTCTTACAGTAAAATAAGGATACAATTATACTATCTCAAAAGGAAGTGAA
Source organism: Neoceratodus forsteri (assembly GCA_016271365.2). Classification (NCBI taxonomy): domain Eukaryota; kingdom Metazoa; phylum Chordata; order Ceratodontiformes; family Ceratodontidae; genus Neoceratodus; species Neoceratodus forsteri. The sequence continues at coordinate 840,162,968 of CM028131.1, forward strand.
ATTCATTGCAAAAAACTACATTAATGCATCAGTTATGGTTTTTATTAAAGAGTCAAAAGCTGGGTAATTTGATGTTCGGGTTCCCACCCCTACCACCATCCACCACCCTCCACACACCAAAAGACATCAGGGTGTGCCATGGGGTTGTCAGGCCTAACTCTCACCCCATTCTCCTATACTGTACTATGTCAGCTTGTTTACACATGGAATGGGATGAGAGCTGGGTCTGATGAACCCATGGCACACCCTGACACCTGTTGGTGTGTGGAGGGTAGGGTGGGGTGGTAGGGTTGGGAACCCTAACCTTGAATTTCCCAGCTTTTGACAATCTAATAAAAAACCTAACTGATGAATTAACATACTTTTTTGCAGTGTGATCCTTAGCTGTACTATAGCAACAAGCAGCACAGTTTCATTCATTAGAAGCCAGCACTCAGCAGTGGAGGAGGGAGGGTTGTGCTGTGTTGGACTGGTGAGCAGCACAGCAATTGCCTTCTCCTAATAAGGAGAATTCAGTGCTGGGTACTAGGTGTGGGGTGCAGGGGGTCGATGGATGAACGGAGTGGTAAGGTCACTGCTTGTTATTGCGGTGGGGGATACTCTGTATCTTTGGTGCTGCTGCCTCTTGCTTAAATTTGAGGGATTACTCTATATCAATAGTTCTCAGACTTTGTCACAGTGAGCCTCCCCAAATCCATGGAAAAGATTTTGAGCCTCCCCTCAAAAACTGAAATTATCTTGGGCCTCCCCAAAGAAAAATAACATACTGTACTTTGCGCAGTACACCATGAAAAAATGGAAACCCCTTTGAGTACTTGACTCACATTCAGTTCTTTGTCTTACACTGACATGGAACCTTTGAAAAAGAGCTCATGTGCTCAAAGGTTTTATGTGAATAACAAATAATAAATATTATTATTCAGCTTATTGTAACTCCCCACCCCTCCTCAACAGGCAAGCCTACTTGCTCCGCTATTTTCATTCTTGAACCATTGTTACAGTGCCTTCATGGGTCAGACTACTTTCTCTGTTTCCTCTCTAAAAGAATTAACCTTCCTACATACTTTGCCTCTCCCGCTCCTTCCCTGCTCCTAAGCAACTTCTTGGGGATTGCTTAGCTTCTTCCTGCTGTTGCTCTTAGCACTTCTATGCTCAACCTTTATATCTGGGCAGTTCTGCCATCACTCTACAAATTGATCAATTACCACCACTCATTATTAGTTTATTGTTCATATTTGTTTACACTTTTTTCATTGTGTATTTCTTGATTGTTTTGCAGTTACCTTTTGAAATGTAATCACTCCCTACTCTTCCCCGGATACACCTGAAATGAGCCTTGGCTCATTCACCTTCCCTTGTCACCTATTAGTAAATAGATACATAAAATTCACCTACTCTTATCCTCTTTCAGTTTGGTTCATCTCCGCACAAAATATATAAAACTCAAAATTTAAGTACAGTACTTTTTCACACTTGCTTGAGCCTCCCCTGGAACAGGTTGGGGCCTCCCAAGGGAGGCTGGCCTCACCATTTGAGAACCCCTGCTCTATATTCTTGGTGTTGCTGCCTCTTGCTTAAATTTGGGGGATTACTCTGTATTCTTCGCGCTGCTGCATCTCACTTAAATTTGGGGGGTTACTCTGCATTCTCGGTACTGCTGCCTCTCACTTAAATTAGTTTATAAGATGGGGGCTGGCTGTGGAGGCAGGCGGGTTCTGCCGGTCCTCATTAAAGTTTTTTTTTTGGCAGAAAAAAAATAATTGCAGGTGCTGTGTGCATAGGAGGGTGGGATTTAAATAGGTGTTACTGAAATAAGTTGCTGCCTTGAAAGTGCATAAGGCTATGGGACCAGATGAGGTACACTGCAGGGTATAAAGGGAGCTCAGGGAAGTGCCAGCGCTAGCTCATTGCCTCCTAGAACATGCCTATAGGTGGCAGTAAATGTACGGCAGTGTGTCCCAAAATGAATACAGAAGTCAGCTTCAGACTTCCTGTGTGCCCTTGCAACATCTGGAGACATCACTCATATATTTTAATATTACTTGTCAGACAGAATTGATTAGAATTGACTGCATAGCACTGTTAAAAATGTAATTTTTTTTTGAACAACTTTGCCACTGATACTTCATGTGTATCATGTATTTATTTATTTATTAAATACTAGGAATAAACCTTTGAGCTAAAAGCTCATTTACAAAGGTTCCGCGTCCAAAAATTGACATAGCTAACATCACCAAAAAGACCAGAAAATTACAATAATAATTCATAACAAGACACTAAGAGCATTGTACATTAGAGAATGGTTCACAATACATACATATAAGTTGTGTAATGAGGTAGGAAAGATAGGAGAGATGTCAAGAGTAAACTGGAGTTAGTAAAGAGATACAGAGGACAGCTAGTTTCTTAGCATTGTTGAGATTAGGTTGGGGAGTAAGGGAGTAGCTAGAGGGTAGCTTAGTCAGGGGAGAGGGAAGAGGAGGGGTGGAGGAGACAAAAAAGGGGGAAAGAGGAGAGGATGGCAAGGAAAGAAGAAAGGCGGGGGCCTAGGGGGAGAGAAAGTAGCAAGTATGGTGGGCAGCAGGAGGTTAAGGGCTACAATCACATTTGGCATATTTAGTCACCAGGTGTGCCTTCAGATTAGACTTGAACTGGCCAAGCTTGGTACAGGATAGGAGGTCAGGGCTTAGAGAGTTTAGCCATTTTGGAGCTCTATATCCGAATAAGCATTGGCCTTGGGAGGTACACAGGAAGGATATTTTTAAGGAATGATAACTCCTGTTCCTGGTACTCCTGTTGGAGTTGTTAGAGAGGACTAGTCCAAGTACCCCAGGCATGGTGAGGCCCGTTATGGACTTTTTGGCAAGTAGGCAGGTTTTGGTATTGGACTCTACAGTCCAGGTTGAGCAAACATGAGAGGGAGTGGAGCTCACAGGTATGCATTACCCAGTGAGCCCCTAAGAGAGGCCTGCAGGCTTTGCTAAGGGCCACCTTAATTAGCTGCAGGGATGTGTTGGTAGCAGCCCCATAGACTACTAGGCCATAGTCAATAACTGACAGAACAGAGCTGGTCACAGCTAGCCTAAGGGCTTCATCCGTTAGGCAGTCCTTATGTTTATAATGTACTCCAGTTCTGGAGTTTACAACTTTTGAGACCGGGTTTATCTGCTGCTCGTAGGAGAGGGCGCTGTCCAGAGTGATCCCCAAATATCTGAAGGTTTGTACCATTTTCAATACTTCCTGGTGGCTGTTGCGGATTTGCATTTGATGAGATCTGTGTTTATTCTGAGTGGAGGCAAAGATCATGGACTTAGTCTTCATGTAGTTAAGAATAAGTTTGTGGTTTAGAAACCAGGTTTCAACATTTGAGAAACTGGCTTATATTAGCTCTTCTAGGGCAGTCAGGTTGGGATGAAGAGAACAGCACTGCATCATCTGTGTACAGAAGAGCTTGGCCTGGGCAGGCCATAGGGAGTGTATTAAGGAATACTCTGAAAAGGAGGGAACCCAGGATTGAGCCCTGTGGTACCCTGTGATGGCATTGCAGTATTCGGAGTGGGTGTTTTGTATTTTTACTTGCTGTGTCTGGTCAGCAAGGTAGATTTGAAACCATTGTGCTGACTCAGGGGATAAGCCCATTGGTGATAGTTGGTTTTGAAGGAGCCCATGGTTGACTGTGTCAAAGGCCTTCGTTAAGTCAATAAATGTGGCCCCAGCCAAGTGCCCATGATCAAGACCATCATGGATGCAGCTAGTAAATTCAACAAGGGTGGTGGTGGTGCTGTGATACTTTCAAAAGCCATGTTATTCAGGGCATTGGAGATTGTACTTGTCCAGATAGCCAACAAGCTGGTCGCTGTCTATCCTTTCAAGTGCTTTAGAGAGGGGTGGGAGTATGAAAATGGGTCTGTAGTTGGAGAGATTTGTACAATCTCCACTTTTAAAGATTGTGTTGACCATAGTTTCTTTCCATATTTTTAGGAAAGTAGCGGTGATTAGGGATAGAATAATGATATAGGTTAAGGGATGGAGAATCTTGTTAAGGGTGAGAGTGACTAATTTCAGGTCAAAAGTATCACTGCTTGATCTTGCTTTCCCGATGGCCTTAGAAATGTATTTTTTGGCTTCTGGTAAAGACACTATTTTAAGGTAGAAGGAGGTGGGGGTCCATAGGGTGGCCTGCAACTTTGGGGTTGGAGTTGCAATGGAGGTCAAGGAAGTTGGGTGGAAGAACCCCACTGAGATAAGTGAACACCTTATTAATGGTGTCAGATATTTCTTTGGTATCATGGGTCAGATTTCCATTAATAATGAGTAGGGAGGGGGGGTGTTTTGCTCTGTTTCCCTGTCAGTGTTTTTATGTTCCCCCAGAAGTTATGGCTATCCCCCCAGGTGTTACTGAGCTCATGTCTAAAGAACTGGCTTTTTGCCAGATGTATGGCATGAGTGCATTTGTTGCAAGCGGCTTTGTAGTTTGGGTGTCAGTGGTACTTTGGGCCTTATACCATAGGTTATCTCTATCTTTCATAAGGTGAATGAGTGAGGGGGTGATCCAGGACTTACTAGTACCCTTCACCTTCCTTTATTAAAGGGTGCATAGATGTTGCACGAAGTGTTGAAGATGTTGACAAAGTGCTCAAGTGCTGAGTCAACATCCTTAGATTGGTAGATGGTGGACCAGTCTTGGTGACTGAGGTGGGATCTGAGTGGGCCAAGTTGCTCAACCTTTAGAACTCTGGAATTTATAGTTCTGGGGGGGTTGGGTGTCTTATTTGTCCATTTACAGTGGATAGGAAAATGGTTACTTATACTGTCTGGAAGGACAACAGTACTGGCTATCCTCTCAGGGTGGTTAGTTAACTGCTAGTCAATAAGAGTGCTAATGCCAGAACGGTAGTTTGTGCGAGTAGAGAATTCAACTAGCTGGGTCAAACCAAGAGAGGAGATGGCGTCTTTATATAGCACCACCTTGGGTGACAACCAGTTTGAGCTGAAGTCTCGGAGGGCTAGGATCTTTGAGTTTTTGCAGAGGCTGGTAAGGTAGACAAGGGAAGATTTTAGGCCGACTTGCTGTTCTTTCAGAGGGATATATACGGTGACCAGTGTAAGGCATTTTCCCTGGGAGCCGAGTTGGACCTGGATTGGAAGGATCTGAGTGTTACCACAGGTAGCAGAAGGGGGCAGTGCGGCCCCGTAGAGTGTCTCTTATGTATATGATACAGCCTCCACCACTCTTCCCAGCTCTATCCTGCCTAAAGTGGGTATATCCATCTAATTGGATAGCCTGGTCTGGAACTCTTGGTGTTAGCCGGGTTTCAACAATTGTACAGATGTCTGGTTTATGCTCAGCTATCCAGACCTGAAGGGAGTTATGTTTGGCCAGGAGGCTGCAGATGTTCATTGATGCCACAATTAGCACTCCTTTTTTATTTGGTGATGTGTGCTGTGGTCCTGGGTTAGAGTGGATATTCCCAGATAGCAGTAAAAGTAACCAAGCTATTCTGATTACCTGCCATTTCAGAAGTGTTTTAGGCTGCGTACGTGAGCAGTAATGGAACTTTTTTTCCCCAGATTTGACTGCTAGGATGAGAGAATTTAGTGGTAGTTGGGGGGGGTGGGGGCAGTGGGTCCATGCTTTGCTTATAGGACCACTTAGTAGTTGTGTATTCTCAGGTGGGGTATTAGAGGCAGGATTAGGAAGGCTGAGTGTATCCCATTCGAATAGGGTTCTGGTATTGTCAAAGTCGGAGCATTGCAATTTTAAGCTGGGCAGAGTGGTAAGTGGAACTGTACATATTAGGAGCAGTTTGAACATGATAGGTAGAGCTCCCATATTGTGGGCTGGTTGGAAATTACTCACTTGAAGTAAGTACCCTTGCGGTTGAAAGGAGAGGGAGAAGAAAGATACCAGAGGCAAGCTGCACCAGACCATATGGGGGATGGGTACAGGCTATGAGTCTATGTCCTGCTGTAGGATCAGAAATAGTAATGTTTGCAGAAGTTTATTAGCAAGTAGGGCTGCAGGAATAGTGCAGCAGTGGGGCAGCTGCCTTTAGTTCAGAGGGTGGGGGGTTCGAGACTGGCTATGGCTAAAAGCCAGAATGAGGTAGGAAATGAGGGAACTGGAAGGTATCTCTAGGAGGAAGAGTAGGAAGATAGGTACAAGGGGAGGTGGACAACAAAGGAGAGAGTGGTGAGGCTAGGTACTCACTAGTAACTCCTATTGGCCACCGGGTATAGGTTGCAAATGGGAACATGGGCACTTAGGTAAAACCAGCAATGTCATATGACAGGTCATGTGACCATAGGTTCCCAATAACTGTAGGGATGGTCGACAGACTAACACCCCCAACAACAGTCCCTCAGAACAGAAGTCTGGCTCCTTTTGACTACTCTGGCTGCTGTATTACTACCACTCAAGAAGAGTGTTCTGTTAGTACTTTTGCTGTTTTATTTCCTCATTGATATCTATACTGTTTTGGATATATTACTTTACTGTGCTCTCCCGGGTCGTTCCTGAAAATAGGCAGGTTTCATTGCCTAGAGCACTTACCCAGTCATCAAAAGCTAATAAATAAATAAATAAATTTTCCAGGCCACTTTCCAGACCTCATACTTTGCTTGCAAGTGCTCTGGGAGTCGCTCCACTTGCAGTATGGAGCTTGAGTGGGGAGGAGGACTTCCAGTAAGCCTTGCTTGCGAGTGCTCCGGAGTCGCTCCACTTGAACTGTGAAGCTTGAGTGGGGGAGTTCAGTGACTCTGACTGTATTCCAGTAAGCCTGTATACTAGAGGAGTTATTCTCATTTGTTTATGGCTTGATGTATATGGCAGACATTTTGGCCATCAAGCCTCACCTAAGCACCTTGAATAAAATGGGGTTGGGGGGGCATTGTGGATGCTTAATTTGGTGTTGATATGTTACATATTTCCCAACCAAAAATGTCATACATTGCCTTTTTTTTTTGCAAATAATATGGTTATTTTGGCTAGTATAGAAAAACAAATTGTTTATTATTAATTGCATAGCACCATTGGAAAGGTAATTTTGTGCTGAACAGCTTTGCCACTCATACTTTGTGTGTAGCACTTATGGTTAATGAGATATTAGCATTTGTTTGTAGCATGGTAATTATGGATTGATTTTTTTCTTAGAAAGGCCAAGGATGTAGTGTTAAGAGTATACAGGAGATAAGCAGTGGAACTGTCAAAAAGCTCCTGTGGACTGAATGAGTTAAACAAGCAACCAACATTCGGCATTGACAAATGCTTGTTAATGATAGCGGGCACCAAGCTTGGGATGGAGCTTGGCATGGATGGCATCAATGTGGGCTGAGAAGTCAGGCTTGCTGTAAAGCCACACTCCCAGGTTTTTAAAGAACTGAACCACTTCAAGAGTGGTGCCATCCAGAGTGGTGACACGGGGGGGGGCGGTCAGTGAGTCTGACTAGTTACTGTTATCAAATTTCATGGAGACTGTCTTTTTAGTGTTAACTCTAAGCTGGTAGTAATGGAACCAGTGGAGGACATTGTTGAAGTCCCACTGGAGCAGTCTTCCACAGCTGCAGAGGAAGGACCACAGGTGTAGATAACTGTGTCATCTGCATACATGTGTATAGGCAAGCTGACACAGGCAGAGAGGAGGTCACTCAGGAAGACTGAGAAAAGGATGGGACCAAGGATGGAGCCCTGTGGAACCTCAGACAGGACAGGAAGAGGAGGTGACAGGGAACCACCAACCTGTACTGACTGTAGACAGTCCGTTAGGTAAGAGTGGAACAAAGCAACAGCAGGGGCAGAGAGGCCAGCATTTCTCAGCTTGTCTAGGAGAAGTAGGTGGGACATAGAATCAAAGGTTTTGGCCAGATCAACAAAAATTGCTGCAGTAATTAGACCCTGGTCCATCCTGGAGAAGATGGCATCAGTAACACTCAGTTGGGAGGGGACTTTGAAATGGTGCTGATCCAGGAACCAGACTGAAAAGGTGATAGGAAGTTAGTAGATGAGAGAAAATCAAGGAGTCTGGAGTGGACCAGATTCTCTTGCAGTTTAGAAAAGGAAGGGAGGAGGGAGATGGGGCACTAGTTACCAGGAGAAGACGGGTCACCCCCTTTGTGGAGAGGAATAACTCTGGCCAACTTCCAAGACTGAGGAACAGTGCAGAGAGTGAAGAAAAGGTTAGGCAGGACAGCAAGGGGATCTGTATTGGCAGAGCTGAGATGTAGGAACTTGGGGTCGAGACCATCAGAACTGGACTTTGATGGGTTGAGGGAAGGAAGGCCAAGTAGGATTTCCTGGATGGAGGTGGAGGAAGTGGTATCCTGGTGAGGTATGGGGAAGGGGAGAAGTGGGGGGGGAGTCAGTAGTGAAAGAGGACGGAAGGGCACAGATTGTGAAAAACGTGTTAAAGAGATCTGTATCAGGGGCATGGTCAGACACAGGTGAACCATTTTCCACAAGAATGTGGGTGGGCTGACTGGGTTTGGGGTTTAAAAACAGAAGTGTATAACTTTCCAAAATTTAGAGTGTGAATTTAGGTTTGACTACAAGTTGGCTTTGAAATAATTGATTTAGCTAACCAAACAGCCTTAGTACAATAGTTCCTCAGAGCCCTGTAGAATATGTGGTCAGAGGATGAGCGGTATCATTCGTAACAGGCCCAAGCATGACCCCAGGACATGCACAAGACAATGATATCTGTTTAAGGCAGCAAGCTGCATACTGAGACAGTGGATATAAAAGCAATGTAATAGAGCTAGCTCATGAACTGGTGCAGCTGCACTGAGTTGCTAATGCAGCCATCAGGGATCTTTCAAAGTGGTCAATCCTGGAGAGGTTTAGCATGGATTCAGGCAGTTCACTTAGCCAACCTGCAGACCTAACAGCAAAGGAGTGTTTATCCAGCTGAGTTCTGTGGAGAGGTAGTTCAAGTGCATTCCAGGCCATACACCTTGTATTTTATTGATTTACAACATGGCGGAAACAATTTTTTAGAGCGGGGGTATTAGGTCTAGCAATGCTTTCTTGGCTAGTACACATGTGTATAGCTTAATTCTACTAGTTAAATTTAGCCAGTTCATTTGTGCATATAGAGTATAGTTATGGGTGTGCTTCTCAGCCCCTAACACAAAACAACAGACTTAATTGCATTCCACTTTAACCCTGCTTAGTACAGAGTCACAGGCTGCTGCATATACAGGTAGGCCATAGTCAGCTAGGAACAGCATGGAGCCAGACACTGCCAATCACCTGGTGTCAGCCGTAAGGTTGCTCTGATTTCTGAAAAAGGGCACCCATACTCCTGTTTACAGATGACAAAGGTTATCAATGGAGGGTGGCAAAGGATAAAGAGTTACCCAGCACCACTCTAGTTAAATGTTTCCACTTGTTCTAGCTTCTGACATTTATTATTGAGATTGTGAAGGGGGGGTTACTCTTCATCCATGGGCTAGAGAAAAGCATTAATAGAGAACCAGTTGTCTAATGCCTGAAAGTCACCTTGTAGGTTAGAGGTGAGGTTATCAGCATGATTGCTTTTAGTGTAGATGACAGCATTATCTGTGAATGGGAGAACATTAGATGAACTGCAGGCACCAGGCAGTTGATTAAATGAAGGAGCTGAAGATGAGAGGACACAAAACTCTTTTGCATGATCCTTGGGTAGAAAAGCTGTCAGTGATAAACCACTGATTGCACAGTCTAGAGGGAGAACCTTACCTGACCTTGTAACACATAGGGCCAGATATTCAAAGGTGCACCCAGAACATGCGCAATGGAATGCGTGGTGCACTGCTGTTGCACTACAGAAAATGGATGCCATATTCAAATGATGTACCATAGACATGCGCAGGTGCAAACCACACTGAATATAGCAGAGATGTGCCATTGCACAACCAGACATGTGCTGGAGCAACCCATGACTGCACAGGAGCATGACAGTAAGCAGCAAGAAGCATGCTGAGCAAGCAGCACAGTCAAAGGTGTGTGACCATGGTGCACAGCACAGGCACACAGCCATGGGGACACAGTGACAGTAGGCCACACAACAGAAACACACAGGCCACCAAACACACCCAGCCACCCACCCAGATGAAAGGGAATCTGGCAGACCCATGGCACTGCACCACCACACCCCTGACAGGCAACACTGCACGGGACAAAGTCACAGCCACGCTGTGAGGACACCAGTCACGTACAGTGCACAGAGGTACAAGAGATGCACAGACACTGGGGAACAGGGTGCACAAGCCATGCCACCAAGCAGGGATACAGGGCCCAGCACCGAACCGCACACCAGCACCGGCAAGGACAACGGTGCAGGTGGAGGGCAGGCCAGCACAGGTGAACAGAGACGTGAGGCAGTGGACCACACACAGGCCAGATGCACAGCCACAGCCCAAGGGCCCATGCCACAGAGGTACAAGGCACACAGCAGCCACTGCACATGGGAGTACACCACAAAGGGCACAGCAGTGGTACAAAATGGGCACACCCAAGAGCAGCACAGAACAAAGTAGGCACAGTGCAGCACTGCACAGGCAAAGGAGACACAGACACAGAGGTGTATGATCAGAAAGCTTTACTACATAACAAAGAACAGTGGTGTGCCAACTGGGCAAACAACAGAAACAGCGGTAAGTGAATGGGAAGGGAGTGCAAAGTGGCCAACAAGGGGAATGGGAATGGGAGCAAGGACACAGGAACAGACAGAACAGGAAGCATCAGGAGGGAAGTGGACATCCAGGGCACAGAGGTGAGAGGGGACAGGGTCAGTGTCGCAGACGCCGCTGCGACTCCCTCAGCTGGTGCACCTCCTGAATCAGCGCCCGTGTAGTGCCAAGATGTCACCTGCAGACACGTGTGAGGACATTCATCAGTGAGATGAGCAGCTGCACAAGTCCATGGAGCACATGGAGCACACCACCCAAGGCCTGCCGGTGTCTTCTGACCTGAGGCCTGGCCTGTCCTACAAGAGAGGAAACAGGACAAGCAATGAGTGATGGACCACAGGTAGCCTGAGCCCACCCTCTGGTGTGCACGGGACAGCTGCTGCACCCACAGGTGGACAGAACCAGAAATGGCATGTGCGCAGTGGACAGCAGCAGCCAACACCACCACACCCCATGGGATGACTGTGTGGTTGCCTGTGACAGTCCTGCCCCCACACCCGTGCAGTGAACCACACAGTACTGGTGCAAGGGCCCACCAGACAGTACAGTAGTCCCCCTGCAGCAGTCGCACACCATGGCACGTGCACACATACCCACTCTACCAGAAATGGTGATGGGCCACCACTACACACACACAAGCCACGTGCAAGGCCAACCCCCCCCTCCACAACATGGCACAGGCAGTGGGGCCAGGAACCGCCCAATGCAGTGGCCACACATGGCATCCCTGCCCCTTGCCATACCACACACCACACCCCAGTGCAAGCAATGACCCACACACCATGCCGCACACACTCACCTGCCTGCCCAGGCACCAGCGCAGCTGCGGGCACCACCATCACTGTTGTACCCATCCCTGTCAGCAGCCACCCTGGCCCTCCTGTGGTCATCCAGTCCTGTGGATGGAACAGAGAGAGAGAGACAATGGACATAAATGGCACACCATGCACAGACCCACCCACCTCTGACACAGTGCCCAGCACTGGCACAGCATGGGCAGGTGCACAGGCCTGTGTGTGGGGCATGGTGTATGGCCCAACATCAGCATGCACAGCACAGGCATACAGTGCAGCAATGGAGGACACTCACCAGCCACTAGCTCTGCTCCCCATGTAGCCGCACATGCAGCGCATAGCACAGCACAAGATGTGGACAATAGTAGCATGCACAGTGCTATGGGACATCTACCTGGCTGTGGCACAGACCCCCAGCGAGCCCTCTACTGCAGCCATCAGAGCATGCCAGGATCCCTCCTGCTGAGGTCCCCATATCTGTGCCTACACTGCTCTGCTGTGCGTGGCACCCCAGTGCACAACTCCAGGCCAGTGGCCACCCTCTCCCACACCTGGGATCTAGGCTCCTGGAGCTCTGCCACACCATACAACCGGTCCTCCAGTGGCAGGGCCAGGGCCATCAGATTCGCCACCTCAACATTGGACCAGTTCCCTGCCTGGTGCTCTCGCTGACCTGACACTGCCATGACTGCCTTCTGCTGCACTGTGCCCAACCACATATACCTGCACAGCCAGCACATGGAACCACGCAGCACCTGATGTGCAATTGGGTGTCCTGTACCACAGCCGTGCAGCATGGATTTGCACGATTGACATGCGCAGCTGCCACCTATTGCCCAGCACTGCACATGCGCAGAGCAGCACCGTGGGGAAGGGAGTATGGGATCAGGGTCGTGACACCACTTACACACACTGCATGACCCCGGCACGCATTGTCAGGCAATGCACGGTAGGACGTAAAGCACATGCGGCACGGTTGCACAATATGACCTGACAGAGCAGCATGTTAGCATGTGTGGCATGCGCAAATGTCATATGCACAATGGGGGCACATCACACCATGTGCTCAGGTGAGCGATAGGCTACACATGCCATAGTGCCATCCATAGTGTTATGGAAGTTGCACTGACACACACCGCGCATGTGCAGGAGATGCACCAGCAACCCTCTCCAGCGCATTACAATTGCACAGAGTGCAACCCTGCAATATTCAGTTGGCATATGCAAATAGGCTCATGAGCCAATGCCTAGTGCAGTCAGGCACATTTGCATCCCATTTCAATTGTGCTGCTGCTCATTTGCATGAGTTGAGTCATAAAAGTGCCACAATACTGCACTAGGCACTGACAGGTATTGCAACCATTTTAGTAAGGAGCACCACATGTTGAGATGTATCTGGATATGATATCTGTGCTGCAGTGATCCAGGCTGGACTGCCAGTCTGCTAATCATGTCATTGTGTTACCTTCCACAGGTAGCATCATATCAGAGATGGAGGGAGCTGAGGAGCAGGGGCCTGCACAGAAGCGCAGGACCAACTGCATGAAAGATAAGCAGCAGGCCCTGTTCGAGGCCTACCTCGATAGGGTGGATATGCTCAGTGGGGCCATGGGCACCTCACAGAAATATGCCACAGGGTGGGATGAGGTGGCAACATACATCAACGCCCATGGCAGACATCAGAGGAGTGCATAGGAGTGCAAGAAGAAGATGGGTATAAACCGGCTGCGCATTAAGGAGATGGTGGCCACCATCAGGGCATCTCACAGCAGAATGGGTGGGGGCCCAGGAACCACCCCTGTACTCACAGTGGAGGAGGTTATGGTGGCAGTGACCATCAGCCGCGCTGCCTTTGATGGCATACTGGCAGGCAGTTTCCAGATGGGTGGCAGTCCCTCAAAACACTATGAGTCAGTGGCAGCCATGAGTGGGGGGGGGGCTGCCGTCAGGCAGCATGCAGGCATGGCAGCACAGTGCCATGGGTCCCTTGCATGTGTGGCATGCAGCAGCACAGGGCACACATGTGCCCACCATGCCTGGCAATGTCCACCTGTGTGTGGTGCTGCAGCGGCAGGGGCACCGTACCTCGACTGTGCCTCTGGCCCCAGGGTGTGCAGCATCACTGGCCAGACCCTCAGTGCCACCTGCCTGGTGGACCTGGAGCATGGTATGGCCCACAGGGGTGCAGGCGTTCGCATGGCACACCACTGGTGGGGTAGGCCTTGGAGGTGTGTGGCTCAGGGATGCTGACCATCTGGTGCTGCAACATCGTGTGCTGCATCCACCGCACATGGCTGGCCTGGCATGAGCACTGTCCATGGCAGGTCCAACATAATGTGTACTGCATCATGTGCATATCCTGTTCCTAGATGGCACTGCGTTGGCGTGTATGCCTCCTATGCAATGTTTGCAGTTCAGTGTGCACATTGCCATTCTCATCACGTGTACCACTGTTGTGTCTTCCAGCGCTATCATGCCTCAGGGGTGGGATCCAGGACACAGCCAATGACGCTGGACCCAATGAGGATGAGCCGTCTACATCCACCAGCATCAGGGCCATGGACCATCAGCAATGTGGCAATGTGGGGCTGCTGGACATCCTAGGGCTTTGCGACGATGATGCCTTGTCAGACCTACTGCTCACTGAGGACCTACCCATACTCATACCAGGTACACAGGTGAGTGGGGCATTGGACACAGATGATGACCTGACACTGATCCTGGGTGGCATGGGACTGGACACACCACCCAGGGTACAGGCCTGCACACTGGCGGTGGTTGCCACTGGTGGTGGTACAGTGCCTGAGCAGCCACCCCCTGCCATGGCCGCGTGGTGGTGAGTGGCACCTCCACCAACACCAGCCATGGGGGGGGTTGGTTCCATGGACACAGCAGCCTCAGAGATGGTCCAGCAGGCAGCTGGGCAGTGGCAGTGACCAGTGGTGGCCACCATGCGGCACACCACAGGGGCTGCCGATGGGGCACCCCCACATTCCCCACCCCCTACACAGTCCCCTGTGTGGCGTCCCCCAGCAGGGGATGCTGCCCTACCTCCAGCGAGTTAGCGTCAGACCCAGGATGTGCATGGTGCTGACAGGCTGGACAAGCACACCAGACTGCTGTGGGCTCCGTTGACAACCAGGCAATGCTCAGGGCCCAGTTATGCACACTGTGGGTGGAGTTGTGCCACCAGTCCAAGCGTGCAGACATTGGATGCGCACAGCTGATCGGTGAGATCCGGCAGCTGCGGGAGGCCATGACCGCATCACTGGACCACATAGCTGGTGCCATCACAGTTGGGTTTGCATCAATGGCATCCAGTGGGCATGGCAGGGTGCATAGGACTCCCCATAGTGCAGCATTGACACCGTGGATCCGGTGTCTGGCAACCCCAGCATGGCTGTCACGGGGCTCTGACATGACCATCTCAGACACTTCTGGTAGTAATCTCTTTGCCGGCCTGTTCACGCCAGCAAGGACCCGGTCACGTTCCCATGCCTCTATCTCCGTGAGTGTGTTGAGTACACCTCCAGTGACTGTTGAGCTGCCTGTGGCTGCCACACAGCCCAGGCGTGGCTGCCCATGTGGCTGTGGCAGCCATGCATCTGCACACGGTAGGCCAGCTGGTTGTGCTGTTCCATCCTGCTGCCTGCTGCTGTTGACTTGTGCACACTTGTATGTGCAAGCACATGTGCGTGTGGTGGCACGTATGTGTGGCATGTGGCGTGGCCTCCATGTATATGTGCTGTGTGGCAGGGCCTTGTTGTGTGGGCATGATGAGGTCAGCGCTGTGCCGGCCTTGCCAGTGTGCTGGTGTCTTCAGTCTGATCTATGCCACATGCAGCTGCACGTGTGTGTGTGCGCAGCCTACCACTGTGGCCACCACATCTGGCTGTGCCAGCCACATGGCCCACTGTGCCCAGTTGTGCACCTCATGATGTTGTCATTGCTGCATATGCACGTTGTGTCACGGCCAGCCCTGTGTCCAGCCCAGTACCCACGTGTGTGTGTGCATGCGCACATGCATGTGCACTGTGCTGTGGGTGTGTAGCTGTGTGTGTCTGTGCTGTTCTTGTGCCAGCTGTGTGTGTGCCAGTGTCCCTGCAAGCCTCCCTGTATAGCCAAGCACTTCAGAGTGTGTGTGAGTGTCTGTTCCATGCATGCACTGCTGTCGTGGCTGTTACTCACCTGCAGTTACCAAAGTGCTCCTGTACAATTGTTGCCCTGTGCATCCTGGCATGTGCAGCCATTCTCGGGTCCTTCCTCTGCTTGGGTGGCTGCACATCCCCATATGGGCTGTCCTCCCCATCTTTATCACTGCTGTCACCCTCTTCCACCTGGCTGGCTATCCCACGGTCAATAGCCATGTTATGTAGCATGTAGCAGGCCAGGAATAGTCCACAGGTTTTCGCAGATCTGTACTGTAGGGCACCACTGGACCTGTCTAAACAACAGACAAGCATCTTGAGCATGCCAAAGACTTGCTCAATGGTGTTGCATGTCACGATGTGAGCCTTGTTGCATCCGACCTCTGCAGGGTTGGATGGGTGCCAGATGGGGTGAGCAGCCAGGGATGCAGGGGGCATGCACTATCACCTGTGTGGGTAAGACATGCAGGTTAGCTCGTTGCATTGCTTGTCACCCTCCCCTCACCCCGGCCCCCTATGGCCACCCTGTCAGCTCCTGCTGCATGTGACATGGGCCAGTGCCCCCTGAACAGCCACCCCATGCCCAATCTCATGCCATATTCACCTACAAGATGACCCCAGGAGATCTCCCCATGCTCAAACCTCTGGCACAGGATAGAGCTGCGCCAGATGAATGCATCATATGCACTCCCAGGCTGGGTGGCACAGACATTGAGGATGTGCCCCGTGGCATTGCACACCACCTGGCAGTTGACCGATGGGTACCCCTTTCTAGTCATGTAGGAGGCACCCCTCTGGGCCAGGTGGTGTGCATATGGCCACATGGGTGCAGTCTATTGCCCTGATCACCCTGTGGAAGTCCTGCATGTTTGCTGTACACTCTGCCAGTGTGCTTGGGAATTGAATGAACTCCAAAGTGTGTGGCAGCAGGTTGTTGAGAAACTGTGTGAGGAGGCGGGATGTGGCCGACTGGGTTATTCCAGTGGTTACCCCCATTGGTATTTGGAAGGTGCCCATGGCAAGCAGGCACATTGCTGCTGTCACCTTGGTCTCCACTGTCATAGCGTGGCTCCACCTGGTGGGTGCCTGCAACTTATCCTGGTGCAGCTTGCAGAGCTGCCTCAGAATTACCCTGTTCAGCTGGTACCGGCCCATGATCTCTGCATCTCCGTAGTCCTCAAAGGTGAGGTGGGCACAGTACCATCTGTGTGTGGCACATCACCAACTGGCCCTTCCTTGCCCATGTTGCTGTTCCTCCCTCCTTCTCACACCTCTCATTACTGCCTCCATCAAGAACAGCCCAGCATCCATCTCTGTCAGGTTCTGTGCCTTGCACATCTGCTGCGTGTGTGTTTGAGCCTTCTTTTGTAGACTCAGTTCAGTGTGAAGCATTCTGGGGGTTGCTCCTGACTTGTGCCATGCCGTTCCGCTGAATATGCCATTGTGCAGCTTATTCATGGGTACGCCCCCTTCTACTTGCACCACATACATTACTGTTGTGCAGCTGCACAATGCATTTTATGCAGTGCATTTGCGTTGGTTGAATATGGTGCCGGGACGCATGTCTGTGATTGCGCATGTGCAGCTCAGTTGTGCATTGCGCAACTCCTCTGAATATCTGCCCCATAGCCATTATGAGGATCCTTCAAAAAATATACTATGATTCTTACTAGAAATAGAAGAAGCTGAGAAGGCTAAAAAGCCTATTAAAAGCTTCTCAATATTTATCTATATGTATTTTGATGGCTAACCAAAAGGTATTACATAGATACATAGATACATAGATACATAGACAGTGTCGGCAGATAAGGGCCTATGGCCCACCCAGTCTGCCCATTTGAGCTTGTAAGTTCAGTTTGTTTTCCTAGAAGTCTGTTGCACCTTACCCCAACCTCCAGAATTCCTTTATGTCTATCCCATGCATTCTTAAATCCTGTGATTGTTTCAGCCCCCACCACTTCCTCTGGCAGGGTGTTCCACTTGTCCACCACCCGTTCTGTGATGAAATTCTTTCTCATGTTTCCTCTGAATCGTCCTCCCTCCAACTTCATCCCATGCCCTCTAGTTCTGAAACATCTTTTCAGCCTAAAATAGTGTTTCCTGCACCCTGTTCCTCCCTGTAAGATGCTTGTATGTCTCTATCATATCCCTCTCCCTCCTCTCCTCCAGGGAGACATGTTCAGTTCCTTCAACCTGACTTCATAGGACTTGTGATGCAATCCATGCACCATCTTTGTTGCCCTCCTCTGAACCTTCTCTACCCTGTCTATGTCCTTACGTAGGTATGGTCTCCAGAACTGTACACTGTACTCAGGTGGGGCCTCACTAGTGTCTTGTATAGTGGAATTATGACCTCCCTTTCCTGCTGGTAATGCCCTGCCTATACATCCCAGCATCCTATTTGCTTTACCTGCTGCCTTGTCACACTGTTTCCCTACCTTGAGGTCATCAGGATGATAACCCCAAGATCCTTTCCTGCTTGGTGCATGCTATATCCTCACCCCCAACTGATATATTGTGCCTGGTTTTGTGCCCCATGTGCATTATCTTGCACTTCTTGCATTGAATTTCAACTGCCAAACCCCTGACCATTCTTCAAGTTTCTGCAGGTCGCTTCTCATTCTGTCTACACCCTCTGGTGTGTCTACTCTGTTACAGAGCTTTGTGTCATCAGTGAACAGTGAAATTCTGCCTTCTAGGTCCTGCGCCATGTCACTGATGAAGATGTTGAATAGGACCGGTCCCAGCACTGATCCCTGTGGTACCCCACTGGTCACTCTTCCCTCTGTGGAGTGACAGCCATTTACCACCACTCTCTGTGTCCTGCCACCCAGCCAGTTACCTACCCACCACACTACTGTCCTGCCCACACCCATATTCCCCAGTTTGTGTAACAGTCTTCTATGTGGCACAGTGTCAAAGGCCTTGCTGAAGTCCAGATAGGCCATGTCCACTGCCCTCCCCTGATCCACCTCCCTAGTCACCCAGTCAAAAAATTCAATGAGGTTGGTCTGACATGACCTCCCCCTGGTGAAACCATGCTGCCTTGGGTCCTGTAGTCCATTGACAACCAGATGTTCCACCAATCACTCCTTCAGTAGTGCTTCCATGATCTTCCCCACTACCGAGGTGAGTCTGACTGGTCTGTAGTTCCCTGCTTCCTCTTTGTTCCCACTTTTGTATAAGGGGACTACATCTGCTGTCCTCCAGTCTTTGGGTACCTCCCCTGTTTCCAGTGATCAGCTAAACAGGATAGCCAGAGGTTCAGGTATTCATCTAAACTATTTTTGAACTCATTCTTGTTATTGCTTATTTACAATTTCAGGCAGTCAATTCAATGGTTCTATCACTTGTTGGGTGAGAAAGATTTTCTATCTGTAGTTTTAAGGAGTTGACCTGTAGCCCCTGTAGCTGTGGGGGAGGCGGACTGGTGTTTATGTGTTTTGTTTAAAAGAGAACTTCATCTCAGTCATGCAGTATGGATCTTGTAGGATTTCATATAATAGATATCCTTGAAAAGCTGAACAGTGAAGGGTTCTTACTGTTGAGGCAATTGCTTGTGGACTATACAGTATGTGTTCACCTACATTTGTTGTCATGTGTTCCATCTGTGGTGTTGCATCAGTGACCCCTGTCGGTGCCACCAATAACGGATTCATTCCCAGCATGCCGTTAAGCTTGTTCAAGTAAGAGAAGTTCTTTAGCATCTCCTTCAGGCCACTACTTCCACTCCTCTTCATGTCCAGCAGTATATCCTGT
The DNA here is from genome assembly GCA_016271365.2 of Neoceratodus forsteri. Taxonomy (NCBI): domain Eukaryota; kingdom Metazoa; phylum Chordata; order Ceratodontiformes; family Ceratodontidae; genus Neoceratodus; species Neoceratodus forsteri. The sequence goes on from CM028131.1 coordinate 840,182,337, forward strand.
ACTTGAATTTGAGGTCCTTCCATTCTGAATGTACCTGTTGGATCCTGCAGTGGGAAGGTGACAAGCCGCTGATAGTTATGGTGGGGGGGCATGGCCATGACACATCGGACCTGTCATGTTCCATCACAGTTCTAGTATGGTGGTGGTGCAGTTTGGGCAGATGACCATATACCTCACCTGTGATCAGTTGAACAGGGGACATGCTATGCTCCCCATGGGTGTTGCACAACTGCCCCTCATGTAGTTCCAGTGGCTGCCATTCACACACATGGCCATCATGTTGGACAGGCTGATTGGTTCTGCATTCCTGTACCACAGCTGCCTGGTACCCTGGCAGGGGAGACAATGGAGCTGTGCTGACCACCATACCTCAGACCTTGTTCTGCACATCTGGGAGGCCAGACAATTGGTGACACCAGTATGGGCCCCCATGGTGCTGGCCCCAGTGTAGTCTGCACCAGACTCTGTGTGCTGCTGGGGGTCACGCTGGTTAACCCAGCCACTGTGATGCCCTCCACCTTGTTCACAGCACAGTGTCAATGCATGCTGTTTGTGCTGCACATGGACAATATTTCTGCTGCATATATGCTATCCACTGTGTCTACATTACACCTGTGGGAATGGAAAACAGGGTGCAGTGCCTATTCTATGGGTATGTTGTGCTGTGCTTGCCTCCATGGTAGTGGTGATGAGGTGGCTGACATATGCTATGGTGGTACTCACATGAAGTGTAAGTTTCTTGTGGCCAGTGCATCCTTCAGCTTCTGGATGATCTGCTGGTCATTCTGCCTCTTTTTTCAAGTTCATCCGTGATCTGTAGGTCGTGGACTTGCTCCAGTAGTGTCCTGCAGTCAATGAATGGCCACCAGCTTGTTGTTGCCTCAGGTGCTACTCTGTGGATTTGTTGCACTCCTCTGATTGCTGCTTATATGCTGGGAGGGGGCATATTCCCAATAAGGCTGCCTCATCTACCCTCGGTAGCCTTAGGTAAAGGGCATTGCAGTAGTCAAGGCTAGAGGTTACAAAGGCATGGTCCTATGTTGGAAGGCTGCTAGGCGGGACCAAGTACTTGATCCAGGTGATGTTTCTGAGATGGTAAAAAAGAGAACACGACAGCAGATACCTGAGATTTTAATGTCAGGCCGCTATCAAACACAATGCCCAGATTTCATGCCGGTTTGAGGTTACTAGCTGGTCCCCCCCCAAGCCAAAGCACAGCTGGTTAACCTGCCAATAGCCCCATACCTTTGTGACCTGGGTCCCCTACCAACACCTCAGTTATGTCTGAGTTCAACCTCAGCTAATGTTCACTCATCCAACCCCAGATCTCGGAGAGGCAGCTGTTAAAGACTGAGATCGCTCCACCCTGTTCTGGCACAAAGGACATGTAGAGTGAGTGTCATCTTTGTAGCAGTAAAAGCTCAGCCCATACCACCTTATAATGTCTCCTAATGGCAGCATATACACTGCAAACAACATGGGTGACAGTATGGAGCCCTGCTGAATGCCACAGGACAGGAGGACAGGGGCCGAGAAGTAAACCTCCGACACTACTCTGAGCAGGGGCGTAGCTACAAGGGTGCAGGGGGTGTAGTCACACCCAGGCCCATGAGGTTTGAGGGGTCCAAATCATAATTTTGATGTCTATTCAAAACCAGGGAGCCCAATAACATACCCTTACACCCAGGCCCTCTGGGAATCTGCTACACTACTGACTCTGAGTCCTGACCATGATGAATGATTGAAACCAACTGAGGACTGTACCAGACAATCAACAGAACATCCACATGTGCTTCAACAACACTCCATGGTCTACAGTGTCAAATGCTGCAGAGAGATCAACAAGAACTAAGATGGCATGGCTCCCTGGATTCCTCGCTATCAGGAGATCATTAAGTACCCAAAAAAATGCAGTTTTGGTGCTGTGCCCCTTCCTAAAACTAGACTGGAGAGGATCAGAGACATCATGAGTAGTTAAATTGTCATCCAGCTGCACCACAACCACCTTCTCAATAACCTTGCCCACAAAGGGCAGGTTAGAGACAGTTCTATAGTTATCTAAGCAATCCGTGTCTAGGGAGGATTTCTTTAGGAGAAGTACCACTACCACCTCCTTCAGGGGATCAGGAAACACCCCTGTATCAAACGAACACTGGACTATCTAAGCAAGGACCAGGCTGATGACAACACACCCCACCAGGAGGCACGTTGGGCCCAGGTCCAGACTACAGTAGGTTGAGTGCATACCCAGGACGACCTGCACAATGTCTACAATCACCAACTGGCTGAAGTAGGACCAGCTTGCAACCTCCTGTTGACCAACGCAATACCCACTTGAGGACACTAAGCAGATCTCCAACCTGATAGTGGCAACCTTATTGGCGAAGAACCGAGCAAACTCATCACACTTAGTCTGCAAAAATGCTCTCTGAGACTGAAGACAGATTGAATTGCACAATCTGATGACAGTCCAGAAGAGCTGAGCTGGTAGAATCCACGCCGCAGCTATCTCCTTGGACAAGAACTCTGCCTTCTTACAGGAGATTACAGATTGATAGTCTTTATAATGGGCCATCAATCTAAGTTTGTCATCAGCCAGGCCAGATTTCTGCCAGCGCTGGTCCAGCATTCGACCCCCTCGCCTCAACTTCTTCAAAGTCCCATTGAACCAAGGAAGAGTGATGCTGCAAACACGGACAGGAGCTAGGAAGTCCAGGGCCACTGTCACTGCCTTTTTATAGGCTAGTACCAGTTCCTTTGGCTCCCCACTTACAATCGACTTGCCTGATAGGTCCAGCACCGCCATAAGACCATCTGGAGTAAAACCCCTCAAAGGGAGGTACTGGACCATTTCTGTAAGAGCAGGTCTATTGGGGGTAGCCTTGAAACTGAACCTTGTAGTGTGATGGTCTGACCATCTGACTGGTTCCACTACCAGATTGGTGATCTCCATCCCCAGTAGGAAGACCAGGTCTAACGAGTAACCATGATTATGGATAGCAGGGGAAATTACCTGTGTAAGGCCCAACGAGTTCATAAGTTGGAGGAAATCCTGTCCAAATTGTGAGAGTTCATCATCGACCCAAGCATTGAAATCACCCAGAATTAACCATCTGAGGAATTCCCCATGTTGATGATGAAGTCCGTGACTTCCTGCAGGAATTCCTTCTCACCCCCAGGTGGACGGTAGATGAGAAGTATCCTGCAACCGACACCTGCTCCCTCAACACACTCAAAGGATCTGGTCACTCCCACTGAGGTGTCTACAAGGCCCAAGAATGCATAGCCAGTTCAGCACACATATGTCACATGTGTGACATGTGTGTTACACTGGCTATGCATTCTTTCTGGGGGACTTCTGCCTATTACATTGTGCTGTTTGCCATTTCCCACAGGTCTGGGTGCTTGCCCCCTTCCATGAGCTGTGCCATGTGGCGCTCCTGTGCTTGGTACTGTTGTCCACCCCTTGGTGTTCCTTCTTTGTACACACAGGACTGATTGATATCATCGTCCCCATGAGATGCCCCACCAGATATGTTTGCAGACTGCAGCTGTTGATAATCACCAGTTATTTGGTTCTGGGTCAGTCAAGTTACCCGTCACTGTTTACCATTGCCATATAAATGCAGCTGTGTTTGTAGTGCAGCCTGCCATTGTGCATCCAGCAACTTCTAACATGGGTTGGTGTCTGGGCCAAAACATCATGACTTCATGTTCAACACTGCCTGTCAACCAGGGGGCATTGCCCTTGTGATGGGAACCGGAGATAATAGCAGTCACTTCTACGTAAACAGCCTCATGGTTAATTTGCAATGTAAATTTATCATTGTCAACTGGCAAACCCCAGTCATTCATAATCTACTGGCAACATTTAATCCTTCATAGTCCACTAGCAACTTTGAATAGCTCATTGTTCACTGTCAACATTCACCCTTTTATGTTTCACTGGTAACTTTAAATCTTTTATTTTTCAATGGAATCACTGAAGCCTTCATTGTTCGCTGGCATCATTCATTTCTTCACTGTCCACTTGCAACACAAAGTACTTCAATTTTCACTTGCAACATTCAATACTTCATTGCCCACTGCCAATTTTCAGTCCGTCTTTGTTAACTGTTGACAATTGTCCTTCATAGTTAGTTTGAGCAAATCTTGCGGTTCTCAACATTCTGCTCTGGTTGCCGGTGCATTGGTGCACCAACTTCCAGGTGTACTTGTTAACTTACAAGGCCCTGGTCTGGTACTGGGCTAGCTGAAAGATCTCGTGACTGCTTACGTTCCTGGCTGTCCCCTCTGATCAGTTGATGTGAATCCCCTGCTAATTCCCAGATCCTGTTTGAAGTCCTTGGGTGACAATGTGTTCGGCATGGCTGCCCTGATCATTTTGAACCCCCTTCCCCAAGAAGTGAGAAAGTCATCAACCTTGACCTTGTTCAAATCTCATTTAAAGACCCACTTATTTTCACTGATTTTTGGACTGTATACAGTAATTCTGTGTTATAGTATTTTAACTGTAAATATTAGGAGTGATCTTATTGGATTTATTTGTTTTACTGTGAAGTGCCCAGAGGCCCTGGGAATGGGCACCATAGAAATAAAATTGCATTTCCTTGCCTTACTGCCAACATTCAGTTTAATATTGTTTAATGGTCAGCATTTAATCCTTCATTGTTCACTAGCAGCATCCTACCCCTTATTTTTCATTGGCAACATTCAAACCTTCATTGTCCACTTTGGAAACATTTAATCCTTAAATGTTGAATGCCAACTTTCTTTCCATCATTGCCCACTACAGTAATTTTAAGTTTTTTATTGCTCACTGGCAAATTCCATTCTTCATTGTTCACTTGTAGCATTCAGTCCAATGGTTCCATCCTTTATTGTTCACTGGGAATATTCAGTCTTTCATTGTTCTCTTGCTACATTCAGTCCTTGTTTTTCCACTGGCAACATTAGCCCTTCACTGTTCACCAGCAATATTCAATCCTTTTGTGTCCAGATTCAGTGTCCACTGCTGTCAACACTCAAGCCTTCACTATTCACAGGCAGCATTTAGTACTTCATAGTCCACTGAGAGCTTTCAGTTCTTCATTTTCCACTGACACCTTTGAATCCTTGATAGTCCACTGGTGATATTTAATCCTTCATTGCCAAATGACAACATTCAATACATTATTGTACACTGGCATCATTAAGCCTGTACTGGCCCCTGGCAGTATTCAGTCCTTCATTGTTCACTGCAGATATTCCATCCTTAAATATTCCCTTGCACCAATTAGTCCATTAATGCTCACTGACAACATTCATTCCTTCATTGTGGGTCATCCTTCTAGTACAACCCTGAACTGCCTTAACTAAGGTCCTCTTGTTCCCCACAACTGTGTGTATATTGTAGCCTGCCTATTGCTTTGATCCTAATTTTCATATTAGATCACTTTTACTTCTGTGTCACCCCTACTTGTAGTTGTATTTCTCACCCTAAATAATTGTGAGCTGTGCTGTTGCCTATCCAAGCATTACCTGTTATGTTATGACTTTGCTTACTACATCCAGTTGCAAAGCCTGTATCGTGGCAAGGGTAAACTAGTTTATTTAACATTTGTGTCAGTTAGTATTGCTCAGATTGCTCTTTCAATATATTTAATTACCTGTGCATTCTGACTTAGAAATCATTGTGTTATCTTTACATGGGTCTATGTGATATGGTGAACCCTTAAAGGCGATCACTGTTATCGCTCAGTAAGCGTGTCGAACACATTTTCGGCACTATGACAACCCCAGTGCACCAGCACAATGGTGCAAGGACATATTTTTATTGCTTTCTGTGGGGGGGCTGTGCCCCACCTACACACACCCTGCTGGAGGCTTCACCCTGCACCCCTACTTAAGGATTCTCAACCCAGGGGGGGCATGTTGGGGAGGTGAAAGCAGTAAAATAAAAGGTTGGGGCGGGCACAATAAAATCGCACCAGTGCCCAGACCCGGAACCAGGTAACTCTAGCCACCCAGCCACTAGCCTATCCCCACACCATGATGCAGCTCGACCAGCAACTGCAGCGCCCACAGCCTCTCCACACCTCCCAACCCACACTCACCGTGCTCACTCCACCCCCACCACACACATACGTATAGTGACATCCTGTTGCCTAGTTTGCCCACCCCCTTATCTGGTCGCCCTATCTTTCCATCACCCTGAGTGGATTGCGCCAGGAAAGTGTCACCATAACGGATGACACCCTTCCTCATGCGCCCACTTCATGGGTTACTATCTTTACATATACTGAAATATTTCACTCTTTGTTTTTAACCTGTCCTCCCTGCTTGGTTTTGGTGTACTGCTATTATGTTTCCTCTCATCCTACCAACGCCTCCTACCCTTTGCCCTACCATTGCCCTGTTGCTCCTCCCTGCCTGTTACTTCTCTACCTCTCACCCCTCTCCTTGTACACTACCCCTGCTTCCCCCTCCCTGTCAACTGCTCTTTCTTCTGCTGCCTCCCCCTCTTGCTCTCTCTCTCTCTCTCCAACCCATCCCCCTTCTTGCAACTCTTCCTCCCTTCATTCCCTCCCTTCTTGTAGCTGTTTGGGGCTCTCTTCTTTCTCCTCCTCCTCCTCCTCCTCTCACTCCTGGCCTATTTGTTTCTTACCTCCTCCAGATGCCACAGTGGTTTTCCATGAAAGCTCATCATTGCATTGCTGCTGCTGTCTGGCAAACCTGAACCCTGAATTGAACCCTGGCCCCACTACCTCTATCCCTCTTCCCTCCTCCTGAATTGTCCACCTCAACACTAGGCGTGTAATTCCTAAGATCATCCAACTCAGGTTGTGGGTGCTGCAGTTTAATCTGTATGATCTGGTTATCATCTAATCATGCTTGTAGCCAAACTCACTGATAAGTAACAATGGAATCCCTAGCTAGGCATCATTTGGGCAGAATCAGTGGAAGAGGGGGATCAGTGTAGATTTGTATATCCTCTGCAGTCTTGCAAGTGAGGTTTCCCAAAGTGCAACTATCCCCTACTTCATGAATTAATTCTGTACAAACTGTCTTTTCCCTACTCCCTCCCAATCTTTATTGATGGCATCTACAGTACCTGTCTCCCTGTGCTGAAACTAATTCTGTCTTCCCTTCTCAAACCCAAGTTCAGAAAGCTGAATTACTCAGCCTTATTCAACTTATGTCAAACCTTATTTGCCACAACCCTAATTTTTCCTAACCACTTATTAGTACAGTGCAGTCCCCATTAAACGTATTGTGCAGTCTGCAACCCATTCTCTTTATGTAGCTGCAACAAGTTGCCAACTAGCTGGTTTGTTTTTTCACTTCAGTTATAGAAGATGGCTTTCAGCTGAAAGTATATTCAGGCAGTTCATTCAGAGCTCAGCAGAAACATGCTCACAACCAGATATAAATGGTTTTAAATTTTCCAGTGCAAAACCACAACAGCTGAAATGGTAACCCACTGTTAACTGGCTACACAATAAGTTCAATGTGATCTGTACTATAGATTGATGCTCTCCTCCCACATCAATCATACAGTATCTGTGCTGTTGTCACCCTGCCAGACTCCATCAGCAACCACTGTATGATCGTCCGTGTCCAGAAAATTCATCACTCTGAATTCCTCTTCACAGTAAGTCTGGATCAGATCATTCAGATCATTCAATCTGCATACCCTTCTGGATGACATGCTGTCCTCCTGCTGGGCTCCCCCTTTCACTTGCGGTGACACTGATAATTCTCTCTCCCTTTTTCAAACTAATTTATTCCCTGTCTGAGATAAGTACATCCCCTGAAGAGGTCTCAAATGTGTAGTATCACTCCCACTGGATTGCCACCAAACCCATCTCCCTCTTCAGGGCTCTTGTCTCAGTCTGATCTTTCTACAAATCCACTGGCTCCCAAGGGGATTGGATGAGGTACAGACAACTGCAAAATGCCAGTACCAAGACCCTAAGGGAGGCAAAAACCAATTACTTTGCCTTAACTTCCAGAATAATATTAATTCCCCAAGTAAATTCTGGAAAGTTATTTACTCAGTTTGTTGACCCTCCTGCCCAGGTGTTCTCCCTAATTCTTTTGCTTGACAACCCCTTCACTGTCATTTCTAACCCTCTGAGGTTGCTGCTGATTTTAACAGTCACTTTACCATCTGTGCCATCTCAACCTCTTCATCTTTACATTCTTCATCTACTACTGCAACCCCCTCTTCTCCCTCTTTCTGTTTTTCCCATCTCCACTTCTGCAGTACAGTATGTCCTGTTTTCTCTCTCATCCCCTTCAAAGCCCACAGCCTTAATGACCTTAACCATAAGCTCTTCCACCTCTCTGCCTCAGTAATTGCTGCCCTTTTTCCCTCTACTCTTTAATCTCTCCTTTCAAGTCAGTTCTGTTCCCAACTATTGGAAACAGGCAACAGTTCTCCCCCTCCACAGAGGAGGTTGGTTCCTGCAGCCATTGGAACTGCACCCAAATCTCTCTTCTTCACACTGGGACAAAGGTACTGAGAGGCTTGTATTCTCCCAGTTCTCAGCATTTCTAGCTTGCTCCTCTTTTCTTTCTCCCCACCAGTATAGCTTCAGTAAAAAAGAGTCCACTGTCATGTATCTCCTCTGTGTCTCTGATGCCATCCTGAAGGGATGGGTCAGAGATGTGTTACAGCAGTTATTTTCATCAACCTGGCTAAAGCCTTTGACTCTGTTGACCACTCCTTACTGAATGATGTGCTGAGGTGTGCTGGTTTCTCCAACACTCCCCTTGGCTAGTTTTGCTCCTACTTCACCAGACATAAACAGTCTGTCCAGGTTGAAGACTCCAAATCCTCTCCTCTCTCTATTACCTCTGGCGTGCCTCAAGGGTCTATCTTGGGGCTAATTCTTTTCTCTGTTTTTCTCAATGATGTCCCGCTTGGTGAGTGGCTCAGAGAACATCCACATGCATGCTCACGACAAAATCCTTGATGCGTCAGCCTCCAAGTTGGAAAATTCATCACAGCGTGACTTTGACAGTATCCATCGCTGGTGCTGCTCCAACCAGCTCACTTTGAATGCCAGAAAACTGTTATATTATTGGGCATAAGGAAGCATCTCAGCAGGCTCAGTATGGGCCCCATTATTAAAACCTTCAATGGTACATGACGATCCATAAGCTTGTGGCTTAATAGTCACCTCGACTTATCTCCTCTTGTTAATGCCATCCTTAAAACATTATGTCATAAGCCTGTGGCCCTTTACAGGACTACATCCTGCCTACCACTCTTGGTCTAGCAGGAGATTGTTCACAAGATGATCATACCTTTGGGCTGGCAGTATAGCCTAGAGGTTAGAGGAACGAGGTGTGAACAAGCTTGATACATCCAGCGACCAGACCTGAGTTTGATTCGCACAACCTCCACTTGCATACTGTGTGACTCTGAGCAAGTCACTTAACCACCCAGTGCTCCCAGGTCGCCCCTGAAAACAGGCACTTGTGCCTAGTGGGCCTTACCTGGTTACCAAAGACTAAAATAAAAATAAATACCTTTGTTTGATTATGCAGATAATATCTGTGAAGGTGCCTCCAGGTCCATTACCCTTGGCAGGCTGGACCCCCTCTTCCATTTCTATCCTTTTTTCTGACTCCCTTCCCCTCACTCATCACTGTTCCCTTTATAAAAGCTAACCCTTCTCTCTCTTTCTTCTCTCAACAATTTTCACAAGTGGCTGCCATCCTCTCCAAATTCTGCTTTGCATACCACCCCTCCTTACAGACTTGCTCTGTTCCTGTGTCCCTTCTTCCTGCTCCCTTCATACCTTAGACACCCATGACTTCTGTATCTCCCATTGCTTGAGCTCCACTGTCCAATCTTCCTTTTCTGTATGTCAGCTAGCTGTTTGGAACTGTCACCCACCCTATTTTAGTCTCAAACCTTTCCTGTATTTTTATATTGTTCCATGCTGTTCTTGCCCTTAACACTCCATTGCTTGACTATGTTCTCTATTTGGTCATCCACATTTTTGTATGATTGATAGCTGTAAGTATCTTTTCATTTTTGTTCAACTGTAACCATTTATTTGTTTATTGTGCCTCCCCATCATGCAAGGCATTCTTATAATTTCAATTATTGTTCTTCTATTATTTTTGCTGTTACCATATTGCTACTTATAAATGGGTCATTTTAATGTATCTTGTTTGTACCCATTTTCCCTCCTGTGTCTCTTTCTGCTAGGTCACACCTGAAAATTAGCCTTGGCACAGTGCATCTCTCCTGGTCATCAGTTTTCACATAAATGAATAAACTGTTGTCAATTGGCAACATTTAATTGTTCATTGCACTAGCAAATTTCACTCCTTTATTGGCAACATTCATGACTTCATTGTCCACTGGCAGCAGTCAACTGTCATAGCCCATGGGCAACATTCAGTCCTTCATGGTCCACTGGCAATATTCAATTCTTTAATGTCAAAAAGCAACATTTATCCTTCATAGTCCACAGGAATCTTTCAGTCCTTCATTCTTCACTGACAACACTTAAGCTTTCATTTTTCACAGGCAGCTTTCAATCTTTCATTGTCCAGTGGCAATGTTCAATCCTGTATTGTTCCCTGACAGCATACAAGCTTGCATTGTTCACCCTGTTCACTAACATCATTCAGTCTTTCTGTGTCCACTTACAACATTCAATCATCCATGACCTACTGGCTACGTTCAATTCTTTTTTTTTTAAACTTTATTTATAACTTTCTCAATTTCCATACAGTAATTAAAGTGCTGCAAGTACATTTTTGTGTTGCTACACATGCAAAACTGTTCATTTTACAATAATAATATTACAATATTCATGTTGCAATAGTCAGTCGAGGGTCATACTGTTCATTCTCTGTACTAAATCAACTCTGAAGAGGAGTCCCATCTTTTTTGATATCTCTTCATCATTTGTTTATCACAGTACTGAGTTGGTATTCACCCACTCTTCGAGTAATACCCAATTACACCACATATGTTGTAAGCTATACAACTTTTTTCTTTGGAATATCACTCAGGCTACCAATGTCATCACACAGAACCCTTAGCCTGCTATCTAGGAGGGAGTAGCTGACCTCTGTCTACTGGTTTACCACGTGGGAAGCCAGCTAGCCACCAGTGCCCCCTCCAGAGTATCCCAAATTTGATGGTACAAGTCCATTTGTCCAATTATTTTATATGTGTTCTATTTTCATGGCATGTAGCAGTGTTGTAATCCATTGTGCTACCTTGTGCACCTTGTCTGAAACCCAGACCTGGGCCGCACACTGTTTCACTACAGCAATGCCTATATTCCATAGAAAGGTTCTCCCTCCAACATCCCCTGAATGCCTGGGCAGGCCGAGCAGGATGTAAATTGGGTCCACATCTTCCTGAGAGCCAGCGATCTTGTTTAAATTATTAACTATTTCTTGCTAAAATCCACTTACTTTTGGGCAGGCCCAAAGAAGGTCAATACATTCAATCCTTTTTTGTTGTCTGGCAACATTCGCTCCTTCATTGTTATTGGGCAATATTTATCTCTTTGTGGTTCAATGGCAGCTTTCAGTCCTTCATAATGCACTGCCAATATTAAATCATTAATTCATTATCCTCTGTCAATATTAAATACTTCATAATCCACTGGCAACATTCATTCCTCCATTGTTCAATGGCAACATCCTTTTAGCCATTGTCTACTTACAACATTTAATCCCTCATTGTCAACTGGCAACATTCAGTCCTTCATTGTCCTATGGCAGCTTTTGATCCTTTGTTGCTCATTGATAGCAGTACCACTTCACTGCCTGCTGGCAACTTTCAATTGATCATTGTCCATTGGTAACGTTAATCTTTTTTTTTTTTTATAGATCGGGGATACCATCGTCTAGCCTTCATCTGAGTTTGGTCACACAGGAAGGGTTAACATCAGGTATTTAGTGCCCGTCATCATCTCAGAAAGCTAAAATTTAGTTTAACCATACAGTATATTCCCTGCAGCAGAAAACTGCCCCACAGAATTTTCATTTTTAATTAGTGATTAGCTTCTGAAAGACTCTCCAGAAAAGGTCACCATATTTCCTCAAATATATTATGATTAGTTTCCAGCCTATAATATATTCTCTTTAGTTTTGCTATGTCTATCATTATAGTGAGCCATTCTTTAAATTAAATTGTATTTTTCCATTTCTGTAATATTCATTTATTGGCTACCATACTACCTATATGGATAAATAAAGATCTCCCCCTTCCAAATCACCAAAGGAGCTCAAAATTGTTCCTAACAGTATTCCTCCAGGGTCAAATGGGAATTTGATTCCCAATACCCTGTCAATTATTTCAATAATCTTCTTCCAAAAAGTCTCCAACAATGAGCACTCCATGTACAGTACCTTTATTAGTGTGACATCTAGGGCATAATTCAGAAATTATTGGGTTAAATTTATGTAATTTTGAAAGGGTATAATATAATCTGTGTAAAATGTTAAATAAATTTGTTGAAATCTAATAGATTTAGATACTGTATTTAGATATTTCATTGCTTTTCGCCAGTCATTCAAGTCCAAGATTATGTCCAGTTCTTTTTCCCAGCGTTGTTTAAGACCTAAGGGACATATATGTGCTTTTCTCCCTTAATTGTTGCATATTGTCTACCTATTACTCTCTTATGAATTTCTGTTTTATAAAAAATTCCTCCAGTGGTACTAAAGGAATTTCAATTTCAAGATTCCATTGTTTCTTAATATAATCTCTTATTTGTAAGTAAGCCATGTAATCATTATTGTTTATGTTATATATTCTTTTTCATTCTTCAAATTTACCCAATCTTCCATTAATAAACAAATCTTAATTTGTAAATGCCTTTTTGATGCAATTTTTTTCCTAATCTAATTTGAATTTAATTTCATTAGGAAAATATTATTTTGAATTGGCATACATTTTGATATTTTTAATTTTTGGCCCAATATTTTATTTATTTCTTGTCAGATTTTCATTAAATTTTTTAGGAATATTGACGTTTTGTCATAGTCTACATGATTGTACAAAGACATAGTTAATGCTGAATATAAATTCATATAAGGAGTAGTTTCTAGTTCTATAACCTTCCACTGGGCTTTTAAAGAGTTATTAGTATTGATATAAAAAAAATCCTTCCAATTAAGCTGTCACGTACTTCCATTTAATGTTTGGGATTGATTCCTTCTTTTTCCCAGTTTCTCTATTTTTAGTCATGCTTTTTTTATTTTGCCACAAAAAAAATCTTTATTTTTTTTCCAGTTCTGAAAACAGTTCATTTGGTACAGTAATGGGGAAGGTCTGGAACAAAAATAACAACCTGGGGAGCACATTCATTTTTATTATATTTGCTCTTAGTAACTTTCAATCATTAATTATTCACAGCAACATTCATTTCTTCATTGTTTGCTGGCAACATTCAATCCTTTATTGTCCACTGGCAAATTTTAATCATTCATTGTTTAGTGGCAATAATTAAGACTTAGTTGTTTTCTATAAACATTCAATCCTTCATCACCCCCTAGCAACATTCAATCCTTCATTGCTCAATGGCAACATTCTAATGAGCAATAAGATGCAACAGAAAGGGAGTAGTAGTGTGATCATCACATGCCCAGGGGCATGATGAGGCATGAGGCCACAGGCTGAGTGCTTTATTGCTGCTGGAAGTGTGATAATCACACTGCACTTGCACTCTGAAGTGTCTTATTGCACTTATCAAATGGGTTGTTGTGTAGATTTAAAAACAATGTAAAAAATAAAACATAGCAATTTCCCATATTTTTATTAAATAGTCCCTCTGCTGCAGGTCTGTCAGCAGAGGATGATAGTGTCTTTTTTCTGCTATTGTATATAGGGGTGTGCTTTCTTGCAGTTTTTATTATTGCTCTTTTTAATTTATTTGGGGATTTTGCCATTGACCTTTTAAAAAACAATTATTTTTGTAATGTTGTGAGTGGCTGCTCATGAGAAAGAGATAGAGTGGAAAGAGTGATCTCTACAGACTGGGTAATATACTGATGCCATCAATTTTTAGAGTTATGTCACTTTTTCTTTTACATATGGTCATGTTACAGCTAGAGCAATCTGTTTCAGAAAATTTTTCAGTATTGTTGTTGGAGACAGCAACTGAGCCAGTTATGGCATGGACAATTGCTGAACTGTCGATTTTGTCAATTTCAGTAGCTATTTTCAAAGCAAGGCCATCTTTGCTGTCAGTTTCACTACTGAGGCTGACAATTTGAATTGACTGGGGAGTATCAAATTGTAAGAAATCCAGAAAGCCAGTTATAGCGGTTTTGAAATGCAAAGCCATCTTTCTAGTCAATTTTATAGTTGGGGGCACTTTAAAGTAGCGGCGTGTGTTTATTACTCATAGTTTTGGCAGTGGGCCACACTTGAACTTTGAAAAATCAGAAATCTATCAGACATTTGTCTGACTTGTTTTAAACCTGTTCAAAATTGAGTGAAGTAGCAGGTGAAGATAATGGTGGCAAATTCATAATGTTTTGGGGCCCATTAATCTGTATGCCATATTCAGGGCACACTGCTGTGACTTGTTCATGCCCAGTGATAGTACTATTATCTACCAATGAGCATCAACCAATCACAGGAGTTGTTTTTGCAAGCACATTTCATAATACTTTACAGTCTACTCACAAAACACAGTCATCCATTGTTAATTGGCAATATAGTGTATGGTAGAATGTTGTTATGCATAGAAATCCGTAACTAGAAAGGAGTTGTTATGCTGCAGTAGCTATGTCATCACAGCTGTTATGCTGCACTAGCTATGTCACTACTGTGGCATAACAACTTGGAATGCTGCCACATAGTTGCTTTCCTCAATCCAGTTAAACTGGAAGCTGCTGTTTTTTTTTAAACTTGAACTTGCAGAAACATCTGCAGCATACTGTGTCTATTAAAAAAAAATGTTAAAATGTCTATTCTTTGTTGTCTTCTCCAACTGGTTTTGTGTGATTTTCTATGCTATGACCGCCCATACACTATAAAAGATTGTGTATGAGCAGTCATACACAAACAAGGAAACTCTTGTATCTTGAGGTTCCCTTGGTAACAGAGTACCTCTCGAGCTGCGCTCTCAAGGTCATCTGTTACCAAGGAAGCCTCTCGATACAAGAATATTCTTGTTATGTATGACTGCTCATACACAATCCTCTATATTCTAGCTGTCGTTTTCTACTGACAGTAATCAATTCTTCATTGTTAGCTGACAACATTCCATCCTTCACTGTTCGTTGGCAACATTCATCCCTTTAATGATCATTGGCACCTTTTCATCCTATGCTTTTCACTGACAATATTTAAGCTTTCATTGTCTACTGGCAACATTCAGTCTGTCATTGTCCACTGGGGACATTCAATTCATTACAATCCACTAGCATTCATTCTGCCATTATCTTCATGATGTTTGGGTAGTGTGGGTTCAAATCAAACTAAAGTCAAATACTCACTGAGTGACTTGGTGCAAGTCACTTAACTTACAAGTTCTCCAGCCATTTTACCTGCAGAAATGGGAAGAAGGACCCACTAAAATGTTAAAGCAAGAGGTTGCATCTCAGCAAATGTGCTACTGTATGTGCATGCTCCATCTTTGTATTGTAGACAGGGGATGGCTGAAGTGGTGAGTGGAGGGTTTGTGCCGGTTGCTGTCACTGCAAAGAGTATGGTGGTGTATTTGACATTTGGTGAGTGAGGCAGGTGTAGACGTGGGGTGGGGGTACTGAGTGGGTATGATGGGGAGGGTGGTACAGAGCATGTATTAGTGCCCTGAAAAGGGGGGGGCCACTCTACTACCAGGGATGGTGGACTCTATTCAGACTTTAAACAGATGGGGTTTAGAGACAGGGACCACTAGACTGCCAGGGATGGTGGGATATTTTTGTACTGAATACAGATGAGCTTCTGGGGAGTGGAGAATCACTAGACTGCCAGGGATAGTGGGATGCATTCCTACTATATATGAATGACCATTGAGGTAAGGGGACTACTAGACTGTCAGTGATGGTGAGCTCTATTCATACCATATGCAGATGTGCATTGGGGCACAGGTGACCACTAGACTAGCAGGGATGGTGGATGCATTCATACTATATAAGATGGGCATGGGGGGCCAATAGACCACAAGGGACAATGCAATTATGTATTAAATGGATATGAATAGACATCAGGGTGGACAGGGACCTCTAGGAGGCCTGGGAATGAAATTTGTTTCTGTCTATACAATAGCAGGAGCTCAGCTAGTAGAGGGTGTCAGGCAATTGAGTACCACTGTGCCAACTGTTAAGAGTAGGGTTTTGAAATAAGTAAACAGAGCTGCCACAGCAACCTTTTACTGCCTCCCAAACCTACCAAATATACCACTCCACCCTGTATGCAAAAGGATTCCCTCATTTGCATGGCTGAAACAGTGTATTCTGTGTTTTCACATTACCACTTAGTGATGCATAAATGTGTACACAAAATATAGCTCAACCCCATCCAAATGCACATAGCCTGGTTAGTGCAGTGAGCAATGAGTTGCTATTATTCATATCCCCATGGGTGCCTCTGACATTCTGGTTTGTCACTTGGTCACATAGTTGCAGCCTCTGTATTTGCTACATGGCCTGTGTATTCTGGACCTTCCATGCAGCCTTTGTAGTTATAGTTTCCTTTGCCTGTGTAATTTGTAAAAAAAGTGTGCACTGTAACTTCTCCCACTGCTTCTTCATGATCTTGCAAATTGTCCCCCCGCATAACCTCAATGTATGTATCATTATCCATAAGTGTATATTTGACTCTGTACATCTTGTATACCATGTATTATTTGTGAATTGCTCTCCCTGCTCCTTCCATGTATCCCCCTCCCCACCCCATGTCACAAATAGAAATGAGCTCTTCCTGGACTCCACTCACCTGATAAAACACATTTCAGATAAATCAATATTCATGTTAGCTCTGCACTAACTTTCTGAATATTGAGGACACTGGCTTCCCTACATATAAAGTATCACATGGACACCTCAGGGCATGAATTACCCTCTCACTCACAAAGAGTGAAAGGGTACTTCATGTCCTGAGGTGCTCCCCAGGTCACACTGGGAGATGAGCAACTTGTTGTTCAGTGTGCTTTCCTGGTGAAACATTTCAATAAATAAATAAACAAAATATGACTTACCCCCTCACTCACACAAGTTAAAGTTCTGTCTCATGGAATACTTCTTGTTGGTATTAGAGTCCTTAAAGTTCATATATTTAGATATGTTTCCATTTTGGGTACACCTGCCACACAAAAAATTATCTAATGGCCAAGGGCCTAAAGCAGCTGCCCTTTTAAATCTTGAGCAGGTTGTGTATGCACCATTTTAACTAATTGATCTTAAATAGCCCAAGCCTTTTTAGTAACTACTTTTGGTTTGACCCAAAGAACAGTTTTTTCTACTGACAATAAATGCCTGTGATTGTCCAAAATGTGATTATTCTTACTATTCAACTTAGACTGATCCTATCACCTGCATGTTTTCATCCTTTATTGACTATTATGCTGAAATAAATCCTTTTCAGCCAATCATAATGCAGAGCTACAGTCTCATTAAGTAAGCAATAATACCCAACAGGGTGGGTGGTGCTGTGCTATACCGGACTACCTTAGGGGTGTAATGAGGCCCAACACTGCAGGTGGATGGCTTTATAGCCCCTGGAAGGAATGGTATTGCACAATACTGCCCACCCTGAAGGGTATTATTGCTCTTAGAAAATGGGATTTGGACTGTATTTTTGGATAAAAAATGTTTTTTTTTTAATAAATTAGTTTAAATATTTGGTTTAAATTAATAAATAATATTTTGTACAAAGTAGTCCATCTACTGCTGGCATTGGCAGTAGAGGGCACTGTTTTGTGCTGTGACAGTTATTTTCCCCCTGATAGCATTTAATACATGGCTGTGGAGGGGAACAAGAAGCAGCTTATCTTTGGGGCAAAGGGGAGAGGAGAAAGAGGAGCAAGCACAGCTGACATTAGTTATGTGTGATGTCTGTGGTGTGAGTGAACAAGACACAGAAGTGAGCAGTGAGCGAGTAGCCGACATCAATGATGTGTGATGTCTGTAGGGTGAGGGAGCAGGGCACAGAAGCAAGTGGCCAGCACATGGGCAGAGGAGAGGTGGCTGCAGTACTTGAACATAGAAGCAAATGATGGCTGTTCAGGGAAATGAGCAGCAGCATATCTGTGAGGTGAGCGGGAGGGCTGAGGAGCGAGAGGCTAGCATCAGGTATGTGTAATGTATGTGGGCTGAGTTAGTGAGACATAGAAGCAAGCAGCGAGCAGGCAGGCAAAGTAGAGAGTGGCTGCAGTACTTGAACACAAATGCTGAAAGCAACTGTAACTTTTTTATGTTCACCGTGCATGCACGCGCAGTGAACATCTTCCTAGGACAGTGACTTTTGAAGGGTGTGAGACTGTCAGTCCAATGCAGAGTGGTCTGCAAGGGCTCTTCAGTGTCACACCAATCATCTGTCAGGCTGATCATGACAGTATTCTGGCTTGCTGGGTGGAAATTTTGTGTATTTCAAAGGAAAGAGCTGACCCAATTATAAGTTGGCTTTTTCACTTGATCTTTACCACTCAGTAAGCATAGCTGATCTGTCAAGATCAGCCTGCTGAGGAATTGCATCCTGTAATAAAGAAAACCATTCATCAGTGTCTGTTGCTGGCACTGCTGTAACTGTTCCTCCCACCTGACCCTCCCGCTCAGCACCCAACAGCCTCCCCCATACACACACACACACACACACACACACACACACACACTGGGGGTGCCCAATCCTCTAGAGTCCACATGAAATAAAGAAAACCGTCCCTTATAGTTTTTTATAAAGGGACACTGTCAACTTTGTTTCGTGATTTAGTAAGCCTACTGTATCACAACATAACCCAGATAGACTATCTTAGGGTAGCTGGTTCATTCCACTGGGGTGTCAGACAGATGAGGCATACTGATGAGTCCTGGTAGGATAAAACACGTGTCCATGTCTTCTGTTGGCACCCTTTGCAAACTGTGTGCGAGGCCTTTCAGCACCATGCATTTCTGCTTAAAGTTGAACCAGCATAATATTCTGTGGTAATTTGCATATGCAGCCCATGATGCTTTGCATTGTAGGGTCATGTGTGACTTTGTATTTCTTTGAAACTTGGCTTCCCAGCCAAATGCCCTTTGGGGTAACCCTTGTCTCAGTGCTTGTGCACAAAGGTTCTTTGTCTTTTAAATAGTTTTTTGTTTTAATTGGGTTCACCACAACATAACCCAGATAGACTATCTTAGGGTAGCTGGTTAATTTCACTGGGGTGTCAGACAGACGAGGCATACTGATGAGTCCTGGTAGGATGAAACATGTGTCTATGTCTTCAGTTGGCACCCTTTGCAAACTGTGTGAGAGGCCTTTTGGCACCACGCATTTCTGCTTAAAGTTGAACCAGCATAATATTCTGTGGTGATTTGCATATGCAGCCCATGGTGCTTTGCATTGTGGGGTCATGTGTGACTTTGTATTTCTTTGAAACTTGGCTTCCCAGCCAAATGCCCTTTGGGGTAACTCCTGCCTCAGTGCTTGCGCTCAGAGGTTCTTTGTCTTTTATATATATATATGTATATACACACACATATACATACACACACACATATATACATATATATATGGGATATATGATGGGCAGGAGTGGGATGTGGACAGTATTCTCACTCCTGCAGAGTGAGAATGCACAGCTGATGATGCAGGAGTGAAAATATTTTTCCATATCCCACGATCTGCACATCATGTGTGCAGTTTATGCCACTGGGGTGAGAGCTTTAGGAACATTTTTTCTGTTTCTGTGTGTTTCCTGCTCATTGTATGTGTGTTCTGAATGGACTGAGAATGAGAAACACAGCTGAGTGTGTTTTGCAAAGCTAACTGACTGATTCAGAGGCTCACTGAGAAAGACAAACTGCTTTGTAAAAGCTGCATTTAGAATTCAGGTTGTTCTGAGGCTGAGATCAGCACAGTAATGGGCTGGGAGTGTTAGAAACTCAGTGGGAGCAAGTCGGGTTTATGCCAGGTAGAGGGGCACATGATGCCCTTCAGAAGCTTCATCACATACTTGGCAAGGCGTCCAATTTTAGGTTACCCATGGCACTAATTTCATTAGACACTGAGAAGACCTTTGATAGGGTCTCTCATACTTTTTTATTTGCCACTATGGAGAAGATGGGTTTCCCGGAGGGCCTCCTCAGAGGCATTAAAAATCTCTATGCTGCCCTCACGGCTAGGGTTCTTTGCAACGGCTAGTTATCGAAGGAGTTTCGCCTTGACAACGGGACTAGACAGGGATGCCCCCTATCACCAATTCTGTTTAACATCTACCTGTATCCCCTTTTAAGAGTGATTCAGATGGACCCATCAATACAGGGGATTGTTGTCAGGGGTTGGGAAATGAAATTTTCTGGTTTTGCAGATGACATATTGTTACAGTTACAGGAACCAGCAAAGAGCTTCAATAGGGCTGTTGAAATTGTAAGGAGATTCTCTATGATCTCGAATTATAATTTAAATTTGAGTAAGACACAGGTCCTCCCTCTCACCCTATATACCTACAAAGCAGATTTCGAACCTCTACAATTGAACTGGGCCCCAAATAGGATTAAATATCTTGGCATTTGGATTACTGCTAATATGGGGGGAGGGGTGGAAGCAAACATAAACAAGGTGCTTTCAGTAGTTAGATCTGATATACTTAGATGGAATAAACTCCCCTTGAATTTGACTGCCAGACTTGGTCTGATTAAAATGAACCTATTGCCCAGACTCTTGTATCCAATACATTTGTCCTCGTATAATATCCTAAAATGCTGGTTTATTAAAGTACAAAAATTAATCTCTGACTTCCTATGGAAGTTAAAACCTCCTAGGAGAAAACATAATATCTCACGTCTTCCCCACCATATGAGGGGTCTCAAAATTCCAGACCTCCATTTATATTATGTAGCTGGACAACTAGGTATAATGGGTCTGTGGAACAGAACATTGGAGGGAGAGGGATACATGCCAACTTGGCTACACATTGAGAGACAAATTCTCAAAGACTTGAGTATATGCCCAGTAGCATTGCTCTTTTCCAACCAGGGCTGGCTTTAGGGTTTTGGGGGCCCCCAGCAGAATTAGTGAAGTCATAGGGCCCCCTCTACTGGGCCCACCTTTAGCCCATGCATTTTACTGTAGCCCATAAGTGCAAGATTTTATTTGTGGTGATACTGGTAGGCAGGGAAAAAAGGCAGACTAGGTGGGCCAAGCAGTAGTTCTCTGCCGGCAAATTTTATATTTCTTTGTTTCTATGTATAGATTTAGTATAACCAGTAGTATTATAAAACATTTTTAGGAGGACACAGCAGTGTCAGTTCTTGGGGCTGTTCTTCCCTTCCCATCCATTGCTGCCTCTCCACCTCATATTGACTGGATCATAGCTTGTTGAGGTATTTCACAACATAACAAGAAGGATCTGCACAGTCCTTCACTGATGTTTTTAAAAATATATTAAGATAAAAAATGTTTAAAAATGAATAAGGTAAACTTTTCTGGTTGGGGGCCCCATCAATTGCAGGGTTCGCTGGTGCCTAAAACCGGCTATGTTTCCAACCCAGAAGGCTTACCGGATGGGGGAAAGCAAACTCCAATATACAAGTCAGTGTCTGCTTAGTGGGCTCTTTTATCTCTGAGTCAGAAAAGAATCCAAATGGGTTTCTAAGATCAGCCTATACTGGGTAATCCTAACATGACTCTTGGGGGTCAAATAATTAGAAGACAATGGGTTCCTCAATTATTTAACCTAACTTGAGCAGATTTTATTGTAGAAGACAGGGTGGTCCACCCAGCCCAGTGCAAGGATATGAACTTCTTTAAGAGGATGCAGGTTACCAAAATGGTGCAAAGGATGCTGAGAGAGAATAGAGGTGCCCAGGATATCCTGTTTACTTGGGATAACCTTAAGGAGATTAGCTATTCACAAAAAACCCTCTCTAAAATCTATAAGGTGCTGTTAGATTTTTTTAAGCGGGGATTTTTCTGCAAAGGTTTCATACTGGGAGAAAAAGAATATCCCCCGAGGCCTGATTGGAAGGAAATTTGGAAGAGTTGTGGTTATATACCTATACCTAAGTACAGGACCATGCAGTTTTTTATATTCTCTGATAAAAACTATACCCTGCCAAACTATGTGCTCGTAGTCTTAGACAGACATACCTATGTTTTAGATGTTGCATGAACCCAGGGGATATACTACATGTACTGTGGGATTGCCCCAAAATTTACCCCCCTTTGGGTTCAGATTAAACAAAATATGGATCCCATATTAAATTATTCGGAATTTATTCTGCCTGAGATCTGTATTCTGGGTGATATGGCCCAAATCCCATGGGCGCTTCCTTTATACCACATATCTTTGATGTCCAGCCTAGTCAAAGCTTTTGTCCTGAGATATTGGGAAAGTGACTTTATTTATACATATGACCAGTGGGTGGGGGATTTGTTGAAGACACTTGATAGACTCAGGAGGCAAATGCTTCGGGATGGAAGAAAGGGAACTTATGACAGGAGGTGGATGAGCTTGGAGGCAGTTTATTCAATGCAAACTAAACGTGCCCGAACACGGGTCTGTCTGTCTGATTGTGACTAGTTCAAGATTTACGGATAGGGAGTAGATGAATAACATTGAGTTATGCTTTTATATTTTTCACTGTAAGGGGTTATGCACACATTTATTGGCCATTATTAGGGCCATAAGCATGAGTCTCAGAATCTGCCAAATGATTGTGGGTGGGGGGGATTCTCTCTCTCTTTCCTAGGAACACAGCTGCAGGGTCCTACCCTAACCTGTGGATACTTATATGGAGACTACATTAACCTTCTAGGGGGGAGGCCTCTTGAAATCGGTGCTGTTCATTATAGGAGCTAGTTGCCTAGGAACAAGAACTCTCCCAAAGAACAAACTATTACAGTTGTCTATGATACTAGAAGGGGGGTACTTATCGCAGCTGTGCATGTACATAGTTAACATTGTATATAGTGACCGCACCCAGTTTTGGGGTGTGGGCCCAAGAGCTACCCAGCCATGAATGTATGTCTGTCTTTATGGTTATTATAATGACAATAAAGAAGTTATAAAAAAAAAAAAAAAAAAAGAAACTCAGTGAGACATAGCTGACAGTGTTTGGAAAGGTAATTGAGTGAGTCAGAGGCTCAGTGAGAAAGACAAAGTGCTGCAGGTAGCAGTGACAGAGAGAAACTGGTTTGTAAAAGAGTTTCATATAGAATTCAGGTTGTTTGGAAGCTCAGATCAGCACAGTAATGGGCTAGGAGTGTTAGAAACTCAGTGGGACACAGATGAGAGTCTTTTGCAAAGCTAATTGAGTAAGTTGTAGCTTTAGTGAAAAAGAGAAACTGTTTTTGAAACAGTTTCCTTTAGAATGCTATCTGCAGTGCAGATATTCTCTCTCAAGTGACATCAGCAGAGTGAGGATAAATGTGATATCCTCACTCTGGTGATGTCATCAGGATTTCTCCTCACTCCAGAGAAAATATCACCATTTATTCCACTGGAATATATATATATATATATATATATATATATACCATAAAAAAAGAAAGCAGTCCATCGATGTCTGTTTCTGCTGCCCTTTACCATCCACACAAACATGACACTGGCACTGGGGTGCCCAATCCCCCAGTGTCCACCAAATAAGAAAACCATCGCTAGTAGTTTTGTTTAAATATATGTGTATACGGTATATATAGCCTTTTTTTAAACACTGTAGAAAGAAAATGTCCACCAATGTCTGTTGCACTATTAGTGCCCCCACCTAACCCACCCATTCAGCACCTACCCCCAACCCCAAAGCCCTTACTTACCCACCAGTGGTCCAACACCGTAATCCTCTATGGACCGCAGACATATCTTCACTCTTTAAAGTCGGACCGCAAACTGACGAAATCAGGTATGTGGTTCAATGTATTTTTATTTTATTTATTTAGCTTTTTGTTGAGCGGGTAAGTGCACTAGACAAATCCTGCCTATTTTCAGGCACGACCCGGGGGAGGGGGGATACAGATGAATGCCAACTGACCTTGAACCAGATTAAGCTGTTGGTGGTATTTTTTTTAGTGAATGAGGGAAATTTGGCCAGGACACCGGGGAAATTCCCCTGCTCTTTTCGATAAGTGCCATGGGATCTTTAACATCCACCTGAACTACCACCAATCCAGGCAGATGGGACCTCGGTTTAACGTCTCATCCGAAAGACAGCACCTCAGAAGTGCAGCACCCCTCTCATGCTGCACTACAGTGTCAGTACTGGGATATTAACCCAAGTGCCAGATGTGGGAACTGAACCCACAGCCCTCTGATCTCCCGGCCTCAGAGGCGAGTGTGCTACCTACTGAGAATGGGGTTCTGAACTTAGTGGCATAACTTGCCCATTTTTTAATACTTTTGCCTTATATTTTCAATATGCTTTTCTTGGGACCATACCTCATGAACAAATGGTACTGAAATTAGGTAAATCTGTCCTGAAAGGTGATTTTGTGGTCACTGCATGAAATCACCTTTCAGACAAGAGTAGAACATTTTCTCCACCCTTGTTCATGAGGTGGGGTCATAAGAAGACTATGGCGAAAAGTTTGGTTAAAAATATTAAAAAACAACGGAGTTATGGGCCTATGTTGAAATTTAAGAATACAGGCTCATAACTTTGGTAATTTTCAATATTTTGACCCCAAATTGTCAACATAGTCATTACTTCATAGCATCTTAGGAATGTTACTGCTGTCATTTTTCAAATCCTGGCCAAAATGTGTTTTCGTGTCCCTAAAGGTGATTTCGCCATCACTGCTCAAAATCACCTTTTGGGCAGGAGTTGAAAATTTTCTCTGCCTTGTTCATGAGGTGGGTTCATAAGAAGGCAATGTTGAAAATTTGGGGTAAAAATATTTAAAAAGCACAGGCTCATAACTTTGGCAATTTTCAATATTTTCACCCCAAATTTTCAACATAGCCATTTCTTCACAGCACCTCATGAATGTGACAGCAGTAATTTTTCAAATCCTGGCTAACTGAGATAAAAGACATAATGATGTTAGCCTTTTTGAACATTCTACTGGCCCAGTACTATTTACGATGATTTGAGGCAATGGAGACAGAGACTAGTTATTTAACGGTCTCGGTTGTCTGATACTGGACTGGCTGATTGGCGATTTCAGCCAATCAGGAATGAGAAAACACTTTGTCCATTTTCTAATCTGCGATAACCAGACAGTGAACTCAATAATGGGATTGTATGTTAATCCTGGTGTTCTAACTGGCTATGACTAGCCCTACAGCATGTCTAAGACAAACAGGTGAACAGTTTCGGTTATCTCAGATATGTCACAGTGCCAGAGTGATTTTGGCACTCTATTTTAAAACTTTTTCTGCCATTATTTTTCATTTTAATAGCCCTAATGATATAGTAGTCAGGGTTTTACTTGGTTTTATAAAATGGGTAGGTTTTTTACTGTGTCCTGATTGGCTGAGAGGATTCAGAATCTAGTGCCATAAGGAGTGACAACCACTGGGGAGAGAACCTTTTCAGCAGCCGGAATGTAGTGCCACATAATGCAGAAACCCACAGAGACTATTTCTTTTATTTTTGTTGAGTTTGTTATGAGTAATGGTAATGTTAATATCATTCTTTTTTCTCATTTTATTTTATTTTTCTTTTGCTGTTATTATTTTTGCACAGGGACCCATTTCATAAGCACAATAAGACACTCCAGGGTGGTGATTGACATGGTAACAGGCTCACTCAGCCTGCGGCAACCATTTTGAATCAGATTAAAAATAGAATGTTTCAACTCATATATGCACTGTCGGATTGAGTGAAATGCACTTCCAGGTACTGAAGGTACTCGGTACAAGTGCCTCATACCTCACTACGCACCTGGGCATGCATTAACTCATGACAGCCACCACCCATTTTGTCTTATTGCTTACTTAACCTCACTGGGGTGTTAATAAACACCTCAGCCTATGGCCTATCTCTGTGTTTATTTACCCTAATCCAGTTACTATCATAAACCCCAACCACTATTCTATTACTGTATCTGTATAATAACTCTAACCTTATTAGAAACTCTTTTTTCTGTTGGGCATGTAACAAAAGTCTGTGACACCCCATTAGTTTAAAACATTATGTTTGTTTATCTTAGACTCTTGTATTATTTTTCTCAGTACTATTCCATTCATTCTAATTAACTGACAATATGGAATGCTTGTTTTAAAACTCATTAGTGAAATAATTCACAATGTAGCACTGTTATTTCTTCTCTGTCATTATCATTTAACCTTAAGCTTATCACCTGCTCTGTAAATCATCTTGTCCAGGAAAGGTATCTCCACAGAATCATAAGTTAAAGAGATTTTCTGATTTCCATCAAAGAATCCCCAGTTTACATCAACAGAATTGTGTTACATACAAACATACGAAGAATGCCAGCAGATACAGGCCTGCTGGTCTATCTAGTCTTCTTGAGTGTGCAGTTAGCAGTCTGTTACACTGCAGCTACTCCCCCCTCTCCACCTGCATATCCAGTTTCATGCCTGTACTAGCTGTTACCCCTCCCCACAAGTGCCTCATTGGTGACTTTCCCCTAACTTTGTTCCATCTCCTCTTAAAACAGCCCACCAACTTAAAGGATACCACCTCCTCAGGCAGTGCCTTCCACCTGGTCACCAACTCTTTCCATGAAATAGTGCTTTCTCATTTCCCTTCTGAATCTACCACCCTTCAACTTTAGATCGTGCTCCCTAGTGTCCCTCCCTCCCTCTCCTTAATCTTAAAATGCCTTCTGCACCATTTTTATATGCCTTTCAGATATTTGAAGGTTTCTTTCATGCCCCCTCTATCCCTCCATTCCTCCAGGGAGTACACGTTGAGCTCCCTCAGTCTCTCTTCATGGGATTTTTCATCCATACAGAGGATCATCCTGGTTGCTTTGTGTTGGATCCCCTCCAGCAATTTAATATCTTTCTTTAAGTAGGGGCATCAGAACTGCATGCAGTACTCCAGGTGCGGCCTCACCAAT
Source organism: Neoceratodus forsteri (assembly GCA_016271365.2). NCBI lineage: Eukaryota > Metazoa > Chordata > Ceratodontiformes > Ceratodontidae > Neoceratodus > Neoceratodus forsteri. The sequence goes on from CM028131.1 coordinate 840,209,485, forward strand.
GACCTGTACAGTGGCAGGATGACCTCCCCCTCTCCCAGACATGATTCCTCTGGCAATACACCACAGCATCTTATTAGCCTTAGCTGCCACTTTTCTGCACTGCACTGAATGGTTCATTTGCCATGTTATTATCACCCCAAGATCTTTTTCCTCCTCTGTAGGGAATAACTGCACCCCCCCCAAGTCGGTAATGATTTTTTGGGTTTCTTGCTCCCAAGTGCATGACTTTGCACTTCTTTGCATTGAATCCCAGCTGCCATATTTCTGACCAGTGCTCAAGTCTAGCCAGATCATCCTGTAGCCACTGCCATCTCTCTGTGTTGTCCACCACTGCACCTAACTTTGTGTCACCTGCAAAAAGGCTGATCTTATTTTTAATCCCAAGCAAAATGTCGGCAATGAAATTGCCATACAACACTGGGTCCAGTACTGAGGGCTGTGGTACCCCACTGGTTACAGTTCTTGGAGTTCCCCCCTTACAACTACCCTCTACTTCCTGTCATTCAGCCAGTTCCTGACCACTCCACCATTTTCTCCCCTGCTCCCTGGTATCTCAACTTGCTAATCAGTCTCCCATGTGACACTGAATCAAAGGCCTTGCTGAAGTCTAGATACAAGACATCCACCATTTGGCCCCTGTCAAGCACCGTAGTCACCCAGTCATAAAAGTCCACCAGGTTGGTCTGACAAGATCTTCTCGAGACAAACCAATGCTGTATGATGCCATGAAATCACTGTCACCTCTCCATCCCCCCATTCTCAAGACCTTCCATTCTCAATACAGAACTAATGTCATTAAAATGAGGTGTCACCTTTAGACTTCATCACATGATGTAATAACTACTGTAATGCTATAATCCTCTGTTCATGACATCATAACCTGTTACTACAGACATGATCTGATATTACAAGCAGAATGACTTCGAAGCAGGAATAGCTGCAGGGATAGATATGAGCATTACTGGTGGAGGTCCCCTTTGGACATGGACAAATTGCCACTGAGAATTCACTACTGTAACAGTGGGCAATCACCCTGAAAAAGACAGCATTCCTGTCATGGATGATTGCCGCTGGAAGGAACTGGATGGCTCAGGTTTTCAACACTGTTGACAGATTTTTACATCCAGTCTGTCTACAGTCTTGTAAAACCTTTTCGTGTGAAAATTGCAAGGAGTTCAACCAGTTATTTTTAGACAAGATGTGCCCCATCTGAGCTGGGATCATCGGAAGCAGTCTACCATTGGCTGACAGTGTCTGATCTATGTAAGTTACATGCACTCCACCTTTGTGGGATGAGTTTGAGCCAGTTTCTCAACATGATATCTCATGATGGCTTCTGGACTATGACCCACCTACTGTGCATTGTACTCTGGGCCAACCAGACTTCTTTTAGAATACTGAGATTCACTCGGTCCAATTGTGGTAGAGATCATCAGGAATTCTCTTCTTGAGGGTGTCTTTCCCTTTGCCCTGAAAAAGGTGGTAATGAGGCCTCTTCTTAAGAAGGCTTTTTTGAATTGTGATGATCTTGTCAATTACAGGCCTGTCTCAAACCTTCCCTTTCTTGGAAGTTGTTCAAGAAGGTGGTGGCATTACAGCTAGACCAGCACCAGGAGAAGTATGACATCTATGATCCCTTCCAGTCTGGCTTTCGGCCTCGCCACAGTACTGAGACCACCCTAGTCAGAATATTTCATGATCTCTTAGCAAGGAATTGTGGACAATGTTCTATCCGTGTCCTTCTAAACCTTTTATTGACTTTTGACACAGTGGATCATGGTGTGCTTTTGGCTTGCCTTAGGCACTATGTGGGACTCTTGGGCACCAGTTTGTGGTGGTTTGAGTCTTACATTACTGGCAGAATGCAACAAGTTGCACTTGGCTCCTATACATCAAGCAGTGCTGCACTTTGCTGTGGGGTGCCTCAGGGGGGTGATTCTGGCTCCCATGCTATTCACTGTGTACACACTGCCTCTGGGGGAGATCATCAGATGCTCTGGCTTGGCATTTCATTGCTATGCCATTGACACCCAGCTGTATGTGTCTTGTACCCCCTGATGATGCCGCAATGCTGTCTGCCAATGAAAGGTGTGAAGGCTTCTGCCAGTCTCAGTCTTCTTTGAATTTTGTAAGCAGGGTAGACAGATTATTCGTGATTATTCCTGACACACCAGGATGGACCCAGACGCCCAGGTACAGAATTTCCCTTGGGGCCCAAAGTAGACAAAATCTGGTAATTAAAGCTTGGCTGTACAAAGGGTTTAGTGGTCAAACCTTAGTTTTACAGCCATTGGTCTTCAGATCAAAGATAGCCTGGAGGAGTCCAAGAAGATTAAGAATACTAGAGAGGTGTCCATTGCTAGAACTAGGCAGTCATCTGCATAAAGCATGGTACAGTATTCTGAGTGCACCACTTGAATACCCATCATTTCTGGCTGTTGTCTCAGAGCTATGGTTAAAGCTCTATGGCCAGGACAAAAACCATTGGGAAGAGGGGGCAGCTCTAGTGCATGGCTCAATGCAGAGTGAATGAGGAGAGTACTGAATTGGCTAAAACCCATGCTGTGGGCTGTGCATATAGGGTGTGTATCCACCTACCAAACTGCAAACCAAGACCACTCTCTCCAAAATCACATGCAGGTACCCCCACTCCACTGAAACAAAGGCTTTCTCAAAATTGATAGTCACCACTGTAGCTGGAGTGGGGTCACCAACAGCCAGGGACATGAGGAAAATTAAGGACTGATGGTGATCAGCACTGAGGAGGTCCTTTTCGAAATCGACCTGGGAAGGATGGAACAGATGAGGAAGTGTGTGTTCCAGCCTGGATGCCAATGCTTTATTTAAGATTTTTACAGCTGTGTTAATCAAGGAAATGGGTCAGTAACTACCAGAAGCCAGAAGGTCTTTTTCATCCTTGGGGAGCACTGTGATTACCACTTTCCTCAGTGGGGGGGGGGAGAAAGGAGTGGCCTTCTGATTCTTAAAACATACTCTGCAGCACTGAGGTAACTACTGTGGAATGACCTGATATGAATCGGCCAGAATGCCATCACTACCCAAGGACATATCTGGAGAAAGACTTGAGATAGCCTTTTGGATATCAAACATTATAAGTGGAGCCTCTAACATTTCCCTTTGGGCATCCATCAGGGAGGGAAAGGGTAAGTCCTAAAGGAAAGCCTCCAGCTTATCCTGACACAGAGGGCCATAAAAAGCGTATAACTCTTCATGGACGATGTGCATGATGTCATTAATTTGGGCTGATTGGGCCTGTCTGCCTGCTGATGCTACAGCCGATATGAGAGCAGTTTACCAGCTTTTTCTCTCCCATCCCAGTATCTATACATTAGACACAATACTGCTACTTCTACTTACTGATTGCTAGGATATAAAGATGCATACAGCTAGTTCTGATCTCTCTCAGTAAAGGGGGGGAGGTTTACCTGTAGGGATTTGCTGTCTTTATAGAAGTTTTCCTTTGCTGCCAATTGAGCTTCCAGTGCCTTTTGTTCCGCCTTTATTTTGCGCTGACATGCGGCAGTCCCACAGACTGGAGTTACTGGTTGCCTCATTGTCATTCAGGACAAAGTAAGAAAGTGCCTCCTCTGTTAACCAGGTGGGGAAATCCTTGTCTTGAAACAGGAGAGGATCTAGACACAATCAGGAGGATTTAGGAGGAGTTGGGTCCCAGGGCCGCTAACTCCACTGGGGCATGGCAGAGAGATACTGGAGAGCAGTACTGGAGGCATGCACTATATGCATGACTGCTGGTGAGGTTAACCAAAAATCTATCTGTCTAGAGGTAGAATGTGTGGCAGAAACGCAGTAGTATAGCTCCCAGGGGTGCTGCAGGTACCAGATGTCTGCTAAGGAGAGGACTGACGTCATATCTCGCACTGCCATTAGTGCTTTCAAATGGGGTTCAGGGAGGCCAGAATTCCTATCCAGGCTATCTTTGTGTGTGAGATTAAAGTTACCCTCCATAAAAAGTGGAACAAAGGGGCCACCAAGATCCAGTAATGCATGGCTATGGGCATTAAACAGTTCTGAATTATCCAGATAAGGATTGTAAACTCTGTCTGTCAGTAAGGAACCCCCAGGCATAGTGAGCTCGGCAACTACCCACCTACTCACTGTGTCAGAGAGACTTGTTTCAGTTGACCATCTGAGCTGTTTATGCACTAAAATTGAAACACCTGCCTTGGACAAGGGGCACAGTTGTGCACCTCCAGACCCACCAGTCCCAGCATAGTTTCCACATAAACTTTCCACCTGCTCCTCTCAACCAGATGGCCAAGACCAGAACTGGGGGGTATTATTGGCATTGCCTTGCAGCTCCCTTTATCTACCACTAACTATCAACAACCATATGGTAGTAAACAATAGAAGCCAGTAGCAAACCATATTATATAAAAAAAGGTAGTGTATTACTTAGAATGCCAGTGAGCTGAGAGTCACTCAGTACAAATGATATTAGTACAAGTGACCATCTAGGATGACTGCATGCTGCTGCTAAAGTCTCAAGCCATTATGGTGAAAGTTCACTACTGCAAGGAAAAAAATTATACAAAGTTAATGAAGTCCATGTTTCAGCAGTTCTTCATGGAGCACGTGGACACTCTTATGAAATGCAAGAAAGAATGTCCCAGAGTGGCAGTACATATACTTGATCAAAATGGATAGCGTCTCAGGATGAGATTGGTGGGTAGCAGATATAGTCAACTACAGGAGTACATTTCCCACCCTCTACCACACAAGACACCCTTCAGTTCAAGAGCAATGGTGCCACAGTTGAAAAGTAAAATAGGTAGGTCACTGAGGATGACCTCAGAGAAACCAACTGGCTGCACCCCCCCAGGACACTGACTTTGGTATGACAGTTCAGCCCTTTTAGATGGGAAGGAAGGCAAGAACATATCAGGCCCATGTTTCACCACTGCATAACCTGTGGGATACATCACTGAATGGGGGTTCAAATCTACTTTGGAAAAGTGCTCACTGCTGTGGTTTAATCACCCCGCCTGTTTCTGATGCTGTCTTTGAGCTTTAGGAATATCTGAATCATGGCTACAGGTAGACAGGAGCTGGTGCTGGAAGACTAACCACCCTCTCTTCCCATGTGAGAGAAATGGGATCTGTGGCAGGCCCTGGAAGATTCAGAAGTGTCTGGGTATTTGAAGAAGTGAAGGGTGCAGGATCCAGCACTCTGTCCTGGTGACTGGAGCAACGCTGTTTGCTGTTGGTAAGGTCATTAGCACTGGGGACTGCCTGAGGAGCCAGAGGAGTGGGACCTCAAGTGATGACTCCTTGATCTACTGTGGCCTTTCTGCTGAACCTACTGTCCATCCTCATCCTGGGGTGGGTATAGGCCACTTTTGCTGTCTGTGTCATTCTGGTGAGATGTGTCTATAACTGTAGCAGAGGCTTGCTGCTGGCTAGGGTCTGAAGGGCCTGTGGGGAAGCCACAATCAGGCCACTGCCTTTTAATGAAATAGTGTACTGCTTTAGGAGTCTCAAATTGGACTGGTTACCATTCAGGGGAATGTAAAGCTGAGCTGGGTAGCACAGGGTGGTTTTAACGCCAAGGTGGGAAAGCATCCACTTTACCATTGTGTAGACCCTATTGTGGTACAATAGATCAGGAGAGAAATCCTGATAAAAAAAGATCTAGTGACCTTCCCACTGAAGTAGACCCCCATCCCAAGCAGTTTTTAGAATGTTCTCTTTAATTAGGTATATTAATAATTTCAGCAGCAAAGGTCTCAGCCAGTCTCCTGGTTCAGGGCAGGGGGCTATGGTCCTATGAGCCTTTTTGATTTTGTGTGGATGGCAGTTGGAGGCATTGAGGAAATCTGGAATAAATTGCTGTGGAAAAGGAATAACGTCATTGCTCTCAGCACTCTCTGGCAGACCGACCAGGTGGAGACTGTTATACTTGGCTAGGTTCTCCAGATCATCAACTTGTGCAAGCAGGAATTTAATTGACCTATCTCATTCATGGAGCCTGGCAAGCATATCCCCTTCCTTTCCCTCCAGTTGTCCCAGACAGCGTTCAGTGCCTTCTACCCTCAAGCCGATTATTTCCTAGTCCTGGTTAGTCTGAGCAGCCATTTTCTTTACGTTTGCAGTGTCCAAAAGTATTTGCTGTAGCATGCAAAGATATGGGCTGTGTCTAGGGAGGCTGGTGAGGAAGAAGCTATCGTAATTCCAGGGGCCATTGCAGAGTCTGGGTGAAAGAGATGAGACGCCAACTGTGCATTTTAGTTTCACCTCACAGTCAGAAAACAAAAGTGCTCCCAGCTCCTGCATGATAGCAGTGCTCCCAACACCTGAGTGATCACAGTTTACAGGTGAACTACTGCATTGATCTGAGAACTAAAAATAATATTAGGCACATCGTGTAGAGGGCTGCCGGTTTCAGCAGTCTGAAATACATGGATGGCTAAGGCAATGGTTGGATGGCCAGTGATTCTTTCCTGGTAGGCAGCAAGTATGAATACAAGCAGCTATCTTGCCAGCTGTTGGTTACGCCCCCTGCATTAAAAAATTTGCATATGTATAAAATGATTATTTTGAGTATATTTCTTTCAAACGGCTGGAAGAATAGGGAAGAGGATATTTTACTTCAGAATCACTCAAGGGTACATACATTTTATAGTATTACACAAATTCATAAAAAACAAATACCCCCACCCCAAGAGAGACCCATAGTTTTTGGTATAAACTTGGTCATTTAACCAGTTTTGTGGTATATTAAGTATCGTCTACAACCCTTAATAAACAACGTACATAAAAGACTCCTTAGTTATGATCAGAACACTAAAAGTAATCTCACAGGGAGGAATCAGGGAAGGCAGCTATCTAGTTACATGCAAGACTGGAAATCTCCAAATTTCAATCCTATGCAGAGAGGGTGTAATAAACATTGGTGAAATGCTTGCCACATGGGCAGAACCAGTAAAACTATCAAGTAGACTTCTTCAAGAACTAGCAAAGTTTATTATTGAAAAAAACTAGTTTAAGTTTGATGGTGTTTTCTACTAACAATCTAGAGGTATGGTGGTGTTCAGCTCCATGGTACCATCATACACCAATGCTTATGTCTATGATTTTGAACAGAAATATATATCTAACCAGACAGAGAAGCCATACTATCAATATATTGAATCCTGGCTTCAATATGCAGATGATACATGCTTTATCTGGGTCAGAACATAGGAAGAGTTTGGATAATCTGCTGATTAAATGAATTCACAAACAGAAATTTAAAATTTATCATGCAGTACAGCAAGAATGAAATAGCATACCTAGATCTATGGATTAAGATCAGAAACAAACATACTGAAACAGGATGCTATCAGAAGCCCACCTATAGTAATACTATACTGCATGCTGGACGTTATCTTGAACCAGGATTAAAAGAAATCATTCTGTGTTTGCAATACACAAGAATTAAACACAACTGCAGTACTACACAAGATTTTCAGGAAGAAAAAAAAGACAGCATCTACCAGACTTAAAAATGGGAGCCATCCAATCAAAGTACTACATACAGCCAGTGAAAAGAAACAGCAAAAGACCCAAGAGAATCTTATGATTCAAAGGAGATTAAGAAGAGCAGGACAATAGATTTGTCTTTGCTGCAAAATACAGTCATAGGTACAAGGAAATGAGAAAATCATTAACAAGCACTGGCATCTTTTGAGAGCATGACAGAAAGAAGTATAAACCTTCAGAGGCAGAGCTATAACAACTGCCAAAAGAGTAAAGAATATCAAGGACAATGTGGTGCACTCACAGTTCAAAACTGAGAAACAACAGGGAAGCCAGCAACTAGACCCCTTATAGTGGAGGATGGTTCCCCATAGAAAATGTCCATAGGCACACAAGCTAAAAGAAGAGTTTTAAGCATCCACACACAGGACAAGAATACCAAATTAAACACACTGGGTAGGATTTTCAAATGTTTGTGAATGTTGCAAGCCCCGGTGTGCCGTATATACTGCACATAGAGCTTGCATCATTCACATGCCAACAGTTGGGATATTCTATCCTGTACACCAATTGCCAAAGTTAGACCAGGTTTTTGTGGTCTAGTTTGCAGCAGTCCCGAGGGCCTTTTTTACAGAGTTAGCACCAGATATTTGTCACAAGTTGCCATAAATTGTGGAAACTGTGGCAACTCCATCCAAAATTGGAAAATTGGGTGCAGTAGCGGTGAAGGGCTTTGGTGCACTGCCCAAACCCAAGTGTCATAGTGCAGGGTTGGACACAAGCCCTGCACCACACTTTGAAAATCCTGCCCATTGACTGCAGTATGAGGGTGTATATATATATATATATATATATATATATATATATATATATTATACTGGTGGGGTCGCACCAGTATACTTAGGGTTGAGTAAGTAGTTTAATGTTAAACCCTAAATTTTGCACCATAATAACTTTGCAACTGTTCAATGGATTTGCACAAAATTTGGAATGTGCAGTCTCATATGGCAGATCTCTTGATTTGCCAAGTTGTGTTCCGGTCGACTTGTGATTTGTGTGCAAGGTGCTTTTTTGCTGATGTTTTTCCCATCACACTGCGGCCACACTGTCTGGTATTTTGGTCTGAGATTTTCAGGGTTGAAAGAAGTTTGGTCAAAGAACAATCCAGCATTGGTTTGGTGAAAAAATATTAATCTGTTCCAAAGTTATTTAATTTAGAAGTTTTGGGTTCTGAGCATGCTCAGTTCACTCTAAGATTTATATGTATGTTTTGTGAAAGGGGATTGGGCACGATCAAGGATTTTGTCAGCTTGTGAATGGGGATTTATAAAATTCCCATTCGTGAGAAAAAGTTCTTCATTCACGAGGCACCATTTTGTTTTCATTTTTTTCCCCCAAACTAAATGTCGTAGCTTGTTCCACGGGTGACTTGTTAGTGAAATGAGGCATGGGTCTTGTTCAGGGTGATGCTCTCTACAAATCCATACCTTAGGTTTCCTTCATTTTGGCCAAAAAATGGCCATTTAAAATTTTTTAATTCTTAGCTCATGACTCACTTTCGATCCTCGTTTGCGAGGTGACAAAATCCTCATTAGCGAGCCGATCCCCTTTCGTGAGGTAGCAAAATCATCTTTGATTGCAACTTAGGGACCAGATGGCCATATCACACAAACAAGGATCAGCTCATGAGCTGGGATTTTGACAGCTCGCGAAAGAAAACTGGTTTGCGAATGGGAATTTTTGTCAGCTCGCGAAAGGGGAATGGGTTTTTGAATCCCCTTTCAGAGGCAGACAAAATCCTTTTGTGAGGTGTCAAAATCCCTGTTCGCAAGCCAATCCTCTTTCATGAGCTGACAAAATCCTTGATCGTCATTTCACAACCCATATGGCCAATCTCGTGAATAAGGATTGGCTTGCGAATGGGGATTTTAACACCTCGCGAAAGGGGATCAGCTCACAAATGGGAATTTTGTCAGCTCACAAAAGGGGATTGGTTTTTGAATTCCTCATTCATGACCTGTTAAAATCCCTGTTCATGAGCTGTCAAAATCCTCATTCTCGAGCCAAATCCCCTTTCACGAGCTGATAAAATCCCCTTTCGCGACCTGTGGACCAGATGGCAAAAATCTGACAATCAAGGATTACTTGAGAATGGGGATTTTGACAGCACATGAATGGGAATTGACCTTGCGAATGGGGATTTTGACACCTCCCGAACTAGGATTTTAAAAACTTTGCCACTACACTGTAAATAAACGGTTTGGTCTTTTGGCTTGAAATTTGCAGGGTATAAAGGGGATGTCCCAGATATGTGAATTATGCTATTCAGGTGTTTAAAAGTTAATCAGCTACAAAGAAATACCATCACAAATTTTAGATTTTTCCCATACAATAACTTTGCGACACCAACAGCGACTTCCGGTGCCCATCTTGGAATTGATACGAGATATAGATTTTCACTACCTCAGCTTATGTCCACCTTTAGGCATGGAGGTTTCAAAGTCATAGATTCGCCTGCAGTGGAATTTTTTTCATAGGTTGTACGGTTACTGAGATATTGGCAAATTAGTGTTACAAGGGTTCCTTTTCAGGCCTATTGGGCTAGTGTATTGCTCCGTTGTTATGTGAAAGTGGGAGCGCAGGACCCAGAGGACCCACACTCCCACAGATGCATAGCATTATGTACAAATGGGCAGTTTGGTGGGAGTGCGGGGCCCTTTACTAGTTACATTACACTTTTTTAAAAAGTAAGGAAATTCATTGCAAAAACTTTGTTAATACATCAGTTAGGGTTAAAGTGACAAAAGTATGGAAATGAGATGTTAGGGTTGATCCCCTAACCCTTCCAAACCCCCATCCTCCACACACCAACAGATGCTGGGGTGTGCCATGGGGTCGTGAGGCCTAACTCTCAACCCATTCTCCTTCACTGCAGCATATCAACCTGTTTACACATGGAATGGAGTGAGATTTGGGCCTGATGACCTCATGGCACATCCCAGCATATGTTGGTGTGTGGAGGATGGAGTGGTGGGGTGGGGGAAGGTTTGAGACTCAACCTTAACATCTCATTTCCCCACTTTGTCACTTTAACCTAACTGATGCATTAATGAAGCTTTTGCAATGAATATATATAAAAAAAATATATATATATATATAAAGGCAAAAACTCTGTTTAATGCATCAGTTAGGGTTGTTCCACAGTGACAAAGTGAGGAAATTCAATGTTAGGGTTGAAAGCCCCGCACCCCTCAGCCCACCCCCAACTGGCATTGGAGTGTGCATTGGGGTCATTGGTCCTAACTCTCACCCCATTCTACTATGCCTCAGCTTGTTCACGCATGTGATGGGATGAGAATTTGGGCCAATGACCCCAACACACACCCGATGCTAGTTGGGGTGGGCTGAGGGTGCGGGGGTTTTCAACCCTAACATGAAATTTCCTCACTTTTGTCACTGTGGAATAAACCTAACTGATGCATTAAATGGATTTTTTTGCCTCAAATATATCTATATATATATATATATATATCTAAAGATCTATATATATATATATATATATATATACTCATGGCAAAAAACTCTGTTTAATGCATTGGTTAGGATTGTTCCACAATGACAAAAGTGAGAAATTATGTTAAGGTTTGAAAGCCTCCTACCTCACCCACCCCCAAACCGCATCGGGTGTGCATTGGTCACTGGCCCTAACTCTCACTCCATCACATGTGTAAGCAAGCTAAGGTATAGGAGAGTGGGGTGAGAGTTGGGACTGATGACCCTGATGCTGGTTGGGGGCGGGCGGATGCAATGGGGCTTTCAACCTAACACTGAATTTCCTTGCTTTTGTTGCTGTGGAACAACCCTAACTGATGCATTAAATGGAGTTTTTTGCAATGAATTTCCCTTCTTTTTGAGAATGAGGACTATAAATAGTAATGTAATGCGGTGGTGGGAGTGTGGACCCTTCGGGCCCCGCGCTCCCACTGCATGATATCTTGTGACATAGTAATGGTAACTGCAATGCAAACACAAGTGCTAATGGTTACACACATGGTGACGTAAACATAAATTGTAAAGCAAACATTAAAAGAAATGCAAGTGCAAAGTAACGCCAAAGTGAACAGTGATGCAAACGGAGACAAAAGCGCATGTGGAAATCCAACTGGTAATGTGCACGGTCATGGTACCACTATTGTAAATGCAAATGTTAACTGTTGCAGCAACAATAATGCCAAAGGGAACAGAAACGGAAACTCAAATGCAAGCATGTATGGAAACGCAAAGTGTAACGCACACAGTCACGGTACCACAATTGCAAATGCAAATGGTAACGGTAACAGCAAAAGGAATGCCAAAGGAAACAGAAAGGTAAACACAGGCACATACGGAAACTCAAACCATAACATGCATGGTCATGGTACCGCTATTGTAAATGCAAATGATAACTGCAACAGCAACAGTAACAGGAAAGGAAACAGAAATGCAAACGGAAACGCAAACGCATATGGAAACGCAAACTGTAATGTGCACAGTGACAGTACTGCAATTGTAATTGCAAATGGTAACGGTAACAGCAACAATAATGCCAAAGAAAACAGTAATGCAAACGCAAATGGAAACGCAAAGGGTAACACACACGGCGTACACGGGAATGCTATCGCAAACTAGCAAGGAAACACAAGTGTAAAGCCTACGTGTATCAGTAAGTGGAGTGCACACCCTATTTTTCCCTAAAAGCTCCATTGAGAAAGACAGTGAAAACAAGGAATGTATGCACAATAATGTGTCTCGGAGCAGAAAACGAGCAGTTGTAATACTAAAATGCTAATTTCTCAGTAACCGTATGACGTAGAAAAAAATTAAAATTTCACATGATTCATGAGTTCCCTGGCTAGGTTTCTGGTTGTGACATAAATTCTGTTTCTCACACATTTCCGAGATACGACCCCCGAAAGGTGCAGCATAAGCCACCATGTTAGTCTATGGGAAAAAAACATCAACTTCAGAGTACTGTAACTTTGCATCAGTGCAATATTTTTTCACCAAACCACCAAAAGGCACATCTGTGAGACGTTGGCTGCCTTTCCTCCAAATTTTAGCCCAAAAGACCAAAACCGTTCTTTTGCAGCAAGGTGGCAAAGAATTCCTGTCATTTTGCCATAGCCTAGAAAAGTAGTGTAGTAATTTGCGACACATTTTGCAAAAATTTGTGAAAGTGTTGCAAGTGTGACACTACTTTGCAACACTACTTTTCCCAGAAATTTGAAAAACATATTTCTGGGGTGTTTAACCCCGACATAAAGACATGGCTAGCATCCTCAGGGCTCGAATAGGTAAACACAAAAAGAATTATGTCCTTAAATGGTCCCAATTTTAAATGCCAGACATTTCCATGATCAGTAACTGAAAACAAAATGGCGGATCTGTGACAGTACTAGGGCCATTTGCGACACTAAAAAGTGCATTTGCGAAAGTGTCAAACTTTTTGTTAACTTTTCCCATTGACTTATAATGGGAAATTGTTTTTTGAATAACTTTTGAACCGTTTAATATTTTTTCATGAAATTTTCAAAAGGCACAGTGGGGACCCTGGCCACACGTTCCCTGAAGTTTTTGGACTGGTCACATAAACCATACGACCTGTAGGTGCGAGCAAAGAATGTGCAAAAAAAGGTAAATGTGCACACGGATGTCACTTAATAACTCCGTAGCCGTATCTCTGACTGGGACGAAAGTTGGCAGATCCCAAGATCTATGGTTTACACCCCATGTCTGCCAAATTTCAGGCAAATCCATTGAATGGAGGCAAAGTTATTAAGGTGCAAAATTTCACCCTTTAACCTTAATAGGGCTACTCAACCCAAACTATGGTAGCACGGTAGTACTACCATAACATATATATATATATATATATATATATATAGAGCAAAAAAATCCATTTAATGCATTAGTTAGGGTTGTTCCACAGTGACAAAAGTGAGGAATTGCTGTTAGGGTTGAAAACCCCTTAGAACCCCCACCCACCCCAACCAGCATTGGGAGTGCGCATTGCGATAGTCAGACCTAACTCTCACCCCATGACATGTGAAAAGCAGCGAAGTATAGGAGAATGGGGTGAGTTAGGTCCCATGATCCCAATGCACCCCAATGCCAATTGAGGGTGGGCGGAAAGTCAGGGTTTTCAGCCTTACTGTGACCTCACTAATCATGAACAACTAACTATCATGGGAATTTTGCCTCTAATACCCTTTCTTTGAGAATGATAACGAGAAATAGTGAATGTAATGCAGCGGCGGGAGCGTGGGGCCCGCTCCCACCACATGATGTCTTGTGGCATACTAACAGGGACAGCAATGTAAACAGAAATGCTAACAGTGGGGCACATGGTAACACAAGCGCAAATGAGAACAGAAGAGTGCTCACATGGTGGCATAGACCGGAATGGTCTGCCACGTGATGTGTTGTCACAGAGTAACATGGTGCCTGCAAACAGAAATGTCAATGGGCATGGTGGCGTAAGTGAAACAGAAAGATAAACAGTACTGTAGACAGAAATGGCAAAAAATAACAGTAATGCAAGCGCAAATGAAAACGTAAAGGATAACGCACATGGTGGCGCAGACGTCAACGGTAAGTGAAACGGGTATGGAACTGCAAGCAGAAAGGGCAACAGTAACAGTAATGTGAGCGCACAGGCTGGTTTTCCCCAAAACCTGCATAGAGAAAGACAATGAGTACAAATAATGTATGCACAATAATGAGTATCGGTGCAGAAAATGAGAACTTGGAATACTAAATACGTTATATCTCAGAAACCGTACGACATAGAAAAAAATTTTTAAAGTCATATTATTTATAACTGTCCTGGCTAATTTGGTACTTAGCCTCCAAGGGGCTAAGAATTTTTCTAATGAAAAGTCCGTATCTCGCACCGTTTCCGAGATACGGTCCCTAAAAGGCGTAGCTAACGCGTAATGTTATCCTATGGGAAAAAAAGAGAAGTTTGGAGCACCATAACTTTTCCTCCCTGTAATATTTTTTCACCAAACCACTGAAAGGCACATCTGTGGGCTGTTGGCTGTCTTCCCTCCAAATTTCAGGAAAAAAGACCAAATCGTTATTTGGCAGCAGGGATCCAAAGGATTTATGTAATGCGTTGGGCGCCATAATGTTATCCTATGGGAAAAAATGTCAACTTTGGAGTGCCGTAACTTTGCCACCGTGTAATATTTTTTCAATACAACACCGAAAGGCACATCTGTGAGATGTCGGCTCCGTTCCTCAAATTTCAGCCAAAACCCCCAGCGGTTCTTTTTGCAGCGCAGTGTCCAAAGAATCGCTGTCACTTCTCACAGATGAAAACTACTGTCAGCAATTTGCAGCTTTCACAAAAAGTTGGACACTTTCTTGAGCACAAAGTAATTTGCGAAAGTACTTTTCCAGAAATTTGAAAAACATATTTCTGGGGTGTTTTCCACAAAATAAAGACATGGCAAGCATCCTCAGGGTCCGACTAGGTGAATACAAAAAGAATTAGGTTGATAGAGGGTCCCAAATTTAAATGCCAATCATTTTTCTGATCACCAACTGAAAACAAAATGGCCGATTTGTGAAAGTAACAGGCCCATTTGCGAAAGTAAAAATGCATTTGCGACACTGTCGAACTTTTTGTTAACTTTTCCCATTGACTTATAATGGGAAACTATTTTTTGAATAACTTTTGAACCGTTTAATATTTATTCACCAAATCTTCAAAATGCACATTGGGAAACCCGGCCGCACGTTCCCTGAAGATTTTGGGCCAGTTGTACAAACCGTACGACCTGTAGACGTAACCATAGAATTCCAGAAAAGGTGTAAACGCATGCACAGATCATGCTTAATAACTCCACAGCTGTATATCTGACTGGTACAAAACTTGACAGATCCCAAGGCCTATGGTTCTTGATTGTGTATTCCAAATTTCAGGCAAATCCGTCAAATGGTTGCAAAGTTATTAAGATGCAAAGTTTTGGGGTTTAACATAGAAATGGCTCCTCAACCCTAACTATGGTAGCACTACTGTGCTATATATATATATATATATATATATATATATATATATATATAGTATTCTTTGCAAAAAAACTTTGTTAATGTAACAGGGTTGTTTCCACACCAAAAAAAGTGTGGACATTCAACGTTAGGGTTATCAACCCACCACCCCACCTCCACGTTCCAGCCCCAAAACCCTAACTCCACATTCCCCAACCCCCAAATACACACACATGCAAGCAGAGGACAGGCCAAGGCAACACAACCAATCAGAGACAACCAGCATCAGGTAACAGAAGTAACATAGGACTCTCTAAACATACTACAAGCCACATCCATCATCATGGTCCACCAACTGTATAAGTTCTGCTGCCATCAGAGTGCCTTGGGGATACACATACATGGTGGACAACCATGTGAGATGACCCACAGTAAGCATTTTTCTGTTACAAACATGAATAACAAGAGTAAAGCAGATGCCAATATTTCATTTGTTAAGAAATGATGAAACACACAGTATGTTATATATAGATAGCTATATTGGAAATAAGAGTTTGTATAACCCTAGTAACAGTCATTCGATGTTTGCCTACTTTTTTCTGATAGAGTGATTCAGTCCTATTAACAAATGATAGTAATAATACAAGTAATGTTTTGTAGTATAGTTAACAAGCAACATGTGACAGCAACAGTTGTAACATTCAAAGGTAACCATAACATGTTGCTAATGAGTATTTCCAGGTAACGCAGCAGTATAACAACATGTAATGGTACTAATTTCATACCTGGGCAGTATCTGAACAGTACTGTGTATGTGTCAGCTCTATTTGTCCTGCTACCACATGCCTATGTGGTAGCAGCGATACCTGCGGTGAGCCAGTTGTTGAATTATGACACATAAAAATCAATATTTAGAAAATTTGTACAGACTAAGTTTCACAGTATGGAAAAGATATGTCAACTATAATTTGTCATCATACTGTGCTGGCAGTATAGAGTCACTCATACTGTTTTTTTTTTTCATTACATAGTGTTATGTGAAATGAGTACAGTGTGGTGATTATTGTGCTTGCAGATGTGAGTGACTCATATAGTGTCTTACAATCTTGCATGTGTCTTGCGTGTGTGTGTTTGAGTGTGTGTGTGTGTGTGTGTGTGTGTGTGTGTGTGGAGGGGTGGGGTGGGGAATGCGAGTTAGGGTTTTGAGGATGGGGCGTGGGGTGGAGTGGTGGAGTGGTAACCCTAATGTTGAACTTCCACACTTTTGTTGGTGTGGAAACAACCCTAACTAATGCTTTAATGAAGTTTTTTGCAAAGAATTTCCTTTCTTTTTGAAAAAGTGTAATATAAGTAGTAAATGTTATGTGTTGGTGGAAGCATGGGGCCCGAGCTGCCCATTTGTGCATAATGATATGTGTTTGTGGGAGCACGGGCCCGGACACATAAGTATGGAGCCATACAGCAGCCCTATAAGGCAAGGAACCCTTGTAACTCTAATTCACCAGTAATTTGGTAACCGTAGCAGCTAGAAAAAAAATTCAGGTCTCATTGTAATCATGATAGTGAGTAATTCTCACAACATAAATCAATTGAATCAATATCTTGCATCATTTATGAAATATGGGCACCGAAAAGCACTTTGAGTGCCAACTCTGAGGGCATAATAGTGGCCTATGGACATGAAAATGAAATTGGAACAGTAATTCTCAAATAGCTAAGTAACCATACAAGGTGGGAAAAAAAATCTAATTTAATGGCATTCATGGCTTCCCAACCTACTTCTATATTTAGTTCCCCTATAGGTAGACTAAGAATTTTTGCATCGAAAAATCCATATCTCGAACCATTTTCGAGATACGGGCCCTGAAAGGCATCACGGGTGCCACAATGTTGTGACAAAGAAACCAATATTGCAAAAATATTTAGGTGAATGTTACCCATGATTACTTTAATGTTATCGTGACACTCCTATCTCTTATAATGGTAATATTATCGCACACAGAAAATTTTATCGTGCTTACTTTTTCCCCTGAGCGTGATTCTTTTCACAACAACAAAAATGTTGCAGTGATCAAAATACAGACAAAATTTAAAAAACACATTTTCAGGCCACCAAGTAACAAATTAATGCCAGGGCACGTTCCTCAGGACCCGATTAGGTAAACACAACTTTTAGTGTTTACCAAAGTGCACTATTTTTTGAATTACAGTGTTTTTTCTCTCCCGCTTACTGAAAACAAGATGGCAGCAGCACGACAACAATTCCGGAGAGCTCGACAACAAAAATTTGATTGCGAATATTTTCTCAGTGCACATATACTGTAAATTTTTCCATAGACTATAATGGGACATGAAAAAATGCTATAACTTTTGAATAGAGCAATATTTTTTCACCAAATCTTCAAAAGGCACCAGTTCAACCCAGGCCACATGTAGACCAACAAATCTGAACCCACTCAAATGCATTCTTCAGTCCATTATGGCTTACCAAAGAATTTGCAACAAGCTTCAAATTTCACTTTTTGACCACACTGTGGTTCTGCACTTGTACATCTGACTCGACCGACAATTTCCAGATTCGTAGATCTATGATAGGCAGGTCTGCATTCCAAATTTCAGGTAAATCAGACAAACGGTTGCAAAGTTATTAAAGTGCAAACTCTGAGGTTTAACATAGAAATGGTTGCGCAACCCTAACTACAGTGGCACTACCATGCCACTATATATATTTATATATATATATATATATACATATATATATATATACACACACACAATAGGGGTGAGTGGTAAATGAGTGAGCTAAAACTGCATATCATCCACTGCAGTGTGATATTTTTACCCTCTGCTCTACTGTGATGATATAGAGACATTTACACACAGGTCACAAAAGGTCACTGATATCAATCACCCTAGGCAGCTTTCCTCAGCATGAAAGAAACACCTGTGCTGTTACCATAGACACAAATGCAGAACTACCTGAGAGGTCTCACTGCTGCCTACAGCTAACTCAGTGAGCATTACAAAACACACCTATCCTCCCCCCCAACTTCCAGCTCATTACTGTGATGCTCTCAACTTGATGCAGGCAGAATTCCAAACAGCACAGCTTCACAGAGCAGTCTAAACCACTGCCTGCAGCTAACTCAACTACCACTGAAACACTCTCACTTGTTCCTCAAACTCTAATTCTCACCCATTACAATTACTGTGACAATTTCAACTTCACTGCAGCCAGAATCCTAAAGAGTACAATTTCACAGAACACTCTGCACTCTGCCTGCAGCTAACTTAATTACCACTGAAAACAGTATCAACTGTTCTGACACTCTGCCTCTCGGTTCATTACAATTACTGTGATGCTTTAAACTTTACTGCAGCCAGACTGCTAAACAATACAGCTTCACAAAAGTATATTTCTCATTCCTATCTAAAACTAACTCATTTAGCATTGTAAAAACACACTCATGTGTCTCTCAGAGTTTATAACACTGCCAGCCCATTCAGAAAAGCTCACACACAGAATAAGCAAACACATTAACAGGAACAGAACACAAGACAGCATAACAAAACTTCTGAAACTCTTGGCCCTGTTGTATATATCGAATACATGATGGGCAGATTGTGTGCTATGGCAAATATTGTCACTCCTGCATCGTGAGCTTGGATATCTCACTCGTGCCTTCGGCACTCGTAAGATATCCAGAGCTCACTCAGTAGGAGTGACAATATTTGCCATATCACACTCATGCCCATCATGTATCCCCTATATATATATAGGAAAGAGGACATTGTTTAACCAGGAAAGGCACACTAAACCGAAGATTGTTTCCAGGTGCGACCTGCGAGCACAAGGAAGTTAAGCGACTTGCTCAGGGTCACACAGTATGCAAGTGCAGGCTGTGGGATTCAAACCCAGGTCTCCAGGTTTGCAGCTCAGAGCCCTAAGCCTCTGCACTATACTGCCTCTTATATATAAATACAAATATCCCACTCAAGTGCCCATGCAACCTACTGTATACAGGAAAAACAAGCAGAGCATTAAAAGTAAGGATGCAAGAACACAAGGGGGATATATGTAGCCAAGAGGAGAAATTACCCAGGCACAAGATATTGAAAAGGCAGACCATGAGGGGTCATCTTTATGGTTTTGGAACCTGGAGGTGGCAGCAGAATCAAACATGGGAGAGGATTACAATAAAACTAGAAAAGGCAGAAATGAGTGGATTTTCAGCATGAATGTCCTAGACTGAAATATTGATATGAACATAGATATGAATTGACCAGCATGCTGGTAACACTGTATACTGAATGAGAGGCAAGAAAAATTAATATTATAGGAACATAGAAACACAGATATTGATGGCAGATAAGGACCACTTGGCCCACGAAGTTTGCCCATTTTCATTACCTACAAAAACACTGCAGACCCTACATGATCTCTGACTTTACCAACCGCTTCCCTACCTCTAAGGGTATCCCATGCGTTCTTGAAGCTCGTTACCATTTTTGCCCCCACCACCTCTGCTGGGAGGCTGTTCCAGGCATCCACCACTCTTTCTGTGAAGAAGTACTTCCTCACATCTCCCCTGACTCTCCATTCCTCCAGCTTCATAGCTTGTCCCCTTGTTCTTGAGCATCTTTTTTTCTGAAAAATGCTTCCTTCTTGAGCTTTATTTATACCCGTGAGGTATTTGAATGTTTCGATGATATCCCCCTCTCCCTCCTTTCCTCTAGGGTGAACATATTGAGGTCCTTCAGTTTCTACTCATAGAGCTTGCGTTGCATACCCTGCACCATTTTGGTTGCCCTCCTCTGGAACACCTCTACTCTGTTCATGTCCTTCCAGAGATGTCTCCAGACCTGATACAGTACTCTAGGTGAGGTCTCACCATTGATCTATACAGCGATAACACCACCTCTCTCTTTCTGCTGGTGATACCCCTCCCTATGCACCCCAGCATCCCACTTGCTCTCCCCACTGCCTTGTCACACTGTCTGGCCTACTTTAGGTCATTAGATATTATTACTCCCAGGTCCCTTTCCTGTTTGGGGGTGGTTAGTATTACCCCACCCCATTTTGTACTTCAACCCTGGATTTCTGTGCCCCAAGTGCATGATTTTGCACTTATTTGCATTGAAATCTAGCTGCCACAGCCTTGACCACTCCTCTAGCTTAGTTTGATGACTATTCATTTTTTCACCACCCCCCAAGTGTCTACTTTACTACAGATTTTAGTGTCATCTACAAAGAGGCATACCTTCCCTTCTAGCTCCTCTGCAATGTCACTAACAAAAACATTAAAGAGGACCACTCCCAGTGCTGATCCCTGTGGCACCACTCTCTGCCTCCCATCCCCCAACCAATTTCTCACCCAGTTTACCACTTTAGAACCCACTCCCAGGCTTCCCAGCTGGTTTGCGAGTCCCCTATGTGGAACGGTGTCGAATGTCTAACTGAAATGTAGGTAGGCCACATCCACTGCTCCAGCCTAATCCAATTCCCTGGTCACCCAGTCAAAGAAATCTATCAAGTTTGTTTGACATGATCTCTCCCAAGTGAATCCATGCCGCCTCAGATCCTGAAGGCCACTGGATTCTAGATATTCCACAATCTCTCCTTCAGTAGTGATTCCATTACTTTCCCCACCACCGAAGTCAGTCTGACTGGCCTATAGTTGCTGAGCTCCTCTTTGAAACACAGAAACATAAACTTTGATGGGAGATAAAGACTGTTTGGCCCACCCAATCTGCCAATTTCCCTACCTATTGGATAAGCTGCACAACCTAGTTAACCAACAGCCTACTTCCTCCAACCCACCACCAGATTTACCTTATGTCTGTCCCATGCATTCTTGAATTCCCATACTGTTTTTGACCCCCACAACCTCCTCAGGAAGGCCATTCAATGCATCCACCACCCTCTCCGTGGAAAAAAAAACTTCCTCATGTTGCTCCTGAGCCGTCCCCTCTCTTATCTTCAAATTGTGCCCCCTTGTTCTAGCACATACATTTTTCTGAAATATGATACCCTCTTGGACTGTGTTGATTCCCTTGAGGTACTTGAAAGTTTCTATCATATCCCCCTCTCCCTCCTTTCCTCGAGGGTATACATATTAAGTTCCTTTAGTCCCTCTTCATATGTCTTCTGTTGCAGACCCTGCACCATTTTAGTTGCCCTCCTCTGGACTGCCTCCATCCTGTCTATGTCCTTGTGGAGATGGGGTGTCCAGAACTGCATGCAGTACTCCAGATGGGGTCTCACCAACTGTCTGTACAAAAGGATAACAACCTACTCTTTCTTCTGGTGAAGCCTCTCCCTATGCATCCCAGTATCCCCCCAGCCCTTCTTACTGCCTTCTCATATTGCTTGCCTACCTTCAGGTCATCTGACATGACTACCCACAGGTCCCTTCCCATTTTTGTTGTTGTTAGTACCCCCACCCCACCCCCATTGTGTACTCTTACCCTGGATTTTTGTTTCCCAGGTGCATTACTTTGCACTTCTTTGCATTGAATCTAAACTGCCATACTTTTGATCATTCCTCCAACCTTGCCAAGTCCCTTCTCATCCTTTCCACCCCACTCCTTGTGTATCAACCCTGTTGCCGATCTTTGAGTTGTCTGCAAAGAGGCATACTTTTCCTTCCATTCCCTCCGCAATGTCACTTATAAAGACATTAAAGAGGACCGGTCTCAGTACTGAACCCTGTGGTACTCCACTAGTGACCCTTCTTTTTTCAGAGTGGACTCCATTTACTATTACCCTCTGTGTCCTGTTGTCCAGCCAATTTTTCTCCCAGGTGACCACCCTGGGACCCACTCCCAGGCTGCCTAACTTGTTTATTAATCTTTTGTGTGGGACTGTGTCAAATGCCTTGCTAAAGTCTAGGTAGGCCATGTCCACAGCCCCTCCCTCATCTACTACTTTGATCACCCAGTCAAAGAAATCTTTGAGATTCATCTGACATGACCTACCCACTGTGAATCCATGCTGCCTTGGGTCCTATGCCCTGCTGGCCTCTAGTTACTCAACAATTCTTTCTTTCAGAAGTGATTCCATCATTTTCCCTCCCATTGAGGTCAAACTAACAGGTCTGTAGTTTCCTGCATCTGCCTTGATCCCACTTTTGTGAAGGGGAATTACATCTGCCCTCCTCCGGTTCTCAGGTACCAAACCATCCTCCCATGATTTGTTAAAAAGGTAGTCAGTGGTGTCACTAGTTCTCCCCTTAGTTCTTTTAGAATTCTGGGGTGAATCCTGTCAGTCTGCATTGCCTTGTCCACTTTCAGTTTTAGGAGTTCTTTCAGGCACCTTTCTTCTGTGAATAGGCTGATATCAACCCCCCCCCCCCATCCAGAGTGCTTCTATTGATTGGTTGAGGTACCTCTCCCTCCTCTTCTTTTGTGAATACTGAGCAGAAGTATTTGTGCAGTATCTCTTCTTTTCACTGTCAACCCCTGCCCACCCCTCCCTGGAAGCGACAACTCGCTCCCAATGATTAGCTCACTGAAATCTACTTCCAACAATTCACTCCTGCATGTTTATGCTCCCACAACTGATCCCCAATGAATGCATTCCCGCACTGAGCAGTCTGTAACATTTCTGTACTATTTCTAGATACCAGACCAATTCAGTCCCGACCAGAGAAGTCTGTAATGTTTTTACTTGGGTCAGTAACACCAGTGGTGAACATTTGGATACATAATTAAGAGGGCTTGAGACTATGAAATATCTAACTCATTTGCCCGGCGATCTGTGGGCTGCCTAGGACCCCAGAAAAATTTCAGATATTTGATGCTCTGAGATGCAATCTGAGCCTTTTGTCTAGCCAAATATCATCATGTGTGCTGAGTAGCAAGTTGCCACTAATCCTTATGTTTGATAAGACAAATGCACAAGTACCCAAAAAAATAAAGTATTTTAATGCCATGCCCATGCATCACATAGGCAATGACTGCCAAGGCACATGCATATGGCCTAAAATGAGTAGTATACAGCACCACACCAGACTGTGAAACAGTACTTAGACCATGCATGTGTGTGGTAGACTACCACCATGCACATGCCAGGTCTAACAAAGTACTTCATATATATTTTTTTTATTTATAACTACTGGGAGGTGTAGAAACAGAAACACAGAAGTTGATGGTAGATAAGGACCGCAAGGTCCATCCAGTCTACCCATTTATTTTTCTACTTTATAAATGTGCCATTGGCCTTTGCTCTGTTAATGGCCTATCTATTCATACTCATCTGTATTGCTCCCTTATGCTTAGCCCATGCCTGTTTGAAACCCTGCCCTGTATTCATATCCACCACTTCCTGAGGTAGGCCGTTCCATGCATCCACCACCCTTTATGTGAAAAAGAACTTCCTCACATTACCCCTTAATTGGCCTCCCTCTAATCTCATGCTGTGTCCTCTTGTCCTGCTATTTTTCTTATATTGAAACATGTTAGACTTTTTCACCCTGTTAATGCCCTTAAGGTGTTTGAATGTTTCGATCATATCACCTCTCTCCCTCCTTTGCTCTAGGATGTACATACTGAGCTCAGTTAATCTGTCTTCATATGTTTTCTGATGCAGTCCCTGCACCATTTTGGTTGCATTCTCTGGACTGCCTCAATTTGGTTAATGTCCTTGTGAAGGTGTGGCCTCCAGTACTGCACACAGTACTCCAGATGGGCCCTAACCAGTGTCTTGTAAAGAGAGATTATTACCTCCCTTTTCTGACTTGTGATACCCCTACTAATACACCCCAGCATCCCTCTAGCCTTACTTACTGCTTTAGTGGTCTGCTTGGATGATTTCAGGTCCTTGGTGATGATAATGCCCAAGTCTCTTTCTTCCCTTGTGACTGTCAGCAACCCCCCTCCCAGCCTATAGGTGGCTTCAGGGTTTCTCTTCCCTATGTGCATGATCTTGCACTTCTTTGCATTAAACCCCAGTTGCCACTCTTTTGACCATTTTTCCAGTTTATCCAGCTCTCTTCTCATTCTGCCCAGCCCATTTGGATCATCTACTCTGTTGCAGATCTTCATGTCATCTGCAAACAGACAAACCTTACTCTCCAGTTCATCTGCAATGTCACTGATGAAGATATTGAAGAGGACTGGCTCCAGTACTGATCCCTGATGTACCCCACTTGTGACTTGCATCTCTTCTGACTGAATACCGTTTACCACCACTCTCTGTTTTCTGCCTGTCAACCAGTTTACCACCCAGTTGACCAACTTCTGACCCACCCCGAGTCTACCCAGCTTACTAATCAATCTTATATGTGAAATAGTATCAAAATCTTTGCTGAAGTCAAGGTAGGCAACATCAACTGCTCCCCCTTGGTCCACCACTCTGGTTACCCAGTCAAAGAAATCTATGAAATTAGTTTGACAGGACCTTACTTTTGTAAACCCATGCTGTCTTGAATCCTGTGCTCCTATGGATGCCAGGTGTTGCACTATCCTTTCCTTAAGGAGTGTCTCCATAACCTTGCCCACTACTGAGGTAAGACTGACTAGTCTGTAGTTCCCTGCCTCCTCCCAGCTACCACTCTTGTGGAGTGAGATCACATGAGCCATTCTCCAGTCTTCTGGGACTTCTCCTGTGCTCAGATACTCACTAAACAGTTCTGATAATGGCTCTGCTAGTTCCAACCTAAGCTCCTTTAGTACCCTGGGATGTATGCCATCAGGTCCCATTGCCTTGTCCACCCTGAGCTTATCGAGCTCTTGTAGGACCCTTTCTTTTGTGAAGGGACTAGTGCACACCTCCCTCCCCCCTTTGCCCATGGTGCTGAGCTGTGGGTCCTGCCCTACCTTCTCTTCAGTAAATACTGAGCAGAAGTATATATTTAGGATAGATGCTTTTACATGGTCCTCCTCCTCACATGCCCCCTTATCCCCTTTGATCTTAGCAATATCCCCTCTGGACTTTCTCCTTTCTCTAATTATCTATTGAAAGTCTTGTCACCTTCTTTTACTGATTGTGCTAGTGTTTCCTCAGTGTGGGCCTTTGCCTGCCTTACTGCCTTCCCTGCTTCCCTTAGGGAAGAAGTTTGGTATGCCTCCCTCTCTTCATCCTGCTGCGTTCCCTTGTATTTTCTGAAGACCAGCCTTTTGGCTCTGACCTTTTCTGCTACTAATTTTGAGAACTAAAAGGGAGAAGAATGACAGGCTGCAGCAAGCTAAATAGGTGGCACAATCCCATGTACAGGCTCAGAAGCACATCACACCTTAGACTGAAAGTTTATATGAGGGAGATGAATGACAGACTGCAGCAAGCTAAACACGTAGCACAACCCCATGTACAAGATCAGAAGTCCGACACTCCACAGACTGAAAGCTTATATGAGGGAGAAGAATGACAGGCTGTAGCAAGCTAAATAGGTGGCACAACCCTGTGTACAGGCTTAGAAGGCCATCATGCCTTAGACTGAAAGCTTATATGAGGGAGAAGAATGACAGGCTGCAGCAAGCTAAATGGGTGGCACAGACCTGTGTACAGGCTTTGAAGTCTGTCACTCTTTAGTCAGACTGAAAGCTTGTATGAGGGGAGAAGAATGACAGGCTGCAGCAAGCTAAATAGGTGACACAACCCTGTGTACAGGCTTAGAAGTCTGTCACACCTTAGACTAAAAGCTTATATGAGGGAGAAGAATGACAGGCTGCAGCAAGCTAAATGGGTGGCACAAACCCGTGTACAGGCTTTGAAGTCTGTTACACCTTAGTCAGACTGAAAGCTTATATGAGGGAGAAGAATGACAGGCTGCAGCAAGCTAAATGGGTGGCACAACCCCGTGTACAGGCTGAGAAGTCCGTCACACCTTAGTAAGACTGAAAGCTTATGTGAGGAAGAAGAATGACAGGCTGCAGCAAACTAAATGGGTGGCACAAACCCATGTACAGGCTTTAAAGTCGGTCATACCTAAGTCAGACTGAAAGCTTATATGAAGGAGAAGAATGATAGGCTGCAAAAAGCTAAATGGGTGGCACAAACCCGTACACAGCCTTTGAAGTATGTCACACCTTAGTCAGACTGAAAGCTTATATGAGGGAGAATAATGACAGGCTGCAGCAAGCTAAATAGGTGGCACAACCCTGTGTACAGGCTTAGAAGTCTGTCACACCTTAGTCAGACTGAAAGCTTATATGAGGGAGAAGAACGACAGGCTTCAGCAAGCTAAATAGGTAGCACAACCCCGTGTACAGGCTTTGAAGTCTGTCACACCTTAGTCAGGCTGAAAGCTTATATGAGGGAGAAGCATGACAGGCTGCAGCAAGCTAAATGGGTGGCACAACCCCAGGTACAGGCTCAGAAGTCCATCACACCTGACCTTAGTCAGACTGAAAGGTTATATGAGGGAGAAGTTTGACAGGCAGTAGCAAGCTAAATCAGTTGGGGGGGCACAGCCACATGTATGTACAGGCTCAGTCAAAGGTCTAGCTCCATCCCACTTCAGTCACAGTACAGTGTGATTTTATATATACTTTGTTGAAATGGGCTGGCATTAATTATAAAAGTCAGCACAGATGAGAAAAATAGTCTGTTCTCTGCTGCTGCACTGTGTAATGTAATGTAGACTGAGTCCTCCTAGCTTTTATGTGATAACAGCGACTGCCGAAAGGTGAGCCGCGTTATCATGATGTCAGAGCGGTGAAAACATTTTCGGCACTTTAACTTCCTCAGCGCATGGAAGAATGGCACTGGGGACTTAGGGTTTCATGCTTTCTGTGGGGGCTGCCCTCACCCCCCCACATGGGGTTCCTCCTGCACCCCCTACAAAGGTTCTCAACTCCCCAGGGGTGCATGTCGGGGGGCAAAAGCATGAAAAATAAAGTTTGGAGCCAGGTGCAATAAAATTGCACCAGTGCCCGGACCCGAACCCAGTACCTCACCCTGTGCAACAGCAGGCCAACCCCACGGCACAGCTCAGAAACCTGCTGAAGCACCACCCCCTACATCCCCTCCTCCCCAAAGAGCCCACGCTTGCTGTGCTTGCTCCCTCCCACTCACGTGTACATATAGCGACATCATGTCACCAAAATCGCCCACCCCTCACATCTGGTTACCCTACCCTCCCCATCGCCATTCAGGCTTTTGCCAATAACGTGTCGTCATTTCAGACGTCACCGTAGTACAGGCACCTGCATCAAGTGCTACCATCCTCCTATCCTACTACTACTTAAGGAAAATCTTGCCTAAGTATCACAGACCCCAGCCTAGGCCTGCCAAATCATCAAGCAAAACAAGGACTGATTGAGCAGCACTGCACTGCACCAGCAATGTTTAGAGACTTACTTTTAAACACTTAGTTTTCACTTTTCAAGTGCTCCTATATTTTATGTTAATTATTTTTATATGCAGTATTACTTGGCAGTCACTCAGTAGGCAGGCCCTTTTATCTCAGCCCTCACCCCTCATGAGTCTTCTTTCTTCCTTTCCTCCTCCAATCCCTCCCTAGCCTCCCTCACTCACATCTCCTCAGACTCTCACAGATTATTTTTAACCAAAAAAATCCCTCTGTTTGTTTAAAGCAGTGTGTCACATTTTATATATTGTTTTTTGGTAGAATTAGACTAATACTACCATTCAGTTTTGGTGTAGAAAAACTTGATGTGAAAGCAGTGCCTTCCTTCTGACAAGAGAGAGACAGAAGACTGACTCTCCTCTTGAAGAACTAATGTGCCACTGTGTGAGAGAGCGCTAACAGTGCACTGACAACTGTACCACGTGTGTAACAAATGAACAACACATGTGATACAGTGCCTTGCACATGCTCTGCCCAGGCCTCAGTCAAGCTAGCTGTCAGTGTGTCCACTAGATGATCCTTTGATTCATCCCTATTTAACAAATTCAACTTTGCTGGAATAATTCCAGCACCTGAGCACCACACAACATGCGGGAGTATAGGAGGGTCCTGGATGGGATCTAACCAAGAGCTGCAATATCAGTATCATTCAGCATAGCAGGGCAGGCTATATAGCAACAGCTATATTATGCATGTGCATTGTCATGCATAATATAGTTGTTGCTATATAACCTATGCTAATATATGCTTAGATCAGGACCCTCCTATACTCCCGCTGCCGAGTACAGAGTCGACTGTCTGCGTCCACCACCACCAGCCCACTCAATGTTGTCCTGACGGCCTGATGGTTGACCTGTCCTACAGTGAGATAGGATATGAATGCCTTCATTATGCTGGGAAGCCTAGGGTCTAAGGGACAAGCTCTGATGTCTCTTCACAGTTTATTTCTCTATTCAGTGCAGTGCAGCATGTTAAAAAGTAAAAACAACACTCCTATTTTGCCATGGTGTCCCGTCAAAAGAGCGAAGCAAAAACAGTGCTTTTCATTTGAAGTCCTCGATCCAGTATTTTACTGCACTGCAATTTCAGTGATCGACGACTTTCTCTCTCTCCTCAAGTTACACCCCCACCCCACCCTACTTAGGGATAGTAAATCTTCCCTCCCAATTGTGTCCCACTGTCCCCAACCCAGGTTCCACCCCACCCTATAGTATGGTCAGTGCACTAACATTCAATATTGCCCCAATGTTTCTGTTTTCCTAGCTGCCCGAGTCCCCTGTCCTTCTAAAACACCACAGGATGATCATTGCTCTTTGGGCCCTGGGTTTCTTTGCCTTTGATATTTTTTGTGTGATCCCGAAGTTGCTTCATCCTGGTGGTAAGTAGTTTGGATTATTAAAGGCTTTAGTAATCTGAATTTAAAGGGCACACAGTTATTGCACCACAGTCCAGGTTTCTTTGCCCAGCAGCTTTGGCACTGTCTGGCTACCTGGCACAAATGTTGTTCTTTTCACTAAGTGTATTCTTCTTGAGTGCTCTTTCCTTGGAAATCCATATCAATGACACTTTTGTTTTATGAAATATTTTCATAAAACAAAAGTATAATTGATAGTTTCAAGAAAAAAACACTAAGAAGAATATAATAAAAGAAAACAACGCTTGTGCCAGGTGGCTGGACAGTGTTAAAGCTGCTGGGCAAAAATGACTTGTCAAGCACTAAAGATTAGTCACCTACCCAATGCATTCTGGGCTGGCTCATAATTAGAAATACCTGTCAAATCGATAGTGTGAAGTATGGTGAGATTTCCAACATCCACGTTTTCAAACTTACTCTAACTTTATTTGCATCACTGGTTGCAGCATGAAACACATCTCGTTATTTATTGCAAAATCGCTTTGCATGGAATTAGTTCTGCAGGAAAAGTCAAGTTCATGGTGGGGTTTTTAAATTAAGCACAGTTGGGCGCACAGTTCACTCCCTCAGTATGCGTTTTGGCAAAAAGCGTACTGAAGGAGCAAACTGTGCTTAATTTGAAATCCCCTTGAACTTGACTTTTCCTGCAGAACTAATTCCATGCAAAGCTCCCAGACAGAGAAGACCCACAAAAGATGATTCTGTAGCTGTGGGAGGTAGATTGTGGTGTCCCTCTGCACAAACTCGGTGATTTACCAAAGTCTAATTTGCTTTGTTTGCAAACAGGAATGATACCCGACCCAGTGCTCAACACCTCTGGCATGCACATCAGCCTAGCATACACAATGGTCCTGAAAACTAATAAAGAGGAATATTTATCCTAATCCACAAAGATGTGCCCCTGTAGGTGTTGGATGTCACTCCATATCAAGAAGGGAGATATTAAATGTTTTATTTTTTTTGGACTGTGCACACACAGCACATGGACGTGGGACTCAACTGATTCCTCCCCCAACCAGCACAGTCTAGCAGCCGCTGCAGCACTAAACAAACAAACCCCTTGGAACTCCCAACCCCGATCGAGTGTCAGGACACTCAGATCGAGTTGAGAATTCAAGAAATTTATTGTTTAATAGCAGTGAGTCAGAGTGTTCTTCGAGCCTGTCAGTTGGGCTGACCTCAACTGCCGGGTGCCCTGCATCATCAGCTTTACACCCGGCTAGCGGCTTGGTGATCCTCCTCCCGGCTCCTGCCCGGGACAATTTTGTCTTTTACTCCCATATCCCGATCACGACGTTAGGACTGGGACGGGAGTCAGAACGTCTGCAAACTGCTGTCTGCCACTGCAATAACCTGCAATACCCAACTGAGGACATCTGATCACCACTGTAAATAGGGTGCTTCAGCCCCTTGCCCCCCCCCCCCGCATGTCCACCTCTGAGTAATAGCATTTGGCTTTGATTCTGATCTAAACACTCAAATCCTTTATGCATTTCTTCCAGCCCGCAACCACTCACCTGCCTGGCTTTCAGTGGTATTAAGTGAAGAGAGTCAGTAAAAGTATAATACCAGACCCAATAAAATAACTCGCTACTTTCGTCTCTCTCGACTGCCACCCAGCTCAGCGGGGACAGGAATTGTCTAGGGAGACAATTATCACTGGAGGCAGTTGTCAGGACCCAGTTGTAAGGGAACGAAATGTCGGGAGCAAATTGACATGTACCCCCTCCCCTTTATTAAGCCTCACTATCCCTCCCTTAATCTTTTCTCACTCCCTAATGTACCTATAAAATGTGTTATCCCCCTTCTTAACTGAGTTGGCTATCTTTTCCTCAGTTTGGGCCTTTGCTAGTCTGACTGCCTTCCCCACTTCCTTCTGCTTTAACTGGTACAGTTCTCTGTCCTGCTTCTTCTTTGTTTCCTTATATTTCCTGACTGCTATCTTTTTCTCCCTAACCTTCCCTGCCACCTCTTTTGAGAACCACAGTGTTTTTTTTTTCCTTTGTTTTGATTTGTTTATATGCTTCACACAAATGCTTGTTGCCTCTGTGATGGCAGTTTTGATTTATCGCCCATTGTTCCTCCACCCCTCCTTCTTGTCCATTTGCTAGTGCTTTTCTGAGGCACTCTCACGTTTTGCCAAAGTCAGCCCTCCTAATGTCCAGTACCCTTTCTTTTTTATGGTTTGACTCTATGGCTGTGTTTATCATGAACCACACTGCTTGGTGGTCGCTTGTTCCCAGATGGCTACCCACTTCTTTTTTTTTTTTTTGTTAATAATTTTTATTGTTTTCAGCATAATATACTGTACATATCAAGAAAAATATACTTGACAACTTTGTAATAGCATATAAAGCCAAATACTGAGGTACAGAGAATATATATATGAAATTATTATACCAGTTGTCAAGATTGATAAATGGACAATCAGAAATCTGAAAGGAGTAGCACCTACCATGGATAAGAAAACTAGCCACCAGATAAGTGTAATGTAAAATTCACATGTTTAGCTACGTCCATGTCCTGTGGTGACTTCTCTGTCCTAAGCATTGTAAAGACACAAAACAGATAAACAACATGCATAGGAACCAGAAACCAGAAAACATTTCTTAGAATAATTATTTAAGCTCTACAGGGTCAGTTATCTTAGGTAGCTTGAAGTAAGACTTCCAGTTAGCAGCCAGGGAGCAAGCATATAGTGATAACTGGTAGTAACAGGGAGAAACGTCAGCCTATGCCCATCCTAGATTTTATAAATGTGATAAAGGGATTCCAGCATGAGTAGAACTTTGGTAGTGTGTGTTAGCTATGACATGCGACAGATGGTCCAAAGAAGTCATCTGTGTAAGGGATTAATATAGCTCTGAAAGAGAAAGCATGTGCGTAGTCCTCCAATGGCATAAAATAAGGCATTTAGCTTGTATGCCAAGCAGAATGGCTACCCACTTCTAAATCTGAGATCCCCTCTCCATCCCTATTTGAGAGTACCAGGTCTAAGATTGCTCCCTCCCTAGTGGGTTCCAACACTAGCTGTCTGAGGCATGCCCCCTGTAGGGCATCGAGAATGACCCTGCTCTTGAATGTGGCTGCAGCAAAGGTGCCCCAGTTAACATCTGGCATATTCAGGTCCCCCATCAACAATATCTCCCCTTTTTCTGCCATTCTAAGGATGCCTTCTATCATTTCCTTGTCCATTTCCTGCACTGAGATGGGGGTCTGTATACAACTCTCATGCTGATTGTGGTGCCATTTCTGGTCTCCAGGGTGACCCACAGTGCCTCCTCTCCTCCCTGTTTACCCTTTAGTTCCATTGCTTTGATCCCTTCCCTTGTGTAGAGAGCTACTCCTCCTCCTCTTTTACCCTCCCCATCCCTCCTATAGATCGTGTACCCTGGTATGTTGACATCCCAGTTATGGTTCTCTGTTTATCATGTTTCTGTGACTGCCACAATATCCAGGCATCCCTCTTCCATCACAATGACTAGTTCAGGGAGCTTGTTACCCAGACTACAGGCACTGGTACTCATCACCCTCCATTTTTTGATGGCCTTACCCATTTTAGCCCCCTCCATGTCTTTACTGCCTTTTTCTCCATTTACCCCAGTCCTGCTCCCTATCAACTTCTCTACCTTGGTGTTTACCTCACTAACTACCCTGTTTTGTGGGGGGCTGGATTTCCTCTCTTTTTAGTGCCTCTCCCCTTGGCTAGTTTAAATGTTTGCCAATGAAGCATTTAAACCAATCACCTGGGATCCTGATTCCCCGCCCAGACAGATGAAGACCATCGAGCCAGTATAAGCCTGCATCTCTCCAGGTGGACCCCCAGTCTCTAATGAAGCCAAAACCCTGAGCTCCACACCACTTTTTCAACCATTCATTGAATCCCATGGTGCGGAGTACCCTAGCCTCACCCATGCCATAGACAGGCAGCACCTCCAAAAAGGTTATCATTCATGCTTCTCGTCTAAGGCCCCTCCCCAAATCCACAAACCTCTCCTGCACTGCTTTGCTTCCACATTTGTGAAGTGATACTATATCTACCCTCTTCCGGTCCTCTGAAACAACTCCCATCACCAGTGAGTGGTTAAACAGGGCTGTCAGAGGTGCAGCCAGCACCTCCCTGACCTCCCTCAATATCCTAGGGTTCACCCCTTATGGCCCCATTGCCTTGTCCACATTCAGATTTGTAAGTTTCCCTCAGAACCCTCTCCTCTGAAACTGGACTTGTGCCTACCTCTCTTCATTCCATGCTCCTGGCCCTTATCTTTGGTCCCTCTCCTTCCCCTACCTCTGTAAACACTGAACAAAAGTACTTGTTCAAGATGTCAGCTTTTTCTTGGTCCCCCTTCACACACTCCTCTCCTTCCTAAGCCTTACTATTCCTCCCCTGGTATTTCTCTTTTTACCTACATACCTGAAAAATACCTTGTCCTCTTTCTGCACTGACTGGGGGTTTTCTCCTCGGTCTATGCCTTTGCACTTCTAATTGCTTCCCCTGCCTCCCTCTGTTTCTCCTGATACACCTTTCTTTTTCATCTCTCTGTGTCTCCTTACACCTCCTGAATGTTAACTTTATTACCTTCCTGGCAACCTCTTTTGAGAACCATAGTGGTCTGTTTTTCCTCCTGCTTTGGCTTACTTGTCTAATGCAGAGGTCTGTTGCCTTCTTTATGCCTCCTTTTAGATTTGCCCACTGTTCCTCCACTCCCCCAAAATCTCCCCCTCCCACCAGGGCATCCCTGAGGCATTCCCCCATCTTTTCTAAAATCAGCTTTCCTGAACTCCAAGACCCCCTCCTTTGTGTGGTTCAGTCCCGCCACAGTGCTTACATTAAACCACACTGTATGGTGATCACTGGTCCCCAGGTGGCCACCCACTGTGACAGCTCCAACACTGTTCCCGTTGGTGAGTACAAGGTCCAGTACTGACCCCTAACG
Source organism: Neoceratodus forsteri (assembly GCA_016271365.2). Classification (NCBI taxonomy): domain Eukaryota; kingdom Metazoa; phylum Chordata; order Ceratodontiformes; family Ceratodontidae; genus Neoceratodus; species Neoceratodus forsteri. The sequence continues at coordinate 840,243,678 of CM028131.1, forward strand.
AGTGGGCTATTTTACCAGTTTCCTTAGGAATGCCCTCTGCACGAATCCTGGATGTCTCTGCTCCAGCTAATTGATTTATTTGACTCAGTGACCAAAGTAGTAGACCAGAAGTGGCTGTGGACATAGCTTTTTATTTATTTTATTTAGTTTTTGTTGACCGGGTAAGTGCACTAGACAAATTCTGCCTATTTTCAGGCACGACCCGGGGGAGAGGATACAGATGAATGCCAACTGACCTTGAACCAGATTAAGCTGTTGGTGGTATTTTCAGTGAATGAGGGAAATTTGGCCAGGACATCGGGGAAGTTCCCCATCTCTTTTCGATAAGTGCCATGGGATCTTTAACATCCACCTGAACTACCATCAATCCAGGCAGATGGGACCTCGGTTTAATGTCTCATCCAAAAGATGGCACCTCAGAAGTGCAGCACCCCTCTTATGCTGTACTACAGTGTCAGTACTGGGAAATTAACCCAAGTGCCAGATGTGGGAACTGAACCCACAGCCCTCTGATCTCCTGGCCTCAGAGGCGAGTGTGCTACCTACTGAGCCACTGACACTGACATAGCTTACCTAGACTTTAGCAAGGCATTTGATACAGTCCCACACAAAAGATTAATAAGCAAAAATTAGCCAGCCTGAGAGTGGGTCCCAGGGTGGTAGCCTGGGTAAAACATTGGCTGGACAACAGGACACAGGGGGTAATAGTAAATGGAGTCCACAGTGAAGAAAGGGGGGGTTACTAGTGGGGTACCACAGGGTTCAGTACTGTGGCCAATCCTTTTTAATGTCTTTATAAGACACATTGCAGAGGAACTGGAAGGGAAAGTATGTCTCTTTGCAGATGACACAAAGATCTGCAACAGGATTGATACACAAGGTGGGGTGGAAAGGATGAAAAGGGACTTGGCAAGGTTGGAGGAATGATCAAATGTATGGCAGCTTAGATTCAACACAAAGAAGTGCAAAGTAATGCACCTGGGAAACGAAAACCCAGGGGAAGAGTACACAATGGGGGTGAGATACTGACAACAACAAAAATGGAAAGGGACCTGGGGGTAGTCATCTCAGATGACCTAAAGGTGGCCAGCAATGTGAGAAGGCAGAAAGGAGGGCTGGGGGGTAATGGGATGCATAGGGAGAGGCATCACCAGTAGAAGACAGGAAGTTGTTGGCCCTCTGTACAGACAGTTGGTAAGACCACATCTGGAGTACTGTGTACAGTTCTAGAGACTCCCATCTCCACAAAGACATAGACAGGGTGGAGGCTGTCCAGAGGAGGGCAACCAAAATGGTGCAGGGTCTGCACCAGAAGACATATAAAGAAAGACTAAATGAGCTTAAGATGTATAGCCTCAAGGAAAGGAGGGAGAGGGGGGACATGATAGAAACTTTCAAATACCTCAAGGGAATCAACAAAGTCTAAGAGGGTAGCATCTTTCAGAAAAAGAGATGTGCAAGAACAAAGGGGCACAATTTGAAGATAGAGGGGGATGGCTCAGAGGTAATGTGAGGAAGTATTTCTTCACAGAGAGGGTTGTAGATGCATGGAACAGCCTTCCTGAGGAGGTCATAGAGTCAAAAACAGTGGGGGAATTCAAGAATGCATGGGACAGACATAAGACAATTCTAGTGGGGGGTAGGAGGAAGTAGGCTGTTGGTTAACTAGGATCTGCAGCTTATCCATTAGGTAGGGAAATGGGCAGACTAGGTGGGCCAAACGGTCCTTATCTGCCATCAAATTCTGTGTAAGCTGCAGCTGGGTTGCTCCAATCTACATCCAGCAGATTGAAATCCCCCATCAGCAGCACCTCTCTTTTGTTTGCCATCTTATGGATGACTTCCACTAGAACCTTGTCCATCCCCCACCCCACCCATGTTGGAGGTCTGTAGACAAAGGTGTATGAGAATTGTAATTGGAGAAAATATGTAAACTAGCCATTTAAAAAAATTATACCAAGAAATGATGGGAACCTTAATTCCCCACCTTTAGTTAAATTCACCCTTTGTTCCCAGAGTCATTTTATTTTGATAACCAAAAACTTTTAACACTTCTCCCTGAACAGTGCTGCAGTATTCCTTTTGACCTATATAAATCTATCTTATTTTAAACTACCCCAATAGAAGTATTATATACTCAATTTTTTGGCATGGGTACAGGCACTTAATGAGCCAGATTTGTAAATAAAACAGTGAGCTTTAGCAAATAGTACAAATGTGAAGAAATTCCTTAGAGTGTGTTAAAATGAGCTTACTGCCGCCACTCCAACTATTAGTCTCCCCCGAAGATGATAGTGTTTTCAGTTGCCTAGCAACCAAGCATGCAGAAGTACATGCTGGCAAATGCACACAGCATAGTGCCATGTTGTCACACACAGCAACAGGAGTGGTGACAGGCTCAAGAAGGAGTTGAGTTTTTGGTATTCTCACTACACAGACTGAAAAGATGCCTTCAGGTAAAGAATTTTGACACAACTAAAAAACCTAAAAAACAGGAAAAATTAATTTGAAAACTAGCAGAATACCAGAAAACAGAGAAACTGATCATATGTGTTAATTCCCTTTAGCCCTTGAAAGGTCTAGGATAGGGTCCCTACCTTTGGATGAGGTAAACACTGGATGCTAAACCACGCCCCAAACTCCATCTCTGGCTCAACCCCTTTTCTATAGCTGACGACTATATAGCTCCTTCTCCAAAGCCATTTGTAATGTCAGAATAGACATCAATAGTAATAGGAAATCATTTTTATGTTGCTTGCATGCATGTGCAAGAAACATAGTACCATCATCCAAGTTTTCAGAGGTGTGGCACTCGTCTTCCAATGCAGCCAGTGTGTTTGCAGGTGCGGCCCTAGTTCTCCAATCACTGCTGCAGCTGTCTATGACAGCAGTTGAAAATGCAGTGGTCATACAGCTGAAAGGGAGAGCTCTGCTTCAGTGAGCAGAGCTCCCCTCCACACACACACACACACACACACACACACACACACACACACACACACAGCGCGCACTGCTGCTCAGCGCCTCCCTCCCCCACACCGGTATAGCCGATGGGGGTGCCCAATCCCCTGTCGGCTCCATGCCCCACCAAAGCATCCAGGTGCCATGCTGGAAGCCCACCCCAGGGTGGCAAAATGTTTTATGGCCGATGGGGGTGCCCAATCCCCCGCCGGCTGCACGCCCCCCCCAAAACATCCAGGTGCCACGCTGGGAGCCCACCCCAGTGTGGCAAAATGGTGTTATGGCCGACGGGGGTGCCCAATGCCCCGTCGGCTCCAGCCCCCCAACAGCCTTCCAGCTGCCACGTTGGAAGCCCACCCCAGCGTGGCAAACGCCCTCATCATCTTATTAAAAAAATACCTGTAAATACAAAATCTGTCCTTGGTGCTTCTCCCTGCCCCCCACAACCGCACCCACCCACTGCGCACTGCCTCCCCACACCCCCCACCCCATACTACTACTCTGAGCTCTGCGTGATGATTTCTGTGGACTGGGAACACGTCTGCACTCTTCAAAGCCAACCGCGAACTGAGGAAATGCTGATAAGCTGTATAATAGGATAGATAGGGTTTTTTCAACTTTGTTGCATATCTCAGGCATTTTGGGAATTTGGGGCCCAAATTTTCAACATGGGGTTTTTGGGACCCCTCCTCATGAATTCTTGCACTATCATGGCATTAATCAAGCCCGAAGGGTGATTTTACAGTCACTGTGTGAAATCGCCTTTCAGGACTGATTAACGAAATGACACTGCCAGTGTTCATAAGGTGGGCTCTCAAAAAGTCTATGTTGAAAATTTGGTGAAAAAATTCCTAAAAATTACTGTTTTATGAGCGTGCGTTGCGCAGTTCCTATGCACGCTGGTAAGTTTGCGAATTTTTTATATTTTCACTCCAGATTTTCAGCATTACCATTTTACCACACCTCCTTTTGAGCAGTACAGCTGTCATTTTTCACATCTCACCCAAAACGTGTTTCCGCCCATGTAGCACACGATGGCACAGTCGGTGTGTGAAATCAATGTATGGGACACATTAAGAAAATCATAGTGACACTGTTTCATGAGCAGAGGTCTTAAAATGGCTATGTTGAAAATTTGGTGAAACAATTCCTAAAATGACTGTTTCGAGCGTGTGTTGTGCAGTTCCTACCTACGCTCGTAAGTTCACAAATTTTTTATATTTGCACTCCAGATTTTCAACATTGCCATTTTACCACACCTCCTTATGAGCAGTACAGCTGCCATTTTTCACATGTTGCCCAAAATGTGTTTCCGTGCATGTAGTGCACAATGGCGCAATCTGTGTGCACTATCAATGTTTGGGACAGATTAAGAAAATCACAGTGACACTGTTCATGAGCAGAGGTCTTAAAATGGCTATGTTGAAAATTTGGTGAAAAAATTCCTAAAAATGACTGTTTTACGAGCGTGTGTTGCGCAGTTCCTACGCAAGCTCATAAGTCCGCAAATTTTTAATATTTGCACTCTAGATTTTCAACATTGCTATTTTACCACACCTCCTTATGAGCAGTACAGCTGTCATTTTTCACATGTTGCCCAAAATGTGTTTCCGTGCATGTAGTGCACAATGGCGCATTTAGTGTGTGCAATCAATGTTTGGTACAGATTAAGAAAATCACAGTGACACTGTTCATGAGCAGAGATCTTAAAATGACTATGTTGAAAATTTGGTGAAAAAATTCCCTTCAGATGTTCTGCAATATTACTAATGAAGACACTGAACAGAACTGGCCCTAGGACCGATCCCTGCAGCACCCCACTGGTCACCCCCCCCAGACTGCACACCATTTACCACCATTCTCTGCCTCCTGTCTGTTAGCCAGTTTCTAACCCAGTTTACCACCCTTTCCCCCATGCCCAGCCTACCCAGCTAGTTTATCAGCCTCCTATATGGGATGGTGTCAAAGGCTTTGCTGTAATCAAGGTAAGCGTTGTCCACTGCCCCACCCTGATTCACTTCCTTTGTCACCCAGTCAAAGAAATCAACCAGATTTATCTGACATGATGTCCCCACTGTGAATCCATGTTGTCTATGGTCCTGGGCTCCAATGGCATCTAGATGCCCCACTATCCTTTCTTTAAGCAATGTCTCCACGATCTTCCCCACTACTGAAGTAAGGCTGAACGGCCTATTGTTCTCTGCATCCTCCCTGCTGCCAGACTTGTGTAGAGGAACTACATGTGCCCTCCTCCAATTCACTCATGTTGAATGACTTGGTGAACATGGCTGCCAGAGGTACTGCTATCTCCCTTCACAGTTCTGTTAATATCCTTGGGTGTATGCCATCTGGTTCCATCGCTTTGTCCACCTTCAATTTAGTGAGCTCCTGCAAGACTCTTCTGCCTTTGAATGAACTATTGTCCACCTCTTCACCCCCTTGGCAACTGCTGTACTGCTGCGTCCCTTGCCCCTCCCACTCTTCTCTGAATACTGAACGGAATGACACAGCAGATGTCTTGGGAGGAAGGCATGGAACTATCACTTCCAAATACCTAAACAGCACATACAAGCAAGCAACATTCAGCATTGACAAATGCTTGTTATTCTTGTTATTTATTTATTTATTTTTATTGTTTGGCAACCAGGTTAATGCCCATGGGCCACATGGCCCATTTTATAGGAGTTACCCAGGAGCACAGAAAGGTTAAGTGACTTGCTTAGGCTCACACAGTATGCAAGTGAAGGCTGTGGGAAGCAAACTCAGGTCTGCTGAATGTGCCAAGCTCATTCGCAGCTGATTACTCAATCCTCTGTTAAACACTCTCCCATTTTCCTTTCCATGTCAGTCATGTATTCTGACATTCTTTGACCAATTTGTGATAACTTAATTATTGATGCTTGTGGTACCCTCAATACTGCATTGTGTTCCCTTTACCTCAGTAGCTACTACTGTTTCTTTTCATATTTCTAAGACATTCCACAATTTCAGACACACCATTCCATGCTATTTATCTGAATGGCTGTAAAGGTGTAGCTAATATCATGGAATGTTCTGGTAGTACAAAATGACAGCAGTGGCTAACTGTTGAGGACTAAGGAGAGAAGTATTCAATGTAGTGATGAAGGCAACAAAAATAGATAATTAATTTAACAAAAATGGGTCTAAAACATTTCAGAATACAGAACAAACAAAAAGAAACAGATAAGAGCATACACAGGTGTTAAAGCTGTTTCCCGTCATAGCAGTAAAAGACTATACTTAAAATTCAGAGTGAAAAAGATGAGGTTAATTTACTGCTAATTGCCACACTTTACACCTCCCATTCAGACTGACTTAACAAACAAAGGCAGGTCTGAATTACATCAGAACTTCTCTGTGACCGGGACATGCAATGCAGCTAAACCACTGCATGATTTGATACATCAGTTTTAACAGTATATGAGCACTCAAAATGGCCCCAAAACTGGACTACATTTAATCAAAACTGGATGATTGGATAAGGACCCTAAAAAACAGACTATCTGGTCTAAAACCAGATAGGTGGCAACCCTAGTCTAGGCGCTATCTGAGAAAGCATAGCAGTATATCCCTACACAATGAAGGGTATGAAGTCAGGCAACCAGCACAAGAGAGTGAGGAAGGTGAAAGTGCTTTTTTTGCTTAAATAAATTCAGGTATCAAATTATGATAGATTGGAGCATGTATTGTAAATGCCATGAAATATGTTAATACTGCTCAGTACACTTACTACTAGAAAATCTTATGAGTTGTGTGTGTAAAGAAATGACATTTAAAAAAGCAGTATAAGGTATGGCACATGACATTGGCGAAAGTTGAACAATATATTTAATTAATTTTGCATGTTGAATAACAAGTAAATATTAATACCTATATTAATGCCTATATTATTTGTATTGTGTTAATAAAAAACAGACGTACATCTCCTTGAAAAAGCTTAAAGGAGTGGTAAAACGTTAGGGTGTATGAAAATAAAAGTAAACATATCAGCCATAAGAGAACTTTGGTGTGACTTATTTTCAAAAGCATTTAAAGTATCCCCAACCAACACTTTCCTGTTAGAAGTCTTAGTTAAGTTTAATGTTTATTGTTGTTTGGTTTCAAACTATTACAACATTAAAACAATCTTAAAAATTTCAATACATCAAAAGGCATTTTAAACTGAAAACACTGCAGTGACCTGAAATTATTCCCAAGATATTAATCTTAATAACAACATTTAGAACTGATCATTTTATAAAATATCTGTCAATTAGTCAAAGAAGTATTACCATTTATTATGTCAAATGCATAATCCTTAAATGAACCTGATCTGGAGTCTGCTAAGAATACTCAAATCCATCTCAACTTCAATCTCAGTTCCTTCAAAAATTATTAGTATATGAAATATAAAATACATAATGTGTTTTGGATTCAAAACAAGTTTTCCCTTTTACCATATGAACACTCTATTCATCCCCAGGTATATTGGAACAAAATAGGGTACCTTAAACATTTTATTGTGGGGGCATTATTTTCCTGCAACGCACAGGCATGTATTATACTTCCCCACAAAAGCTATTTCAACTAGATAAATAACTAAACTAGCCCAATGAACATTCCACACCATTTAGTAAAGACAGTTGGTAAGAGCAAAGAGGGTAAACAGCAAAATGCCCTACTTCTGGATAGGGACACTCCATTGGCCCCACCACTTTCTATTTGGAAACACAAAAAAAAACTTTTTTGATACTCTCCAGAGTCTTTTCTGAGCTGTCATCTCTGCATGCATTGATGGGACTCCATCCACTGAATCCCACTTTATGTCGAACATGCATTAACTCCATTACTTCCTCTTACCAATAGGTACCATTATGCCAGATACGGTCTGGGTACACATCCACCCTGGCTACAAGGCCTAGGTTGACATTTCATTTAGACCAACCTTGATGCACAGCTACCAAACATGGAAATAAGGGATCTAAGAAGGTACATTATCAACAAGGTGTGGAATAGTATTGGCTCCTGTCCCAATATACTTGCTGGACCACTAATCATTCATGGGCCACAAAATTTTCATACTAAAAAATTATGTCCATAACAGTAGGGAACTATAAAGCACTCCTTCCCCACATTTCAGGCTAAATTGTTGAACCACTCTGAACTAGACAACCGTGTCCCATATAAAAAGAGAAGACTGACTAGGGGGGTCAGCTCAAAACATTTACCCGATGTTTTAAATGCTTAAAATAAATTAGTACCGAAATCATCTTAACCATTTTAACCTGGAGGCACTAGAATATATGCCTGTAAATCTTTCAATTTTGGTATAACTTGAAAAAGGGAAGAAAGGGATAAGAACACTTATTAAATTTTGAACAAAGCAAGAAGATTATAATCTTATACCTGGATCCAGTAAATGCTGTGTGTTAAAACATGCCTTCCATTAAATACATATACATACAATAAAATATGATATTCTCCTTATCATAAAGCTAAATACAATATACAACATTTACTCATGGATATATCATTAACTTCAAGAAATCAAAAGGTTTTAAGAGTAGTGGGATCCAAAACCATAGGTGTGGATTATTTGTTATCAAGTCCAAATCCATTCAGCTCATCAACAATCTCTGATAGAAGTCCCATTTCAGTAAATATAAGTTCTTTGAGCATTTTATGACCACAAAATATAGGTAATCCAAAGATCCACACCGCTAAGGTGGCAACCCTTCAGCAACTCAAATCATGTTAGAGTCTCACACAAGCTTTTCTCTATTACTAGCTAAAATAAAATACTTCAGGTGGTATAGTAAGTTAAAATAACAGTTAGTTGAAAGTAGTAGGGGCTCCATTTAGACACTGGTTGTTCAATTGATATTTTACTGATACTGCATTTATGTGAAATTGGCAGGAGTTTACTGCTTTAAGTAAATCATCTTTTATTTTAGAGATATAACAACAGTTCAGACTCATCATTAATTAGCAGTAACACAGTGAAGTGGTGAAGGAAAACCAGATACCTATATTCACTAGTCAAGCTGGGTGTTAAGTCAGCTTCAAATACTAAAAATCAAATACCTCATAGGGAAAACTTCCATGAGTCTGAACACCACCTCTCGCTACAAGTAGCTAGTGTCCTCCTGGCCAAAGATTTTAGGCTCAAGATATTAAAGCATAGAACAACACCAAGACTAGGAGTCCTCTTACCCTTCGGTTAGCATCTCACATTATTAAAGGAGCTTTGCAGATAGAAAATAAAGATGAGAACAGCAAGCAAAAAATAAAACAGTCAGTGCTCCCCTTTTTAATATACCAGGTGTCCCTCCACTGAGTTCCAAAGGATAGTGCAAGCTCAACAATCTCCCACTTCAAGTATACGCGATCTCCTACCATGATATGCCAACCGTTACTGGTTTTCTTTTATCCTGGCTCCTCATCTCCTCAGCTCCAGCCACAGTCTGTTTCCTCTGCTTCCACAGCTTTTTCCGCAAGTTTCAGATGCACCTAAAAAGTAAAAAGGAAAGAAAAATACTCCTCTCAGTGTAGTAATTTCAAACACAGTATGGTCTGATAACACAAACCTCTCCTTCCCAGGTAATGATAGCATACCTTTTGAAGGGGGAAGCAGGCACATCAGCACAAACAGTGCATCCAAATCTTCATTAGCAGCAACTGTCATCCTCATCCATATTCAAAGGCCAGTTAAAATTTCCACACACCATGAATGCTCGGGAGAAAAAAAATACTCTTCACTAATGGTACACAGCTACTGAATTTATCGTTTTTTTCCCCAACTATTTAACCAGGTGAGACATACTAAGCTGAAAGCTTGTTTACAGGTGCAACCTGGGAGCACAAGGAAGTTAAGTGACTTGCTCAAGGTCACACAGTATGCAAGTGGGGGCTGTGGGATTCAAACCCAGGTCTCCAGATTTGCAGCTCAGAGCCTTAAACCACTGCACCATACTGCCTCATCCGTTGCCGTTTCCTTAATAATATATTAATTTTCATTCAAAAGGCAGCCATGCCAAGCTTGAGAAAAATTAAGTTCCACTCAAAGCCACAAGTCTGACAGCAGTTTTCTCCACTCGGGAGACCAAAAGCAATCCTTCACCAAACCACCAGCCCAACAATAAGGAGTGGCAATTCAAAACAATACCTTTGGTGAAATTCTTCTTGGGTCATCAGCATTTCCAGCCAACCCCAGTATCGTGAAGTCAAAAGAACTCAATATTGCAAATTTGTGGGCTAAATGTGCCCACTTCATTCATGTAATTCAGATTCAGAGCCCAGAAAGCCCATAAAACATAACTTTAAACTTACAGCTCACAACAATCGGTGTACACAGAGCAGTAAGTTGCCTTGTTGACATGCACAGTGGAACCAGGTTCAAACTCCAATTTCAGTGGAATCAATGCTTTCTTCACAGAACGGGTGGTGGGCAAGTGGAACACCCTGCCAGAGGAAGTGGTGGGGACTGAAACAATCACTGGATTTAAGAATGCATGAGATAGACATAAAGGAATTCTGGAGACCAGGGGTAAGGGTCAACAGACTTCTAGGAAAACATAAACTGAACTTACAAGCTCAAATGGGCAGACTGAGTGGGCCATAGGCCCTTATCTGCCGCCACTATGTATCTATGTATCTACTGTATGTAATGCTGCATTCCTCAATTGGAAGCTCACGTAAACTCATTCTGAGTTGGGTTCCTGTTTCAGTTGGAACCGAATTCAACTGCATTGACTGCAGTGGTTCAAAAGTATCAATTGTTTTGAAACTGGTTACTTTGTACATTTAAACCTGATTCGTGAATTGATTCTGCTATACTTACTGTTGAAACTGCTACAAAAGAAATGCAACCAGATTCAAAATCCTCAGTTGCTGTGTGTTTACATGCTTTGGGAATCAGTCACCTTGTAATCAATTTAGTTTAAATTTGGTTGTTCATCCTAATCAATTCAATACCATGTAAACCAAAAAGGATTACGATCCGAATGAAGTGAATTGATTCCCACTACATGTAAACATAGAGGAGTGGAGCAGCATCATGGCGATCTTGCTGCTCCGCCCCCCTCTGCCTACCTATACAGGGAATGATTGGATACTTCAGAAGCCTTAGTTATCTTCAGTGAGGCTTACCAGACATATCAGAATAATAAATGCCTTTTTCCACGATATCACTAGACTGTCATGAACACTTCTATGGGCCTGGACAGGTTGCATCCTGGGTGCTAAAGAAGATGGGACAAATCCTAGGTGCATATCTGGCTGAGCTTTTTATCAGCACACTGGAAGTGGGAGTGGCATCTAAGGACTGCAGGGCAGCATACAGTATGTAGTTTCCCTTCATAAGAACAGAAGCTGGGATGATCCTGGGAACTACCTGTCAGTTTAACATCCATCATGGAGAAGATGCAAAGGTGGATTTGGCTGATGGATTTCCTGGAGGCAAACAAACTTCAAGATGTCAGACAGCATGGGATCCCTGGGGTGGAGGTCTTGTCAGATGTCGCGATAAACTTTTTTAATTGGGTGAAGGTCATGAACAAAGAGCAGGCAGTGGATATACTGTATCTTGATTGCAGTTAAACCTTTGAAACTGTTCCACATAGACTGCTAATTAAGAAGCTGGAAACCCTGGAGGTGGGGAGTAAAATCACATGGAGGGTCACAAATTGGCCAAGTGCCTGAAAGCAGAGAATAGTCCTTAATAGAGAACACTTGGAGGTTATGGGGTCATCAGTGGGGTGTTGCAGACATTGATCTCAGGACCAGTCCTTTTCACATTTTTATTTGTGATATTGGAGTTGGAATCAAAGGGAAGATCAGCCTCTTTGCAGACCATGCAAAGATCTATGGAATAGTGGACAGTGAGGAGGGGAAAGAAGTATGAAGGAGGATCCAGAAAGGGTTGACAGTTCTGGTGCAGAGTTACTTCTAGGTGCTAGGTGCCACCAAATAAATCAGTCACTAGATTTCTGTACAGTTTATGTACTCACTGTAGTACATTTAATTCAATAAAAAAGGCATACCAAGTTGCAGTATAATGTTTTTCTTTATTTAGTGCAAACTCACAAAAACAGAGGTCAGTAGCAGCAAAAACCAGGGCACAAACTTCTCTCTAAGGTTTCACCCCTTCTGGGGCTTTATCAAAGAACTAGCAACACTCACAGGCAGTCCCTCCTATAGCAGTCAGCCACGTGAAATTACAATATTTTTAAAGTGACAATGCATGTGAAATTCTTATGTTTGCAAAAACAGATAAGTTAAATGCCCTCCAGAGCCACTGCCTTATACTTCTAATGTCATTCCATTGCCATTATTTTACAGCATTTTTTGCAAAGCACCATCTCAGGTAAAATCAATTTGTTCAGTCCATTATGGTTATGATTTACTTGCCCCTTATGTGGGCTACTATTCATACGAACATACAAATCTGCCAGCAGAAACAGGTCTCATAGTCTATCAAGTATGCTCGAGTGTGCAGCTAGCACACCTAGATTGCAGCTGCCCCACCCCCTCTCACCTCCAGGAAGTTCTCAGCACTGCTTACCCAGACCCTCCCTCGTTCCCTGTCCCATGCCCTTTCAAAACTACCCACTGTCTTGCATAAAATCACTCCCTCTGGTAGGGCATTCCATTTTGACACCACCCTCTCCATGAAGTAATGTCGCCTCATCTCTCTCTTAAATCTGCCTCCCTCTAATCTGAGCCTGTGCACTCTCGTGTCCTTTCCCTTCCCTTCCTCTGCTTGAATAACTCATCAATGCTAGATTTGTTGATCCCCTTTAAGTACTTGAACATCTCAATCATATCCCCCATCCCTCCTCTCCTCCAGGGTGTACAAACTCAGATCCCTTAACCTGTCCTCATAGGTTTTGCCTTCCATCCCCCCTATCATTTTTGTCACCCTTCACTACACCCCCTTTAGCAGTCTAACATCCTTCTTCAGATACAGACACCAGTACTGCACGTAGTATTCCAAGTGCAGCCTGACCAAGGACCTGTAGAGGGACAGGAACACTTCCCTATGCCTGGATGAGAATCCCCTTGCAATACACCCCAGCATCCTGTTAGCCTTAGCTACAGCTTTCCTGCATTGAGCAGAGTTGTTCATGCTCTCTGTTACTATGACCCCTAAGTCCTTCTCTTTCTCAGTGACCCCCAACCAATATTCCCTCCTTGGGTTCCTGGCTGCAAAGTGCATAACCTTGCACTTCTTTGCATTGAAGCCCAGCTGCCCCTTCACCGACCACTCCTTCAGTCTGGTTAGGTCCCCTGTAGTTGTTTCCACCCATCAACTTCATCCACTACTGCCCCCATTTTAGTATCATCTACAAACAGACTGATCTTGCTTTCAACTCCATGTGAGATATCCAATATGAACTCAATGATACTCAGTTAAATTGTTCATACTTCTGGGCCTTGAGATCGCATTTGATAAATTCCATCTGGAACAAAGCAGAAACAATAACATACATAAGGCTGTAGAATTATAAAGGGATGCCCTAAATATTGTAAACATGCAGAATATACAGTATATTACATTTACAATACCTAGTGTGCATGTTGGGGGAGACAGAAACATTTATTATTCTTTGAAAGACTAGAATAGGAATGGAAGGGAGATCATGGTCTCCTGAGAACATGGTTCAAATTCTTCTCTCCATCAAAAAAAGGGGCCAGTTTGAATTGTTTATTCAGTCCTGGGCTAAAGCAAGCCCCTGATTTAAAAAATCCCAAAAGGTTCTTGTTTTTCTAAAGCCAATTCCCTGTCCCCACCACCAGGTCCAACCTTTACCTATTCTTAACCAGTAAATATCATTGTATGGTGACCTTTATTGAATGAGTTATGAATTTGTGTGGCCAACATATATTCTACAGGGGTTGCTGGGGAGAGTACAACAAAGACAAGTAACCTGGGTAATAATATCCAACAATTTGAAAGACAAGGTGAATAGGATACTGGGATGTATGGAAAGAGGGATAAGCAGCCAGAGGAGTAAAGTGATTCTGCCACTGTTTACAACCCTGGTTTGTGCTCATCTGAAGCACTGTGTGTAATTCTGAAACCCGCATTGCAAAAGGACGAGGACAGGGATTGGGTGGAAGCAGTGCAGAGGAGGGTGACCAGAATAATCCAGAGTCAGCAGGAAAGGGAGGTACAGATGTGGAATGGACTGCCAAGGGAGACAGTCTGTGTGGAATCAGTGGGTGGAGTGGGGTTCAAGCATGGGTGGGATAGGCATATAAGGTTAGGGAAGACTGTGGCATAAGGGAAGAGAGGAATAAGGTGGTGATGAGCCACAAGGACCCGCACAAAAGGACCATTAGATAGGGAAGGCTGGGCAGAATCAATGGGCCACGAGGGCTTTTTCTGTCACCCACATCTGTGTTTCAGAATTTCTGTTTCCGCCTCCAGGAACCCCCCAGAAAACTAAGTACCACACCTAAATAGATCTATCCTGGTGCAGAATTTCTAAATGCCAACATTCTCTTCCACTTGTTATTAAGATGTAGTTGGTCTTCGGCAAATAGCCCTGGATCTTGACAACTGTTCCAATGATCAATAAATGTATGTCCCTCCCTGAAGCACCATCTCTTAAGCCACCAATTTAACATCAGGACATCCTTGTGTTTGTTATAGCTGGCTCTAAGTACAGGGAGAAGCCCCCAAATCAATAGATCACACCCCAATCTGTTTAGTGATGAACCGACTTGCTCAAAAACTCTCTGAGTATCAGTTATACTACTTCTGCCCAAATCATTCACCCCAATGTGCAGCAAAGTGACTGGTCATATATTATTAGACAGAAGGCCTGGCAGCATCTGTTTAATATCCCCAATTCTTGCCCCAAGGAGAACACTAATGGTGGCATGGGTGTTTCAATCTTTACAAATTGCATGGTCTGTATACCATAATAATGAATCCCCAATGACTAAAACATCTTGGTTTTCTGGCTCTTCTGATTCAGTTGTCATATCTATAGCTTGTTTTTTTTATATATATATCTCATGGGCCAAAGTGAATTGTTTGGTATGGTCTACCCTTCCCAGCTCCTGCTAGATGGGACTGTTTCCAAGTCTAAAAGAGTAGGATCCATGTTATGAAAGGAGGAGCCTGCTACAGAGAGCAGGCTGAGTGCTACTGTAGGGGCCTGGCAGATCTAGTGCGAGCACCAGTTTCTTGACCACCTGATCTCCATGCAGCCAAGGGCAATGATGGAGGCCACCCTAAAGGGTTAACAGTTAAAAGGCTGACATACTCACACACTACTGCAGTGTGTACCTGTCAGGGTAGTCACCCCATACATACCATATTCCAGCACATTCCACGGTCTGGAGTTCCCACACATGACAGACCAAACAACCTAGTAGTTGACAGAAAGAAACATTTATGATGCATGAAAAGATATGGAGTTGTTTTCAAACGCTATACCTTCTCCAATCTAGGCCGAATTCAGGAAGGTAGTATAATAATGGAATATTGGTGAACAGATCTTCCTTCAGAGTTTTAGTTTAAAGGGGAGATTGATAGGGAGGTAAAGGGTGGGGGATGGGAAGGGGAGAAAATAGTTTGCTCCTTTTATTTTACGATAAGTGTTATCAAGAAATACAATGTCTTTGGAATGTTCTTTGTTCTGTGTATGTTTAAATACAATAAAATTCGAATTTAAAAAAAAAAAAAAAAAGAAAGAAACATTTATTATCTCCAAACAAATGGCACAAATGGCACAAGTGAGTGGAGGCCTCACTAGTACCCCAACACTTCAGACTACCCAAGTCCTTCCTCAGGGGTGGTAGGAAGGACCTGGACAGTCTGACATGCTTAGGTACCAGTGAGGCCTCCATTCGTCTGCGCTGTTTTTTTCCCCTAAAATAATAAATGATGTTTATATAGTCAGAACTTCTAGGTTGTTTGGTCTGTCATGTGCAGGGTTGCCAGTCCATATAAAATGCTACAGCAACTGAAAGACTACTCCTCCTGGGTTCCAGATCACCCAACCTTGTGCCTCATGAGTGTAACAATAAAAGAGGTGATGTTAAAGGAGATAGGAAATTATTTTTACATAGTTAACCGCCGTTCCATCTTCCTTTCCATGCCAGTTATGTATTCTGATATGCTTTGATGATTTTTTGATAAATAATCTAGCTTTGGGGTGCCTTCAGATCCACACTGAGCTCCACTCTTCTCACCAACTTCTGCTCTTGATTTTCATATTTCTAAGACATTCTATTACATCACAAACTCCCATTCCATTCTATTCATCTGAATGGCCTGGAATGGGTTTTTCTGATGTCATAGAATGTTCAGGCAGTATGAAAACAGAGAACAGCAACTGCTGAGCACTGAGGGATTCAGGTTAGTTGCAAAGGTAAAACACTAGATTATTAATTTAACAAAAAAGTTAAAAAAAATTCAGAATAGTGGGTAATCAATAAAAGAACAACTAGAGGGCATCTAGAGGTCTAACAACTGTTTCTTATCATCTTTAAGGTTCTGCACTAGGGGAGTGGAGGTGTTCCCAGTAGCCCTCCCCATCTGTCTGTTATATTACTTTGTTTTCAGGTCTGAGTTAACTGTGTGTCCCAGTATCCAACAGTTTTGACTGGTAAAGACGTTTCAGCTGATCTTGTGCCAGTCCACAGGTGATGACCAGATGATTGTCATCAGATCTAAGGGCATTTTACCGATATGGTTTTCAGCAAGGACATCTTCTTTCTGTAGACTTTAAAAAGCCCAATGCTGATGCGCATGATGTGGGAAACTCAGGTTTGGGCTCAGAGCCTGAACCATTGGAGGGTTGGCAGGATCTGAGGATGGAGCATCCCAGATGGTGCTCTCCTCAAGGAGGGAGATCTGTACAACCCACTGCACTATTGCCACCTGGGGGGACCACACATGGGAACACAGCTGGGAGAGAGCAGCATGCATCAGGAGGTGAGCAGAGCACATTAGTGTGTTAGGCATGGCAGCACCTGATGATGGCAATTTGCTACTTGAGGAAGGGAACATAAGAGGAATAGTTGACCACTGATTGCACAGATGATGCTCCTACCACCCCCACTTCACCCCCCCCATGTCAAACTCCAACAAGAAATTTCTACTTTGCCCTAGGGATGGCATTAAGTGCCTCTGCCATGAGTTACTGAATAATATGGGACAGACTGCTAAGGAGCTGAAAGGTAGGAACCAGCCTCAGGGTACAAGTTGAGGGGGCAACATAGTGGTGTGTCATGGGTGCCACATAGTCCCTAAGGAACTGGTCAAGAACAAGCCCTGAGGATGGACCAGATACCCTGGTTGATATCTAAAGGAGACCCCAGTCAGTGGGCCATAGGAGATAAAAGGAAATTAAAAACAAAGCCTTTACCCTTTAGGTTTTACTTTATAAAAGTTATCCCAGTGTATCAATTCCCTTTTGTTAATAAAGAAAAAGTATAGAGATAAGTAGCAGTAGCTGTGAGTTCATGCATGTGTTGTTTTTTAGGTACAGAAGAAGATGTTATCTTGTCTCCAATGGAGAGAGCAACTAAACTTTGGGTTTGCATGTTTTCTTTTCACATGCAGTTGCCACTGAGACCAGGGCCAGGTCATGTAATTGGCTTCTGTCATGCTACAGAGTCTGCCAGTGTAGTGGGGTAATGAACATGTCTGTTTATACTTACATGTTTTTGTCAATGTGTTCATTAGGGTGAATGGTCTGTGCATAAAAGCTTATTGTACAGGACTGCCAATATGCCTTGGGGGAAGAGAATGTCTGTAATCCCTAGTGGTAAGTTGAAGGCTACAGGACATTGCTGTAATAAGCCCTCAAGAGTAAGGCTGTTTGATTCTAAGCAAGGTCCCATGTTTTCTGCAGTTCTGCAATCTGCAACAATTGCTGCAGACATTAAGGCTAGCCTCTGAATTTTGGTCTCACTGCAGAATTTGGGTCTGGCTGCAGAAATTACACAGAAACTGCCTCAGTAAATTAGATAAAGACTACTCCACATCTTTCTGCCCACTACTCTGCCTGTATGTGGCTTTATAAGAACAAAAATTTACCTCTAACAATCTCAGCCACCTAGACCCTGCCCACCCAGCACTGAGACCCTCATGAGTCACCCTTTTTTTTATAATGGCATCCTTTTCTGGTTGAAGGCAGCTTAATGCTCTGCTGCCTTTTCCTGTCACAGCCAAAAGGCTAGAATGCTTGCTCCTCATCCCAGTAGTGCTTTTTGGGACCCACATAAAGCCATGCTGGGTCATAAACCCAGCATCTGAGCCCAGTAGTAATAGAAAGCCAGAGAGGATCATCCTACAGTGCTGAACCAAAAAAGTGTGCCAATATAAAAAAAGAGTGACTCGATGAGGCTGTTGGTGCAGTGACTTTTGTGGCTAGAATATGTAGGGTAGGTTTTCCTTTTTTTATATATAATTAAAACTTTTTATTGTCAATTCTGTTTTCTAATTAAAATGTTTTATTGTCAAAAAGATGCATACAGTATACAGACAAACTGGGTACACAGATTCCACTGAAAGTGTGCCAGCTGAGTCCTTTGCAAAGATAAGGTGGTAGACTTTAAGACATACAAGGCTTAGATAGATTAGAGCTACCTGGACGACACCCCTGATATAGATTCCACCCTAGTCTGCTTTGTAAATGAATTCACTGCAGCATGCAACAAAGTTGACCCTCTCAAAAACACATGGTACAAGGTCCCCCGGCTGGATGGATCACCCCACAGCTCATAGCTTACATGTTTGAAAGGGATAACCTGTGGTATCAGGTGAGAGAAACAAACTCACCTGTTTACCTATAAAGTTACGAGGAATCTCAAAATAGGTGCACCAGTAGAATAAGACTGGCAAAATTGCCATACTGTAAGGACAAGCAAATTAGGAACTGGAGTAATGGGAAAAATGTTGGGATAACATATCAGAGCTCCTGGGTAAGGATGAAAAACAGCCCCCACCCAAAAAAAAATACTCAAAATTGATGGAGATAACATTCTGGACCCAGTTGAGTTAACAAACATATTTAACACAGCATTCACTGACTTCAGCTCTGCCATCCCTCCCATTCCCATGCTGGAGTCACATGACATTGACAGTATTGGACCACCAGGCAGTACTGAATATGACCCAGGGTGCCCCAAATTCTTTTTTAAGTATATTTTAACAAAAGATACCCTAAAATATGTCAGAAGAGTCCTAGGTAAAACCAGGGTATGGGGTGATACAACAGATATAAAGCTGCTGGCCCAGGCCCTCAAGGCACTTGCCCTCCCCTTATCTAAATTATTCAATTTTCCTCTGTAGTATTCCCAATTCCATGCAGTATGGAAAGCTACACTGGTCACACTGGTTTTTGAAAATGGTGACCACTCCAACTTGGCTTATTACAGACCAGTTTCAATCATTTGCCCCTGTCCAAGACCTTTGGTCAAATGGTATCAGACCTGTTAGTCACCTATTTGGGAAAATTCAATTCCCAATGCACACAACAGCATGGACTCAGCTCCATAGCACTAGCACTGCCTTTACAGAGTATACCAACTACTTGCACAAGGCCCTTGACAGAAGTATCCTGGTGGGAGCCATCTACATTAAACTGACTAAGGCCTTCAACCTTGACAATCACAAATTGCTGCTTTGCATGCTCCTCTCACTTGGGCTGTCTCAGGACACAGTAGCCTGGTTTCAAAGCTACCTCACCAACCACTCCAAGTGTGTAAAGATTGATGGATATTTGTCATGTGACAAGAATGTCTCTCTAGGCTTGCCTAAGTGTTCAGTACTTGGATCCCTCCTTTTTGGTCTGTTCATTAACAGCCTTCTGAAGGCTTGCCAGTCATCTAAGGTACTCCTTTACACTGATGATGCCATCATCTACACAAGAAGTGCTGACCATGGTAAAATCTGTATTGATCTACTGTACAGAAGAACTCTGAGTCATTAGAGAAATGGTTCATGCACAACAAATTGATCTTGAACTACAAAAAAAAACAAAAAAAAAACATGTTATTCTCAGGTTTGCTAATGAAAAGAAGAAGTCTCTTCCCTGTCATCCTTAATGACAAGGGGCACCAACAGCTTAATCTGATTCAAAAAAGTCAGTTGGCACTCATCTGTATCCCCTTCCCCCAGGTCGTGCCTGTAAATAGGCAGAATTTGTCTAGTGCACTTACCCGGTCAACAAAAACTAACTAAATAAATAAAATAAATTAGAACAGGTAGAATACTTCAAGTACTTAGGAGTTACCCTGGATGATATCCTATCAGTCTTCCCTCACGTGGATAATACTAATAGCATGGCCAACAGAAGGCTAGGCTATGTGCACTGTATAGGAATCGCCCCAACCTCATCACAGAAACCAGGCATGTTGTTGTGTCCAGCACAGTCCTGCTACTCCTTGAGTAGGGCCTCCCAGTTTATGCAGTGGTGAGTACAAAATAGAGTCAGGATGGTGTATAACAAGGCTTGTCATTTTGAATTAGGGGCTGACATGCTTGTCCATAGCTGCTCCAACTGCACCCTCAACAACTGGCTTTCCCTCCAGTGCAAATTAAAGTACCAGATGTGTCTGCTTGAAAAAAAAGGTGCTGATGGACCTTGCCTCGCTAGCTATTCAAAATTGCTTTCACCCAATCCACAATCAAAATGACACCAGGAGTATGACTAGGATTGCTCTTGAAATACCATTCTGGTGAACGAACTTGGGTAAATGTTATTTCATTGTTAGGATATCATTGTTGCTGAAAGAATTACGAGAAACACTGCTGAGCCCCGATAAAATTGCCCACTTCAAGAATGCTCTGAGAAAATAACTCACTTTCATGTTCCTGTTTCAGTTAATTTATTTATTTATGTAAAAGTTTAACCAGGAAAGACATACTGAGCTGAGAACAGCTTGTTTCCAGATGTGTCCTGGGGGAAATGTATTGATTTATTTAAAAGGTGATAACCAGGAAAGGCACCAATGAGCTGAGGCTCATTTCCAGGTGCAACCCGGGGAAAGGATACATAGAGATAAAAATTGCATAATGAAGCACAAATAAAATACAGTTGAGCAAAATGTGGGTCATGATTACAAGACTCAAAATGAAAGGAAATATCCAGCTGCAGAGATACAAATAAATAATAAGTAATGAAGCAAAATTGCAGTGCAGTGTGTGCATAACAAATACAGTCAAGACACGGATCACAGATTTGAGACCCTAAACAGTAGGAAACATCCAGAAACAGTGAATACAGAATAAATAAAGTCAAAGAAAAACCGCAGTTTACTACAGTTATACAGAGTGCTGGACCTACAGCAACAACAAGGCAAAAACTGAGATCAGACACTAGTCACAGGAGCAAGGTCCAAGGAGTAACGTACTGAGGACTCATCGGAAAAGGGGGAGAGTGGGCTTAGGAGGAGTTGACGACAAGGGGGGGATACTAAAGGTAATTAAGGAGGAGAAGGTTGGGGACACTGTGAACAAGGTGGGTGAGGAAGAAGTCTGAGGATCCATTTGAGTGAGTAGGAGGAGGTGGAAAGTTAGAGATCAGATGGGAGATTATTCCAGAGGGAAGGGAATCAGAATGAGAAAGTAGATTGACAACTGCAGAGTTGGGGCAGGGGATAGAAAAGGTGTGTGGCCCTCTGTGATGAAGGGAGTAGTTTGAGGGGGCAGCTTGGGTGAGATGGGTGGAGAGGTAGGATGGGAGGGTGCCAAACCAGTACTTTGCAACAAAGGAGGTGCAGTGAGCTATTCTCCTGTGAGAGAGAGAGGAGGAATGGATAGAGCAGAATACAGGAGACAGTGGTGAGTAAGGGGGGGGGGAGGAGGTGGCAAAGCAGCAGAAGACATTTAGAAGGGTGTCCAGTCTAGCAAGTGAAGAAAGAGAGGCTGTGCCATACTACACATCGGCATAATCAAAGACTGGTAGGATTATTTTGGATACCAAGTCACAGCGGGTGGGAAGGGGAAGGCTATCTTTATGTCGGTATAGGATAGCCAGATTGAGGTGTAGTTTTGTGCAAATGGCGTCGACATGTGTGGAAAGGGGAAAAGGAGATGGTTAAGCAATAAACTGATGAAAATAAGAAGTCAATTACAGTAATATAGTAATACACGAAGCATGAATATAAATAGAGGCAAATTAATAAATGAATGCAAGTAGAAAATAAAACACACTCATATGTATATAAAGTAAGGGAACAAGAAGAGGAGAAGGTAGACAGCTGCAGGTAGGAGAACAAAAGTCATAAAGAAGAGACTTTAGGAAGGAAGGAGAAGAGGCAGAACTAACAGAAAGGGGAAGGGATGATCACAGTTTAGGAAATTGGTAAGAAAAAGCAGATTATCCAACAGTAGACTTTTTAGAAGGACTAGAAAGAGAAGGGGAATTTGTGTTGCAGGGAAGGTAGGAGGAAGAAGAAGGAGGAGAGGTTATAAGGGATTTAAGATAGGAAGGAAGGGAGCTGAACCAGAATTTGGATATAAAAGATGCACAATGGGAAAAGTGACTAGCATCAAGAGAGTGGAGAGAAGGTGATAAGAAAAGAGAGCAGTGGTGAGTACAAAGGGGGCAATCTAAAGCAAAATGACAGAAAGAATGGAAAAGGGGGTCCAGTCTGGCAAAGGAAGATTTTGGGGCACCAGTGTAGACTAAGTCACCCTAGACAAAGACAGGGAAAATCATCTTTACTACAATTTCTTGGCGGGCAGGAATGGGAATACTCGCTTTATTCCTGTGCACTGCTCCAAGCTTAGGGCGTAGCTTATTGTGATAGCATCACTATACACTGAGAAATCAAGACACCAGTCAAGGCAGACACTGAGGTACTTAAAGGAGAAAACATCTGTACTGTAATTAATCTGTAGACCTAGCTTGCACTGTAACTCTTTTATTACTGATGTAACACCTAATGGTCTATTCCTGTATCAAATGCATCCTTTGGTTTGCTACTGCTGACTAGTGTATGTTGCTCTGGAGTTGCTGTTTTTTTGTTTTGTTTTCTTTTTTTGAGTATTGTTCCTGTATTGTTTACTGTTATCTGTATCCTCACTTCTTGTCTCAGACATGGAACCTTTGTAAAGGAGCACTTGTGTTCAAAGGTACTTTCTGAAGAAAGAAAGAAAGAAAGAAAGAAAGAAAGAAAGAAAGAAAGAAAGAAAGAAAGAAAGAACCTGCAGTACGGTATGACGCATAGTAAGTTGTAACTTATTACTGATTACACAGTGGTGGGGTTGATAGGAAGAGCAGCACTGGGAGACCCTCTACCTATTGCTAAAGCCTTTGATAAAGTACCAAATTGTGAAATTATAACTAGTCTAATGAATATAGGATTAGACATAGGAATGGTGAACTGGATACACATATTGTTGATGAACAGGACCTAGAGGGTTTGTATTAACAGATATTACTCCCATCCAGTATCAGTGATGAGTGGTGTCCCACAGGAGTCAGTTCTAGGTCCAGTACTGTTTAGAATATTTATATCTATCATGGGGAGGGATGCAGCAAGTTGGTTGAGTAAGTACACAGACGACACAAAACTTGCAGAAATCTCAGCTCAGGAAGAATATGTAGCTATAATACAGTGAGATTTGGATAGAATAAACCAGTGGGCTATCAGAAAAGGCATGAGCTTTACTGTGGACAAATGTTGCATCATTCACCTCGGTAGAAAAAATAAGCTTACAAATTACACCCTAAATGGACAAACACTAAGGCACTCAAATGAGGAAAAAGGTTTGGGTATAATTATCGATAATAAATTAAACTACAAAGCTCAGTGCACAAGCCAAATAAGTAAGACAAATAACATATTATGGCCTATAAAAAGGGGTTTCAGGAGTAGGGACCGGAGTGTGATTATGCCACTCTATAGAGCATATGTGAGGCTGCTGTTGGACTACAGTAGTCCTGTGTGGAGTCCTTTGGCTAGGGGTGGGGTAGAGGGACTAGAAAGGATACAGAGGCATGCAACGAAAATAATATATAACCTAAGAGATAAATCATACATGGAAAGACTCCTTGACTTGAATCTGGTGTCCTTGTAGACAAGAAGAATACAGGGTGACCTTTTATTGTGCTATAACATAATGCAGGATGACTACTTAATAAATGAACTACAGCTGGAATTTAAGAATGCATCGGTCAACATCAGAGGGCACCCACTGCAGTTGCAGCCTAAACAAGCATTTGTCAATGCCGAATGTTTGCTTGCTGGCATTGGCAGTGGTAGTGTAGAAGTTACAGAGCTGCGTAATAGGAATGGCAGTGAAGTATTGAACTGAAGCCAACCCCACCACCACCCTGCAGAGAGTGACAGGCATTGGGGTGTGCATTTGGGTCGTCAGGCATAACGGCCACGCCATTTCACCACACCCACCTGCAGACACTGACAAGTGTCACGGTGTTCCTTGGGGTCTTTGGCCTTATCGCACCCATTTCATTAGGAAATATAGAGATGGGTGCGATATAGAGAATGGGGTGAAGTTTGGGGCGAAGAGTCCAAGGCATACCTCGATGCCTCTCACTGACTGCAGGGTGTGGAATGGTATGAGCATCACAGGCAAGAATCCCAAGTCACACCCCAGATGCCTGTCATTCTCTACAGGGTTGGGCGTTATAGTTGGAAACCCTAATACCTCAGGCATTCGTTGGTATTTTCACTCCAAATTTTCAACATGTTTGTTTTGTGACCCCACCTCATGAACAGGGGAATATCAGTTTGTTAGCAAAGCTGCTTATGCACAGTCACTCGGCATTTAGCACCACAGGTGCAAAAACATTCGAACAGGATGCAAAAATGACAGCTGTACTGTTCATGGGAGGTGTAAAAATGGCAATGTTGCAAATCTGTAGTAAAATATTAAAACAAATGGTGAAGTCACGGCGTACATAGAAACTGTGCAATGCACACCCGTAATATAATTAGGTTGGGGATTTTTTACAGCAGATTGTCAACTCAGGCATTTTGGTGCCTCCGATCATGAACAGTGTCACTGTGATTTTCTTTATCTGTGCCGAACAATGATTTCCCACAGTGACCACACACCTCTGCGCTGAAAGTGTGAAAACACACTTCAGCCATGTTGTGAGAAATGACAGCTGTACTGTTCATAAGGAAGTGTGGAAAAATGTCACTGGTGAAAATCTGGACTGAAAATATTACAAAGTCATGAACTAATGAGGGTGCGTGGAAACTGCGCAATGCTCACTCGTAACACAGTCATTTTATGGACTTTTGTCACCAACTTTTCAACATAGCCATTTTAAGACCTCTGCTCATGAACAGTGTAACTGTGATTTTCTTAATCTGTCCTAAACATTGCTTTCGCACACCGACAGCACCATTATGCGCTACATGTGCGAAAACACATTTTGGGCGACATATGAAAAATTGCAGCTGTACTGTTCATAAGGAAGTGTAATAAAATGGCAATGTTGAAAATCTGGAGTGAAAATATTAAATTTGCAAGCTTACGAGCATGCATAGGAACTGTGCAACACACGCTCGTAAAAGTAATTTTTTGGAATTTTTTCACCAAATTTTAAACATAGCCATTTTAAGACCTTTGCTCATGAACAGTGTCACTGTGATTTTCTTAATTTATCCTGTACATTGATTTCACACACCGACTGCGCCATTGTGCGCTACATGGGCGGAAACACGTTTTGGGTGAGATGTGAAAAATGACAGCTGTACTACTCATAAGAGAGGTGTGGTAAAATGGCAATGTTGGAAATCTGGAGTGAAAATATTGAAAATTCGCGAACTTACGAAGCAGTATAGAACTGTACAACGCACGTCATAAAACAGTCATTTTTAGTAATTTTTTCACCAAATTTTCAACATAGTCATTTTAAGACCTCTGCTCATGAACAGTGTCACTGTGATTTTCTTAATTTGTCCCGTACATTGATTTCGCACACTGACTGCGCCATTGTGCACTACATGGGCGGAAACACATTTTGGGTGAGATGTGAAAAATGACAGCTGTACTACTCATAAGAAAGTGTGGCAAAATGGCAATGTTGAAAATCTGGAGTGAAAATATTGAAAATTCACGAACTTAATAGCGTGCGTGGGAACTGTACAATGCACGCTCGTGAAACAGTCATTTTTTGGAATTTTTTCACCAAATTTTCAACATAGCCATTTTAAGACCTTTGCTCATGAACAGTGTCACTGTGATTTTCTTAATTTATCACGCACATTGATTTCGCACTCCGACTGCGCCATTGTGCACTACATGGGTGGAAACACATTTTGGGTGAGATGTGAAAAATGACAGCATACTGCTCATAAGAAGGTGTGGCAAAATGGCAATGTTGAAAATCTGGAGTGAAAATATTGAAAATTCGCGAACTTATGAGCATGCATAGGAACTGTACAACGCATGCTCGTAAAACAGTCATTTTTTGGAATTTTTTCACCAAATTTTCAACATAGCCATTTTAACACCTCATCTCATGAACAGTGTCACTGTGATTTTCTTAATTTGTCCCGTACATTGCTCTAGCACACCGACTGCGTCATTGTGCGCTACATGGTCGGAAACACATTTTGGGTGAGATGTGAAAAATGACAGCTGTACTACTCATAAGAAGGTATGGTAAAATGGCAATGTTGAAAATCTGGAGTGAAAATATTGAAAATTCGCGAACTTGCAAGCCTGCGTAGGAACTGCACAACGCACGCTCGTAAAACAGTCATTTTTTGAAATTTTGGCACCAAATTTTCAACATGGAGTTTATGGGACCCCTTCTCATGAATGATGTCACTGTCATGGTGTTATTCAGGCCCAAAGGGTGATTTCATGCAGTGACTGCGCAGTGACTGCGAAATCACCCATCGGGCCTGAATAACACCATGACAGTGACATCATTCATGAGATGGGGTCCCAAAACCCCATGCTGAAAATTTGGTGCAAAAATTCCAAAAAATGCCTGAGATATGCAACAAAGTTGAAACCCCCCCTATCTAGCCCATTATGCAGCTTACCGGCATTTCCTCAGTTCGCGGTCGGCTTTGAAAGGTGCAGAGCGTGTTCCCAGTCCACGAGATCATCACGCCGAGGTCCGGAGGTAAGTATGGGTGGGGGGTGTGGGGAGGCAGGTGCGCAGTGGGTGGGTGCAGGTTGTGGGAGGGCCAGGGAGACTACGTGGGACCATTTTTCTTTACAGGTAAAAAACCCAAAAGGACGATGTGGGATGTTTGCCACACTGGGGTGGGCTCCCAGCATGGCACAAGGATGGTTGGGGGCGTTCAGCCGATGGGGATTAGGTACCCCGCCCGGCCTAGGATCGATTGCCACACCTGGGGTGGGCTCCCAGCGTGGCACAAGGATGGTTGGGGGCGTTCAGCCGACAGGGATTGGGTACCCCGCCGGCCTAAGGATCGGTGCCACACTGGGGTGGGCTCCCAGCGTGGCACTTATTACTCGGGGGTGAGGGACAGTGGAGCCGACAGGGTTGGGCACCCCTGTCGGCTATATCATTAGTTATGCTGGGGTGGGCACCAAGCGTGGCATTTTGAAGGCTTTGGGGAAGTGGGGAACGCAGCACAGCCGACGGGGATTGGGCACCCATCGGCTATACAGTGTGTGCGTGCGTGCATGCGGGGGGTGGGAGGCACGCACGCCTGCGTGGGTGTGTGTGTGTGTGTGTGTGGGGGGAGCTGCGCATGAGCAGGCAATATCTTATCGCTGCTCACTCAAGCGTAGTTCTCCCTTGGAACTGTATGCCACTGCATTTTGGAGCTTGTCATAGACAGCTCCAGCATGCATTGGCTTACAGGGGCCACGCCTGCCAACACACTGACTGAATTGGAGGAGAAGGTGACACACCTCCGAAATCTCCGATGATGGCACTATGTTTCTTGCACATGTGTGCAAGCAAACATAAAAATGTAATAAAAATAAGCAAAAAGCTGGTGTCACCCTGGAATGGGCTGCCTCTGGAAGTTATTGTAAGCATGAATAAGCAACAGTTCAAACAGAAGTTGGATAGGCACATATTGGAGGGAAACGTTATATAGTATTATGAGTAAATAAGGACAGGCGCTTCAAATATGGGCTGACCACCCCCTTGGCTCCTAAACACTTTAGAATGAACCTTAGCATTAAGACAAAATGGCAAAAAAAATCCAGAACAGAGCATTGAGGACAGGTACACATATAAAGGATAAATAAAAATGAAGTTTTCATGATACAAAAATGGTGTCTGTCCTCAGTTTATATAAAGTCCATCTGCTCCTAGTCTCCTTGAATACCAGAAGGTGATTCAAGAAATCATACATCTGCTTTTATAGACAATACAAGGAGTCTATAACTGTAATCCATTGAGTTATAGTGGGCAGGTGAGGCTTGAGCTATAGCCTAGTGACCATATTTTTTGCCCTTGCTAATAAAATAAATAATAGCTTCAGCTGTTGACCTCTGATATGTGCTGTAGGCAGAACTATGGGTAACAGAAATAGCAAAGAGGAGTAAGCAGGTCTGGGCAGGCAAACATTCCCCCAAGAATATGTACTATACCTTCCAAGATGAATGTCAGGATCGGGCAACTCCAAAATGTATGTACCTGATCAGTCCTGTTTTCTCCCAGGGTAGAATTTTCATGTTTTATGAGGTGGAAGAGCAATATCTAAGAGCAGACCTTACAATATTTTGGAGGGAGGAAGAGGACAATAATTGTAAAGTGTTGGACTGGATATGGACAATGACAAATTTAAAAGAGCAAAGCCACTCAATGGCACTCTGAAAGTCATTTAGGAAGGTGGTGGGACTGAAATTGATGGGGGGTTGTTTTATTTGTTTTAAAACTATGAGAGGGAGCGTGCTTGCTGGGGGCAGAGGGCAGTTTGTAGTCAATATGAAGTTAAGCACAAGAGGTGGCAGTGGATGGGTTTGAGAGTTTGCCAACCTGATGAATCAGCTTTGGTGCTTGGGGAAGGAATGTTCGGTATACAAAAATATAGGAAAGGGACAACTAAGGAAACAAAATTGTTGGGGCAGGAAAAGAATGACAGAATACTGGATAGACTTAAGAAATTAAAAAGAAGCTAAGGTAAGAAAAGGGAAACGCTAAAGACTATTTATGCAGAATGTGGAAGCTACATGAGGGAAGAGAGAAACAGAGAAATAGAGAAAAAAATCACAATGATGCTGCAGATCATACATTTTTAAATATTTTATTGTTTATATGTTTCCTCGGGACAATGTTGTATTGGAAAAAAATTGGAAGGGTAGATGAGGGATGTGTGGGCAAGACAAGGTTTAAGGCTGCTGCTACTCAGCTAAAAATTTCATTGAGGGACGAGTAGCTTTACTCAAAGAGCACCAGTGCAGCTTCAGAGTTTGTTTGTTTTTAAGAATAAATGGCGTGACCTTTTTAAATACATTAATCAAAGTAAGCAAATACTTATTTAAGGACTGCACTTTAAGTGACTGAATCAAATTTTGGCTCCATTTAACTGATGGCCCTATCTCTTCACACTTCCCTAGTTTGGCAGCCATCCCCAATGTGTCAACATTCTGTGATGAAATTGTTTGTGAAGCATTGCAAATATCATACATATTCTTCCTGGAGTGGGTGGTGGGGCTATGATGGCAGGGAGGGACTACACTGGAATTTAAAAACTGGAATCAGGCATAGCTGTTAAAGGGCAGAATCACGTAAATGAGAGGAGGGAGAATCTTGTTGCCATTAGGTCCAGGGTGGGGAGGATGAAAGACAGCATTACCACCATTTAGAGGGAGGGAGGAAGATGCACAGAGAGCATTTCTGCCATTAGGTAGGTGGCGGATGGAAAGGAGAAAGCATTTATTTTACTAAGTTGGGGAGGAGGAGGAGGAAAGGAGCAGAAAGCATTGCAGCCTTTTGGTCTGGGGTGAAGGAGATAGCTTTGCTGCCATTATCTCCTCTGGGGGAAGCTGTCTCACATAGAAATATAGACAGTGAGACTACAGAGACAAAAGAAAAAAGTAAAAAAAAAGCCAGCTGATCCACCATGAGAGGCCAGTGTAAGCGCATCAAGGTTCCATGACTGCATGCCATGTTCAGGTGTGATTCTGGGATCAAAGGCTAGGCTTTCAGGCTAGGGCAGGGAGGTGTATATAAAAGAAAATGAACAAAAGATAAAGCCAAGACATGAAAGATGATAACCAAGCTAAAGATTTAGTCTAAATGGGAAAACTAAACTAGGAAAGAGTGAAGCAGAAAAAAAGAGAAATAATCATACTAACACTTTAGATGCTTAATGTTTTATATTTTTAATGTATGGTGATTTTTGGGGTGACAGCATGGGGAGCCTCTGTGTCCCCCAAAACCCATCATCCCAACTACAACTGTGTATGGGGCCCCAGATAGGTGTTTAAAGAACAGGGGAGTCTTGGGTGCTCCATGGCTAGGCTACTTCAGGCTCACCCTTGGGAAACAATTATTTAGCTGTACATTTACTGCCAGCAGGTTGGGTGGGGGATGCCTGCCAGTAGCCATTAATGTTGCATACAGTTTCCTTAAGCCCTAATTAGATGTATATAAATACAGAGAGCCAGAAGAGTTACTGAAAACCATGGGAAATTATGTAACTTACATTTATGTGGTGGGAGTTAGGAGTTCTCCTTACAGGTCATCCTTGCTGGATCCCCCAAAACTGTAATGCTGGCTCTGTATTATTTATTTATTTATTTATTTATTTATTTATTAATAATAATAATCTTTATTTAAGTGCGTTTCATAATATCAAGGCACTGTACTTTAAAATTGGTAAAATCAACAATAAAATCAGCAATACAAAACAATAAAAACAGTCTGTAGAGATCCTTATCAATAAATTAATTAAGATAAGCCTGATGCCTCAAAAAGGTTTTGAGTGCCTGTTTAAAGCCCCCACGGTCATGCACTCCTGAAGCTGATGGGGTAGAGAATTCCAGAGGGCTGGGGCCGCATACATAAATGCACAGGCCCCTGAAGATTTTAAAGATACCCTTGGAATCTCTAGCAACCCCTCATCAGCCAAACGGAGCTGTTGCTCAGGGCAATAAGGTACCAGGTTGTCAGGGCCAAGTCCAGGTAGGGCTTTATATATCAGTAATCTGACTTTGAAGTTGATACGCCACTGAATCTGCAGCCAGTGCAGTTCACGCAGCACCGGCGTAATATGAGAGGACCAGAAAGTCCTTGTCAGCAACTGTGCCGCAGCATTCTGCACTAGCTGCAGGTGGCGGATATCAACCCCTGGTAGCCCTAAGTAAAGGGAATTGCAATAATCAAGGCGTGAGGTCACAAAGGTGTGGATCAGTATGGGCAGGTCACCGGTCAGAACAAGGTGCATGATCCTGGCGATGTTCCTAAGATGGTAAAAGGATGATTTGATGACTGCCGACACCTGAGATCGCAGTGTCAGCCTGTCATCAAGCACCACCCCCAGGTCCCACACCCATTTGGAGGTAAAGAGTTGGGAGCCTCCCAGAAAAAGTCCAGAGGGCTGACCAGCGCCCAAGCCCTCTATCCAGTGACCCGGATCCACAACCATCACCTCAGTCTTTCCCAAGGTTGAACTTTAGCCAGCTGGAATTTATCCAATCCTGGATTTCAGTAAGGCAGTTGTTAAATATTGAGAGAGCACTATCCTGGTCAGGTGCAAAAGACAGGTAGAGCTGGGTGTCATCAGCAAAGCAGTGAAACCTCAGCCCATACCATCTTACAATATCTCCGAGGGGCAGCATGTACACCATGAACAACATGAGAGATAGCACTGAGCCCCGAGGGACCCCACATGATAGAGAGAGAGGGTCAGAGAAATAAATCCCAGACTCCACTCTCTGAATTCTGCCAGTGAGGAAAGATTTAAACCACCACAGGACAGTACTAGTCCGGCCACAGATGAACCTCAGGCGCTCAAGCAACACCCCATGGTCCATGGTGTCAAAAGCTGAAGAGAGATCAAGGAGCACCAAGATGGATCAGCTTCTCTGATCTCTAGCCATCAGGAGATCACTGAGCACCTGAACCAGCACAGTCTCGGTACAATGCCTCTTTCGAAAACTGGACTGGAGAGGTTCATAGATGTTATGGATGGTCAGGTGGTTCTCCAACTGCACCGCCACTACTTTCTCAATAACCTTCCCTATAAAGGAGTGGTTTGAGATTAGTCTGTAGTTGGCCAGAGAGTCCGGGTCCAAAGAAGCCTTCTTCAGGAGGGGTGTCACCACCACCTTCTTCAGGGAGCTGGGAAACTCACCCAAATCAAGGGAGCACCAGACTATCTGTGCCAGAACTGGGCCGATAATGTCACAACAACCCATAATTAGGGATGTTGGGCCCGGGTCCAAACTACAGCATGTAGGATGCATACTCTGGACAATCAGCATGACATCCATGAACTCCGGATGGTCAAAGGTGCTCCAGGAAACAAGGGGGACAGTGACCAAGTACTGAATAATAGCATTGCCCATAGAGTGAGTCAAGAGGATCTCCGCACTGATGTCAGCCACCTTATTCACAAAGAACCGAGCAAGCTCATCGCACTCCACTTGCAAAAAGGCTCTTCGAGACTGCATACAGGCTGGGTTGCACAGCCTGTCCACAGTCCGAAAGAGCAGGGCCAGTCGGTTCTATGTGGCAGCAATCTCCCCGGACAGGAAATCTGCCTTCTTATGGGAGATTGTTGATTGATTAATATGCTATAGAATTTTAAACCTTGTCACAGAGCTTGACCTCACTGTGCCACAGAAGTTCAGAGTCTGTGCCACAGAAGTTAGTCTATAACAATGCAGAGAACAGGGGGCTTGGTTACAACAGATTTTTAAATACCCTTAGTCAAGAACCCATATTGGGTTCTGCCTACCAGTGTAGTTTCCCCTGGGTTGTTTCTTTTCTTGTGCAGGTCATAGGCATGGCTGTCTCCCACTGGAATATCTGGAGGTTTCTGGTGGCAACCTTGTTTTCTCTCTGAGGGCAGCAAGAGTTTCCAGATGAGGAGAATGTAACCCCAGGCCCAGCGTGGGTCACTTGGCATGGACTGTTCCTTCCCAAGTTCCTGCCATATGTGACTGCCTCTGAGTATAAAAAGGAATGGGCCATATTCTAGAAGGAGAAGCCTGCTAGAGAGAGAGAGAAAGAGCATGCTGAATACTGCTACAGGTACCTGGGAGCCCCAGGGCCTGCACCACTTTCCTGACCAGCTTAGCTCCATGCAGTCATGAACTAAAGAGGCAGGCACTTCCAGAAAGGGTATCACACTGGGGGTTTGGTTCACCTAGCAGAGTGTCCCCTGTGTGTAACAACAAGAGATGTGATAGTAAACTAGCAGTTCCAGTTCCTGTTGAGTTCAGTCTGTGAGACATAAAGAAAAATAAGGTACTATTTCTTTTTGGGGTCTTCTCTGCGTCTCAAGGGAAATAGGAAGAAGAAGAATATGCCAGCTGTTATTGTGGAATGATAGGAGACCCTAGACTGCTGCTAAGGTAAGGTTCAGGCACCCTGTTGGTTCTTCCTGAGTGTAGGCTCCCCTCCTGTACCAGAACAATTGCTCATGATTGTGCAGGGTTGTTGGAAGGTCCCAGAATGTCTTGACAGAGAACTGAATACCTGTCTGAGCACAACTAAGATGGTGTTTTTTGGTCAGAGATGTATTTAAGCCACATCAGTTTGCTGGGGTCCTTACCAGGTCTTCTTCCAGAGAAAGGAACTGTGTACTGTAGCTATTCTGCTCATAGGAGGGAGAAGTACTGCTGTGCCATTAGCCCCAAAACTGCTTGACTCAAATGCTTGTGGCTGACATTGTGTTATTTAAGGGGAAACAGTTTTTAATGGTGCCCCCACTGCCCATGTATGTCTTGTGGTCCCAGTTTTATAGGATAAGCCCTGGCCAACCTCTTTGAACAGCTGAGTGCCCCACAGAACTGCCAGCCTTGTTGGCCAGTTAATTCATTTTCTGTTAAAGTTAAACTGTTAAATTGTCAAAGCAAAACTTGGAATTCATCTCTCTGAAACTTCATGAGAACCAGCATGTCAAATTAAAGATGTTTCCAGAAAACTGGAACATAAGCAAAACTGCAATGCACCTAGTTTCAACTCTCTGACTAATCTAGGAAGCAAAAAAAGCATGCAAACAGTGGTAAGTGTCAACATTATCACATGTTCTGAAACTCAAAAACCGGTTCATTTTATTGGAATAACCTGTTTTCAGTGCCACCTTGTATTTCATTCATGGTTAGATAGCAGGAGGAATGTGTTAGTGCCCCATTTGCTAAAAACTAAAGCAGTTTGGTAGTCATTTCACTTTATTATAGCATGCTTAAGCAGGCTTCAGCTAATGGGAACTGAATGATGCAGCACTGACATGCTTTGTCTTTCAACTCTGGAAACTCGAGCTGAATCTTGGCTGGGGTCACGAAAGTGGTGTCAGGCCAAACCCTAGTGAAGAGTAGTCCATATCATTGAAATACCTCAACATTTCTCACAGCTCAAAGTCAGTGCTTATAAGATACCCAGAACTGAATATGCAAGGAAGCAAAATTAGTCTTCTCCAGTGAGGTCGGTGTGCTCCTCATTGGACATGGGTGCAAAAGCATCAATAAATTAGTCTAAGGAGACACAGTGCATCTGGCCATTTTGCTACTGACACAGTAGATAAGGAAAATCTGTACAGTGATCTGCTGCATTCTGTATTTGTTAAAAATACAGATTTTGTAATATAGTAACATAGTAATTTAAGGTCAGAAGGAACTCTAGGTGCATCAAGTCACCACGGTTTACCTATAGCACTGTGACATCCCCAACAGCGACAGACACAATGCCGAGTGTAGGCATTGTACCGTCAGGGATGCTGGTGTGTTTTCTTTGGGGGGATTTGCCCCCCCCCACACCCCACAGTCTCTATTTATACAACTCCAAGTTGGAATTGTCTCAGGGAGAGGGCAAAACACTGGGAGATGTACTGCCGGTATCTGTGGGGACCATCACAGTGACCCAACACTTTTTGTCAGATTCTGTCACTGTGATGGGCTTCGTGGTGGCGGTGTCAATGTGCGGTCAGCATACCAGTCACTACCACACCCACCCCACTTCATAAGCATGGATGGTGTAAGTAGAAGTGGGCAAGCCAAGAATTTTTCACTTGGGGCCAAGCAAGGATGGAGCCAAGGATTTGGCTTGACTTTACGAACCAAAACATGGGCCAAGCCTTGGCTACTGCTAGCTGTTTTCTACATAGCAGTTGAATGTTTCAAACACTATACTTACTGCTCAGGCTGGCAAAAAGGCTTACTTTGATCATACTTGGCTTGACTTGGCCTTGGCTCTTAGCTGCTTATAGAGGTCGAGCCAAGCCGGGCACTAAGCTCGAGTCAGGCTCAGGCCTGCTCTGGCTTGCCCACCTATAAGTGTAGTAAGCTGTGGAAACAAATGCCATTTTATAGGTAATCCTTACCCACTCTATGACCCAGAGTACCCAGTGGTACCCTCGGTAAGGCTGAACTTTTCCAAGCTTACCTTACAGGCCTGTATGGCATTCATGTCCACTGGAAGAAAAAATGTCTCCTATTGTTATCGCTGAATTTAGCGCCCCGAGCTTCAGCATATGACCCCACATCCTGATGTAGGACAGCAGGTCAAACATCTCTCAGTGTTCAATCTTGTCAAAGTGATTTATTTATTAAAAAAAAATAGTATGTGCTTATAAAATGTACAGAATAACAGTATCATTTTAAACTATTTTAAAAGTATATACTTGGGATTATACTTAATAAAAATGAAAATGAAATGAAGATACTTGGGTTTGAGGCAGAAGTAGACCATGAGGTCCTCCTATACTGTCCACAGTAAACAATATGTATAGAATAATGGCTGGGTAGGTGGTTATAATGAGAATTTTGCACACACACCTGAGGTGTGGGAATACTGCATAAACCCTGAGAGCAAAGCTCGAGGGATTTGTAAAGGCATCCCACACTGAAGGTGTGTGTAAAATTTTAGTTTTACACACCTACTCAGCCTTTATTTTATATAATTCCCGGGGATAATTTTTTCACCACAACAATTATATAAAATAAATATCTATCCCTGTGGAGCCACGGACCACTCATGTTAGACCACAGTCCATGGTCAGAGATAGCTCATGAAAGAAACATTTCCTTTGTAATAAAATAAGCCCAGTTTCAATTGGCCCAGTGGTGCAAGAATTGAGGTGCTGGATGCCACACCTTGTGCCATGCCGGTGACCCGGGTTTGGAAGTGAGCTCAGGCTGCCGGGGGTTGGCAGGGGAGAGAGAGGATTGAGCATCCGCAACAGTTCTTCTCTCCCGGGGTGTGTGTGGGCATGTCCTCCCACTTTCTTGGCTGCCCTCCTGGTGGAGGATAGGGAGCAGTGCCAGACCACTGGAGACAAGTAGTGCGGCAACATGATACATGTGCCTCCATGCATGCGCACTCATGACTGTGAGGGGCAGGGAACACAGAAAAATGAGAAAAATGGCTACCAACTCCATGAAGTCCCTGCCCACTTGGTGGTGCACTGCCCCCCCCCAAGACTGCCCATAACTGCCAAGTAATCAGGGCTCAGGGTCGGCGGGAGGCAGACAACTGGAAGGGGAGATGGATATTGTCGGCAGACGAAGGAGGATAAACACAATATGGAAAAAAGCCCAGTTTAAAAGTAAAAATTCTTTTTCTAGCCCAATTTTGTTTCTTGTTTTGTACTTACTGGTGACTCTGAGTAGCAGTGAAGTGTTCAGTGCTTTGGAGTGGTGGACAGGGCAGAAGAAGGGAACAGTGGTGACTAGCACATGCGCAGAGTCAGGGAAACCTGGTGCCTGTTTGCCATTATAACCAGCTGGTTATAACAGAACATTATAACCAGGTTTCCCTATGGGAAAATGCTCCCTGGTTATTATGCAGGGAATAATGTATGGGTGACTATACACAGTAAGCCTGTGTTTCCATCGAGGGGTTAAAACAACAGTGTATAGACCTTGAGAATGAAGCTCGAGAGGTCCATGCTGTTATCTCTACCCTGAGATGGAAGCACAAGGCAATTTGCATATGGTTGCCCATATTTTATTTGTTATAGCGTATGGTTTTTAAAATAAAGGACAGAACACAAGTAATAAAGTTTCTAAGAACAAAGATTCTATGCCATGAGAGATTAAATGAGGGTAGATTCTAATTAGCTAAGGATCTATGCTTCCTAAAACTCCCAAAGTGTTGAGAGCTCATACTCTGTGCCAGCTTTTCTTTTTATTTTAACAATTAATTGAGCTAGTACAGAATCGAGTTCTACCACTGGTATAGTGGAGATTTCCATAGTTTCACCTTTGTCTAAAAGGAACAAGGTGACAAGTTTAATGTCTGAGGAAGTCTTTTGTGCTATTTTTAGTTTACTGGTCCAAAATTAACCTCGTACTTCGATGCAGACAAATGCTGCAATAGCAACAGCAAATAAGATGATGTGGACAATAAACAGGAATATTATATCCAGAGATAAGGATGCGTTGTTGCCACTATATAGAGTATACGTTTGTCTGCACATGGAGTACGCACTGCAGCTATGGTACCCTTACAAAAAGACAGATAGAGATAACCTGGAGAAGGTGCAAAAGAAGTCTACGAAGTTTATAAAGGCACTGGAACACAAACAGAATACAGTGAGTGTTTACAGATGCTAAACTTGATGTCACTGGAGACTAGGCATATTGGGGGAGGCCTTTTATTCATGTATGACGTAATGCAGGATCCGTACTTACTGACAGAACTAGGAATAGCATTCAAACCATCTGTCAAGGACACAAGAGAACATCCCTTACACATTCTAGAAAAAGGTTTAAACAAAATAAAAGAAAATTCTTTTATACAATGAGAGTGGTGAACCCATGGAACTCGTTGCCATTAGACTGCATTATCAGTAAAACAAGATCAGAATTTAAAAGCAAATTAGATAGACATATTTTATCCAGCAACCTTCTTAATTATTACCATGACTGAGCTATAGGAGTTATCATGGGTGCAATGCCTTCTCGCTCCTTAAACATCCTAGTATGAACTCCTAGTTTTCTCTGTCAGTCACCTTTTTTGGAGAAAACTGTGGATGACATAGTTCTGGGTAAAACGCAAAAACGATCTGTGAGTGCTGTTCAGAAAGTGAAAGTGCCAGCAGGAGTAAGTGCAAGGGGAGCTCAACTGCAGTTGATTTTAGAACGCACACAATAACTTTAGAGTGCACAACAAGCTTTTTAGGCTGCCTCATTTTAGTGCACAATAAGTCCTAACCCTAACCATACACTATAATATTATTGCAGAGGTGCTCCTTCTAACATCAATTTGTCAGTTTTTCTCTTGATAATAGTTTTTTTCAGACTATCAATGCAGTTAAATATTTGTTAATTATCTTCTGACACTTTCACAAGAAAACCATAAGAAATCAAGTAAAAGTAGGGGTTGCAAGAGTAAAGTGAAATGGTTGCAATGTAATTACGGGCACGAGATGAATGAAAATCAAGTTGTAAGCAACACAGTTTCTGCTTAAATAATGTCCAGTGTTACCAAAATTCAGAAAACATGAAAAATAAGTGTTGTCACTTTTTTCAAACCATCATGTAATTTTATTTATTCAACAGGTGTGGACCCAAAATCCATTACATAAGTATTGATTTATGAGCTACTGTGTACATACATTTCAGTTAACTAAATGTGTTTAATTAAGAGTGCGGAGTGGCTACAGCAGTTTTGGTTTCTTTAATAAAAGAAAAAAGGATTTTTTTCTGCATGTTTTGTTTCATAGAACAGAGTGTTTTTGGAGAAGCAAGCAACCAGGGCAAGTGGGAGTATGGTCTAAATTTCATTTAAGTACACTGTAGTCACGTCATGAATATCTATGTACAAAGTAGCCACATCATGATGCATCATCAGCATTTATGTACATCGTAGAAATGTCATGATGCATTTATATAAATAATAGACATGTCATAATGACATGTCTAACCCCCCCCATCAGCACTATTTCTAATCACAACTTTAAGTTTCTTTCTAAACCAACCACTCATTCCCTCAGCCTCTCCTTCTCCCTCTGTACCTGGTTATCCACATACAGTATGCCACCATAACGGCACCATCTGTTTAGCAGGACCAGTCAATTCCCAAAACTCATTGTTTCATTTTTGAATAGGTACCTTGGCTTTTCTTCATTCATGCATGTTGTAGCAGCTCTCAAAGATGGCCACACTCCCACTTGCCCTGGTTGCTTGTTTCTCCATAAACACTCTGCTCTGTGAAACAAAACATGCAGAAAAAATCCTTTTTTATTTTATTAAAGAAACCAAAATTGCTGTAGTCACTCCACACTCTTAGTTAAACGCACAATGTGTCTCCTGCTCGCTTCGTTCCCTCATTTCTCTCTTGAGGAAAAAAACAGCAATGAGCAGAACAACCTACCTAAGCATACATAACTACCCCACTCCAACTATCACAATAACAGTCCACTTCTGCTGGAATCTCACCAGTAATGCCAAAAACACTCTGCCACATGTTCTGCTCCCTAAGCAGATATGTACCCTGCATTTTCTTATGTTTTGCTCTCTGGTACTTTGTTTCGAGTTTCCACTCCAGTCTGCTCACTCCAGCTTCCTAAAGCATTCCTGTTACTGTCCCCAAAAAATCCAGTTTACCATTTGCAATCACCAGTGCAGAGTAGGTGCCAGTAGATACAGGAAGCTAGTCTGTAGGAAAACACAAGATTCAAAGAAGTTCTACCGCACAAGCAAGACACAAGGAATGTGGGCTCTGTATAACAATTCCAGCTATATTGGAGTAATCCCACAGAATTTGCCAGCTTCACTGTTAGCCACCAACTAGCCCCGGCACTTCAGAAATCTATACCTTCATCAGGGGGTGTAGCTCAGGACAGCATTCAACCATTTATATACACTAATCAACTTTGAAAATAAATGCAGTAATTAAATAAACATGCGCATAATTAATCACTTTAAGTACATCAGTGTAAAAAAAGAGAGGTGTGTGCAGTAAAAAACAATGTCAAAAAGTAAAAAATAACAACAGAGTTAATTCTGTAATTTCTTTCAAGCTGTCTTGAGGCAACATTTAAGATTGAGGCTATAGCACAAAATTGTAACAATTAACTTAATTCCATACATTATTTGCCACAGAATATGCTTTGCACAGTATAAAGCTACAAAAGGTGCTGACCAATGAATATACAAGTTATTCAGCTAATCAAAGAGGGTTAAATAGAAAGAAATCAGAAAGAATCAAGAGGGTACATCGAATCAGACTTGGGGATCTGAGCTCCTAAATTCAGGCCCTGTGGTTTCAACTGGAGCAAGGATACAAAAACAAGGGGGGGTGGAAAGGGGAGAAAATGGGGAGACAAAAGGTTAAGGTAGGTAATGTGGGAAAGGATGTGGGAAAAGGGAAACGGGAAAAGTATGGGGATAGGGTGGATAACGATCAACCACTGCCATCATCAAATAGAGTGCCTGTAAGGAAAAGGAAAAAGAGGCACAATTAAAACCTGGAACCAACTCTGCACAGTGAGTATCATATATACAGCATTCAGTAATTTAACATGGATATGGTTTCAAATCCAATTTATCATTTGGACCCCAAGGTTTGACACTATTTACAGAGAAGATCCAATAGCATTCTTTCTTTAAAAGTTCATTCTTTCTGTCCCATCTTCTAAATGTAGTCCATACATGGTCTAGGCCCATAAATTTCAGTAAACCTACATTCAGTTCATGCTTTGACAAAAATGGGTGCCCACAGGAGTATCTAAGCATTGACTGGTTATGGATCTAACTTGTTCCTGGATTCTCTGCTTAATGGGGTGCACAGTTTTACCTACATAGATATGTTCACAAGGGCACCAAAGTATGTATACTATGAATGCAGTGTCACCAGTAATGCACTGTCTGATATTTACCTTTTTACTATAATCCCTAGGATGGGAAAAGGTACCCCTTTGTTGTGCATGTTTGCATGTTACAGCGCATGCATTGAAAGAACCCATTAGGTCTCTGTTGTAACCATGTAGTTCTTGGTTCAGAGGGTATTCTTGGGAGTCTGCTGTGAACCAATAAATCCTTTAGATTTATTGATCTTTTCAAGGACACTCCAAGTTTAGGCCCTATGGCAGTGGCAAAAAGGTTGTCACTGCTTAAAATCTGCCAATTACGAAAGACAACATTCCCAAACCTCTCTGTCATTTCATTAAATTCAGTGACAAAGGTGACTGGAGCACATGTATTCTCATAATCATTTATCAACCCTGTATCAGTTTCTCCCTGTCTAATCTGAGTGCCTTCTCCTTCGCAGTGTTCAGTAGTTCCACCTTGTAACCTCTGCAAAGAAACCTCTCTTTGAGCTCATCTGCCTGGGTATTAAAATCATCTAGACTTAAACAGTTTCTTCTAAGCCGAACCATCTGGCTGTAGAGGATGGATTCTTTTAATTAGCAGGATGTGCACTATCTGCTTTCAGCAATGCAGTGATAGCTGTGGATTTTCTGTGGCATCTGGTCTTGATCTGCTCCCCTGATACTGAAAAAAAATGCAATGCCTAGAAAGTTCAATCGTTCAGTACCCATATTGTAGGTACATTTTAAATTAAGATTATTGGCATTCAAAAAAATCTATGACATTGGGGATATCTTCCAGATTACCCTCCCAGATATACAAGCAATCATCTACTGTATCTACATATACAAATGTTTTATGAATTTTTTATATGGTTTGTTGTTACCATTAAGTACATTCCCAAGTGTGCTAGGGTGTGTCTGAGGTACTTCTGCAGGGGTATCATGCAGTGTACCACCAGGCCTGATGTATCTAGGGTTGGGGAGAGGGTAACATTAAGGACCCCAGCAAGATTAACTGTCCCTTTGCTAGACCCAGTATAGAGTAGCTAGGGTTACTGAAGAATCATATAGCCAGCCTGTTGCAATGGCAAAGTGGCCTTCTGGATCAGTGACCTGATTCTGTAGCTCGAACAGTAACCCCCCATGGTATCAGGA
Organism: Neoceratodus forsteri; assembly: GCA_016271365.2. Lineage (NCBI taxonomy): Eukaryota > Metazoa > Chordata > Ceratodontiformes > Ceratodontidae > Neoceratodus > Neoceratodus forsteri. Next base: position 840,285,669 of record CM028131.1, read on the forward strand.
TCGCCATAACTCTCTGACAACCTGAGCAATGTGAGGAAGCTACAACAGTTTGAAACCCTAATATTAAAAATTTGGCACATTTGGAGGCTGGGAGGTGGGTCTCCTGCAGGAACACTATGTCTGGTTTATCTCTTTTCAATTGTTGTATGATGTGGTACCTTTTGATGGGACTATGGATCCCATATATGTTATTTATTTATTTACTTAAACGTTGATAACCAGAAAAAGCACCATGAGCCGAGGCTCAGTTCCAGGTGTGACCCGAGGGAGGGGAATAAATGGAAGAAAAGGCACAAAGGCAGCATAAAAACATGTAGAAAAGAGAACAAGTCAAGGGTCGGGGTTACAAGAGCCATATGCAGTAAAAAAGCACACAACAACATTTCAACATTAAATGGAACAGTTTAGAGTCACATGCTCAAGAGAGAGGGGGGTTAGGTTATACAAGCTCCCAAAAAGCAGAATAGCACATAATTAAGATGGTAAATGTTGGGGGCATTGGGAGCAAGGCTGATAGGGAAGATGTCTTAGAAGCCTCTTGAGAGTAGAGGGGAAGGCACATGAGTGGAAGTCAGAGGATAGTTTGTTCCAGAGGGAAGGGAAGAGGAAGAGGAAGGAAAATGCAGATTGTCTGGAGACAGAGTGAGGGAGAGGGACAAAAAAAGAGTGAGAGTCTATGTGATGAAGGGAGTAATTTGAGGGGACAGCTTGGGAGAGCCAGGAGGAAATTGAAACAGAATTTATCTACAAAAGTAGCGCAGTGCACCATTCGCCTGTGTGGTAGGGGAGTTAGGGATAAGGGTGGATAGAGAAAACAGTGCTGAGTGAGGGGGGAGAGGCAGTGGCAAAATGACAGAAGGAGTTTAGGAGAATGTCAAGTTTGCCTGGTGGGGTCAGGCAGTACCTCACACCACATCAACATAGTTCAAAGTTGGTAATATCATTCTGGAGACCAGCTCGCGATGAGTTGGGAGAGGAAGGCTGGCTTTGTGATGGTAAAGGGCACCTAGTTTGGGTCGGAGTTTGGCACAAATAGCATCAACGTGGGTGGAGAAATCCAGGTTTTCTTTGAACCACACCCCTAGCTACTTGAAAGCTAGGATGTTCTCAAGGATGGGTCCATCCAAGGCAGAAAAAGTGTGTGGGAGGGTTTGTAGGGTGGCCAGCTTTTGTCTGGAGCTGAAGGTCATGGCCACAGTTTTTTTGACATTGAGTTTAAGTTTGTTGTCCCTGAACCAGGACTGTACTCTGTTGAAATCATCCTGGAGGGGGGGACTATATGCTAGTGACAGAGGGCCCCAAGTGGAAGAGAATAGTGTCATCAGCATGCATGTGAATTTCCGCTGACCTACAGACTGAGAGGAGGTTATTAATAAATAGATAGAAGAGGATAGGATCAAGGATGGAACCTTGGGGGATGCCGGAGAGGATAGGGAGTAGGGAAGAGAGAGCATCACCAATCAGAACATATTGTTCCCTGTCGAGAAGATAGGGGTGGAACCAGTCTACAGTGGGTTCAACAAGACTGACAGAGCCAAGAGTTGTAGCAGGAGGAGGTGGGAGATGGAATCAAAGGCTTTCACAACGTCAATGAAAATGGCAGCTGTAATATGGCTCCTGTCCATCGCAGTGAATATAGAGTCGGTGATATGCAGCAGAGAAGAGATAGTCGAGTGATACTTCCTAAAGCTGGACTGGACGGGGAGAGAGTGCTGGATCTGGCAAGGTAGTCTGAGAGCCTAGAATGAATTAGTGATTCATGTAATTTAGCTAGGGAGGGGGAGAGGGAGATGGGCTTGTAGTTTCCAAGGGAGGAGGGGTCCTCTCCTTTATAGAGGGAAAGGACTTTAGCTGATTTCCAGGCCTTTGGAACAGTGGAGGAAGAGAGAGAAATGTTTAGGATATGGGTAAACACGGTGGCAATGGCAGAAGCAGAGAGGTTGGGAAGCCTGGGGTGAAGACCATCAGGGCTAGACTTAGAGGGGTTTAGGGCAAGAAGGGCAGAGTAGATCTCTTGAGGAGAGAACGGGGGGAAATTGTGGTCAAAGGGCTGGTCAGGTGCAACATGGTGGGTCGAGGGGTGTGGGAGAAATGAAGGTGAACTAGTGTCTGGGAGAACACAAGTAGTAAAAAATTTGTTGAAGAGCACGGCCACTGAGGCAAGGTCAGAGACAGGGGACCCATCAACATTGAGCACAGGGGATGTGTGTTTGGCCGGAGGATCTAAGAGAGAGTGGAGAACCTTCCAGAAGGATGCTGGAGTCTGTTTATTTTGTTGCAAGTGGCACCTGATGTAATTTGCCTTAGAGAGACGTATGGCCTTGGTGCAGTTATTTCTGAGGGCCCTGTATTCTTGCAGATCAGACTGGAGGAGGGAGAATTGATAGCATCACCAGGCTTTATCCCTGGCCCTGCAGTTGGCCAGTAGTTCAGCTGTGATCCAAGGGTGATGGTGTCTCTTTACCCTGGTTTTCTTAAGGGAGCATGGTGATTCTAGATGCATAGGAGGAGGTTGGAGAAAAGAGATAGGGCAGAATCGACATCCCTTGCAGAGTAGATTGGTGCCCAGTCTGCCATAGAGAGATCGTGATGCAAGGCAGTGATGTCTAGTGCGTGAAAGGGACAGGACCAAATGTATTTAGGTACTGCATGGGGGGTGAATCTTTCTTACGCAGTAAGTGATACAATGATCACTAATAGCATCAGGGAGTACTCCAGCAGCCATAATACAGTGGGGATGAGAAGTTAGAACCCAGTCAAGAAGAGTGTGATTATGGGAGTGTGGGTTTAGGTGAGTAGGTTCATTGATTAGTTGAGCAAGGTTTAGGGCTTCTACTTTAAGGATTGTGGACTTGGAAGCAGGCAAGAGCCAATCAAGGTTGAAATCCCTGAGGAGCAGCAGCTCACCGCTGGATGTGAGAGAAGAGATGAAGGAGACAGTGGATATCAAAGTGTCAGGAGAAGTTTTTGGAGGAGCATAGAAGGTGCCAACAAAGAGCGGGGCAGCTGAAGGAGTGGACAGCTGTGCTATAATTACCTCATGGGAGGAAGTCTGGGCCTCCTTGAAGATGATGGAACAAGAGACAGATTGCATAATGTACAAGGCAACACCACCACCACGCTTGCCTCGGTCTTGTTAAACTAGGTTAAAGTCCAGGATGGAGACATCATAGTCAGGGATTTTAGACGAAAGCCAGGTTTCACTTACACAAAGGATGACTGCAGGGTATTGGGAGACCTATACTTTAAGCAAGTCAAGTTTGGGAAGTAGGCTGTGAGTGATTAAGTGAAAAGACTTGAGTCATTTTGGCAGGGGGGAGAAGATTGCAGTTACAGCAGTGTGTGCTGGTGCTGCAGCTGAGGAGTTAGACAGAGGACCTGAGTTGGTGAGGACATCACCAGAAAGGAGAAGGAGAAACAAAAGAAGAGGCAGGTGGGGGGATACTTAGATTTCCTTTGGGAACAAGAGTGGGTAGGAGGAGTGGGGATGTGAGGTGGAGCAGAACCTCAAGATTCAGAAGCGAGGAGGGGAGTAGTCTTGGGTGGATGGAAGGAGAGGGAAAGGGGGAGGGGTGTCAATGATAGGGGCAGACAGGTTAGGGATGAGAGAAAGGGAATGGGAGAAAGAGAAGCAATAAAGGGGGAGAGGAAAAGGAGGAAGATAGAGGGTGGTGGGGGAATAAAGGATGTGAGGGTAAGTGACAAGGAAAAGAGAAGCAGGATGTGAAGGTTAGTGTCAAAGGAATGGAGAGCCATGGGGGGAACAGAGAGAGAAAATCATGGGGAGGTAGATAGGTGCTGACATGGTGAGGGGATGGGGAAGGAAAAAAGGTAATAAATGGAAGACATGGAAGAAGGCTAGAGAAGAGATATGGAAGTGAACTGAGGAAGAGAACAGGGGAAAAAGAGGAAGAGGTATAAAGGAGTGGCAGGTAAACTGAATGAAGAATAGGACAGAGAAATTCAGAAAAGCACTGGGCTGAAGTGCAAACAACTAACTTAGTTTATCCTGTCAAAAGTGTTGTAGTGCAGGGTAGAGAAGGAGGAGGGATTATACTGATAATGGTGGGTAGAGAGAGACAAAAAATAGGAGTAGGTAAAAGAAGGAGAGGTCACTTTAAAGGGTGGTGACTATGAGCACCACAGAAGGGGCGGGTGGATTTGGCAACCCAAGAGCATTTAAAGAGTGCTGGGGGGGGAGGAGGGTGGGTGGGAGAAAATTCTGCCTCTAAGCAACAGCCTAGCTGAGCTCAGAAATTGATTATTTGGTTTAGCGAGATGCAGAGAACTGTGAGAATCCGACTGGCCAAGAAATCAGTGCAGCAGGGAAAGTGGCCATTCAGGTGAAAAGCGTGGGTGTGCCTGAATTTCAAAAGTAGCTTGGGCAAACACCAGGGAGATGTCCATACCTTCAAGCAGAAGAGGGTAGAGAGGTGGCCGCAGCATGGGATTCTAGCTGCGCCACTGGCAGCAGAGAGGTACGCCTGGTCAGGGGTGAAATCTGGAGGAAAAGAAAAGGACACAGGTTATAAGGAACATAGAAACATAGAATTTGATGGCAGATAAGGACCGCTTGGCCCACCCAGTCTGCCCATTACCCTACCTAATGGATAAGCTGCAGATTCTAGTTAACCAGCAGCCTACTTCTTTCTACCCCAACCCCCTAGAATTGCCTTATGGCTGTCCCATGCATGTTTGAATTCAATCACTGTTTTTGACTCCACAACCTCCTCCAGAAGGTCATTCCATGCATCCACAACCCTCTCTGTGAAAAATACTTCCTTACATTACCTCTGAGCTGCCCCCCATCTTCAAATTGTGCCCCTTGTTCTTGCACAATTCTTTTTTGAAAGATGCCACCCTCTTGGACTTTGTTGATTCCTTGAGGTACTTGAACATTTCTATCATGTCCCCCTCTCCTCCTTTCTCAGAGGCTATGCATATTAAGCTCCTTAAGTCTCTATTCATATGTCTTCCGGTGCAGACCCTGCACCATTTGAGTTGCCCTCCTCTGGACAGCTTCCATCTTGTCTATGTCCTTATGAGATTGGGTCTCCAGAACTGCACACAGTACTCCAGATGGGGTCTCACCAGCTGTCTGTACAGAGGGATAACAACTTCCTGTTTTCTACTGGAGATGTCTCTCCCTATGCATCCCAGTATCCCCCCAGCCCTCCTTAATGCCCTCTCACATTGCTTGCCCACCTTAAAGTCATCTGATATGACTACCCCCAGGTCCCTTTCCATTTTTGTTGTTGTTAGTATCTCACCCCCCATTGTGTACTCTTCCCCTGGGTTTTTGTTTCCCAGGTGCATTACTTTGCACTTCTTAGCATTAAATCTAAGATGCCATACATTTGACCATTCCTCTAACCTTGCCAAGTCCCTTATCATCCTTTCCACCCCACCTTGTGCATCAACTCTGTTGCAAATCTTTGTGTCATCTGCAAAGAGACATACTTTTCCTTCCAGTCCCTCTGCAATGTCACTTATAAAGACATTGAAGAGGACCGGTCCTAATACTGAACCCTGCGGTACCCAACTAGTAACCCCCCTTTCTTCAGAGTGGACTCCATTTACTATTACTCTCTGTGTCCTATTCTCCAGCCAATTCTTTACCCAGGCTATCATCTGGGACCCACTCCCAGGCTGGCTAACTTGTATATTAATCTTTTGTGTGGGACTGAGTCAAATGCCTTGCTAAAGTCTAGGTAGGCCATGTCCACAGCCCCTCCTGATCTACTACTTTGGTCTCCCAGTCAAAGAAATCTATTAGATTCGTCTGGCATGACCTTCCTGCTGTGAATCCATGCTGTCTTGGGTCCTGTACCCTCTGGCCTCTAGGTACTCGACAATTCTTTCCTTCAGAAGTGATTCCATCATTTCCCTATCACTGAGGTTAAACTAACTGGTCTATAGTTTCCTGCTTCTGCCCTGCTCCCACTTTTGTGAAGGGAATCATCGGCCCTCCTCCAGTCCTCAGATACCACCCATCCTCCCATGATTTGTTAAAGAGGGTAGTCAGTGGTGTCACTATTTCTACCTTAGTTCTTTTAGAATTCTGGGATGAATCCCATCAGGCCCCATTGCTTTGTCCACCTTCAGTTTTAAGAGTTCTTTCAGAACCCTTTCTTCTGTAAATGGGCTGGTATCAACTTCTGTATCCAGAGTGTTTCTATTGTTTGTTTTAGGTACCTCCCCCTCTTCATTTGTAAATACTGAGCAAAAATATTTGTTTAGAATCTCTGCCTTTTCACAGTCACCCTCTGCCCACCCCCTCCCTTTATTAAGCCTCACTATCCCTCCCTTAGTCTTCCTTCACTCCCTGATATACATAAAAAGGTTTTATCCCTTCTAACTGAGTAGGCTATCTTTTCCTCAGTTCGGGCCTTTGCTGTTCTGGCTGCCTTCCTAGCTTCCTTTTGCTTTAACAGATACAATTCTCTGTCCTGCTCCTTCTGTGATTCCTTGTACTTTCTGAATGCTTTCTTTTTCTCTTGAACCTTCACTGCCACCTCCTTTGAGAACCATAGTGGTTTCTTACATCGTTTTGTTTTGTTAATTTGCTTCACACAAAGGCTTGTTACCTCTGTGATGGCAGTTTTTATTATTCCCCTTTGTTCTTCCACCCCTCCTTCCTGCCCATTTGCTAGTCCATTCCTTAGGCACTCACCCATTTTGGCAAAGTCAGCCCTCCTAAAGCCCAGTACTTTTGTCTTTGTATGGCTTGACTCTATTGCTGTGTTTATTGTGAACCATACTGTTCAATGGTCGCTAGTTCCCAGATGGCTACCCACTTCTACATCTGTGATCCTCTCTACATCTCCATTTGAGAGGACCGGGTCTAAGATTGCTTCCTCTCGAGTGGGTTCCAATACTAGTTGTCTAAGGCATGCCCCCTGTAGGGCATCTAGAATAACCCCACTCTTAGAAGTGGCTGCTGCAACTGCACTCCAGTTAACATCTGGCATATTCAGATCACCCATCAGCAATACCTCCCCTTTATTTGCCATTCTAAGTATACTTTCTATCATTTCCTTGTCCATTTCCTCCCCTGAGAGGGTCTGTATTCAACCCCTGTGTGGATTGTGGTGCCATTGCCTGCCTCCAAATTGACCCACAGTGCTTCCTCTCCTCCCTGTTTACCCTTTTGTTCTGTTGCTTTGATTCCTTCTCTTATGTAGAGAGCTACTCCTCCTCCTCTTTTACCCTCCCTGTCCCTCCTGTAGATAGTGTATCCTGGTATGTTTACGTCCCAGTCATGGTTCTGTGTGTACCATGTTTCTGTGACTGCCACGATATCCAGATGTTCCTCCTCCATCAAGGCCACTAATTCAGGAAAATTGTTACCCAGACTACGGGCATTGGTACTCATTGCTCTCCATTTTTTGATGGCTTTACCTTCTGTAGCAGCATCCCCCACTGACCTTTCTACCTTGGTCTTTTTCTCATTTAGTACCCTGTTTTGTAGAGGGAGGCTGGGATTTTCCTGCTGCTTATCAGTGCCTCCCCCCTTGACTAGTTTAAAAGCTTGCCAATAAAGCATTTAAACTGATTGCTCAAAAGACTTGTTCCCTTCCTGGACAGATGCAGACCATCCTGCCAGTATAGGCTGGTGTCCCTCCAGGTGGAACCCCAGTCCCCAATGAACCCAATCCCCTGTGCTCCACACCATTTTTTTAACCATTCGTTAAACTGCATGGTGCAAAGTACCCTCGCCTCACCCATGCCACTGACAGGCAGCACCTCTGAGAAGGATACTGTGTGTGATACTTGTCTTAAGCCCCTCCCCAACTCTACAAAGTCCTTCTGCACTGCTCTAATCTCATGATGAGCCAAGTCATTTGTCCCTAGGTGGACAATGATGTCTAACTCAGACTCCCGTGCAACTGTTCTCGTGATCCTAAGGATGCGCTTCCGTCCCTCCAAGCCATGGCACCAGGCAGGCACCTTACTTCAGTTTTCCCTGCTCCCCCCAGTTCTATCCCCTAATAATTGAGTCCCCCACCAGGAGCTGTTTCCTTTCCCTGTGGTGCCCTCTGCCTCCTTCCTGAGGGCCTCCCTTGTGACAGTTGTCTGCACCATCCTTAGTCTCCTCTGCAGGTGCATCCATAGGGGAACTATGCTCCCCCAGAATGGTGTATGGATTGTGGAATGGAACAACTGACTGGGTGTGCCTCTGTTCCACCACCCTTACCCTCCCTGAGCCCACTGTGGTCCAACTGCTGTGCTTTCTTCGCAACCTCTGAGGTAGTGGTGGTGGCTCTGGTGCTGCCTGGATGGGGGAGGTTCCCTTGCTACTGTCCAGTGCGGCCTGAAGACAGGCAACTTCCTCCCTCAGGGCAGATAGTTGTCTGCAGACAGGGCAGCATCCCAGCCTCCAGAAAGACTCCCGGAAGACTGCTGCCCCACAGCCATTACATTGTACTACTCCCCACATAACTGTCTACCTTGTTTTTTTGTGTGTGTGTGTGTGTGTGTGTGTGATTGGTGTGTTATATAGAAGTATATGTATTTATATAATGTGTATGCTTATATTGTCAGTGCAGTGTGCTAGAGAGGATATGACAGTGATATGCACCTTGCCCTCTTGAGAATGATGTCAGAACCCCAGGTATAAATTAACTATTTCCAGGGGTGTGTGGGGTGAGGGGTGGGAAGGGTTTGGGCCTAAACTGTGCCCTCACGAAACAATCAGCTAAAAGCTCTTACCTACCGCTGCGAAGAGTGCCTTCCTGTCAGCAAGATGCCATACACGACAATTTGACAGAGAAAATACCCTGCTAATCAAACAAAGAAAAATCCAAACATCCAAGTCAGACACAGGTAAACCTTCCCAGACCCAAAACAGCCTGGTGACTTGTGCTCTGAAAACAGTCAGCCCAAAACACGTCAGCTGTGCAGAAGGGCAGAAACACAGAAAACAATAAAATCTTAACAATTGTAACAAAAGTAGAGCAAGCTCCACCTCCCTCTGTTGATTGAAAGACTGCCTTTTCTGATAATTCTAAGTTCCTTATTTCACCCTTCAGTTAGAAGTATCCTCCACCTGAAGAATATTAACTTTCCTAAGGAATCTGCTTCAAACCAAAGACAATTGTAAATTGTAAGGTTCACCTCCCTCTGTTGTGAGCACAACTCACTTTCTTGCAAATCTTAAGTCCAGTGTTGCAGCTTCCAGCCAGAGGTAGCTTCACCTGAAGACTATTAGGTTAATGCAGGGGGGAGAGGAACAGGGGAGAGATAGAGACACAGCTGGTGGTCTAGGATAGAGAAGCCAGACCTGATCGGCGGGCTTGTAGTAGTTAGGAGGATAACAAAGGAGGGCTGGAAAGGTCACAGACAGGGAGAAGTAAAAAAGAGTTTGGTCAGAGAAAGAATTAGGCAGGGAAGGGAGAGTAAAGCTAGAGAGAAATAAGGAAGAAAAAAGGCGATCAGCCAGCGATTGGAATAAGACGGAAGCTGCAAAACTTAGAAGTGGGTACTACTAAAAAAGCAAACAGAATCAACTAAAACTGGTTTAGGCTGCAAATTAATTGAGGCAATGCAGTTGAGTGACAAGTGATAAATAAATGGCTAACAGGATTAGGCAGCAATTACAGGCTTAAAGATACAATTACAAGAGCAGGCTATAGGAACAACTTGCAGTTAGCCCACTAAACAGTAAAAAAATGTTTTTCTCTAAAGAAAATTCACCCGCTACAAAAATTATCCCTCGAAGCAGCAACTTAGCTGAACTCAGAAATGGACTATTCAGTTTAGCAAGGTGCAGAGAGCTGTGAGGACCCGATGGGCCAAGGAGTCAGTGCAGCAGGGAAAGTGGCCAATTGGGTGAAAAGCACGGGTGTGCCTGAATTTCAGAAGTAGCTTGGGCAAACATCAAGGAGATGTTCGTACCCTCAAGCAGAAGCAGGTAGAGAGATGGCCGTGGCACAGGATTCCAGCCACACCACCAGCAGCAGAGAGGTGCACCCAGTCAGGGGCGAAATCTTCAAGCAGAAGAGGGCAGAGAGGTGGCCACGGCACAGGATTCCAGCCATGCCACCTGCAGCAGAGAGGTGCACCCAGTCAGAGGCGAAATCTTCAAGCAGAAGAGGGTAGAGAGGCGGCCTTGGCATGGGATTCCAGCTGCGCCACTGGCAGCAGAGAGGTGTGCCTGGTCAGTGGCAAAATCTGGAGGAAGAGAAAAGGACACAGGTTATAAGGAAGCACTTGAATGCGGGGAGCAGAGGAACAAGGGAGAGACAAAGACACAGCAGGTGGTCTAGGATAGAGGACCCAGACTTGATCGGTGGGCGTGTCATAGTTAGGAAGAGAACAAAGGAGGTCTGGAAAGGTTGCAGGTAGGGAGAAGTAAAAAAGAGTTTGGTCAGAGAAAGAATTAGGTGGGGAATTCAGGGAAAAGCTACAGAGAAAACAGGAAGAAAAAAGGTGATCAGCCAGAGAAAGGAATAAGACACAGAAGCTGTAAAACTTAGAAGGGGGTACTATTAGAAAATCAAACAGTATCAACTAAAACTGGTTTAGGCTGCAAATTAATTGGGGCAATGCAGCTGAATGACAAGTGATAAATGGCTAACAGGATTAGGCAGTAATTACTGGCTTAAAGATACAATTACAAGAGCAGGTTATAGGAACAACTTCAGTTAGCCCACTAAACAATAAAAAAAATGTTTTTCTCTAAAGAAATTTCACCCACTACAAAAATTCTCCCTCTAAGCTGCAGCCTAGCTGAGCTCAGAAATTAACTATTCGGTTTAGTGAGGTGCAGAGAGCTGCGAGGACATGACTGGCCGAGGAGTCAGTGCAGTAGGGAAAGCAGCCAATCAGATGAAAAGCACGGGTGTGCCTGAATTTCAAAAGTATCTTGGGCAAATGCCAGGGAGATGTCTGTACCTTCAAGCAGAAGAGGGTAAAGAGGTGACCAGGGCATGGGATTCCAGCCATGCCACTGGCAGCAGAGAGGCGCGCCCGGTCAGGGAAGAAATCTTCAAGCAGAAGAGGGTAGAGAGGTGGTCACGGCATGGGATTTCAGCTGTGTCACCAGCAGCAGAGAGGTTATCCCAGTCAGGGGCAAAATCTTCAAGAAGAAGAGGGTAGAGAGGTGGCCGCAGCATGGGATTCCAACCATACCACCAGCAGCTGAGAGGTGTGCCTGGTCAGGGAAAAATTATCAAGCAGAAGAGGGTAGAAAGGTGGCTGCAGCACAGGAGTCCAGTCATGCCACCGGCAGCAGAGTGGTGCACCCAGTCAGGGATTAAAGGATATGACTGTCAAAGAGTGAGCTATCTTATACGTTGCATCAGGTAGTGGAGCTGGAAATGGGCCAGAGCTCCACCACCCCAGGGGAGAAACAGGAAAGAGGAAGGAGAAGTGGGGCATGCAGAGAGAGAGAGAGAGAGAGAGCGAGAGAGCTGGAAGAGATCCTAAGAAACATCCTAAAATAAAACATAGACTAAACAAAGCCAATCAGCTAAACCAAATTATGCCAACAGGGTAAAGGGAACTATTAAAACTAACAAACATGGCAAGGAGGTAGTTCCTAGCCAGGGAACCAATGGGGTAAGTACCAGTGGTGTTTTGTAGGTGGGGAAAGTATATATCACTCTCCTTCGGGGGAGTAGACTGATGCTTCCCTTTGGAGTAGTATTCAGCAGTGCTGTGGACCCACATAGCAGGGCGTCTTCTACTGAGGTGGTACAGGGTGAAGGAGAAGGGTGTTCCTTCCTCCTTACCTCAAGTAAGATGTCAAGTGGGCAGTTAAGAGGTGGGATTAGAGTTGGTAGACCGGCTCAGTCTCTTCCCATGCTGCCAGGATCTGCGAAAGAGTGGTATGAGAGTTTGTTTGAATAGTCAACTTGCACTCTATAAAGTGGCTCCAGAGCGTGATGTCAGCACATGTTCGTACAAGGGAGAGGGGCCAGGGCATCAGGGGGAACAAGGGGTCAGTGAGCTCTATGCTGCACAAGTGGCTCTAGGCAGCATCTGTGAAAGCATAATGGCTAAAGGAAGTGTCTACCCAGGGGGCCAAGCCCCACTGATGGGTGACCGCTGTGTCCCAGGGCAAAACTGTCTCACTCTACGCACAATCTCCTCCCCCACTTCCATACAGGAGCCCAATCTCCCAGGTGGCTGCCCATGATGTTAGATATGATGGCATCAGCCCCAATAAGTGCTGTCAAATCCTCCAGGCTGTTAGTGGTGTTGAGGGATGCCCTCCTGTGGAATGGCTGTGCAAGCAGGGCCTCCTTATACAGGTTCTGATACTGAAGCAAGGCGGTCCCACAAAAGCAAACATGGGTATCTGGGGACCCCCTTCTGTGGAGGGTATCAACCAGTTGCCCCAGTGTCCATTCACAGCCTGCAGGAGTCTACAGTACTGTCACTCTGTAAAATTGCAAGAGTTGTCACCATATATAAAAAAGGGGACACCAAGAACATGAGCAATTACTGTCCAATTGCTATACTATCAGTTCTAAACAAGCTACTGAAAAAAGTCGTGTCCACTCAGGTTGTAGAATAAACAGGTTGGATCACTCAGGTTACTGAATACATATAACGGAACAACCTACCTTCTCCAGCTCAACATGGATTCAGGAAGGATCACAGTACAACCACGGCACTCATCAACTTTACAAACAACATAAAAATGGCCATGGACAAGTGCTTATGTACAGGTGCAGATTTTGTTGACTTAACAAAGGCGTTTTACTTGGTAGATCGTCCCTTGCTAGTATCAAAATTGGTAGCACTCGGTTTCTCCATAGACTCTACTTCCTGGTTTGAAAGCTACCTCTCAGGATGAAGGCAATTCATGCAAATAGATAAGTGCAAATCTGATCTACTGCTCACCAACATCGGGGTCCCTTAGGGATACATTCTTGGTCCACTGCTTTTCTCTCTCTGTTTGTAAATAGGATACCAAGGATGCCTGGTTCCTCCTACACTTTTCTGTATGCTAATGAAATGGTACTGTACACCACTGCCAAGGACAGAATCACTATCAATTCTACACTAAAAATGGATTTTAGTTGTTTACACTCTTAGCTAATGCATAACAAGCTACTACTGCATGCCAAATAAATAGTGGTGATGCTATTTGGATCAGCACACAGGATCAAAGCCATGAAATAGCTCTGACAATTCCAGGCCCAGAAGGCTCCTCGCTGGAAGTGGTTGACTGCTTCAAGTATCTAGGAATAACACTTGACCCCACACTTGACTTTGATCAGCACATAGCCAATACATGCAAAGCCATAAATACGAAACTGGGACTGGTCTATAAAATCAGGTCTTCTCTTAATACTGCAGCTAAACTGGCCATTGCACAGGGGGTCCTTAGGCCTAGCCTAACATATGGTCTAATAACGTACCAGGATGCCAAAAAAGGGGCCCTGCAAAAATGGGACACATGCTTCAATAATGTCTGCCGTTTTGCCCTGTCGGTACCCAGGCACACACATCACTGCATATTATATTCAAGTCTGGGCTGGCTCTCTCCAACCTCCTATTGTATATACACTGCAGGCTGTATGATAGTAATACATCATTAGAACTGGTACACCAGACACCCTGGCCTGCATGTTAAAGCAAACAACCCAGGTCTACCCACTGAGGTCTACAGAAAAGTCTCTTCTAAACATCCCAAAATGCGGTACAAAAATGAGTGAACAAACTTTCTCTGTGGCTGCACCAGACATTTAAAAATGCACTCCATGTTCCCCTTTTGGGCTCTGACAGTTGCATATGTAATCCAAACCCTGGCACACCCTCTTAGCACATCTCCACCAAAATCACAAGCACTTTACATTTGTCAGACATGTCATACAGTAACTGCTGTATAATCTGTGTGGTTTGATTAATGACTGATACAGATGATCTAGTTCTGCTAATCCTGATCTAGTTTTACTTATCCTCATACTAACACTTGAAATTGTACTGTAATCCTGGCACAAAATCTTCTAATGTATTTGTATCCTGAAATAGATGTTTCCTCAGTATGTACATAACTCTCCTGGGTCATGCTTGAAAATAAACAAAGACTTTGACTAGTGCACTTACCCGGTAAATGAAAACTAAATAAATAAATACTGAAGGAAACATTTAATTAGACTGAGGCTGCATGGGAACATCTGGGGGAGCTGGCCCTCCAGTGCTGGCCAGTACAGAATGTTATGGACCTAAATTCTGTGTGACCTAGAAGTGGACTCACCCCCATGCTGCCACTCCAGAAGGCATCACTAGTGGGAATGTGGCACCAAATGATGGAGGTTGAGGGCATGGGGTGGGCTATCTTGTGGTAAAGGAAGCTAAAGGCACAGTGGTTAGTCCCCCATGGAAGCAAGAGTGGACTGCCTGAACACAGTTTTACCTCCCTTCATAGGTCAGAATTGTAATTAGGAAAAGGTAAGAGAGGACAAAGTCCACAAAATTGTAAAATAGCAGGCAGGTGAGGAAAGGCCATCACCAGGCTGAACCACCAGTCACTGCACCTGCTATGTTGTGGAACAACTGCCAGGCCATGTAAGTGACCACCAGTCCGCTCCACAGGGTGCAGGAAAAGAAGGAGCCATAGCCTTGCTCCCAAAGGAGCCCTCTATGGGGGCAGTGGTTGCTCCTCCAGAGTTTGACACACATTTAAGTGAGCTGCCCATAAGTTTGAAGGTGAGAGCAACCTGTGTACTGCCACCACCTCAAAACCCAGCTAGATACTAACACTAGAATTCTGTTTGCCTGTAGACAAGACACCAATGCCCCACATCACTTCCCAACATAAACGAGCAGTATATAAACATACTATTTGTTTAGTAGAATCAGGGCTCTGCTGAAAGACCGATCTCTGGTCCCTACTCATACTTGTAAGCAAGTGGCCACTGATAAAGTCAGTTACTCAGTCACTCAGAGGCAGCTCATTGAAATGATTGCAGGAGCTGCTTAATGTCTTTAGGACTGAGAGTCCTTGTTGTTTCCATTCAGTGCAGGACTGAGCAGTCAATCAGGTTTCAGCACAGAGGTTTTTTTGATCCTAGGCAGGAGTTGCTCTACAAGGAGATGGAACCTCAATACCCCTAGTACAGAGTTCTTGAAGAGCTTCTTTGGGTGTTGAAAAAGGCTTTGGGCCATCTAGGAACATTACTGTCAGGCAATCTGGGTAGGGAGTTTGGAACTTAAAATGGTGTGCCTTCACTGCATGCAGGATCAGTGAGTAGGCCCTTCTGCGGGCTGCCATGGCAGCCCTTACAGAAATATAGGTGTGCTGTGTACATGCAGAATGCATGCCACATGTTTAATTGTGCAATGTTTGCATGCAGTTCGCATACACTAAGTGAACATATGTGAACCAGGTCTAAAAGGCAAATCAGGTTCGCATGCTGCAAGTTTGACATGTGAGCAGCAGGTAAGCTGGTATGAACATCATCTAAAAATTACATCAGGTTCACATGCTGCATGCTTGCTATGTGTGCAGTAGCTAAGCTGGTACAAATCTCATCTAAAAAAACACATCCGTTTCTATTTCTTATACTACTGCTAGCAATTAGTCATTAAAATACATTTTTATTTGAATTCCAATAAAAATTAGGTAAACTCATTAATTCTGATTCTTCTGCAAGTTGTTTAATGGCTTTTGATTTCTGTTATTAAAGCGCCATTAATCTGTAAAGTATTGTTTGCTTATTGCATTAAATGCCTAGGATATAGCCAGTCAACATCCCCCATTCCAGATGTACGAAGAGGGGCCTCTGCGATGTGAATCCTATCCTTTTTGTTTTGGACCATGCAAATCCCTTATGCATATTTAGAGCTACAAATGTGTTTCTCCATGACTGTTTTATCTCACTTATTTTCTCTTTTTCATTCTGTACTGAGTATATATGCTATGGCCATGCTCAGCACTCTTTGTGCGGAGTAGAGTCTTGGAAGCATGCACCATGCCTAATGTTTTGTCACTGAAATGAGGGACATGGACACTCAAAATGAGGGCCAATGAGGGACACTAAACCACATAATTATCAGAACACATCATGAAAGATGGAGATACAGTACCTCAGAACACAATGTAAACCATTGTATTAGCACCTGGGAATGAATTTCTACCATTAAGCAGGGGTGTCATTTAGGTAGGGCAGAGGGGGGCAGTTGTCCCCCCCCCCATATTTGTGCCTATGTTGTTTTTATGGTGTGGTAATAATGGCTTTAAATTTGGATTTAATCTCTTGCACAATAAGCTCCAACCTGCCCTGTGTGTGCTCATGCTGCAGGTACTCTCCAGACTTGACTGTGTCTGTACTGTGTTGTCCACTCTCTCCACCTATTAGCAGCAGCACAATCACATGTGATGTGTTTGAGCTCCAGCCAAGAAAGAGCGCATGAGTCTTGCAAATGTGACACTGTCTTTCCAACCACAGAGTAGACAGGCTGAACACTACAGCTTGGAGGAGTCAGTGAGCACTGAACTCTCAATAGCAGTGTTGTTGCAGCATATTTTTGTTGTTCTACTCTTGGTGAGTCTCCATCTCACCTGGTGGCTGAAGGGGCAAAGGGTGAGCTAGAAGCTAACTCAAGACTAAGCTACCTACTTACTCTACTAGGCTTGCCTTACAAAATAACCAGCATAGACCCCAACAGCAGCAAGCTAGGCTTAGCAGCAGTGGTGACAGCAGTGTGGGTGGCCTTTATAGGCCTTGATCAATGCAGTGTGGCAGCAGCCACAGCAGCAACCAAAGCAAGAAGAAAAAAACCCAGGTTGGGTGGATTCGTATGGCAAGGTCACTTGGTTGCAGACCACGTTGGGACCTGTGATGGTCGGTTCTAGCATCTAGCTTCTGGTGAAGGAGAGAGGGGGAGCAGACTAAAAACCTGGGCTGGTGGCACACTATGCTAGGCTGCAGGTTCTGGCCATGTGGCTGATTAAGTAAAAATAGAACAAAATTTTTACAGGACAAGGGAAGGAGGAAGGACTGAAATATTGATGTGTTTTTCATGTTTCTTCACCTTTGGGTGGCTTCGTGACCCATAGGGGATGGATATTGAATGGAATGGAGTCAGGGAGAAAAATCAGGATAAAGTTCTTTTTTTTGGGGGGTGGGGCGAACTTCAGCAAGAAAAAAAAATGTTAGTAACTGGGTGGGTTTAAGCTCAAATCTGATGCACTGCTCTGGGGTATATACAGATGAATCTTATACATTTGAATTTTTCCTGATTTGCATATCACATTTCAGTCAAACCAAATAAGTTGTACCTTGTAGAGATGTTACAGACATTCTAGAGCTGTCCCTTGCATTCACGGACAGTTAAGCGGTATGGTATGCACAGACTATTGGAGCCCCACTATAGTCAGGCTTATGCCCCCCCCCCCGTGAAGCTGACCTCCACATCCACATGCTCAGGCACATTATGACAAAGGGAAGACTACAGGGGTGTGCACCACTGAAATGAATGAGGGTGTTTTTTAATTACTATTTTATACATCATTGATGGAGAGTTGGAGATTTAGGAAGGCCACCACTCGACTATCAAGGGCCTTGTTAGTAGAACAGTGGCCTTCATTATTCTCCAACTCTCTGTCATAATGTATAAAATAGTAATAGAAAATAACTCCATTCATTACAGGGGGGTACGCCCCAGCACTCTGACCCATGGACATCATCTCTTCAAGACTCCTGCCTCTGGCTCCCAAATACTCAAGTAAGAGATGTGTACTTATATCTATACTTGGTGGGTTGTCTGTAGCAGCATGGCCATGCCTGCTACAGTGTGTGTGCATGGGGGGGGACTGGCCATGTGGGTGGGTGTATGTGTCAAGTTATTGCTACGTTTTTGTTTGCACCTTAACATCTGTTTGGGTATAAGCATTCAAAACTATGGAAATAAAATTGTAGGAGTACAGGCCAGGCAGAAGTAATTAAGTGGTTTTGTTGGTAAGTTTGTGTATTGGGGTGGGGAAAACATGTGTTTCCATTGGTACGTGTGCTACAGTTCAACTGTGAAAATGAGATGAGAAGAAAACTGAAAAGCATACATTGGCTACAATCATGCCGCATGCATGCAGATGTAGTCAGATATAGTATGTATTGAAGTACAAGTGAGCTATATGTGTGCAGACAGAGTGGCTTAGTGGTTAAAGGCACTTAACTGCAAGCCAGGAGACTTGGAGGCATGAAGACCTTGGTTTGAATCTCATCAACTCCCACTTGTGTATGGTGTGATCCTGAGCAAGTCACTTAACTTTTACGTGTGCAATTATCAGTGACAACTTGCTTTTTTGCACGCATGTCACATGCATGCAGTCTTTCCCAACTTAACATAAACATCATGGTTTTCACACTTGCTTGCTGCACGCATGCCATATACATGCAATCGGTTCCAATTTAACATTTAAATCAGACTTGCAGCATGCATATCACTTGGGTAGTTTTATGTGTGTAGCATGAAAACATTTCATACAATTATTTCTGTAAGGGAGGAGAATAGTCACTATCAAAGAAAATCCATGTATTGTCATATTTAAGCTCTTTCATGTGCTGGACGTGAAGGAGCAGGTTTTGTTTTGTGGCAAAGCTGAGGAATTAAATTATGATTGAACACAGTCGCTCTGCACTGCTCCTAGTCTTGAGCACTCAGTGAGCTTGCTCTGTATCAAGTGGGAATTGAGGGGCCAGCTGGAGGAGATCCTGGAGAAGGCCATTGAGGAAGGCTCCAATGTCCCAACCTTCCTCATCCTCAGGAATTCAGAAAATTCTCAAATTGCTACGGCGAGACCTATCCTCGAGGTCATCATACTTTTCGGCAAGGGCTTAGTGATCCTTCATGAGTTGTAATACAATTTTCTGGAGCTGGTCAGCTCAGGAGTCCAGGTTGCCCTGGTAAGTTTCAAGCTAGGAAACTTTTTGCTCTATTTTAGCAAAATCAGCTTTCAGTTTTGTGTGACAATTACAAATTTTAGTGCTGAAACCTTTACGTTCTGCCTTGATAGCAGTATTCATTGGTTGGGTGGGAAAGGACGGACTCATCTCAGTCATTGTTGCCACTGGGACAGGACTCTGCTGTTTGGTGGGTGGTAGTCACTCTGATTCCAGTGACTGAGCTGGTGGGTTTTAATTTTTCTTCCTCCCATCAAATGTGCAGGGTCCCTGATGCTGTTGGATAGCAATTTAGGGTGAATTAGCTGAGTTTAGGGAGCTTTTGAGAAGATTAGAACCAGAGTGTGATGTTCAGTGCTATACACTCTAGGGAGATGTCACTGTAAGTCCCCAGAAGTGGAGAGTTTTGAATGTTCTAAACTAAAGCTGGATCCATTGCTCATGGGAACATTACTGAGTACAGTATTTAATTCACTGTGGGAAGGGAGTGTCACCAGGCGTGTACCACACAGCAGAATTGGTATATCTGGCAGGAACAGGTGGATCACTTGGCCTTGCACTTCCAGATGTTTTTGCCATTGCTGGTCTTCTTTTCCATTATTTTTTTTTTAAAGGAGAACAGTTGGCACCAAGAGCCCCACACTCAAGTAAGAGGCTGGTTCCAATTTGCATTCTGTGTGCAAAAACATTTTTACTTACTATTTGCTGTAGTATAGTAGATGGTATCAGACTAATTTTGCTTACTTCAGGCTGCATATTCTGTAACTATAAATCCCAGAATTCCGTACACCTGACATCATAGGAGGACCACAGCAGTTTGAGATTCAATAGACTGCAGTGCATGTTAAAGCTTTTATAAGCTTAAATTAGATTTTGTTTTGGTTCTGCTTGTGAAAGGCTGTGGGAGAACAGATGGACACTGAGGCAGTGATGGCAGTTAATATAATGTCAATATTTATCAAACTGAACAAAATAAAAATGGGCTTCAATGGCAAAATAAAGAGAAGCAATTAATGGAATTAAATAACAGGAAATAATATTGGCTTAGGGAATTCAGCCTAGAAAACACTAGGACTGCCCAGGGTGTTTCGCCTTCAACACCCTGCTCCATTCTTATCTGTCTTGAAAAAGTGCTAGATATATACAGACAGAACCAGTTTTGTGATGGGTTAACTCCACCCACCAGCAACCCTTTAGTGGCTAACAGCATTAATACACATTCTTTTCAGCATGTAAATATTCTAACAATCATAATTTTCTAGTAGTATCTGAACGCTACCTTTATATATACAAAAATTAGTCTGGATCCAGAGTTTATGATGATGATCTTCAGTAAGCTCCACCTTCAGAAGTTCCTTGCATAAATGTGGTATTGGAGAGGCCAGCCGGCTCTATAGCAATGGCTTCTGAGGAGATTTACAGATGAATCTTCAGCAAACAACAGAAAATAATTCATTAGCTGCAGCACTCGAGACCTGTCCGAAACCTGCCACGGCAGACTGCTGGTCACTGTAAGTATGCATACTAGTAATGCTTTGCTCCCTTTGGTATTACTGAATTGCTTTTCTTAAGCATAAAAGCAATCGGATGTGTACAAAAAAAACAGTCTTCACTGCGGTAGTGCGCACCATCACACAGGAGATGCAGGAGAACCTGTTCTGAGAAGCCACACCACCCAGAAGCTTACTGAACCTTTGTCTCCTCCTGCAGTGGCTTCTCGTTGATACAAAGCATAATTTAGATGTCCTAACATTACAACCGTGCCTGTCCTACCTGTGGACACATACAAGGGATTTTTTGTCTATGCAAGGATACAAGTGTGAATGCTAGCAACACCGGTAGAAGAAAAACTAAATTATATAGCGCTATTATGTGTATGCAAACTGCCAAACAGAGATGTATTTCATATTTTATACAGATTTGCAAGGGTATGGCATTTCAAACACCACACGACAAGGAAGATAAATACTATTTCCTGCTATTCTGAGTGTCCTTCAAACAAGAGGTACAACAATCATTTTGAAAACCTGATTCTTTAAGTACTAACGATTTTACTGCTCAAAAGGGAATTTTTTTTTTTTAAGAACACAATACGCAGGCATATTTCACAGCCAGATTGGGTTTAACCCTGAATCAAATGAAATCTCCCCAAGTATTTCCATCAGCTTTCTCATCCCATCAATGTGAGAGAATAAAGAGGGGGGGGGGTACCAGTCATGAATATCGGGACATTCAGGGTCTTAGAATAAGAGAGATATAAATGGGTGACCAGCCCAAGAGACAGAAAAACAATGACGACAGACACAAAACAGGACAGACACAGACTAATACACAAAATAGGAGGAACAACAGAGAGAAACAGACCCTGGAGACCTGATAATTCATTGACGAGGAAACCCCTTTCACATTTTCCTCCCCACCTAAGACAAAACCAGAGTGGTTTTGATCACTTTAAGCACTCTATATTTGTTCAATACACCTGATCATCAGATCTCTCACAAGGAGAGAAGGAGCCATAGCCCACCCTTTCCTAAGGCTCCACCTCGGGGTCCCTTAATACAAATTCAGTAAACCGTGGAAAAGTACGCTCTTCCACATTCTACATTCTTTACCCCAAGGTCTGATAACAGGTGTTTTTCTTTACTTGTCCCATATCTGGACATGCAATCAGCATTACAGTGTGTAGTGCCTTTACGATGATTAATCGTAAACCAGTAAGGCTGTAATGAAAGATACCACCTCATTATTCATGGATTTTTATCTTTCATCACGTGAAGCCAACATAGTGGGTTGTGGTCTGTCCATAATTCAAACTCAACCCCCCAAAGGTAAAAGCGTAATGCTTCAGTGGCCCCATCTGATGGCCAAGCACTCCTTTTCTATAGTGGAGTAGCGTGTTTCCCTTTCATGTAGCTTCCGGCTAATGTGTATTATGGGATGTTCTTCTCCCGCCACTATTTGTGTTAACACAGCCCCATGCCATAATTAGATGTGTCTGTTTGTACAATAAAGGGCAGTGTGAAGTCTGGGGTTTGTAGGATGGGAAAATAACATAGCTTGGCCTTTATGGAGCAGAATGCTTCCTCACATTCAGGGGTCCATGGTACATTATTGGGTTTGTTCATTGTTATCAGATCAGTAAGGAGGATGGCTAAAGTGGAGAAATTGGGTATAGCCGGCTAGACCTAAGAAGGATCTAACATCCTTTTTTTATATAGGTCTAGGGCTATTAGCCACAACGTCCACCTTACCTATATCTGGTTTTAATTGACTATTACCTATCTGAGATCCAAGGTATTTTGTTTCTTGCATGGCTAAAGAACATTTAGAGGGGTTGACCCAACCTCCATGATGGCAGTTTGCACCAGCGACAGATGACGTTTATGGTCATCCCAAGAAGAGCTGAAGATGACCATATCATCTAGGTATGCCACACTGTATGTGGCATGCGGCATCAGTATTTTGTTCATCACTCTTTGAAAAGTAACTGGGGCACAATGAAGCCAAAGAGCATTATGGTGAATTGAAAAAGGCCTAAGGGTGTGCTGAATGCTGTCTTTTCCCTGGTGGCATGATCAAAAGGAATTTGCCAGTAACCTTTGGTTAAATCCAAAGTACTGATATATTGTGCATTGCCTAAGTAGTCCAGTATGTCATCAATGCGTGGCATGGGATAACTGTCAGATTTAGAGATAGCGTTTTAGTTATCTGAAGTCCAGACAGATTCGCACAAACACTTCCTTTTCCCCCACGACAACCATGGGAAAACTCCATTCACTATGGCAGGGTTCTATAATGCCCAACCTTTGCATTTTTTTGATTTCTTATATCACATCCTCCCTAACACTTTTTGGTATCCCATAAGCTTTCTGTCTAATGGGTACATCTTGGGTAAGGGAGATGTGATGTTTGACATCCTTCGCTCTCCCAGAGTTCCCTGTAAATGTTGTTTTATGTGTCTGTAAAAGGGTGTTAAGTTCAGCTACTGTACCTGCTGAGGTGATAAGTCAGGATTTACCTTCAGATCTTCTAATTCCCCTGAACCTTCCAGGCATTGATAAGCCATGTCCAGTTCACTTTCTGGAGTTTCAGGACAGATGTACCCCACACATCTGAGAAGGTCTCTCAATCCAACTCTTTGAGGTTTATGTGATAAATACACCTCTTATGTTTTTTGTCAGGTAACTCTGCTTCATACATGACAGGCCCAGTTCTTTTGTTTATCACATACAGACCATGCCACTTCATAAGTAGTTTATTATCTGAAGATGGTAATAATAAAAGGCCTTTTTCACCCGGTATGAATTCTTTGCACCCTATTCCTCTGTCATATTGTTTCTTCTGTAGTGTTTGCTTTATCTGGTTGTTTTGATGAGCCATTTGTATGTATCTTGCTAACCTCTGGCATAATTGCTTCAGGTATTCTAAGGGTACTATACCTTTGGTTGTTTTCCCCTCCTCCCAGTCCTCCTTCATAACATCCAAAGGGCCCCTGGGATTCTGCCCATATAGCAGCGCAAATGGGGAGAATCCTGTAGATGTCTGTGGGACCTCCCTATACGCAAAAATTAAATAAGGGATGTAGGTGCCCCATTGGGTCTGGTATGATCGCCCGACTCCCGACTTTCCGACGTACATTCGCCCGTAGCCAAATTCCCGACCGGTACTCTCACCCGGCTATCATATTGCCGTCTATTCAGTTTCCCGGCTAAGCAGAGAAATGGGCAGTGCCGTCTTCTAAATATTTCAGACTAGAGCGCCAACACACTTTTGACAATAAAATCACCTTTCATGTGTTTTCCATGTTTTTAAACAAATCCCAATTATGTACTGTCTTACTGTTGCTTACTTTTTTAACTGTCTCTGGCTCCAAGCATCAGGGTTAAACAAACATCCGTTTTCATAATAAAAATAAAATTGAAATACACCTGGTGTTCTTATAAACAGTTCTGTGAGGAAATAGCACAGTTGCACTAGGCTAAGGGTCCGATTAACAAGAAATTGCTCAAATACACACCGCAGCCCCTTAACAGGGCAGCGTCATAAACAGGTGAATCCCATAAGTTCATGACAATAACCTCAAATGTATTAATAAAAAATCAATCAAAAGCTCTTGGACCCTAAGCATATACAACTTTTGTTTACTGTCATGCCAAACTTTAACATTCATCGGGAGTACCTCGCCACAGAACTCAGATTCATCGACACGTTGTACAGCCCAGCCCACACCACGGCTCAAGTACCACCACACACCATGCAGATAATTCACATTAAGGCAGTTCAAGATTTGTTTGGATTTTTATCGACATGTTGTAGCAGCATTACAGTGGCAAATCCCCATCTTTATAAACATTGAAACAAGTCTCCCATTCTTGTTCCCATTCTTTTCTGGGAGTCCTTAGAGTTCCATAACTAGTGCACCCACATTCTCAAACCTTGCATATTGCTGAAACAGCATCTTTTTCTACCTTTTCTCAGGCAAAGCAAGACTGTCAGCACCGTGGTATTAGCATCATACCTCTCAACTGTCCCTGATTTTCAGGGATGTCCCTGATTTTGCCTCAAAATTTTACCCTGTCCCTCCTAAAAATTGTGTTTCTGTGACCAAACCGTGGCGGTTGTATGCAAAAAATAATGTCAAACATTAAAGTTACAGACCTGTTGCTACTTAGAAAATGCATTTTTAGACTAAGCCCCTTATACTACCAGCTTTGTGGGTGGATATCACCAATTTAGAAGATGTGTCCCTGATTTTGGTCCTTTGTCCCTGATCTTTTTAAGCCTTGTCCCTGATTTATGAGGCAGGAGGTTGAGAGGTATGATTAGCATTATTTAAGTTTGAAGGTGGCAGGGGGTTACAGTCTTTGCTATTAGTTGCCATGGTGACTAGATATGCGAGAGAACAATGGTCTGAAGTAGCACAGTAGACTAGGGCGAGCATCTGGTATGATTTGTCACTTTGTCAGGAAAACGGGAGTTGGCAAAACATACTGCCGGCAGTCAACACTGATGGTGAGTTATAGTCGGGCATTTTAGACTCAGTCAGTTGGGAGTCGGGCGATCATACGGATCCTGTCCCATTTGTTGCCCTCTTCCTGTACAAATTTCTGCAGCATCTTTTTTAACGTTTGGTTGAAATGCTCAACCAGCCCGTCAGTCTGAACAGTTCATCTAGTCTGTAACAAGATTCCCTACCTGGATATGTCTGGTCTCCATCCTTCTTCCCAGTCACCCTTTCACTTCCATCTGATAACTCCTTTTTATGCGTCCTGCTTACCCTTGAATCCAGCTGTCGTCTTTGCCTCCACACCTTGTCAGGAGGTTTCTTCCCCCCATCCACCATTCTTTCCATGATATACAAGTCAGCCAGGATGCAATGCTTTTATCACAATTTCTGACAGTGCCCTGCTGCAGCATACTGCAGGACAATGCAGTCAAATGGCAATCACTCCAATTTGTCATGCAAGAAAGTGTAACATGGTCATAGCAAAGCATTGCATCCTGGCTGACTCAGCAGTAATACTTTCTAATATCTTTTTTGAACCTTCACCTCTAGTTTGAGCACATGCCATCCTGGTGGATGCCCCATTTCTTAATTTGAGCAGATTTGCTGCGTCCATTCTGCTGAATCATATAATTTTACTTTGTTGTCAGAAAATGATTGCTTGGAGAACCCAGTCTGCCCAGCCCAAGTGTAATATTGCTTACCTTTGCCTCCTGAGTGATTCCTTTCCTTCCTGGGCCGTCAGACCTCTCCTCCTGAACCGAAGAACTTGGTTGGCCTTGTGGGTTCTGGCTGCAGAGGCTGGCAATGAATCCCCACTGAATGCCTGAGTGCATATGCCACTGTCTTTGGGCCGGGGGGAGTGACTGACGATCGTCTGAGTGAGGCCCAAAGGAAATTGCAGCTGGCTAAGGCTGGCATTGCGTGGGTCAAATTCAATTATAAAAAAAAGGCTCTCTTGCTATGAGTGACTCCAGTCCACCACCCACAGTGACAGTCTGATGATGATGAGGATGAGTTACAGTCTGTACCACATCCAGTCCACTCCACAACCACAACCACTATAGCCCCGACTCATGTGGCATCTTCTGACCCTCAGATCTCTCCTCCTGCAGTCTGCCACTGACCGACTCACTCTTCCATAGGTTCCTCCTGGCTTTCAATCTGATTCCCTACTGAACTGTCTAATCGCTATGCCACAAAAATCTTCCTTTTGTCTCAACTCTTCTCCTCACTCTCTGTCTCAACGAGCAGCTGGCAGTGCATGTGTCGGTGTGCCAGGCTGCCAGTTTTATGTGGCACTCATTCATTGGATGCTGCCTGCTGTTAGACAAGGAGGAGCTGGAGGAGGTGGAGCAGACTAGACATTACACCACCAAGGACAGCGGCACACATGGACACATGCATTTAAAGGGCCAGCGCCCCGCTCTGTGTGTCTGTGGGAATCTGATGGATCATCAATAAATAAATACAACATTTTGGAGGTCATTTCGAGGGTTGTTTGAACACCCTAAACACCCCCCCCCCGGCTATGCCCCTGGAGGAATCCCATAAACTCTTGTGATCGTTATGCCTTTGTCAGGTTGAAATAGAACGGCAATGTAAGAGAGACAGAAAGGAGAGTGAGGCCTGGTGGACTGATACCCTCCATGCCATAGAGGCACTGGGCACCAGTAGACTTCTGCCATCTCCTGTGGGGGACCATGAAGATATAAAAATGGTAAAACTATCAGACTCTGATGACATATAAGCCTATATTATGACATTCGAAAAGGTAGCTACAGCTTGTGCATGTCCGAGGGACCAATGGGTGATACGGTTGGCCCCCTATTTAATGGGGAAAGCCCAGTTGGCCTATAGCCATGTGGACAGTGTTCATGCCAACAACTATGACCAGGTGAAGCAGACAGTCTTAAAAAGGTACGATATAAACACCAAGACATACCAGCAGAGATTCAGGACCTACAGGTTTCACTCTGCTGATAACCCCCAAGAGGCATATACCCAACTGAAAGACCTTGGCTTTAAATGGTTATAACCCTCAACAAGGATCTCTGACCAGATTTCAGAATCTAGTACACTCAAACAATTAATTCTGCTACCTAAAACTTGGCAAAGAGAGGTAAGTTGGAGATTTACTGGTAATTGTGGAGTATGGCAGGATGAAGGAACTTTTTTTTAAATCCTATCACTGTTTCTATTGTACCTACCCTTCTCCAATAAAGCTCCTGTTATACATAATAAAACTGGACCCCTGACCTCATGATACCGAATCAATAGCTAAATGAAACAAGGATACAGTATTCAGCAATGGGATAAACTTCAGAGATTTAATTATGAAATCAGAAGAATTAATTGGTTCAAATTACGCCCAGGCTAGTGAAAGGTTTGACACTTCACTTTGTAACAATTCACCCTATTTTGAATTGTGTGTGTAATTTTATTTTAAATGCTTGCAGCCATATGAGATAAAAAGAACTAAATAAACTTTTCATACATCACTTGAGGATGAATGCACCTGAGATAGGCAGGGAAAATATAACACGGTGACCACCACCCAAAATAAAGAGGCTGCATTGATCTTTGGATACAGTAAGACAATAACTAAAATAACCAGACTTCACTGATGACAGTATGCTGATATAAACTGAGCTGTTTCAGAAATGCAGATCAGTTGCATTCAAGAAGGGAAGACATTTATGTATACTCTAGCCTTCGCCCTGTCTCTATTATACCCAGAGGGCCTATAAAAACTGTGGTACTCTTCATGGGACTGCAAAGGGGCACATAGTGGCATTTGACAACAGTAGAATGTTCTATAAGTATCCCTTCTTAAATGGTGTCCTTATGCACAACAACCCAACAGGTCTGCATCCATCAAAACCTGCAAAATCACAAATGAATCAGAAAGTTATCCAGGATTTAAATGGTAAAATGTTTTCTTGAGGGAGTTTCTGGGATGCACTAATCTCAAAATGCATGATGTGGTGGCCTGACCATGTTAGCAAGAAGGAATCTTCTTCTTCAATAGTAATCTGTAACTAAAAATGCAGTGCATTCTTTACACTAGTGACACTCTGAGACACTGGAGGATATTGCTAGAGCGCCTGTCTCAAAAACACACTATGCATGAGTTTTAGAAGTGCACGCGGGGCACCAGCAGACCACTCAGGATTTCACTCAAGATGGGGAGAAACAGAGTTTCAACAATACTCTCACATTCACTCAGTGAGAGTTTGGCATCACTGCTGCTAGTTAGGTAAACGACTGCATAGGGAACAAAAGGCAATAAAGAAGGAATACAGGTAAATATAAAATAGCTCTCAGCAGGAAACCGCAATGCTGAGGGGAAAACATTTATTTTAGAAAAAGCTCGATTTCACAAAGCATCACAATATGTATCCAGTACTGTTCCCTACGATTTAACTTGTTTTCTAAATTTCCCCCTCTGGTGCCTTCACTTTGTATTTTGCACACTCAGGATGCAGTCGGTACAAGGCATTTGCAAATTTATTTTTAACCTGTGGTTGTCATAACCACAGCACACAATGACGTCATCCAGAGCACAAAAATGAACTATTAACTGAGTCGCATGGCTCTGAGGATATGAAATGTGCAAAACATCAGTATGAACTAGGGGATGCTGGTAGGCTTCTTGTTAAGACATACAATGCTGGATATTTGATTCTTTTGCACTTTACAGCTCATTTTTGTAATGTCTGTTTAAAGCACCTTAATAAAGGAGAATTGTATCTGCACTGGAAAACTTAAGAGTCTGAGAGCGTCTGTGAGCCTTCAGGAAGAGGAGGTGAATGCTGTTATGTTTTCTTTTTTTTTTTTTGTTTGTTTGTTTGTTTTTGTAGTTAGACATTTTTATTGTTTGACATTTAAAAAGGCATACATATTACATAACAATGCATATAACCATACAGCAGATAAAAAAACATTTCCAGGTTGGTCTGTATAGCCCGTATGCAATGTTTTACATTATAAGGGTTTCATGTGGACAACATTCTTCCCCTTTGAAACCTGTTTTAAGAATGCCCTACTTTAAAGTGGCTCTTTTATCTCTCCCTTTCAGTCTATTATTTAACTGTAAGTGCTTAAGACACATATGATAGTACTACTGTGCATTGGTGAGATAGCCAGTTGGATAGGGTCTACAGTATTCTCTGAGCCTTTTGCTGAGATTGATAATTGTAGAATTATAGTGGCACAGTAGTGCCACTATAGTAAGGGTTGAGTACTCCATTTAAGGTTAAAGTGTGAAATTTGGCAGCTTAATAACTTGGCCACTGTATAACAGATTTGCCTGATATTTGGCATTCATGGAGCAGTACCACACATCTTTGGATCTGCCAGGTTTTGTAATGGTCAGACATATGGCTGCGGAGCTACATAGCACCAAAGAATGTGGTAATTATACATTTTTGTGCATTCTTTGTGCGCTCCTACAGATAGCATGGTCTTTGTGACTGATTCGAAACTTTCAGAAAAGATGCAGCCAGAGTCCCCGTTGTGCCTTCCGAAGATTTCATGAAAAAATATTAAATGGTTCAAAGGTTATTCAAAAAACAAGTTTCCCATTATAGTCAATGGGAAAAGTTAACAAAAAGTTCGACAGTATTGCAAATGCAGTTTTTAGTGTCACAAATGACCCCTGCAGTGTCACAAATCTGCCATCTTGTTTTCAGTTGGTGGTCACAGAAAATGCTTGGCATTTAAATTTGGGACCCTCTAGGGGCACAATTCTTTTTGTGTTGTTCACCTAGTTGAGCCCTGAGGATGCTAGCCATGTCTTTTTTGGGGGGTTAAACACCCCAGAAACATATTTTTAAAATTTTTGGAAACATTAGTGTCACAAAGTAGTGTCTCACATTCAACACGATCATGATTTTTTTTGGGAAAGTGTCACAAATCACAACACTACTTTGTGACACTATGCCCAAAATAATAGGAAATCTTTGCCACCCTGCTGCAAAAAAATGGTTTGGTCCTTTGGGCTGAAATTTGGAGGGAAGAAAGCCAAGATCCCACAGATGTGCCTTTTGGTGGTTTGCTGATAAAATGTTAGAGGGTTGCAAAGTTATGGCACTCCAAATTTGACAATTGTTCCCATAGGCTAACATTACAGTGCCCGCCGTGCCTTTCGGGCCTCGTATCTCGAAAATGCTTCGCGATATGGACTTTTCATCAGAAAAATGCTTAGCCACCTGCTAAGGGGCTAAGTGCAAACCTAGCCAGGAAAGTCATAAATAATATGAGATTTGAATTTTTTTTCTATGTTGTTTGGTTTTTGAGATATAAGCAATTTAGTATTCCAGGGCCCAGATATTCAAACTGCGCCAAGCTGTGGCGCAAGCCTGGGCGCAGCGCAACTTGGCTGTGCAGGGGCGTTGACTGGGTGATATTCAACGGAGCTGCACCATGGCTCAGCATCGTTGAATATCTCACCCTGGCCACCCGCAGTGCGCATGGTGCAGTGGCACTGCACCAGCACAAGTGGCCAGAGTGGAGTAGGGGGATGCGCTAGTGCAAGTTCCATTGCGCTAGGTGCAACAACCGCGATATTCAAAAGTGCACATGCAAATGGGGCCATAATGTATGCAAGGCACAAATGGGGTCATTTGCATGTCATTATGGCCTCATTTGCATGCAGGTGCGCCGATCCCTGGCTACTTGCACATGGCGCCCTGCCAGGCAGCAGCCATCGGGGACCAACGCCCCCTGCAGCACGGCAATATGCCCCACAGCCCAGTCGCAGGCATTTGAAAAATAATAAAGTATCCAATATGTAGTATCCAATTCGAGGAACCTTTGTAAAAGAGCTCTGAGCTCAAAGGTATGATCCGAATCCCTAAATAAATAAAAATAAAAATAAAAATAAATATCCCTGGTGGTCCAGTGGACTGCTGTCAGCTCGATCGTGGGCTTAAGTAAAATAATACAGATTCCTTTTTTCCTGGTGGTCCAGTGGACTGCTGTCAGCCCGATTGGGGCTTAAGTAAAATAATAAAGATTCCTTTTTCCCTGGTGGTCCAGTGGACCGCTGTCAGCCCGATCGAGGGCTTAAGTAAAATTATAAAGATCCCTATATCCCTGGTGGTCCAGTGGACCCTCCTCCTCACTCACCCACTGATCCCCCGCCCGCTCCCCGGGTCAGCGGCCGGATGGCAACACCCACCCGCCTGCAGCCCGCCGCCCGCCGACTGACACCATCGCGGTGGGCTGCACGCCCATTGGTCCACAGCATGAGCCAATGGGCATGCAGCCCATACCATACTACACATTCCAGATATGTGAATGGATCCACTGGACCACTAGGGAAAAAGGAATCTTTATTATTTTACTGAAGCCCACGATTGGGCTGACAGCAGTCCACTGGACCACCAGCAATATAGGATTCTATATTTTTAATACCAATGCCCGTGATCAGGCATGGGGGGGCACCACCATGGAGGTGCAACCAGAGCTCGGGTGGCCACCCATGGGTGGCAGCTGCCGTGTTGCACCCTGCAACACAGCAGCTCACCTGTGGGTGGCCGGCCGTTGCTCCTTTTTTTTTTTTGGATCAACTTTGTGCTGTGCTGGTAGGGGTTGCACATGCATGGCTCAGCACATCCCGGGCTGAATATCGGGATGTGCAGAGTATGTCTGGGCACGCCCCCCCTACCTGCACATACATACATTACTGATGCAGTCTGATGCATTGGGATTTGTGCCAGGTGCAATTCCCATTTGAATATCGTGCCGGGGTGCATCAGTGGGTTGCACATGGTGCAACACTGTTGCACCATGTGCAACCCTTTTGAATATCTGGGCCCAGATGTTCATTTTCTGCTCCGAGGCCCATTATTATGCATACATTCTTTGTATTCACTGTGTTTCTCAATGCAGCTTTTGGGGAAAAAAAGGGTGTGCGTTTCTGTTACTGTTACAGTTAGCATTTCCACTTGTGTTTCTGTTACCATTTGTGTTAGCATTCCCATCTACACCACCGTGTGCATTACACTTTGCATTTGCACTTCCGTTTGTGTTACTGTTAACATTTGCATTTCCATTACTGTTTTTGTTTGCGTTTCCTTTTGCATCACCGTGTGCATTACCATTTGCGTTTGAGTACACGCTTCTGTTTCGGTTTGTGTTTCCTTTGGTGTCATCGTTGGTGACCGTCAGCGTTTGTGTTTCCATTTGCATTACCGTGAACATGCGTGTAACGATTTGCATGCATTTGCGTTTCTGTTTTCATTAACATTTGCTCTTGCATTTCTATTACCATTTGCATTATCGTTAATGTTTGCGTCACCTTGTGCGTTACTGTTTGTGCTTGCATTTACGTTACCGTTACTTCACTATTTATAGTGCCCATTCTCCAAAAGAAGGTTGAAAACCTTAAGTGTGCATTCCCCCCACTCCCACCACCACCACACACACACATACATGCAAGTAGGGGAAGGACCAAAGCAACACAACCAATCACACACAACCAGCAGAAAGTAACAGGAATAACATACAACTATCTAAACCACATAACCACACACCCATGCTCCCATCGGGCTGTGGCATGGGGTCGTCATTGCTAACTGTCATCCCGGACATTCCACGCACTGCTACACACACATTGTGCTATGACACTTTCATGTTTGCCAAAGGTATTTTGTGAAAGTATGCTCCTAATTACTGCACATCTTTGCCATCATCCTGCAAGCAACCAGTTGGGTCCTTTGGGCTGACATTTGCAGGGTGGCAACACCTCGTCCCACAGATGTGCTTTTTCGTGCTATTGTGCTAAAATAGTTAAGGATTATAAAGTTACACTGCTCCAAAGCTGAGCAATTTTCTATAGACTAAAATTGCAGCACCCATGACGCCTTTCCCCACCCATATGTTGAGAACGAAACGAGGTACACCATTTTCGCTACTGCCAGCTTGCTTCACCTTTATGTGAACTAACCTCGTAGAACAACTTTGCAAATAATGTATCATATCTGAAGTTGGATTTCTCCACTTCCTACAGTGACACAGGTATACGCCTCCTGCTGCATGTGTGTGACTGGTTGTGTTGCCTTGGTCCTTCCCCTACTTGCATGTATGCGTGTGTGTGGTGGTAGTGGGGTTGGGGGGGATGCATAGTTAGGGTATTCAACCCTAACACTGAATTTCCTTGCTTTTGTCGTTGTGAAACAACCCAAACTGATGCATTAAATGGAGTTTTTTTGCCATAAATAGATAATATAAGTAAGGCTAACTACTACCGTACAAGCCATACATAAAGAGTATTCATTTGCTGCTGCTCATACATATAGTAAACCAAAAACTCTAAACTATATACACACAGTAGAGTGCAGGCTAGAATAACAATGAACTTATACAGTATTTTAAACATATATTTTTTGAGGTTATTACGCAGAAGTTATCTACAGATGACATAAAATTGAAGACACATCATTTCTGAGGCATGGAGGGCTGGGAGTAGGGCTAGAACCTAAACCTAGCCCTTTTAATCTATTCCAGTTTTAGGGTGAATGTTTGCTGTTTGTATCATTGTTGGTCTGGCAGGGATTGGACTTTGGATAAATTGAAGAAAGGGAGCCCATATCTTATCATATTTTGCTGAAGCGTTCATGGATGTGAGAGTCTCTCACATTTAGCCAGCTGTTTTACACACATGCATTCTGAACATACTCTGAATCTCCTTTCCTAAGCATGAAAAAGTCAATGGGCTGCAGAAACGAGTGCTCTAACATTTCAAAATCTTTATTTGAACCGTATCCTGAGAGCCAGGGCTTTATAGCTCAAATAAAGATTTCAATTTGTGATGGCTCATTTCTGCAGCCCATTGATTTTCCAGTCTCAGGAAAGTGTCCACTACTAGCAAATACACTTGGATTACATAGCATAATAAAATAAAACTCATTCATGCACAAGTTTTTTTTTCTATATATACTTTATACTCCTCCTCAGGTGGCAAGGAGCAGTATCTCAGCCTGTATCGCTGGCCTGTTAGCCCAAACACCACTTCATCCACGCCAAGACCCCCCACAGAATACCCCCCCAGTGGTGGGACTGGGAAGGGAGCCAACCCCTTCCCAGAGCACAATCCAAATCCGGGGAAGATGCCAGCAGAGGAATGGCGAGATACTGGAACAGGCGTCATGGAGCTCCTGGCCACCATTTTTCCTCTTTTCTTTGTCCCCTCTCCCCATGGTGTCGGGCATGAGCACCTGCATGCCAGTGCTGCTGATCATGTACCTCCCATCCTGTATCACCCCCCAGCCCCCACCAGAGGGTGATCAGCAGGCAGTGTGGCAATCCCTCCCTCCCTGAGAGAGGAGAGTAGTTCTCAGGATGCTCCATCCTCTCACCCCCCCTGCCAACCCCCAGTGGCCCAGACTCATTCCCAAACCCGGGCTACCAGCGTGGCACGAGGTGTGGCATGCAGTGCCTCAACCTCCAGCACCACTGGGCTGGCCCATCATGCACAAGTTTTAGAAGTGCATGTGGAGCACCAGTAGACTGCCCAGGATTTCACTCGGGAACTGGAGGAACAGCATTTACAATAATACTCTTACTTTCACTCAGTGAGAGTTCAACATCACTACTGTTGGTCATTTCATTCAAGGTGGATTTATTCAAGAGCATACATCACACTCAGTGCTGTGCAATGACTGACACTTTCTGGCTTCCTCAGTGGTTTTCAATTAATATTTCTTAAACAGTTTCATTTTTTTAAAAGGACATTGCAATTCATCTAGTCGGGTGGGTAAACATAAGCCTTGATTAAGGAGGTAGATTAATTCCCTGGTATCTAGTGGCACCCCCCACCCTCCGATCACCATCCCCATAATTTTTCTTTTAGCCCTGGTGTCTAGTGGCACCCCCCACCATCCGATCACCATCCCTGTACATTTTGTTTAATTCCCTGGTGTCTAGTGGCACTCCCTACCCTCCGATAGATGTCAGAGTAATTCTTGCTTAAATCCCTGGTGTCCAGTGGCACCCACCACCCTGCTATCCAAAGAAAAGCCTGAAATAAAGAAAATGGTCCATCAATGTTTTTTGGGGGGACCTGTAAAAAAAATGATCCCTTGCCGATCAGCCACCCCACCCCCACCTCCCACTCAGTATCCAACACCCCACACCCCCAGTACACCTCCACACACACTCACTCATCTGAACAGGTCCCACGTTTGAGATCGGCTCTCCAAACAAAGACATGTCTTGCTGCTAGAACTGGCAAATGCAATATGAGAAACTAAGGTAAATGTGATTTACTATAGTGTATTTCAATGGGGTTTCAACTTTTATGCATAAGTTAGATTTTGACCCCAGATTTTCAACATGGCCTTTTGAGGACCCCACCTCATGAACAATAGGGCTGCCATTATGCAACTCCCACTCAAAGGGTGATTTTGTGGTTGCTTGGCAAATTAACCTTTTGGGAAGGATGTGGAAATTGTTTCTGCCTTTGTTCATGAAGTGGGGTCATAAGACGGTTATGTTGACAATTTGGGGTAAAAATATTAATAAATGCCAAAGTCTGACCATTCATTGCAATTTCGCTATGCATACTCATAACTTAGCACATTTTTTAAATGTTTGACTCCAGATTTTTAACATAGCCTTCTTATTACCCCCACCTCATGCATGTCAGAGCTGTCATTTTTCAAATGCTGGCCAGAATTTGTTTTTGCACCTGTGGCACTGGATTGCATTGCAGTTCCACAGAATTATGTTTTGGTGGGGATTTGAACATTTTCTATACTAGGTACATGAGGTGGGTTAATAACATGGCTATGCTGACAATTTGGTGCCCTTCTAAAGCTACAAAGACATACAAATCTACAGAGAGATGGGAGCGCAGGGTCCTTTGAACCCTGCGCTCACACAGTAAAATAAGGATACTATTATGCTATCTCAAAAAGTAAAGAAATAAGTTGCAAAAAATGTTGTTAATGCTCCAGTTAGGGTCAATGTGACAAAAGTTGGGAAATGAGGCATTAGAGTTTCTAATCCTAACAATCCACCCTCCCAAACCAGACAGGAGAGCAGGTGTGGGGTGTGCCTTGGGCTTCTCAAGCCTAACGTTTACCCCATTCTCATAAAGTCTACACATCTAACCTTATTTACAGATGGAATTAGGTGAGTGTTTGGCCTGAGAAGCCCAAGACACATCCCACACCTGCTCTCCTGCCTGGTTTTGGAGGGTAGGATGTTAGACTTGGAAACCCCAATGCCTCATTTCCCAACTTTTGTCACTTTGACCTAACCGAGCAGTAACAACATTTTTTCATATATATATATATATATATATATATATATATATATATATATATATATATATATATATATATATATATATATATATATATATATATATATATATATATATTCATTGCAAAAACTTTGTTTAATGCATCAATTAGGGTAAAGCGACAAAAAGTAGGAAATTAGATGTTAGGGTTGAGCCCCTAAACCCCCCCCACCCCCCACCACCCCATCCTCCACAGACCGACAGACACCAGGGTGTGCCATAGGGTCACAAGGCCCAACTCCAACCCCATTCTATGAGTAAACAGGTTGACATGCAACAATAAAGGAGAATGGGGTGAGAGTTAGGCCTCACAACCCCATGGCACACCCCGGCATCTATCGGTCTGTGGAGGATGGGGAAGGGGGGGCTAGGGGCTCAACCCTGACATCTCATTTCCCCACTTTTGTTGCTTTAACCCTAGCTGATGTATTAAATGCATTTTTTTGCAATGAATTTCCTTACTTTTTGAAAAAGTGTAATATAACTAGTAAATCATACAAGACCACACATTCCAAATTTTTTGCAAATCTGTTGAATGGCTGCAAAGATATTAATATGCAAACTTTTGGTTTAAAATGAAAGTGCCTAGCTAACCCTAACTAAAGGGGTGCAACCACACCCCTATAATACATACATATATATATATATATATAATATATAAAATGTATGTGTGTATATAT
Organism: Neoceratodus forsteri; assembly: GCA_016271365.2. NCBI lineage: Eukaryota > Metazoa > Chordata > Ceratodontiformes > Ceratodontidae > Neoceratodus > Neoceratodus forsteri. The sequence continues at coordinate 840,322,527 of CM028131.1, forward strand.
ATAATATATAAAATGTATATGTGTGTGTTTGTATATATATATATATATATATTTTTTTTTATGGCAAAAAAACTCAGTTTAATGCATCAGTTAGGGTTGTTCCACAGTGACAAAAGTAAGGAAATTCAGTGTTAGGGTTACCACCCCTTGCATCCCATACTCACCCCGCCCCCACCAACAGGCATTGTGGTGTGCGTTGGGGTCATCGGGCCTAACTCTTACCCCATTCCATGTGTAAATAAGCTGCAGTGGTGCAGTGTAGGAGAATGGGGTGAGAGTTAGGACCAATGACCCCAACACACACCCAAATGCCTGTTGGTGAGGGTGAGGTGGGTGTGGGGTGCAAGGGGTGGCAACCCTAACACCGAATTTCCTCGCTTTTATCACTGTGGAACAACCCTAACTGATGCATTAAACTGATTTTTTTGCCATGAACTTCCCTTCTTTATGAGAATGTGCACTACAAATAGTGACTGGAATGTGGGGGTGGTAGTGCATGGGCCCCACCATTTGAATTTTTGTCACTTCACTGCGCAAAAACTGTATGACTGACTGAAATGAAAATTGGTAAAAGAAGACATGTACCATACCACAATATGTATGACAAATGTTATCTGAATCTGTTCCAACAGTTGCACAGCATCACGCTGGGAAAACTGTGCAGCAGTGCTGAAAATAACATTTTTGCCACTTTGCTATACAAGAACTATATATCCGACAAAACCAAAAATTGTAAAAAGAAGACATGTACCATAGCACACTGTGTATCTATAATTGTGTGTACATCTGTTCAACGGTCACACAGTGCCACGAGCAAACAACGTAACATGCACAGTTCAACAACCATAAGGGTCAGCAGCCTGAAAATTGGCACAGTTAAAGATGTATCATAAATCTTTGTACATTCCAAATGCTAGGTAAATTGGACCCAAGGTTCAGAAATTATTGAAGCATAATGAACCAAATGTTCATTCGTCGGAGTGGCATAAATCCACACCTGTTAATGTTTTACACACCAAACCACTGCAAGGCACCTCTGTATCTCTAGAGCTACTTACGCTATAAATTCAAGCCAGTAGCACAATGCAGAACGCTATGCATAAAACGTTAACTGTATCATGCAGTATCTCCACAGTGAATTATTTTTCCAGCACGTAATCAACATTATTCACATCCCCAGGACATCCACTCAACACCCTCCAAATTTCATGTGAAAAGACCAAACCATTTCAGAGATATTCAATATTTACATTTCTGCACCTTTAAGAAGTCTTCCACCACAAAATGGTGGAAATCGCGGACAAAAATGCACTAAAATGGCGGACCTGGTGGCAAAAAATCTGTAACTGTGATGGGGGCCAACTTCAAATGGCAATAACTCTAGAAGGGAACAACATTTTTGTCACCAAACAAAAACTGGCATGTTCCTTGAACACAAGTCTTTCTACGGGGCATGTTTCAGATCAATCAACCCCACACTGGCTGCACTATGCATTGCAGAAGACAGTGCAGAAAAATATCAAAAGCATAATGTTTTGCACTGCACTGCGCAAACGCAAAGGGTAATGCTCACGGTGACGCAAACGGTAATGATAATGCAGACAGTAAGAGAAATGCAAGTGCAAATGTAAATGAAAACAGAAATGGTAATGCAAACGGTAACACAAATGCTAACGGCAACAGAAATGCAAATGGTTACAAAAACAGTAACAAAAATGCAAACGTAACAGAAACGCAAACAGTAACTGCAGCGGCGACACCGAAGAAAACAGTTACGCACTCGACAACGTAAATGGTACCAAAATGCAAACACAAAGGCCAATGGAAATGCAAACGGTAATGAACACGCAAACAGTAATGGTAACACAATTGGAAATGCAAACATTTATGGTAACGCCAACAATGATGCCAAAGGAAATAGTAGCAAGTATGCAAACACAAATGGTAACGCACACGGTGATGCAAAAGTAAACTCAAACAAAAACAGTAACAGAAATGCAAATGGTAACAGTAATGCAAATGCAAGTGCAAGCGCAAAGGGTAAAGCACATGGTAGCGTAAACGGAAATGCTAACGCAAACAGTAATGGAAATGCAAGAGGAAACGTTAACGGTAACAGTAACGCAAATGCACACCCTTTTTTCCCCAAAAAGGTGCATTCATAAGCACAGTGAATATAAAGAATGTATGCATAATAATGGCCCTTCAAGCAGCAAATGAGTACTTGGAGTACTAAATTCCTTATATCTCAGGAACCATAAGACGTAGAAAAAAATTAAAAAGCTCATTATTTATGACTTTCCACGCTAGTTTTGTACTTAGCCCCTTAGCAGGGGACTAAACATTCTTCCAACAAAAAGTCCATATCTCGAACCATTTTCAAGATACGGGTCCCGAAAGGCGTGGCGGACGCTGTAATGTTATCCTATGGGAAACACTGTCAACTTCAGAGTGCCATAACTTTGTTGCCCTCTAACATTTTGTTACCAAACCACCCAAATGCACATCTGTGGGATCTTGGCTTTCTTCCCTCCAAATTTCAGCCCAAAAGACCAAACCATTCTTTTGCAGCAGGGTGGCAAAGATTCCCTATTTTTTGGGCCATAGTGTCGCAAAGTAATTTCGTAAATCACAACATTTTTGCAAATTAAATCACAAAAGTGTCACATATGCAAAAGTACTTTGTGATACTACTCTTTACAAAAATTTTAAAAACATATTTCTGGGGTGTTTTACCCCCAAAAAAGACATGGCTAGCATCCTCAGGGCTCGACTAGGTGAACACAACACAAATTGTGTCCCTAGCAGGTCCCAAATTTAAATCCCAAGCATTTCTGTGACCATCAACTGAAAACAAGATGGCCAATTTGTGACACTACAAAGGTCATTTGCAAAAGTAAAACGTGAATTTGCGACACTTTCGCATATTTTGTTAACTTTTCCCATTGACTATAATGGGAAACTTATTTTTTGAATAACCTTTGAACCATTTAATATTTTTTCACAAAATCTTTGAAAGACACATCGGGGATACCAGCTGCATGTTCCCTGAAGGTTTCTGACCAGTCACGCAAATCATATGGGCTGTAGGCACAAGCAAAGAATGCAAAAAAATGTGTCATTTGTGCATTTTTCAGCACTCTGTAGCTGCACAACTGTACATCCGACCATAACAAAACTTGGAAAGTCAAGAGATCTATGATACTAGACCATGCATGCAAATGTTAGGCAAATCTGTCATATGGTGGCACAGTTATTAAGCTGCCAAATTTCAGATTTAACCTTAAATGGGGTACTCAACCCTAACTATAGTGGCACTACCGTGTCACTAGATATATATATATATATATATATATTCTTTAAAACATTAATGCATCAGTTAAGGTTGTTTCACAGTGACAAAAGTGTTGGAAATTCAATGTTAGGGTTACCAACCCACCCCTCCTCAAAACCCTAACTGCTTATTCCCTCCAACCCAACCCCCCACACACACACACATGGAAGCAAGTCAAGGCCAAGGCAAGACAAGGAACCAGGAATAAGCAGGAACAGGTAACAGAAGTGACAGACAAGTCTGTAAATATTCCAGAAGACACAGGCATCATCACAGTCCAGCAAGTGTATGAGTTCTGCAGCCATCATAGAGGCTTGGGGGTACACAGACATGCAGATTTTATCCATAGATAGTGTATTAGAAATGACAGTGTCTGTGAGCCTAGCTAAAGTCATTGGATGCTTGCATTTTGTTTTGTGATACAGTGACTTAGTCCTTAGTGGTAGTAATAAAAGTAATATCTTTTAGCATACTTTACAAGATAGATATAAAAGCAACAGTTGTAACATGCAAGTGTAAGCATAAGAGACTGTTAATTAGTGTTTCCAGGTAACACAGCAACATAACAAGATGTATTGGTGATAGTTTGTCACCGGAGCAGTATGTCCAAAGTAGTGTGAATGTGTCAAGTGTATCTGTGCTGCTACCACATGCCTATGTGGTATCGACGATACTTGCAGTGACCCAATGGTTGGAGTATGACACAAGCAATATTTTGAAAATGTTTACAGACTACATGTAATTGTGTTAGGAAAATATGCTAGCAGTAATGTGTCATCACACTGTGCTAGCAGTATAGGATTGCTTATACTGTACTTGTTTTTCTATTACATACTGTTATGTGAAAGTAGTACAGTGCTGTGATTATTTTGCTCAGAGATGTGCCGGAGTGGTAAAGTGCTGTATAATGTTGTGTGAGTGTTGCATGTGTGTGTGTTTGGAGGTGGGGTTTGGGGGAATCCACAGTCAGGGTTTTGAGGAGGGGGCGTGGGCGTGGGGTGGTAACCCTATTGTTGAATGTCCACACTTTTGTCGCTGTGGAAACAACCCTAACTGATGCATTAATTAAGTTTTTGCAAAGAATTTCCTTTCTTTTTTTTAAAGTGTAATGTAAATAGTAATAGAAATGGGCAGCTTGGTGGGAGCCACCTATTTGTGCATAATGGTATGTGTGTGTGTGAGCGCGGGCCCTCCAGGCCCTGTGCTCCCACTTACAAATAAGCATGGAGCCATACAGCAGTCCTATAAGGCAAGGAGGTCTTGTAGAAGTAATTTGCTCATATCTTGGGAACCGTAGCTGGTGGAAAAAAAAATCAAGTGTGGTTGTAATCGTGACAGTGAGTAGTTCTCAGAACATAAGTCAATCGAATTTGTATCTCACATCATTTCAGGGATGGGGCACTGAAACGCAATGTGAGTGTTAAGTCTGACAGCATAACTGTGGCCTACAGCCATGAAAATTAGCAATTGGAACACTAATTCTCAAATATCTCAGAAACTGTACAAGGTAGGAAAAAAATTCAAATTTCAGGGGTTTCATGGCTTTGCAACCTAGTTCTGAATTTAGTCCCCCTTAAGTGGGGACTAAGAAATTTTGCGATGAAAAGTCCGTATCTTGAACTGTTTTCGAGATACGGGCCCGAAAGGCATGACGGGAGCCACAAGGTTATCCTACAGGAAAATTTCTGAAATTCGCAATGCTATAACTATGGGCGTGTTCTATGGTTCCATACCAAACTGCCAAAAGGCACACCTGTAGGGCTAGGGATTTGCACTCTGGAAAGTTCAGAGCAATAACGCAATCCATGTTGCCACAATGAAAGGACAAAGAAAACAACCGCAGCTATGTTATCTTATGGGGAAATTTCCAAACTATGGAATGCTGTAGGTATGGGCCTCTTTAAGTTTTCCACTCTGAACCAGTGAAAGACACATCTGTGGCACAAGGGCATCCTACCCTGAAAAATTCAGGCCAATAGCACAATCCAGTTTGTCACAAATAAGTGATAAAGAAAAGAAACAATAGGAAAATTCTCCAACTCTATAGTAGGAATGTGATAGTGGTAAAAAAAAAATGTTACCACGATCATATGCAAAGTTGTCATGATTGTTTTTGCAGCACAAAAAATGTTGTTGTGATCAAAAAAAAAAAAAACATGTTTCCAGACTACCTGGCCACAAACTAATGCCATAGGCATGTTCCTCGGGGCACATTTAGTAAACCCAGTAATTGTTCTGTTCAGAAGTGCAGCATTTTTTGAGTTATAATGTTTTTTCTCTCTCACTAACTGAAAACAAGATGGCGGCAGCACAACAACATTTTTGGCAAGCTCGATCAAAAAATGTGATCGTGATTGTTTTCGCAGTGCACATATAAATTTTCCCATAGGTTATAATGGGATACTAAAAATGCTATAACTTTTGAACGGAGGAAGATTTTTTCACTAAATCTTCAAAAGGCACCATTGCAAGCCAGGACCCATGCAGACAATCCAATCTGAACCCACTCAAATGCATTCTTCAGTGCATTATGAGTGGACAAAGAAAACGCAACGCTGGGGATTTTTCTCTTTTTGAGTGCACTATGATTCCGCAACTGTACATTTGATAGACACAACAATTTCCATATCCGGAGATCTATGATAAATCTTTCCACATTCCAAATTTCAGGCAAAGTGGACAAATGGTTCAAAAGTTATTAAAGTGAAAATTTTGAGGTTTAACATAGAAATGGCTACACAACCTAACTATAATGGCACTACCGTGCCACTATAATATAATATTATATATATATATATATATATATATATAAAACACCTGTGGGTCTCTGTTCTGGAAGATATTTGAGATATCTCACAGACTACATGTGAGTATATCAGATATCTTCAAGTGTACTAACCATATTCAAATGCAAATAACTTTAAAACAAAAAATGATAGCATGACACTGTGAGCACAAGAGTTGTTCAGTGCAAAAATGTCTACAAAATGAGTGGTGTTTCATTTACAGCTACCTTTTATTTTTTATAATTAGCAAAAAATCAGCAGAAAATGCAATTTTATTTCACTTTTTCAAGAAACAAATGCAAATAACTTTAAAACAAAAAACAATAGCATGGTACTGTGAGCACGGAATTTGTTCAACACAAATATAGGTACAAAATGAGTAGTGTTTCATTTACAGATACCTTTTAGCTTTTTTATAATTAGAAAAAAGCAGCAGAAAATCTAATTTTGTTCACTTTTTGCAACAAACATGCAAATACCTGTAACTTTAAAATGGAAAAAAGAGAGACCCACACTTGTTGTTTGAATCTAATATGGCATGGGTGGGAGTGAGATAGCAGAACTATCTTCACTCATTGTCACTGAACTCTTGTATCCCACTGATGGGATACAAGAGTTCAGTGCCAGCTTGTGAAGATATCTGTGCTATCTGACCTACACCCATGTCATATCCCATATATAAATTGCAAAAAACTTTGTTAGTGCATTAGTAAGGATCAAAGTGACAAAAGCAGGAAAATGTGGTGTTAGGGTTTCCAACCCTAACACCCTCCCCTCCAAGCAGCACAGCGGCTGTGGGGTGTGCCATGGAATTCTCAAGCCTAAAGCTCACCCCATTGACTTAGAGTGTACACATCTGACCTTATGTACAGATGGAATGGGGTAAGCATTATGCGTGAGAACCCTAAGGCACATGCCCCAGCTGATATGCTGCCTGGAGGGGGTGTAGGAAGGTTTTTTCTATATATATATATATATATATATATATTTTCATGGCAAAAAAATCCTTTTAATGCATCAGTTAGGGTTGTTCCACAGCGACAAAAGTGAGGAAATTCGATATTAGGGTTGAAAGTCCCCCCCTTGCACCCACCCAGCTCAACCTCACAACCAGCATCGGGGTGTGCATTGGGGTCTTCAGCCCTCTCACCTCATCACATGAGTAAACAAGTTGAGGTATAGGAGAATGAGGTGAGAGATAGGACTGATGACCCCAACACACACTCATGATTCATGAGCTTCCTGGCTAGGTTTTTGTATGGTCATGAAGAAAAATCCGTATCTAGCATCGTTTCTGAGATATGAGCCCTGAAAGGCGCGGCAGATGCCACCATGTTAGTCTATGGGAAAAAATGTCAACTTCAGAGTTCCATAACTTTGCATCCATGCAATATGTTATCACCAAACCATGAAAAGGCACATCTGTGAGATGTTGGCTGCCTTTCCTCCAAATTTCAGCCCAAAAGACCAAACCGTTCTTTTGCAGCAGGGTGGCAAAGAATTGCTGTCATTTTGCCATAGCCTGGAAAAGTAGTCTTGCAATTTGCGAAAGGTTTCGCAATAATTTGTGAAAGTGTCACAAGTGCGACACTACTTTGCGACACTACTGTTCCCAGAAATTTGAAAAACATTTCTGGGGTGTTTAACCACAAAATAAAGACATGGCTAGCAGCCTCAGAGTCTGACTAGGTGAACACAAAAATAATTGCATCCCTAGATGGTCCCAATTTTAAATGCCAAGCATTTTTCTGATCAGCAACTGAAAACAAACTGGCAGATTTGCGACTCTACTAGGGCCATTTACGACACTAAAAGGTGCATTTGAGACACTTTTGAACTTTTTGTTAACTTTTCCCATTGACTTATAATGGGAACTTGTTTTTTGAATAACTTTTGAACCGTTGAATATTTTTTCACAAAATCTTCAAAAGGCACATCGGAGACCCTGGCTGAATGGTCCCTGAAATTTTTGGACTGGTCACACAAACCATGTGACCTGTACATGAGAGCAAAGAGTGCACAAAAAGTGTAATTGCACATTCGGATGTCGCTTAATAACTCCGCAACCGTATATCCGACCATTTGGCAGATCCCAACATGCACCATGCCCAACCTTGCTATCCAAAATTTCAGGCAAATCCATTGAATAGTGGCAAAGTTATTAAGCTACAAAGTTTCACCCTTTCACCTTAAAAGTGCTACTCAACCCTAACTATGGTAGTACTACAATGCTACCATTATATATATATATATATATATACAGTGTATATATATATATATATATATATATATATATATATATATATGTATGTGTGTAATGGCATCCCCAGGATTAAATCCAATTCTGCAGCATTTTGCAGTACTCTGCAGAATGCTGCAGCAGACCTACTGAATAAAGCAAAGTAATTTCAATGGAAATTAGTCCCATTTGTCAGTCAGGAAAATGTGGCACTGCCAGGATGACGTGAATGCCATAGTTTCCTGCATGACAATTGGGACAAATTGCCATTGAAATTACATTGTTTTATTCAGTAGGTCTGCTGCAGCATACTGCAGAGTGCTTTAAAAGTGAGTTCATCCTGGGGGACGCCACTGTATGTATATGTGTGTATATATATATATATATATATATATATATATATATATATAAGATGCCATCTCTTCTGTAAACCTTACACAACTGGTCACCTCCCCTATCAGACACAACTATAGAACTGGTACTAGCACCCTTCTGGACTGGGTTCTAACCAGCCACTCTGCCCATATCTCCAACATCTCCAACCTCCCAGATTCACTTAGTGATCATTCTCCTGTCATCTGTGAATGGACTAACAAATTCTGCAAACCTCCACCATCAGTCATCACCAGCAGAATCATCCCCTGTAGGAAGCTGAATCTCCTCAAAACCTACCTCAGGCAGCAGGATTGGTCTCCTATCTACAATGCGACGTAAGTCAATTCGGCCCTGGATTCCTTCATTTCCAACTTCAATGCAGCCTGTGATTCCTATGCCCCCTTAAAAAAATATAAAGTCAAAGCACTTTGCAACCCCTGGCTCACCGCACACCTAGTAGCACTGCTAAAATCTAGGGACCACCTATGGTTTCTGGCCCAAGCCTCTGGCTCACAAACAAACATTCAGAACTATAAACATGCACTGAATGACTGCAGTAAAGCTATCAGACTACACAAAAGCACCTTCTACAGGGAAGCTGTCACCAATTCATTGGGCAACAGAAGAGCGTTCTGGAACAATATCAAAGAAGTAACCAGAAAGCAGCCAAAAACCTCACCAACTATGCTAGACATTGATGGGATGATTACCCTGTTCCTCACCACTATCACTAACACTTTCAATACCACTGTTACAGACCTCAGTTCTGTCCTCCCCCCTGACTTCTTCAATGATGTTGCTCCCTCTGCTCACCCTACCAGCACTCCCCCCTCCTCTACCCACCCTCCTTTCTACTTTAAAGCAGTCAAGATGCACGAGGCACTCAAATACATCAGTAAAGAAATTGCCAAATCAAGAAATAGTGGGGATTCACTGGACCTAAAACTGCTGTCCCTCACCCTTGCCGAAGTGATCCAACCATTAACCAAGATTTTCAACCTCTCCCTTCGCCTCAGCCAGTTTCCTGACAGATGGAAATCCACTACCGTCACTCCAGTCCATAAAAATGGAGATAAGACCAATCATGGAAACTACCACCCGATCTCCATATTGCCTCCCCTCTCCAAGGATCTTGAACATCTTGGTGCTGAGCAACTCACTGACTACCTGGACAAACACAATATCCTCTATACACAACATAATGGCTTCAGAAAAGGACACAGTACCTCTTCTGCACTCTTGGAATTTCCTGGAGCTATCCACAGTTCCCTGGACAATGGTCACCTAGCCAGGTCGGTCTTCACTGATCTAACTAAGACCTTCGATACCATCCATCACCTACTGCTTCTGGAACAGCTTTTAACTGCTGGGCTCTCCCCAGACTCCACGGACTGGTTTAAAAGCTACCTGTAAAATAGATCACAAAGGGTAAAAATTGCTGGTGTCCTTTCTAATGCTAGGCCAGTCCACTATGGAGTCCCCCAGGGTTCCATATTGGGCCCACTTCTATTCAGTCTTTTCCTGAATAGACTCCCTCAATCTTGCCCAGAACAAACTATACTCTATGCTGATGATGCCAAAATTCCCACCTCCCATAAAGACCCACAATCTCTGCAAAATAATCTCCAGCATGGTTTCGTCTATATTGAGAACTGGTTCAGCAAACAGAGACTCATTCTCAATGATAAAAAAACAAAGTCCATGCTTTTTAGTAACTCCTACAGCAAGCACAGGCTGCTTCCTATGACCATCACAAACCACCTAGAAACAACCCTCAAACAGGTGCAGTCCTTTAAGTATCTGGGGATCACTCTTGACAGTAACCTGTCTTATGGGGCCCATCGACAACGTCGCCAAGGCTGCCAATATGCGACTTGGTCTCCTCTACAGGCACAGGTCATGCTTAACCCTATCAGCCTTAAGTGTCACTGTTCAAAGCTCAGTTGTCTCCACTGTTGACTATGGCCTCATCATATATGGCTTGGCCACTTCAACAGCCCTCTGATGCATTTCTACATCACTCAACAAAACCTGTTGACTTATCATTGAATCTCATTGATTTACCCATATGTGTGACCTCTACACCCAAACTGACTGGTTACAACTATCCAACTGCCTAAAATATCAAACCTGCATTATGGCAAAAAAGATAACCATGGGCCTTGCCCCTCTCGGGGTGTCCAAGCCTTCCTCTGTCCAAGAAGTAACTCCCGCCATACTAGAGGCTCTGAAACTCAACTCCTGATGGTCCTGCACTGCAGAACCTCTCTGGGACAACGGTCATTTGCCTACAGTGCCCCTAGTTGGTTGAATAGTCTCAACATTGAGATTGCCTCCGTTCCCAAGCTAGGCCCATTCAAAATAAGGCTCCGACTCAATCTCTCTGCCATCAGCACTTGTTACTGCCTCACCTAACCAGCCCTCCTTACTACTCCACAGTTCCTGCCTAAGGTCTTCACATTGCACTTTCTTTCCCCTTATCTTTCCTCCCCCCTCCTCCGTCCACTCATCCCCCCCTCTCCACCCAGCCCCATCACATGCACTTCTCTAGGTGTTGCGACAATTGCCCCTGGCATGCTATTACCAGTGTCTTACCCATCCTAGTAACCCTATTGTATTCGCTCTGTTGCCCTGCCTGTCTTATCTGAAATGTATGCATTTATGTAAATGTAACTGAATGTTAATCTGTATAGCATGCCTAAAACTCATCTACTCTGTTGTATTGTGTTGTACTGTCCTGGAATTGATGTGGAACCTTTGTAAAAGAGCCTTGGCTCTAAGGTACTTGTAATCCTAGAATCAAATAAATAAAAAAAAACATTTTATAAAAGGGGTAGGAAAAATTAGTTCTGCTGGTTGGTTGAAACACATCACATGGCCACATGACCATCCATATATCAGAGCATGACCAAACACCTGCACTTTCACCCCCCTTCCAAAACAATTTTGCCATTTTATAAGATCGATAACCCACTCTAGGGTGTGCAGTCACACTCTGATATGCACACGGCTTGGGTAATTGATGCAATCAGCCTGCAGCCTTGTTTGTAACAATGCATACCAAGTTACATATAGCATTGTGGTTAAGAGCACTGAGCTGAAAACATAGATAACTGGATTTGAATCCCACAGTCACCACTTGCATACCATGTGACGATAAGCAAGTCATTTAACTTCTCTCTGCTCCCAGGATGCAGCTGGGTACAATCCTCAGCTTATTGTTTTTTTCCTGCCCCAAAATTGTAAAAATAAAAATATATATAGCTCTAGGTTTAAGCTGGGTGTGATACAATGCATTACATTTTTAATCAAAATTTAATAACGAAAGCAAATAATAGTGCAATTTAACAAAGTATGGCATCAAACTGACGCAATAAAGTGAGTGTAAGTTTTTTGCTGATGTAGCACATAGAGGTGGGATGCTCATACAATTTTCTGTAAAATAACTATATAAATTATAAACAAAAGTTTTATTGTAATTGAAATTCAAGTTTGCTTTCCATTCTTGTTTTTGCAGAGAGGTCGTATCAGTTGTCTGTACCCAATGGTAATAGTGTAGGGAATTGTGGAATAATGTCTGCTCCCCCTTTTTTTAACACACTCATCTTGAAACTGGCCTTTAGGTGATCTAGTCTTAATATGAAATGGCAAATTGTTTCAATATAGTGGTCCTCTGTATTCGATTGTTTTTTCAGCTTCTATTTTGACTTAAGGGACTGAGGTTTATTGTTCAAAAATTAATCTTAATAAATAAATACTGGAAACTGCATTTAAAATATGGGTGCATATATAGGGAAATTAGGCATGAAAAGAGAAGCACAAAGCCAGGATTCATCTGACCTTTGGGCCAGTTTACAAGGTTATACAGAAAGATGTATAGAATAATTACTGAGTAATAGGACCTGACTGAGTCAGGGAACAATAGTCCTGTCAGCTTCGCAATGACAGGGATGCTGCCCAAGATCACCATAAGAAACCAAATTATTTAAGAGTTTAAAAAAAAAAAACCTGCATTAAAGATGATAGGAAACAGTTTTTTAAACCTCTAGATCCCCTCTTGTTTTCCTTTTAGTGTCTATACAATATCCTGATATGTTCTAACCTTTTTTGTTAAATTAATAATCAATTTTTTGTTGCCTTTGTAACTACTCAAATTCCCTCTCTCTTCATCACTTGCTGCTGTCTCTTTTCTTAATGTCTCAACATTCTATCGCATTAGTAGTACCATTCCAGGTCATTCAAATAAATAGCATTGAACTGTGTGTGCCTGATGTCATGGAATGTCTTAGAAATGTGAAAAAAAAGAGCAGTAGCTGCTGTGGTGAGGGGAACTCTATGTAGATCAGTGGGCAGCCCAAAACTAGATTATTATTTATCAAAAACTGAACAAAGCATATAAGAATATACATCTGGTATGGAAAGGAAAATGTGGAGCCAGTTAACCATGTAAAAATTATTTCCCATCTCCTTTAAATGAAATAGTATGAATTATGTAAGGGAAATGCCATGCCAAACAAAGCAACTAGATGCGAGAAATTTTGAGGATGTCATATATCTGGACTTCAGTAAAATTATGCTGTGTAACATAGAAGTCAATTTCATAAACAGGAGAAATTAAGCATAACCAGATATATGATAAAATGGGTTACAAACTGTTTGCAGGCTAAGGGTCATTAATAAAGGGTAACCTGTCAACATGGAATCAAGTGATTAGTGAGGTCCAACAGGGGTCCATCATGGGGCCTACTGTACATTGTTCAGTAAAATACAAAATCACACTTGCCCACACAATGCAAAGCATCATGGGCTGCATATGCAAATCACCACAGAATGTTATGCTGGTTCTACTTTAAGCAGAATTGCATGGTGCCGAAAGGCCTCTCACACAATTTGCAAAGGATGCCAACAGATGACAAATGTTCAGTATATTTATACTTAAGTGACCTGTAGGTGGGCACAAGCAGCTGGATTGCCAGTTTTGCAGATGACCCCAAGATAGGAAGAGTATTTATATCATAGCATGAGATAGCTAAAATACAGGACATAAAATAAAGTACAGAGACAGACTCAATAAGTGGGCAGAGAAATGGCTGACAACTTCAGTTTTGAGAAGTGCAAGGTAATACATCCAGAAAAAAAAGAACTATGAAGACAAAAATACTGTCTACTGTAAATGACATACAAATGCCGGTGACCCGGGTTCGGGAATGGACTCGGGTCGCTGGAAGGGCCGGCCGGGGGGAGAAGGATAGAGCGTCCTATGGACTGCTCTCCTTCTCCAGGTGGGAGGGTGGGATAGTGCTTGGAGCACTAGTGACCCCTGGCGAAGGCCGGAGTGTCACACAGCTACCGGCACACACACACACTCTGGAGGTGGGGCGGACGTCTGACGTCATTGCACGACCCCGCAGCCCCGAAAACCGGAAAATGGACAGCTGCCGGCCGCCCTCCATGAAGCCCGCCTCGGCTTTAATTAGCCCCCCAGGCCAGCCCTCCGACCTATTCCCGGTCTCTGCGGGATGTCTCCTCCTCCTCCTCCACATCCCGCAGCCCCACCGTGGGGGGTAAGCCACGGGGTATCGGAGGGCCCGAGGCCGATCTGGGGGGTGGAAGCCATCAGCCCGTGACCGGGCTGAAAGTACCGGGCGGCCGGCAGCTAGGTGGCGGAGAAAAAATGAAAATAAAAAATAAATAAATAAATAAATGACATACAAATTATTGAAAGGAGTCAGAAAAGAAATTAGTGAAATCCGTGACTTATTTATTTTTAATTTATTTGGTATTCAGAAAATAACCTTTGAGCCAAGACTCTTTTATAAAGGTTCCACGTCATGTGAACAGAGTATAGACATTCAATCAAGAAGGTTACAGAGTTTTAGGACATTTGAGACACTGAACAGCACAACAATCAGGAAAAGGTTACAGAGTTTCTTGGTAATTTAAAACACTATACAGCATATGCACATCAACTTTAGTTGATTACAAGTGCAGGTAAGGTGCAGAGGCACTAGGGGTTAGGTTAGGTTGGGAAGAGGGTCAGTAAGGATGGGATTTTGGTAGGGGGAGGAGGGGGGCCTCTAGTAAAAGTGCTCAAGGAAGCAGGGCTGAGGCCAGGGAGTAGTAGACCCATCCTAGCATGGAGACAAGGGAAGGGGGGAGAAGGGTGTACAGGAGCAGCCCCTTAGAGTGATTCAGAGGCATTGTCAAGGAATGTATGGGAGGGTGGCTTCTGTCTTGTGCTGAGAATAGTTGCTGTTAGCAGAGCCAGGCCTTGTCATCCAGAGTCTATCAGCTGTTGGAGAAGCAGGTGCATACAGAACTGGAGGTCAGGTAGTGCTTAAAGGTCTGATTTGAAGCCGAATGGGCTTGGGTACCTTGTTAAGCCAGAGAGGGTCTCTGTAGGAGAAGGAGCGCTGTCCAAGAGCTGTGCATTGGAATGGCACCATGAGGGCCCCCTGTGTTCTGTTTCTGGTTATTTATTCTGAGCCTGGGAGGGAGAAGCTGCCTACTACACATGGGGGGCATTCCCCAGTAATGCTTTTATGCCTAGGAGGCATGTGAGGAATTTAATCCTGCACCCAAGAGACAGCAGGTGTGTGTGTTCATAGAGGAAACAGGTGTGGGTCATTTGATCGCTATTCAGGATGAGCCTGCAGGCCTTGTTGAAAGCTACATGCACCCTCTTGAGTGCAGAGTCTGATGCTGCACTGTAGACAACCAGGCCATAGTCAATGGTGGAGAGGATGGATCTCATGACTGATAGACAGATGGCTGCTGTGGTAAGGTGTTTTCTGTGCCTGTAAAGCACACCAAGCTTGGTGTTGACTGTCTTGACCACCTGATCAATATGTTGAGCATAGGATAAGGTGTCTTCTGGGGTGACTCCAAGGTATTTGAAGGAGTGTACCTGTTCCAAGGGGACTAGTACATTGTTGGTGATGTTTATGGTGAGGAACCTTTTCTTGAGCTGGGGGCCGGATAGGAGCACGGTCTTGTTTTTTTTTGTAATTGAGCAGAAGTTTGTGCTCACAGAAGCATTCTTCTGCTTTACTGAAGGAGTGCTGAAGTACTGCTTGGAGTGGCTCAATTCGAGAATTGCTGTTAAGGATGACAGCATCGTCCACATATAGGATTATCTTGGCATCACAGGCTTGAGGAAGAATATTTAGGAACAGGCTGAAGAGCAGTGGTCCCAAGATGGATCCCTGGGGGACCCCCAATGTGACTTCCCTGGGTCAGACACTGTTTGTCCTACTTTTACCCATTGTGACCTGAGGGACAGGTAGACTCGGAACCAGAGTGTTGCATTGGCAGCCACCCCCAGTCTTTGAAGCTGGGCCAGTAAGAAGGTGTGGTTGATGGTGTCAAAGGCTTTTGTTAAGTCTGGAACACCGCCGCTACTAGTTTACCTTCGTCCATAGCTTTGCGAGCATAGTCAGTGAACTCTACAAGGGCAGTCATGGTACTATGCCCCTGCCTGAACCTGTGCTAATTTGGGGCATTACAGTTAGTATTTGCTGATGTAGTCTCTTAGTTGGTCTGCCACAATCTTCTCAAGGGCCTTGGATGGGGGGAGAGGATTGAGACTGACCTGTAATTGGACACATTGATCCTGTCCCCACTTTTGTGGATAGGAGTGACCAGCTCTTGCTTCCATCGCTAAAATCAGTATCAGTATAAGTGGCTCAATAGGTAGCATGCTTACCTTTGGGACTGGAAGACTGGAAAATCATGGGTTCTAGCCCCACACCAGGTACTTGGAATAATACTCACAACTGACACTTTAGTACAGTATGGGGCGGCTGCACTATTAAGGTGCCATCCTTTGGGTGAGGCATTAAACTGGGATCCCTGCTGCCCATGTCTGGCCCCTGTCCAGGTGAAAGTTAAAGACCTTATGACACTTACTGAAGAAGAAGAATATGAGACTTTACCAAGTGTCATGGTGAACATTTACCTATCAGTAAAACAGGTCCATGTAACCCATCCTGCAGGATGCACTAGGAAACAAGCTATCACAGCTTAGTGTGCCACAGGTAGGTCTAGGAAGTATTAATCAGTAGGACCTTTAAATGAAGGCCATCATACAAGTCAAAAACTAGCATGACATAAAATCATGATGACGTGTATCCAGAGATACTTTGTTAAAAGGATGAAACATTATTATATATATATATATATATATATATATATATATATATATATATATATATATATCCATGTTTAGCTCCTAACCTGACTATAGTGTGATGTTCTTTTCTCCAGCACAGTGTCAGTGGCTCAGTAAGTAGCACACTCGCCTCTGAAGCCAGGAGATCAGAGGGCTGTGGGTTTAGTTCCCACATCTGGCACTTGGGTTAATATCCCAATACTGACACTGTAGTGCAGCATGAGGGGGGTACTGCACTTCTGAGGTGCTGTATTTTTGGATGATACATTAAACCAAGGTCTCATCTGCCTGGATTGGTGATAGTTCAGGTGGATGCTAAAGATCCCACAGCACTTATTGAAAAAGAGTAGGGGAATTTTTAATTCGAAACTTAAAACAAGAGGCACAATATTGTATTATTTCATACAAAATCATAATGAAAGAAACAAAAACATAAATAAGTTATTACACCATACAAAAACTTCAAAACATAAGTAATCTGTATTACAGAACCCCCTTCCCATCCCCACTAAAAAAGTAGGGGTAAATTTTGTTTGGAAAACTAAACAGTTCATGAAAAAAAAAAACATACATATAACAACTTAATGCTGTAACTTAAATGTGGCCAAAAGAAACTTCATACAGATAATCTTAATCTTAGAAAGCAATAACAAGAGAATGACATCTTCTGATTTTATCTTTCATAAATGGTACCTTACTCCATCGAATTTACCATACTTCAAAATACATACGTTGTTTCTCAAACATGCATTGCTTAAACAATTCCTGCTCAATAATATGGATGACAGTTCCAGGATCTTGATATATTTGTTGCAAAATGAACATACAGTGAGATTGCCATAAAATAAACTTTATAAAGGCAAATATAAGCCTAAGCAATTTTTCATTAAGCACCATCCTCCCCAGACTAAATCCCCCAACCACTTCTTGATATGTGACAGCCTTCCAACATGAGTTGCCCTATTTTACTGCCAACTGTACCCAGAATTCTTGTACATAAGGGCACTGAGTAAAAACATGTTGCATGGTTTCCTCCTGTGTGTTACAACTAACTCTGGGGCACGTCCGTTCCTCCTGGATTTTATGTTTAGCATTCCCTTTAACATATAACCATCCATAAGAACAAAGCCATATAACATCTCACAACCTTGGAGGGATATAGGGGTCCTTCAAGGACTCCATAACCTTAACATAATAGTTTGGGGGAATATCTTTAAATT
The DNA here is from genome assembly GCA_016271365.2 of Neoceratodus forsteri. Taxonomy (NCBI): domain Eukaryota; kingdom Metazoa; phylum Chordata; order Ceratodontiformes; family Ceratodontidae; genus Neoceratodus; species Neoceratodus forsteri. Next base: position 840,340,651 of record CM028131.1, read on the forward strand.
TAACTTGGGAAAAGTAGACCTGTGCCTGTATTATGTCATACACCTCTTTGCTAGGTTGTTTTTGTACAATATAAGGTGTCAATTTCCATTTTTTTTATTTCTTCAAAGTTGGGCGAAAAAACACAAAATATGTTTTTACCTGAGACTGTAGTATCCCCTGTTTACCCCACACCTGATAGACAGGGTCAAACCATATCCTTGCAAATATAGTCCATATAGACATACTGGGCCTAGAAAAAACAGACACATTTTTATGGAAAAAAACACTGTAATAAAAAGTGACAGGGTTTAACAAATTGTGCCCCCGTTTATCCACAGGTAGATACAAAATCTCCCTTTTAATTGGATTCAAACAATTACTCCAACTTACTTGAAACACTAAACTTAAAAGAGGAGTTTCCAACACCTCTGGAACAGGTTATATGGCACAAACAAATAAAAAAATTGGAAACAAAAAGGCTTTTACTACAGCCACTTTTTTTTGGGGGGGGGGGGATTGCTGCCAATTTCTCCAAAGGGCCACTTTGGAAGAGGCTACCACCATACTCTTGGACCAGTTTAACTTCCCATTATCACCCCTCCCAAACCAAAGTCCTAAAACCTTAACCAGATTTTTGGAAACTTTTATCCCTTGAAGATCTCTTAGCTCTGGAGTGCTATCACTAAGGAGATAAATCACACTTTTCCCCTTATTAAACTTAGTCCCCTCTATTTTTGAGTACTGGTCAACCAACTGCAGAGCCCATACTCCCGATCCCTGATCTGCTACAAAAATGCAAACATCATCAGCATAGGCCACAACTCTAGCTTCCAAAGCCCCTTCCCCGGGTTTAATACCCTTTATACTCTGATCTTGTTGGAGGATCCTTAACAAGGGGTCTAAACAAAATATATATAATAGGGAGCTAAACAGGCACCCCTGTCTCACCCCCCTTGTAATATTGATATATGACCCTAACCCCCCCTCCCCCATTTACCAATGGAATGGCAATTGCCTTTCCATAAATTAATTATATCCATGCTACAAACTGTGCTGGAATATCATAGCTTTTTAACACCATGGAAATAAACTGTTGAGGAACCCTGTCAAATGCCTTCTCTTGATCCAAAGACATGATATACCCATTCAAGGACTCTTCCTTTCCTTGTTCAACTAATTCTCTTACCAGCAGCAGATTCTGTTCAATCGAATGACCTGGCACTGAACAGTTCTGAGCTGCAGAAATTAGTATAGGTGCTATGCTTACTAGCTGATTTGAAAGTATCCTCATAAATATCTTATAATTAACATTTAATAAACTCTAAGACCTCCAATTATCCAGATAAGATTTACCCCCTTCGTGTAACAGGATTTGAACAGCAATACAAAAATGAAAATCAACATCCAAATGATCTAGTACCCAATTAAACACTACCACCAATATTTCCTTTAATAATTCTCTAAAAGTTTTATAAAATTCTGAAGATAGACCATCAATACAAGGGGCAGTAGCCCCTTTTAACTTGTTGATTGCAAGGTCTACCTCTTCTTTAGTAATTGATTTTATAAGATTAGCTATCCCTGATTCAGGAATGCTAGAGACATCAAGAGAGGAAGGAAAATCTGTCACTATATGCCCTTCCAGACAGGGGACAGTATACATGTCTGCTAAATACCCCATAACAGTGTCCACAATTTCTGGGCCAGTAGAAACCTGGATCCCTTTTTTATTCTTTACTGTTGTCAAAAACCTATCCAAACCACATTGTGTGCAACTTGTAAAAGCATCTCCACAGCTTGTTTTACCAGAAGAACAAATGTTATGTTTATTCAGCAGGGAAGTAGATCAAGAGTACTGTAATGCTTCCATCTCCTTCTTTAAATTATTAACTTGATTGGTTAAGTTAATATTCTGTGTATTAATTACTGAGTACACCTTTTCTAACTGAGCACGACGACTAAGATATTTCTTGTAATTATTTGTCCTATTACCTGTAGAAAACCCCTGAAATAAAGATTGTAGTCCTCTTTTTGTCTTCACCCACCAAAAATTAAGATCCTTAACTAATCCAGCAATGGACATCCTTGCTTTTAAGTATTCATTAGTACATCTAACTAAATCCACTTCCGTTAGTGTGGAAATGTTTAACTTCCAATAACTCTCCCATGCCAAGGACCAGACACTCCTCCTAACTCCACCACAAGTATTGCATGGTCTGAAATTTCAAAAGGAATTACCTCTGCCTTGTGTATATTGGTACAACACTGTGTAAATAAAAAATCTATCCTGGTGGAGAGGGCCCCCCTGTGATATATATACCCCACCTGAAAGTACAGGGTCCTAAAAGAATCCTGTAAATTACATTGGGATTTGATGGCCAAAAGACAATTTGAATCACAAAATAACTTTGAAGTAGCAGCCCCTCTATCCTACCTGGACACCACACAATTAAAATCACTGCCTCAAATAATCTGTTTAGATGTGTGCAGATAGGGTTTGATTTTACTGAAAAGATCAACCCTTTCTTTTTTCTTTGCAGGGGCATATAAGGGTATAAGTCTCCAAGCCTCATTATTGTACATAAAATCCAACAACCGAGCCCACCCAGGCACAATGTACACTAAACTGGAAATTTTAAACCCATCACCCCGAAACAAAATTCCAACCCCTGCACAAACATCAATCCAAAAGGGAAAAAAGGAAGGTCCCCAATACCAAAGTTTCTGTGCAGCAGTTATCAAAGAAACAGTATTAAGCCTAGTGTCTTGCAACAAATATATGTCACATTGTAAATCATTTAATACCGTAAAAGTAACCAACCTTCTTCTTGCATTCCTAATACTATTAACATTAATAGTGGCAGTTTTTAATTTTTTAACAGTTCCTTGGCTGGAAGACAGAAGATATTATCTATGGAGGTTTTTTTAATCTGGTGCTCCTCCTAGTCCTAACACTTACTTTCTTCCTCCTTTCCTCCTTTGATCTAGTACTCTGAGAGTCTTCTTTTGACTCAGAGGAGAGAGGGGCACATGAGGAGGCTTCAGAATCTCTGCCCTGCTCTGACTCTTGAGAGCTCTTAGTCAAAATTTCATATTTATTTACCTAGAGTATCTCCTTTCCAAGCACACAAGCTTTGGCCACTTTGGACTGTGGTTTAGATTGCTTAATTCCTCTTTTTTTTACTGGTTTATAACCACAAGGGGGGGCATACCTTCACATTCCTTCACTACTTCAGAAGGTACAGTAGTAACTGCTGCTATACTAATATTTTCTTGTGGTACAGTAGATACCTCAGGAGTAATACTAGGGACCTCTGGTTCAGAATCAATGCTTACTACTATAGGGGGTGGGGGTGGGGGGTAGCAGAAGCTGGGTCTGTTGGGGCCTGGTCAGAATGAGCTTTTTCTGACTGACCTGCAGAGGTTTCTGTGAAACCATGTATTTTTTCTGTGCTTCTCTAATAATAGTATCTTGACAAATACGATCATTTTGGTTGTGTGTAGCCCAGGGGCAGGCTCAAAAAGGATGCCCTTCTTCCATACACAAATTACATTTCAAATCCCCCTGACAATCTACACTATTATGGCCAAAATCAAGACACAGATTACACCTCAACCTAGCACAGGCAGTGCTGAGATGCGTATATGCCTCTCACTTAAAACAAGCCTTTGGCTGCCCAATGTAAAAACAGTGCCCCCTTTCTCTCCCCAAAAACAGACTATTTGGTAAATGCACTGGTCCCAAACTATTGTTTCTTAGGCGTACCTTGTACTTCCAGACCCCATTACATAGGTGCTCTTCATCAAATATTGGCAGGGGAAGACCTAATACATCACACCTTTGCTGCATCCAATGAGTAATGTCATGCACAGACACAGTTTAATTTCAAAATAATACTGTAATATACTCAATTGTAGGTTTGGTAGAAGTAATTGCTCTAAAAGGTAGCCAAATTTCTATATTTTTTAACCTTTCATACTTAGTCCAGAATCGATCCAAACCTTGAGGAGTAGAAAAACTAATGTCATAAAAACTTGCCCCAGAAATATGAATTAACGCATGGATCTCATTTGAGAAAAAAAACAAAGAGGTTTTTAATAATAGTTTGCCCACATACAGATGATCTGGTGCAACCTCTAGCCCACCCAAATATTCTAGTCAGGCAGCATTGCATCTCTGTAGAGGGAGGGGCCCAACAAATGGATCTTTTTTTCTAAATTCCTCCCATTTTGATTTAGACTGCACCCTGAAGTAAGAAATCTGCTGTAAAGGCACCTTTTCAGTGTTAGTGTTCTCTCCCCCCTTCTGTTTGCATTAGACCCAAATCCTTGTTTTCAGATGAGGATATATTCTCAGAGAGCCCAGACAGTTCTATGTCCTTGCTTTCCTGTTTCCCCTTCTGTGACCTTGCCTTGCTTGTTACAGACTCCATAGGTGACTTTATACTACCACCCCCCCTCCCTCTTTGGAGTATTACTACAATCTTTTTGTCCCAGTATCAGACTGTGGGCCTGATCAGGGAGCCAAATTCCAGCCTCTCCCCTCTTCCACTCTGCATTTACAAGTGAAGGAGGCAGAGAGCTAGGTGATCTCCCTTGCCATTTTGGGAGTGCAGATTCACACTCTCGCTCCCTCATCTCAAGACAAAGTCTGTGGTTTTAAGGTTTTCCACCTGTGCTACAGGAATAAAATCAGTACTCACGACACACACTTCAGATCCTACGCCAGGTAGAGCTTCTGTTTTGGTTTCCATGAAAACCTCTTCTGACATTTCTGTCTCTACTAACGCTGACTCAGGCAGTAGGAATGCCTTTGATGATTGTGCATCACAGAGTGTTGACACAGAGGCCGCTTCTGCAGTCAACAAAACTTTTTGTTCTTCAGCCAATTCTAACAACAAACATGCTGCATTTCTTGCATTTTGAAGATCCCAACTCTCCGTAGCTTCAGAAAATTTGTGCACCATATTATGGCCAGCTTCTGTATTAAGGTCCAACAAATCATGTCCCAGTGCTCTATTCTGTAGCAGCAAATGCTCCAACCAGACCTCATCTTCAGAGAATAATACAGTTGATTTACCAACATTTTCATTTGTGGTTTCTTTCACCATTTTACTAGGGTCCATATGTTTCTTAGTCTCCTGAGCTGGACCTGTGGGTTGGGAGACCTGCACACCCACAGGTACACCAGCTGAATTATCCTGCAAGACGTCCTCCTCCTCCAAATCAGGCTGGGCCTCTAGCAATCCAAAGGTAGGGCAGGAAGCCATCACCCCTGCCACATCAGCACTTCCTCCTTCTCTGTCTGACTCCAAACTGGGCTCTTCCAAATCCTGCTCACAGGAAGAAGAGCCCCCTGCTGCAGAGTAGGGGGAATTTTTTATTTAAAACCAAAAATATAACTTTACAATATGTTCTTCTTACATTACATAGTCTATTATATTAGCATTATACATTTCTTCATATATTTATTATTTCTTTATCCTATCCCTTCAAAATTTCTCCACATAAATTTACCTCTTCCTTCTCCAAATTGTATGCATTCCTTTGATAAATACTATCCACTTTTTTTTGTATTTTACACAGCAAGTCATTTATCATGATTTCTTTGTTCTAGAGTAGGGGATTTTTTTATTATAATAACATCAAGAACATAAAGAATACAAAAATAATGTTAGGTCACACAAAAACATAATACATATCAGAAAAATAAAGAGTTAACAGTCAAATCTCAACAATCAATATGACATACAGTATATACATAATCCTCTAGCCTCATATGTCCAAATTAATGAAAACCCCTCTTTCCTCTCTGTCTTTTTTAACTTTAATAAGCCCCCAATTTTTTTAAAATCAATATCCAAAGACACATGACTACCCATAACCTATTTATATTTTATAAACAGTGTAAACCCTTTTCACCAATTGGTCACCTTTCTTGCGGTACTAATTTGTAAATCTTTTAAATAAGCCCTCTTCATAGCCCCTTGGATCAGCAAATCTACTGTATCATAAGACATTCATTTTTGATAAAGGACCCATTGGCATCTAGCCTGCTATGGATAGTATTTTAAACAACAACAACAAATCTGTAAAGTTTCTGTATTATAATTTCTTCTGAGCTGATAAAATTGACCCAAAACCAGGATATCATAATTTAGATGTATCAACCATCTCATATTCCATTTAAAAGCCAGCATATGTACAATGAAAGAAAAATATTTTCAACCGTTTCTTCCTGATCAATACAGCCATGAAAAGGACCTACTCTTTCTTCCTTAGCCTTATGTTTGGCATTACCCCTAACCCCAATCCTACCATATGCAACTAACCATAACAATTCTCATATAAAGCCTGGTAATCTGGGATTATTTAATTGATAAAGTACCCCTGGGATTGATGTTGAAGGGCAATTTTTAAAGGCAAGCATGGAAGGATATAATAACAACATGACAGTATTATACAACTTAGGCCCCGTGCTCTCTCTCTTACAGTTTGTTTTAAAAGACCCCACTTAAAAAGATTTTTTGCTACAGGTTTAAGAAATTGTGGAACAAGCAAATATTGCAATAGCTTTGGGGGAATCATAAGCCAGGTTGAGTAATAATGAATTAAGCCATGTTTTAATAATGAGCTGCATCTAGATGCAGATGGCAATAATCCCACCTTAACATTTTGTGATATAAATAAGGTAATGAAAAATATGACTGGATCCACCATTCCCAACCCCCCTTTTTCTTTAGCCAGATGGGTATATTGTCTCTTAATGGGGTTAAGTTTGTTATCCCAAACCATTTGAAAAAATAAACTGTATATTCTAGTTTCAAATTCTTGTGGAAGTGTGAATATCATTGCAGTATGTAGTAAAATGGGAATTAAAAACTGTCAATCACTTGTACCTTTTTAATTTTGCCAATTTCCAGTGTTTCCAAATTTGCACTTTGCTATTAACAGATGATAATGCAATATCCCAGTTCAAATTTGGAAGATTCTGAGGTCCAAACAATAATCCCAAAATCTTAATGGATTTGAAGAGATCTGGAGGCCTTGAATATTAATCTCATTAGGATAACCTACCCCCAAAAACACACCCTGACTTTTGTTTTTATTAATTTGTGAGTTTGAAACTAAAGAATAAGTGACCATAAAGTCTAAAAAAATTGGAATTTGATTATAGTCCAAAAAAAAACACAAATATCATCTGCATAAGATTGCAAATGCAGTTCATCCATAAGTGGGGATCCTAATACCCGCTTCCATCTTGGATGCTGCAATAAAGATTGTATTAGCGTATCTATTATAAATAAATATATTAGTGGGCTCAGTGGACAACCCTGACGTACCCCTGTAGTAATATGAAAACCTTCTGTAATTTCATTATGAATAACCAGATGAATAATTGCAGTGTCATAAAGTGTTGTTATCCAATCCAAAAAGGAGGCTGGAACCCCATAATGTTTTAAAGTCACAAACAAGAAGGGGTGATAAACCCGATCAAAAGCCTTCATTTGGTCTATTGAAATGATACACCCTGACTGACCACTTGAAGAAAAATGTTCAATTAAATCCCTAATAATGGTAAGGGCCTGCTGTATCTTTCTCCCAGGGAGCCCACAATATTGTGAAGGAGAAATTACTGTACTTGCAGAAGTTCTGAGTAGGAATTTAAAATCCCAGTTAGTACTGTAATTTATAGTCAGAATTTAGGATCGTAATTGGTCTCCACTTATCCAAATTCTCTTTATTCCTTGATTTGAATAAAAAAATTAACAAAGCCTCTGAAAACCAAATAGGAAATTTAAAAGTGGAGAGAAAAAAATTAAACACCAGAACCAAACATTGCAAAAATTCAGAAAGAAATGTTTTATATAAATCAGACATTAGTCCATCAATCCCTGGAGAAGTCCCATTCTTTTGGGATTTAATGGCACCCTCAATTTCTGTGGCTATAATAGGACCAGTTAAACTGGACATATCAAAACCTGGTTTTGGACGTTTTATCATATTTAAAACAATTTCTATATCCTCCACACTAGGGGGCACCACTAGGTTATGCAAAAGTAAAAATTGTTTTATCGCATCATGAATACTAGCAGTATCCTGAACTAAGCGCCCATCCTGAGTTATCAGAGAGGACATTTTTATTTTGAGTTTATATTGTTTGAAGGTTTCATAGGGATCCCCTTGGGGTTGTTTCCTAGTGCCTTCCTGAAAAAGTACTTTCATTGTACTGGCCCTATCATATTGTACCTCCTGCATTTGTTGTTTTATGGCTGCTATTTGGGTAGAATAATCAAATTTTGAAGTGTTTGCCATAGAAAATAAATAATACAACTGCTGGCGCAACTTTAAATAACACAGAAATTTTAAATTTTCACATGACCTTCCTTGATTTATTAACATTATTTTTAAATCCTCTTTAGACTCCCTCCACCGTTCTCCTAAATCATCATAAAGAATTGAGACTGAGAGCCATGCTATGAGTAATGACCTAATATTATTTATCACTAATGAATGTTTTAACATGGGAGAACTCAGTTTCCACCTTGTCTTTTGGGGTGATGGTACTGAACTAGAGGAAAAAACACACTGAAGAAGCAAATAATCTGAAAAGGCCATCGGGAAAGTATAAAATTTACAGGGGGGGAAGATTATTTGAAAGAAACATATAATCAATTGTAGATGTAGAGGAATTCCTTTTGAAAGTAAATTTTGGACCACTGTGTTGGAAACATCTACTATCCAACAATCCTGATGTGTCTATTAATTGAAATAAAGCATTGGAATCACAATAGATCTTTTTTCCACTGCATGTGAGTCCACTTTTTACCTTCTGTAGCTCGCAGTTAAAATCTCCACATAAAATACTTTAAAGGAGGTTATTGGAAAGGGCTGAAGCAGCAAAAAAAGTGCTACCCATTCTGCTTTTACTTGGGAACAATAAACATTAATAAATCTGCATACCATAGAATTCCACATCCCATCAAGAATCATTAGTCTCCCTGTAATTAAATCAATAATTTTGATTAAAGAAAAACCATATGAATTGAAAAGGAATCCAATACCATCGGCTGTCTGCTGACCAAAAGACCAGTAGGAAGGGCCCCCGCACCATTCCTTTTGAAAAAACCTGGCTTGATCAAGCGTAAACATCCACGTTTCTTGGAGAAAACGTACATCAATAGAACTACCATGAATATAGTCATAAACTACCTGTTGTCATCTTGGATTCAATAAACTGTGAACATTTAATAACCCCTATTTTAAAGAATTCCATTTACAGAGTACAGGTTAGCCATCTTTTTTCCTTCTTTTTTTCTTTTTCCCTTTATACCCTTCTTGTCTATGGAATGGGGATGGAGGACTATCCTGAATTGGTTGAGAATCTGGTTCTCCACAGTCCATTTCCGTATCACCCCACTGTGTGGACAGAATAGCAAAGGGATTGCTAGATTCAGTATCTACTTGAGGGGGGGCAGGAGGAGGTTTAAGGTTCCTTGAGGACCTCTGAATGTGAACCACTGGGGGATTAACCGGAGGGTCTGGGAGTGGCATCTCCTGCTGTGAGCTGTAACAGACAGGAGAAAGAAGGGAGGAGGGGGAGGGGGAGGGAGAACCCCAGAAGGGGTAGAGAGAGGTTTTACATCAGACTGTCCCAATTTTTGAGGTATATCTAAGGGAGAGATAATGACTTCTGTTAAGGGAGCAGATTCCATCTGGATTGGACCAGCCGTTAAGTCTTGGGCATTCTGAATCAGAAGATCAGGGCTACCACTAGAAGCTTTATTTTTTGCTGCCCATATACATTCTGAAAACACATGACCAGTATCTTTGCATAGGTCACACCTTGTAAGATTAACACATTGAAAGACAATATGACCCCACAATTATCACATCTAGGCTTATCACAGGAACTAGACAAATGGGTACGAGACCCACATTTATAACAGGCTCTGGGCTGCCCAGCATAAAAACAAATCAATTTCAGTTGTTTACTATCTGCATCCTCCCTCCCCCTGGTTGCTCCTGAAAAAGGGACTTCTTGGCCCAGTGGACTTACTGAGTCAACAAAATTAAATAAATAAATAAATAAATATCTAAGTAAGTAAAAGGACACTACAGGGTGTGCATTGCACAGATAGTACCACATGCCTAGGGGTGTAGTGAGGCATGAGGTCACAGGCCAAGTGCCTTCAGACCATGAAAGTGCAGTAATAGCTGTTCAGTGCACACCCTGGAGTGTCTTATTGCACAAATAAAATGGGCTACATATTTTTTTTTAATGTTACAAAAAAAATGATTTACATAAACACGGCTATTCTTGTTAGAATTTGTCATAAAATAGTCCTTTCGTCTGGTACAAAATGATGTCATTGTTTTTGTGATAGTGCTTGAGCTCAAGACACAGTGCCTTCCCCCCCTTCTCATGACAGATCAAGCAGTTTTCCTAGCAAACACAACTACTTATTTCATCCCTGCCTGGGCTTGAGTCTGTGACATAGAAAATGAAAAAAAATGTTCTAAAAGAAGTTTCCAGTTAATGACTTTAGGGGGCAGGAGCGTGATTGTTAGCAGGAGTAGACGTACTGCGAGGACAACAGCAGGATTGTCAGGTGAGAAAATGGGACAGCTTACAAGTTTTCTTTTTTTTTTATTAACATTGAAGAGTCAGATATCTGTAGGGCTGTTTTGTAGTTACTTCTGGCTTTCATCAATGAAGTGTTCGTCAATAAAATTTAAAAAAAAAAGCACCATTTGGAAAATGACTGCTGTCATGGCACACTAAACTTTAAAGTTCTAAAAGAAGCAGTTTCCAGTTAATGACTGTGGGGTCTGGAGCACATTTGTTAGCAGAAGTAGGCATGCTGCAAGAAATGCAGTGGGATTGAGAAAATGGGACAGTGACAGCTGGTGAGCATGACTGGCAGTGGAGACAGTGGGAGCAGGCATGCCATGGAAGTGGCACCATGATTATTGCATCAGGACCCGTCAGTATTTTTTTTTCTTAATTGAGGGATTCCATGTGTAGGGCTAAGTCAGCGAGCAGCACCAGGGTTTCACTGATCGGCCGCAAGTCTGACATAAGCCACGGTTAGCGAGATGAAAAAAATGGCAGCATTTAAAAAAACAACATTCTAATGGCACAGTGATTTCACTTTTTTTCAATACAGTCCTGCTTTTGGATACTTTTTATTACCTGTGCATTGAACAGATTTGATGCACAGGTAACAATCAATTAGGAAGCAGGATTTTCTCTCCTCATTTTATAAGAAATAATGTTAACATAATTGAGAAAGTACTGAGAGATCAACCCAGGTGGTTAAAGATTTTGAAAACAATGAGTATCAGCTGACAGAAGATGCAGTGATTTCCAGAGATAAACATAAATAGTGTTCAAGTATATGAAAGGGATAAATAACACTGTCAGATCTAATTCAGCACTTCAGGATGTACAGTATAAGGACTAAAGGACAAGGGGCATAAAACATAACTGAAAGGAGGCAGATGCAAATGAAACTTCAAAAAGAACTGCTTCACAGAGTGAGAGGAGGATGCTATGTTAGACTCATAAAGCAAAGTATCAGCTGATATTGTACCAGCATTCAAGCTCAGCCTCAGGAAGTACTTGGATAGTATAGTGCCTCTGAGCTGGCAGGATGGAAGGAGGGAGGAACTTGATGAACCACTGGTTTTATTTCCACCCTACAGTTGCTTGCTTGTATGCAAGAATGTAACAATGTTACTGTGCAGAATATCCAGTTCCTGCAAGGGAGTGACTGAAGTCAGCATGTAAACTATGTCACAATTGTCAAAGTGAAGTAAAAGCAATTGGACTGTACTGCTTAAAATTACATCTAAATGTCTTCTGACTTGTGTTGTTCAGTTTTATTTTAGTAGAAGTCTGGCTTATGCCAAAAGTGCCATAATGCTGTTTCCTCAAAGTGGTTCTGGAAAGTTACCACTGCTGTTAGTCTTAACATTCAGCCTGATGGTATGAAGATAATATATAGCACTGCCATAGAAGAGGTCCAGGTTTGGAGTGGAACAGAAACTTTTGCATTGGGCTAGTGGGTGGTCAGGTACATCACAAACAGATATAATCTTTGGAGGAGAAAGTCCACATGGCATGGGATTACCTCTGACTCATTGTGTTTGTGTTATATTTAATGTGCCAAGATACTGTCATTATTTGGTATTTTGTTTTAAATTAGTGTATCTTATTGAATTTAGGATGTGTTACAAGCTGGCAGCTAATACATAGATTCATAGATGTTGATGGCAGATAAAGACTCTTGGCCCATCCAGTCTGTCCACTCCATCTAACTATTCTGCCTTGCCCTAATGGCAGTCCCTCTCTTTGTTACTGTCCCCCCTTTTTTAACTAAATCACATGCCTGTCCCATACCTGCTTGAAACTACTGATTGAGTTGTCCTGTACCACGTCCTCTGGCAGCTTATTCCTCTTGTCCACCACCCACTCCATGAAGAAGTGCTTACGGATCACAAAATTGCTGTTTTCCCTTTCCAGTTTCTAAAAGCTGCCACCAACCACAAGTTATACCCAGTACTACCCACTTGTACAAGAAACAAACAAGCAAAAACACTGCTCTACAAATGAAACCAAAGCACCAAAGCCATCAGTCTGATCGACTTCATAGCCCACCCTCCCACACTCAGCATCGTCTTAACCTCACTCCATGTAACACAGACCCTGTTCCTCCACTAATCACAAAAAAATGATAAATCCACAAAGCCAGTAAAAACCTCTGTGCTAACCAAGAAATAACTGAAACAGTCATATTGCAAAATCACTCTCCACAAGTGTACCTGCTTTTCAGTGAGTGCACATTTCCCATCAGCAGCTCTCACTGCACTAACCAAACTCCTCTTTTTGCTTCCATTGCTTCATTTGTTTAAAATATAATATTTCCACATACTGGAAGAAGGCCAAAACTTGGAGAGTGATGGTGAGGGGGTGGAGCACAGTAAAAAATGATAGCCAGGAAGCAGGGATACATCTTAGAATATTAAGGGAACTATGGGAGATACTGGCAGCACCACTAGCAGCCATGTTCAACAAGTCACTTGAAGTATGAGTGGTTCCAGAGGACTGGAGAAGGGCAGATGTAGTCCCTCTTCACAAAAGTGAGAGTAGAGTGGAGGCTGGAAAATATAGACCAGTCAACCTCACCTCAATAGTGGGGAAAAATATAGAATCACTACTTCAAGAAAGAGTTGTGGAACACCTAGAATCCAAAGTAGCACATGATTCAAATCAGCATGTATTCATGGCAGGAAGGTCATGTAAAACAAATCTAATTGATTTATTTGACTAGGTGACTAGGGAAGTGGATCAGGGGGAGCGGTGGATGTGGCCTACCTGGACTTCAGTAAGGCATTCGATACTGTTTCCACATAGAAGACTTGTGAGCAAGCTGGGCAGCCTGGGAGTGGGTCACAAGATGGTAAACTGGGCTAGGAACTGGTTGAGTGATAGATGACAGAGGGTGGTGGTAAATGGAGCTCAATCTGAGGAAAGGAGGGTGACCAGTGGGTTGCCTCAGGGATCAGCTCTGGGGCCAGTCCTGTTTAATGTCTTCATGAATGACATTGCAGAGGGGCTAGAAGGGAAGGTGTGCCTCTTTGCAGATGACACTAAGATCTGCAACAGGGTGGACACTCCAGGAGGGTTGTAAAAAATGAAGAGAGACCTAGGTAAATTGGAGGAATGCTCTATAGTGTGGCAGCTGAGATTCAATGCAAAAAAGTGCAAAATCATGCATTTGGGGTGCAAAAACCCAGAGGAGGAGGATTACATGATGGGAGGAGAGATATTGACAGTCACCAAACAGGAAAGAGATTTGGGAGTAATCATATCTGATGACCTAAAGGCAGCCAAATAGTGTGCCAAGCCTGTGGGGAGAGCCAGTGGGATGCTGAGGGTGCAAAGAGAGAGGTATCACCAGCAGAAGAAAAGAGGTTATGATGCCACTGTACAGATCATTGGTGAGGTCTCATTTGGAGTACTGTGTCCAGTTCTGGAGGTCACATCTTCATAAGGACATAGACAAGGTGGAGGCCATTCCAAGGAGGGCAACAAGAATGGTGCAGGGCCTGCGTCAAAAGTCATATGAAGAGAGACTGGGAGACCTCAATATGTACACCCTGGAGGACAGACAGGGTAGACATGATAGAAACTTACAGATATCTAAAGGGCATAAATAGGGTACCTGAGGGTAGCATTTTCAGAAAAGGAGATGTTCAGGAATGAGGGGGCATTACATGAGGTTGGAAAGGGGAAGACTAAGGGGCAATGTGAGGAAGTATTTCTTCACAGAAAGGGTGGTAGATGCATGGAATATACTCCCAGTGAAGGTGGTGGTAGCAAACACAGTGGGGGAATTCAACAATTCATGGGACAGGCATAAGGGAACCCTAATGATAAGAATGAGAAGGTAAAGCCAGCGATCAAGTAGGGTCTGCGGCTTTCACAGTAAGTAGGGAAAATTAACAGTCTGGATGGGCCTAGTGGTCCTTATCTGCTGTGAAATTTTTTGTTTCTAGAGACCAAAAGGACAAGCATGGTGTGTGAATGAGGAGCAACAACTACCAGCAGTACAACTTAATGGAGACAATACAAATTGTGGATGTTTTTTAAATACGTATACCTCAACAAACATTCACCTTGTACCAAAAAATAATTAAAACAAATTATTTAAACCTTTCTTTATTTTAAAGTTATGCCAAACATATTTCAGTTCTCAATAGCAATAATACACTCCATGGTGTGTCATATCGCAGGCAAGGCCACTGATTAACAGTGACTGAAGTAATGAAATTCTGTTTTCAAGAGTTGAAATTCTGGGAATTGCACCAGTGACTGTTAGTCTAATTTCTGAATTTTACTGGGATTCCAGGGTTATTCTTATAGTATAGGTGAAAATAATTTGAAGAAAATAAGGCTTAATATTCAGAGCATTAAATGAAGCAAATTGACAACAGTACTAGAAGCAGCTATAATAAAAATACAAGTTCTGTAGATTTACTGATATGGTATAAAATGCCAAATTCCATGAACTTCTTTGTTTCTACTGGTGTGCAGGCAGTCCAGATTCTAGAATTTTGACAGGTTTTCTAGTAAAAATCTTGTGATATCTAGTAATTGATCATGTGATATCTTCACTTCTCAGGTGCATGAGACACTCAGCTTTGGCCTTATATCTCACAGCATACCCGAGGTGTGACGATATCCCATGATATACCACACCATGTCATGTATTATTGCTTAGTAATGTTACCCCCAGATCGATATCATTGACCCGATGTGTCAGAAGTTGTGTATTCCCTGCAGTGAACATTGCAGTAGAGCATAACAGGATGTGGGGATGTCTGAGGAAAATTTCTGGTACTGAAATTGTTTGTATATGTAGACATTACCTGTATCATCATGAGGGGCTACCTCAGAAGTGAATTATACTGTGTAAAGTTTCTGTGTCTGATATAAGGAATGGAGCCATGAGTTCAGTAGTCAGGTTCATGTTTTTAAATACCAGGTCAGTAATAAATAAGGCTTTGCAAATTACATTGCTCAGGGGTCAAACAAATTAAATAATGATACAAAGAAGTCAGTAAAATTGGGCTGCTAAATGATACCCCTAAGATTATGAGCATGAAAGCTGTTTGCAAAGGTTTAATTTTTAGTTTTCTGGGAAAGCCATATGACTATTACTTTTCTTCATCAGGGAAGTATTATAACAATTGATGAGGTGCTAAAATAAAGTTAATTCAAGAACTGTTCTGGATTCTGGTGCTTTTCAGCAGCTAACATTTGCAACTCATACCATTGAGCTTAAATGCTTTTTTCAAAGGTATCCAAGTCAGACAGGCTACAAATAAAACAAATACATTAATAATGAAAATAAAATAAAACAAGCTCCACTGTACAATTTACATAGATATTGTGAAGGACAGTGTTCACCAAACAGCAAGTATTGCAGGCTAGTGAAGCAATCAAAGCAGCATGGTTCAAGTTACTAGGACAAGTGCAGAGGGTGTGAGATCCTTGATTATTAGCCTCTAAGCACATTTAAGTTGGGCTTCTGGAGAAAGTGGGCAGTTGCTTGGGCCTTAAGTGAGGGACCAAGCCCAGGCAGTGTGGAATTGTGACTTGCATGGTGCAGGACTAGTGCTTCTAACAAGGGAAACCCACCCCTAGAGAAAGCAACAAGTTCCAGCAATTGGAGCACTCATGAGCAAAACACAGCAAAAAGACAGCAGTAAATGTTTTATAGTGCAAATGCTGTGCTTACTTTAATTGCTGATGCACATAACTTCAGCGGTAGCATCAGCAGATCATACAACAAAATGATGGCAAAGGTTTCATCACAGCAGAAAAATAACAGGTGATCCAAATTTTGCAAGGCATGATAGCATGACTGTACCATGCTACTGTAATGCTGAATGGCTAACTAAACCACGAGAGCTACTGCCCATGTGCCCCAGTGCTTCGAATACTCAGATTCTTCATCAAGGGTGTGCCATAATTGAAGGGAGAAGTTGATGAGAGTTTGAATAGGCCGAGCCAGTTCATCTATAGCTACATTTAGTAGCTTCATGTCCTCTGCGTCAGGCCCCACTCTGGTTTTCAATGCAGATTTTAACAGGTATTTTTTTTAACTGTTTGCAAGTCAAGTCTTTTAAAGTAGAATTTAGGTCTCTCAGTGTTAGGTGGAACAGGAGATACTAGACGTTCAGGAGCAGATGGCTGGGTTCTTGCAGGCAGATCTTTACTAACATTAATACGACTCGGCTATGGCTATTGGTTCTGAAGTGAGCAAGCCATGGATTTTTGGAGTGCTGTGGATGAATCATATTTTCTTGCCTCAGATTATGTTGACATTTTCCCATACTGTCTTTGGGTCATTACAAGATTAAGCATTCAAGAAGTAGCAGGTAAGCATCTACAGTAGACGGTCTAAATCTGGGAAAAGAGATCCCAGTTCTTTTCCACCTAAGGTTAATAGAGTTAAAAAGGGTTCTGGCAGGGTTCCTTGCTAAGTTTTTTCAAAACTTTTTACAGATAGGAATAATGACTGAGGACTGGAGGTTAGCCAGTGTTGTCTCCCTGGTCAAGAATGGTGCAAGGTTGGACCCAGGTTACTACAGACCTGTGAATCTTACCATAATGTTTGACAAATCGTTTGATTCAATCTTAAAATGTGGTGGTCCAGCACATGGAAGAAAACAGGCTGCTCTCTAACATACAGTGTGATTTCACAAAAGGTAGAGCCTGCCAAAGCAACCTGATTATCTTCTTTTAGAAAGAAACTGGAAAAGTGGATAGAGGCTGGGTGGTAGACATAGTATAGCTGTACTTCAGAAAGGCATAAACCACATATCATACAATAAACATTAGAAAAAGGTAGCACAATATGGAGTCCACCAAATGTAAATGTAACCCAATCCACCCCCAGAAGGACTTTGGGTTACTCCGGGTATTTTCATTTGCTTGTAGGCACTTTCCAGTGTTCCTTATAAGGAAACACAGAACTCTGTGCACTGAGTGCAGAACTGTTTTTAGGAACCATTTAACACAAAGCAATAAACTTATTGTCCAGGCCACAAATGAATCTAGCCATTATGTTTTATTAACACCATCTTCATTCCCAGTCACTCACTTTTCACATAACTGTAGTTCTTAGATGCTATTTGACTTCAGCAGTAAACACAGCCATCACAATGATGCTGCTGTAAGTGCATTCTCAGTGGTCCTGGTCACTCCAGTCTCCCATGGGAGAATCAACAGATCTGTAGGCTAACAGTCTAGAAATGGGCAAAGCTGGGAAAACTTGTTCCACAATTTAATCCGTGAATTTTGAGCAATTTGCAGATCAATTCATGGCCACGAATTTCAAACTTCCACCCACAAAGTGTGGAATTTTGCCCACAATGTGGTGTAATTTTGCAATGAACAGCAGAATTTTGCCATTCGTGGGTGAAATTCCACTGTTCATGGGCAAAATTCTGCACTTTGAGGTGAATTTCAGTGGAAAAAAATGGCGAAGTCAGGTAGTCAGAATGTTTGCCTACAAGCAAAACTTCACAGATTGCTCCACAGGAGTGAATTTGCTGACTTCACCAGAACTTAGCCAGCAAATTTAAACTTCATTGCATCTCTAGTACTGACTGACCCACTGGGGGACCATAGTTCTCAGAGTCCTCAATCACTGCCTACCCAGTTGCTAACCCCCACAAACAAAAGGCCTCATAGGGTTAATTTGCATAAATGTGAAAACCAATGCATGGTTCAGGCCTCAGTAGTCAATAACTCTTCAGCATGATCTAGCCTTAGAGCCCAAGCATCTGATAGTACTTTTAGGTAACAGAGTGACATTACTCTCTTGTGTGTGTCCAGAGCCACCTTGTTTCCTGAAGAAAGATAAGAGTCATAGCAGACATCACCATTATGGTGTTTGTAATTAGAAGCTTTCCAGGGGGCAGCAGGTGTGCATCATCTCTAACCACTAAACTCAGCCTTATCAACCCCCACAAGGTGAGGATCTCACAGGGACATCATTCTGGGCACCAGGGTGCCTATACTCACAGTTCAAAGCGCTTCAGATTCAGTATCAGTTCAGTTAACTTAGTGTTCCAAGTTCAGATCCACATCAGAGATACTGTTCATGTCTGCTACCATATCAGTTATTGCTGGAGCTGTCCTAATACAGAGGAAATCTACATTTTTTGTCAGGATAAGCTATAGCCTCATCCAGACACTGCCATGGCAATTGACAATGTGGCATCCTATAGACTTTAAAAAAATATTAAATTATTTCCTGTGCCAAGCATTCTATCAGTAACTGACCCAGTTCAGCTCTTATTAATGCTGCCAGGGGCACTGGTGGTAATCCCATTATTCTTCTGTAAATTACATTTATGGTCTTTTCCATTTTGCTGTTTATTTTCTGGCATCATATTTCTGCTCCATATAATACCTGTGACCTTGCTTTGGCATTTATTACTTTTATTGCTCCTTTTACTGAGCTACCTACAAATTTGTAATAGAAGTTTATTATAGCCGTAAAAAAAATTTAATTTTCATTTTTATTTCAATTTCTTTTATGTGCTTATTCCATAATAGATTTTCATTCATGTTGATCCCTAAATATTTGAAATATTTCACTTGTTCTAGCATAAAGTTATCAAATCATCTGTTATTTTTTTCTTCTCTTGTTTCCAAATACCATGGTTTTGGTCTTCTCTGCATTAATTGTTAATGTGCCTTATTGTATTCTAGTTGAAATGTTTCAAATAATCTTTTTGCTCCCAAATTGCTTGTTGAAATTAATACAATATCATCTGCGAAGGGCAGATAAGTACAACATGTTGCCCTATTTTAGGCATGTGGTATTCTGGCTTATATAATTTGATTAGGATTCTATTTATAAATAAGTTAAATAATAACGGCAACAGCATGCATCCTTGCTTTACTCCTCTGTTACCTTTGAATTCTTTTGTGTATTCATCCCTGTTGTTATACCTTATTTTAATTAGATTATCTTTATAAATGGTCCTTATTATGTTTAATGTTGTCGTCTCCATTCCCATTTCCTCTAGACTCACCCAAAGTAAATTTCTGTTGATACTATCAAACACCATTTTCAAGTCTATATGTGTGCAAAAAAACTTCTGATTTTTAACTACAGTGTATTTATATACTAGATGGCTCAGTATGAAGCATTGGTCAATTGTTGAATGCTTTTCT
Organism: Neoceratodus forsteri; assembly: GCA_016271365.2. Taxonomy (NCBI): domain Eukaryota; kingdom Metazoa; phylum Chordata; order Ceratodontiformes; family Ceratodontidae; genus Neoceratodus; species Neoceratodus forsteri. Next base: position 840,360,396 of record CM028131.1, read on the forward strand.
ATAAACTCCACCTGTGCTTCTCCTATTAAATTGTTTTCCTTAATCCAATCTGTTAATCTATGATGTAAAACTCTTGTGAGAATTTTCTGTGCATTATCCAGTAGATTTATGGGCCTATAACAGGCTGGGTCTTTGTTCTCCCCTTTTTTGTAAATGAGAACTATAATTGAACTAGCCCAGGTTTTTGGAAGTTTGCCTGTTTTCCCTATTCCTTGACAATACAACAATCAGAGGCCATCAGTGGCAATTGAGGGGAGATAATTATAAGAAAAATATTCATGGATGATGGTTCACACAGAGAGTGGTGTCACAGTAGAACAGTCTACCTGAGTATGTGGTGTCGAATGACACCATGAAACAGTTTAAACAGGCTTTGTACATGTGTTGTACTGATATCAGGAATAAGTAGGTAACTTAGATGGAACAAGTCAAGAATGGTTAAGGCTATATGATCTGATATTATTTTATGAATCTTATGAATTTATATAATTAAATAGTTTTTTCAGGATTGGTATCCATAAATCTATATGATTAATTATAACATCAGTAGGTATACCATCTGGTCCAGTGGCCTTACGTCTTTTAAACTTTTTGGTTGAATAATATATTTCAGATTCATCTATTCTCTGTTTAAGTGGAACCCATTCATTAATTATTTGCTCTTGTATATTTGTATTGTCCTTATCATGAAGAATACCCTTAAAATGTTGTATCCATTATTGTGATTCTATGAATGCCTCTATTTATCCTCTTTTATCCCCTAAGCCTTTTACCACTAATGTCCAAAATTTCCTATTGTCTTTTTTATAGACAGTTCTCTCTGTGTCCACAACTCCTGTCTATGTTTTTCCTTATGTGTCTTGATTATTTTATTGTAGTCATTTCTAATTTTATTCAGCTCCTTTCTATTCTCAATAGTTGGACATTTTTTTAGTTCTCCTTGTTTGCATATTCAGTTTTCTCTCAGCCTCTGCACATTCTTTCTTGAACCATGCTGCCCCATGTTTCTTTGTATAGCTGTTGATGTCTTTATGTACCAAGCTATGCGAATTGTGAACTATCCTTTCATGGTTTGCTATATACTCATTTTCTTCTATCTCTATAAACTTATTCATTTCGTAAATTATTCCTCTCATTTCCATTGTTGATCGAACATTTCTATGATTTATTTCTTTCCAGCTAACTCCCTTCTTAGTTTGTTTCATTTTTAAACCTAGATCAGTTTGTTTATTTATTGTTTTGCGATATTGTTGTCCTAAATTTACTTGCAATTCCAATTGAAAATGTTCACTTTCCCCTCTATCTTCTATATTTAAATCAATAAAATCCTCTACCATATTTATGCTTGTCCAAATCATATTGATTATTGAGGTACCTCTACTGTTCATGAAAGTATAACCACTCTTACAATCTGAAGTAGATCTCCCATTGACTAAGAGAACATTTCTTGCTCCAAAACTTATTACATATTCTCGTTCCCATTTCATTGCACTTATTGTCCTTGGAACTTCTGGTATTTTTCAGCCTCTTGCTATTACAGATCATTATGACTTCAGAGACGTCTTGTGTAGTCATTGGTACATTACCTATTCTAGCATTGAAATCTCCTAGAACAATTATTCTTGCTAGCAGATTATTAACTACTTCTTTATCAATAATGACTTCCAGATGTTCTATGGTTCTATGTCTTATACTACAGTATTATGTTCTGAAAGAGGTATATAAACATTCAACAATATAGTTTCTGTATATTCGTTCTTGACTCTTACCACCACAATATTGTTAATGTTATCTAATTCTATAGATGAGTAATTAATGTTTAGTCTACTCAGTATTATTAATCCCCCACTATTTCTTCCCCATTTCTAATTCCTTACAGCATTTTTGGAACAGGATTTCTAGCCATTCACATTTGGCTCCTTACTTGCCCAAGTTTCTTGTACACAAATTATATCAAATTTGTTGAAATATTTAATCACCTCCTTGTCCACTATTTTTTTTTTTGATACAAGATATGTTCCAGAACAATATTTTCAAAAATGTGCATTCCAATTCTATTGCTTCCCTGATCAACCACTTCCTTTCTGGTCAGGCATCAATAGAAGTTTCCAATATTGCAAATCTGCTGGCATTTTTCAACATGTTTACCCATTCAGGTTTTGCACTCGATGGTTCTCCCTCGCCTGATGGTTCTTTATCTTTGTACATAAATATCTCCAAACTATCTAACTTGCAGATCTTTTGCACTAACTGTAAACTATTTCTTCATCTATCCAAATTGTTATCTGGCATTTTTCTTCCCATCTTGTTGCCCTTTTGATGTTGTTTCTTAACCCTGGTATTTTCAGTAAAGGTTCCAAGAAATCTCCTAATTTTGTTTTTAGGTTTTTACTGGTTTCATTAATAAACTGTTACAACCCAAAAATGGACGATGAGTAATTAGTATTCATTGTACTAGTAGTTTCTTTTACTTTTCTATAATATTCTGGGAATAATTGTCCCAGTGTCTAGATATTTCCGCTTTGTATACCTGCTTGCTGTAGTCTTGCCTTATTATATTCTATAGTTTTTAGGATGAAAAATATATTTATTATCAACACGATCCATTCTTTGTCATTCAATGGTCTTATTACACTTAGATTGAATGTCAATGTCTGGTCATTTCCTAAAATGGGTAGGACCAGATTCTTGACATTCTCAACCAGTGTTTTCTCATTCTCATTAGGCAGAACTTCAACATCAAACAGTGATAAAACATAGTCTGACTCCCTTGTTTTTCTCATAAAATTCATTTATTTATTTATTTCAGTTATAGAAGTACAACATTAAAACCAGAGACTCTTTTACAAAAGCTCCAAGTCAAAGAACTAATACAATACAGAAGACATACAAGTAGGAGATTCAGCAGGATGGCATTATAACAACTCTGAGTGGGAGATGTAGTACAGCACATACAGATCAAATTACACAATATCCTCAAATACACAGTATGTTACAGACAGAAATCATAAGCAGGTTGCCATATATCAGTAATTTGCAGTAGTCAAATTGTTTCATTGCTAAGTGCAATTGGAGAGGAAGTAGCAGCCATCAGTGGCATTGTCAGGGGAAAGTGGGTAGATGTAAGTGGAGTTAGTATTAAGGGTGATGTGAGGTAGCAGCAAGAGGTAGCATTGTCATAGAAGAGTGCAATTGGGTAAGGAGGGTGGAGGTTGGGAGGGTTTTTGTGATCTGATGGCAGAGAATCTGGATGGGCATAGAAAGAAGGAGGGGAGTGGGGGTGGAGTGGGAAGGATTGGTACAGAGGCATAAAGTGGAGAAAGGGGGAGAGGGAGGGAGGGAGAGGAGGAAGACAGTGGTAGTAAGCCAAGTGCACAGGAGGTGTGACCAGTGATTAAGTGATGCAGTTACAGTGATTGGCTCCACCCAGAAGGGTATGAAGGTCTTTTTTAAATGTGCTGATTTTTTCTTTTTGTAAGAGGGTGGGAGGCAGGTCATACATCCATTGGGGCCCTCAATAGGAGAGGGACCACTAAACAAAGGAAGTTCTTTTAAACGGGACTTGGAATGGTTGGGGGAAAACCCCTCTAGTGGGTGAAAAAACTATAAGCTGCAAATGGGAAAAATCAGTATCAATCAGTAGAAGAGGGAGGGCAAAGACAGATGACTAGTGAAAGGCTGACCACACAATAAGCGAAATGAGACAGGAACTATATTATGTTGGATTGGGTAAGTGTGCTTATAACTGGGCCCTCTAGTGGCTAAAGGATATCATCTGCTAATGGAAAAGTCAGCATGAGGACGAAATTAAATGGCAGGCTTGGAGGGGAGGGAAGGGGAGATCTGTCAGAAAAGGAGTTGAGAATTAAACAAAAATAGTTTAAGCAGGGAAGTCCTGAAGCAAGTTGTGGGTTGGGGAGGACACTGCAGTATGCTCAACAGGAAAGAGCAGTAGCCTCAATACAGTCATGGAAGGGGCTCTGATTAACACTGGGGCACAGAGCTGAAAAAAAAAGAACAGGCAGGGAGGTTCTGAAGCAAGTTTTTTTGAGGGGGCACTGCAGCAGTCTCAATCGGACACCAAGGGCAAGGGTGCAGCCCACAGACTTACAGCTCTAAGAGAAGGGGCACAGCATTCAGGGCAGATAGCAAAATCACAGTACCTTAAGACCTCTCTCAAAACTTAAATCAACTCTTAAGAAATCTCTACATCAGACTAAACATTACTTAAAGTGAGAAATCAAGAACATGTCAAGCAGAGGTCAGTCCTAGCATTAATTTCTTGGCAGCAGTTCCTAGAAGACTTCTGGATTGCTGCACAAAGTGTGAGAAACACTGGCAAACAGGGGCAAGTAAGATTCCTCCAGGGTAGATGCCAAAATTCATGGTTCCAACCAGTACCTTGCTTGGAGGGTGAGCATCAGGCAGCTTCTCTTTGTTCTGCTTACCAAACTGCAGAATGCAGTTTGTTTGAGAGGAGAGAGCCTGAAAGGGCAGAGTTGGCCCCTGGTACCTTTAATAAAAGGACAGAATAAGTAAAGAAAAAAAAAAAAACAGACTCAAATTTCAATCTCTATATTTTCTATGTGTTCACTTGGTATTCTTATATACCTGTATACAAGTGTTCTAAATTTTCACAGTATATCCCTGGTACCCCTTTAACTGCCTTTTACATTGATCTGGCTACTGACTACTGACTATATCTATATCAATGTTTATATGTATATCTATATCCTGTTTGTCATGAGTCTATTTTTTTAATCAGGTATTCTTGTTATAACTTAAAACAGTAATGAACAAGGCTAACAAGGATAAAATCAGAGCGTCCAATGAAAAATAATGATTAATAAAAATGCAAAAAAATGCAAAAAACCTTAGTGTTCAACACAGTGCTAGAAGTCCCCAATATAACAGTGCAAACAGATTAAGGCTATGCCAAAATACAAAATAGATAGAAAGGTAAAAAAAAACTTACATCAGCATCTTTAAGACTGACAAATAAATACTATATCTTCACGCTGGATAGCTCACACTGGATGAACAGCACTTGCACTTACTGAAATGCTGAGATTCTGAAACTGCAGTCCACTTTACTCCACACAACTCAGCCCAGCTCAGCGCACATGGCACACCATGATTAGATCCTCAGCAGGAATGATGATTCTGATCCTTGTCATGCCATGCATGCACTTTATGCAAACACACCACATATGCTGGAGAACCAATAGGTGCTGGGCTCTCAATACGTGCCATGAAATAAAAAAAAAAACTAAAATATATGTAACTTTATGTATATATACCATATATCTTCAGTCTGAAGCTATGGCTTGTAATCCAAATTCACTGTTTGAGCCACGGTTAATGATCGAGGGCGGCTATTCTTAGCGGGTGGCTATTAATTGATTGTCCAATTTTTGGACTTACATACCTGTAGTATGAGAGTGCTGACAGAATGTGAGACTGAGAATGCAGTCTAAACCATAACCAGCAATGGCCCCAATACTGGGCTTTCTAAGAAAGTAACTCAGGTAATGGGGAAAACAAAATATATTTGGCTGGTGGAGGGTGACAGTATTAACCAACAAATGTAGCAGTTTTGCAAATCCAGAGGGTGGTGTGAGACAAACATAAAGAGGCATACCATATTAAAAAAATATGCTGGGAGGGGGGTAAAAACTTAATAAAAATTAAGTCATTACATTTCTATGAAATGAGGCGTGTACCATGACATTATCCTACAGAATTCTTTGTCATTTGATGAAAACTCCATATTAGCGATAGTGGCTAATATTTGAGGCTGGCTTTTGTCAGAACTTTTGTTTTTCACCTGCGGCTTTAGTACAAGGGCGGTTAGTAATCAAGGGCAGTTTTAAATCGAAGATATACGGTAACTTGTTTTAACAACTATATTCAAAATTATGCAAATGCTATTGTACTGTTGCTATCAGGTTAATAAAAATTACTAAATGCCTTAGCACAGAATGTTAGGCATCCGAGGATAAACACATTCTCTTTGTATGTTTCTAACATTTAATCTCCCAGCATTCAAATGCTTTATGTTCCGTACTCAAATCTCTAGTAAACACAGGTAAACACAAGTGGAAAAAACACTGGTGTGGAATTGGGCTGTCTAAAAGTTAAAAAGTTTAAAATACAGTCCAGCAAATGCCGGACTTCCAATAGCCTCCAGTATCTTCTGCTTAAAATGGTAAAATGCTTCTCTTCATCACTCTATGGCCTGCGACAACCCCTCATTCCTCGATTCTCTTTCCTCAGCAGGTGTCTCAGGTTTGGGCCTTTCCGAAGGGCCCCTCTTCTCTTCCACTGTCCAGCTCCCACCATGGGCTTTCCTCCTGTGGAAAAATAGAGAACACCTGAGATGACACACCGAACAGAGTGCAGCACAAGATTTTCTGGTAAGGTCTGCTGTTCAAAACAACAGTGGCATGCCTTTAGTAGATAAAAATATAGTATACAGCAGATCCTGCTGTCTGAGCTCACTCCTCAACTCAGCAGCGTACAGCTCCACTTCTGGCTCTAGTAGCTGTATCCAAAAATGCCCTGTGACCAGTCAGCTGAAGTCTGCAGGTAGTGTGCACCACAGTCAAGAAAGCAAACACAATATTGGGATGCATTATGAGGAGGGAGAACTATAGGCCAATGAAGGGGATTTTTTCCTGGTAAGACCACACCTGATGTATAGCTTAAGTTCTATTCACCATAGTACAGACATAACATTGAAGCGATCAAATGGATATCACACAGGGCTACCAACCTGATTAGCAGCGTAGTGAGCAAGAGAAAGGAGGAGTGATTGGACATACTCAAATTGTTCAACCAAGGGGAAAAAAGGCTGAGATAGGACATAACTGCATTCCCAGTACTAAAGGGGGTAGACAGTGTGGAGTACATAGAGAAGTTTGAGCTGGTAGGTTCAAGTAGAGCAAGAGGAAAGGCACACAGACAGAGCAAATCAAGGGAGGTAGGATAAGGCGGAACCATTAGAAAGTATTACTTCACACAGAGGGTGATTGACATGTGGAACAGCCTACCTGGTGAGGTTGTAGAAGCTAGCACTATTCGGCTTTCAAAGTAGAACTAGGCAGATTCCTGAGAGAGAGTTGCACTGAGGGCTGCAGTAGTTGTAGCTTTCTCACTGATAAGTTTGGGTGTGAGTCCACAGTCACATTTAGTATAGTCACTGCCTTGTGGCAGGAGGAGGCAAACAAGATGGATCCTATGTTCCTCCATCATCACAACACTACTGTATATTACCATGTTTTTTTCAAATACTGTAGCTGTCCAGAAGAGTATACCATCAATAGGGTGTGGAGCATAGGACATCATAGTGTGGGTGTCATGATTAATGCAAAACTGACATGAGCAACCGGGATTTTGGAGCGTGTTGCACTGTGAGCATCTTGCTATGTTTCTTGTGTCCAACGTTGTGTACGGCTCCACAGGATGCGATAGGTGGAGGTTATTATACAGAGAATAATGCCTGTGCAGGTGTGTGCTATGAGGATTTTTCACATACCCAAGGTGTGTGATAATCAATAAACCCAGAGAGTAAAGCTCTATGTAAGGGGGGTTCAGGGGTTCCCCCTGCAGAAAATCAATGGGGACTGCTTGGGTGGGATATGCACTCTTACTGTATGGTGACACAATTTGGTGTCACGCTGTTTTTTTTTTTTGGTCAATTCTTTTTCATTCCGGTCACTAGCTGCCAGGGACTCTCTTGGGTGAGACCCACTGGATCAGCCCTTTTACCACCCATCCTGAATCCCTTCCCAGCTGAGGAATTGGGTGTTGGATTCCCTCTCAATTGTGAACCCATACAGGGGAGGGGATCATGGAGAGTCAAGTGGGGTGGGGACAGGTGGTGGGCGTGTGGGGCCGGTCACTTGGGTCCATCATTAACCCCCCTAGCAGATGGGGTTTTTCCACCTTAGTTGTGTTTCCCCCAAGGCAGGGATGAACAATGATGTTAGCGCATGGAGGGTGTTCTTCTGCCCACTTCCGCAGACATCCGCCATTGCCTTGCCCCCTTGAAGTCCCTGCTTGGATGTAGAAGCTCCCTGCCTCCACTGGGAGCCGCTACATGGTGGGGATCCCCCTCTAAACTACCCCAGGAGAGGAGAAGAGAGCAATCCTCTGGACGCTCGATCCTTGCCTTCCACTGACGACCCCTGGTGCCTCAAGTCCACTCCCGAACCCGGGTCACTGGCATGGCACAAGGTGAGAGGTCCAGCACCTCAGACCTCAGCACCACTGAGTTGACCCCAGGTGTTGCTCTTGTTGCTGGCAGCATTTTTTTGTGTGGTCTAATTTCCTGCACCCTAGGAAATTCACCCTAAAGTGGGTAACTCATCCAGGAGTGTACACTAAATGGCCAAAAGCTTATTTCCAGGTTTCTCTGGGGGTAAGGGAGATGGCAAATACAGCACAGCATATACAATGGAGCATGGTAGTAGAATTCAAGAAATAATAGAAAAGATTAGAACAGAGCTAGTACAGCTCATCACAATAAAAAAAAAGCACTGTCCAACACCAAATATTTTCTCTTGCTGGTACATGCTGTGTAGTTGCTGGGCATAGATAGCGCAGTAGCTGCCCATGCAATCTGAAGGTGTGCTGTGACAATGGGACTTGGTGCACACTTATACTTTTAACGTTGTCTCTTATTTTAATTTCTCCAGTGAAATGATGTTGAAATACACAGATAATGTTATTAATGTTTATTACTGTGTTTTTAAACCAGATGGCTAAAGCAGGAAAAGATCCACCCATGTTTTGTTTTTTTTTCCATTCACATTGGAAACTATCAGCTTTTAGTATTTATGTTGTATGAGAGAGTGCCTCTCATAGACTACATGCTTGATGATTGTATCTCAGCTGCCCATTTTGCCTTATTCCTTGGTTTATTGTTATTTTTCAATCAAAATGTGATTTTAATCAGCCTTAGCATCTTACCTTGTAGCGTGTCCAGAATTTCACCTGCTTAATGCTTCTGTGCATTCCTGAGGACAAGAGAACATGCATCTAAGCAAGGTGGCCCCAAACTGATGTGAACCTGTGCATGGATGAGTTATTCATATTTTAAGCCCCCCTAAGGTAAACATATGGCGTGAAATAAGGCTTTGTTTTCAACATGGCAATATGTTTTATATTAAACAAGCATTTGTCAATGCCGAATGTTTGCTTGCTGGTATTGGCATTGGTCGTGCAGGAGTTAGAGAGATGCATACTAGGTATGGCAGTGAAGTATTGAACTAATGCCAACCCCCATCCCCACCCTACAGAGACTGACAGGCATTGGGAGTGTGCCTTTGGGTCATCAGACATAACACTCATGCCATTTCACCTCACCCCATCCTGCAGACACCGATAAGTGTCGTGGCCTGCCTTGGGGTCTTCGGCCCTTATGCTCACCCCATTCCATAAGGAAATAAGCTGAGATGGGTGCACTATAGGAGAATGGGCTAAATGTTAGGTTCTAAGATTCAAAGGCACACCTCAATGCCTGTCTCTGACTGCAGGCTTGGGATGGAATGGCATGAGCATTACAGCTGATGACCCCAGGTCACACCCCGATGCCTTTCAGTCTCCACAGGGTGGAGAATTATGGTTGAAAACCCTAACACCCAGGTAATTTGTTGGTATTTTAGCTCAACATTTTCAACATGGGCTTTTTGGGACCCCGCCTCATGAACAGAGGCACTATCATTTTGTTTCTCAGTCACGAAAGGTGATTTCACACGGTGACTGTGCCATTTGGTGCCATAGGTGCAAAGACACATTTTGGGCAGTATGTGAAATTTGACAGCTGCACTGTTCTTGAGGAGGTATGAATAAATAACAATGTTGAAAATCTGGAGTGCAAATATGGAAAGTTGGCAAAGCTACAGCGTGCATTGAAACTCTGCAATGCACACCCATAGCACAATCATTTTTTGGAATTTTTTAACTACGTTTTCAACACGGCTTTTTTGGGACCCCCACCTCATGAACAGAGACACTATAATTTCAGTACTCCATCCTGAAAGTTGACTTTGCACAGTGACTGCACCATTCTTCACCACAGGTGTGAAAACATGTTCCGGGCAGGATATGAAAAATGACAGCTATACTGTTCATACGGAGGTTTAAAAAAATGGCAATGTTGCAAATCTGGAGTGAAAATATAAAAAATTGGTGAAGTTACGAGCGTGTGTAAATACTGCACAATGCAAGCTCATAACACAGTCATTTTTTGGAATTTGTTTACCAAATTTACAACATGGTCTTTGTGGGACTCCATCTCATGAACAGTAGCACTGCCATTTTGTCAATGAGTCCCAAAAGGTAATTGTATGCAGTGACTTTTAAATCACCTTTCAGGACTAAGAATTGAGATGACAGTCACAGTGTTCATGAGGTGGGGTCCCAAGAACCCCATGTTGAAAATTTGGAGCCATAATTCCAAAAAATGGCTGAGATATCAACCTAAGTTGAACCCCCCCCCCATTGAGCCCCATTATATGGATTACCTTTGAGTCTTCATTTTGCGGTTCAACTTTGAAGACTGCAGATGTGTCCCGGTCCAGAGAAGATCACAGCGCTGGGCCTCCGGAGGTATATATGGGGTAAGGGGGCTAAGGGGAGGTGGACTGCGAGATGATGGGTGGGGATGGGGTAGGGGGGCCTAGGGAGACAACAAGGGACCGCTTTCTTTTTTACAGGTAAGCAACAACAACAAAAAATACATCTGGGGTGGTTTTCTTTATTTACAGGTAAATATTTATTTTTTAGGCACACTGGGATGGGCTCCCAGTGTACAAAATTAACGTATGCAGAGGGGGAAACACAAGCTGACTCACAGACAGGTCCCTCCAATGTCAGTTTTGAAAGAACGGGCTTTGGGGGAGGGCATCTAGCACCGAAAGGAGTGGCATCCCAGTGTCAGAAATAATTATTATGGCACACAGGAGTGGGCTCCCAGTGTGCCACATTAGTTGGGGAGGGGTTGGCATACATGATGCCAACAGGGGTATTGGGCACCCCCTTTGGCAATGAAAGCTAGGGGGGCAGAGATCCAACACTGGGAGTGGGCATCCCGGTGTCAGAAAGTAAAAAACAAAATATTTATTTGCACACAGTGGGGTGGGCTCCCAGTGTGCCACAATAGTGGGGTGGGGGGTGTGCTGACACAAGGATTGGTCACACTGATGTCAGCTTTCAGTGGACTGTGTGGTGGGTGGCAGGAGTTGCCAATCAGCATAGCCACAGCATGGCTCATTTATTATGTTCAACTTTATTGATATGCTTCACCATGAAAGGTACACTGAGCAAATGGGTTGCTCATCCCTTCAGCCATGCGAATTACTGTGCACTGTAATGTGCATGGCTGGAGTCTTCTCCATAGTTGTATGTCTGGTTGCTGAGAGGGGAGCTGCCACTGCAATCAGGGATAATGAATCTGCCCCTGATTAGAGCAGCAGATTTCTTTCAAGTCCAGTGCTCACTCTGAAACTGCCATAATTGCAAGCTTCCCTGTTGATTGGTGGCCAAGGGACATGCCCCTGAAAGAGTTCACCAGATTGGCCAAATACTGCCATACCTCTGCAATACTCTACTCTCCTCAAAATGTTTCTTGTGTGCTGCGCACATAAGCAAACATAAAAATGAGCATCGGACCATTTAAAACTATTGATTTGAAAATTGAAACAGTGACTTGGAGCATGAGTCAGCCCCCGATTCACAGTTCTGATGTTTAAGGCAAACATTGTAAGTGTTCTAATACTCATTTTTCAATATAAAATTTATGTAATGGCTTTTTAGCGGATCAATAAATTGAAACTGAACTGTATCTAAAGCATATTATCATGTACAGAACAAAGCCTACTTTTGTGTCCATATGTTTATCTCTGAGTGCTTAACATATGCAGAGCTCATGCATGCATGAGTTTCCATCAGTTTGGAGCCACATTGCTCAGACAGATGTTCTTTTGTCCCCAGAAGCATGCAGATGCATCAAGCAGGTAGAACTTAGGATGAGGTATGAGGTAAGAAGGTCATGCTGAGTAATGTCACATTATGATTGAACAATAACAATAAACTAAGGAATGAGGCAAAATGGGCAGCAGAGATACAGGCATCAAGCATGTAGTCGATGACAACCACACTGGTCCCATAGAAATAAAAATAAATACTACAAGCTGACAGTGGCTGTGATGGAGTTTATGTCCATCATGCTCCTTCCATCTATAAACCTCTTCACAACCCTGCAACACAGGGTTTTGACAGGGGCTATGTGGGGTTTAGTACCTGACCCCTCTTGCTTTGAAGTTGGCTTTTTAAGACCTCACAGCAATGGTCTACTCGTTAGCTGTTCCTCAGGTGGAGGATTAATAACTAACACCTGAGCCCAATGAAGGTGGAGGGCGAACACGAGAGACAGAGAGGTTTCATTTTCTGGTATGGACAAACAACCAGAGACTGAACTGCAAGAACCGATTTTATAAAGCTGTATACAAGCTCTTTGTTTTTTGTATAATACCAAATGTAAAGCAGTTTTATTTTAATTTAAACTGGTGTGAGGAGTATTTTCTTTGTGGATCCTCCCCAAAAAGCTGCCCAGTTGGCTACCCTGTCACTGTGCCCTAGTGTAAAAGCAGAGCAGTGGAACCAAAAGTACGAGATAGGTTTCAAGCAGAAATTAAGAGTAACACAAGAGAACTTTGCAGCTTCTATTTTTCAGCCTTGTAATTGGACAATGAGTTCAAAGACAAAAGAATGAACAAGACAGAGAGTAGCCAGAATTAAGGAGGAGATATAATATTCTGAAGCTATGATAGGTGAAGAAGGGGCAGGCCTCCAAAAAGCCTCTCACTGTTCATACTGATATCAATATGGTTGCATGTTTTGCAAGTGTACATAAAATGTAAGAAATAAAAACAGTGGGATAAAAGTGAGGGAGTTTGGTGCAGGAGCAAACATGGGTAGTGTGGCTGTAGAGAAGAGATTTCAGGATGGAAGGGGAGTAGGATGAGCAGATTAAGTGAGTAAGGTAGACCCTGCCCATGAGAGGTAATAAGAGAAAGCCATCTGTAATACTAAGGATTTGGGATGAGGGAAAGAGAAAGCATGGGGGTCAGAGTTATGGCAGGAGTATGTGTATCGAGTGGAGGTATCAGAGAAGAGAGTCAAACCAGAACTTAGATAAGTCACACTTTAAGTGTTAGTTCAATGTAATTGTGGGGTAGGTAATCATTAATTACATGCAATGGGATAATTGCACTGTAGTTACATGTTTGTTGCATGTAACTGCATTGCAATTGCAATGCAGTTACAGTGTAGTTGAACTGTAACTACAGTGTAGGAAACTTCCTTAGATATGTTGGAGATATCCTGAGACAGCCACATGCCTTCCAGTGTAGGGAGAGATACAGAAGATTATGGAGAATAGTGATGAGTACCCAGAGGGGGTAATCAAGAGTCAAGAGATAAAAGGAGTTTAGGAGAGGATCCAGTCACACCAGGGTAATTGTGGAGTCAGCATTGTATACCATTTTCCAACAGCTAAACACCAGAAGAATCATTGTCACAATAATTTTTCAGCAGAGAAGGGGAGGGAGGAAAAGAGTATGTATTTTGATGTAGTGCTCCAAGTTTCTGAAGACCTTTCCTATGGATTATGTTGTAGACTCCAAGTATTTGAAGTTGGAGACAGCATCCAGAAAGGAGAAAAACATGGTTTTGAACACTGGAGGTGGAAGGGAACTGAATATTAGATAATCTCTGTCTGTTGCCTAAGGTCTTGTGTCCCTTTTGGGAGTATTTGAAATGAGGTACTAGCATGGAACCAGTATTGGATACTGCTTTTTCTCTGGAGTTATGCTGCCACCTTGAAGACAGAGACCACAGGCACTGAGCACTGTGTCATCTGCATACACAGGAATCAATGAAGTGGCACAGACTAAGAGAAAGTTTTTAAGAAAGATGAAAAATGGGATGGGGACCATGACAAAGCCCGACAAACTCCTAAGCTAATTAGGAGGAAGGGAAAAGAAATTCACCTGCTACATTACAACCACTTGGGTCCTTTCCATCAGATAGAAGCTAAAACATTTGATATGAGTTCAAATAGGCTAGCTTTGGCAAACTTATCAAGTAGGAAGGTGTGAGCAATGTTATTGAACACTTTGGCAATTGCCAAAAAAATTGCTAATCGTTTCCCAATTCATCTCATTCAAGACAGTATAAGCAAGTCAAAAGAGGAAACGGACAGTTGATAAGAATTTGTGCAAACCCAACTGGAATAGACTTGGAAAGGAAGAGGACTCAGGGTGAGGAGAGAGCTGGGACAACACTAGCTTCTCATGGAGTCATGCAGGGGTGAGGTAGATGGGACAGTAGCAACTGGAAGCAGAGAGATCACCACCCTTATGAAGGAGAAGCACCTTAGCCCTCTTGCATGTACCAGAAACTTTGCCTTTGAGGAAGGAGATTTTCTTCACATTCTTTTATTGTTATTCAGTTTTACTCCCCTTGTGCCATCTGACCTCTTGCACACTTTACATGTTGCTGGAGGACAGATCCCTTCATGGCCCATATGCAATACATATGAACATACAAATCTGCCAGCAGAAACAGGCCTCGTCTATCAAGTCTGCTCAAATGTGTAGCTATCCCCCTACATTGCAGCTGCCCTCCCCGTGTTTACCCCCCCACTCTGTCCCATCTCCTTTTAAAACTGCCCACCGTCCTACAAGATACCACCTCCTCGGGCAGAGCATTCCACTTAGCCACCACCACCCTCTCTGTGAAAAAATGTCTCCTTATCTCTCTCCTATATCTTCCCCCCTCCAATCTGAGACCATGCCCTCTTGTGTCCCTCCCCCTCCTCAACTTAAATACTGCTTCTGTAATGGTCTTGTTTATCCCCATCATGCATTTAAAGGTCTCAGTCATATCCCCCTGATCCTTTCTCTCCTCTAGTGAGTAAATATTCAACTCCTTCAACCTACCCAGTAGGGTCTTTCCTCAAACCCTGGATCATCTTTGTTGCCCTGCACTGTACCCCCTCCAGTAATCTGACATCCTTCTTCAGAAATGGGCAGCAGAACTGCACGCAGTACTCCAGGTGTGGTCTGACCAGTGACCTGTACAGAGGCAAGATCACCTCCCTCTTTCTGGAGGAGATTCCTCTCACGATGCACCCCAGCATCCAGTTGGCTTTAGCTGCCACTTTCCTGCACTGAGCTAAGCTGTTTATATTCACATGTGACAAGTGAATGGTGAAAGCAGGTATGGTGTCAGAACATCTCCACCCTTCCAGCAAAGGGCCGCCCCAACAGCCATCACAAACAGGGCTAAGCCGGTTGGTTCCTTGCGAATGGCTCTAATATTCCTAGGCCAGTAGGGGCAGGCCTTTCACAGGAAGAGAAAGAGACCTTTCCAAAGAGGAGAGTGTGTTCCTGGGACTACCTTACCAACTACTGCTACAGCCAGTTTGGGTCATTGATAGTTCAGGATCTGAACCTACAGTGCCATAGTGAAATTGAGTGTCTTAACTGCTAGTCCATAGGAAGAGAAAGAGAAATTTAGCAGATCAGAAATAGTAACAAATTGTATGTCTTGTGAATCTTCGGATGTATAATCTTTGCCAAAACCTGTATATCTTGTCATGCCACTAACGTTATTGAATTGAATTTATTTGAAGGATAGTTTCCTTTGCAATCCAAGCAATAAAGTGGATATTAGTACAACATCATTAGCATAAATCAGTAGTGAAATTAACCTGACCGTGATTTTTGGAGAATGAAATCCGGACTCATACAATTGTTCTATTATATTATTGATATATTCTGTTATATTACTGATATATAAGTTGAATAGTAATGGTGCTATTATGTAACCTTGGCCCGCATCTAATTTTCATTCAATTAGTTAATTTTCTTTGATATTATATTGGATTTTTGACCAACTATTTTCGTGAAATTTAATGATTATATTGAACAAATAATTATCAGTTCCATAGTTATATAAGTAACCCATAATGTTATCCAGCTTCTGCTGTCAAAAGCCATTTTAAGGTCAGTAAAACAGCAAAATAGTTTCCTTTTCTTTATAGTTATGTATTTGTTATTCAAGTGTGAAAGAACTAAACAATGCTGCACCATTGAAAGATTTTTTTGAAATCCATTTTAAGACTCTTCTAAGATGTATTTCCTATCCTAGCAAAAATCTTTTCTGATGTATCAATTAAGCTTATTGGATGATACATTTATGGGTCACTCTATGAATCCCTGTTGTGAATAGGAAATACAAGATTTCCTTCCCTGGAAGTAGGAAAATGGTATGCTGAACCATTTAATTATAGAGATAAAGTAATAATGGAATTCACTATGCTGGAAAATATTTAATTTTATCTCCTGTTATTCTATTTGGGTCTGGAGCCTTACTGTGTTTATTGCTTGTTATAATGTGAAAAATCTCTTGGAACTGGTTTGTAAAATTGTGATAAGGATGTCCTTAGCATATCTTGTACACTATAACGCGATTCTTCATCTGCATCAAAATAAACTGAAAAAATTGTATTCCTGCTGTTTTGGCAGCACAGGTACTTCTAATCCATTTGAGTAAGAATTTTTATCTTTTGCCACTAGGAGCTGAACTTCTTCCATATTTTTCTTAATAAATGCATCATGTAGTTGATTCCAAAGTTTCACTTGAAATTTTGATTTTTCCTGTTTTAAAACTCTATTATATTTTTCCCACATTGATTAACTGCTTATATGTTTACTTTTGTTTTATTTTTCCTTGCCCTCCGAACTTCCTTAGATAAATTATTATTCTTCTGTTGACATACTGCACTAAACCATTCATTGTTGCTTTTATTTTTAATATTTTTAGTGTACAATAAAGGAGCCAAGCATTTTATGAAGTCGTTCCAGTGAAATACTGTATTATTATATTTCTTTGGTAACATTATGAGGTCCTTAAAGATATTCAGTTCCAAAATGTAAAGTGCATACTCCATGTTCTCTAAAGTTTCAGATGATCATTTTATTCTTTTTAGGTTTACCGAATCCATAGATTTCTCAGGATATTACAGCTGCTCTGCATTATGTCAAATATAATCAGAAAGTAGTTTTTGTAATGATTTACCTACTTCATAGGCTATGTTATCCATTTATTTCCTGTAATTTGTTAATAAAGGATTTATTAGAGATGTAGTACTCTCTATTTCTAGATCCATATGTTTATTATCCTGCTCTTCTTGTTCTAAAGGACTTCTTGCATTAAAGTCTCCTCCAATAAAAAGGTCATAATCTGGGAATGTGGCCAAAATGTCATTTATAATTCCTTCGAAAGATGACCATATAGCTTTATAATTAGTTTGGGTATACTTTGGAGGAATGTACACATTAAGAAAGATGGAATTATATTGAGAACTTTGCATTTCAACTGCTAATATATAATCAGAATTTAAATCAAGTTTCTTTGTGACTAAATTATTTTGCAATTTTACTGCTGTAAGGAGTTCCATTCAGCCTCTTCCCAACGTCTTACATTTATTAGACTTTGGACAAATTATATCATATCCTGGTGGTCTAAGAGATTCTTTATTTATTTTTATTTATTGAAATTGTTTCACCAGGAAAGGCACACTGAGCAAAAAGATGCTTATCTCCCGGTGTGACCTGGGGGGAAGGGTTACAGTGAAGGCAGATTATATACAGACAAAAAAGAATATTGTGCAATACAGATGATGTACATAACTGGGAGGGATAAACATGAGCACATTATTTGCACAAGATGGAACAATACAGTAGACTATAATGCATTAACAATGGTGAAACAGTACAGAGATCATAACATGAAGGATAAGGTATACATCTTATAGGTATATATCTTATAACCAAGATGGGCCAGATATTTAAAACTTAGCCCCAGGGCAAAATTAGCACTGCACAGTGTGCAAAATTAGCCCAGAACCATTTGCACGCTATATTCAAAGGAATAGCCCTGAGGCTAAATCAATTGATAATAGCATACAAATGAAGCCTTGCAAACAGGGCTGAGACTACAGTGACAAAATAGTCCAGCAAATAAGACAGCTCTGAATGTACCAACTAGGAAGGCCAAACTGCAACAGCAGCCCAGTGCACACAGAGGTGGAGTAAGGTAGAGTTGCAGTAGGTAGCCAATGTGGGTGATAGCAATGAAGTGGTGCACAACAATTGCAAACAACATTGCAGGCCAAACACAGCAGAACTGTGCTATGGTTTTGATAGGTTTGCCCAGGGCTAACTCATTTGCCCAGCACTAACACATTTGCCTGACATTAACACATTAGCCAGGTACTCAATTTTGCTATATTCAAAGCTTCTATGTAAATTAGCCTACCTAGGCAATCTGTGGGCAAACAGTCACATTAGGATCTCATTATGGCCTGTTTTGCATGCACTACCATGTAGATTGCCCAGCGCTATTGCATGGTGCACACAGCTCCACCTGTATGTCAGACTGTAACTACAAGTCGCTAACTGCAGGCTGTATGCACTCACAGCTCCACTTGTATGTCAGACATGATAAACAGTTCAGTAACTGCAGACTGTGTTTAGACACAGAAGCACAGTCTATTGTGGGCCAGGAGACTAGCACCACAGGAACGGGTGGTTGTGCTGCATGCCATAAACATATTGTTTTTCCTACTACAGTGTGTATCAGATGGTACACTACCATTGTTGCTGGTATTGTGAGGGACATAGCAATGCCTACAGTGTGTCAGGCAACAATGACTGCTGCTATCCACTCAGTGACATGCACAGCTGGCAGGTGTGTTCTGATAGTGGACACCACAGTCACACTCTCCTGTGACCCACATACACTGTGCCAGTGGCATGGGTTTCCCACACTAACGTACACATGGCTGGCCATGTGTGATGGGGACCCTGGACAGGTGTGCGGTATGTGCCCTGGGGGGGCACACACATACCATCATACAGGCACACTGATGTGTGGAAGATTCCTGCCACTGGCAAGTGTGTACTTTGTGGATGGCTCCAGCTGTATGGCAGTACATACTATGTGGTGCAGCCTGGCCACCTGTACATCCTCTTCTCAGTACCCTCCATTTCCCCAGAACTGCATGTGAATGCTGGATTTTGGTTGTGTACCCCATGGGGGACTGGACATGTGTGCAACATGTCTCTTCCATGGCATTTGGAGTTGCCCAGGGTGGCCATCTGGCCTCCTGGCCTCCTCATTGGCTGCAGTTATGAGGTGCATCATGATGCTGTTGTTGCTCATGGCCATGTTGCCTGTTGCTGCTGTGGCCATAGTCCTATCCTTGTGTTGCCCAGAGTTAAGACTACCAGTTTCTGGCCAATAATTTGCACCACACAAAACGTTGCACAAAGTCATGCAAACACACTTTGCATGGTGCTAACACACTGAATACAGCATAGCACCTGTATTCATCTACATGCCCCTTCTCTTTACATGGTGCATACTTTATAATTTTGCCCAGAGCTAATGCAGTTTGCCCACACTATTTGGTCTTTTGAATATAGGGGACCAACACAAACTTGGCACAAATGGTTTGCAACCGTCACAAAGTTTTGAATATCAATATCTGGCCCCATGTCTCTTGTAACATAGCTATGTCATAACTTAATATAAATTCCATACATGCTTTGTCAGAAACTTAGCTGTAAAAATTGGTAAAATGGGCATACTGGATGGGCCTAGTGGTCCTTTTCTGCTGTCAACTTCTATGTTTCTATGTCTGACTGTCAATGTTCCAAGGCAAAACCTTCCAAAAACAATTGCTTTCTGGAGTGTTATATACTACTTATTTTATCGATCAACTTATTTTGACTGTTTCGTCAAACACAGTATCATAATCAGAAATATGTATCCCTAGATTTAGTTTTATTATGAGTACTGTAGACCTGGAGTCCATGTTCAGTTGGAAATGGTTCCCCTTTTTTACCTTGTTTATCATTGTGAGCTAATAGAATTTATTTAATAAAAATGTAGTTACAAACCATTAAAACTTAAATAAAGTATTATTATGCAAGAGTAAAACATTGGTATGTTTACTGTGAAGGACCACTGCTACTGCTGTTGTCAACAGTGTACATAACCTGTGTTATGGATTAAGTGTGGTATGTTTATAAAAACTGCTTACTAGGATGGAGTTCCACAGGTTTTGCAGACTGGATGGGGAGGGTAGACTGGTCCGTGTTTGGTGGATGGATTGGTTCTGTACAATGTAGATAAAAAGGAGAGCAATTTAATAAATGACTGTTATTTGTATTATATTTACACTTTGACAATAATCTGTTGGATGTTATTATGTAATGCCTCTATATTCCATCTTTTTACAAATTTTTTGCTATGTCATTTTTATAGGAACAGTCTCATTACCCAGTAATAACAGTTGTTTGATGGCTGTGACTACTAGACTAGTGGTAGTAATCATGGTTGCAATGATGAACATTGTCTGACTAGTAACTAAATGTCTCAATTCATCATTTATAAAATTTTTGATTTATTGCATAACAAGAACACTTTTTATCTAGGATTTTTGTATTGAGTTATTGGCATTTTTTTAATGGCATATACTTACTTGGTTGGAGTTCTGCATGTTTCAGAGCTTCAGTGGGTAGGATTAACTGTGATTGGGGTTTGGTTTGGGTGAGTTCTGTAAAATGCAAGAAAAAGGAGAACAATTTAATAAATCTTTGCATGGTATTGTGGAAGGGTTGGGATGGAAGACAAAACACAACTCCAAAGATGATGGACTGGAACTCAGTTATCCAGGTATTTATTTGAAGTCATCCAATACAAGCCCAAAAAACAGCGAACTTCAGCCGAATAAAATAAAAACAAACATGTAGCAGTCCTCATACATAAAGCTCTAGAAGGCAGCTAGAGCGATGTTTCTGTCTAGAAGACCATCACAAGACTGACTATCAATAATATTTGAGTCCTTTTATAAGGAGCAATAGTCATGTAACCTGGAACTCCTCCTACCTTTAAAATAAAACATATACTTTTAACTTAGTCTGCTTTATATTTATCTTAGGATACAACAAATCTATTAGGAGGACTGTATAAATCATTTTTAATATTGTAAACATAAATTTCTCAAGAAAATAAATTATTTTACAGAGAGCACTCCTCCCACCTTTACACATTATAAATATTAATGAGAAAGGGCCGGCCGGCTCTTAGACACAAGGAAGCAAAATGAGGGAGAAGCAGGAAGGAGGGTTTTGGAGAAATGAAACAGCTCAAGTAAGGAGAATAAACAATGATAAAAATATTTTAATATAACCTAGTTAGGAATAGCAATCTAAAATTCCTTTGTCTACATTCTTAGAACTCAGTATTACATCTCCTTTACAATATTAATTCAGCTCTGGTTTGGCTATCTTAAATGTTTTTTCCAAACGTTCCTGTCTTTACCAGGAACTGTGTTTTACTTTATTTAAAGGATTTTAAAGAAAAAAAATGAGTTACTCCACGCTCAAAAACGCCATACTAATGACAGTAGTAGGTGAGCAGAAAGCACGGTTTTCCCCATAGTAAAATTTAACTCCAGTATTGCGAAATAGCAAGCGACTCACTCAGGGAAAAAAACAACTTAAAGGCGGTTCAACTTTTCTGAAATTAAAAGTAGCTCACCTTTTCTTTGGTTTTCAGAGCTGCACCTAGAAACATTTAACCTCTCGCATCTTCGAGAGGTAGGAAAACTGAAAATGAAATAATCTTCCGAATTAGTGATCCCTGCTCGAACGTGCGCACGTTCGAGAGGGAAAGACGCCACCGTAAAGAGTTAGCGGTTATCATTTCAGGGTTCACACAGAAAGATGCTGCGCAACATTTGGGAGGGGAAAGCAACAATCAAGGGGGGAAGAACGTTGTCCACAGGAGTCGGCAAAGTGTCCAAAATAAAATAAATAATTCTTCACATAAACATGACGTGTAGTTGGCCAGACTACACGCATGCTTGGATAAGAAAAAATACATATATTTATTAATAAGAGGGAGGGTTTAGTGCTGTTGCACACAGACTTAGATAGGAGAAAAAAAACTTGCTAGCTCATTAAACAACATTTTCAGGTCAGAAGGGGAAGCAAAGAGAAGGAGGCATCCATGACATACCTCCCTATCTTGAAAAAAGACTTTTTTTTTTTTTTTTTTTTATTTTTGAAATAAATTCAGATCCCTCATCTAAATGAAGGGATGGAGCTTAAGCCCACCCACTCTTAAAGCTCCACCTCGGGGTCCCTTAATATGCTTAGAAATATAATGGATTCTATAATATTTCCAAAGCATAAAAATTCATTATCAGACTTAATCCAATTCTATGTTTACCCCGGGGTCTGATTTTATTTTTCTGCGCTGGGTATACCTGCACTGAATCTGGATAAGTAATCTGCATTCTTGTGTGCTGACCCAGCTTTATGTTTTATAGTAAAATGATAAGGTTGTAGGGTGAGTTACCATCATAGAATACGTGGATTCTTATCCTTCATTGCCATAAGCCAGCAAAGGGGATTATGATCGGTTATTAGTTCAAACTGAGATCCCCATAGATAAAATTTAAGAGTTTCCACGGCCTAACGTAGTGCTAGGCACTCCTTTTCGATGGTAGCATATTTTGTTTCACAGGCATGTAGCTTCCTGCTTATATATACTATAGGTTGCTCTTGGCCATCTATTATTTGGGACAGAACAGCTCCTATACCAGTAGCCGAGGCATCAGTCTGTACTATAAAAGGTTTAGTGAAATCTGGACTTGATAATATGGGTTCTGCACATAACAAGGCTTTAATAGTACAGAAGGCTGTCTCACATTCTGGAGTCCAGTTCACTTTAGTGGGATTCTTTTTCTTTGTAAGATCAGTTAAGGGGCTGGCTATAGAGGTGAAATTAGGTATAAATCGTCTGTAATAGCCTGCCAGTTCCAAAAAAGATCTTACTTGTTTCTTTGTTAAGGGTCTTGAACTATTCGCTACAGCATCAATTTTATTGATTTCTGGTTTTATACAACCTTTTCCTATCACAAATCCAAGGTATTTGGTCTCTTGCATAGCAAATGCACATTTTTCTGGGTTAACAGTAAGTCCTGCATGTTTCAATGTTTGAAGGATTGCTCCCAAATGTTTTTTATGGTCTTCCCATGAGGGGCTATAAATGATGACATCATCAAGGTAAGCAGCACTGTAGTTAGTATGAGGTTGTAAGAGCTTATCCATCAGTCTTTGAAACGTAGCAGGGCACCGTGTAGCCCAAAAGGCATCATAGTAAATTGAAAAAGACCCTTTGGGGTACTAAAAGCTGTTTTTCCTTGATGTTTCATCCATTGGATTTGCCAGTACCCTTAGATAGGTCAAGTGTAGTCAAATAGTGAGCTTTCCTAACCGATCCATGATGTCATCGACATGAGGCATAGGGTAACTATCGAACTTAGAAATAGCATTTAATTTTCGAAAGTCTAAACAAAGACGTATTCCCCCTTCCTTTTTATTCACAATTACCATTGGAAATGACCAGTCGCTATTAGATGGTTCTATGACATTTAGTTTTAGCATTTTGTCTATTTCTTTTAACACTTCCTGTCTCAATTTCTCAGGGATTCTATAAGGTTTTATTCGTATCGGGTTCGAGTTTAGAACCTCTATATGATGATAAATCAAGTTGGTACGTCCAGGAATATTAGTAAAAACATACTGATTGTGATGTAAAATAAGCTCAAGTTCTTGCAATTGAGTATCAGTCAAATCAGGGTTTTTATGTATATTGATTATAGATGTTTTCCTGTCCAATAGCTTGTAAGCTGTTTCTAATTCACTTTCATTTGGTTCGGGACATACATAACAGGCCTCGGTGGTCCTTTCTTGCCAGGCTTTCAATAAATTAACATGGTACACCTTCCTCTTTATTTTTCTGTCAGGAGTTTCTATTTCGTAGGTTACCAGACCACACTACTTATTTACTGTATAAGGCCCTTGCCATTTCATCTTGAGCTTATTATCTGAGGAAGGGAGAAGTAGTAAAACACGATCCCCTGTCTGAAAGGATTTTTGACCCACCCCTTGATCATAATATAATTTTTGTTTTGTTTGCTGCTGAAGTTCCTTTTTGTGGGCCAAATCTACATATTTAATTAATTTTTGTCTGAGCTTGTTAACAAATTCAAGTGTTGTTGTGGAACCTATTTCCCTACCTTCCTCCCATTGTTCCTTTACTATATCAAGGGACCTTCTGATTTCTGCCGCATAATCAATTCAAGCGAGTATCCAGTCGAAGCCTGTGGCACTTCTCGATAAGCAAACATTAAGAAAGGTATTTACTGATCCCAATCCTTTCCTTCCTCTTGAGTTATATTTTTTAACATTTGCTTCAATGTCTGGTTAAAACGTTCACCAAACCATCCGCTTGAGGGTGGTAGGTGTAGTGTGTATGGCCTGTATATTCAGGGACTGATATAATTGTTTTAATATCTGGGAACAGAAATTACTCCCCTATCTGTAAGTATTTTTGGATGCCCAAACGGCTGAATATCTTAATGAGTTCTTCAGCTATTTTGGGGCAGATATAGTTCAGGGAATGGTCTTGATATTTTGTATGATAATCACAAATTACCAAAATAAAACGATTCCTTTTTAGTTTTTGTAGGGGCCACTATGTCCATCGCTATACGCTCAAAAGGGTGATTTATTATTGGCAGGGGTTGTAGTGGAACAGTATCCCTTTTTCCTATCCTGGCTACTAGCTGACATTCAGGACAAGACAAACAGTACTGTTCCACATCTTTATGGATACCTGGCCAGAAAAATCGGTATAAGATTCGTGCTGTTGTACGGTCTCTTCCTAAATGCCCAGCAAGAGGACTATCATAAGCCAGTTGTAGCAATTTCGTCTGATATTTCTTAGGTACCATCAATTGATCTACCTGTTCCCCTGTTCTAGGGTGAGTACAAACATGATAGAGTAAATTGTGTTTCACCCTATAACAGGGGTGCCCTTCCATCCCCTCCTGTGATACCTGTGAAAACAAGGGTGTTAAAGTTTCATCTGTTTTCTGTTCACTTTCAAAATCACATTTTTTTGTCAAGTCAACATTCTCAATCTCTTTACTATCTACTCTAATAGAATGTTCTTTAGTCCACTGTATTTTATCTTGTCTCCGTTCTTTTTTTGTTTTTCTGGTTTTTCCTGGAGCTCCAAACACATCATCATCTAAAACAGGTAGAGGGCATGTTTCACCTTCCTTAGATTGTGCCCTTCTGGTAGCAGCTGCTAGATGTATTTCAAAATCAGGATGATCTTGACCAAGTAATACTGGGACTGGTAATAATGGTACTATCCCAACATCTAACACCCTTTTTGAGTGGACAGTCTGCAATTCCACAGATGTTGTTGGGTATTTATGTACGTCCCCATGGATGCAAATCACCCCTGTTTGTACGGTCTTCCGGGGTTGTCCTTCAACCAATTCTGGACGAACTAAGGTCTGCTTACTTCCTGAGTCAATAAGCCCCATGACTGTTTGTGCCCCAATTTGTACAGAGATGACATATGCTCCCAAATTAGCTAGTGCTAAATGGACACCCCCAGGCTGTTTTTTGGGCAAAACTGGGCAATGTGACCTCTTTCATGACAGTCCCGACATATGAGTTCTGATAGGGGTGGCCTAGTTGGACGGATTCCACCCTGGGTTATCTGTTGTCTGCTAGGGGAACTAATATTTGGGCCCACAGGGGAGGGTGAAACAGCAGAAGGTAAAAAAGTAGTAGACCTCACCACAGAAGTTCCAGTTGATGGCGTCTTTTTCCGGTATGAATGAGCAGTTAAATAGTCCTCAGCTAAAGAAATGGCCTTCTCCGAGGTGTCAAGACGGTGTTCTTTAACCCAGAGCTGTACATCCTGTGGCAATATCCTTATGTATTGTTCCACCACAATGGCCTCCATTATTTGATTTACAGTCTTAGTCCCCGGTTGTAACCATTTGGTGCATAGGTCATTCAGGCGTACATATATTTCTCTGGGATGATCCACATGTTGGAATCGTAATGTACGGAATCTTTGTCTATAGGTTTCGGCGCTGATATCATATCTTCATAATATTTCCTTCTTAACCTCATCATAGTTCCCCACTAATTGACTATCCATGTTTCCATAAGCCAATTGAGCCTGCCCAGTGAGGTAAGGAGCTAGACGGAGGACCCATTGTGCTCTGGGCCATCCACAGGCCCCTGCAATCCTTTCAAAAGTGGTTAAATATGTCTCAATATCATCCTGCTCAGTCAATTTAGTGAGTTTAATGTCCTTTGGGGCCTCTGGTGAGGTTGTAGGATTTCTGCTAGTATTAATAGCTTGAATGGCCCTCAACGTCTCTTGCCACCGTCTTTCATTTCTTTCCTGCTCCTTCTCTCTCACTCTTTGTTCCCTTTCCCTTTCCTTGTCTGCAGCCAGCTGTTTTATACAGAGCCACCGTAATAATTTGTGTAGCTGTTCAGGTGGCTCCTCTCCTGGTATCGAGTCAGTAGGTAGATCCCCAGCAGTTGCCCCTTGAGGAGCTTCAACTTCCTCTTGTAACATATGTTCTGCCTTGACCCTGTCATGCCTCGGTTCAGGCAGTCCCGACCATAATGGTTCACCCAACTTATCCACCATTGTCCTGGTCAGGACACCTTTGGGTCGGGTTACTGCTTCCTCATCTCTGGTATCCTTCTCCATCCCTGGGTTGGTCCAATACCGTCTTGGAAAGTAGCCAAAACTGACCTCAGGATCCCACTTCTGACACCAACTGTGGAAGGGTTGGGATGGAAGACAAAACGTGACTCCAAAGATGATGGACTGGAACTCAGTTATCCAGGTATTTATTTGAAGTCATCCAATACAAGCTCAAAAAACAGTGAACTTCTGCCGAATAAAATAAAAACAAACATGTAGCAGTCCTCATACATAAAGCTCTAGAAGGCAGCTAGAGCGATGTTTCTGTCTAGAAGACCATCACAAGACTGACTATCAATAATATTTGAGTCCTTTTTATAAGGAGCAATAGTCATGTGACCTGGAACTCCTCCTACCTTTAAAATAAAACATATACTTTTTAACTTAGTCTGCTTTATATTTATCTTAGGATACAACAAATCTATTAGGAGGACTGTATAAATCATTTTTAATATTGTAAACATAAATTTCTCAAGCAAAAAGAAATTATTTTCACAGAGAGCACTCCTCCCACCTTTACACATTATAAATATTAATGAGAAAGGGCCGGCCGGCTCTTAGACACAAGGAAGCAGAATGAGGGAGAAGCAGGAAGGAGGGTTTTGGAGAAATGAAACAGCTCAAGTAAGGAGAATAAACAATGATAAAAATATTTTAATATAACCTAGCTAGGAATAGCAATCTAAAATCCCTTTGTCTACATTCTTAGAACTCAGTATTACATCTCCTTTACAATATTAATTCAGCTCTGGTTTGGCTATCTTAAATGTTTTTTTACAAACGTTCCTGTCTCTACCAGGAACTGTGTTTTACTTTATTTAAAGGATTTTAAAGAAAAAAAATGAGTTGCTCCATGCTCAAAAACGCCATACTAATTACAGTAGTAGGCGAGCAGAAAGCGCGGTTTTCCCCATAGTAAAATTTAGCTTCAGTATTGCGAAATAGCAAGCGACTCACTCAGGGAAAAAAACAATTTAAAGGAGGTTCAACTTTTCTGAAATTAAAGGTAGTTCACCTTTTCTTTGGTTTTCAGAGCTGCACCTAGAAACATTTAACCTCTCGCATCTTCAAGAGGTAGGAAAACTGAAAATGAAATAATCCGAATTAGCGATCCCTGCACGAACATGCGCACGTTCGAGAGGGAAAGACGCCACCATAAAGGGTTAGCGGTTATAATTTCAGGGTTCACACAGAAAGATGCTTCGCAACATTTGGGAGGGGAAAGCAACAATCAAGGGGGGAAGAACATTGTCCACAGGAGTCGGCAAAGTGTCCAAAATGAAATAAATAATTCTACACATAAACATGACGTGTAGTTGGCCAGACTACACGCATGCTTGGATAAGAAAAAATACATATATATTATTAATAAGAGGGGAGGGTTAGTGCTTTTGCGCAACAGACCTAGATAGGAGAAAAAAAAAAACTTGCTAGCTCATGTAAACAACGTTCTCAGGTCAGAAGGGGGGGGAAGCAAAAAGGGGGAAGGAGGCATCCATGACAGGTATATGTAATATTTTTACAGTTTGTCAATAACCAAATATATTTTATCATGTAATACTTTTATAATCTATCTAGTCACATATGTATTTTCCATGTAACTTCGAGAAAAAAGGTCTCATTAAATAATACTAATACTTGATTTATGGTTATGATAATGTCAGTATAAAAAGATCATTGATCATTTTATTCTGCTATATGGTCATTTTATTCTGCTGTATAGCTCTATCAAATGCAGTAAGACTTCATGCAAACTAGAAATATAGAACCCAGAAGGTTCCCACAATGCATACAGTCTGCATCTGAGCCATTTTAAGTATTATGTCTTATTACTCAAGATAAGTAGATCTCATTTGTGGATGCTTTATATAGTGGTGTTAAGACTTATATTCAGGGCCCCTACTTTTCTGCGGCACAGTGGGACCAAGTTCTGCGGCAAGACTACCATTTGCCACAGAACTTCTGTGGCGGTGGTTTGTAATTTCCACAGGAGTTCTGCGGCACTAACAAACTACCACACCACAGTGTCAGCTTGTCATCCTGACTTCACTTTCATAGCAGTGGTTATAGCAATCAGGATGGAGGAAAAGCACAGTAACACTAGTTCAAAAAATAACAGACTTATAAAAATAATTTTGTGCCTAAAAAAGCAAAACAAATGTCTCTCCCTTAAGGTCCTAGCCTGTTGCATAAATGGCATATGCAGAGGGGATCTTATGTGATAAATAAGGCATTTCTATGTGCATGCTATCTATCCCACTAATGAGGTTTCCACTGTCTATCACTTGCATATTTATATGTGCTTTCTACACCACTCATGAGGTTCCAACTGTGTATCACATATATTTATATGCAATTTATAACATACATACAAATATGTATATGTGTGTGTGTGTGTGTGTGTGGTGAGAGAGACAGAGATACTGTATGTGTGTGTGTGTGTGTGTGTGTTATATATATATATATATATATATATATATATATATTTATTTCCATGAACTTGCATCCTCATTCCTACAGGTCCCATTGGAAATTGAATAGAGGAGTTATTGCAAAACTCATTTTCATGTCAATCTGCTTTCTCTGACACACTGTGTAACACCATCAGGCCATGACATGCATGTGAACTGATTTGAGATAGAGCTCCAGCCCATGTCCACCATGTGACAGAACACTGCACCATACCTTCCCAGGCTCCGAGCAGTGACGTGTTCCACCAATCCTTGTGCTGCCCAGCCAGCTCCCAGAGCTAATCTCTGAACCTGAGTTGCCGGCACAGAAACACTGCATGCTACTCTCTGGCCCAACAGCTGTCCCTGCACACAACATTTCTCCATAACTTTTAGGTGATTCTATCAACCAATGACAATACGTAATCAATAACCCTGGCAAAAATGCATACAGGGCAATTATTTAACAGGTCTATTCTTTCAACAGGTCTACACATTATTATATTCCACTTTTCGGGGCATAATTACTTTATTTTTCTTCAAAATAACAGTTATATTCATTTTACCAGTTATTCATTTCAGATGGCATCTCTATACCTTAAAGGCACAAATAGGTTTGTACAAAGTGAGGTATGGTCTTAACAGGTCTGTGCTGTTGACAAAGTTTTATTTAAGTTGGCCCTAGTACAATAATTTAAGACTGAAAATTGTATTAGGCTGTAGTGCAGGTTAAGCAAATATCACCATGCATGATGTGCTGTGCCACCGCCTCTGGCAGTGGGAGCTGTGGTAGATAAGTGGCTGTTCATTTCTGTTGCAGAATGCAGTCATTTCACTAGCTAATGTATGTTGTTATAGCAATGATAACATCACATTTTGAGCATATAGGGGGGTTTGGATATAAAAAGAGGGGATGGGAACCAGATTCTATGGATAAATAAATAAATAAATAAGGAGCCAGAAGAACTGTGGGTCACTCTGGAAACAGGAAATGGGACAGCCATAAGAACTGGGGTTGTCTACAGGTCCCCAGACCAAGGGGAGGACATAGACACATTATTGTTAGAAGATATACAAAACATGACAGCTAAAGGGGAGGTTCTGATATTGGGAGACTTCAACATGCCAGATACAGATTGGTCAATACCAGCAGGAACATCTGCCAGAACTAGACACATAGTGGATTCCCTGCAGGGGGAGGACCTCAAACAACTGGTACAACAACCCACAAGTGACAGGGCTATCCTAGATCTAGTACTGACTAACAGTGAAGGGATCACAGATCTCCAGGTAGAAGGTCACCTGGGGCCAGTGACCATCACATGGTATGGTTCAATTTGGCTACTACATCTAAATCATCCCATTCCAAGGCAAAAATATGGGACTTCAGAGGAGCTGACTTTGATAAGATGGCCAACAGAGTTAAGCTAGCCCTGGCAAAATGAAACACAGGTGAGGGGTACAGGCAAGTGGGCAAGCATTAAGGATGCAATATTTGAAGCAATATCCCATTGTGTTAGACAGAAAAGAAGTGCAAAAGAAGAAGGAAACCACTTTGGTTCTACAACATAGCAGAAAAGGTCAGAGCCAAAATCTGGCCTTCAGGAAATATAAGGGAACACAGTGGGATGAAGATAGGAGGCATACCAAACTGCCCTAAGGGAAGCAGGGAAGGCAGTAAGGCAGGCAAAGTCCCAAACTGAGGAAACATTAGCACGAACAGTAAAATAAGGTGACAAGACTTTCTATAGATACATTAGTGAAAGGAGTAAGTCCAGAGGGTATTGCTAAGCTTAATGGAGAAAAGGGAGCATGTGGGAGGAGGAGGACCCTGTAAAGCATCTATCCTAAATAGATACTTTGCTCAGTATTTACTGAAGAGAAGGTAGGGCAGGGCCCATAGCTCAGCACCATGGACACAGGGGAGGGAGGTGAGCACTACTCCCTTCACAAAAGAAAGGGTCCTACAAGAGCTTGCTAAGCTCAGGGTGGATAAGACAATGGGACCTGATGGCATACATCCCAGGGTACTTAAGGAGGTAAGGGTGGAACTAGCAGAGCCATTAGCAGAACTGTTTAGTGAGTCTCTGAGCACAGGGGAGGTCCCAGAAGACTGGAGAATGGCTCATGTGAACCCGCTCCACAACAGTGGTAGCAGGGAGGAGGCAGGGAACTACAGACCAGTCAGTCTTCCCTCAGTAGTGGGCAAGATTATGGAGGCACTCCTTAAGGAAAGGATAGTGCAACACCTGGAATCCATAGGGCACAGGATCCAAGACAGCATGGGTTTACAAAAGGAAGGTCCTGTCAAACTAATCTCATAGATTTCTTTGACTGGGTAACCAGAGTGGTGGACCAAGGGGAGCAGTTGATGTCGCCTACCTTGACTTCAGCAAAGCTTTTGACACTGTTCCACATAGAAGATTGATAAATAAGCTGGGTAGGCTCGGGGTGGGTCAGAAGTTGGTCAACTGGGTGGCAAACTGGTTGAGGGGCAGAAAACAGAGAGTGGTGGTAAATGGTATACAGTCAGAAGAGATGCAAGTCACAAGTGTGGGTACCTCAGGATCAGTCCTGGGGCTATCCTCTTCAACATCTTCATTAGTGACCTTGCAGATGGACTAGAGGGTAAGGCTTGTCTGTTTGCAGATGACACCAAGATCAGCAACAGAGTAGATGATCCAGATGGGGTGGGCAGAATGAGAAGAGATCTGGATAAACTAGCAAAATGGTCAGAAGAGTGGCAACTGGGATTTAATGCAAGAAGTGCAAGATCATGCACATGGGAAGAGAAACCCTGAAGCCACCTATAGGCTGGGAGGAGTTGCTTGCAGTCACAAAGGAAGAAAGAGACTTGGGCATCATCAACACTAATGACCTGAAATCATCCAAGCAGACCTCTAAAGCAGTAGGTAAGGCTGAGGGGCGTTAGGGTATATTAGTGGGGTATCACAAGTCGTAGAGGAGAGTAATAATCCTCTTTACAAGACACTGGTTAGGCCCCATCTGAGTACTGCATGCAATATTGGAGGCCACACCTTCACAAGGACATTAACCAAATTGAGGCAGTCCAGAGAAGGCAACCAAAATGGTTGAGGACTGCATCAGAAGACATATGAGGACAGATTAACAGAGCTCAATATGTATACCCTTGAGCAAAGGAGGAGTGAGGTGATATGATCGAGGCATTCAAACACCTTAAGGCATTAACAAGGTGAAAGAGTCTAACATGTTTAAATATAAGAAAATAGCAGGACAAGAGGACACAGCATGAGATTAGGGGAGCTGATTAAGGGGAATGTGAGAAATTCTTTTTCACAGAAAGGGTGGTGGATGCATGGAATGGCCTACCTCAAGAAGTGGTGGCTATGAATACAGTACAGGGCTTCAAACAGGCATCGGATAGGCATAAGGGAGCAATACAAATGAGTATGAATAGATAGGCCACTGACAGAGCAAAGGCCGATGGCACATTTATAAGGTAGAAAAAGAAATGGGCAGACTGGATGGGCCTTGTGGTCCTTATCTGCCATAAACTTCTATGTTTCTATGTTAATATGTAATAAAAAATCACCAAGAAGAGTGAATTCTGCAGCACCGCAGAAGTTCTGTGGGAGATTGCAAGTTCTGCGCAAAATTCTGCAGCTGCGGAATTCTAGGAGCCTTGCTTATATTTGACAGGTGGGTGTGACTTTTATGATAAATATTTTGCTTTGGAGTTTGAAATGATTTGACTGGTTACAATATTATAGTTATTTTTCTGTATTTTGGGGGTTTTGGTAAGTAGTCATAACAATTAGGTTAGTTGCTATATATAGAACATATATTTGTCAGTAGTGTTTTTATCCCTGGGTTTAAAATTATATAATGTATGGTAGAATGTTGTTATAGGTAGAAATCTACCTTTTTATAACAATGTTTTACCATCAAGTGATGACGTCATGATCTTGTTAACCCATCGATGGTATGTCACATCGATGGGTTAACAACCGGGAACAGTCTGGGCTTGCGCGCAACTGGATCGGATGGCTTGAAACGGCTGCAGCGGTAAGGGCAGAGCAGCAGTGACTGAAACAAAACTGCAGTAAGGAACTGCTTTCTTTTCTTAAAAAACCTAAATGGTACCATACACTATAAAATATAATGTATGGTACATCGATGATTAACCGTTTTTTTAACCAATCTCGAGGTTGCCATGGCGACCTAAACCTCTCGAGCTTCGCTCTCGAGGTTTACATGGTCACCATGGCAACCTCTCAATGGTTAACAAACCGGTTAACCATCGATGACCATATATTATCCTCTATATGTTCTTGGAATTTGTTAATTTGAAGGATTCAGTCATAACTTTCTTTTATTTTCATGATGCAGCAGTTTACTGGTAGGTTTACTGCACCTTAAAATATTGTATTATTTTGTCATTGGTTGAATTGTGTTACTTAGCTATAACTATTACATTGTTTATACTAAAGTGGGCTTTAGATTTAAAGTAATCTTCTTAGTAAAAAAAGGTCATTTTTTTAATTGGTTGATTTTGGATGGTGTTTAGACAATAAATAAAAGAGACTTGTGTAACGGGTCATTCTCTTTTATCTGACATTTGTGGTGGTCAGGTATTTCTTTTTCTATTTATATCACTGAAATTTGATTGATATGCAGTATTAGAATGATACAGTAGACATATGCATTATGATTTTATTAAGTTGATAGTTAACATAGTGGTATGCATTTGGATCATCCATGAGGAATTACTACTGTTTTAAAATTGAGATGTGGTATGGTTGAGTTGAGTGGTATTTTAGACTTGTATTTAGTAACAATATTTTATGTGAAGTTATATACAGCACTATTATTCGAGTTATTTTTATGTTTGCTTACACGCATGTGCAAGAAACATAGTGCCATCATCCGAGATTTCGGAGGTGTGTCACCTCCTCCTCCAATTCAGTCAGTGTGTTGGCAGGCGCGGCCCCTGTAAGCCAATGCATGCTGGAGCTGTCTATGACAAGCTCCAAAATGCAGTGGCATACAGTTGAAAGGGGGAGCTATGCTTCAGTGAGCAGCGATAAGATATCGCCTGCTCACTGCCTCCCCTACACACACACACACACACACACATGGAAACACCTGCACATACTAGGTGCCCTCCCACACACACGTGTGGCCGGCGGGGTGCCCAATCCCCCGTCAGCTTGTGCTGCGCTCCCCACCAACCCAAGCCTTCCACATGCCACGCTGGGTGCCCACCCCAGCGTGGCAACAGATAGAATAGCCGACGGGGTGCCCAATCCCCCGTTGGCTCCACTGTCCTCACTCCCCCGAGTACTGAATGCCACGCTGGGAGCCCACCCCAGTGTGGCAACTGATCATATGGCCGATGGGGGTGCCCAATCCGCCATCGGCTCCACGGCCCCCCCAACCGTCCATGTGCCACGTTGGGAGCCCACCCCAGTGTGGCAAATGTCCCACGTCATCTTTTTTTTTAACCTGCAAAATAAAAACAGTCCCACGACACTTCTCCCAGCCCCCACAACCCACCCACCCACTGAGCACCCTGCCTCCCCACACCTCCCCTCACCCCATACTTACCTCCGGAGCTCGGCGCAACGATCTTCGGTGGACCGGGAACATGTCTGCACTCTTCAAAGCCAACCGCGAACTGAGGAAATGCAGGTAAGCTGTATAATGGGCTAGATAGGGGTTTTTCAATTTTATTGCATATCTCAGGTATTTTTTGGAATTTTGCACCAAATTTTCAACATGGGGTTTTTGGGACCCCTTCTCATGAATGATTCACTGTCATGGTATTATTTGGGCCCGAAGGGTGATTTCGCAGTCACTGCACAGTCACTGCACAAAATCACCCTTCAGGCCCGACTAACGCCATGACAGTGACATCATTCATGAGAAGGTGTCCAAAAAACCCCATGTGGAAAATTTGGTGCAAAAATTCAAAAAAATGACTGTTTTACTAGCATGCGATGTGCAGTTCCTACGCAGGCTTGTAAGTTTGTGAATTTTCAATATTTTCACTCCAGATTTTCAACATTGCCATTTTACCACACCTTCTTATGAGCAGTACAGCTGTCATTTTTCACATCTCACCCAAAATGTGTTTCCCCATGTAGCTGCTACAATGATGAAGTAGTGCGCGTAAATCAATGTACAGGGCAATTAAGAAAATCACTGTGACACTGTTCATGAGCAGAGGTCTTAAAATGGCTATGTTGAAAATGTGGTGAAAAAATTCCTAAAAATGACTGTTTTATGAGGGTGCATTGCGCAGTTCCTATGCATGCTTGTAAGTTTGCGAATTTAATATTTTCACTCCAGATTTTCAACATTGTCATTTTATTACACCTCCTTATGAACAGTACAGCTGCCGTTTTTCATGTCGCTCAAAATGTGTTTTCGCACATGTAGTGCACAATGGTGCTGTTGGTGTGCGAAAGCAATGTTTATGACAGATTAAGAAAATCACAGTTATACTGTTCATGAGTAGAGGTCTTAAAATGGCTATGTTGAAAATCTGGTGATAAAAGTCCATAAAATGACTGTATTACGGCATGAGCATTGCAGTTTCCACCTTTCATAAGTTCATGACTTTGTAATGTTTTCAGTCCAGATTTTCACCAGTGGCATTTTTCCACACTTCCTATGAACAGTACAGCTGTCATTTTCACAACATGGCTGAAGTGTGTTTTCACACTTTCAGCGCGAGATGCGTGGTCGCTGTGGGATACCATTGTTCGGCACAGATAAAGAAAATCACAGTGACACTGTTCATGATCAGAGGCACCAAAATGCCTGAGTTGACAATCTGCTGTAAAAATCCCCAACCTAATTATATTCACAGATTATGCGTTGCACAGTTTCTATGTCACGGCTCGTGACTTCACCATTTTTTAATAATATTTTACTGCAGATTTGCAACATGCCATTTTACACCTCCCCATGAACAGTACAGCTGTCATTTTACAACCTGTTCGGAATGTTTTTGCACCTGTGGTGCTAAATGCCACATGTCGCTGTGCATAAGCAGCTTTTGGCTAACAAACTGATATTCCCCTGTTCCATGAGGGTGAGGTCACAAAAAAAACATGTTGAGAATTTGGTGAAAATACCAACGAATGCCCTGAGGTATTAGGGTTTCCAACCATAACGCCCCACCCTGTAGAGAATGACAGGCATCAGGGGTGTGACTTGGGATTCTTGCCTGTAATGCTCATACCATTCCACACCTGCAGCCAGTGAGAGGCATCAAGGTATGCCTTGGACTCTTCGGCCCCAAAGTTCACCCATTCTCCTTCATCCCCATCTCACCATATTTCCTAATGAAATGGGGTGTGCATAAGGGCCAAAGACCCCAAGGAACACCGTGACACTTGTCAGTGTCTACAGGGTGGGGTGTGGTGAAATGGCGTGGCCATTATGCCTGACGACCCAAACGCATACCCCAATGCCTGTCACTCTCAGCAGGGTGGTGGTGGGGTTGGCTTCAGTTCAATACTTCACTGCCATTCCTATTACACAGCTCTGTAACTTCTACAATACCACTGCCAATGCCAGCAAGCAAACATTCGGCATTGACAAATGCTTGTTTTAAAGGATTTAGTTATGTGTTGAAATTACTGAATGTTATAGTGTTGTGGTGTTCTGTAGTCTAGAATATATTTTGACTCACATGATGCAATTACGAATTATGTAAATGTGGAATTGGTGAGATGAGCTGTGTATTAGGCTGGTATGTAATTAAGATATGTTTGTACTGAAGTTAGATACAGTACTATTATTTCATTTGTAGTTTATGGATTTAGTTATTTGTTGAAAAGAGTGAATGTTACATAGATCTGGAACCTGCTATTCAAGTTTGCACAGCACTCAAAGTGATTGTGCACAGTTAGCCAGGAGACTGTGACAGAGCACAACATTCAAAGGTGGATAGAGCATACGCTAAACTGATTAGTGTGCACTGTAAAAGACAATGTAGGCAATGCACAAAGGGAGGGTTGGGGCAATGCATACCAGTTCAGTGCAATATTCAGTGCTGTAGCTCACAGCAAAGGGTTAGCAGAGGCCACATTGTGCTGTTCAGTTACCAAAAGGCTGACTTAAACTGGAGAAACCACAGCGGCGGGTGGAGACACTGCAGCCAGCAACCAAGATGCCAGTCCTGGGAGCACACCTCTTTCACGTGCTGCAGGATTCCATAGGGGAGTATGATAGGGCAGATGCCCACCCTGAGCCCATAAGTAGGTCACAGAGGTGATATGCTGCACACAGATGGTACCAGCCCTGAGTCACTTTTGACAGCCTCTTAGATGACCAGATAATTAACCAGTACAGGCTCAACAGGGTCATGATCAGGCAGCTCTGTGAGCGCGTGCATGAGCAGCTGTGCAGTGACATACAGGGCAGCCACACTATGTCAATTGAGCTCAAGGTGATGGCTGTAATGTGTTTTCTAGTCACAGGGACATTCCAGACACTAGAGAGGGCACCACTGGTGTCTCGCAGTCTGCCACCTCATGCCTACTGGCCTAATTTCTAGATGCATTGCTTCCACATGCTGGTGGGTTCATTGTATTCCCAGCCCTCCCAGCAGAGCATACAGCAACAATGCAGCAGTTCCATTAGGTTGTGGACCTACCTGCAATACTCAGTGCAATTGACTGCACCCATGTTGCCATCCAGGCAGCCACTGGTGATGGGGCAGATGCCTACCTCAATAGGAAACGTTACCACTCCATCAATTGCCAGATGGTGTGCAGTGCAGCAGGGCATATCGCCATTGTCCCAGCACAGTATCCTGGCAGTGCCCAGAGCACCTTTATATGGCATAATTCCATCCTGTGCCAGAGATTTGAAGGTGAGGGTGTAAGCAGTGAACATCTTGTGGATGAGTACATGCAGCAGGCTCCGCATGCAAACCCCCCTTGTGGGAATGAAGCTGTAGCAAACCACAGACATACATCGCTGTGGAAAGGGGAGGTTGGACAGGTGCAGACGATGGGCTATTGCCTATGGGCTTATGTGGTACCACAGGTACCCCAACTATGAACAGATGCTAACATATGTGTCTTTTCTCTTACATGGGACAATGCCTATACCTTGTACCAGTGGCTCCTCAATCCTGTCCTCCAGCCTTCATCTGCAACAGAGGACAGGTATAATGTGGCATGCACTGCCATGTGGATTGTTGAGCACATCTTTGGCATGTTGAAGATGTGGTTTTGATGCCTATAAGATTCAGGTGGTGCCCTACAATATACCCCTCACAAGACCTCTGCCATATTCCTGGCCTGTTATATAGTACACAACATGGCTTTCCCCATGGAATATGCCTGCCAGTCCAAGAGGTATACAGTGCATCTGATACAGAGTCAGAGGAGCTGGGGATAGCAGAGAAGCTCAAGAGATGAGACTCCCACATGGCCAGGAGGCTCAGGAATACAAAGCCCCCATCATACATAACACCTATGGTACTAGCAGGTGAGTAAACAACACACAGGACATTACAGCATGCTACATGACTGTAGTGTCATCACACAGAGCACAAGGTAGCAAAAAAGCAACACCTGGAGAAAAAGTGTTCACACAACAGAGGGTGTAGTAGGGGGAAACAGGGCATGTGGTAAGACATGGGCATGGACACAGACAAGCAAGGGTTCCTACCACACATTGCCATGCACCAGGGGTGGGGGTGGGGAGGGATGTAAAGGTCACCCACATGAGGAGTTCCAGAGGGAGTGGATTGGGGCTCCCAGTACACACACAAGACTGGTTGGATGGTTGGTGTGGGTGCTGGTTAACAGAGTACAGTGATAGGGGCATTACTCACATGGGTGCCTGGTCAGAGCCATTACATGGTGTGTGTGTGTGTGTGTGTGTGCATGCGTGCATGTGTGTGTGATGGCTACAAGGTACAGCTGCCCTCCGACAGTGTACAGTCCACATGTGCCACCAGGCATGCCATGGTGACATGACCCCGGGGGCAACCCATGTGGTCCATGTACTGACAGTGGTGTGGGGAAGATGTTGCAGACATGATGAGGTGAATGCAGACCATATACCAGCACAGACCCTTTTTAAGGGTGGAATGGCCCACAGTGATAATAAGGAGGACCTCTATGGTGATAATGTCACCCTGGCTACATTACGGCTCCATGGGGTGCTGGACCCAAAGATGGTCAGGTTGCATCTCATGTGTGGGGAATGCCCAGGGAATGTTGGGTCCTGGCTGGGCTGCCACTATTTTTCCTGCCATTCCATGGCATCTGTGTACACCATAGTGTCTGCTGGGCACTTGAATTACACATACAGGAGAGGCCAGGCTACGAATGGCCCTCACAGGGTCTGCCACCATGATTGTGACCTCCCACACTGCCCCACAGAAGTCACCAAACAGGTTCTGTAGGGCACTGAGAAACTGAGCCTCACATACTTCCATGCACTGCTCTGCCCTCTGCAGGTCCTCATGCAGCAGGTGGTGGAGGCTGGTCATGTCATCATGCATGACTTGCCAGAGATATGTGGCAGTCTGTGATTCCATGGCAGTGAGCAGCAGCTGCCTGACCTCCAAGACATTCTGCTGTTCTTCAGAACTGCCCATGGGCACAGGGAGAGGCTGCACCCATTGGCAATGTGAGGTCTGAAGGCACACCAAGATCAGGGGTGGGGAAGGGGGCCATGCTGCAGTAGCCATGTCCAGGCTGGCATGATGGGTGCAGGGTGATGAGGGTGCAGACAGGATGAAAAACCCCTCCTGTGGAGGTGCCCAGGTGGCATGGATAGATTAGGTAGTGGCAGATGAGCGGTGGAGGTAGTGAGGAGTAGGCCCAACTGTGTACCAGATACAGCAGTGCTATGCATGTGTGTGTGTCAGGGGGTCTGCATGGAGCCTGTGGCTAGACCATGCTGAGTGGCTGACTGTAGCGGACTACCTATCCACTTGTGAACCAGTGCTGCCAGTTCCAAGCTGTCGATGTATGCCTCATTGTCAGTGTCATCCAGGGCCTCCAAGCAATAGCCCTCTGGGTGGTATGGCCAGCTGGGAGGCAGCTACTGCACATTCAGGGACAGTCCAGTGTCTTCCTCTTCTGTGTCTGACACCATGGCATGTGCTGTAGGAAAAGGAGAGGGGCATCAGTGTAACATGCAGTAGATGGTATGCTCTGCAAGGTAGGGCTGCATGCATGCCCCAGCAACCTGTGCCAATCAACACCACAGTGTCTGCAGGCTTGTGTTGAAAGCAGGAACAACAACCCCACACCAACACTGGCCACACACGTAACCCGGGGGGGGGTTGGGAAGTTGTGAGCATGACAGTGCTCCTTGACTATGGTGCAAATACACCACATACATGCACAACACCACAAACTGTGCAGAACACACCCCACCATCAAGACCCACACACCATGAACATGTACCAGCATGTCCCTGCACCCATGGCAGCAGACAGAAGAACAGTGTGCACACATCCTATGGGCACAGGCTCACACCACTGGTCCTTGATTCATGGTTAACACTCATCATGGTGTTTGGGTGACAAGCCACAGCGTGGGCCTCACATCAAGCCCAAAGCAGGTTATGCCATGGTGTAGGGGCTAGGGCAATGATAGCCAACACATTGTGCACCAAGACCATGGTGGCAATGTGCCCCAACAGTGGTTGGGAACTGCACTTATAACCCATGTACTGAAGGGTTGGACACAGGCAGGTACCTACAGGACTGGGTGGGTGGTACCTTGGACTTATACCAACCATGAGGCACCCCTGTCACCACCACAGGCCATAGCATTGACACCATGGCCTCCTCCATTAGATCCAGGGACCAGGTGGCCTCCGATGTTCATGGGCCTCCACCAGTGGCATGTTACACTGAGTGCAGGGTTGCAAGGATGTCCTTTGCGTGTCAGTACAGGTCCCAGAACTGCTTATGCACTACTTCCACAGTCTTGCCCCTGCCGCCAACAGTATTAATCTCATCTGTTATCTCCTTCCAGGCTTTCCGGATCCAGGCATCATTGCTGTGGTTGAGGGACAGGATCTCCTCCTTGGTCATGAAAGCCTGTGCCAGTGCATGCAGTTCATCTGCACTGAAGTGGTGGGTATGTTGCCTGTCACTGTCATCAATGGAACCTGCTAGAGTAGTGGTTTGAGCTAGGTCAGTGGGGGGGTGTGAGAATGAAATGCATGTGGGCATATGGCAGCCCCTTGCATCCAGGCCAGTGGGTGATGGCTGGTAGAGGACATCAGTGGTGGGTGAGCTGACCTGTGTGTAGTGCAGGCATGTCACGGGGCACCCTGGTAACACACTAGTATATAGGTAGCCCAACTGGCATGTCTGGTGTGGAGGGCACACACCCCCTACACTGCCTGCCTGCAGCACGCCGGATGTAGCTTCTTGGCAGCCAACCGATAGCACAGTTCCTGTCTGGAAAAGTTTGCCAATGGTGCTATACCATAGGTGGACCAGCAGGTCAGGCTCATGTGTGGCCCCCACATGTCACCATCCAGCACTGGGCAGGAGCCTACTGCCCACCTCCAAACCACAATGCCCACTGTTGGCCCCTGGCAGTGCATCCAGTGCATTAGGTATGGCAGAGGCACAAGCCCTCAGCAGATGAGTGCAGCATGTGTGCAGGGACTGAGTGGGCCCATTCATATCACGCATGGCCAGGTGTGGGCCATGGTCATCATGGACCCTCCCCCCCAACTGTGGTGCCAGAGGAGTGGCCTACATTCCTACTGCAGATGACAGTGAGTCTAGAATATGCTGTGCAGTGAGACATGGGCCATGTGGAGGCTGGTTGGTCAGGGCCCAGCCCGAGGTCAGTGTCCCAAGCACACCACCACCTGATGTTACATGTGGTGGGCATCTGAGAACCCCTAATGGTTCCTGCATGGTCCCAGTGCCCTGAGCACCCTCCTGCGATAGGTGGAGTCCACATAGTGCATGTATGGCACAGGCAGCCAGTAGCCGACATATGCACTCTTCCCGGCAATGGTGTATCACACAAGCAGTCTGTAAAGCAGTACACAAGTGGTGCCACAGTGGGTAGCAGAGTGCTCCCCATGTGTGTGGATGTGTATCACTGGCAGGGGTCTGTGCCTGATGGTATCCCGGATGGTTCCAGTGCACAGACAGCAATGTCACACATGTGGGGGATGCTTGGGTGTGGGTGATGGCCCCAATGTCTGCATGGCTTGGTGTGGTTCACCTTCTGGGGGTTTTCTGCCCCTGATGGGTGGGGGGGGTAGCTGTGATAGTCCTGCATGTGTGGCTGCCAGACTTACTTGTTGACCTGCCCACAGCACATTGTGAGACAAGCTATGTGCCACATGAACACCCTGTGTCACACCACAATGCACCTGGACCTGCAGGCACAGATCACCATGAATATCCATGCAGTATGGTCCACACTGTGTACCATGCACATAGCAAACACAGTATGTCAGTCTACCACTGAAACCCCCCAGTGTGACATGTGGAAGTCCACCATCCCTACATCTACTGATGGTGTTTTGCCAGGCACATGGCTGGTGAATCCCATCCTGTGTGGCCAGTGACATGTGTGGGTGAAGGGCTGGCCAAGAGACCTCTGTGGTGCAGTGGGTGGGTATGCTGTGAACTGTCATGAGTCCATACATTGGAGGGACCATGGCAGGTGTTGTGATGCCACCCTGCATACCGCAGAAGCCACCCCACTCCATGCACATCCCCGCACACCATACAAGGACCCGGATATTCAGGGATGTCCCTGATAGTATCTCCAAATCATTCTCTGTCCCCCGACATCCTTGTGCTATTGTGACTGAACAGTGGAGATTGTCAGCACAATGTAATGCCACAGCTTACATGTGCTGATGTGTGCTATACAATACAATGCATCGTATACTACTGTCCAACTATATTGGCAGTCTAAGAGCATCATATCTGTTTTGCACACGTTTGAGCTATGGTTTGTTGAATTGTTTCT
Source organism: Neoceratodus forsteri (assembly GCA_016271365.2). Taxonomy (NCBI): domain Eukaryota; kingdom Metazoa; phylum Chordata; order Ceratodontiformes; family Ceratodontidae; genus Neoceratodus; species Neoceratodus forsteri. The sequence goes on from CM028131.1 coordinate 840,403,573, forward strand.
GTTGCATTTTTGTGATGTAGGCTTGCCATACACCTATCTGTGGTAGCAATTTGATCCTGGCTGGCTCAGTTTAGTTGCAGTTCCACTGTGCCATCTAACATGCTAAGATACTAACATACTATGAAGCCAGCAGAATAGGCCCTATGGTCTATCGAGTCTGCTCGATGGTCAGTGCCTATGCCGGGCACTGATTTTTAGCCCTCCCTCCTGGTGCATGTCAAACCTTAAATAGCCTGGGGGCAATCAGCCATTCTAATGTATGTGGAATGTGCTGAAATGACATGCAAAGGCAAAGCAAGGCAAGGCAAAGTTTATTTCGCTGGAGCCCATTCCTGGAATCTCTGGGTGCCTTACATAAAATTATAAAAGGAATAAAACACACACAAATACATATAAAACACAGTAGAACACTAAGATAGCTACAAAATCAATAAATAATTCTATTCAGCAGTCTATATATTCAGCAGTCTATATAGTCAGCAGTCTATACATCACATTTTATAAAACTGTCCGGGAATGCTAGTGAGAGGAGATGGTCTTGAGGCGGCCCTTAAACACCTCAATTGAAGGGGCCTCCCTGATAGTTGGAGGAAGTGAATTCCATAGAATGGGGCCAGCGATGCTAATAGCCCTGTCGCTGGTGGTTTTTAGTCTTGTCCTAGGAATCACTAGGAGGCCCCTAGAGGAGAAACAGAGGGATCAGACTGGGGTAGCAGGTGTTAGGAGATTAGACTGATAGCCAGGGCCAAGTCCATGTAGGGCCTTGCAAAGTGACTTCATTGCTCATGGATTGCCCAATGAGCTTATTTGCATAGCTTGGCTAACTATAGGCCTGTAGAGTGTTGCACAAACCAGGGATCCAACTTACACAGACTATTAGCACTGCACTGTACTGGTAGTAGTGCCCACCTATGTTGTTAGTAGCCAGTGTCACCCCTGCGCAGGTCAGTTCAGTGCTGTGCAATTGCACAACATAGTGCAGGTTATGTGCAGGTTGCACATGCTTGTTGAACCCATCACGTACACATTGTGCCATGCTTTTAGTAATCTGCAAATGGACCCTGTATTGTACAGCCTATCTATAATACAGTGCATGCCCCATGGCCCTCCACAACCAGTAAGCAACGTAGAGACAGGTTCACTCCATTGAAAAGGCAGTACTACGATATCTTCCAGTAAGTGCAGAGCAATGCTCCAGTGCAATCATTGCTGGATGAAGGTTGAGCTGCTAATTTGGGGGACTTGGTGCTGGAGCAGAAGTCCCATCTTCTGGGAGTCACAGTGGAGGTGGAAAGGCCATGCTGTGAGGTGTGGGCATCTGTGGGCTGCTGCCTCACCAGGCATACTGGGGGTGGTGTGCACTGGGGATCAGTGGCACCACTGGTGCAGCGACCAGATGCAGAGGAACCAGGCAAGATTATGTCACCTTCAGGGTCATGGTTACTGCTGGCACTGTGCCACAGCCAGCTAGGTGCTGTGTGGGGTGTGGCATGTGGGTCTATGGGCATGGGATGGGATGGGCAGGTCCTGGGTAGACACCTCATGCATGGCAGTTCCCTGGTGAAAACATCTGGGGTTACCTGGGTGACATGTATTCCTGTACTGCACTGTGTGTATAGCGTTATACTGTTTCATGTTGTCTGGTGTTATCTGTTACATGACATGTCTCACAGATCAGGCCACTGTACTCTATGGTGGTGATATACAGCTCTGTACCACCATTACATCTGCATGCCTCCACAAAGTCACATGCCACTACACCACATACAGCTATGCACGGGGGCACATGTCCCCATGTGACACCTGGTGGAGTCCTGTGTGCTTGGAATGTCCCCAATGTACTGGCAGACTGGTCTGCTGCACCCATGGGACAGTCCGCTGATGGACACCAATATCGCACACGGCATGGACATAGCCCACAGTCACCATGGCTGGCCACTGCACCATGCCCATGTCACTTGGTGCAGCTGGGGGACTGGGTACCAGCTGGCTGGCAGCCCCCCATGAGCAGCCTGAGGTGCCATTACCACACAGGAGCCCTGACCAAGCTGGCTGCACATGCCTACCAGGGGTGGAGGGTCCCCCCATCATGTTGACACATCCAGTGCTCAGGGGGAGTTTGACAGGCTTACAGCACAGTTCTGCACAATGCAGTTTTCACCTCACCCCTTCTTATCACTCCTATAGACCAAGCGTCCAGGGATGGTGAAAGGACAATCCAGCCCAGAATGTCACCTGAGCAGTCCCCGTACTGTGATTGGGCCCCCTCTGTGTTGGGAGAATGACACAGAACATGTGACTATACAGCTTCTTCAAATGATCATGCAACCACATTGTGGGTGAGGCCCACACCGATGATGAGCCACCCCACCCTGACTGCCCCACATGCCCCCATGGTGTGCTGCATCATAGGCCATGAAAAAAGGGCTGTGACCGTGGCATGAAGCCAGACCCCTGACAATGCCATAGATGCTGCCACAGGACACCTGTCTGTATGCCAAGTCCTGATGCCTGGGCACATGGCAACAGTGACAGTGTCTCCAGGCCCCCCTGGGCATGGGTTGTTATGGCCTTACACTATCACGAGACACCTGGGCCAGTAATGGGGTGTAGGGTGGTATCACTAAGTGCTCTGCATGTTCCCAGTGCACACTGCCACTGGCACTTGCTTGGGGCATCATGACACTGGGGTACTCCCATGGGGTATGTCCCACTGTCTCTCCATGTCCATAGAAAAGGCATGCTTGCTGGGGCCTTTCCAGGTGGCCTGTGGCAAGCACCTCCACCCTTCAAGACCCTGGCAGTGCCTCCACAGTTGTCCATCACCACATGATTTGGGCATTGTTCTGCAGGCACCCTGTGTGCACAGTGGCAGAGGCCACCTGGTCATACCTGTAGTTTCTTCTACAGGAACACGTCTCTTTTTACTACTGAAGCGAGGCTAAGATTGGTTAGACCACCTTCATTCCCTTCCTCGACTCTGCTGATGTAGTATATGGTCAATGCTCAGATTCCCTGCTACACCCACTGGACACATTCTACCACAGGGTGATACATTTCATCTTAAATGCCCATTGTCACACTCATCACTGTGACTTATATACCTTCTTGGGCTGGACTTCCTTATCCACAAGATGGCTCATCCACTCACTCACTTGGCTCTACAAAGCCCTTCTGGTAAAGCTCACCCACTACATATCTGACCTATTTCAGTGAACTGCCTGCTCCTACCCCTTACAGAGCAGCTCATACATCATGTTGGATGTCCCAAATGCTCAGTTCCACTTCAGCAAAATGGCAATGAGTCACACTCTCCAGACTGCTTGGAACAAAGCTCAAGCTAGCCTCAAACTACTAAACCTAATTCCTCTTAATAGCTTCAAAAAACTGGCCTACAGCAAATTGTGTCACTCCTGTACAAGTCATTCAACTAAATGACCGATACTCCACTCTTATTCTCCTAACCTACTTAGTCACACACTGACACCCTTTTTTAGATGACTTTAGCATCCAACATCCTCCCAAAGGGATCTATACCCACCCCATATCTTCTAACTGTCTATACCTCCTTCTCCTCATCTCTCCCTGCATGTCCCTCAGCCTAACTTGCCTTATCGCACATTTACCTACCCTCACATTCCATTTTCCCTCTCTTGCCTTAATGCCTCCCTTTATCAGACTATGATTTTTTACATCTATATACTCTAGAACTCATGCACTTGTCTCAAACTACCTGATGCCAAGACTTATTGTAAATAATGCAACTGCTCGAATGTTACTCTGTCATAATAATCCTCATAGAAACATAGAATTTGAGGGCAGATAAGGACCACTTGGCCCCACCTAGTCTGCCCATTTCCCTACCTAACGGATAAGCTGCAGATCATTGTTAACCAACAACCTACTTCCTTCTACCCCCCACTAGAATTGCCTTATGTCTGTCCCATGCATTCCTGAATTCCCCCACTGTTTTTGACTCTATGACCTCCTCAGGAAGGCTGTTCCATGTATCCATAACCCTCTCTGTGAAGAAATACTTCCTCACATTACCTCTCAGCCTTCCCCCTTCTGTCTTCAAATTGTGCCCCTTGTTTTTGCACATCTCTTCTTCTGAAAGATGCTACCCTCTTGGACTTTGTTGAATCCCTTGAGGTATTTGAAAGTTTCTATCATGTCCCCCCCCTCTCCCTCCTTTCCTCGAGGCTATACATCATTAGTTCCTTTAGTCTTTCTTTATATGTCTTCTGATCCAGACCCTGCATCATTTTGGTTGCCCTCCTCTGGACAGCCTCCACCCTGTCTATGTCTTTGCAGAGATGGGGTCTCCAGAACTGTACACAGTACTCCAGATGTGGTCTTACCAACTGTCTGTACAGAGGGCCAACAACTTCCTGTTTTCTACTGGTGATGCCTCTACCTATGCATCCCAGTATCCCCAAGCTCTCCTTACTGCCTTCTCACAATGCTTGCCCACCTTTAGGTCGTCTGATATGACTACCCCCAGGTCCCTTTTCATTTTTGTTGTTGTCAGTATCTCACTCCCCATTGCGTACTCTTCCCCTGGATTTTTGTTTCAGGTGCATTACTTTGCACTTATTTGCATTGAATCTAAGCTGCCATCCATTTGACCATTCCTCCAACCTTGCCAAGTCCCTTTTCATCCTTTCCACCCCACCTTGTGTATCAACCCTGTTGAAGATCTTTGTGTCATCTGCAAAGAGACATACTTTCCATTCCAGTCCCTCTGCAATGTCACTTATAAAGACATTAAAAAGACCGGCCCCATTACTGAACCCTGTGGTACCCCACTAGTAACCCTCCTTTCTTCACTGTGGACTCCATTTACTATTACCTGCTGTGTCCTGTTGTCCAACCAGTGTTTTACCCAGGTTACCACCCTGGGACCCACTCCCAGGCTGGCTAATTTGTTTATTAATCTTTTGTGTGGGACTGTGTCAAATGCCTTGCTAAAGTCTAGGTAGGCCATGTCCACAGATCCTCCCTGGTCTACTGCTTTGGTCACCCAGTCAATGAAATCAATTAGATTTGCCTGACATGACCTTCCCGCTGTGAATCCATGCTGCCTTGGATCCTGTGCCCCACTGGCTGTTAGGTACGCAACAATTCTTTCCTTCAGAAGTGATTCCATCATTTTTCCCTACGACTGAGGTCAAACTGAACTCCTCCCTACTGAACATGCTGTATTTGATTGTACTATTATGTTATTATCTTGAATAGCATAAACTGTGATGTTGTGCCACCCAGTTCATATTTGTATTGTATGTGATACCTTCATTTGTTAAATCTTATGTTGTGCACCAGTGGTATACTTTGTACTATTTTGCCTGTAAATGAGCATGCTCAATGGAATTATTTCCTGCCAACAAACTTGACTTGACTTGACCTGGTCATACCCATCTGGGTTGCAATGGGCCCAGTAGTCAAACACTGGTGCTGGCCACTGTCACGGGTTGTGTCATCCACACAGGCCATATGTCTGTCAGTATACTGCATGCCACTCCATCAGTACCATACTGAGTCACTGGACTTCCACCCCCTGGGCTGGCACATGGCATGGCTGCCATCCAGTATCACACATGGGCCATGATGACAGTGCATACCTGCCCTGAGGTGGATCCCGCATCTGTGGCCTCAGCATTCCACTCCTTCCGTGTGTGTGTGTGTGTGTGTGTGTGTGTGTGTGTGTGTGTGTGCGTGTGTGTGTGGTGTTGTGGTGTTGCCACTGGGCTGCTGGTGTCTGTGTGGTGATCTCACAGCACCACTGAGAACACAGTGGCATACATGCATGCCATTGGTGGTACAGGAGCTATTACCTGCCTCCGTTGCAGTGGCACTGCATGGCATGCTGCAGTGCAGCATCATGGGCCTGCATTGTGGGCACTGTGAGGCACCATGGTGAGCCAGGCCTGGGGATGAGGGACCTGGGGGGCCTTGTTGAGGTATGCATTAGCCCTGTGGGCTATGATACACAATACCCAGCAGCACAACATCATTGGGCTATGGACCCCCCGGTGTGTCCGGCATCAGATGGCCAAACAGGCCAAGCCTCACCATGCCTCTCGGCCCCATGGCTCTGTGTTGCCCCATGATGGTGCACTGCTCAGCTTATACCACAGACTGTCATTCCATACACATCATAACACTATTCCTCAGTACAGCCATGACCACTGTGTCCTTGGTCATCAGCTCTTTAGGGCATCAGCCAGGCCAATCTGTACTCACACAGCACCAATCCTACGTATGTGTGGCAGCCGTATATGTCCATATGTCTGGGTGTCATGGGCTGTCTCTGGTCAATGGGGTGGCTGTGCCATACGTGTCCCCATTGTATCATGCTGTTGTCTATGTTGAGTGGGAGTCTCCCTCATTGTGAGTGCTACCATAACATACATGGTCCACCATCTCTGCACCATTCACTTATTACATATTATTTCTCCCCATAGGTGACCGCAGAACAGTGTCCGGAGCACAGAAGCCAGAGTTATACAAGGGCCAAGATAATCTCCTGTGGCAGGTCATACACCAACAGCAGCTGATTCTGAGAAGGCTGGAGGCTCTAGAGGAGGCCTTCACAGAGACAGTGGACATCTTGAAGTAGATTGCCCACAACACTCAGCTGCCACCTCCACCTGCACCCTAACCTGTCCCGGGTTCCTCACTCTGTATACCCACCTTCCAGTCCTCTCCCCTGTTGTTTGGTATGTTGCCACCCACTGTTTTTTATTGTTGTTATTTTGTTGTTGTACCCTGTTGTTTATTTTGTACAGTAAAGTGTATATTTTTTTACAGATGCTCCTGTGTCCTGTGTAATTTCTTTTCCTGTATGATCTTTGTTCTGTGGTTCTACATGCTGCCCTCTCTGCCCATCTACAACCACCCAAGTGGGATACATCCTTCCCTATCCTCTACCGGGGCTTTAACTTTGTGGTGCTGCAGTTCTCTGTGGTGGATCCCCAACATGTCCATGGTTCCTCATCTGGCAGATGCAGAGCCTTGCCGGCTGTCACCTTATGTCCCACAGGTATCATTTTGCACATCACTGCCATGGAACCGGACTTTTCCTGTCTGTTCCTGTGAATATTTGAACTACCGTACATACTGTTCATGATACATCCCTCATAGATACATAGTTACATAGACACTGTTGGTAGATAAGGGCTATGGCCCACCCAGTCTGCCCATTTGAGCTTGTAAGTTCACTTTATGTTTCCCTAGAAGTCTGTTGCCCCTTACCCCGACCTCCAGAATTCCCTTATGTCTATCCCGTGAATTCTTAAATCCTGTGATTGTTTCAGCCCCCACCACTTCCTCTGGCAGGGTGTTCCACTTATTTTCTGTCCGTTCTGTGAAGAAATTCTTCCTCATGTTTCCTCTGAATCGCCCTCCTTCCAACTTCACCCCATGCCTTTTAATTCTGGAACACCTTTTTTGCTGGAAAATAGTGTATTCCTGCACCCTGTTCCTCCCTGTAAGGTACTTGTATGTCTCTACCATATCCCTTCTCTCCCTCCTCCCCCCTCCAGGGAGTACATATTCAAGTCCTTCAATCTGTCCTCATAGGACTTGTGATGCAATCCATGTACCATCTTTGTTGCCCTCCTCTGAACCTTCTCTACCTTGTCTATGTCCTTATGTAGGTAAGGTCTCCAGAACTGTACACTGTAATTCAGGTGGGGCCTCATTAGTGTCTTGTATAGTGGAAATATGACATCCCTTTTCCTGCTGGTGTTGCCCCTGCCTATGCATCTCAGCATCCTATTTGCTTTACCTGCTGCCTTGTTGCATTGTTTTCCTACCGTGAGGTTATCAGAGATGATAACCCCAAGGTCCTTTTCCTGCTTGGTGCATGTTATATCCTCACCCCCAAACTGATATGTTGTTTCAGGGTTTTTGTGCCCAATATGCATTATCTTGCATTTCTTTGCATTGAATTTTAACTGCCAAACCCATGACCATTCTTCAAGCTTCTGCAGGTCCCTCCTCATTCTGTCTACACCCTCTGGCATGTCCACTGTGTTATAGAGCTTTGTGTCATCAGCGAACAGGGAAATTCTGCCTTCTAGGTCCTGTGCAATGTCACTGATGAAGATGTTGACTAGGACAGGTCCCAGCACTGATCCCTGTGGTACCCTACTGGTCACTTTTCCCTCTTTGGAGTGACAGCCATTTACCACCACCCTCAGTGCCCTGCTGCCCAGCCAATTACCTACCCACCGCACTACTGTCCTACCCGCTCCCATATTCCCCAGTTTGTTTGATAGCCTTCTATATGGCACAGTGTCAAAGGCCTTACTGTAGTCCAGATATGCTATGTCCACTGCACTCCCTTAATCCACCTCCCTTATCACCCAGTCGAAAAATTCAGCGAGGTTGATCTGACATGATCTTCCCCCAGTGTAAGCATGCTATCTTGGGTCCTGTAGTCCGCTGGCAACCAGATGTTCCACCAATCTCTCCTTCAGTAGTGTTTCTATGATCTTCCCCACTACAGAGATCAGGCTGACTGCTCTGTAGTTCCTTGCTTCCTCTTTGTTCCCACTTTTGTATAAGGGGACTACATCTGCTGTCCTGCAGTCTTTGGGTACCTTCCCTGTTTCCAGTGAGTGGCCAAACAGGATTGCCAGAGGTTCAGCCACCACCTCTCTTAGTTCCTTTAGGACCCTGGGGTGCACCCCTTCTGGCCCCATTGCTTTAGCAACTCATTCCTTCCAGTTCCTTCAGGACCCTTTCCCGTGTAAAGGGACTTGTGTCCATTTCTGCTCCATTCCCTCACCCTGAACTCCCTTCAGGCCAATTACCCTCCTCTTCCTCAGTAAAGACTGAGCAGAAATACCTGTTCAGTATGTCAGCTTTACTATTGTCATCCTCCACACAGTCCCCATCCTCCCCCTTCAGTCTCACTATCTCTCCCTTTGCCTTTCTTTTTTCACTTATGTACCTGTACCAGGTTTTGTCTCCTCTACCCACTGATTTTGCGATGCGCTCTTCTGTCTGAGCTTTGGCTTCCCTTACTGACCTCCCTGCCTCCCTTTGCTTCTCTTGGTAATTCTCCCTATCCCCTTCTGCCTGCGATTGTTTATATTGCTTGAATGCAATCTTTTTGACTTTCACTTTCTCTGCTACCTCCTTGGAAAACCATAATGGCCTCCTCTTCCTTCTTCTCTTGCTTACCTGCTTAATGCATAATTCTGTTGCTCTTGTAATCCCTGTTTTAAATATTTCTCACTGTTCCTCAACCCCTGATTCCCAGCCCCATTCCCATTAATGCCTCTTTCAAGCATCTCCCCACTGTCCCAAAGTCTGCCCCCCTAAAATCTAGGATACATGTTTTTATGTGGTTTGGTTCTGCTTCTTCTGTAATTTCAAACAACAGTGACTGGTGGTCACTGTTCCCCAGGTGCTCCCCCCACTTTTACCCCATCACACTGTCCCTGTTTGTGAGCACAAGGTCCAGTATTGCCTTCTGCTGAGTTGGTTCCATGACCAGTTGCTTGAGGAAGGCACCTTGAAGGGAGTCCAGGATAAATCTGCTCCTGGTAGATGCTGCTGTTGGGATGCTCCAGTCCACATCTGGAATATTGAAGTATCCAACCAGCACCACCTCACCCTTGTCTGCCATCCTTTGGATGGCTAGCATCAGCTTCCTATCTGTTTCTTCCTCCTGGGCTGGTGGTCTGTAAACCACACCTGTGCAGATGGCTGATCCCATTTTCCTTTCCAGCCTAACCCACAGTATCTTGCCCCCATTTTGTTCCTCCTGGATCTCTGTGGCCTTTATGCCATCTTTCACATAAACTGCCACACTCCTCCTCCCTTCCTGCCTGCCCTGTCTCTTCTGAATATGTTGTAGCTGGGTCTAGCCATCTCCCAGTTATGGTTATCATTGCACCAGATCTCTGTGATAGCCACAATGTCCAAGTCCGACTGCACCATGACAGCCTCCAGAACATCCATCTTGTTGCTAAGGCTCCTGGCATTGGTACACATGGCTTTCCATTATTTGAACTCCCTGGACTGTTTAGCTGTTCTACTCCAGCCCCCTCCCTGGTTGTTCTTTACCCCTGGTTCTCCCTGCTGTCTGCACTTCTGTTGAAATGTGCCCCCTTTCTGCCTATCCACCTCTTGGGTGCTTATCTCCATCTTTTGCACACTGCTTTGTAGAGATATCCACTAGTTTCACTGCTAGCTGTGGGGTGTGGGCAATTAGGTGCTCTCCTTGCTGGCCTGCCACCCCCCTTGGCTAATTTAAATGCTTGTCCATGTAGCATTTAAATTCACCATTGAGTGCTTGGATTCCCTTCAAGGATGGATGCAGGCCATCAGGCTTGAACAAGTCTCCATCCCTCCAGGTGGGTCCCCAGTCACCAATGAATCCAAATCCTTCCTCACAGCACCAGTTCTTCAACCATGTGTTAAAGCTCCTGGTGCCTGTGCCCCTGTACTCTCCCAAGCCTCTCACAGGTAGTACTTCTGAGAAGGTGACAGAAGTAGCTACCTGCTTGAGACCCATCCACAATTTCCTAAACTCTTCCTGAACTGCCTTAGGCTCCCTGTTTGCCAGGTCATTAGGTGGATAATGACATCCAGCTCACCCTCCATCTTGCCTTCCCAGCTATCCCTAGGATCTTCCTCCCATCCCTCCATGCCATGGCACCAGGTAGGCACCTCAGCTCCCTGTTCTCCCCTCCTGTGTTCCTAGCAGGATCCCTCTTATGATAGAGTCCTGCACAAGGATTTGCTTCCTCCTCCTCTGGGGTCCACTGTGCTCCCCACTGAAGTGACCTCCTTGGTTGACCTCCACATCCTTCCTTTCCACTTCTCTGGGTACCGCTGTTTGGTTGTCCCCATTTGCCAGTGTAGCATATGAGTTCTGGAGTGGAATAGGATTTGGGATGTGCCTCTTCCTGACCACCCCTAACCCTAACCAAGCCCACTGTTATCCAAGTGCTCCTCATTCTTGGCATCCTTTGAGGCAGTGGCATTGGACTGGGTGGTCTCTGGATATGGGTGAAGGTACTCCTGATCCAGTTTACTTCTACTCTGAGTCTGGCTACCTCATCCCAAAGTCCAGAGAGATGCCTGCAGAGGGGCAGCACCTCAGCATCCAGAAGGTCTGCCTGAATATGGCTGCCCCACAATCAGTGCATTGCAGCACTCCCCACATTATACTGCACTTATACTGCTATTCCAGTACTTGTCTGTTACTGAAGCTCTCCTAGTTCCCCTCTTTATTAATTTACTGTCCTGAAAATCCTGCCACTGATCCTCAGAAATGTTTTTTAAAGAGGGAAAACAAAAACAAAAAAACAAATAAAAAAATGAGTCAAAACACTTGTGCCAAGGCTGGACTTCCTCCCCCATACCCCTATATGCCCCTCCTGCTTCACAATGATGGCTATTCCCTGTGCTTAGCTCCTGTCAATCAGATTTAACAGGGTATATTATTCAGAGTGGGGGGCACGGGAGGGAGGGAGGGTGAGTGGGTGAAAACTTGCAGCAAGTAAAGACAGCAAAGGAAAATAGCACCACTACAAACACACCAAAGTAGGTTTTAGATTTTCAACAGCTCAAAAACAATTCTAAGTAAAGACAGCAAAGAAATAACAGTACCACAAAACGCCCACAAATGTAAGTTTAAAACAAAAACAGCAATGAGCAGTTAATGCACTGCACTGAAATTAATTTGGATCCTTCTCCTTCTGGCTTCTTCCGTGATGTGATGCATGCCATGGCTAAATGTGTGGCTCTCATGTATATTGTTTTGTGTGCATGGGTGTCAATGCCTTCTGTTCCCTGTCTATCACTGCTGTGTGCCATTTTGAGGACACTCACATGGTCCATGTCTAGGATTTCCTGAGTCCCTGGCTGTGGCGTTGGACAGCCATTACAGACTACACTGCTTCTGTGTTACATTCATTGCAGAGCATTGTTTACACTGCTGTCTAGTCTGTGGTTTATGCAACAGCCATAGTGCTGTAAATTCAGAGGTCTTTGTTCTGGCACAGTGCCTCTAAATATAGCAGGCTGTGGGCCTTGTGCAAGCACAGTCTGCCACGCAAGGCAAACTTTGTGCATGGGTAATCATTTGACTATCTAAGCTTAGTGTTTTACATTGTATAATATATTTTGAAATATATAAATTTCTATGAATATTCTGTTCACTACTGTATATTTTCAAAAACCATATACATGTATGTGTAGTTCTATAGTAGTTTTGGTCATAGTTTTTGTATAGTTTACTATGTACAAAAATAACTCAAAATGTTTCTTTTATGTAATTTTACTTGGTTTATATATTTTTTTACTTCATACATTTTTTTTGAAAATTATTATGAATGATATACTTTGTTTTGTTGTATAACCAATGTAAGTATTGTAAAAGTGTATTATACATTTTATATGATTGATATGTTTTGTAAAAAAAGGAGTTTGTGCCTAGGGATCTTTCCAGATAAGTGGAAGGAAGAAAACATTATCCCTGTTTTCAAGGGAGGTGACTCCCAGGTAGCTGATTATTATAGACCAATAGCATTGTTATCAATCATTTCTGTGCCCCAGGTATCAATCCTGGGCCCACTTCTATTGATAACTTTAATAGATGGTCTTCCTGGGGTACGTAAGGAAAACCAGTGTAATGCTTTAAGCTGATGATACAATCTTGTTGTGCACAGGCAGTCATCTTAAAGCTATAGAAATAGTTCTACAACAGGAATTCTTGAAACTAGACAGGTGGTTTAAAGAAAACAAGCTTGTAATGAATAAAAAAAAGACCAACACTATGATGTTTCCTAATAGAAAACCTAAAGGGAAAGACAAAGGAACAAACAGTATTAATATAAAAACAGAGAGTGGTAAGCTACTCACTCACACCTCAGTATATAAATATCTGGGTCCATGGGTTGACTCCCAGTTGAATTCTGATTTTCATTTGGACCATTTATGCAATAAAATATCACAAAATATGAGAGCATTGCAAAGACATAAGGGTCCAGATATTCAAACTGCGCCAGGCTGTGGTGCAAGCCTGGGCGCAGAGCAATTTGGCTGAGCAGGGGGCGTTGACTGGGCAATATTCAATGGAGCTGCATCATGGCACAGCATAATTGAATATCACACCCTGGCCACCCGCAGTGTGCATGGCGCAGTGGCACTGCACCAGCGCAAGTGGCCAGAGTGGAGCAGGGGGGTGCACTAGCACAATTTCCATTGCGCTATACACAGCAACTGCGATATTCAAAAGTGCACATGCAAATGGGGCCATAATGTATGCAAGGCACAAATGGGGCCATTTGCATGTCATTATGGCCCCATTTGCATGCAGGTCCACCGATCCCCGGCGACTTGCGCCTGGCACCCTGCCAGGCAGCAGCTGTCGGGGACCAATGTCCCCTGCCCAGCACAGCAATGTGCCCCACAGCCTGATCACAGGCTTCAGTATAAATAAAATGATTTCCTATATCCCCAATGGTCCAATGGACCACTGTCAGCCCGATCGTGGGCTTAAGTATAAATAATATGATTTCCTATATCCCCAGTGGTCCAGTGGACTGCTGTCAAGTATAAATAATATGATTTCCTATATCTCTGGTGGTCCAATGGAGTGCTGTCAGCCTGATCACGGGCTTATGTATAAATAATATGTTTTCCTATATCCCTGGTGGTCCAGTGGACCGCTGTCAGCCCAATCGTGGGCTTTTGTAATAAAAAAAGAATTACATCCAATATCCCTGGTGGTCTAGTGGTACCCCCTCCCCACCCATCCACTGAGCCCCACCGCCCCACTCTCCCCTGGTCAGCGGTGGGCGGCAGCACCCCACCCTCCTGCCACCCCACTTCCCGCTGACTGACACCGTAGGTAGGGCTGTACGCCCATTGGTCCACAGCATGAGCCAATGGGCGTGCAGCCCATTCCGTACTACACATTCCAGATATGTGAATGGATCCATGGATTGGGCATGGGGGGGCACCACCACAGAGGTGCAGCCAGAGCTCAGGTGGCCACCCACAGGTGGCAGCAGCCATGTTGTGCCATGCAATACGGCAGCTCACCTGTGGGTGGCCAGCTGTTTTTCCCTTTTTTTTTGGATCAACTTTAGTGCGGGCGCAAGTAGGGTTGCGTTGCATGGACTTAGCATATCAGGGCTGAATATCGGGGATGTGCAGACTGGCATGCATGGGCAGCACTTCTGCACCCCCCTACCTGCGCCGCATACATTACTGATGTGCTCCAGCGCATCGAGATTTGTGCCAGGCACAATTCCCATTTGAAAATCATGCCAGGGTGCATCGGTGGGATGCGCATGGCACAATACTGTTGTGCCATGCGCACCTCTTTTGAATATCTGGGCCCAGATGTGTATGATCCAGAAAACAAGAGTAAAATTGATTTGAACTGTAATTTTTCCCATGATTGATTATGATTCTATGGACTATGCAAACACAAGCAAATACAGCTTACAGAAGCTTGACAGACTTCATTATAAGTTAGCCAGATTTGTACTGGATATCAAAAGACCATACACATCTCATCACCATTGTAATTTGCTTCCTAGCCTAAACTGAGTTCCCTTGAGAATAAGAAGGGATCAAATGTTTAATAACTTTCTTTTTAAATGTCACAATGGGCTTGCTCCTGAATATCTTACAACAAAACTTCTTACGCAAGTTTCTAACTACACTTTACAAGCTATTCGAGGGAGAGGGTTAATAGTTCCTACTTTAAAAACCAAATATGGTGAAAATGTGATTTGATTCGTGGCTTCTGCTAGATGGAATATGTTCCCCCTAGTGTACACAATATGCCTACATATCAAACTTTTAAATCTGCTTCACTAGATCTTTATTCAGATGTACTTGTCATTACTGAATTTCAACTTTGTCAGCTGTTGTATGTATGTTGTATGTATTGTCTGTATATTTATTTTAACATATGTTTTATGTTTCCACATCTTATGCAGGATGATATTGTAAATTGGCTCACCTAATTACCTTATCCTGTTGAAATATAAGAACATAAACAAACAAACAAACAATAAATATTAATAGATGTATTTTGGAGTAAATTTTAATATGTTTATGTTAATTGGATGATGTGTTAATATTTTTAATATTTGAAGATTCCCAAAATGATTTATTGTAATAATTTTATCTGTGCTTATTTAAGTATTGTTAACAGAGGGATTTGAAATTGGTTCAATAATAAACATATTTTACAAGTTATTAATATTCTGTGCAAGTTTTTCATATCATTTTATAATATTCACATAATCTGCATGTAATGTTGTATGGTGGTTATAATAGTAATTAGAGTTACCTATATTCTTATGCATTGCTCTCATAATTCACAATTTTAATTACTTATATGCATGTTCATGTTTTTAAAAAAATTAAAAAAGCTACACAATTCAGGGTACTCTGTCATGATAATTGTGATTTTTTTTGTATATTTTTATTAAACTATGGAACATTTTGTGAATTTTGTTTGTGTTATCAAATACTCATAAAAAGCAATGATGTTTGTAGTTTCATGATTTGTATCAAAATATGCATGTTACCATGTTTTTAGATACTTAACAAAATTGTACCTTGAGTGCATTTTTAATTACATGTAGCATATTTTTCATTTGATTTATTTAACTTTGAAAATGTTTGTGATTTTTTGAATATTTTAATAATAGTCACGTTGTATTTGTCTTGTTGTTGACTGCACATTATTCAAATATTTTAGATGTATGTATTTAAAGAATATTGTATATTTAGAAATATTCATAGTTTAAAACATTTTTGTGGATCTATTGTAAAATTGTATATATTTAAGGTAGTTATGTTTTTTGAAATTTAAAGTTATTGATATATACATTTAATTTTTAAAAGCACATATTACTTTTTAATTTATGTTACTATTTATTAGTTATGTTACAGTTTATTATTGGTTTATATTTTGGTATGTGATTTTGTTAAAATGTTTTACTAGGCCTTTTTCAGTTTTGTTTCAGTTATAGGTAAAAGAAAACATAAAGAATCCCACCTACCTTGGCAAAACGAAAAAGGCAGACTAGAAAGGAGAGGTATAGCCGAACTAAAGAGAAGACTTCAGTACAGAAGAAACAGTCTAATGTATCTGCTGTTGTAAAGAATACAAAGAGTGTACATGTAGATAGGGCAAAATATTCCAGAAAGTCAATCACTTTTAAATGTTTAGAAGTGACTACGAGGACCACCAGAAAATTTGTTTCGGGATGTGGTTCACCAAAGGCAGTACATTAACAAATACCACACCCACACAAACATTCAAGAAAGGTGATTGCAGTATTTGAAAAATGTTGCCTAGCAAGCTCAAATTAATAACATTGTAAGTGTCATAATATATAAAGGGGTGAAACATTTGAAGGTAAGTGTGCTCAGATGACAATGGAACTGTTAGTGCAATGCTGTATTCTGATGGTCTTTGCTGTGGAAAGTCTACTGTAGAACAAGTCAACATTTTGGATGAATAACTTATGCCAAAAAAATCTATAGTTTTGAGAATGAAGATGAAGAACCTTCCTCGGCTTATTCAAGCCAATTCAATTTTTTATGTCAAACGGTTACACAGTGTACACAGTGAAGCATTCTATTTAGAGGAGACTTACAAATTCAATAGTCAACAGTGAAAGACACTGTAGGAGTTATCCATAATGTTCATGATCTTTCAGATACTAACGATCCTGTAACAGAGGAGGTTATGGACATTTAAACTGAGACACGTCCAACCAGAAATGCATTAACATGGTTATGTGATGAGGACTGTATTGTCAGGCAGGAGTCATTGGACAGCAGTTGTTTCTTTTTCAGCAAATGTATGCCTGGCTCACATTTGGAAAGACCAAAAATGAACATATTGATAACTGTCTAATTCATGGTCATATAATTTTGTTGGGTCACATTTTGGCTTGTTTGACTCTTGGTGGATATATCACTGCATTCTTTATCACATGTGCATGGTAGCAGTACCTCAAACAGGGATCAGACAGTTTGTGAAATTAATTTATAATGTAAGATGATTTATTCATGAACTGGCAAAGGCAGATAAATTGTTAAAAAATGGAGGTATGACAAATGCTGGCAAGCTGCTTGATCATTTAATTCAGAGATGTGATTGTGCTTCCAAGGACATTGATTTTAATGAATGGTTAAAATCTGTTTGCCAAGTTTCAGTGTCAGAAAATCTCATTCAAAACTCTGGATAAAAAATTGCCAAATTTTAACTTGCTAGGCAGGAAAAACTTGACCATATTTGTATCAGCTGTGAATGTCTCTTTTATAAAATTCAAACAGCAACAGTTAATCTTATGTCTGAAATTTATGGCAATGATGTTTGACCACGATTAAATGCTTTTCATGTTTTGATAAATGAGACTGCTTCATCAGATGATGTGACTTAACATCTCTACTGTTTTTCAAAGCTTCAAAATTTGAACATAAGAAAATCTTGATTCAGACTATTTATTTATTGAAAATTTCAGAGAAGTGCTCTTTTACAAAGATAGGTTCCATATCAATAACAGAGATTACAAGGCTACATAACAAATACAATAAGTGCTCCAGTGAATGAAATCACACAAGTACAAGACAAGACTGTGTAGCCCTTTCAAACCATTTTGAGGTTAACTCTGAAAAAAGGCAAGTTACCTCCAAGTGAATTGGTTAAGCCCTTAGTTATACAGTTTATTTATTTAGTTATTTATTTATTTGTTGAGTTTCACTGGGAAAAAACATACTAAGATAACAGCTCATTTCCAGATGTGTCCTTCAGGAAGAGGATATGGAGAGTGCAGTAATAAGTTACAATAGTAATGTTGCAATTATAAAACAATAATAATTATAAAAAGTAAAATTGTGTAAACATCGTGACTTCTGGGCATTATTGTCGGCCGTTGGATTGATACTCTTGGCTATACAGCTCCACAGCCCACTGATTGTCTCTGTGGACTCGGCTGTGGGGTGCTACCTGTAAGGGTGGCTGGGACTCAATGGTTAGCAAATCTAGGCAAGACATGAACAGGGCTTGAATGTGTACTGCGCACCTGCATTTCTGATTTGTAGCAGTTGCCTAGGGTCTTGTGCTGTACGCCAGTGGATGTCTGCCTCTTATGATTACTTGTAGCCTCCCAGGTCTGTTAGTAGAAATTGCAGTTGTTTCCAAGTTTAAAAGCTTGAATGTAATAGTGTAATATTTTGTGGGCATCTAGCCAAACTGCATTGCCCTCTGCAGCACTATATTAACCTTTGTTTCACCGCGTAGAGCTGGATGTAATAATATTGTTAAATGCATAGTACTGTGACAGATTAGTAGGGTAGGCATTTTACTATTCTATTTTACTGTGTTGTGCTGCTAATGTACTGTATCTGCGCATGTGCAGTTCACCACCCAAGCTAGCCACATTCCATTTCTCCGGCTGCATACTAATTTTCGCCCTTCCTACCTCTTTCCAGGCAGGTCACCCCCCCCCGAACGCTGCCGACCACGGCGTGTGCAGGAACAAAGGAAGCTCCTATTCAGGAGTGCTACTCAGGACTCCAGCTGACTGCCTCCAGGTAACACAGGCCTCCAACATCGTGACTTCTGGGCATTATTGTCAGCCGTTGGATTGATACTCTTGGCTATACAGCTCCACAGCCCACTGATTGTCTCTGTGGACTCGGCTGTGGGGTGCTAGTCCACCACCTCCCCAACCACCCCCACCCAGGGCGGCCCTTGTCTTATTGGCTCAGGCCGACCACATCACTTCCTGTGTCGGCGCCTCTGCATCCCAAAACCTAAGTCCTCACGTTCCCATTTGCAGATTATACGGGTGGCCACCAGGTGGGGAGCGATTCCTCTCATCCCATTCCAGTCTCCCTAACCTACCACCCCATACTACCCCTGTGTTCACCCACTGGGGCTCCAAGTCCTTATTCTGTCTCTCTCTACAATCCCTTCCCCACCCCTAGCATGACTGTCATCCCTGGCCCAGCTTGTTCCCCACT
Organism: Neoceratodus forsteri; assembly: GCA_016271365.2. NCBI lineage: Eukaryota > Metazoa > Chordata > Ceratodontiformes > Ceratodontidae > Neoceratodus > Neoceratodus forsteri. Next base: position 840,422,602 of record CM028131.1, read on the forward strand.
CCCTCTCCTCCTTCTGATATTCCTCGCCTCTCCTAGGGTTACCTTCTGCCCACTACTCAGCTACACCTATGCCCCCAGTTGCCCCCCATCCTCCCCCCTCCCCAGCCCCACCCCTCCTCCTTCACACACCCTACTCCCTCCCCTCATCACCACCTTTCCCTTGGGCTCCCACTCTCCCACCCCCGCCCACTCTTGTATCTTATCTCACTAGCATCCCTGTCTGTGCTACCCTACCTATCCCTTATACCGCCTCACCCCCATACTCTACCCCCAATCGCGAAACTTCCCTTCCGCCACCTCCTTCCTAGGGCTGCTCTCCTCCTTCTGCTTCTGTCTGGCAACATCCATCCCAATCCTGGGCCTGTCTTCAATGGTTCCCCACTGAAATCAACTGGACTTCGTATCACTTCTATAAAAATATGTAGCCTCCTCAAAAAACTGGACTCCCTACAATGCTGGGTGACTGTTCATAATCCGGATGTGATTGCCTTGGTTGAAACCTGGCTGTCTGACTCCACCTCTGACGCCCAGGTCTCTCTCCCAGGTTATTCCCTCCACCGGCAGGACCGGATCGGTAGGAGAGGTGGTGGATGTGCTGTCTATGTTAAAGACCCGCTCATTGGTTTAGCCCTTCCTCCCCCAAGCCTTGACTATAAGACCCAGGCCATAACACTAAAATTATCACCTGACCCCTCCAGGGGTCCAATCTTTCTAACTACAGCTTACATACCCCCAAAACACCAAGCTCAGGCACTGGGCCCCCTAATTGACTATATTACCTCCCTACCCAACTCCTCTGACCAAATCCTGGTGGGTGATTTGAATATCAATTGGCATTCTCCCAAGTCGTCTGCCTCCCGTGAGGCTTTCACTGCTGTTGATCTAACACAACTAGTCTCCCAGCCTACCAGGTTAAATCCTAGTATGGGCACTAGCACTCTTCTTGATGTGGTCCTTACCAACAGGCCATGCCGCGTCCACAATATTCAAATCCTCCCAGACTGCCTTAGTGACCACTCCCCGGTTCTCTTCAACTGGGCAACCTCCCGGTCCAAGCCCACTGTTCATAACACCCTTAAGTCATCGGCTTAGACCTGGTGGGCTAAAGACTTAAAACTCTACCTAGCCTGCACTGATTGGTCCCTGCTACTAAACCCTGACATTGACAAGGCTCTTGCCTTCTTTGTTTACCTTTAACTCTGCCTGTGACATCTTGGCACATAACCCGCCAGATCTAAAAAGTAAAACACACACCTGGATTACCTGCCTTACGCACACTTCTTAAGCAGCGGGATAACTTATGGCATATCGCGGTTGAAACTGGCCACCCTGCTGACAGGCAGGCCTGTGCAACTGCCCAGAATAAGTGTACTTGGGCTGTCCATAATAGGCATATTACCAAAGCTTCTCTTACCTCCTCCTGGGGAACCCCAGGTCCTTCTGGGACAATGTCAAGAAGCTAACTGGTGGAGCACGCTCCCCCGTCCTTCTTGACATTGATGGACTACTCCACTGACCCTGCCTTCATTGCATCACACCTCAATAACTCCTTCACTGACCTTAGTGCAGTGCTCCCATGCAATTTCTTCAATCCTCCTCCCCCGTGTCTGCCCCTCCCATCTCCGGCCCCCCTTTCCACCTTCACTCTGTCACCACTCATGAAGTCAGGCCCTACTTGCTAAAAGCCCTAAAGTTCAATTCTATTGGCAATGACTCCCTTAAACCCTGTCTCCTATGGCAGGTCCTGGATCAGGTCATCTCTCCCATCACTTGCCTCTCTAATAAGTCCCTCTGCCTTGGGCAATTCCCCTCTGTCGGGAGGGTGGCACTATTTCTATCCACAAGGGTGGTGGCAGGGCGTCTCAGGCAACTACCAGCCTATCTCTATCCTCTCTCCCCTCTAAAGCCTTAGAGAAAATTGTTGCTAGCCAAATTTCAGACTACCTCGAAAAATATGATGTCCTTTGCCCTGAACAGCATGGTTTCAGAGTCAGTCATAGCACCAATACTGCACTCCTGGGTTTGCTAACTTCCTTCATAACTCGCGATGCTGGCTCCCTACGCTGATGCGGTATAGACTATCAAAAGCCTTTGATACCGTCTACTTTTCCCTCTTCTGTTAGCTACCCTTGCTAGCGTGGGCTTTGCCACTGGTCCAATCTCCTGGTGCGCCAGCTACTTGACCAACCACTCTCAACGTGTGAGGATTGGTGGCACTCTTTCCAGTACCTGCCCAATTCGCTCAGGAGTTCCCCAGGGCTCTGTACTCGGGCCCTTACTCTTCTCCCTCTTTCTCAACTCCCTGCCCAACGCATGTGCAGGAAATGTCCTGCTCTATGCTGATGACGCAGTACTCTTTGCCTCCGACAGTAACCCCGTCTCACTCCAGAACTCCCTTCAGCTTGCCTACAACACTGCTGAAACCTGGTTCTCTGAACACCGTCTCGTCATCAACCTTAAGAAAACAAAAACTATGCTCTTTACACATTCTCAAAATAAGTCCAGCAACTTTCCTCTTTCTGTCCACTCTGCCCATAATCACCCTATAGAACTTGTTCACTCCTATAAATACCTTGGCATAATCTTCGATTCTGCTCTCTCTTTCATGACCATATCTCTGCCCTGACCTCTGCCTCAGCATGCGGTTGGGCATCCTCTACTGGCACAAAAAGCCTCCCCAAACTCACTCAGCTTGGCTGTCACCTCCTTAGTTCTTTCCCTAATTGACTACGGCCTTCCTGTATATGGCACGGCAGACCAGATGGCCCGTCCGCAAGGTACGCCTAACACTCAACAAAGCATGTCGACTTATTACCGGTGCCCATAGACTCACCCATACCTGCCTTCTGTACTCCATGTCCTCCCTACTCAACCTTGATGAGCGCCTCATGTTTCTAACCTGCCAAGTTACCTATAAAGCTCTCCATGGTCTATCCCCCCGGCCTTGCTAACTCTATTCACCGAACTAACTCCACGGTGTGCACTCGCTCCTCCTGCAAAGCTGCTCTGGTCATTCCAAGGGCTCAGACTACCCAGGGTCTGAGGGCATTCCCTTATAGAGCCCCCTCCTGGTACAACTCCCTCCCCACTGGCATCGCTGATGCTCTCTCACTTGCTTGCTTCAAATACAGTCTGAAAACTCACTTGCTCAACTCACACTCCTGCCACTGCCCCTGACCTCCCCCCACCTCCTCCCCAGTGACAAAGCTCTCTGAGCTGCACTCCCCACCCGCAGGGCCTCTTTTCAACTCTGCTACCCCACCTCCTGATCACTGATCTTAAAATTGCAGGTAGCAGTGTTATGTCCCGCTTTACTTGAAACTTGACTGTGCCTTATTGTTGAACTGTTTTGATAATTGTCTCTTGTATGTATGTCTTTGTCCTCCTTGTGATGAGGTACCTTTGTAAATGAGCCTCTGGCTCAAAGGTTGTTAAACTGATGTTAAAATAAATAAATAAATAAAAATTATTCAGTAAGCAGCTGAAAAGAAGCACACAGTAAGTAGTACAAAACATAGCATATCAGTAGCATATCAATAGCAACAGTTCAGTAAAATTTAACTGGCAGGAAAATGAGGAAGGGAAAGAAGGTTGGGGGTGCAAGGGGTAACTAGTCAGAGGGAGAAGTGGACCAATAAACCAGTGCACTAAGGCAAGGGAGCAGAATGGAGGAGAATCAGTGGGATTAGCCTAACATAAGTGGAAACTGCTGGAGTAAGTAGTGAAGTCAGAGAAAGGGATTTTAGTGATGGATAAGAGGGAGCACTGGGCCTTATTCCTGAATGTGCCAGGGTGGCTATGCACCACATAACTTGGGTGTGTAGCCACCCCACATCCATTTACACCCACTGCACCCCCTCAGCAACATGCACAAACAACGAATGCCCCCCTGCACACCAGATCTCTGACCGCGCGTGGAGCTCCATGCATGGGCAGAATTGGGTCTACGTGGGGGGAACTTGCTGGCACTCTGCACCATTCACGAAAGTGTGGAGTGCCATACGTGGGGGCCAGTGGCTATGTTTCTGGTGGGCAGCCGTATTGGATATGCGCCCCCTCCAGATGCCACCACCGGATCCACTGGTGCCAGCGGGGGGGTCATCGGACCCACTGCAGATGGTGCTGCAGGTGGCAGGGGACAATGTTTGGACTGGAGGTGGGCTGCCAGCAAATTCCCCCCCAGCAGTATGACCAGTGCTCTGCATGCCCCATGCAAGATGGCTCCATACTGGCACAAGTGATCCACTGCAGACCCAGGTAAGTTAGCTGATTGGCTGCTGACCCAGGTCCACAACACTGCCCCATGAACCTCCATGCCTGGGGGTCAGGGATGTAGAAGGGAGCCTGACGGGGACCACTGCTTTGTGAATATGTTTCCCGTGCAGATCTCTCTGGGGTTGCAGAGCTGTACACACTTTTATGCACCATCTCTGCACAGCTTTGTGAATAGAGCTTATTGTGAATAGCAAGAAGTAAGGTAATCCAATGTTTGGGGAAGTGGAAGGTTAAAGCAGCTTCACCAGCAGAGGATTTTATGGGAGTGAGTGAGAGAGAGGGTGTCAGAGCTGCAAACAGAGTAGTAGGTGGAGAGAGGGGAGGAGAGGTGAGGAATGAAGAAAGGTTTGGGAAGGGAGCCCAGCCAGAATTTGGAGATGAAGGTAGGACAATGAACTAGATGCCTGACATTAAGGGAGGACAAGGTGATGGAGGAATGTAGGAAACAGTGGTATGCTCTAAAAAGGCAATCTAGGGCAAAGTGACAAAAGGCGTCAAAGGGTGGATCCAGCCTGGCAAGGGTGGACTTGGGGGCAGTGTGATATACAATGTCACAGTAAGTGAAGACAGGTAGAATAATCTTCAAGACAATCTCACTAAGAAGAAGCAGGATACTTGCTTTGTTCCTGTAATGTGCCCTAAGTTTAGAGTACAGCATCTTGCAGATAGCATCCATGTGAATAGAAAAATCCAGATGACAATCAAACCACACCCTGAGGTATCTAAAGAAGGAGACATTTTCAATAATAACACCATCAAGGGTCTGGAGGAAATAGGAAAGGAGAGCTTGGCAAGTCTCTATGTAGTTCCAAAGGTCATGGAGACAGTTTACTGGCATTGAGAGAGATCTGGTTGGCCCAAAACCTATGCTGGATCTTGTTTAAATCCAGTTGGAGATTGGTCATGAGGTCAGAGGCAGAGGAATAAGAAGTGTAGAGAACTTTGTCACCTGTGTACATATGGAAGGTCATAAAAGAGCAGGCTAGGGGAGGGTCATTTAGGAAAATGGAGAATAGGATAAGGCCAAGTATGGATCCTTGGTGAACACCAGAGCAGATACTGAGAGGAGGGGAGATGGCATCACCAATATGGACTGTTTGAGACCCACCCTCCAGGTATGAGTGAAATCACTCAACAGAGGAGGAGAGTCCAACCACTTTTAGCTTGCCCAGGAGGATGGGGTGAGCAAAGTGTCAAAGGTTTTGGCCAGGTAGAGACAGATGACAGAAGTCCTTGAAAGGGTCAGTTGTGTATCTAGCTCTGCCAATGGAGACTAATGTGGAAACAATTATGGAAATTGACATTTTAACAATTTTAGTGAATGGTGTTCCAACAAAAGACAACTCCCTTTGGCAGGGTGTGGTAGATATTGGAGAAAATTGTGCAGCACTTGACTTTCTCATTGCTGATAATGTTTTTTTTACTCTGACCTTCACGTGAAAACTTTTCAGAAGTCTGAATTGTTACATTTCATGGCTGAGAGAAGAGAACCAGTGATTGAGAAAGTTTCCACAAACACACGTCAGAAATTTGTAATCAGTATACCTATCATCCTATTCATGGAAAGGACACTGTGGCAGACAATGTGGAGTTGTATCAGATGAAACAGTTCAAGGATTCACTGCTCAGTTTGTGGGAGACTACACCAGAGGCCTGATGCTTGGTAAAATACAAAGGGATGGTCTACACTCTCTGGTGCAAGATAGCTGCAGACCAAGGGAAATACTGCCCCTTAAAACTGAACATATTCAATGAAAGAATAATTTGCACTCATACAGTACTTTATTGGCAAAAATCAGGCTTAGTCCAAAATACTACAAATTAGCATGTTTTATTGCCAAACAGACACATTTTCAGGTCCACAGACTGCACAGGTGCCCCAGTGCCTCTCTAATTTTGCAGTATTTTGGGTGAAGCCTGATTTTTGCCAACAAGGCACGGTGTGAGTGCAGACCTCTGTTTTTCTTGAAGTTTAATACTTCCTGATCTGTTTCCATTAGGTACTTGAGGTTGATGAACATGAAGGGAGAATATCTGGGGCAGAATATGAGTTCTTAGTGTGAATGCTAGAGTTCATAGAAACATTAAGTATTTGGTTCCCCTAACAACTCATTCCATTTTGCAACCACTCTCTCAGTGAAAAAGTGTCTCCTCATTTCCCTCTTGAAGTGACCCCCCAGCAGCTTGAGACAGTACCCTCTAGTGGTCCTCTTCCCACTAAGGTTGGAGAGACCATCAGAGTTAACTTTGTTGAAACCCTTATGGTATTAAAAAGTTTTGATCATGTCACCACTGTCCCTTCTATCATCTAGGGAGTACATGTTGAGGTCTTTCAGTCTCTCCTCATATGCCTTGCTCTGTTGTCCCTGGATAATCTTGGTCACCCTTCTCTGTATTGTTTCCAGTAGGCATGTGTCTTCCTTTAGGTAAGGGCTCCAATAATGCACACTGAACTCAAGACGTAGCCAAACCAGTGATCTGGACACTGGCAGAATGACCTCTGCCCTCCTACTGGTTATACATCCCATCAACCAATTTGTTTTGGCTGCTGATCTCTTGCAGTGTGCTGAGCATTTCAGATCACTCATAATGATCACACCTAAGTCTTTCTCCTCTTCTGACTTGGTATCTTGAAACCTCAGAGCCAGTATGTGGTCTCTGGGTTTTTCGCCCCTAAGTGACCTAATGTTACACTTTTTGGCATTGAATCCCAGCTGCCAAATGCCCGATCAGCTTTCTAGTTTAGCCATGTCCTCTCTGATGTCCTGTCTCTCCTCTTCTGCATCCACTCTCCCACATAAATTTGTGTAATTGCAAACAGGCATATTTTTTGTTTTACCCCATCTACAATGTCACTGATGAAGACATTGAATAACACCAGTCGAGTACTGAGTACGGTGGGACTCCACTAGTAGAGCTGTATAGAATAGGAACATTCCAAATATTCAGAATTTCAATGAACTTTCATGAAATTCCTTGGAATTTCATCGGACTTTTGTGGAATTTTAAAAATGCAATAAAATTTGGTCATAACTTGGCCATCATTTAAGCCAAAGGTCTGAAATGTGCCATGTGTACTCTTTGAGCAGAGGGACAATAATGTGCCAAATATCATGAATGGATGGTTTTAAAAGTTATAGGTGTTCAAATTATGTCATTTTATGTTTTGTGTGAAATTTCATGAACATTTTGATCTGCATATACCTCATCCATCTATTGGGTCAGAGATCTTAAATTTGGCATGAACCCTTGATGATAGGTGTTCTAACAATGTGCCTTATTTCCTGACAATATGATGCATTGTCATAAAATTTTATGTGCTCAAAATCTATCATTTTATTTTTTGCGGGAAATTTCATGAAAAAATGTCATCTGCATATAACTCAGTCACCCTTCGAGCTACACTTGTGTAAATTAGCATGGATGACTTTTTTGTAATGCTTATAAAATTATCTAACTATGGAGAGCATTGAGTTAGAGATTTTTCAGTTACAGGGGTTCAAAACTTTACTATGTAAATACTTGAGAAATTGTGTGAAAACTCTCAAAGATCTGGATGTTTGTTACTTATCTACTCTTGCAGGCATAGACCTGACATTTGATATGCATATCCATAGTCAGTATATCCAGGTGTCTAACACAACTGAATAAATTAGTTTAGCAGTTTTACATTTGCAGTAGAAAAAAATATTGGTAACATTTTTCACATATTTATGGTAACATACAGATGAAGCATCCAGAATTCTTTTTTCGGAATTTAACTTTAACAACACACCTATCACTGCTTCATTTGATAAGCTGGACTGAACTTTTTTACAGCCCTGCTGTTTTTCTTTGTGTGACTATCCCTCCTCCCTTGGCATAACCAGATTGACTCAGTAGAACTATTGATCCAACTGATATCCTCTTTGTCCTTTACAGTGATAAACTTCCTTAAAACATGAGTCACCTACTCCTTTTCCTATTGACCTACACTGTGGGAATAGCCAGAATTCTTCCTTCCTGCTGCCCCAGATATTTTCTTCCACCACTACATCTTTTTGAGTACTTCTAAGTCCCAGACTTGCATGTACATCAGGCTTCTTGGATCATACATTTACTGGATGTGATCCTTAAATATTTTGCATTCAGGTTGGAATTGTTGACACTGTGCTTCCTTGCTCCAACCTGGGGTTCTACCACTGTAGTGCTACCAGGTTCAGCTGTCCATTTGTTGGTGAAATTGAGCATCTAAGTCCTGAACCTGGTGACTCCCTGCACTACTTGCCTCTCATGCCACTATCCTTTCATTAGAATCCCCCAGATAATGCTGCATGAAATTAGCAAATTCAAGTGTTATGGAATTTTTCAAGAAATTCTACCATTTTCACAAACACTCATGGGATTTGACTTTAAATACAGATGTTATTTTGCAATTTCTGGCAGCAAGCAGCTAATAAAATTGGTACATACACAGTCTCCTTGTAAGGTCTAAGAACCTGACAGATTTAATGGTATTGCATTCTCTAGTTTAAAAGTTTCAGGGGTTTGTAAATTTGTAGTTTACATTCTTGCAAAATTTAATTTTTAAATGTTGTGAAAGTTTGACTATTTTAAATTCAATCCCATTTAAAGCTGGAAATATGAAGTTTTTCAGAAATGACCATACGGTATACTAGTTTAAAATGTTTTAACTCTGGTTAAATTTGGATATGTTGTTTTAGAATTAGAGGGGAATAAATGAGATTTAAATTTTGGTAACATGTTTGGCAGGCTATAACTCAGTCACATTTGAAGCTACAAATCTGAAATTATTTACATATACAAAGGTATTGATACCCTGTATACCTGTTACATTGTATAGCATTTCAATGGATACTACCAAAATTATACTAAAATTACAGAAATCTAAATTTTGGCAAAATATTTGGCTACCTATAACTCATCTCCCATTGAAGTTTGAGACTCAAAATATGGTGCATATACCCATACTGCAGGCTTTTCAAAAATCCTGGCATTGTGGAGAAATTTGGATAAGAAATGTTAAAATTATCTCAAAATAACTGAAAATTAAATTTTGATTAAATGATTGGCCACCCATAACTCTGCATCCTTTCAACCTAATACTCTGAACTTTGCACACATTTCCAGGCCATTTGCAAACATGTATGTTCTACATTTGGTTTTATTTGGACATGTACAGTATGTTTAAAACTATAATGAAATAACTGAAATTTAAAATTGGGCAAAATTCCACAAAATCTTCATGAAAATTTAGCAAAATTCCATGGAATCAGAATGGACATTCTGCAGGCATTATGCAGGTGGAATTTTATATTCCACACAGCTGTACCCTCTAGTGACTGGTCTTGCTCCTAAAATCCCCACCACCACAAGCTGCTGATTCCTGTCTTGCAGCCAGTGTTTTACACACCTAGCCAGTATTGCCTCTACTCCCAAGTCCTCCAACTTCCTAATTAATCTCTTGTGGGAAACAGAGTGAAATGCATTGCTGATATGTAGATACAGTGGGCTAGATTTTCAAAACTCTTAGATTGCCACAAGCCTCGGTGCTCTGATGACTCATGGGGCTTGCAGTGATTTAACAGGATTTTCCATCCCATGCAGCAATTGCTGCATGTTAGGCCACCTTTTACTGGTCTAACTTGTGGCATTCCCAGGGGCCTGTATTATGGAGCTGGTGCCAGATATGTGATGCAAGCTGTAGTAACTCATGAAAACTGTCGTAACTGTGGCCAAGGTTGCAAATTTGGGTGCAGTTGCGGTGATAGGGTTGGTGCACTGTCAAAACCAAAGTGTTATGCACAGGTCTGCATGCAAGCCCTGTGTCACACTTCAAAAATCCAGCCCAGTATGTCCACTACTTGGCGCTTGTCCACTGTCCTGGTTACCCAGTCAAAGAAATCAATTATGTTGATCTGGCAGGACCATCCTGACATGAACTTATGCTGCCTATCATAATGGAGTTTATATTGGTCCAAAAAGTTTACCAATCTTTCCTTCAGTATGGTTTTCATGAGCTTCCACACTATCTAGGTCAGAATGACTGGTCAATAATTACCGTTGTCATCCCTTGGCTCACCCTTATGTATCAGCACTATGTGTGCTGTCTTCCACTCCAGGGATACTTCTCCGTCTTTAAAGAAGTGTTGAACAGGTCCACAAGGGACATACCAACACATCCTCTAACACCCTCAGAACCTTCAGGTGTATGCCATCTGGTCCTGTGGACTTGTCCACCTTCACGGTCTTTAATCCTTTCCTCACCCTCTCAATTTCAATCTCCCCATCTGTGATTCCACCCCCTGTTAACCCCCTTCTTCCTCCTAGAGCAACAGTTCTCAAACTTTGTCATAGTGAGCCTCCCCTAAGCCATGGAAAAGATCTTGAGCCTCCCCCAAAATACTAAAATATTTTTGGGCCTCCCCATAGAAAAATAGCCTACTTTTCACAGGTATGTGAGGAACAAATTTAAACCTCTTTGCATAGCTGGCTCTCATGTTAAGCTTATTGTAACCCCCATCCCAACAGGACAACCTACTTGGTCCAATATTTTGACTCTCGAACCATTGTTACCCCTTACTGCCATACCTTCATGGATCAGATTGCTTTCCGTTTGCCCTCTAACTGGAATAACCTTCCTGATGACCTCTGCCTCTCCCCTCTCACCCTGCTCTTAAGCAACTTCTCAGGGATCATTTTGCTCCCTCCTGCTCTTATTCCTAGTACCTGTATGGTTAACTCTTATATTTGGACAGTTCTGCTGCCAGTCTAATTGATCAATTGTTCCTCGCATTGTTAGTTTATTGTTAATTTGTTTGCACTTTTATTCGTTTTGTATTGCTTGAGTGTTTTGCAGTTACATTCTGAACTGTATTCTCTCACTACCCTTCCCAGGGTACACCTGATATAAGCTATGGCTCAGTGTACAGTACCTTCCTGGTCACAGACTTGTGAATAACTACATAAATTCACCTACTGTTATCCTCTTTCAGTTTGCCTTATCCCTTCACACAAAATCTATAAAGTTCAAAAGTGATATATAATACTTTTCAAGACTTGCTTGAGCCTCCCCTGGAACAGGTTGGGGCCTCCACAGGGAGGCTAGCCTCACCATTTGAGAACCCCTGTCCTAGAGTATTGGGCCATCCTTCTCCTTCATGAAGACTAACAGATGTACCTGTTAAGTACCTCTGTCTTCTCCACACTATCCTCTGCCCACTGCTCCTTCCTTTTCAGCCTGACTATCCCATACTTGATATCCCACTTCTCCCTGATGCAGTGGAAGAAGGCCTTATCAGACTCACTAGCCTATAATTCCACTTGGTCAGGATATATCAACTAATTAGAAGCTTTTGGATAAGCATGCCTCAAGACCACAGAAAGTTTCTGTGCAAGAGACTTGAGTTAGGACTGATGAACTGTTACTCAAAAGGTGTCTGAAGAAGTGTCAACATCAGTATAAACAATTCCTGCACCAGCATTTGAAACTATCAGTGGCATCAATTGTTATCTTAATACTATTGTTCAAGTCTTTTTGTATCATGAACCTGTAGTGCAAGTTGTCAGTCAGGTGCAGAATAAAATGGTGGTGGATGCAATGCAAAATGTAATCTCTCTAGTGACTTCACAGAGAGATTAAGCTCACAGTTGTACTAATTTGCATATGGCTGTGTCAACATATCAGCTTCTTACTACATTTGCTACTAAGCAACAACATGATGCACTTGAGCTTTTTTCTATAATTGATACCCATGACACTGAGGGTGATCAAACTGTATATTTGTTTTGGACAATCATATCCAATCACTACTACTGTGACCAGTGTCATAGAACTGTGGAATGACATCCTAACCTACCATACTTAGATTTATCTGCTCCTGACTTGCCAGCTGTGAAATTTACAAATTTGTATTGCAATGTAGTTACAGAACAGTGATATGCAATTTGTGGAGCCACGTTAAATAAAAATGAGGATGTGGACAGTTGCTCTAAGTATGTTTTGGTTATGCTGCACTATTTTGATTCTTGAAGGAATAACACAGATGCAAAGATTTCAAATTTCTTGTCAGATGATGTTATTCAAGCCAATACTTTCTGATTTGTAACCCATGCAGTGATCTTTCACCTTGGTGCAATCAGTAGTTCTGGTCATTATACTGTGTGGCTGCATAATGCACAAGGATGGATTGGGTGTAATGATTATGCCATTATATTTAAAAAGCACCTGGCATTGAATCTGAGAAATGCATATCTTCAGATTTTAGAATTTACACCACAACATCCACAGTAGCTGAAATGTACATTTCAAGTAGGATTTTACTTGTGTACCTAGACACAGGACATTTAAAAAGCTGCATATTTTGTAAACAAGGCTTATAGTTTGCTAATTTATGTTTGTTTGTAATATATAATAATTTTATTTTATAGATGTTTTAATTTCTATAAATAGTGTAGGATTATAAAATAGGTTTCTTTGTAGAGATTTGTGGTTTTAAATACAGTTCAAGAAAGCTTTACTGAAGGTGAGGAACCAGCATTTGAACCAAATTAATGTAATAAATAGTGGGTTACTGAATATATCATATTTTGATTTGTAAGGAGTTGTAGTTTGACATACAGTTCAATCAAGCTTTACATAATGTGCAGGACTGACATTTGAACAACACTACATTGATTATCATTTGGTTAATGTAGAGTTTAGATTTTAATTTGGGGTTAAAGTTTATTCTAAGATGTATTTTGTTTAGTATTAGTTACATGGTTTTTAAAGTGTTGTATTAACAGTTTTTCTTGTATTTAGTTACAGAATAGGGACATTCATAGGTAACCATTTTTTTACTGTATGATGTGTATATTTATGTAAATATATATATGTTTTTTATTGTTTGATATACTGTAATAAAGCTTTTTCAAAAGTATGTATATTGCAAGCTATGTTTAGATTTTGGTAGTGATTAATTGACTCTCTGCTTGCTGACTTAGGGGCAACTGATTGGTTCCCATGCTCTTCAGCCAACAGTATAAATTTGATCCTGGATTACTTTCAATCCAAATTCATGGCTGTCTGGGATCACTGTGTTCCCCTGAGAAAAACCAAAGTCCGGTGTTGTCACCTTCTCTGGATTATAGCTGAGTTTATGGCGTGCCTGCATACTAGAGATCTTGCTTGTTATTCCTTTAAGATCACAGGCTCTCTGGCTGCATTAACAAGCTATTGTCAGCTTTGTAATTCCTGTGCCAATGTCATAAGATTTGCAATGCTTGCAAAGTTGGAGTATTTTGCATCCACACTCCAGAACAATATTGCTCATCCCTCTAAGCTCTGAAAGGTTATCTACTCCTTGTTCTCCCCTCCATTCCAGTCTTCCTCTCCTGTTCTCAAGACTGATGACTCCCTTATCTCTGACCCCTCTATGCTTGCCATTTCCTTTAACTCCTACTCTACTACTTGTGCCCACTCTCTTATCACTTCTTCCTCCCCCCTTCCTCCCTCCACCTTCTTCTCCTACTAATTTCTCTTTTTCCTTCTCTGTTACCACTGCTGTGGCTGTACTTAAGTCATTGCTTGCTCTTAATCCTCACAAATGTGGTAGCCCTTATGGCCTTGATCCCAAGCATCTAACTCTTTCTGCCCCTGCCTTGCACTGCTAATTACCCTACTCTTTAGCCTTTCTTTCTCCTCTGCAACTGTTCCAGGTGCATGAAAACAGCCTACAGTCATTCCTTTCTCTAAAGGTGGTGATCTCTCCTCTCCAGATAACTATTGTCCCATATCGCTCCTTCCCACCCTTGCTAAATTGCAGGAACATCTTGTACTATCACATCTTTCTACCTTCCTTGATTCCTCCTCCTTCTTCACTCCATTTCAGTCTGGTTTTAGAAAATCCCACTCCACCTCCACTTCCCTCTTATGGCTTACCAACTCCAGCATTCCTGGTATGGATCGGGGACTTATCGCTTCTGCCATTTTTGCTGATCTTGCTAAAGCTTTTGACACAGTGTCACCTCCCCTCCTTCTTGATAAGCTAAAAGCAGTGGGTCTTTCTGACTCTGCAGTCACTGGGTTTAGCTCTTATCTGGTGGTAGATCCCAATCTGTCTGGATAGGCTGTTCCACTTCATCACCACTCCCTATCTGCTCAAGTGTCTTCCAAGGTCTGCCTGGGTCCTATTCTTTTTTCTATGTTTTTGAATGACCTTCCCTCTGTCTGTTCCTATGTGTCCATTCATATATATATATATATATATATATATATACACTGATGATACAGTTATTTTTCCATTTCACACCTCATCTGATGATCTCACTTCACAGCTTCAGCTAGACTTTAACAATGTTCAGCATTGGTTTAAGTCTACCCAGCTATCCCTCAATGCCAAAATAACTATCTACATGACTTTTGGTACTCATTAGAGGCTTTCAAGACTTCCATCTCTCCCTTCTTTTCACACCCTTGATGATGCTATTATTGAGGATGTTTCCTCTTTTAAGTACCTTGGTGTCTGGCTTGATTGTCATCTTGATTTCTCTGTTCATATTGATGCCATTCACCAAAAGCTTCACCTCAAGCTTACTGCACTTTATAGGAACAAAGCAATTATGCTGCTTCCTATATGCTCTGAAATTGTTTTAAAGATGATCCTCCCAATTTTTGATTATGGTGATATAGTCTACACTGAAGCTCCCAAATCCACCCTCATTAGACTAGGCCCTCTTTTCAATTCTTTTTGTCATTTTACTTCAGATTGCTCCCCATGTACTCACCACCATTCACTCTACTCTGCTCTTTCACTCCTCTCGCTTGATTGCAAGTGCCTTTCCCACTGTGCCTCCTCTATATCAAAATTCTGGTTTGGTTCTGTTCCTTCCTATCCTACTTCCCTCTTATCCTCTCCTTCAGCATCCTGCAATGTTTTGCATATAATACTGCTTCTTATTCCCTTCCTATTCTGTCTAGGAAAACAACAGCTGGCCAATCTACATTCTCTTATCACTTTCCTAAACTTTGTCCTCCCTTTTCTTGTCTATTTGCTCTGCCTCTTCAGCTTTCTCCTTAAAGTCTTTCCTTTATGACTTTTTTCTCCCTCCTGCAACTGTCCTTAACCCTCTTCCTTCTCCTCATTTTGTGTGAGCAGGACTAGAAGAAACTGTTTGCTGGAAGGTTGGTGGTGAGTGTTGGAAATTGGCTGAGGTTTGTACCTTAACTGCAGGTATTACATTTCAACAGGGGATTAGTGAGAGTTGAAATTCAGGTGTGTGCCTAACAGACACTCAGTTGGAGTCCCCATTTTGTGTTAGCAGGACTAGGAGAAACTGTTTCCTGGGAAAGTTGGTGGTGAGTGCTTGAAATCAGCTGAGGTTTGTGCCTTAATTGCAGGTATCACATTTCAACAGGGGGTTAATAAAGGTTGAAATTCAAGTGTGTGCCTAACAGATATTCAGTTGGATTCCCCATTTTATGTGAGCAGGACTAGGAAAAACTGTTTGCTGGAAGGTTGGTGGTGAGTGTTTGAAATTGGCTGAGGTTTGTACTTTAACTGCAGTTATCACATTTCAACAGGGGATTAGTGAGGGTTGAAATTCAAGTTCATGCCTAACAGACATTCAGTTGGAGTCCCCATTTTTTGTGAGCAGGACTAGTAGAATCTGTTTGCTGGTATATTGAGCTAGAGCTGTGCTTTTGTCCTGTAGTTTATGGAAGTATGTCTTTTTTTACCTGATTGTTTTTGTAGACACTGTGCACAAAAGAAGCTGCCCCCACAACCCTCATTCCCCAACCACCCCCAGGTGCTGTGCCTTTATAGTGTAAGGCCAAGCCACAAGTACTTAAAGAGGCAGGAACAGTTAGGTAGTACAACACAAGCAGTAGCCTAGCTGATACACAGTATAGGCAGAATTATGAAGGGTGTAACCAGTAACTAGGTCCCATGGGCACATACAGGAGGAGGAGAGAGAAGCTATAAGTCCCTACAGAAGGAAAGAGTAAGAGTTTTGTGGCAATGCTGCAGGTTTACAGCCCCTATATAAATATAGATGCAATTGTAAAGAGCTGTGGAATATTTAGAGACTAAGAGAAAGGGGGGATGTGGAGACCAGGGCAGAGGTAGGTAGGGGAAAGGTGGGAGAAGTGAAGAGGTAGAGATGACTGGGGTTGGGGCACAGGGAGGCTGGGAGGGTTGTGACCAGCAATGGGTGTGGGACAGCACTGTTTCTGGAACCTGGTGGAAGGTGGGGGGTTGTCCAGTGTGCAGGATGTTCAAGCAACTTATGCTGGAAATAGAGAGCTTGAGACAGGAACTGGGGGGAAGGGACAGGTATGGGGTGAGGAGGAGATGGGGCAGAGGGGCAGGGGGAGCTTCATCACAAGACAGACCAGGCTGCCATGGGCTGGAAAGAGGGTGCTCAGTCAGGGGGGTTAAGTCCACAGGGTCCTGTAGGGTAAAAGCAGGGATGGGCAGGGAAGTAGGTCAAGTTGGCATGAACACACTAAACAAAAGGGGAGGAAGGCCAAAACATGTTGGGAGGGGGAGGCACATTGCAGGTGGCAGTGGGAGGACATAAAAATAGTGGCGGGAGAGTGGTTGTGGAAGGTAGTGAGCACAAAAATGATGGAGGAGGAGGAGAGCAGGTGGAGGTACAATTGGAGGAGAACGGAGGTGGAAAAGGGTAGGGTATGAAAGGAGAGGACACTGAGGAAAAGGGGCTCGTATGAGGGCTAACCATGGGGGAAATGCCAGGAATGGGAGAGTGAATACTTGTATTAGGTGATTCTGTGCTTGGGGGGGGTGAGATGGGGAGGTAAGGGAGCAAGAAAGAGCCAAACCTGGGTGGAGTGTATGCCAGGTATGACAGTGGGAAGAGTAGGGCAGTGCATTCAAAAATGTTTGGAGAAGGTGGGAGGGCAGCCTCATATCATTGTGCACCAAGGAGTAAATGACCTAGAGGGCAGTGCAGTGGAAGAAGTGCAGCAGAGGTTCAGTGGGGGATATCTGCAACTGGGTGGGAAGCTCAGTGACACTCTCTGATGTACTCCTGGTACCTAGGGCAAGTATGGTGAGAAAGCTAAGAATACAGGAGTTTAATGGGTGGCTGAAGGGTTGGTGTGCAGAAATGGGGTATGGGGTAGTAGGGGACGGGGCAAGACATGGAACAATAAGGGGCTTTATGCCAAGTATAGGCTGCATCTCAACATCAAGGGTACAAAGGCATTGACACAGGGGCTGGAGAAGTTCATGAAAAACAAAATAGATTTTAAACTGAGGAGGGGGAGGGGCTGAGTCAGATAACAGGGAGGAGGCATCTTCCAGGGGAGACCACAAGGCCTCACCCCACCCCAGAGAGGGAGGTGGAGAATGAAGGGAAGTTACCAAGACAAAAGTGAAAGGGGGAGAAAGATGGGAAAAGGAAGGGCAGGACATAAGGTGTACTGTAGTATCCTTGATAGCAAGGAGCTTAGCAAGCAAGGTGGCAGAGTTCCAGGCAATTATCGTGGAGGGGGAGGTAGATATTGCCGCCATCCCTGAGACCTGAGCCACCCAATACCATGACTGGGATCTCATGATTCTGGGATACAAGGTGTTCCACAGGGACCAGGAGGGGGGAAGGAGGGAGAGGTGGTAATTTATGTCAGAGAGAGGATACTGTGTACCAGGGAAAAAGGAGTTGAGGGGAGGCCAGAAGCCATATGGGTATTGCTCCAAAGCCCTAAAGATAAGAAGCTCAGGATGGGGGTGATGTTCAGGCCACCCTCACAGAGCAAGGAAGTGGCTAGGGAGCTGGGGGAGCAAATCAGGAAGGTCAGTGGCAAAGAGAATACAGTTATAGTGGGAGACTTCAACCTACCTGGGATTGACTGGCAGACAGTAACTACAGTACACACCAGGGAACAGGTGCTGCTGGAGGCTATCCAAGACAGTTACCTAGTGTAAGGGGTGGGCATGGGGTCATAATGTTGCAAGACATTATGCCACTGCAATATACTATGCTGCCAATACAGTGCAATATATTGCAGCAGCATATGTCTTTGTTTTTGTGGGGGCTATGCCCCCCACACCCCAAACCCCCCTACTAATATATCTAACTCGGGGGGGAGGTTATCACTTAAAATCACACAATGTGTGAAAAAAATTAACTTTCTTGCATCTGGGACTGGGAACCAAAATCCGGTCCCAAATGCACTGCCAGCATCCCTTACTGCTCATGGCTCATCCCATCGAACAATGGCAGCATCTCGCCAGCCCCCTGTCCCAACAGAGGCCTTATCCTCAGCATGGGAACAGAGAGAGGTTGCACTACCGTGCATACTTCCTTTAGCTGTATTACACACTTTTGCTGTTCCTGTTGTGCAGGTATGTTGTATGCTATTAAGTGTGTGACATATTGACGCAGTAGGCAGGGGTGATGAATCATACTAGGGAGGGGAACGTACTGTGCATGATGCTAACAAATGGGGACCAAGTCCAGGATGTGGTGGTACTGGACCCTCTATCAGGAAGCGACCACTGGTCAGTGTAGTTCCTCCTCAACACAGGAAGGGAGTCAACTAAGACCAGGACAAGAGTGTTGGATTTCAGGAAGACAGATTTTGACAGAATGAATAGCATCCTAGAGGGGTATTTAGCTGAAATTAACCGAGGGATGAATGCTGAACAAAAGTGGATAATCATTAGGAAGGAGTTAAATGAGGCCATGAACACATGTGCCAATCTCAGAGTAAGCAGTCCAGGTAAAAAAAAAATCTACCTGACTCAGCAAGGAGGTGGAGGGGAAGGTGAGGGGAAAAAAGATTGGCCTTCATTATGTTCAAAAAATCTGGGTGTGAGGAGGATAGAAAAGTGTTCACAAAGGCATCTAGAGAGGTGACCAGGTCAGTCAGGGCATCCAAGACAGCAAAGGAGCTGATGTTAGCTCAGGGGATCAGAGGGATAAAAAATCCAAGGAGAAGCTACCATCTGGGGGGGTGCAGCTGGAGGTAACAGAAGAGGAGAAGGATCTGGGGGTGCTCATCATGGGAGTAATGAACAATTCCATGCAATGCAGAAAGGCAGCAGCAATGGCTAATAAAATGCTGGAGAGCATTGCAAGGGGCATTACCTTGAGAAGAAGCAAGGTTATCCTACCATTATATAGATCACTGGATAGACCCCACCTGGAATACCGCATGCAGTACTGGTGCCCGTACCTTCAAAAGGAAATTTGGCTGCTGGAAGGGGTGCAGCATAGGGCAATGAAGATGATTCAGGGCCGGGGGGAATTGCCATATGAGGTCCGACTTAGAGAGTTAAACATGTACACACTGGAGGAGAGGAGGGACAGGGGAGACATGATTGAGACCTTCAAATACATGAAAGGGATAATCAAAACAGACACAGAGGGTCTATTCAGGAGGGGGGTGGGGAGAGACACTAGGGGCCATGACATGAGATTGGAGGGTGGTAGATTCAGGAGGGAGGTGAGGAGGCATTTCTTTACAGATAGGGTGGTGGCAAAGTGGAATGCACTACCAGCTGAGGTGGTGGCATGTAACACAGTGGAATGCTTCTAAAAGGGGTTGGATAGGGCAAAGAGGATGGTAAATGGACGTAAGGAGAGAGGGGTGGGGCAGCTACTGAATAGGGAACTAGCTGCAATCTTGAACAGCCTAGAGAGACCATAATGGCCTTTGTTCTTATGTTCATAAAGGAAAAGAGGAGTTGTTGGGATGACATTGTCAGAATCAAGAGAGAGAGAGGATGAGCAGAACAAGGGGAAGATCAGGCAGAGGCATTCAATGAGTATTTTTGCTTGGTATTCACAAAAGAAAGGGATGGCCCAATACCACAGGGGAAAGGGGGTAAGGGCGGAGGGGGGCAGAGATTGTAGATGGGGTCATCCAAGAGGAAAGAGTTCTGAAGTGCCTTAAAGCCTTGCAGGTGGACAAGGCACCAGGACCAGATGGTGTACACCCAAGGGTCCTGAAAGAACTGGCAGAGGTATTGGTAGGCACTCTGATAGACCTGTTCAACACCTCCTTGGAGATGGAGAATTTACCCAGGGATTGAAGGATGGCTCATGTGGTGCCCCTTCACAAGAGTGGACCCAAGGACCAACTGGGTAACTACAGACTGGTGAGCTTGACTTCAATAGTGGGGAAGATGATGGAGACCATTCTGAAGGAGAGGTTGCTAACCTTTCACAATAGCAATGGCCTGCAAGACGAGAGACAGTATGGGTTTGTCATGGGAAGATCTTGCCAAACTAACCTGATCAACTTCTTCAACTGGGTTACTAGGGCGGTTGACGAAAGCCACACTGTGGAAGTCCTGTATCTGGACTTCAACAAGGCTTTCGATTCATGCTGCACAGGTTAATGAGCAAGCTGAGGGACATGGGGTGGGGGGGAAACTGGTGGGGTGGGTTGAGAGCTGGCTGCAGGGCAGACAACAGAGGGTAGTTGTAAGAGGGGACATCCAAGCCATGGCCAGTAATGAGTAGGGTACTGCAGGGTTCAGTCCTGGGCCTGTTTTGTTTAATGTCTTCATTGGAGACATTGCAGAGGTGGTCAAGAGTAAGATCAGTCTGTTCGTGGATGACACTAAGATTTATGCAAAAGTGGACAATGAAGAAGAGAGGCAGGTACTCAGAGAGGATCTATCTCAACTTGAACACTAGTCTAGGGAGTGGCAGTTGGGGTTTAATGCTAAGAAGTGCAAGGTCATGCATCTTGGAGCCAGAAATCCCAGGAACAGCTGCTAACTGGGGGGAGGGCAGGTAATGGCTTCAGAGAAGGAAAGGGACCTGGGGGGTTAATAGTCAGAGGGGACATGATGGTATCAGCACAGTGTAGGAGGGAGGCAGCAAAGGCAAATAGGATGCTGGGGTGCATTGCCAGAGGGATCACTTCTCAAAAGGGGGCGGTCATCATGCCATTGTATTGATCACTGGTGAGGCCACACTTGGAGTATTGTGTACAGTACTGGTGCCCATACCTCAAAAAGGAAGGGCGATTACAGAAGGGGGTGCAGAGTAGGGCTACAAAAATGATCATGGGTCTAGGGGAGTTGCCGTATGAGGAAAGGTTGAAGGAGCTTAATATGTACTCGCTGGAAGACTGAAAGATAAGAGGGGACATGATAGAGACCTTTAAGTACTTGAAGGGCATAAACAAAGTCAAGGTGAGAGGGAGGATTGTTCCACTTAAAGGGGGAAGGGTCACTAGGGGGCACAGTCTGAAACTGGAAGGGGGAAGGTTTAGGAGGGAGATGAGGAGGCACTACTTCACAGAGAGTGGTGGCAGGTTGGAACGCACTGCTGGAGGAGTTAGTCACTCAAAAGACAGTGGATAGCTTTTAGCAGGGTTGGGATGGAGTCAATGGCATGGTTAGTACAGACAAGAACACAAAGGGGAAAGGACTGGGAAAGAGGAGGAAGGAGGGTTTGGTGGGGGTGGGGCAGCTGTTATGATATGAAACTAAGAGCTGCACAATCAGGCAGACCTGATAGACCTGTGGGTCTTTTTCTGCTGACTGTTTCGTATTTCCGTATGTTCCCTCTCACTAGCTTCTCCCTGACTATCTGTTTTTCTGTTCATTATACATATGTTATTCTGATTTGTATTTGAAGTTTTATTTCTTCATTTAAATTGTATTAATGTATTTTCTTTATATATGTAGTAAATGCTTTATATGATGTTCCCTATCCCTGTCCCCTAGGATATATGTGGAAACAAGCTGTTACCTCCTCAGTATGACTTTCCTGGTGAAACTTTTGAAAGAAAGAAAGAAAGAAAGAAAGAAAGAACTTAGATACAGTTTTAACAGAAATGCTATGCTGATCCTTTTAAACCTGCTTTTATAGTGTGCATATGTGTAAATATTTCAATATGCAGAGATGTATACTTATAGTGCTGCACATTTCTCAGTTTCATACAGTGTTCATATTGTGCCCGGTTCATTTTTATTATGTTATAGTTTAGATGTTAAAAATAGAGTACAAATACTGTTTCATTTACTAGTTTGTTTTATATTAAAGATTTATCAGCTGTGTGATTGTAGGATATATCATAAATGACAGAGTTCCCTTTTCCTCACATTTTGATTTTTATTACCACTATTGTGGGATCAAGTAGGAATGTTTCAGACCACCAGAGCTGTTTGTGAGTGTTTATATTTTTCATTGTTTCTGGGTTTTCTCCTACACCAGGAAAACACTTTTTTTTAATTGGCTATTTTTAAAATATTTTTTAAACCATTTAATTGTGCTGTGTGTTTATTTCTTACAAACTCATTTATTTAGGTTATGAATATGTGTCTATAGCATCTAACACACCGAATTTAAGTATAGTTTGATAAATGCTTTGCTTTCTTAGAAAGTAAGGAAATTTATGGCAAAAAGTAGATTAATGCATGCTAGGGTTACTTCTGCACAAAACACAAACCCTACAAAGTTAGGAAATGTGCTATTAGGATTGTTATGTGTAAGTCTCACCCCCTCTCCTAGATCCAAACATTCATGGCTGCCCATTCATGGTCTAGTATCATTACTGGGTCTAGATATTTAAAATTGTTTCGTAGCAACCCTAATCACCACCCATTCCATGACCCGATCTTTATGACTAAGGTTGCATATTATAGGTCATATTGGGGCTGATGGCTACTGAAAGAGTTTTTATGGCCAGTACTTTTAAAAAAACATACTGATTAATAGATTAAATTTCCATAAACTGATTTTTGAGTTTTTAATGATGGTAGCTATCTTCCAATGCTTTTGCAGCCTTAGCCTACAAAAGCAAGGACAAATTGATACTGCTGGGGAGGATAGTGACCATTAGCCATGTGATTTAAGGTATAAGATGAATGTTTATAGGTATTACACTTATATAGGTACCAATTAAATTATAAGAGCTAATAATAAAATTCAGAAAAAGTACAAAAAAAGGTTTTACATTTTTTTAAGCTGTTCTGAAATGTTCCATATTGCTATACAAAAAAGTATATCAATATGCATTATTGTTATGGAAAAAGTATATTGATTAAATTTCTTTTACAAAAAAAAACAGTTCTCTTGTGATGTAAATGTGTGTATCGATATAGCTAAAAAAAATGCCTTTTATATTGATAACATAATACTGTTACATAATAACAATAGAATAGTGACACCATTTTAAATGGCTTGTCTCTAAGCTTTCATTAAAAAAAAATAAGTTTCTAGCCCCAACAGTTCCAAAGATAGACCTTTCAAAAGATAATTTTCTTTAAAATGTGATAACTTTGGAACCATTAGGGTAAGAGATTTATTTTTTTTTATATGAAAGCTTGAAGACAGCTAGGTAGATGTATAATTAATATTATTACAATGGCCATATATTTATTTAAAAAAATATATAAAATATTTCATATCAATATAAAAAACATAAAATGCTTTGCTGCATTTTTAAAGTCCTGCCATTTTTAACATAATAAATCGACATGTATTCACATGTAGCAACAAAGGAGAACTCTATTAACTGCTCAGATCTTATAGATATCTGAATATTGCTTCAAGTACTATATCATATAAGATCATTTTGGGAAATTGTCAGATGATACTAGTGGTTGTTCTGTCTAATAATAAGCATGTTCTTTTCCAGTTAAAAATACACATTAGACTACTAGTTTTACAAAGTTAGAGGTCAAATGTTACATGTGTTTATACATTGCAGACTGTTATTAATCTTCTTTTTAAAGGTTATTCTACAGATTCAAATTGCTAGTTTAAGAATATGTGAGATTATGTAAGTGCATGAAGGTTTGATCTTAACATACAAGGTAACCACATAATGAAGTCAAGGTTTCATTTATCACAAAGTAAGTAGACGAGTTGGTCAAAGTTTCCCTCATTTCAAAGCATGTATAATATTACACGGTATAATGTATATTTATACTTAAATAAGGATACACAAGCAATGTTATTACTCAGTTGGTTTACTGTTCTATTTATTTCCAAAGTATGATTAGCTATACAAGCTATAGTATTATATTGTTTAAATGTACACAAAAGAAGTTTCATCAAATAACAGAACATTCTTACATAACAAGAGTCACCATAACTATAAAGCAGCATAGAATTATTATTATTATGCAATATTGATCTTGTGTTGACATTCCAGTTGTGTTTTCTGATTAGTGTCCATTCTAGGTATTCCAAGGGGAAAAATATACATCTTTATTAGATATATATAAGCAGTAGTAAAACATTGCCACAACTTATAAAATACAGTAATATTAATAACAGTATCTCACCACTTATAAACTCTGAAATTATTTTTTCCTCAATCTGTAAAACTTCTATTTTTAAAGTGATGTTCACGTCTATAACTGTGTTTCTATAAATATCTTACTTATCAATGTAGAATTCATAGCATATACTGTATATGTATAACATAGCAGATGTGTGTGGCATGAGTTTGTACATACTACATGTGTATGGTTTACAAGGAGTGGGGGGGAGGGGTGGTGATTAGGATTGCTTCTAAACAATTTTTTTTTAAAAGTAGATGTCGTATGAGGTACCAGACCATGGATGGACAGCCATATACCTATACACTGATTCATACTTATGAAGGTAATGAACATAGGACTAAGGGTGAGAGTTATACTTAACAAACCTAATAGTATATTTCCTAACTTTGTGGGGGGGGGTTTGTGCATTAGCAACCCTAATGTGTCTTGACATAGTTTATTGTGTTTCCATGCAACTATAGATACAGACAAGCAGGGCTATCTGGGCCCCATGCCAAGGGCAAAGTCCATCTGGCTGAGGAAGTGTAGGGCACTCTGGGCCCTGCACTTCCATGCAGCTACAGATGCAGATGCGCAGGGCACTCTGGGCCCAGGGACAAGAGAAGAATCCTCTTCACTATAAGGTTACTTCTTTTTTTTTTCCACTAACATACTTTTCAGTAACATTATTTTGACTTTGGTATTTTTCACTACTGAATGTTTCACTTTTGTATATTTCGCGACTGCATCACGAAAGCAATGCTCACAAAAGTGATTCTCACAAAACCAATACTCAAGAAAGTGATTTCCACAAAAGTGTTTCTTATGAAAGCAGGATTCAAGTGATAACAGCGAAAAATACCACTATTGCAAAAATCCAGCTATCCATAGAATGTTCATATTTTGTACTGAACATGCTCAGAAATTAGTACAGTTTTAGCTCATATGTTAGAAATTATGTAAGTTAGAATCTTAAAACTTTTGAACGTGTGCAGCTTTGGGTCAGATTCTACCAAATCAGTAAATTTCAATATTCAGAATAAAACCCTTATTTAGCTACAGCTGAGCAAAAGAAGTTCTTCAGAATGGTACATTTTAGCACTTTTGTACCTCTCTTACTTTGCACCCTCCCCACAAACCAATTGACAACAATTTTTTGGGATCCATGAACTCTGGCCCTGACTTCAAGCCTACCAAACTGTGGGAAAATCAGTAGAGCAGAACAAAATTATTAGGTTTAAAAGCAGGGGGTTGACCCTTGCTTGCTCTTGCTGAACCCTAATATACAGGTGCTGTATCATGTCTGCAATGCCTGTGAAAATAAACTGCACCAAATAACCCAGGTATTTTACTGGTCATATGAACCTACAGTGAGGTAGAGCTGGGAAAAATCTGTGAATTCTTAATTTGTGGAAATTTCACAACATTTTGCAAATTTTAAGGAATTTTCCAAAATTCTGACTTTGGCAAAATCTGAATCTTCTGAATGTGTTTGGCAAATTTTAACCCCCTTACATAAACTTTCTGTCTAAATTCCAAAATAATGCATACGAACTATGTGATGACAGTTCTGAGGAATTTCATTCCACAGTTTATTACATTAATCCACAACACATGCAATCATTCCGCAGTTCAGAGATCAGTTCTGTGGAATTTCTTTCTCCAGTATAAAACATTAATCCACAAGTCATACATTCATTCTGTAGTTTAGTGCCTCACTGAATTGCAGAGTGCAAATATAAAATCAGGAAAAAGTCACTGAGCACCAGGATCAAAGCGGCACTAGAGCTGGGAAATCCAGAGCAACAAGTATTTCAAACAGTAAATCACCACCCATTGCAGTAGGAACCACACAGATCACAGAAGTTCTCTGGTCATTATTTTAGTAAAGTGTGGACAAGCCAAATGGCACACAGTGAAGAAATCCAAATGCTCAAGTGGACTAGCACCAAATAAACAGTGGTTACATTTCACCTAGCCTCTGCTAGACCTCATCAGCGTGATCTAATGTAGTATAAACAGTGCCCATTTTATATACATAGACAGGTGCTCCTAATAAGCTATCATCCAATCAGTGCAAATGTTATTCAAGTCATGAGTAAATTAAAGAACTATTCAATTATTTAAAATCAAACTTGATCACACACAGTGCCCATAATACTATCACCACCTCTGTTAAGCAATATTAGATTACATTTATTGCACTTCATGATCCAATTATGGAAAACTGATTTTTTTATTTTTAAAAGAAACCATATGTAAAGCTTTTACTTTAAAATATTTCTATACCTTACATGTTAATATCAGGATGTGGTGTGATAAGTGAGTGTGCTGTAGATCAGGCACATGCTTATAATAACAAAATTTTACTGCTTTTTAGTAAAAGCAGTATCCCCTTAGTAATATAACTCACACTGGACCCTACTCACAAATGGTGTTGAGTGGCTATGCGCCACATAACCCCTGTGCATAGCCCACTCTTCATTTGCCCATACCTGCCCATGCCTGCTGCATCCTCTGCACAGCATGCTGGTACAAGATACAACCCCCCCACATGCTTGAGTCCCTGGCCAGACATGCAGCTCGCATCAGGGTGGGTCAGGGGCTGGCACAGGGGGGCATATCCACACTCCATGCCATTCATGATGGTGCACGTGCAGTGCATGGTGGGGCACCAGCTACTCCTTCTGAAGGCAGCCGTAAGTGTTACATGCCCCCCCACGGAATGCCACTGCTAGCTGTGATGGGGATGGCAGGGGTCACCAGATCCCACACTGAGGCCACCCCTGATGTTGGTGTGCATTAGGAGGGCTAGAGGACAATCATCTGGGGGACCCCACCCCCATGTGCTGTAGGCATGTTTGCACCTGCTTCCAACATGAAGCCCCACAGGCAATCCAGCAAGGGATCTGGGATGGGCAGTTGATTGGCCACCTGACCCAGTCTGCAGCTCAACTTCGGACCACCCCATGAACCAGGGGGGTGGGGCTGCGGATGGGAGCCACGCAATGGTTGGTGTTTGAGAATAAGGCCAACGCGTGGAACTCCCGAGGGTGTGGAGCTGCATGGGGAGTTACATTCCTTCTGCATGTAATCCCACCTGCACTAGTGAATAGTCCTCACTATGTGTATCCAAGACCTGTAAGCAATATGGGGGGTGGATGGTGATACATAAACACTTGCACATCAGCATCTAAATTTTTTTATAAATGCTGATAGGTTTATAATATCATTGAGACCCCCTTCATCCCTTGCTCCCAGTTCATAGAGCCACAGACTTTCCCTCCTACCTATTGGTTTTTCTAAATCCCCACCTCGAGCTCCAACTTTCACCCACTTGATTTCTGTAAAAAGTACACTATGTACCCTGTTAGGTGAACCTTTGATGTGTTTGACTATTGCATAAGATTCGTCACCATTACTCAGAGCTCAGATATGTTCTCCCACACAGGTCCTGAATTGTTAGGTAGTCCTACCAACACAGAAGGACCCACAACTACATTTTAATAAACAGACCACCCCTTGCTACTGCAGTTAATAAGGTGTTTAACTGCTATTTGTTTCTTTGTTCTAGAGTGTTGGAAATACTTGCCTGGCTGTATATATTTACAACACATGTATTTTCCATACTTGTGTGTTCCTGTTGGTGGGAGGAAGAAAAAAACTCGGTCTAGTTACTTCTGGTTTCTGGTGTGGTATTACTGACCACCATGTCTCTGTCCTATTTCTTCTAAAGACAATCTCCAGTCCCTTAGCTACGACAGTCTCTAATTTTGGTTCTAGTTGCAATGATAACATAGGCCTATTAGCATTTCTAAAAAAAAAATGTAGATGCTGATGTGCTAGTGTCTATGTATCACCACCCCGGTCTTGGATACACATAGTATGAGTTATATTACTAAGTGGGTACCGCTTGTACTAAAAAGAAATGAAATGTTGATTTATTATTATAAGTATGTGCCTGATCTACAGCACACTGCCTTATCACACCACATCCTGATATTAGCACGTAAGGTAAAGAAATATTTTTAAGTAAAACCTTTACAGATGGAGTCTTTTAACACTAAAAAATAAATCAATTTTCCACAATTGGATCATGAAGTGCAATAAATTTAATCTAATATTACTAAACAGAGGTGGTGATAGTACTATGGGCACTGTGCTTTATCAAGTTTGGTTTTAAATAATTGAATAGTTCTTTAATTGACTCATGACTTGAACAAAGTTTGCAATGATTGGGGGATAGCTTATGAGGAGCACCTGTCTATGTATATAAAATGGGCACTATTTATACTACATTAGATCATTCTGATGAAGCCTAGCTGAGGATAGGTGAAACATTAGTGCTGTTCATTTGGCACTAGCCATCTTGGGCATTTGGATTTCTTCACTGTGTGCCATTTGGCTTGCCTACACTTTATTAAAATAGTGACTACTGAACTTTCTTAGTCTGTGTGGTTCCTACTGCAAGGGGTGCTGATTTATTGTTTGAAATACAGAGTGAAAGTATGAACAGCAGATTAATGATTTAAACTGCAGAAAGAGATTCCACAGAGGGTGATCAATTCTGTGAAAACTCTTTCCACAGTTTAATACATTAATCCATAACTCATACATTCATTCCACCATTCTAAGTCTGACTTTCCACAAAAAGTTGCCAAAGTGCATTCTGAAATTTTGCAAAAGTGAAATTCCGAATTTCACAATAATTCCACTGGTGAAATTTTATATTTGCACAGCAATATAGAGAGGATATTATGATCAAAGCCCCCAGAATTCTGCAGCCGCAGAATTTTGTGCAGAACTTGCAATCTCCCGCAGAACTACTGCGGTGCTGCAGAATTCACTCTTCTTGGTGATTTTTTATTACATAGAAACATAGAAGTTGATGGCAGATAAGGACCGCAAGGCCCATCCAGTCTGCTCATTTCTTTGTCTACCTTATAAATGTGCCATCGGCCTTTGCTCTGTCAGTGGCCCATCTATTCATACTCATTTGTATTGCTCCCCGTATGCCTATCCCATGCCTGTTTGAAGCCCTGCACTGTATTCATAGCCACCACTTCTTGAGGTAGGCCATTCCATTCATCCACCACCCTTTCTGTGAAAAGATTTCCTCATTCCCCTAATCGGTCCCCCTCTAATCTCATGCTGTGTCCTCTTGTCCTGCTATTTTTCTTATATTTAAACATGTTAGACTCTTTCACCTTGTTAATGCCCTTAAGGTGTTTGAATGCCTCGATCATATCACCTCTCTCCCTCCTTTGTCCAAGGGTATACATATTGAGCTCTGTTAATCTGTCCTCATATGTCTTGTGATGCAGTCCCTGCACTATTTTGGTTGCCCTTCTCTGGACTACCTCAATTTGGTTAATTCCTTGTGAAGGTGTGGCCTCCAATACTGCACGCAGTACTCCAGATGGGACCTAACCAGTGTCTTGTAAAGAGGGATTATTACCTCCCTCTTATGACTTGTGATACCCCTACTAATACACCCTAACACTCCCCTAGCCTTACCTACTGCTTTAGAGGTCTGCTTGGATGATTTCAGGTCATCAGTGATGATGATGATGCCCAAGTCTCTTTCTTCCTTTGTGACTGCCAGCAACTCCCCTCCCAGCCTATAGGTGGCTTCAGGGTCTCTCTTCCCTATGTGCATGATCTTGCACTTCTTTGCATTAAATCCCAGTTGCCACTCTTCTGACCATTTTGCTAGTTTATCCAGATCTCTTCTCATTCTGCCCACCCCATCTGGATCATCTACTCTGTTGCAGATCTTGGTGTCATCTGCAAACAGACAAGCCTTACCCTCTAGTCCATCTGCAAGGTCACTAATGAAGATGTTGAAGAGGACTGGCCCCAGGACTGATCCCTGAGGTACCCCACTTGTGACTTGCATCTCTTCTGACTGTATACCATTTACCACCACTCTCTGTTTTCTGCCCCTCAACCAGTTTGCCACCCAGTTGACCAACTTCTGACCCATCCCGAGCCTACCCAGCTTATTTATCAATCTTCTATGTGGAACAGTGTCAAAAGCTTTGCTGAAGTCAAGGTAGGCGACATCAACTGCTCCCCCTTGGTCCACCACTCTGGTTACCCAGTCAAAGAAATCTATGAGATTGGTTTGACAGGACCTTCCTTTGTAAACCCATGCTGTCTTGGATCCTGTGCCCTATGGATTCCAGGTGTTGCACTATCCTTTCCTTAAGGAGTCCCTCCATAATCTTGCCTGCTACTGAGGTGAGACTGACTGGTCTGTAGTTCCCTGCCTCCTCCCTGCTACCACTCTTGTGGAGCGGGATCACATGAGCCCTTCTCCAGTCTTCTGGGACCTCTCCTGTGCTCAGAGACTCACTAAACAGTTCTGCTAATAGCTCTGCTAGTTCCACCCTTAGCTCCTTAAGTACCCTGAGATGTATGCCATCAGGTCCCATTGCCTTATCCACCCTGAGCTTAGCAAGCTCTTGTAGGACTCTTTCTTTTGTGAAGGGAGTAGTGCTCACCTCCCTCCCCCCTGTGTCCATGGTGCTGAGCTGTGGGCCCTGCCCTACCTTCTCTTCAGTAAATACTGAGCAAAAGTATCTACTTAGATAGATGCTTTACAGGTCCTTCTCCTCACATGCTCCCTTTTCTCCATTAAGCTTAGCAATACCCCTCTGGACTTTCTCCTTTCACTAATGTATCTATAGAAAGTCTTGTCACCTTCTTTACTTTCGTGCTAGTGTTTCCTCAGTTTGGGACTTTGCCTGCCTTACTGCCTTCCTGCTTCCCTTAGAGCAGTTTGGTATGCCTCCCTATCTTCATCCCGCTGTGTTCCTCATATTTCCTGAAGGCCAGCCTTTTGGCTCTGACCTTTTCTGCTACTGTATTTGAGAACCAAAGTGGTTTCCTTCTTCTTTGCACTTTCTTTTCTGTCTAACACAATGGGATGTTGCTTCAAGTATTGCATCCTAATGCTTGCCCACTTGCCTGTACCCCCTCACCTGTGTTTCTTTTTGCCAGGGCTAGCTTAACTCTGTTGGACATCTTATCAAAGTCAGCTCCTCTGAAGTCCCATATTTTGCCTTGAATGGGATGATTTAGATGTAGTAGCCAAATTGAACCATACCATGTGATGGTCACTGGCCCAGGTGACCTTCTACCTGAGATCTGTGATCCCTTCCCTGTTAGTCAGTACTAGATCTAGGATAGTCCTGTCTCTTGTGGGTTGTTGTACCAGTTGTTTGAGGCCCTCCCATGCAGGGAATCCACTATGTGTCTAGTTCTGGCAGATGTTCCTGCTGGTATTGACCAATCTGTATCTAGCATGTTGAAGTCTCCCATTATTAGAACCTCCCCTTTAGCTGTCATGTTTTGTATATCTTCTAACAGTAATGTGTCTATGTCCTCCCCCTGGTCTGGGGGCCTGTAGACAACCCCGGTTCTTATGGCTGTCCCATTTCCTGTTTCCAGGGTGACCCACAGTTCTTCTGGCTCCTTATTTATTTATTTATCCATAGAATCTGGTTCCCGTCTCCTCTTTTTATATCCAAACCCCCCTATATGCTCAAAATGTGATGTTATCATTGCTATAACAACATACATTAGTTAGTTAAATGACTGCATTCTGCAACAGAAATGAACAGCCACTTATCTACCACAGCTCCCACTACCAGAGGTGGTGGCACAGCACATCATGCATGGTGATATTTGCTCAACCTGCACTACAGCCTAATACAATTTTCAGTCTTAAATTATTGCACTATGGCCAACTTAAATAAAACCTTGTCAATAGCACAGACCTGTTAAGTCCATACTTCACTTTGTACAAACCTATTTGTGCCTTTAAGGTATAGAGATGCCATCTGAAATGAATAACTGGTAAAATGAATTTAACTGTTATTTTTAAGAAAAATAAAGTAATTATGCCCTGAAAAGTGGAATATAATAATGTGTAGACCTGTTGAAAGAATAGACCTGTTAAATAATTGCCCTGTACGCATTTTTACCAGGGTTATTGATTACATATTGTCTTTGGTTGATAGAATCACCTAAAAGTTATGGAGAAATGTTGTGTGCAGGGACAGCTGTTGGGCCAGAGAGTAGCATGCAGTGTTTCTGTGCCGGCAACTCAGGTTCAGAGATTAGCTCTGGGAGCTGGCTGGGCAGCACAAGGATTGGTGGAACACATCACTGCTCGGCGCCTAGGAAGGTATGGTGCAGTGTTCTGTCAGATGGTGGACATGGGCTGGAGAGCTCTATCTCACAATCGGTTCACATGCATGTCATGGCCTGATGGTATTACACAGTGTGTCAGAGAAAGCAGGTTGACATGAAAAATTAGTTTTGCAATAACTCCTCTATTCAGTTTCCAATGGGACCTGTAGGAATGAGGATGCAAGTTCATGGAAATAAAAATATATATATATACAATATAATATATATATATATATATATATATATATATATATACACACACACACATACAGTATCTCTGTCTCACCACACACACACACACACACACACACACATATTTGTATGTATGTTACAGATTGCATATAAATACTGTATATGTGATACACAGTGGGAACCTCATGAGTGGTGTAGAAAGCACATATAAATATGCAAGTGATAGACAGTGGAAACCTCATTAGTGGGATAGATAGCATGCATATAGAAATACCTTATTTATCACATAAGATCCCCTCTGCATATGTCATTTATGCAATAGGCTAGGACCTTAAGGGAGAGACATTTGTTTTGCTTTTTTAGGCACAAAATTATTTTTATAAGTCTGTTATTTTTTGAACTAGTGTTACTGTGCTTTTCCTCCATCCTGATTGCTATAACCACTCCCATGAAAGTGAAGTCAGGATGACAAGCTGACACTGTGATGTGGTAGTTTGTTAGTGCCACAGAACTTCCGCAGAAATTACAAACCATCACCGTAGAAGTTCTGCGGCAAATGGTAGTCTTGCCGCAGAACTTGGTCCCACTGTGCTGCAGAAAAGTAGGGGCCCTGATAATGATATTCTCAATCTAGGTGGATGACAAAGCAGATAATCTCACTGTAGGTCCTTCAGAATAGAAGCCTGACCTAATTTCATTTTGTGATTGTTGTGTACTCAGAATTTTCTGCTTGTAGAACTTTATTTGTAACTCACTTGAAACAGCAGCAAATACAACAGTTTTGTCATAGGCATCTATGCCATTGCATACAACAAATATAGTATGGGCCTAATAAAAATATGCTTGACATTTTGTTTGTGAACTGGGACTTCTGTAATATCACCTGTGGCTTCACCACTCATGATGCCATGAGGGCCATAGACAACTCATACAATATCAGGCATATTTTTATGTGCAAGGCAAGTCTGGCACTATAATTTCTAAAAAGTAAAGAACTCCATTGCAAAAAAACTGCTGTATATGTGTATGTATGTATGTATATATATATATATATATATATATATATATATATATATATATATATATATGTATTATGCTCCGGTGGTAGTGCCAGTATAGGTAGAGTTCACTGACAGGCTCTATGTTAAATCCCTAACTTTGCACATTAATAGTTTGGCAGTGTTTGACTAGATTAGCTGAAATTTTTCATGCAGTGCATAGGAGGCAAGGTCTAAATTTGTGGAAAAATTTATAATGCCAACTGGTGCAATTTCTGAGATCATCATATGCCATTTTCCTGTAGCAGTCATGGCTTGTTAGAAAGAGCTTACTGGCCAAACATGCTGCTTTTCGTTTGATGAACAAATATTGAGGCATTCAAAAGTTATAGCACTTTTAAGTTCCCATTATAAGTCAATGAGAAAATTTATATGGTTATTTTGAGAACAAAGAATGGGGCTCTGGCCATCTGGTCCTGACTAGCAGTCAAAGAATTTGCAGCATCACAGTCAAAGAATCTTTGTCCCCGAGAATTCTTTTATCGCGAGGTCTGCCATCTTGTTTTTGAATTCCGATCGAAAAAATCAAATATCTCGGCTCAGGGGTCACTCCTGAAATAAAACTTGGATGGGTTTTACTCAGGGGGCCTCGTTCTATTGAGCCATGCCTTTGGTTCAGTGTAA
Source organism: Neoceratodus forsteri (assembly GCA_016271365.2). Classification (NCBI taxonomy): domain Eukaryota; kingdom Metazoa; phylum Chordata; order Ceratodontiformes; family Ceratodontidae; genus Neoceratodus; species Neoceratodus forsteri. Next base: position 840,457,190 of record CM028131.1, read on the forward strand.
AATGGTCAAAAAATAGAGTTTTAAACATTTAAAATCTTTGATCGTGGCTCACTAATGATCTTTGATCGCAAGCCTGCAAATTCTTTGAGCATGAGATTCTTTAATCACGATCATGCATCGCTAGCGAGGGATGAGATGGGCCTTTGAAAAATTCAATTTTCTCAGTGCAGGAGTGGCCTAGGAACACAAATGAGGGTGTTTTTTCTCAGGTGGCTTCGTTCTATCGAGGCATGGTGGTGGTTTCATGTAAATCTGCCAAAAACTTAAGTTAAACAAGTGTCATGGTTGCCCCATATCATACGATATAATACAAGTTCCATCTCTCAAACAAAATTAACTAACTTCATAAAACTTTAATCACTAAAGAGAAGGAAAAGGGCAGTACTGATCTGAATAATTGATCAATAGTGTCTTAAGAGCATGTAAGGCTCAACATTTATTTTTCACTGATATAAAATGCTTCTAAAACTGTACTACAGACAGGAGCTTAAAAGAACCTGCCATTTTTTGGGAAGCAAGTGCATCATATCCCAGTCAGAAAAGCATGTCACATACAGTAAGTTTGCATGTATTCCTTTCTCAGTTGCGAGGTGGTTGCAGTTATTTCTACTTACATGAAATGCTTGATTGTTGACAACTCAAAGGAAGAAAAATACATTTTTTTGTTGTTTGTTTCAAAAAAATTATCCTTACTATAGCCCCTCAACTGGCCTCCACAAGATAAATGGGGTGCAGTATCCTGAAGCAGACACCACCACACAGACAAGCCGTCACAAACATGATCTGTGAACTGGCGTAATCCAAGTAGAGGAGGGCTCATGCAACTAGAAGCCTGAGAAGATATCTCACTCTTTTTCCTCTTTTTCCTTTTTTCCACTATCCCACATGAGTAAGACTCTCTCCCTCTCCCTCCCTCTCTCTCTCTCTCTCTCTCTCTCTCTCACTCCCACTCTCTGTCTCCCGAATGGAGGAACAATCAGTTTGACTCTTGAGAAAAGAGTGTGGGATCTGCGCCGGGTGCATTTTAATAAAACAAACATCAGACTCGGCTCAGTACCCCTGCTGCTGGGAAGCCGGCAGAGGAGGAATTACTAAAACACGGGATTGCTAATGACTTGTGAATATAATACGAGTTTGTGTATGTGTGTTTAACAGCATGGCAGCACGCTTGACCCACTAGTTCAGTGTCTCTCAATCAAGTGGCAATATCCATTGTGGTCATCTCAGTCCAAATTTGACTAAGTGACCCTTGTTTCAAAGAGTTATGCTACCTCTCCTCCTCAAGGACGAGGAGGGATTACATTGCCATCCCATCGAGATCGTATATGTGTAGTCTCTATGTGCTATCACAGACAGACACACCATGAGCGGTTTCAACTGACTGCATTTTTGGAAAGAACATCAAGCAGTCATGTTAAAATGGAGACATAGCTGCTTATAATGTATATAAAGTACAAGAAGCAATCTCTTTAAGGAAACTTATAGGTACCGCCAAAGCACACACACACACACACACACAGAGCAACTCCACTGCAGAGAAACATTGTTACAATTAGTTAAGTTGCATTTAAATGTTTTTGATTTATCTTGCATGTAAATGGTCATGTTTATTCCAAAAAGTGTAAACAGCAACTACATACAATAATATGACCTTCAAAAAAACTAAAACGAGAAAAGACACTTCTGCTGTGTTTAGTCAGTCTTGAACAAAAAGGCAGAAAGAGACTCAATCAGACAAATGGGCAGGTGGGTTACTAGAACAAAACATGATTGCTTAACAAAGATAAGGCAACTAAAGTCTGGTAAGGAAATAGTTAAAATAATGTGGGTCAAAAAGAAAATCAGGAAAGTGCACTGAGATAGCAAGGAAACTGACAAGCAGAGATGCTGCAGCTGATGTCAGAGATTTGTAGGCAACAGGTCTAGCTGATCAAAGGTGGCAATGAGGCAATGTGCACAGCAGCTGCATTCCCATACAGTTTGTTCGTTCCCCCTTCCTCTATCTGTCCAACTCTTACCAAATACTGCCCTAGTTATACCTGCATATCCCAGGCTCAAAGCACTGCAGATTTTGTAAACCAAGCAACTTCACCAATTTCTATGTGTGTATTTGTGTGGTGGCGGGTGTGGGGCGGTATTTAACACTGAGAGTTATGGAGGACTGCTTCAGTTTAGGAAGCAGGAATCGGTACAGATTATTACACGTCATGAATGGTTAATGTCATAAATGGATAAGACACTTGCAAATAAGCAGTCTCATGCAGACAACACAAATAAGCAGTCTCACACAGATAGAACACAGACCCTTGCTTTACTATCCTTCCAAAGTGCAGGATGCACCCTCGAGTAGCTGATACCTGCCATCCATATCACCTTTGGAAAAACTGTACTGTACTCGTTGTCTCCTTGCAAGACGCAGCACTAGAAAACATCATCCAAATCTGATCTTCCTATAACAACCACTGGAGATTCTATTAATAAAGTGCAGAACTGTATACAAACAGCAAGAATGAACTTAACCCATACTATAATTTTCCTGTAACCTCCAAGCTGAAGAGATTCGAGCTTCCATGCATTATTTTGCATGAAATAAGAACCTTTTATCAGGAATGCTACTAGCAAGTAGGAATACCCAAGAAATAGTGCAGTCTTAGACTTCATAAAAAATAAAGTGAAGACCCAAGATGTGACCTCTCTCAGTGTGGACCCAACTTGTCAGTTTTGCATAATATATAGCTATACAGATATACTGATCTGGCATTGTGAGCTCAGGGGTGACCTAGGAACACAAATGAGGGTAGGTTTTGTTCAAGTGGGCTAAGTTCTATTGAGGCATGGTGGTGGTTTCATTCAATTCTGCCAAAAAGTTGAGTTTCAGCATTTTCTATTCTTTGATAGCAAGCCTACAATTTCTTTGATTGCGAGCTTGCAAATTCTTTGATTACGAGATTCTTTGATCATGATCCTGCATCATGAGTGAGTGACGAGATGGCCCTATAAAAAATTCAATTTTCTCAGCCCAGGGGTGGCATAGGAACACAAATCAGGGTGAGTTTTTTCTCAGGGGGCTCCATTCTATCAAGGCATGGTGGTGGTTCCATGTAATTCTGCCTAAAACTTGAGTTTCAGCATTTTTTATTCTTTGATTGCGAGCCTGCAAATTCTTTGATCATGAGATTCTTTGATTGCAAGGGTGGGACGAGATGGCCAGATTTTATAATACATTAGATAGGGAAATTTCACCAACCTTTAAGTTTAAATATCTCGGTAACGGTTTGGTCTTTTTACTTGAAATTTGGAGGGTGTTCTCAGCATGTCCTGTAGATGTGAATTATGGCATTTACATGTCAGAGAAAAGTTTTTGCAGAGATATTGCATGACGCAATTTACGTATTGCAGACAGTGTTTTGCATTGTGCTGATGGCTTGAAATTGATAGGGTACCTAGTCTTAGTTCATGGATGTAGTTTTCAGTCATTGTACCTGTAAAATGTTAACAGATGCAGAATTCTGCAACTCTGACGAATGAAAATGTCAAACTTTAACATGTTATATGTCCGACATGGTTTGGTCTTTTACATTGAAATTTGAAGGTGTTCTTAGCATGTCCTATAGATGTGAATTATGGTGTTTACATGTAAGAGAAAATTATTTTTGTGGAGATATTACGTGACACAATTTACATGTTGCAGACAGTGTTTTGCATTGTGCTGCTGCCTTGAAATTGATAGGGTACCTAGCCTTAGTGTCATGGATGTAGGTTCAGTTGTTGTGCCTGTAAAATGTTAACGGGTGCAGAATTCTGCATCTCTGACAAATGAAAATCTCAAACTTTTACATGTTATATCTCAGACACGGTTTAGTGTTTTACAATGAAATTTGGAGGGTGTTGATGGTACACACAGGTTTACAAGTTGGTGGGAATGCAGGGCCCGAAGGGCCCACAGTCCCATCAACTTCCACAGGTTGGTTGGAGAGCAGGGCCCAAAGGGCCTGCACTTCCACCAACATGAGCAAGTTGGTGGGACCCACACTCCCACCAACTTGCACAAGTTCTTACTTTTGTATTCTTTCTCAAAAAGTAAGGAAATTATATGTAAAAAACTGCATTAATGCATCATTTAGGGTTAAAGCATAAAAAATCAGTAAATCAGATCTTTAGGGTTGCCCTTCCCCCCCCGGACCTGCCCATCATCCCAAGACTGACAGCTGAAGGGGTGTGTCAGTGGGATTGTGAGGCCTAAATGTCACCCCATTCTTATTTACTGTGGCTTGTGAATGTAATTTCAGATGGAATGGGGTGACATTTAGGTCTCACAACCCCAATGACACACCTCGTCAGCTGTTAATCTTGGGATGATGGGTGGGTCCGGGGGGAGGGGCAAACCTAAAGGTCGCATTTTCTGACTTTTTATGCTTTAACCCTAAATGATGCATTAACGAAGTTTTTTGCATAGAGTACAGATAGATAGATAATCAAAACATGGCTGGCTCTTTCCCCCATAGGAACCATTATCATGTATTTCCCTGTATACCTCACCAATTAATGCTGTATAATCTCCCAATCAATGCTACATACCTCCAGAGATATGCAGCTGTACACCTCCCAATTAAAGCTCTACCTGTATACTGTGGGGAGAAACTCCCCTCCCCAAGTTCAGGAGCATGCCCCCAACACACAAAACCTAACAGCCAGAAATACTCTCCATGCCTCCCCCCACCACCACCGAGCTCCCCACATAAAAGAAAAGTTAGAGGCTGGCTGCAGGGAACACATGAGAACCCCTGCTAATACATAATAACAGACTTTCTCTTAAAGTTCCATCTCACTCACACACTGTTGCCATCAAGTAAGACTCCATTCCACTTAGTCCACCAACTGCATGAGCACTGATGACACATGCCACTCCCCAAACACAAACCATCATCCTGACCTCTGACACTGCTCCACCCTGCCACCAACATGCTGCACTGCTGCAATCCATGACCCCTCTAATGATCTAGAGGATGACTGGCTAGGACCCATTCCTTTTATAGGGGAACCCTACACTATGGAACAGGAAGGGACCCAAAGTGAGGCATTTTCTGACATGTCCCTACACTATGGAAACACATTGAGACAGAAAAGGTCAAGGCAAACCCAAAAATGACCCAAACCATTGCTCACCAGGAATCCAGCCTGGCCCCACATAGCATGTAAAACATAAAAAACTGCCATGTATTACATAAAACAAATGATGGTATGTGTAGCATACAAGGCATATACCCATCCCAAGGGACTAATTAGAAAATAAAGTCACTCGCCCTTCTGATTTGTGACCTTATTATCTAATTAACCTACCTTGATGGGTATATTTCCTTATATATCAGACATTTTCTCATTTATTTTCTATCTGTCTCTAGATATATTGTATACCTTGAATTTGTGGCACATTTATTTCATGCTGTCAGTGGGTTTTGTGATATTGCACTGCTGTGAATTAGGGCTTGCAGTTTTACAATCAGCAGATCAGCATTGAAACACTATAAACTTTCACTCAATGTGTTGCTGGCCTCTTCTAAACAAAAACTTGTGCCACGACTTTTTTTATTTATTTATTTATTTCAAATTCGGATTAATACCTTTGAGCTGGGGGCTGGTTTACAAAGGCTCCAAGTCAACAAGGAATACAAGACATTTACAGGTGATTAAACATTGCAGAACAGAAAGACATCAACTAACAAGTGGTATTAGCATGCAGTTACAACATTAAGCAGAGTACAAGAAGTAAGGAGAAACAGGACCACACTTCCAGAGAAACATTAATGCAGCACTAATTAAGTGCAGTACAGTGTTTAACAATCATGTTACAGTTCAGAAGGGGTGCTCCCAGTCTGCAGAAATGCATGTTTTAGCAGCCAAGATGAGGCTTTGTCAAGGGGAGGTAGTAGGTGGTGGAAGGCCGGAGGGGGAAGTGGGCAGTTGTGGAACAGGAGGGTGGGAGTGAGAGAGGGTAGCGTTGGACGGGTGTGAGAACCACTGTCATAGGCCATGGGTTAAAAGAAACACTGGCAGTCAGATTTGCTGACAAGAGCAAGAAGAGATTGAAGCCCATTTTTAAAGTAGCAAAGTCTGGGGAAGTTGGCAAGGTCTGCAGGCAGATCATTGAACCATTTAGGCCCACAGTAGGAGAGGGATCTTTGGCCAAGTGTGGTGCGTTTGAAGAGAACAGTTACAACAGTCCTGGAGGCACTCCTTGTGCATTTAGATGGTTGTGCAGGCTCAAAGAGGGCTGAAGTAGCCCTAGGCATAGACCCCCATCAATGACTTTTTCACAAGGAGGCAGGCCTTGTATTGGAGTCTGTGGTAGAGTGGGAGCCAGCAAGTTTCCTTGTATAGGTCACAAGAATGAGTCATTTCGTGTACTCCCAGGACCAGGCGGAAGGTCTTGTTGAAGATAGTTTTGACTCTTTTAAGCACTGTGTCTGTGCCTACCCCATATATGACAAGACCATAATCCACAGATGAGAGAACTGAACTGCACTTGGCAGAAGACACCAGGAGAAAGGACTGCTGTGTGACTGAACTTCTCTGCTGGGACTAAAGTAGAAGAACTTTTGTATTTGACCTTCAATTAAGGGTAAAAAAACTAACATACAAAAAAAAAGTGTGTGTTTGGGTTAACTGAACTGAATGGGTATCTGAAGAGTTATCTAGGTGTAAATCTCAGGTTACTGAAAGGACTTAATTGCTGTGAGGTTTAAATTACTTGTAGAAAGATCTGGTAAGTAGGGGAGCTTAGCTAGAAGGAAGCTACATTTAAAGACTGCCTTAGAAAGTTTCTGCTAATAACTGCAGAAGACACCAGGAGAAAGGACTGCTGTGTGACTGAACTTCTCTGCTGGGACTATATTGCCTCCTTCCCTCCCCTCACCCCCCACCCAAAGCTAGTTCTATTTTTATAAGCACAGAATTTGACTGACAACAGGAACTTCCTGTTTAAAGGCAGGAAGTGAGTGATCACAGAATCACCAAGGACCCACCATCCTAGAAGGGCAAGAGTAGCTCTCCGGCCCCCTCTAGCTGCTGGAGGTCTGCCTCTGAGCAAGTAAGTGGTCTACTGCGAAATATAGGATATTCGTGTCTCAGAACAGGACAATCAGGAGCTTAAAGGGCACACAGGCAGAAAGTAAGGAGAGAGAGAAAAAACAGAGGAAAGAGTAAGGATTGCAAACAGTTAAGGGGCCAGAAATAAGACATGATTGGAGTGGTGCAGTGCAGTGGCTGTGGAGCAGCAGTCTTCCGGGAGATGTTCTGGAGGATGCGGTGTTGTCCCATCTGCAGGCACCTCTCTGGGCTGAGGGAGGAGGTTGCTCATCACCAGGCTGAGTTGGCCAGGATTTGTGGGACCTCCTCTTCCATCCAGGGACCACCAGTGCCACTGCCGTTGCCTCAGAGGTTGCCAAGAAAGAGGAGCGGTTGGACCACAGTGGGCTCAGGGAGGGTGAGGGTGGTGGAACAGAGGTGCATCCCTCCCGTTGTACCTCTCCACAATTCCTATGCCATTCTGGCAAAGTGTGGTTCCTCTATGGAGGCACCCACAGTGGAGACCAAGGAGGATGCTGGGAACCTCCACAAAGGAGACCCACAGGAGGTGGCAGAGGACCCTGCAGGGGAAGGAAACAACTCCTGGTGGGGACTCCATTGTTAGGAAGGTAGAACTGGGGGAGGAAGGGGAGAGGGAGGTAAGGTGCCTGCCTGGCGCCATGGCTTGGGAGGGACAGGGAGCGAATCCTCAGGATTGCCAGAGCAGCTGCACAGGGGAGGGAGCTGGATGTCACTGTCCACCTAGGGACAAATGACCTGGCTAAAAAGCGATTGAGAAGTGCAGGAAGAGTTTGTGGAATTGGGGAGGGGCCTTAGTCAAGTAGCACGCACGGTAACCTTCTCGGAGGTACTACCCATCTATGGCATAGGAGAGGCTAGGGTGTTCTGCACCATGGGATTCAATCAGTGGTTGAAAAACTGATGTGGAGCTCAGGGATTTGGCTTCATTGGGGACTGGGGGTCCACCTGGAGTGATGCAAGCCTATACTGGCATGATGGGCTGCATCTGTCTGGGAGGGGAACCAGGATCCTAGGTGATAGGTTTAAATGCTTCATTGGCAAGCTTTTAAACTAGCCAAGGGGGGAGGCACTGGAAAGGAGCAGGAAAATCCTAGCCCAGCCCAAATAATCACTGTAATAAGTGCGGCAAACACTAACATAGAGGTGTCGATAGGGAGAAGGGCCTGGGTAAATGGAGAAAGTGACAAAGGCAAGAAGGACAGGGATGGGGCAAAAGGGAGTAAGGCCATCAGGAAATGGAGAGTAATGAGTACCAATGCCCGTAGTCTGGGCAACAAGCTCTCTGAGCTGATGGCCTTAATGGAAGAGGGATGCCTGGATATCGTAGCAGTCACAGAAATATGGTACACAGAGAACCATGACTGGGATGTTAACATACCAGGGTACATAACCTACAGGAGAGACAGGCAGGGGAGAAGAGGGGGAGGAGTAGCTCTCTATGTAAAGGAAGGGATAAAAGCAACTGAACCAAAGAGTAAACAGGGAGGAGAGGAGGCACTGTGGGTCACCTTGGAGACTGGAAAGGGCACCACAATCCGCACAGGGGTTGTGTACAGACCCCCATGTCAGGGTGAAGGAATGGACAAGGATATGATAGAAGGCATTCTTAGAATGGCAGAGAAAGGGGAGATACTGTTGATGGGAGACCTGAATATGCCAGATGTTAACTGGAGCACATTTGCTGCAGCCACATCCAAGAGCAGGGCCATTCTTGATGCACTACAGGTGGCAGGCATTAGACAGCTAGTTTCAGAACCCACTCGTGAGGGTGCAATCTTAGACCTTGTACTCTCAAACAGGGGTAGTGAGAGGATCTCAGATCTAGAAGTGGGTTGCCATCTGGGGACAAGTGACCATCAAACAGTGTGGTTCACGTTAAACTCAGCTATAGAGTCAAGCCATACAAAAGTGAGGGTACTGGACTTTAGGAGGGCTGACTTTGGCAAGATGGGAGAGTGCCTCAGAAAAGCACTAGCAAACAGCCTAGAAGGAGGTGTGGAGCAACAATGGGGAATTATCAAAACTGCCATCACAGAGGCAACAAGCCTTTGTGTGAAGCAAATAAACAAATCAAAATGAAAGAAAAAGCCACTATGGTTCTCAAAAGAGGTGGCTGTGAAAGTCAGGAAGAAAAAGATAGCATTCCGGAAGTATAAGGAAACACAGAAGGAGCAGGACAGAGAGCTGTACCAGTTAAGGCAGAAGGAAGCAGGGAGGGAAGTCAGAATAGCAAAGGCCCAAACTGAGGAAAAGATAGCCAACTCAGTTAAGAAGGGGGATAAAACCTTTTATAGGTACATCAGCGAGCGTAGAAAGACAAAGGGAGGGATAGTGAGGCTGAATAGAATGAACGGTGGGTGGGCAGAGGGGGACAGTGAAAAAGCAGGAATTCTGAACGAATATTTCTGCTCAGTATTCACAAAAGAGGAGGGGGAAGTGCTTAATCCAATTAACAGAAGCACTCTTGATAGGGGGGTCGATCCCAGTCCTTTCACAGAAGAAAGGGTTCTGCAAGAACTCCTAAAACTGAAGGTGGACAAAGCAATGGGTCCTGATGGAATTCACCCCAGAATTCTAAAAGAATTAAGGTAGGAACTAGTAAAACCACTAGCTACTCCTTTTAATAAATCATGGGAGGATGGTGTGGTACTCGAGGACTGAAGGAAGGCGGATGTGATTCCCCTTCACAAAAGTGGGTCCAAGACAGAGGCAGGAAACTACCGACCTGTCAGTCTAACCTCTGTGGTAGGGAAAGTGATGGAGTCACTTCTGAAGGAAAGAATAATCGAGTACCTAGAGGACAGTGGAGCACAGGACCTAAGGCAGCATGGGTTCACAGCGGGAAGGTCATGTCAGACGAATCTAATAGATTTCTTTGACTGGGTGACCAAAGTAGTAGACCAGGGAGGAGCTGTGGACATGGTCTACCTAGACTTTAGCAAAGCATTTGACACAGTCCACACAAAGATTAATAGTCAAATTAACCAGCCTGGGAGTGGGACCCAGGGTGGTAGCCTGGGTAAAACATTGGCTGGACAACAGGACACAGAAGGTAATTGTAAATGAGTCCACTCTGAAAGGGGGGTTACTAGTGGGTACCGCAGGGTTCAGATTGGGTCCAGTCCTTTTAATGTCTTCATCAGTGACATTGCAGAGGGACTGGAAGGAAAATATGCCTTTTGCAGATGACACAAAGATCTGCAACAGGGTTGATACACAAGGAGGTGTGGAAGGATGAAAAGGGTCTGGCAAGGTTGGAGGAATGGTCAGAAGTATGGCAGCTAGGATTCAATGCAAAGAAGCAAAATAATGCACCTGGTAAACAAGAACCCAGGGAAGAATACACAATGGGTGGGAGGTAGTAACAACAACAAAAAGGAAAGGGACCTGGGGGTAATCATATCAGATGACCTTAAGGTTAGCAAGCAATGTGAGAAGGCAGTAGGGAGGGCTGGGGGTATACTGGGATGTATAGGGAGAGGCATCAAGCAGAAAACAGAAAGTTATTATCCCTCTGTACAGACAGTTGGTGAGACCTCATCTGGAGTACTGTGTCCAGTTCTGGAGACCCCATCTCCGCAAGGACATAGACAGGATAGAGGCAGTCCAGAGGAGGGCAACTAAAATGGTGCAGGGTCTACAAGAGAAGCCGTATGAGGAGAGACTAAAGGAGCTTAATATGTATACCCTTGAGGAAAGAAGGGAGAGGGGGGACATGATAGAAACTTTTAAGTACCTCAGTGGAATCAACAAAGTCCAAGAGGGTAGCATCTTTCAGAAAAAGAGACTTGCAAGAACAAGGGGACACAATTTAAAGGTAGAAGGAGGGCAGTTCAGGGGCAATGTGAGGAAGTATTATTTCACAGAGAGGGTAGTGGATGCATGGAACAGCCTTCCTGAGGAGGTTGTGGGGTCTAAAACTGTGGGAGAATTCAAGAATGCATGGGACAGACATAAGGCAATTCTTGGGGGGTAGGAAGAAATAGGCTGTTGGTTAACTAGGATCTGCGGCCTATCCTGTAGGTAGGGAAATGGGCAGACTAGATGGGCCTAGCGGTCCTTATCTGCCGTCAAAGTCTATGTTTCTATGTTTCTATGCACGTAACAAGTTTCAGGGCAGCCAGTGTCATTGAGGTGCGGTGTCTGTATAGGATGCCAAGCTTCATGTTGGTGGACTTTACCAGTTGCTCAGCATGGGCAGTGAAGGTGAGGGTGTCATCAAGGTGAATCCCTAAGTACTTGAATGTATTGACTTAGTTGAGTACTTCTCCTTCGCTACTAAGTATATGCAGTGAGGACCCTCGAATCTTGCTCTGTGGGGTGCTGAAGAGCATGCTCTTTGTCTTTTTATAGTTGAGTAGCAGTTTATTTCGGATGAACCAGGATTCCAGTGCATGAAAATTGTGCTGAAGTTCAGAGCTAATTGATCCCAGGTCTTTCCCTGGGACGGAGATAACAGCAACGTCTGCATGGAGTATGGAGTGTGCAGGACAGGTAGAAGGCATGTCATTTATGAAGAGGCTGAATAATAGAGGACCGAGGATGGAACCTTGCAGGGCCCCTAGGTTTACTTCCCTGGGCTCAGAGATCATATTGCCAATCCTAACCCATTGAGATCTATGGGTTAGGTAACTATGGAGCCAGCTGCAGATTCCATTGACAATCCTGTAGAAAGGAGACATTTCAGTAGCAGTTGGTGATTGACTGTGTCAAAGGCCTTGGTGAGGTCTATGAAGATAGACCCCACCGCCATCTCTTTATCCAGGGCCCCATAAAGCTGAGTGGGGTACTCTACTAGCGCGGTGACAGTGGAGTGGTTTTGTCAGAATCCATGTTGTTGCAAGCAGAGAAGGCTATACTTGTGCCTTTTGTGTATTGACAGAATGTCCACTCTGTAACACTTTATTTTAAGCGTCCCTAACTAACTACTGTATAACTACAATGCAACTACTATGTAACGTCTGTGTAGTTACATGTAACTACAATCTCGTAGTTAACTGGTTTCACATTTGTGGTTTGGTGTAGTTACACAATTTGCATGAAATGGTAGTTACTGCAATTACTGTTGCTTCCCTTCTGCCTCAAATCAATTCTATCAGGCAAATGTAACTATGTGTGTTGCACTTTGCAAAAGCTGTTACACTTCCAGTTTAAATCAATTTTTCTGTTCAACTTTGCAACAGCTTTCACATGTGTTGTTATACTTCCAGCATAAATCAATTCTTCTGTTGCACTTTGCAACAGCTGTTACATGTGTAGTTATACTTCCAGCATAAATCAGTTTGTGCCAAAAGAGAGACAGCTGTGGCTGCATGTGCAACTACCGTAAATGCAATTTGTATAACTGCACACCAGAAAGAGTCCCTACTTGTGTATCCTTCAACACCCACCACCACTCCACAAAGCAGATAGGTGGTAAAGCATTGTATGTAGCCATGTCCCACTCCCAGCCACCCACCTGGGCCACAGCAGGCCAGTAGTGTGGATGCAGAAGAGTTGTGGGTCAATGCCACAGAAACAGCACATTTCTTAGTAACTACAGAACTGTTTATAAGCCAATAAGTAATCATGTAAATGATTTTTACTGCATAAGTAAACAATGTAGTTGTATAGCAATCAACTAAAGATACGAACATATGAAGATATGAAATTTGCCAGCAGATAAAGGCGTAGAGGTCTATCAAGTCTGCTCGAATGTGCAGCTAGCACCCCTTATTCTGCAGCTGCCCCTTCCTTCCACCCTTCCCCTTCATTGACCCTCCCCCTTGTCCTGTCCCATCCCCTTTTGAAGCAGTCCACTTTTCTACTGGATACCACTTCTGCAGGTAATGCATTCCACCCAGCCACCACCCTCTCTGTAAAAAAGTGTCTCCTCATCTCCCTCCTGAACCTTCCTCCCTCTAATCTCATATCATGGCCCCTGGTGTCCCTCCCCTCCCTTATTCTGAACAGCCCCTCTGTACCTGTCTTGTTTATTCCTTTCATGTACTTAAAGGTTTCAATCATGTCCCCCATCCCTCCTCTCCTCCAGTGAGTACATATTCAAATCCTCAGCCTCTTCTCGTATGATAAGTCCCCCAGCCCCTTGATCGTCTTTGTCACCCTGCGCTGCACTCCCTCCAGTAACTTAATGTCCCTCTTCAGATACGGGTGCCAGTACTGCATGCACTACTCCAGGTGTGGTCTAACTAATGACCTGTACAGTGGCAGAATCACCTCCTCCTCCCTCCTAGAGGATATACCCCTTGTAATACAACCCAGCATTTTGTTGGCCTTTGCAGCTGCCTTCCTGCATTGTGCCAAGTTGTTCATTGACCCTGTAATGAGCACCCCAGATCCTTCTCCTCCTCTGTCTGGGCTAGCTGCACTCCCCCCCCCCCCAGCAGGTAACTCATCCTTGGGTTCTTCATCCCAAAATGCAGCACCATGCACTTTTTGGCATTAAACCCCAGTTGCCAGGTGTCTGACCAGCTTTCAAGCTTTGCCAGATCATCCTGCAACCCCTGCCATCTCCTTAGGTCATCCACCACTGCTCCTACCTTGGTATCATCAGCAAACAGACTGATCTTGCTCTTGATGTCCAATGATATGTCTGCAATGAATATCCCAAACAACACTGGCCTCAACACCGAGCCCTGTGGAACACCGCTCGTCACTACCCTTGGATGTGAGAGCTCCCCACCCACCACCACCCTCTGTTGCCTTCCCTGAAGCCAGTTCCCTACCCATCTCACCAGCTTTGCACCTGCCCCTGTGCCTACTAACTTACTTCCCAGCCTTCCATGTGGCACCAAGTCGAATGCCTTACTGAAGTCCAGATGTAGGACATCTACTGCATGGCCCCTGTCCAGTTGCCTAGTTACCCAGTCATAGAACTCCACCAGGTTGGTTTGGCAGGATCTGCCCTGTATGAAGCCATGCTGTATGCTGTCCTGTAGTCCTTTGGCCTCTAGGAGGGCCACCAGCCTCTCCTTCAGGATAGTCTCCATTAGCTTACCCACAATGGATGTGAGGCTCACTGGTCTGTAGTTTCCCGGTTCATCCTTGGGGCCAGTCTTGTGGAGGGGCACCACATGAGCCATCCTTCAGTCCTGAGGTACACATCCCAAATGTAGTGAGGCATTAAATAGGTCTACCAAAGGTCCTGCAAGGACCTCTGCCAGCTCCTTCAGTATCCTGGGGTGGATGCCATCTGGGCCTGGCACCTTATCCACCCTCAGTGCCTTCAAACCCTCGCGAACTCTGCCCTCCATGATTTCCCCATCTGTCACCCTTCCCCTGTTTTTGCCATTTCTCCCCCCCTTGGGTGTCACCCCCCCTTCTCTTTAGTAAATACTGAGCAGAAGTACTCATTTAGTGCTTCTGCCTTATTGCACCCTGCTTCCACCCAGCCCCCTCCTTCCTAATCCTTACTATGTAGTCCTTACAGCTCCTTTGCTCCCTGATGTACCTAAATAAGTATTTCTCCCCCTTCTTAATGCCTTGTGCCAGCCTGAGTTCCATAGATGCCTTGGCTCCCCTTACTGCCCTTGTCACCTCCTTTGATTCCATCAAGTACTCCTCCCTGTCCTCCCCTCTCCCTGTTTTCTTGTACTTTCTAAAGGCAGCTCTTTTCCTCCTTACCTTTTCCATGACCTCCTTGCTCAACCAGCTTGGTTTCTTAGCCCTACCTTTCTTGCTCTGGGCCTTGCAGCAGGTTTTTGTTGCCTCCACTGTCCCCAGCTTTATGAGCTCCCACCTCTGGTTAGTGTCCATACTAGACTGAATTCTGGCCAGGTACCCTTTTACCACTTCCCCCATCCTCCCAAAGTTGTCCCCCCTGAAGTCCAGCACTCTTGTGCCAGATTCCACTCCTTCCTTGCCCATATCCAATGTAAGCCATACTAAGTGGTGGTCACTCCCTGACAGCACTTCCTCCACTGTAGGTTCTCTCACAAAGTCCCCATTTGCCAGCACAAGGTCAAGGTATTCCCTAACCTGGTTGGTTCACTGACCATTTACAGCAGGAAGCTGTCTTGGAAGGCATCCAGCAGTACATGCTCCCTTCTGTTCCTGGTTGTTGGGGTACTCCAGTCCACTCCTGGCATGTTGAAGTCCCCCACAATCACCACACTACCCTTCTCGCAGGTTCTCCTGATCTGTCCCACTAGTTCCCTGTCTAGCTCCTCCATCTGAGATGGCAGCCTGTACACCACTCCCATTCTAAGAATCCTATTTTTGGAATCCTGGATTTGCATCCAAAGTGACTCCGTACTACCCTCCTCCCCTTCCTCTCTTACACACTTTAGTCCTTCCTTCACATATAGCACCACACCTCCTCCTTTCCCAATCACTCTGTCCCTATGAAATAACCTGTACCCTGGTACAGACAGGTCCCAGTCATTGTATTGAGTGGCCCATGTTTCTGTGATGGCTGCAATGTCCACCTCTCCCTCTGCAATGAGCATCTGTAACTCTGCAGTTTTCCTCCCAAGGCTCCTAGCATTAAGGGAAACCACCTTCCACCCTTTTCCCCTCTCCCATCCTGCCCACCTTTACTAGCATCACCAATAGTACTTGCCATTTGTCCTTTGTCACTGTTATGGGGGGTAAGCTCATATGGTTTCCCAACCTGTGGTCTCTGCATGTCTCTGGCCCAATTACCACCCCCCTCTCCTAGTTTAAATTCCCTACTTCCTCTATGTACTCCTCCATCCTCTGTTTCAACACTTTCTTTCCCTCCTCACTCAAGTGTAGTCTGTCCTTGGCATAGAGACTACTGTCCTCCCAGGTCCCTCCCCACCGCCCCAACAGGCCATAGCCTTTAGCACAACACCAGGTTCTTAGCCATCCATTAAATTCCTCTATTCTCAGCTTTCTTGTTGTGCTGGCCTTGGGCACTGGAAGTATCTCTGAAAAAGTTACTGATCTTCCTGCCCCCTCACATAATTGTCCTAGTTCCTCAAACCTCCTCTGGACTATATCTACTGTCTTGTCAGCCAGGTCGTTCGTCCCAGGATGTATAATTAAATAAGACTTGTCCCTACCCCTTCTAGCATATTTCAGAACAGATTGTCCTACCCTTTCCACTGTCATTCCTGGCATGGCCTCCACCCAAATGCAATTATGCCTCTCCCCCTTGCTACCCCACCTGACTCCTCTTAGTATTGAGTCCCCAAGCACTAAAATTCCACCACTCTTACTCCCTGCTTGTTTCCATTCATCTTCCTCTCTCATTTCTGGCTCCTCTTCTTCCTCCTGCACATTATTTCCCCCTCTTGCCCCGTTGCAATTTTCCCAGAATAACTTCCCCCCACTCCAGTTTGGTTCAGGCATTTATCAATTACTCCTCTAATTTCATAATTTCCCTCCTCCACCTTCTTCCTCTCTAGCAATGCAAAACTATTTTCTGAAGACCCTTCACAAATGCCTGCTCCCTATCTCTTCATAGTAACCTGTTCTCTCCTTTCCACTCCATGACTTTTGTCACTTCTTTGCCTCCCCTCACAAGTCCCTATCTCCTCCTTTCATTTGTCTTTTGTCTCCTGACCTGGTTTCCCCAGCAATTGTTCTTCCTGGCCTGGGTCCCCTTGTCCCTGCTTCCCTTCTTCTGACCTTCTCCTCACCACTGTTGGCTTAAATCACCCTCCCTCATCTCCCATTCTTCCTCCCTCCAATATTGGGCTAAATCCACCCCCAGTCTGCCTTGCCTGTCTTAGTTCCTCCTGCAGACCCTCAATCTCCTTTCTAAGTTTCTCTATGTGGTTACACACTAAACATCCTCCCACACTCCAGGCAATTTTTAGAAAGATTGGTGCACTGCTGTTGTTGCAGCCTACCACCCTACCCATTGCTGTCATTGCCCTCCAGTGACACGCCACCCTTCCAGATGCAGAATACCAAACACTCCCCCAAGTCTCCCCCTCCCACCTCTATCAGTGCAAAACATTATTTTCTTAATTTCCCTTGCCCCCTTTGTTGTACACATTTAGATAGATTGAGCAACTGCTTTTTATATTCCTAACCTTCCTATCCACACTCAAAAAAAGACTTTAAGTAGCCATTGCACAACCTTCTTCAAGCTCCTACTCCTCCTTTCTACAATGCAATAACAATGCAAAGAAGTAACAATGAAAGCTCCTAGATTTGCAGTTACTTCCTTTCCACTGAGATAGCAGTCACCTCTTCACTCGCTGCTGTTCCATTCGTGGATGTCTGCTTCTGCTATTACAGGTGCATATCCTTTGCCCGTTTGAGGAAGTGATGTCAGAACCCCTGGTATAAAGGAAATCATGGACCAGGAGTGGGTGGGGTGAGGGTTTGGGGGTGGGACCAACCCAAGTCCTCCAGAAACAATCAGGTAGCTGAGGCCCCTGGTCAGACCATTAGCACCCTTCCCCCACTGTGCATTAACCTTTGCAGCTAGTGAAGCCAGCAAAAATGAATCACAATTCTACTCAAAGCCCCCAAAATAGGTTTTCTACCAAAATAAACAGGTCTCCAGTTCAAACAGCTTCACCAACAACACATCAAAATAGGCTTGAAATTAGAAAATATAGGTCTCTGATTCAAAGAAACAGCCCCCGTTAAATCACACCAAACAGATTTTAAATCTGAAGAAATAGGCCTCTACAAATGCAGCCTACTACACAGTGAAACAACAAACAAATAAGCCCACATATAGCCACCAAAACAGTTTTCAAAATTTCAACAGCCCCAAAACAATACCCTGCTAGCCCCTTAAAAGTAGTAAGAAAAAAGAGAAATAACCTTCTACCAAGTAAAATCCAAACAATGTAAAAACAGCAAGAAGCTACTGTACTGTAAAAGATCCAATCCTTTCCCTTGTAGTTCTTTCTGAAAAGCCAAAGTAACTCAACAGCAAGAAGCTACTGTACTGTAAAAGATCTGATCCTTTCCCTTCTAGTTCCTTCTGAGAAGCCAAAATATTAGATTGCCTGTTTATTAAGCAGCAAGTGCATGAGGGAATGATTTGTGAAGGAAAGCATACATCAGAACTACAGCATTGGCATTCAGTGTAAGTGTATAATTACACCCTTCTTTGTATGCTTTATTTTAAGTGTCAGTTTCTGAGTACGTACTTTGCAAATACACGGTAGTTGGGAATTAACTGTGGAAACAATGCCACAGAAGCAGCACAGTCCTTAGTAACTACAACACTGTTACACCTATCTTCTTACACTTTATTTTTAGTTTTAGTTTCTGTGTACTTACTTTGCAAATACATATTAGCTAGTCATTACCTGTGGAAACAATGCTACAGAAGCAGCACTTTACAATGTAACTAGAGCACTGTTACACGCATCTTCTTACACTTTATTTTTAGTGTTAGTGGCTGTGCACTTACTTTGCAAACACGTTAGTTAGGCATTAGCTGTGGAAACAATGCCACAGAAGCAGCAATTTCCATAGTAACTATAACACTGTTACACCCTTCTTCTTATACTTTATTTTGAGTGTTAGTTTATGTGTACTTACTTTGTAAGTACATGTTAGTTAGGCATTAACTCTGGAAACAATGCCACAGAAGCAGCACATTCCTTAGTAAGTACAGCACTGTTAAAAGTCAATAAGTAAGTATGTAAATGAATGATTTTTTATTGTATAACAATTTACAATTTTAGATTGCATGCTTATTTTTGGTTCTTTTTGTTTTGGTTGCACAGTATACAAGTGGTGGCTGTGGGATTTAAACCCAGTTCTCCAGGTTGCAGGTCAGTGCTTTTAACCACTGTGCTATACTACAGTAACTTCATGAGTGAATGATTTCTGAAGGACAATTTTAAGTGTCACTATTTACACTGTAACTATAGTATAACTACACTGTAACTGCACTACCATGTAGTTGTTAACTAGTTTCACAATGTGTCTTGTGTACTTACATAACTTTAAATGCACTGCTTCTGTGAGACTGACCTACACCTCTACTGCACCCACACCCCTATCCTGCTGCTGGCCAGGTGGGTGGCTAAGGGTGGGGCATGGCTACCCTTCAATGAGAGCACTAATTCTTCAGTACCTTAGACTAAACTGTCCCATTGTACAATGCTGAACAGTCATAAGATTGACTGACTGGACAGCATGTATATTGCAGCTGCACTTTAGTTGCTACTCTATTGTGTTTCAACTGTATTCTTGCACTTAACTGTATCTAGCTGTACCCAATATATTCAATGTATTTTATTTCCTGTATCTTTCTCTGTTAATGTAAGTGTATTATCTGTATTATCTATGTACTATCTTTATGACCGGGGTCATGCCTGAAAATGGTCCACTGAATCAGTGCCGCCCTCGAGGCTGATGCATTACGTGGCACTCACAGGTCAACCAGTGATGGTTGCTGGCTCCTCCTCTGCCCCAGTTCTGCTCACCAGAAACAGAGGAAAACAGATGGATAGAAAAAAGACAAAGGTGGGGCAAGGAAGCCCAAGGGATAGCTAAAAGAAAGGATGTAAAACTTAAAAAGGATTATGCTAGCCAGAGACCAGAGGACAGAGGAGGAGGACCTGAGGGTGCAGGCTTTGGCCCTGGCCCCTGGGTGGCCAATCAGACAGAGAGAAGAGAGAGAAAGGTAAAGTAAAGAGGAAGAAAGAGAGGTAGAGGAAGAGAGAGACCACACAACATCCTATACCCAGAAAGAATTCTGGAAAAAAGATGTTGTTTGACATCCAGGAGGTCACTGAGCCTGTTGCTGTCCCATGGGGACTACAGAATTTGGCTGAATCAAAGCTAGGTCAGGCACCCAGAACCTCCAGCTGGAGGAGATGAACAGCAATTCAGATGAAGACTCAGAAATGAGTACCTCCTGGCTTAAAGAGGTGAGAGCAGCATATTAAACATATAGTCTCAGACATCAATTCCTTCTGAAGTGCAGGTGTGCAGGAAGTCCCCCCTCCCCCACTGCAGTACAGGATGTTGACAGCCATCCTGGGACAGGACCCCCTCCAGAACACACAGGGTTCAGATTCAATGGGAATCCTGTCCAGGACAAATCCTACCCCCTCCCAACAAAAATGGGGAGGAGGAACAATAATATAAGAAGGGAGAGTCTCCCCATGGGCCCTCTCCTCCCCTCCCCACATAGGGGCTATCCTCCATGACTAGGGATCAGTCACGGCCCTCAAGACTGGACCAAGTCCTGGAAGGACCCCCCCCCCGACTGAGAAGGGAAGGACCCATAGGGAGTCCCTAAGGCCAGGGCAAGAAGCCCTTATTTCCCTCCCTCCTTCCTTCCCTCCCAAGGTAGGCCCTCTGTTGCTTAGTAAGGTAACAGAGGACTCAAAGGTACCAGTGGGACACCACCCACAACTGGTATCAAAGAAGGGGAGGGCAAGCAGGAAGGGGGCATCATCCAGGGACTGAGGCCCAGAGGGAAAGGTGGGTGGATGCCAGTGATGAATGGTAAAGATACACAGGAAGATCAAGAATTACAATAGGTATGTCATTTTCATATCTTCCCTGTGTCACTCTTCAGCATTCATCATTGTCTGGGTGAGTACTAGGCCTCCTGAAGGGGGCCCAGCACTTCCCTAAGGGATGTGAGTCTCTCAGCCTCTCTTGGGGGAGGACCACAAAAGGAGGAGACCCATTACAGGCCTGTTAGGCCTGTGAATGGTCAGGATGAGGCAAGGTCTCCCATTGCCTGGTAGACAGAAGTCGCCACTGTAATTCCCACCTCACTCTGCAGGAGAAAAGGTGGATCTCCCTGAAAGTGGAGGCAAGCACCCTACGCTGGGCAAGGGTGACAACCTTAACAGATGAAGCCACTCTGTCCACCTAATGCAGATTGCTGTCACTGCTAGCCTTGAAGTTACCTCGTTGGCATTGTTAGACACCATTGCCTGGTGCCTTGCAAGCTCCAGGCCTTGTGCAGAGAGGGCAATGACCTCTCTGGTTGCCTCTGTACCAGGCAGCAATGGTAGGACTTGACCTACAATTGACTACAGATGCCTGTTGTAGGCAACATGGTGTGCCTAATGAACAACAATGCTGAGCATGATACGCGCCGAGGAGAACACTCTCTGTCCCCAGTGGTCAAACTCCACAGAGTCCTCATCTGAGGGTCAGTCACGTACTAGGTGTCTGCCCAGAAGAGGTATTCAGTACCCTCACTCCTGATGAGGAATAAGGCAAGGTCCTTGAAGACTTATGGGGTGCGCAATACCTATGTTGGTAGTTCACAGTAGCTGGAATTGGGGCAGATGGGCACTGCCAGGTACAGGATGATGCCTCCTGAAAGGGAATTGGCCAGAGAGGGTCCACCAGGTCATCTGCACTGAATTCACAAAGGAAGACACGTGTAGTGGTAGGTGAAGTGGGCTCAATGCGATTTGCAGAGCAAAGGCGGATTCGCGGAGTGCTCTGCAATGCGAAGTGGAGTACTTCACATTATAATGAGGAACACAAAGTCCACTGGAAACAATGACTTTGCGTTACTCCACCTCCCCAGACCACTACTCTGCCAAATTTAAGGCGAAGTGCATTGCAGGCATGCACTTTGCCTCACTTCACTTTGTTTTTGAGCTACGAAGGCAAATTTTGCAGTGATTCATGGGATTTCAGGTCACATGGGCTCTATATTGATCTGCACAGCCTCAGTTTGGGGGTAGTATGAGTAGGAAGGAGTAGGAGACAGTGCGCTCTGATAGCTGTCTGTGATAGAAATCTTGTAAAAGCTGTTCAAAAAGCATTTTTGGGGGGGCTCCAAATTTAGTTCATTGATTGTAGGAAACCCTCCTGTGCTCATAACATAGAGCGTTTTTGTTTTTGCGTGGATTTTGAATGTTAATTTACAACATTGAGTGTGTGTGGTGAAAGACAGTGAAAGTGTGCTTTGGGGGGAGGGGCGTATCTGTGGTGTAGGTAGATTTAAGTTGGAGAAAGTAATTTCTTAGTTTTTGGTTATATTTTTGTCATGTAACTGACTGTGTTCATGTATACACAGTAATATTGTCAGTAATAGTTGAAATTGTCTTGCTGTTTGTTGTGTGGATGTGGTGCAACAGTTCATAAGTTAAGGTTTTTTACATTACAAATTTACAATACATAATGTGGCATAGTACTGAACTTTAGCATTTGCTACGCATTACTCGTTCAGCATCATACACAAACTGTTCTGTGTGTAAGTGTGTGTGTAGTGTTGCGTGCATCAAATAATATACCTTTTATTGTGCCACAGACTAGTGTAATTGCAGGCGCAGCAGTGTGAACCTGCTATCCACTGCAGCTGCCTGATTTTGTACTGCGATCGTGGTATCTGTTCTTAGTTTTGCTGCCTGTAGAGCCATAAAAATCTACACTGTCTGCATTCAGTGCCCCCACCCCCACGTTTAAAACATATTTTTACCAGACTGGACTGTTTTTGTGACCTCATCAGCACCACTGGTTACTGAAGTTGTTTTAATTGCAGTGACAGTCTCAGAGTAGTCTCTTATCTGTTGCTAAAGCCACAGTTGTTTATTTGGCTTCACATCCAGCGTCCCTCCAATCAGAGAGTGAACATATCAAAATCTGAATTTGGTTATAATATTGTGGTTGATCCTCCAAAATGCCTGCAAAGAGACGTGCAAGCAAAGCTGTTTCTCTCCATGGCGATGTTGGCAGTAAGTTGGTCTGTGGGTGTGGTAGTAGTACTCAGACACAGAAGTGCATTGCTGATGTGAGGAAAGGTATTTCTCCTGCAATGTTTTTTACAGCCCAATCAGTAGCTTCACTCACAGTTGGAGGAGATGTTGTTTTCCCAGCCGGTGGTGTTAGTGTTACTGGTGTTAGTAGTGGTGGAGGTAGTATTAGTATTGTTGCGTTAAGTTCTAATTCTGACCAGTGTACCGTACCCAAAAATATTGAGTGTGATGCAGTGCAAGTGAGTGGCAGCGTAGATGATGTTATTCTTCCCAGTAACATCCCAGTAACTGAACCTTAGGATTCTGATAATCATGTCAATGATAGCATACAATGTGATATTCTGTCCACCGTGGTGCTTAACGTCATGCATTTTTCATGCAGTGATTCACAGTGTGGTGAAAAAATATCAGGTGATGGTGGTGTAGATGCTGATAATGAATGTGATGATGGCAATGATGTTGCTGTTGTTGCAACATGCAGTCCACATGCTAGCATCCAAGCAGAACGTGTGGATGTGTTTGACATTGATGAATATGATGATGATGTAATTGACCCCAGTTGGGAACTGGAGAAAAAGAAATTCAAAGTGGCTGTGTCTGAGTCTGTTTGCAGGAATCCCCCCTCCCCGTAAAAACTTGTGATCTACTAGTTTTAGTTGATGATGATGGCCCAGTAATCAATATGATAGGTAGTCGTGGTGGTCAGTTGCAATCCAGGTGTGCAGTGCAGAAACATCACGTGCCCCCCCCACTTCAATGCTTAAAATAATGGACTTAAATAAGCCATATCATGGACATGTTAAAAGCAGAGCATCACAATCCCTTGTTTGGGATTTTTTTGTTCAAGATGGAAATGAGTCAGCTGCAATCTGCCAGGTTTGCCATGTGTGTGAGTGAGTAAAAACAGGAGCCACCTGGGCACAGGAGGACAGCATATGCATCTTAAGAATAGGCACTTCGCACTGTGGACTCAGCACAAGCTGGCAGCTAATACCACGGTGGGGTGTTCACCCTCGTCACCGGCAACCATAGCCAGCATGTGATCCCCTTCCATGACTGTTAAGTCCAGTAGTAAATTAAATGTGTGCAGTAGTGAGGTAATAAGAGTAGAGGATTACTACAGTCATGATGAAGTGGAGGACCATAATGACTTTGAAATGTTGTCCAATGCTGGTGAGAGTAGCAGTTTTTGTGGTGGTGGTGAATGCAGTATGTCTAGTGCAAGTGGTACATCAACCCCGGTTGGCAAATCTGGCAAAATAACAGCATTTCTGGGTTTGTCATCATCACCTGTGCAACCATCTTCATCAAATGTCCATACTCCACCCCCTGCCAATGCCATTCATCACAGGGCACAACCATTTGTGATCAATACACCCCATGTAAAACTCTTGTCAGCCCACATTACAGAGTGTTTTTGCACATAAGCTGAAGTACCCCCCCCCCGACTCATACAGTACAGTGTCATGTGAACTTAATGCTGCAGTAATGGAAATGCTGGCAATTGATCTTTTGCCCTTCTCCTCTGGGGAGAATTCTGGGTTCCGGTGTTTAGCTGCACATACCTGTCCAAAATAAAAAAATCCCATCCAGGACATACTTTTCTACCCGTGCTGTCCCCGAGTTGTTCTGCACTGTGTCCAACTCAGTAGGACATGCCCTTCAACATTCCTCTTCTCCATTCATCCATTTAAGTATAGATATGTGAACAAATGGCAAAACAGTGGGGAGTTCATATTTGTGTATAACTGCACACTGGGCGCAGGTGCCGGGGGTTGTTTGTGATGTTGGTAGTGTGAATAATCAGTGCAGTAAGGTGGATTGTCGCGGTACCAATCTTCCAGGAATTCAACAGCATGCAACGATTGCTTTGAGGAATGTGGCCCGTTCACACAATGGTGAGAACATGTTGGATGTGGTACTGACCGAAACTAACAGATTGCTAAACCCTCGTCCCTGAGAGCTGGGTTCATAGTAAGTGACAATGGGTCAAATATGGTGAAATGCATCACGAATGGTGGTTATTTTCATGTTCCTTGCATGGCCCACTGTTTAAATCTTGTGGTTCAGGAGTTTCTACAGCACTCTGATATAAAGGAAATGCTGATCATTGCATGATGTATCTGCTCTCACTTTTCAAGATCTGGAAAGGCCTGTGACCAACCAACTGCGGCAGTTGCAGATACAAAACAGCCTGCCTCAGTACCACTTGAAGCTGGAAGTTGTCACCCGATGGAACTCCACTTTATACATGGTAGAGAGGTTGTATGAACAATACAAAGTCATCTCAGAATATCTTGTTATGCACACTAGCTGTGACAGTTCCAGGGCCTCCAAGTCTACGATGACTGAACAGTGGTGCCTCATGGACTCTGTAATAACAATTTTGTGGCCTTTTGTACATGCCGCACAGGCAGTGAGTGGTGAGTCTGCCTCCATTAGCCAATCAGTTCCACTGCTGCAGGTGCTGAGGCAGACATTGGTGAATGTACAGTATAGCCTTGATGTTGCCGGAGACGGCGGTAGCAGTATGTTGCTGCAACACATGCTGACAGTATTCAACCAGAATCATCACATTGTGAGCATTCAGCATAGTGACAGCTTTGCCATAGCAACAATGCTGGACCCATGATACAAATGTGGAATTGCATCAGTATTGGAGAGACGGCCTGAACAGTTAAAAAATATCAGTGGTCAACTGGTGCGCTTGGTTCATGGGGCACAGAAGTCATGTGCCAAGGTTAGAAAACCTCAGTAGCATAATCCAGCTGAAGGTGTACCTGGAGGACCATCAAGCATATCCTGCAAGGGGAAGGGGACTGCAGTTCAAGGTGGTCTGTCATCCAAAGTGGCTGGCATCAACTCACTTTGAGAGGCTTTGTCCCAAGTGGATATTTGTGAAATAAATGATTTGGGAGAACAGAATGATGCATCAACAACCGGACTTAGTGCGGCACAGAGAAAGGTTGAGTCATATTTATCTGAAAACAGGCATCTGACAATAACTGAAGATCCTCTTTTGTACTGGAGTGGAAAGCTCAGTGAATGGCCAGAGCTGACTGCAGTGGCACTGAAGTACCTCACATGCCCACCGTCCAGTGTAAGTGTCAAGAGGGTATTCAGCTCAACAGGTGCAATAGTCAGGGATCGTCGGACAAACCTGTCTCCTGCAAACATTCATTTGCTAACATTCATTAAAATGAATGAGAGGCACATACCAGCACAGACTGCAACCTCGGTATTCATACCCTGGCCTAGTCATGGTGGTCTTGCTGATGTAGAAATGGAGCACCCTAGTGGAACTGGCAGTGGCTGCCTGAAATGGCCCACCACTGACCTAGATGGCCAAACAATGGAGAAAGAATTTCCCAGTGGTCAGACTTCAGACATCGATGACTGTGTGGGCAGCTTTCTTTATGAGGATGATGATGTGGTTAATGTTGGCAGGTTTTAACTGAAGTTTTTAAAATGTGGTGTGCCCCCGCGGACCACCACCACCAGGACTGATGTTAGCCACTGCCACCACTAAGCCTGAGTCTGCCCACCCCCCAGACCATCACCACCGGGACCGACGTTAGCCACTGCCACCACTGAGCATGAGTCTGTCTGCCCCTTGGACCACCACCACCGGGACTGATGTTAGCCACTTCCACCACTGAGCCTGAGTCTGTCCGCCTCCTGGACCACCACCACCGGGACTGATGTTAGCCACTTCCACCACTGAGCCTGAGTCTGTCCAGACCACCACATCCATCAGCCACAGACACAAAGCTTCTTAATATTTAAACCATAAAGTGAGTATGTGTACTCATGTTTGTTATGCTGTTTCACTTTCTTTAGTTGTATGTTTTGTTTTCTGTAGCTTTTCAGAGCTGCAATGATAAAACACATACGGTACACTTATTTTATTTCATTTACAGGGTAACAAAAAAAGGCTCCATCGCTAAAACTCTTTGGGAATGGTACCGTAGCTGTACTGTACAGAGAGGAAACGATGTAATATCCATGTAAAAATCCATTCTGGTAAGTATGAAGATTTTATTTCATCCATTTTATTGTTTTGGAAAGACTGCAGCAAATATTGCACACAGGTTGTGTTAGTTGATGAGATGTGGGTTTGAAATGTACCTAGACTTTAGATTGAGATTTGAGAACCAGGGAGGGACAAATGACAATTAAGTTGTAAGAAGTCATTCATTTCTTTTTTAAGGAAACTTTCAGATGCTTTGTTGTTCTGTCACACTGGCCTTATCCAAAAAAGCTCTTCAGTATCAGGCAACCCCCTCCCCTGAGCTTGGGCACACATGCAACACGCAGAAGTTGTTTCATTAGATGACCATGACCATTATTAACAACCGGACTCCAGAAGGATGCTGATGAAATCTGTGAAGAAGTAACAAAATAAGAAACCATTACAGACAAACCTGCGAATATGATCCCCCCCACCCCCCAAAAAAAATACTTACCTTCATGTGCTTGAGAGTTATCCGTTTCCAATTTCAGCCCCAAAAATTCTCATTGAGCACTGCAATGTGCACACCAACAGTTTCTGTGTGACCTGTGATGCAGAACAATACCATGAGTACATGTCCATGTCATATATATATACTCACCAAGACTACTATTAGTGTACAGCCAAAGCGCACCCTTCAATCCAGTTGAGATGATCACATTGCATTTGTTCATATCATCTGGCAGAACACATTGGACCAGCAACACGATGCTCACAGTCATCATTTTATACTGGGGTATGTGCTGAAACACTCTAATTTCACTGTGTTACCACTTGTCAATTGTCTGCACACAAGCAGGATGCATTTTGGACCTACAGAAAAAATCTGGGACTCTGTGCCACCACTGCATGCATGACTGAGTGCGCCATTAATTCTGGGGGACTTTGTATGTGCTGAAACAGTCTCATTTCACTGTGTTACCACTTGTCAATTTTCTGCACACAAGCAGGATGCATTTTGGGCCTACAGAAAAAATCTGGGACTCTGTGCCACCACTGCGCGCTTGACTGAGTGTGCCATTAATTCTGGGGGACTTTGTATGTGCTGAAACACTCTCATTTCACTGTGTTACCACTTGCCAATTTTCTGCACACAAGCAGGATGCATTTTGGGCCTGCAGAAGAAATCTGGGGATTCTGTGCCACTTTTGTGTGTTCTGTGATTGTTGCTGTGAGCTCATGATGTCATACTGACATTTTTACAATTAAAGCAGCATTGCAAGAATGTTCTGACAGCTTTGAATTATGTTTTTTATGCTACTTTACATTGCCACAGCTACCACTAGTTACCTCCGAGTTGTGACTTGAGTGATACGCTTCTTTTCACAATTTATGTCTGCTTTACTTACTTGACTACTTTTTTTCATGTGTGAAAAAAAAATGAACATGCCTTCCAATATTGTTCAGACTTGATTTGTATTTATTTGCAGCTACTTTTCACTAACTATTGTTCCGTGGTGTCATAAAACACTGCCGGCTGCATAACTGTTAATTAACAACAGAAGTGATATATAACAACTAATTGATGTGATGGAGAAAAGCAGAGGAAAACAATGACAAAGACCTGGTCAGCACCAATTTAAAAGGAATGCTCCTTTCATTATTTCATATGTGAAAAAAGGTAGTACAGCAGACTCAACTACTGCAAATTTTCGTATCATTCCAGTCAGTCAGGGTGTAAGTAAAGAAAGTTGTAACATAGTATTACAAAATCAGAGTTGTCATCAGATTGTTGCGCTGCTGCTTTACAGAGATTCACCACATTACTTAGTTATGGTAATGCACATAAACTAATATGTGGGGGCATTACTCCCACTGGAATATTTATTGCTCCACAGAGTGCAATATATTTATGTGAAAACCACCCATAAATTCATTACAGTGTGTCATGTGACAGAGGAATTACCAATCAGAAAAGCCACCCACATTCTGCCCTCCTTTCTCAGCAAAGTTAGGACGTGATGCCAGGGGGAGCGCAGTTGCATGCTCCACTATAGTGACTGTCCAGCAGCAATCCCAATTTTTCCTTATGTTATAAGGTTGACTTTGTGGTAAAATGTGGGAATGTGTCCACAAACAAGGCTCTTCTTACTGGAAATGTGCCCATGCGTTTAACCAAAAACTGACCATTATAACATAAAGAAGCATTCGGAAAGCTGCCGGACAATTGGATAGTCACTGTAAGGAGCACGCACACATGCTCTCACTGCCATCACGTCCTAACATTGCTGAGAGGGGAGGCAGAATGTGGGCAGATTTTCAGAATGGGAATTCCTCCATCATGTAACATACTGTAATGAAATTACAGGTGGTTTTCACACAAATGTATTGCACTATATGGTGCAAGAAAGATTCCCTCGGAAGGGAAAATGTTTATGATTAAACAACAACAAAGAAAAAACACACAAAAACAGTACAACACAGTAGTGGAGTGGGGCTGGGGGGGCAGAAAACAATCCCCTAACTTACTGTGGCCATGGTATGCCATGGTGGTCCAGCAGCAGGTGCAGCATTGAAACTATTTGCTGCTGCTGTTCTTCTATTCTGTTCACCTGCTGCTGCAAAGCACTGAACCGCTTATTGTTTTCTTCAAGAGCTGCCACACCAGGGCAATGTAAGCCTCTGTTGAAGGGACTGTAGCAGAGTCCACTGCTGCAGGAAATCCAGGTAGTGGGGGTGGTGGTGGAGAGGGTGATGCTGATGGCTGTGGTGGTGGTGGAGCAGCTGCTGTACTAGCCCTCCTACTGCTGCGGCAGTGATGAGGCACAACTCCCACCCCAGCAGCACCCTCAGCCACTGCCACAGAAGGGCCAGCAGCTGGACGCCTGGCCCCTTCCATAGCAGCCTGCCACTCTGCCCTGTGGTGGTTCAGCATGTGGTGTGCTGGCCACCGGTCCGCAAATGTGTCCCACAGTGGGCTATGGCACACCAGCACACCAAAGAGATGCCACACCACCACTGTGCGGTCTCCCCCCACAGAGTTAAAACACTCCCACATTGGGGAGCTGTTGGGGGAACCAGACACAGTCCTCACACCAGTCCCACCACTTGCATTTTCCAGGGCCACCTCCTGTGGCTGTGGAGGTGGCGGGGGTGCTGCTGGAGCCCCTACAGCTGCTGCTGCCGGTGGTGGTGGTGGTAGTGGTGGAGAAGGTGAACGCACAGCAGCCACCAGTGGCACTGGTGCTGCTGCTGCTGCTCCTGTTGCTTCAACATGGGGGGAAGCAACACCCAGGAGTCAGAAGCAGTCCAGAATGACATGACCACCCCACCCCCCAAGGGTCCACACTCCCCTCTGACCTCGCCCATGGGCCAGCGACTCGCCTTCTCCTGGGTCCATCCTGACACACACAAGTCCCCGGGCCGACACACACACACACACACACACACACACACACACACACACACTGACACTCACTGACACACACAGTCAGTCACACACACAAAACAAAGCAAAACTTATACAAAAAATTCACTAAGAAAAAAACATATATACAATTCACAAACTAAATAAAGATATAGCTTTTAAAAAAGCTGTTGGTTTTCTTCTGAAATGCAAGTGGCAAGGCAATCAAGCACTTTAACTCCTAGTCCCCTCTCACAATGCTTTTTCCCGTCTAAAAATGCAAAGAAGAAAGTGAAGCTGCTTCTCTGACTCACTTCTTCCTGCCTGGCTAAAGCATGTGACTTACAGTACTGTAAGCCATGTGATGTGTGGGTGGCTGCCTATTCTCTTCTCACTTTGGCTTACTTCGCATTAAGGCATAATGGCAATGCGAAGTGGTAATAATAATGATGTGAAGTGAGCACCTTGCAGTGCCCACTTCACGTTGTGCCCTGCTAATGCAAAGTGACCACTGCGCGTCCACTTCTCCAGTGGATTAAAAATTCTCTGCATCTCTAGACACGTGTCTTCCACTCAGTATTGCATCTTACAATATGGGATAGGTGCAGATCACTGACCAACCTTGATAGGAAGTGCTGATACTCTGTCTGATCAGCATTTGAAGGCAGATGGATGGAGGTATCCTCTTCCTTGAAGGAGGAAGATGAGGAGGCCAATGAATCTGAAGAGTCTGAGTTCTGCTGCTGGGGGGGAGACAGGCAAAACACCTGCTAGTCATTAGCCCTTCTCATGCCTGGGGAAGGTGGCAGCAGTGGCTCTGAACTACTCCTAGGTCAAGGGCCCCAAAGGACCCACATGGCCTGGGAAATGAAGGGGGCTGCAGAGGCAATGGGGAGACACACTTCAACTTATGTGAGCAATCTCTGCCAGGGCTAGGGGAGCTCACTGGTGATCTCAGACTTCCTGGGAATCCACTGGTCCTTGCAGTGACTGGCCATTCAACCAGCTCAAAGCAGTCATGACTGAGCCCCGAAGGGGAGACCAGGGCTGCATATAACTAAAAAGGTGGACTCCAACCCCTCCCAATAAGGCATCCCTTGAAGGGGATGAGGGAGAGAATAATGGTTCTGCTTTGCAACTCCTACTCAACTCCCAAAGGGTGCCTGGGGAAGGTCCCTGCCCAAAGCCCTGCCCCCTCAATCCCATCAACTTCAAGGTTGACCTCTTCCTCACTCCCGAAGCTAGGGACTGCTCCAATCCTGCAAGCCCCTGAGGGAGGTCACAGAAGAGGGAGACCCTGTTCCAGCACTGGAGGGGTGAACAGCACTGACACTGAGGCTGGCAGCTGTCCAGGCCCCCAAGACCCAATCACTATCCTCTAAGACCGACAGTCACTATTGGCAGGCCTGCTCCCAACCTCACCATCGGAGCTGGCACCAACCATAATTGCCAGCACCAAGGAAAGGGATGCCTGAGAGGGCACAGAGGTACTGGGCCAAGGAGAACCCTCCAACTCCAAGGAGTCAGGTAGCCAGTCCAGATCAGTCTCCCAATCATCTGGCTCTGGGGAGGAGGAGATTCAGAAGACCTCAAGACGAGTGGCCCCAGAAGTTTTCCCACCCACGCTGCCGCTTGTGGTGCTGCAGGAGGGCCTGGTACTGCTCATGGTGCTGTGCCAAGCACTGGAGCAGCAAACAGTCCCGGGATCGAAATGGCACTGAGGAGTCACCCATGCCAGACCCAACAGACATGGGCCTCAACACCTGGTGTGCCTGTACCTCTGAGGAGGTGACTGCCTGTGTGGTACTCCCAGCCTGGCCCCCGAGAGGGCCAGTCCATTACTCCAACACTTCAGAAGTGACTGTCTCCTTGTCAAAGCTGGAAGGGGAGGAGGCCCCC
Source organism: Neoceratodus forsteri (assembly GCA_016271365.2). Classification (NCBI taxonomy): domain Eukaryota; kingdom Metazoa; phylum Chordata; order Ceratodontiformes; family Ceratodontidae; genus Neoceratodus; species Neoceratodus forsteri. Next base: position 840,489,177 of record CM028131.1, read on the forward strand.
TCCTCACCAGTCTATATAGAACCAGGAGGGGACCTGGAAGAAGGGGAAGACACCTGCACTTAAAGTCCCTCATACAACACCACCCTCTGAAGGTTTGTGGATCGTGGTCAACTTTCCATGTGCAGTGTTCTAGTACTCCATGGTCCATGGAGAAGCAAGCATTGCAACAATCCATATCATGAGACAGACCCAGGCAGGTGAAGCATCATCCATGCCAGTCCGTGATGGATATCTGCTAGTGCAGGGACAACGACACATAGTAGGCAGTCCCACCTTGGAAGAGCACTTTTTGTCCCCATACAAACCAGATATGACTCATTGTAACTAAAATAATAATAAGAAACAAAAATTTTCTGACTTATGGGTAAAATTGAAAAACAAATGTTTGCCCATATACAGTACAATTAACCACTGGCAATTAAGAGAGACACTTAATATATTGTTTTCCTTTGAAATGAGCCCCACAAAAAAATTACAACCAAGCACATAAATTGCTTTTCTGGAGGGATGGAAGAACAGAGCCAGACGAGCCTGTGATTCCACAGCAAGATGGATGTGTACATCATTGGAGGGATGGAAGGGGCTCTGTACTTTCCTAGACAGATGGATGTGTTCATGCTGGTCATGAAGGGACCTGCATGAATAAGGATTTCATTATACTATCTTTAAGGAAATTCTTTGCAAAAAAACTGTATTAATGCACCAGTTAAGGTTCAGATTAAAGCAACAAAAGTAGGGAAAAATGGGTTAGGATTTCCAACCCTAACTCCCCACTCCAACCCTCCAAACAGGAAAATGAAAAAAACACTATGGTTTTCACTGTCCTGACTGTTGGTGAATTAGGGGTGGGATCTTTTGTGGGCTCTTAACCCTAATGCTAAGCCCATTGTGCTATAGTCTTGAAATGTACAGAACTGTGTTACCCGCACATGTTGCCAACAACCTTTTGGCCCTGCAGTCAGGACAGTGAAAACTGTAATTATTTTTCCTTTTCCTCCTTGGTGGGTGGGGAGTTAGGGTTGGAATTCCTAACACCTCATTTCCCTACTTTTGTCACTTTAATCTGAATGCTAAGTGGGCATTAATGCAGTTTTTTTTTTTGCAAAGACTATATATACATGTCCCATCCATGTATTACAGTGTATCAGTATATATATTTGTACAACAGATGTGGGTCTGTACTGGCCAAGATAAAACTACTATCTTATGACCAACTTGAAAGACAGTACTACTGTCTTGCAAAGCTGGGTATGTCACAATGGAACACTAAACCAATCAGAGAGCAGCTTTAACAATGCTGATGATATCAAAATAGTAATGTGCAGCACAAAAGCTAGCATATGTGAGATGCTTTGTAGATGCTTTGTAGACATAGTTGCTTTCTACTTCACAACTACCGTATTTTGATTGTATTGACTTGTACTATATTGATTGTATTGACTTGTACCATATTGATTGTATTGATTTGTACTGTACTGATTTGTAATGTATTCATTTGCTTCTCTTGTGCTGAGCCATTGATCAGAAAGACAGAGTTTAATTTTGTACTTTTTCCCTTTTTGTAACTTTTGATCCTTGCTTTCAAAAAAACACCTTCACACCTGTTGTACAAATCAAATATGATATGGGTTAAGAGTGAAATAATATAAAAATCTCCACTCCCCATGGCTTTGCCACTCGTGAAGTCAGGAAGTCAAGTATAGTTCATGAAGATATTTCTACTGTCTCTCTCTCTCTCTTTCTCTCTCTCTCACCCATGTCATATTCCATATATATATATATATATATATATATATATATATATAACATATGGATGGGAACTTTTCCCCATAGAAAAGGACATCATTTATTTCCCTGTGTACCTGAGACTAAGCTATCAATTGAAAATATATACCTGCACTAAATAGACAATTCTATATACATATACTAATTAATGCTCTATACGTACACTAAACAAACAATTAAAAGTATATCCCTACACTAATAAAAAGTATATACTATTAAAAGCACACACCTACACTAATAAAAAGTATATACTTACACAACATTAAACCCTACTAATAACACAATTAACACATCATTAGGAATCTAGCCAAACCATTAACAAGCTACAAAATAACCTAGAAAAGGACACACAAAACCCTCCCAAACCCATAAAGCCCCCCAAACTCCTATCTGCACTCACTACACACCATTCACTCCTTGCTGCAAGAGACCTTCAGGTGCCATAATGTGATCACAGACATGATGTGCATAACAATAACCATCCTAATGTATTATATTCAACAAACAATGGGTAAGGGTGGAACACTTGAAGTATACCCATCTCGGAGGCTAATTAAGGCAATAAAGCTATTTGCCTTTTGAGTTCATGGCCTTATAGCCCTAATGAGCCCCCTCAATAAGTATACATCCTTGTATACCACCCTTACCCATTATTTATTGTACATATATATATATATATATATATATATATATAATAGATAAACCACTCTGAGATGTGCGGTCATGCTCTGATATACGCACACCATGGTGTGCGTTGTTATGCACGAGGCCACAGGCTGAGTGCGTCAGCCACCCAAGGCGTGCATATATCAGAGCCCAACCACACACCTCAGAGTGGTTTATCTATCTCTGATATACGCACAGTCATGTAATGCTTTTCATCCTATAAAAGCCTCTAATTTTCCCTACCCATTTTATAAATATATATATATATATATATATGTGTGTATACAATGTATGTAGCATCCTCATCACTCAAACAAATGAGATATTTTGCCAACAGTCTAATCCAAGTGAAAGATAAATGAATAAATGATATTATTCACCCAGTAGGTAAATAACAATGTTGATTTTTCACTTGCCTACATCACACAGTCACACAAAATGTCAATCGACTTGCCTGACATGTCATTCTACCAAGTCACACAAAGAAGCTTTCCTCCAGTTACAGCCAACAACGAGCCTCTGTTTGGATCTAAAACCCTGCTCCTGCCACTGTCTTGGCTCCCATGCTTCAGTCAGGAGTTAAAAAAAAAGGACGGTCAGTATTTAAAAAACATCCTGATCTTTTTCTGTTTATGATGTGACCAATTTGCATGATGTTCCCCAAGTCACTAGTCTGTTATTTAAAATTAAAAGCCATTTCTTAAAGTTCTTTACTATGGCCACCACACCTCTACCTCACCACTGTTGCTCACTCACTCCCTCCCTGTCAAATCGGTGCGCTCCAGGACTCGTGGCTGAAAATAGGACATAAGGTAAATAAAAAAAAACACCCAGAATGAAATTTAAAAAAAAAAACACTGTCTGGTACTCGAAAAGGGGGGGCACGAAACCTTTAGTAGCAGGAGGAGGGCAGCATTTGTCAGTAAAACTGATTCAATCCAACCTCATCTGTAGCTTTTTTGGCCAGGGGAAAAGTGAAAATCTCATAATTTCCCTCAGCTGAGAGACACTAATTTGGGCAAAGGGAACTGTAGCTTGCACTGTATTAACTCTAAGAAAACAACAAAATTCTGTAGGACAAAAAAACAAACCTGAAGACATACATTGTATACATAGAACATACAACAGTCTGTGTTCAAACATGCCATTTATTTGCACTTGTGAAGGGGCAGAGCTGTCATAACTAACTTGTGGTTTCACCACTCAAGAGTTATGGTCCCACCCCTTCACTCATGCAAATAAATGGTATATTTGAACACAGACTATTGTATATCCTCTGTATATAAACTGTAATACATGGATGGGACATTTTCCCCATTGGGTCCATTATCAGTTATTTCTCTGTATACTGTACCTATCCATTTAAACCTGTATACCACCACAATTAAACCAATGAAAGCTGTATACGTACCATGTAAAGCTGTATACCTCCACAATGAAAGCTGTATACCACTGAAATAATATGCCTATAGAACAACACTACAAAGACTAAAACAAACAAATGCTGGGCCAATTAAGAAACTCTGTACATCAGTTAACAAACCTACCAAACCAATTGCATAAATTCCTACATCAATGAGCATGTCACAGAACACTGAAAAGACTTGTACTACAAACAAAAACTTATTCAAACCACAGAAAAAAATGCAGTCACTATGGTCTCACTGTAACCCAAATATTTCCCCCAACTCTCACTAAACAGCTATGGCCTTTGACACTTATGCTTTCTCCTCAGATGCCATGCTCTCCATGCTGATGCCACCAACTCTTATTTTCTTCAGATACCTTCCATACTGCAACCACAAAACCAAGCACCTGTCACTCGCAACCAAACAAACCACTCCAATCCCAGCCTTTACCACATACACTACACACATGCAATGTCCCTGACCGTAAAATGCTGTACCTGTCGCTCCTGACCACAGAGACCATGCTGCTCCGACCTCTCACTTCAGGCTAAGATAAAAGACAGGCTGTCACAGCAATGCCCCCTAAATAGGGGACCCTACACTATGTAAAAACAAATGAGAAAAACACTGCTAGACCGCAAACGCTAGTACACTACGGAACATCACTATGACAAACAAAGGGGGGAAAAGCATGCATGAAAATGATCACAAATTTGATTCAAAATTTAAAACAGACATCCTTATGTAGTATATGTAAAAGAAAGAACAGATAAGTGTGCCATACTCATGAAATAAACTAATTGACGGGATTATCCAGATAATAAAGCCAAAAAAACTGGTTAAGGCCATTGTTCTCTAAAGCACTCTGTCATCCTTCTTTTGGATGAGAAGTTAAACTGAGGTTGCATCTGCTTGTTCTGGTGATTGTTCAAGTGGATGTTAATAATCCCATCATACTTCTCAAAAGGAGTGGGGACATTTCCTCAGTGTCTAGGCAAAGTTCACCCATGCACTAACCTACCAACAGATTAACTTGGTTCAACATCATTCAAAACATCTGTGCATGGACAGCTGGAGAGATGGTTTGTAGTGTGCTAGTGCAGAATGGCTGCCATGGTCAACCCCAGAGGTGGCTGAAAGGATTGTATGGTATGGAGTTGTCTGTGAATGGTAAAGTGCTTTTTGCTGCTTGCATAAAAGTTTCTTAATAAATACACATGGAAACAAATGGGAAAGATACAGTTAGCATGAAAGACATTATTATAGGGGCACAGTAGTGCTCCTGTAGTTAGGGTTGAGTAGGGTGTTCAGTGTTAAACACCTAACTTTGCACTGCAATATCTTTGGCAGCATTTGACAAAATCAGGTGAAATTTTGCAAGTGTTGTCATAGGAGGCAATATATAAATCTGTGGGAAGTTTTGTGATGGTAGCTTGTGCAGTTTCTGAGATCTGCATGTCATTTTTCTGTAGATGTCTAATTTTTTTCCTGTAGTCAAAATTGTATTTTTGGGGGGACTTCCACCTACAGCCTACATGGAATGGAATTTTTTTTCCTCAAACTTTCAGGGTGAAGGCATGATGTCCTAAGGTACTGCCTTTAAAAGGTTTCATGAAAAAATATTAAATGGTTCCAGAGTTATAAAGCTGTAAGGTTTTGTGTTCTTTCTGTTCTGAGCATCCTCAGTAGGGTTCTTGGGATAACATTCTGATACACCAAAAATTATGTGTCACAAGACTAGTTTTGGTTTCTCACTACTTGCTTCTCACAACACATTTTTTTGTACCGTGAGAGCCGCCATCTTGTTTCTTTTCCCCTCAAAATACAAAAAACATGGACAATACATACATTTTTTAGAGAGAATCTGCAACCAAAATGGTGCATGGTCTGCATCAGAAGCCCTACAAGAAAAGATGCAGGGAGTTAAATATGTACTCTCTGGGGGAAATGGTGGAAAGGGAAGACATGACAGAAACATTCAAATACCTCAAAGGTGTCAATAATGTACAGGAAAATGGCATTTTGCATTATGAAGCTGGAAGGGGGGAGACTTAGCGGGGATGTGAGAGAATACTTCTTTATGGAAAAGGTCGTGGACATCTAGAACAGTCTCCCAGCAGAGGTTTTGGGTACCAAAACAGTAACGGGTTTCAAACATGCATGGGATAGACACAGGGGGATCTTAGTAACAGGGCTGGGGGTGCCAGGGATCAATTAGAGTCTATGGCAGTACAGTAGGCAGGGACCTTAGGGCAGACTAGGTGGACCAGGAGGTTCTTTTCTGCTGACAGCTTCTATGTTCCTATGACAGCTTCTATGTAATGGTGTATTTAAAAAAAACACCTGAACCTAGCTAAACAAGTCCTGTTAAGTTAGATCCTGGTGTTTGGTTTTTAAAAATTTGCCAGAAATACTATTTACTGGCCACTCAAAAATCCAGAGTGCCCAGCTTAGCAAGAGGAGCCATTTTCCCATGTTCTCTGTATGAGAATATCAGGACTTTGTTGAGTTCTGCTACTGCAGCTGGATTCCTGTTGTGGGCTTCATTGAGAGGAGTAAGCCACCAATCCCCCATTCTGTGTGTGTGTGTGTGTGTGTGTGTGTGTGTGTGTGTGTGTGTGTGTGTGTCTGTCTAGCTATCTATCTATCCATCTAATCTATCTACCTGTCTATCTGTTTTATTAAGCAGACCTGAGTGCCAACTCCCAGTATCGATTCATTCTCCCCCCACCTCCCCTCCAGTAGTCCCACCTGCCTTTCCTAATCCAAGTTTAAAAAAAATAAATAAACATGTGCAAGTGGAATAGGGTGCCCACCCCCTGTGCACTTCTCTGGACCACCCTTCCCCTCCAGGTCATCAGACCCCATTTCTATGAGTGCTCCAACACTGGTGTGCCCAATCCCACTGTTAGACAGTAACTTGAAATAAAGAAATGTTGTCCCTTGGTAGCTTTCTTTTAACCTGCAAAAAAGAAAATGGTCCTTCACCATTCTGACCAGGTCAGTCCGACCTCCCACTCAGCACCCACTACCCCACACACCCCAACCCCCCCTCACTTACCTGAACATGTCCCATGGTGAAGATTCACTCTCCAATCAAAGACACGTCTTGCTGTTGGAACCATCAACTGCAATATGAGAAACTAAGGTAAGTATGGTTCATTGTATTTCAATTGTTTTCAACTTTGATGCATAACTTTGCTATTTCTGCATATTTTGAGCCCACATTTTCAACATGGTCTTTTTGGGCCCTCCCCGACCAGTGGTGGTGGAGTTATGCTAATCAGGCCAGAAAGGTGTTTTCATAGCCACTTGGCAAAATCACTGTTTGTGCCTGATTTGATCATTTTCACTGCCCTTGTTCCTGAGGAGGGGTCATAAGAAGGCTATGTTGAAAATTCGGGGTAAAATATTTATAAAAGGCAAAATTATGATCATACTTTGAAATTTTGAATGCACGCTCATAATTTTGGTAATTTTAAATATTTTCACCCAAAATTTTCAACATAGATATTTTTTAACATCACTTCATGAACATGACAACATTTTACAAATCCTGGCCAAAATGTGTTTTCACACCTGTGGTGTGGAATGATTTTGTCACTGTGTGAAATCGCCTTTTGGGCAGCTTTTGAAAATTTTCTCTATCCCTGTTAATGGTGAGGTCTTAAGAAGGCTATATTGAAAAGCTTGGGTAACAATACTACAAAACAAAGTTATCAGCTTACATTGACAATGCACGCTTATAACTTTGATAATTTTAAACATTTTGATCCCAAATTTTCATAGTAGCCATTTTTTCACATCACCTCATGAACATATCAACTGTCATTTTTTCAAAACCTGGCCAAAATGTGTTTTCACACCTGTGCCATGGAATGATATTTTAGCTGAGACTTGGTTCTTGAGGTAGGTTCATATCAAGGCAATGTTGAAAATTTGGTGTCAGAATATTAAAAACAACACAGTTGTGATGGTGCGTTAACAATTTCCTATGCATCTTCATAACATTGGTAATTTTTAACATCCAATGCTGCATAGAAGGGTGGGGTCAGCAAGGCCCCTGCACTTCCATAGGCAGATGGAGTCTTCCCTTGGTGCATGGCCCAGATGGCCATGCACTTCTGCATCTGTTCAAGCAGGTCCCAAATGAGTATACAATTCACTATCTCAAAAAGAAAGGAAACTATTTGCAAAACACTTTCCAAAGTCTTGGCAAATCAGTGGTAGGGTCTCTCTTGGGGTTGTCGACCCTAATGCGTACCCCTCCTCCCAGCCCATAGCCTCCAATCTGATGCACAAGGTGCAGCTCCAAGTCACTGCCTCATAGTGATACACTCTTCAGAGATAGAGATGTATGTCTCACCACATGTTGCCAACACAATTTGTTGTAGCTTTCTTCACACAGGGCACACAGGAGATCATGTGTGATGTTGTTTGCTCACAGAATGGGGTGAGAATTAAGGTTGACAACTCCAAGGAAGACCCTACCACTAACTTGCCAAGACTCTGGAGACCCAAAACCCTAATGTTTTTCCTTTTTGCAGCTTACGGGGTAGGGTTGGGGAGTTAGGGCTGGAAACCGTGACAACACATTTCCCTACTTTGTGGCATTAAGTTACACTAACTAGAGTATTAATGAAGTGTTTGCAAAGAAGATAGACAAATAGATAGATAGATAGATAGATAGATAGATAGATAGATAGATAGATAGATAGATAGATAGAAAGAATATAGTATAACCTCAGCTACCAAACCTTGGATATCCAGATCTCCTGATTATTTGAACTTGAATATTGTCCCCCGACTCTGATTTGCTTAATGCAATGGACCCCCAGTTATTTGGATCCCTAGATTATCCAAACAAATTGATGTCTCCCGGAACATTCTGCTAATCAAGGTTATACTATATATTACTGGTGCATTTCTATTTTACATTTATTATGTATGTTATGATGTTCTGCCCTAATGAGAAGTAGCTGGCTGCAACATGCTGAGAAGTACAGAAGGTCATATGCTGTTGGTTCTTTCCATTGAAATTATGCATTTTCTGGAAATCCAAAGAGTACAAAAGGTTACTGAACTAGTTAAAAGGGAAGAAATGACTACACTTATTCATTAAATCTATTGATGGTCATTCTACCGTTAAGAACAAAGGGAAAAGAGGAAGAAGATAGATAAAGACAAAACTCCATAGGGTAAAATGTAAGTAATTTGATGTTATCAACCTAAAATGATTTGTTTATACCAGTTTCCTTGTGTTCTGTGTTTTACTTACAAATTTCATGGAAATAAGTCTGCATTTTTTTGAGTATTATGTCTACAAAGGTATCTAAACTTCAGGAGCTAAATGTAATGTATTAGGAAAGGTATGCTTGTTAACACAGTGGTGCAGAAAGCTAGGAAAATGTATTTTTAAATCACTGCAGTTATATACAGTACCATCTGTAGTTAGTTAGTTAGCTAATTAATTAGTTAGTTACATATGGTAACTGAGTAAACCCCCTTGGGATGGAGTCTATTTACGGTGGGGGTGATCTAGTCATAACACAAGACAAGACAGCAGTACAGATAAGGATAAGTGAGAGAACAATTACATTCCAGTTCAAGTAAAACAGTTGCACTTCCAAAGGTCAAGAAGGTATAGTTTACATAAATCTTTAAAGGACCTCAAACACATTGCCTCCCTCATGCAGTGGGTATGGTGTTCCAGAGTCTGGGAACAATGTAGACAAAGGAGCGCTGACCCTCTGAGGTTCTGAAATGAGCAAATGACAGTAAATTAGCTGATGCTGATCTGAGTGATGGAGGTCTGTCTGGGAAACTGTATGTGCTATTCAGATGAGGTATTAAGCTGAGGTCATGTTTGCCTGTTCTTGTGGCTGTGCAGGTGTATGTTAAAGATCCCATATCACTTCTCAAAAAGAGTGGGGGATTTTTCCTGGTGTTCTGCCATTGTTCTCCCATTGATAACCCACAAATATCTTAAAGCAGCAGTACTAGTTATCCAGCAAAAAATGTCATCCTACCTCTTTTTTAGCAGTAATGTATTCCTGGTATTTTATATTCAATCAGCTATTTTTAAGACTGTGTTTAATTACAATTTTTATAATTTATGTGGCTCTACAATAAAGATGGCAGCCCTCAGTGACTTTAAAAAACCTTCTCCCCAGAGAGCACACACTAACTGCACACACTGTATTTATAATGTAGGTATGTCACGAGGTTGCCAACATACGTTTCTGATGGCCAGCAGTACAACACCATCCTTATTTGCTTACATCCATGATTATTGACATGGCAAAAAGATCAATAACTTTTAAGAATGCCAAAATCCTTTATCTAGCCATGGGAATGAAATAAAGCAAAAAGATAATCATATATATTGATGTTTTGGTTTGTCCTAACTGCCCACCAAGTTATTTAAATTATTGTTAACTAGTACTGATGTTTTAACCTGGTTCCAAGTCGTACCAGTTTGCGCTTCACCCCCCACCCCACCCCCAGCGATAAGACTGAAAATGGGAATAATTCTTAGCCCTTCCTTTCTGTTCCACAAAAACAAATAAATAAATACCACAGTTCAGCCTGAAGTACCACTGGTCTGATTTTAAATTTTGTTTAGGCAGTATCAGCAAATTTCCAGTGTCCAGATTTTTCACTTTTGTCATTTGTTGGATCTCAGGATTTTGCTGCAAGATTTGTTTGCTTAAAGCTATGGCCAGTGTTTGAATCCTAAGACATTTTTTCTAGTTCTGCTTCAGTTCATGACAAAAGTCAAGATTTATGGTCCAGCCATCTTTGTTAGGTATGTTTTTTTCATGTCCAACAGCAGCAATATGACACTTAGATGGAAAAAATCTCACATTTCTGCAAGTTAGGCCTCGTGGCACATGAGAAGGGGAATTGCCATTAACATGCTGCTTCAGCATTCAGCATCAGATTGCATCAGTAGAAGTCAATAGCACAATATTCAATACATTTTCATTTTATTTTCAGTCATTTTGTTATTTATTGCTAAGGGAATCTGCATGAAAAAAAGGATCTTTGTTTCTTAGAGTTCTTATACCACTGATGCTTATCCTCTATCTAAGACAGAACTATTCTGCTTATGACATCACAGTCTGTTGCTTTAGAGATTATAGTGATGACACAGGCTGAGGGTTATCATTTCAGAGAAGAATACCCATCAGGCACATATGAACTCAATCTAAGGGAAAAAGATCATGTTTTCATGGAAAGGTTCTCAGTAGGGGTGGGCAAAATTCATTTGCATGCTTCACCTAGTCTTCACCAAAACACTTCACAAAAATCGCTCGTCTAAAAGGACACTGTCCACATGTAAAAATTACATAGACTTTGCTCTTGGTATAGGCAGTGATTGTTAAAAAAAAGTAAAAAGTGAAATCCTTCCCCCACTATCAAAACTGATTGTTAAAAAAAAGTAAAAAGTGAAATCCTTCCCCCACTATCAAAACACTGTATCTTCCTCCTTGCCTTGCAGCACAAGAAATCAAAACTAATACCTTTGTGGGGTATGATAATACCAAGGGATGCATCTTTTATAATTTTAGGTAACTCTACTAAACTCTCAGGGCTTCATACCCCTCTGCATGACTGGATACTTGTGGCTTTGATTGAAATTAAAAGATTAGTGCTGCTGCACTGGAGATCAATGGCTATCCCTACTACACGTGAATGGCTGGAGGACCTGTTTAAGTTGGTGGAATATGATCATATGGTTTATAAGGTGGTAGGGAAGGCTGGTAAATTTCAATAAGTTAATGGTCCCTTTTTGGATACTACTATAGCTACGTAGGGGTAGGCTGTCATCTAATTTCTCCTGGACACCCTGCTCAGGTTATGGGATGAGGAGAGGGACTGGTTGACTGCCTTCCCCTCCTCTATTCCTGGTCATTATTAGAGGATGAGGCCAGGCTCTTCTTATCTTTCCCTCCTCCTCCACCTACAGCAACCTTTAGTTTATATAGTTGTTATTTATTTTATTGTTGGGGTTTTATGTGTTATCTGGCTTGTCGATCTAAACTGTAAAATTAGATATGTTTCTAACTGTTGCTCATTTGTGAGATGTTTTTTAGTATTGTAATTGATAGTGACATTATTTTCAGTCCCTTGGATGATAATGTAATGGTGGCATGTAACAATACAGTATGGCATTCTATTATGCAACACTGAATCTGTTGTTAAAAGGGTAACTTTCTCTGACACTTTAATAGTCTGTATGTGAAGAGGGGATTGTATTATGTTTGCGTCTGAGATGTATTACATGTTTCTTTTTATGTATTCAGCTTCTTTGGAAAACCTCAATAAAAAATTAATAAAAAAAAAAAAACTAATACCCTTCCCCCCAAAACTACTTCGCACCAAATCTGGACCGGAAAGTTCCAACTACAGCAAGTACTAGGAATCAGCTCCTGGTGGATGCATGCATGCCAGGAGGAATTCCTAGCTCAGCTAGTCCACTGCCCAAAAAGGGAAGGGGCTCTGTTGGATCTGGTGCTCACCAGTTGTGAGAGAGTCCAAAATGTAGTAGTCCAGAGCCACTTGGTTCCACTGGTCATAGAACAGTGGTGCTAGAGGTCTAAATAGGGACCACCAAAGGGGCAAATGCAGTAAGGGCACTGGACTTTAAAAAGGAAGATTTCAACAAGATACAGCTCTTGAGGAGAAACACAGGAAGAGTGGGACAGGTAGATGGGATGGAGGAAAATGGAATAAATTTAAAAGAGCAATGACTGAGGTGGCAGAAAGCTCAACTGGGAAGCTGTCAAAGGGAAAAAGGGCAAGGGGTTCAAATAATTCACAGCTGAAGTAAAGACGGTGGTAAGAGCCAAAAGGAAGGCATTTCTGGAGTACAAAGGAAGCCAAAGGAGGGAGAATAGAGAGAAGTACCTGGAGGCAACAATGGCCACTTCACCACATGTTTGACAGTGAAGTTTTACTTTGCAACATCTCAGTTCTCACTACTTAATGACTTGAATGGTTTGAGATTCCATGATTTTGGAAGGTTGAGTGATTAACTTCTACGGATGTTAGCTGTCGCTTAGTTTGCCAGTGCCCAGATTCTCTCTTTACCCCTCATGGGAAATCTATCCCTAGGTCTCAACATGCAAGGCAAAAAAGATCATTTCTGGAACAGTTGCCTCTTGGAGGGAAAAGACTGAATGGAAGATTTTAATCACGGCAAGCAGCTGCCACTCCAACTGCCAAATCCTGTGCCTGGCTTTAAAACATAATTAGAGGCAGACAAAAAGCCAGCATCAGGATGCAGTACAAACTTGTTTTCATTTATTTAAACACAAAATATACACCTCAGTGTTAGAACAAACAGGAGTTTCCTGTTCGCTCCAACACTAAGCTGTATATTTTGTATTTAAAGAAACGGATACAAGTTTGTACTGCATCCTGGTGCCAGCTTTTTGTCTGCCTCTAATTATGAAAGATTTCAAGTGGTCGCCTACCACAGAGACAATAGATGCCTTGAGAGTAATGGGTAACATTGTAAGTGCTCCACATTGAGGAGTATGCAGTGGAGTCACAGCTCAGTGCCATCAGGGTGATGTTGAAATGGGCACCAGTAAGGAGGGAGTTGTAACAGGAAGTGGGGATGAAAATGCATAAAAGGGAAAATTAGAGTGTGTAATGAATTGTCTTTCTTTCTTTACAATTAATGTTTACTTATTTTGTAAATGTAAACAAGTACAATACATCCTTGAGAGGGAGACAGCATTGGAATAATTGGGCAATATTACATGCGGATTCTGACCTCCAAGTCCAATTGTTACACATATGAGGGAATAACTGTAAACAGCTGTGTGTAGTAATACACCTCTTTCAGCAAACAAAATTGCAAAGGCCTATGTACAGCAAGACCATGAACTGTTAACCAAACCATGTAACAAAAAGAGCATATCTTGCATTATAAGTCACATAGTATGAATATTAGTCCATGAAAAAAAGAGATACATGTCACATAACTGGAATTTCCTAGCAATAAACTGAGATACAGTTTCAAATAGCTCTTATGTTCCCAAAATGGCTCAAACATTATATTGACTACAGAGAAAAATGATAATTAATATGCTTTATAGTGAACTTTCTATCTAACCCTAGTGGGCAAGTCCACCTGTGTCAGAGTAAGACACACTGGCCATGATATTCAAAGGCTTATTGCAATCACAAAACAAGTAAGCAACCCACTAATGACACTTTGTGTCCCCAAGCAGGGAAATATCACAAATGGCCTTATTGGATGGCATGGTTAGTGAGTCAATTTGCGACTGACCCTAACCCGTGCTGGTGCAGCTGTGCAAAGCAACTGATAGTCCCTTGCATACAGGTATATGGCATGCGGGTGGGTTTGGAGAGGCAGTAACTATCCGTTAGTGCTTCCCAAATTACCTTCTTACCAAATTTTGTCTTCTGGTCTACAACCCCCTTACCCTCCCAAACATTTCAGTCATGTAATGAACTACCAAGTCCCTGATGTCCAGTGGTACCCCCACCCCTGCTCACCTGGTTGTGATGTGTAAAACATGTCCCTATGTACAGTGATCCCCCCACCAGTGTAATAATAAAATTATTCCTGGTGTCCAATGATCCCCCCTCCCCAATCACATGCTCAGTAGTTATATAACCTGTCCCTGGTGTCCAGTGGTTCCCCCTACCTCCAGTAGGCAAGCACCCCCCACCCTATTCCACCTATCTGATCTCACTGTTGCCACCCTATGGTCCCACTCCCATCATAGGAACCCCATGATGGTGACCAGTACAGTCCCTCTTCGGCTGGCCACTGACTAAATGATAGGGCATGAATATGATCCTAATGTAGAAACAGCTGTTTCTACAGGTAGGGTTTCAAGTATGCCTTGTCATTCAGTTGTCAGTCAGCTGTGGAGGTGAGTGGAGCTGTGCCAGTCACAGTCAAGCAGGCAAGCCCACAACAGAAGGTTGGCCTATGGGTGGCAGCGAGACTGATGGGATGAGGTGGAGGTGGCTTGCCTACCAATGCAGAAGGATGGCTAGCCACCAGGGAAAGGGTATATAACTACAGGGCAGGTGATCATTGGGGTGGGGGGACCACTTGACATGAGAGACAGGGTATATAACTATCAAGTGGGTGATTATGGGGTGGGGTGACCACTGGACATCAAAGAAATACTTTAATATTTACAGCATGGTGATTGGAAAGGTGGAAGTCTAGTGGACACCAGGTACAAAGCAACAGGTTTTCAGCAGCCCTGACAGGCACTTTGTGAAGAGGGTTGCAAACTGTGTTTGCTCCAGGTGTGTAATGAAGCCCTAATGGGATGCAAATAACCCTGTAAGGCTTTGCTAGTTTAATGGAGTCATTTACATACTGAAGTATAAATGTGAAAGATTGCTCCAGATGCACAATTTTCACTTGTGGGCCCTCACAAATTGATTGCTCCTTCCAGCCCCATAACCCCTATTGGCCACATACCTCCTTTGGCCTGTAGGGTGCTGGGGTTTGCTGGCACAATTGGGATAGTACCCGGACAATATATTGGAAGATGTCTATAGCACTCATAGTGTGCATCAGTGTTTTCCAATATACCCGTGGTTTGTTCCAGGCACTAATTTGCTCATGGAGTAATTTTTATCAGGCCCAATCCAGGCTCCTTAAATATTCTGGCCATAATGTTTAAACTTCAAAACCTCAGACTGCTATAACTCAGGAACAACCAGGTCCTAATTTAAATTTATAAAAGCAGTATGCAGTGTACATAAAAGACACAATACACTCAGCTGACCATGGCATGTATTTGTGCCTCATTTGCACAACTACTATATTAGCAGTAATGAATAAAATGTAAAATAGTTATAATTATTAGGGTTGTACCACCACAGGGATATGAAAATCTACATTCCTACTTCTAGCATTGCATCGACAGCCAGCCTATCACATGCAGTAAAGGCTGACAATGCCAAGTATGTAGCCACGCAGTCTCTGCCATCTTCAAAGCAAAGATAAAGAGGAGGAAAAAAATTTAATCAAAATAAATAAGAGTGTAATTTAAAATGTTCTCAGCCCTACTTTTTTTAACTTCTGCCTATGAGGGAAGCCATAAATGCCGAAAGAAATATTTTCTTTTTCAGAACTGTTCTATGAGGCTTGGTTTTAAGAAAACAATGGGGCCAAACTTTCAAAGGGTGGTAAAGGGCATGTGTCAATCCCTGCACTACAACACTTTACTCCCACAGCTATGCTATTCACATGTGCCACAACTACACATGATTTTCAAAGCTAGCACACAAGGTCCATAAAAACAGTCACCCATGTTGATGCACACTAGATTGCAAAAAGATGGTCTAACTTGTGTCAGTTGCTGCATGGGATGGAAAATCCTCTTAGATTGTCACAAGCCTGGTGTGTCATATCTTTGGTGCACTTGAGGCTTGTAGCAATCTTGCCTATCTGAAAATCCAGCCCATGGTCTCTCAAGTACTTACTTGATGCATTGCACCAAAGGAGTCCCTTTTCCGTGGAGATAAAGAAATAAAGTGGCCAATTCAGACAGAAAGAAATTTAACTTTTCAAAGTTTTGCCAAGGGGCAGGGCAGGTGGATGTGCACTGGACATTGTTGGTCTGTTTGTTTGTTTGTTTTTTAAATAAAATGAGAGTGCGTACACCATGACTAGCCCCAGCCCAGAAAACTTGGCATTTGTCTGTGACATAAATATAGTACTGCAAAGTCCCCTCAGTAGACTAGTTTAACGTGTAAACAGAAAGAAGTTTGAAGTTTAAGTCTTAATTTGCAAAATCACAACCATGTCCATTCTGGTTTCAACCATCTTCTTCCTCATCTGAGTCCCATATGTCATTCGACTCTCAAAGCCTTTCTTTACCTTTTCAGGCTTCTCACCACCTTCAACCAGGTCTCCAAACTGATAGATTTTGTGAGAATATATATTTCTTCCACTGGCATTAAGAAAGTGTGATTAATGCCAGAGCTCCTGAAATCCAACTCTTAGAGCATTGAAGCCCTATCAGCATTGTCTTGTAGAAAACTCAAATTGCTGAAATAATGTATTTGCATGCCATCCTCTAGGCAAACAAAATGTCTCTTACTTGTCATCTGTTTCAAAATGTGGTCTATAACATGAGTCCCAGGCAAGACCACCAAGGCAGTTTGAGACAGATCTGGAATCTCCAGTCATCTGCAAGGGGTAAAACAATAAGCCCTCAGAAAGGAGTTAACCTATTCAAAACCTAATGTGGATATAAAAAGTTCACAAACATGACCCCATAGGTTCAGACCCTCTGCTGACTTGGGGATACCCAAAATGCAAATGTTCATTGCTCCAGCACCATTTTCAAGGTGCTCGAGTGAAATCAAAGGAGTTTATTTTCCTTGATGATCCACAATACTGCCATGGAAGATTTATTAGCAGATTCAGTGCCTTCGTGGGCTTCCATTTTCACTGCATGTATCATGTTTCAAGCAGGGTAACATGATTATTTAAAGCCACCACTTGTAGCATGAGTTTCTTGCACTGCTTTAAGTATGGCCCTGTTTGCTTGCATACCATGCCTGGTCCACTGAAGTGCTCAGATCTAGCAGCTGGGACCCTTTCCCTATCACAGGTGCATGAGACAGGTCTTTCTTCCATTGTCCCTGGTCTATGAAGCCTAGGTTTATACTCAAGGTAGAAATCAATGATATTGACCAAATAATGTAAAGCTTACTTTTCTTCAAGTTTTTTTTTTTTTTATTATTATTATTTATCTGCCTGCTGCGGTGACTACCAGTGGGGGCATCCAGCTGCCGGCCCTGCCTTCTGGGAGAGCACCAGGATCACTCACATGATAGGGGATCCTGCACGGTCGTCACCGGTCCACTGAAGGGTCTCCCCATACCCTATCCAGCCAGACTGGCCCCAGACCCCCCCAGTGCGATTCCACATGAGTCCTCCCAGCAAGGTAGGGTGTAGCCATCAAGCTGCATGGTCATGCCCAGCCATTTTCCACCTAATTTGACCCCACAGGAGCACAGACGTGCAATGACGTTCAGGCAGTATGTGCTGACATCCGCCGTGCTCCCTCCTACATATCCACCAGCCTGTAGTGACACTGGGCATCCCCAGGGACCGCTACAGCATGATGGATTTCCTCAGCCCTCCCCAGGATCAGGACAGCAGTCTACAGATGCTCAATCCTGATCCTCCCCAGCTGACCCACCGATGACTTGAGTCCATTCTTGAACCTGGGTCGCCGGTGTGGCGTGAGGTGTGGCGTCCAGCACCTCAACCCTCAGTGCCACCGGGACAGCTACTTTTTTAAGTTTTTAAAATTTAAAAGTTTGTTTAAAGAGTTTGCATTAGACTGGTTAAAAATCCAGCCCTATATAACTGAAACAATATTGCCTAATGCAAATGAAAATGCAGATGAACTGATGATAAAGTGATGTGCCAGGCTAGGCTATCTGGACATCCCTAAGTAGGATACACAAGCCATCTTTGGCCAACAGTGCTGTTGCCTAAGGCTCAAACTGGAATACTTGGTGCACCAGGCAAGTACATTAGGTAAAATTGCTTGGCTCACTTGACAAATGGCTAACAATGAGATGGTGCATTAAAACTACTGAAGCTGAAAGAAACAGAATATGTGAAATACTTATAATTAGGGCTTCTTTTTGTAGGTGTGTGTTGATGCAATGTATCAAGAAAGTACTTAAGCGTGCATGGTTCTTTCAAAGCCAAACCCAATGAAACAGTTCTGGAACAAATATTTTTTTCAATTTTTGTGGTGTCCCTCATTCGTAAAAGTTAAAGAGTATGGCTGTATAAAATTTGAATTATGCTGGCAAATTTTAGGCAGAATTACTGATTCAGCTTTCACAACAATTCACAGATTTAATTGGATAATTCCATGAAATATTACAAATACGTAAACTACAGAATTTGTAAAATTAAATTCTTTGTAAACTGTTGATTTTTTCCCATTGGAAGCTGAAGAATTATTTTCAGTGAATGTTAATGGCTTGATAATGTTTTTCCCCTCAGTTTAAGGCATATTCTATGTAGTCTTGGAATTTATGTAAAGTACAATGGATCAGATGTATGTAAAGTACAATGCATCAGATACCAGAGAAGTGAGACTGGCACAGGGAAACAAGGACGGGGAAAAGAACTTCTTCAGATACATTAGAAGAAGAAACAAAGACCAGATTGTGAGGATTAAGAAAGATGGGGGGTGGTGGAGAAGGGGGAGGACCAGGCAGAGGCACTGAATAAGCACTTCTACTTTGTGTTCATGAAGGAAAGAGGGCAGCAGATACCCCATGGGAAGAGTGGGTGGGGGGGTGACTGATATCAGAATTACAGAGGACAGGGTACAGGAGGGACTAAGGGCACTGACGGTGGACAAGGCACTGGGGCTGGATGGCATTCACCCTAGGGTACTTAGGGAGCTAGCGGAGATCCTGGCAGGAACACTGGCAGACCTGTTCAGCATATTACTGGACACAGGATGTGTACCACAAGACTGTAGGATGTCCCATGTTGTGCCCATTCATAAAAGTGGTCCGAAAGATGATCCAGGCAGCTATAGACTGGTGAGTCTCACTTCAGTCATGGGGAAACACATGGAGTTAATCCTAAGAGAGGCTAGTGACATTTCTGGAAGACAATGGACTCCAAGACAGCCATCAGCATGGTTTTGTATCAGGCAGATCCTGCCAGACAAACCTAGTCGAGTACTACGACTGGGTTACCAGGGAACTGGACAGGGGCCATGCAGTGAACTTGGACTTGGACTTCAGCAAGGCATTTGACTCGGTGCAGCATGAGAGGCTGGGAGGAAAGGTGGAATACACTTGGGTGGAGAGAAAAATTGTCAACTGGATCATTAACTGGCTGAGGGTTACGCAGCAAAGGGTCATGGTGGGGGAACTCTCATCACCAAGGTGTCCCAGGGTTCAGTACTGGGCCTGGTGCTCTTCAGGATATACATAGCTGATATCTCAAACAGGATCCGGAGTAGGATCAGTCTGTTCACAGACAATACTAAGATTGGTGCAGTGGTAGATGACATAGAGGGGTGGAGGGGGCTGCAGGAAGACCTGACCAAACTACAGGAATGGTTGGAGACATGGCAGTTGGGGTTCAACGCTAAGAAGTGCAAGGTACTGCACTTCAGAGCAAGGAACCAGGGGATGAAATATCAGTTGGGAGGAGCACAGTTGGAAAGCACAGTAGAGAAAAAGGATCTAGAAGCACTAATAATGGGGAGTATGAACCACTCAACTCAGTGCAGGAAGGTGGCTGAAAGGCAAACAAGATGCTGGGGTGCATAGTGAGGGGAATCTCCTCCAGACACGGAAAAGTGATCCAACCCCTGTACAGGTCACTGGTCAAGCTGCACCTGAAATACTGCATGCAGTACTGGCATCTATTCCTGAAAAGGGACATCAGATTGCTAGAGGGGGTGCAGTGTAAGGCAATGAAGATGATACAGGGACTTGAAGAGAAATCCTACGAGGAGAGGCTGGGAGAGCTGCAAATGCATTCCCTGGAAGAGAGGGGGGATAGGGGGATATGATTGAAACCTTTAAGTACTTAAAGGGTATTAACAGAATTAATACAGAAGGGATTCTTCAAATCAGAAGGGGAGGGACACAAGGGGGCATCAGCTGAGATTGGAGGGGGGAGATTCAGGAGGGAAATCAGGAGACAGTTTTTCACAGTAAGAGTGGTAGATAAGTGGATAACGAGGTCGTATCGTGTAGAATAGTGGGAGGGTTTAAGAGAGGGTGGGACAAAGTAAAGGGAGCTGGTTATATGGAGGGGAGTGGAGGGTGGGGCAGCTGCAAGCTGAGGGGGCTAGCTGCACAGTCAAGCAGACTCGATAGACTATGAGGCCTGTTTCTGCTGGCATTTCATATGTGTGTATGTCTAAAGACCCCCAAAACTGGTGCAGCTGTGGGGAAAAACGTGCACAAGTGGGTCTTCACTTGCAGAGCCACAGTTTTCCCTCATGCACTGGATTTTCCAACATGGGGCCGTTTTGCAGCAAGGGCCATGATTTCCAGAAGCTTGCAGTTGTTTTTTGGGGTACAGCTATATCAGAATGCTATTTCTTGTATGACCAGATGTAGCATCTTCTGCAACTGTACCTGCTACCCATGCAGAACTTGGGCTGAATATTGAAATGTCTGCAGGTGCAGAGATTTTCTTTTCAGCACTGGCTGCTGCAAAGTGGGACTTAGTCCCAAAATGGTCTGAAAATCGGGCCCAAGATGTTTTACATAGAAACATAGAAGAATCCACAGATGGGTTGACATTTTATGGTTAAGGTGCTTTTCCTGAAGGAATAGCCAGTGTTCCATGTAATAGCATAGATTCCACGAAGTTACTCCATGAAATTCAACAAACAGTCATCATATTTCACAAAAATGCTGACACAGGAGAATCTACAAATTTCATCCAGCCCTATTAAAGAGGGATGCTCAAAAATGAAAAGTATTGTTGTGTGTCAACTGGATCATGAAACAGTTTGTTTTCAGTGAGGTCCTGCTTCTGCCCATATTAACAACTAAGAGTCCTATAGCACAGAGTCGTTCAGTGGCTTGCTAAAAGACTGCATATATCAATGATTAGATTTATACCTGGGATCTCCTGTTTAACAGGTCTGTATCATAAACTCAGTGCTTCCTTCCATTTGATAGGATTTAGTTTGCTTAGTTAAAATTACAATCTTAAACAGCCTCCCTTTTCTCCAGTAATCCAACAATGACACACGTAATTCATCACTGCTGATAAGATAAAATTTTTATTTTGTATTGACAGTGTGATGATGATCTTGGTGTTTGTAATCTGCTGATGTGTCAACAGCTTGACTCAGTAAAATCAAATTATGGATACAGTTCCTTGGCCATATTAATTTTTTGATCTTATCAGCATTTAGTTTTGATGCCAAACAATTTAAAAATATTCCCTTCCTAAATATCCCTGAACTACAGCAACTTGGATTAATCCAAAACAAGCAAAATGTTAAGATACTGACAGGAACTATTTGTTCATTTTCAAGAACAGAGCAAATGAAATCACTCTCCTTGTTCAATGGTGTTTTCAGATGCACTGTATCATCCCATACCAACTCAAGCAACATAGCATTATGGTAAAGATGCACAAATCTGGCTAAACATATTGCTGACTGTGGTAATTATTGTAACTATTAGCTTACCTCTCAGGGCTTCGAGGTCACTATGGTGCACAAGGGGGAGACCAGGATAATAAAATCAAGTACAGGGAGGTCTTTTGGATTTATAAATTATAGGATTCCAGTTTTCAGGTCTCAATAATTCTGATGTAGCACCCTTTCTGAAAAAGAAATAAGCTCTGATGTATGCTGACGGTGGGTGGGCAGAGAAGGACAGTGAAAAAGCAGGGATACGGAATGAATACTTCTGCTCAGTATTCACAAAAGAAGAGGAGAGGGAGTTACCTAATCCAATCAGTAGCTCTGGATAGGGAGGTCAATCCCAGTCATTTCACAGAAGAAAGGGTTCTGAAAGAACTCCTAAAACTGAAGGTGGACAAAGCAATGGGGCCTGGCATGATTCTCCCCAGAATTCTAAAAGAATTAAGGCGAGAACTAGTGACACCACTGACTACCCTTTTTAACAAATCATGAGAGGATGAGGTGATACCTGTGGACTGGAGGAGGGTGGATGTGATTCTCCTTCACAAAAGTGGGAGCAAGACAGAGGCAGGAAACTACAGATCTGTCACTTTGACGTCAGTGGTAGGGAAAATGATGGAATCACTTCTGAAGGAAAGAATTGTGGGGTACCTAGGGGCCAGTGGGGCGCAGGACCCAAGGCAGCATGAATTCACAGTGGGATGGTCATGTCAGTTGAATCTAATCGATTTCTTTGACTGGGTGACCAAAGTAGTAGACCAGGAAGGGGTTGTGGACATGGCCTGCCTAGACTTAAGCAAGGCATTTTATACAGTCCTGCACAAAAGATTAATAAACAAATTAGCAGCCTGGGAGTGGGTCCCATGGTGGTAGCCAGGGTAAAACATTGGCTGGACAACAGGACACAGAAGGTAATAGTAAACGGAGTCCACTCTGAAGAAAGGGAGGTTACTAATGGGGTACCGCAGGGTTCAGTACTGGGTCCGGTCCTTTTTACTGTCTTTATAAGTGACATTGCAGAGGGACTGGAAGGAAAAGTATGCCTGTTTGCAGATGACACAAAGATCTGCAACAGGATTGCTACACAAGGTGGTGTGGAAAGGATGAGAAGAGACTTGGCAAGATTGGAGGAATGGTCAGAGGTATGGCAGCTTGGATTCAATGCAAAGAAGTGTAAAGTAATGCACTTGGGAAACAAAAACCCAGGGGAAGAGTACACGGGGGGAGATAGTAACAACAACAAAAATGAAAAGGGACCTGGGGTAATCATATCAGATGACCTACAGATTAGCAAGTAATGTGAGAAGGCAGTAAGGATGGCTTGGAAGATATTGGGATGTATACAGAGAGGCATCACCAGTAGAAAACAGGAAGTTGTTATCGCTCTGTACAGACAGTTGGTGAGACCCCATCTTGAGTACTGCATCCAGTTCTGGAGACCCCATCTCCACAAGGACATAGACAGGATGGAGGCAGTCCAGAGGAGGGCAAATAAAATGGTGCATGGTCTGCAACAGAAGCCATACGAGGAGAGACTAAAGGAGCTTAATATGTATACCCTTGAGGAAAGGAGGGAGAGGGGGGACATGATAGAAACTTTTAAGTACCTCAAGGGAATCAACAAAGTCCAAGAGGATAGCATCTTTTAGAAAAAGAGATGTGCAAGAACAAGGGGACACAATTTGAAGATAGAGGGGGGACAGCTCGGGGCAATGTGAGGAAGTATTTTTTCACAGTGAGGGTGGTGGATGCATGGAATGGCCTTCCTGAAGAGGTTGTGGGGTTAAAAACAGTGGGGGAATTCAAGAATGTATGGGACAGATGTAAGGCAATTCTTGTGGGTGTAGGAAGAAATAGGCTGTAGGTTAACTAGGATCTGCAGCTTATCCAGTATGTAGAGAAATGGGCAGACTAGGTGGGCCAAGCGGTCCTTATCTGCTGTCAAAGTCTCTGTTTCTATGATGTTTTTTGTGCTGTTCCTTTCCCTACCTCCATTCCCCACCCCACCCCCGTCCTCATACTTTCCTCTGCTTTCATGTTACTGCTTGCAATTTCTAATAATACTTTTCTTTTGTTTCCTCTATGCAGTTTCTGCTCATGGCTTCCAGCTTCATGAAGACTGCATACAGAATAAGGCATTCTTTATCTAGAAATCAATGAAGTGTGAGCCTGTGCAGTTGTTCCTTAGTTTAGCTGTATGATCTTTGTATAATATTTGCATAATATATGATGTATTTAACATTCAAAGTCATTTATGATCTAGTGCTGATGATATGCTGTGGAATGGACTTGTGTAATATTATTATTACATTTTTTACAAGTAGTTTGTTTTCACATATTTAATGCACTGTTACTTTAAATGTAGCCTATGTAAGCTCTGCTGTGAATGTAGACTGGAAAGTGCATTTGCATGAAACCAGTCAGGATCTTCCTTGTGTGAGCATTACTTGCATCTCCTGTTTTTGCCACTTTATGTAAGTTTTTTACACTTCATGCTCTGAATAAATGTGTATGTCTAACAAATACTATAGCTGACAGTGGCATTTTTTTCTCTTTTGGCAAAGACAAGGCTTTGCCTATTTAGGACCTTATTCCTGAAACTCCCTCCCTCTCACTTTTAGACCTCAGGTTGGTAGTCTGGCCATACTAAAAGGAATCCTGTGTTAGTCCCAGAATCCAGCTGCTGCATCTTGCATAAGCTATGAACCAGCTGTTGACATTACCTGAGCTGTTAATTATTAATGAGTGCAAATTTTCTTGACAAATTTGCTTATATACTATAACTGAGTTGTAATACATTACCATATTATTTGGCTATTTTAAAACGTGTTATGTATTAGGAGCTTAATGCGTAACCCTAAATTTTACTGATATGGGAAACCACTGTAACAAAAAGAAAAACTTAGGCTCAATTGGGTTGAACATCTTCCCACTGAAATAAACATTACTATTAAATGAATGTATAAATACAGGGTTCTCAAACCTCAAAGGCAGCGGTGTAAATATTTCAAAATAACTGCTCTGTGAAGCCACAGAAAGGGGATGTAAATGGAGTAAACAATACAACCCATTCACTACAGGGTGGTCCTTCCAGCATTCAGATCCCTCCATGGTCAGGCCCCTGCCTACAGTTCCTTCACCTTAGTGGACAAATGACCCCTTCACCCTGCCAGCAATACCCTTCTTTCCATTCATGTCACAAATCTGGTAATGGTAGGTGGAGAAGCTTTATCCTGTGCTGCAAGAATGTATGGTTCAGTGATGTTGTCTATGGAAATCCACACCCTTCCAAATGCTGCTGTTTCACAGCAGTGATGTCAGAATACTGTTGTACCTCAGTAGATACGTCATAGCAGTTTTACAGCAGAACAAAATCTCACGTTTATTTAAACTCCTCATGCTTAGTCCACTACAGATTCCTCATAACTAAGGTCAAAGACTAGAAACATACCAAGTTGACTGTCTGCTGAAAGATGAACTACTGGAAATGTTTCCAGTTCATGTAACTATTACTTAAATCACATTTAATGTTTTTATTCTTATCCTGTTGGTTTGCTGTTTTCCATTTATTTGACTGCCTTTCCAGACAGAGTTAGAAAGAAGATAAATGAATTAAAACATGTACTATACAAAATAATATATGGACAACCATACACCACAAGGATGATGTTTCCATCTCAGGGTGAGGTGACATCACAGAGACCTCGCAAGCTTGACTGGCAAGGTCTACAATGTCTATTCACCCCTTAATAGAAACTTAGCCTTGTTGTGTACGGTTGCCCATACATTATTCTACATATAGAATGGTCTCCGCCAGAAATTAGGGACAGGATTTTCAAACATCCACCCATGAGTTGTGGCACAATCTGGCTGCATGTCCAATGGCTGAACCCAAAGACTAGATCTCTTATGAAGTGATTTTGCAAGCCCAGTTATGGCACTTCAAATGATGCATGTGACAAAAAAGTGATTCATGCATCATTTATTTAATGCAAGATAACACAAATTACAGAAACTGTCTCAAAGACATGTACACATATTAAAGCAGCAGTGCAATGAAAAATGTTTTTTCAAAAAGCTATTTTCAGCTACAGTTAATAAAAATATTGGCATACCAGTCAAATCTACTTTTCTAGCTACCTGCTATGCTGCACACCATGAGTTTCTTTTTTTTTATTCTCTCAATCCTAACCCTTACCAGATCTACAATGGTATTGCAAAGACAAATGTGGCGATCTCGTTTTTTTTTTCTTGAGAAAAAAATAAATTCATACATTCATAAAAAAAACTCAGATTCTGGAGGAAATTGAAAATGTTACCACCAAATAAAAGTAGAATATGCTAAGAAACTATTTTTAGTTAAAAAGGTAGGGTCTAATTTTTTTGCCCAGTTTTATTGCACTGCTGCTTCAAAATGTTTTGCTGCATCTTGAGTGCCACAGTTTTGTCCAGTCATGACAGAGATGTGTCAGTCATAGGCTTTGAAAAATCTTATCCTACTTTAGGTCTTTGAATTCTCTTACTTTTTTTCAAGTCCTTACTACCTTTTCTCCATAGCCTACAAGGGTTTTCTTTCTGTTGCTGTACACTTTTTTAAACGCTATGAGCTATATTTTTGCATAAATTATATATTTACTATGTACTTAAATTCAGGCTGGGGGAATTTTCTTGCACATGTTCACAAAGTTTTTCCTGTCTTCACTAAATATTCTTTTTTTAGATAAAATAACATAAAAAGTGGGGATATCATGCAAAAATAGTAAATTCACACACAAAAGCCATGATTTTCCATGAAAATGTTTATCTTTCTTATAGTTTGATTCTGCAGTCACACAACCTGCGAAAGTGCTATACCTGGAAGGCTCTGTAAGGATTCTTCACAGAGCAAAGGAGTAATGACACATTGTGTAGGGTCTCTCTCTTTCTCTTTTCCTCACTGAAAAGCAAGCACACTGGAAAAACAAAATTAAATAAATTTAGATAGCTGAGCAAGGCCAACCAAGCCAGGGCAGTTAGGCTGTACTGGGACATTTTCATCTGTATCCATCCTCAGTCAGATTTAATTTTATGGGCAGGGTATAGGTAAATACTGAAAAAGAAGTGGTTTCTGTTATAATTTACTAGAACAGTTTTGAAAATATTGTGATACAATTATTTTGAAGGATTTACTCCCCCATAATGTGGCTTTGTAGGATAACTGAGGCAGTTGTAGGTTACAGCATCTATCACTATCCCATTTCAAAACAAGTATTGAAGACAGCAATTGAACAGAATCCAGTTTAAAAAGGTAGTATATTGAAATGTTTATACCACATTTGATATGTTGATCTGCTGTTGCTTTGTGTTTTAGTCAATAAGAGGTCATCCACAGAGAATAACAGCTAAACTAGTAGTTGACATTAAAGATCTATAACATGGTTAAATGCTGTCAGAACTGGGTCTATTTATATTACAGTACAGCAGGTTAAGGGGAAGATCTTTGTATGATGTATAAGGCTTGCTATAAATAAGACCTCTGGAGGTGTATAGGTTTAGAGGCAAAAAGTCATGTTAGGGATACCAGGTCCAACAGTAGGCAGTTAAAGGAAGAAACTTATAAGAAGAACTTAAGAGGCTTATGGATGAGTCAGACAGTGATATCAATCTGGTACACCTTACAAGGCCATGTGGTGACTAGTCCAAATATGACACAACTCAAAGATTCCTTAGACTCTTATTTTAATGGTAAAGGGATAAAGGAACATGTGTAAGTATTAGTCAAGTCAGTGGGCCCTATTCCAAGTTGCGTCACACCTGGCACAAGGCGATTTATGCCAAACCGTATGGCAAAAATCGCATTTAGCAATACATCATTCCTAAGTTGGTATTCAAGATGCAGCTTGCACCATGCCACATGTGGGTTGCACCAAAGGTGGGTTATGCCATCCACTATGCCTGCAACCCACTACGGCATGGTGCAAGGGTGGATTACGGCAGCATCTGTGTCCTATTCCGAAAGTGCAGCTGCCGTAACCCACCTATGCAATTCTAAGATCGCATATGGCACAGCAGGGTTAGAAAAGCACTTAGCTGGTCTAAGGGGCATCCATCCTGGCACAATGATGGATGCCCCCCACAGCACCATAGAAACCATATTGACATGCCCCACATACCCCCCAGCACAGTCATGCCCCCCACCTCTCAGATTTCAGGGACCTCCCAGTCTGTTTTTTGCCATGCCTCCCACGCACCTGTGCCACTCGGCCAGCCCCCCCCAAGGCCCCCAGGTGATTGTGGCAATGTTATGGGGGGCTCTGAGGGGCAATTAACTGTAGGCTATGACTTGCGGCACCCAGGTCCGTTGAGCCATTCCTGTGGCACAACCCTGCAGCTGCCACAAGTCGCAAGGCATAGGTGCTGGGGACTCTGCCTGTCTTAGAATAGGGTGCAGGGTCCCCGGCATAATGGCACATAGCACAACTCGCATACACCTGTGAGTTGCACCATGCGACTTGGAATCAGGCCCAGTATGTCTAAACACTAATGACTTGTAAAAATCCTGTGAATCCAATGAATCTCTGTGTAAGCATCTGAAACCAAGGCAAATACATTAATCCTTCCTTATTTGCAACATATACCGGTATTTTAATTTTTTTTTCATCCAAGACATATTTTTGGTGGGACCTTTTGTTCAGTAAGTCCAGATGGTCAGTCACTGTGACAAGAGTTGGTCATTGTGCAGAGTGGGCTTCAGAGTTCAGTTAAGAAGTCATTAGTCAATTTTGGTGTTCTAAAAATTCCCAGTGCTGCACCAGCATGTCAGCCAAATCAGCTTCAATCACAATTCCCCTTCCCCCCAGCAGTGTTAAAAATGTGTATTGCTCAACATGACAGACATGGATCATTGCACACAGCACACTACATAGCTGTGTTAATCAAAAGGTAGTAGATTAAGGTGACCTAAAATATCTGTGTTACACAAGCATCTAAGTTAGTTCATTGTCAGTCACACACCTTCTGACAGTGTTAACAATATATATTGCTCACCATGAGAGGCATAGGTCATTGTGCACAGCATGTTCAAAAGTAATAGATTTTTTAACACTATCATTGCATCCTTCTTTGTTGTTGGGATCACTAGCAGATACAGAGCTGGATATACCATTTGATATTGTTATGTAAGGTACCTTTTATTTAATATTTTATTTTCAAAGGGACTATGCCAAAAATGTAACACAGTTCTGGAGCACACTGAATGTAATGACCTATGCCTCACATAGCAAGCAATAGTATAATGACTGTCTCTCCTTTTTTCTCTAAGGAAACAGACGTAATTTGTCATTATAAAGGAGTGTCTGTAACAGCAAACACACACCAGGTTTCCCCTCCTCTGTGCATCTGCCAGCCACCAATGTCCCCTCTCTTACAGCTGATGCCAGGGTTACTGCCACCAGGGCTTACGGCTGCATGCTTCACCACCACTCTGACTCAGTGATAAGTCATCTTAAAATCAAATAATCACCTGGCTAAAAATACTTAAACTGGGGTAATTAAAAGAAAGGCAAAAAGGGAAACTTATTTTCTTTGAAGCAGTATGTCCGACCGCGGACTCCGAGAAACCCGATCGAACCACCGCTAAAGCAAAATGCCTTATTTTATATAATTGCTGAGGTGAAAAAATAAGCGGCAGCAATTATATAAAACAAAATATGGAGTGATGTGGCTAAATTCAAATTTTACACACACCCTCGGTGTTAGATGATTTCCCAAGCCTCTCAGGATTTATGCAGCATCTAACACCTAGAGCGTGTGTAAACTTCTCAATATGCACACCAACCCCATACTTTATTCTATATGTTAACTCTGGCTGGACGTGTGTAACTAACAGTGTCCTGGCTGGGATGCTGGTGTGGCATCAAGAATTTTCTAGGATCACAAAATTGATTATTAAATTATTAATGCAATCATATAGATTAGATGTGCATTTTGGGAGCAGAGCCCCATCACCCACTAACCTTGCCACAGCTGCAATGTTCCCTCTCAGTTCTGCCTTCCACAGAAAGGACTTAACAGGAGAAGCCCCCCCCCCCATGCAGTCATGATTCTGTGAGGCAGGCAGTTTGCTGCATGGTGTGGTGCCCCATGTGCTGGCTTCTGTCACACAGACAGAAGCTAGAATTTATACTACCTCTTTTTGTACATGTCCCTCCTGCCTCCCATATGACATGTGCATATTCCTTTGGCAGACTTGCACATGTACATCACACCTCTGTGAGGTAAGCAAGCACCCTGACTCTCTGTAAGGGCTCCTGTAGTGCTGGGAATCAGAGCAACCCTCCTTGGGCTGTGATATGCTGCAATCGGCAGAGTCACCCCAGACCTGACTGTAGGAATGCTAATCACCCGAGTCCTGTTCTGAACTTGGGTTGCCTGCATGGCATTGCAACAGGCTGCTGCTGCTGGGCTGTCAGATAGACCATCTATCTTGTCTTTGATGAACATAATTTTTTTCCAAAAGACAAAGAACCTCAGCACAAACACACTGAGACAAGGGATACCTGGGAAGGGCATCGGCAATAAAAACCGGTTTCAAAGAAATGCAACATTTCACATACCGTCCCTGAATCTTCTGTTTTCTTCCTTGCCAGATTGTGTGAGAGGTCAATTGGCACCATGTCCTCCCACTTAAAGTAGAACCAGTCTAAATTATTCCATTGTGATGTATATGAACTTCCCATGATGCTTTGCATCATAGGAGTATGTGTAATTTGGCATAATATTTTTCTTATCTTCACCAGTGGCACCAAATTCTTCCGCTATCTGTTCTCCCAGCTGTAAAATAAGATGACTGACCATGTCCATTTGCACCCATACAAGTTCTTCCCGCAGTGATAGATCTAGTGCCATGTGTGGGGAGACCCCAGTGTTCCTGAAAAACATCTTTTGGGTAAGTGTACAAATTTCCTTACAGTGATGGAATGGTGCCTTGTTTGACCCTACTTTATATAGGTGGCATGCCTTTTGGTGCACCAGTGCCACCCTCTCTACAAACTCCAGATGTTCTGAGGAATTAACATTCCAAAAATATGTAAAATGTGCAACTCAGAGTTGTACTAAAGTAAATGAATAGGTGAGAAAAATTATTCTAAATTGAAATGAAGTGCCAAAAACTGAAAAAAATTACAAGTTCCCTGTTTCTATCCAATTTTTCTCCAACTCTAATCTCTACAACTCCAAAATTTATTTTCCTTCTCTCACTTTTGATCTTTCTGCAACTCAAAACCAAAGA
Organism: Neoceratodus forsteri; assembly: GCA_016271365.2. NCBI lineage: Eukaryota > Metazoa > Chordata > Ceratodontiformes > Ceratodontidae > Neoceratodus > Neoceratodus forsteri. Next base: position 840,520,493 of record CM028131.1, read on the forward strand.
TTTTGATATTTTTATACAGAAAGAATGTTTATGAATAATTGCTTCTCGTGTAATTTCATGCATGGAATCTGAACAAAAAAATTATTTTCACACAATTTTCATGTCTGCTCAAAAATAGCCATTTAAGCCATATTTTACATAAGTGCAAATTCCATGCACTAACAATTTTTTTTGTAGCACAGACCCAATTTATGTGGTATATGTTGGATGAAGTATCTCTGTAACAAATATAGAATCAGTGATTATTTTCCCTCATACCTATCATTATGCTGTTTCTAAAGCATTTTGTACTACACTAAATAAAATCAAATTGTATTGAATACTCCTTCACAACAGCTCGGTACAATAAAAAAAAATCCTTAAGAAATCAGGGGTTTAATCTACAAAACTTTGCCTCAGCACAAACCCTGTTTTGCATGAGCAAACCGGTTTGCAATGAGTTGTTATTCACAAAAGCCCAGTTTGCATGCTCAAACCAGGTTTGCACCAGGACAAAGTGTGAAAGGGTCCGCAATGCAAATGGAGGGGGGGGACTTGCATATCGGCACAGTATGATACACAAAGCATTTGCTCTGCACAAGGGCCTTTCGTGGGGTTCCTTGCATGGAGCAAATACCGCTGTCCAGGACCTTGCTTTAATCCCGTGCAAACCTAATGGTTGGTGGAGGTACTGTGGTGCCTCCCTGATACCAATCGTCAGCCTGAGTGTAAACATATAGGTCTTCCCTGGCAGCTAGTGGCCACCCCCCAATCACCAGCCCACAAACAAACAAGAGTATTCCCTGGTGCCAGTGCCCCCCATGATCACCGATCGCCAGCCTGATACCAGTATATACATCTTCCCTGGTGTCCAGTGGTCCCTCCCCACCCGATCCCTTACCTGATATGAGAAAAAGGTATCCTGGTGTTCAGTGATCCCCACTCAATCCTTTGTCCAACACACACACACACACACACACACACAATAAATCCCCATTGTTCAATGTGGTCCCCTCCATCCCCAATCTGATCCCCCATATATGTAAGGGAAACCAGTCCATAGTCGCTAGTAGACCCCCACCCCAGCAGGTAGTGTCCCACCACCCTGCTCTCCCCATCTTGAGCCTGAGCCAATGACCGGCACTACCCTCATCTCTCCACCAGGGCTGGCCACTGACTGAGCTGTTGATGAGCATGTACTGTATACAGTATGCACTCATTGATGGACAGCTCATTAGTGTATATTGTGTACAGTACATGCTTATAGACAGCTCAGTCGCCGGCCGGCCATGGTGGAGAGAGGAGGCTGTGCTGGTTGCCAGTTCAGGTTCGGAACGGGGGGAGCAGGGTGGTGGGGGGACACCAGGGAATGGTTACTACTTTTTTACAGGGAATTGGGGATGGGGGGTCCACTAGCCAGCAAGGTCTGGTTTCACTTACATATGTGTGAGATAGGGATGGGGAGGGCAGGACCACATTGAACACTAGGGATCCATTGTGTGTGTCAGAAAGGTGATTGAGTGGTGGGAGGGACCACTGGACACCATGAATACTTTTTTTCTTATATCAGGCAAGTGATTGGGTGGGGGGAGGAACCACTGGACATTAGGGAAGACATATTAGTATTTATCTGTTCCTGATTCCTAAGTAGATGACATGTACTTACAAAAGGCCCATGTACACTGTGCTGTTGTTTCAGCTTAAGGCCTTCAGTATGCTTCAAATGAAATTGCATCATTTTGTTTTTAAGGTGCAAAATTTGATCTGAAAAATCATGTCTAGTATTCTGAGAGAGAGTATATAATGTTGAAGTTGTTTTCTATCCTGTAAATACAAGAAATAAGCTCCATTCCTAAGTTGTCTGCTGTTAGAAATAAGCAACCTCCTAATTTTTTTTTTTGTCTCCTACCTCCAACTGACCGGATCATCATATAGATCAAATAATGATCTCCAGCATATTAAAAGATACATAATTTGCTGCAGAAATCCTGCTTGTACCAAGAAAGTGGAATTCAGATGCCAGTACCCAGGACCAAGAGGGGCCACTGCCCTACCTAGTAAAAGTGTCAAAGGTTTATGATCAGAAGGTTCAACAGAAACAGCTTCAATAATCAAAGAAGTAGAAAGAAAGAGAAAATCAATCTGTGTAGACAGTGCTCTTTTAAAAAAGGTTTTTTTTTCTCTGACACCTGAATGCTCAAATATTGCATCCTTTAAATGAGCTATACGAATGGCCGTATTCATTCCAGTCATATCACCAAATATTTTATTAGTTGTTGTATCAGCTCCTCTATCCTATTTACTTAGCCTACAGTTAAAATCTCCACCCCAGATTATATAGTGAGCTGTGTGTAAAAAAAGGGCTTATTTGCTGAAAGAGAGTCATGCGTTCAGCTTTTGTTTGTGGTGCATATGTGTTAATAACCCGAAAAGGGATATTATCTAAAATAAAGTCTAGCAAGAGTATTTTCCCACCCAGGCATAAGATCCAAAACCTGAACTATCATTGGGTTAATTTTATGAAAGAGAATTCCCACCCCAGAACAACGGTCCAAGCGTATTGACCAAAAGGAAGTTCCAAATTGCCATTCTTTAGTAGAGGTGGTTAACTCCATAGTGGTGTGCAACCTGGTGTCTTGCAAAAGAAACACCCCTGGAAAATAAGTTTGCAGGATATCAAGCACCACTCTTCACTTCAAATTATTCTTAATACTATTGATGTTAGACGTCAAATTTAGCAAGGGAAGTGAAAAGGACATTATAAATTCTAGTAGGGGCTATAATCATTTTTTCTTTTTCCATTTCGAAAGCTGGGAAGGTGTCCCACCTACCTCTGATTTTTGTATAATTTGTTGTTCATCGTGTAGATTAAGATCAACAGAGGAACACACAGAATCAGTATCTTGAGTTCTCAACATCTAAAAGCACTTGAAATCTATTGGAGGTAGCCTGCATAGTCGTTTTTGGTACTTTTGGTGTTGGTTGGGCCCAAGTTTGTCTCCTTCTGGTGTTCATCCTCCATTCCAGAATTCCCTCTACCCTGGTGTCGGGGGGGGGGGCATAGAGCTAGGTTAGGCCTGGTCCTGACTAGCCAACTCAGAGCGACCTATCAGAGTAGCTGGCTTCTCTGCAGAATCAACAGGAAGAGGAGATGAAGCTTCCCCTGAACATGGCTCCTGGTGATCTTCAGATATGTCACAGGGCAAAGGGTCCAAATTACCTGTAACATTAACCTCGGGAGTAACTGTAACCACACCAGGCTGTGTTGCAAAAGTTTTATTATATTCTGTCTGGGATAAGGTGACCAGTAGTTGCTGTTCTTCACTATCTGCGGACATGGATTTCTTGTGTGCTGTATCTGAGCAAGCTACATACGTATGGCTTTCTTTTCCACAGAGGTTACAACAAATAGTACTTGTACATTGACTACTCATATGGTTTGTCTTTTGACAAAGGGTACATTTAAGTTGATCACAGGCACTGCTAATGTGACCAGGGTGTCCACAGTTGTAGCATGTCTTAGGCTGACCAGGATAGAACAGTACACCTCTATCCCGCCCCCCCCAAAAAAATTGGGTAAATGCTGTAGACCCCCTTCCACAGTCCTCAAAATCACTTTTATTCCTCATCCACCTGTCCAAATCCCCTGAGAATCAAAGATGGCCTCTGGATGGCCTGTTACAGTACACCTCTGCTTCAGCCAAAACAGCAGATCAGTAACACGAACTCCTTCTTTTCTGAAGAGAACCGTAATGGTTTTATGGGCTGGTCTCGTAAGCGGAATCACCTCAAAAGGGATCCACAAAGGTGTTTTTTTAACTTAGTGATATCTTGCCTAGAATTTTTCTAGGCTACTCCCTAGTTTAAAACTAACATCAAATACATTCTCTCCTGAAATGTGAATCAGTGCATATAGTTCAGAAACATTAAAATGCAAATTATTTTTTAACAAGGTTCCTCCTACATAGACTCTATCTGGAAAAGTGTCTAACCTCCCTTTGTAAACAAGCCTCACAGCATTATGTCGCTTTGCAGGGTATACAGTATTACAAAAAAAGAGGCACTAGGTTTAGAATTCTGTGGAATGGGAGTCTGTTCAAACACATCATGTAATACATTTGGGTAATTTCTAATAGCTGCAGGATATTTCTAGGAATGTCAGAGAAGTCTAAAAAGTCACTCAGGCCTTCTTCCATAATATCCTGTTCAGGGACACTGACCCCCTCACTGGAATTTAATTTTAAAACTGAATGCTGTGTAAGTGCAAGATCAAGAGGTAAGTGTAGAGGGGAAGATGTTGGTCCTCCTACCCCAGCAGCAGAATCCACAACAGGAGTGTCCACAGATAAAGCAGTAGTCTGTAAAGTCTTATCCAGAAAAGCCCCGTCTGTCACTGAAATAGTGTCATTACTTATTGTGTTGGAAGCATGTTTTGGTGACATTGTGACCCCAGGTATCTTGATAGGTGTAAAGCCTGAAATCCAGTTCTGTGTGTCAGTGGAGCGAACCCAGCCTGCCGCCTTTACAGAATCCACCACCGACCATGGATGCCCATCCATCACAGGTACATTTGCCCAGCTTAATTTACTATGGATCCTTTTACGAATTACATGCTCTGAAGGTTGCTTCTCAACATTGGCAGAGAAAGAAAAAATCATAGCAGCATTCTGATCTTGTCCCATTTGGTGGAATACAATGCGCAGCTTGTTCTGTACCTCTTTTTGGGCCATATCCATAGCAACACTCGGTTTGTTTGTTTGCTTCATCAGCTCACAGAGTCTCCACCATATTCTCCAAGCCTTTAGGCTGAAATTTACTGACAAGTTCCTGTTTTTTCTGTAGAGAGTTTTGTTCCTCAAGCAACAATAATTGCTGCAGAGTCATATCCTCTGGTGTATCAACGTGTCGTTCTGGTAAAGTTAGAACTATAGAATTCTTAGTCAGGCCAGACAGGCCCTCAGCATGGAAATCAGCTGAAGTTTCAGCATCAACCACCATAGCACTCACATCAAAAAAACTTCCGTCTCTACCAGCTCATGAACCAAGGAGGAGACAGACTCCCCGACCTGCTGCACGACCATCTCAGTGTCCGTCAGTACAGCAGCTAACTCAGCCATCCTCCAATGGCCAAAGGGTCCCCCTACTGTCAAGTAGGGGAATTTCAAAGGTGCCTTGGCCAAATTTCCCCCCATTCACTAAAATACCACTAACAGCTTAATCTGGTTCAAAGTCTGTTGGCATTCATCTGTATCCCCCTCCCCCAGGTCGTGCCTGAAAATAGGCAGAATTTGTCTAGTGCACTTACCTGGTCAACAAAAACTAAGTAAATAAAATTAATAAATAAAACTACCTGATAAGCAACAGGAAAATCCCAGCCTCTCCCTACAAAACAGGGTACTAAATGAGAAAAAGACAGAGGTAGAAAGGTCAGTGGGGGATGCTGTAACAGAAGGTAAAGCCATCAAAAAATGGAGAGCAATGAGTACCAATGCCTGTAGTCTGAGTAACAAGCTTCCTGAATTAGTGGCCTTGATGGAGGAGGAACATCTGGATATCGTGGCAGTCACAGAAACATGGTACACACAAAACCATGACTGGGACGTAAACATACCAGGATACACTATCTACAGGAGGGACAAGGAGGGTAAAAGAGGAGGAGGAGTAGCTCTTTACATAAGGGAAGGAATCAAAGCAACAGAACAAAAGGGAAAACAGGGAGGAGAAGAAGCACTGTGGCTAAATTTGGAGACCTGCAATGGCACATCAATCCGCACAGGGGGTGTATACAGACCCCCTTCTCAGGGAGAGAAATGGACAAGGAAATGATAGAAAGTATACTTAGAATGGCAGAAAAAGGGGAGATATTGCTGATGGGCAATCTGAATATGCCAGATGTTAACTGGAGTGCAGTTGCAGCAGCCACTTCGAAGAGTGGGGTTATTCTAGATGCCCTAAAGGGGCATGCCTTAGACAACTAGAATTGGAGCCCACTCGAGGAGAACAATCTTAGACCTGGTTCTCTCAAATGGAGATGAAGAGAGGATCACAGATGTAGAAGTGGGTAGCCATCTGGGAACTAGCGACCATCGAACAGTATGGTTCACAATAAACACAGCAATAGAGTCAAGCCATACAAAGGCAAAAGTACTGGACTTTAGAAGGGCTGACTTTGCCAAAATGGGTGAGTGCCTAAGGAATGCACTAGCAAATGGGTAGGAAGGAGGGGTGGAAGAACAATGGCGAATAATAAAAGCTGCCATCACAGAGGTAACAAGCCTTTGTGTGAAGTAAATAAACAAAATGAAATGATGTAAGAAACCACTATGGTTCTCAAAGGAAGTGGCAGTGAAGGTTCAAGAGAAAAAGAAAGCATTCAGGAAGTACAAGGAATCACAGAAGGAGCAGGACAGAGAGCTGTATCAGTTAAAGCAAAAGGAAGCTGGGAAGGCAGTCAGAAGAACAAAGGCCCAAACCGAGGAAAGATAGCCAACTCAGTTAAGAAGGGGATAAAACCTTTTATAGGGACATCAGGGAGCGAAGAAAGACCAAGGGAGGGATAGTGAGGTAATAAAAGGGAGGGAGGGAGGGTGGGCAGAGGGTGACTGTGAAAAGGCAGAGATACTAAACAAATATTTTTGCTCAGTATTTACAAAGGAAGAGGGGGAGGTACCTAAAACAAACAGTAGAAACACTCTGGATACAGAAGTTGATACCAGCCCATTTACAGAAGAAAGGGTTCTGAAAGAACTCTTAAAACTGAAGGTGGACAAAGCAATGGGGCCTGATGGGATTCATCCCAGAATTCTAAAAGAACTAAGGGTAGAACTAGTGACACCACTGACTACCCTCCTTAACAAATCATGGGAGGATGGGGTGGTACTCGAGGACTGGAGGAGGGCAGATGTGATTCCCCTTCACAAAAGTGGGAGCAAGGCAGAAGCAGGAAACTACAGACTTGTTAGTTTAACCTCAGTGGTAGGGAAAATGATGGAATCACTTCTGAAGGAAAGAATTGTCGAGTATCTAAAGGTCAGAGGGGCACAGGACCCAAGGCAGCATGGATTCACAGCGGGAAGGTCATGCCAGACAAATCTGATAGATTTCTTTGATTGGGTGACCAAAGTAATAGATCAGGGAGGGGCTGTGGACATGGCCTACCTAAACTTTAGCAAGGCATTTGACACAGTCCCACACAAAAGATTAATATACAAGTTAGCCAGTTTGGGAGTGGGTCCAAAGATGACAGCCTGGGTAAAGAATTGGCTGGAGAATAGGACACAGAGAGTAATAGTAAATGGTGTCCACTCTGAAGAAAGGAAGATTACTAGTGGGGTACCGCAGGGTTCAGTATTAGGACCGGTTCTCTTCAATGTCTTTATAAGCGACATTGCAGAGGGACTGGAAGGATAAGTATGTCTCTTTGCAGATGACACAAAGATCTGAAACACAGTTGATGCACAAGGTGGGATGGAAAGGATGAAAAGGGACTTGGCAAGGTTAGAGGAATGTGCAAATGTATGGCAGCTTAGATTCAGTGCTAAGAAGTGCAAGGTAATGCACCTGGGAAACAAAAACCCAGGGGAAGAGTACACAATGGGGGTGAGATACTAACAACAAAAAAAATGGAAAGGGACCTTGGGGTAATCATATCAGATGACCTAAAGGTGGGCAAGCAATGTGAGAGGGCAGCAAAGAGGGCTTGGGGGATAATGGGATGCATAGGGAGAGGCATCACCAGTAGAAAACAGGAAGTTATTATCCCTCTGTACAGACAGCTGGTGAGACCCCATCTGGAGTACTGCATGCAGTTCTGGAGACCAAATCTCGGCAAAGACATAGGATGGAAGCTGTCCAGAGGACGGCAACTAAAATGGTGCAGGGTCTGCACCAGAAGACATATGAAGAGAGACTTAAGGAGCTTAATATGTATAGCCTCGAGGAAAGGAGGGAGAGGGGGGACATGATAGAAACTTTCAAGTACCTCAAGGAATCAACAAAGTCCAAGAGGGTAGCATCTTTCAAAAAAAGAAGTGTGCAAGAACAAGGGGCACAATTTGAAGATAGAGGAGGGCAGCTCAGAGGTAATTTAAGGAAGTATTTTTCACAGAGATGGTTGTGGATGCATGGAGCAGCCTTCCGGAGGGTTGTGAGTCAAAAACAGTGGTGGAATTCAAGCATGCATGGGACAGTCATAAGGCAATTCTAGGGGGTGGGGGTAGGAAGAAGTAGGCTGCTGGTTAACTAGGATCTGCAGCTTATCCATTAGGTAGGGAAATGGGCAGACTGGTTGGGCCAAGCGGTCCTTATCTGCTGTCAAATTCTATGTTTCTATGTTTACCTGCAACTGTAACCTGTAACCTCACCTAATTTCTTTTCTATATCCAATCTATTATCTCCTCCCCCCAACTCTTACCTTCCTTCCTTTCTCTATACCACCCCCTCTCTTCCCTGTTCCTCCTTCCCCTCCTCTCACAACCCTATCCATCCCCCAATTCCATTCCCTCTATTATCTCGCCCTACCCCCTCCTCTTTGCCACTTGTCCCTACTCTACCCCTTCTCTCTTTTCCTCCTCCACCTCCTCTCATAACCCTTTCCTTACTCCTAACCCTCTGCTCATCTATCTTTCCCTCCCTGCACCAAACCCACCTTTCTTAGTCCTTGACCATAACTCTGTTTCTATGTTCCCCCTCAAGGCTGGTCCCCCCCCCATTGTAGCATGTATTGTTCGACTACTAGCCAATGCTGACACACATTCCGCTTTAGCAGCTATAATTTTCAATACAGTGGTGCATGGTTTACAAGTTCTTGTAGTGTTTAATTATCTGTTTATTCATTTGCATGGGTTAAATTCGTGTACACAATTTACTGTACATAGTTGCGTTCATATTTATTTCTCTGCTGTTTACAGTTTACACATTGCTTTCGACTCTATGTATTTTCAAGTGTACTCCCTTTTCCCTTCCCCCAGGACACATCTGGAAACAAGCTTGTGTTAGTTCAGTATGTCTTTCCTAATGAAACTTGTAAATAAATAAACTGGCACCAAGGATAATTTTTGTTTGTTCTCGGCCTGCAATCAGCAATCACGTGGGGGCCACTAGCAACAGGGACTGTTATTGTTTGTTCTCAGGCTGGCAATCATTAGGGAGGACCACTAGCCACCAGGAAAAACCTTTATTTTTACACTCAGGCCAGTGAACGGGTGGGGGGGGCCACTAGCCACCAGGTTGAATGTTAACTTTTTCTCAGACCATTGTTTGGCGATGGGGGGTTCACTACACACACTGCAGCCTATGCAAATGGGTCCATAATGGGCATGCAAATGACCACCTAGTGCCTTGCATGCCCAATGGCCTCATTTGCATAGGTGCATTAGTGGATCGGAAATAGCACACCAGTGCTATCAATTTTGGAGCCATTCACTTGACTGTGGGTTGGGGCAGCACTATTGGGGTGGTGCTGGTGGTAATGGGGTTACCAACAATGTGACCTAGCCCTATTTACAGTCAGATAGCATGGTGCACTATCCGACTGTAAATAGCAAATTTTTATGACTGGTCAATCGCAAACTGCAGGGCAAACTTTTGCACTGTGATTTGCAATGTTTTTGTGAATCGGAACCCAGGTCTCTATACCACCACTGACAGTGGAGTAACTTTGGTGTAATAATTGGGGGCACAACCATAAGAGGATTTTACAGTTAGCTACTGAAGACTGCAATGTGGAAATGTTGGGGGACCTGTCCATCCCTTCCCCCCTATAATTATGCCTCTGACACTGACATTGTTTTTCCCACTTAATGTCTGGTTGCAAATTGCAAATACTATGATTATTCTGCATTTTCAATATGCTGAAACTACTACCTTCTGATGGTTACACAGGCAAAGCCTGCAAAAGCAAGGTACAATTGTTACTGCTAGAGGGGAGACTGAAATATTCACAATGTGATTATGGTCATAAGATTAATTAATATTAAGTTGAAGACTACCCAGTTACTATTTAAATAATGTGTAGTAATACCAAAGTTCAGAAAAAGTTGAACAATATTTTTTATTAAAAATTTTTTTTAAACTGTCATGTAATTTTATGTATAGATACAAAAAAATAGTATCAACACAATCTATCAATATAAAACAATAGTATTAACACTATGTATTGGCCATTAAACACATGTATTAATATACTGAAAAAGCAGGTTCAAGTACTATTGATACATACAGAATAGCATCAACATATAAAAACAGTATAGACCAATCTAAATCTTAACTGGACACCACGCTTTCATTTAAAAAGAAAAATACGTTTCTAATCCCAACAGTTCCAAAGTTAGACCTTTCCAAATATATTTTCTTTAAAATGGGATCACTTTGGAACCATTAGGGCTAGAAACATGTTTTTTGTTTTTAAAATGAAAGCTTGGAGTCAGTTTAGGTGATATATCAATAAGACACTGGTACAACAACCATATTTTAATAATAAAAAGTATTGGTTACCTAAATGGTTAATGCCCTGTTATTTTTATCAACATGTATAGACATGTAGTGACACATGAGAACTGTATCATTAGGATCCATACATACTGATTGGACTGCAAGCTTTCATTTAAAATACTTACATTTCAATGATTAACAGTTCAAATGTTACTGCTTTCAAAGCATTATTTCAAGCATTTCAAAATATCATAAAATAATATTTTTTGAAATGGTCAGAAGACGTTAGTTGTTGTTCTGTCTAAGAAAAAAAATTATTTTCTCATTCTAGCATTTGCTTCTAGCATGCTTCTCTGGAAACTAGATATCCTCTATTACCAGCTGACTTGGCTCAGTATGCATTCTACCAGGGATACCCACCACTGCCAACTTTACCATAAGCTGCAGTGAGAGTGATATCTCTCACTGATACAAGACAGCTGCACCTTATTCTATTAATGCACAAAGAGTGCTAGAGGTCACATCTACATACTGTATATTTGAAATCTCATTTCTCTAACAAAATCCAGACCAAGTCTCTGTTCCTCTGGTAACATCTTATTTTCTTCTTCTACTGCCAAAAGAACAGTGGTAGAAATGCTCTTTCTCGTGCTAGTCCAGTAGCCAAGAAAACTCTGCCATTTTGACTATACCCTACTGAAGGTAAATTACCTTCTACCCAGGCAATTTGACAATGGTACTGTGTGTGTGTGTCTGCATGGCTCAGCTGGTAGCACATCTACTTCTGAACCAGAAGGTTGTGGGTTCTTGTCCCACACCAGGATTGGACTTGCACCTAAGATGCTGGCATCAGAGCGCAGTTTGGGGGGGGGGGTACTGCTGGTGTGTGCCATCCTTCGGATGAGATGTTAAACCGAGGTCCCTTTTACCCATCCTGGTGTTGTCCCGGTGGTTGTCCAAGTGGAAGTAGAAGAACCCAGGGCACTCTTCGCAAAGAGTAGGGGACATCCCTAGTGTTCTGGCCAACATTTCTCTTCCCATAAACCGGTTCATACAATTGTCCAGGCTTTCTTTTGGTGCTGATGTGCCATATGGCTGCCACTACACATTCAGTCACTTCACTACCAGTTTAGCATTGCTTGTAAAGTGCTGTGGGATACACTGTGTATGAAAAGCGTGATATAAATGCTGATTCTTCTTCTTCTGTGTGTATACACATATGTGAGCAACTTACCTGTTGCTCTACTCTTTATATTAGCAGTCCTTAGTGTTATATTAGCTGTACATTTGCGATTATGCCTTGGTATGTACTCAAACCATCAATAGTTTGTCAGCATGTACTTTTTGTTGTTAATTCTCATTAACCTTATTAATATTACTATTGCGTAACTGTATGTAATATGATACAATATTTTATCTGTATCTGAAGCTGTTTGTAACTGAAACTGTCAGTGGAAACCATTAAAATGAGCCTTGACTCAAATGAATATTTTCTTCTGTTTTCCTTAACTTAAACTTTTTTACTGCTACTAGTTCCACACCTGGACAGGAAAAAAGCATTTACTGCAGTGTGAAGGCACATGATTTATTCACTGCCAATATGTATCATAGTTATTTTCTTCTTTTGTTCTGGTTTGCTTTCTTGTTTTTATTCATAATTTATTTATTTAGGGTAGAGAGCTCCTTCTTTGGGCTGTCTGTGCAGCTGATCATTTGTTCTGGATTTGTGCAAGACCTGCGGTGATGATGTGGGTAGAGGAAAATGAGAAGACTAAGTGGGCCAAGCAGTCCTTATCTGCTGACAAATGTTATGTTTCCAAGTTTCTGTTTGTCATCATGATGTTGAAAGTAACATCATTTATTTTAAATTTGTATCAGACAGCTGGCAGGATGTCACAAGAAAATAGAGTACTTCATGTTTATAGAAGCCTATTGATAAGGACATCGCAGCTGGGCAGATCATGGCTGGGTGAGGAGGGAGAGCCAGACTTTCAACTGCATTGGTGGTTTGAGAAGTCAGAGAAGGGCAAGCCAAAATTTGACCACATCGGCGGTCAGGGGAGCAACAGAAGTGTGAGAGAGCTGCTCTTACATTGCGGCAGCTGGCCTGGCAGCGGCAAAGAGGAAGAAAGATGCTGGGGCTTTGATTTTAGCAGGGCTTGTGCTACAGCCAATTGCAAAAGGGGGCTGCATACCAGCAAATCAGGACACAGGGCACCAAAGCTGCCTGGCTTTAAAAAGCCGAGCCAGGCAGTGGATCCTGAAGGATGCCTCAGCTGGGCAGATCATGGCTGGGTGAGAAGGGAGAGCTGGAATTTCGACTGTATCTGTGTTCAGAGGAGCCAGAGGAGGGTGAACCAAACTTCAACCTCATTGGCAGTCATGGGAGCAACAGAAGCACAAGACAGCTGTTCTCACATTGTGGCAGCTGGCCCAGTGGCAGCAAAGAGGAAGGAAGATGCTGGTGTTTTGATTTTAGTCAAATTCCACCCACCTCATCCCCGGCCTCTATTAAATGCTGGCTGAGGGCAAAGCATTCAGGTCCATAGGCAACAACCGGCCTATGAAGCAGGAGGTAGGGGTGGCCAAAAGGGAGACAAAGATCGGCTGGTGAGCATAGGGATGGAGCTGAAGGGACTGTCAGTATATCTAGTGTGGAAGGACTGTTGAGAAGCCAGAGAACTGGATGCAGGGAGTGGGAATTGTAGGATTGCATGGTATAATACAACACGACTCTGGATTCTGGACACTTGGGATCCAAAAGGTGACTGCTCTTTAACTGAAGTGTTTCTTCTAGGTAGAACTGCAATTTTTGGGATCCCTACCCAAATAGGGAGTTATTTGAATCTGTATTTGTATAACACAAATAGGAGGTTATTTGAATCTGTATTTGTAGCAGAAGTGTTCCTCTGGGTGCTTTTTGCACTGTGTGGAGGTCTGGAGCTGCTGGACCCAGGTGGGAGGAAAGAGGGGTTATCACCAGCTATTGTCAACAGTTTAAATTGTTAATCACCCTAGTATGGAATGGCAGCATAACTGGAGGGGTGGCCAGGGAAATGGCTTCTTCGGGAGGATGGTTGAGTGTAGTGGATGTGGGGCAGCCATGGTTCTGAACTGGGCCTGGAAGTAGGGAGGGTGCTTGGTGTGTAGACAGCTCACACAGTTGAAGGAGGAAATGAGGTGGTTGAGTAGGGAACTAAGCAAGAGGGGGGTGAGCAGGTGGGAAGGTGGAGGACGAGGGGGGCAATGGGTCCAGGGCAGATGCAGCAGTGGAGGGAGGAGGGGTGCAGTAAAGATTTGGGACTGCGGTTTGAGAGTGTTGGACCTTGGAGGAGGGAGGAGGATGGAAAGGGGACAAGCAGAAGCAATAGGGTATGAGGTAATGGCACAATCAGAGGGTTAGAGAGGGGTCTAGTGACAGAAGGCAGGGAGTCAGCGGGGGATGGGTCAAAGTGGAGGGTAGTAGGTACAGGCAAAGGAAGGCAGATGCCAAAACCTCTGGGTCAGGCTTCAAATGAGGTCTCCACCAGCATCAATAGGGGCAGCAATTGTGCTGAGCAAGCAAACAGATTTGCACCCCTCGCCCCACTGGTGGAGGAGGTGCTGGGGAAGGAAGTCTTTGAGGATCAACCAAAAGGGAATGCAGGGGAAAGAAAGTTGGGGAGCTTGTGAAATGGTCTCACAATCTCAGGAAACATGGTTGGCTTGGAGAAGAAACCCTTGGGGGCACCTCAGAGTGAGGTTATACGGCACCCAGGGACCACGAGTGGGTACAGCGAGGGGGCTATGGTTGGACAGACAAAGGGCCAGCCCATTAACGTGCTAGGGATGGGGCCCTTGAGAACCATAAAAGGGATGGAGTGTAATGTACAGAAAGAAGGGGTAGGAAAAAAGATTGAGGGTGCACCGGGGGGGTGTGTGTAGAGGGACCTGGGCAAGTGGAACAGGTGCTGGGAAGAATAGTTCCAGCTGGGGGACCGCAGGGAACATCTAACTTTGAAATGAAGTTCAACAGGATCAGGCAGAGAAACAGCCAGTGGCAAAGAAGGGGAGAAGCCTTGGAAAGAGCCAGAATAATACAGTGGGGGTGTTGATGGGTTTGGGGGTGGGTGGAGCCAGGAGCAGAAGGGTCGGCTACAGTAAGGAGTGGTAGCATATCAGTACCCGAGGTGGGAGAGGCAGGTGGGAAAAGGTGTTGGGGAAGGAGGGGCAGGGCTACAGGGGTCTCACCCATGGCAGGGTCAGCAACCACCCAGCTGATGGGTAGGGTTGGAGTTGGAGACGGGGTAGGAATTGGTGAGGTGGCCTGCAAGGAGGGAGACCCAAGGAAAACAGGGGTGTTAGGGTAGTCCTGCTTGGGGATTCTATGATTAGAGGTATACAGTGGGAGGGGCAGGGAGAGGGAGAACCCAGTCCAGTTTAGGTCAAGAGCATCTCCGGTTTGACTGTACACAAGGCAAAGCACATGGTCTATTCACTGGCACGGAGTAGGGGAAGCTCTCCTGATATCTTGGGGCACCTGGACACAAATGATATTTCAAAAAATAGTATGTTGGAGATTAAAGTTAGGTTCCTGGAGCTTGCCAGGGTCTGCCATGCCAATGGCTGCTCGGTCTCCTTCTTAGAAATCCTGCCAGTACCAAGGGCCAGCGTGGAAAACAAGCAGAAAATTAGGGAGGTTAATAAGTGGTTCAGGGAATGGGGTGAAGCTCTGCGATATGGGGTAGTTGGGGACTGGGGGGAGATCTGGGAGGACAAGAGCCTGTATGCAAGAGATAGGCTTCACCTCAACACAGAGGGAAGGGAGGTACTTAAGCAGAAGAGGACCAGTTTCATACAGGATAGATGGGGTTTAAACTTGTAAAGGGGGGATGCGAGGCAGATCCTTGCAGACCCCAAAATGGGGTGACGGAAACCACACCTGGGGCAACAAGTAGTCAGATGCACATAGCATCTGGGGAGAAACCAGGGGTGGGGTGGTGGAGAGTGGTTCTGCTAAACGCCAGGAGCTTGGGCAACAAGATGCCAGAGCTTTATGCAATGCTGGTGGATGGGCACGTGGACGTGGTGGCTGTCACCAAAACATAGGCTACCCCCAAACACAATTGGGACCTTAACCTGAGTGGGCATACGGTGCTCAGAAAGGATAGGGAGGTGGGTGGAGGGGAGGAGTGGCACTGTTCATTCAGGATGGCATCCAAATTTGCAAGGAGGAAGAATTGGAAGACAGTATGGAGGCCTTGTGGGTCACCATGCAGACCCCAGGGGACAGGGCGGTCAAGATAGGGGTGGTCTACCGAACCCCCATGCTGGCTGAAGAACTGGAAGATTGTCTGCTAGCAAATCTTAAGGATCATTGTGGTCTGGAAGGGGATGGGGTGGTGATATTAGGGGACCCAAACATGCCAGCGACTGATTGGGGAACCATGACATCCACAGTGGCCAAGGAACAGAGGCTGTTGGACACCTTTTAGGATGCATTTCTAGTTCAACAGGTCATTGACCCAACAAAGAAGGGCCATATCTTAGATGTAGTCCTCGCCAACAGTGACCTAGTTCGTGAACTTGAGGTTGGGAACCCACTAGCTGGATGTGACCACAACACAGTCTGGCTTGTACTAGACCTGGGAGGCAGGAGGGACCACACAAGGACCAGATATCTTGACTTTAGAGGGGCAGACTTCAGGCTATGGGGTACATCCTCAGGGGCCACTTGGTTGGGATAAAGCAGGGCATGCACATAGAGAGTAGGTGGGAAATCATCAGGAGAGGACAACAGAAGGCAACCAGGTCCTGTGTGAGGGTGAAGCGCAAGGGAGGTAGATCTAGGAGGCCATGCTGGTGGACCAGGGAGGTCCATGAAGTGGTAAGGGAAAAGAGGGTGGCCTACCATAGGTTCAAGAGATTGCATGGGGTCTTGGATAGAGATGTGTGTCTTCTTACGACCAGGCAGGTTACCAGGGTAGTGAGGGGGCCCAAGGCAAGTATGGAACAGAAATTGGAGCAGGGGATCAGGAAGGAAGAAAAAGGATTCTTTAGGTATATTGGGGAGAGAAGGAGAGTAAAAGAGCAGTTCAGTAGATTGAAGATGGGGTGTGGTTGGGCAAAGGAGGCAGCGGAACAAGCGGAGGGGCTCAATGAATATTTTGCATCGGTTTTCACTGGGGGGGAGGAGACACAGGCAAAGGGGGCACAGGGGGTGGATGAGGTAGTGCCCTTACAAGCTAGGGTATACCTTGTTAAAGGGGGGACAGAGGACACTGATTCATATGGGAGGGGGAGCACAGGATCATCTGAGGGAGGTGGAAGCACGGATGGATGAATTCCTGTTGGTAGGGTGTGGAAAGCCTTCCAGTCCCTAAAAAAGGATAAGTCCCTGGGTCCTGATGGAATCCATCTGAAGGTGCTGTGGGAATTGGCTGATGACCTGGCCAAACCCCTGGTGTCCCTCTTTAATGCATCTCTACAGACAGGAAGGGTGCCGAAGGATTGGAGGGTGGCACATATAGTGCCCATCCATAAAGGGGGATCAAGAGAAGAGTGGGGGAACTACAAGCCAGTCAGCCTGACATCAGTGGTGGGCAAACTGATGGAGTCCATAGTAAAGGAGAGGCTGGGGTGTTCTTGGAGGAACAGGGATTCCGGGATGATTGCCAGCATGGCTTCATCCTGGGCAGATCGTGTCAAACTAACCTTGTAGAGTTCTACGAATGGGTGATGGCAACACTTGACTTGGGTAGGCAGTTGATGTCATCTTCCTAGAATTCAGCAAGGCGTTTGACTTGGTTCCCCACAATGGTCTTCTGGATGAGTTGGGAAGAATGGGGCTGGCGGCACGGACAATCAGGTGGATTGGAAGCTGACTATCTGATTGTACCCAGCAAGTGGTGGTAGGAGAGGTAGTCTCGTCCCCCAGGGAGGTCATCAGCAGGGTCTCACAGGGATCAGTTCTGGGACCGCTCCTGTTTAACGCTAACATCTCTGACATCAGGAAAGGTGTAAGGAGTGAAATGAGTCACTTTGCAGACGACTCCAAGCTGAGGGCAGTGGTGTATGGGGAGGAAGGGAGGGTTGCCCTGTAGAGGAATCTAGATGTTCTAGAGGAATGGTTATGTACCTGAAGGCTAAGGTTCAACACCACAAAATGCAAGGTGCTTCACCTGGGACAAGGAAACCTGTGTCAGGTGTACACCTTAGGAGGGGACACATTGTCTGAATCAAGTAGGGAGAAGGACTTGGGGGTGCTGGTGGATGCCAAAATGAATAATGCAGAACAGTGTAGGAGGGCTGCAGCCAGGGCAAATAGAATGCACAGCCGTATCGCTAGGAGGATCACCTCAAGAAGTAGGGAGGTGATTATGCCACTGTACAATTGCCTTGTCAGACCGTACCTCGAGTACTGTGTGCAATTTTGGCACCCGCACCTCAGGAAGGATATTCAACTCTTTGAGAGGGTTCAGAGAAGGACAACCAGGATGATCTGGGGTCTGAGGGATAGGACTTATGAAGCGAGACTGGAGGAGCTCAACCTGTTCTCAGAGAAGAGACAGAGGGGATATGATCAAGGTCTTCAAGTACCTGAAAGGGGTAAACAAGGTATGCCTACATGGGGTCTTTCAGAGGAACGTGGGAGGGGCCACTAGGGGGCATGGCTGGAAGCTGGAGGGAGGGAGACCTGGGGGAAAAGGAGGAGGCGATACTTCACTGAAAGTGTGGTGGAACCATGGAATGTGCTGCCTGGGGAACTGGTGGAGGTGCCTACGGTGGAAGGGTTCAAGAGAGGCTGGGACAGGTACAAGAGGGGAATGAAGAGGAGGGCAGCCTGTCTGGTTGGAGCAGAAACATGGCTGGGAAAGGAGGATAGGGAGGGAAATCAGGAAGAAGGTTGCAGTGCCCATTAAAGGTACTGGCTTTCGAGCAGACTCGATTGACCATGGGGCCTACTCTGCTGGCACTTTAGTATGTTAGTATATAGCAGGGTACCAAAAGTATTTAGAGTTTACTGCAGTAGGATTCACTGGTGCCAGTTTTAAAAAGATGTGCATAGATTCTGACAGCAGATAAGGACTCATTAGTCTATCCAGTCAGCTCATTTCTTACTTAATTGGTGTTGAACATGATATTGGACCAGAGTTACTGGGACTCTTACCCTTCCAGTGGCTCACTGCCCCCTCCACTGGCTATCCATCCTCCACCTCTATTAGATCTTACTATCACCATGTGTTTATCTCATCCATGCTTGAAATCAGTCACTAATCTGGTTTCAACAACTGGCATTGGCAGACTGTTCCATCTGTTCACCACCCTCTCCATGTAAAAGTAATTCTGAACATTAAATGAAAGAAGCAGGTGGCAAACAGGATGAAACTGGCTGCAGCGAACATATTTACTCGCAATATCTAGTAGTTAGGCTTTAATAGTCCTCTGGTACACAGTAAGGAACCACAGCTGGGCCACAGGATAAAACAAAAATCAGTTTATTAAAGAAAAGCGAAACACATCTTCCCTCAATATGCCGATATTTCATGCATTCTGTTTTCACTTTTTCAAGGAATGGTGCCACATACTCTCATGCTGATCTTTACAGTGGATATTTAAAGTGACAGCGCTTTCTTGTGCAAATTGTTAAAATAAAGAGAGCAGGTGAGCTATGTACAAACCTTGCATGACATGCGCCATGTGGCTACATCAAATGTAAATTCACACTATCATCAAGTCTCAGTCATATAAATATACAATAAGCATGGCCGAAATTCATATTTTTTATGTTTCATCAAAAATGGCCCAAGTTGAAAACTAATATTTATTCCTGAGATCTGATGAGCTTTTAGTTTATATAGCCAAGTTCATATAGCCAGTATGACTCACACTTCAAGAGCTGGTTGCCAAAATCCCCACATATGATATTCATCTTGACTTGCTCCATTCCACAAAATGAAAAAAACTGCTGTTTTCCTAAGCTATTAACATGACACAATGGCATTATCATAGTCATTCTTCTTGATATTGTGAATATGGTTGTCAATGGCTAGTTTTGCTGACATAGATGGAGTTACAGTTATAAACTTCTAGATCAACAATCAGCACTGTGTTGCAGTTAAAAAAACCCTGACGGAAAATAATAATGGGGCTTTCAAAATCAGCCCCAGTACAAGTATGGGGGCAAAATTTATAATTGTGCACCAGTGGTTTCCCCACGGCAAAGGCGAGACCCCAATTCTGACAGTGTCTGAGTAATCTGAGGTGGGGTGGAGTACACTGTGTTCTAACCTATCCACTAGGTTTTCACCTTGGTGGTGAACAAATATGGGCTATACATATATAGATATACCCATAGATGTTCAATTTAAGTTCCATCTGCAAAAGGTGCCTGTTGACATTTATCAACTTTTTTGACCTGCCATGTTTGGGGACTGAAAGTGGTTACAAAGTTAAGATGCACATTTTCAGATTGGTTCCTTTGTTCAAATGCCACACTCAAAAATAGAGCATTTATGTTTACTTTGTTTACATGATTAGCGGTAGTGCCAGTGCTATTATATTCCCTGGCCTTAAACCAAGCTTTTATAGTCTCAATATTTTCTAAAAAAGATTCTTCAGTGCTTCAATTCCACTGTAAATGGATAAACTGACCTTTGGATGGCAGGGGTGGCAGCTCTCAAAGTGGAGGACTTGGCTGTGGTTTGTATTCTTTTAAAACAAGTCAGTTTCTACACCATTGTTTCCATTCTTACAAATGGTGGCATCCAAGAAATAGACTTTTTACTTATCATAATGCAATGTAAATATGAGCTTCAGACTGGAATCCAAAAGGTATTGTTTGAAGTCCTTCAGTTCAGGCACTGAACCCCACTACACTAGTATAACATCATCAATGTAACATTGATAGAATTTTAGCGTGTTTAAAAAGGATTGCTCTCAGTGAACAATACAGTATGTTTTTTCTGCTTGGCCAGATAAATGGTAGCATAGATGGGGGCAAAAATCTCCACCATGGCTATCACATTAACCTGAGAGTCTTGACTTTAAACAAAAAAAATATAAAATAAAAATGTTGTCAGTGTTATGAGAAATTCAATGAAATTTGAATAGTAGGTGTATTTGACCCTTATACTGAGGAATGTTTGCATAAAACATCTGTATGTCTGTGATGCAAAGTAGCAATTCCTGTTCAATCTATAGATCATCCAGAGTTGTTAATATGTGTGTTGCATGTCTCACACAGCTTGATATTAAGGGGAAACATTTACCTGTAATCAGGCCCCACCTCAATGTGAGGCAGGACCTAATTGGCATTTTTGCAAAGAGTAATAATGTTTTTACTTACAGTGTGTTTATAAATTTAGTTTTCCTTTCATCCCTCCTGCTGGCATTTTGACTCCAAGTGCAGCTAGTGGTACACCCACTTCCTCCCATGGCTGTCCTGAGAATGATGTTTGAGCTGAGCAGTAGCCGCATGAGTGTTCATAATGGTTGTGTATAGATTGAGCTATTAATAGCTCCAGTTTGTAACTGACGTGTCCCATACCATTCCGAGACCAGGTTGTGCCACTTCTCCAAACACTCTCCCCAGGACTCTTTCACATGCCTTTTCAAAGCTTGATACCACTGCATTTTGGGGTGGCAGAAAGGGGGATCTCTTTCCCAGAGTATTGCTGTTGTCCCAAATAGAAATACTATTCATGCTGTAAGTGCTTGATGAGGGTGTCCTGGTAGGATCTAACCCCCTGGGCATTACTGTATACCATAGTGGGTTTGTGATAGAATGCATTTAGATTTAAATTACATGTAAAATGGTGCAGGTCCAAAATACTGTTAACGTTATCTATGTGGTTCATTGGTACAAATGTGAATTTTGTACTTTACTTCAACCTCCATAAGTTGATAGTTTGAGATGTTAATCACTGTCAGCTTCTCCATCTCCTCTGTTGATTCCTCGGATTGTTGCACTATGTCATCTGTGTTGCCCTCTGGTTGTTGCAGCCCTGGCGGGTCCAGTTGCCTCTGTTCCTTCCATCTCTGCTGACTTTAGTCCCTTATTTGGTTGTTCTTCTTGAAACCAGGAGATGCAGGGGCTCTGCCACAGGTGCCACTGCAGTAGTATCACTGGTATGGAGCTCTGTTGTAGTACAGTTAGGTTCTGCTCTCCTCGTACTTGTGCCAGCCTATTGATCTGGGGATAATGAATCTTCCTGGCTACCTCCTAAAATATCCACCTGTTCTGTACCTTTGGAATCCAAACCTGACATATAGGCATCATGTACAGGTGCTGTATTGGTTCTTTTCAGAATCGGCCTTGAATCGACCTTGGTCTTTGATTAGAATTGCGTGACTAGTCAAAAATATATCCTTCAAGGTAATCATGATGATCCCTCTAAAATTTCTTTTCTTTTGTACATCTTATCCCGATATCGTACTGATTTATTGTGGACACAAGCTGTTCCCTTCAATCATGGTACAGGGCAAAACTCTCAAACCATTTGTTTGTTGTTCTTTAATTTCCAGTTAAATTTTTACTTGTGCCTAAATTTCTTTTCCATCCCTTAGTATCAGTTTGGTAAGACCTGCTGTGGAGACAAGGGATCTATGTGATAAGGGTGATGGAGGAAGGATGATCGCCAAAAGGGTGAGGGCACAACCCAGAAAGTCGGACTTTTGAGGCAGCACAGGCACAACCATGAATATGGCCAATGTGGTGCATTTAAAAAAAAAAAAGAACACTGCCACCACCATGGAATGCAGGGGAATGAATGGAAGGCACAAAATGGGGGGGAATCACTGCATGAGGAGGATGGCGACATACACTCACACTGGGACACAAGAGGACCAGATGGACAACCGACCACAACTGCCACCATGGGGAGCCCGACCAACAATGCCACCCAATACACAGTGCATGGCAGGGCACATAGGACAGGGGTATGTGGGAGAGCTACAGTGGGGTCCACCAGGGATGGAGGCACCTCAGTGTGCAGAGGCAAAAGGGTTGTGGGGGGGCCAAGCACCCCATGCAGGCTGGCAGATGAGGGGCAAAGAACCAATAGTGGAACGGGACTGTTCCACACAATGCTGTCAGCATGGTCTGTGGTATACTTGACTACACCTGCAGCTGAAAGTTATATGCAAGCCCACACAGGTAGTCGGGTGTGTTGCACTTGCCATACTCTGCCACGATGGCCTCTATGCACCTAGTGAGGTCATGGTAGGTCTTTTTCTGCTTTGCAGCCCCAGACCCAGAGAGCAGCTGCTCCATATGGAGGACACTGAGACGTCATTCCTTCATGAGGCAGTCAAGGAACCTTCAGTTGCTGGGATGGCTTGCACCAAGCCTGGAGCTAAATCCTTGGTGCCAGCCTTCCACCGCATTGTTTGTCCTAGCGAGGACCGTGAGCATTCACTCATACATGTTCCATGATGCAATGGTGAACAATGGGCATCTGCGGGCCAACCTGCCTACATGCCGCCCAACCCATGTCTCCTCCACGTGCTGCATAATGGGCCTCAGTACCTCTCATTTGACCTGTAGAAGGGCTGGTTGAGGAGTACACCATACACCCCCTCAACGGCGCACATGGGCACAAATGCTAGGGCAGGAATCATTCAAATTTGAAGGGCAAACTCCTTCTCCCTGGTGTACCTGGTGAGCACCTCGGGGGTTTGCTGGAGTTTACACCAGACTGCCTGGCAGAAATGGAAGAAACAACCCCTGAGGGCAGCCTTGTCAAAGATGGTGCTGAAGGCATGCCAGGCTGCCTGCTCAAAATTAAAGAGTGCTGTCTTTGGCTGCTCCCACCCACAAGACATCAGACCTCACCAAATATCTGCATGTATGCCCATTCCGTGTGTGCCAACATCAGTATGTACCCGGCTGGCACTACCACCCTCACATATCCCGTGTGTGGTGTAAAGTTGACCGAAAAGTGGGGATGAGCAGCTGAAGGTCCCATCAAGGAACCAATCTTTGCACCCAATCAGGTACAGTGGGGACAGTTGGGTAACAAATTTCAGGACATGATCCCCCGCAGACCCGCTATCATGCTGCAGGAAAGTGCCCCCCCCCCCGGTGATGGTGTAGTCTGGGGGTATTCTCAGGTCAGTGAGTGATGGTGGTGTGGCACAGTAACCCCTTGTAGCCTGCCGCACCTGTTGTATGGTGCATTTCATGAGGGGCAGAGCTGGCAGCCCGCCAGCCACTGCATCGGGCACACCGGTGGTGCAGTGTTTATGAGCACTTGGGAGGTGCCGTCTACATTTGCACTTGCCCTTTCATGCACATCTGCCATCACACCATGCACCCCATCTCACCTGCATCAGGAATGTGATTGTGTGGCGGCCAGTAAAGATAACATGGTTGGCCACTGTGTGCATGCATGCATGCATGCAGGACATCCATATTTGTGGTCCTGCATGCACCTCCAGTATACTTTGGTCTTTAACTCCTTGTCACGCCGGTACACAAAGCCACAGTGTACAAGGAGTGGTTTCCCCTCTTGGCTGATGAGAAACTGAACTGTGTTCATATTTCTAATCACCAAAAGTGAAGAATGTCATGACTTCCGCATGGTGTCCCTTTAATGTGCTTGGGGGAGGAGTTCAGATGGTCACGCACCTGTGTGCATCTGTGTGGGTTTGAAGCCCCATCTCCTTCAGCAGTACTGTATAAAAAGAATGTTCTGGCATGGGTGGACCCCATAGTAATGGGAAATATGCTGCATGACTGGGCCACGGCAGGTGGAGGTGTGCTGCTGGTGTGGGGTCATCCCAGGATGTTGACTGCTGCCATGGATTGACTGATGAGTATCAGTGCCTGTTGTTCTGCCCACCATGTGTAATGTCACAGACTGCAATGTGTACAGCAGTACACGGCTTGTCCCTTGATATTTTCTGTGGCTCAGTTTCTAATGTTGGTATAGTAGTGTGGGGCTCATGTAGCAGCATGTGAGATTTGAACTCCCAGCACACAGCCCTCCATGCACCACTACACAGATGAAGCAGGTGTCCTATGGTGTATGCTACTATGGTCACATGTTGGCCCCTCACCAGCCGTGCACATTAGCCAATGTAGGAGGTCTCCCAGGCGTGGGGTCAGTGGGTCAGTGGTCCCTCAAGGGGGAGACTGATCCTGGGATCCTGTGTGCTGCCTGGGCTACTTGGGGGGAATCACAGGCATGGGAGGGCTGCCTGTTCGGGGGGTGGGTGATATGCTTTAGGTTGCTGTGTGCTGCTGCAGCCCCCTGCATGCTAGCCATCTGTATCTGTGTGTGCGCAAGTGTACACACACTCGTGTGCAGGGTGGATTTGGGAATCACCATTTTGGCAAGTTGCCCTTGTGCACAGTCTCCCTTTTGACATTTGTGATGTTGCACAGTCAAGATTTTGACATTAGTGGTTATGGTAACATAGTCCTATAATAAATCATCCATATAAATTCACCCTTTCTCCAGTAGCCCTTCCTCAGTAGCCCTAATCACTGGATACAGGAGACAAGCAGATGTTCCTGCCAGTTAGTGAAGCATCTGTCTGTATCTTGACCAAAGGCAGAATGTCTGAGTCAAGGTACTTCAAGGTACTCTATTTACTGATAAATAAGCTTGCTGTGTTACCTACTACCAGTATAGTCTATGTGCCTTTAATGTCACTCTCTCCAGTCGTATGAAGGTGCCTTTGATGTTTAGCACAGTGGTATTGGTTGAATTTTAAGTACCAGGGAGTTGCAGCTGTGCTAGTTTTTTGCTGGTAGTTCAGCCATGAAAAGAAGGTTCACATCACTCTCTAAAAAAAGAGTGAGTCTACAAAGTCACATGCAGAGTTTGTTGTGAGGGGAGTGTGCTCATTAGAATTGTTTCTACTCAGTACTATTGAAGACATTCTTTAATGTGAGTCCAGTATCATGCTAGACCAGAGGTCAGTACAAACAAAAGCAACAGGTGGTAAACAGAATGAAACAGGGTCAAGCTGCAGCGAAAATATTTACTTACAGTATTAGTAGCTAGCCTTTGATCTATCATACTGCTTTATTGCGGTCTCAAGTTGTTCCCTGTAATCACAATATTGGGCAAAACTTTCAAACTGTAAAAATCAGCATGTGAGTATGCTATGCTATGCCTTGAAAAAGCACACAGAGTATGTGCAAAACATTGGCATGTTAGGTGGAATGTGTCTCACTTTGCTTTAATAAATTAACTTTATCCTGCGGCCCAGCTGTTGTTCCTTACTGAGTACCAGAAGATGGTTGAAGCCTAGCCACTAGATACTGTAATTCCAAACATTGCTTTTGAAACTCCCTCCATCTCTCCCACCAACATTCACCCATGACCCCAGATTACAAGAACTTGAAGGTCTTAATTATGTTCCCCTTCCCCGGTATTGGTATACCAATGTTACAGAGAAACTGAAACTGCAAAGACCATTGCAGCAACAAAATCGGCAGTTCACTGTAATGGTCGCGCGGTACATCAAACCATTTCTCCGGGGCTTGCACCCCTTCCCCAAAACAATTCTGACCTGAAGTTCATTATTTTAAAGTCCAGGGGGTGCAGGGGGCACAGTCCCCTGCAAAAAAAATTGTTTTCCTGGTGGCACAATGCCAACTGTTGGCATTGTGCCATTCCTGTAAAGATGGTCGACAAGTTTCCCGTCAAACCACTGTGGTGAAACCCCTGGTCTCTAGGGAGTATATGTTCAGGTTCTCCAGCCTCTCCAAATATGTCATCCCCTACTGCCCCTGAATCATTTTTATAGCCCTCCTCTGAACCCTGTCCAAGTGGTTCCTGTCATTTCCGAAGTGAGGATTCCAGAAATGGGCACAGAAGTACAGGTGTGGTCACACCATGGACCTGTAAGAGGTAGAATCATCACCTTCCTTCTGATGGTGAATGCAAATACCACTGCTGTCTGTTCACTCACCAATGCAGCTTATTGTATTGGTTTGATGATTTAACAGTCTCTTTCTTCTGTAATCAAAAAGGAGCACTAAAGTCAAAATTTGCAAAACATATATGTTGTACAGAGTGGTTTGATTTGTGTGTGTAGTTCTTGTGTGTCCTTCCCTTTGTTTGCTATTAGGAGCTTGTTCTTATATTTGTCCACTAGTTTTCTGGCCCCTGCAGATCTCCATGTTTGCATTTTTATTGTTCTTCTTTTTCCTGCAATGCCTCCTATTCCAAGTTACAGTGATGCATCCAGGACCACTGATTGAGTAAGTTACAGCTGCTGTAGCAGCAATCTGCTGCTGTGAGCCTGATATTCTAGCCTCAACTAAATAACTTTTTCTAAGTCAATGTTTTCCTTTTCTAGACATGTGTCTGGGTCTAGTCAGCACAAGTAAATGTTTTGTTTTTAAAGCTTTTAATTTCATTTAACTACAGCCAGCCATAAAAAGCAAACATATCACCCCAGGTCATCAGTGCTATAATTAGTGAAGAGTCTAACTGTTTCCTTACAGAATAGCCTGCTTAATTACCCCTCAAATGTTTGTGAAAATGTAAATATAGCCTTTATTAGTGCTCACTGGATAAGAAAGTTGCTTAAAATCATAGCACTACCGCAGTAAAATTGACTCTAGAAGAGTACTTGCTGTCCTGGATGCATCACTGTCACATGGGGCAGGAGACAGTGTGAAAAAAGAAGAGCAATAAAACTGCTAACATGGAGATCCTCAAAGGCCATGAAACTAGTAGGCAAATCTAGGGAAAAACTCTTAATAGCAAACAAAGGGAACGACTCTGGGACTACACATACAAATCAAAAGATTCTGCACAGCATATGTACTCCTTTAACCACCCTCACAGCCCCACCCCACCTCCCATAGTCAGTTTTTGAAATTTTCCCACCACCATGCATAATCTTACTTTTCTTAGCACTGAATTTAAGATGTCATATCATATACCACTTCTCCAGCATTTCTATATCTCTTGTTAATGTTCCTTATTCCCTTCTCTGTGTCCACTATCCATAGATCCTAGTGTCATCAGTAAAGAGACAGTCCTTGCCCTCCTGCTATGCAACATATAAAGACGTTGAACAACACAATCCACAGGACCAATCCATATGGCATCACACTGGTACCCCCCCCCAACAGCAGAGAATCCCCCATTGACTACCATCCACTAAGTCCTGTCCCAAAACCAGATCTCTATCCATGTGGTGAGTTTATTCCCCACCCCAAGGTATTCCAGTTTTTTTTAACCAGCCTTCTGTGTGGTATAGAGTCAAAGGCCTTGCTTTGATCCAAATAGAACACATCATCTGCTTGTCCATGTCTGTTGCCTTTGTAACCCATATTAATTTAGTCTGGCATGACCTTCCTGCCATGAACTCATGCTGTCTCTTGGCCTATAATCCATCAGCCTCCAGAAACTCCAGCAGGTACTCCTTTCTGATAGTTTCCAGCAGCTTCCTTTCAATCAAGGTCAGACTTACCGGCCTGTAGTTTTCTGGCTTATTTCTGTCCCAGTCTTGTGAAGTGGCGCCACATCAGCCACCCTCAAATCCATTAGCACAACCCTTGTTTCCATGGAGCAATTAAACTGATCAGCCAATGGTGTTGCAAGTGTCTGATTCATTTCATTTCATTTTATTTTTTACCCTTGTAAGTCTAATGAGCATAACTGCCCGTTTTCAGAGACGACAAGCATTACAGAAAACATTACAATTACAAGACAATACAAACTTCATAAAATGAAAAAAGGGTACACAATTCATACATTTAACAATTTAGAATCACCATGTACAATCCTGAGAAAGATTTAGATGTTTTTTCAAACTTATTTTAAAAGACAATAATGTATTGCAATTTACCACATCATGAGGGAGTGAATTAAAAAGTGTGGATCCCTATATAATAAAGAGCGTTGACCTGAGGCTTTCTTACAGAAAGGTAAGCCCAATGCAAACAGTAACTGGGATCTAGTACCTTTAGGATTTAGATATTTGGGGAAAAGTACACACAGAGATAGGGAAGGTGGTTAGAGCTAAGAGGGTAGCATTCCAGAAGTACAAGGGAAAGCAGTATGACAGAAATAAAGGGAAATATTTAGAAGAGGCTAACAAGACAGCCAGAAAGGCAGGGCAGATGCAGAGAAGGGAACGGTGTGATGGGTCATGGAGGGAGAGAAAGCCTTCTTTCATTATGTTAAGGAAAAGAGAGAAAGAGAGACAACTGTCAGGCCGAAAAGCAGGAGCAGATGGGTGGTGGATGACCCATGAAGTCCATTTGGCTTTCGCCCTCAGTCTTTCTGCTACCCATCGTTTGTCCCCCCCAATCACCAATGCTGCCTCAGTCTACTACTTACAATACAATGATCCTCCATATGCCATTTCATACCTGACCTTCTGCATCCCCTTTTACTACCTCTACCCCACATTCATCCTCCCTCTCTTCTAGACTGCCTGATACGATTTCTGCTTTGTAGTGCACCACACTGCTGCATAAGCAGACAGGGCTGTCATTGACTCCCTCGATGTCCCTCCTAGTTGGAAAAATGCTGGCCAGGTCTCCTCTCACCTGAGTGCCCACCCTCCCCAAGGAGACACCTAGCCCCAGCCTTCCCCCACACTAGTTTAAATACCCAGAAATGTATGCTTTAAATATCTGCCCTAGTGCTCTTTTCCCCCTCCCTGGTCATATAAAGACTGTCCTGTTTAAATTGGCCTTAGGCCTTTATCTCTCCAAAAAAACAGCTAATCTCCCAGAAAGTGAAAACCTTCTTCATTGCACCACCCCTTCAACAAACTGATAAACTGGCAGATTTTCAGTTGCCTCCCACATCTGTTGACTAGGAGGACCTCCGAGAAGGTCATACCACCTGCCATCTTTATCAGCCTGAAACTTAGCTCCTTAAAACTAGCTTTCACATCTCCCAATTAACTCCTCACCAGGTCATCTAGAAACATAGAAACATGGAAACATAGAAGCTGATGGCAGAAAAGGACCGCAAGGCCCATCCAGTCTGCCCATTTCTTTTTCTACCCTATGAATGTGCCATAGGCCTTTGCTCTGTCAATGGCCTATCTATTCATACTCATCTGTATTGCTCTCTTCTGTCTGTCCCATGCCTGTTTGAAGCCATGCACTGTATTCATATCCACCACTTCCTGAGGTAGGCTGTTCCATGCATCCACCACCCTTTCTGTGAAAAATAACTTCCTCACATTACCCCTTAATCGGCCTCCCTCTAATCTCATGCTGTGTCCTCTTGTCCTGCTATTTTTCTTATATTGAAACATGCTAGACTCTTTCACCTTGTTAATGCCCTTAAGGTGTTTGAATGTTTCAATCATATCACCTCTCTCCCCTCCTTTGCTCTAGGGTATACATATTGAGTTCAGTTAATCTGTCCTCATATGTTTTCTGATGCAGTCCCTGCACCATTTTGGTTGCCCTTCTCTGGACTACCTCAATTTGGTTAATGTCCTTGTGAAGGTGTGGCCTCCAGTACTGCACGCAGTACTCCGGATGGGGCCTAACCCCAGCATCCCACTAGTCCTACATAGACAATAATGTATGGCTACAAATAGCCAATACAAATATATCATCATAACCAATAATGCAGTGCTTTTGTAAACTGTGCCCTGCAAAACATAAAGATAAACATAAGACTCTGAAAAGGAATTTATTACATTGTTTTCACTTTGCAGTGTTTAGCTGAAACACAAATGAGATCTGAATTCAAATGCTGAAAAAAAAAAAAAACATTTAGATTGTCACCAGTCCTAATCCAGATTTTCTGGGATCTTGATGACCAACAGGAATACAAACCATCCTTTTAATTTAAAAGTTTAGCTAATCATCAAACAAAAGATAACCATCGATCTTGACTCCTATTTTGAAGGATAGACCCTGGATATAGAAAATGTCCTCTATTGTTTGACCCAGTGCAGTCATTCAGGTTGTTTATTCTGTTTGATTTTCTAGTGGTTCATATAATATCATCAACTTTTTTTTAAATTAAATTCTTCAAACAGTGCATGATATATGGGTCCTACATTGCACAAATTGCACAACGGCATGGTGCCTCTGAATCTCATAATGATTTAAATAATGTTGTGCACTCTGCTGTGGTTTGACTAGCTTAGGAGGAGGTCCAAATTGGTAAATTGGGTTCAGAAATGGTTAACAGATAGGAGACAGAGGGTGGTGGTTAATGGCACTCACTCTAAGGATGGGAGAGTGATCAGCGGTGTACCACAGGGTTCATTACTGGGACTAGTCCTTTTCAGTTTCTTCATAGGGGACATTGCAGAACAACTGGAGAGAAAGGTATGCCTTTTTTGCAAATTACACCAAAATCTGCAATAGGGTGGCCACTGGGGGATAGAATGTGTAAGGATCTAAGGACACTTGAGGAGTGGTCAAAGATATGGCAGTTTGGGTTCAATGCCAAAAACTGAAGAATCATGCACAGAGGGCGTAGGAACCCCATATAGCATGGGGGAAGGTATAGACAGTTACTAGACAGGAAAGAGACCTTATATCAGAGGACCTCAATGTGGCAGCACAGTGTGACAAGGTCATGGACAGGACTAGTGGGATGCTGGGGTGCATAGTGAAGGGTATCACTAGGATGAGGATGAAGGAGGTGGTGGTGCCACTGTTTTATTCCCCGGTATGCCCTCATCTAGAGTATTGCGTCCCATTTTGGAGGCTGCATCTCAGAAAAGGCATAGACAGGGCGGAGATGGTCCAGGGATTGCCATACAAAATGGTGTAGTGTTTACAGGGGAAGCCCTATGAGGAAAGACTGAGTGATCTCAAATGTCACCCTGGAAGACAGGAGCGAGCGAGGTGACATGATCAGACCTACAAGTACCTCAAAGGGGTGAAACGGGCATGGTAAGGGGCCTTTTCCATAAGAAGATGAATGGCAAGAACAGGGGCATGCAATGAAGTGGGAGGGGGGACATTCAGGGAAGATGTAAGGAAATATGTCTTTACTGAAAAGGTGGTAGATGCCTGCAGCAGACTGCCAGAGGTGGTGGATGCAAAAAATGGTGGAGGCTTCAAGCACGCTGTGATAAACACAGGGGTATGATAGAGCAGAGACAGGAAGCTAGGAGGGTCATTGGGAATAGAATAGGCAGGGAACACTTGAGCAGAATGGAAGGGCCAAGTGTTTCTTTTCTGATGACAAATTCTACGTTTCTGTGTGTTGCTATGTTTCATGCTCTCTAGCCTCCCAACTGCCAAACATTTCTGTTTGCAGAAGATGTCAGTTAACACGTTCCAAGTTCCTGCTAAAATATGTCAAGAAATCTTCAAGTTTCAAAAACAAATGTTTTTGGGAGGTAATGGCCCTCAGTCCACAACCTGATCTCTGCATTCACATTCTATCATATTTTTACGTTCGCTTGTGCGCATGAGCAAGGAACGTATTGGGAGAGTAGCACACTTGGAGGTGTGTCTCTCCCACCTAATGCACTGCTCAGTTGAGCAGGCGTGGTGGTCCTGCACCAATGGGTGCAGCAGCTCAGTATGACAGCGGTGGTCTTCGCTTCAAAGAAAAACACCGCTGCCATACTGAGCGCGCCCCCTCCCGTCACGTGCTACCACCTCCCCGTCCATCACGATGCCCCCAAAGCTTTCTGCCACGCTGGAGCCCACCCAGTGTGGCAAACATTGTTTGCAGACGGGGTGCCCAACCCCTGTCGGCTCCACGACCCCCCCAAAGCCATACTGCTGCCACGCTGGGAGCCCACCCTAGCATGGCAAACGTCCCTCGTAGTCTTTTTTTCTTTTAACCTGTAAAACAAAACAGTCCTGCGGGCGTGTCTCCCAGCCCCTCCCACAACCCGCACCCACCACTGCGCACTCCAGCTCTCCCGCACACCCCCACCCCATACTTACCTCCAGACTTCGGGGCAATGATCTTTGGTGGACCGGGAACATGTCTGCACTCTTCAAAGCCGACCGCTGACTGAAGAAATGCCGGTAAGCTCTATAATGGGCTAGATAGGGGGGTTTCAACTTGATTGCATATCTCAGTCATTTTTTGGAATTTTTGCACCAAATTTTCAACATGGGGTTTTTGGGACCCCTTCTCATGAATGATATCACTGTCGTGGAGTTATTTGGTCCCGAAGGGTGATTTCGCAGGCACTGCACAGTCACTGCATGAAATCACCCTTTGGCCTCGGATAACACCATGACAGTGACATCATTCATGAGAAGGGGTCCCAAAAACCCCATGTTGAGAATTTGGTGCAAAAATTCCAAAAAATGACTGTTTTACGAGTGTGCATTGTGCAGTTCCTATGCAGGCTCATAAGTTCACGAATTTTCAATATTTTCACTCCAGATTTTCAACATTGCCATTTTATCACACCTTCTTATGAGTTGTACAACTGTCATTTTTCACATCTCACCCAAAACGTGTTTCCGCCCATGTAGCGCACAATGGCACAGTCAGTGTGCAAAATCAATGTAGGGAACACATTAAGAAAATCACAGTGACACTGTTCATAAGCACAGGTCTTAAAATTGCTATGTTGAAAATTTGGTGGAAAAATTCCTAAAAATGACTGTTTTACGAGTGTGTGTTGCGCAGTTCCTATGCACGCTCGTACGTTTCCGAATTTTCAATATTTGCACTCCAGATTTTCAACATTGCCATTTTACCACACCTCCTCATGAGCAGTACAGCTGTCATTTTTCACATCCTGCCCAAAATGTGTTTCTGCCCATGTAGCGTGCAATGGTGCAGTCGGTGTACGAACTGAATGTATGGGACACATTAAGTAAATCACAGTGACACTGATCATGAGCAGAGGTCTTAAAATGGTTGTGCTGAAAATTTGGTGAAAAAATTCTTAAAAATTACTGTTTATGAGTCTGCGTTGCGCAGTTCCTACGCACGCTTGTAAGTTTGTGAATTTTCAATATTTTCACTCCAGATTTTCAACATTGCCATTTCACCACACCTCCTTATGAGCAGTACAGCTGTCATTTTTCACATCCTGCCCAAAACGTCTTTCCCCCCATGTAGTGCACAATGGCGCAGTCCGTGTGCGAAATCAATGTATGGGACACAGTAAGAAAATCACAGTGACATTGTTCATTAGCACAGGTTTTAAATGGCAATGTTGAAAATTTGGTGAAACAATTCCTAAAATGACTGTTTTAATGAGCGTATGATAGCTGTTTCGTGACGTCAGAGGTTTGCCAATTTTCAATATTTCCACTCCAGATTTTCAACATTGGCATTTTACCACACTTCCTTAAGCAGTACAGCTGTCATTTTTCACATCCTGCCCAAAACGTGTTTCCGCCTATGTAGCACACAATGGGGGTAACAAACAGGTCATGCTGACAATTTATTGTGCAAATACCAGCAATCGCACAGGGCATTAGGGTAAAGCACCATACATGCCAAACACCACTGCAAATACCTGCAAGCAAACGTTCAGCATTGACAAACGCTTGTTGAGTGCTGTGTCAGTTCCTTTTTCTTGGTTCCAGGAAAAGGGAACAATGGTTCCAGCTGTTTTTGCCAGTTCCCCATCCAGTGTTTCCCTCAGTTCTCTCTGAAAATTATGTTACTTGTAATTTTATTTACGATAAAAATATTGTTTCTTTGCAGGGCAGACCGGTCTAAACATTATCTTCAAATACTTAAGAGATTTTTTGAAAGACGAATCAGTTGAGATCATACCAGAGGCAAATGGTATGATATTCAGAAGCTCCGCCGCAGATGCAGGTGCAAGACCCACCTGTGTCTGCACTGGGAAGAATCCATTGCTTCTTTCAGTTATTTCCAAATACTGTAGGTGGCAAACAACAACTGCGATGATATGCAGCAACTTGTTTCAAAAAAATGTTGCATGTGTCAGTTATTTTGCTAAAAGTACCTGCTTTTTAAACACAACTTTGTCCGACCCGCTGAAGTTACTGAAACAGGTAATGGATGGTCTAACACTGCAGCTTAAAGGCTGTTTTAGTAATAGGGTGGGTGGCTACAAGACAGTTCCTACTTTGGAAATCCTGGCCAAAGTATTTATTAGCACAGGCATTATTTGATGACATCGCATGAGCTCTTGTGGGAAGTAAACTGGAGGACCTGATCATGGATGAATTACAGTAATAGATTATATTCATTGTAAGCATCATTTTGTGGGGGGATTGGTAACCATAATGGATAGGTTTTTTACAGTGGGGAGAATGGCTTTCCATGGATTAGAAATAGAATAATAGACGGGGTACTGTGTATTACAAGGCTGTAATACCATCAAGAAGTTCTGGGGACATGGGAACCCCAAGAGCAAAGCTCAAGAGGTTCCCATATCCCCAGAACCTCGATATGGTGTTTTAGCTAAGTAATCACAGTCCCTTATCTGTTATTTTTTGTAATATATGGATCCAAGGAATTTCTACAGTTCCCCTGAAATGTGGCACAAAGCTCCAAGTGTAGTAAAGTGTGTATGCAGGTCTCTTTAAGTGGAACCAGTTGTCATACGTTGCTATGGACGCCAGTTAAGTCAAGATGCTTTTGAAGCACCCAGCGTGTGTTTCTATTGGTGCTTGCTGCGACTTATGAATAATTATCTTGGGAACATGGCAGCTTGTCTAAGCGAGCAGTTGAGGAGGCACTCATTTTTTTTTTTATATGTGTGGCTTAATTTTTAGGGCAGTACATTTAAAAGAAAGATTCTTTCTGGAACCGGAGTGAGGAGGAGACCCACTGTTAGCTGCAGGTTAGATTTCGTTGGTTTTTGGTGAGCAGCGAGTCAGTTTTTACTGTTTGTGACCATTACAGTGAAAGCTATCTCCTGCTCTGCACAATCAATTTGGTGAGCTCACACTGCGCTAATCCTGTGATAACAGCATCATTCAGAACTCCGAACAATAGTATTACAGGCTCTGAACAATACTATTATCACTCTCCATTGATAGTAGTATTACTTAGGACCAAAGGTATTATCAGATTTTTTTTCTATGCTTTATAGTACTATTATTTATTTATTTGGTTTACAGGTAGGTGAACTGATCCATAGGACCATTTTCAGCCACAGCCCGGGCCACAACATGGGACAACAGGCAATACAGATACAGGTAATATACAATAAATGAACAGGCCACAACATGAGGTGCTGCAGCTTACAGTACACTGTAGGAATGCATACAGAGAAATATAGAAAAACAAGGCGACATATTAGGCCAGTTTACAGATCCAAGTGCATAGTCACAGGTTATAGTGCTGGACAAAAATACTAGTTGCATTAGCACAGAGACCATAACATATGTGTTAAAAATGACACTTAAAGTGCAAAATGCATTGGGTTCACTAGTAAATGAATAAGTGAGAGAGTCACCGACAGGATGGATCAAGGAGAATACAGTGTAAATACTCCCACCCACAAAATAAGGTGCAGAGGCATAGGAGAAGGGAGGAGTGCGATAGTAGCCCCATGCAGGGTTGAGAGGGGCAGAAAGAAAGGGGGAGACAGCAGTAGAGGAGCAGGGGAGGAGGGGGTGGACACACCATAAATACGACCAAGGGAGTAGGTGAGCGGGAGGGTACCAAACTGAAGGAAATGGCACCAGATTACCAAGGTGAACAATGGCATATGGCTTCAGACAGTAGCCATTCTTTGAAACTGTTTTTGAAGGAGATATGGGAGGAGGAGGAGGAGGAGGAGGAGGACAAGTGGAGCGATGAGGGGAGGCTATTCCATGGGGAAGGGGGTGGGAGACAGAGAAGGCTTTGTTGCCCATGTTAGTGGAGATACCTGGAACAGCCAACAGGGGGATGGAGGATTCTCAAAGATTCTTAGATGCAGCTCTACCTGTGAGGAGAGATGAATACGGGGACAGGAGGCCACCTCTGAGTGCACTGTCCACAAGGCAGCCAAGGGCATAATTGAACATCCTTGCAGTGGTAGCCACCCAAGGAACTGGTACAGCATGCAATGATGAGTAGAGTAGGGAGCTTGGAGAATAAAGCAGCAGATACTGTTATAGACGGTGATTAGTCTAGAGTGCAGGGCCGACAACACATGTGAATAGATAGGAGAACAGTACTCAATGATGAGAAGAAGGTTTCCAAGTGCGATTGTGAGGCTCGCTTCACTGGACAGGAACTGTTTGAGGTGATAGGCAGCATCTAGCTTCTGATTAGCTCTATGTACAGAAATGTTGAAGCATTCAGTGAACGTAAGAGAGGGTCCAGAGTTAGGCCTAGGTATTTAAAGCAGGAGACATTTTCAAGGGGGGACCAGTGGTTGTGACTATGAGTAGGGGGAGTTTATCTTGGAGAACTTGGAGAGGAAAGGTTTGAATCCAAACAGCTTGGACATTGTCTTTTTTTCATTAACCGGAAGTTTTTTTGGAGAGGAACCAATTATGGGCAGTACAACCGTTAAGTGTGAGAGTGGAGGAGATGACTGCAGGAGATTTGTCACTGTGGTAGAGGACTAGGTCAACTGTGAAGAGAAAAGCATCACAGGTGAGACTCTCAGCAGGGAGTGCATTAATAAAAATGGAGAACAGCAGGGGCCCTAGGATGGATCCTTGGGGATACCCTGTGGAGACTGGTAGGGCAGAGGAGAAGGCAGAACCAATTGTGACAGACTGTGACCTACTGGCAAGGTAGCTTCTAAACCAGTCTGTTGTTCCAGGGAAGCAACCAAGGTGTAGAAGGGTTGCATGGAGAAGGGGGTGGTCAACAAGGTCAAAGGCCTTAGTCAGATCCACGAATACAACACCAGTGGCCTTTTCCGCATTCATGTTTCTTAGGACATGATTGAAGAAATGGGCCAAGGCTGATGAAGTGCTGTGGTGCTTATGGAAACCATGCTGTTGGGGCAAGAGAGATTGTACTTGCCAAGATGTTCCAATAACTGGAAGTGTACAATTTGTTCCATAAACTTGTTAAGGTGAGGGATAGGAAGATGGGCCTGTAGTTATCAGGTGAGA
The DNA here is from genome assembly GCA_016271365.2 of Neoceratodus forsteri. Taxonomy (NCBI): domain Eukaryota; kingdom Metazoa; phylum Chordata; order Ceratodontiformes; family Ceratodontidae; genus Neoceratodus; species Neoceratodus forsteri. Next base: position 840,557,811 of record CM028131.1, read on the forward strand.
GGGGATCACCTGCTTTGAAAATAGGCACCACATTTGCATGCTTCTAGAAGTCGGGCACCATGGATGTGAAGAGGGCAAGATTAAGTATATAGGTGAGGGGTTCGATGATGGCAGGGGAGATGAGCCTGAGGAACACGGGGAAGAGCCCATCACTGCAGGGTACCCCTGGCAGGGAGGGATTTGAGGATTCTGGCAGTAACATTATGGTTGATAGCTTTAAAATAGAAGGGAGGTCAGGGTGGGGGTGGAGGAGGAGAGGTTTGACTTACTAACGAGGACAGAGGGTGGTTGGGAGGGGAGTTTACTAAGATAGACAGGGAGGTCGGAGAATTTATTGTTAACGATCTCTGCAATTCCTACCAGATCATTCAAGGGGCCTGAGAGGGAGGAGAGATAAGTGACTTGGCAGTGAATATTGGGGTTTAGCAAGGATCCAATAGAGGCCCAGAAATGACTACAATCACCAAGGTTGTTTCTTTGTTGATTTATGTAGAAGTTACGCTTGAGGGATTTGGCAGTTTGAGTGCATGTGTTGCGCAAACACCTGTAAGCATTCATGACTTTCCACTTACTACCCATATCTTTCATTAGGGGCAGCAACTCCTTACTTAACCAGCGGGTGCAGCCCCCTCTCACCCTGTGAGTAGTAAGAGGGAAGTGGAGGTCCTGCAACTGAAGGAGGGCATCTGTGAAGAATTTAACTGCAGAGGTTACATTGTTGCAGTGGTAGAGGGCAGACCAATGCACCGCTTTAACATACTTGAGAACAGTAGTGGAATCCAGGCAGTTAAAATTTCTGAAGGACAAATACTTTGGGGTGGAGGGGTTTTGGTGGCCAGTATGATTATGTGGGAGAGAGGTCATTTATGGAATTAGACATAGTATCCACCAGTAGGATCATGTCATCCCAATTTGTGGCTACTCAGTCAAGAAGGGAGTGGTTCTGCATGCGTGCATTGAGCCTGGTGGGGGATGAGATAACTTGCTCAAGGTTGCAAGTTTTCAGGAGGTCTGCATAGTCTGGCTAATGGACCCCTGACCAATTAAGGTTAGAATCTCCTAGCAATATGGTGTCCCTAGATGGAGAGAGTAGCCTAAGTCCTTCAAGGAGGTTAGTTAGACCAGGGATTGCTCCGGAGGGGGGTTATAACAGCAACCCAGGAAGAATTTCTTTGAAGAGCCAAGGATCAGTTCGGCAAGGAACTATTCACTGGGGAGAGGGGATCTGAGCAGCTGACAATGGCGGCAGAGATATGCTACTGCACATACAGTGCTACTCCCCACCCTTCTTTTTTCTTGGTCTATCAAGGCAAAGGGATCAAGGTTGAGAGGTTTTAGCCAGGTTTCAGAGAGTCCCAGGAAGTAGGGCTTATAGAGGGCCATCCAAGCCTTGAGTTCTGGGAACTTGGAAGGGAGGCTGCAAATATTTAGATGGGCAATTCTCAGACCAGTAGGCTTTGCCCAGGTGATACTGGTAGGGTCAGTCTGTGTATGTATAGTGCCAGGGTTATTTTCAACATCACCAGCAAGGAGCAGAAGGGAGAGGAATGGGCAGTTGGGCGAGGGCCAGGAGGAGGGGAAGAAGGTGAGGGAGTGCAGGAAATAACCAGTCATCTTTTGGGGTTGGAGAGGAGGGTGAAGAAAGCAGGGCCCAGGGGAGTTAATTCATATCTAACTACAGATTGGGTGGTTCAGCAGGCCTGTGGAGTGGAGAAAAGGAGGATAAACTTTGCTGATCTACAGCAAGCACTGAGGCACAAACATCCAATATCAATAACATGCCAGCCATGGAGGTGACCAGCAGGGGCAGGAATACTATTAAAGTGATCTAGCCATATATTACACTGGTGTAAAAGGAGAGGTGAGGAACTGCAGCATTCACAGTTAATAATGTCTGAGTTCAGAGCAGTCAAAACCCACAAAGGCTTCAACACAAAAATCAGCCATATATTGTATTCTTACATATTTTTGAATGTTTTAAATAATGTCATTGTGTATGTATTTGTTATTCAGTATAGTCATTGTATAACTAATTGCTTATTATTCTTTATAATGTAACTGACTGGGCTATGGGACAATTTTATAAATTGCCTTGCCCAAATAGTTATTCCCTTTATAAACATAAATCATTAAATTTATTTACAATAGTTGTCTGTCCAAGCATGCATTTTTAAATATGCCTGTTTTTTTTTTCTGACTCTCTGATCTTAAAACCAGCTCCATATGTAACATATAAACTTAGACTTTGATGGCAGATAAGGACCACTTGGTCCACCCAGTCTGCCCATTTCCCTACCTATTGGATAAGCTGCAGATTCTAGTTAACCAACAGACTACTTCTTGCAAACCCCCACTATAATTGCCTTATGTCTGTCCCATGCATGTTTGTATTCCCCCACTGTTTTAGACCCCACAACCTCTCCAGGAAGGCGGTTCCATGCGTCCACCACTCTCTCCATGAAAAAGAATTTCCTCACATTACCCCTGAGCCATCCCCCCTCTAACTTTAAATTGCGCCCCCTTGTTCTTACACATCTCTATTTCTGAAAGATGTTACCCTCCTGAACTTTGTTGATACCCTTGAAGTACTTAAAAGTTTCTATCATGTCCCCTCATCCCTCCTTTCATCAAGGGTATACATATCTCAGTCTCTCTTCATATGGTTTCTGATGTAGACCCTGCACCATTTTAGTTACCCTCCTCTGGGCTGCTTCTATCCTGTCTATGTCCTTGCATAGATGAGGTCTCCAAAATTGCACTGTACCGTCCAATTGTGCTGGTTTTGTTGTTTAAGCAACAAGGCTTGACAGGGGGCTACGTTATGGTGGGATAACGGCCCACCTTGGGTGGGTTGAAGCATGAGGCGAAGCCAAGTGCTTCCACCACCTGAGAAGAGACGTTAGCCCACCATAACACATCCACTGGAGTGCCTTATTGGATTATAAAATGGGCCCTTTCTAATAAACTGGATGTATTTTTTAAACATATTACTTTCAGCTGGGCTGATGAGCTGGGATAATGGCACAGCTGAAAGTTCCTCTTAGTCAGTCAGGAGCCAGCATTCTTGCTACACACTTTATAATAGAATTTATTAACACAGGATAGTCCAACTGAGATGCAGTATCTCTTTTCCAGTGGGGTGCTTCTTCTACCCATTTCTGCCACTGGGTGGACTAGCACTGGGAGGTGTACTGACTTGCCCAAGGTCATATAATAAGGATTTGTCTCTAGTGGGGTTTGAATCTGTGATCTGCTGGGTTGTAATCTGGTGCTCCACCACTAGACCACATTGACATAACTCCAGTCTAGACCACACTTCTATTAGATGTACTACAGCCAGTGGCATCTTTGATTGCAGTCATTCAGTAACTCCTGACGTCTGCACTCACCGTGCCAGTTTCCTGCTTTGCTGTGCAGTACAAATGCAAAAAAATGCATTCTTTTTTCATTGTTAGAGAATACTGTAGAATTCATCACAAATATGGCTTTGGTGCTGACACAGTGAAGAAATGTCAGGAAAGTCAGCTTCAACAAAGGAAAAGAACACAGGAAAGAAATGTAGTAAGGAGACTGAAAATCTCTCATGTTGTTTAGAAATGTTCAATTATCATTTCACTTCATCCATTCAACTGTAACTGTAATGTTCACTATCTGATGTGAAAAAAATGTAACATTGAGAAATAAATACTGAAAAATAATGTTGCAGAATCCTAGAATAGAGTGCAGAGAATTTTAGAATACTGTGCGCATAATTTTAAAAAATATCGCTCAGAGGCCTGGCTGTGCAGCAGTAGTACTACCACCCCCTACCGTGGAGACCAGGGTTTGGAAATAGATTCAGGCCACTTGAGGGTTGACAGGTGGTGAGAGAATAAAGCATCCAAAAGGCAGCTCTCCTCCCTTAAGGAGTTGGGCGAGTTACGATTTGCCATATGATTGTTACCTGGTGGAGGCCAGGTGGCCGCCCAAGCAGGTGCACATACACAGAAGAGGAGCTGCTGCCAGATGCCAGGCATGCATGCCTGCCATTACACACATATGCATGCATGTCATTACACAAAGGCATCCTCGAAGTGAAAACTAGAGGAGAAAATCCTTACTGTGCAGGCAATGCCTGCACACACACCCCCCACACACACACACATATAGGCTGTTGCAGAACTGACAGGGCAGACCACCTTCCACAAAATGGTCCTGGGTATGTGGTGGTCAACCTCAGTCCCAGAGAAGGTTACAAGCTGGGCAGGGAAGAGGTGCCATCAGGAGGGGACCAGACAGGTGGCAATCTACTGAAGTGAGAGCCATGCCTGGGAGCTGTTGTGCCTCAGACAAAGTAAGCATAAAGGAATCAGATGTCTGGCACCTACATAAGACTTAACAGACATTCACAGACAAGTCATCCACAAAATCAGGAACCAAGTGAAAATTACTTATGATTCTTCGGGCCAGATATTCAAACTGCACCATTCTGTGGCGCAAGCCCTTGCGCTGCTCAAAATAGTTGCACAGGGGTGTGGCCAGGGTGATATTCAATGGAGTTGCGCTATTGAGCAACTTCTTTGAGTATCGCCCCCTGGCCACAGCCACTGTGCATGGTTCAGTTGAACTGCGCTACCGCAAGTGGTCAGAGTGGAGCATTCAGATGCGGTGGCACAAGTTCCATTGCACCATGCGCAGCACCTGCAATATTCAAAAGGTGACATGAAAATGGGGCCATAATTTATGCAAGGTGCATGGGGGCCATTTGCATCTAATTATGGCCCCAGTTGCATGCTATTAGCATGCGGGTGCTCCGATCCCTGATGACTTGCTCCTGGCACCCTGCCAGGCAGCAGCCATCGGGGAGCGAGGCCCCTGCAGCCCAATTGCGGGCATAATAGTATTCCCCCCATAGCCCGATCGTGAGCATAATATCATCCCCCCCAGCAGCCCGATTGCGGGCATAACCGAAATGGCCCAATCGCGGGCATAATAGTGGTCCCACCATTAGCCCGATTGTGGGTATAACGTTATTTCCCCCCATTAGCCCGATCGTGGGCAGAAGGGTATGTCCCCTCCATGAGCAGCCCGATCAAGGGCATCAGACCTCCCCTCCCAGCAAAGTCCAATATCCCTGGTGGTCCAGTGGACCGCGAAAAGCCCAATCGTGGGCATAAAGTCAAACCCCCAAAGTCCAATATCCTGGTGATCTAAAGGCCCTCACCCACCCACCCACGGATCCCCACCACCCTGCTCCCCCGTTAGCGGTTGGACAGCAGCACCCCACCTGCCTGCCACCCCGCCTGCCAAAATGACAGCTTCGGTAGGGCTGCATGCCCAGTGCTTCAGGCAAGAGCCAATGGGCGTGCAGCCCATACATACAAGGCAGTCAGATATGGAATGAATCATTCATTCACATATCTGGACTGCCTTGTAGAGTATAGCTGCACCATTGGCTCTGCTCTGAACCAATGGGCATGCAGCCCCACCGAGCTGTCAGTCGGCGAGCTGCAGGGCGGCAGGCAGGTGGGGTGCTGCCGCCACTGGCTGATGGAGGGGAGCAGGGAGGTGGGGCTCCATGGGTTGGGGGTGGGGGGCTACTAGATCACCAGGGATATTGACTTTGGGGGTTGACTTTATGCCCGCTGACTTTTGTGTCCACTGACCACCAGGGATATTGGACTTTGGGGTTGACTTTATGCCCGCAATCGGGTTACTCGTGGTCCACTGGACCACCAGGAAATTGGGCTTTGGGAAGGGGAGGTCTGATGACTGCGATTGGCTACAGGTGGGTGGGGGTGCATTCATGCCTGCGATCAGGCTACTCTGGGGGTGGGGTGCATTCATGCCCGCGATCGGGCTACTGGGGGGGGGATTCAGCATGTGATCGGGGCATGGGGGGGCACCGCCAGGTGCAGTGGGAACAAATGGAGGGACACCCACAGGTGGCAGCTGCTGTGTTGCGCTATGCAATGCGGCAGCTCACCTGTGGGTGGCCCTCAACTTGATTCTGTTTTTTTTTGGCGTAAAGTTGTGCAGGCACAGGTAGGGGTTGTGCCTGCGTAACTCAGCATGGCCTGGTTGAATATTGGGCTGTACAGTTATGCAGGGGCACGCCCCCACCTGTGCCTGCATACATTACTGATGCGCCCAGTGTATTGGGATTTGCGGCACATGCTTCCTTTTAAATGTTCGCACCGAGGGTGATTAGTGGTTGTGCATGGCGCAACACTGTTACGCCATGCACAACCCTTTGGAATATCTGGTCTCTTCATTTCTTGTGACTCAAAGTACAAAAGCATTAAAATATGGTTCCATTGTCCAAGAAAGTGGTAATTGCATGAAATGCATTAGGCTATGAAGTTTGTCCACTGTATAATGCATTTATTTGCATCTGAATGACATTTTTACCATTTCAGTGCATAGAAATGGGGTCATGCTCAATACAGGTCCAGGTTTATCAGCTGCCCAAGTGACTGAGTTTGTTTCTGTACAATATACGATTTACTTCCTGCAGTTCATGATGTTTGATTGCTACCCAGCCTAAGGTAGTTACTAGATAGGTTTGTTGTGTCCTGTGATGTATTGTCATTAATCCATGCTGTCTTGTTCCACTGTATACACATATTGCTCACACTTGCTGTATGTAGTTTTCTGTGAAAACTGCTCAATAAAAAGATTAACTGCAATAAGGAAGAATCAGAACTTAAGAAACACTAAAACCCCTCATGCTGTCCTTCCCTTGAAATAGACACACACTGCATTTTGGAAAGTCAGTTTTGGACTCCGATTTGACATACCACTCTGAAAGAGTTAAACCAGCTACACATGGTTATGATCTACCCTTGAAGCATTTTTTTTATGCCCAATATAAAAAGATGCTATGTAATGCAATTGAGTTGAATCAAATTTGATCACTCGTCCTTCCTAAGGAACCTTTTCATTGTGGTTGTCTTACTTCCCAGGGTATGATGGACACTGCTGATGAATGGACAAACCCTGGGTCAGATTTCAGCATCATGTGAACTCTCAGTGCATGACCCCTAGAAGGTAAAAGGGCATTTTGCACTAAGGTGTCCCATTATTTGTCTCCACTCATTGGGATCACAGTAGCCAGGTGGCTGGGTAAAGGGTAACAATCAAGCAACAATCCCACCTTTCATTCCCTTGTTTCAGATGCGCCCCATGGCCCTTTACATTTGCACACAGAAATGTTATCAGGAAATGTTTAGAAATCTGTGCACCTAGGGGACGAGAAGAAACAATCCAGAATCATTGCTGTTTGCATTACATGTAGCTTGTTAAATAAGGGCTTCCTGGATGAAATAATTCAATGGCTAACAAGTGCTGTATGAGTGCTGCAATTTATTTAAAGCAAAAATCAATACAAACGTAATTTAACTACCCAACTCCCATGTGACATCCTGTTTTGAGTGGGGACGTGCTGCTACCTGATTTTACAGCTGGAAGGACTGAACCATTGAGAGGTCAGCTGACTAGTTTAAAGTAATTTTCTGATTTCCAAATTCACTGCTGGCATCAATAGGACTCAGTCACACAAAATGTGAATTTCTGGATATACCATTTTTCCATTATTGCAGAAATTTTGCACGGAAATTGACTCTAGTTAATCCTTTAGACTTTGTCTGTTCTAGCTGCATTTCCTGTCTTGAAGTCACAATTCTTTGCTTGTGACACTAGAATAATTGCTGTGGCAACATTTGGTGATGCCACAGCAGAGGATTATGGGATCGATCCACAACAGTGGCTGAGATATACTCGACTGGAGTGTATCCTGGCCACACAGCACTGCACCCAGAGGCCAGTCTGTGATGAAGTGCATCCACAGATTTTCCCACGGGCTCACTGTGTGTGGAACTCTATGCAGGAGCAGGGGTATGGCATGGGAGTGGTGCTGTACAGAATAATGGGCATTATACTGGAATGCCTGGGTTGAAACTGTAGTAGATTTACCACTCTGCACAGAGCAGGACACCATTGCAGTCCATGTAGACTGTAATACCACTGTTGGGACAACACTCATTTTTGCCAGTGTGACTGATTAGTGCCTGCAGACCACATAGCCCTCCCAGCCTACAAAGGCAAAGGACTGGTAGAGAGGGAGCTGAATGGGCCCCACAGCAATGTAATAAACAGTACAAGGATCTTAAATACTAAAAATGAAAAAGTAAAAAATATTTACTAATGTTATATCAAATACATAGTATGAGTACAGGAAAGATACTGGGCTTGATTTTCAAAGCCTTACAGATGATGCAAGGTGCCTGCACTAAACGGATTTAGTGCAAGTGGCATCTTGCATCATAAGTTGCAGCACTTCCAATTTTTGAACAAAAGCTGCATCAAAAACAGGAGGTCTTGTGGCAAACTGTCCCTGCACCACCCCTCAGCCCAAAGTGCCAATGCACCATGTTGAAAGGGGGCTTGCACCACAGCAGGGCTGCTGCATCCCCTACAGCAACATTTTGAAAGCCCCACTGTGGTCACAAGTCCTGGTGGAGGTTAGACCAGCCATGACCTGGTCAAATGGCCCTTGCACCATGAGACCTGCACTGACTGAGCCAGACATTCAGGGTGCCACAGAGGAATGGACCCTGATACCAGCTGCACAGGGGTCTAGGTAGTGACTGACATGACACCCAACTGTCTGCACCCTCTACAGCAGTCTGCAGTGGCCAGCAGGTGCAGCTACCTCAGTTCTAGGTGGCCTCAGTGGGGATGGTGTGGCTGGGACCTGGAAGGAGGGACATGCCCTGGGCGAGGGTGGGTGGAACAAGGGTGAGTGGCATGGTTCTCCCTGAGGGCAAGGTGGTGGCAATCCTGATGGAGACAATGCCGGTAAGTCCATCTGCTGCACAGTTGCTGCAGTCCTTGGCAGTCCATATGCTGCATAGCAATGTGGCTCACCATTCTAGTGGTCTGCAGCCAACCCTACAGGACACAGTGGGTTGGTTGAGTATGGGGCAGCGGATACAGCAGCCTCCATCATTTCCTTTAGGTGCAGCATCCATTTGGTCCAAGACATGGCTTGTGGCAACTCTGAGGACTTTGGTGCCAGGACCTCTATGTCACTAAAATACTGTGCAGGGTCAGCGGCACACCCAGTGTTTGCCACAAGTGGTAGTTTGACGCTCCTTATGCCAGTCTGGGGGACCTTTGAAAATCTGGCCCATTAAGTACAATTGCAATCTGTCTGCAGCTAAGCTGCTACAGTAACAGTAACATATCAGGAAAAAGACATGTGGGTGATGATGGATAGGAAACTAAAATATTACCAGGTTTACCTATGGGGTAAGGAACTCTTCCCAAATTCTGATGCCTAGACTGCTAATACTCAAGCAATTATATGGCCCACACTGGTAATGTTATGGTAATATTTCTGGTGTAAACCAAAGATGATGTTGTTTTATCACATGATTTTACATTTTGTATTGACACACAAAGAAACAAGTGTGACATTCTAAAAGGGTTTAGCGAGGATAATGATGCGACTTTCCCCTTTTTTTGGAAAATTGATACCTGAAAAACTCATGCCGGTTTTCTATTTTTCTGCATTGTGCAGAAAAAAAAAATGCAGAAAATGTATTATTTTTTTAAATGATACAGAATACTGCAGAACATATCAAAGTAAGCCTTTACGGGACTAAAACAGTGAAAGGGGGCATACAAAATACATACAGCAAAGGAAAAGCACAGAACAGCAATGTAGTGAGGAAATCAAAAATATTTTGTGTTGTTTAGAGATACTGCATTACTCTTTCACATATTCTATTTTGTGGTTATTTTAATATAGTACTTATATACAAAATAGCTGCTGGGGGAAATGTGAAATTAAGCTGTAAATATTAAAAAATAATGTTGCAAAATGTTTCAATATGTTGTGCAAAATGTTAGAATTTAGGGCCCAAAATTTTAAACAATTGTGGTGCAGAAAACGTAGCATATGTGCCTAAACATTTGGGCAATTTTAAAGAGCTAGTGTACTGCCAGAAATTAATAGTAGTTTTTAAAAGTAGCCAATTACTACCATTTATAACTGAGGTGTTTTTTCCTTTTTCCTTTGGGTAATTAGAATATTTTTTAGCTGATATTAATAGGTGCAATCTGTAGAACAGCACTCTACCTGGAAGCTGACATATCTAGTTCTATCCCCCAACTACATCATTAGCATTGTGACCTCACTGACTGTGACATCACAGCTACTCACGAACAGCCACTCAGCAGCTGCTGGATCAATCACCTCTGATGCCACAGTCAGTGAGATCACAGTGCAGGTGATGTAGTGTGGGAATAGAACTAGATATGTCAGCTATCAGGTAGAGTTAAAGGCTGCATTTGCCTGCCAAAAGAGGAGATTCCAGAGGGGGCCAGAGAGAGGGAGAGACCAGAGCAGGAGAGACTGCTGTGGACTACCTGGCTCAGTAGGCCTGTTTGTTTGCTTCATCAGCCTTGCTGGCCCCAGGTATCAACAGAGAGACAGAGCACCTGAAGGAAAGCTGTGTCAGCAGGAAAGAGAGGTGATCTGCTGAGTGAATTCCCAAAGCAAGATTTGAACCTGCTGCTGTGACTTGCTATTTGAGAATAGGCTGCCTGCAGCATGGAGAAATTGTTGCCTGTGCCCTGAGACTGTTAAGTGCAGCCAGGAAAGAAAGAGATTTGCATCAGAGAGTGAATTGACTGAGCCACTGCAGGGATTTATTTAACTCTAACAATTGATTAGCGTTTTGCTCATAAAAGTGCTAAATCTTTGTGAAAATGCATGGCTCTTGCCTCACTGTGTTTAACAAACACAGCACTTCTAGAAAATCTATACAAACACTTTCTGTACAGTTAGTATAGTCCCAAGAAAAAAACTTCTAATCAATTATTTAAAACCCTGCACTGTGTTCCCCATCGGTGGGCCAATTGCATTGTAGACTGATTTTGCATTGAGCCAGAGTAACTGTGCATGCTAGGGCTAGAGACTGAGGCAAATCCCAACTACATTTCTGCATCAGAGAAAAGTATGTGTCAAGCAACAAGTATGGGGTCCACCCAGCCTGCCATACCCCTAGTCCAATGCAGACACCAACAGAGAGGAAGACGTCAAGAAGCCTGTCAGATGAACACCACATACAAATACCTTAGAGGCGAAGATTTGAAAGGCCTGACAGGTGAAGACCAGCTGCTGCTTGTCTGCAACCTGCCAATGCGGTGCACCAACAACAACTCCTGATACCAGTGCGGGTCCATTTAAACAAATTTCCACAAACCCCCCCTTTGAATCTACAAACTGTGGGTACCCCTGGGCTGTGGCTCAGGGGAGTTCTTATGTAGCCAGTTAGCTAGTTATTAAAGGGGGTTAAGTCCTGGGCAGGACTGCACCACGTATAAAGCTGCACCCAGGTAGTGAAGTTATCTGTTTAAAAGTTACTGCGCCCCAACAAAAGTATTCTTTTCATCAGTTATGAGACTGTTTACCCCCACCACATCCCTGCCTTTGGAGCAACTCCTGTGAGGTACCCACTACAACCTATTGACTGTTTCTAACAGCCATTTGGAGAGAAAGCTGGATGCATCCACAGGTGAGAGGTGTGAGAGGCAGTGTGGGGTTTAGTTGTTTGCCATTTATTATCATTGTGCTATTTTCTCCCCTGTTCACCCCTTTCCTATAATAAAACAGAAAGTCGGTTTATGGTACAATTTAGTATTGCTGGTTACTGGAATGTGTATGCTTTTTCTGTGTGGGAAGGTACTGTGGGGGCAGTTACTGTATTTTATAAAATGGGAACAGGATTTCATGCAATCTGATTGGCTGATAGCCATGCATTAGAAGTGTCTAATGCACAGCTAAAAACTAGTCCTGCCAACCTGGATCCAGTAAATGGCCAAAAATCCTTGTACCATTAGAATGTTCATAATGCAGAACTACCGGCCTTATATATCCCCTACTACTTAGACCCTAAGCTTAGCTCACTAACTCTTAACCATCCCCCTCTACGCTGGCTCTCCTTCTCCTTATAGCCGGGGATGTAGAACGTAACCCAGGTCCTCCATCCCCAATAGCTGGGCAACCCCCACCTCCGGCTACTCACCTCCCAAGAGGTTTTAAAGCAGTCCACCTAAACATATGCAGCATCCCGAACAAAATAGCAGCCTTACAAACTACTGTCCTATCCATTCGCCCTGATATTGTAATCATTACTGAATCTTGGCTGAAGCCCCATAACCTTGACGCGGAATTCTCAATACCCGGGTTCTCCTTAATTCACCAAGACAGACAGGGCAGAAAGAAGGGTGGCAGCACTGCCATGTATATCTCCTCTAAACTCCAGTTCTCCAAAATGACACCTACCGTACCCATACAATCAATAGATTCCCTTCCAATCAAAATCCCCCTTCCACACTCTATCCCTGTATACATAACAGGGTCATACTGCCCGCCAGACACACCTCTGGGTAGCATCCTTGACCACCTTGGCAACCTGAGGTCCCTTACGGCAGGCAGCGAACTCCATATCCTTGGAGATTTCAACCAGAACTGGCTAGGCAGAGTAGCCACCAAAACGTTATGCCAAATAAATGCTCTAATCCTGTCCCAGCAAATAGGGGAACCAACTCGCCTAAGCCACAAATCCAAAAAGCATACACTACTGGACTGGCCCTCACCACCCACCCTCATCGGATAGTTAAAGCTGGCCTACTACCAAACTCCCTTAGTGACCACCATATGATTTATATGGTGCGCAAAATCTTCCGACCCAAGGCCCCTCCCCCCGCACGCTTTACAACAGAGCTTACAAATCCCTTGATCTGACCGCTCTCCTAAATGGCCTCTCCAGCATTGACTGGTCTTTCATCCCTCGGGCCACCTCCATGGATGAGGCCCTGAAATTTTTCTCTACCAGCTTCCTAGCCACCTGGGATTTCCACACTTCTCTAAGAAGATCTAGAGTAAGAGGAGCCCACTTACTTTGGGTAACAGCTAACCTCTTGGAACAACTACGAGCCAGAGACTGAGCCTGGAAATCTTTCAAGGCAACAGGTGCTCAAACGGCTCTACAACACTACCGCTCACTAAGAAATGCCTGCACAAGACTCATACGTCAGGCCAAATCAAATTACTTTAAGTCTGCTTTCAACAATAACTTCGCTCACCCGACACAATTCTGGAAGTCAATAAAATCCCTTCTTACCCCTCCAGCCCAAACCCCTACTCCCACTCTCAACATAGAAGGAAGAATCATCGTGGATCCTAGCTCGGTTGCCACTGAGTTTAATTCATATTTCTCCACCACAACATCTTCTCTACTCTCCTCCCATCCCCATCCCCCGCCCTTTGTTCCTCCTGCAGTATCCTCTCTGGCCTCCTTCTCGCTCCATCCAGTCTCACCTGGCCAGGTACTAAAAATACTGCAGTCACTCAACCTATCCAAAGGTAAATGCCCATCGGGCCTTGATTCCAAAATGCTCCTGCTTTTGGCACCTGCCATAGCCTACCCTCTAACCTTGCTCTATAACCTGTCTTTTAGACTCGGGGCAGTCCCTACAATATGGAAACAAGCCACAGTCATTCCCCTAGCTAAAGGAAGTGACCTTTCCTCCCCATCCAACTACCGTCCCATATCACTGCTCCCCTTCCTAGCCAAAATTCAAGAGTGCCTTGTACTATCCCAGCTCCACCACTATCTAGATACCATATTATTCTTCACCCCCTTCCAGGCCGGTTTTAGAAAAAAATCACTCCACCACCACCTCTCTTCTTCACCTCACAAACAACATCCTTATGGGTATAGACAAAGGGGAAATAACTGCAGCTGTCTTTATTGACCTGGCTAAAGCCTTCGACACGGTCTCGCATCCCCTGCTGTTGGCTAAACTCGCCCAAGCTGGACTGTCTATGACTGCAAATAACTGGTTCCATTCATACCTGGCAGGTAGGTCCCAATCAGTCCGTATTGGCTCGGCTATTTCCACTTCACTCCCTGTCACCAGTGGAGTCCCCCAAGGGTCTGTTCTAGGCCCTCTGCTGTTCTCTGTCTTTCTCAATGACCTGTCTGTTGCCTGCCCACATACTGCTATCCACATGTACGCGGACGACACGGTGCTGTTTGCCTCTGGCTCATCCCCAAATGCCATGACAGCCTGTCTGCAGAAGGACTTCAACTCCATCCAACATTGGTTCCTCTCAAATCAACTATTTTTAAACTAAAAAAAAACAGTCTCCCTCACCTTTGACTCTCGAGCCAAACTAACTGGCCTTACTGCCCCCCCCCCAGTTCTACACTCTGGATAGCTCCGCACTGGAGGCCTGCACTTCCTATAGATATCTCAGTGTCTGGTTAGATCAGTACCTTGACTTTTCTGCACATATAGATGCTCTACACAAAAAACTGCATCCCATGCTGGGAGCTCTCTACTGGAACAAAAATTGCATCCCTCTACCAACACGACTAGCAATATCAAAAAAATGATCCTCCCGATTATGGACTACGGCGATGTAGTCTACTGTGCGGCCCCCCAAACTTCCTTATCCAGGCTTGATCCCCTCTTTAACTCCTTCTGCCAGTTCTCCTTGGACAGTCCTCCTAATACTCATCACTGTGACCTCTACCAGTCCTTGGACCTCCCCTCTCTACATAACTGGTGATTGCTACACTGTGCCAGAACCACTGTTAAATTCTGGTCACAGACACTCCCCTCCTACCTGTCGTTCTCCCTAACAGCCCTGCCCCCACCAGCTTACGCTCTCAGGAACATTGACTGTCTGCTCCTGCACATCCCGCACAGATCCACCCGTTCTGGCCAGGCTGCCTTCAGCTTCAGGTTGCCCAAATTATGGAACTCCCTGGCAGCAGATATTAGACATGCCACAAGTACTCCACAACAGAATGCCCTTCTTAAAACGCACTTCTCTACCAACTGCTCCTGTATCCCTCCCCATTGAATCCCTCACAACCTAACTACCAGCTGTTAACACCGGTCTGGTTACTCCATTTTCGGTACTTTGAGATTTTGACAGCATCAAATGTTTACTGAAATTGTACCTGCAAATTGTATATATGACTGTCTCATCCATTTTCTTGTACCACACATATTTATGTATGTTTTCTTCTGTATTACTGTACCATTTGTAACCCCCCCCCCCCAGGCGCATCTGGAATCGAGCGGTACTCTGCTCAGTATGCCTTTCTGATAAAACTCTTAAATAAATGAATGAATAATTCAAATGGCAGCCTTTTTTTCTACACACAGTACAGACAAACACTGAAGAAAATCACTAACATTTTACTGTATGAGAAAAATAACTCGACCTGGTAATATTGTCAGTTTTTTCAAAAGCAGGGCTTTTATTTACTGTATAAAGCTATATTTTTTAACCAAATGGCTAAACTCAATCACACCATCGAGTCCGGTTTCCACCCCTCTCCCAACACTGCAACTTACATGGTAAGCATGAGTCTGGCAAAAAAACGCAGTCAAGTTTAAAATGCTACACATTAACTGAAGATACAGATCAGAAGCTGCCGTGAAAGCTTTTTTCTTTAAAAATCACTTACCAGCATTCTGAATACTGCACTCACTTCTTTCCCACCTTCCCACTCATCTGTTTGGCTCTTTCCCTCTCCTCTAGTACTTACATGCTGAGACTCTTTCAGGGGAAGCAGGAGTCATGATTAACCTGCAACTCTGCGCAAATGCCTATGTAACCCCTTTGCAAATGGGGGCTCCCAAAAGACTTCCAGGAGCTTGCTTGAATGCTCCAAGCCTGAATGGTGTTTGGCATTTAAGCCATTTATCAGTGAGTGTTTTTAGAACCTCTGGTACTGTCTCTTTAAGAGCTGTCTGCTTGCAGACATAATTAGTTTGTATGGGGGACTGTGTGTTTCTTTGATTGAGTACCACTCAAGCTGCTGCCAATTCACTTCATTTTTGCAGTCACTAGGAGTGCAAAGGGAACCTATCTGAAAGATGTAACTGTTTGCCAGAAATTATTTAGGTAATAATGAAATTACAGTTTGTCTAACCTGCTTTCTTTGCAGTCAGAACTGTGTCTGCTAGTTCCCATTCTAGTTTTGAACTGCTGAACTGGACCAATCAGTGTGGGGTAAGCTAGCTCTAAAATGGTGCCTTGGACGAATCAGAACTTGGACTCATAATCTGAGCCAGCCACAAGAGGATTGTATGGGCAGTGACTCTGGGAGATGTAGTTTAGACTTCAGTGCCTTTTGGACCAACAGCAGCAGTCTATTGTGAGTGACAGCCAATCCAGTCAAGAACTGGGAGGAACTCAAAGGAAGTGCCGGTCTTGTCGGTTGGAGTTTCAGTTGAGCTTTGGCAGTGAAGAAGGAAGGAGCCCTGTGCTTTTCAGTGTGCAGTTTTAGTCAAAAAGCGTGTGTAAGGCCCAGAGTTCGGTCTGCAGCTTGTGTAACAGCTTGTTAGGACTGAATCCGTCCTGTGAAAAGAATCAAAGGATCTCTGAAGAGTAGAAACCAGGCTCACCCTGTAGAAGACTGGAGGAATTGCTGAAAATTACACTCGGTCTGTCAGGAACTGAATCTGCTGTGTGTTCTCCCGGTATTGTGCAGTAATTGCGATCGGGATACAGATGCAGCCTGCCTGGTATAGTGCTTTCTTTATATGGATGTGTGAAGAGGTTTGTGTACCTCAAGTGAGCCCTGCTGACATTGAAGGACCCTATCTTATTTGGAGGTCGTGAGTACTAATTCAGGTCGCTCCCTGTTGAATTGCCACATTAAATCCAAATGGAATTACTGTACTGCTGACTGTTTAATTCTCCTTTTCTCTGTGTGAAGAGGCCCTACCAGCTGCCACGGTTTGGACTAGCCACTAGGGCTTGGGTACCCAGGGACAGTAACTGATAGGGATAGGCCTGTGCACAGAGCCATAGGTAGATTATTAGAGTGATAAGCCAATTAACCTGATTTCCGTCCTTGTTATATCCCTAAATAAATCAGAGCTGCTTGTTTCAGCAAAGTTATACTGCCTGAGTATTTGTCTATGTTAAAGTACTGTACTGTGATTGTTGCACTGTATCTCATTTCTCGGAGGTCCCAGTGCGGAACCAGACCTGGGGGTAAGTGTATACTGTGAAGGTAATTCTGATATATTGTGTGGGCCACTAGTGGGAAGAAGGGGTTGCAGTGTCCCAGAGGGCTGTGACCAAGTTAGTTTAACTATTGCAAACCCTGACCTCTGGGTGGAGGCACCCGCCATTGGATCCAGGCCCCTCAACCTGTTAGTGGCAAATCAGGCAGGGGTAGTAGCCCCTGGGATAGCGCCATCTAGGGGTTACACCTACAAAATAAACAATGCTGCAGATCAGAAGCTGGTGTATTTTGTATTTTTTTTAATCACTTAACAGTTACCAGCACTGTGAAATGTGAATGCTGTGTTGGCTTCTTTCTTCCCGCTCATCCGGCCACTAACTCGCCCACCAGCCTGCTCAGTCTCCAGCACCACACTTACAAACCTTGAGTCAGGATTAAAATGCAACCCTGTGCAAATGCCTACAAATAAAACAACGCTGTGGATCAGAAGCTGGTGTATTTTTTTAATCACTTAACAGCACTCTGAATGCTGTGCTGGCATCTTTCCTCCTACTCACTCACTCAGCCACCAGTCTGCTCACTTGTCACCACCACCACACAAATCTTGTAAGTGACAAAACTAAATGATATAGGAGGGAATATGGAAAATCAGGGTTTTTCCCTGTTAATCCTACTTTAAATCCCTGGTTTAAATCTTTAGTGTGTGCAAGAGAGTGATGCTGGAGAGCTAGAGCTACAGATGTCACAGTAGGACAACAAACTTCCCAAGTCCCCCCCCAAAAAAAATCAGATCCTGGTAATACAAGCAGAGGAACTATTTTACATAAAAACCTAGTAAAAATATGATTTCTAACAGTTTAAACATACATATTTAAATTTTTAGATTCATGTAAAATAGACAACCCCATTTTATAAGTGAAATAAGACACTCCACGGTGTGAATTAGACAGTTCTAATGCACGGGCAGGGGATGAAGGCACTCGGACTATGACCTTATACCTCACTATGCCCCCTAGCCATGTGTTAGAAATGTCTAATGCACACACCCTCATGTCTTATTGCATACTTCCTGGGGGCTGGTAACCTGCAGTTTATCCACAGGTACTCTATATCACTACCCCAGGTGGAGGGACCTCATCATTTCTTCTTCTGTTCATTTGTGAATCCAGGCAGGCTCCCTCAGAAGAGTGTGCAGTGTGCACCTCTGGGCCCTGGAAACAGCCCACGTGAGTCTTGGGGGGCTGCTACAACTACATATCCATCTGTTTGATCCTACTGATATCGTTGGGTATGCAGAAGATGGAGCTCATATCCCCACTCAGCCACGTTTCCTGCGGAGTGGATATTTTAATGTCCTCCAGCCTCTCCCAGTAGCTTTTCCCCATATCCCTAACTAGTCTGATGTCCACTTAACATGAAACTGCCTCAATGTCCTTTTTGTATTGAGGAGCCCAGACCTGCACACAGTACTCGGGATGGGTTCTGACCAGGGCCTTGAAAAATATCAGGATGAATCCCTTTGCAGTTTTGGCCACCCCATCTGTGATGCACCCTAGCATTCTGCCATCCTCTTGACGGTTTCCATGTGTTGCTTGCCATGTTCCAGCCCATGCTTCAGCCATTTGTCTGTTATGACCCCTGGGTCCTTCTCCTCCTCCGCTGTGGCAAAAACAGCCCCTCACAGTGTGTAGGTCCTAACGCTGCTGTTTTTTCCCCATGTGTGAAAGCTAACATTTGGCTATATTGAATCTATGACTCCAGGAGTAGGATTAATCACCCAGTTGTTTTTTTTTCAGGTACTCCTAAAGCTTCTCCCCATCCTCAAAGGAGCCCATTACCAGGGCCAGCTTAGTGTCATCAGTGAAGTAAAACAGCCTGCTGGATACACAGCCTCCAGATGGTAGATTAAAATGTTAAACAGCAGTTGTCTCAGCACCGATCCCTGAAGGATACGACTGAATAACCCTCTCCACTCAGAGAAGTGCCCATCTATAACCCTCTGTTTCACTCCCTAAAGCCCGTTAGCAATCCAACTTGTATATGTCTTGTGTATACTGCACTGGGGTGCTTTTTACTTTACTTTGTATTGTATTTGTTTCACCAGGAAGTGGCTGGGTTAAAACCCCATTTTCAGCAACACCTGGCATATATCATATTATCAAGGGCGGCTGAGCAATTCAGCCACCTCCTTAGTCAAAAGTAGGCCACATAGGCCTGCCCGATAGTTACAATAACTCAAATTAAAGATGGTTATCTGTGGAATAACTTGTAGAGGTTACAGATAAAGAAAATAATGGATAGGTTTGTGTCCATTACCAGGGAGTAATACCATCGAGAGGTTCTGGACACATGAACCTCGAGAGTGAAGCTTGAGAGGTTCCAATGTGATCAGAACCTCGAGATGGTAGGACACCCTGGTAATGGACACAAAACTATCTGTTATTTTTTTTAATATATTGATCCGAGTTTGTATATATCTTTTGTAATGGGCAGTCAGCAGCTTCAGTAAAGGACTGACTTGGTCCTGGCCGACTGCTGCACTGTCTCACTCTGTCTCTTTGAGCTCCCTCCCTCTTGCTCATCCATGATGCTCCCCACCCCTGCCCACTTTCCAATACCACAAGTGCTGCTTCTTTGAATTCGTAGGGAGTCCTACCTGTTATTCATTAGGGGACGGCAGGATCAATCAGATAATTCCATTTATTGGAGAGGCAAAATAAAACAAAAAAAAGAAGTGCCGAGGACCCAGATCAGTCTCAGTAAGCGAGAGATGGGCCGCCATGTTTTTGAAACTGTTCTGCCTGCCCACACAGGAAAAGCAGCCAATCACAAGGCACACTTTGGAAGACATGGGGGAGATAGACTAGTGCATGCGATGTTGTCACTCAATAATAATACTATCATTCAGGTCCTGAATGATACTATTACAGGACCTGAATGATAGTATTATCACTCTTGAAGTATAGTATTATCACTTCAGGAGTGATAAATAATACTGAGAATGTTTTGTATACTTTTGTCCCTTGTTAAAATCCAAATCCATATATTAAAATTATACAATTACCACTTAGCATCACAAATGTTCTGTGTAATAAGGCAACTCCCCCCCCAGCTCCATACACCAACCCAACCCACCTCTAAAAGAAAGAAACAACTATAAAGAATAAAGCAAATTCAGTAAAAAAATAAGAAACTTACCTCACAATTTTCAAGACTTGCAACAGAAAGCCAATCAGACTAAAACCGAACAATTACATAAAAGATTCCCCAAAAAACAAACAGCAACAAACCTCACAATTCCATAGACCTGCGACTTTTGGAAAGAAGGCCAAACCAACCTTAACAAGAAAACATGTCTAAAAGATGCCCCCCACAAAAAAAAGTAGTCACCAAAAGAAGTGCAACCACATAACAAAGAGCACAACAGAAATTAAACAGAACCACCCATCCTGCTGCAAAAAGAACAACAAAAATCCAAGTACACACAGTTACTAAAATTGCTTTCTACAAAGCTAATTTATCTGTACTTGCTTCTTACCACCTAAAAAAAACATGTCTAAAATTAAAAAAACAACAAATATCAGCATACAGTGGCACCCTCCTACAATGGACACGTTCACATAAGCAGATCTTATTCATTATAAGGGGTGTCTGCTATATCCTAAAAATTTTTAAATATGAATCCACTATACCACAGCTCACACAAGTTAAAATCACACAAGTTAAAATCAGAAAATACCCCCTCCTCTGCTAGCCAAGGGTATTGGGAACTGCTATTTGCAACTGACTGGGAACAGAGCAATAAACGAGACTGGTAACATTTTGCTGTACAGTACCTATGCTGATCAGAAGATCATGGGCTGAACAGCATTCATCAAGAGGGTGGAAGGTAAGGTTATGCAGAAAGGCAATGTGTGTTGTGGAGTAATCCCCTGGAGAAAGGTGTCAGCTATCAGGCATTAGGTGAGTGACATCCTTATTTATTTTATTTATTTAGTTTTTTGTGACTGGGTAAGCGCACTAGACAAATTCTGCCTATTTTCAGGCATGACCCGGGGGAGGGGATACAGATGAATGCCAACTGACGTTGAACCAGATTAAGCTGTTGGTGGTATTTTAGTGAATGGGGGGAAATTTGGCCAGGGCACCGGGAAAATTCCCCAACTCATCTGTAGGGGAACCCTTTGCTGCAGAGATGGAGGAGCCATTTGAAGCCGGAATGGACGTGGAGGAGGTTGCGGTGTCTGATGCTGTGGAGCTCCAACAGAGGTTGGAGGGAGAAAATAAGGCTGTGGAACTTGTTTCAAATGCCAGCAATCCCGAGATCAGCAAGGAAGACATGGAGTTTACAAATGTATTAACTGTGAGAGCAGGCTCATCAGAGCCTCTTCGGCAGATTTTGCAGTGTTGTTGTTCCGTGATTGGCAATTGGGAATCTGCTGGGAAACTCGGCCTTGGGAGAGAACACTGATGCCATGTTACATCAGGAAGTGGTGACTGTGTCGCAAGTGCTACGGACACAATTTGACATCAAACACGGAACTGCGGGAGGAGGTTTGGACTGGTTCATGGAGGATTCTTTAGGAAACGCAGGTTGGACACAGCACGAAGATGGTTGTTAGGTTCCTGATGTGGACTGGGATGAGACAGAAAACAGTGTTTTGGCAAAAACAAACAGGCCTGCTATGAGGGATGAGACAAGCAATCTGGAGGTGCACAACGAGGTACTGTCTGTTTTAGGCACTGCGGCTCATAGCATTGCTCTTGTGCACCATGACTTTTCCAAATGAACAGTGACCAGTGTTATGAACTCTCGTACTACCTCACAAAAAGGACAAATTGGTGGAACTGAGGGGGAATTTGTAAAGGACAATGTGGGTGATACTGCTGGAAAGCAAGGGAACATAAAAATGTTGGAGCTTTCTGGGGGATGTCATATCTCAATGGGAGAGCCTGTAGGGAAGAAAGATCTCAGTCAAGTGAATCTGTTGGACTGGGACAAAAGGGGAGTGGAACTAAACACCCCATTTCGTACAGAGGATGTAGATAAAATAAATGCTAATGCAAGTGGGACTGAAGGGTCTGCTGACACTAAAAATAGATGGGGGAGGGACCTAATTTGGCTGATCTTTTTAAGAACAAACTACAACAAGCCCCCAGGAGGAATGCAGTGCATCTTAGATATAGGGGTGGGTTATCTGAACACCTGGATAGGTATTATGGGGCAAGACATCTCCTTAAGGATTCAATGCAGTTTTTTTCCAGTTGATATCTATGCCCTCATTCATGTGTCTGGGGAGGATACTTTTGATATTAGCTTTAGAGCTAATGCAGGGTTAGAGAGATTTTGGAGTAAATATGAAACTTTAAAGAAATCTCTGTTATG
Source organism: Neoceratodus forsteri (assembly GCA_016271365.2). Classification (NCBI taxonomy): domain Eukaryota; kingdom Metazoa; phylum Chordata; order Ceratodontiformes; family Ceratodontidae; genus Neoceratodus; species Neoceratodus forsteri. Next base: position 840,580,248 of record CM028131.1, read on the forward strand.
GATGCCCTTTCTTGCTATACCTCTAACAAAACCAATAGTTAGGATGATTACCATCATGTTTAGAAATGAGGGTTTTAATGTTAGTGATAATTATCACTGGTTGCAAAACAGGTGTGATGTTCTCGGCCCCCCGAAGCCATTGTAGATGATGAGGGCCTGTGGACAGGGGGGTGAAAGTTAAAGGGTAAGCTTTTCCAAGTTAATTCTGAAATTACTCATCTGCCAAATAGTTTCTGTTTAGGGAAAGACAGAGGAGTTTGCTTTTATGGGGGGCAGCCAAGGGCTTGTTATAAATGTGGGGTGAGGACCCATTTGAGTAGTACGTGTGACATGCTGAAATGCTCCTTATGTGGTGGGTATGGCCACCTGAGTGTAAATTGTGAAAATGTCTTTCAATGTAATTTTTGTGATGAAAAGGGACACACATACCACCAGTGTCCCTGGGCTGAAAGGAATAGAGCACAAGAGTGGGACCAGGAACAACTAGTACAATCGGCCCAGGAAAGGAAAGAAAGGTCATGGCCTAGTCCACACCAAGATAATAGCGCTCATGGACAAGAGACTCAGGATGGGCAGCAGGAACGAAAGAGATCTAGAGAACAAGAGCAGGAGCAATCCAGTAGCAGCAAATCTGAGCAAGAAGGACTAAAGGATGTGGAAGTGGTGCAAGTATGTCAGGATGCCCTTAGTAAAAAGAGTTTAGAGAAAACAAAGCATTGTCAGGATGGGTGGAAAGAATCAATGCCCCTCCCAAAGAAGTGCAAACAAGGAGGGTAACTAGAGCCAATGCTAGGCACAGTCAGGGTGGGTTTGTATTGGTGACTCAAAATCCCTTTTTACCTCTTCAAGGGGAAGCAGGAATCAGAGCTTGAATCTGATACTTCACTATGGTCAGGGTTGACCTCAGAAATGGAGGAAAAGGACAAAAGACCCCTAAGTAAAGTAAAAAAGAAAAATAAAGGGAAAAAACAGAAGAAAAGGAAGACTCAAGATGATGTAGGTTAGTGTTGCGAAAAAAAAAAGAAAGTGGATGGCTACCCTCAATATTGACTCTTTTAATGTTTGTAGTATTAAAAACTACAAAAGAAGATTAATGTTACTGTCCTGTCTTCATCAAATACATGCTGAGGTATTTGTTTTGCAAGAAACATGTCTATCTTCGTTGTTTGAGATTGAACAACTAAAAAGAAGTTGGGTTTGAGGGCCTTCCTTTTGGACATTTGAGGAAGAAGCATCTGATGTGCTGGGGATTCTTTACAAACATACACATTTTTCTATTACTAAGGTAATAGACATTTGTCCTGGGAGAGCATTAGTGTTAGATTGCAGGTACAGGGGTTTTGACTTTAAATTTATTATTACATGTGCACCCCAAATGAAAACGTCTAGAATTGAACTTTTTCATTTAATTCGGCCATACCTGTATACTAGAAAACATGTGTGGGGGGAGGGGGAGAGAGACTTTAATTGTAGTCTAGATGTTTCAGGATCTGAGGGGAAAACAGTTTATTGTGATTCTCATGCTTTTAAAAAATAATTAAAGATGCTTTCTTAATAGATGCGTTTAGAACTCTAAGGAAGGATTCTGGTACCACATACCATAGGAACATATATTCCACCAGAATAGATTTTTTATTTATGTCTACATATTGTGTTCCAACTCATGTAGTTATAAGGCCCACAGAATTTTCAGATCATTTTATGTGATTAGGGCAGTTCAATTTGGATACAGCACCTCCAAAATTTATTCTGTCATGGAACAGGTGGAAATTGAATAGGGCAGCATTATTACAAGCAGAGGCAATAAGCAAAATGGAACTGTTACTGGAAGCAAGATTATCTGTGCAGTGTTTGTATGATGACATTTGGCAATGGTGGGTTGACACAAAAAACGCTATTAGGCAGCTTTTCTAAACCTAGGGAGGGATAAATCAAATTCAGATTATATAAAATATCTTAGTTACAGAAATCAATTTTATAAACTACTGCCTTTTCTGGATAGGGAATGAGTGAAGTATAAACAACAAATAATGGAAATAAAAAAATGCATGCATAAGTATCAGTATGATAGAACAAAATCTTTAGATACTGAGAAGAGGTATGGGACACTGAAATCTCCTGCTTTGGATCCTTTCATGACTTGTAAACAAAGGCTAGACAAAACCATGATGGTAGGACTATATAATATTGATGGCACTATTGAAAACAGAGATATGAATGTGCTACAAATAATTCATAAATATCTGACTAAGGAATTTGCTGATGGTGGGAAAGGGGGGGAACTTACAGCTTTGCTCTAGGCCCCAGTGCCTGGTCTCCTGGAAGATGACATGGAAACCTTACAAGCTCCAATTTTGAGAGAGAAAATCTTAAACACACTTAAAACCTTAAAATCAGGAACAGCCCCAGGGATAGATGGATTAACTAATGATTTATATAAAAAATTTTCAACAGAACTCAACTTCATTTTAAAATAAGTATTTGATTACATTCTACAACAGGAGGGGGTGTCATTGCCTGATTTTGGTACGGCAATAATCAGTTACATGTATAAAAAAGGGCATAAGTTATCACTAGAGAACTGGAGACCTATCAGTCTTCTAAATTATGATTATAAGATTCTTGCTAAAATCTTAAGTAGTAGGTTACAGAGGGTGGCCAGTAGCTTAATTGATGAGGCTCAGACTTGCTCTATTCCAAATAGGAATATTCAGCATAACCTCGTTCTTTTAAGAAAAATTTTTGAGATGAAATGGCAGAAAAGCACAGCAGAATATCTTATGGCTCTAGATCAGGCCAAGGCTTTCGATAAGGTGGAGCATCAATACTTATGGCAGGTCATAAAGAGATATGGGATTCCTTCAACAGTAATCACCTGGGTGAAAATTCTATATAATGAAGCACACTGCATTCCATCAATGAATGGGCTTTTGGGGGAACCCAATTCCCTTTAAGAAGGGTATGAGGCAGGGTTGCTCATTAAGCCCGCTCCTTTATACATTTGCCTTAGATCTCTATTATTAGGGAGATAAAATGGGACAGGCAAATTATAGGGTTATCCCAATCCAGAATGACAGTTAAAATCTCTGCTTATGCAGATGATGTAGTGGTTATGGTGCATGACACATAATCAGGTATTAGAGTTTTGCGAATATTTAGTAAATTTACACACATTTCAGGCTCCATCATAAATAAAGACGAGTGTGGTCATCCCGCTGCAGCAAGGGGCAGTTCAAGGACAGAGTTTATAGAGAATCAAAATCAGTGAGGAACCACAGAAAAGTTTAGGATTTTGGTTTTGCATGCAGGATGCTGCATTATTTAATTGGGAAAAACAAATGGGGGTTTGTGAGTCGAAAGTCCAAGTTTGGAAACACTGGAAGTTAGGGAAGAAGAAGAGAGTCTTAATAATAAAAAAGTTTTTATTACCAATTTGTATTTATTTGAGTGCAGTTTTTAGTCCCCCATTCAAATGGAGGTCAGGCTCTTAAGTAATTTTTTTCAAATGTCAAAGTCAGTTAAATCCGGTGAAGAGGGACATAACTTACAGACCGGTTCATAAGAGAGGATTAGACATGGTGAATCCTGTATGCTTTTTTCACACCATTTTTTTAGAAGGAATTTCCAAAGTATATAGAATGGATGAGATCTCAATAGGACAAAAGTAAGTAAGTAAAAATTAATTTTTTAAGCGCTTTTCGATATTAAAACGCTGTACAGATAAAACAATTTAAATACATACAAAATACATACATATAACACAACAGCAGCAATAACAATATAATTACAATAAAATACAATAAATCACTCCCCATATGCCATTTGAAATAAATAAGTTTTTAGTTCTGACCTAAAGCTCTCAACGGTCAGGCAGCCTGTATCCGACGAGGTGGAGAATTCCACAGGGTAGGGGCAGCATAAGAAAATGCCCGTGCTCCTGATGTTTTAAACGAACCCTGGGAACCTCTAGCAATCCTCGCGGTGAGCGGTGAGCGAGAGGGACAGTAGGAACAAGCAGATCTTGAAGATACCGCGGTCCCTGTTTGTGTAGGGCTTTATAGGTCCAGTAACCCGACCTTAAAGGTGATCCGCCACTGAACGGCAGCCAGTGCAGCTGGCGCAACTTTGGGCGTAATATGATTCCTCATAGATGTCCCTGTCAAAAGCCTGGCTGCTGCGTTCTGCACTAGCTGTGGCGGATATCAACCCGGCAGACCCTAGGTACAGGGCATTGCAGTAATCAAGGCGAAGTAACAAGGCATGGACCAATGTCCGGAAGGTCGGCCGAGGAACAAGGTGCTTCACCCGAGCAATATTCCTCAGATGGTAAAGGAAGATTTGACAGCAGAAGACACCTGAAATTTCAGCGTCAACTGTACGTCAATAATAACACCCAGGTTACGCACCGGTCTGAGGTCGAGAAGCTGGGCACCATCGATCCATATGCCGAAGGAGACCAGCCTACAACCCCACCTCAAGGTGACCTGGGTCCACCACCAACACCTCAGTCTTATCCGGGTTTAACCTTAGCCAGCTGGCACTCATCCAATCATTGATCTCGGATAGACAGTTGTTAAGTATAGAGACTGCATCTTCTTGCCGGGACTAAAGGACAAATATGGCTGGGTATCATCTGCATAGCAGTGAAAACCAAACCATATTGCCTTAATAATGTCTCCCAATGGCAGCATATAGACAGTGAACAACATGGGTGCCAAAATGGAACCCTACGGAACCCCACAAGGCAAAGAGACAGCGTCAGAGGAATAAATTCCAGTGATAACCCTCTGTCTCTGCCCTGTGAGAAAGATTGAAACCATTGCAGAACCGTACCAGACGGTCCACAATAAAGCAAGGCGTTCCAAAAGCACACCATGGTCCACAGTGCAAATGCTGGAGAGAGATCAAGAAGGACTAGAATAGTACGAGCCTTTCGATCCCTACTATCAGGAGATCATTTAGAACCCGGACAAGAGCAGTCTCAGTACTATGTCTTTCCTAAATCCATTGAAGAGTATCATAGACATTATGATTTGTAAGATGGTCATCCAGTTGCAGTGCAACCACCTTTTCAATAACCTTACCCAAAAGGGCAGGTTAGAGACAGGTCTGTAGTTAGCTGGACAGTCCGGTTCAATGAAGGTTTTTAGGGTGGTTGAGCGACGCCTCCTTTAAGGTTCAGGAAAGATCCCTGCTCAAAGATTTCCAGACAATTTCAGCAATGGTCGGACAGATAATATCTCACAACCCAATAATAGGCGTGAGGCCCGGATCAAACTACAACTGGTTGGACGTACAGTCTGGACAATCCTCATAATGTCCATGAATTCTGGCCTACCAAAGTCAGACCAGGTGACACAGGTGTTTGCTTCCTCGCCGATCACTGCAAACCCTTGAAGAGTGAGCCTAGCTGATATCCGACCTAATGCTGGCAATCTTATCAGCGAAAAATCGAAACAAGCTCATCACACTTTGTTGTGAAAAATCTCTTCAGACTGTAGACAGGCGGATTGCACAATCTGTCAACAGTCCGAAAGGAGTTGAGCCAGTCGGTTTCGCGCAACAATCTCCTGGACAGAATTCTGCCTTCTTACGGGATATTGCCGATTGATAGATGACATAATGATCCATCAATCTAAGTTTGTCAGCATCCAGGTGAGTTCCGCCATACCCTCTCTGCTTAGCCCCACTATCCTCAAGCTCCTTCAAAGACCCATTAAACCAAGGAGTCTTTGGGCTGGTGAGTGAGTGAACCTAACAAGAACAATTTGGTCCAGGGCCCCGGTCACCGCCTTGTTATAGGCAACCTCGGTCCCTGGACCCATACTCTCATCAAAACACCGATGGGTCCAGTACCGTAATAGGCCTCTATTGGGTTTACTCCCTTAAAGGCGATACTGGACCATCTCCGTGAGAGCAGACCTATTAGGGGTGCCCCAAAACTGAATCTTATGGTGTGATGGTCTGTCCACACATTTGGTTCCACCTCCAAATGTGGAAACATCCAAATCAGTAGGAACACCAGGTCCAAAGTGTCCGCCATATGGGTAGCAGAGTAACTACCTGTGACAGGCCCAACATAGACATAAGTTGGAGGAAGTTCTTTCAAAGTGCGAGGGTTCATCGTCGGCCAGGCATTGAAGTCACCCAGTATTAGCCATCTAGGTGACTCCAGTGCCATATCAGCGATGAAGTCCTGAAACTCCTTCAGGAATTCACCACCATCACGGGTGGACGGTAGATGAGGAGAATCCTGAGCTCTGCACCTGCTGCCAGGATACACTCAAAGGATCTGGTGTTCCCACTGGCACCTCCACAGACTCAGATCTGATCTAAAAAGATGGCCCTCCCCGCCCTCCGATCCAATCTTGGATGGTGCATTACCGAGAACCCAGCTGGAGCAGCAGAGTCTAAAATAGGACCTGCATTCTCATCCAGCCAGGTCATTAATACATCAGAGTCAGATGTTGCAACAAGATCTGCAATAATAGCAGTCTTGTTCCTAATTGACCTGGCATTACACTACTACCCCCGAGTTGGATGGGTTTTCAGAGAGGATCGCGGTACCTGCCCACAATCTGTGGGGCCCTTGAGGTATGGAATCCAGGCAAGGAGGACCCTCTCCTGAACCCATTTTACCCCAGGGCGTCTCCTTGACCCAACTATCCCTATCTGCCCACCTCTCCATTCTCCCACTCTGTCTAGCCCATCCATCCCTAACGCCTTCTCATTATCCCTGCTTTTCAACAGTTGTTAAAGGCGTCATCAGATAACCGAGGACAGTGAAAGGGACGGAGTCCCGGAGCAAGTGGGAGAATAGCGTCTGACCATCTTAAGCCCCATCAAACACATCATTGATGGCAAATGTCAATAACTTTCAACTAAACAACCTATCTTAGTTAACAAATAATATTATTAACCAAAGAACCTAAAAATAAAAAGAATCATATAATCAAACCAAAACCCATACAAAACCACATAAAAATAAGTAAGCAAAATAAAATAATAAACAAACAAAACAGAATAAAACAAAACAAAACAAATAAGATAAAAACTCTCCCTACCCCAACACAAAAATTCCCCCCTTCAGCTCTCTCATAGCAAAGGTAAGGGGAAAAACAATCTTAGCACTCTCACTGCAACAAAAAAAATAAAATCACATACAAACAAATAAAACAAACAGCATAAATCTGGAGATGTCACACAATTTAAAAAACCTAACTAAAAGTCCTTAAGCTTAATAAAATTTAATCATAAGCCCCACATAACAAAAGTTCATAATGTTTTAGTCAGTACACTTTCTTCATATTCCTGGCATTCCAGCCGCCTGGGAGGAAGCACTCTTCACCTAGTGAACCGCAGGAGGGCGCGGATATGCAGACTGTCCCCCATGACGGGATGCCAGACACAGCCCGCCTCTGCCAGGTTATTCCGGCATCACCGAGGCCGAGAACACCAACCCACTGGCAGGTAGTCCCAGCCCTCCCAGGTACAGACACCAGCACCCGCACCCACCTCCGGGACAGTTAGGCTAATTTCTCAGGTCTTTCTTCCTCTTTCTTCCTTCCCAACACAATTTCACGGCCAAAATCCCCAGCCAGGAGTTTGGCTTTGAATCCTGCAGTCCACTGTATCCAAACAGGGAGCAGACAACAAAATGTAGTACTCCTTTCCTGTCCCCAGCGTCACAGTTCTATACTCAATATCAAAAAGCTTCAATTCCCCCTTCAGTCTTCACGCTGTGACCAAAACTCTTAAGTCAAAACAGTACAGAGTCATTAGGGACAACACAAAATCGGTGCACCAATATTCCAAAAAAAAAAAAGCTTCTTCACAACTTCCATTCCACAATGCCACAGCTTCCCACGTCGCAGGTCCAAGCACAATTCATCATAGAAAGTCATACACTCACCGGGCAAAACTTTCAACAAGTCCTTGCTATCCTCGCTTCCAGGCTACTGCCAACAACCCCCGACTCCACAGCCTCTCACAGTAAAGTCGGGAGAACGGAAAACAGCGAGGAACTCTAAAAAGCCAACAACGGCAGACGCCACAGGGCCAGATCACAAAATAGATGCAGGACTCCAGAAAATAAATGCAGGACTCCAAAACTCCAGAAGACGACGAAACGGGGCTCCAACGAACGCTCCAAAAACGCCAGTCAGAAAACCGGCCAAAAACGTTCCGAACCTCACGCGGCTACAGTCCGAACTAGTAAAGCATACAAACAAACTCAAAAAGGCTAGAATTTACTAAAAACAAATTAAAAATGAATCAAAATAACAAGCAGTAAAAATCAGTATTCTGGCTGGCTCAGCTCAGCCGCCATCTTGCATTTGGGTTAAGGAAGCAATCAAAATATTTATGGATGAATGGGATTCAATACCCCAGAAGATTTACAGCAATATGGTGTCCCAGTGTATGCTATAGATTCTTTTTAAAAATTAAGGCAGTGGAAATTGGAGAAAAGTGCCTTTTTGAGCTTGGACCAAAAACAATTGTATCAGAGAGTGGTAGGAACTCACAGTTTAACATAGAAACGTAGAAACATAGACTTTGATGGCAGATAAGGACCACTTGGTCCACCTAGTCTGCCCATTTCCCTACCTAGAGGATAAGCTGCAGATCCTATTTAACCAACAGCCTATTTCTTCCTACTCCCCACAAAAATTGCCTTATGTCTGTCCCATGCATTCTTGAATTCTCCCACAGTTTTAGACCCCACAACCTCCTCAGGAAGGCTGTTCCATGTGTCCACCACCCTCTCTGTGAAAAAATACTTCCTCACATTGCCCCTGAGCCATCCCCCCTCTCTCTTCAAATTGTGTCCCCTTGTTCTTGCACATCTCTTTTTCTGAAAGATGCTACCTTCTTGGACTTTGTTGATTTCACTGAGGTACTTAAACATTTCTATCATGTCCCCCCTCTCCCTTCTTTCCTCAAGGGTATACATATTAAGCTCCCTTAGTCTCTTCTTGTATGGCTTCTCTTGCAGATCCTGCACCATTTTAGTTGCCCTCCTCTGAACTTCCTCCATCCAGTCTATGTCCTTGTGGAGATGGGGTCTCCAGAACTGGACGCAGTACTCCAGATGGGGTCTCACCAACTGTCTGTACAGGGGGATAACAACTTCCTGTTTTCTGCTGGTGATACCTCTCTCTATACATCCCAGTATCCACCCAGCCCTCCCTACTGCCATCTCACATTGCTTGCCAACCTAAAGGTCATCTGATACGATTACTCCCAGGTCCCTTTCCATTTTTGTTGTTGTTACTGCCTCCCCACCCATTGTGTAATCTTCCCCTGGGTTTTTGTTTCCCAGGTGCATTACTTTGCACTTCTTTGCATTGAATCCAAGCTGCCATATTTCTGACCATTCCTCCAACCTTGCCAAGTCCCTTCTCATCCTTTCCATGCCTCCTTGTGTATCAACCCTTTTGCAGATCTTTGTGTCATCTGCAAAGAGGCATACTTTTCCTTCCAGTCCCTCTGCAATGTCAATTATAAAGACATTAAAAAGGACTGGACCCAGTAGTGAACCCTGAGGTACCCCACTAGTAATCCCTCTTTCTTCAGAGTGGACTCCATTTACAATTACCTTCTGTGTCCTGTTGTTCAGCCAATGTTTTACCCAGGTTACCACCCTGGGACCCACTCCCAGGCTGGTTAATTTGACTACTAATCTTTTGTGTGGGACTGTGTCAAATGCCTTGCTAAAGTCTAGGTAGGCCATGTCCACAGCCCCTCCCTGGTCTACTACTTTGGTTACCCTGTCAAATAAATCAATTAGATTCATCTGACATGACCTTCCCGCTGTGAACCCATGCTGCCTTGGGTCCTGTGCCCAACTGGCCTCTAGGTACTCAACAATTCTTTCCTTCAGAAGTGATTCCATCACTTTCCCTACCACAGAGGTCAAAATGATAGGTCTGTAGTTTCCTGCCTCTGTCTTGGTCCCACTTTTGTGATGGGGAATCACATCCACCTTCTTCCAGTCCTCAGGTACCACACCACCGCCCCATGATTTGTTAAAAAGGGTAGTCAGTGGTGTCATTAGTTCTCTGCTTAATTCTTTTAGAATTCTGGGGTGAATTCCATCTGGCCCCATTGCTTTGTCCACCTTCAGTTTTAGGAGTTCTTTCAGAACCCTTTCTTCTGTGAAAGGACTGGGATCGACCCCCCTCTCCAGAGTGCTTCTGTTAATTGGATTAGGCACCTCCCCCACTTCCTCTTTTGTGAATACTGAACGGAAGTATTCATTCAATATCCCTGCTTTTTCACTGTCACTCTCTGCCCATCCACCATCCATTCTATTCAGCCTCACTATCCCTCCCTTTGTCTTTCTATGCTCCCTGATATACCTATAAAAGGTTTTATGCCCCTTCTTAATTGAGTTAGCTATCTTTTCCTCAGTTTGTGCCTTTGCTATTCTGACTACCCTCCCTGCTTCCTTCTGCCTTAACTGATACAGTTATCTGTTCTGCTCCTTCTGTGTTTCCTTATACTTTCTAAATGCTATCTTTTTCTCCCTAACCTTCACCGCCACCTCTTTTGAGAACCATAGTGGCTTTTTCTTTCATTTTGATTTGTTTTTTTGCTTCACACAAAGGCTTGTTGCCTCTGTGATGGCAGTTTTGATATTTCCCCATTGTTGCTCCACCCCTCCTTCTAGCCTGTTTGCTAGTGCTTTTCTAAGGCACTCTCCCAACTTGCCAAAGTCAGCCCTCCTGAAGTTCAGAACCCTCACTTTTGTATGGTTTGACTCTGTAGCTGAGTTTATCGTGAACCACACTGTTGGGTGGTCACTTGTTCCCAAATGGCTACCCACTTCTAGATTTGAGATCCTCTCACTGTCCCCATTTGAGAGTATGAGGTCTAAGATTGCTCCCTCATGAGTAGGTTCCAAAACTAACAATTTGAGGCATGCCACCTGAAGGGCATCAAGAGTGGCCCTGCTTTTGGATGTGGCTGCCACAAAGGTGCTCCAGTTAACATCTGGCATGTTAAGGTCCCCCATCAACAGTATCTCCCCTTTCTGTGCCATCCTAAGTATGCCTTCTATCATATTCTTGTCCATTCCCTCCCCCTGACATGGGGGTCTATATACAACCCCTGCGCAGATTGTGGTGCCATTTCCAGTCTCTAAAGTGACCCACAGTGCCTCCCCTCCTCCCTGTTTACTCTTTTGTTCAGTTGATTTTATCCCTTCCCTTACATAGAGAGCTACTCCCCCTCTTCTGCCCTCCCTGTCACTCCTGTAGGTTGTGTACCCTGGTATGTTAACATCCCAGTCATGGTTCTCTGTGTACCATGTTTCTGTGACTGCTACAATATCCAGGCATCCCTCTTCCATCAAGGCCACCAGTTCAGGGAGCTTGTTGCCCAGACTATGGGTGTTGGTACTCATTACTCTCCATTTCTTGATGGTCTTACCCCTTTTTGCCCCATCCCTGTCCATATTGCATTTGTCACTTTCTCCATTTACTCCTGTGCTTCTCCCTATCGACATCTCTATGTTGGTGTCTACCTCACTTAGTACTCTGATATTTTGGAAGGGCTAGGATTTCCCTGCTCCTTTCCAGTGCCTCCCCCTTGGCTAGTTTAAATGCTTGTCAATGAAGTATTTAAACCTATCACCCAGGATCCTGGTTCCCCTCCTGGACAGATGCAGACCATCATGCCAGTATAGGCCTGCATCCCTCCAGGTGGACCTCCAGTCCCCAATGAAGCCAAATCCCTGAGCTCTGCACCAGTTTTTCAACCACTGATTGAATCCCATGGTGTGCAGCACCCTAGCCTCAACTGTGCCATAGACAGGCAGCACCTCCGAGAAGGTTACCGTGTCTGCTATTTGTCTAAGGCCCCTCCCCATCTTCACAAATGCTTCTTGCACTGTTCTGATCCCTTTCTTATCCAGGTCATTTGTCTCTAGGTGGACAATGACATCCAGCTCCCTCCTCTGTGCAGCTGCTCCTGTGATCCTGAGGATTCGCTCCCTGTCCCTCCAAGCCATGGCGCCAGGCAGGCACCTTACCTCCCTCTCCACTTCCTCCCCCAGTTCTACCTTCCTAGCAATGGAGTCCCCCACCAGGAGTTGTTTCCTTCCCCTGTGGGGTCCCATGCCACCCTCTTGTGGATCTCCTTTGTGGAGGTTTCCAGCATCCTCCTTGGTCTCCACTATGGGTGCCTCCATAGAGGAACCACACTTTTCCAGGATGGCATAGAAATTGTGGAGAGGTACAACTGGAGGGATGTGCTTCTGTTCCACCATCCTCACCCTCCCTGAGTCCACTGTGGTTCAACCACTCCTCTTTCTTGGCAACCTCTGAGGCAACAGCAGTGACCCTGGTGGTCCCTGGGTGGGAGAGGAGGTCTCACAAATCCTGGCCAACTCAGCCTGGAGATGTGCAACCTCCTCCCTCAGCCCAGAGAGGTGTCTGCAGATTGGACAACACTGCATCCTCCAGAACATCTCCTGGAAGACTGCTGCTCCACAGCAACTGCACTGCACCTCTCCCATCATGACTTTTTTCTGGCCTCCTAACTGTTATTTGGAATATTTACTCTTTCCTCTGCTTCTTTATTTCTTTTTTTTTCTCTCCCTACTTACTTACTGCCTCTGCACCCTTTTAGCTCCTGATCTTCCTGTTCTGAGACAAGAAGTTCCTATGTTTCTCAGTAGTCTCCTTACTTGCTCAGTCAGACCTCCAGCAGCTAGGGGGAGATGGAGAGCTACTCTTGCCCTTTGAGGATGGTGAGTCATTGGTGGCTCTGTGATCAATTACTTCCTGTTACCAAACAGGAAGTTAATGTTATCCTAGTAAATCCTATAAAAAGTAGAACTGGTTTAGTGGGGGGGAGGAAGGAGAAATATTGTCCCAGTAGAGAAGTTTTAGTTATACCGGTAGCTCCTTCCTCCAGGTGTTCTGTCTGTTCTCTGGCAGAAGCTATCTAGGGCAGTGTTTATATCTGGTCTTAACCTGGCTCCTTCTAGCTAAGCCACTCCCCCTATTTTGTAAATCTTCCTACACTTAGTTGATTTCACAGATAACAATTCCCTTCTGACACCTGTGAGAAGCACCTAGATAAGTACACAGATAACAATTTACTTCAACTACCTCTGACCAACACACCAAATCCTTTTTTTTGTGTTTTTTACCCTAAATTGAAGGTCCCTGTACAAGAGATCTAGTTCTTAGTCCCAGTAGAGAAGTTTTAGTTATACCAGTAGCTCCTTTCTCCAGGTGTTCTGTCTGTTCTCTGGCAGAAGCTATCTAGGGCAGTGTTTATATCTGGTCTTAGCAACTGTTGCTAGGGGGACTTGAACCACCAACATTTTGAGTAAGAATGCAGTGCACTACCCATTTGTGCCACAGAGACAACGCTAGTTTAGTACCTTTAATATTCCCAAAATCCAAACCATCTCAGACAACTTATGTATTAAAAATTCTGACAGATAGCAGAATCCTGCAGTTTATGTGGGTTATTAATTGGCTCTGTTGTCATGGGAAGTTGGGGGGTCGGGGGAACTCAAAACATAAAGCGATGCCTGAGAGATACTGCCCACAAAGCTCATGCATTGCATAAGAAGAAACTATGCAACATTTCCTTTTAGATTGCCCAGCAACAAAGGGCTTTTGGTGGGAGAGTGGCCTGAAGTGGAACTGGCACTTTTTGCAGAGATTAAGTTATCAGACTTTAGTTTTTGGAGATTTTTCAGGTATATGGGGGATGTTTCATGCTAGTACTGTTAGTGTGATTTTTGCAGTTATTAAATTTTACTTGTGGCAGAGTAGGTGTCAGCTGGTACTTCAACAGATTAAACTTCCTCTGGGGGTTCTAATAACACAAATCGAATCTACTTTAACACAGGTTAAAGAGCATGATGAGAAGCAGTACACAAGGGAGAAAATTAGCTTATTATGGAGGAATGTGGGTTTTGTAACTTGAAGAGATAAGTTGAATGAAACTGGGTTAATGTGGAGAACAGTACCAGGGGAAAAGGGGAAGAAGGAGAAAGTTTTGAGGTTTTTTTTTTGTTTTCTTTGTATGATTTTATTGTATTGAATTTTAGATTCCACATATCGCTACCTCGGCGTCTGGCTAGATCAGCACCTGGACTTCTCTGCACATGTAGACGCGCTGCAAAAAAAACTACAACCCATGCTGGGAGCTCTCCACCGCAACAAATTTTGCATCCCCCTACCAACCAGGCAAGAAATGGTGCAAAAAATGATCCTCCCAATTTTTGACTACGGTGACGTCATTTACGGCGCCGCCCCCCCTACATCCTTAGCCAGGTTAAACCCCATTTTCAACTCCTTCTGCCGGTTTGCCTTGGACCTCCCTCCCAATACCCATCACTGCGACCTCTACCAGTCCCTCAACCTCCCATCACTCCAAAATCGGCGTTTGCTGCACGGTGTTAGAATCACTGCTAAATTCTGGTCTCACACACTGCCCTCCTATCTATCAACATCTCTAACCACCGCCCCCCCCCACCTACCTACGGTCTTAGGAACACTGATGCCAGGCTCCTTCACATTCCCCACAGATCCACCTGATCTGGTCAGGTAGCTTTTAGTTTCAGTCTGCCCAAACTATGGAACTCACTGGCAACTGACATAAGACTCACCACAAGTACTCCCCAATGTAATGCCCTCCTCAAAGAGCATTTTGCTACCAACTGCACATGCTTTCCCCATCGCTAAAATTCCCTGCATGTCTCTTATCAGCTTCAGGCCCATTCTCTACTCAGCACCTTTTTTGCCACTGACTCCTCTCAACTGCTGCTGTAGATACGCCTGCCTACCCAAATAGTATTGTATTTCTAACCACACAATGTAATTGAGAATTTTCTTTTCCATGCTAGTACAACACTGCTTGTCATACTCTTCATTCCGTTTTCATTGTACCTACCATATGCATCTCAGCTTCTGCATCCACCCTTCTGGACCACTTGTTGCTAGCTGCTAATTTACTCATGTGTTGAATTTTGGCCACTATTGTTACCTGCTGATTTTTGCATGTACTGATTTTTTCATATTTTTTGTATTTTTCTACTGCACTCCTGTAACCCCTTACCCCAGGGTGCATCTGGAATCGAGCGGTACTCTGCTCAGCATGCCTTCCTGGTAAATCTCTTAAATAAATAAATTATATTTGGGGTTGTCCTGGTATAATGCTATTGGTTGCCAGGGAACCATTGTGTAACACATGTTTTTGGATTTTTGTTTTTTCCTGTTTTTCCTTTTTCCCTGTTTTTTTTTCTTTTACCTTTGTTTATTGTGTTGGTCACTAAATATATTTGTGATGTAATTTTTTTTTTTTTTGCTCTAAATAAAATTCAAAAAGTGCCATGGGATCTTTAACATCCACCTGGACTACCACCAGACCAGGACCTCGGTTTAACGTCTCATCCAAATGATGGCACCTCAGGAATGCAGCACCCCACCCTCATGCTGCACTGCAGTGTCAGTATTGGGATAGTAACCCAAGTGCCTGATGTGGGGATAGAACCCACAGCCTTCTGATTTTCTAGCCTCAGAGATGAGTGTGCTACTTGCTGAGCTACTGACACGCAAATCAGCTGAATGTGATAATGATTAGGAGGCAGTAAGGCAGCTTGCAGCATATAACAGGGGCACAGAGGAACTTGTATTGTCCTCTATACAGAGATCGCAGAGTGTGATAAAAATTACATTTTTAACATTACAGAGATAGCTTCTGGCTTATGGCAAGGGAGATCTGTCCATTAGAACTGGGTGTCTGCTATAACAGTGCCCACTATAAGAGGATAGGACTGTAAAGTAATTCAAATAATGGTTTAGGAAAGCAAAACCATACAGATATTTACATCAGATGTATTGTATCTATTCCCAGTCTAATAAGATCAAAAAGGTAGTAGCTATAGTAATCACTTCTTTCAGAAATTCATGCAGGAAGTTGTCATAGCCAACTCACTTCCTGAAGCAAGTACCACCTCTGAAAGACAAACTAATTATATATACAGCCCTTGTCTGTGGCTCAGCCTCTAAATCCACCCCTTGACATGTTACATAAGCAATAAGACACGATAGGGTGTTGGTTGTCTGGGGTGAATGCGCACCTACATACATAATAAGGCATGAGGCGCTTGTGCTGTGTGCCTTTAGCACCTGAAAGTGCATTTAGCGTAGTGACCTGGGGCAGTGAGGAGATGCTTGAACAGTACTAGTAGCCACCTGCATAGTGCTGGTCATGTAACAACATAAAGGACTGTGGTCCCTAGTACCGCCAGACTACATCTTTAATAAATACTAAAATTCAGTACAAAAACATTGAACAGTTTTAAAAAACTGAATAGGTTAGAAAATTATAATGCCATAACAGTTTTCTTCATACCAAAGGTGCTCTGCTTCCCTTATTTTAAATGTAGGCAAAATGTGTTGTGAAACAAATGGCATCAAACCACTTTCCACAGATTATCAAATCAAATCAAATCAAACTTTACTTTTATAGCACCTTTCAAAATCAAGGCACTGCACATAAAATTGGATAAAAATATAAATAAAAAAAAAACAATAAAAAGATTAACCATAATTAGGGACGGCTAAATAAAATAAATATGTTTTTCACTCAGTTTTAAATCTCTCAATGGTCAGACATTCTCTTAACAAATGAGGTGGAGAATTCCACTGGGTTGGAGCTGAAAAAGAAAAAGCACGGGCACCAGATGTTTTTAATTGCACCCTAGGAATCTCTAGCAATCCCTCGTCAGCAGATCAGAGAGGACAGAGGGGGCAGTAGGATACCAGGAGGTCTTGCAGGTAACCAGGTCCCTGATCATGTAGGGCTTTAAAGGTTAGCAAGCCAACCTTAAAGGTGATCTGCCACTGAATAGGCAGCCAGTACAGTTCACGTAGCACAGGTATAATATGACTGGACCTAGAAGTCCCAGTCAAAAGCCTGGCTGCCACATTCTGCACCAGCTGCAAGTGGCGGATATCAACCCCTGGAAACCCTAGGTAGAGGGAATTGCAGTAATCAAGGTGGGTAGTGATGAAACATGGACCAGTGTTGGAAGATCATCCAGAAGAACCAAGAACTTCACCTGAGCAATATTCCTCAGGTGGTAAAAAGAGGATTTGATGACAGCCGACACCTGAGATTTCAGTGTCAAACCATCATCAAAAATAACACCAAGGTTACACACCCAGTCTGAGGTAGTGAGCAGTATGCCATCAATCGAAAGACCTGATACCTGTCCAGCCCTCAAACCTGCCCCTGGATTACCAGGGTCCACTACCAACACTTCAGTCTTGTCTAGATTCAGTCTCAGCCAGCTGGAACTCATCCAGGTTCTGATCTCGGTAAGGCAGCTATTTAGCACAGAGAGTGCATCATTCTGTCCGGGCAGAAAGGACATGTACAGTTGAGTATCACCTGCATAGCAGTGAAAACTCAAACTGTGTCACCTGATGATATCTCCCAATGGCAGCATGTACACTGCAAACAACATGGGGGCCAAAATGGAGCCCTGCGGCACCCTGCAGGGCAGGGAGTGAGTGCCAGACCAATAAATTCCAGTGGCAACTCTCTGAGACCTGTCCATGAGGAATGAGTGAAACCATTTGAGGACTGTACCAGACAGCCCACAAAGAAGCTGTAGGTACTCCAGCAGCACACCTTGGTCTACAGTGTCAAATGCTGCAGAGAAATCAAGAAGGACCAGAATGGTTCGTGACTTTCGATCTCTTGCCATTAGGAGGTCGTTCAATACTTGGACAAGTGCAGTCTCCATGCTATGCTTCTTCCTAAATCTAGACTGAAGAGTATCATAGACCTTGTGAGTTCTAAGGTGATCATCCAGTTGCAGTGCAACCACCTTTTCAATAACCTTACCAACAAATGACAGGTCAGAGATAGGCCGGTAGTTAGCTAGACAGTCTGGGTCCAAGGAGGATTTCTTAGAGTGGTCAAACGACCGCCTCCTTAAGGGGATATGGAAAGGCCCCCCCTCCTCCAAGGACCTCCAGACAATTTCAGCAAGGATCAGGCAGATAATATGTACACATCCCACTAAGAGGAGCGTAGGGCCCAGATCCAGACTACAACTGGTTGGGTGCAGTGTCTGGATGATCTTCACAATGTCTGTGAATTCTGGCTGGAGGAAATTTGCCCAGATAGGCTGAGTGTAGGCCACTTCCTGCCGATCACCACAATCCCTCATAGAAGAGGCCGGGCCAATGCCAAACCTGATGCTGGCAACCTTGTCTGTGAAGAATTGAGCGAACTCCTCGCATTTCAGCTGAGAAAAGGCTTCTTTGGGCTGGAGACAGATTGGCTTGCACAATCTGTCAACAGTCCGGAAAAGCTGAGCTGGTCGATTCTGTGCAGCAGAAATCTCCCTGGACAGGAATTCTGCATTCTTACGGGTGATTTCTGATTGATAGCCATCATAATGTGCCATCAGCCTAAGCCTGTCAGCATCAAGGCTCGGCTTTCACCAGGCTCTCTCCATCCTTCGACTGACCTGCCTCAACTCCTTCAAGGAACCATCACACCAAGGGTTCCTTGGATGAAGGGTGAGGGGCCGAACATGAACAGGAACAATCTTGTCCAGGGTATCTCCCACAGCCTTGTTATAGGCCAATATGAGATCACCTTGACTCATGCATTCACCCGACAAACTTGATAGGTCCAGTACCGCTGATATGTCACTATTATTGTAGCTGGCTACTCATGGAAGAGGCAACAGAGAGAAAAAGGTTGATGCTATGATGCATTTCAACACCATTTTGATTTATGTAAGCAACAACACATGACAGGGTGTGCATTAGAGAATTTTAATAATGTATTGTCATGGGACGTTTCAGTCAATTGTGTTTGTGGATTTTCAAATGCCATTTTATAGGTAAGTAATAAGCCATGACAGAGTGTGCATTATGTAACCAATAAGACATGATGTCATGTGCATCATGCTGCCACAACGCACACCATAGGGTGTAGTGAGGCATGACACCACAGGTGGAGTACCTTCAGCCCCTAGAAGTGCATTATGCTAGCACGACACTTACCTCAAAGTGTCTTATTGCACTTATAAAATGGATAAGCTGATAACATTTAAAAACAAAAAAAGTAATTTTTTTTATTAAAAATGGGTATTTTCTTTTGTTAAAAGCAACTAGTAGAAAGTAGTCCCTTCCCAGTTGTCAAGCACCTGTCTATCCAGACATTCAACAGATAGAATGTTTGTTTATCTTTGAAATGCAAGAATTCAAATGTCTGCAGAGAATGGCTGAATGGTTACCTCTCCCCACACAAAGACACACAACAGAAGACCTCAGTAAGGTCAGGGGGTGCAATCCACCAAGGTCGGTGCAAGCTGCACTGAAGGCAGATTGTGCCTAGCGCTGGTGTACCAGGGACCCTGCACTCAATTCACTATCAGGCAGGGTCCCCATGGCAAAGTCCAATGGCTTGCGGCAACCCTGCCCCTGCACCAAACAGAGGGAGTATCTGGAAGGAGTGCCGCAAGCTGTGGGGTGACCATGCAGCAGTAGCACCATGGACAGCAGACTCTGGTGACTATCACCCTCCCCAGCACCAATCCCAGTTAATAAAGAAATAAAACCATCCCTTATGGTCTAGCAGACCTGATCAGCCCTGATCCCACCACAACAATTTCACTGGTGGTCCATGACCTCTGAACAGCCCTGATCCCAGTTAATAAATAAAGGAAAAACAGCCTTGGTGGTCTAGTGGACCCTTACCCTGGCAGGTATTGCCTTACCTCCTTGATCCCCACATTCCATCCCACAGTTGATGCCCGGCACAGCCCTCTGCTCTCCAACATGGCCGGTCACTGACTGAGCTGTCAATGAGCCTACTGTATACAACATGCTAATGGACAGCTCCATTAGTGCCCAGTCATGGTGGAGAGCAGAGGGCTGCCAGCTCTGGGATGGGACAGGGGGAGTGGGGTGCTGCTTGCCGAGTTGGGGAGTCCACTAGACCACAAGGGTTGTTTTTCCTTTATTTATTAACTGGCATTGGGGTTGATCTGGGGTCCGCTAGACCATCAGGGATGTGTTTTCTGTATTTATTAACTGGGATCAGGGCTGATAGTGGGTCCACTAGACCACCAGGGGTGATTTTTATTTCTTTATTAACTGGGATCAGGACTGATCAGGGGTCCACTAGACCACCAGGGATGTTTTTTTTGTATTCATTAACTGTGATTAGGGCTGGGAGGGGACTGTGACCTGCAATAAACTGAAAAGAGAAAAGACATTATTAGGTTTTCACCACCAAACAACACATATCTTTAAACCTTTTTGAGATATTGATCCCTGAGTGCCAGTTAAGCCACTCTCATTGGCAGTGCCGGATGTCACTTTCATAGGGTTGGGGCTCAACAAAGATAGGCTTGATCTCAGTACCTGCCATTGGCCTAACATCACAACATACTTTTCCTGAAAGCCCAAGGTAATACCTAACTCATGAACATGACAAACGTTCTCTAACAGGAGGGGGTGCAACAAAAACCTAAAATAAGGCCCTTTTGAAATTTGGCCACTAGACTGAGTTTAAAAAATGATCCCAGTAATGCAAATTAGGTTTATAAAAAGAACTTAAAAAATGCAGAACTGCTATAAGGAGGAGAAAATGTAAATTTGAAACCAGTTTAACCAGGAATAAGGCAAACCTGAAGGCCTTTTTTGGGTACATTAACTCTTCAAGAGGAAGGGATTCTGTAAATAGTCCACTTGTCATAAACGGCAAACTAATTGAAGACCCTGCACTCGTGGCAGAAAATTTAAATACATATTTCGGAACAAATTTCAACATGAAAGGCATTGAAACAGTTAATAAATTAAACAGTACAGCCTTAAATAAAGATTTGGGAAGATATTTGTTTACCCCTGATAAAATTCTTAAAGAATCAAATAAAATCAATCCAAGTAAATCACCTGGAGCTGATAACCTTCACCCATTAACCATTAGGAATTTGGCAGATCAAATCAATCAATCAATCACTTTATTTAACCAGGCATAAACACCATTGAGCAAGCTCATTTTCAAGGTGGCCCTGAGCATTAATACAAATCAGTACACTTCATAAGATTACAATTACGGTGGACAATGGTGCAAAAAAAAAAAAAAAAAAGAAATAACATTGTGAAGGTGCCGGTCAATATGGGCCTATACATACCGGTCAACATAATTAACATGCAAAGGTACATAATGATAAGCTTTACTGAAATGAGAAGAGACAACAATCCCATATAGTCTCTGCTAAGTAAGAGCTCATACCTAAATGATAAAAAATAAGGAGGTATTAAGGAATAGGGTAGAAATTGGAGTGAAAGAGTAGACAGCCAAAAAGGGAGGCCAGAATAGGTAAAAGGTAGAGAATAGACAGGACCATCTTGGATTAAGGGAACTAGGCTTGTAGGTCCTAGGTTTCTGTTGTTAGGAATGTGGGGTGGATGAGATACTTAGACGTAGGATTTGAGAGTGGCACCCGGGGCTTAGGGGTCATCGGCGTCTGAAACAGTTGCATGATTCCTTCAGATAATCCGTTAATAGAGCTTTGAATGTGAAAATGCTTGGAAGTAAGGATAATTTTAATGAGTCTTGCATAGTGTTCCAAAGTGATGGAAGTGAGAAGTTGATTGCCGCTGAGCCAAGGGTAGTTTTCACTCAAGGAATCTGGAAGCAGATTAAGGAGAAGCGTCTCAGGCCATAGGAACCTTTAGCCCATCTGAAGATGTTCGAGATGTTTGCAGGGAGGTTATCAGATAATGCTCTAAAAAAACAGAGGAGAGCATTCCTTTTTCTTCTAGTTGAGAGTGAGGTCCATCCCGAAACCTGGTATAAACGACAGTGATGTGTACTATGGGGTAGATTTATGATAAATCTTAAAGCCCGGTGGTAAAGGGTGTCCAGTTTGTTTAGCATCGTTGATGGGCAATGACTTAAAGGAAGTCAGCATAGTCCAGTATAGGTAGGAATGTAGTTTGTACTAGTCTCATTCTGGCTTCTAACGAGAGTAGGTGTTTGATGTGATAGAATAAACCTAATCGCTGTCTTAGTTTCTTTGAGGTTTCATTTAAGTGGCACAGAAAGTTGAGCTTGTTATCCAGCCAGAACCCTAGGTATTTAAAGGTATCAACTACTTCAAGGGGTTCATCTAAGAGTGTTTGGATCTGTGTGATATGTGGACATCCAAAAGTAGACTTTGGTGAGAGAATCATTGCTTTAGTCTTTTTGTCGTTGAGGAGGAGCTTATAAGTGAGAAGGCTGTATTGAAGGGTGACAAAGTCTTTCTGTAAGTACTCATGGGCCAGATCCAAGGATGAATTTGTGGTATAGAGTACAGTACCATCTGCGAATAAGTGCACATTTGCTGTGCCCAGCTGCGAGTCCAGATTATTGATGTATATTGCAAAGAGGATAGGGCCCAGGATGGAGCCTTGTGGGACTCCTCGTAACAAGGATTTTTGTGGGGACAAATATCCTATGGCTTTGACTTGTTGTAACCTATTGGTTAGGTAGCTGGTGAACCATTTAATGGCAGAACTATCAAGTCCAATGCTACTCAGTGCAGTAAGCATGATGGTATGATCCACAGTATCGAAGGCCTTACTTAGATCAAGGAAGAGGGCAAATACATGCTTCTTAGAGTCCAAGGCCATTTGTCAGTCTGTAGTTACTTTGGCAAGAGCCGATACTCTACTGTGTTTGGCTCTGAAGCTGGACTGAGCTGGGTTTAGCAACTTTTGTGAATACAAATATTCTCTAAGTTGGATGTTGACAATTTTTTCAAGTAATTTAGAGAGGACGGATAGTATAGAAATAGGCCGGTAATTGTTCAGATCACTCGGATCCCCAGTATTGAATAATGGTAGGATGCGGGCAGTTTTCCTACAAACAGGTAGCTCACCTTGAATCAGAGAGTGTTGAATAAGTGTGTAATGGGGCGGTCAGATAGGTATGGCCAAGTTTTAGGAAATAAGGTTCAGTATTATCTGCACCCGCACTCTTTTGTATCCAGAAAAGAGGAGGTCCTCCACTTGTGAACGTAATTGTGAGGAAGCTGAAGGGGGTGGGATGCGGTTGGTTATGGTTGTGATTATCAGTGAAGCCAACAGTGTAGTCTCTTGCCGGGCTAAGTTTGCTAATGGGTGAGGTGTCAAAGGCAAGCTCTGCAGTGGCAAAGTGATCTTTAAGCTTCTCTAGTATATCAGCTTTGTCCGTATTGGTGGTACCATCAGACACAATTTTGTTTGGAAGGGGTGTTGCAGTGGACTAAACTTCGACTTCTTTGAGGATGTTCCAAAATTTGGCAGAGTTGTTTTTATTGTCTTCTAGTTCTTTTTGGAAGTACCTAGCTTTTTCTGACCTAATTAGATTGGTACGTGCATTCCTAGTGGTACGGAATGCTAACCAATCAGCCTCCAGGTGGGATTTCCTCACTTTTTTCCACCAGTAGTCCCTATCCCTATCCCTAAGTGCTTTCTTCAGGATGGGAGAGAACCAGCCAGGAGTTTTATTTTTTGATTTGATCAGTCTTAGTGGGGCGTGTTTGTCTATTAGCCCCAGTAAGAGGCTGTGAAAGATGTTAAATACCTAGTTAAAGGTGGGGGCTAGATAGAAATCCTGCCAACGAATGTTGCTTAGATCTTTCAGGAAAGTGTGCTGGCAGAACTTTTTCAGGCATCTTTTCAGTTTGAATTTGGAGGCCGTTTTTATTTGGGATGGATGTCTGATGCAGGCAGTAGCGCAATGGTCGCTTATATCGTTGAAGAATACTCCAGTATGCGAGATAGTGTGAGGTTTGTTTACTAGGATAAGGTCCAGGAGGGTGCTGCACTCAGGGTTTTTTGTGCTAGGTCTGGTTATAGCAGTCGCCATTTGTAACAGACCATTAAAATCGCATAGATCCTTCAATTTCTTAGACCTGTCATCATTCCAATTTAGATTGAAATCCCCCATTAGAATACACTCAGTAGTAGCAGAGTCAAGAAGGTTTTGAAGGTGTGGCAGAAGTGCCTGGCCACCAGACGGTGGTCAGTAGCATGCTGCCATAAGGAGTGATTTCTCACTGGAAAGTGATAATTTTAGACCTAGGCATTCAAATTCCTTAGCCTTTGAGGTACAGTCAAAGACTGTGGCTGTGAATTTGCTTTTGACATATATTGCAAAGCTCTGTTCCATTAAGCCTTATGTTTTCATCATCACATGGCATCACTCTAGAACAGGTCTACACTTTCAAATACCTGGGTGTCTTGTTGGACTCCTCCCTTACCTATCATGCTCACATTCAGCAAGTATCCTTCTCTGTCAATACAAGGTTAGGGATCCTTTACAGACATAGGCATTGCATTCCATCGCTTGCAATGCATCTAGCAGTGTCCTCTTCAATACTACCCCTGGTGGACTATGGCATAGTAATTTATGGGTCTGCTGATCATACTGCCCTGCACAACATCAACCTCACCCTCAACAAAGCCTGCCGTCTCATCTCGAACTGTAATAGGCTAACCCATACTTGTGAGCTTTACAAAATTACTGGCTGGCTAAACTTCCAAAATAGGGTGAAGTATCACACCTGCCTTCCAGCAAGAAAGATACTTCACAAACAAGCTCCAACAGGCCTGCACCCTCTTATTTGAAAAGCCTCACTCAGGAAGGCCACAAGACACTCCACAAATACCCCCATACTTGTGCCTCACTGTAGAACCTCCCTTGGGCAATGGCCTTTCTGTTATCGTGCCCAAATGTGGCTAAACAACCTACCATCCACAATCTCCCTTACATCCAGTTTGGGTCAGTTTAAGGCTAGTCTAAGGACAGTCCTCCACTCCACAACCTGTGACTGTAGATAACTCTTACCGGGTTCCAGTTGCCACAAATATGGGGTCCCCCCCCAATGGCTCTCTACGCTTTCCAAAAGCCAGAATCCTCTATCTCACTCTAATCATATCTTGACACAGGGCCTATTTTGTTAGACCCTCTGAAACCAAATAACTGTCACATGAATCTAAAGTATTGACCCGGGACCTCCTTAAAGTCCCAGATGATATAACCCGCATCATACATGGCACCAACTGTTTAAACCCTCTACCAATGTTTTAAGTTTAACCATGTCATATGTTTTAAGTTTGTACTGGTGCCAATTGTATAATAGTTGTACCTAATGTTTCAGTTTATGATACTTGGTGTATGTTCTTAATGACGTGGAGCCTTTGCAAAGGAGTCACCGACTCAAAGGATTGTAATTCTGATATCTTTCAATAAATAAATAAATAAATAATCTTTTAATATGGACATTGTTCCAGAAGATTGGAAAAATGAAACTGTTACCCCAGTATTCAAAATGGTAATATACAACTGTTCAGTAACTCTAGGCCAGTGGTACTCACACCATGGCTCATGGGCGGCAAGCGGCTCTTCAAAAGTTTAGCTGGGGCTGTTTATCACCTCCACTGTCTTGTATTATGTTGTGGTGCTTTAAATGCTCTGTAGTGATCGTGCTTTGTGCCTCTTTAACAGTGATTGAAATTAACATTACCAGCATAGCGCTATCGATTACAGTCTGTTAGCGCTAAGCTTGTGATGATAATTTCAATGAGAAGAAGCTGCCAACAGTAGTTTGATGCCCTGTTCCTGTTCCATTCATGCGGTTGGCATGGCTGTGCAGTATCAGTCACATTTGTCCTGTCCCCATTCCAACTATTGTATTCATGCTGATGTACGTTGTTTGTGGTGGTGCTTCCTTGTGTTTTCCCTTTCTGTCTGCACTGAAGTTAGTGACAGTAAATAGGATGCACTTTTCACCCTTGGTGCACAGAAGTTTAATTGACCACTCAACTGAGGCATATCAGCTGCGATATAACTGAGCGCTTAGGTTGTGGGTGGCTAAAGTCCAGTAGTCCCAGCTAATACCACTGTGCCCCAGGTTTCTGCCAGGCAGGTCAATTACTATGCTGTATTTTGCTACTGTGAATTGCTACTCAGTACTCTTGATTCTCCACTCGTTGTCACTGTTTGACTGCAATTAACAATTATTAGTAGCAGGTTTAGGTCAGGCAGGTAGTGAAGTAGTGACGGCTCTGTAATCAAATGTTTGCTCTAATCAGGCAACTTCAAAGAACCTGCTCTGCTCCCAGCTCTGCCACAGTCTTTCGCTTCTGCTCCTCATGGTTGGGAGAACAGTGGAAGTGCCAATTTCAAACACCCTGCAAAACCACCAGGCTACAGAATCAGTACTTTGGGGGGGGCTGGGGGGCAAAATACAAACAGTGTGTGGTGGGAGCAAAATATTACCAGAGGGAGGACAACACAGCCAGTAGCAAGTTACCATGACATGTATGTTGTTGCTCCTTGGCTAACGCTGACAGCTCTTGCGGCTCCTGAGCCAATCGGGACTGAGTATCACTATTCTAGGCCTATTAGTCTAACACAATCCTGAGTAAAATTATGGAGGGTATATTAAAATAATTTACATTATAAAGTATAAATAAAGTGGTTTTGGTGGATAGAAAACAGCATAGATTTACCAGAGGGCGCTTCTGCATGACTAATCTAATATCCTTTTATGTTCCAATTAGTGACCTCTTGGACAAGAATATGCCATATGATGTGATTTATTAAGACTTCAGCAAGGCCTTTGATCACATTCAACATGTTAAAGTACTTACTAAATGTTTTCAACTAAATATGGGTAGTAGAATTGTATTATGGATTAGAAACTGGTTAACCGACGGAAAACAAAGGGTCAGGGCAGGACGTGCAGTTTCTAACTATGTAAGTGTTACCAGTGGGGTGCCTCAGGGTTCTGTGCTGGGTCTCATTCTATTTAACATATATTTTAGAGACTTACATTTCAGTTTACAAGGGTTCATAAACAAATTTGCTGATGATAGAAAAACTGGAGGCAGAATTCAAAAATGTAATGATGCAGCCAGGATTCAGGCAGACATTGACTTATTATATCAGTAGTCAGGAAAGTGGGAGATGGAATTTAACCCTGATAAATGTGTAGTGCTCCATTTGGGAAATAATACCATCTGTGCATCATACAATTTGGGTGATGCTGTACTTAAAGCTGTTAAAGAGGTGAGAGACCTAGTGGTTGTTATTCAAAATAACCTGTCATTCAGATCAAACAGTTCAGCTGCTATTGCCAAGGCCTCAAGAATTTTAGGGTGCATAGAAAGAAATTATATTAGTAGGCATAGGGATGTTGTTTTGCCGGTGTATGGAAGCTTGGTACAGCCGCGTTAGATTATCATTCACAGTTTTGGTTTCCTCATTTAAAGACTGACAAAATTGCTGTGGAGAGGGTGCAAAGGAAATTTACAAAACCCACATATGGTATGAATGGAATTGATTACAGAAACAGGTTGAGATTATTGGGTTTGCATAGCATGGAAAGGAGACTATTAAGAGGAGATCTTATCCTGGTCTTTAAAGGATACCTAAACAACATTTTGACAATAAACTATTAAAAAATCTGACTCAGTAGGTAACTAAAGGAAAGGCTGCTGTATTCATTAATGCTAAAACTACATTTATATAATTTACTTAACTGTGGTCCCAGAGCATTTGAAAATTGTAAAATCAGCCTTCCAGTTTCAAAAAACTGTCTTACCTGCTTCCTAAAATGGCCGCCAAATGTGTTATGTGATGACATTATTGGAGCCAAAGTCAGAGAGATATATGGCTCTCAATAGTGCTAATTCTTTTTTCCCTTTTGTATAGAATTATTTCACCCAAATGGTCAAAACCATGTGCATTATTTTGTATAATACACATGTTAGGCTATGGTTCTGTTCATTTTGTTTACTTTAACATGCTGAAATTGTGTTTTAATCCAACCGACCGTCTCTGTGGCAAACCACAGTGCAGTAAAAATCTTGAATAACCTGGTGGTCTAGTGGTTACGGCAGATCCAGTATGCTACAATGGGGGTGCTGGGGTAGTGTGAATATTTAATATGAACTTTTTAACATTTTTATTAAACCTCAATATGTTCTGCTATTATTCTTTTCTAGTACATTTTTGACAGAACCTACAAATGTAATCCATAGTCTGAATGTAAACATTTGTACAATCAATAAATCAGACTTCTTCAACAAAGTGAAATGCAGCAGCAGTAAGCAAGTATGTTACAATGTGGTGGGGGGGGGGTTGCAGCCACACCCTTCACCACTGCCTAGATCCACCACTTTTTTGTAGCAAAGTTCTTGTGCAGTCCAATGTTAGAGTTCATACTTCCTTGAAAATCAAATATATGCTTGTCTTGTCTTCTTTCTCCATGGGAAACAATAATAATAATAAGAATCAGCATTTAAATAATGGTTTTCATATACACTATATCAAAAAGTGCTTTACAAACAGTATTAGACTGGTAGCGAAGTGACTGAACGTGTAGTGGCAGCCATTTTATACATTAATATCCACACATAGCATTGAACAATTCCATGAACTGGTTTTATGGAATGAGGAATGTTTGCCAGGACAATGGGTTCAGGTAGTGATCATAATGCTGGCAGCCCCACATCTTATTTCTCACAGTAATCTGCTCATATTTCTCTCCTTCTGTTTTCCCCCTTCCCTTAATATAGCAGTACTTTGTAAGTGTGGCCTTCTCAGTCTCTCTCTGGTATTCATTCTTCACTACTCCTCCTCATACCAAAACTGGTGAGCTCATCACCCTTCTGCATCATGAATGCAAGTAGTACAGCCCCAATTTTTTTTTGACATATCAAATATAAACATATCTTTCCAGTAAGTCAGGCTGATAGCAGCAGGAAACAATGGGAATGCTGTGCTTTCCTATCCTTAAAAGATCTAGGCTACCTTTGATTGTGCTGTATTAAATGATGGGTATGCACATCATTATGCACATTATTGAATAGTGCCTAATCATAGGTGGCGTAGAACTTAAATGGGTAGGAAAGCCTATTTTTCCATGTATGACATGCTGCTATCAGCCTGGCTTACCAGAAGATCATGTTTATTATTAATATGTAAAAATAATCCACAAGTTAACACATGGTGTTGATCATTCTGGTACAACAATTCAAAACGAAGAGAGAAAGAAGAACTAATTAGCACTATTGGAATATATATGGGTCTCTGTCTCTGGCTTTGATGATTGGCAGACATCTTAGGGAGAAATAAATGTCTGTTATTTGAAAGTGAAAGGCTGATGTTTACATTTTTCAAAAGCTATGCTGTTACATAAGGGAGGCAGTATAGCGCAGTGGTTTAAGGCTCTGTGCTGCAAATCTGGCGACATCCAGCAGACCAGCCCTGGGTTTAAATCCCACAGTCTCCACTTACATACTGTGTGATCCTGAGCAAGTTACTTACCTTCCCTGTGCTCCCAGGTTGCACCTGTAAAAAAGCTGTCAGCTTAGTGTGCTACTCCAGGTTAAACAACTTAAAAAAAACATTTATGTTATTTACATAAATCCAGTTTTAGCATAAATGTAAACAGCAGGCTTTACTTTACCTCACAATGAAGCCAGATTTTGGAGTTTGCAATTTTAAAAAGCTGCTTGTTTAGGTACCCATTAAGGTATTAAAGAACAGTGAGTTACTGGCAGATATGAGTTTGGAACTTAAAGAAATTACATACGATTCCAGGAATCATGATTAACAGCTAAGTGGGAAACTATTTAGAATCAAGAAAAGGGGGTTGTATTTTACTCAAAGAGTGATAAATCACTGGAATAATTTGCCCCAGTATATTATTGATGCTCCAAGTCTTGACTGTTTCAAGAGTTATTTGGATGCCCTTACCGATACTTGTGAAGATAAATGCATCAACACTGTATAGTGGGGGAGTAGACTAGAAGTGTCTATGGTGCACTTCTGCTCCTGATTTGTCAAAGTATAAACAAAGTCCAATTTCTATTGCCATGTCAGGTACAGGCACTGTACTTGAGCTGCTGATACCAGGCACATACTTTATTTAATCCTGTTCAGATGCTTGATTTAGAGAGAAATGTGTTGTTCTTCATAGCATAGCTTTGGCCAGCAACAAATTATTGGTGCCTTTTAACAAATTGTTCTTTAAATATTACAGCTCATCAACATACTCTAACTTAATTTTACTATACAGATTACTGTTTTGGAATAGGCTTGTGTGTGAATAAATTGCAGTGATGTTGATAAACACCATCCCTACTGAAAGGTAAGGAATCTGGTTTTATGTAGCACCTTTCATTCACACTGTCTCCTAACATACTGTACTTGACAAGCTGCCATGAACAGTTGCAACAGCCATAAACCATGTGTACAGAAATTATGTGGCAGTCAGTAAGCTTTAGTAAGTGGCAGTGCTGGGGTTCAAACCTGCATCCCACAGGTTTAGGGCTCTGCACTCAAAACAGCTAGGTTACACTGCCTCCACAATGTAGTCCTTGAAACCTTTTGTAGTCTAGTCAGGAATTTTATCCCCATGAACCAGAGAACTGATATGTATTTTACGTTCTTTTGTATATAGTAGTTTGTTTAGCTAGACATAATGGGCCTTAGTCCATGATGAGTCACACTTCCTTTACATGGCCATTTCCCCTATTGTCTTTTAAGGAAAGGTGTGCCTGAAGGGTTTGTAACATGTTAATGAATAGGGTCCTTATTAAACGTTGTCAGTCTGTTCACTTGAGATTGCTGACCTTATCTTCATGCCAACAGTTTCAGAATGCTAGAATTTATTAAATGTTATATTAAATTTAAGTAGTCTGCTGAAAAAAGTGTCATACCATTCTGTTTTTAAACTCTACAACTATTGGTGGAATGGGATAAAATTATCCTTATTCATACTCCACACACTTGTAATTGCATTGTTAGAGCCTACATAATCCACCAGAACCAAAGAGATAATCGCCCAAGTCCCATGACAGTGCAAAGTCTAATTTTCCTTACAAATTGACACTGGTAGATTTTTGCACTCTGTTTGAGATTTTTCATATCCTCCTGAGCACACATGTCTTTCTTGCTTCTCTTTCTGATATATTTCCCATGACAATAGTGCCAGAATAATCAGGACATATACCCACACAATGCAAACATGATTGTAGCATATCTAACATCTACATTCCCAGCATAAACTTTTTATTAGTATTATTATTTTTGTTATTTTGTATGTAATTATCTTACCAGAAAAAAACTCCATGGAGTAGTGTAGTGTAGTGTTCATTTTAAAGGTGGTCCTGGGTAGAACAAACATAGATTCTATATGGCAGCTGACTTTATGTAGTGATTATGCAATGTTGTGCTTCTGTGAGCATACTTTTGGTCTTGCTGTCTTTTAAATATTTCTATCCTTGGCAGACATGTCAAGAAAATGGGTCTCAAGGCTATAGGAAATATTTTAAGTATGAATAAAGGTCATAATAGGACACAAAAATGAATCACCTCCTCCATCTTACAAAGTGAGGGCTCAATGCTGTCAAGACAGGGAAAAAACCCTGTGGAAAAACCTCAAGGGAGCCATGGGATTGAGACTTCCTCCCTCTGGGCTTATTAAGAGGCGATGAGCTTATCTGCTAGATGAACTTCTGGATACTGGGTGTGTCAAATACATAATTTATAACAGCAGAAAGACTCTTGGCCTTAGAGTTTAGTGATATGGTCTTGAATTGTTTGTCTTGATGCTGTAGTAGCTGCTCTAATTCAGAACAAGTGACTGGAATAACTAGGGAGCTCCAGATCTTGACTGGTCAGAAGAGTGCTCAGGTGAGACATGAGTCCAGATGTTGTCATGTGCACAGGGTCATAATGTCATACGCTTAATAGCGTACGGCATCATAGTGACAGCCAGACCTGTGCACACTCTGGGTTGGACCCCCCCAAGTTGGAATCTTTAGTGGGGGGGGTCCAGGGGATTCAGCACCCTGTAACAGGAGTGAGGGGTGGAGCCCCCCACAGAACAAAACACTTCAGGACATTGCTCAACGCGATTATGCCATGCGGCATTCTGCCATGTCATATTGGTCATGCAGGTCTACTTTTGTGACTAAATGATGTTAAATGAATATTCAGGGAGAATGTTGATGATGTAGTACCTTCACCAGATCATATGAACTGTAGAATGCTGGCATCATAGTTGTCTAAAGCATCAGATTGATTGATGGACTGATGATGCTGCATCTGAGGAGACTGATGGCATTTCAGAATATAATGATTTGATAGCTTGCCTCGTAGTGGTTTCTTTGCTGAAATTTTCATAAGACTTTGGATGAATTATTTAAAGGAGGATTTAAGAGAAATGATGGACAGTCAAGGAAAACTATTGAATGGAAAACTTGGATCCCTGATATATTGCATGATAGAAGAAATGAACAATATTTTTATTACAGATACAGAAAGCAGCAAATGCAAGAAACTGATAAACGTGATGAATGTGAGTAACATATGGGTTGACGTTTTGTCTAGCACTGAGGATCACATATTTGGTCAAGTTGTATGATATGTTGCACTGGGAGTTAGAGCAAGGGCTCACTATTTATTGTACTGGCAGCAAATAATTAGAAGAATATGTTCATTTCATTTCATTTATTTTTTATACTTGTAGACCTGATGAGCAAAATGACCATTTTCACAGGTGACAAGCAAATAACAAATAACATACAAAGACATAATGACATACAATATATTAACAATACATAGATTGCACAAGATTCTACATATTACATATACATTCCTGTTGGTCTTTTAAAAATTATAAAAGTCTCCTTTTTAAATGGAAGACTATTCTCCAATTCAGAAATTCAGTAAGCATTGAGTTAAAAAACAATGGCGCTCTATAGAGAATTGATCTCTGACCCATGGACTTCTTCATCAAGGGAAGCTTAAAAATAAATATGTTCTGCGATATAGTGTCACATACATAAGAAAGTCTGAGAAATAATTTTGAGACTGAATTTGGAAGGCAACCTGTGATTCTTTTAAACAGGAAAATACCAATTTTCAGTAAGATTCTGTTGTCCAATGATAAACTATTAGACTGTATAAGAAGAGAACAATGATTGGCATGAAAAGGAACATTCAACATATACCTTAGTATAGAATTATACGTAGCCTGAAGTTGATCTAACCGTCTAATACTGGCAACAGAATAAACAATGAGACCGTACTCTAGGACACTAAATAAAAACTATTTGCTAATAAATTCCTAACCTCTGCTGTAAAACAAAATTAAACTCAGTAGGGACACCCTAACCTTTGGTGAATAGTTTTCTTGACATTATTTATGTGTAAATCAAAAGACAAATTAGAATCCAAAGTCAATCCTAAGTACCTAAAATTATCAACTGATTCTATAATATTCCCATTAAGATCAGATATGGGTAATAAATCCTCCCATTTATTTTTGTTTGAACGCAGCATAACTTTGTTGTTGTTTTTTTTTATTTAAAACCATACAATTTGAAATTAGCCAATGTTGAAAAAAGTTAAAATCTACTTGGACCTTCTCTAAAGCATCATTAGGACTAGGGCTTATTCCATATAACACAGCATCATCTGCATGCATAGTCATAGTAGTCCGAGTGCAGACACTAGGTTCTGTGTTCATATAAAGAGAAAAAAAAATAAGTGGCCCCAGGATTGACCTCTGGGGCACACCACAAAAAATCTGTTTAGGCTGAGAGGTTTTACACCCAATAGAGGTGATATGAGTTATATTACTAAGATAATTCATGAACCAATTAGTAACATCCATTGAAAAATGTAACTTCTGTAAAATCCCAGTAATTAAGCTATGTTCCACCAAGTTGAAGGCCTTATTGAAGTCCATAAAAATGGCTGCAACAGAGTGCCCTCTATATAGGGCACCCTGTATGTAGCTTGTGAACCCCACCAAGGCCATCTCTGTGTTATGCTGAGATTTAAATCCATGCTGTTGTTTTGTTAATAAATTATATTTGTCCAAAAACTCTGTAGCCTGATCAAAAAAAATTGTATCTAGAATTTTTGAGAGCGGAGAAAGGAGAGTTATGGGATGATAATTAAATACCTGTGTGGGGTTTCTGCTCTTAAAAATGGGTTTGACAGTGGCAAGCTTCCATTGGTCAGAAAAAATTCATGACATAAGGAAGAATTGAAGATAATAGACAATACAAAAGCAAAAGATTTGACACTTAACTTGATAAACCTAAAATCGAAACCATCATGAGATACAGAGAGACGGAGCTCTCTACAGAGTAAATATTTAGAAAATATTTCAGAGGAAACCTTTTAAAAATAAAATTTAAGGAATTGATCATCAGTGTTGGAGGTCTGAGTATCAATTACAGGAGGGGTAAACAGTAACCTATAATTGTCCGGTTCTCCAAAATAGTTATTAAACATCTCAGAAACTGTACCTGGGTCACTTATTAAAGATTCGCCCTTCAGTAAAGAGATAGTTGTTTGTTTTACCCCTCTCCCTAAGAAATTATTCAAAGTTCTCCATGTCATTTTTGCATCCCCAAAGGAGTTTCTTTGTTCAGAAAAAAAATATTGAATCTTAGCTTTTCTCATTTCAGATTTACACCTATTTCTAAGGATTTTATAGTTCTGAAGTGAGATGACATCCTTATTTACTTTAAATTGTTTCCAGCTTTTATCCCTGGACTGCGTAAGCTGTAATAATTCTTGTGATACCCATTCATGTTTACTAGCTCATATTCTCATATTTTTTAAATGTGCTGTTCTATCAACTATTGAGAAGAAAAGTGTGAAAAACAGTTCTAACATAGTATTAGGATCAGACAGGGATTCAAACTGAGCCTCATCAACCCCAGCAAAAGCAGCATCTACAATATCTGATGAAAGTTGTTTTATATTTCTGTATTCAATATACTAAGGAGGTTGTTTTTAGTTTTTGCAGATCAATCACAGAAAATAGGACAATGGTCACTCAAACCATCCAGCAGAACCCCTGAATTTAAGATTCTACAGGTGTGAGTGACCAGTATCCAATCAATGATTGCTCCAGTACCGGTTTTATAATTATGTCTAGTGACTTCCTCAATTAGTTGCTGTACTCACAGATCTAACAGGGTCTCTCTCATATTATTTTTCAGATCGGCTCCCCAGTCACAATTAAAATCACCTATTAAAATCCACTGTCTATTTGGGGGCAGTTCCTTTTTAACATTTATAATGAAGTCCATCCCCAGGTCAATATTCCCTGAAGGAACATAAATGGAGCTTATTACTAAATGTTTTTCTTGTCCCAAGAGTACCTCAACTGAGACAAGGTCACATGCAGTGTTTCCTTAGGGGGTAGGAAATGCAGTGGATTGAAACCATGTTGAAACATAAATTAATGTTCCTCTCCCTCTTTTTCTTATCCCATCTTTTCTGAAAAGGTTAAAGTCTGGAAGTGAAACTTCAGTATCTGAAATGTATTTATTAAGCCAAGTTTCGGAAAGAGTAATAATATCAAAATTATTCTGCTCTGACCAAACAATAAATTCAGACCATTTGGATATCAAACTCTGTGTGTTTAAATGTCCTATTTTTCAGAGTAGGTACAGTATGGCAGTTGCTGTGAGTGGTTAAAAAATATTTGAAATTCCATCATCTTAGGATAAAGGGCCTGGATGGGGATGAACAGAACCTGAAACGAGCAACAGTAAAGCCAACAATCTTCTGTTGGGTCTTGGAAGTCCAGTGGCATGGTGAAATGAACATCTGCTGAAAGAAGGCTGAAAGTCAGGAATTTAAAATGTGAAAGAATATCAGTTGTGGTACTGTCAGGGCAAAGCATGTAGGTGTAATGTAAAAAGAATTTGCTGATGATGGGACACTCAGGTTAATTTGCATAGGAAGTTTACATCTGCTGAGAGACACAATCTTGGTTAGAGATAGCTACACTAGATTGGTTATCAGTATGCATGGTGACAGAGTAGTTGGTCTAGAGATGTCCCTATGTGATTACTACTGCCACCATAAGATACATTTCAAATAGAGATAATGAAACATTGAGTTTCAGATGACGTAAATGTCTGCAGCATGTGGAACAGTGAACCAGGTTGAAACACACAACAGATTAAGGCTGCAAGTGTGTAAATAATTTTATTGAGAATATATCTCAGTGCAGGCGCAACTCTGGCACTTCACTCGGTAGAGCTTTGTGTGGGGGCCCCAATATGGGGCAAACATGTAAGTGAAATGACCCAGTTATAGTTACCCAAACTCAAACTTAGTAGCCAAGTGTGTGGGAGTCAACCTGATTTGTTTTATACTAGCTCAAAAGCATACTTAAACCCAGTTTTGGGACCTCACATGAATCCCACAGTGTGAGTTTTGTTGGACAAGAAAGGTTTATAATTATCTGTGGTATATCACTCAATAGAAAAGAACGTTCAGTTATTCATTTGGCATTTTGTTTAAGCAACATAGGTTTAAAAAGGAAAACAATAAAATATAAGAAATTAGCAAGTAATCATGCAAGTAGAATGGTACCCTTCTGTACTCATTAGTACAGCCTTGATAGTAACCATAGTCCATCAAGTTGCCGACTCATTTTGGTTGCGGCAATCATGGCGTCTCAACAAGGGCAACAGTGAAAGAGGCGATCTTGATTTTGGATCGCCCTTCACTCATGTCACCCTTTGTACCCACACAGTTTCTACCATCCTCCAGGGCATGCCCACCCCAGAGTAGGTTATATTTAGTTTGTGGGGTGCAGAGGGGCAACCCTCTGCAAAAGCAACCATTTCCCAGAAGGGCACTTTGGTGCTGTAACTCCCAAGAGACAGAATGCTTGGTACTGTAATGCCAGGTGACATTCTGCCTGTGCAGTAATCGGCGTCAGCAAAATGTATGTTTCTGCGGCATGGGTTAACCAATAGTAACAGTCTTTGGAGGACGATATGCTGAATTTGTCTCTTTACAGCTTGCAACAGTGTACAAACAGTTTGTATGGCTATTATGAGAATCACAACATTAATCAAAGTTGATATGAGGCAGTATATTGGTGGTAAGTTGGCCTCTGTAGTAGATGAAACTTGGAACAGGCAGAAACCAGACAGAAACAGTTTAACAGTTCCTAGCAACTGCTACATGCACACCTCTCTGCTACTCTTATCTCTCTATCTATCTATCTATTTACAGTCCCTTTCACTTGCTAAAGATCAATACATTACATAGGCTATTAGCTTTTTCATTTTATTTGCATTTTTCACCCCAGCCATAGCTTGGCACCCAGATCAGCCCCAATGCCACAGCACACCCCAATCACAGGATATGAACCCTGTAAGATTGCCCCTTCACAGTAGGGCCGTCCCGATGGACAGTTCCATACCATGGCATTCCAGCAGCAGCCATGACAGGGGTCAGGATGGCCAGTTATCCAGGAGGTCCTAACACATGGGGGAGTAACTTCCTGTATTGCTCCACTCCTCGAGGGCTATAGCGTACAAGGGAGCCCAAGGAAACATGCATACACAAAGACATGCTGCCACTCCAGACTCCAGGCAGCATCCTCCCCTCCCTCACAGCAACCCCAACTGCACTGCAAGCCATGGTCACCAAGTGGCAGTAATGCAGCAAGTGTGACAACCCTCCCTCTCTGGAGGAGGAGAGCATTCCTTAGGTTGCTCAGTTCTCCTCCCTTGGCTGGCCTTCCAGTGACCCAGGCTCATTCCCAAACTTGGGTCACTGGTGTCACAAGCTGTAGCCCTACTGCTGCACCATTGGGCAAGCTTAGCTTTTGGGAGTATTGTTTGCCAAGGGACAACAGTGTTAAAACAATTGTGTTACCTGGTTTCAGCTCTGTACTAAGACATCTTCAGGCAAGTGTGAGGTGATCTCCTCCTGGTGGTACTTCACTGTTGGTGGCTCCTGCTTTTAGGTGCATGGAAGAGGTATGAAGACTAAATGTTCTTTTCTTTCTTCTGTCAGCTGTGGTTTGGTGTTAGATGTTGAAAATACCATTTGATGAGGTGAGAACAAGATATTCAGAAATGTCACACACGCATGAACATACCCTGGTCTCCTGGTAAAATTGTATATGCATTTGCAACCTTAATCAGTTACGTGTTTCAGAGTGCGCTTTGCACTCTTACCTGTATTAAGTAGTCTCTAAAGTAGCCAGCCTCTGCAGATGCATCTTTCACCTGACTGTGAGCATGAGCCTTTTTTGCTTTTGGTACCATTTCAGCTGCCCTTTTCTGGACCATCTCCATTCTGTCTATATCCTTCTGGTGATGTGGTCTCCAGAGCTGGGCACATTATGCTAGGTGGAGCCTTACCAGTGATCTATAGAGGCAGTACCACTTCCCTCTTTCTGCTGGCGATACATCTCCCTATGCACTCCAGCATCCCATTAGCCCTCCAAACTGCCTTTTCGCACTGTCTGGCCATCTTTGTGTAATCAGATTTGATTACTCCCAGGCCCCTTTCCTTCTTGGTGGTCATCAGTACCAAGCCACTCATTTTACATACAAACATATGAAGAAGCCAGCAGAAGAACGTCATTTGGTCTATCAAGTCTGCTCGTATTGCAGAGTCCACAGCTTGAGCTAATGTCCCTGCCCTCCCTCCCTACTCCTCCCATCCTCCCTACCCATGATGCTTACCTTCCCCATATGCCTATCCCAGCCTCTCTTAAAGCTGTCAACTGTCTTCCATGAGATGACCTCTTCCAGCAGCACATTACAAGTGTCCACCACACTCTCTGTGAAGAAGTGTTTCTTGACCTCCCTCCTAAACCTCCCACCCTCCAGCTTTAGACTGTGCCCTCTCATATTATTGTTGCCACTCAGCTTAAAGAGATTCTCCTTATCAACCTTATTTATCCCTTTCAAGTACTTGAAGGTCACAATCATGTCCCCACCCTCTCTCCTGTCTTCCAGGGAGTACAAGTTCAGTGCCTCGACCTCTCCTCATATGCCTTACCCTGCTGACCCACTATCATCTTTGTAGCCCTACTCTGGACCTTCTCCAGCAGGTTAATGTCCTTTTTGAAGTGTGAGCACCAGTAATGAACTCCATACTCCAGATGCGGCCTTACCAGTGACCTGTACAAGGGCAGTATAAACTCCTCTCTCCTACTGCTGATCCCCCTAGATATGCATCTCAGCATCTTGTTTGCCTTTGCTGCTGCTTTCTTGCACTGCATGGAGTGCTTCAGGTCACTAGTGATCATCACTTCTAGGTCCTTCTCCTCCTCCTCTGATACAGACACTCGGACTACACCCAGGTAGTACTCTGTCCTGGGATTCTTGGCTCCAATATGCATTACTTTGCACTTCTTGGCATTGAAGCCAAGCTGCCATATCCTGGACCACCTCCCCAGCTTTTCCAGATCTTCTTGTAGGTCCTGTATCCCTTCAGATGTGTCCACTCTCGCATATAGCTTGGTGTCATCTGTGAATAGGCACATTTTGCCCTTAATGCCATCCCCAGTGTCACTGATGAAGACATTAAACAACACCGGCCCCAACACCAATCCCTCTGGGACCCCACTGGTTACCTCTCTGGAGCCAGATAACTCTTCCCCAGCAACCACCTCCTGGGTTCTGTCCCTCAGTCAGTTTTCCACCCAGCTGGCCATCTTTTTCCCAACCCCAAGATCCACCAACTTCCTGATCAACCTTTTGCAGGGCACAGAGTCAAAGACCTTGCTGAAATCAAGATATAGGATATCTACCACTTGGCCACTGTCTACTGTCTTAGTGACACAGTCAAAGAAGTCAATCAGATTCGTATGACACAATCCCCCCCCCCCATTAACCCATGTTGTCTCGCATCCTGGAGACCATGCTACTCTAGATATTCCACCAAAGTTTCCTTTAGTATGGTCTTCATGAGCTTGCCCACAATGGAGGTCAGACTGACTGGTCTGTAATTCCCTGGGTCATCCTTTGGACTGCTTTTTTGGAGGAGCACTACATGTGCTGTTCTCCAGTCCTGTGGTACCATGCCTGACTCAAGTGAACTATTAAGTAGGTCTGTCAGTGGCCTTGCCAGCTCCTCAGCCAGTTCCTTTAGTACCCTTGGATGTACTCTGTCTGGGCCTGGTGATTTGTCCACCTTCAATGCCAGCAGCCCCTCCCTCACTCTTTCCTCTTCTATCACTACATCTGTGTTCCCTTCCCCCTGCTCCTTTTTTCCCTCCTGAAGTATCCATTTAGTATCTCTGCTTTCCCCAATTATCCTCCACCACCTCCACCCCTTTCTTAAACCTAACAATCCCTTCCTTCTTGTCCCTTTTCTCACTTACAGAGTGAAATAATTTTGTACTCTGCTCCAGGGTTTCTGTGCCCTAACTGCATTATTTTGCACTTTTTTTGCATTGAAACCTAGCTGCCATACCCTTAACCACTCCTTGAGTCTTCTCAGGTATCTGCTCATCCTTTCCACTGCCTCCACCCAGAGATGTCCACTCTATTGCAGATTTTGGTGTAATCCACAAAAGAGGAAGGCCATCCTTTCCAGCTCCTCTGCAATGTCACTTATAAAGATATTAAAGAGGACCAGTCATGGCATTGATCCCTGAGGCACTCTGCTGGAAAGCCTCCCTTCCATGGAGTGAACTCCATTTACCACCACACTCTGTCACCTATGCCCCAATTAATTTCTTAAAAAATGGACCAACATTGGACCCACTCCTAAGCTACCCAGCTTGATTACTACATAGAAACATAGAAATTGTCAGCAGATAAGGACCGTTAGGCCCATCCAGTCTGCCCCTAAGCCCTCCACTTACTAATCTCCAGTGTGAAACGGAGTTGAAAACCTTAATGAGATCTAGGTAGGCCACGTCCACCACTCCACCTTGATCTAATTCCTTGGTCACCCACTCAAAAAATCTATCAGATTTGTTTGACACGAAACCCATCCCCAGTGAATCCATGCTTCTCCAGTCTTGTAACCCACCAGATTCAAGATATACTAAAATACTTTCCATTAGCAGTGATTCCATTAACTTTCCCATCACCAATGTCAGGCTGACTGGCCTATAACTGTCAGCCTCTTCCCTGCTACCACTTTTGTGAAATGGGACTACATCTGTCCTCCTCCAGTCATCATGAACCACTCCTGTTTCCAGTGAGCTGTTAAATAGGACTGTCAGAGGTGCAGCCAGTACCTCCCTGAGCTCCCTCAGTATCCCTGGATGCATCTCATCTGGCGCCATCACTTTGTATACTTTGGGATTAGAAAGTCCCTTCAGGACTTTCTCCTCCAAAATTGGACAAGTGTCCACCTCCCTCCCTCCCTCCAAAGCCCCAGTTACTTTTTGTGGACCTCCCTTCTCCTTCCTCTGTGAATACTGAACAGTATTTTGTTCTGGATGTTTGCCTTTTCTGTCCCCCATGGTCCCCCTTCCCTTTTTCAATCCCATAACTTGTCTTTCTCTTTTCATTAACATACCAAAAAAGTGCCTTGACCCCTTTCATTACCAACTGGGCTATTCTCTATTCAGTTTGTGCCTTTGCTCTCCTTACTGCTTTCCCTGATTCCCTCTATTTCCCCTGCTATACCTCCCTTTCCTCCTCCCTCTGCATCTCCTTATACCTTCTGAATGCTACACTTTCAGCCTTTACCTTTTTGGTCACCTCTTTCGAGAATCATAGCAGTCTCTTTTTCCTCTTGCTTTTGCTCAGTTGCTTGATACAGAGGTTTATTGCCTTCACTATGCCCTCATTTATCTTTCCCCGCTGTTCCCCCATCACACCCAAGTCATCCTCCTGCCAGGTCATCCATGAGACATTCACCCATCTTTATAAAATCTGCTCTCCTGAAGTCCAGAAACCTTGCCCTCATGTGGTTTGATTCCTCAGCTGTCCCTATGTTAAACCACAATGTATGTTGGCCACTGATCCCCAGGTGGCCTTCCACCTGCAGCACTGTCGCTTTTAGTAAGTATGAGATCCAGTATTACCCCACTACGAGTGGATTTTCTGACTAGTTGCGTTTTCTGACTAGTTGCCTGAGGAACTCCTCCTGTAGAGAGTCCCGAGTGTCCCTACTTCTACTGAAGCTGCAGCTGGGAGGTTCAATCTACATCCAGCAGATTGAATTCCCCCACCAGCAACACCTCCTCCTTTTATGGAATGTACTGCATATATAGCATAAGGACTTCTATTGTGTATACCTCTTGTATTATATATTTTTTCTTTGTTGGTCTACGTTTTATATCTCCTGTCTATGTAATTGCGAACTGTATCTGTATGTGCCTCAGGACCTCCTTGTAAATGAGCTTGTTCAACTGAGTCTTTCCTGCAATAAACCTGAACTTGAAATTGAACTTGAACTTATGCCATCTTACCAATGGCTTCTACCAGTATCTTATCTAACCGCTCCCCCTGTGCTGGAGGTC
The DNA here is from genome assembly GCA_016271365.2 of Neoceratodus forsteri. Lineage (NCBI taxonomy): Eukaryota > Metazoa > Chordata > Ceratodontiformes > Ceratodontidae > Neoceratodus > Neoceratodus forsteri. The sequence goes on from CM028131.1 coordinate 840,622,573, forward strand.
TGTAGATTACACAAGTGCAAATAGTGCTCCATTCCCCATTTCCAGGGATACCCACAGTACTTCTGCCCTCCCCATTTCCTGTAACTCCATTGCCTTTATGCTTTCTTTCACATAAAGCACCACGCATCCTCCTTTCCTTCCCACCCTGTCCTTCCTCAACAGAGTATAACCTGGTATGGACATATCCCAGTTATGGTTTTCAGTGCACCATGACTCGGTATGGGCCACAATATCCAGGTCAGCCTCTGCCATGATAGCCTCTAAGTTTGGAATCTTAAGTCCTACACTTCTAGTATTTGTACACAGAACCTTCCAGATTTTGTTAGCGCACTGCTTGTTATCCCCCTTTTCTTGCCCTCCCTTCTTTCCCCTCTTTTTAAAGCCCCTGCTCCCACCCCCTTCATTTCTACCACCCAGCTGCCTTTACTAATTTGCACCCTGGGGTACTCCTGTCCCCTCAGCTTCTCCCTGCTCTCTACTTAAACCTACGGGGCCAGTTTCTGTCTCCCTGATTCCTTCTGCCACCACCTCAGCTGATTTACATGTTCATCAAAGTAACATTTAAACCCTCCACTGATGACTGTGGTTCTCCTCCCTGATGGATGCAGGCCATCACCCTTGTATAAGCCCTTATGCCTACAGGTGGATCCCCAATACCCAACATAGCCAAACTTCTCCTTTCTGCACCATTTCTTCAGCCATTAGTTGAAGCTCCTGGTATGGAGATCCCTCTCCTCCTCACTGTCATAAATAGGCAGCACCTCAGCAAAAGTCACTGAGTGTGTTAACCTGCCTAAGATCCCTCCCTAGCTCCCTTAACTCCCCCTGTACTACCCCAGCCTCATCCATAGCCAGGTCATTAGTTCCCAGGTGGACAATGGCATCCAGGCCCCTCTCCTGTTCTGCTGTCCTAGTGATCCCCAGGATCCATGTCCATCCCTCTTGGCCATGGCACCACTTAGGCAAGACAAGGCAAGGCAAGGCAATTTTATTTATAAGACGCCCAATCCCAGAGGCTCTGGGTGCTGAACATGAGTAAAATATACTGTACAGCAATAAATTAAAACATATAATAAAACATTCAAACCATGAACAAATTAATATTCTACAATAACAAAAAAATGTTCAGAGAGCAAAAATTTCAATGGACTGGTCTATAATAAAGATGACATCAGCTATCAAAGGTCAGACTGAATAGGTGGGCCTTTAGCCTCCCCTTAAACACCTCAATCGAGGGAGCCTACCAGACTGCAGATGAAGCGAGTTACACAGGGTTGGCTCAGAGACACTAAAAGCACGATCTCCCGAGGACTTGAGCTGAACCCTGGGAATGTCTAGGAGGCCCGTTGAGGAGGAATGGAGGGAGTGGGCAGAGGATACTGATCTAAGGAGCTCAGACAGGTAACAAGGACCAAGCCTGTATAGGGCCTTAAAGGTGAGAAGGCCCACCTTGATAAGAACTCTTCACCTGACTGGAAGCCAGTGAAGGTAACGCAGGACCGGAGTCACTTGACTGGACATTGAAAGGCCTGTCAGCAACCAGGCCACTATGTTCTGCACTAGCTGCAGTCTGTGGAAGGTCCCTCCCATGACCCCGAAGTACAGAGCATTACAGTAGTCGAGCCTAGAAGTCACAAAGGCATGCAGTAGTGTCGGCAGGTCCTCAAGTGGAATGAGGGGCTTAAGCTGGGCAATGTTCCATAAGTGGTAAAAACCACTGCTGACTATAGATGACACCTGATCTTCAGAGGTTAATCTGTAGTCAAGGATCACACCCAGATTTTGCACCCTCGGAGAAACCACCAGCGGCACAGACCCCAGAACAAGTTCAGAGTCCTCCCCCGGTGGCAACCCATCATGCCCATGCCCATGACCAGGCTTGATTACCAGTACCTCAGTCTTAGACAGACTGAGTCTCAGCCAGCTGGAAGCCATCCAGTCATTGATTTTAGCCAGACAACTGTTAAGCCATCGACCACTCCCCATGTTCTGGGTGCAAAAAACAAATACAGTTGGGTGTCATCAGTGTAGCAGTGAAACTCCACACTGTTTTGTCAAATGATCTTACCCAGGGGCAGTATATACACTGCAAACAACATCATCGACAAGAGTGAACCCTGAGGCACTCCGCACGACAGAGGCATTGAGGAGGAGGGGAAATTCCCCATCACCACCCACTGCACTCTGTCCAACAGACAGGACTCAAACCATTTGATGACAGTACAGGCAAGTCCACAAACCTCACAGAGCCGATCAAGAAGCACAACGTGATCCACAGTGTCAAAAGCTGAGGAGAGATCGAGGAGCACAAGAACTGACCTGTCTCCTCCATCTCTAGCCCTGAGCAGATCATTATGCACTCTCACTAGAGCAGTTTCAGTGCTGTGTCTAGCCCAAAAACCTGTCTGGAAAGGCTCATAGATCTCTGAGAATACCATGCAATCCTCAAGCTGTTGTGCCACCAGTTTCTCAACAACCTTGCTCAGAAAAGGCAGGTTGGAGATCAGACGGTAATTCACCAGGACATCTGGGTCGAGCGAAGATTTCTTTAGGAGGGGCTTCACCAGTGCTTCTTTCAAAGCAACTGAGGAGACCTCCTCCACCATTGAGCACCTGGCAATCCTGGCGAACACTGGGCTGATGGCACCAGCGCATCCCATTAAAAAACGCATTGGTGCCAGATCCAGTTCACAATAGGTGTGCTTCAGCTCTAGGATCACCTTAGTCACTTCAGACACCTCCGCTGACCTAAACTCTTCCCAGGCAGGCTGAGTGCCTCTGAGACTCCCAACCCAATCACTGTGAGGCAAAAGCCTCACTGGCAAAATTCCCAGCCGGATGGCCGACACTCTGTTGGAGAAAAACAGAGCAAACTCTTCACATAACATGGATGAAAAAGCTTTTTTCAGCTGAAGACAGGCAGGATATAAAAGCCTGTCCATGGTCCAAAACAGCTGAGATGGTCTGTTTCTCCTTGCAGCAATTTGCCTGGACAGAAATTCTGCTTTGTTATAGGAAATAGCCCCCTGGTACTCAACATAGTGAGTCTGTAGGGCCAGTCTGTCAGCCTCCGTCTGGGTCTTCCACCAGCAACACTTCAACTTCTGACCCCTGATCTTCCTCGCCTTGAGATCTCCAACAAACCAAGGGGATCTCAAGTGAGAGGATCTGAGTCATATACGGACTGGTTCGATGGCATCTAGAGCTTCAGCAACCACCCTATAATAGGTGGCCACAGTCTCTCCAGTGCCAGTCACACATGCTATGTGAACCCTAGATAGGTCAGCTAACTCCAATAGTCCCTCTGGATCAACACCCCTTAAAGGGTGATAGCTTACCATCTCCACAGGGGAGGGACTTTCAGGGGGGGCCCCAAAGTTAGACTCCATGATGCAGTGATCAGACCAAATGACCCAATGAATCTTGAGGTAATCAATCTCAAGATCCAGCTGGAACACCAGATCAAGTCTGTGCTCATGCTGGTGGGTAGCAGCAGCAACCACTTGTGATGGGCCCAATGATTGCATTAACTGGAGGAGGTTGTAACCGAAACATGAGGATTTGTCATTGACCCACGCATTGAAATCCCCAGGATTAAACATCTAGGGAACTCCAGCACCTGATCGATGATGAGGTCCACTACCTCCTGCAGGAATTCCCCAACCCCACCCCACGGGGGGCAATAAAGGAGGAGAATCCTGCAACCTGCACCTGTACCTCCACATATGGCAACACACTCAAAAGATCAGGTGCTACCAACTGGGTGCACCAAGAAGCCCAAACTGGATTGAAAAACAATGGCCACTTCCCCTCCCCTGCGATCCTTCCTTGGACAGTGCACCATGGTGAATCCAGAGGGAATGGCGACCTCAAACACTGGGCCCACATCGTCACCCAGCCAGGTATCTGTGATGCAAGCCAGGTTGACAGAAGAAATCAAGTCCACAAAAATTGCGACCTTGTTCCTCATCAACCTGGCATTGCAAAGCACTGCCCAAAGAGGATTAGAAGATGCAGCAGTTCCTCTAGCTACCTGTCCACTCAGTCCAGTAGGAACCCTGGGTATGAAGACTAAAGACATCAGGCCTCTCCCTAGGCTCCGTTTACACCCAGGGTGTCTCCTGCACCAGACAACCTTAATGCTGCTCAATTCCCCCTCCACAGCTGCCCTCAGCACTCGATGAACTACATGTCTCCTAGCAATACCAACCTCCCTGCAGCGCCTTGCTGCAGTATCAGATACTGGGAGGTCAGTAAAGGGGCAACGGTCAAGAAGCCGAGAGGCAGCATAAGTGAAACGGGAAAGACCACGGCACCAACACTTCTCCTGCCTAACAAGACCAGTTCCCCCAGTCAAACTAAAACAACCCACATACACACACACCTAATACAAAGAATATCCTACACACACAGCTCCACATGCACTCACTACAAAATACACTCGCTACAAAAATTTAAAAACAAACCCCCAATCACTTTATATTAAAGACACCCCTACCCCACAACCTCCCAACCACCCCAATCAAATCCTGAAATATATAAACTTGAGGGAGAGATAGCTAAGTGAGCAGCAGTAAACACTCCAAATTCAGTACTAAACAGAACAAATCAGTTTAATGTAATGAGGGAGTCACAAGAGGCCTGTAAGTTCAAGGAAGAAATTTTGAAGAGTATTCCAAGTTTTTAAAGAGGCTAATGAAGAAAGTGAAGTAAAGTGGGAGCAGCACTTCTCTCGCTAGTGCTACCCCTAAAACTATAACATCGAGCACTCACCCCAGTGCAATCAAGGAAAGTTCCAAAATATAGCAGGGGAAAAAGCTTTCACCAAAGTCTCCAAACCATATTCAAGGGTTCAGCAGAAAGAGCAGAACGATCACAGCAAAGTCCACAAATGAAAATGGTCCAGTGAAAAAACAGGCAGAACACTAAACAGGTCAAGGAGCAAACTACCAAGCAGGTGCACCCTTCACCCACAGGGAAACCAGAGACCAGCTGCTTCACTCAGGCCTACTGATCCAAATAGCAGCTCGACTAAGACAGCAGGAGACAGGCAGAGTTATCCCAGGAGGCAGTGGCACTCCTACCCCCTGCTGCACTGGTTACCCCCACTGCTCAGCCACTGACCCTGCACAAAGAATCTTCCTGACCTCCAAAGTGACCATGGGGAAGCACATGACAAACTTCCTCCTTCAGGTGGCTACCCGGTGGCAGAAGACAAAATTTCCCTCCTTAAAGGGATTCATCCCTGCGATGAAGCAAATCCAATGCAGCCGGTACCAAGTCGATGATTCACCCCTGCAATGCAGCAACTCCACTGAAGCCAGTACCAAGTCAACGTCCCATACCTCAACTGTAAGCTCCGTTCTGTAATCCATGACCAACTCAGGTGAGTCCTCAGAGTTACGCTGGCTTCAAACTGCTCCCTCAACAGCTTGAAACACAAAAAAATCAATGAGTACAGTATGCTGAGCTTTCAACAACTATCAACAATTACCCTAAAAAGAAAACTTAAGCTCCTATTCTTTCTCACTTCTTGAGCCCTGCCTGATACTAATTCCCTGACTAAACTAAAAAAAAACTAAAACTAAAGCATTAGCACCTAACCTCTCTATCCACAGCCTTCCTATTCCCAAATCTATGCCCCTTACCATCGAGTTCCCCCACCAGAAGTTTCTTCCTCTTCTTTTGGGGTCCTCTACTACCCTCCTTGGGTCTCCAGTGTGAAGGACCCCCAAATCCTCCCCCGACACTACCATAAGTGCCTTCTCCCAGCAGTCCTGCCCTGCCAGAGTGGCACAGAAATTATGTAGTAGTACTGGTTGAGAAATGTGCTTTGGACCCATCATCCCCACCCTTCCAAAGCCCACAATAGTCCAGCCACTCCTCCTTCCTGGCATCCTCTGAGGTAATGGTGGCAGAGTTGGTGGCTGGTAGGTGGGGGAAGAGGTCCCTCAAATCCTAACCAACTCAGCCTGAAGCCTAGCTACCTCCTTCCTCAACCCAAAGAGGTGTGTGTTGATAGGGCAGCACCACAGTCTCCAGAAGGTCTCTATGAATACTGCTGCCCCATAGCCATGGCACTGCACTACTCCCAGCATTCATAGAAACATACTGTAGAAGCTGCTATCAGAAAAGGACCTCATGGCCAACCCAGTCTACCTTAAGTTCCTGCCTATTGAGATACTGCAGAACCTAACTGATCTTCAGCCTTACCCCCTCTGCCCGGTTACTAAGGTACACTTGTGCATATCCCATGCGTGTTTCAAACCTGTTACCATTTCTGTACCTATCACCTCTAATGGAGGTTTTCCAGCTGTGCACCACCCTTTCTGTAAAGAAGTATTTCATCTCATTTCCTCTGAGTTGCTCCCCTTTCAGCTTCAGCTTCAGCTTCAGCTCAAAAGGAGCTAAGGGAGAAACTAGCGGAGCCATTATCAGAACTGTTTAGTGAGTCTCTGAGCACAGGAGAGGTCCCAGATGACTGGAGAAGGGATCATGTGATCCTGCTCCACAAGAGTAGCAGAAGGGAGGAGGCAGGGAACTACAGACCAATCAGTCTTACCTCCGTAGTGGGTAAGATTATGGAGGCACTCCTTAAGGAGAGGATAGTGCAACACCTGTAATCCATAGGAGCACAGGATCCAAGACAGCATGGGTTTACAACAGAAAGGTCCTGTCAAACTAATCTCATAGATTTCTTTGAACGGGTAACCAGAGTGGTGGACCAAGGGGGTGTAGTTGATGTCACCTACCTTGACTTCAGCAATGCTTTTAATACGGTTCCACATAGAAGATTGATTAATAAGCTGGGTAGGCTGGGGGTGGGTCAGACATTGGTCAACTGGGTGGCAAACTGGTTGGTGGGCAGAAAACAGAGAGTGGTAGTAAGCGGTATACAGTCAGAATAGATGCAAGTCACAAGTTGGGTACCACAAGGATCAGTGCTGGGGCCAGTCCTCTTCAATATCTTCATCAGTGACATTGCAGATGGACGGGAAGGTAAGGTTTGTCTATTTGCAGATGACACCAAGATCTGCAACAGAGTAGATGATCCAGATGGGGTGGGAAGAACGAGAAGAGATCTGGATAAACTGGAAAAATGGTCAGAAGAGTGACAACTGGGGTTTAACACAAAGAAGTGCAAGATCATGTACATAGGGAAGAGAAACCCTGAAGCCACCTATAGATTGGGTGGAGAGTTGCTGGCAATCACAAGGGAAGAAAGAGACTTGGGCATCATCATCACTGATGATCTGAAATCATCCAAGCAGACCACTAAAGCTGTAGGTAAGGCTAGAGGGATGTTGGGGTGTATTAGTAGGGGTATTACAAGTCGTAAGAAGGAGGTAATAATCCTTCTTTACAAGACACTGGTTAAGCCCCATCTGGAGTACTGCATGCAGTACTGGAGGCCACATCTGCACAAGGACATTAACAAAATGGAGGCAGTCCAGAGAAGGGCAACCAAAATGCGCAGGGACTGCATCAGAAAACATATGAGGACAGATTAACGGAGCTCAATATGTATACCCTAGAGCAAAGGAGGGAGAGCGGTGATATGATCAGAACATTCAAACATCTTAAGGGCATTAACAAGATGAAAGAGTCTAACATGTTTCAATGTAAGAAAAATAGCAGGACAAGAGGACATAGGACGAGATTAGAGGGAGGCCGATTAAGGGGTAATGTGAGGAAGTTCTTTTTCACAGAAAGGGTGGTGGATGCATGGAACGGCCTACCTCAGGAAGTGGTGGATATGAATACAGTGCTGGGCTTCAAACAGGCATGGGATAGGCATAAGGGAGCAATACAGATGAATATGAATAGATAGGCCATTGACAGAGTACAGGCCTATGGCACATTCACAAGGTAGAAAAAATAGGCAGACTGGATGGGCCTTGCAGTCCTTATCTGCTGTCAACTTCTATGTTTCTATGTTTCTATATCATGCCTCCTTGTCCTTGAGCATCTTTTTCTGTGCAATATGCTACCCTCTTGTACCTTATTGATGTCCTTGAGGTATTTGAATATTTATATTATGTCTCCCCTTTCTCTCCTTTCCTCCAGAGAATACATATTTAATTACTTGGTATTACTTGGTATGAAAGAACAGAAGAAGGCCAGAGCCCATCGAGACAGTTCCCCACACTATGTGGGACATTATTTATCTATTATCCCTCAACCAAACATCTAATTTGTTTTTAAAGACAGTGGCACTAGTTGCCTCTACCAGTTCTTGTGGCAAGGTGTTCCATACAATGGATGCTCTTATTGGAAAAAAGTTTCCCCTTTTGCTGGTTTTATAAGTTTTTACTTCAAACTGTTTATTATGCAGTCTCAGAACATGTCTCCTTTTGGAGAATGTTAGACCACATTTTTCCATTAGATCTGGTGAATTTATTAAATTAAAAACCATAAGCATATCACTTCTTAATCTTCTAGTCTGAAGAAAGAAGAGACCAGTAGCTTTTAATCTGTTCTGATAATCCAAGTTTGTTAATCTTGGAATCATTCCAGTTACTCTCCTTTGAACCTGTTCAAGAATTGCTATGTCTTTTTTTTGGTTTGGATTCCAGAAAGGGGAGCCATAGTCTAGATACGGTCTAATGTATGCCTTATACAATGGAATAAGGCATTGTTCAGAGCGATTAACAAAAGTGCATTTTATTTGTCTCAAAAGTCTCTTGGTCATGCAAGCAGTTCTAACACAGTGATCATTTGATGTACTGTAAGTTTATTATTAACATATATCCCTAAATCTTTTTCACAATTTGATGAGTGAAGTGGTAGTCCATTTATATGATATATCGTTTTTGGATTATTTACACCAAAATGCACTACTAAACATTTGTCTTGATTAAACTGCATATGATTTTCATTTGCCCAAAGTGTTAATTTTTCCAAATCCTTCTTTAATGCAGAAATATTTTCTTGATTATTAACCTTGCCCCCCAATTTAGTATCGTCTGCAAATTTAACCATGAAGTTATTTGGCCCTGTTTGAAAATCACTGATACAGAGGTTAAACAATGTTGGTCCCAAGAGCGACCTCTGTGGTACACCACTTGTCACACTACCCGAATCAGACAAGATATCATTAATTCTGACTCTCTGAGAACGATTTGTCAACCAGTTTAAAGTCCAGTTGACAATATCAGGTGACAAACCTAGATTGTGCATTTTAGTAATGAGTTTTTCATGTGAGACTTTATCGAAAGCTCTACTAAAGTCCAAAAGAATTACATCAGTAGGGATACCCACATCTAGTAGACTACTTATATTATTGTAAAAAGATATCAGATTGGTGGTGCAGGAATACTTGGGAGTAAACCCATGCTGATTTGAATAATAAATTCCTAATTTTTTACAATCTTGATCTATTAGAGACTTCATTACTCATTCCATTAATTTACCAGTCACTGAGGTCAGGCTAACTGGGCGATAATTTTGCACAGGACCTCTATTGCCTTTTTTAAATATGGGAATAACTATTGCTGAACTCCAATCATTTGGTACAATGCTTTCTTGTAAGGATGTGTTGAAAATAATTGACAAAGGTATAGAAATATTTATAGAGGTTTCGATCAGAAACCATGGATGAATACCGTCTTGGCCCGGACTAGTATTTTTTTTTAGTTTTTTGATAGCTTGTATAATGTCAGTTGGATAGAACCTATGATAATCTACATGGTGAACTTTAAATGTACTAATAGGTGACTTTTGAGCGAAGACAGAACAAAAGTACTTATTAAAGAGATTTGAGGTTTCTGTATCAGACAGGGAAGAACCATTGGTTATAATGGAACCAATGGTCCTTGATACACTTTTTTTACTATTTATATAGGAGAAAGGAGATTGTGACAGTCTTTTGTGTGAGCTAGTTTAAATTCTAGCTTATTTTTTTGCCAGTTTAATAGAATTTTTTAAGTTTTCGCAGATAGTCTGTATTTATGTAATAAAGTAGTTTTAAATGGAACAGAACTATTCTTAAGTTACCTAAAAAGTTGAATTTTTATTTTAATCTGATTTTTAATTGTCTTGTTGAGCCAAGGGGGGATTTTTCCTTTATTATTAAATCTCCTCTTAGGTGGAATAAAGGTATTCTCCAAATAATATACAATGTTTTTAAAAAAGTCCCAAGCTTGTTGTGTTGTACAATTAAGAAGATTAGATTCCCAGTTTATGTTTTGTAAGTATTCATTGATTTTAGAAAACTTTGCTTTGTTATAATTTTTTGCATAGTATAACTTCCTTTGTGTAGTTTTAAACTGTTGAATTTCAAAAAGAATAGATGAATGATCACTGGTCCCAAGTGGATCCCAAATTTGTAAATTGCTAATTTGTTGCTCTATGTTAGTAAATAATAGATCCAAAATATTAGGACCTCGAGTGGGTTCAGTAACAAGTTGTTGTAATCCAGTACTAACTACCACATCTATTAGTCCTTTTTCGGCATAGGACTGTCCTGAGAATGAGTCCCAGTTAATATGAAGGAGGTTAAAGTCACCAAATATTACCATATCTTGAGATTCTGAAAAATTTGTAATTTCTTTAAAATATCAGTTGTGTAATCTGAATTTGAAGATGAAGGTCGATAGATGTTACCAATAGTTATATAGGACTGCTCCTTCAATAAGATTTTAACCTATTCTCTGAGTCTTTCCTCATAGGCCTTCTGATACAGGTCATGCACCATGTTGGTTACCCTTCTCTGTACTGCCTCCACCCGATCTATGTCATTCCTGAGATGGGGCCTCCAGAACTGTGTACAGTACTCCAGGTGGGGCCTCACCATTGAACTGTACAGGGATAACACTACCTCCCTCTTTCTGCTGGTGATACTCCTCCCTATACACCCCAGCATTCTATTTGCCTTTCCCACTGCCTTATCACACTGCTTTGCTACCTTCAGGTCATCAGAGATGATGACCCTCAGGTCCCTTTCCTGTTTGGTGGTTGATAATACCTCCCCCCCAACTGATATATTGCCCTTGGGTTTCTGTGCCCCATGTGCATAATTTTTCACTTGTTTGCATTGAAGCCCTTTTGCCAAATCCTTGACCAGTCTTCTAGCTTTTTCAGATCTCTCCTCACTTTTTCTAACACTCCTGGTGTGTCCACTCTGTTGTAGATTTTTGTGTCATCTGTGAAAAGGCATACCTTCCCCTCCAGCCCCTCTGTGATGTTGCTAATAAAGACATCGAAGAGAACTGGTCCCAGTACTGACCCCTGGGGCACCCCGCTGGTTACCTTACCTTCTTCTGAATAAACTCCATTCACTACCACCTTCTGAGTTTTGTTACTCAGCCAACTTTGTGCCCATGTTTCTATCTCTGGTCCCACCCCCATTACTATATTTGGTCCCACCCCCTTTCCCAATTCCTTTTCTCCCTGTGTTTCTTGAAAATACTTTTTTTCCTCTTACCCCTGATAGACTGTTTCTAGTTTTTCCCCTTTTGTTCTGCGTTATGCCCTTTTGGACTCCTACCTTATAGAGGGAGTTGCTCCAGTTCCCTGTTTTGACTTACCCTTAGCTTTCACCCATCCCTTATTTACCCTTGTTGCTGGTAGGGTGTTTCGAGTTTTGTGTTATACCTCTTTGTACACCTACCCTAGATAGGGTGTTGCTCATATTCCCTGTTTGGCCTTCCCTTTACCTTCTATCCATCCTGGCAGTGAACGCAACAACAGGAGCAAACAGGTACCTTAGTTGACTGGCAGATTCACATGTCCACAGATGTACAAGAAGAGCACCACAGAAAGTTAGTCCTGGTGGGGGTGGGGGCTTTACAGGCTGAGATAATTCTCGTGATGGGGGTGTAAGGTGAATTGTAAGAGTTATTTATATGTCAAAGGATAGGAAGGGACAAGCCATGCCACAGAAAGAGCAGAACCAAACCACACAAAAACACGTATCCTGGATTTTAGGGGGCAGACTTTGGGAAAATGGGGAGATACTTCAAAGAGGCATTAAGGGGAATGGGGCAGGAATCAGGGGTTGAGAAACAGTGGGCAGTATTTAAAATGGGGATTACAACAGCAACAGAATTATGCATTAAGCAGGTTAGCAAGAGGAAAAGGAAGAGGAGACCATTATGGTTTTCCAAAGAGGTAGCAAAGAAAATGGGGAGATTGCATTCAGGCAATACAAAAAGACACAGGCAGAACAGGATAGGGAGAAGTACCAGGAGAAGCAAAGGGAGGCAGGGAGGTCAGTAAGGGAAGCCAAAGCTCAGACAGAAGAACACATTGCAAAATCAGTGGGTAGAGGGGACAAAATATTTTACAGGTACATAAGTGAAAAAAGAAAGGCAAAGGGAGGGATAGTGAGACTGAAGGAGGAGGATGGGGGCCGCGAGGAGGATGACAACAGTAAAGCTGACATATTGAACAGGTATTTCTGCTCAGTCTTTACTGAGGAAGAGGAGGGTAATGGGTCTGAAGGTAGTACAAGGGGTGAGAATGGTGCAGAAATGGACACAAGTCCCTTTACACGAGAAAGGGTCCTGAAAGAACTGGAAGTAATAAGAGTTGATAAAGCAGTGGGGCCAGGTGGGGTGCACCCCAGGGTCCTTAAAGAACTAAGAGAGGTGGTGGCTGAACCTCTGGCTATCTTGTTTAGCCGATCACTGGAAACAGGGGAGGTACCCAAAGACTGGAGGACAGCAGATGTAGTCCCCTTATACAAAAGTGGGAACAAAGAGGGAACTACAGACCAGTCAGCCTCACCTCAGTAGTGGGGAAGATCATGGGAGCACTACTGAAGGAGAGATTGGTGGAACATCTAGTTGTCAATGGACTACAGGACCCAAGGCATCATGGTTTCACCAGGAGGAGGTCATGTCAGACCAACCTCGTTGAATTTTTTGACTGGGTGACTAGGGAGGTGGATCAGGGGAGGGCAGTGGACATGGCCTATCTGGACTTCAGCAAGGCCTTTGACACTGTGCCACATAGAAGACTATTACACAAACTGGGGAATATGGTTGTGGGCAGAACAGTAGTGTGGTGGGTAGGTAACTGGCTGGGCGGCAGGACACAGAGGGTGGTGGTAAATGGCTGTCACTCCACAGAGGGAAGAGTGACCAGTGGAGTACCACAGGGATCAGTGCTGGGACCAGTCCTATTCAACATCTTCATCAGTGACATTGCGCAGAACCTAGAAGGCAGAATTTCACTGTTCGCTGATGACACAAAGCTCTGTAACAGAGTAGACACACCAGAGGGTGTAGACAGAATGAGAAGGGACCTGCAGAAACTTGAAGAATGGTCAGGGGTTTGGCAGTTGAAATTCAGTGCAAAGAAGTGCAACATAATGCATATGGGGCACAAAAACCCTGGCACAATATATCAGTTGGGGGTGAGGATATGGCATGCACCAAGCAGGAAAGGGATCTTGGGGTTATCATCTCTGATGACCTCAAGGTAGGGAAACAGTGTGACAAGGCAGCAGATAAAGCAAATAGGATGCTGGGATGCATAGGCAGGGGCATCACCAGCAGGAAAAGGGAGGTCATAATTCCACTATACAAGACACTAGTGAGGCCCCACCTGGAGTACAGTGTACAGTTCTGGAGACCTTACCTACGTAAGGACATAGACAGGGTAGAGAAGGTTCAGAGGAGGGCAACAAAGATGGTACATGGATTGCATCACAAGTCCTATGAAGACAGGTTGAAGGAACTGAATATGTATTCCCTGGAGGAGAGGAGGGGAGGGAGAGAGGGGATATGATAGAGACATACAAGTACCTTACAGGGAGGAACAGGGTGCAGGAATACACTATTTTTAAGCAAAAAAGATGTTCCAGGACTAGAGAGCATGGGATGAAGTTGGAGGGAGGACGATTCAGAGGAAACGTGAGGAAGAATTTCTTCACAAAAAGGGTGGTGAACAACTGGAATACCCTGCCAGAGGAAGTGGTGGGGGGCTGAAACAATCACAGGATTTAAGAATGCATGGGATAGACATAAAGGAATTCTGGAGGTCAGAGGAAAGGGGCAACAGACTTCTAGGAAAACTAACTGAACTTACAAGCTCAAATGGGCAGACTGGGTGGGCCATAGGCCCTTATCTGCTGACACTGTCTATGTATCTATGTATCACTGAGTTGTAGACAAGATTACTGAAACTTCGATTGTTTTTGTATCTCACTATGCTTAAAAGTCACCATTAGAAATACACTCTGCTCAATGGCTATCTATATCCTAATAAAAAATAATAAATAAAAAATGAACAAATTCAATGTCACTTAAAGCAGCAGAGCATGTTATGGTGGGCACTTCATACCTATAGAAACATAGAAACATAGAATTTGACGGCAGATAAGGACCGCTTGGCCCACCCAGTCTGCCCATTTCCCTACCTAATGGATAAGCTGCAGATCCTAGTTAACCAGCAGCCTACTTCTTTCTACCCCCACCCCCTAGAATTGCCTTATGGCTGTCCCATGCATGCTTGAATTCAACCACTGTTTTTGACTCCACAACCTCCACAGCCGTTCCATGCATCCACAACCCTCTCTGTGAAAAAATACTTCCTCACAATACCTCTGAGCCGCCCACCCTCTATCTTCAAATTGTGCCCCCTTGTTCTTGCACACCTCTTTTTTTGAAAGATGCTACCCTCTTGGACTTTGTTGATTCCCTTGAGGTACTTGAAAGTTTCTATCATGTCCCCCCTCTACCTCCTTTCCTTGAGGCTATACATATTAAGCTCCTTTAGTCTCTCTTCATATGTCTTCCGGTGCAGACCCTGCACCATTTTAGTTGCCCTCCTCTGGACAGCTTCCATCTTGTCTATGTCCTTGTGGAGATTGGGTCTCCAGAACTGCACACAGTACTCCAGATGGGGTCTCACCAGCTGTCTGTACAGAGGGATAACAACTTCTTGTTTTCTACTGGTGATGCCTCTCCCTATGCATCCCAGTATCCCCAAGTCCTCCTTACTGCCCTCTCACATTGCTTGCCCACCTTTAAGTCATCTGATATGACTACCCCCAGGTCCCTTTCCATTTTTGTTGTTGTTAGTATCTCACCCCCCATTGTGTACTCTTCCCCTGGGTTTTTGTTTCCCAGGCATCATGCTGTTTTACCTCACCCTACCCTGCAGAGTCTGACAAGTGTTGCGTTGTGCCTTGGGGTCATCTGGCCTTATGCTCACCCCATTTCATAAGGAAGTATGTTGAGATGGGTGCAGCATAGGAGAATGGGTATGCCTTTTTATTCTATTTTAGGTTACCCTGTTTCTGCTGTCTTCTAAAATGCCCTTTCTCCTGTTTTTAGTCTGTCGTAATTAAATAAGGGTCTTTTTTAACAAGCATTTGTAATGCCGAATGTTGTCTTGCTGGCATTGGAATTGGTAGTGCAGGAGTTAGAGAGATGCATGATAGGAATGGCAGTGAAGTATTGAACTGATGCCAACCCCACCCCCACCCTGCAGCAACTGACAGGCATTGGGGTGTGCCTTTGGGTTGTCGGCCATAACGCATACGCTATTTCACCTCACCCTACCCTGCAGAGTCTGACAAGTGTTGCGTTGTGCCTTGGGGTCATCTGGCCTTATGCTCACCCCATTTCATAAGGAAGTATGTTGAGATGGGTGCAGCATAGCAGAATGGGTTGAACTTTGGGGCTGAAGAGTCCCAAGCACACCTTGATGCCTGTCAGTGGCTGCAGGGTGGGGGTGGAGGTGGAGGACCAATGGCGTGAGCAGTACAACAGACAATCCAAAGATACAACCCTGATGCCTGTTAGTTTGTACGGGGTGAAACGTAATGTTAGAAACCATAATGTCCTGGGAGTGTGTTGGTATTTGCACTATAAATTTTAAAACATGGCCTTTTTGTGACCACACCTCATAAAAGCATTTGGGACCTCTGCTCATGAACAGTGTCCCTGTGATTTTGTTAATCTGTCTCAAACATTGATTTCCCACAGTGTCTGCACCACTCTGCACCACATTAAAATGTCAGTTGCACCATTGATAAGGAGGTGTGAAGAGATGGCAATGTCGAAAATCTGGAGTGAAAATATTAAACATTCTCAAAGTTACGAGCATGTGTGAAAACTGCATCGCACACACGTAACACTCTCATTTAGTGGAATTATTTCATCAAATTTTTAACATGGCCATTTTTGGGACCTCTGCTCATGAACAGTGGCAGTATGATTATCTTAACCTACCCCGAACGTTGATTTCCCTCAGCAACCATGCAATTGTGCGCTAGATGTGCAAAACTACATTTTGGGCAGGATGTGACAAATGACAGCTGTACTGTTCATAAGAAGCTGTGCAAAAATGGCAATGTTGAAAATCTGAAGTGAAAATATTACAAATTCTCAAAGTTACAACTGTGCATGGACACTGCACAGCGCACGCTTGTAACACAGTCATTTTATGGAATGTTTTCACCAAATTTTCAACATAGGCATTTTGGGAGCTCTGTTCATGAACAGTGTTACTGTGATTTTCTTACTGTGTTCTGAACATTGTTTTCCTACAGCGACTACACCACTGCACGCCGGATGTGCAAAAACACAGTTTGGGTAGGACAGTTTGGGTAGGATGTGGAAAATAAAAGCTGTACTGTTCATAAGGAGGAGTGAAAAAATGGCAATGGTGAAAATCTGGAGTAAAAATATTAAAAATTATCGAAGTTACGAGCGTGCGTGGAAACTGCACAATGCATGCTTGTACAGTCATTTTATGGATGTTTGTCACCTAATTTTCAACATAGGCATTTTAGAACCCCTGCTCATGAACAGAGTCACTGTGATTTTCTTAACCTGTCCCAAACACTGATTTCCCACAGCAACCACGTTATTCTGCGAGGGAAGTACGAAAACACAGTTCAGCCAGGATGTGAAAAATGACGGCTGTACTGTTCGTAAGAATGTGTGAAAAAATGCCAATGTTGAAAATCTGGAGTGAAAATATTACAAATTTGCGAAGTTACGAGGGTGCGTGGAAACTACGCAACGGATGCTTGTAAAAGTCATTGTTTTAATTTTTTTCACCAAATTTGCAACATAGGCTTTTTGAGAGCCCACCTCATGAACAGTGGCACTGTCATTTCATTAATTGGTCCCAAAAGGTGATTTTACGCAGTGACCATGAAATCACCTTTTGGGACTGAATAACGCCATGACAGTGCCTGAATTCATGAGGAGGGGTCCCAATAACCCCATATTGAAAATGTGGTGCCA
Source organism: Neoceratodus forsteri (assembly GCA_016271365.2). Classification (NCBI taxonomy): domain Eukaryota; kingdom Metazoa; phylum Chordata; order Ceratodontiformes; family Ceratodontidae; genus Neoceratodus; species Neoceratodus forsteri. The sequence continues at coordinate 840,639,780 of CM028131.1, forward strand.
AAATTCCAAAAAATGCCTGAGATATGCATTAAAGTTGAAAAAAACCCTATTTATGCCATCATACAGCTTACCAGCATTTCTTCAGTTTGCGGTCAGCTTTGAAGATTGCAGACATGTTCCCAGTCCACCGAAGATCATCGCTCTGGGCTCCAGAGGGAAGTATGGGGTGAGGATGTGTGTATGGGGAGGTGGGGTATGCAGTGGGTGGGCCTGGGTTGGGGGAGAGGGCTGCAGACAACCAGCGAGGAACCGTTATCTACTTTACAGGGTTACAAAAAAATAAACATTACTGGAATGTTTTTTCTTTCAACAGGTACTTTTGGCATGCAGGAGTAGGCTCCCAGCATGCCACCTGCATGTTTTGAGGTGGGGGGACTGGAGCCGATGGGGATTGGGCACCCTGTCAGCAAATAAAAGCTGTTTTGGGGGAGTGATGCCAAGGAGGATTGGGCACCCCCCTTGGCAAACAACTGGCACGGACATGATGCCAATGGGGATTGAGCTCCCCCATTGACAAACAAACTCAGGAGGGGGGCATGATGATGCTGACAGGGGGATTGTGTATCCCTGACATTGGCTTCTGGGGACTGCGTGAGCGGATGGCATAGTCGCCGCCATGTCTGAGTGAAATGTTACACCAGGAAAGGCACGCCCTGCAATGAGGTGGAGCTCCCTCATTACAGTGGCTAAAATGTTTTAAGTTGGTGGCACGCTTTTGCACTGCTTTCATAGACAGCATGTAATCTAATTCGTGCCACAGAGCCCAGCCCCAAAAAGCAGTGGCGCCACTGGCCACAACATGACTGCGCCTCCAAAACCTGCTCTTCTTAAGTTACCACAGCATGTTTCTTGCACACGTGCAAGACAACATAAAAATGGCCACAATTCACAAATTAGTGAAAATGCCAAGTAAAGCAAATGGCAGAAAATATTCTTCACTCTCACATTAATTACATGATTTGTGGATTTTTTCTGCAACTAATTTAAAGTTGCAAAAAGATTTCTAATGTTCTGGAAGTTCATAAAAAAATCCTGCATCATTTTATATGGTCAATACAATCCAGTATTTTGTATCTGAAAAAATGTACATAAAATGTAACTTTGTCATAGTAGATAACCCCCTCCTTAACCCTGGTGGCAAAAGGGGTTAGGTTGAGGGTTTCATTCTCTACTCTGCCCAAACACCTGCTTGGTTATGGAAGTCTTCATTCCATTTAGATAGTATTTTCTATTTATGTTCTCTTTTTCCTTGCTCATTAGTTCTCTAATCTTGCTATAGTGAGCCTTCCCCTAAGTAATGGGGAATATCTCAGGCTCTACTTTGCAAAGAACATAAGGAATAAGAAGAAATGCATTTTAATAAATGACTTTCTTTACCGGGCACTGTTTAATTCTGTTTCACCCATCTCTTCACGTGTAACATAAGAAACTTAAATAAATTATGAAATGTGTAAGGGAAACCAGGACATGTGATTGGGTAAAAGTAGTCACATGACCATGAGTTATTCCAACACAACAGCACAGATCAGAAGTGCCTAACTTTCTGAGCTTCGTTACTCAGTTTAAAGAATCAGGGTATGCACAGTTGTGGGATAATTTCTTCTCGGGTGTGTAAACTAATTTCTCGAGGTGTTCTATTATTTCACAATAATGCACACCCTGTCATGCCTAATTGCTTAAACATTCTGACCTCCTCTGTTGGCTATCCTCAAAGAGGTCAAAGATACAGGGACAGATTCTTACTTGAAAGGTGTGGAAATGCAAATTGGGGTGTATTAGTGTGGTCCCTCGCAGATCTCCATCCCCTGCCAATTCCCCAGCTGCCTGTCCACAGTTCTGATACCCATACTGCCTGCCTTAAATAGTTTTTAAGGCAGTGGGTGTTGATAAACTTTGCAGCTGCCATTGAAAGAGTCACCATGTTTTGTGAAAGGCATTCTATCCCAGTTTCATGGTGACCCCCTACTCTGCACATTTTCAAAGTGATTTTCAACTAACATAAGAGGTGTGTGACGCCTTCTGAGCATATTCAGGGGTTGCCTGAAGACCCGCAGGTACAATATGGTCATTTAGAGTTGGTATTATGGCTAAGGGGGTTAGGGCAACAAGCTGTTAAACTTGGTACATCTAGAAGACCTGGGTTGGAGTCCTACAACCTCCACTTCTATACTGTGTGACCCTAAGAAAGTTACCTAACCTCTCTGTGCTCCTGGGTCACCCAGTAAATGGGCCTTGTGCCCCACATGCCGTACATGGTTACCAAACAATAAAAATTAAAGAGCTAGTGTACTAAAACTAATATTAGATTTTAAAAGCAGCCAATTATAACATTTTATATCTGAGGTACTTTTTCTTTTACCTTTGTTTAATTAGAAGATTATTTACCTGATGTTAGTGGGTGAGATGTGTAGAACAGCTCTTAGCCTGGCAGCTGACATATCTTGCTGTACTGCCCCATGTTATATCATCAGCATTGTGACCTCACTGACTGTGACATCACTGCTACTTAGGAACAGCAAGTGAGTGACTGTCAGGTTATTCATCTGTGATGTCATTGTCAGTGTACTGTCAGCTGTCATTCACAGCTTTGTGAAAGTTGTGAATGACAGCTTACAACCACAGTGCAAGCCATTAATTAAGCGATTAAATATAAAGGGAGATTGTAGTGGGTACAATCTGCTGTCATTCATGACAGTTCAGTTGGCGGGCAGCAGTAGTGGCATGCAGGTGGACTGTGCTGCCCGTCAACTCATTGCCACTGCTGGGATGGGGGAGCAGGGTGGGATGTGGGTGCTGAGTCAGTGGGGGTGGGGTCACTAGACTACCATGGAAAGGGGGATGATTTATTTAATCATACAATCAGGGCTGGGGGGGGGACACTAAACTACCATGGAAGAAAGGGGCTGATTTATTTTATTGTACACTCAGGGACTGGCGGGGTGAGGTCATTAGACTACCAGGGAAATAGGGGATGATTTTTTTTACTATGTGCTTGGGGACAGGAGTGGGGGACACTAGACTACCAGGGAAACTGTTACATCAGTCTTCACCTGCACGATCGGGTCTCGTTTGCAGGGCACCTGACACAACCCTGCACAGGACATGCAAATGGGGCCAAAATGACATGCAAATGGCCCCATTTGTGCCTTGCATGCCTAATGGCCACAATTGCATGTTTTGGTCTGAATATCTGGAATTTGCACTAGGCACATCCCAAAGATGTGCCATGCCTCACCATTCCAGGTATTCAGACTGAACAGGGGGATGCGCCGGTGCATCCTTGGCGGCCACCATTTGCGCTGCTCACTTTTTTTTGATATGTTCAGATGAGATGCACATGTGCATCTCATTTGAATATATCACCTTTTTGCTCCAGAGCAACCACTTGCACCCTTTCCGGGTGCAGTTTGAATATCCTGGCCCTGGCATAGTTCCCTCTCTCCATAAGACTGACTCAGCAATTGTCCACAGCTGTTTGCTGATATTGTTGAAAGTTTCACGGATGCTATGTTTCTTTGTATATAGCCCCTGCGTTTTCAGTATCCAACTCATTAATTTGCAAAGCACTTTGGCATGCAATGTGTGTATGAAAGGTGCTATATAAAATCCAGTTCTGTTCTGTTCTCTGCTATATACAACCCAACTCTGTTCTGTGCTATATAAAACCAAATTCTGTTCTGTATCAGATAATGATTTTCTATTTGACAATGACAGTATTCATAACTACATGGTAACAAAAAGACATTTTATAAATAGTTTTTCCTTGTTTTGAATAAAGCTGAAGTCAAAAATAGGAAGGAGGCATTGGCTGTTTTGGTGCAAACAAAGGCTGTAGGTTGTTTATATAAAATGTGCCTACCGGCGTAACATATCAGCTCATAGAATATAGATATTAATCTTTAATACAGCAAAGGATTACTGTCACCATCAAAAATATGTCTATTTACACACTATGAAACAAAGATAATAGCTTTATTCCTGTGTTCTTTTAAGCTGTTATGGAAGTAGAACTTGTCCTGCATGAAAGAAAATCTTAAATGGATAAGATATTGCATTTTTTTATTTCACCTCAGGGCCTAGTGCTCAGTTTTGGCCTAGTATGGAATGAGAAAAGTGCTGCTGTATTTGTAGACTGCTGACTCTGTACTGAACCCTTATTGGAAAACTACTGTAGTTTTTTTTTTTTTTTTTCAAGGGGGGTCTTCTCTAATTAAAATTTGACTTTATTGAGTGCCATCAAATTATAATTTCTTTACATTGAGTCAATGTAATTAACTTAAAATCTGATTAAACTGAATTAATAAAAACATATAAATTTAACAGCATTTACTGTAACTATAATAGATGTTTGCGTCTACCCAAATGATGTAAGAAAGCTCAAACCACCCCCTTAAAACAACTATATGTTTTTCAAGAGTCAGAAAATATTTTGGTTAAGTACAATTATGTCTTTCACATATATACAAAGCCAGTACTGCCATATTTTTAATGCTTAAAAAGTTCTCATTTGCTTTATTTACATCACACCCTTATGGCAGACCCTCCCAGTGTGTTGCAGAATTAAGACACACAATTTCAAAAACACAAGAAAACTGATCAATTACAGTTATCACCTTTTAAGAAGCCCAAAGTGGGACATTTCTTACTGAATCACGATTTTTCACAGGACAATATGTGACCTAGATCAATGCAACAGACTTGTTTTCTCTAAATAATCAGAATTAAGACTACGTGTTGTAGTTCTTTAGTTGTTTCTATTGTTTCTTATCAATTTAAGGTATTTTAGTTAAGGTATTATAGTTTTCTGCAACATTTGAAGGAAAGTTAGAAAATATTTTTTCTATGGTAGGGTCAGAACAGATAGTATTTCTCATGTTTTTTTTTGGCAGGACACAGCTGCCGAAATCAGGATAGGTGGTAACCCTATAGTCATTGCTGCTTGTGGTGCAGCTGCTTTCACTGGGTGACATTATCCACATGTACAAGTTGGGTTTCCATTACTAGAGAGACATCACCTATGTCTTTCTTTTGGCTCTCGCCCATGACAAGCAGTAGGTGAGCTAGCACAGCATTTGGCTGAAATGTATCACTCGATGACCTCAGGCTGGCTGTGGCTCAGTCCAGACAATATCTGGTAGAAGTGGTGTCAGCAGGGACTAACTGCTGGAATGACGAAGTAAGTTGGACATTGAGTTTTCTGTCATTAAAGAAGCAGCTCTCAAGCCAGTGAAGGCATACAGCCTGGGAGTTATCTTACATGATGGGCTGCTACTTGAATATGGGGTGTCTGTTTGTATCTGGACAGGATGTTACAACATACAGAGCATCATAAGGCTGGAGACCTTATTGACAACTTGTGAACTGGCCTCTTTAATTCATGCATTTGGCACTTAATCAGCTCCCATATTGAAAGACTACCATCAGTGCAGCACAGCCATGTACACTGCACAATAACTAGTGCATGACCAGCATGGGACTATAAAATATTCAGACAGTGCACCCCAGCTGGAGTGCACTGCCTCAATATCACCTGGCCTTTGCAGCACAATGGGACTGTGCACTGCACCGACATAGCCCATGCCAGAATATGGCCTACAGAGGAACCCACTGGAGATAGTGCTGCACAAATGGGATAGCTAATGAGCCCATTGGGAATGCAAGGTGCTAAGGGGCCAACTGCGTGTGCTTTATGTGCTCAATAGCATGCCTGCACAGTCGCAGAGTGTCCATGCTGTTGAACGCTACAGAATCCCTGGTGTCTAGTGGTCCCTCCACCGCAGATCACCTGGTCTGTATTAGATTGATGTATCCCTGGTGTCTAGTGGACCTCCCACCCACCTGATTGTCCTTTCAGTGAAGTATGTCACATTAAGATCCCCCAGTAGTCTAGTGGACAGACCACCCCTTGATTACCCATTCATGTGCAAGTATGCAACATTAGAATCCCTCTGGTAGTCAGCAGACCCCTGATCATCCATAGAATATGCCACATTAGGATCCTCCCTAATAGTCTAGTGGATCCCTCCACTCCCCCCAGAAGGGAGGTGGGCATCCACTAGATTCCCAGGGGGATCCTAATGTGGCATACTTAAATGAACAGGTGATCAGGAGGTAGGGTATCTACTAGAAAACAGGGTTACCTCAATCTAATATGGACTAGGTGATCGGGGTGTGGGGCACAGTCATTGTGCCATGTTAAGGGCGGGTTTCAGCACCATTAAACAGCACTCTGATAGTGGTTGTTTAGCATTAATGGAACTTTTGAATATACTGCTACACCCTTTATGCTTGAGAGATTCCTCATTTGCATAAGCACAGTGGTATATTCTGCACGGTCATGAAGTCAGGTTTGTTCAATGCACCAGGAGCCTCTGACTATGGCCCCTGTCCCAACAGCCCAGAGCTAATCACAGTTAATGCAGTGCTACCCTGATTAGTGCCACACTAACCATTTGAATATGGGGGCTATCATTCTTTGATTGTAATAACTAACTCTTTGTGGGCTTACCAGCATGTCAGGTCCACCGCCAGCAGATACAGCAGTGCAGCATGTGGCAGCAAAGCTTTAGACATCCATTAGAATGTCAGTCAATACTTTTCCTGTTCTCTGTGAACTGGACTGTCTTGCCTGTGTGTTGGCACTAACTTCAAGGTATTGATTTCTACATACAGTGTGCTATATGTTAACTCTTCAGTGAACTCAGTCCAATATACCTTATCTTCCATAACTTTCTGTACCCCTGTATCCCACCATAGTCCTTGCATTCTTCTTTAAAGATGTGCTACTGATGGCCCAAACATCTAAACTGAACACGACAGAAGACAGAGTATTTCAAATAGTGGGCACCCACCCCTGGAATGCACTCATATCATCTGCACACAGCCCTTATACTACAATGCTTAACAAAATGATGTCTGGACTGGACTTACTGCAATGATGTTTTATGGTGATGGTAAATTTAAAAAGATGGTAAAGAAGTTCTATTCAGAGAGAGTGGTGAATAAGTGGTACAGCTTGTCTAGCACTGTGGTCAATGTGGCTCCACTGCTGGGTTCAAAGCCAGATGGGATGGTTTCAAACGGCTAATTAAAAGAAAGAAAGGGGGGGGGCATGCAAAAGACATAAGTTTTAAACTATAGATCCAGAGAAGACATGGGGGGGACAAAACCTACTGTATGTCCAGATGCAGTTTTCTATTGTGTACAACTTTGGACATAAGTGCCAATTGGGGGGGCAGATCGGAGCAGCAAGATGGCCATAATGCCACTCTGCTCCCCACAGCTCTTGAATTGAAGTGGCATCTAGGGGTTTTAAATGCCTGTTTTTTATATTTATTTTAAGTTATTCTTTAAAGCTGAGTATGAAACATGCACTGATTTGGCTCCCCTTAGCTGATGAAGTCCAGTTGTTTTGTTTGATCGGCACCTTAATACTTCAGTTTGTAGCTGGTAACTGGCGTTTGGGAATGGCACTCAGATGGTGCATCATGATGAATTGGGACTGCCGTTTAGTGTTTGAAATGACTATACTGAGTCTGTTGACTCACAACGCTAAAATATTTTTCCTTCTGCCAGCATTAAAATATTAAGGCTGAGGGAGAGTGGTCTAATTTGGGAGCATTATGCTGTACTGCAATTAAAGACAGCGTCAAGAGAAATTAAGCTAGAAACTGAGATGGGAACTTTATGGCTAGGATAAATCATCTTTATTGCCGCATTGGAGAATTAGAGTACTGGTCCCGTGCCTGGAACTGACCTGGTTGGAGTAATTTACAGCATCTAGGGGTACAGAAGGGTTTTTGTTTCCTCTGTTATAGGTATGCTATGGTTGCCAAGGGTCAGGAGCTGGGGTTAAATTAAATTAAGACCCCTAATGATGGAGCCCAGTGGCGCCTTTATCTTTTATTTACAGGTTCTCCAGTCTAGAAGTACCCGGAGGGAAGCTAAAAAAATTAAAATGAAGAATTTGAGCTTTGAACTGGGAGCTGGAGAAAATTTGGATGGCCACGGAGAAGAATTGGCTACCCTGGGCACTCAATAAGGGATAACATTTTTAAAATGGATCACGAGAGCTGGGGTTACTCTATTAGTGAGTAGCTCTCAAGGGAAATGGACCCAAGAAACAGAGGTTTGTTTTAGAGGCTTTCGGACAGCATGAAGCTTGGCGGTATGGAAACTACTGCAGAAAGTTGTTTATGTGTATTTTGTTGAATGTGTGTTGCCAGCCTCTGCTTTCTAGTTTTGTGGGATGTTGACACAGGACAGCTGATACTGAGAGGCTTGATGTAGGGCACTTTCACCCTGAGAGGTATTGCTACTTATTTTGATATTAGGCCGATTCATACCCCAACAAACACTCAAATGACTCAAAGAATAATGAGAAATGTTTATTCAGAAATCGCTGTTTGAATCCACTGTCCATGGAATTTTTGTGGTTGGAGCTTAATATGCTTCAGAAACAAGTTACCTTGAGGTTCAAATTGTTAAACCATCTTTTTATAAGACAGAGCATTAAGTTTATATAGTTGTGCACTTGAGAATCATATTAGAGCAGTGTAAAGATCGCTTTTATTACTTTAAGAGCTGAACTCCATTATTAAAGGAGCAATGTTGTTAATATTTTGTCACTAGTACATTTATGAATGAAAATGGGGGACTTTTGAGCTTGAACAGAACTTTCTAGTGACAATGAAATTCACATTGTACAAAAGACGGACTCTGGTATTTAACTGGAGCCTCTTGCTTTTCTGCCTACTGCATGGAACTGCCTTTGAAATGTTCAGGGGTCTGAGAAGGTTGTTGTGGGGGGCAGCTGAATTTGCCCCCCAAGTTTGAGTCATGTGACTGTGGACCCATTTAGGGACAATAATGAAATATGTGAACTAAATGAGGGTTTTAGCCCACAAATTGTCTTGAACTGTCATTTAAAATCTGTGATATTTGTCTGCTAATTATTTTATTAATCTCACCTTAATCGAGTCTTATAAACAGCCGTGATGCAATATTATCTATGAATTGTCCATAGTTCTAATTGTATTGCAGTTAAGTGATTTGTTGAATTTAAAGCTAGTGATTAGGTTTTATCGATGGTTAATTATAGAAATGTGGTTTGAATTTTTTCATTTCTTGAATATGGATTTAGAAAACTTATTATTATTATCTGTCTACTGCTTAAATGTGATTGCATATGTTTGTATGACTTGAAAATAATAGTCCTACAGAATCTGCCTGAAGAAATCAGATTCCTGTGTTAATGGCCAGGAAAATGCTTTGTTGGTTGGCACTTTAAGCCTCATTCTAAGCCAGTATTATACAATGGCAAGAAAGAATCGTGGATTATGATTGGTCACTTTGGGGCTGGACCCATGACGTTATCCCAGCACGTCGCCACAGGTCTAGTCTCACCCTCACTGTGAACCCATGCAGATGAGCATTTTATGGAGCTTTTGATTGATTTTTCATCTTCTCTTAAAAACAAAAAATATCTTTCCACACAAAAACATCTTTAAAATTATTTTTTTTATTCTGTATAACAACATGCCATTGTATAATAGGAATAATGCACTCCAGGGTGTGTGTCATTTGGGATAACGCCACGCCTGGAGCATTGGATGCACTCAGCCTGCAGCCTCGTGCCCACCCTCCCAGGCGTGGCGTTATCCCAGCGCGACACACACCCTGTTGTGCATTATTCCTTTATTATAATGTGTTCTGCCTATAGATATTTATTCTCGCTGTATTTTCTATGTCCTATTGTGGCCCTAAATGAATTTTATGTATGTTTTAGACAGTGTTATGTTGTAATGGTTTGTAACTGATCAACAATAAACTTGATACTAATAAATGCAAGTTGCCCTATGTCCATTTTAAGAACTAGGACATAGTTTAGAACAATTTTCAAAACTTTTACTTAGTGTTGTCCAGTTTGCAAGGTTCAGATATTGTTGTGCCTGGATACAATTGTCATGCCAAGAGTAACCTGGTCTCTGACCTGCCTGCCATTTTTATCTAAAGTTGGATGTAAGCTACAGTAAAACAGCTTGAAATGCTGCGGGCAAGTCCAACCTTTGAAAATACCTCCAATTAGATAGAATATGTAAGTAAGTAAATAGTAAGTAAAAATTTATTTTTAAGCACTTTTCAAAACCAAAGCACTGTACAAATAGGCAGGCAATTAAAATACAAACATATAACATCAACAACAATAATAACAATACAATCACAGTAAAATCACAATAAAATCACTCTCCATATGCTTTTAAGAATAAATACGTTTTTAATTCTGACCTAAAACTCTCGACGGTCAGGCAGCTTCGTATCCGATGAGGTAGAGAATTCCACAGTGTGGGGGCAGCGTAGGAAAATGCCCGTGCCCCAGATGTTTTTAAACGAACCCTGGAAATCTCTAGCAATCCCTCGTCGGCAGAGCGGAGTGAACGAGAGGGACAGTAGGGAATAAGGAGATCTTGAAGATACTGCGGTCCCTGTTTGTGTAGGACTTTGTAGTTCAGTAACCCGACCTTGAAGGTGATCCGCCACTGAACCGGCAGCCAGTGCAGTTCGCGTAGCACAAGCGTGATATGACTTCTCATAGATGTCCCAGTCAAAAGCCTGGCTGCTGCGTTCTGCACCAGCTGCAAGTGGCGGATATCAACCCCCGGTAGCCCTAGGTACAGGGCATTGCAGTAATCAAGGCGAGAAGTAACAAAGGCATGGACCAATGTCGGAAGGTCAGCTGGAGGAACTGGGTGTTTTACCCGAGTGATATTCCTAAGATGGTAAAAGGAGGATTTGACAGCGGATGACACCTGAGATTTCTGGGTCAAACCGTCGTCAATAATAATGCCCAGGTTATGCACTCGGTCTGAGGTCGAGAGCTGGGCACCATCGATCCATATGCCCGAAGGAAGCCCAGCCCTACAACCCACCTCAAGGCGACCTGGGTCCACCACCAACACCTCAGTCTTATCCGGGTTTAACCTTAGCCAGCTGGCACTCATCCAATCCTTGATCTCGGATAGACAGCTGTTAAGTATAGAGACTGCATCTTCCTGTCCGGGACTAAAGGACAAATACAGCTGGGTGTCATCTGCATAGCAGTGAAAACCCAAGCTGTATTGCCTAATAATGTCTCCCAATGGCAGCATATAGACAGCAAACAACATGGGTGGAGAACAGTATCAGAGCAATAAATTCCGGTGATGACCCTCTGTCTCCGCCCCTAGTATGGTCTAGACATACCAGGGAAGTTCCTGACACTAATATAACTCATCATCAAATCCATGTTATTAATTTTACCACCCCCATGTCATTATCTGGTCATACTTATGTATGTTCTCTCATGCACAGCATGCAGCAGAAGGATAGTGGTAGCACCGGAAGGCCACTGGAAGGTCCCACACATTTGAGAAGACACAGCATAACTCAGCATGGACACATACCCTCCTCAGTCAAGACAGGGGTGGAGATTGTTGGTAGGGGAGTGGGGAGTCAGGGCTTGGAGATTTTAGTATTTTTTTTATCAAATAAACCAAAATCGAAACAGAAAAATCCAACAGAAATTGGCCTAACAGCCCATCCAGTCTGCCAACCCTTCTTTACTGTCCCCATGTATTCCCTAGTGGCTATCCCTTTCCCTTATGTCTGCTCTCTTTTACTATGGCCATGGGCCTGTCACACTTTGAATCCCACCACTGTTTTTGCTGTCACTCCCTACTCTGGCAGTCTGCTTCACTTGTCCATAACTTTTGGAGAAAAAGTAATGGCAGACATCCCTTCTGACTCTCTGCTACTAGTTTTTGTAAATTCGTCCATGTTCCTATATTTGTACTTGAACAAATACATCTTTACAAATGCCACTGTTTATCTCATGCAGGCATCTATATGTTTCTATCATGTCTCCTCTTTTCCTTCTAGTCTCCAGGGCGTACATGCTCATGTCTTACAACCTCTCCTCGTAAGGTTTTTCCTTCATAACCTGGATCAGTTTGGTCCCCAGTAGCTAAACCACTTCCACCCTCTTGCATTTCTTATGAAGGCATGGACTTGAGGACCTTGCACAGTACTCCAGGTGTGGGTGTACCAGTGACCTGTATCATGGAAGAATTGCCTCCTGGCTTCTGTTGAATATTCCCCTTCCTTTGCACCACAGCATCCTTTTAGCCTTCCCCACTGCTTTGAAGCATTGAGACATAGATTTAAAAATGTTTAATATTAATACCCTCAGGTCCTTTTCTTTTGCTGTGCTCTCAAATTCCATACCCCTCATCATGTATGGCACTCTCAAGTTATTTTTCCTGATGTGAATTACCCTAGATTTCTTCATGTTAAAGCTCAGCTGCCAGATCCTGGACCATTTTCCAGATTACAAAATTCCTTCCCTACTGCCCTAATCCCCTCTTCTGTGTCTTCCCTTGCAGATTGCAGTGTCAGCTCCCCCATTGCATATGACTATGTTAAAGAGGATAGTACCTGGGACTGAGCCTTGTGGTACCCCTGCTTGTTACCTGTTTAACATCTGAGAATATGCCATTTACCACAGTCCTCTGCATCCTGCCTCTGAGCCAACTTTTTACCCATGATGTTATCCATTTCTCTACATCCAGGCTATAAATCTGTCTGCTATTGCCCTTGGAAATAAGGCACCACCTCCTGTTCTTCAGGTGTTAGTCTCAACTCCCTCAAAATGCCATTCACTGTGGATTCCCCCACAACAAGTCCGTTCCTACTGCTTGGCATGTCCTCCTTAGACAGTTCCTGTCTGTTGGGTATGCTGGACCCATCCTCCCTTGAGAGGATGACCTGGGTCTCCTCTGTCTGCAACAGTGTGAACTTGTTGCTAGTACATGGCCCTGGTTCCACAGGCTTTGCCTTTCCCCCTTCCCTCAAGTCTCTTCCACCCCTTACCAATGTCCTGTCACCAGGGATGGCCTGTATCAGCTTTGGTGGTGCCTGAAGTAGTGGCATCCTATGAGGCCAAGTTATTGCAGCCCTCAAGTGGCATATTTCAGCCCTTGTGGCTTCCAGTTCTGTCCTCACAGTCTGGAACCTACTGCAGTTGAGGCAGTGGCCAAACTACCAAAGCACTCTGTGGGTCACTACTGTCCCACACTCCCTGCACTGCTTCCACATCCCACTACAGTGGTCCTCCTGCATCCCTTGTGTGATGAGTTGCTGTAAGGTACTGTAAAGCTACAGGTTATGTGAGCCTATATTAGGCAATTTACCCTCTGTATATTACACTATAGACAGCAATCAATCAATCAATATTTATTTATGAAAAGCACAACTCCATGAATGATCAAAGCACTTGTACAATAAAATAATGATAAGATAATAAATAAGATACATAAAAAACAGATAAATTAGCCAGATTCAATGTACAAAGTATATATATATATATATACACTCAGCACTTGACAAAGGTCATCTCGCAGGGGCGGTCTTTATAGACCTGTCCAAGGCCTTCGACATGGTGTGTCACCCCCTGCTACTAAACTCCCTTAGCGTACTGGGTCTCGTAGCCGGCCCCCTGAAGTGGTTCACAAGCTACCTACACAACAGGTCCCAAAGAGTCAAGCTAAATGGGACCCTCTCCCCCTACCTTCCTGTACACTCGGGGGTCCCCCAAGGCTCCATCCTTGGCCCGACCCTTTTCAGCCTATTCCTGAACACCCTCCCCAGCTCCTGTTCCAGTAAAATTTTACTCTATGCTGATGATGCTGTTATCCTTGCATCACACCCTGACCCACTCCCACTCCAAGTCATGCTGCAAAGCGCCTTCCTCCAAACCGAAAAGTGGTTCAATAATCACCGCTTAGTCCTGAACCTAAAGAAAACCAAGTCCATGCTATTCTCTCATCGGCAAAACAATGCCAGAGACTTTCCCCTCCACATCACCACCAGCATGCCCCTCCCTCTGAAGCAGGTCTCGTCCTACAAGTACCTGGGCATCACCTTTGACTCCGGCCTTACTTTCCACGCCCATCTTAAAGCTTTGGCATCTGCAATGAACTCCAGGATCGGTCTTCTCTACGCCACAAGACTGTCTCCTGAGCCCGCTTAAAACTTGCCATCACCTCCATCGGTATTATCACTGGCTGACTACGGACTCCGGTTACGCAGCTGCTGATGCCTCTGCCTTATCCAAAGTCCAGACCTCCATCAACAAAGCCTGTAGGCTTCTTACTGTGCCCACAGCAGAACCTACACCCGTCTGCTATACTCCACAAAATACTCACTCTTGAGGAAAGACTGAAATATCAAACCTGCCTATGGCCAAAAAATCCATGTCAGGTCTCTGCCTCCTGGGGTCTCTGGACCTTTGCAGTGGGCTGCTAGATCCTGCCAACCCGGCACGCCAAGAGCCACCTTCAACATTCCCAGAGCAAGGACCTCCTGCTACAAAGATCTTTCCATCACCTAGCCCGCCCTGGTTTAACTCCCTTCCTGAAACCATCTCCAAGATCCCAGGCATTGGCCGCTTCAAAATTGCCCTCCGCCAGCATATTATTGACAACCCGATGCTGTAATGTTTGTAGCTGCCCTGTGCCGGTCCTTTCTAACCTTTTCAAGCCCCTAGCCGTCCGGTCCTTTTAACTTTACATATTAGTTGTGACATGTTGTTAATTGAATAACGTATTCTCGTTGTTTTACCAATGTAGCACCTTTACACTCTAGTTTGTTCTTAGTACAGCTCGCTGTCTGCACTCTCCAAATGTATATTTTATGTATCTAACCTGTCTGTCATCCCTGTCCTAACACCACTCTATTTGTCGCCCCCCACCTTTCTTGACGAGGTACCTTTGTAAACGAGTCTTTGACTCAAAGGTTGTAAAACTGATCTTACAATAAAATAAAAATATATATATATATATATATACCGTATGTTTATTTTTAATTTTTCCAGCTCATTATACCTGATAGTTCCTTGCAAGTATGTGCTTGTTTGTTTTCAATGAACCTCTCGCTGAACTTTGCATCATGATAATTCCTTGCAAATATGTGATCTATGCCCTGCACCTGCCAACAAATTGCCTTATCACATGTTTTGTTATGAATCACACTGTTTTGCACCGTGCTCTCATCACCTTGCTTGTATTTTTACTGTAAAACTTTGTTTTATTTCTGTGTTTTATGTAATTCCACTCTGTAACCTCCCAGGTCGTGCCTGAAAATAGTAATTTCTATGGCTAGCGCACCTACCCAGTAAACAAAAATGAAATAAAATTAAAAAAATATGTATATTATACTGGCCCAGTAGGTCCAGTATAGTTAGGGTTGGTTAGGGTGTTTAATGTTAAAGGGCAATTTTTGGAAGTGAATAACTTTGCAATGGTTCATCTGATTTGCATAACATTTGGTATGCATAATGGCCATGTAATGGTCTGTGTGTGTGATAAATATTTTTTAAGTACTGATTTACTTTCTGAGATACAGAATGTTGAAAATACAGAAGGTTTGGCTGTTATAGGCACTTTTTTGCTCACCTGTATCTCAAAAACGGCTGTAAGTTGTGGTTTAAAATTTTCAGGGTACAAAACTGTTGCCTTAAAGAAGTACCTTTTGAAGGTTTGGTGAACAAATATTACTGGGTTCTAAAGTTGTGACATATTTTATTTCCCATTATTTCTTTTGGGAAAAAATAGGCGTCCCACACGATATATCATGGTATGTCGCATCCTATGTTCAACATATCATGGTATGTCACATCCTATGTTTGACACATCATGGCCACCATCTTGTTTTGCCACTTAGTGAGGATATTGAAGCATCAAACATTTTAAACACACAAAATTAAAAAATCAAGAAAACAGCTAAAGAGAACCTCTTTAGGTGTTTTCGGATGTTTAGGGGTTTCCTGGAACCCAAAGAAGTTTTTCTCTCGGGTGCCAGCTTATACAAAGAACGTTTGGAGTCCATCCTCTGTATGGAAAATGCGATTTTTCTTGCCTTCTGTAGCTGCAGTTAGCTGCAGCTGGAACTTGTGCTGTCAGCTGCAGAGTCATGGAAGACCCGATCTGTAGTTTTGTAGCATAACACACTGGTTGTACTAGGCATACTGGGAGCCCACCCCAGTGTGCTCAAATGTGTTTTTTATGTGTAAACACCTGTGAACAAAGAAAGATATCTCCCCAAGGTCTTTTCTTTGATGTAGAATCCTACATTAAACTGTATACAAATTTTGATGCAGGATCCTGTATTGAAGTACTGTAATGTGCTGCACAATGCATCCAAAAGCATCATGTGGCACATTACACATTAGGAGGCAATACAGCACAGTGGTTTAAGGCTCTGAACTGCAAAACTGGAGACCTGGGTTTGAATCCCACAGCCCCCACTTGCATACTGGTGACTCTGAGCAAGTCACTTAACTTCCTTGTGCTCCCAGGTCACACCTGTACACAAACTTTCAGCTTAGTGTGTCTCTCCTGCTCAAAAAAAACAAAAATCAAACAAAAAAAACATTTAGATGCAGGATCCTGCATCAATCTACTTTGACCCTTTTCAACATTGGCATACCCAATCCCCATGTCGATCTGTAACCTCTCCCCAGTATTGTGGCACACTGTGAGCCCACTCCAGTGTGCTGATAAATTTATTAAATATTAATTAAAGCTTTCCGACAATGGGATGCCAACTCCCGGTCTCAGATGACTCCCCCAAGCCCACTCTTATTGCCGACGGGAGTGCCCAATCCCCCTGTTGGCATGATGACCCCCCCAAAATAAAACTTAGATGGCACACTGGGAGTCCACCCCAGTGTATCCATATTTTTTATTTCTTTTTCTTACTGTAAATGAAAAACCATCCCTTGAAGTCTTTTTTATTTATTTTTTAATTTGTAATGAAGAAAACAGTCCATCGTTGTCTCTCTGTCCCCTTCCCCCATTCCCACCCTTTGTGCACCTACCTCCTGCACCCCCCACCCATACTTACCCTCCAGAGCTTGGGAGTCGTGATCTTCTCTGGACCATGAGACATCTGCACTCTTCAAAGCTGAACTGTGAAATGAGGAATCGGGAAAGTGCTGTGTAATGGGACTGAATGGGGGTTTCAACTTAAGTTGATATCTCAGCCAATTTTGGGAACTTTGGCCCTAAATTTTCACCATGGAGTTCTTGGGACACCTCCTTGACAACACTGTCAATGTCATTTAGCTTCTCAGTCCCGAAAGGTGATTTCATGGTCGCTGCGCGGAATCACCTTTTGGAACCAATTCATGAAACATCAATACAACTGTCCATGAGGTGGGGTCCCAAAAAGCCAATGTTGCACTTTTGGTGAGAAAATTCCTAAAAATGACTGCGTTACTAGTGTGCATTGTTCAGTTTCTATGCATGCTCGTAACATCGCCAATTTTTAATATTTTCACTAAAGATTTTCAACATTGCCGTTTTTGAACACCTCCATATGAACAGTATAGTTGTTATTTTTCATATCCTGCCAAAAATGTATTTTCACACCTGTGGCGCAGAATGGCGAGGTCGCTGTGTGAAATCAACTGTTGGGGTAGATTAACAAAACGACAGTGCTACTGTTCATGAGGGGAGGACCAATAAAGCCCATGTTGAAAATTTGGTGAAAAAATTCCAAATAGTTACTGCTTACAGCTGTGCATTAAGCACTTCCTACACATGCTCGTAACTTTGCCAATTTTTCATATTCTCACTCCAGATTTTCAACATTGCCATTTTTTCACACTATCGTATGAATGGAACAGCTACCATTTTGCACATCCTGTCTGGACATGATTTCACACCTGTAGCACAGAATGGTGCAGTTGCTGTGAAAAATTAACTTTTGGGATGGATTTACAAAATCACAGTTGCACTCTTCATGAGGGGAGGTCCCATAATGCCAATGTTGAAAATTTCGTAACATACTTCCAAAAAATAAGCATGTCATGAGCGTTCATTGTGCAGTTTCTACACACATTTGTAACTTTGCCATGATTTCCAATTTTTCACACTGTTGTACTATCTGGATGGAAGGATGGGAGCACAGGGTCCAAAGGACCCTGGCTCCCACCATAACATATAGATACTGTTGTACTATCTCAATGGAGGGATGGGATCTCAGGGTCTGAAGTACCCTGCACTCCTTGGACACTGCGCTCTCACCATGACATATGGATACTTCTGTACTATCTGGATTATGGGATGGGATCACAGGGTCCAAATGACCCTGTGCTCCCACTGTGACTTATGGATAGAGTTGTACTATCTCAATGGAGGGATGGGAGTGCAGGGTCCAAAGGACCCTGTGCTCCCACAGTAAACTGAGGCTACAATTTTATTATCTGAAAAAAGCAGGGAAATTATTTGCAAAAAACTTCATTAATGCATCAGTTAGGGTGGATACCACAGCAACAAAAGCAGGGAAATGAGGCATTAGGGTTTCCACCCCTAACATCCCGCACCCTGGTTTCCCACCCCTACCACCCCACCCCATCTCCCCATCCTCCACACACCTACAGGCATCAGGGTGTGTCATGGGGTCATAAGGCCTAACTCTCACCCCATTGTCCTGTACTGTGGTGTGTAAGCATGTTTACACATGGAATGAGGTGAGCGTTGGGCCTTATGACCCACTGGCACACCCCAACACCTGTAGGTGAGTGGAGGGTGGGGGTATATTTATATTATACTGGCCAGTGTAGTTTGGGTTGATTAGGGGTGTTTAATGTTAAAGGGCAATTTGTGGAGGTGAATAACTTTACAGTGGTTCAACTGATTTGCACAAATTTGGCATGCCTAATGGCCATGTAAATGTCTGTATGTGTGTGGCACATTTTGTATTAATTATTGATTTACTTTCTGAGATACAGAATGTTGAAAATGGAGAAGGTTTAGCTGTTTTAGGCACTTTTTTGCTGCCCAGATGGACATAAAATCACAGTGCCACTGTTCATAAGGGGAGGTCCCAAACAGCCCATGTTGAAAATTTGGTTAAAAAAATCACATGGCAACTGCGGTTCTATGCAAAGAAGTACACAGTAATGCACCTGGGAAGAGGAAACCCTGGGGAGTGCTACAGGATGCGTGACGAAGGTGCTGATGACCACCAAAGAAGAAAAGGACCTAGGAGTTCTCTTTTCTGATCACCTAAAGGTGTCAAAACAAGGGAAACATGATACAGTACTTGGTATATGGAGATGACCCTGTCCTAATTTCCAGCCCTCTCTTTCACCTGTAGAGAATATAGTTCACTTCATAAAAAGTGAAGAAATTAAATGCAAAAAAATACTTTAATGCACTAGTTAGGGTTGACATCATGCCTTTCAAAGATGGAAATGTGGTGTTAGAGTTGCCAACCCTTACACACCACTCACCCTCCCCTA
Organism: Neoceratodus forsteri; assembly: GCA_016271365.2. NCBI lineage: Eukaryota > Metazoa > Chordata > Ceratodontiformes > Ceratodontidae > Neoceratodus > Neoceratodus forsteri. The sequence goes on from CM028131.1 coordinate 840,659,122, forward strand.
CCTAACCATACCACACCATCCCACCCCTCCACCCTCCGCCATCCACATACCATCAGCAGTTGGGGTATGTCTTGGGGTCATCTGATCTGAAACTCATCCCATTCCATAGGTACATAAGCTGACATGGACTCTAATGCTCACCCCATTCTCTTATACTCTGTCCATTTCAGCTTATTTATTTATGGAATGGGGTGAGTGTTAGGGTCCATGTAAGCTTATGTACCTATGGAATGGGATGAGCTTCAGGGCTAATGACTCCAAGGCACACCCCGACTCCTGATGGTGTGTGGAGGGTGGAGGGGTGGGATGGTGTGGTATGGTTAGGTGGGGAAAGGTGGGGTGGGGTGTAAGGGTTGGGAACCCTAACACCACATTCCCATCCTTTGAAAGGCAGGATATCAACCCTAATTAGTGCATTAAAATATTTTTTTGCAGTATATATATATATATATATATATATATATATATCAAATTCTGTAAAAGCCAAGTTAAAAAGATAGGTCTTAAGGGCAGATTTAAAGCTCTCGACAGTTAGGAATTCTCTTATCTGACAAGGTAGAGAATTCCACAGGGTTGGAGCTGCAAAGACAAACAAGCAAGTACCAGAGGTCTTAAGTCGAACCCTGGAAACCTTTAGCAATCCCTCATCGTAGAAGTGGAGGGATCAGAGGGGGCAGTAGGGGACAAGAAGATATTGCAGATAGCTCAGTCACTGACCATGTAGGGCTTTATAGGTCAGAAGTCCAACCCTGAAGATGATCCACCAATAAACTGGCAGCCATTGCAGGCTGTGGAGCACAGGAGTGATGTGGCGAGATCTAGGTAAGCCAGTCAACAACCTGGCTGCTGCATGCTGAACTAGCTACAGTCAGTGGATATCCACCCCTGGTAGCCCTAGGTAAAGGGCATTGTAGAAGTAGAGTCAAGAGGTTACAATGGTGTGGACCAATACAGAAAGGTCATTGGGTGGGAGTAGGTGCTTAACCTGGGCGATGTTCCTCAGATGTTAAAAAGAGGTTCTCAAGCCAGCCTGGTGGCACTGAGGGTTGAGGCGTTGGATGCCACACATCGCGCTGTGCCAGCGACCCGGGTTCGGGAATGGACTTGGGTCGATGGGGGTCAGTGGGGAAAGGGAGGATTGAGCGTCCCAGTGGATGCTCTCCTTCCTCGGGGAGGGACACCAGGGGTACCAGGAGGTACCTGACGTCCCGAAGAGAGCCTGTGGAAGCACAGGCTCTCAAAGGGCTCTGGCGGCTCCATACAGTGGAGTCGGGGAGGGGAAGATGCTGTTGGGTGCTTGGGAGGCAGACATGCATCAGCACATCACTTTCTGGATGTCAGTCCTCGTGCCAGCGCCTCTAGGGGTTGGGTGGGGCAAAACAAGAAAATCAGGAAAAAAGCCCTCTCAGTCCTAGATGAAGACTGATCAGTGCCTCCCAGGATCCACTGGACTATGGGCAGGCATTGCTGTGCCAAGTTCTCCTCCAAGTACAGTTGAGGAAGGTTCATCCTCACCCCACCCAGGGGGGATTGCTGGGAATCAAAGGTAATACAGGGGGAGAACAAGAGAGCACTCTAGGGGAAGACTCCGAGTCAGTGTTCCAGGGGGGTTGATCAGTGGTCCAAAGGAGTGGACCAAGGGGGTAGTGTAGGTGGACAAAGTAGGTGTGCAAGCACCACAAAGTAAAAAAAAAAGAGCTTCTCACATCAGCAGACACCTGAGATTTTAAAGTCAGGCTGCTGTCAAAAACAATGCCAAGGTCCACACCTAATCTGAGGCAGGTAGCTGGAACCCATTGAGGCAAAGTCCAGAAGGCTGACCAGCCACCAAACCTGAGCCCTTGTGGCCTGGGTCCACCACCAACACCTCAGTTTTATCAGGGTTCAGCTTCAGCCAGCTGGTTCTCATCCAGTCTTGGATCTCGAGAGGCAATTATTAAACACCAAGATGGCTCCAGCCTGTTCAGGCACAAAAGACATGTAGAGCTGAGGAACATCAGCGTAACAGTGGAAGTTCATCCAATACTGCCGTATAATGTCTCCTAACAGCAGCATGTACTCTGCAAATAACATGGGTGAATGTACACAGCCCTGCCTAACCCCACAAGATAGGGAGAGAGGGGCCAAAGAAAAATTCCCGTACACCACTCTAACAGTCCTAACTGTGAGGAAGGATCCAAACCATCTGAGGACTGTTCCAGACAGTCTGCAGAACAGCCACAGGTGCTCCAACAACACATCATGGTCCATAGTGTCAAATACTGTGGAGAGGTTGAGAAGAACCAAGATGGATCGGCTCCCTCTATTCCTCACAATCAGAAAATCATTAAGTACCCAAACAAGTGCCATCTCAGCACTATGTCTCTTCTTAAATCCAGACTGAAGAGGCTCATAGACATCATAGATGATTAAATAGACCTCCAGTTGCTCCGCGACCACCTTCTCAATAATCTTGCCCACAAAAGGCAGGTTAGAGACCTGTCTGTAGTTGGCAAGGCAATCTGGGTTGAGATGCTGATGCTTTTATGACATTACCCTACATAGGATGTTGGTAGTACTGCTTCATTTTTTTTGTTCAAGAATGCTGTTTTTATCTGTATGATCACTGCTGGGGAATCACCCCCATATCAGCTAGGTTCCAGTACTCACTGTGATCCAATGTCATGGGGCTCATGCTGAGGTTTTTTTGCCCAGAACAATCCCTTCCCCTCCCAAGCTAGCTGAGGTGGATTCAGACATGCAATGACATCAGTGCATGATTGGGCACACTTCCGCCCCTAAAGTGTAGAGGTCCACCTGTCCCCATCCCACTGGACTTCCCTCTATGGTCTTGGGCTTCCATGCCCCCCTGCCAATGCTTGTGGTTGGTAGGTGCCAAGTATCAAATACCCTACCTCCCCTGGAGAAGGTAGCACCTAGGATGCCTGGAAGCCCCGTCTTGCTGACCCTCCAACACCCAAGGTCCACTTCACCGGTGGGCCAGTGATAGTACCTCTTCATTTAAGCTATTCACGATGCAGTTTATGCTTCTTGACAATAGCAAAATTAAACCCAGCTACACCTACCACAGTTAAGTTGTATATTCTATAGCAAAGCCCATTACTCTGCTTGCAATGTACCCCTCTCAGTTTATGCTACCTTACTGCTGGACTGCACCTCCACATGTACCTTCTGCCTCCTGCTTGCTGCTTGAACTCTTCATCTCCAATGGACAGAGTCCTTGTTGACCTGTGGATGCCCTACAGATGACCTGCAGATGTCCCTCTTCAGACACTGCACTCCTACTCTATGGCAGTCACACTCCCAGACATCATGTCTAGGGATGCTTGCAGGCTTGGGTATTGCATTATCTGTCTCCTCTAAGCTTGCTGCAGCTCCTGCCCAGTCAGACACCTGTTTCACAGGTTGTATTTAACCACTTAATACACAAGAGTCTGCAATGTTCTTCCAACTAGTTTCCCCTCTCTCACTAATGAGTGTTACAGCAATTTATAAAATGGGCATAAAAAATCTAAACTTTTGATTGGCTGGAAGCTCTTCTCAGCTGTGTCAGGACATATTCATTCAACGGGCACTACTTGTGCCAACCAAACCACAGCACAACATGAATTCAGTGTGCTCCATTCCACTCTCCTGCTGCCCTCACACTCCGATGCGACTGAAGCGGGTTCAGAATGGCACCACCGGGAGAGTGGTCACATATAATACCATCATTTCATGCCCCCCCCCAAAAAAACAAAACAGTCCAAAAAAACACACACGAAACCTAACCACAAAACCAAAATCCAGTGACGAGGTGACCAACTGACATATTCCACATACTTGTATCACAAGTTTCTGACAGCCTGCCAATCGCAGCTCTTGACTACCGCAAATTTCTTCCACTGCAGTAGCTTGTCTGTAGTACCTGCTCTATCGCCTGTTTCCTCAGCTTCTTCAATGAACACTGCATTCAGTGATATGGTAGCCTCCCCCGTGTCCTGTGTGCTTACTCTGGTGAAACCTGATCACAAAGAAGTCAGCAAACTGCGTGCCACAGGTTTCAAATCCATAGACTACAGATCCGGTCCTCTGTTACCAAGACTGGTCGCATCTTTGAAATTAAAATCAGACTCGCTCCTCTGCCAGACTGCAGATAATATTATCTGAAGTCCTGCCACTCCTGAAAAGCCAAAAAAAAAAAAGCATTCAAGGAGCATATGGTTTAAAAACCACAGACTGGAAAGCGGACCGCGAAGCGGGAAACTGCTGTTTACAGTGGCCGGTGTAGGACACGTTCATCAGCGCAAACTAACAAATATGAATGAAGGAAAAAAAAACATGCTTTTGAGTCTCTATCTGTGTGTGGGTGGCTGGGGAGTGTACACAAACACAAAAATCAACCTCCTCTAGTGACTAAAGAGCTCCACTCCAACTCAATGACAGGGACTACTTTTCCTTTTTTCTACTTGTCATAATTATTTACAGTTTTTATGTACAGTTTGTATGCCAATATTTTTGTATTAACTTCTTTACTTGCAGGCCCATTTTATAAGCACACTAAGACACTCCGGTGTGAGTTTATCTCCTGATAAAACACATGGGTTCAAAGGTACTCCGCACAAGCACCTCGTGTCTGACAACGCACCTGGGCATGCTCTTATCAGGAGATAACCCACACCTCTTCATGTCTTATTGCTTGCTTAAAGAACAGCCCCAAAATACAGACCCAAAAGCACTTGCTTCTGCATCTTCCCCCACACTGCCTCATTAAGTATTAAATTAAATAAATTGCCTTTTGTGGTTTAAGCTAGATGCTCAGTGCTCACCTCCCTCCAAGCTTTTCCAGATTGTAAGATTGCACCTTAATGGAAAAGTCTCTTCAACGTATTTTCTGTAGGCCGGTGCATTTGTAGGCATAATCAATGATTCCCTCTCTTGCATCCCCCTTATTTCATCCTAATTTAAATATAAATGAGGTTGCTTCACTCTGTTTTGCCCTAGTATGAAAACTTCTTTGTCTCCATTGCAAAGAACATATCCCCATTCATGCAAACCATCATGGGAGTTGATGATGCATACCTGCACAAACCAGTGGAAGCCATGTTCTCAGTCAATGTTGTTATATGTCTTGTAAAGTCCTTGTATTCTTTAAAAGCATGTTTTTCTAACTCAGCTACACTTAAAAGTACAAGAAACAGAGGCACTTACTATGCCTTGAAATGTTTCATGACCAGCATAAGACAAGAACATAGGGACTGCAAAGTACAGCAACAGTACTGAATAATACAGTATAAGTACTGCAGGCTTCAGCACTAAAACATCATAAAATTCCAGGATGCTTTACATGAGTTGGGTTGAGTAAGTCAGGTTTTCACAACAGACTTAAGTACCTTCATTTACTTTTAAACACTGATGAAATTAGAAGGGAACTATAGAGGCAATTGTGGTTCATGCCTACAAACTACACAAATAAACAGAACAAAAAGCTGAGGAGACCTTCCCTTTAAAGTTTGGTTGGATTTAATTGGTCCTCTCAGCTTGAATCAAGCTGAACTTTTGTTCACAATTTTGCCCCAAAATTCTAGATGCTCCAATAGTTCTCAAACAATCAAAGTCTGACTTGTTCATTTCTTTGAAAAAAACAGAATTGCAGCTCTAAAAGCATGCAGTAGTATCTGTTTGAATGTATTGTCACTTGTTTATACATGGGTTATTTGTACACTGTAAGGCACCTTGGATCTTGGAAAGGCACCAGATAAATTTACCTTTTTTGACTTTTCTTAATTACATTTAACAGTCAAGAAAGTTTATTTTCAAAATAATGAAATCTCTTTATAACCAAGTTAGAGGTTGAGGAAGAGACTTCATTGATATCTTTGTTGCATCATCTCTTATTGTTTATAAAGCAGTAGTTTAGGAGAGACTTGTTCTACAGCTCTATTTGCAGGAATAATTGGATTTCAAAATAATTCTGAAATGGTACATATTGTTTATAAAGCAGTAGTTTAGTGGAGACTTGTTCTACATTTCTTTTGTTTACAGGAAGAAGCAGATTTCAAAAGAATTCTAGAAAGGTTCATTTCCAAGAAGGAAAGACTGCTTGGAATTGTAACTATGTAGCTGCCAAAAACTTGAGTAAGTACAACAGGGTGTTTTGCATTCATCTTTCATGTTGCCATATCAAGGTCTATGACTCATTATAGTAGTATTATAGTATGCAACCTGGTGGAATAAAGTTTAACAGGTGCTGAGGGTTCATCCTTTGAATAATATGTTAAATGGCAGTCCCTTCTTTCCAATAGCTAGTGGGACCACACCCTGCTGCAAACTCCCAGTGCTTATAAAACAAGCCAACAGCCCTAACAAGACCAAGGCAGAAACTTGCAACACTCATGACCATAGACAGCCCCTTGAAGAAGACTACTTGTGACTAGAAGCGCTGGGTAGTTAGTTCAATTCACCTGCTGTGTTTTACCACAATAAACACATCCATGGAATCAGTTTGGTGGTTGCTTCTTTTTTTATGCTTATTATTATTATTATTATTACAGCTGCTCATAACAGGTTCAATTTTCTGCTTTGGAAGCTAAAGATCCCATAGCACTTATCACAAGAGTAGAGGATGTTTCCTGGTGCCCTCGCCAACATTTTCCTTGTCAATAAAACAAGTCCATAAAACACATCCCAAGAATACACCTAGAAACATGTTGTCACAACCCACTAAGCCTGTCCTCAGTGTTGGGTAAGTTACTTTTTCTATTACTTTCTATTTCATTTAGAAACTTGATCCAGGAATCTCTCTGCAGTCACTAGCAAGGATGGAGACGTACTAGAAAAAGTAATACACCTGACAGTTACAGTTACTTGTTTCTTTTTATACAAAAACAATACAAATAAAATAAAAAACTATAACAGATGACATTTATTTGAAAGTAATGTGTTAGTTACTAGTTACTTTCAAATAAATGTGATCAGTTACAGTTATGTATTACTTTTGTATAAAAAGGCATAAGTAATTGTAACTGTAAGGTGTATTACTTGTTCCAGTACTTCTCCATCCATGCTAGTGGCTGCACAGAGCTTTCTGGAACAAGTTTCCAAAAGTAATAGGAAAAGTAACTTACCCAATACTGCCTGTCCTGTTACAAATAAAAGTCAGAAATGACATTTTGACCATCAGGCCTTCATTAGAAAAGCTTTGTAATGGACAAACTGCAAATGAATGTTTACAAATTTCATTTCATGTATGTCTGTGACCCTTCCCCAGCTATGCTCAAAGTAGGCCACAAGGCGTCCCTGTACATTTACAAACTTCTTTATAAATGTGTGGAGAATGGGGGTAGCCACTATGCTATTGTCCAAGAGGGCCATACACTGAGCTTGGCAACTATCATAAAGGGTGCCACAGAGTTTTACAACACCCCCTGCCCTTAGATATGAGTTAGTGGTAGGGGTGTTGCAGATCTGTGCACATGCTTTCTGAAGACAGCAGGGAACATAGATCATTAATAGACCTGACAGTCTTTATGACAGTGCAAGGGAATGGGGCTGGGTGGGGGTCCACTGGATGCCAGGAATGGATCCAGGACCAGTGTGAAGGTGAACAATCACTGAACAACCAGGGAACTACTTGAGAGTACAACCAGAGGATTTAACATTACTTGGGCCCAGAAGCAGGCCTAAAAGTATAGGGTGCATGGGCGTGGGGGGTGCTTCTGACAGCAGCACCACTCCTCACAAACGTTCCCCATAGTAGCACCACAAAACTTATACCATGCCATACAGAGATATATGTGTGTTTGTCACAGTCCAGCTTGTTACATATATAAAAACTCTCTTCTCTCACTAACATCTAGCTAGACAATTTGCTTTGCCATGTACTTGTAGGGAGACTATTGCTCTGCTAGTGGTGGAATCACAATTGGGGACCAGTCTGCATCCCATTTTTGTGTCCCCATCCATTGGGACTGTGTAGTGGGGCACCCATGTGGGGCCCACAAATTCTTGCAGATTGCAACAATGGTTAAAAGAGTTACAATCATATGAATGTATATATGCATAACAATGTTCAGTTGCATACAATTTACCCATAGGCAAGTAAACAGATATGTAGCTCAGTCAGTTCTAGTTACGTTAAGTAGGTAGATATGATTTGGAGTAATTTGCTGGAGAATAGAAAAAGGGTAGGTAAGAGAAGTTACAGGAAATCAGATTTACTGGTAAATAGAAGTTAAGAATGGGTTAGGGGCATGTGCATGGAGTAAGTAGATGCCTGAATGTGACCTGCATGAAGTGCTATAGGTTAGCAGATTCTTATATACTGTCTGGCAAAGAGTTCTAACTCACTGGAACAGCAGCAAGCAAGGTTTTTTCACCAACTGATCTGCATGTTTTAGGTATGTGAACCAAATCTTGGACTCAGATTATAATCTATAGATCTGGACTTCCCTAGTAAGCAAGTTACTGAGGAAAGAAGGGTAGAGGCCATAACTGCACTTATAGAGTAGGGAGGTCCAGTTGATATTATATTTAATTTCTAGGGCACATAATTCTAGGATGCAGTAGAGTAGGTTATGGTTGTCAGCCTACCTAATCTACAGGAGTCAAAGAAAGTAGCCATGCAACAAAAAGCTTGTCACACTCATGCTTAACATAGAAAATACATTCAGTATTCATGTTTCAGCCATGGGTTTCTGGCGGGATCTATATATAATAAAGTTGGCATAGTTTGTGATACATTATTTGTTGAAGTCTGGTTTGTGTTACTCTGCTTATAGCAGAAAATATTTGTATCTGGTGCTCTTTATGAAATAGTTTCTTCTCCCTCACCCAGTGGAGAACCATATCACATGAAAACTACAGCTAGAAAACAGGAATGACCAGACCAAAATGCATTGGCATTTGATTTTCAATCTTTAAACATTTTCCATTAGAGGGCAGCTAATAAAGTGCATCAAAGCAAAGCTTACCCAAAGGTAGAGATAATTCCTCAGTTACAAAGCTTATGACAGGCACCCTTGGGGAAGACTAAAACCCGTATATTTCAACTTCTAATTGTGCTTTCAAGCTTCTCATTGGATCTGGCCAGCACCACATTTTTTCTGAATATAGCCCTGAAGGCCACTTCATTGTTGACAAGCATGTTCTGAAGGTTATTGAGGTGAGATTCTTGCAGATGTTTTCCTAAAGTACTATTTAAACTAATTAAGAAGCAGTAGTCAGCCAACCCGGTGGTGCTGAGGGTTGAGGTGCTGGACACCACACCTCACGCAATGACGGTGACCTGAGTTCAGGAATGAGCTCGGGCCATCAGGAGTCAGCAGGGGAAGAGAGAATTGAGCATCCAGAGGACAGCTCTCCTCTCCTGGATAAGGTGGGTGTATGACTCCCCAGCACTAGTGATGCCCAGCAGAGGCTGGGGGTGTAACAGCCAGGGGATCACACTGACGTTGAGTGGGAGCAACAACGGACATCCATGGAAGGGGCACAGGAGCATGTTCAGCCCATGCTGGACATCATTGCATGTCTGTGCTCCTGGAGCAGAAGAACTCGTGCTAATGAACACGGAAAAATACCTGTTGGCTGGGAGGAAGACATCACCTGCCTCCACCTCCAACCCTGGACTCTGCCCACTGGATCTCATCTAGCCCTCCACCTTCACCCGAGGAGTATCAGAAGAGGTAGCACCAAGGAGCAGAAAACGGTCCCGCTCCAGGGGGCGTGGACCAGGGGACTCTCCAGAGGTGTGTTGTGGGTGGAGGGGGAAATCAAGAATACAGCATGGGAGAGTCTCAGAAGGAGGGGAACATGCAGGACGACTGATGAGGCCCCAGCCAGCGGCAATAGGAGGGAAAAATAGTTGTAAAAAAAAAAAAAAAAGAAGAAGCAGTAGTCTGAGCAATATTAATGCCAGCTAAATAATTTCTGTACAAAGTAAAGAAGAGTACTCCCAATCAAAATGAATCCGAATTTAAACCATTCCAGGTGTATTTGAAACAAAGACCTAGAAACATGGAATTCTGCTCACTGCAGAAGGCTTTGCAGACTATCAAGTCATTGTTCACTCCCTATACCCCCTTCCCCTTCCCACCCCACTTGCCAGGAGATGCCTACAGTACTTATCAAAGGACTCTTACATCTCAATCTTCTTCACACTTTGACCCTAGAGGAACTGCCACTCCTGCTCACTGTGACTCCTCCAATGATGTTTACTGTATAAACTTTAGCCCATTACCTAATGTCCATATATCTGTATCCATGCAGTTGTATTTAAATGGCACTACCTCCTGTTGAACCTATTGTTATGTTCTGGTGCAAGTATAATTGTCACATGTGATAGTTATATGTTATTATGTTGTTATTATTACTATATAATTGTTATGTAAGTTCACTCAACCTGTTATGTCTTAATCCTGTTGACAATTGTTTTGCCCTAGGTCCATTTTGTAAAAGAGTTTGTCTCAATGATGTTCTGCCTGGCAAAATAAAGATTTTGATTGATTGATTGATTGATTGACTTATTCAACTGTTACCAATGACTCTTGTTTCCTGCGTTCAACTGCATGGTCTCTATACAATACCCTACCTAATAATCAACTCTTCCCTAACTTTGCTACCTCTAACCTAGTGATAATCAATATTGTAGATATTGATGTAAATATCAGAAATGTAATGTTTATATGTATCACTAGTGTCTTAGACCTAAACTATTAAAATCCTCTGCTGTTGTCGCTGTCCCCTGCAAAGCATTTGAAAATTAGGTGTCTCACCTAAATGTGTGGTGTCATAGGAAACAAAATAACTAAATAAGTAATATGCATCATTTGAAATTTCCCCACTATAATGAACAGCAACCATGTTGCCCTCCTATAGCTTTAATCTCTCAAAGGCTTTCAAGTAACCACTTATTCAGTAGCCTGTCTTAATCTGCCTTCTAGAGCCAATACAGCTAAATCGAGTTTTGGATGGTGATGTCACAGCAGTAAAAAATGACTTTAACAGCAAGTTTAAAAACACAAAGGAGTGAAGGGAGAAACTGTAGGCTGAAAAGTTCAGTGAAAAGGGGAATGAAAAAGAGAACAAGTACAGTCAGTGATCGGCCCGTGGCGCTGAGGTGAGGGCTGACGCCACACCTCGCACTGCGCGGCGACCCAGGTTCGAGGACAGACTCGGGTGGCCGGGGTTGGCGGGAAAGGAGATCGGCGTCGGATGCTCTCCTCCCTCAAGGACGTTACCATGAGCGATGCTCTGGTGCTTCATAGCAGTTGCAGCACGGCAGGGAAGGGATGGAGGCGGCTTCGCTTGTTGGAGCCGGGAAGGGGGGACGTCACGGCGCATGAGGGTCTGCATGCATAAGCACGCTACCACTCGGGGACGTACATCCCTAGCACAAGGTGTCCTAGGGGGAGTGGGGATGTAAGGGGAGAAAACCAGAAAATCCCCTCCGGCAGCCCTAGATGAAGGCCGCCCTAAGTCCACCCGGACCACCTATAGGACAGACCCCACTGTGCGAGGAGAGGAGGATGGGCACTCTAAGGGCAGATCCCTAAGGTAGGTACCGGGGGGACATGAGCGGACGGAAGGAGGGGACACCGGAGGTAGGAAGGAGGACGATAAAAACGAAAATAAAAAAAAAAAAAAAAAAAGAAGTGACTTGTGCCAGCAAGCCAGATCATGTCATAGCAGTGCTGTCATAAGAGTCACTTGTATGAAGTGTCAGTGTTGATTTGTGGGGTGTGCCCAAGGAAACTCGGCATTTGCTGCATTTACCTGAACATACAGCACAGTGGAATCCTAGTAATCTGAACCAGCAAGGAGATATTAGTTTGTTTCTGATAATCAGGGGCTTTGCATTCATCTCTCCATATCTCTCCTGCTGCAGATCAGTTGGTAAATATTACTACTGTACTTGTATACTTTTTAATGTTTCATAGTTTACTGATCAATTTAAAGTTCTCTTTAGCTGCCTTACTTGGTTGGTACATAGTACATGCTCTCATTCCTTGAAACTACTGCCATGGGTCACATTGTGCTCCTCTGATGGAGTATGTCTTCAGCTAGTACTTTTATCTCTCGTGTGTTCTGGTGCCAAGTTAGAATTCTGTGTTCAGAAGGAAGTCAAAGTTCCATTTTAGTGCAAGAACCTCAGTCTGGCTAGTTTTGCATTGACAGTGCGTAATGTGTTATGTATGATGATTTTTACTCTCTCATTTGGGGTTAATTTAGTTAGTGTTCTCATCTGTTTTACCTCCAAAGTTTAGTAGGGCAGTGCAATCACAAATTGAAGGGTCTGAAGCATTCAGAAAACCAGAAGGTTTAGTTTTATGTATGTAGCCCACTGCCATCTCTCTCTCTCTCTCTCTCTCTCTCTCTGTATTTGGCTATCCAAGAGTTATTAGCTCTCCTATAAGAGCTATTAGTGGATTAAGATCCCAATATGTCCCTTCCCCAGATATAATGATCACACCAGTGTGTGGATTTAATGGCTGCAGCCATATATTTATTGTATGTTCACACAGGTACAGTGAGTCATATGCAATAAGTAGTCTGATCTGGGAAACCCCACTCTTGACTGTGCATTCCCCCAAGTTCCCTTCCTACTCACATGTAGGAGAGAGAGGGGTGATGTGCTTCTCCAAAGGTCTCAGGGAGGACGAGGCAGGAGCCACCACCTTCCATGCTCAGCAAAGCCTTGCGATCTCTCCTCTCTCCTCTCTCCTCCACCATGAGTCAAAAGCAAGCTATCCAGGCAATGCCCCTCCCCTTCCAGAGCCAGCTCTGGTTGTTCAGCTCAGCAGTGTGACACCTGGCAGACTCAGACTCCCCACCCACTTACAATGGCTATGACAAGGCCCCCTACTCTCAACCCTTTTTCCTAAGCACCCAGTGCCCAACCCCAATAAGGAGAAAACCTGTAAAAAAATCCTGATTACAAGGAACCAACTGAGGAAATTTCTTCATAACCCCTGCAGCGATCCTTGGTGAACAGGGCTGCATCCATTGTGTTCTTCATCTTTTCCCCATTATTGTAGGGTACAAGAGGAACAAGAACAGAAGATGTAGAAAGAGAAGAGTTGAGAAGGCAAGGCACAAAGAGAGTAGCAAGGGATGGGAGGGAGAGTGAGGGAAGTTTCAAGTGGCAGCAAAGGCAGGAAGGTAGGAAGGGGGTTGCAAGCAGAGTAGGAGCAAAGTATGGAAAGCCATGTGTGCCAGAGGCAGACATGGATCTTGTGATCATAACTGAGTTGTTAAGCTCAGGGAGCCTTGATGGGAACATCGCTATACTAAGCTATACTGAGTTCAAAAGGGGTAGGGAAGGAAGGAAGGGAGGAGAGGTTGTGCTGCATGTGAGGGAGGGTAACAGAGTGATTGAAATGCAAGGGAACCTAGGGGTAAAGGATGGACTACAGGTGCTATGGGTCACCCTGGAGATTAGAGCCCAAGCTTCTAGTGACACTGGGGTGATATACAGACATCCAGCACAGGAAGAAAACTTGGATAAAGCACTGGGGGAAGCCATCAGCATGATGGCAGAAAGGGGAAGGTGCTGCTTGTGTGGGACTTCAATCTGCTGGATGTAGATTAGTCTCCCAGCCAGCCTCAGCTAGAAGCAGGGCCATCCTTGACTCCTTGCAGGGGGCATTTCTTAGGCAACTAGTCAAAAAGCTCACTTGAGATGAGGCAATACTGGACCTGGTGCTCACAAACAGAGGTAGTATTGCAGATATCAAGGTAGGATGCCACCTGGGGACCAGTGATCACTGTACAGTGTGGTTTAACTTAAGGACAGTGGAAGAGAAAAAACACACCGTGACAAGGGTCCTGGATTTCAGGAGGGCAGATTAAGAAATAAAATGGGTGAATGCCTCAGAGATGACCTTGTGGGAGGATTACCAGTGGGTGGACAAACAATGGGGCAAATTAAGAGATGTCAGAGTGAAGAAAACAAATCTCTGTGTTAAGGGAGTGAGCAAAAACATGAGGAAAAAGAGACCACTATGGTTCTCGAGGGAAGTGGCTGTGATGGTAAAGGCTAAACAGGTGGCATTCAGGAAGTACAAGGAGAAGCAGAGGGAAGAGAAGGGGAAATGTATCAGGAAAAGCATAAGGAAGCAGAGAAGGTGGTGAGAGGCAAAGTTGATGCCAAGAGAGGAAAACGTAGCCAAAGTGGTAGTTAAAGGGGACAAGACCTTCTCAGATATACAAGCAAAAAAGGGAGACAAGGGGAGGGATTTTGAGGATAAGAAGGGCAGAAGGGCAGGGGAAGACTGTGCAGAGGAGGGTCAGGAAAAAGCAGATGGCCTGAATAGATACTTCTCAGTTTTCACAGTGAAAGGAAATGGGGATGGACCACATAGAAACAACAGGAACACTGGGGGGAGAGAGGTGGACATGAGTCCCTTCACAGAAGAAAGAGTCCTGAGAGAACTTGCAGATCTGAAAGTGGATACTGCTATAGGGCCAGATGGGGTATAGCTAATGGTGTTGAGGGATCTCAGGGAGGTCCTGACAGCATCTCTGGCAGCCCTATGCAGCAACTCACTGAAAACAGAAGTGGTTCCAGACAATTGAAGGAGGGCAGATGTAGTCCTGCTTTATAAATCAGCACAAGCTCTCCCCATGGGTTAGCAGCAGCGAGGGCCAGACTACTCAGTCCCTCAGCAGAGCAGCCGAATTCAAATACCACCCCAAGTTCAGCACAAGCTCCCACCATGGGTGGACGGTCGCGAGGACCAGACTACTTGGTCACTCCCCAGAGCAGAGCTGCTGAATTCAAACACCACCCCGAGTTCAGCACAAGCTCCCCCCATGGGTGGATGGTCACGAGGGCCAGCACTGTCCCTCCCCAGAGCAGAGCCTCCAAATTCAAACACCACCCCAAGTTCAACACAAGCTCCTCCAGTGGGTGGACAGTCGCAAGGGCCAGACTACTCAGTCCCTCCCCAGAGCAGAGCAACCGAATTCAAGCACCATCCCAAGTTCAGGTATGAAAAGAGACACTGCAGTGCTCCAACTGCTCCAACGGATAAGGCTTTGGCACCATATTCAAACAAAGGACTGCCACATAACTTCCCTCTGTTTTTACTCGACAGACAAATGCTGATCATTTTTGCCACTGTGATTTTTGTTCTCTTTCTCCCAATGTACTGCTTTACAACTTATAATCGCTGTGTACTTTAATTTCTCCAAAGACTTCTTTAGTGGCCTGAATAATTTGTTTCCTTTCCCAATGTTCTGTATGCTTTAAATCTATTTTTTGATGAGTACTTTAACTGCCTTCAACACTTTTTTAAAAAGCCTGTATAATTAGTTTTCTTTCTCTAGGCTATGTACTGCTTTTAAACTTTTTGATGAGTACTTAAGGAGTTTTAATTTATTATGTAACCTGGTAATTTCACTTTCCTACAGCGCTACATTTACTGTTAAACTACAGTATTGCTTAAGCATTTTAATGTTATTAATTGCTTTCTTGTTGCATTAGAAACTTCAGACTTTAAGCTGGGACATACTATATTTGGGCTTAAAACTAGGCACAATTTCTGCAGGCTTTCAGACTGCTCTCCTCTTATCTTACTCTGACCCCCCCCCCATATTTTTCTCACAAACCCCTCCCTCTACACCTGCCTTATCTGTCTTTCCTGTTGTTCTTTTCACCACAGCACAAGCTCCCTCATGGGTAGATGGTCGCGAGGGCCAGACTACTCAGTCCCTCCCCAGAGCAAAGCCGGCGAATTCAAACACCACCCCAAGTTCAGGTACAAAAAGAGATGCTGCAGTGCTCCAACTGCTCCAATGTATATGGAAGCCCTGCCCACGCTCCGCATCGGCTACCCCACCATCCCCACCACCACCACCTTTAGTGACCTTCCACATATATAGCAAGGGTCACATGGTGCACAAAAACCTATCAGCTCATTCTCCCATTAGCAGGTTATCTTCTCCTTCCACTAGGGGATGCTCCATATCTGGTAACTGATTCCCTGTTGCAATGGGTTCTCCCTTATACTGCTCAACTATGCTGACAACTCTAGTACTTTTCTCACTTATGGCTCTCTTGGTGTTGCTCCCTCCCGCCTCTTGCCCAGCAATGCAGGACTGTAAGCCTTCGCCCTCAACCCCAACCATCTGTTCAACTCCAGCCGTCACATCCTCTGCAGGCCTACCCCCCCCAAGACTCATCCACTTTACCTTGTCTCGGGGTCCACCATCCTCCGGCCTTCATGCCACACAGGCCAAATAGCCCATCCCAGCTGCGCTTACTAAGCCAGCAGCAATCAATAACCGTAAGCTCCTGTGGGCATGGCCCATAACCAAACTTTTGATTTTCTTCCTGTTTCTTACATCTGGGAACATCGAGCAAAACCCGAGTCCCATCCCTCACATGCTAGCTCCTCCAACCCCACCTTACAACTTCCTAGAGGGCAGAAACTGGTCCACCTTGATATTTGTAGCCTGTTGCTCAAGCTCACCCTCCTACAGCCAACCATCCTTTCCCTTCAACCGGACATACTGATTATCTCAGAGACCTGGCTAAAACCACACAATAAAGACTCCAAAGTCACTATCCTGGGTTATACTATTATTTATCATGATGGACCTGGTGGAAAAAGAGGAGGTAGCATTGCCGTGTATGTCGTGTCAGCACTCCAGTTCACCCAAGTCACACTACCTATGCCTGCATAGACCATTGACTCACTACTGATAAAGCTATATCTCCCCCACACAGCTCCCCTTTTCATTGCAGGCTCCTACTGTACACCTGTCACACCCCTGCCAGCCATCTTAGAACACCTTGGCACCCGAAAATCCCTGTCCACTGGGGGTGAGCTACACATCCTTGGATATTTCAACTTGAACTGGCTCGCCAACGCAAATGCCAAACTTTGTAACAGTAACTGCCCTTAATCTGTCCCAGATGATCACTGAGCCCACTCACTTGAACCACAAATCCCTAAATCATTCACTCCATGACTGGTCCCTCACCTCCCACCCACACAGGATACTTGCCTCAGGCCTCTTACTGGGCATCCTAAGTGACCACCACATGACGTATATGGTAAGGAAAATTTTCAGGCATAAGCGTACCCCCCCTCACATCCTCAAGACCAGGTCCTACAAATCCGTTGACCCCCCCTCCCTCCTACATGACCTGGCCTCCACCGATTGGTCACCCATCCACCAGGTCACCTTCCTGGACTCCTCCCTGGAAGGGTTCAAAACCAGGTTCCTATCTGTCTGGGACTTCTACATCCCTCTCAGATGGTCCAAGGTAAGAGGGGATGACCTCCCCTGGATTACAGCATACATCATTGCTAATCTCAGAGCAAGGGCCCTAGCATGGAAATCTTTTAAGGTCTCTGGATCTTTGTAACACATGCACAAGATTAATCTGCCAGACCAAAGCCAAGTACTTCAAAACAGCCTTGCACATACATGTAAGCCACCCTGCAACATTCTGGAAGGTGGTCAAATCGTTTTTCTCCCTTCCCTCCTCCCAGCCCCAACACCCACCTTAAACATAGGTGGTTCCACTGTCAACAACCCTCCAGCTGTGGCCTCTGCATTCAACACCTTCTTCACTAATTGTACCTTGATGCTGCTGCTGCTGTCTGTCCTCGCTCCCCAAGTCCCCCTCCTCCTCCTCCCCCTGCCTTCCCCATCCACCCCCGCTCAAGCCCCTCCACCCACCTCCGACTTCTCCCTCTGCCTTGTCACCCGGCTAGAGGTACGAATCACCCTGCTTGCTCTCAATCCATCCAAGAGTAAATGCCCCTCTGGTATAGATGCTAAAATGTTGTACCTATCAGCTCCTGCCATCACCACCCCACTGGCAGCTATCTACAATTTATCTTTCTCTCTAACTGCCATCCATTCTGAGTGGAAGTATGCCACTGTCATCCCACTTCCTAAAGGTGGCCATCCCTCTGCCTCTGGCAACCTCTGCCCCATTTCCCCTCCTCCTTATACTGACTAAGATCCAGGAACACCTTGTCCTCTCCCAACTCTCATCCTTCCTCAACTCTTCCTCCTTCTTCATGCCTTACCAGTCTGACTTCAGGAAGTCCCACTCCACCACCACCTCCTTGCTGAGGCTCACCAATTCCGTCTCCACCATGGACAAAGGCCATATCTGAGGACTTATAAAGTTTGAGAAGCCTCCTAGAACTATTCTTCACCTAATTGGAGACTGTAGTGGCTAAGACCAACCTGTGCTGTGATTGAAGTCATGGTGCTTGAGCTTTTGCATTTGTAGCTCCTACCCAGTGGAACTCTCTACCTCATTGGGTGAGAGAGTGCTTGACCATCCAGAGCTTTAAATCAGCTCTCAAAGCCCACCTTTTTAGCCTGGCTTTTCCTGAGGACCATGACTGACTAATATTTTTACATGGAGAATGTTAATGATTTTAACATTTGACAAAAATGTCATTACATTATTAATTTTATGTTTTTAATGGTCCATATATGTGTATATATGTCTGACTGATGTATAAGCACCTTGATCGCTGGAAAGGTGCTTTTTATAATCAAATTTGCTTTGCTTGCTTTGCTTTGTTTTTAAAGCAGGGCTTTGCACAGTTCCACAAAAAAGCAGTCCTTGGGAGCGTGGCTAGACGGAACCCACTCCTGAGAAAAGCCCACATAATAGCATGCCTGGAGTTTGCAAGAAGGCACGTGGCAGACTCTGAGACCATGTGGCAAAAGATTCTCTGGGTCTGATGAAACAAAAATTTAACTCTTTGGACTGAATGCAAAGCGCTATGCCTGGCGCAAACTGAACACAGCTCATCACCCGTGTAACACCATCCCTACCATGAAGCATGGTGATGGCAGCATCATGTTATGGGGATGCTTTTCAGTGGCAGAGACTGGGGCACTTGTCAGGATAGAAGGAGCAATGAATGGAGCCAAATACAGGCACATCCTTGAGGAGAACCTGCATCAGTCTGCAATAGACCTTGGACTGGGACGAAGATTTACGTTCCAACAGGACAACGACCCCAAGCATACAGCCAAAGCAACACTGGAGTGGCTTCAGAACAAGAAGGTGAATGTTCTTGAGTGGCCCAGCCAAAGCCCAGACTTGAATCCCATTGAGAATCTGTAGAAAGACTTAAAGATTGCGGTTCACCGACGCTCCCCATCCAACTTGACAGAGCTTGAGCAAATCTGCAAGGAAGAATGGTCGAAAATCCCCAAATCTAGATGTGCAAAGCTGATATAGACATACCCAAGAGGACTCAAAGCTGTAATTGCTGCCAAAGGTGCTTCTACAAAGTATTGACTCGGGGGGGGGTGAATACTTAAGTAAACAAGATATTTCAGTTTTTAATGTTTCATAAATTTTTGTTACACAATACAAATATTTTTGCCCCTTTAAATTGTTGAGCATGCTGTGTGAATTAAAGGGGGAAAAAATCAATTCAATGCATTAAAATTCTGGTAGTAACACAACAAAATGTGACAAAATCCAAGGGGGTGAAAACTTTCTGAAGGCACTGTATGCACCAAAGTTGAAAAAACCCTATTTATGCCATTATACAGCTTACCGGCATTTCTTCAGTTCACGATCGGCTTTGAAGAGTGTAGACGTGTTCCCGGTCCACTGAAGATTGTCGCACTGGGCTCTAAAGGTAAGTATGGGGTTAGGGGGTGGTGTGGGGAGGTAGGATGCGCAGAGGGTGGGTGCAGGTTGGCGGCAGGGCCACGGACTCAACAAGGGACCGTTTTCTGTTTTACAGAGTTTAAAAAAAGGAAAAACATTGCGGGATGATTTTTCTTTTACAGGAACATTTGGCATGCTGGGGTGGGCTCCCAGCATGCCACCTGAGTGTTTTTCTTGAGGGGGGGCTGTAGCTGATGGGGGAAAAAAGATACATTCTGACCTTGCTTGCTCAGTTGAGGGGGTGAGCATTAGGGTTAACAACACCAAGGAAGATCCCACCATTGATTTACCAATACTAGGATGACCCAAATCCCTAATGTTTTTCATTTACCTACTTTGTATGCTTTGCATTCTTCAACCCTGATGTCTGCATCAACGTAGTTTTTTTTTTATTAATTTCCCTTCTTTTTCTTATAATAAAATCATATACTGATTCACACAGGTCTCTTCAGAAAATGAAAAATATACAATACTAGAGACAATCCTGACCCAGTGCATGGCCCATCTGGCCTTGACACGTATATCAATACCTTGTGAGGGAAGGCACCCTGGCCCACCAGAAGGTGTTGTGTGTGTGCCAGAATACGGCTCCATCTCTCCCAGCCTAGTGCTGCATGCTGCAGCACCTTCCCCACCAGCCCTAGCACATTAAACCAGCTCTCTGAGCTCACACCCAAAATCAGGTCACTGGTATGGGAAGACATTGGGGTACCTACTGGGCTAACGGACATCCCTACAAACAATGGGCCCTATGCTCAATTGGATGGGAATTACACACCAGAGATGCATATCCCACCAGCATAGCTCCACGGCCCCAAACAGCTGCAGGGTGCATGGTATTCACTACCGCATGTACCTGCAGGGCACCTATCCATGGCCCCTCCCCGCACAGACATGCAGAGGACATTTCTGTGGTCTGGGCACACATCCAATGGGATGCTCGGACCCGGTCCACTAACAGATCCCTTGCACCTATGGGATGTGGATGTTAACAGAGGCCATGAAGTGCGCTGTCAGCTTAGGGCAGGTGGATGCCCAGTCAGCCACTCCAGCCCTTCTTGTCATCCCATGGGCTGGAGTGGCATGTGAGGGAGGTCTGCAGTGCCCCCATGTCAGTGTCACGGCCAGTGGCAGCATCCTAGGGAGTGTGTATCTCTTACAGCTGGGTGTTACCCAATGTGAGGTGCACCCCCTATGCCAAGCACTCCACACCTCACCTTTGTGAATGGCATGGAGTGTGAGCATGCCCCCAACATGCCCCCACACACTCCGGCATGTTGCTATCTGCATGGCTGTGGGATTGGGTGCATAACTGTCACATGCACCCTCTGTGAATGCTGCACGGGGTCCACAGGATCCTGCACCATGGCATTCAGTCATAGCAATGCCAAAGGGCCCGGTGTACACAATGCATTGGCATTGTGCATAGGGTTCAATATTACCCCATAATTTGTTGTTGTTGTTGTGATATTCTGGCACCAGCATTTCAGCATAGTCTTTTTGTGAATCCTCTTTCTGAACATGATAGGTGTCATTTAATATCATACTATTCAAAACATAATTTTGTGCCAGCAGTGCAAAATCACATGTTGGCCACGGTTTTAAAAACAACAGTTGTCACATTCATGAGGTGGTGTGACAAAATGGCTATGCTGAACATTTGGGGTTTAAACATTGAAAATTACCAAGGTTATGAGTGTGTGTAAAAAAAATTACAATATACCTTCATAACTTTCTTGTTGTTTAATATTTTGACCCCATGACCCCAAACTTTCAATGTAGTCTTCTTATGATCCCACCTCATGAACCTGGTAGGTAAAAATCCCCACTAAAATATCATTTCATGATATAGGTGCAAAAACATGTTTCGGCCAGGATGTGAAAAACTATAGCAATAATGTTCACAAGTTGGTTTGAAAAAATGGCCATGTTGAACATTTTGGGTCAAAATATTGAGAATTACTAAAGTTATGAGAGTGCACAGCAAAATGTCAATGTAAGCTCATAGCTTGGTCATTTTTACATATTTTTTGTTTGCCTAAATTTTCAACATGGCCTTTTTGGGACTTCACCTCATGAACACTAGTGGTGAAATCATGCTAATTGGGCCTGAAAGGTGATTTCATGCATTGACTGCAAAATCACCTTCCAGGCCCAGTTTACATAATTTCACTACAAGTGTCCATGAGGTGGGTCCCAAAAAGTCCATGTTGAAAATGTGGTGGAACAAAATATGTAAAAAATGATCACGTTATGAAGAAAAGTTCAAAGCACAATAAAATACAGTATACGGCTCTTACCTGTTTTACTCAGTTCCCAGGCCAGCATTGAAGAGTGAAGACATGTATCCAGTCCAGAGAGGATCACAGCATTGTACCTCAGCTGCATAAGTATGGGGTAAGGGGGTGTGGGGTGCTGGGTTCTGAATGGGGGGGCAGGTTGGGGTGGGGTGGGGACAGCAACAGACAATGAGGGACCATTTTCTTTGTTTCAGAAAAAAACAGGACTTGTAGTACGTTTTTTTTTTTTACAGGGTCTGACTCTGGGGATTAGGTACCCCAGTGTTGGCATGACACTTGGGGGCACTGGCATTGGGCACCCAGTGTCCTGTAAAGCTAGGTTGGGGAAAGGGAGGTTGTCCAGTTCGACACCAAGGATTAGGCACGCCAGTGTCATACAGTTTGAATTGCAGTGTTTGAGGGGAAACGTAAGCGAAGGGAGGGAGGGAGAAGATATTTCCAGCACTGGAGATTGGGCATTCCAGTGTAAGCAAGTATAAAATAGGGGCATGAGGGGGCAGTACAGAGGGAGAAGGGAAATGAATCAGCACCAGGGGTGGAGACCACACTGTCATACTACATGATTAATTAAACTAGCACCAGGGATTGGGCACCCCAGTGTGCAGTTCATTTAAATAAAGCTACTTATGTGGCTAATGGCAGATGAGGCCACACACAGGCACCCACAGCATGCACAGCAGGGGCAGGGCTACACATTGACATAGCCCCATCCCTGCTGAATGAAAGGAAAGAGGATGATGTCATTACAGGGAGCCGCCCTGCAGGCTGACAAATGACAGGCTTCATAATAAGACAACATGACTTCATGTTGTCACAGAAATTCAGTTATCTTTAGAACGTTACTCCCTATCAGCGGGAACAAAGCCATTTCTGTGTTAGCTAACCAGGAAGTGCAGAGTTTAGTTTAGTTTATTGTCCTAGGAATTACTACCTTTGAGCCAGAGGCTCTTTTACAAAGGTTCCACGTCAATTAGGTACAGAACAAAAGGTTACATAGATAACACAACAATTTGTGTTGTGTCAAGAGCAAGAAAACATATACAAATATATATCAAATCATTTGTGCAAAGGACATGAGATGCCAATAATTACATTAGCAATGCAAAAAAGAGCTCATGCCATATTAGGAAAAATAAAAATAGGAAAAAAGTCCAGACAGAGAGGGTAAGAGAAAGGTGAGGGGAGTAGACAATAGCAGGAGAAATGGTTTCTCAAACATGTCTTTGTCAAGTATAGGACCAGGGTGGGTAATGAGAGATAAGAGGTTTAATCAGGGCAGTCACAGGAGCTGGAGGTGACAAGGTGAGAGTACAGCCTTGATTTGAAAGCACCTACAGAGGAAGAGGCAGTAATAGGAGTGCTGAGGGCATTTAGCTAGCTGGGGGCCACGATAGGCAAATGATCTTTGACCCTGAGAAGTCCGGCATCGGGGGACTTGGAGAGGCTGATGTTCTGATCTTCTGGTAAAATGGATGCTAGCGCTCGGGCATAACAGGTCTTGGATACAAGGTGGAGTGAGGCCCAAGGTGGATTTTTTCACCATCAGGCAGGTATGGTACTTTATCCGGTTTGAGAGTTGCAACCAACCTGTATCAGTGTAGAGTTCACATGTGTGAGTACGTCGATGTGCACCAGTGAGCAGACAACAGGCCTTATTTAGGGATGTTGTAACGTGACTAAGTGCTGTAGTAGTGGCAGATCCATAGATAACTAAGCCATAGTCAACGAGTGAGATGATAGAGGATTGAATGGCAATGTGCAGATTGGGTAAGGAGCTGTTGGTTCCGATACAGGAACCCAATTCACTGATTAATAGTTTTTGCTGTACTATCAATATGATTTGCAAAGGTTAGGCCTTGAGCAAAGATGATTCCAAGATATTTGAAAATTGGCACCAGTAATGGGTCTGTAGTATTTGTATGTAATAGGACCACAACCCCATTTGGAACTTGTTCTGAATTAATTCCCTTTTTATCTTGGGACCCTTGTGGTCTCTTTTATTGTTACTTTTGGTTGAATAACCTGGTCTTAAAACTTGATCTGTGCTATATCAGTATTTAGTTGTGTCCATACTAGCTGTCTTTTTACTTTTCATTTAGTTGGAAAAATGAAAAAAAAAAAAAACATCCTTTTTGCCTTTTTCCATATATATATACCTTCTCTCCCCCGACTACAAAAAGTCATTTGGTGTATTTTAAAGTACTATTAGAGTGGGTTCTCAGAATAGGGTTGCAACAGGTCGATATGGATAATGTTAATATTAGAGATATACGCAAACTACTAATGCAAGAAGGATCTATAAAACAATCTTTCAAATGCTACATGTATACACCAGATGTTCCTCCTATTAGCTTGCCTGATTTCCTATGTAACAAATGCCAGCCGATAAATATTATGATTACTTGGAATACCATACCGAGGAACGAATTAAAGCAAGCAAATGAAACTGCAAACATACAACAGTTTGTGAGTTCTGTGGAAACTGAGGAATTCCACTTAAATAGTTTAAATAACCCAAAAAGGAAACAAACCTAGGAACTAAATGACAGTTACTCTGATTTTTCACAAAACGTATGTCATCTAAACAAAGGTAGGGATGATACCCTAGGACAAGATAGTGCATGGTCACAAGTTACAGAAAGAAGAAAAAAGCAAAACCTGATACAAATGTGTTGTCACAGGTCTCAACAACTAATAGATAGATATTCCTTTCTACAAAATAAGGCAAACTTGAATGCTGAACAGAACAGTGTTACACTCCTAGAAAGATTAGTAATTGGTGATTCTATGATGAGATTTACTGACAGCCACATCTGTAAATTAGCTAGAGAAAATACAACAGTGTGTTGTCTCCCTGAGGCCAGAATTAAAGATGTAGCTAACGGCCTAGAGAAAATTACCCTACCTGACAAAGCTGTTGTATACTCCATGCTAGGACAAATGATGTTGACCGAGCTCATGAAAAAGATATCTGCTCTGATCTTCTGGATTTAGGTATCCAGCTAAATAAAAAAGGGCACCTGATGGCAATATTTGGTATGCTACCTATCCCAAGAGCTCATCTTAAAAAAAATCTTACTATTCAAAAAATTAACACCAGGCTGTTTAATATGTGCAAAAATAATGGATTGACATACATAAACAATTGGGAGTTATTTCATAACAAGAAAGAATTGTTTTCACAAGATGGTCTGCACCTTAAGAAAACTAGGGCTAGACTATTGGCTGAGAATCTGGATGAAACTCTAAATACACTGAGTTTAAACTAACTAATTTGGGGGAACTTCACCATGTCAATAACAAAATAAGACCCACCCCTACAAAAAGAAAAAGCAGACAATCAAACAATAATTAAACAATCTAACTGTCCTTTCATTCAATGCTAGGAGCATGAATAATAAAATTGATGAGCTATGTGCAATTATTAATACTAACCCATGTGATATTATTTCCATATGTGAAACATGGTGGACAGAAAAGTCAGATTGTTTGGGTGCACAACTGGGTGGTTACACCCTATATAGTCATAGTAGAGAAAATAAAAAAGGTGGCTGTATCACAATTTATGTCAAGAATAACATTAACTCTGCGGTCATTTCCTACATAGTTAAATCTGATCAATTCACCGCAGAAACCATGTGGATTAGAATCTGTGGAGGATATTCCTTATCCATAATATTTTGAACTATCTACCGTCCCCCCAGCATCCACCATAGATATAAATGAAAATATAATTGCAAAAATTGACGCTGCAGGGGAAATGGATGATTAAGTCATATTAGGAGATATACATTTGCCAGAAATAAACTGGTCAGATAATTTTGCAACTGGTGCTGAGGATAAAAATTTCTTGGATTGCTGTAATAGGCAGATCTGATACAGTACACTACAGAACCGACAAGAGGTCAAAATATTTTGGACATAGTTTTATGCTCAGCAAATTTAAGTATAACTAACTGTGTTGCAGGACCGCCAATCGGCAACAGTGATCACAGCACTAATACATTCCAAATTAAATATGATTATATTGCACTAGAAGGCCACACAGGCATTTTTCTTTATTATAAGGCAGAGAAGCTGATCGCAATGGCCACTGCCTCCTCGGCCGCCACCCGCCTAAACCAGCACCTTGTGGCCACCCTCCTGGACGTTAGCACCAGATTCCCTCTGAAGGGCTCTCTCCATGCCTGAATGGTGCACAAGCACCCGACAGGCAGATCACAACAGCCGCTGCCTCCTCGGCCGCTGCCTGCCTAAACCAGCACCTGGTGACCGCCCTCCTGGACGTTAGCACCGGATTCCCTCTGAAGGTACAGCCACTGAGTCTCTTTTCCTCCTTCATCCTGTTCTTTGAGCCAGCATAGCTCAGCGGCTCCCGATTGCTGCGGCAACCGAGCTCCTGTACTATGATTGGCCCGCCAGCACCCATGACCCAGCTGATTGGTCTGCTGTTTGTGCTGCACAAATTTGACTGTGTACAGACTCGCTGTTGCAGAGACATCGCTCACTGCACTGGTTTTTCTAGCTATCATAGCCTACCTGTCTTGTTCTAATCTAACCAGTATAGCACAATGTGCCCGGTAACCTTTGTGAAAACAGCCAGCCTGTATCTATTTTTGCTCAATTGTTAACCTGCATATTGAAGCTAGGTAGTACACAGCATAACCTACATATTGTAGACTGCTTGTTTACTTCATAAATACTTAATTATCTGACTACAGTTAGCTCTGCCAGCACAAATAATACTAAAGCTATCTATTACAGTCTGCATAATTATAATTATACCCCAATTTGTTATTTGTTATGCTAACATTCTGCCTGCTCAATCTGCATGCCTACTGTCTTGAGCTCTCAGACCATCTCCCTGCCTGCTCTTCTCTAACCCCCCCCCATACTCTCTAACTACTCGTACCTCTCCTAAGGTCTCTGCGCTCTTTCAGCTTATCCCCCGGCCTGCTCTTCTCTAAACCGCCTCTCTCTAACTACTCGAAAACACTCAAGAAAATTAAAAAAAAAAAAGAAAGAAAGAAAATGTATAGTTAAAGTTTCCCAGAGTCACTGAACTTGGCTCTCAGTCTCTCTCCTCCTCACCCTTGCTCTTAACCCAATTTTCCACCCCAGCAATCATCATAATACAGCTATTCATCACCACTTCTTCCCACCACTATTATTCACAGCTACCCCCCACCGCAATTACTGTTCACTGGCTGCTCGTTTAATTGCAGTCACCCCCACCCCCCGCTGGCGGTCTGCCGCCAGACTCCGGCCCCTTCTGACACTCAACCATCCCCGGTGTATTTAACTGTTCCTGTTGTTCATTCCCCTGGGCTTTCTCCATGCCTGAATGGTGCACAAACACCCAAGAGGTGTATAGCAATGGCAGCTGCCTCCTCAGCCGCCACCCACCTAAACAAGCACCTGGTGGCCGCCCTCTTGGAGGTTAGCACCAGATTCCCTCTGAAGGTACAGCCACTGAGTCTTTTTTCCTCCTTCATCCTGTTCTTTGAGCCAGCATAGCTCAGCAGCTCCCAATTGGTGTGGCAACCCAGCTCCTGTACTGTGATTGGCTCGCCAGCACCCACGACCCAGCCAATTGGTCTGCTGTTTGTGCTGCACAAATTTGACTGTGTACAGATTCACTGTTGCAGAGACACTGCTCACTGCACTGGTTTTATTCCCACCCCACCCTCCCAGGCCTCCATTAAATACACAATCACCCCACCCTCTCTAGTGTATCATCCATCTCATTGGCTTGAAGTGCTCTGAGCTCATTCACTAGCAACTGATTCTACTGTAACCTGTTATAGCACTCCTCCCTGCTCTATCTAGTACATTTTTCCCAGTGTTCACAGGTCATCCCAGCACCTGTCGCTGGATTTCAATTCATACTGCCCCCTATTATCACTAATTTGCCTTACATGTCATCACAAGCTACCTGACTTGCTTTATCTGTGCTCTCCCTACTTTAAAACAATACTCTGCCCATTGACGAAAACAGTGCGGTGACTGTAATCGACCCCAAACTGACCTATATTGATGGGCCACCAAACTCCACATCAGCACCAGGTCTCCTGCTGACTGATGTCCTCCAGACCACCGGATCTCCACCCCTGCTTTTTTCTGAGAAGCCACAATCTCACCCCACCCCCCACCATAACTACCATCCCTACAGTAGGCTGCTCAGCTCTATGACACCCCACCTGTTGTCACTCACCTCATTCCATCAAGCAACTCAGACACCTCGCTATCAGGTTAGCCTGGTTACTACTGATGCTCTCCAGCAATATCCATCCTAACCCAGGCCCAGGGCACAGTGACGCTAGGCCACCTGGAAATGATCATAAAATCTCTATTGCCTCTATCAACATCTGTAGCCTCCTGCCAAAACTTGGCCTACTCCAAGCCTGGGTTGTACAGCACAACCCTGATGTCTTGTCCATAACTGAATCATGGCTCACACCTAGGACCCCGGACAATCAAGTCATGCTTCACAGGTACACCCCTTTTCATCTTGATAGGCTAAGCAAAAGGGGTGGCAGCTGTATAATCTATATAAAAAATCACATCCAGGGCATAGCTCTTCCCCAAATCACTACGGGTAAAAATGTGTAGATACTCTCGGTGTGGCTTACCCTAGGCACCGTGGGCAAGGGCCTTACAATTGTTTCAGTTTATATCCCCCCCCCAGAGAGAGAACACCACAGGGTTTTCAGCTGTCCATGAACACCTTGCCTTTCTATGGTCTCATAATCTCCATGAACACCTTGCCTTTCTATGGTCTCATAGTGAAGTTATTGTCCTGGGGGACTTCAACATCAATTGGTTAGCGTCCGACTCTGCCACCTTCAAGGATGCAACCTCCTCTATCAACTACCACCAACTAGTTGACCAACCCACCTGAATAAATTCTAAAACAGGTACCAGTACCCTTTTAGACTGGGTACTAACAAATCGCCCAGAGCGAATCTCTGATCTAAAAGTCATCCCAGACTTCCTCAGTGACCACTCAGCCATCATCTTCCACTAGACCAACAAGGTCCCGAAACCTCCAGCAAAGGTTATAATATCCTGAGTGCTTAAACAAGGCCTGCATAGATCCTTCAAACAATACCTCCAGCAACTTAACTGGGCCCCTTCCTAACTACTAATGATGTTGATACGGCACTGGAAAATTTCATCAGAATTTTCAGTGGAGCCTGTGATATCTTTGCTCCCTTCACAAAAAGAAAAATCAAGGGGTCTCATAAATCCTGGGTTACCCCTCACCTCCTTGAGCTGATGCACACCTGAGATCAGCTTTGATATAAATATCAATCCACTCGTATGCCCCATGACATACAGTGTTATAAGATGGCACGTAATAACTGTACCCTTGCCATCCACCAGGCCAAAGCTAATAGTTACAAGTCCGAACTTAACTCTTCCTGGGGTGATGGATGTAGGTTCTGGAATAACATCCATGAAATCACCAGGAAATGTGATGCCTCTGAACCCACTATGCTGAATTTCGAAGGCTCCACCACACAAGACCCTAAAACCATCGCCAACATCTTTGTCAAAGCTTTCACAGACCTCAGCACGGTGCTCCCTCCCAAATTCCATAGTCCCACCAGTGTGTCTCATCAAACCGCCCCCCCCTTTCTACCTTAGAGTGATATCCAAAGCTGAGGCTAAAAAATACATCTCCAAAGTACTGGGGAAGTCTAGACATAGTACCGATGGCCTTGACCTTAAACTAATCTCCTTGACACTTGATGAATTGCTAACACCTCTAACCAGAATCATCAACCTGTTCCTCTACACAGGCACATTCCCAAAGCTTTGGAAAGCCACAGTCATAACCCCTATCTTCAAAGCAGGTAGTAAGACAAGTCATACCAACTACCGTCCAATTTCAATCCTCCTGCCTATCTCTAAAGCCCTTGAATGGATAGTCTACGATCAGCTAGTAGAGTACCTTGACAAATATCAGCTATGATGCCAGCAGCAAAATGTCTTCCGAAAACTCCACAATACCATCACAGCTCTACTGGAGTTCACGGGGTACATTCACGATGCCTTTGATCATGGGCACTTGGTGGGGGCAACCTTCATCGACCTCACCAAGGCCTTTAACACTGTCAACCATAGCCTCCTCTTGGCCCAGCTCGAGGCTATGGGGCTGTCCCATGACTCACTATCCTGGTTCCGGAGTTACGTCACAGGACGTTTACAATGTGTAAAAATTGCTAACACCCTCTCGGACCCTCAACTTGTATCCACCAGTGTCCCCCAGGGATCCATACTGGGCCCCCTTCTATTTAGCCTTTTCCTTAATGAGCTCCCTCAGGCCTGTCAGCACAAGATCCTCCTGTATGCAGATGATGCAGTAATCTACTCCAGCCACTCCGACCCTGTCACCCTGGTACAGTGCCTTCAACAGGACTTTAACAATGTTGACGATTGGTTTAGACAAGCTCTCCTGCTAGTCAATTACAAAAAACCAAAACTATGCTATTCGCCCCTGCCCATAACTGTCATAAGTCACACCCCATCAACATTCTTAGTAAACAAAACATGGCCTTAGAAACAGGCCAGCATTTCAAATATCTGCGACTCACTCTTGATAGCTCCATCTCATTCTCTGCTCATGTGGACAATGTCGCCACAACTGCTAACCGGAAGCTCGATCTACTATACAAACACTGTAGCTGCCTCGCTGATAATGCCCTTCAGCTTGCCATCACCAGCTCCATCCTCTCAACCATCGACTGTGGTCTTGCCATTTACAGTGCGGCACCTGACAGTACCCTTAAACAGCTTTCCACTACACTGAACAAAGCCTGCAGGCTAGCTCTAGGGGCTCTGCGCCTAACCTATACCTGTAAACTCTACCTGCAAACTGGATGGCTTAACCTGGTCGAGAGAACCAACTACCAAGTCTATCTTCTAGCCAAGAAAGCGATCCTCAGCCTGACATCTCCTAGATGCAGTTCCCTCCTGCACCAGTCTGAACCTACCAGGACTACTAGGGCATCTAACAATCACTCCCTCAAGGTACCCTTCCGCCGTACCTCACAAGGACAGAGATCCTTTAAATACAGAGCTCCGCTCTGGTTTGGGATGCTACCACACAAAGTTACTGCAATTAGCAAACTCGGTCTGTTCAAATAAGCACTCAAATCCTACCTAACTACCCAATAGAAATGCCACTGCTTCCCCTAACCTCCTCCCCTGAGACCTGCAATTGCCTACCCCAACACCTGCACTTACTTTGCTGTCCCGCCTGCATCTTCATCTGTCTTTGCCTCATCTCCTCATTTTCCCCTTCCCACCCCATACCACCTCTCCTAGTTCTCAGCGTATCCCACTTACCAACTCTCTGCTGCCCCCCCACCCACCAATAACCCAGTGACAAAGTAACCCCGGCTTGTGGTTACTGCCATATTCCTAAACCCTCTCTTTCTCTATCTATTTCCATTTCCTCTCAGAAAGGCCTACTGTGCTGATTAATAACCTTCATCACCTAAACAAACTCTCTGCACTTTCCCAGAAGTAGTACTGTAACTGTAACAATTGTTCTACTCAATGTGATTTGCTTCCCCATAGTTCTCTCTGTGTCCCCCCCCCGTTCCAGTAATGTACTGTGAATTTATTCTTTCCTTATGCCTGACGTGGAACCTTTGTAAATGAGTTTGAAGCTCAAAGGTTGTAATCCTAGACGTCAATAAACAATATTAACAACATTAAACTAACTTTAAGCAACAATAACTGGGATCTTTTATTAAATGGGAAAACTTCAGATTAAATGTGGACTATTATAAACAATGTTATTTTGATAACAAGTGAGAAATTCAACTTTAATTTAAAAAAAAAGAAGAAACAACTTATGGTGTCCAAAGTGTCTTAATACAAGAAAAATAAAACTTATTAACAAAAGGAACAGACTCTACAAAAAAAAAACTAAAGCTGGGAACCAGGGCAACTCATAATGCCTATAAAAGTGCAATCAGAACAGCAAAAAAAAAAGAGGTTGAATTAAAGCTGTCACAGAATGCAAAAAAGGACAATTATAAAGCATACTATGCATACATAAATTTATTTAAAAAAAGCTCCAAAATAAATTAGGCCCACTCTCACACAAAAGGACCATTATATCTGATGACGCTGACTATTCAATAGATATTTCTGCCAGGTTTAAGGAAAAAAAAGACAAACCAATTAATAAATTACCCTGTGATAGCACCAATACTCTTGAAATCAACACAGAAGAAATACAACAAGAATTAGTAAACTGAAATCTAATTCTTCTCCATGTCCTGATATGGTACCAGTACATATGATACAAATAATGTCAGATTTTCTAACACTACCATTAAAACATTTTTTTTTGAAGAATCTGTAAGTACAGGTACAATTCCTTTAGACTGGAAGATGGCATATGTGGCCCCAATTCACAAAAAGATAGAAAAAGCAAAACTTAGTAAGTCTAGACCCATCAGTTTAACTAATGTTATGTGCAAAGTACCCGAAAGCTTTGTTAAGGATAAACTAACTTCCTATACATAAAACTGCAATATTGATCAGTAGGTTTCAGTAAGGTAGGAGCTACACTACCAATCTGCTGTATTTTTACAAGAACATTAGTGCCTCACTGACAAAGGGATTCCATGTGACATTATTTAGATTTTAGCAAAGCTTTCGATGTCATACCACACTGGGCTATTGACCAAAAACTCCCACACTCTCAATATATAGAGGAAAATGGATGGGCTATTATCCATAACAAGCATGTGTAGCCATCAAGCGGTTTTCTATGGTGACCGTTTAAACCTCAAGAGTGCAGCGTGAGAGGTTTTGGTCACCATGATGACCATGAGATGGCTACTCACGCTTGTTGTGGATAGTGGCCCATACATTGTCTTTTATAGTGTATGGGCCACTATCACTATGAAAAAAAAAGTTAGTTTTCCTGGCTGAGACCTTACTCATTGTTGATTTCATTGGTGCCACTCTCCTGCAGTACCTTTCTCACTTCTACAGCCACTTCCTATCTGGCAACTCTTATCCAAATGCACATGCACGTGTGTGTTCTATGGTATTGTGCTGCAGTAACTACATAGCTAGTGCAGCATAACAGCTGTGATGACATTGCTACTGCAGCATAACAGCTCCATTATAGTTTTGGATTTCTATCCATAACAACATTCTTTCATATACTATAGACCCATTACTTATGAACTGGATTACTGCATGGCTATCCAACAGATGTTAGAGGGTACTAGTTAATGGGCAAACATCAAGTATGGGGGAGGTCACCAGTGGGGATCCCCAGTGATCAGTACTGGGTTCCATCTTATTTCAAATTTACATCATCAATCTAACCTTGAAACTGAACTGCTGGGCAACTAAATATGCTGACAACAAAAATAGGTAGACCATGCAGAAATTCTATAGAATCTGATTATCTCCAGCAGGATTTGGACTCAGTCTCTGAGTGGGTCAACAAATGGGAAATAAAGTCCAACACCAAAAAATGTTGTGTAGTGCACATGGGTAGAGATATCCACATGAAAAATTATACTTTGTGTGGGCTGCCGTTGAGTAAGACCACCTCTGAAAGAGACCTGGGAATTCTTGTATCTAATACCATGGGCACAGAAAAACAAACAAATGCTGCTATAAAAAAGTGTAACACCATAATCTGGTGTATTAAAAGAAACATAGTCACTAGGGACAAAAATGATTCATCACTATTATACTGGGCTTATGTACGACCACAACTGGAATACGCTTCACAGCTTTGGTTCCCTTTTAGAAAGAAAGAAAGAAAGAGATAAAATAGAAAAGGTTCAAAGAAAATGTGCTAAATGCTTTGCTGGTAAGAGAGATCTGGATTATCAGGATATGTTTTTACACCTTGGGCCAGATTTTCAAAGGCCAAAGAATGACACAGGGTGCTTGCATCAACAACAACTGATGCAAGGAGCAGGATGCATCAAACCTTGCACCAATTCTGATTTTCAAGCAGTGCTTGCATCAAAAACAGGTCTACATGCACTAGAGTGGCTTGCACTATGCTTGCACCAAAAAAATGCCTGCGCCATGTTGGAAAGGAAGCCTGCATCACCAAAATGATGCACAATCCCCTTATTTGGGATTTTCAAGGAATGTGAGTCCTGTCCTTGTGCCTAAGATGCATGTCACTGTTGGACCAGCCAGAGATGGTCTAAGAGACACTACAGCATATAAAGAGGTCCATAGCAGGTGATCATACCTAACTATGCTACTATTAAGGGCCAATATTCTCCTGCAGGGCTAGTTTAAA
This sequence comes from Neoceratodus forsteri, assembly GCA_016271365.2. Taxonomy (NCBI): domain Eukaryota; kingdom Metazoa; phylum Chordata; order Ceratodontiformes; family Ceratodontidae; genus Neoceratodus; species Neoceratodus forsteri. The sequence goes on from CM028131.1 coordinate 840,693,374, forward strand.
ACATTTTGGGGGCTTAGCCTTGGCCATTTCATCTGCCGTATATTTTTACTTAGCTTGCATCATTCTCGTCCTTTACATCATTTTGTACTCAACTTGCACCATTTTTTTTTTACTCAGCTTGCACAATTTTTTATACTCAGTTTGAGTCATTTTCATTCCTTGAGTCATTTTTAATTAACTTAAACCATTTTTTCGACTTGGCTTGCACCATTTTTTGACTCAGCTTGCACCATTTTGTTACTCAGTTTGCATCATTTTCATTCCTTGAGTCATGTTTTTTACTCATCTTATACCATTTTTGACTCAACAGGCATTATTTTATGCTGGTACAGCTTGCGTCATTCTCGTCCCTTGCATCATTTTGTTGACAGAGTGGACCTCTTGCACCAGTTCGGAGGACTTTGTCACAGAAAATGCTTTTCTTGTAAAATATGGTGCACAATAGTTGGCACACCTAGATCTGACACAAGCTGGTTGTTTGATGCAGCTTGCGTGGATCTAAGGACCCTTTGAAAATCCAGCCCCTTGACCTAATATCCTTAGAAACCAGGAGGATTAGATCAGATTTACCATTCATGTGTGATGTAATGCAAGATCCCATTCTTCTATGTGAACTGGGCATTACATTTTAGCAGGGAGCAATAGAAACCAGGGGACACCCGTTGCAGCTTAAAGGGATCAGATTCAAGCATAACCATCGGAAATATTTTTATACATCTAGGGTGGTTAATCCATGAAATGCATTACCTGAGGACATTATTTTAAGTAAAAGCAAGATAGAATTAAAAAAAGACTGGATAAGTACATCTTGTCAGGTGCAGCCCTTATTTATTTTAGGGAGTAAATGGGTAGGAACTCTCACAGGCAACACCCTCTCGCTCCTCACAAACCTCAGTATGAACGTTGATTTTTTTAAACTGTTCATGCTCACAAATGGAACAGTTTTTCTAAATTTAAAAACTACTGACATCTGGGACATAAAAACACAAAAGCATACACCTTGGGCCAAACTCTCTTGAGACCCGCAAGTTTTAGGTTTCAAATTTTCCTAGTTTTTTTTAGTTATAACTGAGCAAAAAATGGTCTAAATTTAGGTGATTCTTGGGAGTTTTTACCACTCTGTAACGTTGCCCCCAGTGAACTCAGTGCTACACAATTTTCAGGATCCAGTGATCCTGACACCCTCTTCATGCTTTCCACATATCATGTAAATCGATTGAATGGAGGCAATGTTATTAGGGTGCAGAAATTGGGCTTTAACATTAAAGTGCTTACTCAACCCTAACATACATGTGCTACCGTACATGTACAGTATATTCATTGCAAAAAACTTCCATTAATGCACTACTTAGGGTTAAATTGACAAAAGTAGGGAAATGTGGCATTAGGGTTTCCAACCCTAAAAACCACTCCCACCCTGTAGGCAGCAACAGGAAAAAACATTACTACTTGAGCTCTCCTGCATCTTTGCAAATCAGGCGTGGGGTGTGCCTCAGTATTGTTAACCCTAACGCTCACCCCATTCCATCATTAAAGAAGCTGAGATGTGTACAGTAGATGAGAATGGGGTACTACCATGTGATGTGTGTTTTCTAGGGAGCAAATGGCTCTACCTTTGTAGCACAGCCTTCTATTGGCTGTCAATCAGGTGTATGAAGGATTTTCAAAAAAAAATGGCAGCTCTGTCTCTCGTTTAGTGAGAGGACATGGGTGTGAGGATTAGACTTTTATTCCATAAGTAAAATATAAATATATGGTTGATCCTGCTTTTTGTTATGTTTGTTTGTTTGAATGCGCATATCTGGTTGATACTGCATTTTTAATTTTATCTGGTTGAGCTACTCGAGTCTGAGGTTCAGGTGTTTGTGTTGCTGCTACTACTGTTATCTGGTTGATCCTGCCATTTCTTTGGCTCATGTGCTTGTCTGTTGAACCTCTAGAGGTTCTCAAAATGTCATTGCACCACAGTAGGATACAACCATGTTCTATGACCTTTTGAACTGCGGTACAACAACATTTTGAAAGCCTGTAATTTCCATGCCTAACAATCTCTTGCCATATGTGCGAGAGAGAGAGAGAGAGAGAGAGAGATACAGTAGATAGATGGATGGATAGATAGATAGATAGATAGATAGATAGATAGATAGATAGATAGATGGATGGATGTTCTGAATGCTTTCATGCTTCACACAGGGGCAGAAGTGTGATGAAAGAAGAAGGTTAGGACTGATCCTGCAGGTTCTATGTAGAGTGGGAAATTTGTGAGATACACACCCAGACCTGTAGCTTGAAGCTTCAGATGGATCATTGTCACAGATGTGGAATTTGGCCTTGGTTCACAAGGCAAGGGGCCCTGGGAGGTGGATTGTTGATAAGGTTGCAATAAGCCTAATGCCATATTTTTCCTTTTTTTGTGGCTATGGAACCTTAATGATACATTAGCATAGCTTTTTGCAATGAATTTCCTTTTTTTTAAAATATACTTGTAACTTGTCATGAAACAGGACACATTAAACAGGAGATGAGTTCTAACTTACTTCATGCAGGGTTCTTTGGGTCCTGTGCAAAACAGCAGCTGAGTCCTAAATTGCTTTGCTCAGGGCCTGAAAATTCACAAAACATGAGTTTAGTCCTAATATGCCTCATCTGTTTAATATGCTTGTTCTGCCCTACACAAGCAGTGTATGAGCCCTAACATTCTTGACTACTTACTGTAGTACATTTTTTGCAATCATTTTGCTGCTTTAAACATTTTCTTCATGAAAGACTAAAAATAATTTTTGTGATGATTTTCATGTTTTTTGTTCATGTTTAGTGTAAACATTTTCTCAACAATTTCATTACTTTTCATTTATTTTGGACTTAGTAAAAATTTTTATGAAACTTTTCTTTTTCTTTTCATGTTACCAAAAACAGCATTATCAGCCATGTGTTTGCACTTGGTTCCTTCAAGTCTGTCTCAATAATTTCATTACAAAATCATGACTATTTTCTACTAAAACATGAAAATAACTGTTTTAATTAAAATACTAAGGGTAACTATTTTAGTTTAAAGTCAAGTAATGCATCTTGTTAGACTGTCCTCTGATTAACTACACAACTGTAACCCTTAAGAATTCAGTATTCTTATTTTTTTCAACTCTTTTTCTGGACTTAATTAGCATGTGCCTGATTAACTTTAAAACCTTATAACTTAAGAAACTACACATCACTCCATTTTCAACAAAAAGTCCCTATTTGCACAAGAGCAAAGTAACCCTTAAGTTTCAAAATTTTAATCAGTGTAGTTTTTAAACTATCCAAGCACAACAAAAAGCCCTGATTTGGGGGATGTTTGTGTAAATTCACAGATTAATAACCTCCAAATTGCCAAGCCGACTCCCACCAAGCTTGTTAAAGAATTACCCAATACCATTGTGAATGTGCACTTCAAAAGGCCTAGGGATTACAACTGCCAGGATATAAACAGTCAAAAATGCATTTTTTTCACACAATCAGCAACCCAACCCTAACACCAAGGTGCTACCATGCTTTTATAATATATGACTGATCTAATGCATTACACTGGGCCCTGCATGAACAAAGTTATGACTCATTTCCTGCATTGCACTGGGTCTTCTACGAAGAAAGTTGTGGCTTATGTCCTTCTTTGTTAGTTAAGTAGTGGCCTTCCTTTCTCAAATTCGGCACTTAAAAGTATAAAAACAAGTTATACAAATCGGACCCATTTTAGTCTATGGAGTACACCCCCACACCTTTCTTATACTGACATCACAAAATGCAAAAGTGTGGGGGCACGGCTCTGAATCAGGGAATGTTGCCATTTTAGATACCAGCTACATGAAGCTGTTTTATGAGTGTTTTTTTCTTAAAATATAGCGTACAACAAATGAAACTTTTCGGAGAAATGTCTAAAAAGGAGGGTAAGTTATAGCATATGTTGGGGGGAGAAATATCTATACTCGAAACCTGCTCTTTAAGTGACCATTAATAAGGAAACAAAATCACAATTCAGCCCAGGCTTAGCACACTCTGATGTAAAAATGACCATCTACAACTATGTAGGGGGGAAAACTATTCTGATAAACAGGCTGACTATTCCTATTATCGGGCTTAACAGTCATTGAAAGTAATGGACAACATTTGGGATATAAAAAATATGTTCTTATAAATGTGATGTTCTTATATCCAGTGTTCTTATATGTGGACTCCACTATAATTAATTTATTTATATATGGCCTTCAGCAGCTGCCCTGTTAGCAGAGCCCAGAACCTGTAGCCCTGTGGTCCATACACAGAGCAGTATCACACACATATTGTACCACATCTGTAGCAGACTTTGTGAGTGGCCAACAATTGTATCATCACACACATTGTGCCAGACCTATACCAGACTTTCTGAGTAGCTCACAACTGTATCATCACACACATTGTGCCATACATAGCGATTCTCACAGCAGCTGCAGCACACACATTGCTCCAGATCTGTAGCTTGCTTTGCATAATTCCCTAAAAAGCCATCTAGATTGTTTTTATTTTGAGACTAAATGCAAATAAAGCAGATGTTGCATCTCACAAAAATGGGTTTCCAAGTCACAAAAACAGGTTTATGAGTGAGGAAAACAAGCCACCAGCAACCTCATTTCATTAATATTTTAAAAACTACTGTTTTTTTTTCAGAACAACTGCACTTCAAGAATTAGACTTACACCCACCGTGTTAACCACACAAATTTCAAATTGCAGCTCCATGGTTTTTTCTATTTTCTATGCACATTTTCTCTTTTTTTACCCACTTTTGTGATTGCTAACACTCCTGAAAATGAGTTTGCAAGCCACAAAAAATGGGTTTATGTGTGACAAAAATAGGCCATGCTTTTGTGACACTTAGCCTTATTTCATTAACGTGTTAAAAATTAATTTGTTTCCTTTTTCGAAGACAACACTTGAAGAATCAATGTTACACCCTACTTTGTCAACCACACACATTTCAGACTTTAGCCCCATTTAATTTTTTTTTTGTTTGCTTTGTTTTTGAGTACAAAGTTTTCTTTTGGCCACTTGTGTGACTGCTACAGATTACAGTCTATAGGTCTTATTTCATACAAATTGATTTCAGGTAACAAAAATATGACCTCCCACTTGTGTAAAAAAAACCTTATCACAGATGTTGTGAATAGATGTACTCAGCATGCCAAAAAAATTGACTTATTTTTCTTAATAATTTAAGATCTATACATTTCTCCATTAAGCTACATGGAAAAGTATTATATTGGGCCTAATTCTAACTAACATGAACATTTTTGGTTTTAACTTTCAGCTGTTATGTGCTATGAGCAAACTATGTCTCAAAAAAACATATTTGTAACACATTTTCATCTTACTAAAACTGTCAAACTACTCAACCAACCATTGCCAGTATATAATTTAGGGATCCTGGAACAAACCAAAAGTGTGCCAAGTTTCAGGTTAATCCACCAAGGCACAACTGTTTTTATTAAAGTGCAAAAGTCATGGTTTAACATAGAAATGCCTTCTCAAGCCTAACTTTGAATTGAATTGTATAGTGGTTGAGGTAGCATTTGTGTCAAAAATTATGTTATAACAGCTTATATCTCTGCAACTTTAGCCAATAAGACTATGAAAACTGGCATGCATAGTCATAGTCCCCGGAACTAAGTTTTGACAATTTTGGTGAAAATCATTTTGGCAGTTTAAAAGTTATTAATTGTTATTAATTTGTAAATGTATGTAGAAATCCCCATTTTAGTTGTTTTGTTGTGGTCTCTGATAATGAAACAAATTGACAGTCAAATTATGAATCTTACAGGTCTATTAGATCCTGTTCTAAGGAAGTGCCTTTAGTTTAAAATTGAAATTTGTATTTCATTTTTAAGCTTCAAATGTTTAAAATTGTAAAATTCTCACATGAGCAGACTGATGGGTCATCCAAAAAGAGCTATGGCCTCAACTTGACTTAGCTAACTCGCATGACCAAGTTAAAATTATACCATTCAAGCACTGTGCTGCAGCAGTGAAGGACAAGGAGAGGTCTTGGTGCAGATGGTAAATTAAGCATTACAACAGCATTGGAAGTCTGTACAGGACTTTGACCACAAACTGGAGAGTGTGACCAATCAAATTGCCTCAGTGGAAGATAAACTGGAAGGGGAAGATTTCTATTCACAGCAAGCTGATGGTGATGCTAGGAAATCCATGTCTGCCACAGAGAAACTTGTTATGGAGAACCACCTACTTTGATCTCATCTGGATCACCTGAAAAATCAATGAGAGCCTGTAATGTTACAGGTGTTGATGCACCTGAAGAGACATCAAATTGAGACTTAAGATACTTTGCACAATACAGCATCACCTTTCATTTGCAGCTTCTGGAGGAAATGTTGCCATTGCGAGTGGCCAAAGTGTATGAAGTGATACCCCATAAAGTGTACAATGGTGAGGCTAAGCTGTGGACTAGCTTGATGATGTTAGCAGGGCTCTCAAAGAAGGAGGAGGTGACTGAGATGTCCTGACAGCTAGGAGTAATCCAGGTGGAGGGAATTCTGATTTTGATTTTTCCCTCTCTTAACTACTCAATTAGAATTCAGAGAAATGAGCTTGATAGCATCTGGTGGACATTCATAGACCTCTGCATAATGCACCAGCTGTTGATGCCTTCCCATTAGCAAGTTGAACTGGCCAGTCAAGTCTTCATTTCCACTGTCCCAGAGATGCTAGCAAAGTACTCCTGAACCTCTTTGATGAATGACCAGAGAGAGCAAAAGAGGACCCTATGGATTCTGGAAAAGTGGATTAGATTGCTTAAAACTATGGGATTGGACAACAAAATGAGCAAATGTCATTGAGAAGTTTGAATTTGTGGTTCATTTAATTTATTTTCTCAAATGCTTTTTAATGTGATTTGTAACATGGCAAGAAATGTAAGAGTATAATACCGCAATTGGATTCACCAAAACCCAACATGTGACCTAAAGTCAAATGGGTATTAATCCCTTAGTAATGCCCACTAGTGCATGTTAGTGAAGTCAGGGCTGCAGTAAACCAACAATTATTTTAGTTATTTATTTAATTTAATTTAAGTCTTTGGTAACCAGGTAAGTGCACTGATCCAGGGAACCACTTTCAGGCATGACCCAGGCCACACAGATGGCAGTTATACAGGTAGTGACAAGTTACACAATGAGTACAAGCCATGTGGATATACAGATATCATTGGTGAACAAAGTGGATATACAGATATCAACTGGTGAACAAAGAAAGTGACATAGGAAAGTAAAATTAATGACAAGCTGAAAAAAATCAGTACATCATGATAAACAACAATTATTATACAGATTAATTACAAAGGATAAGTGGCCAGTGCAAATTAATGCATGATGGAAAACAAACAAAGAAAAAAAAACATACAGAACAATAGCCAAGTGAGAGAGTCCAAAAAGTAGGGAGTGAGGGATGCAAGACAGGAGTCCAAAGAAATGAAAGAGGGCAGGGGAGGCCAAAGCGGCCCAAGAGGGAAAAGTCAGAAAGGTAGGGTAGTAGAGTAGTAGTAGATAACATTTATTTATACAGTGATAATACCATTAGGGCTATAAATGCCCTTTTCTCAAGGTGCACCTGTTTAAAGTGTCAAGTTACAATAACACAAAAAAACACAACAAGCAATACATATCCAAGCGTACAAATTTCCAGCAATAAAGGGATATTACACACTTCACAAAAAAGATAGTAATAACAAACAGACAATTCAATACTCATGTTAAATCACTACAACTATGATTCTTGTCAACATAAACACTTATCTTTGGTCTAGGGGGAGGGTTATACAAGCTAGCAACAGCATGTGGCATCATCAAGCAGCCAGGATTTGAGATGTGTCTTGAAAGTGGCATGAGAGTCCAAAGACAGATGGGCATGGGGATTCTGTTCCAGAGAGTGGGAGCAGCTACAGATAACACTCTGCTACCCATAGCTGAGGATCTTTTGGGATATTCTTGGGGGTGACTGGGGATGCACACAGACACCTCGAGGGAGTTCTGGTCTTGAGAAGAGACATATAAGGGGAGGCTTCACCATGCCTGATGGCTCTGTCCAGGAGGCAGTCCAGCCCATAATCAAATCTGCAGTGTAGTGGGAGCCAGCCAAGAGTCTGGTACAGGTGGCAGTGGTGAGTGGAATATGGTGTCAGGAGAGTGAAATGACATATGTTGCACATGGAGCATAGGTGCACACTCAAGGCTAAGGATGTGTTTGAGTAAACAGGGGAGCAGTAGTCAATCAAGGGTAGCAGATTGCATTGAGCAATGGTTAAAAGGGCTTCCCCAGTCAGGAGTGACTTTTTCCAATAAGCTGCACCAAGTTTCTGGTTAATATGGTGGATAACAGAGGAGATATGATCAGAAAAAGAGAGGGATGGGTTCAGGATAACTCTCAGATATTTTAAAGTTGGTACATTTTAAAGTACAGTGTCATCAATTAGAGCAGTAGTTGTCAACCTTTTTTGGTCAGGGGCCCCCCGGCCACCTTTTGGCCTTGTCAGGGACCCCCTACCAAAAACATGCATTTGTTATACTGCAGCGCAAAAAAACAACAGCAAGCGAATTGTATAAAACAATGTATTTTTTTAATAATATCTTTGCGATTATACAAAAAATATACAAATATACATTAATATTTATTACCACTTCTGTTCTGAAATTGTCACAAGCAAAAAAAAATACTTAAAAGTATTTGACAATTGTCAAAAAAAATGAATGTGCTGGGGGCAAATGTCAACTAACAGTAAATAAAACAAAAAATCACTTAGTAGTAATGGTACTTCTTTAACTGCTAGCTGCTGGGGAGGGGCTTAGTAGTCCAGTCTTTAAAAGCAGATTATCTGCTTTAAGCTTTATGCACTTTAAGCACTGTCCTTATCAGCAATCACCCCTGAAATCACTGCTGTAACACAGACCACAGAATAATAGCACATATATAGTGTACATACCCAGACAGATATCCATGAGTCCATGATTCATGAGGGAGAGACTGGATATACTGAAACTAGACAGTGAGAGGTGAGATGTGAGAGCTGAGAGAGGGGGAGAGAGCAGCAAGAGGAACCATGCACTTGGAGCATAAAGTTACGAGTATAGTATAATGTGCAGATGACACTAAGCTCCAAATCCAAATACCGTGTATAAATTAAGTGGGTGCCCAATCGAAGCAGCTGACTGAGACTGACTTATAAACAAAGATCTCACCCTTGCTGATCAGTGTAGGCAGATAGCCCTTGCAGCAAGCAGAAAGCGATAGTGAGAGGTGAGAGCTGAGAGCTGAGAGAGGGGAGTGAGCAGTGAGAGGAACCATGCACTTGGAGCATAAAGTTACGAGTGTTCAGGTGGCACTCATTGTCTCAGTAACTGTGTTGTGTATGAAGTTTGAATGAGCTGCAGATGGGGAAGTGATAGAAGGAGGCATATAGATACGAGAGAGAGAGACAGTCAGGGAGTTATTTAGTGTTTGAGCTTTTACCAACTTGCTTTCGATTGAAATTGCGATGGCAAATGTAAAAAATACCGTGCTTTGCATTTCAATTTACAGACTGTTCCGCGGACCCCCGGAATGCGCTAGCGGACCCCTTTTGGGCCGTGGACCCCCGGTTGAAAACTGCTGAATTACAGCCTGTTTTGTCACAGGTTGCACCAAATGGATCACGGTCAGGAGCGAGCTGCTGAAACGTACCCTCACTGCTGTATTTGTTGCATAATGTGTTTCAGAGCTGCTGCCGAAGTGATTCAACATCCACAAGCACCATTGTTTCCCACCCACCCAATGGACTTTGGGGACTAAAGCGGTCACTGTAAGTAACTTTCTGCAAATAAAATTAATACACTGTTGCCACATTTTCTGGGAAAGAAATTTGTAAATGTACATTTCCCCCACATTGCAGTAGTGTCATGCATCACCACGATGTAGCAATGGAGGGCAAAACATTAAAACTGTCATTAAGAACTAGCAAATCTTTACATTTTCCTCTGTTTCACAAGTTAATGTAATGTTGGTAAGCCTTATAAATTTTCTGACACTGCATTAATGTATGTCCAGTGTGCAACGTGCACGCGCATCGTTGTCAGACTTTTACAGCGTTTCAAAGAGACGAAAGTAAAGCATGGTTTCTGAAATAGAATTATTGGTTTTCTTCATTTTTCTTTCATTCTAAGTTATACAGTATTGTAACAATACTTACCTTGTACTTGCCATGTTACAAGCGCATTAAGCCACTCCAAAGTCGGGCTCTACTAGGTGTTTAGAGGCACTCAACCTGTGGCCTCTTGTCCCAACCCCTCCCCCATCCAGGCAATAATTCCCTAGTAGAGCCCTCCTTCATCATAGAATAACACTTACTTGTGGTCTAGTATGTCTGGGATCTGACTTCCGCTAGTTACATTGTTCCTCAAATTACCAATTTCTATAACTATTACAGTATTGCTGTGGGGATGAAAACGTTTAACACTTACATAGCTAAGTGTTTAAAATGGGGGTTCCTGCTTCTTGAGATCTTTCTCCCTGCCTGAGAATGAGTCTTTCAGTATGGGATGTGCAGTGCATTAAACTGTGTGGTACATAAAAAATGCATGCTATAATTACAAATGTTAGATGACTTTATATCATCTTTTATGTTTGACCTCATGTTCTGGATTTTTTGTTTAGAATTAACTGACTGAACATCATAACTGAATGTTTAATAGAGTATTAAATGTGGTGTTTATAAGTTAATAGGGTCTCCAAAGGAGTGTTTCATATGGTATAAGAGACTCAGCGCATAAGGTTTGGGTTAGAGGACCGTGGAGTGAAGCTGGATGTTTCTGTCTGTCCAAACCTCCTTAGAGGAGCCTCTTATGCTATGAGAGACATCACTCAGATCCCTATTATTTTAGAATAAATCAATGAAGTTTCAATAATTGAAGTCTTTTTTTATTTTACTATGCCATCCTCCATGGTACTGAAGTGAAGCACTGCCTCTTATTGCTCCTGTACAAGAACAAACTGTACGCATAGTAAGAGGTACAGTGGCTTTGCTTGCTGATTGACTAAAATCCTGTCAGTGGTGATACTGAGAACAACAGTAATTTCTGAGGTATCGCAGGAATCCCACAATCTGTTATACTTAAAACTAATGAACAGTTGAGACTTCCTGATAATTGAATTACCCCAGTGATGTACAATGCCTGTTATTTATTTATTCAAAATTGTTAACCAATAGGATGGTGATTGTGTGAATCCTTATTAATTACATGTGTGTCATATGATGTCAGCTATCCTTCTGAGATTACGTATATCATTCTTCATTTTGCAAAACATGAATAAAAAAAATTTTATTAACCAGTTACAAGGTCAATTTTCAAAAACAAGATGATTTCATAAAAGATTGGGAAAGCCATCTTTTAAACCTATTAGTAAAAAAAAAACAGCAAAACCAACTTTTAAAGGCCAGGCTTTTCTTCAACAATAGTAAAAAAACATTCAAAAGCAAGACCTTTTCATAAAAAATTTCAAAACATATATATATGTATGAGTTGAGTAGGGAGTTTAATGTTAAACTCCTAACTTTTCACCTTAATAACTTTACCCCCATTCATCTGAATTGCATGCAATTTTGCATGCATTGTCTGGGGGGCAAGATCTCTTGATTTGGCAAGTTTTGAAATGGTCAGATTCTGAGATTCAGACAGTGAAAAAATGTGGAAAATTGGGGGGGGGGCTTTCTTTGCTCTTACCTACAGCCCATACAGTTTGAAATGTATTCTGGCCTTTCAGGGTAGAAGGGGCTTGCCCTAGAAAGAGGCCTCTTTTAGGTTTGGTGAAAACATATTAATCAGTTCCTGAATTACAAGAATTTAACATTTCAGTGCTGAGCATGCTCAGTAGAGTCTTTTATTTACAGTATATGTCCAATATGAAAGAAGAATTGCCAGATCACAAAAAAGAATCTTCTTTCATAAGCCAAAATACTTTTTTTGTGAGAAAATATCATCTTTCATATGTCCAGCATCTTATCTTTTATTTTAAAAAAATTGACACCCCCTATAAATGATGCCTTAGAGAAACACAAACATAAATCTAGCTAAACGGGACCTGTTTAGCTCAGTTCTGAAGTTTTTTGTTTTTTTAAAAAAAAACACCCCTACATATGGTTTTAGAACAACCCTCAAAAACTTGGCAGAAGGGTTAGTGAGGCTGATATGAAAGAAATATGATTCTTTCATGAGCTTAGCAGTATAAGATCAGCAGCAAGACTTTCTTGTGTTTTGTAGCCACAGCTGGAGTGCTGTTGCTGGCTTGAGTGAGAGAGCCGTGACCCAGAGATTGCTGGATCATATGAAAGAACTATAGCTCTTTCATGAGGTCAAATTAAGAACTATTGTTCTGTGAGACAGGACTTTGGTGTAGCCAGAGATGAAGTGGTGCTGCCGGCTTCAGTGAGTGCAGTGAGCTGGTCATCACTGGATCTATCTATCTATCTATCTATCTAGCTAGCTAGCTAGCTAGCTAGCTATCTGTCTATCTCTTTGTTTGTTTTTTATATTTAATTCCCTCCCCCTTCCAGCTCAGCCAGCCCTCTCTTGTATTTCCCTTCATACTGCAATAATACAAAAATGGAACAGGGTGCCCACCCCTTGTAGCTCCTTCTCAACCCCCTTCCCTCCAGATTTCCCACCTCCCTCTAATTCATAGGTGGCAATACCAGGGTGTCCACCCCCCAATGCCACCGTAGATTAAAAGCTGACACTGGGATGCCCAGTTACCAGTGTCGGAGACAATAATATACTAAACAGGAAAAAAAGAAAACCATCCCTAGATATTTTTATTTTTATGTAAATTAACCAGTAAAAAAGAAAAGGTCTCTCACTGATCTGACCCCCCACACACCCAAATCTACCCACACACCTCCAAAACACACCCTTACTCATCTGAACATGTCCCAGATCCACTCTCCAACCAAAAACATATTTTGCTGCTTGAACCAGCAAATGTGATATGAGAAAATAAGGTAAGTCCAATTTTGTGTATTTCAATGGAGTTTGAACTTTTATTAACAACTTCAACATTTTTTAAATATTTTTATACCAGATTTTCAAAATAGGCTTCTTGGGACCCCACCTCATGAACAAGGGCAGTAAAACTTTTCAAATCTGGCCCAAAAGGTGATTTCACAGTCACTGTGCAAATTCACCTTTCAGGCAGGATTTGAAAATTTTCACTTACCAGATTCATGAGGCGGGGTCTCAAAAAGGCCATGTAGAAAATTTGGGGTCAGAATATAAAAAAAAACTGAGTTATCTGCATACATTGAAATTTTTCTACTTCCTCTCATAACGTTTGTCACTTTCAGTATTTTAACCTTAAATTTTCAACATTTAGCCATTGTTTCACACCACCTCATGAACATGACAGCTGTCATTTTTCAAATCCTGGCCAAAATGTGTTTTCACACCTGTGGCACAATATGTTCTTTCAATTCAATGCAATTAAATTTTTATTTTTATACTGGAAAGTATGTGAGCAAAAATGCCCATTTTCACAAATATCCAGTGGTACAGAAAATTGATACTACAGAGAAAAAGGTAAAACAAAATTTGCAAAATGTTACGGTATTTACAATATGAACAGTGTATATGATAGGATCATCTAGATTAGAAAAAAAATACAGAGCACACAACAAAAGAGCCAATAAACAGATGCAAATAAACCCTAAGGCAACTTAAGGGTTGGTGGACATTCAGGGGGGTTGCCTACTGGGGCAGGCACAAGTGGAGAATTGGAGGTGGTGGTCCTTGAGGGAGGAGGTGAATGAGCCAATTGAACTACAGACCTGACGTTCAGGGGGCAGTTTATTGTAAACCTTAGGGCCCTTGTATGTGATGGAGTTTTGTGCATGCTTGGTGCTGTAAAAAAGGGTGTCAAAGATATGACAGGTGGCCCCTCTTGTACTGTGTTTGGGAACCGATAAGGGAAAAAGGGAATTAACACTGAACAGCAGCAGGTTACGGTGAACTTTGTTTGGGAAAGACAGCATTTTAAGTTGGAACTTGCCTTCAAGGGTGAGCCAGTAGAGAGAGGCATAGAGGGTACAGTGATGGGTTATCCAGGGGAGGCCGGTCATGAAGCATGCAATATTATTGTATGTAGTCTTGAGTTTGGAGAAAAGGGATGTGTTGGTGGGGAGAGTAGACAATAGAGCCATAATCAAGGAGGGGCAGGAGAAGGGAACTGGTGAGACATTGTCTGGAGACAGGGATCAGGAACTTTCTGATTCTGTAAAAGAGACCTAGCCTCAAATGGATTTTCTTGATGAGGTTGGTAATATGGATATTGTAGATCAAGCAAGGGTCTAAGTACAGTACAAGGTATTTGAATTCGTAGACTTGTTCTATGATGTCACCAAGATTGTCTGAGAGGGATCTGCCCATGACTAGTGCTTTTCTTGGAGCAAGGAAGATCATAAAGTTGGTCTCCTTGGAGTTGAGAACCATGCATTTGGCAAAGAACCAAGTGTGTAGGTTCCTGAAGTCAACCTGTAAATTACTGAACATTGTATCCAGGTTAGTGTCACTGCAGTAGAGGGCCAGGTTGTCAGCATAAAGGACTAGTTGGGTGGTTTGGCAGATGAAAGGGAGGTTATTGATGAAGAGTGAGAACAGGAGCAGGCCCAGGATGGAGCTCTGTGGTACCCCATATTTAATCGGACATTCAGCATAAAAAATGTTCGTTAACATTAGTTTTCTGTGATCTGCCAGAGAGGTAGCTTCCAACCCATTTGACAACATTCTCAAATATGTGCAAGCCCTTAAGAGTGTCCAGGAGAAAGCCATGGTCGACCAGATTGAACACCTTGGTCAGGGCCATGAAGACAGAGCCTGTGTACTGGCCCTTATCACTTGCCTTGAGGATATCACTGGTGAACCTGACCAGGGTGGTTTTGGTGCTATGCCCAGATATGAAACCATGCTGGGCAACAGAGAGCAAGTTATGATGGTCAAGGAAGGTGGTGAGCTGGGTAGGAACAACTTTTTTCAATGATTTTGGAGAGGGGAACAAGGAGGGAGATGGGTCAGTAATTCCCTACTTCATTCCTTGACCCAGACTTGAACAATGGTTTGACGGTAGCAGTTTTCCAGGTGCTAGGGAACTAGCCAGAGCAAAGTGAGCAGTTAAGTATGTTGGTGATGGGGACTGCTAATGAATTAATGGCCAGTTTAAGGATTTTAAAGTCAGTTCAATCAGCCCTTTTGCTGGGTTTAGGGTTGTTACTTTGGATGAGCTTTATGATATCTGAGGGTTTTAGGACCCTAAAATAGAATCTTGGGCTGGGCTTGGACATAGTATTGGGGCAGAAGGGGTAGGGGGTGGATGGGGGGGAAGGGAGAGGAGGGAGAGGGTTTATATTTATCAAGATCACCAAAGAATAAGTTGAAAATGTTTGCTACTTCTGAGGGGTCATTGGTCTGCTTGCCACCATGGATAAAAGTCATAGGTTCTGTATTCTTATGTTTCCCAAGAAGTGAGTTGAGTTTAACCCAAAGTTGATGGGGGTTGGATGTTTCCCAGAGTTGTTTGTTATGGAAAAAGTCAATTTTGGTTTTTCTGATGACTTATTTGCACTTGTTTCTAGTGCTTTTTAGAAGGAGAGCTGGGCAGGCTCTCTGTGCTTGGTGTAACGAGCCCAGGCCTTGTCTCTGGTTCTCATCAATTTAATGATGTGGGATGATACCCACTCATTAACGCATCCCTAACCCTGATTTTTTTGAGAGGGGAGTATTTGTCATAAACACTGTTGAGGATGGTAAAGAATCTGTCAAGGATAGAGTCGAGGTTACCTGGTGCAGCATTGAATGACCAGTCAACTAGGCTGAGACTGTTTGTTATATTTTCAATGGAGTTATTTGTCCAGCGCCTAGAGAAGATGAACTTAGGGGTGGGTTTGGGGCATTGGGCTGACCGAAGACAGTAGATGGTGCAGTGATCACTGATGCAGTCTGGCAATACTCTGGAGTCGGTGATGCGGGAGGGGTTGGAGACAATGACCCAGTCGATTAGCGATTGAGTCACCATCTTATAATTTGACCTTGTGGGTGTGGAGATAAGCTGATGAAGGCCAAGGTTGGCAATGCAGGATTTGGCAGTGTTGGCTTGGCTGGAGAACCAATTTAAATTGATGTCCCTGAGAAGAACCCACTCCTTGTTAAGAGGGAGGGAGTGTTTGAGGCCTATCATGAACTTCAGGTCAGAGGCAGGGGTTCCTGGGGAGAGATAGGAGGTAGTGAGGGTGAGGGTTTTATATTGTCTGAGAAACATGTAAATTGAAAGGGTCACAAGATGGATGAAATCAGAGCTGAGATTGTGTTTGGTGAAAGAGAACTTGTTTGAAACAAAGAACATGCAGCTGCCCCCTTTTTTTCTGTCTGTCTATCCTGACAGAGGTGAATCTGCTGAGTTCGAACTCCCCGTCGGCAATTTTGTGAGAAAGCCAGGTTTCTGGGAGAGCAGTAACATCAAAGTCATTTACAGCTACCCAGGCCTGGAAAGTGTCTATTTTAGTTGGGAGACTCTGCATGTTCAGGTAGACCATACTAATGTTTTTCCCTTTATTAATGTGGGATGGAACAGGAAAGGGGTAGGGGTTACTTGGACCAGGGTTTGGATGGAAGGTTCTGGTGAGGAGTAGGAGGAGAATAAGGGTCCTGGAAAACCTCGTGATGAGGGGTGGTGACTTTGGTTTGTGGAGCCTTGAGCATTTAACTCGAGTGACAAATACAGTATATGCTTGGTAGAGAGCCAGGGATAGGAGAGGAGGAGGAAGAGTTTAGTGTCCTGATGAAGTAGTAAGAGAGAGAGCCAAGGGCAGTTGGAGAGTTTGAGAGGTAGTTGAGAGGTGAAGAGGCCAGGTGGAGGGGGGAGTGGTCTACAGGAGATGAAGTGCATGTGAAAGGAGGGGTGTATAGACCCCAAATAGATGAGGGTGAGGATTTGAAAATTTTATTTGCATAGTAGCCACAACCCTTGCCTTTCTCATGAACTAACTCCCTGTGAGCAGCACATCAAACAGTGGAGCTGTCCCTTTGACCATAAAAGTAAAAGTCTCAGCTTTGCATCATTAATAAAGTGGAAATGAAAGAAAATCTCTAAAAGGATCATCCAAAATATAAGACAGCATATTTTTTTACCTGCAGGAGACAAACACAAAAAAGTCTAAACTCTTTTTTTTTTTTTTTACACATTACTTTTTTGAACTGAAGTAGCCAATAAAGTTTGGACTCCCACAGAATACATCGATTATTCCATGAAGTAGCTCAAGATAAGCATGTTATCTGGTTTGAAATGTTGTTGTTATTGCCACTGTGCACTCTTGGCTGTGCCACTCATGCAAGTGTGGAATAACAACAACATTTCAAACCAGATAACATGCATTTATTCCTTTTTTTATTAAATTTTCTTATTTTACTATGTTTGGCCAGGAAAGACACACTAAACTGAGACTTGTTTCCATGTGTGTCCTGGTAGCACAGGGAAGTTAAGTGACTTGCTCACGGTCACACAATATGCAAGGGGTGAGCGTGGGATTCAAACACAGTCCTCCAGGTTTACAGCTCAGTGCTCTTAAGCACTATGATTTGTTACTTCCCAAAATGGGCGACCATGGGTGACGTGCATATCTGGAGCTACCTCATGAAATAATGTTTATTTATACAACAGGTGTGAAAATAAATTTGCCAAGATAAACATGTTATCTTGGTCAACATAAGCGAGATGAATGAAGCTGGTTACTGAGCATGCTCAGAAATTTATCTCACTCATTGTGGCCACATTGTGCATACTCAGAAATGTATTCTCACACATGAAGATAAATTTCTGAGCATGCTCAGCGACCAATTTCATTTATTTCTCCCCCCCAAGACATCACTGGAAATGAGTTTAATGGCTCATTAAACCTTTCCTGATAAAACTCTTTCAATAAAAAAGTAAACTGCGACATGCTGTGTGTTTTTTTGATTAAATACACAGTAGTCTAAGTAGTTTATATTGCTTTTTTCTTTTCTAGGTTTTTACCATTTCTATCATAAATCAACCTAATCACCTGGGGCTGGATTGTCAGCCCACCTGGGAACTGAGTCCCATGCCACAGCCACCACTGTGGGGTGAAATCTCCACACCTGTGGTCTTTGCATTTTCAGCCAGCACAGCTCCAGGGGATGTTACACCTAGTCCCACTGGCGGTAACATTTCCCACAGCTGCACCAAAAAAATGCCCGCAAGCTGTCATAAATCATAGAGCCAGACATAAATCAGTTCCACCTTTGAAAATACCACAACCGAGGGAAAAACTTTGGCTCCATAAAGTGGAGACCCCCTTGCAGCTGTTTTCTCCCACAGTTATGGGACTGACGGGGGCTCTGAAAATCTAGTTACAGTTGTATAAGTCAAATATGACATGGGCTGAATTAAGATATAATTTTTACTTCATTTGGGGGCAGTGGTCTATTACTATATCACTCATTGCTTCACCATTCATAAGATATTAACAGGTCGATCCACTCTCATGAAGACAAAAATGATATCTTAAGTCAGCCCATGTCATGTCCCCTATCTATCTATCTATCTATCTATCTATCTATCTATCTATCTATCTATCTATCTATCTATCTATCTATCTATCTATCTATCTTTCTATCGAGCTATCTATCGAGCTATTTTTGAATGTTCTTGGAAAAAGAATATCAATGCACCAGTTAGAGTTCAACTTGATGCCACAAAAGTAGAGAAATGTGATGTTAATATTTCCAACCCTAACTCCTCACTCTCACGCCAAAGCAGCAAAAGGAAAAAATATTAAGGTTTTGGGTCTCCAAAGTTTTGGTGCATCAGTGGTGGAGTCTTCATTGGGGTTGTCAGCCATAATGCTCACCCCTGTCCCTTAGCCCATTGCCTTCTGTCTGAAGTGCAAGGTGGAGCTTCAAGCCTGTGCCTCATACTGATACACTCTTCAAAGGCAGAGAAGTATGTCTTGCCACATGTTGTCAACAAAATCTGTTGTAGCTTTCTTTGGGGCCTTGCATGAAAAAAAGAGATCACATCTGACCTTGTTTGCTCAGGGCAGATTGGGAGCATTACAGTTGACAACCCCAAAGAAGTCCCAACCTCTAATTTTGCTTAGAGGTGGAGAGATAGGGTTTGAAACCTTAATGCCGCATTTCCCTACTTCTGCTGCATTAAGTTGAACCCTAGCAGGTATATTGATGCAGTTTTTTTTCCAAAGAATTAAACATTTTTTTGAGAGAGTGGAATTGTATCCTCATTCATGCAGGTCACTTTGGGACCTGCATGAACAGATGCAGACATGCATAGCCCTCTGGGACCTGCACCAAGGGACAATTCCATCCACCTATGAAACTGCAGGGCCCTGCACTTCTGTGCAGAAACAGAGGTCAAGAATTCATGGAGCTGTCTGGTGGGGTAAGGAGGTGCAGGGTCCTCTGGGTACTGTGCTTCTGTGTGGCTGTGGATAGAGATGCACAGTGCAAAAATTCCATCTGTCAGACAGTGCACAAGCCATCTGCCACCTGTGGTTGCAGAGACGCTGGGCCCTATGCCAAGAGAAGCATTTTCTTCACTATATGGTACCTAGGCCCATGCAGGCAGCTCTGCACCTTTCCTTCTCTGGCTGTGGGGTAGTGTCACATAACAGCACCATCCCCCAGCCTTGCCACATCCAACTGGTTCATTAAGCTCACCCTTTAACTCAGTTCACCAGCACGGGCTCACAAAGCACTATCCACTGGGGTGAAGGCTGGCACTACACATAATGTTTCTTAATGTTTTTTTTCTATTTTGACCCAAAATTTTCAAGATAGTAATTTTAAGACTACCATTATACACATGACATGTGGCAATTATAGTATATTAGCTAATATGTCATTTTCCACCACAAGTGTGAAAACATTTCATCCAGGATTTAAAATACATCACCTGTCACATTTATCAGGGGGTGTAACAGGATGGCTGTGTTTAAAGTCTGGAGTCAAAACATTGAAAATTAGCAAAGCTATGAGTGAATAATGAAATATTTCAATATTCACTCATAACTTGATCATTTTACCAGATTTGTACACACAATTTTCAACATAGCCTTCTTATTAAGCCACCATGAGTCCAGCAGGTGAACATTTTCAAATCCCAACTAAAATATAATTTTGTGCCACAGGTGCAAAAACACATTTCAGCCAGGATTTGAAAAATTACATTTGTCACATTCATGTTGTGTTGTGAAAACATGGCAATGAGAAAAATTGGAGGTCAAAATATTGAAAATGATCAACGTTATGAGCAAACATACAAATTTAAAATTACCAGCGTTATGAGTGAGCATATAAAAATTTGGCAGTACATGCAAAACTTTGTTCACTGACCTACGCAGCCAATATAGTGTTATGCTTGTGCAACTGTGTTAGTTTGGTTTTTGGCCATTCACACTCTATTCCAGAGGAATTACCACCCTGTAGGGTTACAAAAGGCAAGGAACCCTCAGAGAGGGTTCCACACCTAGAGGTGCCACAGAATGATTCCCGTGACTAAAGGTACCATAGGAATCCCAAAAAGGAGCGAGTGCTGCCACTGGAGGAGGAGGGGAGGATGGTGGGGCAAAGAAAAAATGCTTCACAGTGAGGCTGAGAGGACCTGCTTTTATAGCTCAGAAAGCGGGAGTGGCTGGCTGCTTGGCCACTAAACTCCAGGCAAAGCCTTTCCAATTCATTGACCCACATAGCCAGTATAGTGTTATGCTTGTGCAACTGTGTTAGTTTGGTTTTGGCCATTCACACTCTATTCCAGAGGAATTACCACCCTGTAGGGTTACGAGAGGCAAGGAACCCTCGGACAGGGTTCAACCCCTAGATGTGCCACGAGACAATTCCCGTGACTAAAGGTACCTTAGGAATCCCCAAAAGAAATGTATAATCATCCCCAAAGAAGGAGGCAACTCGAAGCATATGAGCAAGCAGTAACTGTGACATAGGAGCAGTATCTGTAACATAGTAGTAGAGAAACATACGCAGTTTGATAATGCAATGAGATGCTCAGCTGGATAACGTAATGACTGCCCAGGTTTGCATAGCATGATACTGATGGTTTGCATTGAGATTAGGGGATCCTCTAAGGAGAGAGGGAATGGAAGGACATCCCCCCACCTCCATCCAACAGCAGAACCTACCTAAAGTAACTAGGGGATACAACTATGCTAACTAAGTGTTATGACCTGAGGCAATGGAGGAGAGAAAAAAAAACTGAGGAGGAAATCTCTGGGAATCCAAGGCCTAGGTCGCCTTCCCTCCAGGCTTGGGATAGTTTATTTAGTGATGGCTCTGCAGCTGCAATTTGGATAACCCAATTAAAGGGAGATGGAAAATATTCCAATTTGGAGGAAGGCTCTCACTCAAACCCTCTAGCAGGAACGCCAGTGGAAGGTTGCAAGAAAACTCTGCAACAATACATGAATCCAAGGCACAGGAAGAGAGCAACCGCTGCTGAGGCACTCACCTGGCCTACCTGCCCTAAACTCAAACCAGGTGAACCAGAGGCAGTCATAGGGAGAATGCAATGAAGGTGCCTTGCTAGGGAAACCACTAAGGTCAATGTCTAACCATTATAATGGAACACTAGAGCCAAAGGAAATTGTTATAACCACCCTTCACCACTAGTCTTAAATTCTACACCAGGAGCTGCTGTTGTGTAGCAGGCAGCTAAAGTCAAGCCCCGGGTGAGGACTTTCCCAGCTATGGGCCAGGTGAGAAGGATCCCACCCCAAGTTGGATACGTTTGAGATGTGGACTAAATGCAGAGTGAGACCATCAGCTGCAAGAACCCTGCACCAGATAGAATGGCTGGTATGCCCAGAAATTGATTGAGAGCTGAAAAGCTGGTGAGCTGAATGAGCATGGCATGCTAAGATCGTAATGAGCAAGTGCTGAGACCTTGCAAGGTCGAATGCAGATTGAGTGCAGCAGAATCCCAGAGGCTGAAGCTGAGGGGATGGCAGTAGACATGAAGCAATGGTTTGCATAAGCAAGGAGCAATGATTGTGTAAGCAAGTGTGGACCTGCACATAGGTCAGTAAGCAGTAGTAGTGATAGGTGGACCTGCATGGAGGTCTGCAGAACATACTATACAGCAATTAAACAGCACTGAATTGGGAGCAAGACAGCCAGACATGAATAGCTAAATCAAGGTGACAAATACACAGCCTCAGCAGGAGCTTAGTTAGCTGAACTTAGAGTTGTAACTGCAATAAAACATGGAGACAATGCTTTGAAAGTAGGTGTAGCCAGGCAGTGCAATGAAGCTGCAAGTAGAATGACAGCAGGAATGAGCAGCACAGCTAGGGTCAGAGTAAACTGTGTCAGGTGAAAAGAATTGAGTATGCAACATGGAGCAGCTATGGTTGAGCTGAAACACACAGATAATTATTGCAGTTGAATTGCAGTAGTTTGAGTGTGGTGAGCACAGTGTAAAAACACAAGCACTGGGTACATTAGTAATTAAAGTAAACAGCAGCAGTGGCTGCAGTTGTAGGTAACTGAAAGCAGTTGCATGAGCTCTGAGTAGCAGTATGCTAGGAGCTTAGAAACAATGCCCCCCAAAAAAGACAAAACCAAAACACAGCAAAACAGAAAACAGGGAAAGGCCCCAAAACAAGAGACACAAAACACAGGGAAGCAAACAGCCAGAGGAAAGATATAAACCAGAAGCAGGAAAACAAACACCAAAGTCCAGCAGAGACACACAGAAACAGCAGGTGGGGAGTTGGCCTCAGCCAGCTCAGAGGACAAACCAACAGAGCTTCTGGCTGCAAAGAAAAAATGCTTCACAATGAGGCTGAGAGGTCCTGCTTATATAGCTGAGGAAGTGGGAGTGTCTGGCTGCTTGGCCACTGAACTACAGGCAAAGCCTTTCCAATTGTTAATATTTTGACCCAAAATTGTAAACATAGCCTTCTTATGACCCCACTTCATGAAGCCAGTAGGTGAAAATTTTCAAATACCAATCAAAGCACCTTTTCGTGCCACAAGTGCAGAAACACATTTCAGCTAGGAATTGAAAAATGACAGCTGTCAAATTTATGGGGGGGGAGGGTGAAAAAATGGCTATGTTGAAAATTGTGGGTAGGTCAAAATATGGAAAATTACCACAATTATGAGCAAGCATAGAAAACTTTCAATGTATGCTCAATAATTTTGTTGTTTAATATTGGTCCCCACATTTTCAACATAGCCTTCTTATGGCCCCACCTCATAAAACCAGTAGGGTAGAATTTTCAAATCCACTCAAAAGGTGATTTTGCATCACAAGTGCAAAAACATGTTTCAAACAGGATTTGAAAAATGACAACTGTCACATTTATGAGGTGGTGTGAAAAATGGCTATGTTGAAAATTTGGGGTCAAAATATTGAAGTATTGAAAATTACCAAAGTTATAAGACAGCATTGAATATGTTCAATGTATACTCGTAACACTGTTGTTTTTATTAACATTTTTGACCCCACCTCATGAACACGATAGTGAAAATTTTCAAATCCCACTCAAAAAGTGATTTCTTGCAACAACCGCAAAATCACCTTTCAGGGATGGATTTGAGTAATTTAACTGTTCATGAGGAGGTGTCCCAAAAAGGTCATGTTGAAAATTTGGTTTAGAAATATGACAAAATTACAAAGTTATGAAAAGAAGTTCAAACCTCATTGAAATACATTAAACCAAACTTACCTTATTTTTTCCTATAACAGTTGTCAGTTCTAACAGTAAGCCAAGTCTTCAATCAGAGAGTTACTTACATCACAGGACATGTTAAGGTAAGTGAGGGTGTGTAGGAGGGTGAAATGTGGTGGGTGGGTGCTGACTGGGGTGATGGAGCGGGGTGGGAGGGTGTCTGGGGGATGATATCAGCAAGAGACCATTTTATTGTATTTAGGGTGAAAACAATTAGGACATTGAAGGACTTTTTTCAGGTTTTACAAAAAAAATAAAGACATCAAGGTATGTCAGGTTTTACAAAATTACTATTGTATATGACACTGGGGACTGAACACCTCAGTGTCGGCTAAACTCCATGGCAGCACTGCTGCTGGACACCACGGTGTCACCATCTATTCAGGGGGGTGACCTGGAGGGGAGCAGGTTGGCAAGCAGTATGGGGGTGGGCACCCCAGTCCACTTTTATAAGTACACACTTTGGGGGAAATATGAGGGAGGGCTGGCTGAGCTGCGAGAGGGAGGGATAAGTGAAATAGACAGGTAGATAGATAGATAGATAGATAGATAGATAGATAGATAGATAATGACAGACAGACAGACAGACAGACAGACAGACAAACAGATAGAGACATACACACACACACACACAAAGCAGGGGATCAGTGGCTCACTGCTATAACTGAAGATGATAGCACAACTCCAGCTTTGGCTTCACAATTCAAAAAAGTCCTGCTGTCCTCATACTGAGAATGCGGGTGAATGGCTCCTTTTGCTAAACTAGGCACCCAGGATTTTTGAGTGCCCATAATTTTAGTCCCAGATATATTTTCAAAAAATAGTACTGGAATCTATTTTTTTAATTATTTATTGAAGTCTTGGATGACATCTGTGAGAGGATGCTTGTTGAAAGGTTCCACGTCAGATACATTAACACAAGAAGACACAGCATATTTACAGTAAATTATACATACGGAGTACAAAAAATTCAACAGTACATGGGTTGCAATGACAAGCAGTTCACAAATTGTGCTAAGGCGTTGTACATGGTATGCCAGCGTCCAGCAGAAGAGAGAAAGAGGCAGAGGCAGACTGTTAGGGTGAGGTAGGGAGAGGCAGTGGGAGTTAGGATAGGGAGAGCAGAGGGAAAGAAAAGAGCCAAGGGGTAGGGGGTGGGAGGCAAGTGCTAGGGCAAAGGGGGTGGGGGGTAAGTGTTTGGGCAAAGACTCAACCTAGTGGGCCAGGAGTTGGAAGTGCTGAAGCAGACTAAAGCTGCAGGCACAGACTTGCAGGGGCACCTACAGGTACTATTGTCAGTGAGGTGCTGATGAAGTTTGCGCTTAAAGATCGTGGCTCCAGTTGTGGCTCCGGTGATGTCAGGTGGTAGACCATTTGTCCACAGAGAGGCCCAGTGAGCAAAGGATTGCTGGGCCATAGTTGTGCAGCACCTGGGCACATTGAATACTTGTGTAGTTGAGCTCCTGGTGTGCCTGGCATGTATAGGTGGTGATAGAAGGCTCAGAACTCCTTGAGGAAGTAAGTTTAGTGAGACCTTTTTTGCGAGTAGGCAGGTTTGATAAAGTATTCTGTCCTTTAATTAAAGCCAGTCTGATCGTGCATAAAGCTCACTGGTGTGAGTGAGTTTTGGGGCATTAGTAAGCAGTGTGACAGGCTTTGTTTAAGGCTGTTGAGAGGCGTTGGAGCATTGTGTCAGTAGTGAAGCCATAGACAGCTAGGCCATAGTCAATCAAGGTAATGAATGAACTGTTAATTGCCAAATTCAGAGCTTCATAGGTAAGACAATGTCTGTGCCTGTACAGGATACCGATCCTGGTGTTAAAGGCTTTGGCCGTGATGTCAATGTGCTGTGTGTAAGACAGGGCATTGTCCAGTGTGATTCCCAGGTAGTTGAAATGGGGGACTAGTTCCAGGGTGTTACTGGAGTCATTCTGAATTTTCAGGGTATAGCCTTTTAACTTGTTTTGGGCCGTGGCGAAAAGCATGGTCTTGGTCTTTTTATAGTTCATGACCAGTGTTTGCTCTTTGAACCATTTTTCAGCCTCTGCGAAGCTGCTCTGGAGATCATATTTCAGAAGTGTGAGGTTGAGGTTGCTAGTAAAGATCACCGCATCACCTGTTTTAACTTATGTACTTGTTTTATCTATCGTAAATAGCGTCTTGGCTTTGGAAAGGCACTTTTAAAAATAAAGCTGATTGATTGATTGATTGATTATTAAATAGGAGAGATGGAAAAATAACACATCGTTTGATGGGGGGGCCTTGAGGCAGAGGAAATATAAAGGTTATACTTTGCCACTTAAAATATTTAAGAATGCAATAACTACAATATCTGGAGGTTACCATACAGTTGCATATGGGACGATTTGCATATCACACACAGTATACTGATACATCAGTATACCAGTGCATATAAGAAGTCGGTGAATAATAGGGGTTAACTGTATAAGCACCTCCAGTAATGGCCATGGCACTGGCATATATAACAGATGTACAGAGCATGGGCACACCAACAGCTTCAAAAAATAGACAACAAAAACAGTGTGTGGGGGGAGGGGCTGTGCTGAAAAATGACTGCAGCAGAAAGAAAGGACACACTAACTTTCCTGGCACCATCACATAAAAAAAGAAAAATGTTAAAAGAGATATACATTTAATGAAATGTATTAAACATTTGTGTAGTATAGGTCTCTTTTAGAATACAGCAAGTCTTGTAGATGGTATGGGTTGTATTTTATTTTCTCCTTTCACAATGGCTGTAATGAAATGATTATGACAATGAATAAAGCAAATGAGAGAACTAAGGAAGAACAGGTGGTGTCATCACCTTCTGGGAGAAAGTAAGAGAAAGATCATCAGCCCCAAGGATTCAGTCAATCTGTGAATTATTGTAACTCTCAGACCAATGCATCAGAGGACTGTGACATGTAGAACATGTGGGTCTGTGGCAATGAATTGTCACATTAATAAATAAAGGTGCCCATCCACAGTCGGCCAACCTCACCTGCAGAACAGATGGTTGGGGTAGCCAATCAGCTGTAAGCTGGTATTTTATAAGAAAAATTAAAATGTTTCCAGTTTCATATCAGCAGAAAAAAAAAACTTTCCAACAACATGGAAGTTAGGTCAGCACCTGTACTTATGAGAAAGACCAAGCCACTGCGTGGTAATGTTGAAACAGTACAACGGCTTTATTGCAAAGGAAACAACAATAAACAGTCTTACCCACAGTTGTGTAAGGGTAGATAGCAAACTTGCATCCCTATAGGGTGGGTATGGGCAATACCAGACCTTCCAGGAGCTATAAGGCCCTCCGCCTGCAACGTCAGGCCTCATTACGCCTCTGGGCAGTCCGGTATTGCTCAATAGCACCCACCCTGTCCGGTATTATTGCTTGCTTATATACTGTACCCATCTCAGCTTATTTACTCATGGAATGAGGTGAGCATTAGGGATGACAACCCCAAGGCACACCCCACTCTTGTTGCTGCCTGCAGGATGGAAGTAGGGTGTTAGGGGTGGAAACCCTAACACCACATTTCCCTACTTTTGTTTCTTTAACCCTAACTAGTGCATTAACATAGTTTGTTTTGCAATGAATATATTTATACATATCTGGAAGCACCACTTGTAGTTGACAGCGATGTTGCCAACATCTATTTCATCGCCGGCACAATGCCGACACTTGGCATTGTGCCGTCAATGCTCGAGGGGTTTTTTTGTGGGGGCTGCACCACCCACATCCCCCATGCATGGGGCTCTGCCCCAACCCCCCCTGCATTTATTATTTTTTTTTTTATTTTTATTTTAGTCTTTGGTAACCAGGTAAGGCCCACTAGGCACAAGTGCCTGTTTTCAGGGGCGACCTGGGAGCACTGGGCAGTTAAGTGACTTGCTCAGATTCACACAGTATGCAAGTGGAGGTTGTGAGAATCAAACATATGTCTGGTCTGTTAGATGTATCAAGCTTGTTCACACCTCGTTCTTCTAACCTCTGAGCTATACTGCCAGCCCTGTTATAATCAACTCCAGATCAGAGTTGTTTCGTAGAAGGGGCAGAACACCAGGAGAAGCCACATCGGTGAAACCCCGACCATTGCAGCAACTTTCACTGTTGTGGTGTCACTGTGCAGTGGGTCACCATACATATCTATACTGTGCACAACAACTTCAAATTTCCTTAACCACAACTGCATGCAGAAGCTGCTCACACTCCATGCAAAGTACTTTCAATTTCAAACAGCTAACAGTAAAATGTCTAGACTGATTAATTTTATTTCATTTTTTTTTATACTGCAGATCAATATTAGCTTCATATCCTTTTCTCACAAGTGACAGTTATACAGAATAAATACAGAGTACAAAAACAGAATTAGAATTATTAGAACATGACAAACTAAGGCAATTAGAAACAATCACAGTACAATCTGTCAGTCAAACATTGGTGGAGCCTGTAGCTGAAGGCTGAAATATGACTTCCTTCTGTAATTAGAGAGGTTGAAGGTGCCAATTGCCCAGTAGGAAATGCTTTATGTCTGGCAACAGTGTTCCAAAAAGGGAGCTCAAAAATAAATTTTAACTGGGAATGTGTCCCCAACAAGTTGGACAAGTGTGGAAAAGGATCAGTAATACATTGGGTACTTTCCCAAGAACCACCTTTTGGAGGAATACCACCAACCTATGGGTCAGATGATCCTCCATGGGTGGACATGAAGCTGTTTTATGCAACATGCAGTGGTGGGTATGATAGGGCAGGCCAGTAAGAAAATAACATACATTGTTATAAACAGTGGGCACGTTGGAGAGTACGCTGGTGTAAGCAGCAGCATACATAAGGAAACCATAATCAATAACAGGGCACAGGAGGCTACTGACAAGCAATGTCTTTGTTTCTGGAATTAGGAATCTTTTAACTCAGTACAGAGAACCAAGTCTCTGATGTAATGTTTTGACCAGATAGTTGACGTACAGTAGGTATGTCAAAAGACAGAGAGCTGTCCAAAAAAATTACATATTTAGTCTCGATGAAATATCAATTGTGGATTTCATTTTTACAGGAACATGATAAGTCTTTGTTTTTTTAAGACTTTAATGAAGTCCTAGTTAAAAAGGGCCTCACAAAGTATTATACACAACTCACCTCTTGACATGAAGAGCAAGCTTGTTCTCACACCCTGGAAGAACAGTGTCATGATTAATCACTCGAGCTTTGCTCTCATTCTTTCTGATGTCACTGTCCGTCCTTGGTGCAAAAACCAGCTTGTTCTTCATGTTGGGGGGGGTGAGTTATTCTTTGTGTCTTAAAGGTAGCCATTTGCCTCCCACTTAGATGGGCCACAAAGGAACCTTAACCAACAGGAGGGTAGTTTGAATAACACTTGATAATAATGCATGGGATAGGCATAAGGGAGCAATACAAATGACTATGAATAGATAGGTCACTGACAGAGCAAAGGCCGATGGCACATTTATAAGGTAGAAAAAGAAATGGGCAGACTGGATGGGCCTTGCGGTCCTTATCTGCCGTCAACTTCTATGTTTCTATAACATAAGGGCCTCTATTGCACTCAAAAACAAAGTAATGAGATCAAACACAAACAGCAGAATATTCATAAAAAATAACTAATTTAAAAGCTTTACAATTTAAAATACTTTGTAAAAATTGGAAGCCAAATGACCTGGCTCAGAATACTTACGTCACTTATCATCACTTGTAATGGGGCAGGACTTGCATTACTCACTTGTAGCCCTGCCACTCATGAGTTATTGTCCTGTCCCTTTACATTTGAAGATAAATTGTAAATTGTGAGCCAGGCCCTTGCATATCCCATAAATATATAGAATTGTGATGTGGCTGAATTGCTACTAGGGCCATAGAACTGATGTACAAGAATAAACATCTGTAGTGGAAATCCCCAAGTGCAGACTGTGGCCACAAAACAACTTCATGATTTTGCAGTTTTATGAACTTTACTTCCAGTGTCAGATAGGAGGAGTACAGGAACTCAGGATCTTTCTAAGGTCTGAGATGTTTTTTGGTCCCATCTACAGTATGCATTGTTTGTAAGCAGCTGAGTCCAGAACATCAATCAATCTGTCAGCTGAGATCCAGCAACAGTTAACAGAATTTACAAAGCAGAACCAGGCCCCATAAAAATGATGACACAGTAGCTAGGATAACTCATTAATAATTCCCATTTCTGGCATTTTTTTTATGCTTTCATGTGGTTAGACTACTAGTGCAGTCTATCTCTATGCCTGACCCCCTGTTTCAAGTGAAGGTAAACAACAGATTTACTGCCTTTTCCCTTTCCTAGTCATTTTAATGACTGCTGAATATATTTCTCATGTTGTAAGGGGGAAGATAAGTTTTCCACAGCTCCAACAAATGGTCTCAGCTGAAATGAGAAAACCCACACGTACATACACAGTGGCAGTTAGGAGGTGTGCTCTTCTATCATTTCCTCTTGCCTGGTGTGTTCAGACAGTTCATGTTTTACACCTAGGGGACCAGTAGCTACCACAGAGTTGCATGTTCTCTCAGTAAAGCCTTAGCTTAATTAAAGCAGGAAATTGATGGCCTACTGGTAGCTGCCTGAGTTTTTTTTTTTTTTTAGCAAAGGCAGTGTGAGAAAAGGGAAAGAAGCAATTTCCCGAAATAAATGTTCTTGTAATTCCACCCCTCCCCCCACCCCCATAAAGAAACTCAGAAACTGAAAATGTTCAGAATGGAACAACCTGTTTGCCTTGTCTTTCCAATGACTTAGTGGTTGTCATTTTAGCACCTGGTACTTCCTCCTTTTCCAGAAATGATGTGCTGGCATTTGAGTGTAAACAATAAGCTGATTGAATAACATGTCGACAGATTTGCATGCCGTGGATCACAAGTCTTGTAATTCTGTATTATTTTTACTCATGTGAATGAGCTTGTAACAACATCTATGGTTAGGAGGGTTTTTTTCTAAAAAATGGTTACAGTGCAAACAAGTGCAGCTAAGGAATGTATTCATGCTGACAGACAAACGGCCCAGTACTTTCAAAAGGAGAGTAATGCTTTAGAAATAATGCTTTTGGAAAGGACTGTGAACGTGCCTTTCTCACGTGACATGGGTTTCATAATGTGGACAAAAGTATATTCTAATGTAAACTGCATTCGAATGTCACTGTGATTTTCCAAAAAACCTCTGACTATACAATAAAGGCTGATAAAACACACAGAGCTAATGCTATTTGCCTGCTTTACAGGTGCAAACCAGTTACTCAGTTATGTGATTTTTCATATTAGTGTGTGCATGTTTCCTCCAACGGGTGCCATTATTCTCGTAGTTAGCATAATTATTTTAATCCTTGATTTTTAGCTGTTTTCATGTGTTTTAACATACTGTATCTACATATCCTGCAAAGTAGCACAGCAAATTAACACAACACAGTCATTTGATTATTTTCATTTATTGATCATATCAGTCTTTGCATATGCCAAAAATATGCATACGGTAAGTCATCAAGTTGTTAGGTCAGTGCTTATATAAATACAGCGTGCCTCTTCCAAGGAAAATCTAAGGTGTATCTCACAATCAAATACACTACAAAAACAAATAAGAAGGTATTCTTACAGCAAGATATATATTGTCATGATCTTAATCAGCGACTCAGTCTCTGATGACGCAAACAAGAACATGCGTGAAACATTACACGGTAGAATGCTGTTACATTCAGGGAATGTCTGCCTGACACATTTTTTCATCGCACCTAAATAATGATATTTTTCATACTTCTTGACTGAATCATTTTTACTGATATTTAAGTAAGTGTGCTTTCCCTTTGGTTTTTGTAAGACCACTGGAAAGAAAATGAAAATAAGTCAATATAACTACTCAGGGAAATTGCAGTAGTATCATTGGGGAGGGGGTAATATTGACCAGCCTAAGTTTTATTTCCCCATTTAGGTTCAGAATTATATAATAATAGAAACATAGAAACACAGACAGAGATGGCAGAAAAAGACCAAAGGTCCATCTAGTCTGCCCAGAGTTTCATATCTACCCCATGACTACTGTCTATATGGGGCTTTATCTATCCCGTTCTACCCCCTGGTCCCATCCCTACTGCTACTGATCTGAGCAACCACCAAACCCGTCATTTTGTTCCAGTCATGCCTGAAACTATTTACAGTCTTGGCATCCACCATCTCTGCTGGCAGCCTATTCCACAGCTCTACCATCCTTTCCATAAAACAGAACTTCCTCACATCCCTCTTAATCCTACCCCCCACCAGTTTCCTCTTGTGACCTCAAGTTCTTGGCTCTGTATTCCTGCTAACTAGTTCCCTGAAGTTCACCTTGTTTATTCCCTTCAGGAACTTGAAGATCTCTGTCATATCCTCCCTCTATTACCTGATCACTGGTGAATACATGTTCAGTGCCTTGAGACAATCTTCATAAGATCTGACCTATTGGCCCTGAATCACCTTGGCGATTGTCACTGTCCTTTCTAAGCTGAGGACTCCAGAAATGAGCACAGTATTCTAGGTGTGGCTTAACCAGTGGTCTATATAGAGGTAGTAGCATCTCCTTTTACCTGCTGCCAATACCCTTTCCTATATACCCCAGTATCGTATCAGCCATACTATAGGCCTTGTTACATTGGCTTGATTGCTTGAGGGAGTCAATAATGATGATTCCCATCCAGGGCCCTTTCCTCTGCCATAGTGCTCCATTTAACACCTCAAATCCAGTAATTTTTCCAGGGCCCCTAGGTGCATAACCATGCATTTTTTGGCACTGAATTTCAACTGCTAAACATTAGGCTACTTCTCTAGCTTTTGTAGATACCTCTACATCTCCTTGATCCCGTCATCACTATCTTCCCTTTCACAGAGCTCTGTGTCATCTAGAAGAGACACAACTTGCCCTGGATGCCCTACCACTGTCACTGACAAACATAGTGAAGAAGACAGGACTCAGGACAAATGCTTGAGGCATTCCACTCATGACCTCCCCCTTTTCTAGTTTGACCCCATTTACCACCACACTCTGCTGTCACTCCTTCAAACAGTTTCCTGCCCATCTGTGTCCCTAGCCACACCCAGCTCCTACAGCTTCTTCAGCAATCTTCTGTGTGACACAGAGTCAACAGCCTTGCTGAAATCAAAGTGGAGTAACCCCCAAGTGTGGCCCTTATCTACTACCTTTGTTACCCAGTCAAAAAAAGATTGATCTGACAAGAACTCCAAGCCACAAACCCATGCTGTTTACTATTCTGTAAATGGTTGCTCTCCAGGTCATCTATAAGGTCTTCTTTGATCAGTGACTTCATCAGTCTACCCACTACAGAGGTAAGGCTGACAGATTTGTACTCACCCAGTTGCTCCTTTTTCCCACCCTCCTCATGTAGCAGGACTATGTCCACTACCTTCCAGTCTTTCAGAGCTACCACATTCTGAATTGAGCTACTAAATACCCCCACTAGAGGGTCAGTCAGTTCTGCAGCCATTTCGTTGAGCACCCTTAGGTGCACCCCATCTAGACCTGGGGCTTTATCTACCTTTATGGCTTTATGCCCCTTCTGGATCCTTTCTCTGGTAAATACTTGCTGCTTCATTTCAGGAATGCTCTTCATAGCCACCTTGATGCCACTTTCAGGCAAAGACACACCATCTTTCATTGTGAAGACAGAGCAGAAGTAATCATTAAGGAGAATTGCTTTTTGTTCAGCATCCTTTAGCACCCTCCCCCCCTCGTAGCCAAACAATGCTTCCCTGCTTCCTTTTTTCTTTAATATATCTGAAGAATTGTTTTTTCCCACCCTTAACCCCCTCTGCAGTACACAGCTCCATGTCTGCCTCTGCCTCCCTGTCTTCTTTGCTTCCCTAATTTTTAATCCATACTCTTCCAATTCTTCCTCCCCGTACTTGTCCTTGTACTGTAACTGGTGAATGCCATTTTCTTGACTTCACTGCTTTTCTGACCCTTTCTGAGAACCATATCGGTCTCTTGAATCTGTTTCATTTTGCAACAATTCTTGTGCATGGCTTTGTTGTCTCAAGAACGGTCTCCTATATTGCCCCTCATCTGTCCTTTACACCTCTAATGCTGTCCACCCTGGTCAATTTGTCTTAGACCAGCTTCTTCATATGATTGAAGTCTGCTCTTCTGAATTCTAAGACATCAGTTTCTGATAGGGCATTCTGATCATGATGGCCAGTCTGAAACAAATGGAGTTATGGTCATTGGACCCCAAGTGCTCCCCTACCTTTGCTCCACCCACCATCTCGGAGTTGGTGAACACTAAATCATGAATGGCTGCCTGTCTAGATGGTTCCTTAACCAGCTGCTGCAGCAAGCAGTTCTGCAGTGTATCCAACTGGGCCTGATATCAGGTGCACCTTACTTCTGGAATGCACCATTCGATATCCGCCAAGTTCTGATCACCCACCACCACTTTCCCCTTCTTCACTCCCCTTGCCAACTCTTACCCATGCACTCTATCACTCTCATCCCTTTGTTCTGGTGGTCAATATATCACCCCACCCATATTTTCTTGCCTAAGGGTGCTGTGAGAGGAATCCACAGCAATTGTGTTTCCAATTTACTTCCACTGATGTGTCCATCCTGACACATAGGGCTACACCCCCTCTTTGCCTTTTCATCTATCATGTCTAAACATTGTGTAACCTAGGACTGATAAGTCCCAGTCATTATTCTCTATGGCCCAAGTTTCTGTAATGGCTATGAGGTCCACCTAAGTGTCTGCCACCAATGCCTACAGCTCACTAATTTTATTACCCAGACTCTTGGCATTAAGGTGTTATCCAGTGAGATGGTGACTGAATATGAGTGACCATCAAAAATGGCGGCTCATATTCAGTGCTTTCCTCCTGGGCTACCCTGGAAGGATGGCGATACTACATGACCATGAGGGTACTGCAGGAGGTGACAGGAAGGGTGGCTAGTGAGGGGAAGGGGAGGGACAGGGAAGGGATTTGGGGGGACAGCTGTACCTGCTGCCTCCGAGCTAGCCATGTGGTGTGGTGGTGGTGTGGGTGGCTAGCTCAGGTGCAGCAGGTACAGGGTTCAGGATCAGGTGTGGGAAGCTTTTGCTGCTGCTTTCAGCTGTGGCACTTAATTTTATCCTGATGCAGGGATATTGCCCCCTCACCGACATGCACCCCCCTGGAGTTGAGAATCCTTTTTAAGGAGGTGCGGGGAGGGGCATAGCCCCCCAGCAAAAACACTTGTTTCCTTGTCTGGATGTCGGGTTGCCCTGGAGTGTATATCACTGATTTTGCTTTTCAGTGATATACACGCACCATAATAGCAATCACTATTTTGCGATCGCTATTATAACATGGAACCCATTAAGCAACCCCCTTCCAACTAGCTCTGGATCCTCTTTTGCTGTTTTTCAAGCCTACATCTGCATTCCTTCCCATTCTCCTTAAGCATCTTATTTTTCCTGTTGCTTGCAGACTCTGAGAGCTTCCCCCTTTTGCCTCTTCCACTACTCCTTTTTTGAACCTCAGCCTTATTTTTACCCACTTTACTGCTGCCAGTCTCCAGAATAGGGTGAGCACTAGCTAGTTTCCTGCCCCTCCCTCCCTTTAGCACAGTTTCCCTAGCCTCAGTATCTCCCTCAATCACTTTAACTGTCTAATGTAGATGTCAAACTTTTAACCCAGCACACACTGGTCCCCGCTCTTAACAGGTGATGGTCATTATCTTTGAAGAGCCTACTGTCCCAGACGTCCCTCCAGTCCCCCAAAAAGTGACACCCTTTCTCTTGATACCATCCCTTTAACCACCCATTTAATTCCTCTAGCTATTCCATCTATACTCTATCTTTCAATCCCCCCACTCCACACAGGGAAGACCTCAGAAAAAGCCAGGAAGGCCAAGTGTGCCTGCAATCTGTCCCCCAACCTCTGAATGCTCCACTTCACTTGCTCTACAGGCTGATTTCCAGTTTGTTGGTACTCAAGTGTACCAGCACCTCCAATTCCCCATCCTTCCTCTTCCTTATATTCCCTATTCTGTCTAGGTCCCAGATGGCTGATGCCCCAGGAAAACCCCTGATTGACCATCTCCCAGCCTCCTCCTTCCACCCACCACCTACTATGATTATAGAATGACTGAACACAAAGACTATCCTAGCTGCCTTCTTCTTACTCTCACCTCTGGGTGCCACCAAGTCATCACTCCCATTTTCCCTGACTGACCCATAGTCCCCCTTGAGGTGTCTAGTACCTGAGTTTCCCCCAAGGTGCAAAGCAAGTTGCCATTGAGATGGTGTGGGGCTGACTGACCTTCATGTGGCTGCACCTTCCATTCCCCTCCCCACCCTCCACCAGTGTCTGTGGGAGTTGGGGTGTGGGCTGTGGCTTTCAGCTGAGTCGGTGCCACAGGAATGATATCATGTTCCTTGCTGTTAGCAGCCTTGCATGGAGATCTGTAAAGATCCTGCAGAAGGGGCAGTAATCCCTCTTCCAGAGTGTAACACTGTTGAAGAGCACCCAAACAGTCCCTGCAACTGATTTGCTGTCTACCAAATTACATGAGCTTTAGCTGGCTCTATCCTTTCTCTCTCCCTAATGCACTCCTTCTGAAAGCAGAAACAAAAGGCTATACACACTTAGCATGCTTTTTTCAGTGTTTTCTAAAAAGTTGTTCTCAACATTACAACACTAGGAAAAAATGTGAACATTTAGAATAGTTGAGCACACCTGTGAGTGAAAGCCACAAGTGGTCCACTGATTAGGGATTCCATTCATTAAAAAAAACTGTGCTAAGCTGGCCCATTGACACAGCAGTAGTGCTCTTGTTTGCAGAGCCAATGACTCAAGTCCAGAGTGAACAGGGGGCAGCAGAGGTTTAGCAATAGGGAGGAGCATAGGGCATCCAAAGGACTACATTCCTTTTCCAGGAGAAGGGTTGAGGAGTGCAGTGAATGCCTGGTCTCTAGCAGAAGCTGGGGGAACACAGTTTTGGACCCCCAGAGAGATAAGGGGGCATGGCAGTCATCAACCCATGTCATACAGGAGAGTGTGACATATGTCATGATGACACTACATGATGCACCATCTTGGGCATATTCCCCAACCAGTACCACTACATAATTCTTATGTTGCTCTGGTTGGGTGAGACTGCCAATAGGAGGCACCCACAGTAATGACCAAAGGGGATATGAGGGCCCTCCATAGTGAGACCCCAAGAAGAGTGTTAGATGACCCCAGAGGAGAAGGAAGCAACTTCTGGTGGGGGACTCGATTATGAGAGGGACAGATTTGAGAACAGGAAAGGGGAGGAGAGGCATGTTTGGTGCCTACCCAGCGCGACTGCCTGGAGGGATGGGAAGCAGATCCTGAGGATTGTTAGGGCAGCAGAATGGGAGGAAGAGCTGGATGTCATTGTCCACCAGGGGACTAATGACCTGGCTAGGGATGGGACAGGGATAGTGCAAGAGGAGTTTAGAGAGCTGGGGAGGGGTCTTAGGTAGCTCACTCAGTGGCTTTCACTTAGGTGCTGCCTGTCTATGGCAGGGGACAGGAGAAGAATCTCTGCATCAGGAGCTTCAACTCATGATTGAAGGAATGGTGCAGAGAAGAAGGGTCCAGCTATATTAGGGACTAGGGAACCACCTGGGAGGATGCAGGCCTATGCAGGGGTGATGACCTGCATCCAGCAGAGAAAGGAGCCACAGTCTTCAGTCAATAGTTTAAATGTTACTTTGGTGAGCATGTAAACTAGCCAAGGGGATTGGTAGAAGGAACTGGGGAGTCAGAAACTGCCACCCCCCATCAGGCTGAAGTAGAGAGTAAAGAGAACCCGAGGGCAGAGGAATCCT
The DNA here is from genome assembly GCA_016271365.2 of Neoceratodus forsteri. Classification (NCBI taxonomy): domain Eukaryota; kingdom Metazoa; phylum Chordata; order Ceratodontiformes; family Ceratodontidae; genus Neoceratodus; species Neoceratodus forsteri. The sequence goes on from CM028131.1 coordinate 840,731,030, forward strand.
CCAGCATGCAAATTAATAAAGGAAGTAAGGTGGCAGAAATAAAGGGGGAAAGAAATAGGAGCAATAAAAAGAGAGGAGGAAGGAGGAAGGGCAAAATAGAAAAAAGGGGGCAAGAATCAGAGTGGAAACAAAATGTGGAAGACCATGTGTGTGAATGCTAGAAGTCTAGGAAATAAAATTTCAGACCTAGAGGCCATCATGGCAGAGGCCAACCTGGCTAATGTGGCCATTACCAAGTTATTGTGCACTGAAAACCATGATTGGGACATGGGTATACCAGGCTATACTCTGTTCAGGAAGGACCATTTGGGAAGGAAAGAAGGAGGTGTGGTGCTTTATGTGATGGAAAGCAAAAAAGTGATAGAGATAAAGAGAATATGGGGGGGTAGAAGCAGATCAACTTTGAGATGGGGAATGGAGCTGCTATTCCTACAGGCATGATCTACAGACCTCCAATACAGGGGACAGAATTGGATAAGGTACTGGTGGAAGCAATTGTCAAAATGGTGGAAAAGGGGAGATGCTGCTGTCTGGGGGCTTCAACCTGCCAGATGCAGATTGGAGCCTCCCAGCAGTAGTTTCTGCTAGAAGCAGAGACATCCTGGACTCTCTGCGGGTGCATTCCTCAGGCAAATATTCAGTGAACTCACTTGTGATGGGGCAATACTGGACCTGGTACTCACTAACAGGGACAATGTTGCAAATCTCAAAGTGGGAAACCACTTTTGGTCCAACAGTCACTGTACGGTGTGGTTCAATATAAGGATGGCTGTAGAACTGAACCACACAATAGTGAGGGTCCTGGCTTTCAGGAAGACAGATTTTGAAAAGATGAGTGAATACCTCAGGAAAGACCTAGCAGGAGAATAAGCTGGGTTGGGTGGAAGAACAATGGGAAAAGATAAAAGGGAGCATAGGAAAGGCAACAAACCTCTGCATCAAACAAGAGAGCAAAAGCAAGAGGAAAAAGAGACTGCTATGATTCTTAAAAGAGGTGGCTGAAAAGATAAAGGCTAAAAGGGTAGCATTCAGTTGATATAAGGGAATGCAGAGGGAGGAGGATAGGAAGGTGTATCAGGGAAACAGGCAAGCAGGGAAAGCCATAAGGAAACCAAAGGCACAAACTGAAGGGAGAATACCCCAGGAGGTAACAAAAGGGGACATGACATTTTTAGGTACATAAGTGAAAAGAGGAAGACCAGGGTGGGTCTGTAAAGTCAAAAAGGAAGGGGGGTACTGTGCAGAGGGGTACCAGAAAAAGGCAGACATCCTGAACAAATACTTTCGTTCAGTGTTCACAGTAGAAGGAGAAGGGGAGGGTCCACTAAACAGTGACAAAAGCGTGGGAGGGAGAGAGGAAGGGAGGGAGGAAAGAAGGAAGGAGACACTAGTTATTTTTTGGAGGCAAGAGTCCTGAAGGGACTTGCTAATCTGAAGGAGGGCAAAGCAATGGGACCAGATGGGGTGCATCCAGAGGCATTGAGAAAACTCAGGGAAATACTGGCTGTACCTCTGAAAGTTCTATTTAACAACTCACTGGAAACAGGAGTGGTTCTGGAGAACTGGAGGAGGGCAGATGTAGTCCCACTACACAAAAGTGGTAGCAGAGAGGAGGCTGGAATTATAGTCCAGTAAATCTGACATCAGTGGTGAGCAAGTTAATAAAATCATTGCTCAAGGAAAGGATTATGGAATATCTTTAATCCAGTGGGTTACAAGACCAAAGGCAGCATAGTTTCCCAGGGAGGAGGTCATGTCAAATGAATCTGATAGATTTCTTTGACTTGATGACTAAGGAACTAGACTAGGGTGGAGCACTGGACATGTCCTACCTATATTTCTGTAAGACATTCTACACCGTTCCACATAGGAGATTAGTAAGCAAGCTGGGTAGCTTAGGAGTAGGTCCAAAAGTAGTAAACTAGATAATAAATTGGTAAGGGGATAGGCAACAGAGGGTAGTGATAAATGGAGTTCACTCCAAGAAAGGGAGGGTGACCAGCAGGGTGCCTCAGGGATCAATGCTTGGACCAGTCCTCTATGTCTTTATAAGTGACATTGCAGAGGAGCTGGAAGGGAAGGTCTGCCTCTTAGCAGATGACACCAAAATCTGCAATAGGGTGGATATTCCTGGGGGAACAGGGAAAGGATGAGCAGAGACCTGAGAAAACTAGAAGGGTGGTCAAGGGTATGGCAGCTGGGTTTCAGTGCAAAAAAAGTGCAAAATAATGCACTTAGTGCACAGGAACTCAGAGGCAGAGTACAAAATGAGTGAATAAATATTGACCACCACCAAGCAGGAAAGATACCTAGGTTGATCATATCAGATGATCTACAGGTAGCCAAGCAGTGCCGTAAGGCAGTAGGGAGAGTGAGTGGGATGCAGGGGTGCATAGGGAGGGGTATCACCAGCAGAAAGAGGAATGTGGTGTTGCCTCTGTATAGATCACTGGTGAAACCCCACCTAGAGAACTGTGTTTAGTTCTGTAGACAACATCTTCTGAAGGACATAGAGTGGAGGCAGTCCTGAGGGCAACTAAAATGGTCTGCATCAAAAGCCCTATGAGGAGAGACTAAGGGACCTCAATAAGTATACCCTGGAACAGAGGAAGTAGGGGGGATATGATACAGACCTTTAAACAACTCACAGGGGTAAATATGGTACAGGAGGGGAGTATGTTTCAGAAGAAAAGTTGCTCAAGAACAAGGGGACATGCTATAAAGCTGGAGGGGATCAGATTCAGGAGAGATGTGAGGAAGTACTTCTTTACAGAACAAGCATTTGTCAATGCCAGATATTCGCCACTGGTATAGAAGCCCTGGAGTACTAAATGCCTTGTGGTGCACTGTGTTGGTTATGTATTACCAAAGTTAGGAGTCTGCATTTTTACATTTCAGTGCAGGCTCATAACTTTGTTATGGTTTAATATTTTTGCTCCAGATTGTCAACTTAACCTTTTTATGACCCCACCTCATGAAAAAGAAATGGCTATGTTGACAATTTGGGGTGAAAATGTAGAAAATTACCAAAGTTAAGAGCCTGCATTCCCAAAACTCAACATAGGCTCATAACGTTGTTGTTTTTTAAGATTTATATGCCACATTTTCAACATATATTTCTTATGACCCTGCCTCATGAACAAGGGCACAGAAAATGTTGAACTCTTGCCCAAAAGTGTCAGTGGCTCAGCAGGTTGCAGACTCACCTCTGAAGCCAGAAGATCAGCAGGCTGTGAGTTCTATCCCCAAACCAGGCACTTGGGTTAAATCCCAATACTGACACTGCAGTACAGCATGAGGGGGATGCTGCACTCCTGAGGTGTCATCTTTCAGATGAGACATTAAACCGAGGTCCTATCTGCCTGTTCAGGTGGATGTTAAAGAGCATGGCACTTCTCAAAAAGAGTAAGGGAAGTTATTATTTTATCGAGAAATCACACAAAATCCAAAAGAAATACATAATATTAACAGTATCATTAACACAAGGGAAAAATCAAACCAAGTTTTAAAACTTTAAGGAAAAAAGAAAACATTGGGAAAAGAAGGTAGGAAAGTCATAAGGTTAACGAAAAGTGTACATATTTTGTTATTATCACAAAATACATTAAATTACAGCTAGGTAGAAAAAATTCACAGGTTTTCTGTTTTTAAGCAATAGATGTTAAGAAAAACAGATACAATTGTAATCATGAACCTACAGAAAAAATAAGTTTTTGCTAGAATCTCTTACACTTTAGGTAACTGGGACATCAGACTCAGTCACCCATGGCAGATTTTGCCAAACCTTTTTCAAATAATCACTGAGCCTTCTATTAGTTTCTTTAAAGTAAATAGCACGAAGGTCATGTGTAATTTTCTGTAACAGTTCAATATGTGAGACATCTTTCTTTTGTAAAGTGTATAAGCATCTGGAATTCCAGATGTACCATTTTATAGTTATTAAAACTAAATGCCACTTTGATTGATCCCATTTTGATCATTGAGCATCTAATTCTCCATATACCTGCATTATGTTATTATAGTTACAGTAATCATCGCAAAACAGAGATTACCATCGTGCAGCCAGGAAGCACCAAAACACTGAGATATAGCTACAGGTAAAAAACAGATGCTCCATGGATTCCAGTTGCTGTAGACTCCCAGGCCTAGAACAGTTTCATTCTACTAACTGTTTGTGTTTTTGATTGGCTTTCACATTGAGCCTCTCGTAACAACTAAGCCAGTTGACATCTTTCATTTTTTTTTGGAGTTCGTGTATTCAGGAGAACAGTTTTTAGGGAGGAAAGTGAAGTAACTGGGCATTTTGGAAAAACTAATTCAACCTGGAAACTAGAGGCCAGGATATGATTATACAATAACTTTCTAGCTGTAATAAGAACCATCTGGCTACTTATCCGCCGTGATTTTAATTTTACAAAGACTACTCTAAAGTATGTAGGGGCCTGTTGCGAGGTGTGAATTACTCGCATAGTGTTTCCTGTCCACTGTGATAATCAGGGAAGGCAAATTAGTTAACAGTAGAGGTTTGATGTTGCAGTATAGAGAAATAAAATAAAAGAACACTATTGGGTTTGTCACGTTCAAACTTCCCTGCTTTTGAGGGAGGTATTAAACATTCCTTTTAATGGGATTTAATCTACTTCCCCAGACTGCTTGGAAAAATAAAAAACAAACATGTGATGCTGCAAACCAGGCCACTCAGGTAGGTGCACACACAGGTGGCCAACACAAAACGAACTAGTAGAAAACCAAATTAGTGGCACACAAACTGAGTTGTGCAATTGAAATAAATGCGGGACACAGAAAATGTCAGGTAATCCTTTTAATCTGCAAAAATAATGCTTCCAACATGTACAAACGACCGTCCAGCGCTTCAACTCCTCATGAGACTTCCTCAGGGGACGTGTTGGAACCATTATTTTTGCTGCTTAAAATGATTGCCTGACATTTTCTGCATCCTGCATTTATTTCTATTTCACATCTCAGTTTGTGTGCCACTAATTTGGTTCTCTGCTTGGAAAAATAAGCTGTATAGAGAAGTTGCTAAAGTTTTGGGAGGGGGAAAGATATAACCAATAGAAAGAAAAACTGAGATTAGGAAGGTTTTAATTAAGTATATTCGTTTTTCCTTCGACATTTGCCATTTGTTCCATTGTTGGACAAGTGAACAGCCAGTATTTATCCTTGTTTGCCAGTTCAAAATGTCCAAAGGTCCTGCTCCATATTTAATACCTAAGATGGTAATAGGCAATGTCAAAATATGCATACCCTCTATATCCGTAATAGTAGGGACGGGGTCACCAAGTTGTCTACCTTGGCATTTTTGGATATTTAAAGATGTTCCTGTACATTTACCTTAGGCTAAACAGATTGTTATTGCTTCTTTTGCCAAGACATCATCTTGAACAAAATGCATAAGTCATCTGCATATGCCATTGCAGTATGTGGGACAGTAAAGAGTAGGGGAATTTTTTATTATAATTCAAAAATCAAATAATACAGTACATGTTTGAAATCACATGCATGACATATACAGATCAACATAATAAAAAAAAAATAAGTATGTCTTCATATTCCCTACCCTTCCACCCACTACTTTAAAAGTAGGGGATTTTTTGTTATAACTTTGAAAACAAATAGTTATCAACTGTGTTACACCACACCAAAATAATAAAATAACATACACAAAACTGAAAAGAATATAAAGCATAATAAGTATTCCAGTTATACTCCCTTCAAATTATTTAAAATGTATTTAAACACAGTAATTAGCTACTTTTGACTTACCCCTCTCCCCAACCAAAAAGCTTAAGACTTTAGTTTCCAAATCCTAAGGATTAAAGAATCACCTGACAATACATCTTGGGTGTCTTTTATCCCATATCTAACCATGTTATATTCTTCCATAGTGGTTTAAAAACTGTTGTATGGTATTGCTGTCTTTCTCTCCCTATAATTCCCAGTATTGAAGTTTGTATCACAAAAAACAGCTGTTCTGGAGAAAGGCATTTTTGCTGTAGTGTCAAAAGACATCTGATCTGCCAGATTTGATATTTAATATGTATTAGAATTACTTGAATAGTTTCAAAATCATATTTTTTCCCAGCTTTTTGGGAAAGTGCCTAAGAATAACATCTGTGGGGTTAACAATATAAAAGGGGAATTTTTCCACTTTGAATACAATATTGTCCAAAATTGCATTATGTAAGGGCAGGTAAAGAATAAGTGCTCCTTTGTTTCTTGCACCTTGTGACACATATCTGTTCTGGGGCATACCCTTTCCTTCATATTTATATGCTTAAGATTATCTTTGACATTTAGTTTGCCTTGTGCACATAACCATAGTGCATCCCATATATTGTCTAGTATTCTAGCACAAGATAACGTACAATTGGTTTGTTTTATTTCATCAGACCTCAAAGAATAGTAACTTGGAAAGTTCAAAAAAATAGTTTGTGACTACCTGTGTATAGAATGCCTTTCTAGTCCCATCATATATTAATTGCTTTGTTATTTTCCACATTTTTATTTTCCCAAAAACTATTCACCAATGCTTAGGAATCTCTCCTAGGGAGTTTGTTTAGGAATGCTGTCATTCATTTCCATCTCAGTCATCAACAGTGAGATCCTAGCTAACATCCATAATGCCCACGTATGCCTTGAGGGTCATAATACAGGAGAAATATTAGTAAAAATAAAAATACTAAAGAAGAAGACTGCTGGGTTAACCATTTGTAGACCACCATCTTTAATGGGCAAATAGGTCACCCCTCTCTTTACTGGTTTTAACTGACTTCCCCAAATACATTTATAAAAACAACTATACCTGGTAGTTTCAAGTTGTCTTGGGGGGGAATATTGCGCTCAAATGTAAGAAACTTGTCAAGAGGTATGTCTTCACCATATATATTCTTTTTTTCTTAGATATATGCCATGTATTCCATTTATTTACTCTTACTTGATCCTGTTTTAATAATAAGTCCCAGTTATAGTATCCCATGTCTCCTTTACCAAAGAAGACACCCAGCATTTGACATACGCTTTTGTAATCGGGATTCCTATTATTTCAGTTTGAGTTCTCTCCATATTTCCCGCTGGGATACACTTACTTCTGGAAAGATTTATTTCCAACCCTGTACTGATAGAAAAAAGCTTTAAGGCTTCCTCAGCTTTCCTAGATGAAGGCATGTCCCCCAGTATTAAGCAGATGTCATCCCCATATACTATTGCTTTAATGTCCTGCACATAACTGGCTATTGATACCCCCATTACCTCCTGTGCATTGTTTATTTTATGTAGTAAAGGATCTATTGTTAGAATATATAGAAGTGGGCTGAGGGGACACCTTTGTCTCACTCATCTTGTGATTCCACACTCTGTTCCTACCAGACCATTTACATGTGGAGTTACGTTTGCCTTGTTGTAACACTCCTTTATCCACCTATTAAATTCTGTCAGAAAATGATATGCTTTTAAACATTGCCATACTTATTCATGAGATACCTTATCAAAGGCTTTCGACTGGTCTAGGCAAACAAAAAAAACATTAATTCATCCGCCTCACCCCTATCCAAAATTTCTCTAATGCAATTCTGAGCATCTGAAATACATCTGTTTGGCACACTGCAAAACTGTGATGGGTGAATAATACTGTCCAGGGTGTTTGCCATACTCGTACTAATTATCTTCATACAATTTTACAGTCAGAGTTAAGTAATGTTATCGACCTCCAATTTGCATATGAGATGGGAATTTCCCTGTTGTCAGAAAATAATTAAACATCTGAACCATTTCATCCAACAGTACTTGGGACATTATTTTACATAGTTCATTTGGTAAGTCATCCTTCCTGGGGCAGTGCCCACCTTTAAGTTTGAGATAACTGTTTGTAGTTCTTGTGATATGATAGGTTCCACCAAGGAACTATGAAAGGTATCTGGTAAAATTTTAATCTCACAGTCCTTGAGCCAGTTTTGAACAACTGACTAAAATATATATACTTTCAAACATTTTTTAAACATATTTTTATATTTCACCCATAATTTCTGTTTGTTTACATAGTTTAATCCTAGTATCAGTGATTAAATGGTCTATATTTTTATTTTATTACAGGGAAGCGCAACAATCAAAAGGATTTGAATAAGCTTGGCATCCCTGTTTCCCAAATGTTTGTTCCTTTTCCAGCAATTTCATTCTATGGTATTGTATATTAGACATGTTTTCTTTTATAATGATAATTTTTTCTGACATATCCACCCGGGTCTCTACTTGTAGTGTAAATAAATTGTGTAATTATTTTTCCAAATCCAGATACTCATTCCTTTTAATTTTGCTATTTATTTTCCCAATAGTTTGGAAATATTTTTGGAAATATTCTTTACTCTCCTCCCACCACACCTCTAGGGAGTTGTACAGGAAAAAAACTGATTTTCTTGCTTCTACTGTAACAAAAAACCTTGATTAATGACTGGATCTTTTAATAGATTGAAATTCAATCCTGGACCCCTTTGGTTTTGTGTAAAATCAAATATTGTTAGTGACAGCAGTCAGTGATCTGAAGAAGCCACTGGTTCAATCAACACTCTGGGCCAGATATTCAAAAGAGTTGAGCCATGCGCAATAGGGTTGCGCCTGCGCAAGTAAGAAATGTGCCATTCTGCAATATTCAGCAGGAGGCAGTTGCACCCCCAAATCATGCTGAGCAACAGCTCAATGATAATGAAGGCATGCACAACCGAAGGGGGAGGAACCATGCATAAACTGCACATCCCGATATTCAGCCCAGGCCGTGCAGAGTTATGCAGGTGCAACCCCTACCTGCGCCTGCACAAAGTTACGCCGAAAAAAAGGAACAAGTCGAGGGCCACCCACAGGTGAGCTGCCACATTGCAGCATGCAACACAGCAGCTGCCACCTGTGGGTGGCCCTCGACTTGTTCCTGCTGCACCTAGCGGCACCCCCCCATGCTCCAATCATGGGCATCAGTTCCTCAGCAAGTCCAATATCCCTGGTGGTCCAATGGACTGAGATTAGCCCGATTGCGGGCATAACTGTACCTCCCCCCCAGTATCCTGATCACGGGCATAAGTGTAACACCCCCCCATTAGCCTGATCGCAGGCATAACTGTATTCCCCGTGGCCTGATCATGGGCAGAAGTGTTCCCTCACCCCGAGTAGCCCGATCGTGGGCATAAGTGTTCCCCAAAATGTGTCGTGGGCATAACCCTAACCCGTCCCCCCATTAGCCCGATCGTGGGCATCAGAACCCCCAATGTCTAATGTCCCTGGTGGTCCAGTGGACCAAACTGAGCCCAATCGTTGCGGCATTCCTCACCCCCAAATCGCGATATCCTGGTGATCTAGTGGACCCCACCCACCCGCCCACGGGCCCCACCACCCCACTCCCGTCAGCGGCGGGTGGCAGCACCCACCGCCTGCCACCTGCCGCTACCAACTGACAGCTTGGTAGGCTGCCGCCCGTGGTTCAGGCATGAGCCAATGGGTGTGCCTGCCCACCTAAATAGTCAGTCAGATATGTGAATGAATTCATATCAGGCATCAACAAATGAACAAATTATACTAGGGGATTTCAACCTAAACTGGGGCTCCTTGTCACAAAATTCCCATGCTGACCACATTGAATCTTTAAATCTCACTCAAGTAATTAAAGAGCCCACCAGCAAAAACCACTTCACCCAAAATCACTCACTCCTTGACTGGGTAATCTCCTCCCACCCTCACAGAATCATTACTGCAGGCACTCTTCCAGATGTTTTCAGTGACCACCTTATTACTTACTGTGTCACAAAGTCATTACACCCCACTCCTCCCCCCCACATACCACTGGATTCACTTTTTCAGATTACTTAACACTGCTGCGCTGCTACACGATCTACATTTCACTTACTGATTGGTGGTGTACACTGCCCCCAATGTGGATTCTGCCCTTGCCCTATTCTCTCATCTTCACAAAGTCAGGAATCACCATGCCCCTTTCAAACACCACAGGATAAAACAGCAGCACCATCTCTGGGTCTCTGCAGACCTAGCCCAGCTGTGTAAATCCTACAACCAATCCTGGGCATGTCATAAAGCTACAAAAGCCCTTCCTGATCTGAGCAAATACAAAATGTTAAGAAACACATGCACAAATGCTATCAGAACTGCCAAGCCAGATTACTTACTGTTCTGCACTCCAACCAGATCTCCCCTGCAAACCTCTGGACTACCCTCCATTCTCTTCTAAACCCTTCTGCCCAATCCACTACCCCCTCATTACCCATCAATGGCTGTCCTGTTTCTGAACCAGCTTCCATAGCATCTGCTCTAAACTCTTACTTTACTACCTGTGCCCTACCCTTGCCACCACCTCCTCCCAACCCCTCCCCACTCCCCCTCACCTCCTCATGGCTACTCTTTCCCCCTAGCTCTGTCCATGAAGTCTAAAAAACCCTTGCCTCCTTAAGCCCCAATAAGTCAAGCCCTGATGGCCTTGACCCATGCCTCCTTTGCATTTCTGCCCTGAAAGTATTCCTCCCTCTCACCCACATTTTGAATCACTTGTTCTCCCACTGCACAGTACCACAGGCATGGAAGACAGCTTACGTGTTACCCTTGCACAAAGGTGGGGATACCCCTCACTCCAGGAAACTACTGCCCCATCTTCCTACTTCCTGCTTTGTTCAAAATCCAAGAGTCCCTTGTCCTCGCATATCTCACTGAGTTTCTTAACTCCTCTGATTTCTTTTCCCTCTTTCAATATTGATTTTGAGTCAGTCACTTCACCACTACCTCACTGCTTCATGTCACAAACTCCATCCTCTCTGGCATGGAGCAAGGCCACATAACTGGTGCCATTTTCATTGACCGTGCTAAGACTTTCAATTCAGTCTCTCACCCTCTCCTACTGGCCAAGCTTTCCTCTGCTGGCCTCTCTCCTGCAACTGTAAAATGGTTTAATTCCTATCTCTCTGGATGAACCCAACAAGTTCTCATTGGTGGAGCCCTTTCTACTCCTTTCCAGATCCATGCTGGAGTTCCCAAAAGCTCTATCTTTAGCCACCTTCTTTTTTCTAATTTTTTAAATGATCTCCCATCTGCCCTTACTGTTGCAATCATACAAATACATGCCGATGATACATTTCTTTTCACCTTTGGCTCCTCTATCTCAGCCATCTATTCCCTGCTCCAAGTTGACTTCCAAAAGGTCCTTCACTGGTTCTGCAAAAACCTCCTCAAGGTAAACATCAACAAAATGGTTAAAAAGGAAAAAAGTGGAGCTAACACGAGTGTGAGTAAAATAATCATCCCAAACTCTTGGATGTCTGATTTGAAGAGTATTTATTGCACAAAAACAGGAGTCATAACACCGCTACCAACAGCCAAACATTTTTGAGTTCCACTGAACTCCTTCTCAAGGCTTAATTGCACATGTGCTGCTTATTACCTTAAATAGTATAATTTTTACCCCAAATATTCAGTAGAGAGCAGAAGCTTAGGAATACATCACCAAGGTAATACTGAGAATATATAATTAATGAAAGGGGCATTTTAATGGTTTAAAGATTAAGAGCTACTGACATTTCAAAGAACACTTTTAAACAACATAATAATTAGCTACAATTCTATCTGCATTCCATTTATATTTTATATTTTTCTCCTCCCCATTATTTATTACTAAGGAAATTTGTATGAATATATGATCTTTATCCCTCAGAGTTCCTTTAGAGTCCAGCTGTATCTATAGCTTACTCCCTACTTCAAGTCATAATCCTTTGTTGTGACATCACAGTCTGTTGCCATGGGAGTAACTGTGATGTCATAAGCAGTGCTCTGTGACTTCAGGTAGGGAGAAAGCAGCAGCAATAGACAAACTCTTTAGGAGCAAAGATCCTGTTTTCATACAAATGACCTCAGTAATAAATAATGGGGAAGAGGAATACAGCACTAATGGGAAATACAAGCTGGACTGTGCCTAAATATTAGGTTGTGTTAAAGTTCTCCTGAACTTGTCACTTGCTCTTTAAATTATTACATTTTGCCATTTTCTGAGGTTCAGAAAAGAAGCAAGGCCTGAATGGACATGTTCATAATACAGTATTACATATGAGCATCCAGTGAAGGGTATGATACTGTGAGACGTCCACAACAGGTAGGCAAGTCAACTGCAAATAGCTAACAGATTGGCCAAATAAGCTAACAACTTTTCAAGGGGAGTGGAACATACTAAACAAATTAGTCTTGGGATAAAAGAGGTTGCACAGGCAGTGCTTAGGTACTTAAGAGTTAGGTAGCTAACCAAAACAAACCAAAGGGAACCTGACCAGAGGGGACAGGCCAGATCTGAAGCAACCTGAGGAGCAAGTTAGGGCCTAGGTCTAGCCAGCCCTCTGTGTTGGAACAAAGGCCTATAATATCACTTTTTATAAGAATGTACTTGGATTCACCTTAGGCCATACTCAAAAATAATTTAATAAATTACCAAAAATAATAAATATTCACATGTGATATTATCCTATGCTCTCCAGATTCAGAAATGACGGTGAAAAACACTGTTGCCACACTTTGGATTATATAAGAGATAAATATATTTTATTCACATATGTACAAGTCCTAAATATTCATAACTAGCATAAATATCAAGCATAATAAAAGTAATGTAAACAAACTATAATGTAAACAAAACAGATTTTAGAAAATCAAGTAAATCATATAAAACAAAACAAATTTCAGCAATAAGCAATGTAAATAATCAAGCAATATTCAGCCTAATAAAGGACGGTTTATACTATTTATTTATCATACTTATAAATAGCATGACCTTTTCTTTTTACTATGAGAACTTGCAACTCATTACACTAGCATTTCAGATTTTCTTGGTATGATACTTGTTTAAACTTTATAGTATGTACTGTAATAGATATTTTCTTTAGATTTAAATTCTAGCTTAACCATAAACCCAAGGTTTGGAGCTAAAATGCACTAAGTTATCACCCCAGATAGCCAAATAAGTACTAATAGTAAGATAAAGGAATACTTATGTTTTAGTTATCTGTAGATGTGGTCTACTTTTCAGCTTTCAAAGTCTTGGCGAGAACTTTTGGTTTTGGATGACAAATGTCCTTGGTGGTGAGTTTGGCTTTAGTCTGCTGTCTTTTTTTCCCCTTGAACCTGGAACTGTAGAGTCTTTTGACATCAATGAAGCAATGCAGGCTGGATCCTTCTTGCTTGATGTCACAAATCATCAAAAGTCACGTCAGGATTTAGTGGGAAGAATCAAACAAGATTTTAGTAGTTCAGCACAGTCTGTAGAAAGATCTCTCCCTGTGGACAGCAATGTTGTTTTGGGTAACTAGACTCTGTGACTCTTTTCTGTTTCAGTTAATTTCTGCTTTTGAACCTGCAACTCTGGACTCACTGCTATTCAACAGCACTGCAAGCTTGCTGGCTGGTAAATTCCAAAGTCAGTCTCTTGTTCAGGATTGTGACAGAAATTCCAAGACATTACTTTTAGTCCAAATTCTCAGTATGCAAAACATTAGGCCTTGCTTGATCCAATACTGGAAGAAAGTCCTTTCTATAACAGTCAGTTGCAGCAGTTGGTTTAGCATCCCCTTGCAGTGGCAATGTCAAAACCAAAATAATGATCCAAGCTGGTGTGGCTTCAGGTTTTTGGTACAAATCCAAGCTCATCCAAAATTGTCAAGACAACCAACACAGGTCTTCACACACCAAAGAATTAAGCAGTTCTGGGCCGGCTTTTCCAGCATCCCGTTTATGTCCTCCTTACTGGGCAACATCACCATCAAGTTATGATTGGTCTGAGCACTCTTTGAGGGTGTTACTGTTAGCCCTTCCTAAGCCATTTTTTTTTTCAAATTGACCTCATCCTGAAAACTATTTTTGATATAAAACAACTTTTCTTTCTTGCATCTACGTGCACCTTTGTACATATATAAGACTCACATTTTAGATGCAACTAAAGGAGAGGATTCATTTGAGAGCAAACATGATGGTGTCAATTTTAATATCAAATCTATAATTTATAAAAGCATTATAAAATGTTTTCCTTTATAGATATCTAAAAAGTATTTACAGATTTCAGAAGTACATTTTTTTCCTGTTTAAAATGATGTTACTTTGGCATGCCTGCAATAATTAGGAACTGTATAAATTTAGCAAACTTCTTTAAGACAGGGATTTCCTTTGTTCTTTTCTTAAAGACATCAATCAGTCAAAAAAGTTAATTCACTATAAACTTTTAGACAGTATTTCTCTCTATAGCAACAAACTACAGATTTAATATTCATCTTGTTAGACTTTCTAAGATGTGAGCTATCACAGGATACTAGATTTGTCTAGTTTTCTAATAAGAAAATGATATAAAATAAATTATATTCATAACTTTTGAATGCTTCATTCTGCAGCTATAAAACTTGGTAAACTTATTTGTCATACTATTGTCCTATAACTGTCCAATTTTCATAGCGGCAGTACATAGCATCTTTAAACCATGAATAAAACTATTTATTTCTATACAGGGTAATGGGACTTTTAAAGTCTAAGACATTCTTTTTTTCTTGGTGCAGCCAGTCACATGATCTCTTATCTTGATCATAGCTATGGATACCTAGCTCCATCTAAGGCTTTTCCTATACATTTACCTATAACTCTGTCATGCAAGACTTGGACATCACAGAGATGGTTCTGGAATGTGGCAGACCCCTTTAGAACAACATTGCACTACATGCTTAGCCTGGAAGGTGTCCACTTATATTATGGCTTAAAAAAACAAAATGGAGTTTCATCTCTATTCCCTTAGACCTCCTCTAGCATATGGCAAAGTGCTGCTTATGGAACAGAAATATTTTCCTTTAAAGCATTAAAGCCAGATACTTTGTCTTAAGGTTTAAATAAGTAACACTTTTTGTTTTCTCATATGAATTTATGCAAACAATACTCTTAACCAGAAATTAGTCCCATATAAAAATCTGATAAAATAATAATTAATATAATTAAAAAAATTTTTCCATGAAGGGTTTGGGACATACATTTCTCCCTTTTTGAATTAAAATGCAACCCAAAAATGCATTTGCAATTCAAAATGATAATCCTACTATATATGGGCATATAGGCTTAAGCATTGCAGGGAAAACAAAAGATAAAAGACAACGTTGCATCATTATGCAGTAACTTATGATGTTATCAGCACATTACATCATTACATGTGGCATCATTGGATGTGACATCATAGATGTGACATCACTAGATGAGATCAGTGGAGACATACTATTTTGCATAGATAAGTGTACAGAACTACATGAACTAGCATGATTAAACATGATTACAACTATGTACACTTTCAACATAGCATTTTTTACATTGTTGAACATTTCAATACAAGTTCTCATTTATTACCTTTAAAAATCAGCAATATAATTGAAATTTTAGCTAGACTCTAATTCCTGATCACCACTCATAGATTTATTTAGAACATTTTCCCATGTTTTATTGCGTTCATGATATTGTCTCAACTGATTAATATGAACCCATTTAGGTACTACTTCTCCAGTGCTTTTATACTTTAGTTCGATTTGGTAGGCTACAGGTGAGATTTTGTCAGTGATCATAAAGGGTCCTTGCCAACTGGGCAGAAACCTTTTGACCTTGGCTTTTTATCGCTACTGTGGTTAAAGTAAAACACTTTCTCACCAATTTGATACTCTTTTGGACTAGTTTTCCTGTCATAATATGACTTAGAAGCTTCAGTACTTTTTCCTAAGTTTCTCTGAGCAAATGCAAATGTTTCTTGCAAATGCTGTTTTAAGTGGGTTACATATTCATGTGCGGTAGTGGCACGTGCTGAATTTACATTTCCTGTGGTATACAGGAGATGTAAAGGTAACACCATCTGTCTTCCTGTCATCATTTCAAAAGGAGGAACACCTGTAGACTTATTAGGAGTAGCCCTTATGGCCATTAATACCAGTGGTAACTTTACATCCCAATCTTTTCCTAAAGAACTGATATATTTCTTCAGTATATACACAATTGTTTGATTAGTTTGTTCCACCTGTCCGGATGACTGTGGATGGTGGGACACATGTAGTTTCCTCTGTACTCCTAGAATTTTCCAGATGTTCTCTATTACTTCTCCTGTGAAATGAGGACCTCTATCAGACTATGCTCTTAATGGCAATCCCCATCGACTAAACACATGGTTTATTAATAAGAAAGCAGTGGTTTCGGCAGTGTTATTTGGAGCAGGTATACACTCAACCCATTTTGTGAACAGGCAAGTAGCTGTCAAAAGGTATTGGTTACCTCTTGAAGATCTGGTAACAGGACCAATCCAGTCAATCTGGATGTCTGACCAAGGCATAGTTATGCCTTTTGACTGTAGTGGTGCTCTATGTCTGGGAGTGACTGGTTGGAACTTGCAACAGGTTAAACACCCTTGTACATACCCTGCAACATCATCATACATGTAGGGCCAGTAGGCTATCTCTTTCAAGGTTTCATAAGTTCTTCTATCCCCCCATGTGCTCCTGATGGTTCGTCATGGGCATGTTGTAACATAATTCCCTTGTGGCCTAACAGAACCACCCATTGGACCTCATGTGAGTTTTTCCCAAGTCTTACCAAGAGATCATTCCTTAATTGGAATTTGTCTTTCTGGTTATACATGGCTCTCAGGTCCCGGCTATCCTATAGGTCATTGTCAGAAATCATGCTTTTAGTGGGATCCTTAATGAAATGATAACATTTTCCTACCACTTCATCCTCTTGTTGCATTTTTACTAAATCAAAGTCAGGTTTTTCACTATACAAGTGTAGAACCTTGTTTCCTGTTCCTGCTGTTTTTGTTTGTGGGTTGCCACATCCACTTAGCCTGGACAAGAGGGACAAAGTTCTATTCTTCTCCATTTAAAGCACCCTCCCTAGCCAGAGCATCTACTAGGTAATTTTTTGTTTTGTCTGGTCCCTGAACTTTGGAGTGTCCTTTTACCTTTTTCCAATAAACCACCAACTTATGTTCCAGAACCAACTGATCTATGGCTAAGATAAGGTCTGCATGCATCATCTTACTGCCTCTTGAATTGATCATACCATTCACCTTCCACCCTAGTAAATGTGTAAGGAAGTCCTGCCTAACATAATCAGAGTCAGTACAAATTATAGTGTCTTGTAACTTGTGTTGTACTGCAGTCTGTACTGCTATATAGGTGGCTACCAATTCTGCATGTTGGTTAGACTTAGGACCGAGCTTGTACTTGATTGGAGTAGATGGTACATTATCCTGCCATACCACTCCTAAACCAGAACATCGGTCTTCACCTTGCCAGAATGAACAACCATCAACATAGGCTCTAGGCAAATTTTCACACACATTTTCATCATAGTGGTGGTGTCTGTTATGTTGGTACACCATATCCAACTCAGGACATAGGTCAGGGTCTTGTACTGGAAGTTCATCTACAGTACAATTATGCTGCCTTGCTTGCACTGAATTACATGAACGGTATTTATCGCACTGAGTTGACATGATACCAAGTGAGACAGAGGGTGAAACACTCACACAGCAAAAATAGGAGTAAGCAGTAATTACTCCAGTGTAGTTTTCTGCTACTTCTTTAATGGATACATCAAAAATGGAAAAAAATCACAGAACAAGAAGAAAAACACTATGCCATGGAATCTTTGGGTCATTCTATTGACCAAATATTACTTGATCAACTATGATCAACGCTATAATGCATTACATAAAAAAAAGAGATTTTACACAAAAGGACGTTAATCAAAATAAAGAAATTATAGCCATTTTGACTACACAAATAAAACAAAATGTGGAAACAACACAAATGATTGACAACAGTATTAAGACAATGGAGGCAACTACAGCAACTATAGTGAAAAAAACATTCATTACACAGAAAAGTAGAAAACTTAGAGAATCAAGTCAGATATAAAGAATTTAAGAATCATGGGTATCCCAGTAAAATTGGACTCACAGTTTGAAACTACAGGAGATATGACAAAAGACATATCTATAACTGTCTATGATTTTCCGTCAGACAATCCACCATTTCTCACGAAAGCATTCCACATGCCAAAGAAGTGCTTTCTCAGCACAACAATGTAGAAGGTGCTTCCTTACCTATCGGCAGGATATTTTGGAACAAGGTGCCTCTTTCCAGCTGTTAGCACCTGCCAAAGCAAGGATTAACCACCAAGGAAAGCATTATATTTTTTTGAGGTAAACCAATTGTTGCCTTTTTTGCACTCTCCAGTATGAAATGGACTCATCCAGAGAAGGTGAATCCTCAGCAGGCTCTAACAGAGAGCTTTCTTGTGCTGCTAAATAAATCAAAAATATGTTAGAATTTATGAAAGTATAAAATGATTGAGCAAAACACCTTAATGAAAAGAAGTTTTTTTCATTAATAATAATAATAGTAACAATAATAGCTTTATTTAATAGAGCGCCTTTCATAATATCAAGGTGCTTCACAAATTCACAAATAGTTCCATAAAACATAATTATAATCACACAAATCAGGAAATGCCTTACTCCATAAGAAGGTTTTCAGTGCCTGTTTAAAGCTCCCCACAGTCCTGTACTCCCGAAGCTGATGGGGCAGAGAATTCTAGAGGGCTGGGGCAGCAAACATAAAAGCACGAGCCCCAGATGAATTCAAACTAACCCTCAGAATCCCTAGCAACCCCTCATCAGCCAGAGTTTATTTCATGTTAAACACATTAAACTGGATTATTTAGAATTAATTAGTTAATTTGCTGTTTTACATAAACAGTCTGTTAATACCGTTATGTAATTGGACTAAGCCTAGTATGGCTGTTATTGGAGTCTGGATTCCATTACGTTAGGGTTGTTATTATGGCCTAGAAATTAAAATGTACTTGGGCTGCATACAATGGGAAACCTTATAGTAAGTGTATACTGTTTGTTTATTTTGTCCTCATTTGACCATGTGGACATGTTCTATCCGATATGTATATTGTTTATGTATGAATATGATGTACACAATTTCAAAAATAAAAAAAAAAAAAAATGATAGAAGATACTGGGCACCTTAACTAACTGAACATCTCAGTGATTTTCCTCAAAGATACTCACGTAATGGAAGCTCTAGGAGACTCACGTGGGGGAAGCAAAAATCGCAAAATTCAAGAGATAGTGAGTAGGATGAGTAGATGGAAGCTGCTTCAACAGCAAAATACATGGGGTAACAACATTGCTCTGTAAATGTCTAAATACCAAGTACAGGATACCTGGGTAGACACTGAAACGAGATGGTTACTGCTTCGAGTAAACCTGCATGACAGGGAGGCAATTCTGGCTAATACACATGCCTCAACTGGGGACGACCCAGAATTCTTTCATGAACTATAGCAAAACTGTCACAGTATGGGGAAAACTGCAGTTATTGCATGGGGGTGATATAATTTAGATACTAGACCACCCCCTACATGGGTCCAGGAGCAGAAAGTCATTGGGCACTCAAAAATAATAGGCCATCCAACTCCTACAAAAGGATTTAAGCTTTGCAGATATTTGGCTTCTGGTACAATTGATAGAGACTACATATATTGGTTGGATACTCACAACAACTATTAGTAGACTATTTTTTACATCAAAGTAGCAGATCATGCAAGCAATGATAGTGGCATGGAAGCCACTGACTGTATCTAACCTGTGATGTCACTGGTTATAGCATTTATAATGACTGAGACAGGGAGCTACATATAGTACTGGTTCTTAGGATGAGGTCAACAATAAACAAATAGAGAAATATGGGCAGAAAAAGAAGTGGGAAAATTAAATATGAGTCTAGAATTTTGCAGTGTTTGTGTTCCTTTTTAAGGCATATAAGAAACTTTGGGATAGCTTTTTAGGATAATCGGGAGCAGAACCCTAAGGGATAACCACTCATTTACTTGTGCCACATTTAGTACTAAAATGTCAATCCTCTCCCTCCACTGGTACCACCCTTAGAACCTGTATTTCCATCAGATGATTCTTTCTCTCACCTTTTTTTCTTATTAGTCTCTGAGGTTACAGCTGGAAAGAACATATCCATAGCTATCCTGGGGAAAGAGAGTAATTATATGGTACATTCCTCTAGTATAAAAAGTCCTAAATGTACCCAGCTATTCATTCTGTGTCCTTATTTCTGCTATATATAGGTACTTCACAGCCCTCTGCAACATGGAATTTTAATGACTTATAAAAGATTGATTTGAACACCATTGTTAATAAAATATGATGCTTCCAAACTATGAAGCATTTCCTCACCAAAATCTTTCCTCGTTCTCATGTTGCCTGTTTCTAAATATAGAAAACTGCAAACAAAATACTTAAAAAAGGAAGTGCATTTTGATGGAATCCACTGCTCTCTCACACCCTCATGCTAGTCATCACAAAGCACTAAAACACAGTACTGAGGGTGGCAACACTATAATGACAGCTTGATCCATTTGTGGATATCATTACTATTCTATGAAGGCCACAAGTAGACTCTGTCAAGTGCAAGAGTGCTTTCAGCTTCTCCACTATCATCTCCACCAGGATGTCACCATATGGTGAAACTCAACAAACATTTTGCTTGACGGGCTCTAGGGACATGAGTGAGCCCTCCATGAGATGAGCATGGAGACTAAGGTTGGGGGACTATTAGGCCATCAGGACTGGTTAGTCACAGAGAGCATGGGAAAGTGTCTGGCTCCGTCAGTTACTTAAGTGCTGATTCTGCATTGCTCAGTCAAGCAACTGGTATTGTGCAGGTAATCAGAAAATCACTTAGGCAATCAAGCCATAAAGAGCCAGACCAGACTGCACACCAGACTATGAACTAGGTGATTGCCTTTAACAATCACAATAGATAGCCCCATGTTTACAGAGTTTGGGAAAAATAAAAACTGAATATATTTACCACAATGCTTAACCCCTATTTAAATTGTGAGAATTGGTACCTTGCAATGCCAAAGCACAGCTTGACTGAGTTTTGAAAGCAGCTCTGTATTTAGCACATGCAGAGCTGGTGTCAGTAATTGAGCACCAAGCATGGAATAGCTGACTGATCCTGCCACTCTCTTGAGGTATTGAAACAATGTCAGAATACAATCAGTGTGAAATGAGAATGCGATAAAAATGAGATGAGAATCTGACGAGTGTGAGACAGTAATTGGACCAGCATAACACAACTTACACATTCAAGGAGTTCTAGGCCACCATGAGTTGTGGGTGATGGAGACTATAGTGAAGGTTCTGGTCCAATTTAAGAGGAGCACATGTGACCACGGTGCTGTGTCTTCATCACTCAGTCAATGGATCTCTGTGATGCTGCAGATATTGAGAAGGTATTGCGTGGCTATTTTGATTGCACAACAGGTTCCCTTTCAGATCTTACAAGACATATCTGACACCCAAGGCAGGTATGTACTTCTTAGGGCCCTGTTGTGGCACAAAGAGGTTGTTTTGGGGGTTGTATATGATCGTACTGGGGACAATCCTAGCTTTTTTGCTATTTTGTTGAATTTGTTGATGCCATGGGTATCCCTTCCCATCTTACTTGCTGGAGATTGGAACACAGTTCTTAACCACAAATTAGACAGATCTGGTCTACATCACCAGGGACTGACATCAGGTCATAATTGCGGGAATTAATGGACTCGATAGGGTTAGTTGACCCTTGAAGAGTTCTGAACCTGGCTGTACGGGATTACTCTTTTCACTTGGTACCACATAACTCATTCTCTAGACTTTTTCCTGCTGGGGATTGAGTACCTATCAGGCATTTATACGTGTTATTATGATGCTAAAGTGGTATTGGATCACCACCCAGTTATCATTCAACTGAGTTTCTCTATTTCTACAGATTTAGATAAATCTTGGGTACTAAATAACCAGCTAGTGAAGTCCCCAGCAACCTTAGAACATGTTAATAATTCTGTTACATCATTTCTAGAGAGTAACTCTCCCTCTGTGCCTAAGCAGAAGTTATTGTGGAGGGCATTGAAATGTGCTCTTTGGGGGAGTTGATTTGATCATCCTCTAAGCGAAAAAAACCAAAAAAACTCATGAGGCTTCAGTACTTCTGGAGCAGCTTGAGTACCAGCTCTCTTCCTCTTCTACTGAAGATGTCTCGTAGGGCCAAATATAATGAATCCTCGACTGAGCATGCTGAACATCTTATATTAAGAACTAGAGTACACTATTTTGATCAAGGTGAGAGAGCAGGCAAGCTCCTGGCCTTGCACTTGAGGTCTCAGATGGTGGATAGAATTATACCTTCCCTTCAAACAGATTACGGCCAATTGATCACCTTCCCACATGAAATTGCAGCCCAATCTCAGGCATACTATTAAAGTTTATATACTACCACATTAGCCACTTCCTGATCTTCTCAGTTCAAGATCTTTTTTCAAGATCTTGACCTCCCGCATCTCTCAGATGCCCAGATGGAGTTTTTGAAATCCCCATTGACTCTGCAGGAACTGGAAGGTGCTATTGATTCCCTCACCCCTGATAAAGTGCCAAGGCCGAACAGATGTACATCTAAGTTTTATAAAAAATTTTAAAGTTTTCTGGTACATATTCTTTTGAACACTTTTAATTATATTTTCTCCCATGGTACTTCTGATTCCTCTTTAACCGAGGCCCTGATAGTAGTTTTATTAAAACCCGGGAAAGATTCCTTAAAAGCTTCTAGTTAAAGGCCTCTGTCTCATCAATTTCGACTACAGAATTCTAGCTAAAGTTCTGGCCACTCACTTAAATAAGGTGTGGAATTCTTTGATAAGTGAAGAACAGGTTGGTTTTGTGCCAGGGAGACTCTCGGTGAACCACCTGCAGAAACTTGCTCACCTTATCTCCATATTCAGGGAGTCCACCACCACTGTGGTGCTGGCCTCCTTAGATGCAGAGAAAGCTTTCAATAGAGTTTCTTGGGATTACCTATTTAGATTACTTCCTATGTACCACATTCCGCCTGAGTTCATCCAATGGGTTAAAGTCCTTTATTCCCAACCCTCAGCTTGGGTTTTATGTAACAGAGTCAGGTCACAGCAAATTTATCTCCACCAGGGCACCAAGTTGGGATGTCCCCTTTCCCCATTTCTTTTTAACCTTTTGTTGGAACTGCTGATTAGGAAAATCAGTGCTACCCCAAAAATTCAAGGTATCCCGCTTGGCCTCTATCAGTACAAATTATCAGTTTACTTGGATGACATCCTGTTACATGTTAATCATCTGGCTACATCCCTGTCGGCTGCCCTGAAGATATTTACACTCTGGTTCATTCCCCAATTATAAGTTAAATATGGACAAAACTGAAATTATACTGCTAAATGTCCTGACCCATAGAGTGAGTTTAGCTCATCTAGGGTTGGTATGGGTTAAAGACAAGCTCAAATACTTAGGAATTTATATTAGTGTTTCCCGAATCAAAATGAGGCAGTACAACCTGGATTCATTAGTAGGTCAAGTTAAACGTGACTTGATCCATTGGGCCCTTCTCCCTATGTCTTTTTGGGGATGGTTAAATATAGTAAAAATGAATGTGTTACCCTGTATTTTATATCCCCTTCTCATGTTTACCCAAAGTATCCCACGCACCTGGTTTAATGGTTTGCATAGAATCATTTCAAATTTTCTTTGGAAGGGGCAACCCCCCTAGAAGAGCACGTCTAAAATTGACTGCACCCAAAAGCAGTAGGGGATGCCAGGTTCCTAATTGCTATCTATACTGTTTAGCCATTCATAGCTCCCACTATTTTCAATAGTACCGTAACTTGTCAGAGGGCTCCCTGATTGATTATATTCCCCAGTGGCTGGAAACTGAACAGGCACAATGCTCCCAGTTAAAGCTAAATATTACAGCTTTACTTCATGTCCCCAACAATAAGCTTCCCCGCCAATTACACAGTTCCCCATTGGACATATCAGTGCAGGTCCATAAGCAACTCTGCTTTCTACTCCTCTTGGATCCTATTAAGGATATATCACACCCGTTGTTAGGGAACCCAAACTTAAAAATTGAGGGGTGTCCCCCTTACATGGGTTTTTTGGACATATGCAGAGATTAGCACTATTGCACACTTTTTGCAAGATGGAAGTCTGCTGAAAGTTTTGGATGCCCAGCAAAAATATCAAATATCTAATAAGCATACTTTTAAGTATTTGCAAATAACTCATCTACTACTACAACATTCTGGTGCTGGGTCTTGGTCTGATTCATATGGGAATCAGTTACTTAGTCTAGCACCCAATGAATCATCTCCACATGCTATTTCTTTCCTACATAATAAACCATATGACCTATTTCGTAAGAAAGAAATGGGAAAGGTTCTTTACTGGCAAAGAGACTTATGCTTAGATGATGTATCTTATAATTGGGCCAGCTTATGGACTCATACCTACAAATACTTAAGGTGAGATAGATACAGGTTTATGCAATTTCAGATTCTTCATAATCTTTACAACATGCCTGTTAAATTATACAAAATGGGTAAAATTCCCTCTGATCTTTGATCACGATGTGGTAAAGAACAGGACACTTTATTTCACATATTGTGCATTGTGAAAAAGTGGTACCTTTTTAGAAACATAGAAACATAAAATTTGATGGCAGATAAGGACCACTTTGCCCACCTAGTCTGCCCATTTTCCTACCTGGTGGATAAGCTACAGATCCTAGTTAACCAACAGCCTACTTCCTCCTACCCCCCACTAGGACTGCCTTATGTCTGTCCCATGCATTCTTTAACTCCTCCACTGTTCTTGACTCCACAACCTCCTCAGGAAGACTATCCCATGCATCCATAACCCTCTCTGTAAAAAAATACTTCCTCACATTACCTCTGAGCCGTCCCCCCTCTATCTTCAAATTATGCCCCCTTGTTCTTGCACATCTCTTTTTCTGAAAGAAACTACACTCTTGGACATTGTTGATTCCCTTGAGGTACTTGAAAGTTTCTGTCATGTCCCCCCCTCCCTTCTTTCCTCAAGGATATACATATTAAGCTCCTTTAGTCTCTCTTTGTATGTCTTCTGGTGCAGACCCTGCAACATTTTGGTTGCCCTCCTCTGGACAGCCTCCACTCTGTCTATGTCTTTGCAGAGATGGGGTCTCCAGAACTGCACTCAGTACTCCAGATGGGGTCTCACCAACTATCTGTACAGAGGGATAACAACTTCATGTTTTCTACTGTTGATGCCTCTTCCTATGCATCCCAGTATCCCCCAGCCTTCCTTACTGCCTTCTCACATTGCTTGCCCACCTTTAGGTCATCTGATATAATTACCCCCAGGTCCCTTTCTATTTTTGTTGTTGTCAGTATCTCACCCCCACCTATTGTGTACTCTTCCCCTGGGTTTTTGTTCCCCAGGTGCATTATCTTGCATTTCTTTGCATTGAATCTAAGCTGCCATACATTTGACTATTCCTCCAACCTTGCCAAGTCCCTTCTCATCCTTTCCAC
Organism: Neoceratodus forsteri; assembly: GCA_016271365.2. Taxonomy (NCBI): domain Eukaryota; kingdom Metazoa; phylum Chordata; order Ceratodontiformes; family Ceratodontidae; genus Neoceratodus; species Neoceratodus forsteri. The sequence continues at coordinate 840,756,530 of CM028131.1, forward strand.
TCCATCTTTTATATCAACCATGTTGCAGATCTTTGTGTCATCTGCAAAGAGACATACTTTTCCTTCCAGTTCCTCTGCAATGTTACTTATAAAGACATTAAAAAGGAATGGTCCCAGTACTGAACCTTGTGGTACCCCACTAGTAACCCTCCTTTCTTCACAGTGGACTCTGTTTACTGCTACCCTTTGCGTCCTGTTGTCCAGCTAAGTTTTTATCCAGGCTACCACCTTGGGACCCACTCCAAGGCTGGCTAACTTGTATAGTAATCATTTATGTGGGACTGTATCAAATGCCTTGCTAAAATCTAGGTAGGCCAGGTCCACAGCCCCTCCCTGGTCTATTACTTTGGTCACCCAGTCAAAAAAAATCTATTAGATTCATCTGACATGACCTTCCCACTGTGAATTCATGCTGCCTTGAGTCCTGTGCCGCACTGGCCTCTAGGTACTCAACACTTCTTTCCTTCAGAAGTGATTCCATCATTTTCCCTACCACTGAGGTCAAACTAACTGATTGGTAGTTTCCTGCCTCTGTCCTGCTCCCACTTTTGTGAAGAGGAATCATATCCACCCTCCTCCAGTCCTCAGGTACCACCATATCCTCCCATGATTTGTTAAAGAGAGTAGTCAGTGGTGTCACTAGTTCTACCTTTAGTTCTTTTAGAATTCTTGGGTGAATCCCATCAGGCCCCATTGCTTTGTCCACCTTCAATTTTATTAGTTCTTTCAGAACCCTTTCTTCTGTGAATGGACTGGTATCAACCCCTGTATCCAGAGTGTTTCTCTTGTTTGGTTTAGGTATCTCTCCTTCCTCTTCCTTTGTGAATACTGAGCAGAGACATTTGTTCAGTATCCCTGCTTTTTCACTGTCACACTCTGCCCACATTCCTTCCCCTTTATTAAGCCTCAGTATCCCTCTCTTGGTCTTTCTTTGCTCCTTAATGTACCTATAAAAGGGCTTAGCCCCTTCTTTACAGAGTTGGCTATCCTTTCCTTGGTTTGGGCCTTTGTTTTTCTGACTGCCTTCCCTGCCTTTTTCTGCTTTAACTGATAAAGTTCTCTGTCCTGCTCCTTCTGTGTTTCCTTATATTCCCTGAATGCTATCATTTTCTCCCTAACCTTCTCTGCCACCTCTTTTCAGAACCATAGCATTTTTTTCCTTCGTTGTGTTTTGTTGATTTGCTTCACACAAAGGCTTGTTGTCTCTGTGATGGCTGTTTTGATTACTCCCCATTGTTCCTCCACCCCTCATTCTTGCCTGTTTACTAGTGCTTTTCTGAGGCACTCTCTAATTTTCCCAAAGTCAGCCCTCCTAAAGTCCAATATTCTTGCTTTGTATGGCTTGACTATATGGCTGTGTTTATCGCGAACCACACTGTTTGGTGGTCACGTGTTCCCAGATGGCTACCCACTTCTAAATCCAAGATTCTTTCTCTGTCCCCATTTGAGAGTACCAGGTCTAAGATTGCTCCCTCCTGAGTGGGTTCCAATACTAGCTGTCTGAGGCATGCCCCCTGTAGGGCATCAAGAATGACCCTGCTCTTGGATGTGCCTGCAGCAAAGGTGCTCCAGTTAACATCTGGCATATTCAGGTCCACCATCAACAATATCTCCCCTTTTTCCACCATTCTGAGGATGTCTTCTATCATTTCCTTATCCATTTCCTCCCCCTGAGATGGGGGTCTGTATACAACCCCCATGTGGATTTTGGTGCCATTTTCTGTCTCCAGGGTGACCCAGAGTGCCTCATCTGCTCCCTATTTACTCTTTAGCTCTGTTGCTTTGTTCCCTTCCTTTACATAGAGAGCTACTCCTCCTCCTCTTTTACCCTCCCTGTTCCTCCTGTAGGTTGTATATCCTGGTATGTTGACATCCCAGTCATGGTTCTCTGTGTACCATGTTTCTGTGACTGCCACAATATCAAGGCATCCCTCTTCCATCAAGGCCACTAGTTCAGGAAGCTTGTTACACAGACTATGGGCATTGGTATTCATCACCCTCCATTTTTTTGATGGCCTTACCCCTTTTAGCCCCATCCCTGTCCTTACTGCCATTGCCTTTTTTTGCATTTACCTCTGTCCTGCTTCTCAATGACTTCTCTGCCTTGGTGTTTACCTTGCTAATTACCATGTTTTGTGGGGGGAGGCTGGGATTTCCCTGCTCCTTTTCAGTGACTCCCCCCTTGGCTAGTTTAAATGCTTGCCAATGAAGCATTTAAACCTATCATCTAGGATCCTGGTCCCCCCCTTGGACAGATGCAGACCATCACACCAGTATAGGTCTGCATCCCTCCAGGTGGCTCCCCAGTCACCAATGAAGCCAAAACCCTGAGCTCCACAGCAGTTTTTCAACCATTCATTGAATTCCATGGTGTGGAGTACCCTAGTATTACCCTTGCTATAGACAGGCAGCACCTGCGAGAAGGTTACCATATGTGCTACTTATCTAAGGCCCCTTCCCAACTCTACAAACTCCTCTTGCACTGCTCTGATCCCATTCTGAGCCAGGTCATTTGTGCCTAGGTAGCCATACATTGTTGTCTGGATCCACTGTTGGGCTTGAACTCAGCATTTCTCTGGGAAGTGTGTATTTTAGGGGTATATGATGGTATTTTGATTGGTACTCAGTGTAATCATATGGCACAAATTTCTGCTTATGTTAAGAAGGTCATTCTTTGACACTGGTGTGATCAGGCTACTCCTACATTCTTGAAATTGTATAAAGAAATTCTATATGCTTTACAAGCAGAAAAAAATATTGCAAGCCTAGCAGAGCATCTCTCAGCTTACAAGAAAGTTTGGGAATCATTATATACATTATTAACTTTATGAGATGTGTTATTTGCAAATGAAATGGTTATCTGGAGGGATATCTGGACCAGCTTACTCTGTGAGAGTACTACGTGGACATTTCATAATAAAGACGCACAGAATTACATTTACATTTGATCTGCTGGATCACCAAGACACACCCAGAGACATTGTTCCTTTAAGTTGGACTTACTAACTTTTTGAAGCAAAGCTCCTTAATGTCCTGTTCAATCTGCTGCTTTTATGAAGACACCCCTTACTAGAGACTGTCTGAGCATTTGTGACTGGCTCCTGCTTTAGTTGGCAGCCTTTTTTATTTTGGGGTCTGGCCTGCTATCGAGACTGCTCTCCCTGAGGAAAGGTTTTTATTTACTTTTGCAGGCTTTCAGAACCTCCCCCTAAGAGATGCAGGCTTGAGAAAGAGGCCTGCAGAACTGACAGTCACAGGCTGCGCAACTGTGTTTTACTTATGAGCCTGATATTGTTTCCTTTTTTACAGCTTTACTTTACAGGGGGAATGAGCACTGTCTTAGCATATCATTAGTTAGTTTAGTTACCAGCATAGTTCCACATCTCAATAAGGCAGTTTATTGGGCTTAGTATAATTGTTCTATACAGGCATTGTACTCTATTGTGTTATTTTAGTACCCCGGTTAATTGGGTACTGAAGCACTAATTACAATTTTATGTTGGAGTTTTTCACAGCCACTTAGATTAGGACAGGAGAGGAGGCAGGAAAGGGGGGTCTTGTGGTTATTTGGGGGAAGTAAGCAACATTATGGCCCAGATAGTGTGAGGAGTATAGTCTCTGGGACTGGTGAATGCAAGTAGAGGCATGCAGGGAATGTTTATTGAGGGAAGGGGGGAGAGGAGGGTAGATAGAGGAGTCTGTACTAATAGGAGAGGGAGGAAGGGGGTTGGAAGGGTAAAGCACCAACAATATCTGCTAGTAAGCATTTGATATGTTACACTGTACCTACAACCCATTGTTTACAAATCAAGGATGATGAAATATGTATCATGGAATGTTAAGGGGGCACATACTAGAGCGAAGCGGTACCAGATCTTAAAGCACTTACAACTATTGCATTGCCAGCTTGCCTTTCTCCAGGAAACTCACCTGTTGGAGTCAGAGAAGCTTCTTTTCTGATGCCAGCAGGTGGGGCAAGTGTATGCAGCAGGCAACTCCACCAATCAAAGTGGAGTTGCTATCCTTATCTTTTGTGGAGTCAACTTCCAATTACTTAAAGAGACAGGTGATGTGAAAGGCAGATACATATTGCTGCACTGTATTTTAGACCAGACAGAATGGCTATTGGGATGTTTTTATGGACCCAACATTCAATCACCAAATTTCTTTTCAGAAATGGTTAACTTGATAGTGCCATATGCACATCTCCCCTTGATCTTGGCTGGGGATTGGAACACTACTATTACTACAGACTGATAGATCAGGGGGACACCCTTCCAGACTCTCCCCACTCAACAGGCTCTATGAGAACTCTTTAGTATGGAAGGTCTCTGTGACCCAAGGAGGGTGCTCCATCCCAGGGAGCATGCATTTACATTTTATTCCCCAGTCCACAAGTCATCCTCCAGAATTGACTACTTCCTAATGAGTACCTCGGCCTTGCCAGGGGTAGTGGACAATGGCATTGCACCAAGAGTGCTTTCAGACCACTCCCCAGTATGGCTAGTCCACAACTCCTGCCTCAGCTTTAAATGGGACAAGATCTGGAAGCTCAACACACAACTTTTGAAGGACCCCTGGGTGATAACTAAGATAAACTCCCTAATAGTGGACTACTGGAAATGCAATAGGAAATCCATTGCAGACACTGATAAAGTATGGGCTGCCATGAAGTGTGTACTGTGAGGCAAATTCATCTGCCTGGCAGCCATCAAGAAAAAGAAGAAAGAATCTGCATTGTGGACCCTGCTTGCTCAGATTACAGCCCTAGAAAGTAAAGCTGTAATTGATCTCTCTGAGGTGGATCAGGTAACCTTAACTAAATTAAGACACCAATATTCTGAACTGCTTAGGGAAAAAACAGAATATGCCCTCTTAAAGGTGCAGGCCTCTTATGCAGACCAAGTCAAAAAGACAGGGCTCCTACTGGCACTGCGACTTTGGCAGCAGGAAGTCTCATGAATGGTGCATTCCATAGTACCGCAGGATGGTGCCATGCCTAAAACCTCTCCCATAGATATTGCTCAAGAATTTGATAAATTTTACTCTCATCTCTACTGCCTCCTAATGAATCTCCCTACTGAGGGAGAATCCAAGACTTATTTAGAGTCTGTTCCACTTCTACTCTATTTCCTGCTCAGCAAGTTTCTCATATGCCCTATATTCACTTAAGAAATCCTTTTAGATCTGCACTCCATACTCCTAGATAAATCACCAGGACCTGATGGGCTTCCCGCTAATCTCTATAAGTCTTTGCTGCTGAACTAGCTACCATCATGTCTCAGTTCTTCTCTTACCTCTGTGACAAAGGACTATTGGACACCTCCCTACTGGCTGCCCTTATTATAGTCCTGCTCAAGCCTAACAAGCTCACAGACAAGGTTAACAGTTATCATCCCATCTCCTTCATGAACTGTGACATGAAAATCTTTGCCAAAATTCTGGCCACTAGAATTATGCATGTCTGGGACCACTTGATTGGTCCAGAGCAGGTACAATTTATGAAAAGATCTTCTGTCGACCATCTCCAGAAACTAGATCATGTCTTCTCCATGGCCAGAGAGTCTAAGGACCCTATGGCATTGGTCTCTCTGGATGTGAAGAAGGCCTTCGACAGAGTGCGATGGGATTTCCTATTTTTGGTGATGGGAAAATTCAGATTTCCACCCAGATTTGTTCAATGGGTACAAGTATTATATACTAGCCCAAATGCTAAAGTTTACTGCAATGGGATACTTTCTAAAGGTTTCTCACTGCAGTCCAGTACCCATCATGGGTTGTCCTCTCTTCCCCCTCCTTTTTAATCTTTATCTGGAAACACTGATTAGGGTACTGAAGATCTCCCCAGGTCTCCAGGGCATCCCAGTGGGTCCCCTTGACATTAAGATTTCTGCATATGCAGATGACATCCTACTGCAGATCTCGCATCCCACTACATCCATACCTGAAGCCCTACATATAATTTCTCAATTTGGTACCTACTCCAATTATAAACTGAACTTGGAACAAAACTGTAGTTATGGCCCTAAATCAGTTAGCCCTCTCCTCAGAGTGCAAAGACCTAGGGCTGATCTGGGATTTCAAGTTTACATATCTAGGAATCACCCTGTCCCAAAAACAGTCCCTTATTAAGAAACTCAACCTGGAGAGCATGGTGGACACCATTACGTAAGACTTAAATAGATGGACCCTGCTCCCACTCTCTCTATGAGGTAGTGTGATTAAAATGAACATCCTCCCATGGGTCTTTTATCCTCTCAATATGCTTAACATATTTCTCTCATATGTCTGGTTTAAAAAACTCCACTCAACTATAACCCACTTCCTTTAGAGAGGTAAACCTCCCCGTAGAGCATACCACCATTTGGTGGCCCTGAAGCACTTAGGAGGGCTTAAAGTTCCTAACATTTACCTCTATTACCTGGCCAGTCATGCCTCAAAGTATGCCAGATGGGTTACACCCTCTGGGCTAGTAGAAGCCCCTGGTTATTTGCCTATCTGGCTAAAAATTGAGAGTCACCTAATATCAACAACTGGGATCTCCCCATTCAGACTTTTCTTTGTTCCACCCAACACGTTACCTCTGTGCCTTAAGGGGACAGTCATATACACATCAATGAAGGTGCAAAATCAGATGTGTAGATCTATGCAATACAGGAATATGCATGATACCTCATAGCCTTTGTGCCATAACCTCAACCTTAGAGTAAATGGAAAGGTTCTCTCTCCCTAGTGGCTCCCGGGGCTTTTAGGCAAGCAAGTCTCTGACCTGATGCTGAATAAGAAGCTACTTGATAGTCAAGATCTATTGCCACTTCTTCAACTGCCCAACATGCAGATTTTTTTAAATCTACCAGCTGAGGCATATGTTAAGCAAGTGGTTTAGGGCCAGAGAGTGGGATGCTAACAAAAAAAACCTTCTGTCTCTTATCCAGTCTAATTTCTGGCAACCCTGCTATATCAAAGTTAGTATCCCTTCTTTTCTTACAGATACACCCCCAAGCCACTGGGCGTTCCCCTTATTGGGAGAATGTGCTGCCCACCTTGTCTCCAGACTGGGAGCTTACATGGCTAGATGTATATCAAAATAGTTCTAATGACAGACTGTGCCTCACACAATTCCATATTCTACACAATATATATTTTACTCTGACCCATTTGTACAAAATTGGTAAACTCCGAACAGCAACCTGCTCCAGATGTCAGAACGCAGAAGGGTCTCTGAAGCATGTTATGTGGGAATGTTCAAGGGTAACCCCTATATGAGACAAATCTAGGACAACACTGGACCCCTTGTTAGGATTAGCTGAGTATTTTATCCCAGAAATCTTTGTGGTGGACTATCTTTCTCTAATTCCTGTAAAAGAAAGAAGATTTCTTATGTCTTTAATCTCCTTGACTATGAAACGACTAATTATAAATCACTGGCTAGATCAAGAGACTATTTCCTACTCAGAATGGTTAAATGATATTTTGTATAATCTGAGAGTAGAGAAAACTATAGCTAGTTTGAAAAGTCGCATGCATGCCTATACCAAAAAATGGGGCAAGCTGGAAACATTGATGTTGGTACATACCTCTCATTAATACAGGCATTCAGCTTATATTATTTAATGACTGAAATTGCTAAGATTCATTTATGTTTCCCCATCAGGGGCAGTGCTCATCACAATGTAACTGGTACTGAGGGAAGGAGAGAATGTTGGAAGGGGGGTATGGGAGGGCAGGGTATTGTGTGTGTTGTAATGTTGGTATGTTATGTATTGTTGAGTTGTCTGTTTAATTTGAAAACTAATAAAGCATTTTAAATTAAAAAAAAAGATATATTATTTACATTTTACACTCTTCTATTTGGGTCCAGGCACTATGCATGGTTTCCTCTCTTTATATTTTAAAATACTGGTATGCTCTGTTGGATGTCTTGATTTTGATGCCTGTGTTATATTTATTCCTCTCATACAGATAAATTTATTTGGATCTCTGAAGTACCTATGGAATCTCTTGGTCTTTCCTCTTTTATAATGGTTCCTTCTCCAAACGAGGGTGTGGGGGGGTATTTTGGTGGTTGTAAAAGGAATAAGTGGGTAATTTTGACTGTTGTTTTTGTATATCTTGAAACACTAAATAAAGTATACTCAATTTAAAAAAAGAAGGGTATTAAAGAAATTAGCAACATCTCTTTTCTAGTGGGGTCCTGCTTCTACACATTTACACAGCTAGGAGGCCTGGAGCACTGGAAGCAAACATGACTTGCACAAGGCTGCACAAATTGGCTTTAGTGGAGATTATCTGCATCCTCAGATTTGGGCACATGTAACCATAAACTTATTGCATTCCCACTAGAGGATATTTGGCACAGTTAGGGATGTGGTGAAGCCTCAGTAGTCAGTAACAGACCAGATCCAGGCTACTGCATGCTCAACAACTGGTGTTTGAAAACTCATCTGGGCCTTAATACCACACATACACATACACACACACACACACACACACACAAAATCCATCCTTAAATCTATAGGCAGTCATGGAAGAAAGTTGTCTGACTTCCCCTTTCCCTCAGCTATCACATGGGTCTATCCTCCAGTAACTACTGCACCTGTGATTCCCTACATAGAACCTAATAGCCCAAACACCAGCAACATCTGATGCATTTAGATTACTGCTGGGACACACAAAGTACACAGATAGATCACTTATGCAGCTGTTGAATGAAGAATGGGTTTATTTGCTCATTTTGTGGTTGGGGCACCACTGCCATGACTACTGTCTCTGTGTCAGTGGCCAGGACCACCTTATTCAACATGTCTTTAATGTGGGTGACTTCTTCTCAGGTGTTGGTGAGGAAGAGCATGTACCTGGGTCTGAATACCTCCCACCAGCACTTAGAAAAACCCTATCCATATGTGTGGTGGATATGGGAAAGGGGAACATTTTTCATGATAGTCATAGACATCTCCAAAATGGATTATCTCACATGCCAGTTTTGTTTAAGTCAGCCATATGAGCCTCCCTCACAAACAAGCTAAACTGATGAGTAATGAGTTGAATGATAACAGTTGACCGCTGGTTACAACAGTGAGGTAGAGGCCCAGTGAAATACAGCAAATAAGACATGAGTTCATCCCATGAGTAAGTTAAATGATGACAACTGGCATAAGGATGTAATAATGGCAAGCACCCAGTAAAATATGACAAAGAAGACATGGGTTGTGACCATGTAGATACATAAGCAACATTTTTAAAAAGTAAACAAATAAAACAAAGTTACATTGGTAGTAACAGTGTTTATGTGAATGTGACATATGTGTAAGGCCCACTGGGCACACCAAAAATGGAGTCCATTCAGAAGATTATGAGAAACTATGCTATCAGAAGACCACACTGTATGTCTGGTACAAACACAAATGGATGGCACTGATAGTAACATGAAAATGACAGATGGGCATGGTGGATATCCAGGCTAAACCAAATTGAAAGTAGAGTATATTTGAAAGTGAAAGAACAGATGAACATCACACTTTTCTGTCAAAAACAAAAATGGATGACATAGATGATGAGCTATGGGCCATGGAGTCAGAACTGATGAATGATGCAGATAAGATAAGGGGATTACTCCCTCCCACCTTGAGCTGGTAGTTATGAAGGTAATGGTCCACACGCACAAATGACCTCTAGTCAAAAAAGGGAATAACAAAGATGAGTGATGGGGGTGCAGAGTCAAAGCTGATGAATGGTAAGGATAAGATATGGTGTTTCATTTTTAGTTCCTCTCTCATACTGAGCTGAACACATTGATGTTGATGAATGTATTGTGTACAGATTATCTAAGCAACTCTATATATTATAGCCTGTTGAAATGTGAAGTTTGTGTTTTTCTAAGCCCAGAACACTGACAATTAAATAGATATTTTTCTGAAATGTTTGTATGCCTTACCAACCTGAGCAACCTTCCAGTCAGCTACTCCAGACGTATCACCCACCTTCCTCAGGTATTTACTCCACTCCCCTTCTCCCATAGCTTTCCCCCAAGGTGGGATCATCAGGGTTGCCCTCACCCATATGGAGATCCCAATCAAGTAAGGGAGAATGACTGATCAGTACAGGGCCTTTTGGGGGTTAGCTTTCATCCTATGTGGGTCAGTTTTTGTCTCCATGTTTTCTCTCCTGTACCCCAGTAGCATGAACAGCATGTTGGGAAGATCCTCAAATGCCCAGTGTGAGCACCTGCAGGGACAGAAAGCTCCCCAGCTCACCAGCAGGAACTGCTGTTGTCCTGGAGTGTGCCACTTCTCTCCCTGGCCTGTAATATGCTGTCAGCGGCAGTGCATCTCCCAGACTGGCTACCTGACTTCTTGCTCCTAAATTGACTCCCATGCCGGGGTGCCAGCATGGAAACACAACAAAACATTTGATGGGCCATTATGCAGCCTAACTAAATCAATATTAAACATCTGTGATGTGGATTCATATATCTGGCATACAGAGGCAGGAGACATTAAGTAACACACATACTGTAAGTTATATCTTCATGCATGCACAGCCAGGCACGCATAGTGGTCTGTAGATAGAAGGGAGAGACAGCAGACTACCCTCCTTGGTCACAAACAGGGAAAGACAAGAGTCCAGAAAACAGACAGATAGCACCCACTCCCTCTCCAAAATAAATGTGACGTACGTGGCTCAGACTCACAAAAAGGGGATAATTTAAAGTATGTTAAAAAATAAAACCCCCCTGATAAAAATCTAAAAATGTGCTTTTAAAAAGCACAATATATATATATATATACAAAATGTTATTAATTTGGCAGGGCAGCACACAAATGTCTGGAACAAAAACGGTAACAATATTAAAAAATATGCATATTAATATATAGGAAAAGTCACCATATATGGTGTTCTTACACATTATTTTTCAGAATGTATATCTCACACAGTAGCAGCTGTATGGAGTTGACAAAGCTCTGAAAAACAACCCCATCACAAAATATCACAATCTTCACTTTAACGTGTGCAAAACAATCACTCATGAAGTGTTTTCAGACACTAAGTGGAGGGTTTCTCAAACTGATCTATTTCAGATCTGCCACTAATATTCTTAAAAACTGACATTCATCTGAACTAGATTGACTAACACAATTTGGGTTTTGGATGCATGTGCATCCCAAAAAAGCCACAATTCAATCAAAAAATTAGCAAATTAAATCTGCATCATTTATTCATGCAAATTGCCACAAGTCATTCACTTTTTGTCAAAAATGTATGGATTCTTTAGAAGATGGGAAGCATAGCGTTAGAAGCAAGAGGTCAGATGTAGCATCCAGTGGCTCATGTAGCTCCATCAACATCTAACCCTTTTGAAAATCTGTCCAATTTTTTTCTACATATAGGCCTTTGACTGAAAGCAAGCAGCAGCAGAAATGGATAGAACAAATATCTAACCAAAAAAACACTATTGCAAATTTTTGTCTGTTGCACTGTAAAGTACAAATTTTTCTGCAAAAATATCACCATTTGTGTGTTTTAGATAAGATTTAGCATCTAGCTGAGTCTACTGCTACAGAGAATACAGCACATCTGTCTCCCTTTCCTCTGCTCAAGTAAGTGCAGGATCAATGATCTGGTTGCAGTGACTTTTAGAAATGGCCTGTGATTGGCAAGGAAGCAAGGAAGAAATCTCGCCAGATATTTTCCCCTGAATGTCACCAGTTTCAGTTACTTGATACCCAGATCCAAGTACCCAATACTGGTGGTAATAGGAAATTTATTTTTGGAGCATGCACACCTCTAGTAACAAGTGATCTGAAGTCTTCTCTTGATTCAGGACACTATACTGAAGCAATCTTTCTTGTTTGTTTTGTTTTCCTTTTTTGTGGTGACTTTTCCCCATGACTCAGCCCCAACCTTTCTGTAGCCACCTACCCACCAGGACCATCCATAAGCCAGTGATCAACCTTAGCTTGTCCCCCAAGGTGGGGCCACTGAGACAGCCCCTCTATGGAAACTCATCCAGATTACTGACAGCTTCACCATCTGCCAGGAGGGCTCCCTAGTCTTGCCCCCCCAGGTGGGGATTGCAGGGGCAGGTCACCCAATAGAAGACTTTGCTCCGGTCATGGCTAAGAGTCACAGTGGGCACAGTGGGACCATCAGTGGGACTGCTGGTGGTTTTGCATGCTAAACCCTCAGGAGGCATGGTGTGCAATGATGTAGAGTGCTCTAGAGTGACGTTGGACATGTCTCCCCATGGAACCAGTGCTGGATGCTACTGATCCCCAGCCTCCACCAGAGATCAGTGTTTGACTGGATACTCAATCCCACCTCCCCACAGAGAAGAAAAGCTGTCATCTGGATGCTCAAGCCTTCTCCCCCCAGGTGGCCCTTTGACTCCCAAGCACATTCCCAAACTCGGGACATCATGTCATGAGTGGAGCCCTACCGCTGCACCGGTGGGTCAGCATCCTGAAGCAATATTTCTAGACCTTACCAAGACCGCTGACACTATGAGCCATGATATCCTGCTTCATAAATGGTAGCTACTGAGGGTAGCACATGGGCTAGTGCAAGATAAAGACTACTTTGCCCATAGAACACAAGCAGTTAAAGCCAATGGTGAAACCTCCTCTACAAAGTCACTTAACTTCTGCATTCCTCAGGGGTCCACACTAGGTCCACTACTGTTCAGTCTATTCATCAGTGATCTCCCACAGTCTTCCCGAATTCAGACACCAAGATTCACCTGAACTACAATGATGATACAACAATCTGTGCTAAATCTACATCGAACACCAACCTCAACAAGATCCTACAATCAGTCTTCAACAGAACTCATATCTTGATGGACACAAATAAACTCCTGCTAAACAGAGCCAAAACCAAAACCATATTGTTTAGCTGAAAGACTCCCACTCCCAATTTGCTATGGCCTTCCACTAGAAAACATGCAGTATTTCAAACACAAAATATATGGCTTGATCCAAAACGAAACTTGACTGGATACATCACTACAACAGCAAGGAGCACATCAGAAACCAGACATTGTATATCACAGTTGTAGCTATCAGAGCCTGTACACTAGAAAACATATTTTATGTCAGTCCCTCTTACCTGTGCTTGAATGTGGGTGTGAGGCCTACAGATGCATCCCCTCCACATTGCTACACAAACTAATACCAGCATTCAATTCCAATAGCATATATACAGTAAGTTCATTGTGTGATCCAGTAAGAGTAGTCACTGATACCTATCATTTGACAATCTAGGTATCCTTCCCCCTGATAAGAGACAGGGTCTTAAATGTGCCTCCCTTGTATACAAGTGCGTACATGGACTCTACCCTTCCAACTTCAGTTATCCCTTTTCCTAATCTGAACAGATGTACTACCTATGGTTTTATTTCAGGGACCCTCTCCACATATCAAGAGCCTGTAAAACATTCATAGGAAAAGCCATTATCATCATGAACCTTACTACTTGAAACCCTTCCCATCAACATCAGGGATGCAGTTAGTAGTGGTCGAGCCTTCAAGTGTTCCACATCCAACCATCTCATCAGCCTTCCTATACTGCTACTGTCTATAGTGTCAATCAGGACCTGACCTTATATGGGCAAATCCTTCCCATCACTCTACCCTCTGCCCTTTAATAGTTGTGAAGTATGCAATTGACTTCATCTCATTTGGCTTATATGAAAATAGTTATACATTTTGAATGCACATGTGTTCAGCAATGTTTAGTAGTCTTTGATTATCTGAGCTGTTTAACTTAGTACTTGTTATTACTTTGCTGCTGCATCTATTCCCCAGGACCTTCTGGTAAAGTAGGTGCTTCACCTAAATGAGGCTATTCCAATGTGCAACATTTTTAATGTGTTGTATCATGAAACGATTATTCACTGCATCCGTGAACGCCTAACATGCTTTCCTGTTTGCTTCACTTAAGTGTCAGTGTATGCCAAGGTTATTAAAATCTCCCCTTAGTATTAATTACCTCTGTTGGCAGCTCTCCATACCTCATGGAAGGCCTACTGCCTGATTCACTTCAGATGACTAATCCAGTGGTCTGTAACACAGTCCTAGTACTGCAACACTCTTGTTCCCTTTTCTTCAAGATAACCTGTAATGAATCTGTTTTCTTGTCTCCTCTCTGATCTCTTCTGTCTAATAATGCCTGTCTTCATTCACATAAATTGCAGCTACCTTCCCCTTTCAACCTACAGTTTCCCTCCTATATAACATTTAGAGAATAATATATGAATATATAGAGAAGTTACACCAGGGATGCAGGCAGAAGTGCTGCTGTTGCTTATCATACAGAGTGCTGATAATTTGAAACACAGTCCAGTAGTTTTACTAAAAGCTGAAAATTCATAACAAACAGAGATAACAAGGAGCCAAAAAAAGTAGATCATGTGCTTTCCTGATGAAGCCCTTATAAAGGACGAAATGTTGGGTACACTGGTACATGATCCATATTTGAGGTGAATGCACGAAATAAATTACTGAAGAGTAAGAAGGAACGTTCTGGAGGTTGGCCGATTTGTTGTAGTGATTTGACTCTGATCTAAGAGTGCCCTAATCATCCCCAAAAGTAAACCACAGAGGACTAGTGAACCCACCAGAAGAATACCCATAGAAGACCCTTTCTGCTGTTTGGAACCACTAGACCACTAAGACATAACAAACAGTCATACATAGGACAATTGGGGTTGGGGGGGAAACCACTAGACCACCAGGATATAGAAAATGGTTATGTACAGAATGATCCAGGGCTGGGAGAACTACTAGACCACCAGAATTAGTAAACAGTCATGCACGGGTGATCAGGAGGGCAAGGGAACCATTAGACCACCAGAGCTTTCTCCCACAGAAAGGGGCACTAATGGAACACTGCACCATGTGCAAATGGGCCCATAATGGGCATGTAGCTAGCCCCTTAGTACCTTGCACATCCAATGGGCTCAGCTGTATGCCCAGGCTAAATATGGCACTTCAGGGAGACCTGACACTATCCTATTATGGGCAGCGCTATTCCTATGAGTCATATGCAGCCCTCTGGCCCATGTCGGGGCAGTGCAGATTAGCTTAGTGTTGTACAGACATGGATCCATCTTTAGTTGGATTCCGCTGGTCTCTCTGTCTGAATATCACTGGAGCCAGGTGGGCACAAGTATAGCGCAAAAGGCAGTGCTACGCTTGCACCTCTCTTTCAATATCGGGTCCTCCACTCCCCCCCCCATTAGCACATTTCTTACTTTAAGGAATAATAAGATTTTCAATAGTGTGCTTCATATGTTTAGTTTAATGAATGTTTATATAATGGTTGAATTAAATGTTTCTTCATTTTTATATCCAGAAATTGCTACAGTACAGTAGTCTAGCTTGAGTAAAGGAAAAGTGAGGTGTAAAAATTGTCCCAAAAGGCATACTGTGTAGCGCTTGAGAGGTACTCACAAACTGGTTATTTTCAAGCAAAGTAATTTCAGTGCAAACACAAATTTACCATGGTTATGTAAATTAAATTTAATTCTAAGTTATTAGCACTACAGTAACTAAAACAGGAAAAGGTCAATAGGGCTAATTAGAACAAATTTAAGCACTAATTAGTGCTTACTGTACGTCTTCCAGTGTGCGTGTGTGCGGGTGGGTGTGCATCTTCATCTCATAGACAGAGATGTTGCCCAGAGGCTGATGTACCATTGGTCATCTAGGCATGCTGTATAACCTTGCCTGAGCACTGCCAAAAACAGCAAGTGTGCCCCATGCTTTAGCACTTGTTCTGTGTAGTGTACTGCCAATTAGTTCCACTTCTGGATCTGGATCCACCTTCTCCTGTGCTTCTGTTTCACCAGCAGAAATACCCATATCTTCTTATTTGTTATGAGATGACAGACCTGAAGGATCTATCAAAGGTCATAAAAACAGTTTGTTGCATGTTTGCTTTTGACTGGTGCCATGTCTTGTGATTTTGGTAAGAATAAAAGCTGGGTGTGAGGCACTTAGCAAATACAGTCATTCCTTGGTTAGCATGGCAGCTTTAAAGCTCGCATTCTAAGGTGATGATGTCAGGAGCTGCCTAGTATGCTGGTGGCCTGAGTTCATACCCTAAACTAGAGGTGCTATGTGGACCACCTGGAGAAGGCCTGAGCATCCTGCAGGATGCTGCCTCCTCCAGGGAGGAAGGAGGGGTATTTTGTTCTGCTGCAATTCTGCAACTGTAGTATCTAAACTGCAAGTGCAGCTGGGAGCCCTGAGCAGCACTGAGTGGACAAGGATGCAGGAAGTGCAGACTTGGAAGAAAAAGAGGGCCAGTTGGCAGGTGATGGCCCCACCCATGTCCAGTGAGGCTGCATAACCCACAAATAATCCTTCCTGTGCTCCTACCATTCCTGCACCAAATCTGTATCCCAGCTGGCATGCTTTGGCATTAGTCGGACCCACCCACTGGGTGGAGGGTTACCTATGTAGCCTAAGATGAAGAAAAGGGTGTTCCTTAGAAGGTGGAGGGGTTACCCTGGATGAGATTGAAATAGTGGCAAGCTGTAGGAGTTCCCATGAGACAGCATATATAGGAGCATAAACAAAAAGCTAAAAAAGGCAACATGTACCAAAATGTAAAATAAAACTTTTTTTTTAATAGATGATCTGCAGAACTATCAAGATGGAACACTTCCTGTACTTCTCTGCATGACACGTATTGCATTATCTGTGGTTTGTATATAAAAAAATGTAATAAACTCTAAATATAAAACACACAGAGTACATATGCATTTAGGTCCTGTATTTTTTTCTTTTAAAAGTGCAGGTCATTTTTATTTATTCATTTTTGATTACCAGGTAAGTTTTCTAGGCAAACAAATGCCTTTTTCGGACACAGCCTGGGCAAGTTAAACAAGGCAATACATAATAAATAACCTCAATAAAAATAGTTGCCAATGATATGCTACAGGCATGTAAAATAGCAGAGTACATCTAACAATGCATGGTATTACAAGTTAATGACAGTGTAAGATAAGACAAATAAGAAAACAGAATTTACAGGGTACAAGAAGCAGAACAGCAAAAAACAGGCAGTGCAAACAATTAAGGCATCAACAACATTATAGGCAAAATGCAGTAGTTGATTAGATGGGCATTCATCAGTAACCATAAGTGCAAGGACCACCAGTTGTGTGTAGGAGAAAGAACATGAAAGCAGCAGGAAAGCCTTTAATGATTTACCCAGAATAGTTCAATTGAGACTAAGGGTTAGAATTTCAGTCACATGTGATGTTCGGCATGATCATGCCACATCTCAATCACTTACAGCCATAAGTTAAACCACAATAAAGGTGGTCTAACTTATGGTAGCATCTGCCATGACTTTGGATGCATTGGGTGCCTTATAATGAGGCATGCATCATTATTTTGCCATAAAGTGAAGTCTACTGCCATAAATGTGGCAAAACATTTGAAAATAGTTCAATGTGCCTGTGCAACTGGTTTCGTGCTTGTGTAATGTAGATAATCTTTGGCTGTTCGCCCCCCTATCCATGAGATATACCACCCTGTAGAGGTACGAAGGCAAAGAACCCTAGAGGAGGGTTCCACCCCTTTAGGTGGCATGGGAGTGATTCCCTGGCTAAAGGTACCTTAGGAGGAAGCCCACAGAAGAGAGAGGCATGCTGCGGGAGGAGGAGGGGGTGGATGAACAGGCAAGGAAAAAATGCTTGTTTGTGGAGTGAGGAGAGCAGCCCTTAAATGGGCCAAATGGGGGTGTGGCCAGTTGCACTGTCCCCTTGAACTAAAGGCTGTAGCCTTCCAATAGTGTTCTAACATTTGGCTGCACTTACTCTGCTGCTGGTGCACCTCAAACTCAGGACTTGCACCTGCAGCAGGAGATCTGAAAATCCAGCCCTTAATACCTTGCTTTTGGGGGAGTTATGCTTCTACCCAGTCTTGTGGTAAAGAGGGACTTAAGCATTAGGTGGTCAAGCAATTTGGTCAAGAACACACTGTGAGTCAGCAGATGTGTCGAGATTCAAATCAGTGACCGACTTCTTATTTCAATGATCTAACCATTGGACCACGCTTGCTTCGAGAATTAAAGAAATTCTTTGTTTTTACAAAGTGGCAGATCCTAGTAATCAAGCAAGTAAGGAATGAGACATGACAGTGTATTGATTATGTTTTGTTAATGTACCAGTTAGTAGGTTGCAGCCCGGGGACAGGCCGAGGGCTACTACCACTAAGAGGTACATTGATATAAATATATAATAATTATTGGCCAGTACTTTTTAAGGAGACAGTGTAGCGCAGTGGTTTAAGGCTCTGAGCTGCAAACCTGGAGACCTGGGTTTGAATCCCACAGCCCCGACTTGCATACTGTGTGACCCTGAGCAAGTCACTTAACTTCCTTTTGCTCCCAGGTCACACCTATAAACAGGCTTTCAGCTTAGTGTGTCTCTCCTGGTAAAAAATAAATAAAATTATCTAAAAAACTGTGTTGTCATTTTTGGTTACAACTAGTCATGAGTAACTGCAAGCTGTCAATCAGGCTTGTGCTGATCAATCAGTGAGCCCCACTACCACATCTGTCTCTCTTTACAAATTAGTAACCTTCACAGAAAAGAGTTTCTCACAAAAAATCACTGCAAACATTAAAAAGAAAACAAAGCACTATTTACTTTCACTAGTACCGTTGAAACATGTTGCACAAGTAGTAAAATGTAGCTTTCAACACACTGTTTGTGTTGTCTCTATGTGTCCCATCCCTTATTAAAAGTGTTGGTCAGTAATAAAGAAAAACAAAACATTGGGTAGGTCTGTGAAGCAAAGACTTTTATATGCACCCACAGAGTGGGATGTTGTTATAAACTGTACGTCAGAAAGTAGCATACTGTCCTCCATGGCTTGATGCCAGCCCACCGATTTTTCTAACTACTGCCAGCCAACCACCACATTGTCAGCCTGCTGGATCTTGATTAGGGAGAGGAGAAGATACCAGTGGAGTAGAGGAAGAGAAGAGTTGGAGAGAATGACAGCCATTTGAGCCATAGCTGATCATGAATTACACTGCAAGGTCAGGACAGGAATGACCAACCACACAAAACAGGATCCACATAGCAGCAGTAGTGCCA
Organism: Neoceratodus forsteri; assembly: GCA_016271365.2. Classification (NCBI taxonomy): domain Eukaryota; kingdom Metazoa; phylum Chordata; order Ceratodontiformes; family Ceratodontidae; genus Neoceratodus; species Neoceratodus forsteri. The sequence goes on from CM028131.1 coordinate 840,775,644, forward strand.
TGCTTATCAGCACAAGTAAGTAGTAGTCTTGAATCTTTGAGGTTTCATAGGTTTTTAGGGTCTAGAGTAGGGAAAGGAACTTGTAGCACAATAGCAGGCCACACAGCCAGCATGGATGGATTGGCACAAACCTAGGTAGTGGAAGGATGGGAGTGCAGCATGACCAGAGAGGGCCTTTTATCTTCTTTTAGTCACCATTATCCCTAACACTTCCAAGACTCCTCCAGCATGTATAACAGGGCACCAGGGAGGCAACAGTCAGTGTATCCCTGTAAATTATTTTATATTACAAGAAAAGAAAAAACAAGCACATTACCTGTAAGTGTCTCAGCCTTGTTGGCCTAAAACATGGCATTGAAGGTTATAGCTCACTGAATAACCTTTTATTTGACAGGAAAGGATTAAATAGAACAGAGAACCAAAGAAGCAAGGGACATACATTTGAACCTTAAGAACAATATTTTTTAACTACATTGCTAATAAAAAGAAACAGTTTGCTTGTGCTTTCATGTTTGTGCTTGCACTTATACAAGGGCATAATAGTTTAAAGAAATAATCTACATGAAATTAAAAAAAGGTAGGCAAAGAGGGCGCTTAGGGAGGCAAAAGCAGATTCAGAGCTACATATTGTGGAAGGGGTCAAGAGCAGAGCAAAACAGTTCTTCAGGTATATTAGCGAAGAAAGGAGGGAGAATTGTGAGGTTACCAAAGGGGGATTGGGTGACTGAGGCAGACAGGCAAAAGGTTATTGCCCTTAACAACTACTTTTGCTCAGTTTTTACTAGGGAGGACAGCGGTCCCTTGCTGAGAGTGGCATCAAAGCAGCCATTAAGGGGGCCCAGAGATGAGCAGACAGCATTTACTAGCAGTCCTGAAATGGTTGGCAGCCCTAAAGATTGATAAGGCCCCAGGACCAGGTGGGTTGCATCAGAGGATACTCAGGGAATTGGCAGCAGAACTGGCTGATCCCCTAGTAGGTCTATTCACCAGCTCTCTAAGGGCAGGGGTAGTTCTGAAGGATTGGAGGGTGGTGGACATAGTTCCGCTCCATGAGGGAGCGGGGGGGGCAAGGAACAAGCAGGAGAAAACAGACCTGTCAGCCTTACCTTTGTTGTAGTAAAACTGATGGAGTCACTGGTCAGAGAAGATCTTGTGTACTACTTGGAAAACAACAGTCTCCAGGATAGTAAGCAGCATGGATTCATGGCAAGGAGGTTTTGTCATACAGTTTTTGTTGACTGGGTGATGAGGGAATTGGATAGGGACCATACTGTGGATTTGCTCTACTTTGACTTCAGCAAAGCTTTTGCATGGTGCAGAATGGAGGGACACACATGTGTAGAGGACTGAGGGGACACATGGGTAGATGAACACCTGTATGCAAGTAATAGACTACATATAAATGACAAGGGAGCCAGGCTGCTATGGAGGAAGCTGCAGGGATATATAGATAAAACACTGGAATATGATTTAAACTAAGGAGGGGGGGAGTACAAAGCTAGGGGTGGACTAGTGAAAGTAGCTAGTGAGACTTGCCTAACTCACACTCCCACACAAAACAAGGCAGGAAATGACAAAAGGAAGGAGGTAGGAGGAGGAGGGGGGATAGGTGGAAGGGACTGCTGGCAAACACTAGGAGTCTTGGGGAATAAGATGGGGGACCTGGAGGCAGTGGTGGGGACAGAAGACCTATACCTGATAGTGGTAACTGAGACATGGTGGACTGATAACCACAGCTTGGAAGTAGAAATACCAGGGTATAGTCTCTATAGGAGGGACAGGAGAGGAGAAAAGGGGGGAGGGGTAGCCCTATACACAAAGGATGGGATAAGAGCCACAGTGATTGGGGAAGGTCAGGGCTCAGTTGAGATCATCTGGGCTATGATAACTAAGAGGACTGGGGAAGTAGTAAGGATGGGGTGGCATACAGACCACCAAATTGGAGTGAGGAGGTAGATAGGGAGCAGTAGGTAAATACAAATGATGGCCAGCAAAGGAGACATTCTAGTTGTAAGGGAAATGAATCTTCCCGATGTGAACTGGGGGATCCCAGCATCAGCATCTGAAAGGAGCAGGGAGCTGTTGTAGTCAGTACAGGAGGCATTTATTCAACAGCTGGTCAGGGAACCAACTAAGGGAGAGGCCATACTCAACCTGATAATGACCAATGGAGATAGTATAGACAATGTAAAGGTCAGAGAAAATCTGGGAGATAGTGACCACAAGATGGTAAGGTTTAGCATTCGGACTGGGTCGGATAAGAACAGGGCCATCACTAGGGTACTGGACTTCAGGACAGCACATATTAATAGAATGAAAGAAATTCTCAAAGAGGAATTAGAAGGGAAAGAAATCATAGAGGGAGCTGAGGAGTTATGGGGAGCAATAAAGAATGGAATTTTACAGGTGACAGAATAATGCATAATGACAGTGAGCATAAGAGGATCAGAAAATCATTATGGTTTACAAAAGAGGTGAAGACAGCAGTCAGGGGGAAAAAAGAAAATGTTCAGGACCTACAAAGCTTCACAGAGGATTGAGGGTAAGGGAGTGTGCAAGGAGAAGCTAAAGAAAGCAGGGAAAATAGTCAGGATGCTAAAGTGAATACAGAAGAGAAAATAGCGAGGGAGGCCAAAAGAGGAGACAAGACATTATTCCAGTATGTAAGTGACCAAAGGAAAAGCAAACAGTGGATTGTGAGGCTAAGAGGGGAGGGAGGAGTTCTGTTAGAGGGAAATGAGGAGAAAGCAAATCTGCTAAATGATTACTTTGCCACAGTATTCACAATTAAGGAGGAAGGGAAGGGGACAAAACTAAGCAACAGGGGAAGGGGGTCAGGAAGATGGACACAAGCCCCTTTTCAGAAGGTAGAGTACTGAAGGAGTTAGAGAAACTGTGGATGGATAAGGCAATGGGTCCCGATGAACTCCACCCCAGGGTGTTCAAGGAGTTAAGGGAGGAGCTAGTGGCACCTTTCACAAAGTTATTTGATCTGCCTTTACACAAAGGGAGAGAGTCCCATGGGATTGGAAAAGGGTCGCTGTTGTGCCATTGCACAGAGGGGGAGGGAAGAGCTGGGCAACTATTGTCCAGTTAGCCTTACCTCTGTGGTGGATAAGATGATGGAGGCACTTATTAAGGAGAGGCTGGCACAATACCTGGGGGAGGAGAGGCTCATAGGCAAAAACCAGCATGGGTTCACAAGAGGTAGAGCATGTCAGACCAACCTGATCAAATTCTTTGATGAAGTAACAGAGATATGTGATCAGGGAGAGGTGGTAGACCGTGGCCTATCTGGACTTCAGTAAGGCATTTCACACCATTCCTCACAGGAGATGAATAAGCAAGTTGGGTAGCTTAGGGGTAGGGAGTAAACTAGTGAACTGGGTGGAAAATTGGCTGGAGTGGAGAACACAGAGCATGGTGGTAAACAGAGTGCACTCCATGGGGGGAAGGGTGACAAGTGGGATAACTCAGGGGTCAGTGTTGGGTCCTATACTATTCAACATTTACATTGGGGACATTTCAGAAGGACTAAATGGGAAGGTGTGTCTGTTCGCAGATGACACGAAGATCTGCAACAGGGTGGACTCAATGGGAGGGGTGGATAAAATGAGGGAGGACCTGGTCACACTGCAGTAGTGGCCAGGAAAGTGGCAATTGCAATTCAAGGCAAAAAAGTGCAAAATTATGCACATAGGGAGTAGGAACCCAAGAGCAAAATACTAGCTGGGAGCAGGGAATTAGAGGTAACAGAGAAGGAAAGAGACCTGGGGATCATCATTTCAGATAACCTGAAGGTGGGGATTGGGAACTAATGCAATATGGTGATGGGGAAGGCTAGCAGAATGTTGGCATGCATAGGGAGGGAATTTACCAGCAGGAGGAAGGAGGTGATCATGCCATTATATAAAACTATAGTCAGACAGCATCTGGAATACAAGGACCAGTTCTGGAGACCACACTTGCAGGGGGACAGAGACAGGTTGGAAAAGGTCCGGAGAAGGGCAACCAAGATGATTCAAGGGCTGCACAGGCGACTATTCGAGGAGCAATTAGAGGAACTCAATTTATATACACTGGAGATGAGGAGGGAGAGGGGGGATATGGTAGAAATCTTCAAATAGCTAAAGGGGATAAACAAGGTGAGGGAGGGTAGCATATTCAGGATGAGTGAAAACAAATCAACAAGGGGAAATGCATTCAAGCTGATGTGGGAAGGTTTGGAGGAAGTGTGAGGGGGAAGTTCTTCACTAAGAGAGTGGTGGGTCCTTGGAATAGGATGCCAGAATGGGTGGTGGGGGTAGATTCAGTGAGAAAATTCAAGAGGGATTGGGATGACTACATGGGGCTAAATAGTAGCAAAAGAGGGCATGGAAGCAAGAGAGCAAGATAAGGGAAGAAGGGGGGATATTGGACAGACTGGTTGGGCCAATCGGTCCTTTTCTGCTAGCAAAATTTCTGTTCTATGTTTCTATGTTTCTAGCTCAACAGATGCTTGCTGAGGAAAATGAAGGATCTGGGTGCAGATAAAGGTCATATGAAACTAAGTAAGTCACTGGCTAAAGGGGAGGCAGCAGAGGTTAGTGGTCAATTGGGTTAAATCAGAAGAGAGGGAGTTCACGAGTGGGTGCCAGAGGGATCTGTCCTGGGTCTGGTCCTCTTTAACATGTTCATCAACGACATTGGTGAGGGGATCCAAGGAAGGCTGTGTCTCTTCGCAGATGACAGTAAGCTCTATGGGAGGGTGGATAGTGGTAAGGAAAGAAAGGAAATGCAGAGAGACTTGTAAAAGCTGGAATGGTGGTCATGGGTTTGACAGTTGAAATTCCACACCAAAGAGTGCAAGGTGATGTACCTAGGGAACAAGTACCCCAGGACAGAGTACTGGATGGGAGGGCTGAGACTCAGTACCACAGCTGAGGAACGAGACCTCAGAGCTATCATCACTGGCTCCCCAAAGCAATTGAGTCAGTGCAACAATGCTTATAGCAAGACAATAGGATGTTTGGCTGTATTGGGAGGGGTACTGATAACAGAAAAGGAGAAGTAATAATTCCCCTGTATACATCCTTGGTGAGGCCACATCTGGAGTACTGGGCCCAGTTCTGGGGTCCTCACTTCAGGAAGGATAGGAATAGGCTCAAGACAGTTTAGTGCAGGGTAACAAAAATGATTCAGGGCCAGCAGGGCATGTCCTATGAGAAGCGACTCAAGACACTGAACATGTACTCACTGGAGACCAGAATGGAGAGGGGAGATATGACAGACACCTTCAGACTCCTAAAAGGAATTAACAGGGTGAACTGTGGGGAACTGTTAAACTTGAATACCAGCTTGTGGTCACATGGTCATGAGTGGAAGCTAACAGGAGGGGGGTTCAGGAGAAACATGAGGAAATGCTATTTTACAGAAGGTTGCTGGAGCCATGGAACAGACTGCCAGACAAGGTGGTGGGTGCAAAAACCATTAGTGGTTTTAAGCACAGCTGGGACATAATGAAGCGTATAGTGGTTGCTCAGTGCATCAGATTTGGGAAGGAGAATGGAAGGGGAGTTATTACAGTTATTCAGTTATTACACATGCTGGCAGTACTTATCTGCAGCATTGTATACTGTATGATATGGAAGGTGTAGGTGTCCAAAATGTAAAATTACTAGATATAGACATGGCACAACGGACATATCTCTTTACAATACACGGTTCCAACTTGTGTATATAATGCATAGTTCCAGATTACTACAAAAACTATTCAGACAGCTGTCATTTAACAGTGATATACAGTGACGGTTATTAAGTGATGAATAGACATTAACTGACGTTCTTCATGCAAATGTTTCACAGGTGGACGTGGTATCTGTTTAGCCTCAGGTGACAAAAGCTAGAAATGCATATATCCATGCATACTGTGATAATGTTTTTCCAAACATGTATGTTTGCTTTTTTTAATGTAGATAACTGTTATTTATTTAAGTAGCTTTTGTTGACCAGTAAAGGAGAGCTAGACAATACTGCATATTTTCAACCTCTTCCTGAGGGTGGCTGGGTAGGGAGGGACACAGACATAAACCAAATGAAACTGGAAAAAAATCAGGCTGTTGGTAGTTTAATGAAAGGAAGACCTTTGGCCAGGATACCATGGAAGTTCCCCTACTCTTCAGTAGGGGGAGCCTCTGTCCAGCTTGCTGTCAGACAGATGGTGGAACTGTGTGTGGTGACATAAGGAGATGCTGTTGGGGCAAGGGAACTTTGGAAGTTCCAGAAGTGGTAGAACACAAATGGAGTGAAGGCACTAACCTGCAGAGCAGTACGTGGTGTGAGGATGCAAGTCATGGTCTGCCTCAGAGACTGCTGAACAGTCACTGGGCTCTGAACTCAGAGAGTGAGAGACCAGCTACATCGGGAGCCAGGGTGTCTTCTAGTGCATCAGAGAAAGGCAAAACCAGCAGGTGGATTGGCCTGCAATGTGGGTGTCATGTTCATAAATCCAAACCTGTGATACAAAAAGGAGAGAATACGGAATGGTCAGTGGAAGCAGCACTGGAGGCTGCAGGCTGGATCTGGACTCCTGATGGGTTCCCTTGCTACCAGGAGATACAAGACATTTTTTCATGAAGGACACAACATCTGAGGGCATGGCTGATTGGGCTGATACTGTGAGTGCCTCATGGGACTTATGTGGGAAAGGGGGAGTTCAAGACTTTTACCCAGGGATACCCCTCAAGCTGATGTAAATATGAACTCAGGTGGGGGGGGGTGCCTTGTGACCTTCCCAGTACTGTGCATAACCCTGTCCAAGACTCGAGGGCAATTAAGTATATATCAGTGGAGGGCTGACAGTGTGAACAAGTGTTGGATGATGCTCAAAGAGACTTAGATGCCAGAGGAACAGATTTTCAAAGGGTGGCACAGGGCTTGCATCAAGCCCCGTGACAAACCCTTTCATTGCCACAGCCGCACCATTCCCATTTGCTGCAACTGCACCCAATGTTACAGTCTCGGGTGCAGTTACAACTATTTACCTGTTTTATGGCAGCTTGCACCAAATCTCAGGTGCAAGTTCTGTTAAAATGGCCCCCATTATTGATGCAAGCTAGACCATGAAAAGATGGTCTACCAAGAATCAATTGCTGCAAGGGATAGAGAATCCCTTTGGATTGCTGCAAGCCGAGTGCACCATATCTTTGGCACAGCCAGGGCTTGCACCAACCTTGATCAGTTGAAAATCCAGTCCATTGTGTCCAGATGGGATGGTAGACCCTTCCACCTTACCATCAGCTCTACCCTTTGAACTCACTGAGGATAAGGAAAACGATTCTACAGAGGAGTCAGATGGAGGGGATATTGATCCCACAGATATGGAACAGGATCTCCCAAGAGGATCAAAAGGCTCAAAGACAGTTCCATATGTCTGATTTATTTACTGCACAAGAAGAGCCTGCACAGTGACAGAACGCTGCCAGACTTAAGTACAGGGGGGGCCTGGAACTTTCCCCAGATCTGGTCTTTACAATTAGAAATTACTGAAGTACTCTATGGACTTTTTTTGTGTCTGAATTGTATGCTATTATACATGTGTCTGTAGAAATAACTTATGATATTAGTTTTAAGATCTTAACGTTTTTAGAGAGGTTCTGGCTGAAGTATGATGCTTTGGAGAAAACTGCTTTGTGGGCACCTTTTATGGCTGCCACCCCCCCCATCTAAACCTGCCATTAAAACAATAACAATCTTGTTTCACAATGAAGGAGTTCATGTCTCTGACAACCTGTTTTAATTGAAGCAAAGATGTGAAGCATTGGGTCAACCTATGTCTATAATTGATACAGAACAGGTTTGGGTAAGGGTGGAAGTTCACAGTAAAGCTGCATCAGACAAATACCAGGATATGCCACCTTCCAGGAAGTTTGTCTTGGGTAAAGATAGAGGCATGTGCTTCTACCCAGGACAGCCTCACATCTGCCATAAGAGTGGAACAAGAAATCAACTGAGTGTGGCGTGTGATGCAGACCATTGTAATCTTTGCTTTGAATATGGCCACATTAGTCTGAGATGTCCTACCCCTTTAAGTGTAATCTATGTGAGGAACAGGGACACTTATATAGGCACAATAGGATGGGGGGTTTGGACCAAGAATCTCTGTTAATGAAGGGCCAGGCGCAGGAGTCTGTTAGAGCTTCTGCTCAGTGTTTCACAGCAACAGCACAGTCAGACTCTCTGACTGCACTGAGGGTTGAGGATGCCCCACTGGCCACCCTGGTGGCACGGGATGAACAAGGTTGTGACTCCAGACCCCCCACCACCACTGAACAAGAGCATCCACCTCAGATTGTAGCATCTTCTGAGACTCAACGGGAAACTAAGGTAGAAGGTGGTGTTTGGGAAATTGAGCAGGTGGATGAGGGGGGATACCTGTTGGCCCATAACAACAGCCTGACACGCAACCAAACATGTCTCCCCTTCCCTAAAATCAATCAATATCAATATATTTATTTATCCAGGTGGGCACCATTGAGCAAGCTCATTTATAAGGTGGACCTGTGGTCATACAGTAATAATACAGAAAGACAAGTTACAATAGCACAAACAGTAAAAATTGCTGCTATTATAGTAAAAATGCACATTTACAGGTAATATACATTGAACATAGATCTACAAGGAGTCATGGATAATGAACTTGTGCTGGATCCAAGCCCAACAACTGTGCATTTTGTAGTGGGATATGTTAAGGAGAGGGTAGGCATACCAGGTAGAAGATGTCAAGGGAATAATGTAGGGAGAGGTGGGAAATGGGACGCAAATGAAGAGGACCCAATTGTTAGAGCAGAGTGAGGAATTGGAAGGGCGGAGGGCTGTACGAAAGGTGAAGAAGTGATTTTGCCCCAATGCGCAGGGACATATGGAGGAGAAATGCTGCCGTTATACTAAGCACAAGAGGAGAAATATAGGAGCAGAGGCATAACTGGGTAGGTCCTGGAGGTTGGGGCAGAGGAAGGTGTTGGATGGACAAGGGACCGAATACTTTTGGGGGTGATAATTATCCCCAAGTGCGGTAGCATGTGCTAGAATCAGGCTGCAGCTGTTCAGAGCATTGAAGAATGAGATATGGGAGTTTGGCAATAAATCCTGTGGATCTGTTGGTGGACATGCCAGAGGCAGAGGCACACATTTCAGCAGTGGGGGGGGCTGCCATTTGAGGGCCACCGTTTGAGGGATGGAGGTTAGTTAGTGTCTAGTGAAACAGTTGCAAATTTCCGTAATGCCATCGCGGTAAAGTCTTTTGAACAAAAGGGTACTTAACTGGGGTTTTCAGCTTAAGTATTTTTGGGGTTTTATTCCATATTGATGGGAGTGAGAATCCAAAGGCGGCTCTCCCGATGCGAGTGAATGCCCTAGGTATATTTAGCAAGAGTTGTGAGCAGCTTCTAAGGCAATAATTCCTGGGCACAATCGGAGACAGACAGTTGACAATGTATTGAGGGAGTTTGCCACTGATGACTCTTAAGTGTCCAGAGTGCTGCATTAAGGTTACGCCTATAATGAAGTAAGGTCCAGCCCGTGGCAGCATATAATGCACAATGATGGGTAGAGAAGGGGAGATCGGTGATGAAGCGTATAACTCTGTGATAAAACATATCCAATTTTCCAAGATAGGAAGCCACACAGCTACTGTATATGAAGTCTGCGTAGTAATTAAGGACAGGGACGTGGCTTGGACTAGTCATTTCTTTGCGTCTGCTGTAAGAAATCTTCTTAGCCTGTAAAAAAGGCCAAGTCTTTGCCTTAATTTTTTCAGCAAGTCTTCCAGGTGGTCAGTGAAGGAGAGTTTACAGTAGATCCAGACCCCAAGATATCTGAATTTCGGAACATACTCTAAGCACTCTCCCAGCATCATGGTTATTGGGGGGTCAGTAGCACTTGTGTAGTTTGCAGGGGAAAATAACATGGCTTTAGTCTTCTTAGCATTTAATAGCAGTTTTATACTGATTAGTTGGAGTTGCAGGAGGTTGAAATCTTTTTGTAGGTCAGTACAAGCTTCTTTTGGTGTGGGATGACTCAGGTACAGTACTGTGTCATTCACGAATAAGTGAATACTGGCATCCTTGATTCCCTCATCAATGTTGTTGATATACGCTTCGAAGAGGAGGGGACCTAATAAGGATCCCTGAGAGACACCTCTTTGTAACAGTTTTAGGACAGATAGTTCGCCATCCGCTTTCACCTGCTGGTATTTGTCTGTCAGATATTCAGAGAACCAGTTTAGAGAAGTAACATCCAGTCCTAGTGTTTTTAGCGAGTCGAGGAACAGGTCGTGGTCAACTGTGTCGAATGCTTTGCTGAGGTCAAGAAACACAGCACATACTGACTTTTTTGCTCCAACTCCTGTTCCCAGTCATTGGTTACTTTAGCTAATGCCGAGACTGTGCTGTGGTTGGCTCTGAATCCGGATTGAAGGGGGTTTAGTAATTTTTCTCTGCCGATGAAGGATCTTAGTTGGCCATTTACTACTTTTTCCAGTAGCTTCGAGAGTGTGGGTAGGAGAGAAATTAGTCTATAGTTATTAAGGTCGCAAGGGTCTCCAGATTTAAATAGTGGGATAACATGAGCGATCTTCCATATTTGAGGGAGGGTACCTTGTGTTAGGGACAGGTTGAATAAATGAGTAATAGGCACTGCCAATACGTGGCATGCTATCTTTAGGAAGTATGGTTCAAGTGCATCTGTGCCGGCACTTTTCTTAGTATCCAGGTGGAGAATCAAGTCTTCCACTTCTTTGAGGGAAACCAATGAGAATGAGAAGTGTTGACTAATGGAACCAACATTTGGTGGGGTCATGTCAAGCTGGGTGTGCAGGCTACATGCAGGCGAGTTATCAAAGGCCAAGCCTGCTGTGGTAAAGTGCGAGTTGAATGCCTGCAGTATCTCTTTCTTGTCGTTGATTACTGTATTGACAGAGGTAATTTTTGTAGAGAGCACATTTTGTGACATGGCTCCCAACAGTTCTTTGATTGTGGCCTAGAATTTGGAGGAACGATTGGCTGCAGTATCTAGTTCTGCTTGGTAATAGCAGGCTTTAGTGTCCCTAATCAGTTTGGTGCAGTGATTTCTTGCTGTTCTAAACAGGTGCAATCTTACTCTTTTTGAGATTTGCGGGCAGTTTTCCAGAGTTTATCCCTGGACACTAGTGTAGCCTTGAGATCTTGAGTGAACCAACGGCATTTCCTAGCTTTTATGCATATTTTTGACAGAGGCACATGGAGATTCATGGCATAGGTAATGATTTCATGTAGTATAGAGTATGCAGTTTCCACTGTTTTAGCAAGGTAAAAACTCTGCCACAAGGGGGAGTGTTTTAGGTCAAGTAGGTATGCCTTTGGGTTGAATGACCTGGTTGACCTTTTGGTGGAGAATCTGGCCATAGTTGGCACTTTGTTGGCTACCCAAACTCCAGCTATTAGGCAATAGTTGCTAATATCCATGACAAAGGTTCCAACATGGGAGAAGGAATGGGGTTTATTCACAAGCAGGACATCTAGAAGGGTACTTTTGGCTGTATTCTTTTTGTTGATACGGGTGGGCTCTTTGTTGAGTAGGGTGAAACCAAGGGAGTCGCAGAAAGATTTAAGGGGGTGACCAGCATCCGACAGCCAATTGTAGTTTAGATCCCTGAGGATAATTGTTTCAAGGGGGCTAGAGTCCAAGATAGTTGTAAGATAGGACAAGAGCTGAATACCGGCAGATGGTGGTCTATAACATTTATTTATTTATTTAGCTTTTGTTGACCGGGTAAGTGCACTAGACAAATCCTGCCTATTTTCAGGCACGACCCGGGGGAGGGGGGAATACAGATGAATGCCAACTGACCTTGAACCAGATTAAGCTGCTGTCAAACATACAATGACTCAGAGTGCTAACAATGGAGATAGGTCGATTTTTATGTCCAGGCACTCAAATCCCACTACCAATGAGTTAGAATTAAGTATTGATGCCATAAATCTATCTTTGATGTAGATGGCGACCCAATCTCCTCTGGATTGCCTATCGCATCTAAAGATCTGGTAGTTAGGTATATTAATCACGCTATTTGGCGTAGAGGGATGTAGCCAGGATTCTGAGATAAAAGCACATCTTGCATTGTGCGGGTGGTCCAAGCCTGGATACGGGTAAATTTTTTCAGCAGGCTGCACACGTTAATGTGCATGAAACTAATTCCTTTAAAAGACAGTGACTCAGAAGGGGAGCTAAGTTTATTTATAGGCTGTGGATTAAGCTCGACATTGCCAGAGCAGAGTAAGAGGAGGAGTAGCAATTGCTTCAGGGATTCAAGTGAAAGGCAATGAGCTTGAGGCATTTTCCAGCTTGGCATGGAGGAGAAACCAGGATGCCAAGCTTTATTTTATAATTTATGCAAGCCTAAGGACACTGAGGCTAATATTCTGGCTGTGTAATGCCAGTGGGAGTAACTCGAATTGATTAGAGATAAGGAAGGAGACATGGGCAAACCTGCAATAGTTGCACTTTGAGGAAGGTAGTCCACCTGGATCAGTTGGCAAGGAGCCATACCATAACATGTGATGTGTAGAGTCAGATTGGGTGAGCAGTCTTCAGGATGAGGATGTGGTGTACCCCCAGTATCAAATTTTTCAGATAATAAGCCAGTAAGGGGTATGATACACAGTTCAGTCAGGAGGAGGAATTGCTACGAGGCTGCCATAATTGCAGTTGTTGGGTAAATGAGGGAATTTTGATAACAAGGATAGCTCACCAGCTGCTGGTTGCAGGATTCCCCTGGTGGAACCCTGGCAGTAACATATTGTTTTAGTAAGAAAAAGAAGGCAGGAGATTCATCAGGGATGGGAGTGGCGGTGCTAATGGGTCTATATAATAGCACACAGGAGGGGGATGGGCGGGTGGGGAAAATTTGCAGCTCTGCCCGTACCTCTCAAGTGGTGGAGTCCGATGAGGAGGTCTCAGGTGGTGGCTTCAGAAGCTCCGACTGCCTGGTGTCCATGGTCCATGTGGAGGGCATCTGAGCTGGGATCCCTAGCGGGGTCTCGGCTAGAGAAGGAGAGAGGATCTCTAATTAATAGTGGGGCAACACAAAGGCTAGCAGTCTGAGCGAATACAGCCAAGGGTGTAGACAGGCATACTCACTGTACACATTTGTGTACAGTTTTGTTGAGTGCCTGTCACAGACCATAAGCCACCCTGTTAATATTATCATTCTAATTTGTAGTATTTGGGTTAGTGTAGGCCACTGAGGAGTGTCCAATACATATATAACCTCTTTAGAGAGTAGAAGAATCATCTGACAACAATCTGACTTGTTTGGAAGGGTGTGCCATTTGGAAAGGATGTGTACATTTTTAATGGGGGTGTAACTGTTGGAGACTGTGTACAAAACAGAAATTTCTGGCTACACCCCTGATATAGCTCAATTAGCAACTGAAAAGCCAGCGATTTCCTTGGCGCCTTGCAGTCTGGAGAGAGCTACAAAGTCACGAAGGGGCTGTAACACTTGGTTGCTGGAATATTTTTTAGACAATAAACACAGTTTTTTGGCAAATCAGTCACAGTTCAGTAATTTGTAGTACAATTTTCAAGTAAAACAGTTCTTTTTTGCCCAGTTTCAAAGGCTAGATCAATGGGAGAAAAGTGGACCAATCAGAGTGGGCCAAGGAAAGGCGCTCGGTCTCCGATTGGCAGGCCACTTTGCCATACCTCTCAAGTGGTGGAGTCCGATGAGGAGGTCTCGGGTGGCGGCTTCGGAAGTGCCAACTGCCCTGTATCCACGGTCCACGCAGAGGGCGTCTGAGCTGGGATCCCTAGCAGGGTCTCGGCTAGTGGAGGAGAGAGAAGCTCAAATTAATAGTGGAGCAACACAAAGGCTAGCAGTCTGAGCAAATACAGCTCAATTAGCAACTGAAAAGCCAGCGATTTCCTTGGCGCCTTGCAGTCTGGAGAGAGCTACAAAGTCACAAAGGGGCTGTAACATTTGGTTGCTGGGAACATTTTTTAGACAATAAACACAGTTTTTTGGCAAATCAGTGACAGTTCAGTAATTTGTAGTACAATTTTCAAGTAAAACAGTTCTTTTTTGTCCAGTTTCAAAGGCTAGATCAATGGGAGAAAAGCAGACCAATCGGAGTGGGCCACAGGAAAGGCGCTCGCTCTCCGATTGGCAGGCTGCTTTGCCATACCTCTCAAGCAGTGGAGTCCAATGAGGAGGTCTCGGGCAGTGGCTTCAGAAGCGCCGACCACCCGGTGTTTGCAGTCCACGTGGAGGGCATCTGAGCTGGGATCCCTAGCAGGGTCTCGGCTAGAGAAAGGAGAGAGGAGCTCGAATTAATAGTGGGGCAACACAAAGGCTTGCAGTCTGAGCGACTACAGCTCAATTAGCAACTGAAAAGCCAGCTATTTCCTTTCAATAGATATGAAAGTGGTACTGTCTAGAAAAAGGGGACATAAAAGGAAAAAATAAGATAAAAGTGGTGAAACCAACTATTATACCTATAGACAACAAGTTTACTATACTATCATCCACTAAACAGTGGCAGGAAAAAACAAGCATTGGTCAATGCCAAATGTTTGATGCTTGTTAAACAATTTTTTTTTTTTTTTATGTTTTGATCCCAACTTTTGAAGAGACTTGTTTTAGGATTCACTTTATAGGCAGGACATGTACCATTTACAGTATATTGGCCAAAATGTCATTTCTCACCAGAGGTGCAAAAACACATCTCGTGCAGGATTTTTAAAATGACACGTGTCATGTTTATGAGGTGATATGCAAAAATTGCTATGTTGAAAGTTTGGGGACAAAATATTGAAAATTACCAAAGTTATGAGTCTGCATTCATAAATTCCAACATAGGCTCATATCTTTATTGTTTTTTAACATTTTGGCCCCACATTTTCAACATAGCCTACTTATGACCCCATCTCATGAACAAGTACAGAGAAAATGTACACTCCTGTCTGAAAGGCAATATAATGTAGTGATTGTAAAATCACCTTTTGGGATGCAAAAACACATTTTGGACAGGATTTGAAATATGACAGCTGTCACATTCATGAGGTGCTGTGAAGAAATGATTATGCTGAAAATCTGGGGTCAGAATATTGAAATTTAGCAAAGTTACAAGCCTGCATTCACAGACTTCAATGTAGGCTCATAACTTTTGTCATTTTTTAAAATTGTTATGCCAAATTTTCAATATAGTCTTCTTATGACCCCACCTCATGAACAGTAGTGGGGACATTTTTCAACACCTGAGATAAATTTGATTTTGTGCAGCAACTACAAAATCACCTTTCTGGATGTCAAAACTCATTTTGGGCAGGATATAAAAAATGACAGCTGTTATATTCATGAGGTGCTGTGAAGAAATGGCTAAGTTGAAAGTCTGGGGGTCAAAATATTGAAAATTTCCAATGGTATGAGCCTGCATTCATGAATTCCAAGATAGGCTCATAATTTTATTGTTTTTAATATTTTTACCCCAAAATTTGTCAAAATAACCTTCTTATGACCCCATCTCATGAACAATAATGGGGAAATTTTTCAACACCTGTGCAAAAGGTGATTTTGTGCATCAACTACGAAATCACCTTTCGGGATGTCAAAACACATTTTGGCCGGGGTATGAAAAATGACAGCTGTTACATTCATCAGGTGTTGTGAAAAAATGGCTGTGCTGAAAGTTTGGGGTCAAAATATTGAAAATTACTAAAAGTATGAGCCTGCATTCATGAATTCCAACATAGGCTCATAACTTTATTGTTTTTATTTTTTTATTTTTGTCCCAAATTTTCACGATAACCTTTTTATGACCCCACCACATGAACAATAGTGGATAAAATGTTCAACATCTGCCCGAAAGGTGATTTCACACAGCAACTGCAAAATTACCTTTCAGGCTGCAAAAACACATTTTGGCCAGGATTTGAGGTGCTTTGAAGGAATGGCTATTTTGAAAATTTGGGGGCAAAATACTGAAAATTACCAGTTATGAGCCTGCATTCGCAGACTTCAGTGTAGGCTCATAACGTTGTTGTTTTTTAATATTTTTAAGGCAGATTTTCAACATAGCCTTCTTATGACCCCATATCATGAACAATGGTGGAGGAGATGTTCAACTCCTGCTTGAAAGGCGATTTCATACAGTAACAGCAAAATCACCTTTCAGGACAGATTTACCTAACGTCACTTCCATTGTTCATGAGGTGGTGTCCCAGAAAAGAGATGTTGAAAATTTGGGGAAAAATATTGAAAAATGTCCAAGTTATGCTACTAAGCTTAAAACCCCATTGAAATACACTGAACAGCATACCTGATTTCCTCAGTTTGCAGTCCAGCGTTGAAGAGTGAAGACATGTCTGTGGTCCAGAGAGGATTATGCCATTGGACCCCCCCCCACCGTGGGTAAGTAAGAGTTTGGGGGGAGTTGGTGCTGAGTGTGAGGGTCTGGTGGGGGGAATAATAGTGTAACAGACATCAATGGACAGTTTCCTTTTTCACAGGTTTACAAAGTGAAAAAAATACCCAGAATTTAACCATCAGAATGGAGGAAGCAGTCTTACAATTTTGTAATAGAAACATAGAAACATAGAATCTGATGGCAATTAAGGACCCCTTGGCCGACCTAGTCTGCCCATTTTCCTACCTAACAGATAAGCTGCAGATCCTAGTTAACCAACAGCTTCCTCCAACCCCCCACTATGACTGCCTTATTCTATCCCATGCATTCTTGAATTCCCCCACTGTTCTTGACTCCACAACCTCCTCAGGGAGGCTGTTCCATGCATCCACAACCCTCTCTGTGAAAAAATACTTCCTCACATTACCTCTGAGCCATCCCCCCTCTATCTTCAAATTGTGCCCCCTTGTTCTTGCACATCTCTTTTTCTGAAAGATGCTACCCTCTTGGACTTTGTTGATTCCCTTGAGGTACTTGAAAGTTTCTATCATGTCCCCTCTCTCCTTTCTTTCCTCAAGGGTATACATATTAAGCTCCTTTAGTCTTTCTTCGTATGTCTTCTGGTGCAGACCCTGCACCATTTTGGTTGCCCTCCTCTGGACAGCCTCCACTCT
This sequence comes from Neoceratodus forsteri, assembly GCA_016271365.2. NCBI lineage: Eukaryota > Metazoa > Chordata > Ceratodontiformes > Ceratodontidae > Neoceratodus > Neoceratodus forsteri. The sequence goes on from CM028131.1 coordinate 840,792,739, forward strand.
GTCTATGTCTTTGTGGAGATGGGGTCTTCAGAACTGCACACAGTACTCCAGATGGGGTCTCACCAACTGTCTGTACAGAGGGATAATAATTGTAAAATGATCTAAGACCATGCAATCCTTGCATGAATGCCTGCTCTCCTGTAATTAGAAATCAACACAAAAGGCAGCACTCAAAAACAGCTCACAAATTCAAGGTACGAATCAACTGTCCAGTGTAATTAGTTCATGACAGAATCCAACAGCACTAAAAGGGTTAGTGCTGTTGGGTTCGGTCATGAACTAATTACACTGGACGTCTGATTTTTGGTATTCATACTTTGGATTTGTACACTATTTTTGAGTGCTGGCTTATGTGTTGCTTTTTGTTTGCTTTTTTGGCATGCACCTGCTCTGTCATAGGACGCAGTTCCACCTCTGTACATTGTCCTGTAATTAACAAAAAGTGCATTTGTAATTAAAGGAATTTTAAGGATGTATAAGGGAATCACTAAACAGCATGACTGGAACTAAGTAAGCTAAAGCCCATTTTCACAAAGCCTGTGTCTTCTGAGAAGAGTGGATTGGTGCACTAGATGATCAGTCAGTTGGTTAGCGCTGTGCTACTTACTGCTAGAGAGGGCAGTGTAGGCAGTCAGCAAGTGGTCCAGCTATGATCTAATCAGTTACAGGCAGTTGTTAGTGAGAGGGGCTGTCAACTAGATGGCAAGGGGCTCCTGTCATCTTTGCTCAGGGAACCCGACCCACTTATTAGGTGGGTGAATACTGAACTTACCGCTGGAGAGGGCAGTGTACGCAGTCAGCAGCAAGCAGGGCAGTGACAGAGAGCTTGTGAGCGTGAATATGTGTCCATTATTGCAGAGAGCTCCTTTATCCACCATTCTCTGCTTGTATCCCTATTGTCATGCCCACAGGAAATAGTGGTTAAGTCCTTTGTGAGGAGTGCTGGAAATTCCAGCAGCAATGGGGACAAGCATTGGTGACTCAACTGAACTGTGAGGGGAGAGGTTTGTAAGGCAGTCCAGCAATCCAGTTACTGGTGGTTGGTAGTGAAAGGGGCTCTCAACTAGATGGCAAGGGGCTACTGTTATCATCTTTGCTCAGGGGACCCGACCCTCTTGTTAGGTGGGTGCATGTTGAACATGGCACAGAAGCATAGGTAAAGTCATGCTTTGCCGAGTTTAACTTTTTGCATGCACTATTTTAAAAGCATTATGTGATAGGGCCCAGCTTTCTGAGTGCCATAAAATAACTCCTTTATAAAAACAAGCACTAAAACAGCAGTGATTTTAGGTGTAAAATGTAAAGCTGTGACTCCTAATGCGCATGCCCGGAGTCACAGTTTAACATTTTGCACCTAAAATTACTGATGTTATAATGTTTGTTTTTATAAAGGAGTTGCTTTGTGGCACTCAAGAACCTGGCCTTATCACATAAAGCCTAGATAGAGCTACTTGCCAAAAAAGGAACAAATGCAGAAAGCTGATAGTGTCCCTGCCTGGCTGACAGGCTCCTGATATTTAAAGCCAATCAGCTGTTTGCAGCTGACCCGACTTCATGCAAATCAAACGACCAAAGCCCTCTCTGATTGGAGTGGCTTTGGTCTTTTGAAATACATGAAATTTCCACCCATCAAGCAGAGAGTGGTGTTAGGACCACACTGCATGGTCATTGATCCAGACTGCCAAGCCTCTGCTTTTTTGAACTGCTATGGGCTCAACAGTGACACACCACAGAAATCCCCTTTCACTATAGCAAAATGTTTGGTGTGCAAGTGCATCGAATGTAAAAAGGAGGCAGTATAGCATTGTGGTTTAGGGCACTGAACTGCAAACCTGGAGACCTGGGTTTAAATCCCTACAGCCCCCACTTGCATACTGTGTGACTCTGAGCAAGTTACTTAACTTCCTTGTGTTCCCAGGTCACACCTGGAAACAACCTTCGGCTTAGTGTGCCTTTCCTGGTTAAACAATTACCTGTTTCCCTTTCGAAACAGTGGTAGAACACTGAAGAGGAGGGTAGTTTAGAGGCATCCTCAATCTCTTCCTCAGTTAGAAATCAGTCCTCTGACTAGGATGACTCCCTTCTTGTAACATCTGTGGCAAAGAAAAGCCGATGAAGAATGAGATCCTAAGCCAGGGCAGCAATGGCTTACCCCAACCCCTCAACCATAAGTAAAAATGTGTGTTGGCCTGACTATTTACCTAGGGATTCTAAACATGAATAGCAAAAAAAAAAACATATAGAAAACACGTTACAACTGTTTCATTTTTGGAGTCACTGCCTGAAAAAATTGAGTTGGATTTTCAAAGCGTCGCACAGGGCTTGCACTAAGCCCTGAATCATGATACTTAGGTTCTCGCAGTGTGCCAAATCCCTGTGCCAGAAATGTTCCCAATTTTAGTACATTGGGCACAGTTATGACACTTTACCCAATTTATGGTAGCTTGCACTAAATACATGGCACAAGCACCATGAAAAGGGTACTCAAGACTGATGCAAGACAAACCAGCAAAAAGTTGGTCTAACTTGGGACAATCTGCACACAGGATAGAAAAGCTTAATTGTCAGCTGAGTGAATGCTGCAAGTTCTGTGCATCATATGTATGGTGCACACAGGACTTTCGGCATTTACAAGAATTAGAAAATCCAGCACATTGCCTTTTTACAGGATACCCCTTTGAAAACTTTGTTTGAGCTTTTAGCCATTCAGAAATTGTGGACACAAGGCCCATCCTCTGGTCTCAGGGACTGAACAAATGCGATGAGGTGGGCATCATGTTTCAAGGCTCAGCCATAAAGGTTAAAAAAACTGGTTGAAACAGAAGAATTAGGGAGGACTCTATTATTGGATGTGGAGCACGGAGGCAAGAGCAGTGGCCTCATTGATGTTTATGCTCCACAGACTATGTCTGCAAAGGTGGTTTTATTAAATGAAATGAGACCTTATTTATACACAAGGAAATTGGTTGTGCTTGATGGGGATTTTCACAGCAGACTGTCCTTGAAAGATGAGGGGGGAGGGGTAGCACTCAAAAACTTTATTGTGACTCTGTTGCCCTGAAAGAGATGGTGTCTATGGCCAGTTTAATGGACAGATATGCAGATCATTTAGGCCACAGTGTGCCTACTTTTACTAAAGGGTTTCTGTCCTCAAGAGTTGATTTTCTGTTCATCTCTGCTACTCTCAAAGTGGACTCGGCAAGGACTATTGCAGTGGAAACCTTGGACCGCCTACTGGTGGTGTGTTATTGTCAGAGAGGACGCATCAAACAGATGGACCTACAACTCTGGAGGTTAAATACTTCTGTTTTGGAGAGGGTGGAAATACTGAAAATATGGAGCGAATTGTTTGATGCTAGGTGTTCTGTAACTTCGGCATATGAGGACATTGCACAGTAGTGAAAAGCCTCAAAAGCTAATTTTAAAAGTTGTTTTCTGAAACAAGGTAAATTTGATAGTTCAACTAGATATCAGAAATATTTAGGCATAAGAAACATAGACTTTGATGGCAGATAAGGACCACTTGGCCCATTCAGTCTGCTAATTTTCCTACCTGTTAGATAAGCTGCAGATCCTAGTTAACCAACAGCCTACTTCCTCCTAACCCACACTAGAACTGCTTTATGTCAGCCGGTCCTGTGGTGTGGATGGCAGAGGCAGCATGCCTTACCTCTTGCCACGCCGACGACCCGTGTGAGCGGGCCATTGGGGGTCGGCTAGGGAGGGAGAGGATCAAGCGTCTGGAAGACAGCAATCCTCTCCTGTGGAGGGGTTGGGGTGGAGTCCACTGCATGCCTGAACCCTAGCGGAGGCTGAGGGTCAACACCAGTGGCTCACACCTAGGGGGTGGTTACAGGCCAGTCGCCTGACATGTTGTGGGTGGGAGCGCACGCGGCTCAGTCATTGGCGGCATTGCACATCACTGTACCACTCGGGGGGGGGACAAAAATGGAAAATGACCCCTCGACAGATGACTGCCTGAAGTTGCAGTCCCCGCTCTCATGATAGCACCACCCTCCAGTCCTCAGGTACCACACCATCTTCCCATGATTTGTTAAAAAGGGTAGTCAGTGGTGTCACTAGTTCTCCCTTTAGTTGTTTTAGAATTCTGAGGTGAATCCCATCAGGCCCCATTGCTTTGTCCATCTTCAGTTTTAGGAGTTCTTTCAGGATCCTTTCTTCTGTGAATGGACTGGTATCGACCCCCCTATCCAGAGTGCTTCTATTGTTGGTTTAGGTACTACCTCCTCCTCTTCTTTTGTGAATACTGAGCAGAAATATTCATTCAGTATCCCTGCTTTTTCACTGTCACCCACTGCCCACGCCCCTTCCCTTTATTAAGCCTCACTATCCCTCCCTTGGTCTTTCTTTACTCCCTAATGTACCTATAAAAGGTTTTATCCCCCTTCTTAACTGAGTTGCCCATCTTTTCCTCAGTTTGGGCCTTTGCTATTCTGACTGCCTTCCTTGCTTCCTTCTGCTTTAACTGATGCAGTTCTCTGTCCTACTCCTTCTGTGTTTCCTTATACTTCCTGAATGCTACCTTTTTCTCCCTAACCTTCCCTGCCACCTCTTTTGAGAACCACAGTGGCTTTTTTTCCTTCATTTTGTTTTGTTGATTTGCTTCATACAAAGGTTTGTTGCCTCTGTGATGGCTGTTTTGATTTTTCCCCATTGTTCCTCCACCCCTCCTTGTTGCCCATTTGCTAGTGCTTTTCTGATGCACTCTCCCATTTTCACAAAGTCAATCCTCCTTAAGCCCATGACTTCCTGTATGCATGAGGATGGCATTAATCTTTTGGAACAAATAAAGTTATTAAAGGAGGAAATGAAAAATTTTCAAAACAAGAGAGCCTCCTCATTAGACACAGAACTCAAATGTGGTACACATGGATGACCCAGCATTTAGATAAATTTGTAGACTGCAGAGACAGAATAAAAAATAGAAATATGAGTTGCTTCCATAATCTGGAGGGTGATAGGGCGGTGCCTTCAGTCCTTGATATGATGAAGGCTGTGTCTGTTCATGTTCAAAATACTTTGGGCATCACCACTGACACATAATAGGATGACTCTGTAATGTGTCAACTAGAAAGTCCATTGATAGATGAGCAGACCAAAGTGCAGTTGATGATACCAGTTACAGTGGAGGAAGCTGAATATGTTATAAAACAATTAGGTAACAACATTTCATCAGGAAATGATGGACTCTCAGCAGAGTTTTATAAAATATTCATATAACTTTTGAGTCCTATTTTGCAATTAGTCCTGAACCATATTTTAGAATCAGGCAATACGCACAGACACTATGCATAAGGCCTTGTTAATATATATTTTTTTAAATCCAGGGATAGGGAAAACATTAGAAATTGGGCACTTTTGCTGCCTCCTGAATACTGATCAGAAGATCCTGGCCAAGGACCTAGCTAATGGGCTGGCCCAGGTTGCCCCTCTAGTCCTTGCTGAGTCCCAAACATGTGCAATTAAACAGAGAAGCATATTAGATAATTTAATTGTTTTGGAGATTTACTCACTGTAGATCAAAAAAGGCATTTGATCGTGTGCCACACAGTTAGTTAGTTAGTTAGTTAGTTAGTTAGTTAGTTAGTTAGTTAGTTTTTTTATACTGGAAAGAAAAGTGAGCAAAATTACCCATTTTCACAAGTGTCCAGTGGCAAACAAAACTCAAGATAACAAACAATAATAACTTACACAGAAGTGGAAAGAAACAATGGGCATTTATATACATATCTGTTCAACAGGTAACTCTGTAAATTGTTTTTAAACAACATCACTGTTGGACACTGAACCAAGAAAAATGGTAGGCTATTAAAGAGTTTAGCAGCCTTGTATGAAAGGGAAAGTTGTCTTTGAGCTGAGTGACAGAAGGGAATTGTAAATGACCAACCTGTGGTATGTCTGGTTATAGGTGCCTTGTCAGACCTCTGAAAAATGGAGGACATACTACTTAGCAGATGTCCCCCAAGGATTTTGCAGAAAAATCTTAGGAATTTACTATTGAACCTATCTTCTAGTCTGAGCCAGTGAACTGCTTTGTAGAGGCCATAGTCATGGATCATTCTAAAAAGTCCAGTTACAAACTGAATAAAATTATGATAGCATGCTCTTAATTTAGTAAAGGTTTTGGCAGAGAAGAAGGGGAAACAGACCAGTGAACTGTAGTCTTTTAAGAGTAACAAAATACTATTAGCTAGACGAGCCCTAGTTTCCAGAATCAGAAATTGCCTCACACAGTACAACATACCAAGCCGTTGGTGAATTTTTTTGATTAACTGGTTGATGTTGTTTTCAAATGTTAAGTGACAATCCAGGTGTATACCAATATATTTAAACTCCTTGACTCTCTCAAGCAAGTTTCCATCATTATCTGTGAGGGTGATGTCAAAGTCAGTGGCCTTTCAAATACCTGAAAAGACCAACTGACTTTGTTTTTTTGAAATTAAGGACTAATCCTCATGCAGAAAACCAAGAATGCAGTCTACTGAAATCACACTGGAGTTTGTTAAGCAATGTTAAGGGATTTTTATCCTTGCAAAAAAGAGCGGCATCATCAGCATAAAGAATAAGCTCTGTGTCCTCACAAATCTCCGGGAGGGCGTTGACATAGAGTGTAAATAGTAAGGGGCCTAGAACAGAGCCTTGTAGGACTTCATATTTAATATAGCAAAGGTCTGAGTAGAGACCTTCAATCATTGTTCTGTTGGACCAATCATTCAAGTAATTTCTGATCCTGTTTAGCACATCTCCCGACCAGTTCATAAGGGATAATGTATTGAAAAGTACATTGTGGTCCACTTGATCAAAGGCCTTGGTTGAGTCCACAAACACAGAGCCAGTGTAGAGCCCTTTATTATTAGACTTATAAAGAGCATTAATGAACCTCACCAAGGCAGTCTCCATATTATGGCAAGCCCTGAACCCAAGTGTGATTCTGTTAAAATGTTATTTTTATCTAGAAATTCCATAGTCTGATCCAGAACTATTTTTTCTAAAATTTTAGAAAGTGGAGCGAAAAGAAAGATTAATCTGAAGTTGCAAACCTCATTCTTGGAACCAGATTTGTGAAGGGGTTTTATAATAGTTCTTTTCCATTTACTGGGGAAAGACCCTGTACACAGTGAGTAGTCAAAGATGTTAGAGAAAGGGAAATAGGTTCACAGACAAGTTTCACAATACAGTAGTTAATGGCATCTAAACCCAGACATGGCATGGGGTCATTTTTCTTTATGTATTTGATTGTCTCAATGGGCCAGAGGAAGCGAAAATAAAATTTGAGGTTGGGTGTGTAGAATTGAGGGGGGATGGGAGTGGACTCTGATGAGCTAGGCTCTTTTGGCAGGGATTCTCTGAGCTTATAGAAACATGGAAACATATAAGTTGATGGCAGATAAGAACCACAAGGCCTATCCAGTCTGCCCATTTCATTTTCTACCTTATGAATGTGCCATCGGCCTTTGCTCTGTCAATGGCCTATTTATTCATACTCATCTGTATTGCTCCCTTATGCCTATCCCATGCCTGTTTGAAGCCCTGCACTGTATTCATATCCACCACTTCCTGAAGTAGGCCATTCCATGTATCCACCACCCTTTCTGTGAAAAATAAATGCCTCACATTACCCTATAATCGGCCTCCCTCTAATCTCATGCTGTGTCCTCTTGTCCTGCTATTTTTCTTATATTGAAACATGTTAGACTCTTTCACCTTGTTAATGCCCTTAAGGTGTTTGAATGTTTCGCTCATATCACCTCACTTCCTCCTTTTCTCTAGGGTATACATATTGAGCTCCATTAATCTGTCCTCATATGTTTTCTGATGCGGTCCCTGCTCCATTTTGGTTGCCTTTCTCTGGACTACCTCAATTTGGTTAATGTCCTTGTGAAGGTGTGGCATCCTGTATTGCATGCAGTACTCCAGAGGGGTCCTAACCAGTATTTTGTAAAGAGGAATTTTTACCTCCCTCTTTCAACATGTGATACCCCTACTAATACACCCCAACATCCCCCTAGCCTTACCTACTGCTTTAGTGGCCTGTTTGGATCATTTCAAGTCATCGGTGATGATGATGCCCAGGTCTCTTTCTTCCCTTGTGACTGCCAGCAACTCCCCTCCCAGCCTATAGGTGGCTTCAGGGTTTCTCTTCCCTATGTGCATGATCTTGCACTTCTTTGCATTAAACCCCAGCTGCCACTCTTCCAACCATTTTGCTAGTTTATCTAGACCTCTACTCATTCTGCCCACTCCATCTGGATAAATTACTCTGTTGCAGATCTTGGTGTCACCTGCAAACAGACAAACCTTACCTTCCAGTCCATCTGCAATGTCACTGATGAAGATATTGAAGAGGACTGACCCCAGGACTGATCCCTGAGGTACCCCACTTGTGACTTGCATTTCTTCTGACTGTATACCGTTTACCACCACTCTCTGTTTTCTGCCCGTCAACCAGTTTGCCACCCAGCTGACCAACTTCCGACCCACCCCGACTCTTCCCAGCTTATTAATCAATCTTCTCTGTGAAACAGTATCGAAAGCTTTGCTGAAGTCAAGGTAGGTCATATCAACTGCTCCCTCTTGGTCCACCACTCTGGTTACCCAGTCAAAGAAATTTATGAGATTAGTTTGACAGGACCTTCCTTTTGTAAACTCATGCTGTCTTGGATCCTGTGCTCCTGTGGATTCCAGGTGTTGCACTAGCCTTTCCTTAAGGAGTGCCTCCATAATCTTGCCCAGTACTGAGGTAAGACTGACTGGTATGTAGTTCCCTGCCTCCTTCTTGCTACCACTCTTGTGGAGCAGGAACACATGAGCCCTTCTCCAGTCTTCTGGGACCTCTTCTGTGCTCAGAGACTCACTAAACAGTTCTGATAATGGATCTGCTAGTTCCACCCTTAGCTCCTTTGGTACCCTGGGATGTATGCCATCAGGTCCCATTGCCTTGTCCACCCTGAGCTTATTGAACTCTTGTAGGACCCTTTCTTTTGTGAAGGGAGTAGTGCACACCTCCCTCCCCACTGTGTCCATGGTGCTGAGCTATGGGCTATGCCCTACCTTCTCTTCAGTAAATACTGAGCAGAAGTGTCTATTTAGGATGGATGTTTTACATGGTCCTCCTCCTCACATGCCCCCTATCCCCTTTGATCTTAGCAATACCCCTCTGGATTTTCTCCATCACTAATGTATCTATAGGAAGTCTTGTCATCTTCTTTTACTGTTTGTGCTAGTGTTTCCTCAGTTTGGGCCTTTGCCTGTCTTACTGCCTTACCTGCATCCCTTAGGGAAGTTGGGTATGTCTCCCTATCTTCATCCTGCTGTGTTTCCTTATATTTCCTGAAGGCCAGCCTTTTAGCTCTGACCTTTTCTGCTACTGTTTTTGAGAGCCAAAGTGGTTTCCTTCTTCGTTTGCACTTCTTTCTCTCTCTAGCACAGTGGGATGTTGCTTCAAGTATTGCATCCTTAATGCTTGCCCACTTTGCCTGTACCCCCTCACCTGTATTTCTTTTTGCTAGGGTTAGCTCAACTCTGTTGGCCATCTTATCAAAGTCAGCTCCTCTGAAGTCCCATATTTTTGCCTTGGAATGGGATGATTTAGTTCTAGTGGCCAAACTGAACCATACCATGTGATGGTCACTGGCCCCCAGGTGACTTTCTACCTGCAGATCTGTGATCCTTTCCCTGTTAGTCAGTACAAGATCTAGGATAGCTCTGTCTCTTGTGGGTTGTTGTATCAGTTGTTTGAGGCCCTCCCCATGCAGGGAATCCACCATGTGTCTAGTTCTGGCAGATGTTCCTGCTGGTATTGACCAATCTGTATCTGGCATGTTGAAGTCTCCCATTATCAGAACCTCCCCTTTAGCTGTCATGATTTCAATATCTTCTAACAGTAATGTGTCTATGTCTTCCCCCTGGTCTGGAGGCCTGTACACAACCCCGGTTCATATGGCTGTCCCATTTCCTGTTTCCAGGGTGACCCACAGTTCTTCTGGCTCCTTATGTGTATTCTGAATTTCTGTAGCTTTGCTATTTTCATTGACATAAAGGGCCACTCCACCCCCACCCCTCTTTTGCACCTCGGTCTCTTCTGAACAATACATAGCCAGGTACTGAAGTCTCCCAAGTGTGGTTACTGGTAAACCATGTCTTGTTAATGGCTACTATGTCTAGTTTAGCCTCTGTCATTATTGCCTGCAGGTCTGGGATCTTATACCCCACACTGCGAGAATTTCTGTACATGATTTTCCATTGGCCAGATTTCAGTGTGTTAGTTGTTGGGCTAAGTCTGGTGTTTCCCCTGTGTGTCGTATATATGCGTTGTATGTATTTGTTCAGGTCCCCAAAGTAGGAATTAGATTGGTTACCTACCATGGCTCATTTAAAAGCCTTCCCTCCTCAATAAGGGTGATTTGTTGGTCCTTTTGTCCTGGCCCACTAAGTCATTGAAGGTTCTCCAAATGAGTTTAGAGTTTTTCCTCACACTGAATTGTTTGTCTCTAAAGAAATTTATATTGGCTACGCAAATTGTTAAGTGATTTATACTGCTGCAAGAAACTTGGGAGTCTGGATTTCCTGTATTTTGCCTAGGCCAGACAGACTCCCAAGTTTCTCATTTGGAGAACCTTTAATGACTCAGTATGCTATATGGTTCATGTAGGAGATTGCATAAATTTTCATTTCCTTCTTGTTTATTTTTAATTACATGTTTTATTTTTTGTTCGAAAATGAGTTTGTAATATATGTATAATTCTTTTTATTTTAAATAAAATCCTCTACTCTTCAGTAAAGGGGAACATCTGTCTGTCTTGCTGTCAATCAGGATGGTAGAACCTTGTGTGGTGAAATAAGGAGGTGCAAGGCAGCTGCCCCCCCATCCAAGATAGTCAGGACACTGATATGCTGGAACAGTCTCCAAAAATAAATATTCCCCAATTACAGTATAAGCTACAGAGGCTTGTTTGTCTGCACAAATGCATGAAAGGAAACAACATATCCTAACCCTGGTGGAAGAAGAAGAACAACAGTATGCACAAACAGTTTTGCTGCAAACTGAAAACCAGAAACTGCTATGTTTTGAGCCCCTGGAGGACTGTTTCCCTGCTGTGACACACTTAGAAAATGAGATGAGCTGGCTCAGCACTGCTGAACAATTCCACAGTCTATTGGTAATACAGAATGCAGCCCCAGCTACTGTAAAACATGCCTTTGTCACCATGTGACCTGAAATACAGTCCGAACCCCCCCTGACCTGGTTAATACTGGTGTTACTCCAGACCCACAGACAACAGAAGAGATCACTGGTCAGTCGACAAAGCCTTAATTGTTGTAGGGTGGTCTCAGTCCCAAATTGTGTATGGCTGGTAAACTACAAGGAGCAGCCCCTGATAGCAGATCCTGACACTGTGCATCGGGCCTCAGCTGATGCAGGAGGTGGACAATGACTTCAAAAGGCTACTGAGTGCATCGCACACAAGCTCAGTGTAAATATTTCCCAAAGTGTCCCAAGTACTGCTCAAGTAGTTCAGCACAACATACCCTCCAGGCTGACAAGTGTTCAGCCATCTGCAATACAGATTATTTCCTCAAAAGTGACTGTTGCTGTATCAGAATGCCAGATGAATCTCTCAGACCTTGTGCATGATGAGAGTCAGTCAGAGTCACTAAAGCTGAATGAAGTACTGCCATCAGCTGCACTAACATTTTCCCAAACAATGATCTAGCACTCACGCTGAGGAGGTAGCTCTGTTACCTTCCACATAAATGAAACCTGCACATGACCCTGCAATACTTCATGAGAAGGAGCAAATGGAGACTAATTTTTCTGAGCTTGTAACAGAGGAAACTGAAAATGCACTAAATTCAGACATCCCCCCCTCAATGGTTACATACTTGATCAAACCCTTGATTCACAACCTGCAGCACAAAATCCTCCTTCAAATTCTACTTCTCAGGATAAGACTCCTGGCCCTTCCAATGCTAATCCAATGCCACCACATGGCTTGAGTAATAAACATAGAGCTTGTGGTTCCAGACATTCAAAGGGGGAAAGAAACAAAGTACAAGGCCCTTCATCTACCTTCACACTTCAATCAAACCAGAGAAAGTTTGCAGACTTTTTACAAATGCTGGCTCTCCTGCACAAAGGCATAATGCAGCATGACTGCACTATTGTGGGGGCCAGGAGGTCCCTCCAGATAGGCCTTTCATGGGTCAGACCCTTCTGAAAGACTCGAAGAAATACTTCCCTACTGAAATCTATGCCCTGACACATACCCCCACTGATAATATATATGATGACAGCTTCAGAACTGCAGAGGTCCTGGACAGATTCTGAATGAAAATGAAATATAGTGATCTGTGGATACCTTTTGAGTCCATGTCTCTTACAAAGCCTACACTCAGAACAGTCACCATCCTGTTTAAAAATGAGGGGGTCAATGTATTCAACATCAAGCATTGGCTAGCTCAAAGATGTGAGATTTTGGGGCCCCCAGACCAAGCAATGGATTACCAACAAATCTGGAAGAGGGGATGGAGGTTTAAAGTCAAGCTCAAACATGCTGGCAGTGGCATAAGAGACTATTAAGGTTCTCAATAAGGGTCAGGAAAGCAGGGAGTGCCCCCAAAAAAGATCTTCACCAGGCACAAAGAAAAGCAGAAGGAGGAAGAATGGGGAGAATATGTATTGAGAACTAAGGAAGCAAAGAGGGCGGTGAAGGAGGCAAATGCAGATACTGAGCTGCATATCGCAAAGGGAGTCAAGAGGGGAGAGAAACAATTCTGGCATATTAGGGAAAAAAGGAAGAAAGGAGGAGGGATTGTTAGTCTATCAGGGGGGTAGGGTGATTGAGTAGGATGTGGAAAATGTTACACTCCTTAATGATTGCTTTTGCTCTGTCTTCACAAGGAAAGACAGTGGGCCCTTGACAGAGAGTGGCATCAAAGTGGCCACAAAGGGCAGCCCAGAGATGAGGCAATCAGTATTTGCATGCAAAAGGGTCTGGAAAGGGTTAACAGCATTAAAGATAGATAAGGCCCAGGGACCAGATGGGATGCATCTGAGAGTACACAGGGAACTGGCAGTAGAACTGGCTAACCCCCTGGTAGGATTATCTATTAACTCATTACAGATGGGGTAGTTCCAAAGAACTGGAGAGTAGCAGATGTAGTTCTGCTCCATAATGGGGGGACAAAAACAAGCAGGGCACTACAGACCTGTCAATCTTGCCTCTGTAGTAGGTAAGCTGATGAAGTCACTGGTAAACAGCATCATGGCAAGGAGGTCTTGTCAGACTAACCTGATAGTTTGTTTTGACAGGATAAAGAGGGCATTGGGTAGGTGCACTGCTGAGGATTTTCACTACTTTGACTTCAGCAAGGCTTTCAACTTGTACCTCACAGACAATTGCTGAAGAAGATTGGTGATTTAGGTGTGCCTAGGAACATAGTATGATGGGTAGCTATCTGGCTTAAAGGGAGGCAGCAGAGGGTAATGGTTAATGGGGTCCATACAGAAGAGAGGGAGGACACTGGTGGGATACCACAAGGATCTGTCCTGGGCCTGGTCCTCTTCAAAATGTTCATCAGTAAAATTGGAGAAGGAATCTGTGGCAGGTTGTGTCTTTTCACAGATGACAATAAGCTCTGTTGAAAAGTGGATAGCGATGAGTGAATTAAGGAAATGCAGAGTGACCTACAAAAACTAGAGAGGGGTCTAAGATTTTGGAACTTGAAATTCAACACCAAAAAGTGCAAGGTGATGCACCTAGAGAACAAGAAGCTGAGGATAGAATACTGGATTATTGGGATAAGACTTAGCACTACAGCTGAGGAATGTGACCTAGGAGTTATCATTAGTGACTCCCACAAACAATTAGGCTAGTTCAATAAGGGCTATAATAAGGCAAATAGAATGCTGGGATGCATCAGGAGGGGTACTGAGAGCAGAAGAAAAGAAGTAATACTATCTCTTTATATGTCTTTGGTGTGGCCACATCTAGAGTACTGTGCCCAGTTCTGGAGTCCTCACCTCAGGAAAGATAAGGACAGGCTGGAGACAGTTCGGCGATGGGCGACAAAGATTATTCAGAGCTTAAAGGGCAGGCCTTGTAAGGATTGCCTCAAGGATCTGAACAAGTACTCACTGGAGACCAGACAGAAGAAGGGAGAGATGCTTGAGACCTTCAAGTTCCTAGAAGGAATAAACAAGGTGTACTATGGGGAATTATTTAGCACGCATAACAGTCTGAGGTCATGAATGTATGAGTGGAAACTGACAGGATGGAGGTTCAAGAGAGATATGAGATATGAGAAAGTAATATTTTACAGAAAGGGTGATGGAACTGTGGAACAGTCTACCAGCTGAGGTGGTGGGTGCCAAAAGCATTAATGGTTTCAAGCATGGTTGGGACAGAGTGAAGAGAATAGTGGTTACTCAGGGTGACAGTAACAGGGATGGGAATAGGTGGTGAATTTATTTATTGAAATGTTTCACCAGGAAGGTACACTAAACAACAAGTTATTCATCGCCCAGTGCAACCTGGGGGGGGGGGTACAATTGGATAAAGAATTAGACATACAGTTTAACATTTAACATATCTGAGAAACTAAACATTCAATTACGTTTTTGTAACAAGACACACAGTTAAAAAATATCATAAATAATCATACAGATGCTTTTGTGACATAAGATACAATTAAACATATCATACCTGTGGAATATGCATTTAATTACAAGTGGCATATCTGAGGAACATAGTACAGAAATTTAATGTAGCCTTGGCGCCAACTCCTTGTAGGAATGGATCACAGTTAAGAGGCAGATTATTTAGCAATTATTGTGTAAATGAGGTCCATTGGGGGACATCAAGGAGGGTAGAGGGATAGACAGGGGAAATCAGCTGGGAGAAGGAAAGGATAAAGATGGGGGAGAACATCACCAGAGAAAAGTGAGCAAATAAAATCAGTTGTGAAGGGCAAGTTAACACATGGCTAGTGCAATGTGGGAGCACTTCAGACAGAACAAAAAGTGCAAATTATTAGCTCAAGTGAACTAATTCCTTTGATTAAGTGCAGGGAGATGGGCGGGCAGAGAGAGGTGGGGGTAAGGGATAGGGAAGGGAAGGAAGAGTCATCCCTGGAAATTGCCACTTCAGAGTGCAGAGATTGCTGCCAGTGGCTGAATGAGGTGAGAACTTAGGATAAGAAGCAGGAATAGGCAAGGACAAGTTGGGTAGAGATAGTAGAAGATATGGTAAAGGGAAGGAGAAAGAGGGTTGGGAGAAACTTGCTTAAGACTAGGCCTCTTCAGGATACTGAGAACCCTGCCAGAGAGCAGAGTCAGGTGAGGACGAGTTAGGTAGAGAGGATGGAGGGGAAGGGGGAGGAAAGGAAGAGTCATTTTCCAGTGCTGGACCACTCCAGGATGCTGAAGACCCTGCCAGGGGCAGAACTAGGTGAGGAAAAGTTGGGAAGAGAGAAAAGAAAGGATAAAGGGAAAGGAGGAAAGAGGAGGGAAAGAAGAATCTTGCCTAAGACTAGGCCACTCCAGGATGCTGAGAACCCTGCCAGAGTGCAGAATCAGGTGAGGACTAGTTGAGTACAAAGGATAATAGGGAGGGAAGTGAAGGAGAGTAATTGCCCGGTGCGGGCCTCCGGATACGAAGAACCTTTCCAGGTAGGAATTAAGGCAAGGACAAGTAGGGCATAGGGGATAGGGGATAAAAGAGGAAATGAAAACAAAGGGGGGGGAAGAAACTTATCTGAGAGTAGACATCATCAGGGTCCCGACATAGGGCAGAAATGGGTGAGGATAAGTTGGGTAGAAAGGAGAGAGGGGGAAGGGGAGGGGAAAGAGGGGGCTTGCCTAGTGCTAGACCCCTCCAGGATGTTGAGGACCCTGCCAGAGGTCAAAACTAAGCAGGGGCAAGTTGGTAATGGAAAAAAAAGGTTACGGATAGGAGTGAGGGGGTAAGTGGTGAAGGGAGAGGAGAGTGTGCTGAGAAGCAGGCTCAGGAGAGGAAGGTTTAATAGGGAATGTGAGTCATGGAGAGAAGCAGAGGCATAGGAGGACAATTAAGGAGGGTTAAAGCAGGAGCAGTTAGATGAGAGAAAGTTATGTAAGGCAGAGGCAAGGAAGTAGGAGAAGGAGGAGTGCCATATTTGGGGGGGAGTTCCCGACAGTGAGGTCTAGAACCCTGTATGGACCATAGGCCCAGCGTTAGAGAGGGAACCATAGGCAGACTGGATGAACTGTCAGTCTTTTTCTGCCATCATTGTCTATGTTTCTATGAATCCAACATCTACCAAACTGTTTTTATTTAGGCTGAGACAGGTTCCATTGTTCATAACATTGTCAACCTAAAACTGGTTTTAAATTTGGCTCTTTGAACCATTTAAGTTGCACCTATGACGGAACACAGTGCCACCTGTACATGGACTATGGAATATGGGCACACAGGAGCTCACTGTTCCAACGATGTCAATTGCAATTTCTGTGATGAATCAGGTCATTCTTTTTGCTGCTGTCCATGGACCACTCACAACAGAGCTGACCACCCAAAGCAAGAAGAACCGCTTGATAAGAATACAGAAATTTAATGTAACACATCACCAGAAACTGCAACAACAAAAAGCAGCCCAACATACTTGTTTAGCTCAGAATACCAGACCTCAAGATCTTTGTTCCTGAATCAGAACCTGTGGCACAGAATATCCTGCAGTAAGTCAGGAAGTTTCACATCATGAATCTGCCCCCCCCCCCACACACACATATACACACACTAGATGAACCTCTACTTTTCTGAACAGAAGGTGACAGGGAACAACAGCCTCCAAAGTCAAAATTGAAAAGATTTGACAACTCTAGACATCCTTCTGGACAATACGTTGGATGTCTTATCAAATGAGAAAATTTGGTGCACAAGTGCATCAAATGTAAAAAGGAGGCAGTATAGCATTGTGGTTTAGGACACTGAACTGCAAACCTGGAGACCTGGGTTTAAATTCCTACAGCCCCCACTTCCATGGAATACTTAACACAGTTCTGCTAAGTGTCTAAATGGTAGTAAATTATGTTACTTGCCAACCAAGAAGTTACCTTTGATATCCCATGTGAAATGAAGCACCTCCACAAACCAGCACTGTCTGGTGCTCTGATGCATATCAAAAAAAATCCAAAGCTGAGGACAAGAGAGAGAGATATAGACAGACAGAGTGTGAGTGAGTGAGTGAGTGAGTGACTGTGTGAGTGAGCGAGTGTGTGTAAAATCAGATATACAGGTCAATGTATTTTAAAGGGGTTTTGAAGTTAGTGGCATAACTTAAGTATTTTTTCAATATTTTTGCCCCAAATTTTCAACATGCCTTTTTTGGGACCCCATCTTGTGAACAATTGTAGTGAAATTAGGCAAATCTGTCCCAGAAGATGATTTTGCGGTCACTGCACGAAATCACCTTTTGAGCAGGAGCTGAAATTTTTCTCTGCCCTTGGTCATGAAGTGGGGTCATAAGAAGGCTGTGTAGAAAATTTGGTGTAAAATATTAAAAAACAACAAAGTTATGAGCCTACATGGAAATTTGCAAATGCATCCTCATAACTTTGGTATTTTTCAATAGTCTGACTCCAAATTTTCAACATAGCCATTTCTTCACAGCACCTCTTGAATGTGACAGCTATCATTTTTCAAATCCTGGCCAAAATGTATTTTTGTGTCCCAAAGGGTGATTTTGGAGTCCATGCGTGAAATAAACTTTCAGGCAGGAGTTGAAAATTTTCTCTGCATTTGTTCATGAGGTAGAATCATAAGAAGGCTATGTTGGAAATTTGGGGCAAAAATATTAAAAAGCAACAAAGTTATGAGCATACTTTTAAATTTACGAATGCAGGCTTGTAAATTTGGTAATTTTCAATATTTGTACCCTAACTTTTTGCTATAGCCATTTCTTCACAGTCCCTCATGAATGTGATAGCTGTCATTTTTCAAATCCTGGCCAAAATGTGTTTTTGTGTCCCAAAAGTTAATTTCACAGTCCCTGCGTGCAATCACCTTTCAGACAGAAGTTAAAAATGTTCTCTGTACTTGTTCATGAGGTGGGTCATAAGAAGGCTACGTTGAACATTTGGGGCAAAAATATTAAAAAATAACAAAGTTATGAGCCTACATGGAAATTTATGAATGTAGGCCTGTAACTTTGGTAATTTTCAATATTTTAACCCTAAATTTTCAACATAGCCGTTTCTTCACAGCACCTCATGAATGTGACAGCTGTCATTTTTCAAATTCTGGCCAAAATGTGTTTTCACACTTGTAGTACAAAATCACATTTTGTGTAGGATTTGAAAATGTTATCTGCCCTTGTTTACTAGATGGGCTCGTAAGAAGGCTATGTGGGGTCAGTAGAAGGCTATATTGAAAATTTGGGGTTAAAAACATGAGAATATTAATACAAAGAAGTTATTTCAGTTTCTCGAATCAAATGTGAAATGAAGAAGGCCTCAACCCAATAATAATAAATAATGTCAATCTTGAATCAGTTTTCTCAGTTATATTCTTATTTTATTTCCAAGTGCCCTTGAAATCATGTATTTTGTTGAAGTACATTTCAGGACAAATCTATCCCTTCTTCAGAACATATTGGGCTACAATAAACAAATAAATATTGTATCAATTATTTTATCTAGAGTGACTTCATAAAAGCCCTTTTATAAGATAAATGTTACATCAGTTAATTTTTCAGGGGGAACATACCTGCTATAGTCTTTGTTGACATCCTCTCATAAAATTTCAATTTATAAATTTCTGTAAAAATAAATAGAAAAGGAGGGGGAGGAAGGTTAAGGGAGGCAGATATTTTTGTTTTCAGCAATTGGTCATTATTTTCTCAAAACCATATATGTATTAATTTCCTTTAATTTATTTTTTTATTTTTAATTGACAAAAGAGGAAACATACCAAATTGCTTATTTCGTTTTTCATGGCTTTGTAAATATTCTTTCTAACATGCCTATAAAGATTACAATGAAAAATATTCACAACTCTCCCCCATGTTTGTTGATTAGAAGAAATAAGTGTTTCTACTGTGGCTTTTTTATTTGTGTCATTTCAACAACTCACCACTCAAAATTTGTGATTGTTCTTTCTGTTAATCTTTTCTATTCTGTATTTTCTGGTGTCATTTCCAAAAGTGCTATTTCAAAAATGACTGTGGCTGAGACATATGGTTTTGAGAAAACAATTACCAATTGCAGAAAACAAAAATCTCTGCCCTTCCAAACTCCCCCCCCCCCGCCGAAATGTATGTCAAAAAAATACATGATTTCATGGGCGCTTGGAAATAAAATAAGAATATAACTGAGGAAACTGATTCAAGATTGACATTATTTATTACTGGGTTGAGACCTTCTACATTTCACATGGGCTGGCAGTATAGCCTAGAAGTTAGAGTAACGAGCTCTGAATGAGCTTGGTACATACAGCAGACCAGACCTGGGTTTGATTCTCACAACCTCCACTTGCATACTGTGTAACCCTGATCAAGTCACTTAAGCTTCCAGGTTGCCCCTGAAAACAGGCACTTGTGCCTAGTGGGCCTTACCTGGTTACCAAAGACTAAAATAAAAAAAATAAAAATAAACATTTGATTGTAAAAATATGAGAAAACAACAAAGTTATGAGTCTATGTTGCAATTTTCCAATGCATGCTTGTAACTGTGGTAATTTTCAATATTTTGATCCCAACTTTTACACATAGAAACATAGAAATTGTTGGCAGAAAAGGACCCCTTGGTCCATCCAGTCTGCTCTAAAAATATCCTACTAAATGTGTCACTGCAGATCCTACTAGATCTGTGGCCTTACTCCCCTCCAGCCCTGTTACTAAGGTCCCCCTGTGTCTACCCCATGCATTCTTGAAACCTGCTACCATTTTGGCACCTACTACCTTTGCTGGTAGTCTGTTCCAAGCATCCACCACCCTTTCTGTGAAGAAGTGTTTCCTCATATCTCCTCTGATCCTCCCCCTTCCAGCTTCATATCATGCCACCTTGTTCTTGAGGATCTCTTTCTGTGTAGAATGCCACCCTCCTGTATCTTATTGATATCCTTGAGGTACTTCAATATTTCTATCATGTCCCCTCTTTCCCTTCTTTCCTTCAAAGAGTACATATTTAATTCCCTAAGTCTTTCTTTGTAGGGCTTCTGATGCAGGCCATGCACTATTTTGGTTGCCCTCCTATGCACTGCCTCTACCCGAATAATGTCTTTCTTGAGATGGGGCCTCCAGAATTGGACACAGTACTCCAGGTGGGACCTCAACAATGATCTATTCTATACAGAGGCAAGACCACTTCTCTGTTTCTGCTTGTGTTACCTCTCCCCTCTGCACCCCAGCATTCTACTAGCCATACCAACTGCCTTATCACACTGTCTTGCCATCTTCAGATCATCAGATATGATGACCCCCCGGGTCCCTTTCCTGTTTTGTTGTTGACACCACTCCCCCTCAATTGGTATGTTGCCCTTGGGTTCCTGTGCCCTGTGTGCATAATTTTGCACCTTTTGGCATTGAAGCCTAGTTGCCATACCCTTGACCATTCTTCCAGTGTTTCTAGGTCTTTCCTCATACTGTCTATGGCTCCAGGTGTGTCCACTCTGTTGCAGATTTTTGTGTCATCTGTAAAAAGGCATACTTTCCCTTTCAGTCCCCCTGTGATGTCACTAATGTAAACATTGGAGAGAAGACTGGTCCCAGAATTGACCCCTGTGGCACCCCACTGGTTACCTTTCCTTCCTCCGCGTATGCTCCATTTACTACCACACTCTGGCTTCTGTTACTCAGCCAATTTTGTACCCACTTTACTATTTTGGAACCCCCTCAGGCTGCTCAGCTTGTTTACCAGTCTTCTGGGTGGGACTGTGTTGAAGGCCTTACTGAAATCCAGGTAGGACACATCCACCGCCCCTCCCTGAGCCACTTCCTGGGTTGGCCAGTTGAAGATATCAATCAGGTTAGTCTGGCAAGATCTCCCTTCCATGACCCCATGCTGCCTTTGATCCTGCAAACCATTGGTTGAAAGGTATTCCACAATCCATTCTTTTAGTAGTGTGTCCATAAGTTTGCCCAACACCGATGACAGGCTTATAGGTCTATAGTTCCCTGCCTCCTCTTTATTTCCATTTTTGTGTTGCGAGACCACATCCGCCCTCCTCCAGTCACTCAGTACCACCCCTGTAACCAGTGATAGGTTGTACAGGGCTGTCAGAGGTGCAGTGAGCTCCTTCTTAAGTACCCTTAGTATCCTGGGGTGCATGCCATCTGATCACATTGCCTTATCCACCTTTAGCTTCCCTAGCTCTTTGAGGACTCTTTCTTCTGTGAAAGGGCTAGTCTCTACCTCCCATCCTCTACTGCCCTTCTCCACCATCTGTGGCCCTACATCCACCTCCTCCTTTGTAAATACTGAACAGAAGTACTTATTCAGTATGTCTGCTTTCTTCTGGTCCTCTTCTACCCACTCCCCACCTTACCCTATTAGTCTTACTATTCCTACCTTATTTTTCCTTTTTTCGCTTATATACCCAAAGAAAATTTTATCCCCCTTTTTTACTGACTTGGCAATGTTCTCCTCTGTTTGTGCCTTAGCACTCCTAACTCCTTTTGCTGCCTGCCTTAATTTCTCCTGATAACCCTCCCTGTCCTCTTCTTCTGTATTGCCTTATACCTTTTGAATGCTAACCTCTTCACCTTTACTTTCATTGTTACTTCTTTAGAGAACCATAGTGGTCTCTTCTTTCTGATGTTAATTTATTTTATTTTTATTTTCATGGAGGTGGACTGAGCAAAACCCATTTTCAACCATGCCTGGGGAAAGGGTATCAACAATAGGGTTACATACAAAATTATATAATACAACACTTATTAAAATCATAATTTATACAGTCAAATAAAAAGGGTAGTCAGTGGTTTCACTAGTTCTCCCCTTAATTCTTTTAGAATTCTGGGGTGAATTCCGTCAGACTCCATTGCTATGTCCACCTTCAGTTTTAGGAGTTCTTTCAGAACCCTTTCTTCTGTGGAAGGACTGGGATTGGCCCCCTTATCCAGAGTGCTTCTGTTACTTGGATTAGGCAACCCCCTCTCCTCTTTTGTGAATACTGAGCAGAAATATTCATTCAGTATCCTGCTTTTCATTGTCCCTCTCTGCCCACCATCCAGTGAGACTGAATAGAATGGATGGTGGTGTAGAGAGGGACAATGAAAAAGCAGGGATACTGAATGAATATTTCTGCTCAGTATTCACAAAAGAGGAGATGGGGGGTGCCTAATCCAAGTAACAGAAGCACTCTGGATAAGGGGTGTCAATCCCAGACCTTTCACAGAAGAAAGGGTTCTGAAAGAACTCTTAAAACTGAAGGAGGACAAAGCAATGGGGCCTGATGGGATTCATCCCAGAATTCTAAAAGAGCTAAGGGTAGAACTAGTGACACCACTGACTACCCTTTTTAACAAATCATGGGAGGATGGGATGGTACCCGAGGACTGGAGGAGGGCAGATGTGATTCCCCTTCACAAAAGTGGGAGCAAGGCAGAAGCAGGAAACTACAGACCTGTTAGTTTAACCTCAGTGATAGGGAAAATGATGGAATCACTTCTGAAGGAAAGAATTGTCGAGTATCTAGAGACCAGAGGGGCACAGGACCCTAGGCAGCATGGATTCACAGTGGGAAGGTCATGCCAGACAAATCTGATAGATTTCTTTGACTGGGTGACCAAAGTAGTAGATCAGGGAGGGGCTGTGGACATGGCCTACCTAGACTTTAGCAAGGCATTTGACACAGTCCCACACAAAAGATTAATATACAAGTTAGCCAGCCTGGGAGTGGGTCCCAAGATGACAGCCTGGGTAAAGAATTGGCTGTAGAATAGGACACAGAGTAATAGTAAATGGTCCACTCAGAAGAAAGGAGGGTTACTAGTGGGGTACTGCAGGGTTCAGTATTAGGACGGTCCTCTTCAATGTCTTTATAGCGACATTGCAGAAGGACTGGAAGGAAAGTATGTCTCTTTGCAGATGACACTAAGATCTGCAACAGAGTTGATGCACAGGGTGGGGTGGAAAGGATGAGAAGGGACTTGGCAAGGTTAGTGGAATGGTCAAATGTATGGCAGCTTAGATTCAATGCTAAGAAGTGCAAGGTAATGCACTTGGGAAACAAAAACCCAGGGGAAGAGTACACAATGGGGAGTGAGATACTAACAACAACAAAAATGGAAAGGGACCTGGGGATAGTCATATCAGATGACCTAAAGGTAGGCAAGCAATGTGAGAGGGCAGCAAGGATGGCTGAGGGGTTACTGGGATGCATAGGGAGAAGCATCACCAGTAGAAAACAGGAAGTTATTATCCCTCTGTACAGACAGCTGGTGAGACCCCATCTGGAGTACTGTGTGCAGTTCTGGAGACCCAATCTCCGCAAAGACATAGACAGGATGAAAGCTGTCCAGAGGAGGACAACCAAAATGGTGCAGGGTCTACACCAGAAGACATATGAAGACAGACTTAAGGAGCTTAATATGTATAGCCTCGAGGAAAGGAGGAGAGGGGACATGATAGAAACTTTCAAGTACCTCAAGGGAATCAACAAAGTCCAAGAAGGTAGCATCTTTCAAAAAAAGAGGTGTGCAAGAACAAGAGGGCACAATTTGAAGATAGAGGGGGGTGGCTCAGAGGTAATTTAAGGAAGTATTTTTTCACAGAGAGGGTTGTGGATGCATGGAACGGCCTTCCGGAGGAGGTTGTGGAGTCAAAATCAGTGGTGGAATTCAAGCATGCATGGGACAGTCATAAGGCAATTCTGGGGGGTGGGGACAAGAAGAAGTAGGCTGCTGGTTAACTGGGATCTGCAGCTTATCCATTAGATAGGGAAATGGGCAGACTGGGTGGGCCAAGCGGTCCTTATCTGCTGTCAAATTCTATGTTTCTATGTTTCTATCCCTTGGACCTCCTTCCTTCCCAGCTTATTTATCAGTAATCCATGATCCACCACATCAGAGGACGACGACCAGGTCCACAAACACCACGCTGATGGCAGCTCCCCCACCCCACAGGCCCCCAGCACAGCCTCTGCAAACCAGGCCAGTGCTGTTATGGTGGATCGCCCTTTTTTAAACCCATGTTGTTGGTCTATTAGCAGACCATACTCCTCCAGGTGTGCCATCAGCCTGTGGAACACACATCTCTCTAGCATTTTACTCAGTACTGTCAACAGTGAGATAGGCCTGTAGTTCATAAGTTTATCCCCTCCCTTATATATAGGGATTACCCTAGATTCTTTCCATTTTGTTGGCACCATCCCCATATTCAATGATTGGCTAAATATAGCTGTTACAGGTCCCTTTATCCTAGCTGCTGCTTGCTTTAGCAACCTAGGGTGGAGCACATCTGTCCCTCCACTCTTCCCCTTGTTTAGACCCCCTAGAACATCCAATTGTTCTTTCTCTTCTATCTTATTAAATGTGAAGTGAAGGACATTTCACTCCAGGCTCCCAGTATTATTTAATCGATAATCTTTATTTCGCTGGTTGCTGCTCTCATCCTGCCCCTAAGTAGTTTTAAAAACAAAATACTTATCAAATTGATCTGCCATCTCCTTAGCATCTTGAATTATGTTATCCTCTTCTTTTATACATTTAATTTGAATTCTATTTTGTGGATTACAAAGCTGCTTAAATGATGCCCACATTTTTTGAATCCCCCATGTTAACTTTGCTTGGAAACAGTATCCCGATTTAGCCTTAACTAGCTCAGCTTTCACTTTATTTCTTAATGTTTTATACTGTGTCAAGCTTTCTGTATCTTTTCTAATCAAGTACAGTTTCCTCTGCATGTCCCTTTTTTTATCAAATCCTGTGTTTAGCCAAGGAGAGTATTTACCTTTAATCCTTTCTTTTGTGACTGGAGTGTTTTTTTCAAATGCCCTATTCAAAGTCAAAAAGAGTTTTTTTGGCCAGCCCGGTGGTGCTGAGGGTTGAGGTGCTGGACACCACACCTCATGCCTTGATGGTGACCTGGGTTCAGGAATGACCTTGGGTCATCAGGGTGCCAGCATGGGGGGAGAGAGATGGAGCAGCCTAATGGCAGCTCTCCTCTCCTGAGGTGGTTGTCATCCCCCCCATAGTTCTGCTGTCACCGGGTGGAGGTCCAGTGGTAGTGTAGGCAGGAGGGGGTGGCAAGTCAGGGAGGGCACCTCGGGACGCAACATGCACATGACTCCACACATGCACATGCATGCCCGGTAAAGGGAGCAGATGAAAATGGGGAAAAACACTGGATAAAAACACAATAGAAAAAAAAGTTTATTTGTTCAGCAAAAGCCTTTACAAAACATACAAACATAAACAGCAGTTCAGTATTTATTTATTTAGTTATTTAAGAGATTTACCAGGAAAGGCATACTGAGCGGAGTACCGCTCGATTCCAGATGCGCCCTGGGGAAGGGGGTACAATAGTGCAGACTAAGACAAAAAAATTGGTTCAGGATGATTTCCCCACTGTAAGTTTTAGGCTACATGTTCTTAACTATTTGCAGTTTATTCCTCAAAATCAGTAACTGGATAAGTCCATAATTAATACATAAAAGACTTTCCATCTTTTCCAGCAGGGGTGATCTATCGAATCCTAGAGGGTAATACAACAGAAACTGACTGTATTACAAGTATGGGGA
The DNA here is from genome assembly GCA_016271365.2 of Neoceratodus forsteri. Taxonomy (NCBI): domain Eukaryota; kingdom Metazoa; phylum Chordata; order Ceratodontiformes; family Ceratodontidae; genus Neoceratodus; species Neoceratodus forsteri. The sequence continues at coordinate 840,818,478 of CM028131.1, forward strand.
ATTCCAATAGAGCCACTACCTGTTAACAAAACACACGGAAAACTTTTCAGGTACTGTCTGGGGTCTACTCAGTCCTTTAATCCTTTTATATATATTAACTTGGACTCCACCCATAAGCATCCCACTACATGCTAACAAGAACAATATCTCATGAATTTCTTTCACCATTGGGTATCACTATACCATATAAGGATTGAGTACTGATACACCCTGGCTACTAAGCCTTGGTTAACACTTCAGTTAACTCAGTCATGGTCCATAATTACCGTACAAGGGTACTAGGATACTAGGGTCCTGAGGCATTAAGCTGCCAATTAGTAGCAAAATAACAACAGATACTGTCGCAGAATACACATTCGGATCACCAGTCATTGTTTAACCCCTGATATCCCATACTAAGTTTATATGAACAGAGCCAACAATACCACATTAAAAATACCTCCTCCCAGTCCCAGACAAGATTACTGAACCCCTCCAAGGCAGACATACTAAACCCAAGCAGGAAGGGAAGGCCCTTCAAAAGTTACATTTCAATCTGTTACTTGACAATTTATATAACATTGCTTATTCTAGCCAAAAAAAACTCTAGAAAGATTTACCTGTGGGGAATTAGTTGATCACAATTAATACAATTAAAATGTGTAATAATGTAAAATCCCCTGTTAGAACATGCATCATATATGATAGATGAGTGTCCTTGATAAATTAACAAGCATTTAGCACCTTCTAGACAGACACTAAATAAACATCTCTTTTCAGTTGTTACCTGTTAAAATCTCACCACATGCAATAAACAAAGACATTAAAACAACGTATTACAAATATTCAAAAGCAAAAACGTGACAAAAATAAAATAAAAATAAACTCAGTTCTAGCCTGTATAAATTTTAAACTGCCACCAGAGCCTGTAAAATTATCTCCCACAAATTAATTCTCGTCATGGCTGCAGTCTGTGAGTTAGCTTATCAACATTTCAGCGATAGCAGCATAAAAGTAAGAATCATATTTTGAATGTTTAATCAAAAAAGTCAATAAAGTGCTTTGCCCTTCATAGTTAGTTCTGTACAAACTCATTCAAGATAGAAAAATCAGGTGCAGTTTCAGTCTCCTCACAGGAATACTCAAAAGAGTGTCAGGTGCCATTATCTCACTGGTTTTATCACCATACTTTTTAATTGGAGCAGCAAGTCAAGTACCACAGATCTCAAATTACTCTAGTCACTGCAGACACATATATAAAAATTAGCAACAGGAAAATGGTAAGCTGTTAAAAACCACCAAAACAGAGACGGGTAGCTAATAGTAAACTTGCCTACAATATATCAGAGGTTCCAATCTCCCCTTTAAAAGTTCAGGTGCCACAGAAAAGTGTAGAGACTCAGTGCTCTTTATTCTATGGTTAATGTGGGTATTAAATCATCCAGTTACCAAAATAGAGAAACTATACTTCTGAGGGTGAAAATACCCCACATTCAATCTCTTCCACTCACTGTATCAACGTTCTTACAACTTAATAATTAAGGCTGGCGGCATAATCTTTAATATTTCAGTACCCATGAATGTATCTGTATGGTAGCTTTTTGTATCTCCTTTCTAAACAAACCTCATTTTCTGGGGTCCATTTTCCCCCCCGAGGACTGTTTACTCCATAAAGGCTTACCATACTTCTGACCTTCGGATTCAGTGAATCTTGTCCCTTAGTGAGCTTCCAGGAAAATTGGTTCTCCTCCATTATTCTGTGTTATAATTTTCATAGCTCCTTTCCACTATCCAGAGTGTTTTTTCATCAGTCTTCTCTTCTTCCCTTTAGCAGGTATAGAGAAGTGGCTTCATGCAACCGGTTCTATCATGTCGCTTTGACAGGGAACTTGTTGATGTGCAGCACAGTTAACGTCATAGTATTGACAAGTGAAATTCTACCTGTCATACATTGTGTGTTTTTTTCTCAGGGGGCTGTGCCCTCCACACACACACACACACACACACACACACACACACACACACACCCTTCTTAATATAACTAACTCCAAGTTGGAGTTATTTTGAAGGGGGGGTGAAGGATAGCAAAAGGGTGACATTTGACCCTCGGGTCCTTTACAGCAACAATCTCGAAACCTGTTGAGATTGTCGCTGTAAGGGATTTTGCAGTGTTTCATTCTATGTGCGAGTGGTACACTATTCAACCTATTGATTTAAACATGAGAAAGCACTCCACTAAGTGCAGTAAATTCAAAACAGGTCAAATAAATAAACATAGCAATCCCGGCCCCCAGGCAACAATGGCATACCTTTAAAAAGGCTATTCAAGCCTGTCAACATTTCGGTGTCTCCATATCAGACATCCTCCTCACTGCTCATAGTTGCTCCAAATCCACATTTCAGTAGTAAATTCCTAATGAACAACACTCAGTAATATTAAATCTTGTCCGAAACCCGGTCGTTCATCTTACGAGCTTAAAATACTGAACATACTCTTACTTAGCAGTTAGAATAAAAAAGTTTTCCAGTGAACTCAACACAGCTTGACACAGCTAAACTTTCTTCCACTCCAATTCAGCCAGTGTCTGAAAAATACTCGAACAAATGAATGGCCAGCACTATCACTCAGAGAAAAACAGCTCTACGGCTTTCCAAGCTACAAAAAGAAGCCCATTTCAGGATCAATAACGTAAAGCAATTTAAAATAAAGTGAGTTTCATTCACTAAACCCACTAAAACTTTTTACAATCGAAGCAAGAATCAAAAAACGTTCGACATGGAGCAGAGTGGAGCAGTACCGCAGCCATCTTGCTGCTCCATCCCCCACCATGGTATACCATATGACGTTTGGTACCTCCAGCCCAACTTGAACTCAGCCCCAGTGATCAGAGTGGAGCCACAGCTCAAACTGGTTCCTCCACCTATTCAAATGATTAGTTAACTATTCTACAAGCAAATCAATGTTTTCAGTATTGCCATTCTGCTTCCAGTCTATATGATCTAAATCTTTTAGAAAAACCCCTACATCCAATCTTTTTATACTCCTCTATTTATAATCCTAGGATGGACTGGGTCCTTCATTAACTTTCTAATACACACAATAGGACAATGATCCGAAATAGAATCGGACGGTATAAAATCTTTTTGAATATTGGCTGGCCTGTTTGTGGTATGCCAGTCAATAATTGTATGGTTATTTGTTTTATAATTATAATTAGTTGGTGAGTCTATCAACAGAACAAAATGGCATGCATCTTTATCTTGTTTAATCTTGCCTAGTTCACATCCCTTCCCCCAATCGATATTAGCATCTCCCATTATAATATGTTCCCTCCTATTTTTGTGTCTACTAGTCCATAGCTCATATATCTGATAGTTTCCAATATTATAGTTTGGTGGGCAGTAAAAACATGTTACGTATAAATGTTTACAATATGTTACACCTATCATGATCCTAATTGTAAGATAGTCGATACGATGACAGGAAGTGCATGTCCCCCGTACTGTAAAGGGAGCATGTATACTGTAACAGTAGACAGTACACTGTTTCGTTTACAGTAGAGTGGATGCACGCTCCCTGTCATTGCATACAGTGGCCACCCAATGTGGTAAGAGGAGGGCTGTGCCAGTCACCATATGGGCTCCTGCAGTGCTGGTGAGTCAGGTATGGAGGGTGGCAGGGTGGGTGGTCAGTTCCTGTAGTGTATGGGGGCTGCTAGACACCAGAGAATATTTGATAGTGTATGGGGATGGGGACTGGTGGGTGTAAGGTGCCACTAGACACCAAGGAGTTATTTTTTTATGCCAGCACCAGTGATCAGAGGGTGGGGGGATAACTGCACACCAGGGAGTTATGTTTTAATACCTGGGTTGGTGATAGGAGGGTGAGGGACCATTAGGCACTAGGGAGTTATGTTTTAATAGTGGGGCTAGTGATCAGAGGGTGGGGAACCACTAAGCACCAGGGAGTCATGTTTTAATAGGGATTCTGGTGATCGGAGGGCGGGGGGATCACTAGGCTCCACGGAGTTATGTTTTAATACCAGGGGCGAGTGATCCACGGGGGGACCACTGCACACCAGTGAGGTCTGTTTTAATATCATGGCTGGTGATCGGAGGATGGAGGGATAACTAGATACCAGAGAGTTATGTTTTAATACTGGGGCTAGTGATCAGAGGGTAGGGGGGTGCCACTAGGCACCAGAGAATTATGTTTTAATACCAGGGCCAACAATCAGAGGGTGAGGTGGACCATTAGACCCCACAAAAATTTTCAAGATTGTAAAGAACAGCGATCAGAGGGTGGAGAGACAAACTAGATACCAGGGAAAGTTTTAAGATTGTACAGGATGGTGATCAGAGGGTGGGGGGGCACTGGACAACAGGGAAAGTTTTAATATGTACAGGACAGTGATCACAGGATGGAGGGACCACTGGATGCCAGGAAAAGTTCTAACATTGTACGGGACAGTGATCAGAGGATCGGAGGACCTCTAGACACCAGGGAAACTTTTCAAATTGTATGGGATGGCAATTGAAGGGCTGGGAAGACCTCTGGTCACCAGGAAATACTGTAATTTTACTGGGAATGAGGATCAGAGGGTGGGGGGTACCACTAGGCACCAGGTAATACTTGATTTTTTGGGGAACGGGCAATTGAGATGGGGGCCAAGCCAGACTCAGGGGCACAAACCCGCCACTGCTTCCCATGCAAATGTGCCCATAATGGGCATGCAAATATCCTCTTAGCAGCTTGTATGCCCAATTAGCTCATTTGCATGGTGCTGTCCGAATATTACACTGGAAACTACCAGTGCTATTGGGTGTGGGCGCACTGTTTCTTGTACTGCCAGGATCCATGTTGGGGGAATGCTACTTGGCTTAGTGCTGCATAGATGTGCCCCCATATTCAGTCGAATAGCGTTGGTACACTATCCTACCTAATATAGCATCCTCGGGGTCGTGGGTATTAGGCAAGTGCAGCACAAACCTTTGCACACCACTTTGCCCAACTTTGAATATCTGGCCCCAGGCTGAGAATAAGTGATACGAATTGTTGATTTCTCAAGGGACAAATATCATGTTTTCAGACATCTGTCCTCAATAATAAATAAAAAGGAGAAGAAATACAGAGCTAATGAAAAATTTAAGCTGCTTTGTGTCCAAATATCATGTTTTTTAAAGTCTTCCTGGAGGCATCAGTGGCCCTTTGAGGGACAGTATGAAAGAGACACCTGTGTGATGTATGCAGATGAGATGTTTTACTGTCTTTTTGTATAGACATAGTGTCAAGAAAACATGCAGTTAAAACACTGCAAACCTTTTCAGATATCTTAGGTTCTAGGATCAATGTTCTTATAAGAACAAGATAAAAGCTTACAGTGGTAGAGCAAATGTCCCTGCTATCGTTGACATTCCAATAACTACTGAACCTAATCAGTTGCTAGGTGTTACATTTGGCCACGATGATATGGTGACAAAACCTGGGAAGATAAGTTGAAGTTATTTGCCCAAAAAGTAGGTAAATGGAAATTATGGCAGCAGATGAAGAAAAAGAGAATAGCCTTAATAAAATGCTTTTTACTTCCCATTTGTACCCTGCTAAGTGCTATTTACCCCTTCTATGAATTTGGATACAAAAATACTAAGTTAAATTTTCCAAATGATTTGGGGTAGTAGACTCAGCCCCATTAAGCCACACATTTGATATCTTCCCATAGCTAAAGGGGGACTGGACATGACAAAGCCCATCACCTTCTTTCATAACATGTTTATGTTTTGAAATATTGTACCATTTCTCTGATCAGATTGTAAACTTGGTCCCCCTGGGTGTTTCTTGGTTTCCCTTTATCTGTAGGAAATGGAACTAGGTTTCACCAAAGTAAAGACATCACCAGAAATTAACCAATATACAGTACTTTGCCTGTACAAAATAGTCAGACAATTGAAGTTAACAATTTCCCAGGTTCAGACTGGTACTAGAAAACAACTTTATGGAACTATACAGTCTCAAGCTTTCCAAGAAGTAGCAAAATACAGTGTAGTGAGTTCTCAGATGGTACAGAAGGTGTAACAATACTTAACTGATAAGAGACTGCTCCCCCCCCCCCATGTGGGATGTTACGTGACTTAGTTGCCACAAAAAACTAGGAGTGAAGGATAATGTGAAACACAAAAATGTGTCAAGAGATGGCTATCCCAGGTCATGTTGCTAGAATCCACCTAAGATGAGGTTGTCCTTATAACTGCAATTTCTGGTCCCAGCTGACTGTAAGATGGAAGGACCCGGACTGGGTCAGTGTAAGATATGAAAATATTATTGTAGTTACTCTACGTACTAGCAACAAATATGATGATGTCTCACTCAGAATTATTTTTCTGTAATTAAATTCTTCATATGGCTGTTTCAGCAGCAGGTCATTACAGCACACTCTCTTATCATAGCTATAGAACATACTGTATAGCAGTTTAAAATTGCACCAGCTTTATTTAGGATGCCGTAGTGTTTCATGCTCAACTGTTTTCATGCAGATGCTGTACAGTGACATATTACACTGTGGTGTGAGCTGTCAGTTTCACAAGCGGTGGTGGCAAGCAGTCAATCCTTCAATCTGTCAATCTGCTTCATAGTGGCACCTCATGTTCTCCCACAATACGGTGTGAAGTTAGTAACTGGCATATTAATAAGCACCTTTCACACCTTTAAAAGTCACATACCTGAGTCAGCAGCAGTCTGATCTGACATAGTGCACTGGTAACAATGCCTCTACCAGCGGTTCAGTTAATTCATTTTTAGGGGAAGTCAATTACTTCCATGAGTCAAAATCTGGAAGTCATTCAGATTTTTTGGAAGTCAAAATAATTGCCATATCCCACAATTTGAAAGCCAGTATTCTAGGAATTATCAATTTATGGATGCTAATACAAATATTAGTGGTAAAATGCAATTTCTTTTAGGAAAAAATCCATAATTTCTTAGCTTCTGTGGCTTCAGTTTTGGAAGTCATCTAATTTAATTTTTTATATTTGGAAGTCAATAACTTCCTCCTCCTTTATTTTGGATATTTTTGCTTTATTTTTGGGAGTCAAATATTCCCAAAATGGAGTTATCTGAAGCCCTGGCCTCTACTATGGTGGATTAATACCAAACCTGGAAAATGAAAGCATCCATTCAAATGAGGATCTCTGGACCCAGATGATCAAAGAGAGAGCCTGAATAAAAGCCTTATAGTGTTTCAGCACCAGACTTTGACAATGGGTAATGGCACCCAAAACTCATGTAAGTGTATCTGCTACTGTCAATGTAAGATACAGCACCCTTCTGATATGCACCGAGTTTGACAATAACTTTCCTTTTTTTTTTTTTGCAGGTTCCACCAATAACAGCACCCTCTACAAATGATTAAATGCTTTTTGGCAGGTTCCACTGACAACTGCAAAAACAACACCCTCAGCGAATGAATAAATGCCATTCACAGAACTGAACCAAATGCTTTTTTAACATGGCCGCACATAAATAAACATTGCCTAGAGAAGATTAAAAACTCTGCAGTTCATTTTAGGGTAGTTGGTGTTGTTTCTATTCCCTCAATATTTGCAATCAGTTTATTTTTGCTGGTTTTTTTCGGTGAACATAGCTAAAATAAATTGTTCACTAAAATATGTTGCTATACAGTAGTATTCAGGAACTTATAAGACTGACTCAAACCTGTTACAAAATTAGGACTGTGTAACAGATGGAAGGGAGTGCTGTGTATTTTCTTTAAAAAAATGGGGAGAAAAGGGAATTGTTTTTCACAATTTAATGACTGGGAGAGCAGGACTGATTTATGTTTTTTTTTTTATCTTAATGTATATACACTAACATGAATTTTTTTATATTCTGTAAGCATTATTTGCTTATCTGTATTGATGTGTAATTTTATTTCTTTTCCTTATGTATTTATGTGTTTTTTGATCAATTATCCTTTTCTTAATTGTCTTGAAAGCAATCTTGTGATGTTATTTTTGCTTATGTGTTTTTTTTTTCAAATTAGGTAAATTTTATTTAAGTTCAAAAAGACAGGGTGAACATGGTATACATAATCAGAGCTATAATCGTACAACAGAGGGACAAATGATATGATTTACACATCAAAATCTTGAGACTTCTAACCCAAGTGTAACAGATGTCAAGAATACTTTAATATCTATCCAACCCTTTGTTACCCAACCATCCCTCCCTCCCCTCCATACCCCCCCAATTGCCTGGAGATTAGCAATACCACTCCACAAATTATGAGAAAGTAGCATAGAGAGGAAAAAAAAAACAAATCAAGAAGAAACTTATAAAAATACAATGGGGAAATATTATTCAGTAGGACCACTTCGATGTGGGCCAGTCTTCAAAAAATAAAGAAATAATATTATACTAGCAGAAGATCCAACCATGGCTTTATAGTGGGGGACCATCACCCAGTAAAGAGAGGTGTTGACTAGATCATTATAGGGTTATTTTGCCTTACCAACTACTAACATATGTCTGATTTAATTGCTTATGTGCTTTTTAATTTTTCTTTTAAATCAAAATTCCCCTGCTCTTTTTGAGAAGTGCAATGGAAACTTTAACATCTATCTTAGCAACTACCAGAACAGACAGACAGGTCCTTGGTATAATATTCCAGCCAAAGGACGATACACCCCAGCAGTACACCATCCCATTAGTAGTGCACTCTGGTGTCACCATTTTTGGTTTGAGCCCATCACTGGTGTGGGACCCATACCTCACTTCTACTATGAATTATACATAGTGCTTTGATTTTTATATTCAAATTTATCCTTGCTCCACAAAGGTTAACTAATGTTCTTAGTAATGATGCAGCTATTTTGAGACCCAGACTATTAAATTACTGACCTAATTTGATAGAAGCATTCTTTAACACTAAATATATGGGGCTCACTATCTGTAGACATATTCTTTAAAATAAGAAAGGCAGCATGGATTCACAGCGTGAAGTTCATGCCAGACAAATCTGATAGATTTCTTTGACTGGGTGACCAAAGTAGTAGATCAGGGAGGGGCTCTGGACATGGCCTACCTAGACTTTAGCAAGGCATTTGACACAGTCCCACACAAAAGATTAATATACAAGTTAGCCAGCCTAGGAGTGGGTCCCAAGATGACAGCTTGGGTAAAGAATTGGCTGGAGAACAGGGCACAAAGAGTAATAGTAAATGGATTCCACTCTGAAGAAAGGAGGTGCTTAGTGGGTACCGTCAGAGGTTCAGTATTAGACTGTCCTCTTTCAATGTCTTTATAAGCTTACTGCAGGGGGACTGGAAGGAAAAGTATGTCCCTTTGCAGATGACACAAAGATCTGCAACAGAGTTGATGCACAAGGTGGGGTGGAAAGGATGAGAAGGGACTTGGCAAGGTTAGAGGAATGGCCAAATGTATGGCAGCTTAGATTCAATGCTAAGAAGTGCAAGGTAATGCACATGGGAAACAAAATCCCATGGGAAGAGTACACAATGGGGGGGTGAGATACTAACAACAACAAAAATGGAAAGGGACCTGGGGATAGTCATATCAGATGACCTAAAGGTGACAAGCAATGTGAGAGGGCAGCAAGGAGGGCTGGGGGATACTGGGATGCATAGGGAGCGGCATCACCAGTAGAAAACAGGACGTTATTATCCTCTGTACAGACAGTTGGTGAGACCCCATCTGAGTAATGCTTGCAGTTCTGGAGACCCAATCTCCAAAGACATAGACAGGATGGAAGCTGTCCAGAGGAGGGCAACTAAAATGGTGCAGGGTCTGCACCAGAAGACATATGAAGAGAGACTTAAGGAGCTTAATATGTATAGCCTCAAGGAAAGGAGGGAGAGGGGGGACATGATAGAAACTTTCAAGTACCTCAAGGGAATCAACAAAGTCCAAGAGGGTAGCATCTTTCAAAACAAGAGGTGTGCAAGAACAAGGGGGCACAATTTGAAGATAGAAGGGGGGCTGCTCAGAGGTAATTTAAGGAAGTATTTTTTCAGAGAGGGTTGTGGATGCATGGAATGGCCTTCTGGAGGAGGTTGTGGAGTCAAAAACAGTGGTGGAATTCAAGCATGCATGGGACAGTCATAAGGCAATTCTAGGGAGTGGGAGTAGGAAGAAGTAGGCTGCTGGTTAATCAGGATCTGCAGCTTATCCATTAGATAGGGAAATGGGCAGACTGGGTGGGCCAAGCGGTCCTTATCTGCTGTCAAAATCTATGTTTCTACTCATTCTGGCCATTTGCTATGAATTTTGAAGGCCAGTGCTATGAATCTTAATGCTGAGGGGTATGGTGGGACCAGAACCCACGATCTTCTGGTGCAGAGGCAGGTGGGCTACCAACTGAGCCATGCTGACACCTTTCTTTACAGTGGTGTTAGGGATAGCCAGGGGTTGCAGCTGAGACTCCCATGATTTTTTTGCAACCCTTATGATGTCCACTGCAACCCACAGGAACCACTAAACCAATGTTTTCCTTGCATTTATTTATATAAAATTTGGACAGTGGGAAGCTTTGCAACCACCATGAAGCAATGATTCTTCCAAACTGGGACTTTGGAACCCCAATGATTCTTTTGAAATAGGACTTTGTAACCCCTATGATCATGGTGAAATGACACTGCCATCTCTATGTCTGTAAATTTAGTATAATTTAAAAAAAACGTAGAAACATGTTTAATTCAATAATTGTTAAGTTTTACTATATCACAGAATTTTTGGGGGGACTTTTTTGTTCCCTTGCCTTCCGCATCCAGCCTGGTTTCCAGACCAGCCATGTGCAACCTGTGCCTGTTGCCCAACTCTTCTTCTCATGGCAAGGCAACATAAGCATGAAACATGTACCCCAGAGCTGAGACTTGGTGTTCAGGAACTGACCCAGGCCATCATTCATGACATGCTATTTCTCCTGTATAGGACAACCTTTGTGACCTCAGCATGCTAGAGCTCTGAAGAGCATTCAACTCACAACTCAACCCCTCAAACTTATTGTTTAAGTGCAACATGGTTCGTCCATGTCACCAGGCTGCAGTTGGGTGTCCCCCCTCTCCCTAACAAAGAAGTACATCACATGGACACATCTACCTCCTCTACTAACCCACTGTAGAGATACTGGGTCCAGAACACAACCCCAGGTGTTTTAATTGGTATCGCAGTGTACTATCACTAATGCCATGGCATGACTCCTATGTCTAGGAATTTTTATTGCATACTTCTTATCAGCCTACAGCATACTGAAATGGCACATGGCACAACATTTTTTATTTTTGCATCATTTTCTTTTTATTCCCAATTGCTGAAGCTGTAAGGTCTGTCTTCCAGCCTCCTCCTCCCCTTCTTTGGCACATTAATACTCTCCAGCGGGTCCTGCTCCTGGGTAGTTTCCACTGGGGTTAGCTCCTGCTCCTCATGGGTCTCTCGTGTGTTTAGGAGTAGTGGCAAGTCATGTTGGATGGGCCCAGAGCACCAGCTTCATGCTGCTGTGCTTCCATGTCTTTTCCTTCATAATTTAACTCTGTCCTCTGGATGCCAGTGACTAGGGTACCAAGGAACGTCTGGACATGGGAGGCATATGCAAGTTCCTTCCAGTATCAGTTGGCATCTGCCCTTCCACAAGCAACTTGCACTGCACTACCACCTGAGGTTACCCTGGTGATGATACAGCAGCAGATTCTGCCACTGTCCCTCCCTGGACAAGGACAGCATCCTATGGGATGCTCGATTCTCCTCCCAGACCAACCTCTGATGCCCCAGGCTCATTCCTGAATCTGGGGTACCAGAGTCATGAACATCAGATCCTCCAATAGTACTGTTTTTTTCTGTTATTTTTCACTTAAAACTTTATTTAACCAGGGGTACACAATTAAGACATGTGGCTTCTTTCCAATGTTACCCTGGCAAGATATCAGGGGGTTAGGATTCACTTAGTTCTTGTAGTTTAATATATAGTTACATCAGGTAGCAGAATACAACAGACAGTTCCACTTTGTATGTTTTCAGTATCACACAGTACTGGTGTGTTTAGGACTATCAGCAAGTAATTCTGTTTACGTGCTCTTTGCTCTTGACCAGTGTACTGTGAGAGATGGATGTACATGATTCTACATAATATTCAATTTCAATAGAAACACAAAAAGAGAATTTGTCAGCAGAAAAGGACCACTTGGCCTATCCTGCCTGCCCAAGTGTTCCCTACCTATTCCACCTCTGCAAACCATATCTGGTCTATGGCGACCCCCCGCCTCTTTTTTAATATACTCCTATGTTTATCCCATGCATGTCTGATGCCCCCCATTGTTCTATCCCTCACCACTTCTGCTGGCAATCTGTTCCACACATCTACCATCCTTTCAGTGAATAAATATTTCCTCACATCTCTACTGAACTCCTCTCCCAGCTTCATTGCATGTCTCCAGTTCTGGTGCTTATCCTCATTTGAAGGAGACTTTCCACCTGTACCATGTGCACCTCTGTCCACCACTGTGAGGTACTTGTAGGTCTCAATCTTGTCAACTCTCCCTCTTCTCTCTTTCTGACCTCATCTATTAAAATGCATTTAATTGATATCTTGCCAAGATGTCACATGATGCTGCATGGCTAGAGTGTATGTATAGCTCAGAGCTCCGTGGATCGTTTCATTTACTTTAAAAAACAGAACCTGCAATTTTTTTCCACTCCCTTAAGTTCCACTTTAATCTCCATTCCCTTCTTTTGCTTGTTTTGGGGGCCATTTTTTTTTTGGACTCTCTGGTATTGCTTCTAACTACTATGGGTGCTGCTGAAGTGTTAATGGTGGATTCTCCACCATAACACATGCCGCCAACCTCTCCAGAGCATGATCAGGGCTCTAAGCACCTCAACTATTGACTACCCTGACTAAGACACCCCTGCTTCCTGAAGTGATGGCTCTTACTTTGGAATGTCTTTTTGCAGAGCTTAGGACCAGAAAGCATATGGTAGTAGTAATTTCTATCAAATTGCAGAACCTACAGCCTACCGTCAATGTTTTATCAAAGAGAATGGGGAATGCCGAGACCCGAATTTCCTCAATGGAAAATTGTCACAATCACCCTGAGCCTGAAATGGTGGACGTGCAGCACCGGCTAAAAAAAAACTAGAGGTGAAAGTTGAAGATCAGGAAGGTTGGAATCACAGCAATAACCTTGTTATTGTCAGAATTCCTGAAAAAACTGAGGAAACTGATGCCATTGGTTTTATCTAGTACTTGTTTTCTAACTTTCAGGCTAGAGCCCTCATGGAGTTGCATACATTATTGAAAGAGCCTATAGCGCCCTGAGACCAATGTCCAGTCCCAATGAGAGATCCAGACCTATAATCCTTAAAATGCTTCATTTTTTGGAGAAGCAATACATTCTGTCCAGAGCTCAGGAGTGAGGTCCATTACTATGGAAAGGAAAACACTATTATATCTTCAATGATCTTATCCCTCAAACAAGAGCCATGCAGGGGGAGTATCAGAGCATCACGTCAAAATTGATAGCTGATGGGATTTTCTATCATCTGTTATATCCAGCTTGCCTTCTTATCATAACAGACAAGGGCAAGCATCCCTTGGATATTGGAAGACTAGGTTTGCTGACCAAGGCACCTAGCTTCACCTGAGCTCTTTCCTTCTAGGTTGCTTAAAAGGACAGAGCAAAGAACCTTACAACAGCAAGGAAAAGGATTAAGACTTCTTTTGGCTAGGCAGATTTACTGTGTGTTGTTATTTTTATTTTGTACTCACAGGGATTGTTACTGTTTGTTGCTAACATTTTATTGCTTTATTTTTCACTTATTCAAATTGTTATTGCTGGGTATACCTTTTGCTGCATTATTACAAGGTGTGCCTACAGGTGTGTGCTAACAGATTACTGCTGTAATCTTCTGATTCAAATTGTCTTTTGCAAGGTATATCTTCTGTTACTGCTTTATTTTTCTCTGTAGCAAAGTGTTTCTTACAGGGTACATCTTCTGTGAAATTATGACAGGTGGTGCCTTACAGGTTTTACAGTTGTATCTATCATTAGGATAAGCTTTCAGGGTTACTGCATTTGTTGTTGACTGATTGTTTCTGCTCTTATCTCCTAGTTTCTTTCATCCATGGTTCTTCTGTTTTGGCATGGGAAGGGCCCATCCACCCACCCCATCCCCAACTACCCCACAATACACTCCTTTTATAGGGTAGCACAGTCGTGACATTTCCTGTGGCAAAGCAGGAAGGGGCGGATCAGTGGGGTAGCCACATGGTGACCTCATTTAGGGGGTACTAGTAATTTAACTTGTTATAACAAGTTATACAAAAACAAACTAGCAAAACACAAAATCAAACTTTTGCTTTAATTTTCTTCCTTCTAATTACTCTTACCAGGTTATAAACCCAGCAACTTACCTGGAATAGATATCATTAACTGCAGGTACTGTGGAACACTTTTCAGAAGGGCAGTTTTACAGGATTTAGGACACTGTCCTACCTGCTGGGCCATTGGAGATCTTACGGCTCAGCTCCAGGCAGCATGGGCAGAGATTGCACACCTCAAATTTCATATTCAAGAGGAAATATAAAGAACCACCTGACATTTCTCCAACATCCAATGGAAGCACCTCGACCGCAGAGGGTAGTTGGTCTGGGAGGTTGGCAGGTGGTTAGGAGGGGCAAATCAGGTGTCCCATCACTCGGTGTTTTCCAACATATTACCTCCACAAACCATATAAAAACTACAAACAGGTATCTGCCTCTATCTCCAAAATCAAACAAAGGGGCAGAGGACACTGCAGAGCAGGACACTTCAGCACAGAAGCTAGTGCAACAAAACTCACCCAAAACAGGAACCAAAACAAAAAAAAGCAAAAAGGAAATCCAAAAAACTTCTGATCATAGGAGAATCCATGATACGGGGAGTTTATACCTATCTTCCAGCCAGGAGTAATGGTCAGATGTCTCCCAGGTACATCAGCATGGTGAGACACTGACCGCATTGCTAAAAGTGTTCAGGAAGCAGGAGAAAACATTGATGTCCTGGTACACATAGGGAATAATGATCTCACCAGCCAGTCAGCTGTGGGGACCAAGGAACACCTCACCAGGCTGGGTGACAAACTATCATCCATTTCATCTGGCATCTCCTTCTCTGCGATCCTGCCAGTCTGGGAGAGGGGGGCAGATGGACGGAAGATCAGAGAAGGGCAGATAGGAGAGCTAAACATGTGGCTCAAGGCTGGTGCCAGGAAAAAGGACACAAATTTGTTGGGAACTGGCAACAGTTTTGGGAGTGAAAGTTCTTTAAATTTGATGGACTGCATCTGACTAAGGAGGGAGTCAGTGCATTGGGGAAGAAGTTTGACTTCTTTGCAGAATATTTAAATTAGCAAATGGGGAGAGGGGTTCAGCACCCCATTGATTGAATGGGAAGAACACCCCTCCTCCCTCAGCTAGTGGTCAAACAGGAGTTCAGCATGTTTGCAGTTCATTTGCATCACCAGGTAAGGAAAAAGGTCCAGCTCCCCATATGACGCACTGGGGAAACGAAAGACCTCACCCAACAATTAACGCACCAAAATCTGGCCAATGGAAAATCATGCACACAAATGCTCACAGTCTGTGAAACAAGATCCCAGACCTACAGGCAATGATGACAGAGGCTAAACTGGACATAGTAGCAATTAGCGAGACGTGGGTTTACCAGTAACCACACTTGGGAGACTTCAGTACCTGGCTATGTACTTTTCAGAAGAGACCGAGGTGCAAAAGGGTGGGGGGAATGGCCCTGTATGTCAATGAAAATATCAAAGCTACAGAAATTCAGAATACACATAAGCAGCTAGAAGAACTGTGGGTCACCCTGGAAACAGGAAATAGGACAGCCATAAGAACTGGGGTTGTCTACAAGCCCCCGGGCCAGGGGAAGGACATAGACACACTACTGTTAGAAGATATACAAAACAAGACAGCTAAAGGGGAGGTTCTGATAATGGGAGACTTCAAAATGCCAGATATAGATTGGTCAATACCAGCAGGAACATCTGCCAGAATTAGACATATGGTGGATTCCCTGCAGGGGAAGGGCTTCAAACAACCAGTACAACAAGCCACAAGAGACAGGGCTATCCTAGATCTAGTGCTGACTAACAGGGAAAGGATCACAAATCTCCAAGTAGAAGGTCATCTGGGGGCCAGTGACTATCACATGGTATGGTTCAATGTGGTCACTACAACTAAATCATTCAATTCCAAGACAAAAATATGGGACTTCAGAGGAGCTGACTTTGATAAGATGGCCAACAGAGTTAAGCTAGTCCAGGCAAAAAGAAATACAGGTGAGGGGGTACAGGCAAAGTGGGCAAGCATAAAGGATGCAATACTTGAAGCAACATCCCGTTGTGTTAGAGAGAAAAGGAAGTGCAAAAGAAGAAGAAAACCACTTTGGTTCTCAAAAACAGTAGCAGAAAAGGTCAGAGCCAGAAGGCTGGCCTTAAGGAAATATAAGGGAACACAAAGGGATGAAGATAGGAAGGCATACCAAGCTTCCCTAAGGCAAGCAGGGAAGACAGTAAGGCAGGCAAAGGCCCAAACTGAGGAAACACAAGCACAAACAGTAAAAGAAGGTGACAAGACTTCCTATAGATACATTAGTGAAAGGAGAAAGTCCAGAGGAGGTATTGCAAAGATCAGAGGAGAGGAGATAAGAGGGCGTGTGAGGAGGAGGACCATGTAAAAGCATCTATCCTAAATAGATACTTCTGCTCAGTATTTACTGAAGAGAAGGTAGGGCAGGGCCCACAGCTCAGCACCATGGACACAGGGGGGAACGAGGTGAGCACTTGTCCCTTCACAAAAGAAAGGGCCCTACAAGAGCTCGATAAGCTCAGGGTGGACAAGGCAATGGAATCTGATGACATACATCCCAGGGTACTAAAGGAGCTAAGGGTGGAACTAGCAGAGCCATTATCAGAGCTGTTTAGTGAGTCTCTGAGCACAGAAGAGGTCCCAGAAGACTGGAGAACGGCTCATGTGATCCCGCTGCACAAGAGTAGTAGCAGGGAGGAGGCAAAGAACTACAGATCAGTCAATCTTACCTCTGTAGTAGGCAAGATTATGGAGGCATTTCTTAAAGAAAGGATAGTGCAACACCTGGAATCTATAGGAGCACAGGATCCAAGACAGCATGGGTTTACAAAAGGAAGGTCCTGTCAAACTAATTTAATAGATTTCTTTGACTGGGTAACCAGAGTGGTGGACCAAGGGGGAGCAGTTGATGTCACCTACCTTAACTTCAGCAAAACTTTTGATGCTGTTCCACATTAAAGATTGATTAATAAGCTGGGTAGGCTCGGGGCGGGTCAGAAGTTGGTCAACTGGGTGGCAAACTGGTTGGCGAGTAGAAAACAGAAAGTGGTGGTAAACAGTACACAGTCAGAAGAGATGCAAGTCACTAGTGGTGTACCTCAGGGATCAGTTCTGGGGCCAGTCCTCTTCAATATCTTCATCAATGACATTGCAGATGGACTGGAGGGTAAGGTTTGTCTCTTTGCAGATGATACCAAGGTATGCAACAGAGTAGATGATCCAGATGGGGTGGGCAGAATGAGAACAGATCTGAATAAACTAGCAAAATGGTTGGAAGAGTGGCAACGGGGGGTTTAATGCAAAGAAGTGCAAGATCATGCACATAGAGAAGAGAAACCCTGAAGCCACCTATAGGCTGGGAAGGGAGTTGCTGGCAGTCACAAGGGAAGAAAGAGACTTGAGCATCATATCATCATCACCGATGATCTGAAATCATCCAAGCAGACCACTTAAGCAGTAGGCAAGGTTAGAGGAATGTTAGGGTGTATTAGTAGGGGTATCACAAGTCAGTAGAAGGAGGCAATAATCCCTCTTTACAAGGCACTGGTTAGGCCCCATCTGGAGTACTGCGAGCAGTACTGGAGGCCACACCTTCACAAGGACATTAACCAAATTGAGGCAGTCCCAGAGAAGGGTAGCCAAAATGGTGCAGGGACTGCATCAGAAAACATATGAAGACAGACTAATGGAGCTCAATATGTATACCCTAGAGCAAAGGTGGGAGAGAGGTGATATGATCAAAACATTCAGAAACCTTAAGGGCATTAACAAGGTGAAAGAGTCTAACATGTTTCAATATAAGGAAAATAGCAGGACAAGAGGACACAGCATGAGATTAGAGGGAGGCCGATTAAGGGATAATGTGAGGAAGTTCTTTTTCACAGAAAGGGTGGTGGATGCATGGAATGGCTTGCCTCAGGAAGTGGTGGATATGAATACAATGCATGGCTTCAAACAGGCATGGGACAGGCATAAGGGAGCAATGCAGATGAGTATGAATAGATAGGCCATTGACAGAGCAATTGTTGATGGCACATTTATAAGGTAGAAAATGAAATGGGCAGACTGGATGGGTCTTGCGGTTCTTATCTGCCGTCAACTTCTATGTTTCTATGTTCTATGATAGTGCTAAGGAAGCCAAAGCTGTTCTGCCAGGTATTTTCCTTGATCTTTTCCCAGCATGGCCACAGCATTGACTGAGAAACCTAGCTCCTTGTGATGGCCAGATTTTCTCTTCTGCTCCATTTGAATTTAACTACAGTGCTAATCATTTATTGAGACTGGATTTTGCATTCTGTTTTAGCACTTTACTATTTCCATTATTTTTTCGTTCTTTAGCTCACCTTTTGGGGACACATGGTTTCTCTTGTTGGTTCCTGCTTCCACTGTGGTGAGGGGGAAGATCACTTTGACCTCGCCTTACACTACATTGTTTTCTGAAGATGTTATCACTTTAAAGTATTACATTGTGGAGACTCATCTTCAGAGTGCTTCCCTGCTGCAACACTAACAACTAAACCAGGAGCTGATTTTGGCTGTTACTATCTTAAATTAGAAGTGAGGAGTTTATGAGGGGCATGGAAATTTTCATTTTTGGCCATGGATGGTGGCCCTTTCACCACTCATTGCTGTTCTGGACTTTTGTTATTAACATCCTGATGAGCCCTTCGCATATGCCCCTTGTAGTCTCCTCCCACTATTCCCTTTTTTGTTGGAAGGGTGGGTGTATTTCCTTTTCAGGGAGCAGCTGCTACTGTTAAAGTTTTCTTCTAGTCTTTTAATTCATGAGTGCCAAACTGTGGGTGGGCCTGTGGGATGTGGGTGAGCAGACCCGGCCTGTGCACCTTTACAGGCCAAAGGGATTGTGATGGCTAGTTGGGTGGTAGAGCCTTCACTTCTTCATTTTCTATTTAAAGTGTTGTAGTTTACTATGTGGTTTGCTTGCTGTCTCATTTGTTAATGTTTCTGGATTTGATGTTTCTGTTCATTGTTTGTTTGCTGTTTGTTGTACGGGTTGGGTGGGTTCTCTCTGCACAGCACACTGGGAATGTTGAATTCTATTTGGAGGTTGGAGTCGATATCTACACTGTGTAATTATGTTTCTGTAGATTCCTATCCTGTATGTATAACTCCATGCATTTGACAACTTGGAACATCAAGGAAGCTCAGGCTAGGATTAAGAGACATCAGGTTCTGCAACACTTGCAAGGTCTTGATACTCATATCAGCTTTTTACAGGAAACACACCTTAAAACTGACCAGGTGTTGTTATTTCACAGAACTTGGGTGGGGCAAGTTTTTGAGGTGGAGCAAACGACAAATACATGGGGAGTTGCTATTTTGGTATCTAGAGTGATTCCCTTCCAGAAGCTGGAGGGGAATGTGGGATAGTTAGGTCGATATATTTTTGTTTGGGGCAACTTTGGGCAGACTGAGCTCGTCTTGGATCCATTTATGGCCCAAATGCTGATAGATCCTGTTGTTTTATGGAATTGGCAGTTCTTTTGGCTCCCTGGGTGCATCTGCCATTAATATTAGCCTGGGATTGGAATCTGGAACTCGATCCAGATATGGATGGAGATATCTCCTGGTGTGGGAGTCTTTCCCTGGCTCAAAGCTCTCTCCAGAATATGATGAATACCCTGGGTCGCATCGATCCATGGCATGTTCTTCATCCCGATATCAAGGATTACACTTTCCATCCTTCTTTTCTCATGGCTCTGACTCTAGATTGAACTATTTTTTTCATCAGCAAAGAGAGTGTGCAGGGCCTTTACTCCTGTGAAATCTATGCCCAGGTTATTTTGGATTGCTCTCCTGTTGCTTTGAGTTACAACTACATTGCACTGCCCCAAGCTAAACTTTGGAGATTAAACAATCAGATTTTGAAGGATGCCCACTTCCATCAGCATTTTAAATCCTTTATTGCTGATTTATTCAATATAAAAAAAACTCGGTCCAGCACATGGAGACCTTTTGGACCACTTTGAAGTGTAGCCTTTGGGGAGGGGGGGTTATCCATTGAGTTACTGTACATGAATGAAAATGCACTCACCAGGCAACTGAACTGCTTACTGCCATTAGAAGGATTGAGTGAAATCTGTCCCATCATACCCCCGAGTCCACTTGGTTAGAGCTTATCTATTATTGAGCGGCATACGCTAAACTTAATAGGGAGGCAGATGAGTTTGCTATTTATCTTGTTCGAGTTATATATTTTGATCAGAGGAAAAGCCAGTAAGCTCACAGTCCTTTGCATATGCCAACAGGAAGCCTTCTGTACAATTCAGGATCTTCGGTTACTTGGTCAGCCTGACTTGATTACTGACCCCCAGGCTATTGCTCATGCCTTCCAGCAGTTTTATGGTGACCTCTACAGTCCAATAGCTTTACCCCCTTTGAAATCTCAGATTCAGAGGTACTTGCAAGACCTGCATCTCCTGAAGCTGACCCAGTCACAACACGAGTACTTGGCTTATGACCTCACTTTTTCTGAGGTTTTGCAAACCCTATGGGAGTTGTCACCCAGAAAAGCACCTGGGCCTGATGGGTTTTCTATCAATTTTTGTAAGTGCTTCCAAGACAAGCTCAGTTCCCTGCTTCCTGGGCTTTATAATTTCCTGTATAGAGAGGGGATATGGGAGACTGACCTAATGAAGGCTTTAATCACCCTTATACCTAAACCTGGTAGAGACAGTACTTACAGTATATGGCCAATTATAGACCTATATCTCTTTTAAATGTAGACATAAAAATATTAGCCAATGTATTGGCCAATAGGCTTGCTAAAGTATGGGGGATACTTATCAGTAGCGAGCAGGTGGGCTTCATGCCTGCTAGGGCTTCTTCAGATCACTTATGCAAGTTGGCGCTCTTGATTTCTGCATCTGGGGAGCCCAATCCACCAGTGGTTCTGGTCTCCCTAGACACAGAGAAAGTTTTTGATTGGGTTCATTGGGAATACTTGTTTTTAATTTTGGTGGCTTACGGTATCCCTGCAGAGTTCATTCACTGGATTCAGCTCTTATACATTCACCCCTCTGCTCAAATTTATTATAATAGTGTTTACTCTGAACCTTTCTGACTGTATCAGGGCATGTGGCAGGGATGCACCCCTTGCTCCATTTCTGTTCAGTCTGTTTAGCCTCTTATTCTTTGAATCAAGCAAATGGAAGGTATTATGGGTATTAGTATTGCAAATGTTCAATATAAAATCTCAGTATATACTGATTATATTGTATTCCATTTTACTCATCCTGTTGCATCCCTGCCTCACACACTTCAAGAGATCTCTAAATTTAGAGAATTTTCTAACTATAAACTAAATGTGGAAAAATCAGAAGTAATGCCCTTAAACTCTATTGTGCTCAGAATTAAGATGACAGACTTGGGCATGAGGTGGACCTATAGCCGCATCAAATATAGGGTATTTGGGCATAATTGTTACTAGGCATCTTTCTGAAATGATGATGCACATCCTGGATCCCCTCTTCAAGTAAATCTCGCAAAATCTGGCCAGACAGACCCTTCTTCCACTCACATTCTGGGGTAGGGTTCATTTGGTCAAGATTAATCTCCTCCCCCAGATATACCACCCACTGAGTATGCTTAACCAGGTGATTTCTCAAGACTAGTTTACTCATTTGCATCAGCAAATATCCCATTTTATTTGGGCAAGGAAAGCAATGCATAGAGTCTACCATAAGCTGGTTGCCCCCAAGCTTTTGTAAGACCTTGAACTCCATAACTTTTTCATTTCTTACTTTGCCTCCCATTGTAAGGAGGGAGTGGTGGGAGCAATGTCGGTGGGGGAATTCAAGCAGGCATGGGACAGACACTGGGATACTCAAGCAGGCAGCTAAGTGGGGGGGTTAGGAAACCTCAGGCAGAGTTGATAGATCATACAGTCCCCATCTGCTGACAACTTCTATGTTTCTATTTTAGTAAATATTTATAATGGTTGACCGCTCTTTCCTCAGAACCAGACCATTCTTATAGTCCCTTGTGGTAACAGACAGAAAGAGTTTTATGCTCTAAATACTTTACAGACCCAAAGTCTCTCTTATACACTACACTTACAAAGCTTCCCCACACACTTCATCATGCCCCGATAGCAGCTTCTATGCAGGCCCATCATCAATTATGTCGCCACCTCCTGCTGCAATTGGTCTATGATATATCAAAACCTCTATTTTCAAATCCTAACTTTTGTATAGATGGTTAAAACAATCACTTGGCACACCTAGCATGATTTAGAGCTCAACAAGATAGATTATTCTTTCAGGCAATAATTTTGTGGGTTTTAATCAATTTTGCCAACAGCATTGGCTCCCTACCCAGCATGGAAAAAGGAAAGGAAAGGAAAGGAAAGGAGGAAAGGAGGAAGATGGGGAACATGATAGAAACGTTCAAATACCTCAAGGGAATCAACAAAGTCCAAGAGGGTGTCATCTTTCAAAAAAAGAGGTGTGCAAGAACAAGAGGGCACAATTTGAAGATAGAGGGGGGGCAGCTCAGAGGTAATTTAAGGAAGTATTTTTTCACAGAGAGGGTTGTGGATGCATGGAATGGCCTTCCGGAGGAGGTTGTGGAGTCAAAATCTGTGGTGGACTTCAAGCATGCATGGGACAGTCATGAGGCCATTCTCGGGGGTGGGGGTAGGAAGAAGTAGGCTGCTGGTTAACTAGGATTTGCAGCTTATCCAGTAGGTAGGGAAATGGGCAGACTGGGTGGGCCAAGCGGTCCTTATCTGCCATCAAATTCTATGTTTCTATGTTTCTACCAACATGGCCTTTTCTTTCCTTCAAGTCACCCATATGTTGGCCTGTCATATTTGTGGCCATGTCAGGTCATCTGACTTTAATACTGCAATGCTGCCCCCATTGGATCAGGCTATATAGCCGCATCCCATTTCTCAACTCTGTCAACACCTTTATAATCTTACAAAAGATAAAGTGAATGGGTCTGTATCTTACCGGACACAAGCACTACCTAAGTCACACGGGGGATGTGTCTGGCCCAAGATATTGAATGAACTATATAAATATGTTAAACTTGATACATATAGATTGATGCAGGTGAAAATTCTACACAATATGTATTATATTCCTGTCAGACTGCATAGGATGCAATAACTCCAGTCAGATTGCTGCGTGAAGTGCTGAACAGCTACAGGCACTTTAGTGCTCATGTTATGGCAATGCCCTCTAGTTCAATCATTCTGGGCAACTATTAAGACTAAACCAGACCTCCTTCTTGGCCTCAATGAAGCTTTTTGCCCAGAAATGTGTGTTATAGGTGACTACTCTGACCATCTAATTGGTCCACAAAAATATTATATGGCCTTAATGTCGGCCTGCACAAAAAAGGTCATTATGAAGAATTGGATGGACCAACTCCCACTCACTTATCAGGAATGGTATACGGAGCAGAGAAGATTATTGCTAATATTAACAACAGATTAATTGGCTATCATAGATGATGGAATCATCTTTGTACCCTCTTGCAGCTTGCTTGCCCATTACCTTAAGCCTTCTGGTCCCTGATAGTATTGTACTAACTTGGACATATCTGGGGGCCCCGATCTTTGTGTCTGGGTTCACGGATCTTGATCATACCCTTGCCTGGCTGCTGTATTTGACTTCTTTTCTTTGTAGCTTTATTACTTGTTGTGCACTCCTTACTTCCCTTGTCTGACTTGTATTGCCTTATCTCACTGTGTTGTAGGGGGGTTCTGTAGAATTGTAGGCATATCTATTGTTCGTTTTGTCTGCCTTTTTCTTGCAAAATGTTAAAGTACAGTAAATTAAAAAAATGCTTTTAATTGTATATAGAACTGTACTTGATGTAATCTTCATCTGTAACTAGTCTATTGTCAAACTTCCACAAATAGTGTCTGCTTCTCATAAATTTGCAACTTCAGATATTAGCTATCATGAGCTAAATGGTAAAAAATGTTGTTTGGTCTTCAGGAAGTTTACTTTTTTATATTATATTGTAACTACATAACTGTTATGTGTTTTACTTCTAATTTATTTTGCTATGTTTCTGTAATGCATTTCTTGTATTGTATTGCATTGTATTGTATTTTCTTTCCCTATTATTCCTTCATTATTGTCACTTTGTAATTCTTGTATTGTGTACGCCCTATCCCTCTTCCCCCCAGGACGCATCTACAAATGAGATGTTTCCGGCTCAGTGTGTCTTTCCTTATAAACCTTTTGAAATAAATAAATTATCATTGTCTTTGACAATGTATTATCATATCATTTGAATACCCCTACACACACACACACACACACACTCACACACACATATATCTGGTGAGTATTCTCCTTTTGCTACTCTTGTTTCAGATTAACTTGTTTTTTTTATTGAACCTGATTATTTTGTTACTGTGGCAACATCAGAAATATAGTTGCGTTATTGAAATTCAACAAGAAGATGCTCAGACCCCGAAGGAGGAATAGCTTGCCCTGCTGCTTGAGTGCCTTCTTTGGTGGGGGAACTAGAATGAAGCTAAAAGAATGGATTTTTTTTAGTTTACATTTGTTAACTAGTAAACCCCAAGGTCATCAAATGACCATTTTCATGAGGAACCTGGAAGGCATAACAAGTACAACACAAAAAAATTACAAACATGATCATACTACAGTAATCAATTAAAACATTTACAAATTATCGATGCAATATTGTTTCATTTTGTTTTTGAATGCTTTGTATGGATGACCATGTGATGTCTGGCCACCCTTCCCCACCCCAATGATAATCATGGCATAGGTGACCACACTGAAGGAACTGGGAAGGACAAAAGTAGGAGACACATGATCTGAGACAATAAGGATAACACTCAAGCCTCTTCCACTTTCCAATGGCCCATACTGCTCTCAGAATACCCTATCCCCACAATGGAACCTGGAAAAGTACGCCCTGTTCCTGAAGTAAAGCCATAGGTATTGAATCTGTTGGTAGTTGAAGGTGGGTGGGTAATAGGCATAGTGTTAAGGTGGGATATTAAGGATGAGAACCAAAGAAATGCCAAGCTCACCCATGACTAAAACTTGCATTAAAAAAAAAAATCATAACTCCACTTGCGAGTACTTATGCTATAAGAAAAAATTACTCACCTTAGTAATGTTGTTTCTTCTAATGGAGTCTTGCTATATTATGACAGTAGCAGTTTGATCCATCACTAGAACTGCTCCAGAGGTGAAATGGTTAATACCATTCCAAAATAGAACTTTGAGCACGAGCTCTAAGAAGCAGCTCTATCTGTGTAATTTCAAACCTGAACTGTCAGATCTTTACAAGCAAAAACTCACTAAGGTCTGTGTGGAAGCTGTAACCTACACTAGCCAAATGGCTACCTAAATACTAACAACCATTGCTGGTCCCAACACCCAAGACTCAAGTCAGGGGACCAGAACTACTAATACAATTTGAACAACATGAGAATAAAACAACAGCATAATAAAACACACACACCCCAAACTCCCAAAAGGGGAGAAATGCTAAAAGGGCATAAAATAGTGCCCACACTAAGTTGCCGCACCCACCAAGTAGAAGTTCTGAGAGGGCAGGCTGGGGGAGGTCATAATATAGCAAGACTCCATTAGAAGAAACAACATTACTAAGGTGAGTAATTTTTCTTCAAACAACATGAAGTCTTGCTATATTATGACATAACAGACTACACAGCAGTACCTCCATGGAGGAGGGGCAGAACCTACTTAGAATAGGCTCTGAAGAACAGCTGTGCCAAACCAGGCATCTCTCCTGGCCTGGACATCCAGGAGTAATGCTTGGTGAAAGTGTACCATTTTCCAAGTAGCAGCCTGGCATATCTCTAATATAGGGATGTCTCTGGCAGCAGCTAGAGAGCTAGCTGTACCCTGGTGGAATGAGCCCTCAAGCCAGAGGGGGGGATCTGTGCCCAGTTTCTGATAACAAAATTGGATACAAGAGACAATCCACCTGGCAACTGATCTCTTAGTGGCAGGTTTGCCTTTCCCAACTTCACCATAGGTAAGGAAAAGTTGGAGGGATTCGAACCTGTGACCTTTGGTATACTCTATATAGTAACTAAGAGCTCTCTTAACATCCAGGCTGTGCAACCTCCTCTCACCAGAAGAGGAGTGATCAGTGAAAAATACTGGAAGGAGATAGATTGGTTAAGATGGAAATCTGAAACCACCTTAGGTAAAACTTCCTATTAGTCCTAAGGACTACCTTATCCTAATGGAAAGAAATAAAGTCAGTTTCTACTGACAAGGCTTGCAACTCACTTGTACATCTAGCAGAGTGATAGCCACCAGAAAACAGTTTTCCAAGTTAGATACTTAGCTCTGCAGAAAACAGAGGTTCAAAGGGAGTTGCATTAACTGGGCAATACAAACATTAAGTCCCAGGCAGGCCGGTTCCTTAAAGGGTGGATTAGTATGGAGTAATCCCTTAAAAAA
Organism: Neoceratodus forsteri; assembly: GCA_016271365.2. Lineage (NCBI taxonomy): Eukaryota > Metazoa > Chordata > Ceratodontiformes > Ceratodontidae > Neoceratodus > Neoceratodus forsteri. The sequence goes on from CM028131.1 coordinate 840,845,287, forward strand.
CTTGGAAAACACAGGGTGAGTGGAAAGGGGATGACTTTCCTGCTAACACAAAAGCAGATACAGCTGCCAAATGGACTCTCAGGGTAGCTGGTCTGAGACCCAAGGAATTAAGATGGACCATGTAATCTAATACAATGGGCAAATCAGCAGATTCTGGGAAAATATTTTTTCCAGCACACCAAATGGAAAACCTTTTCCATTTAGAACTATAAGTAGCCCTAGTGGAAGGCTTTCTGGAAGCCTTTAGGATTTCAAGAACACCTTGAGAGAGGTGTAAATCAGCAAACTCTAACTCCTCAAGAGCCAGGCCTTGAGGTTGAGGGATTCGAGGTCCGGATACCAAACCCTTCCCTGGCACAAGTTAATAGGTTGTGAATCCTGGGGAGGCAAAGGGGAAGATGGATTGTCAGTGACAGAAGGAGTGGGTACCAGGGCTGCCTGGCCCAATCCGGGGCAATCAAAATCACCCTGCAAGGCTGAGATCTGATTTTGACTAATACTTTGAATAGGAGAGGGAAGGGGGGAAAGCATAAAGAAACTTCCCCTAATCCAGGAGAAGGGCATCCAGGGGACTGAGCCCAACACTGGAGGCCTGCAACAGAACAGAGAAGTTGGTGATTGTCTGGGGCTGCAAAAGATCTATCTGAGGGGTGCCCATCTGGCAAGACTATCCCCAGCACTTGAGGATCCAGGGACCATTCGTGATGGCCTGGGAAATCCTACTGAGAGCATCTGCTAGGACATTGTCCTTCCCTGGAAGATGAACTGCTATGAGGAAGTGTTCAGGGAATAGGCCAGAGACCACAACTTCATTGCCTCCAGTGCACAAGGCCGAAGACAGCGTGCCCCCTGTTTGTTGATGTACCACATTGTTGTGGTGTTGTCTGTTCTGACTTGTATCACCTTGTTGTTGACAGATGCAGAAAATGCTTGACGAGCTAAAAGTACAGCTCTGAGTTCCAGAAAATTGATGTGGAGCAGAGATTCCTGGGGGGACCACACTCCCTGAGTGGAAAGGTCGCCCATGTGGGCTCTCCAACCCAGAAGGGAAGCATCTGTACTGAGAGTCAAATTATGAGCAGGGGGAATGAAGGGGACCCCCAATCTTAAATTGCTCTGATCCTGCCACCACTGGAGGGCCTGGATCAAGGTTGAGTCACTGGGACCAACTTGGAAGGGGTCTCTCCTCTGAGACCAATAGGTTCTCAAGTGAAACTGAATGTCTCTCATCTGAAATCTTGCTCCCTGCACACAGCTGTGGATGCAGCCATGTGCCCAGGAGCTGCAGAAAGTGTCTTGCTGGTCGAGAGACCTGCAGAGTGAAGGAGGAGGCCAGAGCCACTAAATTCGTCACCCTTTCTAAGGAAGAAAAGCTCTGGCTAGCTTGTGTCAACTCTGCCCCTATAAAGATGAGTACCTGGACTGGTTCCAGAACCGACTTTGCAGATTTAGCAAAGCCCAGGGAGGTGAGAAGCTGCTGGGTGACTTGCAGGTGAGATTTTACCTGTTCTGGGGACTGGCCTACAATGAGCCAATCATCTAGATAGGGAAAAACAGCAATCCTTTGCCTCCTTAAGTGAGCCACTGCCACTGCCAGACACTTTGTGAATACCCTTGGGGCAGAGGTGAGGCCGAGGGCATTGCTCTGAACTGGTAATGACCCGAGGGTAGTTCAATCTGAGGTACTTTAGATGGGAGCTTCTGATTAGGCGTGGAAATAGGCATCCTTGAGGTCCAGGAGGCTAACCAGTCCCTGGCCTTGGGAGGGTAAAATCATTGCCAGAGTTACCATTTTGAACTTTGGTTTCAAAAGATGCTTGTTCAGATATCTGAGGTCTAATATGGCGCATTCTCCTGTCTTTTGGGGTAAGGAAGTATCTGAATACAGACCCTGCCCTGGTGCAGGAGGAACCCTTTCCACTGCTCTGAGAGCCAACAGGGTTGAGACCTCTGCTTCTAGAGCAAGGGTCTCTGAAGCACTTGCAGGTAGAAAAGATCTGGCTCTCAACTAGGAAACTTTTGAAGCTGAGAACCAGACCCTGGCTTACTACTTCCAGAACCCACTTGTCTGAGGTTAAGAAGCCCAGTTCTGACTGAAGTAAGCCAGCCTGCCCCCTACCGAGAAGGAGAATCGGCCTGGGCACCCCATCAGGGCACCTGCTTAGCAGGTGCTTTAGGCTGAGGGTGGGGAGCAGGCCTGCCCACCCTGGTCTGCCTCTGCCTCTGAAGAAGCCCCTCTGAGCATAGGCAGAGGAGGCCTGAGTCTGATAAAAAGGCCTGAGAAAAGGCCTACCCCTACCCCTGGGGGTATGCCTCTGGGGAGTGGCTTGCCGCTTCTTAGCTTGGGCACTTTTGTAAGTAGTCCTATATTCATCCATCTTTTTCATGTAATTCTCTGTCTGCTCCTCAAACAGAGAATTTCCCACCACAGGAAAATCCATAGCCTTAGTCTGGGTATCCTGTGACAGGCTAGTACACCTGAGCCAGGCCAACCTAAGAAAAGCTACAGATGTGGCCATGACCCTAGAGGAAACATCATTAACATCCACAGCAGCATGAAACTGTACCTTAGAAGCCTCAATGCCATCAGCAGCCACCTGTTCTAGTTCGTTAGCCAGCTGGCCATGGGCTTGCTTGGCTAATTCCATAACAGTATCCATCTAGATTTCTGATACCTAACTACATAAGCTATATAATTTGCTTGCGTGAGTCCCAGAGAGGCTGCCATATACTGTTTTTGCCATGGCATCAATCTTCTTGGAATCCTTGTCAGGAGGATGTGAAGCCAGGGGAATATTAGCTTTATCACAGGCTGCAGCCTGAACTACCACAACATGACTGCATTGCTGAGAAAGGAATTCTGTAACAGGACCTGACAAGTGTACCTTCTGTCCATCTTTTATCTGGAGGCACAGAATTAGGAGCTTTAAAATTTTTATTGTTTGCTTCCTAAAAGAATTATGCAAAGGAATAGACAATCTCCTAGACTCTAGAATATCCATCATTTCTACAAAATCAGGCTCCTCTTGCTCATCCACAGCTTCTTCCAAGGGAAGCTGGAGGGTTTCAGCAACTTTTTTGTAAAATATAAAATGAGATGGGGACTCAGATAGCATAGGGGGAGATTCTAAAGGTCTGTCTGGGGAAATGTCCGGTTCAATGGGCACACCCAGACCTTCCCAGCCACATTCATACTATTCATAATCATCCTCCCCCTCCTCTGGTTCATAAAACTCCTCAACATCATATTCCTGAACCACTGGAACCGGATGAACCGACCTTTTGCCAGATAGTGGCGGTTCGGATGGAACCTGAGACAGTGACTGGACAATTTGTATGGCTTTTGCTATCTCTGCAGCAGTTGGAGAAGGATTTTGGACTCCAAACCTGCTGACTTTCTTGTTTCTTTACTGGAACTGGTTCCTCAGAACCAGCTTTTCTTTGGCCCGAGGAAGTCTCGCCCTGGTCAGAGGGCACTCCCTCCGGTTCGGTTGGCACCGAACCGGGCTGGCCATCCGGGTCAGTGGACTTTTTGGCCTCTCGTTCCCTGAGCCTGCCCAATCTCTTTTCCAGGGTGGCTGCAGGGAAATTCTTACATATCTGGCAGTCTGACTGGAGGTGGTCAAACCCCAGACAATAGACACATGTGGTGTGTGGGTCAGCCTTGGCAAAGACTTCCCCACAGACATCACAGTGTTGAAACCCAGTGGGCCCGGTTTTTCTTTTGGGTTTCTCAGACATAATGCCAGCCTAACTAGAAAACTTGCCCTTTAAACGGCAGTGCCAGGCAAGACACCCTTATTGGTTCCCAACCGTGTCACGGGTATTGGAAAAAAACATAATAAAATCCATTTTTTTTAGAACTGATAAGAACCGGGAACCGCACACTAAAATGCTAAACTTTAAAATTAATGAGTTTTAAACCCAGCTGATCGGTTCAAAACCGAACCGATAAACTTACAAGTTCCACAGAACAAAACCTTTTAATTACTTACGATTACCACAGACAGAGCTTGAACTGAGCGGTTTTGCGGTTAAATAAAACTATTCTCGGTTGAATCGGACCGAGAAAACACTGTTTAAACGAGAAATGAACCGAGCAGTAGGAGAAATCTCCAGGCGACTGTTCACTGAGGCGGAGTAAAGAATCTGACAGTTCAGGTTTGAAATTACACAGATAGAGCTGCTTCTTAGAGCTCGTGCTCAAAGTTCTATTTTGGAATGGTATTAACCATTTCACCTCCAGAGCAGTTCTAGTGCTGGATCAAACTGCTACTGTCATAATATAGCAAGACTTCATGTTGTTTGAACAGCTATTTTGGCATTAATACAAGAACATGGCCCCGTCTAGCTAGACTTGTATGTGATCACTTGTACATGTGATTTGTAAATTTCTATTCCATATAAAATAATGGAGAACCAGTTTAAAGTGTTTTCCGGACATGGTAACACTGTAATGGTGGCTTAGACTTGCTATTTGTTACAAAGTTTTATATACTTGTAAAGTTTCTACTATTGCTCACACATGCTGTTTCTTTGAAGTTTGAAACTTGTATATATTCTATAGGTAATACATTCAGAGGACTCTGCTGCACTTCAGAGAGTGAGTTATTGTTAGACTGTGGAAGTGTCCACATGGCTACAGTAGAGAAGGCGTTTAGAAAAAAATGCAATTGGTTGCTGTGAAGAAAATATTGCAGGGACTATACAAGCACACTACAAAGTGTAGCCTAGAGGTTAGAGTAAAAAGCTGTAAATGACCTTGGTGCATGCAGTAGACTGAAGTTTGATTCTCACAACATCCACTTCTATATTATGTGACCCTGAGCAAGTCACTTACTTCATTTAACCACCATGTGCTTCATGGACACATTTAAAAATTAACCATTGTAAACGAGTCACTAACTCAGTGGTGTATCCATTTCTAAGGAATAAAAAAATATTATTACTGTTATTGGGTGTCACCAAATGGATGATGGTACCATACTACCTGCACCAATCATAGACTGTAAAAAATTCAACCACAACCAATCGTCCATAACGTGTTTGGTGCCAATACCAGACATTGTATTCATCTGCAAATATTGGAGAAAATACAAGGACTGCTTGCAACAGCATAGCACTTCTTCATGATTTCAGCATGCAGGGGCATCATTTAGGGGTAGTCAGGGGTTGCAGTTGAGAAACCTATGATCTTTTTGCAATCCTTATGATGTCCAGCGCAACCCAAGAGCTCTCTAGCATTTGTCTGCATAAAATGTGGTGGCAGAGGAGCTTTGCAATTCTGGTGAAATTATGCTACTGTCAGCATGGATCTGTAACTGGTACATCAAGGAAGGTCACAAGGACACAGAGCAGTGCACCAACCAAGGGAGCAAAAAAAAAACACTTCTACAAGCAATGGCTTAATAATAGTTTGTGGTAAAGTGCAAGAAAAGGCTTCCACATACTAATATCTAAAGAAGTAATCTCCCCAGCATTTCACAGGAAACTTCCAGCATCCTCATGGGGACAACACCTGGGTCTTATTTTTTGGTCTCTGTTGAGGGTGCACTATATTTGTTTTTTCCACTCCTTAAATGCATTTTCTTTAAAATTAATCACTACTATAATCATTTTTGTACAATACATTTATTAGTCCAGTAAAAGGCACCAAACTTTCCAGCATCTCCTGTTTTTCAAGGACCAATATGGCTAAAACCTCTTTTTACAGTATAATCAGCTGAAGATGCCAATACAGACCCAATTATTTGTTATTAAACAAGTTAATGTGCTATTTTCTAAAGCTGAAAAATTAGAACTACCATATAGAGGTCTTGCATTGTAGCTGACACAAATGACTATGTACTTTGCAAGGGCATGCAGTGTTATGCAGGTGGATGTTAAAGAAAAATGCATTAAGTAACCCCAACTGTCTTCAGGCAATTATTGAGTAACTAGATTTTCAAGCCCTAACTGCACCTGCATTTAAAGCATAACCCTTCCTCCAACACAAATGACCCATATCAGTGTTTTAGTGACAATTGTAAACATGTGAACTGACATAATTTTTTTTCAGAGTTTCTTTTGTTGCTGTTGTATGCTGTTGTCCTGAAACATTGTACTTGAGACTTCCCACATGGAGTCTATGGTTTGGGTTATGCAGAATGACATTGTTACAAGGCCTGTATAACAATTACATCACACCTTGTTACGATCAATGCTTTTCTGATTTTAAGCTGTCCCCACTCAGGTCCCACAATGCACATGGCTCCATTCTCCACTGTCTGAATGAGGCTTGGGCCTTTTATCCTTTGGAGAGGGGCTGTGGCTGGGTAAATTAATTAGTGCTATACATCTCAACCTCTTGACACATAAATCAGGGACACAACTTAAAAGTAATCAGGGACAAAGGACCTAACAGGGACACATCATGAAAATTTATGAGTTCCTCTCAGGAGGCTGATAGAAAAAAAGGGATTAGTGTAAAACATATTTTCTGAAGAAGAGCAAATATGAAGCACTTATGTTAAACATTATTTTGTGCTTAGAATTCCCTCAGTTTAGTCTCGAAAACCCACATTTTAGAAAGGACAAAGGGAAATTCTGAGGCAAAATCAAGGAGGTTCCTGAAAATCAGGGATAGTTGAGAGGTGTGTGCCATGCCTCCACAAGGTAAAGCCACTTGAAATACAGGCAAGTACTCAGAATATTACCCCCACAACTCCCCTCTGGAAATAGACTAGATACCAGTCCCACACTAGCCCACCCCACAATTCGATAACAATGACTATACCAATAAACAGTAGCACAGACAAGTAAAATGTAAATGAAGGGTAAAGGTATCTGAATATGGGGCTACAGGCCTTCTCCTCTTACTCTGCTCCCATTTCCTGGAACTCTCTTCCTCTGAAGTTAGGTAATACCTCCTCCCATATGCTCCTCAGGATTCTTCAGGAGTAACCTGAGAAAATACTGTATGATATTGACTTATGTGAGATGCACTGATTGCTCCTATTTGCTCCTTGGACTGCTGTTGCATTACACGTGCAGCTTGTTGTAATTTTCCTTTGTGTTATTAAACCTGTTATACTGTGTTTGATGTTGTTTTAAGTCCTGTATCTTGTGCTTTAATATTCTTGGTATAAATTGTCAATTCTGGATTTGTCATTGTAGTCCAGTACTCAACCTGATCATATGATCAAGCCTGAAAACAAGAATCCTGTGTCAAGAGCACTTAACAGGTAAACAAAAAAACAACTAAATAGATAAATGATGGCAGAAACAAGGCTTTGTGGAAGGAAAAGTAAGGCTTAAGCTACACTGTAAACATTATTTATGTTATGTATTTAAACATTTGATAACCAAGAAAAGCACACTGAGCCAAGGTTTATTTCCAGGTGCAACGGGGGTTAAAAACAGTATATGTACATAGAATAGATACATGACAATATTACATACAATCACATAATTTTGTACAAAGGGGATATTTCCAATCATTTGTATATATACAGTAATTTACAATCAGTCATATGAATACAAAACTATACAGTACAGGGGTTTTGAAGTTTAAACTGTGTTCATTTGGTTAAAGGCAGGCTAGTAAATCCCTGACAGATCTTCAAGATATGTCTGGTCAGTGTAAAAGCTTATGGGCATCTATAAATTTGGTAAACCCTTTCAGAGTAAATCAATATTTTATATAGTATTGTTTGTATGTATTTTTTGTTGTTGTTGTTGTATAACTAACAATATTTTGTACTGTGTTTTATCTTGAACTACCGAGTCACAGGAACATCTTGAAAATAGGACCTTGTCCTAATGCTGTAAAGATTCCATCTATCTCCTGTATAAAAATAAAGAGTTTTACTACTTAGTTGCAGTTACAAGTGGGGAAAGGGAACTGATAAAGTAGAGATTTGTTGAGAGTTGTGCGAGGGTGAGTTTCTAAGGGGCTAGGGAAGCTGGGTACATAGGTAGGGAGATAGTAGGAGAAGGCAGACTTGCCAGCTGATGAGGATGGTTTGGGAGGAGGAAGGAGGCGAGAGTCCAGAGAGCACAGTGAGTAAGGAGAAAGGCTGCAGGGGTTAGTTTCTCAGTCAGGTAGCGGGGCAGTAGGTCCAGATTGTATAAAAGTAGATTGTGTAAAAGCAGTTATACAATCACAGCAATCCTTCCAACCCACCCATCCACCCCCGTCAGTTACACAATGCCTTTAACTATCTTGTGCACCAGAATTATCCCTCAGTTTCCCCTAGGGAGCTCCCTTTAAAAGTTGCTGAGCAGTACATTAGCTAAAACATTGCAGGCACAACTCTTGGCAGACAAGGACATGAGTAAGAACTGTTACAGTTGTAAGCATGGAATCCTCAGGGGTACTTACCCCAGTTGTGAGGGGCCAGCCTGGATAATTTTTTGTTAGGCATCAGAGGACATGGATTTATCAGGCTCTAGCTCTACCAATATGGCCCAGATACTCTTTCCCTCTCGCTTAGTCAGGAACATAATCATAGCAATCTCAGTAGTGAATAATCAAGTTTTCACTGAATCCCACGTGCAAATGTCAATTCATATTTACAGTGGCAATCACAGTGATCATGTGGATGCCAGCACCCTCCACTGTACCCCATTAAGACCAATAGCCCATTACCTTGAGTTTCTAGGGCCCACCCCTTTCCTGTCATTGTAGGTGGCCTTCACTAGGATCCAGCCCTAAAGCCTATGGGACTGTGGGTCTCTCAACACCTGCATTGTCTTACCCTGGTCAGTCTCTCATCCTCGCAGCTGCCTGTATTTTAGGTCTCTGTCAGACCTCTTCTAGTCCCTCTAGGGGGTCTCTGATCCTCTGAACCTTCTTCTTGACCTTATCCTAGGCCACAAGGCCATCAAGGAGCCACCCACTTAAGGGGAGGCACCACAGGGTCCTTCTCTGGTGACTCCTCACCAGCTTATTTGATTCAGTCATTTTGTCAAATCACTGCAGCATCAGGTTCAGTTTTAGCACCACCCCCCCAGTTGTCCCATCCCCTGTGGAAATGGTCCAGTTCTGCCCTTTAAAAGGGATTCAGCCTGAGGGACTATTGGAAGAGCTAGACATTTCGTCTATGCTGGAGGCTTGTGCTAGTAGTGGGGGGGAGGCAGTGGCAGTCTATAACAGGGTTGTCATGGGGGTCCTGGACCACTTAGAGCCAATCCATGTACATCCCCTGGTTTAGCGCCTTGGCTCCCCATGGACTGATAGTGAGCTGAGGATTTCAAAAACCAGGGGACAGAGGTTGGAGAGACATTGGAGGAAGACCAGATCCCAGGAGGACAAGCTGGTTCTGATGAGTCATTATGATGACTATCAGAATGCAATCACCAATAAAAAGGCAGCATTTATGTCAAGGATGATTGCAGCTGGGAGGAATTGGCCAACTCATCTCTTTCAGGTTGTAGACAGATTATTACATCCTGCCTGTCTGGAAGCTGTTAGAACATTTTCAGCTAAAAGATGTGAGGAGTTTGCTCAATTTTTCTCAGACAGAGTGTCCTCTGTGAGGGCTGGGATTTCAACAAGCAGAATATCAGCATCCAGCAGTGGTGGGCCTCAGGACGATGAACACGTTTGGCCTGACTGGGGGGAGTTCCATCTGGTTACAGCGACGGAGGTCTATGAGGTGATCTCAGGCCTTAAACCAGCTTTCTGCAACTTGGACCCAAGCCCAACGCACCTAAGTATGGACTGCATCAGAACCTTGGGACCAATGTTCGCAGAGATTGTCAGGAGTCCTTTAGCTGCAGGGGTTTCCCGGAGTCTTTTAAGAAGGCTGTAGTTAAGCCCCTGCTGAAAAAACATCCTTGGACCCTGACGTCTTGGCAAACTATTGACCCATCTCGAACCTTCCTTTTCTCTGGAAGCTTCTGGAGAAGGTAGTTATGGAACAGCTCAAGTTTCACCTCGCGGAGTTTCAGATCTATGAACCTTTTCTGTCCGGGTTTAGGGCCATACACAGCACAGAGACCGTGCTAGTTAGGGTGTGGAATGACCTTCTCAGGGCAAGGGATAGAGGAAAGTGAACTATTCTCGTTCTCCTTGATCTGTCCTTTGCATTTGACATTGTGGACCATGGGGTGTTATTGGACAGGCTGCAGGAGTATGTAGGACTCTCCGGCAAGGTCATCAGTTGGTTTGAGTCATTTCTGTGGGGCAGGTTCCATAGGGTTGTTCCTGGGAATTATTCCTCTGACCTGACAGCCCTACCCTGCAGAGTGCCCCAAGGCTCTGTCCTTTCCCCCACGTTGTTCACAGTGTATATGCTGCCCCTGGGTGAGGTCTTTAGGCAGCATGAGCTGAGTTTTCATGGCTATGTGTCTATACCACCTTCCATCTAGACAGACTGTCCAAACGAGGGAGTGGGTACTTGGTGTATCTGAGTAATGATATCGAAGGCCAGGTGATGCCTAACAATATCAACACAAAAGAGGCACAAATATTACCCATCAAACTTACAATAGGTCACCAATGTAAAACACTGGTGCTCACAACAGTCTACTTACCCCTAGGAAAAAAAAGGACTAGGATTATAACAGTTTTATGACCACTTTAGCCAGATTAAGCAGACTTGGAAACAGGTGATTCTAGGGGATTTCAGCACCAATTGACAAGCTATGGATACTGTGGCCATCAGAGACAAAATCAACAACCTGTACCTCACACAGATGGTCTCCCAAGCAACCAGACAGAGCTACCGCACTGGCACTAGCACCCTTATCGACTGGCTTCTCTCCACATGTCCTGAACATATAACAAATGTTTCCATCCTACCTGACTCCCTAAGTGCCCATTCACCAGAAATCTGCATATGGTCCAACAAGGGTACAAAGGACCCCCGCCCAACTCATTAAAAAACAATCTTTCAGAAAAGGGCAGTTAGGGCATTTCAGACAGTACCTAAAAAGCTCTGACTAGACACCACTAGATGACAATGCCATGGTTGATGCTAATCAGGCCCTCAATTACTTCATAACAATCTTTAATAATACCTGCAACCTATTTGCCATCATCAAATCCTTAAAAGTCAAAGGTGCCACTAACCCCTGGCTCTTGGCCTCCCTGATTGAACAAATGAATTTATGAGACAACCTATGGCACAAGGCTAGAGTGACTGGTAGACAGTCAGACTATACTGAGTACAACACAGCTAGAAACAAGTGTACTAGACTGGTGAGGGATGTGAAGCAACCTACGATAAACAGTTAATGTAAAGAAATTGGGGTAATGGGAGGGAGTTCTGGAATAACATTAAATCTCTAATGGGAAGGGACTCCAGAGCACGACTTGATCTCATTGTCACTGTATCTGGCCCTCTACAAGAGCCTAAGGACCTGGCAAATGCTTTCAACAATGCCTTTATTGACTCAAGCTTGGTACTACCTCCAGAGAACCTAAAAACCCAGCCCTCTAACAAGTCTCCCAATATTAAACCCCCCTCCACTCAAACCTCAGGTCAGCCACTATTTTATTTCAAACATATCACAAAGTCGCAAACCATTAAATATGTCAGGAAGGTCCTAGGCAAAACTAGGATTGATAGCAACATGATTGATATGAAGCTAGTTGATCTTACCCTGAACGTACTAGCTATTCCACTCACAAAGTTATTTAATATATCCCTAAGGACGGGAGTATTCCCTGATAAGTGGAAGGCAGCCCTTATCACCCCAGTGTTCAAAAATAGGGACAGAACAAACCTAGGAAAATACCAACCCGTATCTATATTCCCCTCCTAATCAAAAGCCTTTGAACAGATAGGATCCTATCAACTAACTGAGTAACTGAATAAATATAATCTACTTTGCCCTCAACAACACAGGTTTAAAAAAAAATCATAGTACTATCACAGTGCTCATAGACTATATGTCCCACTTGTATGATGCTCTAGACTCTGGAAAGTCAGTGAGGTCTGTCTTCATAGACCTCACTAAAGCATTTGGTACTGTGAACCATCTGATCCTACTAGACAATCTTCTGTCAGTAGGTCTGTCCTATGACAGTGTTTCATGGTTCAGCAGCTACTTGGCTCACAGATCGCAGTGCATGAGTATAGGTGGGGTAGCCTCAGACCACAGGGATGTAACCCTGGGGATCTCCCAAGGGTCTATTCTCAGTCCTCTGCTCTTCAGTCTATTTAGAAACTCCCTACCCTCCACATGTCATGATGTCTGATGACCTTAAGGTATTAAATGACCTTAAGGTATCAAAGCAGTGTACAAAGGTGGCAGGGAGGGACAGTGGCATTCTGGGGTGCACAGGTAGGGGTATCACTAGCAGGAGGCGGGAGGTGGTAATGCCATTGTATAAAACATTGGTAAGGCCTCATCTGGAGTACTGTGTACAGTTCTGGAGCACACACCTGCACAAGAACATAGATAGGATGGAGACTATCCAGAGAAGGGCAACAAAGATGGTGTAGGGTTTACACCACAAAACATATGAGGAGAGACTAAGGGACCTCAGTATGTACTCACTGGAGGAGAGGAGACAGCGGGGGACATGAATTATACTTTCAAGTACCTCAAGGGCGAAAACAAGGTGCAGGCGGGGGACCTTTTCCAATGCAGAAAAAGTACAAGAATAAGTGGGTTCAATATGAAATTGAAAGTGGGTAGATTAAGAGGTAATGTGAGGAAGTTTTTCTACACAGAAAGGGTAGTTGACACGTGGAATACTCTGCCACAGGAGGTAGTGGGGGCAAGCACAGTGGAGGGGTTTAAGCATGCTTGGGACAGGCAGAAGGTACTGACCCAGGCCATCAGTCATGATGTGCTGTTTCTCCTGTATTGGACAATCTTTGTGACCTCAGCATGCTAGAGCTCTGAAGAGCATTCAACTCACAACTCAACCCCCCCAAAGTAATTGTTTAAGTGCCACAACGTTCGTCCATGTCACCAGGGTGCAGTTGGGTGTCCCCCCCTCCCCACCAAAGAAGAAATACATCACATGGACACATCTACCTCCTCTACTAACCCACTGTAGAGATACTGGGTCCAGAACACAAACCCAGGTGTTCTAATTGGTATCCCAGTGTACTATCACTAATGCCATGGCATGACTCCCATGTCTAGGAATTTTTACTGCATACTTCTTATCAGCCTACCGTATACTCAAATGGCACATGGCACAACATTTTTTAATTTTTTATTTTTTTGCATCATTTTCTTTTTATTTACCATCACTGAAGCTGTAAGATCTGTCTTTCAGCCTCCTCCTCCCCTTCTTTGGCACATGAACACTGTCCAGCGGGTCCTGCTCCTGGGTAGTTTCCACTGGGGGTTGGGCTCCTGCTCCTCGTGGGTCTCTCGTGTGTTTAGGAGTAATGACAAGTCATGTTGGATGAGCTCAGAGCACCAGCTTCATGCTGCTATGCTTCCATGTCTTTTCCTTCATCATTTAACGCTGCCCTCTGGATGCCAGTGACTAGGGTACCAAGGAATGGTTGGACATGGGAGGCATACTCCAGATCCTTCTAGTATCAGTTGGCATCTGCCCTCCCACGAGCAACTTGCACTGAACCACCACCTGAGGTTACCCTGGTGGTGATACAGCAGCAGATTCTGCCACTGTCCCTCCCTGGACAAGGACAGCATCCCATGAGATGCTCGATCCTCCTCCCAGACCAACCTCTGATGCCCCAGGCTCATTCCTGAACCTGAGGTACCAGTGTCACAAACATCAGATCCTCCAATAGTACTGTTTTCTCTGTTATTTTTCATTTAAAGCTTTATTTAACCAGGGGTACACAATTAAGACATGTGGCTTCTTTCCAATGTTACCCTGGAAAGATATCAGGGGGTTAGGATTCACCTAGTGCTTGTAGTTTAATATATAGTTACATCAGGTAGCAGAATACAACAGACAGTTCCACTTTGTATCTTTTCAGTACCATGCAGTACAGGTGTGTTTAGAACTATCTGCAAGTAGTTCTGTTTACGTGCTCTTTGCTCTTGACCAGTGTACTGTGAGAGATGGATGTACCTGATTCTACATAATATTCAATTTCCATAGAAACATACAAATATAGAATTTGTCAGCAGAATAGGACCACTTGGCCTATCCTGTCTGCCCAAGTGTTCCCTACCTATACCAACTCTGCAGACCATATCTGGTCTATGTCGACCCCCCCCCGCCTCTTTTTTAATATACTCCTATGTTTATCCCATGCATGTTTGATGCCCCCACTGTTTTATCCTTACCACTTCTCTTGGTAATCTGTTCCACACATCTACCATCCTTTCAGTGAATAAATATTTCCTCACATCTCTACTGAACTCCTCTCCCAGCATCATTGCATGCCCCCTAGTTCTGGTGCTTGTCCTCATTTGAAGGAGGCTTTCCACCTGTACCCTGTCCACCTCTGTCCACCACTGTGATGTACTTATAGGTCTCAATTTTGTCAACTCTCATAGATACATAGATACAGGACAGTGTCGGCAGATAAGGGCCTATGGCCCACCTAGTCTGCCCATTTGAGCTTGTAAGTTCAGTTTGTTTTCCTAGAAGTCTGTTTCCCCTTACCCCTGCCCTCTAGAATTCCTTTATGTCTATCCCATGCATTCTTAAATCCCGTGATTGTTTCAGTCCCCACCACTTCCTCTGGAAGGGTGTTCCTTAATCCACCACCCATTCTGTGAAGAAATTCTTTCTCATGTTTCCTCTGAATCGTCCTCCTCCAACTTCATCCCATGCCCTCTAGTTCTGAAACATCTTTTTCGCTTAAAATAGTGTTTTCCTGCACCCTGTTCCTCCCTGTAAGATACTTGTATGTCTCTATCATATCCCTCTCTCCTCCTCTCCTCCAGGGAGTACATGTTCAGTTCCTTCAACCTGTCTTCATAGGACTTGTGATGCAACCCATGCACCATCTTTGTTGCCCTCCTCTGAACCTTCTCTACCCTGTCTATGTCCTTACGTGGGTATGGTCTCAGAACTGCACACTGTACTCCAGGTGGGGCCTCACTAGTGTCTTGTATAGCGAATTATGACCTCCTTTTCCTGCTGGTGATGCCCTGCCTATACATCCCAGCATCCTATTTGCTTTACCTGATGCCTTGTCACACTGTTTCCCTACCTTGAGGTCATCAGAGATGACAACCCCAAGATCCCTTTCCTGCTTGGTGCATGCTATATCCTCACCCCACAACTGATATATTGTGCCAGGGTTTTTGTGCACCATATGCATTATCTTGCACTTCTTTGCATTGAATTTCAACTGCCAAACCCTCTCCCTCTTCTCTCTTCCTGACCTCATTTATTAAAATGCATTTAATTGATATCTTGCCAAGATGTTACATGATGCTGCATGGCTAGAGTGTACTCATAGCTCAGAGCTCCGTGGATCATTTCATTTACTTTAAAAAACAGAATTTGCAATTTTTTTCCACTCCCTTAAGTTCCACTTTAATCTCCATTCCATTCTTTTGCTTGTTTTGGGAGCCATTTTTGGTTTGGACTCTCTGGTATCGCTCCTAACTGCTATGAGTGCTGCTGAAGTGTTAATGGTGGATTCTCCACCTCAACACATGCTGCCAACCTCTCCAGAGCGTGATCAGGGCTCTAAGCACCTCAAACTATTGACTACCCTGACCAAGACACCCCTGCTTCCTGAAGTGATGGATCTTACTTTGGAATGTCTCTTTGCAGAGCTTGGGACCAAAAAGCATATGGTAGTAGTAATTTCTACCAAATTAAAGACCCTCCAGCCTGCCATCGATGCTTTATCAAGGAGAATGGGGACTGCTGAGACCCGAATCTCCTCAATGGAAAATTGTCACAATCACCTTGAGCCTGAAATGGTGGACTTACAGCACCGGCTGAAAAAACTAGAGGTGAAAGTTGAATATCAGGAAGGTTGGAATCACAGCAATAACCTCGTTATTGTGGGAATTCCTGAAAAAGCCAAGGAAACTGATGCCATTGGTTTTATCCAATCCTAGTTTTCTAACTTTCAGGCCTGAGCCCTCATGGAGTTGCATACATTATCAAAAGAGTCAATAGTGCCCTCAGACCAATGTCCAGTCCCAATGAGAGATCCAGACCTATAATCCTTAAATTGCTTCATTTTTTGGAGAAGCAATACATTCGGTCCAAAGCTCAGGAGTAAGGTTCATTACTATGGGAAGGAAAGTGCTATTAAATCTTCAGTGATCTTACCCCTCAAACAAGAGCCATGCAGGGGGAGTATCAGAGCATCATGTTGAAATTGAAAGCTGATGGGATTTGCTACCATCTGTTATATCCAGCTTGCCTTCTTATCACAACAGACGGGGGCAAGCATCCCTTCGATATTGGAAGACTAGGTTTTCTGGCCAAGGCACCTAGCTTCACCTGAGCTCTTTCCTTCTAGGTTGCTTAAAAGGACAGAGCAAAGAACCTTACAAGAGCAAGGGAAAGGATTAAGACTTCTTTTGGCTAGGCAAATTTACTGTGTGTTGTTATTTTTATTTTGTACTCACAAGGATTGTTACTGTTTGTTGCTAACATTTTATTGCTTTATTTTTCTCTGATTCAAATTGTTGTTGCTGGGTATACCTTCTGCTGCAGTGTTACAAGGTGTGCCTACAGGTGTGTGCAAACAGATTACTGCTGTAATCTTCTGATTCAAATTGTCTTTTGCAAGGTCTATCTTCTGTTACAGCTTTATTTTTATCTGTAGCAAAGTGTTTCTTACAGGGTATATCTTCTGTGAAATTATTACAGGTGGTGCCTTATAAGTTTTACAGTTGTATCTATCATATTAGGATAAGCTTTCAGAGTTACTGCATTTGTTGCTGACTGATTGTTTCTGCTCTTATATCATTGTTTCTTTCATCTGAGAGTTTTCTGTTTTGGCAGGGAAGGGCCCATCCACCCACCCCCATCCCCAACTACCTATCTTCAGCCAGGGGTAAAGGTCAGATGTCTCCCAGGTACATCAGCATGGAGAGACACTGACCACATTGCTAAAATTGTTCAGGAAGCAGGAGAAAACATTGACGTCCTGGTACACATAGGGATTAATGATCTCACCAGCCAGTCAGTTGCGGAGACCAAGGAACACCTGACCAGGACCAACAGATTTAAGCTAGCCCTGGCAAAAAGAAATACAGGCGAGATGGTACAGGCAAAGTGAGCAAGCATAAAGGATGCAATACTTGAAGCAACATCCCATTGTGTTGGAGAGAAAAGGAAGTGCAAAAGAAGAAGCAAACCACTTTGGTTCTCAAAAACAGTAGCAGAAAAGGTCAGAGCCAAAAGGATGGCCTTAGGTAAATATAAGGGAACAAAGCGGGAAGAAGATAGGGAAGTATACCAAACTTCCCTAAGGGAAGCAGGGAAGGCAGTAAGGCAGGCAAAGGCCCAAACCGAGGAAACACTAGCACGAACAGTAAGAGAAGGTGACAAGACTTTCTATAGATACATTAGTAAAAGGAGAAAGTCCAGAGGGGGTATTGCTAAGATCGGAGGAGATAAGGGGACGTGTGAGGAGGACCATGTAAAAGCATCTATCCTAAATAGATACTTCTGCTCAGTATTTACTGAAGAGAAGGTAGGGCAGGGTCCACAGCTCAGCACCATGGACACAGGGGAGAGGGAGGTGAGCACTAGTCCATTCACAAAAGAAAGGGTCCTACAAGAGCTCGATAAGCTCAGGGTGGACAAGGCAATGGGAGCTGATGACATACATCCCAGGGTACTAAAGGAGCTAAGGGTGGAACTAGCAGAGCTATTATCAGAACTGTTTAGTGAGTTTCTGAGCACAGAAGAGGTCCCAGAAGACTGGAGAATGGCTCACGTGATCCTACTGCACAAGAGTAGTAGTGGGGGGGGCACGGAACTACAGACCAGTCAGTCTTACCTCTGTAGTGGGCAAGATTATGGAGGCACTCCTTAAGGAAAGGATAGTGCAACACCTGGAATCTACAGGCACACAGGATCCAAGACAGCATGGGTTTACAAAAGAAAGGTCCTGTCAAACTAATCTCATAGATTTCTTTGACTGGGTAACCAGAGTGGTGGACCAAGGGGGGACAGTTGATGTTGCCTACTTTGACTTCAGCAAAGCTTTCAATACTGTTCCACATAAAAGATTGATTAATAAGCTTGGTAGGCTCGGGGTGAGTCAGAAGTTGGTCAACTGGGTGGCAAACTGGTTTGCGGGTAGAAAACAGAAAGTGGTGGTAATCGGTATACAGTCAGAAGAGATGCAATTCACAAGTGGGGTACCTCAGGGATCAATCCTGGGGCCAGTCCTCTTCAATATCTTCATCAGTGACATTGCAGATGGACTGGAGGGTAAGGTTTGTCTCTTTGCAGATGATACCAAGATCTGCAACAGAGTAGATGTTCCAGAGGGGGTGGGAAGAATGAGAAGAGATCTGGATAAACTAGCAAAATAGTTGGAAGAGTGGCAACTGGGATTTAATGAAAAGAAGTGCAAAATCATACACATAGGGAAGAGAAACCCTGAAGCCACCTATAGCCTGGGAGGGGAGTTACTGGCAGTCACAAGAAAACAAAGAGACTTGGGCATCATCATCATCAATGACCTGAAATCATCCAAGCAGACCACTAAAGCAGTAGGCAAGGCTAGAGGGATGTTAGGGTGTATTAGTAGGGGTATCACAAGTCAGTAGAGGGAGGTAATAATCCCTCTTTACTAGGTACTGGTTAGGCCCCATCTGGAGTACTGTGAGCAGTACTGGAGGCCACACTTCACAAGGACGTTAACCAAATTGAGCAGTCCAGAGAAGGGTAACCAAAATGGTGCAAGGACTGCATCAGAAAACATATGAGGACAGACTAACAGAGCTCAATATGTATACCCTAGAGCAAAGGAGAGAGGGAGAGAGGTGATATGATCGAAACATTCAGACACTTTAAGGGCATTAACAAGGTGAAAAAGTTTAACATGTTTCAATATAAGAAAAATAGCAGGACAAGTGGACACAGCATAAAATTAGAGGGAAGCTGATTAAGGGATAATGTGAGGAAGTTCTTTTTCACAGAAAGGGGGGTGGATGCTTGGAATGGCCTACCTCAGGAAGTGGTGGATATGAATACAGTGTATGGCTTCAAACAGGCATGGGATAGGCAAAAGGGAGCAATACAGATGAGTATGAATAGATAGGCCATTGACAGAGCAAAGGTCGATGGCACATTTGTAAGGTAGAAAAAGAAATGGGCAGACTGGATGGGCTTTGCAGTCCTTATCTGCCATCAACTTCTATGTTTCTATGTTCTATGATAGCGCTAAGGAAGCCAAAGCTGTTCTGCCAGGTATTTTCCTGGATAATTTCCCAGCATGGCCACAGCATTGACTGCGAAACCTAGCTCCTCGTGATGGCCAGATTTTCTCTTCTGCTCCATTTGAATTTAACTACGGTGCTAATCATTTATTGAGACTGGATTTTGTATTCTGTTTTAGCACTTTACTGTTTCCATTATTTTTTCATTCTTTAGCTCACCTTTTGGGGACACATGGTTTGTCTTGTTGGTTCCTGCCTCCGTTATGGTGAGGGGAAGATCACTTTGACCTTGCCTTACACTACATTGTTTTATGAAGATGTTATCACTCTAAAGTGTTACATTGTGGGGACTCATCTTCAGAGTACTTCCCTGTTGCAACACTAACAACTAAACCAGGAGCTGATTTTGGCTGTTATTATCTTAAATTAGAAGTGAGGGGTTTATAAGGGGCATGGAATTTTCATTTTTGGCCATTGATGGTGGCCCTTTTGTCACTCATTGCTGTTCTAGACTTTTGTTATTAACATCCTGATGAGCCCCTCGCATATGCCCCTTTCAGTCTCCTCCCACTATTCCCTTTTTTGTTGGAAGGGTGGGTGTATTTCCTTTTCAGGGAGCAGCTGCTACTGTTAAGGTTTTCTTCTATTCTTTTAATTCATTAATGCCAAACTGTGGGTGGGCCTGCAGGATGTGGGTGAGCAGACCCAGCCTGTGTACCTTTACAGGCCAAAGGGATTGTGATGGCTAGTTGGTGGTAGAGCCTTCACTTCTTCATTTTCTATTTAAAGTGTAGTAGTTTACTATGTGATTTGCTTGCTGTCTCATTTGTTAATGTTTCTGGATTTGATATTTCTGTTTATTTTTTGTTTGCTTTTTGTTGCACGGGATGGGGGGGAGGTTCTCTCTGCAACACTGGGAATGTTGGATTCTATTTGGAGGTTGGAGTTGGTATCTACACTGTGTAATTATTTTCCTGTAGATTCCAATCCTGTATGTAGAACTCCATGCATTTGACAACTTGGAACATCAAGGAAGCTCAAGCTAGGGTTAAGAGACATCAGGTTCTACAACACTTGCAAGGTCTTGATACTCATATCAACTTTTTACAGGAAACATACCCTAAAACTGACCATGTGTTGCTATTTCACAGAACTTGGGTGGGGAAAGTTTTTGGGAACAGCAATCAACAAATACATGGGGAGTTGCTATTTTGGTATCTAGAGTGATTCCCTTCCAGAAGCTAGAGGAGAATGTGGGCCCATTAGGTCAATATATTTTTGTTTGAGGCAACTTTGGGCAGACTGAGCTCATCTTGGGTCCGTTTATGGCCCAAATGCTGATATATCCTGTTGTTTTATGGAACTGGTGGTTCTTTTGGCTCCCTGGGTACATCTGCCATTAATATTAGCCTGATATTGGAATCTGGAACTTGATCTAGATATGGATAGATTTATCTCCTGGCATGGGAGTCTTTCCCTGGCTCAATGCTCTCTCCAGAATATGATGAATACCCTGGGTCACATCAACCCATGGCTTGTTCTTCATCCCGATATCAAGGATTACACTTTCCATTCTTCTTTTCTCATGGCTCTGACTCCAGATTGAATTATTTTTTCATCAGCAAAGAGAGTGCTCAGGGCCTTTACTCCTGTGAAATCTATGCCCAGGTTATTTTGGATCGTTCTCCTGTTGGCTTGGATTTACAACTACATTACAAGCTAAACTTTGGAGATTAAACAATCAGATTTTGAAGGATGCCCACTTCCATCAGCATTTTAAATCCTTTATAGTCGATTTATTCGATATAACAAAAACTCGCTCCAGCATGTGGAGACCTTTTGGACCACTTTGAAGTGTAGCCTTTGGGGGGGGGGCTTATCCATTGAGTTACTGTACATGAATGAAAATGCACTCACCTGGCAACTGAAACTGCTTACTGCCATTAGAAGGACTGAGTGAAATCTGTCCCATCATACCCCGAGTCCACTTGGTTAGAGCTTATCTATTATTGAGTGGCATACTATGAACTTAATAGGGAGGCTGATGAGTTTGCTATTTATCTTGCTCCATTTATATATTTTGATCAGAGGAAAGGCCAGTAAGCTCACAATCCTTCGCACATGCCAACAGGAAGCCTTCTGTACAATTCAGGATCTTCGGTTACCTGGTCAGCCCGACTCGATTACCGACCCCCAGGCTATTGCTCATGCCTTCCAGCAGTTTTATGGTGACTTCTACACTCCGATAGCTTTACCCCCTTTGAAATCTCAGATTCAGAGGTACTTGAAAGACTTGCATCTCCTGAAGCTGACCCAGCCACAACATGAGTACTTGGCTTATGACCTCACTTTGCCTGAGGTTTTGCAAACCCTGTGGGAGTTGTCACCCAAAAAAGCACCTTGGCCTGATGGGTTTTCTATCAGTTTTTGTAAGTGCTTCCAAGGTGAGCTCAGTTCCCTGCTTCCTGGACTTTATAATTTCCTGTATAGGAAGGGGATATGGGAGACTGACCTAATGAAGGCTTTAATCACCCTTTTACCTAAACCTGGTAGAGACAGTACTTATATGGACAATTATAGGCCTATATCTCTTTTAAATGTGGACAATAAAATATTAGCCAATGTGTTGACCAGTAGGCTTGCTAAAGTATGGGAGATACTTATCAGTAGCAAGCAGGTGGGTTTCATGCCTGCTAGGATTTTTTCAGATCACTTATGCAAGTTGGCACACTTGATTTCTGCATCTGGTGAGCCCAATCCACCAGTGGTTCTGGTCTCCCTAGACACAGAGAAAGCTTTTGATTGGGTTCATTGGGAATACTTGTTTTTAATTTTGGTGGCTTACGGTATCCCTGCAGAGTTCATTCACTGGATTCAGCTCTTATACACTCACCCCTCTGCTCAAATTTATTATAATAGTGTTTACTCTGAACCTTTCTGACTGTATCAGGGCATGTGGCAGGGATGCACCCCTTGCTCCATTTCTGTTCAGTCTGTTTAGCCTCTTATTCTTTGAATCAAGCAAATGGAAGGTATTATGGGTATTAGAATTGCAAATGTTCAATACAAAATCTCAGTATATGCCGATTATATTTTATTCCATTTTACTCATCCTGTTACATCCCTGCCTCACACACTTCAAGAGATCTCTAAATTTAGAGCATTTTCTAACTATAAAGTAAATGTGGAAAAATCAGAAGTAATGCCCTTAAACTCTGTTGTGCTCAGAATTAAGATAACAGACTTGGGCATGAGGTGGACCTATAGCCTCATCAAATATAGGGTATTTGGGCATAATTGTTACTAGGCATCTTTCTGAAATGATGATGCACATCCTGGATCCACTCTTCAAGTAAATCTCACAAAATCTGGCCAGATGAACCCATCTTCCACTCACGTTCTAGGGTAGGGTTCATTTGGTCAAGATTAATATCCTCCCCCAGGTTTACCACCCACTGAGTATGCTTAGCCAAGTGATTCCTCAAGTCTAGTTTACTCATTTGCATCAGCAAATATCCCATTTTATTTGGGCCAGAAAAGCAATACGTAGAGTCTAACATAAGCTGGTTGCCCTCAAGCTTATGGAAGACCTTAAACTCCATAACTTTTTAATTTATTACTTTGCCTCCCATTGTAAGGAGTGAGTGGTGGGAGCAATGTCGGTGGGGGAATTCAAGCAAGCATGGGACAGACACTGGGATACTCAAGCAGGCAGCTAAGTGAGGGGGTTAGGAAACCACAGGCAGACTTGATAGATCATACAGTCCCCATCTGCTGACAACTTCGATGTTTCTATTGTAGTAAATATTTGTAATGGTTGACTGCTCCTTCCTCAGAATCAGACCATTCTTATAGTCCCTAGTGGTCACAGACAGAAAGAGCTTTATGCTCTAAATACTTTACAGACCCAAAGTCTCTCTTATACACTACACTTACAAAGCTTCCCCACACTCTTCATCATGCCCTGATAGCAGCTTCTATGCAGGCCCATCATCAATTATGTCGCCACCTCCAGCTGCAATTGGTCTATGATATATCAAAACCTCTATTTTCAAATCCTGACTTTCGTATAGATGGTTAAAATCATTACTTGGCACACCTAGCAGGATTTAGAGCTCAACAAGATAAATTATTCTTTCAGGCAATAGTTTTGTGGGTTTTAATCAATTTTGCCAACAGCATTGGCTCCCTACCAACGTGGCCTTTTCTTTCCTTCAAGTCACCAATATGTTAGCATGTCATATTTGTGGCCATGTCAGGCCACCTGACTTTAATGCTGCAATGCTGCCCCAGTTGGATCAGGCTATATAGCCACATCCGATTTCTCAACTCTATAAACACCTTTATAATCTTACAAAAGATAAAGTGAACGGGTCTGTATCTTACTGGACACAAGTACTACCTAAGTCACACGGGGAATGTGTCTGGCCCAAGATATTGTATGAACTATATAATATGTTAAACTTGATACATATAGATTGATGCAGGTGAAAATTCTACACAATGGGCTAGATATTTAAAAGGGTTGCACCATGTGCAACAGGGTTGCGCCTGCACAAGTCTGAAATTGTGCCATTCAGCGATATTCAGCAGGAGGCAGTTGTGCCCCCCCCAAGTCATGCTGAGCAACAGTGCAATGCTAATGAAGGCATGCTCAACCAGAAGGGGAGGAACCATGCATAAACTGCACAGCCCGATAGTCAGCCCGGCTGTGCAGAGTTGTGCAGGCGCAACCCCCTACCTGTGCCTGCACAACTTTGAGCCCAAAAAAAAGGAGTAAGTTGAGGGCCACCCACAGGTGAGCTGCCGGATTGCAGGGTGCAACACAGCAGCTACCACCTGTGGGTGGCCCTCCACTTGTTCCCTGTGCCCCCTCCCACAGCCCGATCGCGGGCAGATCTCACTCCCCCCCACTGGCCCGATCGTGGGCATAACAGTACTGTCCCCCCCGACTGGCCCAATCACGGGCATAATAGTACTGAACCCCCCCATTGGCCTGATTGTGGGCATAACAGTAGTGAAACTCCCCATGACTGGCCCGATCAGGGGCATAAGATCAAGCCCCCCAAAGACCATTATCCCTGGTGGTCCAGTGGACCGCGAAGCCAAATCGCAGGCATAAGATCAACCCACACCCCCAAGTCCAATATCCCTGGTAGTCCACTGGACCACAAAGCCCAATTGCGGGCATAAGGTCAACCCCTCCAAGTCCAATATCCCTGGTGATCTAAGGCCCCCACACCACCCACCCATGGAGCCCCACCACCCCGCTCCCCCCGCCAGCCGGTGGGTGGCAGCACCCCATCCGCCTGCCACCCCGCCGCCCGCCGACTGACTGCTCGGTAGGGCTGCATGCCTATTGGTTCAGAGCAAGAGATAATGGGAGTGCAGCCCGTACTGTACAAGGCAGTCTAGATTTGTGAATTAATTCATTCATTCACATATCTGGACTGCCTTGTATGGTATGGGCTGCATGACCGTTGCTCTTGCTCTGAACCAATAGGCTCTGCAGCCCTACCGAGCAGTCAGTCAGTGGGTGGCGGGTGGCAGGCGGTGGGGTGCTGCCGCCACCGGCTGACGAGAACACAGCAGGGTGGTGGGGTTCCATGGTGGGTGGTGGGGCTACTAGATCACCAGGAAATTGGACTGGGGTTGACCTTATGCCCGCACTGGGCTTCATGTCCACTGGACCACCAGGGATATTGATCTTTGGGAGGGTTGACCTTATGCCTGCGATCAGGCTCTTCACAATCCACTGACCACCAGGAGATTGGTCTTGGGGTTGATCTTATGCCCACGATTGGGCCAGTCAGGAGGGGTTTCACTACTGTTATGCCCGCAACCGGCCAGTGGGGGTTCATTACTGTTATGCCCACAATCGCCAGTGGGGGGGTTCTTTCACATTATGCCCACGATCAGGCCAGTCGGGAAGGGGAGATTTACTTCATGCCTGTGATCAGGCTACAGGGGATGTCAGTCCCTGATGGCTGCTGCCTGGCAGGGGGCCAGGTGCAAGTTGTCGGGGATCAGTGCACCTGCATGCTAATGGCATGCAAATGGGGCCGTAAGTAGATGCAAATGGTCCCCCTGTGCCTTGCATGAATTATGGCCCCATTTGCATGTCACCTTTTGAATATCGGAAAGTTGCGCATGGCACAATGGAACTTGCGCCACCGCATCTTGAATGCTCCACTCTGACCACTTGCAGTGGCACAAGTTCCAGTGCACCATGCACAGTGGCTGTGGCCAGGGGGTGATATTCAAAGGAGTTGCTCAATAATGCAACTCCGTTGACTATCACCCCGGCCACACCGCAGCACAACTTTTTTGAGCAGCGCAAGGGCTTGCGCCACAGAATGGCGCAGTTTGAATATCCAGCCCAATATGTATTATATTCCTGTCAGACTGCATAGGATGCAATGACTCCAATCAGATTGCTGCATGAAGTGCAGAACAGCTACAGGCACTTCATTGCTCATGTTATGGCAATGCCTTCTAGTACAATCATTCTGGGCAACTATTAAGACTAAACCAGACCTCCTTATTATCCTCAATGAAGCTTTTTGCCCAGAAATGTGTATTATAGGTGACTACTCTGACCATCTAATTGGTCCACAAAAATATTATATGGCCTTAATGTCGGCCTGCACAAAAAAGGTCATTACGAAGCATTGGATGGACCAACTCCCACTCACTTATCAGGAATGGTATACGGAGCAGAGAATATTATTGCTAATATTAACAACAGATTAATTGGCTATCATAGATGATGGAATCATCTTTGTACCCTCTTGCAGCTTGCTTGCCCATTACCTTGAGCCTTCTGGTCCCCCGATAGTATTGTACTAACTTGGACATATCTGGGGGCCCCGATCTTTGTGTCTGGGTTCACAGATCTTGATCATACCCTTGCCTGGCTGCTGTATTTGACTTCTTTTCTTTGTAGCTTTATTACTTGTTGTGCACTCCTTACTTCCCTTGTCTGACTTGTATTCCCTTATCTCACTGAGTTTTGGGGGGGGGGTTGTTTTTATTTTTATTTTTTCTGTAGAATTGTAGTCATATCTATTGTTCTGCTTGTCTGTCTTTTTCTTGCAAAATTTTAAAGCACAGTTAATTAAAAAAATGCTTTTAATTGTATATAGAACTGTACTTGATGTAATCTTCATCTGTAACTAGTCTGTTGTCCAACTTCCACAAATAGTGACTGCTTCTCATAAATTTGCAGCTTCAGTTATTAACTATCATGAGCTAAATGGTAAAAGATGTTGTTTGGTCTCCAGGAAGATTACTTTTTTATATTATATTGTAACTACATAACTGTTATGTGTTTTACTTTTAATTTATTTTGCTATTTTTCTGTAATGCATTTCTTGTATTGTATTGCACTGTATTGTATTTTCTTTCCCTATTATTCCTTCATTATTGTCACTTTGGAATTCTTGTATTGTGCATGCCCTATTCCTCTTCCCCACAGGGCGCATCTACAAATGAGATGTTTCCAGCTCAGTGTGTCTTCCCTTGTAAACCTTTTGAAATAAATAAATTATCATTGTCTTTGACAAGGTATTATCATATCATTTTAACACCCCCTAAACACACACACACACTTATCTGATGAGTATTTTCCTTTTGCTACTTTTGTTTTAGATTAACTTGGTTACTTTATTGAACCTGATTATTTTGTTACTGTGGCAACATCAGAAATATAGTTGAGCTATTGAAATTCAACAAGAAGGTGCTCAGACCCCAAAGAAGGGAACAGCTTGCCCTGCAGCTTGAGTGCCTCCTTTGGTGGGGAACTAAAGTGGACCTGAAAGAATGGATTTTTTTTAGTTTAAATTTGTTAACCAGTAAACCCCAAGGTCATCAAATGACCATTTTCATGAGGAACCTAGAAGGCATAACAAGTTCAACATAAAAAAATTACAAACTTGATCATACTACAGTAATCAATTAAAACATTTACAAATTATCTATGCAATATTGTTTCATTTTGTTTTTGAGTGATTTGTATGGGTGACCATGTGATGTCTGCCCCCACCCCACCCCAATGATAATCATGGCATAGGTGACCACATTGAAGGAACTGGGAAGGACAAAAGTAGGAGACACATGATCTGAGACAATAAGGATAACACTCAAGCCTCTTCCACTTTCCAATGGCCCGTACTGCTCTCAGAATACCCTATCCCCACAATGGAACCTGGAAAAGTAAGGCCTGTTCCTGAAGTAAAGCCATGGGTAGTGAAGTTGTTGGTAGTTAAAGGTGCGTGGGTACTAGGCATAGTGTTAGAGTGGGATATTAAGAATGAGAACCAAAAAAATGCCAAGCCCAGCCATGACTAAAACCTGCATTAAAAAAAAAATCATAACTCCACTTGCGAGTACTTATGCTATAACAGCTATTTTGGCATTAATACAAGGACATGACCCTGTCTAGCTAGACTTGTATGTGATCACTTGTACATGTGATTTGTAACTCTCTATTCCATATAAAATAATGGAGAACCAGTTTAAAGTGTTTCCGGACATGGTAACACTGTAATGATGACTTAAACTTGTTATTTGTTACAAAGTTTTATACACTTATAAAGTTTCTACTATTGCTCACACATGCTGCTTCTTTGAAGTTTGAAACTTGCATGTATTCTATAGGTAATAAATTCAGAGGACTCTGCTGCACTTCAGAAAGTGAGTTATTGTTAAACTGTGGAAGTGTCCACATGGCTACAGTAGAGTAGGTGTTTAGAAAAAAATGCCATTGGTTGCTGTGAAGAAAATATTGCGGGGACTATGCAAGCACATTACAAAGTGTAGCCTAGAGGTTAGAGTAACAAGCTCTAAATGACCTTGGTGCATGCAGTAGACTGAAGTTTGATTCTCACAACATCCACTTCTATATTATGTGACCCTGAGCAAGTCACTTACTTCATTTAACCACCATGTGCTCCATGGACACATCTAAAAATTAACCACTGTAAACGAGTCACTGACTCAGTGGTGTATCCATTTCTAAGGAATAAATAAATATTATTACTATTATTGGGTGTCACCAAATGGCCAATGGTACCATACTACCTGCACCAATCATAGACTGTAAAAACATCAATCACAACCAATCGTCCGTAACATGTGTTTGGTGCCAATACCAGACATTGTATTCATCTGCAAATATTGGAGAAAATACAAGGACTGCTTGCAACTGCATAGCACTTCTTCATGATTTCAGCATGCAGGGGCATCATTTAGGGGTAGTCAGGGGTTGCAGTTGAGAAACCTATGATCTTTTTGCAATCCTTATGATGTCCAGCGCAACCCAAGAGCTCTCTAGCATTTGTCTGCATAAAATGTGGTGGTAGAGGAGCTTTGCAACCCCTGTGATTCTGCTGAAATTATGCTACTGTCAGCATGGATCTGTAACTGGTACATCAAGGAAGGTCACAAGGACACAGAGTGATGCACTAACCTAAGCAGCAAAAAAGAACACTTCTACAAGCAATGGCTTAATAATAGCTTGTGATAAAGTGCATGAAAAGGCTTCCACATACTAATATCTAAAGAAGTAGACTCCCCAGCATTTTACAGGAAACTTCCAGCATCCTCATGGGGACAACACCTGGGTCTTATATTTTGGTCTCTGTTGAGGGTGCACTATATTTGTTTTTCCACTCTTTAAATGCATTTTCTTTAAAATTAATCATTACTATAATCATTTTTGTACAATACACTTGTTGCTCCAGTAAAAGGCATCAAACGTTCCAGCATCTCCTGTTTCCAAGGACCAATACGGCTAAAACCTCTTTTTACAGTATAATCAGCTAAAGATGCCAATACGGACCCAACTATTTATTATTAAACAAGTTAATGTGCTATTTTCTAAAGCTGAGAAATTAAAACTACCATATAGAGGTCTTTCATTGTAGCTGACAGAAATGATTATGTACTTTGCAAGGATATGCAGTGTTATGCAGGTGGATGTTAAAGAAAAATGCATTAAGTAACCCCAACTGTCTTCAGGCAATTATTGAGTAACTAGATTTTCAAGCCCTAACTGCACCTGCATTTGAAGCATAACCCTTCCTCCAACACAAATGACCCATATCAGTGCTTTAGTGACAATTGTAAACATGTGAACTGACAGAATTTTTTTCAGAGTTTCTTTTGTTGTCGTTGTATGCTGTTGTCCTGAAACATTGTACTTGAGACTTCCCTCATGGAGTCTATGGTTTTGGGTTATGCAGAATGACATTGTTACAAGGCCTGTATAACAATTACATCACACCTTGTTACAATCAATGCTTTTCTGATTTTAAGCTGTCCCCACTCAGGTCCCACAATGCATGTGGCTCCATTCTCCATTGTCTGAATGAGGCTTGGGCCTTTTATCCTTTGGAGAGGGGCTTGTCTTCAGGTGCTGTGGCTGGGTAAATTAATTGGTGATGCCGTGCCATACCTCTTAACCTCCTGCCACATAAATCAGGGACACAACTTAAAAGTAATCAGGGACAAAGGACCTAAGTCAGGGACACATCATGAACATTTATGAGTTCCTCTCACGAGGCTGATAGAAAAAAGGGATTAGTGTAAAACATATTTTCTGAAGAAGAGCAAATATGTAGCACTTATGTTAAACATTATTTTGTGCTTAGAATCCCCTCAGTTTAGTCACAAAAACCCACATTTTAGGAAGGACAAAGGGAAATTCTGAGGCAAAATCAGGGAGGTTCCTGAAAATCAGGGATAGTTGAGAGGTGTGTGCCATGCCCCCACAAGGTGAAGCCACCTGAAATACAAGCTAGTACTCAGAATATTACCCCACAACTCCCCCCCCGGAAATAGACTAGATACCAGCCCCACAAGCCCACCCCACAATTCAATAACAATGACTATACAAATAAATAGTAGTACAGACAAGTAAAATGTAAATGAAGTATAAAGGTCTCTGAATATGGGGCTACGGGCCTTCTCCTCTTACTCTGCTCCCATTTTCTGGAACTCCCTTAGTCTGAAGTTAGGTAATACCTCTTCCCATATGCTCCTCAGGATTCTTCTTGAGTAACCTGAGAAAATACTGTATGATATTGACTTATGTGAGATATACTGATTGCTTTTATTTGCTCCTTGGACTGCTGTTGCATTACACATGCAGCTTGTTGTAATTTTCCTTTGTGTTATTAAACCTGTTATACTGTGTTTGATGCATAGTTTCAAGTCCTGTATCTTGTGCTTTAATATTCTTGGTATAAATTGTCAATTCTGGATTCGTCATTGTAGTCCAGTACTCTCCCTGATCATGTGATCATGTCTGAAAACAAGAATCCTGTGTCAAGTGCACTTACCAGGTAAACAAAAAAAACAACTAAATAGATAAATGATGGCAGAAACAAGGCTTTCTGGAAGGAAAAGTAAGGCTTAAGCTACACTGTAAACAATATTTATTTTATGTATTTAAACATTTGATAACCAAGGCTCATTTCCAGGTGCGACCCAGGGGTTGGGGGGGAGTTACAAACAGTATACATGCATAGAATAGATACATGACAATATTACATGCAATCACATAATTTTGTACAAAGGGGTTATTTCCATTTATTTGCATATATACAGTTATTTACAATTGGTTATGTGAATACAAAACTATATAGTACAGCGGTTTTGAAGTTTAAACTGCGTTCATTTGATTAAAGGCAGACTAGTAAATCCCTGAGAAATCTCCAGGATATGTTTGATCAATGTAAAAGCTTATGGGCATCTGTAAATTTGGTCAACCCTTTCAGTGTAAATCAATATTTTATATAGTATTGTTTGTATGTATATTTTTTTTTTGTTGTATAACTAGCAATATTTTGTACTGTGTTTTATCTTGAGCTACCGATTCACAGGAACATCTTGAAAATAGGTCCTTTTCCTAATGCTGTAAACATTCCATCTATCTCCTGTATAAAATTAAAGAGTTTTACTACTTAGTTGCAGTTACAAGTGGGGAAAGGGAGCAGATAAAGTAGAGATTTGTTGAGAGTTGTGTGAGGGTGAGTTTCTAAGGGGCTAGGGAAGCTGGGTACATAGGTAGGGGACATGGTAGGAGAAGGCAGACTTGCCAGCTGATGAGGATGGTTTGGGGAGGGAGAAGGAGCGAGAGTCCAGAGAGCACAGCGAGTAAGGAGAAAAGGCTGCAGGGGTTAGTTTCTCAGTCAGGTAGCGGGGCAGTAGGTCCAGACTGTATAAAAGTAGATTGTGTAAAAGCAGTTATACAATCACAGCAATCCCTCCAACCCACCCATCCACCCCCATCAGTTACACAATGTCTTTAACTATCTTGTGCACCAGAATTATCCCTCAGTTTCCCTAGGGAGCTCCCTTTAAAAGTTGCTGGGCAGTACATTAGCCAAAACATTGCAGGCACAACTCTTGGCAGACAGGGATAGGAGTAAGAACTGTTACTGTTGTAAGCATGGAACCCTCAGGGGTACTTACCCCAGTGTGAGGGGCCAGCCTGGATAATTTTTTGTTAGGCATCAGAGGACACAGATTTATCATGCTCTAGCTCTACCAAAATGGCCCAGATACTCTTTTCCTCTCACTTAGTCAGGAACGAAATCATAGCAATCTCAGTAGTGAATAATCAAGTTTTCACTGAATCCCACATGCAATGTCAATTCATATTTACAGTGGCAATCACAGTGATCATGTGGTTGCCAGCATCCTCCACTGTACCCCACTAAGACCAATAGCCCATTACCTTGAGTTTCTAGGGCCCACCCCTTTCCTGTCATTGTAGGTGGCCTCCACTGGGATCCAGCCCTAAAGCCTATGGGACTGTGGGGCTCTCAACACCTGCATTGTCTTACCCTGGTCAGCCTCTCATACTCACAGCTCCCTGTCTTTTAGGTCTCCATCAGACCTCTTCTAGTCCCTCTAGGGGGTCACTGATCCTCTGAACCTTCTTCTTGACCTTATCCTAGGCCACAAGGCCATCAAGGGCCCCCCCCTTAAGGAGAGGTCCCACAGGATCCTTCTCCAGTGACTCCTCACCAGCTTATTTGATTCAGTCATTTTGTCAAATCACTGCACCATCAGGTTCAGTTTTAGCACCCCCCCCAGTTGTCCCATCCCCTGTGGAAATGGTCCAGTTCTGCCCTTTAAAAGGGATTCAGCCTGAGGGACTATTGGCAAAGTTGGACATTTCGTCTGTGCTGGAGGCTTGTGCTAGTGGTGGGGGGAGGTAGTGGCAGTCTATAACAGGGTTGTCATGGGGGTCCTGGACCACTTAGCGTCAATCCATGTACATCCCCTGGTTTTGCGGCTTGGCTCCCCATGGACTGATAGTGAGCTGAGGATTTTAAAAACCAGGGGACAGTGGTTGGAGAGACATTGGAGGAAGACCAGATCCCAGGAGGACAAGCTGGTTCTGATGAGTCATTATGATGACTATCAGAATGCAATCACCAACAAAAAGGTGGCATTTATGTCAAGGATGATTGCAGCAAGGAGTAATTGACTGGCTCAGCTCTTTCAGGTTGTAGACAGATTATTACATCCTGCCTGTCTGGAAGCTGTTAGAACATTTTCAACTAAAAGATGTGAGGCATTTGCTTGATTTTTCTCAGACAGAGTGTCCTCTGTGAGGGCTGGGATTTCGACAAGCAGAATATGAGCATCCAGCAGTGGTGGGCCTCAGGATGATGAACGTGTTTGGCCTGACTGGGGAAAGTTCCATCTGGTTACGGCAACGGAGGTCTGTGAGGTGATCTCATGCCTTAAACCAGCTTTCTGCAACTTGGACCCAAGCCCAAAGCACCTATTTGTGGACTGCATCAAAACCTTGGGACTAAAGTTCGCGCAGAGATTGTCAGGAGTCCTTTATCTGCAGGGGTTTCCCAGAGTCTTTTAAGAAGGCTGTGGTTAAGCCCCTGCTGAAGAAAACATCCTTGGACCCTGATGTCTTGGCAAACTATTGACCCATCTCGAACCTTCCCTTTCTCTGGAAGGTTCTGGAGAAGGTAGTCATGGAACAGCTCAAGTTTCACCTTACGGAGTTTCAGATCTATGAACCTTTCCTGTCCAGGTTTAGGGCCATGCGCAGCACAAAGACAGTGTTAGTCAGGGTGTGGAATGACCTTCTCAGGGCAAGGGATAGAGAAAAAATAAACTATTCTTGTTCTCCTTGATCTGTCCTCTGCATTTGACATTGTGGACCATGGGGTGTTATTGGACAGGCTGTGGGGGTATGTAGGACTCTCCAGCAAGTTCATCAGCTGGTTCCAGAGGGTTGTTCCTGGGAATTATTCCTCTGACCCGACAGCCCTGCCCTGCAGAGTGCCCCAAGGCTCTGTCCTTTCCCCAATGTTATTCACAGTGTATATGCTGCCCCTGGGTGAGGTCTTTAGGCAGCATGAGCTGAGTTTTCATGGCTATGTGTCTATACCACCTTCCATCTAGACAGACTGTCCAAACAAGGGAGTGGGTACTTGGTGTATCTGAGTAATGATATCAAAGGCCAGGTGATGCCTAACAATATCAACACAAAAGAGGCACAAATATTAGCCATCAAACTTACAATAGGTCACCAATGTAAAACACTGGTGCTCACAACAGTCTACTTACCCCAGGGGAAAAAAGGACTAGGATTATAACAGTTTTATGACCACTTTAGCCAGATTAAGCAGAGTTGGAAACAGGTGATCCTAGGGGATTTCAGCACCAATTGACAAGCTATGGATACTGTGGCCATCAGAGACAAAATCAACAGCCTGTACCTCATACAGATGGTCTCCCAAGCAATCAGGCAGAACTACCGCACTGGTACCAGCACCCTTATTGACTGGCTTCTCTCCACATGTCCTGAACATATAACAACTGTTTCCATCCTACCTGACTCTCTAAGTGACCATTCACTAGAAATCTGCATATGGTCCAACAAGGGTACAAAAGACCCCCCCCAACTCATTAAAAAACAATCTTTGAGAAAAGGACAGTTACAGCATTTCACACAGTACCTAAAAAGCTCTGACTAGACACCACTAAATGGCAATGCCATAGTTGATGCTAATCAGTCCCTCAATTACTTCAAAAAATTTTTAACAATACCTGCAACCTATTTGCCACCATCAAATCCTCAAAAGTCAAAGGTGCCACTAACCCCTGGCTCTCGGCCTCCCTGATTGAACAAATGAATTTACAAGACAACCTATGGCACAAGGCTATGGCAACTGGTAGACAGTCAGACTATACTGAGTGCAACACAGCTAGAAACAAGTGTACTAGACTGGTGAGGAATGCAAAGGCAACCTACTATAAACAGTTAATGGAAAGAAACTGGGGTAATGAGAGGGAGTTCTGGAATAACATTAAATCTCTAATGGGAAGGGATTCCAGAGCATCACTTGATCTCATTGTCACTGTATCTGGCCCTCTACAAGAACCTAAGGACCTGGCAAATGCTTTCAACAATGCCTTTATTGACTCAAGCTCAGTACTACCTCCAGAGAACCTAAAAACCCAGCCCTCTAACAAGTCTCCCAATATTAAACCCCCTCCACTCAAACCTCAGGTCAGCCACTATTTTATTTCAAACAAATCACAAGGTCACAAACTATTAAATATGTCAAGAAGGTCCTAGGCAAAACTAGGATTGGTAGCTCTTCCACTCACAAAGTTATTTAATATATCCCTAAGGATGGGAGTATTCCCTGTAAGTGGAAGGCAGCCCTTATCACCCCAGTGTTCAAAAATAGTGACAAAACCAACCTGAGAAACTACCAACCCGTAGCTATATAACCCCCATTATCAAAAGCCTTTGAACAGATCGTATCTGATCAACTAACTGAGTACCTGAATAAATATAATCTACTTTGCCCGCAACATCACAGGTTTAAAAAAAAATCATTGTACTATCACAGTGCTCATAGACTATATGTCCCACTTGTATGATGCGCTAGACTCTGGAAAGTCAGTGGGGTCTATCTTCATAGACCTAACTAAAGCATTTGGTGCTGTCAACCACCGGATCCTACTTGACAGTCTTCTGTCAGTAGGTCTGTCCTATGACACTGTTTCATGGTTCAGCAGCTACTTGGCTCATAGATCGCAGTGCATGAGGATAGGAGGGGTAGCCTCAGACCCCAGGGACATAACCCTGGGGATCCGCCAAGGATCTATTCTCAGTCCTCTGCTCTTCAGTCTATTTAGAAACTCCCTACCCTCCGCATGTCATGATGTATGATGACCTTAAGGTATCAAAGCAGTGTACAAAGGTGGCAGGGAGGGACAGTGGCATTCTGGGGTGCACAGGTAGGGGTATCACTAGCAGGAGGCGGGAGGTGGTGATGTCATTGTATAAAACATTGGTAAGGCCTCACCTGGAGTACTGCGTGCAGTTCTGGAGACCACACCTGTGCAAGAACATAGATAGGATGGAGACTATCCAGAGAAGGGCAACAAAGATGGTGTAGGGTTTACACCACAAAACATATGAGGAGAGACTAGGGGACCTCAACATGTATTCACTGGAGGAGAGGAGTCAGCGGGGGGACATAACTGAAACTTTCAAGTACCTCAAGTGTGTACACAAGGTGCAGGTGGGGGACCTTTTCCAATGTAGAAAAAGTACTAAAACAAGGGGGTGCATTATGAAATTGGAAGGGGTTAGATTAAGAGGTAATGTGAGGAAGTTTTTCTACACAGAAAGGGTAGTTGACATATGGAATACTCTGCCACAGGAAGTAGTGGGGGCAAGCACAGTGGAGGGGTTTAAGCATGCTTGGGACAGGCAGAAGGTACGCCTGAGAGGGGAGGGAGTGATGAAAAGCCATTGATCACATAGGGTCAGTGGCCACATTCAATGTATAACGCCTACAGGCAGACTGGATGGGCCTAGTGGTCCTTATCTGCCAACAGTTTCTATGTTTCTATGTCCAGTTAAAATGCTGCTGTACACCGATGATGTAGTTATCTCCGTACCGGGTAATTATCTGACCAAAATAACAGCGGTCCTGCAGGACAGCTTCAAAAAACTTGAGTCATGGTTTCCTCAGAACAGGTTCCTCCTAAATTATAAAAAGACAAAAGTTATGCACTTCACTATGCCCCATAATAAGAAAAAAACTGGCCCATTGACCATCTTTAGCCACAAGAGAGATACCCTAGAACAAGTAACCTCCTTCAAATATCTCAGCATTCACCTTGATGACACCCTTTCTTTTGCTTCGCATATTGATCATGTAATCAAAACAGAAACTATCAAGCTTGGTATCCCCTATGCTGGCCCATCGGCGTAGTGGTGGGACTTCTGCTTGTGACGCCGGCGACCCGGGTTCGGGAACAAGCCTGGGTCATTGGAGGGCCTGCTAGGTGGAGATGGATTGAGCATCCTCCAGTGGGGAGGGGAGGTTCTACGCTCGGTGCATGAGCAACACCTAGTGGAGGCTGGGTTAGTCATCCTGTCACACTGACGTAAGGTAAAGGGGTACTGGAGCGGGATGGACGCTGGCGTCATTGCTCGCTTCTGCCCCAGCCTACAGGGATTAAAATCCCCACTCTGGGCATCGACTCTATGAAGTCCTGCCCTCGGACTTCAATTAGCCTCCTGGCCGAGTCCTCTCCCAACCAGTTATGGTATCCCGGCCCTCGTCTCTGCTGTGACACTGGGACCCTGCCCCCTAGGGGGTATGCCAGGAGTGACCAGGAGAGTGATAGCATATACAGGAGGAGGAAGCATCGGGGGCATCGTGACCAGGACAGAAACTCTGATGGTCTGGAGTGAGGGACAAAAAAGTAGACTAAATATAAAAAAACAAAGCTTGGTATCCCCTATTGTCATATGCAGGCAATGATACCTGAGGCCCTGAGCTTAGTTACACAAAGCTCGCTACTGTCTACTATTGACTATGGGCTTGTCATATACAGTGCTGGTACTGAAACTGCACTGAAAAGGATCAAACTACTACTTAACAAAGCATGTAGACTGATTTTAGGGGCAAAGCATCTGACACACACCTGTAGCCTACACTCGACAACAGGGTGGCTCCCTCTGCTCCTAAGAGTCAAATACCAGGCCTGCCTAATTGGGAAAAAGGCCTTATTAGGGCTAACCCCATTCTCTACTGCAGTTATATTCCAATGCAATAAAACATCAAAAATGACTAGAAGAACAGCCAAGGGTGTACTCCTGGCCCTTTTTAAGCGTACTACATTTGCCCAGCACTCACTCGCGTACCAGGGGCCTCAGTGGATAAATTACCTCCCATCTCCCCTCCATGACTGTGGCAAAATTGGCCCCTTCAAAAGAGACCTCCACCTCCTCCTTGCCCAAGCAAATCACTGTGATTGCCCATCATAATGCATGCTATCCCCTACCTCACATCCTGTTGACTCTCCCTCTCCTTTCCTTTCCAATACCTTCCCCTCTCCACCCCCCCATCCACTCCCTTCTCTCCCTCCTCAGACAAAGTCTGTTCAGGCTACTACCACCCCACTACCTTGCACTTAGCAACATAATTGTGTTTACAACGTGATATTACTGTGTAACTCCCAACTCAATACTATTACAGCATTCTTTGTTTTTATGTATGTTGATGGTACTGTAATTTTGTAAATTTTTTGCACTTCTGCAACTACCAATCTTCTGTATACCTGTGTTACAATCTGGCTTGTCTATGTATCATGTCTGTACCTTTTGTATTGTATTGTATTGTATTGTATTGCATTGTATTGTATTGTATTGTATTGTATTGTATTGCATCTCTGACTTGAAACCTTTGTAAAAGAGCCTATTTTGCTTAAAGGTTATAATCCAAATCAGAAATACATAAATAAATAAAATGTTGATGATACGCAGCTCTACCTGTCCTTCACACCTGGAAGATCTGATGCCTTCGACGTGCTGAACAAGTGCCTGGCCGAGATCCGGGCTTGGACATCGTCAAACTAGTTGGGACTCAGCACAGGTAAGACCGAAGTATTGGTGGTGGAGCCAGGTCGAAAGGGTGATGTGGGGGCCTCTGGAGAGAGTCTAGGGCTTTTTATTGGCCAGACTGAACTAGAGGCCACCTCCAAGATTAAAAATGTTGCCGTTGTTATGGACAGTGGACTAACACGTGACTCTCAGGTGTCAGCCATTGTCCATGTCAATTTGTACCATTTCACAACATCGCCTAAATTAAGTCCCTTGTCCCTGCTGAAGACGTGGCCACCCTAATACACGTGTTTGTCACCACCAGGCTTGACTACTGTAATTCCCTTTACCTCAGGGTCAGTGGAAGTGCATTGAGGCGCCTGCAGCAGCTGCAGAATGCTGCAGCCCGACTATTGACGGGTCTACCAAAATCCTGTCATATAACACTGGTCCCGCATGAACTGCACTACTGCTGGTGCATTGGTGCACCTTCTTTAAAATAAGCCTTTTGACCTACACGACCCTACATGGGTTGGGTCTGGGTTATCAGAAAGAGGTCCTGCATCCCCACACCCCAGGTAGCTCCCTTAGGTCAGCTGGGGAGGCCTCCCTGGAGGTGCCCAGGATGAGATTAATATCATTGGGTGATCGGGCCTTTGATGCTGCTGCCCCAGTTCTTTGGAAGTCTCTTCTGGGCTACCTCCAGAAGGTGCCTTCACTGGAGAGCTTTAAAAGGGGTCTGAAAGCCTTTCTATTTCAAGCTGCCTTTGATCCATGATTAGCAGAATTATTTATACTTTTAGATATCTGTTTTGAGGAATTTTTTGCTACTGAGTTTACTGATTTGGCTAATCATGTGTTATGTCTATTGTTTGTTTATTTCTGTAAGGGCACCCTAAGCCTTCAGGGAAGGCTGCCCAAAATAAATAAAGTCTTCTACTACTACCACTTACCTCCTAGAACCTTCAACCCAGTCTCTGTGTGCCATAGGTTCCTGCCATCTACTGTATCTCTAAGGGCCTTGGCACAGCAGCCCTCTAGCTGACAATTTCCTACTACAGGCTCCTCTTATTCCCCAAGAACTCCATGACCACATCCCTTCCCCTAGTGTAGAGTAGTGCATTACACTGTATTTAGAGTATTAAGATTATCACTCTTTATAATCCCAAAGGCTCAGTAACCTACCTCTACTCTTCTGCTCCAGTTACTCTCAGCAACACTGTCCCAACCTATGGATTCCAGCACTCAACCAGCCTTATTTAACTAGCTTGCTAAAAGGAGCAGCAGAACCCAATCCAAATCAAGTATTAACTGTTTTGCAGACCTCACAGGGCCCAGAAGGGAACAGCTGTAGAATGTTGGCCAAACTGAATGCAGGTGCTGCATTAATGCCGCTGGCTCTGAACACTGTTGCACAGCAATCACTGCACTATGAATGGCATGCAGAAACTGAGTTATGATGGATTGTGCCTCTGTCTTGCTGGTCTTCACCAATGTGGAGACTTATATCTTCACCCTCTGTTTTGAATGTTTTTCTCCCTCTTCCCCTGTCTGGGGACCTCCTCAACAAAGAATTTGTTGAGCTTTGCATTTACAGTCTGCCTCCTCTCTCCCTCTGTAATTTTGGCTCCATCTGGAACACATACAAACATATGAAGAAGCCAGCAGAATAAAGCCATTCGGTCTTTCTAGTCTGCTGATATTGCAGGGTCCTCAGCTGAAAGAACTGCTGACATGATTAGGCAGATAACTAATTCCGGGAAGTTGCCTGCCTGATTAGCTAAATGAATCCATTTAAAAAAAATTTCTCTGATGATAAACACTTACATTTTATCTTAGAATGCCCGGCTCATACCTTCTGTGTACTAGCTGAGCGGCTGTCCAAGCACTGCAGCCCCACCCCGCAAATCAGCTTTTTGATGACGAGCGGTATGGGACCAGGCTACAGGCACTCTAAGTAGGGAGTAATATGCTAGAAATAGGATTGGGGAGTTGGGCTGTCTAACTGTACTAACATCATCTTTGCTGGCAGTTCTACATTTATGGAACTATGATGTATTAGCCCATAGCTGTAGAACTGCCAGCAAAGATGATGTTCAGTGGTAAACAAACTCCCCATCTATCGCATATACTCTACACATGGAAGTGCCTGCAGCCGGTCCCAACCACTTGTCATCAAAAGTTGATTTTCAGGAAGGGGCTGCAGCGCTTGGATGGTTGCTCAGCTTATACACAGAAGGAACAAACAAGACATTCTAAGGTAAAATTAAAGTGTTTATCATCACAGAAAATATTTCAAAACAGATTCATTTAGCTAAACAGGCAGGCAACTTCCCAGAACTAGTTGCCTGCCCAACATGTAAAATCGTGTCAGTGGCTCTTTAAGCTACTGACCCTGCCCCCCTCACCCACCAAAGCTCCTGTCCTTTCTGTCCATGTCTTCCTTGGCCTTATTTTCCCATTAACTCTAGCCCAGCCTCTTGAAGCTTTCCAGTGTCTTCAATTATACCACCTCTTCTGGCAGTGCATTCCACATAATTGCGTAGGCGTAGGCGTAGGCCTTCTCTGCTTTATTCTCTGGTGTTTAGGAATACCGCTTCATGAGAACCAGCCTCTAGAGCAGGCCAATCATACCAAAACTTGGGCTGGTGGTATAGCCTAGAGGTTAGAATAATGAGCTGTGAAGGAGCTTGATATATCCAGCAGATCTGGGGTTGAGTACCACAGCATCCACTTGTATACTGTGTGATCCTGAGCAAGTAATGTAACTTCCCCAGTGCTCCTGGACTGCCCCAGAAAACAGTCTTTGGGCCTAGTGGGCCTTACCCAGTTACCAAAAGAATTAAAAAAACAAATCTGTTCTTTCTCCTTGTCAGCTCCAGGATGAAACTGTTCTTCCTTCAAATATCCCATATCTTAAAACTTCAATAGGTCAGAGATCTTTTGCTTATGTTGCTGCAAAGAACTGGAATTCATTTCATTCAGAAATTCAGAATGCAAATATTTTTTATTAGAAACATAGAAACATAGAAGTTGACGGCAGATAAGGACCGCAAGGCCCATCCAGTCTGCCCATTTCTTTTTCTACCTTATAAATGTGCCATCGGCCTTTGCTCTGTCAGTGACCTATCTATTCATAGTCATTTGTATTGCTCCCTTATGCCTATCCCATGCCTGTTTGAAGCCCTGCACTGTATTCATAGCCACCACTTCTTGTAGTAATGCATTCCATGCATCTACCACCCTTTCTGTGAAAAAGAATTCTCCACATTTCCCCTTAATCGGCCTCCTCTAATCTCATGCTGTGTCCTCTTGTCCTGCTATTTTCTTATATTTAAACATGTTAGACTCTTTCACCTTGTTTATGCCCTTAAGGTGTTTAAATGTCTCGATCATATCACCTCTCTCCCTCCTTTGCTCAAGGGTATACATATTGAGCTCCGTTAATCTGTCCTCATATGTCTTCTGATGCAGTCCCTGTACCATTTTGGTTGCTCTTCTGGACTGCCTCAATTTGAGTTAATGTCCTTGTGAAGTGTGGCCTCAATACTGCAAGCAGTACTCCAG
This sequence comes from Neoceratodus forsteri, assembly GCA_016271365.2. Classification (NCBI taxonomy): domain Eukaryota; kingdom Metazoa; phylum Chordata; order Ceratodontiformes; family Ceratodontidae; genus Neoceratodus; species Neoceratodus forsteri. The sequence continues at coordinate 840,886,994 of CM028131.1, forward strand.
ATGGGGCCTAACCAATGTCTTGTACAGAGGGATTATTACCTCCCTCTTACGACTTGTGATACCCCTACTAATACACCCTAACACCCCCCTAGCCTTACCTACTGCTTTAGAGGTCTGCTTGGATGATTTTAGGTCATCAGTGATGATGATGCCCAAGTCTCTTTCTTCCTTTGTGACTGCTAGCAACTCCCCTCCCAGCCTATAAGTGGCTTCAGGGTTTCTCTTCCCTATGTGCATGATTTTGCACTTCTTTGCATTAAATCCCAGTTGCCACTCTTCTGACCATTCTGCTAGTTTATCCAGATCTCTTCTCATTCTGCCCACCCCATCTGGATCATCTACTCTGTTGCAGATCTTGGTGTCATCTGCAAACAGACAAGCCTTACCCTCTAGTCCATCTGCGAGGTCACTAATGAAGATGTTGAATAGGACTGGCCCCAGGACTGATCCCTGAGGTACCCCACTTGTGACTTGCATCTCTTCTGACTGTATACCATTTACCACCACTCTCTGTTTTCTGCAGTCAACCAGTTTGCACCCAGTTGACCAACTTCTGACCCACCCGAGCCTACCTAGCTTATTTATCAATCTTCTATGTGGAACAGTGTCAAAAGCTTTGCTGAAGTCAAGGTAGGCGACATCAACTGCTCCCCCTTGGTCCACCACTCTGGTTACCCAGTCAAAGAAATCTATGAGATTAGTTTGACAGGACCTTCCTTTTGTAAACCCATGCTGTCTTGGATCCTGTGCCCCTATGGATTCCAGGTGTTGCACTATCCTTATTGTTTTAAAACTTTGTATAAAGCACATTTAATGTCTGATTTTTGTTGTACATGTTATCAATAACTGTTATACATTGTATTGTATGTTTTGTATTTTGTTATCTTGTTGTACATTCTGGGTCATGACTGTAAAAGGGTCATATGGCCCAGTGTACTTACTCAGTTAACAACATTTAAATAAATAATTAAATAAATAAAATGCTGTATCTGAACACACAAAGTTTCTGTTTGCCAAGCCTTCAAGGGTCTTTTGTTGTACTTCTAGTCTTTTCTAACAATGCAGCACCTCTCCTACTGCTGTGGTAGGAACTCACTGATCTTTTTCTTTGCAGCAGCTTTTAGACATTTTTCCCTCAGCCCCTAGATTGATTAATCCCTTCTGAGGGGGTCAGATGACTGAAGAATCCTTATCTGTGGTTGGCTGTCTTTTTCTGGGCAAACTGCAATTCCCTCATACCCATAATGCAATTTGGGCTTCACTGCACACATTTCTTGGCACCTTGCATCCTGATTCACTGATTCGACAACCTCTAATCTCTTTCAAAAGTTCTGGGAGTTAGAGGTAGAAATGCATGGCCGCAGCCAAGTTTATTTACATTATTTACCTCACCACCGTCAGCTCTTGTTTCATGCAAAGTTGCACCCAGTGTGTGGTTCCAAAGGCCCTGGCTCTGCTGGGAGTTCTGGGACCAGATGACCTTCTTTTGCCATGGACAGCATGCTTTGCTTCAGTTCCATGCTATTCGGTCATGATCACAATCACCTGAGCACCACAAATGGTGCTGAAAAAGTCAGTTGCTCTTTCTCCTGCTTCTCGGACCTTCTTGCAGTACAAATCCTGGATTGTGGACCAAGTGAACAGTCATATTGTCAGTGTTCCTAATGGAGGGAGGGAGGGATCTGAGGAGCCCAGATAAGCCCGTCATGAGGAGACATTATCTCCTGTCACAGGTCCCCTCATGAAGATGCAGCATACACATGTGTTTTTTTGTTTATTGAAGTTAAGGTCTCTCATGCCAAACTCTTGACATCTTTATGAAGGCAAATATCCATAATGTCCTATGGACTGGCAACATAATAATTCTAGACTACAACCTTATACCTAGCAAAACAATACAGACAAGCACTTCAAGCAGAGAACTAAACCCCAGGTTTAGATTTGTTGTGTTTGTTTGTAAACCTGAGTATTAGTAAGTGAATTGGCTGGTTGCCACCAGAATGTCAGCCACATGTTTACATATGCAATGTATATATGTTTATTATATTTGTTTCATTCTGCTCACCTTGATTGCTGTATCTGGCACTGTTACGTGTATGATGATTACCTCCACTGTATACTAGCCTGATCTGTGCCAGTGTCTAGTTATTGGTTATGTATACTCACTGTTGTTCAATTGTTTGTGCCAGTTTTCTGGTCCGGGCCATGCCTGAAAAAGGTCCTTGTTCAGTGTACCAACCTGGTTAAGAAACACATAAATAAATAAATGGGAGAAAATCCATGCATGCTAATTCCAGGGGCAAACTAGTAATGATGTTTACCAGGTGGTGGCTCTCTGGGGCAGTATCTTCCTCTGAATACAGCGCACACAGTTCTTACAGTGCCATTCAACTGCACTGGCCATCCTAAGCCAGTAAACTAACCTTGTACCAAGTCAAACATTTTATTATAGCTTAGGTATCACATGGCTCTATGAAAAAAATTCATGATGATCTTCTCAGAGGTTGCATATCACTCATGTCCTCTTCAATGTCTTTATAAGCAACATTGCAGAGGGACTGGAAGGAAAAGTATGTCTTTTTGCAGATGACACAAAGATCTGCAACAGAGTTGATGCACAGGGTGGGGTGGAAAGGATGAGAAGGGACTTGGCAAGGTTAGAGGAATGGTCAAATGTATGGCAGCTTAGATTCAATGCTAAGAAGTGCAAGGTAATGCACCTGGGAAACAAAAACCCAGGGGAAGAGTACACAATGGGGGCTGAGATGCTAACAACAACAAAAATGGAAAGGGACCTGGGGGTAGTCATATCAGATGACCTAAAGGTGGACAAGCAATGTGAGAGGGCAGCAAGGAGGGTTGGGGAGATACTGGGATGCATAAGGAGAGGCATCACCAGTAGAAAACAGGAAGTTATTATCCCTCTGTACAGACAGCTGGTCAGACCCCATCTGGAGTATTGCGTGCAGTTCTGGAGACCCAATCTCCGTAAAGACATAGACAGGATGGAAGCTGTCCAGAGGAAGGCAACTAAAATGGTGCAGGGTCTGCACCAGAAGACATATGAAGAGAGACTTAAGGAGCTTAATATGTATAGCCTCGAGGAAAAGAGGGAGAGGAGGGACATGATAGAAACTTTCAAGTACCTCAAGAGAATCAACAAAGTCCAAGAGGGTAGCATCTTTCAAAACAAGAGGTGTGCAAGAACAAGGGGGCACAATTTGAAGATAGAGGGCGGTCGGCTCAGAGGTAATTTAAGGAAGTATTTTTTCACAGAGAGGGTTGTGGATGCATGGAATGGCCTTCCAGAGGAGGCTGTGGAGTCAAAAACAGTGGTGGAATTCAAGCATGCATGGGACAGTCATAAGGCAATTCTAAGGGGTGGGGACAGAAAGAAGTAGACTGCTGGTTAACTAGGATCTGCAGCTTATCCATTAGGTAGGGAAATGGGCAGACTGGGTGGGCCAAGCGGTCCTTATCTGCCGTCAAATTCTATGTTTCTATGTACTGCGTGATCTGCACTGGCTGCTGATTCAGTGGTGGATCACCTTTAAAGTAGGTTTATTGACTTACAAAGCCCTACACAGACTTGGTCCCAACTACTTGAAAGATCTTCTGATTCCCTACTCCCTGTGCAACAGCTCCATTTAGCCGAAGAAGGGTTACTGGAGATTCCGAGGGTAACTTTGAAATCTTCTGGGGCCCGTTCATTTATGTTTTTGGCCCCTACCCTCTGGAATTCTCTACCCCGTCAGCTTCAGGAATGCGCAACCGTGGTGGGTTTTAAACAGGCACTTAAAACTTTTCTGTGGGGTCAGGCTTACCAGTGAACTGTTGGTATCTGTAACTGTCATATTATATATTAAAGTAATAGTTTTTATGGAATAATATTTTATTATTGTAAAGCGCCTTGGTATTTGAAAGGCACTTAGAAATAAAGTTTTTTATTATTATTATTAAACTTGAAATGTAGCAACACCTGTTTCCTAGGAAATGAAGTGAAGTTCCTTATGGCTGGACAGAAGCCCAACCTTCATGGTCAACTTGCTCCATCACTAAGAAGGAGGTAGACATCCAGGTGAGTATGTAACACCTGGGACTCATCCAGCCCATTCTCAAGGGTGATCACAACTTCCCTCAAGCTAGAGTGATTTTGTTGAGCTTTTCTCAGGTCTGAACAGTTCAGCTGTGGCAATGACATGAAATACAACAGGCCTTGGGTGTGGCATCCTGAAAACCTCTGGTGTGGCAATGGCTTGATTGGTATTTGCAGGTGTCACTCTCTCAACATGCTTAAACTGTTAAAACATGAATTTCACTCCCAGTTCTGATACATGTTGCCAAAGATTCTCAGGTTGCTGTCCAGGGTGAGGGCACTGGGACTGGGTGTCTGCATCAATATTGTTTATTTATTATTTATTTGTTAGATTTTCAGAAATCACCTTTGAGCACAAGTGCTCTTTTCCAAAGATTCCACATCAGTTACAATACATTTCATGGTACAAGAATCTAGGTCATGTTGCACTTGGTCAAACAAATCATTCAGGAGACAAAACAGTTACAGTGAGAGCCTGGACAGGGCATAGTCATGTACTTACAAAAGTGCAACTAGAGAAAACTCTGCCAGGAGGAAACCTAGTAAGAATATTTAACTCCCCAAAAGGGGCTTGGTCTGAACAGCATCAATATAGAAGGCATCTCGGATAAAGGGGCCTTTACTGATATGTGGTTAGCAAGCTATAAGCAGCACCGAGATGGGCAGTCAGCCTGCAGTAATTAGATGCCATAGTTATCAGACATAACAACAGCATGACACCATTTTTACAAGTTCCTTTTTCGGGGATGATTTAAACTGTGGGATCTTGGGGAGGCACCATGTGGGTTCTGGTAGATCATTCATCCAGCAAGCAGCACAAACAGCAAAGGATAATTTCCTAAGGCTTGTTTTACAAAAGGGGATTTCAAGAGCTTATCTGGCCATACTCCTGGTTGAGTAGCTATTGTTCACCAGGCAGAGAATGTCACTGATTGCTGATGGGGTGAGTCCCAGCTGGGCTTTCCTTGCCAAGAGCCAAGTCTGATATTTCAGTCTTTCCTGTAGGGGGAGCTATCCAGTTTTGGAGTACAGTGAGCAGGTGTGCATTAGTCTATCCGCATTGCTTACAAAGCATCAGGCTTTGGCTTCATTGGGGACTGGGGTTCCACCTGGAGGGACACCAGCCTATACTGGCAGGATGGTCTGCATCTATCCAGGAAGGGAACAAGTCTTTTGAGCAATCGGTTTAAATGTTTAATTGGCAAGCTTTTAAACTAGTCAAAGGGGGAGGCACTGACAAGCAGCAGGAAAATCCCAGCCTCTCCCTACAAAACAGGGTACTAAATGAGAAAAAGACCGAGGTAGAATGGTCAGTGGGGGATGCTGCAACAGAAGGTAAAGCCATCAAAAAATGGAGAGCAATGAGTACTAATGCCCATAGTCTGGGTAACAAGCTTCCTGAATTAGTGGCCTTGATGGAGGAGGAACATCTGATATCGTGGCAGTCACAGAAACATGGTACACACAAAACCATGACTGGGACATAAACATACCAGGATACACTGTCTACAGGAGGGACAGGGAGGGTAAAAGAGAGGAGGAGTAGTTCTTTACATAAGGAAGGAATAAAAGCAACAGAACAAAAGGGTAAACAGGGAGGAGAAGAAGCACTGTGGGTAAATTTGGAGACAGGCAATGGCACCACAATACGCACAGGGGTTGTATACAGAATCCCTTCTCAGGGGGAGGAAATGGACAGGAAAATGATAGAAAGTATACTTAGAATGGCAGAAAAAGGGGAGATATTGCTGATGGGTGATCTGAATATGCCAAATGTTAACTGGAGTGCAGTTGCAGCTGCCACTTCGAAGAGTGCAGTTATTCTAGATGCCCTACAGGGGACATGCCTTAGACAACTAGTACTGGAGCCCACTCGAGAGGGAGCAATATTAGACTTGATTCTCTCAAATGGAGATGGAGAGAGGATCACAGATGTAGAAGTGGGTAGCCATCTGGGAACTAGAGACCATAGAACAGTGTGGTTCACAATAAACACAGCAATAGAGTCAAATCATACAAAGACAAAAGTACTGGACTTTAGGAGGGCTGACTTTGCCAAAATGGGTGAGCGTCTAAGGAATGCACTAGCAAATGGGCAGGAAGGAGGGGTGGAAGAACAATGGGGAATAATAAAAACTGCCAACACAGAGGTAACGAGCCTTTGTGTGAAGCAAATAAACAAAACAAGAAAATGTAAGAAATCACTATGGTTCTCAAAGGAAGTGGCAGTGAAGGTTCAAGAGAAAAAGAAAGCATTCAGAAAGTACAAGGAATCACAGAAGGAGCAGGACAGAGAACTGTATCAGTTAAAGCAAAAGGAGGCTGGGAAGGCAGTCAGAACAGCAAAGGCCCAAACCGAGGAAAAGATAGCGAACTCAGTTAAGAAGGGGATAAAACCTTTATAGGTACATCAGGAGCAAAGGAAGACCAAGGGAGGGATAGTAAGGCTTAATGAAGGGGAGGGAGGGTGGGCAGAGGGAGACTGTGAAAAGGCAGAGATACTAAACAAATATTTTTGCTCAGTATTTACAAATGAAGAGGGGGAGGTACATAAAACAAACAGTAGTAACACTCTGGATACAGAAGTTGATACCAGCCCATTTACAGAAGAAAGGGTTTTGAAAGAACTCTTAAAACTGAAGGTGGACAAAGCAATGGGGCCTGATGGGATTCATCCCAGAATTCTAAAAGAGCTAAGGGTAGAACTAGTGACACCACTGACTACCCTTTTAACAAATCATGGGAGGATGGGGTGGTACCCGAGGACTGGAGGAGGGCAGATGTGATTCCCTTCACAAAAGTGAAGCAAGGCAGAAGCAGGAAACTACAGACCTGTTAGTTTAACCTCAGTGATAGGGAAATAGATGAAATCACTTCTGAAGGAAAGAATTGTCGAGTATCTAGAGGCCAGAGGGGCACAGGACCCTAGGCAGCATGGATTCTACAACAGGAAGGTCATGCCAGACAAATCTGATAGATTTCTTTGACTGGGTGACCAAAGTAGTAGATCAGGAAGGGGCTGTGGACATGGCCTACCTAGACTTTAGCAAGGCATTTGACACAGTCCCACACAAAGATTAATATACAAGTTAGCCAGCCTGGGAGTGGGTCCCAAGATGACAGCCTGGGTAAAGAATTGGCTAAGAATAGGACACAGAGGTAATAATAAATGGAGTCCACTCAGAAGAAAGGAGGGTTACTAGTGGGGTACCGCAGAGGTTGATGTTAGGACCAGTCCTCTTCAACGCCTTTATAAGCACATTGTGGAAGGACTGAAAGGAAAAGTATGTCTATTTGCAGATGACACTAAGATCTGCAACAGAGTTGATGCACAGGGTGGGGTGGAAAGGATAAGAAAGGACTTGGCAAGGTTAGAGGAATGGTCAAATGTATGGCAGCTTAGATTCAATGCTAAGAAGTGCAAGGTAATGCACCTGGGAAACAAAAACCCAGGGGAAGAGTACACAATGGGGGCTGAGATACTAACAACAACAAAAATGGAAAGGGACCTGGGGGTAGTCATATCAGATGACCTAAAGGTGGGCAAGCAATGTGAGAGGGCAGCAAGGAGGGCTGGTGGGTTACTGGGATGCATAGGGAGAGGCATCACCAGTAGAAAACAGGAAGTTATTATCCCTCTGTACAGACAGCTGGTCAGACCCCATCTGGAGTACTGTGTGCAGTTCTGGAGACCCAGTCTCCACAAAGACATAGACAGGATGGAAGCTGTCCAGAGGAGGGCAACTAAAATGGTGCAGGGTCTACACCAGAAGACATATGAAGAGAGACTTAAGGAGCTTAATATGTATAGCCTCGAGGAAAGGAGGAGAGAGGGACATGATAGAAACTTTCAAGTACCTCAAGGGAATCAACAAAGTCCAAGAAGGTAGCATCTTTCAAAAAAAGAGGTGTGCAAGAACAAGAGGACACAATTTGAAGATAGAGGGGGGGTGGCTCAGAGGTAATTTAAGGAAGTATTTTTTCACAGAGAGGGTTGTGGATGCATGGAACGGCCTTCCGGAGGAGGTTGTGGAGTCAAAATCAGTGGTGGAATTCAAGCATGCATGCTACAGTCATAAGGCAATTCTAGGGTGTGGGGGTAAGAAGTAGGCTGCTGGTTAACTAGGATCTGCAGCTTATCCAGTAGGTAGGGAAATGGGCAGACTGGGTGGGCCAAGCGGTCCTTATCTGCCATCAAATTCTATGTTTATATGTTTCTATGTTTGTTTAGAACCAGGTGAATCCTGTTAAGGACTGTCTTGCCAGTTGCACCATAAATGTAGAGACCATAGTCAATGATGGGGAGTATTGTTCCAGAGACCACCAAATGTGTTGCATTAGTGGTTAGGTTCAGTTTTTGCTGATATAGCGCTCTGAGTTTTTGGTTGGTCTGCTGCCTTATGTTGTCAACATGTGTGGTAAATGAGAGGGTGTCAACCAAGGTGATACCCAGGTATTTGACAATGTCAACTTGTTCCAAAGCAGTTCTGCAGGCATTGAGGATGACCAATGGGGAAGCCTTCTTTTTGTACTGCTTCCCTGAGAACAGCATCATCTTGTTTTATTTTTGTAGTTTAGTACCAGTTTATTATAAAAAAATCAATCTTCTAGCATCTTGAAGTCACTTTGAAGATTGCCAGCTAAGTCTGATAGCTGTGAGCTACTGTTGTAGATTACTGCATCATTGGCATACAGTAGTGTTTGGGAATGAGGGCAGGCTTTGGGAAGGTTGTTGGTGAAAAGACAGAGGAGAAGAGGATCGAGTATTGTTCCCTGGGGACCCCAGCTGTGATCCTTTTGGCATTTGAGAGTGCCCCCTCAATCTTCACCCTCTGTGACATCCCTGAGAGATAGCAATTGAACCAAGAAAGGGTTTCAGCTGAGAGTCCTAATGTGGATAGCTTGTTCTGTAGCAGCTGATGGTTTTTACGGTTGAATGCTTTCATCAGGTCTATATACGTAGCTCCAACCAGGTGTCCTTTATCATGTGCGGTATGTATATTGTTGGTGTACTTAACCAATGCAGTACCAGTGCTATGGAGTTTTTGGAAGCCATGCTGCTGCTTGCAAAATAGGTTATATTTGTTCAGGTAGGAGACTAACTGATCAGAAACAATCCTCTCCAGAGCCTTGGACAGGAGGGAGAGGATTGAGATGGATCTGAAGTTGACTACATTGATGCGGTCACCACCTTTGTGGCCGGATGTGACAAAGGCAGCTTTCCAGTTTTCAGGGAACTGGGAGAATGACATATTAAATATTTTGGCAAGGGGAGTTGTTAGAATGTCCAGAACTTGGGCCAGTAGTTTCATATCCACCATATCTCCATCCATTCTTGTCTTACCCAGGACCTTTTTAGGTAGTTACTGGTGTCTTCTTCTGTTATTTTCTTAAAGTAAAACTTAGGAGGATCCCTTGCAGGGCCAGGAGGGTTGTTTTGCCCATCGCGTTCATCTTTTTTGCTACTTTGTGCCTGGTCCAGGGGGAGGAATGAGGTCAGATCTGTGAAGGCCTCCTTAAAGATATCTACTAGTTCTGTGGACTTGACAATGGTTTTCCCCTCTGAGTTGAGCATGGTGGGGGATTATTTGGGGTTGCTGTATAGTAGGTCTTTTAATCAATCCAAGAATTTCTTCCCGGTGCTCCATGTTTTTTCTAGTTTTTCTAAAAATCGGCTTTAGCTTTTCTGATATCATGGGTGCATTTTTTGCAGGCTGCTTTGTACTTTTGCATGTCAGCAGATAGGCCAGAGTCCTTAGTGTGGGACCAGGGATTGTCCCTGTCCTGAAATTGTTTTAGTAGTGCAGGGGTGATCAATTCTGCTGTGATTCCTTTAATTTTATGCTGTTTTTGAGGTGCAAATAAATCACATGTCACTGCAAACTGAGAAATGAAGTAATCCAGTGCAGTGTTGATATCTTGGATAGCATCTAGAAAGCTCCAGTCCACTTGGGGGTCAAGTAGGATTTGAATGATGCAGTTGAATCTTCATCTCTGTACCATCTTGTAAGCTGCAATTATAGGTGGTAAGGTTAACAATCACATATGTCCTGCAGCTTCCAGTTTTTATTGTGGTTAAAATAGTGAGTGGAATGTCATCTGTTCTTACTATGAAAACACCATACAAGTAATCTTAAAACCAGCCGACTGTTGCCTACCTCAGTGCAAGGAACTATATTTTATGCTCAGGATAGTTCTTCTCTAATATCATCAAGATGTGACTTGAAAAAGCTACAGGCCTTTGTCCTTCACTGTGCTCCTAGTATAGTATTGCACCCTCCTATTTAAGTTGGTATTGGTGGGAAGGGTGTTGATTTGGTGGGATCCACAAACGCTAGCACATGAGCATTACTGAAGCAATGAATAATCACTTGGAAGACAGATTTAAAGTTCTAGTCCCATTAGGCACTAAAAGGCTGTCTCACATGGTAGAACTCTTTCTGAGTCTTGGAATTTCCATTTTTTTTCTTCTTGTCACTAGATAGGCATCCCTAACTCAGATTCAACAAGGGTCAGACCGTTGTGGAAAAGCCCATCACAAAATATCTGAAATGCCCACAAAATCTAGGAAGTATTGTAATGCCTGTAAGTTATAAGAGTGAGGCCACTTGGCAAGGGCATCTACCTTGGCAGGATCAGTTCAGAGTGTGCCTTCTGGGAAAAAGTGCTTTAGGTACTTTAACAATGTTTGGTAAAACTGGCCCTTGGTGATGGACACTTTCTAGTTATACTCCTTTAACTTGTCCAAGACCTTCATGAGTTGAGCTTTATTCATCTCCAGGGTTTTTCCAAATACAGTTAAGTCTTCCAAGATGACCAGTATCTCCAGTCAATCAATGTCACAAACTGCCTTCTCTATTAGCCATTAGAAAATGGCTGGGGCCCAGGATATGTTCTGGACCACCCACTGGGTCCTCAAAGTCAGCCTCCCCACTGGGGTTGGTCTAATCCCTGAGATAATCTTCCATTATTTTTGTTGACTGGACTCCTGGGGGGATTCATTAGTCTTCTCCAGCAAGGAGCACAGAGCTGCTAGAAATGCTTAAGTTGACACCACTTCCCCACGGGGAACCTCAGCCTTGGTACCTTTATCTTTCCTAGTTTCTCTAGGCCTTCCAGTATTTCCATTGTGCTACTTTTTTCAGTCCCCTCTAGCATTTCTGTTACCTGAATAGCCTTCATCTGCCCACTAACTGCCCTCAACACTAATCCTCCAAGTCCTGATGAGCCATGGCTGATTGCACAACTAGGACTGGGAGACTACTGTTTTGCAGGGTCACAATTCATGGGACAGTCTGTATGGTGCATAAGAGATCCCAGAAGTACCTCCAAAGAATGCTGACCTCACTGTAGTACTATAAGGGATGTGCTAGCCTTCCAATGTCTGTATTAGGCCTTGGACCATCCAAGAGATGGGGTCAGGGTCCTGAATCTGGGTATCAAGGGTATTTTCAATTTCAATAAAATTTTTATTTGTAGAAAAATGTATAACATCAAATGATTTATTACATACAATTTATATATATATATTTATAAAATGGGCACAAAAAATTCTATATCCTGATTGGCTAATCAGCAGTCTTACCCGTGTCCTTATACAGCCATATCATGCCAACCTGCACTACATACCAACTGATAGCCCTGCCACACCTAGAAATCACTGAGCCCGCACTGCCCAAACCACTTTGCTAAACATTCGAACTATTGCAAAGCGGCAGTTACAGCGTGGCATTTCAAGCGCTACCAATACCTCAGAAAATGCCACAATGAAATCAGCAGATGCACGTGCTGCACGAATGTGTCCTCAAACTGAATCCACAGACCTGTCCTTCCATAGACTGTTTCACCTACCAGTTAATGACATTTAAAAACATATGGACAAACTTTTCAATACTACAGCAGACGAGCACAGCTAGCGGTCCAGACGATTTTCCAAACAAGTCTAAGCAGCATCTACGGTGGCTGGCAAGGGACACGCTCACTCTTAATGAGCAGCCGCTGGTTCTCAAAACAGCTTTTCTGTCCACTCCAAGGCACCCTTCAGGAAATGGGCATGTGGTTGCAATAATTGTAAATATACTGGCCATCAAAATCAGACACTGACTGTCAAAAACCGGCACATTGTTAAGCACCAGAGACACCCTATTATGACAGACAAAATCAAATGATGATGTGAAAGAGAACCTCAGCATTCTCCTTGTGTGTGTGTGTCTGTGTGTGTGTGTGTATGTATGTGTGTTTTTCTGTATGTGTGGGGGGGGGAACACCACCCTAAATGCCCTATAGTGCCTATCAAATGATTCAGAGATGCCCTCAATACAGGGACTATTTTACTCCTTCAGACATTAAAACCTCAAGTTTTAAAAAGTATGTACATTTTTTGTTACTTTTTTTTTCTTAAATACTACCTTAATAAGGCCCATTTTATAAGCAGAATAAGACACTCCGAGGTGTGGTTTATGGCTGATAAGAGCACTTCCCAGGTGCTAAAGGCACTTTCGTGTAACCTCATTGCGCGCAGGGGCGTGCTTTATCAGGCCATAAACCACACCGCCGTGTCTTTATTCTTTTTTTACATATATACACACACATATGCAGATATTGAATACAATTACATTTACATTAAAATTCATACATACATATATATTAAAGTGCATTCAACTGAGTGCTTTTCCAGGTTTTACAATTGCTGAAAAATTTTGCAACTCCATACATAATTTTTATCTTTTTGAACTGAAGGATATACAGTAAGAAATAATGTCTAGAGTTGAATATTGTGACGACAATAATGGTTCTGTCCATTTTTTTTTCTGTATTTTTCTTTACTTTTACATTCAAGGAGGTATGTAGAGATTCTATTTGCAATTTGGTAGAGCAGTTCCATTTTTCCTTCATCCCAAGAATATTATAATTATTTGAGTTATAGTGTTGTATCCCAAGTATAGCCAATCTCAATAGACAGAGTACATGTCTATGTTCATGATTTTCACAATGAACCAGATCATTTTCTAAACCCCAGTAGTTCTTTATATATGAGTATATACCATGCACATCGAGATCATGAATTCTGGACATATCTTCCTGCCTAGCCACATCTTGTAATCTGGATGTTATTTTTCTAACAGTATTGTCAATATTGCTTAAAGATCTAGCAGACCAAACATCATGGCAGCCCATTTTTTTAAAAGACAAATTTAATTTATTGAACCAGCAAATACCATGATTCTATCTGGATGTTGATTTTTGGTGTTCTAACAAACACATTTTTGGGAGGCAGTTGTCCGGTATTTTTATTATTCTCCCCAATAACTTATTAGCTCCAATAAAGATTATAGTTTTTATTCGGAGCATCTTTAAAAACTAGAAGGGTAATCCCTTGGTAAATTCACTGTAATTCTGATGAATGACTTCTGTATTGTACCAATGTTCGAAATATTAATATAAAGACCCCATATTTCACTTCCATAGAACAACTGACTAATGGTTTTTGCTTCAAAAGCTTTCTTCATTGCAACAAAAGAATTACCTGTAAACTTGTTAGCAAAGGTTCTTTTGGCACACACTGATTTGTAAATTATTTTTCACATCCCTTAGATGTTCCTTCCATAACATGTTGTGCACAATAGTTATACCTAAATGTTTATATTCTGTAACCATTTCAAATGTGTTTCCCTTAATAATCCAATGTTTGGAGGTTACTTTATTTTCCCCCAACATAACTGTTTCTGATTTGTCAACATTTATCTCCAAACCAAGACTGCCCAAGGATTGCATTATGTTTTCCATCCTCTTTTGGAGCTCCATAGGTTTTTGTGAGATAACTATCGGGGTCCTTTGCGTGCAATAGCAGTTGAATTTTTTCATTATTAATGGATGGTGCATAAGTATCTATAGTAGCATTATTTTTAATCAGCAGCTTGATATACAGATTGAACAATATGGGAGCGAGCAAGCATCCTTGCTTCACTCCTTTTTCTATGTAAATTTCCTTTGTTAGAGCACCGCCTTTTGTAAATCTGGTTTCAGCAGCAGTATTATGGTATAGCATTTTTAAGATTGCTAGTAAATGAGAATATATTCCAAGATTATCCTATCCACAGAGTGGACAGGTTGACTGAGTCAAATGCAGCTTTTATATCTATAAAACTAATATATAATTTTCCCTTTTTCCTGTTTACATACTTGTCAACCAAATAATTCAAGGTGAAAATTAGATCCAATGTGCTGAGTTCCTTTTTAAATCCACATTGGAATTAGGAGATTAAATTTTCCTCTTTGGACCATGTTGATAATCTATCCAGAATCAATCTGGTGAAAAATGTTAAAGACTATTGGTAACAGTGTAATCGGTCTATAGCACTTAGGGTCTTGCCTATCTCCTTTTTTAAAGAGAGGAACAATTATACCTCTCTTCCAGTTTTGTGGTAGAATAAGAAATTGACCTATAGCTGAGAATATCGGGGCAAGGACATGAGCCCAATACTTCAGATTATGCAGGAAGACCTCCTCTGGTAGACTATCTACACCTGCTGCTTTATTTCTCCTTTACCCTAATATTGCTGTTTTTACTTCATGAACTGTATATGAAAATATACCATCTAATCTTTGTTTTTACAGAATTTTCAACCACTAGAGGAATACCATCTTTGTTATCAACCCCGTATATTCTTGAAAAGTGACCTACCCATACATCTGCAGTAATCATACCCAGAGTGTTATAACATATATTGTTTTCATCTTGACCAAAGGCCACTAGTGACCAAAAAGTCTTAGAGTGGGATATTCAGAAGGGTTGCGCATGGCACAACATAGTTGCACCATCGCAACCTGATGAAACCCGGCACAATATTCAAAAGGGGAAAGTGCATGGCACAAATCGCGATGCACGGGTACATCAGTAATGTATGCAAGACAAGCAAGTCATGCATACCCCCAAGACATCCCATTCAGCCCATGCAGACTCAACCCCATACGGCTACCACATGCAGCTGTTCCAAAAATAAAGGAGAACCACCGGCCACCCACAGGTGAGCTGCCATATTGCAGGGCGCAACAAGGCAACTGACAGCTGTGGATGGCCATCTGAGCTCCGGTGGTACTCTCCGTTGGGTAGCACCCCCCCATGCCTGATCACGGGCATAAGTTTAGAAATATGTAACTCCTACATCCCTGGTGGTCCAGTGGACTGCTCACAGCCCGATCACAGGCATAAGTATAGATATATGTAACTCCTATATCTCTGGTGGTCCAGTGGACCACTTGCAGCTCAATCATGGGCAGATGTCTAAAACAAGATTAGATCCCATCCCTGGTGGTCTAAGCGGTACCCCTTCCCCACCCTCTGTGCCCGCCCACTTCCCCCTGGTCAATGGCGGTGGCAGCTCCCCACCCACAAGCCACCCAGCGTTTTCTGACTGACATGTACTGCTAGCTGTATGCCCATTGGTCAGCAGTGACCAATGGCGGCAGACTATACTGTACTACACAGTCCAGATATGTGAATGGATTCAGCTGGCGGCAGCTGGGTGGCTTGTGGTGGGGCTGCCACCCTCTGCTGACTGGGCAGGAGCAGAGTGGCAGGACTCAGTGGGAGGGTGGGAGGGGGCTACCGCTGGACCACCAGAGATGGGATCTAATCTTGTTTTAGACATCTGCCTGTGAGGGATCCACTGGACCACCAGGGATATAGCAGTTTCATACATATCTATACTTATGCCCGCGATCAGGCTGCAAGCGGTCCACTGGACCTCCAGGGATATGAGAGTTACATTCTCATACTTATGCCCGCGATCTGGCTGTGGGCACTTTGCCACTTGTGCAGGGGGCGTCGGTCCCCGATGGCTGCAGCCTGGCAGGGTGCCAGGCGCAAGTCACCAAGGATGGGCACACCTCCATGCAAATGGGGCCATAATGACATGCAAATGTCCCCATTTGCACCTTGCATGCATTATGGCCCCATTTGGATATGCATCTTTGAATGTAGTGGTTGATGCGCTAGTGTAACGGCACTTGTGCTAGCACATCCCCCTGCCCCTCTCTGGCTACTTGCGCTGGTGCAATGCCACTGTGCCATGCACAATGCGGGTGGCCACAGAGCGATATTCAACAGTGCTCAACCATGGCACAGCACCATTGAATATCACCCTGTCAGCGCCCTGGCACATCCCAGTTGTGCTGCATCCAAGCTTGCGCCACAGCCTGGTGCAGTCTGAATATCCCACCCTTAGTGTCCATTTTCTTAATGCAATCTTGCAGATTAGACAAGAGCCTATTATTATTTTTTTCCTTTTTCTCATTCATAAGCTTCCTGTATTCTTCTTTCAGATTTTTTAATGCTCCCAATACCAAGGGAATTGGATTCCTGGCCCTTAGTTTCCCTACTTGGTCTATTTGTTTTTTTAATTTGATACACTCAGTATTATACCATGGATTCTTTGCACCAATATTTACATTAGTTTTCCACCTTTTTTTGTTTCTAACTGTGCTGCAAACTGGCTCATAAAGATTTCAAATTCATTCATCATAGCCTCTGCCTCATCATAGGATATATTATTGTCTGCAATTAATCTATTTGGATATGTTTCTCTGATGATTTTATTAATCGCTTCTTTGGTATAGGGGGTCCAAATTATCTTGTTCCCATATTTCAGACATATATGCATGTCTAACTCTTTTTTGACCATTTTATTTCTACTTTCTTAAGTAAACATAGTCTTAAAACCACAATCAATGAGGAAGTGATCACTATCCCAGATTTTATTTACTCTAAAGTAATTCACTAGTACATAACTTATAGCTTCAGTTATACACAAGTTTATACACTGCCTTCCTTTGCTGTAGGGAAAGTATACTCTCCTTCCCAGTGCCCTCTGGTATGGCCATTTAATACCCTAAGGCCATGTTTTTCAAATATACAGTAGCTAATGCCTTTTAACCTCTTTGTGATATTGTTTTGTCTTTCAAGGGTCTCTCAGGGATATTAAGTGTATCATCCACCTGCCAGTCTGTTGAGTATTCCTCGACTAGGCATCCAATATGTGCATTAACTCCTGGGTATCTGGTTTTAATTGTCTCTAGAGATTCATCTGTGGTATTTAATACTCTTTCTGAATCCCTTTGTCTTAAGCCTGGTGTTATATAGATATTAAATAGCAGCCAAATTTCTTTGTTTCCTGATATTATAACATACATGAAGCACTCTTCATAGCTGCTGACCTCTAAAATGTTAAAGTTGAGTGACAAATTTATGAAAATCCCTAAACCACCCTTTAGCTACCCAAATTTGTTTGTTCTATATGCTGATGAAGTCCATGCTGTAAATCCTTCAATTAGATGTTCTTTTGCCTCTTCCATCCAAGTCTCTTGCACGAAAATTATGGAAACAATGTTTAACCACTTTAGACAATTCTTAAAAATAGTTTTAGTTTTAATCCAGCTATATACCAGCTCAAAAAGTTTATAAGGTTATCTTCTTTGCAATCAATACTTTGTCAATCTGATGTATCTGAAAGTGTTATTGAGCTGTTAGAACTAATAGTACTTAGTATGGTTTCCTCTACAGATAGAGGCTCATCGTCCAATATTGAGTCTTCAGCATCTAGAATAATACTTGTATTTATCCTTTGCCCTAATTGTTTTCTCCCTCTCCTTATTATTTGATTGGATACTTTTCCAGGGAATTCATGTTCCAGTTCTATTGGTTTCATAAATTCTATAATTCATGGCTGTTTACACACAGTTGCACAGTTAGTCCCTCTTTTGCTGGCATCTTCGTGTATTTGTGTGTTTGTGTTTACATCAGCACTTTCTTTAGAGGACTCTGAGATCATTGTAGAGTTTAAAATTATGTCAATATCTAGCAGATCAGCTTTGCTGGGTAGGACTTTTAGCCTTTTCTCCTGTTTTCTTTAGTACTATACATATCCATCCTTTATATGGTTGATTTTTATACCAGTATGATTACTTGACATCTTGCCAGCTTATTTTATTTTTTGTAATTGCTTTCAACAAATTATATGTTGCCAGCTTTAGGATATAATTATTCTCATTCTTAAACTCTGGTAGTCCCTTAATGAAAACTGTTGGGAGTAAGTCCCCTGATACTATTAGCAGGTATTTTTCAGCCTCAGAGGGTGTCACTGTTTTTTTTCCTGTGATGTTTTTTTCATTACGTATATTTGCAAAGGTAACTTGTTTCTCTTGACAAATTTTTTCAACTCCTTTATCTGTCATGTCCTGCTCTTTAGTTCCATGTTCTTTGTTATTCACTGAATTTCTCCCTTTATTATTCATGTGTGTTACTGGTTTTGTCCCAATCACCTCTACCTTCTCCTGTGAAATGTTAACTTTTTTATGCTTTATTTTTCTTTTTTTTATTAACATATGCCTTCTTAATTTGAAATTTCCTTTCATCTAATTCCTGCACTAGCAACTCTAGTTCTCTAATCTCTTTGTTAGTTATATTTTCTGTAACTACTTTTACTGACTTATTTTTCTTTACTTTCTTTTCTTCTGCCCATTCATTTCCCTTTTCTTGCCCTCTTACCTTCTTCCGAGTACTAGTAGTAAGCTGATTTCTGTTTTCCTGACCATCAGGGGAGTTTGCCTTACATGATTCTTGTACAGCTACAGGCGCCATGTCTTTTTTTCTTCATTAACAAAACAATCAATAAATGCTCTAAATAGAGTTACTATTTCCAAGAGCTGTGTATTACCAAATTGTATTTCTTTTTTTACATCAATCATTTGTTGGGTAATAGTAGGCATATTATTTACTCCAGATTGGTTTGTTTCTGCTTTATCAATATCATCAGTACTAGAAACTCTAGCATTTTCTACAGGCCTATTGACCTGTATTTGGGTTCCTTTCTCTTCTGTTTCATATCTAGACAGAGGGTCTAGGTCATGTTGTTTAATATATGGTGTAAGAAATTACTTATAATCATTAAGGAAAGATCCTTGATCTGTTAATTTTGTTTGTTGCTCTACTAAATGTATACCTTCTGAGATAGCAGCTGCTCTTGGAGATAGTATTACATTTCTTAATGAATTCCCAGCTTCTATCCCCTTGTCTTTATACAAGACATGTATTACATCCTTCTCATTTTCCCCTTTGCTTCTATTATTGCTTTGATTATTATCTGCAAGGTCAGATAAATGTAATTCAGTCAGTGACATGTGTCAAGTTTATCATTTGTTTAGGCGTATCCTTTCTTTCCATTGTTTGTGTGGTAAAATGGGGCTCTTTTCAGCTTTTAATTCTTTTCAGTAAATGGTGGAATGATGATGTCCCTATATTACAATTTTTAGTTGGAGAAGAGGTTAAACAGGGGTTAACAATTTTTTATGAGAAAACAGACTTTTGAGGCCTGCACCTGGGAGCTGTGCTTGGCAAAAGCAAGTAAAATGAAAAGAGTTAAATGCCAGCACAAGCTACTCACAACCATGTCCACAAACTGTAGAGTCATAGGAATAACATACCAACCATATAGTGCCATTAAATACTGTGTGTTTTTAAAGTGACAGTGCACAATTACATATATCTTATACTACCACATTTATAAACTTCTATTAAAAATATTTCAAATTCTTATCACCTGTAATGCAAATAGTATTACAAACAGATATTTCTTGTGGTTATTACTATTCACTATTGCTAAAAAATAGTTTGAAACTTTGCTGTTTAACCATTTTAGTTTTAGTTTTACCACTATTATTTTGTACACCAGTGTCCTCCTCCAATTTTGGGGGGGATCCACTTTGCATTCAAGTGTTAGCAGAAGTATCTATAAAAATAAACAAGAAATGTAAATTAACACATATATCTTGCAATTAATGTTCTTTTTATACAGTGATCATACATCATACTCTGAAACTAATGCATTGCTAGAAAACAGGATACAAAAGAAAATAGGGTGGGGGTATGATTATTTCTTTAGAAATGGTTTAAGATCAGTCCTTTCATTTAGCGCTGGTCTCTCTGACCCTCCTGTAGCAAATATCCTATATTGTTCTCATTTTAAGAGGATGTTGTCATAATCCACCCCCCGGCGTTTTACGGGCTTTTCTATACCCAAAAATGACCAAATATGTTCTTTTGGGTTTGTCACTTCCCCCATATGGATTGCAAGTGCATTCTTTTGGTCACCACTCTTTATTGCTCTTAAATGTCCTCCCACTCTTTTCTTTAGTTTTCTTTTTGTTTTTCCTATATAGAAACATCCACATTTACAGGTGGCCATATAAATGACCCCTTCTGTTATGCAGGTAATAAACCCTCTTATTTTCATCTCCCTTTTTGTTTTGGGATTAATAAAATTCTTACTCTGCGTCAAGGACTTACAGAATTTACAGTTCTCACATTTAAAGCAGCCATCATGTTGCCTCAGTATCCACATCCTTGCTTGTTCTTGTTTGGGTTGTACAGAGTGTACTAGTTTATCTTTTAAACTTTTACCTTTTCTATGCACCATTCTAGGTCTCATATTATTAAGATCCTTCAAACCTGGATCCAGGCTCACCAAATGCCAATGTTTGTTAACAATATTCCCAGTCTCTTCTGATTGTGCATTATATGTACTTACAAAGTTTATTCTAAGGTCACCTTTCTCTCTTTTTTTTGCTTTTTTCTGAATGACCTCAGATCTTACCATCTTATCTACTTCTTCCCTTGCTCTAAGAATGGTAATTACAGAGTATTCTGTCTCATACAGTCTACATTCTAGTTCATTAACTCTATTCTCATATGTTTCCTGGGTGCTACAGTTTCTTTTCATTCTCAAGAATTGCCCTTTGGGGATACCTGCTATGGTGTGGCATGGATGACTGCTGTTTGCTTGCAAGAGTGTGTTTCTTTCTGTATTTTTTCTATACAGGTCTGTTTCTATCCCTTCTGATCCATCCTTTTTAATAATCAAGTCCAAAAAGTTAATTTGTGTGGAACTAAAAGACAATGAAAATCATAAATGTGTATTGCTCTGTTCCAGAAATTTAACACGGCTGAAGAGTTTATTCTCTGTGCCTGTCCAGATGGTAAAAATATCATACATAAAGCATCTATAGATTTCTATTTTGTCTCTGTATGGATTTTTCTCCCTATTTCTGATAATCTCATCTTTCCATTTACCTAAATATAGGTTTGCAAAGTCAGGGGCAAAT
Source organism: Neoceratodus forsteri (assembly GCA_016271365.2). Classification (NCBI taxonomy): domain Eukaryota; kingdom Metazoa; phylum Chordata; order Ceratodontiformes; family Ceratodontidae; genus Neoceratodus; species Neoceratodus forsteri. The sequence continues at coordinate 840,908,247 of CM028131.1, forward strand.
GTGGCCCCCATAGCTGTCCCTTTAACCTGTACATACTGCTCATCTGTAAAGAAAAAGGTGTTAGACATCAATACATATTTTGCCATATTCACTAACATTTCTGTAGGTGGATCTTTCTCATTTCTTTTATCCAAATAATATCCTAAGGCTTCAAGTCCCCCTTCGCGAGGTACGTTAGAATATAAAGACTCAACATCCAGTGTAACAACAAACTTTCTGGGCTATGGGTTTTATATGATAGTCAATAAATTGTGACAATGGCTCAGTTAAAGAGCCATTTCCTGACACAATGGGGTGGCCTGGGGGATTTATGAGGCATTTATGTACTTTAGGGAGAATTTAGAAATAAGCTCTCATAGGATTCTGTACATTCAAAAATGAAAATGTATCTTCAGTTATCCACCCTTTCTCTTTTATTTCCATAAGATAGTTATCAGTTTTCTTTTTTATATTCTGGTGTAGGGTCTAATGGTTCTTTCTTATATGAAGAAGCCAGCAGAAGAAGACCATTTGGTCTAGTAAGTCTGCTCGTATTGCAGGGTCCACAGCTTGAGTTAATGTCCTTTCCTTCCCTCCCTACTCCTCCCATCCTCCCTACCCAAGATTCTTACCTTCCCCCATGCCTATCCCAGCTTCTCTTACAGCTGCCCACCATCTTCAATGAAATGACCTCTTCTGGCAGTGCATTCCAAGTGTCCTCCACCCTCTCTGTGAAGAAGTGCTTCCTGACCTCCTTCCTAAACCTTCCACCCTCCAGCTTAAGACTGTGCCTCCTTGCAATATGGTTGCCACTCAGCTTAAAGAGACTCTCCTTATCAACCCTATTTATCCCTTTCAAGCACTTGAATGTCCCAATCATGTCTCCTCTCTCTCTCACGTCTTCTAGGGAGTACATATTCAGTGCCCTCAACCTCTCCTCATAAGCCTTGCCCTGCTGACCAGCTATCATCTTTGTAGCCCTCCTCTGTACCTTCTCCAACAGGTTAATGTCCTTTTTGAAATAAAACACTTTTTTATAAAACACTGTATTACTCAGTTGCCTATGTACCTCTAATTGATATTTGCATGTGTCCATCATAACAATAGAACCACCCTTGTCTGCTTTATTTATGGTTATATTTTTATCTTTGTCTAATTCATTAATGGCAATTCTTTCTGCTGCAGTTAAATTGTTTGAACCATTATTACCCCTATCTTGCAGACTTCTGCCCAGATCCAACAAATCCCTTTCACAACTTCTGACAAAAGTTTGTAGAGCTGGGGTAAGTGGTGGACAGAAGGTGGATGGTGGTTTAAATTTATAAATGTTCATTTCATCAGTGTCCCCAGGTATCATGGTCTCTCTTACCCCTTGAGCAGTGGTGTTATCTTCTTCTCTTCTTTTCAAGAAAGATCGCAGTCCAAGGTTCCTTGTCAATTTATGACAATCCACTATTGTGTCAAATAGGTCAAATCTCTGCTGTGGAATGAAAGATAGACCCTTATTAAGGAGCCCTATTTCTGCATTGGACAAGTTTCTGGATGAAATGTTAATTACATTATTTATTGCTGTCCTCTTTTCATGTTGCCTCTCAAATTCCAACCTCTTCTCCCTCTGTTCCAGTGGTTGCTGCCTCCTCCTCCTCCTCTTCCTGCCCCCCAATCCATTTTTTGGGGTCTGATTGTAATTTAAACATTGGCTCCATCTCAGGCCTTCTGGTGTCCTCCCTTGGTCTGACTCCACAGTATATTTCTCTTCTCCTAGATAGGTATCTTCCAAGCTGCTTAATTCTTCCCTTTGTCTTTTATCTTATTTATTATTTAGAATGGGTCTAGTAGGTGTACTTTCCTGTGCTCTTGGACTTGGGCTAAATCTTACTTTTGTGCCCCATTCAAATATATTGCCAGTTAAATAATAATTAGTATCTCGTTCAAACTTGGATTTTTTAATATCTTGAATTTTTTTCTCATATTTCATTAAACTCAGTTTGAAATTCTGGCAAAATTCATCATATAGTGGATGATCACTGTACTTGTTCAAAGCTACTTCTTTTATTTTTATTTCTTCTTCTGTTTCTATTTGTATTACTGCATTTTCTTTAAGGATAAGTTCCAGGTATTGTTTACTGGCCTCGTGGCTTTTTCTCTGCCACTTCTCAAAAAAACCTTCCCGTTGCAAACCAAACAAGGGTTTGTTTAACACTCTTAACCCTCGTGGTGCACGTTCTACTTCTAGATAGGCTTTTAAGGAGATCTTTTCCCAATGCAGTCTCTTAGCTCTAAACGCTACCCTTTCAAATTGTTGAAATACTTGTTTGATATTGGTAGGTATTACCTCATGGTTCTGAGTCTTCTTCAATAACTCGGCAAAGGTATATGTTCCTGTCTCAGAATTATTGAAGATTGAATCCTTAAAGGAGGGGTCTTCAATTGTGTCCAGACCGTGAGTGCTTTCAGCTCTCCGAGGTGCATCTTTTTCAATACCGGATGCCATTTAGCTTGCTCGCTCACTTCTCGTGAATTTTTCACAGTGTTTGTCCACAGATCAGGTCTATAAGCATAGTATTAATTACGCACTCTGCAATTGTTGGTTTTTCTATGCGGCTGCTCTTTTTTCCTGTTACCCATGCAAAATGGCCTCTGTGACACGTAAATGAGAAAACAGAGTTTTGAGGCCTGCATCTGGGAGCTGTGCTTGGCAAAAGCAAGTAAAATGAAAAGAGTTAAATGCCAGCACAAGCTACTCACAACCATGTCCACAAACTGTGTAGAGCTATTGATTTTACTACAAGCAGAGAAAACATTTTTTACAACCTTTTTATTACCCCTTAATTCAATATGGTTCGAGGAAGGTTGCAAAAATTGTGTGATTTTAGTAACCTCATTTTTTGCTTCATTGTTTTTTAAATCTGTCTCTTTATTTGTACCTTTGTTGTTATTCAGTCTTTTTTTACTGTATGTTTTAACATCTTTCTTTATCAAGTTGCTTGGTATAGATATTTTGAGATATAAGGATTGTAAAACTAGAATAAATATCCAACAGGTTTAGACCAAGCAGCTTTAGCGCAAGGCTAACTAAGGTGCAAGTGCATCCAATTAGATACAGTTCTGTACTATTAAAAATAGTCAGAGGGAATAAGGATATAACCAAGTCTCTAAAAAAATCAGAGTTAAGAAGGTGAGTATCTAACAGACTTAATGATTTACTCTGGCCTGATGGCCTTAACACTATATTACCAGATACAGAAAATCGTAGAAAACAATTAGGGTACAAATGCACCCAAGTGTGTGCAATTATGTGCTAAAAGGAGAGCATGAGGTCTTTCCTTTTACAGTCCCCTTAACATAGATACTATGAAACATAATATACCATATAAATCAGTTGTCCAAGAGAAGGCATCTTTTGCAAAATATTTTCATGCAAAGTTTTACTTAGCTCTTCTTTTATTTCCTTATGTTTTCCAATATAATCTGGGTCAGCCTCTTAGATACTTTGACTTCTTCCTTCACTTATTTCAGGCATTGGGTTATTAACTCTCTTAAAGTGGCTATCTGTTGTCTTTGGTTCTATTTTCTGTCTCTGAATATCAGAAAGCTCTTGGGCCCAGGTACAAGTACAGGAGTCATTTAGATCTAATGGCAGCCAATTGCTAGTCAGTATGGCTCTCTTTCCATTCACTAGAATATTAAAATGCAAGCAATGAGACTACATGAAGTTAAAAGAAAACCGCCATGCTGATTCTTAAGTTTCTATATAATCTCCCTATAGTTCACAGAATTCACTAAGACCACTGAGATTTTAGTTACACATAAATACACTCTACTTACGCTCCGTAATCTAAACTGGACTACTAAAATTGGGCGCAGGTAAAAATGATAAAAATAACTACACTTACTTTTCAGATTTAGTGCTAAACACCTTGCACGCAGTTAAAACTGCAGCAACTAAACTCCAGCCCTCTGCTTGCTTGCTTGCTTACTTTCAGCAACAGCAGCTCAGTTTGAGAAGCTGTATAGCAGATTTATGAAAAGAACAGGTTCTTGCGATAATGGTATACAAACTTCTAAATGCTAAATATGCAGTAAAAATTTAAGATGCCATCTCCCAAATGGACCATAAGTTGCACCGACTACATATGCCACTGCTTCCAGCTCAACTGACTGTTGCATCTGTTTGGGCTATCGGGCATGCGCCTTTTATCTCTATACCCCACGTGGCCTAATTAGCATATGGTGGGTTTTCAAAAAGCAAAATAAACTTCTACCCTTTTATCTTTGTATTTTAACTGAAATGCATATAATCAACAACACAAACATAAAAACAAACAAAGCATATGGAAATGGATAACAGTATCAGTATCAGTGAATGTGGGTAAAATAAAATACCAAACTAAAAACTAAATTAAACCCAAGAAAGGCCAAAAAGGAATTAGAATTGAATTGCAGAATCAACATGGCGGGTAGTAAACTGCCCATTTTTAAAGTTTAGATTATGGAACATAAGTAGAGTGTATTTATGTGTAACTAAAATCTCAATGATCTTAGTGAATTCTGTGAACTATAGGGAGAGTATATAGAAACTTGAGAATCAACACGGTGGTTTTCCCTTAACTTCACGCAGTTTCATTGCTTGCATTTTAATATTCTAGTGAATGGAAAGAGAGCCCTACTGACTAGCAATTGGCTGCCATTAGATCTAAATGACTGCCATACTTGTACCTGGGCCCAAGAGATGTCTGAATTGTTTTTTTGGGGGGAGCAATAGCTGTCTAAGTTCACTACATCATGGTTTTTGTTCTGGCTTGGTCTGGAGTCAGCGGTGCGGATTACAGGAGTGAATTGAAGGGCTCCGGTTTGAATTAACCGACTTCCAGAGGCAGTTTACTACCAGCCATGTCGATTCTGCAGTGAGAGGGCCGTCATGATGTGCAGGGGAAAATTGGACTATGGAAGTAAATTACAAGATCGGGACCATACTTCTGCTGACTCCGGAGTTGTTTTCATTACCTGCTGTGTGGAGTTTGCTGTACGAACACAGGCTGAACGAGCAGGGAAGTTACTGTCTAAATTATAATTCATCTGCCTCTGAAGTGTTGGCTGTAGTGTGACAGATATTTCCTAGATTCCCCTAAGGACCGAGCCTGGTGCAGTGGAAGGTCTGGAATTGTGTCAGGTGGGGGGGCTCCTCTACTGTGTTGGGGCTAATTTGGCTAGTTGCCCCCTACAACCTAGCGGGAATTGCCTGATGATTTTCCTGGGAGACGGAGAGTTTGTCAGGTTTTCCTAGGTATCCTGAGGGATGTGTTACATGGCCTGTCCCCTGGGAGGTTGTAGTTGGGGGTCATTGGAGGTCATCTGGCAGGGCCTGTGGGTGATTACACCTGGAGGGGGGCCCCCTAGGTTCCTGTTTTGTATAAATCTAGCCCTCTGCTGAATTAGGAATCTTCAGACTGTCAGACAAAGCCAGCAATGTGGCATGTGCATACTGGATGTGGATTGATTTTGTATTTTTATTATTAATAGCTTTACTTGGTCCTTCCATCAATCTTGTGGATTTAATCTTGGTATCGATTGAACTGCTTATCATTGTTGGTGGTTGCCTCAGGAGGGTTTAGGGGATCTGCATTGTTGGGCAGTGGTTGAACAGCGGGGGTAACTGGTGAGGCAGGAGGTGGGAGCTCCAATGCCTCCCGGAAGAACCCTGTTTGTCCCCGACTGCTCACAAAGAGCTGGCATTGCAGATCCTAGGCCTGAGTGAGACGTGCCCCCCCCCCGAAGAAGTTATTTCTCTTACTTGGATTATTTGGGATGATCTACTGATTACTGGAGGCTCTGAACATCTGGAAAGTGTCTCATAGATTTTGAGCACTGCAGTGGAAGTGACATTTCGTCATTGAATTTCTCTGTTTATTTCCATTTGACTATAATTTCTGTGAAGGCAGTGAGAGTGCTGGGCTGATTCAGTCTCCTTTACAGTGAGAGGATTAGGGGGCTGATTAGTCACTTTTGGACATATTTGTTTACATACTTTGAGAAGGCAGTGAGAGTGCTGTACTGTTTGAGTTTCTCTTATAATAAGAGAGTTTGGGGACTGATTAGTTGTTTTGGACATCTAAGAAGAGACAATCCCTTTTATAATCTGAGTGTAGTGAGAGTTGGTGATTTATTGGGAGGGTGGGTGTATTGGGGTGAATGAAGTGTTGGCTTTGTGGGTTTAAAATTGACACAGTAGTATTTTAGAGCTTCAAATATGTGCTGGGGTGGTAAGAGCTCAGTCAGGCGGTACTCCTTCTCAAGACTGAAGGATCTCTGTCCTTTTGAATGTCCTGCACTTCCTTTGGAAGTTTATAAAAATTGCTGAGTTTTTGGCATTGTAAGACAAAGGAGTGCGAGGAATAGGAGATCCTGGAACTCTTGTGGGGGATGGGAAAGGAGTGGGCAGATAGGGACAGTTAGAGCTAGGAGACGCCCTGGGGCAAAATGGATACAGGAGCTAGGTTCGCCTTGCCTTGTACCCATAGCCAATGGCACTGACTTGGTCAGGCAGTAGGTGGAGTCATCCTTGGAATCTTGTCCCTTTCGGTCGGTGTTAAGCAATGTTAGGTCCATTAGAAACAAGACTGCAGTGGTGGTGGATCTTGTTGCATCTGTGGACCTAGCTTGTATCACCGAGACCTGGCTAGATGAAATGCGGGCCCTATTTTGGGGTCTGCAATTCCAGACGGGTTCTCGGTGATTCACCACCCAAAAGTGGACCATAGAGGTGGAGGAGTTGCAGTCTGTTTTAGACAAGAACTTGACCTTAGGGAGGTGCCAGTTGGATGCACCAATTCCTTTGTGTGTATTGTGGGTGCAGGTGCAGATTTCAGGATCCCTCTCATTTATCATCCACCAGGTGATGAGAGGGAATTCCTTAGGGAGGTTGCAGACTTCATCACCGAGAGGGTATTGGAGTCCCCCCGATGGTTAATTCTGGGGGACTTCAATGCCTGGGTCAACGATGAACTCATGCACTTTGGACAAAACCTCCTCCAATTGATGTTTTCATTGGGCCTGACACGGGTTATTACCTCTGCAACTCATGAGTGGGAACACTCATTGGACTCATTGGCCTCCGATGTGGAGGTGGAGCTGACCATCATGTCCTAAGGTTTAGTTTCGCAGCCCCCCAAAAGAGGCCTGCCCCAAAGGAGATAGTACAGTTCCGTCCTTTAAGAGGAGTTACCTCAGAAGACCTAATGATGGAGCTGGACTTCTCAGGATTGCCAATGGATAGCACTGACCCAGGGCCCCTAGTACTAGCCTATAATAGGGCAATTGAGGGGGTCCTGGATGCCATTGCTCCATCCCATGTTTGTCCCTGTACCCTTCATCCAGAGGCTCCATGGTTTACTGGGGAGATCCGTAGGTTGAAGAGACAGAGTCGAAGATTGGAGAGACGCTGGTGGAAAACTCACCAGGAGATGGACAGGCTTAGACTGATGGATCATTATAAGATCTATCAGTTAGCAAGTTCCCATAAGAAGGCAGAGTTCCTGTCCAGGGAAATTGCTACAGTGAGGAATAGACCAGCCCAGCTCTTTCGGACTGTGGACAGGCTATGCAATCCAGCCTGTCTTCAAGCCAGTTGAACTTTGTCACAGTTACAGAGTGAGAAGTTTGTGATGTTCTTTGCTGATAAGATGTACACCATCAGGGATGAGATCAGCCAATGCCTCCCCATTGGGTCTTGCACTGATCACCCGTGTGGCACTAATACCCAATTAACTTGGTTCATCTTCAGTCAGCCGGCAGTCATGGATATTGTGAGGATCATCCAGACTTTGCATCCAACCTACTGTAGTCTGGATCCAGGCCCTATTCACCTACTGGTGAGTTGTGTAGAGATTATCAGCCCAATCCTTACTGGGATAGTGGTGGCATCATTCGAGAGAGGGATCTTTCCAGATCCCTTAAAGGAGGAAGTGGTACACCCCCTTTTGAAAAAACCCTCCCTTGATCCCAACTGCCCAGAAAACTACAGACCAGTCTCAAACCTTCCCTTTTTGGGGAAGGTTATTGAGAAGGTGGTCGCTTTGCAGCTGGAGGATCATTTAACCAGCCATAATATCTATGACCCTCTCCAGTCTGGCTTCAGGAAGCGGCATAGCACAGAGACGGCTCTTGTACAAGTAATGAATGATCTCCTGATGGTGAGAGATTAGAGAGCCCATTCCATCCTGGTTCTCCTTGATCTCTCAGCAGCATTTTACACCATAGATCATGGGATACTACTCAAATGCCTGTGGTTTATCTGTGGACTAAGAGGGGTGGTCCACAGTTGGTTCCAATCTTTCCTGCAGGATAGGACTCAGACAGTAGTATCAGGGATTTATTCCTCAGCCTCTCACTGCCTGCACTGTGGGGCAAGGGTGTAGACAGGCATACTCACGGTACACATTTGTGTACAGTTTTGTTGAGTACCTATCACAAACCATAAGCCACTCTGTTAATATTATCATTCTAATCTGTAGTATTTGGGTTAGTGTAGGCCACTGAGGAGTGTCCAATACATGTATAACCTCTTTAGAGAGTAGAGGAGCCATCTGACAGCAATCTGACTTGTTTGGAAGGGGGCGTCATTTGGAAAGGATGTGTGCATTTTTTAATTGGGGGGATGTAACTGTTGGAGATTGTGTACAAAATGGAAATTTCTGGCTACACTGCTGCAGTGGGGTGCCACAGTGTTCGGTGTTGTCCCCCATGTTATTTACGGTGTATATGCTCCCATTGGGGGACATTATAAGGCAGTATGGGTTGAGTTTTCATTCCTATGCTGATGACTCACAACTCTACATGTCTTTTGTGCCCGAGCAAGAGTCCAGTTCAAGTGCAGAGTTTAACAACTGCCTCCAAGAGATACAGAACTGGATGAGTATCAACTGGCTGAGGTTGAACACAGGAAAAACAGAGGTATTGGTCATGGAGCTGGGAATAAGGTTGTCAAGCTCATGGGTGGGAAAACCCTCAGGTTTATGTCTGGGGGGACCCTGCTTATAGCATCTGGCCAGGTGCATAAGCTTGGTGTTGTGTTTGACGAGGGTTTGACCCTGAGGGCACAGGTGTTGGCCATAGTCAAATCTTTCTTTTTCCATCTAAGGAACACAGCACGGGTGAAACACTTGGTTCCATCGGATGATCTTCCTACCCTGGTCCATGCCTTAATTGCCAGTCATCTTGATTACTACAATGCTCTTTATCTAGGGCTGCCAGGAGTGGACATCCACCGCTTGCAGCTGGTGCAAAATGCAGCAGCTAGGTTCTTGACTGGAAGCCCAAGATCCAGCCATATAACACCTGTGCTGCGCAAATTGCACTGGCTGCCTGCACAGTGGTGGATCACTTTTAAGGTCATATTGATGATCTATAAGACCCTACGTGGTGTGGGACCCCACTACCTGAAAGAGCTCCTGGTTCCTTACTGCCCCTCCCACTCCCTCCAATCCTCTGGTGAGGGATTGCTGGAGATTCCCAAGGTAACTATGAAAACATCTGGTGGAAGAGATTTTGCCTTTATGGCACCTACCCTGTGGAATTCTCTACCTTGCCAGATACGCAATAGCCTGATGGTAGAAGGATTTAAAACAGTTCTTAAGACCTTTTTATTTAAGCAAGCATTTTTAGAAATGCAAACTGTGTTTTAAATTGTTATGGATTTTAAATTTGTATGTAAATTTGTGTAAAGGTGCCCTGAGCTTTGGAAGGGCGCCTTGTATAAATAAATGTTTACTTACTTACTTACTTAGTGACCAGAGTGAGGGATAATAAGAAAACATTTTCCAGTTATATAGGTACACTGGAAGGCAGACAGCCAACTGTGGGGCCCCTAGAGACTAGTGAGGGTATTATCAAAAATGAGGTAGGTATAGCAACTAGACTTAATAACTACTTCCTGAGTGCCTATGAACTGAGGGACAAAACTGAGCATGATCAGAGTCTGGATTCAAATAAGTGCCCAGTATTTACCATCAAAGAAACTACAGAAATTATAACAAATTTAAAAATGAACAGTGCACCAGGACCAGATGGTATAACATCATCCTTTCTGAAGACATTAGTTAATGAACTAGCTGGACCCTTAACACAACTGTTTAATGTCTCCGTTATGGAAGGTAATATCTTAAAGAAATGGAGAACTGCTACAGTTACTCCCATATTTAAAGGTGGTAATAGGGCAGAGGTATGTAATTATAGGCCTATAAGCCTTACATCTATGATTGGTAAAATAATGGAGAAACGTCTTCAAAAACATATATTGGATCACGTGAATGTTACTGGTATCCTTGACACAATGCAGCATGGTTTTACAGAAGGGATGTCATGTTTATCAAATCTTATTAACTTTTTTTAAACCTTTTAGTGCAGCAATGGATAGAAACAGCCAGTGGATGTTGTATTCCTGGACTATTCTAAGGCTTTTGACAAGGTCTCACACTTTGTCCTATTGGGACAACTCAAAAAAATCAAGCTTCACATAAATACAACTAAATGGATAGAATCCTGGTTGAATCATAGGACACAAAAGGTGACTTTCAAGGGATATACATCAGACTGGAGTCCGGTCACAAGTGGGATTCCCCAGGGATCAACACTATTTAATATCATGCTATCCACTCTCCAGACAACTGGAAATATGTGGGTCAGAAAGTATGCAGATGATTGTAAACTTGAGGGATTAGTACAGACTACAGAAGATGCTGAAATATTACAACTAAACTTAAAACAAATTTACTATTTGGGCAAATGACAATAAAATGTTTTTCAACATGGAAAAAATGCAAAGTCATGCATATAGGCAAAAATAACCCCATGCATGTATACAAAATGGGTAACACAGTTCTTCAGTCTGTAAAGGAAGAAAAGGACCTGGGGGTACTTATCACTGATAATGTTTCCTTTGATAAACACACATTTGAGACAGTAAAGAAGTGTCATAAGATACTGGGATGTATTTTGGGAAATATTAAAAGTAGAGAAAGTGGAGTTATTATCCCATTGTATACTGCCCTGGTGAGACCACATTTGGAATACTGTGCACTGTTTTGTGCACCTCAAAACAAAAGATCACAAAAGTTAATAGAAAGAGTTCAGAGAAATGTTACAAGAAAGATACAGTCAACAAAGAAATTAGGATATAAGGACAAACTCTGGAATTTAATCTGTATTCAATGAAATATAGAAGGCTTAGAGGAGATCTCTGTCTTGTTTACAAAACTAAGAATGAACCATATCTGAGGGAAGCATTGGGACTGAAGTTGAACATGGGTATCACATCTACTAGGTCACATAAATATAAGTTACAGGGAGATAAAAATAAATCAGTCAAAAGAAGTAAATTGTATACACAAAGCGTGGTGACCAAATGGAATGAACTACCAAAGGAAATAGTAGGCAGTATAAATATGACAGTCTTTAAAAAGTATTTGGATGAATACACGGGTGATGAGAAATATGAATTCCATCTGTGAACAGGTGGCAAGTTCATAAAAGGCATTGGGTCACTGAAATTGAATTCCCCTCCTATGAACCTATGAACCACTTTTTTCCAGAACCCCTTACGGGCTACTCAGCCAAAATGTTAAAAGTACTTTAAAAAGTTTGTCAAAGTGCTTGTAGATTCTAAAATCGTTATCCAACAGTCCATCAAATTAAATCAGATTCAAAGTCTTTTTGAAGTTTTGTCCATATGACGAGAAGAAACCTTCACCTCCATCAAATGGTGCGTCCCTCCTCCTCCTCGGTGCTTAAACCATTCCGACCAGTCTTCCGTTACTACTTCAGGTCCCACCTCACTGCAGAGCTCCGGGCTCCAGAAGCCACCATTAGCAGGCCTTCCCCCACCAAGAAGAGAACAAAAGCACTGGGGGAGAGCAGCACATCCGAGTCTTCACAACAAGATAGACTGGAAAGAGGGCAAACAATGAGGTAACGATGGCATACCTTTTCTAAATAGTTTTAAAGCATTGCTGTCCTGTTTCTCTACCTTACTTCTCAGAGTAGAGAGCGCACAGTGAAAAAACTTGCCTCTGTTCTCATCAGCAGTCTTCCTTCTCTACACCCCTTAGCTACTCTCTGAGGTCAGGCTCCTGAATTTGGATATCATGGGTAAGAAAATGAATTAGTGATATGATGCCTCCACAGAGGGAAGACCTTTAAAGGAGAATGAAAGTTATTCTCGCACTGCAACCAAGTGTCAGGTGAGGTGCAAGCCAATTAGCCAACCACAATAGAACACAATTGCTGAGAAGGGCTGCATGCCAATTAGAGAGACACGCAGAGCCAAATTTCTGCAAATATAATCACTTATTCCACAATGGAAAAATAGTAGGTCAGGCAAGAAACTCCAAACCAGTTGCCCCTGCACTTTGACTGTTAGCTCTTTCTCAGGAGGTGGACCCGCCCCCTGAGGAAGAGCTAATGGGACTGATTATTAAATGATTATATTTGCAGAAATCTGGCTCTGCATATCTCGCTTCTAGGAGTGCAGCCCTTCTCAGCAATTAAGCCCTTTAAAGCACAACCTAGTACTCAGGATGTTACCCTGCACCCCAGGATACATAGACAGTGCAAATAAATAATAGTACACACAAGAGAAATGCAAACTTGGTGCACTTTTTTTGGCAAGTTTCAACAATTTTATCAAAAAAAATATTTTTCTTCAAGAAACACCGAGAGTGAGTGCGGTACCCATGCCTGATTGGACAGCCGTTTGTAATTACTCATGCTCCCTCATGAAGGGACTGGCATCTAAATATGGCAGAAGCCCAAATGAATACAAAAAAATGTGTATTAATAGTTCTCCTGAGTAAGTGTGGATTTGATGATTTGACTGTGTAAAGGTTGTTTAGGGATGGCAGGAGCAAGGCTCTGAGGAAGAGTGATAAGGGTTAAAGAGCCACTGATGCCTTAAGAAGAACTTTGAAAAACATAATATTTGGACACAAAGCAGTTAATATTTTTCATTAGCTCTGTATTTGTTTATCGACACTATTTATTGCTAAGGTAATATGCATGAAAACATAATAGTTGTTCCTCAGGATCTATCAGCTCCTATTGCGTATTCCCAACCAGATGACATAGTATGTTGCTTGTGACATCACAGTTATTCCCATGGCAGTAAACTGTGATGTCATAACAGAGCATTATAATTTCAAGTAGGTAATAAGCTATAGACAGAGATGAACCACAAGGGATAAAGATCTGGGGCCGTATTTTCAAACAGGGGCACAGGGTTTGCTTCCCAACCTGCGCCACAGGACTTTGAACTCTACAGTGCATCAACCCCCTTTGCTGCAACTGCACCCGAATTTTAAATCTCAGGTGCAGTTGTGATGATTTCCATGATTTATGGCAGCTTGCGCCAATGCTCTGGCACAAGCACCGATACATTGCCACCTGGGAGTGGTGCATGCTAACCACAAAACCATGGTCTAATGTGCGGCGATCATTGCAAAGGATTGAAAATCCCGATCACCAACAGGGGAATGCCGCAAGCTGCATGCATCACATGTTTGGCACACCAGGGGCTTGCAGCATCCCTGGAGCTTTGAAAATCCAGCCCTTTGTTTTTTGTGAGATTTTCTTTAGTAATAAATATTGGATAGAAGAAATCTATTTAAAATATATGAGATACAACTGAATTGTGTCTAAATAAAGTATTATTTACTTTCTGCTTCTCTGATCCACTTCTTCTAAATAATTGCTACACTAGCAGGAAATACTTCATTATTTTTGCTCTATCTCTAATTTCGGCCAAGGGTTAAAATGGTGTAACACAGTCACCCTTGGCAGTCTTAATTTTACACACACTATCTCTTTGTCCCTAAAAGCTAATCCTCTGTCTCAGTATACCACTAGCCTTCCTACCCAAGTCAAATAGTAACACTATGGCGAAGTATAGTCTGCTATGGGCACTCTTGTCATTTGTCCTTTTACTCAGCCTGGACACTGCCACATGGGCTCTCCCGTGTAACCAAATGGCAAAAGACTCCTCAGAGGCTTACCGCAATTATAGCTTCTCTAACTTGATTGCAGAGATAAAGCTTGATCTTCAACCTAACCCTATCCTCCTTGTTAGAGGCAGCATCTATTACCCTCTGCATGCCAGGAGGAAGCTGCCATGGAGGTGTGCTTTCACCCTAACCTGCAACTGTGTAAGGCTTTGGTTCCTAGCCATGATCATTATTCTGCTATCTGGGGGCATCAAACTAAATCCAGGTCCACCTATTTGTTTCTTTTCCCCAAAAGAGTTATCTGGCATGTCCAAGAAAGGATTATTAATTGCCCATATCAATAACAGAAGTCTTACCTATCACCATGCGGATCTCAAGGCCTGGGTGAAACTCTACAATCCTGATGTACTCTGTCTCACAGAAATCTTGGCTAAAACCCAGTATACCTGATGATGTATGCTCCTTGCCTAACTATTCCCTGTTCCGGTGGGATAGATCCTCATCCAAGCGTGGAGGTGGAGTGGCCCTATTCTTCAAAAACCACCTTAACATCTCTATTATCCCGGCATCTGCCTCTCCTGCAGTGTGCAAATTCATGCAGGCAACTATTGTATTGGGGGAAAAGAATCTTCATATTATCTGTGCCTATAATCCCCCTGCTGGGGAAATAGTAGGTCTTCAAGAACTCCTTGACATCACCTCCCAGACTGTAAATCATAATGAGGCTATCATCCTAGGTGATCTTAACCTCATTTGGTTAGGGTCAGCTCAAATATCCTTGCAATCACTCACACTTAGTTATAATTTTCACCAGTTGATCTCTGAAGCAACTAGAGCCACGTCATCCTATCAAATGTGTACACTCCTAGACTGGGTGATGGTTAACCATATGAAACATGTGTTGAAAGCAGGAATCCTTGCAGATGCACTAACAGACCACTCACCCACTTTTTGTATCCTATCTATGGTTGTGCCTCCATCTCCTCTAAGACTAATCACGTTTACAAATCTAGCTCATATTGACCAGGATGCATTTCTCTATGATGTCTCCAATATCGACTGGGCAGGTATCTATCAAACAAAGGATGTGGAGGTTGCTCTACAGATATTCATAAATGAATTTCTTACCATTCAATATAAACATGCCCCCAAGACTACTAGGAGGGTCAGAGGAAAACAGATGAGGTGGCTGCATAAAGACCTCCTTGCTAATCTGCGCCAGAGAGACAAGCTCTGGATTCGCTACAAACACACTGGCCTACAGTCAGATCTTATTGTCTATCATGAACTAAGGAACAGATGTAAGAGACAAGTTAGAGCTGCTAAAAGCAAATACTGCAAGGACCTTCTACAAAGCTCAACCTATGACCCGAGGAAATTCTGGGCCCACGTCAAAACATTTCTGGGTACCTCGCAGTCGGCCACTCCTGATGAAATAATCATAAATGTGGCACATTGTAATGACCCTAGGACCATCTCAAACAGTTTTAACAATCTTTTCTCTGATCTGTCACACAATACCTTGGCTTTACAACCTAGTGGATCGCACTCCAATCTACCTACCACACTACCATCAGACAACCATACTGCCCTATTGTATGATGCTCCTCCAGTGCCAACATTCTATTTCAAGGCTATATCAAGAGCAGAAGTTCTGAAATTACTAAGATCCATATCTGCCAATGCCAGCTCTGGTTCTGACTCACTGGAACCTCATCTTCTAAAGCTGGCTGCTCCACTCATTGCCTCTCCAATTGCCAGAATCTACACTTTATCTCTTATCCATAGCACTGTGCCAGACTTATGGAAATCTGCAAGAGTAATGCCTGTCTTTAAAAAAGGTGACCCTAAGGACATGGCCAATTACAGACCTATAGCAATTCTCTCTGTCATTAGCAAAATCCTAGAGAAAATAGTTGCATCACAGACCATTGACTACCTTACACGCTACAATCTCCTCTCAGACACCCAGCATGGTTTCAGAAAAGGTCACAGCACCACCATGGCTCTTCTTCAACTAACTACTGATATTCTGTCCAACATGGATTCTGGAAAGCTCACAGGTGCCATCTTCATTGACCTCACTAAGGCTTTTGACCTTGTATTGTAGACCACCCCCTGCCTCGCTCCACTCTCCATAAATTCCATTTCTCTAACCCTGTTGTGGACTGGTTCTGTAGCTACCTGTCAAACAGGTCACAAGCTGTCAAATTTAACTCCTCCCTGTCCAGCACATCTACTGTCAACCTTGGGGTCCCCCAGGGCTCTATCCTTGGGCCCCTTCTGTTCTCAATTTTTATTAACAATGCAGCTGAGGTCCTGGAATCTTGCTCAACTATTCTCTACATTGATGACCTGATCATCTATACTAGTTCTTCTAGTATTGCCTGTATAAACACATCACTTACTTCAGACTTTAATAAGGTCTTAGACTGGCTACTAGACCGTAAGCTTGTACTAAATGAAAAGAAAATGAAAGCCATGCTCCTAGGTTCCGCACCAAAGATTAAGGCCTGTTCTAGCTTGCTGGAGGTCCTTCACCCAGGAGGATTTCCTCTTGAAAATGTTACTTCCTTCAAATACCTTGTGATCCTGCTGGACCAGTCTCTGGATTTTAATCCTCACATTCAGTCCTCTTGCAAAGCTGTAAACTTGAAATGAGGAGTAGCTTACAAAATGAGCTACATGCTTACACCCTTGGCCAAATTAGCAATTGCCCGAGGTATTCTGCTTCCAACTCTTACTTATGGTGCCTCTAGTCTTACCTCTGCCCATAAAACTTCCCTACTAAAATGGGACATAACTTATAACAATAAATGCCTATTTTCCTCTTTGTAGCCTCGACTCAAACATCACTGCCTTCTTTATAAGGATCTGAATTGGATCTCCCCCTCTGCCAGTAGACAATACTACCTTGGATCACTAATGGACTCGATCATCCAGGAAAAAAACCCATCCCAGCTGGTGGCATTGCTGGTCCCTCAACCATCCTCTCATGGCCTGCAATCAGCTGACAAATCCTTGCTCTACGTTCCAAGATGTCGGACGACTAAAGACACAGGGGCCTTCCAATTCTCTGCTCCCAGGCTATGGAATGCCCTTCCACTCAACCTCTAGCTGTCTCAGTCTCGCTTTGGATTTAAAAGTGAATATCGTCGTTATCTATCCTTAGGTGATGCTTGTACATGCTTTGACCCAACCTGAAGCTCCTGAGACTTACCAGTAAAGTCACCCCAGCTCTAATCCAGCTTCAAGACTGTCTCCTCTTCCCTTCCCCATATTTTTCCTTCTCTTTGTAAATAACTTCTTGACTACTAGCTCTCTTCCTTCTCGAACCTTGTTGCTGACCATCCACTGTTGTTTTGCCAGTTACCACCCCTGACCTTCCTTCTGTCAGGCTTTCTTGTTATGTTTGAACATTCCTCACATTTCTCTCTATACAACCTTGCTATCTTATTAACCCTTTCACTCCACAGGTCGGGTCCGTGGTTTCTGCACTTATTATATATCATACTGCCATTATCTGTATAATGCTTGCCATTATTTTTTGTTGTTTCTACCCATTGTATTTTTGTAGCACTGCTGTACTGTTCTTCTATTTGTATTATTGTACCCATGTTGCTATTGTTCAACTGTTCTCTTTTTGTTGTACTCTCCCAGGTCATGCCTGAAAATAGTAATTTAATGGCTAGTGCACCTACCCGGTTAACAAAAACTAAATAAATAAATAAATAAAATTATGTTTTCCAAAGTTTTCCCAACAGCATCAGCTGCTACTTAACAAAAACAGTGAATAATAGAAGCAGTTATGCAATCACAGCAATCCCTCAACCCAGTCCACCCATCAGTCTCACAATGGGCCTATGTACGAACATACAGGAACTGCACCTATAAGCATTGTAGCAGCAGTGCCCATCTATGCACCATGCAGGCATGCTGAGCTATACATTATGCACAAACACACACACAGGAAAGTTGGACATATGGGAGGGGCACACAGACATGCATAGGGCTATGTGGAGTAAATCCTAGGTGGGTCTACAGTATGCAGCCATGCCCCTTGACCCTGCAATACACAGACATCTGCACTGCACTGTGCACATTCATGGAAGTGAAGGCCATACTGGACACTGAGGGGCATACAGTGTCTGAGGACAGCAGGAAAGGGGCACCACCTGGAGTACCCAGACCACCACTGGTACCCAATGGCACAAAACCTAGAGTCACAGAGATGCAGAGACATGGCCCGATAGGTGGTGCCAGACAGACATAGTCTTGCAACTTTTATTTATTTAGTTTTTGTTGGCCAGGAAAGGAGGATTAGATAAGTATGCCTGTTTCCAGCCTTGTCCTGGGGAAGGGGGATACAGATGGGTGCCAACCGACATTGAACCAGATTAAGCTGTTGGTGGCATTTTTAGTGAATGGAGGAAATTACTCTTCCTGAGGGGGAGTCTCTGTCCGCTGGTCTGTCATGGCTGTCAACTGCCAGACTGGAATGACCACTGGTGCACCTGCAGAGGAGTGTATCTCCCTCCCTGGAGGTCCAGCTGAGGAGATCAAAGAAAACACAGTACATACAATACCAGAGGAATTTATACTCACTAACAAAGAACTGGAGGAAGACTTCATTTCAGCAGAACAAAAACTTCAGTAGGATTTAGAGGAAAAGAAAAAACACTTGCATGGCATGCTAACAGCAGTGGAGTTAAAATACTTTCAGGACAAAACACAACTAGAGGAGGAAAGAAAAATGGCGACATGGGAGCCCTACTAATGGACCAGGAAAGAAACTTCAAAACCCAGTCCTGTTTTTCAAATTTGGGCCCAAAATGACTTCCACCCATTTCAAATCAACCGAGAGACTCTACTGCAGAAGAAGCTGTTGAAAGAACACCAGGAGTGGCTCTTACTGCAGAAGGATGTATCCAAATGGAATCTGGAGACTGGATTCCCAACCCTGAGATTCCATTACCAGGCACAAGCTCTAAGACTTTTCTGACAGAGACAACAGGTCCCAAGCAATGCTATTGCTCAAAATGAGAGACAGAGCAAACTGACAACTCTCAAGAACTGTCAAACAAAAAAAATCACTACATGCAACACTGCAACCGGACCTCCCACAAACAGGTACTTACTCTAATGATACAAATACTGTGCATACTGATACTTACCAAATAAGTAGCATTATAAACCCTCACGAAGAACAGATGATTACTGACAGCCAAATGGCAACAATGCCTGACCATTCAAATAATTTTGAAAATGGGACACAGATAAAACTAGAGACTCCCAACCCCGACAGCAAGCAAGTTTTGCCAGGTTGTTCCACTGCCCCCAGAATAAGTTAAAAGATGGCATGCTGTGAGGCTTAGATACAAAAGAGGGTTGGAAGTCCCACTGGACCGGACTTTTGTGGGAAAATTTCTAATCAAACAATCCTTACAGTTCTCCCTACCTGATGTTTTTGCATTCATACATGCTCCTGGAGAAGAAACTACTGATATTAGTTTCAGGTCTGCTTTTCTACAGGAAAAATTCTGGACTCAGTATTAGCAGGTGTCGGACACTCAAGTATAGACTAATTTTACTGCTATACCCCCTGTCAAAACCTACCATTAAAACTATATCTATTCTTTTCAGGAATGAGGAGGTAAATGTTAAAAAACATGGATTATCTGAACCAATAGTAGATAGTGAGGGTTTCTGGATGGGAGGGCAGAGACTCAAGGTACAACTTAGGCACACTGAAGCAGGTATCCAACATCTCCCCAGTCGTTTTTTTCTAGGCATGGATAGAGGGATATTATTCTATCCTGGACAGTCCAAATCATGTTATAAGTGTGGTTCTCCAAGACATCTTAGTAGCAGTTGTGACAAGATAAAATGCACTATGTGTGGCACACTAGGTCACTCAGGTATTCACTGCACTTTTACCCCCGCAGCAATTTGTGTGAAAAAGAGGGTCATATGTTCACCTCCTGCCCCATGGCATCTCACAACACCTCTGATGCAGATTTTGCAGAACGTGATTTCTCTGTGAACAAGGCCATTAATAGAACACCCCACAACCCTGACAATAGAAAAAAGACTACTTCAGAAACCCCAACAAACAACACTCATCCTTACCAAGCCACCAAGGAGACCCCTGACCAAGGCTCCACTACTAGTGAAACCATCCCAAATCATACAGTGACTGACATTTCTCACACAGAAACAGCCCATCCACCTATGACACAGCAAGACCCAAATTACAGTCACACTATGCCCCCCCCCCCACACACACACACATAAAAAGTTCATATGGTACAGAAAGGGAAAGGGAAAGGGGAAAAATAACAAATCTAATGTACAACAACACTTAGTACCATTAGAGAATAAATCTGAAGCTCTGCAATGAGGGGCATAAAAATGGAGGACACCTTGTGCCAGACTGAACATTCCTCAGATAATGAGGAAGCACACACATCCACAATACAGACAAAAAAGAAATGATGGGAACATGATATGGTATGAAAATAATACAAATGAAGTAAGCTCCCCCTACCCACAATAGGAATGGATATCCGATTAGAATTAGCCTGAGCCTTCCTGAATATGAGTAGCATTAAAGCAGAGAAAAACAGGAAATCAACTTTTGCCATGTTTGAACACTACAAGTTTGAAATATTTTTTTTCCCAAGACACCAGACTACACATGATAGGGGAAGCTAAAAAAACTTCTAGAGAATGGATATGGGGAACATCTTACTGATCACTGGGGGAAGATACATGTAATGCAGTGAGAATATGTATAAATCATACAGAAGCAAAAGTATTGAA
The DNA here is from genome assembly GCA_016271365.2 of Neoceratodus forsteri. Taxonomy (NCBI): domain Eukaryota; kingdom Metazoa; phylum Chordata; order Ceratodontiformes; family Ceratodontidae; genus Neoceratodus; species Neoceratodus forsteri. Next base: position 840,929,039 of record CM028131.1, read on the forward strand.
AGTAATAGACATACATCCAGTTAAAGCTCTTTTAATTGACATCCTACTTTTCAACCAAGTTTTTCATTTAGTGAATATCTACACTCCACAGACCAACGCCTCATGCATAGAACTACTTAAAACTATCCAACCATACTTCTACACAACTAAAACTGCATTATTTGGAGGAGACTTTAGCTGTGGTATACTTAGATCAGACAGATGTGTAGACAAAACATTTTGTAATGTTTCCTTTTAAAAAAAAACTACTTTCTCAAACACAATAAATAGACACACAAGCATCAAATATGTCCTTCCCTCAACACACATACCATAATGGTAAACAATCTACCCACATTGGTTATTAGTTTGTGACTGCAACAACCCCCATTAAACAAAGACTTAAATGGTGGCCACCTCTGACCATAGCTGAATTAGCATATATCTCTCGAACTGTGCCAAAGTCTCAGCAGGCAAAGGTTTGTGGAGACTAAACACTAACATGCTCCAAAATTAAAGCAATTTAGAAGAACTCCAATATCTAGTACTAGCAAGAAAATCCATTCTCTTCCTATATGACTCCCCCTTCAATGGTAGGAAGACACTAAAGTGAACTTCAGAAAATGTTTTAAAACTTTATCAAGAGACCAGAACAGGACAAAGCAACAGAAATATATGGAACTAAGGTAAATATTACAGCACTTACAGTCTCAGCAGTCGCAAGGAGTAAAAATCTTTCAAACAAAATACTTACAATAAAAGAGGAAATGAAAATATACCAATGTCATAGATTCAAAACCCTAGAACTGGAACAAAAGTTTGGTGCCCAGAAAAAATCCTCCTACGTGAATCTTTTCGAAAACTGTAAAGCTAGAATACTAAAAAATGTATAAGTACTCTGAAAACAAATATAGGGTCCACAGTCTCTGACAGAACAAATCTATTGCAGGAAATAGATAAGCATGTGCAACAGATGTTTGGAACAGAAGTTACAAACACCAAAAAATGAATGGTTGGTTATCACACTGTAATATACCACTACCCACAGAACAATCTGTAAAAAATCTGGTAGTCCCCATTTCCCCACAAGAATTGGGCAGCATAATAAATGGCCTACAAACCAATACTGCACTAGGCTCTGATGGGATACCCACATAATTTTACAAATAGTTTTGGCATCATATGCCACAAGAACTACTTAAAGTATACAGTTTATTACCATCCACCACTGAGATACCAGCAGAAATGAACAAAGGGATTCTTATTTTCCTTTACAAAAAGGGAGACAAAACCCTTTTAACAAACTGGCATCCTATCACATTGCTAAACATAGATTTCAAAATATTCACAAAGTTACTAAGTGCCCATCTAGATTATATTTTAACACAAGCAATACACCCAATGCAGACATGTTCCATCCCTGGAAAGAAAATTTCAGATAATTTAATTCTAATAAGAGAAATAATAGAATTTTGCCAGTCCGCAGCAATGACTGGGTATTTACCAAACTTAGACCAAACGAAAGCTTTCAATAAAGCAGCTCATGAATATGTGTGGCTATGCCTACAAAAGTACAGAATCCCACAACGGTTTACCTAATGGATACAATTGTGCTATAAAAATGTATGGTCACACCTTTAATAAATGGGTGGACAAGTGAAACATGCACAGTGAGGAGAGGGGTTCGTCAAGGCTGCCCTTTAGGCCCACTGCTGTATATACTCTCTGTAAACCCACTATTATGCAGAATAAACTCTGACCCCAATATTAACCATTTATCTACACAGACTCCTACCACAATGATAAAATCAACTGCATGTGCAGATGATCTTAGTCTTGTGTTAGCAGACAACCAGTCAGAACACTCAACAAAAGACATACTGAACAAGTTTTCAGTTACTACAGGCTCCAGCATTAACTACCAAAAAAGTTGTTGTTTACAGGTAGGCACCCACACCCCAAAACAGACACATTACATAGAGGTACCAATTGTACAAGGCCCAAGTAACATTTAAGAAGTGTACGTTGGAACAGGAGATATGTCTCTCTCTATAACTGAAATTTACAGCTAGATGTAGCACAACAAAAACATATCACAATGGAATAAATGGCCTATGTGTAAGAAAAAATGCATTTACCTAATTAAAATATTTGGGATTCCTATTTCTCTTTATTTAAGTCACATATACCCAATACCAAAGCAGTTAGAGACCAGAATGTATAGTTGTTTTTTCCAACGTGTATGGGTAAGCAGACTTAATCCCATAAAGAGAGGAATCCATTTTGTATCCATTAAGATGATTAACCTAATTGTATTCTTTTTTCAGCATATTTATCTACTCAAACATCAAACCAATACTACAACACTCTCCCATAATTTAGGTAGAATAAGTATTGCAATACGTAGCCCTCGCCATGAATAAATGGGAGGATAATACCCCTATCCCAAAAAATACAAAATTATAAATCTTCCTGGTTACATAAAATACTGTTTTGATAAAGTTAAACAGTGGAGGATTACCAAAGAACAAATTTCCACAAATGCATGATCAACTCTATATAATTTGATAATGGAAAGTTTTCTTCTGGTTTCAGACCCTTTTGAGGGGAAAACAGACCATGAAAAACAATGCATATCAAACATGCTAACAGAACCAAGAATCCCCAGAAAAATGTGGGATATACTTTGGTTAGGAGCACCTGGGAAATTGAATGTGAAAAACAACTTAAAACATACAGAGATATCAGAAGCTATACAAACCTGTATGACATAACTAGAAACCATGAACATTTATATTCTGAGTGCCCATATATTCAAGATATATAGAAATTAATAAACCAGAAATGGAACTCTTCCCCTTTTAAATATCTTACTTATGATGCTTTTTTATTGGGAATCTTCTCAAGACACTGGATACATTACAATCAAAGTAGCCTTAGGGTAATTTTAACAGTATTCAGATTATGGATCTGGTAAATTAGATGCCGCCTTACAATACAACAACAATATCTTACTAAGAACAACTATTCCAGCTTATCTTGCTAGACATCACAAAATTAAAGAACATGATCCTCACAACCTGACTAGCCAGAAATTCTTGGACCGATGAGGAGTGTTCAAACGGTTGTGAGTTACATAGGGAAATACAATGTAAGTAGACAAATAGTCTATACTTTATATCCTGATGACAGTCTTTATTTTCTAAATTTCATTTAAATATTCTATGGGTTTTCATTTTTTTATATATACAGTATATGGATATGGAATCCTAATTCTTGCTTGTATATGTACTGTAATTGCTCATTGTAAATGCATTCTGATTATTTGTTTTTTGAATTACAAAAAAATATTCCCTCTACTCTTTTCAAGAAGTGCCACGGGATCTTTAACATCCACCTGAACTACTGTACCACCAGAACAGGCAGATGGGACCTCGGTTTAACGTGTCATCCAAACCCCCCCCTCCCAATGCTGCACTACAGTATCACTATTGGGACTTAACCCAAGTGCCTGGTCTGGAGAACTTCTCTGGTAGACAGGTGGCAGTCATGGCTGCTGGTATATGGGAGAACTATAGCATCCCATAAGGGGCATGGTCCCTAAATGAGCTGTCCAAAACCAAAGCCAAGCTATGTCTGGACATTCAGGCCACTGCCAATGCTGCCAGTCTGGAGGCAAGCACACAGACAGGAATAAAGCACAAGTGGCATGACTGCCAGTAAGCTGGCATCTGTCAAGCAGTCCCAGACCACCACAGGTGATGAGCCACCCACATAGGAGCTCCATCTGTCCCCCATAGAGAGGATGGTGGTGGGGGCCCTCACTGAGGTGTCCCTGCACATGTACGAGGAGGGTATGGATACATGGACAGGAATTTAGCACACTGCATGGACATGCTGGGTTGGCTGGAACAACACGGCCATGTTAATCATCCCATGATGCACCCTACAGACCTTGTAATGGGGAACAGTCCTGATGAGGAGGCCACAACATCGGCAGAGGCATGTACATGACTGGAGGCTGGTACTGGCAGCCAGGAATGGGAGATCAGCACAAGTAGGTGGTACCTTCAGTTGCCCGCAGCACACCCTCAATACACCCACAGCTCTGCCACAGCCCATAACAACTGGCTTCTCTTTCATCATCAGGTACACTGCAGAAGCCCATGGACACAATGGACAAGAAAGATATGCCAGAGGATACCAGTAAAGAGCCTTATCTGGACACACAGGAGGAAAAGAAGGAGATGTAAACATGCATCACAAACAGCACCCCTAGCCAGTTCCTGGGCAGATTCCCTGCCACAAACACACCTGGAGAGCCATCCTGGGGCATCCTACAGGGCACCGTTGACTCAGCCATGTGGTAGGCCTGCCATTGTGGCCTGACAGTACCATTGGGCAGACACAAGAGACAGTCTGACCATCCTCCAACATCAAACAGCGGAACACAGGGGGCCACAGGAGACCACAAAACACTCCTGCGATGCTGGGGAAAAGGGTCCATCCACCCACCCAACCCACTGTACCCGAGGATGGTCACCAGGGGTATACTGCACACATACTACCCTGAGGTGAGACAGCTGAAATATGACCAACTCCATGCACAGCAGAACACAGAGACCCCAAAGGAGCTGACTGTGGAGGTGAATGGCATGCATCATGGAATTAACCACATAGGGGACATGCTTGAGAGGCTTACTGAGCACACGCTAACTGGATCCTGCAGAGCCATACCACCTCTACTTGAGACGCCACTGGAGGCCACCATGCACCACACTCCTGCCCACCCCAGTGAGCCCAAGGTGCAGGAGGACAGCCACCCACAACCACCATCCAGTACATGTGCAGACACACAGGCAAGTGGAGGGGAAAGGCCACAGCCAAGCCCATCACCTGGGCACATAGGTATCCACACAGCAAGTGCATAAAAATTCCAAGAAGAAGTGATGCCTGCCACACCACCACAAAGACTTGAGTGTCACATCAGCACACACTGTACATACACCATACATATATACCCCCACCACAAATACCCTCCACATATAACACCTAATACTAATACCTCCACCACATACAACCTCAAGCATGGACTGCAATGCCCTTTGATTGTGGGCAGGTCAACACTCAGGGTACACCTTTAAATTGCTTACTGCAAGTTTATTTGTGGCAAGATGCCCTGTCAAAACCATAGCCCTAGAGCTTCAACCCGTCTACAGGTTTTCCTCAAGGGGCCCCTGAGAAAGACTCATGGAAGAGTTGAAACTCTGGGGCTGTAAGGTTTTGACCAGGCATCTTGCCACAAATAAACTTGCACTAAGCAATTTAAAGCTGTTCTACGAGTGCTGAGTCTTCTTGGATATTCCTACTACAAGCTGGCAGCTTTCAGCTTCCAGATCCTGTGCACACTCCTACCTGCTTTCAGTACTCAGAGTGGGCCACCATCACAGTGCCATCTGGCCCCCCAATGGATTGATAACCCCTGCATGAGTCTATGCCATACCGCCCATTCAGGCAATGACTCTGCACCCCACCCATGGAAAGCCCCCTTCCTCATCACATGGTAGGATATCCCTCTGCATGTCCCACAGCATGAGTAACCAATGCCACAAAGCTATGTTGTGCAGCATGGCACATGTTGTGAACACTCGGCATACCTTCCCTGGGGCAAGCATCATTGTGCTACCTGTCAGATCCAGGCACTGGAACCACATCTTCAGTAGCCCTAGTGTTCTCTCGATCCCAGACCGAGTCTTCAGGTGTGCCTCCTTGTATGCCTCCTCTGCCACTCTGTGTGCCTCTAGATATGGTGTCATCAGGTACAGCCATAATTGGTATCCACTCTCACAAATACAGTGGGTGAAAGACAGGGTTAGTAACCCGCAGCTGCCTGTCTTCAACCAGTGTACATTGTGTTCGGTGTACAGATACCCACCTATCAACCATCCATGCCTGCCTCTCTGTGTAACAAGGAGTGCACATAGCCTGAACCCCCTGAAGATATAAGCATCATGGCATGGACCGAGGTTGTTGGCACACACTGTAGGGACAATGCCAGTGGAATTCCAGACAGTCTGGCAGTTGATGCCATGCTACTATTTGTGGTGACAGTATGCCTTCTTGTTCCCAGATAGTGCCCAAGACACAGAGGACTGACTGAAGCCTGTGACATCCCCCGCCTCCCTCTCAAGGGACCCTCTGGCATAGTATGCCAATGTACATAGCACCTTGGTCTACACAAATATCACCTGCGATGATGGGTACATGGTGCCACTTGTGCATGGACCATGTCACACAGCTATGTAATCATGTCATGATCCAAATGGAAAAAAATCATGATTCACTTTTCTCATTCAACCAAGGCTGTACAGGTATTATCCAAACTGCAAAATAAATTAAATCTGACCCATCAAAAGCTGATTCAAAATGTTTTACACTCAGTGGAATTCAACTCTTTATATGTCACAGCATCTCTTGGAACAAAAGGAAGCTGTACATGAATATTGCTCCAGTTACATAAGTGGTGATGGCATTATGCTTTCAGTGCTGCAGTGGAAGTTAATGGAGACAGTGTCCTGCATCCTAGCTCCTTTTGAGACAGCTACAAGGGACATGTATGTCAAATGTGTGACTCTGTGTCAGATTATCCCACTTACAATGCTGCTTACACATCATCCGAGTGCTCTGACTCCACGGACAGTAAAAGAGAGATCTGAAAAAGAGACAAGATATCGGCAGTATCATAGAAATCTTGTAAAGAGAATGAACACTTCCAAAAAAAGATGACAAATTATTTGCAATGACCAAATCAAAACACTACATACTAACAACACTCTTAGATCCCAGATTCAAAGAAATACATCTTCCAGAAAGAGGTAATGTGAAGCACTATCAATTTCTGTTGTTAGATGAATTGCAGCAGTCTCAGGAGTCACAGACACACACAGTAGCTTCTCAGCTCCATAACATGCAGGTCCATCTTCACAGGACAGCTAAAGTCACCACATGTGAACTTTTCCATAACTCCCAGTTCCACCCCTAATAGCAAGCTAAATCTGTGGCAAAAACATTCACAAATCGCTGCCATACCTATTAAACATTGATTATTCTTCTGAGCATTCTGTGTCCATTGTGACAGTCAGTTACTGCAAGAACCACTCATTCCTATTGATGGATGTCCTTTTGAATGCTGGAGATCAAAAAAGTTACTATGGCCTCAGCTATGTAATGAAACCTTTAAATATATTGGTTGTACTGCAACAAGTGTCTCTTCAGAATGAATGTTTATTACAGCTGGCAGTATTGACAGAAACCAGAAATAGGCTGCTGCCAGAAAATGTACAGACATTAACATTCATTAAATTTAGTAAAACAAGCGCAGCGGTAGGATTTCCGCTTGCGAAGCCGGCGACCCGGGTTCGGGAACAGAACTAGATCGTCGGAGGGCCGGCCGGGGGAAAAGGATCGAGTGTCCCTAGAACTGCTCTCCTTCTCCGGGGGGAGGGGCTTTGTGATCGGTGAGGAGTGACACCTGGCAGACGCCAGTGTGTCGCCCTGAGCCGACACACGATCAATGCTCTCTGGGGCGGGACAGGCACCAGAGATCATTGCACGTCTCCGCCTCAGCTTACAGGAGATAAAATCACTGCTCCTGTCATCTCTATGAAGCCCTGTCTCCAGGCTTCAATTAGCCTCCTGGCCAAGCTCTCCCAACCAGTTACTGTTCTCATGGTACTGGTGCCTGTATGGTGCCATGACCCCACCCCCTGAGGGGTAAGCCAGGGGTAACTGGGAGAGCAGGGGCTCAGTAGGAGGTGGAAGTCATGGGGGCACCATGACCAGGGCAGAGAACCTGGCGGCAGATGCAGAGGAGGAAAACAGAGTGAAAATATATATTTTTTTAATTTAATAAAACAAGATTTTCATATCCCTACAAAAGTATACCGACTGCTGATCTCGATCAAGTGACTGATGTTGTGGATGATGATGACAACTCGGATGGCGGTTGATGGCTGTGTGGGGGGAAAAGCTGAAAGAACAGAATTTAATGAAATGTGGTGTCTATTTCTGTAGTTCTACTACTATGGACCACATCCCAAAAACACATTCACTCTTTATGTCTAATGGCAAACTACTTCATAGATAGGGCCCAAAGTCAACAATTTTTTTGTTTTTGTACAGGAAAAGTTACCATTAGTGGGAACAGGGTCAATGGCATTAAAGGTGCACTGTCAACCCTTTTTGCATCATATTATTTCTAGCAGAAACCCCATATTTTTGGATTGCTTACCTTCTCTAAAATTCATTAATGTTGCTGGTTGTTTCATTTGCTTCCTTTTTTAGTGCAACTTTAATGAATGGTAATGCTGTAATTAGATTATACCCAGCCTTGCTTTGTTTCAAATTCTACCTTGATCAATACTACTTGCCTACTTCGTTAACAATACAAACACCCCAAGGACATGCAGCCATTGATGATGCAATAGTCTCCTCTCAAGTTCAAGTTCAAGTTTATTGCAGGAAAACTCCATTGAGCAAGCTCATTCACAAGGAGGTCCTGTGACATAAGCACTTAAAGTACAAACACAGATAGGTAATAACAGTATATACATGAAATGCAAGTTACATGATACAGGCTGGATATACATACAAGGGTACCACATAGGGTGACCGCAGGTGGTAAACATTGATATGAGACAGGGAAGCGACTTACAGGTTGCATACTAATAAATGAAACATGATGACTGGTGTGTGCAATACATATACAGTATTTTGGCAGCTAGAACAAACAACAGTCTACAACTGTTATGGGGGGGAGGAGTGATTTGATAGAGTAGCAGTGGAGCATAAGCAAAGATAAAGCCAGGAGTGGTGGGTGCAGCGTAGGGCTACAAAAATGATCATGGGACTAGGGGAGTTGCCGTACAAGGAAAGGTTGAAGGAGCTCAACATGTACTCGCTGGAAGACAGAAGGATAAGACATGATAGAGCCCTTTAAAATCTTGAAAGGGATAAACAAAGTCAGGGAGAGAGGACCACGCTTCATGAGTGCCTGGACTGTCAGGGTACTCCCAACCAGGAAAGATACAGTGGAAGTTGATCAAGGAATGCAAACAAATGTTTTTGTTTGTGCTAACATCAGCATGGGGTGGCAATCTGTTTTTCCTTTTAAAAAAAAAAAGGGATCAGAATCAAACAACCAGTTACATCAACAGCCTTTACAGAATATGGCCAGTCATAACATGTGTTTTTAAACTAGGGACAATCTGAAGATTAAGGTGGTTGACAGTGTCCCTTAAACACCACATGCCAACTGCTGCAGCTACATTAAAAGTTACCTGAGTTATTACATGGTGAGGAAACCACTTTGTTTATATAACACTGAAACACAGAAGATGTCAGCAGATAAAGACCTGATGGCCCATCCAGTCTGCCCCATTTTTCCTTACCTAGTACATCGCAGACTCTACACAGTCTACAGACTCCCACCCCCCCCGCCTTACTTTCAAGATTCTCTTATACCTCTCCCATACATTCTTGAATCCTGTAACCATTTTAGCTTCTACTATCCCGACTGGAAGGCTGTTCCATGCATCCACCACCCTCTCTGTGAAGAAGTACTTTCTTATATTACCTCTGAGCCTCCACCTTCATTTTGTGACCCTTTGTCATTGAGCATCTTTTTCTTGTTTCTATCATATCCCCCCCGCCCCCCCAGGGAGTGCAAATTCAGCTCCTTAAGTATTTTGTTCATAGGACCTTTGATACAGGCCCTGCACCATTTTGGTTGCTCTCCTTTGTACTATTTCTACCCTATCTATGTCCCTTCAGAGATGGAGCCTCCAGAACTGGACACAGTACACAAGGTGTAGTCTCACCAGTGACCTATACAGGTGTATCACTACATCCCTCCTTCTGCTGGTGATTCCCCTTCCTCTGCAGCCCAGCATCCTATTAGCCTTCCCCACTGCCTTATACGGACATATGAAATTGCCGTCAGAAAACGGCCCACAGGTCTATCAAGTCTACCCAATTATGCAGCTCTTAGTTTCATATCACTACAGCTGCCCCACCCCACCCAAACCCCTCCCTTCCTCCTCTTTCCCAGTCTTTCCCCCCTTTGTGTTCTTGTCTGTACTAACCCTGCCCTTGACTCTATCCCAACCCCACTTAAAACTATCCACTGTCCTTTGAGCAATTAACTCCTCTGGCAGTGCGTTCCAGCCCACCACCACTCTCTCTGTGACGTAGTGCTTCCTTATCTCCTTCCTAAACCTTCCCCCTTCCAACTTCAGACTGTGCCCCCTAGTGACCCTTCCCCTATTTAAGTGGAACAATCCTCTCTCCCTGACTTTGTTTATCCCTTTCAAGATTTTAAAGGGCTCTATCATGTCTTATCCTTCTGTCTTCCAGCGAGTACATGTTGAGCTCCTTCAACCTTTCCTTGTAAGGCAACTCCCCTAGTCCCATGACCATTTTTGTAGCCCTACGCTGCACCCCCACCAGTAATCTCACATCTTTTTTAGGTATGGACACCAGTACTGTACACAGTACTCCAAGTGTGGCCTCACCAGTGATCTATACAATGGCAGGATGACCTCCCCCTTTTGAGAGATGATCCCTCTAGCAATGCACCCCAGCATCCTATTTGCCCTGCTGCCACCCTCCTATACTGTGCTGATACCTTCATGTCCCCTGTGACTATTACCCCATGGTCCCTTTCCTCCTCTGAAGCCATTACCTGCACTCTCCCCAGCCAGTAGCTGTTCCTGGGATTTCTGGCTCTAAGGTGCATGACCTTGCACTTTTTAGCGTTAAACCCTTGTCACATTGTTTAGCTATCTTCAGGTAATCAATTCCTCTCCTCCCATTTGGTATGTTGCCCCCAGATTTCTATGCTCCAAGTGCATGATTTTGCACTTTTTTGTGTTGAAACCCAGCTGCCAGACCCGTGACCATTTTTCCAGCTTATGTAAATCACTCCTCATTCTTTCTACCCCCCTCCGTGTGTCTATTCTGTTGCAGAGCTTTGTGTTATCTGCGAATAGGCAGACCTTCCCTTCCAGTCTCTCTGTGATGTCACCAACAAATATACAAAAGAGGACTGGGCCAGGTACTGACCCCTGCGACACCCCATTCATCACCCTGCCCACTCCAGAGTAGATGCCATTCACTACCACCCTCTGACTTCTGTTTCCTGGCCGACTGTCTACTCTGTGAAGAGTGGTAACCAGTACTTGTAAAGCCACAGACTCCTGTGATCCATAGGCATCTATAATTGGGTAGTGGTATTTTTTCATTTATGCACATTAGCACTTTGTTGTTAATCTAATTTATAAGAATTGCACATATAGATGACTAATCCTGTGACCCTTAATTTTATCTAATTAAATATTCTTGGTGTGTAATGTACCTTTAAGGGCACAGAATTAAAGAGCAGTGTTTGCAGCTCCATGACAACCTTTGACAGAACGCAATTGTGCATGAAACGTGTCAGGTGACATGGGAGCTGCTGTGATTGGAGGGGTTGAGGAAGACTGTAGCATCTTGAAGGATCCATTGTGTTGCTATTTTATCTTTGTGCACACTATGTGACCTTATGAATAAGCGAAGCACTTATTTGGACACAACAGGTATGCTGTCTTCCTTGGCTTTTCAAGTGACTGTAAAAGGAATTGTTTGACTGTGTTAAGCCATAACAAGAGTCTGTGGCTTTGCACATGCCAGTTACCACTCTTTTCATATTGTACTTTTCATTAATCTGGCACTGCTTTCCCAGGTGCATTCTCTCTGTCCTAACTATGATACCAACTCTCTACCCATTTAACTATTTTAGTCCCTAATCCCGGGCTGTCTAGTTTGTTTATCACCCTCCTGTGTGGAACAGTGTCGAAGGCCTTGATAAAATCCAGGCAGGCCACATCAACAGCTCCTCCCTGATCCACTTCCCTGGTTACCCAGTCAAATAACTCAATCTGTTTAGTCTGGCAAGACCTCCCCCCTGTGAAACCATGCTGCCTTAGGTACTATAGATTACTGGTAACTAGGTATCCCCCAGTCCTTTCCTTCAGTAGTGATTCCATTACCTTGCCCACCACTGATGTCACGCTGACAGGCCTGTAATTTCCTGTCTCCTCACTATTTCCACTCTTGTAGAGTGGGACCATATCTGCCCTCCTCCAGTCCCCAGGTACCTCTCCTGTTTCCAATGAAACATAGAAACATAGAAACATAGAATTTGACAGCAGATAAGGACCGCTTGGCCCACCTAGTCTGCCCATTTTCCTACCTAACAGATAAGCTGCAGATCCTAGTTAACCAACAGCTTACTTCCTCCTACCCCCCACTAGGACTGCCTTATGCCTGTCCCATGCATTCTTGAATTCCCCCACTGTTCTTGACTCCACAACCTCCTCAGGGAGGCTGTTCCATGCATCCACAACCCTCTCTGTGAAAAAATACTTCCTCACATTTCCTCTGAGCCATCCTCCCTCTATCTTCAAATTGTGCCCCCTTGTTCTTGCACATCTCTTTTTCTGGAAGATGCTACCCTCTTGGACTTTGTTGATTCCCTTGAGGTACTTGAAAGTTTCTATCATGTCCCTTCTCTCCCTTCTTTCCTCAAGGGTATACATATTAAGCTCCTTTAGTCTTTCTTCATATGTCTTCTGGTGCAGACTCTGCACCATTTTGGATGCCCTCCTCTGGACAGCCTCCACTCTGTCTATGTCTTTGTGGAGATGGGGTCTCCAGAACTGCACACAGTACTCCAGATGGGGTCTCACCAACTGTCTGTACAGAGGGATAACAACTTCCTGTTTTCTACTATTGATGCCTCTTCCTATGCATCCCAGTATCACCCCAGTTTTCCTTACTGCCTTCTCACATTGCTTGCCGACCTTTAGGTCATCTGATATAATTACCCCCTGGTCCCTTTCTATTTTTACTGTTGTCAGTATCTCATCCCCCATTGTGTACGCTTCCCCTGGGTTTTTGTTTCCCATGTGGATTACCTTGCACTTCTTTGCATTGAATCTGAGCTGCCATACATTTGACCATTCCTCCAACCTTGCCAAGTCCCTTCTCATCCTTTCCACTCCATCTTGTGTATCAACCCTGTTGCAGATCGTTGTGTCATCTGCAAAGAGACATACTTTTTCTTCCAGTTCCTCTGCAATGTCACTTATAAAGACATTAAAAAGGACTGGTCCCAGTACTGAACCCTGCGGTACCCCGCTAGTAACCCTCCTTTCTTCACTGTGTACTCCATTTACTACTACCCTTTGCGTCCTGTTGTCTAGCCAATTTTTCATCCAGACTACCACCTTGGGACCCACTCCAAGGCTGGCTATCTTGTGTATTAATCTTTTGTGTGGGACTGTATCAAATGAGAGGTTGCATAGGGCTGCCAGATGTGCAGCCAGCTCCTCCCTGAGTTCTCTCAGTATCATAGGGTGTATCCTATCGGATCCCTTTGCCTTGTCCAGTTTTAATTGCACTAGTTCCCTAAGGACGATATTATCCATAAAGGGACTAGTGTCTACCTCCCTTCCCTTAATGCCCCTGTTCTTTACTAGTGGACCGTTTCCCACCCCCACTTCCATAAATACTGAACAGAAGTATTTGTTCAGTATGGCTGCTTTCTGGTGGTCCTCTTCCATGCACATCCCTCCCTCTCCTTTCAGCCTTATTATTCATCCCTTGGTCTTCCTTTTTTCACTTATGTATCTAAAAAATGTTTTATCCCTCTTTTTTTGTACTGATTTTGCAATATTTTCCTCTGTTTGAGCTTTTGCTACGCTGAGCACCTTCTCTGCCTCCCTTTGTTTCTCCCAATAATTCTCCTTGTCCTCCTTCCTCTGTGTACTTTTATACCACCTTAATGCTGTTTTTTTTTCTGCCCAAACTACTTCTGCTACTTTCTTCAAGAACCATATTTATTTATTTACTGAGCTCTTGAATTATTTGAGCTGAAAGCTTTTTTACTAAGGTCCCACATCTGAGCAAAACAAGTAACATACAATAATGACAAAATGGGACAAAAAATGGCAGGATACATAGAGAGCTAAAGATAGTACAGTCAGTTTGAGAGTGACCCTTCAGTTATAGAACTTAATACATGTAACTAAGCTGTGAGCAGTTAGATGGCTTTGTCAGGGTTAGGGAGGGTTTGGGGGTGAGAGAAGCATGGGGGCTTGGGGGAGGGGGAGGTGAGTATGGGATAGGGTGTGGTCTCTTTTTTCCTCTTGCTCTTGCTAACTGCGTGACACACAAATTTGTAGACTTTTTAATGCCCACTTTAATTTTTGCCCACTTTTCCTCGACTTCTCCCAGTTTTCCTATCTCGGCCAGGGTGTCCTGTAGGCATTCCCCCATTTTCTTAAAATTAGCCCTCCTGAAGTCCAGGACCTTTGTTTTTGTGTGACTTGATTCCAACCCTGATTTTATATCAAACCACACTATGCAGTAATCATTGACTCCCAGGTGGTCACCCACTATGATGTTAGCAACCTTTTTTATTTATACTGCAGCTGATGCATTCTCTAGAAAGTTATATGTATTATTGCAGCTTGTCAACAAGAAAGATTTTTTTTTATTTAAATGTCTAATGACTGACTTCACTTATGAACATAATATGTGCACCAGTTCCAACTGCTGTAACTGCAGTACCTTGACTTTGTTACTTATAGAAAGTTTGAAACATAGCAGCTTTTAAATTACTTATTTACAAGCGACAGCAGTAAGTAGCTGAGGTTAGCTAATGACAACCTTTTTTCATACTTCATTGAAGAATGAAGATAAGGATGAGGATATAAGTGAGTAAAGAAATGTAGTAGTCATTGATTTTTTTTTTGCACTCAAGAAATCTAATACGGATGCAGTAGGAAAACATTTAACATATGGTTGGGTGGCCCTGTTAGTACCTGTAAATGTCTGACTTTAGCAAAAGAAGAAACTTAGCTATCATCATAGTAAAGCCATACGTGGTCATCTCTCTCCCCTTATACTGAACAGATTTTATTTCTTTTTGTCCACAATTTCACAAAATGTATTTCACTTCTATCTTCACTATTGGAAGCACACTTGAAAAATAGGGTTCAAGTTCTAAAAGTTCTAAAAAAGATTAGAATCCTAGAACTTTTTCAAAAGTTATAGACTAGAACCAGAACCAGACCCTTGAACTTCAGCGGGTTCCGACAATCCTGCTAAATTATTTTGCACTACTTGCTCATTCCATTGTGTATTATTGTAGTAATTATTACTCTCTTTCCCAGTTCTCCTTTTTGTACCCCCATCCCTGGGGTCAGACCTGGAAATACACTTTGGTCCAGTGTACACCTCTTGGGTACTCATTTTTTTTTAATAAATTTTAAAAATACACTTCTGATTGCACACCTGTGTCTGAAGACATACACATATTTGCTTGAAAAAAAAACCCAGCAGTTTAGGAAGGTGAAATGAATAACTGTTCAAACCCTTTGCAGGACACTGACCAAATATTTTTCACTCTTTACGTAATTGTTTAATTGTTTAATTAGTATTTCGGAAAGACCTTTGAGCGTGAGCTCTTTTACAATGGTTCCACATCAGGGTGGACAATAAGACAATACACACATTCAGTGGTTACAGAGCACTGATCATTGGCATTAAAGAGTGATTACATGACAATTAGACAAATAGGAGAACAAAACTGAGCAGTTGTAATTGAATACTAAGCTATTTCTAATCAGTTGCCCTAGGTAGCACACCCCTGGAAACCTCCAAATCCATTGATAGACTATGGCAGAGTAACTGCATAGGGTTTAACGCTATCCCAGATGGTGAGAGGCTGGGTGACAGTGAAGCATGGGAGACTGGGTTTGAAACCAACCGCGGAGAGCAAGAGGTGGGGGGATAGTGAAATGGGGGGAGCAGCTTCAGAGGGCTTTGTCGAGTATGGTGTGTGTGTGTGGTGGTGGTTTGGGAGGGGCAGTACCAAGTGCGTTTAAAGAGGACTGATAGCTTACTTAAGCCCTTGGCTAGGCTGGAATGGAGGCAGGGTTCTCTAGCTAGCCCTGCTGGGCATTACCTTGAGGGCAGGCCTGTCTATCAAGTGGGGCCTGAGAAGCAGGTGCATTTTGAGTTAGACATTAGGTGCTGGTACTTTACACAGTCTTTTACTGTTACATGAATGTGAAACATACTCATTGATTGTGGAAGGAGAGGAGCAGGGGTAGAACTTAAGGTATGCTTTTTATCCAGTTTTAGGCTCATCCAAAAATAGCAACATCTATACCACCTCAACCAACCAACCACTCCTATGCCCACACACACACTGCCATGGTCCACCAGACAGTGTGATTAAGGTCTATAATATTTATTTTACTTGCATCTGGATAGAATAACACATTTTAGTTTATCATTTAGACACATTTAGTAGACTTTTTTTTTATCATTTAACACTTTTTTCCGCCTTCAGCGGAGCTGACCCCCATGATCTCCGACCGCCGTCGCCCACACCCCGACCCGGTTGTGTGTGTGGGCCACACAAATCCACAGAACTAGGGATGGGCCAACATCATGCCATACCCTGGACAGGCACCTCTCTCTTGGGTCCAGGGGTGTGGAGTGTGGCCATCAGCTGCCAAGATCGCCCCCGATGTTTTCCTCCATTAGCTTCCAAAAGGAGTGCAGATGTACAATGATGTCCGGACATCTGCCATGCTATGCCCCATACTGTCACCACTCTGGTAGTGCCCCCGGTCATCACCAGGGGCCACTACAGAGTGGTGGAACCCTGTATCCTTCCCCGGAATAGGAGAGCAGTCCTCAGGATGCTCATCTCATCCCTCCCCTGCCAACCCCTGGTGACCTGGGCCCATGTCCAAACCCAGGTCACCAGTGTGGTGTGAGGTGTGGCATCCAGCACCTCAACCCTCAGAGCCACTGGGCCAGCATTATATATATTTAGTAGACTTATGTACTGGAAAGATAAAGATAGTTTAAAACTTGTGTTTGTGTTTATATGATGCTGTATAATAGAGAGGCTAGAAGCTATTCAAGCAAGATGGCCTACATCCCAATGAGAAGGACACCAGAGTGTTGGGGCAATGGTTTGCAGTGCACATCAGGGCACATTTAAACTCTGAGGGGGCAGTACAGTTCATGATATGTGCACTTACACAACTGAGAGAGGCTAAACAGGCCTCCTCCCAGTGCGATCAAAGACAGAGAATGACAAGACAAAAAGTAACTGGGGAGAGGTGAAGCAGGGAAGAAATTGGAAAGGTGGGAATATGAGTAAAGAAGGGGGAGGAGAAGGATATGGCAGGATAAAGACAAGGAAGGGAGCTAGGGGAAGGTGGGTATGAAAATTCTGAGAGTAAAGGGAAGTGGGGACCTGTCAGGCTGTGTGCGCAAACACCAGAAGCCTAGAAAATAATACCTGCATCCTGGAGACAATGGTGGCAGACATCCAATTGGATTTGATGATAATCACATAGACATGGGCAACACAGCACCATGACTGGGACTTGATCATTCCAGAGTACGCAATGTTTGGGACTTGACCATTCCAGAGTATGCAATGTTTTGGACTTGACCATTCCAGAGCATGCAATGTTCTGGAGGGATAGGGAACAGGGAAGAGGAAGAAGAGGGCATTATATGTAAGGGAGGGCATCAAAGCCAGGCAGGAACATCAGGATTGGAATGATTTTTAGACCACCATCTCAAAAAGAGTTGACAGATAAAGAACTGGGGGAAGAGAGTAGAATTGCAGTCACACAGATGGAGATGCTGCTAATTGAAGACTTCAATGTGCCAGACGTGAACTGGAGCATCTCAGTGGCAGCAAGTGCAAGGAACCAATTGCTGGAAGAAACATTTCAGGAGATATTTATGATACAGAGCATAGAGGAACCTTTAAGGAAATAGTCATACTTGATTTGTTCTTCACAAACAGGGACAATATTGAGGAGGTCACAGTTCAGGACCCACGAGGAAACAATAATCACCAGACTATGTGATTTGATATCAAAGCAGAGACAGATACCAAGCAGCCACAGTCAAAGGTTCTGGACTTCAGAAGATCAGATTTGTGTAGGATGCAGGAACACCTAAAGAAGAAACTGGAGGGAATGGGCAATAAGTGGGACTTAATCATAAATGATGACTTAGAGGCCACAAGTCTCTGTGTAAGGGTGGTAGGAAAGAGCAAGTGAATAATCAAACCAGTGTTGTAAACAACAGAGATGTGGAAACAGTGAAGGAAAAAAGATGGGCTTTAAAAAAAATACAAAACCAGAGGATTATACGGAGATGTATCCTATTTATTTTTGTTTTTCACAGCAGACAAGATACACTAAGCACACAGCTCCTTATTTTTTGGCATGACTTGGAGGAGGCCATCAAGAAAGTGAGTGGAACTGAACTAAGGATAGCAGAGCAAATGAAGATGGGGGAACAAAGCATTATGTCATTGCATATGGGAGAAATGCAACTCCAAAGAGTGGATAATCAGACTGATGGAGGAGAGATGAGAGGAAGAGGACAAAGGGAAGGTGGACATACTGAAGCAAAACCAAAATTATTCTGGGACAGCAAGGGGAGTCGTACTTTGGGAAATTGGAGGACCTCAATATGTACACATTGGAGAAGAGAAGGGTGAATGGGGTTATTGCAGAGGCATGTAAATATGTTTGTGGGATAAACAAGGCAAATAGTAGGGTGCTGTTACGTATAGTGCAAACACAGTCATTGGGGGGACTCAATGAAGTCAGCAAGGGGAAAGATTTAGTAGAGATATCAGGAAATATTTCTTGATGGGAAAAGTGGTAGATATTTGGAACAAATTACCAAGGGAAGTTGTCTGTGGAAGATTAGCAGAGGGATTCAGACATGGGTGGGACAGATACCTGGGACTTGTATGTACACCAAGAAAGAGAAGGGAGTAAGAAAAAGTGAATAGCCACTAGAGTCCTGACATCCAATTATAGGCAGGGAAGGGCAGACCAGATGGACCGCAAGGCCTTTTTCTGCTATTCTTCTGTCAGCCTCTGTGTTTCTCTGTTTTGCAATATAGACACCTAAGGATTTCAGCCCAGGCTTTATGATGACATATGACACAGGCAGAACACCTGCCCTCAAACCTTCACTGTATATGCACACACACACATATATGCATACATACAAATAGGGTAACATTATTCTGCTGTATTTTGGGGGGATAATAGGAAGTTGTATTCATGGTGGTACAGGGTAGACTCAATTCTCCATCCTATGAAAATTATCCTGATAAAACATCTGTGGCTAGTTCCCCACTCTCCCTAAAGCAAGGTACTCACTTAACAAAGCATCCCTAAATCAAATCCTGAGAGCTGACAGAGCAAAAGAACCCAAATATATGGCTTGAATAATACTTCTTCTTCTATGTATTTCTTCTATTCCCTTTACACTCCTATCCCTACCCATTGCAGTACTTAGTGCAGGGGGAAATTAGAAAATTTAATTTTGTGTACTTTGCATGAATTTTGTGTTTTATGTAGTTCCCGCAATTCACAAATTGTTGATTTCTTGCACATGGAAAAGGCCCACTTTAACAAATAAAACATTTATTTTTTGTAAAATAAATTTGCAGTTTGACAAAAATCAGCTGTTTTAAAGAAATTAGAGAGGTCAAAATATTTATATAACCTGAGAAACAGAGTAAATTATGCACAAGAACAGCCTCTTGTATCTCTGTATAAATGATGAAGGATGCTACACACTTTTTAAATATATTTTATGACTATGTACAGTGGATATCTATTTACTAATTTTTTACTTTTATGTATTTTTGTATACCATATGTCGTAAATGTTTTTATAGGATTGGAGAATTCCATTAATTAAATCTAGATTACATGCTGGATAGACAGCATAAACACATAGAATATGTCGGCAGAAAATGATCACTTAGTAGCAAGAGTAAATGCCTTCCATCACTTGAAAAGACAGAGTCTATAAAATAATAATTAATATAAGTGTCTTACTGATGAAACTGCATGGTATCTCCTCGATGGCATTTGTATTTATTTATTTATTTTAGTTATTTAAAAATGATCTTTGAGCAATGTGCTCTTTTCCAAAGGTTCCACGTCAGCATAGGGTGACAATACATTCAAAGAATGCAATGCTTATTAGACAATAACATAAAATTGTGTGCATAGCAATACATAGAAAGACTCAGTGTAGATGGCATTTTCAAATAATTACAATGGATACAGAAAGATAGAAACAAGGTGAGAATAAATAGAAAAGATGCAAGGTGTAGAGAGAAGAAAACTTATCTTTATACCAAGGGTCTGCAGCCAAGAGAGTAGGCTTTGTCAGGTAACGAAAGGCAGTGAGGCAGGTTGAGGTGGGCAAAGAAGAGGGGTGGAGCGCTAACAGTGGATTGGACAACCAAGTGGGAGGATAGCACAGGTAGAGGGAAGGAAGGGGAGTGCTGTTTGGAATGATTGTAATTGGATAAGAAGAGTGCCTGAGGAGGGGGCTGAGTAGTGGTAGCGAGTGGAGGGTCAGGTGAGGGAATGAGGAGGATAAATCGACCATGGTATAGGCATATGTGTGGGACAGGGGGAGGAAGACAGGCTACTATCATTCATAACTAACTTTGCTTAGGGTGTGTAGATGGGCAAGAGTTGAAGGGGACCTTTTTGAAGGAGGGGAGGCTCTCAATGTTAAGTATATGCATGGGCATCTCGTTCAGCCAAAGTGGGGTTCTGTAGAAAAAAGTCCTTTGTCCAAGGGAAGTTCTTTTGAAAGGGACAGCCAAAGGGGCTTGATTCATGCCCCTTGTCTGATAGCTGGACTGATTTGCTTGCATGAACTCCACAACACTGGAAGGAGCCTTACCCTGAAGTGACTTTTTTCCCAGCAGGCACGTTTGGAACTTTATTCTACAATTCAGATTCAACCAATTAGTTTGCTCAAAAAGAGAGCACATGTGGGTTAGTTTATCTGCCCCAAGAGCCAGATTACAAGCTTTATTAAGAGCAGTTGTGACACATTTGAGAGCAGTTTCAGATGCTGCACCATAGACAATCAGGCCATAGTCAATGAGAGTCAGTATGGAGCTGAAGACTGAAAGTCGAAGGGCAGAAGGAGTAAGATATTGTTTGTGCCTATATGCAGTATGATGCCCAACCTGTTATTGACCGCTTTTACTACTAGGTCAATGTGTTGTGAGAATGAAAGTGTATCATCTATAGTGACCCCAAGGTGCTTGAATGAGTGTACCTGTTCTAGGGGATTGTCCTTATTGATTAGAATGGTCAGGACTGGATTCAGTTTCTTGTGCTGGTGGCTGGAGAGCAACATAGCTTTGGGGTCTTTTTGTAGCTGACAAGTAATTTATGCAAGCAGAACTACCCTTCTAGCTGGCAGAAGATAGTCTGCAGTTCCTTTTGAAGCAGATTAGGCTGGGTGTTACTGTCCAGGATTATGGCATCGTCCGCATATAGAATTATTTTGCTTTTACAGGCTTTAGAAAGATTGTTCAAAAATAGACTAAAAATGAGAGGACCAAGAATGGATCCTTGCTGAACTCCCAGTGAGATGTGCTTGGCAGCTGAGATAGTGGACCCTATTTTTACACTCTAGGACCTGAATGTCAAGTAGTCCTTGAACCGAAGGACTGCTTCAGGGGCAATCTCTAGTAACAGCAGTTTCTGCAACAGTATTGTGTGGTTGACAGTGTCAAAGGCCTTTGTGAGACCTATGAAAATAGTTCCCACATATTTGTCTTCATCCAGAGCCTTGTTCACGTATTCAGAGAACTCAACTAAGGCAGTAGTCATGCTATGGTTCCTGTGAAAGTCATGCTGCTGAGCGCACTGCAGATCATATTTATGTAGATGTTTAGAGACCTGGTCCACAACAATTTTCTCTAGTGCCTTAGAAAGGGGTGATAAGATTGAAACTGGTCTGTAGTTAGCAGTGTTAGATCTGTCTCCCCTTTTGGGGACAGGGGTTACCATAGCCTGCTTCCAAACAGATGGAAATTTGGCCAGGGCAAGTGATTTATTAAAGATTTTGGTGATGGGGCAATCACTTCATTAAGTGCCAAGGCAATTAGCTTCATATCAATGTTGTCACTGATAAACCTTGCTTTGCCTAGGACCTTTAAAACATAGGTTTTTTCCTCCTTGACCGTGACCCGTCTGAAGTAGAATCTAGCTTGAGAGGAATTGGAACCCAACACAGGCTGGGGCAGATCAGCTGAGGCGAGGTAATCCAGTGGGAGGACTGTACTTAAGACTGTGAATACGGAGTTGAATGCTTCTGCAATGGAGTGGGGATCTGAGGTGGGGGTGCCATTAATGTTAAGCATGACAGGGTGTTTCTTAACTTCTCTACTCATCAGTTCCTTAATGTTATCCCAAAACCGTTTCTCATTGCCCCAGTTCCTATCCAACTGGTCCTTAAAGTATTTAACTTTGACTAATCTAGTAAGGTGGATACACCTATTTCTAGCAGCTTTGTAATTGTGTTGGTCATTTGTGCTGCCAGAGTTCCTAGCCCAACAGCACAGGTTATCCCTGGCCCTCATCTCATCTAGCAATTGCTTTGTGATCCATTTGTTTGTGGTTCCTCTAATTTTCCTTCTTCTCAATGGTGCATAAATGTCTCAGATCTCATTAAATTTGACCACAAATTGTTTCAGGGCAAGGTCAATGTCCTCTGTTTCATCTAAGATGGTCCAATTGGCCTGGCATAAGACAGCCTTAAAAGCTTCTGCTTGTCCTCTTTTAAGTACTCTGCTGTGAATTGTGATTGGAGGATTTCTTTGCTCCTTATTTGCCCACCTACAAATAAATGGGGAGTGGTCACTTATGCAGTCAGTGAGTACTGCTACATCTCTGATCCTGGAGGGACAACTAGATAATATCCAGGTAAGCATAGTGCTGGTACCTCTCTTGTAGTTTATTCTGGTGGGTTCAGAGACCATCTGGGTTAGGTAGGCACTATCAACCTGGTCTTTGTACATGTTATTGTCCTTGCTAAGCCAGTTGATGTTAAAATCACCAGTGACTAATATCTCCAAGTTTCTATTTGTGTTCGAGAGAGCTTCCATGACTAAGCCAAGCCCCTGTTTAGCTTCGAGTGGAGGCAGGTAGACCAAGGCAATTCTGAGTGTCTTGCCATGTCTACCTTATAGGAGCTGAACTGCAAGCAGTTCATAGTTGGTAGTGACTTCAGTTATTGGCAATACACTCCCCTGAATAGATGAGGCACCCACCACCCCTCTTACCAGTTCTATCCAGCCTGAATGAGTTAAACTCTGGTAGCAAGATTGAGTTATTCTTAATATTTGGGGTCAACCAGGTCTCTGTCAGGCAGATGATGTCAGGGTGATGCATTTGTGCCCAGGCCTGGAATTGGTCAAATTTGGGGGCAGACTGCAGATATTCATTGCAGCAATCTTTAGTCCACATCCTTTTTTCCACTTTCAGTCATAAGAGGGGAGGAGTCTGGGTTGGGATGCACATCTCCAGCCAGGAGGATTAGTAAAATATATATGTCCCTGGCTACCTGAAGGTGACAGGATCTATGCGATAATGGCGCTCGCCAATAGGAGATCACTGTTAGGGAGACAGCACATCGCCGAAAAAATATTTCTGCAATGTACTCCCTAGCACACAGCAAAACGGTGCTTGGGAGTTGGGATTTTCCATTTTATGTGGGGAGCTGTGCCCCCCCACACACACACCCCTACTTAAGGTTTCTCAACTCCAGAAGGGTGCATGTCGGGGGATGCAAATGCGGAAAAAATAAAAATTCAGGCCGGGCGCAACAAAACATACCTGCACCCAAACCCAAACCCAGCACCATTCCCACCCCAGCCCTGAACCCACCCACCATGCCATGGAAGCAGCTCGCCACAGTGCCACCCTCTACAACCCTTCTGTTCTTTCCCACCCCTCACTCAGCATACTCACCCCCCCACATACGTAGGCATGTAGCGGCAGGATTTCACTATTTCACACACCCCTTCATCTGGTTGCCCACCTTCCCCAGTCACCCCAATGACAGATGCTGCGATTGGGTCACCCTTTCAGTAGGCATCCAATCACGGTCGCCAAAGTCATGGGATACCAAGGTGACATGGTACATCCTTACCCCTTCTGAGGTGGCTTCTAGCAAGTAAGGAGAAGCCACCAAGTCCCTGAGGATGAGTAACCAGTCATGCCAGTATTAACAACCCCTTCAGGATGGAAAATAGGGTAACTTGCGACGTTTTTGGAGTGAGGAGACATTGCCTACTAGTGAAGGACAATGTACCAGTTTGAGACATGCCACCTGGAGGAATTGCAGAGTGGGGTCTGCATGCATTTTGAGGAAGTGGAATGAGCCACTGGCCTGTGAGTGGGAGGATAGTGAAGAGGAGAATCAGCGATGCCACATGGGGCTGTGCCATGGATTCAGCTTGGGTATGTTAGCAGTTAGAGCTTAATATACTGGCTGCAATGAGCTGGGCAACTGTAAG
This sequence comes from Neoceratodus forsteri, assembly GCA_016271365.2. Classification (NCBI taxonomy): domain Eukaryota; kingdom Metazoa; phylum Chordata; order Ceratodontiformes; family Ceratodontidae; genus Neoceratodus; species Neoceratodus forsteri. Next base: position 840,953,528 of record CM028131.1, read on the forward strand.
GCTGGAGATCCACTAGAAGGACTAAGTTGATCTGTTGAGAAGTTAGAGACTATTCTTTAGAGCAGGAACCAAAGTCATAGAGAGAATTACCAGTGTCACTATCTGGATACCTAGTTGCTCTGTTCAGGATCAGTAAGACAGAGAAGTTGAGCCAACTCCTCCCATTATGTAGCAGTGGGGCTGCCTCTTTAAAGTGGGTATGAGGTGGCAACAACCAATCCCATGAAGAGGGGTGGGAAATTGCCCTGTGAAAAGAGCATTTAATAGAGGTAGGAGGTGGGGAAGGGTGGCGGGACCAAAGATCAGAGCTCCTGTGCAGTCTGAATTAATGACTGAGCTCCTGTGCAAACTTAATAAATGCCAAGGCTGTACAAAATGCTGTGGAGCGGATTGAGTGCCAAGTGCTGCTTCTGATTACATTAACAGTTGCTTATGAGATAAAATCTGCATGCCACATACAGGGCAGTCTACAGTTAAAATTAAACTATTTTTGGCAGACTAGGTCAGTCTGCAGGCAGCTGTTGAGTAATGCTGCACAGTTCTGTGGCTTGGCCAAAACACCAATGGTATAGGAGCTTCAGGCAGTCACATCCAATAGCAGACTTGTCCTGAGAGACCATTCAGTGACAGCTGGCTTCCAGAGTGCAAAAGTTCAAAAAACTGAAGTGGAGCATACCTGCCCATGCTTGGTGCCAACTGAGGAGCCATCGGTCCCACTCCATGCAATCAGCTGGGGGGGGGGGAGATTACTCAAGGTTAAGTTAACTTGTAACTGGCTAGGTCTGGGTGGGTAAGAGCAGGGACAAAAGAAAGGAGAATAGGTGTTGAGAGGAGGTTTGAGTAATAGTTCACGGCGCTGAATAATAAGGGACTGGGGAAGCACAGTGGGAACAGGGAAGGCAAGGTGCCAAGACAGTGAGGAGAGACAAAGAGAGGGACGATTGGGCTGTTTAACCTTAAATGGAAATAGGAGGTGTAAAGATTGGCGTCAATAACAGTCAGGCAGATTCCCACAGTTAGTGAAGAAAGAGGGAGACAAGGAGATACAGAGAGAGAGAGAGAGAGAGAGAGAAATAAATAAGTAAAAGAAATAAAAGAAATATATAGATCAGCCTAGCTGTCTAGGGAGAGCTAGGTACTTAGCAGTTTCAAACAGAATGCTATACACAGAGGCAGAGAACAGTAGCAGTGGCTATACTTAATTATAGTACCTTCCCCCCCCAGCTGGTTTAGTGGCTGCAGGAGGTCATAGCTGACTCTCTGCTCTAACTAATAACACAGATACCCAAATCAGAACTCTGTTCACTAACTGGCTATTTAGGCTCACAGTTTTAACAGTTTTAACTGTAACCTCACGTTAGCAGGCTGGTCACCAAAAATCAGAGCTCTTGTGCAGTCTGAATTAATGACTGAGCTCCTGTGTTAACTTATTAAATGCTTGACTGAGCTTCTGTGCAAACTTATTAAATGCCAAGGCTGTACAAAAAGCTGTGGAGCAGATTGAGTGCCAAGTACTGCTCCTGATTACCTTAACAATTGCTTACAAGATAAAATCTGCGTGCCACATACAGGGCAGTCTAAAGTTAAAATAAAATTATTTTTGGCAAATGTCTGCAGGCAGCTGTCCTGTAATGCTGCACAGTTCTCTGGCTTGGCCGAAACACCAATGGTATGGGAGCTTCAGGTAGTCGCGTCCAATGACAGACTTGTCCTGAGAGACCAATCGGCAACAGGGAAAGGCATATTGAGCTGAGGCTCATTTCCAGATGTGACCAAGGGGAGACAGAAGGGGGAGTACAGTATGATTAAAATTACATCGAGCCATAGAATGCCAATTGCAATGATTGCTTACAAGCACAAAAGCATAATGAAGAATAGCAAGTAAACAATGCCAAAACAAGTATATGAACCACAGCACTGACTTGTAAAAGTGCTTTATTTAGTTAAATAAGTTTTATTGAATTTTTATAACACGATACAAATATCATCTGAAACACGAACATGTGAAAGGCATTCAGAAACGCATTGGCAATCGGCCAGCCCCCCAACCCCCAGTCCAGTCTCTCCCACCCCAAACATAAAGAAGGAGGGGAACTCCATAGTACAACCTAATAAGGGTCAGGAAATAAGGAAAAATAAAAAAAGAACAAGGCTATGCATAACTGAAGTAGGGTGGACAGCCAGACTTCTACAGGGCTCCAACATTGCTAGTAGACAGATAAGCTATTGCGAAGGGAAGCCAGCATTTGCTCCATATGCAAGAGTTGAAGCATTTCCATATACCATTCTGAAAAGAATGGAGCTTGCTGGTCCAACCAGTGCCACAAAATAATCTTTTCAATAACCATAATAATCATTGTAAAGTTGAAACAAGCAAGGCTATGCAGATTCTGTATGTCCACCCCAAAATACAGTTTTTCTTGTTATACCATGACTAGGATCCAACACATTCCTTACCTTTTTGCCATAAGGGTTGAACCTTGCAACAGTCCCAGAGAATCTGCTCTAAAGAGCCGTATGCCTGTTGACAAGTACACAGAGGAGAGTCCAGAAGTCCCCAATTAAACAGCTTCAGGGAAGTATGATAGATTGCATCCATAATTTTAAACTGGGTATACCTGTATCCATCAAACTTAATGTACAAATGAATATTGCACCACATCTTAGTTAATTGGACATCATCAGGAGACCATCCAGAAGCACTAAACCAATATTTTGAAAGTAAGACATATCTTTGAGCCCATACCTGAGATAAAGTCTGGTAAAGCTGGGATATAGCATGGCTTTCCAGGGCCAGTTCCCCAAGGCTTACTAGTGTGAGAGAGAGATCCACCACTGACATAGGCCTACCAAGTTGAGAAGAAAGCAAGTGGTGAATTTGGTAATAGAAAAATATTTTCTTTATTATCCAAGGCATAAATATTTTGCAATGCAACAAACGGAGTCCACTGGAATCCACTGATTAACTGAGAAGGTGCCATTATACCTATAGCTTGCCAATGTGGATTGGTAAGGGGGTTCGCCATTAGCTGAAAATTGGAATTTAACCAAAGGGGTTGATTCCATGGGGTTGTAAGAGGTGTTCTTAGGTGGCAAATTAGCTGAACATAGTTCATTAGGGAGATGCCTACTGGGGTGTCCCTCAGGGATTTAGGTAGCATTGCCAGTTTCAAATAATGGAGGGCTTGTAATGTAAGCCCATACTGTAAACACAAGTCATGCTCTATTTGCCACCAAAGAGGAACATAACGGGGAGGATCCCTCCCCCCCACCCCAGTATCCAACAAAAATGTTTAACCTCTTGGGCAGCATTGAAAATAGCCAAAGAAATCAGGAGTACCCAGGCACCCTAATTGCTTGGGAGCCACCAGTCTTAGATAGCGAAGCCTTGGTCTATGACCCTTCCAGATAAAAATAGTCAGCACTGCGTGGAGGTCTTGAAACCAATGATAGGAAAGTTTGACCATTAACATGTTCATGGGGTAAAGGGTCTTGGGCAGGATGGTCATCTTAACATACCCCCAGAGGGATATAGGCAGCCAAGATCATCTTTCACGGTCAGCTTTAATAGTCCAGAGGGATACCTTAAAATTACTGTGACTCAGCTTAGCCATAGAAGTGGTAACATGAATGCCTAGGTAAGTTAGAGTCGAGGATGTCCAACTAAGACCCATCCCCTTGAAACTGCCCTTCCTAGTGTGAATATTTAATGGTAGGATCTGGAGTTTCTTGATCTTTAAGCCTGTAAAAGGAAACCATGCCAAAAATGCATATTTCATCCAAAGTGTGTGATAGGGAAATGGCAGGGTTTAATAAATGCAAAAGAATATCATTGGCGTACTTGGATATCTTATATTGCCGGGGCCTAATATGCACGCCCAAGATTGAGGGGCTTTGTTTTATGCACCGAATGAACGGCTTGAGGTATAAGTTAAATAAAAAAGGGGAGAGTGGGCAATCCTGATGTGTGCCATTGCAAATAGGAAAGGAAGACGAGAGGACCTGGTTACAATGAATCCATGCAATGGGATGGGAATATAAAAATTTCACCCAGCGAAGAAAGGTTTCAGGTATATCAAAACTCTCAAGTGTCCAGAAAGCTATGGCCAGGACACCCTACTAAATGCTTTTCCCACATCCAGAGAGGCCAGGACTGCTGGGGTCATGGCATTCTGGGACACGGAAATGAGGTGTTAAGAGTTTCCACAGGTGATCAGCAGAAAGTCACCCTGGCATGAAACAAACTTGCTCAGGACTGATCAGATCAGACCAAACCTGTTGCAGCCGATGGGCTAGAGCTTTCACCAGAACTTTAAGGTCAACATTCAGCAAAGAAATAGTCTGTAATTAGACACCTTAGCTGGATCCTTGCCGGGCTTAGGTGGAACTGAAATAAAGGCTTCTTGCATGGAAGCATCCAAATCCTCACTGGCATGGGCCTCTTGGTAAACCTCTAACAAATGCAGCAGTAACTCCACCAAAAAAGTTTTGTTAAAAGAGATGGAGACTCCAACAGGACCTGGAGCTTTGTCAGAGGCCACTGATTGTAATGCTTCCTGTAATTCAGAGAGCATAAGAGGCTACGCTAGGATATCCTGCTCCCTCTGACTGAGGTGGGGTAAATGGCTTTGAGTTAAATAAGTATCCATAGCCTGTGGATCAGAAAGCTGACTACCTAAGCTATAAAGAGCAATTTAATAAGCCAGAAATTCTTCTTCTTCTAGCTGCCTGGAGGGGGTGATAGGATGTGGAGTCCCAGGCATAGTCAGGTATTTAACCATAAGAGATGCCACCTGCTGTTTAAGACATAGAGCCAAGAGCTTGTCCATGCTTTCTCCCGTAGAAACGTAAGAGGTTTTAGATTTGAAAAACATGAGTTCTGCTTGGGCTCTATTAAGCTCATGGTAGTGCTCCCTGATAGCATGTAGTTGTAAGGTCACCAGCTCAGAGTAACCAGAAGCCAACTGGAGTGCCAAGAGCCTAATCTGTTGTAGAAGGTCCTGTGAATGGGCCAAACAATGTTTCCTGAATTTAGTAGAGAAACGAATGATCTCACCTAGGACTACATATCTGCAGACTGCCCACAGCATGTCCTGCTGAGATACCATGCAGGAATTTTCCTGAAAAAAAAAACATTCCGTAAATGTTTTTAAATGTGCAACAATGTGTGCATTTTTAAGTAAGAAATTGTTTATATGCCAGATTTTGCTTGCTGAATAGTGGGCTCCAACTTCAGGATAATCTGCATTGGGGAGTTGTCTGAAATGACAAGGGGTGGTATCTCCACCCTGACTAGATCTACTAGTAAATAAGAAGTGATTAAAAAGTAATCAATTCTGGACTGAGTTTTGTGGAAAGAGGAAAAAATTTAAAATGTTTGGAATGGGGGTGGAGCATCCTTCAGGGCTCCACCAGAGAGTGAGAATCAAGTAATTCCCATACCTCTCTCTGGTTGCAGATAAGAGAGAAAATCATTAATCCAAATCATGAATCCAAATCACCATCCAAAAAACCATTCCAGTCTCCCACTAGAATGTATGGTAAATCTGGCCACCTAGTTAAGTGTAACGAAAAATCACAAATGGTTGTGGATCATCTTTGTTAGGGCCATAGAACAAGACTAGGACTATCCTAGTACTATCTAATGCACACTGGGCAATTACATATCTGGAACTGGAGTCAGTAATTACTTGATGTATAACGAAGTCTACTAGCTGAGCAATCAAAATAACAACCCCCGCTCGTTTCTTGTCTTTGCCCACCCCAAAAACTTGGCCCACCCAACTGCGTCTCAAGGAAGACAAATCTGCCATCAGTAGGTGGGTTTCCTGCAAGAAAGCCACTGTGGGGCTATATTTGTGCAGGCGAGCAAGAATCTGGGAATGTTTTATGGGAGAATTAGCACCCTTGACCTTCCAGGATATAAAAGAGTAAAACTGACATAGAAAAGTGAGAAAAATTAGCAATTGACTAGAACAGGGCTGCCAAAGGTTCCAACCTAACTGGGAAGAAAGAGAAAATCCAATAAACTTGACCAGCCAGAAAACAAACTACTTCTTGAAAACAAAAAACAAGTAGTCTAAGTTCCCAGCCATGTAGCATGAAAAAGTTAACACCTAATACCAACAGCCCCCATCCCACCCCACCCCAAGTCCATCACTCCCAACCGGAAGTGAGAGAGACTAAAAAACATGATAAGGTAATATTGGTAGATAAGTAAAACTTGTGCCCTTTGAAACATTCCACCCACCTCCCCTACCAGTCATGACTAGTAGCACCACAGGTAGCTACTGCAAGAGTGTAGTCAAGCGAGTTACCTTGCTGAAAGTATGCCATAACGGAAGCACCAATTGAGGACAACAGTAAACCTGTTGACCTCCAAGACAGGCTGCATGCACAATACCAAGTGCAGGTATTGTGCACCCTGCACCCCAGACTTTAGGATTCCAACTCCAGGTTGGAGTTGGTCCGGGAGAGGATTGTCGCTAGCAGTCATTTTCCATTAGCCACATCGAGGTGTCGGGCAAAGGAGTCACCTGCTACTAACACCTCTACAGAGAAAGGACAAAAACAAAATTGGGGAGAGAGAGGGGGAGCCATACAATAAATAATTAAAATAGCAGAAGCTATTAGTGGCTCTCCAATAGCAAGCTGCCAGGGCCACTGCTAAGGCCACAATAATGAAGCACCAGTTACAAACTAAAGCAGACCAAAGATGAGCAGAAAAAGAGGAATAAGAAAAGGCCTGCAAACTGAAGGGGTGAGGAGAGCCATTGCCAAAAATTAAGGTGACCCCTAGTGACGGCCAGCTAACAGACCCAAAAGTGAAAAAAGAAAGCAGAAAGCTTAACATTAATTCTGCCTGTAGAAAAGGAGCTGAAGGTTAACAGGTAGACAATAATGGCTTCAAACTGATTAATCACAAGTGCATGAACATATAATCAAAGGAATGTCCAAGTAGTGCCCAAGCAGTGAACGAAAAAGAAATCAGGAAAAGAAGAACAAAACAAAAGCAAGGAAAAAACATATAAGAAGGAGCAGTGAGAGGAGAAAAGGCAGTTTAAGTAATAACTGAACAAAAACAAGAGAGTTGTACCGAGAGGAAAAAAGGAGTATATAGAGGAGAGAGGGGAAAATGAGGACACAAGTGTAATAACATAAGCCCGTTGTCTCTCGAACACTCTAACAGTTGAGAGAAGTCAAAATGATACAAAACTAAAATGCTCTAGGCTGGAACACCTAACAGGAAAGAGTAGAGGGAAAGGACAAACCATACCAACAGGCTAAAAAAATCAAACAAAAAAGACCTTAACCAAAAGAAAACAGAGCACAGTAGTAGCAGACACCGGGACAAATTTCCTCTCTAATTATCTAATTTCTAGTTGGACATAGTTTATAGACTTTAGCATGCCTTAATATATGTGATAATTTATCACATATATTAAGGCGTTGCAAGTTTTATTTGTATGGCGCCCATTCCCAAAGGCTCTGGGCACCTCACAGAGAAATAAGAATAAACATACAATGCATAAAAGTAAAATTACATCATACAGTTTAAAAACTAAAATATAAGACACCTAAAAACTGATAAAGTATCATACATAGGGACTAGTCAATTAGTTGCAATTCTGAAGTCATTAAATGCCAGGCCCAAGAGGTGTGCCTTCATCCACCACTTAAATACCTCTACCAAAGGGGTTTCCCGGACTGCAGATGGTAATGCTTCCACAGGGATGGCCCAGAAATGCTAAACACAGAGTCTCCAGAAGTCTTGAGCCTTACCCTGGGAACAGCCAGGAGGCCCCTCAAAGAGGCATGGAGGGAGCAGGCAGAAGTCACCAGTGTCAGGAGCGCTAACAGACAGCCAGGACCCAGTCCATTTAGGGCCTTATAGGTGAGAAGTCCCACCTTGAAAAGGACCCTCCACCTGACCAGCACCTGTTATGCTAAAGTCTATAAACTATTAATGTCCAACTAGAAAAAAAACAGTCCACATGGTAGTCAACATAGATCCATCATTCAAAAGCAAGTATGCACTTACAATACTGGCCAAAAGGTGAAAGAGGATAAATCTGCACTTCAATCAATCAATCAATCAAAATCTTTATTTAACCAGGCAAACATCATTGAGCAGAGCTCTTTTATAGTACAAGATGGACCTGGTTAGAACAGGGTCGGGTAACATTCATCATAAAAATATATAAATACATGTAAATAAGTATATAAACACAAACACAATGGTGCAGTAATAGGGGAGTCAAATGATAAAAGGAAGACAAGGCAAGCCATAACAGAGGAGGATTCAAATACAAGGGGGCATGTCCACCATTGAACCATGCAACTGTATATAAACTATGTTCTCTGTATAAAAGTACCAGTCAGTTCACTTACCGGGGCAGTCACTAGTACTAGCCATGAAAATGGCTTGGAGAACCACCAACTAATGGCAGATGGGGTACCAGCAGGGGTATGTAATATGTAAGCGCAGGATAAACATTGCGAGAAGTGAAGTCCCATGGATAGGTCGGCAGAACTGATGTGGCGGTGGGGGCCTACGGGGAGAGGGAAAGGGGAGTTAGGACTTTTATAGTATGATTACGTGTAGATTGTGGATGACTGCAGTATAGAGTTGTGAAAAGAAGGCTGGAGAAAGCGAGAAGATACACCAGTATCAAAGTGAGGACAAAGGCATCAAGGTGTTACATGAAAGCATGATGACAGACCAGGGCCAAGGAGGAGACAAGCACTTCTGACAGCAAAACAAATGCACCATAACTTAAACTGCATACTCCAGAAAAAATGTAATGGTGTCATTTGTCAGCCAAAGTAACCGCAAGTGCTGGCTTGGAGAACAGGTCTGGGAGAAGATTCTGCAGGTGTCGATTGTCAGAATCCACAGAATCAAAAGAGAAGGTCCTCAGTGGGAGCTGAAGGCCCAATTTGGCTGGGTACAGAATACGGAATTGTATTTCTTCCTGATGCAGCCACTTTTTAACCTCAACATATGCCCACTTCTTTGCTCTTACATGCAGACTCTTGTCATCAAAGATGAAGAAGCGATGCTGTTACCCATATAGGGCAGATTGTGAACAGGCTGCCCATTGAATTTTAATCTTGTCCTGGAAATTCAGCAATCTAAAAAGTATGGCCCTTGGTCATATTCCCCGACTAGGTTTAGGGAGGGCTAGGTTTAGGAGGGCTTTGATGGTCTCTTTCTATAGTGTAGACAGTTACAACATCTTGCGACCCAACAATTTGGCAAAATAGGGTATTCAAAAATGAGAGAGGGTTAACTTGTTCGGCACCGTCTAGAATGTCTATAATGAGTCAATTGTTCCACCAAGACCTGTTCTCCAGGTCATCTACCTTTTCCTCCAGTTTCACAAGTTGCTATCTGAGGGACACCAATTCTCTCTCTCTCCTCTGTGTTCACCCGATCCTCAAGTGAGCTCACCTGCACTTCCACATCTCCAAAGCAGGTGGTGAGTGATCAATCAAAGCATGAATAGACTTGGTGTTGAATACCAGCTCAGTCAGTATGGCATTGATGGAAGCAAATTCAAGCACATACACATCGGTTTCTGAATCATGTGAGTGCTCGGGTATATCTAGGAGTGTACTGGCTCCGAAGTAGATTTTGTGGCATTTCAAGGGCTTCAGCTGTTCAGGGCTTGGTGGAGAAGCAGAGAGTGGCATTGTCTCCATAAGCGTGGTGCCCTCCATCCCAAAGCAGAGAGAAAATGTCAAGTCCTGAGTCTAAGAGTTTCAAAACATTGTTCTACAGGTAACAGCTGAATGAGAGAGGTCGTGCTGCAAAAATTGTAGATATTAAAAGTGACCCGCCATGGAGCAGATTTACCTTGCTGATGCCACCATAGCCGCTGCACCAGAAGTCTTTCATAAAAGTGCTTTATAAAATCCAGGGTGGCTGTTGCAGAAAGTGACAGTGCTTTAGCTGTGCAGAATAAGATCAAAGGTAAATGCATAAATCTTAAGAGGAAGGGCATATACAGGAGAAAGAGGATAAGAGAAAGAGAGAAGAGGGTTTGGAGGAGGGTTAACAGGGGCTGGAGGGAGCAGGGAGGTGCCTCAGCTGGTATCTAAGGGCTAGGATTGAGAGGGAGAGGCAGATGGAGTGGGGAGCAAGTTCCAGAGGGAGACAGGATGATAGGAGAAAGCAGCCTGCTCAGCAAAGGAGTTAAAGTGGGGAATGGAGAAGGTACAGGGATCCCTGGGAGCAGAGGGAGTAGGAGGAGCAGGGGATGGGAGACTGGAGTGAGAAAAGGTAAAAGATGAGGGACCCAAATCAGTATTTAGAGATGAAAGGGTTACAGTAGGATTGATAACATGAGGGGAAAGGGGGTTTATCATTAGGAAAGAAGATTACTAGGTATTATCCTGGTTTACATGCTAGTTAGGAAGCATTTTCTAATGTACTTTGCCTCTCTATTCTTGAACAAGTAAAACATCATAACTATTAGCACTTATTTCAAGTTTCAAGTTTATTGCAGGAAAACTCCATTGAGCAAGCTCATTCACAAGGAGGTCCTGTGACATAAACACTTAAAGTACAAACACAGATAGGTAATAACAGTATATACATGAAATGCACGTTACATGATACAGGCTGGATATACATACAAGGGTACCACATAGGGTGACCGCAGGTGGTAAACATTGATATGAGACAGGGAAGCGACTTACAGGTTGCATACTGATAAATGAAACATGATGACTGGTGTGTGCAATACATATACAGTATTTTGGCAGCTAGGACAAACAACAGTCTACAACTGATATGGGGGGGGAGGAGTGATTTGATAGAGTAGCAGTGGAGCGTAAGCAAAGATAAAGCCAGGAGTAGAAGGGGAAGGGAAAGCAGTTAAAATGACAAATCAATTATACCTTACCAGTGGATAAATATGGCACACATGGGGAAGGAAGAGACTTAATGACAGTTACAGGTGTCTTTTATTTTGGCTGAACTTTGCAATTTGTAGAAGTTTATTGAAACTGCACTAGTTAGTTTCAGTACGGTTTGTAATTGGTTCCAAATGGAGGGAAGGGCATGTGCAATAGCACGTTTACCAAAGGAAGTCCGCGTCCTTGGTATGTCAAGCATAATAAAGTCAGATTTTCTTAATGAGTATGCACTATGTGAGATACTAATAAGGGAAGAGAGATAGCTTGGCAATTTCCGCAGGAGCAGTTTAAGAGTCCATAGCCCAGCATGGAGCAGACGTCTAGTAGTAAGGGATGTCCAACCAACAGCTGCATATAAGTCACAGTGGTGCGAACGGTAAGGGGGGTTGGTAATGAACCGTAACACATGGTGATAAAGGATGTCCAGTTTACTCAGATTTGCAAGAGTGGTAGAGGAATAGATTACATTGCCATAGTCGAGTAGGGGGAGAAAAGTGGCCTGTACAAGCTTGTTTCGAGTTTCAAGGGGGAAAAGGGGCCTATTTCTGTAGAAGAAACCTAACCTTGCTTTTAACCTTCTAGAGACATCTTCAACGTGGTCACTGAAAGATAAGTTATTGTCGATCCAGATACCTAGATATTTAAATCTGGTTACAACTTCCAGAGGCTCCTTTAGCGTGGTGACAATGAAGTCTTGGGCAAGGGTATTGGGGGGGCCTGTGACAGCACTGCAAGAGAATATCATCGCTTTAGTCTTCTTAGCATTGAGCAGAAGCTTTGCCTTTATTAGGTTATGCACAAGTTGTGCGAAGTCCGCTTGAAGCACTCCCTTGACTTCAGATAACGATGAGCCAGAAGTATACAACACAGTATCATCTGCAAAAAAGTGCAGATTGGACGTAGATATGTTATCATCTAAGTCATTAATGTACAGAGAAAACAAGATAGGGCCTAAGATGGATCCTTGGGGGACTCCTCTTGCAACTGGCAAGGCAGCAGAAAAAGCCTTCACCTTTACTTTTGGAATCTTCCAGTTAGGTAGCTAGAGAACCACTGGGTGGTATGGTATGTGGCACCCAACTTTGCAAGGCAATTGACTAATAGTTTGTGATCAACAGTATCAAAAGCTTTGCTGAGGTCCAAAAAGACTGCACCAGTTACCTTCTTAGCATCTATAGCAGAGATTCAATCATTGGTTACTTTTGCTAGTGCAGTGATTGTGCTATAATTAGCCCGAAAGCCAGATTGAGCTGGGTTAATGAGAGAGAAGGTTTCCAGGTGAGATTTTAACTGAATATGGATCAGTTTTTCGAGAACTTTAGAAAGGATAGGCAATATGGAGATAGGCCTATATAGTTGTTTACATCGCATGGGTCACCAGATTTAAATAGAGGGAGGATATGTGCTGATTTCCAGCAGGACGGCACAGTAGCAGATGTAATGGAAAGATTGAAGATGTGGAGAATTGGGGCAGTGAGATGGGCGTAGCCTGACCTTAGGAAAAAAGGGTTCCAAGCCATCGTCCCCTGTGCTTTTTTTGGTGTCTAAGTTAAGAAGAGAATCTTCTACTTCTTTATAAGTTATCTTAGCAGTTGGAAGGGGCTGGGTGCAGGACTAGATGTGGCGGAGGGGTATGCTGGCTCACCGCAGCACCAGCATAAGGTGATGAGTCAAAAGCTAATCCAGCTGTGGCAAAGTGGGAGTTAAGTTCCTCCAGGATTAGGGAGTTGTTTTCTACAATCTTGCCACTTGCAACTATCTTTGTTGGGACAGAGGGGGCCATGGGCCGTCCTTCTATAGCTTTGATAGTCTTCCATATTTTATGAGGGTTACCTTTAGCTTGTTCGAGAGTAGAAATATAATAGTTAGCTTTAGCAGAGCGAAATTTTTTCACACAGATATTCCTGGGTGTACTAAAGGCCTGCCAATCCGAAGATTCTTTGGAATGTCTAGCTTTAGCCCAGAGTTTATCTCGAGCTATAAGGGCTGCTTTGAGATCCGAGGTGAACCAGGGTTGAATTGTTCCGTACCCTTACTTTGATGAAAGGGCATGCTTATTTATTATTGTAGTGAGTTTGTCATTAAGGATGCAAGCTGCCTTGTTGACATCTTTGGTTAGGTAAAGATCTTGCCATCTGATCATGCTCAGGTCAGATAGGAAGTTTACTGCACTGAATTTACGAAAGGATCTTTTGTTATAAAGATGGGTTGCAGCCGGCCTTAATTTGAGATCTTATGCAAGCAACAATTCCATGATCGCTCATGTTGTTGTGAAACACTGCCAAATGAGATATTTTGTGTGGATGGGTGGTTAGTACCACATCTAGAATGGAACTGTTGGCAGTATTTAGAGTGTTGTTCCTAGTAGGTTCACTGACTAATTGCCCAAGACCTAGCTCGTCACAAAGGGATTTGAGGCCGTGTGAGTTAGGTGACAGCCAGTCCATATTTAGATCTCCTAGAAATATTGTTTCAGTTTTTGCATCTACTGAACATGGATTTCAAAAGATTAAGGACTTCATCACCACCAGACGGGGGTCTATAGCCACCTAGGATAGTGATACATTCCGAGGAGGGGAGATGAAGGCTCAGCGAAACTAACTCAAATTCCTTGGCTAGAGATTTGCAACTAATATTGGTGACCAAGTACTTAGATTTGGCGTAGATAACCACACCCTCGCCTCTAGACTCTCTATCTGCTCTAAATAAATTGTAGCCCTGCAGTGATATTTGTTGATCAGTGTTCGTCTTTTTTAACCACTACTCAGTAATTATGATAAGGTCTGGGTTAACGTGTGCAACCCAGGCTTGCAGCTGTATAAGTTTTTTAGGCAGGCTTAAAATGTTGACAATCATCATTTTGAGACCTGTGGCCTCAGCAAAATCGATAGGCGAGGTAAGTTGTAGGGAGGGGCCAGGGTTGAGCTCCACATTTCCTGAGCAGAGAAGAAGCAGAAGTATAACTTTCTTTAAGGAGCTTATAAGAATGGAAACTGCTTTTTTATTTCTTCGCTGCAACCCATATCGTGCTGCGCAAGAGGCGGCACAACTGTAATGACAGTTGATCGTGATCAATGTAAGTGCTTGGCTAGACATAGGTGAGGACAGTAGCAAGGGGGTGTAGGCTAACCAGGGGAATAGGCTAAAAGGGAGAGGAGAATGACATAGTGTCTGCACGTGAGACTGTTATAACATTAGGTATTGATAAGGTACATTGGAGAACTGAATTGCATTGAGGTACTTCGAATTGCACTGTATTGCTGAAAACTCTGCACTTTAAGAGCAATAAAAACACAATAAGGAGAGCCATGAGAGTATGTAAGGAGAGCCCAGATTGAGTGGTCTCGTGATTTGTATTAGTGCAATATTTTCTAGGCAAGTAATTTGCCCACCTAGGTACTCACTTAAAACCTAGATGAGAAAATACAGCAGAAAGGGGAACAAGGAGAGCAGGAGCAGCTTAGTTAGTGGCCATCCACCCTTCAGACTCAAGTCCCCTTGTAGCAGCACCGAGAAAGAAGTAGAATGATAATACAGGCCGTATTGCCCACGAATGAATACAGTGATTTATGTAGAAGACCAAGAATCCCTCTAGTGGCAGGTCTGTATAACCCGCTAATGGAAAACTAGCCAAAAAAAAAAAAAAAGTAGTTAGACTTATTGGCACCAAGGCAGAGTGCTTGGATTGGGGCGCTGCAGGAAGTGCAGTCAGACAGAAGAGGTGTAAGCACTTTAAAACAGTAGTAGAAATTACAATCCAGCTAATACAGTTGAAAAACTCCTAATAACACAGTTGAAATGTGCTTAGTTCTATCAAAAATCTAACAAAGTGCCAGGTGTCTATAGCAGGGGAAAACTCCTGGCCAATCAGAGTGGGTTTGCTGGAAGCACCCATGTTCCGATTGGCTGCGCTGTCCCGTACCTTCCAATGTAATAGTGCAACAGGAGAATCAAAGAAGTTTTACAGCCAGGTGTTTATTATATAAGTGTTATGCATTGTTAGCCAGGATATATATATATATATATATATATATATATATAAATAAATATATGTATTTCCTGTAAAATAATGTCACCTATTTATTATATAAATGTGTAACCTGCAATTCTTGTAAGGGGCAATAGGTTGATCAATAAAAGACTGACTGACTTTTGTGCAGATATAAACAAGATATTTTTGAAATAGGGTTGTTAAATGGTACAAGTATGAAGTCTTTCAGAGAGCTAGAACAGCCCTCTACTGCTAAAGAGTAGAAAAACAACACCAGGAGGGATCTATTTCATTAGAACTGGACATATCACAATGACACAATGGAATGATGACCCACTGACTGGTATGAAGGTTCAAGAAGTTTATTCTAAGTCAAAATTTTACAGAGCAGTAACAGGCCCAAAACAGAGGTGTCTGTGGTTAAAGATGGATAATAGGCCCCTTCATTAATAATCCATGACTGACTTGTCACTTCACCAGAGGAGACTTGACCTAGTATATAATTCTTTCTTCAAAAGATTTACAGTGTGTTCCCAATAATTGCTCTTTTAAAATTTATACTGTATCTCTAAACAAACTTTCACACTGCATAAGTACCATAATCACTCGCTCTGGTGGATAGTACTCTGCTGCTTAGATCATGACCTCACCCCTTACTTACTCCTTACACCCATCAAGTCATCTGCTGTGTGTGAGGTCTGTAAAACTGTGACTTGGAATAAACTTACTGAACCTACCTACATACTGATCAGTGGGTCAGCCTTCCATTGTGTTGTTGTGACAAATGTGCAGTTTCACATTTTACTACATGCAGTATATGACAATAATAACAAGCATTTGTCAATGCCTAATGTTGTCTTGCTGGCATTGGCATTGGTAGTGCCGGAGTTTGAGGCACATAATAGGAATGGCAGTGAAGTATTGAAGTGACACCAACCCCACCCCCACCCTGAAGAGACCGACAGGCATTGGGGTGTGCCTTTGGGTCATCAGCTATAATGCTCATGCCATTTTACCTCACTGTACCCTGTAGATACTGACAAGTGTCGTGGTGAGCTTTGGGGTCTTCGGTAGTTATACGTACCCCATTCCAAAAGGAAATACGCTGAGGTGGGTGCAGTATAGGAGAATGGGGTGAACTTTGTGACTGAACACTGCAAGGCACACCACGATGTGTGTCACTGACTGCAGGGTGGGTGTGGAATAGGGAGCATTACAGCCACTGATCCCAAGTTACACCCTTGACACCTGTCAGTCTGCACAGGGTGGGGTGTTACAGCTGGAAACCCTAATGCCGTAGGCATGTGTTGGTATTTTCACTTCATATTTTCAACATGGGCTTTTTGTGACCCCACCTCATGAAAAGCAGCACTATCAGTTTGTTAGATGAAAGGTGGTTTTGCACAGCGGCTATGCCATTTTGCGACACAGGTCCAAAAACACATTTTGGGCAATATGTAAAATATGAGAACTGTATTGTTCATGGGAAGGTGTAAAAAATGGCAATGTTGAAACTCTGGAGTGAAAGTATGAAAAATTGATGAAGTCATGAGCATGCATAGAAACTGTGCCACACACGTCCATAACCCAATTATTGTTGGGATTTTTTTAACCATATTTTCAACATAGGCATTTTGGGACCTCCTCTCATGAACAGTGGCACTGTGATTTTATTAATTTGTCCCAAAAGTTGATTTCCCACAGTGACCACGCCATTGTGTGCCACAGGTGCGAAAACACATTTTGGGTAGCATGTGAAAAATGGTAGCTGTACTGTTCATAAGGAGGTGAGAAAAAATGCCAGTGTTGAAAATGTGGCATGAAAATATAGCAAATTTGCAAAGTTACAAGGGTGCATGGGAACTGCGCAATGCACGCTTGTAACACAGTCATTTTATAGACTTTCATCACCAAATTTTCAACATAGGCATTTTAGTACCTCTGCTCATGAATAGTGTCACCGCCATTTCCAAAAACTGTCTCGAAAACTGATTTTTGTGCAGCGACAGCGCTATTCTGCGCTGCACATGCGAAAACACATTTCGGCCAGGATATGTAAAATGACAGCTGTACTGTTCATAAGGAGGTGTGGAAAAATGCCAATTTTTAAAATCTGGAGTGAAATTACAAATTCACGAAGTTACGACCGTGCATGGAAACTGCGCAATGCATACTCATAAAACAGCCATTTTTTTGATTTTTTCCACCAAATTTGCAACGTAGGCTTTTTGAGAGGCCCCCTCATGAACAGTGGCACTGTCATTTCATTAATCAGTCCCAAAAGGTGATTCCCTGCAGTGACTGTGAAATCACTTTTGGGACTGAATAACGCCATGACAGTGACTGAATTCATGAGGAGGGGTCCCAATAACCCCATGTTGAACATTTGGTGTCACAATTCCCAAAAATGTCCAAGATATGCACCAAAGTTGAAAAAAACTATTTATGCCATTATACAGCTTACCGTCATTTCTTCAGTTTGCGGTCAGCTTTGAAGAGTGCAGACGTGTTTCCAGTCCACTGAAGATCATCACACTGGACTCCGGTGGTAAGTATGGGGTGAGGGGGGTGTGGGGAGGCAGGGTGCACAGAGGGAGGCCGTGGGTTGGGGGAGCAGGCAGGGAGACCGCGATGGACTGTTTTCTATTTTACAGGTGAAAAAAAAAAGGGGGGAGAACATCACAGGATGGCTTTTTTTTTCGGGGACATTTAGCACTCTGGGGTGGGCTCCCAGCATTCCACCAGATTGTTTTGAGGAGGGGGGGCTGTAGCTGACAGGGAATTGGGCACCCCTGTCAACACATATGAAAGGGGAGGTAAGAGCCAAGGGGAACTGGGCACCACCTTCAGCACACAACAGATGGGGGGAATACATTATGCCAACGGGAAGTGGGCTCCCCCATTGGTAAAATAAAAAGAGAAGGGGGGACTGTAGCCAATGGGGATTGGGCTCTCCGTTGGCAATGAAAGACTGTTTGGGGGGGCAGATGATGCTGAGGGGTATTGGGCACCCCCTCAGCACACACTTGGTGGGGTCATTATGCCGATAGGGAGTGGGCTCCCCCATCGGCAAATGAATTGGGTCAGGGCATGTGACAGAGGGATTGGGCACCCCTGAAGTTGGGCGGTGGCAGTCAGTGCCGCCATGTTTATGTTGGGAGGCGTGTTATTGTGCTGCTGCAATGAGAAGCTTGCTTCTCATTGCAGCAGACCTTTTCTTAGATCTGGTGGCCACATTCTGAATTGCTGGCATGGCACCTGCATGCTGGCTAATTGCAAAATGAGGGACGCACCTACTGATGTGTCCTCTGCATTTGCCCACAATGACCACACCTCCAAATCTGCTACTACTGCAATATGTTGACTCGTGCGCAAGCGTGAGCCAACATAAAAAGGTTACGTGATCCTTATTGTCCCACACTCTTACATCAGTTGACATTTTGCTGTGCAGTGTGGTTTTATGCTCAAATTAATGAAATCACACTTTTTATAGACAATGTTGTGCAAAAAAAAAACACAATTTAATAACTGTGTTATTTATCGTAGACAAAATAGTGCAATGTGAAACAGATTGCATCCTTAAGCTGCTACTACTCTTGCAACTGAGACAACCTAGAATATACTGTTGATGTCTAAATTTGTGGTTAATATCTATATAAACTACTATGCTGCTGCTGCTCTTTAAACTGAAGTCTGAAAGTAAAGTTTTTCAGTTAAATCTGGATTCTTCACTGACCTACACAGATATAGGCCTAACCCTTCTAAGAGCAAGTTCTCGCTCAACTGCACAAAACATTTGTAATCACATGGATGCACAGAACACACCTCGAAATGAGCATTGGCTCAGTGTGCTTTCCAGGACCAAACTTGTAAATAAATAAACACTGAGCATGCACAGCTGCAGTCAATCAAGAATTAAGGGGACAACAGGATTGGACCCCGCCACCCAAAAGCGCTAGCAGTTCAAATAGCACATTTTTCCCATAGAATAAAAGATGCAGTTTTTAAATTGTGCATTTTTCAGTTAAACTTTTTTTTAAATACAGTATTTGAGAAAAATGCATGATTGCAAAATGTAATCCTGTCTGACACACCAGCGATTCTCCTATTGTTCCTGCCTGATCTGTTTTCTTGTATCTGCCCAGGATTATTAGTGAATGCCAACAAAGTATCTCAATTTCCCTGATGCCTTCAATGGTCTTTCAGTCCTAAGGACCTCAGTCTCATCTCTGATTTTTTTTTTTGTTTGTTTACTTGTTTTTTGCCTTTCCACCAACTGCTGCAAGAAATAATTATAATCTGGTCTATCCTGTCTTGATTCAAATCTCTGCCCACCGAGGATGCAGGCCGGTGATCAATATCCCACAGTCTTTCAAGTGATTCAAGCTTGACTACAAGACTACTGGTAACTCCTAAAATCAGTGTCTTCCCCTTTAGCATGCCCTCTTAATTAATTTACTGAAAACAGAAACCTTTTTGATTCCGAAGATGTGTTTTTGGATTAAATTGTTGAATGTATTAACAAAGAGCATGGATTACCTTTTATCTTAAGTAGCATGTCCTTAAATTCAGTTTAGGAATTCATGTGACTATTGCACAGTGTTATTTTTTTTTTTACTTCATAAATGACCCAGAAGATATATACAGTGGCCCGGATATTCAGAGCAGTTGCGCATGGCGTAGCTGAGTTGCGCCAGTGCAAGTACGGAATTGCACCGACGAGCGATATTCAGCGGGAGCCATTGTGCAGTGCAAAATCCATTGCACCAATGTGCAACTATAATGTATGCGGCGCAAGTGCAGGGGGCATTCCCATGAATATCCAGCTCATTGGAATATTCAACCAGCAAACCATGGTGCAAGTGTGGAGCAAAGTGAAGTTGCGCCGACCAGACTTGTTCCTGTAAAAACAGGGTGCAAACACACAGACAGCAGTTGCGCCAAGAGGGAGAGTGGGAGGGAGAGATAGAGAGAGATAGACAGATGAACAGACACAGAAGGAGAAGGACAGAGAGGTGGCGTGGGAGAGGGAGAGAGGGGCAGGGAGAGAGAGGGAGAGACACACACACACACACACACACACACAGAAATAGTGTACCAGTGTGGCACACAGCCAGCAGCAAACAGCCCAGGGGGAAAGTGGACAGCAGGAGAGATGGACAGTGCACTCTTCCTGATGGAGGCAGTAATGAGGGGTGTGAGGAGGCAGGAGGAACAGCTACATGGCCAACGAAGGGCTCGTCGGCAGTATGCCAGACACAGGTGGTACCATGCCCGAATCACTTTTGAGAACTATAGTGACACCAAGATCGTGGGCCTGTATCTCCTGAACAGGGCCATTCTGAGGCAGCTCTGTGAGCTGTGCAGTGAGGAGATGCAGGCACCCCACCAGACGGAGCCACGTCATGTCTGTGGAGATGAAGGTGATTGTCATCATGTGCCTGTTCATCATGGGCACCTTCCAATGACCAAAAGGGGGCACCACAGGCATCACACAGTTGGCAATGTCCCGCCTCCTCACACAGTTCCTCAACACCCTGCTGCCACGTGCTTCGGAATTCATCCATTTCCCCAGCACACAGGCAGAGTGTACAGCGAACATGCAGGACTTCCACGGGGTGGCACGCATGCCCGGCATGATTGGGGCCATTGACTGCACCCACATGGGCATCCACATGCCACCTGGCCCTGAGGGAGTGGCATACATTAACAGGAAGGGGAGCCCAAGCATCAACTGCCAGGTGGTATGCGATGCCATGGGGCGCATCATCAGTGTCTGCGCCACACACCCCGGGAGAGTGCACATGATGCATTCATCTGGCACAGCTCTGCACTGTGCCACACATTTGTACATGGGTAAATCCCTATGGGCAACCTAGTGGGTGGTATGGCATGGACAAGGGGTGATGGGCAGAGCAGACCTGGGGTGGGGTGGGCAGGGTGTGCATGGTGGTGTGGGCACCAGGGACGGGCAAGGTGCACAGCACAGCAGAGCATAGGGCTAACCATGTCATTCTCCACACAGGTGACAGTGCATACCCACTGGGACCCTGGCTGCTCACCCCCTACCGGCGCCTGTCATCCCCAGCAGAGGAACAGTACAATGAGACACATGCCAGCACGCGCAACATCATTAAGCATGTCTTTGGCATGCTGAAGGCATGATTCCATTGCCTAGACAGGTCAGGAGGTGCCCTACAGTACAGCTCCTCGAAAGCCTGTGGCCTATTCCTGGCCTACAGCGTACTGCACATGGCCATAGACCATGGGATAGCTGTTGAGGCAGATGAGGACAACAGTAGTGGGGACGACAGAGACAATGGGCCGCAGGGTGGTGAACAGCCACCCTCTGGGCGGAGGGATCCCCGACTGCTACAGCAGACATGTTGCCACTGCAACACTGTCGCACAGGAACACTTTGGGGAACGCAGGTAGGTGGTGCGGTACACATGCATGGGCCACACAGACAAGTGCAGCACACATGCGGGGACGTGCATGATGAGGGGCATGCACACACACACACACACACAGGCATGATGCAGGGGGAAGGGAGTAAGTGGCACACACCCACACACAGCAACACATGCACCTACCCACCCAGGCATGGGACTGTGGCGTGGATCAAATGCATGGTACCGGTGCACAGGCACAACTGGTGCTAGACTGCCCTCATCACACCCATGCCACACGGTCCAGTGACTGGGCATGCACACACACAGGCAGCATGCAGTATGTCACACAGGCATGCCACCATCTCTATGGTGCACTCACACCACCCATGGGTACACAGGGCATCAGCTGCAGACTGCAGTCAGGACAGCATGCAGATCAGGGCAGCCACACAGTACCATGGCCACCACAGCCATGGGGGCAGCCATGCCGGGTCAGATCGGTAGCCACAAGCTGCGCATCAGCCAGGGGTGGGTGTCCAACAGCCCCCCAAGGATGGAAGCTTGGGACCATGACCGTGTCCTCTCGGGGGTGTACAGGCACCCAAACAGGCCCACCCTGGGCATGCCATGGGATGCCTACATCTGAGCCCAACGTCGACTGTGATGGGGTCACCGACGCTGGGTCCGTGGGGTGGACAGCACACTGTGAGGGGTCTCCTATGCATGGCCATGCCCTGTGACAGCCAGCAATGCAAAGCTGTCTGCAATTGCACCGGCAATGCTATCCAAGGATGGAGTCATGGCCTTCTGCATGCATTGCATCCCTTCCAGGATCTGCGCAGTGCCCCTGTCCTGCTGCTTGGCTAACTGGCACACATCTGCATGCAGTGCATGCACCCCAGTGGCTAACAGCACCTGTTGCTGAATGGATACCCACAGCAGCTGAGTGTGCTTAGCCAGATGGTCCACATCCTGGGGTTCCCAGGCAGGACGCTGATCCTCTGGGGATGACCTGCCATGCTGTACAGCCCCCCTCTCTGGTGGATGCTTCACAGAGGGGTCTGCAGGGGGAATGGGTATGGCAGGCACACCGGTGGCGTACCCTGTGTCTGGCTGCCCAGTGGCACCCACAGCCTGCTGCCATTGCCCCTCTAGATGTTCTGCACCATCCTGCACCTGTACGGCCACACCACCACCACATCCAATGCAGGGCACAGCCATGGCACTGCACACTGCTGCACCCGCAGTGGTGGCAGGCAACTGTTCCACCGCTGGCAGTGCACTGGGCACTGTATCTGGCTGTTCTACCAGCAGGGGCGACATGCCCACAATGTCACCCATGCTGTCCAGGAGATGTGTGAGGTGGTCATCGGAGTCAGACCTCACCCCGTTCTGTGTCTCTGCACACCGGACCCCAAGACTGTCATCCTGCAGGATCGCATCCAGGGCGTCATCTGACCCTAGGCCAAGGACAACCACAGACACCATGGTGCAGATCTGTGGCCTGTCGGGCCCCCAGATGCTGGTGGATGTTGATGGTCCATCCTCCGGGGTCGTGCCGGCATCCACGGGTGCTGCTGCCACCACCACCCCATCCTCTGCACTGAGGTGTGCTGGTGCTGCAAGAGAAGGATGGCATGTCAGTGATGCAGTGCCCACATGTGCTTCCCCGTACACTGCTGCCACATGTCTCCCACAGCATGGCATGAGCGTGGGTGTGCACATGTGCACATGCCATGCAGGATAGCCTCATGCACGACAGCACACCTGTGTACACACCCTCCGGGCCACCAGCTGTGCATGGCTGACATACATACCATGCAGTGATGGGCTGCCACCCATCTGGAAGCTTTCTCCGGGCACACCCTCCACTGACGTGTGGCGGGTGGTGGCTGCCACCAACTCCTCTGTTGGCGTCAGTGTGGGTGCATCCTCTAGCCCTCATCCAGTGGCATTACAGGATGCTCTGATGGCTATCACCTTCTCCTTTATGCACCGCCTGTTGGTCCTGACCTTCTTGCAGCACTCCTGCATGGACTGCTGGTGGTTGCCTTGCTGGTTCACATAGGTAGCTATCTCCTCCCATCCAGCATCCCTGTCCTGTGGTGTGCCCGTGGCACTGCTCAACAGGGCCTCCTTGTCGAGTTAGGCCTCAAAAAGGGCATCTGTGTCTCCCTTCATGAAGATGGGCCTGTGCTTCCATGCAGGCCCCTGCTCCTCGCCCTCCTCCTGTGCTGACATGTTGCCTCCTGTGAACATGGACATCACAGTGTGTCAGTGGCAGCATCTCCCTGGTCTGTCCCATCTTGCAGTGCTGTCTGCTCCCAGTGAGCTGCTGCGGCATCCACCACTTACCTGTCACGGTTTCAATACCGGTACATGGCCTGTGCTGTTCCGTGGCACTTATGAGGTGCAAGGCATGCAAATGAGGTTGTGCGCAACAATAATGATATGCTAATGCACCCCACTGTGCCATGCATTGGCTGATAAGCTGATTTGCATGCGGCAACTGAATATCAAGATAGTGCCCCATGCACAATGGTATTGCGCCGGAGCAAGCGAGGTGCTTGGGCCTGCAGTGCACATGCATGCTGTGCTGTCATGGTGTCAGTCGCACAAGATGTGTAAACAGCGCGATGTATTGGCACTGCACAAGCTGCGCATGGCCAGCTATGCGCATTTCGTGCATGATGGCATGTTCCCTATTGCGCACATGCACACTGTGTGCTAACCACTGACCTCTGACCCCAGGTCCTCTCCACGACCCTGTGACCCTGCAGGGCCACTCCTGCTGCACATGTCCAGTACTGCATGATGGCCAGGCATTGCGCATTCTCCTGCACATCACACAACTGGCACCTGTGGCAGACACATGTGCCTGCTCCTGCCATTTTTGCCGCTGAACCAGATCCATTGCAATGGCACAGGGTAGGGGATGCTGTGCCCATAACTGGACAGATGTGGAGCTGGTCAACCTGGTGACCTGTGTGGAGCCCCACAGCCCACAGCTGTTTGGCCCATGCCCTTGCAGCAGACCAGGGGCAGTGTGTGGCAGGATATCTCTACCAGTCTGGAGAGGAGGAACAAGGTGCCCAGGACAGTGGAATAGTGTAGGCACTGGTACGGTGACCTCATGCGTAGGGACCCTGACCATCTACACAGGCTTGAGGCATGCATCAGGTGTGGTGAAGTGCCACAACCAGGAAAGTCATCCCATGTTGCATGTCTGTGCTGTACTGTGGTATTGGCTTTGCTGCCTGGCATGCCCTGCAGTGGGGTACACTGTCATCATGTGCATCACCAAGTGACATTGCCAGCTACCACTTGTGTTGCGATGCAGCTGTGCTGGCATGTGGGACGTGTCAGGCAGGAGCACACCCTGTGCACAGAGAGCTGGGGAGGAAGCTGCTGTGGTTGGTTACTGATGTGCACCTGTCTTCTTTCCATTTCCAGGGCCGGAGGACCACAGGCAGGCCAGGGCTGCAGCGGCATGCAACCGGGCGGTGCACCCTGATGGTGGAGGACCTGCACCAGCAGCACCACAGGGGGCAGGTAAGCACTGTCATGGTCCTTCACACTGTACATGGGAGTGGCAGTAGGAAGTGGGTATAGGCATGGCCACCTGTGTCATCTGCCATGGCAGCTGTGTGTGTCACACTGTGCATGGTGCATGCCACTGTGGTGCATCCATTGGACACATGTGCCGGCTGTTGATGGGATGGGCATGCGCCCGGCTTCCACTATTGTTGCTGCGGTGTTGCTGGTGCAGTGTGCCATGTGGCTGTCACTGCGCAGTCATGTGGCCATTGTACAGTGGGGACCACCTCTGTGCAACATCATGGCGCACCATGTTGCTGGCTGGCATTGGCCCACCCCCCCTGCGGGTGTCCGTTCCGGGCCCTCCAGGGGTGTGTGGTCCCACTGCCCATTGCATGCTGTGGGTGGGCATGGTTCCTTGGGCCATTGCACTGATCACCTGTCCTGTCCCTTGCTATAGGTGTCCAGCATCCAGCGTGGAGTGCGCCAAGACAGATGCTCAGCCGGCTCATGCAGCAGACCTTGCTGGTAGTTTCAAGCACTCTGAAGGTCATTGGTGCCACGCGTTGGATGATGGAGGCAGAGAGGAGGGAGCAACAGCTTGCTGGTGTGGCCAGATGGGTCTGTCGCTAGTGTTGCAGCTGTTTTCCCCTGTTTCCCCCTGCTGTACCTTCCCCTATAGTCTCCCCTCCAACTGTACAGTCCCTGTTCCTTGTACCCTTCCCTCGCAGTACCTACCCTTCCCAGCCCCTGTTATTTTTGTGCATAGTTGTTTTATATAAATATTTTCTGACATACCTGCCTGTGTCTGTGTTTGCTTTGTAGGTGGCATGAGGAGCCATGCTGCAGTGGCCCTGTGTCTGTCCATGTTGTGCGCATGAGAGGGGGTGCATGTTGTGCTTCTGTGGTTCCCTGCTGTGTGCTGTGGTGTGTCCCATTGTAGTGGTGTCCTTCCCCTGGGTTGGTGACTGTGCATTGGGGTGCCCATGGGAAGGCAGTCAGGGGTGTGTGGCAGGTGTGTGTGTGGTGTTGGCTCATGGCCATGGTCATTGTTCGGGTACTGTCTGCACACTGTGTTGGGGTCCTCTGCTTGGCATTGTGTGGCCTGTCCTGTGTGATCTGCCACATTGCCTGCATCCTGGCCCATTCAGTGTCCACTGTGTGGGCTCCCTGTGTGCCTGTGTGGCATGTGTGTGCTTGGCTCAATGGTCCTGGGTGTGGCCTGCTATGGTCTCATGATGGGAAGCGCAGCTGGCAGCCTGCCGGAGGGGTGAGGAGCTCCCTTGGTGGCCCTCTATTGGCAGCTGGCACTTCCTGTCACCTGCTATCCATGCCACTGTTGTGTTCTGGGGTCCAGTGTCTGGGTGCCTGTGTGTGCCCTGCTGTGCCCTGCTGGTGGAGGCCTCCTGTGGCCACTGTCACTTTGCTTCCATGGCTTTGTCCCTGGGTCTGTTCTCTGTGCTCTTGCCCCCTCTGGTGCTGTGCTGCTCTGTGCTGCCACGGTTGCACTGGAGCATCTCTGTTTGTGTCATGGCACACCTCTGTTTGCACCATGGAGCAACTCTGCCATATTCAGCTGCATTGCACTGACGCTGTTCGGCCTGAGCAACCTCTGAATATGGCTCCAGTTGCACCGTGGTGCATCAGATTTGCTCTGTGCCAGACTTGTGCTGGGCTTTGGAGCATTTCTGAATATCTAGGCCAATGTATGCAATAATGAAAAAAAAGGAATACTTTAAATCAAGTACTTATCGGCAAGATGCCCTTCTGAAACACCCACCTAAAGTGTCTTGCATGCACTTTAAAACAGCCATTACACACTCCACAATCTAAATTTTAGACAGCTGTACAGAGTCAACAGACAGCCATCAAATCATGAAGCAAATGCCTCTCTCTCACATTCCATAATGAAAGTGTATTATATTACGTTTAGAAGTTGCAATAATAAGAATTCCTGCAATTTGTCTCACCAATAAAGCTGATTTTTTTTCCTACATGCTAAATCTCATGGTATTTCTAATTTCTGCAATAGTGAAAAATTCACAAAACTTTGGTGGAATTCACATGGCAGAAATATGTTTTGTCATTGGAAGAACGTCTTCTCATTATTTGTATAACACTTTTCACATAAAAAAAATAAGGTTGCTCAAGGGAAATATCAAGTTGCAGGAACATTCTGGAATCAGCAAACTTTTATTTAATACACTGCAGTGATACAGCATACATGCTGGTGCTTATATACTTGGCAATGGCAAACACAGGAACTGGTGTCCATTGAGTAAACTGCATAGTCAGGATGACTCCTCTTCTGAAACCACACAGCTACTGACCGGTCCCCCATCCTCACTGCTGCTGATGTCGATGTGGCCCTGTCTCTTTTCCACTCCCTATTCCTGCAAGTCTGGGATAAGCATGACCCCCTAAGAAAATCGTGTGTCAAGGGCTCCCACCACCCTTGGATTACAGTGAACCTCACTGATCTTTGTAAATCTCGAGACAATGCCTGTTCCCATTTTAAATTGTCATGCTTCCCTTCTGACCTCCTGTCCAACAGCAGGCTTAGAACTTTGTGTACTGAGGACATCAGAGCAGCCAAATTTTGTTATTTTAATACTAACTTCTGGAGTAACCTTAAATGCCCAGCTAAACTGTGAAGGTTATTCACTCGGTTTTTGGCCTCCCAGTCTTCCTCCCTTGTCCTACCTGAGAACTGTGCACCTGTCTCTTCTACCCTCCCTGGTAGCTGTTCACTGTATTACATTTTTCACCATCTGTACCCTCCCTCTCCTTTCACAACCTGCTGTTCCTCCCTCCCCACCTCAGTCCTCCCCCTTGATACCCTTGCCCAGTCACTTTCACTTTTCTGTTACTCCTTTGGAGACACAAAACAAAAAAGAACCATAAGCGTGCTGAGTAACAGTGCCTTCCATTAATCACATCAAGCTGAAAAAAGACTCAACACTCATAACAATTCAAACCCACAGACTCAAAAGAATTTCAATTCTGCTTCTTCCTTTATTGATGTACTACCATAGAGTCTGTGGTGTAATACAAAATTACCACCACACCACTACTGCCTCTGCATTTTGCACATTAGAGCTTCCTCAGAAGGCATGGTTGTGGGTTTGGTAACCTCTGTTTAAATATATCTTTTCATCAATGGTGTTGTTGCAAGCATTTTAAATTCCAGCTTACTCAATATGTAACTTTAAAGTGACAGTGCATACAATCCCTACAAACAACTATTAAAGGTATCCAGTGAACAAGGTGACCAAAAATTAGCACCTACAAAAATGATGCCTCAATTATGGCACCTGTGTTCATGGCTACCTAGCAGGGGCATGACCAGATACTGGGGTGGATGAATAGAGCAACGGGAAGTACATGCATACACGTGTATGCGCACATGCACAGGAGGGAAGAGGCAGGGGAGGGATGGCATGTAAGAGGGGATGTGGAGGGCAACTGTCGAGCTGGTCTGCTAGCATGGTAGTCAACTGTGACGTGCAGGGTTCAGCTAAAGAGTAGCATGTCTTGTTTTTTTTCCCACAGGCGGCTTTTAATTTTTGTAAGTTTTACATACTCCCCCAACATGCACCCCTGGAGTTGAAAATCCATAAGTAGGGGTGTGAGGGGGGTGAAGCCCACTGCATGGGGGATGTGGGGCACAGCCCCCCACATTAAAAACTAAACATGTAGGTCTCTGGTGCCTTTTTTGTCCTTGCCGTGAGTGTGCATCACCAAAATTCATTTTTGGTTATGTGCACTCGCCGGAATGGTGATTGCTATTGTGCGATCGCCCTTATGACATGGAATTCTATTAAAAGTGTTAGAACTGACTTTGACTCATTTTTCATACAATCAACATTACTGATTATGCAGAAAACATCTTTACAACAAGATTTAAATAATGTTCAATGCTGGTTCCAATAAAATCAACTTGGGGTCAACACAAAGAAGTCAGTGTCCGTGACCTCTGGCACCAGCCAAAAACTAGCGAGGCTCATCTCCCCACCTATCTCCTCCACCCTGGATGGCTCTCACCTTGAGGTCATCCCATGCTTCAAACTCCTCAGTGTGTGGCTGGTTAGTAGGCTTGACTTTTCCATCCATATCAATGCAATCCAAGGCAAGCTCTGCCCCAAACCTGATGCCCTTTACTGCAACAAGGATTGCCTCTCATTCCAAGTCCACCATAAGCTGGTTACCAAAACTGTGCTCCCAGTGTTTGACTACATGAATGTGGTCAATGGAACCACAGTTTTCTTTTCACTCGCCTGACTGGACACGCTATGCAATGTCTTCTGCCACTTTGCCACCAGTGCTCCTCTTCGTACTCACCACTACTCCCTCTACACTTCTCTCTCGATCCCTATTCTTCCTTTTCATCGCCTTTTTCACTATACATCCCTCATTTCTAAATATTGGTTTAGGTTTCTTCCTCCCTATCTCTCCTCTCTCATCTCCCTTATTCCCTCTTCCTCATATATCCTTCACTCTAGAGCTTCCCACACTTTCTCCATCTCTCACTCCAACTCCACTGCAGGGCAATCTGCCTTCTCCTATCATATTCCTTCCAACAATCTCCCTGTTACTATTCATGTCTCCCCTTCCCACCTCTCCCTCCAACACTAGCTCTAACTTCTCACTGCCCCCTCCTGCTCTTGCCCATGCCTTAGCTGACATACTGTCTATATTCCTTTCCTCAGCTTCTGCCTGCTGCCCATAGCCTCTCCTGGCTTGGTGTTTCCTCCACTGTATAGCTTCTGTTTTTTTGCCCCTCAATTTGCTGGGCATTCACCCCTTGTGCTGCTCCTATACTTACTGCTACAGCTTTCTCCACTGCTTAACATATTGGATAATTGTTTCTTGCATATCTATGTCCTTACGTTGTACCTAAGCCTATGTTCTATAATAGCACGTACACTGATTTTGCCTATGCTTATACATTGCTCCACCCTGTATATTATTTTTGTCTAATTACCCCTTCCCTCAGATCAAACCTGAAAACAAGCCTTGGCTTAGCGTGCCTTTCCTGGTTACCAATTTTAAAAAATAAATACTGCTGAGTATGCATACTTACAAAGTTTGTGTGGTCTAAAAATCCTGAGCTTGATTTTCAAAGCCCCTGAGTATGACGCAACATGCTTGCGCCAAACACAATTGACGCAAGTGTCACCTTGCATCAAAATATGTGGCATTTCTGATTTTTGAACATGGTCTACATCAAAAAGGGGAGTAGTTGCACCAAACTGGCACTGTGCCAACCTTGCAACTGAAATCTGGGTGCACCAAGTCACAAGGAGGCTTGTGCCAAGGCGGGGCTGCAACATCCCCTTTTTTGCAATTCTGGAAGCCCTGCCATTGACACAGCAAGGGGCTCCACTTAGACCAGCCAGGAGGTGGTCTAAGGGAGTTGCATCACAGGCACACACTGTGGCAGTTGGAAGGGGACCTATGAGTAGCAGGCTGGGGGCAGAAGACACATGGGCATGCCATAGGGGGCATCAGAGAGACAGTGGGCATTGGAGGTGGTGATGTGGCACCCACCAGGGGTGCAGTTTGCTGAGTCTTACTGCCCATGAGATGAGACTGCTTTAGAGGGATCCAAGGACAGACAGTCCCATGGCCCCAGGTGGGCACAGCCCTGGCAGCTGCTCCATAGGTGGCCACCTTGCATGAGTCTGTAGGTTGTAAGCTGGAGCTGCAGATTGAGGATTGCAAATGGTGGAGGTAACATTCTCCACCACAGTCCAGTCATACCCATCCTCCAACTTGCCTTCCGCTTGCAGACTTATGCAAGGTGGCCAGCTATAGGGCAGCTGCCAGGGCTGTGCCTACCTGAGGCCATGGCACTGTCTGTCCCTGGAACCCTCCAAAGTGGTCCCACCCCATGGGCAGTATGGCTCAGCAAATGGCACACCCACAGGGTGCCACAGCACAACCTGCCATGCCCGCTGTCTCTCCAACACCCCTATGGCACCCCTGTGCTCATTCTTTCTCCTTTGTCCCCTCCTAGCATGCAGATTCACCACAACCATCCTGGCCCCTCTAGTATTGCACCAGTCAGAGGGCGGCTGGATCCCTGAAGAAATTCCCGCAGGTGCGCCTAATGTCTGGTACTAGCCTGCAGCTGCAACAGATCCTTTTTTTTTTGGTGCAGGGATCTACCCATTATAAAATTGGGTTCAGGGTCCCTGATGCACCAGGAGTTCACTGCAGTCCTAGAGTGATGCAACTTGGTCTTTCTAAGGGTTTTTTGAAAATCGAGTCTCCTGTCTAAAACATTATCTTCTACAAACAATAAGCAAAGTAATACAAAAAGAATAAAATATAATAAATAAAATGCAAAACAGTTGAAGCAGAAATGAAATAAAGGACATTCTGCTGTAAGTTGCTAAGGCCAGATAGTCACACTGCAGCATCTGAGAACCCCCCAAAAATGTAACTGCAAAATAAAAACTAAATACATACCAAAAAAAACAGAGAGAACCCTGATATTAGAACTGTCTAAATAGTCATTATATGAGTTTCTGGTCATGTTTTATATTTAAAATGAATTGCCTGCTCAGAAACTGTTTTACAGAGCTCCCCTGTCTGAGAGGCAAGCTGGACCTGACCAGCTACTGAGGAACCATGTTTTAAAGTCTGAGAATACTGCAACCATGATATGCCTCATGGAATACACTTTGAATCCCTCCCCATATCCTATAACGAGGAAAATGAGAAATATTCTGCAAGAGACCATTTTCCTATGTGGTAGAATGTTTTAGTCCTCTTGCAGAGTGTTTTGTGGATGTTTGGACCATATGTTTGCCCTTGAAAACTCATCGAAAAGTGTAACTTCGTAGCAACATTTTCCTCATTAGGCAGACTTTGGTGGAGAAAGTAATTTCACATAGCTCTACTCAGCAGTGCATGCCACTGTTTTGGAGTCACTACTGAAAAAGAGACGTCTCGAGCAGTTTTCAAATGGGTAGTTAAAAAGAATATTAAACCCTTCTCAGAGGATTTAAAGGAAATGAACAGCACATACAACATGAGGTTGAAGATGTAGGATCTTTCCAAACTCTTAAAGGTTTTATAAGTCATAACCCAAACCATAAAGTCAATCCAGGACCTCATAGACAGCCAGTACTGTTCACGCAGCATTAGATTAACATAACAGTACAGATGCTCCTGTGTCAGTTGTCCAGATATAGAATTCTATACTGGCTTCAGGAATGAGATTAACTTATGCAGTGCCCCCACCCAAAAATAAAACTGTTTCACAATAGTCAAGCTAATATATGACAAACAAAAACACATTTACTAACTTAATGAGAACATAGACAGAAAGGTGTAGCTTAAGCCTGATGATAGTCCTCAAATGAAGAACAATTGTTGACCTCAACTGAGTCATGATCATGAACACCTCACCACTTTCAGTTTCTACCCGGTAAATATATTTCAGTAAATATACAAACTAAACAACTTATGAAAACAGACAGGCATTTTGAAAGGGCTATTGCCTACATGTGCCTGAAACCCTTACTGTGTTACTATGTTACTATTTTCTATGATCACTGAAAATTGGGTCACAGAAGTGGAGCACTTCCAGTTTATGGACTATTTTAGATGCCTCAGGCATCACCCTGTCTTAGGTATGAATCTCAGGAAGATCTTTTTTCTGCTAAACTGGCTCCCCTCCACTCACCAGTCATTCTGACTTAAGTTTCAATCAAATTGTGGACATCCGTAGTCTACTAGCTAATGGAAAATATGTACAGCTGGATATTAACATAGCAGAGAAATCCCAGATGACCAAACCATTTCCTTTCTGTATGATCATGAAAAATTAGTTAACCATCCAGAGCTTCAGTCATCACAGCTGTGAAATTGAATAGAAGAAGGATCCAACTGAAAATGAGATGCTGCATGACAGTTGTTCTATCCTGGGTAGATAACTCCAAAACATATATACTACAGCATCAGAATCAAAATCAACCACTGGTGAATACCACAACTGCTAATGAGGAAGATGCCCACATGGCAACAGATTTATGAAACCTAGCAGACAACAACAAAGAAAAATTCGAATAGAATCCTGGTCACACCTATATGTGACTGCAGATTATTCTGAAGGATTTCATGGTCTAGTACACCAAATGTTGACATAAGATAGAAAAACACTACAAGGGGCAACTGGCCAACTGGCCATTGTCCTATAAGGACATTTGTGCCCACTAAATTCAGAGCTATCTCTCTGCTATGGTGCAACCTAAAGCTTGATACAGTTCAAATTTTACAAGATGTTTATGCAGCTGTCCTGCTACTACCTTCTCTAAAAAGCTTGCTTTTAAGAGAAAGGTTAGGGACAGGGCAATAATTACTCAAGTCAATAGGGGTCAAACCAGTTATTTGAGCAAGGGCATCAGTATCACATTTTTCAATAGCTTTAAGATCCTTCTCTCATCCATCCTTGACCTGACCACCTCCACAGAAAAGAGTTATATTATGATCTTCCAACATTATTGTAATATCAACCATGACAGATATGGGTCCAGGTCACAGCTGGAAGGGTAAGCAGCTGAGAGCACCATCTGCAATCTGAAATCTAAACTTGAGCAAACCGCTCCAAGGAAGTTGGAGGGTTTTGCACATCTGTGCTCTGCATCTTTACGAAAATAACTGATTCACTATCAGATCAAGTCTTCTTAATCTTTCCAGAGAGAAATCTGAATTCCACACTTTTTTGATGGAAGCTACAGATCTGAATTGTAGATAGTCCAGACATAACATTCTGTCTTCTGTACTAAACATTATGACAGATCGGTTTTCCAGAAGAAATAATCTCCAACAGGTACATTGCCTTTGTGGAGGTCATAGCCTCTAGTTATTGTTCCATATGGTTTTCATGGCAAGAAAATCAGGTTTCTGACTGTAGAATCCCACTTCCTATCCTCAAATTGCCTGAGATTACACTTAAACCAAGGTAATCCTAGGGCAAAGGTTACAGAGTGGGAACTGAATGATGCCAGAAAGTCATTTGTCATATCACCTCCTTGGCAAAATTGCCAACCTTATGTAAGCCTATTAGCAACTCCAAGAACCTTAAAGATCCAGGGCCCAATTTTCAAAGAAGCCTCAGATCAATGCAAGCTACGTCAATCAGGCAAGTTATGTCAAATCATGTTGTGGCACATAGCATGCACCTGATTCAGGAACATTCACAACTTGCATTGATTTTTCCAGAAATGTCACAAGTCTCAAGCTATACCACAAAAGGCGGTGGAATGGGCTGGATTGATGCAAGGAGCATCAGAAAAAATTTGGCGGAAGAGAAAGAAGAGATGGGAAAGAACGATGCAGGAAAGGGCTGGCAGACAGCACAAAAAAACTTCACTGATGAGGAGACAGACATCCTCATTGAGGAAGTGAATGCACAGGATGACCTCCTGCTATCCCAAAGTGGGCACAAGAAGCTCAGGGACTGAAAGAACCAAGCCTGGGATGAGGTTACAACCAGGGTCAATGCAATAGGCCTTGTAAAGCAGTCCATCAAGGAACTCTAAATGCAGTACCATGATATTAGACAGAGGTCCTAAGAAAAGATGGCCCATAACAGGTGGTGTGCGATGGCAACTGGAGGTGATACAAGCCAGCAGATCCCCCTGAGCAGCTAGGAAGAGTGTGTGGTGGCAACATTTATCAGCCACACCATCAAAAGTGACAGAAACCTGGATGTCTTCCTGCTACTGAGCTCAGCAAGTATGTAAAAGAGCACTGTTGCAGCAACAGAGGGAGCTAGGATGGCAAGCTCAAAGCATAGGCACATGGTGATGTACAATGCCGTAGGTGTGCAGAGCACAGATTGAGCTGGGAGGACTGGAGTGCTTGCAATGAGGCACGCAAACTGTGGCACCACACAAGGGTGGCTCATATGTAAAGGACCACACACATGCCCCACAGATGAGCATGTGGAGCATGGATGTTTCCCACATAGCTGATACACAAGTGTAGACCAGAGCATGTGCAGAGGAGCACGAATCCTGACCCATGGCATGAACAGAGTCTAACACTGGAAGTGGGACAGGACAAGGCTGCCACAGGGACATGTGGGCCATGGCCCCCACTGTGCAGGATGGAAATGGGGCCAGACTGTATGCAGATGTGTATACCATTGTGGCGGCCATGACACAGGGGTGCACAACATGGTATAGACCACAGGCTGGTAGTGTGGATGTGGATGACAGGTAGAAATGTTGTGTTGGGGCCGGCCACCCAGGTTTGGGAATGGACTCGGGTCATCGGGGAGCCAATGGGGGGGAGCAGGATCGAGCTGTCTAGCAGCAGTCCTCCTCTCCCAGGAGGGGGGTCACCCTCCCACAGTCCTGCTGCCTCCAAGTGGAGGTCCAGTGATGACACAGGTGGGTAATGGGTTACCGGTAGGGTGGGGCATACCACAGTGCATGACACGCATGTGCCTCCACATGCGTACGCTCACACCAAGTACATGAGGGTGGGTGAAAATGGGGAAAAATGGCTAAACAAATAATTGAAAGAAAAAAAAGAAATGTGTAGGCAGAGAGGAGCAACAGGACACCTGCACAGCTGAGAAAAGCAGTGGAACAAACCCCAAGGCCATAAGGGGGCAGCATGGCAGGAAGGACAAGGGAATATGTAGGAGCCAGCAGTGATGTGGGCTGCCGGCCAACAAAAGAGGCCTGCAATGGATGGTGTGAGCATAGCGGACAGTGGGTGTCCAGGGCATGAGTGGCTGACAGAGGTATGCCTGTACAAGACACTGGCGCAACCTGGGCTGTGGGGGTAAAATGTACATTGCATGGCAGTAACTGCTCATTGCTGATTTTACTTCTTCTTTTGCTGCCTATTGTTGATTTCACTTGGTAGCAGGTTGCTTTTTGGCTTCTTTTGGAAAGGTACCTGCTTGGGGGGATTCGCTGGTGCAGCTGATTGTTTCTGGTTTTATTTTTTACTGGTGTAGCTGATTATTTCTGGTGGTCCGGAGGGGCCCAAACCTCCCTCCCCCAACTCGCCTACCCCTAGCACATCACTTCCTTTTTACTTATAGCCTGTGATATCATACAATACCAGCTGAATGCATACACATACTGTTGATACACATACTGAAGATATAGGCTGTTGGTTAACTAGGATCTGCGGCCTATCCTGTAAGTAGGGAAATGGGCAGACTAGATGGGCCTAGCGGTCCTTATCTGCCATCAAAGTCTATGTTTCTATGTTCATCATATTTTAGTATACAACACAGCCACACACCACGCCCTGATGTAAATCTACATACCTTGATACATTATACCACTAACGATTATTGACATTACATAGCTGTAAAGTAAACAGGGAATAAGAAGGAGGAAAAAAAGGGGGGCAGAGAAGTAAGGGAAAGGATAGGCTAAGGAAAATGATAGGCATCATGCAAGGTAGTGGTTGCGGGGCAGCAGTGTTCAGGAGGACCTTCTGGGTACTACAGTGCTGCCTTATCTGCAGGCACCTCTCTGTGTTGAGGGCGGAGGTTGCAGGACACCGATCAAAGTTAGCAAGGATCCAGATAACCTACCTCCACACAGGGACCACCATGTCTGCCACCACTCCCTCAGAGGAGGCCAGTAAGAAGAGATGGATGGACTATGGTGGGCTCGGAGAGGGTGAGGGAGGTGGGACAGAGGCACACCCCCCAACCAGTGCTACCTCAAAACTCATACACCATCTTATCAGAGCAAGACAATCACACTGCATCTCCAAAAGTAGACACTAAGAGGGATGAGCAGGTCATCCATAACGGAGCCCTGAGGGAAAAGGAAAGAAGAACGCACAGGAGGAAGCAAATCCTGCTCGGAGACTCCATCATTAGAGGGATAGAGCTGGAAGTGGGCAGCAATGGAGAGAGGAAGGTGGTGTGCCTGCCTGGTGGCACAATTCAAAGGGAGGGCAGCCAGATCTTAGGGATCGCTAGGACAGTGGCAAGGAGGGGAGGAGCTGGACGTCATTGTCCACATGGGGACAAATGACCTGACAAGGGAGGGAACAGATGTAGGAAATGTGCAGGAGGAATTTAGGGAACTGGGGTGGTGTCTTTGGCAAGTTGTGCGCTTTGTTACCTTCTCAGAGGTTCTACCTGTCCAGGGCAAGGGAGAGGGTCAAGACATCTGTACAATGGAATCCAACACGTGGCTGAAGAAATGGTGCAGTGAGGAAGAGTATAGCTTCATTGGGGCTGGGATCTCACCTGTAGGGATGAAGGACTATAGTTACCAGACGGCCTACATCTATCCGGAGGGGTAAAGGTATCCTCACTGAAAAGTTCAAATGCTTCCTCCATGAGCATTTAAACTAGCTAAGGGAGGGAAGGGAAAAAGCAGCCAGGGGGATAAAGGTAGCCCCCCCCACCATATAACATATCTAAAATAAGGGAGAATCCAATTAGTACAAGGGCACTATCAAACCCAATAAATAAATTACATACAATTGTGGGGCGGACAGAAGATGGAACCCCAAAATATCACAGGGCCCAAAAAAGGGAAAAGGAGGGTGGGTGCACAAGTTGGAAAGTGATGAGCACAAATGCCCACACTCTGGGGAACAAAATCCCAGGCCTAATGGCATTAATGGAAGATGCAAAACTGGACATAGTAGCTATTACAGAAACATGGTACACAGGGAACCATGACTGGGATATATCCATACCAGGATACACACTTTTTAGGAAGGATGGGGAAAGGAGAAGGGAAGGGGGGTTAGCTCTGTAAGTGAAGGAAGGGATTAAAGCAACAGAGGATCAAGGGTTACAAGAAGGAGTAGAGGCACTGTGAGTCACCCTGGAGGTGGGAAAAGGGACAGCCATTCACACTGGAGTGATTTACAGGCCTCTGGTATGGAGGGAGGAATACGAACATATGAAACTGCCAGCAGAAACAGGCCTCATGGTCCATTGAGTCTGCTCAAGTGTGCAGCTAGCACCTCATCTTGCAGCTGCCCCTCCTGCCCCCTTCCCAGTATCCCTTCCCTTAATCAGAATCAGATGAAGCTCTTGTGGAAACCATCCACAAAATGGCAGCCAAAGGGGAACTGCTACTAATGGGTGATTTCAACCTACCTGAGGTAGATTGGAGCACTCAGACTGCGAGTATGACTGGGGCAGGGACTTCATGACTACCCTGAATGGAGCAAACTTAAGACAGCTTGTAGCAGAACCAAACTGCAAGGAGGCTATACTGGACTTGGTGCTGACCAATGGGGACAGGTTCACAAATGTGACCACAGGACAGCATGGTTTAAGGTAACCACAGTGGAAGAGGCAAGCCATACAAGGATAAAGATTCTAGATTTCAGGAAAGGTAACTTTAAGGAGATGGGTTGAAATCTCAAATGAGCCCTCCTAGCAGCGGAAGATAGAGGGGGAGATGTGGAAAAAAAGTGGCCTGAACTCAAGAGAGTCATAACAGAAGGAACAAGTCACTGTGTTAAAATGTATAGCAAGAGTAAAAGAAAGAAATGGCCATTATGGTTCTCGAAGATAGTGGCCAATGAAATAAGGGAAAAGAAAAGAGCCTTCAGATGATACAAGGAAACACAGAGAGGACAGAGAACAATATCTGGAGAAGCAGGGAGAATCTGAGAAAATAATTAGCAGGGCTAATGCACAGACAGAGGAAGGTAAGGAAGCCCAGGCTATTAAGAAAGGTGACAAGACCTTCAACTACATTAGCAAGGGGAAAAAGACCAGAAATGGGGTAGTTAGGCTGAAGAAGGAATAAGGAAAAAGGGTGGAGAATGACCTAGAAAAGGCTGAGATACTGAACAAGTATTTTTGCTCAGTATTCATCAGGAAGGGGAGAGTGGGGAACCAAGACTCATTAAAGAGGGACTGAGGCCAACATTTTTGGCATCAATAAATTCAGAATTTGGAGCAAGATATCCTCAATCAGCATCATGCCCAAAATGAGATCTGTAAGATATTTTGTTTAAAAGTTACAAGTCATTTTGTAACCCTTAATTCACTGCCTGTTCAAAAAAGCCAGTTTCAGTGAAGCGCTGATGATGATGTCATCTTCTGAACTCACAATCTAGTCCTCCTTGCAAGCTACCTTATATGACTTATTTCTCCTATGTTACTTAAAACTGCAGGTGTAGTAAACATCTGAAAAAGGAAAACTGACATGGGGGGTTAGCGCATGCACTTCAATAATGTGTAGATGCAAGGTACAGTACTTCAGAATGTGATGAGGGAGATGCAATGCGCTGGCAAACAAGGTTTTAGAGTGCCAAAGTTGTGTGCAATTTTTAAAATACTGCAGGTATGAGATTTCAAAATGTCACTAGGTTGCAATTGTGGAATGCAGCAATGACACACTCTCAGAAAGTAGCTGGAACACATAATTTTAGAATGTGGCAGTGACGCACAATTTTGGAATGTGGCAGTGATGCACAATTTCAGAATGTGGCAGTGATGCACAATTTTGGAATGTGGTGGTGATGTACAATTTCAGAATGCGATGGGGACGAACAATTTCAGAATGCAGCGGTAATGCACAATTTCGAAATGCAGCAGTAATGCACAGGTTCGGAATGTAGCAGTAATGTACAGGTTCAGATTGTGGTGGTGACGTACAGGTTTGGAATGCAGCGATGATGCACAATTTTGGAATGGAGTGGTGACGCACAATTTCAGAGTGCAGTAGTGATGCACAATTTCAGAATCCGGGTGGTATTGCACAGGTTTGGAATGTGGCGGTGATGCACAATTTAGGAATGCAGTGGTGATGCACAATTTCAGAATGTGGCGGTGACGTTCAATTTTGGAATGTGGTGATGACACACAATTTCAGAATGTGGCCGTGACACACAGTTTTGGAATGTGGTAGTGACGCACAGTTTTGGACTGTGGCAGTGATGTACAGTTTCGGAATGTGGTGGTGATGCACAATTTCAGGATGTGGTGGTGACACACAATTTTGAACCGTGGCAGTGAAGCATAATTTGGGAATGTAGCGGTGATGCATAGTTTCAGAATATGGTGGTAACACATAGTTTTGGAATGTGACAGTGACATATATTTTTGGAATGTGGCAGTGATGTTCAACTTTGTAATGTAGCATGATGCACAATTTGGGAACGTGGCAGTGAGAATTTTGGAATGTGACACTGAAGCATAACTTGGTGGGGATGTGCAATTATGGAATTTGGCGGGGATGTGCAATTTCAGAATGTGGCAGGGATGCAGAATTTGGGAATAGGGAAGGGATGTCCAATTTTGGAATGTAGCAGGGATGCATCATTTTAGAATGTGGCTGGGATGCATATTGTTGGAGTGTGGTGGGGATGTGATGCACAATTTTGAAACAATTCTGGAATGTGGCAGGCACAAGCAATTTCAGAATAAATAGTGTGTGCTGTCACATTCTGACAGTGTGCATCCCCAGTATATTCCGAAATTGCCAGTCCCCACCAACTTCCTCAATGTATGTCCCTGTCGCATTCGGAGACTGTTTGTCCCACCACCTTTTGAAATGGCACATCCCTGTCACATTCTGAGATTGCATGTCCCCCCCCAACATTTTAAAATTATGCACCACCTTAACATTCTATGCCTTGGTGCAGTGCTGCATTCCAGAACCACCTTTTGACATGTTCTAAAGTACAGTGCCATGTATCTAAACATTCTGAAAATGCAAGCACTTCAGCCACCCCATGTAATTTTTTTAAAAGGATTACTATAGCTACAGTTTCTTAAACTTTGGAGAAGCAGGTCCTATAAGGTTGCTGACAGAGAGGACTAGAGTGTGAGTTCAGGAGATGACATCATCAATGGCTCTTCACTGAAACTGGCTTTTTTGAATAGGTAGTGAAATCAGGGTTATAAAAACACTCATAACTTTAAAATGAAGTAACATAGAAACCTAATTTTTAGTATGCAATTTATTGGGGGTATGCTTATTCTACTGCTGCATTGTAGCCCTTTTGGCATGAGTCCCTCTTTAAGAAGGGTATTCAGGGGTGGGAGGTAGACACCAGCCCATTCACAATGGAGCATCCTAGAATAACTTGAGAAAATAAAAGCAGATAATGCAATGGGGCCAGATGGGATCCACCCCAGAGTACTTAGGGAACTCAGGGAAGTACTGACAGAACCACTGGCTGCCATTTTCAACACATCACTAGAGATGGGGGGAGATACCTGAGGACTGGAGGATGGCAGATGTGGTCCCTCTCCACAAGAGTGGAAGCAGCGGGGAGGCAGGCAATTACAGGCCTATAAGTCTGACCTCAGTAGTGAGAAAACTAATGGAGTCCTTACTAAAGGAGAAGATTGTGAAGTTTCTGGAGGATAGCAGGGCACAGGATCCAAGGCAGCATGGATTTTCAGTGGAAAGGTCCTGTCAGATGATTCTTGTAGATTTTTTTGACTGGGTAACCAGAGTGGTAGATCAGGGAGGGGCAGCGGATGTGGCTTACCTGGATTTCAGGCCGTGGACACCGTCCCACACAGGAGTTTGTTAAATAAATTGTGGAGCCTGGGAGTGGGTCCTACGGTGGTACAGTGGGTTGGGAACTGGCTAAGGAACAGGATTCAGAGGGTGGTATTAAATGGCATGAAATCTGAAGAGAGGGAGGTGACCAGTGGGGTGCCACAGGGGATGGTGTCGGGGGCCAGTCCTATTCAATGTCTTCATTAGTGACACAGCAGAGCATCTGGAGGGAAAGGTGTGCCTCTTCACAGATGACACCAAGATCTGCAACAGATTGGACATACCGGAGGGGGTGGAAAAAATGAGAAAGGACTTAAGCCTATTGGAGGAGTAGTCGGGTGTCTGGCAGTTGAGTTTCACTGCTAAAAAGTGCAAGATCATGCACCTGAATCACAGGAATCCAAGGAAGGTGTACGGAACGGGTGGGGACGTTCTGGTCATGACAAGTCAGGAGAGAGACCTGAGGGTTATCATATCTGACTACCTGAAGGTGATCAAACAGTGTGAAAATGTAATGGAGACAGCAAACAGAATGGTGGGTGCATAGGAAGGGGCAAAACAAGCAGGAGGAAAGAGGTGGTGATGCCACTGTACAGATCACTGGGGAGGCAAGGAAACACAAAAGGATGAGGACAGAGGACAATATCTAGAGAAGCAGGGGGAGTCTGGGAAAATAATTAGAAGAGCTAAAACACAGACAGAGGAATGTATATCCCAGGCCATTAAGAAAGGTGACAAGACCATTTTCAGATACATTAGAGAGAGGAAAAAGACCAGAAATGGGATTGTTAGGCAGAAGAAGGAAGGAGGAGAAAGGGTGGAGGATGACCTAGAAAAGGCTGAGATACTGAGCAAGGACTTTTGTTAAGTATTCACCAGGTAAGGAGGGGGGGTGAGGAACCGAGACTCATTAAGAGGGGTATTCAAGGGAGGGAGGTAGACACCAGCCCATTCACGGTGGAAAGAGTCCTAGAAGAACTCAGGAAAATAAAAGCAAATAAAGCAATGGGACCAGATGGGATACACCCCAGAGTACTAAAGGAACTCAGGGAAGTGCTGGTAGAACCACTGGCTGCCCTTTTCTGTGCGTCACTAGAGACGGGGGAGGTACCTGAGGACTGGAGGAGGGCAGATGTAGTCCCTCTCCACAAGAGTGGAAGCAGAGAGGAGGCAGGCAATTACAGGCCTGTAAGCCTGATTTCAGTAGTGGGGAAACTACTGGAGTCCTTACTTAAGGCGAGAATTGTGAAGTTTCTGGAGGATAGCGGGGCACAGGATCCAGGCAGCATGGATTCTCAGCAGGAAGGTCCTGTCAGATGAATCTTATAGATAAATCTACCAACTTTCTGAGGCCTAAAACTGGGATGGTCCATCCTGACCATGACTCCCCCACACCGTGTCACTCCCATGGGCACCACCGCAGACACTGCTGTGTACAATCAGTTACATTTTGCTGCTTGCTCTGGCCATGCTGCCCCACAGCAACACCAGTAGCAAACATTCAGATTAAAACAATCCATCATTCTGCTGCAGCAAGTTCCAAATCATGATATTCAGAAAGTTCATTAGAAGCAAACCTGCATTAAATTGTGATCAGACATTCGAGCTGCACGTATTGCTCTTCCTGGCAGTACCATCCAACTCATTTACATTCACCTCATTTGTTGAGCAGACTTCACTTCAGTGACTCCCACCACCACACCAGATTGTTTTCACACACTTCCCTACAGCTGACCAGGTTTGGGTACCTTAGTTCTCTGCTGCCAGTCTCTTCTCTGTCTGGAGTCCCTTTCAGCTGCTAGCAGGCAGACGTCCACATGTGCTTGTTTGCACTTCTACCCTATCTAATCTAACAGGAAGGAACATGTGTTACTGTGCTCCCACTAATATGCTTGCAGTGCAACACAGGCGCGGGGGTTGAAGTTGCAAACTGCTGTCCAACCCGAGCAGCACCACAGTGGTGCTGAAATAACTGTCATTCATGGATTAGCAGTCAGCAGAAAAAAAAAGGGACAAAACTGGGACAAGTGAGCAAAAAAAGGGATAAAAGTGACATTTTGCAAAACTTGTGGGGACACTGGGACATGCTGTCTAAAATAGGGACTGTCCTGAGAAAATAGGGACTGTTGGTAGCTTTACTTATAGATTTCTTTGACTGCATAACAAGGGTGGTAGATCAGGGAGGGGCAGTGGATATGGCCTACCTGGATTTCAGCAAGGCTTTTGACACTGTCCT
Organism: Neoceratodus forsteri; assembly: GCA_016271365.2. Classification (NCBI taxonomy): domain Eukaryota; kingdom Metazoa; phylum Chordata; order Ceratodontiformes; family Ceratodontidae; genus Neoceratodus; species Neoceratodus forsteri. The sequence continues at coordinate 840,997,094 of CM028131.1, forward strand.
GCTCAGGAATTGCTAAATAAATTGGGGAGTCTGGGAGTGGGACCTATTGTGGTAAAGTGGGTTGGGAACTGGCTAAGGGACAGGACACAGAGGGTAATGGTAAATGGCATGAAATCTGAGGAGAGGGAGGTGACCAGTGGGGTGCCACAGGGGTTTGTGCTGGGGCCAGTCCCTATTCAATGTCTTCATTAGCGACATTGCAGACCGTCTGGAGGGAAAGGAGTGCCTCTTTGCAGATGACACCAAGATCTGCAACAGAGTGGACACACCCGAGGGGGTGGAAAAATGAGAAAGGATTTAAGCCTATTAGAGAAGTGGTCAGGTGTCTGGCAGTTGAGTTTCAGTGCTAGAAAATGCAAGATCATTCACCTGGGTCACAGGAATCCAAGGGAGGAGTACAGGATGTGTGGAGAAATTCTGGCCATGACAAGTCAGGAGAGAAACCTGGGGGTTATCATATCTGATGACCCAAAGGTGACAAAACAGTGTGAAAAGACTGTGGGGAGAGCAAACAGACAGTTGCAGTGCATAGGAAGGGGCATAACAATCAGGAGGAAAGAGGTGGCGATGTCACTGTACAGATCACTGGTGAGGCCTCAGCTGGAGTACTGTGTCCAGTTCTGGAGACCACATCTCCAGAAGAACTTTGACAAAATAGAGGCAGTCCAAAGAATGGCAATGAAGATGGTACATAGATTGCACCAGAATCCCTACAAGGAAAGACTTAAGGACCTTAATATCTATTCACTGGAGGAAAGAAGGGAAAGGGGAGATATGATACAGACTTTCAAGTACCTTAGAGGAATAAACAGGGTAGAGGTGGACAGCATATTTCAGAGAAAACTCTGCACAAGAACAAGGGGGCATGTTATGAGGCTGAAGGGTGGAAGGCACAGGGGTAATGTTAGGAAGTACTTTTTCATAGAAAGTGTGGTAGAGCCATGGAACAGCCTTCTGGTAGAAGTGATGGGGATGCAAACCATAAGGGGGTTCTAGAGTGCATGGGATAGAAATAAGGGTACCCCGCAGATGTGCAGAGCAGAACAGCCACAGATCTAATAGGATCTAGGGCTGCAGCAGTGAGTAGGGAAATGGGCAGACTAGGTGGGCTGTATGGTCCTTATCTGCTGACAGATTTTATGTTTCTATGTCTCTATGGAGGTATAGAACACTGGGGTGGTTGAGGGTGCACAAATGGTGTTGTGAAAGGGTAGCCGCTGTGTGTGTTCCATGGCTGCGGGTGGAGGGAGGGTCAACGCTGTGCAGGCACAGCATACCACCCTGCAGACTCAACTTCCTCTGATGTTAGTCTGGCCATCCAGCACCCCATCTCTGTACCATGGAACAGTGGCACTCACAGCAGCCTGGACATGGCATGACACACAGGGGCTACAGGGGCTGTCAACCACATCAGCCATCTGGTGCCCATGCTGAACAACCACTATACACAGCAGCATATGCCATGTGGCTGTTGCATATCCCAGCATGCATTGGCAACATGTGGTCCACCAAAGTCTGCATGTCTGTGTGATGCCCAGCCAGAAGCCATGCACCACACAGGCACCATGGTGCAGCAGCACTGATGTATGGCCGTGGTAAACAACAGTGGCACAGAGAGCCCTGTGTGCTGTGCAGGTGGCCATGCACCACATACAGTTCTATATTAAAGAACACAGATAACAGATATGATAAGCAACAAGCAGATATAATATGAATAACAACAAACACAGAACCAGAAACAGGAACACTAAACAGTAGAACAACCACCAACAAGAAAAACAGTGGCATGAACAATGGAAAACATTCACAGGTAATGCCACCTATGGTATGTGCTAACCCACCCCCCCCAGGTCCATATCAGTGTCCCTGGTACCCACATAAAGTGGCCAACAGGGCCTGGAGCTAGTCCCATACCCAGGAGAGGTCAGTAATGACAAACTGTATCTGCTGTCTGAGTGTGTCCATGATGTTATGTGGTGTGGCCTCCACCCCCAGGAGCTGAAAATTCCTCAACTGGCCCTTCGAGTGCTGTATCCTCTGCCATGGGCTCCAAGGCCCCCTCCATTGCTGCATCCTCCTCCTCCTCCTCCTCAGGCATATCCCATGACCCAGCTCCATCTGCTGAGGGTTGGCCATCGCTGGCACCTCATGCTGCTGCGGCTGCGTAAGTGAATCCAGGACAGGAGGCACTGCCTCCACTGCATCAACAGTGGGCTCCTCCCCCTCCACTGTGTCCTCAGTGATAATGACCATGGCAATGGGCAGCACCCCAGGGATGGTGGGTGGCAGCACAATAACCTCCTCCTCATCTTTCTCCCCTTCCTGGGAGTCACTGTCCCCTGCCGTGGTGTCCAGGGCCTCCTACAGCCAATGCCTGGTCTATTCCACATAGGCCCTGGTATTCTGGTGCTTCTACCTGCACATAGCCCTCTCCAAGGTGCACAGACATGGGTCAGCAGTCTGCCAACCACATGCAGCACACTGATTTGCACTTGTAACAACAAAGGGAGGAAGGCATTACTGTGTTGTACTGACAGGCCCCTTGGTCAGCTCTGTCATGTGTGCAGTGAATAGCGGTACACACCAGGTCATGACAGGGCATGTTGTCCATGCCACAGTGCCATAAGATAGCCCTGTGGCTGGCCTGTGGGCACTACACCATGCTATGGGGATCCAGATGTAGTGAACACAGGTCGCATGACAGGGCAAGGCCATGGGGCAGGGGACTGGGACCATGCAGGGGTGGTAGTGTAAGTGCAGGGCATGGGATACATGGGTGGGATGTTGCCCACACAACTGTGTGGAGACATCAAATTAAATCATAATTTATTTGTATTGCGTTTTTCAAATACCAAAGCGCGAGTACATAAAACATAACATCAATAATACATAGGAATTAAAATTAGACACAATTTAAAAAGACAGCAAAATATGAACTAATCAAAGGCCAATATAAACAAAAAGCTCTTCAAAGATGCCTTAAAAGATTCTGTGGACGGGCACTCCCTAATCCGATGAGGTAGAGAATTCCACTGGGTTGGAGCCACAAAAGAAAAGGCTCTGGCCCCGGAAGACTGAAGACAAACCCTGGGAATCTCTAGCAATCCCTCGTCAGTGGAATGGAGAGAGTAGGAAGGGCAGTAGGGCCGAAGGAGATCTTGCAAGTAGCCCAGTCCCTGTCCATGTAGGGTCTTATAGATCAGCAATGCGACCTTGAAGGTAATCCTCCAACGCACCGGCAGCCAGTGCAGTTCACGCAGAACAGGCGTGATATGGCAAGTTCTTGGTAGCCCAGTCAACAACCTGGCTGCAGCGTTCTGTACTAGCTGCAAGCGGTGGAGGTCCACCCCCGGTAACCCTAGATATAGAGCATTACAGTAATCTAGATGCAAGGAAACAAACGCGTGAACCAATACAGGAAGGTCATCACTTGGAACAAGGTGCTTTTCAGAGCTATATTCCTCAGATGGTAAAATGAGGGCTTGACAACAGCCAACACCTGGGACTTAAGTGTCAGTTTGCAGTCAAGTATTATGCCCAGATTTCACACCCATTCAGAAGGTCTCAACTGTTTCCCCCTAGCACAGGGCCAGAGGGGAATCCAGGAGTCAACTTCTCTGCTCAGTGACCAGGGCCCACCACCAAACCCCACACAGTGACCCAGTGGGGGCAAATGGTGTGAGGGATATGGGCCTTACACACCAGCACTGTGGATGGGGCAGGGGCATAGGGTGTCATGGAGAGTTGCTGCCAGCATCCTACAAGCATGGCAATGGAGCTGTCAGGGGACAGTCAGTAACACTTATCCTAGAGACATGGTGCACTTGATATAGGGTGGTGGCTGGGCCTGGGAAGTGCACAGCATGCTGGTGGAGGGTTCAGGCATCTATGTAAGCCTGTGGTAGAGCCCCTTATGTTGCCCACAATATGCAGGGGAATTCACATGGGGCCATACTGTGTATGCCTACATGACTGGTGTGTGCCTGACAGGCGGCCCAACCATAATGTAGGGGCTAGGGACACCATTGGTTTCACCTGTCTGCTGAGTTTCTAGATATGAATGGGTGACACTCAGGGTGTGGGGCCTGTCCATAGGCACACATACCCAGAATGTCCCTGAGCATCATGGGGTCTGGTATGGAGGGCCTTGCCCCCGGTGATGGTGCACCATGGAGGTCCCAACCACAGAACTCCTGACCCATGCACATTGCCCTGGGGCTATGTTGGGTGATCAGTCCCCATGGGAGCACTTGGGGATGTGTGCTGTGTGGACCATACCCTTGTGGGACAGTTTTCTTTGCTGCAGATTGGTCCATGTATCATTGTGGCATATGTCTGGCACACCAGAGGTGGCATGGTGGCTGTCAGTGGCTGGTACACATGCCAATATGGGGTTGCCCACCCTTCAGAGTGCCTGCACAGTAGGCACAGGTCCATGCATGCCCTGCTGTGTCCTGCTGATGGCAACTGCTGCATGGGGATTCCTGAACTGCATGCCCAGGTGAGAGATGCATCTGGAGATGTGTTGCCACATGGTACCGAGTCAGTGAGCTGTGCCATGGATATGCCCCTGGAGCTGTGGAGCACACTGCCATGGTGGAGTCCATTAGTGCCATGCTGCACCACTGCCCTGTCAGCAGTCATCAACACAGGGGGGCCGCATATGTGGCTCAGTCCACCACACCTGCAGGAGACACACACGTGGTGGTGCTGGACACGGCGTCCCAGGTCCCTGGGTGTGCACAGCACCATGCTGGAGGACACACACGGGGTGCCATGTGTCCATGGGGTATGAATGGGGCCTACATATGTCACCTGGCTTTGGGGAATGACACACACATACCTTGGCAGTGTGCAGTGTGTTTTGTGGGGTCAGTTGGAGACAGCCATTATCAATGTGCAACTGTGTACACAACCTTGTGGTCCCTGGGCGTGCCATCATTACAATATTGCTGCCAGGCCATGCAATGTACAGCACCACTAGGTTCCCTAGATGTCATAGCGGTGCACCTGACATCCTTGCCAGCCCCTATGCCATGTATGTGAAGCTTACCACGTATAGGTTAGGTCTGTGGGGAACATAGAAACATAGAAGTTGATGGCAGATAAGGACCGCAAGGCCCATCCAGTCTGCCCATTTCTTTTTCTACCTTATAAATGTGCCATCGGCCTTTGCTCTGTCAGTGACCTATCTATTCATAGTCATTTGTATTGCTCCCTTATGCCTATCCCATGCCTGTTTGAAGCCCTGCACTGTATTCATAGCCACCACTTCTTGTGGTAAGCCATTCCATGCATCTACCACCCTTTCTGTGAAAAAGAATTTCCTCACATTCCCCCTTAATCGGCCTCCCTCTAATCTCATGCTGTGTCCTCTTGTCCTGCTATTTTTCTTATATTTAAACATGTTAGACTCTTTCACCTTGAACACCACTATATGGCACTAAAAGGTGGTTGTGAGCTACCTACAATGGTTGATACAGACATCAAAGTACCTTGCCATTTACCAGTGATCCACACATGCATTACATAACATCCAGACTACTCAGTGGTGACACGGACTCCTCCAGTACAGCCAACATTGCAGGACATGGACCAACACACCGGTTGCACAGTACAAGGCCCCAATCCCCCTGGGCCCTCCAACAAATACATACACCCTAGAGCAGAAGGTGCATCCAGTTCTGCAACTTTGCAGAGTGGTGGTGGCCAGCATTGAACCTGTTCTACGGGGACACATCACAGCAGTGTCTGTGATAGAGGTATGTTCCCACCCTGTGTTGCCCACCAATCCCACCCTTGGCAGCCCCCAGACCCCTTGGTCAGCATGTACACTACCCCACAGGCGTCCACGTGTGCAGACCAGCAGTGGTGTGTCATCATGGCACGTGTGCCCACACTGGTCCCACGCCAGACCAATGTCCTGTGGGTCCCATCGCTGGGGGTAGTGAGCTGGATGCACCACACCTGCCCAGTGGCAGGTCATACCCCACAATTATGCACATGCATCCATGTGCCTCATCCATGATGCATGTTCCCACCCTAAGTGATACTGTGCACCATGCACATACACAGGGCCAACTGGCATGGCTGCTAACCACTACAAGAACATTTGTGACTGTGCAACACATGTCGCACTGGATGATGCCATGCCACCTGCCTGTGAACCATTGACCATGTCCATGTTCGACCCACTGTACCACAACATTTAGTGCTCCTAGCAGCCACATCCCTATCTGTGAATGTGACATGCTAACATGGCTAGTGCCACCCTGGAGCCACACCCCTTGTGCCTACTGCACAGTTTCCTGCTATGCAATGATCCTGTGTCCCCTTGGTAGTGGCATTGGCCAAAACACCATGGGTTGCATGCACAGGGCACATGAGGCCATGGTTGTGACCCACCCTCTTCACAGGCCCCATGTTTCCCCCCATGCTGATATACTTCCCAGTGCACTGTGTGCACAGGGCCCTACCCCCACCTATGCAGTAGGGCACAGGTTCCTGGCTCCCTGTGGCATGCCTATGGGGTACATGTGGTGGTGCTGCTGTGACCATAGGGATGCAGAGTGGTTGCACACCACGACCAGTGTTGAGGCACTGTGGGGGTGGAGCACACAGCAGCTGGGAGCAGTCATCTATATCAACAGACATGTGTATCATGTCTGAGCCCGTGTTCATGTCACCACCAAACACTGTGTTCTTGAACCGCGCTGTACATGGGTCTTATTTTCTCCACTAGGTCCAGCTGTGTCCTCCTGTTGAGTCTCTGGGGCATTTATACAGCCCGTGGTGACATCTTCTGCCATAGCTGGGGCCTGCTGCACCTCTGTGGAGATATAAGTAGTGAGAACATGGTGTTAGTAGGGGATCCTCCACAGCTATGGGACAAAGCTGTAATATATGACATGGTCTGTGTGTTGCACAACCTACCTGGTCCAGTCCACTGTCCTGTGCACATGGATATGTTTACCTCCTGGGCTATGTCCCATAGCCTTTTCAGGGTGGTAGGTCCCTGCATGCTGGGTCATGCCAGTGGTGCTTATGCTGCCTGGGTGTGTGACTGGCACCCAACAACTTGTGGATTCTGCTACCTATGACCCACCAGACCCTGTTACGGTCACTAGGGATGTGCACCCTGCACCACTGCTGCACAGGACTGATCAGCAGTGCAGTCTCTTCAGAGCTAAAGCTTGGTGCCCATGATCTTGTGGCAGCCATTTCTTGTTTTTGCCATTGTCTGGGTAATGCAAATGGGTGTATGCACTCCCTGGTCCTCTTTCCCATTCTGGTGGCGTCGACAGCATCACATTTTTCATCTGCCACTTGCATAGGAAAACACTTCCATGTTTTGATGCATTGTACATCATTTTATATGCAGTTGCGGCACTTTTTCTGGCTCCTCACAGAATGTGTCACATATCCCTCGAATATGATGCACATTCGTTACATTTTTGTTTCGCATACCCTTTTCACTGCAGTCACATCATTTTCAGGGTTTGACATGACATGCATCTCAAACGCACCAGACTGTGATGCACATTGCATTGTTGGCTCACATAACTCCATGCTCTGTTTTGCAACTCCTCCTTGTGTAACATACAGGGGCATCCCACACTGCACTGCATACCACTACTCACCAAGGCTGTGGTCCACATGTGCACCATTGGCCATGTCACCCTACCACATGCATGCCACTACCTCCATGTGTCATGATCCCAGTAGGTAGGTGCTTACCACGTGTGGCTGCCTGGCAGTGCATTGTGGCAGTGTCATAGGAACTTGGTTGGGGATGCTGCCCTGCCATTCTGCCATAGCACAGGTTCTCATCTTGGCAAGAGACACACAACACACCCCTGTGTGTGTATCCCTGTGGGGTAACACTGTACTGCCCAAATCAGGCATGGCCTGTGCAGTCACAGGGGGAGATCTGCACAGCTCCTTGCCACCACCAGTGGTGGCACTGTTACTCAGGCCACCCACCACTATGGCATACAATGTGTCTGCTGCGTGACATCCAGGGTGTGTGCCCAGTACAGTGCAGCCCTGACAAAGTCTCAAGGGGTGTAGGCCTTTACCATATGGGTCCCATGGGGAGTACCTACCACAGCTGTCAGGGGTGGGCCAGCCATGCATTCCAGGGGGCATGCCCAGAGGTGCCTTGGTCCACAGGACAGCTGTGGCATCATGCATGCTATGGTGTTGTCTTGTGCCCTCTGGTTTTCCATGCTTAAAACCATGTTACAAAGCTCAGCCACCCTGGGTGATGTGCATCATCTGGGGTGTCTGTGTCATTTATCTGTAGCACCTCAGGGTGTGCAATTGTGGCATGTGTGTGGTATTGATCTTGGATCCCACTCCACCTGTTATTGTGATACAGCTGTACATACTGATCTCATGCTGTCTGTCATACTACTCTGGATATGGAGCCTGCTGTGATGGATTCCTATGCCACCTGGTGCCACATACAGACAACGGGCACCATACCTGCAACAGTGCTGCCATTACCTGTAGGCTGCACCAGGCAGCATGACATACTCCACAGCTTGGCATACAGTCACCCAGTCACTCCATTCTCCCAAGGGGAAACATGTGAGCATGTTGTGGGATGTATTCCACCACTGTGGGTGCTGCCCTGGTGATGTTCCTGTCCAGTCATCTGAAGTGGCTGGTGATCAGTTCTGCTCTGGCATACTGTCTGGCTGCTGCAGTCCTTGCCCATGTGGTGCCATGGGTAGGCAGATCCTCGGGCCTTTCCTCTGCTCCTTTATCCTCACCCTGCTCAACCTTCACCTCTGGTAAGGGTATCTGGTGAGATACAGTGATATTGCACAGTATACAGAATGCCAGGAAGATCTTACAAGCCATACTCGGGGTGTATTGCAGGGCCTCCACCATCAGTCCAGACAATGAAATCACATCTTGAGTAGCCCAATGGTCCTTTCAATCACTGATATGAGGAGGTGAGTGCCTCATTGTAGGATGCCTCTGTCTCTGCCTGTGGCTGGTTGAGTGCTGTCATGAGCCATGTCAGCTATGGTTATCCACTGTCACCTGTGGGGATGGAATGCATAAGTTACCCTTTGTTGACTGTGTGCACCATGTCGTTCTTGCAGAAGTGTGATGGCTCCTTGGTGGCACCATAGACTGCAACCAGCCTGGTGGTTCTGCCTGTGGTGGTCCCTTGCGCATCACATGCATCCACAGTCACACGTGAGCCCCACCCTACCCCCCACCTCATGCACTACATTGTGTATGGTGGCCGCCACCAACATTCCCCATTCATGCTAGCTAGAAACGTTGCATACAGGCCACATAGCACGGTCACTGTACTATGCACATCATGCCATTGCACAATGTGACTCACATGATGCTCACTTGACTGATGTGTCATCTGCACGTCAGTCTCTGCATGTACCTCATATATGGGCCCCAGGACACATACCATACTGGTGTGTGGCACATGTGCCTACTGATCAGCCATCCTCCTTGTATGTATCCTCTCTCAAATACCTCATACAAGACACTTTGGTGGACTATGTAGGCATCATGGCAGGATCCAGGTTACTGGGTGACCACATCCAATATGCATCACTGACTGTTGCAAACTACTTGCAAGTTCATAGAGTGGTACCTCTTGCAGTTCACATATACCTCCTCCTCAGCAGATGGTGCTTTGATGGTGATATGGGCACAGTTAATGGTATCCAGCACATGTGAGAATTATGCCTTGCTATAGAATCCCTGCTTTATAAGCTGTTGCTGCTGTGCATCCTGTGGGAAGCTAATGTACCTATGTGACCTGAATAGCAGGGCCTCCAGAAATTCCTTCAAGCAATTTGATGCAGTGGACTGTGAGATGCCCACTGTATCGCCAGTTGGAGTCTGGAAACTCCCAGTGGCTAAGATGCAGAGTGCGGTACTGACCTTAAAATCCTATGGTATTGGATGGCCTCTTTGTGTTGCACTCTGCAGATCCCCTCTCAACTCCTGGCACAACTCCATGATGACAGTCTTGTTAAGGCGATAGCATGCAATGCACTGCTCCTCAGTCAGGTCCTGGTATGATGTTCTCCTCTGATTGACCCATGCCACATATCTGCTGGTGGTTCTGTGCTGTCTTTGTAGCATGCCATTCCACTGGATCCTGCCAGCCTGTTGCCGGGCTTGTCTCTCCACCTTGACATGGCCAACCTGATGCCCAGTAGAACCACCGTTCCTGACATCTTTCTCTGTTACTGGTATGGTGCTTGTACCCCTGCATTGCAGCCTTGCTAGTTCTATAATGGCCCTAATAGTCACCTGGTATAAAACTGAAAGATCTCAACAGGAGATTGCATGTATTATTGCCCCAACTCTAAATGCTACAGGATAGGGGTCCAGCCACAATAGCAGCAATATTTGTTAGCAGGAATAAAATTCACCATACATTTTTAGTAATACTATATTTCTGACAAAAACATCAAAACATAATTTTTTTTCAGTGTATAGTACTTCATTCTTGAACTGATATATGAAAAATGTAAACATAACTGCTCTCTGCCTGCACCCTCTATGAAAAATTAAAACATGTCGGTGTGGTGTTATGCTGTTCACCATCAGAAATGCATGCTAGCACCCTCTTGACACAGCCCCAGTAAGAATCCAGTGTGTAAAGTCATAGGCAACCTCAAGGAAGGGAGACATAAAAATTGCCAGCAGCAGACATTTTTAATGACTTGCATAAAATAAGTCATCAAAGCTGTTTTAAAAACATCAGAGAGAAATAAAAAATGTACTAATGAAGGGTCTAATTATGTCAGAAATATGGCTGCTGAAACGAACTATATGATAAAATAATTTCCCTGCTAACAAATACTGCTGCATTAAGCAGAGCAGATAATATTAGTTGTTAATTTCATCATGAAGAGATGATCAAGAGCATGGCTTCTGACAAGAATTGATCCATGACTTTGGAGGGACCTTTGTAATAAAGTCTTCTTGGTGCCATGGATTCCAAAACTGAAATCCCCAAGAATTAATAGACTTGGGAAGCCAACAACAAGGGTCAATACCAACTAACAGAGTTCTTCAAAATATTCACTGGTGGGATATGGTAACCAGTAACCCATGGTTCCCAGTTAAACCTGGTTCCAACAGAACATTATAAAGCCATGTGTTCAGATGATGTGCTGTCTATCCTGGCTCATGCAGAAAACCTGTGGCAGGATCTAAGGCACATGGAAATAACACCCACCTCTGTGCCCAACTCAAGTGCAGTGCAACACCATGAAACCAGGTTGATTTAACAATTTGTTTACCCAAGATAGCTCAGCTGAGATGCAACATATGGGTTTCAGTGGGGTCCTGCTTCTACCTGTTTCTGCAGCTGAGTGGACTGTAGCACTTGAGACGTTAAGTGACTTTCCAAAGGTCTCACATTGAATCTTTGGCTCTAGCAGGGTTTGGACCTGTAAATTCCCAATTCTTAATCTGGTGCTCTGTTACATCACATTGCTTTTTCTCTTCCAGTATGGGACTGGTACTGTCACCCTGCCAAGCCTTAATGTTACATGTGATTAGTTTGGGTTTCCATGACCAAATCCTTCATAGAAAAAGGTCTCATTTGCCACAGGTCTAGCATTTCATAGCAATGCCTGAACAGGGCAATGAGGACTGCTAAAACCCCAATATATGTTGTAGTCTACAGCTGACAGCTTGTCTGGATCTGTATTGTTGGCATAAGCCATTTCTTTATTGGTAAGAAAAACACAGCCCTTCTCCTCCCTATGACCCCATTCCATTTCCAGGTCTGCAATTACCAAGGCTCCTGATCCAGGGTTGTGCTCACAAGACTTATCTAGGGCTTTCTGTTTATCAGCAAACTCAGGCCTGGTTTCTCATAGTTCCTAATTATCTGGCCTCAACAGCAAACATATCAGGAGGTTCACTGGGCACTGTTGTAGTGTATGCAGACTAGAAAAATGCTAGCAATTTTCAACAAAAATAAATATAATAAAAAAGGCTTCTTCAAACAAGGGTGCACTTACCCATGCAGCAAAAGACCATAATCTCCCACCCATAGGATTCTAATCAGTAACTTGTCATTCATAGCTTTCTACATAGCCAACTACGAAGAAAAACCTCCAAAGAGAAAGAAATCCAACGTAGGTAGTCAGAAAAGCAGTTCGGATCTAGTCCTCAACTCACTCCAAAAAAAGAAATAATGTTAGATGAAAGGGACTGAAAGCAGAAGTGTCAAGTCACTAGACACATCCACCACTGATACTGCAACATATAGCCTCTGAGATAAAGGTAAGTTCCAGGCACTAGGAAGCTATGCAAAGAGCAGAGAGGACTTGTAGATTGGAATCCCTAGTTCATCTTCCTAAGTGAATGTCCCGCTGCCTCCTCAGAAGCTGGCCACTAGAACAGCAGGGGCATAAAAAAAGATGTTTCATCTACCAGCTGCAACCCTCTTTGAAACAGCTTGAAACAGTTGACAGTACTCCTTGTACCTCTTTGGACTAGGGTTACCAGATGTCCTCTTTCACAAGGACATGTCCACTTTTCCAGCTGCCATATATTCTTCATGTACCTTCTATATCCTGTCGTATTATTAATATTTAATATTTTTCTAATGTATTTACTCTCTCCTACCCAGGATCTCCTTGTAAATGAGCTGTGAAAGCGGTGGAGACTTTAAACCTATTTACTCAAGGGTCTGGCATGGGGGCTCATTGGGTGAGGGACTAAGTGTCCTCTTTTTGGCATCCCAAAATCTGGTACCCCTACTTTACACCCCACTAATTCAGGCAACAAGAGCAATATCAAGAGCTGCTTCTGTAAAAAGCACTTCTTGTTCTCCCAAATAGTTGTAGTGACTAGTGGTGCTCAGATATGACCCACATAAATTGGATACCTAAACAATGGACCATTTTCTCAGATTTTGGGTTAGTTGGATTTTGTACTTTCTGATCTGAGATCCAATCTGAAGTCGGATCAAGAACCAGATTGTGAAAATTTCAACTAATTTGACCTGATCTGAATTTTGACTCCCTGCTTCAGTCACTAAAATAAACCTCCCTTGACGTCTAGTGGCACTCCATCTCGCACCTAACTGCAAAGGCTTATGGGGCTTGTCTGCCCTGAGCCACAATATGGTACTCCTGTACCCCCCAACCTAGTTGGGTTGTCGGGGCAGGTCAAGGACCGAAATCTTATATATTTTTTTTAAATGCTGCCTGGTTTTATTTATGCCCCCCAGCTGCCAGTTGCTGTGTCTGTGGGACTGGGAGGATGAGTGTTTATGCGGCTCACCAGCGGGCACTTGGGGGATGGGTGTGAGAGTTAATAACTCTCCAGTCACATAGATGTGGGCATGAATGGTGTCAGGAAGTGGAATTGGTGGGCCTTGGTAGAGTGCATATGTGTTCCCCAGTGTCTGCATAGTCCTTTGGGGCTGGATGAGTGGGGACTGGAGGATGTTGTGTGGTGCTGCAAGCCACAAACAGAGAGACTACTGGTGATGGTTTGCATTCCCTGATCCCATTTGAAACTTCATGGCTGCTGGGTGGCAAGGAAAATGAGCAGGTTGCCATACATGGCTCAGACAGATGTTCAGGGTAAGAAGCAAGCACAGGCAAAAGCTTCAAGAGTCCAGGACACAGAGTCAAGGTAAGCCCCTATTCTTTAGGGGTTTGCACAAAGGATGCCATGCAGGAGCAGGGTGCCACTGGATGTTAAGGACTTGAAGCAGGTTATATTTATGGGATGGGGTGAGGAAGTGGGCTGCCACTGGATACCAGGGACTGTTCTTTTTTGTTTGTTTATTTTGTTTTGTTTTTAATTTTAGGTGACTAGAATGTATTGTATTGTCTGGATCTTGGATCTTTCCAACTATCCAACACAATCTGGTATGATCGAATTTATTATTATCCAAGCGACTCTAGCAATGATCTTCTTCATCAACAACACTCTCCCCTTGAAACAGATGACCTTTTACTCAGCAAGATTAAGTATCCATGGAAACAATCTAGTGTGCACTATGCTCATATCAACAGTTAGAACAGGAAACTAGTACCCTAGTTTAACCATATCCTGATGTGACTTGAGATGTACAAATATTATCAGAAAATAGCCACATAGGAAGACTCATTCTGTCAGCAGATTTGAACTTGAGGCTTCTTGAAAGAAAGTCCTTGTCTACATGCAATCAGTATGGGCACAGTTCCTAGCAACACAAGTAATTTTCTAGTATAAATTAAAATATTGTCTTTAAACCTGCTTTTCAAGAAAGCCTTTTTTACTGACAACTAACTTTCTTGCCTAGCAAGTTTATGCTCTCCTTGTGGCTTCTGTGCCCCTCAAATGGGTGTTGTGGTATAGCCTTAGTTCCCCTACTTGTCTCCCTATTATGTGATAGCTCCCAGGGTATAAACATGAGAGGAGACAAAAGTGAGAATGTCAGTGATTCAAAGAGCCAGGTGATTGCACCTAAGAGGGGCCCTGGGAGTACTGGGGCATAGAGCTTGTCTTGATAACAGAAGCACCACCACATTTCCTGAGGGAAGCGACAGAGGCTGTGGGTGATAGTCTCACAGGGGTAGAGGCATCAACCATCGGCCTGAGTGCAGGACAACTCCTGGAGTAGTATTCATGGAAGGTTTGGCAAGGTCAGTTCTCTTGGGCTCTCTTTTTCTCTGTCAAAATGGACTGCTTCTGCCATACAGTCTTTATAAGGTATAGTACACAGGGATAAATCCCCTAACTACCACCCATTGTACATCTGCATTTGGGTGAGTCAGAGTATGAGAAGAGTCCCCCTACAGGGGTCCAGTGTGTCGAAAGATGTATCTGCAGAGAAGTCAGTAGAAAGGCTGAGTTTGTCAAAGGTTCCTTCAAGGAATGAATCAAATACTTTGAAGAGGCTCTGGCCATCAAGAGTGGCATTGTGTGGGTCCTCTCATCAAGACCTGTCATGAATGTGACATAAGAAGAACTAGTTTCTACACCTCACAAGTGTCTACCACACGAAGTTATACCTGCACACTCTTGGGGTTGCCTTTGCAGGACCAGATTAGCCATTGGGCAGAAGATGCAGCTGTCCAGGTCCCTGAATATGAGAGGGGTCCCCAGAGGCAGTGCCATTTCTTTTCTTTTCTTTTTGTTATCAACTGTGTTTTGTTTTGTTTTGGTTTTTTTGTTGTTGAGGGACCCGAGCCACCCGGAGCTGCTGGGGTGCATGGGTGAAAGTGAATGGGAAGAGCATGATTCACCCTCTCCCTTTCACTCTCACTCTCTGGCTGCATGCAGTGTAAAAAAATCATTAGTGACCAGAGAAAGATACTAGCCTGCAGACAGACTTCGTCAGGTGTGGTCGGCACAAACCCCTGGGGGGTTGGAACCGGGGAACTGGTATTAGTTATTTACCATTTCTGTCCCATGGGTGTCTCCTGACTTTTGTCCCCTCATCTGATGTCCAGAGTTCCAGACCTAGCCTGTTTTTTTGTTTGTTTGTTTTGTGGTCCTCCTCCCCATTACTGCTGCAAGATATCTGCCAACTGAATATAGCACTGCCACTAAGACATAGCACCACATTTAGGATCAGAGGAGTACTAAATAAACACGAGGAGCATACAGATGCTACACTCGCAGGCTAAACTGAGGGGAAAACACAGCCCTTCTTAGGTAAGGTTTAGTTGCTGTCGTTTTGACCAAATGAGATGCAGGGGACTCACAGTGGGATTCCCCAATAGAAACCTATGTGAATAACGGTGGTAAAACATTTGTTTTAACTTATGGTGACATCAGAGATTTGCTGAAAATTCAACATAAGGCCCTTTCTGGTGTCAGTAATAAATCAAATTTATTAGTGTGCTGCTGCAAGATAAAAGCACAGTGAAAACACATCCTGGTGTGCACATTTTGGGCTGGAATCTGCTGAACATGAAATACATAGTTGTAATGTTTAATTTTTATATGAAGCCTAATTTATGTAACTTTTTTGTTCATGCAGTATTTATCTCAGTATCAGTGAGTGGTGTGCACTAGGCTGTTCAGCAAGGTATCTGAAGCATTTCGTACATTTTATAGATGCATATATTACAAATCCGAAATAAACTTTTTAATTTAGCACTCTGGAACAATTTACTGAGGGATGTAGCAGAAGCTAGCACCTTCATAACTTTCAAAAATAAGCTAGATAGTCATCTGTTACTTGAACTTGGGATGAGATGACCTGCTAGTGCAGGAGATGAACCCTATGGGCCTCGGCCTTCTGTTCATCTGAAACATTCCTAGTATAATATAGCATTTTAAAAGATTAGTAATCTGTCCTTGTTTCCCTCAGCTTCTGTTGTCACTTTAACCAATACTATATTAAAAACATTATCACTAGCTTACATTTTGTGTGGTTGTCAGTACTAGTTTGCATTTTCTATGGACTTGTATTTTATTGTATGGAAATAACCTCGGGAGTGGGCTTTGAAAGTGCTGTGTGTCTGCACATCCAAAATTAATATAGTGAGTCTGATATCCCAGTATTCATTTTTAGTCTTAGAATGGATACTGGGATCTCAGGTTCACTGCATTAATTTAGCAGTTTTTTTTTATGACCTTGTATAGTCCCTCCCCCCATTTCTTTCTATATATGAAAATGGTTTTATCTTTGTATGTATATATATGTATTTAAACATCTACATTCACTGTTTTATATTTATGGTCATAGTGCAAGTTTACATATCACGTGTCTGTGGGAATTTTTCTTTCAGCACTTTATTATCAGTCTGTCACTTTAAATCTTTTGCTTATATTGCATTCACTACTTGCACTTACTCAGCCCTGAGAAAGCCAAGTCTCGTGTGAAAATGTTGGCTGCTGACCATTGAGGGAGGGTACCTGTTGTACTTGGATCTTATTAAAGTTTTGTATCCTAATATAGCACTTGTGAGGATTTTACTGAGATGGAGACTGTTATGCTGAGCTTTCATGTTCAGTGAGTATTTGTATAGATTAGTTTAGTGTAACCCCCCCCACCCCAGAAGGGTCAGAGTGACCCAACAGGCTGGGGCTGCCTGTCTGGTTGGTCTCTGGCTGGCAAGCATTCTGTCTGCTCTTTCTGCATAGTAAGTTTTGGTAATAAAAAAAACTTTTTTTTTACATTAAATGACCAGTCTTGGAGTACACTGTCTTCAATTTTGTTTTGCTTATATAGTTTATGCCTTATTGTGCGGGGAGCAGGTAGAGTGTGTGTGGTGTGTGTGTGTGTGTGTGTGTGTGTGTGTGTGTGTGTGTGTGTGAGTGAAGCAACCCACAGAACTAAAGTCTGAACCCTGTTTTGAGCCTAGAGTTTTTTGGCCAGAATTCAGGTGCCCCACTGGGTTCTAATGAGCCCCAGTAATGAGTGGGGGCTGGGAAGGAAGCAAGCAGGTGAGAATGCCAGGTGAGAAACCAATAGTCTGATCAATGGGAGTCCAGAGGGAGTTTGTGTGGTGGGCTCAGGTGACAGCCTGTTCAAGTCAGGGCCTGGAGTCAAGACAGTACCGCAAGGTAGAGTTTGGAACTGAGATCTAGTCTGAAACCAGTGGGCAGTCCAGCAGTGATTGACAACAGGATTGACAATCAGATTGAGAATCATCCCCGTGACCAGTTTACAGGTAGGTCTGAGCAGGTCTCTTAGTAGGTCACCAGAGTAGGTCCTGGTGATAGGCCCCACATCCCATCCCCAGATCTTGTGTGTGAACCAACCTCAAGAACTAGATTTTGAACCCTGTTTTGAGCCCAGAGATTTTGGCTGGAATTTGGGTGCCCCATGGAGGGTTCACCCAGGTAATTGTACTGCAGTAGAATTTGCTGCCCTTCTCCTCAGGAGGAGGAGAACACACTCTAGAATGATCCCTCTTTCTCCCCCGTCTGATTAATCATCCAATGTTCTGTGCATGTTCCTGAATCCTGGTTGACAGTAACTAATTCTTTATGAATTATTAACCCATTCTTGGTTAAAATAAGTCAACAATCAGACAAGATTAAACTTACCAAAAGGTCCAATCTTGCTTGATTGTGTAGTTCTCTGAATATATTTTACCCAAGTCTGTACAGCCTGTGCTAATTGCTGACACTCAGTGTAAGTGTACTGTAGTCATACAATTTCAAACTTTCTAACCTTCATTTCCCACCCCAAGAAAAGGCATTCAGAGTAGCTGGAAACCCCTCCAAATGCATTTTTAGGCATTAAAAACCCTTCAACATTCGGGGGCCAAACCCACTGTCTGTTGAGGAATTCATGGGGCCTCACCCTTACACATTGCCCATGGCCCCAGAAGTTGTTAATCCTGCCCTGCACCTTAGCCAGAATAAACAGAAAAATGCCGCTCATCTGCGGTAAAGTGTATGCTGCCTCAACTTGAACAACTGGTTGGACCCACAGTATTTGGTAGGGGCTATGAGCTACATGCTCTCTGGTGGAGGAGGGGCATTTAGGTGTTTCCTGGTGCCCCACACCATTTATTACCACAATTACAAACATACATTGCCCTATTCAGATATAGGGAAACATACCCAAGGGTTCTGGGACTATATTTCTTTTACAGAATCTGTCACTCTCACTTTCCTGTTCTCCTTCTAAAATTTATAACTCTCAGCTTCTCATAATCACCTAAATATAGAAAGCTACCTTTTGTGGCAAAATTATCAAAATGTAGGGCATCACATCATATGCTGGAGAAACAAGCTGAGAACACTATGAAAATAAATGTTTTCATGTTCATGACATTTGCTTGTTTACTGAGCAACCAGGATCCATATGCTTTTCTGCTTTCAAATCATAGGAACATGGAAATATAGACATTGCCAGCACATAAAGACAAAGGGTTCAACCAGTCCACCCATAAAGTGGTTCCCACCTATCTCCCTGGTTTACCACCGTAAAGGGGTTTTTAGCCATGATGCCTACCCCATCCCTCCCCTTCCCCTCCCCTAACCCCCAACCCCCACTCCTCATCTTTGAATTATCAGCCCTCTATACCTGTGCCAGACATTTTTTAATCTGTTTATAAAATCTCAGTTTACAATGTGAGAAAGTACCTTGTAAAGGTGAGACAGAAGGTCTGAGTGATAAATGTGACCAATTAAAATAAATTAAATAACTAATTGTTTGACAGATCATTAGACAACTTCAGTTGGCCACCATCTTAATAGGGCTACACTGGAAAGGAGACAAACATAATTGTGAATCCTTTGATGAATAAATTAAATTATCCCTCCTCATGTAGGTCAGTTGAGAGGTCTGCGAGATACACAAGGAAACAAATGATCACAGCTTATTGTTCCTTTCCTAACAAAATATTACAAATAAATAAACAACAAGCAAACATCTATAAAAGACATACAATACCATAAAACTGTGTTTTGTTGTGTTGTATTTCTACTTTCATTATGTTGTAAAAGACAGTTGATTCAACATGCTAATTTACTAATTATTTTTCCAGTATTTTGTTACAAACATACACGTGTTACAGTACTGGAATATTAATATCTAACAATCTGACAGACTAAAAAGTTTTAAGCGCTAGAACCTGAATGGAAGGGTAAAATATTTGACCAGCATACAGTTAAGTGCCTTTCCGTAAAGTCAGCATTACTAAATGGAAAAGATAACAGTTATCAGAGTGAAAAAGCCCAGCTGTGAGCACTCTATTAGTGGTATACTATTCACCTAACCTGTTTTAATTTTTATAATATTTTAAATAGAGACATTTTTTTTTTATTTATAATAAAATATATTTTCATAGTGCATTCCCAGTGAGATGAAACCCTTTGAATTTAAGTTTAGATTGAGAGACAGGATGTTAAAAGCTGGGGGAGGGATTGTAGAGTTCAGTAACTCTGGGTTGTTTGTTTGTTTGTTCAGTACTGCTCCAATCAGATTAACCTCATGAGCTACATCATCTTGTTCTCACTGGGGTCCTAGTGAGGCTCACTCCTGAGAGACAACATCATGACTGTCTATATAGAACTTAGCTTACTGGGAAATTTTGCCCAAACAATTCTAGGTGCTCAAATGTTGCTTTTTAGAGTTTCTGCACATACAGTATGTAGTCATTCAAATTTTTTTTTTTTAATGTATGTACTTTTGGTTAACTGGGAAAGGAGTACTAAGAAATATTTACTCTTTTTAGCTGCATCCAGGGAGGGGTGGGTGGATGCAGATGCAGATTGACAGATATTGAAACAGGTTAAGTTGCTGGTGCACTTCTTTACCAGTGCACCTCAGTACTGACCAGGAAGGACCACCTCTAGGTAAAGGGATACTTTCAGTTATGTCTGATAAAATGTTGTTAGTGGAAACAAGCCTTTTCATTGGCTAAAGTGTCTATCTTATAATTCTGTAAAAATGACCAGCATTGCACCATATATGGTACCTCTTTCAGTTTTGTCACTAAAATGTGATACACTAATACTCAAGGAAAAAAAATGGACACTGGGTTTCATAATCTGGAACACATTGTTAAACAACAAGATACAAGTTAAAATAGTGCCTTTATTTGTGCAAAGTTTAATTTTTATTTAGCATCACCATAGAGTATTATAAATGTCTGCTTTAAAGCCTGAGTTGTAATCTGAGACAGCGCCTTCTCTGTGTGGGCAACTACACATTTCCCACATGGGACGGATATGAGACAGAGCTATTCTGCAAGGTAAGATGAAGGATGTCCCAATTAATGTGGGGCAGAGGTTTTCACAGCATACTAGGTGATGATGTCACTCATCACATTCCCACTGCACAATTGCAGCAACCCAGAATACTAAACCAAATGAAGTTTGATTTTCAATACTGTGGTAGTCGTTAAGTCTTATCATTGCAATTGCAGCCTTAGACCAGGGTACTTCCAAGGGTTAAAATGACCATCTGGGCTTAATGATCAAGACAATCTGGTCAATAATTCCTAGAAAACTTTCCTGATCCTTAATTGTTATTGTTTAATTCAAACATCAACTAATTCCTAGGCCTTGTTTGTTGAACTGCAAGCTGACAAGCATGTCAGATTGTGGGTGGTGGTCTTTTGAGATGAACTCCTGTTTTATTCTGAAAATACATCTGAGACCACCAAATTTATTTCAGTTCTGGCTTGAACTGAGATTCAAACTACTCACCTGTGGTAAAAGGTTAGCGTTCTAACCACTAAGCCACCTAAGCATATTACACTATAAAAATCTGCTCTTGGGTTATAAGTTTGGTTTGGAGTAAATAACTCTGTAATATACTAATAATAATAATAAATGTGTCAATGTTACATTTTAACTTACACTGTACAATCCTGACAACTCCATAAGTAAACTGACAGGTTAATTTCTCCATGAAGTTAGGAATCATGAATCAGACTCCAGCACTGTGTACCTAGGTTCTCAAACTCAGCCTGAAGGAGCGGGGCACTGTCTCAATGCTATTTATCATCCCTGTCTATCAACAGTTTTGGTGGAGGCATCTAATACCTGCTTTACTGCTGGAAGACTTCCCATCATGTGTGAGAGAAAGGTCACGAAAAGGTAACCAAGTCATTTAACAAAAAAAAAGAAAGACTTCCACATGCTGCAGCAGCTTCACTCTGTATGTTTACCAGAGTCAAGTAGCCCATGAGCTTGCAGTGTCTGCTTACACTTAGAGTGGACACTTTATTTTATTTATTTATTTATTGTGTTGGATCATTCATGAGCCCTTTTCAAAGGGGTCCAAGTCAAGGAAAGTAACGTAACTTCAGCACTAAAATAACAGCATCTGAAACAAAGTACAAACAATGGTAAACAGGTACATTTATAGGATATAACCACAGTTAAGCATCATACCATGAGCAGTTATATTCAAGTTTCTCAGGTAAGAAAGCCGCAGCTTGTGCTTTGAACAAATTAAAGGAGGAGAGCACATTTCAGTACTGGGGTAGTGAGTTCCACACACTTTGACAGCTCTAGATACAAATGAGCATTGTCCAAGGGTCATTTTTCTGAAGGCATGTGCAGTGTATTATCTCCCATGGGGAAAGTATCATAATCGTTAACCAAGGTAAGGGGGTTGTGAACACTGAGAGGCATTTGGCCAAGTAGCTCTCATTTATATAGGAGAACTGAGTTGTAGGAAGATCAAAGGTAGAAAGGAACCATTTGGAGGAGATCTTGTGGTCACAGTGGTGGTAGTCAGATTTTAGGCTAAGCGCAAATCTACATGCATGGTTAAAGGCAACACAATTTTGGTCCGGGAAAGTATTGTTAGTGCAGAATAGATCACTGAACCATAGTCTACGATCAAGATGATGAGGCTAGAGAGGGGAGACTAACACGTTTTTGACCTTTTTGGTAAGCCATGGCCTATTTATGTAAAGCAGACCAAGCAATTGGTGGATACATTTTATTACGGTGTCAACATGTGAGAAGAAGGACAAGGTGGGTCCAGATACATACCTAAGTATTTGAAAACCTGAACTTGTTCAATTCAGGGTAGTGATGTGCAGGCCAGGCTTCCCATCAGGGCATGAATACTCCCAAACAATAGAGTTGTTTTGTTACTGCTGTTTTTGTTGTTGTTGTTGTTGTTATTGTTCGTTTTGGAGTTAATGAAAAAGTTGTTGGTGGTGAACCAGCTGCAGACCTTGTTAAGTACAGATTGCAGATTTTTTATAAGGGTTCCCAAGTCCCACCGGGTTGTAAAAATGTCTGCATCATCTGCATAAAATAATGATTTGGAGCTACCATAGACCTCTGAGAATTTGTTAGCAGATACGCTAAACAGCAGAGGCCCAATGATAGATCATTGCTGAATTCCCTCCAGTAGTCAAAGGCTGTCACTTAGAGAATATAAAACTGAATTTTGTCTTTTGGGTTCTGTTGCCAAAATAGTCAGTGAACTATGCAGTAGTCTTAGTCAACAAGCACATCATCAGTAGTTTTTTTTATTAAAAGGTATACTAGGTCAAAGGCCTTGGATAGATCATGGAAGGCAGACCGACATATTCCTCTGTGTCCAAAGCTACATGGAACACCTCGGTTAACTTGGTCAGTGCAGTGATTGTGCTATGCATCCTTTTAAAGCCATGCTGTTCAGCAGCAAGGAGGTTATGTGCAGTGATGTAGCCCATCAGCTGGTCACTGCTGATGTTCTCTAAGAACTTAGTGGGGAGAGAACTGAGATTGGTCTGTAGTTAGAGATAACTGTCTTGTCCCTAACTTGTTTCCTGGGAGGGAACTGAACTGAAGGGAGAAACTGAACAATTTATAGATTGGCATAGCCAGCTCATCATTGGCCTGTTTAATCAGTTTCATGTCCACTAAGTTGGGACCAACTCTAGTTTTAGTAGTGGACATTTGAAGATATATTTTAACAGTTTGGGGGGGTTACCCTTCTAAAGTATATTTAGGTCTGGATTTACAAAGGAAGACAGGGAGGTCAGGAGGAATGGGTAGGGTATAGTGGGTAAGTCTTTTCCTACATTAACAAAGATGGAGTTAAAGCACTCTGTGATGGCCTTTTGGCCGGTGGTGTCAGAGCCATTAACATTTAGTTTGAAGGGGTCTAACAGCTTTTTCTACCATGGACATTGTTGATATAATTTCATAACCTTCTGAGATCACTGCATGCTTCTTGGAGTCTCATTTTGCAGCAGTCACGTTTTGCTTTTCTAGTGGTGGATTTTCAGCAGTCCATTCCTTGTATTTTAGCAGGTGCTGAAGGGAGCCAGTTTCTCTAAACAATGCAGCCTACTGTTTATCCCTGTGTTTGAAAAGGAAATGTAGCACAGGGGTGAGCCAGTGATTAGAGTCTCCTCTGACTCTTATTTTTTAAGGGGACAAAAAGGTCACATGCTTTTTGAAAGGTTTGTGAAAAATAACCAAAATCAAGACTGATGTCCTGGATGCAGTCAAGAAACTGTCAGTCAATTTGTTTAAGGTAGTTTTTCCTCTATAATGTTACATTGAATAAAATTGTGGTAGGGCCTCTGTCTCCTGGCCGTCCTGTCCAAAAGCAGAAGATTAGGGACTGATCGCTAATTGCATCGGGTAGCACCTCTGTTCAGTTTAGTATATCTGGGTCAGATACCAGGATCCAATCAATCAGCATCTCAGATAATCGTTTGTGGTCAATCCATGTAGGGGACCTAATAACCTGACTGAAAGAGATTAGGAAGCTGACTTTTGTACTTCTTGAATTGTGTGGAGAGCAATTTATATTGAAGTCACAAGAATGGGTTTCTCATGGTTTCGGTTCAGATTGTTTATGTACTCAACCAAATCAGGGCAGTTATAAGCAACTGCCACAATTAGAGTTTTCTTTCCATGGCCTAGTCCAGTATTGGCAGCCAGGAAATTGCAGGTTGCATCATTATCCTGGGGGAGCAAAGAGGCCTGTAGGTGATCCTTTTATATGTAGGCAGCATCCCCCTCCCCACTTATCAACCCTGTCCTTCCTAAGGAGTGTATAGGAACTTAAGGGAGTGGTATATCACTGATTGATATCTTAGGGGTTAGCTAGGACAACCACTTCAGGGTTTTTGGATAGTATTAGGGATGTAAACTCATCAAACTTGGGGAGTAGGCATGGAATGCACTACCTAGGGGGCTGGTGGAGGCAGAGAAGGTGGAGGGGTTCAAGAGAGGGTGAGACAGGTACAGGGGAAGGGTTCTGGAAGCAAAGTCATGTGCAGCAAGAATATCCGGGACTGGGAAGGGAGAAGCCAGAGAGGGTAAGGGGGGGCAGCAAGGTCAGCTCCCAGGGTGGGGGCTGACCAAATGAGCAGACATGAAAGACCATTAGGCCTATTCTGCTGGCATTTTAGTATGTTAGTATATTAGGCTGCCCACATTGATGTGCAGGCAATCAATGAAACCCCTGGATGCATTTTCTTAGGGGGTATTAGAGGGGGATGAGCCATGGTAAGGGTGTATGGTGCCCAGGAGCAGCAGTAGGTAGTTGGCAACATTTCTCATAATTGCAAAAGCATGCCTAACTCATTTTTGTAACATTTTTTTGTTTAAGGAGGACTTTTTTCTCCATAGAGAGAGAGTCTGGCAGGGTATGACCCCAGCAGTTTAACTCTCTAACTCTAACTCTAACTCTAATTCTCTCTGTCTCTCTCTCTCTCTGTCTGTAACTTGGGGGAAATTTTCCAAAACTATGGGATATGCAATTGTTTGTCTCCCCTGGTGGAAGTTCACTTTTATCGTATCATTTTTATTGTATTATACTTATGTATGGTGTTTACTGGTTGGCTCCCTGTTTCCTGAATGTTTTAAACTGAGAATCTTTCTTGGTTTTGATAGTTTGCATATTTAGGCAATCCAGAATGAACCACCAGCATTTTCTTTTCCCATTAGTTGACAGTAGATCAGCTATTATATGGTGTGGGAACACATTTTTTGAGAGGGCAAATCAGTCACTAGATGAGCTGTTAATAACAATTCACCTAAACTGGCATGATATCACATTTTAAAATTATTTCCCAAAATGTCAGTGGGTTAACACACCCTGTGAAGCAAGCTAAGGTACTTTCATCTCTTAAAAAACAAATCTGGGAGTGATCATGTTGCAAGAAACTCACCTGTTTTAGAGCACGAAAAATTACATAAATTTGGTTTCAAAAAAATGTATTAATCATATCAGTTGGGGAGAAGGCGAGAAATTGCAACCCTCATACCTAAGAATTTTCCTTTTGAACCAGAAACAACCTACATGGACACTGTTGGTCATATGGTGATTGTGGTGGGACAACTGCTAGGTACACACTATACCATGGTAAATCTTTATTTACTCCCTGTGTCTGATTCCTCAGCTCTACATTTACTTTATAATCACATTTTAAAACACCAAAAGGGGACACATGGTCTACATAGGGACTAACTATCTCACCAGCCGATCAGTTGCGGAGACCAAGGAACACCTGACCAGGCTGGGTGACAAACTATTGTCCATTTCATCTAGCATCTCTTTCTCTGAGATCCTGCCAGTCTAGGAGAGGTGGGGCAGATAGACGGATGCTCAAAGAAGGGGAGATAGGGGAGCTAAACATGTGGCTCAAGGGCTGGTGCCAGGAAAAAGGACACAAATTTGTAGGTAACTGGCAACAGTTTTTTATTTTATTTATTTATTTGGTATTAAGAAAATGACATTTGAGCAAAGGCTCTTTTACAAAGGTTCCACATCATGTGATTCAATCAAGAAAGTTACAGAGTTTTAGGACATTTGAGACGCTGAACAGCACAACAATCAGAAAAAGGTTACAGAGTTTCTTAGTCATTTAAAACATGATACAGCATATGGACATCAACTTTAGTTGATTACAATTGCAGGTAAGGTGCAGAGGCACAAGGGGTTAGGTTAGGTTAGGTTGGGCAGAGGGTCAGTAAGGATAGGATTTTGGTAGGGGAGGACTGGGGCCTCTAGTAAAAGTGCTTAAGGAAGCAAGACTGAGGTCAGGGAGGCACAGACTCATCCTATCATGGAGACAGGGGAAGTGGTATACAGGAGCAGCCCCTTAGTGTGATTCAGAGGCGTTGTCAAGGAGTGTGTGGGAGGGTGGTTTCTGTCTTGTGCTGAGAATAGTTGCTGTTATCTGACTAAGGCCTCCAGACCAGGGGAGACATAGTTTTGGTAGAGAAAGTTCTTTAAATTCAATGGACTGCATCTGACTAAGGAGGGGGTCAGTGCATTGGGGTAGAAGTTTGCCATTTTAGCAGAATATTTAAACTAGCAAACAGGGAGAGGAGTGCAGCATCCGATACGTTGAATGGGAAGAACACCCCTCCCCCCCACAGCTAGTGATCAAACAGGAGTTCAGCTTGTTTGTAGTTCATTTGTATCACCAGGTAAGGAAAAAGGTCTGGCTTCCCATATGATGCACAGAGGAAACACCGGACCTCACCCAACAACTAACACACCGAAATCTGACCAATCGAAAATCATGTACACAAATGCTCATAGTCTGGGAAACAAAATCCCAGACCTGCAGGCAACAATGACAGAGGCTAAACTGGATGTAGTAGCCATTAGCGAGACATGGTTCACCAGTAACCACACTTGGGAGACTTCAGTACCTGGCTACGTACTGTTTAGAAGAGACGGAGGTGCAAAAAGGGGAGGTGGAGTGGCCTTTTATGTCAATGAAAATATCAAAGCTACAGAAATTCAGAATACACATAAGGAGCCAGAAGAACTGTGGGTCACCCTGGAAACAGGAAATGGGACACTCATATGAACTGGAGTTGTCTACAGGCCTCCAAACCAGGGGAGAATATAGACACAATACTGTTAGAACATATACGAAACATGACGGCTAAAGGGGAGGTTCTGATAATGGGAGACTTCAACATGCCAGATACCGCTTGGTCAATACCAGCAGGAACATCTGCCAGAACTAGACACATAGTGGATTCCCTGCAGGGGGAAGGCCTCAAACAACTGGTACAACAACCAACAAGAGACATGGCTATCCTAGATCTAGTACTGACTAACGGGAAAAGGATCACAGATCTCCAGGTAGAAGGTCACCTGGGGGCCAGTGACCATCACATGATATGGTTCAATTTGGCCACTAGAACTAAATCATCCCATTCCAAGGCAAAAATATGGGACTTCAGAGGAGCTGACTTTAATAAGATGGCCAACAGAGTTAAACTAGCCCTGGCAAGAATAAATACAGGTGTGGGGGTACAAGAAAAGTGGGCAAGCATTAAAGATGCAATACTTGAAGCAACATCCCATTGTGTTAGAGAGAAAAGCAAGCACGAAAGGACAAGGAAAACACTTTGGTTCTCAAAAACAGTAGCAGAAAAGGTCAGAGTCAAAAGTCAGAGATAGGGAGGCATACCAAACTTCCCTAAGGGAAGCAGGGAAGGCAATAAGGCAGACAAAGGCCCAAACTGAGGAAACACTAGCACGAAGAGTAAAAAAAGGTGACAAGACTTTCTATAGACACATGAGTGAAAGGAGAAAGTCCAGAGGGGGTATTGCTAAGATCAAAGGGGATAAGGGGGAGTGTGAGGAGGAGGACCAAGGAAAAGCATCTATCCTAAATAAATACTTCCGCTCAGTATTTACTAAGGAGAAGGTAGGGCAGGGCCCACAGCTCAGCACCATGGACACGGGGGGGGGTGCACTAGACCCATCACAAAAGAAAGGGTCCTATAAGAGTTCGCTAAGCTCAGGGTGGACAAGGCAATGAGACCTGATGGCATACATCCCAGGGTATTAAAGGAACTAAGGGTGGAACTAGCAGAGCCATTATCAGAACTGTTTAGTGAGTCTTTGAGCACAGGAGAGGTCCCAGAAGACTGGAGAAGGACTCATGTGATCCCGCTCCACAAGAGTGGTAGCAGGAGGAGGCAGGGAACTACAGACCAGTCAGTCTTACCATAGTAGTGGGCAAGATTATGGAGGCACTCCTTAAGAAAAGGATAGTGCAACACCTGGAATCCATAGGAGCACAGGATCCAAGACAGCATGGGTTTACAACAGGAAGGGCCTGTAAAATTAATCTCATAGATTTCTTTGACTTGGTAACCAGAGTGTGGACAAAGGGGGAGCAGTTGATGTCACCTACCTTGACTTCAGCAAAACTTTCGATACTGTTCCACATAGAAGATTGATTAATAAGCTGGGTAAGCTCAGGGTGGGTCAGAAGTTGGTCAACTGGGTGGCAAGCTGGTTGGCGGGCAGAAAACAGAGAGTGGTGGTAAATGGTATACAGTCAGAAGAGATGTAAGTCACAAGTGGGGTACCTCAGGGATCAGTCCTAGGGCCAGTCCTCTTCAATATCTTTATCAGTGACATTACAGATGAACTGGAGGGTAAGGTTTGTCTGTTTGCAGATGACACCAAGATCTGCAACAGAGTAGATGATCCAGATGGGGTGGACAGAATGAGAAGAAATCTGGATAAACTGGCAAAATGGTCAGAAGAGTGGCAACTGGGGTTTAACGCAAAAAAGTGCAAGATCATGCACATAAGGAAGAGAAACCCTGAAGCCACCTATAGGTTGGGAGGGGAGCTACTGGCAATCACAAGGGAAGAAAGAGACTTAGGCATCATCATCACAGATGACTTGAAATTATCCAAGCCGACCACTAAAACAGTAGGTAAGGCTAGGGAGATGTTGGGGTGTATTAGTAGGGGTATCGCAAGTTGTAAGAAGGAGGTAATAATCCCTCTTTACAAGACACCGGTTAGGCCCCATCTGGAGTACTGCATGCAGTACTGGAGGCCGCACCTGCACAAGGACATTAACAAAATGTAGGCAGTCCAGAGAAGGGCAACCAAAATGGTGCAGGGACTGCATCAAAAAACATTTAAGGACAGATTAACGGAGCTCAATATGTATTCCCTAGAGCAAAGGAGGGAGAGAGGTGATATAATTGAAACATTCAAACATCTTAAGGGCATTAACAAGGTGAACGAGTCTAACAAGTTTCAATACAAGAGAAATAGCAGGAAAAGAGGACACAGCATGAGATTAGAGGGAGGCCGATTAAGGGGGAATGTGAGAAAGTACTTTTTCACAGAAAAGGTGGTGGATGCATGGAATGGCCTACCTCAGGAAGTGGTGGATATGAATATAGTGCAGGGCTTCAAACAGGCATGGGATAGGCATAAGGGAGCAATAAAGATGAGTATGAATAGATAGGCCATTGACAGAGTACAGGCCTATGGCACATTCATAAGGTAGAAAAAAATGGGCAGACTAGATGGGCCTTGCGGTCCTTATCTGCTGTCAACTTCTATGGTTCTATGTTTCTATGAGACTAGTATTGGGAGGAGACATCAACATAGCTCTTGACCAGAGTTTAGATATAACAGCCACATGAGCCACCAAATCCCCCTCAGCCCATAAACATTTCAACAAATTACTGCCAGAATCTGTCCTCACCAATGTTTGGCAACACCGAAACACCAAACAAAGGAGGTATACACTCTATTCCCACACCCATAAAATGTATTCCAGACTAGACTATTTTTTCATTGCCTCAAAGCATGTTTCATTAGTTCAGCAGTGCCAGACTGGTCCAATATTACTCTCAGATAACACTCCTCTAACCTTAATATTAGACTTACATCATTACACATGGGGTCACGCTGCGGACCTCATCCCAGCTCCTCAATTCTTTTGTAGGGATGTTGGCTAAACGAGGTTTACGCTGGTTAATGATGCTTACTCTGTAACCATTACCTTATGGTCCCATGGCAATTAGTCCTCATCTCTTAATTTTGCATATTATCACTGTCTATTATGACTGCTACTCCTCTTAGCCTTGTGGTGAACTGTATTACTCTAAAAATGATTCTATGTCAACTGTATGATCTGTAAATGTTTATATTTTGTATGTCTGTATTAAGTGCCCTTATCCCCTTACCCCCAGGATGCATCTGGAATCGAGTTGTCCCCCGCTCAGCATGCTTTCCTGGTAAAACTCTTAAATAAATAAATAAACAAATAAATAAATAAGAGGTCCCCTCTTCATGGAAACATGCAGTGGTCCTCCCTCTACTCAAAGGTGGTGACTCCTCATCCCCTGGCAACTATCACCCCATGTCTCTCCTCTCTGTCCTTGCCAAGCTTCAAGAACACATTGCGCTCTCCCAACTCACCTCTTTTCTATCTGATACCTCCTTTTCCATCTCTTTCCAGTCAGATTTCAGGAAAAAACACTCAACCACCACCTCTCTCCTATGGCTCACAGACTCCATCCTAACCGGGATGGACAATAGCCAAATTACCTCTGCCATTTTTGTCGACCTGGCCGAGGTCTTTGACACCTTCTCACACTCCCTTCTCCTCGACTCACTCCCAGCAGCTGGCCAATCTCCCTCTGCCGCAAACTGGTTCAATGCCTACCTTATTGGTAGAACCCAATCAGTTAAGGTCTTGGATGCCACTTCACCTCCCCTCCCAATTAGCACTGGTGTCCCCCAAGGCTCTGTATTAGGGCCCCTCCTATTCTCCATCTTCTGAAATGACCTTCCCTCTGTTTGCTCCTCCTCCACAGTTATACATATGTATGCCGATGATACAGTCCTTTATGCATCTGGCTCCTGTCCTGCTGAGGTTACAACCAGTTTACAGCAAGACTTCAACAAGGTTCAGCTCTGATTTGCTAACCATCAACTTTTCCTTAATGCCAAGAAGCCTGCCTCCATGACCTTTGGCACAAGGCAGAGACTCTTTAGGCTAACCTCCCTACCCACTTTCCACACCTTTGATGGGACTTTACTTGAGGACATACCCTCCTTCAGGTACTTAGGTGTTTGGTTGAACCAACACCTAAACTTCTCTGGACATATTGACGCCATCCAGAAAAAACTGCGCCCCAAGCTTAGTTCCCTGTTCAGGAACCATAGTTGCATCCCTCCTATGGCTAGGTGTGAACTTGTTCAGAAGATGATACTGTCCATTTTCAACTACTGTGACATAGTCTACGGAGTTGCCCCTAAGTCCTCCCTGGCCAAACTGGACATCCTCTTCAATTCCATCTGCCGCTTTGCCCTGGATGCCTCCCCCTTGCACCCACCACTGCGATCTTTATCGTGCCCTATCCTTCCCCTCTCTTACAAACAAATGCCTCTCCCACTGTGCTAAATTCACCTCCAAGCACTGGTTGGGAGAGCTGCCTTCCTACCTAATCTCCTCCTTTATAACAACCCCCCCCCCAATCTTCCCATTCTCTTTGATCAACAGACTCTCGCACCCTGGTAGTCCCCCACAGATCCACCCTAATCAACTAATCTGCTTACTCTCACTGCCTCCCAAAAATTTGGAATTCACTCCCCCCTCAAATCTGGCACTCATCCTCCACCTACTCCATCAGCTCTGCCCTCAAACATTACCTTGCGTCTAGCTACTCCTGTCATGTCCCTCCCTAATTCCCTCCTATAAGCCCTGGGTAAACCCCACCCCTCTACTTTCACCTTCATTTTACCCTATGCACCTCACCCCCCAAATTTCTAGCTCTCTTCCCCTTCCCCCAAATTGCTCCCCCTTACTGGCCTCCCTTGATCTCTCACAGAATGTAAGGGATGCCAAATGCTCTCCATGGGTACCTCTCCACCCCCTCAGGGGCTTATATCCCTCATCTACTCCTTTCCCCCTACATCCCTCTACCTCACCCTTCCCTCCCTTTCCCTCTTGTCTTTCACATAAGCACTTGTCTACTTACTAACCCGGCACTTATTATTGTTCACTTTTTCTATATATTATGCACAACTCTGTTTTGACACTGTAACTCCTGCCTTATAACTGTATGTTAATGTTGATCTTGTAACTTGAATGTAACTTGTACATGACTCTTCCCCTCCCACCTTGCCTCCCCTCTCCCCCTCTCACCACCCCCTTTTCTTTTCTTTCATGTACGCACTTGTTTACTTATTAACCCAACACTTATTAGTGTACACTTATTCTACCTATTATCTGCATCACTGTTGTACCACTTCTTGAAACACCTGCCTTAGAACTGTATGTAAATGTTGATCTTGTAACTTGAATGTTTAATGTCTCACTTCTATTGTACCCCTTCCCCCAAGGTCACACTGGGAGACAAGCGACTTATCACTCAGTGTGCCTTCCTGGAGAAACATTTCAATAAATAAATAAATAAGAACCAAAAAAAACAACTGGCAATTCAGCTTAGCACTGTTAAATGACCATCAGTTTGTCGATCTAATAAAAGGAAATATTTCACTATTTTACAGCAGAACTATTCTCTGGACATAGCCCCCACTATAATATGGGATACACTTAAAGCAGTCCTCTGGGGAGAAATAATTGCTTATCCTCTCAAACTAAGAAAATTAGAGAAGACAAATTAAAACAACTAACAAAGGACCTACAATTTTATCAACTAGCACATCAACAGGCAGAGTCTTCTATACCCCCACTAATCAAAGTAAGACAAAACAAAATTCAGGATATTTTAAATGCAAAAACAGAAATGGCATTATAGCACTTAAAACAAAAATATTATGATGGCAGCCCAAAAGCTATGAAACTATTAACATTTTGCTTGCAACAACAAAAAGTTGGAGCCATTGCCCTCAAACACAAAAATAAGTATTTACATCACAAATATTACAGGTTTTAACCACATTGGTATGCCACGCTTTACCAGCAAAACCCAGAACCCGATCAAGTGTCATACAACAAGATTTTTGATTCTCTGCACCTTCCCAAACTAACAGGGGCCCCAAATCTAAAACTCATTGCCCCAGTCTCGCAAAAAGAATTAACAGATACCCTGGCCCATTCCAAATCAGGTAAATGCCCAGGACTGGATGGCTATCCAGAAGATTTTTTTAAAACCTATAAAGAGGCTTTTATGCCAACACTTTTAAAGGCCTTTTCTGCAGTGCAAAAAGGATATGATCCCCCTCTCCTGGAAATTTGTCATTGTATCAGTTGTCCTCAAACCCAATAAACCACCTACCCCGCCCTGACTCATATAGACCAATTTCAATATTAAATTTGGACTATAAATTATGCATTTCTATTCTAGCAAAGTTCCTTAAACAAATTCTCCCCTGCTGATAAACAAAGATTAAACTAGCTTCATCATGAAAAAGCAAACTTTAGACAATATGTACAGAACCCTTACTCTGCTCCAGTACGCATCCAGGACTCAGTAGAAGACTCTACTGCTGAGCCTGGATTTATTTATTTATTTATTTAAATTTTGGTAACCGGGTAGACCCACTAGAACCTTGCGGTCCCATTTTCAGGGGTGACCCGGGTTTAGTTACATGTACCTAGAGGAAGGGAAAAACCAATGCAAACAAAATGTACAGTGCAGCAAGGCTTACATAGAGTGCGTGAACAAACATTACAGTACAGAAACTGATACAACCAATGCTCCAGGCTTTTGTTAGGTACAGACCAAATTGACAGTTGTAAAACCTATATAGGTGCAAGGGACAGTTCTACCACCAGGCTGTTGGACCCATCCGTCCATGTCCCATAGTTCTTTAGTAGGGCTACACCCTGCATTTCGTCCATTGGCAGTACCCTAGGTGAGGTAGAGGCACTGAGGTCCCTTCTCTAGGTGGGTCTGTCTTGTATCTCTCTCGGGAGCTCATTCCAGAGTTTGGGAAGGGCGACCCCGAGCAACCGTTTACCTAGGGTTGATCTAGCCCTGGGGATTTCTAGGAGTGTCCGATCAGTGGATGTGAGCTCTCATCTCGTTGTCTTAGGGACAAGCAGGTCCAGCACCCCAAGAAGGGCACTGGGTTGTTGTAGCTTATAGGCCATGCACAGGGAGGGGTATTCTAATCTTACCCCCAAAGATGGCCATTCTAGGGCCTGGCACACCTTGCAGTGGTGTTCCATTCTATCTGCTCTGGTGGTGAAATGGCCGACCCTGAGGTAGAGCATGCTCAGTCGCTGTCTTTCCGTAGCTCTCAGTGACTGGAACAAGGTTGCTGCAAAGAAAAGGGTAGGGAGAATTGTTCCCTACCACCTTCCTGGTTTCCTTGGTTAGAAAGGGGTTAAGTCTATAGAGGAAGTCCAGTTTTTGGTTTACCATCTTTGTGAGGTGGTCGATGTGCTTCCTGAACGAGACCTCCTGGTCAATGTACATTCCCAGGTATTGCATGTTGTCCACAACTTCTATCACTACTCCATCCCCGGTGGAGAGTGATAGGTGGATGGATCTCCTTTGGCCCAGTCTTTTTGGGCCAAAGAGCATGGCTTTCATCTTTTTGCTCTTCAGGACCAGCCTATTAATCTGACACCAGGATTCAAAGGCTGCAAGGTCCTGACTCAACTCCCTTTTTAAGAACCCCGTGTCTTCTCCTGTCCTATACAGCACTGCATCATCAGCATAGAGTGTGACTTTTGCCCCTTTGCAGTGCTGGGGGAGGTTGTTTGTGAACAGGGAAAATAACAGGGGGCCTAAGATTGACCCCTGTGGGACACCTGCGGGCACTGGGTGCTCGTCTGATGTGGTGCCATTCCACCGGACCATTTGTGTCCTGTCGTTGAGGTAGTCTGTGAACCATAGTAGGGCTGTTGTGTCCAGACCCAGACCCAGCCCCTAAGCCTTTCCAGAAGTAGCTGGTGGTCAACCAGGTCAAATGCCTTGGTGAAGGTCAATGAAGACCGTGCCACGCATTTTGTTCTGGTCTAAGGCTTCATGCACATCAGTGATGAAGCTTATTAGTGCTGTTTCGGTAGTGTTTTTTTTTTCTAAAACTGTGCTGCTGGTGGGCCTGAATGTTGTGCAGTTCCAGGTGGTGGCTTACCTGTAGGTAGACCACCTTCTCCAGTAGCCTGCTCACAGTACTTAAAATGGAGATAGGCCTAAAGTCTTCCACATCTCCGTGCGTCCCACCTTTCGGGATTGGGGTCACCAGTAAAACCTTCCACAGAGCAGGCATTTTCCCTTCTGTCAGGGATCTGTTAAAGAGCTGAGCTATAGGTCCTGCAATAGCAGGGGCTCCTATTTTCAGCAGCCTGGGTTCCAAGTTGTCATGCCTGGCTGTGCCGTCTGGTTTCAGGCCTCTGAGCAACTTCAGGAATTCCCCTGCCAATACCAGCTTAAGGTGGAATTCTGGGCCCTGGTGAGGGGCCTCTGGGTGCCCTTTGCCACCCTGGGGAGGGTTCCTTGGGTGTGTTTGATGGCCCAAGTCTTTGCTGGGGTCACCCATTCTGAACCTCTGCAGGTCTAGAAAGAAATTGTAGAAGGTGTTGGCCGTGTCTATAGGGGTGGAGAGTTGTGTCCCATTTGTTTTTATTGGCCCGGCACCCTTACTCTTGCCCCCCTTGAGCACAGTGTCAATGTGCCCCCAGAACCTCTTTGGGTCTGCCAGGTTCTTGGATTGCAGCACATGCAGGTAACTCTTTTTTGCATTTTGAGTTCCCTTTTGCAGCTGTTTCTGGTTTCCCGGTATCACACCCAATCCTGTTGCAGGTTTGAGTGCTTGCAGTTCCCCCATAGTTTGTCTCTGTCTTTCAGCCTCCTCTTGAGATCAGAGTTGAGCCACCTGGCATCCTGACCTTTGACCCTGATCATCTTCCTGGGTGTATGCTTGTTGGCTACCGACATAAAATGTCTGGTGAAGCCTTCAAGGGCTCCATCTATAGAGGTGGTATCAAGGGCCTGAGCCCAGTCAACTTCCGAGAGGGCTTGAAGGAAGAAGCCTTCATTTAGTGCTGTGTTATTTCTGGTCCAGAAGGTTGTGGGGGGTTGCTTTGGGAAGTTATTCCTCCACACCAGAAGGGTAGGTGTGTGGTCACTGAACGAGTGTGCACATGTTCCTACCAATTTGGCCCTTTCTGAATTGGTCACTAGTATCCAGTCTAGTATGGTATGGTTCCCAGTCTTGTGGTTGATGCGTGTGGGCTCGTGCATCAGCTGTGTGAGATTAGCTCCTAGGAGGTTGTTTTTGACCTCCTCGGCTAGCTTATCCCCTCAGTTTAGTTTGAAGTCTGTAAGTGTTATCTTTTCACAGCTGGGTAGGGTGGGTACAGTATTTGTCAGGGTTCTCAGGGCTTCCATGGCCTTCCTTGGGGTGTTGTAGGTGCACCCTACAAGTAGTGGCTTGTGGTCCCCAACAAGAATTTTTACAAACAGTACTTCACACCCATCTCCTTCAAGGTCTGTGGTAGAGACCATGGTTGCATTCATTTGGGACCTATCATATATCAGGACTCCCCCACACTTCTTCCCCTTCCTATCCTTTCTAAAAGTTTTAAAGCCTTCTAGTTCAGCCTCGTGGGGGAGGACACACGGCTTCAGCCAGGTTTCAGTGATACCTATTATGACAGGGGAGTAGAGGCTGGCCCAGGCCTCTAGTTCATTCATCTTGGGCCTCGGGCTGTTAATATTTATGTAGCCACCCTCAGCCCCCTAACTTTGGCCCATTCCAATGTGCTAGGTGTTAGTTGGGGATGCTAGTCCCAGGGGGGCCAGGGTTTGGCTCTATGTCACCCCCCATTAGAAGCAAGAGGCCCAGAAGGAGTGTCTTGGCACTGGCTTGCATAGGGGTGGGGTATTTTTTTTTTTGTTGTGGGCCCTTATGTATATTACTGCATCCATAAAGAACCCTCTTTTTTCCAGTATGTATATAGCCTTTGTGTAGGTCCTGAAACATGGGTGGTGATACCCTTGGATAAGGTGACCCCCATCTGGACTGGCTCTGCTGGTGTAGTGCCCAGCCTGGCCTATGGTGACAAGATCAGTTGCAGCAATTGTCAGTACATATAGGATTCCCAGCAAGATCCCGACACCCCCCCTCATTTGGTGTCCCATGGAACCACCACCACACTTCTCAAATGCCACGCCATAACCCTACTTGGGATTCCCTGTAAGCCTTCCCAGAGATGCCTTGGTCATATATGCAGAATGGGGTAGAAAGCACCCCAAGGGGCTTATAAGTGGCTGACAGATGTGGCTGACAGTGGAATTGTTCCTTAAATGGGGAAAAGACTGGGCAACTTACAAGCAATAAGTTGGAATTGAGTTTATCCAGTACAGGGATGGACAGGGCCGTCAGTTGTGCAGCTGTAGGGTTGTAGTGGTAGAGGAAGGTGAGGGCTGATAAGCTGCAAATGGGGAAGAGGACTGATAGGCGCAGCAGCTCACGTGACCCAGCCTTTAAAAGGCATGGCTCACCAAGGGGGGTGGTGGTCAGGGCAGTGGGGCAGGCAGTGCACAGCGCCGACGGGGCCTCCAGAGTGGTCTATTGAAAGAAAATTGCTGCTGACTTACAGAGAGATCTGCCATCTGTGACAACAGCCTGGCATACCTGCACACTGGGGAAATTTCCTCTGCTGATCCAACGGCTTGCTTTGGGGGAGGGCTGAAGTCCGAGGCCCTCACGACCGACCCACTGAGGAGAGAGGAAAAGGTAGGAAGTTAAATACTGGGACCAGGTAGGCTGGAGGAGGGGCCTACTCAGAAAGCCCTTCTTTGTCTGTAACTACCACTGCAATACATTAAACAGTATGCGTTTTGTAACTAAGTAAAAACATTCCAACAGCAACAGCATTCGGTAGCTTTAAAGTACTATTTATCATCAGGGGAAACAAACTTTGTGCTCCCTCAAGCTCCCTCAAGAACAGCCAAGTGCCCCGTGACTGAAATAATTAGATCTGGATATAATTAAGGTTCCCCCATAGCTTGAGTAGAACTGGGACAGATTCAGGCAGATATTAGTATTTAACTGTAGGGGAATCAAATATCTTAAGCTTCCCCCCTGGAGTGGCCAGGTCAGCTGGAGAATAAAATAAATTAAGATTCCTCCACTTGATTGAGCAGACCTCTGGCAGATATTGTGGTTTTACAAATGGCCAAGAAGCCAGGTCTGCTGCGGAGAAAAGAACTTAAAGCGCCCCTGTGATTTTGGAAATAGCTGGGGAGCCAAGTCTGCTGGGGAGAAAATAACTTAAAGCACCCCCCAGAATTAAGCAGCAAACAGGCAGATTTAGGAAATATAGAGTCAGCCGGAGTGATCTGTTGAAAGAAAACTGCTGCTGGCTTACAGAGAGATCTGCCATCTGTAGCAGCAGCCTGACATACCTGCAAACCGGGGAAATTTCCTCCGCTGATCCGACAGCTTGCTGAGGGGGGAGGGCTGAAGTCTGAGGCCCTCACGACCGACCCGCTGAGGAGAGAGGAAAAGGTAGGGAGTTATATACTGGGACCAGGTAGGCTGGAGGAGGGGCCTACTCAGAAAGCTCCCCTTTTTCTGTAACTACCACTGCAATACATTAAACAGCATGCGTTTGGTAACTAAGTAAAAGCATTCCAACAGTAACAGCATTCGGTAGCTTTAAAGTACTATTTATCATCAAAGGAAAGGAACTTTGTGCCCCCTCAGGCCCCCTCAAGAACAGCCAAGTACCCTGTGGCTAAAACAATTAGACTTGGATATAATTAAGGTTCCCTCCTAGCTTGAGCAGAACTGGGACCAATTCAGGCAGATATTAGTATTTAATTGCAGGGGAATAAAATATCTTAAGGTCCTCCCTGGAGTGGCCAGATCAGCTGGAGAATAAAATAAATTAAGGTTCCCCAGCTTGACTGTGCAGACTTCTGGCAGATATTGTGGTTTTACAAATGGCCAAGAAGCCAGTTCGGCTGTGGAGAAAAGAACATAAAGTGCCCCCTGATTTCGGAAATAGCCAGGGAGCTAAGTCTGCTGGGGAGAAAATAACTTAAAGCGCCTCCCGGAATTAAGCAGTGAATAGGCAGATTTAGGAAATATAGAGTCAGCCAGAAAACTATCTGCAGAGCTACACCAACATAAATGAAGAGTGGCCCACTGAAAAAGGTACCAACTTTGAATGTCCCATTGTTCAGTCCAGAGCAGTCCATTAAAAGAAAACTGCTACTGGCTTACAAAGAGATCTGCCGTCTGTGGCAGCAGCCTGGTGTACCTGCACACCTGAAAATTTCCTCCGCTAACCTGACAACTTGCTGAGGGGGAGGGCTGAAGTCTGAGGCCCTCACAACTGACCTGCTGCACACCATGGAAATTTCCTCTGCTGATCCAACAGCTTGCTGGGGCTGAGTGCAAGGCCCTCACGACCAACCTGCTGATGCAGAAAAAGCATTTGATAGGGTGTCTTGAAAATGTTTAAATTATACATTACACTGATTTGGCTTCCATACCCAATTCGTCACTATCATTAACAAACATTATTCCCCACAAGCCATAGTCTGAGCAAAGGAATGCCTCTCCCCTTGACTTAACCTTTACAGGGGAACACGGTAGGGATGCCCTGTGTCTCTCTTATTGTTTGCTCCATTGGAGGAACCTTTGGCACAAGCTATATGCCAAAACAAAGATATCTCTGATTACCCATCTTACTGTAAGAGCATAAACTGCCATTTTACACTGATGATTTAATAAAATTAACACAGCGTACAACTTCTTTGTCTCTTCTATGATCCATATTAAATGAATATGGCAGTCTATCCAGCTACAAACTTAATGTAAACAAAACAGCAGCTCTCCATATTTCTTATAATCCCCCTCCTAATATCCATGCAACTCACCACTTCAAGTGGGACCAGAACTCCATAAAGTACTTAGGGGTTTATATTCCGAATTACCTCCAATTACCCTCCTTTACTATGAACGCTATACACTGTCCTAGATAAATGGAGTGTCTTGCCTCTAACATTACATAATAAAATTTAAATTATTTGCATGAATATTCTACCAAGAATATTTTACTTGCACCAGAAAACATATGAAGAAAGACTAAAGGAGCATAAGATGTACAGCCTCGAGGAAAGGGGGGTGACATGATAGAAAATTTCAAATACCTAAAGGGAATCAACAGAGTCCAAGAGGGTAGCATCTTTCAGAAAAAGAAATGTGCAAGAACAAGGGGCACAATTTGAAGTTGGGGGGGATGACTCAGAGGTAATGTGAGAAAGTATTTCTTCACAGAGAGGTTGTAGATGCATGGAACAGCCTTCTGAGGAGGTCGTGAGAGTCAAAAACAGTGGGGGAATTCAAGAATGCATGGGACAGACATAAGGCAATTCTAGTGGGGATAGGAGGAAGTAGGCTGTTGGTTAACTAGGATCTGCAGCTTATCCGTTAGGTAGGGGAAACGGGCAGACTAGGTGGGCCAAGCGGTCCTTATCTGCCATCAGATTCTATGTTTCTATGTTTCTACTTGTTCCAAACTCTTCCAGTGTCTCCACCATAATCATCATTCCAGGACTGGGAGAAGAATATTTCAAGGTTCACATGGGGAGGTAAAACTCCTCAAGTAGCATATAATAAATTGCAACTACCAAAACAACAAGGAGATTTGGCCATACCAAATTTAAAGCATTATTTTTTGGCCACACAGATTAGGCATGTAGCAGCATGCTTAGACCAATCCTACAGTGCCCACTGGAAAATCCCAGAGGTTGATGATTTTAACTTCTCAATTTATAAAACTTTATTCTTCAACCCTCCTTTACCTCCAGAACAGCTAACAGAAAATTATTTTTTCAAAAATGTTCTTCTAGTATGGAATAGCATATTGGCAAATAAATGCCTACTCAAACTATTGGCTCCTATATGCACCACTGCACATTATGCTACATTCAAACCAAATCATATGGACTAGGGCTGTGTGGACTGTTCCATCTGAAATCTGAACCCCTGAATCAAACCCTAAATCCACACACCTGGATAAATACGGACTTCACCGTAGAAGTCCGGTTCTGGGTTCGTGGAAAGCAGGGCATTTTTTTCCACATGCCGCAGTTACAGCTGGAGGAACGGACGATACCAGGCGGAACAAAGAGTGAGGAGAGGAGGGTGGAGCCAAGTCCAGTAGCTGGAGAATGACAGTCACAGTCAAATGGTCGGGAGAGCTGAGTGCAGGCTGCAGCAGCTATGATCGGTCAGTGATGCTTTCTCTGGTCTGTTGTTCTCAGAATGCAGAACTAGGCAATTTAGCCACGAAGATAAAAACTGTGTGGTAAAGTACTGGCATATTCTTTTATGTACTTTAAAGTGTATTGTTTTCACTGTGACTGTCTATGAACAGGCCCAGAGCATAGGAATGTTGGCAAAATAAATGTTGACTTGTGCCATCCAGAGGAGAGTGCAATCCAGAGGAGAAAGAGAGAGAGAGAGAGAGAGACTGGACTACTGGGGGCCTACGAGTAATGATATAGTCACAGAACTCACAAATAAAGTGTATAATTGGTTTCACTGTGGCTGTCTGTGTAGAGGCCCAGGGCATGGGCATGCTAGCAAAATAAATGTTGATTTGTGCCATCCAGAGGAGAAAGAAAGAGAAAGATATTAGACCACTGGGGGCCTAAGCGTAATGGTATAGTCACATAACTCACAAATAAAGTGCATTCTTAGTTTCACTGTGGCTGTCTGTGTACAGGGCATGGACATGCTGGCAAAATAAATGTCTGCTTGTGCCATCCAGAGGAGGAAGAGAGAGAGAAAGAGACTAGACTACTGGGGGCCTAAGAGTATTGGTATAGTCAGAGAACTTACAAATAAAGTGCATTCTTGGTTTCATTGTGACTGTCTATGTACAGGCCCAGGGCATGGGCATGCTGGCAAAATAAATGTTAACTTATGCCATCCAGAAGAGAAGGAGAAGAGAGAGAGAGAGAGAGAGAGAGAGACTAGACTACTTGGGGGGAAGAGAAATGTTATAGTCACAAAAATCACAAACAAAGTGTATTCTTGGTTTCACTGTGGCTGTCTGTGTACAGGCCCAGGGCATGGGCATGCTGGTAAAATAAATGTTGACTTGTGCCATCCAGAGTAGAAAGAAAGAGAGAGAGACTAGACTACTGGGGGCCTAAGAGTAATGCTATAGTCACAGAACTTACAAATAAAGTTTATTCTTGGTTTCACTGTGGCCGTCTGTGTACAAGCCCAGGGCATGGGCATGCTGGCAAAATAAATGTTGACTTGTGCCAACCAGAAGAGGAGACAGAGAGAGACTAGACTACTGCGGGTGCCAAAGAGAAATTTTACAGTCATAGAAATCACAAATAAAGAAATTAACCTTGTCCACAGTGTAGCTGTGCAGTGTGTGTACACTGTACAGGGCAGGCAGGCAGGCAAAATAGTGCTTGCATCTGTTTGTCTGTCTCCATCTCTCTCCATCTCTCTCTCTCTCTCTCCCCATCTCTCTCTCTCTCTATCTCTCTCTCTCTCTCTCCATCTCTCTCTCTCCCTCTCCATCTCTCTCTCTCTCCTTCTCTCTCTCCATCTCTCTCTCCTCTCTCTCCCTCTCTCCTCTCTCTCTCTCCCTCTCTCTCTCTCCTCCATCTCTCTCCCTCTCTCTCCATCTCTCTCCTCTCTCTCTCTCTCTCTCTCTCTCCATCTCTCTCTCTCCATCTCTCTCCTCTCCTCTCTCTCCATCTCTCTCTCTCCTCTCCATCTCTCTCTCTCTCTCTCCATCTCTCTCTCTCATCTCCTCTCTCTCCTCTCTCTCTCTCTCTCTCCATCTCTCTCTCCTCTCTCTCTCTCTCTCTCTCTCCCATCTCTCTCTCTCTCCTCTCTCTCCTCTCTCTCTCTCTCTCTCTCTCTCTCCCCCTCTCTCTCTCTCTCCTCTCCCTCTCCTCTCTCTCTCTCCATCTCTCTCTCTCTCCCCTCCATCTCTCTCTCTCCCTCTCCCTCTCCATCTCTCTCTCTCTCTCTCTCCATCTCCTCTCCATCTCCTCTCCCTCTCTCTCTCTCCATCTCTCTCTCTCTCCTCTCTCTCCATCTCCCTCTCTCTCTCTCTCTCTCTCTCTCTCTCTCTCTCCCCCAGCACACTTAACATCACAGGCCTGAGCTGGATATGCCACCAGTACAGCCCAGCCATGAAGCAGCTAGTGGTTATTGCTTTTATTTAGCAGTTTTACTGTAATTTTTATACAAATAATGCATTGAATTTTTTCCTTTGGGGCTCTGTTTTAAATATGACCGACTTTGGCCATGTTCATGCATTTTTTCAAATATTTATCAATAAATCAGAACTAATCAGAATAAATCGGAACTTCACCTTGTTCAAGTTCTTACTTAATAAGGATCAGAACTTTATTGAGTTCTCCCAGCCCTAATATGGGCCATCAGTTTGTTCTATGGGGAAAACAAGGTATCTCCTTTTTTTTCCAACTATTTGATAACAGTCAGTTCCACCCTTTTACTTTTTTACAATAAAAACATTCTTTGACAAGAGCAGATCATTTCCATTACTTACAAATTAGGCATTTTTGACTGCAAAGTTGAGCCCTCTCTCAGATTATAAGAAGATGCATCCACTAATCTTACTATTGCAGGCTATGCGAACTCGAGGCTTTCCTCCTCATTTTGTTTCTTTAGAATACAGAGCTATCAGTATCCAACCAAAATTGACTCTTAGAACCCTCAAAACAAAATGGGAGCAAGAATTAACTATCTGTATTCTCCAAGAAAATTAGTGTAAAATATACCAACAGCAGTACAAAGTCGTCTCCTCTAATTGCTGGAAGGCGTTTACATGGAAAACTATTGTACTTTATTTCTTAACCCTGACAGTATTGATAAAATTTAATAGATCCCAGGGTTCTGATTGTTGGAGACACTGTGGTAACCAATGTGCATATCAAGCACATTTATTCTGGTCATGCCCCAAACTGATTAAATGTTGGTCAGACTTGGATGTAGAGGTACATCACCTTTGTCCTTCTTTCCTTCCCCAAACAGCAAATATAGTCCTGCTATTGGACTGCCTATCTAAGCACCGAATAAGCATCAGAAATATATTTTAATATAGTTTTTACTACAGCAAAGAAAGTTATCACTACTCTCTGGTTATCACAATCACCTCCAGATATCGATCACTGGAGAGACCTCATGATCTTGGCATATCATTTAGAAAAACTGACTCTCAAGCTGCAACGTCGACTTGAATTATTTAATAATAGATGGACCGGTTGGGTAATGCATATAATGACTAAATGTAGAGATTTTTTGCCTTAAGAATAACAAAATGGGAATTTCTATATAGAGAGGAACAATTTTTATACTTAGGGTGGATACCCAAAGTACTCTGCCTGCTAGGCTTTCTAATTATATGTAGTACATACCTGATTACCCACTGTGAACTATGTTGTAATTTTACTTAATAATGGTGGAATT
This sequence comes from Neoceratodus forsteri, assembly GCA_016271365.2. Taxonomy (NCBI): domain Eukaryota; kingdom Metazoa; phylum Chordata; order Ceratodontiformes; family Ceratodontidae; genus Neoceratodus; species Neoceratodus forsteri. The sequence continues at coordinate 841,041,687 of CM028131.1, forward strand.
GTTTTGTGGTGATAGAAAGTTATAATACAATGGATTGTCAAGTATTATTTTATTAAAATAAAAATAAAGTTTTTAAAAAAAAGGAGGCCTTTCTGCGAGGCCTAGTGACACCAGCAGCAATATTCATCTTAGGGGCCAGCCCGCTGGAACAGCAGTACTGCTACTGCTCACGACATCAACGAACCAGTTTCGGGAATAAGCCTGGATCATCAGAGGGTCAGCTGGAGGGAGGAGGATCAAGCATCCCCCAGGAAGTTCTCCTCCTCTGGGGAGGGAGGGTGTTGCATCCTGCTGCTTTACCACCACCTGAGGACCACAGGTGGTGGTGCAGGGGATAAGTGACTGGTAGGAAGGGACCGTTGGCATGCATCCACAGGTTGGCTGCATCAGGCGTCTCCAGTAGCCAATCGTTATGCATGCTCCTGGTGTGGGGTGGCGAGAACATCAGAAAATGGTGCAGAACTGGGAGGATGAAACCTCCGTTGCCCACCATGTCCCTCACTGGATTCATGTCACCATCCCCTGGGGACACCATCAGTCTTCACCTCCACCAAGGGGACCAGAATGATGCGAGTAAGAAATGCCATAGAGCTGAAGGTGCACCCAGCTGTGGGGGGTAAGCTGGGGGGGCAGCATAGTGGTGCATTGCAGTGGACTGATTGTTCCAGAAGGATAGGTGGTGAAGTCTCAGCAAGAAGGGAACCAGTCATCCAGAAGTAGGTGGAAGGAGGTCCCACCTGTGACTGGGAGGATAAAACAAATAAAAAAAAGCAACATTCATCTTACACAGTGTTATAAGAGACCCACATAGACCATGATATTTAGTGGCCTCCCCAGCATGGGATATAGCATTGACTAACAGGGTGAGAATCCCAGGTCTGTGGCAAACAGTGGATGTACCAGAGGGTGCATCAGACACATGGTTAGCTGCTGATATACAGTATATCTATGCAGTACTTTATCAGAGTTAGAGAGGATAGTAACAAGATCTTGTATTGTTAACAGTTATAGTCCTTGGAGAATGTATAGAGCACAGATGAGCACTGTTTTTCCAGTCATAATTTCAGCTCAGGCCCAACCTGCTTGACTGTCTTCCTCAGGTAAATACATAACTAGGCATATAGGGAGGACCACCCGCTCACACTTTAAGTATAACCCAGGTAGAGAGGACCACCATCTCACAGTATTGGGCCAATGGGATGCTGGGGTGCATAAGGAGGAGTATTGTCAGTAGAAAGAGGTAGGTAGTGTTGCCACTGTACAGACCGTTGGTGAGACCCAACCTGGAATACTGTGTCCAGTTCTAGAGACCACTTCTCAGGAAGGACATAGACAGGGTGGATGCTGTCCAGAGGAAGGCAACTAAAATGGTAGATAGGCTGCATCTGAAGCCTTATGAGAAGAGACTGAGGGACTGACATTATGTATACCCTGGAGGAGAGTAGGGAAAGGGGAGACATGCTAGAGACCTATAAATATCTCATGGAGTTAAACAAGGTACAGGAGGGGAACATGCTGTGAAGGAAAAGGTGCACAAGAACAAGGGAACATACTGTACACTGAAGCTGGAAAGGGGAAAATTTAGAAGGGATGTGAGGAAGTAGATCTTCACTGCAAGAATGGTGGATGCCTGTAACAGTCTTCCAGCAAAGGTAGTGGGGGCACAAACAGTGGTGGGCTTCAAGCATGCATAGGATAGGCACAAGGGAATCTTAGCTGGGAAGCAAGAGGGGGAGTTAGCCAGAGGTCAGGTAGCATCTGTGGTGACATAGAAACATAGAACATAGACTTTGATGGCAGATAAGGACAGCTTGGCCCACCTAGTCTGCCCATTTCCCTACCTAGAGGATAAGCTGCAGATCCTATTTAACCAACAGCCTATTTCTTCCTACCCCCCACAAAAATTGCCTTATGTCTGTCCCAATCATTCTTGAATTCTCCCACAGTTTTAGTCCCCACAACCACCTCAGGAAGGTTGTTCCATGCATCCACCACCCTCTCTGTGAAAAAATACTTCCTCACATTGCCCCTGAGCTACCCCCATCTTCAAATTGTGTCCCCTTGTTCTTGCACATCTCTTTTTCTGAAAGATGCTACCCTCTTGGACTTTGTTGATTCCACTGATGTACTTAAATGTTTCTATCATGTCCCCCCTCTCCCTCCTTTCCTCAAAGGTATACATATTAAGCTCCTTTAGTCTCTCCTCATATGGCTTCTCTTGCAGACCCCGCACCATTTTAGTTGCCCTCCTCTGAACTGCCTCCATCCTGTCTATGTCCTTGCGGAGATGGGGTCTCCAGAACTGGATGCAGTACTCCAGATGGGGTCTCACCAACTGTCTGTACAGGGGGATAACAACTTCCTGTTTTCTGCTGGTAATACCTCTCCCTATACATCCCAGCAGGGGTGTAGTCAGGGATTTCAGATCTGCACACCAAGTGGACTCACTGCTACCCCCCCCCTTTGTTGGGGTGCACTACCCCCCGGGTGTAGCTAGACAATATACAAATGTACACCAGGACCATGTCTGTTGCCTTATTTGGCACAATAAATGCAACATTTGTGTCTCATGACAGTGGTTGTTGCCATGCGTGGGTAAATACAAATGCCATACATTGTTCCCTAAGACACCCACATTCCAGCCCAGAGCCTGTAAAGTTGTATTGTCCTTGGGATGCAAAGAGAGTATTAGTGACCAGTCCTTCTAGTTTCAACTCCTATGAAAAAAATTACAGAGAGGTTCAGTATTTTCTTTGTTGGTTTTCACGAAAAAAAGAAGCAGTTCAGAGCCTATTTGCTACCCCCTTTAAATAAAATTGTACACCATGGAGTGCTTGGAGTATGCCTATCTACACCCATGCATCCCAGTATACCCCCAGCCCTCCCTACCGCCTTCTCGCATTGCTTGCCAACCTTAAGGTCATCTGATATGATTACCCCTAGGTTTCTTTCTATTTGTGTTGTTACTACCTCCCCCACCACCCATTGTGTAATCTTCCCCTGGTTTTGTTTCCCAGGTGCTTTACTTTACACTTCTTTGCATTGAATCCAAGCTGCCATACTTCTGACCATTCCTCCAACCTTGCCAAGTCCCTTCTCATCCTTTCCACACCTCCTTGTGTATCAACCCTGTTGCAGATCTTTGTGTCATCTGCAAAGAGGCATACTTTTCCTTCCAGTCCCTCTGCAATGTCACTTATAAAGACATTAAAAAGGACTGGACCCAGTACTGAACCCTGTGGTACCCCACTAGTAACCCCTCTTTCTTCAGAGTGGACTCCATTTACAGCAATGGGGATTATTATCTTCAGGCAGTCTGTCAGCACAATCTTCCATGTCAGCTGCCTGGAAGAGACTGTTTCCCAGGGGTCAAGTGTGACCTTATATACCCACCCAGGGGATCACCTAGCTAAAGCTAATTACCCTGACACACTAATTAACCCCAAAAAGTATCCCAAAGTGACAGTATAGGAGGAACAAATGGGCAGATTAGGTGGCTAATGCAGTCCTTCTCTGCTGACAGATTCCAAGTTTCTATGTTTCTCTCAGGGTTGCCCAGGTAGGAAGGACCACCGACTTGCAGTGTAGGGGTCAACCAGGTACAGAGAACCACTCACAGTATTAGGGTAACCAGACTCATTCAGAAAGGAAATGCAGTACATTTTCATAAGTGGCTGTGGCAGTTGGTGTGGACAGTTTGAGTTTAGAGACTGTGGTTTGCGAGAACAAAAGGGTTAGATCTAGAATGTTTTTTTCAAGGGGGTAGCACTTTTACTAAAAAATGCAAGGTGTTCCCTTTTAAAGCTTAAATTAAGGTAAAATAGTCAATTTTCTGGCCTAAGTGGGTAGTAGGTGCTACCTCGCTACATAGCTGGATCCTCTCTGAAGCAGATATTCTAATATTTTGACTTAAACCCCATGTATGTCAGTCAGGTACTAGTTCACTGCTTCAGTAGGCAACTAGTGTATGATGGAATGCTTGTGCAGTGTAGATATGACTGGTCACACTCTTTGTCCAATGGCTGAGGTACAACCCTCATGTAGTGCCACAGAGCTTAGTCATGTGACCAAAGAACTCTCACCCATGTAAGGGTTCCACCTCTAAAGGCATTGCAGGAATGTAATTCCCTTGGGCTAAAGGTACCTGAAGAACATGAGTGGACCACATTCTCATAAGCAGAAAGATGAAGCCAATGGAAGAGGAGAAGACAGTGATCAACAAAAAAATGAGCATTTGATGGGCACTGAAACATGTACTTAAACAGTACTCAACAAGGAGCGAAGCACAAGTTGCCTGCTACTCCACAAGCATAGCACTGAATTCACTGGCTCAGCAGTCAATTGAGTGTATGTTGAAATGGTTAGGCAACATAAATTTTGCCATTTATACTCCATCACATGGCTGGGACTACCATCCTTATGAGGTGTGGGCTGACTGAGACCCATAGGAAGTGAATTAGCGATGACTGGAACTCTTTTAAACAGCTTTATCAAGAACACCAAGCAAGGATGGTATTGGCTCAGATAAACAGTTTGTTAATATAGAAGATCTCAGGCAGCAGGGATAGACCCGCATTGCTGAAGTAAACCTTCAGACAACTAGGACCTATCATCTGGCTAGGACCCCAGAAAAAAAACTGACTCTGCAACCTCAAAGCAATGGGGATTATTATCTTCAGGCAGCCTGTCAGCACAATCTTCCATGTCAGCTGCCTGGAAGAGACTGTTTCCCAGGGATCAAGTGTGACCTTATATACCCACCCAGGGGATCACCTAGCTAAAGCTAATTACCCTGACACACTAATTAACCCCAAAAAGTATCCCAAAGAGGTACAACGAGCCAGACTCTGCAGCCCTTCCCTAGACATCCACAAATAACATACTACAAAACCACACTTTAAAAATATTTACAAAACAACAGAAAGCTATAATTGGTTCTACCACCACAACACTGGAATGCTAGGACTGCACTTGAGCAAGTGCAGATTCCTTTAAATGCAGGAACAGCTCACCTCGTGTTTGCCCAAGGAACCAGGAAGCACTGGGTCCCCTGGTGCTGCAGCCATGCTGCTTCAGATCTCCCTCCCACTGTCTGCCACATTCACGTAGCAGGCTTTTTGTTTTATGTGGGGCAGGGATTCTTGTTTCCTCACCCCTCTCTGCTGGTCCAGTTTCTTTAATTATTTTTTATAACAAGTGATGCCTCTCCTGAATCCAGATCTGCCAGTTCTGCTGGCTTCTTTATTCTACCCCCTTCAGCAATCACTGTCTCAGCGCACCAGTGCTGCCTTCCCTCCTGGCTGAATTAGTTGGAAGTGAGAGTTATGGGGTGAACGTAGTGAGCCTCTCACTCATTTTTCTTGGGCTACTGGCACTATCTCCCCAGTGGGAGATCTCACCCGGAATGCATCTGGTAGAGTGAGAAGCACCCGCAGATGTGGGCAACTGACCTGCCACCCTCCATGACTCCACTCCCTCTTCTCCATTCAGTCAGCAGCACTCCTACATTGCTTTGGCAGGGTAGGACTGTCCTATGGAGGCACCGCAGTAGTGATCAAGGAGGATGTGGGGTTTCTCTGTGGTGGAGAGGGCAAGGTGGGGGGGGCAGAGGACCCCAGAGGAGGAGGAAGCAACTCCTGGTGTGGGACTCCATCATTAGGGGGATAGATTTGGGGGCAGAAAGAAAGAGAGAGAGAGAGAGGGAGGTTAGCTGCCTACCAGGTGCCACGGCTCAGAGAGATAGAAAGCAAATCCTGGGGATCGCTGGGGCAGCAGGACAGGAGGGAAAACTAGATGTTCTTGTCCACCTAAGGACAAATTACCTGGTTAGTTACAAGGTTAAGATAGTGCAGTAGGAGTTCAGGGAGATCAGGAGGGGTCTTAGGCAGGTAGCATGCTCAGTGGCCTTTTCTGAGGTGTTACCAGTCTCTGACAGGGGGGAGGACAGGGTTCTTGGCACCAGGAGCTTCAATGCATGGTTGATGGAGTAGTGCAAAGAGGAGGGTGGGGTTCAGCTTCACAGGGGACTGGGATCCCACCTTGAGGGATGTAGGCCTATACAGGGGAGATAGCCTGCATCCATCTGGGAGAAGGATCAGGGTCCTCGATGAGTGGTTTAAATCCTTCATTGGCAAGTATTTAAACTTGCTGAGGGGGTGGCAGAAGAAAGCGGGGAAAATCAAACTGCACCCCCCTGCAAGTGGAAGTGGTGACTAGGCCGAACCCTAAGGGAGGGAAAACCTCAGAGGTACCAGAAAATGTGGAAAGCAGAATGCTAGAAAAAAAAAGAGGGATATAAATGAAGGCAGAGGGTGGTAAGAAGAGCAGGCAAGAGGGACAAAGTGGGGGCTGATAGGAGAGGTGGTAGCAAAATTTGGAAGGCCATGTGTGCAAAATGCTCATAGCCTGAGAAGTAAAATCCCAGACCTAGTGGCCATAATGGCAAAGGCTGACCTGGACATTGTCGCTATTAATGAGTCATAGTGCAATGGGAACCATGACAAGGATATAGCCATACCAGGCTATACTCTGTTTAGGAAGGACAGGAAGGGTAAGAAGAGGGGAGGAGTGGTTCTTTACATGAGGGATGGCATAAAACCAACGGAAATACAGGGAGTACAGGGAGGGGCAGAGGCATTGTGGGTCACCCTAGAACTGGGAAATGGAAGGAACTCACAAAACGGAAAGTGGGCAAGGCAATGGGCCAGACGAGATACATCCAAGGATATTGAAGGAGCTTATAGAGGTGCTGGCAGCACCACTGACAGTCCTGTTAAACCACTCACTTGAGGTGGGAGTGGTTCCACAGGACTAGAGGAGGGCAGATGTAGTCCACTTCACAAAAGTGTGAGCAGGAAGGAGGCTGGCAACTACAGTCAGTCAGCCTGATTTCGGTGGAGGGGAAATTAATGGAATCACTGCTGAAGGAAAAGATTGTGAAATATGAATATGGCAGCTTACAGGATCTGAGGCAGCATGGATTCACTAGGGGGGAGGTTATGTCAAACAAATTTGATAGATTTATTTGACTGGGTGACCAGGGAATTAGATCAGGGTGGAGCTGTGGATGTGGCCTACCTGGATTTTAGTAAGGCCTTCAACACCATTCCACATAGGAGACTCATACACAAGCTGGGCAGCCTAGGAATGGGTCCTAAGGTGGTAAATTGGGTAAGAAATTGGTTGAGGGATTGGTGACAAAGGGCAGTGGTAAACGGAATTCACTCTGAAGAGGGAAGAGTGACCATTGGGGGTCCACAGGGATCAGTACTGGGTCCGGCCCTCTTAAATATCTTTATAAATGACATTGCAGAGGGGTTAGAAGGGAAGGTATGACTTTCTGCAGATGACACAAAGATATGCAACAGGGTTGACACTCCAGAGAGGGAGGATGAGGAGGGATCTGAGTAAGCTTGAGGAGTGGTCAAGAGTGTGGCAACTAAGATTCAGTATGATAAAGTGCAAAATCATGCACTTGGTGCACAGAAACCCAGAGGCAGAGTACATGACCGGGGGCATGATCCTGACAACCACCAAAGAGGAAAGGGACCTGGAAGTAATCATAACTGATGACTTAAAAGTGGCCAAGCAGTGTGACAAGGCAGTGGGGAGAGCCAGTGGGAAACTGGGGTGCATAAGGAGAGGTATCACCAGCAGAAAGAAGGAAGTGTGATACTGTTGCACAAATCATTGGTGAGACCTCATCTAGAGTACTGTGTCCAGTTCTGAATACAGTCCAGAGTAGGGCAACTAAAATGGTGCAGGTTCTGAACCAAAAGCCCTATGAGGACCTCAATATGTACACCCTGGAGGGAAGGAGGGAGAGAGAAGATATGATAGCCTTTCAAATACCTAAGGGTATAAATAAGGTATAGGAGAGAAACATTTTTCAGAGAAAAAGATGTTCGAGAACAAGGGGTAAATGCTGTGAAGTAGAAGGGGGGGTAAACTCGGGAAAAGTGATAAAGTACTTCTTCACTGACAAGGTGGTGGATACATGGAACAACCTCCCAGCAGAGGTGATGGGGGCAAAAATGGTAACAGAATTCAAAAATGCATGGGCTATGCATAAGGGAGCCTTAGTGATTATGAAAGGGGGGGGTGAAGCAAGAGATCAAGTAGAGTCTGTGGAATTACAGTAGGTAGGTAGGGAAAATGAGCAGATTAGGTGGGCCAAGCAGTCCTTATCTGCCATCGGTGTCTGTGTTTCTGTTGCTAAAGCAGCTGCTTACCTGAAAAAGCAGCAGAGCACATGCCACACCTCTTTGCTTCTCTGCCACCCAACACTGTTCCAGCAAGGATCAAAGTGATGGGCAGTGGGGGGTAACAACAATAGGCTTCAGCCCCAATCTCTCCCACTGCAGTCAGGTGCAGGGGTCCTGCACACCAGACCACTTGGGAAAGCAAAACAAAAAATCCACAAAAAAATAAAATAAAACCCTGTCGGCCCTGTCTAGCAGGACTACTCCTGGCCCATCAGAGACGCCACTAGTCCCTGGCCACCAGCCCCTCCAGGAGGGTCACAAAAGCAATCATCCCAACCAGCATTTAAGAGAGTATCTCTGAAGGTGACCCAGAACCCCAAACTCCATCATCCAGACAGACTAGCCACCCCAGAATCCATCCTGAGAGGTAAGTACCTTTTATGTTCCTATTTTAATATTTTGGCCTAAGCACATTGGGCAGGGCTTTGACATGGCAGCCCAACTTTCCATCAATAATCCCCCATTACTGTACTTACACAAAAAAATTCAGTGAGGTAGAAACCCTCTCAAATGGGATACCAGTACCACAGAGCTCAGTCATATGACCAAGGAACCCTCTTACCAGAGAGGGTTCCACTCCTAGAAGTGACACAGTGGCATCATCCCATTAGGCTAAAGATATCTTTAACTATTGTAATTATTGTTTTGTCAAGTTTTTTTGTAAACTTTATCTAAAAGTCAACAAACTGACAATACAATCCTATATCAGTAAAAAAAAAACAATATTCCCAAGCATTAGGTACATAATACCATACATTTCAACTCTCATTACTCTACAGGAGTTGCATCAGGGAAAAACTTAGATGAGGAGGCAGTATAGTGCAGTGGCTTAAGGCTCTAAGTTGTAAACCTGGAGACCTGAGTTTGAATCCCACAGCCCCCGCTTGCATACTGTGTGACCCTGAGCAAACTCCCAGGTCACACCTCTAAACAAGCTTTCAGCTTAGTGTGTCTCTCCCGGTAAAAAAAAATATATATATATATATATATATATATATATATATATAATACCTCCAATGGTGATTATAAAATAATATACTGGTGGGAAACTGCATACCTTATTCTTGTAAAACCCGTGGAGGTACGATTTTATCTTAGCCTAGGGTCAAAATGTTAACAACAATACATTGGTTGGAATGCCAAGTGCCTCATCTACATCAATTTTTTTGTAAGGTGTACTCCCGTTAAAATACTGGGAACCAGTCAAAGTTGATTGCAGTTTTACTACGTGTTTTTTGAAAGATGCCATTGAAAAGATCCTCAGCTCAGTTTGCTTTTTCCTCAAATAAAAACATAATTTACTACTACTATATAGTGAAATACATGGAGGAAAGTACCATAAAGAGAAAATGGAATAGTGAACCAGTGCTTGATGATGGCACTGTCCATGCCCGATTTATGATGAAATGTTATTAACTATGGCATAGAGGATAGGACCCCCAAAGAGGAAATCTTTGAGGATCCAAGGTTGTAGGCTGCAATCCCTCCATGTTTGGTTTTACACAGATGTTGTCGGCAGATAAGGCCCTTCGGCTCACTTAGTCTGCCCATGAACATAAGTAACTGTGCTTCTTCAAGCTTCCCTGGAACTAGGTTGTCTCTTTCCCCTGACTACCAGGATCCCCTTATGCCTATCCCATAAATTCTTAAATCCTGTAATTGTTTCTGCCCCTGCCACCTCTTCCAGCAGGCTGTTCTATTTGTCCACCACCCTCTCTGTGAAGAAGTACTTCCTCATGTTTCCTCTGAACCTCTCTCCCTTCAGTTTCATCTTATGCCCCCTAGTCCTGTAGCATCTTTTTCTTAGAAACATAGAAGTTGACAGCACATAAGGACCGCAAGGCCCATACAGTCTGCCCATTTCTTTCTCTACCTTATGAATGTGCCATAGGCCTTTGCTCTGTCAATGGCCTATCTAGTCATACTCATCTGTATTGCTCCCATATGCCTGTCCCATGCTTGTTTGAAGCCCTGCACTGTATTCATATCCACCACTTCCTGACGTAGGCTGTTCCATGCATCCACCACCCTTTCTGTGAAAAAGAACTTCCTGACATTACCCTTTAATCGGCCTCCCTCTAATCTCATGCTGTATCCTCTTGTCCTGCTATTTTTCTTATATTGAAACATGTAAGACTCTTTCACCTTGTTAATGCCCTTAAGGTGTCTGAATGTTTCAATCATACCACCTCTCTCCCTCATTTGCTCTAGGGTATACATATTGAGCTCAGTTAATATGTCCTCATATGTTTTCTGATGCAATCCCTGCACCATTTTACTTTGGTTGCCCTTCTCTGGACTGCCTCAATTTGTTTAATGTCCTTGTGAAGGTGTGGCCTCCAGTACTGCATGCATTACTCCAGATGGGGCCTAACCAGTGTCTTGTAAAGAGGGATTATTACCTCCCTTTTCCAACTTGTGATACCCCTACTAATATACCCCAACACCCCTTTAGCCTTACCTACTGCTGTAGAGGTCTGCTTGGATGATTTCAGGTTATCGATGATGATGATGCCCAAGTCTCTTTCTTCCCTTGTGACTGCCAGAAACTTCTCTCCCAGCCTATTGGTGGCTTCAGGGTTTCTCTTCCCTATGTGCATGATCTTGCACTTCTTTGCATTAAACCCCAGTTGCCACTCTTCTGACCATTTTGCCAGTTTATCCAGATCTCTTCTCATTCTCCCACCCCATCTGGATCATCTACTCTATTGAAGATCTCGGTGCCTTCTGCAAACAGACAAACCTTACCCCTCTAGTCCATCTGCAATGTCACTGATGAAGATATTGAAGAGGACTGGCCCCAGGACTGATCTCTGTGGTACCCCACTTGTGACTTGCATTTCTTCTGACTGTATACCATTTACCACCACTCTCTGTTTTCTGCCTGCCAACCAGTTTGCCACTGAGTTGACCAACGTCTAACCCACCCCGAGCCTACCCAGCTTATTAATCGATCTTCTATGTGGAACAATATCAAAAGCTTTGCTGAAGTCAAGGTAGGCAACATCAACTGCTCCCCCTTGGTCCACCACTCTGGTTACCCAGTCAAAGAAATCTATGAGATTAGTTTGACAGGACCTTCCTTTTTGTAAACCCTTGCTGTCTTGGATCCTGTGCTCTTATGGATTCCAGGTGTTGCACTATCCTTTCCTTAAGGAGTGTTTCCATAATCTTGCCCACTACTGAGGTAAGACTGACTGGTCTGTAGTTCCCTGCCTCCTCCCTGCTACCACTCTTGTGGAGCGGGATCACTTGAGCCCTTCTCCAGTCTTCTGGGGCCTCTTCTGTGCTCAGAGACTCACTAAACAGTTATGATAATGTCTCTGCTAGTTCCACCCTTAGGTCCTTAATACCCTGGGATGTATGCCATCCGGTCCCATTGCCTTGTTCACCCTGAGCTTAGTGAGCTCTTGTAGGACCCTTTCTTTTGTGAAGGAACTAGTGCAAACCTCCCTCCCCCCTGTGTCCATGGTGCAGAGCTGAGGGCCCTGTCCTATCTTCTCTTCAGTAAATACTGAGCAGAAGTATCTGTTTAGGATAGATGCTTTTACATGGTCCTCCTCCTCCTCACACACACCCTTATCCCCTTTGATCTTAGCAATACCCCCTCTGGACTTTCTCCTTTCACTAATGTACAGTATCTATAGAAAGTCTTGCCACCTTCTTTTACTGTTTGTGATAGTGTTTCCTCAGTTTGGGCCTTTGCCTGCCTTACTGCCTTCCCTACTTCCCTTAGGGAAGTTTGGTATGCATCCCTATCTTCATCCTGCTGTGTTCCCTTATATTTCCTGAAGGCCAGCCTTTTGGCTCTGACCTTTTCTACTACTGTGTTTGAGAACCAAAGTGGTTTCCTTCTTCTTTTGCACTTCCTTTTCTTACTAACACAATGGGATGTTGCTTCAAGTATTGTATCTTTAATGCTTGCCCACTTTGCCTGTACTCCCTCACCTGTATATCTTTTTGCCAGGGCTAGCTTAACTTTGTTGGCTACCTTATCAAAGTCAGCTCCTCTGAAGTCCCATATTTTTGCCTTGGAATGGGATGATTTATTCTAGTGGCCAAATTAAACCATACCATGTGATGGTCACTGGCACCCAGGTGACTTTCTACCTGGAGATCTGTGATCCTTTCCCTGTTACTCAGTACTAGACCTAGGATAGCCTTGTCTCTTGTGGGTTGTTGTACCAATTGTTTGAGGCTCTCCCCCTGCAGGGAATCCACCATGTGTCTAGTTCTGGCAGGTGTCCCTACTGGTATTGACCAGTCTGTATCTGGCATGTTGAAGTCTCCCATTATCAGAACCTCCCCTTTAGGTGTCATGTTTTGTATATCTTCTAACAGTAATGTGTCTATGTCCTCCCCCTGGTCTGGAGGCCTGTACATAACCCCAATTTGTATGGCTGTCCCATTTCCTGTTTCCAGGGTGACCCACAGTTCTTCTGGCTCCTTATATGTATTCTGAATTTCTGTAGCTTTGATATTTTCATTGACATAAAGGGCCACTCCAACCCCCCTTTTCTGCACCTCGGTATCTTCTGAACAGTACCTAGCCAGCTACTGAAGTCTCCCAAGTGTGGTTACTGGTAAACCATGTCTCGCTAATGGCTATTATGTCCAGTTTAGCCTCTGTCATTATTGTCTGCAGGTCTGGGATCTTATTTTCCAGACTGTGAGCATTTGTGTACATGATTTTCCATTGGTCAGATTTTGGTGTGTTAGTTGTTGGGCGAGGTCCAGCGTTTCCCCTGTGCTTCGTATGGGGAGTTGGACCTTTTTCTTTGAAAATTGTGTTTTTCTGCAGCTTGTTCCTCCATGTGAGGTACTTATATGTCCTAGTCATATCCCCCCTCTCCTCCAGGGAGTACATATTTGTCTTTCAGCCTGTCCTCATAGGGTTTGTGATGTATTATACAATGGAGTCTGAGAATTCTGTAATCTGATTGGCCGACTAGCACCTTTTACTCGTGGTAAATCCTGCAATATACCCACGGGAAAAGGTGCCAGCCACCAGTCAGCCACACCAACTCCACATGAAATCACTCCAATTATGCCAACATGGCTTTTCAACTGAAACACAGAGCACCGGCAGCCACAGCACCAAAGACACGCCACCGTTGTGTTTGGCTGAACCCATAACGCTTCGAGCAATAACATATTTTAAGACTTTACAAAATTCTCAAGTTCAGAAACTGTTTTTTTTATTTTAAAACAAAGCCTAAAGCATGCAGACATCACACTGAAAAGTGGAGCCGTGATACTGGACATGTGCCTATGCATATGGCTAACTGCATGCCCAGTATCACGGCTGGGCTTTTCATCCAGGATTTCTTAATTTTCTACGTATCTTTTTTAGCAGAATGTGCTTCCCTAGCAGTGAACGGCTGCTGAACAATAGATCAAGCCCTACAGAAGGAGAACTCCTGATCAATCACCCCCTTTGGTTGGGGTCATGTAAAATACAACCGAGGAAAGAACAACCAAGAGCTACAACCGTTAAATGCTGTTAGGTTTGTTCCAGGCAGGGAGGTGCCTGCGAGCTGCGCAGCTCATTTTTATTAGTTTTAGCAACCTCTGGCAGTAGCATCGCTCACTTACTTTCCTTCTCAGCCTCACTTGCTCCACTCAGCTCAGGTCCATTGCCACTTCCCCATACAATCCTGCTCTCTATGTCTGAATTCCCACTCTCAGGCAAAAAAAAAAGAAACAGAAAAAAACCCCCATATCTCTACAATGCAAACATCATCTCTCCCATGCAGTCCTGCAACTGTGTGTAAAATCCCTCTCACAGCCAGCAAAAAAAAAAAAACAGAAAAGAAATCCCTCCAAATAATCACCACAACACAAACCGTACCATAAGAGTGGTGCACGTTGTTCTTCCAGTTAAGCTCTCTTTCTCTCTACAGTCCAGCGCTGCTCCATCTCGGTGAACCTCTCCATTTCTTCCCATTCCTGTCTTGAATCCCTCTGTTCTGCCTCAAATCCACAGCCATGCCAGCAGCCCTGACAACCAAGGACTATTTTTATTTGTGGCAGAGTAACAACTACAATAAAAATAAAAGAAAACACCCCAAAAAAAACTGTTTTATTTTATTTTTTGTACCTCAAAAAAAGGGGACCATTGTATAATCACAATAAACCACTCCTGGGTGTGGGTTATGCTGGGATTTACCCACAGCTGACCTGGTTTGACCACCTGGCCTGCGGCCTCGTGGCCAGACCATACCAGCAGTGGTTAAATCCCAGCATAACCCACACCCTGGAGTGGTTTACTGCTTAATTCCTTGTACCAGCTTGGTTGCACTGCTCTGAACTGACTTCGCCCTGTCTATGTTGTTACGTAAGTAAGGCTTCCAGAGCTGGATACTGTACTTGAGCTGTGGCCTCACTAATATCCCGTATAGTCGAATTATGACCTCCCCTTTCCTGCTGGTGATATCCATGCTTATGCATCCCAGCATCCTGTTTGATTTTCCTGCCACCTTGTCACACTGACTCCCTACCTTGATGTCATCAGAGATGATAACCACTAGGTCCCTTTCCTGCTTGGAGAATTCTAAATCCTCCCCCCTCCCAACAGCTGATATGTTGTTCCTGGGATTTTGTGCCTAATGTGCATTATCTTACACTTTTTTGTGTTAAATCTCAATTGCCAGTCCCTTGACCAGTCCTCAAGCTTCTGCAGATCTCTCCTAATTCCATCCCCACCCTCCGGCCTGTCCAACCTGTTACAGAGCTTTGTGTCATCAACGAACAGGTGAATTTTCCCTTCTAGGTCCTCTTTAATATCACCAATAAAGATATTGAAGAGGACTGAACCCAGCTCTGATCCCTGTGGAACCCCACTGATCACCTGTCCCTCTGTGGAGTGACTGCCATTTACCACCACCCTCTGCGTCCTACTATCTAGCCAATTCTTCACCCACTTCACCACCATCTTACCCA
Organism: Neoceratodus forsteri; assembly: GCA_016271365.2. NCBI lineage: Eukaryota > Metazoa > Chordata > Ceratodontiformes > Ceratodontidae > Neoceratodus > Neoceratodus forsteri. Next base: position 841,056,893 of record CM028131.1, read on the forward strand.
TTCCCACGTTCCCCAGCTTGTTTAACAGCCTTCTATGTGGCCCACTGTCAAAGGCCTTGCTGAAGTCCAGGTAGGCCACATCCACTGCCCCTTCCCCGCTGATCAACCTTCCTTTTCATCTAATTGAAGAACTCAATAGGGTTAGTCTGGCATGACCTCCCTCCAGTAAAACCACGTTGCTTTGGGTCCTGTAGACCGTTGGCAACCAGGTGTTCCACTGTTCTTTCCTTCAGTAGTGTTTCGATGATCTTCCTCACTGCTGAGGCCAGGCTGACTGGTCTGTAGTTTCCCACTTCCTCTCTGTTTCCGCTTTGGTATACAGGGACTACATCAGCTCTCCTTTAGTCTTTGGGTACCTCCCATGTTTCCAATGACAGGCTGAAAAGGGTTGCCAGAGGTTCCACCACCATCTCCCTTAGCTCCCTCAGCACCCAAGGGTGTCCCCATCAGGCCCCATAATCTTATCAACTCTTATTCCTGCCAGTTCTCTTAGGGCCCTTTCCATTGGAAAAGGACTTGTATCTATTTCTGTGCCCTTCTTACCCTTTCTACTCCTTTTGGGCCCATTTTGGGACCCCTCCTCTGTAAAGACCGAGCAGAAGTATCTGTTCAGTATGTCCACTTTGCAGTTGTCATTCTCTGCTGTACAGCCATCCTCCCCTTTCAGCCTCACTATCCCTCCCTTGGCCTTCCTTTTTTCTCTGATGTACCTGTAAAAGATTTTGTCCCCCCCTCACCACTGATTTTGCAATGCGTTCCTCTGTTTGTACCTTGGCTTCCCTTATTGCCCTCTCTGCCTCCCTTTGTATTGCTATTGCTATTGCTATTGTTATTGCTATAATATCCTCAAAACAACTGTGCCAAAGGCACTGTGAAGTTCAAATGAAAAACAAAATGATGTGCATCCCTGAAGATCTGCAGTGGGGGCAGCACAGTATGGATGAAAATGACACTATGGCTGCCTCAGAACATTTTGCTAAAAACAATTAGCTTTCCTCTGCCCCTGTCCTATGATTATGACTTCCAGCTTTGTGAAGATGCTACAGAGCTTGGTCCTGGAACAAGAGAAACCTCTCAAGTGAGGACTCCAATCTGGAGATGCCAAAGGGATTCAGCCCAAATCACTGATGAACTGTGGGGGATAGAAACGATCCCTGAGTAGAGAAAGAAAACTTCATACAGCTGCAGAATGATTTGGCTAGACCCCTATTTGACCAGTGGTCAGACTGCCATCCTAGAAAAGGAGACAAAGGCTCAGTCATATGACTTAAAGAACCACTGTTACAGTGGTAGCACCCTAGGAGGTGTGTACTAATGTTGGCCAAGATACACTGAGGGCATGTAGCTCATATGTGTCATACAGTAGAGAGATAGATGGAAATGCCACAAATAATAGTCATGAAGCAATCAGTCACGCATTATTAAACAAGCATTTGTCAATGCCAAATATTTGCTTGCATGGTGCATGTATCAGGGTGTATTAAAGTTATGAGCCTGTGTTAGCAAAATGCAACATAGCTTGATAACGTTATTGGTTTTTTGCCACATGTTCAACATAGCCTCCTTATGACCCGTCTCATGAGCAACGGTGGAGAAAATGTTCAGCTCCTGCCCGAAAGGTGGTATAGTACAATGACTGCAAAATCATGTTTCAGGATGCTGTGAGAACACATCTGAAAAAAGACAGCTGTCATATTCATGAGGTGCTGTGGAAAAATGGCCATGCAGAAAATCTGGAGTCATAACACATGCGATCTGTGTTTGTTTCCGTGGACAACTACCCAAGAAGAACACTTGAATGTAAGTACGGAATGTGTATGGGCATGGTTAAATCACCCCGTTAACATTGCATGTCTCAAACATTTACAGAAGTACAGTCCAGCAAAGTGCACCACTTTGCTGGACTGTGTTTGATGTGTGGAGGTTTGCTGCCTCGAGTGTGGTGCTAGCAAACGGCCAAGATGCTTGAGACACGGTGGAGCTTTGGGTTCAATTGCAGAAGTAGAAGGGTTAGGGAACTTACTGCTCTGAAAAGCCTTCCTGAAGTCCTCACAAGCCACCAGGACAGAGAAACAGCAACAGAGGTGGTTGCTATGGACACAGACACCCGTTGCAGTCAACCCACCCAAAACAAGATTAAATAAAGGGACTTACCTGCCGCAGGGTGCCTGGGTAGATGTCCAAAGCAGTGACGCCAAGGTACCTGTAAAATAAAAAATAAAAAGGGTCACAAAGGATCCACAGCTCTTAGGGGAACCAGCAGGGAAAAAGGGATAGGATAGAAATAAAACTAATACTTATCTGATTAAGGTAGAAGCCTTCGTTTTGTCAGACCTGCAAAAATAGAAGAGAAATAGGTTAATTAGATGAAAAAGCAGCAAGAAGGCAGAAGGAGAGAAGGGAGCGAGGTTAGAGAAAAGGGGGCTCAGCTGTGACCCTTTGCCCCTAGTGGTGGCCGAGTGGCCAGTAATTTATTTAGTAGCCCTAGTGGGCTAGTGGAGGTTAGAAACCGTTCTGTAGAAATAAAAGTAGTATTGGTGGTCAGTGGGGCTTGGAAATGCTCTGTAAAGGGGGAGAGTACAACATAAAGATAACCCTGGTGGCCTAGTGAGTTAGCCCTGATATTCTGATGCCAGCATTTCTTTAAAAAAAAATGTTAAACCCTTCCTGGGTCTGAGGGGCTTCCCTGAGCCCTAGTTATGCTGTGGGCAGTGATGGGGGGTTTATTTGTGGTGGCGGCAGAGGAACAAGTTGGACTGCTGGGCAGCCTGCTGATAGTGCGACCCCACTATAGCAAGATTGCCAGCTGGTGCTGTAGAACTCCCAGCCCATACAGAGCTTAGGCTGCAGCCTACTCTGCATGGGTGAGAGACAGAGAAAGGTGCGAACCAGCAGGAAGTGGAGGAGGCATGTAATGAAAGTGCCTCCTCCCCACCTTCCTGATTGCCACTCTGGCAGCAGTTTGTTTTTCAGTAATTTATGTCCTACAGCTATGGGGCATAAGAGAAGGCAGACAGGGCACGAATGAAGCCAGCGGAAGGTGGAAAAGGCATATTAGAAAGCACCTTCTCCCCTCTTTTTTGATCGCCACTCCAGTGGCAACTTTTTTTTGTTTAAATTATGCCTTATGAGACGTAAGAAGGGCAGCCAGGGGGCAGGAGAGCAGCAAGATGCTGCTGTAAAGTAAATGCACTCTGGTGGCACTGTTAAGAGCCCTGAAGCACTGTACAAGGAGGCAATGGTGCTGAGGAGGAGTGTGCAGGGCAGCAGCAGCCACAGCATTAGTGAGAGCTGGGGGCCTGTAGAGTGCAAGGCAGAGGCTTGTACAGTGTAAGGTGGAGGCGCCACCAAAACTGGAAGCCACATGGCAGCAAAAACAAATGTAAAGCAGGGGTGGGGGTTAAAAGAGAGTGAGGAGATGGCACAAATGCCATGTAAATGAAAGTTGTACGGCTTATTGAAATAGACAGAAAGGGGGATAAAATAAAGAGCCACACTGTGGTGGGTGGCAAACCCCAACAGCCTGTAACAGAAATGGGGGGAGGTAAGAAAAAGAACCATAGCCACACAGGAAGCTGTGGGGAAGTCAGCACCGGTAAAATGACATCACACTCTAGGATGCTGAAGGGGTGAGGAGGCAGCAGAACCAAAACAAAGGAAGGGCAAAAGAAATACAAATGGGACTGACAGTGGAGGCCAGAGTGACAGAGATGAAGGAGGTAGGGAATGGAAGGTGGGGAAAAAGCACAATGTAGGAAGGGAAAGAAGTAGGTGTTAGCAGCTGGTACTTTCTTTGAAGTGGCAGTCACTGTTTTTTTCTTGGGGGTGTTGCTTATGCAAATGAGAGGAATGAAGTACACGTGCTCATTGGTGCGGTTCATTTCTGTCAAGTGAAGGACAGCTCCCGCTGTGAAATCCCAATGGCTGCCACACTGGGCTTCACTATTCATTGGTGTTTCAGGGTTGCACCCACAGTGCAGTGCTCTGCACTGGACTCGTTCCTGACACACCTCTGAAATGCGATACTGTCCCAAGGTGTTTCTTGCGCAAGAGCACAAGCAAACAGAAAAATGGCACAAGAAAGGAATTAAATTCACCAAAAACATGCCTGTAGCCCCGATACTGAAAGAAAGAACACCAATCCTTTTGAGAAACAGAAATAAAGTGCTGTGTGCTTGAAAATAAATAATTAATAGAAATTGCTGCACTGTGATTATCAATCCAATGTGCATGCAGTATAAGCAAATCTCAAAAAGATCTCAGGAAGTCCAAGAGAAAATAAACTAATTTTACCTGGCAAACTATTATGAGACAAATAGCCAGACCTTCGAATTGCTAAAAATGACACAAGTGGCACAACCAAATTCATTTAATTTAAAAGGAGATGAAACCCTCAAGTAAAGTTCCTCACTGAGCCATTGTATATAAATAGAGCATCAGAACATCCCCATTCGGGACATCTTGCATTGGCTGTGAAGCTGAAAAGGCAGAAAAGATGCGTCAGTGCTCAACAACCTGCTTTGCAGCATGATAAACCGTTCACCTTTATGCAAGCAGAGATGTGTTAAAGGGTTGATATTACTACCCACCAAGATACATTTTTAACCAATAGGGTCTTTATCCTGCACCATTTACTTTGAACCAACACTACTATGTATGGTGCTACTGGACAATAGTCCAGAAATAAGTGACTATTCCATTCAACAGCTTGTTCACACTGCGCCTTGCCGTAGTGGCTACTTTGACTTTTGTGTGGCATATTTTGGCCTAGATGGAGATGCGAGTTCCAATATGCTGACTTTCTGTGCTGCAGATCTGTGGGTCTGTCAGCTGTGTAGGGGTATAGAGTGGAGATTTTTGTCCTTTTCATGCCTAGCCCTAAAATATCAACCCTTTAACAAATCATTGCTTGCACAAAGGTGAACAGATTATCTTGTTGCAAAGCAGGTCGTTGAGCACGGATATATAAATTCTGCCTTGTAAGCGTCACAGCCAATGCAAGATGTCCCAAATGGGGATGTTCTGATGCTCTACTTATATACAGTGGCTCAGTGAGGAGTTTTACTTGAGGGTTCCATCTCCTTTGAAATTAAACGAATTTGGCTGTGCCACTTTTGTCATTTTAGGATCTCAAAGGTCTGGCTATTTGTCCCATTATAGCTTACCAGGCAAAATGTGTTTTTTTTTTCTCTTGGACTTCCTGAGATCTTTTTGAGAATTGCTTATTGTGCTTGCACATTGGATTGATAATCACAGTGCAACAATTTCTATTTCATATTCATGTTTTAAGCACACAGCACTTTGTTTCACTAAAGGATTGGTGTTATTCGTTTCAGTATCGGTGCTACAGGTGTGTTTTTTTTTTTTTTTTGGTGTATGCAATTCCTGTGTTTTGTGCCATTTTTTAAATACATTTTCTAGATTTATTTATTTTTTGTTGACCAAGTAAGTGCACTAGACAAATTCTGCTTATTTTCAGGCACAGTCCGGGGAGGGGGCGGAATACAGATGAATGCCAACTGACCTTGAACCAGATTAACCTGTTGGTGGTATTTTTAGCGAATGAGGGAAATTTGGCCAGGACACTGGGGAGATTCCCCTACTCTTTTCGATAAGTGCCATGGGATCTTTAACATCCACCTGAACTACCACCAATCCAGGCAGATGGGACCTCAGTTTAACATCTCATCCGAAAGATGGCACCTCAGAAGTGCAGCACCCCTCTCATGCTGCACTACAGTGTCAGTACTGGGATATTAACCCAAGTGCCAGATGTGGAAACTGAACCCACAGCCCTCTGATCTCCCGGCCTCAGAGGCAACTGTGCTACCTACTGAGCCACTGACACTGACAACTAGATAACAGAGAGTTGACTAGTTTGAACATCTTAGATGGTAAAGTGTAATTGAAAGTAACATGTACTAATAAAAAGACAAGAATTTATTTCAAGTTTTCCTGACCTGTGCTGGTGTGTTCCCCAGGTTGGGGTGGGGGGGCATTTGGTTCCACCTATCCTAGCAAGGCTTCACCACTGCTTGAACGTACATGCTCTACTGCAGTGATCAGAAGGATCCAGGAACTGAGATCAGTTTTTCCTTTCCTTGCACTGTGAACCAAGTATGCCTTTTTTTTTTTTTAACAGAATCTCTCTCTCTGTCTCTTACATACACACACACACACACACACACACACACACACACACACGTGTCCTTGTTCAAAGTATACAATAAATAGGTAGTTTAAACTATGGGTGCTAAACATGTTAATGTAATTGCGATAACGTTCTTGTCATAAAGGCTTCAGATTGCAATGCCAGAACCACAACTTTCTAGTAAGAAAAGCATGCATTACATCTAATCAGAGATGTTTCTCTTGTTTGTGAAAGGTGTTCATTATATGAGTGGTACAGATCAGAGCAATCTGAGCAGACAGGAATAATCTCAAATCACAGCACTCCATCATATGCATATACATCAGTGACACCACACCTACATAATAATGTTCTTCTTCAGCCGTAACTAGACCAAACTAGTTCTCTATTAAAGTTAAGTTAATATCTAAAGACACTTATCGAAGTGCATGTACAAATAGACATTATGCTGCTCCAATTAATTTGTAAATGTATAAACAAAATCAGACACCTCATTCCTATATGAAGGAGTACAGCAAAAGAGTTTTTAGAAGTGCACCTTAATATATTCGGCATCAGTATTCTGTTCCAATTTATTTCCTAGGAGTGCTATTAAGCAAACAGAAAACCTTAATCATCTTTATTGAGAAAAATGGTTCAAGAATGGAGTATGGAGACACATAATGATTCTCTAGCCCAGTGATGGGCAACCTTAGATAATCAAAGGGCCACAGGTGCGGCCTCACTCACCCTGTGGCTGCAGGACCATCAAAGCATCTAACATCGCACTTCTTTATCTTAGAATCAATCAGAAATTACAGATTTGATTGTAATAAACTTTATGAAAAGGAATGGAAACTTCATTAAAAGTTGTAAACTGCTTTAAAAGTATTAAATACAGTACAAAATATTAAAGAAATACTGTATTGATGAGACCCCATCTGGAGTACTGTGTGCAGTTCTGGAGACCCAATCTCCGCAAAGACATAGACAGGATGGAAGCTGTCCAGAGGAGGGCAACTAAAATGGTGCAGGGTCTGCACCGGAAGACATGAAGAGAGACGAAAGGAGCTTAATATGTATAGCCTCGAGGAAAGGAGGGAGAGGGGGGACATGATAGAAACGTTCAAGTACCTCAAGGGAATCAACAAAGTCCAAGAGGGTAGCATCTTTCAAAAAAAAAGGTGTGCAAGAACAAGAGGGCACAATTTGAAGATGGGGGGCAGCTCAGAGGTAATTTAAGGAAGTATTTTTTCACAGAGAGGGTTGTGGATGCATGGAACAGCCTTCCGGAGGAGGTTGTGAAGTCAAAATCAGTGGTGGAATTCAAGCATGCATGGGACAGTCATAAGGCCATTCTAGGGGTTGGGGGTAGGAAGAAGTAGGCTGCTGGTTAACTAGGATCTGCAGCTTATCCAGTAGGTAGGGAACTGGGCAGACTGGGTGGGCCAAGTGGTCCTTATCTGCAGTCAAATTTTATGTTTCTATGTATTTCAATGTGACTTCTGGATGACATATTTTTCTAAAGTTCAGAGTAACTCCACTGAACCCGACTGCCGATTGTCATACACAGCTGCTGTAAATGAGAAAGTTAAACAAGCACCCATTCCCCGACTTTCAAAACCCACAAACCTTATTGCTGGAAATTGGTTCTCTGACCTGCTTTCAGCCACAACTTCACCACCAAAGCTGTTTGAAACAAAAAGTAAATTAAATCAAACACCCGACATTTAAAAAACACCCACCCACAAGCTGTTGAGTTATACCCGACAATTCCCAACCCCCAACTTTCATCCACTGCAGTTGTAAACAAAGCGATAGGTGTCCAACTGCAAAATTAATTCACAAGTTTCTAGCATTTAAACTTCAGTGCACATTCAGTCACAACAAAAGTCACCATGAACACACAAGCAGTAAATTTACCAGACAGCGTGGATGCGTTTGCTCAGACCGCGGTGTACTATAATTAAAAGAACAAAACATTTTATTTGGACTGTTGTCTACTGCAAACTGTTCCAATCCTCTGTATTCCAGCTCCTTGCAGAACTTGGTACCATGTCATAAAAATAGAAATCCAGGACAGTTAGGTGGGGGGGTGGTGCATGCGCACATGTGTGTGTGTGTGAAAGATGGATGCAGCAGACTGTAGACTAGAGAATCTGGAGAGAGCTTACCTGAGCAGTACCCAACCCCAGACTTTTACCAGCAGCTGTTTTAAATCAGAATAAAGTAAAACCCCCACCATCAATAGGATTTATTCACGCTCACTATCTCCAAGGCAATCAAACACCTCGTTATCTCCTCGGAGCTTAATAAAAGTGATAGTTTCTTTGTGGGGGTGGATGCAGGGCTGCAGGTTTCTCACCACTGCCTAGGCCACTTACAGAGTTCCCTCTCAAAACAAAAAGGACTCACCAAATGCCAAACAGCAACTGTTAGTCAGAAGGGAAATAACTATCACATCTCCCTCATATGACTGAGAATGTAAAAAAGAACAAAAGAGCCCCAAATTGTATGGAATATACAGTTGTACCTGGGGGAGAAAATACCTCAGACCAGCATTTCCCCAGATCTGAAGTTACATCCATGTCATTAGAAAGGATTAGCAGTAGTTATCAGTGCTGGCCCAACACTCCTTTCCTAATTTGGGGTTCAAATAATTTAGAACAGTAAGCACAAGCCATCTAGCCACCTGAAAGCTCTTTAACCTTTCCAGGGACAAATCTTTATAATGTTTAGGCAGCAGATTTGTAAGTCTTTTTGACTCCTCATGACAGAATTAGCTCTTTCAACCTTGGCAACATAAAATCCAGTTCCCCAAACCTCCATTATACTCATTTCTCCAGGCCCGAATTTATATTGTCACATGAGAAAATAAAAAGAGAAATAAAATTAATGTAGTAAATTTGGCAAATCCGGTGCACATTGAGACCCCCCCTCCCCCATGGTATCATACCTTCTTAAACTATAAATCGGGCATTTCAACACATATAGTGCATCTGAGAACCTCACCGGCATTCTCATCAAAGGTCTTCTGGTTCCAGATAAAAGACAGGTCATCTTCCAAAGACTAGTGAAAGTTGCCCTGCTATTGAACAACAGGCAGTAAAATCCCTTGGGTTGATATAAAATTACCGACAGTGTGTCTCTCAAGAAAACAGTTCCCCGTCAGCAAATTATTAAAAAAGTTCAAAAGTGCTAAAAAGATTACCACTGCAAGTAAAATACTAAAATAGGAAAGCTTTCATTTAGCTAATTTAGAATTGCCAGGGAATACAAAAGATTTGATAGTAAAAATTACCAAACCTGCAAGTAAACACACAGAGGGGGGAGTGGAGCACTGACCCAGCCGTCTTGCTGCTCCACACCAGACAGACAGCATCAACCCAGCGCTTTAAAGTGTGAGAACTGAGGACTACAGAAGTTCACACAAATGTGAAAGTGCCATTTAGAACTGGCGCCTTAGCAGAGGCGAGCCAACATAACAAGATGAAAAGAAAAAAACTAACAAAAAAAAACATGTATCATGCCGGGACTGGAAGGGGACTGGATGCTGTGGGTGGCAGATGAAGGGGTTGGGGAGGCAAGAAACTCAAACAGGAGGACAGGACACAAGGCAATTGAGGGAACAAAATTTATAAGAAATGACCGCACGAGGAGGGGGGCGGTGGCGAGGATTTCTGCACTGGGGAATGGGAGGGTGCAGAGAGGGAATGTTGACTGCTGAAACAGTTGTCCTCCAAGTGAGGTAAAAAAAAATAAGGTTTTTACTTTCTTCATCTTGGCAATGCTGCTCAACTGTCTGTTGGTAATGGCAGGGGCAGCGTGGCGGGTGAGATGGAGAGGCAGGCATTAAATGAAATAAAAAAACGTAAAACGTAGCACAACATGCATGTAAAGTGCAGACATGTTTCAAGTGCTGATTGTGAGAATGGCGTATACTCTGCTGGATGTCAGTGTCACGGCACAGCATGGCGAGCAAAGTAAGAAGTAGCATGCATGTACCGTGGAGACACGTTTCACGCAGTGATTGAAGCGGACCTCTTCTTTGAAGCCAACGCCACTGCTTTTAATCTGCTGCTATACACATCTCGCACCTCCATTGGTGCATATGGGATGCACCCTGCAGATTGAGCCCTTCACTGGCAGGGACAGGCACACACCTCCAGCAAGTTGTATTCTCCCAAGATGTTTCTTGTGCATGCACGCAAGCAAACATAAAAAGCAGTCCAGAAATGGAACATTTAGAGTGTCTCAGAATTCGGGTATTAAGGGGCTCTTGCAGTTTGTGTAGTGTGAGGCTATTGTTGATTATGAGGTGCTAAGCCCTTTTTGGTAGCAAGGCAAGATGTTCTTGGTGGTAGGGCATGGAACCCTTTTCTGTGGTAAGGCATGCAGCCTCTGTCAGTGGTGACGCATTGAGCCCTTGTGGATAGCAGAGCTTAGAGTCCATGTCAGTGGCAGGACACAGACACCTTGTCAATTGTGAGGCTCAGTGACAAAGCAGTGCAGAGAAAAGATCCCCAAAATCACAGAAAGGCAAATGCGGAGATGGGGTCTCCAGAACTGGATGCAGTACTCCAGATGGCGTCTTATCAACTGTCTGCACAGAGGGATAACAACTTCTTGTTTTCTGCTGGTGATGCCTCTCCCTATATATCCCAGTATCCCCCCAGCCCTCCCTACTGCCTTCTCACATTGCTTGCTAACCTTAAGGTCATCTGATATGATTACCCCAAGGTCCCTTTCCATTTTTGTTGTTGTTACTACCTCCACCCCCCCCCATTGTGTAATCTTCCCCTGGGTTGTTGTTTCCCAGGTGCATTATTTTGCATTCCTTTGCACTGAATCCAAGCTGCCATACATTTGACCATTCCTCCAACCTTGCCAAGTCCCTTCTCATCCTTTCCATGCCTCCCTGTGTATCAACCCTGTTGCAGATATTTGTATCATCTGCAAAGAGGCATAATTTTCCTTCCAGTCCCTCTGCAATGTCACTTATAAAGACATTAAAAAGGACTGGACTTAGTACTGAACCCTGCAGTACCCCACTAGTAACCCCTCTTTCTTCAGAGTGGACTCCATTTATAATTACCTTCTGTGTCCTGTTGTCCAGCCAATGTTTTACCCAGGCTACTACCGTGGGACCCACTCCCAGGCTGGGTAATTCAATTATTAATCTTTTGTATGGGACTGTGTCAAATGTCATGCTAAAGTCTAGGTAAGCCATGTCCACAGCCCCTCCCTGGTCTACTACTTTGGTCACCCAGTCAAAGAAATCAATTAGTTTCATCTGACATGACCTTCCCACTGTGAATCCATGCTGCCTTGGGTCCCGTGCCCCACTGGCCTCTAGGTACTCGACAGTTCTTTCCTTCAGAAGTGATTCCATCACTTTTCCTACTACTGAGGTCAAACTGACAGGTCTGTAGTTTTCTGCCTGTCTTGCTCCCACTTTTGTGAAGGAGAATTACATCTGCCTTCCTTCAGTCCTCAGGTATCACACCACCTTCCCATGATTTGTTAAAAATGGTAGTCAGCGGGTTCACTAGTTCTTCCCTTAATTTTTTGAGAATTCTAGGGTGAATTCCATCAGGCCCATTGCTTTGTCCACCTTCAGTTTTAGGAGTTCTTTCCGAACTCTTTCTTCTGTGAAAGGACTGGGATCGAGCCCTCTATCCAGAGTGCTTCTGTTAATTGGATTAGGCACCTCCCCCCTCCTCTTTTGTGAATACTGAGCAGAAGCATTCATTCAGTATCCCTGCTTTTTCACTGTCCCTCCGCCCACCCACCGTCCTTTCTATTCAGCCTCACTATCCCTCCCTTTGTCTTTCTATGCTCCCTGATGTACCTATAAAAGGTTTTATCCCCCTTCTTAACTGAGTTGGCTATCTTTTCCTCACTGGCTTTCAAGGACTCGAGGGGCCTGGTTAACCCTGATGATGCAGCTCCATCATGGGGGTAACCCACACAGTGGAAGGTGTAAGTCCCAGAGAAGATAGGTGACTGGGCTGAGGAAGCAAACAGAAGGGGGAAGGACAGAGACAAGAGGGCATAAAAGCTTGCTTTGAAAGCATCGATGATTGCACAAGTGCTTGAGACCACTTTAGCCTAATGTATTCAGAGTGCTAGCTAATTACTTAACCAAAATGTTTTTGTTTAAGTTGTTTTTGTATTTAAATGTTTACATTTTTGCATTTTTATTAAACGATTATTTGTTGATTTAATGTATTTGTGTTATGATGTATACAGTTCATTGTTCAGAGTGTCTTGTATGGTAGCTATAAATAAAGTTTGATTGGATTGTGTACACAAAAGTTTAAAAAAAACTTAGTGATGTAACATAGAAACATAGAAATGTATTGATTTACTAAAAGTTTTATCCAGGAAGGCACACTAAGCAGCAGCTTATTTCCAGTACTAGCCTGGGAGGTGGAAGGTTAAGATAATGCAATGAATCAAGCAATTAACATCAAAAATATATACAATGAAATTTAGATATAAAAATATACAGCATATTATAGTAGTGTGGTAACGCCACTATAGTTAGGATTGAGTAGGCACGTTAATGTTAAACCCCACATTTTTCACTTTGATATCTTCACAACCGTTCAATGGATTTGCATGAAATTTTGCAAGCACAGTCTTGTAGGGTAAGTCTCTTGACATGCCAAGTTTTGCTCTGGGCAAATGTACAGATTCCAAGATGTGGATAGCAAAAAAAAAAACATTAAAAATAGCTTGTTTTGGCTGTTTTTGTGCCATCATGTAGCATCCAGATGGTATAGAATTTAGGTCTGAATTTGTCAGGGTAGAAAGGGCTTGGTGCAGAAGGATTTCCTTTGCTGCTTTGGTGAAAAAATATTAATCCGTTCCAAAGTTATTAAATTTTAATATGTCAGGTTCTGAGCATGCTCAGTCAGGCTTTCAAAATAATTGTATGAAGATTTTGTGTGGGGAATCCTTTTTTCATGAGGGCAGTAATCTTTTTTGTTTCCCACCATCTTGTTTTCCATTTTTCCCCAAAAAATTAAAATTTGGAAAACCACAAAAATTACATTCTGGAGAGCAACCAACATATGTAGTTTGTTTATTGGGGCCCCCTTTCATTGGATTCTGCACTTAACTGCTGGAGAAATGTCTTTGAAATGTTGTTTTTTTAAGATTATAAATCTTTTTCGTGACTCATGATTTAAAAAAAGATTCTTTTTTTCATATCATGAGTCACGAAAAATATCATTTTTCATGAGGGGAAAATCCTTTTTCTTTTTTTCCAGCATTGTTTCGCTAGTGTCTAGGTGCACCCCACACTGTCCAATCGCTGTCCCCTTAATAACAATATATTTCCTTGGTGTCTAGTGCTGCCGACCACCTACTAACTGCCCTCCTCATATTTTTTTTACTGTTATACACTGTAGAATAGGTAATTTTTGTAGTAAAAAAAGGATCACTATATTTGTGGGTCCTTCCATCCCGCAAAACTAACAATACTGCCAACACTGATATAAGTTATACTCAACCGAGTACAAAAAATTTAAAAACAATTAGACTCCTTAGCCTCCAATGAAGCATTTGCAGTAAAGCAGATCAGTCATTTGTGACTGCTGTGCGGGATCAAGACATTCGGTCAGCTGCTCAGAAAGAAATGGTTAATACTAAAGAAAACAGACCCCCCCCAAAAAAAAAAATACTATAGTTACAGGGAACATCAGCAAACAAAGTGGGTTAAGACAATTAGTATGTGCATCAGCAATTTCAGAGACTTTGAACCCTCAGATGCACTCTTTGTGGCAATCACACAGGTTTTCAAATGATACCATGAACCACTGTGCATGTTGACTTTTCAGTACGGACATAGGCATGTTGATATTTTTAATTGCCATTGGTATAACAGAGTTTAGTTGCTAAGTGATCTGTTTTGCATACCACTCCATAAAGCTGGATTTTAGATACTTCTTAAAAAGGTTGTTCACTAATGGTTGTAGCAGGTCAATGCACAATGGTAGCACAAACATAGATATTATTGCACTGTCTTCTAACTTATTTAACACTGTTGACGTAGTGTGAGCTTAATAAAGATCTAAAATAAGTAGTGAGTGTTGTTCAGCAGGCAATCCGTTTCTGGGGGCAGATAAATTCAATGCATGGGATTAGAACTCGATCAATGTATTTGGGCACTGTAGCCTCATTTGGCCAATGGTTTTCTGAACAAGTGATATTCCAGTCAGGGGAAAATGTGAAGTTTAGATGTCTACTGTTTTTGACCGGGGGGAGGAGGGTTGTAGTGTCCTGAAAGTGCAGCCCATAGTGAGAGAAATCTGCCTCATGTCCCAAGACCAGTCACTTGCTTGTTTCACAATAACCTCCTGATTCTCCATTGGGAACATGGCACCAGGTGGACACTTACTTCATCAGTATTTATTATGAGCTCAGGAGGTTCTGGTTCATTCATGGCTGCTGTTTTAATTCACATTGGGAAAGTTTGTTTTATATCATTGAAATCATCAGGGGATTTACAACCTGCTGTTCATCCTTTCCTTTTGCAGAAGCCAAGCTGGTTTAAAACTTGCCAGGCTCATTGCCATGTGAAAGTGAAGCCACCACCAAATTCAGTCAGTAGTTTGTAGTTGTGAGACTTGACAACCCTATGGCAGCAGCAGTGACCACTCTAACATTCATGACTGCCCCTTTGGATCAAAGACTTTTTAAAATGTAAGTTCTGCCTCAGCACCTTCCACCAACATCATGGGCCCTACATGAGGTTTAGTATGCAGCTCAGATTCTAGCAGTACTGAGTCACTAACAGTTTTAAGTTTCTGGCAATAATCCCACTTGAAGGTTCTGATGGTGCTGTCATTAATGGGTTATTTATACTTTGACTGGCATCATACAATTCGTGGCTGCATATTTGCCTATCTCAAAGCAAGCCTGGGGACAGTATGTAAACATTGTTCAGCTATGCTTTGGGGGTGAAGGGTTTTGTAATTCTCTAACCATGATATCAGTATTTTTTTAGTGAAATCCTCACACAGCTGCTGATCGTTCACCCATGTCGGTGTGACAGGCATGTTGCCGACACCAATTACAATGCAAGCAACATAGCACCTGGTATTACAGCACCAGGCGTTACACCTTCTGGGAGTTACAGTGCCAAAGCACTCTCCCAGGAATCAGTCAGCATTTGCAGGGAGTTTCACACCCTGCACCACCCCCGCACCCCCAAAAGTAAATATAACTTCCTACAGGACAGGAATGCCGTGAAAAGCCTTGAAATTGTGTGGGTGCCTAATACGGTGAGCGTGCAGGGTGACCTAAAATTAAGATCGCCTTGTCACTCACGCTCTTGTTGTGGCACCCACATTACAGTGACATAATGAAGTAGCCATTCTAATGGGATACCGTCAGTGACAGAGTCAGCTGTTTGCTCCTCAAGAACGTAGCAATCCCACTTAATGGATTTTCCTCTCTGAAGCCACTGCACTACTGATATGATTGTCAGCTGTGCAGCAAATTTCGCTGCTGCCATTGACAGAGAGAGTGATACTAATTGACCACTACTTATGCAGACTTGGGAGTGACCAGGCGTGCTCATCAATGTAATCAGAACAGCTGAGCTGTGATCATCTGAGAGCTGTCATCTGGTAAGTGCAAATTTAAAAGTATGCTTCAACACTACTAGAAGCGGGACCACAAAATATAGCTTATGCATGGGCTGTGTGTAAAATCTCAAGTTAACACACCACACATTTTTTATTTTATATAATTGCTGGGAAGCGTTTTCTCACCACAGCAAGTATATAAAATATAATAGCCGAGGTTCAGTCGGGATATGGCGCACTGTCCAAGGTCTGCGCTCGAGTGGCCACTGAAACCTTTTCTTTTTCTTTTATTTTTAAAATATTTCTCCAAGGATTATATGTTTACTTCATGGAAGAAAACTCAGCTGCTGAGAGGGAATTTTTGTTTTAATTCACTTACCCGGCGTGTGACAGTTGCGACGAGGTATCTGTGCTTGTGTGAGAGGAGAGTGGCAGCATGTGCAAGTGTGGAGTGAGGGAAACCCAGCATATGTTTGCTGTTATAACCCGCATGTTATAACGGCGAATTATAACAGGGTTTCCCTATGGAGAAAATGCTCCCCATTTACTATACTGTAGTAATATAGTTTCATTGAAGGCAACATTCTCTTTATTTTTGTTTTTTACTTATGTATCATGGTCTAGTACTTAAGAGGAAAACTGCTATAGGATTGAGGTGAAAGATTAGTAAGAAAAAAAACATGTTACCTTGCATTTCAAATCAATACAAGGACTGTCTCTTAATTGAAATGTGTTCAAAACTTTAAACCTTCCAGGTTGCCTTTTTTTTTGGTGGGGGGTGGTAGATTTCACCTGAAAACACCCACATGCAATTCAAATGTATATGCTTTTATAAACTTTAGGAATGAATTTGAGCAGTTCAGGTCTGCCTCTGCCTATGTAACTATTTTTCCTATCTTTTCTCTTTATTTATAAAGTATTATTGCCTACTTTCTTCATCCTGTTTTTTTCCACCACGTTTAAGATATGGAATGTTTATCATGGAATGTTTACCATGGAATATGGGAGTCAAAATTCTGCTTAGTTACACTGGCAGAATGTTTCTTTCCTAACATACTGTACACACACACAAAACAAAGGCCTCTTTTAGAGCCATAGACTCAATTATCTCACTGTCAGGGCAAGAAGAAGAGATTTCCCAGATGAGCAGGTGAAGACAGAAGGGGAATTTTTCATTATCAGCAAAGAAACACTTGTAATGAAAACTATAAACAATACTCAAAGGTGAGTTGTAAAGAATCACTGTAACCCACTCCTGTCCCTTCATACTTTGCTGCTGCAGGAGTCTGGGGCTGCAGTGGTCATAATTTTTAATCCTCAGGTTTTTTGATATAAATTGCTGAAACATTTGGCCGAATGCAGAAGCACCGCATGGTTCCTGATTGAGCGGGCGCAAGGAGTCATGGGTATTACACTCATTTATTGATGTTGCTACCACCACTGCTCTTATTATAGTAGCAGTGGTGGTCCTGTATTATGTTTATTTTATGGCATCTAAGGGGTCTTGATACCTATAATGTTACTTACAGCAACAGCCTGTCCAGGTGTTGCTGAAGTAACATTATAGGTATCAAGACCCCAGAGCCCATAAAATAAATATAATAAAGGACCACCACTGCTGCTATAATAAGAGCAGTGGTAGTAATGCCATCACTAAATGGATGTATTACCTATGATTCCCTTGCGCCCACTCAATCAGAAACCACAAGGCACTTCTGCAATAGGCCAAACGTTTCAGCAATTTATATTAAAAAAAACGAGGATAAAAAATTATGACCATTGCAGCCCTGGATTCCAGCAGCAGCATTGTAAGGTATGTGGGGATGGGAGCGGGCTGCAGTAGTTCTTTACAGTTCACCTTTAGTGTTTCTAAAGTGTTTATATGTGTAAGGAGAGTATGATATTCAATGAAACAACATTTAATTAATTTGTTATATTTTTTATTTAAGGTAGTGTTATTTTTTGGGCCCAGTTGAAAGTTTTCACAGTGTAAAGGTAGCAGCCATGTTTGTGATGGAAGATCAGTTGTGTTTGTTGTGAGATTGATGAAAGATAATTCTGGTTGTTGGAGAACTGATTTGCTCATTGTGTGATGTGGTTTAGGACCAGGATGACTGTGCATTTATAGAGATTTAATGTACAGTCAGCTGACATCTCTCAATGAGATTTCTAGATTTCTAGATTTTTTTCTTGCCATTTTATAAATATATATGTGATATATACATATATACATTATACTGGCACGGTTTCAACAGTATCATGAGGGTGAAATGACAGTTCTATGGAAAAGTCCAAACTTTGAGCATTAATAACTTCAGAGCCCTCTAATGGATTTGCATGACATTTGGCATGCATAATTGCTAGGGGTACATCTCTTGCTTTGCTATGTGACTCCGTCAAGTGGTTTTGGGGATATAAAGTGTTGAAAAAACAGAAAAATCTGGATTTTTTTAACATTTCTTTGATCATCTGTATGTCAGAAAGTGCTTTGTGCTGTGGGATGAAATGTTCAGGGTAGAAAGCCTTTGTGTCACAGATGTGCCTTTTGAAGATTTGGTGAAAAAATATTAATCCATTCAAAAGTTATGAAAGTTTTTAATTTCCCATTATTTCCTATTGGAAAAGTTAAGTGTTTAGCATGACACCAAGATTTTCACATATATTTCCAACATGCAAAAGCAAGACTTTTGCACACACACTAGATTTTTGCACGCTTTGAAGGCTAATAACTTTGAAGCCATTTAATAGATTTGCATCATATGTGGCATGCATACTCTCTTAGAAAAGGTCTCTTCACCTGACAGGTTTAGTGGGAATTAGAGTAGTGGTTTCTGAGATATAAAGTGTTGAAAAACAGAAAATCATCAGTATACTTGGGGGTGAAAGTGCATGTCTATGTTACAGTTCACTTTGAAGGTTAATAACTTTGGTGCGGTTATAGAGAATAACCGATAGGTATGAGTCTATTACCAGGGAGTAATAGCATCAAGAGGTTCTGGACACATTAATCTTGAGAGCGACGCTCAAGAGGTTCTAATGTGTCCAGAGCCTCGAGATGCCAGTAATCCCTGGTAATGGACACACAAACCTATCGGTTATTTTTTTTAATATATGGATGCAACGTTTGTTTGTAATGGGCGGTTGACCATTTCAGTGGAGAACTGACTTTGGACTGGTCGACCACCACACTGTCCTGCACTATGCGTTGAGCTGCCTGCTCGCTCATGACGGTTCCTGCCCCCTACCCGTTTTTTTTTAATAATTCAGATCCTACCTGCTCTTCATGACCGGAACGGCAAGATCAACCAGATATTTTCCCTTGCTGTAGGAAAAAAATAGAACAAAAATGGAGATGCGTGATGACCGAATTCACTCTCGGTAAGCAAGAGAAGAGCCGCCATATTCTTTAAACTGTTCTGCCCACCCACACAGGAAAAGTAACCAATGAGGAGGCATGCTTAGGATGTGTGGGCCAGAAGGTATCTTTTCGGGCACTTGCAATGATACTATTATCACCACAAAGCTATGCTATTAAAAGTGATTGACAGTACTTTTAAAAGTGATTGACAACACCATTATCACTGAACCTTTGAGGGTATTACCGGATTCTTATTTGTATGCTTTATGGACCTATTAAATTGAAGATCCATATATTAAAAAGTACTGTATTACATGAAATTCAGTATACATATTCACTAGGTATAGAGCTCTTAACCTGCCTATTTGGTGGGAATCTGTTGAGTGGTTTGTGAGATATGAAGTGTTGAAAAAACACAAAAGTCATCAGTATAAGGCTAGATTTTTGGAAATATGCTAGATTTCTGCACACTTTGAGGATTAATTACTTTGGAACCATTTAATGTATTTACATGATATTTGGCATGCAGAATCTCTAGGTAAAGATCTCTTGATCTGCAAACTCTAGTGGGCATCAAATAAGCAGTTTCAGAGATATAAAGTGTTGAAAAAAGGAAAAATCATCAGTATAGCTGGGGTGAAAGTGCACATCTATGTTACAGTACACTTTGAAGAGAAATAAGTTTGGAGTGGTTAAAAAGAATTACATAAAATTTAGCAGGCTTATTTTCTAGGGATAGTGCTCCAGATCCGCCAAATTTGGTGTGAATCTGTTGAGTGGTTTTGGAGATATAAAGTGTTAAAAACACAAAAATCATCAGTATAAGGGTGAGATGCAAAATTTTCACAAATGTGGGGGGTACTTGTACAAAAATTTTAATTTTGGAAGCATTTTGAATTTTCCAAAGAATACATATTTGTATTGATATCTAGGCATTGTGCGAAAATATGTACTTCTCAAAAGCCGTTTTCGATCAAAAGTAAAATTTTTGAACATGTGGGTACACGTGTGAAAATTTTACTTTTGGAAGCATTTTTCATTTTTGAAAGAATGCATATCTGTACGGATATCTGGTCATGGTGTGAAAATATGTACTTTGCAAGAGCTTTTTTCGAACAAAAGTAAAATCTTCAGACATGTGGGTACATGTGCGAAAATGTTACTTTCAGAAGCATTTAGAATTTTCAAAAGAATACATATTTGCAATAATATCTGGTCATGGTGCAAAAATATGTACTTTGCAAGAGCCTTTTTGAACAAAAGTAACATTTTTGGACATGTGGGTACATGTGCAAAAATTTTTCTTACAGAAGCATTTTGAATTTTCGAAAGAATACATATTTGTACGGATGTCTGGGCATGGTGCAAAAATGTGTACTTCAGAAGCGCTGTTTTTGAACGTGAAGCCATTGTGAAGGTACAACAATATGTCTTTTGAAAATGTGCATAAATGTATGCAACTTTTACTTTCGCAAAGGTGCAACAATATGTCTTTCGCGAATATCGCTTTCTGTGTCGTACGAAAGTATTATTTTCGCAAAGTAGACAATGTGCAGAAATGTGGCTTTCGCAACTGTTCTAGTTGCAAATTGGAGACATAATTACAAAGTACAGCCCTTCACTACACAGCCTCAGAGTCTCAGTGGATTGGATGGGTGTACTGGAGGCAACAGAGTTCAGGGTTCGATTACAGTGAAAGTCATTTTTTTTTTTCATTTTTCAGTCAGGATTTTTATGATTACATCAGCAGTGGGATTTTTTTCATAGCTGCACGGTTGCTGAGATATTGGCAGATTAGTGTTACAAGGGTTCCTTTTAAGCCCTATAGGGCTGCTGTATGGCTCTGTAGTTATGTATAAGTGGGAGCATGGGCCCTCCCACAGACGCAAATCATTATGCACAAATGGGCAGCTTGGTGGGAGCGGGCCCAAAGCCCAATGCGGCCCACCAACACATACCATTTATTACTTATATTACACTTTTTCAAAAAGTAAGGAAATTCTTTGCAAAATACTTTGTTAATGCATCAGTTAGAGTTGTTTCCATAAGAACAAAATTGTGCAAATTCAGTGTTAGGGTTACCAACCCTAACACCCCCTACTATATACCCCACTGCCCTCCACACAACAACAGGCATTGGGGTGTTCTTTGGGGCCATCACACCTAACTCTCACCCCATTCTCCTATACCACAACACCTCAGCTTACTTACAAATGGAATGGGGTGAGAGTTAGGCTGATGACCCCAACGAACACACCAACACCTGTTGTTGTGTGGAGGGTGGTGGGGGGTAGTCTAGGAGGCATTAGGGTTGGTAACCCTAATGTTAAATTTCCACACTTTTGTTGCTGTGGCTACAACCCTAACTGATGCATTAACGAAGTGTTTTGCAAAGAATATCTATCTATCTATCTATCTATCTATCTATCTATCTATCTATCTCTATCTATCTATATACTTATGAAATACAAAATCACACATACTCCAGTATTGCAAAGCATCATGGGCTGTATATAAAAGTTACCATGACAAATTAAAAAGACAAAGAACCTCAGCACAAAAGCAGTGAGGCAAGGGTCACCCAAAAGGTTTCCAAGAAATACAAAATCACACATACCTTAATAATGCCAATAACTGTGGGATATATCTATCTATCTATCTCTCTTTATATATATATATATATATATATATATATATATATATATATATATATATATATATATATATATATATATATATATATATATATATATATATATATTATTGCTGCAGGGTATCAGGATCTAGGTCTCCTGGGGAATCTGCATGCCAGCCTGCATGGAGGAGAGCATGTTGCTTGCCAGACCAGGTCTGGGGGTGCAGGTGCCGGTGGCCAGATGACTAGCCACCACTCCACAGATGGAGAAGGACTGCCATGATAAAAAAAAAGACTGAATAATTCCAAAGTTATGTGCATACGTAGAATTTATTCAACAGACATATGAAACTTGGGAATTTTTTGACCAAATTTTCAACATGAACTTTTCAGAACCTCACCCCATGAACATTGGCACTGTCATTTTGTTAATCTGTTCCAAAACATGATTTCATGCAGCATACACATCATTCTGTGCCATGGTAAAGAAAACACATTTTGTGCAGGATGTGAAAAATGACAGCTGTCCTGTTCATAGGTGGTGTGGAAAAATGGCAATGTTGAAAATTTGAAGTCAAAATATAAAAAATTTACAAAGTTACAAGCGTGCGTAGAAACATTTCAATGACCATGCGTGACTTTGTTGGGTTTTTTTTGAATTTTTGCACCAAGTTTTCATCATGGGCTTTTTGGGATGCCACCTCATGAATACTGGCACTGCAGTTTCATTACTTGGTCTCAAAAGGTGATTCTGTACACCCACCATGAAATCATCTTTCAGGACTGAGTAGCAAAATGACAGTGCCAGTGTTCATGAGGTGGGGTCCCAAAAAGCCCATGTTGAAAATCTGGTGCAAAAAATTCCAAAAAAGGGTGCGACATCAGCATAAGTTCAAATTGCCATTGACAGCCATTATATGGAACTTACCTTGATTCTTCAGTTCACAGTTCAGTTTTGAAGATTGCAGACTTGTCCTGGTCAGCAGAAGATGGCATCCAATGTTCTCCAATGATAAGTATAGGGCGTGGGGGGTGTGGGGAGGTGGGTTGCTCAGTGGGAAGGTCAGGATAGGGGAGATGACAAGGGACCATTTTCTTCTTTTCAAGTTTAAAATAAGGCAGCGGGGGACTGTTTTCTCTTTTTTACAGGAACAGCAATATTTCGAGACACTGGGGGTGGGCTCTCCAGTGTCTCAACATACATAACTGGGGACACTGGGAGTGAGCTAACCAGTGTCCCACATTGTCAGAGGGGGTAGTGCCAACACAGGGAATGGGCACCCCAATCTTGAAAAACAAGTAATGAAAATTAAATATTTTGGTACACTGGGAGTGGGCTCCACAGTGTACCACTTTAGTGGGGTGTGGATCTCTACTGCCAATGTAGGCATTGGGCACCCCAATGTCGGCAGATGCATGTTCTAAAAAATAAATATTTTGGAACACTGGGAGTGGGCTACCCAGTGTCCCACAGTGGCAGGGGGTGATATTTCTACTGCAGATACAGGGTTGGGCACCCTGATGTCAGCAGAAAATTTTTTATTAAATTAAACATGTCTTGGTCCCCTTAGAGGCAGTAAAAGAAAAAAAAACTCATTTTATTAGGTAAACACCAACAACTGTTTACCTAAACTGGGGCAGAGGAACACAATTGTGACATTATTTGGGCCAAAAAATGGCTAGAAAATGTTTTGGGCTTTTGTCCTGGGAGCAATGGAAGTATTGCCACAGATTGCATCAATGTTCATGAAACAGTGTTGCAATTTGCATGCAACTGTGTCACTGGTTGTGCAAAAACTGCCACAATTTACTGCACTTTCGCAAAAGAAGTGCTGCAAATTGCAGCACTGCCAACAGCCGAAACCATGAAACATATTTCCAGCCAGCATTTTAGAAAAATAATATCAGGATCGTGTTCTTCAGACCCTGATTGAGTAAACACAACTGTTGGTGTTTACCAAGGGGCAGTATTTTTTTAACTGAATTTGAAATGGAAGACTAGGTTTGCTGGCAAAGGCACCCACCTTCACCCGAGCTATTTTCTTCTAGGTTTGATTGTAAGGACAGGGCAATTAAAAAGATTAAGGGTTCTTTGGGCTAAGCAGATTTACTGTGTGTTACTATTTTCTTTTGTGCTCACAGCTTTTGTTACTATTTTTTGCTTATATTTTACTGTTTTATTGTTCTCTGATTCAAATTGCTGTTGCAGGGTATACTTTCTGCTGCACTGTTACAGGGTGTGCCTACAGGTTTGTTACTATTTTGTGCTTACAGATTACTTCTGTAATCTTCTCTGATTCAGACTGTGTTTTGCAAAGTGTATCTTCTGTTAAGTGTTCTGCAGGTTGTGATTATAGGTTTTATTACTCTTTTACTGCTTTATTTTTCTCTGTAGCAAAGTGTTTTTTGCAGGGTATGTTGTCTGTGAAATTGTTACAGGTAGTGCTTACAGATTTTGTGCCTTTTTATCTATCATTAGGCTAAGCAAAATGACTGCTGCTATTTTATTTTATTTTCTGCTGCAAGGTTTTTGTTTTGGCCTCAAAGGTGTTGCAGTTGCTTTCTCACATTGAATGAGCTAATTGCTTTCCTCCCACAGCTCTTCCAGGGGATTAGGAGTGTAACTGCGGGGTGGAGCTGACAAAGTTTTAGTAATTTCCAACAGAGGGAAGAGTTAAAAGGTCAGGTTAGTTGATATTTTTGAGGTGGAAGACTAGGTTTACTGGGAAATGTACCTAGCTTCACCTGAGCTCTTTTCTTCTAGGTTTGCTTGTAAGGACAGAGCAATGAACAACATTATCAGAGCAAGTAAAAAGATTAAGGTTTCTTTTGACTGGGCAGATTTACTGTGTGTTGCTATTTTCTTTTGTGCTCACAGGTTTTGTTACTGTATTTTGCTTACATTTTATTGCTTTATTGTTCTCAGATTCAAATTGCTGTTGCAGGGTATACTTTCTGCTGCATTATTACAGGGTGTGCCTACAGGTTTGTTACAGTTTTGTGCTTACAGATTACTGCTGCAAACTTCTCTGATTCAAACTGTTTTCTGCAAGGTATATTTTCTGTTACTGCTTTATTTTTCTCTGTTGCAAAGTGTTTTTTGCATGGTATATCTTCTGTGAAATTATTACAAGTGGTGCTTACAGGTTGTACAGTTTTATCTATTATTAGGCTAAGCTTTCAGGGCTACTGCATTTGTTATTGGTTGATTGTTTCTGCTCTTACCTCCTTGTTTCTTTCATCCGTGGTTCTTCTTTTTCAGCAGAGGAAGGGCCCAACCACCCACAAAAATCCCAAACCACCTCATACTATACTTTTTTTTTATAGAGTAGTACAGTTGTGACATTTTCTGTAGCAAAGCAGGAAGTGGAGGATCAGAGGGGTATCCACACAGTGACCTCACTTACAGGGGCACAATTAATTTAACTTGTTATAAAAAAGTATAGAAAAACAAACAAAAAAATATTTTGCTTTCATTTTCCTTCTAATTACTCGGACCAGGTTATAAACTTAGCAACTCAACTGGAATTTATAACCTGCCCGTGGACTTACCCAGATCATTAATGAAATTACCCACCCAAACACCCAAAACCCAGAGCGTAGCTCCTTTCTTGACCTAATCCTTGTAAGCAAGCCTCACCTCTTCCACTCAGGTGTATTCTTTAATGACATCAGCAACCACTGTGCCGTTGCATGCGTAAGGTAGACAAAACTCCAAACCACCTTTTCCTCTAAATACATCCATAAGAGATGTAAACAGAACTTCTGCCCAGATGCTTTTCTCTATGATCTCCAGTATGCTAACTGGAAAAAATTTTAGCTCGCATCTTCTGTGGAAGAGGCACATGAGGTACTCCATGAAATACTCACTGAAACCCTAGACCTCCATGCCCCAGTTACCAAAAGCAGAACCAAAATAAAATCCTGTCCCTGGTTCATGGATAACCTAAAGACTGCCTTATAGCATAGGGATGCTTTTTGGAAAACAGCCAGAAAATCTAAATTGGCCACAGACTGGTCTGCTTTCCAAACTGCAAGGAATTTCTGCATGAAAACTATCAGAGCTGCGGAGTCTAGTTATTTCCGCTCTGAACTTAATGTGTCCACTAACTCTGCCACTAAGTTTTGGAAAACTATAAGGGAGGTAGAAGGCCATAACCACACTGGCACACTTACCCACAAATTCTGACTGGTGGTACCCACACTACAGATAAAAATGAGATCTTTGGCCTCCTTAACAATTACTTTGCCACAGCAGGGATGGCTTTTGATACCTCCCCAACAAATACCATCAGGGCACAGTTCCTTAGTCAGTCATCTGATTGTCATGATCTGGAATCTATTGACCCTTACCACTCTTTCTCCTTCTGTCCAGTCACCGTCAAACAGGTTGAGGATCTCCTTCTTCAACTTGCTACTAAGAAAAGTGCGGGCATGGATATGATTGAGCCTTTCTTCCCAAAGTTGGCCTACTATATATTTTGTCTCCCCCATTACCCACCTTTTCAATTTGTCTGTCAGTCAGGGCTCCCTCTCCAAGGTCTGGAAGACAGACCATGTCATCCCTCTATTCAAATCAGGGAACCCTTGCAACCTAAATAATTATCACCCAATCTCCTTGCTCCTGGCCTTGTTAAAACTATTGGAGAAGGTAGTAAATGAACAGCTCAGATCTCATTTGGAAAGTTTTAATCTACTAAACCCAATTCAATCCAGTTTCCATCCCATGCATAGTACTTCCACTGCCCTTGTTAAGGTTATAAATGACTGGCAGTCCACACTTGATAACAAACAATACATATGTGCCTTGTTTCTGGACCTTAGTAAGACTTTCAACATCATGGACCACAATTTGCTCCTGGTGACCCTGAAGAAAGTTGGGGTGAACAGCCTGGCCATAAGTAGGTTCACAAACTATATTGTGGACAGAGAGCAACAAGTCAAAGCTGAAGGAGACCTGTCACCAAAAAAAAATACTCCTTAGAGGAGTCCCCCAAGGATTCACACTTGGTCCACTTCTCTTTACCATTTATATTAGTCAAAATGACACTGGCCTAAAGTCATCTAATATCCATCTCTTCACTGATGATACAGCACTATACATTGATAGATCAACTCCAGATCAAGCCATTTTGGACCTCCAGAATGATTTTGACATCCTCAAAAAAAATCTACTCAACTTGAAACTCCTGCTCAATGCTAAAAAATGAAGGCCATGATTTTCTTTCTACTGGCCCCTCATCTCAAAAAAAAAAAACACATAAGGTTCCTCACATAAGCACCCCTTTTTGGAGAAGCCCTGGAGTTCATGGAACAATTCAAACACCTGGGGGTCTGGATTGACTACAAATTGTCCTTCATTGATCACATTTAAGAACTCACTAAGAAACTGCATCAAAGGCTCGGTATTTTCTTCAGGATCAAGCACTCACTAACCCAGGAGGCTAGAAAACTCCTAGTCCAAGCTATCTTCTTGCCTCTCCTAGACTATGCAGACTTCCTAGATGGCCATAGTACTAGTACAGCTCTCTGCAAACTTGATAACCTATGCAACAGTGCCCTTAGGTTCAATTCAGATGCCCCTTATAACACGCACCACTGCATCCTCTATTCTTCTGTAGGCTGGAGCTCCCTTAGCTTCAGAAGGCAGAAGAATGCTATTCTATGGACATATAAGGCAATCACTCATAAATTACCTCAGTACCTCACAAGCTGCCTAACTCCCTGTGGTATCCCGGGAGGTGGGGGCATGGGGAAGGGCGCCATCCATAACGGCGATGCCTTCCTGGCACAATCCCTCATGGCGATGGGAGGGTAGGGTGACCGGATGAGGGGTGAGTGAACTGGGTGACAGGATGTCACTATGTGTACATATGTGTAGGGGGGAGAGAGCACAGTGTGCATGGGCTGGGACAGGGGAGATGAGCTATAAGGGGTGGCACTGTGGTGGATTGCCGAGCTGCATCATGGCATCGGGGGTTAGCTTGTGGTTGGGGTGGGTGAGGTACTGGGTTGTGGTCTGGACGCTGGTGTGATTTTATTGAACCTGGCCTGAACCTTTATTTTTTAATGCTTTCATCCCCCCAACATGCACCCCCCCTGGAGTTGAGAAATCTTTAGTAGGGGGTGCAGGACACGAAGCCCCCCCATGAGGGGGGTGTGGGTGGTACATTCCCCACAGAAAGCATTAAAATACATGTTCCAGTACCGTTGTCTTGTGCACTGAGGGTGTCAGAGTGCTGAAAATATTTTCAATACTCTGGCAGTGCGATAATGGTGATCACCTTTAGGCTTTAGTCATTATCACATAGAACCACTCCCTGCACCCCTAGTGCCTATTCTCTCAGAAGTCTTACCATATTATCTCTGGCTATCCCTAAAGTTAAAACACACTTTGGTAGAGCCTCTATAAGCTTCACTCTTCCTAAGCTCTGGAATAAGATCCAGAAAACCTTAAGGCTCGCTTCCCCTGTTACATTCTCCCTCTTCAAATCCTTGTTCCTGAGGACCTTTCTGAGGTCTGTCATTGCTTCAAGTCAAGGTCTTAATATTACAATTTGTTACAGCTTTAAATTCTAGACTTAAACCTCTACCATTGCCTGAGGCGTCATTTGAGTCCTCCCTTCTGTCATTGTACAAATCAAGGTCCCAGCATCACGATCTGTCTTTGTATTCAAATATTGGACTTAAACCCCAACCATTGCCTGTGGCATTGTGTTTCTCCCTTAGAACAGTCCTTTCTATCTAGTCCATCATGTCCAACCCTCTCCTATCTCTTCTGACCTTCCCTTCCCTCCCCACTCCCTATACCCCCTTCCCCTTCCCACCCCACTTGCCAGGCCATGCCTACAGTACTTATCAGAGGATTCTTACATCTCAATCTTCTTTGCACTTTGATGCTAGAGGAACTGCCATTCCTGCTCAGTATGACTCCTCCAATGATGTTTACTGTATAAACTTTAGCTCATTACCTTACATCCATATATCTGTATCTATGCAATTGTATTTAAATGGCACTACCTCCTGTTGAACCTATTGCTATGTTCTGGTGGAAGTATCTTGTTACATGTGATGGTTATATGTTATTATGTTGTTATTATTACTATGTAATTGTTATGTATGTTCACTCAACCTGTTATGTCTTAACCCTGTTGGCAATTGTTTTGCACCAGGTCCATCTTGTAAATGAGCTTGTCTCAATGATGTTCCACATGGCAAAATAAAGCTTTTGATTGATTGATTGATGAACTGCAGGAACTGCAGGACATTTCTCAAAAGGGCAGTGATACAGGATTTAATACACTGTCCTACATGCTGGACCATCGGAGATCTAAAGGCGCAGCATGGGTAGAGATTGCACACCTCAAATTGCATATTCAGGAGGAACTATATTACAAGAACTGCCCACCATTTCCCCAACATCCAACTGAAGCACCTCGGCTGCAGAGGGTAGTTGGTCTAGGAGGTTGGCAGGTGGTTAGGAGGGGCAAATCAGGTGCCCCATTACTCAATGCTCACCAATGTATAACCCCCACAAACCATATAAAATTACAAACAGATATCTGCCTCTATCTCCAAAATCAAATAAAGTGGCATAGGACACTACAGAGCAGGAGCTAGTGCTACAGAACTTGCCCAAAACAGGGACCAAAACAAAAAAAGCAAAAAGGAAATCCAAACCACTTCTGATCATAGGAGACTCCATGATTCAGGGAGCTGATACCTACCTCCAGCTGGTGGTAATGGTCAGATGTCTCCCAGGTACATCAGTGTGGAGAGACACTGACTGCATTGCTAAAACTGTGCAGGAAGCAGGAGAAAACATCGACATCTTGGTACACATAGGGACTAATGATCTCACCAGTCGGTCAGTTGTGGAGACCAAGGAACACCTGACCAGGCTGGGAGACAAATGGCCATCCATTTCATCCAGCATCTCCTTCTCTGAGATCCTGCCAGTCTGGGAGAGGGGGGACAGATAGACGGAAGGTCAAAGAAGGGAAGATTGGGGAGCTAAACATGTGGTTCAAGGGCTAGTGCCAGGAAAAAGGACACACATTTGTAGGTAACTGGAAGGGAAAGGATCAGATTTGTTACAGTACAGTAGCTTCTTGTTGCTTTTACATTGTTTCTTGTGGATTTTACTTGGTAGAAGGTTATTTCTTTTCTTTCTTACTACTTCTAAGGGGCTAGCAGGGTATTGTTTTGGGGCTGTTGGAATTCTGAAAACTGTTTTGGTGGCTATAAGTGGACTCATTTGTTTATTTCACTGTGTAGCAGGTTGCATTTGTAGAGGCCTATTTCTTCTGATTTAACACCTTTTTGGTGTGATTTAACTGAGGCTGTTTCTTTGAATCAGAGACCTATATCTTCTAATTTCAAGCCTATTTTGATGTGTTATTGGCGAAGTTGTTTGAATTGTAGACCTGTTTCTTTTGCTAGCAAACCTATTTTGGGGGCTTTGAGTAGAATTGTGATCCATTTTTGCTGGTTTCACTAGCTGCAAAGGTAAGTGCATAGTGGGGGAAGGGTGCTAATGGTCTGACCAGGGGCCTCAGCTACCTGATTGTTTCTGGAAGACTTGAGTTGGTTCCACCCCCCCAACCCCTCACCCCAACCACCCCTGGTCCATGATTTCCTTTATACCAGGATTTCTGACATCACTTCCTCAAATGGGCAAAGGATATGCACCTGTCATAGCAGAAGCAGACATCCAGGAAAGGAACAGCAGTGAATAAAGAGGTCACTATCTCAGTGGAAGGGAAGTAACTGCAAATCTAGGAGCTTTCATTGTTAATTCTTTCCATTGCTATTGCATTGTGGAAAGGAGGAGTAGGAGTTTGAAGAGGGTTGTGCAATAGCTACTTAAAGTCTCTTTTTGAGTTTGGATAGGAAGGTTAGGAATATAAAAAGCAGTTGTTCAATCTATCTAAATGTGTACAACAAAGGGAGTAAGGGAAATTAAGAAAAGAATGTTTTACACTGATAGAGGGGAGACTTGGGGGAGCATTTGGTATCCTGCATCTGGAAGGGTGGGGGGTCGCTGGTGGACAATGACAGCAATGGGTAGGGTGGTAGGCTGCAACAACTGCAGTGCACCAGTCTTTCTAAAAATTGCCTGGAGTGTGGGAGGATGTTTAGTGTGCAACCACATAGAGAAACTCAGAAAGGAGATTGAGGGTCTGCAGGAGGAACTAAGACAGGCAAAGGCAGACTGGGGTGGGTTTAGCCCAATACTGGAGGGAGGAAGAATGGGAGATGAGGAAGGGTGATTTAAGCCAACAGTGGTGTCGAGAGGGTCAGAAGAAGGGAAGCAGGTACAAGGGGGCCCAGGCCAGGAAGAATGATTGCCGGGGAAATCAGGTCAGGAGACAAAAGACAAATGGAAGGAGGAGATAGGGACTTGTGAAGGGAGGCGAAGAAGTGGCAAAAGTCATCGAGTGGAAAGGAGAGAACATGTTACTATGAAGAGAGAGGGAGCGGGCATTTGTGAAGGGTCTTCAGAAAATAGTTTTGCACTGCTAGAGAAGAAGAAGGTGGAGGAGGGAAATTATGAAATTAGAGGAATAATTGATAAATGCCTGGACCAAACCGGAGCAGGGGCAAGTTCTGCTGGGAGAATTGCAACAGGGACAAAAGGGGGAAATAATGTGTAGGAGGAAAAAGAGAAGCTGGAAATGAGAGGGAGATGAATGAAAGCAAGCAGGAGTAGAGTGGTGGAATCTTAGTACTGGGGACTCAATACTAAGAGGAGTCAGGTGGGGTAGCAAGGGGGAGAGGCATAGTCACATTTGGGTGGAGACCATGCCAGGAATGACAGCGGAAAGGGTGGGACAATCTGTTCTGAAATATGCTAGAAGGGGTAGGGATAAGCCTCATTTAATTATACATCTTGGGATGAACGACCTGGCTGACAAGACAGTAGCTATAGTCCAGAGGAGGTTTGAGGAACTAGGACAATTATGTGAGGGGGCAGGAAGATCAGTAACCTTTTTGGAGATATTTCCAGTGCCCAAGGCAAGCACAACAAGAAAACTGAGAATAGAGGAATTTAGTGGATGGCTAAGAACCTGGTGTTGTGCTAAAGGGTATGGGCTGTTGGCGGGGTGGGGAGGGACCTGGGATGACAGTAGTCTCTATGCCAAGGACAGACTACACTTGAGTTAGGAGGGAAAGAAAGTGTTGAAACAGAGGATGGAGGAGTACATAGAGGAAGTAGGGAATTTAAACTAGGAGTTGGGGGTGGCAATTGGGCAAGAGACATGCAGAGACCGCAGATTTGGAAACCATATGAGCTTACCCCCCATAACAGTGACAAAGGACAAAGGGCAAGTACTATTGGTGATGCTAGAAAAGAAGGCAGGTTGGAGGTGGAAGGGTGGAAGGTGGTTACCCTTAATGCTAGGAGCCTTGGGAGGAAAATTGCAGAGTTACAGGTGCTCATGGCAGAGGGAGAGGTGGACATTGCAGCCATCACAGAAACATGGGCTACCCAATACAATGTCTGGGACCTGTCTGTACCAGGGTACAGGTTATTTCATAGGAACAGGGTGATTGAGAAAGGAGGGGGTGTGGCACTATATGTGAAGGAAGGACTGAAGTGTGTAAGGGAGGAAGGGGAGGAGGTAGTACATAGTCACTTTGGATGCAAATCCAGGATTCCAAGAATAGGAGTCTTAGAAAGGGAGTGGTGTACAAGCTGCTATCTCAAACGGAGGAGTTAGACAGGGAACTAGCGGGACAGATCAGGAGGACCTGAAAAAAGGGTAGTGTGGTGACTGTGGGGGACTTCAACATGCCAAGAGTGGACTGGAGTACCCCAACAACCAGGAACAGAAGGGAGCAGGTACTGCTGGATGCCTTCCAGGACAACTTCCTGCTGCAAATGGTCAGTGAACCAACCAGGTTAGGGAATGCCCTTGACCTTGTGCTGGCAAATGGGGACTTTGTGAGAGAACTTACAGTGGAGGAACTGCTGTCAGGGAGTGACCACCACTCAGTATGGCTCACGTTGGATATGGGAAAGGAAGGAGTGGAATCTGGCACAAGTGTGCTGGACTTCAGGAGGGCCAACTTTGGGAGGATGGGGGAAGTGGTAAAAGGGTACCTGGCCAGAATTCAGTCTAGTATGGACACTAACCAGAGGTGGGAACTCATAAAGCTGGGGATAGTGGAGGCAACCAAAACCTGCCGCAAGGCCCAGAGCAAGAAGGCTAGGGCTAAGAAACCGAGCTGGTTAAGCAAGGAGGTCATGGAAAAGGTAAGGAGGAAAAGAGCTGCCTTTAGGAAGTACAAGAAAACAGGGAGAGAGGAGGACAGGGAGAAGTACTTGACAGAATCGAAGGAGCTGATAAGGGCAGTAAGGGGAGCCAAGGTATCTATGGAACTCAGGCTGGCACAAGGCATTAAGAAGGGGGAGAAGGACTTCTTTAGGTACATCAGGGAGAAAAGGAGCTGTAAGGACCACATAGTAAGGATTAGGAAAGAGGATGCTGGGTGGAAGCAGGGTGCGATAAGGCAGAAGCACTAAATGAGTACTTCTGTTCAGTATTTACTAAAGAGAAGAGGGGGTGACACCCAAGGGGGGAGAAATTGAAGAAACAGGGGGGAGGGGGTGACAGATGGGGAAATCATGGAGGGCAGAGTTTGTGAGGGTTTGAAGGCACTGAGGGTGGATAAGGCACCATGCCCAGATGGCATCCACCCCAGGGTACAGAAGGAGCTGGCAGAGGTCCTTGCAGGACCTTTGGCAGACCTATTTTAATGTCTCACTACATTTGGGGTGTATACCTCAGGACTGGAGGATGGCTCATGTGGTGCTCCTCTACAAGAGTGGCCCCAAGGATGAACCGGAAAAACTACAGACCAGTGAGCCTCACATCCATCGTGGGTAAGCTAATGGAGACTATCCTGAAGGAAAGGCTGGTGGCCCTCCTAGAGGCCAAAGGACTACAGGACAGCAGACAGCATGGCTTCATATGGGGCAGATCCTACCAAACCAACCTTGTTGAGTTCTATGACTGGGTAACTAGGCAACTGGACAGGGGCCATGCAGTGGATGTCCTGTATCTGGACTTCAGTAAGGCATTCGACTCGGTGCCACATGAAAGGCTGGGAAGTAAGTTAGTAGGTACAGGGGCAGGTGCAAAGCTGGTGAAATGGGTAGGGAACTGGCTTCAGGGAAGGCAACCGAGGGTGGTGGTGGGTGGGGAGCTCTCACACCCAAAGGTAATGACGAGCGGTGTTTCACAGGGCTCGGTGTTGGGACCAGTGTAGTTTGGGATATTCATTGCAGACATATCATTGGACATCAAGAGCAAGATCAGTCTGTTTGCTGATGATTCCAGGGTAGGAGCAGTGGTGGATGTCCTAGGGGGATGGCAGGGGTTGCAGGATGATCTGGCAAAGCTTGAAACCTGGTCAGACACCTGGCAACTGGGGTTTAATGCCAAAAAGTGCAAGGTGCTGCATTTTGGGATGAAGAACCCAAGGAGGAGTTACCAGCTTGGGGGAGTGCAGCTAGCCCAGACAGAGGAGGAGAAGGATCTTGGGGTGCTCATTACAGGGTCAGTGAACAACTCGGCACAATGTAGGAAGGCAGCTGCAAAGGCCAACAAAATGCTGGGTTGTATTGCAAGGGGTATATCCTTGAGGAGGGAGGAAGTGATTCTGCCACTGTATAAGTCATTAGTTAGACTGCACCTGGAGTACTGCATGCAGTACTGGCGCCCATATCTAAAGAGGGACATTAAGTTACTGGAGGGGGTGCAGCACAGGGCAACAAAGATGATCAAGGGGCTGGGGGATTTATCATACGAGAGGATGCTGAGGGAGTTGAACATGTACTCACTGGAGTAGAGGAGGGATGGGGACATGATTGAAACTTTTAAGTACATGAAAGGAATAAACAAGACAGGTACAGAGGGCTGTTCAAAGTAAGGGAGGGAGAGGACACCAGGGGCAATGATATGAGACTGGAGGAGGAAGGTTCAGGAGGAGATGAGGAGACACTTTTTACAGAGCGGGTGGTGGCTGGGTGGAATCGTTACCTGCTGAAGTGGTATCCAGTAGAACAGTGGACTGTTTCAAAAGGGGATGGGACAGGACAAGGGGGAGGGTCAATGAAGGGGAAGGGTGGAAGGGAGGGGCAGCTGCAGAATAAGGGGTGCTAGCTGCACATTCGAGCAAACTTGATAGACCTCTAGGCCTTTATCTGCTGGCAAATTTCGAATGTTCATACGTTTGTAACAGTTTGGGGAGTGAAAGTTCTTTAAATTCGATGGTCTGCATCTGACTAAGGAGGCAGTCAGTGCATTGGGGCCAAAGTTTGATGTCTTTGCAGAATATTTAAACTAGAAAACTGGGAGGGGGTGCAGCACCCAATACATCGAATGGGAAGAACACCCTTCCCCCCCTCAGTTAGTGATCAAACAGGAGTTTAGCATGTTTGTAGTGTTGGGTATTTTACTGGGCTCTTTTGGACACCCTCTGACTTCGTTATTATGATCTAGCAAACCCTTTGATACCTGCAGGGAAACGTAGCTCTTTGGGAAATGTCAGGAGATTACTACACCATAACAAAACATACAGTACCTCTCTTACAGGTTCTAGGACAGAGAAAGGTTAATAATAAGAATCAGAAGCAATCATACAATCATAAAAGCAACATAAGGTTGTTTTAATTACCTTACAAGTTAGCTTATAGGACAGTCATTATACGTTACACGCTATTCAAGTCATGTAAGTACCTGGGAGTCTGGTTCCTTCAAACACTGCAGTGTCATGCAGGGTCTGCCTGTGATTTCCTCAGAGAGGGGGCATGAGGAAAGGGGTTTTATACCCTGTTAAGAGCTTAGTCTGGTGATAGATAGCCAGCTCATGCACGTGTGACGATCGCACTTACTGTTACTTCTATTGGTCAATTTGGGGGCAGCAGATTATTATCTCAGTTGTCCTTTAGAATGCTACAATTGTAGCATTCAAGTTATAAGAATACGCTTATGTAAATGATGTGTTCTTATGGATGAAACATTTTGTAATGTATCATCATGTTTTCTGAAAGGTCTATTCATATAATATAGCTGGGTCAGAACATGACACCTTAGTTGTAGAGGGAGCTCCCAGGTAAACAAATCATTATATTTCTGACATTATCGCAGCAAGCTAGCAAAATAGTTCTAGCCTAGAATCATTTGTGATGTTTTGTCTGTTCCCTACAGGATCATATGTAGGGTAAATGTCATGCTTCAGAAGCAGTGCAGTTTCATAGCTTGTATCTAGGTTCTATGCAAGAATAAAGAATCACCTAGCCTAATGTGTATGTAAACCTATACTAACTTGTGTAGATGTTCCCTAGCTATGTGTATGAGTCCCTAGCTCTATATGTAATGTGCCCCCCAGTGCGTGTGTGTGTGTGTGTGTGTGTGTGTGTGATGCTCCACTTATGGCTGTGGGCTGTGTACTTGTGTATTATTTGCATGGCATGAGCACGTAGGTAATCATGACATGCCTTGTGTACATGATGTGTGTGTGTAGGTAAGCTTGTAGTCATGACGTACCTTGTGTACATCATGTGCTTGTGGGTGAGCATATTTTTACAGTTCTCCCCTTTGTTACCTGCAAGCATACAGGTAACACAGAAAGAAAAAAGAAAGAAAGAATTAGTGAACGAGAGAATGGATAGATCAGGTAACAGAGAAACCTGAGTTGAGATTTTTAAAAGTTGAGAGTTTTACAGAGGCAAGTAGTAGTAGTAATAAGTATGAAAATTAGAAAAAAAAACTTGAACAATAACAAATCCTTTAAATGTGAACTTCAGCCATGTGTTGGTAAGTGCAGTGTGTGTATCTCCATTATGAAACATAGTTTGTACTGAATCCTCTGTCTTTTGAACACTTTTTGATTTGAATAATCTGTATGTATTTCCTTTGTATTAACCTTTTTAACACCAAAGTGTAATTGATCTATATGAACATTAAAAACTGTTAAGTATTGGCTTGTATCCTTTAAATGAGTGGGTTCAGTATCTATATAATCGTGGTCATAGAGGGGCACCAGGGTAATGACTGTATAGCCAATAATAGTATGTTCATGGGGTATAAAGCAGAAATTGAGTGTTGTCACAAACCATATTGTTATAACATAAAACTTATTGATTAGTAACCACACAGTATAAACCTTCAGAACTGCAGGTAACTTGAACTTCAGGTACAAGCCATTTGGTTAGTCTGATGGGGCACAAAATCGAGGAGTTGATGAGTTTAGTATAAAATGGAATTTCAGCAGCCTTGATGAAAGCGTTGCTGCTGTGCTTGATTGAAGACTTACTTTAAGAGATGTCTGAAGAAATGTTTTCTTCACTGAAGTCAAGGATTACCCTCCCCCAGACTAGTCTTTATGTATGGTTCCCCAAGTATTAGCATTGTTGTGGGTACCAGTGCTGGCTGGTGAGGAAACAGTGTGCTGGTTTCCATTAGTTGCATCAAAGTTCATATCCGTTTGGTCAATGGATGACCCTTTTCCAAGGTCTGATTTATATCCACACACAGGTATGACCACAGTAAAGACATCACATCTGTATAGATATTGGTAGCACTTCCTGGTACAGCAGTCGGTATGGGGAGGCTACCCAAGTATCAAAGTGATGGTGATGAACAAGGAGATCTGGCAGCTTTATCTGTTCTGGAAAGATGTCTTCTTCCAAGCACTCAAGTGATTGTACCTGGACCAGTTTATTAAATACTGCAATATCCTTAGCAAATACAGGCAGTGAAATAGTAAATGTGACAGACCTGTGTTTTTTTATATCACAGTTATGTCTGCTTTAGCAGGGACCCTGGTTGGGGTGCACTGTAACATAACCAAGGTTTGTAGCAGTGGCAATCGTAAATGTGACCGTATGATCCATGCACTTTGTAGTACATGCTATATTGTCAGTGGAGGCAATACCACTTGGCAATATGTGTGTCATTAATGAGAGCTGGGATCTTACCAGTTTCTAAATCTCATAAGAGATTTGTAATGGTGGGGAGTGCAAAGCTTCCATAAGCAGAGCAAAGGACTTCCTTACCTATGTGGTGTTGTCTAGTCTCCCTATTACTAAAGTGTAGTAACTGTATTAACTTGTGTCTGGTCTAATTGAAAATCCTAGCAATAAAGTGAATATTATATGTGGTGAACTTTCTTCTTGTGTGCAAGACCAGCAGTACTGTGTAGCATAGGCTGTATTACATCCTGGTTTAATATCCCAAAGAGCAAGATCAGTCTGTTTGCTGATGATACCAAGGTTGGCGCAGTGGTGGATGACCTAGGGGGATGGCAGGGGTTGCAGGATGATCTGGCAAAGCTTGAAACCTGGTCAGACACCTGGCAACTGGGCTTTAATGCCAAAAAGTGCAAGGTGATGCATTTTGGGATGAAGAACCCAAGGAGGACTTACCAGCTAGGGGGAGTGCAGCTAGCCCAGACAGAGGAGGAGAAGGATCTGGGTGTGCTCATCACAGGGTCAATGAACAACTCGGCACAGTGTAGGAAGGCAGCTGCAAAGGCCAACAAAATGCTGGGTTGTATTGCAAGGGGTATATCCTCAAGGAGGGAGGAGGTGATTTTGCCACTGTCTAGGTCATTAGTTAGACCACACCTGGAGTACTGCGTGCAGTTCTGGCGTCCGTATCTGAAGAGGGACATTAAGTTACTGGAGGGAGTGCAGCGCCGACAAA
The DNA here is from genome assembly GCA_016271365.2 of Neoceratodus forsteri. Lineage (NCBI taxonomy): Eukaryota > Metazoa > Chordata > Ceratodontiformes > Ceratodontidae > Neoceratodus > Neoceratodus forsteri. The sequence goes on from CM028131.1 coordinate 841,095,333, forward strand.
GATGATCAAGGGTCAGGGGACTTATCATATGAGAGGAGGTTGAAGGAGTTGAACATGTACTCACTGGAGGAGAGGAGACAGGGGACATGATTGAAACCTTAAATACATGAAAGGAATAAACAAGACAGGTACAGAGGGGCTGTTCAAAGTAAGGGAGGGAGGGCCACCAGGGCCATGATATGAGACTGGAGCGAGGAAGGTTCAGGAGGAGATGAGGAGACACTTTTTACAGAGAGGGTGGTGGCTGGGTGGAATGCGTTACCTGCAGAAGTGGTATGCAGTAGAACAGTGGACTGCTTCAAACGAGGATGGGACAGGACAAGGGGGAGGGTTAATGAAGGGGAAGGGTGGAAGGAAGGGGCAGCTGCAGAATAAGGGGTGCTAGCTGCACATTCGAGCAGACTTGATAGACCTCTAGGCCTTTATCTGCTGGCAAATTTGGTATGTTCGTAATATGCTATGAAACAATTTAGCATACCTCCCAATTTTAGCCAAAGTGGCCCAATTCCAAATAGATAATTTAGTCTGAAACATACCTGTGGCAGGCCTTAAAAATGCCTGTCACATCAGGAAAACCTAACCTTTTTTTTCACGTTTAGGTCTGAACACCCCATGGTGTTCTGTAGAATACTGCCCTGCTACTGGGTCTTGAGCTCATTTTGAAATGCTGCCATAACATCAAGTAGCATTGTTGTATGAAATTTAGAACAGTTTATTTTAGAGCAATGACCAAATATGGTCATGTTCCCATTAGATAAATTTAAAATTACAGGTACATGCATGTAATTTAAATGATTAATTAATACACCTGGAAAAGAAATAGCAGTTAGGCCACTTTATGGGCTGGGTTCAAGTACAAGGCAGTTTTCATAAATTTTAGAAATTACAGTAAGGTAAATAGTTTCAGTAACAACAGTGTCCAGCTGGCAAAGTCTCTTCATTGTGAAAGCGAAGGCAAAAATTGGAATTTGCCATTACGGTAATGTTATAGAGTCCAACGTGTTGTAAGTGTACATTAGAATCAGTAAATGTCCACATAATGTCCAGCTGCAAAACAAGGGGGTTAAGAGCAATCACACTGACTTGTAGACTGATATTAGAACCTTCATGTGTTATGAATAAGATTTGAGAATCACATTTTTAAAAGGGGCCTAGGACAGATGGCTGGAGGTCAAGGGGTCAACCAAAAAGATGAAGTGGGGCAAACTTCTTTCACATCCTAGGGTCATTTGGAACTTTCTCTAGAGCAACTGGATCTGGGCCTGGGATTGACTTCACCTGGACATGAACTGGAAATGGACCAGGTCTCAGTCTGGTTCCAGGGGTAGAACTGTATCCTTCTGGTGAGGGTCTCCTTCCAAGGTGTAGACATCCAGCAATGGCCTCATGATTCTGGAACGGACATCTCCCTCTGGTCAGGTTTTTGGATTGGATCTCTTTGACCCAAGCATGGCAATAGGGTCACAAGTAGGTAGGCCTGGAATAGGCCTACCCAGAATCGCCTTCCATCCATTGATTTTGGCATTTATTATTTTTGATCTCTAAATACAAAAAATAGGCCATCTGTTAAAAATACATTTCCCTTCCCCAATAAGTGGGGAAGGGATCATATAGTTGTTAACTTAATACCTTTTAAACAGCTTCAATTGATTTGCATGCCACAATTTTTCATTTGGCTGTGCTCTTTTTGACTTAAATGCTCCTAGGTATTTAGCAGTGTGAGACCCTGCTACTGGATCTTGAGTACGTATCTGGTATGTTGCAAGTAAGTTCAGTAACATGGTATTATGAAACCTGACAGTGTTGCTACTGGAGCAGAATCTAAATTCTGCCATAGTATAGTTGGTAAAATTTAAAATCACAGGGATGTGCATAAATTGCACATTAATTACAAGGATACCTGGAAGTGTTGATGCAACCAAACCACTAGTTGGTCTGTCTTTCTGCACTGGACATTGGGCGGGCTCTTCCTCTGTTTTGGGGAAGCAACAGTTGGAAAAATGACAGTGCTAGCAATGGAATGGAGGGCAAAATGCTGTCTAAAAGTACTGTTTGGAAATTAAGCACAATCAGGTTTATGAGTGCAGTGTATGTTTATATAAGCCTGCATGTTGTGCTTGGGCCTGGGATATAGACAGGGTACCATTAGGTGGAGCTTGTGTATGCTGAACACAAAACAAACTGTAAACAACAAATGAATTATGCATAGACAATTCATTTTCTTTGGATCTGGAGAAATATTGGTATACTCCCATTATTTCTGGATCTGCCAGCTATGGCTCAGTCAGGTTCAGAGGGACTTTTGTTTTGTTTGCAGCCACCATAGGTGTTGCACTGGAATGGGACATGGTTCATACCACCCCCGCCCCCGAGCTTCTTCTCTGATGAAAGAGGCACTCGGTTATTCTAGTAATGGAACGGGTTTGTGTGGGTTGGCCAATGCCGGAGCAGAGACCAGACACCAAATTAATAAATTGTGTAACAGTTTTATGTAGAGGTCAGATGACACTCTGTTGACAGTAGGGATTGTGGACATGTAACCACAAAAGTGTTGCCAATCTTATTTGCCAGTTGGTTAGCACCTTGAAAGGTGTATGCTGAATAGATACTGATGGGGTGGCCCTAGAGTATCACAATATTTTTACATTTTAAAATAGTTTACTCCATACATTACCAGAGGTGGTTTGTAGGGTATTGAGTGTTGTCCCCCAGGAAGGGTGGGTCTTATGTCTTGCTTCAGTCCCTGGTTAGAGGGTCCCTTTCGTTTCCTGATAAAGAAAACTAAAAACACAACACAAAGAGCAAGGTCACATAGACCATTCTCTCAGTGATAGATTAGCATTGATTTTCAGAATGCTGCTGCAATAGCCTTATACTGATGTACTGTATGCCTTTGACTACCTCTACCAACTGTGCCATTGGCAGGGTAGATGGTGTTGTGACTGCAAGCCACACCTTACTTGATTTGTAAAAATCAAATAAAAATTAAACAAAATCGACCCTTTCCATCTTGGTTTTAATTTATACAATTACAGTCTTGACTGAGTTACACAGAATCCTGTACATTTTATTTACTTATTGAATGAGTCACACCGTGCCTGTAACAAAAAGTGTTAAAACAAGTCCAAATGATTAGGAGAATCTCCCTGTTGATCTTGGATGTCATTCCTAGATTATATGCCCGGAATTATCTCAAGGGAACAGTAGGTAAATTAATTTTGAAAAAGCAAAAAACAACATAGTTCTACATTTTTTCCTTTTAGTAGTTAAAATTGCATAGCAAGTGACCTTGCTGTCTTTTTTTGTGTGAGCTGTCAAAATAAGTAGCTTGTTATGGATGCTGTGGCATTAGAAGATTCATGTCAACAAAAACGAAATAAATAAATGTCTCCCCCTCTGATTGTCTTGCCTTACAAGTGTGGTACCAGAAAAAAAAAAAATATGAGCCCTGGTGATGAACCTTTGTGAAGAAAGATCATACACATAGGTTGGCATCATTAAAAGTAAGCCAAAGGGTGTTGGCAGCAATCCCAGGAGAAAATGGCTTTCCTCCTTGTTTGGACAGAAGACAAGCATGAAGCGTATGCTTCTGAAAAAAAAAAGTAAAAAAAAATCACTATTTAATGTGTGTTCTTGAAACACCTGCATAAAAGGAAAAAAGAAAATTGTTTAGCCAGGACGGGCACCCCACGTCCAACCCTTTGGGATATGTGGTATGGGAATACAAGGAGATGAAATGACTTGCCAAAGGTCACAGTATACAAGTGGAGCTGGAGGGATTCAAACCAAGATTACAAGGTTTGTATCTGAGTGCCGTTGATAACTGCATTGTACTAGAAGTCCGCAGGAGGTTGATGCCTGTCATGGCAAACATTGCATTTGGCAAAAAAAATTAAAAAAAATAAACATTGTATAGTAAGATGTAAAGTAAAGTAGCTTATTAAAATGGATGGGGCCTTTTTGTTTTAAAACATAATGCTTTGTTTACATTTTAACCATACAAAACAATATAAAGGAAAAACTTTAATGGCATTAAAAAGAAAACAAGCTTTGAAAGCTTTAACTTTGCATAATGAAGGGTGCGAGAGAACACAGCTGTGTTATCACCTAGTAAATCACATCTCTTGGCATAGCTAGCTGCCATGACAGATGACGTGGTGTTAGGCTGACATATCAGCCCGTTGAAAAAAAAATTTTTTTCTTTTTGAAAAGAGAGAAACAACAAAAAACAAGCATTTGTCAATGCCGAATGTTTGCTTGCTGGCCTTAGCAGTGGAAATGCAGGAGTTAGATAGATGCAGCATAGGAATGGCATTGAAGTATTGAACTGATGCCAACTCCACCCTCACCCTGCAGAGATGGACAGGCATTGGGGTGTGACTTTGGATCATCGCCCATGACGGTCACATTTCACCTCACCCTACCCTTCAGACACTGACAAGTGTCGAGGTGTGCCTTGGGATGTTTGGGCTTTACATTCACCTCATTCCATAAGGAAAGATGTTGAAATGGGCACAGTATATTAGAACAGGATGAACTCTGGGGGCAAAGGGTCCAAGCCGCACCTTGATGCCTGTCACTGGCTGAAGGGTGGGGGTGGGGTTGGAATGGAATGAGCATTACTGTCAACAATCCCAAGTCACACCCCTGACGCCTGTCAGCCCCTACAGGGTAGGGTGTGATGGTCAAAAACTCTAATACCCTGGGAATTTCTTGGTATTTTTACTCCAAGTTTTCCACATGGGCTTTTTGTGAACCCACTGCATGAACAGTGACACTACAAGTTCGTTAGGTGAAAAGTGATTTTGCACAGCGACTGCACCATTTGGCACCACAGGTGCGAAAACACATTTCAAACAGGATGTGAAAAGTGACAGGTGTACTCTTCATGAGGAGGTGTAAAAAAGGCATTGTTGAAAATCTGGAGCGGAAATATACAAAAACTGGTGAAGTCATGAGCGTGCGTAGAAACTGCGTAAGGTACACCTGTAATGTAATAAGTTTTGGGACTTTTTACAGCAGATTTTCAACACAGGTATTTTGGGACCTCTGCTTATGAAATATGTCACTGTGATTTTCGTAATCTGTCCCTAGCACTAATTTCCCACAGCGACTGGGCAATTCTGCGCCGGACGTGCAAAAACTCATTTTGGCCAGGGTGTGACAAATGACAGCTGTACTGTTCATATGGAGGTGTGAAAAAATGCCAGTGTTGAAAATCTAGACTGAAGACATTACAAATTCATGAACTTATGAGGGTGCGTGGAAACTGCGCAATGCATGCTTGTAACACAGTCATTTTTTGGACTTTTGTCACCAAATTTTCAACATAGTCATTTTAAGACCTCTGCTCATGAACGGTGTCACTGTGATTTTCTTAATCTATCCCAAACATTGATTTCACACACCAACTGCACCATCATAGAATCATAGAATCATAGAATCATTACAAGTTCAAATAGACCGAGGTCCTTTATAGAACTTGCCACAATTAATATTTCAATGGTGGTAATAATAATGCTTATCAACCATAAATTCATCCAATCTTTTTTTAAATATCTCCATATCACCACTTTCAATTATATGACTGGGTAGTTCATTCCATACAGTAATAACCCTCTGAGTAAACCAATGATTCCTTTTTGTGGTTTTATTAACTTCACCCTTTAATTTAAATTTATGTGACCTAGTATTTCAATCATTTATATTTTGTTTTTGAAGTCCTAATGTATATTGAAGGTCTTCATTAAAATAAGCCTTATATACCAAACAAAGATCTCCTCTAATTCTTCTGTAGTCCATGGAATATAGATTCAACGTGTACAATCTTTCACCATATGACTTACTGTATATTTCATATTATCTATTGGTTTTGTGATCTTTCTTTGAACTTTCTCAATTTTATGTTTCCCCTCAACAGTGTAAGGTGCACAGAACTGGGCACCGTATTCCAAATGAGGTCTAATCAAGGAAGTATACAAAGGCATAATCACTTCTGCACTCCAACTCTTGATATTTCTCTTTATACAATGATAGATACCATAACACTTCTTAATTATTGTATTTCTATGTTTATCAAACTTTATGTCTGGTGTAATATAGACTCCTAGATCTTTTTTATTATCAGTTACATTTAGTTTGATACCATTTATTTCATAATCGTAACATGGATTGTTTTTACCAAAATGCATTATTTTACATTTTGCCTTATTAAATACCAATCGGTACTCAGAAGCCCAGTTTGCCAGATGATCTAAATTAATCTGGAATAAAGAGGCAGATTTTTGGTCGGTAACTATACCTCTGAATTTACACTCAACAGCATATTTACTCATCCAGGTACCCAATAATGACTGCATAGAAGAAACCATGATATTAAACAGGGTAGGGCCCAGCACAGAGCCGTGTGGCACTCCGCTGGTCACCTGTCCCCAATCAGATACATACCCCATGATAATCACTCTTTGCTTCCTGTTATGCAGCCAGGATTCAATCCAGCTAATTATATTAGGGTGCAGCTTATACAGTATTAGTTTTTCAATTATTATGTTATGGGATACTTTATCAAAAGCTTTGTAAAAATCCAAATAATTCACATCCACTGGTATGCTCACATCCAAGGTTGCACTCACAGGCTCAAAGAAGTTAATCAAATTAGTAACACACAATCTCCCCTGGTAAAAACCATGCTGTGTGATGTCTAACTGTCCTTCAGAATTAAGGTGATCATTAATACATTTTTGAATTAGTCTTTCCAAAACTTTACCAAGTACTGAAGTTAAACTAATTGGTCTATAATCCTGAATATTCTGTTTATTTCCACTCTTAAATATTGGAATTACCATAGCCTCATTCCATTCCTTAATTGTTTTTCCCTCTGATAAGGAGAAATTAAATAGCTTAGTGATAGGACCAGCTAATTCCAAGACAAGTTTAAAAAAAAAATAATGGACTAAGTCCATCAGGTCCAGGAGAACTATTAGTTTTAATATTATTGATCACCTTAATTATGTCAGTTCTTGTAAAAGTGACATCCTGCAATGGTAAGACTGTAACTTTCCTAATTTTTACTTCTTCTTTATTGAAGATTGATAAGAAATGTTGATTAAACTTGGATGCCATGTCCTCGTCATTATTGATTATACCATTTTCTATTATTAATGGACCAATACTATTGGTTTTGTTTCCAAGATATCCTATATAATTGTAAAATTGCTTCTTATCATCTTTAACTTTATTTGCTAAGTTAATTTCAACTTCCTGTTTAGCTTTCCTGATCATTATTTTACAGGTTTTGTCTGCAGTTTTAAATGTTTTTAATCTTACTGCATTAGGTTTCTTTTTATATTTTTTTGTAAAGTTTTTTTTTTTAATACTTTTATGGATTTTGTTGTTCGACCACACTGGAAGCCTTGTGGTTTTATCATATTTTTTTCTGTCAGGAACCCATTTATTTATATAAAACTGAATTTTATTCTTTATGTTTCATGTGTCAATAAGATTCAAATCCTTTATTTTGTTTTCCCAGTCCCAGTTATTTATATATGTTTTTATTTTGCTGTAGTCTGCCTTATAATAATTTTTAAATAAGGTTATCCCCTTATTAACTATTTGTTCTTTTTTTAATTGTATACTATTTGTGTCATCGTATGGTCACTACCACCCAAGGGAGGGAGGATTTCAAATTTATTTTTGTCAACTTCAAAGTTAGTAAAAATTAAATCCAATACATTATTGGCTCTGGTTGCCAATTGTACATTCTGTTTTAGGTTGTTTTGTAATATTGTATCTATAAATGTATTTTCAACAGTACTCTTTCCAGTCATAGAGCTCCATTCTATATGAGGAAAATTAAAGTTCCCCATTAGTAAGACATCTCCATTTAATTTTATGGTATCATTTTCAGACAAAAAATCTATAGTTTCATCTACTTGTAAACTTGGAGATCTATAACCAAGACCAATAGTTACGGTTTTCTCTTAAGTTCTAGTTTGGCCCATTCCAACTCATTTTCATTATTTACTTCTGTTTGGGGACTTCATTTAGCAGGTTTTAAACTATCTTTAATGTATAGAGCAATCCATCACCCCTTTTTATTTTTTCTATGTTTATCAAAACAAATGTACCCTGGAATAAAGCACCCCAGTCATCCTTAGTGAACCATGTCTCTGTTACTCCGCAGATGTCTATATTGTTTTGAACCATAAAATTGGTCAGTTCAGCAATTTTATTTTTTAAACTCTGTGTGTTAGTAAGTAATACTTTAAGAGAATTGTTTTTAGAAGCTCTTTCTGTATTTGATTGCTTCTTATTTACTAATCTACTAGGTTATTTTGTGCCATTGTGTGCTACATGTACAAAAATGCATTTTTGGTGAGATGTGAAAAATAACAGATGTACTGCTTATAAGACGGTGTGGTAAAATGGCAATGTTGAAAATCTGGAGTGAAAATATTAAAAATTCTCAAAGTTACGAGCATGCATAGGAACTGGTCAACACAAGCTCGTAAAACAGTCATTTTTGAGAATTTGTTCACCAAATTTTCAACAGAGGGTTTTGGGGGGCCTGCCTCATGAACTGTGACACTGTAATTTCATTACTCAGTCATAAAAGGTGGTTCCATGCAGCGACTGTGAAATCACCTTTTGGGACCGAATAACAAAATGACAGTGACCGAGTTCATGAGGCGGAGCCCCAAGAACCCCATGTTCAAAATTTGCTGAAAAATTCCCTAAAATGACTGAGATATACACCAACATTGAAAAAAAAACGCATTTATGCCATTATACAGCTTACCGGCCTTTCTTCAGTTTGCGGTCAGTTTTTAAGAGTGCAAACATGTTTCCGATCCACAGAAGATCATTGTGCAGGGCTCCAGAGGTAAGTAAGGGGTGTGGGGAGGTGGGTGCAGGTTGGGGAAGGGGGCAAGACAGTCAAAGAGGGACCATTTTTGTTTTCACAGTTTTTATGTTTGCTTTCCCTTTATTTAGGAAGACGATGTAGGACTTTTGCCATGCTAGAGTGGGCATGGCAGCTTAAAGTGTTTTTTGGGGGTGCAGTAGAGCAGACAGAGGATTGGGCACCCCCATCGGTAATAAAAACTTTTGCCATGCTGGGGTGGGCTCCCAGCGTGGCACTTGGAAGTCTGGTTTAAGGGGAGATACAGTGGATCTGATGGAGGATTGGACACCCCCATTGGCAATACAAACTTTTGCCATGCTGAGGTGGGCTCCCAGCATGGCAGCTTAAAGTGTTTTTTGGGGGAGCAGTAGAGCAGATGGGGGATTGGGCTCCCCATCGGTAATACAAACTTTTGCCTTGCTGGGGTAGGCTCCCAGTGTGGCACTTGGAAGTCTGGTTTTAGGAGGATACAGTGGAGCTGACAGGGGATTGAGCACCCCCATCGGCAATACAGTAGGGGAGCGCATGACCACGCTGGGGTGGGCTCCACCTCCCAGCGTGCTACATGGGTGTTTTTGTGTGTGGTGGGGATAGAAAAAAATGGAGCTGTCTACAACAGCTCTTCTCATGCAGTGCTGAGTGTAGGCACATTGCATACTGCTGACAGCAATATGTAAATTGCCTACACGTTACCGCCACTCATTGTAGCGGTCTTTTGCTTTCAGCTGTATGCCACTACATCTGAACTGCTCTCATAGACAGCTCAAACATTTATTGGTGCGGTGAGGCCACACCTGCAAAAAGGAGCAGCGTATTGGAAGCAAGGTGGCACACCTACAAAAACTCGTATGTGGCACGATGTTTCTAGCACAAATGTGCAAACAAACATAAAAACTTTTAAACACCAAAAAAAGCATTTCAAGTTGCTATCAAACCACACTTAAATTGCAAGTTCCTTGCACAGACTTAATTTTTCAGCACCATACACCAGACCGTTCCTAACTCCCTTCACATACTTTTCAAACAAATGACAACATCCTTTAAGCACTTTGATTCCTGCACACAAACCAACCAATCTCATTTTCTCTCTAAACAAGTCTAATTATAAAAAACAAAACAATTTGTGAATAGGGATTCTCCCCATATCTTTCTAGGGACTGGATTTATAAAACAATATACATATTAAACAGCAGTGGAGACAGCTGAGCCCTCCCGCAGACTTAATCTTGATTAGCTCAGATATAACCTTGATGCTAGCAAAATCACATACTTTATTGTTTCATTTTACCAAGGAAAAAAATAAAACTTTTCACACTGTTCATATTTACATGGCACATTTTGAAAACTGTTAGTTTTCAGAACATTCAGATAAAACAAGAAAGAAAACCAAACTTATTCTTTACAGCTTGCAGAGCGTACTTTGTTTTGCTCTGAGCTTACCAGGCTCAGAAGCTAGAAAAATAGGTTCTTAGAGTAAAGAAACAACAAAAAGAATAGTTTGACTGGCCAGTTTGTTTTTAGAAGAGAGAGAGAGGTATAGTTTAGTTTTGAAAGATTGCATAGGGCAGTTTTGTGAAACATTATGTAGCGTATTACATTCAAAACATTTCAAGGTTGATAAACAGCACATATGGCAAAGCATTTACATAACTCTTTTCAAATGCATTTTACATGACTAGTTTGCTCTTTACTTACATAATCTTTTCTTTACAGTTCATTCTGGGGGTGGGGGCTTGCTGCTGACTGAGCCAGGGGTGGAGGTCTACCAGGACGCATGCACTCCGAGGGGATGGGAATTCCCTTTCCCTCTCTGGCATCACGTCTGGGGTTTCCGACACCCTGAGTGGGCTGGCATTTGGGCTCATCATTGATCATTTTGTCATTCTTCGATAGTGCAGGATCAATTTGGGATACATACAAATCAGCTTTTAAAATGACTCTTAAGGAGTGCATACTTTTTGATACTGTTTCTCACAGAATTCTACATTTTTACATGTCTTTCTGGTTGCTTTATTACAATCTTGCTTCAAGGATACATTTTCAGTCTTTATAGACTGAATCCTGGAACACAAATTTGAAACAGTTAACCCTCTCTGATCCTGTTTTTTCCTCATCACATGTTTAGTATCCGAGTACAGTGGGCACAGGCACTGTATTGGAACACTATGTGAATGGGCATTGGAAGCAAAAACGTCCCATTTTCCATACAAAGTCAAAAGGTTAGAAATACCTAGACTAAGCTCTAAACTACTAGCTGTTCTATTTTTAAAGGCCAATTCAAGAGCACCTTCCATATTCTGCTCACCAATAGAAATAAAAAGTGTATCAATCCACCCTTCACTCAATGTTTGAACAGTTTGCATAACTGTAGGATAAACTACTTCTGCCTCTAAATCCTATTCTAGTCCTGAGCCACGTTCACCAAATATGTTGGGTATTTTACTGGGCTCTGTTGGACACCCTCTGACTTCATTATTATGATCTAACAAACCCTCAGTTACCTGCAGGGAAACGTAGCCCTTTGGGGAACATCAGGAGATTACTACACCATAACAAAACATACAATACTTCTCTTACAGGTTCTAGGATGGAGAAAGGCTAATAATAAGAATCAGAAGCAATCATAAAAGCAACATAAGGTCGTTTTAATTACCTTACAGGTTAGCTTATAGGATAGTCATTATACATTACATGCTGGTAATGTCATGTAAGTACCTGGGAGTCTGGTTCCCTCGAACACTGCAGTGTCATGCAGTTTGATGCCTTTGCAGAGTATTTAAACTAGTAAATGGGGAGAGGGGTGCAGCACCCGATTCACTGAATGGGAAGAACACCCTTCCCCCCTCAGGTAGTGATCAAACAGGAGTTCAGCATTTTTGTAGTTCATTTGCATCATCAGGTAAGGAAAAAGGTCCAGCTCCCCATGTGACATGCAGAGGAAATGTCGGACCTCGCCCAACAACTAACGCACCGATATCTGGCCAATGGAAAATCATGTACACAAATGCTCACGGTCTGGGAAACAAGATCCCAGACCTGGAGGCAACAATGACAGAGGCTAAACTGGACATAGTAGCCATCAACGAGATATAGTTCACCAGTAACCACACTTGGGAGACTTCAGTACCTGGCTATGTACTGTTCAGAACAGACCGAGGTGCAAAAATGGGGGGAGTGGCCCTTTATGTCACTGAAAATATCAAAGCTACAGAAATTCAGAATACACATAAGGAGCTAGAAGAACTGTGGGTCACCCTGGAAACAGGAAATGGGACAGTCATACTAACTGGGATTGTCTACAGGCCTCCAGACCATGGGGAAGACATAGACACAGTACTGTTAGAAGATATACAAAACATGACAGCTGAAGGGGAGGTTCTGATAATGAAAGACTTCAACATGCCAGATACAGATTGGTCAATACCAGCAGGAACATCCACCAGAACTAGACACATAGTGGATTCCCTGCAGGGAAGGGCCTCAAACAACTAGTACATTAACCGACAAGAGACAGGGCTATCCTGGATCTAGTACTGACTAACGGGGAAAGGATCACAGATCTCCAGGTAGAATGTCACCTGGGGGCAAGTGACCATCACATGGTATGGTTCAATTTGGCCACTAGAACTAAATCATCCCATTCCAAGGCAAAAATATGGGACTTCAGAGGAGCTGACTTTGATAAGATGGCCAACAGAGTTAAGCTAGCCCTGGCAAGAAGAAATAAAGGTGAGGGGGTATAGGCAAAGTGGGCAAGCATTAAGGATTCAATACTTGAAGCAACATCCTATTGTGTTAGGGAGAAAAGCAAGAGCAAAAGAAGGAGGAAACCACTTTGGTTCTCAAAAACAGTACCAGACAAGATCAGAGACAAAAGTTTGGCCTTCAGGAAATATAAGGGAATGCAGCAGGTCAAAGCTAGAGAGGCATACCAAACTTCCCTAAGGGAAGCAGGGATGGCAATAAGGCAGACAAATGCCCAAACTGAGGAAACACTAGCACGAACAGTAAAAGAAGGGGACAAGACTTTCTATAGATACATTAGTGAAAAGAGAAAGTCCAGAGGCGGTATTGGTAAGATCAAAGGGGATAAGGAGGAGTGTGTGGAGGCAGACCAAGGAAAAGCATCTATCCTAAATAGACACTTCTGCTCAGTATTTACTGAGGAGAAGGTAGGGCAGGGCTCACAGTTCAGCACCATGGACATGGGGAAGGGAGGTGTACACAAGTCCCTTCACAAAAAAATGGTCCTACAAGAGCTAGCTAAGCTCAGGGTGGACAAGGCAATATAACCTGATGGCATACATCCCAGGGTACTAAAGGAGCTAAGAGTGGAACTAGCAGAACCATTATCAGAACTGTTTAATGAGTCTCTGAGCACAGGAGAGGTTCCAGAAGACTGGAGAAGGGCTTATTTGATACCGTTCCATAAGAGTGGCAGCAGGGAGGAGGCAGAGAACTACAGACCAGTCAATCTTACCTCAGTAGTGTGCAAGATTATGGAGGCACTCCTTAAGAAAAGGATAGTGCAACACCTGGAATCCATAGGAGCACAGGATCCAAGACAGCATGGATTTACAACAGGAAGGTCTTGTGAAACTAATCTATTTCTTTGAATGGGTAACCAGAGTGGTGGACCAAGGGGGTGCAGTTGTTGTCACCTACCTTAACTTCAGCAAGCTTTTGATACTGTTCCACATAGAAGATTGATTAATAAGCTGGGTAGGCTCAGGGTGGGTCAGACATTGGTCAACTGGGTGGCAAACTGGTTGGCGGACAGAAAACAGAAAATGGTGGTAAAAGGTATACAGTCAGAAGAGATGCAAGTCACAAGTGGGGTACCTCAGAGATCAGTCCTGGGGCTAGTCCTCTTCAGTATCTTCATCAGTGACATTGAAGATTGACTGGAGGGTAAGATTTGTTTGTTTGCATATGACATCAAGATCTGCAACAGAGTAGATGATCCAGATAGGATGGACAGAATGAGAAGAGATCTGGATTAACTGGCAAAATGGTCGGAAGAGTGGCAACTGGGGTTTAAGGCAAAGAAGTACAAGATCATGCACATAGGGAAGAGAAACCCTGAAGCTACCTATAGATTGGGAGGGGAGTTACTGGCAATCCCAAGGGAAGAAAGATACTTGGGCATCATCATCACAGATGATCTGAAATCATCCAAGCAGATCACTAAAGCAATAGGTAAGGCTAGAGGGATGTTGGGGTGTATTAGTAAGGGCATCACAAGTCGAAAGAGAGAGATAATAATCCCTCTTTACAAGACACTGGTTAGGCCCCATCTGGAGTACTGCGTGCAGTACTGGAGGCTGCACCTGCACAAGGTCATTAACCAAATGGAGGCAGTCCAGAGAAGGGCAACCAAAATGGTGCAGGGACTGCATCAGAAAACATATGAGGACAGATTAACAGAGCTCAATATGTATACCCTAGAGCAAAGGAGGGAGAGAGGTGATATGATCGAAACATTCAAACATATTAAGGACATTAAGGTGAAAGAGTCTAACATGTTTCAATATAAGAAAAACAGCAGGACAAGAGGACACAGCATGAGATTAGAGGGAGGCCAATTAAAGGGTAATGTGAGGAAGTTATTTTTCACAGAAAGGGTGGTGGATGCATGGAACGGCCTACCTCAGGAAGTGGTAGATATGAATACAGTGCAGGGCTTCAGACAGGCATGGGATAGGCATATGGGAGCAATACAGATGAGTATGAATAAATAGGCCATTGACAGAGTAAAGGCCTATGGCACATTCATAAGGTAGAAAAATTGACAGATTGGATGGGCCTTGCAGTCCTTATCTGCCATCACCTTCTATGTTTCTATATAATTATAGCTTTTTCTCTCCATAGCTAACTGAAAACAAGATGTTTGCCACACGACAGTACAGAACCCGTTTTCGACAGTAAAAGGTGTTTTCGCATGGCACATATATTTTTTCCCCATAGGCTGTAATGGGAAACTTTAAACTTTAATAACTTTTGAACGGATTAATATTTTTTCACCAGACCTTCAGAAGGCACATCAGTGACCCAGACCCCACATTCCCAGACAATTTCAGACCAGACCCCCAAACCATTTGGGCCATAGCCCCGAGCACAGAATTTGCCAAAAAGTAGTAGTTTTCAAATTGTTTGGCACTCCGCAGCTCCACAGCCACACATCCAACCAAAACAAAGCTTGCCAGATCCAGAGATCTATGGTACCAGACTGCGCATGCAAAATGTCAGGCAAACTGGTCAAATGGTTGCAAAGTTATTAAAGTGCAAAATTTGGAGTTTAACATAGAAGTGGCCAGATAACCCTAACTATACTGGCACTACTGTGCCAATATAATATATATATATGCAAATCACCATGACGGTTTAGACTGCTTCTTGTTTATTTATTGAACCATATCAGAAGTAAACCCTTTAAGTCAGAGACTCCTTTACAAAGGCTCCACATCAGAATGATACAGGAATACAGTTATAGTTAAACACAAGAACAGAATAGTTGGGTCATAGCTGAGCATAAGGTAGGTAACAATGCAAGTAATGGTAAACAAAGCAAATAGCAGGCACACAGTGAAATTACAATACAGAAAAACTGGCAATCAGTATATTACACGGTTAACAGAAAACATGAACAGAGTAGTGTAGCCATAGGTCACAGTAGGAAAAAACAGCAGGGTCTAGGTTTCTGGATTAAAACACTGTGCTTACAGGTTAACAGAACAGGACTAGCATAGGTGCAAGAAGGCCTTTGTCCTGAGGGGCCTTACAGAGTAGAGGGGGCAGATCAGTAGCAGTCACAGGCAACTTCCTGCCAGAAATGATCCTGAAGACAGGATTTGGAATGGCCAAGTTTGGATTTCAAGAGTAAGGTTTTGGGGAGTGTGTTCGACCAGAGAGGCGCCCTATAGTGAAAGGTTCTTTGTTCCAATGTCATCTTGCAGCAAGGGACATGGTAGGGGGATTTCTTGGAGCTGCGTGTGTGCTTGGTGGTTTGGGCAGGTTGAAGTAGCGGTGTGAGACTGGGGGGGGGACTAAGGCCAGACAAGATTTTTTGGGCCAGAAGATAGGTCTGGTATTTCAGTCTCCCATCGAAGTTGAACCAATTGGTAAGGGTATAAAGGGTGCATGTGTGGGTCAGTTGGTCACAGCCAGAGGCCAGATGACAGGCCTTGTTCAGGGAAATCCTGATCCTGTGGAGAGCTGTATTGTCAGCTGCACCGTAGATCAGTATTCCATAGACAATTGGGGACAAGATAGAAGAGGAGATTGCTAGTTGCAAGGCATCCGGAGGGAGACAGTGTTTGCAGCAGTGTAGTAGACCAATACGTATATTGACCACTGAGCTTAGGAGGTGTATGTGTTTATGGTAGGTGAGCCCTGAGTCCAAGCTGACCTCAAGGTATCTGAAAGAGCGGACCTGCTCTAGAGTGTCATGATGGGAGTTAAGTATGAGCAAGGGGTGTCCACTGTGTTTATTCTGGGCTTGGGCAAACAACATCGATTTTGTTTTTTTATAGTTTAGAACAAGTCTATGGCTAGAGAACCAAGTCTCAGCCTCCTTGAAAGATTTTTGGAGGGCCTACAGGAGAGTGGAGGGGTCAGGGTGGGTGCTGAAGACTACTGCATCATCCACATAGAGTAGGAGTTTACCAGAGCAGGCATTGGAAAGGGTGTTGAGAAATAAGCTAAATAGTAGGGGTCCGAGAATCGACCCCTGGGGGACCCCTGAGGTGACTGGGGGAAGGGGACAGGGTGTGGTTTATCCTTACTTGTTGAGATCTGCCAGATAGGTAATCAGTGAACCAGCCTATGGCATCCTGAGAGAGACCCAGTTGGATAAGGGAGGACAATAGCAGAGAGTGGTGAACGGTGTCAAAAGCTTTTGACAGGTTTACAAATACTGCCCCAGCAAGGTGCCCAACATCTAGAGACATGTGTATGGCATTAGTAAATTCTATTAGGGCAGTGGTGGTACTATGGCTTTTGTGAAAGCCATGTTGTTCATGATATAGCAGGTTGTACTTGGTAAGGTGGTCAGAGAGTTGGGTGGCGATGATTTTTTTTCTAGGACTCTGGAGAATGGTGGGAGTATTGATATGGGGCGGTAATTCCCTGAAATGGTATGATCTCCACTCTTGTGGATAGGTGTGATAAGGGCGGTTTTCCACTTTGTTGGGAATTGACCCAAGGGGAGGGAGCAGTTCAGGAGAGTTGTGAGGGGGTAGAGTACCTCACTGAGTGTTAATCTCAGTAGTTTAAGGTCCAGGGAATCACTGCTAAATCTGGACTTGCTAAGTGCTTTTTGCAGGTAGGAAATGGCTTCCCTCTGATAGATAGTTCTGAAGTGAAAGGGAGGTGCATGTGAGGGGGTGGGGGAGGGGGGCAAAGAAGTTGGGTGGGAGCACACTGCTGAGATCGGAGAATGAGGAGTTCAGTGTGTTCGCAATGAGTTCAGGGTCAGTGGTGATGCACCCATTTACGCACATTTGGGAGGGCAGGGCAGTTACAGTTTTGTCATTAAGCTCTGCTATAAGCAGTGGTGTATGGTGCCAAAAGACCACTCACACAATCTGTAATGTTTAAGAACAGAAAACAGACACATTTCATCTTTCTCAGGACTAATCTTCCTCATCTGAATCATAGCTCGGGGAAAACAATACAGCCCTTAAGTGGTATTATGGGTTTGGATCAAGGTGGGCCCAAAATAAGAATGCAAGCCAAAAAAAGCAACAATGTCAGCACAAAAGCACTGATGCAAGGGTTACATAAAAAGGCACTGGTAACAAAGCCACGCTTCAAAGAAATACAAAATCACACATACCCCAATGATGCAAAACATCATGGGATGTACTGTTTATGCAAATCACCATGAAAATTTCGATAAGTTCTGCTTTAAGCAGGAGTGCATTGTGTCAAATGGTCTCTTACACAATCAGCAAAATCTTAGAACAGAAGACACAGACACATCTTTCATCCTCAAGACTCATTAGTGAGCCTCATTTGTATCATAAACCAGGGGAAAACAAATGAGTCCTTATGTGGTCTTACTGATTTGGGTCATGGTGGATCCAAAATAAGAAAGCAAGCTAAAAAGACGAAGAACCTCAGCATAAAAGCACTGAAGCAAGGGTTGCCCAAAAAGGGTGCTGGCAATAAAGCCATGTTACAAAGAAATGCAAAATCACACATACCCTAATAACACTAAACATCATGTTATCAATATGAAAATCACCATGAAAATTTAGACTGGTTCTGCTCTATGCAGGAGTGCAAAGTGCCAAATGGCCTTTCACACACTCTACAAAGGCTAAGAACAGAAGCCTTTATTACACAGTATAATAGAAAATAATAGAAAACAGTGACACTCAATGCCTGTTCACCTGAGGTTTTACAGTAAGGGATTAGAAAGGAACGGGAGTTGGGGGATCTGAGGATTCATGGGATGGAGCATAGGTGAGAGGAGGAAGGACACTGCAGAGGAGGGAGCTAAACCACTATCTTCAAAGTAAGCCATTAGAGTAAAATAGACATGGGGAGGGACAGGCTGGCATAAAGAGAGCACCAGTGTGTTTGGAGAGGGCAGGTTAATGCAAAATGGCATAAAGGGTGGAAGAGGGGATCCAGTCTGGACAGGTTGGATTTGAGGATTGCACTACGGATGACATCTGTATAGTCAAAAACGAGCAGGATCAACTTAAGGATAATCTCACACCAGATCAACAGAGAATGAGCTAGTGACAGCACTAAGTGAAAAGCAGGTGTAACCCCTAGGTGGCACTATCCCAAGGCATACTACCCCTGCCAGCTTGGCTAGTTGCAGGTTAGGAGGCCTGGGTACTAAAACGGGTGCCTCCACCCAGAAGACTGGGTTGTTAGTAGCAAGACTAACCTGGATACAGCCCTCTGTGAAACTGTAACACCCCCCCCTTTCCCCTCTAGTGGCCTAGACAGTATGCAACAAACACTTTCACAGTAGCCCCTATTCAGTATACAAATCCCCACACTGTTTGCACTTACCACCAGGGCTGGTTCCACCAGTTCGACCCTGGAGAACCCCTGTAAAACAAGGTTAGGCACAGCAAATAACAATAGTACAGTGCTTTTGGTACAAACTGGAACCACAATCAGATTAAATGCAAAAAGAGTTAGATCTGATTTATTCAGAGGAATTGAACTAGGGAGGGGCATAATCAGGTTGATTGATTCTAAAACTGATCTTGCCAGGCAATTATGCATGCACTTTTAGTCCCTGCATAGTCACACGCTCTGGGTACCCAGTTGGAAGTAAGGTGGGCTAGCCTGGAATGTTGCCCGGGGTAGGCCGGCATCACAGCTGGTTGGGACCCTGTGATGAAAAGAAAAGACATGCATAATCACACACAATTTGTAATCCGGAGCCTGAAGGCTCAGTTCGTGAAAGGAAAAACAACAATGCAATCAGATGACAATACTTGAGATTTAGCTGTTGAGGCAGGGAGTTACCCTGATTGTTACTCATGCTACCCCATACGAGACACAGGCTAGACGAAATGGAGACTGCAGATTGATGACTGGTTTGCCAGGAGAAGCAGGGCCCACACAAATCACCGAGGTGTCATTCCTGTTCGAGATGGTTGAGCAGGGGGCTGATCCCTGGGCGAGACTCTCATCAGTGATGGTTTCTGTGCCTAAAGTAGCTGACTGGGCCAGGTGGCAAGGCCCAGGCCGGGTGGAACAGTTCAGATTTTGAGTCCGGTAGTGCTGGATGCAGCTTTCAGCAAGCGTGGTGCATTTACACAGTGGGTACCCAAATCATGACCCACTAACATCACACAGCACATTTATAGTAAAGCAATCACCATACCACAATGCAGAAGGCAGTCCTGCCGCAATATCAGTGTCTCTGAACAAAACTAGGAATTCTGTGGCAAATGGATGTCCTGACAGGACGATCGTGTACAGAAAATCTTCTGTCTTCTTCAGGTTCAAATCTGGTCATTCTTCAGTGGATTTGTCACACTCCAATTCGGATACAGTCCAATTGCTAAGCCTTTTAAAAGATTCCCTCATGAGGGACTGCAGGCAGACAGGTCAGACTCAGCCTTTCCACCAATCTCCCACATGAACTATGCAGGAGCTGCTGCTCGAATCACCTGAGCTATTTACTCTTCAAACTCTAACTCCAGACTGACTTTCTGCTCACCATGCCCCTAAATTGGGCTCAACTAAATGGCTTAGAGATGTGGTCTGAAATAAAGCTTCTCTTATCTCTCCATGCAGGAGGGCTGAAGGCAGGCAGGCCAGACGCAGCCTTCCTGCCAAGTCCCCATGCTACCCTGTGGGGCAGCAGCTCCTGGAGCTTTTCACTCCTCCAGCTCCAACTCACTTCTGCCTCACTGCTGCAAGTAGCTTGGGAATTTCCCTCTGATCCACAAGGGTCAATTGGTTGATCCATCTGTCTGTCAAAGCAAGAGCTCCCCTCCATGTCTGTTTTGAAGCCAAAATGTAAAAACTACAATGCCTACAGAAATTTGCTCCCACAAGACCCCTGGGGACAGGCTCCATTTTAGAGTCCCCAAAGGTACTGACTGGTGCTGACTGGCAGTTCAAAACCAAAATGGTGCTGCAATACATAAAGTCCATAAAGTTGCAAAGAAGGCAGGTTAAACAAACTACAATACTATTGCCATTAAAACAGATAAACAGTAAACAGTTACAGATTCCAATAAAGCTCCCTCTGCACAATTAGCGATGGCAAAGCAGAGCGATAATACTGAAGCCCAGGTGGGACTTGAGCCTAGACACACTCGGCCGCTACACAAAATAATTATACACTGCACAATAGGCAGCTCTTAAAGAGACAGGCACAGAGGCGACAAGGCACTCTCATGAAATTTATTTTTAAATCGCTAAAACACAGGACACCAGCCTGGCAGAGGACATTTAGGTACACCCAAGGAAGGTTTTTAGGAACCCCCATTTGTAGGGGGGGTTACACAGGGACAGGGATCCACCATGTAGAATGGTCAAGCACTGTGCTTACAGCCCACGCTTACAGTAAATACATTTGAAGCTGGACTGCTGCCACCCTACAGTTGCCATCTGAATCTTCATCCATTCTAACCAGAGACTCTGCTGTGCAGGTGAACCAGTAGCTTTCTGTTGCTGGTAGTGTCAAAATGTTAGTACAAAAGCCATTGATTTGGCTTTTGCTTTTACATTCGGCTCCAAGGAGAGAAGCTGAGTGGCATTCCTTCACTCTCTCACCCACCCTCCACCACCACCCAATGTACTGATTGTGTTGGCAGAAAGCAGGGAGAGAAACCTTTTATTTTTTCACTTTATTTGCAGCTCTGAAGAGTGGAACTGTTTAATCGAATAAGTAATGCTCAGCCTCTTTCTTACCCACAACCTGATCCTACGTCAATGTCGCTGGAGTGGGGGAAAAGCAAAACTGCTTTTGAATTTTAACTCCAAGGAGCAGAGTTGAATGGGGATTCCTTTCACAGCTGTCCAGTGTGCTGCAGTCAGTGTTGGTGGTTGGAAAAGAGAAGGCAACATGTCGGATCTACATCATAATGGCAATTGCAGAAAGGCAACCGTCATGATGGCGAGGGTACATCGCCAAAAATCAATTTCAGCGATGTATATCACCGGCGCATAGGAAAATGGAGCTGGGGACTTTGAATTTTAATGTTAATGTTGGGGGCTGTGCCCACTGCACCCCCCCTACTAAAGGATTCTTAACTCCAGGGGAGGCATGTTGGGGGGGGTGCAAATTCTGGGGGAAATTATCCCGAGCTGGGCACACAAAAATGTAGGTGCACCCAGATTCAAACCCGGAACCCAGAACCCTCTCAGCTTTAGGCTGACACCCACCCACCATGCTATGGGGCCAGCTAGGCAGCCCCAAACCAACCACGCCAGGCCAACCCTCCCTCCATTCCATCATGCTCGCTCCACCCCCCCACATGCATATACATATAGCAATGTCCTGTCACTATATCGCGAGCCTCCCCCAACCTATTGCCTTACTCACACCCTCACTCTGTCCTTCATGCGCTGCAAGTGGATCACTGTTTTGGTAGGCGCCCACTTGTGGCTAGTCCACATCACAGGATACCCAACAGGTTCCTCTCAGGAAATCGTGTGTGTGTGGATCCCACCTCTGGATTTCTACAGAGGTCGTTGACCTACTCAGAACTTGTTATTCTGTCTGGCATCTTCACAAAGCCTCAGGCTCTCCTGAGGACTTATAGAGATACAACTATGTAATGCCAGCACTATGGACACCAGAGAAGCAAAATTTATTTACGTTGCCTACAACCTGCAGAACATCCTTACCTCCCCTGCTAGGTTCTGAAATGTTATTTACTCCCTTCATGACCAACCCCCCTCATGTCCCCCATCCTTAAACTAAGAAACTCACCTATCTCTAACCCAACTTAGGTCACTAATACTTTTAAGATTTTCTTCACGTCCTGTGTCCTCTCACAACTTCCTTCTTCCCTCACTTCTCCCCCTGCTGCCTGCCCTGTCTCTCCCCAAATGCCTCCCATTCCCCCGCTCTCAACCCCAGAATCTTTTTTTCTTCTCCCCAGTCTGCACAGATACCACCTTCACTGCCTTATTCGCTCTCCTAATTCCTCTAAACGGCACAGCTCAGTTGGGCTTGATACTAATCATCTTCATCTTTCTGCACTGGCTATTGCTGCTCCTCTTGCTTCTCTTTTCAATCTTTCTTCCCGACTCAGATCAGTGCCCCAATCCTGAAAGCAGGCTAAAATGCTCCTCCTCCTCTAAGGGGGTGACTGTACTTCCCCAGGCAATTATCAGCCAATCTCACTCTTCCCTGCCCTTACAAAGGTGCAAGAAAAAATGCATTCTTTCCTGCTAACCCACCTACCTTGTCTCCTCTTCTTTCCTTTCTTCTTTTCAGTCTGGCTTTCACAAACACCACTCCACCATCTCTTCCCTACTGCAGACTGGCCCACCCCTCCTCTAGGATAAGTTAAATGCTGTGGGCCAGTCTGACCAGGCAGTCAACTGCTTCCATTCCAGCCTCTCAGATCTGACACCATGCATAACTAACTTCACCTTAAAGTTGGGGTGCTTTGCCATATCAAATTCTGCCTTCCCCTCCCAGTCTGCAAAGACATCATCCTTAAGATGATCTTGCCCATATTTGACTAAGCAGATGTAGTCTACAAAACTGCACCAAAGATTATACTTGTCAAGCTGGACTCTCTTGTTTTTGATTCCTTCAGCCACTTTGCCCTAAGTGTTCATCTCTCACCCTTCACTGCTCTCTGTATGCTAATCTCTCCTTCCCTTCCTTGAGGCCCAGTATCTCTCACACTGCTGCTTCTTCATGGCCTGATACTGACTTGCCACAGCTCCCACTTACTTCTCCTCCCTCCTTAACCCTGCCATCCCCTCCTACTCCTCCCTCCAATTATCCACAGTTCATTCCATTCATATCCCTCACCGTAAATCTATAGCAGGTTAGTCTACTTGCTGCATCCACCTGTCAACACTGGAACAGCCTCCCTCCCTCCACCTATCTCTTTATTTCCCAGTACTCTCTCAAACCACTCTTACTGACACATTTCTCAAAAACATGCACCTACAGCTAGGCTTCTTCCTCTTATGTCTGCGTTACAAAAACGCAGGCCCTGTTCTCCCACCACTATTTTACTCTATTTATAGCTTAAAAGTCAGTGTATGCTGTAATTTGAACACCACCATGAATCAGTACAAATATCTTGCCATATGTTGGTAGCACACTCCCTTAGCTGGCATTCTGCCCCCAACCCCCCCAATAACTAATATGCTTGTACACTTTTTACATTGTTTATTTTCTTTCTCTGGAATTCATTACTTGTGCTGTAATTTTGTTGTTTGAGTACATGCACCTGTTGCTGTCCCTTTGTTACTGCCATTTCACCCCCTGATGTATCCCCTCCCACAGGTCACACCTGGAAACAAGCCCTGGCTCAGTGTGCCTTTCCTGGTTATCACATTTTAAGTAAATACATTTAAGAAAAATAGAATGTTAATATTATTTGTAGATTCAACAGTAACTGAACTCCTTTGAGGGGCATAATACCCCTAAACAGGCATGTGTGGGCAGCAACCTTGAACACTCTGAGTTGTCTGCCTGCTACTTATTCCTGACCTAGTCAGTCACCTGAGTCTTTATTATTTAATTTCTTTATGGGTCTGTGCCATGGCCTATACTTTGCTAAATGAAAAAAGAATAAGTGGAAAATTAGACAATAGATACATAGGAGTATACTGCAGACAATATGTGTGCTCCCTGTCAGTCCATACAATGACCAGCTGAGATGGTGAGAGGAGGAAGTGAGAGGAGGGCTCCACAAGTTGCCATATCAGATCCTCTGCATGGTACTGGCTATATAGGTACAGGGGTGGCAGGATGGTATGCTCAGTGCAGGCAGTGCAGTGGGGTGCCAACCACTGGGGAGTAGGGTGGCTCCCAGGACAGGTGCTTGGCAGGTGGTGGATACCACAAGACTCCAGGGACATCATTAATAATATGGCAATGAGTGATCAGAAGGTGGGGTGCCACTGGACACCAGGGGAATCATTAATATTACACTTGATCTTAGCCAAAAGGCAGAGAAGTGATGAAATCATTAATATTACGGTGACAGGCCATCTAAGAGTTGGGGTGCCACTGGACACCAGGGACAATATATAAAATACATGGACAGGTGATTGAAGAGCAGGAGGTGCCAGTAGACACCAGGGAAAATATATAAATTATGGGGACAGGTGCTTGGAGGGGGGATGTGCCACAAAACACCAGGGAAATGTCTGATATTATGGCAATTGGCAATTGTAAGGCGGAGGTGCCACTGGACATGAGGGAAAATACTATATGTACTGGCATGGGTGACTGGAGAGTAGGGTGTGCCAGTGAACACCAGGGAAACACAAATATCATGGGGACAGCCGCTCAGGTTGGGGGGGCAGGTTGCCACCATGTCTGACGTGGTGCTGGCCACAGGAAGGGTGCAAACCTGCCTCTATTTCCCATGCAAATGAGCCCACAATGGGCATGCTTATAGCTCCTCAGCACCATGCATGTCTAATTGACTCATTTGCATTTTTCTGCTGAATAGCATGCTGTGGGCTCACAGTGCTATCAGGTCTAAGGGCACAGTTTCCTGTAGTTCCCTATGGACCGCATAGAGCCCAGGTCTATGTTGCTACTTCCTTTAGCACAGTGTCACCATGGCCCTTTAGTCAGTCCGATAGCATCAGTGTGCTGTCTGACTGAATATAGTAACCCCTGGGTCAGGCACAAGGGCCAGCATAGCGCAAACCTTTTGCACTCTACTTTTGACTATAATTGAATATCTGGCCCTGCTGTTTTATTTTTCAATACACACAGAACCCAGGCCATCTCCTAACACAAAATCTTCAGTTGTTTCATCATTTAAAAAAAAGTAATCTATCCTACCCAGATGGGTTTTCAGCTGCTGGGTGAGGGTGGGTTTCTGCTTTTTTTTTTAAATAATAAAAAATAAACTGGAGATTTCTATAGAAGAAAAAGACAGCATTTTTATGTTTTAAACCATATACTATACAAAATAACCCACAGGCAGCTATGAACAATTTAGCAGTATTTCTATCTCAGGGTTCTAAGGACATCAGAGACCTCTCAACTTTCACCTTTGAGATCCCTGCTATATCATCAGAATCCTCCGATGGAAACACAGCCTTGCTAGGCATGGTTGGCCATAATTATTCTCTATATTTGTCCCTTTTTCTGTCATCAAGGCACTTTCATTTTTATTGAACTTCTAGAAATCCATATTCTCAATACAGATCCCTGATATAATCCTATTAAATTTTTCCAAAGCCTTTGTTAGAGTAGTCCATGATAAATTAATTACTAAACTTATTTCATTAAAAGTTAATAGTTATTTAATCAAGTGGATACACACTTGGTTACTAAATAGGAGACAAAAAGTGTGTATTAATGGCACGCTTTCTGATGAGGGAGATGTGGGCAGTGGAGTGCCACAAGGTTAAGTGCTTGACCCTTATTATTTAATATCTATGTCCAAGATATGAATAGAAATACTCATTCCTATCTAAGCAAATTTGTAGATGACACTAAGCTATGTGGTGAAGTCAACACTATTCACAAACACTTTCAGTTAATTTCAGAGCTAGCAGAGATTGAAAGCTGGGCCTATGAAAATGATATGAAATTTAATACTGACAAGTGTGTAGTTCTTCATGTTGGCAGGAACAATCCTGAATATTTCTATATCCTTACCCAAACTATACTTAAATCAGCTCGATGTGTCAGAGATTTGGGAATAGCAGTTAATGACACCTTTTCATCAGATAGTCAGTGTAAAAAATTAGCCAAATCCACACAGTCCTTATTAACTAGAATAAGAAGAGCATTTATTGGAAGATCGGAACATCTCATCATACCCCTATATAAAACTTATGTACGACCTATTATGGACTATGGTTCACAATGTTGGCCTCCATATTTTAAAAAAGATATCAGGTTATTAGAAGGGGTACAAATAAAAATAACCAGATATATTCCTAGACTAAAAACAAAGCAATACTGTCTTAGACTGCAGGAGACTGGACTACATACACTAGAGGCATGAAGACAAAAAGGAGATATTCTGTTGCTATATAAACTAATCCATAGTGATTTTGGTCTACAAGAATTTAATATGCAATATAGTTATACAAGGAGAAATCTCTGTTCTCATAACCAGAAAATATTGGTTAAAAATACTAAAACCCTCAAAGGGGATCATTATTTTACAATTAGAACTCCTCTTGCATGGAATAAACTCTCTTAGGATACAATAGACAGTTCTAGCTGGGAATCCTTTAAAAAGCATTTAGACTGTACTTATTACAACAATATATTGGTGTAATAGTCCCTCTTATGTGGGAGACATATAAAATGGGCCTGTCGGCTCCCTTATGTCACTAAAATCCTAGTAATCCCTACTGTATATACAACACCACAAAGGGGAGCCTTGTCATGATGGAGCAGCTTTCCATTTATCCTCTAGAACTAAAGACAGGGTTCCCTAACCCTGTCACAAGCAACATATATACAGCATGTTACTATGTTGGGCAGGTTTTAAATGAATGAGACAGCTTACTGGACCAGTGGGCTGGAAAAACAAACTTATGGACATCAGTGTTATGCAACAATGGGATATCCTTAAAAATCATATGGATAAGTTGTAAGGAGATTGTATCACACAGATGAGAAGTAATAAAAGTAGAGGACACAGATCAGTGCAGATGTATGAGGTTTTAGTCACGATAAAGAAGAAAAAGAAGACTAAAAAAACATGCAGATTACATGTTACAACTGGAATCAGAAAACTTTACATGGGTAAACTCAGATGACCAAGAAAATCAGCAGCAGGCCAGATGGCACTAGATGTTAAATCCAGTAATAAAATAATTCTCAGATATGGCAATGAGAAATGAAAATCACTGAAAACAGTTGGACCCTCGAAGGATCATGAAAACAGTGCTACAAAAACAAAGGAAGAAAACATGGTGAAGCACCTAAGTACGTAATTTGCATCAGTATTCAGAGGAGTAAAATGGAAGAATAACCTACAGTAAAATGTTATTCAGAGGAGCAGTAGAAGACACACTACAGGACGTACAGTTGTGCCCAGCTTAATTGTTGTTTTTTGTCATTTCATGAGGCTTGTGATTTTAAAGTATTTTGTGACAGCCAGTAATGTAATGCCTGTTTTATGCTGTGGCAATGCCAATCCCCATGTGATGTCTCTTTGTCCATCCAATAGGTGGCTGAACCAGTTCATTCTCTTATTCCAATGTGTACGTCTATGGGCTGAAGCCATTTGTCAGCGATCACATGAAACCCCCCCCCCAGAAAAAATAAGCATTTGCTTGCAGTACAGACTTGTGCTTTGAGGGGTGGTTGGAGGATACCTTGGGGAACAGGATTCTGATATTTCAGGTAAAAATATGCAGAAATCCCAAACATATCAGTCATTTTCTGTAACACTATAAATGCATTAGTGTCTAAACAAGGAAAGCTGTTTGTCAGAGATCACATGAATCCACCCCTTAAAAATCAACGTTCACTTGGAGTGCAGACTCATGCTTCCAGGCATGGTTAGGGGACACCTTGGGGAACATGATTCTGAGATTTCAGGCAAAAGCATGGAGAAATGCCAAACATATCAGTCATTTTCTGTGACACTATAAATGCATTAGTGCCTATGGAAATAAAGTTTATTGTCAGAGATCACATAAATCCACCCACTGAAAATCAACTTTTACCTACAGTACAGATGTATGCTTCCAGGCGGTAGTTAGGGAACTCCATGAGGAATGTGATTTTGAAATTTCAGGCAAAAGTATGCAGAAATGCCAAACATAGCCACTATTTTCTGTGACACTATACTTGCTTTAGTGTCTAACACCTGAAAGCTGTTTCTTAGAGATTACATGACCTCCCCCCCCCCCAGAAAATGAACTGTCACTTGGAGGACAGACTTTTGCTTCCAGGGGTGGTTATGGGACACCATGGGAAAATGATTCTGAAATTGCAGGTGAAAGTATGCAGAAATACGAAAAACATATCAGCCATTTTCTATGACACTATAAATGCATTTGTCAACCACTTATACTGTGTTGGTGCAGTGAACACCCACCCCTGTGGGCCAGGAACCCCGACACAAAGTGGCTTGGTGGTATTGGCAGTCTTCCTTCAGCCATTTTTCAAATACCTGTTCTATTGTATGTGCTGTCTTGTTTTTTTTATTTTCATTTATGAGACATACCTTTCCTAGAAGGGGGGATAGTCTGGTGTTCAGTGAAGTGAAGTTAATATTAATAGTGCTAATCTTCAGTCTTTGCCAGACTTGTGATGTTGAATATATTGTATGATATTGACATCACTTTTGTGAATAGGCATACATTTTAAGGGTACCTGTACACTATTTAATCCAGTCATACCTTTAACAATTCCCCCTCTCCATCCCCACTTTTATTCCACTCTGTGTTGTGATGCTATACTTTGGGTTGTACATCAAATTTGCACGAAAGGTGTTTTTTATAAAAGCTACATTCTCTGCGCCAAACAAGTATTTCTCTGTGACCCTGTTAAATTTAAGCCTGTAAGTTCTCAACATTCTAATCATGTCATGCCTGGGATCTTCCTTCCCCCATTTGCCCAATTCACAGCTCTGTGGGCCAAATATTAACATCTGAATTGGTGGCATCTACTTTGCTTTGAGTTGAGCAGTTGTCATTGTGACCACATGAAAACTGATGTAAAGATGTAAAGTGAAAATCATCCTATTCAATGTTAAGTAGAAATGGAACTTTATTTCTGGCCCACAGATCTGTGATCTTAATTTCTAGCCAGATTGCCTTTGATATTTGGTACTACTGAAACTTCAAAAGTTATGCCTGCAAAGGGATACTATGGCAGTGGCAGAAATCTCTTAAATACTATGACCTTGAATGTGTTCCCCTCCCTCCTGGGAGCACTTAATGAAATGTATACAGGGTGCATTTTTAACATCTGCTTAGCATATAGGGGACAGTGTGTGTCATGTAGAGTACTTTATTTGGTGCTGATGCTTACTTCACAGTAAGTGAGATGTGTGTGGTAATATGCACACTGCACTTACTGAAAATTGAGCTTTTGTATATACTGTATTATAAAATGGGGTTTAAGAATTCTACTACATGTCCATGAATACTATTTAACATCTGTATATAATTCTGTACATATATTATCCCTGTATTTTCTACTGTGTTGTTATCGCTTTCACATGTATGCCCAGGTCCACCTTGCAAATGAGTTTACCTCAATGGTGTTATCGCCTGGTAAAATAAAGATTGATTTATTGATTGATAAAAATTCTCTGCCCTGATTGGTCAACTGATACTTTATACCATGGGGTAATTTTTGCATAACCACCGCATAATGTACCAGCCAACCACACATGTAAGAAAAATCACTACACTCTCCTGAGCGCTTGCATAAACATTGCTCAGTACCTCCTTCCCACGCATCACAATTCCCAGTCTTAAAACATTTGAAAGACATGCTAGTGGCTACCATCTCTCTCTCTCTCTCTCTCTCTCTCTCTCTCTCTCTTGCTCTCTGGCTGCAGCTGCATTTGGCTTGGTTGTACTATAACACGGTCAGTCTTTCTCTTTTCACTCTAACATGCTGCCCCTCTTACTGAACCTGTCAGCCATTCATATGTACCTTAAACATGGCTCTCTTTAACTCATAACTGCCATTACCAGTGGCTACCAATTACACTTTACCACAATGTCGCATTGTAGACAGTGCCAAAACCATGGAAAGTGATGTTCAATAGCGCTATTACCTGGCAAGGAATGCAGGAGGACCTGGTGGCTTGGCTACAACTCCTGCTCCGATCCATGAACAAAAAGTTAAAATGAGGAACTATTTAATCTTGCATAGTGATATTTTTGCTCTTTCAAGCACAAAAATATTATAATAAAATGATTTTTCTTCACTGTTTTGTGTATTAGTAATCTTTTCAAATTGTATAATTGGAATAATGCCCTCCAGTGTGTGGGATGGGCTGTGATTTATTCATGCCTGATGTGGTTGGTCACTCGACCTGCAGCTGAATCTCAGGAGAGAAAAAGAAAAAAATTGCCAGTGGTGGAGATCTCTGGGAAATCATCAATTGTCAGCAGATAAGGACTGCTTGGCCCATCTAGTCTGCCCATAAGCCCTTGTATTGGATTACTGCTTCTGACCCACCTGCAGCTGTACCTCTATGGTTCCCCTATGCCTGTCCCAAGCATGCTTGAATCCATCCACAGTGCTCACTCCCACCACTTCCTGAGGCATACCATTCCATGCATCCAAAACCCTCTCTGTGAAGAAGAACTTCTTCCCATCTTCCAATTTCCCACCTCCCACCTCCAATTTCATGTCATGCCCCCTCATTCTTGTGCTCCTCCTGCACTAGAAAATGTCTCCCCCTGCACCTTGTTTATTCCCTTGAGGTACTTGAATGTTTCTATCATGTCCCCTCTTTCCCTCCTCTTTTCCAGTGAGTACATATTGAGGTTTCTTAATCTCTCCTCATAAGTCTTGTGTTGCAAGCCCTGTAGCATCTTAGTCGCTCTTCTCTGGACCATCTCCAGCCTGTTAATATCCTTATGAAGGGGCGGCTTCCAGAACTGCACACAGTACTCCATTTGAGGTCTGACCATGGTTTTATATAATGACATCACCACCTCCCTCCTTCTTCTGGTGATACCCCCTGCCTATGCACCCCAGCATGCCACTGGTCCTCCCAGCTACCTTAGTACTCTGCTTTGACATTTTCAGGTCATCTAAAATAATAACCCCCAGATTCCTTTCCTCCTTTGTGACTGTCAGCACCCCCCCCCCATCCTGTAGCTTTCCCCAGGGTTTCTCTTTCCCAGCTGCATAATTTTGTACTTTTTTGAATTAAACTTCAGTTGCCAGTTCTTAGACCATTTTTCAACCTTCCCCAGGTCCCACCTTATTTTCTCCACCCCCTCTGGGGTATCCACTCTGTTACAAACCTTGGTGTCATCTGCAAACAGGCAGACCTTTCCCTCCAGCCACTCTGCAATGTTGCCAATGAAGACATTGAACAGACTGGCTCCAGAACCAATCTCTGAGGCACCACACTGGTCAGCCCCCCTCTCCTCAGACTGCACCCCATTTACCACCACCCTCTGTCTCCTGTCTGTTAGCCAATTTCTAACCCAGTTTACCACCCTGTCCCCATGCCCAGCATACCCAGCTTGTTTATTAGCCTCTTATGTGGGACGGTGTCAAAGGCTTTGCTGAAATCAATGTAAGCGATGTCCACTGCCCCATCCTAATTTACTTCCTTTGTCACCCAGTTGAGGAAATCAACCAGATTTGTCTGACATGACTTCCCCACTGTGAATCCATGTTGCCTATGGTCCTGGGCTCTGATGGCTTCTAGATGCCCCACTATCCTTTCTTTAAGCAATGTCTCCATGATCTTCCCCAATACTGAGATAAGGCTAACCAGCCTATTGTTCCCCGCCTCCTCCCTGCTGCCAGATTTGTGTAGAGGGACCACATGTGCCCTCCTCCAATCCTCTGGTACCACCCTTGTGTTGAATGACTCTGTGAACATGGCTGCCAGAGGTGCTGCTATCTCCAGTCACAGTTCTTTTAATATCCTTGGGTGTATGCCATCTGGTCCCATCGCTTTGTCCACCTTCAATTTAGTGAGTTCCTGCAGGGCTCTTTCCCCTGTGAATGGACTGTTGTCCGCCTATTCCCCTTACCATTGGCAACTGCTGTACTGCTGTCGCCCCTGCCGCTCCCCCTCTTCTGTGAATACTGAACAGAAATATTTATTCAGTATTTTTGCCTTTTCCTTGTCACCCTCCTTGCATTCCCTTCCCTCTCCCTTGAGCCTTGCAATCCCCCCTTGTTTTTTCTCCTTTCGCTGATGTACTTAAAGAATGCCCTGTCCCCTTTCTTAACTGACTGTGCTAAACCTTCCTCAGTCCATGCCTTTGCTTTCCTTACTGGCTTCCCCATTTGCCTTAGACACTCTAAGTACTCCTCCCTGTCCTTCTCCCTTTGGATCTCCTCATATTTCCTGAACCCTTTCCTTTTTGCCCTGACCTTTACCACCACCTCTCTTGAGAACCCCAGTGACTTTCTCCTTCTCTTGCCTTTAGATACCACTCTGATGTATTGGTTTGTTACTTCCAGTAAGGCTTCCTTTAGATGCTTTCACTGTTCTTCCACTCTCCCTCCTGCCCCTGTTCTTTCCAGGGCTCTTTTGATACCCTTCCCCATTTCAGTGAAGTCAGCATTTTTGAAATCCAAAACCTTTGTCCTAGTATGACTGGAGTGAGTCTCTGTCCCTATGCTGAACAACACAATGTTGTGATCACTGGATCCCAGTTGCCTGTCTACCTGGACATCTGCAATTTGATCCCCATTGGTCATTACTAGATATAGAATTGTCCTGTCTCTGGTGAGATCAAGCATAAGCTGCCCATGTCCAGCCTCCTGGAATGAATCAAGAATGTTTCTGCTTCTGGCTGAAGCAGCAACACTGATGTTGCAATCCACATCTGGCATATTGAAATCCCTCATCAGTAGAATTTCACCTTTCATTGCCATCTCATGTATTTCCTCCACTAGCTCCCTGCCCAGTTCCTCTCCCTGTCCTGGAGGCCTGTATATTACCCCTGTGCATATTGCTGTGCCATTTCCAGGTTGAAGGGTGACCCACACTCCCCTCTGCCTACCCTGTACCTGTGCTGTCATTACACCCTCTCTGAGATGCAAGGCTACTCCCCCTCCCTTTTTGCCCTCCCCATCCCTCTTGAATAGATTATATCCTGGTACGTTTGTTTCCCACTCATGATTAGCTGTGTTCCAGGCTTCAGTTATTGCTACTATGTCCAGGTCTCCTTCAATTATTAAGGCCTCCAGGTCTGGGACTTTATTTCCCAGGCTGCATGCATTTGTCAATATGACCTCCCAAGTTTTACTGCCTGACCTCTCTCTTACTTTTGTTGTTTTTTGTCCCCTGCATCTTCCTCCCTTTCCTGATATTTTTCTCTTGTGTTCCTGATTCCTTTCTTACTCCATTTCTGTCTGATTCCGATGACCTTGATATCAACTCCTCTTCCTGCTCCATTGTTCTGCTTTCTCTTCCATGTGGGGGTGGGCTGCCTGAGTATCCCTACTCCTGTTGCCCACACCCCATGGCTGGTTTAAGCACTGAACAGCAAAACATTTAAACCATCCATTGAGGGCTGCCTTGCCCTTGCTGGACAGATGCAGTCTGTCCCCACTGTGTCCCCCTTCTTCCTGGGAGCACTTAATGAAATGTGGCATCTCTCTTGCATTTTATACTCACTACTCTGTACTGTGTGTTATCACAGGAGATGCTTTTATTGAAATATTTCACAATGTCATACATTTCACAGCGTAATATAGTGTCCACTACATTTTAACATTGTAACATTTCCATATGGATGAAAACATCATAAGCATATTTATACAGTATAGTACTGTAGGTAATGTAAATTACAAAACAAATTGTCACCAGAAAACTGAATTCAAACAAATAATTCAGTATAGAGTAGTATATTACAGTGTATTGTTCACCTTCCAGTGGTGTGTCTGAGCTTGGCAACCATGACAGGCAAGACTTTGCAAGTGTACATGTATCATTTACAGTGTCTTCTTTTTATTATCTTTCAAAATTGCTTAATGGATTCAACTAGTTTTGCTCTGTCTGTGATTTTCATTTTCTCCTGATAAACGTTTTCATGGCATGTCACCATCTCAATAGGATTAAAATCTGGCAACCTAGTGTGACAAATATGAAACTCAGAAATACCGTATTATTACAAACACATATTTTTTTACTGATGCTTCTGTTAAGTACAGTACTTATTCTGGTGGCATCCTGACCCAATTAATTCCAGCAGCTGCAATAGCCACTGCCACTGCAGTGTGTTTAGGGTTATTGCCTTGAAAGAATCAGTGTTCATCTGGATGTTTTCTCCATATGTATTTCTGTGCAGCTCCTATGATGATACATTCCCTGAAGAAGTCACTATCCATGGTTCCTGTTGGCATAATTTATGTGGCACTGTTAACAATATGTGACATTTTAATGGTTTCTCAACTACAGTACAATTTACTGTAGCATCATTAACCCTCACAAATGTGCAGTGGGTTGTGCCTGCGGTTAGTTATGATGCCCCAAACATGAAACTTTTCCGAGTGCTTTGGCTTCCACTTCATGGAGTCCCAGCCCTTCTTATGAAATGCCATGGAATCAAACTGCTCCAAAGTCACTGTTGTTTCATCAAAAAAATCACACAGAAACACAGAATTTGATTGCAGATAAGAACCACTTGGCCCACCAAGTCTACCCAGTTTTCCCTACCCACATTATTATCATAGACCATACTTGATCTACAGCTATTTCTCCCTCCACCTTTCCTTTCCACTATGAGTCCCTTCTGTCTATACCATGTGTAACCCCCACAAACACACACACACATATTTTGTGCACATTAGGTCCTGGTTAGGGCCCCATAATTAAATGGTTACATTTCCCTCCATCACACCGGTGGGAGATCCACAGGACAGAGGTCACCATTGGTGCATGAGGTTATAAATTTGGGATTTGGATGCCGGAAGAGACAGTCAGGAGAAAGCTGCAAGGAAAGTGTGTGGGGAGGTGGTGTAGGAGAGTGGAGTTACTTGCCCACTCTTGAGGTCATCAGTTCATGGTGAGTGGGGTATCCGACAATCAGCCCAGTGGTGGACATGATGGCAGCCATTGTTTTAGGCCAGTGGGTTACCCATTGCAAAGCCACCCTGGTGGAGTTACTCATGTGTTGTATATTATGCTCTGTAATGTTTGTTGACTTCATACTGTTTTGCTATTCATTGCTGCTTTATGTGCACCTTGCCCAGGTCCACCTTGTAAATGAGTCCTTCTCAATGGTGTTTCGCCTGATAAAATAAAGATTCATTGACTGATTGATTGATTGATTAATTGAGTTCAGTGTTTGGAGATGTCTGAGCCAGTGTGCTGCATGGCTCCTGTATGTGCTCCCAGTTTATGTGAAGGTAGAGAGAGAGAGACCAGAGGGGAGAAATGGAGCCTGCAAGAAAGAGGGAGAGCAAAAGCCACAAAGTGGATATGCCAAGCTGGTTGTGGCAGCTCCAGTGGTGCATTGAGAGGGATGTGGATTACAGCCATGCCATGTGTCCAGGATAGGATTCTGCTCCAGTGTGAGGAAGATTCAGTTTCAGCCAGTGGGTTCTTGTGGAAGCCAGGGCTCATAGCAAAAGCCCCGGAATCCAAAATGCCCTCCCGGAGGGTGCAGGTCTGTGGGGATGTCTGTCAGGGTAAAGTCACTCACCAGGGCCAGCATTTTCAAGGATCCAGTTGTTGGGAGTGAAGATCATCCCAACTCCAGAATGGAGAGAGAGATTTCTGTGAGCCAAAATGTGAGATAGAGAGAGATTGTCTGCTGCCTTTTGCAGGCCCTGATTCGGCCCCGGAGAAATGCTGCCTTACTTCAGTAGTGGCCAGCACAGCTCAGAAGAAAGCTGCCCAAGTTTAGTGGAACCATTTCAACCACTAAAGCATCCACTAACTCTCCTTGTAAGTGATCCCTGCAGCCCAGGTGAACAGATCAATTGTTTGAATGGCATCATGAAGTTGGTTCATTAAATGAGGTCCCTCTGTTAACGTTATACTTGTGTGGATTTCAATTATTTTATTGGGCTGTTTTTGCCTGCTATCATGAATTACATTCCAGCTCAGCACCAGAAGATGGCACCCCATGCATTGGGATCCTGACAATGCCAGTCATTCCCAGTAAGGTACAACTTTTAACTTCTGCTGCTGTGAGTGCCCCTCCCCATAGACAATTACCTCCTCATATCCCCAAACACCAGGGAGGGGGGCTTACACATGCATTTTTGAACTCCACCACTGTTTTCACCCCCCACAACCCTGACTAGAATGTTGTTCCAGGAATCCACTGCTCTTTCTGTGAAGAAGTACTTCCTCACATTTCTCCTGAACGTACCCCCCTCCAGCTTCATAGCATGTGTTCAGTGTTTACCAAGGAAGACCCTGGGGTTGGCCCAGCCCTTAAAAAAACACAACACTCCAGGATCAGGGGTAGACATGAGTCCCTTTACAGAAGCTGAAGTACAGGAGGTGTTAAATAAACTAAAAGCAGACAAAGCCATGGGACCAGACAAGATGTACCCCAGAATCCTTAAGGAACTGGAGGCAGAATTAGCAGCCCCTCTGGCACATCTATTCACAAAATCCTTGAAGAGCTGTGTGATACCCAAAGGCTGGAAAAAGGCAATAGAGGTTCCACTTCACAAATCAGGCAGTTGCAAAGAGGCTAGTAATTACAGACTGGTAAGCCTCACATCTATAGTAGGGAAACTATTGGAGACACCACTCAAACAGAGGATCATAGCATTCCTCAAAATTAGTGGCCAACAAGACCCTAAACAGCATGGTTTCACAGTAGGTAGGTCATGCAAGACAAATCTGCTCAAGTTTTTTTGACTACACTACTAAAATAGTCGACAACGGTGGGGCAGTAGATGTAGTCAACCTAGACTTTAGTAAGACCTTTGACTCAGTTCCACACAGAAGGCTGGTAAAGAAGCTTGACCACACAGGGTTTGGTCCAGCAGTAGTCAGATGGGTACAAAACTGGTCACAAGGCAGGACTCAGAGGGTACAGGTTAATGGAATGCTATCGACAGAAGGCAAGGTGACCAACGGGGTGCCCCATGGCTCAGTGCTGGGGCCTCTGCTCTTCAGTGTTTTTATAGCAGACATCACTGTTGGACTGAAAGGGAAGGTGTGTCTGTTCACAGATGATACCACAATATGTAACAGGGTGGACACCACAGAAGGAGTAAGCAAGATGGAAGCTGACCTCAAGAAACTAGAAGAATGGTCTGGAGTGTAGCAGCTGAGATTTAATGCCAAAAAATGCTAGGTCATGCAGATAGGAAAGAAAAATCCAAGAAAGGAGTATTACCTAGAAGACAAAAGGCTGACAGCCTCAAACCAGAAATGAGATCTGGGAATCATAATCTTAGATGACTTGAAGGTTAGTAAGCAGTGTGAGAAGGCAAGATTGAAGGCCAACTGAATGCTGGGCTGCATTGGTAGGGGAATCATGAGCAGGAGGAGAAAGGTGGTACTACCACTGTATAGATTGCTGGTCAGGCCTCACCTGGACTATGGAGTCCAATTCTGGAGGCCTCACCACAATAAGGACATTGACTGGGTGGAAACAGTACAGAGAAAGATGACAAAAATGATTCAGGGTCTGCAGTACATGTCCTATGAGGAAAGACTTAGGGAACTGAATATGTACTCCCTGGAGCAGAGAAGAGAGAAAGAGAGAGAGACAGAGAGAGGGGGACATGATTTTTTTTTTTTGCCGTATATTTTCTTATCTCCTCTGCAGCTGGGGGGGTGTTACCAATGGTGACCCCCCAGTCCAGCCTGACCAACATCCCCTAGTCTGCCCCACATCCCAAGCTCAACCCTTTACCTCCAACCTACACAACGATCTGTTTGCCGTGGTGGGCACGCGACCACTGCCATGGGATTCAAGGGGGTTGTCAGATCAGGGGGAGCATCCAGGTAGAAGCCAGTGGGAGCTGCTTGTCTGGCCATCAAGTAGCACACAAAGATTTTTCTCGTCTTTTCCTCCCACACGTCTGTGGCGTGCAATGACGCCAAGGGACCAGAGCGCGCGCGCTACTGCATGTGCCCCCTCCCAGTGTCTGCCAGAGCATGTCCCTCTGGTTCTGCCCATGACCTGCCATAGCCCCCAGCCACCACTAGGAGCTGGCAGGACATTGAGGCATCTCCCCTGCAACCCCCGGAGAAGGAGAGCAGTCTGACAGATGCTCGATCCTTCTCCTCCCCCACTGACCCCCGACGGCCCAGGCTCGTTCCCGAACCTGGGTCGTGGCATAGCGCGAGGTGTGGCATCCAGTGCCTCAGCCCTCAGCACCACCAGGCAGCCAAGGGGGGGAACATGATTGAAACATTCAAGTACATAAAAGGCATTAACAAGGTAGAGGCACAGGAACTTTTTCACTTTAAGAAGGGCTCCAGGAACAGGGGACATGACCTCAGGCTGCAAGAAGGAAGGTTCTCTACCAACACCAGAAAGTTTTTCTTCACCGAAAGAGTGGTGGACACCTGGAACAGCCTGCCCCAAGAGGTTGTGG
Organism: Neoceratodus forsteri; assembly: GCA_016271365.2. NCBI lineage: Eukaryota > Metazoa > Chordata > Ceratodontiformes > Ceratodontidae > Neoceratodus > Neoceratodus forsteri. Next base: position 841,134,089 of record CM028131.1, read on the forward strand.
GGGTCAGCACTGTGGGGGGGATTCAAGAATGCATGGGATAGACCCAAGGGAGCCCTGACTACAAAGCGCAACTAGAGTGTCAAAATAGGTCTAAAACAAATGGGCAGACTAGATGAACCTAGCGGTCTCTTTCTGCCGTCAACTTCTATGTTTCTATGTCCCCTTACTTGGTATTACTTGGTATGAAAGAACAGAAGAAGGCCAGAGCCCATCAAGACTGTTCCCCACACTATGTGGGACATTATTTATCTATTATCCCTCAACCAAACATCTAATTTGTTTTTAAAGACAGTGGCACTAGTTGCCTCTACCAATTTTCATGGCAAGGTGTTCTTATTGGAAAAAAGTTTCCCCTTATGCTGATTTTATAAGTTTTTACTTCAAGCTGTTTATTATGCAGTCTCAGAACATGTCTCCTTTTGGAGAGTGTTAGACCACATTTTTCCATTAGATCTGGTGAAGTTATTAAATTAAAAACCATAAGCATATCACCTCTTAAACTTCTAGTTTGAAAAGAGAGAAGAGACCAATAGCTTTTAATCTGTTCTGATAATCCAAGTTTGTTAATCTTGGAATCATTCTAGTTACTCTTCTTTGAATCTGTTCAAGAATGGCTATGTCTTTTTTTTGATTGGATTCCAGAAAGGGAAGCCATAGTCTAGAAACGGTCTAATGTATGCCCTATACAATGGAATAAGGCATTGTTCAGTACGATTAACAAAAGTGCGTTTTATTTACCTCAAAAGTCTGTTGGTCATGCAAGAAGTTCTAACACAGTGATCATTTGATGTAAGTTTATTATTAACATATATCCTTAAATCTTTTTCACAATTTGATGAGTGAAGTGGTAGTCCGTTTATATGATATATCATTTTTGGATTATTTACACCGAAATGCTCTACTAAACATTTGTCTTGATTAAACTGCATATGATTTTCATTTACCCAAAGTGTTAATTTTTCCAAATCCTTCTTTAATACAGAAATATTTTCTTGATTATTAACCTTGCCCCCCAATTTAGTATTGTCTGCAAATTTAACCATGAAGTTATTTGGCCCTGTTTGTAAATCACTGATAAAGAGGTTAAACAATGTTGGTCCCAAGACCAACCCTTGTGGTACACCACTTGTGACACTACCCGAATCGGACAAGATATCATTAATTCTGACTCTCTGAGAATGATTTGTCAACCAGTTTAAAGTCCAGTTGACAATATCAGGTGACAAACCTAGATTGTGCATTTCAGTAATGAGTTTTTCATGTGAGACTTTATCGAAAGTGCTACTAAAGTCCAAAAGAATTACATCAGTAGGGATACCCACATCTAATAGACTACTTATATTATTGTAAAAAGATATCAAATTGGTGGTGCAGGAATACTTGGGAGTAAACCTATGCTGATTTGAATAATAAATTCCTAATTTTTTACAATCTTGATCTATTAGAGACTTCATTACTCATTCCATTAATTTACCAGTCACTGAGGTCAGGCTAACTGGGCAATAATTTTGCACAGGACCTCAATTGCCTTTTTTAAATATGGGAATAACTATTGCTGAACTCCAATCATTTGGTACAATGCTTTCTTGTAAGGATGTATTGAAAATAATTGACAAAGGTATCGAAATATTTATAGAGGTTTCGATCAGAAACCATGGATGAATACCATCTGGGCCCGGACTAGTATTTTTTTTTAGTTTTTTGATAGCCTGTATAATGTCAGTTGGATAGAACTTATGATAATCTGCATGGTGAACTTTAAATGTACTAATAGGTGATTTTTGAGAGAAGACAGAACAAAAGTACTTATTAAAGAGATTCGAGGTTTCTGTATCAGATAGGGAAGAGCCATTGGTTATAATGGGACCAATGGTCCTTGATACACCTTTTTTACTATTTATATAGGAGAAAAGAGATTTGTGACAGTCTTTTGTGTGAGCTAGTTTAAATTCTAGCTTATTTTTTGCCAATTTAATAGAATTTTTAAGTTTTTCACAGATAGTCTGTATTTATGTAATAGAGTAGTTTTAAATGGAACATAACTATTCTTAAGTTTCCTAAAAAGTTTAATTTTTATTTTAATCTGATTTTTAATTGTCTTGTTGAACCAAGGGGAATTTTTCCTTTGTTATTAAATTTCCTCTTAGATGGAATAAAGGTATTTTCCAAATAATGTACAATGTTTTTAAAAAAAGTCCCAAGCTTGTTATGTTGTACAATTAAGAAGATTAGATTCCCAGTTTATGTTTTGTAAGTATTCATTGATTTTAGAAAAAATTGCTTTGTTATAAATTTTTGTATAGTATAACTTCCTTTGTGAAGTTTTAAACTGTTGAATTTCAAAAAGAATAGATGAATGATCACTAGTCCCAAGTGGATCCCAAATTTGTAAATTGCTAATTTGTTGCTCTATGTTAGTAAATAATAGATCCAAAATATTAGGACCTTGAGTGGGTTCAGTAACAAGTTGTTGTAATCCAGTACTAACTACCACATCTATTAGCCCTTTCTCAGCATATGACTGTCCTGAGAATGAGTCCCAGTTAATATGAGGGAGGTTAAAGTCACCAAATATTACAGTATCTTGAGATTCTGAAAAATGTGAAATTTCTTTAAACATATCAGTTGTGTAATCTGAATTTGCAGATGGAGGTCAATAGATGTTGCCAATAGTTATATAGGACTGCTCCTTCAATAAGATTTTCACCCATATACTTTCCAAAGGAAAGGGAGAACACACTTCAGAAGAAGGAATATCATTACGTATGTACATACAAACTCCACCACCTTGCTTATCTAATCTGTTTTTATGATATAACTTATAACCTGGAATTTCTCTGGACCAAATTGAGGATGCGTCCAACCAAGTTTCAGTTACTCCAACCACACCTATATTTAAAGTTTTACATTTGGCTTTGAGTTCTGCTAATTTGAGTTGGTTTAAAGATCTTGCATTCAAAACTAGGAATTTACATTTAGTTGTAATAATATTTTGGTAAGTATTCAGAGACTTGGAAATAGACCCATTCTCCCCTATTGTTTTTAGTTTAAACAACGATTTATGATTTTAGTGATACTTTTCCCCATAAGTGTACTACCCCTATGACTGAGATGTAAACCATCCCAGAAAAACAAGGAAGAACGATCTGAAAATGATTCCCAGTGGGTAATACAGGGTATATCCTGCTTAAAACACCACTTTCTCAGCCATTCATTTAGGGCTTTGATTGTCTGCATCATGGTAGATGTTGCTTTCGGGACAGGTAGAATTTCAGATATACATACACAGCATCCTCTATCAAGTAACAGGTTACATAATGCCACATAGTCCTGTTGTAACTGATTAAATGGGGTGTTGTTTATATCATTAACACCAGCATATATGATAACCAGTGGATTTTCCCCCGCATTTTGTAAAATTTTAGGCATCATGGAGGTAATGACAGATACCCTGGCCCCAAGAAAGCTAGAACAAGTGCGGTTGCTCTTATCACTATTGCATACCGCCCTGTCAGTGTGCTTAATGATTGAATCTCTCAGGACTAACACTTGTTTTGAGACAGTAGGGGGTACAAGAATCAGAAACAGGTAATACACTCTGGAGTGATTAACTTAATAGGTATTGATTTGGGAGCTTGAGGCTTACTAGGACAAGTATTCATGGGCATTAACTCCTGATTGAAAAGTGTTTTTAAACCATTATTATCAACAGAGGGTGATGCACAGGATAAATTATGTAGCACTTCATTATTTGATACAGTCAATTGCTCAAACCTATTACGAGTTTCAATAGGGGCACTATTGTGTATTTGACCGCCCCTCCTTTTTTTAAGAGGCTTTGTGACAATGGTCCAGTCATCATTATCATGAGAAGAAGGTGGATAATCAACCACCTTATAAGAGGGGGCAGAGGCAACAGGTATACTAGTACTAGTCATTGCAATTGTCTTCTCATCAGGAGGCATAGAAATGCTACCTAAATGTGAAGGAAATTGTTCATTAGAATGAAGTTGTTCATCCATAAGATCAATGTAACTTTCCAATTCCCTAATATCAGTAGAAACTGGTTTAATATTAAGCAGAAACGCTATCTCTGCTTCAGGAGTAGTAATCAGATGGCAATTAGCACATACATACTCGCTCCCATACTTTCCCTCACTATACATCAAACATTGCATACACTTACTAAGTTATTTTTCCATTACTAAAGGTGTATATTTACTAAGTAGAGGATATGCTAAAATTATCTTATCCAAGTTTGTCTAATGCCAGCAGTTTCAGAGTGCCCAGCGGACACAGCAGACACGTGCAAACGCAAATGTAGCTTCTTTTAGTTAGCTGCTTTCTGATCTACAAGCAAGGCAAGCAACAGGAAGTTGTAATTTGAGTCACTTGCTTTTATAGCATCTAAGCCACTGCCCCAATTAAGCTCTCTCTCTCTCCTCCTACTGGTTTAGCAAAGTAAGTTGATACAGTACCCTTCACAGCACAGAACACACACTGACTTTCTTTCTTTTCTTTCTTTTTTTCAACCCTAAATAAGACCCCTTCTACTTCTAATAAAGTATCTGTCTTGCTTAATCTCAGCAGACACTGACTCCTGCTGAGATATAACTGTTAAATTAATAAGAAAATGTAGCTTCTTTTGTTAGCTGCTCTCTGCTCTACAAGCAAGGCTAGCAACATTGAGCACTATTTTTTCTGAAAAATACTTCCCTCCTGTACCTTTTTACCTTTGTGAGGTATTCATCATAAAATGCCTCCTTGTTCTTAATCTATGTCCTGGCTTGCCCCAATCTTTTTTCTTTGTTCACATCCCATATCATGGGGCAAAACCTTAATAAAAAAAAAACAGATAATATACTGCATTTTATGAGATGTAACTTACTGTGATAACACAGTAATTGATACAATTTTAAATGCCTTACCTTGCCTGCCCATACATTCACCCCATCAGGTGGCGCATTCGCTTGATAGATGAGACAGATGCCAGTACCCCATGTTTGGCAATAAGACATTCAACAATTTCCCTTGTGGTAGTCTGATCGTCCTCTGTGAGCATGCAGTCTATGAGTAGTATTGTTTCCCTGTGTGCAGAAATAAAAAAAAATTAAAATAAATGACTTACCAACAATTATGCTAGTAAATAACTGTAGGTAAATGTATAATACTACACTACAGTAAAATTTAAAGTATCAGAAGAGGTCAGTAGCTGTGCTATGCAAGTAAGCACCTGGTGCAGACAGTAGGCCATGGTGCACACAGTATTGGATGTTGGGTTTCAGGAGGGCTCTCAGCCCACTATCCATGATGAAGGACCCAGTGCTCATCAGAAACACCTGGCTCTTCTTGATGCTTTCACCTTTAGACCTCATCTGCCTCACTGTAGCGCTGCTCTCGACTGATATCTTCTTCACCATTGTGTATGGATGATGTGATAACAGCTCCAGTAAGAAGTTGCCTGCTGTGGAAACACATCATTTATTTGATAACATCAAAGGGTACCACAGCACCTTTCCTGCTGTTCAGTCTGATGCAGTAATGCACCTCGGACATATGCCTGCCGTGGCACGTCACCTAATGCCAGCTATTCTCAGCCTGCATAAGACACAAAAATGTTCCATTCTACCAATAGTTCTTTATGGTACATGTTCAGCAGAATTATCAGTGTTATATAACATGTCTATTCAACCAGAACAAGACTATTTTCTATAGAAGAAAATCAGGAGCAGTGGCATCTTGGCCACTAAGAAGAAGTCTTGGCCTGGCAAATAGGACACCATCTGTGACAAGGCTGTTTGCTGCCACAGGGAAAGAGAACATCAGTAGACTGAATAAACCCAAGCAAAGGAATTGCACTGATATGCTAAAGACCCCAGAGCAGCATAGGACAAAGGCATCCAAGGTAAAATTCAGCACTGTTCATTACTTTTGTTTTTGCAAGAAGTATTGCATTACTAAATTCTGCAACTCATTTTTGTTTTAACAAACAGTACTGTACATGACATTAAATGTTATTCTTATTTTTTTCTAATAGTGCTGGTTTGCTGGTAAAATGGATGACTATGGAACATCAAGTGGCAGTGATGAAAACAGTGTATAAGGTGAATAAAATACCTGTAGCACCCTGAAGGTACTGAAAAATGATGAACAGGAAGAGGCTGAAAGAGAAATGGAGAACCTACCAGAGGGAAACCCTGAAGTACTGTAGGAAATAATGGAGAACCAAGCCAAGGTTTCCAGAGAACTTGATTTTGAAGCCAAGGTAGAACAGCCAGATGTTAACAGGGATATGGAGGAGGATGCAATCAACAAGGGACTGCCAGATGTTATTTTATTTTTTATTTTATTGAAATCTAGGATTACAAATACCTTTGAGCAGGAACTGCTTGTTTACAAAGGTTCCACGTCGAAGGAATGGGGGGTATACATACATACAAAGGTCAACATAATAGTACATAGTTACACAATAACAAGAAGTAAGAGAATGAGGCTTTGGAAATTCCAGTAATTCAAAATGTGCCAAATGTTAGGTAGCATGACATAACCAGCCAAGGGCAATCTTGAAATAAGCACTGCAGGTGAGAGGAAGGGGTACAGGCAGGAAGGCCATTGTCGGAGGGTAGGGGTGAGGTAAGAGCTCTAAAGGGGAGAGAGAGACAAGAGGATAAAGTCAGGAAATGCCCGGGGAGGAAAAGGAGAGGGCAAGGGGTAGGCAGGTAGAAGGAGGCAAGGTGGGGAGAGATAGCTTTCAAGACTGAAGTGGAGGGCAGTGAACGGTGGGCCCCCGATTAGGCGAGGCAGTCATAACGACTAGTTGAAATTAGATGAAGTCAGATTTGTCTCTTAAAAGGGCCAAGAGCAGCAGCAGTAAGAGTTTCTTTGTTGAGAGTATTGTACCACTGTGGTGCTCTGTGGGCAAAGGTCCTCTGGCCCATGGTAGTCCGGCATCTGGGGACAAGGAAGGTTAGTGTTGTGAACTAGTTCTCTGGGTGCTGTGGTGGTCAATAAGTAGCTCAATGCCCGGGGCATGACTCCGAGGAGGACTTTTGGCTAAGAGGCAGTTTGATACTGTATCCGGCTGATGAGAGGTAGCCATCCTGCCCAAGTGTACAGGTCACACGTGTGTGTAAGTCGATCAGCCCCAGTTAGCAGCCTGCATGCTTTGTTGAGTGCAACTGTAATTCTACGGAGGAGCAGGCGGAGGCAGAGCCATAAATTGCTAGCCAGTAATCGATGATGGAGGTGACAGAGCTGTTGATAGCCAACGGAGAGTGTCAGGAGTCATGCAGTGTTTGTGCCTGTAGAGCAGGCCTATACGGATGTTGTGGCTTTGGCTGACAGAATCTATGTACCAATGGTAGGACAGTGAGCTGTCCAATGTGACACCTAGGTATTTAAAATCAGAACGTGTTCAAGTAATGTCCCTGTTTGGTTTAGGATGGTGAGGTCAAGGATTTGTACTTGCTCCTGGTATTGTAAAGTCATAACCTTTGTTTTGCTGTAGTTCATGACCAGTTTGTGTGACTTGAACCATTCTTACATCTTTTTGAATTCGAGCTGTAATTGTTTCTCGAGGAGCTCTGCATTTTGGTGGTTGGTGAACATGACTGCGTCATCGGCGTGAGCAGTAATTTCTGGTGACAGACACTGGGAAGGTCATTGAGGAAGAGGCTGAAGAGTAGTGGCCCTAGGATGGACCCCTGTGGGACCCCTGAAAGGACTGGCTTTTCTTCCAAGGTAACACCAGCAATCCTAACCCGCTGGACCCTCTCCCCAAGGTAGCTTGAAAACCAGAGCAGTGCTTCATTGGAGAGCCCAATGTTTGATAATTGCTTGAGTAGGAGTGGGTGGTTCACAGTATCAAAGGCTTTCGTAAGGTCGATGAATACTGCCCCTACACAGTTTCCTTGATCAAGCGTGGTATGGATGAAGCCTGTGAATTCTAATAGTGCAGTGGTGGTACTGTGCCCTTTTGGGAAACCATGTTGCTCAGGACACTGGATGTCGTATTTTTCCAGGTACTTGACTAATTGGTCTGAGGCGATGCGCTCCAGGGCCTTAGACAACGGAGGGAGGATGGAGATAGGTCTGTTGTTGGAGTGCAGTGATTTGTCTCCACTTTTGTGTACCGGTGTGATGGTCGCCTGTTTCCAGCGAGATGGGAACTGGGACATCCTTAGTGATAGATTGAGGACCTTTGTCGAGGGTTTAAGGACTTCTTCAAGGACAAGTGCTAACAACTTCAGGTCAAGGGAGTCGCCGCTGTAGCCTGCATTGTGAATGGCCACCATGTTAACTGTGAGATGGAAGATTCAGTTGAGGAGGAAATGCCATATGCAGATGTTAAATGGGATATGGAAGCAGGGGCATCATTTATTTATTTTATTTATTTATGTATTTGGTAACTGAGTAGGTGCACTGATCCAGAGGACCATTTTCAGTCATGACCCGGGCCACAAGGTGGCAAAACAAGTACATGTACAACAGTAATTACAAGATACAATACACGCATGCCCAACAAACGGCAGTGAGGGAGGAGAGAGAACAGTGGTTATGCTATGACAAATGTACAGACAGTGTAAACAGGTTATAGTATAACAAAAATGTGCATAAGCAAAGACACAGGTAATTAATACAGGAAGTGCAAGATACAAGCAGCAACAGTGTACAAGTGCATGTTCCAATTTAAATACAGGTGCAAATAACAGTAGTTGTGCAAATTCAAAGTGGAATCAATCGCAAATTTATAGCATCAAAGAGGTCAAGAAAGGAGAAGAAACAGAGGGGTCAGGGTAGGCTTGGGGTAAGAAGCAGGAAGGACAGAGGTGGGAAGGGGGCATTCTGGGGGGCTGTAAGTACTGTCTGGCAGCAAATGCTGCCTGAGTACTTTAGAGCATTGGTGAGATGTAGACCTTAGTGTTACTGTGCAGAACTGTGACAGCTTGTAGCCAAGAGGAGCCAGGCCTTTGTGGTATGCTTAAAAGTTTTGATGGGTAGGGGACGAGAGAACAGATGGGGGGAGCTTGCTCCATAGGGAGGGTGTTGTGACTAAGAAAGCTCATTTCCCCATGTTGGTGGAGACATGGGGTACTTCTAGTGGGGGGACTGAGGATGCACTAAGAATCCTAGTAACCACTCTGCCTGTCAGGAGGGGTGAGTAAGGGGATACATGTTAGTTTCAGAGGGAGTTGTCCACCAGACAGCCCATCGCATAGTCATAGTGACCTTGTAGGTTCAGCCACCCTAGCACCTAATAGAGTGAGCAGTGATGGGAGTGGTAGAGGGCTTGAAGGACGAATCGACAGAGTTGTATGTCGAGTTTAGCTGTGTGTGTAGGGTGCTGGATAGGCGCGAGTAGACTCTGAGCAGCACTCAAGGAGGAGAAGTAGATTGTTATGTGTAATGGCCAGGTGCACCTCATCGGACAGGTAATGTTTGTGTTGGTATGTAGCACCTAGCTTTTGGTGGATCCAGTGTACTGTATGGTTGGCATGTTCAGAGAAAGAAAGGAAGGGGTCAATGTAATGCCTAGGTATTTAAAGGATGTGACATTTTCAAGAGGAGGACCAGAGGTGTGAGAACCAGGAGGGAGGAGTTGGCTTTGGCAGCTTTGGCTAGGAAAGGTTTAGAACCAAAAAGCATGGATTTAGTCTTTTTTTCATTGACTAGGAGCTTGTTTGAAAGGAACCATTGGTGGGCAGATGCTTAGTTTTGTGTGAGGTTGGAGGAGATAGAGTCAACAGATTTGTCGCTATGATAGATGACCAGATCATCGGCATAGAGAAGAGTTTTAGAGCTGAGGCTGTCCTTGGGGAGCGTGTTAATATACATGGAAAAGAGCAGTGGTCTGAGTATGGAGCCCTGAGGAAGGAGGAGATGGTGATCAACCAGGTGAAAAGCTTTTGACAGATCATTGAAGATCATGCCTGTGGGTTTGCCCTGGCCCATACATCTTAGCAAGTGACCGTAAAAAAGGGCTAGGGCAGAGGAGGTACTATGTTGCTTGCGGAAGCCATGCTGGAGGGGGCATAGGAGGTTGCCCTTTTCTAGATGCTCTGTTAGCAGAGAGTGTATCATTTTTTCAAACCGTTTGCTCAGGTGGGGTAGGAGGAAGATGGGTCTATAGTTGTCCGGGGAGAGGGTATCGCCAGCCTTGAAAATCGGTACTGTGTGTTCCAAGAGTCAGGTACAGTAGCAGTAGTTAGGGCTAGGTTGAAGATGAAGGTGAGGGTTTTACAATTGCAGGAAAGATTACTTTTAGAAAAGCAGGATAGAGACCATATCAGCCAGGGCTTCCTTTGGCTGATAGAGACTTTAATAACTTGATAGTAGTGTCAGTTTGCCAGATGGTCCTAAAGTGAAAAGTAGGGGGCTGGGTGGTGGTTGAGGAGGAGGGGGAGTCATTTGTCTGGTCGTTCTAGGTAGGGGAGGTCTGGGAAGGGCTTGCTGAGGTATGGGGATAAGTCTATGAATTTTAATTTGAAAGCATTAACAATCTCAGTAGGGTCTGAGATGAAACCAGAGGGGGATAAGAGTTATGTTATCTGCCTGCTGTTTTTTGGGTTTAGGACAGAACCAATGGAGGCCAGAAATTGCGAGGGTTACCAAGGTTGTTTATTTGTTGATTTAGATAATATTTATGCTTTAGTGACTTGGCGGTCTGTTTGCAGGAGTTGCACAGCTGTCTGTATACATTCCAGATATGAGGAAGGGGGGGTGCCTTATATTCCTTCCACTTGTGGTCCCAGACTTTCATTCATGCCAGCAGTTCCCTGGATTTCCAGTAGGTGCAACCTCCTCTTACCCTTCCGGTTTTGAGGGGAAAATGTGTATCCTGGATGCAAGTCAAGGTGAATGTAAAGAGTGCGACCGCCTCAGAGATGTTGTTGAGTTGGTCGAGTGTAGACCAGTTTGTTGCCCAAACCTCACTGAGAACCAGCATTGGATCTTGATGGTCAAACTTTCTGAAAGATAGGAGTTTGTAGGAAGCACGGCTTGATTTGAGGGACAGTATGATGTACGTTGGGGAGTGGTTGCTGATTGAGTCAGACATTGTGCCTGCCTGGAGGACCAAGTCTTCTCAGTTTGTGGCTACCCAGCCAGTGAGGGAGTGGTTGAGTGAGTGAGCATTGTGTCTGGTGGGGGAGGAGATAACTTGTTCCAGGTTATGTTCCTTTAGTAGGTTAGCATTATCTGGAGCAGGGGCATCCAACCAGTTTAGGTTGAAGTCTATCATGACCATATCTCGTGCGGGCATTGTGCACCCTACACCATCCAAGAAGATGGATAGCCCTGGGATGCCTCCTGAGGGTGGGTTATAGCAGCAGCCTATGTGGAGTTTCTTGGATGCACCTAGAGCTGGTTCAGCAGGGAGCCATTCACTTGGGGAGGTGAGGGTTGAGCAGCTGATGGTGGTGATGGCAGTAATGTGCTCTTGCATGTACAGTGTGATGCCCCCACTCCTCTTTCTGTCTGGCCTCTCCTGGTGCAGGAGTGAGTAACCCTGTAGTTGAAATTCAGAATCTGGATAGGTGGGCTTTAGCCAGGTTTTGGAGAGGCCTAACACCTGTGGCTTGTATAGGGCTAGCCACACCTCAAGCTCAGTGAGCTTTGACAGGAGGCTGCAGATGTTTAAGTGGGCTATTTTTTGCCCGAGGTGCTTTAATCAGTTGGTGTCAGTCTGGTCGATGTGGATGTTCCTTGGACCTGGGTTACTTTCTATGTCTCTAGAGAGGAGAATAAGTGTAAGGAAAGGGCAGTTTGTGGGGTGGCTGAGGGGGGATTGGAGGGTGAGGGAGTGCATAAATAGGCCAAGCATTCGAGGCTCATAATTAGTCAACAGTGCCAGGAGGATTTCACTTGTGAGGGTGATTTCAGTTCTGTTTACATGGATTGGAGCATCCGAGTATTCGTATGGGGTAGGTGAGGGGCCAAGTTTTAGCTGGTCAGTGGCCAGAATTGATGCACAGAGGTCAGCTGCTAGTAGCAGGGTGGCCATGGAAACTAGCATAAGGAGGGGGGGAACATGAACACTTATTCATTTTTGAGGTGTTAGTGCTGCAGGTGGTGTTATCTCTGTCTCAGGACAGAGAAAGGTCAGGCAAAATGGAGCAGGTCAGTCATGTCAGGGTGCCTCAGGGGGCTGCCGAGAACTTGGTCAGGTTGCTTGACAGGGGACTGCTTTGATAGTGAGTAGGGAGGCAGCGGACAGTATTGCTAAGGCTAGAGGTCAAAGGCTTTGTTAGCAGCAGGTAGGGGTTGTGCCTAACAGTGAGAGGCTGTGGAAATCAAAGGTTTAACAGGTGGCCAATGAGAAGAGTGAAATAGAACACAAGGGAGGAGCTTTGGCAGATTTAATAGAGGTCAGGGCCAGGGAGGGTGGGCAGAAAAACTTTAGAATAATAAGGAAAGGTTGCTGTTCAAATCTGGACCCACTCTCAGGGTGGCAGTGGGACCTAGTTTGCGTTCCTGGCTGGCTTGGACAGCTGACCAATGGCACTGCAGAGTTTCATGAGTGGACCAATGAGGGAAGTCCGTGTCCATTCGCAGAGCCAATGAGGAGAAAAGCCGTCACCGGGGTTCAGGCTGGCACTGTACAGGAGGAGAGAAGCATACCTGTGGGCTACAGTTGGCGAAGGGGATGGTGGCAGAAGAAGTGCTGTGTCCTGAAGTGATGGCAGATTCACTTCTGGAAAGGGAGTGCCCACTCAGGCCTTTCAGGCTGCAGAGAGAAAAAAAGGGAGAAGGAGGTTAATTTAAGCTAGAGTCTGCAGGCTAGAAATGGTGGCAAGGGGTCACAAGTGGGTGACAAATGGTGGGTGGGGGTCAAACAGAAGGAGACAGATTGCCAGCAGGGGTTCAACAGGAGAACAGAGGGGGAAAGAGAGACAGAGAGAGAAAGAAATTAAGCAGATCGGGGAGGGCCTCTTCAGTTAGCAACACAATGGGCAGGGACGAAGACAGCCAGTGGGGGGAGGGGGGACAGTGAGTGAGAGATCAAGAGAGAGAGGGATAGGTCCCTGGAGGGCAGGGAAAGCGAACAGGGATTAAGCAGAAGTACAGAGTCTGGAGACGCAAATAGATTATATAGCTCTTTTAAACTTAACTGCTTCAAAAAAGGGCTGTAAAACTTTAATGATTGTGATTTATAATACTCTAATGCATCAAGACAGAGCTGTAACACAAATAGTTATGCTAGAAAATAAAATGCAATACTATGGTTACAAAAAACACAGAGCAGATGGCTAGCAGTGCAAAGCAGTTTTACAGGTTTACCACATGCAAGTGATACAGCACCGATGGAAAAAATTTAGAATAATAGAGAAAGGTTGCCATTGAAATCTGGACCCGCTCTGAGGGTAGAGGCGGGACCTAGCTTGTGTTTCTGGCCGGCTTGGAGAGCTGACCAATGGCATGGCAGAGTTTTGCTAGCAGACCAATGAGGGAAGTCCATGTCCACTCGCAGAGCCAATGAGGAGAAAAGCTGTCACCAGGGTTCAGGCCAGCACTGTAGTGGAGAACAGAAGCATACCTGTGGGCTGCAGTTGGTGGTGGGGACGGCAACAGGAGGAGCCTCATGTCCCAAACTGGCAGAGGAGGTGCTTCTGGAAAGGGAGCACCCGCTCAGGGCTTTCAGACTGTGGGCTGCAGTTGGCAGTGGGGACGGTGGCAGGACATGTGCCTTGTCCCAAAGTGGCAGAGGAGCTGCTTCTGGAAATGGAGCACTGACTCAGGGCTTTCAGGATGTGGGCTGCAGTTGGTGGTGAGGACAGTGGCAGAAGAAGCGCCGTATCCCAAAGTGGCAGAAGAGCTGCTCCTGGAAAGGGAGCGCCCACTCAGGGCTTTCAGGATGTTGGCTGCAGTTGGTGGTGGGGACAGTGGCAGGAGAAGCACCATGTCCCGAAGTGGCGCAGAAGCCCGTTCTGGAAAGAGAGCCCCTGCTCTGGGTTTTCAGGCTGTGGGCTGTGTTGGCAGTGGGGATGGTGGCAGGAGAAGCGCTGTATCTCGAAGTGGCAGAGGAGCCGCTTGTGGAAATGGAGCACCCGTTCAGGGATTCTGGGCTATAGAGGGATCACCATGGGTCATGTTTGTGACTCCTATGATTTTCTGGTGACCTCTATGGTGTGTTTGCGACCCCTGGCTGCTGCTGTGTTTATTATAGTAGTGTGACTAGATGGATTAACCACCCTCATTCACTCTCTCAGGCTTTTCTTTTTAAAGGAATCATAATCAATCCCTGTCAGTCTCTCATTTTGGCCCTTTTCCCTTCCCACACAGGGTTCACTCCTGACCCAACCAGTCACATAGTGTGTCGGACAGCATGCAATGTCAACTCCCTCCCCCCTGTGTAGTGAGCCACCAGCCCACCAAAACTGAAAATGGTAAAGTCCGATTAGTACTCTCTGTGAGCTGAGTCTATGGATGAAGTCATTGCTAGATCTCTTACTCGACTTTCTATACCATCTGATCGACAACTCAGAACATGTCCGAGCTTAGCTGCACTGTGTAGCCCCAACCCCAAATCCCCAAACAGTTTCTGCATGGTGTCCCCATTGGTGGTGTTCTTTCTGCTCAGACTCCTGCCTGGAACAAGTCAACATCCAGTGGAGTCAGTCACCCATCTCTGAGCACCACCAGTACCATCAGGCCACAGTCAAAAGGCATGGCTGGTTAAAATAAAACATCAATATATACCACAAGAGTACTGGTGCAGTTGCGGGGTTGGGGGCAATTCTCTTTCAAGCTCTGAGCTTTGATTCTGATTGTCAATGCCATATAATTGTTTTATTTATTTTTCAAATTTCCTATATTGTAAATATAATACAGAGTGCCTACTCCAATATTACTGTATGTCCATTAGGGTTGAAAAAAATCTGACAGGATGGTAGCTGGTTTCATAAATCTATATTTTGTAATTGGACTAGTTTATGAAATGTAATGTTATCAAAGCCTATCTTCTTTTTCAAATGGTTATGTAAGTCATTACTTCCAATAGCTTTGTATATAGTCCAAACTATCCATTGTTTACCTGACACAAAATGACCGCCCAGGTAATAATGAGTTAATGCCACTACTTGCTATGAAAGAACTTGAGATGTTAGATATTTTTCAATGCCAGTTTCCAGTTCTAAATGCTCATGTGCAGGGGTGGGTGGGGACATTTAGCAAAATGGCTTGAGATAGAATTTTAATTGCCTGATTGAATATACAAACTTTCTACATCAGTCCATTGACAAGGGTCACCTGGTGGGTTCCATTTATATAGACCTAACCAAAGTCTTTGATCTAGTCAATCACTCGCTACTGCTATCTAAACGCCACATATTAGGCCTCTCTGCTGCACTGTACTTTGGTCTGACAGCTATCTCTCCAGCAGTTCCCAGCAAGTCAAGATCAATGGTATACTGTCTGACTCCAGACCTGGCTCAATAGAAGTACCACAAGACTCCATTCTGGGATCCTTCCCTTTCAGCCTTTTTATTAACACCCTTCCTGAAGCCTGCTCATACTCAAGGGTACTACTTTGTGTGGATGACACAGTCATCTGTTCTAGTAGCCCCAGCCAGGAGACACTCACTCAAGACCTCCAACTCTGCTTTGGCTCCCTTGAAAATTGGTTTATGCAGAATAAACTTGTCTTGAACTACATAAAGACCAAGACAATGATATTCTCCAGCATGCAGAAGAGAAATAAGGTCTGTCCACTCAAAATCCACAATGTAAATGTGATTGCACATGATCAGGTAGACTCGTTTAAGTACCTAGGAATTATCATTGACCAGTTTCTTACCTTTGCTCCACAAGTTGACCAGATTGTAATCAACATCAATAGAAAATTGGGGGCACACTACAGACAGAGGCACAACTTCACACCAGAGGCCAAACATGTTGCGGTTACCAGCTCCATTCTCCCGGTAATAGACTATGGCATCTTGGTATATGGGGCTGCCTCTGATACGATACTAAACAGGTTCAAGCTAGCTTTGAACAAAGCCTGTTGCTTTGTCCTTGGGGTGGAAAGAACCACCCACACCTGCACAGTCTCTGCCCATACAAATTGGCTCTCCCTACATGACAAAATCAAGTGCTAGATTTGTATGCTTGGTTTGAAAGCCCTATTGGGCCTCACCCCCCCCCCCCAGGAATGCAAACTCCCCTGAGCCCTGCCCAAAGCCCATACACCACCAGGAGTAAGCTGCATGGTACCATCTCTGTGCCATACTGCAGAACAAGTCTGACTAAGTGCTCATTTGTGGCCAGAGCCCCACAGTGGTTGAATGAGTTGCCAGTGTCGCTGACGGATCTCTCTAAAACTGGCCAATTAAGAAGGGAACTATTGAAGGTCCTCATACCTGGCATCATCTGTGGCTGCATCAGCCAATAACCCCCTTCCTCCCCTTTTGCACTCTGCACCTGCACTACTATTCACTTCAACTTCACTTCAACTATATTATCTATGTGACAAAGTACCTATGTGTGTTGCCTGATTTCTACCTTTTTTTTTTTTGCAGACTTCCTCTATATGTTTTGATTGACAAGGCTGCTACTTTATTGTTCTATATTGTAAACACCATTGTGTACAAGTTTCTTTCACTGTTCTGTTATCAGATGCTGACTAGGAACATTTGTAAATGAGCATGCTTGCTCAAAGGTACTATTGTTTAACTAAATAAATAAATATTTATTTATTTTACTGTTTTATATTTAACCTTAGGTTCTAGGCTTGTCCAATGAAATAAGTAATAAACAAAGTGCTGCTTGTCATCTTTTCACTTATTAGTAATATAAATGTAATTGTTGTGTAGCCTGAATTTTTTTAGTTGCAGCTCTGTGTTCTTCGCTTCATTCTATAACCTGGAAAGGGTTTGGGGGGTTCACTAGCTTCTTTTAGAAACAAAGAACACAGAGCAGCTGAGCATTAATATGCTTATAAAAATGTAGCTAACTCTCATATTACTAATAAGTTAAAAGAATTGAATTAATTAAATGTTTCTGTTTAAGTTACCAGTCTGAACCTTGGAAATTGCTTGGTGCACAGAGCGAGGGTGTGTTTGCTTAATCAAGTCAGTAAATTAAAGTAAAAATCAGGCAATATTTTCTTTTAATGTGTAAAAGATTTTAGTGTACAGAGTTGTTTGGGGAAGGGGGCATGCGTAAAATGGTGAACAGAATGACTGACAGTGACACAGTAAAAAAATAGAAAACCTTGTAAAAACAATCATTTGTAAATGCCAAATGTTCACTGCTGGTATTACTGTTGTACTGGGTCTTGCTTATACACATTTTTACTATGTATTTACCCAGGACAGAGCAGATGAGATGCAATATCTCATTTTCAGTGGTGTCTTGCTTTGACATATTGTTAGATTGTAATTACCCAGGATAGGGCAGCAGAGAGGCAATATTCTGCTTTTAAGCTGGCTCCCACATTTTGTCCCCAAATGTCCAACAGTCTTTTAATGACATGACATTATGATCAAGACAGGCGGAATTTTTTTTTCTATATTCATTTTTCTCCCTCCTCGGTGAACCACAGGCAGGATCTCAGCCCTATTTGTCACCTGGGACCATCCACCACTAACCCCGGTATCACAAAATCCCCCATATCCCCCACAGATTCCCCTGTGGTGGGCCGGAAAGGGGAAGGCTGTCCTGCCCCCATCCAGTGCAATAAATCCAGATAAGGGCTGATCACATGATCCGGTGCTGGGAGGGGATGCTGATTGGCTCAGTAGGGCTTCACTGAGCCTGCGGTCTCCTATTTTTCATTTTCTCTGTCCCTCCTTCCTTCCCTGCAGCGTGCACATAGGCATGTGGAGGCATGCGAATGCCACATGCCCGCACTCCTGTGAATCCTTGACTCCAGTACTGCCACCTGGCCTCCCCCAGTGGGCAGCCACAGAGTGGGATAACAAAACCTCCCTCCCTGTGAGAGGAGAGCAGTCCGTCAGACGCTTGAGCCTCTCCCTCCCCTGCCGACCCCAGGCAACCTGAAGTCATTCCTGACCCCGTTGTGCCGGCGTGGGGCACGGTGTGGCATCCACACCTCAACCCTCAGCACCACTGGGCCAGCTTGACAGGTGGAATTTTTTAAATCCTATTGAAAAGGTCATTTCACTATGCAACTGTGAAAACACGTTTCCAAGGGGATTTGAAAAAATTACATCTGCCATGTTCAGGAGCTGGGGTAACACAAAGGATATTTGCTGAACATTAGGGATCAAAATCTGCAAAAAATAAAGTTATGAGTAAACGTTGGAACAATTTGTTTCCTCATTACTTACTTGGTTTTTCACATTTTACCCCAAATTTCCAACATAATCTTTTTATGATTACTCCTTCTCAACATGACAGGTGCCATTTGTAAAACAATGGCTGATACATCATTTTGCACCACAAGTGTGAAAACACATTTTGGGTAGGGTCTCAGAAATGACAGCTGTCACATTCATGAGCTGGTGTAAAAAAATGGCTATGCTGAAAAGCTGGGGTCAAAATATTGAAAATTACCAGTTACGCACGTGTGTTGATAAAGGGATACATCCTAAATCCGAACAAAAAAAATCCTGACATAAAAAAAACTGACAAAAAAACACTAAAAGGAAAAAAATGCTGACATCATAAAATCTCGACATAAAAAAATCCTGACATATGTAGAAAAGATGTGTTACTCACCATTCTGATGTGCTGTGCCAGAGATCTTGGCTCGGCATTTAACCAGTTTATTCAGAAGTGAAGTAATCCAACGAAAGACACCATTAAAAAGTACATTTTTAATTAACCAGTTAAAAGTGCCTCACTCAACAACAGATGCTGACCACTCAGCAATACTGTTATCACATGTCTGTGACAATTCTTTGATCTGCGGCTCTGGTAACATCAGTAGTGCCGCTCACCACAATTTCTCTCTCTAACCAACAAATAACCCCCAATGCACAGTTTGTCATGACCTTTCTGTGATGGCACTAAATGGCACACCAGAGTTGTTTCAGTCATTTCTGCACTTGTCTACTTGCAACGAGCAAAATAGCCTGGTGCGGTAACCAGGTTACTGAAACAGCCCGGATCTCAGTCTTGCAGCTGGGTGGTTACAGGTGCATGTCACCTGTCCATTTTTACCCTATCTATGCCCCACTGATAGCCGGTAAGGATCCGAATATGCAGAATGAGGTGCACAGTGACAATGCATCCACACTTCATGGCACAAGGGTGCAGTTATACTCGGGGGGGGGGGGACAGGAGCTGCGATACACAGAAATAGTGCAACAGAATGGCATTCAAATGAAAGGTTGCTCACCTCCCCCACCATCTCTCAAGTAATTGACTGACACTAGATATGCAGACAGGATTTGTGAGTTTCAGGATTATTTTCCATCTGTCTAAAAATCGATCAGGAATCCTCCGACAGTATTTTTTTGGTCAGGATTTTTGCTTGTGGGATTTAGTACCTAACCTGTTGAAAAACTGCAGTGTAGTCTTGTAAATTTGTTGTTTTCTAATATTTTTACCCCAAATTTTCCACATAGCCTACTTATGAGCCCACCTCATGAACACGAGCAGAATAATTAACTTGGCCTGTTAAAGGTGATTTTATGTCACGCGCAAAACACCATTTGGGCATGATTTGAAAAATGACAGCTGTCACATTCATGAGGTGATGTGAAGAAATGGCAATGTTGGAAATTTGGGGTCAAAATATTGAAAATTATCAAAGTTATGAGCCTGCATTCATAAATTTCAATGTAGACTCATAGTTGTGTTGTTTTCTAATATTTGTACCCCAGATTTTCAACATGCCTTCTTATGACCCCACCTCATGAACAATTGAAGAGAAAATGTTCAACTCCTGCCCAAAAAGTGAGTTCACACAGTAACCATGAAATCACCTTTGAGGACAGATTTGCCTAATTTCTCTGCCATTGTTTATGAGGTGGTGTCCCAAAAATGGCATGTAGAAAATGAGGGGCAAAAATATTCAAAAATGACTAAGTTAAGTTCAAGACCACATTGAAACATATTGAACGGCATAACTGATTTCCTCAGTTCACAGTCCGGCCTTGAAGAGTGAAGACATGTCCAGAGAGGATTATGGTGTTGGACCCCCAGTGGGTAAGTAAAGGTTTAGGGGGTGGGGAGTGGGTACTGAGTGGGAGGGTCAGGTGAGGGGACAGTAATGGCAGCAACAGACATTGATGGGTGGTTTTCTTTTTTACAGAGTTTTAAAAATCAAACTATGAGGGATGGTTTTCTTTATTTCAGGTGGCAACACTGGGGTAATGGGCACCCACAGTGTCAGTGGCATGGGTGCTGGATAGCAAAAATGGGCAGGGGGTAGCAGCTGGCACAGGGGATTCAGCACCTCTATGCTGGAATATTAACCCTTGGGCTGCTGAAAGAACTAGAACCACTAGGATTTCTCAACTGATATTATCAGTCCATGGCACAGCAAGGATTAGCATGGGTTGGGCTTGAGAGGGTGGCAGTCACGACGGCAGCTGGAACACACATCGATGGATGGTTTTGTCTTTAGCAGAGTGTATTACGAGTAGTAGGGTTGGGTGTTGGGGTAGTAATGGTGGGGAAACAATGGACATCAATGGATGTTTTCATTTTTTAGAGAGTGTAGCAGGCTAGCCAGCTAGTGGCACTGAGGGCTGAGGCACTGGATGCCACACCTTGCACCACGCCGGCAACCGGGGATTTGGAACAAGCCCAGGTTGTCGGGGGTTGGCAGGGGATGTCTGGGATCAAGCATCCATAGACTGCTCTCCTAGTCCTGGGGTGGGCTAGAGAACTTCACCATGCTGTAGCAGCCCTTGGGGATGCCCGGAGGGCACTACTAGCACTGTGACAATAGAGGGGGAGCGCGGCAGACATCGGCATGCTGTGTCTGGACGTCACTGCATGTCCATGTTCCAGGGACCAATTGGACAAAAAATGGCTGGGCACGACCATGCAGTTTGATGGCTGTGCTCCGAGTTGTCCTGAGGACTTTGCCAGAGTCCTTTCGAGGAGGGCCCGGGGTGGTCCTGGCTGGTAGAAGCAGAGGGGCACCCTCTAGCAGGATGGCATGACATCTGTCCTGGATCCTCCTGGGTGCAGTTCGAGCTACCCAGCTCTCCAGGTGGTCACAGCTGGCAGCTGGATGCCCCAAGCCAGAATGTGCCACAGCAGGAGGAAAAAATAGTTGTGATGAAAAAAAGAGAGTGTAACAGTCTGATCATGACAGTTCAGCTGTGCTTGGGCAGCGTAGGTCAAACAAAAGAGCCGACCTATGATTGAGTTGGCTCTCTCCTTTGTAATACATGATGTTTCCACAGAGCAAGCCAGAACAGTGTCATTATCAGCCTGGTTGACGATTGGTGTGATACTGACAAGCCCCTTGCAGATCACTCTGCATTGGACTGACAGCGTACCACCCCTCAAAAGCCACTGTCCTAACAAAATGTTCACTGCGTGTGTGCAGACGAACATGAACTGTGACAATTACAGCTGTGTGACCAGAAAACAAAATGTACTAGTATTGCATTGCATGTTACATTAAATGTTCAAGGTGGGATCTCCTGCAGATTTTTGAATGTCAAGTTTCTAGTCTGGAAGATGAGAGGCACATCATTGAGGGATTGCAACTGCTACCCCTACGGTATGTTAGCAACTCCCTGCTGTTGTCTGATCATCCTGTAGTACAGTTGCCCATCAGGCTCATTCTGTACCTCAGCCCCCCCCCAGTCTTTGAATGTCAGTCTTCTTGGCCCTCCTCGCACACACCCGGGACTTAGTGCACTCCTAGTCACTCACATAGAGTGTAGGCACACATACAGTATTACTCAGCCCCTCTATGTAGGAGCACATGTGTGGCATCCATTTTGTAGTGAGCTGTATGCCAAATGCCTGTGAGAAGTGAGGTGGTAGGAGAGAACCAGGGCCTGCACATACAGCAGTGCAACCAGGATAAAATATTGGACCTGCCAGGGGTCTAGGTGGGAGGACTGAATTCAGGACATCAGATGTAACAGTGGTTGTCGCCGATGGCTAATTGGCAATTTTTATTGATGTCTTGCAACCCCTATGGTTTTGGTGAAATTATGTCCCTGGATGGAAGATAAAATCAAGGAAGAGACAGATGTTTATTTATTTTTTGTTTACCAGGTAGGGTACACTAGGCAAATAAATGCCTATTTTCAGGTACAAACCAGGAGGATACAAGAGTATGAACAATAAACCCAAGAAAATACATAGTACCAAAAAATAGCCTAAGTTCAGGCAAACAACATACAACACATTAACAGGCAGATGCAGCCTGAAATCAAGGAGGAACAAGCAGAGATACACAAAGACATTTTAGGTGCGTATGAGTAAAAGCAGGATAAGAATATGCCACTGAGCAGAACTGAACTGTATAACACGGCAGATAGGGTACTGAGCAAAAGATGGATCTCTTGCTCCAGCTGTTACAGACATGCATCCAGTGGCATCACATTCACATGAGGCATCGCCTATGTATTTCATCCAGCTTCTTAAAGCTGATGTGCAGATTCCAAACAGTTGGAGCAGTGGTGTCACTGCAGTAGTAAGCTCAGACAGCTCCCCATATGTGCCAGTTACTCTTGTTATATAACATTACAGCCTCCCCACATGAAATGCAATTTGTTCTGATGAGTGAGGCAAGAGAACCTTAAAGCAGCAGTGCAATGAAAATTGGTTAAAATTTGACCTCCTCTTTTTTCTTCCTAACTAATGCCAGATGTCTTCCAATTTATTTTAGTGTGACATTTTCAGTTTTCATTATCATTTAAGAATTTTATGAATGCTTTAAAGTAATTATTTCTCAAGAAAAAATTATAGCCACCTCATTTTTGCATAGAAATAATACTGAGGACCTGAGGAGGACAAGAGTCCAGACAAAAATGCAAATGTACAGTACACAGCATAGGAAGCAGCCAGAAAACCCAAAACAACAGTTCTGCCAATATTTTTTATAACTATAACAGAAAAGTAGCTTTTTGGAATAACTTTTTTCGTTGCACTGCTGCTTTAACTAGTGACAATGTCCATTGGCAGGCCTGAGCATCTTACAGCTCTGGTTTTTCAAACACCTATGCCTCAAACTCAGTATTTGTCCTGGGGAAAAACATAAATTGGGATGGGAGCAGGGGGAAGAGACCAATACCAAATGCAAAATGCCATGTGGTTTTATGGATTGAAAGTAAGCACTTGGAGGTTGGCAGCAGCCACTTAAAATGAATAAGGGATGGCATAAATGAACAATTACGGAACCCCAGAATGACTGCAAATCTTACTAACACATAAGCAGAGTACAGTACGGCATGAGGCTCATTATGGTTTTGTTTAAAGTTAATCTTTTATGTTTGCCATTCGTGCACGTGCAGCTAACACTTTGTTATGAGAGTGGCTTTGGAGAGGTGTGACACTGTCAGTCCAATGCAGTCTTCAAAGGGCTCATCAGTGTCACACCAATCATCAGGCAAGTTAATCATGACACGATCCAGCCATAGGGCAGCTCTTTCCTTTGATCTACATAACGGTGCCCAGCAAGCACCACTGTATGTCATGATCAGCCTGTTGTGATCTCCTCCCCCACCAACATAATCCCAGTGCCGGCTACAACCCCCCACCATGCCCAGTTCCACTGTGCAACACCAGGGATCCCACCTCCAGTGCCACCTAACAGAAAGAAAGAAAACTCTCTCCTATTGTCTCGCACACCATTTTCTAGCACAGGTGTGCCCAATCCCCCAGGCTGGCTGCTACCCCCCACCCTGCCCATTTTGACTGTGTTACACCATGCAGCCCAACCCCTAGTGCCATCAACTTTAAAACTGACACTAGGATGTCCAATCCTAGTGTTAGTACCTGAAATAAAGAAAACAGTCCCTCATAGCTTTTTTTTTTATAATACACCCTGCAAAAAAGAAAATCATCCATCGATATTGGTTGCTGACACCATTACTGTGCCCCACCTGACCCTCCCATGCAATGCCAGACACCCCACCCTCTCAAACCTTTACATACCTACCAGGGATCCAACACTGGACCACAGACACATCTTCAATCTTCAACACCAGACCACAAACTGAGGAAATCAGGTACACAGTTCAAAGTATTTCAATGGGTTTTGAACTTGTCATAGTAACTTGGTCATTTTTGAATATTTTTGCCCCAAATTTTCAGCGTACCTTTTTGGGGGACCCCACCTCATGAACAATGACAGTGAAATTAGGCACATTTGTCCCAAAAGGTGATTTCATGCTCGCTGTGCAAAATTACTTTTCTGGCAGGTTTTGAAAATTTTCTCACCCTTGTTCATGAGGTGGGGTCATAAGAAGGCTATGTTGAAAATCAGTGGCAAAAATATTAAGAAAACAATTGAAATTTATGAATGCAGGCTTATAATGGTAATTTTCAATATTTTGACCCCAAATTTTCAACATAGCCATTTCTTCACAGCACCTTGTGAATGTGAAAATTGCCATTGTTCAAATCCTGGCCAAAATATGTTTTCACACTTATGGTGTAAAATCACGTTTTGGGAAGGATCTGAAAATGTTCTCTGCTCTTGTTCCTGAGGTTGGGTCATAAGAAGGCTATGTAGGGTCATAAAAAGGCTATGTTAAAAATCTGGGGTAAAAAATATGAGAAAACAATAAAATTATGAGCCTATGTTGAAATTTTTCAATGCATGCTCAAAACTGTGGTAATTTTCAATATTTTGACCCCAACTGTTCAACATAGAGATTTTTTCACACAGCCTCATGAATGTGACAGCTGTCATTTTCCAAATCCTGGCCAAAATGTATTTTCACACTTGTGGTGTGAAATCATCTTTTGGGCATGATTTGAAAAATGTTCCTCACCCTTGTTCATGAGGTGGGGTCATAAAAAGGTTATGTGGGTCATAAGACGGCTATGTTAAAAATGTGGGGCAAAAATATTAAAAACCAACAAAGTTATGACTATATATAGAAACATAGAAACACAGAATTTGATGGCAGATAAGGACCGCTTGGCCCGCCTAGTCTTCCAATTTTCTTACCTAACGGTTAAGCTGCAGATCCTAGTTAACCAACAGCCTACTTCCTCCTAACCCTCACTAGGACTGCCTTATGTCTGCCCCATGCATTCTTGAATTCCCCCACTGTTCTTGACTCCATGACCTCCTCAGGAAGGCTGTCCCATGCATCCACAACCCTCTCTGTAAAAAAATACTTCCTCACATTACCTCTGAGCCGTCTCCCCCCCCATCTTCAAATTGTGCCCCCTTGTTCTTGCACATCTTTTTATCTGAAAGATACTACCCTCTTGGACTTTGTTTATTCCCTTGAAGTACTTGAAAGTTTCTATCATGTCCCCCTTCCCCTTCTTTCCTCAAGGGTATACATATTAAGCTCCTTTAGTCTCTCTTCGTATGTCTTCTGGTGCAGACCCTGCACCATTTTGTCTATGTCTTTGCAGAGATGGGGCCTCCAGAACTGCATACAGCACTCCAGATGGGGTCTCACCAACTGTCTGTACAGAAGGATAACAACTCACTGTTTTCTACTGTTGATGCCTCTCCCTATGCATCGCAGTATCCCCCCAGCCTTCTTTACTGTCTTCTCACATTGCTTGCCCACATTTAGGTCACCTGATATAATTAACACCAGGTCCCTTTCCATTTTTATTGTTGTCAGTATCTCACCCCATTGTGTACTCTTCCCCTGGGTTTTTGTTTCCCAGGTGCATTACCTTGCACTTCTTTGCATTGAATCTAAGCTGCCATACATTTGACCATTCCTCCAACCTTGCCAAGTCCCTTCTCATCCTTTCCACTCCATCATGTGTATCAACCCTGTTGTAGATCTTTGTGTCATCTGCAAAGAGACATACTTTTCCTTCTAGTTCCTCTGTGACACTTATAAAGACATTAAAAAGGACCGGTCCCAGTACTGAACACTGCAGTACCCAGCTAGTAACCCTCCTTTCTTCACTGTGGATTCTGTTTACTACTACCCTTTACGTCCTGTTGTCCAGCCAATTTTTTATCCAGACTACCACCTAGGGACCCACTCCCAGGCTGGCTAACTTGTTTATTAATCTTTTGTGTGGGACTGTATCAAATGTCTTGCTAAAATCTAGGTAGGTCATGTCCACAGACCCTCCCTGGTCTACTACTTTGGTCACCCAGTCAAAGAAATCTATTAGATTCATCTGACATGACCTTCCCACTGTGAATGCATGCTGCCTTGGGTCCTGTACCCCACTGGCCTCTAGGTACTCAACAATTCTTTCCTTCAGAAGTGATTCCATTATTTTCCCTACCACTGAGGTCAAACTAACTTGTCTATAGTTTCCTGCCTCTGCCCTGCTCCCACTTTTGTGAAGAGGAATCACATCCGCCCTCCTCCAGTCCTCAGGTACCACCCCATCCTCCCATGATTTGTTAAAGAGAGTAGTCAGCGGTGTCACTAGTCTCTACCCTTAGTTCTTTTAGAATTCTTGGGTGAATCCCATCAAGCCCCATTGCTTTGTCCACCTTCAATTTTACTAGTTCTTTCAGGACCCTTTCTTCTGTAAAGGGACTGGTATCAACCCCTGTCTCCACAGTGTTACTCTTGATTGGTTTGGGTACCTCCCCCTCCTCTTCCTTTGTGAATACTGAGCAGAAATATTTGTTCAGTAGCCCTGCTTTTTCACTATCACCCTCTGCCCACATTCCCTCCCCTTTATTAAGCTTCAATATCCCTCCCTTGGTCTTTCTTCACTCCCTAATGCACCTATAAAAGGTCTTATCCCCCTTCTTAACATAGTTGGCTATCCTTTGTTAGATTTGGGCGTTTGCTATTTTGACTGCTTTCCCTGCCTTTTTTGTGCTTTAACTGATAAAGTTCTCTGTCCCACTCCTTATGTGCTTCCTTATATTTCCTGAATTATATCCTTTTCTCCTTAACCTTCCCTGCCACCTCTTTTAAGAGCCACATTTTTTTTTCTTCATTGTGTTTTGTTGATTTGCTTCACACAAAGGCTTGTTGCCTCTGTGATGGCTGTTTTGATTATTCCACTTTGTTCCTCCACCCCTACTTCTTGCCTGTTTGCTAGTGCTTTTCTGAGGCACTCTCTCATTTTCCCAAAGTCAGCCCTCCTAAAGTCCAGTACTCTTGCTTTTGCATGGCTTGACTCTATTGCTGTGTTTATCGTGAACCACACTGTTTGGTGGTCGCTTGTTCCCAGATGGCTACCCACTTCTAAATCTGAGATTCTTTCAAAGCACGCTAGTAACTGTGGTAACTTTCAGTATTTTGACCCCAATTTTTACCATAGTAATTTTTTCACACCATCTCATGAATGTAACTGCTGTCATTTTTAAGACCCTACCCAAAATGTGTTTTCACACTTGTGGTGTAAAATTACATTTCAGCTATTGTTTTATAAATGACACTTGTCATACTCAGAAGGCATGATCATAAAAGGATTATGTCAAAAATGTAGGGTAAAAATGTGAAGGACCAACTCATTTATGAGGAAAGAAATCATTCCAACATTTTCTCATTACTTTATCTTTGCAGATTTTGGCCCCTAATGTTCAACATATCTTTTGTGTTACCCCACATCCAGAACATGGCAGGTGTCCTTTCTCAAATCCCCTCTGAGACTTGTTTCCACAGTCACACAGCAAAATCATCTTTGGGATGGGATCTGAAAAATTCCACCTGTCTTGTTCATAATGTCAGGTCATAAAAAGACTGTTGGACATTTACAATTAAAATGTGGCAGTCCACTTAAAAGTAGATTTTGCTTCTCTGCTGCCCTCTCCTGGGTAATTAAAATCTTACAATGTGTAAAAGCAGGACACCACTGAAAATGAGACATTGCATCTCATCTGCTCTAGCCTGTGTAAATATATAGTAAAAGTTTGTACAAGCAAGACCCAGTACAATAGCAATATCAGCGGCCAATATTTGGAATTGACAAATGCCGTTTTTAATTTTAGTTAAAGTTTGAACTGAATTTTTTTTTCCAGGGGTTTAGTTTTTAATTTATAACGTACACTAATTGTGGTGCCATATATTGTAACACTCTTCCATAGTATGCTGTAAGAAGGCAGATTTAGGAGGGAAATGAGGAAGCACTTTTTCACCAAAAGGGTGTCCACAGGGTGGAATGTACTGCCAGAGGATGTGGTGTCACTGCAGACAGTGAGCAGCTTCAAGAGGGGGTGAGACAGGACCAAAGGGAGGGTTCAAACTGGGAGTGGACGGGGGTGGGTGTGAGGGAGTCAGGAGGAAAAGCAGTGGGGGTGGCAGCTGCAATCTAACTGACTGAAGTGCTGTACACTCAAGCAGACTAGAAAGACCACAAGGCCTGGATCTGCTGGCAATTTTGCATGTTTTTATGCTCATATAACACCTTGCCTTTGAAGACTACAAAAGTGTGACCCTGAGGGTGGGATATTGGGTGCAACTGCCCATTCTTCTCGTGGCCATTAATGGACCTTTAGTCTACGAATAATCACAAGTGACTGTTAATACAGTAAATCATGGTTTTCACACTTTATGAGTGCTATGGCTCTGTGATTTCTGGATGTGATTTGATATTATGACACTATACAGATATGGGTCACTGCATCAGTCAAAAACATATTATCTTATTGTACTCTATGAATGCTTTATTGTATTTCTATTTATTGTCCATTGCTCCTTTATTGTGCATTGCCCCTTTAGTGTGCATTGCTCCTTTAGTGTGCATTGCCCATTTAAATATTTCACAGCGTGGAACCTGTGTTCACCCATCCCAGGGTACATATAGTCTCACAGAACTAGCAAGAATTGACAGAAGGATGGGGAAGATGAAAAGACACACTCACCATGTCCATGGCACAGGGCCCAATGCTGGCTTCACCGAATCCTGACAGTACTGAACAGGGAGAGACTAATTTATCATGACCCAGAAGGTTGGGTGTGGGACATTGAGTAGCCCATTCTGCTAAGTACTGAACTGCACAATATTCAATGTAGGATAAATAATGTATTATTTTGTTACTAAACAATATTGCATGTACTGTAATTTCAGTCAAGAAACTTCATACTGTAGTTACTGAAGTGTGTCATGCGTCATTAGTAATGTAGTGACGTGTATACAAAGTTGCCATTATCATCATTTATTATATCATATAATTAAAACTGAAAAGTACTTTAATGTCCATGAACATTGTAAATGCTTATTCTTTAATATAGTAAATTATTGTCAGTTTTTTTAGTTACTGATTGTATTTCTTTTCCATTGCAGGCCAAAGCTGGGGAGAAGGTGAACAACAGCATCTTCATTAGGCAGCAAGAGTCCACTGTGCACCCCCATAGATGGAAGCATCGGACTGGCATAGCACCCATCCCCATGATTCTTGTCCTGGTTGGTCCAGACCAGTACTATGACAAGGCATCCAAGCTCTCTGGGAGGTGACCCATGCACATGGTGTAAGTAAATTACTATTCATAGTTTCAGGTTTACTTAGCGTAAGTTTGTAATCATTAGTGGATTTTAATAGTTTACTGACTGTGAATCTGTACTGTTCCCACACATGTAATAAAATAAAAGACACCTGTAACTGTCATTAAGTCTCTTCCTTCCCCATGTGTGCCATATTTATCCACTGGTAAGGTATAATTGATTTGTCATATTAACTGCTTTCCCTTCCCCTTCTACTCCTGGCTTTATCTTTGCTTACGCTCCACTGCTACTCTATCAAATCACTCCTCCCCCCCCATATCAGTTGTAGACTGTTGTTTGTTCTAGCTGCCAAAATATTGTATATGTATGCACACACACCAGTTATCATGTTTAGTTTATCAGTATGCAACCTGTAAAGTAGCTTCCCTGTCTCATATCAATGTTTACCCCTCGAGTCACCCTATGTGTACCTTTGTATGTATATCCAGCCTGTATCATGTAACGTGCATTTCATGTATATACTGTTATTACCTATCTGTGTTTGTACTTTGAGTGTTTATGTCACAGGACCTCCTTGTGAATGAGCTTGCTCAATGGAGTTTTCCTGCAATAAACTTGAACTTGAACTTGAACTTGAACATGTCTGGTGAAGTCTATTTAGGCAGTCACATTTTACTTATGGTACACTAGATTTTAAGTACTGTTCCCGCAAGTGCTAGGCACTGTGTGCTCAGGAAGTCACGTTTTACCATGGTGCAACAGAATTTAAGTATTGTTCCTGCCCGTGTTTGGTGCCTGAGATTCAGGACATTGCCTTTTAATATTTAGGCACCTTGCATTGAGTCAAAATAATTGTTGTTAAATGTGTAGCATGTACTGTATTAACCTACTGTATATGTATTGTACTGTACATACAGTATGCGGAATGTTCAATGGCATTGCTTTTTTTTTAGTGTTTTGCAGGAGAAGATCAGAACCCGAGCCCTGCAGCTGGTGGAGGGGAAGGAGGCAGACACCCTTTGGTGGGTTGCAACCAACAGAACCCTACATAAACAGGCTATCATGAATGAACCACCAACAAAGCAGCCAACAGGTGATCCAGCATCCAAGTACCCCACAGAGGAACCAACAACCAAGGACCCCTCCAGATGACCAAGCAAGCAAGGATCATCCAGAGGAACTAATAACCAAAGACCATCCCCCCCCCAGATGACCAAGCAACTAAGGTCCACCCAGATCAACAAGCAACCAAGATCCCACCAGATACAGCACCAACCAAAAAACCCCAGGGCAAGAACAGCAGGGATCTGGTAGGAGCTAAAATGGCTTGTCCAACATCAGAGAGCATTTTGGCTGTAGACTGGAAGGATGTGGAGTGTTAACTGTGGACTTGCAGTAAATAACAGGCTTAAGTTTAAATATTATACTATACAATACTACCTCTGAACTCTTGATCATGAATCATGGTATTCAAAACTACAGTACAAGAGATGGCCTCTGAGATTTTTCATACCTTGCACTGTTCTAATTTTGGGGCACTGGAAGGGAACAGTATTTGGGTGTTGAGGGCACTCGGGTATTAAAGTGTGTGTGTTTTTGGTGTGTGTGGGGTGGTGGCACTGAGGTGGGACAATGTGTGACTGTCTGATGGCTCTGAGCTGGGACATTGTGTGACTGTCTGATGGCTCTGGGGTGGGACAGTATGTGACTGTCTGATAGTTCTGGGGTGGGACAGTGTGTGACTGATGGCTCGGGGGTGGGACAATTTTTTTTGAAATTCTCTTTTTATTCATTTTCAGTTATTATTACAGCAAACTGGTAAATACAGCAAGGAGACAAGAACAGTATTTCAAATCGTTCCAGTCAGTGAACTTTAAATAGAGACATGGAAAAAACAAACCCCCCTACCCCCCCCCCAAGGGAAGGTGTCACCACTGAGGAAAAGAGAGAAAAAAAAAAAGTCTCATTCTCTATTGAAGAGAGGAAAAAATACTTAGTCCAGAAAAACAAGCAAGATAGTAGCCAGACCATAAAACCCAGAGGCATAAGAGAGTCTTCTGAAAGTTAATTATTAGGTAATGAAAGAGTGTAACAGGGAGACCAGAGGAAGAGAGTGTATCTCAGAACCAAACAGGTCGGGGTAACCCTTGAAATCTCAATCAGTGGAGATACAGAGCATACAGTTTGCCCCATTTTCTGTGAAAGGCCAGTGGATAGAGTCTAGTATAGCAATCAACTTCTCAATTTTAAAACACTGGGACATTTCTTCCACCCAGTCCATATCTGAGAGCTCAAGGTTATCTGACCAGTGACGACATAGTCTCTTAACCGCCATTGAGATAGAGACCATATGGTATCTTCTCTCTCTGACGTTAATACCGAATAAATGCCTAAAATGCAGATCTCTAGTGTGAAGAAATCTTTCAAACCTAGAGTAGGATCTAGATTGTCCCTAATGGCCTTCCACAGAGGGGCAACCTTAGAGCAATGCCAGAAAATATGAGGAGATTACCATGGTCTTCTCCACATCTAAAAACATTTTGAGGAGCTGGTATTATCAAATTTCGCTTTTAGGACCGGTAATGTACATATTATTGACAGTAAAATATTGAATTAACCTATTCTTATCTAAAGTATTGTATATGTACAAATCCTTCCAGACTTGACTCCATGTAAACAAAGGTCCTGAGGGAGGTAGAGACCAAGATTTGGATCCAGCCAAAGGGGTGGGGAAAATGAGTTTCATAAGATGCATATACAACTTAGACACCCCATGAGGTTTAACGGCACATTCTTTAATCACCCTTAATAATGGTTTAATGGCCGATATAGGTACTGTTGCCCCAAATTCTATGTTGACCATATGTTTTAGCTGGTATACCTTAAAAATCATTTGGGTAGGGACACTTAAGACTAACAAAAGGTCATCTATTGATCCAGGGCTTCCTTGCACATAAAGATCTTCCACTGAGAGCCCCTGGATTTGGGGTAGCCACTTCAAAGATAGGAAGTCGGTCCCTATTTTAATGTTGGGGTTAGAAACCAAAGGTTGTCCAGGGTCCTTAATATATCTGATTTTAGCAGTAGCATAAAATTGATTGAGTACCTTTACCGTGGTACCCACTGGCGACTCTTGGATACCGCTAGGGAGGGATGTAAACCGACAGTAGAAAAGACTAGAGGGATCTTGTTGCATTTTTAATGAGATCAAGGTCTAAGCTTATCCATGAGGGGAGGATGTTACATCCAGCCCTCCTAACCATTACCAGCTTTAACTAGATGACTGGTCCAGTAATAATATTCGAAATTGGGTAAGCGGAGACCCCCCATATCTTTAGGAAGACATAATTTATAAAAAGCTCGCCTGGGAGGCTTATGATTCCAAATAAAGCCAGTCAGGATCGAGTGTATTCTCTTGAAAAAAGCTTTGGGCAGCCAAATATCTAAAAGGTTCAAGGGGTAGAAGAGACGGGGCAAAATGTTCATCTTGACAATACTAATACGGGCCCCCACTGACAGTGGTAGCTTACTCCATCTTTGCAAATCGGAATAAATTCTGTCTACTAGATCATCCAAATTGAGTTTCTTAACCAAAGCGGGGTCACGGGCCAAGTAAATACTGAGGTATTTCAAGTGAGATGTGGCCCACTTCATACCGAAATGGGATACACAGGCTTGAGACAGATGCATGTTAAGAGGAAAAATCTCGGACTTGGTTAGATTAAGTTTGTAATTGGATACTTCGCCAAATTGCACAATTATGTCCAGTACCACTCGTAGGGAATCTACCGGATTAGATAATTGTAGAAGAATGTCATCTGCAAACACGGATATCTTGGAAATTTGTTGAGAGATAGTACACCCTTGGATCCCCGGAGCTGTTTTTAGATTGAGCAGCAGGGGTTCCAGATAGAGATTGAAGAGATATGGGGATAAAGGGCATCCCTGTCGGGTGCCTGAAAGTAACCGGATAGGGGATGAGAAGACTCCGTTACAATAAATTTTAGCCGTGGGGTCTTTATACAATGCCTTCGTCCAGTGTATAAACCTCTCCGGGAAGCCAAATTTAGTCATCGTACTCCATAAAAAATCCCAGTTAACCCGGTCGAATGCTTTCTCAGCATCCAGAGCAACCAGTGCCATGGGAACCTGAGAAGCCTGAGCCACCTGGAAAAACATGGGAAGGTTCTCATGTGATCTGCAACAGACCTGCCCTGCACAAAACCCACTTGCTCTCTGCTCAAAAGTGAAATCCAAACCTATTTAATACGTGAAGCCAGAATCTTAGACAGTATTTTGATATCACAATTAAGCAGTGAGATGGGCCTATAGTTAGCTGGATTCAGAGAGGGTTTTTCTGACTTAGGAATCAGGATAATAAGCCTCCAACAAGGATGGATCCAACAGATCAGAAGACAATAAGTAATTGTAAAACTCCAGAAGTGTTGGAGCCAGATCCTGACAGAAGGCCTTATAAAGTTGGCGGGTAAACCGTCGGGTCCAGGAACTTTATCCGGTGAAAGACTATGGATGGCCTCTTCCACCTCCTTCAGAGATAAGGAGAGAGAGAAGCCATTTGGTCATCAGAAAGCGAGGTAGGGAGATTGATCCAAAGACGCCCTCTATGGCTGACTGGGAAGGGGGGGTTGCCGCGACTCCATATAGGTTATGATAAAATGCTCTAAAGACTTCCACAATATCCCTGGGCATTGTCTTACTGGAGCCATCTTGAGCTTCCAAAGCTGGGACTAGTCTAGAGTTCTCTGTTTCCTTAAGCTTCAGGGCCAAGAGCCTACTCGGCTTCTCCCCTTGATCTAGGTATTTAGCCTTGGTTCTCAACAGGGCAAACTCAGTCTTTTCAGGATTAGTCCTTCATACTCATTTTTAAGTTTATGCAGCTGCTCTAGACATTTTAGTGATTTAGAGGTAGCTAGGGAATCCTCTGCTGCCTTAATCTGACCTGACAGAAAAGGAATCTTTCATTCCTGAGTTTCTTTCTCCTGGAGGAGATTTTGATGAATTCTCCTCTCAAAAAACATTTTAGGGAGCACCAAAGAATATCCATCCTAGTCACTGAACCACGGTTAGTATCCAAATAGTCTCCAATGAGGGATCTGACCTGAGTAAGGGAATGTTCATCTTTTAGTATCTGAGTATTAAGTTTCCAAATCGTGTCGCGTTGTGTCAAGGAGAGGGGAGTGAAACAGAACCATACTAAAGCATGATCGGAGACTACTATGGGTTCAATGCCTGCTGAGGATATCTTAGTCATGAGAGAGGTACTTAATAAAAAATAATCCAGCCTAGACCATGAATTATGAAGCGGGGAAAAAAAGGTATAGCTCTTGTTGGAAGGGTGCAAAGTCCTCCAAGGGTCCACTAAACCTAACATGCTACCCAAATCCCGTCGCCAATTGTGCAGCAGGAGATGGGGATTTTAGTGGTCTATAAGTTTTATCCAGTTCTTACGATAGGGCTATGTTCCAGTCCCTCCCAAAACCAAAGGAATTGGCAGAAAGGTGCTTAATTTGTCAATTAGCTGCATTATAAAACAAGCATTCCCCCAACAGGACCGTAAACAGAGCCCAAGACTATAAGCGAATTATAAAGGATCCTGCACCAAAATATATCTACCCTCTGGATCCTGGACAACCTTTACTGGGTTAAAGGTATGCTTTTCTTTATCATAATAGCAACTCTAGCTTCGATGAGTCCCCAGTAACAAAATTTGGGAAAATCCTTTAACTCTCAGTATATTAGTTTCAGCCACTGTTATGTGGGTCTCTTGTAGAAACAGAATATCAACTTCAAGCAACGAGCAGTTAAACAATATTCGGGTCCTCTTCTTGGCCTCTCTGACCCCTCTTACGTTCCAACTAGCTATTTTAATAATGTCCATAGCCATCCTCTAGGAACCAGAGTAATTTTGAATGAGCTGAACCCAGATTCCCCCACCCATTCCGAACAGTGGTGACACCTTCTATCCACCCCCCCAAAGTAATCCAAAGTATCGCTTCGAATAAAACATATGTAAGTAAGTGTCCGCCAATCAGCAGCAAAATACCATCGCAACATAGAATAAACAGAGTTAGTTGGCGAACCCCACAAGTCCCAATAAAAACAAAGATAGGCAATCCCCACCCCGTATCCAGCAACTGCTGTAAGAAAGATACAATATCACTGCCATCTCAACTACAAACAGCCAGAATAACCAGAATACCCAAAACAACCAAATTCCTTCCCCACCTAGTACCCCCAAGTATCCTCGAAATAACGGTATAAGACCCAACAACCTTTATAACCATAACCAAACAGTTGACCACCAAACTCTGAGGAGTATGATATCACCTGTGAAAAACCCTGAGGGTACCCAGACCAATCCCAACAGGCCAAAGCATGGCACTGAGCTTCCTATGCCATACGAACCCTCCCTCCCCCACAGCAGAACAAGTAATTAAAAAGAGAAGAGGGCACTTAAATCGTTCCCTTAATTCAATTGGACAATCCTGAAAGGAGAAAATAACAGTACCTGAAAAGAAATAGCAAAGCAAAGGATTCCCATTCCATGGCAGGCCTGCTCACATTGAATCCGGAAGACTAGGAGGAAAAGGCATGGGGAAAAATTTGCTGACGGACCAAAACAGTCCGACCGCAATCAAGTCCTCCGGAAACTGAACCTGTGCATGTCAGTACCCCATGAGTCACTGAGGAATATGGTCGCCACGGGAATCGGCTGCAGGCCGAGTAGGCCTCACCACCTCACTCTATTAGGCCTACAACCACGCGGTCTCTCAGGGAGGACACCTCAGCGGGAGGGCAAAGGCAGCCACCACCAGGAGTACAAGCCAGATACGGGGGCACAACCAACAGGCCCAGTAAGTACTAACATACTTATGATAGTAATAATAACAATGAACACCAAAAGGAGATCTTTTACAGAGCCAGCAATTCTACTAAAAGCAATAACAAACACCCAACATGAGGAGACTATTAGGTAGATAATCTAGTGTAAGTCACTTAAACAGGTCCGAGAGCAATTTCGCCAGTCCAGACATTGCCTCCTCCGGATTTCTAGGGATATCATCGCCATCCACCTGCACAAGGAGTTTGGCAGGATAATTCATCCTGAAGCTTTCCCAGCAGCAATCAGTTTTTCTACAGGGTGGAAGGCAGCCCTTTTTGTCACACCTCCCGAGGTAGATCCTGCGTGATCCTGAGCTTGGTATCATTCCACAAGATAGACTCCAGTTCTTTTACCTTTGTGAGGCGTGCTGGCAATCCAGGTAACTTAGAAACTTGACAATTATAGGCCTGGGGGCAGGCGGAGGTGGCCTGGGCCTAAGAGACCTGTGAGCTCTCTCAATATGATATTGTTGGTGAATAGGTGAGGGGCCCTCCACTTTACTGAAGAAATGCTGGATGAAACGTAGGGTATCACTCCCCTCCTCTAACTCTGGGAGCCCCAAGATTAACACGTTGTTTCGTTGACTCCGTCCCTCCAGATCTTCAGTTTTCAGCTGGAGTTTTTGTAGCTGTTGTCGAAGCTTAATGATTTCAGGGTCTGTTTTCTGTTGCCACTTCTCCATAGATGTTATTCTGGTTTCCGAATCGCCCACTCTCCTCGAGAGATCCGCATATTCCTGTCTCATTGATTTGATTTCTTTGGAGATCTCCTGTAGGGTATCTTTAAAAGGAGATAACTCTTCAAGGAAGCGTTCTTCTGTTAGCGTAGTACCAGCAACTGTATTGGATCCTCCACTGGTAGAATGTTTAGTATCGAAGATGAATTTGCACTGTTATTCCTGGCTTTTTGGAGGCTTTTGTGGCATGGTAGAGGTATGCCTGACTCCTGCGGCCTTCATTTCCATGTCAGCCATCGCGATCAACAAATAAGGCAATCTACACCCCAATCTCGAACCACTAAAGATCTCCTGGCATTAGAAAGGCTTTATCACTCGTTTAAAGCTTAGTAGATGGCTTTAAAGTAGCAAAGAATAGGAATTTGTGAGGGGGAAGGCAGGAGCTCTACAGCAAGCAGCCTCTCAGCACCACTGCATCACGTGACTCCGGGGTGGGACAATGTGTGACTGCCTGATGTCTCTGGGGTGGGACAGTGTGTGACTGATGGCTCCGGGGTGGGACTGTGTGTGACTGTATGATGGTTCTGAGGTGGGACAGTGTGTGACTGTCTGATAGCTCTGGGGTGGGGCAGTGTGTGACTGTCTCATGGCTCCGGGGTGGGACAGTGTCTAACTGTCTGATAGCTCTGGGGTGGAACAGTGTGTGACTATCTGATGGCTCTGAGGTGGGACAGTGTGTGACTGATGGTTCTGAGGTGGGACAGTGTGTGACTGATGGCTGTGGAGTGGGACAGTGTATGACTGATGGCTGT
The DNA here is from genome assembly GCA_016271365.2 of Neoceratodus forsteri. Taxonomy (NCBI): domain Eukaryota; kingdom Metazoa; phylum Chordata; order Ceratodontiformes; family Ceratodontidae; genus Neoceratodus; species Neoceratodus forsteri. Next base: position 841,171,926 of record CM028131.1, read on the forward strand.
GGGGTGGGACAGTGTGTGACTGTCTGATGGCTCTGACAGTGTGTGACTGTCTGATGGCTCTGGGATGGGACAGTAATTTGTTGTTGTGCTGGAGATTAATTTACAGGCTCTGGAGGAACAGTATTTTGGCTGTCTGAGGCTCCAGAATGTGTGTGTGTGTGTCTGCCTGAAGGCTCTGGGGTGGGACAGTATGTGGGTATCTGAGGGACATAAAGCACAGCTCTTGGGCCTCTTGACAGGTGCAATAGGGCCTTCTGATGTCTAATTAAAAAATACCAATGCCTGTACAAAAGTACAGCACAAAGTAACAAGCCAAAAGCAACTACTGTATGTAAAATGAACAAGAATGGAAAATACTGTACTACTGTATTGTGAAGGGGATCAGTGATTACCAAGAGACAATCAAGTGTGGGGCTAGTGCCAATTTTCACATTGTGTGCAAAACAATACAGTACTGATTTACTTGCAGCACTGTTTAATGTCGTAGTATAGAAGATTGTATTACAGTGTATTGTACTACTGTGCTTCACTTGGTTGTAGGCTGATACTACTGTGCTGTGTATGTTATTACAAATCCAAGAATCCCTGCAAGCAAACAGCAGAGCATTAGCCAGCAGTGGGAGATCCAGTAGACTGCAATGCATGTTACAGCTTTTATAAGATCAGAGCATACAGTAAGCAGGATAAAGTCAAACATGCACGGCAGGTAATCAGATCTCCCACTACTGCCTACTGCTTTTATGTTAGCTTGGAGGGATTCTGGGATTAGTAATAATAAATAGTGTCTGCCTTGAGCTAAACAAATTGATCAGATACAATCTGCTTTACTATTGTACAGTACATTACGCAGAACTGTGAGTAACCCAAAATGTTTTTGCACATCTACTGTATATTGGTACCAGACCCATATTTTACTCTGGGGCCCTTTCTATGCAAAGAAATAGCGCAGTACAGTATGTGTACAACCAATGGCCTCCTGCTGCACCCCCCAAAAAAATGCACAGTGCCTGTATATTAAGTAAAGCACAAAGTAACAATGTGAAAGCAATAAAAAAGAAAAAGCAATAAAAGGAAGCTAAAACAGTAACACTCTTGTATGTGTATTCATTATCATGCGTATGTATTCATTCTTTGCATAGTTAAGGGCAAAGCTCCCCAGATGCCCAAGTTGATTGCTCCTCAAGGTGTCCTCTGAACCTCAAAGTTCAAAGGTTCTAAATAAGTGTAATGTGGTTTTCGAGGGAAATTTCTGTGTGGTGTCAGAGAAGGAAAAGAAAGGTAAACTGGCTCAAGACAGTCGATGCCCTTGCTTCACTAGCAACACACAGAAGAAGTTATAACTTTTGAATTTCTTGTTGTAAAATCACGAGATTCAGTATACATGTTCACCAAGATGTCCCTTGAAGTCTTCCAAGTGCCCAAGTTGCTAGAAAAACTGTAAAATGGTTTTCAAGGGTAATTTCTGTGTGGAGTCTGCAAAGGAGAAGGATGGTAATATCTCTCTAGGCTGCCATTGTCTTTGTTACACTAGCAACACACAGAAGTTGTAACTTTTGAATTTTTTTGTTGTAAAAACATGAAATTCAGTATATGTGTTCCCAAGGGTGTCCCCTGAAGCCATCCAAGTGCTCTGGCTTCAAAACAAAAATGTAAAGTGGTTTTCTAGGGTAATTTCTATGTGGTATTTGTGAAGGAAAAGGAATGTAATTTCTCTCTGTGCCGACACTGCCTTTGTTTCACTAGCAACACCCAGAAAAAGTTATAACTTTTGAATTTCTTCTTATACAAACATGACATTCAGCAGACTTGTTCCCCAAGGTAACATCTGAACCACCCCAAGTACTCAGGTTTCTAAAAAAGAAGTGTAAAGTGCTTTTTTTAGGGTGATTGCTATGTGGTGTCTGTGAAGGAAAGGGAATGTAATCTCTCTTTCCCGGATGCCATTGGCTTTGCCTCACTAGCAATGCAAAGAAGTTATATTTCTTGTTGTAAAAACATGAAATTCAAGAGCTGGATGGTCGGCGCAGCGGTGGGATTTCCACTTGCAATGCTAGTGATCCGGGTTCGGGAACAGATCCAGGTCATCGGAGGGCCGGCCGGGAGAGAAGGATCAAGCATCCCAAGACTGCTCTCCTTCTCTGGTGGGAGGGGAGACCGAGTGCTCAGTGCAGTGGTGACACCTGGCAGAGGCCGGGTTCAACACTGTACCGACGCCATTCAGAATTCATGGGCGGGGTGGACACTGGTTGTCATTGCACGTCCCCACCCCTGCTTACAGGGAAAAAACAAGTGGGGCCTCCATTTCTATGAAGCCCTCCCCGGGCTTCAATTAGTCTCCATTGCCGGCTTTCCCAACAAGTTACTGGTTCCGTGGGCTGGCTAAGAGGGGACCAGTCCCATGGCCCCACCCTCCGGGGGAAAGCCGGGGGGTGACCGGGAGAGTAATGTCAGTGATGGCAGGTGGAAGTCCGGGGGCCGTGACCAGGGCAGAACCTGACGGAGGCCCTGTCACTTAAAAGCACAGTAAATTAAAAAAAAAAACAACCATAAAATTCAGTATACTGTTCCTCAAGTTGTCCCCTGCAGTGCCCCCCCCCCATGCCCAGCTTTAAAAAAAATTATAAAATGGTTTTTGAGGGACATTTCTGTGTGGTGTCTGTGAAGGGAAAAAAGGTAAACTGTCTCCAGGCAGCTGATGCCTTTGCTTCATTAGCAACACACAGATGTTATAACTTGCGAATTTCTTGTTGTAAAAACATGAAATTCAGTATTCATGTTCTCCAAGGTGTCCCCTGAACCACCCCCAAGTGCCCAGGTTTCAAAAACATGTGTAAAGTAGTTTTTGAGGGTAATTTCTCTGTGGTGTCTGTGAAGGGAAAAAAGGTAGACCATCTCCAGCCAGCCAGTGCCTTTGCTTCCTTAGCAACACACAGAAGTTATAACTTGTGAAATTCTTGTTGTCAAAACATGACCTTCAATATCAGTGTCAGTGGCTCAGTAGGTAGCACACTCGCCTCTGAGGGCAGGAGATCAGAGGGCTGCGGGTTCAGTTCCCACATCTGGCACTTGGGTTAATATCCCAGTACTGACACTGTAGTCCAGCATGAGAGGGGTACTGCACTTCTGAGGTGCTGTCTTTTAGATGAGACGTTAAACCGAGGTCCCATCTGCCTGGATTGGTGGTAGTTCAGGTGGATGTTAAAGATCCCATGGCACTTATCGAAAAAGAGTAGGAGAATTTCCCGGTGTCCTGGCTAAATTTCCTCATTCATTAAAAATACCACCAACAGCTTAATCTGGTTCAAGGTCACTTGGCATTCATCTGTATCCCCCTGTCCTGTGTCGTGCCTGAAAATAGGCAGAATTTGTCTAGTGCACTTACCCGGTCAATAAAAATAAATATACATATTCCCCAAGGTGTTCCCTGAAGGCCCGCAAGTGCCCAGGTTGATAAAAAGTGTAAATTGGTTATCAAAGATAATTTCTATTTGGTGTCTAAGAAAGGGGACGTAATCTCTCTCCAGGCTGCTACTGGCTTTGCTTCACTAGCAACACACAGAAGTTATAACTTTTGAACTTCTTGCTATAAAAACATGACATTTGGTATACATGTTTCCCAAGGTGTTCCCTGAATTCCTCCCCCGTAAGAGCTCTGATTTCTAAAAATAAAAAGTGTAAAGTATTTTTTGATGGTAATTTCTGTGTGGCTCTGTGAAGGAAAAAAACTGTAAACTCTCCCCAGGTGGCCAATTCCTTTGCTTCATTAGCAACACACAAAAGTTATAACTTTTGGATTTCTTGCTGTAAAAATGTAAAATTCAGTATACATGTTCCCCATATGTCCTCTGAAGCCCCCCCACCACCACCACCACCACCAACAAAATGCCCAGGTTTCTAAAAAGAGTGTGAAATGGTTTTTGAGGGTAATTTCTGGGTGGTACCTTTGAAGCAGCACGCATGCCCAATAGTTTGATTTCCACCTGAATGTTTGATTGCAGGGCCTGCTTTCACTTCACTAACATCATACAAAATCAGGCATAACTTATGAATTTCTTCTGGTATAAACTTTAACTTCATTGCACATATTCCCCAAGTTGTCCCCTGAAGCCTGCATAATGTCCGTGTTTCTAAAACAAAGGAAAAAGTAGTTTTTGAGGGTAATATATTGTTGAACAAACATGAAATTCTGTATGCATGTTCCCCAAGGTGTTCCCAGACATCTGCCAAATGTCCAGGTTTCTAAAAAAGCATAAAGAGGCCAGCCCATCAGTGCAGCAGTAGTGCTACCTCTCGTGACGCCAGTGACCTGAATTCAGGAACAAGCTCGAGTCATTGGGGGCCAGCTGAGGGGAGAAGAATCAGTCCTCCCAGGGGATGCTCTCCTCCTTCACTGTGGAAGGGTGCCAGCCTCCACCACAATACTGCCACCTGGGTGACCACAGCTGGTAGTGATGTTGGTACAACCAAAGGGAGGGTGGTGATGCATCTGACACTAGCAGGAAGATGCATGCATGGTGTTGGCAGGCCTGCCTTGGCATCCTTGTATGACACTTCTCCAGGGGATAAGAGAAACACTGAAAATCAGGCCTAGCACCTCCACAATGAAAGCCATGGCAACTCCAGGGCTTCCACCTTCCCAACATGGCATAGCCTGACAAACTGTGCAAGTTCGGGTGGTATTCCTCCACCGCCTTGACCCCACCTGGGGACACAAACCAGAGCATAATGGAGGTGAGTAATTGTGGCTGGGGGAGGCACTGGAAGTGGCTGGTGGTCCTGAGGGCTAGGAAAGGAGCTGGAGACTGGGGGGCATAAACAGAGATTAGAAAAAAAAAAAGTAAAGTGGTTTTCAAAGGGTGCATGTACTGTATATGGTGTTGATGAAACAGAGTGCAGATCGACAGTTTGCAGACACAGATTTCAACTCACAAACACCCTACACCCACCACTGAGAACCACATTTACCTTGGACTATTAAATGACTCTAACATTTTGCATTTTGGCTTACTTAATAATACAGCAAAGTACAGTATACTCAAATTAACATTACAAGGTACTGTATGGGAAAGCTTGTGGATCATGGTGGAGTCGGTGCATGCACATATGTGGCAGCTGAAAATGATACACCATGGTAGTGATCTGGAAATACACCTAAATATACTGGCACAAAATAAAATAAACGTGGAAGGTGTAGGTGTACTGCGTGCAGTTCTGGAGACCCAATCTCTGCAAAGACATAGACAGGATGGAAGCTGTCCAGAGGAGGGCAACTAAAATGGTGCAGGGTCTGCACCGGAAGACATGTGAAGAAAGACTAAAAGAGCTTAAGATGTATAGCCTCGAGGAAAGGAGGGAGAGGGGGGACATGATAGAAACTTTCAAGTGCCTCAAGGGAATCAACAAAGTCCAAGAGGGTAGCATCTTTCAAAAAAAAGAGGTGTGCAAGAACAAGGGGGCACAATTTGAAGATAGAAGGGGGGCAGCTCAGAGGTAATTTAAGGAAGTATTTTTCACAGAGAGGTTGTGGATGTAGAAACGGCCTTCCAGAGGTTGTGGAGTCAAAACAGTGGTGGAATTCAAGAATGCATGGGACAGTCATAAGGCAATTCTAGGGAGTGGGGGTAGGAAGAAGTAGGCTGCTGGTTAACTAGGATCTGCAGCTTATCCATCAGGTAGGGAAATGGGCAGACTCCTGGGTGGGCCAAGCGGTCCTTATCTGCCATCAAATTCTATGTTTCTATGTTTCTATGTTCTATGTTTCTATGTTTCTAGTAGAGGTGACACACGTGGATGAGGTAGGAAAGTAGCACTGAACTGATGCACCACTGTGTAACCAGACATCTATAAACAACAGTACCATTAGGCACAACTATACACATAACAGCCGAAAGAGTTGAACAAATGCTCAGGATGGTTAACACAAACAGGGCAACTGGTCCAGATGGAATGTACCCCCAGACATTAGTAATCCAATAATTAAAGGTCAAAGGGGACTCTAGGTTCATCCTGTCCTCTCACCCCTACTTCGTAATCAGGGATGAAATAAGTGTGCTGTGAAAACACATACCAGTTTATAGGCATTCACAACCTGCTCTACTACCCAGGGTACCTAGTGGTTCCCATGGAAGCCAGAAATGTAGCCAGGCTTACATTAAAGGCCCATGCTGTCTTCATGACCAATGTCTCAATTGGAAAACTCTTTCATTGATTCACCACCCTCACAGAGAAAAAGTGTCTCTTACAGTTACCCCTAAATTTACCCACACCCCCACATCCATTGTCAGAGCATGTTCCCAGTACATCCTACTGCAGAAACCAGAACAAACATCTCTATCTGTTCTAACTTGTTGATACCTTTCAGTTTGTGAAAATACTGAAACCATGTCCTAAGGAATTTGCCAAACAACTATCCATCACAGCAGCAAATATTTTCAATTAGTTAATAAGTTCTGCATATATGACAGAGGATTGTAGACTGGTCTACATGGTGCCAATATTCAATGAGCATTTGTTAATGTCAAATGTGTACTGCTGGTATTGTTGTTGAACCTGGTACTGCTTGTACACATTTTTACTATATACAGTATTTGCCCAGGATAGAGCAGGTAAAATGCAATGTCTCATGTTCAATGGTGTTCTGCTTTTACACATTGTTAGATTGTAATTACCTATAATAAGGTAGCTGAGTGGCAATATCTACTTTTAAGTGGGTTCTCACATTTTGATCCGAAATATCCAATAGTCTTTTTATCACCTGACACTGTAATTTTTAAAATTCCATCTGAAAGACAATTTCACTGTGCAACTGAGGAAACAAGTTTCAGAGGGGATTTGAAAAATAACACCTACCATGTTCAGGATGTGGGCTAACACAAGGGATATGTTGAACATTAGAGGCCAAAATCTGCAAAACTAAAGTTGAGTAAATGTTGGAACAATTCAATGTTTCCTCACAAGTCAGCTGTTTTTCACATTTTTGCCCCAAACTTTCAATATAATCTTTTTATGACCACTTCTTCTGAGCATGACAGATGTCATTTTTAAACAATAGCCAAAACATCATTTTATGCCACAAGTGTGAAAACACATTTTGGGTAGGATCTGAGAAATGACAGCTGTCACATTCATGAGGTGATGTGGAAAAATTACTGTTTTAATATGTTTACCCCAAATTTTTGCATTGCCTTTTTATAACCCCATCTCATAAAGAAGGGTGGAGAAATTATTTAAATCCTGCCCAAAAGGTGATTTTACACCACAAATGTGAAAACATATTTTAGCCAGGATTTAAAAAATGACAGCTGCTACATTCATGAGGTGCTGTGAATAAATAGCTATGTTGAAAATTTGGGGTCAAAATATTGAAAATTACCAAAGTTATGAGCCTGCATTCATAAATTTCAATGTACAAATATACGTACATATGAAATTTGCCAGCAGAAAAGGCCATCCAGTCTATCAAGTCTGCTCGAGTTTGTAGCTAGGTCTCTTATTCAGTAGGTGCCCCTACCCTTTCCCCCCATTACCCTCCCCTTTGCCATGTCCCACCCCTTCTTGAAGCAGTCTACTGTGTTACATGCCACCACCTCTGCTCTGGTAGTGCATTCCACTCTGCCACCACCCTTTCTGTAATGAAATGCCTTCTCACCTACCTCCTGAATCTGCCCCCTCCAATCTCATGTCATGGCCCCTAACGTCTCTCCCCACCCTCCTCCTGAATAGAACCCATGTGCCTTGTGCCTGCCCTGTTTATCCTAGCTCATTCATATTCCCCCGTCCCTCCTTTCCTCCAGTAAATACGTTTAACTCCTCAGTCTGACCTCATGTGGCAAATCCCCCAGACCCTGAATTATTTTTGTTGCCCTATGTTGCACCCCCTCCAGCAACCTAATGTCTTTCTGTAGGTACAGGTGCCAGTACTGCATGCAGTACTCCAGGTGGGGTCTAAGCAAAGATCTGTATAACGGCAGAATTACCTCCCTTCTTCTCAAGGTTATGCCCCTTGCAGTGCATCCCAGCATTTTGTTAGCCATTGCTGCAACCTTCCTGCATTGTTCAAAATGGTTCATTGCCCCTGCGATGAGCACCCCCAGATCCTTTTCCTTCTCTGTTACTTCTAACCACACACTCCCCAGATGGTAGCTTCTCCTCGGGTTCTTTGTTCCGAAGTGCAGCATCTTGCATTTTTTTGTGTTGAACCCGAGTTGCCATTTGTCAGACCATGCCTCAAGCCTTTCCAGATCCTCCTGTAGCCCCAGCCACCCCTCCTGGTCATCCATCATCTCCCCCATCTTGATGTCATCTGCAAAGAGATTGATCCTGCTGCTGATGCCCTCCAAGATGTCTGCAATAAATATGCCAAACAGTACTGGCCCCAACACTGACCTCTGTGGAACACCACTCGTCACCAGATTAGGGGATGAGAATTTCCCTCCAACCACCACCCTCTGCTGTCTATCCTGTAGCCAGCTCTCCACCCACCCCACCAGCTTTGCTCCCACCCCTGTGCCCCATAGTTTACTTCCCAGTCTCCCATGCAGTACCAAATTGAAGGTCTTACTGAAGTCTAGGTACAGGATATCTACTGCATGGCCCCTGTCTATTTGCCTAGTCACCCAGTCATATTATTCCACTAGGTTGGTCTGGGATGATTTGCCCTTGACAAAGCCATGCTCCTTCCTGTCCTGCACCCTGTTGAGGAATTCAAGAATGCATGGGACAGACATAAGGCAGTCCTAGTGGGGGGTTAGGAGGAAGTAAGCTGTTGGTTAACTAGGATCTGCAGCTTATCTGTTAGGTAGGAAAATGGGTAGACTAGGAGGGCCAAGCAGTCCTTATCTGCCGTCAAATTCTACGTTTCTATGTTTCTATGGGGCCGTGATCTAATCCCAGCAGGCAAGTTACCTTTACAAATTGTTCTTAGTTAAATTTTCTTCTCATATACAGTAATTTGCTATTCAAACTCCACACCACCATGAATCACCACTCAAGTGAGTTTTCATCTTACAAAAAAAATTGAAAAATCTTAAACAAAAAATGATTAAGTCTCTGGCAGGATTTGAATTGCTGATCCTTGGCCTGCTAGGCAAACACAAATTCAGTGTGTCACTGAGCTACAGCTTACTGAGCTGCAGTTCATATGATGTAGAGGTTATGTCACACCTGCAAAACAGGTGACCGCAGTCTAATCCTAGCAAGTGATTAACATTCACAAATTGTAGTTCTTAGCTAAATTTTCTTTTCATATAATTTACTATCCCATTCCACACCACAATGAATTGCTACTCAACTGAGTTTCCATGTTACAAAAAAGTTGAAAAAAAATGTTTAATTCCCTGCCAAGAATCAAACTATGTGCCCAGTTTTCAAAAGCTTGGGAGTGACTCAAGGAATTTGGGTCAAGGAGAAATGGTGCTAAGAGATCCTTGCACTGCACCTTGCATCAGTCTTGATTTTGTAAGGCATCCTGTGCCACTGGGGGGGACACCTGCGCCAACCAGGCTTGCACTGTCCTTGCAACAGCCACACTGGTGCACCATGGTGGAAGTGGGATTTTACAACCCCCCCATGGACACATGGATCCTGCTGTTAGACCCACCTGGGGCTGGTCTAACCTGCCATGTGCCACTCCCAAAGCTATCACTGGGTGGAGTATGACCCTGCACCCCCCTGTGGAAGGTGCCTGCACAGCCTCTGACACCTGCCAGATCACCACTGGAGCAGCTGATGGTCCATGGCAGATACAAGCCGACAACCTACACCCCCCATGGAGGTGCCAGTGTGTCTGCCCCTCCACACTACCTGCAATGACAGGTGGCAGATATGCATTTGCCCTGTTGGAGGCAACTGCCACCCCATCCCCGATCTTGACCCATCCCATTACCCGCGAGCCAGGGTATGACCAGGACAAGATGCTAGCAACCAGGATGACCACCCGGTGGGTCTCCATTGCTGGCCACTGCTGCTGAAAGCCCATCCCATGGCTTGCAGCATTCCTCACCCATGCACCATTTAGTCGGCACAGCTCAGGGGCTTTGGCCTCGAGACCCCACTTTCTCAAAATCTGACGCAGGGTCTCTGGCACACCCCTAGCTTGCCACAGCTGGTGGTTTGGCACAAACTGCATCAATCTATGGATCCTCTGATAATTGGACTCTGTGTCTACTTCAGTTTAAACCACTGATCCTTAACCTGTTAAGAAAACACAAATTCAGCATGCCACTGAGCTGCAGGTAAGTGAGTTTCATTTCCTATGGTGTCCAGGTTATGTCATGACCTGTAAAATAGGTGACTGGGGATGCTTTCAAAAATTGTTGTTCTTTGCTGAATGTACTTATATAATTTACTATTCCAACTACACACCACCATGAATCACCACTCAAGTGATTTTCTGTCTTACAAAAAACATTTACTAACATAATAATTGCCAGCAGATTAGGCCTTACGGTCTATCGAGTCTGCTCAAACCTCACATCCCTAGTTGGGTACTGAGGCCCTCCCCCTCTTGTGTTCCAGAAACCCCTGTCATCCATCTCCACCCCCCTGGGCCAGGCCATCATCTGATACATCCACTTTCTGTGTCTGTCCCACCCTCTCTTGAAGCCCTCCACTGTGGATCTCTGAACCAGCTCTCCAGGCAGCGCGTTCCAAGGATCCATCACCCTCTCAGTGAAAAATCTCCTCCTCTTTTCCCCCTCACCCTTCCACCTTCCAACTTCAAACCATGCCCTCTGGTGATACCTCCTTGCTTTAGTGTAACAATCCCCTCCTTGTTTACCCTATTTATTCCCTTGAGGTACTTGAAGACCTCAATCATGTTCCCCCTGTCTTTCCTCTCCTCCAATGAAAACAGGCAGAGCTCCTCAAGTCTGTCCTCATACGTCAAATCCCCTAGTCCTCATATCATCTTAGCTGCCCTCCTCTGTACCCTCACCAGGGGCTGTATGTCTCGCTTCAAGTGTGGTCTCCAATACTGTACACAGTACTCAAGGTGTGGTCTAATCAGTCCATTGTACAGTGGCAGAATTACTTCCATGCTCTTAGAGGTGATTCCCCTTACAATGCATCCCAACATCCTGTTTGCTTTACTAGCTGCTCTCCTGCACTGCTCAGAGTTATTCATACATGCATCCACCATGACCCCTAGGTCTTTTTCCTCTATTGAGGCCTCCAGCACCTCCCCTCCCAGGATGTACCTGTGTTTAGGGTTTCCTCACCCAAGATGTAACACCTTGCACTTGGTGATATTGAAATTTAATTTCCATGTGTGATCCCACCTTTCCAGGGTGTCCAGGTCCCCTTGCAGTGCCAACCTCCCCTCTTCCCCCTCAACTACTGCTCCCATCTTGGAGTAATCAGTGAAGAGATTCATTTCACATCCTATATCCTCCCTGATGTCCGATATGTATGCATTAAACATGATCGAACCCAGGACCGAGCCCTGCAGTACCCCACTACCGACCTCGCTAGGGTTTGAGAGCTCCCCACTGACCACTACTCTTTGAGTGTGTTCAGCTAGCCAGTTTTAAATCCATCTGACCATCAAAGGGCCTACTGCCAACCCTGTCAGTTTCTCCACCAGACCATTGTGGGGGACAGAGTCAAACGCCTTGCTGAACTCCAAGAATAATACATCCACAGGCTTTCCCCTGTCCAGTTCTGATGATACCCATTCGTAGAATTCCACAAGATTGGTTTGACATGATCTACCTGGCACAGACCCATGTTGCTGACTATCCAGACCTCCCACTTCCTCCAAGTACACCCCCAATCGTTCCTTTAGTATACTCTCCATTAATTTTCACACCACCGAGGTCAAACTGATGGGTCTATAGTTACCTGGTACTTCCCTCAACCCCCCTTTATGGACTGGCACTACATGTGCCTCTCACCAATCCCTAGGTACCCTCCATGTCTCAAATGACCTGTTGAAGAGCTCCGCCAGGGGTGAAGTCAGTATGTCCGCCAATTCCCATAGTACTCTCAGATGAATGCCATCTGGCACAGGACAGTTATCTTTCTTTAGGGCCTTAAGGGCTAACCCCATGCTTTCAGTGGAGATAGCATCATCTGTCCCCTCCACCTTACTGGCCTTTTTATCCTTATCCTGATGTGACACCCCTGGAGTACCTCTCCCTCCCTCTTGCTCCATTTCTGTTGCTCCCCTGATTCCACTCACTACCGCTTCTATCCTCATCATGCCTTGCTTTGTAGATATCCCATCCCCCTCTCTAGCAAACACAGAGGCAAAGTACTCATTTAATACCTCTGCCTGGTCCCTCATCTCTTCCACCCACCCTCCTTCTGATCTCAATCTGCCAAGATGGACCTTAGTTTTTCTCCAATCCCCAATGTACCATAAGAACCTCTTTTCCCCTCCCCATATCCCTGTGCCAGCCGCTGCTCTTTACTGGACTTTGCCCCCGCACCATCCGGGTGGTTTTTCTAGATGTAATTTGGTATATTTCCTTTTCCCTATCCCCTCTCATTGTTTTGTATTTTTTGTAGGCAGCCTTCTTTTCTCTGACCACTACCCTAACCTCACTGGACCACCAGCATGGTTTATGTGACCTTGCTCCCTTACTCTTCACCTTAGTGCTGGTCCTGACTGTCTCATGAAGACCCCATTTTATGACCTCCCATCTCTTTTCCACATGTGTCATTGTTGTAATTCCCTTCAAGTGATCTGTGAGAATATTTCCCATGCCCCCAAAGTCTGCCCCCCTGAAGTCCACTGCCAGTGTCCTAGATCTCTCCCCCCTCTCCCCATGCTTATTTGAAACCAGACAGTATTGTGGTCACTCCCAGTCAAGGGATCCTCTACAACCAGGTCTCTTACCAGATCCCCATCTGCCAGAACCACATCCAGGACATGCCCCTCCCTTGTGGGCTCCATTAGGTGCTGTGTTAAGAACACATCCTGGAAGCTGTCCAGCAGCCTCTGCTCCTTGGCAACCTTAGAGGACATGGTTCCCCAGTTTGTACCTGCCATATTAAGGTCTCCCATCAACACCACTCCCTCCCATTTTGGTCCACACTGGCAATGATGTTGTCCAGCAAACCATCCTCCAGAACATCACCCATCCTGGGGTCCTATATACTACACCCAGCTTGACCTTACCTCCTGCCGGGGTTCGTAAGGTAACCCATAAGGCCTCCACGTTTTCTTCTGCCTCTTCTACCCTAGCAATTTCTGTGTCATCTCTAATGAACATAGCCACTCCACCCTCTCTGCCCTCCTTTCTATCCTTTCCAAGCATAGTGTACCCCCGCACGTTTAGGTCCCAGTCATGGTTTTTGTTGGCCCACGTTTCCATGACCACCAGCACAACCACCACCCCAAACAGCATGACCTGGAACTCTGGCAACTTGTTTCCCAAGCTCCTTGCATTTACTAACACTACCCCCACCCCTTATCCCTGATCCCCTTTGTCGAACCCCACCCAGGTTCCTTATACTTCCATCCTCCCTCTGCTCCTCCTGAAACCTCCTCCATCAGTCTGTTTCCCCTTCCCCCTTGGGTTTGAAGGCTACTCCCCTCATCTGGAGGAGAGGACTTCTGGTCAGCCCCTCCCTTATCCCTCCCCCCTCACAAGTTTAAACCCCACCTTTCATGAATGTAGTCAGCCACCCCCTGTTTAAGGACTTCCTTCCCTAATGGGGCAAGATGAAGCCTGTCCTTGACATACAGTCCCTTATCCTCCCAAACTCCTTTCCAGTTCCCTAACACCCCCAACCCACTTTCTTCAGCCCACTTCCTGAGCCAGTCTTTAACCTCTGTGATTTTTATTTCCTTTCTCCACTAAGGCCATTGGTACCGGCAATATCTCTGAAAAGGAAATGTTGCATCCATTATCCTGACAGACTCTGACAAGTTCTCAGAACCTTGCTTGGATTTCCTAAACACTATTTCCATCTAGATCGTTAGTTCCCAAATGCACCAGGAAATCCAGTTTCCCTCCACAATCCCTAACCAGTTCATACACCAGGAACTTTGATCTGTGCACCATCAGCCCAGAGATGCTCACTACCTTCACCTGGCTATGGCATCCACCCCCCTGTTCCTCCCAATGGATACCCCTAATCATCAAGTCTCCCAATAACAGAACCTTAACACTGCTATTGTCCTTATGGTTACCTCCACTATGCACTCTCAACCCCCCATCCCCCCCTTTATTCATGATCTCAATTCCATGGGAATCTTCCTGCTTATTAGAGACCCCCTTGTCACCCTCCCCTTTCTTCCTCCCTTGTTATTTTGCCCGCTTAACTCAGACCCCCCCGAATAGGTGTCCCCTTTAACCCTCTCTTATCTGAACCATTTATCCTGGCCCTAATTGTTTCCCCATCTCCTACACCGCCATCCTCCCCTCTTGTAACAGCACCCCTACCTCCAGAGGCCCTCTGTGGGTCCCCTTTACCTAGGGCTCCATCCTTGGTACAGACCCCATTCCTGAAGGGGTTCCCCTCCCCACCTCCTTGTCTCCCAGTTTCTCTCCAGTCATGCTCTCCTCCCTCCTGTCTATAATATGTTGCATCTCCCTCATCTGCTTAACATTTACATTTCCCCTTCTCCCTCTGGGACTATTTCTATCCTTTCCATTGCTGGTCTGTGATGCCCTATGGGTATCCGACTACCTCCCCCCAGCCTCTGTATCAGTTTCCTCATTTCCACCAACTCCTTCCTCCCCCTCTAAGTTGCTTAGTAGCTCAAATTTATTGTAACACTCTATGCCAGCCTCTATCAAGTAACCTGAGTTTCCCCTGACTGCCTCTCTAAACTGCCCCTCTTCCTCCCCTCCTGCCCTGTTCTCCTTAGGAGCTCCCTTCCCACAGTCTGCTCTTTCAGACTTCCCCACAACAGCCCCTCCCTTCTCACCATCTGCTCTTCTAGGCTTCCCCACAACAGCCCCTCCTAACTCTTCTCCCTCCACTCTCTTTATATTCGGAATGTTTACCCCATAAGTTTTCCCCTTAGTGTCAACATCCCTATCTAAGGGTCCTCTGTTTATTATTTATTTATTTATTATTATTATTTTGTTTATTTATAAAGCGCCTTTCGAAATCAAGGCGCTGTACAAAAATAAATAGAACAGCAAAATCCAAGCATTAAACAACCATAACTATAAAGAATAAGCCAGGGTAAAAGATATGTCTTTAAAGCAATTTTAAAACTGTCAGCAGTCGGGCATTCTCTTAACCAGCGGTAGAGAATTCCACAGGGTTGGAGCGACAAAAGGCACCAGATCCCGATAACTCTCAAACGAACCCCTGGGAATTCTAGCAATCCTCACTGGTGGAGCCGGAGAGGACGGAGGGGCAATAGGGAGCCAGAAGATCTTTCAGGTAACCGGGTCCCTGGTCGTGTAGGGCTTAAAGGTTAGTAAACCAACCTTAAAGGTGATCCGCCATCGAACAGGCAGCCAGTGCAGTTCATGGGCATAGGCGTAATGTGACTGGCTCTAAGAGTCCCAGTCAAAAGCCTGGCTGTGCTGCTCTGCACCAGCTGAAGGTGGCGGATATCGACCCCTGGTAGCCCTAGGTAGAGGGAATTGCAGTAGTCCAGATGGGTAGTAACAAAGCGTGGACCAAAGTTGGAAGGTCCTCCCGGGGAATCAGATGTTTCACCCAGGCGATATTCTTCAGATGGTAAAAAGAGGATTTGACAACAGCTGACACCTGGGATTTCAGGATCAGACCATCATCAAAAATAACGCCCAAATTTCGCACCTGTCGAGAAGTAGAGAGCGGTACACCACCAAGTAATAAACCCGATGGCTGTCCAACACCCAAACCCCCCCAGGATGACCTGGATCCACAACCAATACCTCAGTCTTATCCGGATTAAGTCTCAACCAGCTCAAACTCATCCAAATTCTGATCTCATTAGGCAGTTATTAAGTACAGAGAGTGCATCACTCTGATCAGGGAGAAAGGACAGGTACAGCTGAGTATCATCTGCATAGCAGTGAAAACTCAAACTGTATCTCCTGATGATTTCTCCCAATGGCAGCATATACACTGCAAACAACATGGGAGCTAAAATGGAGCCCTGTGGTACCCCACACGGCAGGGAGAAGGCGTCAGAGGAATAAATTCCGGTGACAACTCTCTGAGACCTGCCAGTGAGGTAAGAACAAAACCACTTGTGGACTGTACCAGACAGCCCACAAAAAACCCGCAGTCGCTCCAGTAGCACCCCATGGTCTACAGTGTCAAATGCAGCAGAAAGATCAAGAAGGACCAGAATGGTACAAACCTTTTGATCTCTGGCCATTAGGAGGTCTCTCAATACCCGAACAAGGGCAGTCTCAGTACTATGCCTTTTCCTGAAGCCAGACTGGAGAGTATCATAGACATTATGAGAAGTAAGATGATCATCCAATTGCAATGCAACTGCCTTTTCAATAACCTTACCAACAAATGTCAGGTTAGAGATAGGCCAGTAGTTAGCTAGACAGTCTGGGTCCAAGGAGGATTTTTTTAGGAGTGGTCAAACTACTGCCTCTTTAAGGGGGTCAGAAAAAAAAACCCTCTCCAAGGATTTCCAGATAATGTCAGCAAGGATTGGGTAGATAACTTCTACACAACCTACTAACAGCGTGTAGGACCCAGATCCAAACTACAACTAGTTGATCGCATTGTTTGGATGATCTTCAATGTCCACGAATTCGAGGGGTGAAAATCTAACCAGACAGGCGAGGATAAGATACCACCAGTCGTCCACCACAATCCCCAGAGGGAGAGGTCAGACCGATGCCGGATCTGATGCTGGCAACCTTATCTGCAAAGAAGCGAGTGAACTCTCTAGCATCTAAGTTGAGAAAAGGCTTCTCTAGGCTGAAGACAGACTGGATTGCACAGTCTGTCCACAGTCCAGAAAAGCTGAGCAGTCGATTCTTTGCAGCAGAAATCTCTCTGGACAGGAATTCTGCCTTCTTACGAGTGATTTCTGATTGGTAGCCATCATAATGGGCCAGCAATCTAAGCCTGTCAGCATCAAGGCCCGATTTCCGCCAGGCTCTCTCCAGCCTTCTGCCTACTTGCCTTAATTCCTTCAAGGAGCCATCAAACCATGGACTCCTTGGACGGATGGTGAGAGGCCGAACACGAACAGGAGCAATTTTGTCCAGAGCATCTCCCACAGCCTGTCCCTAATATCCCCCTCCTGCTTGCTGTAACAAAATGTCCTGTAATTTCTGAGCATTGCCACAGCCTCCCCTCAGTCCCACCCTTCTGCTGCCCATATCCACACCCCTTATCCTTGGACACACACCCAAATTCCCCCAACTTACTCCTTAACCAATATATTTCACTCCTGATATGAGATAGCTGTCTACAGAGTGGGCAGCCTCCCTCTCTCCAGGCCCAATTGACAATTATTGCCACCCCACAGCCTGTGCAGCCTACATCCCTTCCAAAGATGCCTGCCATGGTGGAATGTGGCCACCCTGTTTGTCCCTCTCTGTTCATAATGGCACACACCCCTTTTCTCAGTCCCTTCCCTCTGGAATACAGTCTCTCTCTATACTGACTGCAGTTGTTTATGAAAGCAATTTTAACCCCACCAATAATGTTCCCAAGTCTCACAAACACACACAGTCCAATGTGTATCCAGTCCCACTAACAGTGTGTGTATGCAGACATCAGGTACCGTATGATGTCACAGGCCCACCAGTTCCTGTTGCTTCAAATTTCAGTCACAAATAGAAATGCACAGCCCTTCAATCCCAACCCCCAGTGGCTTTTCAGTATTTAAGAAAGTCTACAAAACAGGGTGGGTGGGATGGCTCTACCACCAGGCAAACATCACATTTAAATATCACTCTAATTATCACTGCCAAACAAGTGTTCCCACAACCAGCACACAAACCCCAATAGTTACAATATCATAGCCCAAGTAACAGTTCTAACTCAAAGCAGTAATTTTTAACACGCAGAACTAATTTCAAGTACAAAACTATCCAAATATTTCAGTTAAAACAGATGATAAACCAAACCTCTTTCCTGAACAACCTCCTGCTTCTGTAGGAATTTGAAAAAAACATTTGCTTCCCAGCTCAGATTTGAACTAATGATCTTTGGCCTACTAAGCAAACACACATTCAGTGTGCTACAGAACAGCAAGTACATGAGTTGCAGTTCCTGTGATGTTGAGGTTATACCACACCAGCAAAACAGGTGACGAGTGTCTAATCCCAGCAGGCCATTTACCTTCACAAATTGCTTTTCATAACCAAATTTACTTTTCATACTGTATAATTTACTATTCTACACCACAATACCATGAATTGTTACTCAACTGAGTTTCTATCGTGCAAAAAAAGTTGAAAAAATATTTACTTCTGTGCCAGGATTCAAACTGTTAACCTGAATTTAGATGACTGGTCCTTTCCCAGCTAAGCAAACACACATTCAGTGTGCCACTGAGTTGCAGGTAAGTGAATTGCATTTCCTATGGTGTAGAGGTTATTTCACAACCTACAAAACAGGTGACTGGGGATCTAATCCCAGCAGGTGATTTACCTTCACAGATTGTTGTTCTTTTCTAAATTTACTTCTCGTATAATTTACTATTCCAGTTCCACTCCACCATGAATCACTACTCAAGTTAGTTTCCATCCTAAAAAGAGTTTAAATTCCCATCAGATTTTGAACCACTGATCCTTTGCCTGCTAAGCAAACAAACATTCAGCATGCCACTGAGATGCTGGTAAGTGAATTGCAGTTCCTAATACGTAGAGGTTATAACACAACCTGCGAAACAGGAGACTATGAATCTAAACCCTGCAAGCAATTTAGCTTCACAAATTATTGTGCCTAGCTGAATGTACATATATAATTTATTATTCCTAATCCACACTACCTTGAATGTAAGTAAAATCTTTATTTTTATACAGGTAGATGGCAAAACAAACCATTAAGACCCGAAGGGCCTGTTTTCAAGGTAGTCCTGTTCGTACAGGTATGAACAATTACTTGTTTAAAAATGTATATTATTAAAATACTACAACTCCAATACTGTGCACACAGAACAATGCTATGCATTTAGACTTATACAAGGACACACATGAAATATGAAACATTTGCAGAATCATGATTTATAAATTCTTATACTCCATTTGTAACTTACAGGCAAATGTAATTTCTTCAATTACCATTTTACATTGTTTCGACGGTGCACATTAATCACATAAACACTGAATTTTAAATCCTTCTTTGAAATAGTTTTGAAATTGTTTAGGATTTGTTTCCAATTTTTTATCCTGTGAATTTAATGTATCCCAGTATTTTCTTACTAAATATGAAAAAGTCATATCTCTGAATCTATTGGCTTTACTAGAAAATAAGAAATGATTTGTGTCACCATTACACAACTTGTATTTCTGTTCTTTTGTTTGTAATTTTTCCTTTATATATTTAGGGCTATTAGTATAAAACATGTTATATATTTGACAAGTCCACTTTATGTTTATTTTACTCTCCAGGTTCCATCACCCCAATAGTTTATACATAGTACAGTGATGTGTGTAAAAACCACACCTTAGCACAAAGCTTGCTAACCTATTATATAATTTATTTACTTTATTTAATGATTTTATGTTTGATAACCAGTAAATATGGTCACCATAATCCATAATTGGAATATATAGTTGGTTTACAATCAATGCCCTCATCTTAGGATTTAGACAGAACCCAGTGTATTTAAAACCCCCTAGTCTAGAATCAATTTTCCTGACCATTTCCTCTTCATGGTGTTCAAACTTTAGGCCATTATCCAGATACCCAGATATTTATATTCCTTTACCCGATCTAATCTGTCTTCTTTATTTGTTTTTATACATATTTTTCCTTCCTTTTTATTTGTGGATGATCCAAAAACCATAGTTTTCAATGTTTTAGAATTTATAGCTAATTTTGAGTTTGTGAACCATTTACATAAAGCATGGAAATCATGCTGAAGATTATTTTCCATCTCATTTAAGTCTAGACCACTGGCAGCAAGTACTGCGTCATCAGCATAAAGTCAAATATTTTATTTTTCTATGAATTCTGAGACTTGGTTCACATAAATCAAAAATAGAGTTGGTCCCAAAATTGAACCTTGGGGGAACTCCCCTTAGGTTAATCATTTTGTTTGAGGTTGTATCCCAGGCAACCTCCCTTAATGTGAGGGGGATACAAATACAGTCTTGAATCTGTGTTTCTGGGATAGAACACTCTCAACCAATGCACCATGAATCACAACTCAAGTGAGTTTCTGCCTTTGCAAAAAAAATTAAAAAAATGCAGTCACTGTTTAGATTTGAACCATTGAATCTTTGCCTGCTAAGCAAACACACATTCAGTGTGATACTGAACTGCAGGGCAGGTACATTCAGTGTGATACTGAACTACAGGGAAGTGAACTGCAGTTCCTGTGATGTAGCGGTCATGTCACAGCTGCAAAACAGGTGACTGGGGATCTAATGCCAGCAGGCAATTTACCTTTACAAATTGTTGTTCTAGCTAAATTTACTTCTCATACAATTAACTAGTCCACTCCATACCACCATGAATTGCTACTCAAGTGAGTTTCTATCTTACAAAAACAGCTAAAACAAAAGTTCAAGTCCCTGCCAGGATTCAGACTATGTTTACCTGCATTTCAACCACTGACCATTTGCTTATTAAGCAAACACACATTCAGTGGGCCACTGATCCACAGTTTATAGTGTAGAGGATATTCACACCAGCCTACTCCCATGGGGTGGGATTTCTGTCCACAGCACAGTGAATCCCTCCAGTGATGGGGGGTCAGGGATACCCTTTCTCCTTCCTTCTAGCACATACACTGTTTCACAGCTGAACATATGCCAGAGAATCCCAGGCACCCTCTCTTTGTGTGAGGGGATACAAATACAGTCTTGAGTCTGTGTTTCTGGGATAGAAAACTCTCAGCCACTGCACCACAAACCAAAAAGCCACAGGTGTGTATATGCTTTGGGGGGCTCTATACACACTATTACCTGTCTTTACCCAGAAATACAGAGCTCAATTCAAACCCCCACAGGCTCCTCCTGAGACTCTTTATATTTCCTCCCATCCTTTCATCATGAAGTCCCTAGTGACACTTCACTTTGTTAGTGTTTGACATTAAAACAGTCACACAGCCATGGTATAGTTTGAACAACTTTTCCCAAGGCAGCACACACACAAACAACATAGGCAGAATTATTTTAAAAAAGCCAAAGACTTTACTAATTAAATTAATAAAAACAGTAAATTACATAAAGACAAATAATTTTAGACGTTGGTTACAGGACGTTGAAAACAAAATGGAAACTATACATAAAAACCTACACTTTAAAACTCTGAGATTAAAGTCTACCTCAAGTCCTTAGTTGCTGAATTTTGAAGTGCAAAGTCTTTACAGAGGCAATTGAAAATCTTGGTTCTTGGTGGTCCAGGAGAAATTTGTCTGCTCTCCAAGCAGACAGGTGGGATCCCCAACTGAAGTGACAGCTAAAAGCTAAAGGCTTCAAGCAAAAGGGCTAAAAGGCAAAAGACTCAGATACCCCTCTGTATTCTTGTTTTAAGGGGTTTCAAAAGGGCAAGTCTAGTGAATAGTGGCTGGCCCTGCGATTGGCTACAATTCTGTTTCTATGACTACCTAGCCAATCAGTTTTTAGTATTTTCTTACAAAGCACAAATATGCAGTTCTGAATATGAGAGGAAAGAAAACTCAGAGATCAGTTAGTTTAAACCAGAATTCTGGGGGAAAATCTAGCCTCCCTCCTGGGAGATTGCTGTAATTAAGCTACACTCAGTATAGTCATCAATTTAAATGGTAACCCATTTAGCTATAACAAGATTAAGTCAGTGTGGACCTCTCAAAAGAAAGGGGGCCCAGATATCACGGCTCCTCATGAGGTCCTGCCCATTTCACAAGCAAATTGGTCTACCTGGCCTCCTAGCTAGACTTAACTATTCTTTTGTCTCCTTCTAAAATTATTTAATTGAATCTAGCCCCTGGCTAGAAGCTGACAGATTATCTGCCAAGTAACAAGAATTACATCATCATTCCACAAGGCCCATGTACTTGTACCCATGGTCCCTTGCACTCACACTGGCCAGCTTGGGTATCTCTGATGCATTATATACATAAAATTATATAAAACATGACCAAAACAATAAGGTATGGCCTTATCTCACCACACTCTTCCCTCCTTAATAGAACCTGGTGGAACATGTCCCTTTTTAGTAAGAGTTTCCACCAATTCTATCTCTTACTCTAACTGGCAGGATAGGACAGCTGCATTGGCATTAGCAGACTCTGATCTATGTTTAATGTCCACGTAATAGGCCTGTAATGTAATGCTCTACCAAAGTAGTCTCCCATTCATTTTTTCCATTTGGTTTAGCCACACCAGAGGATTGTGGTCTGTCTGTACATCAAAGGGCCTCTCATGGAGGTAGGGCTTTAGCTTCTTAAGCAACCACAGCAGGGCATGGTATTCTTTCTCCACAGTGGAGTACGCCTGCTCCCAGGGAATTAGCTTCCTACTTAGGTACACAATTGGGTAACTCTTACCCTGTCGGGATGTCTGGCTGAGAATGACAGCAATCCCTACTTCCGAGGCATCCATCTGCACAACAAATGGTTTATTGTAGTCTGGGCTGGCCAACACAGAGGCACTGCATAGTGTGGCTTTTAGCTGGGTGAATGCCCTGTTACATGCTGGGTCCCATTTCACTTTCTGGGGTTGCCTTTTCTTTAACAAGCTAGACAGGGTGCTGTAATTTGATACAAATGTTCTATAGTATCCTGCTGTCCCCAGGAAGCTCATGACCTGCTTTTGGGTCTCTGGCCTGGGCCATATCTTAATGGCCTCTGTCTTCACCTGGCTTGGATGTAGCTGTCCCCTCTCCACTACATGTCCCAAATGTGACAGCTCAGCCATGGCCATGTGGCATTTTTGGCCTTTACAGTGAGTCTAGCCTTCTGTATCCTGCCTAACACTTCCTTCCAGCTGGTACTGAAGATGGCATATCATCCAGATAAGCTACTGCATACTCTTCAGTACCCTGTAACACCTGGTTGACCAATCTTTGGAATGTAGCGGGGCATTCTTCATCCCAAAAGGCATCACCTTAAATTCAAAGAGGCCTATTAGGGTGACAAAGACTGACCATTCCCTAGCTCTGTCAGTCAACTCCACCTGCCAGTACCCCTTTGTGGGATGAGGACTACAGGCCTAAGGTTGTTAGATAGGTCACCCCCCAACTTGTCCAGCAACTTGTCTGTCAGGGGCATTGGGTGGGAGTCATACTTTGTGACTGCGATGAGTCCATGATTGCCCACACAAAAGTGAGTAGACCCATCAGGCTTGGGGACGAGGACTACAGGTGAGGCCCAGAGACAGTGGGATTTCTGGATTACCCCTAACTCCAGCAATTCCTCCACCTCCCTCCTAATGTCCTTTAGGAAGGCCTCAAACACCCAATAAGCTGTCCAAGTGCGTGCATCCCCACGTCCACATCATGGGTCACTAAGGGGATCCATCTGGGCTTGGCTGTAAATAAAGGGGCAAAGTCCTCTAAGACCTCCCTCACTTCCTGGGTCTGTTCTGGGGTCAACTGGGGTGACAGCTTGATTGACTCCACTGATGACTCCTGCTTGCTTTCCTCTAGCAAGTCCAGGAGGGGGTCTTCTTCATCCATCCCCTTCCCAGGACTACAAACTGCAAACACTATGTCAGCACTATTTACCTATGGCTTCATCATATTGACATGGTACATTCGATGGGTTTGTCTCCTGTCAGGCAGTTCCACAGTACTGTTCATGTCATTTACCTGTCCGACTACCTTGTATGGTCACACCCACTCGGCCTGCAGCTTGTTCTTCCAGACTAGAATGAGAACCATTACTTCCTGGCCTGTGCTGTATGAGTGAGCTCTGGCTCAGTGATCGTACCAGACTTTTTGTTTCTGTTCAGAAGCTGACAGGTTGCTTTGGGCCATCCCCATAAGTTCCTTCAGCTTCTGTCTGAACTTGAAGAGCTAGCGTACTGCTTGGAATTAGTAGTAATTTTCAGTTGCAGTCAGCTGTCACTTCCAGTATTTTTTTATTTTCTGTTTGCTAATTAGAAGATTTTCCACCTGGTAGTACTAGGGTGATGTGTGGAACAGTACTCTGTCTGGAGGGGGAAAAGAGTCAGTTCTGTTCCTCCCACTACATCGTCAGAAATGAGACCAAACACCTTGAGGCACCACAGTCCATTCAGCCTGAGCAGTCACTTTCACAAGCTACCAATCAAAATGCAGGAAACTGTGACATCACTAGTAACCAGGGAGAGCCAGTATCTGCTGCTTCATGTGAAAGTGAAACCTGGCCATGAGAAATGGTTCTCATTGGTTACTAGTGATGTCATAGTCAGTGTGGTGTCAGTGTTGATGTAGTGGGAGGAACAGAACTGACTTTTTTTCCTCCAGACAGAGTGCTGCCCCACACATCACCCCAATACTGCCAGGTGGAAAATCTTCTAATTAGCAAACAGAAAAGAATAAATACTTGAGATATAAGAAGTGATAGCTGACTATGTCTGAAAGATACAATTAATTGCAGGCAATTTCCAGGCAGTACATTATCTCTTTAAGGACATACTCTACTATGGGTGTTCCCTGGGTGGTGTGCTTGCCTTCCCAGTCTTCCCAGATCAAGTCTAGGGGTCCACGCACCCTACGTCCATAAAAGAGTTTGAAGGGGGAGAACCCTGTTAACTCTTAGGGCACCTCCCTATATGCAAACAACAGGTGGGGAAGGTATTTCTCCCAGTCCGTCCCATGCTGTTCAGCAAATGCTTTAAGCATTGTTTTTAGGGTATGTGACAGGAAGATCCTGCCACTCTTGAGGACCAACCTTTTTTAAAATCTGTTGCAACAGCTCTTATATTTCTTAGCCTAATCAATCCTTTACAATTTCTAGTCCATAAGGTTGGCCCTCTATGAGGGCCCCTTCCCCTTTCTAGACTATGTTGTAGTGTCCTCTTTAATTTTCCTTTTCCCTCTCAGGTCCTCATACAGGGAGGTTATGGTGGTGACCTCCGAGCTGATGTAAAACAACAGGCTGTGTTCCTCATTGTTGGATTTATGTCATAACATACCTTGATGTATATGCCTTATGTGTATGAAACCTGTAAATGTTGAAAATATCATGGCAATAGGTGTTTTTGATAAAGGTAAAAAGTTACTAGGGGACTGTATTATAAATAATTAAGTTACCAGGGTAGAGACAGCAGAAAACCCAGTTGTGTTATTTGAAATGCATGTAAATTACAGATTGTTTGAGAGGCCCTTTGGCATCATGCATTCCTGCTTTAAGTTGAACCAGCCAAAAACTTAATGGTGATTTGCACATATATATATATATATATATATATATATATATATATATATATAATAGATATACCACTCTAGGGTGTCTTGGTCGCGCTCTGATATCGCATGCCTTGGTGTGCATTGTGATGCACGAGGCCACAGGCATAATTCAACCACCCAAGGCGCAGGCGATATCAGAGCGACCGCACACCCCAGAGTGGTATATCTATCTTATAAAATGGCCACACATGTTTTGGGGTGGGTGGAAAATAATCCTCTGCCTAGCTGGTAAATGATATGCTGGCAGAGTTCAAAGTAAGTCCTTCTGTGTTAAAAAGATGAAAATGTGTCCCTCCTGTTGGGTTCTGTTACAGTGAGTGAGTCGGCAGCTTTTAGGAAACTAGTCAGAAGCTAGAAGCGAGTGATGAACTATAAGCGTGACCGGCAGTGCGCGGAAATGACAACCTGTTAGAGTTGAAAGTAAATCGTTTTGTGTTTAAAAGATGAAAAGTGTTTTTGTCCTGTAAACCTTTATTAATTTCAGTAAACATGCAGACTCTATGTAGAGCGGAGTGAGGACACGCCCAGTAGTCGGCAGCTTTAGGAAGGTAGGCAGACCAGGAGCCAGAGCGAGTGCTGTCATAGCAAACTCGCTCTGGCTCCGCCTACCTAATGCCGACTCACTCGCCCATTCTACAGAGTCTGCAACTATTTTAATGAACAGAAGCCCATTTATCACAAACAAAGACTACCAACCGCTAACAGGTTGTCTTCCACAACGCGCACCCTCGATCACCCTACTAAATAAACAGAAAAAATTAAGTGCTGCACGATGGACAACTGTCTCTAGAAACGGAGATTTTTTAACAGAAAGTAAGAGTAGCAAGTAAAGCGGCTGCCATTATATTTTTTGTGGATTTAGACTGGTGACACAGTGTGCAGTACTAAAGTTAGTGGCTCTGTAGTAAGAGTGTGAAAATGGCAGGCAGAATTTATTTGATTTTTAGATGATATTTTATTTAAAATGAATGGTGCAATCAAAGCACATCAGGTTGTACAGTATGGGATTACTAGTGGTATATTTAGTTATGCCTGTAGGTGCCACTTGTGTGTGTAGGTGTGTGTGTGTGTGTGTGTGTGTGTATGTGACTGCTTAACTGCATTAGGCGTGGAGTGATCTCACTGCTGGTGAGAAGGTTTTGAGGAGTGGAAAGTAGTTTAGGCGTGCGGTCGTACTGGAAGGCGTGCGGTCGTTGGGAAATAATGCACGGTCATGTGATGCATTCTGTCCAATCATGTTAGTGGAATTTCTATGATTTTACCACCCCATTTTATAAATATATATATATATATATATATATATATATTACATGATGCTTTGCATTATGGGTGCTTGTGTGATGCTGTGTTTCTTTGAAACTTGGCTTTATTGCCAATGCCCTTTGGGGTAACCCTTGCTTTAGTACTGAGCTTGTTTGTCTTTAGCTTGTTTTGTTTTTTTTTTTCTTTTTTTGAGGTCCACATCATCCAAACACACAAGACCAACATAGGGAATTAAGTAATTTTCACTAAAGAGATAGGTCATTAGATCAGTGGGTCAGTAGGTGCTGACTAAGTGCAGAGGAAGGACATGCATAGTATGTTGCTGCTGAACTTGCCATCTCCTTCTATGCCCCCACATTCTGGAACTCTCTCCCACTTGATCTTAGGCACTCCAAATCCCACCCCACTTTCAAGAAAGGCCTCTCCAATTACCTTGCCTCCCTTGACATTTGCAAATGTCTCTAGCTTCATGAGTCATGCAAATCTACCATTGTCCTGCACTTAAATTTCACTGTTGCCTCTTGATTCCTCCCATCTCCACTCTTCCTCAGCTGCAGCTATGCACTTTGCTTCCTGTCTCTGACTTGGAATTGTCTCGCTGACTTACCAACAGCACTGTCATGTTTTGCACATTATTAACAGTAAATTGTGCCTTTTTGTCTGTGTTGTTCCTATTATACTGTGTGATATGTACCTCCTCTATGTACTATGTAACTTGGACCTCCATATAACTGTTTGGAATCTCCTGTTATGCAACACTGTATATGTATTTGTCTTTATCTGTTCCTTGATTTGTACTCTCCCAGGTCATGCCTCAAAATAGGCAGTTCTGTCTAGTGCACTTACCAGGTTACGAAAAGCAAATAAATAAATAAAACTGATGTATTGAAGAAAGGATATGCCATTGCTTTAAGGTTATTCCCTGTGTTTTAAATAAACATCACACAGAGATTGTGTGTTGAACCTGAAGTTCTGTGTGGTCCATCTGTTATCCCACAACCCCTCCACAGACTTGGTTTCAGAGGTGGGATAACTTGCTGGAAATGTCTAGACTGGACTATGGGGACGTTTTCTGGTGGATATCGCCCAGATATCCCAGGTGGACCTATGCACCAGGAGTTGCCAGAGGAGACCCTGGAGAAAAAAGTCTGTGGAGTTCTGTCCAGAACCATGGCTGACAGACTGGGAGAGAAGCTGCTGCCTTGACTGGACCTGAGAGCTCAGAGGAAGGCCAAGCCTGAAGATGATGAAGAGATCCAAAGGGGATGAGGAAGAATCGAGGGAACTGTCTCCTCCTGAAGATGGTCCACCTGAGGACACAGTGAAGTTGCTGAAATGGCTCTGCATAAAACAGGTGCAGATGGAAAGAGAGAGAGAGAGAGAGATATTGAGAGGAGAGAAAAAGACATTGAGCAGAGAAGTCAAGATGCCAAATGGGTGGATACCATGAGGGTCTTGCATGCCATCAATGCAGGGCAAGCAGAAAGAGCCAGTAGCCCAAAAGACATTAAACTGTCTAAACTTTAAGACAGTGATGACTCTGAAGCCTACCTCACAACATTTGAAGAGATCACTCGGACATGCGCATGGCCAAGAGAACAGTGGGTTGTTCGACTGGCACCACAACTGACAGGCAATGCCCAGTTGGTTTATCGCCATATGGACTCCTGAGAGGCAGAGGACTATCACCGTGTGAAGCAGGAGATCCTTGGGCACTATAACATAAACAATGAAATCTATCACCAGAGCTTTAGGTTTCTTAAAATACAGTCACTGGATGCCCCATGAGAGACTTGTACCTGTCTCAAGGAGCTCTGCTATAAGTGGTTGTAGCCAGATAACAAGAGCAAGGACCAACTTCTGGAGGTGTTAATTATTGAACAGTTTATTAAAGTTTTACCCCAGGATGTACAACTTTGGGTTCGGGAGCATAAGCCCGTTTCCACGGATAAAACCATCATATTTGTGGAAGACTTCCTGGCAGCTCAACCATCCAGACACAGAGGGTTCCAAGGGACATCAGCAGCTGCAACCACCAGCAATCTGGTAAGGAACTCTTTTACATACAAATTGTCAAATCCAGCCCCAGTGAAACAAAACTGGGCAGTAGAGAAATGGGGTCAAATTCCTGTAGCAGAGATTGTATGTCATGGGTGCCAAAAGAAAGGACATTATATAAGAAACTGTCCTAATATAAAGAAAGGGACAGCTCACGTAGCCTTAGCGAACTGGGGTCTCTTTACGGCTACTGTGCAGAATGGATCACAGCAGATGATGGGACTGATTGATTCAGGGAGCCGCCAAACTCTTGTAAGAGCAGATCTGGTGACTGGAAATAATAAAGGGCCATATGGCAGTCATCTGTGTGCACAGTGATACCCATTGCTACCCTACAGCCACCATACAAATGACTTCATGAAAAGACACATGAGGTAGAAGTGGGGTTGGTACCTCGCCTACCCATGCCAGTTGTTATTGGGCATGACCACCCAGACTTTGCTTCATTTATACACTGTCATGCTGCCCAGGACTCTGCTGTAGTTGCTGTAACCACCAGAGCTCAAGTGAAGCAGGGACATTTACCATCTGTGTTCCCATTTGATGATGATTATTTTGAGGATACTGTCAAGGACCGTAAAACTAAGGTGGAGAAGAGAAAGCTAAAGAAGGACTGGATTGATACTCATGCTGGTGTGCAGCCAGACTTGGGACACACTTTTAAAGGTGGTATGCAGCATGAGCAAAACGCAGACCCTTCACTTATCCTTTTTTTTCACAGGTGGGGAAGAGAGTGGAAAAAGGTGCCCCCTAGTTTGTTGTAAAACAGGGAAAACTGTACAGAGAATACACTAACCCCAGAAGTGGAAAGATAGTAGACCAACTAATGGTTCCAGAAAAATTCTGCTCCAAAATCACACATCTGGTGTATCACATCCCTTTATCAGGCCATGCAGGCAAAGATAGCACCCTGAATAGGATATTACACAGGTTTTATTGGCCCTCTATCCATAAGAACATAGCTGAGTATTGTAAAGCATGTGCTGAGTGTCAGAAGGTAGCTCAGGCAGGAACAAGAGATAGAGTACCACTACAACCCATCCCCATTGTGACTAACCCCTCTGACAGGATTGCCATGGATGTAGTAGATCCCTTGGAAAAGAGCTCCAAGGGTAACAGATTTGTACTGATCATATGTGATTATGCTACCCACTACCAAGAAGCTATCCCCATGAGAACTGTCACCACCCCAAGGATACCACAGGGGCTAGCAAAGATATTTAGCTGCATGGGAATCCCCCAGGACATACTTACTGATCAGGGGAGTAATTTTAATGCACACCTGATAAAAGAATTGTATCATCTGCTGGGCATGGTAGCAGTGCATATTTCCCCATACTACCCACAGACTGACAGCCTTGTAGAGAGGTTTAATCAGACATTAAAGATAATTTTGAGGAAGTATGTACAAGAAGAGGGTAGAGATTGGGATAGGTACTTCCCCCTATTTACTTTTTGCTTACAGAGAAACCCCTCAAGCATCCGCTGGTTTCTCTCCTTTTTCATCATTGTGTGGGATGAACCCAAGGGAGCCACTGAATGTAGTTAAAGAATACTGGAAGAAGTGAAGGAGGTGTGACATCTTAATGTTGTAGAGTACATGACTCAGTTATGCAAACGCCCTTTGAGATATCAACTTGGTACACCAGAGCTTAGAACAGAAGCAAGACTAGCAGACAGAAAAAAATGATCAGGGTTTGAAGACTAAAACATTTCAGTCAGGGAACAAAGTGTTGCTACACCTTCCCTCCACAGAGAACAAACTACTCATTAACTGGCAGGGCCCCTTCACCATTTTGAGGCAAACAGGAGCAGTGAATTATGAATTTGGCATGCCAGGCAAGAATTCCCCCAGAATATTTACCATGTGAACCTCCTTAAGATAAGGCATAAGAAGCCTAACCCCTCACTTTATATCCATCCTGAAGTTATGGAGTCAGAGGTTGCCTATAAAAGGCTAGAGCAGTCAGAACAGTTGGGGGAGATCAAGATAAACCCTGAATTGGAGCCACAGCAACAGAAAGATTTGCAGGGGGTATTACAAGAATTTAGGCCCATATTCACAAATATCCCAGGGAGGGCCAAATGAACTGTACACACCATAATGTCCACGCAAGATAAACTCATACACCAAAAACCCTACAGATTGTCCATGAAGGTGAGGGATCAGGTGATTCAGTAAGTCAAAAAAATGGAGCAGTTAGGCATAATTTTGCCCTCAAAGAGTGCATGGTCATCACCCATGGTCATAGTGGACAAGAAATAGGGTGGGATATGTCTATGCCTAGATTTTGAAAAGCCTAACAGTGTGTCACTATTCGATGACTGTCCAATTCCCGGAATAGATGACATCATTGACAAGCTAAAAATTGCACAGTATATCTGCACCCTTGACCTTGCTAAGGGATACTAGCAAATCCCCTTGTCGCCTGATTCACAAACTAAAACTGCATTTAGCACCCCAATTGGTTTACACCAGTGTGTCACATTGCCATTTGGACTACATGGGGCCCCAGCCACTTTTCAGCATTTTATGACCACATACTAAGACCACACACTGACTATTGTGCGGCTTATTTGGACAATGTGGTCATATTTAACCCTGACTGGAAAACCCATGTTAGACACTTGTCCCAGGTATTGCAAGCAATAAAGGAGTCAGGAGTGACCATTAATTCTGCTAAGTGTGCCCTAGCGAAGACCGAGACAAGATACCTAGGGTTCATTTTAGGCAACGGACAAGTGAAGCCTGAGGTAGAGAAGGTTACAGCAGTAGTGAACAGTCCCGTACCTACCACAAAAAAGCATGTGAGATCTTTTCTTGGCCTGGCTGGTTGTTACCAGAGATTTATTCCTAATTTCTCAGCCATTTCCAGTCCTTTAATTGATCTCACTAAAAAGAAGTGCACAAATAAGGTTCAGTGGACCCCTGTTTGTGATGAGGCTTTTAGGAATATGAAAGCCATTCTATGTACAGCTCCTGTATTGAAAAGCCCTGACTTCAACCAAGTGTTTGAGGTCCAGACCGATGCATCAGAGAATGATAATGGGGCAGTCTTATCTCAGAAAATAGTTGGGGAAGAGCATCTGATCATGTATATCAGCAGGAAGTTACATGAGTGGGAGAGAAGATATGCTACCATAGAGAAAGCATGCTTAGCTCTGAAGTGGACTATTGAGTCTCTGAAATATTACTTTAAGGGGGCTGAATTTAAGGTCGTAACTGATCATAACCCCCTTTGCTGGTTGCCGCAAATAAGAGAAAAAAAATCCCTGTATAATGCGATGTTACTTAGTTCTTTGACCCCATCTATTTACAGTGTCCCACAGGGTAGGGACAAATCATGTACGGTAAATACTGATTTCATGTCTAGATATGGTGCAGGAATCGATGTCAATGAAATATGACAGATTTTCCCTAAAAGGAGATAGTGCAGGGAAGGTACCGTTAGTCTCTGTTGAAAAATGTGTTAACGTCTCAGGGTAAAGAATGATGATATCCACTTTGTTTAAAATGGAATGTTTATCATTAATAGGAGATCCTGAAATGGAGCTTCTGAAGATGGATGGGTGGAAGCTCCATCCCTTCCAGGGACAGGAAGGTGGTAAGAAACATAGAAACATAGAATTTGACAGCAGACAAGGACCACTTGGCCCACCTAGTCTGGCCATTTTAGTACCTAACAGATAAGCTGCAGATCCTAATTAACCAACAGCTTACTTCCTCTTACCCCCCACTAGGACTGCCTTATGTCTGTCCCATGCATTCTTGAATTCCCCCACTGTTTTTGACTCCACGACCTCCTCAGGGAGGCTGTTCAATGCATCCACAACCCTCTCTGTGAAAAAATACTTCCTCACATTACCTCTGAGCCGTCACCCCTCTATCTTCAAATTGTGCCCCCTTGTTCTTGCACATCTCTTTTTCTGAAAGATGCCACCCTCTTGAACTTTGTTGATTCCTTGAGGTACTTGAAAGTTTCTATCATGTCCTCTCCCCTCCTTTCCTCAAGGGTATACATATTAAGCTCCTTTAGTCTTTCTTCAGATGTCTTTTGGTGCAGACCCCTGCACCATTTTGTTGCCCTCCTCTGGACAGCCTCCACTCTATCTATGTCTTTGCAGAGATGGGGTCTCCAGATCTGCACACAGTACTCCAGATGGGGTCTCACCAACTGTCTGTACAGAGGGATAACAACTTCCTGTTTTCTACTATTGATGCCTCTCCCTATGCATCCCAGTATCCCCCCGGCCTTCCTTACTGCCTTCTCACATTGCTTGCCCACCTTTAGGTCATCTAATATAATTACCCCCAGGTCCCTTTCCATTTTTACTGCTGCCAATATCTCACCCCCCCATTGTGTACTCTTGCCCTGGGTTTTTGTTTCCCAGGTGCATTACCTTGCACTTTTTTGCATTGAATCTGAGCTGCCTTACATTTGACCATTCCTCCAACCTTGCCAAGTCCCTGCTCATCCTTTCCACTCCATCTGGTGTATCAACCCTGTTGCAGATCTTTGTGTCATCTGCAAAGAGACATACTTTTCCTTCCAGTTCCTCGGCAATGTCACTTATAAAGACATTAAAAGGACGGTCCCAGTACTGAACCCTGCAGTACCCTGCTAGTAACCCTCCTTTCTTCACTGTGTACTCCATTTACTACTACCCTTTGCGTCCTGTTGTCTAGCCAATTTTTTATCCAGGCTACCACCTTGGGACCTACTCCAAGGCTGGCTGACTTGTGTATTAATCTTTTGTGTGGGACAGTATCAAATGCCTTGCTAAAATCTAGGTAAGCCATGTCCACAGCCCCTCCCTGGTCTACTACTTTGGTCACCTAGTCAAAGAAATCTATTAGATTCATCTGACACGACCTTCCCATCATGAATCCATGCTGCCTTGGGTCCTGTGCCCCACTGGCCTCTAGGTACTCAACAATTCTTTCCTTCAGAAGTGATTCCATCATTTTACCTACCACTGAAGTCAAACTAACAGGTCTGTAGTTTCCTGCCTCTGTCCTACTCCCACTTTTGTGAAGAGGAATCACATCTGCCCTCCTCCAGTCCTCAGGTACCACCCCATCCTCCCATGATTTGTTAAAGAGAGTAGTCTGCTGTGTCATTAGTTCTACCCTTAGTTCTTTTAGAATTCTTGGGTGAATCCCATTAGGCCCCATTGCTTTGTCCACCTTCAATTTTATTAGTTCTTTCAGAACCCTTTCTTCTGTAAATGGACTGGTATCGACCCCCATCATCAGAGTGTTTCTCTTGTTTGGTTTAGGTACCTCCCCCTCTTCTTCCTTTGTGAATACTGAGTAGACATATTCATTCAGTATCCCTGC
The DNA here is from genome assembly GCA_016271365.2 of Neoceratodus forsteri. Taxonomy (NCBI): domain Eukaryota; kingdom Metazoa; phylum Chordata; order Ceratodontiformes; family Ceratodontidae; genus Neoceratodus; species Neoceratodus forsteri. The sequence continues at coordinate 841,206,007 of CM028131.1, forward strand.
TTTTTCATTGTCACCCTCTACCCACATTCCCTCCCCTTTATTAAGCCTCAGCATCCCTCCTTTGGTCTTTCTTCACTCCCTAATGTACCTATAAAAGGTCTTATCCCCCTTCTTAACCAAGTTGGCTATCCTTTCCTTGGTTTGGGCCTTTGCTATTCTGACTGCCTTCCCAGCCTCTTTCTGCTTTAACTGATAAAGTTCTCTGTCCTTCTCCTTCTGTGTTTCCTTATATTTCCTGAATGCTATCCTTTTCTTTTTAACCTTCCCTGCCACCTCTTTTGAGAACCATAGCATTTTTTTCCTTCATTACGTTTTGTTGATTTGCTTTACACAAAGGCTTGTTGCCTCTGTGATGGCTGTTTTGATTACTCCCCATTGTTCCTCCATCCCTCCTTCTTGCCTGTTTGTTAGTGCTTTTCTGAGGCACTCTCTCATTTTCCCCAAAGTCAGCCCTCCTAAAGTCCAATACTCTTGCTTTTGTATGGCTTGATTGTATGGCTGTGTTTATCGTGAACCACACTGTTTGGTGGTCGCTTGTTCCCAGATGGCTACCCACTTCTAAATCTGAGATTCTTTCTCTGTCCCCATTTGAGAGTACCAGGTCTAAGATTGCTTCCTCCCGAGTGGGTTCCAATGCTAGCTGTCTGAGGCATGCCCCCTGTTGGGCATCAAGAATGACCCTGCTCTTGGATGTGCCTGCAGCAAAGGTGCTCCAGTTAACATCTGGCATATTCAGGTCCCCATCAACAATATCTCCCCTTTTTCTGCCATTCTAAGGAAGCCTTCTATCATTTCCTTGTCCATTCCCTCCCCCTGAGATGGGGGTCTGTATACAACCCCCATGCGGATTGTGGTGCCATTTCCTGTCTCCAGGGTGACCCAGAGTGTCTCATCTGCTCCCTGTTTACTCTTTATTTCTGTTGCTTTGATCCCTTCCTTTACATAAAGAGCTACTCCTCCTCCTCTTTTACCCTCCCTGTCTGTCCTGTAGATTGTGTATCCTGGTATGTTGACATCCCAGTCATGGTTCTTTGTGTACCATGTTTCTGTGACTGCCACAATATCCAGGCAACCCTCTTCCATCAAGGCCACTAGTTCAGGGAGCTTGTTACACAGACTATGGGCATTGGTACTCATCACCCTCCACTTTTTGATGGCCTTACCCCTTTTAGCCCCATTCCTGTCCTTACTGCCTTTGCCTTTTCTTACATTTACTTCTGTCCTGCTCCCTAATGACTTCTCTACCTTGGTGTTTACCTCACTAATTACTGTTGTTTGTGGGGGGAGGCTGGGATTTCCCTGCTCCTTTTCAGTGCTTCCCCCCTTGGCTAGTTTAAATGCTTGCCAATGAAGCATTTAAACCTCTCACTTAGGATCCTGGTTCCCCTTGGACAGATGCAGACCATCGCATCAGTATAGGTCTGCATCCTCCAGGTGGCTCCCCAGTCCCCAATGAAGCTAAACCCTGAGCTCCACACCAGTTTTTCAACCATTCATTGAATTCCCTGGTGAGGGAGTACCCTTAGCATCACCCCTTGCCATAGACAGGCAGCACCTCCAGAAGGTTACTGTATGCGCACTTGTCTAAGGCCCCTCCCAACTCTACAAACTCCTCTTGCACTGCTCTGATCTCATTCCTAGCCAGGTCATTTGTCCCTAGGTGGAAAATGACATCCAGCTCCCTCCCTCATGCAGCTGCTCCCACAATCCTGAGGATTCGCTTCCTGTCCTCTAAGCCATGGCGCCAGGCAGGCACCTACCCTCTCCCTCCTCCCCATTTCTACCCCCTAATGATTGAGTCCCCCACCAGGAGTTGTTTCCTCCTGTTGGGTCTCATGCCACCCTCCTGTGGGTCTCTTTTGTAGAGTTCCCAGCACCCTTCTTGGTCTCCACTGCAGGTTCCTCCGAGAGGAACCACTATCCACTGAAGAGCAATGAATTGTGGAGGGGTACAGCTGGAGGGATGCAACTCTGTTCCACCACCCTCTCCCTCCTGAGCCCACCCTGGTCCAGCCTCTCCTCTTTCTTGGCAACCTCTGAGGTAGTGGCATTGGCCCTGGTGGTCCCTGGGTGGGGAAGAGGTTTCACGAATCCTAGCCAGGTCAGCCTGGAGACAGGCAACCTCCTCCCTCAGACCAGAGAGGTGCCTGCAAATAGGGCAGCATCGCAGCCTCCAGAATGTCTCCCGGAACACTGCCGCACCACAGCCATTGCACTGCACCACTCCTATCATGTCTTATTTTGTGTCCCCTCTCCTGTTTCTCTGTATGCTTACTCTCTCCTCTACTTACAACTCTCACCCTTCCTGTTCTGGGACAGTACTTCCTATATTCTTCAGTAGCCTCCTTCTTCCTTGCTCAGTGTCAGACCACCAGCAGCTGGGGGGGAGAGTGAGCTACTCTTTTCCTTTAGGGTTGACAAAACCAATGTTTCTCTATGATCCTTCCCTTCCTACTGCCAAACAGGAAGTTCCTGTTGACAGTCAAATCCAGTGGCTATAAAAGTAGAACTGGCTTAGAGTGGGTGGGTGGAGGGGTGGAATGGAGGGCAATTAGTAAGAAAAAGGGCTAGCAACAGGAAGTTGTAATTTGAGTCACCTGCTTTTATAGTGTCTAAGCCACACCCCAATTAAGCTCTCTCTCTCTCTCCTCCTACTGGTTTAGCAAAGTAAACTGATACAGAACCCTTCCCAGCACAGAACACACTCTGACTTTCTTTCTTTTCCTTCTTTTTTTAAACCCTAAATAAGACCCCTTCTACTTCTAATAAAGTATCTGTTTGCTTAATCTCAACAGACACTGACTCCTGCTAAGATACAAGTGTTAAATTAATAAGAAAATGTAGCTTCTTTTAGTTAGCTGTTTTCTGCTCTACAAGCAAAGCTAGCAACAGGAAGTTGTAATTTGAGTCACCTGCTTTTATAGTGTCTAAGCCACACCCCCAATTAAGCTCTGTCTCCTCCTACTGGTTTAGCAAAGTAAACTGATACAGAACCTTTCCCAGCACAGAACACACACTGATTTTCTTTCTTTTCTTTCTTTTTTTAAACCCTAAATAAGACCCCTTCTACTTCTAATAAAGTATCTGTTTGCTTAATCTCAACAGACACTGACTCCTGCTAAGATACAAGTATTAAATTAATAAGAAAATGTAGCTTCTTTTAGTTAGCTGCTTTCTGCTCTACAAGCAAGGCTAGCAACAGTCTTAAATAACTGCTTCCCTCTTAAGGTGGGGGATATGTGACAGGGAGATCCTGCCACTCTTGAGGACTGATCTTTTCTTAAATCTGTTGCAACAGTTCTTATATTTCTTAGCCTAATCTATCATTTACAATTTCTAGTCCATAAGGTTGGCCACTTATGGGCACCCCTCCCCCTTCTTGACTATCCTATGGTGTCCTCTTTAATTTTCCTTTTCCTTCTCAGGTCCTAGTACAGGGAGGTTATTGTGGTGACCTCCGAGGTGATGTAAAACAACAGGCTGTGTTCATCATTGTTGGATTTAGTATGCAATAGCACTATGTCATAACATACCTTGATGTATATGCCTTATGAGTATTAAACATGTAAATGTTAAAAATACCATGGCACTAGGTGTTTTTCATAAAGATAAAATGTTACTAGCAGAATGTATTATAAAACACTAAGTTACCGAGGTAGCAATATCAGAAAACTCCTGTTGTGTTTTTTAAAATGCATGTAAATTACAGATTGTTTGAGAGGTCCTTTGGCACCATGCATTCCTGCTTTAAGCTGAACCAGCCTAAAAGTTTGTGGTGATTTGCATACACATCCCCTGATGCTTTGCATGATGGGGATATGTGTGATGTTGTGTTTCTTTGAAACTTGGCTTTGTTGCCAATGCCCTTTGTGGTAACCCTTGTCTCAGTGCTTCGACACTGAGGTTCTTTGTCTTTAGCTTGTTTTGGGGTTTTCCTTTTTTTTGAGCTCCCCATCACCCAAACACACAAAACCAACATAGGGAATGAAATAATTTTCACTAAAGAGACTTATCAGTGGATCAGTAGGTGCTGGCTAAGTGCAGAGGAAGGACATGCATAGTCTGTTGCTACAAACTGATGTACTGAAGAAGGGATATGCCATTGCTTAAGGTTATTCCCTGTGTTTTAAATAAACATCACACAGAGATTGTGTGTTAAACCTGAAGTTCTGTGTCTGGTTGATCTGTTATCCCACAGCCCCTCCACAAAGTACCATTGAATCTTTCCATGAGCCCATTGGCTTGTGGGTGATAAATTGTCATGTGTCTCTGCGCCACCCCACACTTCTTCCTCAAAGACTTTATCAAGTCCAACATGAAGTTACTCCCTTGATCAGAGATAACCTTCTGAAGAAATATGACATGTGAGAAAATCCCTAGCAAGGTGCCTGCGACTTTGTCTGCCTTAATTGAGGAGAGGGCAACTGACTGCCTCTGGGTATCGGGTGGCATAATCAACCACCGTCAGGATGTACCTTTTCCCTGTGGGGCTTGGGGTATTCAAGGGTCCCACAATATCCATTCCTACCTTCTGGAATGGCTCCACCACAATGGGCAAGGGAAGTAGGGCAGCTTTTGTTTTACTACCTGCCTCCCCTCTATGCTGGCACTGGTGACAAGACCTAAAATATTCCTTCACCTGCTGGGTGAAGTTGGACCAATAGAAATTTTGGACCAATCACTGCATGGTGCGAGCGATGCCCAGATGTCCAGACATGGGGATATCATGGGTGATCTTGAGGAATCGCTCACAATACCCCTGGGGAATGACAAGCTGCTTGATTATCACCTCTCCCTCTGTCTTCACATCATGTGTATACAACAGTCCCTTGTCCCAAAATACCCTATGTCTCATGTCACCTCCCTGTGTCCCGTCAGGTTCTGCACAAGCCCTTAGCCTCTTCAAACTAGGGTCAGTCCTCTAAGCAGCTGCAAAATCTTCACATTTTCCAAAAGCATGGGACATGTACCCCTCAGTTCCTAAACTGGGGTCCATAGCTGTTGCGTCAGGGCATTCAGAGTCACTGTCATCCCTAGCCTTCTGACCATTTGTTACCCCTCCCTCCTCAGAGTAGCCTTCTGTAGCTGTTTGGTGAACAGCTATCAGGAGAAGTCCTACCTCCCTTTCCCTCTTCTCCATTTCAGGAGACACAGGCTGGGGAAACAGCCTCCTATTCTTTTCCACAGGGGCTTCCATGGGGTTCAGGGAATTATAAGCAGCCTTAGTCATCTGGCTGCAGGTAACCGCAAAAAACACCCCTTGCTGTACATTATTCCCTATAATCACATCCAGGGCCCTGAGTTTTCCGCGATTCCGTGGATGCGGCAAACCGCGGAAATATCCACGGAATTTGCCATCACCCACGGAATTCGGCCACCCGCGGAACAAACGTCCGCTTCATTTGCCGACGGGGTGCCCAATCCCCCGTCGGCTTCACTGTCCTCCAAATGCTTATATGCCATGCTGGAGCCACCCAGCGTGCAAACATCTTATATTTTTTTTGCCGATGGATGCCCAATCCCCATCGACTGAGCCTTCCCAAAGTCGTTTGTGCACGCTGGGGCCCACCCCAGCATGGCAAACGTAGCCAATTGTTTTGTTTTTGCCAGCGGGGTGCCCAATCCCCGTCGGCTGACGCCCCAAAGTCATTGTGCCATGCTGGGGCCACCCCAGTGTGGCAGCGATCCTGACGTCTTTTTTTCCTGTAAAACAAAAACTGTCCCACGGTAGCGTCTCCCAAGCCCCCTCCCATATCCGCACCCACCCACTGCTTCCAGCCTCCCCACCCCTCCACCCCATGACCTCCGGACTCTGCACGGCGATCTTGATGGACGGGAACACGATCTGCACTCTTCAAAGGCGACCGAGAACTGAGGAAATGCCGGTAAGCTGTATAATGGGCTAGATAGGAGGGGTTCAACTTTATTGCATATCTCAGGCATTTTTGGGAATTTTTGCACCAAATTTTCAACATGGGGTTTTTGGGACCCCTTCTCATGAATGATGTCACTGTCATGGCGTTATTCAGGCTCGAAGGGTGATTACGCGCAGTGACTGCGCAGTGACTATGAAATCACCCTTCAGGACTGAATACCACCATGACAGTGACATCATTCATGAGAAGGGGGCCCAAAACCCCCATGTTGAAAATTTGGTGCCAAAATTCCAAAAAATGACTGTTTAACGAGCTGCGTTGCGCAGTTCCTACGCAGGCTCGTAAGTTCGCGAAATTTCAATATTTTCATTCCAGAGTTTCAACATTTCCATTTCACCACACTGTCTTATGAGTAGTACAGCTGTCATTTTTCACATCTCACCCAAAATGTGTTTCCACCCTTGTAGCGCAGAATGGCGCAGTTGGTGTGCGAAATCAATGTTCCGGACAGATTAATAAAATCACAGTGATACTGTTCATGAGCAGAGGTCTTGAAATGGCTATGTTGAAAATTTGGTGAAAAAATTCCAAAAAATTACTATTTAACGAGCTGCGTTGCGCAGTTCCTACGCAGGCTCGTAAGTTCGCGAAATTTCAATATTTTCACTCCAGAGTTTCAACATTGCCATTTCACCACACTGTCTTATGAGTAGTACAGCTGTCATTTTTCACATCTCACCCAAAATGTGTTTCCACCCTTGTAGCGCAGAATGGCGCAGTCGGTGTGCGAAATCAATGTTCCGGACAGATTAATAAAATCACAGTGATACTGTTCATGAGCAGAGGTCTTGAAATGGCTATGTTGAAAATTTGGTGAAAAATTCCAAAAATTACTATTTAACGAGCTGCGCTATGCAGTTCCCTCATGAGCTAAGTAAGTTCGCTGAAATTTCAATATTTTCACTCCAGAGTTTCAACATTGCCATTTCACCACACTGTCTTATGAGTAGTACAGCTGTCATTTTCACATCTCACCCAAAATGTGTTTCCACCCTTGTAAGCGCAGAATGGCGCAGTCGTTGTCTTGAAATCAATGTTCCGGACAGATTAATAAAATCACAGTGATACTGTTCATGAGCAGAGGTCTTAAACTGGCTATGTTGAAAATTTGGTGACAAACACCTATAAAATGAATGTATTCTGGCGTGCATTGTGTCAGATATGGCAAAAAAAAAAAGGAAAAAAATTAAGGGTAAAATGTGCATAAGAATTGCCTCAGAAATTGGTGTTGAGTGCCGCAGAAGTTCTGCGGCAAATGAGAATCCTGCTGCAGAACTTTGCTCCGATGTGCCGCAGAAAAATCGGGGCCCTGATCACATCCAGAGCAAGGCTGTCTACCACTGTCACTTTTTGTACCCTCTCTCCTGTCGCACCCCAATCCAGAAGAAGACTAGCTACTGGCAGGGTTTTCTCCTCCCCTGTGAATTCCCTCACAGTGACAAACTGATAAGGTATAAACTGTTCAGGCTCAATCAACTCCCCTTATACCAGTGTATGAGATGCCCCTGTGTCCCTTAACCCATGGATCTGCACCCCATTTACAGTAACCAGGTGTATGTGCTCCCTCATGTTCACAGGCATACTCTCAGGGATACACAGTGCACCCACTTCCTTTTGAGGGACACTTTATCCACTCTGTACCTTTTTAAGACACTGCCTAGCAAGATGCCCTGGCTGCTTATGAAACCAACATTCATAATTTTTTTTTTCCAAGACCTCCCTTCTTGGTAACTTTGGGCTTCCCCCTTTCTGCAGAGACATTGAGGGTTTTAGCTGCCCTGAAGGTGCCCTTTTCCCTTTCTGTCCTGCAGCAACTGCTCCCCTACTTCCTTTCAGAGTAGGCCTACTCCTGGCATAACAATCTGAGAGCTCAGCAGCTTGTTGTGCTGTTTTTGGATCCCAGTCCTCCAGTAAGGTTTTCAGCTCCACTGGGCAAGCCCAAAAGAACTATTCTAAAAGTATAACCTCCTCAATTTTCCCCACAGAGTTTGCTTCTGTCCCTTCCCACCAGTGCTTCAAGAACTGTGGTTGCTTTGTAGCTAGCTCTCCAAAGCCCATGTCAGGTTTTTTTTGGAGTTTACGGAATTTAATCAAGTAGACCTTGGGAGTGAGTTCTTACTTTTTATGTAAAGTCCTTTTTCAGTTTCTTATAGTTTCTACTGTCCTCATTATTCATTTGGCCTAGCATCTCTTGCCCTTTACCGGTAAGCAGTGGGGATAGCTGAAAGCTCCAGGACCCCCTAGGTATCTTTGCCTGGATACAGACTTTTCCAAATGAATTCAAAAATTGCATCCATATCCTCCCCCCTCTTTAAATTCAGCTATTCATTTTTAATTTAAGTTACTGTATACCCAAGCTCTGGAGTTTCAGGTGCATGCCTACCACTTACCTCCTCTGGTGCTGGTCACTGGAGTATTAGCCACTCCAGTTCAAACTCCCTCTGGTGCTGCTTTTCCTCAGCCTCTCTTTGGTGCTGCTTTTCCTAGGCCTCTCTCTGAAGCTGCCTTTCTTCTTCCTTGGCCTCTTTCTGAAGCTGCTTTTCCTGCAACTCCAGTTCAAACTTTCTCTGCTCAAATCCCCTCTGCTGCTGGGCTTTGAACTTTCTCTGCTCAAACTCCAATTTCCTCAGCTCAAATTGTAGCCTGATCCCTTCCAGGTACATCTCTGTGGTGACCTTCTCCTGCTGCTGTGGCTCTGGGTTCCCTCTGGTCTCACTGTCCTCCTCCCTGGGACTAGACACTGCGATCGCCCTTGGCACCCCCACACCCAAGGTCTGGTCCCTTTCAGTCATCAGCTTTGACTCAGTGCCCCAGGCTGCCACCTGTTCATAGGCTGCCTTGAGAACTTCTATGAGGTGCTTCTTACTGCACCCCTCATACTGGACTCTTCTGTCCTGGCACAGCTGTTTCAGCTATTCTACAGTGTAGTCACTGTACCTGGAAGTCATCTTTCTTCCCTACACTAACACTAGTCTGCCTTTTATTTGTAGAGAAAAAAAAGAGAGGGTGGGAAACTATATCTTGTGACCATTTTTCCCTTTTTCCAAATTTCTGCCCTCTTTGTGTGTGGTTGTTCAAACAGTTTGCCAATCACACCATTGCTCACCAAATCTGTTAGCAGCCCACTCCCGTGGGGTGAGATTTCTCTTCGTGTCACAGCAAATCCCTCCGGTGATGGAGGGGTCAGGGATACCTTTTCTCCATCCTTTTAGCACACTCACTGTTTCACAGCTGAACATGTGCTAGAGAATCTCAGGGCACCCTCAACTCATGTGAGAGGATATAAATACAGTCTTGAGTCTGTGTTCCTAGGATAGAACACTCCCAGTTACTACACCACAAACCAGAAAGCCACAGGCATGTATAGGCTTTGGGGAGGCACTATTCACCCTATTATGTGTCTTTCTCCAGAAATGCAGAGCTTAGTTCAAACCTCCACAGCCTCCTCCTCCTGAGACCCTTCATATTTCTTCCCCTCTTTTTCATCATGAAGTCCCTAGTGGTACTTCACTTTGACAGTGTCTGGCCTTAAAATAGTCACACAGGTGTGGTATAGTTTGAACAACCTTTCCCAAGGCAGCACACACAAACAACATACGTAGAATTATTTTAAAATAAGCCAAAGGCTTTACTAATTAAATTAATAAAAACAGTAAATAACATAAAGACAAATAATTTTAGACATTGGTTGCAGGACATTGAAAATAAAATGGAAAATATTCATAAAAACCTACACTTTAAAACTCTGAGATTAAAGTCTACCTCAAGTCCTTAGCTGCTGAATTTTGAAGTGCAAAGTCTTTACTGAGGCAGTTGAAAATCTTGGTCCTTGGTGGTCCGGGAGAAATTTTTCTCTGCTCTCCAAGCAGATAGGCAGGGTCCCCAACTGAAGCAACAACTAAAAGCTAAAGGCTTCAAGCAAAAAGGCTAAAAGGCAAAAGGCTCAGATACTCCTCTGCATTCTTATTTTCAGAGGTTTCAAAAGGGCAGGTCCAATGGATAGTGGCTGGCCCTGCAATTGGCTACCATTCTTTTTCTATGGCTACCTAACCAATCAGTTTTCAGTATTTTCTTACAAAGCACAAATATACAGTTCCGACTATGAAAGGGAAAAAAAACTCAGAGGTCAGCTAGTTTAAACAAGAATTCTGGGGGGAAATCCAGCCTCCCTCCTGGAAGATAGCTGTAATTAAGCTACACTCAGTACAGTCATTTATTTAAATGGTAGCCCATTCAGCAGCAACAAGATTAAGTCAGTGTGGACCTCTCAAAACAAAGGGGGTCCAGACATCACAGCTCCTCATGAGGTCCTAACCTTTTCACAAGTAAACTGGGCTACATGGCCGCTCACCTAGGCTTAACTACTCTTTTCTCTTCTTCTAAAATGATTTAATTGACTCTAGCCCCTGGCTAGTAGCTGACAGAGTCTCTTCCCTGTAACAAGAATTACATCATTCCACAGGGTCCATGTACTTGTACCATGATCCCTTGCACTTACACTGGCCACCATAGACATCTCTGATGCATTATATACATAAAATTATATAAAACATGATCAAAACAATAAGGTATGGCCTTATCTTGCCACAGTCATGATACAACCTGAAAAACAGGTGACTAAAGATCTAATCCCAGTAAGTGATTTACCTTCACAAATTGTTGTTCTTAGCTAAATTTACTTCTCTACTTCTCATATAATCAACTATTCTAACTCCACACCACCATGACTTGTCACTCAAGTGAGTTTCCATCTTACAAAAAAAGGTTAAGTCCCCACCAGGATTTGTACCACTGATCCTTTGCTTGCTACGCAGATACTCACTGTGCCACCAAACTACAGGTAAGTGAACTGTAGTTCCTATGGTGAAGAGGTTATGTCACAACCTGAAAGACTGATTCATAGGTTCATAGGTAATTTCAAGCTAGTTAGACTTGCGTCCATAGAGCTTGCCTTTATTTTATGTATTGAACATTAATCTATCATGTCTTTTATTTACCAAGAAGATACTTGTCTAATCTAGATTTAAAAATATCCATATTAGTACTGGCTACCACTTCTGTTGGTAAAGAGTTCCAGCCAGGAACCACTCTCTGGCTAAACCAATGCTTTCTTGGAAGAGTATGCCATTTTTGAATTGTTAATTGAAACTGATGTCCCCTGGGTTCATATTTTGATTTTTTTGGGGTCAACCCTAGGTCGCCTAATACAGCATCATCTTGTAAGCACTTAAATAACACAAAATAATCTCCCCTAGTTCTTCTATGCTGCAGAGTAAACAAGTTTAGCTCCTTTAACCTTTCAGAGTATGACATGTATCCTAACCCTTTGATGGATCTAGTAGCCCTTCTCTGAATTCGCTCCAAGCTATGAACATCCCCTTTCTTATATGGAGCCCATACCTGAGCACAATACTCCAGGTTGGGTCTCACCAAGGCACTACAGAGGTGCATAATCACTTGCCTATCTCTACTGGCAATATGCCTCAATATGCAATTCAGTGTCTGATTATTTTTCTTAACTATTTTATAACAATGGGAAATAAATTTTCGATCTGAAATAATTATAATCCCTAAGTCTCTTTCCTCTGTTGTTTTTCTTAGTTCGGTGGTATCTCTCTTATAAGATGAGTTGTTATTTCTTTTTCCTAAATGCATAACAGTACACTTGTTTCTATTTAATTCTAATTTATTTACTTTTGTCCACTTTTGTATACTATTTAGTGCATCCTGCAGATCATTTGTATCCTTTTGATCATTTACTATGGTTTCAATTCTGCAGTCATCTGCAAATTTCGTTACCCATATATTTTCATTTTGTACAGTTAATGAAATTATATAGATATTAAAGAGACAGGGGCCCAAAACTGATGCCTGGGGGACTCTGCTAGTCACTGCCTCCCAGCCAGATGTATCTCCTTTAATTACCACTCTCTGTCTTCTCTCCTTCAGCCATGCATCAATCCAATTAACTATATTATTGTTAAAATTATAATCTTTAAGTGTGTTTATTAGTTCCTGATGTGGGAGTTTATCGAAGGCTTTGGAAAAATCCAGGAAGACAACATCTACACTATTTCCCTCTTCCAACGCCTTTCCCACTTTCTCATAGAACACTAACACATTTGTCTGCAGGATCTATTTTTCCTAAATCCGTGTTGTACTGGATCCTGCATTTTTCTAGTATCTAGAAAATCCATTATATAATCTTTCAATATTGACTCCAAGATTTTTCCCACAACTGATGTTAGGCTGACTGGCCTGTAATTCTGCATATCAGTTTTTGATCCCTTTTTGAATATAGGTATCACTAATGCCTCCTTCCACCCTTGTGGAACATGTCCCAAATCTATAGAAGTTTGAAAATGTAAGTTAGCGGTGAAGCTAATTGTTCTGCAGTTCATACAATACCCTCGATGAATGTCATCAGGCTGGTGATTTATTTCTATTTGTCGTTTTTAGTTTATCAAGTACACTTTTTACTATAATCTGTATATGTCCCGTATAGAGCTAAATTTATTTTCTTCCTTATCTGAAGTAGCTGGGTTAAAAACTGAACAAAAGTATTTGTTTTGAGTTTCTGCGGCTTCTTTATTATTTAATATATCCCCTTGTGCATTCTTAAAAGCTCCAATGGTGCTATTATTTTTTTGTTTACTATTTATATATGAATATAAAGTCTTATAGTTTCCTTTGACTTGTGTTGCAAGTTTGTATTCATATTCCTTTTCAGCCCTTTTAATTTCCCATTTGACTTTTTTAACCATATTTCTATATTTATTTAAAGCCTGTATATTGTTGTGATTTTTAGTATTTTTATGCAGTTTATACTTTTTGTTTATTAATTTCTTTATTTTTGGCGATAACCATTTTGGAGTACTCCTTGTATGTTCATATGTTATATATTTGGGTATACCTATTTCTATTGTTGATCTCAGCCTCTTTACAAATAGCTCCTACATGTCATCTATAGAAAGTCCTTCAAATTCATTGTCCCACTTCCAAGATGCCATAGCTTCCCTCATGATGGTTAAATCTGCTTTGTTAAAATTTAGGACTGTAGTCTTACCCTCCCTTATTTCTTTGCCTTTTTCTCTTACTTGGAAAAAAACTACTTGATGGTCACTATTGCCTAATGACTGAGATGACTCAGATTGCATTCAAACTTAGACAAGCTTCAGCCAGGCCTAATTTAATTGACTATAACACACTGCAGAACTAAGTACAAGTATCTTAAAGTCTGCTGTTCAACTCTACTTAAACTCTTCACTACATCTGCAATGACATCTAACAATTTCTTTCATACAACAAAAATTGTAGTGGGAAAGAAAAAAATGTGCAATACAGGGGATCAAATCAAAGCTTGTGTGGATCTAAAACCCTGTGTCAAGACCTAAAAATCCTATCATTGTCATCATCAATGACATCAGGCAGCCAAATCACTCACACTGAATGTGACCTTAATCTTGAATAAATGCACAAAAGAGTCTGCATAACCACAATAGATACTAACCACTATGCTGTTGGTACCTAAATATGACAAACACAATGTACAATACCAAATAAAGTGAAAAGTATAATGTACACAATAAAGTAGTAGATGATGCTTTGCACACCACTTGCAAACTTGTTAGAATTTACAATGTCCAAAAGGAATAGCAGTAGTGTAGGAATGCTTTACAATTACATACAATATGGTCAGTGTCAACGGCTCAGTAGGAGCATGCTCACCCATTTAGTAAGAAGGTCAGAAGGTCATCATGGATTCCAGACCCGCACCATGTATTTGGGATAATAACCATAACTGACACTGTAGTGCAGTATGAGAGGAGTGATGCACTGTTGAGGTGTTGTCATTTGGGTGAGATGTTAAATCTGGTCCCTTCTACCCACCTCTGGTCACTGTCCTGGTGTAAGGTGTGTCATGGCTAATACTCCCACTGTCAATAAAACAGGTCCATGTAAACCACCCCAGGACACCCCTGGAAATGAGCTATCTCAGCTTAGTGTGCCTTTACTAGTCAAAAATGGCAAATAAATAAATATGGCATCCTTTTTACAAAACTATCCTCAAATACTTTAAATGGGCCCTATGCATGATGCCAACATGCCACGTACACTGGGCATGCGGCATCGCTACAACTGAATGCTGTGGAGCAGGGTCCCATGGACCCCGCACGGCATTCACAGAAGGTGTGCATGGCAGTTATGCACTCAATCCCCCAGCCATGCAGACAGCAACACACCAGGGGTGAGCAGAGAGGCATGCCCGCACCCCATGCCATTCACAAAGGTGCAGAGTGCTGGGTGTGGGGGAAGCACCTTACACTGGGTAACACCCAGCCATAATGGATACATGCCCCCAGGATGCCGCCGCTGGCCGCAGCACTGATTTGGGGGCACTGCAGATCCCCGCATGCCACCCAAGCCCATGGGACAACAAGGAGGGCTGGGGGCAGCCAACCATTCACCCACCTGTCCCAAGCTGGTGGTGCACATTACACCCTCTGTAGACATCCATGCCCCACAGGCACAAGGGATCCATTAGCAGACCGGGTCCAGGCATCCCATTGGATGTTCACCCAGTCCACAGAAATGTCCTCCATGTTTCTGCATGCTGGGGCGGGCAGGGCCACAAACAGGGGCCCCACAAGTGTAAGTGGTAGTGAATACCATGCACCCTGTGCCTGTCCAGGGCAACAGAGCTACGCAGGTGGGATACAAGCCTCTGGCATGTAATTTCTGCCCAATCATGGATAGGGCCCAATATGAATGAATGTACATATATGGGAGGAAATTTGGTTTAGCAGGTAAAGCACACATCTGTGGGCCTGGAGTCCCAGGTCTGAGCCCCACAACTGCCACTTATACACTGAGTGACCCTACAAGTCATTTAACCTCACTGTGCTTAACCACTCTGTAATCTCTGTCTAATTAGTCATTTTGTTTATAGAATGCTCCTACACTGAAAACATTCTGCCCACTCTTTCTCTCTCTCTCCTGGATGGCAAAGCACTTTAGGATACAGTCTACATGAAAGTGGCATAATAAACCAAATTGCTTTCCTTTTCTTACAAAGAAGAGTTGCTGTGGTGATGCTAATGCCTTCTTAACTGTAGAAATAAAGGCGGCGTGAGTGAGTGAGTGAGTGAGTGAGTGAGTCAGATAATGAGTGAGTATGACTGAGAATTTATTTATTTAGCTTTTGTTTACCAGGTAGGTACACTAGACAAGTTGTATGCCTATTTTCAGGAACGACCCGGGAGAGTACAACAAGGAATACAGATGTATCAGAACATAACAGCGAGAAGAGCAAATGAGTTTCATGCAAGCTTCACATATCCCAAACTATCCCAAATGTGTGGGATTTCCCCCCCCATAGTTTTATATTATCTAGTGCATGTTACCATTTATTGATTCCTGTAAGTGCCTGCATGTTTACCTGGGGTTCAGTTTAATCTCTTCCCACAAACAGCTGTCTTCCAGTACATGGCTCGAAATTAGCTGAGATATTTTTGCTCAGACCAGTGTTAGTTCCTCCTTCACCGTGATGCCTATATTCTGCCTACACACCTGATAACCACAAAATAAACAGGATGCTATTGTGGGGGGAACTGCAGAAACAGGATATGTGCTATGTATTTTCAATTAAGGAAACATTATTCATTTTTTGTGCAAAAAATGTTGATAAAGAGAATGGTGGAGAGCCTGCTATTAAAAAATATATAATGACCAAGAAAACAGTTTTTCTTTATGAAAGAAGTTTCATGTGAGCAACATCTTTGTGCTACAGTTTTAGTATGAAAATTGCATTTAGGCAGTCTGGGGCCAGATATTCAAAACTTTGCCCCATGAGCAAAGTGATTGCACCCTGTTTGCTTGGGGTTTGCACCCATGTGCAATATTCAAAGGTTTTTTTTTGTGTGTGTGTGTGTGCTAGCAGAGGTAGCGCATGCAAATGAAAATAATGTACATGGTGGGCAATAGGAGAGCGGGGACAGGAATACTGGTGCAGTGTGATATTCAGCACATTTGCACTGCATAAAGGGTTTAGCGCAGGCCACTTTGCATAGCACAAATATCACCAATCAAAACTTCAACTTACTCCAGGCAACTCTAGCAGTGCTGGAGCCACTGCAGCCAACTACCACATTGGCAGTTGAGGAAG
The DNA here is from genome assembly GCA_016271365.2 of Neoceratodus forsteri. Taxonomy (NCBI): domain Eukaryota; kingdom Metazoa; phylum Chordata; order Ceratodontiformes; family Ceratodontidae; genus Neoceratodus; species Neoceratodus forsteri. The sequence continues at coordinate 841,222,108 of CM028131.1, forward strand.
CATGCCAGCCCCCTGGCATCTAGTAGCACCCCATCTACCAATTGCCATCTCCAGTAAAGTACAGAATGTGCCTGGTGTCTAGTGGCCCCCCACCCACCCTCTGATTGTCATCCCCAATAACATTAAATCTTTTCCCTGATGTCTAGAGGTCCCCATCCCTCCAATCACCATTTCTGGTGTGTGTTAAAGTATCACTGGTGCCTAGTGGTCCCTTACCCTCTGATTGCTGTCCTCAGTAAGAAAAAATTGCTCACCTTAGTAATGTTGTTTCTTCTAATGAAGTCTTGCTATATTATGACAATTGCAGTATGACCGCAGGTTAGAACTGCGCCGGAGGTGAAATAGTTAACTTTCCATGCAGGCATGGAACTTAGAGCGCGAGCTCGGTTGAAAACTCTGTCTGTTGTGCTTCAAACGCAAACTGTCAGATCTTTACGAGCTAAAACTCACTAAGGTTCTGTGTGGAAGCTGTAAACCTACACTAGCCAACTGGCTACTAACATAAACACTCATTTTGGCCTAAAACAAAGACTCAAGTCAGGAGACCCAAAAATGCAAAACACAACACCAATTCACCCAAAAGGTAGGTGAAAAACAACAAGGTGGGCATCAAAAAATGCCAACCCTGTACTGCCACCTACATCCCCAAAACAGAGGTTCTGAGAGAGGGCAGGGAGGGAGGTCATAATATGCAAACTCCATTAGAAGAAACAACATTACTAAGGTGAGTAATTTTTCTTCAAACAACATGAAGTCTTGCTATATTATGACAATTAGACTACACAGCAGTACCCCCATGGAGGAAGGACAGAACCTACCTAGAAATAGGCTCTGAGCTACAGCTGTGCTAACGAGCATCACTCCTAGCCTGGATGTCCAGGGAGTAATGCTTGGTAAAAGTGTGAACCGTTTCCAGGTAGCTGCTTGACATATTTCTAGAATAGGAATGTCTCTGGCAGCAGCCAGAGAAGCAGCTGTACCTCTGGTAGAGTGAGCCCTCAGGCCTGAGGGGAACTTTACCCAACTTCTCATAGCAGAATTGTATACAAGAGACAATCCACCTGGCAATGGATCTTTTGTGGCTGGCTTCCTTTACCAACTCGCCATAGGTGAGGAACAGTTGGAGGAGTCAAACCTATGACCCTTGGTACGCTCTATGTAGTAACTAGGGCTCTTCACATCTAGGCTGTGCAGCATCCTCTCCCCAGAGGAGGAGTGGTCAGTGAAGTACCCTGGAAGTGAAATAGATTGATTAAGGTGGAAATCTGAAACCACCTTAGGCAGGAACTTCCTGTTAGTCCGAAGGACCACCTTATCTCTGTGAAAAGAGATAAACTCCTGCTCCACTGACAACACTTGTAATTCACTTATACGTCTGGCAGAGGTGATGGCTACCAAAAACACAGTCTTCCAAGTCAAGTACTTGAGCTCAGCTGAAGACAAGGGCTCAAAGGGGGGTTGCATAAGCTGAGCAATGCAAACATTAAGATCCCAGGCAGAGGCAGGATCCCTGAATGGAGGGTTGGTGTGAAACAACCCCTTAAAAAACTTGGAAAATACAGGATGAGCTGAAAGGGAAGAGGATTTACCTGCTGAAATAAAAGCAGACACAGCTGCCAAGTGCACCTTCAGGGTAGCTGGTCTCAGCCCCAAAGAATTCAGGTGGACCATATAATCCAGGACTGTGGGTAGATCAGCAGAGACTGGGAAATATGCTTTTCGAGCACCATATGGAAAAACTTCCATTTGGAATAGAAAGTAGCCTGGTGGAAGCTTCCTTCGGCCTTCAATATATCCATTACACCTTGGGAAAGGTGTAAATCAGCAAACTCTAACTCTTCAAGAACCAAGCCTTGAGATTGAAAGATTTGCGATCTGGTACCAGACCCTTCCCTGGGCACAGGTTAACAGATTGTGATTCCTGGGAAGGGACAGGGAGGATGGACTGCTAAGGACAGCAGGAGTGGATACCAGGGCTGTCTGGCCCAATCCGGAGCTATCAGAATGACTTTGCATGATTGGGATCTGATTTTGACTAGCACTTTGAACAGGAGAGGAAAAGGAGGGAAGGCATAGAGAAACTTCCCCTCCCAACTGAGGGCTAATGCATCCAGGGGAAGTGAGCCCAACACTGGGGGCCTGCAGCAAAAAAGAGGAAGTTGGTGATTGTCTGGGGCTGCAAAAAGATCTATCTGCGGGGTGTCCCATCTGGCAAATACTACTCCCAAGACCAGGGGATCCAGTGACCATTCGTGGTGGCTCTGGGAAATCCTGCTGAGAGCATCTGCCAGGACATTGTCCTTGCCTGGGAGGTGAACTGCCATAAGGGAGGTGTTCAGGGAGTAAACCAGAGACCACAACTTCATCGCTTTGGTGCACAAGGCTGTAGACCGAGTGCCCCCTTGCTTGTTGATGTGCCACATTGCAGTGGTGTTGTCTGTTCTGACCTGAATACTCTTGTTCTGAACAGATTTGGAAAAAGCTTGAAGTGCTAGAAAAACTGCTCCGAGCTCCAACAGGTTGATGTGGAGCAGAGATTCCTGGGGAGACCACAGACCCTGGGTGGTGAGGTCGCCCATGTGAGCTCCCCTGCCCAAGAGGGACACATCTGTAGTAAGGATTAGAGAATGAGACTGAGTGACAAAAGGAACCCCTTGTCTCAGGTTTCTCTGATCCTGCCACCACTGTAGGGCTTGGATCAGGGTTCGAGTTACTGGGATCAGCTTGGTAAGAGGATCCTGTCTTTGAGACCAAAAAACTCTCAAATGGAACTGGATGTCCCTCATCTGAAACTTGCTCCTTGCACAACTTCTGTGGAAGCAGCCATGTGTCCTAGGGCTGCAGAAAGTGCCTTGCTGGCCGGGAGACCTGCAGGGTAAATGAGGAGGCCAGGAGACTAGGGTATTTGCCCTGTCCAGGGGGAGGAAGGCCCTGGCTTCCTGAGTGTTCAGTTCTGTGCCTATGAAGGTAAGAAGCTGGACCGGCTCTAGAACTGACTTTGAGAGATTCAGAAGGAAACCTAGAGAGGTAAGCAGTTGCTGCGTTATCTGAAGGTGTAAATTGACCTGGTCTGGGGACTGGCCTACTAAGAGCCAATCATCCAGGTAAGGAAAGATGGCAATCTTTTGCCTTCTTAAGTAGGCAACTGCTACAGCCAGGCATTTGGTGAATACCCTTGGGGCAGAAGTGAGGCCGAAGGGCATTGCTCTGAACTGGTAGTGGCCTGAGGGCAGCTTGAACCTGAGGTACTTTCGATGGGAGCTTCTGATGGGAATATGGAAGTAGGCATCCTTGAGGTCCAGGGAAGCTAGCCAATCCCCTGGCCTTAGAGAGGGTAGGATAATTCCCAGAGTCACCATTTTGAACTTTGGCTTTAAAAGGTGCTTGTTTAAATATCTGAGATCCAGGATGGGCCGCCATTCTCCTGTCTTTTTTGGGGTAAGGAAGTACCTGGAGTACAAACCTTTGCCCTGGAGTAGGGGAGGAACCCTTTCCACAGCTCTGAGAGCCAGGAGGGTAGAGAGCTCTGCCTCTAGGGAGAGTGCCTCTGATGGAGTTGCAGGTGGAAAAGATCTGGTACTCAGCTTTGGAAATTTTTTGAAGCTGAGAACCAGTCCCTGGCTTACTACTTCCAGGACCCACTTGTCTGAAGTTAAAGACTTCCAGTCCTGGACAAAGTAAGCCAGCCTGCCCCCTACAGGTAGAGGAGAATCGGCACTGGCAATCCCATCAGGGTGCCTGCTTGGCAGGGGCTTTGGGCCGAGGGGTGGAAGCAGACCTGCTTGTACCCCATCTGCCTCTCCCTCTAAAGAACCCTCTCTGAGCATAGGCGGAGGAGGAAGCTTGGGCTTGGTAAAAAGGCCTATGAAAAGGCCTGCCCCTGCCTCTAGGAAGCTGCTTTTGAGGAGTGGCCTGCCTTTCCTTGGCCTGTGCACTCCTATAGGTGGTCCTATATTCATCCATTTTCTTCATGTAATTCTCTGTTTGATCCCCAAATAGAGAATTTTCCACAACAGAAAAATCCATGGCCTTAGACTGGGTATCCTGAGACAGGGTAGTACATCTAAGCCAAGCCATCCTGTGAAGTGCCACAGATGTAGCCATGACTCTTGATGAAACATCATTAGAGTCCACTGCAGCATGAAATTGAAGCTTGGATGCCTCAATACCATCCATAGCCACCTGTTCCAGCTCCCTAGCAAGCTGGTCAGGGACTTGTTTTGCTAGGGCCAGCACAGTATCCCATCTGGATTTCTGGTACCTAGCAGCATAAGCCATATAATTTGCTTGTCTGAGTCCCAAACATGCTGCCATGTACTGTTTCTTTGCCATAGAATCAATCTTCCTGGAGTCCTTCTCAGGGGGGTGTGAAGCTAGGGGAATATTAGCCTTGTCACAGGCTGCAGCCTGCACTACCCCTACATGGCTGCATTGTTGAGTGAGGAAATCAGTGTCGGAGCCTGATAAGGTATACCTCTTGTACATCCTTTTATCCACAGGAGGTATAGTGTGAGGAGTTTTTAAAACTTTAACTGTCTGTTTCCGAAAAGATTTATGCAAAGGAATAGACAGTCTCCTAGACTCTGGAATATCCATCATTTCTACATAATCTGGCTTCTCTTGGTCATCAACAGCTTCCTCAACAGGGAGCTGGAGAGTTTCAGCAACTTTTTTATAAAACATGAAATGAGAAGGGGACTCAGAAAGCCTTGGAGGAGAAACCCCTAGGGGTCTATCTGGAGAGATGTCCGGATCAATGGGCACAACCAGATCTTCAAAACCATATTCACTCTCCTCATATTCCTCTTCCCCTTCCCCCAGTTCATAAAAATCCTCAAAATCATAATCTTGAACCGGTGGAACCGACCGAACCGAAAGCTTACCTGTAGGTGTCGGATCGGTCGGAACCGGAGAGAGAGACTGGACAATTTGAATTGCTTTAGCTATTTCCTCAGCAGTTGGGGAGAGAAATTTTGGCTCTACACTAGCTGACTTTCTAGTCCTTTTTGCTGGAACCGGATCCTCAGAACAGGCTCTTCGTTTGCCCGAGGAAGTATCGCCCTGGTCAGAGGGCACTCCCTCCAGTTCGGTTGGCACCGAACCGGGCTGGCCATCCGGGTCAGCGAACTTTTTGGCCTCCCTTTCCCTGAGCCTACCAACTCTCTTATCTATGGTGGCAGCAGGGAAATTGTGACAAATCTGGCAGTCTGAATTGAGGTGGTCAAACCCCAGACAATAGACACATGTGGTGTGTGGGTCAGCCTTAGCAAAAGCTTCCCCACAAACACTACAGTGTTAAAACCCAGTGGGTCTGGTTTTTCTTTTGGGTTTCTCAGACATAATGCCAGCCTAACCAACGTGCCCATTTATGGCAATACACCAAGCAAGACACCCTTATCGGTTCCCAACCGTGTCAAGGGTCGTGGAAAAAACCATAATAAAATGCTTTTTTTTTAGAACCGATAAGAACCGGGAACCGCACTCTAAAAAAGGACTAGTAGATTTTAAATACAACCTGATCGGTTCAAACCGAACCGATAAAGAATTACAAGTTCCACACAGAAAAATAAATGTAAAACCTATCTATTACTTACATTACCACAGACAGAGCTTGAACCAACCGTTGCGGTTTAATTTGGCTAAAACGAAAATAATACTTTTAAACCGACAAAATGAACCGAGCAGAAGGAGAAATCTCCGGAGCGACTGTTCAGTGAGGTGGAGTAAAGAATCTGACAGTTTGCGTTTGAAGCACAACAGACAGAGTTTTCAACTGAGCTCGCGCTCTAAGTTCCATGCCTGCATGGAAAGTTAACTATTTCACCTCCGGAGCAGTTCTAACCTGCGGTCATACTGCAATTGTCATAATATAGCAAGACTTCATGTTGTTTGAAAGTAAGATCCTTTCCCTGGTGCCAGGTGGTTCCCCACTCTCTGATTGCTGTCCCCAGTGAATTCTAAATTATCCCTGGTGCCTAGTAGTCCCCCTGCCCTCCAATCACTGTCAACAGTATTATTTACAGTATGCCTGGTACCTAGTACCAGAACGTGTTCAGTGTCATGCCTAAACATAGGCAATGATATTGTCTAACACAATTACCCAGCCAACAAAAACTACATAAATAAACAAAATAGTGGTCCCCCAACTCTCTGATCACTTACCCCAGTAAAATCTAAAATATCCCTGGTGCTTAGTGATCCCCACACCCTCCAATCATGGTCCCTGTTACATCTAAATTATCCCTGGTAGAGGTTCCTCCACCCTCTAATCACCATCCCTGCACCAGCGAATCCATACCTGGTATCTGGCAGCCCCCTGCAACATGGGCACTGAGAATCCCACCTTATCAACCCCCCTTACGTTCATGCTGGTGCCGCAGCTCCCATATGGCAACCAGCACAGCCCTGCTCTCACCTCCTCAGCCGGATGCCATATGGAAAGATTGAGAATGCACATCAAATGTACTGTACAAGGCACATGTCCTCTCTATTGTACAGGGATTATGGCCTGTGTCTTGTACAGAGAGCATGCGGCCTGTATACTGTGTTTGCACTCTATGCAGCTGGTGCCCCATTTTCCCAGTTTGTGTTGCTTGTTAAGTTATGGGCACAGATGCTTCAGGTGTGAAGCCAGTTCTTTTGTATGCACTGTATTTTAATGACACTGAGGACAGCCATCAGAGGGTGGGGGAACCACTAGACACCAGAGATACTTTAAATGACACTGGGGATTGCAATCGGAGGGTGGGGGACCACTAGGCACCATGGATAATTTAGAATTCACCAGGGATGGTGATCAGCTGGCAGTGGGGACCACTAGTCACCACAAGGATACTTTAAATAACACTAGGGACAGCAATTAGAGGGCAGGGGGACCACTAGGCACCAATGATAATGTAAATTTCACCAGGGACTATGATCAGAGGGTGGGGGACCAAAAAGCATCAGGGATAATTTAAATGACACCAGGGACAGTGCTCAGAGGGCAGGGGACCACTAGGCACCAGGGAATCTCTCTATTTCATGGGGCTGGTTAATCAGGTAGGAACAGAGCCAGTCACAGGGGTGAAAACCTGATGCTGCTTCCCATGCAAATGTGCCCATAATGTGCATGCAAATGGCCTCTTAGTGCCTTGCATGCCCAATGGGCTCATTTGCATGAGATCAACTGGATATCACACTGGGGGCTACTGGCACTACCAGGTCTGGTGGTGCTGTTTCCTGTACTGATGGGATTCACATTTGGGCAGCACTACTGACATTAGCACTGTGCCGACAAGCCTCTATATTCAGTCAGATAGTGCTGGTGTGCTGTCCAACTGAATATAGCATTCTCTGGATCATGGGCAATGAGCAAGTGCAGCACAAAACTTTGCACTCCACTTTCCCCATTTTTGAATATCAGGCCCCTGATGTTTTATTTTTTTTTCTATACTGAAGGCTGGAGTTTTGAAATGTAGTGCAATGACTGCAGCCATGGACATCAGTGATGCTGTTGGACCTAGTCCATTGGACATCCCAACACCAGATTTTCAAACATTGGCCAATTGTGTGAAATGTGGATGTGTTTACTGGTAGTTTACATCTAAGTACAGAAACAAGCTGCCTGAAGATGCACTTAAGTGGCCCCTTATTTGACACACAGACCATGGAAATGTGGTATTCTTGGACGTCCCTTACCCACAATAATGGAAAATCCTAACAGTTTGATGCAAGTCCCATGTGTGAAAAGTCTATGCAGCTGGAACTTGTGTTGAATTAAATGTCTGAGAAATCCTGCCCTCAGATTTAGATGTGCCTGATAAGCAGATGCTGCCTTCTTAGATGCCCTCTTCTAGTAAAACCTAATCACAGTAATAAAACCTGAATTTAGACAACTTTCAATTTGTTTACATGAGAGAAAAACAAATGTTCATACAGAAAAGCACAACCAGGTGTCCCGGCAACCCAGACTATTGTTTTTCTTGCAGCTTTACTTTTACACTCGCACCTCTGATGTAGCCACTTCTAATCATAGGGTTCTGTAACATCAGAGAGTACTTGTCTTCCTGCTTGGTTTCTTTCCTCCTTTTCAACATGACATAGTTCATAGCAGCATAGCATCAAAAACAGAATACAAAAAGCTATTTATGATTTAGTTACCCAGATAGCCAAGCTGAGATGTGGTGTCTCATTTTCAGCAGGGTCCAGCTCTTGCCATTTTATGGCTAGGGGGACCGTTACATTAAAACTTTAGAGACTTCCAAAGGACCATGCACTGAATAAGTGGTTCTGCTGGGAATTGAACCTGGGTAGCCTTGTTCCTCAGCCTGTGCTCTAGCTAGCAGACCACCTAAGGAATCCAACCTGTTTCCACAAAGTCTTCAACAAACTAAATGTGAATCAATAGTACTGGACCTTAACACATTTATCATGATTTGCTTTGTAACCTGACAAAACAAACTCTGTTTACCGCATCCTTCAGTAAAGATTGTTCTGTTATAATGTAACTATGTAATTGTGTATGCTGTTGCTTGAATTGTTTGTCCACAGGCTGTTTTGTATGATTATATAATGTATATTTCTGACTTTGAAAATAGGCATCTGCCTTAAGGATTCTCTGTGAAATAAATAAATAAATGTATGCAACAGGTATGAATAATAAATGCATGCCATAAATAATGTGTATTGTAGCTACTGTGTAAATAAAACTGTTTATATGCATAGTAAGTATGTCATCACTCATTTATGCACATAGCTACTATGTCATCACTCATTAATATACACAGTTGCTATGTCATCAGCTAATTTAGAATGTTTGGCCTCAGTAGTAGTACTAATCATATTCAAATGCAAATAACTTTAAAATGAAAAATGATAGAATGGCACTGTAAGCACAAAAGTTGTCCAGCACAAAAATATCTACAAAATGAATTGTGTTTCATTTATAGATACCTTTTAGTTTTTGTAGAATTAGCAAAAAACAACAGAAAGTTAAGTTTTTTTTGTACTTTTTGACAAATAAATGCAAATAACTTTAAAATGAAAATTGATAGCATTGTACGTTGAGCACAAATGTTGTTCAGCACAAAATTATATATAAAATGAGAGATGTTTCATATATAGATGCCTTTTAGATTTTTTTATAATCAACAAAAAAATGGCAGAAAATTCAGTTTTTATTCACTTTTTCTGACAAACAAATTCCCCCTCAAAATGTAAAAATGAAAAGAATTGTGCATCAAACTTTGTCATTATGTACTGTCCATAATGTAAAGTTAGAGCATCCATAGCAACTGCTTAGCAACCACTATGCTAAGCCAAGCTACCCTGGTAAAACCACAAAATGTCCACTTTAAAACAAAACTCCTTACACAATCCAAAAGAATCCCTACTGTATAAATGAAATACATAACAGGGACCTTGTGGAATACATGATTTATTTTCACTCGAGCTGTTTGACCTTGGGCACAGCACTCGTGGCTTATGCCTCTTGTGAGATTACCTAAGGCCAAACAGCTCTTGTGAAAATAAATCATGTATTGCAAAGTCCCTGTTATGTATCCCTTATAAATAAATAAATACTGAAAAAGACAGAGCTTCATACCTGCTGCTGCAACAACCTGGGCATGCTCTCTGTGAACTCAAAACCATCTGCGATAATTTACTACCAATTACACCTATCAAAGTCTGGGATACTCATAACATATTAGTTTCCCCTAAACAACCAGAATACTGTAGACACCAAAACAGAGTCTGGTCCAAATACAAGGCCACGTGCCTTGATCATGATTGGGAAAAATACAGGCACCTCAGAAATAGAGCATCAGAGATAGAAGTGCCACTGTAGTCCTGGGTGCTACTGCTAAAAGGCATAAGTAAAACAAGCACAATGGCAATGCACTCACCCAAGAATAAAGGTTCCAGTGCCTCAATGGAAGTGTAATGTGGTGCAAAACATGCATCCAAACCAACTGAAGCTGAATGACTTGCATGGATCGAGTATGATACATGTTAAACTTCAGATCACCAGCAGTAAAGACAATTATTCATTTAATGAGGCCTTTGAATCTTTATGAAGATTTATTCTACTATTTATTATTATTATTTATGTTCCATCTCCCCTCCCTGTTTGGCAGTGCCCCGACTCTGAGCGATATCTCTTTCATGACCATAAACCCCAGTCTGTGCGGCATTTAAATCTGCTCCTAAATATGTTCAAATGTGGTGTTGCCAGTTTTATTTGCACTTGTTTTTTATACTGACCTGTTCCTTTTCTATTGATTATGCTGGTATATACAATTTTGCAACTGCCAAACTAAATGTGTTTATTTACTACTCTTGCACCTTACTGTATTTCTGCATTTTGTATTTTATTGCACCTGCCCAACCATATAGTATTTTTGATTGTTCTTGCACCTTACTCTACTGTCTTTTCTGCAGTCTGTATTTTATTTTTTCTGCACCTTGTTATCATCAACTTCTTCCCTCCAGAACACATCTGAAAATGAGCTGTTACCAGCTCAGTATGTCCTTCCAGGTTTCCAGGTAAAACTTTAGAAATAAATGAATACAATACATGCTCTGATGACTGTGCACCCTTTGTGCTTTTGTAACCCAGAAATAGAGCAGTAACTCTCATTAGAAAGGCAAAAATTGACTTCTATGTAGGTCACTGGGAGACTTTAAATAACTCTTCTACAAATTCTAGACTGGCATCAGTACTGTCATGGGCAAGGATTAGTATCCCCAGCATTTTCCACCTAAAATACAACTTGATAACTTCTGATCTGGATGTAGCAAGCACACTGAACTTTCACTTTACAAATCTCTTGACCTATCTCTCCTCTCTAGACCACAAAATCTCCCTCTGCTCCCAGATCACTTTGCTTCAGTGGACAGTCTTTTCTCCATTGATTGTATCCACCCCAATGAGGTACCAGAGCTGCTCAAACACCTGGACACTTTGAAAAGTGTGGGCTCAGATAGCATAGACCTCAAATTATTACAATTTGTGGCTGAACACCTAGCACAACTTATATTGGTAATTTTAACCTCACACTTTATACTGGTCATACCCCATTGATATGGAAAAAGCCATAGCAACACCATTAATCAGAGACGGCTTGCCTCTAACCTTGACACATCTGCCCTAATTTGATATTTCCCAAACTTAACAAGCTCTTGGAAATATGTGTGTGCAACCAAGTGATGCCGCATACTGTATTCTTAATAATAATCTACTAGTGGATGAGCAATCAAGTTTCAGATCAAATCACTCCACCAGCACAGCTTTACTGACAGTAGCCAAAGACATTTCATCTGTACTCAATTCTGGTTATCCCATGGGTGCTATTCTCATTGATCTACCCAAAGCAGTTGGCACCAGAAGCCATGGCACTATACTTAGAAAATGATATCAGATGCAAAAGTGGCTCTGGGATTCTCTCTCCAAAAGGTCATGTCTAGTAAAGGTCAGTGGCTTAAATTCAGCTCCCCACTCCTTTAAGTTAAACATACCACAAGGCGTTATCCTCAGACTGCTGTTTTTCAGTCTAATTGTGAATGGTACGCGATGTGCACAAACATGTATTTTAGAATCCACCTGCAATATGTGCATATACCACATTTACTGTATCTACATTAAGTCAATAGCATTACTGACCTGACTAGCACAATGAATAGCACTTTGGCCGAGTGCAGCACTGGATGATCTTGAACAGCCTTCTTCCAACAGCTCCAAAATTAAAGTCACGTGCTTCTCAAATAAACCCTGAACATCTAATACACATCATACTGTGATGTTAACTGGCACCCCAGTTAATAATGTTCAACACTTAAAATACCTTGGGCTTTGTTTTGATCCTGTGCTGTCTTTTAATGAATGCATAAGCAAAACCATACAAAGCACCCACCAAAACCTCAAGGTACTTTATCGCATTAGAAGCTGCCTCAGTCTAAGCACAAGAAATCTCCTGTTCAAACAATCCCTACTACCAGCACTTGAATACCCAAGTGAGGTATAGAGGATGGCTAGCTCAACTTCATTCCAGTAGATCACAGTTGCCTTCTGCAGTATTTGTTGATGCACTGGTGGTCACACACAAAATACTGTACATAATGGTACTCATGCTCGTCTACACTTTTGGAAAATAAGTACACCTATTTCAGTAATCGCATAAGCAATTCTATGTGAGCTGCTAATTCTGCTCACTCTCTTTTCCTTGATTCAACAAATGTGGATGAATACCTTTCATTAGTGAATGTGCTACCACCAGGGTAAATTCACATTTGGCAATTATAGGCTAACTTTCATTGAATATTCTAAGCAATTTAGGTTTAAATTACAAGACATTAGATGAGAGCTTAAATGAACCTCACTCTTGTACAGGTGTATTCCTGGTCTCTACCCAACCTACCTTATCAGTTAGTTACACAGAACTGCCTAGGTCTACCACCTTAGATCTCAAGTTGAGGATCATATCAAGAATTCAGAAAAAACAATGTTATGAAGGTGTTTGCCATCACCACACCTAACAATTGGAGCTCTATCCTGGAGAGCATAAAAGAGCCTTGAAGTCTAGGGCATGGTAACCAGCTCACACATCACTACCTATTGACACCATACATGTAATGTTAACAACTTCTCAAAGCCCACAACTACTAAACCTGGACCACTGACCAAATCCTCCTATCTCTATACCACCCTAAATGAACTATGATCCTAACTCCTTCCTGTGCTCTGCAATGATTTGTGATTGATATGCATACCTTGATGTAGTTTGTACTGGCAGTGTATCAGTACTTTTGTTAAACACAGGATGCATTTGAATATGAGCGTGCTCTAGATGAACACATGATAATATCTAATGTATTTTGTAACATTCAGGGCCGGCTTTAGGGTTTTGGGGGGCCCCAGCAGATTAATGAAATCATGGGGCCCCCCTACTTACCCATCACCCCATATGTTTAACTGTAACCAATACACACATCATATTATTGTATTTTCAGTAGTAGTGGCATCTTAAAAATATTTAAAGGGGAGACCACAGTGTCAGTGCATACTGTTCCTTCTCTCACATCCATTGTTACCTATCTGGCTCTTATTGCCTGGGTCATAGCTTAGTAAGGCTTTTCATGAAATCAAGATCCCACATCAAAATCGGCACAGTCCTTTATTGCTGTTTTAAGAAGATAATAAAAAAAGATTTAAAATAATTAAGGTAAACTGTTTTAGTTGGGGCCCCCCATAAGCAGGGGGCCACCAGCGATTGCAGGGTTTGCTGGTGCCTAAAACCGGCCATGGTAACATTTCTTCTGCTGTGCTGTTCCTCAGGTCCATTATCAAAATGAGGTGCATTGTCTAAATGAGGCTTTCCTGGGCTATACAAATTCAAAATAACTAAAAAAATCAGGATGAAACTGAGGTTTAGTCATTGTTTTCGCCTGTCAGTGTGTATTTAGATGTCAAAATGGTGTCTGCAGGCATGCATCTGGAAGAAATCATGTTGCTTTCAGCAGCTAGCTTGGGAGAAAAAAAATTAACAGCACTTCCAATGTGTCAGGAGAGACAGCATTAAAGATCATGTGCAAATCTATCTTATGGAAAGTTACCAAAACCCCTAATAAAGTTAAATCCCTCACCTATGTGAGCTGAGTTGTGTTATTACTTGTCTGCTAGATTCCATATCCATCCGGTTTTAGATATTCAGTGAATGATTTTATGTTTTGTTCTACCCCTCACGCACAAGCTCTCCCCAACTTGCTAAGCACCACCCAGCTGCTGAGATGTCATTGCTGAGTGGCGCTTAATTTAAATTGGTTTCAGCTGTGGACACTCTTCTTATGTGATTGCTGCCTCAGCTTGGTTACCCAACTGCACCCAATGTCATCTGATGAGGAGACCGACATCAACAGCACTTGGGGGTCAGCATGCATTCAGCCATATTCCTATGTTCCTATGAGCTTCTGCCCAGCCAGCCAGTCACAAACTATATCTGATGTGGAGGTATCCGACAGCAGCCAGAGTGCCAAAGAGAAGTCGGGCTCAAAACTGAGCATGGATGATTTTTTTTTTATGTTCTTTCATTTCTTGTGCTTGTGTCTGTGGATCTAACCTGGAATTTATTGTCAGATGTGCCTCTACAAACAATAATCATGCTCACCTTATGTGACCCAATTGAAGGTGGGCTGTGTTTTTTTCCATGAAGCCCCTTAGTACTAAAATGCCACATCTGTTATTTTCCCTGCACATTTTCACTTTGTCCTGGCAAATTGCAGTGGTAACACACCTCAGCATTGGCTTACGGCATGCCTAACCCACGGTAGTCTCCACATTTATTCACAATAGTGCGGCAATTATCTTACTAGGCTGCGGTCAGCTCTGGGGCCACCCATCTAACCTATGTTATTGCAAATGTGAAAATGGGCACCACTCAATACAGTAAAATTGCCCTCCTTAAGGCCGTGTGGTCACCCCTACATTGTGATCTGGTGTTTGTGCCTTCTGTGCACCTTTTTCTACCTGACATGCTTGTCCTTTGGCTGCATTGGTCTTTGATTCATAGTTTCCCCGGTTTCTGCCCAAAGTCCTTTTTTTTTCTCCCCTTGAAGCCCTTTCTGCATGTTCTCTACTAAAACCCCCTGTATCTTGGCCCAAGTTTGCACTGGCTGATCAAGCCATGAATCTGTGCTGCTGTCTCACCATAATATGTAACCCCTCCATCCAGGAGACAATGGCAAACTGCCTTTAGGTGTTCTCCAGTGTTATTATGTGCCTGATACTTACATTACAAGCTCTGTTTGTAGTCCTGTGTTGTGCAGTGGAGAAAATTGTAACTTGCCCTATTTCATTATTTTACTCAAACATGTAGTGGTTCCCACCCCCCAAAACATGTCCGTTTGTGGCCAGTATTCCTGTTGCTGTTTTAGCTGATGGTTGCCCACTGACCACATCACAAACAAGTCAACTGAGAGTATGTAATGTGATCAACTTATGAGGCAGCACTCTTTCTGTGTATGGGTCAGCAGTCTGCTGTTGTTACTTGAACTGTACATTTTGGTCATAGATGCCATCAGCATTTTTTGTTGCTATTCATGTTGTTCATTCATCCCCGAATAGTTGTATTGGCCCACGGTCAGAGCACAGGCACTCAAAAAGGCAATCGGTCATCATAATGAGAATATGCAGCACTGTAACAGCTACAATGCCATTTTATGTAAACCCCTTTACCATTACATATATATGTTATCTCTTGCTTTTACAGACACATATTAGTGACTAATTGCAGTGATCATGTGCCTGTGCCATGTCCCTGTCCTTCTTGCAATACAGTAGCCCCTCCATATACCAGTTAGCATGGAACAAAGTCCATTGCCATGAGCAAATAAATGCTGTGAATTGGTTTGTGCTGGCACCGTGCCTTGTAGCCCCAATAAATGTTGCCAAAACACTTCTCCCCCTCCTCCACCCCCCCAAAAAAATAAAATTATTTCTGTGCCTTCAAACACTACATATAAGTGCATAGCACTGGGGGGCCATGTCTTGTACCAGAAGCATTCTTGATGTGTGATCCACTGGGTTGGATTGTTGCTAGCCATACAGGTGCAGGTGCTATAACTCGGATCCCGCTAAGATGGCATCCATTCATGCCTTATTCCAACTGTCTGCATCACAGTGGCATCAAGTCCAGTGGGGCAAATGCAACATATGCAACTCCATCTTGGACTGGCATGTGTATGGCATAGCTGTCTCGCTGTGAGTATATTTATATATATTTCTTTCTGTATGTACGATGTAATTATTCTTGTGGCTGTCCCCTGTCATGTCTTGGCTTCCTAGTGTGCACGTGTACTGGTTTGAAGGGGTGGTCCATTAGTCTCTTATCTTCACTTAGTCTATCAGAGTAGAACAAGTACACAAGTATGTTATGGAGAACAGGGTGCAGTGGTGTCCAGATGTGGCAATCATCTTATGTGACTGGACTATGTGTATATGTCACGCTTGCCAATGACACCTTTTTCCTGGTGTATGTGGCTGTCTTTCACCCAGTATAAATGGCAGTGGGCCAGGGACAGAGAACAAGTGCAAAATAACGGTGATTTGTCAGCATAAATACTATGTAATCTGCAATCTGCTAAAACATAAAAAGGAAATGGTCCAGCACCATGGCGATATACATGGGAATAAAAAAAAACATACCACAGAGAACAAAGTTTTCTAAATCAACCTGTTTTGTGTGAAAGCAATAAATACCAGAGATATAGGTGCAGAGCACCTGTTGCCTTATCATGCACTGATTTTCTCAGCACTAGGCACAACCGTCATAATGTCATACGCATTTATTGCAGTCACACAGAACATGGCTTTTTATAAGCCATTTGTTTCCATGTCGATTTGTTTCTTTATTTGCATGCACTTCGTCATTGAGTTGGAACATTTCTTTTTCGGTTTGTGCAGACTGCAGGTTGCAGCATTATCTAATGATGCCTGGCTGCTGTTCATCGCCCATCTTCTCTGTCCACAGCCCATTGGCAAAAGGACAAATAGCTACAACAGCAGTAAGGTGTTGGTGGCAGTGACATTTTTCACAGAAAGACACAGTGCAGTAAGATGATCGCCTTTCATGCTAGTAGTCATTGGGAAATCGCTGGGGGTATTTATTTATATATTTCTTTCTGTATGTAGTATGTGATTATTCTTGTGGCTGTCCCCTGTCATGTCTTGGCTTCCTAGTGTGCACGTGTACTGGTTTGAAGGGTGGTCCATTAGTCTTTTATCTTCACCTAGTCTATCAGAGTAGAACAAGTACACAAGTATGTTATGGAGAACAGGGTGGCATGGTGTCCAGATGTGGCAATCATCTTATGTGACTGGACTATGTGTATATGTCACGCTTGCCAATGACACCTTTTTCCTGGTGTATGTGGCTGTCTTTCACCCAGTATAAATGGCAGGGCCAGGGACAGAGAACAAGTGCAAAATAACGATGATTTGTCAGCATAAATACTATGTAATCTGCAATCTGCTAAAACATAAAAAGGAAATGGTCCAGCACCATGGCGATATACATGGGAATAAAAATAAAATACATACCACAGAGAACAAAGTTTTCTAAATCAACCTGTTTTGTGTGAAAGCAATAAATACCAGAGATATAGGTGCAGAGCACCTGTTGCCTTATCATGCACTGATTTTCTCAGCACTAGGCACTACCGTTATAATGTCATATGCATTTATTGCAGTTACACAGAACATGGCTTTTTATAAGCCATTTGTTTCCATGTCGATTTGTTTCTTTATTTGCATGCACTTCGTCATCAAGTTGGAACATTTCTTTTTCGGCTTGTACAGACTGCAGGTTGCAGCATTATCTAATGATGCCTGACTGCTGTTCATCACCCACCTTCTCTGTCCACAGCCCATTGGCAAAAGGACAAATAGCTACAACAGCAGTAAGGTGTTGGTGGCAGTGACATTTTTCACAGAAAGACACAGTGCAGTAAGATGATTGCCTTTCATGCTAGTAGTCATTGGCAAATCGCTGGGGGTATTTATTTATATATTTCTTTCTGTATGTAGTATGTGATTATTCTTGTGGCTGTCCCTTGTCATGTTCAGGTTTCCTAGTTTGCACATGTAATGGGGTGAAGGGGTGGTCCTTTAGTCTCTTACCCTCACTTAGCCCTGTGGAGCACAACCAGTACACAAGTATGTTATGGAGGGCAGGGTAATGTTGTCCAGGTTTGGCAATCTTCTTATTTAACTGGACTGTATTTTTGTCACGTATGACACTGACACCTTTTTGCAGGTGTTTCTGCTTGTCTTTCGCACAGGATCAATGGCAGTGGGCCAGGGACAGAGAACATGCACAAATAATGGTGCTCTGTCGGCATAATACTGTGTAATCTGCAATCTTCCAAAACATAAAAAGGAAATGGTCTAGCACCATGGTGAAGTGCTTTGAAAAAAGGAATCAACAAACCATAACACAAGGAATATTGTTTTCTAACTAACTTCCCGTTATGTGTGACAGCAATAAATGCCCTAGATATACTGTAGGTGTGCAGTGCCTGTTTCTTTTTCATCCACTGACTGTCTCAGCACTAGGCACAACCACCATAATTTTATATGCATTTATTGCAGTCACACCGAACATGGCTTTTTTACAAGCCATTTATTTCCATGGTTTATCTATTTATGGATCTTGTCACTTTGTTTTTTTATTTACATGCTCTTCACCATCGAGCTGGACCAGTGCTTTTTCGGTTTGTGCAAGCTGCAGACTGCAGCATTATCTAATGGTGCCTGATAGCTATTCATGTGCACCTGTTCTCTGTACACAGACCACCGGCAGAAGGAAAAATTGCTGCAATTGCAATAAGGTGTCGGTGGCTGTGGCATTTGTTACAGAAAAACACAGTGCAGTAAGATAATCACCACATCACCCTTCTGATAAGCAACATTTCTTGCTAGTACTGACTTCAGCGCTACTGCTAGCTGCCACATTTCAAAATTCACCATAAAGTCAACCGATTATGCCGTGGTCTCCTAATCCAGTCTAAAGACCAGCCATTGAGCCTATGGTACCCTCAAGCATTCCTCCAGTGACTGATCATTCTGTGCCATTTGCCAGTGCTTCTGAGTACACAGTTTTGTTCACCCCCCTTTCACTACTGCGTGTAGTGAATACTTGCCTTCTCTGTATGCTGTGCCAATGTTGTGTCATGTTTATTTGACAGGCACATGTTTGGGAGCAATATCCTGACCCAGGCATCAGAAATCAAGGTATCATGGCTGTAATTATTTGCTCAGAATCGGCACACCCAACCAATGTTGGGGCAGATGTGCACCATTGCAGCACACTTCAGCTGCCCTCACTAATGCCAGGCATGTCCCCTAGATTTATATCTGGTGTTTGCGGCATTCCATGTACAGTTCACAACCTGATGTGCACATCCTATGTCAACATTGGTATGTCACCCATTGTTTCCCCATTGGGCACTACTCATGTTTAGTATGTATTTTTGTTTTGGGGGAGATGCTGACTTTTCTCTAGGGTAAAAAGCCGTGATTCCCTGCCCTGCCTGCACTGGTGCACTGTCTGATCAGGGCGTGAATTGATGCTGCTGGTTCACTGCAATATAAGTGCCCCCTCAAACCTGGGAGACAGTTTTGGTTTTCTCCAGAATTACTTCTTTGTGAAGACTTCACTGTCCCACTGTTTGTTTCCACAATTTGTGCATATGTATAGTTTATGGAATTATAGCAAGCAGTCCTCGGCTCAGCACTCCACGATGACGTCAGCACTGAACATGCCCAGCTGGAAAGTACAGTGTTAGTGTGCAGCTTCGGGGCCAAAACAGAACAGGAAGAAAAATTAAATTTCACTAAAACTACTGGCTCAAACTACCTATCGCTGACACAAGGATGAGATCAGTTATGTTTAGTACCCAAAATAAAACCATTTCACATGATCTTTAAGGCTGTTCAGAGTCTAAATAGGATTTCCTGAATACCACAATTAGTAGGCTTCCTGAATATTCAAATGGACAACCAGAATAGTCCACTATTCAGCCAGTATTCTGGAAACACTGTTCGGCAAGACTTCAAAGTTTGGCAGAGCTCCGTTGGCCCATCAGAGGCTGTTTCTGGAGCTCATAGCCGGGAACACCGTGTGATCTCCTTACTCTGAGTGGAAAGAGGACAAAAGACAGTCTTTTCGGAGAGGAAGCTCTTTAATGTTCTGAGACCTAGAACTCCATCCTTCCCCTTCCCAAGAAAAGCATTTTTGGGAGGGCCAAAGCCCGAGGTTCAATGTGGGGGAGCAGCACCACCCATTTCCCAATAAAGGCCAGCCTCCCAAGGCAGTTCCCCACTTAGAGCAATGTAAAACCCACCACTTTCACGAGCGCTGGACTCCTGTATGGCTTGTGCGGCTGGGCCTCCTTTTTTTTCTCCTTTACTACTTCCCACTTGGTTCGTTCTTCCTGTGTTCCCTTCTGTGCCCCCTCCTTTCCCTTCTCCTTGTTTCTCATCATCCCCCTCCCATTGGTTGTGTTTGCCCCCCCTTCTCCTCTCCCTCCTCCAGTGTCCCATCCAGTTCCCTCTGCCTGCAATTCCCTTCCCCGTCCCTCCTCCCCTGCTCTACTCCTTTTTCTTCTGTCACAACTTTAGTGCTCTTCTCCCTTCAGGGCCACCACTCCATTTTAGAAACATAGAATTTGATGACAGATAAGGACTGCTTGGCCCACCAAGTCTGCCCATTTCCCTACCTAACAGATAAGCTGCAGATCCTAGTTAACCAACAGCCTACTTCTTCATACCCCCCACTAGAATTGCCTTATGTCTGTCCCATGCATTCTTGAATTTCCCCACTGTTTTTGACTGCACGACCTCCTTAGGAAGGCTGTTCCATGCATCTACAATCCTCTGCATCTACAACCCTCTCTGTGAAGAAATACTTCCTCACATTACCTCTAAGCTGTCCCCCCTCTATCTTCAAATTGTACCCCCTTGTTCTTGCCATCTCTTTTTCTGAAAGATGCTACCCTCTTGGACTTGGTTGATTCCCTTGAGGTATTTGAAAGTTTCTATCATGCCCCCTTTTCCTCGAGGCTATACACATTAAGCTCCTTTAGTCTTTCTTCATATGTCTTCTGGTACAGACCCTGCAACATTTTGGTTGCCCTCCTCCAGACAGCCTTCACCCTGTCTATGTCTTTGCAGAGATGGGGTCTCCAGAACTGTACACAGTACTCCAGATGTGGTCTTACCAACTGTCTGTACAGAGGGCCAACAACTTCCTGTTTTCTACTGGTGATGCCTCTCCCTATGCATCCCAGTATCCCCCAACCCTCCTTACTGCCTTCTCACATTGCTGGCCCACCTTTAAGTCATCTGATATGACTACCCCCAGGTCCCTTTCCATTTTTGTTGTTGTCAGTATCTCACCCCCCATTGTGTAATCTTCCCCTCGGTTTTTGTTTCAGGTGCATTACTTTGCACTTATTTGCATTGAATCTAAGCTGCCATACATTTGACCATTCCTCCAATCTTGCCAAGTCCCTTTTCATCCTTTCCACCCCACCTTGCATATCAACCCTGTTGTAGATCTTCGTGTCATCTGCAAAGAGACATACTTTCCCTTCCAGTCCCTCTGCAATGTCACTTATAAAGACATTAAAAAGGACCGGCCCCAGTACTAAACCCTGCGGTACCCCACTAGTAACCCACCTTTCTTCACTGCGGACTCCATTTGCTATTACCTGCTATGTCCTGTTGTCCAGCCAGTGTTTTACCCAGGCTACCACCCTGGGACCCACTCCCAAGCTGGCTAATTTGTTTATTAATCGTTTGTGGGGGACTATGTCAAATGCCTTGCTAAAGACTAGGTAGGCCATGTCCACAGCCCCTCCCTGGTCTACTACTTTGGTCACCCAGTCAAAGAAATCAATTAGATTTGTCTGACATGACCTTCCTGCTGTGAATCCATGCTGCCTTGGGTTCTGTGCCTCACTGGCCTCTAGGTACTCAACAATTCTTTCCTTCAGAAGTGATTCCACCATTCTCCCTACCACTGAGGTTAAATTGACAGGTCTGTAGTTTCCTGCCTCTGTCTTGCTCCCATGTATGTGAAGGGGAATCACATCTGCCCTCCTCCAGTCCTCAGCTACCACACCATCCTCCCATGATTTATTGAAAAGGGTAGTCTGTGGTGTTACTAGTTCTTCCCTAAGTTCTTCTAGAATTCTGGGGTGAATCCCATCAGGCCCCTTTGCTTTATCTACCTTCAGTTTTAAGAGTTTTTTCAGAACCCTTTCTTCTGTGAAAGGACTAATATCAACCCCCCTATCCAGAGTGCTTCTATTGACTGGATTAGGTATCTCCCCCTGCTTTTCCATTGTGACTACTGAGCAGAAGTATTCGTTCAGTATCCCTGCTTTTTCCACTGTTGCTCTCTGCCCAACCACCTTCTTCTTTATTCAGCCTCAGTATCCCTGCCTTAGTCTTTCTTTGCTCCCTAATGTACCTATACAAGGTTTTATCCCCCTTCTTAACCAAGTTGGCTATCTTTTCCTCAGGTTGGGCCTTTGCTATTCTGACTGCCTTCTCTGCTTCCTTCTACTTTAACTGGTACAGTTCTCTGTCCTGCTCCTTCTGTGTTTCCTTATACTTCCTGAAGGCTATATTTTTCCCCTTACCTTCCCGGCCACTTCTTTTGAGAACCATAGTGCTTTTTTCTTTCATTTTGATTTGTTTATTTGCTTCACACAAAGGCTTGTTGCCTCTGTGATGGCGGTTTTGATGTTTCCCCATTGTTGCTCCACCCCACCTTCTTGCCTGTTTGCTACTGCTTTTCTGAGGCGCTCTCCCATTTTGACAAAATCAGCCCTCCTGAAGTCCAGTACCTTCACTTTTGTATGACTTGACTCTACAGCTAAGTTTATCGTGAACCACACTGTTTGGTGGTCGCTTGTTCCTAGGTGG
Organism: Neoceratodus forsteri; assembly: GCA_016271365.2. Lineage (NCBI taxonomy): Eukaryota > Metazoa > Chordata > Ceratodontiformes > Ceratodontidae > Neoceratodus > Neoceratodus forsteri. The sequence goes on from CM028131.1 coordinate 841,244,576, forward strand.
CTACCCACTTCAAGACTGGAGATCCTCTTCCCATCCCAATTTAAAAGTACCAGGTCTAAGATTGCTCCCTCCCGAGTGGGTTCCAAAACTAGCTGTCTGAGGCATGCCCCCTGTAGGGCATCGAGAATGGCCCTGCTCTTGGATGTGGCTGCAGCAAAGGTGCTCCAGTTAACATCTGGCATATTCAGGTCCCCCATCAACAATATCTCCCCTCTCTGTGCCATTCCAAGTATGCCTTCTATCATTTCCTTATCCATTTCCTCCTCCTGAGATGGGGGTCTGTATATATGTGCGGACTGTGGTGCCATTTCCAGTCTCCAGGGTGACCCACAGTGCCTCCTCTCCTCCCTGTTTACCCTTTAGTTCTGTTGCTTTGATCCCTTCACTTACATAAAGAGTTACTCCTTCTCCTCCTCTTCTTCTTCCCTCCCTGTCCCTCCTGTAGATTGTGTACCTTGGTATGTTGACATCCCAGTCATGGTTCTCTGTGTATCATGTTTCTGTGACTGCCACGATATCCAGGCATCCCTCTTCCATCAAGGCCACCATTCCGGGGAGCTTTTTACCTAGACTATGGGCATTGGTACACATTACCCTTAATTTTGCTATGACTTTATTTATTTTTGCCACATCCCTGTCCTTACTGCCTTTGTCTTTTTCTCCATTTACCACACCTTTCTCCCTATCAACTGCTTTATCTTGATGTTTACCTCACTGATTACCCTGATGTTTTGGGGGGGCTAGGATTTCCCTTCTCCTTTTCAGTGCCTCCCCCCCTTGGCTAGTTTAAATTCTTGCCAATGAAGCAATTAAACCTATCACCTAGGATCCTGGTTTCCCACCTGGATAGATGCAGACCATCGCACCTGAACAGGCCTGTATCCCTCCAAGTGGAGCCACAATCCCCAATGAAGCCAAATTCCTGAGCTCTGCACCAGTTTTTCAACCAGTCATTGAATCCCATGGTGTGGAATACCCTAGCCTTATCCATCCAATAGACAGGTAGCACTTCCAAGAAAGTTACCATGTGTGCTACTTGTCTAAGGCCCCTCCCCAACTCCACAAACTCCTGTTGCACTGCTCTGATCCCATTCTCAACCAGGTCATTTGTCCCTAGGTGGATAATGACATCCAGCTCGCTCCCCCTTGCAGCTGCTCCCACGATCCTGAGGATTCGTTTCCTGTCCCTCCAAGCCATGGCACTGGGCAGGCACCTTACCTCCCTTTCCCCTCCTTCCCCCAGTTCTACTCTCTAACAATTGAGTCTCCCACCAGGAGTTGTTTCCTTCCCCTGTGGGGTCATGTGCCACCCTTCTGCGGGTCTCCATTGTGGAAGTTCCCAGCATCCTACTTGGTCTCCACTGTGGGTGCCTCCATAGAGGAACCATGCACTGCCAGAGTGGCGAATGATGTGAAGAGGTACAACTGGAGGGATGCGCCTCTGTTCCACAACCCTCACCCTCCCTGAGCCCACCCTGGTCCAACCACTCCTCTTTCTTGGCAGCCTCTGAGGTAGTGGCCTGGCTGGTCCCTGGGTGGGGGAGCAGGTTTCCTGAATCCTTGCCAGGTCAGCATGGAGATGAACAACCTCCTCCCTCAGACCAGAGTTGTACTTGCAAATAGAGCAGCAACGCAGTCTCCAGACTGTCTCCCAGAAGATTGCTGCTCCACAGCCAGTGCATTGCACCAATCCCCACATGTCTGTGTCCCTTTCTGTTTCAGACTCTTTTCTTTCTTTTTTTGTTCTTGCTTTAGTGTGTGCAAGCTTGTGAGTGTCTCTACCCCCTTTTCAGTGTGCTGTGCCTTTAAGGATATGCACAGGTGTACGTTGTTAGCAGTTTTGGAGGAGTGATGTCAGAACCCCTGCTATAAAGGAAGTTATGCGCTTGGGGAGGGTGGGGTGAGGGGCAGGGTGGGTGAGAGTTAACCTATGCCCTCCAGAAACAATCAACTACAACTCTGATCCTCCACCCCAGGAGTGCCTTCCTTCCTTTCAGACAGCTATTTGACAGAGGTTAAGTAACAGGTCTAGTCACAAATGACTGTAAATATCTCTCAGCTACAGTTCCTCCCTGGCAAATTAAAGTTAAACTTAGAAAAGTCAACCCCAAAAACAGAATCAATACTAGTTACTTACACAGGTCCAAAAAGTAATAATTCAATTCAGTGTAGTCTAGAAAATAATCTCCTTGATTTAAGGAAGCTCTGGCTGCTTTCTTTATTTTTTTCTTTTTATTATTTATGTTCTCTTTTCCCACCAGCACTTCCCCATTCTGTGGTGCATGCCCCTGCTCACCCCCCTTCCAGTTCTGTTTTTTCCTTCACCGCTTGCAGTGCTCGCCTGTTCCTTCTCCTGCCTGCCCACCACTTCCTGACTTCCTTCCCCATTCCTGGCCATTCAGTCTCCATGCTGGCTCCCATGCTGCTCCACTTCCTGTGCCATTTTCCCATTTGCAGGTTCCCTCAGTGTGTCTGCCGAGTATTCTCACCTCCTTGCTGGGCGGTCGGCTCTTTTCTGTGTGGCATTTTCATCCTGCCATCTCTGTATTTTCACATGTTCTTGTTCTCTGTCATTTTCACTTTTCTCTGCAGTGTTTTACCCTATCTGCCACCCCTTCTCTGGATCCTTGCTGTCTGCCTGGTTGCTCTGGGTTTCCTTTCTCTGCTGCATCTTCCTTCCAGCCCAGTTCTTCCTACCTTTGGATATCCTTCCCCGGTGTTTCAGCGACTTGAGTCCGCATCTTGAGCACTTACCTGGATTCCTTCCCTTGTACTCGGCTCCTGCTGGGGTTTCCATGCCTGCACTGTGCTCCTTTCTGTGCCTTGTTACTCAGCCTGGATCTGCCCCTTTCCTCATTCTCCCTCTGCTGCTCTTCTGGACACCTTGTTTTGGGGGTCATTGGGCTCATTTTCCTCCCTCCTCCGTACTTCCACAACCCAACTCAATCTGTGACATTAAAAAAAATGAACAATTCATATTTGACTCCTCCTTGCACCCCCCCCCATTATTCCCTCTTGTCCCTTGCTCTCCCATGTTCCTTTTGTACTTTCTGGCTCCTCATGCAGGCCACCATCTCCACCACCAATCCTTTCCATTACACCAGCCCACTGCTACATTTCCCCTCCTTTGGTACCTGCATTTCAATACTGCTTACCACGGTCTGTCAACTATCACAATCAACCTTCCCTAGTGGTACTATCCTCCACTGAAGCTTCTCATGCTTACCTCTTTTGCACCATTCCTGGTCATGGCATTTATATATCCTGCTCAGCATCTTGTTCCTGTAATTACCCCATCTTAACCCTGGTTCTTCGTACCTTTCCAGCATTCAGACTTACTTGCCTCCTCCACCTTTCCTGATATGGTTCCTGTCCACTCTTACCTGTCCTCTGGGTCCCAAGTCCTGGTTTCCTTAGTGCTTCCCAATTACAGTTCCTTCCCATATCTTTTTATATTGTCTACCATTGTCTGTTATTATGTCATTCCCTTGTCTCATCTGTTCCTTATTCCTGGCTCTGCTTGTCCTCCTCCTCCTGTTCCCTACTTATCATTCCTTCATCCTGCTCTTGTCCATTCACTTCCCTTTTCTGCTACAGCAGTTAGCTGCCATTTCCTTGCTCAGCCCATATCAGCAGTCTGACTGCCTCATTCCTAACTCTGCCTACTGAGGCATAGCAGTGCAGGTAGGCTTCCATGTTTACCAGGGATTGAAGCCTGTTTTCTCTACCTCCAGTCTCAACCATTTTGTATCCAGTCAACTTCTGACAGTCTCTGTCCCTAACTCTGCCTTGTATGGCATCAAGTGAAGGTTAGCTCACCCTGACTACCATGGATGGAAGCCTGTGTCTTCAATCTACAGTTTAAACCAACTATGTTCTCTACTTGATACCCAGTTGCTGCATTCCCTACGGGAACGGGACCACCATACCCCATTTGCCTTCAATCTACTGTTTCAGCCAACTGCATTGTATATCTGGTAACTGGCTGTCACATTCCCTTCAGGAACAGGACCTATATACCCTATTTGCCTTCAGTATCTTGCCTCACCTAACTGCATCCTGCACGTCCATGGACTCGATATATGTGGTCTCCTCATGGTCTGGATTTGGACCCCCCCAGCTTGTTCCGTCTCCACCTCCACTCAGTCCAACAGACTATTGGACTTCCTTGCTGCTTGTCTTCTACCTCTTCTTGTGCTCCTGGGCATCATTGTTGTGGCTTGTCTTCTGGCTCATCCTCATCCAATCTTCAGTCCTTTAGCTCCATGCTGCCATCTCCTGCCTCGTTGCTACACCGGATGACTATGTTTCCCTTTTGCCTTCCTCTTGAACACGGCTGTATGCATTCCCTTTGCTTCCTGCTGGCTCTGTGCCATCTGCTCCTCTTTAAGGATGTGTGCCTGACACCTACAACAAATGTTCCCCTGTTGCTCCCTGTTTCCCATCCAGTGGTTTTCCAGCATCTATTCCAGTGCTTCCCTATCTGCAACTCTAATTCACCATCTCCTATGGAAGCGGGTCCCATTTCCTATTGCTGCAGCACCTTGCTACTCACGTTCTGGGTCGCCATCTCCTTTGGAGGTGGGACTGTCACTCCTCACCTTCTCAGCATCTTTTACCTGGATTAGCCTCTTGGTTTGACATGGATCTCCCACCACTGCCTGACTTGGCTTTCTGCATTCTATTCTGGTATGCTGTGGTGCTTACGCCAGCCCTGTGCCTTCTTCGCTCCTGCCGGAGTCTGTACTGCTCAACCTCAGCCATCTTCTTATCCTGCTCTGTCCTTCAGTCAGTAGACTTCTGCTTGGACTTTTCCTTCCATCCCCAGACTGCTGCCTTCCTCCTTGCTGCCCTGGCTGCTTGAGACTCCTGCACATTTTCTGTGTCTCTTTTTGGTCATTTCTCCAACTATCGACATCCAGCATCCCTGCCTGATCAACTACTCCTACCCATTCATCCATCTCATACTCCTACTTCGGCCATCATAGCAGCTCCCTTCCAATGCTCTATGGAGTACCTGTTCTCTCACCTAAAAAAACCTTATTCTAGCAGCATACCTTGCAGAACATGTCCTATGGATGCTTACGTCACCATAAAATCATCAGTATCTTCCAATAACCTCCCCAGGACCCCTTTCTGGCATCCCATTCTACTGAACTATAGAAGATCTCATCTCTCAACCATCTCTGCAGGATGATTCCTTATGTATTCTTAATTCAAGCAGTATGGGCATCCCTACCTCCCATGTCTTCCTAGGATCCAGAGATTTAGTGGCTCCTCCTTCACTCCTATCTTCTTACCTGGAAACATGACCCTAACTCCTTCCAAGATGTACCAACTCCATAGTAACCATTATTGTTAAGGATAATGGGAACTGCAAGATGCCTCATAGCAGTACTGACATCATCCATTTTACCTTCTCCTCATAGTCTTCTTCCACAAGTGCTGACTTAGTTTGATCACATTACTCAACTTGTACTCCTTAATAGCCATTAGATGTTCCTAAGACCTTCTCCAGCTACTATCCCAGAACATGTATCATTGTATATCTGCTGCCTAGCTGCCTTGCTAAAGTTACTCTATCAGAGACACCATTTCCTGGTCCTTGGACTTCACCATAATTCATACCATTATCTACATCTCTTCATCATGCTACCCTAAAACATGCCAGCTACCCATTCAGTGGTCCTTCTAACTCATCCTTCAGGATTTACCTCTCATACTCCCTCCAGCGAATACCATCACTGAGAACAGGCTTCCATTGATTCCTCAATATGCTCATCCACAACTGACCTGGCTGTCTCACTATCCCAGTCATGCCCCACAACAGTCTTATATCTGACTAAGTATGCTAGGTACCCATGGCATTCTGCACTGCTCTCAACTTCCCTTTGCTGCATCAGTCTATAGATTTATTCAAAGACCCATTCTCAGGCTCTGCTCAGCATTCCAACATGGAATGCTCCAGCACTGCAAATCCTCCATGGCCACTTAAGCTCCTGCCATGGGCAATTAAGCCACAGCAATGCCCATATCCACCAATTCCCACCAGCAGTCCTTCCTGAATATGAGCCTAAGCAAATCTCATTATAGCAATAATAACTCTAGTCAACCCTCAAATTCATTTTACTGAACTTTCCAATTGTTCCCATCGATATCCAGTTACCATCTCTACAGCATATACCACCATTCCTTCATTGATCTAAAATCTTCCACATTACCTCTTCTACCAGCTGCCTAAAGCTTCTGTCCAAATCCTTGATTATCTCCATAGATGCCTATTTAGTGACATATCACACATTGCTGAACTCCAAGCCTTGAGACCTTAATCTGGATGTCAAACCCTCTACAAAATCTGATAGATTACTTTAAGAATTTCATAACCCATCATACTTCCCACAGTTCAAAGTCTGGCAGCTCATTTAATCAACTCATGCTCCTCATGCTAGCACTGACTCTGTAACCCCATTGAATATCAGCCAATATCACATTGGAATCATTGACTACATTCACCCCTTTTCAGCTGGATTTAATCCATATTCAGGATCTGGACACTCATTCAGAATGGTCTTGCCTCTTCAGCCTCAGAAATGACTTTCCAAAATGCATCATCCAACAGACTGAAGATGGAACATCATATCTACAAACAGTTCACCTTGCTCAGAAATTAGAATATAGTTGTAGGAACCTAGGATCATCACCTCTTTAGTTTGCCCTGAGGACAGGTGGGTCAGTAGCCATGGGTCCTCAGAGATTTCCTCCACCTGGGAGGTTTCCTCTCCTGTGTGCTACTTGTCATACTCTGTGAGTTGGAGGAGGCAATCTTTTGGGGTTTTCTGTTCCCTACTCACTACCCGACTTCCCCAGCAAGGGTGGAAATAGAGAAAAGCCAAAAAGTAAACTACAGTTACATAAGCACTACTAACCCCATACTCTATTCACCCAAACATTGAATGGGACGGCTAAAGCCTGAGATTCAGTATGGGGGAATAGCTCCTCCCACATCCCCAATAAAGGCCAGCCTCCCATGGCAGTTCCCCATTTAGTGCATTGCAAAACACCCACCATCCACCCCTGCCTCCTCCTTCTCTGGCACTCTGCTCACCCTTGATGCTGAGCTTTCTATTCCCTACACACTACCCGTCTTCCCCACCAAGGGTAGGAATAGAGAAAGTCAAAAAGTAAACTACAGTTACATAAGCACCATTAAACCATACTTTGTTCACCCAAACATTGAAGTTTATTCCATGGGCTTTGTTTGGTCGGTACTGAAATCAGATCCATATCAGAAAAGTTAGTATTGGCTTTTCTGACTGCATTTTTGTTTTGTTTTCTCATCCTTGTAGCTGGGTTCAGTAACAGGGACCAGGAGGACTGTCTCTGTGTCTGTTGATTCTCTTCCACCCTGCTTCCACTGTCACAAAGCTACACTGTGATTTTTGGTGAAGCTACAGGTTTTTTCTGTCAGCAAAGTCTCGCCTAACTGTTTTGACTGCATTTATTTGGGACCTGCTGCTGGGCTCAGTAAGAGAGAAAGCTGTTTACTGACTACTCTCACCCCTACTGCTTTCACTTCCACACAGCTCTGGAGTTATTTTTTTGTGAATTAAATTTTATTGTGGAGGAGATTTTTTGCTGTCATCTGGTTCCAGACATAGTTTGGTGTACAACTGAGAGGGTGTTATCTGGTTTCCCCCTCCTGCAGCCCACCACAGATGTCTTGATTATGCATACATAGTATATATATTTTTTTATGGAAAAAAATTGAGGGGAACTCAAGGCACATACAGGAGACAGTAGCATGTATTTGATGACATAATAGAACACAACAGAATGTGGTGCAGTGCAGTGCAGTGGATGTGGAGCAGCAGTCTTCAGAAGAACATTCTGGGAGCTGCCATTCTGTCCCATTTGCAGGCACTTCTCTGGACTGTGGGCAGAGGTGACCAGGCTCCAGGCCAAGCTGGTGGGAGTGCTGGGAACCTTCACCCTCACCCAGAGGCCACTGTGTCCCCAGACAATGCCACAACAGGTACCCAGGCAGAGATCTGGATGGACTAAGATTGGTTCAGTGAGGGTTAAGGAGGGGGGATAGATGCATATCCCCCATCCTGTCCAAGTTAAGAACAAGTATGCTGTTCTTGAGGACCAGGAGTGCTCCACATGGGAGCCTGAAGTTGTGATCAGGGAGGATGTGCAGGTCAGTGGGGAGGAAATTATATGGATGGAACCCAGAGAACCCCAGGTCACCAGGGAGGAGGGTGCATGGATGGAACCCAGAGAACCCAAGAGGAGAAAGAAAACTTATCCTTGTGGGGAACTGAATTGTTTGGCACATGGATCTAGGCATGGACAGCAGGATGGAGAGGGAGGTTAAGTTTTTCCCAGGAGGCACAGCTCGGGGGGGAGCAGATCCACAGACTTACTATGGCAGTGGCAAAAAGGGTAGGGCTAGATGTCATTGTCCACCTGTGGAGAAATGACCTAGTAAGAGAGGGAGCTAGTATGGAGTCAGTACAGGAGGAGTTCAGGGAGATGGGTAGATGACTTCAGGAGGTGGTGAACTCTGTAACATTTTCAAAGACCTACCAGTCCATGGAAAGGGGGAGGCAAGAAATCAATGTATCAGGAGCTTCAACAATTGGTTGGTGGGCAGGTGCAGGGAAAGTGGCTTTGGCTACATTGGAGACTGGGGAACAACTTGGACTGACACATGCCTGTACAAGCATGATGGCCTGCATCCATCCAGTGAATGAACTACAGTCCTCAATGAACTGTTTAAATGCTTCCTTAGAGAACATTTGAACTAGCCATGGGGGGCTAGCCATGGAAGGGCTATAAGATATAGGGATACTCAGGCAGCCCACTCCTACAGGTAACAAGAGATAGTGTAGAGGACCAGGCAATCCACCTAATATATTGGTAATGGACACAGAAGGAATAGGTAATCAGCACCATACCTCTCAACTGTCCCTAATTCTCAGAGACGTCCCTGATTTTGCCTCAAAACTTTCCTCTGTCCCTTGTAAAATTTGTGTTTTTGTGACAGAACAATGGGGATTGTAAACACAAAATAATGTCAGACATTAAAGTTACAGCCTTGTTCTTCTTCAGAAATTAATTATCTTATTCTATAAGCTTTCTGAGTGAATAGCACTGATTTTTAAGATGTGTCCCTGATTTTGGATCTTTATTCCTGATTTTTTTAAGCTTTGTCCCTGAATTATGAAGAAAGAGGTTGAGAGGTATAATCAGCATGTCAATGACACCAAAGCTGAAGAAAACAGACAAGAGGACAAACACATGAGCAGGGAAGGGGGAAGTAGTACATGGAAGGTCATGCACACAAATGCCTGCAGTATGAGTAACAAAGTCCCAGAACTAGTAGTTGTAATGAAGGAGGAGGATCTGGACATAGTGGAAATAACCAAAATATGGTTCACTGGCAACCACAGGTGGGAGATAAACGTACCAGATTGTGCTCTGTTCAGAATGGACAGAATAGGCAAGAAGGAGGGGATGGCCCTTTACATCAAAGACAGCATCAAAGCATATGTAATACAGGGCAAACATGAGGAGGTAGAGGATCTACAGGTCACCCTTGAGACAGAAAAGGGAACTGCAACTTGACAGGGGTGGTCTACAGACCCCTGCTTGGGGGGGAGGTTAACAAAATACTGTATTACTGGATAATATACATGATATGACAGCAAAAGGTGGGGTTCTGCTGATGGGAGACTTTAGCATGCCAGATGTGGAATGTTCCATCCCAGCATGGGCCTCAGCCAGGACCTGAGACATCGTGGGCTCACTACAGGGGGTGGGCCTCAGACAACTAATGTAGGAACCCACCAGAGACAGGGCAAACCTAGATCTGGTGCTGACCAATGGACACAGAATTGCAGATCTCCAAGTGGAGGGGAACTTGGGGCCCAGTGACCACTATATGGTACAGTTTAAATTCAACACAGGGATACAGTCTAGCCATACAAAGGCAAAGATATTAGATTTCAGTAAGGCTAGCTTCTGCAGGATGGGAAAAAAGTGTTAAAGAAACCCTGGATCAGAGAAAGACAGGAGGGGGAGTTGAGGAGCAATGGGCACATATTAAAGAGACCATTATAGGGATCACAGAACAATGTGTTAAGGTGAGAAGCAAAGGGAAGAGAAGGAGGAAGCCACTTTGGTTCTCCAAGGCTGTAGCAAAAAAGGTAAGAGCCAAAAGGGTGGCCTTCAGAAAATATAAGGCGACGCAAAGGGATGAAGATAGGGAGGAGTACAAGAATTGTCTACGAGAGGCAGGAAAAGCTGTAAGGAGTGAAAAGGCACAAACTGAGGAAAGATTAGCTCAGTCCATTAAGAAATGGGATAAGACATACTACAGGTACATTAGTGAGGGATGAAAGTGAAGGGGGGGAATCAACAAACTCAGAGGGGACAAGGGAGAGACCATAGAGGGAGATCAAGACACAGTGACAATTCTAAACAAATATTTCTGCTCAGTCTTCACAGTGGAAGGAGAGGGACAGGGACCATGGTTAGACAGCATGGGTATGGGGAGGGAAATGGACACCAATCCTTTTACATAGGAGAGGGTACTAAAACAGCTTGCAAAGCTAAAAGTGGACAACGCTATGGGACAGGATGGCATACATCCCAGGATTCAGAAAGAACTAAGCAGGGAGCTGGCAGCCCCACTGGTGGTCCTGTTCACTGAGTCCCTAAATACTTGCATAGTCCCTAAGGACTGGAGAAGGGCACATGTGGTCCCTCTTCACAACAGTGGCAGAAAAGAGGAGGCAGGGAACTACAAGCAAGTAAGTCTCACATCAGTGGTGTGTAAGATCATGGAGACACTCCTTAAGGAACAAATTGTGGAACACCTGGAATCCATAGGGGCACAGGATCTGAGGCAACATGGATTCACTGCAGGAATGTCCTGTCAAACAAATCTAATTTGTTTCTTTGACTGGGTGACAAAGGTAGTGGACTAAGGGGGAGCTGCAGATGTTGCTGACTACCTAGATTTCAGTAAAGCCTTCTATACAATTCCACATAGAAGGTTGGTCAACAAGCTGAATAGTATTGGGTTGGATCACAAGGTGGTGAACTGGTTTAGTAAACTGGATGAGGGATAGAAAGAAGAGGATAGTAGTAAATGGAATCCAGTCACAGGAAATGGGGGTGAACAGTGGAGTTCCCCAAGGTTCATTTCTGGGGCTAGTCCTCTTCAATGTCTTAATCAGTGACATATCAGAAGGGCTGGAGGGGAAGGTTTGCCTTTTTGTAGATGACACCAAGATCTGCAACAGAGTTGATATGCCAGTGGGCATAGCAAAAATAAGAAAAGACCTAGAGAAGCTGAAAAGATGGTCTGAGATATGGCAACTGAGGGTTAATGTGAAGAAGTGCAAGATCATGCATGTGGGGGTAGAAACCTGGGAGAGAGCTGCAAGCTGGGGGGAGAGCCGCTGTCAGTCACCAAAGAGGAAAGAGATCTAGGGGTCATTATCACAGATGACCTGAAGGCCACCAAGCATTCAGTAAAGGCACTGGTAAAGGCCAGTGGAATGCTGAGCTGTGTAGGAAGGGGTATCATATGCTGAAGGAGGAAGGTACTGGTTCCACTGTTCAATATGCTGGTGAGGCCTCATCTGGAGTAATGCATGCAGTTCTGGAGGCCACACCTTCATAAGGACATTGACAGGATGCAGAGGAGGGCAACTAAGATGGTGCAGGGGTTACAGCATAAGACATATGAAGATAGGTTAAAGGACCTGATTATGTATATGCTGGAACAGTGGAGGGAATGGGGGACATGATTGAAATGTTCAAGTACCTCAAGGGTATAAATAAGGTGAAAGGGGAAAACATCTTCCATTATAAAAAGAGTACTAGAACAAGAGGACATGACATGAAATTGGAGGGGGGTCGTATAAGGGGAAATGTGAGGAAGTTCTTTTCCATTGAAAGGGCGGTGGATGCATGGAATGGCTTGCTCCAGGAGGTGGTGGGAGCAAGCACTGTGGCAGGATTCAAACATGCATAGGATAGAAATAAGGGGCCATAGTAATGAGAAGGAATAGCTTTAACAGGTGACCAACTATTGGCAGTGGCCGCCATTAGAGGTAGGGAAAATGGGCAAACTGGATGGACCTGGCGGTCCTTTTCTGCCAAAAACTTCTATGTTTCTATGTTGCACCCAGTGGAGCACAACTGTGTGCATGCATTTTTGTTTCAAAAACTGCCACAGATGTTTTCAGTGGTTCCGACTTGGCTCATTGAATTGTTCCTGTTCATTGTCTGGTTCTGGGCTCAGTTCCCTGTACCACTCAGGAGGGAGCTGACTGATGCTTCCCTTCCACAGCTCATCACCACACATGTACCTCACCTCTGCAAACATAATAAATGTTTTTGTGAGTTTGTATCCTGCTTGTGCATGGCTGTGTGCACAAGGTTTTAGTCTAACAAACTGCTGCAGTTTTTTTCAGTAGATCAGTCTTGACTCATTGAATCATATATAAATTTGTGTAATATCACTGTTACCCAGTTCAGCGCTGGGATCTGTGTCAAATGAGGAGGTTGTCGGCTGACTCCCCCTGCCATAGCAGTGATGTTAGTGACATTAAAAAATAGTGTTTATTTTGCCTTGAGTGGGGGGAGAGTTGTTCTGTTCTATTTCTTGCATAAGTATTGAACAACACAGTCACACACATTTTTTCTAGGTTACTACCTGTTCTACTAACTGTAGTCAGTTAGCTTTGCTGCTAACTTACAGCAACTGGTTGTAGTATAGTATTTCTATATAGCTTTAGCTGAGGTAATAGCTATATCAATTCATGTCTGGAGATCATCCAGCCTGCAAGTGTGTGTAGTCCAGTTCCAGCACATTTCCTGGCTCACCAACCTCAGGTGGTATAGGAGATGGTGATAGACACTCCAGGTATATAGGCATGCCAAGCTTGTTTTCCCTCCCAGCAAGCCAGGTTCTAATAATGGTAACAGTGTGAGTGGGGGAAGCAGCATAACCAAAGCTACTAGTACTACTACTGCTGGGTCCATCACCATCACCACAACCACAAGTACCATGCCAGTGATGCAGTGCTTTTTAGCACCAATTTATTTAAGTGCTTTTAGTTTAGTCTAAAATGTTTCCTGGCCAAATAGTAGCTAGCGAGCAAATAATACATGGGACCCAAATACCTTCCATTACATTACTGACAGCTCTGTGTTGCATGTCGAGGTGTCTGTAAGGTGATTCTGGAACACTGAGCTCTTGAAAGATGGTTTAATGTTGTTGATCAACTGATTGTAAAAGTATTCTTAAAAAAATACAGCTTTCCTGGCCAGATTCCAAAACCAATAACTATGACAACCTGTGGGACACGTCAAATGCCTTGCGTTACATCACTGACAGCTCTGAGTCAGTCCTTGAGGTATCACTGAGGTATTTATGGAACATTAAGTTCCAAGAGGGTTTAATGCTGCAGTTCAATTGCTTTTATAACTATTCTTTAAAAAAAAGCTCCTTTCCAGGCAAAACACCTAATAACAAACAACGAATAATGAAAATCTAAATACCTTGGACCCAAGTTATGAAATTGGGACCAAATATTTCGGAAAAGGTGTTCACACAGCCCTTGTCTGTCTTTCTCCCAAAACGCATACATTGTAACCTTCTTTTACCTAAATGTTGGGCATTGCCCCTCAAAATGTGGGACAAAGAGCCAAAATGTGGGGCATATCATCCTGTCATAGAAACAGGCTCTCAGAACACACTGGAAATTAAAAGATTCAGGTATATGCAATTTGTAACTAATTAAGCAGTTTAGATTACTGGTAATATTAATTTATGATTTAAACATTTTAGTGTATAAAGTGGGGCATCTCCTTCTCTATGTGGGATGGAGGACACCTGAAAGATATGATCAAGGATGTCCTTCTAATGTGGTGCTGTTGAGAGGTACTTATGCCAACTATTTCAGATATATTTACTTAATATACACATCATTTGCCTAACTCATTTAAGTGATGCATCATATGGAATCAACACTCCAGAATTACATCAGTGATGATAAATTTTCCCTGACAAATTTACCTCACTTTCTAACCTCCAGATAAACATTTCTTTGAAGATTAGATATGTCACAATGACACCTAAGAACCAATCAGAAAGCAACGTTAATAATGCTGATGTCACCACAATAGCTATGTGCTGCTCTGAAGCCGCCTTCTGAATTTAAAGAGAAGTAATTTAATCTATACACAAACGGCTGGCTTTAAAGGTATAATTTAGAAACTGATGTGTAAATTGAAACAAATAGCTTGATAAAATATTTATGTTATTCCCATTTGTGAGGAGGAAGGACTTTCATAACACACTTGTGGCTCTGCAACTCATGAGTTATAGTCCTGCCCCCCTCACTCGTGAAGATGGGAGAGGTGATCACTAGTGACCTGAAGCACTCTGTGCAGTGCAAGAAAGCAGTAGCAAAGGCAAACAAGATGCTGTGATGCATATCTAAGGGGGTCAGTAGTAGGAGAGAGGAAATTATACTTCCCTTATAAAGGTCCCTGGTAAGGCGTCATCCAGAGTATGGAGTTCAATACTGGTGCCCACACCTCAAAAAGGACATTAACCTGCTGGAGAAGGTCCAGAGAAAGGCTACAAAGATGACAGCTGGTCAGCAGGGTAAGGCATATGACAGGTTGAGGGCACTGAACAAGTACTCCCTGGAAGACAGGAGAGAGGGGGGGGACATAATTGGGACCTTCAAGTACTTGAAAGGGATAAATAAGGTGGATAAGGAGATTCTCTTTAAGCTGAGTGGCAACCATAACATGAGGGGGCACAGTCTTAAGCCGAAGGGTGGGAGGTTTAGGAGGGAGGTCAGGAAGCACTTCTTCACAGAGAGAGTGGTGGACACTTGGAATGTGCAGCTGGAAGAGGTCATCTTGTTGAAAAAGTGGGCAGCTTTAAGAGACGCTGGGATAGGCATTGGGGGAAGGTAAGGATCATGGGGAGGGAGGATGGGAGAAGTGGGGAGGGAGGACAGGGACAGTAGCTCAAGCTGTGGACCCTGCAGACTAGATAGACCAAATGGCCTTCTTCTGCTGGCTTCTTCGTATGTTCATATATTTTTTCAGTCAGGCCACTGTGTTTCCCCTATATATCCTAGCAATAAAAGAAACTCAGCTTACCCTCTCTTTTTGATCCAGCAATCTTTCATGGTTGAAGGAATGGTGCAGAGAGGAGGAGTATGGCTACACTGGAGACTGGAACTCCGCTGGAATGATCAGAGCTTATACAAGGGGGATTGCCTGCATCCATCCAGGAAGGGAGCAGCAGCCCTGAGTGCATGGTTTAAGTGTTACTTTGATGGTCATTTAAACTAGCCAATGGAAATGGCAGAAGGCAAAGGAGTGGCAGAAACCACCCCCCCCAGGCTGTGATTAAGGGTAGATAATTTCTGGGGGAAATGATTCCCAACAAAATGAAGGACAACCAAGGGTGCAAGGGATCAGCATGGGAGGAAGGGAGAAGAGAAGCAGGGAGTATACAAAGGAGAAGAAGGGGACGTCAGTGTCAGTGGCTCAGTAGGTAGCACACTCACCTCTGAGGCCGGGAGATCAGAGGGCTGTGGGTTCAGTTCCCACATCTGGCACTTGGGTTAATACCCCAATACTGACACTGTAGTGCAGCATGAGAGGGGTGCTGCACTTTTGAGGTGCCATCTTTCAGATGAAACATTAAACCGAGGTCCCATCTGCCTGGATTGGTGGTAGTTCAGGTGGATGTTAAAGATCCCATGGCACTTATCGGAAAGAGTAGGGGAATTTTATTGAGAAGAAATGGACTTCATTACAAAATGCAGACAGAAAAAGAATAACAAGTACAATACAAAAGCAGAAAAAACAGAAAAAAAAAACAAAACAAAGAACAGAACAACAAATCATTTCATCTTCCACAAGTCGCAGTTAGACCATAAAGAATGAAACTGCAGTCTGGAATAGTTTGAAAAGTCAGACTTTTGCACTGCAAGTACTGCATTCCCAACATTCTGTACAATTTCTGAGAGAGGGATCCACTTTTGATGCAGAACCAACATGCATCTAGCCTGCCATAAAAAATATCGCATCAATACAAGAACAACATATACAGTTTCAGCACGAGATCTGTTGTTTAAGGCAAAATGGGTCCCAAACATAATTTCTGCATACGTTAAGTGAGAAAAGAGAGGTTCAGCCCAAGCAACAGCAATAGTGTTCCAAAAATCAAGTGCAAAGCGACACTCAAGAAATAAATGCTGTTGAGTTTCAATAATAGAAGAACACGACTCCCTAGGGCCATACCTATCATGCAACATTTTGTGTTTATGATTTCTCTTAACACTGAGTCTGCCATAATTACTAAGCCATACCATGTCCCACACATAAGGTGGTATCCTAGAATTCAAAAGTTGTTTCATAATCCATGCTTATCTATCAGGAGGACAGAAGGGAAATTCGACAGGATCCTGAGCGCCCTGCCTCCAAATCCCTTCATATATTTATTTATTTAGCTTTTGTTAACCAGGTAAGTACACTAGACAAACACATGCCTATTTTAAGGTATGACCCGGGAGAGTACAGGAAATCAAAGAACATACAGAGTACAATTTGAAGCAAATAGGTCAGATACACAGGTGTCAGGAGAAGCATAACATACATAGTAAGATATCTTAGATAAAGCCTTCCTGCTTTGTATACAAAAATTATGAGGCATGAAACCCCAAGCCATAGACAATTTCACAGCCTCCAACCCATAGGCCAGGAGACCTGGAACTCTAGTTAACCACCCCTTCTTTTGTTGTTCCCAAGGGGTAAGACAAGGCAGAAGCCAGGAACAAAGAAAAGGCTTCCAACCCTTATCACCAGGTTTTAAAGCCCAACCAAAAATATAATTCAAGAATATACTATAAAAGAAAGCCACAGGATTTAACATCCCTACCCATCCCTCACCAAGAGGTCTATAGGTTAAATCTCTTTTAATAGGATTCAACCGAGATCCCCAAAAGCCCTGAAATAAAACACTATACAATTTGGTAAATTATTTCATGGGCTGGGGAAAAACATAACTGAGGTACAAAAAAATAGGGACCATCAAGGATTTAAGCAAATAAACCCGTTTCTTCTTACCGATCTGATGTTGTCTCCATCCAGCTGTGAGCCTATCAGCCCTCCCCAAAGCAGTGTTCCAATTCAGAAACTGCATAACGCCTGATCCAAACCAGAGACCAAGAATTGTAATGGGTTCCAGAGAAGGCTTGATTCTGGCAAAGGACCCTGACTCAGGTACAGTAGGATTCCCTAAGGGAAGCCCGGAGCTTTTCTCAAAATTAATTTGAGAACCTGCCACTAAAGAATACTGGCACAGAACATCAGCCAAGGCCTGCTCATCTGAGTTGGCTGCTACAGTCAGGACCAAATCATCCGCATAAGCCAAGATTTTAACGGGAGCAGGGTTATAAGACCCTTGCAAGCCAAGTACCCCAGGGCATTGGAGGACAGCCCTAATTAAAATGTCAATTCAAAAGTGTACAAAGGGCTCAAAGGGTAGCCCTTGTGCCCCTCATTTAACCAGAACCCGATTCCCCAACCAACCATTAACACTGAGAAGAATAACGGCCTCATGATAAAGGGCTCTAATCCACCCTATGAATTCAGTGGGAATCCAAAAACTGCCAAACAGAAAACAAAAACTTGTGGGAAACCCTATCAAAAACTTTCTCCTGGTCAATCCCAAGCACCCATCCCTTAATGCGGTTCTGGTCCCCCAAGGAAAATAATTCCCTCAATAAAATAAGATTATCAGTTTGGCATCTACCTGGGATGCCACATGTCTATGGTGGACTAATAAGTCTAGCTGCCCGAATAAGTCTGGCTAACAAAATTTTAGCAAGAATCCTGCTATCCACATTGAGGAGACTCAAAGGTCTCCAGTTTTAATTTCTGATACTGAACCTTTTTTATGGATTAAAACTAAAATGGCCTCCTTCATGGACTTCGAAAATTTAGCTTTGGACAACATCTCATTAAACAAAATAGTTAAAGTAGGGACCAATTCTTTTTAAAAAGTAGAATAAAAACTTGCTGTGAGCCCATCAGAGCCAGGAGCAGAATTCATCTTTAAACCAACAATGGCATGCACCACCTCCTCCTCAGAGATGTCCATGGTCAGCAAATCACATTCCTCAGGACTGAGGTGGGGCAAGGTCAAAGATGATAAAAAATCATCAGCATCTTCACAGGGTGATTCGGTCCCAAACAGGTCCAAAACATATTGCTCAACTACCTGAACAAGCAATTCAGGGGAGCTAACCAGATCCCCTGTGGAAGATAACAACTGATAAATAACCCTGGATTCAACCCTGCCTTGACATTCTTTAAAAGGATCTAAGCCACCCTTGGGTAACTTAGTCCCAAACCTTGCTTCTTCCCCTAAGGATTTGGCTCTATCATACTGCAAATCCCACATCTGACGACTAAGGACCGAAATTTGTGTGCTATAATCATGGGTAGAGCTATCAGAAAGAGAAATTAAAGTCTCTAATTGCTGACATAATGCCAAGTACTGCTTATAGCAACTGGCATGATCATCAGCAGTTTTTTGTTGTAGAACCTGTCGCCATCTTACCTTAGTATCCTCCCACCACTCCATAATATCCTCATAGAGATCGGCAACAGACAATCGTGCCGCCCACTCTCGCCTCCACAATTTTTGGACTTTAGGGTCCTGAAGTATGGAATCATTAAGTCTCCACCTATTCTTTTTGCAATGGGGAACATTAGACCAAGGGATCGTAACCCGGAGGGTAGCGTGATCTGAAAACTCACTCCCAATAGTCCGACAGTCAGAGATTGTAAGAGTATGAGAAAGAAAGATAAAATCTATTCTAGTTCTACAGTCACCCCTAAAATAAGTAAACCCACCTCTAGGATGCTGAACCCTATAGGTGTCCTGAAGCTTAGCAGTTGAGATAATATTTTTAAGGGTCATGGTATCGCAGAAAAGCTTAGAGGTATGAAGCCCCCTATCTGCCTGATGTAATCCACAATTAAAATCCCCAGCCCAAATAACTAGTCTAGAAGTATACGCTTTGGTCTGAGACGCATATAAGGCAATTAACCTAAATCTTTCAGTATGAAAAGAGATATCTAGCAGTAATGCCCTCCCGGGATGAATATCCACAAGTCTGGACACTTTAAGAGCAGAATTGGAAAACAAAATACCTACCCCGTCACATTTATCCACCCCAGAGGACCAAATGGAAGGGCCATGGGACCAAGCCCTAGAGGCTTGCTGAAGTTCTTTATTAGTTTTTAACCGAGTATCAACTAAACAGGTAATATCACAATGCATATCCTGTAAAGAAAGCATGACACCCCCAAGCTTCCTGTCTCCCTTAATACTATTGACATTAAAAGAGAGTATTAACAAAGAATCCATAGGGAAAAGTTAAGGTGATTTACTCTGTCGACACTGTCTAGTTCTTTTGGCAATTGGGTCTGTGTCACCAACCCCCTCCGTGTTTGTGTTGGAAACAATAGAGGAAGTATTCGTATTCTCATCTGCAGAATCCTTATCCGTAACATCAGAAGCCGAAACAGCAAATTTATTGCCAGATGTCCAAGTCCTAGCTCCAGAGGCCTTACCTCGGCCAGAAACAGCCAGACCCTTCCTATTCCTTTTCTGCTGTACAGTGATAAAGGTAGACGGCTCCAGATCAGACTCAGTCTGGGGCAGAGGCGGAGGCATTACCTCAAGGTCTTTAGAGACAGAAGCACTCTGAATAGGGCCCTCAGCCTCCCCAGTATCTACCTGCTCCTGCATATGAACCACATCCCTTCAGGATAAATCAGATTCCCCTATATCCCCTACATCCCCGTCCCCGGGGCTGTAGTTTGTTGGGGAGGGGACAAAGCCACCAAACCAACCCGTAAATGATGCTCTGCAATCCTCTTAACCTGCTGTTGCTGAGCAAGGTTAATGAGGCCTTCATGATAGGGGCAATCATCCGACTATGCAGGGCCTGGCGGCATCGACTATAGCATGACCAGTGTGTTCACATAAGTTCCACTCTGAAAAGATTTGAACAGGAACTAGAATTATGGCCAAACTCCAAACAGTGGCTACATTTAACAGTATCACAAGCTGAGCTTAAGTGGGCCGAGAACCACACTTAAAGCAAGATCTAGGCTGTCCAGCATAAAAAATCAGCCCCTTATCCTTCCCAAGGTAAAACAAAGAGCTAGGCAAGTGACTGGGGCCTGAATTCGTAGAATGTAACTTTACCCGAACCCTCCACCCTCCATCCCAAATTTGTTCACTATCCAGCATAGGAGTGGGCCTATTCAAAACCTCACAGCGTTGTTTTAACCAAAACAGGATATCTTCAATGTTCACCCCTCCATTTTTAAACATGATGGTGATATGTTTGACCGTGGGTTTAGTCAAAGGAAGAACATGAAAGGGGGACCAGGCATGTACATTTTTGCATGTAGCATATTGAGCCCAAAAACGATCTAAACTGGACATATTTTTAAAGCTAACATCATAGTTATTGTTCCCCAAACTAACCAATGCAAAAATTTCGGAGGAGAAAAAACACATAGAACCCTTAAGCAAGGTTTTTGCAATATAGATCCTGTCCGGGGTTTTCTAGCCCCCCCCCCTTTATATAAGAAACACACAGCATTGCGTCTAGGGGCAGGCTCACCCTTATTTTTATTTTGGATTTTTTTTTATTTAGTTGTTTAACCAGGTATAGCACATTAAGCTGAAAGCTTTTTTACAGGAGTGACCTGGGAGCACAAGGAGGTTAAGTGACTTGCTCAGGGTCACACGCAGCATGCAAGTGAAAGCTGTGGGATTCAAACCCAGGTCTGGTCTGCTGGATGTCACCAGATTTGCAGCTCAGAGCCTTAGATGACTGTGCCATGCTGCCTCCCTAAATAAATCAGTGAGCTTAAAGCCCACAGGCTTACCATAAACAGTACCAGCATCTTGTAACAACGCAGGGTCAGGACACAAGCGAACTGGAATCTCTGGAGTATTGTCCACGGCAACTGCCTGAGCTGGCAAGGCCAAGCTAGAAGCAGGACATGTCGGGCTAGGGGAAGGCATACCTACAGCAGATACACTAAGAACAGGTACAGAAATACCCCCATTAACAGTACAAGAAGCAACATTAGAGTTCATAACACAAGTAGTAGAAAGATTACCCTGGGGCAAGTTGGAGCTCATGATGGTAGAAGGTGTGGTAGCCACCGGTGCTGCTACATTCTTCAACATGGTGATATAGGAGGGATCCTGTGAATCAGGCAACCAAGAACCACTGTCCAACTGTTCCTAACCAGCTTTTTTCAGAGCCAGTTCGGGAGACCAAGCCAACCCATCCCGTAAAACAGCAGATTGCAAAGCATGATGCTCGTTAGGCAAAGTAGAAGAAGGAACTCCCGGTAATTTACTCCAACCAGGCCTCTGTGTACGAGAGGCAAAAGAAAACACAGGACCGCCCATGGAGTCTCCCGACGCCGAAACTGTAGACTGTAGGGGAGCTACCTGGGTGCCGTCAAGATGCTGGTTTTCAGAAGGTAAATGAGTCTGGAGGGGCTGTAGGCATTCGGGAGCAGAACTCAGCAAACTGCCAGCCCCAGAAGCAGGAGGTAACACTTCTGTGGACAGCGGAATGACAGTATTCAGTGGTGCATCAGAACAGACTGGTCCAACTGCAGTAATAGTCCGACTGGAAACAGCAGGAAGGGAAACTGGGGCAGGAGACTCAGTATCCACAGAAAAAGAAGAAAGTTCCTGATCAAGTAAATGCATTTGTAATAACAATTGAGATCTCACTGCAAGTAAACAAGCTTTATCACCACCAGAAGGGAGCACAGAACGGTGCACAGGACTAGATGTCACGGAAGGAAGCGTAGCATCAATAATACTTAGCTCAACAAGATCAGCCACCATACTAGCTTCCTCAATGGCCTCTTGCGCTGACAGCACAGTAGAGGAGGCCCACTCTCCCGTACCTTCTGCATCCATCTTCTCCGATGTCTCACTCAGACTGGCCATCGCAACACTGACGGCCAAGGGTCCCCCTATTGGCAAGAGTAGCGGAATTTCCCCGGTGTCCTGGCCAAATTTCCCTCATTCACAAAAAAAATGCCACCAACAGCTTCATCTGGTTCAATTTCAGTTGCTTACCATCTGTATCCCCTTCCCCTCTCCCCCGGTTGCCCCGAAAAAGGGACTTCTAGACCCAGTGGGTTTACCGGGTCAACAAAATTCAACAAAACAAACAAAACAAAACAAAACAACTAGACAACATGAGAAGGGACAAGAGTAGGTCTAACAAACTCTGGACAGCCATGTGTGACAGTGCTAGAAGTCTTTGAAATAAAATACCAGACCTGGAAGCCACCACGGCTGAGGCAGGCCTGGATTTGTGGCCATCACTGAAACATGGTGCACAAATAGTCACAACTGGGAAATGGCCATACCTGGCTACACAATGTTCATTTATTTATTTATTTAAATCTTGGATTAAACACCTTTGAGCTAGGAGCTCTTTTACATAGGTTCCACATCAATAAACATAAAACAGTGTACATAACATGATACAGAAAGGTGGACAATTGACACTGGTTCAATTGCCAGTACAGTTAAGAACAGGTTCACAACTGAAAAGGCATTGTACAACGTATGCCTTGGCATTACTCTGTGAGTACCAAAACTAACATACTACTACTAAAACTAATTTCAGTAACTGAACAAGCAAATTAGAGCAGCCAGGGTGGCCTTGTCAAGGGCAGAAAGAGAGAATAAAAGGGTAGGAAGTTTTTGGATGAGAGCGGGAGTGAGGTAGGAGTGCCTGTAAGGGAAGGGGAGGTTGGGGAAGGGGACAGGAGAATTAAGAGGGTGAAAATTAATATGGATTTTTGAGGAGAGGATGAGTGAAGATGGGAAGGGGAGTTGAGTGGAGAGAGAATTGAAGGTGTGTTGACTATATTAGTGTGGTGGTTCAATAGATAAGGGGTAGGTAAGGGAATAAGACAGTGAAATAAGGGGGGTTAATGGGGCAGTGGTTGGAGGAGAAAAGGGAGGGGAGGAGGGCCTGTGACAGCTTTAATGGAAGCAGTCACAGGTGCCATTTGCTACAATGTGTTGACGAAACTTGCATCTGAATGTGACAAGTGTGGCAGTGGTAGAAACATCACAATGAAGTGAGTTAAATGGCCTTTTCAGACCTTAGTGCTGTCCTACCGCATGACTTTTTCGAAAACAGGGCCTACTCCCCAAATACCTCAGCCCCTCAGTCTAACCATCCCCTCTTCTACTTCAGGAAGGTAAGGTTGAATGAAGGTCACCGCTATATTACTGCAGCTATCTCTAAATCTAGATCTAGTAGTGACACCCTGGACCTTAAGCTTCTGTTGCTCACCCTCGATGAGGTAATTCATCCATTAACAAAAATTCTAAACCTCTCTCTCAGCTGTGGAAAATTCTCGGACCTATGGAAAACAGCCACCGTGACACCTGTCCATAAAAGTGGGGACAAGACGTTTCACTCAAATTATCGCCCTATCTCCATACTGTCCCCACTCTCTAAGGCACTTGAGCGCATCGTGGCTGATCAACTTACCGACCACTTGGATAAATACAATATACCTTGTCCACAACAACACGGCTTCCGGAAAGGTCACAGCACCACCACAGCCCTTCTTGAGTTCACTGGAGCTTTGCACAAATCCCTTGACAACGGCCTCCTCACAGGGCCGTTTCGTCGATCACTCTCCAAGGCCTTCGATACAGTACACCATGGACTACTAATACACCAACTACTGAATGCCGGGCTATCACCTGACTCTTCTCTCTGGTTTAAAAGCTACTTAGAAAACTGGTCACAGAGGTAAAAGTACGAGACTCTTTCTAACACCCTGCCTGTTCGCTTGGTGTCACAGGGATCATACTGGGACCCCTCCTTTTAGCCTTTTTAAAACTCCCTCCCTTACCACTGCTCTGAGCAGATCATACTATATGCCGATGATGCTGTTGTATTCTCCACTCACAAAGATCCTGCAACTCTTCAACACAACCTTCAACTTGGTTTCAGTTCTGTAGAGTCATGGTTTCTTAATCATAAACTGGTCCTCAATGACAAGAAACCAAATCTATGCTCTTCTGCAGCTCTCATAACCCACACAAGCTACACCACTTGGCTATCTCCACCACCCAGGGCAACACTCTAGATCAGGTGGTGTCCTTCACACCAAGGGATTCTGCTTGACCCTAATCTCTCCTATGGACTCCATGTAGATAATGTAGCTAGAGCTGCTAATACGCGCTTGGTCTCCTCTACAAACACAGACCACACCTCACGCAGAAGCTTTGAAGGTTGCAGTCCTGAGCTCTGTGATCTCTGTAGTAGACTATGGTCTCATCATTTATGGCTCGCCACAACCACAACCCTTAGGCGCCTCTCAACTGCCTTAAATAAGCATGTCGGCTCATCACTGGTGCTCACCGTCTCACCCACACATGTGACCTGTACACTCAGACCGGCTGGCTCCAACTATCAAACCACATAAAGTTTCTCACCTGCTTCATGGTCAAAAAAATCTACCTTGGCCTTGCCACTTCTGGGGTCTCAACTCTGTTACAACACCGAATTAACAAACAGTGCCTTAGGAGATCCACACTACAGCTACTGAAAGTCCCCCACTGTCACACTTCACAGGGACAATGCTCTTTTGCTTATAGAACACCACTCTGGTTCAATGGCCTCAGCCCAACCATCTCCTCTGCCCCAACTATTGCTATGTTTAAAACTAGGCTCCGGGACTATCTCACTACCAACAGCTCCTGTGACTGCCCAACTTAACCTTGTTTCTCCACTTCCCTTTCTGCTCTAGTTGTCCCCCCCACTGGATTCTACCCTCACATCTTGGTATACCCAATGCTGCACTTTTCACCCTCTTGCCACCCTTCCTACATTCCTTCTCCCCCCCTACCCTCTTCCCTCTCCCTATGACTCTGGCACTTCTTATCTGTTGTCTGTTTTCTCTGACAAATGCTGCTGGCTGCCTTGTTACAATGCTACCCTTGAACTGTATTAATCTGTACTCTGTTTGCAATGTCCACATTGTTGTAATGCCTGTCTTGACGTTCCCCATAATTCGTATTTCTCTGACGTGGAACCTTTGTAAAAGAGCCATGACTCAAAGGTATTTGTAATCCTAGACTTGATAAATAAATAAAAATAAACCACATGGAGGCTCTAACAGTGAATGATCGCTGACCTTGGGAAGTGTGACAATAGAAGACCTGGAAGGTTTGGGTTTCAGAGCCTCTTGTCCATTGGGGGTTGCAGTATGGAATGAGGATCATCTGAACCCCTGAGGGTACTAGTCCTAGGGAGACTTTCTTTGCAAACAGGCAGATTTGATAGGTGATTCTACCTTTTAACTGGAGCTAGTTTGCCTGAGCAGAGTTGTAGCAGCTATGTGAGAGGTGCGCTGCTCCAGTGAGGAGTCGGCAAGCCTAGTTTAGTACTATAGTGATTCAATGGAAAGCAGTGTCAGTGGCAGACCTGTAGATCACCAGCCCGTAATAGATGGTAGAGAAAACCGAGCTTTGGATTGCCAGGTTGAGGGCTTTGGCAGTCAAGCTATACTTGTGTCTGTATAGCAGACCAATACGAACATCTAGAAGGGACAGGGTAGGAAGGAGTGGTGCTTTATGTTAAGGAAAACATCAGCGCAACAGAGGTGCAGGGAGGATCGGGGGGTCATAGTGTTGTGGGTCAACCTCAAGTCTGGAAATGGAGCCACCATTTTCATGGGAGTGGTATACAGGCCTTCAACACAAGGAGGGGACATAGACAAAATGGCTAAGAAAAGGGAAGGTAGTGCTGATGGGGGACTTTAATCTGTCAGATGCAGACTGGAGCCTACCTGCTGTAGCATCAGCTAGGAGCAGATTCATCTTGGACTTCCTACAGGGGACATTCCTCAGGCAGCTGGTCAGTGAACCAACTCAGGGTGGGGCAATATTGGACCTGGTACTTATAAACTGGGACAGCGTGGTGGACATCAAAATGGGGAGTCATCTGAGGACCAGTGACCATCGTACAAAATTTAATATAAGAACAACAGTGGAATCCAGCCACAAAGGGGTGAGGGTCCTGGAATTCAGAAGGGCTGACTTTACAAAGATAGGGAAATGCTTCTAAGAAGACCTGGTGGGGGGAGATTTCAGGGGGTGGAGGGAAAACGGGCCAGAATAAAAGAAAGCATAGTAAAGGCTACAAACTTGTATGTCAGGCAAATAAGCAAAAGCAGAAGGAGGAGGAGACTATTATGGTTCTCAAGGAAATTGGCAGAAAAGGTAAGGGCAAAAACAGTGGCATTCAGAAGGTATAAGGAGACCCAGAGAGAAGAGGACAGAGACATGTATTTGGGGAAATGGAGGGAGACAGACAAGGCAGTAAGGAGCGCAAAAGCGCAAGCTGAGGAAAGAATAGCCCAGACAGTATCAAAGCGGGACAAGACATTTTTCAGGTATATCAACGAGAAAAGGAAGACCAAGGGAGGGATTGCACTGTTAATAAAGGAGGCAGGGGGCAATACTGAGGAGGACCAAGAAAAGGAAGATATCTTAAACAAATATTTCTGCTCAGTATTCACAGTTGAGGAGGAAGGGGAGGTACCACAAATAAGCACCAAGATGAAGGGAAGGGAAATGGTCATCAGTGTCTTTCTGAGGAGAGGGTTGGGAAAGCACTTGCTAATCTGAGGGTGGACAAAGCCATGTGGCCAGACGGGGGTGCATCCAAGAGTATTAAAGGAACTCAGGGAGGTGCTAGCTGTACCCCTGACAGGTTTATTTAACAGTCCACTGAAAACTGGCATGGTCCAGGAGGACTGGAGAAGGCCTTACATAATCCCACTTCACAAAAGTGGTGGCAAGGAGGAGGCAGAAAATTACACATCTGTCAGCCTGACATCTGTAGTAGGGAAGTTGATGGAAACACTATTAACGAAAAGAATTGTGGAACACCTGGAATCCAGTGGACTGCAGGACCTGAGGCAGCATGGCTTTACAGAGGGGAGGTCATGCCAAACAAATCTGATAGATTTTTTTTGCTGGGTAACCGGGTGTTGGATCGGGGGGGCGTGGCGGTGGACATGGCCTACTTGGACTTCATCAAGGCCTTTGACACCATTCCACATAGGAGGCTGGTAAACAAGTTGAGTAGCATGGGGTGGACAATAAGGTGGTAACCTGGGTAAGAAACTGGTTAGGGGTTAGGAGGCAGAGGGTGGTGGTAAATGGAGTTCTCTCTGAGGAAGAGAAAGTGACCAGCAGGGTACCACAGGGTTCCATACTGGGGCCAGTCCTCTTTAATGTCTTCGTTGTTAACATAGCAGAGGAACTGGAAGGGAAGATCTGCCTCTTTGCGGATGACACCAAGATCTGCAATGGGGTGGACACTCTGAAGGGGGTGCAAACAATGGAAAGAGAACTGAAACAACGTGAGGAGGGGTCAAAAGTTTGGCAGCTAAGGTTTAATGCAAAAAAGTGCAAAATAATGCACCTGGGTCACAGAAACCCGGCGGTGTAGTACAAAATGGGGGGAGAGATACTAGCAGTGACCAAGCAGAAAAGAGACCTGGAGTAGTCCTATTGGATGACCTGAAGGTGGCCAGACAATGTAACAAAGCAATCAGGAGAGCTAGTGGAATGCTGGAATGTATAAGTAGGGGTATTATCAGCAGGAAGAGGGAAGTGGTGTTGCCACTATATAGGTCTTTAGTAAGACCCAACCTAGAGTACTGTGTCCAGTTTTGGAGGCCACATCTCAGGAATGACATAGACAGGATGGAGGCCATCCAAAGGAGGGCTACTAAGATGGTACAGGGTCTACATCAAATGTCCTATGAGAAGAGGCTAAATGAATTAAACATGTGCACCCTGGAGGAGAGGAGGGAGAGGAGGGATATGATTGAGACCTTTAAATACCTCACGGGGGGGAATAAGGTACAAGTTGGTGGTATTTTTCAGAGGAAAGGGTGATCCAGAACAGGGGCCATCATATGAAGTTGGAGGTAGGTAGGTCTATGAGAGATGTGAGGCAATACTTCTTCATAGAAAGGGTAGTTGGTGCCTGCAACAGTCTTCCAGTGGCGGTTGTATATGTGAAAACAGTGTTGGGATTCGAAAAAGCCTGGGATAAGCACAAGGGAGTCATAAGGGATAGGTAAGGGGGTGGCAGAGAAAGTGCCGTAGACTTGGAGGGATCTACAGTGTAAGCAAAACAAAAAAGGGCAGACTAGATGGGCCATGCAGCCCTTATCTGCCATCAGCCTTTATGTTTCTATGGCAGGGAACTTCTTCTTCTTCAGTTTTTGTTATTATGCAGTTTATTTATCCAGGATACCCCAGCTCAGATATAATGTCTTCTTTTTAGTGAGGTGCAGTTTTTTACCTAATTTTTAAGCTGAGAGGCAGGAATGAAGCAGCAGGTGGTCAAAACTGGTCAGCAATTCTCCTGGCATATGTAAAGCTGCATTCTACATTAGAAGAAGTGATGGTACCCTTTTAGGAATGAAAGGGAATAAAAGGAATTTAGTTTTATATAGTGCCTTTTATACACAATGTATCCCAAAGACTTTTACCAGTCACTAATAGCTGTAGCAACCATTTGGAGCCTGTGGGGGAGAGGAGATTGGGGTAGATAAAAGAAACCACACGGAGGTTCAGCACAGGAGGGATGGGAGGGAGGAGAGAGATTAAGCACAGATGGGTTTAGTGACTTTCTTAAGGTCATATTCAGAGTAAGTGGTAGTGGGATTCAAATATGCATCTTTAGGTTCACATCTCTGTGCTCTAACCACAAGGCTGTAGCAACTTAAATGTTCTTTTTTTTATCTGTTTTAAAGATTTATGATCTTATTCACCAAGCATGGCAAGAAAGGAATAATACAGTCGAAGGTGTGAGCTGTGCTACAGTAACCCATTACCAGTTCACACCAAGTGCCTTCAATCACACAAGGTGTGTCTTACTCTAGAACAACCCTCATACCCTGTAGAGTGTTATTGTGCTGACAAACTGGATATTACAATTAAAAAATAAAACATTACAAAGGTGGAAAAGGAGGCAATATTGTTTAAAACTTGGAAGTAAAACAGTTTTTAGTTGTGCTAACATCAATGTTGTGCGTTGCTGTGACTTCCATTAATTGCATTTATATGGATTGTATAAAACGAATAAACATAATGTTTAAAATAATGCATGCCTTTTGGACACCCACAGCCAATCGGAGAGCAGGATTCTCCCACCCCACCAACATTTTATAAGTAGGTATATATTGTACTCCTCTGTGGCTGAGTATAGGGCCAGAACCCATACAGCATGGAATTTGTCAGCAGATAAAGACCACTTGGCCCACCCAGTTTGTTCATTTTGTCCCTTTCTATACTGTCTCTACAGACTCTATCTGATCTCATAGAAACATAGACTTTGACAGCAGATAAGGGACCACCTGGCCTACCTAGTCTGCCTATTTCCCTACCTATTGGATAAGCTGCAGATCTCAGACTATCCTCCCCCACCCACCCACCCCGGCTTTCCTACATTCCTCCCGAAGATTCCTTTGTGCTTATCCCATGCATGCTTGAAGCCCAACACTGTTCTCGCCCCCACCACCTCCACTGGAAGACTGTTCCAGGCATCCACCACTCTTTTAGTAAAGAAGTACTTCCTCACATCCCACCTAAATCCCCCTCCAGCTTCTTTGCATGCTCCCTTATTCTCGTGCACCTATTCTTCTGAAAAATACTCCCCTCCCATACCTTATTTACCCCCATGAGGTACCTATAGGTCCCTATCATGCCCCCCCTCCTTCCACTCTTCCAAGGTGAGATCTCCCAGTCTCTTTTCATAGGGTTTATGATACAGCCCATACACCATTTTAGTTGCCCTTCTCTAGACAGTCTCCACCCTGTCTTTATTCTTCCTGAGGAGTGATCTCCAGCACTGGACACAGTACTCTAGGTGTATCCAGTTCTGGAGCCTACATCTCTGGAAGGACCCCATAGCAATAACAGCCCACCCCACTCATCTGGCCACCTGGCATGCTACCTCCTTCCCAATCAAGGATGTTCCATGGAGTGAAGCTGGGTTGGTGGTGTTTGGAGTTATGCCCAGGAACTCTGGTGGTCCACAGGAGGTCAAATGTCACTTGCACATGGCATTAAGAAGCAGAATATGCATTTTTTATGGCAGTGGACTCTTTACTCACCCCTTATGACTGCTGATCCATGCTTAGCCCTCTACTTACCACAGAGGCTGGGGCAGGGGGCCAGCAATCATTGACTTTGACTTTTTTTTTATAGCAATCTGCCTGTCTCAGACATATTCATCAGGGGTATACCCCAGTCTCTGGTATATACTCTGTTCTGATTTGGTGCTCCCCTGGGGCCCCTGACCACCCCAATGTATTAGAAATGATTTCTCTCTCCATTGCAAGGACTCCCATTAGGCCTGTCTTTCCTCCTAATGCAGTCCACTGGGTGGACATGGATCCAGTGTCAGTGGGCACTAGGACTCAGGAGAGTCCAGAAAACCTGGTGGTCATACAGACAGTGCATGGGTTTTTCCCCCCTGTCTTCCCTTCTCCCCTGGCATAGGTGAAATCTGCTGATAGCTGTGGCTGCATGCAATGATATCCTGCAGTTGAAGCACTCTCCTGGCCCACTGCAGGTAACACTGCAGCACCAGGTACCTGATGCCATCCCTACTGACTGATACACACTGCAATGCTGCAGCTGCTGTGGTCTGGTCTGCCTCACAACTTGGCATCCCAAGCTTTGACTGGGTGACCAGAGAAATAGACTGGGGGAGCAGTGGACATGGCCCACTTAGACTCCAGTAACAAAACAAAAATTGGGAAGCTTGGGGGTCAGAACCAAGGTGGTACACTGGCTACATAACTGGCAAATGAATAGGCAACAGAGGGTGGTGGTTAACAGCACTCACTTGGGGGAAGGGAGAGTGTCCAGCTGGGTTCCTCAGGGCTCAGCGCTGGTCCACTCCTCTTTAATGTCTTTATAAGTGACATTGCAAATGAACTTGAAGGGAGGGTGTACCTCCTTGCTGATGACACCAAGATCTGCAATAGAGTGGACACTCCAACTCCAGAGGGAGTGGATTGAATGAATAGAGACCTGAAAAGGCCCGAGGAATGGTCAAGGGTATGGCAGCTGGGTTTCAGTGCAAAAAGGGCAAAATTATGCACCTTGGGTAGAGAAACCTAGAGACAGAGTATAGGATGGGTGGGAGGTATTGATGGTCACTAGACAGGAAAGGGACCTGAGTAATCATAGTGGATGACCTTAAGGTGGCAAGGCAATATGACAAAGCAGTAGGGAAAGCCAGTGGGATGCTGGTGTGCACAGGGAGGGGTATCACCAGCAGAAGGAGGGAGGTGGTGTTGCCGCTGTAATGGTCATTGTTGAGACAATACCTGGAGTACTGTGCCCAGTTCTGAAGACTGCACCTCAGAAAGGACATAGAGAAGGTAGTGGGTATCCAAGAAGGGCAACAAAAGTGGTGCAGAGCTGCACCAAATCTCCTAAAAGAAGAGACTGAGGGAACTAAACATGTACACCCTGGAAGAGAGGAGGGAGAGGAGATACATGATAGAGACCTTTAAATACCTCACAGGGGTGAATAAGGTATAGGAAGGGAGCAGTTTTCAGAAAAGAAGGTGTAAAAGAACTAGGGGGCATGCAATGAATTTGGAGGGGGAAGTTTAAGATGGATGTGAGGAAGTATTTCTTCATGAGAGGGAGGTGGATGCCTGGATCAGTGTTTGTTTGTTTGTCTGTCTGTCTGTCTGTCTATTAGATTTTTACAAAGTGCCCCTCCAAGACTTGGAGCGCCTGTACAATAAATGCAATAAATAAATAAATAACATAAAACCATGATACAAATTATATCTATTCATACAAAAAATGTCCACTTATACAATGCTATACATACATAACATACTCAAACCTACTAACAATTTCATTTAGCAGCTCTGGTTATTGAAAGGCCCTCATAAGTAAATAGCCCTTTAATTGCTTTTTTAAATGAAGATACAGAACTGGCAGTATGTATCTCTTCAGGGAGTGCATTGCATAAGGTAGGGGCTACCACTGAAAAAACTGATCACCAGCAGATTTCCATCAGGAAGAAGGAACAGCCAAAAGACCCCTTCCACTAGATCCTAAATCCCTAGGAGGGATATGGGAAGTCATGAGATCACTGAGGGACTGAAGGCACAGTCCATTCAGGACTTTTAATGTCACCAGCAATACCCAGAAATCAAGGCACCGCCTAACTGGCAACCAACCCAGAACCAGTAGTGAGGGGGTAATATGCTTTGACCTCCTTAAGGAGGTTAGGTGTCTCACTGCACCACTCTGAACTAACTGTAGGTGATGCAATTGACCTCCAGGTAAGCCTTTATAAAATGCACAACAGTAGTCAAGCCAGGTGAAAAAGATGGTGTTGACTAGTGTGGCTAGGTTCAAAGAATCGTCAAAACATCTCTTGATTACAGAAGACACGTGAAGCAAATGTCTACTGTCCTTCAAGAACAACTCCCAAACTGTGACTCTTCTCTGCCAGCAGGGGTGGTGGGGGTGAAAACAGTGGTGGTTTTCAAGTATGGATGGGATAGGTATAAAGAAAAACTGGTATCAAAGCAGTGGGGGGGAGGTGGCAGGAGAAAAGGTAGGGTCTGCGGTGGTAGAATAGGTAGGGAAAATGGGCAGACTTGGTGGGCCAAGCGGTTCTTAACTGCAACAAATTATGTTTCTATGCCTATGAGACTGCTGGGCCATCAGGGTGATTGACTGATTTTTTTAAGAAAAAATGTATTCCTAGGGGGATGCAGCAGTCGCTTCTGCCGACTGTCATTTCCCGGGATCCCCTGCAAGTCAGTTGCTGGGGATCCAATCTGTGGCCAGACTAGTCTTCCAGTTCTAAGCCCAGTACCTAGCATGCCTCTGTCACTCAGGCTGTCCCATTTGAGGTGCTCTGCAGGGGCACAAAGTAGAAACTGGAGAGGCTGCAGACCACTGGCACATCAGATGCACAAGGCTTCATACTATGCAGAGCTCAACAAGTGTAAGTTTAATGTTTATAAGCTAAAACAGGATAGGGATCTATTGAATAGCCTAAACCTTATTAACTGCTCAGAGTTGTTCATCTTCTCAGTTATGACCACCCCAAGATCCTTTTCCTCCTCGGTGGCTCCTAGCTCTACCCCACCCAACTGGTAACTCCTCCCTGGGTTCTTTGCTCCAAAGTGCTTTACCTTTAACTTTTTTCCATTGAAACCTGCTTCCATGCGTCTGACCACTCCTTCAGTTTAGTCAGGTCATTCTGCAGTCCCTACCACCCCTCAATGTCATCCACCACCGCCCTCAACTTGGTATCATCAGCAAAAAGGCTGATCTTAATCCTGATGCCATGCGAGATGTCCGCTATGAATATCCCAAACAACACTGGCCCCAGAACCAATCCCACTCATCACTGCCCTAGGAGAATTGATCTACCACTGGTAGTGGTCAAGGTAGACATGCTAGCTGCATTAAGGAAAATTGAATCAAATATTGTGGAAAAAAAACACAGAGAAATGAGAGACAAACACAACAGGTTTTAAATTCATTGGACTGCTTCTGTCTTAATCTCCTATGATCCTATGCAAGCCTTTATATACTGAATCAGGGCCTTACTCTACTGGGTATTCATTACACTTAGGCATAGCAAACCAGACAAGAAATTTTGAAGAAGAACAGCAAGTAGATTCCATAACAGATGAAAGGAAAGAACAAATATCCACAAGAAGTGGTTTCTGTGGGTCTCTCCCAACCATATGCATACACTCTAAAGCCTCAAACCCAGTGCCGAGGATCATGGATATGCAAATTCTTGGGTAAGAGCAGGCTATTTCCTGCTGGATACTCCCTTCAGACTTTGAATTTGGGCAGGGGTCTGATACTGTGTTCTAATTTTGCAACATCTTTCGGATGAAACGTAAACCGAGGTCCCATCTGCCTGGATTGGTGGTAGTTCAGGTGGATGTTAAAGATCCCATGGCACTTATCAAAAAGAGTAGGGGAATTTCCCCAGTGTCCTGGCCCAATTTCCCTCATTCACTAAAAATATCACCAACAGCTTAATCTAGTTCAAGGTCAGTTGGCATTCATCTGTATCCCCCTCCCCCGGGTTGTGCCTGAAAATAGGCAGAATTTGTTTAGTGCACTTACCCAGTCAACAAAAACTAAATAAAAATAAAATAAATAAAAAGTAACTAAGATTCCATATGAGAGTTTTTTCAACTTTCTTAACAGGACCCTTAGGTTTATCACTAGTATGAATTGATCCAAAGAGTCTAAAATGTTCAGAGATCCTTTTTTAGTTTATTTACCAAGGATAAGCAAACAGGGATGTAGCATCTTGTTTTCTGTAAGGTCTTTCTTATACTTCTTCCCTCTTCATTCTCCCACCGCACTTACATCACCAGCTCCACACTACTCTCATTTCCAAGTACTGGTTTGGCTCCTTGCCATCCTATCTAACCTCTCTCCTCTCTCTTATCCCTTCAGTCCCATGCTCCCTCCACTCAAGAGACCAGTGTACCTTCTTCACTCCTCACCCTCGTTCCTCCGCTGGGCAATCTGCCTTCTCCTATCACCTGCCACTTCTCTGGAACCAGCTCCCTTATGCCACTCATCACTTCACCTGTTTATGATGACTCAGACATCAGCTAAAACTTCTTTTTCAAATGAACTGCACCTGTTTTGTCTGACGTTTCATGTGTTGACAATCTCAAGTCATACTTGCTCTAGATTTTATTCACTCCTACTGTTTAAATAGCACTTTATTCCTGCTGCCTGTCTGGACCAGTACTTACTTTTATCAAACTGATTGTAATCTCCCATCATTTTATTTATTATTCTGATGTACGGTCTACCCATGTTTACTTTTCCCTGGGTTGCACCTGGAAACAAACCTAGGCTCAGTGCGCCTTTCCCGGTTACTAATTTTAAAACAAAGAAATACTCAGTTGTACAGCTGAGAGTACTGAAGCACAGTGAAACTGAATTATTTGCTCAAGGACACACAAAGCTGAGGCTTTGATGAGACAGACTAAGGATCCTCTGCTGATATACGAAAAAAAATATTGCCCCTACACTATCCCCTACACTGTCCTCACTGCTAGATGATAAGCTACAACAGTTAGTGTCAGCGTCATTTGTCTAGCGATTATCCCACCGCAGTACACGGACTACAGCTGTGCACACATCCCAGATTGAGCTCCACAAGCTCGATTGATAAACTTCAGTTTTCTGGGACAGCCACTTAAGTGGGACGATTTGCAATTCTCTCTGATGTCCCGCTTAAGTGGCTTCTACTGTATTTTCATAATATAATACTCAGCTGACCCTACATGTCTATCAGATCCTATCATGATTCTCCCCTATTTATCAGCCCTACAATCATTTACAAACTTAAGTACAATTCTTGATTCTAGGTGAAACTGCCTCCCCCCCCAAAAAAGAAATGCTGTATTTGAAAACAGTTATACTCTGTCCACTATGAACTGTCTAAAGAGGACCATGTCTCATATAATTTTAATAATAGTAGTAATTTCATTTGTTTAGTGCCCAATCTCACAGGCTCAGGGCACCTTACAAAATACATACTATATATATATATATATATATATATATATATATATATATATAAAATTACTGATGAGTATTTTTTTCTATGAGCTCAGCCAGTTGATATTCACCCTAATAACTCACTGGTTATTACGATGAATACGAGCTCTGTCACTTAGAATCAAACACTTCATCTCTGGCTCTCCTCCTATAAGTGGGCGGACTTAACAGTTCCTCAAACATGGTGGCTCTGTATCTCCGTTAGCGAGGAGCCACCATAACAACACTGCACCTCACCATTATTGTTAATATTTATCTGTCTGGTTGATCATGACTTAAATTAATTTAAAAAACACAAGCTTTATCTGGTTGATCCAGCTGTTCATCGTCCTTGGGCGATTTGAGCAGGAATGGCACTGTGGTTTATAGCCAAGTGCTACTGAAGCACAACCAAAATCAGGATCTGAACTACTAAGTTAAAACAAAACAGAAAAACAACAAAATCCTCCCCTGCAAAAGAGGGGAGAGAGACAGGGAGTGAGACTATGTGTGTGTGTGTGTGTGTGTGTGTGTGTGTGTGTGTGTGTGTGTGTGTGTGACAGAGCTACTGAAGTGCAACTAAAATTGCGATCCCAACTATTAAGTTTAAAAAATTAATAAATAATAGAAATGCAACACAATCCTCCTCCTGCAGAAGAAGGAATTGACACAGGGAGCGGCACAGTGTGTGTGTGTATGTTTCCCAGGGAGTGAGACTGTGTGTGTGTGTGTGTGTGTGTGTGTGTGTGTGTGTGTGTGTCACACATGGTCACAGTGCTGCGGCTGCAAAAAAATTCTCACCAGCAATTATATAAAATAAAAGATGGGGAGTGTGCATATGAGAATTTAATTAACACCCTCAATGTAGGATGCTTTAACAAACTCCTTGGGCTTTGCCCTAGGGGTTATGTAGCATCCCACACCTCGGGTGTACATTAAATTCTCTTATAAAATGGGTCTAAAAATCAAAGAACTTTAATTGGTTAAAACCAGTCAGGTGACCGTGCATTATTCGAGCAAAATGCACAGTCATCCTGGTCCTAAATCACATCACACAATGAGCAAATTAATCCTCCTACAACTAGAACTATCTCCCATCAGCCCCCACAAGCAGAATTGATCTTTAATCACAAATATGGCTGCTACCTTTACACTGTGAAAACCTTCAACTGGGCCCTAAAATAAAACCACCTTAAATAAAAAATAAAACAAATTAATTATTTTCTAGATCATCACACTCTCCTTACACACATAAACAAATTAAAAATATTAAGTATTGTTCGTAGGTTTCATTACAACTTTTTCTTTGCTGACAATGAAAAATCCTTCTGTCTTTACCTGCTCATCAGGGAAATATCTTCTGCTTGTCCTGACAGTGAGATAATTGAGTCTCTGGCTCTAAAAGAAGCCTGTGTTATGTGTGTGTACTGTATGTTAGGAAAGTAACATTCTTCCAGTGGAACTTAGGAGAATTTTGAATCCCTGTGTTCCATGGTAAACATTCCATGCTAAACATTCCATATCTTGAATGTGGGGAAAGGCAGAGAAAAAAACAGGATGAAGAAAGTATTAATAATACTTCATAAACAAAGAGAACAGGTAAGAAAACACAGTCACATAGTCAGAGGTGGACCCAAACTGCTCAAATACATTCCTGAAGTATATAAAAGCACGTACATTTGAATCATATACGGGTGTTTTCAGGTGAAATCTATCCCCCCCCCAAAAAAAAAAAATAGTAACCTGGCAGGTTTGAAGTTTTGAATACATTTTCATTAAGAAACAGGGCTTGCATTGATTTGAAATGCAAGGTAACATATTTTTTGTCTAATACTGTATGTGCCCCTGCTGAGCCACCACAAGCAGCAGTAAACTGCCACCAACACTTACTCCCCTCCATTGTTTGTTCTGGATCTCCCAATCACAGCAGTTCTACTACCACCCTACCCCCTATCCTTCCTGCTTCTCACACTGTCCTATATGCCCCGCCCCTGCATACCTCCCTCTCTATCCACTCCCCACTCTGTTTCTCATCTTGATGCAGGCATACATTGCACAATGCCTCAGCATGCTTTACCCATTGCCTTATGTTTGCAATTGTTTGTACCTCATATGTATAGCATCCCCAGTCTTTGTATCTGCTGTCGTATGTAAATGACATGGAATCTTTAAAGAGCATCCACTCACAGGTGTTTGCCAAGATCTCAATAAATAAAAAAACTAAATAAATAAATATAAAAT
Organism: Neoceratodus forsteri; assembly: GCA_016271365.2. Taxonomy (NCBI): domain Eukaryota; kingdom Metazoa; phylum Chordata; order Ceratodontiformes; family Ceratodontidae; genus Neoceratodus; species Neoceratodus forsteri. The sequence goes on from CM028131.1 coordinate 841,282,626, forward strand.
GTGTGCCACACACAGTTTTCATTATGTTTTATGTTTTTAGCTAATCCCTAGTTACCAGGCTAGGGCCTATATTTTGTATTTAGAGTTAAAATGGAAGCATATTTCAATGAAATGCCCAGTTTTTTATATTTTTAAAATACTTTCTTCTTATTTTAATTTGTTTTAAGTCATGTATTTAAATGCCATTTTATAAGAGCAATAAGACACTCCGGGGTGTGCATTATGGTGAAATAATCACACTTCTCAGGTGCATTTAATGGCACTCTGCTGCACCTCGTGCTAACAACACACCTGAGTGTTAATGGCAGAAACTCCCATAATAATAAATATATTCAGCTAAGCATTAACAACAGCATAACTTCTACAGAAAAGCCATGGTAAAAAGTTGGTATTTAAGCTCCCCCCTTAAAAGTCTTCCTAAAATGGTAGGGCACTTGGTTCTACAAAAGAGGAGTAGCCACTGCAAATGCCCAATCCCCAGACAGCTTTAGATGGGATCTTATGATCATCCGGAGGCCCACCTCAGAAAAGAGGAGAGGGCTACCAGAAGCATAGGGACATAGAATCTCTTTCAGGTAGCCTGGGCCCAGATAATGTAGAATTCTGTACGTTGCCTATCTTGAAGGAGTCACACCACATCACAGGCAGCCACTGCAACATCTGTAGTATTGGACAGATACGCTTGAAGCAGGAAACTCCAGGAAACAATCTAGCTGCGATGTTCTGCACCAGCTGCAAGCAGCGTGTTGTGGGCAGTATAGGGTCACATATTTTCAGGTCAGGTTTGAACTTGAATTATGGGCCTGGTTCACTATTTCTGCTAAAAAGCCAGCCTGTCATTTCTGTCGGTTGAAATGGCTGTGTAGCTGTTCTAGGTTTGTGTAAGATTCAGTGCCATCTCGAACCTTGTTTACAAACAGACCAGATAGGTGGTGCTGAATATACATAATGGCCCAGATATTCAAAAGGGTTGCGCCATGCGCAATAGGGTTGCTCCAGCACAAGTCTGAAAATGTGCCATTCTGCGACATTCAGCAGGAGGCAGATGTGCCCCTCCAAATCACACTGCACAAGAGCGCAATGATAATGAATGCATGCGTAACTGAAGGGGGAGGAACCATGCATAAATGGAGCAGTGCGATATTCAACAACATGCGCCTTGCTCAATAGGGGAGAAAGCGAAAGTTGCGCGATAGTGGAAATGAGCCAAAATAAAAAGGAACAAGAAAGAGGTGCAAGAACACTACAGGGAAGGCACATGTTGCTGAACTATAGTCAGCCACACAGGTAACACAGACACACAGGGCAGGACAGAGAAAGGGCACCTGGAACCCACAGACACAGGGAAGGTGTGGGGAGTCACAGCCACAGTGCAGAAGGGGGAAGTGCCACACAGCACTGAGGCCACCAGAGGAAGGTGTTCCCAGTGCAGGGGAAGTGGCAGCCAGGACAGCGGGGGAACACAGAAAGAGCTGCCGGGGGACACAAGCTAGGGACATGGAGATGGAGGCAGTTATGAGGGGGGTGAGAAGGCAGGCAGCAGGGGGGGCACAGCTGTGGAAGGACCCGTCAGTGGTATGCCCCCAACAGGCAGTACCGAGCCCACACCAGCTTCGAGCTATACACGGATACCGAGATCGTGCCCCGGTACCACCTGAACCGGGCAATTCTGAGGTGGCTCTGTGAGCTGTGCAGTAATGTGATGCAGGCACCCACATGATGGAGCCATGCTCTGTCAGTGGAGACAAAAGTGACAGCTTGCATATGCCTGCTCACCACGGGTACCTTCCAGAGACCAACAGGGGACACCACAGGCATAACCCAGTCAGCCACGTCATGCCACCTCACCCAATTCCTCAGCGCACTGCTGCCACATGCTGCGGAGTACATCCATTTCCCCAGCACACCAGCGGAGTGCACAGCAAACATACAGGAGTTCCACAGGGTAGCACGTATGCCTGGCATGCTCAGGGCAATAGACTGCACCCATGTGGCCATCCGCACACCACCTGGCCCTGAAGGGGTCACATGTATCAATCAGAAGGGCTACGCAAGCATCAACTGCCAGGTGGTGTGCGATGCCAGGGGATGCATAATCAATGTCTGTGCCACACACCCTGGGGGAGCACATGATGCCTTCATCTGGCACCATTCAGCACTGTGTCACAGATTTGAGAGTGGGGACATCCCCACTGGCCACTTAGTGGGTGAGTATGCAAACCACATGGAAAAACATAGAGCTTGGGAGGGGCATAGTCAGAGGTGACATGGGTATTGGCCTAGATGGCCCAAGGCAGGGCGACGCTGATCACCAAACTAACCTCCACTCTCTACACACAGGTGACAGTGGATACCCACTCTGTCCCTGGCTGCTCACACCATACCGGCGGCCCGCAACCCCATCGCAGCAATGCTACAATGAGGCACATGCCACCACACACAATATCACCGAGTGGGTGTTTGGGATGCTGAAGGCACATTTCCATTGCCTGGACACATCTGGCAGTGCCCTACAGTAAAGCCCCTCAAAGGCCTGCAGGCTATTCCTGGCCTGTTGCATACTGCATAACATGGCCAACGACTGTGGGATAGCTGTACTGGTCGAAGAGGGGGACAGCGATGGGGATGATGAGGACGCTGGTGAAGATGGTGATGGGCAGCCCCCCCTTGGGCGACAGGACCCCCGACTGATCCAGCTGACACAGCTGCACTGGGACACCATCACAGAGGAGCACTTCAGCCAACCCATGTAAGTCATGGGGCAATGTGCAACCACCAGTGGCAAAGGCACAACCCACAAACACGCATGGACAAACACCAGGGGTGCATGCTGTCAAGGGAAGTGGCCGAGCATGGAACCACACACACCACCAGGGATGGGCAAGGTCTAACATGGCACGCGGTCATACACACACACACACACACACACACACACCTCACAAGACATGCACAAAGGGTAGGAGGCACGCTGACCCAGACCACCACCCCTAGCCACACACACGTCCACAGACCACCACGCCCACTGCCTGTCATTGTGCGTGTGTGAGATGCTGGGCACCATTGCACAGTGGTAGACAGTGCAACGTAGACATCATCATGCACACACCACAGTGGACAGCAGCCAGGAGGGTGTACAGATGGAACGTGTGTGTGCATTCAGGGCCGGGTACCCCACCCGTGCATTGCATGCTGAACAACACAATGCACACAGGGCAGCATCAGACAGTAGCCATGCTGGGAGACAGGTCAGTCATGCGCCACAGTACCACAGCCACCACGGATGCATGAGCAGCCCCGCCGAGACCCGCCAGCAGTGACAGGCTGGTCAATGGCCTCATGGGGTGGCACCGATGGTCCCCCAGGGGTTCCACTGCATGAAAATGACCGTGCTCGCGCAGGGGTCTGCAGCACACCAAACATATCTGCACCAGGCATGCTCGGGATGCCCACAGCTGAACACGGTGTCGACAAGGAGGGTGTCGCATGACACCGGGAACGGGGGTGGACATTGCACTGTGCGGTGTCTGCGATGCATGGGCAAATAACTGTGTCCATTGTGGCCATGACAGCTGTGAATGGCTGTGTCTGCCTGTCAATGGCAGCAGTCACATCCTCCCGCAACCGGTCCATCCCTGCCAGGAGCAGAGCGGTGTCTCTGCCGCGCTGCTCCTCTGCCTGGTGCAGAGCCGCACTCAGTGCATCCACTGCCGTCACAAGCCACATCTGCTGATTGACTGATGCTTGGAGTATGCGGGTGTGCTCATCTAAGAGGGCATCTGCCTGATCGGCATGCTGTCCCTCATGGTGTTCGCTGCCCTGATGGTCATCACCCCTTGAGGGTGGACGCTGCACACCAGGGCCAGACCTGGGCATGTCCACAGGTGGTGCACTGATGCCACCCCCTGACACTGTACCCCCATGGCCATTGGCCGACTGCTGATACTGCCCCTCTGGCTGCCACTCTCCAGGGTTCAGTGGTGCCGTGGCAGTGGCAGCAACAGCCCCACTGTCCTGGTCACACACCAGTGCTGCCCCACTGGTGCAGACAGGCACAGGCTGGGACTGTGATGTCACACAGGCCTCCACGGTGGCACCACCCACAGCCATGCCCATGATGTCACCTGCTGTGTGGCCATCCTGTGGCCCACACATCTCACTGCCCATGACGTTAGCTCCATCATCATCGGTGATGGATCTGGCACCAGCCCGAGTCTCAGCATGCTGGCATGCTGGGACATGGGCAGGGCCTCCTCCACACCTGCTCCACCAACATCAGTCCGGACATCTAGGCGGGCCAACCGTCGCCCTGACCCCCATATGCTTGTGGAGGTGGACGGGCCCTCCTCCATCTCCATGCTACTGCCCTCAGTGGAGAAGCCCACCACCGCTGACCCATGTAGATGCTCAGGAGCTGTAAGGGAAAAACAGTAGCATTAATGTATGTGACCTACCCTGTCCCCCCCATTGACAGACCAGGACCTACCATGCAGTGACGGGCTACCACCCGTCTGGAATCCACCACCCAGAACACCCTCGATGGCACAATGCTGCATGCTGCCAGCAACCTGCTCTTCTTGTGGGGTCAGGCGCTGCACCTCCAGCTGTCCCCCACTGGTCGTAGACCGTGCTGCCCTGATGGCAGCCACCTTCTCCTTAATTCTCTGCCTGTCCATGCCCATCTTCTTATTGCACTCCTGCACAGAGTGCTGGTGGCTGCCATGCAGGTTGACAGCACGCACCACTTCTTCCCATGCAGCAACATGGGCCTGTGGTGTTCCCTGGCATCCGCTGAGCAGCGGCTCCTGGTCGAGGTAGGCCTCAAACAGGGCACCTGTTTCTGCCTTTGTGAAGTTCAGCCTCCTTTTCCTCCCACGTCGCTGTTCCTCTTCCTCCACCTCATGATCAGTCATGATTCCTCCTGTGAGAATGACAGGTGTTACCTGTGACTGTGCAGTCCCATGCATGTCCCAAACACCACAGTCCACACTCCCAAACAGCATGCAACTCACCGCAATAGACTGCAGTAACCGACTATAGCCAGTGCAGCCCAATGTCGCATTTTTATAGCACAACGCATGCAAATGAGGCGAGGCACATTTTTAAGTGGATGCAAATGCAGTGACTGCACCATTGAATGGCTGATTAGCTGATTTGCATATGCCGGCTGAATATCACGCTGTTGTGCTTTGCGCAATTGTGTTGAACGTGCTGAGCCAAGGGCGCAGTTCTGTGACATGCACAGTACACACCTAACTGCACATGCCTGCGTTGATGACGCAGGTGCCTGCTGTGCTGCTGACATGCTGTGCATGGGAGGCAATGCAGGGCATGGCCACCATTGTGCCAGTGGCGCTACTGCACTATTCACATATATGGCGCTGTGGCACTGGGGCATCGTAGGCGCACTGGGGCAACAGCACTGTAGGCTGCTACAGGAGGTGGCACACAGGCACCCAATCATGCTACATGCATTGGGTTCCAATCATGCTGTGGCTGTCGGTGCGCGAGAGACCCTTGACCCTGTGCCCGACCTTTGCCCCCTAGGTACCATGCATCAGGCATGGGTGCACCACTATCGCGCTGCTCGGTGACAGCACAATAGGGAATGGCAGTGCTGTACCACACAGCATCTACACATGGCAGGACCGCACTGCCGAGCACCATTTTGACTCCACCACTTTGCTGAGATGGCGCGGAGAAGGGCAGTGATGTGGAGCCAGGTGGAGCTTGCCAACCTGGTGGCAATTGTAGAGCCCCATGCTGGGGCTCTATATGGTAATGCACCCCCGGACAGGGCCAGGAGTGCAGTGTGGCAGGAGGTGGCCGATGCTCTTGAGGAGGCCACTGGTATGGGGCACATGGAGGAGCAGTGTCGCCACCGTTATGGGGACCTCAGGCACAGGGACCCGGACCTGCTTGCCCACCTGTGGGCACATGCCAGGAGGGGCACGGTGCCACGGCCAGGTAGGTGCCCCATCCATACACTGTTATCGTCCATATGGGTATCACGGTTGCATGTGTCTGGCACATGGGGGCGGCCGTCCAGTGTTGGCCATGGTGGTGGTACCAGGGTGTGGGGTGGATGGGTATGGCTGTGTGGGATTGCACACACATGGGGGCTGGGGGACTTTGCTACTGGATTGTACTGATGTTCCTCTCTCCATGTTTGCACCTTAGGCCCAGAAGAATGCAGGCAGGTGAGGGAGCGGAGGCGCTGCTGGAGGACCAGCAGGACAGGAGGGCTGAAGGTCTGCAGCAGCGTGTGGACCAGCCTGATGATGGTGAGTGCCTTACATCCATGATTACTATTGCATGCTGTATAACTGGGCAGGCAGCGGGGCATGGCCACCATCCATTGACACCACTGCCATGCACGCAACTTGTTACAGTCAGCACTGTCCAGTGGCACTGCATGTCTGGGAGTGCATCAGTGGTGGTCCATACATGCACCGGGCACATGGCTATGCCACTGCCTTCACACCGCATAGCCAAGTCACTGTATGGCCACGGTGGTGCTGTGCAGGAGATGGGCAGTGGGTGTGTGCAGTGGTCCACATGGCTGTGGCTGCCTGGGTAGGCAGGTCTTGTGGACACGGTCACTGTGGGTGGTCACACACCATCACAGGGGCGTGGCACATGGTTGTATGCCATGCACAATAGGTGGGCTGCAGGGGGCTGGACAGTCACACTTATTGACTCTGCTCCCTCGTCCTAGGTTGACGACGACTCCAGGCACTGGAGAGAGGTGTGCAGGAGCTGCTCCAGGTGGCGAGGGTGACCCTGGAGCTATTGCAGAGGATGGACCACTACGAGGTGAGGAGGAAGAGGAGACAACATAGGCGCCATGTAGAGGAGGATCGGGCACACGTTGAGCACTCCATGCCCCTAATGACACCTCCCCTGACCCAGCCTCACACCCCTTCTTCCTCTCCCATATGTTCACCCTTCCCTACCCGCCCCACCTAGTATGTGGCCTTCCCCCTCCCTTGTAAATACTTGTACATAGTTTTTTGTTACCTCTTTTGAATACATGCATTTTGTTATGACAACTGTGGTGGTCTCTGATTTGCAGCGGGCTTCAGGTGCTCAGCTGCAGTGGCATGCATTGTTTCAGGGGTGGTGCATGCATGGGCGTGTGTGTGTGTGCAGAGGTGAACTGCCTATGGTGTGGGCAGGGGGATCAGTCACTTTCTGTGGTTTGTGTGTTGTACTCTGTGCACTGGATGCCTGTGTGCAGTGGTCCATGGTGCCTGCACTGTGTGCATGGCACCCCTGTCAGACCATCCATGGCCTGTGCAGCTGACACCCTTGCATGTCTGTGATATGCACAGTCTGCTGGCGTGCCAGGTTGCCTTCCATCACCAGTATGGTGCACATCTGCCTCTGGTGGCACTGTGGCCTCCGCTGTTGTTGTCCCCCTTACATGCTGTCGCTTGTGTCTGTTGCAGGGGATGTGCTCCAGTGTCTATCACCTGTGCTCCGGCAGCATGCTGGTGGCATACAGCTTCATGGTGCCTGCGCAGGGTGGCTGGCACACCTGTGCAATGTAGGGGTGCTGGCCATGTGTACACATCAGCCTTGGCCACACGCCAGTGGCTTGGTTGACCCGCTACTGTGTCCCTGTGTTGGTGTGCCCTTGGGTATGGGTGGGTGTTTGTCCATGCACTGTGTTGCATCCCTGTGTGGTGCATGCTTCCATGCAACACTGTGTGTGTCTGTGCTGGCTGTTGTGGTCAGTGCTGGGATGGGATGTGTCCTTGGGAGGGTGTGCAGGGTGCTGTACCACTGGTGGTGGGGTCCAGGGCATGCCCTGTCGTATGTGGGGTACCTCGTATGGCGACGCATGGTCAGTCTCTCAGCTGTACCTCGGAGGGGATGTGCAGGGTGGCACTGTGTTTGCTGTTGTTGCATTGCTGTCCGCTGCTGCCCATGGCAGGGTGCACATGGTTGGGCTGCCTTGCATGGCTCTGTGGTGCACAGGGTTGCATTGTCACAGTGGGGGTGGTGGCATGCATAGGGTGTCCTGCACTGTTGGGCGCTACACCTGGGAAGGGTGTATGGTGATCAGCGTGAAGGGGTGTGCTCTGCATTGGGTGATGGTGGCAGGGTGGCCGCCCTCCAGTGCCAGGTCACAGCTTGCCAGGGGGTATGCTGGGGCAGCATGGCCTGGCTGTGGGTTGGTTGCTGGTATCCATGGGCCGGTGGTTATTCCAGCTCTCCCCCAGTTGTGCAGTGCATGGGGTGTGAGGGATGATGTCTGTCCTGCTGTGTGCTCCTCTGCCCATCTGTGGCATGGGTGGTGGGCCTCTGCATCCCTGGTTGTGCTGTTGCATTGCTGCACTGCTCCAGGGGGCATCCCTGGTTGTGCTATGGCACATCTGGACTGCTCCACTGAGCATTCCTTGTTGTGCTATGGTGCATCTGATATGCACAACTTCACATCCCTGGTTGCGATATTCAGTTGTCTGCCATAGGCGCATCTTGGCCTGTGCAGTTTTTGAATATCACGCTTCTTGCGCATGGGCGCAGTGGACTTGCGCTTGCTCCTGCTGTTGTGCACTTTTTGGGTGCAGTTTGAATATCTGGGCCACCATGCTCGTCAAATGTTTTTAGCTGAAGTATAAGCAAAATTCAGCTTAGCCATCTCAGTGTATGATGACTGAGATGAAAAATGTTTGCTCTGTAAAATGTACTGTATAGAAATATGACCACGTCTTGAGAGAATTAAGGTATTGCTTAACATCCAACAATACCATCAAGAAATGTGGTACTCCTAATGTCTCATGCCATCAAGAGATGTGGTATGACTGAACAACAATACTATCAAGATGGTATTTCAACAGCTAATGCTGTCATCATGTCACCTGTAAGCAATACGTCTTTCTACAGCAACTCAAAGTTACGGGACCTCATGAGAAAGGCAACAACATGCAGAATCCTGCACCATTTACCGTCACTCAAAATCATAAAGTAACATGTCATTCAGGAACAGGTTTCCCACCAGCTCCAAACATTTGCACTGGATTGGACCATTGAGGGAGAGAATGCCAGCAAGCATCACTCTCCCCATGAACCAGATAAAAACAAGTGTTGCCAATGACTGTAAGCCCTTGTCAGATAAACTCCCTAGCTAAAATCTCATCTTTGACAAGAGACTAAAAGGACAGGGAGTGAGATTGTAGCTTGGGGGGGACAGTTAATTGAGTGGGTGTGTGCATGTTTTCATAAAAATTGTATAAACTGTCATCACCTGCACTAGTTATATACCAGTCTGCCAGTCTGGAGAAAATGCCTTTTGCACTCCTCTGCCTCTCTGGGGGAGGACAAAGGAAAAAGATTAACACCAAAGTATTTGGTATCTATAAAGTGTACAGCATTTACCAACATATTTGCAAAAAACCTTTTGCCTTGTTGCCAATTGTATGTTATGTCATCTTATGCTCTACAACTGTAAACTGACTGTATTTTCTTTGTGTCACTGCAGTGTGGTGGGATTGTTATAACAAATATGTCACCCAGTGTGGGCCTAGGATCTCATAACACTCACATATATGGGGCCGAAAGACTGTCAGCAATGTCATGTTCTAACAAGAATGCACTGGTACAAATGTATTTGACAGAGAGTGTTGCTTAGTTACTTGCTGATTGTTTGTATGTCATCCAGAGTGGTTGATTGGGTAATGAACTGGTTAATGGATAGGCCACAGAGGGTGGTGGTTAATGGTACTCACTCTAATATGGGGAAGTGACCAGAGGGTTGCCACAGGGTTCAGTACTGGGACTGATCCTCTTCAATATCATCCAAAAAGACCTGGAAGGGAGATATACATGGTGGAGGCAGTCCAGAGGAGGGCAACTAAAATGTTACAGGGGTTGCATCAAAAGCCCTAGGAAGAGAGACTGAGGGATCTCAACATGTACACCCTAGAAGAAAGAAAAGTGAGTGGGAACATGATAGAGACCTACAATTGCCTCATGGGGGTGAACAGGTTGCAGAAGGGGAGTCTTTTCTAATAAGAAAGTGCATTTATACCAGACGGTATGAGATGAAGCTGGGGGTTTAAGAGGGACGTAAGGAAGCACTACTTCACTGAAAGAGTGGTGGAAGCCTAGAACAGACTGCCAGCAGAACTGGTGGAGGCAAAAACAGGAGGGGACTTTAAGTATGCATGGGATGGACATAGGGTATTTTAGTTAATAGACAGGAAGTAGACAGGGTTGCAGGAGATCAGTTAGAGCCTGCAGAAACAGATTAGGGGAGGGTCCATCTGGGCAGACTGGGTGGGCCAAGTGGTCCTTTTCTGTTTTTTTATAGCACTTTTTTTTTGTGCCAGCTTTCCAAGCCCTGATGAGTTTGCCAGGCTCCATCAACCACCCCCTCATACTCGGGCTTGCCCCTCCCCCCCGAGTGGTGCCACTGATAGGCGAACTCTGGTGACCAGAGGGGATGGCAACAGAGCTGACTCATTGGTGGAGGACAGCATTTTTAGTAGACTATGAAAACCCATGGGACCGGGGACATGTAATGACGACCCGTGCCCGCCCCACCTCCGAACATGTAGGTGCAGACCGCTGTGGAACCCCTGGCCTCCACCAGGGATTCATCGTGCATCGGACACTCAACCCCACCTTCCCCAAGAGTAGGAGAGCAGTCCACCGGAAGCTCAATCCTACTCCCCCCCCACCGGCCCTCTGACTACCGAGTCCATTCCCAAACCCGGGTCGTTGGCACCTCAGACAGTGATCGTGCCTCTGCACCAGCAGGCCAGCTTCTAAGTGGTCATTTTCTCCTGTCAAATTCTGTTTCATTTTTTGTTTTTGTTTTTTGTGTTTTTATGGCAAGTGCTGTCTCCATGCTGCGATGACTTCAGAGCCCCTGACTGGTAAGGCTCATAGAATTAAAATATCTCCTGATGAGCCTCCAGCTGCATGACCATTACCTTCTCAATCACCTACAAAGGGAAGGTTAGAGACAAGCCTGTAGCTGAGTAAGATGTCAGGGTCCAAAGATGACTTTTAAGGAGGGGTGTCATGATGGCCCTCTTCAGTGCCATGAGGGAAACATCCTTCCTCAAGGAACCCCCGACTATCTCCACAGTACCTGGGCTCATGGACTCCCAGCAGTCCACCAACAGCCAAGTCTGTCTCCAGTTCAGTGACCAGAAAATAGGATGCAGCTCTGAGATCAAAATAAAGACATCTACAGTTTGCAATGGCTGAAACTCCCACCCAACCAGTGAAAGGCTCTTGCTAGTCACAGACTGGACCCCAACTGCACCATACTGCACCATGGCAACCCACATGGGGGTACCGCTGATCAGATAGAGGATACCCTATCAAGGAAGAACTGTCCAAACTCCTCACATGTTTCTACTGATGACATTCCCCCAGACTGCTGACAGAATGGATGTAACGGTCTGCCCACAGTGTGGAAGAGCTGAGCAGGTCTGTTCTTCCTGCAGCAGTTACCCATGATGGGAACACTGCCTTTCTCGGGGTGCTTGTCTCCCGATACTCCTTATTATTAGCCCTCAGGGTTAACCTGTCTTCCAGCTATATCAGTCTCCTCCAAGAATACTGCAAACCCTGCCCTTTGGCCTTCTTCTGCCTAAACTTCTCATTAAACCAGGGGGAGCTCTGGCAGGAGACTCTCGGGCATACACAAAAAGGTGCAAGGGACTCAAGTGCCACCATGATGGCCATTTATGTGGTAGCAGTTATGTAAGCAATAACACATGACAGTAATGTTAAATTACTTCACACCATTAGTAAGTTGTGTAGTAATTTAGTTGTGTAGTAATAAAAAATGTTGCATTGCTAAATTACTACGCACCATGAGTAGGTTGTGAAGCGTGAGATGAGACACAGTTGAGTACTTTCAGTCACCCAAGAAGTACAGTCATTTATGACATTAACACACACCCTGGAGTTTGTCATTGTGTATAAAATGGTCTTAAAAGTTACAAAAAAAAACAAGAAAAAAAAACATTTGTATTATGCAATAATGTAAAATTAATGTACAGGCAGGGGACCAGTCAGTGTGTTTTCACCAAGTCATTTTATAAATTACATTATGCCACTTAGAATTGGTACTAAGTACACGTTTGGAGGTAAAATATAGTCCATTAATCTTAAAATGTTTTAGATATTTAAAACATTGTAAGATAAGGGCCACCGATGGCCCAGAGGCAGCACGTTGCTCTGCTGCGCTGGTGACCCCTGTTCAGAAGCAAGTCTGGAATGCTGCTTTGGAAAGCAGACTTGACCACAGCAGCTGGCATGCAGCAGTGTGCTACAGATGGAGAGGGATGGCACTGAGCACCTGGAGCCACAGTGACCTCTGTGGTGGGTCAGGGGAGGTTTCTACCTCTGTAGGATGTTAATGCATGCATCTGAAGTCCGATAGGACTACAGACACATCAAGGGGAGGAGGGAGGAGGGGGAGGAAACCAAAGAGAACAACCCATACACTGTTTATGTGATGGCCTGGGTTTCTGGATTACTCTGGGACCTATTGCCTTCCTGACACAGGATCCCAGCCCTCACAGTGGGCTGCTTCAGGGGACGATGACCCTCCCTCCAGAGCCCCTGCCATGAAGGGGCATCATGGGAGACATTGGGGTGGTGGAACTTCATGATGGCATTGAATGGGGAGGAGTCTGGGGATCAATAGGCCAGAATAGGGTATATCCCTGAAATATATACAAGGCTGGGGAGAAAATAAAACAGCTCAATAGAAACATAAAATTGTAAGATACTGTTTTTCTATAGGAAAAAGGGGAGATCTGTATATGCTGGCTCAAAAAATAAATTATTAGTGCCTTGTTCTCATTTGCCATTGTCTATGAAAGGTTTTAATTTATAATTACCATCAATAACATCCACTGTACTCTAAATGCTATATATTTCTAGTTAATGACCCAAGTGTGAAAGGACTAGCAAAAGAAGAACCATCATAAATAATATGTTTGTCAGGCTCTTTCATGCAACAATCTCCTCAAAAGCATATAATTTTTAGTAGAATGTTGCTATTTAATGTTTTTATTTATCCTTACATTAAGAAAATGTTTTATGGTGTTTGTTGCCCATTCTATTTTTATTACAGTGGTATATTTTACACTTAGTTCACACATACAGTGCTGCTTTCATTTTCGTACATGTACAACAGTCATTGGGCCCACAGTGAAAACAGTAGCTACACATTTAAAAGTCAACTACCCTGGTATACCCTTTTTTAAAAGCTAGTAGTCATGTAATGTTGAATTCTGAATGTGAAACAACTCCCAGTTTTCCAGTTATTGCTATCCTTCCTTCAGACTGCGATTAGACTAAGAAAAAGAAATTTGTTGAACCATAGATTGTTCTGGGCTTTTTTGTGCAGTAGCAAACAATTTATTCATTTTGCTTCTTTCTTCCACAGGCATACATCTGTGTTGGTTATAATAATAAAGACAACATATACATTTTGTTTAGGGAAATGTCTGGTTTAACAGCTCCATAATGGGCCTCCTGTGACAGGATACTCTGGTAAATATTCATACACAACATACTCAAAGTAATCCTGAGGACCAACATTTTTTTTCAGTTTTTTGTTGACTGGGGAAGGTGAACTGTACAATTCTGCCTATTTTCAGCCTCGTCCCGGGGGAGGGGGATACAGGTGAATGCCAACTGACATTGAACCAGTTCAAGCTGTTGGTGGTATTTTTAGTGTTCCCTTACTAAGAGCTCTTTATGGGTCAAAGTTAACTTGCTGAACTTTGTGCAAGGAAACTTCTAAGTCTACTTATTCATGTGCTAAGCTTTCTGTTAAGTTAAATATGCTTACTGCAAAATCAAATTGAGGCTCAGAAATTCAAAAGCTGAAACTTCAAAGCATGTACACAGCAGTGTATGACTTTAATAACAATTTAAAGGGGTTGTGTCCCCTTTTATACTATATAATTTTCACAGCAGAAATGCAGAAAAACTGGCTTAAAAAACTGTTTAAATGTTTATACAGCATCTGTGAAAAGTCCTCTGAAGCATATAGCATCAATAATAGCAAAAAAGACTAAACTTGCTTCACTGATAAATTGCACTTTTCATTTCTCATTTTTGCAGCACACATATATATGTATCTTTATAAGTATATACCCACACCAGTTGTATAATATATATATCTATATCTGTATCTGTATCTGTGTCTGTGTCTGTATGTGTATTTTGTATCTGTCTCTGTATCTATATCTAATCTATATCACATGACCATACATTATTCCATGATGACCACACTCCTACACTTATTTCTGTTATTCAGCCCCAAAACAATTTTGGCCATTTTATAAGACAGATATCAAGGCATGCTTCTATCAGAGCATGACTCAATGCCTTGTAGTGGTTTATCTGTTACACATATAGATTAGATATAGATACAGATACATATATAAATATCTATGTATACAACAGATGTGGGTATATACATATAAAGATAACTAGTGATATCTTTGAGCTAAGTTTCAAGATATTAAGATATCACCTGTTAGTTACAAAGATATCACCAGTTAGATAGATCACAATTGACCTATTGATAACTGACCAATAGCAACAGGACATACCACATTACCTAACAATGCTACCTTGACAACTATTACTTCACACATTCTACAGAGACATTCTGTTCATAGAAACAAGTATTAAAAAGTGAATGAAAAAGAAAATAACTTGAAATAGCTTTATTTATGAAACTTTCAGGTCTTGTTGTATACATCAAACATGGGATGAGCTAATGTATGATATCAGAAATATCTTCATCCATTGTACTTGACCTCTTGTGAGCTCAGTTGTGGCTTTGCCACTTGTGAGGTCAGAGGTCATGTACAACTCAAGAAGATATTTCTGATAACTTACATTAGATCATGTACATATATATATATATATATACACACATATGTATATGTATATATGTATGTATTATATATATATATACACATATATATACATCTATATAGATAGAGATAGATATAAATATATATTTATGAATGTATTGCAATAAACTTCATTAATACATCAGCTAGGGTTGGAGCAGCAAATCTAGGTAAATTAGGTATGGGGTTGAGACCTAACACTTCCCCAACCCTACTACCCAACCCCACCCCCATCCTGTACAGTCCAACAGGTGGCAGGGTGTACCTTGAAGTCATCGGCCCCTAACTCTCACCCCATTTCATGAGTAAAAAAGCTGACCTGGTACAGTATATGAGAATGGGGTGAGAGTTAGGCCCAATGACCCCAAGGCACACCCCATTGCCTGTTGGTCTGTGGAGAGTGGGGTGGGTTGGGGTGGTAGGTAATGCCTCATTTCCCTACTTTTGTCACTTCAATCCTAACTGATGAATTAACAAAGTTTTTTGCAATGAAATTCCTTACTTTTTGAGAAAGTGTAATCTTATTCTTATGTGGTTTGGGCACTCCCATGGTATTAGTTATTTTGGAGTGCAGGGCCCTACAGGTCCTGCACTCCCATCTATCCATAAGTGTGCAGACATTGTAATGAACAGTCATCTCCCTGTGGGAGCTCGGGGCCCTCTGGGCGCTGCACTCCCAGTATTCTATAATGGATGGCCCAGCAGTCTCATTACTGCATAATGGTATCCATATGTGGGAGCACAGGGCCCACTTACCTATAATTGGAAAGATGCAGCACAGGCCTAGCTATAGTCCAAGTAACCCTTGTGCTGCAAATGGTGCAATATCTCAGTAACCATAGCAACCTTGGAAAACATTCCACTGCAGTTGTAATCATGGACTAGAAACCTGCATGCATGCTTAGTACACCTTCTGTATCTCAAACTGTTTTCAAGATATGGGCATGGAAAGGCACCGCATTCACCACAATGTTATCCCTATGGGAAATTTCTCAACTTTGGAATGCCATAACTATGTAACCAATGCAAAGTTTTACACCAAACCAGCATAAGTCAGATCTCTGGGACACCCCCTTTCTACCCTGCAAAGTACAAACCAAAAGCCTAATCATTTCTTTTCAGTGACGTGGCAAAGAAGCAGCAATGTTTAAAATTCCCTGTTCGTGAGCTGTCAAAATCCTTGTCCGTCAGTCAAATCCCTGTTTGTGAGGTGTCAATATCCCTGTTCATGAGCCAATCCCTGTTCATGAGATAGGGCCACCTGGTCATCATCTCATGAACAGGGATTTTGACAGCTCACAAACAAGGATCAGCTCGCAAACAAGGATTTTGACACCTCATGAACAAGGACCAGAAACAAGTCACGAACAAGGATTTTAACATTTCAAAACCACATCTTGGGGCCAAACTAAAGTAAACCAAAGGCATGGGCTTGTAGAGGACATCACCCTAAATAAAACCCATGCTTGGTTTACCTCACAACACTTCCCTGAGTTAACTTATTACGTTTTGTTTGATGAGGAAAAGTGAAACCAAGATGGTGGCTTGTGAACAGGGAATTTTTCTCACAAACAGGGATTTTATAAATCCCTGTTCGTGAGCTGTCAAAATCCTTGTTCATGAGGCAAATCCTTGTTCGCAATCTATACACCTATCCAAAAGACTGAACTGATCATGCTCAGAACCCACAATTTCAAAATGTAATAGCTTTAGAATGGATTAATATTTTTTCACTGAACCAATGCTGGCTTGTTCTTTTGTGCAGCCTCTTTCTACCCTGAAAATTTCAGACCACAATTCAAAATGGTGCTTCCACAGCGCAATGGGCAAAAATCAGCAAAAACTGTCAAAAAAGCAAAAAATACACTTTTTTCACTATGTGCTGCATGAAAATCACACATTCAATTGAAATGAAGTTTAGCACATCAAGAGATCTACACCACAGGGCAGTGCATACCAAATTTTGTGCAAATCTGTTAAACGGTTGCAAAGTTATTAAAGAGCAAAAGTTGGGGTTTAACATTAAACTGCTTACTGAACCCTATCTATAGTTGTGCTACCACACCATTATAATACACACACACCCCTATATCAATATATCACCACAGCTGAATAACTCAGATGGAATGTTAAACTGAGGTCCCTAGCATCAATTTCTGGTTTTTGTCCAGGTGGAACTTAAATATACCATCGCACATGTCGTAAAAAGTAAGGGATCTACCCCAGTGTCCAGGCCAACATTCACCTGTCAATAAAACTGGTCCATGTAAACCACCATCCAAGGCACACCTAGAACCAAGCTGTTATAGCTTAGTGTGACTTATTAGTCCAAATTACAAAATAACTCAAATTTTGCAGGAGATTTTTTATAAATTGTATTCATTAATTTGCTAGTTTATAATTCATTTTCCATTATTTTAAATTTAACGCATTGCAGAGGCAGCATGATCTAGAGGCTCTGGCTACAGTAAAGGTTTGGGAACATGAAGACCCACCTTCAAATTCCACCAGCATGCATTAAATTAGGTAGGAACTCAGTCCACTACCTCATACAAAACTGAAAGACAGTTTCTGCAGCTTTATTATTTTTCTCCATTGAATGCTAGAAGAGTTCCACTACCTAAAGATAATTGTTCCCCCACCAACAAATCTAAAGGTGAGCGTTCCTGAACCTTAATATTTTCAATTTAACCACTGAAACAAAGTTACATACTTAGTAGGATTCTGAGCAAGTCGTGTAACATTTCAGTGCTTCAGTCTACACAGCTGCAGGCCCTCACTGAAAATGAGATATTGCATTTCAGCTGGGAATTCCTGAGTAAATAAGTTGTAAAAAAAGATATGTATGTCTGGAGTACCTTCAGTGGTGCTTCACATGTGCAATGCACCTGAGGTGCCCTTACATGGTAGAACAGCTAGACAATATAGTGTGTGTTATTCATTTTTTTAAAGTAGTAGGTCATCATCAGATAGTCTTCTGGAAACACATATATTACAGATAAATTTCTTGAAAAATGACCTATTTGGGCACTCTCAGAAAATTACCTATGGCATTCTTATTGTGCTAATTCTTTTCCTTGTGTTGTGGGAAAAGCACTAGTATTATTATTACTGATAACTTTCACTCAGCCCTGGAGAGAATAAAGATAGAAGTAGCTCAGGGAACCATCCTGGTGATAATAATAATCTCTGTATTTGGCTATGAACTGCAATTGCTAAAGGTCTCCTGTTCTGTACAATCATATGACAATAACATGTGATATCACACACATACCCATTTTACTTATTTTAAGTTTATCTAACCATTAGTAAAGAAAAAAATAAGTAAAGTAATTACCCATTTTGCCTAGTATTTGAATTACACTTTTTAAGCTTTAGGATTTGTGGGGTACCTTTTTCTAAACAGAGTCCTCCCACTCTTTAACATTGTAAATAAATGAAAGCATAATATGAGCTCCAGGGGGGCTTACTTCAAAGCTATAAGGGCTGAGACCCTGTGGACCCCTAACAAAACCAATACTGATCTGGATTCCTAGTACCAAGAAAAAGTGATGGCAGCAGAAAATATCCTCACTTCATTTAGCACGGATGAAGTCCTTCATGTTATTCCTCCAGTTTGGTGTCCCAGTGACTCACATGACATCATCAAAAAATGTGTCTTTATAAATTAATTGTTTTATTGCTGAGCAGAATGAGTTAAACATCAAATTATAGGCCAGTAAGCCTAATGTCTGTTATTTGCAAAATGGCTGAAAGTTTCCTTAAAAGTAAACCTGAATAAAATGTGTCTATCATAGGCCTTATTTTATTTATTTTTTTATTTTAGTCTTTGGTAACTGGATAAGACCCACTCATACCTCTCAACTGTACCACATTATGAGGAACGTTCCTCATTTTACTTCACAAAAGCTCCCTGTTCCACATTGTGAGGACTTGTTCCACATTCAAAGTCAACATTTTAAAGCAAAAATCCATAGTAAATGATGCAATAAACTATATTATTCGGTTAATAACAGACTTTTAACAATGTTTGAGCTTCTTAGGTAAAGATTTGATTAAGTGTTCCACATTTTGCTCATTTGTTCCACATTTTGAGAGGCAATGTTCCACATTTTGGGGACAAAAGGTTGAGAGGTATGGACCCACTAGGCACAAGTGCCTGTTTTCAGGGGTGACCTGGGAGCATTGGGTGGTTAAGTGACTTGCTCAGAGTCACACAGTATGCAAGTGGAGGTTGTGAGAATCAAACTCAGGTCTGGTCTGCTGGATGTATCAAGATCATTCACACCTCATTCCTCTAACCTCTAGGCTATACTGCCAGCCCATTGACAAAGTGCAGCATGGGTTTAAAAAACAAAGAGGTTGTACCACAAACCATTTGAGTTTTTTGGAAAAAGTAAGGAAAGATATTAATAATAATAATGTGCCATATGACATTATATATTTAGATTGCCATAAGGCTTTTGACAAGGTCCCACATTATGGCTTAATTGAAAAAATGGGGCAATTGGGGATAGACAGTAGGATAATAAATTGGGCCAATAACTGGCTAAAAGAAAGAAATCAGAGGGTCAGAGTGGTGGGAGACTGTTCAAAGCCTATAATTGTCACTAGTGGAGTACCTCAGGGGTTGGTGCTGTGCCCTATCCTGTTTACCTTATACATTAGTGATCTGCACAAAACTGTTAAAAAATACTGTAATACAATTTGCAGATGATATAAAGCTGGGAGGACCAGTACGTACTTGAAGTCAGCAATAGGATATGGTTAGCAACCTCAAGGAGATAGATGATTGGGGCAATAGAAATAAAATGCCATTTAGTGTCCAGAAATGTGCCAGTACGCACCTTGGCAAAAATAATGTTTCTCAGACATAGATACTGAATAGGGAAATTCTTGCTGAGGTGATAAATGAAAAGGACTGTGGTATAACAGTTGACAATAAGTTTGAATTTAAGAAACATTGGAATCAGGCAATTAATAAAGCTACCTATATGATCAGAAATATTAGAAGAAGTTTCATCAACAAATCTATAACTTGTCTGTTGCCCTTATATAAAACTTATGTTAGACCACATCTGGACTATGGGTTACAGCTGTGGAGTCCTTATAAACCAGGAGAAATAGCCAGGATGGAGAAGGTTCAGAGAAGATTCAGCAAGCACCTAAGTTCTCTTAGCTCGCTTACCTATGAAGAAAGACTTAAAAAGACAGGATTATTCAAGCTAGAACAGAGAAGAATAAGGGGAAATGTATTAATGTTGTTTAGAATGATGGGAGATCAGAAATTAAGTAGGGAAACAAATATAAATCTTTGTGACAGACCCCCTAGTCTTAGGGGTCATATAAAGCAAATCAGAATAGATACAGCAAGGAAATATAGTGTTCACGCCTCATTCCTAAATAGGACTGGAAGGATCAGAAATTTACTGCTGCAAGAAATTGAGAATTGTAGGAATGTTGACAGCTTTAAATTAAAAATAGATAGATGGCTGGATACAAACAGGGCTACTTGGACCCACTAATGTGGGGGGCGGTAATATGGGATAAAAATTACATCATCAATAGTAAGTGATCCCTGCACACTGGTTAAATTCTATAGGGTCCTAGGAATGCTAGATGAAAAAAAGACAGAGAGCTGGATTTTCTACTGGGTGGACACATACTTGAGTCCATATTTCAGATGCATGCCGCATCCACACAGATGTGTCCAGATGTCTACATCTTATTCACCTGGATATATTTGTGACAATTCAGTTCCCACAGTTTGCAGCAAGTTTTGCCACAACTGTGGGATTCGCAACTGTTTGTTAGATGCAACTGTGGGATTCCATCCAAAAAGTTAGACTAACTTTTTGTGGTCTAACTATTCGAGCATAATCCTGTACTCACATTCAACAAACAGAAGCGAGTCTTTGAAAATGCTGCTCAGAGAGTCTGTCATGTTCACCTCCTGAACTCCAGGCAGCTGCAGCATTCTATATTCTATGACACAGTAAAAGTAACTGTTTTGTGGTAAAATGGACTACTGCACCCATAGCTATTATGGACTTTGGCACTATGAAGAGAAAAAAAAGCACTAGTAGCAGAAACATCTAAAAATCCAAAGTCAAGTGTCACAGCTTCATCTTCCCATCTATGATGACCCTCTAGTCTTTTTCATGATCTATTACTGCTAGTTATTTTCTGTTTAAATAGTACCTCCAATCTGAATTCCCTGAGCCTAAGTGGAGGATCTTGGACCTGTATACAAATAATTTTATTTGCCACTTGTTGGCCTGGCCCATGTACATTTAAGTCTCTTTACAGACTGTCTTCCTCTTATTGGAATTAACAACCCTCATTAGCTTTGAGTCATCCACAAACTGAATTACTTTACTCAAGACCCCTGACTCCAAGTGCAAAATAAAAGTATTGAACAGTGGGGGTCCCCTGAGGAACCCACAGATGACTTACTTCCAGTTTGATGTCACAAGTGCCACTAAACATTGAGCCCTATTTCATAGCCAACTATGTATTGTAACATAGTTCCTGTAATTCCAAATTTCCTTATCTTCATGAAGTTTGAATGTTTTACTAAAAGTCTATATATATTACAGTATATCAACTGACTCTCTCTCTCTCTCTCTCTCTTGTCTAGTTCCTTTGTAGCTTTTCCAAAAAAGGCCAACAAACTAAATTGGCATAATTTCACCTTAGACCCATGTTGACTCATCTTTAAAGAGCAAGTTCACACTTTCCTACATCCCCCCTTCCCCACCCCCCAAATATATATTAAAGCTTACTTTATTATTTTTTATTATTATTATTTTAGTCTTTGGTAAGCAGGTAAGGCCCACTAGGCACAAGTGCCTATTTTCAGGGGTGACCTGGGAGCACTAGGCGGTTAAGTGACTTGCTCAGAGTCACACAGTATGCAAGTGGAGGTTGTGAGAATCAAACTCAGGTCTGGTCTGCTGGATGTATCAAGCTCATTCACACCTCGTTCCTCTAAACTTTAGGCTATACTGCAGCTACTTAGCTCCAAGTTGTCTGCAGTAATAATTTCCATTTATTTTTGCCAGGTTTAAAAAATCAAGAAGATTGTATTTGGCTCCATGGAGCCAAAAGCCAAAATGGTGCTGCTTCCATATTGCTATAACACCCCCCCCCCACCGCCGCACTCTCATGTTTTGTGATGTCAGTAAATGGAGAACACGGGGGCGTGCTCCATAGAGTAGCATAGGAATAGTTTCTAAGTATATTTTATTCTGATTTAGAGTTCCAATTATAACAAATCAAGATAATTGCTTGACTAACAAGGACCCTGTTAGTTGAGCAGTTGCCTTCATTTTTTCAAATCAGAACTCTAAATCATAATGAAATGTATTTAAAAACCATCCCTATGCTACTGTATGGAGCGCACCCCTGTGCTCTCCATTTACTGACATCACGAAATGTGAGATTGTGGGAGCGTGTCATAGCAATATGGAAGTGGCACTATTTTGGCTTCCGGCTCCACAGAGTCAAATACAATCTTTTTTTTCTTAATGTATACTTTTTGGCCCCTGGCAATAGCTTCACCCACAGACTGTCCCCCAGCACCAAAACACATCCCGCCACAGGAAGACAACCCACGACTTCACCCCTTGTGGTGGGGCCATCCAAAGATGGTTCCATACCATGGCACATTTCCCACAGGAGGCCATGTCAGGGGTTGGAACTCACCCAGGAGGTCCTAAGGCACAGGGATTTTTCCCTTCTTAATTTCCCCAATCCCCAAAGACAGTGACATGCAAGAGAGTCCAATGAGGCATGCACATGTAGAGATGTGCTGCCACTCTGGACCTAAGCCAACATCCTCCCCTCATGTTGTCCCTGACTGCACTAGTACCCATGATCACCCAGGCAGCAGTATTGCAGTAGGTATGGCAGCTCTCCTTCCCAGAGGAGGTGAGCATCCCTAGGATGCTCAATCCTTCCTCCCTCTAGCTGGCCCTTCAATGCCCTAGGTTCATTCCTGAATCAGGATCACCGGTGTTGTGAGTGGTACCTCTCTCGCTGCACTAGTGGGCTGGCAAGCCAAATACGATCTTCTGGAATTTTTAAACCTGGCAAAAACAAATGGAAATTTTTACTGCAGACAACTTGGGGCCAAGTAAGCTTTCATATATGTTTGACAGGGTGAGAAGTTGGAACCTGCTCTTTAACAGTTGGAATCTGTCCAGATATGCTATAATATGACTTTTTTTTTTATAACCACTTTCAGTATTTTCTCCACAGTTGCAGTAAGGCTCGCTGGCCTTCACTTACTTGGATCTCTACAACTTCCCATTTTAAGCAGAGGGTGATATTGGCCCTCCTCCAGTACCTCCAGTACCTAGGTAATTCACCAGTCCCTATGCACCTTGCCAGTTTTCCATGAATTCTGAACATCACCATCAGAGTACCCACTGTTTCATCCTTAAGCTAGCTGAGAGCCCATGGATACATACCCTGTGGTTCCTGTAATTTATTCACCTTTAACTTGACTACTTGTAAAGCACCTAAGCTGACATTGGTATCTACTATGTAGCAGATACCATCTGCTGATCTCGTGAAAGTCTCATCTAGATGTTGTAAGTCTGCTAACACCTCAGGAGTAAATATGTAGGTGAAACATTCATTTAGCTTCTTTTGCAGCAGTGGCATCTCTGATATTGTCCCTTCCCCAGATTCCACGGTTATCTTCCCATTCTGTAGTTAACAGTCCACTTTCCTTTGATATAACTAATATATTTATTATTTTTGATGTCTGTTTCCATGCCACTCTCCGATTGCATTTTACCAGCTTGATTACCTTTTTTATATTTTCTTACTGTTTATTATATCTGACTCTTTTCTCCATGGTGTATTTCTCAATCTTATCCATCTGTTACTTAGAAGAAGGACAATGAAGAGACTGAACTGTATTTATTTGTTATCCGAAGTTCCTACAAATAGGCAATAATGATGTATGACATGATGGATATCTGGGAGGTAGTTTGGCCTGGTGGTTAAGAGTTTAGAGTTGTGAACCTGGAGACGTGGGTTTGAATCCCGCAACTATCACCAACTTCTCACTGTATGACCCTAAGCAGATCTCTTACCCTCCTGAGGCTTACAATCTCTGTAATCTTCTCTCTCTGCACACTTTGAATCTCTTTGTCTATTGAAAATGATGACAGAAATTACCCCCACCCCACCCCACACACACACACACACACACACACACACACACACACACACTTCTGGAATGTTAACAGCTTTGGGGTACAATTTGTATGTGAGGTACTACGTAATATCAAATTCCTTTCTTTCCATCTTACTAATAATGCTGTGCCCAACTTGTTTAAACTATTTTGTTTTCTGTAGTCCAGGTGAAAGCCTGACAACAGGCACAACAGCAGTGCTACTGCTTGTGACGCCAGTGACCCGGGTTTGGGAAAGAGTTTGTCATAGTAGGGGCTAACTGGGATGGAGGACGGAGTGTCCTATGGACTGCTGTCCTCTTTCAACGGGGGAAGAGGCTCACATGACCCACCATCTGACTGCCACCTGGCAAAGGCTGGTGAGCAGTGCAGCAGGATCACAGACTGAGGAAAGGTTGGGATGCAGCTGATGCCAGCACAAACCATGCATGTGTGGGAGTATGCCTGAATATCTCTCTAAGACCATTCCCAGGGAGACAAAAAGTGGTTGAAAATGGCCACTGACTGGGCAGATGACTCCCTGCCTGCTCTATGTTCATCACTGGGCATCCTCTCCTGAATCCTGGTTCACTCCTGGGCTTCACTCCACCGTGGGTGGCTGGATATAGAGGATAAAGCTGCCACAGGAGCTGAAAGGCAGGCCTCACCTCAGAGAGCTCAATCTGAGGGGGCTACACAGTGGTGTGTCACCTGAGGAGTGCCAGGATGTCCAGATAAGAGAGTCCTCAGTGGAGGGAAGTGGTGCTCACACAGGCCGATGGAGGGCTTGGTCATATGGGCGCAAGGCAAAATAGAACTAAAAATATATACAGTGTGCAGTGCAATTGATGCAAACTGTATCCCAAAATGTTTTACAGTCCAGGTAAGGGAGGCAAGACAATGCTGTGGCTGTTTTCAGTGAAACAGGTAGATTCAAAGTGCACAGAGGTAGATTTGAGGGGGTAGAAAGAGAGAGAGAGATTACAGAGGAAGTAAGCACAGGGAGGGTAAGTGATTTGCTGAGAGTCACACAAAAGTGCAGTTGTGAGATTCAAATGTCCATGTTCATGTTCACACATCTGCACTCTAATCACTATCCCAAACTGCCTCCCAGCAAGAACTGCAAGAACCTGCATTTTAAAGGAAAACTGCACTGTCGTATCTTGTAAATTTTATTTGTTTCCATGTCAACAGACAACTCTTTTGCTGTAGCTGCTGAGGATATACATGTTTGCTTTCGTTTGTTCTCACTGTTCATGCTTGTCCCCTATATTACTATCCTGGGGGTCTCCATTTTATGGTTGTTTAAATCTCATTGTCCATGACAGCTGCATTAGTATATGAAAACACAATGTCACATCACCTGTTTATACCATTCATCTCCATGCTGAAAGTACAAATATCCTGAAAAAAAATACACTGGAAACATACAAATTGAATGCAATTTAAACAGAAAACATTGTGCTACAAATCAGACAGTTTGAAAAGCTAAAAGGTTAATGTGGTATCTCATACCTTGCTGCAACTTGTTTTGTTGAAATCTAATTAAGCAGACAGGCATACTGTGGAGTCTAATGGGTGCTGACACATGATGTTCTCACAAGCTAAAGTGGCTCTCAGGGACAAAGAGTCTTCAACAACCAGAAAATGGAGACCCCCAGGATAGTTACAGGGACTAGTATGAACAGTCTGTTGACATGGAAATAAAATGTATAAGATATGAGTGTGCAGTTTACCTTTAAAGAGCTGCTGACGCCTTGAGGAAAACTTTGAAAAACATAATAATTAGGCAAAATTCAGCTTTCATTCCATATGTATTCTAAAGATTCATCCTCCCCAGTATTTATTACTAAGGACATTTGCATGAATGCATGATCTTTATCCCATAGAGTTAATCTGCCTCACTAGTTTACTTCCTACTTCAATTCATAATCCTCTGTTGTGACATCACAGTTTGTTGCCACGTGAGTAACTGTGATGGCACAAGTAATGCATTTATGACCTCAGGTAGGGAGACAGCAACAGGAATAGATGAACTTTTTAGGAGTAAAGATCCTGTTTTCATGCAAATGACCTCAATAATAAATAATACAGAGGAGGGATAAACTAATGTGAAATACAAGCTGGACTGCATCTAAATATTATGTTTTGCTAAAATTCTCCTGAAGGTGTCAGCTGCTCTTTAAGGGATGTAAAATATTGACACGATGTAAATGTGTTTCCTAGTGGAAGAATATCAATATTTTATACAAGAATGTTCACAAGCATCACCCTGAAAAAAGTTAAAGGGTACCCATTAAGGGAATGGCTTACTAATTTAACACATGTTTTATGCCATACAGAATGTAAATGTAACTGGTGTGTTACAAAAAATGCTAAGCCTTAATTAAAAGGCATAAATAAATAAATATATCCATACCATATTTCAACATTTTCATTTTATAGGTTGTTTAGCAAATAAAGAAGTTGAAAAAGTAATCAAAACTCTATGCGTGTAAGTATATATATATATATATATATATATATATATACACACACACACACACACACACACACACACAGATCACTTCATTTGTTTTCTTTATGGGTATAAAACTGTTCTGGTTAATTCATATACTGTGCAAAACTAAGTATGACACAAGGCAAGAGTAGTCTGAACCACAGGTTTCTCTCAATAGGCTTCAGGCCTTTGAGGCCTAAAGTGCTAACAAGCATTTTTGTACTTCCTGTACACCCACAAATGTTGTGGTGACAGGGATGTATTAAAAAAACAGATGCTGCGGTGCCTATATAACCATCCAGTGAACATCAACAAAGCAAAGTGAAAATAAACTCTCTCAAGCACAGCTACATTAGGTCAACAAAATTTCTTCTAGTTTATTTTTTTTAAAGAAAGAAAAAATATTATGAAAACAAGAGGAGCAGTCCTTCTTTACACTAGCAATTAATAAATTTATACAACCATTCAGTCTGTATTACATGATGAAATAATTCTACATCACTCTTATTTTTGGTGCTCTGAATTATACATACAAACAACAATTACAGGAACTTGTTCACAATGCATCTAGGCCAGGAGAATGACTGTCTCAAAATCTTCATGGCAATATCCATGCTTTCACACTGATTGCCTGGAACTGATAGTACTTCCTATGTGAAGGCCCACAGCTTGGCTGAATGATCTCTCTACAACTTTTAATGCATCAAACAACTTCCGCCAGCAAGAAAAGCATAACTGGCACTGTGTCCATTAGTTTTATGGATAAGGTGCCCTGGATGGCTCTGTCCAGTCCTCTAGTTTTCCTCCCTCTGCCTTTAAATTAATTTGCAGTCCTTCATACCTTTCTCATAGCTGCCCAAAGGCATTAAAAAGTATTTATTACATTTACAGTATTTCTTACAATTTTTACATTTATATGCAATGTTCAGAATTTTCACAGCACTAAAGACCCTGTTAAATAAGGGGGAAATTAGTTTGAATGGCTTATTCACAAATGAGATCCACAGTGAGTGGTTGAAAATACATAACACCATAGTGAACTCCTTAAAAGCTGTGACCTTGTCTTTGCATAAGCTTTTTAAATATAGGTTTCCATCCATTTCCTTAGGCTTTCTCCTTGTGTTCCAGTGAAAATGTGGATGCAAGGTAGGCATTAAGCATGTCAACTAACCCATGGCAGTGACCATACTAGAAGGATGGTGAGGTCCAAAAGGCAGGCTTGCTGATGGGTGCATTGGTGTTGGCGTCGTCAACATGTGGCTGGAGTGGCTAAAGTGTGAAATATGACTAAGAGAGGACATATGTCTGGAGATGGCTGCAGGACTGAAGGAACTGGTTTTGGGATAGTCGTCCATGCTATCAAGAACTTTTTTGCTTTTTTTCGATTTGCTGGACATTTTTCTGTTTCTGGTCTGAATTCCTTCTTTCTTCATGGTCAGCGGTCTGTTGATCTGTTTAAACAAAAATATTTTTTTTGATTTACATTTATGGTGTTGTGTTGGCCTTGTACATTCTTGCATACCCACAATACTGTCTACAGCTACTCATGTACATTAGACCACTACTAATGTTAAAATAAGCACACAAGCTGCATATCGGTGCATTCTGCTTAGAGTTCAGTCAATAAGTAAAGCACTGCCCAAACCAGCATAAGTAAATTAGTTGTATCTGCTTTGCCTAAAGCCAGTGAAGGGCAACTGCTTACCGTAGAAAAGCATACACTGCCCAACATGAGTGAAATTCCAAAAGCCAGCGCACTAGTCTGTTGTGTTCCGAGTACAGTCAAATCAGTCTTAATAAGAATTTAAGATCTTGGGCAAGGAGGCAGTCAATGCACTAACACCTAATAAGCAAAAGTAGCCATCAGTAGCAACAGCCAATTGTGTTGTGGTCAGTAAAAACAGCTTATTACTCTCATCTCCACAAAATACTGTTTTACAGCTAATGCTACTAACAAGCCATCTTTGCCTGTGAGCTTCCAAGAAGCATCCTAACTGTCAGGCAAGTTCTCTGCAATAAATCCATTTCTCCCACCTTTTTATATACAGAGAGAATACCTACTGTCAATAGACAGTCAAAGAAAAAGATCATAAAATTTATGAAGCTGAACAAAAAAAGAATAAAAGACTTGGAAATTTCATTTGGACCAAAATTGTTAAATGGCAGAACAGTTACCTAATAAAGCCAAGCAAGAAACAAGTGGCATGGAAAATGTATCATTTCTGTAGTAAACATTCTGGCCTCCTTCTAAGAATATATAATCAATTAATTATTTACATGCCTAGCTCTCAGGGGTCAGTACTAAGTAAGGTCCTCTTCAATGTCTTTATTAGCAAGATTGCAGAAGAACTACAAGGGAAAGTATGCCTGTTTGCAGATGACACAAAAATCTGCAACATGGTGGACACACCAGGGGGGTGGAAAAAACGGAGGGATGATATGAAAAAGTTGAAAGAATGGTCAAGGGCTTGGCAGCTGCGTTTCAGTGCAAAAAAGTGCAAAATCATGCACTTAGGGCACAGAAACTTGAGGGCTATGCACCAATTGGGAGAGGAGGTACTGGCAACCACCAAACAGGAAAGGGACCTGGGGTAATCATTTCTGATTACCTGAAGGTAGCTAAGCAGAGTGATAAGGCAGTGGAGAAGGCTAACAGGATGCTCTGGTGCATAGGGAGGGGTATCACCAGTAGAAAGAAGAAGGTAATATTACCCCTGTACAGATCACTGGTAAGACCCCACCTCAAGTATGGTGTCCAGTTCTAGAGGCCACAC
Organism: Neoceratodus forsteri; assembly: GCA_016271365.2. Classification (NCBI taxonomy): domain Eukaryota; kingdom Metazoa; phylum Chordata; order Ceratodontiformes; family Ceratodontidae; genus Neoceratodus; species Neoceratodus forsteri. Next base: position 841,311,994 of record CM028131.1, read on the forward strand.
CTCCAGAAGGTCATTAATAGGGTGGAGGCGGTACAAAGGAGGGCAACCAAAATGGTAAAGGGCCTGTATCAGAAGCCCTATGAGGAGTTTATATGTATACTCAATGTACTAAATATGTACTCTCTAGAGAAGAGAAGGGAAATGTGGAATATGATAGAAACATTCAACTACCTAACAGATATTATTAAGGTACAGGAAGGTAGCATTTTCCATAAAATAAGAAGCTCAAGGATAAGGGGTCACACTATGAAGCTGGGGGGTCTCAAAGGAAATGTGAGTAAATACTTCTTCTTGGAGAGGGTGGTGGATGCCTGGAATGGCCTTCCAGTGGAAGTGGTGGGTGCCAGAATGGTTATAGGATTTAACCATGCATGAGACAGATACAAAGGGACCTTGGAAGAAAGGCAAGGGGTAGAGATGACCAGAGATTGAGTAGGGTCTGCAGTGGCACAGTAGGTAGAGAAATCTGGGCAGACAAGGTGGGCCAAGAGGTCCTTATCTGCCGACACTGGCTCATTTCTCCATGATGGAATTTTAATGTCTCTTAAGCTACAGACAAATCCCCTTGAAGCCCTGCCTCCACCCAGCTTGTGTCCTTTCTGAGATGCAGCCTACAGAAGTGGACATAGTACTCCAGATTAGGTCTCAACAATGACCTATATAGTGGTAATACAACCTCCCTCCTGTGGGTGATGCCTCTCCCTATGCACCCCAGCATTCCACTGGCCCTGCCCACTGCTTTGTCCCACTACCTTGCAACTTTGTGGTCATCAGATATTATAACCCCAAGCTCTCTTTCCTGTTTAATAACTGACAATACCACCACAACCACCACCGCCACCCCCCACCCCCCTTTATACTCAGCTCCTGACTTTCTAGCCATATATGCAAAGGGGTGGACATGAAGAGAGTTGGCATGCTTCCTGCATTATGACAACAATAACATGATTTAAAACGGATTCCTTTAAAGATTCAATCCTCCAACAGGTAAATCTAAAACCCTGTAAATAATGTCTGTAGTAGAAGAAGGTCTGCTGTATTACTCAGATAATTCATCTCTTTTTTTTTCCTCCTGTTCATTTCACAGATTTTACAGTTGTTTTAAATTTCTTACTTTTAATTTCTATCCTTTCACCTACAGATGTTATTCAAGGTTTTGCCAATTGATGTTTTGCTGCTTTATTAGTTTGTTAGCTATTAAGGGTCTTATTGGTACATGGGGAAAAATTAACAGTACCTGGGGAGGTACATTTATCCCACAAATGATACTGAATGCTGTGTAAGGTCATGCAAATTATATTGCTGTTAAATATGCGTACAGCAATATCACTTTATATGCTACTAATTCTCAGTAATTAGAAATAAAACTCCATCTTCACTTGCAACAATGCTTGTAGCTCAATCCCCCTCCTATGGACTGCACTCAGCAGATAAGTCTCTAGTCAACGTGCCAAGGTGTCAGACATTCAAGGGCTCTGGTGCTTTCCATCATGCTGCCCCTAAGCTCTGGAACTCCCTTCCCTTAGCTCTACATCAGGCCACATCCCATCTCTGCTTTAAAAGAAAGCTTTGATGGCATCTATCCCTAGCTGACCCCTGCACTTGTTCTGACCCCACTTAATTCCTCTCTGCACCCACCAGTCACTCTTACCTTCTTCCACATCTCTTCCCTCCCACTCCTACTATACCCCCCTTCTCTACTTGTAAAACTTATTATATCTGCTCTCAAGTGTATTTACATACACAGCCCACCTATCATACCTATAGTATCCTGTAGGATAGTTTCCTCCCTTAATTGCTTTTTTCTTTCTTATTTTGCCATGTTAGGTATTACTGCTGTTTGTAACATTTTCAGTTAGCTGCTGCTTGCCATATATGAATTTTTGCACTATGTTGTGTTTCCCAATATGTGTGTCTCTTTTGTAAATTGCTGCTTACTCCATTGGGAATGCACAATGTACTGCCCCATAGTATGCTACGTTCTGTTTGTATTACTTTTTACTGTTCACCTATATCTGCAATTATGTAATGTTCCTGCACTGATGAAATGTTTCACCACTCTGTTGTACTCTCCCAGGTTGTGCCTGAAAAAGTCATTTTTTGACTAGTGTGCTTACCTGGTAAACAAAAACCAAATAAATTCAGTCTTGATGGGCAGTGTTGCCATTTGGAGTGGCAGAATTATAAAAATCCAGGTGTCTCTCTTCTCACCTAAAACTGAAATAAGTGCCTCAAGGAGGGTGGTAGGGAATAAGCAGAACACTACTACCACTTTATGCTAAAGATTCTGTCACCAGTATGGAATAGTAGAACTAAGATAACTCAGTAGTGCATAAAGAAAGCATGCCACCTTAAGGAGAAAAATGCAGTTTAGTCAGCAACACAGTACCTGCACTCATGAACCATGATGTATTGAATTGTGTGTACATAAAAAAATAATGTACATTTTGCTAGGCCTAATCATTAACACTTCAATAAAATCCTCATACACAAAAGCTAACAAGTCAGATGCAAGCTATTACTTTGAGAAATACTCAGTGCGAGCTTTCTGAGAAAAGCCAGGACCAAACTAACCTTTTACTAAAATCATTTGTCAATGCCAATGAATGAGGCTACTGACAAACTGTCTAAAAGCATACATACACACACACATAAGCACTCACACACACACTTTATTCTTCGTGTTAACAAACTTTGCCACTTCAGTTATCATGCATACAGAAATGCTTTTAGGACATGGTATTGTCAAGGGACTACTTGAACACTTCATGGTCTTCATTGACCTGCATCTTGTAAGAAGAAGACCCTCATGGAGTGAATCATTGCAAAGTATTGTAGAGGAAGCTGCCAGGTAAAAATAAGAATCATTTTACATAGAGACTATCCACAAACCATTCCATTCCCAGAAGGGATTTGTCGATTATGTTACACCAGTGTGATCACCTGACAATTAATACATTCTTGCAAATCCCTCATTCCAAATGCACTGACAGAAAAGGTAGCTCAGGGTGAACCAGAAGAACTAAAGCTAGAGCAAACTGCAGTTTAGCTTTTGGTCCCAAATTGGCTTTCGAATAACTATTGATAAACACAAGAGCAATATTGTATCATGTTTATCCACAAAAACATTGAAAGTTGTATCAGGACTACTTTTAAAATTTCTTTTAGCCTAATAACGTAGGCCCTTTCTTCTAGATCTGTCCACTTGTCATCATAGGGCCATGCCCTGAATGTTTCTTCTGACTAAACTCTGTTGCTGTCAATGAAAATTAGCTAAATACAGTTTCCCAACAATTCAATCTTTGAATTCTGCTGTGATCATTCAGTGACTGTGAGTCCTGTTTTTTCCACTGACTACAGACTACTCCATGAAGTAAGCAGTGTTTCACTAAATAGACAAGTTGGTTCTAAACTATTTTTTAACTAATCTGTAGTGGTTTCAGAACTCAAGTATCGGCTCCAAGTGCCAGAGAAAGGGTTTTCCTGGTGCCATACTTAGCTCCATTGTTGCAGCTTATCCAAGAGAGTGTAGTATTTTTTTTTTAAAAGAAAAGGGTAGCTTGTGGAATAATCTTTACATTCCTTTAAACTGGTTACAAAGTATTGTATAAAACTGAATCTGCAAACTATTGTGTAACACAGAATCTAGCACGTAACCCTGAATCTACAAAGTTTATACCACTGAATTTATAAAGTACTGTATGCAATGAATTTATAAAGTAACATTTAATTTACAGTGTACTGTATACCTCTGAATCCACAGATGCTGCCTATCACTGAATCAACAAGGTAGCACTGAATCTCTAAACATACATCAAGTCTACAAAGTTGAATACCACTGAGTTTACAAAGTAGCATTGATTCTACACAGTTCTAGACCACTGAATCTATACAACAATACTGACAAGATAAAATACTGTATGTCACTGAATTTACAAATGAACAATGGATCTGCAAGTAATGTATACCACTGAACCTACAAAGTACAATTTACTACTGAATCAGCTAAGTACTGTATGCCACCAAATCTACAAATTAGCACAATCTGAGTGCTGAGTATTTTGTACTACTAAATGTACAAAGGTCTGTATGCCACTAAATCTACAAAGTAACACTGTCTAGAAAGTGATGTGTACCATTGAGTCTACAAAGAGCTATATATCACTGAATTGGCTAATAAACATTAAATCTATGAAGTGATGGACAGTGCTGAATCTACAATGTACTGTATACCACAGAATCTACAAAGTAATGAAGAATTTGCAAAGTATTGTATACTACTAAATCAACAACATTGTGAATACCACTTAATCTAAAGAGTACTGACTGCTACTGAACCTACAAATTATTATATAACACTGAATCTACAAAGTACTGTATACTACTGAATCAACAGAGTGCTGTGTGCTACTAAATCTACAACGTAACACTGAATCAGAGAACTGAATGTGGTATAGTACAGAACCTACAAAGTAATGTATGTCACTGACTCTACAAAGTATCACGCAATCTACAGTGATGTATACCAATTATTCTACAAAGTAGTGTATACCACTGAATCTGCAAAATAACTGAATCTACAAAGTGATGAATATCACTTTGTCTACAATATACGATATACTTTTAAATCTACAAAGTGACATGGACTCTGCATGTTCTGCAACTACTAGATCTGCAAAACAACACTGAATTTATACATTATACCACTGAATCTACGTAGTAACACTGACTCTACAAACTACTGTATACCACTAAAGCTGCAAGGTAACCTGGAATCTATTAAGTAACGTTGAATCTCCAAGTACCGTACAACACTGAATCAACAAAATATTGACTACTGCTGAATCTACAAAGTAACACTGAATTTACAAACTATTGTATACCACTGAATTTACAAATTAACCCTGAATCCGTAATATACTGTATCCCACTGAATCTACAAAATACAGCCCACCACTGCTCTACAAAGCAATAATAAATCTAGAATGTGATGTATACCACTGCATCTATAATGTACTGTATATAACTAATCTACAAAGAAACAATGGATCAACAAAATATTTCACACCACTAAATCTACAAAGTAACCTAATCTGCAAAGTAGCAAATAAAAATTAAAAAAAAGCATTCACCCACATATAGCAAAATCACAATGTAAAATCAGATGATATAGTCGCATGCAGGTTTTCATTTCCATTTAATAAGATGCACTGCAAAATGTGTACAAAAAAACAATAAAGTGCAGTAAAGTCCATAGACACTGATCAGAATTTACAAAACCTAATATAGTACCTGTATATGGTTAGGTCTTACTGTATGTGGAAATTGATCAGCCCAAGTTTCTTATTGTTCTACAGTTCCAAAGTTGTTTTAGTACAGTTCAAAGGTCAAATAAGTTTTTGTACAGTTCAACAAAGCTATGTACAGAAAACTGCATCTGTAGTCATTGCTGTGTTCTATATAATTTAGCTGTGAATGTAAAACTGTGTTTAAGTGAAAGCCAATCCAGACGTCACTTTGGTGTCTGTATGTTTCTTGAAATCCTAGAACCATATACTATAAAAACAAAATATGGACAACTATACCAGCTCAGCATGTGTTTCCGTCTCAGAGTTCTGAAGACATTTGCAACCTCTCAAGCTTCGCTCAGGAGGTCTGTAGTGTCTTCAGAACCCCTTGATGGAAACACAGCCTTGTTTGTGCATAGTTGCCCATACAGTATTCTATGCATTTCACATTGTAACAGGCATGCTTCATCAGATGTCAATCAATGGTGTACTGCATGCCATGAACTCTACAAAGTACTGTACAATATTGAATTTATTGATCCAAAATCTACGAAGTTGTACCCGAATGGCTGTATATTCCTGCTGATATATATATATGTATTCTACATTGTGCCATAATCAGGTTCAGTTGTCCTTTCCTGTTTCACAGCTCACCTCCTTCATTAAAAATATGTACACTTCAAGTAGTCATAAAAATAAAAAACATACATTAATAAGCTTCAGGCAAGAGCTAGCCTGATGGTGCAGCAGTAGTGCTACCATTCGTGACACTGGTGAAATAAGTTTGAAAACAAACACAGAGCATGAGATAGCCAGCCAGAGGCAAGCTGGTTGATCACCCTATGGACAGCTCTCTGACTCTGAGGTGGTAGGGGCATGAGCTCCCAGCGCATGAGTGACACCAAGTGGAGACTGAGTGCACACCAACCAGGACCACATACAGTGGGGTGGGGGGGGCATGGCATATGTCTGCGTGACATGTGTAGGAACATGCACATCTGCATCCTAACATCATTGCACAGCTACACCTTCAGGGGAAATCATAAGCAGCAACCCTCAGGGACAGCAGCAGGATGATGCTCCCTGGGCATGCTCCCTAATGATGTCCCAGGTGTAAGCCTCAACTGGGGCCTCTGGTTGATCTTGGCCTCTCCCTTTTCCCCAGGGAGCCACGCTGCATAGGGAAAGCTATGGGTCACCAAGTCTGGTAACTTTGGGAGGATGCTGGGTGGGTTAGCCCAAAGGCTGAATGAGGGGAATATCCTCACCTGAATTAGATTGATAAAACAGAATTAAAAAAATAGGTTTCAGACCCACATTAGTTCTTCCTTAATTAATATATTTGTATTTTGGACCACCTCATTGTTGCTATAGGCAGACTACTAGAGGTAGCATTTCAAAACTTGAAACCTTCAGACTCATAATTTTTCCTTTTTAATCCCCCTTCCCAAATATCCTATCTTTGTCATTCATTTATGACAAGCCTACGGACGTTTTCCAGTTTCATTATCAGTTCTTAACAAGAACCAGTTGTTGCACAACCAGGACTGAAACTTCATACCTTCCTTATAGTGTCAGACACCTTTCAGTAATAAATATTTGAAAGCAAAACACAATATAAGCCATGCTGAAATTATTAGTAATTGAAATGTTAAATGGGAGCAGATATAATATTGCAAGCTTGCTTTAGTCTTACAGCTGTTTTAATCTTACTTACTTTTACTGTCCTTGTGGCAATGTAAATTAATTAATTAATGTAATAAAGGATAATGATTTGTTTAGTTATGTTCTCTAGTGCTAAATTAATTATCTATATTTTTTTATAATTTTAAGTTTTATTGCATGATTTATTACCCTCAACACATTTTATCAATCATTGTCAGCTTTGATCAGTGTTATTACATCTGCTTTAATATATTTTTAGTTCACTTACAGAGCACATAATGTTATGTGCTGTATATATAGAATACACAATGGTCTGACTCAGAATATGCCATTTGTCTTCATGAACGAGAGAGTAGAACAATAACTCAGGACTGACAGAGTTACCTGTGAGTTATGTAAGTCTTGTGCTCTCAAAACTGATGATAGATTGCATGTTCTGAGCCATGCAATTGTGTGTCCAATTTATACAATGTATTTTAAACTGTAAAGCATTTAAATGTGTCTTATTTTTCACCTGGTATTAACAGTTTTGGCTTAGAGGGATTATAAGCACAACAGGTGATCTAGTTTGTCAAGTGGGACAACAATAATTACAGCAGCCATCTTGGGATAGATAGATAGATAGATAGATAGATAGATAGATAGATAGATAGATAGATAGATAGATAGAGAGAGACAGAAAGATTTAATATATAGATGTGTAAATACTTGACCTGATTGTATTATCAGATTTATTTTTGTGGCATAGCCATGAGTGTGTAATTAGGCTTGGAGGTACAAGTGAAACTATATCTGATTATACAATCTGGGCAAGTGTACCAACTAGTTTATATACAACCAGATTGAAACTTCATACCTTCTTTATGATGTCAGACACCTCTCAGTAATAAATATTTGAAAGCAAAATCCAGCATAAGCCATGCTGAAAATATTAATACAGTAATTAAAATATTAAAGAGCTAGTGTACTGCCTGGAAACTGCCTACAAATTAATTGTGTCTTTCAGATGTAGTCAGCTATCACTTCTTATATCTCAAGTAGTTTTTCTTTTCTGTTTGCTAATCAGCAAATTTTCCACTTGGCAGTACTGGGGTGATGTGTGGAGCAGCACTCTCTCTGGAGGAAAAAAAAAAGTAAGTTCTGTTCCTCCCACTACATCAACACTGAGACCACATTGACTATGACATCACTAGTAACCAATGAGAACCATTTCTTACTGCCAGGTTTCACTTTCACATGAAGCAGCAGGGACTGGCTCTCCCTGGTTACTAGTGATGTCACAATTTCCTGCATTTTGATTGGTAGCTTGTGAAAGTCACTGCTCAGGCTGCAAGGATTATGGTGCCTGGTCTCATTTCTGACAATATAGTGAGAGGAACAGAACTGACTTTTTCTTCCTTCCAGTCAGAGTGCTGCTCCACACATCACCCCGGTACTGCCAGGTGAAAGATCTTCTAATTAGCAAACAGAAAAGAAAAAATACTTGAGATATAAGAAGTGATAGCTGACTGCATCTGAACATTACTATTAATCCCAAGCAGTACACTAGTTCTTTAAAATTGGAGAAGATATAATATTGCAGACTTGCTTTAGTTTTATAACTGTTTTTTTATTCTTGCTTACTTTTACTGTCCCTGTGCAATGTAAATGTCATGCTTTATTAAGGATGTTGATGTGTTTAGTTATGTCCCCTAGTGCTGATTTAATTATCTGTATTTTTATATAATTTTAAATTTTTTGCATGATTTTTACCCTCACCACATTTTGTCAATCATTGTTAGTATTGTTCAGTGTTATTACACCTGCTTTAATGTATTTTGAGTTCACTTACAGAGCACAGAATGGTATGTACTGTATATATAGAATACACAATGGCCTGACTCACAATATAGAGAATAATATATGGGGTGATGTGTGTAATGAAAATTTTACACACACCTGAGGTGTTGGATGCTACATAAACCCTGAGAGCGAAGCTCAAGAGGTTTATCTAAGCATCCAATGCTGAGGGTGTGTGTAAAGTTTGAGTTTTACACAACCCCATATTTTATTTTATATAATTGCTGGGGTCTCATTTTTTCACCTCAGCAATTATATAAAATATGCAGAGAAGCAGTGAGAAAAAGGGAAGGAGAAGTACCTATAGCAGAGTCTGCTGTTCCGTGATAGTAGTGATCTGATGGTGGTGAAGGCTCTACAAAGCCCAGTTGTTGTTGTTTTTTTGTTTATTTTATTAGTGAAAGTCCTTGTGCAGTAGCATGGTGATGAGCCGCAGCAGTGAGAAGGAGGGAGCCAAGCAGTGAGAAGAAGGGAGCCAAGCAGGAGACACTGAAGGGGAGCCACAGTGGTGCAGGAAGGTGGACAGACAAGAGCATCGGGCAGAACAGAAAAGCCCCAGAAAGGACCCCAACTTCCCTTCCAGCCCTCCTTATGCCAACTGCTCAATCTATTAAAATAAAGTAAATACATTTTATTTAAAACCCAAGAGAGTAAGAAAGAAAGGCTCCCAAGAGGCAGAGCCACTGTAGTTCATGCTTTTCCCATAGTGAAAGCGGCACGTGTTTGATATTATAACCAGCTGGTTATAACAGCAAATTATAAGTAGTTTTTACTAAGGGAAAAAATGTGACCCAGTAATTATACGCCATTTATCTTCATGAGTGAGCGAGCAAGACTATAACTCAGGACTAGCACAGTTACTTATGAGTTATGTAAGTCCTGTACTCTCAAAAGTGGTGATAGATTGCTTGTTCTGAGCCAGGCAATTGTGTGTTCAATTTATGCAATGTATTTTAAACTGCTGTAAAGCTTTTAAATATGAACATATGAAGAAGCCAGCAGAAGAAGGCCATTTGGTCTATCAAGTCTGCTCATATTGCAGGGTCCACAGCATGAGCTAATGTCCCTGCCTTCCCTCCTCACTCCTCCCATTTTCCCTACCTTCCCCTATGCCTATGCCATCCTCTCTTAAAGTTGCCCACTGTCTTCAATGAGATGACCTCTTTTGGCAGAGCATTCCAAGTTTCCACCACCCTCTCTGTAAAGAAGTGCTTCCTGACCTCCCTCCTAAACCTCCCACCCTCCAGATAAGACTGTGCTCCCTCATGTTATGGTCACCACTCAGCTTAAAGAGACTCTTCTTATCAACCTTATTTATCTCTTTCAAGTACTTGAACATCCCAATCATGTCCCCTCTCTCTCTCTCCCCTGTCTTCCAGGGAGTACATGTTCAGTGCACTCGACCTCTCCTCATATGCCTTACTCTGTTGACTGGCTATCATCTTTGCAGCCCTCCTCTGGACCTTCTCCAGCAGGTTAATGTCCTTTTTGAGGTGTGGGCACCAGTATTGAACTCCATACTCTAGATGCGGCCTTACCAGTGACTTCTACAAAGCCAGTATAACCTCCTCTGTCCTACTACTGATCCCCCTGGATATGCATCCCAACATCTTGTTTGCCTTTGCTGCTGTTTTCTCACACTGTGTGGAGTGCTTCAAGTCATTAGTGATCATCACCCCCAGTCCTTCTCCTCCTCTGATACAGATGCTCAGACTCCACCCATGTAGTACTCTGTCCTGGGATTCCTGGCTCCAATATGCATAACTTTGCATTTCTTGCATTTCAGTAAAGGTATATCAAATACTTTCATCAACTGCTACCCTAATTCTAGACATTGTTTAATGTGTTTTTTTTGTTTGTTTGTTTTAACTGAGGTAGCTGTAATATTGTATAACATGGTTTGAAATGCTAAAAACTCAAATGAATCCCCATCACCATACAGCCTCATCCTTCTGAGGCAGTGCAGTAGTCTTTATTCACTTTACAAGGGATTAGGTTACCCTAGTGTACTTGTACTGTAGCACCCGTCATTACAACAGTAATGTACCTGTGTGCAAGGTAATGGTGTCTAGTACAGCTGAATGTTGGTTCTGTGCCTACCAACATATTTAGAACTGAACTTGTGTTCTGTTTTTTCTGTGGTATTGACAGTTTTGGCTTAGAGGGAATATAAGCACAACAGGTGATCTGATTTGTCCAGTGGGACAACTGTAATTACAGCAGCCATGTTGAGATATGTTAGATAGATAGATAGATAGATAGATAGATAGATAGATAGATAGAATAGATAGATAGATAGATAGATAGACAACAGACAGTGCCTCTCTAGTTAGGGTTGAGTAGGCAGTTTAATGTTAACCCCCAAATGTTGCACTTTAATAATTTTGCAACAGTTCATTGCATTTGTATGACATTTTGCATGCATGGTCTTGCATGACAGATATATAGATGTACCAAGTTTTATTCTAGTTGGATGTGTGCAATCCGAGTTATGGATAGTGCAAAAAGTGTATTTTCGGGATTTTTTTTCCCATTGGTTTTCCTGGGTTTTCTGTCAACTTTGCTACCGCCTACACAATTTGGAATTTTGGTCTAAAACATTCTGGGTAGAAAGGAGCTGCCCCATAGATGTGCCTTTTTGCTTGTTTGGTGAAAAAATATTAATCTGTTCCAAAGCTATTTCATTTAGAAAGTTTGAATAATTGGTTCTGAGCATCCTCAGTAGGCACTTTAAATAGCTGTATGAAATGAAAAAAACAATTTTTTTTTTCATAAAAATTCTAATTTTAAACACCACAAAAATGACATCCTGGAGAAAGACCAAAACATGTAGCTTACTTATGGTGACCCCATTGGCTGGATTCTGCACTTAACTGTTGGGGAAATGCCCTCAGATGTTGTTTTTTTTTACATTATAAATATTTTTTCGTGACTCGTGATATGAAAAAAGATAATTTTTTTGTATCATGAGGCATGAAAAAAGATCCTTTTTCATGAAGAGAACATCTTTCCTGGGTTTGCCTTGCTGTTTTTGTCAACAGCCCTAGCACCCAGACAGTTTGGAATTTTGGTCTGAAATGTTCAGGATAGGAAGGGGCTGGTTCACACATATGCCTTTTACTGGTTTGGTGAAATAATTTACTCCATTCCTAAGTTATTAATTTTTAAAGTTTTGTCTTCTGACCATGCTCAGTAAGCCAATGTTGCTTTCCCTGGTGTTTAGTGGTGCCTCCCACCTAGCAATTGATGTCCCATATTCTTTATTATTTCCTGGTGTCTAATGGCACCCCCATCCACTGATCACCATCCCATTATTGTTGTTTTTTTCTTTCCTGGTGTCTAGTGGCACCCCCAAGCACTGATCACTGTCCTGGTATTCTTTATTTTTTCCCTGGTGTCTAGTGCCCCCCACCCTGTGCCTGTATTCTTCATTATTTCCCTGAAGTCTAGTAGCACCCCCCACCCTCCAATCCCATCCCCATTTACTCGTACTGTTTCCTGGTGTCTAGTGGCACCCCCACCCACCCTCCCATTGTGTGTTGCCTGAAATAAGGAAAACTGTCCCTTGATGTTATTTTTAACCTGTAAAAAGAAAACAGTCCCTTGCCAATCTGATCCCCCCACCCTGACCTCCCATTGAGCACCCACCACCATGCACTCCCCACATACCCCAGACACCCTCACTCACCTGAACAGGTGACAGGATGAAGAGCCACACTCTGATCAAAGACATGTCTTGCTGCTGGAACCACCAACTGCAATATGAGAAACTAAGGTAAATGCAGTTCAATGTATCTCAATAGGGGTTTCAACTTTGTCTCATAACTTTGCCATTTTTTCATATTTTGAGCTCAGATTTTCAACATGGCCTTTTTGAGACCCCATCTCATGAACAATGGCAGTGGAATCATGCTAATCTGGCCAGAAAGGCAATTTCATGGTCACTTGGTGAAATTACCTTTTGGGCGGGATCTAAGAATTTCCACCACCCTTGTTCATCAGGTGGGGTCATAAGGAGGCTATGTTGAAATTCTGGGGTCAAAATATGTTAAAATGACAAAGTTATGAGCTGACTCAGTGGCATGGAGGGCTGAGGTGCTGGACACCTTACCTCCTCCCATACCAATGACCTGGGTTCAGGAACAAGCCTAAGACACCAGGGGTCAGCCAGAGGGGAGGGCAAGGAGCTAGATTAAGTGGCTGCAAGGCAGCTCCCCTCCCCTCTCCTAGGGAGGGACATGGGCTTCCCTGGTTCTTAGATGCCACGAGGTGGAGGCTAGTTGGCAGCACCAAGCCAAAGGGGAGCCAGGCATTAGACCAAGTGGGAGGAAAATGCCATTACTGGAGCCACAGAGCACTAGTGCACCTCCACACGCATGCATGACCATCTTCTGGGGTCTGGGGATAATGGGAGAAAAAAAGAAAACAAAAAATGGGGCAGGCTCAATGAAGCCCTGAGAAAAGGGCAGATTGAGATCATCTGAGGAAGGACTACAGCTTGCCTGCCCCAGAACCCCAGATGGTAGAAAAGCTATATCAAGGAAAAAATGTCAAAGTTATGTGCATATACTGAAATTTTACTACACTTCCTCTTAACTTTGTAAATTTAAAATATTTTGACTCAAAATTTTCAGCATAACCATCCTTTTACACCACATCATGAAAGTGACAGCTGTAATTTTTCAAACCCTGGCCAAATTGTGTTTTCACACCTGTGGCATGCAATGACATTGCAGTGGTGCTAAATCACATTTTGGCAGGGATTTCAAACTTTCCATTACTGGGTTCATGAGGTGGGGTAATAAGAAGGCTATGCTGACAATTTTTTTTCTGTTTTAATACAAATGCAGAGGGCCCTGTGCTACCACAGTAATATATATGTATGCATATATGGAGAGATGGGAGTGCAGGGCATGGAGGGCCCTGCACTCCTACTGACAAATGAGGATACAATTAAACTATCTAAAAAAAGTAAGGAAATTCTTTACAAAAACTTCATTAATGCACCAGTTAGGGTTGAAGTGACAAAAGTAGGGAAATGTGGCATTAGGGTTTCCAACCCTAGCACCTCACTCCCACCCTGCAGGCAGCAACAGGAATGAGGTGTGCCTTGGGGTTGTCAACCCTAACACTACCCCATTCCATGAGTAAATAAGCTGAGATGGGTACAGTATATGTGAACGGGGTGAACAATAGGGTTGACAACCCCAAGGCATCCCCCACGCCTGTTGCTGCCTGCAGGGTGGGGGGGTGTTAGGGTTGGAAACTGGAAACCGTAACACCACATTTTCCTACTTTTGTTGCTTCAACTCTAATAAGTGCATTAATGAAGTGTATGCAAAGAATAAATATATATATATATATATATATATATATATATATATATATATATACTTGATTGTATTATCAGATTTAATTTCTATCTTGAGTACTTCCAAGCCTCTTTACTCCCAAGTGGTACAGTCATGAGTGTGTAATTAGGCTTGGAGGTATAGTATGAGTGAAAATATATCTAATAATACAATCAGAGCAAGGGTAAAAATTGGTTTAAACAATAGAAAGATGTGATGTAGATATAAATAAACTGCTACTCTTGATTGGCTAGATGGCTGATGACATACATACATGGAAATAAACATTTATTTTTATGGATGTGCATTCTAATAAATGTATATATTTATGCATGTCAACATGCACGTCTACATAATAGAATTAATTTGCCTTTGTTTATACCCACCCCAGTGGTATTAAATAGGCACTGATCATGAAGGCTGGACTGAGGCTGGACTTACATTGTGCAGTTTGTAGTAAAGTCCACAGGCATTGCAGACAGGGTCTCCATTGGCATTTCTCCTCCAGAGGGTGGTGGTGGTGGTCTGACAGTTTGCACAGGATGTGCCTGCCCTTCTAGCTGCTGACTGAAAAAAAATTTAAAATTAAGAGAAATAAGAACTAAGAAAAAAAAACAGAAAACTTAATGGAAAGCACCAGTAACAGAATATAAGGACTGATAATAAAAATAACTTGCAAAAAAACAGTGTTCCTCAAATTAGTAATAATCAAGCTGCAAAGTTAAGAAATCATGTGAACACAATACTAAAACTTGTTTATAGCAATGTTCCCCTTCAAATACATGGTTGGGATTTTTCTCGAAGAGTCGGTGATAGCACTGGGGAAAATGTAAAAACTATATTTAGACAAAGAACCTCTTTGTGCAAACACTGAGGCAAGGGTTACCCCAAAGGGCATTTGGCTGGGAAGCCAAGTTTCAAGAAAATACAAAATCACACATGCCCCCACAATGCAAAGAATCATGGGCTGCATATGCAAATCACCACAGAATGTTATGCTGGTCCAACTTTAAGCAGAATTGCATGGTGCCGAAAGGCCTCTCACACAGTTTGCAAAGGGTGCTAACAGAAGACATAGAACACGTGTTTAGTCCTACCAGGACTCATCAGTATGCCTCGTCTGTTTGACACCCCAGTGGAATGGACCAGCTACCCTAAGGCAGTGTGCCTTGGATATATTGTGGTAAACCCATTAAAATAAAAAACTATTTAAAAGACAAAAGGACTCTTAATGCAAACACTGAGGCAAGGGTTACCCAGAACATTGAGGCAGGTTACCCCAAGGGCATTTCCAGCCAAATGCCCTTGGGTAACCCCTTGCCTCAGTGTTTGCAAACAGAGGTTCTTTGTCTTTAAATAGTTTTTATTTTAATGGGTTCACCACAATATATCCAAGGCACACTGCCTTAAGGGTAGCTGGTCCATTCCACTGGGGTGTCAAACAGACGAGGCATACTGATGAGTCCTGGTAGGATGAAACACGTGTCTATGTCTTCTGTTAGCAACGCTTGCAAACTGTGTGAGAGGCCTTCGCACCATGCAATTCTGCTTAAAGTTGGACCAGCATAACATTCTGTGGTGATTTGCATATGCAGCCCATGATGCTTTGCATTGTGGGGCATGTGCAATTTTGTATTTTCTTGAAACTTGGCTTCCCAGCCAAATGCCCTTTGGGTAACCCTGCCTCAGTGTTTGTGCACAGAGGTTCTTTGTCTTTAAATAGTTTTTATTTTAATGGGTTCACCTAATATATCCAAGGCACACTGCCTTAAGGGTAGCTGGTCCATTCCACTGGGGTGTCAAACAGACGAGGCATACTGATGAGTCCTGGTAGACAAACATGTGTCTATGTCTTCTATTAGCACCGCTTGCAAACTGTGTGAGAGGCCTTCGGCACCATGCAATTCTGCTTAAAGCTGGACCAGCATAACATTCTGTGGTGATTTGTATATGCAGCCCATGATGCTTTGCATTGTGGGGCATGTGTGATTTTGTATTTTCTTGAAACTTGGCTTCCCAGCCAAATGCCCTTTGGGTAACCCTTGCCTCAGTGTTTGCACAGAGGTTCTTTGTCTTTAAATAGTTTTTTATTTTAATGGGTTCACCACAATATATCCAAGGCACACTGCCTTAAGGGTAGCTGGTCCATTCCACTGGGGTGTCAAACAGACGAGGCATACTGATGAGTCCTGGTAGGACGAAACACGTGTCTATGTCTTCTGTTAGCACCCTTTGCAAACTGTGTGAGAGGCCTTTCGGCACCATGCAATTCTGCTTAAAGTTGGACCAGCATAACATTCTGTGGTGATTTGCATATGCAGCCCATGATGCTTTGCATTGTGGGGGCATGTGTGATTTTGTATATTTAGACGCTATGTAACTGACAGCTAATCCATGGGTTCCTTGTTTCCCAGTCCTTTATTACACTATTCTATCTGTAACAAACAAAAACCGGATAATTGTCCTTAAAATTCAACTGCTACTGCTACTCATTTCCTATCTGAGGTCATTAGGGCTTGGCAATACTGACACATGTTTTCATAAAGATTTTCTCTGGAAGCACCAACAGTTTATGAAAACTGCCATTTTCAGAAAAAATACACCATGCTAGGAACAGGCAAAAATAAACACTACACTAATAACTGCAATTTCTCCATGCAAACACATTAATTCCATGAAAACCGTAGATATTTTCAGCCAAAAACAACAATTTCACTGATACATGAAAATGGTCATATGTTTTCAATGCTCTCAGTAGTACCCATTGTATAAAAACTGGGGTTTACATGATTTTCTCCTACAGTAAAAGTTTGCACAGGCCTAGTCATAATCCTCCATACATGGCATCACAATCATTTCCACAGTAGTGAGTGTGATGTCACAAGCAGAGATTGTGACTTTGGGTGTAGATCTAAGCAGCAGAAAACGATGTAGTGTAAGTAACAAAGACTCATCTTCATGCAAATATCCTCAATAATAAATAATGAGAAAAAGAGAACAATGGAATAAATATGATTAAATAGATGGAAAGAAAGATAGATAGATAGATAAATAGATAGATAGATAGATAGATAGATAGATAGATAGATAGATAGATAGATAGATAGATAGATTTGGTCTTTGGCCAGGGATAGACCGGATGGACGGATGGACAGATAGACAGACAGATAGACAGATATTACATGGATGGGAGTAGGGACCGTAATTTATCTTTTATTTTATTTTTTTATTGTTATTGTAGCAAGGGCTAAGTAATTCCACCCATTTTTCTGCTCTTTGGAGAACAAGGAGGGGGAAGATACAGATACAGATACAGATGCAAATGGACATATCAAATCAGGTTAAGCTGTTGGTGGTATTTACCTTTGTCCCATAGGATCTATTATCAGTCATTTCCCAATATACCTCAACAATAAAAGTTGTATACCTCTGCAACTGAAGTTGTATTCTACCAAATGAAAACACCCATAGAACAACATAACCAAACTGAAACAAATAAGTTACTAGTTATGCAGATTTTCACATCAGTTAACTAACCTAGCAAACCAATTACACCAGTTTACATGCTGATCAATACACTTACTATGGGACACTGAAATGACTCCCAAACTAACAAAACCCTATATAGACCAAACAAAAAAAGCAGTAACTATGGCCTCTCAGTAGCTTTGCTACACCCCCTCTCTCTCACCAAACAGCCATGCTCATCAGTGCTCCAACTCTCTGCCCAGATGCCATGCCCTCCATGTTTCTGCCAACTATGACCTCCTTTAGCTGGCAACATTCACTCCATGCCCCCAACTCCATGCTTCTTCATCTGCCATTCCCACCTGAATAAACCATACCATTCCCAACCCCATACACACAATGCTCCTGATTGCAAACTACACAGTGCTCCAGACAACAGATGCCACACCGAACACATCACCAGTCTGACCTAAAGAATGGAGCACCACAGCAAAGCCTCCTTAAATAGAAAGACTCATTATGGAAAAAGTAAAGGGACAAAACAATAACCAGATCGAAAATGCCACTACACTATAGCAAAATGCTGGGGGGGGGGGGGACAAAAAGACAAACCCAGAAATGATTGCAAATGGGATCAAAGCTGAAAAATAACCATTTTCAAATATAATACAAAATAAATTATGTGTAAGTCTGGTATACTATGAAATAAACCCATTTCAGGGCTAACTAAATAGTTAAACCACTTACCCTTCAGGCTTGTGGCTTTATTAATTGGTTAGCCCCCTACATGGATATATTTACTTGTATACCACACTTGGTATGCTACATATAAATAAAGGGTTTGTATATAAGATAATAATGGCACCAAGGGAGCCTAACAAGGTAACAATCTATGAGCCAGAGGGGGTGAGTGGAATGATTACCCCGATGAGCCCCTAAGATGGCATTATTTTTTGAGCATATGACACTTTTCTATTGTTTGTTATTTTATATTACATTTGGGCAGTCAACAATTTATTTTGTATTAACAATTCTTGGAGGTGTTAAAAAGGTTCCAACAGTGCAGGAGTTAATCTCATTGGCTGTAGAAGTAATCTCATTAGCTGCAGAGCTGCTGCAGATGGGTGTGGTTTGCAGTGTGTGTGTCGGATAAGGAGTCATTATGGAGGTGCAACACAAAATCATGAGGCTAAATGACTATGGTGATTTCATGGAAAATGCCACAAATCCTGGTGTTTTCATCCATAATTTCTGTATCAAAGGCACAGCTCTAGACATTAATATTATGGTCTAGTTCTCCTTTAAAAAAATGCTTTTTACACTATGTAAACCACTTATTCTAGAAGCTTCCTGAGTTAACACTGCCAGTTGTTTAAGATGGTGTCACTGATTGTGATCACTTGACCCAGACTTTTTAAGTTTGCCTCCAATATGCGTGTATGGGGGATGTATATCTGTATATTCCTGAGGCATCTGCTGCTCTTCAAAAAGCAACTATCCACTTCAGTATATAATTTCATAAACATGCTCTATTCATACTAAAGAACACTTGTTAAAGTTCTTTTGTGTTTCCTAGGTTTTGTTGTACTTTTCAATAATTTTTCCTAAAGTCTGTGTACAATGCTTTCAGCAGGATATTTTAAAGAAGCAGTGCAAAGAAACTGAGCAAACATTTGACCTACATTTTTTCATTATAAAAGATTCCAAGCATTTCCCAGTTTCATTTGGTGGTAAAATGTTATAGTTCCATCAACATGTGAGAATTTTATTAATATTTTTGTTCTCAAGAAAAAAAAAAGATGACTGCCATATTTGGCTTAGAAATGCCATTGTAAACATGGTAAGGATTAAGACTGAGAAAATAACAAAAACTCATAGTGTGCAGCATAGGAAATACTGTACCTAGAAATCTGAGCTTGACAGGCATGCTAATATTTTGATTAAAAGCAACTGAAGACAGATTTTTTTTTTTTGGGGGGACTTTTTCATTACACTGCTGCTTCCACTTCATAGTACTTGATTATGACATCATGCCGTGACAACCAGCTGTAACATCACAAACACATTTCTGAGGTCAGTTGTGAATCGGCTGATGTTTTAAAACAGAGAGTGGGATACATTTGTCATACATTTAAAACAATGTCACAGTGTTGAAAACAAAAAAACTAGAAAATGTTTAAGGTATGTACTATTGTTTTAAACAATGACTTTAAACACCTTATGTTGGCAGATACCAGTCCTTTAAATTTCACTGTATGGAATGCTCATAATCTGTACTAAAAATTGCACACATATTGTTACTAATTAATTGTTCATGTTTTAAAAAAGTGTCTCAAAGACAAGTCTCTGAAACTTCGGAAAGTCCCACTAAACTATTTTATGTTTCATCTTTTCTAGTGATTTATCATACACTGTTTATTGTCAGGCATGTGTTTCACATCTTTTCCCTTTAAATACCGTTTATCATCAGTTACTTCCATTTATCCTAAAATCAAAATATGACAGCATCATTGTACTTTATTGCATCAACTAAACGAGTTGCCACCCTCTTCCAGACTCACCTTTCATTGGTTGTCCCTTATTTACAAAACTGTGAACAACCAGACCCCTACTCATTTATCTGAAAGGCTTATAGTTCCTATCCACAAATACAGTTTTAGAGATGTGCCTCAGCCTGTTTTTTTCTTACCCAAGTGCCAAACAATCTTTGGGAAACAATGTTTCTCATATGCAGCTCAATTTTCTTAGAATAACCTCTCTCCTCAATTTACAATTTCACCTATTCTTGGTATTTTCAAACATGGTTTAAAAAGATTACTGTTGCAGGAACAATTCATTTGCACTTGTTATTAGCTTATTTCTCGTATTTTAGTTTATGTTGTTATTGTCATAATAGTGACTCGGGACCTTCTGTGAACCAGACTTCTTTCTCATAGAACTTATCCTGTGCCTTATGTGACTTTTAAATAAATAAAATAGTGTTAGTTTCCTCTGAGGCATAAAGTCATTGGGTTGGGGGTGAATGACTTAACTGTAGCCATGACCTTAATAAAAAATAAAAGGCAAAGTTTTTAGACCATAAAATAAATAATAAAGACCTGAGGGCCTGCGCCTATATACTGTACCGTTTACTGTATTTATAGTCAACCTGTATTTTATCATGCAATCCAACTGATCCCATTAAGGAGTAGAGATAAAACAGCTAACCTGTTCAGCCATTTTTTATCAAATAAAAACATTAAGTAAGTGTGAAATTATCCAGGATTAAACTCCGATTCTAGTACTTTAGGTACACAGCAAAACATCGGGACCACACCACAGGTATCATAGGTGCCACTACAACAGGTAAACTCCACATGCACTTTTGAGAAAGCCTATGTGTGATTTCCCCTATGAGTTTAATGCTACTGTGTTGCTGGTGTCTAGATCACTGTGGTGGTTAAATAAAACTGTTTATGTACTTCATTTAAGTATCTGCTCAATGTTTGCTGCCTGTTGAGATGGGCTATATTTGTTTTACTAGTGCTCTTGGTAGTGTATGTCGGAGTTTCAGAATCTGGAATGCCATAAAGTGTCTGCAACCGGTATATATAGGAAGTAAATAAATGTGTATGTATGTATTCACCTATGTACTGTTTTTAGTTATTTATTTGTGTGTATTTATTACTTTATTAGGAAAATACCTTTGGGCAAAGTTGCCCATTTTCAAAGGTTCTATATTATGAGACAAGGAAAACATGATGCATGTAATATAGTATGTACAGTAAATGGGCATTGTGTTACACAAAAATACATTGGGGAGTTAGAGCAATATGACTGGTAAATGGGATTCCAAATATGTGTAATTATCATAGTTCAATTACACACCTCGACTTCCCATGACCTATTTAGTAATATTTTATTATTTTGCTCTTTCAAATGCCATTTTATACATTGTTATTATTGTTTAAAAAATTCCAGAGGTGAAGGTAATGCTTTTGGGGGGAGAAATATATTTAGGTTTCCTCAGTGATTTACAGCAGTCTTGTGTTCCCATTTATTGGTGTGCTGCCTATGCAGATGAGTTGCAGAATGGGGTACGCTATCACAGGACAGCAGTGGTAAGATAAGATTAAACTAATCAAATGATGGGAGGGTAATAAACACTGTGCTTAATGCTTTAAAACACAGCTTCACGAGAACTGGTAGAGCACGGGGGTTTTGAGCGTTTCGGAACATTCTGTGGGCGTGATCCCAATAGGTTAGTTTGGTTGGACCCCCCCCCGCTCCTCCCACGTGTTCTCTCTCCCAGTCCCTGCTCGCTCTGCTGTGTTCCAAACATCTTAATGTTTAGGTCTGCGGGGAAACGGGCTTGTTGTTCAAGAGTTATCTCGACTGCTCACATATCCGGCAGCTTTTTCCTAGGAAGTCAGCCTTTCATATTAGACAGAGAACGAGAGACCGGCATAGAAAAAAAGTAGGGGAGAAAACTAGTGTAGCCCATGCTGCCAAAATCCTAGTGAACATTTCCCTGTCTCAACAGTTTTCAAAGAGGATGTGAAAGATGGGCATTCCATTAGATATTGGTCATTAAGATCAACATTCGCGCAGGGGGAACGTTAACCTACTAGTGGGTGCCTATTTGTCTACATTAAATATTTTGATGATTGATGCAGATGAAGTAGTACTAAGAAAGACCAGCCCTGTGACGCTGAGTCTCAGTGTTTCTGTTTTATTTAAGCAGAGGTGCACCGAGGGCACGAGCAGAGTTCCCACGGCAGGCCAAGCAGGACTGAAACTCACATGGGGACTCGATGATTAGGTCGCAGAGAGTCAGTGACGGAACTTGAAGGGGGACTCCTCCCTGTTTGTGATCTAAGCAATATGCATTGCAGTATTTGCGTAATCTGGTCTTTTTTAGAATTTTAGAATTGTATTCTTTAGCTATGATAAAAAATAAATTTACAATAAACATATAAAGCATGCTAAGTTTTTACTGAAACAATTGTTGACTGGCAGTCTAAGCCCATCTATCGAACACTTACTAAAAGGTACAGTTTTCATGGGTTATATATATATATTTTTTTTAGTTAATCCAAATCAACGTTTTAATTTGATGTGATGTATTTCAAGTTCGTCAGAGGGGAAACACAAATTGTGGATCGACCCTTAAAGTCAGCCCGACTTAAATTCAGTGTGTACTGCTGTGCTTATCAGAGAAGGGCTGATAATAAACATCGAAAATAGTCCTTTCCTTTTCTTAGCCTTCACATATTCTTATGGGCAGCCTATAATCGAACCGATAACATCAAATGTAATACAGTCTATATGCAGACCCTCATGAGCGGCATGTAACAGGGCTGATAATAACATCGAATATAATACATTCCAATATACAGCTCTTCAGATCTGTCAGCAGCAAAATGAGACGTGCCCAGTCCTGCCAATTTCCTGCAGAAAGCTCTCCTTCCTGGGCTGAGGAAATGAAAAAGGGAGTTTGTGTTTGATCAGTGTTCTAATACATACCAGCCTTCTCTTGGGCTTAATGAGTGGTCGGTTTTGGCCGTTCATTTTATGGTAGAGTCCGCAGGCGTTGCACAGGTAGTGTCCGGTGCCGTCTCTCCTCCACAGGGGAGTTGAGGTAGCCCCACAGTTTACACACTCCCTGCCTTCTGAAAAAAAGCAAAAGCAAATATATCACCTACAGAATCTCCAGAATTCACCTCAGTGTGCATCGTATAGCCACAAATGCATTCACCTGCATGGCATGACTCCCTTGTATATTCCTTCCAGAGACAGACAGAGAGAGAGAGGAAGAGAGAGATAGAGTGTGTGTGTGTGTGTGTGTGTGTGTGTGTGTGTGTGTGTGTGTGGTGATTTTATATGTAAGTTGTTGGCATTCAGGTACACTAGACAACATACCACTTTCAGACTCCACACGCAGGTTGAATAATATGGTCCATACCTCTCAAGTGTCCCTTGTTATGAGGGACGCCCTCATTTTACCCCTCAGAAGTGCTCTGACCCACGTCCATCCTAGACTGGTAAGGCACTCCCCACATAGAGAACGTGCATCAAACTCAGAATTTAAAGCAGTACTTCTTAACATTTTATGATAGTAACGCAACATTACGCTTTGAACAAACTAAAGTACTGGTATAGAAACATAGAAGTTGACGGCAGCCAAGGACCACAAGGCCCATCCGGTCTGTCCATTTTTTCTACCTTATGAATGTGCCATAGGTACATTCATAAGGTATAGTCAGTGGTATATTCAGAGTTGGGAGCTTGCATTCTCACAGGTAAGAATGTGCCCCTTATTGTGAGGGCCAGTGTCCCACGTTGTCCTTCATTTGGAGTGTATGTGTCCCTCATTTCAATGGCAAAAGGTTAGGAGATATGCAAAGTATACATAATTAGTATGTATACATCATCTCAATGAATAAGTCATTGGTCTCTGCAGTATATGTGAAACCCATCAGAGGTTGCTTTATATGGGAAATTCCTATATCTCCATTTGTATAATCCCACCCGTGGTTGTGTTTTTTACGGAATACCTATGTCACCAAATTAAATGGCCATCGGATGTTTCCATAGCAAGTGGGGGAAGAGTAAATGGCGTGGTTAAACCTGTTCTTCCCTATGTGTAGTGTGCATGCCATTTATATATATCCCTACAAATAATATATGTCATACATAACAAGTGGGGGGGGGCACTGTCTTCTATCTACCAATCTAGCTAGCTAGCTGTCCGTCTGTGTATGTATGTCTGTGTAGCTATCTAAATATAAATATATGGAAATCAGACACTGTTTAGTATATGTTTGCTGTACAAAGGACAAGAACAAATTAGTCGGGTTTAGTTCGCTTCCTTGTAAAGATGACGTGGGGAAACGTCAAAGAGAACAGCAGTGCATATAATTTCTGTATCAACCAGTCTGCAAATGAGCCGTCATTGCATATGGCCTCTGTCAATAGATTATTTTATTATTTATTGAATTTTGTTGACCCGGTAAGCCCACTGGGCCCAGAAGTCCCTTTTTCAGGGGCGATTGGGGGAGAGGAGGGATACAGATGGTAAGCAACTGAAATTGAACCAGATTAAGCTGTTGGTGGTATTTTTTGTGAATGGGAGAAATTTGGCCAGGACACTGAAATTCCCCTACTCTTTTTCGATAAGTGCCATGGGATCTTTAGCATCCACCTGAACTACCACCAATCCAGGCAGATGGGACCTCGGTTTAAGTCTCATTGGAAAGACGGCACCTCAGAAGTGCAGCACCCCCTCATGCTGCACTACAGTGTCAGTATTGGGATATTGACCCAAGTGCCAGATGTGGGAACTGAACCCACAGCCATCTGATCTCCCGGCCTCAGAGGCCGGTGTGCTACCTACTGAGCCACTGACACTGCTATATTGAATTGTATTTACCTGTAGCCTAGCTGAGATGCAATATTTCATATTCAGTGGGGATCTATTAGAGGCATTAGGAAAGGATCAAGGGTTCCAACTATACTACCACCACTGCTGAACAAGCTGCCTTTGTGTGTCACCCGATATCATGCCTCAGTTCCAAATACACAAGGAGGTTATCGGGCATAGTACTATTTGGGCAGATATGAACTATAACAATAGCCAATGTTAAAAACACTGCACTGCTGATTCTTAAATGAAGTAATGACGTCTTACATCGACCTAAATAACTGTGCACGGGCCTTTAAATTAACCCTTAGGCTGCCAACAAAATTAGTAGGTATTGGAATTCTGGACTGGTGTATCAGTCCTCAGCACACAAGAGTAAACTATATGTGCATGTTGCAGTGGTTTTGTTAGCTGCTAATCAGTTGTAAGGGTCACCATATATAGGAAAAATGTTGCTGCTTTAAAAACAAACTCCTACCCAGAGACCAGTAAATACATAAGTGACTAAATTTATAGCCTATGATAGGGATGGTAGCAATAATGATGTTCACACATTCTTAAAAAGCAGCTGAAGCTTTTAGAAGAACTTCCTATTATTATAACAATTCAATTTATTCACAATTCCTTTTCTGTGGTTCTCCCTCCCTAATTTTTTCATTATTTAGGTCACTTTCTTGAAAACAGGGGTTCTTAGTCTTTCAGAGCGTATCTGCTTCAGCTGCTTGTTCCCATCTGAGATCCCAATCTCCTGTGTGTGAGGTGAGGTCAATTAATAGATTATGATGTCCCAGTAGCAGATTGATTATTTTGTTGTTGACCAAGAAAGGAAGGCTAGACAATACTGACTATTTTCTGGGGGCAGATGCAAACCAACTGAAATTGAATCACATTGGTAGTTAATAATTTTTATTAAGTCTGAAAATTAATATCAGACATAGCCAGGTACATAAAGAAGATACAGAATGACACATATGCATACACATTGACTGCAGTGTCATTATATAATTGACAAAGTCTAGCCCATAGAAAAGGACATTGCTAAATAATGATACAGTAAGAAATTATACAGTGAGTTGTATTGTGCCCCCCCCCAAAAAAAGTATGAGAAATTGCATGATTACCACCGCATCTACATTAGTTAAGATGTCTAATATGGGCATAATACATAAGTGTCTCCTGATACCTGAAAAAGCCTGAAAAGCACAGACATAATAACAAAATACTAACAACGTTAAGGTCCAGATCTGAATTCTTATCCTATAAGGAGAAAAGATAACAGTCCTTGCAGGGAGAGGGTGGGGTTTGGTGTTCCAAATCATTTCCTACTGGTGTATCTACTATGTTGGTCCAGATCATTCCACAGGGGAAGTCAGTCAAACCCTGCACGTGTGGAGAGATAAGCTAAGTAAGGGGCCCAGGTAAGATAATATTGTGAAAGAGTGTTGGTAACTAAGTGGGACTGATGATCCAGTACTGCTACATTAGAGAGGGTGTTATATAATTCAGAGATGGTGGGTACCTCTGTGATTCTCCACCTACAGAGGATAAACCTCTTAGCTTGAAGGCTAAGAAGTGTCAGCCATCTGTGCTGTTGACGAGTGAATGCTCTCAGTACAGGAGAAAGGCCCAAAATCCAAACTAGGGGATCTAGAGTCAGAGCAGAGTCTGAGGCCTGTTGAGCCAGACCCAAGACAGCCGTCCAGAATGGAATAAGAAGTGGACAAAACCAAAGTATGTGCAAAAGGTCTCCATCTCCCAAAAGACATCGCCAGCAATGACTGTTGTCCATGAGATGCATTCTGTACAAGACAACAGGAGTGTGATACTAATGTGACAGTATCTTGTTTTGCGTAAGTTTACTTCTCATATCTGGATACACAGAATGAGCATATTTCCAGCATAGCTTCCATTGGGCACCCAAAATGGATTGTTGAAGAGCTTGCTCCCATTTACCTTTAGCCTGAGCTGATTGTGCAGAGAGATGATTCTTAAGATCAGCATATGTAAGACTAGCTTTACCCCTATTATAGGTCAGCCATTTAATTAACAAATGGGACCTTGATATATCTGTCATGTGGTGTTGTTTAATATAAGCTAAAACTGAGCTTCTGAGCTGTAAGTACTGCCAAAAGGCTTGCTTACTTAAGTGGAACTCCTGAGCTAATGTTTGAAATGTTTTGATAGTGAGGCTGTCATTTGTCATCAAGTCCTTTAGTATAAAAAATCCTTTACTCTGCCATAGGGGCCAGTGCAAAGGTTTGCCATCCATTTTTATGAGCATGTTCCCCCATATAAGGGAGGCCAGAAGGGGGCATAAATCTGCCTCCAATTTCTTTTCCACTAAATGCCATGTCAGTACTGAGCCTGCTATTGTTTGGCAGGAAGACAAATGTTTGGGAAGGGGATTGTAAAGTAAAACTGCTAGGGATTGGGTCTGGGCCATATATGCCTCCATGTATATCCATTGTGGTCACTCAGTTGTCTGTTGGAGGAACCAGTTTAGGGTCTGAGCTGCAGTGAAGGCCCATTTATACCCTTCCAGCCAAGGAAGGACCCAGCCTCTCTGTGACCAATGGGCTCTAAGTTTATTTCTACTATAACGGGGTTTGATACCTTCCCAAATAAAATTGGAAAAGGCCTGGTCTATGGCTTAAACCCATGAGGCCGGTAGTGTAAATGGTATATGTGAGATGACATATAAAAGTTTAGGGGCTACCACCATTTGATCACGGATATTGTACCTGCTGGTGTAAGCTGAAGACCACACCAGTGCACAAATTCAGTCTTGATATCTTCAAGAAGGGGTTTAAGGTTCAGATCCCATATGTTAGTAAGATCTACTGTGAGCCGTATCCCTAGATACACAAGGGAATTTGGGGCCCAATGAAGGCCGAGATGGGCTACCTGATCTAAAGTGCACAAGCTATTGAGGGGGAGTACTTCCATTTTAGACCTGTTGATTTTTAGGCCAGAGTAGCTCGTAAAATCTGCAAGGAGGGAAAGCAGAGCAGGGAGGGAAGTAGTGACATCCACTAATGGGACTAACAAATCATCTGCATACATAAATGTGGGGAAAGTGATATCGCAAAAGGGAAAACTTCTTATGGCTGAAGAGTGGCATATGGCAATCGCAAGTGGCTCCACTGCTAATATGAAAAGTAAGGGGGAAAGGGGGCAGCCCTGCCTTGTGCCCTGCCCCAGAGGGAAGGGTGTGGACAGAGAAGAGTTGGTGAGGAGCTGAGCCAAAGGGTTGTGATACAGAGCTGTCAGCCAGCTTCTAAACTTGTGACCAAAGCCCATGGCTTCTAACACCTGTTGAAGGTACTGCCATTAGAGAGAATCAAATGCCTTCTTAAAATCTATTGCTACTGCAGCAGCTGGTGCCGGGAAGTTACTGGCCTGATATATAATATTTATAAGGGAACATATACGATCTCTGTTGAGCCGACCCGGGACAAAACCGACTTGTGAAGGATGTATAAGGTGGGGAAGCAAGGGGTTTAACCTGGTAGCCAGAATTTTTGCAAAAATCTTACTATCTGAATTGATAAGTGAAATAGGGCAATAGCTGGATGGTAATGTGGCATCTTTCCCTTTTTTTTGGAAATACAGTAATGATCGCCTTCTGAAGGGATGAGGGGGAGGGATCCTGAACTAAGGGCCAAATAAAAAATGTCACTAAGTAGAGGGGAGATCAGTGGTGCAACTAGGCTCCACATTTCAGGGGGAATCCATCCCCACCAGGGGCATTCCCATGATTTAAATTGTGAAGTGCATCTGTGACCTCCTGAGGGGGTAATGGGAGACTCCAAGGCAGCAGCTTGCTGAGGAGTTAGATGACAGATAGGTATAGATGTCAGAAAAGTTCATACCTGTGCAACATTAAAAGTGCCGGAGGAAGAATATAGCTGTTTATAGAAATCTGTCATAATTTTATTTATGCATTCTGGTTGAACTTGCACAGGGCCATCTGGTGCTTTGAGTCCGGGAAAATGGCTCTTGGCCGTCTATTTCCGGAGCCTGTAGGCTAGTACTTTCCCAGCCTTCTCTCCCTCCTCCCAGTATTTATGCCGTAGTCTGAGGAAGGCCAATTCAGCTTTCCTGGCAAGTAGGTCCTGTACTTGACGATGGATTTTAGTGATTTCTTTGCCTATCAGGGAATGTAAGGAAGTGTGTGGCATACTTTTAAATTTGATCTCGAGTTCTAGAAGACGGGATTCCAATGTTTTAAGCTGGTGTTCTCTCTGCCACCTGCGATATGCCGAATATCCCATGATAGCGCCTAGTATGATGGCTTTCAGTGTCTCCCAAACCATTGTTGGGGGGACCTCCATTGTAGCATGATCTTGTAGAAAATTAGTGACCTGTATCCGAAACCATTGAGGGAAGTTAGGGTCCCTCAAGAGAAGCGGGTCCAAATGCCAGCTCGGGGATCTAGGGGCTGAGGGACTACTTAGCATGTGAAGTTGTACCAGAGCATGATCCGATATGATAATTGGATGAATAACAGCATCATTGGTGCTGTTCATAATAGAAGGGGATACAAGCCAGTAGTCCAGCTGAGAGTGTTAGTTATGCACCGGAGAAAAGAATGTATAATCTTTGTCCCACGGGTGCAGATTGTGCCAGGGGCCTTGTAACCCCATATCTGTGATCAGCTGCTGCAGTGAGAGGTGACATTTCTGATGATGATCTGGGCAGGTGGACGTGCGATCTAGGAAAGGGTCCAGGGGGGAGATTGAAATCACCCACTAAGATTATAGGGACCTGTGGAGAGGCTAAGGAGCTAATAGCTTGGGCCAGCGAGTGAAACACTTCAGGCTGGTCGTCATTAGGGCCATACACATTAGCTATCACTAGGGTACCTGTCGGAGTATCCATCAAAGCCGCCACCCATCTGCCATCTCTATCTCGCTGCACTTTTAGTTGTGTCCACTAAAGGGATTTCTGAAGTAAAATAGCTACCCCCCCATTTGCAGGTGATGGCTGAAGAAGGAACAACCTGTCCCACCAAAGAGCCTTTCAACCTGTCATGGTCCAACTTTTTCAACTTAGTCTCTTGTAGTAGGGCTACCTGCACACCCAGTCTCTTGAGATGATTCAGCACCTGAGAATGCTTCATAGGGGGTATTATGGCCCCATATGTTCCAGGTGATATAGCGAATGTCAGCCGTAGACTCTAGAAGTGGAAGGTCTGATTTAGAAGGGAACGAGCTATAGAACCTAATAGAGACTGAGAGTGAAGGTCTGCCCCATATCATCTGAACCAGAAAACCTGTTATAATCAATTTAAACACCACCAGCAAGGGACCCCAAATATACACACAATACCCCACCCCCAAGCATGTACTAATCATGATCTGGAAAAACCTATAAACAATTTCAACTTGTAAAACATAATATTGACTGATAACATTTAAATAACTATATACTCATATCGGCCTGTCCACAGCCATTAGGAGTCCCAAAGGTAATATGTCACCGACCGAAGTCGCAAGACCTCCTTTGGTAACTGCGGGGGTTGGCCTGGGATCAGCACAGGAGAAAATACCCTCCAGAACAGCTTGTCCATACTACAGGGTGTAAAAATACAGTTGAAGCTAAAACCACCCTGAGGACGTATGAGAGGAATCCCCCTAGGACCATGGGGCCCTAAGCAGATAGCAGGATATCCTCAAAAACATGTCCTGAAAGGAGTTACAATACTCCTATATTCCCAGCCGATAGACGAGGGATAGGGAGAGCTGAGCTTAATACTCTGAACAATTTAGATCCCATGGCAGGCCAAGGGATGAGAAGTTAACACATAGAGAACCAAACAAAAAAAAAAAGGAGGTTCCCTTTCCCTTATTACATACTCAACCCCCCATATTAAACTGGTACCATACAGTTTGAAACGTCCTCAGTCTGGGGGTTCTGAGCCAGGTCTGGGAAGACCAATTGTAGCATCAAGAGTTCCATCTCATGAGTTCACAGTGGGGAAGGATGGCTGCAAGATCTAGAGATCATGGGATGCAGCAGCAATGTCAGCCCAGGATTTGCTTTGAGACATGGAGAGCATAGGTCTTGAGGATGTCGACCCACATATGTCCATCTCTGCCCCTTCTGAAATCCTTTGTGCAGTATCTGAGTCCTGCAGGTCCGGTTGTAGAATGGCAAATGGGTTGGGTGAGAAGAAAGTCTGCAGATCTATGGGATCTTGCTGATCAGAAAGTTGGTCTGAGTGAGCCATTGCCTGTGGGCTTGGGGAGCCATCTCTTTCAGTAGGATATTTGTCGTCGATCATGACGATGAGATGGTTGGCATTTCCTTGGCCTCGATGATAGCGATGTGTCAAAAATCCACACACCAGACTCAGGTATGTCTTGTTTAGGAGCTGAGGAAATATTCACTGCAGATGGAGAGGGAGAGTGTTGTATTTGATCACTCTGATTGTTGGGGTCCCGAAACTCCACAGGGTGTCTAGCCTGCAGGAAGTCCATCAAGCTCTCTGGGGTCTCAAACAGAAGGGGAGACCCATTGTGCATAATCCGCATGGTTGCTGGATACCACAGTGAGTAAGAGTAGTTTAGTTTTTGTAACAGTCTCCGCACCTGGGCATATTCCTTACGGTGATTGGAGAGTTCTTTAGAATAGTCCTGATAGAGCTGGATATGATGCCCTTGCCAAGTAATTTTCCCTGCAGTTTGAGCAGCAGCCATAATAGATTCTTTTTGCTTAAAATCCAAAAGTCTGGCAAGCAGGGGTCTAGGCCTTGCTCCAGGCCTTGGTACCAGGGCAAGTGAATGATGCACCCATTCTATCTGAGGGTGAAAATCAGCTGGTAGTTTGAGCAGCTTCGGGAGGATTGACTGTAAGAAGTCAATGGCTGATTTCTGTTCTGCACCTTCCGGAAAGCCAATAAGCCGTATATTGTTTCAACAGCTGTGATTTTCCAGCCCATCTACTTTATTTTGTAGTGTGTGGATAAGCTAGGCCTGTTCCCTCAGAGTAGCAGTCATTTCATGAAGAGCTGCGTCATCAGAGGATATTTGTCTTTCATTGTGGAAAAGCCTAACTTCGATCCCTTGCAAAGTTCGCATGGTGGCATTTACTGCAATTGTGAGTTGTGCCATTTGGGTCATAAGCTGGCTGAACATCGCTTCAGTTCTCAATGATTCTGCAGAAGGCTACATATTGTAGGCCACACTGCAAATCCGTCTTCTGAGAGAAAAGACGAGTGATTTCCAAAAGAGAACTTGCAAGAAAAGTCCCAAAACATATGCCCAGGAGATTCCTCTCTGCTATGATAAAAATTCTGGCAGAAATAGATGGTCTTAGTGATGGATAATGTCGGATTTATCCCCGTGTTGCAAGAGCTATCTCTCTATGCAACCATATTGGATCAGGACTAGGCCATGCCCCAAATTGAATTACATTAAACTATTACTGGAACACTTAGTGAATGGGGGAATGTGGTCCCCTACTCTTTTGGCAAAATGCCATGAGGTCTTTAATGTCCACCTGAGCAACCACCAGAAAAGCAGGCAGGACTTCAGTTTGGCACACCCAGACAGCACAACATCCCCTTAGTACTACACTGGGATGCTACTGTTTATAGTATGAGCCCAGTCCCGGTGTGGGACTAGAACCCACACTTTGTGGTCAAGAGATGGATGTGCTACCAACTGAGTCATGCTGACACCTATTATGGCTTCAGGTTGGGAACAGCAGCTGGGGCAGATGAAAGAGGCAAGTGATGATTTGTTCATGTTCAAATGTTCCCAATAACAAACAATGTGAAGAAGAAATTTGTTCAAAATATAGGCAATATAAGCTGAGCTGGGTTTAAAAATGACATTTTAGCTTGTTCCAGATGTGCTAGTTGCTCTTCAACGTATAAAGATGTAAGAAGGTGTATTCTTGGTAACTGCAAATATCAGAACTGCCTGCCAGTGAAAAATGCATTTCATTCCCAACTAGTTTGCAAACCAATAATACTGTAGTGCAGGTCATTTCGAAAGTTATCAGATATGTAGAAAAAGCCAAAATTTTGAGACAGAAAAAGACAGAGGAGACAGAAGAAGGATTGTTATCCTGCAAAGATTTGCATACCCATGATGCCTTACACAGGGGATGAGGCTCTGCAGTGGGTGTGTGGTTTGGAGAGAGGCACAAAAAAGAAACAAGACAGGCAGACAAAGTCTCTACTTTTCTACAAAATAATTACAGTTGGTTTAAGTAAGATTCAAATCTCATGTATGCAAAATCTGTACACTCCATTCTTTATTGTTAAAGACATTTGCATCTGTTCCTGTTGCTTCACCTGCCCAGAAGTCACAGCACTCTGTGACACCTGAATCCTTATGGTGGCAACAGGCTGTGATGTCATAAACAGAGGATTTTGGCTCCACAGCAGGTGTGGCCACTCCTGCCACCTTTCAAGGAACTGAACAAGCCCCACATTGAGTACTGTGAAGGGTTTGGTCTGAGATTGGTCTCCTCAATACAAAAATGGCATTGAGGCAGTTGAGGGTGCAACACAAGACCACCAAAATGGTCAATATTTTGAGGGGTCAAAGATATAAGGAGTACCAAGAGGATCTTAACATAACCTCCCCAGAAAAAAGGAGTATGAGACAGAACACAGAATCAGTGGTTCTCATACTTAAGGGTAGCAACAGGATGGAACAGTTTGAGATGTTTAATTTGGCACCCTACAGCAACAGCAGGGAGGCCCAAAAGCAAAAGAGTGGTAAAAATTCAGAAGTATCTTTGAGAGGCACTTTTCCAGAAAGCTGTGAACCTATGGAACAGCCTACCACAGATACAGTGGGCATGGAGACAGTACAAACTTAAAAGGCAAACCTGGACACATTTTGCTCATCAAGGGAATCACCATGTACCCAGGGTAGTAGAGTGGGCAGGCAGTTCCCATAATTTGTCACCTGTTTCTACAGCATACTCATTTATCCCTGCTTGTGATTGGCGGGGACATGATGGACCTAGAATCCCTTTCAACCTTAAATTGCTGTTACTGTTGCAGCATAAACAGATAAAGCCTTTTGAGAGAAACATTGTGTTTTAAGGAATTATAACAAAACATGGAAAGCCTGTCATCTTACATTTATGGGGAATTATGTGCAACTAAGTAGGCTGATGCCAGCTGTGACATCACTGGCCATGTGAAAATCTCTTTAACTATATCTGCACACATACATACATACATGTTATGACATAGATCAGGCTGCCTTCAAGTGATTTTGTTTCACATTTAACCCCATATATTTCACTTGCTACTTCTGAAGCTGCAAACTTTTCCAAATCAAGTTTGTTTGTTTTTTTGTTTGTTTTTTGGGGGGGCGGTTAGTTTCAAGGAGTCCAGCCCCAGGTTTGAATATATATTTTAGGAGGCTTGCCTACATGCCCTTCTTTAAGTGGCCTTCATATATGTGGGGTTTGGGCTGGGCTAAAGGGCCTCACCCTCTCACACTTTAGTCTTTCTCTCTCTCTCTCTCTCTCTCTCTCTCTCTCTCTATATATATATATATATATATATATATATATATATATATCCTCTCTCTCTCTCCTCTCTCTCCTCCCCTCTCTCCAGCATGACAAAGAGGGTCGAGAAGAACCACACTGCCCCTAGCCCTTTTTAGAATCCATTCACTCACTAGTGGTTCAGTCAGTCTCCAGTCACTCAGCACAAGGTATAATGCACTTTGATAAGAGCGAGGTAGCCACTCTATCCATTGCAGTGGGGTGTGTGCTTTCTAGACAAAGCTACTGCACAAGACTTTGAAATCGTACTACTACAAAGTCTTCGAGAAACGAAAATAACAAGAAATGAATGTAAAATGCACATTCTAGCTTTAGAATTTAAACGTTAAGACGAGGCATCCGCACCCTAACCACAGACTTCAACCGTTTTTCCAGAAAGGCCACATCTTGATTTTCTCACTCTTCTCCACCTCGACAAAAGGGCACAGAGCAGAATAGAATAAGACAACAGGGAGACCGAGCTTTAACGCTTTCATTCGCTTCATTTTTCTTACTGGATTTTATTTTTTTTTTCCGGCAGGTACTGTACTTGAAAAGAATTGGTTCAGGTTTTATGTTGCGCAAACTATGTTTTCCGGGTTTTGGTTTTCAGACCACAGTTACCTAGATCTTCAGAGCACAAAGGCACGTTTTTTAACAGAATAAACGAAGTGACCTATTTTTGCTCCTCTTACAATTCTTTCAAGATTCAAAAGGCTGTCTGTCCACTTTTTTTCCTTTTTCTGAAACCATGTATATTAAGTATATACGATGTGTTCAAAATATATCACTCCCAAATTAGAATAGCACTATAAACTGCAATCTGCATCGTTCCCTTCTTCCCGTATTGTGGGCTGTTATTATTTATGACCAGCAATAGCTGAGACCTAGCCATCACTTCTGTCAATTGTAACCGCCCTTGGGCGTTTAACTTTCAAAATAATTTGTCTGACAATTTATTTAGAACTTTTGACTTCTCTTACCCCTCCCCCCCACACACACACACACCAGCAAGTAGTGTGTGTGTTTTAAAGCTACTTTGTTTGTACAGTTCTTACTCCCCTATCAAGCTTCCACGCTCATAAGAATACAATACTGATCTATATTTTATCTCTGCGGCCTGCAGTCAATCTTAAGGAGGTTGCAGGCAACACTATAGCAAAGGGGCAGTAGTAGCAAGAACTTAATTCGTTAAAAACACACAAGACAATATGCCTTGATCACACTGGCAGCTGCTCCTAGTTATCAACAAGTGGTTGCATCAACAGGCAGAGAGGGTTCAAATGTGGCCGAGTTCTGTTTGAAGAGCTGCAGCAGGACCTGGCGCTTCCTTTATTACTTTTTTTTTTTTTGCTGTTCCCCCCTTTTGCTGTTCGGTACAAAGAAGTTTTTGTACAATGAGGTATTTCGAACTAGGTAGCTAGATAGATAGATAGATAGGTAGGTAGGCAGGCAGGCAGGCAGACAGACCCATCTATGTCACATAAACACACACACACAGGGTCATCGAGTTATGCATAACCATTGTTGCCTTTCCAGTCCCCATTACTGCCATTGCCTGGCTCATCATGAGATGTATTTCCTCATCCTAGAAAAAAAAACATTTTTCACCATATTCCCTCCCCTTCCCCACCCCATCCACCCTCACCCCCTGTACATTTATACCGATGTCTCTTTACTATCAGTCTAACCGCATCCGGACTCTATTAAAGTGCCTGGCGCTGGATAAACAATGCAACTGTCGCGTGCAGCAGTCTGAAAATAATTGGATTAGCTAAAACATATAAACTAGAAAGAGACAGCCCCTGCTCAGACAGTCACACTGGGAAAAAATTCACTGAAAACAGAGCTCATGTATAGAGAGGGTTGCAGCAGCAGTTGCCCATATACGTATTTTTTTTAATACTGTCCTGTGTCTCTTTTTTGGTTGTGGTGAATTTAACTCTCATTGAATTATGACGTAATGCTGCATTAACCTACAACAATACAAGCATAATAAATGCATTCTTTTGTCACCATGTCATCATCGGTAACACAATTTCATGGCAAAACATCCAGCATTTCTTGGAAGGCGGGGGTTAAAACTCATCTGTGTATTACTTAGCATTAACCTTATGCGAAAGCATAATCAATGTACACTTTTGTGATCATAACTGCACCAATCTCTCATCTTCATGTCAATTTCTCTGTAATAATTTGGAGGAGGGATTTTTCATGGGGAGACTAGTTTGAAGTCGCAGCTGAAATTTTAAAATATGCACTTAACGCAGTGACCCTGCTCAATGCTGCCAGTTGAGGCAACTTCACTAATGACTGAAGTTAAGGTTCAGCGTATTTGTTGTAACTGAAATTCTTCAAAGCTTGTCACAGCTTTGAAATAACGATAGAATGTAGCGTACTGCCCCCAAAAAAAAAAAATACTTCTAACATTCAAAGTAATGGGCTTTTATTTCTTATATCAGAAGTATGTTTTGCTTTTGCTAATTAGAAGAATTGGTATGGGGCAATATTTGGTGTGAGCTGTGGAACAGTAGTCCACCTGGAGACTGACATTGTTAGTCTATTCCTCCTCATACATCATCAGCTTTATTGCCTCACATATGATGTCACAACTGACCAAGTGGTGTCCCAATGAAGGATGGCACAAAACTGATTAGACATAAAAAGGAATGGAACTAGATATGCTAGTTTCAGGGTAAAGTGGTCTGCATATCACACCGAATACTATGAAGCAAAAAACCTTGTAATAAGCAAATAAAAAAGGAAAAAAATACTTTAGAACTTAAAAGTAACAACTGACTACTTTTAGAAAGTATTAATATTTTATGTCTGTTATTTTTGGCACTACAAGGTTAGCAGGCCAGTTCCCCTGATTTTGTTTGCAGCCATGCACTACTAATGCTAACCCTTCGCTGCATCTTTATATATTGTCTGTGGATGTTAAAGAGCGATTGGGGGACACAAATAGCACTGGGCCTTACAAACAGACAGCTCTGCTCATATAATTTACAGTAAAGTCAAAGTCCCACTACCATACATAAATTCAGTAGTACAGGCAGCCACCCACAGGGAGGGACCAGCAGTCATTCTAAATAGGTGGCTGCTTACTCTTTGGGTGCACAGCTCAGTTGGGAAAAAAATATTTGATGTTTTGAAAAGATATAAATTCTCCATTAATAAAAGAGGCTCCTAAATAATGCAAAATAATGCATAGGACGTTGGGAAAAGGATCAGTTTACCATTGTCTGCGTTCTTATGATGGAAATTGTTCTCCTAGAGTATACGAAACCCAATAAATATTCTAGTAGTCTTGTTTGATAGCCAACCAAGATAGTCGATAGTCGTCACTTTTAAAAACCCAAATGACAACTACTATTCCGATTCATGCTGACTGAGGTGGTGCAGCACCCTCTCCACCCCCAGTCCGTAAGATTTACTGGGACACAACACTTTCCCTTAAAGAATATATATAAAATGGTATCTTACCCGTGCTGGAACGTGTTTTGGGCCTCGCCTTGCAGCCAAAACTGGAAGGTGCCAGGCCTGGTTGGAAGAGGCCAGGGCCATAATCTGGCACATAAGGTGGGTAGGTGGCGATGGGATGGTGGTGCGCAGAGGACGAACTACCCCCTAAGGTAGCCATGCTGTTCCTGGGATGAGAGGCCTCCAGCTTCATGGACTCGGTTATGGACACGGAGTACTTGATGCAGTCCTTGTCCTCCTGACGGCTTGAGCTGCTGGGCCCTGGTGCAGTGAGAGATGGATCAGGGGAGATATCTTTTGGAGGGGTCGGAGGAAAGGTGAAAAGGTGGGGGCTGGAGTGTCCCGCTGACAAGGAAGATGATGAAGCAGGAGGGTACACTGAAAGTGGTCCAGGAGAGCTGTGATGGATGGAGGTCTTGGAGAAGGGACTCAGGTTCCAGGGTGTTGCACTGTGATGAGATCCCAGGGGTTTGCTGCCATCGAGCCATGACAAAGACCCATGGAGTAGTGGTGGCCGACACACCTGGCTTCCTAAAATAATAACAATAAATTAACAACAATAAAGGCTGATTCAGATGGATGATGTTATTTCAAACATGCGATGAACTGAACATACAGCACAATACAAGTCAACCATCAGTGGTTTGGTGGTTGTCATGAAGGTTCACATTTTGGCATCTCACTCAGTTTATTAGCTGGTGGGATGAAGGAACTGTCAAAATACAGTCCCCCCCTGCCCTACACTGATCTGTAAACAGTTTTCCATTCATGGCACCAACCTTTGAAGGATGATGCCTTGAAAATTATTATGAGCCAGACTACAGTACTTAGCTAACAATTGTATTAGAATGGCTCTTAAAATGATGAATCCTGCAACCACTTTGGAAGTTATCTGTGTGTCCCATACATACAAGACAAAATGTCCATCTAGTCTGTAATAGTAATGGGCCAATGTAATAAGACATGGCCCAGTAAGCTAAAGAGCAGAAAACTGAAATTGTGTTTCTATCTAATTATTGCATCTCAAAACGGGACGCAAACAGAAGCAAATGTGTTGCTTCTTTATAATGTTAGTGCCTTATTTAAAGTCATATAGCCTTGATGAGAAGGTTTGATACAGTTCTAGGGCTGTAGGCCTTGAGTCAGCCCGGACAATTCAGAGGGGGGTTATTTCTATACACATATTAAAACTCTGAAAAAGCAACACCAAGTGACCAATGTACAGTATTTTTAGGAGGTTAGTCACCTGCTTTTTATTTTTACTCATTTAATTTAGCAACTCATGAGGAGCCCAAAATGTATACTGGAATTATTGTATTTTACAGCAGAACCATAAGCAGTGTACAGGGAAATTGTTGACATAGAACTGTATTGACTATACAGGAAAACAAAGATTTGTTTATATTCTGTTGGAAACTATAGTCATTCAAATCGAACCTTCAAATAAAAACAGTACGTTTGCAGGCCATATTTAGTCATACCTGAGTATTGGGGAGGGGGACATGATGGACCCAGAGTCCTGTTACTATGTTTAAAAAATCTCACATGTGTTAAACTGGACAGGAACCTAGAGAACTGAGTTCCCCCACCTCTTACAACGTTGCATAAGAGTTTCTGAATCTCTGTCGCTTTTCTCTGTCGAATATTATTCCACCATATAGAAATGTTTCCCACCCAAAAGTATATGTGAGCGACCCCCTCCTAAACATTGTCAGTTTAACTATTGATTCATGGAAACTAACCTGGAGGTAAACGAAAATGCCAAAATGGATCGGAGCTCTACACAGCTGATCAAACACCGTCACTAACTAGATTTAAAAAATAGCACACTTCATGTTGAATTTGAAAAATACAGATTCCATTTGCTCTGACGTGCAATTATATTCTTTTAAGAGATCACTCCTTAGCACAGAATAAATAGGACTCAAATACAACCATGCAAAGCATATATTATTGCACCGGGAATAAAAAAATCAATATGAATAAAACCTAGCGCCGTTAAAGTCTGCCATATTATATGAGGAAACATCAACCCTGCGACAAATGGTATAGCTTTGGCAACCCCAGAGTCTTTATTTACGGAGTATGAGACATCCTGTTCAGATAACAATTTGTTATAAGAAGCCGACGTGTTCTCAGCGGCAGGGGCTCTCTAACTTCACCCAACCCTGTTATCACGTAATAAAGACAGTCCACAATACTGAAAGTAAAAACTTTTTTTTTTTGAAAAGGGGCTTGTGAGTTTCGAGAAGGGGTCACCCTTCACCGTCCCATCCAGGAAGTGCTGAACTGACTTAAAGGCTGTAACTCATGTCCCCTCTCAGCAAATCGATATCCAACAGGCACGATACAGAGACATAGATACAACTAAATATATAGATACAACTATAGATATAGGCAAACACACACACACACACACACACACACACACACACACACACACACACACACACACACACAGACTTAACTAAACACGCCGACCAGATAGGTGAGTTAAGCATTTTAATGTGTGTTCACGTTTGCAGTAAACCCGGCCTCAACGTAGCCGGAAACTGTAACTGAAATTCACAAGTATACTTGAAACACTTCGAATTTACAAAAGGGGCGAATATGGTTGTACTCTATCTCTGCTATTGTTTTAAATTCGCTTTCTAAAGTAAACAATTTAAAAAAAAAAAAAATGTGTCGAAAGGGTTTAGTTACTCAAGTTAAAATTTTTAAATACTCTAGCACTGGTAAATGGAAAATAACAAATGTTTACTCGCCATAAAAAAATATTGCACGTTTTGTGCTATAATTATTTCTACTCGGTTGGCGCCTGTAAAACTATTGAAAGACGGCCCAGGTATATAATAATCTATACACTCTTTACATGTTAGTTGCCGCTCTATACTAACTGTACGTCAGAATTCTAGTACTTTAAAATATGTGAGAATATCCGAAAGCCAGAAGTAGAAGATCGCAGGCAAGGAGAAGTAGCTAGCAGCCTAACAATCTGCAGTCCCCAACCCCCCGCGGAGAAGCCACGCAATAACACCAATATCAAACATGATGGGTATATAATATTTGAGATGCGTACCGTGATGTGTTGGTGGGTATCTCTGCACTGCTCGCACCGAGTTGCCATAGTATGACGGGACGTGGCCTCCCTGGCCATCAATGTTGAAAAGTACATCCACGTCTTCAGGCAGGGGGTACTGCGATGGGTCCATGTAAGAGTGGCCGAGTGCCGGGTGGTGCGAGTCTGGGTGCTGGCCGTTCAGCACCGCTGCCGCCGCTGGGTGGTGGCTCATCCAGCGGGGCTGCTCGGCACTCACCTCCATCTCCCAGCACTGCACGGCGACTTCGGCTTTGTTGATATTATATAGAAATATATCAGATACAGAAAAGTCAATGTTCACAGTCTCTTTCTCGCTCTCTTTCGTTCCCCCCTTCGATTTCTTCTCCGACGCTGTATCAGTCCAAAATATTCAGATGAAAAACAGTTACAATCCACCGAGTTATTCTGTTCGGTCCCCTTTAATCACCTACAATAAAAAAGGAGAAAGAAAACTTCAGTAAGAAGAAAGTTACACCTGACTTTTATGTTCTTTTGCTGTCCGCAATAGGAAGTTTGCAAAATAAATGTGATGTATGTTAGTAAAACAGAAGGCTGAAAAACAAGCAGCGATATGTACTGTAGAGCACCATAACATATTATGCAATTGCAACACAAACCAATAAAAGTGTTCGAGACTATCCCTGTTGCGAAGTTCTGAGCCCCCTATTCCCACCCACCCCCAGCTCCGGACTCCGCAGTGATAGATCCAACAACAGTCAGTGGCTTGGCAGCTGGAACCCGAGCAATTGGAGCGAGTCTTGCAACTTCTGTTTAAACTGCAACCATACGAACTAAAAATGCAGACTAACCTTTTGTAGTGTTTTGTGTTTTTGGTCTGAGAGCAGATCTGGGTATATATCTAAAATATGAGTGAGTCCGAGAGAAATTAGCTCAACGTGTGGCTCTGCCGAAGTGTTTATGTTTCTCTCTTGACCCTTTCTCTCTCCTCACTCTCTCTCTCTCTCTCCTTTCTACTCTCCGTATTTTTACAGTGAAGGCATTCTTTCTGTAAGTAGCAGGATGGCGCCAGGCGGCTCAATGCTCACAGACAGCTGTGGCGCGACGCAACTTAAGGAGGTTCTACTGTCCTCATCACAGTAGGGGGCGGGGCACCGGGCCTCGAGTCACTGAGGAAGGAACAAGCACTGTACGGGGGGTCAGAAAGTGTACCTGTCTTCTCTACCTGGCTTCCTCTCTACTGCAACAGGCAGCAGGAAAGTGTGAAGGGGCAGAAAGCGAACTTCTCTAGTCCACCGGACTCTCATAATCAGGAGGGGACAGGAAGTAGGCACGAGG
Organism: Neoceratodus forsteri; assembly: GCA_016271365.2. NCBI lineage: Eukaryota > Metazoa > Chordata > Ceratodontiformes > Ceratodontidae > Neoceratodus > Neoceratodus forsteri. The sequence goes on from CM028131.1 coordinate 841,354,408, forward strand.
GTTATCAGCTGAGGGTGGGGGCAGAAAAATGTACCTCTCTCTTCTACCGGGCTTCTTTTCCTCAATGAGGAGGAAACTGACAGACATCCTGGGCTGGGGAGGCAGGGCTGGTGCAGAAAGTGAATTTGTTTTCTGCCGGGCGTCCTCAGTGCAGACTGAGAGAACAGACAGCAGGTCACAGCGTGTGTTTCGTATGTATGTGTGTGTGGGGGGGATACCAGAAAGTACATATGTCACATTTACCGGGCTTTAACAATGAGGAGGGGCAAACAGGTGAGGAGCCTGAGCACCAGAAAGTGCATCTTCCCACTCCAATTTGACTTTCTTAGCTCAAACAAGGAGCTGAATTCAATGCCATGTTCGGCCTATATTCCACAGTACATGATAACTATCTTATATCACTCTGTATCTGTATGAGAATATTGGCAATACTAAGAGTAATAAGCATCTGCATAAAGAAATGCCGTCTTGGCGCCTTAATATTTTTTCAGAATTCTGTGTGTGTGTGTGTTGCGCGACGGTATGGAATTACATCCCAAAACTTTCAGGGCAGAAGGAGCTCCTCCCAAGAGTATGCCTTTGGAAGGTTTCCTGAAACAAGTATTAGTCAGTTCCCGAGTTATAAGGTTTTGACATTTGGCTTCTGAGCATGCTCAGTGGGGTGGGGGTTTGAGATAACCCTCTGTTATGACATAACAATTCTTCTTCTTCTTGAGGGTTTTTAGGGTGTGACTAATTGTGCTTTTTGGGTCATGATATATACAACATTTTAGGTCGTGATGGCCGCATCTTGTTTTTTGGACAGGAAAAAGGTGAAAATACCCAAAATGAGTTATATAAAGAAACATATGACTCTTGCTTAACGGGGACCTTTAAGCTCGATTTACTTTTTTTCCAAGTTCTTTGGCTGTCAGGTTACTGAAATGGCCTATTCCTGCAGACCAAATATGGAATTGATGGGTGCACTTACGGTAAATGTGGGACCAAAGAATTCCATTTTTTGTGCCCATTAAAAATTCTTCAGTTGCACATAAATATGCCACACAAGAATGTCACACTTTTGGAGCACACAAACATTTTTTTATGTCTCATATACTTTTACTCCTAACTTGGCTCTTTTACAGTATTTTAAACCCAATTTTGAATATACTGTTTACATGAGCCTACCTCATGGGCACAAGTGGTGAGAGTTTTCAAAAGCAGGTTGAAAGATGATTTCACAGTCACTCTGTGAAACCACCTTTCAGGCAGAATTTAATACATTCTGGGAACCAAGTTCATGACCTGTGGTCAAAATGTCAAAAAGAAAATTATGAAGAAAAGTTGTGGGCAACAAGTGTCCCTATAGGGAAGAGAAGTCTTGTCTTGGCATAAGGCCCAGAGGGCCCAGCTCTTCTGCACCCCTAGCTTCATGATAGCACAGGACCCAGACAGCCCTGCACTTCTACAGACAGAAAGACTGTTGGCCCTGTGCATCTGCATCTATAGCCACATGGGCTCTGTGTTTCTGCAGTCCCCCCTCCCCCCCCCCTCAGAGCCCTGAATTCTTTGCATCCATAGCAACATGGAAGTGCAGGGCTCTGTACCACTGCAGGCAGACAGACAGACTTTTCCCTTGGCACAGATCCCACAGGGTCCTGCACATCTTCATCTATTTATGCAGGTCCCAAAAGGATACAATCCACTATCTCAAAAAAAAGGAAACATTGCAAAAAAAAACTGAGTTAATGCCCCAGTTAGGGTGCAACTTAGCTCCACAAAAGTAGGTAAGTTTGATGCTAGGGTTTCCAAACCTAACTCCCCACCTCAAACAGCAAATAGACAAGAGCACACAAGCAACCACAGACTACTATTATCAGGTAAGACAAACAACATACAACTGTTTTCAGGTGACCCAAATGCAGTAGCACTGCTGTGTTATCTTTGTGGATTTGTATTTGCAGCATGCACTCTGAAAGACATACACATTCACTTCTGGCTGCAGACTGAAATCCATGATACTGAGATCACAACACTGCTTCCGTCTGCAGAAGCATAGGCCCCTGTAGCCATAAATACAAATCCATAATATCCAAATTACAAAAGTCCTTCTGTCTGCAGAAGTCCAGGGCCCTGTGGGGCAAGCACTTCTGTAGCCACAGGTACTCATTTTATTTCATTTTTATTTACTGGGAATTCAGAGTAACACCTTTGAGCCATAGGCTCTTTTACAAAGGTTCCACATCAAAAGTTCATAAAAAAGACAATAAAAAAACATTGAAATTGGTTTACACAGTCCAGGGTTACTTAACACAAGAAACAGTATGCTAGACATAGTAGCTAGGTTAGATACAATGAAAAAACAGGAAATATATTTACAAATAGTGGCATACGTGGACACAATTATACAGAGAATTATAATGCAGCAAAATTACGCCTTGTCATCAGAGTAGAAGAGTCTCAAAAGTAGCAGGGATTGAAGATACAAACTGATATAGGCATATGAGAGGTGGGTCTGCGTAAGTGTAGGGAGGTAATTTAGGGTGTAGGGGGATGGGAGGTCAGAAGACATTTAGGACCTGGGCTAGTGAATAGGGGAGTAGGAAACGGGGGGGGGGGCAGAAGAGTTGGAGAGCTAGTGGAGGGATAGAACAATTGATGGGAAAGGAGAGGGGAAAAAACAGAAAAAGGAAAAAAGGGTGTATGGGGATTACTGGAGATGGATAGAGGTATAGCAACAGAGAAAATGCAGATGAAGGGAGACAGGGATGTCAGCCTGGAGTAATTAAGTGAAGCAGTCACATGAGGCCTGAGTCACAAGGGTATGATGAAGATTACGTTTGAACAGGCCTAGAGTGGCTGAATTGATGACTTCACTGCCCAGCGAGTTGAATAACTTATGGTCTCTGCCTGCAAACAGCTGCTGGCCCTGAGAGGTGTGACAGCGGGGGACAAGTAGAGTGGAGTTATCAGAGCTTCTGGTGTGGTGAGTGCTGTTGATTGGTCTAAGGAGATTCTGTACCCCAGGGGACATAAGATCGAGGGATGCCTTTTTTACTACTAGGCAGGTTTGGTAAGTGATCCTTCCTGGAAGTTGAAGCCAGTTAGCCTGCTTATAGAGGTCACAGGCGTGAGTGCAGGGGGCAGCACCAGTCAGTAATCCATAGGACTTGTTCAGAGCAATGGCAACACACCATAAGCCAGACACAGAGGCAGTTCCATAGATAACAAGCTCATAGTCAATTACTGATACAATCGCACTTTGTATTGCAAGCTTAAGTACTTCAGGAGTCAGGCAGTGCTTATGTCTATACAGAATGCTGATGCAGATATTCATGGATTTGGTGACCATATCAATATGACTGGAGAAAGACAGAGTACTGTCCAGGGTCACTCCAGGTACTTGAAAGAATGTGTCTGGTCTAAAGCGACACTGGCACTATTTCTGACTGTCAGCTGTTTACTTTTATGTTTATTATGTGTACTATGGAAAAGCATAATCTTCAGTTTCTGCATGATAAACTATGCCTCTACATCCGTGAAACTTTCCTGAAGGTGGCCCTCCAAGAGAGAGAAAGAGGGTTCAATGTTCTTTGAGAAAATTACCGCATCATCTACATACAGGAGGATATGTTCATGACAGGAGTCAGGGAGTTTGTTCAGAAAAATGTTGAATAGCAGGGGCCCCAGAATTGACCCTTGAGGGACACCTGACTGAATAGGTTGTTTGGAGGAGAGGGCATTACCAATCTTAACCTGTTGAGTGTGGTCGGAGAAATAGCTATTAAACCACCTTAGGGTGTCAAGGGACAGCCCTAGATCAGCAAGCTGTTTGATTTGTAGTGGATGGTTGACTGTATCAAAAGCCTTTGACAGGTCAACAAAGGTGGCGCCAACAAGTTGACCTTGATTAAGTGCCTGATGAATGTAGCCCCTAAATTCAATGAGTGCGGTGGTGAACGCTGCAAGACATAAACACACTTCAGGCTGCAGAAGTGCTGGCCCCAGAATGGCCCGCAATATTGCAGACACAGGTGTAAGACATGCACACTGACTTGTGGCTGCAAAAAGTACAGGCCCCTGTGGGGCCTGCACTTCTGCAGCCACAGTCAGAAATCCAAGATACCCAAATTGCAACAATACTCCTGTCTGCAGAAGTGTAGGCCACTGTGATGCCAGTGCCTCTGCAGTCACAGGTAGTCATGCACAGTGTAAGACATACATGCACATCTGGCTGCAGAATGTAGCTGCATATGGAACCTGCACTTCTGCAGGTGCACATACAAATACACAAATGCAGCGCGTTGGTGCTACTGTATTTATGTCATCTGGAAACAGTTGTATGTTGTGTGTCTTATCTGATGATGGCTGCCTGTGTTTGCATCTGTGGTCTTGTCCTTTTGCTGCCAGGGTTGGGGGGTTAGGATTGGAAACCCTTATGCCACATTTCCCTGCTTTTGTGGGGTTAAGCTTCTTTTCTTATTGTGGCAAATTTAACTGGCAGTCATTTTACTTGTGCCAGAATGATTGGCATTTTTATTTTATGTGTTCAATTGTGTTTTAGTAAAACCAAGTTCTAATTCACACATATAAAAACAGAAAGGTTTCTCTAATTTTATGGTCAAATAACGTTGGAATTCATACACCTGAACTCCTTGTGAACTTTGTCCAGCTGATTGTAACATTTAGAATTACAAAACACAACATGGGGCCCTGTTAATCTCAAAAGAGTTTTTCCCATTTTGCAACTATGAGAAACCTTCTTGAGAACAGGGACCAATGAGTGTAGTTTCCATGTCTTTCATAATGTAAAGATGTGCTGTTTGGTTGACCATTTTTTAGTAATATTGGCTAGAATTCATGCCTACGCATAGTGCAAGGGAAGAGTGTAGGCATTCCCATGACCAAATGCCATGCAGCAGTGCCCTGTGCACCCCCAGCAGCACTTGCCGATGGGTGCATTAGTGCTCCTCACAATGAATCCCCAACCGGTTGCGAGGCACTGTGCCGGGGTGGAAGGGGGCATGCCAGGGGCTCACCCTCTGGTGGTGCCCATTCGCAATAGCACTGCATGCCATTCAGGGCTACAACCTCTCCACAGAGGGGACACAGGCATAGCCATTGCACCCCACGCCCGTGCCACCACCAGCCATGGTAAAGCATTGCTGGCCCCTTTTCCATGCCACCCCAGCACCATGGACCAGAAGGGGGTGCTGAGGACAGCCACCCAGGCACTCACCCAGTGTTTCATTCCAGTTGCTGTGTGCAAGCTACTGGAACCCCCACACCACATGGAGCCGTGGATCCACCAGCAGACTGGGTACAGCATCCCATTGGCTGCCCACTTGTGTCTGCTGATCTGCCACCACTCACTAGTGTGCCAGGTGGGGAGGGATGGCGGACAGTGGGGAAGGATGGTGAACGGCAGGCAGATGGTGGCAGCAATCATGAATGCTAGCCACAGCACATCCATCCGATGGTGCAGAGCTGCATGGGTGGGTTACATGCATTTCAAGCATGTAACCCACCCCTTAGTGAATTGCAGCCTCTGGCTGCGATTCATGAATGTCTACATGCCACACAAGGGAAGCAGGTAGGCATTCCCATGACTGAATGCCATGTGATGGTGCCCTGCACACCCCCTGCAGCATTCACTGATGGGGAGAGTTAGTGCCCAGCACAATGGATCCCCAGCTAACTGTGGGGCACCTCACCAGGGTAGGGATGGGGGCATACCAGGGGAGTGACCACTGCTGCACCCATTTGCTATGGCACTGCATGCCATTCTGTGCTGCAGCCACTATGCAGGGAAGACACAAACCTAGCCATTGCACCCCCCTCCCGGTGGCGCCACAGCAAAGCAATGCTGGACCCTTTTCCATGCCGCCCCAGCCCCATGCACCAGAGGAGGCACACGGCAGGTGGGGGCTTGGAGTGTATATTCAGCCTATAGGTCCAGGGCATGTGCAGTGGATACCTATGTGTTGCATTCACCTCCCCGGACCCAGGCCATAGCACAGGGGATCCACTGCCGGGACCCAGGATGAGCATCCAATTGGATGCCTGCCTGGGTCCAGTGCGCCGACGTCTGCACGCCTGCGTGTGGGGGGAGGGGGGGGCAGGACCTCGGGTGCGGATGGGGCAGGACCTCGGACAGGTGGCTAGCAGTTGTGAATACCGCCGGTGCGTACCTGTCCGCAAGTGTAGAGTGGCGTGGGGCACTCTAAGTGGTTCCCCACATAGGAACCGCCACATAGTGAAGCGCAGCCATTGACAGCAGTAAATATCCCAGTGCCTTAAAAACTGCAAACTCATTTTCAGTGGCGCTGTTTTCAATGGCCAGATGTGAAACGTGTTCTTGAAACATTGTGTGTATGTGTGTGTGTGCGTGCGTGTGTGTGTGTGTTTGCTACTGTCCATTATTTATTAAAGTAAAACAGTTTACGATAAGGAGCCGGATATGAAAACTAAAATATCAATGCGTAGATTAACAATGTTTGTCAGATTTGAAACCTAAAACTTTGCAGACTGCCACACCACTTCGGGCGTGGGGGAGGGGGGGGGGTTATATTTAAAAAAGCATACCCAAATAGTGAGATTTGGACGAGTTAGTTTTGCGGAGAAGCGTTTTAACCGTAGTGTGGCCGATTCCTGTAGTTGGTCTCCTCTTTCCAACGGCAGAAGAAATGTAAAGGCTGTTGCTCAATACATAGCAGAAATACGAGATAATATAACCTGAACTTACGTTATGGGGAACATTATTTGTCAAGACTGACCCTTTCAAACTAAATTGAATGAAAGAAACAACCCCATCTCTTTAGTCTAAAACAACTGACTATAACCAATCAAACGCTTCAGAATCAACCTACGAACTTAATGTGTGCGCGGGTTGGCTCTTAGTATTTCCCTCACACCCCGCCCTCAGTGCAGTTGAATGGACCACTGCTCCCCTTAGTGGTAGATGTAGGGTAACACGCAGGTTCTATACTGCACTCAACTTTAAAGTCCTAGATGATTTCGGGAGGGGGCTAACTGCTTTAGTAGGGTTTTAGAACACTAACATTGACGAACTAGCAACGATTTTATGTTGTCCCAAACGATCTTTTCATTAAAAAAATTCTGAAATGTGTGCCACCGTGCGGCTTCCTCTGCCACTAATTATTATATTATATTTACTAATTACATTTTCCATCCCTTTACTTGGCAAGTGTACTCTGTCAGCTTGTTACCAGAGGCTATGTTATGTATGTGACCCTGCTGTATCCTACTGAGATAGTATTGTACCTGTTGTTTTATATCTGAAATCAATAACAATGATTAACTACTACAGTATTACATTTAGCATAGTGTAAGCTGTAAGGGCAGCGACAAGGGATGACTACTTGAAAGGAAAAGCACGCCTTCAAATGACAGCGCACAGCAAATAGGTAAAAAACAGAGTGCGGCAGCTACGAATATATGTAATATAAAGAACATGTAGTTTAGGTTTTTGCGTTTCTGTAAATATTTTGTAAATCTAAGATAGCAATTTAAGATTATTTTTGTGTATGCACATGTAAACTCACACACAAGACAGATGCAGACAAAAGCTGAATGTATATATATATAGAGAGAGAGAGAAGAGAGAGAGAGACAGACAACTAATAAAGGCATCCTATTGTACCTAACATTTTTTCTGATGGAAGATGGACAACTGAGAACAAAAAGGCTGTGTCCCCATTGACGGAAATCTTGTAAAATTACCCCAGTGGAGCGAAGCTCGAGTGGTCTAGTATGGCTTAAAGTTCGAGATGCGGAAAAGCAGTCCTGCGGGAGCAGTTATATTTATTATAGTCAATAGTTTAGAATGTTTGAGGTTAGAAAAAAATTTAAAACGCCAAAAGTGTCGCTGGCACTTCCGAACGCTGAAACGAAAGTGACAAAATTATTTCAAAGGTAACTGCCTGGTACTAATAAGCCATGACGCTGACGTCTAATCCATACAAAATTATCAAGACAGCAGAAAGATAGCACAATAAGACCGCGATGTCACTCGTTTCCCTGTGGGATTATAGCTCCACACCGGTGGATGAGGTAATAATGACCGCCACCGAAACTGTAATTCGTGGGGTGCTCTGTTGAAGTGCATTTCTTCCGTTGAGAAAACAAGGTCCATTCTGCTGATCTATGGTAACTGTCTTGGTGACAACACCCCTAGGCAGTCATCTAAGAAGAGTGAAAAGTAGAGGAGTGCCTTCGGTATCATGACCAGTATTCCTGTGTCAATAAGTACGCAAGTACCATTACCCCCCAATCTGCAATTTAGTTATCGCAACTCAGTGTGCGTTTCCTGGTCAAAAATAGCAAATAAATAATAAATTTAAAAGAGTCCGGTAGATCGCATTTTCAACCATTGTCTACATTGCCAGCAGTAAGACCCTATCAGGGACTTAACACTAGTCCAGGTCTCTATATGTTAAAGGATATGCTGCTATGTGTCGGTTATGACGACTGTAATCTTCAACCCCCAATGGAAAAGAGAGAATGCTGTATTTCTGTAACCATAATATGCGCTTTGGGAGCTAGAAAGATACATTCAGGAAGATGGAGTGTTGTTCAAATGCGATTTCATACTGCATTAGTTACAACTGTTTGTTCTCTGCCTAACACAATACCATTTATAACAACCTACTGTAGTGTCAAATAGATGGCTGCATGCACTAATAACACACACGTTATGTTTAATACAGCCAACTACTGCACAAGGTCAGAAATATTCTCATGTGTGAATATTAAACCCCAAAATAATTAGAAATAAGGTGAGACATGTGGACTCAGGAAATCACTGCCATGAAACCATTTTCAGCAAAGCCAAGAGATCAAAATAATTTTGTTTTCGTGCAGTTTAATGTATGAAAAATTAATAAGCAGTTAAGTCATGTTAGACGCCAATTATGACAGGTAGGTTTCCAAAGGTTAGAATGACCTCAGTTGTTAAAGCATTGTAACTAACTCTAATTAAAAGGCTTGTCGCAGCTCCGAAGTACCACATACAATATTTATGTTTCGTACAACTCACAGCCTCTCTCCAATAAGCTTTCAACCAATTTCAAACTAAGAAACGTCCTGAAATACGAAACTTCATTCGGTTTCTTAAAGGATGGGTTTAATACAATTTATATTGAAACAAAAAATCTGGGGAGCATTACCTGCCTTTAAGCTCCGCTCTATACCTCAGTCCAACCGGCATGCTGATCTGATTGAGCAGTGACAGAAGTGCTGATAACTACATCAACAAAACAATTAGGGTAAAAGCAACAGAGAAACAAGTTCCATGTTTTGAGGACATTGGAATTCCATGGGTTAAAAAGGATTTGTAGAGCCTCGGGGGCGGCTTCGAGATCCTTGGGTGACTTAGAAAACCAATAGTGTGTGTGTGTGTGTGTGTGTGTGTGTGTGTGTGTGTGTGTGTTTTTACATAAAAACGTATATTCTTGCACAGTATCTTAGAATTCAGCCCAGCCCAAATCCCCTTGTGCAGCATTCCAAACTCATGGTCCGAAAGTACTGGGCCCCGGTCAAGTCCTGCTATCCCATATGTAATATTAAAAGTTATCAAAAGCAAATAAATAAATAACCGAAACCATACTCGCACCATGAGGGCAGCTTTTGACTATTTAGTCCACCGTGAGGACAGCTTTTGTCTATTTAGTCTGGCCAGCAGTGCATCTTGGTCTGCAGCTTTGTCCTGTGCGGCTGCTGGAGAACGATAATGGCATTATACCGACTCAATGGCTGTTGAATGAAATGTGGCGGTTGTGGAGCCAACTAGTCAGATATTACAGAATTGTGTATTTTATGCCCAGTGTCGTCATATATTTCCCCAAAAGTAAAGCGTCTTGAGATCCGTTTGTTTGAAAGATGCCATATAAAAAAAATACATTGCACGAAAGTCCTTTACCAGCCAGCCTGAGAAGAAGCACCCCTTGCACCGAGAAGAGGCAACACTGTGTTAAAGGAAAACAATACGATGTGCAGATATAAAATAAAAAAACAGAAGCAACCAAAAAAATTAATGTGGAATGCAGCACATGGTACATACGAGATACTCAAAAAAATTCTTCTCTGAAAGTGAAACCAAGTGTTTTTTTCTTTAGAATTCTTATAAAACATACTTTGCATGTGGCCTGCCTTTGTACAAAAAAAAAAAAGAAAAAAAACAGGTACATTTTCATCTTAAACATCAAGGTCTGAAGACTAAAGAGGTTGTTTGCCTAGCAAAATAAGGGCAGCAATTAAAATAAACAAACCCATTTAAACTATTCCAAGACTTCTCCAAAGGAGCTCAAATTAGGCTTTTATTTGCCCAGTGTAATCGCTTCAGGTAAGCATATTGCCTTTTATTCTGGTATTATTCCACTTGATTGCTTTCTAATGAGCAGGGGTGCGCTTGCCCTACATGGGGTGGTATTTAGTGTTTAATTCCCAGCTTGGCTGCCCCGAACTCCTAGATTGACAGGGTGTAATTGGGAAATAGGAGGTTGCTTTTTTGATGCTATGCATTACTCCTAGAAGGCCAGCCTAGCCGACGCCACTGGGCGTGACGTCAAGGGCAGTGTAAAGAAACTGGTGCAAGGGCCTCGATGGCTGTGAGAATGCAGGAAGCGGCATTTAAATGGCCAACGCACTGGGTGGGGAGTATGCCCACCTGGTAGTTTAAAAGAAACCGCCCTTTGCAGGGGAGCACCATTGGTGCCTCATTTAATAATAATAACAAGGTGTTATTTCACACTAAATAGGAAAGTATTAGCACAATCATAAACAGTGTGAGCAACAGAGGCACAGCAATATCTCCTCTGAACACTCAGGCATTTAAAGAATTTAAAGGGGCAATGCCCTTTATTGGCTGGCAGCCGTTGTGATTGAATTCAAAGGGGAAGTGTGCTTTGTGGGGTGGGGGCACCTTTCATGATTCATTGAAGGCAAAGCTGAAAGCTTTATTTGGGAGAATGCATTGTGATCTACTTAAAGGGGCAGCGAGCTTAATGGGACACCCTTGCTAATTCCTTTAAAGGTGCAGTGCGCTTTATTGGGTGCGTCCCAGGTTATTCACTTTAAGATCAGCTCCCTTTATTAGGGTCTTTATTCCAGGCTACTCATTTTAAGGAGGCTGACAGAGCTCTTCAGTAGGTGGAATGCATCCTTATGTGGGAGAGCCCTTTATTGCAGGTCAGTATCGCCCGTAATATATTTAAAAACACAGAAACAGAGAATTTGACTGCAGCCAAGGACCGCTTGGCCCATCTAGTCTGACCATTTATCACTATCTATGCTATTACGTCAGACCGTGCCGTAACTCTTTTTCCCTCACCACTTCCTTTCCACTATTATACCTTTATGCTTATCCCATGCATTATTGAACTCCACCACTGTTTTTGCCCCCACAACCTCTGCTGGAAGGCTGTACCAGAAATCCACCACTCTATCTGTGAAGAAGAACTTCCTCATATCTCTCTTGAATCTACCCCACCCTCTAGCTTCATAGCATGGCCCCCTTGTTCTTGAGCACCTTTTCTTCTGAAAAAACACTCCCCTCCTGTACCTTATTTACCCCGGTGAGGTATTTAAAGTCTATATCATATCTCCTCTCTCCCTCCTCTGTCCCATGGTGTATATATATTGAGATCCTTCAGTATGTCCTCATAGAGCTTTTGATGCAGATCCCACACCATTTAGTTGCCATCCTCTGGATCGCCTCCACTCTCTGTCTGTGTCCTTCCAGAGATATTGTCTCCAGAACTGGACACAATACTCGAGGTTGGTCTTACCAGCGATCTATACAGAGGTAACACCACCTCCCTCTTTCTGCTGGTGATACCTCTCCCTGTGGACTGTCTTCCTTACTGTCTTGTCGCACTGCTTGGTCACCTTTAGATCATCCGATATGATTACACCCAGGTGTCTTTCCTGCTTGGTGGTACTCAATACCACTCCACCTAGCCTGTACTCTGCCCCTTGGTTTCTGTACCCTAAGTGCATTATCTGTACTTTTTTCAACAAGCTTTGGGGCATTGTTTGTTTGTTTGTGTTTAGTTAACCGGGTAGTATTGTCGTATTGTGTAGCATGTTATTTATAGTATTAATAGTGTTGTATTGTATGATTATTATTAAATGTATTACTTGTCACTTGTGAGAACGGGCAGTGATGCTCACCAAGCTATCAAGTATAAACAATAAAAATGAAACAATATAATGTCTTACAAGAGACTACAACTATTGCAATATCCCGGAGGTATATTCAGAGGGACAGAGGCCACCTTTAGGGGATGGGGATCTGTATCCTGCTGATTCACACACTTGGACAGCACAGTGTATCGGGGGCTCGCCTCCTGAACTTATCTGGTTCACTTTCGGGGAGATCACATCCTTGTTCATTTAGAAGGGGTGAGCTGTCTGGGGGGCGGGGAAGGGTCACATCATCAAGGATGCATTTAAAGAAACGTCACATCGCTCATTAAAGGGGCGGGCTATTCTCACTGTGGTCAGTTCTCGCAGCCTACTTTCCTGCAATAATATGCTATGACTCCCTTTCTCTTGCCTATCTTTCTGGATGTACGTATCAGATTTTGCCGATATATCGGGTGAAAGTGTTCAGTAAGAACCCGTGGAAAGCTACAGAATCAGATACAGTCCATGTCAGCCAGGTGTTGGTGAAATATAGCAGAGATAGATCTATGTGAAACCCTGGGTCATGAGGTTTTTGTTAGGTTCCTTTTCCACTTTGTCATAGGTTTTTCTCCCCGCCCATCCGATTCTTGCTCGCGTGCTTCCTTTCTTTGTGGCTGGAAAGTTCATGGTTCAGGCTGGCAAAAGAGTAAATGATCTCCCGTGCAAGAAAAGGGCAAGGGGTTATTTCACTGTCGGCAACAAGCGGATTATGGCAATGTCAACAGCCTCTTCAGTGTATAGATGTCGGAAGACCTGGAATATATATATATATATATATATATTAGATAGATAGATGTGTACATACCCATTCTACTGCCTTTAAATACCAACTGCTCACGAGGGAGAGACAGACAGAGAAAAAGAGCACGAAAAAGAGAGACACAGCGATATAAGAGGCAGCTGTATCACTGTATCTGTGCATCTAGATTTAGTAGTTGCCCTATTGGTCTTTGCAAGAATAGATCGAAGCAAATTATTTGATACCTTTAATGGATACAACAACAGATCATCGTGTTTAAAGTTGATCAATTACAGCCTTTCAGAAAGCTAATGGCAGTTGTTTAGAGCAAACAACTGCCATTAGCTTCTGAAGAAGGACTGGTTGGTCAGAAAGCTAGAGCACTTTGTTCTTGTTGTTACATCTATGTTGGTCCATTAAAAGGTATAAAATAATTTGCTTCTGTATCTGGGCATGTGAGATCTTGATAAAAAATATTTTAGTATAGCATTTTGAGGCAAGAACCTGATCGACAATACTTGCTAGACTGGGCTGGCTTAAACAAAATCAGCATAAAGGCTTCATTTATTACTGGGGTTTTCCTTCTTCTCCTCTTTTTGTTATCATGATGTGTCACTGTGTCTTTTGCCAAGATGGTATTGAGAAGAATAATGGACTCTGGTTACAGTTAGTAGGATAAAATATTCAGCAATTTAATTTAGAAGATGTGGCTTGATTGAACTTGTGTTCTGAGCTCTTTAAAACAGTTAAGCAACAGTTAAACATTTGACATCACTGGGAAAACCAAAAATATATAGATATAGATTCCATAGACTCCAACTATTATTCGAATATTGATTGCCTTTAACTCCACATTTTACTTGTTACTTACTTAATTTCGATACAAGCAGAATCTCTGTCACTTTATCTTTAATTGCACTGTCTGCTTTTCTGGAAGTGACTTCATAACCCTCTGCTATGGCGTCATAATAATTTCTACAGCAACCAGTTGTGATGTCACTCAACATAATCATGGTGTCACTTGAATGCAAACAGCCAGAGCGAATGAAGTGCAAGTGACAAAGATCCTGTTTCAATAAACATTTCATAAGTAATCAAGTAGGAGAAGACGATAAGTATGTGACATAAAAGATGCACTGTGTAAACCTAATGCATTTTAAAAAGTTGCTGTTTTAGGGAGCATTTAATAATACATAGTTCAGTGATGATGAGTGTTCCTCAAATAACAACCAATTGCGCGATTTCCCAAAAGCAGGGAAACTGTGGCTTTAAATCCCCCAAAAAAAAAAAACATGCACACCACTACCACCACCATCAGTAGGAGAGGGACCCTTTTGTTGGAACAGTTAGCGGTCATTACAGGCCCCACCTACTGTAACAGGGCGCCCCTTAATTGACAGATCGAGCTCAATGGGTGTTGTCCCATAGTTTCAGCAATTAGAAACAATAATAAAAGTGTGGGCTAACAGCTTTTAAGTTTGATTTCCAGTTAAGTGAGTGAAAGGGCACTGACATCTGTGCAGGTTGCACATTTTTCTCAGCAGTAAAATAAAAAAGGCAAAAAAAAAAAACAGGTAACAATCTGATAAAAAACATAACAGGTCAGTGTTAACAAGGCCTGGGTTATGGTTAGCCTCCCCACCCCACACCACCCCAGTAAGAATACATTTCACATCTCATGAAACAAGTAAAGGAAACTTAAGTCATTTGGTCTTTATTGCAGTTGACCCGTCTGGGCCAAGCAGCGCGCTGTGGACTACGGTTATCGCCTTTTCAGAAACCCAAATCCGGACATTTCTTACTGAAGCATGATTTTTTTGCATAACACCTTAATCAGTGCAACAGACGTTTCTCTAAGTAATTGGAACTAAGACTAGGTGTTTTCGTTTTTTAGTTGTTCATGTTGTTTCCTATTGTAAAGTACCATAATTCACTGCATCTTCAACAAGAAAGTTAAAAAAATGTGTTCCTAGATTATGATGAGGACAGCTTGCAAGACACAGCATTCCCCTCCCCCAACGCCACTAGGACTGCCCTGACAACATCAGGACAGGTGGTAACCCTACCTAGGGACGCCTGCATAAGACAGAGAGATGTAGCAAATGTTTTAAATTTCTTATGTGATAGAAGACTTCAATATCGAAATATCCAGCATCGGTTGTACACTTGCACGCCTCTGCTTGGGAGATGGAAAGTAATACAGGGCGCGTGTGCCCTGGAATATCAAATGGTGAGAAGTGCCAAATGTAGTAAATATCACTCTGTTTAATAATATGTCCTTTGTTACTCATGTGGGTGATCCAGCTGACTGTGAGTAAATGCCATTTCATTAAAGCGACCGGGGCCGGTTTACTTGGGACAGAATGTGAGTTTCGTGCAGGGCTTATTAAATAGTATAGGTAAAGCTGCCTAAACAACCCCGGGCTAAACAAGAAAAACTCAAGGGTTATGGGGAGGACAGAGCCCAGGGCAGAGCCGAAAAAAGAAACCTGCTCTGTGGCAATAATAGTTTTAATTATGTTATTTGACCTGATTTTTATAATTGAAGAAAAATATCAAGGATGCTAACAGAAAGCAAACCCTCAGTGCAAGAGACATGACTGTTTGCATTACAAACTGAGCTTATTACATTGTTATTGAGACATTAGATGGTAATCGTCACAAAAATATTAATGAAGCCGTAAAAAAGATCCTGGAGTGATAATTGTTTTGTCAAATTATAACTGTCACAAAAAATAGAAATGAAGCTGTAAAAAAATACCCAGGAGTGATAGCTGGTTGTCAAATTAGTATTGTGATTACCTGCAGTATTTTTGTTTATCGGGTGTAACGTATGAAACCCCTGCTTAACCTGCTTTCCAATAAATACATTGTAATTTGTGTCATTCAGAAAAATAGTTAGCTGCAACGCCTTGTAAACACATCTGCTAATTGGGTGTCATCATGTTCTGTTTATATGTTATATTATTTTAGCTGATCAAATAAATCCTACTTCAGCTCCCTGGTCTTCATGCATTCTCCTCCGTACAAGTTTTATTTTCAGTTCGTTTCAAGTAAAGCACATTTGCTGTTCTGTTTTGTCGTGTTTGCTTTTAATAATAATCAGTAAATTTCATGATTTAATGTTAAAATATACAGACTGCAATCTCCTGGGTGCTGGTCCCGGGGTTAGTAAAGGGAAGGAAGCCCTGGCGGAAGGTCTTAGTAAAAAAAAAAATGTTGTGAAACTAGAAGTGTGTCTAAAGACAGAAGTGGAAAGGCAATCGAGAACGTCTTCCCTGAAAAGCGGAAGCCCCATTCTCGATTGCTGTGTGTGTGTGTGTGTGTGTGTGTGTGTGTGTGTGTGTGTGTGTGTGTGTGTGTGTAAATAATACATGTCCATATTGTCATCCGCGGAAGGAGAGAATCGGATCAGACAGATCTATCTACTGTGTTGGTAGTTTAAATGTGGGATTTGGAGGATGGGGTAAATACCAGAAAATAGTTTTCTGTTTTCAGGTACTAAGCTGGTAAGTTTCTGCTAAAGATACCACAGACGGGAGATAAATATTGGTACAATGTGTAGGTCACACGGACACACACACACACACACACACACACACACACACACACAGTTAAAAATCGAACCGGTATAACCCGGTCTAATGGTTCAGGCTGCATCGTTTTCAAAGTCTGCACCAGAAGGCTATAGAAACAAAAATGAGTTATCTCGGTATCAGATTTGGAAACTGCACGCATTCACTTCAGAGCCCCAATCAGCTGTGTTACCACCTCCAGCATTTCTAACTTCGCAGAGACGGACCCTACATAGGCTGAAATACCTGGAGTTCACTTTTTGGGAACTGACCCCAGACATCAATGGAGGACAGCCAGCCGCCTAGATCTGGCGTTATCGGTTTTTTTGAATGAAGCAAGCAACTCTATGGGTCCCTGCTTTGGGGGCTTTGGGGGCAAGTTTAACCTCGCTTATTTGGCGCCGATGAGTCCTGGCTTTTATTAGCCCTGCCCCTCCTGCCTGTACAGTGGGGAAAGCAAAGTGCTCGGCTTCATTTGATGATACTGTATTAGGGGTTTGCCAGGAGCTCTGAGCTTAGATGTGGGGATTATTACAGCCTGTGTTGCCTCCACATCTATGGTGGGAGGTTTCCTAGTACCTGGTCCATGTTGCTACAGGCTTCCTGTCTTATTTTGTTGGGTATTAAACTATTCCAGGTGATAATGGATAAATGTGTTGACATCATGATTTTTTATGGATCACAATCTATGAAAATATGTCCTTTCTTTAGTACCAGGGAGACGATTTACACACACACACACACACACACACTTTTGATTTGAATCAATGCAGTGGTGCCGGAATGGTTTGAAAAGTGGTAGGGCCAAGGACGTAAGGGGTAAATTTTTCCCCTATTAAATACATTACCATAATAGCAAAAAGTGATAGGGCCACTTATGGAAGTGGTAGGGCCATGGCCCTAGTGCCGCCCCCCAGTTCCGGCACCTATGAATCAATGTCCAGTGCTATTTTAGAAATTGGTCTAATCTCGATTTAGCGAATGAAGGCCACGAGTTATTATAAAATGCAGAATACCTTTCCCCATTTTGCTTGCTACTCTAGAACATTAACGGTCTAAACAATTGCAGCCTGCTGAAACACTAAAATCAATAACTTTGTTTTAACTTAAGGGCAGTTAGCCTTTCAGAGAAGGATGCGACTTCATTTTTATAGCATATAATTATCCGTTTTCTAAACAAATAAAAGATGCCGCTTATTCTTCAGCTCAGAGCATAAATTGCTTTTTGTGCACAATTCATATTCATAAACTGCCCAACTCGATATCTCTTAATAACCTCGTCAATCTAAAAAATCACTCATCTAAGCTTTGTTGGTAAAAAACACACACACACATTGGTTACATAGTATACGGTACTGCATATAAGAAAGTCTAACATTCCAGGGTGCTCTGAAGCTCGCTATCCACAAGGCGCTATAAAAATAATTTACAGTTGTGCGACACTGATGGTTATATAGGCAAGAAACGTGCAAACTGAAACAGGGGTTGGGGAGAGAGTTTCTTGTACAGGAACAGAAGAAAACGGACTGATTTCGCGGCATTTTAAGAATCACCGTCATGTACGATGTCCACACGCTTATGAGGTTTCCCACAAAGAGACCCCAGTACAGTAATCCCTTTGCCTGTGCATGTTAAATTGGCATAGGCCAGGAAACCGATTTTTCAAGAAACAAACAGAATGAGGGGCATTACAGTCTACAGCATGAAAACAGCAAGCTGGGGACTTGAAGGTCCAGTAGACCTTTGTATGAAACCAACAACTGCCACTTGCATATTGTGTGACCCAGAGTATGTCACTTAACTTCCCTTTTCTCCTGAGATGCACCTGCAAACAAGCTTTGGCTCAGGAAACGTGTCTTTCCTGGTCAAACATCCTAAAAATAAATAAGAGGCTTAAAGTGTGTCTTTCATTTTTGTCACATCCCATTTTATGGGCATTTTGTCATATGAAACAAATTCGATGGGCTATATTTGGTTTGTGAAGCCCTGATTGTTTTACGGATCCTTAGAATGGAGCTAACTAGATTATTTTTTACCACCAGTTTTCTGTTTCTTAATGTTTGTATTAGCCTTTACTAAATAGACAGGTAAATATGGTCCAGAAACGGTATATTAAACAGCGCCTTCCGATACTAAAAGCTCATTTTTTCTGATTCCATCAGTACCCTGTGTTCTTAGCTTCATGTATTAAACCTATTAATTAAAATGGCTTCTCTATCTATCGCTATATCGATCTATCTATCTAGCTATCTATATATCTATCTCTCTCTCCAGCTCAGATAAATATATACGCATTTGTAACACACACACACACACGCACACTAGCTTGCATTTACAGTATCAAGTTGCTAGCATACAGCACGACTGGTATTTTCTCTGCATTTCTTTGTCTGCAAGAGGTCTTAGAAAATGTAGTGTAGTGAAACCACACATTACATGGAATCAATCTGCACAATGACATTATAATGAAAGAAGCACTGTTAGAAGTACAAAACGGTTTTAGTGCCCCCTTTACCAGTTTACAATAAACGACGCCATTTGTAGCAATACCTACATTGCCAGGTTGTCTCAGAAGCCACAAAAAGTCAGCTCAACAAAAGAAAATGTCAAATTTCTTCTGTGCAATGTCACGCTCTCTACAATGAGTTGTCTCTTTAAGAGAGCTGCTTCGTTTAAACAAACCCACTTCAACATGTTACTGGGAAAATCGTAAGTATGCACTGACCTGTAGAGCGCAGTCTGGCAGCTCGTTTTATTTTATTTTTTTTTCTGATCTGCTGAAGATCTAAGGCAGCAATGACAGCTTGATTGTGCTGATGATGGCATTTAGAGACCAAGCAGAGAGGAAAGGAACTGGGCGATGTGCCTGTACGAACCAACCCACAGAAATAATCAGCGACCTGCTTACTGTATATGAGATTAGTCTACTTCCGGGTTGGAGGAAGAAGAGAAAAAAATCAAATACATGGGCAATTACACTGTAATCAACGAAGAGAGCGAGTATGTGTGTGTGGGAGGGGAGGATTGTAATCGTCTAGCAAAAATATTTTGGAAATCAGTCATGTGATTGTATTATTACAACGACATAGTTGCAAGACAGACAGACAGACAGATAGATAGATATTAATGACATAATGCGCCTAAGTACGCACACACACACACACACACACACACACGAAATAATAATGGTTTGATTCTGTCACTGCAGGCTGCCTTTAACATTAACAGCGATTGCTGGGAAGGGATGGATTAGTCTGAACTACTGTGTCTTGCAATGTGTTTTGTTACAATCATATAATATATAAATATATATATATATATATATATGAGTGTGTGTGTCTGTGTGTGTGTGTGTCTGTGTGTGTGTGTGTATGTATTCTTGACATCTCTTACCAGACTGATGAAAAAACTCGATGATTTAACAGTAACACCAGAGATATGTATGTTCTATATCATACAAGGTATCACAACATATAGCGTGTCACACAGAAAGAACAGGGGGCGGTTTTGTGGAACAAAAGATCCCGGTTAAAATGTGCAATATATATACTCCCTGTTGTCAAAGATTGATGCACAATAATTATATAAATTACCACCTTTCAATAGTGTGGATACACTGTTATTCATTGACATGAAAATAATACAGTCCTTGTCCATACAATCTGGGGCAATATCTGTAGGTGTGAATTTTTCAAGGTATAATTTATCTTTATCAAATCCGTTTCAATTGGATTGAAATCAGCATCAGTGTAATAAAACGGTGTAACTACAGCCTTTGTGGACAATAGTACATAGACTGAAGAGTGTAATATCTGTCTTAAGAGGACAACCCAGTGTAATCCTGGTCAGTCCATATCAAGAACAATATAACTACTGTGTTTCGTCAAGGAATCCCGGTGACTTGATGAAAAAGATCAAGGTATGTATAATTTACTGATGTAATGGCAAACCATAAAAATATTAACTTTCTGTTAATTCATATGTCAAATCAAAAGCTGTCTGAGTATTAAAGTAATCACGAATTCGTTTTATCTGATAATCGCAGAAAGAATCAGCGCAAGATGGAGGAACATTAACAGGTGTAAAGGATTTTTTTTGTCGAAATGCAACGGGTTTCATAATTACTGTCTCAGTTGCCAAACAGAAATGTTATAAACCGCCGAGCTGGTATTCAGCTGTGGATGAAAGGTATATACTGGCCATATTAGCTGAATTCAAACATTTACATATGTCAGCATATATCCTTTCTGTATTTACATCTCCTGATTGTATAATGCACGCAGAAGTCAACATTTACTTGAATATTTGTTTTCCTTTTTTTTTTTTTTTTTGCCGCTTGCTATGACGCTTATTTTAACGTTGGAAAAACAAAAATCAGTTGAACTGTCTGCATATGTATTTTCTGACAGTATTTAGATTCAGGGCCAATTTAATCCTTATCTAGCAGGTCATATTGACACGTGGGTGCCCAGTTTAAGCACTTTTCTCTCTTACAAATAGTCTCCACGTTGGGGACTTTAAGCATGGGTACGGCATCATATTGTTCTTCTTGTGAGCTGCATAACTGTTCGAATCGGATTTTATTCTCTCACACAGGAAGTTACAGCCTCATCTTTAACCGCGTGCTCTGACTGGGATCTGGCTATTTGACAAGTTGCAATTTGTAATTTCGACTGGGGGGGGGGTCCCATTTGTTGATTGAGATCGCTTTGCACAAAGCCCCCTGGAGATGGACACACACATCTCTAACCACTTTGGATCCCCCTTCTGGCTTGGAGCCGGGTCCCAGCTGCAGACTAGCAGGTCCTATGAATCCGAAAAAGGACGCATGCCAAGAAGTAGGTGCTGCTGGGCAACCACCATCAGGCAGACAAAGAAACATAACACTATTGAAACTACATGGGCAACGTGATGAGTGGTGGCATCTTTATCATACAAGCGGGCAACAACACTTTTTTAGATGATCAGCAAACGTATTTTGCTGAATATGAATGGTTGCTATTGAAAATGCTCAAAGTCTAATAGTGGAGCAGCTATTTAAATACATTTTTTTTCCATTTTAACTGCAGGTACCAATGTGATAGAAATATGAGAATCAATCCTTCCTTCCTTCCTTCGTCTTTCCCCTGAAACCCCAACCTTGATATATGCATCGTTGTTCAGCTTTGATGCCACTTCTTTCGTTATCAGCTTGCAAACCTTAGATCATATGGTTTAGTACTGTCGCCTACTGATGGCAAATCATATAAGGCAGTTTTGAATCCCAAGAAACTTGTACAAGTTTTAAATTATGTTCAGCAAATCAGAATGTAATTGATTGCGCCTGAATACACTAAAGCCTCCTGCCGACATTTGGGGTTTGATATCTCACATTCTAACATGCCTCTTTGCAAGGTGAAACATAATCTGACCTGAGCAATTTCCATCTTTAGACGACACATTCAATTAATAAATTAAAGATAATTATGCAGCAACAGACTCGGTATTGCTTGTGTGTAAAAACACACACACAAGCGCATCCAGCTGTACAGTACTGCACTTTTAAAATCGATTGCTTCTGTTACTATGGGCAACACGCAAGGGACTGGTTGCCTGTGTTCTGTACTGAAATATCTAAATATGTTCGCCGAATGACTGTGTGTGGTATCAAACACGGACGATTCCATTAAAAGCTCCCATTAGTAATGAGGAGTTATATGGGATCTTTATGTATCTTATGTTTCCTATACTGCCTTTGGACAGCGAGGGAACACACGCCTTTGTAGTTTTACATTGACTTATTTTTCACTGCAGGATTGCCTCTTGTGTATCAGGAAGAACTAGCATTTAATGCATATTTCTTAGACCCTTATTTAATGTACTGCTGATTGATGGAAGTCGTGAAGCACATCACTGATGGATCTTTTTATATGCACTTAGAATCTTTACTTCTTATAAAAACCGTCTACGAGTCATTAATCCGTTCTGAAACCCACACACTGATCAGTCCTGCATCACCCCCTCATCTGTGAGGTTTCAAAACTGCTATGTGAATGGCGAGCAGTATAACAGAAATAATGGGAGCAAGAATATTATACTGTACGTTTCCATGTAATCTGAGGGACAATGTATTTGCGAATTGCGTTGATATTAGTGGGTTTGTTGTATAGGGCACTCCTCCAGTTAAATAAAATACTTGTAACATAGCACTGTAAAGTGTGTGTTTGTAGAAAGGCCACAGGGCTTCTATGCATCTATACACAGGCGCGCGCGTTAGTGTGCATTGTTTCACATGGCACGTCAGTTCCACTTGCATAACAGTTAATTTAGGGAAAACATCTGCTAAATCGCTGTCCATGTGGGATAATACCTCTACATCTGAACTCCATTTCACAATGTCGGCAGCCTCTTCTCGTCTTTTCTTCTTCTTGTGGCGAATTATAGCTTAAAATGTCCAGATTAATCCCCTAGCTTCACTGACCTCAAGTGTTACTTGCCATTAGCATATAATTTACAGATGATAGTCTGTAAAATTAACTATCACTAGTGAACAGAAAACTAACGGATTTTCGGACATTAAAACTCCATAGTCCCGGTAGCAAATGCATATCAATTGTGCTTGATGAAATATATACAAGGTGTAGTATAAAAAATAATTAAATCTTGCTGGGGTATAATAACATATAAGTGATTTTTCATTTGCTGCTTGCCTGCTTGCTAGTGTTTTATAGCGTTTTCTTGCCTCTGACTTTATTTTAAAATATTAGGCGAGGTGCAGAATTATAAATGACTCCCTTCTTATCTGTGCTGCTCACATATCCAGGATCAGAGGAGCTGATTAAGAAAGAAGTCAGAGGCAACGTTGGATTCATAATGATTTAGAATAATGAATCCTTATCTCTGCTTTCCAGATTATCAGCCTTTCAGCTCCCAATGTTTTGTTACATGGGATAATTTATTGCATCTAATACATCACAATGAATCTGATGGTAGAAAGTGATGGCCAATGTTGTGAAAAGGGGTCGTTATTTTTCATCCTGGGGCAGTGAAACTGCCTTGGCGATTTTTAATTGGGAAAATATAAGGGAGATCTGATAAAAAAAGACCGAGTATAATCTTGCCTTCGTGTGCACCATCATGCTGTTCTTTAATTAGCGTGTCAATTTCAGGCTGAAATTAACAAAAATCGACCTGAAATTGCAGCGTATTTTCTTGGAAGCTGCACAATCCCCATTTTACAAGATTTATTTCGTTATGAAAAAGAGATAATTAATCACAAACAGAGAAAAAAAAGCGCAACAAAGTTGAGATAAAATATGTTGGAATCTAAATGTGATATTATAATGCCCCCTAATGTTAAATGTACAGGAATATGATTAATCATTTGGAAAAAATACCATTAATCATGTGAAAACAGGACGGGTGGCTTTGCATTTAAATGATTCATAGCTGAGCTTACTTATTATGTTACCTAACAATTTAAATTGCCACGTGTATGTATGTATATATACAGACCTATGCACCAAGAAGTTAAGTAAAAATAAGAGGAGTCGGAGACCCCTGTGGTTAAATGGTGCTGTAGCAGAAAAGGTCAGGGCAAAGAGAAGGGCTTTTCGGAAGTTCAGGGTAATGCAAACGGAGGAGGACTGGGAAAGATACCAGGTAAGCCAGAAAGAAGCAGGGGTAGAAATAAGAAGGGGGGCGAAGACAGACAGAGGAGAACATAAAAAGCACAGTCAAAAAAGGAGACAAAATGTTTTTAGGTACCTGAGTGAGAGGAGGAAAACTAGGCAGGGAATACTCCGACTAAGAGCAAGTGATGGTGAGCTGATTCAGGGGGACAGGAGAAGGCAGAACTACTAAACAGATATTTTTGCTCTGTGTTCACTAGGGAAAATGAAGGGGAGGGTAGTGGTGCAGGAGAAGCCAGGGCAGTGGGGGTGGGAGTAGATTTGAGTCCATTCCAGGTGGAGGAGACTTTGGGAGAGCTACACTGCCTGAAGGTGGACAGGGCAATGGGGCCATATGGGGTGCACCCTAGGGTGTTGAGGGAACTGAAGGATATGCTGGCAGAATCCTTGGCTGCACTCTTCAACAGGTCCCTGGAGTTCGGAGTGGTACCTAATGACTGGAAACAGGAGAATGTGATCCCCTTGCACGGGGGGGGGAGGTGGGAAACTACAGGCCAATGAACTTGACATCTCTGGTGGACAAGCTCATGGAGAAGCTATTGAAAAACAGGAGTACCAGTTACCTGGAGGTAGGCGATCTAATGAATCAAAGGCAACATGGCTTTACAAGAGATAGATCCTGTCAAACAAACTTGGTTGAGTTCTTTGACTGGGTCACCAAGGTAGTGGATTGGGGGGAGTGGTGGACATAGCATATCTAGATTTTATGAAGGCATTTGACTCTGTGCCACACAGGAGACTCCTGTACAAGATGATCTGCCTGGGTCTGGGGCAGACAGTGGTTCGATGGGTGAGAAACTGGCTGGGCAGCAGGACAAGCGAGTCATTATAAATGGGGGTAGCATCAGAAGAGAGCATAGTCACCAGTGGGGTCCCTCAGGGTCGGTATTGGGGCCACTACTGTTCAATCTATTTATAGGGGACATTGCAGAGGGCCTTGAAAGGGATGTGTGTCTGTGGGTGATATTAAGATCTGCAATAGGGTGGATACTCAGGAAGGGGTGGAAAAAATGTGGAGGGATCTAAGGAGGCTTGAGGCATGGTCAAAAGAGTGGCAGTTTTCATTTAACCTGGACAAGTGTAAGATCATGCATTTTGGCAACAAAAAACAAAGGGCGGGATACTGTATGGGTGGCCGTGACCTGGTAGTAACAGAACAGGAAAATGACCTAGGCATCACTATATCAAGAGACCTGAAGGTAGCAAAGCACTGTGAGAGAGCAGTGGCTAGAGGCAGCAGAATGCTGAGCTGCATCGGGAGGGGGATTACTAGTAGGAGGAAGGAGGTCATAGTACCCTTATACGCCCATCTGGTTAGGCCGCATCTGGAATATGGGGTCCATTTCTGGAGGCCATATCTCAGAAAAGATGTGGGGAGGCTGGAGCATGTCCAGAGGAGGGCAATGAAGATGATAAAGGGGCTCAGCCACCTATCCTATGAGGAAAGGTTAAGGGAATTGAACATGTACTCCCTGGAGGAGAGGAGGGAAAGGGGGGACATGTTTGAGACCTTCAAGTACCTAAAAGGTATAAACCAAGTGCCAGTGAAAAGCATCTTCCAGCTGAAAGGAAATCAGAGGACTAGGGGGCACGGGTTGCAGATTGTGGGGGTACAGTTCAAGGGGAACATTAGGAAGTACTATTTCACAGAGAGGGTGGTGGATCATTGGAATAGGCTCCTTGTGGAGTCAGTTGGAGAAACAACAGTGGAAGGGCTCAAAAGAGCATGAGACAGACACAAGGGACTGTTGGAGGGTGGGGGAGGCACGTCCTAGCAAATAACTAGGCAAGTGGGCAGACTAGGTGTGCCTGGTGGTCCCTTTCTGCTGTCACATTTCTATGTGTATATATATATATATATATACTTTTCAAAAAAAAATTTTGTTAATGCACCAGTTAGGGTAACAAGGCCACAAAAGTAGGGAAATGTGGCCTTAGGGTTTTCAACCCTAATGTCCCATCCCCACCCTCCAAACAGCAAAAGGAAAAAACATTAGGGTTCTGGGTCTCTGGATTCTTTTGAATCAGTGGTGGGGCTTTCTTGGAGACTGTAAACCCTAATGCTCACCCCTCACCCCCAGTCCATAGCCTCCAATCTAAAGTACAAGGTACAGCTCCAAGCCATTGCCTCATAATAATACACTCTTCAAAGATAGAGAAGTATGTCTCCCCATAGGTTGCCAACACAATTTGTTGTACCTTTTTTTAAGCAGGGCCCTGTGGGCCCTGAGTGAAGAAAGGAGATCATGTGTGATTTTGTTTGTTCATGGAATGGGGTGGGCATTAGGATTGACAACCCCCAAGGAAGACCCCACCACTGATTCGCCAAGACTCCAGAGACCTAAAATTCTAATATTTTGTCCTTTTGCTGCTCAGGGGGTGGGGTGTTAAGGTTGGAAACCCTAATGCCATATTTCCCTACTTTTGTGGCATTAAGTTATCCTAACTGGTGCATTAACAAAGTTTTTTGCAATTAATTTCTTTTCTTTTTGAGATAGTGGAATTATATTCTTATTCACGCAGGTCCCTTCAAAACCTGATGCCCTGTGCCAAGGAAAGACTCCATCCACCTACAAAAGTGCAGGGCCCATCAGTGAAGCAATGAATGTGAAGAACTCATAGGGCTGTCTGGTGGGCTGCAGAAGCACAGGGCCCTGTGGTCCTTGCACTTCTATGTGGCCACAGATACAGATACACAGGGCAAACAGTGCATCTGTCAGCCAGTACACAGTGCTGTCTGCAACGCAGGGATGCAGAGGTCCAGGGCCCTAAGCCAAGAGGACAGTTGCTTTCATTATATGGTGTCCAGGTCCGTGCTGACAACCCTGTACTTTTCATTCCCTGGTTGGGGGAGGGGTGCTGCACCCTCACCCCATCCAGCTGGGTCACTGAGCTCACCCCCAAATTCAGCTCACCAGCATACCTGCTGTGGTCAAAAGTGGCACTACACGTAAAGTTTGTTAACAATTATATATTGTTGTTTTGTTTTTTTCAATTTTGACCTCAAATTTTCAAGATACTCATTTTATGATTCACCTTATAAACACAAAATATATCACTTATAGTATGCCGTCTGAAATGTAATTTTGCATCACAAGTGTGAAAACACATCTCATCAAGGATTTAAGTAAGTAAATAAATCTTTATTCCTTGAGTGCTATTCCAAAAAGATCACAGCACTTTACAAAAAGGTTACAATAAGATCATTAAAACAATCGGTCCAAAGTTAAAATGAAAACTTTAAATGGCAATTAAATAAAATGAGCTAATCAAGGCTAGTATCAGGAAAGGCAAGAGAAAATAAATATGTTTTTAAAGCAGATTTAAAACTCTCAATGGTCAGACACTCTCTAATCCAACGAGGTAGAGAATTCCACAGGGTCGGGGCCATATAAGCAAAAGAACAAGCCCTCGAGGTCTTCAAACACACCCTGGGAATCTCTAACAATCCCTCATCAGCAGAACAGAGTGAGCAGCAGGGGCAGTAGGGACATAGGATATCTTGTAAGTAGTGTGGTCCCAGCCTTTATAGGGCTTTATAGGTCAGCAACCCAACCATGAAGGTGATCCACCAATACATAGGCAGCCAGTGCAGCTCATAGAGCACAGGCATAATATGGCTAACTCTAGATGAGCCAGTCAACAGCCTGGCTGCTGCATTCTGCACCAGCTGCAATCATCAGATATCCACCCCCAGGAGCCCTAGGTAAAGGGCATTGCAGTAGTCAAGGCGTGAGGTCAGAAAGGCGTGGACCAGCATTGGAAGGTCACCTGGTGGGACCAAGTGCTTGATCTGGGTGATGTTCCTCAGGTGGTAGAAGGAAGCATTGACAACAGCAGACACCTGGTATTTTAGCATGAGGCCACTGTCAAATATCACACCCAGATTGTGCACCTGATCAGAGGCATGTCACGTTTATGAGGTAGTGTGGAAAAATGGCTATACCGAAAGTCTGGAGTCAAAATATTGAAAATTAGTGAAGTTATGAGTGAATGTTGAAATACTTCAATGTTCACTCACAATCTGGGCATTTTACTGTATTTGTACACCAAATTGTCAGAATAGCCTTTTTATTACCCCACCTCTTGACCCAGTGGTAAAAATGTTCAAATCCCAGTTGAAACGTCATTCCACTGCATCAAAACATCATTGCATGCCACAGGTGTGAAAACACATTTTGGCCAGGATTTGGAAAATGACAGCTGTCATGTTCATGAGGTGGCAAAAAAAATGGCTATGTTGAAAATTTGGTGTCAAAATATTTACAATTACCAAAGTTACAAACGAGCATAGTAAAATTTCAATGTATGCACATAACTTTGACATTTGTACATATATTGACACCACATTTTCAGAATAGTCTTCTTATGGCCCCACCTCATGAGCAAGGGTGGTGAAAATGTTCAAATCCCACCCAAAAGGTGATTTCACCAAGCAACCACAAAATCAACTTTTGGAATTGATTTGCACAATTTCACCACCATTGGACATGAGGCGGGGTCCCAAAAAGGCCATGTTGAAAATTTGGGGTCAAAATATGCAAAAATGACAAAGTTATGCATCAAAGTTCAAAACCCCATTGAAATACATTGAACCGCACTTACCTTAGTTTCTCATATTGCAGTCGGTGGTTCCAGCAGCAAGACGTGTCTTCAGCTGGAGAGTGGATCTTTGCTTGTGTCCTGTTCAGGTGAGTGAGGGCGTGTGGGGGTGTATTGGGGGTGTGGGTGGTGGGGCCTGAGTGAGAGGTGGGAGTGGGGGGGGGCAGATCGGCGAGGGACTGTTTTCCTTTTTGCAGGTTTAAGAAAAAATACATCAAGAGATAGTTTTCTTTATTTCAGACAGAGACAGCAATCAGAGGGTGGGGCGGGCACTGGACACCAGGGAAAGATAAATTCATTATGGGGACAGTGATCAGAGGGTGGTTACCACTAGACACCAGGGAAAAATAAATCCATTACAGGGATGGCAATCAGAGGGTAGGGGGTGCCACTAGACATCCGTGAAAGATAAATCCCTTATAGGGACAGTGATTGAAGGTTGGGGTGCCACTAGACACCAGAGAAAGAAAAATTCATTATGGGGATGACAATCAGAGGTTGGGGATGCTACTAGACACCAGAGAAAGATAAATCCACTATGGGGACAGTGATCAGAGGGTGGGGGTGCCACTAGACACCAGGGAAGGATAAATCCATTATGGGGATGGTGATCAGAGGGTAGGGGGGTGCCACTTGACACCAGGAAAAGATAAATCCGTTATGAGGACAACGATCAGAGGGTGAATATAAACATAGGGGTGGTAATCAGAGGGTGGGGAGGTGCCACTAGACATCACGGAAATGTAACATACTGAAAAGGACAGCAAAAGGGGGGGGGCACCACAAGACACCGGGGAAACAGCAGCTCACAGCTCTCATTGCAGCCCACAGCACAAGTTCCAGCTGCATTTGCAGAAGTCAAGAAAATCCTGCTGTTCTCATACAGATAACGTGGGTGAATGGCTCCTCTCGCTAAGCTGGGAACCCTGGATTTCAGGTTCCAGAAAAGGTACTTCTGGCAACTTTAAAAGACAAAAAAAAACACCAGACTGTATAGCTAAACAGGTCCCATTTATCTAGATTCAGGTGTTTGTTTGTTAACTACATCATTTCTATGTACTTTTACTGTTTGTAAGTTTAAGCAGTAAAAAGAAAATGGCACCATCTCTACTGTTTTCCCCAATGACAAATAAATCATGCAAATAACCATTCCCAGTATGTTTTTTTTTACCTTTCGCGATAGTTTTTTTTACCTTTTGCGATAAATTTGTTTTACCAGTCGCACTGGAACATTAACTCAAAAATCATTATAACTTTACAACGGTATAATATTTTTTTACCAAGCCTTCCAAAGGTACATCCTTGTCATGGGCCCCTTCCAAAGGAATACCCTTGGCACGGGATCCTTCAACCTTGAAAATTTAATGAAAAAATTCCACACCATCTAGGCTGTAGGTGAGAGCAAAAAATACACATTGTTCAGTATAGGGAAACCAAACTTTTTTTTTCTGTTTTTTTTTGCACTCTGTATCTCAAAAGCGGAACAAGATGCCATCACAAAACTTTTAGAGTCCTGAGACTCTGGCAGCCTAACTACACATGCCAAATTCTGGCTTATTTCGTCAAAGAATGCAAAAGTTACTGAGGTACAAAAACCAGGGCCTAACATTAAACAGGGCTACTGAACCCTAACTATAGGAGTACAACCACACCCCTATAATATATTCATTGCAGAAAACTGCCTTAATGTACCAGTTAGGGTTCAACTTAATGTGTAAAAAGTAGGGAAATGTAGCCTTAGGGTTTCCAACCTGAACTCCCCCAAAGCAGTAAAAGGACTAGACCTCACAAGCAACCACACACATTCATTCATTTATTTATTTCTGTCTTTGGTGCACTGATCCAGAGGACCATTTTCAGTCATGACCCAGGCCACAAGGTGGCAAAAAATAAGTACAGGTGCAAACAGTCAATTACAAGATACAATACTTGCACACCCAACAGCTGGTGGTAAGGGTGTAGAGAGAGAACAGTGGTAATGCAATGACAATGTGCAGACAGGGTAGACAGGTAATGCTATATCAGTATGTACATAAGCATAGCCAAAATATAGATGGTGCAAGACACAAGCAGTAATGGTATACAAGTACATGGTCCAATTCAAGTACAAGTGAGAAAAAAGTTGTTATAATAAAAATTCAAATAGGAAAACAATCACAGTTCATAATATCAAAGGGGCAAGACAGGAGGAAAGGGGCAGGGGTAGAGCTTAGGGGTGGGGGCAGGAAGGAGAGGTGGGAAAAGTGGCAGTCTGGTGGGGTATATGCTGTAGGGCATCAGGTGAAAGTCTGAGTGCTATTAGAGCATAGTTGAGTTATGACCTAGCATTGCTATATGGAACAGTGACATTTTGCAGCAGTGAGGAGCCAGATATTCAGGTTATGTTTAAAAGCTAGGTGGGGGGGGCTTGTGAACAGATGGGGGGGAGCTTGCTCCATAGGGAGGGTGCTGTGACTGAGAAAGCTTGGGTTCCCATGGTGGTGGAGGCATGGGGTACTTCTAGCGGGGGGACTGAGGATGCCCTGAGATTCTTATATACCAGTCTACCTGTTAAGAGAGGTGAGTAGGGTGACATATGTTAGTTCCTGAGGGAGTTGTCCACCAGACAGCTCATCGCATAGTCAAAGCGACCTTGTAGGCTGAGCCAACCAAGTGACTGGTAGAGTGAGCAGTGGTGGGAGTGGTAAGAGGCCTGAAGGATGAATCAACAGAATTATATGCCAGGTTTAGCCACTTGTGCAGGGTGGTGGATAGGTGCGAGTAAACTGGGGAGCAGTAGTCAAGGAGGGGAAGTAGGTTGCCATGTGCAATGGCCATGCACGCCTCAGCAGATAGGTAATGTTTGTGGTGGTATGTGACGCCTAGCTTCTGGTGGATCCAGTGCACCATATGGTTGACATGTTCTGAGAAAGAAAGGGAGGGGTCATGGGTAACACCTAGATATTTGAAGGATGTGACAATTTCATGGGGAGGACCAGCAGGGGTGAGAACTAGAAGGGAGGAGTTGGCTTTGGTGGCTTTGGATAGGAAGGGTTTGGAACCGAACAGCATGAATTTAGTCTATTTTTTCATTGACTAGGAGCTTGTTTGAAAGGAACCAGTGATGGGCGGATGCAGTTTTGTGTGAGGGTGGATGAGACTGAGTCAATAGATTTGTTGCTATGATAGATGACCAAATCATCAGCGTAGAGAAGAGCTTTACAGTTGAGGCTGTCATTAGGGAGTGTATCAATAAACATGGAAAAGAGCAGTGATCCAAGAATGGAGCTCTGGGGAACTCCAGTGAGTACAGGAAGGGGAGCAGAGGAAGCCTTGATGATGATGATAACTGACTGAGTCCTGTTTGATAGATAGCTGCAGAACCAAGCAGTATGTCATGGAGAGCAGTCAAAGTGAAACAGGATTGAGTGGAGGAGGTGGTGGTCAACCAGGTCAAACACTTTTGACAGATCAATGAAGACCATGCCTGTGGGTTTGCCCTGGTCCATACTTCTTAGTACATGATCAGAAAGGAGGGTCTGGGCAGAGGAGGTACTACGTTGCTTATGGAAGCCATGTTGGAGTGGGCATAGGAGGCTGTGATTTTCCAGGTGCTTTGTTAGCTGACAGTGTATGGATTTTTCAAGCAGGTTGCTCAGGTGGAGGAGGAGGGAGATGGGTCAATCGTTGTCAGAGGAGAGGGGATCGCTGACTTTGAAGATCAGTGCAACATCATCAGGCGAGACAAATAATATATAACTGTTTTCAGATGACACAAATGCTGTAGCACTAATGTGCTACCTTCATTGGTTAGTATATGTGGCATGCACATTGCAATACGTGCACAATCACTTCTAGCTGCAGATATGAATGGAGAATGTTCAAATCACAATGCTACTTCTGTCTGCAGAATCACAGGCCCCTGCAGTCACAGATTCCAATCCATGATACCCAAATTACAAGAGTTATGTCTGCAGAGGTGCAGGCCCCTGTGCAGCCAGCACTTCTGTAGCCACAGGTACACATGCACACTATAAGACATATGTACACTTCTGGCTGCAGAAGTGTGGGCTCCTGAGGGGCCTGCACTTCTGCAGCCACAGGTGTAAGACATAGAGACAGACTTCTAGCTGCAGAAGTGCAGGCTCCTCCATATTCTGACGGCGTGTATTCCTAACACATTCTGAAATTGTGTTTCCCAGCTATATTCCAACATTGTGTGTGTCTGCCACATTCCACAATTGTATGTCCCACCCTATTTTGAAACTGCATGTTGTCACCACAATCTGAAACTGAGCATTACCACCACATTATGAACTGAACATAACCTCCACATGTCAAAATTATGCCTACTTGACACAATACAAAACTGCACATCCCTGCCACATTCTGAAATGATGTCTTCCACAATCTAAATTGTATATCTCTGCAACATTCTAAAAATTCTAACACTGCCTTACTATGAATTGTAGCATCCCTGACACACTCAAAAACGGTGTTTCCCAGCTACTTCTGAAATGTGTATGTGTTGTATTCCAAAACTGCAACCAGGTGACATTTAGAAATTGCATCTCTGCAGTATTCTGAAAATGCACAGAACCTTAACATTCTTATGCCATGTGTGTTGCTGCATTCCAAAATCACTTCCCCACCATATTCTTAAGTACATTGGATATGTACATTCCAGAAACGCATGCATCCCATCCACTCATTGTCAGCATTCCTTTTTCAAATGTTTACTACACCAACAGTTTTATGTATCTTTGGAGAAAACAAAAACGTTGTATAAAGTTGCTGGCAAGGAGGACAAGGCTGCGAGTTCTAGTTATGATATCACCATTAGCTCTTCACTGAAACCTGCTCTTCTTGGACAGGTAGTGAACTCAGAAGTACAAAATGGCTTGTAACATTTAGTAACTTAAAGATCTCATTTTTGGTATGAGACTTATTGGGAGCACATTGATCCTAATTCTAAATTTATTGATGTTAACACTTTTGTATAGACTCCCTCTTTAAAAGCCAGGCTTCCTGGGAAAGAGTCCCTTTTACAGTAGTAAACTGGACACAGAGTAACACACAAGACGTAGGCATTAAAGAATTATAATAAACATGCAAGGGAGGTTTATAGAATGTTAAACAGCTTTAACACAATAAGGCTTTAAGGCTATTCTTTTCTATGACTTATGCTATAAAGATTGACTCACCAACTGTATTTTAGGAGACTGAATTAATTCACACACTGATTTAATTTGTGAATTTAAGTACAGTAGTGATGAAAGACATCATATGGTCCTATTCTTAAAGAGTAGGTCTGCTTTAAGTATAGAGGTTAGACAAATTATAGTTTATATATACAATAAATTATGGGTTTCTGTTGTATATAAGGAAACATACCCTACCTACTGACAAGCCCAAGGGGTATAATGGACTTACCCAAAATGTATTTTATATAATACATAAGGATGTAGAGTTTTACCTTGAAATCACATTGGCATCATTTCTTGGTTTGCCTTTGTTTTAGTCCCCCCAACCGCCCAATCTGTGTTTCAGTAGTGTAGTGGTGTTTTTTTTTGTATGGCCATTCTTTCGGCCGTAGTTTTTTCCATAGTGCATTGTCCTCCTTTATAAGGGGTGGTCTCTAGTTTGTTTGTTTGTTTTATTTTTAACCAGGAAGTGGATTGGGCACAGCCCCTTTTCAGCCACACCTGACACATAACATTACAATACAAAGTTTACGTTTACACAACATGCAAAGCAATTATTCACATTTGCAAACAGTGTCACAATATAACTTCATTAACAATAAATGCTTAAAATGAGATTCAGAATGTGCTTTTTGAATCAATTCTCCATATTCATTTCAAAATGAAGGTGCATACCAGGAAAATGCTTTCCTACTCATTTGTAGCTGTAGTAGTAGTAGTTGTAGTAGTAGTAGTAGTAGTAGTAGTCTGACCTTTAGGCCCTGTCCACACTGGCATTCTTATAATGTTACCAGCTTTTCTGTAACATTACAAGAGCACTGAACATGGATCGCGCCCACACTAAACACATTTTTAAAACATGTTTCAAAACCATGTTTAAACCCTGTACAAATGAGTGTTTTAGCTCAGTTTTGAAAATGGTTTAGAATGTACCATAGTTAATTCACCTATATGGATGGGAGTTTATGTTGTGCTGCCCTCCCCCAAGCCAGATCCCCACTGTCTTAAGGGCACTCAGTGTCCACAGAGGTCGAGAGGGCCTCACTTGTCCTGCCCTCCCCCAAGCCGGATCCCCACCATCTTAAGGGCACTCAGTGCCTACAGAGGTCATGAGGGCCTCACTTGTCCTGCCCTCCCCCAAGCCAGGTCCCCACTGTCTTAAGGGCACTCAGGTACGAAGGCCATGGCACGCTGCTGCACAGCTTCAGTCAGCTTACTGAACAAAGAACGTTGAATGTAGCACCTTTTTGAGCCCGGATAATGCCGTCAGCAGACATATGCTGATAGTTTTTGTGCACCACAACTAGTGTAAAAAATCCTGAGTGAGGCGTACACTTTGTTAGGAGCTTTACTTAATGTACAGTTGTAGTAGTTTTTAGCTTATTCTGCAGGGAGCTTTTATACCGGTGGGCTTAAAATCTGTTTGGATGCCATGCTTTCTGTTAGACTCTTACTCTGAACCAAAACGCTACTGCATGGTTTCTCTCAAAACTAAAATGCCACTATAGGCTTCCACAGCTCACTTTAAAAAAGTAAAACTTTATTATTGTGTATTTTGTAATGTTGAATCAAATCAGCAGGAGCAACAGCATAGTGATTTTTTGTAACTTGTGAATAAGTGACTACAGCAGTGATATCCCAACATTAGGGCAGCTGTAACATCTAATTAATCATACCACACTGAAACGATTCTGCTGTACACCTTACTCCTGTTGTTACAAGCTGAAGAGTCTCATCCTTAGCCACGATTTAAAGTCCCATGGAATCCTAACTACAGGGCCTCAGCATTAATTAGATTTAGCACTGTTTTGAGCAGAATTAAATAAGACCACGCTGTAACTGAAACCTGAGCAGGATTAATTTAGCTGTAGAGAGCTCCTCCTCCTGTTGCTTACCTGACTAATCACCTTCTCCTCTCTCTGTCTTCCCCAGTGTCCACAGAGGTCGTGAGGGCCTCGCTTGTCCTGCCCTCCCCCAAGTCAGTTCCCTGCTGTCTTAAGGGCACTCAGGTATGAAGGCCACACCATGCTGCTGCACAACTTCAGTCAGCCTACTGAGACCCCACCAGCGCTATGTGCTGGCTGCCCCACCACCCTCGCTACCACCCTAGGTGGACTTAGCCTTACATAGGCTGAGAGATTCACGTGATAATTTGCAACAGCCTACTTTCCCCTTTGCAGATTATCTGCTATCACCACTAGTGGCCTCCCTATAATATAGCATCTTCAATAAGATGCCATTGTACATCACTATGCTGTGCATGTTCCCACCCCAACATCCCTCCCACTTGCCTCCTATCCTGTCCCTCAGCCAAACACCAGCTTAATAGACAGTAGGACAGCTCCCCTCCCTTCCACACCTCTGCTACGACAGGTCCACTGCTTCTACATCACCCAATTAACTGCGTAACTGGTGCATCCATCCTGCCGACCTCCTTCCATGCTGGGCTGACCATACTAAGATTTTCTTACACACCCAGATCTCCTAAACCTGTCCATCAACTTCGAGCCCATAGCAAGTCACCAGGGATTACATCTATAGCTAAACAGCTACTCACACCACTGCTTCTTCTTGCAGGTGATGTGGAGCTTAACCCTGAACCAACCCCCAATCCCACCACCCCTATAAATCTACAACAGGGTCTTAAAATAATGCACCTAAACATATGCAGCATCCTGAACAAGCTTACCATCCTACAACCTAATGTCCTTACGCTGCACCCAGACATACTGATCATAACTGAAACATGACTGAAGCCCCACAACCTGGATGCTGAATTATCGATCCCTGGCTACTCCCTCATTCAGCATGACTGGCTTGGTAATAAAAGAGGTGGTGGCGTTGCCATGTATGTCGCTGCACACCTCCATTACACCCCTGTCCAGCTCTCCTTGCCCACCCTGTCCATTGACTCCTTGCTAATCAAGCTCTCACTCCCCCATTCAGTACCATTATATACAGCTGGGTCCTACTGCACCCCCAACACCCCCACACCACTTATAATGGACCATTTGAGCACACTTAAACTGCTCGGATCAGCAGGCAAGCTGATTATCCTTGGTGACCTCAACTCTAACTGGCTTTCTAGCACTAGTTCTAAGTTACAGAGCCATGTAGTCTCCCTAAATCTGACCCAACAAATTGCTGAACCCACACTATTGAATCATAAATCCCAGAACCACTCCCTTCTAGACTGGGCCCTTACCTCGCACCCTCATTGTATTCTCGAGTCAGGACTCCTGCTGGACTCACTAAGTGACCACCACATGATCTATGTGGTAAGGAGAATATTCAGGCCCAAATTTCCTCCCCCACCAATACTGCTCACCAGGTCCTTTAAATCTCTTGTCCTCTCAGTGCTCCTTTATGACCTGTCCAACATGGACTGGTCCTTCATCCCTTGGGCATCCTCCATCAACTCTGCCCTTGACCTTTTCAAAACCAAATTCCTCGCTGTATGGAACTACCATGCACCACGAAGGAGGACCTATGTAAGAGGTGCCCACCTGCTCTGGATCACTGCCAATATTATTGAGCAGCTCCATGCCAGGGACCAGGCATGGAAAGCCTATAAGGCAAACTGTACCATGCAGGGACTCCAACTCTACCGCACACTCTGGAATTCCTGCACTAGACTTCTACACAAGGCCAAGGCTAACTACTTCATGGCCTCTCTCCATGCTAACCTAAATCGCCCAGCAAATTTCTGGAAAACCATAACATCGCTATTCACCCCCCCTGCTCAGTCCCCTAACCCTGCCCTCAATGTTGATGGCTCCATCATCACTGAACCAGGTGCTGTGTCTTCAGCCTTTAACACCTTTTTCACAGGTTGTGCGGTCTCTCTCCTTTCCTCACTCCCCCAGTCCCACCCGTGCCCATCCACACCTAAACCACCCACCTTTCTGTTGTTCGCCTTTTGCTTGGTCACCACAATCAAGGTACTAGAAGCGCTGCTGGCACTAAACCCAACTAAAGGTAAATGCCCCTCAGGTCTGGACTCCAATATGCTTTACTTGTCTGCTCCAGCCATCGCCACCCCTCTGACTGAGTTATACAATCTCTCATTCTCACTAAATTCAGTCCCATCCAAGTGAAAATGTGCCACAGTCATTCCTCTCCTAAAAGGGGGTGATCCCTCCTCACCTGGTAACTACCGCCCTATTTCCCTACTTCCCATCCTAGCCAAAATTCAAGAGTGCCTTGTGCTCATCCAACTCTCCCCCTTTCTTGACTCCTCCTCCTTTTTCACACCGTACCAGTCTGGTTTTAGGAAGTCACACTCCACCATCACCTCCCTGCTATGACTTACTGACACCGTCCTCATGGGTATGAATCATGGGCTCATCACCTCAGCTATCTTTGTTGACTTTGTCAAGGCATTCAACATGGTCTCCCACACCCTTCTACTAACTAAGCTCGCACATGCAAGTCTCTCTGCAACCAGCACCAAATAGTTCCAATCCTACTAAGCTGGTAGGTCTCAGTCTGTCTGAATTGGTCATCATACTTCTGCCCCCCTTCCTGTAAATACTGGTGTCCCACAAGGCTCGGTCCTCCGCCTGATCCTGTTTTCCATTTTCTTGAATGACCTGCCCTCGGTATGTGTACACTCATCCATACACATGTACGCAGATGACATGGCACTGTATGTGTCAGGTCCCTCTCCCACTGTAGTGGCCTCGAGACTTCAGGACGACTTCACTGCTGTTCAGCATTGGTTTTGCTCTTACCAGCTCTCACTAAATCCCCCCAAAAACATCTCCCTAATCTTCAGTAGTAGGCAGAGACTCTTCTGTCTTCCCACCACCCCCTATTTTCACACCACAGATGGGATACCATTGGAGGACTGTGCCTCCCTCCGGTACCTTGGGGTTTGGCTCGACAAGCACCTTGACTTCTCAGCCCATGTCGACTCAATCCACAAGAAAATGCACCCAAAGCTGGGTGCCTTGCATCGAAACAGGGGCTGCATCCCTCAGGAAACCCGCAAGGCTATCCTTCAGAAAATGATCCCCCAGATACTTGACTATAGAGACATAGTCTACAGCGCCACCCCCAAATCTACCCTAGCAAGACTCAACCCTCTCTTCCACTCCTTCTGTCAGTTTGTCCTAGACTGCCCTCCCTCAATGCACCACTGTGATCTCTATAAGTTGCTAGACCTGCCATCACTCCAGAATCGGAGACAGCTCCACGAGACGAGGCTAGCTGCAAAATACTGGGCTCAGTCCCTCCCCGTCACCTTGAGTCCACCCCCCCCTAGCTCAACCCCCCTCTGCATATTCTCTCAGGAACACTGACTCCTGGTTTCTACATGTCCCACACATGTCCACAACCAAAGGGCAGGCTGCATTCAAATACCATATGCCTAAACTATGGAACTCCTTACTGGCAGTCATTAGGCATACTGATAACACCCAGCAGTGTAATCTGCTCCTTAAGTCATTCCCCCCCACCTGCTCCTGCGGGCAGTCCCAACACAATACCAAATTCCCCATTGGCCACACCTGATGCCGCTGTGTCTGTCCCAGGCCCTCAGTGTCCTCCCTTGAATACGCATGCCTGCACTCAACTCCACTGCCTTAGTATTCTCCTGTAATTCTCTTGTATAAATAGGGTGTGTCCATCAAGTTATATTGGCACTTTATGGCTTAGATGAGGTGCTGAACCACTGAACTTGCTAGCTAGTTAACAAACTACTGCACTCTGTGTACCAACTGGTTGCCTCGTCATCTATGTTATAGTTCTTGTGTTGCTACTTGAATCTATATAATACATGTGTTGTTGCTGTAATGTACTGTACTTTACTGTGTACTTTTCAGTGCTGTTTCCCCCTCCCCCCAAGAATGCATCTGGAATTGAGTGATACTCTGCTCAGTATGCTTTCCTGGTGAAACTCTTAGATAAATAAATCTTCCAAGTCCTCCAAGTGCCCACAGTGCTGTGCAACCGCATCCCAGATGTAATCCTGTTTCCATGGAATGAAACCAAGTAAGAAAGAATAAAAGGAAAAGAAATACAGAACATTGATCAAATATATGAGATGATTTTTTTTTCCTTTACAATTGATTTAACCAGGATAGCACGTCTTAGATGAAACATTTTCTTTCCAGTGAGGTCTTGCTTCTACCCATTTCTGCAGCTTGGTGGACTGGAGCAATGAGAGGATAAATCACTTGCCAATGGTTACACTGTATTTATTGTAGCTCTAGCAAGTCTAAAACCCATGATCTTCTGACACTCAAGCTGGTTCTTTTTTTTCACAGTTAAACTTTTTATTGTAGGTTTCTTTTACAACAAAGGACAGGTTACATGAAAATTGTGCAATACACACCAGTTGCAGGTATACTTACATGACGGATGTAAGAAACCTTCCTTACATACAGTTAGTGTGTCAGCTCAAGGAGGTGACATTCAGAATGTCAGTTAAACTAGCTGTGGCAGAGGTGATAGAAATATCCTGCCCTAAAAGGAAACATGAACAACCACAAAGGAACAAGTAAAACTGATATTGTATATAAGAGAGGTGTATACATTACAGAGCTATGGTGAAGAAGTACAGCAGTACAACAGTAGTATTACGGTCACCCCATGTAGTATCATAGAGGATAAAGGTGGTTGGCAAATGTAGAGTTACTGTATGCCTGTTCTGGGTTGGACAGATGTTATAAATGGCTGCCAACAGTGAAAATAGGCCAGAAGGGTATTAGCAGCTAAATGAGTTAGGCGATCAAGTGTAGCAAGTTGCGTTAAGGAATTTAACAGTTTGAGTATGGTAGGGATCTCCATTGTTCTCCACCTACACACAATGAGCCTTTTAGCTTGCATACTAAGTAAGGTGAGCCATTTGTGCTCCTATGTATTAAAATGGGAGGCATCAGCCCCCAGTCTTAGGATCGTTAGGGCTGCGGATTTTGGTATCCATTTGTGTAGGATCTTGACTCCTAAGGAGCATGTCTGTTGCCAAAAAAGGCTGATTTAGGGGGCATGCCCATAATATATGGCATAGGTCTTCTTTATGTGCCTGGCATCTCCAGTAGTGGTCACTGTTGAGGAGCTTAGTAGCATACAGGATTGCCGAGGTTCTATGCCAGGAGTGCAAGATCTTGTTTTGTATCAGGTCTGCTCCTAGCATCTGGAAAGGCATGATGACCAGTTCTCCAGCAGTCCAGCCATTGTTGGTCAGATATGGCAATCTGTAGTGCTGCTTCCCATTTGGCCATAAAGTCCTGTGATTGGGTTGCAGGGTTTCATAACTGGCTGAGTATATCTTACTGGCTTGACCTTTTGAAGGGATAGCCATTGGGATAAGAGACAGGCTTATTATTCTGGGTTCCATGTTGCCGCAGCGACAGGAAATCGGCCGGCCATCACTACAGTGATGGCACAATGCCATCAATTGGCATTGTGCCATTGCTGTACAAAAGTGTGCCCCCCCACACTTTAGATAGCCAACTCTGAGTCAGAGTTGGTTCAGGGGAGGGGGTGAACTCCCCAGAGACAGCAGCCTCAGGAAACCAGGAGACCATCATGGCGATCTGTCAGTTTTGTTGCTGTGATGGTCTTTGCTGTGTTTCCATCACTGTGGGAATGGTATACCATTATTCTGAGGTCTGGTGTGAAGGGAAGAATGCATTGCACTTCTGAGTTGGAGGTAGCTCAAAAAGTCTGTTTTGGGGTGGTCCAACAGGTCTGAAGATCCCCAAAAGTGGGTACTCGTAGGTCACCAGGGTCCAATATGTCATGCAGAAATTGTATCCCCCTGGCTGCCCATTGACACCAGTAAAGGGGTTAATAGTCTACAGAGATGGCTACATTGCCCCATATAGGGGTAAGTCATATTGGAGTGGGGTTTGTGCCCAGTTTCTGGTGGAGTCTGGACCAGTATTTGATTGTCAGCCAGATAGTAGGATAGGAAGTAGGTCGTTTAGATGGTTGGACATAAAGAAGTAATGGGTGGGACATTACCTTACCCTGATCCTCTGCCATGTATACCTATTGAGGAGAGTTAGCTGTTTGTTGTTTAAACCAATGCAGGGTCCGTACTACTTGAAAGGCCCACTTATAACCTTCAAACCGTGGGAGAACCCACCTTCCATCTCACCAGTGTGCTCTGAGCTTAATTTGGCTGTATCTTGGTTTCTTTCCTTCCCATATAAAGTTTCCGATATCTGTGTCTAGCTTGGCATACCAACTGACTGGAACATCTATTGATAGATGAGATAGCAGGTAAAAGATTTTTGGGGCAGTAACCATTTTGATGGCAGAGACTTTGCCAGCCATAGTAAGGCAGAGTAGATTCCAGTGCTCAAACTCTGTTTTTATTGTAGCAATGAGAGATTGTAGGTTCAATTCCCAAAGTTTGGTGATAGTAGGGGCAACCTTAATTCCAAGGTATGTGATTCCCGCTGGTGCCCATCTCATTCCATGTGATGTTACTTGACTAGGCTGGCAAATCAGGTTTAGGGGTAGAACCTCAGTTTTAGCTTGGTTCATTTTTAATCCAGAGTGCTGTGTGAAATGATTCAGTACACCTAAAAGGGGTTTGAGGGACAGGTTTATGTCAGATATGGGGACTAAAAGGTCATCAGCATACATAAGCGTGGAGTAATGCTCTTGGTCAATCATTATGCCATGAATCTCCATGTGTTGTCTAATGGCCATGGCCAGGGGTTCAACTGCTAAGACAAAGAGGAGGGAGGATAGGGAACATCCCTGCCTTGTGCCCTTTTCAAGTGAAAAGGGGTCAGACAAAAAAGAGTTAGTGAGGACTCTGGCCATTGGAAGCATGTAAATGGAGCAGGTCCAAGACTGAAACTGATCCCCAAATTCCAGATGGGCAAGAACTAGTTGCAGGTAGTC
This sequence comes from Neoceratodus forsteri, assembly GCA_016271365.2. Taxonomy (NCBI): domain Eukaryota; kingdom Metazoa; phylum Chordata; order Ceratodontiformes; family Ceratodontidae; genus Neoceratodus; species Neoceratodus forsteri. The sequence continues at coordinate 841,397,228 of CM028131.1, forward strand.
CCATTCGATAGAATCGAATGCTATCTCAAAGTCCATAGCAACAGAAACAGCTGGTGAGGGGAAGCTCCTAGCAGTATGTATAAGGTTCAGTAAGGAGTGGATGTGATCCGCACTGTACTGGCCTTCTATGAAACCAACTTGAGAGGGGTCTATGAGGTGCAGGAGAAGGTGGTTAAGTCTGTTGGACAGGACCTTGGCTTATACCTTACTGACCACACTAATTAGGGAGATGAGGGCTATAACTGGCAGCTAGCATGGAGTCCTTCCCTTTTTGGGGGAGTATTGTAATAACTGCCTCTCTAAGGGTTGGGTTGGGGGGAAGATACCAGAGTTCAGTGCCTCTGAGTAAACCCTGCACAATACTGGGGAAATCACTGAGGTTGAAGAGCAGCTGACGCCTTACACAAAACTTTGGAAAACATAATACATGGATACAATTCAGCTTCTATTTCATATATATTCAATGAACTGTACTTGCTTGAATCTGTATCTGTATGTACCATAATGTACTTGCCTGCTGTATATACCCCTATCTGTTTTGTAATATCTATGTACCTTGTCTATTGCCTTACGATGTGGAACCTTTGTAAACAAGCTTTTAGCTAAAAGTTGTTGTCTGAGATTCCAATAAATAAATAAATAAATAAATAAATTTCTCCTCCCCATTATCTGTTACTGAAGAAATTCCCACAAAAACAAGATATTTATCCCTCAGAGTTCATCTGCCTCTATAGTTTACTCCCTAGCATAATGCTCTGTTGTGACATCACTGCTGCCATGGGAATAACTGTGATGTCACAAGCACAGTATTATGACATCAGGTTGGGAAGACGCAATATGAGCTGATGAACCCTCAAGGAGCAGCTATCCTATTTGCTTGCATATAACCTCAGCAATAAATAATGGGGATAAGAAATACAGAGCAAATGAGAAATATAAGCTGCTTTGTGTCCAAAAATACTGTTTTCCAAAATTCTCCTTGAGGCATCAGTGGCTCTTTAAGGACTACAAGAATTCTGCAAGAAAACCATCTCCACCAGGAGCTTTACCCACATTCAGGGAATGCAAGGCCTCTGACAGGGGGAGTCTAAAAGTGTGGCTTGTTGGGAGGATAAGTGAGGGAGGTCAACAGAGTTTAATGAAACCTGAATAGCCGCAGGGTTCGAGCATCTAGAGGTAGAGTGGAGGGTAGCATAAAATTGTTTCATGATATTGTTAACCTCTTGGGGTTTAGAGTGAACCTGTCTGTTAGAGTCTTTAAGGCCTGCTAGGAATCTTTCGGATTGCTGTTTCCTGAGGTGGTATGCCAGGAGCTTCCCTTCTTTTTCTCCCCTTCCCAGTATTTCTGTTTCAGGTGGAGAATGGAAATCTTCGCTTTCCATGAGAATAAGTAATTGAATTCCATGCAAAGCCCTATGATAGCACATCCCAAGGGAGAGTGGGGGTTAGGGTGGGGAAGTGACTTACATTGCCTCTCCACTGCCTGCAAGCCTGTCTCCAATTTGTGGAGACACTGTTCACTCTTTTTCTGCCTGTCAGCTGAATAACCTATGATCTTCCCTCTTATGGTTGCTTTAAATGCCTCCCAGGTAATACCAGCTGAGGTGCCTTCTATGGAGTTGTCTTAAATCAAGTGACCTCCTCTTGAGCCCAGGAGATGAATTCCAGGTCCCTTAGCAGGAGAGGGTCCAGTCTCCAAGATGGAGAGGTAGGTGATGGAGAGCCCCATAAAAAAATGGGGTTGGACTGGGGCATGGTCAGACACAACCATAGGTAAGATCATAGAGTCCAAAGCAGATTGAGTAATTCGAGGGGAGGTGAGTCAAAAATCTAAATGGCTATAGGAGACGTGGACCTGAGAGTAGTAGGAACAGTCTCAGTCACGGGGGTGAAAGGTTCTCCATATGTCCACTAGGTCTAGATCTTGTATCAGTTGATAGGTTGCCTGCACTCCCCAGGGATGAGATTCAGTGCCCATGGAACTTTTATCGAGTAGGAGTACTAGCATGAGGTTAAAATCACCTCCCAGAAGCATTGTAGTAACTCCAGTGGCTATTTGCTATTTTATCTGTTATGGTGTGGAAAAAGACAGGATTATCCTCTTTGGGTGCATATATATTACCCAAGAGAATGGGCCCTACTAGAGTGTCCATTAATACAAAAGAAAATCTACCCTGGGGATCACTGGCAGTATAGATGGGGATCCATCTGAGGGTTCTGTGTACAAGAATCACTACCCCTCACTTGCAGGTGGGGGTGAAAGTGTGACACTCTTGCCCTAGCCAATCTCTGGTGAGTTTAGCATGATCATATGGGGTTAGTTTAGTTTCTGGTAGGCGGGATAGTTGTGACTTAAGTTTCTTCAGGTGAGATACCTGTTTCCATTTCACTGGAGTGTTAAGTCCCCAGAAATTTCAGGTTTGACAGGTAATATCACTCATAATTAAGAGAATGGAGTTTAATTATCTGATAAGTGTAGACCAACCTACAAGAAACTGAAACAAACTTAAGTCCTATCAGTGGCACTGATGGGGTGAAGGAGTCGAGAGTGCTGAGTGGTGGGGTGAGAGTTCCATACCTGACACTCATGTTAACAGTGTAACAACTCAGTTTTACATATCTCTGTAACTATCTATGCTAACATCAACAAACAAAAATCAAGAACTATTTAAATACATTAACTGCAATGCAAGTAGGAGCATAAAAGGTTCAGAGTCAACAGCAGACAGCTGCATAAGGCCCACCTTTGTGCTCTGGAGAGCATGAAATGAGCAAGCCAGCCTGTTGGATAGGAGAGGATGTCTGAAGGTGGAAAACTAGACTGTGGGTTAAAAACAGTCAATGTCAGACCTGTCCACTATCCCCTGAGGTTGACAGCAGGTATATTAGGTTTGCTCTAGTCACATAAACTATACTACTATGGCTCGAAAGGGCTGTAACAACCAGTAAAAAAGTAAGCAATAAGGCAAGAAGGAGTGTGTGCAAAATATGCTTTACAGCATGGCCAGGGCATAGTAAGGTGGCTAGAAAGGGACTTAGTACTGACTTAAGTAAAATATGTTTTACACACATCCCTGAGTGCCTTATTGCACTTATAAACTTGGATCCTTTTCTTTTTTACTTTTACTATTGTGAAAAGCATGTTTATATGTAAAAAAAATAGATTTACTTGTGTGCATTTGTGATAAAATAGTCCTTCCGCCCACTGCAAGTGATGTCATTGATGATGTAATTGTAGTATTGCCTACTTTCTTCTTCCTTTTTTTTTCTCTGTTGTTCTCCTCACTCAAGATATGAAATGTTTACCATGGAATACATAGATTCAAAATTCTGCTCGGTTCCACTGGCAGAATGTGTCTCTCCCAACATATTGTATATACAGACAACAAAGGCCTTTGTTACAGCCAGAGACTCAGTTATTTCACTTTCAGGGCAAGAAGAAGAGAGTTCCCTGATAAGCAGATAAAGATAGAAGGGGGAATTTTCACTGTCTGCAAAGAAACAGTTGTAATGAAAACTATAAACAAAACTTACTGTTTCTAATTTGTTTATGTATGTAAGGAGAGTGTGATAATCAGGGAAACAACATTTACTTCATTTGTTTTATTTTTTATTTAAGGTAGTTTTATTTTTAGGGACCAGTTGAAGGTTTTTTAGAGTGTAAAGGTAACAGCCATGTTTGTGGGGGAAGATCAGTTCTGGCAGTAGGGGTCTAACTGAAATGCTTGTGTTCCAAATGCCCATTGATCTGTGTTGCAAACGCTTCACTGCTGAGCAGTCCTTTTTTTAACCATGTGTAAACCATATTTTACACGTAAATAAGAGCCAATCAGATTACTTGATTTTACCCTGCCATTTTATAATATGCCATAGTACATTGTATCATATGAAGTCAGAGTTCACAGAAGCAATCAAAGACAGGGGGTATCCCAGGTATGCTTAATGAAATCAGGAGTTGCACTGGTTAAGGTTGTGAGTGCACAGATACTTAGTACCACTCCCCATGCTTTCTCGCCCTTTCCCCACATGTGTAATAAGGAAGGGCCTCTACTAGCCTGGGTCAGTTATGACCGATTAATCAAACTAGCTATTGGAGGACTGCTCCTTGAGGGGGAACAATATCTTAACATTGAGCAACAGGAGAAAAGCAAAGGGTGGAACATTAACCCTTATGCTATATGCAATTATATCTGAAACATGAAGCATGCAAATGATAGGAAGAAATGCAGGGAGATCAAGCTTATTACTTCTTTTCGTCCAAGGGACATTCAAAAGTGTCAGTTCGGTGGGGGGGGGGGTGAGGAGAGAAATAGCTAATAAGTGATCTCCCATTATAACCTGCATCATTACTTGCTGTGAATGTAGTGTCCCGTCTCCCCCCCCCCCAAATACAGCAGGATAGTGTCCAAGAGTACAGAGGGGATAGGGTGGTAAAAAGCACTTGAGAAGGGTATTGTGTGCATCATTTCAGCAGTGCAGGTCTACGAGCAGGGTAGTTCAATGTGTTTGATTGAATACAAGCTTCAGTATGGCTTGTGAGAGAAATGGAGTGGAAAAACAGGTTGACAGCCATGTCCCTGGAGCTGGCAAGGGGGAGTAGAGGGGGAAGTCAGGGCCCCTGACAGTTGCTCACTGGGGCAGAAAAAAAGGGGGGACTGATGGAACCCCAGCATCTAAACCCCAGACATCACTTTCTAGGGGGGTGTACCCACACATATATCACTAGGGTGCATGCCCCTCAACCTTCTAACTCCAATTCCCCACCACTCTCCCCAAAGAATAGCACTTATCTGATGTTGAGATCAGCCTTGATCTATTACAGGGTCAACAGGAAGCAGAACATGAGGTGTGTTCACCTGGGGTTCTGGTGGTGGCAGCAGACCCGCAGGTGGTGAGATGAAAGATCCATTGAATGGGTTTGCAGCATTGTCTGATACTGTAGCCACCCAGGATGTAGAAGGGTTGACTGTGTGTGGCTTCTTCATCTCTCTAGTGTTCTCAGGGTATGACAATCCATGGTGCTGCGGCTCCAGTGAGGCAGCCCAAAGTGCCGTGTAGTGGTTAGGTGAGTGGAAAGCCCTCAAGTCACCTGAGGAGGTTTGATCATCTGGTTACCTACTAGGGCTTCTGAAGCGGGCATAATCTGAAGGGTGACCTCTTTCATCATGCTTACGATTCAGGTGCCTTTTGCAATTACAGGGAGGAAAGTACCATGTGTCATCCTGAACAGCCTGCTATTCAAAGTCAGAACCACGGTGAACAGCTTCCCTTTTGTCCATGGTTTCTGATGAGGGGGTAAAATGGCTCAGTAGCTGGGTGTCTGGGAGTTCTCATTTTGTGCAGCCAGGTGCTCTTTATGAAATCCATCAGAGCTTCAGGTGTTGAAAACTGAAGAGGCACCCTGTTGTGCATAATCCATATGATGGCTGGATGGCAAAGGGAGAGTTGTATACCTAGATGGTACATAATATGGCGTGCTTCCATATAAGCCATTTGCCAGTCAGAGAGCTCTCTAGAAGCCTTGAAATATGTAGATGCTGTGGCTTTGTCGTTGTAGCTGTCCCAGTGTCCAGGCTCTGGTTGTGATCTGTTCTCTGGTTTTAAAGTTTAAGAACCACGCCAATATAGGCCACAGTCTGTCCCCGGCTTTGGATGGAGGTGCCAGGGATCAGTGCGCTCTCTCTGTGTTTAGTGGTGGTGTGCCCTGTAGCTTGAGCACCATGGGGAGAGTATGCTGTAGAAATGAAACTGTATCTCAGAGCTCCAAACCTTCTGAGAAGGCCAGGAACCACAAATTATTGTGACAGTTGTGGTTTTTCAAGTCGTCTACTTTGTCCTGTAATAGTTGTATAGCCCAGCCTTGTTCTCTAACGATGGCCATGAGGTCTAGAAATGTTGCTTCATGCAATGCCACTTTCCACTCCATTTGAAATAGTCTTGTCTCCACTTTCTGGAATCTTTGTGCGGTGTGATTAGAAGCTGCAGTTACTTCCGAGATTTGTAGTAGAAGTTTGGTGAACATGCTTTTTACCGTCAGGTCCCATTTTTGTTTGCCACTCATGGCCATACTAGTGGATGGAGTATAATACTGCTTGAGATCCTGAACAGTTGTAGTGATCGATTCTTTTAGAGGCAGAGAAAATAAAAACACCAGCAAGCACATTGAGACTAGAGCTACCTGTTGCTGAGAGTTTGATTGAAAGTTTGCTGTATATGATGGATAATTCCAGATTTGTTACTTCAAGGGATGTATTGATATAGATCTAAGCAGCCATTTTGTCAGTGGCTAAACTTTGCCCCCCCCCCCCCCCCCCCCCCAAGCTGGTTCTTTGTAGTGAATGAAAGTGCTCAAAAACAAGCCAGATTGCTCTCACTGGTGACTAATGCTCGGCATTCTAGGATGGAGCCCTAGCACAGAAAACACACTGTGTGCAACATGGTTTCCAGCACATGCAGACTAGGGAATGTCTGGACAAACAGCTACTATGTTTAAACACAGTTTTCACATGGTGTGGACATGCTACCATGGTAGGTGTGGTAACATTTATAAAAATGTCACAGAATCTAAATTGCAAGTGTGCAGTGGGCCTACGTTCCATGGTATTATTGTGGTGTGCAGCTGGAGTTTGCAGTCTGGAGTGATGTTTTCAGTTAGGAGCAGTATCTGCAGTTGGGAGTGGCATGTGCCATTCAAAAGAGTTACAAATAAGGGCATTGTTAAACGTAAAAGTTTCCAGTTTCAGGTTTTACTAGGGACAAGTCATTGAGCTGAGGCTCATTTGAATAACATCCCTATATACATACACACCACTGTTACATCTTAAAAGTACAATACAGTACAACATCACTTCACAAAAGCAATAGCAAAAACATACTAAACAATAAATTATACACCATATATAAACTACCTCAGACAACAGATTATAACCATATAGTAACATCTGAGGGTGACTACAACAAAATTATTGTGGTTGGAGTTATGTCATACTTCTCTGTACGAAACACACATTTGGGATTAAAACATAAACTATGTTTTTATTTGTTTGTCAGTTGGAAGCCTTTTTCCTCAAATTCTTAAAAACTAAGGAAGAGAGTTCCTTGCCTGAGGTACCCAGTAACTAAAGAAGTATCTGTCTCTTGCAGTTGTCATCCAAGGAGATGCCAACTCCAAGAGGCATGCACTTCACAGTGAAGTTTGTTTCTTCAATTTTCACTTCTCAATGAAAAAGAGACCAGAGTGGATGGAAAACAGCAGAGAAAAGGCAGAGGTGTTAAATGCATACTTCTAATACATTTTTATGAAGGAGAAGGATGATCTCTTGCTGCAAGAGAAGTTGGGGATAGGGAGGGGGAGGGAAGATGAGGGAGGAAGAGATTACAGGGGACATAGACCACAGGAGGCTCAAGGCCCTCAAGGTGGACAAATCCCCTGGGCCTGATGGCATGCACCCCAGGGTACTGAGCAAGATGGCAACAGTAGTTGCCCCTCTGATGGACCTGTTTAACTGCTCACTGGAAACAGGAGTGGTGCCACAAGAATAGAAGACCACTAATGTGGTGCTCCTGCATAAGAGTGTGGCAAGGGATGACACAGGGAACTATGGACCAGTCAACTTGACCTTGATAGTTGGAAAGTTGATGGAAACCATCCATAAAGTAGGGCAAGTGAAGTTCCTCAAGACAAGTGGAGTCCAATAAGACAGGCTGCATGGATTTATGCCAGGGAGATTATATCAAACCAGTTTAATCAATTTATTTGACTAGGTTATGAAGGTGGTGGACAAGAATCAGGCAGTAGACATTCTGTATTTGGACCTTGGTATAGCCTTTTATTCAGTCCCATAGAAGAGGCTGATCAAACAGTTGGAGGACCTAGAGGAAGATAAACTGACCAAGTGGGTGACAAACTGTCTGGGGGGCGACTCAAATGGTGGTGGGAGCAGGGGAACTTTTAAGGATGAGGGAGATCAAGCCAGCCCAGTGGTGTGGAGAGCTGAGGCATTCACTGCCTTATTTCATATGATGATAGCATAGAAACATAGAAACATAGACTTTGACGGCAGTTAAGGACCGCTTGGCCCATCTAGTCTGCCCATGTTCAGGAACAAGCATGGGTTGCCAGGGTCAGTGAGGTGGGAGAGGATTGAGCCTCCCATGGACTGCTCTTCTCTCCTCTCCTAGGGAGGGGTGGCCAGTTGACTTGGACTTTGACTGCCACTGGGTGGAGCTCCAGTGGTAGTGCAGGCAGCAGAGTAACTTCAATGGAGGGGGCCGCAGCTCTGCCTCAATGCACACATCCTGATGTGCCACTGCAGTAAAAGGGATGCAGGTGAGAAAACAGAAAAAGGGACCCAATGACAGACCACTACTCTGCACACCTCCCCAGGCCCATGCTGCCACCCAGAGCGACTGATATGACTCTGGATTATTTGCCTGGGGGGAAGATGTCCCTCCCTCTCCAACTCCACCCCAGGGGGAATATGAGGGGGACTTGCATCAGAGATGCTCTGGGGGAGGTGAGTGCTGGCCATGGGGGAGGTTGTGATGGATGTGGGACTGCACCAGGGTAAAAAGCTACATAAAAAAAAAAGGATGAGGAAGGTAACCAGTGGGGTCCCACAGGTGCTGATGCATGGACCTTTGCTGTTCAATGTGTTCATAAATGGCATTGGGGATGGCATAAAGGGCAAAGTCTGCCTCTTTGCAGATGTCAGTATGACACCAAGCTCTATGGAAGGGTGGACACAGAGGAGGGAGTCAGTGATCTTTGAGAGGACCTGGGAAAGTTAGAAAGATGGGTTGACATCTGGCAACTGGGGTTCAATTTTAAAAAGTGCAAGGTCATGCATATTGGGTGCAGGAGCCCAAGGGCAGAATATAGACTTGGGATGTAATGGTCACAGTATTGGAGGATGAAAAGGACCTTGAGATAGCTATAACCAGTAAACTGAAACCCTTTGCATAATACAAAAAATCAGTGGCTAGGGGAAACAGGGTGTTTGGTTGCATAGCTAGGGGATTCATCAGCAGAAAGTAGGAGGTGATCCTCACTGTACAAATCTTTGGTGCATCTGCATCTGGAGTATTGTGTCCAGTACTGGAGTCCCTACCTGAACAAGGACATGAAGGCCAAACTTGGAAATCTTTTTATCATTAGTGAGACTAGGAATACAAGGGGGCACACTACAACCTGGCATGTGAAAGGTTCAGGACAGAGGTCAGGAGACACTTATTTGAAGAACAAGTGGTGACAGAGTGGAATGAACTTACAGAGGAGGTTGTCAGCAAGAGAACAGATGGGGGTTTTAAAAGGGGTGGAACAGAATCAAGGGAAAAGTAAGAGTTCAAAGGGAGGGGGCATAGCACCATGTTAGTGCAAGTTAACATAAGTACAGAGGCTCTGCAATGAGCAGACTAAATAGACCATAAGCATTCTTCTGCTGGCAGATTTGTATGTTTGAAGCCACTGGATTCTGCAGTCAGGAGTGACTGTGAGCAGTGTGGTGGAACTGGCATTGATTAATATGGCAGTAGCAACATGGAGGACATGGCATTTGTGGAGAGAGCTGGGAGGGTCCTGCATCTGAGTAGAAAGCAGGTTCACTGAGTGAAATGGTTGTTTGGTAACATAGAAGGAATTTTAGATTAATATGAAGCTGCAGGTAGTGTTTTGTTTTGGTTGAAGGGTTTTGTTTTCCAGGTATGAGCCTCTGTTTTGTGTCTTGTAAGTATAAGGCATAGCATGGGGATTTGTGTAATTAGTTTGGTAGGTCATATTTATATGAAAACTCATAAGAAGACTGAAGCAATTGAGAAGGTAAAATACAGGTCCATCAAAATGATCAGGGGGCTGGAAGACAAGAGCTATGAGAAGAGATTGCAATGCTTCATATATTCACCTGGGAGAAAAGAAGGCTTAAAAGGGACATGATCTCAATTTTCCACATACTCAAGGGAATTGACAAGACTGAACAGACAGAGATGCTTGACATGTTGTCCTCAATTAAAATGCAGGAGCACACGCTAAAGATCAAAGGTGGTAAATTCAGGGGAACTGTTAGGGGGCCTTTCTTCTGCCAGAGGGTAGTGACATGTAGAACTGTCTACCCAACTGAAGCAGTGGACTTGACAACAGGATATTCCTTTAGGGCATGCCTACAAAAATTACTTACCAAGTGTGCCAAAGAGTAGCTGGGGATGCACATTGGGTAGGAAAAACTCTATAAATCGGTACATTTGCACAACATATTTATTCATCCCTGCTTATCAAGCAGAGTGATGGGACTGGACATGATGGACCTAGAATCCTGTCCAACCTTAAATTACTATAGTATACTATACTATACTATACTATACTATAATTATCCCTTCCTGACATCCCTGAAATGCAATAGGAAACTTACGCAGAGGTTCACTAAAAAGTCAGAGGTTTCTAGAAACGGTACAGGAAAACTTCCTCACACAGTAAGTGCACAATTTCACCAGAGGGGAACACTATTAGACTTGACATTGTGCAACCAGCATAGTGTCAAGAACATTACTAATGAAAACGCAGTAAGGGTGACCATAAGACCATCAAATGTGGCTTAGTGCTGGGGACTGAGCAAAATTAATCCAGTACCATGGTCCTTGACTTTAGGAAGGTAGAATATAGTACCATGAGAATGATAATAGATCAGCAGCCTGAGGTTCTGTACCCAGTAGAAGTGGCAGAGAATAAATGGTCAAAAATAAAAAATGCGATATAGAAGGCCACCGTGTCTTATGTGAACTGTAAAAAAAAGCCATGAAAGACAGGAAATGACTCTGGTTCAGCAAACAAGTGAGTAAGGCAGTGCAGGCCAGAGGAAAGGCTTTTAAGCTGTATAAGAGGAATCAAGATGAGATCAACAGGGCCAAATATAAACTAGTTAATAGTGCAGACATCATAAGAAGTACAAAAGAAAGCACAAAACTAATGACAGCAGACAATGACAAGATCTTTCACAGTTACACAAGGGAAAAAGAAATGCAAAGGAAAAGAACAGAAGAATAAGGAAGGATGGGATAAGTGCTGAGGAGGATTCGAAAAAGGCAGATTTATTAAATGATTACTTCAGCTCAATATTCTCAATAGAAAGTACAGGGACACTACCCGTCACAAAAAATATATTCCAAGAAAGTGAGTGTAGTAGGTTAGGGACAGCGACAGTTACTAAGGAAAGGTTGTAGAAGGTCTACAAGAATTTACTGAGAAAACACAAGGTGAGTGCCCACACAAAGTGCAACCTGCCAAAAGCCAGAACAAAACTGATACAACAAAAGAGATGGTGCACTGCAAGCATTAATGAAAAAGTACAACATTTAGGAGGTGTGATGAAGTAGCAGAGCACCACGAAGCGCCAGGGTAGCCTGTTCTTCTCCTTGTCTCCAGTGTTCTTTTACATTAATACATTTTGTACTTTTTCATGAATGCTTGCAGTGCGCTGCCTCTTTTGTGAGATTAAGAACTTAACGTGACAAAGTCCCCAAGGCCAGATAAATTACCCTTGAGGGTACTGAAGGAGATGAGCAAGTCATTTGTAATCCCCCTGGCAGACCTATTTACTGCATTGCTAGCTTTGGGAGAAGTACCTGAGAACTGGAGGGTGGCAAATATGATCCTCCTAGTAAGAGCAGAGATAAGGAAAACTCAGATAAATACAGGTCAGTGAGTTTGTTGTCAACAGCTTTCCAGCAGCATCACCACCTAGGAGCCTGATCCAGTCATATTTCAGAAGTTAAGCATGGCAGGGCCAGGTCAGAAGGGTGTAGACAGGCATACTCACTGTACACATTTGTGTCCAGTTTTGTTGAGTGCCTGTCACAAACCATATGATAACATTTTCATTCTAATCTGTAGTATTTGGGTTAGTGCAGGCCACTGAGGACTGTATCTGTTTAAACTTCTGTTGTTTAGGAGACAGATACATGTATAACCTCTTTGGAGATCAGAGGAATCATCTGACAACAATCTGACTTGTTTGGAAGGGGTTACCATTTGGAAAGGATGTATACATTTTTTAATGGGGGGGATGTAACTGTTGGAGACTGCGTACAAAACGGAAATTTCTGGCTACACCCCTGCCAGGTCAAAAGCAGGATGTGGAACTTCCAGTGAATATCAGATGCTGCAGGAAGTGGTGTTGCTAGCTTTGTTGGAGACTCTCTCCTTTTGATTAAAAGTAGCCATAATGATGTCAAGTAGCATGGTGTATGAGGACACTGTACTGTTGGCAGTGTTATTTTTCAAACAAGATGTTAAACCAAGTCCCCATCTGCCTGTCTGAGTGATTGTTCAGGTGTACATTAAAGATCCCATGGCACTTATCAAAAAAAATAAGGGAATTTACTCAATGTCCTAGCCAAATTTCAAAATCAGTCCTTTTGTACCTGTACCCCCCCCCCCCCGTGAGGCTGAAAAATAGGAAATATTTCCTAGCCCTTCTTTCAGTCAATAGTCTAAATAGACAGTGGAAACTGCAGGTATTAATCATCAAAGATTAGATAGCGGGCTTCCTGGGACAAAATGGACTTACAGACAATATTCAGCATGGTTTTACAAGGAGAAAGTTGAGTCAAATTAATCTGACTGTTTTCTTTGACACAATGACACAGATGATGGATAGGAATCAGACAGCTGACATCTTGTTCATAGGCGTTCAGCAAGGCCTTTGATTCAGTACCTCACAGATGATCCAGACTTATCCAGACACAGACTAATCCAGAACATAACATAGTAGTATACAAGCTCAGTAGTTTCAGGTTAGATTAGGTCCACAATGTCCCCATCCCACCCAATTCACAAGGGATCTATGATAGTCAGTCGACAATTTCATTGTCGACTGACGTTACAGTGACTCCTTTATGTTGACCACATTTGCGGTTGGCATAAAGGAAGTCACTTCACACTGTATTTTCTTCAGTGGGCTTTGCCCCCCACCGAACCCCTGCTACTAAATTTATCAACTCTGAATCAAAGTTGGTTGAGGGAGGGGTGCAATACCCCCAGAAAGCAGTGTCGGGGTCCCGCACAAACACTACAGTGACCTGGTGCTGTTGTCACTGTAGTGTCAGTCATGGTAAAGCTGTCGCAGTAGCGATGGCATATCCTTCACAAGCAGGAATAAAATAAGCATTCTGTGTAGACATGTACCAATTCATGGGGATTCCCTACCCACTCTGCTACTCAGAGTATTCAATGATTCCCATGGTCAGCAGAAATGTACCAGGTTTGCCTTAAAGGCCTATACTGTCTTCATGTCCACTGTCTCTGCTGATTGGTTATTCCATGGGTTTGTCACCCTTTGGGAGCAAAATGCATCCTACCGTTACCTTTGAATTTACCACCCCTGAGAATAAGAGCATGTTGCAGGACACCAGAGCAAACGTGTCTGGTTGATAGTGTTGACAGCAATGAATATGGGAGAGACTGTGATCATGTACTCTACCAGACTTCTTTTCTCCAAGGTTTAACATACAGTGAGGTGCTTATAGGTTGGTTGGTTGATTAATTTTTATTTATTTAAAATGTGTTTACTGAGTAAGCTCCAAGAGCATTAAACGTCCATTTTCAAGTGGTACCCAGAGGTAAAGCAATACAGCAGTACAATAAAAATATTAGTACAATGGATTAAGACAGTTACAGGTCCAGTGGTATTGCACATGCTGATCAAGTAGCATTGCACTTGCATACAGACAAGTTCAGACTGTCTTAACACCTATTTGTTGTTGTATGTGCAGTAATGTTTTGTATGGACAATGACAGCATGTTCCAACAGGTTCTGGCTCTGTAAATAAAAGATTGTTAACCTAGTAAGGTTTGGACGGTTGCGATCTACAGATCTTCAGCACAAGGGGAAGAGCTGGACAAGATTCTAGTGGAATCCATCCATGAGATGGCAACCAAAGGGGAAGTGCTGCTGGTAGGTAACTTCAATCTGCCAGATGTTGATAGGAGCATACCAGCTGCAGCCTTGGCCAGGAGCAAGGACATACTGGACTCCCTGCAGGGGGCATGCATCAAGCAGCTAGTGCTAAAACCCACCCATGAGGTGCAATTTTGGACCTGATACTTACCAATAGGGACAGAATTGCAGATGTCATGGTCGGTGGACACCTGGGGTCCTGTGATCATTGCACAGTGTGGTTCAATATGAGTACAGTGGCAGAGTCAAGCCACACAAAAGAGAGGGTCCTGAACTTCAAGAGGACAGACTTTGCAAAGTTGGGGGTATGTCTCAGGAAAGCCCTAGAAGGGAGCAAGGATCAGGGGAGTTAAGGAACAGCGGGCTCATCTAAGAGGAGTCATAGTGAAGCAACAAACCTTTGCATTGGGTAAATAAACAAGGGCAAGAGAAAAAGAAAACCACTATGGTTCTCAAAGGAAGTGGCTGGGAAGGTAAGGGCAAAAAAGTTGTCTTTCAGGAAGTACAAGGAAACATAGAAGAAGGATGACAGGATAGTGTAGTTGGATAAGCAGAGGGAGGCAGGGAAGGTAGTCAGGAGTGTAAAGGTGCAAATGGAGGAAGAAATAGCCAAAGCAGTAAAGAAAAGGGACAATACTTTTTATGGGTACATTAGTGAAAGGAGAAAGACAAGGGGTGGGATTGTAAGGCTTAAGGGAGAAGAAGGGGAGTGTGCAGAAGGGGACTTGGAAAAAGCAACAATCTTGAACAAATAATTTTGTTCAGTATTCACAGAAGAGGGGGAAGGTGAGGGACCACAGTTAAGTGCAAGGAGCAATAAGGGGAGGGAGGTGGACACCAGTCCATTTATGGAGGAGATAGTTCTAAAGGAACTCGCAAAACTGAAGGTGGACAAGGCAATGGGACCAGATGGGATGTATCCTAGAATATAAAAGGAGTTTAAGGAGGTACTGGCAGCACCACTTGCAGCCCTGTTCAATGAATCGATGGAAATGGGAGTGGTTCCAGAGGACTGAAGGAGATCAGATGAATTCCCCTCTACACAAATGCGGGAGCAGGGAGGAGGCTGGAAACTATAGACCAGTCAGCCTGACCTCGGTGGTGGGGAAAATAATGGAATCACTGCTGAAAGAAAGGATTTTGGAATATCTTGAAACCAGTGGAGCACAGGATCTGAGGTAGCATGGATTCACAGTAGGAAGGTCATGTCAAACAAATCTGATAGATTTCCTTGACTGGGTGACCAGGGCAGTGGATCAGGGGGAGCGGTGGATGTGGCCTACCTGGACTTCAGCAAGGCCTTTGACACCATTCCGTATAAGAGGCTTGCAAACAAGCTGGGCAGCCTGGGAATGGGTCCCAAGGTGTTATACTGGGTTAGAAATTGGTTGAGGTCTTGAACACAGAGGGTGGTGGTAAAAGGAGCTCACCCCAAGAAAAGGAGAGTGACCAGAGGGGTGCCACAGGGATCAGTTCTGGGGCCAGTCCTATTTAATGTTTTTATAAGTGACATTGTGAAGGGGCTGGAAGGAAAGGTATGCTTCTTTGCAGGTGACATTAAGATCCGCAACAGTGTAGGCACTCCGGGAGGGGTGAAGAAAAATGAGGAGGGACCTAGGTAAACTAAAGGAATGATCAAGAGTGTGGCAGCTAAGATTCAATACAAAGAAGTGCAAAATCATGCATTTGGGGCTGAGGAACTCAGGGGAGGCTTACATGATGGGGGTTGGGGATACTGACAGCCACCAAACAGGAAAAGGATCTGGGGGTAATCATATTAGATGACCTAAAGGTGGACAAACAATGTGCCAAACCTGTCGAGAGAGCCAGTGGGGTACTGTGGTGCATAGGGAGAGGTATCACCAGCAGAAGAAAGTAGGTGGTGATGCCACTGTACAAATCATTGGTGAGATCCCATCTGGCATACTGTGTCAAGTTCTGGAGGCTGCATCTTCATAAGGACATAGACTGGGTAGAAACAGTTCAGAGAAGGGCAACAAAAATGGTGCAGGATCTGCACCAAAAGTCATATGAAGAGAGACTGGAATACCTCAATATGTATACCCTGGAGGAGAGGGGAGGGTATGATAGAGACCTTCAAATATCTCAAGGGCATAAATAAGGTACAGGAGGGTAGCATCTTTCAGAAAATGAGATGTTCTAGAACAAGGGGTATGACATGAGGCTAGAAGGGGCAGACTAAGGTATAATGTGAGGAAGTATGTCTTCACAGAAAGTTTGGTGGATGCATGGAACAGTCTCCCAGCAAAGGTGGTGGGGGCTAACTCAATAGAGGAATTTAAAAATGCATGGGATAGGCGTAGGGGAGCCCTAGCATTAGGAAAGAGAACAAAGCCAGAGATCAAATAGGGTCTGTGGTTTTTGCAGCAGGTAGGAAAAATGGACAGACTGGGTATGTCTAGCATTCCTTATCTGCTGTCAATTTCTATGAAAAAAAGGTGGACATGTACAACCATTTTGTGCGCATCTGGTATTATGAAGACCAGTGTTTGATATGTGTCAATCCTGCCTCCTGGCCAAAAGGATTTGCCTTGGTCAGCTCCCAACTGGAGTTCAACAGCTCCTAGTTCCCAGCACTAATCCCAGGCCCACCCGAAATTCAGAACTGCAGTCCTGCCTGACTTCAAAATGTCAGACATCTCAAAGACAAAGGTCCTTTTGCCTATCGGGCACCGTTGTGGTTCAGCTCCCTCCATGAGAACATTATTAGCCTGCCCACTCTGTGGACCTTCAAAAAGAACCTAAAGAACCATTTAATATGGGAATCTCAATGTGTCTGCCATTGCTAGCACCTAGCAAAGGCATCTCCTCCCATCTGCCCCTCTGCCAAACAGATCTCTCTCTCCCTCTCCCTCTCCCCCCAAGACACCCTGCACTTGGGGCTCAACCCTCCACCCCATGTCTCCAGCACTTCTATGCAGTAACCCCCTTGTGTTGCTGCCAACTGTCATGCTCCCTGTTGGACACAGTTATTTAGTCTGTTCCTGTATGTATCTGACTGTGTGTACCTATTCCAGTTTTAGTTTTCACTGTATTTTTTGCATTCCTTTATTTAAAGACCAAATGTACCTAAATGTTCTCATTCTAATTCTATTGCCTTGTTTGTCTCAGTCCTCTGTATAATCACCTATTTGTTCTAAATGTACTAACGTGGAACCTATGTAAAGAGCTCTGAGCTCAAATGGTTAATCCCGAGATCAAAAATAAAAATAAACAAGAATTTGATGGGACCTTTTAAAAAATGCCTATTTCAAATAAGGGTAAAGTAAACAATACAGATCAAGAGAGGGCTCACCAAGTTTTTCAAAAAGTGAACAGTGATGAATAGATTTTGGACTGGAGGCAGCAAATCTACACATTGTGTTATATAAAACGTTACTCTGCATAGACGCTTCATTTGCAGTCGCATATGCTGGGAGACCATAGTCTGCTAAAGACAGAAAAAGAGACTGAGCCACAACTATCTTCGATTGGGTGGATAGATAGTTTTTTGAGTCTATAAAGTTGACCAAAGTGGATGTGCACAGACCTTGTCAAGCTGGACATATCTTCTTGGAATGAGAAAGACTTGTCATCAATGAATCCAAGATATTTAAAGCTATCAACTCTCACAACACTAGTTCCATTTAAATTGTTGACTTGTTCAAATGATGGCAGTAAATTTAGCATTGTTTTGTACCAAAGTGCATATGCATTGTCTTACTGACATTCAGTAAAAGGCCATTTCTCTAGCAGAGCAAAGTCTGATTGCAAGTGTCACAAAATGTCACTCACGCACAATGCCCTTTTATAAAGGGCAATATTGGCTAGACCATCAATGCAGCAATAGGGCTATAGCTTGTGATGCTGGTAACCCAGGTTCAGAAATGAGCCTGGGTCCTCAGGGACTTGCCAAGGGGAGGGTGGATCAAGCACCCTAGAGGACACTGTCCTCCTCCTCCTCCTCCTCCTCCTCCTGGGGGGTGGGTGCTGCATCCGACTGCACTACTACCACCTGTATATGTATGGGTAATGGAGTGCATGAAACACATGGGAGGGTGGTGTACTAGGTTGCCTATCACATGGCATGCCAACATATACTTACCTCAGGGGTTATGTCCCAATGCTGGCATCCCCACAGGGTTCAGGGATCCATGGTACAAGAGTGAAGGGGAAACTAAAAAGCATAGAAAGCCCCTCCTCTGTGTGCAGCTTCATGAAGTCTGTTATATCCAAATCAATGGCTGGTAAATACACCACCATCAGCTGGAGTAGAGGAGCAGTAGAAAACCATAAATAAAAAATTAATAATATTGGGTAATATTATCTGCATACATGATTTTATTGGAATTTCAATCATGCAAAACATTTAGGTCATTTAGAAGCACACTAAATAGAATAGGCCCCAAGATGATTCAAGGTCAGCAAGGGAAGGCTTATCAGCAAACTCTAGATGGCCTAAATATATACTCATTGGTGAGCAGAAAAGGGTGGGGGCATGACAGAAACTCACAAATACGTGCAAGGACATAGGGTTGAGCCATGGATTTATTATACTAAAGGCTTATACGTCCACCAGGGGGCACAACCTCAAACTAGCATAGGCAAATTAATGAAGGACATAAGGAAATATTCATTTATTTTATTTATTTATTTAGTTTTTGTTTACTGGGTAGGTACACTAGACAAGTTATATGCCTATTTTCAGGAACGACCCGGGAGAGTACAGTGAAGGTATAACAGGTACAACAGTTACAGCGATAGGGTATAGCAAGTACATCAATACAGCAAGCAGTAGAAAAAGACAGTTTACAAATTTTACATTGGATTGGAAAAGAACACCCAGTTTCAAATTTGGGGCAAGAGTACAGTTTGTGAGATAAGAGTGCAATGACCAGCAGGGCTGGCGGTATAAGCATGGGCAAGGTGAAACCAGCTATCCAGTGGACACCAGAACTGTGTTCTAGGGAGGCTTTAGGCAAGGGTTGTGGATAAATGGAAAACACCAGCCAATGAAGTGATTAATCTTGCTGTTCAGCCCCAAATGGGAGGTCTGGTAGCACAGCAGTATTGCTATTGCTAGTTACACCAGCTGCCCACCTTGGAGAATGAGTGCTGGTGGTCGGAGCTGGCTGGGGGAGGAAAGATCGAGCATCCCAGGGACTGCTCTCCTTCCTCAGTAAGGGGGGGGGGTGCTGTTCCTACTGCATGATTGCCAAGTTGCCAAGTAGTAGAAGATGGTCTGCAGCATAGTCAGAAACACCAGAGGGAAGGTGTTGTGCTGGACACCTGTATTGCATGTGTGCCATGACAGACACACACAACCATGTCATTAAACACCAGCACCCCAGGGGAGAAAATCAACAAAAGGAGGAAAATGCCTGCAGACCAAGCTGGCAGCCCCCAAACAGGCTCTCAAACTGACATAATTGGACACTGTGGTCCTGGGCAAGTGGTGGGCAACTGGTAAACCCTGAGAAGTCATTGACTGTGCTGGGGGTACCACTGGACAAAACCAGGGTGAGAAACAGTTTTGTGGAAAGAAAATCACTACTGGAAAACTACAAGGGAGGTCAGGAGCTCTGGGTGGTCCTAAGTGATTATGTGGTGCTAAGCAGGAATAGGTAAAGCCCTGTGAAATTCTTTTTATTTTATATCATTTTTATTTTTATTTTTTCTGGAATTTCTTGTTATTTCTTTTTATTCATTGAAAATGTAGTTTTATTTCTTGTTATCACATTTACATTCTTAACATACCTCAAAATGGCCTTATGCACACTAGAAATCACATTTCTAGTATTTGTATTAAGCAGCATTATGCTATGGTCTTGAAAGGTTTTGTGAATCAGACAATTCTGCTGCCGCTTCCTTGTGGACTGTTTCTGTGGTAACAACAGAGCCTAAACAACAACTGCTGCAAGCATTTATTTAGTTTTTGAAAAAAAACAAGCACTTAACTTTTTTCATATGCTTCTTTTCGTTTTATTTCTTTTTATACCTTGTATTTCTTGTTATTTCTTATTTAAGAAAAACACACGTCTCTAGGAATAGGCAGACTGGATGGACTTTTAAGGTAGGATTTTCAAAGACCTGCGTCCATTTTTCAGAGGCACAATATTTGTCTGGACTGTCTACAAAGTGGTCCAGCTTCTGAGCCCTATTGCCAGGACTGGCACTCCAAAAATGAGGCACGTGTTAGAATTTGATGCATGCATTTTTTCTGTAAACTGCATTAAGAGGGACAAATGCCTCCGTATGTTTGAAAATATGACACGAACATCCTGAGACTTTTGCTTGGATACAGCACTTGTCGGAAATAGTGTCGCAACTGCTGTGTCCAGTCCTTTGAAAATCCCAGCCCTTTGTCTTAATCGGTCCTACACCACCTATGTGCATTAGTTATATTCTGTTGCCAAAGAATAAACTGTGATGTCACAAACAATGAAGTATGATTCCATGTGTGGAAGAAGCAGCCATAAGAAGACTAAGGGATGCAAATTCTGTTTATATGCAAATATCCAGAAAACGAAAGAACAAGGGGAGGAGAAAAACAGATAAGCTATGAATTATGTACTCCGTCGTCTAAACGGTATGTTTGCAGATGCTTTCCCAAAGATAGCTACAAAAACAGTCTACACCTTCAGAAGAACTTTTAAAAAAGTAATATTATGCATACTTTAGTGTCCCTATAGATATATAGATACAGATAGATGTTCTTCCCCTTATTTATTACTGAGATCACTTACATGAAAACAAGATAGTTGTTCCATAAGCGCTCATCTGTTCAGGTTGCTTATTATTCCTCATCGGAGGTCACACGACTCTGCTTGTGACATCACAGTCATTCACATGGCAAGAGATTGTGTTGTCACATTACAGGATTATGACTTCAAGTAAGGAATATGGTGTGGGGAAAATTAACGCAATGATTTGTATGCAAATTTCAATCATAATAAATATTGAGAAGGCTACATCTACAGAGGATATAGGAAAATACCAGCTAACTTTTGTTTAATTATTGTGTTTTTAGAGTTTCCCCTGAGATGACAGCAGTTCTTTAAAATTCTGTTGTGGGCACAACAATGAGAAACGTTTACGTCTAAACATCTGTATGTCTTAGAAATGTATATGCTTGGAAACATGTTTACCTGGATGCTGTTGTACCTATCGAAATGCATTTCTATATTGATATGGTCTCCCAATCGAACATGTACAATAAAATTTAAATCCAGAACGAATGCGTGTCGTAATAAAAAGTAATGCCGAACCCACTCCTCCAAGAAAACTTGCACTTTCTGTTTACTGGAACGCCACACACCCTCCGAACCAATACATTCTATTGTATTTTATAGGTACGTCAGTTCTCGGTCCTTTTTTCGGTCAAATTAAGTGATAGTCCACAATTCACTCCCAGGCGAATACCAAGGCCAACGTGAGACAAATGTGAAGCTCGAGGGCCCATTGACCACAAACTTGAAGAAAGCGATTATCACTACAAAAAAAGTCTCATTTCCCTGCGGTGCCTTTATTGGCCAACCACCCACATCTAGTCAAATCTGATTATGTATAAACAATTTATGGGGCCAAACGTGACACCAGCCATTTGCTCACATGACGGCTAATTTCCCACGCAAAGATGAGCAGTCAATACACCAGAAATATCTGCATCCAAAAACTCGTTTCGCCGTTTCTGTGTTGGGATACATTTACATAATATTTGCAACTATAATTAGCTGATGAGCATCTCTCAGTCTTTTGCTTTTGTTTTCTGACAACTCCTCTAGTTCCTGTTGATGTCTCTGGCGAGTTTCCACGTTAGAGTGGCCCAAAGTGTTGCTGGCTTTATTGTGATTTGTATAATAAAGCTGGGGGATAAACCCCACCAAATGCGCCGAGGGTGTTACTGCTGCAAGGAGGGGTGAATCTGTGTAGGACAGTATACGCACAGATACACATTTTTATATGTCAGTATCTATATGGAAACATATACATACACAGACTTACATTTTATATCGTTCTGTAGTTGGTATAAATTGTCAGTATAGCTTTATATGATCGCCTAATTGGCTTCCTGTCATAAGACATATATTGTAATAATACATCGGTACAGACATATAACGGAAAAAAGAGGATGGGCCATAAAAATAAAGCAAACTGCACACAAGCCAGTATAGATCAAAGTAAACATACATGTTTCAAAGAAAGGGACAGAAACACCCTTTAGGTTGCACTGCTGTACAGATGTGCATACAATAGAAGTTTGGATATTATATAATGCTCTGTTTCTTCTGCAACACATTTTCCTTATCGATAAACTCTCACTATGCCACACTTTCAGCAATTTAAACGTGTATGGTAAATGGTAATTAGTTATTGGTGACTTATCAGCCCCTACTAAGAATACAACACACAACTGTATGAAAAAGAAATACAGTAGTGTAAAAATGATGTTATCCAATGAAATTAAACATTCCAGGTGCCATTAATTATTTCGGTATTTCTCTCCTCACTACTGCTAATTAATTGACGATATGTGTGTTCAAACAAGAGCCTCTTCCTCAAAGCCATGCTATTCCTGGGCATGTTGTACTGTCACAGTCGTGTAGTTGCAGCATCACTACTATTTCCATGACAACGGAATTTGATGTCTGACTGCATATACGGGCAGTTGAGATTAGTTACAAGAGATGTATAAATATCAATATTTCACTTATGTGTCTGTCTGTGTGCGCAGGCGCGCAAGAAAATAATACAACTGAGGGGGCTAAAGAGTTCATAAACCTTGTGAGCTCTTCATCCGCCCAGATGGTATCATTTACCTAGTGCACTGCACTTTTCTATTGATAGAACACGTGTCAGCCATAAAAGGGATTAATTTTAAAACTTTGTTTTACACCTATGTGATACGGAGAAATAACGCATTGATAGTCTACTGTGGAAGTAGGCTTTAACTGCTACTTGGCCCGATGTGCCTGTTAATATTTTTTGAACCCCTTCAATTTATATAGTATTTGGAAACTATATTTTCATGGTTTCCTTGCTGCACACATTTGTTATACCTGTAATTGCGTGCTTGCACTACCAAGCTCCCCGTTTCATTAAAGTTTTCCACTTCCTCCATTCAGGAATTCATTGAAGCAGTGTGGATGGGGTCTTTTTAAGCAGCTTAGTGAATGGCTGTTTGTAAAGATCTTGGGAGGTTTGGGGGGGGGGGGGAGGAAAAAAAAAAAGAAAGACTCGACTTTCATTGCAATCTCTGAAACAAATAGGTAACATTTAACATTTACCCCTGCCTGGCGACGTTCTGGCGCTGCATGGAGCCCTGAGCTGGGCTGAAATGGCCAGAAAGCCTTTGGAGTGAGCGGGCTAAGCTATCAGGTTCTCGCCAGCTCCCCCTCTCAGAGATCTTCGGTTTCAGACTGGACTTGTCCAAGTTCTGCACTACTGCTGCGAGTTCCTAAAAGAGTGTCAAGGAGGTGGCTATCAAATAGCAGGGGGTCAAGCCAGTTTGGTTAACTTTTTTCTGTGTTTGCTTAGGAGATTTTTTATCAGTCTGCAGGGCTGGGAACGCTTTGGAGACAAGAGATATGAATAAGAGGGGGAGAGAAAAGGTGAACAGGAGAAGAAATAGCCATGGCAAAATGGGCAAATAAAAGGTGTGTGTGTGGGGGAGGCTGGTAAACAAATAAAACCCCTATTAGGCAAACCATAGAGAGGAGTCGGGCAAATAAGAAGAGCAATATGAAACAAATAAAGACGAAAGACTGATGCAGAACACAAATGAACAGATAAAAATTCTTTCTTACTTTTGGACCGCGGATTTTTTGTGGCTAGAAATCTCCCTCTTTCCCAGCATGGTAAGCGTGAGGTGTAAAATTATGGTGACTTAAGTTGGGAACTGATACAGAAAGAAAAAGGAAATGGAAAGGAAACACCGAGATAAGGGGACTAAAGAATAGAGAAAACGATAGAAAAACAATTTAAAGTGAACTCAGAGACATCCGATTGTCCGGAATAAGCAATTAAAACCACCTCTAATGAAACTGGTCACGTGCTGCTCTGGAGTTGCCTGTGTACATGTTAGTTACAGCAGAAGTGTGAACAGACTATGAAGCAGCCTTGTTCTCACATTTACAGATAGCCTCAATACAAGGGAATGTTTTTTAACCTGATAATCGTTTTATATCTGTTTATATCTAAAGTCACGACGTGTTTACGCCTTTTAAAACGTAACATGCGCAACACATCATTTTGATATTTGTACATCATTAGGATTCAAGGAATTACAACAATTCGAGATTTCCTAAGTTCACATAAAAGTGTCTGATAATTTAAAAACGTTCCCCTAAACTTGCACCCTTCTCGACAGAGTACCTGTGTTTGTCAGTGGCTAATGTCATCCTGCTTTAAAGTCTCTCAGGATGAAACCAAATTGTCGCGTGTTATCGATTAAGCAGAAGAAGCCATCGATTGAAACATTGCAAGACAATCTATGTCATATAGAAAATCTGATAACTAAAGAGTTTTGAATATGTTTTTCCAGTAGAAGTAGAGTACATATAACTGCCTATGTTTCTTCGACGAATTCGTCTGGGTACCTGCCAAAGAATCGATTGCCTAAATTATAGTTAAAAGGGAGGGAGGGACTCCACGTCCATCAAGGCCACCCCCCCATGCACACTTCATAAGCAGGGATAAATACATATACTGTGAAAACATGTACTAATTATCAGGGATGCCCCGGGGGCTGTTTGTGGTTGGGGCTTAAGTTGGAGAATCATGGTTCCAGGAAGGTGGAATCTGCAGGATGCCCCATCTAAAATAAAGGGATGGACCATGTCACTGTTAGTTATAGATTCATAGAAGTGTGACGGTAGAAAAGGACCGACAAGGCCCACCCCAGTCTGCCCATTTGTCCAGGTATCTGCTTGGACATGCTCCCCCACCCTCAATGCTCCCCCAGAGGTTGTCCCATTCCCTTTTGAATCCCTCCACTGTCTCTTCTCCAACAACCACCTCTGGGAGTCTGTTCCACTTATCCACCACTTTCTCTGTGAAATAGTACTTCCTAATGTTACCCCTGAACTGCCCCTCTCCACCTGCAGGCTGTGCCCCCTCGTCCTCTGATTATCCTTCATCTGGAAGATGCCTGCCACTGGCACCCTGTTTAGAACCTTCAGGTACTTGAAGGTCTCAATCATGTCCCCCCTCTCCCTCCTCTGTTCCAGGGAGTACATGATCGCTCAGCCTTTCATCATAAGCTAGGTGGCTCAACCCTTTTACCATCTTCGTTGCTCTCCTCTAAACTCGCTCCAGCCTCCTCACATCTTTTTGAGGTATGGCCTCCAGAACTGAACTCTGTATTCCAAATGCAGTCTAACCAGATGGTTGTACAAGGGTACTATGGCCTCCCTATTTCTACTGGTGATCCCTCTTCTGATGCATCCCAGCATTCCACTACCCCTAGCCACTGCTCTCCCGCACTGCCTTTCCACCTTCAGGTTCCCCGATATAGTGATTCCCAGATCCCTTTCTTGTTCCATTACCTCCAGATCTATGCCCCCCGCAGTACCCTGTCATCAGGTTCCTGTAGCCAGGATGCATGATTTTACACTTTTTGTGTGGAATGAAAGTTAAGTTCTTTAGACAGACTGAATAGGCCTCAAGTCATTATCTGCTAGTAAAATACTATGGTTCTGTTTCCCTACCCCATCTACTACCCAGGGTACCCCATGACTGCTGCAGGTAGAATGTGTCCCTAACAACTGCTCCAGGATCAATTTCCCAGTATAACTTATCCAGGATAAGTTTTCAAGCTAAACTGAACTGATCCAGACCTGTTTCCCAGCCAAACTGATCTGGGATCAATTTATGTCACAGGTGTATCTAACCACAAGCTAGTAGCATAGCAACCAGAAAATCACAGTGGTTAGAAAACATGGCAGTGAGCCAGCAGATCTGGATTTAAATCCCATCAAAACAGAGTTTCTGTTTCCCTCATATTTCACTGGAGTGGTGTTCCACAGTGGTGTAGTGTTAGAATAGTAAATATACACTAAAGGGAGTTAAAGGGGAACTGTCATCACTAGCAGCCCCATACCCAAGTGTGTTTCTCATCCTAATTTACACTATGTGGTAAAAACATATTACTGTTTACTGCAGTATAATAGTTTGTATCACACTAATTTTGTTGACTTGCAAGCTAATATACTCTGTAATAAAAATTCCATGATTCCCGCGCTGCTGACATCAGAGGAGGGCTGCAGCAGTGGGAGATTCAATAGCCTGCAGTACAGTACATGCTAGTGATTTATAAGCTCTGATCTTCTGTTTGCCATTCCTGCTGACCAGATGACTGTGCTTACCCCTGGAAGAACAGCTGAACCAGAAAACATATTATCAGAACTTATAAAAGCTCTAAAATACACTGCAGCCTATTATATCTCTAACTGATGCACCCTCCACTGATGTCAGCTACAGGGGATTCTGGGATTTGTAGTTACAGAAAATGTCAGCTTGCAGATCAGCAGAATTAGTGTAATACAATCTGTTATACTGCAGTAAACAGTAAGTAAACACAATGTTTTTGCTCACAGAGTGCAAATTAGGGCCAGTCGCATACTTGGGTGTGGGGCTCATAGTGCTGACAGTTCCCCTTTAAGTACAAGAAAGAGTAGCTCTTAACATCAAGTATTCTCACAGTAAACTGATTCCAGATCAGTTCAGCAAGTAAAGGGATCCTGGAACAGTTCATTAGGGTACAATTTATTAAGAGCCCTGAGATTCCCTTGATAAGCAATTTGTCTTGGCTTATCTTGATAGCCTGTTGTCTTCATGTCAGCCATCTCCACTGGTAAGCTATATTATAAGTAATAAGACATGACAGGGTGTGCTTTGTGCTGGCACAATGCATGCCCAGGGGCGTAGTGAAGCATGACCCTGCAGATAAGTGCCTTCAGCCAATGGAAGTGCATTGTGTTAGCACAGTACTCACCATGAAATGTCGTATTGCACCTATAAAATGAGTAAACTGAGAACATTTAAAAAACAAAAAAGGTAGCCCTTTTTCTGTTAAAAACAGATACTTTCTTTTGCTAAAAGTAACTAGTAAAAAGTAGTCTTTCAGCAGCAGTCAAGCATCGATCCACACATTCAATAGATGGTATGTCTGTTTAGAATGGAATACAGGATTCCAAACTTCTGCAGAATTCTACTGGCAGGCTATTTAAGCAATAAGCCATGAGGGGGTGTTGGTTACCAGGGGATTTACCACCCTCGCCAGCCATGGTAAATCCCCCAATAACTCACATCCTCCAAGTGTCTTATTGTGATTATACCAAGGTTAATTTTTTTTACTATAATAAAATACAAATATTAAAGAGATTGCTTTGGTTTTTTTATTGTATTTATTGCTATGCTGCAGATGTGGTTGAGGATGATATTGTTTTCATCGGCCGTTGGTTATCAGAGGATTTACAATGGTGGTAAAATGCCAGTCTGATAATTTCATTGGCTGTTCACTTATGTCCATGGTATAATTAAGCAATAAGGCATGACAGGGTGTGGGTTATTGGGGGATTTACCCACACCTTGTGTGGTGTGTCACGAGGCGCAGCCGAGTGACTTAACCACACAAGAAGTGAGCAAATCCCCCAATAACCCACACCCTGGAGTGCCTTATTGTGATTATCCAATGGACCCATGTGTAAAAGAAATTTTAAATGTGTTTAGGTATTTTTTTTTTTTTATAAATGCCATTTCTCAACCGTGGGGTTATCACAGGATATACCATGGTCATGTGATGAGTTTTGACCTATGAGGTTACAGGATTTTCATACCCCATTGTATAATCACATTTAGTACATGGGGATGGACAGCTCAAAACAAGACAAAAAATATGCCAAGAAGATTATGGCTCAAAGGCCTGGTTGCAGTTCACGAGCACCTGCTAGTCTGTCCTACTGAATGCAACTTAGCATGCCAAAACACTATGCACTTGTGAACAGTATGAGGACAAGAAAAGCTTTAGCAGGCACTTGTGACCTACAGCCCAACATCTGAGCCATAATCTTCTTGGTTTAAGGAAACCATCCTAGGAACTGGAAGTAGCAGAACTAAGCATTGTGTCCCCCAGAAGAAGCCATATAAGAAATAGTGAAATGTGGTGGTGTTTGCAAATAAATGAAGACTGAATCTACATTTCAGTGTCCAGTATAATTTTTGCCTTGAGCAGTCCATCCCATGTACTAGTGCAAGCAGCCTTCATTAGGACCAGCTCCACATCCAGAAGCTACAGTCAATATAGTGATTGCCCAACAGGAACTTTTCCCCTAAGAATATATACCTCTCCCCATAAACACACACAACAGAAAGCCTCAGCAAAGCCAGGGATTCAGCTGTATCTGGGGCAGAGCAAGCAGCAAAGATTTCCCTGGTAGAAAGGTAAGGATAGGAGGGGGAGTTCCATGGTCAGTAAAGAAGCTCTAAAAACAAAACTTTGAGTAGTACTTCATCTTAATTTGTCAAGATGTGTAAGGGTGGGAATACAAAGGAAAAAAAAACATTTAACCAGTTTCCTTGTTCTTTCTATTTTAAGAGAGTTTAATTTTTAGGCCCTAGGGGATTTTTTAGTGAATAAAGGTGGCATCCATGTTTGCAATGATGTTGCTAGTGTGCTGTGTCCTGACTGCCAGCACTTTTTTTTACTGGTGCATAGGGTAACACACAGGTCTAGCAAATCAGGATGCAGTATTTTACCCATTCATTTTATAAATAGGTTCTCTCCACATTCTCTGATAGAAGAAGTGGCTGCTATGATCTTACCCCTCGATTTACCACCTGTGAGCTTTGGGGTGTGTACCTGCTTCCAGCTGGAGGATACCAGATCAAACATCAATTTTCAGCCTTGTCACATGAGTATATATGTGGAAGACTACATGTTCCTTCTTAGCCCCCATTTCTCAAAGGTAAACATGCTAAGGATCACCAGCCTTTCCTCGTTGTTTTTATCCCTCCCTAACTCTGATCAGTTTGGTGGCACCACACTCTACCCTTTTGACTGCCTTAGTGTCTTTTGTTTGGGTGGGGTCTGACTAGGGCCTCGTAAAGTGGCAGAATTACTTCTGCTGCTCTGCTGTTCAGCCCATTTTTGATGCACCCCAGCATACTGACAGCCCCCTTGACAGCACTGCTTATCAAACTTTAGCTCTTATCTATATTTTTATAACCCCAGGTCCTTTTCCCCTGCCACTTGGAATGAACAGTACATACAGTATGTGTTGGTACTACCTCTGTTTTTCGCAAGCCTGCTATAACATCACAGAGTAAATATGAACACAGGGTACCCTGGGTTGTAAATAATCAGAAAGAATCCCTATAAATTAGTACACGTTTGCACAGCATATCAATTCATCCCTGATTATGAAGTGTGTGCATGTGAAGGTACGGGGCAGTATAATGAAAGTAGAGTTCCTTTCAACCTTAAATTACTAAGTTACTGTGCCTAGTAAAAATGCCACCAACAGCTTAATCTGGTTCAAAGTAAGTTGGCATTTATCTGTATCCCCCTCTGAAAATAGACAGAATTTGTCTAGTGCACATACCCGGTCAACAAAAGCTAAACAAATAATAATAAAAAATAAATTTATTTAAAGTGTAAACTCCCAGCCCTGAGCCTATTTGCAGTATTTTTAAAACTTGTCTGAACATTATTGGATATATTTATGCCAACAATGCTTTGCTGGGCATTCTGTTTGTGAATGGCAGTTATATACAGTACACATAAACATCAAAATAATTTGAATCTTTTCTATACATGCGTTATAAGATGCATTTTACATAGAAACTAAGATATAACTGGGATAAAAGATGTGCATGAGGTGGAAGATGCACTTGACTTCATAATTCTGTCCCTGTATAATTATTCCAAAATAAATATGTTGTGTTTCAGGAGCCATTTTAAAGTAGAAGTATAATTTCTTAGTTGGGTTTGATTGACATGCTGTCCCTGGGATCATGTTTTAATCCCTTCTTCACTCAAGCCTTTTCATAACTCATTTCTCTCTGCTAGATGGGGACTCTGATGGTTGCCATGGCAACAACGATAGCACTAAGCCATTTCCCTCTCTGCAAGGAGACCATTATTCCGCATGCATAGGCCATTTGCAACAAAGGTCGTCACAAAGTCATCCACAACACAACACACATTTATTATACTTTTATTCATTTTCTGACAGAAAACTTATTCACAGTTCTTCATTCACATGGTTATAACACATCATAATCATTGCTACAGTTTATCACAGAACAAAGTTTTTGAGTTTATTGTCTAAAAAAAGGGAGAAATGTTTCTTCCCAAAGCAAAAACTATTATGTAGGATATTACAGGTAAATATTTGAATGGCATATGTAATTAATATCAGTAAAAACAATTCCCCTACCATTTTGAAAAAAAAGCCTTCTAATTTTTGTAGAAAGTTAATGACAACATTTTTATGGTTGTGCAAAGTGTTACATAGGAACACAGAATTTGATGGCAGATAAAGACCTCTTAGCCCACCCAATCTGCCCATTTTCCCTACATACAGTGTTACCGAAGACCCTACTTGATCTCAAGCTCTTTCTCACCCCCATTCCTTTCCACTAAGATTCCCTTATGCTTATCCCATGTGTTCTTGAATCCTACCACTGTTTTCACCCCCACCACTTCCACTGGAAGACTGTTCCAGGCATCCACCACCTTTTCTCTGAAGAAGTGCTTCTTCACATCTCTCTTGAATCTACCCGCTCAGCTTCATTGCATGTCCTCTTGTTCTTGAACATCTTTTTTTCCTGGAAAATACTCCCCTCCTGTACCTTATTTACTCCCGTGAAGTATTTAAAGGTATCTATCATATCCCCCTTCCATTGTGTACATACTGAGGTCCTTTCGTCTCTCCTCATAGGGCTTCTGATGCAGAACCTGTGACATTTTAGTTGCCATCCTCTGAACAGCCACCACTTTGTCTATGTCTTTGTGTTGATACACTTTCTGGCCTAACACATGCATAATGATCTCTATGCACAAATGGGCATAGTGTCTATGCACCACATATCTGTGGCACATAGGAAACCCTACATGTGATTCCTGCACAGGGAGGATCCAGCAGCATGCACCAGTGGTGTGACAGCCAGTTGCATGATGGATCCTCTGGCTGATCGTGCCATTGTGCACCAGGGGCAGTCCAGGGGCATGCCAGGGGGTGTATCCACTCCATGGCATGGACTTCTGGGCCAGGGAGGAAAATGGTATGCCACAGGGACCCTGCTATAGGTGTCTACAAACACACACAGTGGCTACTGCTGGGGCACAGCAGCTATAGGATCCCCCTGCACACTGCTGCCCCAGCCCACTGGGCTGCCAGGGTGGGCTGGGGGCAGCCATTCAGGCCAGTGCCTGTACTTTGTCAAACAAAGGACCCACTCCTTCTGTCACTCCCCCACTCCCACAGTGCAAGTGATTCACTCTGGGACCCGGATCAGGAATTGGCTTGGATGTCTGCCCAGGTCCACTGCTCCACACCTGTCTGCTCCCCATGAACCTGCATGTTGGGGACAAGGGCCGTGGACAGGTGTACTGCGGGTGCTTGCAGTCATGAATTTGTGCACCCTGAACCTGTTCAGGGCCATGTAGGTGCACAGGGTCGTTCAAGGCAGCTTTGAAAACTTACTTATTTGAACAGGCTTTTAATGGATAATTTATATGTTGTATTAACTGTTTTTAGTTTTATATTTATATTTATGTTGTTGATTGTTTTATTATGTACCTGTGCTTTGATTTCTGAAAAGTGCAATATAAATAAATCTTGATTGATTGATTGATTGATTGATTGATTGATTGATTGACATATGAATCACACAAACATTGCACACTTTTGTGCATGGCCCCCAAAATGTATACCCCAGTTTGATGCAGATTTCCAATATAATTCCCTTTCAAGTCTAAACTCCTTCCACCAACTGAGCTAGCTGCACTCTGTGTTTCCACATGCCCTGACAAGTTTATTTTTGGTACTCTGCACTGCATCTGTCCTGCATCCCCTTTGCAATACCTCTGACCTCTCATCTGTCTGATAATATTATGCCATGCTGCAGGGCATTTATTTCTGCTAGGTCCTACTGCAATAGAATTCTTGTGCCTGTGTTAAGCTTTTGACAACAAATACCACTCCACCAGCTTTTCTTGACCTCCTCATCTGCAGCTGATACGACGGTGACAGTCACAATATAGTTACAATATAGTTAGTATTCTGTTATGTTTAAAAAGGAATTGTTGCATATTGAAAGCACCCATTTTAGATATATATAATTCATATGGAGTACAAACCTCTATTTGTGTTTCCAACACTTTCTTTTTTCACCAGATTTTATTTTGGAAAATCAAGTCTTGTTTTTTTGGGGGGAGGGGTGGGGTTGGATGACTTCAATAAGGATGTTCATGCTAGCTGAATAAGGAGCTGCTTCATTTTCAAAAGGACAGGAACGTTGCTTGTTATAGATTTCATCTTATTTTACAGTGTCCTGCCATACGATGACAGCTGACATCAGCAAATTCAGCATTACTGAAAATTCATAACATTTCAAAGAAATCTGGATTTCAGAACATTCCATTGTTTATTACTAATGACCATTGCATGGTTCCAGGCTCTTTGACCTTTAGGCTCTGTACACACTGTGGATCTTAAAGTAGTTTACGTGCCTTACAACATTTTAAATCTCTCTAGCACTATTTACATCCAGACTACAAGCCCCTTAAAATGTTTTTACCATAAATGTTTTTAAATCCTGCTAGATATCTAGTCTTAAAACTATTTTTAAGAGCTAGCATGGTTTTATTCATATGTCTGGACAGGAGCAAAAATGTTTTAAGCTGTAATGGTAACAGTTTAACTAAAACAGTTCTAGTGCCGTGTGTACAGGCGAGCACAGTTATGAATTTTGGAATTACCATGAAATAGTTAATAAAATAGTTACAGGGGGAAAACATCAGCAGTGTGAACACACTAAACCATTATCAAAAATGTTTGTTGAATAGTGTGGATGCACTGAGATGGTTTAGCTAAACTGGTTTTAAAAACAGTTTTCAAAAATAGATCTGTAGTGTTAGAGTATCAGAGCAGGTTTTAATGTAAATGCCCTCTGTAATAACAAACTCTAGCCAGAGCTGATACAGCTGTGGTGAGCTGGCAAATGACCAAAGCTGCACACGTGTGTAGAAAATTTTGAACGACCGCGTGTAACTCAACCATTTTTTGGAGTTGTTTCACCAAATTTTCAACATGTCCTTTTTGGGACCCCACCTCATGAAAAGTGCCACTGTCATTTCATTCACTTGTTCCAAAAGGAGATTTCACAGAGCGACTGTGCCATCCTGTGCCACAGTTGCAAAAACATGTTTCGGCCAGGATGTGAAAAATGACAGCTATACTGTTAATAAGGAGGTATGCAAAAATGGCAATGTTGAAAATCTGGAGTGAAAATATTAAAAATTGGTGAAGTTAGGAGTGTGCATAGAAACTTTGCAACACATGCTCATAACGCAGTCATTTTTATGTTTGCTTGCACGCATGTGCAAGAAACATAGTGCCATCATCGGAGATTTCGGAGGTGTGTCACCTCCTCCTCCAATTCAGTCAGTGTGCTGGCAGGCACGGCCCCTGTAAGCCAATGCATTTTGGAGCTGTCTATGACAAGCTCCAAAATGCAGTGGCATACAGTTGAAAGGGGGAGCTACGCTTGAGTGAGCAGCGATAAGAAAAGGCTTCTCACGCACAGCTCCCCCCCACAGACGGCCGCAGGCATGCGCTGCCTTCACACGCACGCAAGACTGTATAGCCGACGGTGCCCAATCCCCATCGGGCTGCTGTGCTTCCCTGCCTTCCCCCAAAGGTTTAAATGCCCTGGCGCCCACCCCAGCTTGGCAACTAATCATATAGCCGACGGGGTGTCCAACTTCCGCCGGCGTGCACTGTCCTCCCCTCACAGAGCTGAGTGCCACGCTGGGAGCCCACCCATCGTGGGCAAGCAATTGTAGGGCTGACGGGGTGCCCAATCCTCGTTATTGAAGGCTCCTAACATCCTTGTGCCATGCTGGGAGCCTCACCCCAGCGTGGCAAATGGTCCCACGTCATCTTTTTTATTTTACCTGAAAATGAAAACTATCTCGCGTGCCTCCGACCCCTCCCACAACCCGCACTCCACCCACTGCACACCCAGCCTCCCCACACCCCTCACCCCATACTTACCTCAGGAGCTTGGCGATGATCTTGGTGGACCGGGAACACGTCTGCACTCTTCAAAGGCGACTCGCGAACTGAGGAAATGCCGTAAGCTGTATAATGGGATAAATAGGAGGGTTCAACTTTGTTGCATATCTCAGGCATTTTAGGATTTTGGCACAAATTTTCAACATGGGGTTTTGGACCTTCTCATGAATGATGTCACTGTCATGACGTTAGTTGGCCCAAGGTGATTTCATGCAGTGACTGTGCAGTGACTGTGAAATCACCCTTCAGGCCCAAATAATGCCATGACAGTGACATCAATCATGAGAAGGGGTCTCAAAAACCCCACATTGAAAATTTGGTGCCAAAATTCCCAAAAATGACTGTTTTACGAGAGTGCATTGCGCAGTTCCTACGCAGGCTTGAAAGTTCGCGAATTTTCAATATTTTCACTCCAGATTTTCAACATTGCCATTTTATCACACCTTCTTATGAGTAGTACAGCTGTCATTTTTCACATCTCACCCAAAATGTGTTTCCGCCCATGTAGCGTACAATGGCGCAGTCGGTGTGTGAAATCAATGTACGGGACAAATTAAGAAAATCACAGTGACACAGTTCATGATCAGGCATCTTAAAATGGCTATGTTGAAAATTTGGTGAAAAAAGTCCTAAAAATGACTGTTTTACGAGCGTGCATTGCGCAGTTCCTACGCACGCTCGTAAGGTCATGAATTTTCAATATTTTCACTCCAGATTTTCAACATTGCCATTTTATCACACCTTCTTATGGAAGTAGTAGCTGTCATTTTTCACATCTTACCCAAAACGTGTTTCCGCCCATGTAGCGCACAATGGCGCAGTTGGTGTGCGAGATCAATGTATGGGACAAATTAAGAAAATCACAGTGACACTGTTCATGAGGTGAAGTGTTAAAATGGCTATGTTGAAAATTTGGTGAAAAAATTCCAAAAAATGACTGTTTTACGTGGCGTGCGTTGTACAGTTCCTATGCACGCTCATTAGTTTGCAAATTTTCAATATTTTCACTCCAGATTTTCAACATTGCCATTGTACCACACCTTCTTATGAGTAGTACAGCTGTCATTTTTCACATCTCACCCAAAACGTGTTTCCGCCCATGTAGCGCTCAATGGCGCAGTCGGTGTGCGAAATCAATGTACAGGACAAATTAAGAAAATCACAGTGACATTGTTCATGAGCAGATGTCTTAAAATGGCTATGTTGAAAATTTGGTGAAAAAATTCCTAAAAATGACTTTTACGAGCATGCGTTGCACAGTTACTCTGCATGCTCGTAAGTTTGCAAATTTAATATTTTCACTCCAGATTTTCAACATGTCCATTTTATTAAACTTCCTTATGAACAGTACAGCTGCAATTTTTCATATGTCGCCCAAAATGTGTTTTCGCACATGTAGCGCAATATGGTGCTGTTGGTGTGCGAAAGCAATGTTTAGGACAGATTAAGAAAATCACAGTTACACTGTTCGTGAGCAGAGGTCTTAAAATAGCTATGCTGAAAATTTGGTGACAAAAGTCCATGAAATGACTGTGTTACGAGTGAGCATTGCACAGTTTCCACGCACCCTCGTTAGTTCATGACTTTGTAATATTTTCAGTCCAGATTTTCACCAGTGGCATTTTCCACACTTCCTTATGAACAGTACAGCTGCCATTTTTCACAACATGGCCGAAGTGTGTTTTCACACTTTCAGCGTAGAGATGCGTGGTCACTGTGGGAAATCATTGTTCAGCACAGATAAAGAAAATCACAGTGACACTGTTCATGATTGGAGGCACCAAAATGCCTGAGTTGACAATCTGCTGTAAGAAATCCCTAACCTAATTATATTACGGTTGTGCGTTGCACAGTTTCTATGTAGGCTCATGACTTCACCATTTTTTTAAATATTTTTACCACACATTTGCAACATAGCCATTTTTTACACCTCCCCATGAAAGAGTACAGCTGTAATTTTTTACATCCTGTTCGGAATATTTTTGCACCTGTGGTGCTAAATGCCATAGTCACTGTGCATAAGCAGCTTTCGGCTAACAAACTGATATTCCCCCTGTTCATGAGGTGGGGTCACAAAACAAACATGTTGAAAATTTGGAGTGAAAATACCAATGAATGCCTGAGGTATTAGGGTTTTCAACTATAACACCCAACCCTATAGAGAATGACAGGAATCAGGGTGTGCCTTGGGATTCTTGCCTGTGATGCTCATACCATTCCACACCCTGCAGTCACTGAGAGGCATCGAGGTATGCCTTGGACTCTTCAGCCCCAAAGTTCACCCCATTCTCCTATATCGCACCCATCTCACTGTATTTTCTAATGAAATGGGAGTGCTTGCAGAACCAAAGACCACAAGGAACATTGTGGCACTTGTCAGTGTCTGCAGGGTGGGGTGTGTGAAAGCGTGGCCGTTATGCCTGATGACCCAAACACACACCCCAATGCCTGTCACTCTCTGCAGGGTGGTGGTGGGGTTGGCTTCAGTTCAATACTTCACTGCCATTCCTATTACGCAGCTCTGTAACTTCTACACTACCACTGCCAATGCCAGCAAGCAAACATTCGGCATTGACAAATGCTTGTTTGGTATTTTTTCACCAAATTTGTAACATGGACTTTTTGGGACCCCACCTCATGAACAGTGGTACCGTTGTTCCATTAATCTGTCCTGAAAGGTGATTCCATGCAGTGACCACAAAATCACCTTTTGGGACCGAGTAATGAAATGACAGTGACAGTGTTCTTGAGGTGGGGTCCCAAGAACCCGAGGTTGAAAATTTGGGGCCAAAATTCCTTAAAATGGCTGATATATCAATATAAGTTGAAAACCCCACCTACTGCTATTATACTATGCTTACCTTTGATTCTTCAGTTTGCAGTTCAGCTTTGAAGAGTGCAGATGAGTCATGGTCCAGAGAACATGACAACACTGACCTCCGGAAGTACGTATGGGATAAGGGGGAGTGCAGGGAGGTGGGTGCTCAGTGGGATGGTTGGGATGGGGTGGGGGGACTGGGGTGGTGATGATGAGGGACTGTTTTCTTTTTTACAGGTAAAAAAAGATGTTGGGGTCAGTTTTCTTTATTTACAGTACAAAAAAACAAAACAAATTTGGGCACACTAGGGTGGGTTTCCAGTGTGCCATATGGGTTGGTGGGATTCATGATGCTGACACGGGGATTGGGCACCCTGATGTCAGTGCAGGGATGGGGAACATAGGGAGCATGAGGACAGCAGCAGTGGGAAGGAGAAAAAAAACATACATTTGGGTACACTGGGGTGGGCTCCCAGTGTGTCACATGAGTTGGGTAGGTACACGATGCTGACAAGGGAAGTGGCACCCTGATGTTGGCACGGGGATGGGGAATGGAGGGGGCCGGGAGGACAGCAGCAGTGGGAGGGAGCGGGAGGGTTTTTTTGTGCTGTTGGGGCTGGGACAGAATGGAGGGAGCAGGGAGGACAGCAGTAGTGGGAAGGAATGGGAGGAGTGCCATCTGCAAGATTGTTGTGGTGACACAACTGCACATACATGGCATTCACGCATGTATAGCTGCAGTGAATGGCATTCTGCCAGTCCCAAGATGGCAGCACCAGCAGTACCGCAGATGTGTGCAAGGTGCGCATGTGCTGGTCTCATACCGGAATGTGGAAGTAACAACCAAAATAGTGCAGCAGTTACTCCATAGCAGCCGACCATGGCAGAGTGCTTCCAGCTCTGTTGGAATTTTGGAAGGATACTTTCAAAAGTCCAATGGAAGCGTGCCAAGGTTGACCATTTTCAGGCTACAGATCGCAAAACAGCTTTAGGCTCCACCTACAGACATAAAAATGGTGCATTCTGAAGTTCGAGTTTTGGGAAAATGTTGTGTAATCAAGTTCTGTAGATGCCAACTATGCATTTGTTGGCAGGAAACAGAAAATCGGTTGAAAGTATTTCCTTGGGAAGAGAAATGACTCCTCCCAGTTTTAAAGGCATCAATCAGTTCTTGTTCAGTTGGTAGACATAGTTTTAGACTCTCTAGATCTATTTATTTTCAAGGAGTAGCGCTTCAGAATCTGGTTACAGTCTTTAAAGATAACTTTCAAGATGTGAGACCTTTTCAAAATCCAAACCCATAGAGTCCAGCTACAGATAGGATGCTGGGTGCAGAACTCAGCACTCACATGCATACCTCCTAACCCCCTATCACTAATGTGGGAGACGGTGTGGGGGGAAAAAAGACAAAATCATGGGCCACATTACATCATACAAAGGAAGGGTCAGATTTTCAAAAGGTCCAGCACACACACAGGATAGAGATCCACTCACATCTGCACCACAAAAGTTGTGCCTCTGCTGTCCGCTGCTGTTTTCAAATGCTGCAGGTGCTTTGTGACGCCTGTTCTGATTTATGTAGCTTGCTTTGAAATGATGATGCATGTGCAATTATTTTTCTGCAAGTGCTGGCATTTTCAATACTACTGCTTCCAGTGTCCAGAAACTGTTAGACATCTAATAAATGATCAGAAAGTATTAATGTATGTCTGCTCTGAAAATGGAGCTGGCAGATTCTTGTTTGCATTCATTTTTCTCCCCTTTGTCTGACCTGTCCCCATTGGTGGTTGATCCCCAGACCCTTCACCCACCATCTCTATGGCTTGCTCCTGTACCTCTATTCCTCCACAACTTACCCCTGTAGTAGGGCTGTTGGTGTTCCCCCAATCCCCTTTAGACTTCATGCTAAGTTGGAGGTGGGTGTCCAGTAGGCAGTGTTTGGCCTGCAGAGGATTGCCACATCATCCTGCTGTGGTCAGACTGTGTTTTTCAGCTTCTCTGCCCTGGTTTCCTCAGGCAATTTGTGGGCTTTGACAGCAGCTGCATGTGCATGCACAGCATGCTCCACACCATCAGAAAATATCCACACACCTATCGCGGCTCCTGCATACACCGTTACCTGTGGTTACCCAGGAGGTGGCAGTATCCCAGCAGAGCTTACTACCCTCCCTCCCTGGAGGAGAAGAGCATCCTATAGAATGCTTGATCCTCCTCCCCTCATCCAGCTTCCAACAACTCATGCTTGTTACTGAACTTGGGTCGCCGGCATCACAAACAGTAATGTTACTGTTGCATCTGGGAAGTTTTTTTATATTTTTAATGTATTATTGTTTGGTCTCCAGCAATAATATTCTGTATTAACACTGCAACAGAGGCAACACTTATAGTTGTAAAATAGATCTCACTTACATTCTTAGCATATCAGAACTGCTTCCTAAGATTTGCTGTTCTCATAAAAACATAGAAGCATATATTTTGTCTGCAGAAAAGGACCACAAGGCCCATCCAATCTTACCTAATCCAACCTACCCTATGTGGTACCAAGGGGCCCAATGCAACCCCAGCTTTTACCACTCTCATTGGGTGATTCTTCCTTATAAAGATACCCATGTGACTGACCCACATATGCTGGAGTCCCATCACTTGCTCTGCCCTTGCCACCACCTCTCTAGGCAACCTTTTCTATTTATCAAGCACCCTTTCTGTGAAGAAATGGTTCCTTGCTTCCCTCTTGAATCTTCTCCCCATTAGCTTCACTGTGTTACCTCTTGTACCCTCCATTGTGCAAAACCTAAAATGCTACCCTTGCATCTTTGTGTTTTCCCCAGGATGTATTCAGAAGTCACAATCATGTCCCATGTGGCTCTCCTACTCTCTGAGGAGTACATTTTGAGGCTCTTCAACCTCTTTTTGTAGTCAGGGCTTCCCCTGCTGTCTCTGAATAATTCTGGTTGCCCTCCTCTGCACAGCCTCAACCGTGTCAATGCTCTTTCTAAGGTGAGGGCTCCACAATTGCACACAGTACTCAAGGTGGAACTGAACCAATGACATACAGTACAGGGAGAGTATAACCTCCCTCCTTTTGCTTGCGATCCCCTTCCCTATGCAGACCATTATTCTATTTGCTCTCCTCCCTGCCCTTGAACACAGGCTCACTACTTTCAGGTTCTCTTCAATGATACTTTGGAAGCCTGGAAACAAAAACTTTCTTAACCTAGTAGAACAGATCAAGAGCAATCAGCTCAAAATAAAGATACCAAACAGCCTACCTTAGCTGCAAAACTGGCTTTATTAAGTGAATATGCGCTGAAATGCTCACCTCACAATGAAGCTAGTGCAGACCTCTGAGGAAGGCATGGTCAGTGAAATGTCAGCTGTTTGGTGCATGCATGTCACATGCATACATGCTGTCTGTTGGCCGCTGTTCATTTTTTGCCACTCTGTAAGCACCGATGAGGTGCCAGCACATTTTGTTATTTTCAAGATGAGCATCCCAGTTCTGCCTACATTTTGCACTCTGCACTAGCTTCATTGTGAGGTGAGCACTTCAGCACATTTACACTTTAATAAAGCTGGTTTTACAACGATGGTAGGCTGTTTGTTATTTTTATTTTAGCTGATTGCACTCGATCTATCCTACAGGGTTAGGAGACTTTTTGGTTCCATACTTCCAAAGCGTTCGTACTCTGTTTCCAGGCAGCATCAGGCCTGTGTCAACAGTGAGGTGAGAGCCCCTCCTTTGTTTTCCTTTTTGTTTATCTGCAATGATAACCTCTAGAACCCTTTCCTCAAAAGTACATGCCATGACCTCCCCTCCCATCCTGTACTCAGCTCTGGGGCTTTTGTGTATAACGAGTATGACTTAGCACTTTTGGGCATTAAATCCTAGCTGCCCAATTCTGGGCCACTCTTCTAGCCTTTCCAGGTCTCTCCTGATGGCCACCATGCACTCCATCATGTCCACTGTATTGCAGATAGTGGTGTCATCTGTAAATAGACAGACTTTCCTTCTAACCCCACCCTTATGTCCCCTATGAATATATTGAAGAGTACGGAGCCCATTATTGACTCCTGGGGTACTCCACTCATGAACCTCCATCTCCCCTGAGAATTACCCACTTGGTACAGTGAAAGTCACTTACAGCAGACTTCTGTGTATGATGCAGTTTTGTCCAGCGCGTCCAGCATCCAGATTATGTGGAGTGGGCATGGTTAAAAAAAGTCAACTGCAAAGCACTGACAGCACTGAGAATATGCTGACAGTGTAATTTAATATAATAACATTCTAACTGTTGGTTTTTGAGATGGGGTACAGTACTGGTAAGCTTTTTATGTTGGTACAGCACTGTATTGTATTTCTTTTTGCCAGACTTTGCAGAGTTAAATGTTCAGAGCTAATGTGTTATTTTACTTTCACTTGTCGTGGTTGGGAGGGGGGTAGGTGTTTTAATTTTTACTTTTCTGTTTGTGTTCATAGGTGGGAGGAAGGGTAGGTGCTCAATACATTCATTGCTTGGTGCTTTTGTGTTTGACAGGGATTGTGTCTAGTGTCTTGATTCGGGCATGAGGTGCTTCGGTATGGTACTGTAACTGTGACCGTTAGAAACACACAGACATGGACTTCATCTGTTTTTTCAATATTCTGACTCATTTTTTAAAAACATTGTAACTTTAGCTTGCTTGGATGCTGGAGCAGTATATTTTCTGAAGCTTCTCTCAATGTTTTCCATGAGCTACCAGTCAAGAGGTATGTCGGCATGTTGCTCCATAACTTTTCTTAGTGTCAGAAGCACATTTCCAATGTCAGCACAAGAGAGTGGTGATTTGTCCACTTGTGGCTCTTCAGGTTCTGTCCCCTCATTGTCTTCTGTGTTTTTGTTGGGCAGTGTCAGAAGCACATTTCTAATGTCAGCACAAGAGATTGGTGTTTTGTCTGCTCTGGTTCTTCAAGTTCTGTCCCCTCATTGTCTTCTGTGTTTTTGTTGGGCAATGGCATTACCACTTCAGGAACTAATGCAATGTCATTGTTCTAGGATAGGATCGGTGTCGACAATATGACACAAGGTTTCAGATTCTGGCTTGGTGAGTCCATCAAGGGGTGTGATTACCTCTATTTCTTCTGGGTGCCGTGAACTGGCTAAGTTTGCCACCACAGTATGAGAAAGTCCAGCCACATGAAAACAGTTGCTGATGGTTTTCTCTGTCAGATTCTCTCACACAGTCTTCAGTAGATGAAATACATCAAGGAGTATTATTCATTTAACACATTCTGTTGCTGTCAGCTCTGTACCCACATCCAACTCTGTCAGCACTCTTTCTCATCTCTTTGCCATGTCTCTTTAGTGAGTAAATCACCCCTTGGTCAAGAGGCTGAATGATGGACGTGGTGTTCAGTGGTGGAAAAATCAGCTGTATGTCCACAGTCCCTGAATGCCTGGATGACTGGTGCAATTGTCAAGCAGCAAAGCAATCTTCCTGCCACAAAGACACATATCCCACAGCCTGATCCACTCTAAATATTTCACTGGTCATCCATGGATTTCAGTTTCTGCAGTACAACACAGGCAAATGGGAAACACCATAGAAGCAATGAGGTTGGGCTGATTTTCCAACAACCAGAAGTTGTTGTTTTTTGGTTATACTCATTTTGCAACAAACCATGACTGAAATGCACTCCTTCGCCATCTTTTGTGATTGGGAAAGTTCAGATCTAAAGATTGTCTTGCCATAGCCAAGGCAGTGGAAAAATAAACTAGTTTCATTGGTGTTAAACACATTGTTGGGACTGTACCCAGAAAGAATGTCTGGAAGCACATCACGAATCCAACTGCCAGCAACTGGCCCATATGAGTTTAGTTTCTCCCCATTATAATCACACCTGTAACAGATATTGTTCCATGCTTTCCAACATTGGAGCCATCCCTCAGCTAGATTAAAATTAATTTTCCCCATCCTGTCTGTAAGCTGTTTAGCTTTCTGCAGGACAAGTGGCCCACTGACTAGTGCCTCCCTCTGCCTCACACTAGAAGACCACACCAACAAGGCTTCCTCCACCTCACTGTCCTTTCCCTTCCTTTTTCTTTTACCATTCAGGTTTTGATTAGGGGGCCATTCTGTTAAATGCTGTCCTTACCCTGAATCAGGTCCGAAACCATTGACTTTGGCAATGAAAAGCTTACTGCTAAATCATGGACACTTAGCTTGGAGAGGTTTTCCATCTCTTTCAAAATCTCTAGTTTTGTACTTGAGAGATAGCCAAACATTTAAAAGGTGAAACACAGACAGGAAAAAAAGCTATCATGCTCGTGTGTTTTGCTAAGCTACTTAAGATCAGCTCAAGTTAGCACCTCAGTAACACCTAGCAGCACAGGCAATAACAAAAACAATTATTTAGTGCTGGTCAGAAGCAATCAGTAACTGAGTGAAAATGAACTGAAGGATGCCTGACAGCTGTCCGCTATATGTCGTCCATCATGTCTACTCTGTAAAGTAGCTTTAACATTGTGCCCCACTGAATATGGTTTTGGCATAGTGCTTTTGTCTGATATAACCAGCTGTCTGCTGTAGGCAGGTCTGGTATAAGTAGCGTCCACTGTACCACCCTCTGAGTTTTGTTTCTTAACTAATTTCCCACCCATTGGGTTGTTTTGCTCCCCAGTTCTTGGCCTCTTAACTTCTGTAGTAATCTCTTAAGTGGCACTGAGTCCACGGCCTTACTCAG
This sequence comes from Neoceratodus forsteri, assembly GCA_016271365.2. Lineage (NCBI taxonomy): Eukaryota > Metazoa > Chordata > Ceratodontiformes > Ceratodontidae > Neoceratodus > Neoceratodus forsteri. The sequence goes on from CM028131.1 coordinate 841,441,016, forward strand.
TCCAAGTCGTCTACATTGACAACTTTCTCCCTGTCTGCCTGCATTATCACCCAGTCAAAATATTCTGTCAGATTCATCTGGCATGACTTCCCTAGAGAAACCATGTTGCTTAATATTCTGCAATACATTAGATTCCAGAAATGTTACTAATCTCTGTTTCAATAGGGTCTTCATTAGTTTCCCCCATCACAGAGGTACCTGGCCTGTAACTGCCTGCCTCTTCACTGCTGTCATTCTTGTGTAGAAGACAACATCTTTTCTTCTTTTGTCCCTGGGAACCATTCCTGATTCCAGAGAGCTATTGAACAAGTCCATCAGCAGGGCAACAAGGACCTCACCTGGTTCCTTTAGCACCACCAGGTGCGATATCAAACCCTAGCCCCTTAACCCATTCAAAACCCTCTTTTTTGAAAATCATGTGTCCCTCTCCCTACCAGCCTCCCCCTTACCCTTGAATGCTCCCTCTGATAATGCCCCCTCCACTGTGCATACTAATCAAAAGTACTTGTTCAGTATTCCTGCCTTTTTCCCTTTCTCGCTGTACCATTTCTGACCCACTCCTTAGTCTAACCACCCCTTTTTGTCTTTGCTTTCTCACTGATGTATCTAAAGAATATCTTGTCCCCCATTACTTACCCCCTTTGCAATTCATTTTCCCATCTGTGCTTTTGTCTCCTCATTTTTTTGTCTGCCTCCATCAGTTTCTGAAGGTAAACCATGCGTCTTCATCACTCTGAATTGCCTTATACTTTTTGAAGGCACCACTTTTTTTCATTCACTGCAACTCCCCCTTCCTTGAAAACCATAGTAGTTCCCTACTCTGAATACTCTTGCTAACCTCTCTGATGCACAGACTAGACGCCTGCACTTCCCTTCTTTGATGGTGCCCCACTTCTGTTTCATTCCCCTTCATTGGCTCCCTGCCTAGTTTGTCCTTGAGCAGCTCCATTGTGGCCTGGAAGGCTACACCTCTGAAGTCCCCCAACTTGTCCTTGTGTAGTCCTTTTCTGCTTTAGTTCTGATCTGGTTCCATGCTCTTCAATGGTCACTGTTTCCCAGAGATTCCATTATGGAGACCTTCCCAGTGCTGTTCCAGTTAGTCAGTACCAGGTCCAGCACTGCAACCTCTCTAGTGGGTTTCCTTACTAGCTGACTCAAGAAGGTTCCATGAAAATGATCCAGTATGGCCTGAGAATGAGGCCCTTATAATGCATGTGAGACTACTCTTACAATGATAAGAGTGGTGTCTGCAGCATTGCTAACAATGATAAGAATGGTGTCTGCAGTATTACTAACATACACGGAACATTTGTTAAGAAAAATATGAGGGACAGCAGATCGGTATGTCCATGTTCTGTATACAGCATGTTTCAGTATATTACAGAGAATCCCATTGTTTGAATTCCATTGTTTTATATCCAAATTGCAGGAAAATAGGGAAAAACAACTTTAGAGTCATGATATTATACTTTTGGTAATGTGATGTTATACATCCTTGCTTAAGAGTTCATAATGACAATTAGATGTTTTTGGTGCAGGGTTAGCCACAGCTAAATGATTTAAATCACAAATTCCAGTGAGAAAGAAAGAATGTGACCTACTGGGAATTGAACCCAGGCCCCAAAAAAGCATCCCAGTGTTCTAACCATTGAGCTATGACATAGGTATCCCAGGTGCTTGTGTTCAGTTCCCAGTAGGTCACATTATTTCCTTCTCACTACAGTTTATGAGTTCATGGTAAGTCATTAGAAGCTCAATGCACTGTTTTATTTGTTTCCATTTCTTCAGCAGTGCACATAGTGTAGTGGGGATCAAAATGCTACTGAAAATATAGTGTCTGATACCCATGAGATGGGTTAAATTTTCAAAAATGTGAAGGGTCTCTTCTAGGTTCACCACCCCTTTGCTGATTTAATTACAGTATGCTGACCCACCAAAACAGATCTTTAAACTAATTTTTGCTAGTGTTTTTATTGGTGTGAAATGTTCATATTATTTCCACAGAATACCAGCTGGTAAACTATTGCTCTAATTACATGATATTAGGTCATCCCTCCCATCAGTAGCACTGAGAAAAAAGATCTCACAACTCAGATCTACATCCCTGCCTTACAAATAGACACCTCGTACACTGCGTTAAATTCACCGCTAAACACTGGTGGGTGAACTCCCCTCCTACCTCTCACCCTCATTTATAATACCCCTTCCTCCTTCCCACTCCCTCAGATCTATTGACACTCACACACTAACTGTCCTGCACTGCTCCACCCTCTCTGGCCAGTCTGGATACTCTTACAGTTCCCCTAAAATATGTAAATCTCCACCTCCCCAAATCTGACACTCCTCTTCCCTCTATTCTATCAACACTGCCGTCTCCAACTATCTTGCACCTAACTGTTCTTGTTATGATCCACCTTAATTTCCTTCATCTTTCTCCTTAAAGTTTGTCCCCTTCAGAATTTACCCATTGCCTCTATCGATTCTACTGCCTCTACTGATCCTAGCCCTTCCTAGGTGCTAGTTCTCATACCTTTCTCCCTTCCCCTACCCCCCTTTCCCTAGCCTTCACATTCCCCTTGCAGGGTTCTCAGCATCCAGAAGGGGTCCTTAGTGCCTAGGCTTGCCACCTTTTCCTCCCCATCAACCTATCCTTGGCCTTCCAGGTCCCCTTGCATTCTGGAGGGTTCCTTGTCTCAGGCTTCATCCCCTCCCAGGTGTTATTTCTCATTCCCTCCTTCTCACTATCCCTCTATAATTACAATGCCTAACCGCAGGAGGGTTTACAATCACCTGAACTTCCCTGCCCCTTGCAGGGTTCATCACATCTTGAAGAGTTCTTTTTTGGGGTCAGGCCTTATTTCCCCTCCTAGGTTAATCACACTTACCCCCTCTCTCTCTCTCCGCCTCTCTAATCTATACTCCAGTCCCCTGTCCCCTTGCAGGGTTCCCCATATCCTGAAGAGGTCTCTCCAGGACATGACTCTACACTATTTGTCATCTCATCCTCTCTCTCCTTCACCCCTTATTTCATGATAGCACTTGTTCACTTATTAGCATTGCACTTATTAATTGTTCTCACAAATTACAAATGTATGCAACACTGTTTGTAACAACTGCCTTAATTAAGTGTATGCTGTGTTAATCTTTGTATCTTGAATGTAAAATGTCTCATCCCTATTGTACCCCTTTCCCCCAGGTCGCACCGGGAGATGAGCAACCTGTTACTCAGTGTGCCTTCCTGGTAAAACATTTCAATAAATAAAAAACAGTCTAAAGTCCACAGTGCTTCCGGGCTGTAAAACTCCATCACTCCAAACAGGGATGTAGCCAGACATTTCAGTTATGTCCAAACTCTCTGACTGCTGCCTTCCACCACACCCCACCCCACCCTATTATGTGTGGACATGCATTATTGTGGAGGGATTTAAATAAAACTCAGACTGTTGTCAGATGTTCCATTTAATCTCTGAACTGGTTGTACACATATCCATGTCCCACATTGCAGAGGTTTAAACAGATACCAACACTACTCAGTGGCCTACAATACATTGGATATGCCAGGTTAGAATGATAATCTTTTGAAAAGGCATATGGTTTGAGACAGGCACTTTAAAAAAAAAATGTACACAAATGTGTACAGGGAGCATTCCTGCCTACACCATTGACTCCAACTGTAGTAACTCACACACTCACTTTAATAATGTTCCAGCATTTCATTCCATATGGTGCCGCCATAGCATCACTACAAAGTGTATAGGCAGTGCATTTAGGTGATGGTAATGTGGTCTAGCGGTTAAAGCATAAACATGAGAACATGAAACCCAGGCTGAAATCCTGCCAGAGTCCCTCATTTACTGTGTCTCCTTGAGCAAGCCACTTAAAGCAGTAGTATTTCTTAGTTGGCAGAACATATCATCAGTTACAGCTTGTTAGCAATAATGCAGTTTAGACATGCTTTTGTCATGAGTGTATTTTTAATTTTTAAAACATCTTTTATTATTTGTTTTGTAATCCATGACTCAAGTCAAGAAATATGTGGCACCCACTAGCAGTTTTTTAAACTCTGTTCTGTTAAAGTTACTTTTTGACTATGCAAACTGTCTGTGTGGATGGACTAAGATGGCGCTCCCACACATTACTGATGACAAACAGCACTATATCACACCAAGATGTTTAATTTTTTTTGGTGGGCATGGCAAAAGCAGAAACTTTTTTATTGCAAAATACTTACCCAGGATAGCCATCTGGGATGCAGTATCTCATTTCCAGTGGGACCCTGCTTCTACCCATTTCCGCAGCTGGGCGTACTGGAAAACTGAGAGGTTTAGTGACGTGCCCAAGGTCACATAGTGAGTTGCTGGGTTTGAACTTGTGGTTTTCCTCTTACAAGTTGGTGCTCCAACTGCTAGACCAAACTGCCTCCAAAAACTTTAACAAACTTCAAATCCACACATCTCAGTTTTGGAATGAAATAAAAGAAAAAGAAAACTTGGTATATTAATGTTTTGACATAACTACATTATCACTAAAACATGATAATGTATGTTGTCCAATACTACTGGTCCTTTAATGTTCCTGTTTCAGCCTTCCCAGATGTTCAATTGGCAATGGAAATGGGGACACCACTGTTAAATATATATTTGAATTACAGTTGGGCCATTCTGGGTTAATATAAACTTTTAAAACCAAGGTGTTACAAAGGCTTTGGTAAATTAGCCTTTGCCTACTCAGAAGATTGGAACAAACTCCCTCAGTAAATCAAGCAGGCCCCAAGGCTTGCAAACATTTAAGCACCAAATTTACATCAAAGAGAGCCTGCCACTGTGTTTAACCTATAGTGAACCTTGCTCCTACAGTATGTATTTGTCTTCATTTAGGTGTGTTGTTTGTGTTTATTTTGTATGCATGGAGCTGAACCCAGCCTCTGTACATACCTGCAGTAAAACTAAAGACATATTTTTTTCAAGGGACAATGTCAACCCACTTAGGCCTCAATGTATCCCAGGTTTAAAAAAAAAAAACATTTTATGATTCCTTACATTCTTTAGAGATTAGTTATGTAGCTGCTCAGTTTAATTCTGATTCATTTTTCTTTTCAAAAGTGAAAAACAGACTGCCCATCATACTGTTGTTATCAGACAACAAAGTGTTTGTTTAAGTCCTTGCTCAATTTTCACTGCATAGTTCCTGGACTTAGAAACACCCCCAACTCAGACTAGACACTCGAGATGCAGTGGGAGGAGAGGTGACATTGCATCAGGAGTGGCTGCACCTTTTGGGGGTGTCCCTAATATTCAAGAAAGCATGCATTTCAGTTCTACTAAGAAAGAAAGAAAGCAGATAAAACAACCAGCAACATCAATGAATTTTAGAAAAGGTAAGCAATCATAAAATGTAAAGTTTCAACTATAAATAATGCAAAGAGGATTGACAGTGTCCCTTTAATGGGAAAACCACTAGTATTTTTTTTTTACTACAGTTGAATATTGTTGTGTGTTCTGTTACAAAAGGTGGGTAAAATCAAAATGATTTAAAAATGTTTAAAACCATTTTATGTTTTTGTATATTGAGATATAGAAATGGTAGTAACATGATACATCAGTGCATCAACTTAGCTAAAATTCTTAGCCTTACTGGTTCAAAAAGTTAGTCCAATTGAAATAAATGATCTTTCCAACCGTTTCACTTTGAAACCATTAGGGCTAGAAACTTACTTTTATTTTTAAAATGCAAACTTGGGAGTCAGATCAACATGAATAGATTATTACAATACAGCTTTCATGTGTCAGTACTTGTGTCTACTCATACTGATATAATATGTTGGCAAGAACAAAATGATTTTAACATTTCGTTAAACCAGGTTATGTTTTTTATAAACAAATATATGTAAGTTGCAGCTGCATGATATATCAGCTTAGCTGACTCCAAGCTTTCATTAAAAAAACTTAAGTTTCTAGCCCCAAATAGCTCCAAAGGTATCCCAGTTTAAATAAATTATCTTTCAGAATGTCTAAGTTGTGAACCTTAGAGCTGGAATGTTTCTTTTTTTTTTTTTTGTTAATGAAAGCTATGAATAAGGTTAAGATCCTGGCCTACTGACACAGTTTTTATGCGTTGATACTATTTGTATATGGTGATACCATTTTAAAGGTACTGCTTGAATGCTTGAATATGTACCATATGTTGTGACACAGGCAACACAAAATGTAAAACATTACATAGATACTATTTTTGTATCAACAGATTTATCAATACTAATTTTTGAATTGATACATAAGATCCCATTATGTGTTTTTTTTATTTTTTTTAAAAAACATTTTTTAGAAACACTGCTTGAAATTCTTAGTGAATTTTGGCACTACCTTTGCAAATTTTACAGGGAACTGTGATGGTTTTAAACTTCTAACAGATGAAGAATTCTGAACTTCGGGTGGCTGTGCAAAGTGGCATCTAATAGGTCGGTGGAGAAACATGCAGAACTATAGTTTAACATATATATGGCCACAACAAGAAAAAACACATGCGTTTCTTACAGCTCTGCCAGTTATTGCCTCTCTGCATTCAAGGACTGGATTACACTCGGGTATAAAAACTCTGATATCGACTGGGGGCATTAATGCACAACAATGTTATATGTGTACCAGGGAAGGAAGGGACACTGTAGCCCTAATAGAAGTTTAAACAGCCAAGAAAGTCACCAGTAGGGTTCTCAATGCTGATACCACAAGTTTGGGGTGGGGTGGGGCTAAATTATAAATTCAGATTAGCATTATCATGAACACATGTTTACATTGTTTTCAGAAGGATCCTGTACCACTTGAAGTGGCTGACTTTATTCCCATACAGCCTACAGTAGACTGTTATTTTATTCTACCCCGTTTTCACATTTAATGTCTCGTCTGAATGGAAAAGGAAATATTTTAGGCCGAGAACAAATACCTTATCGGTTGCCTCCACAGTAAACCTGTAGCCTTATAATAGGTTCTTGACAAGCAGACATTTGTTGTTCCTTTGATGAATGATCTTTATTTAAAACAAAACACTCCCACATATACTATGCTTACTGTATAATAACAAAAATCATGCATTGGTGTTTTGTTGTCTGCTTTAAAATACATGCTTGATGCACAAAACGGACAAAAAAGCTTATTATTACAAGTTTAATCAATAAATAAATTCATACACAGTCCACCAAGTAAGAAAACGGGGCACACTGTTTGCCTTCAGAAGCCCTTTACTTAAGTTGGATTTCCATGTGCAAAAAGGCTCTACAATTAAAATATTAGAGAACAGAAGAGAAAAGCAATTGGAACTTCATATAAACTAGTTTATAAAAATACGTGAGGGCATATGTATGCCAATACGTATTACTGGCTCAGTGTTAGGATTGTCACTGAGTTCGTCGACTTGACTAGTCTGTACAGTAAGTATATGAATTTGCTTATCATCATCGAAGCTTCAAGTTCTGAACCTAAACAGATGTCTGAATCTGCAAACGTGTAAAAGTGCAATTACACAGTCAAGCCTTACTGTTTCATCTTTGCATCACGTGAAAAGTGTTATGTAGCCTGCATCTTCTGCGCAATCTACCGACTTTACAAAAAGGCACTGGGCAGTGGTGCCCTCTAGTTCTCGTGCTCTCAAGTTCTGGCAGTAATGAGTGCCCCCCAACACATACAAACCCTCATGTATTGGCCTCAGAAATACTTCACCTATATCTTTGAACTGCCTTTCGCCATCCCAGTAGGAAAGGTAAGCCTAAACAAGTAAGCAGGTCTTTGCTGAACTAATGGTATTTTAACATATTCATTATATGTAATGTTTGTATTATTTTGCCATAGTGAAAGTCGATGCAATGAATAATTTGATTGGTTGATACTAAATTTAAAGACTTCAGACTATTGCATTCGCAGCAGTGTGTAACTTCCGGCTTTATTTTTATTATTTGCTGTTGCCTTTCAGCTACTAAATGTTTCAGATAACACAGTACCTATTTCACTATGTATTTCAAAAGGCATTTGACTGCTTCAGCGGGCCTCACAATCCCTGTGTGAGGTCAAAATCTGTTGTTGTGGTAAGCAGCATTAAGTGATAAACAAAAGCTCTGTGAGATCAGCTGTGAAATCAAATGCTTTATTATATACATATTTGTTAGACTGATGGCCAAGAAGTGCTATACACTTTGGAAACGAAACTGATTTTTTTAAATATATGCCATAACACGCTACAATAACTGAAACATTAAGTTTAGGAAGCTACATAATGATGAGCAGAGTTGCTGTTTAAGCAGCGTCAGCTACTGCATATTGATCACAAAATGTATAGTTGCTCAAAATATTGAATCTGTGTAGTCAGGAATGAGTATTTCTTCTGTGATCTGCATACTGTGGTCCAATGCGAAAGAGCCTGTAACACTTGGGCAAAGAGGAATCTGAAATATATCTGAAATTCCTTGCACTAATTGATGGGCCTTCCATATATCACGCTAGATAAAGGGCTCTTGTGCAGTAAATGGTGATGTTTAGAACAACCTGATAGTGTTTGGTTAACAAGAAGATAACGGAGGAGCAAGATACGTTTGTTTAGCAGCCCACAGATAAACTGAATAGCTGCTTTGTTAAGTTTTCTTGAGTGATGGCAGGTACTAACAGGATTAGATAATCCGGGAGCACATACAGTAACAACAAAAAGCACAATTTATAACTCATCGAGTCGATCACGTCTCCCCTTCCCTGTCTAAGTAAGCTTCTGTTTTCTTTATTGTACAGTAACTGTGAACGCGGATAATACAAAGCAGTATTTTTCAACAGGGACAAATTAAAAAAAACGGGGTATATGCGAAATCGGCCTGCCTTATCATTAAGAAGCATCTAATGACTTGCTGTGTGAACATTTCTTTTACCCCTGATAATTGTTACTTATTTACAGGCAGTTTTAAGAAATTCTGTATGTGTGGTGCAAAATAAAACTGCACGTTTATGAGGAACTTGGTTCAGTGAATGCACCAAAAAGCTATGGCACATTTCTAATGTGTTATGCATTTAAAAACAACATGAATTTATATATTACTTTAAAATCTTTAACCCTATAGCCCAACTGACACGCAGCATCTCGTTTTGAGCAGGATCCTGCTTTTCACCTATCATTACACCTGGTAGACTGAAGCAGGGTTAAAGTGATTTGGTAGCTATCAACAGCAAATAAGTGGCTTAGGTGGGGTTTGAACATGAGTCTCTGGGTTCCTTTCCCAACACGTTATATCACTTTAAGGTAGGTTTTCTACATTGAAAATGTCAATGTTTGCAACAGGACAAGGCTTATTACAGCAAATCTAGTCTGCGACAATTAATTAACTATCGAGAGGTACCCCTGTGCATACCTCAACTTCTTGCCTCATAAATCAGGTACAAGCTTAAAAAATCAGGAGCAAAGATCCCAAATCAGGGACACGTTTTAAAAATTAGAAATATTCACCCAGCTAGCTAATAGAATAAGAGAATTAGTGTAAGATGCATTTTCTGAAGATGTCTGTAACTGTAATATTTGACAACATTGTGCTTACAATTCCAACTGTTCAGTCACAAAACGCAAATTTTACATGGGGCAGAGGAAAATTATGAGGCAAAATCAGGGACGTCCATGAAAATCAGGGACAATTGAGATGCATGTTCCTCTGCAGTGTTGCTTGCCTTATTCAGCATGGAGAGTCTGAAACTGCAAAGCAATTATTCATGGCAGACCAGCAGGTGGCGCAGTTTAAAGAAAGCGGAACATTCACTCAGTATGACAGTAAATAATAGGATATTTATTTATTTAGTTTTTACTTAGCAGGTAGGTGGACAAGACAAAACATCTGCTTATTTTCAGACAGGACTGGGGAGATTACAACATAGGAGGTCAACACAACAGTATACAAATAACAAGAAAACAGGGTGCAATACATATAGCCAGTCAGTAGTAGTATGGGGAATAGAGCAGGGGAAATAATACACATGATACAGTATGTGAAGGTCATTATGTAAAATAAAGTACTGTATACATACAATCAAGATACAGGGATAGGTAACATTCATTGGTATGGTATTTGCTGGCAATATTATTATTACATCAGGATAATAGCCTCTGAATAAAAACGTGCCATTCACAGTTACCATGTCTAGCACATCATAAATGTTGTGCAGCATCTTGGCCAACTCTGCAGAATCACTGCTTAACACAAGATTTACTTTTCTGTGACCAAAGGAACAGAGATCAAGCTCAAGAACAAAATATGCATGCCAACAGTATGGTTTCTAGGAGTTCTACCTTCCATGATCATAAATGTCATTACTGACCATGCCATCAAGATGAAACCTGAAGACCAAAAGGCATGGGGCTGAAGCCTTAGTTAGACAGTAACAGAATGTGAACTTGATTTTATCAACTTATTATCCCTAATAACACCGTCAAGCTCCACACTCTCCCAGTGCTGGGAGATTGTGCTCCAACCCCAGGCAGTAGTATAGTGAATCATGAGAGCACCAGTTGTGAAACAGAAGATCCTAGGTTCAATACCCTATAGCCACAAATTCAGTGGATGGTCAAGCTCTCTGTATCAGTCTCTATGGTGTAAAATGTAGTAGAAGCAGAATTCTCTTTTAAGCAAGATGTTACGTCTCAGGCAGCCTATCCTGGAAACACTTTCTTTTAACAAAAGTGAGATTAGGATGGTGACTTTCAAGGTAGTGAACAAAGACAGGAATAACATAGAATTCACTTGTAATTGTTAATATTGTTATAACTTGAATAAATAAAGTCATGGGATTGACTATATGAAATTGCATGATTTTGCTCTACAATGTGTATTACTTTACAGTTAAGAAGTCAGTGGTGATTATAAGGATTAGTATATGAGTACTTGAATAAATGAGACAATCAGATTGGCTATCTGAAGCTGCACAGTATGGCACTACAGCATGTATTACCTCACAGATAAGATCAACGTTTTTTGTCAGATGGAATACATCACTAGATAGAAAGATAGACAGACAGACGCAGGCACACAGACACACACACGTGTGTATGTGTGTGTATATATATATATATATATATATATATATATATATATAAATGGGTAGGAAAAATCATCTCTGCTGGTTGGTTGAAACACATCACATGACCATGCGTATATCAGAGCATGAATGCACACCTACACTTTCACCCCCCTCCAAAACAATTTTTCCATTTTATAAGATAGATAACCCACTCTAGGGTGTGCGACCGCACTCTGATATATGCATACCTTGACTGGCTGGCACACTCGGCCATATATCAGAGCGCAGTCACACATCTTAGAGTGGGTTATCATTACATATATATATATATATAGATATATAGATATATATATATAGATAGATATATATGTGTATATATATATATATGTATTTGTGTATATATATATATATATATATGTATTTGTATATATATATATATATATATATATATATATATATATATATAAGAAATACAAAATCACACATGCCCCCACATTATTTTATTTAGTTTTTGTTGACCGGGTAAGTGCACTAGACAAATCCTGCCTACTTTCAGGCACGACCCGGGGGAGGGGGATACAGATGAATGCCAACTGACCCTGAACCAGATTACGCTGTTGGTGGTATTTTTTAGTGAATGATGGAAATTTGGCCAGGACACCGAGGACATTCCCCTACCCTTTTTGATAAGTGCCATGGGCTCTTTAACATCCACCTGAACTACCACCAATCCAGGCAGATGGGACCTCGGTTTAACGTCTCATCAGAAAGACGGCACCTCAGAAGTGCAGCACCCTCTCATATATATATATATATATATATATATAATGTTGTGCTCTTGTCCCCATAGAAAAAGCCATCATATATTCCCCCATATATGATGGTAGCCAATTAGAAACATAGAGAGCATCTGCCCTATTTTCCCTGCCTAACAATACACCCTGGACCCTACTTGGTCACAGGAGTCCCTCCCTCCTCCCTTACCACTACTTGTACCCATGTGCCTATACCATGCCTGTTTGAAGCTCCCTACTGTCTTCACTGCACCACCTCTTCTGACAGGCTGTTCCAGGCTTTTACCACCCTTTCTGTGAAGAAATATTTCCTTAATCACTCTTAAACGTCTCCCCCTCAGGCTTCATAGATTAATACAGCATTCTTGTCCTGCTCCCTATTTAAAAGAGGCTCCTGTCCTGCACTTTTTTCACCCCCGTGAGGTACTTGTAGATCTCAATCATGCTCCCTCTCACTTTCCTCTCATCCAGAGAGTATATGTTGAGATCCCACAGTCTCTCCTTGTATGGCTTCTCATGAAACCCCTGCACCATTTTAGTAGCCCTTCCCTGGACCACCTACTCCCTGTTGATGTTCTTACAGAGGTGTGGCCATCAAAACTAGATGCAATACTCCAGGTGGTAGTCTCACCAGTGAGCAATAGAGGCAACACCATCTCCCTTCTCCTGCTAGAGATCATCTTTCCCTATGCACCCCAGCATCTGACTCACCTTGCCTACTGCCCTGTTGCTCTGCCTTGCCACCTTGAGATCATCAGATATGATCACCCCAAGGTCCCTCTCTTGCTTGGCAACTGTAAATAACTCCCCCCATCTTATACACAGCCCATGGGTTACCCCTCCCCGGTGCATGACTGCACATATTGGCATCAAAACCCAGCTTCCACTCCCTACACTCCTCTAGGCTCCAAATAGTGTATCATGATGCCAATTAGCTAATTACACTGTATTAATGTGTTATTAACACCTTAATAACACATCTCTACCCAACACACTATAGACAACCTAATAACATATGTAACAATCCCCTTAACAACCCAAACAACAAGCCCCTTAATATCAAAGGTAGCAAGCCCCTTAACAACACATGTATCAGCCACCCTACCCCCCCCAACACTATGGTAAAACATAGGACACCACAAAAAGGGGCCAGACTAATGCATTATATAAAATAAAAGATGGCAAAGTCCAGCGCACTCATGAAATAATACCATCTTGTGGTTAAACAAGCTCACAAATGCTTTCACAAAAAAAACACCTCATGTACTGACTTTTACATCCCACTATAGCTCTCCTTACACTGCCATTTCATATCTGACACAAATGTCTACCACCCTTAATTTGTCCTTTCTTATCTACTCTGTACCTCATGTTCATTTATTTATTTATTTATTTATTTATTTCATTTTGTTAACTGAGTGAACCCACTGGGCCCAGAGGTCCCATTTTTCAGGGGCGACCCGTAATTAGTTACATAAAGACTTAATGAATATTTAACATTACAGAATAACAAGGTAATTGCAGGAACAAAGATTTTCAAAGTGCATTACATTTCAGAGGTGTATTCCATTTCAGGAGTAGGCAAGACATCTTATTAACAGATTAGACTAGACATGAGGTGACTTCAGACAAGCTACTGCACCCCTGAGAGCTTTCCCCACCAATTTCACCCCAGGTACTGCCCCACTGGGCCTTCTTCGGCTAAGCAACTGGCTGGAGGAAGCCGCCATATGCTTTCCAAGCTTTTGCACCCCAGAGAGCTTTCCCCACCGATTTCAACCCAGGTACTGCCCCACCAGGCCATCCTCAGCTAAGCGACCAGCTGGAGGAAGCCGCCATCTGCTTTTCAAGCTAATGAACCCTGGAGAGCTTTCCCCACAGATTTCACCCCAGGTACTGCATTTTTGCTTGGATCCGAATCCAGGGAAGTGATTAACTGCCAAAGGAAGAAGCCAATTGGCTACTCAAGGAGCAGCAAAGCTCCATTTGGCTGGCTGATCTGTTCTGCTTCTAGTTAGGCTGAAAAGCAATGGATACCTCAGCTCAGATTTTTTGCTTGGACATTTGAGGGCCAATTGGGTTACTGCTATCTGTGTGTGCTGACGGAAGGGCACTGTGTAAACTGTATATGGTTGTTTAACAGCATTTTACTATTTTTAAATGTAAGCCCTGTACTGTTAAATAGCAATTTTACAGCTTTTAAATCCAAACCTTGTACTGTTTAAGAACAATTTTACAACTCGATTTGAATTCTAAGCCCTGCACTAGTTAAGAGCAATTTTACAACTTGCTTTTAAATCTAAGCCATGCACTATTGCCACCTAAGTTAAATCTTGTCATTCAAGCCTGATTCTTTTAAAGTTTATTTAAGCCCTGTACGATGCACCTATTGGGGTTCCAAACAGACCCCAGGCTTCTTGGCTGTTTCTGTTATTCAAACTTAGTACTAATCCTGCATCAGGGATGCAAACAGTCTCCTGGCACTCTAAGAATATTTCTTTTTTCTGTCTCTTTTATTAACTAAATCTTGTGCCAAACCACTGCCTACCCGCTCCTCATTTGGGGTTAAATATAGACCTGTGGAGTCTTCACTAATTAAATTTGGCACCAAATCCTTATCTGCCCACTACGGTGTTGGATATGCCCCCTCCCTTTAGGTCTCCTCTTGTTCCTTAATTCTCCTGAAGCGTATAACAGCCCTGACTGTGTCTGCTTCCCCTCAGGCTCTTAGCAGAACCCTTTTTGCACTATAGATTTAATTCACATTTTAATTGTGTCTTCTGGGCTGTGGAGTCCTACACCCCCCACTCTCCTTCTCCACCCTTTGTGTAATTTTATGTCTCCTACCTTACTAATCCACTAATCCCCACCCCATGCTTAAGCATCCTGCTGTGCCACTGTGCTTGAGACCATTTGTAACCTCCACCCTTTCCTCTCCTCAGGTGCTGCCCCAGCGGGCCATCCTCGGCTAAGCAACTAGCTGGAGGAAGCAGCTGGCACTTTTCAAGCTACTGCACCCCAGAGAGCTTCCCCCTCTTATTTCGCCCCAGGTACTGCATTTTTGCTCAGATCCAAATCCAAGGAAGTGATTAGCCACTGAAGGAAGAAGTTGATTGGCTACTCTAGGAGCAGCAAAGCTCAATTTGGTTGGATCTGCTCTGCTTCTAGCTAGGCAGAAAAGCAGCGGATACCTCAGCTCAGATTTTTCCGCTTTGAATTGTCTGGGTTCCTTCGGCACTGCAGCTTCTCAAATACTGGCTTTTATGTTACCAAATTTAGATCCTCCTTTCCAACCCCCATGGCACTTTTGGTATTTCTTCCATGAGGGTAACAGAATGTAGGATCCCGCTTACCTCTGCATTGTTCACCCAGCACGCCTTGCTTTTTACAGTCAGGGTTCTTCTTTTTATGTCATTTGGCCACCTAGGCATGCACCTCAGGGACCCTCCAAAGCTATGTAATAGCAACCCTAAGTGAGTTTCACCAAAAGCTCACAGACTCCTTCTTAAAACCATCAAGAAAATCTTGCTGCTCTTATTGTTATATTCTGGTAATGTCAAAATCAACCCTGGTCCTCCTGCAGCAATCTCCGCCTGCCGACCTAGCCAGAATCAAAGGATTGAGTTTTTTGCATATTAATGCCTCAGCCTACTAAAAAAGTTTGCCTCTATACAAGCATTAACTTCCCATACAATGCCTGATATACTTGTGGTCACTGAGACTTGTCTCAGACCTGGTACCCCAGATAGTGAAGTGAATATCCCATCTTATACCTTGTTCAGAACCAAAAGGCTCACCAGAGGAGGAGGAGTTGCCATCTATGTCAAGGAGGAATTGTCCTCATCAGTTATATATTCATCCTCAGTCCCAAAGGAATTTGAGAGCCTGACCCTCAATATCAAGCTATCTTCCTCTCTCTCTCACTATGTGTCCTAGGATGCTATAGACCGCTATCCGTGGGGCTACAATTTCTGGACCATCTAAATAATACGATGGGATCCCTTCAATCTGAATTTATTATACTAGGGGACCTCAATATGGACTGGTGCTCCAATAAGTAGTTCCTTACCCCTAAAGACTATTTGTGACACATTTGGTCTTTCCCAACTTATTTCTGAAGCAACACGTCCAAATAAAAAGTGCCCTAAAAATAGTACACTTCTAGATCTCATTTTGGTTAGCAAACCCCACCTGTTCTCTCATGCAGGAGTGTTCTTCTTGGATTTCAGTGACCACTGTATGAAAGCACGTGTAAGATCCACCCCAAAACTACCATCCCTTTCCAAATTCTCACTCAAGAGGAAATTGCATAATTTTGACATCTCCGCATTCCTCTTCAACTTGCGAGATTCCTTGAGATGGCAGAATTTTTACTTTGCCAACTCAGTGCCTGAGGCCTATGATATCTTCCAGGAAATCATGTTAGGGGCACTGGACAAACATGCACCCTTGGTCCAGATTCATTCTAAATATAAATCATGTCATTGGTTTATGGCCCAATTAAAGGCCTCCCTGTTGCATAGAGACTGGCTTTGGAAAAAAGCTTGGAAATAAAAACTTCCAGTTGATTGGACATCGTTCAGGAAGGCTAGAAACCATTCTACCAATCAGGTTAGGAGGCTAAGGCTAGCTATTTCTGCAAAGAACTCGACATTTCCACCAAGTGCTCAGCAAACTTCTGGAAAACCATCAAGGATATTCAAGAGCACGCGACTATAAGCACCTTACCCACAAAAATCTCCATCGGCGCAACTTCGATGTCAGATAAATTGACTTTCCTCGACTCTTTTAATAACCATTTTGCTACTGCATGTCTCACTTTTGATGCCTCCACTGCCAATAACCTCCACTGTAGTCTTGGAGCACTGGACTTACCAGATCCGGTCACAAGCATGACCTTCTCCCTCCAGCCTACCACCCTGAGAGAAGTTGAGGATCTCCTCCTACAATTGGATACCAGGAAGAGTGCAGGGGCAGACCAATTGGACCCATTCTTCCTAAAACTTAGTCTTCACATCCTGGCTGTGCTAATCATGCACCTTTTTAACCTTTCCCTTTCGCAGGACGATATTCCTTCCCTATGAAAAACAGCTCATGTAATCCCCCTTTTTAAATCTGGAGACCCCAGTGACCTGAATAACTATAGACCAATCTCCTTATTTCCCACCCTTTCCAAACTATTGGAGAAAATAGTGAGTGTACAGCTCTGAAACTACTTTGAAAGTGAGAACCTGCTCAATCCTTATCAGTCAGTATTTTGGCCTCATCACAGTACTATTTCAGCACTTGCAAAGGTCACCAACAACTGGCAGTGTGCCTTGAATTTGAAGAACTTTGTCTGTGCAGTATTTCTAGACTTAAGCAAGGCTATCGATATAGTTGACCTCAAATTATCTAACAGGGTGACAGCAGCAGATCAAGGCTGAAGGGGAATTTTCATCCCCGAAACCTCTGTCTGGGAGGCATACTGCAAGGCTCTATAGTGGGTCCATTGCTTTTTGCAATTTACATTAACAATATTGATGGTGACATCAAATCTGCCAATATCCACCTATTTGCCAATGACATAGTACTTTATATCGAAATACCCTCTCTGGAAGCAGTTTGTAGGGATCTGCAACAGGAATTTAAGCTTCTACAACTACTGCACCAAAAACTGCTCCCGAATGCCAAAAAAACAAAGGTGATGCTTTTTTTTCCCTTTTCATATGTTAATAACCCCACAGCTCAAGGTAATACTCCCCAGATCCACACTCTTCTTGGTGAATCACTGGAATATGTTACTAAATTCAAATACCTGGGGGTGTGGATAGACCAAAACCTTTTCTTTTGTGGTCACATTGAGGATCTGTCAAAAAAGCTGAGGCAGAGGCTTGGCCTCTTCTATAGGTTCAAAAATTTTCTAACACTGGATGCCAGGAAGAGACTGGTCCAAACCACATTCCTTACCTTATTGGACTACACAGATTTCCTTTACAGCCAAGGCCCGTGTCTGCCCTGGCTAAATTAGACACACTCTACCATAGGGCCTTGAAGTTCATAACTGGTCTCCCACAGTCCACACATTGCTGCTCCCTTTACACCCCAGTATGCTGGTCATCCCTTAATTACAGAAGACAGAGGAATGCAGCTCTCTGGATATTTAGGGCCCTCATGAAGATGTTGCCTCAGTACATCTTGGATTGCCTTTCTCTAGGTGTGGTAGGTACAGTAAATTCGCCTTAAGGAGTTCCTCCATTATCGCCCTTGTAGTACTGAAGTTCAAGTCATGCTTAGGCAGGTCTGCCATATCTTATTCTTCACTCTTTCTCTGGAACAACTTACAAAAAACCCTGAAATTGGCCTACCCAATCAAACTATCAGCCTTCAAAGCACTTTATTCTCACTCTATCAAGGAATCCTGTAACTGCTCCCCCTGATGTCACCTTCCCAGAGCCTCAGCTCCTTCTGCTCTAGTGCATCCATTTCCAGGTACTTCTTTCCCACCCCTCTTGGGCAATGTTAGAGCCTACAAGAACTTACCTGACTGCTGCTTATATCCCGACACTGTGTTTTTTCCTTATGGTTATTACCTTTTCCATGTCTCCCTGACTCCCACCTACACTCCTTGCTTACCCCCCTTGACACCGTCATGGTGTTTTGCATTCCACTCCCTAACTGCTGCCACCCTTCCCCTTGCAATCACTACATGCCCGTGTGGGCAACTCCATGTACCTCTCCCTACTCACCCTCTTACGTCCCCATCCTCACCCCTCCCATGCCCTATCAAGCTCCTTTCAGTCAATAATTGTGTTCAAGGATGCTTCAAATACACGCTGTAATTATAGTTGCATAGGTTTAACCTGTATATACTGTACTACAGTTGTTATACTTTTTAGCTGCATACTCTTTATGGTCTTAGCTTAATGGCTGTTTCTAATACTCTATTTTATGTGTATTATAAACCTACTGTGTATAATTATTGCTCTATGTAACTATTATGCAAGTGTGAATTCATTTTTTATGTATTGTTTACCCAATTATGATGTATGTGAGCATTCCTTTGTATGTGTTGTTAACCTCTCCTTTCCAGGTCCTTCTCAAAAATGAGCTTGCTCAACGATGTTCACCTGGTTAAATAAAGATATTGGTTGATTGATTGATTGACAATGACAGATTGTTCATACAAGCAACTATGGTTTAAGGAAACAAGCATTATACCCCAACTGAGCATTTTGACACTGTACACCTTACATAGTGGCGCATTTGAGCAGGGGTATAACTGCCCAGGTGGATTAGTCTGCTTGGGTCTTTTGTCAGTTAGCATGAACATGTGCAAAGACTGTTTTCCAGCAGTTGCACTTTGAGCCCATTTCTGAAGGTGTCCAGAGAGCTGGCAGTCTGTAGATGGTCTGGGAGGTCATTCCAGAGCATTGGGGCTGTATGAGAGAATGACTT
Source organism: Neoceratodus forsteri (assembly GCA_016271365.2). Taxonomy (NCBI): domain Eukaryota; kingdom Metazoa; phylum Chordata; order Ceratodontiformes; family Ceratodontidae; genus Neoceratodus; species Neoceratodus forsteri. The sequence goes on from CM028131.1 coordinate 841,460,280, forward strand.
GCTACCTGCTGCAGTCCTTACTCTAGCAACCTCCAGAAGCTTCCTGTTAGAGCTGTGGAGCAGTCAGCCTGGGTGCTTATGAACCAGAAGACCAGCCAGGCCTATCAGGGGAGAGTCATTTGTAATTTTGTATGCGGTACACAGGAGTGGGTACTGAAGCCAATTTTTAAGGGATGGCCAGTTTAGTGAATCAAATGCCTCACAGTGGTGGTGCTTGAGATGGGAGTTGGCTGCAAAACAGGGACCCTTATTGTAGAGTATTTGCATCCTAGCAAGTTCTGAATTGGTATGTGTTTCGGGAAACCTGTGGTCACAGACCAGGAATGGGGATGGGTGAGTGGGGTGGTCATTTCTTACCTAAGAGGGTGGTGGGGTGGAAGGGCCACTAGGCCACCAGGAATATAAATGGCCTTGCAGGGGAGGGTATTGGTGAGGGGGGAGGGGCCACTAGACTACTAGGTAATATCTTTTTTTTTTCTGGGATGGGGATGTGACATCGGGGGAGGGAGAGGGAGCACACTACAAGGAGCTGTTTTTTTTTTAAGGACAACAATAGCTGACATTGAGGAGGGTAGAGGGACCACTAGATCACCAGATATTTGATATTTTTTTTATACTGGGACAGGATACATGCAATTTGCATCAGTATACATTCACAGTGCAGTCTGCGAGTCACGAGCAAAAAAACTACAGAAGTGCATCAATCCCAGTACAAAATATGATTGTACATTGCATAAGATTGTATGACACATGCTGAAGATGGTGGGATGACAAAGGATGTGGGGTACACCAGTTTTGGGGGAGGCGTGGGACTTGCACTCCTGTTGTGTGGACACTTTCTTGTGGGACACAATCTTGGAATACAAATGTTCATAAATTCATAGGTTAGTATGAGTTTAGGAGGCCGTGGCCTTTTATGAAACTCACCACCATTAGTTCTATTGGTGGAAGTACTATTTTACATTACCCATATGTTCATCTAGCTTTTTTTTAATATATTCATGGTATCACTTTCAAGTATGTGTTTGGGCAGCACATTCCATGATGAGATGATTTTGGGAGTGTACCAATTTTTCCTCTTTTGTTTGTCTTAGCTACTTCCCCCTTTAATTTTTGGTTATGGGTTCATGTGTTTTTAATAACATTATGCCTTGTTAATCCTGTAGTCTCCAACAAGGATGCATTCTGCATGGCATTGTATGTGAAGCAGAGATCACCCCTAAGTCTCCTGGACTCCATCGAGTACATACCTAGATGATTTAACCTATCCCTATAATTTAAATGTGGCATGTTTCTTACTCTTTTAGTAACTCTTCTCTTAACTTCTTCTATCATTTTTTCCCACCCATTGTAGTTGGAGTACAGAAAGGGGCACAATAGTCAAGGTGTGGCCTAACCAGACTAGTATACAGGGGTGCAATAACCTATGGCTCACAGCTCTTAACATTTTTAAAAATACAACCAATCATTCTTTGGCATTTCTTGACCATTGTTTTTGTGTGGATATCAAAGGTTAGCTTGTTATTAACTATTACACTTAGATCTCTTTCATTTTCAGTTTCTTACAGATATATGTTGTTTCATTGGTACAATGTTCTGGGGTTATTATCCCCCAGGTGCATAACTTTTCACTTGGTCTCATTAAAAATCATTTTGTTTTCATCAGCCCACTTCTCCAGTTTGTTTAGATTCACCTGAAATTCTTGTGTAGCTTGCAGATTGGTCACTATGCTCCTGATTTTGCAGTCATCTGCATATTTAGACATCCAGGCATTGCTGGAAGTCTGCCTGGAGGAGATTAGAACATTAAAGAGAGTAGGCCCCAGAACGGAGCCTTGAGGGACCCCAACTGTGACCTGACTCCATGGTGACAAATGTCCCCTGATTGCCACTCTCTGTCTTCTGTTGTCTAGCCATGAGTTAACCCAATTAATTATATTTATTTGTAATTTGAGTTTAATCAATTGCTCAATCAAGATTTTATGAGACACCATGTCGAATGCTTTTGAAAAATCCAGAAAGACTATCTCTACAGGGAAACCTTTATCAAGAGCCATGCTAACATGTTTAAAAAAGTGGAGAAGATTGGTTAAGCAGGATCTTCCAGGGAAGAAGCCATGCTGGGTTATGTGTTGATGTTCACTTCGTGTTATGTGCAAAGTTATATGTTGCTGTATCAATCTTTCGAGCAATTTACCTGTAACTGAAATCAAGCTTATAGGTCTAAAATTCCTTACATCCTTCCTACTACCAGATTTATGAATGGCCGTTATGATTGCCTCTTTCCATTCAGAGATGCATTAAATAGTAATGTAAGTGGTCCTGACAATTGGTTTGACACTTCTTTTAGGAATCTGGGATGAATTCCATTAGGTACAGTTGAACTACTTTGTTTGAGGTTATAGAGTACATTCATTACTTTATCAATTGCAGGTGAAAAATGTTCTGAGCTAGTTAGATTAGCATTTATATTGTATTCCTTGGGTTTAAATATGCTCAGAAAATATTTGTTAAATTCATCTGCCATCTTAGTCGCCTCACTCACAATCCCTAAATCAGTTTCCATTGGTCCTATTGTTCCATGGATACCCTTCAGAGAGCCGACATAATTGTAAAACTTTTTTTATTATCCTTTGTGTCATTGTCTAATTGTTTCTCAATTTTGTTTAGCTTTTCTTATTGCAGTCTTAGTGTTATTTGATGATTTTTTGTATAACTGTGAATTGCTTTCTGTTCGCTGCTTTTTGTATTTTCCACATAATCTCTTTTATCTGAATACATTTTTGGTTGTTTTTCCTCCACCATATAGGAACTCTGTGGTTATTTTTGTATTTAGTTTGTGTGGGCACCCAATTTTCAATACAGTAATTTAATTTATGGCCAAGTTTTTCCCAGATGCTAATTAACCCTTGGTTTCTTAGTTCTGTATCCCAGTCCCAAGTTGAGTGGAATTGCTTGATTTTGCAGTAGTCTGCCTTAAAAAAGTCTTTTATCTGAGTTTTATCCTGGATGCATTTGCTGTTTAAATTTAAGCCTAAATGAACCACCTTGTGGTCGCTGTCTCCAAAGGGTAGTGTTACTCTCGGGTCCGTTATACCTTCTTCTATGTTAGTAAGTAGGAGCTCTAATATGTTCTCTTCCCTAGTACCATGCTTGACTAGTTGCTCCAAATTTTGTTGTATCAATATATCAAGAAATCTTTTCTCAGTGCTACCATCTCCCTCTAAGTTTGACCAATTTATTGAAGGGAAGTTGGAAGTCCCCCATGAGTATATAGTCAAATGTAACATCCATGTTTTCAATAGCTGACAGAAAATTATCATTTTCCTCTGAATCTAGGTTGGGTGAGTGATATTTAAGACCCACCACCAGTTTTCTTGCTGGTAGAAGTATTTGGGCCCATATGAGTTCCACTTCATTGTTAGTATCCGTAGCAGGACAAAGTTCACATGCCTTGTATTTTTCAGCTATGTACAAGGCTATGCCTCTTCTTCTCTTATATTTCAGATTTTTTGATATCTTAGTATATCCCAGTATTTCAGTGTTCCAATCCTCATCGCGAAACCAGGTTTTTGTGACTCCACAGATAGGTATATCCTGTGATGACAGAATTTATCTCAGTTCGTCAATCTTATTATTTAGGCTATGGGCATTTACAAGTAGTATGTTTAAATTATTACTATCACTATACTTCTTTCTACCTTGCTTAAGTCTGGATTCGGTGTTATTGTTTTGTAATGGATTTGCCCTTATGACAGCTGAGGTAAGGTTAATACCTGAGTCAAGAGAGGTTAAGAAATCTTGCCTCTCCCCCTGAATATTCAGTTTCAATAATCTGTGATGAAGGATGTAATATGTTTTCCAAGAAGAGCAGTACCGCTTCTGCTTAGATGTATGCCATCCCAGCAGAAGAGTTCCTCATGTTCATTAAATTCTTCCCAGTGTGTGATGCACTTGATTTCCTTCTTTTAAGAGCCATTTCCTTATCCATTCATTGATTACCTTTATTTTGTTATGATGATTCTCTGATGCTTTAGGAATTGGTAAGATCTCAGATAAGGCAACATCGCACCTTAGTTCTATAAGTTTGTTTGTTAGTGCTACATACTCCTGCTTGATTTTAGGAACCGAGTCATGAAAGATGTTGTTTGCTCCAGTGTGAACAATCACTAATGGCCTGTCACCTAAATTATGCAAGATGTTGTTTAACAATCATGTTATATCAGACACTCTGGCCCCACTAAAACTAGATATTATTCTACTTTTTTTTTTTTTTAATCTTTGGTAACCGGGTTAGGCCCACTAGGCACAAGTGCCTGTTTTCAGGAGTGACCTGGGAGCACTGGGCAGTTAAGTAACTTGCTCAGAGTCACACAGTATGCAAGTGGAGGTTGTGAGAATCAAACCCAGGTCTGGTCTGCTGGATGGACCAAGCTCGTTCATGGCTTGTTAGTCTAACCTCTAGGCTATACTGCCAGTTATACTTGATTTATCTGCATTACAAACAGCACAATCCAGATGTTTGATGATGGAGTCGCCTAGTACTAAAATTTCTTTGGGTTCAACACGGCTGTTTGTGCCAATATCCATATTAACCTCTAGATCTAGAGTCAAGGGGATAAAGGGGTCAACTTCAGAATGCTGATCTGTGCTAGCAGAAGAGGGCAAACTGGTGGTTTCTTGAACTATTATGTGATGCTCAATAGCTGATCCTGTTTGTGTAGCATTAACAATATCCTTAGTAATAGTTAAGTTAGATGCCAAAGGAGACAAAAGTAAGTGTTCCTGGGATGTAGATGGTAAAGGGTCTAATTGCTCAGTTAATGTGCATATTGGGTCAAAGCAGTTATGAAGTGGCAGTGAGAAGATGTTACCCTTGCACCCTTTTTTAGCTACCTTTGAACTTTGGACCATATATCACTCTTCATCTGAGCCCTCAATAACTTCCTCATCCCTTGATCTTTTTTTGTTTGTAGAACTTGTTGAGTTTGGGTTTAGTGTTGCTACAGGCATTTTAGTAATGGTTTTAGCAAGGGTTGGAGGTATGACATCTGTGTTAGGGATAGGCTCTGTAATATCATTAGTTATCTTATGTGATTTTGTAACCCAAGGTATACTGCCAGTACTAGCCTGTAGTCTTGAGGTCATGTCTCACTGATTTGCTTCTAATGAGGCTAATCTAGAGCTAAAAAATGCTTATTTCTTTTGACAAATCCTCATTCTGAGTACATTTGTCACATTTAAAATTACTTTGGGGGATTACTTTTGTAATTTTATACATTTGACAAGACATATATTTGATCCCAACTTCTCCTTCAAGCATCATTAGTGTGTCTGACATTGTGTTTATTTAGTTTGTTATGGACAGCAGACAGAAAGTTACAGGTACATAGTTCCCTTTTTAATGGTTGTGCCCTGAAGCCGTTTATTTACTAGGGACATACAAGTAGATCACTAAATTATGAGGACCCTCCTGTGTTAAGCTCAAAATAACTGCAATGTTACAACAGCAGTGATTACTTTATTGATTGAGAAACAGTTTATCTTGAAAGCTTACCAGACTATTTCCAAAGAGCACCAGTAGAAACTGTCTGCTACTCCCACTAAACACACAAAACACGTGCAAGATGCATGTGTCTTTTGTGTGCATATTCACGCACGATGCAACACTGGTCCTGGTTGTCACTCTGTGAGTTAAAAGGAGTCTGCTGACAAAGAAGTGTTGGTAAAGGATCACCAGAAATTAAAAGAGTAATTCACCCTTAAACACTCTTAAAATGTGTGAATTCCACTCATATGTGGAAGTGGCATGCTTTTTAGTTATATATGCCCCACAATATGTAAAAACAGCTACCCCCATTGAGCTTTAGTTCTTCAGAAACTGAGAGAAACTACAAGCTCCTCTTCCTGCTTCCTGGGGAGGCAGGGGCTCAGAAGCATTCTGGAGGAGTGCAGTTGAGGGACCCAGTCACAAACTGAGTACAGAAATGCATTTTGCAGTGTTAGAATACCTAACAGACTCAGACTTCAGCTGCAAAATGAACAAAACAAATGCCCTGCTCACCGCTCTGTGAGATAAAAGGAGTCTGGCGACCTGGAAGTGTTGACAAAGGATCACCAGAAATTAAAATAGTAATTCACTCTTAAACACTCTTAAAATGTGTGAATTCCACTCATACGGGGAAGTGGTATGCTTTTTAGCTATATATGCTCCACTATATGTAAAAACAGCTCCCTCCTTTGAGCTGTGGTTCTCCAGAAATCAAGAGAAACTACAAGCTCCTCTTCCTGTTTCCTGGGGAGGCAGGGCTCAGAAGCACTCTGGAGGAGTGCAGTTGAGAGATCCAGTCACAAATTTAGTACAGAAATGTGTTTTGCAGTGCTAGGATACCGAGCAGACTCAGGCTTCAGCTGCAAAATGAACAAAACAAATGCCTTGCTCACTGCTCTGTGAGTTAAAAGGAATCTGGTGACCTGGAAGTGTTGGTAAAGGGTCACCAGAAATTAAAATACTAATTCACCTTTAAACACTCTTAAAGCAGGCAAATTCCACTCACACATGGAAGTAGCATGCTTTTTAGCTATATATGCCCTACAATATGTAAAAACAGCTACCCCCACTTGAGCTGTGGTCCTCCAGAAACAGAGAGAAACTACAAGCTCCTTTTCTTGCTTTTCATGAACCCCCAAGCTGTTAGGGTTCACTTGCCCCAAGACAGACCTTCCCTGCCACTAGTGGGTCTGTGCGGGGTGGGCAATGGGGTGTTAGGGTTGGAAACCCTAATACCACATTTCCCTTCTTCTGTTGCTTCGACCCTAACTGATGTATTAATTAAGTTTTTTGTAATTTATTTCCTTATTTTTGGAGATAGTATAATAGTATTCTTATTTAATGGCGAAAGCACTGGGTCCTTTGGACCCTGCATTCCCATCCCTCCATTGACATAGTATAGCAGTATCCGCATGTTACAATGGGAGCGTAGGGTCCTTTTGACCCTGCACTCCCATCCCTCCATTGAGATAGTACAGCAGTATCCATATGTTATGCTGGAATCACAGGGTCCTTTGGACCCTGCACTCCCATCCCTCCATTGAGATAATATAACACTATCCTTATTTAGGCCCAAATTTTCAACGTAACCTTTTTATGGCCTCACCACATGTACCCAACACAGAACATTTTCAAAACCCTGCCAAAGCATAATTCTGCATAATTGCAATGCCAATCTACTCCACAGGCTCAAAATCATGTTTTGAACAGGATTTGACAAATGACATATATGACACACATAAGGTGGAGTAATAAGAACAGTATGTTGAAAATATGGAATGAAAATATTGAAAATTTACTAAGTTATGAGCATGCATAGCAAGACTGTGCCAAATGCCCATAACACACCCATTTGTCAAAATTTTGACCCCAAATTTTCAACAAGCCTTTTTATGATGTCATCACATGTACATAGCACAGAAAAATTTGACATCCCTGCCAAAACGTAATTCTGCACAACCGTAATGCTAATCTACGCCACGGGTGTGAAGTCACATTTTGGACAAGATTTGACAAATGGTAGCTGTGGCACACATGAAGTGGGGTAATAAGAAAAGTATGTTGAAAATATGGGGTGAAAAAATTGAAAATCTACTAAGTTACAAGCATACGTAGCGAGATTGCACCAATTGCCCATAACGCATTTTTCAAAATTATGACCCCAAATTTTCAACATAGCCTTCTTATGACCCCACCTGATGAACAATGTGACTGACATTACACAAATCCCACCAGAAAGGTGATTTTGCCAACTGACTGCAAAATTACCTTTCCAGCGAGAGTTGCCTAATGGCAATCAATTGTTCAGGAGGTGGGGTCCCCAAAAGACCATGTTGAAAATTTGGGGCCAAAATGTTAAAAACTGGCTGAGTTATGGCCATGAGTTGAAACCCCCCCATTGAAATACATAGCTCAGCATTTACCTTAGTTCAGATTGCAGTCACCGGTTCCAGCAGCAAGACGTGTCTTCAATCATGGGAGTGGGTGTTGAACCAGGGACCTCCTAAGGTGAGTGGTGGTCTGAGGGATGTCAGGTGTGGGAGGTGAGCACAGTGGGGTTGGGTGGGGTACTAGGCCGATCATTGATGGATGGTCTTCTGGTTTGCAGGGAAAATGGCTGCAAAAGACAATGAGGGAGGGTTTTCTGCATTTCAGCACAAAAAAGGGACAAGAAAGGGATGGGACCCACTGTCACCAGTGATAACTGGGGCAATGGAGGGGGGGTACCACTGGATACCAGGGAGATGTGGCAAGTAGCCACTAAAATTAAAAACATGTATAAAACCAAAGCATGGGTTTGGCTTAGGAGGACATCCTGTGCCCATCCATGCCTTCGGTTTTGTGTATTTTATGTAAAAAAAATGATAATTTTAAAATGTAAAATCCCTCTTAGTGATCCTGCTTTGCCAGCCAATCCTCACAAAAAAGGATCGGCTGGCGAAAAGGGATCACGAAGAGGGATTTTTAATTTTTATAACTATCATTTTTTTAAATAAATACACAAAACCAAAGGCATGGGCAGGCACATGATGTCCCCCTAAGCCAAACCCATGCCTTGGTTTTCATAACAAATGTCCCTTGGGCAAGTTCCAAGATTTTGTTTTCTCTCCCTCGCTAAGCGAGGAAACAAAATGGCATCTGATGAACAGGGATTTTCTCACAAAAAGGGATCCCTTTTCATAGTCCCTTATCATGAACCATTCTTGACCAGGAATCCATGATCGAAACTGTGCATCTATCCCAAAGACTGAACTGAGCATGCTCAGATCCTGAATTCTTAAAATGTAATAATTTTGGAACGGGTAAAGGTTTTTTCACCAAACCAACATGGGATTGTTCCTTAGGACAACCCTGAAAATGTCAGGTCACAATTCTAAATGGTGTGGTTGCAGGGCAATGAGGAAAAAACATGGAAAAATTCGCAAAACTTGGCAAAAAACATGTTTTTTCACAATTTGCTGCACAAGATCCACAAATCCGATCAAAATGCAGATTGGCAAATCAAGAGATCCACCACCCGACATTGTCTATTCCACATTTTGTGCAAATCTGTTACACGGTTGCAATGTTATTAATGTGCACAATTTGGGGTTTAACATTAAAGGGCCTGATCACTGCATCCCTATAATATACATATATATATAGATATATATATCATTGCATAAAATGTTGTTAATGAATCAGTTAGGGTTGATAGCACAGCGACAAAAGTATGGAACTGCGATGTTAGGATTACCCCCCTCGCCACCCCACATTTCATACACCAACAGATGTCAGGGTGTGCTATGGGGTTGTCAGGCCCAACTCTCACCCCATTCCACATGTAAACAGGCTGACATGCTACAGCATAAGAGAATGGGGTGAAGTTAGTCCTAATGACCCCATGGCACACCCCATCTGTTGGTGTGTGTAGTGTGGAGGGGTGGTGGGGGGTAATCTTAACATCACATTTCCATACTTTTGTCACTGTGCTATCAACCCTAACTGGTGCATTTATGAAGTTTTTTTGCAATGAGTTTTCCTTCTTTTTGAGAAAGTGTAATGTAACTAGTAACTGGTAAGTGGTTGTGGGAGACCAGGCCCTCTGAGTCCTCCGCTTTCCTCATGCTGCCCATTTTTGCATAATGGAATACGTATGTGGGAGCACAGACCCTTTGGGCCCTGTGCTTCCACTTACACATAGGTATGGAGCCATATAGCAGCAGTATAGTACTGAAATGGAACCCTCGTAACACTCATTTGGCAATATCTCAGTAACTGTAGCAACTAGGAAAATAATTCCACTGCAGTTGTAATTATGACTTCAAAACCTCCATGCAGGCACTGCAGGGAATGAAATTCCATATCTTGCATCGTTTCTGAGATACGGGCATCAAAAGTCACTGCAGGTGCTGCAGTGTTATCCTATGGGAAATTTCTCAAATTTGGAGCACTGTAACTATGTGTTCATCGAATGTTGTGGTACCAAATCACCAAAAGGCACATCTGTGGTACCAGGGCTTGCCACCCTGCAAATTTCAGACCAAATTCCCCAACTATTTTGATACACTGGGGTGGCAAAAAATTGCTGTTTTTGGGTGCTGTTCTGTTGCAAATTGCAACACTTTTGCAAAAATTTGCGACAGAATGGGCACAACACTTTCATGATTTGTGAAAGTGTCACATCCATTCTGTTACAATTTGAGACACTACAGGGGATCCGATCACAAAGTGATTTCTGGAGGTTCTCCCCCCCCAAAAAAAGATAGTGCAGTGATCTTCAGGGCCCAAACAGGTAAACACAACTATCAGTGTTTACATAGGGTGTCCCAAATTTAAATGCCAGGCATTTTTCTCTCTCTCACTAACTGAAAACAAGATGGATGATGCAAATCAGTAAAAGGGCACTTTGCGATATAAAAATGTAGTGGCAGCAGCTTTCAAAAGGCACATATATTTTTTTCCCATTGACTATAATGGGAAATTTGTTTTTTTGAATAACTTAGGAACAGTTTAATATATTTTCACCAAATCTTCAAAAGGCACATCAGGGACCCAGACTGCATCTTTCCTGAAGATTTCATACCAAACGGACAAATTGTGTGGGCTGCAGCCACCAGCAAAGAAACATGCAAAACCCTCATTTTTTGCACATGTTTTGGTTGCTCTGCAGCTGCGCAACTGCTCATCCTACCATAATGCAACTTGCCAGGTCAAGATATCTATGGTGTTCCACTAAGCATGCAAAGTTTCGGGGAAATCTGTTATGCGGTGAAAAAGTTATTAAAGTGCAAAACTATAGTGTAGTGCCACTATAGTTAGGGTTCAACGGTCACTTCTCTGTTAAACCAAATATTTTGCACTTTAATAACTTTACAACCATTCAACTATTCAACTGATTCACCTGAAATTTTGCATGCGCTGTCTGGTACCATAGATCTCTGCATGTGTCAAGTCACCTTCCAGTCGGATGTGCAGTTGCGGAGATGCAGACTGTCATAAAATGTGAAAATTACCATTTAGGTGCAAATATTTTGTCAGCCCACTTCTCTGAATCTGCTTGATAATGTGGTCTAATCACAGACATTGCAGAACAGTAAAAAGTAAAATACAAACAAGAATGAGCATACTAACAGGTAGGACAAAGTGCTTCCACAATGGAATAATCAGTTTACAGGGAGACAGATATATTGGGAAAACACAACATAGTGCAACAATTTATATCGGTCAAGCAGTAGACAATAGAAAATGAAAACTGCAGTAATAACAAAATAACATAGCTACTAGGAAGATTAAGAAAGAAAAGGAGAACAAAACATGTCAAGGAAGGAACTATCCTGCAGGGTGATATAGGGGAGATTAGGGGAGTTATAGCTGAAATGCACTAGCTGGCAGATATAGAAGGTTTCGTAAATGGAGACAAGAAAAGAGGGGGGTAGGTAAGTGGGTCAGGATGATGAGGGTGTAGAGAGGATTTAAATGGGGTCAAAACAAGTACAGGGGTAGGCTAGAGATAGATGCCAGTGAAGCTTTCTTTTAAAGCAGAGATGGAATGTGGCCTGATGAAGAGCATGGGGAAGGGAGTTCCTGAGTTTGGGGGCCACATGTTGGAAAGCACTGGGGCCCTTTGATATCAGGCACCTTGGCAAGTTGAGTAGAGACTGATCAGCTGAGCACAATCCATTGGGGGGAAGGGGATTGGGATACAAGCATTGTTGCAAGTGAGGACAGACTTTTGTTTCTAAAAACTGAGTCAATAAGCGAGCCTAGGGAGAATAATCAGCAGGCAGAGGGGGAGAGCCAACCCAGGTCACTGTAGAAGTGGCAGTGGTGCTTTAGCCTGGGTGATGGACAAGACATACCTGCAGACGTGATTGTAGGTAACATCTCATTTGTGCAAGGTAGTTTTAGTAGCTGCAGCAAAGATTGGAGCACCGTAAGTGAGGGTTGAGAGGAGGATACCCCTAGGAATGGCCAGCTTTGCAGAGGGGTTTAGCATATAGCTTATTTTGTAGGTGATTCCCAACTTCACATTTATGGCCTTGCAGACAGATTGAATATGCAGATTTAAATCCAAGGATTGATCCAGGAGGACTCCAGGATACTTAAAGGAAGCTGCACATTCAATTAACAAGCCGCGTTTTTGTGCCACAGATTTGCAACATAGTTTTGCAAAACTGATACAGTGATGTCTCAAATTTGTGACACTACTTTGCCAGAAATGCCTGTTTCTTTGCCATGGCATAGCAAACTAATGTTTTTTTTCTTATGGGATGAAATTTTCAGGGTACAAAGATGTGCCTTTTGCTGTTTTGGTCAGAAAATTACAATCAGTTGCTTACTTATAACATTCTGAAGTTAAGAAATTTCCCATAGGATAACATTGTGGTGGTTGGGTACCTTTCGGGGACTATATCTTGAAAACATTTCAAGATATGAACTTGCTGTGCCGGGCAGTTTAGCACACCTCCAGGTGTACTAAGCAGTTATGCATGCTGCCAGGGTTTGTTTAAATTAAAAAAATTATGACCGGGCATACAGTGACTGTGATACTGTGCCACTGGCAGCACAAGGGTTCATTGCAGTGTCTCAGCACTTATGGATAGGTGTAAAGGCAAGGCCCAGAGGGCCCTGCAGTCCCACATTTGGATACCAAGGGCCTTGTGCTTCCACATGACAATCAGGGACAGTTTTGATATGCATGCATGGGAGCACAGGGCCCTCCAACAACACACTATGGACTGATGGGAGTGCAGAGCCTGAAGAGCCCTGCGTTCCCACAAAAAAAAATAAGTGTAAGATCACACTGTCTCAAAAAGTAAGGAAAGTCATTTTGCAAAAACTTCATTAGTGCATCTGTTAGGGTTCATATTGAAGTGACTAAAGTATGGAAATGTGGTGTTAGGGTTTAAACCCTAATGCCCCACCCTCCAACCAACTGTACTACCACACCCCACCTCCATCCTCCACACATCAACAGGCATTGGAGTGTGTCTTGGGGTCATCAAGCCTAACGCTCACCCCATTCTCCTATTGTGTACCATCTCTGCTTCCTTACACATGGAATGGGATGAGCATTAGGGTTGATGACCCCAAGACACACTTCAACACCTGTTGGTGTGTAAAATGGTGGGGGTGGGAGCAGTGGTACAGTAAGTTTGGGGTGGGGTGCTTGAGTTTAAACCCTAACACCACATTTCCATACTTTTGTCGCTTTAATATGAACCCTAACTGATGAATTAATGAAGTTTTTTGCGATGTGTGTATATGTATATATATATATATATATATATATATATATATATATATACTGTATATATATATATATACACACACACACACACACACATATATAATATTATAGGGGTGTGGTAGCACCCCTATAGTTAGAGTTGAGCAGGCACTTTAATGTTAAACCCCAAATATTGCAAGTTAATAACTTTGCAACTGTTCAACAGATTTGCATGAAATTGGGAATAGACAGTGCTGGCTGGTAGATCCCTTGATTTGCCAAGTTTAGTTTCGATCAGATGTGCAGATTTCATGCAGCAAACCATCAAAAAATGCATTTTTCACAAATTTTTTCCAATTGTTCCCTGTTGTTTCCTCATCGCGTTACACCCACACCATTTAGAACTGTGGCCCAAAATTTTCAGAGTACAAAAAGGTTATCCTAAGGAAAAACCCAGCATTGCTGTGGTGAAAAAATATTAATCCATTCCAAAGTTATTAAATTTTCAAATTTCGGGTTCTGAGCATGCTTTGTTCAGTCTTTGGGATAGATGCACTATTTCGATCAAGGATTCCTGGTCGTGAACAGCTGGCAAGGAGGGATTGTGCAGAAGGATTCAGAAATCTTGCAAAATCCCTCTTTGCGAGAAAAATCTGTCTTCATCAGCCGCAATTTTGTTTTCTCACTTAGTGAGAGGAGAAAACCAAATGCTGTGATGTCTCTCTTTCTGTTTTTAATTTTTTGTAGCTGAAAAAAAGAAAGCAGTCCCCCAACGTCTTTTTTTTGATGCAGTATCATGCTTTGAAATTTTCAATACAGAACCCTGCATTGAACTGTCCCTTTATGGTCCACCGACATTGGGGTGCCCAATCCCCATGTCGGCATGTATCCCCCCTCCACTACTGTGGCACACTGGGAGCCTACCCCAGTGTGCCAAAATTGTTTATTGTTTTATTATTTGCTGTATGTTTCCAACACTGGGATGCCCACTCCTGGTGTCAGAGGCCCCCACCCCTGAAGCCCATATACTTGCATTACCAACATCAGGATGTCCATTCCCCGTGTCAGCATGTATCCACCCTCCACTACTGTGGCACACTGGAAGCCCACCCCAGTGTGCTGAAATATTTAATTTATGTTTCCAACACCGAGATGCCCACTCCCAATGTCAGATGCCCCCCAAAGCCTGTTTACATGCATTGCCATCATCGAGGTGCCCAGTCCCCAAGTCAGCATGTATCCCCCCCACTAATGTGGCACACTGGGAGCCCACCCCAGTGTGCTCAAATGTGCTTTAAAAAAAACTGTTAAATAAGAAAACTGTCCCGTGACTTTTTTTGGTTTTTTAACCTGAGAAAAGAAAACAGTCCCTCATCGTCCTTGCCACTACCCTCCTCCATTCCAATCCTCCCTCTGTGCAATCACCTCCCCATACCCCCCTTACCCTATACCTACCTCCAGAGGTTGGGCACTGTCATCTTCTGAGGATCAGGACATGTCTGCACTCTTCAAAGCCACACTGCAAACTGAGGAATCAAGGTGAGCTCCATATAATGGCAGTCAGTGGGGTTTTCAACTTATGTTGATATCTCAGCCATTTTTAGGAATTTTGACCTCAAGTTTTCAACATGAGGTTCTTGGGACCCCACCTCATGAACACTGGCACTGTCATTTCATTACTCAGTCCAGAAATGTGATTTTGAGGTCACTGCATGGAATCACCATTTGGACTGATAAACAAAATGACAGTGCCACTGTGTATGAGGTGGGGTCCCAAAAAGACCATGTTGCAAATTTGGTGAAAAAATTCCAAAAAATGACTACGCTACAAGCATTTGTTGTGTAGTTTCTATGCACACTCATAGCTTCAGCAATTTTTAGTATTTTTACTCCAGATTGTCAAGATTGCCATGTTTTCACATCTCCTTATGAACAGTACTGCTGACATTTTTCACATCCTGCCAAAAATGTGTTTTCGCACCTCTGGCGCAGAATGGTGTGATCACTGTGTCAAATCAAGTTTTGGGACAGATTAACAGAATCACAGTGCCACTGTTCATGAGGGGAGGCTACAAAAAGCCCATGTTGAAAAGTTGGTGAAAAAATTCCAAAACATGACTGCGTTACGAGCATGCATTGCATAGTTTCTAAGCACACTTGTAACTTCACCAGTTTTTCATATTTTCACTCCAGATTTTCAACATTACCATTTTTTCATGCCTCATCATGAATAGTACAGCTGTAATTTTTCAAATACTGCCAGAAATGGTTTTCTGCACCTGTGGTGCAAAACTGCATTACAGTTGCTCAGAATTACATTCGATAGGGATTTGAAAGTTTTCTGTACTGGGTACATGTGGTGAGGTGATCAGAAGATTATGTTGAACATTTGGTGGTGAAAATTATATAAAATGGGACATTTATGACTATTTGTTGCAGTTTCGCTATGCCTGCTCATAACTTAATATGTGGAAGTGCAGGCGCCAGAGACCTCTGTGTTTCTTCAGCTAGATACAGTACATATGTGAATCTGTGGAGAGATGGGAGTGTAGGGTCTGAAGGACCATGCACTCCCACAGTAAAATAAAGATACTATTATACTATCTCAAAAAGTGAGGAAATAAATTGCAAAAAACTTTGTTAATGCATCAGTCAGGGTTGAAGCAACAAAAGTAGGGACATGAGATGTTAAGGTTGAGCCCCTAACACCCCCCATCCAACTCCACCAGCCCACCCCCACAGACCAACATGAGTCGGGGGCGTGCCTTGGGGTTGTTGGGCCTAACTCTCATCCCATTTTCCTATACTATAACATGTCAAATTTCTTACACATGGAATGGGGTGAGAGTTAGGGCCAATGACCCAAAGGCACACCTGATGCCCGTTGGTCTTTGGAGAGTGGATGTGGGTTGGACTGGTTGGGTTGGATGGAGGAGTGTTATGGGCGCAACCCTAACATTTCATTTCCCTACTTTTGTTGCTTTACCCCTAACTGATGCATTAACAAAGTTTTTTTTGTGACGTATATCTATATATATAGATATAGATATAGATATAGATATAGATATAGATATAGATATAGATATATATCTTATACTGGCACGGTAGCGCCAGTATATTAGGGTTTAGTGCAAACTTCAATGTTAAACCTAAAATTATGAACCTTAATAACTTTAGAACCACTCAATGAAATGTGCCATGCATAATCTCCAAGGGTAAGCCCCTTGATGTGCTGATTTTCGTGCAAATCTGTTGTGTGCTTTGTGAGATAAAATCTGTCAAAAAATCCTAAATTTACCATTTTTTTCATGTTTCTTTGTCCATCTGTATCTCAGAAATACCTATATGTTGTGGTTTGAAATTTTCAGTGTAGCAAGCCTTTGGGTCACAGATGTGCCTTTTGAAGGTTTGGTGAAAAAATACTAATCCATTTCAAAGTTATCAAATTTTCAGTTTCCCATTATATCCTATGGGAAGATTTATATGTATAATGAAAGTGAAGTATTTTTCCCACACTGTCATCCACTTTTGCATACTTTGCACCTTAATAACTTTGCAACACCTCAATGGATTTGCATGAAATTTGGCACGCCTAAGCTCTGGAGGTAGGTCTCTTGATGTGATAAATTTCATACAAATCTGTTCAGGATTTTCTGAGATACTTTGTCTCAAACCTTCTTAAACTTACATGTTTTATTCCCATTTCGCAGACAGTCATCCAGTTTCGCATATTTGCACCTTAATAACTTCAGAACCTTCTCAGTGGGTATGTCTGTAAATGTGATCATTTTGAGCCTCTTGTGTGATTTGTGAGACATTGTGTCTCAAACATAATTAAACTTACATATTTTTTTTCTATTTTTACTAACAGTCTTCCAGTTTTGTATAAGACAAAGAACCTCTGTGCGTAAACACTGAGGCAAGGGTTACCCCCAAAGGGCATTTGGCTGGGAAGCCAAGTTTCAAGAAAATACAAAGTCACACATGCTCCCACAATGCAAAGCATCATGGGCTGCATATGCAAATCACCACAGAATGTTATGCTGGTCCAACTTTAAGCAGAATTGCATGGTGCCGAAAACAATGGAGCCCTACAACATATGTGCATACAATTTTGCATGCATCATTTCATCGGGTTGGTCGGTTGATATCTTTAATTCCAATTGAATCACTTGTGTGATTTTGAAGATACTGCATCTCAAATATCCTTGAATTTATGTGTTTTTCCCATTTTTGCAGTCATCCAATTTTGTATATTTTGCACTTTAATAACTTTGTCCCCGTTTGACAGATTTGCATGAAAGTTTGCAAGCATAATTTCATGGGGCAGATCTGTTATTGTTGCTATTAAACATTGCAAACTTTACATGTTTTTTCCATTTTTGCAGTCTTCCAGTTTTGCATAATTTGCACCTTAATAAGCTGGCAGCCCTTCAATGGATGTGCATGAAATTTTGCATGCATAATCTCATGAGGTAGTTCTATTGATGTGGCTAACTTAGTTTGAATTGCTTAATTGTGACATTGGTGCCAAAAGAACTAGGGTTCTGCCACAGTTTGTGACACTACTTTTCCAGATATGTCTGTTTCTTTGCCATGTCATAAGTAAAAATGGTTTGGGCTCTTGGGCTGAAATTTTCAGGATACAAAGGATTTGCCCCAAAGATGTGCCCTTAGCTGGTTTGGTGGAAAAGTGTTACTGTCCATCAGAGTTATAATACTTTGAAGGTTCAGAATTTCCCTTAGGGCAACATTGTGATGGTTGGGGTACTTTTCAGATGCTATATCTTGAAAACACTTTAAGATACAGCTCCAGCACTATGAGTAGTTTAGTACACCTTTAGGTGTACTAAATTGTTTTGCGTGTTATCAGGCCCTGCTTCAAACTGTTGGTGAATTGTAATGAATGGGGAACCTATAACCTATACTGTTCATACATTATCAACATGGCAGCAGTACTGCTTTGCAGGGCACAGTGGTATCACAACACACTTTGCACTAAGAGTCACACACACACACACACACACACACACACACATATGAGGGAAATTATATACAGTAGGCATGCATGGGAGCACAGGGCCTGGAGGGCCCTGTGCCCCCATTGCTCACTATGGACTGATGAGAGTGCAGGGCCCAGAGAGCCCTACAGTCCCACATGGAAAAGAGGGGCAAGTACAATAGGTATGTATGAGAGCACAGGGCTTTACCACTCACTGTATATTGATAGGAACACAGGGCCCAGAGGTCCCTGAGCTCACACATGGAAATAAGAGACAATTACAAAGGGTATGAATGGGACCACAAGGCCCTCCTACCGCTTTCATAATCAAATAAGGCTATGATTATACTTTCTCAAAAAGTAAGAAAATTCATTGCAAAAAAACTTCACTGATGCACCATTAGAGCTGAAGCATCAAAAGTAGGAAAATACAACCATAGGGCTCCCAAGGCTAAGAACCCACCCCACTATGCATGCAGGAACAGGCATGGGGGTGTGTTTTGGGGTTGTGAACCCTAATGCTCACCCCATTCTCTTATGCTGCATCCATCTTACTTCATTTACTCATGGAATGGCATAAGCATTAGGGTTCACAACCTCAAAACACACCCATCATGCCTGTTCCTATATGCACAGTGGGGTGGGTTCTTAGGCTTGGGAGCCCTAAGGTTGTATTTCCCTACTTTTGATGCTTCAACCCTAATGATGCATCAACAAAGTGTTTTGCAATGAATTTCCTTACTTTTTGAGAAAGTATAATCATAGCCTTATTACCCTAACACCCTACCACCACCACCCTGCAGACACTCACAGGTGTCGGGGTGGGCCATGGGGTCATCAGCCCTAATGCTCAAACCATTCTCCTATACTGTAAACATCTCAGCTTATTTAGTTATGGAATGAGGTGAGATTTAGGGCTGATGACCTCTAGGCACCCTCCACCTGTCAGTGTCTGCAGGGTGGGAATGGGGTGTAAGGGTTGAAAACCCTAACACCACATTTTCCTGCTTTTTTCACTTTAGTAATAACCCTAACTGATACATTAATGAAGTTTTTTGCAATTATATATATATATATATATATATATATATATATATATAGGATTACAACACCTTTGAGTGAAATTTCTTTTATGAAGGTTCCACATCAAACATGTGCAACAAGTAGTAAAACAATATTCAGCAGAAGACAGGTTTTGCAGAGCAATTAGCAGGGAACATGCCAAAAAAAGAAAAGGGGTGCAGTACAGTTAAACCACAAGTAAGGTGCAGATACATATCAATGGCTAAGTCAGGTTACAGTTTTGCACTGCAAAGGATACCACATTAAATGCAAAGGAAGCAGCCAGGTAGGCCTTGCTCATCATGGAAGAAAGAGTAGTTATCAGTGAGGAAGGGAACAGAGAAGATGGGGAGAGGAATACAGGAAACCAAAAAGGGGGGATGGAGGTGGGGGAAGAAGGAGGTGGTAGAGAGAGAGCCAGGTAAGGGCCAGACAAAGTAGAGAAAAGGAGGGTGGAGGAAGGGGAAGAGAAGGAGGTAGATGAGAGTGACAGGTAAGTGCCAGGCACTGGTGGAGGGTCAAGCTGTTAGCATCAAGGGTAAGGTTAAGAGGGGAGGATGCATATTAGGGGAAACAGTCACAGTTGTTTTCAGCAGATAGATGCTGCTGTTAGCTTGCTTTTGGAAGGTTCAAGCATGGCATATATATATATATATATATATATATATATAAAAAAGGGATATGCAGAGGACCTGTGTGATATATGATTTATGCACATGAGTGCTGTTTGACCTTGGTTAACCTCACGAGTGGTGTATGCCTTGAGTGAAGTGGCCAAGGGCAAACAGCACGAGTGTGCAGAAATCAAATATCATACAGGTCTCCCCCTGAATATTTCATTTATGCAATAGGGAAGGACCTCATGTGTATCTGTACTTTTTAAATAATGTTTTTTTGAAATTAAAAAATATGGAAATATGTGTGGATTTATTTTGTGCTTTGTCAGGTTGATGCACCATCCTATGTGGTCTGTTATAGCTGATTGGCTGAAAGAATGGCTTGAGTGTTTTTAAAAGAAAAAAATGGCGGGTGACTTTAGCGAGTGGGAAGAATACAGGAAAACATCGGGTGAGTTTAGTGAGCGCTCACCCACACAATAGTACTTGCTGTTATGAAGTGCTTTTTTGTTTTTGAAAGTTATTTCTGTATGAAAGCTGTAAATTCGGAGTACAGCAATTGGTATCGAGAAGAAGAGGTGACCGAGTTGACGGACCCATAGTGGCAATGTGAGCAAGACAGCGGGGCAGAAAGAAAAAAAACAACTGCGGTTTTGGAGAGAAATAATTTTAATTTCAGGTCAGCAGTTCTGTTTGTGGGTGATGGAAGTAGGGAAGAGATTTAAAATGAGATGCAGTTTGGTGATTCAGCAGTTGTTTACATATCAATCAGGGGCTGAGGCACTGTGAGATGTGGTAAGGAAGGAGATAGTGGCGACAAGAGTGCGAGTGACAAACGCCAGTTTGTGGTCTGTGATTACACCACGTTTTTTGCATGGGAGGAACAAATTTACATGGATGATGCTGAGGAAAGGGTTCAAAAAAATAGAAAGTAGATTTTTAAACTGGATGCATTACTGTGGATGGGGCAAGATCTGTACACAGCAGTACTGACTGTGTGTGACTGTGAGAAAGTGAAAGTGTGTCAAACAAGGAAGTAGTCTGGCACTGTATGTATAAATGGTCATTGTATGTGACTCAGATAAACACATTTATCACACTCAATGTATGTCCACCCCATTGCATAAATATATATATATATATATATTTATATATATACACAAAATCACACATACCCCCATAATGCAAAGCATCATGGGCTGTATATGCAAATCACCATAGACTATTATGCTGGTTCAGTTTTAAGCAGAAATTCATGGTGCTGAAAGGCCTTTCACACAGTCTGCAAATGGTGCCAACAGATGACACAGGCACAGTGTATATATATATATATATATATATATATATATATGTGTGTGTGTGCGTGTGTGTGTGTGTGTGTGTGTGTGTGTGTGAACTGATGCAAAAAAAGTTTGTTAATGCATCGCTTTGGGTTCCAGCAACAAAAGCTGGGAAATGTGGTGTTAGGGTTCCAACTCTAACACTCCACCCCCACCCTGAATATACCAATTGGCGTTAGGTGTGCCTTGGGGTTGTCAGCCCTAATGCTCACCCCATTCCATGAGTAAACAAGCTGAGATGGTTAAAGTATAGGAGAATGGGGTGAGCATTAGGGCTGAAAACCCTGAGGCACAATCCTGATGTGTTTAGGGTTCAGGTGGGGTGTTAGGATTGGAAACCCTAACACCACATTTTCCAACTTTTCTCATTGGAACCCTAACTGATGTATTATTGAAGTGTTTTGCAATGAATTTCCTTACTTTTTATGAAAGTATAATCATAGCCTTATTTGCTTGTGGAAGTGAAGGCCCCTTCAGACCCTGCACTCCCATCAATCCATAGTTTTAGAGAGATTGTAATTGTATTCTTATTTCCCTGTGGGCCCTGTGCTCCCATCAATCCATAATGGTATCCGTAATGACATGTGGGAGCGCAGGGCCCTTCAGGCCCTGCATTCCCATCTATGCATAATTTTTGAGATAGTGCAGTGGTATCTTTATTTGCCTGTAGGAGTGCAGAGCCCCCATCCCATAGTGTCCAGCACCAAAAAACTCAACAAACTGCAACATCCTATAGAAAACACAGCAAAATTTGAAATCTATGTAACTGGACACCAAATTAATATATTTTCACAAAACCAGCAAAAGACACATCAGTGGCACAAACCCTTTGTACCCTGAAAATTTCAGACCAAAATTGCAAACCATTTCTTCACAGCATAGTGAAAAATAAACTACTCTGTAAACCTCACATTACGATGTCATCCTATGGGAAATTGAGCAAAATTTAAACCCGCAGAACTTCACAGCCAAATAATATATTTTCACCAAATCAGCAAAAGACACGTCTGTGAAGCAAGCCCTTTGTACCCTAAACATTTAGGATAAAAATCAACAACCATTTGTGAACTGTAGTGTGACAAAGAAACAGTGTCTTAAAATTCCTTTTTCACCAATTGCAAAAAAGAATCCTTTTCCACAGTTGTTTTTTTGCAGTTTGTGGAAAAAGAAAATCCTTTTTCACAAATTGTGAAAAAGGATCCTGTTTCACGATTTCTTTTTTGCAATTTGCAGAAAAAGAAGATCCTTTTTCGCAAATTGTGAAAAATGATCCTGTTTCGTGTTTTTTCCCTGCAGTTTGCGAAAAGGGATTTCTGCATGTTAAAAAACACATTTCTAAGTAACATATAAAAAAACTAACCCCAGAATCAGATTTTACAGGTCCCAGTTAGGTAAAGAGAACTGTTGTTGTCTAGTAAACCATATATTTTTTAAGTTATTTAATTTTGCTCTCACTGTTAACTGAAAAGAACATAACAGCAGTACAGAAACAGATTCTGCATTTGAAGCAAAGGATTACACATTTGTGACAAAGGATTCAGCATTTGCAATAAAAAATCAATTTTTGAGTGAGACAGCTAACTGATCCCATAGGAAATAATAGGAAACTTTGAAATTTAATAACTTTGAAATGGACTCACTTTTTTTCACAATATTTTCAAAAGGCACATCTGTGTCCCAAGACTTTTGTACCCTAAAAATTTCAGACCGAAATTCCACACTGTTTTTGCCACAGTGGCATGACAAAGAATTTGACTCAAAATGGTCATTTTCGCAGTTTGTGACACTTCGTATCTCTACATCCAAACATCCGACTGAAACAAAACTTGCCACATCAAGAAATCATTTGAACCTAATGATGCATGTAATATTTCATGTAAATCACTTGAACATTTGCAAAGTTATTGAAGTGCAAAATTTTGAATTCAACATAGAACTGAAGGCTGAACCCTAACTATAGGGGTGCAACCCCCCCCCCATAATTATAGTGGCACGGTAGTGCCACTGTAGTTAGGGTTGAGCAGGGGTTTTAACGTTAAACCTCAAACTTTAAACTTTAATAACTTTGCAACCGTTCAACAGATTTGCATGAAACATTCCATGCACAGTCTCATGTGGTAGATTTGTTGATGTGACAGGTTTGTTTTGGTCAGATTTGTGGATTCTGAGCAGCTCAGCATGCTTAAATGTAAACAAATCACTGTTTTTTGTGCTTTTTTTGTCATATTACAGCACCCAGATGGTTTGGAATTTTGGTCTGACATTTTAAGGGTAAAAAGGGCATTCCTCACAGAACTATTTTCACTGATTTGGTGAGAAAATATTAATCCATTCCAAAGTTATTTCATTTTAATGTTTTGAGTTTTGAGCATGCTCAGTCCAGACTTTTGGTAGTTTCCTGGAATGGCAAAAGAACTTTGTCTCATGAAAAAGGATTCATTATTGTCAGGGGCCAATCCTTTTTTTATGAGAAAAAAAAATCCTTTTTTGTGAGATGCCATTTTGCACTTTAATATCTTCGCAACTGTTCAATGGATTTGCATGAAATGCTATATGCACAGTCTCAGTGGATAGATCTCTTGGCTTGCCAAGTTTCTGTTCAGCTACATGTACAGATTCTGAGATCCAGATAGAGAAAAAAGCTAAAAAAAAAAATCACAATTGTTTGCTGTTTTTTGTCATCGTCTAGCACCCAGATGGTTTGGAATTTGGTCTGAAATTTTCACGGTACAAAGGGCTTGTCCCACAGATGTACCTTTCAGTGGTTTGAAAAAGAAATATTAATCCATTGCTAAGTTCAGCAATAACAACCTCAATAACTATCACACAACTACCCTACTGGCTGGCACTAGAATACACAGCCCACACAAACATGATGAGGCTACCACACCCCCTCTGGTTACAACCTCAAAGCTACCCACTCTGGCTGCCCCCACTGTCATCCCTTCTTATGTTTGTAATGCAGGGTGACAAGCTTAAAGTAAGGAGCACACAAAAAAGGCTACGCAAAAAGAATCTCAAAAACCTCATGAACTTTCTGCATAGGAAGACACTACTTCTGCTGCTCCTCTCAGGTAATATTCACCCCAACCCAGGTCCCCCTCAGAACTCAGAAGCTAATCTAAGGAAAGGAGGCAGGTTGACTTTTGCCTCGATTAACGTCTGTAGTTTAACTGCTAAATGTGACAACCTTCAGGCTTGGGTTTCCCAACATAACCCTGATGTGCTGTCACTAGTAGAAATGTGGCTTTCCCCAAGAATTAGCGATGCATCAGTTCACATCCCTAGCTACAAGGTTTTCAGACAGGACAGATTGTCCAAGCATTGGGGGGGGTACAATTTACCTAAGGGATAATATACAGGACATTGCACTACCACTACCCTGCCCAGGACATGGCATCCAGAACTTGGACATCAAGCTGCTCCTAGGAGCCCATAATAAAACCTTAACAGTACTCACTGTTACATACCTCCAAGGCACATGGACCAAGGCCTTGATACAGTATTGGACTGCTTAGGCCACTTGAACCTTACCACTGAGATAATAATACTGGGTGAATTCAATATCAATTGGCTCACCCCTGAGGCCATCCCTTACAAAGATGCTGTACTTGCAGCCCACCTCACACAGAACATAACGTCCCCTACGAGAACTAACTACAGGACAGGTACAAGTACACTACTAGACTGGGTACTCACAAACCACTCAGGGCACACATCAGAGGTTACTGTGCTTCCAGATGCTATCAGTGACCACTCCCCAGTCTGGTTCTGCTGGTCAAACAAATTCTCCAAGCCCCCACCTAGGACCATTACTATCAGGGTCCTTATTAGGGATCACCTACACCTACTGAAATCAGATCTACTAAACACTGACTGGTATGATGTTTTAGGGAGTGGTGATATGGACTGTGCACTGGACCACTTCATCTGTCTTTTCAATGAAGCCTATTGTTAAGCACACCCACCAAAAACATGTAAAATCAAGGGCCATTCCAACCCACGGTTATCCCCTGGTATCACTGAACTCCTAAACCACAGGGACCATTTATGGCATGTATCCAGGGCATCTGGTAAGCAGTCTGATCTCCAAAACTACAAAAGGGCAAGAAACATACGCACCAGGACTATCCATGTAGCTAAAAACCAGTACTACAAAGATGCCCTTGCACAGAGTTGGAATGATGACCGTAAATTCTGAAGCAACCTGAGGGAGGTCACCAGTAAAGAGACAAAATCTGCTCCTACCATGCTCAATATCAATGGCACCCCCACCCTCGACCATATATCCATAGCCAACACTCTTAATAATACCTTCACCAATCTTAGTGTGTTCTCCCCCCCAACTTCTTCTCCCATACTCATACCACCACTAACATACTCTCTCAGCCATTTATGCACCCCCTTTTTACTTTGGGGCCATAACAGCCTCTGAAGCTAGGAAGTATCTGTGCAAGGTCCTAGGTAAAGGAAGATTCAGTGGAGACACCCTAGACCTCAAATTTGTTACCCTCACCCTGGAGGAAATCTTGTCTCCCCTTACCTATATCATGAACCTATCCCTCAGGCAGTCCAAATTCCCACAAAGGTGGAAAGCTGCTGCAGTTATCCTGGTTCATTAGAATGGCAATCGGGCCTCACCAGGGAACTACAGACCTATTTCCCTTCTCTCACCTCTCTTAAAGGCATTAGAAAGAACCGTTGATGATCAACATGTTGAGGATGTTGAAAAATACAATCTGCAATGTCCAGAACAACATAGTTTTAGGACCAGCCACAGCACCACTACAGCTCTGCTAGAATTTATTGGATTTATACACAAATCCCTCAACCAAGGGCAGCTAGTTGGGGTGGTTTTCATGGATCTAACTAAAGCCTTCAACACGGTAAATCATGTCCTTCTCACTCGTGGCCTCTGGTCTCTCTGCTGACACATTTACTTGGTTCTGTAGCTACCTCAACAGCCGGTCACAACAAGTGAGGATAGGCACGATACTCTCTGACTGTAAACCTGTCCTCTCGGGCATCTCCCAACTGTCAATCCTAGGCCCCCTCCTATTTATCCTTTTCCTGAATAACCTCCCACTCACTGGTAAGGTCCGCATCCTCCTTTATGCAGATGTTGCTGTCATCTTTAATAGTGATCCTGACACCAAAGCTCTAGAGAGACATCTCCAACATGATTTTTCCAGTGTTAAAGAATGCTTCACTAACCACAAATTGATTATTAACTACAAAAAAACTAAGAGGATGTTGTTCTCCAGCCCACAAAAAAGTAAAAATCCTACCCCCTCTCAATCTGCAATGATGAGAGATCACTACTACAGCTTGTTTCACATTTTAAATACCTGGGACTCATGGTTGACAACACACTCTCCTATACCCTCCACATTGACAACACTGTCAAAGCTGTCAACAAACACATAGGCCTACTACACAGGCACAAGTGTTGCCTGACTCCTGAGGCACAAAGTATTGTAGTGCGCAGCTCAGTGATATCCTTAGTGGACTATGGACTGGCAGTCTATGGCTCTGCCTCAGACATGTCCCTAAGGTGCATCAGAATGGCCCTAAACAAAGCCTGTAGGATGCTCCATGATTGACCCATGCATCCGACCTAAGCACTCAGGCTAACTGGCTACCTCTCAGTGGAAGACTAAAATACCAAACTTGCCTATTGACCAAGAGAATCCAGTTAGGTCTGTTGCCCCCTGGGGTGCAGCAACTGCTTCTTCTGAGCAACAACCCCCACCCCACTCAGAATTCTGCAAACCAGTTCTTCACAATCCCCCATTGCTGTACCTCCCTTAGCCAAAGATCTTTTGCTTACCGGGCTCCCCTGTGGTTCAACACCCTACAGGATAATACAACCAACCTGCCCACACTTGGGGCATTTAAACTGTCCCTAAATCAGCAAATAGTGTCTGGCTCCTCATGTGACTACTTCTGCTAATGCTCTTGTCCCTCTTTAGGGGCATTTAAGCTGTCCCCAATTCAGCAAATAGTGTCTGGTTCCTCATGTGACTGCTTCTGCTAATCCTCTTGTCACCCCCACTTGCCCTCTCTCACCACCTCACTACTCCATCCCCTCTTGAGACCCATCCCCTTAGATAACCCCTTTTTTACTACCTATCTATCCTCCCCTCCCCATCCCTGCCCCTTCCACTCATTGATAGCTCCTATTTTCTATATCTTGCCACTCTGGGGTGTGCCCCCTTAGTAACAGACCACCTACCCCCCCCAATTATTCATGCATGACAAGGCCACTGTGTTGCTTCCTTCTCCATTTTCTGGGCTATTCCTTCAGATGCCTGTACTTTACCTGACAAAGCTAGTCTATGCCCTCAGCTGCTTATATGCCACCCCTCCTCCTAATTTACCTTCCCATCCTTACCTCAGTGATGCAACTTTTGTATGTTATCTTGTTGTTGCAACTGTTGCAATTGCAAACTATTTATTCCTATGTATGTTGTTTTTACCTGACGTGGAACCTATGTAACAAACTTTTAGCTCAAAGGTGTAATCCAAGACCATTAATAAATAAATAAAGTTATAAGGATTTTAAATTTTGTTTCTGAGCATGCTCAGTAGGGTTTTTTGGATAGACATTTAATACCCTACTCAGCATGCTCATAACCAAAATTTAAAATGCTTATAACTTGGGAATAGATTCAGATTTTCTCACCAAACCATCAAAAGGCACCATTCTGTGGCATACCCTCTTTACACTGAAATTTTCAAACCAAAACTCCAAACCATTTGGGCTGTAGGTGATGACAAAAAAAAAGCAAGATTTATCCTAAAACAGCACTATCCAGATCTGGGAATCCTCACATCCAACTGGAATGAAACTTGGCAAATCAAGACACCTTGCCCTCCCCAGACTGCACATACAAAATGTAGTACAATTCCCTTGAACAGGGACAAAGCTATTAATTATAGTGGTGCCGCTATGTTAAACCTCAAATTTTGCACTTTGGTACCGTTCAATGGATTTGCACAAAACTTTGCATGTGTATGTGCAGTCTTGTGGAGCAGATCTCTTGGTGTGCCAAGTTTAGTTCTTCTTGGATGCATGGACTCCAAGATGCAGATAGCAAAAACATATAAAAAAATCACTTTTTGCTTTTCTTTTTATCATCACCTTGTGCCCAGATGGTTTAGAATTTTGGTTTGAAATGTTCAGGGTAGAAATTGCTTGGCCTACAGATGTGCCTTTCACTAGGTTGGTGAAAAAATATTAATCCATTCTAAAGTTATAACATTTTAAAAATATGGGTACTGAGCATGCTAAGTCAGCACTTCAAAATAGCTGTATGAAGTTTTCATCTGAGAACCCATTTTCGTTTGGTTTTTCGTTGGTCTGTTTTTATGTCTGACATCTTGTTTTCTGTTTGCCCCTAAAAATTCTAGTTTGGAAAACTACAGAAATGACATTCTGCAGAGCAACTAACAAATATGTATTGCTTATATGGAGCCCCTAAGCTGGATTCTGCACTTAACTGTAGAAGAAATGCCTTTGACGTGTTGTTTTTTTAAGATTATAAATATTTTTTTGTGATTTGTGATATGACAAAAGATTCTTTTTCATATCTCAAGTCATGAAAAAAGATCCTTTCTCATGAGGGAAGCATCATTTTTCTTTTGCTAGCATCTGTTCTCTGGTGTCTAGTGGCACCCCACCACCCTCAGATTGGCATCACCGTAATACCACTATATTTCCTTGGTGTCTAGTGTCACCCCCTCTACCCTTAAATTGCCCTCCCTGTATTTATTTTCTTTATTATTCCATGTGTCTAGTGGCTGTTACATCTTGCAATCACTGCCCCTGCAGTTATTGGTTATCTACCTGGTGTCTAGTGGCACCCCCCACCCTCCGATTGCCACCTCATAGTTTTTTTTTTATTTCCCTGCTGTATAGTTTTGCCCTCCCCACCCTGGCAACATCACCCCATACTATATTTCTTTATGGTCCCTGGTGTCCAATGACACCCCCATACTCTGACCACCATCCCCATAATATTTGCTTTTCTCATTGGTGTCCAGTGGTCCCCCCCGCCCTCTGATCCCCTCTCTTGTTAGACCTGTAATAAAGAAAATGGTCACGTAATGTCTTTTTTTTGAACCTGTGAAAAATAAAATGGTCTCTCACTGATCCAGCCTCCACAACCTTACCTCCCACTAAGCAACCACCACCCCACAATCCCTGCACACCCTCACTCACCTGAACAGCTCGCTAGCCGAAGATCCACTCCCCGATCGAAGATGCGTCTTGATGCTGGATCCAACAACTTTGATTCATAACTTGGCAGTTTTGTATATTTTGACACTAGATTTTCAACATGGCCTTTCTGGGACCCCACCTCATGAACAATGTCAGTGGAATTCCACAAATCTAGCCAAAAAGGTGATTTTGCGGTTGCTTGGTGAAATCACCTTTCAGGCAGGATTTAAAAAAATGTTCACTGCTCTTGTTCATGAGGGGGGACCATAAAAAGGCCATGTTGAAAATTTGGGGTCAAAATATTTAAAAATGACAAAGTTAAGAGCCTGCTTTAAAATGTTCTTCCACTTGCTTGTAACTCTGGTAATTTTCAAAATTTTGACACCAAAGTGTCAACATACACATATTTTTACACCACCTCATGAACATAACAGCTGTCATTTTTCAAATACTGCTCAAACTGCCTTTTTGCACCTGTAGACTGGAATGATCCTGCGGTGGTATGGAATCATATTTTAGTGGGGATTTGGAAAATTTCAGTACCAGATTGATGTGGTGGGGTAATTAGAAGTCTATGGTGACAATTTGGTTGTAGTTTTGCTAAAATTGGAAATGCAGGGCCCAGAGGTCCCTGCACCTCTACAGCAACGTACATATACACTTCTATGGAGGGCACATAAGGATACGATTACACTATCTCAAAAAGTATCAAATGAGGATACAATTATAGTACCTGAAAAGGAAAGGAAATTCATTGCAAAATACTTCATCAATGCATTAGTTAGGGTTCTTAACAAAGCAACAAAAGCAGGGAAATATGGTGTTAGGGTTTCCAACCTTAACACCCCACCCCAACCCTGCAAACACTGACAGGCATCAGGGATGTGCTGAGGGGTCATCGGCCCTAATGCTCACCCTTATTCTCCTATACTATACCCATCTCAACTTATTTATTTATGGAATGGGGTGAGCATTAGGGCTGATGACCCCAAAGCACACCCCAACACCTGTCAGTGTCTGCAGGGTGTGGGTTGGATGTTAGGGATGGAAACCCTAACACAACATTTCCCTGCTTTTGTCACTTTAGTAACAACCCTAACTGATGCATTAATAAAGTTATTCAGCAATGGATAGATAGATAGATAGATAGATAGATAGATAGATAGATAGATAGATAGATAGATGTTCATTGAAAAAAACTTTGTTAATGCATCAGTTAGGGTTCTAGTGACAAAAGTTGGGAAATGTTTTGTTAAGATTCCAACCCTAACATCCCAACCCCACTCTGCATGCACCAATAGGTGTCAGGGGTGCCCCTTGGGGTTGTCAGCCATAACATTAACAACCCCAGTACCACATTTCCAAATATTTGTCACTTGAACCCTAACTGATGTATTAACAATGTTTTTTGCAATGAATTTTTTTACTTTGTGAGAGAGCGTAACTGTAGCCTTATTTGCTTGTGTGCTCCCATCCATCCACTGTTTTAGAGAGATTGTAATTGTATTCTTATTTCCTTGTGGGAGCACAGGGCCTGGAGTGCTCTGTGCTCCCATCAGTCCATAATGGTATCCATATTTACATGTGGGAGCGCAGGGCCCTCCAGGCTCTGCATTTCCATCTATGCATATTTTTTTAGATAGTGCAGTGATATCCTTATTTGCCTGTGAGTTCCTGCAGTGTCAAGCACCAAAAAATACCTCAAATTGCAACGTTATCCTATAGAAAACATAGCAAAATTTGAAACCTGTGCAACTGGACATCAAATTAATATATTTTCATGAAACCAGTAAGATGCACATTGGTGGCACAAGCCCTTTGTGCCCTGAAAATGTCAGACCAAAATTGCAAACCTTTTCTTCACAGCGTAATGACAAAGAAACAACTCTGTAAACCTCGCTTTACAAAGTTCTCCTATGGGAAATGAAACAAAATTTAAACATGCAGAACTCTACAGCAAAATAATATATTTTCACCAAACCAGCAAAAGGCATATCTGTGGGGCAAGCCCTATGTACCCTGAAAATGTAAGATCAAAATCAACAACCTTTTGTGAACTGTGGAGTGACAAAGAAATAGCGGTCTTAAAATTCCTTTTTCACAAATTGTGAAAAAAATCCTTTTCCGCAGTTCTTTATTCACAATTTGTGGAAAAAGAAAATCATTTTTCCACAAATTGTGAAAAAGGATCCTGTTTCATGTTTTTTCCCCCTGCAGTTTGCGAAAAAGGATTTTCTCTTGTTAAAGAACACATTTTAACTTAAAACTAACTAAGCTGGATTCTGCACTTAACTGTAGGAGAAATGCCCTTGACATGTTGTTTTGTTAAGATTATAAATCTCTTTTCGTGACTCATGATATGACAAAGGATTTTTTTCATATCTTGACTCATGAAAAAAAATCCCTTTTTTGTGAGAGAAACATCATTTGTCTTTTGCTGGCATCTGTTCCCTGGTGTCTAGTGGCACCCCCCACCCTCCGATCAGCATCCCCATAATATCACTATATTTCCCTTGTGTCTAGTGGCACCCCTACCCTCAAATTGCCCTCCCTGTATTTTTTCTTTATTATTCCATGTGTCTAGTGGCTCCTCCACCATCTGATCACCACCCCTGTATTTATAGGTTATTTCACTGGGGCAGGATTCTCAAAGCATTCAGGACTGAAGTCCCATTCTGCGACTGCAATACTGGACTGAAATCACCCGCAGCAGTGGTGATTGTGATTCACAGCCACAGCAGTTGCAGAGGGTGTTATGGCTGCTCCCACCAACCATAGCAACTTTCTGCAATTTCGGTGATCTCCCTGGTGACACCACCCACAAGCTGCTGTAAGTCATGGAGCCAGCCATAATCCAGCTCCACTTTTGTGAATACCCACTACTGCGGAACTCCTGCAGCTCCGCAAGTGGCCCCCCTTTGGCACTGAAGTTTTGCCGCAGCTGAGGGACTTTAACGATCTTTGTGAATCCTGCCCCTGGTGTCTAGTGGTACTCCCTCCCTCTGATCACCACCCCCATAATTATTAATTTATTTCCCTGGTGTCTAGTGGTGCCCTCCCCACCCTGTCATTCTCGCTCCCATAATATGTTTCTTTATGGTCCCTAGTGTCCAGTGGCACCCCCCCATGCTCTGATTACCATTCCCATAATATTTGCTTTTCTCATTGGTGTCCAGTGGTACCTCTCCCATCCTCTGATCCCCTCTCTTGTAAGACTTGTAATAAAGAAAATGGTCAGTCAATGTCTTTTTTTTGAACCTGTAAAAAATAAAATGGTCCCTCACTGATCCAACCCCCTGAACCCAATCTCACACTAAGCAACCACCACCCCACACCCTCCCACCCCCACACGCCCTCACTCACCTGAACAGCTCACTGGCTCAAGGTCCACTTTCCGATCAAAGACATGTCTTGCTGCTGGAACCACCAACTGCAATATATGAAACTAAGCCTCTGACATTTCTATTCAAACAGAGACCGGCCTAATCAGTAATACTTCATTTGTTTCTGAAGCTTTGAATAAGTTTTTGTGTAATTTAGATAGTTATAGGATCCTGTCCCAAGGAAATTCTTCCTATGGTGACCTTCCTAGTGCACCAAAGCTGGTAAATGAATCGGTACCCTTTGAATTTCATT
Organism: Neoceratodus forsteri; assembly: GCA_016271365.2. NCBI lineage: Eukaryota > Metazoa > Chordata > Ceratodontiformes > Ceratodontidae > Neoceratodus > Neoceratodus forsteri. The sequence continues at coordinate 841,493,423 of CM028131.1, forward strand.
TTAATTTGGTATCTCCTGATTTAATTAAAGAATATATGTTAAAAAGGGATCCTCGGCCCTACATTGTTTTGTGATGGACTAGATTTTTGAATTATTAAGTTGGGAATAAATTCCTTCTCTTACACACTTTCAGTTTTATTTAATTTCTCTATGTCTACTGGGGTTTTTCCTAGTCTCTGGCAGATGACTATAGTCACCCCTATTCTGAAATCTGTTGATCCTACTCTATTGTCCAATTACTGTCCAATTTCCTTGCTATTACCCCTATCTAAAATTTTAGAATGAGTTATCTTGGATCAAACTTTTGAGTATTTACAAAAACATAATTTGCTTTCTGTTTGTCAACATGGCTTTAAGCTGTACCCTAACACTGAGATGGCCTTGGTGGGGTTCACAGGTGCCATTCAGGGTGCCCTTGATAAAGCGCAGACTGTTGCAGAGCTTTTTGTAGACCTCACCAAGGTCTTCGATTTGGTGGAACGTGGTTTACTAAATGGTATTCTTTCTAATTTATATTTTTCCGATAATGTTATTTCTTGGGCTTATCTTTCTAATAGATCCCATTGTACTCAAATAGGTGATAGTATTTCTTATCCTAGTACTATTAAATATAGGGTACCTCAAGGGTCAATTCTTGGCCCATTGATTTTTTCATTTTACATGAATTCTTCCCCTTTGGTGTGTTCTCACTCATCAATTATACTTTATGCTGATGACGCAGTAATTTATAGTATTGGTTCCACCTTTAATGATGCTCTGGCTGAAGTTCAATCTGACTTTGATTCCTTTCAGAAATGGCTGATTTCAAATTCTATGGTACTTAATTCAGATAAAACTAAAGTCATGTTGTTTTCAAATAAGGCCATTGAGTCTAATGGATTATATCATATTGTTACACAGGATGGAAATGTGATTGAATTGGTAAATAGTTTTAAATATCTGGGGATAATTCTTGATTCTAAACTAACTTTTGAATCTCATCTGAATAAATTAAGGAAAAATCTTCATCGATCCCAGACTAAATTTACTTATAAAATTCCACTGCTTCGATCTGATTTTGGCCAGAGATCTACTTTATATAAGGCTCCTTAGTTTTTTAATTCATTATCTGTTGATATTATAGAAAGTATGACAATGTGGTCTTTTAAAATTAGACTGAAATATTGGTTGATGGAAAATGACACCTGTTCATGTTAAATAATTAACTGTTAATTGTTGTTTGTCTTCTGTAATTTTGTACTATGTTTATTATTTTGTCTGTGTGTAATATTATGTACACTCAAGTGTGTTTTGTAACTTGTCTCTGGTGAAAATGGACAGTTTTGCTCATCCCGCTTACAAGTATAAAAAATAAAAAATGAAAATGACAAAAGATAAATGTGGTTCAATATACCTCAATGGAGTTTTCAACTTTGATTCATGGGCATTTTTGCATATTTTGACACCAACTTTTCAACATGGTCTTTTTGGGACCTCACCACATGAACAATGTCAGTAGAATTCCACAAATCTAGCCCAAAAGGTGATTTTGTGGTTGCTTGGTGAAATCACCTTTCAGGCAGGATTTGAAAACTTTTACTGCCCTTGTTCATGAAGGGGGATCATAAGAAGGCCATGTTGAAAATTTGGGGTCAAAATATTTAAAAATGACAAAGTTAAGAGCATGCATTGAAATGTTCCTCCACTTCCTCGTAACTCTGGTAATTTTTAAAATGCTGACACCAAAGTTTCAACATACACATATTTTTACACCACCTCATGAACATGACAGCTGTCATTTTTCAAATACTGCCAAAACTGTCTTTTTGCAGTGGTGGACTGGAATGATGCTGTGGTGGTGTGGAATCACATTTTGGCAGGGATTTGGAAAATTTCAGTACCAGATTGATGACGTAGGGTAATAAGAAGTCTATGGTGACAATTTGGTTGCAGTTTTGCTAAAATTGGAAATGCAGGGCCCAGAGGTCCCTGCACCTCTACAGCAACATACATATACACATCTATGGAAGGCACATAAGGATATGATTACACTATCTCAAAAAGTATCAAATGAGGATACAATTACACTATCTGAAAAAGTAGGGAAATGCATTGCAAAGCACTTTGCTAATGCATCAGATAGGGTTGTCATCAAAGTGTGGGAAAAAGCAGGGAAATTTGGTGTTAGGATTTCCAAACTTAACACCCCACCCCCACCCTGCAGACATGGACAGGCATCAAGGGTGTGTCTAGGGGTCATCAGCCCTTATGCTCACCCTCATTCTCCTATACTATACCCATCACAACTTATTTACTTATGGAATGGGGTGAGCATTAGGGCTGATGACCTCAAGGCACACCCCCAAAGCCTGTCAGCGTCTGCAAGGTGGGGGTGGGGTGTTAGGGATGGAAACCCTAACACCACATTTCCCTGCTTTTGTCACTTTAGTAACAACCCTAACTCATGCATTAACAAAGTTATTCTGCAATGGATAGCTAGATAGATAGATAGATAGATAGATAGATAGATAGATAGATAGATATACAGACAGATAGATATTCATTGAAAAAAACCTTGTTAATGCATCAGTTAGGGTTCCAGTGACAAAAGTTGGGAAATGTTGTGTTAGGATTCCAACCCTAACACCCCATCCCCACTCTGCATGCACCAATAGGTGTTAGGGGTGTGCCTTGGGGTCGTCAGCCATAACACTGACAACCCTAGCACCACATTTCCAAACATTTGTCACTGGAACCCTAACTGATGTATTAACAATGTTTTTTGCAATGAAGTTCCTTACTTTGTGAGAGTATAACTGTAGCCGTATTTGTTTTTGTGCTCCCATCCAGCCATTGTTTTAGAGAGATTGTAATTGTATCCTTATTTCCTTGTGGGAGCATAAGGCCTGGAGTCCTCTGTGCTCCCATTAGTCCATAATGGTATCCATATTTACATGTGGGAGCACAGGGCCCTCCAGGCTCTGCATTCCCATCTATGCATACTTTTTTAGATAGTGCAGTGGTATCCTTATTTGCCTGTGGGATCCCGCAGTGTCCAGTGCCAAAAATACCTCAAATTGCAACATTATCCTACAGATAACACAGCAAAATTTGAAACCTGTTTAACTGGACATCAAATTAATATATTTTCGTGAAACCAATAAAAGGCACATTGGTGGCACAAGACCTTTGTACCCTGAAAATTTCAGACCAAAATTGCAAACCTTTTCTTAACAGCGTAGTGACAAAGAAATGACTCTGTAAACCTCACATTACAAAGTTCTCCTATGGGAAATTAAGAAAAATTTAAACATGCAGAACTCCACAGAGAAATAATATATATTCACCAAACCAGTGAAAGGTATACCTGTGAGGCAAGCCCTTTGTACCCTGAAAATGTAAGATCAAAATGACCAATCTTTTGTGATTTGTGGCGTGACAAAGAAACATTGGTCTTAAAATTCCTTTTTCGCAAATTGCGTAAAAAAAAAACCTTTTCCGCAGTTCTTTTTTCACAATTTGTGGAAAAAGAAAATGCTTTTTCACAAATTGTGAAAAAGTATCCTATTTTATGAGTCTTTTTTCACACTTTGCAGAAAAAGAATATCCTTGTTCACAAATTGTGAAAAAGGATCCTGTTTCATGTTTTTTTTTCCCTGCAGTTTGCAAAAAAAGGATTTTCTTTTATTAAAGAACACATTTTAACTTAAAACTAACTAAGCTGGATTCTGCACTTAACTGTAGGAGAAATGTCCTTGACATGTTATTTTGTTAAGATTATAAATCTTTTTTCATGACTCATGATATGACAAAGGATTCTTTTTCATATCTTGAGTCATGAAAAAAGGTCATTTTTTGTGAGAAACATCATTTGTCATTTGCTGGCATCTGTTCCCTGGTGTCTAGTGACACCCCCCACCCTTCAATTGGCATCCCTGTAATATCACTATATTTCCCTTGTGTCTACTGGCACCCCCACCCTCCAATTGCCCTCCCTGTATTTTTTATTTATTATTCCATGTGTCTAGTGGCTCCTCCACTGCCTGATCACCACCCCTATATTTACAGGTTATTTCTCTGGGGAAGGATTCTCAAAACATCTGGGACTGAAGTCCCACTCTGCAACTGCAATAGCGGACTGAAATCACCTGCAGTGGAGGTGGTTGCGATTCACAGCCACAGCAGTTGCGGAGGGTGTTATGGCTGCTCCCACCAGCCGTAGCAACTTTCTGCAACATCGGCGATATCCCTGTTGACACCACCCACAAGCCACCATAAGTCATGGAGCTGGTCATAATCCATCTCCACCTTTGTGAATACCCGCAACTGCAGGACTCCTGTAGCTCCACAAGTGGCCACCATTTGGCGCCGAAGTTTTGCCACAGCTGCGGGCATTTCACGATCTTTGTGAGTCCTGCCCCTAGTGTCTAGTGGCATCCCCACCCTCTGATCACAACCCCATAATTATTTATTTATTTCCCTGGTGTCTAGTGGTGCCCTCCTCACCCTGCCATTCTTGCTCCCATAATATGTTTCTTTATGGTACCTGGTGTCCAGTGGAAACCCACATTCTCTGATCACATCCCTGTAATATTTGCTTTTCTCATTGGTGTCCAGTGGTACCTCTCCTATCCTCTGATCCCCTCTCTTGTTGGACCTGTAATAAAGAAAATGGTCAGTCAATGTCTTTTTTTTGAACCTGTAAAAAATAAAATGGTCTCTCACCAATCCAACCCCCTGAACCCGATCTCTCACTAAGCAACCACCACCCCACACCTTTCCCACACACCCCGAACACCCTCACTCACCTGAACAGCTCACTGGCTCAAGGTCCACTTTCCGATCAAAGACATGTCTTGCTGCTGGAACCACCGACTGCAGTATAAGAAACTAAGCCTCTGACATTTCTATTCAAGCAAAGACCGGCCTAATCAGTAATACTTCATTTGTTTCTGAAGCTTTTAATAAGTTTTTTGTAATTTAGATAGTTATAGGATCCTGTCCCAAGGAAATTCTTCCTATGGTGACCTTCCTAGTGCACCAAAGCTGGTAAATGAATCGGTACCCTTTGAATTTCATTTTAATTTGGTATCTCCTGATTTAATTAAAGAATATGTGTTAAAAATGGATCCTCGGCCCTACATTTTTTTGTGATGGACTAGATTTTCGAATTATTAAATTGAGAATAAATTCCTTCTCTTTTCCACTTTCAGTTTTATTTAATTTCTCTATGTCCACTGAGGTTTTTCCTAGTCTCTGGAAGATGGCTATAGTCACCCCTATTCTGAAATCTGTTGATCCTACTCTATTGTCCAATTACTGTCCAATTTTCTTGCTATCACCCCTATCTAAAATTTTGGAATGAGTTATCTTGGATCAAACATTTGAATATTTACAAAAACATAATTTGTTTTCTGTTTGTCAACATGGCTTCAAGCTGTACCATAACACTGAGATGGCCTTGGTGGGGTTCAGATGTGCAATTCAGGGTGCCCTTGATAATGGGCAGACTGTTGTGGAGCTTTTTTTTAGACCTCACCAAGGCCTTCGATTTGGTTGAACATGGTTTACTAAATGGTATTCTTTCTGATTTATATTTTTCTGATAATGTTATTTCTTGAGGTTATGATTATCTTTCTAATAGATCCCATTGTACTCAAATAGGTGATAGTATTTCTTATCCTAGTACTATTAAATGTTGGGTACCTCAAGGGTCAATTCTTGGACCGTTGATTTTTTTCATTTTACATGATTCTGCCCCTTTGGTGTGTTCTCACTCATCAATTATACTTTATGCTGATGATGCAGTAATTTATAGTATTGGTCCACCTTTAATGATGCTCTGGCTGAAGTTCAATCTGACTTTGATTCCTTTCAGAAATGGCTGTTTTCAAATCCTATAGTACTTAATTCAGGTAAAACTAAAGTCATGTTGTTTTCAAATAAGACCATTGAGCCTAATGGTTTATATAATAATGTTACACAGGATGGAAATGTGACTGAATTGGTAGATAGTTTTAAATATTTGGGGATAATTCTCGATTCTAAACTCATAGCTTATCTCTTAAAAATAGGATTTTGCACAAAATGGGTAATATGATGTTTAAGGTAAAAAATGGTCTTATGTCTCCTGTAGTTTCATTATTATTTCCTAGGTTTCTTAATTCTAGTGGTACTAGATCCCAGACTAAATTTACCTATGAAGTTCCACTGCTACGATCTGCTTTTGTCCAGAGATCTACTTTATATAGGGCTCCTTTGTTTTTTAATTCATTACCTGTTGATATTATAGAAAGTATGACAATGTGGTCTTTTAAAATTAGGCTGAAATATTGGTTGATGGAAAATGGCACCTGTTCATGTTAAATAATTAACTTTTAATTGTTATTTGTCTTCTGTATTTTTGTACTATGTTTATTATTTTGTCTGTGTGTAATATTATGTACACTCAAGTATGTTTTGTAACTTGTCGCTGGTGAAAATGGGCAGTTTTGCTCATCCTGCTTACAAGTATAAAAAATAAAAAATGAAAATGAAAAATAATAAATGTGGTTCAATATATCGCAATGGAGTTTTCAACTTTGATTCATGGGCATTTTTTGCATATTTTGACACCAACTTTTCAACATGGCCTTTTTGGGACCCCACCACATGAACATTGTCAGTGGAATTCCACAAATCCAGCCCAAAAGGTGATTTTGCGGTTGCTTGGTGAAATCACCTTTTGGGCAGAATTTAAAAAAAGTTCTCTGCCCTTGCTCATGAGGTGGGGTCATAAGAAGGCTATGTTGAAAATTTAGGATCAAAATATGTAAACATGGCAAAGTTAGGATCATGCATTGAAATGTTGCTACACTTACTCGTGACTCTGGTAATTTTTAATATTTTGACACCAAATTTTCAGCATATACATATTTTTGTACCACCTCATGAACATCACAGCTGTCATTTTTCAAATCCTGCCAAAACAGTCTTTTTGCACCAGTGGTGTGGAATGATGCTGCAGTGGTGTGGAATAACATTTTGGCGGGGGATATGGAAATTTTCAGTACCATATTTATTAGGTGAGGTAATAAAAAGGCTATGGTGGCAATTTGGTTGCAGTTTTGCAAAAATTGGAAGTGCAGGGCCCAGAGGACTTGCTCTTATTTTCACTGAGTGCTTTAAAATAGCAACTGTCAAATAAATAATTAATTTCATAGTTATTAAAACACTGAAAGCATTAGAGATAGTAACAGTAGCAATGTTTTGAGTTAAAGAGAACTTGTAAAATATCTTTAGTTCATTTTTTGAAATATTTTCTTTATTTTGTTGTTGTTTAAAGGTTTATAATGTATTAATGAAAATGATTCTCATTAATATTCATGAGTTCTGTGTTCAAAAGGTGACTGCTCTCCTACCAGCCCCACCCTCTGATTAAGACTAATGAGAGTTGAAGTGCTGGGGTCTAAGCTAGAGCAGCAGACTCATGTTGGAAGTAAAACAGTTTGACTGTTTTATTATTTTTGCATTGAGCAATTCATAGGTTTTATAGGTGTATACTGAGCAGAGGAGACAAAATGTCCATTATGCTCACACTTAATCAATGAAGATACTGAGATATTCTGTGGCTGATACAAAAAGCATCCACCTTAGCCTTAAAGATTGTCATATATTTTCTGCCTACTACCTGTAGCGGTATCGAGTCCCACAGTGTTACAACCCTTTGGTTATACCAATAGGCTCTCTTATTTGAATGACAAATATCCCCCTTGAGTTGTAATTCATGAGATCTTGTATTATGTGGCTGATGTTTAAAGCTAAGTCCCAGACAGTCCCACAGTTCATAATTACACAAATCCCTCAACCAAGGGCAGTTGGTCGGGGTGGTTTTCATCGATCTAACTAAAGCCTTCAACATGGTAAATCATGTCCTTCTCACTGACCAACTCATGGCCTCTGGTCTCTCTGTTGACATTGGTACTTGGTTCCATAATTACCTCAACAGCCAGTCACAGCAAGTGAGGATAGACACAATACTCTCTGACTGTGAACCTGTCCTCTTGGGTGTCCTCCAATGGTCAGTCCTGGGCCTCCTCATATTCAGCCTCTTCCTGATTAACCTCCCACTCACCTGCAAGGTCCATGTCCTCCTTTATGCAGATGATGCTGTCATCTTCAATAGTGATCCTGACGCCGGAGCCCTTGAGAGACATCTCCAACATGATTTTTCCAGTGTTGAAGAATGCTTCACTAACCACAAATTGATTATTAACTACCAAAAAAACTAAGATGATGTTGTTCTCCAGCCCACAAAACAAGCAAAAATCCTACCCCCTCTCAATTTGCAATGATGAGGGATCACTACTACAGTTTATTTCGCATTTTAAATACCTGGGATTCACAGTCGACAACACACTCTCCTATACCCTCCACATTGACAACACTGCCAAAGCTGTCAACACACGCATAGGCCTACTACACAGGCACAAGTGTTGCCTGACTTCTGAGGCACTAAGTATCGCAGTGCACAGCTCAGTGATATCCCTAGTGGACTACGGACTGACAGTCTATGGCGCTGCCTCAGACACGTCCCTAAGGCACATCAGAATAGCCCTAAACAAAGCCTGTAGGTTAATCATGGATGCTCCACGATTGACCCTGATGTGTGATCTATACACCTGGGCTAACTGGTTACCTCTCAGCAGAAGACTAAAATATCAAACTTGCCAATTGACTGAGAAAACCCAGATAAGTCTGTTGCCCCCTGGGGTGCAGCAACTGCTTGTTCTGATCATCAACCCCGCCCCACTCAGAATTCTGCAAACCAGTTCTTCACAATCCCCCATTGCCATACCTCCCTTGTCCAAAGATCTTTTGCTTACTGGGCCACCCCTTCCATGGTTCGATACCCTACAGGATAATATAACCAACCTGCCCACACTGGAGTATTTAAACTGTCCCTAAACCAGCAAATAGTGTCTGGTTCCTCATGTGACTACTTCTGCTAATGCTCTTGCCACTCTTTAGGAGCATTTAAGCTGTCCTTAAGTCAACAAATAGTGTCTGGTTCCTCATGTGACTGCTTCTGCTAATCCTCTTGTCACCCCCTTTGCCCTGCCTGCCCCACCTCACTACTCCATCCCTCTTGAGACCCATCCCCTTAGATAACCCCTTTTTCACTACCTATGTATCCTCCCTCCCTCCCATCCCCACTCTTCCATTCATTGCTAGCTCCTATTTTCTATATCTTGCCACTCTGGGGTGTGCCCCCTTAGTAACAGACCACCGACCCCCTCAATTATTCATGCCTGACAAATCCACTGTGTTGCTCCCTCCTCCATTTTCTGGACTATTCCTCCCCCTGCCTGTACTTTACCTGACAAAGCTAGGCTATGCCCTCAGCTGCTTATATGCCACCCCTCCTCCTAATTTACCATCCCATCCTTACCTCAGTGATGAAACTTTTGTATGCTCTCTTACTGTATTCACTGTTATGCTGTTGTAATTGAGAACTGTTTATTCCTGTGTATGTTGTGTCTACCTGACATGGAACCAATGTCACAAGCTTTTAGCTCAAAGGTGTAATCCAAGACCATAAATAAATTAATAAATAAAGTAATAAGGATTTGAAATGTTGTTTCTGAGCATGCTCAGTAGGGTCTTTTGGATAGACATTTAATACCCTACTGAGCATGCTCAGAACCAAAATTTAAAATGCTTATAACTTAGGAACAGATTCCTATTTTCTCACCAAACCATCAAAAGGTACCATTCTGTGGCATTCCCCCTTTACCCTGAAATGTTCAGACCAAAACTCCAAACTATTTGGGCTGAAGGTGATGACAGAAAAAAGCAAAAATAAAATAAAGATTTATCCTAAAACCGCACTATCTAGATCTTGGAATTCTCACATCCGACTGGAATGAAGCTTGGCAAATTAAGACACCTTGCCTCCCCAGACTGCACATGCAAAATGTAGTGCAATTCCCTTGAACGGGGGGCAAAGATATTCATTATAGTGGCGCCACTATGTTAAACCTCAAATTCTGCACTTTAGTATCTTTGCAACCGTTCAATGGATTTGCACAAAAGTTTGAATGTGCAGTCTTGTGGAGTAGATCTCCTGATGTGCCAAGTTTAGTTCTTGTTTGATGTGTGGACTCCAAGATGCAGATAGCAAAAACATGTAAAAAAATCACTTTTTGCTTTTATTTTTGTCATCACCTTGGGCACAGATGGTTTAGAATTTTGGTCTGAAATGTTCAGGGTAGAAATGGCTTGGCCCACAGATGTGCCTTTCACTGGGTTGATGAAAAAATATTAATCCATTCTAAAGTTATTAAATTTAAAAAAATGTGGGTTCTGAGCATGCTCAGTCAGCACTTCAAAATAGCTGTATGAAGTTTTCGTATGGGAACCCTTTCTCGTTTGGTTTTTCATTTATTTGTTTTTATATCTTCCATCATGTTTTCTGTTTTCCCCTAACAATTCTAGTTTGGAAAACTACAAAAATGACATTCTGCAGAGCGACTAACACATATGTCTTGCTTATCTGGAGCCCCTAAGCTGGATTCTGCACTTAACTGTAGAAGAAATGCCCTTGACATGATGTTTTTTTAAGATTATAAATATTTTTTTTTTGTGATTTGTGATATGACAAAGGATTCTTTTTCATATCTCAAGTCATGAAAAAAAGATCCTTTTTCATGAGGGAAACATCATTTTTATTTTGCTAGCATCTGTTCTCTGGTGTCTAGTGGCACTCCACCACCCACAGATTGGCATCACCATAATACCACTATATTTCTTTGGTTTCTAGTGTCACCCCCCTTCCCTTAAATTTCCCTCTCTGTATTTTTTTCTTTATTATTCCATGTATCTAGTGGCTCCTCCACCTTGCAGTCACTGCTCCTGTAGTTATTGGTTAACTACCTGGTGTCTAGTGGCACCCCCTATCCTCCAATTGCCACCCCATAGCTATTTTTTATTCCCTGCTATATAGTTTTTCCCTCCCCACCCTGCCAACATCGCCCCTATAATATGTTTCTTTATGGTCCCTGGTGTCCAGTGGAACCCCCAAGCTCTGATTACCATCCCCATAATATTTGCTTTTCTCATTGGTGTCCAGTGGTTTCCCCACCCTCTGATCCCTTCTCTTGTTAGACCTGTAATAAAGAAAATGGTCATGCAATGTCTTTTTTTTAACCTGTGAAAAATAATATGGTCCCTCACCTATCCAACCTCCACAACCAAACCTCCCACTAAGCAACCACCACCCCACATCTCTCCCACACTCCCTGCACACCCTCACTTACCTGAACAGCTCGCTGGCTGAAGAGCCACTCTCCAATTGAAGATGCATCTTGATGCTGGATCCACCAACTTTGATTCATAACTTGGCAGTTTTGTATATTTTGATACCAAATTTTCAATATGGCCTTTTTGGGCCCCACCACATGAACAATGTCAGTGGAATTCCACAAATCCAGCCCAAAAGATGATTTTGCATTTGCTTAGTGAAATCACCTTTAGGGCAGGATTTGAAAAATGTCACTGCCCTTTTTCATGAGGAGGGATCATAAGAAGGTCATCTTGAAAATTTGGGTCAAAATATTATAAAATGGCAAAGTTAAGAGCATGTCTTGAAATGTTGCTCCACTTGCCCATAACTCTGGTAATTTTCAAAATTTTGACACCAAATTTTCAGCATACACATATTTTTACACCACCTCATAAACATGACAGCTGTCATTTTTCAAATACTGCCAAAACTGTCTTTTTGCACCTGTGGACTGGAATGATGCTGCGGTGGTGTAGAATCACATTTTGGTGGGGAGTTGAAAACTTTTAGTACCAGATAGAAGAGGTGGTGTAATAAGAAGTCTATGGTGACAATTTTCAGTTTTGCTAAAATTGGAAGCGCAGGACCCAGAGGGCTAACTCCTCTTTTCACTGAGTGCTTTAAAATAGCAGCTGTCAAATAAATAATTAATTTAATAGTTATTAAAATGCTGAAAGCATTAAAGATAGCAACAGTAGCAATGTTTTGAGTTAAAGAGAACTTGTAAAATATCTTTAGTTCATTTTTTTGAAGATTTCCTTTATTTTTTTGTTGTTTAAAGGTTTATAATGTATTAATGAAAATGTTTCTCATTAATATTCATGAGTTCTGTGTTCAAAATGTAACTGCTCTCCTACCAGCCCCACCCTCTGATTAAGACTAATGAAAGATGAAGTGCTGGGGCCTGAGCTAGAGCAGCAGACTCATGTTGGAAGTAAAACAGTTTAGTGGTTTTATTATTTTTTCATTGTGCAATTCATAGGTTTTATAAGTGTATACTTAGCAGAGGAGACAAAATGTCCATTATGCTCACACTTAATCAATGAAGATACAGAGATATTCTGTTGCTGATACAAAAAAGCATCCAGCTTAGCCTTAAAGATGGTCATATATTTTCTGCCTACAACCTGTAGCAGTATTGAGTCCCACAGTGCTACAACCCTTTGATTATACCAGTAGGCTCTCTTATCTGAATGACAAAGATCCCCCTTGAGTTGTAATTCATGAGATCTTGTATTATGTGGCTGATGTTTAAAGTGAAGTCCCAGACAGTCCCACAGTTTATTATTAGTCAGTGCTTCAAAGATCATACATATCTCCCCTCATTCTGTGGTATTCCGAGTACATCCCCAAATTATACAACTTGTCCTCACATGTAAGTCACTTAAGGTCCCTTTTCATCCTTGTTGCTCTCTGCTGGACACCCTCAAGTGCTTTGATCATGGTTTTTGTGCCCGGTGCCTATAACTGGGCACAGTACTCAAGATGAGGCCTGACCAAAGACACATACAGAGGAACCACCACATCCCTGTCTGTACTTGTAATGTGTTTTATGATGTTAGTCAATGCTCCTTTGGCCCTGTTTAATGATGTGACAATGTTTCACAAAATTTAGGTTGCTAGTTATTATGGTGCCCAAATCTCTCTCATGAGTCGCTTCCTTCAAGATTGTGCCCCCTAGGAGATAAGTAGCCTTGATGTTGTTTTTTTCCAAAAAGCATAACCAAGCATTTATTGGTGTTAAATTCCAACCTATGCAATTTTGCCCACTGCTCCAATTCTACCAAGGACCTCTGTAAATTGATACTATTCACAGGATTAAGTACTGCCGTACCTATTCTGGTAACGGCATTCTTGGAAATCCAAATGCCCTCTCTACACTTCATGGATGATACATAAAGATTAAACAGACATTGTCCCAGTACTGAGCAAGTCACTCTTGTCCAGTGCAAAGTTGTGCCCCTGAGACTAACTTCCTGTCTCCTATCTGTTACCCAGGAGTCTATCCAAGTAACTATATTGCCATTCATTCCCATATAGAAACATAGAAACATAGAATTTGATGGCAGATAAGGACCACTTGGCCCACCCAGTCTGCCCATTTCCCTACCTAATGGATAAGCTTCAGATCCTAGTTAACCAACAGCCTACTTCATCCTACCCCAACCCCTAGAATTGTGTTATGTCTGTCCGATGTATTCTTAAATTCCCCCACTTTTTTTGACTCCACAGCCTCCACAGAAAGGCTGTTCCATGCAGCCACAACCCTCTCCATGAAAAAATACTTCCTCACATTACCTCTGAGCCTTCCCCCTTCTATCTTCAAATTGTGCCCCCTTGTTCTTGCACTTCTCTTTTTCTGAAAGATGCTACTCTCTTGGACTTTGTTGATTCCCTTGAGGTACTTGAAAGCTTCTATCATGTCCCCCCATCCCCTCCTTTCCTTGAGGGTATACATATTAAGCTCCTTAAGTCCCTCTTCATATGTCTTCTGGTGCAGACCCTGCACGATTTTAGTTGCCCTCCTCTGGACTGCCTCCATCCTGTCTATGTTCTTGCAGAGACTGGGTCTCCAGAACTGCACGCAGGACACAATCAGTTCCCTGTGTGTTACCTTATCAAATGCTTTTATGAGATCCAAAAAGATCACATCAAATGTAGAGCTGTGATCCAAAGCATCACTAACTTTACCATAGAATTCTAGCAAATTAGTCTGGCATGAACGGCCCCTAGTAAAGCTGTGCTGTGTCCCATCTCCTATGTTAGTCTCCTTGACAGACCTTCATATCACTACTTCTGTCTGCAGACTCTTGCAGATGTACACTGCAAAACATACACACCCAAACTGTCATATTTCTAAACAGCACAAATGGAGTATGTTTTTTAATGTGCAGCAGGTGGGGCCAGCACTTCCACAACCACAAATACCCATGCATAGTGCATGACATACACACCCATGTCTGGCCACAGATAATAATCCATGATACTCAAATCACACCACTACTTCTGTCTGCAGATGTACAGGTCTCTGTGGAGCCAGCACTTCTGCAGCCACAGACAGTAATGCATAATGCAAAACATACACATCAACTTCTGGCTGCAGATACAGATCCACAATACCCTAAATGCAACAGCACTGCTATCTGCAGAAGCACAGGTCCCTGTAGAGTCAGCATCTGCCGCCACATATACACCCACTTCTGGCTGCAGATAGAAATCCATTTACCCAATTTACAACACTACTTCTGCCTGCACAGGCTTCTGCAGATACACATGCATGCTATCAAACATCCACATCCACACTGTCACATTTCTAAACAGCACTGATGGAGTATTTTCTTTAAGTGCAGAGAGTTGTATAAATATTTGTGAAGGTGCCACATCAGTGCTGCTTCATTTGTGTTATATAGACATAGTTGCACATTGTTTGTCTTATCTGATTATGGCTGTTTGCTGTTGCATGTGTGGTCTTGTCCTTTGGCTGTTTGGGGGCATGGATAATTAGGGTTGGCAATCATTCTCTACAAATAAGTTGTTAAATATCTTAACGGAAAATACTTACACTATTACAGTCATAAGCAGAATTTTCATCCAGATCAGTTTTACTGTAAGACTAGTCTCATTTGTTTGTTAAAATAACCTGTTGTTATCCTGTGTCCTTTAAAAAAGGATTAAAAATGCTTTTATTTAATCAGGCATTTGAGTTAAGCTAAGTTTAAAATGTTCTGATTATTGTTGTATTGTTTATTATTGAGTTGTTTAAAATATATGATAGATAGAGTTGTATACTGATCTCAGTATTATGTTTCGAAATGTGTTATGTGTGTTATGTATGGATTGTTTTAAATATTGTTAAGCGCTCCGAGCCTCCAGAAATGTGCGCTATATAAATAAAGTTTCTGTTTATCTATCTGTCTGTCTGTCTGTCTGTCTGTCTGTCTGTCTATCTATCTATCTATCTATCTATCTATCTATCTGTTTGTCTGTCTATCTATCTATCTAGCGATCTATATATCTACCTACAGTATCTATCTATCTATCTATCTATCTATCTATCTATCTATCTATCTATCTATCTATCTGTCTGTCTATGCCATGTGCTAGGCAACAAGGTAATGTTTTTTTTATCTCTTCAAGATACCATTTTTTAATGTTACTCAGGCTAAAGTTTCTTTCTACTGGTCTAAGGTGAATTGGAATAGAATTCCAAAGTTTTGGTCCCTTACAAAGGAAGTGTGATCTACCGAATTCTAAATTTATTTTGGGATATAGAAATGTAATCCCACCTGCTGACCTTAAAAAACCTTTTCTACTTCTCCATTGTAGGTTCCCACTTACATATTCTGGAACTTTATTTCCATACCACTAATACATATAAGTGAGACAATGTAGTCTCCTGTGCTCCTCTAGCCTCAGCCATCCCAACTTACTATAGAGTTCACACCTGTGCACCCTACAAGAAGTGTATTTTTCTTGTCACACCACTTGCATTTTTTTAGTTTATTTTTTGTTTGTTTTTGTTTTATTTATAAAAATATATTTTGTTTCATTTTTGTGAGAAAGTGCCTTTCTGAATTGTTACCATTGCCATTGCCATGGACCCACCAGCATGACATCATCACTGAAGCTGCTCCATCACAGCTCATTAGTAGCAGCAGTGGGAAATGAGAAAATCTCAGCCAATATGGTGTCTGTTTTTAGAGAATGGGGACCAGGAGAGCTTTTGCAGCTAGAAGTACAAAAGAGATGGTGTGCTCATCACTTGAATAAAAAAGTTAACAAACTCACATTTATTTTTTATGGTGTGGCTCTGTTTTATAACAAATCTTATTGTCCATTTGTTCCTGAGAGAGGAGCATAGTTTTCAGGAGTGGCACGTACCAGAACAAGTGGTGTGGCAAGAGAACGAGCAACCATGACTGCAGTTTTATGGTTCATGAGAAAAATGGGAAAAAAGGAAAAAAGGTACAACTGTTTCTTTTTTATGTCTTCCAAGGAAGGAGTGGAACAGAATGGACTGGAACAGCATGTGGACACGGATGAAGCTGTGGGGGAGAAAAGAGAACTTCTACCTGGCTGTTGAAGTGGTTTGCTTGTTTTATTTTATTTTTGTATTTTTTTTCAAGTCTATTTCTGCTCTATATTGCAGGTGGGGACATTCTCTGACTCAGTCCTCTACTTGCCTCACACTGGCATCTTCCAGTGGCCACCCATAACAGAGGTCCATAGCTTAACCCCTAAAGTGGGGCTCCTAGGGAGAGTCAAGATCCACCTGTGTTGCCCACCCAGAGACTTATACTGTGTTGTAATTTGGTGTGAAGCAGAGGGCTTCACTGTGTGCTACTGCTCAGTGGTTTCCTTGTGTCAGTTTCCCAGAGGCACAGACATGCAATGCTCTCAATGCATGGGCATGCATGCCCAAAGACATCAGACATTATCTGAACCTTGCACATGTGGTCCTGGCTTGGTGTACACCCAGTCTCTGCTAGATGTCACTCAAATGCTGTGCACCACTGACCCTCACCCCAGAGGTGAAGAGCTGTCTGTGGAATACTCATCCAACCTCCCCCCAGCTGGCCCCCAGATGCATCAGGCTCACTTCCGAACCTGGGTTGTCAACATCGAAAGTAGAAGCACAACTGTTGCACCAGTAGTCCCACTATTTTTTTTTTAAAGGAAACAAGTAAATTGCATTTTTTGTTCTGTTAGTGTTAGAGATGAACAAGCTGGTAGTGCAGCTGAGTGTGACAGGTGACAGTGACTGGTGTGTACTGTGAGTCAGCAGGCAGCCAGGGTGTGAGTGGAACCAGAGAACTGCAGATTAAAATAACATCAGGAATCATTTAAGAGAGACAAGAAAACATGTACTAAGTTAAATTCTTTAAGGGTTTTTGTTTATTGTACAGTGATGTTTTTAAGTAAGAAATTGTGACAATGTGCTAAACAGGGTGAGTACAATCTGGGCAATTTTGGAAAGTGAAAGTGAAAGTGACTGCTGTTGCTGGAAGTAGTGCCAGTGGGTGGACGGGGGATGACATGTCTACCATATATATAAATGAGTGATGGTGAGTTTACTATTTGTATAAATTTAAGATTCTGCATTTATACATAGTAGCTCCAATAAGCAAAAGTGGGGGAGAAAAGAGAACTTCTACCTGGCTGTTGAAGTGGTTTGCTTGTTTTATTTTATTTTTTGTATTTTTTTTTCAACTCTATTTCTGCTCTATGCTGCAGGTGGGGGCATTCCCCGACTCAGTCCTCTACTTGCCTCACACTGGCATCTTCCACTGGCCACCCATAACAGAGGCCTGTAGCTTACCCCCCACAGAGGGGCTCCTAGGGAGAGTCAAGATCCACCTGTGTTGCCCACCCAGAGACTTACACTGTGGTGTAATTTGGTGGGAAACAGAGGGCTTCACTCTGTGCTACTGCTCAGTGGTTTTCTTGTGTCAGTTTCCCCAGAGGCACAGACATGCAATACTCTCAATGCATGGGTATACATGCCCCAGAGACATCAGACATTACCTGAACCTTGCACATGTGGTCCTGGCTTCGTGTACACCCAGTCTCTGCTGGATGTCACTCAAATGCTGTGCACCACTGACTCTCACCCCAGAGGTGGAGAGCTGTCTGGTTTTTGTTTATTGTACAGCGATGTTTTTAAATAAGAAATTGTAACAATGTGTTAAACAGGGTGAGTACAATCTGGGCAATTTTGGAAAGTGAAAGTGACTGCTGTTGCTGGAAGTAGTGCCAGTGGGTGGAAGGGGATGACATGTCTACTATATATATATATATATATATATATATATATATATATATATATAAATGAGTAATGGTGACTTTACTATAAATTTAAGATTCTGCATTTATACATAGTAGCTCCAATAAACAAATTTATAACACTCCATTTATGTCCACCCCTGAGAGAGAGAGAAAGATGTAGATTGATAGACGGATAGATAGATGGATGGATGGATAGATAGATAGATAGATGGATAGATATTGAGAGAGAGAGAGAGAGAGAGACAGAGTAGAGTGAAAGAGAGACTAAATGATGGATAACTGTGGTATACAAAGAAATAAACACATAAAGTGGGCTAACCAGATCCTTAAGCTACCCAATATTCTCTCTCTCTCTATATATATATATATATGTATATATATATATATATAATATATATTTTTTTTATGTGGATGGGACCTTTGCACTGTAGAACCCAATATTAATGATTTGTTTGTATACCTCTGTAATTAGAACTGTATATCTCTGCAATTAAAGCTGTACACCACTGGAAGAAAACATCCATAGAACCACATTATAAAGGTCAAAACAAATTAATTACCAGTTGAGCCAATTGACACATCAATTAACATACTTACCACACCAATTACACCAATTCACATACCAATTAAGGCGGTACTGCAGGCCACACTCAGAACACTTCCATGCCTACAAAAACCTTATCCAGGCTACAGCAAAAGCAACACTCAACCCATTCACTCATTAAAGAAGCTGAGATGCATAGAGTATATGAGTATGGGGTCAACATTAGGGTTGACAACCTCAAGGCACACCCCATGCCTGATTTGTGAAGACACAGGAGATGCAAAACCATAATGGGTTTTCCTGTTGCTACCTGGAGGGTGGGGGTTGGGTGTTATGGTTGGAAACCCTAACACCACATTTTCCTGCTTTTGTCAGTGTAACCCTAACTAGTGCATTAACAATGTTTTTTTGCAAAGAATTCCCTTTCTTTTTGAGACAGTGGAATCTTATCCTCATTCATGCAGGTCCCTTTGGGACCTGATGCCCTGCACCAAGGAAATGCTCCATCCACCTTCAGAAGTGCAGAGTCCTTGTGGGCCCTGCACTTTATTGAAGCAATGGATGTGAAGAATTTAGGGTCTGTCTAGTGGGCTGCAGGAGTGAAGGGCCCTGTGGTCCTTGTGCTTCCATGTGGCTGCAGATACAGATGCACAAGGCAAAGAGTGCATCTGTCAGTCAATGCACAGGGCCCTCAGCCACCCAGGGGTGCAGAGGTCCTGGGCCCTATGCCATAAGGACAGTTGTCTTCACTATATGGTATCCCATGTGGTCAACCCTGCACCTTTTATTCCCTAGCTTCAGGGTGTTGCATTACAGCACCATCCCCCCATCCTCACCCAAACTGGCTGGATCGCTGAGCTCACCCTCTGAGCTCACCAGCATAAGATCACAAAGCATACCCACTGGGATCAAGTGTGGCACTACACACAAAGTGTGTTAATAATTATATATATTTTTTTTCAATTTTGACCCACAATTTTCAAGATACTCGGTTTATGATTTACCTTATAAACACGACATGTACCATTTATAGTATACTGGCCAAAATGTAATTTTGCACCAGAAGTGTGAAAACACATCTCATCCAGGATTTAAAAAATGACACATGTGATGTTTATAAGATGGTATGGAAAAATGGCTATGTTGAAAGTTTGGACTTAAAATAGTGAAAATTAGTGAAGTTATGCGTGAATGTTGAAATACTGCAAGGCTCACTCATAACCTTGGCATTTTACCATATTTGTACAGCAAATTGTCAGCACAGCCTTCTTATTACCCCTACCTCATGAACCCAGTAGCGAAAATGTTCAAATCCCCATGGAAACATCATTCCATGCCACAGGTGCAAAAACACATTTTGGCTAGGATTTGAAAATGACAGATGTCCCATTCATGAGGTGGTGTAAAAAATGGCTATGTTGAAAATTTGGGGTCGAAATATTTAAAATTACCAAAGTTACAAGCCAGAGTAGCAAAATTTCAATGTATACGCATAACTTTGCCATTTTTACATATTTTGACCCACAATTTTCAACATTGCCTTCCTATGACCCCACTTCATGAACAAGAGTGGTGAAACTTTTCAAATCCCGCCCAATAGGTGATTTTGCCAAATGACCATGGAATCACCATTCAGGCTTGATTTGTATAACTCCACTGCCATTGGTCTTGAGGTGGGGTCCTAAAAGGCCACGTTGAAAATTTGGGGTCAAAATATGCAAAATGACAAAGTTATGCATCAAAGTTTAAAACCTCATTGAAATACATGAACCGTACTTACCTTAGTTTCTCATATTGCAGTCAGTGGTTCCAGCAGCAAGACATGTCTTGGATTGGAGAGAGGATCTTTGCCTTGGGATGTGTTCTGGTGAGTGAGAGTGTTGGGGTGGGTGCTCAGTGAGAGGCTGGGGTGGGGGGTCAGATTGGCTAGGGACCATTTTCTTTTTTACAGGTTTAATTAAAAAAACACTAAGTGATGGTTTTCTTTATTACAGAAAAGATAATGTGGGGATGAGGATTGGAGAGTGGGGGGGTACCACTTGACATCAGGGATACATAAGGGGAGAATGATCGGAAGGTGGGTGGCACCATTAGACACCAGGGAAACATTATAAAAGTAAGGGGATGGCAATCCAAGGGTGGGTGGGTGCCACTAGACACCAGATAAACATTACAAAAGTATGGGAATGGCAATCAGAGTTTGAGGGGCACCACTAGACACCAGGGAAACATTATAAAACTAAGTAGACAGCAATCAGAGGGTGGTGAGCATCACTAGACACCAGGCATATATAAGAGGATGATGATCGGAGGGTGGGAGATGCCAGGGAATAGTTATAAAAGTAAAGGGATGGCAATTGGAGGGTGAGAACACTATTAGACACCAGGAAAACATTACAAAAGTAAAGGGATAGTGATCAAAGGGTGGGGCATCACTAGACAACAGGAAAACATTATAAAACTAAGGAGACAGTGATCAAAGGATGGGGGCACCACTAGATACCAGGGAAACATTATAAAACTAAGGAGATGGTGATCAGAGGGTGGGGGTGCCAATAGACACCAGGGCAACACATTACATACATAAAGGGATGACAATTGAGGGATGTCACTAGACACCAGGGAAATAGCAGTTCACTGCCCTCACTGTAGTATGCAGCACGAGTTCCAGCTATGGCTGCAGAAGTAAAGAAAGTCCTGCTGTTCACATGCAGAGAATGGCTCTTCTCACAAAACTAGGCACCCCTGGATTTTGGGTGCCCAGAAAATATATTTCTGCCAACTTTAAAATAACAAACATCAAAATCTAGCTAAATGGGTCTGTTAAGCTAGGTTTGGGTGTTCGTTTTTTAAAGACATTATTTTTATGTGCTTTACATGTTTGTAAGTTTTAACAATAAAAAGAAAAGGGTGGCCATATGAAAAATGATTTTTTCCTCATGAAAAAGAATTGGCCCCATATGAAAAAGGAACCTTTTTCGTATGGCCAAAATTTTTTTTCATTTCAAACATCTATCCTAAAGTGCCTACTGAGCATGCTCAGAGCCAACATTTCAAATACTTATAACTCTGGAATGGATTAGTATTTTTTTCACTAAAACAGTGAAAGGCGCTACTCTGAGCCAAGCCCTTTCTTTCCCAAAAATTCAGATTAAAATTCCAAACCATCTAGGTACTGAGGCTGACAAAAACACAGACTTTTTTTTTTTTTGCACATTTTGCATATCTGGATCTCAGAATGGGCACATTCAATCAGAATGAAACTTGGCATGTCAAGAGTCCTGGGGCCCAGTGGTACAAAGGGAAGAGGCACCCAAGTGCCTTACCTCTTTCCATGAGAGCAACCTGGGGTCAGGTGCAAACTCAGGTCATCAGGGGTTGGCCGGAGAGGAGAGGATTGAGTGTCCATGGGACTGCTCTCCTCTTCTGGGGAGAGTGGGTTGTGATCTCCAAGCTCCAGTGACTCCCTGTGGAGATGGGGGTACTGCCACTGGGGAGCATGTCTGGGCATGGGGGGAGGTGATGGCAGCCATCCTGTGGGAGGACATGAGAGTGCATCCATCCTCCGCTGTATGGCATTGCATGTCTGTGCCTCCGGGGGGGCACCAGAAACTCAGGAAACATCCTGCTTGCTGGAAGGAAAACAACCACTCCAAGCCTCTCATGTCCATCACTGGATCCTGCTGTCTGGAACCCGACTGCCTCCTTTCTTCACCTCCACCTGCGGTGGCCTTGGATATTGAGGGACAATTGCCATGGCACTAAAGGTGACCCTGTCCCAGGGTTAAGTCCGGGGGTGCTACACACAGGTGAGTCACGGGTGGGTTGGAGGAACAGGGACCCCGGTAGAGAAGATCCAAGCAGGGCAGGAGGAAGGGCAGAGATGGCTGATAGTGCCCCAGCAAGTGGTGACTGGACGTAAAAAGAAGTGAAAAAAAGAGTGCTTGGGTTTCCAATGGCATATGCAAAATCATGTACACATCACAAGGTGTAGTTCCAAAAGAATGGAAAGAAGCTTTAGTAATACCTATTCACAAAGGTGGTACCAGGCAGAATGTAAAACAATATAGACCGATTAGTTTGATATCCTGTATTGGGAAAGTCATGGAAAAACTCCTTTCTCATAAAATAAATAAATATGCATATACTAAAAAATGGTAAACTAGATATATCACAATATGGATTCTCAGTGGGTAGATCTTGCCAAAGCAATTTAATAAACTTTTTTGAACCTGTCAGTGCAGCTCTGGTTTTGGGCCTTCCCGTGTATGTAATATTTTTGGATTATGAAAAAGCATTTGATTCAGTGTCTCATAAAATCCTAATTGAATGTTTGATAAGGTTGAAGCTACATAAATGTATTATACAGTGGATCATATCCTAGTTGACTGGTAGACAACAGCAAGTATGTGTCAGGGGATATAAGTCTTCTTGGAGTGAGATCACCAGTGGGGTGCCTCAGGGTTCAGTGTTGGACCCAGTTTTGTTCAACATTCTGGTATTTAGTATGACTACTACAGATGGAATATGGATAAACAAATATGCTGATGATGCAAAATTGGGCAGTATTATTAACAATATTACATCAGCACAGAACTTATAGTCTAATCTAGACAACATATTTGTGTGGGCTAGTAAAAACCAGCTGACCCTAAATATATCAAAGTGCAAATTAATGCACTTCAGGAAAAATAATACCATGTCAAAATATTATATAAATAATAAACCATTAAGCAAGGTCACATCTGCAAAGGATCTGGGTATCTTTATTAGTAACAATCTAAAATTTACAGAGAATAATAACAAAACAGTTAAAATATGTCATCAATTAATTACTTATATTTTAAAAAATTTGGAAAGTAGGGAACCTGAAGTGCTCATCAAATTATATAGCTGTATAATTAGATCAAGATTTGATTACAGTTCTACTTTTTGTGCCCCAACATTAATCAAGGATAAGAGTTCCAAGGAAAAAGTACAGAGAAGATTTACCAAACATATAAAACATCTAAATATGCTCCCTTATGAATGCAGATTAAAAAAGCTGAATCTTTATTCGCTAGAGTATCGCTCAATTAGAGGAGACCTGTGCTTAATCTATAGAGTCACAAGAGATGAGGCCTTGCTAGAAACACTATGCTTAGAGTGGTGTCCCTCTATAAGTACTACTACCTGTAGATCCCATAATATGAAACTAAAGACTTTTATAATTAGGACCTCGAAGAGAAAAAGGTTTTTTACACAGAGAATAGTTCCACTCTGGAATTCTTTACCACAGAAGGTGGTAGATAGTCCACATATAGAACTTAAAAAAAAATTTAGACATCTACATGGGGGACTCTAAATACCACTTCCACCCAAGTTAGGGGTGGCAAAATCATAATGGGCTTGTCCCTTGATTTCGTATTCACCTATGAACCTATGAACCTATCCCATGAATGGATGCAAAGTTGTTAAAGTGCAAAAATTGGGGTTTAACATTAAACAGCCTACTCAACCCTAACTATAGTGGTGTGACCACACCACTATAACATATATTTATGCAACAATGGTAGACACCAGTCAGTTTAGATAAATCATTTAACTCACTGCAAAACAGTCAGCACTGAGATAAGTTAATTTATCTAAACAGTTACATTTATCGCAACAGTTGCTGCAACATTGGTGCCACCCCCATGTCTGCTGGCACTGCATCCTTCAAGTACTGGAGCCTGAGCTTTCATGCTGCCTGCCATGTTCCACATACTTGCAGATATTAAATCATTAAACTGAAACTGTAAAATGCAGGAACCAAGATTTAAAACATTGTGCCTGTTTTTGTTTTTCTTCTCCGTGAGTCCCAGCTATAATGCTAAAATCTTTCTTTTCCCCCACATCGGTGCACTCCTGCCTGACCCCTCACTCATTCCCCTACTCATGCACAGCAGCCTGGTACCAAAGACAAAACCCAGATAAAACTTAAAAATATCCATCTCACAATTTAAAACTCTTTGAGTTCCCTAGTCTTCCCTCCTCTTCACAGGCGGGCAGCAGAAATTGAAGTGTAACACTGCAGCGCCTTCAGCCTCAATCCTCTCATAAAAACAGCTACCATTTTCTGGGGAAAATCTTTTAAACAGTCATTTGCTGCACCAATCAGCAACTACATTGGGACATGACAACATTGTGCTGATAGTACATTAAAGCCAGCCCTAAAGGTGACTTCACAGTCACTGCTCAAAATCACTTTATGGTCCAGATTTGAATAATTTCACTGCCCTTGTTCATGAGGTGGGGTGCCAGAAAATCTGTGTTGAACATTTGGGCAAAAATGTAAAAAAATGATCAAGTTATGAGCATACTGAACACTGACATTTTTCTATGCTCACTCATAACTTTGGTAATTTTCAATATTTTGATCCTAAATTTTTCAACAGGGATTTGAACATTTTCACCTACCAGGTTCATAAGGTGGGTCGCAACAAGACAATGCTGAAAAAATTGGTATCAAAATATAAAAAAAAAAACAAAACATTATCGATTTAAGTTCACATTTTTCAGTACAGTACTCACTTATAACTTTGGTCATTTTCAATATTTTGACACCAAATTTTCAACATAATGTTTTTTCACACCACCTCATGAACCTGACAGCTGTAATTTTTCAGATCCTGACCCAAATGTGATTTTGCAGTTGTGGCACAACATGACATTTTGGCCAGTATTTTATAAATGATATCCATCATGTTTAGAAGGGAGGGAAGGGTCATAAAAAGAATATGTTAAAATATGGGGGTCAAAATGTCACAAAAAAATTATAAAATAATGTTGCTTGTAGGGAAATCTGGTGACCCACTGGGAACCACGTTGCCTTCCTGTGCAAGTGACCTGAGTTTGGATATGAGCTCAGTGAGCTGCCTGAACAGGCTGAGGCTGAGGGAAAGGAGCTGCAGCATTTGGCAATGGTCCCAGTCTGGGAAGGAACACACAGCAGTGTTCTGGCACACACTTGGCACCTTGTGGCAAGCTGGGAAGCCTTCCTTCACAACAGGTTGACGTGCATATTGAGGCCTGATGGGCCCATTCACTGCATTTGGACAAATACAGTGGCAAGAAAAATGATGGCAGTGTACCTGGCAGGATTAAAGTCATGTGACTGCAGGCCTCACACTAACAACAGATTCCAGTCTGCTATCAGCCATCCAGCCCCATCATCCTCCTCCATCTCAGGAACTTATCTTGTACCTTTGGTACCTCCCCTCCACAGATTTCCACATGATGGGGGTAGGTGCAGAATGAACATCTGCCCTCCTTGACTGTCAGCCACTTTGTCAGTGTTGCAGGGTGTGCAAAAGGAAGTGCCTACATCCTGCCCTGGTTGTGGTCAGTGAGCAGAGCAACTTGCCATACCACCACCCTGAGAATACAGTGCACCCAATAATTCTAAATCCTGTCTACATCCCCCCATGCTGGCCTCCATGAGTGTTTCATGTCTGTTCATGAACCCAGGTCACTTCCGTGGTACTGGTATCTACTCTACCAACCAACCCGCATTAAACCCCCAAACTAAAATTTCAACCACTTTCCACCCTACACAACTGATCAGTATTTTCATTGCTTATAGAAACCCATTTTCTACTTTATGTCTGTAGGTTCTAATGATGTCAGCAATGGTGCTGGAGGACACTGACCACATGTATCAGATAAGTATATGTTTAGATTACCTTATTCATACACGTTAGTTACTAAAGAGCTGCAGATCCTTTGTGACCCTGTTGCTATTCTTATTTTACTGGTACAACTGGATGTTTCCCCAAGCATCCCTCAATCCACAGTACCCATGTAAGAAATCTTTATTAGTAGTATATCTCAGCTAGTAGTTATAATACTTGCAGTAAACTTGGTAGTATTGTCAATAACTCAGTTTCAGTTAGTATATTACAGGCAAATCTTGATAATCTGGTTAAATGGTCAATTGAGAATAAAATGACTTTTAACCCAAAAAAGTGTAAAGTAATGCATTTAGGGAAAAAAATGTGAGTGCGCCTTATAGGATAAATAGTCATAATTTAGAATCAATTACTTCAGAAAAAGATTTAGGAATTATAATAACACAAGATTTTAAATTTACTACTCATAATAATAATATTTAAAAAAATGTAATTGTACTATATCCTGCATTCTTAAACGTATTAAGAGTAGGGAAGCTGAAGTAATAATCCCTTTATATTCCAGCTTGGTAAGATCACAAATTGATTATTGTGCCCCCTTCTGAACATCAACATCTGTTGGAGGAATTAGCTCAGTAGAAAAATTTCAAAGGAGAATTACAAAAAAATTACAGGTTTAATAGGGTATGATTATTATACAAGGCTAAAATCCTTGGGTCTCTTCTCATTAGAATATCATGCATTTAGAGGTGATATGTGTCTCACATATAGATCTATTCAAGACCAGGCCTTATGTGAGTTTCTTTGCCTTCAGAGAGTTAAAATAGGGTATGATACAAGAACGCATAACTTGAAGTTTAGAACAGAAATAAATAATACATCTAAGAGAAATAATTTTTTTACTCAGAGAATGCGACCCTTATGGAATTCCTTGCCTACAGAAGTGGTCAATAGTAAGGATTTAGAACAACTTAAATTAGAATTGGATAAATACATGGGTGAAAAGAAATTTAATTTTCACCAATAGGCGACGAGTTTATAATGGGAATTCACC
Source organism: Neoceratodus forsteri (assembly GCA_016271365.2). Taxonomy (NCBI): domain Eukaryota; kingdom Metazoa; phylum Chordata; order Ceratodontiformes; family Ceratodontidae; genus Neoceratodus; species Neoceratodus forsteri. Next base: position 841,520,758 of record CM028131.1, read on the forward strand.
CATAACTCGTATTACACCTATGAACCTATGAACTTGTAGTTGCACCATTATACCATACCGTTGCATAGTGCAATGATGCAACTGCAACTATTAAGACACTGTTGTATTTCACTTGTTAGTTGGTTGGTGAAGCAGAGCTAGAAATAACTCCATTGTTCTGTTTAATCCATTTCATGCAGGTCCGGACCTGCGTGAATGGGGATATGATTCCACTATCAGAAAAAGAAAGGAAATTAATGAAAAAAAAACTACATTAGTGCAGACATTAGGATAGAAGAACACCAAGTGCACAAAGTAGGGAAATAAATAACATTTGAGCTTTGTTCTCTGGAGTACTGGTGAATCAGTGGTGGGGTCTTCCTTGGGGTTGTTAATCCTAATTCCCAACCCCTGCCCTGAGCAATCAAGGTCAGACATGATCTCTGTTGGCAACATGTGGTAAGCTATATGTCTCTACCTTTGAAGAGTGTATCACTATGAGGCACTGGCTTGAAGATGTACATTGTGCTTCAAATAAAAGGCTATGGGTTTTGAGGGAAGGGTGGGTATTAGGGTTAACAAACCCAAGGAAGACACCACCACTGATTTGATAATATTATGGACACCCAAAACCCTAATGCTTTTCATTTCCCTACTTTGTGCACTTTGAATTTTTTAACCCTAATGTCTGCATTAATAAAGTTTTTTTTTTTTTTTGCAATTATATGCATTATACATGCACGGTAGCACATGTACATTAAAGTTGAGCAAAGTGTTCAATGTTAAACTTCAGTCTTTTCACCTTAATAACTTTGGCAGCATTCAAATAAATTGCATAGAATTTGGCATGCGTGGTCTGTGCTGCAAGGTCTCAAGACATGGGAAGTTTCATGATGAGTGCTTAGCAGGATTCCAAGATCTGGAAACAACAAAAATTCATAAAAAGCACAGTTTCTGGCCATTTTTGTTGCTCTCACCTACAACAAAGATGCTATGGAATTTTGTCCTGAAACTTTAAGAGCTGAAGAGGCTTGTGCCAAGAGTGGGCATTTCAAAGGTTTTGTGAACAAATAATATTTGATTTCAGAGTTATAAGATTTTAAAATGTGGCTTCTGAGCATGCTCAGTAGAGTTTTGAGATAATCTTCTGATACGAAAGAAGAATTTTGCTTTCTCAAGCCCTTTTACTTTAGTGAGAAAAGATGTTTTTCTTTCGCTAGAAGATTTTTCACTGTTGTGAGTTTGAGGCTTAATAACTTTGGCACCCTTTGATAAAAGTGCATAAATTTTGCATGCATGGTCAGGAGCTCAAGTTTTATGATATGGCAAGTTTAGTGGTGTTTGCCTGTCTGACGTCTTAGAACCAGGGAGTGTAAAAAGAAGAAAGTGCACTTTTTTTGCAATTATTTGCCTGCATGTAAACCAAAAATGGTTTTGAATTTTGTTTCAATATTTTCAGGGTAGAAGTGGCTTGGCCCAGAGAGGTGCTTTTTGAAAATTTTATGGAATGATATTAATCAGTTGTCAAGCTGTAAGGTTTTAAAAATGTATCTTCTGAGCATGGGTTGAGTAGGTACTTTAATGATAAACTTTACTGTTAATGGTTTTTGCACTTTGATAACTTTGGTGCAGTGTGACAAAATTGCATGAAATTTTGCATGCAGGGGTAGGGTGCCATGTTCTTAGGATTTTTCAAGTTTTTTGATGTCTGCTGCTCTGAATTCTGAGATCCATTTGCTCACATCTAGACCAAAAATAGTACATTTTTCAGGGTAGAAGCATCTCAGCCTAAGTATGCCTTACAAGCATTGCATGAAAAAAATATTAATTGGTTCTCGAGTTATAAGGTTTTAAAAATGTAGCTTCTGAGCATGGGTTTAGTGGGCACTTTAATGTTAAACCCCAATTTTTGCCCCTTGAGAACTTTGGTGCAGCTCAATAAAATTGCATGAAGTGTTCCATGCACAGTCCAGGTGCCAAGTTCTTAAGATTTGGGAAGTTCTGGGATGGCTGCTCATCTGGATTCTGAGATCTGTATTTTTTTTTTTAATTGTTTGACTTATATCAGGAGTGTAATTGTATGTGCCCACTAAAGTCTTTCTACTGGGGATCTGATGGAAAGTTTTTGTTGGGAAAATTGCCTTTGTTTGTTATCACTGAGGATTTACTTGGCCACTGGATCAGAGTGGTGGATATGTACTTTTCACTTGAATTTCTCTTCTTAGTTCATTTTAATCCCCTGGGATCTTCCTGGGCTGCATGCCATGGATTGATTTAATATGATGCTTTAAGACCATTATTGTTAATTCCCCCTATGCTGTATCAAGTGGGGTGACTCTCTCTTTCATGTGCTTTCTTGTCTCATCCCCTTTTGTTAATGTAAAATTGTACTCAGATTCACCTGGGGAGTTATAGCTTTGTAAGAATATCTTGCAAAATGTTATAAATAAATAATACAAAAAAAAATGTGAAAGTGTTCTTTTTTTGTTTTTTTTTATTGCTCACCTGTGGAGCAAAAATTGTTTGGAATTTCATTCCCAAATTTTAGGGTAGAAAGGGCTTAGCCAATGGGTGTGCCTTTTGAAGGTTATGTGAAAAAATTCCCATTGGTTCACGAGTTTTATAAGATTTTAAAATGTGGCTTCTGAGCATGCTCAGCAGGATTTTCAGGATAGCTGTCTGGTACAAACAAAGAATTTATGTTTACAAGATGATTTTTGTTTTACAAGAAAATTTATTTTATGTTTGCAAGAAAAAAGGTTTTTGTTATAAGCATGGTCATCTTATTTTTAATTTTGGGCAAAACATTTTTCTAAAAACACATACAAATGATGCCTTTTTGAAAAACAAACCCCTAAACCTATGTAAACAGTGTCACAAACCCCACTCAGCAGATCAGGCCCTCTGCTCCCACAGTGCCAACCTCCGAGCACAGTCTTGTGAACAGTTAACAGAACAGGATAGCCCTCCTGTCTGTTTTGTGGGTTTGAATCAAACTTTGGTGTCAAGTTCTGGGGGGATTAAAATTGTGAACCTCTTGCTAGCATACTCACTGTATAGGCTCAGATAATTCTGTTCTTCTTCTTCAGGGGGCAGATATCTATCTCCTATGGGCACCTAACCAGGTGTACAAAATGAACCCTTAAAAACTCTAGGAAAGACCTCAGAATAAACTCTTACCTTTTCCCAATTTGGTAAAACCAGTAAGCTTTGTACAGTGTCAACTTTAACCATGTAGGCTTCACTTGTCAAGAAAAAGAATTTCAAAGGCACACCAAGTAGTCTCTAAAGTAGAGATTTACTTAAAAATAGATAAAAAATGTAAAATGTAAATACAGAACCGTATATCTCAAAAACATTTGATCATTTAAAAGAACAAGGGTTAAAAAAACATGCAAAATTCCTTCCACCAGCCAATTAGACTTATATATCTAATGTATCTCTTCTAATAGTGCTGATAGACAGATGTTGTTGTCAAGAGAGTCCAGACAGGAGTGTCTTTACAGGTCACTCACAGCATAATTAAAACAGTCTTGAACCTGCCTTCTTCATGATGTCACCCAGCTCTTCCTCTGTTTATTAAACATTTTACAATCAAGATGTCATCACTCAGAAGGTAAATTAAATAAGGTTAATTTCTAAGTCCTTCTTTTATCCATGAGCAACATCCTGCTTTTACAGACATCAGAGGAACATTTATGACTTCGCACCAGTGTGACATAACCTGTTTTTTTCTCCTCTAAATGTGATAAAATGGATATTTTCTATCCTGTCAGCTGGCAAGCTACACTTAAGCTAGATAAACAGGAGATGCTTAATTTAGGCCTCTTCTAGCCTGTAATTATCTCCTGGCCTTCCAGGTAACACCTTGTAGCTAAAACCTGGGGGGGGGGGTCATTCCACAGGCTGTTTCAGCATGTCTCATGAGAGGCACTCAATAACACATTTTTATATTACAAAAATCATAGATTAATCAGAACCAGCTGTCTGAGTGTCACATTCAGGACCTATTTAGCTAGATTCTGGGGGTTGTTTGACAAAAAAAAATGGCAGGGCAACAAAGGGAAGATGCACACTTTATGGTGCTGAACTGTGTGCAAGCACTGGGTTTAACCAAAACCACTAAGACACAAGGCAACAGGCTGATAGTACTGCACTCATGAGATCATCAGTCAACCACCATGAAGGGTAGTCAAATAACAAGGAATATCCAAAGATTCTTGCTGATTGCAAATTTTTTTATTTGATGCAAACAGGTGAAGTCAGATGACACCTCAGTCCCAACAGTTTACCACTAACTCTGATGTTTCACTCAATAGAGCTTCATCAGGGTGCTGGCCAGTGGTCAGAATTACCATACCTTTATACCACCTGAACTCAAGAATGGACATTCTGATAGAGCCACCATAATTATTACAATGTAGTAAACTCATGTGGTCATTGGTGGGGTTGGAACAGTTTAAAGTACTCATGTGATTTGTGCATAATTCAAAGTAAAAAAATACAACTGCATTGTTTCTAGTAGTGTGACAACATACACAGATATTTAAATACAAAAATGGTGGAAAACAATGATTATTACAAAACAAAACTCACTGTTCAAAGTATAAACAGAGTATATTTTGCATTCCATTTAATTTTAGAGTCCAAATATTTGAAGTTAATATCATTTTTCAATTTGGACATAATGCAAATCAAAAAGCAAGAAGGCATCTCACAGTGACATATAGCAAATGCTATCAAAATGAACTAAAAATTGGCAACACTACAAACTTAGCTTTTCTTCATATGTTTGGACAAATGATGATGAAATTTAGAAAGACAGTTACAAAACATAGGGTCCATCATGCTCTTATTGTCACGATCACCAAAGTTCTCAAGTGCTTGAGCCAGCCAGGTGGTGCTGAGGGTTGAGGCACTGGATGCCACACCTCACGCCGTGCTGGCAGGGGGGATGGCAGGGGAAGGAGAGGACTGAGCATCTGTGGGACTACTCTCCTCTCCTGGGGTGGGTAGAGGGGTAGCATCACTTAGCAGTGGCTCCTGGTGGAGACTGAAAGTACTGCATGAGCAGCGTAATAGGGAACAACCACAAAAAAGCAGAAATCACTCCATGACTGGCCAGATGATGGCTGCCAGTCCACCGATGCCACCAAAGCCCTCAAAGGAGCCATGTCCACCTCAGCAGCACCCCAGGGACAAGATTTTGTTGGCCTCCCCCACCGTGCCTTCCATCTTGGAGGACAGGGTCCCATCTAGCAAAGGGCTATGCCGGGTTACCCCTGGGGGCAGCTGCTATATAAGGTCAGAGGCTCAAGAGAGGGTAGTAGAAAGTAAGTCAGGGGACCTAGGTGGCTCAAAGGAGTGGCGGGTTGTGGAGCATGTAGGAGGAGAAAATAATGTGATGCTTTCTACAGCTGGTTCTGATTTCTCTATGATTTTTGTAATATAAAAATGTGTTACTGAGACATGCTGAGACAGCCTGTGGGATGACACCCCCCCCCCGTTTTCAACTACAAGCTGTTAACCTAAAAGCCAGGAGATAATTACAGGCTAGAAGAGACGCAAATTAAGGATCTCCTGTTTATCTGGCTTAATTGGAGCTGCCAGCTGCTAGGATGAAAATCATAAACTTTTATGTTGTTTAGAGGAAGAAACCAAGTTATGTCAGTTAGGTGCTAAGTCATAAACACTCCTTTGATGTCTGGGAAGGGCAAAAAGACATATTAGATCAAAGGGTTATGGGGAAGTGAGTTTTTGCTAATGTCACCTATTTAATTTACCTTTTGAATGATATGGCATCCTGTTTTGTATAATTTTTATATTCTGACAGGGAGGAGCTAGGTGACCTCATGCAAAGAGGTTGGCAAAGCCAGTTTTAAACATTATTCTGTTTTCCACTTAGAGACATTCATGTTTGGACTCTGAAGAAGAGACATCTACTTTAGATAGACAAATCTAATTGTCTGGTGGTAGGAATTAATTTGCACTTTTTAAACCTTGTTCTTTTTAAGTGATTGTATGTGTTTGTGATATATTGTTCTGTATTTACATTTTTACATTTTTATCTATTTTAAAGTAAACCTCTATTTTAAGAGACTACTTGGCATGCCTTTGAAATTCTTTCTTTGACAAGTGAAGCATATATGGTTAAAGCTGACATTGTGCATAGCTGACTGTTAATACCAAACTGGGAAAATGAGTTTATTCTGAGGTCTTTCATGGAGTTTTAAAGGGTTCAATTTGTACACCTGGTTAGGTGCCCATAGGTGAAAGATATCTGCCCCCCAAAGAGCAGAATTATCTGAGCCTGTACATTGGGTACACTAGCAAGAGGTTCATAGTTTGAATCCCTCCAGAACTTGAGATCAAAGATTGATTCAAACCTACAAAACAGACAGGAGAGTTACCCTGTTTCTGTTCCTGTTCACAATACTGCACTCAGAGGTTGGCACTGTGGGAGCAGAGAGTCTGACCTGCTGAGTGGGTTGTGACAGATAGGTTGACAGCGGTGTGCATCAGTTTGGTATTGCAAGTTTTAATTGTTCAGTGTATTGGCTTGATACTGTCAGCTCACTTGCTAAGAAAGAAAAAGGCAGTGATTTATTTTTAAAAGGAAACAAAACTACATCACTAGGCTTACAGTCAAGTTCCTACCTATTTTTTTTCTAAAGTGCAAGTCAGAGTAGCCGTAATTAGGGAAGAAGATGGCTTCCAACTACAGTGGACACACTGTAGATTACTTAAAGCAGTTGTGCAGGGACAGAGAAGTCCTGTTCGAGGTGAAAGTCACCAAGCAGAACCTCGTGAATGCCCAGGTGGTAGCAGATACCTAGAACATCAAGTCACAGACATTGATTGTAAGGGACAGAACCTTAAACGTGGAAGGGCTAGTGGCGAGTGCAGTGTCCAGATCTGACAAAGAGGGCAACAGGGCTACTGTCAGTGAAGGGCCACAGCAGCAGGGGAAGGTCATCAGTATCCTGGATCCAGAAGTACTCAGGCTGCAGATTGAGTTGCACAGAATGGAGCTGGAGTTCCAGAGAGAAGAGAAGAGAAGCGAGAACAGCGAGCTACAGAGGAGAAGAGGGAGCAAGAATGCCGAGAGGCAGAGTGGGAACAGCAGAAGGCTGACCGTGAGGAGTGTGAGTGCCAGAGACAACATGAACTGGAGCAGCTATGACTCCAACCACCAGCACCAGAGCAGGTAAGTGGCTTGGTTTTAACTGGGACTGCAGGACTGGGTTACAAATTGAATTCCAAATTGATAGCCAGATTTAAAGAGGGGGAGGATATGGATGCCTTTTTAAATTCTTTTGAAAAAGTTTGTATTCAGGCTAAAATTCCTAGAGAGTCTTGGAGCTTCCAGTTATCCCCACTACTTACCGGGAAAGCTCGGGATGCAATGGGTCAAATGGACAATGAGGACAGTGATGATTACAGAAAACTTAACGCTGCACTGTTAAAGAAATTTGAATTAACTGCTGAGTCATACAGAGCTAAATTCCATAACCTCAGGAGAAGCCCTGACATGAACTATGAGGAACTAGCCATGAAACAACGTAAGTTTTTAAAATGTTGGTGGGAAGGAATTGAAGCAAACTCTGTTGATAAAATTGAAATTGTAATTTTGTTAGAACAGTTTTTACTGGCATGCACAGCAGAGCTGAAAACCTGGCTGGAGGACCGAGATCCCAAAACAGTGCAAGAGGCTGCTGAACTCTCAGACCACTATGCCAAGAGCAGACCTGCCCTGAGAGTGAATGGAGTGGGTGTGGCAGCACAGAAAGGGAAAAGTGCACCTTCAGGGCAGCTAAAACCCTCACTGCTTCCACTGAAACCAGTTAGCCCCAGGTTTCAGAGAAAAGATTTCTCTGAGAAAAGAAATGAATGTTGGCTGTGTAAAGAAACTGGGCATATTGTTAGACAGTGTCCCAAAAAGGTGAGCAATACACAGCAGGGGGCTAGGAAAGAAGTGAGTTGTTTGTGTGTCCCTGGAAGTATGCCTGTGAACATGAGGGAACACATGCACCCAGTCATGGTGAATGGTGTACAGATGCAAGGGTTAAGGGACACAGGGGCATCCCTGACCTTGGTAAAGGGGGATCTAGTAGAGCCGGGTCAGGTTATACCCAATAAATATGTTACTGTACAGGACTTTACTGGTGAGGAGAAAACATTGCCACTCACTAGTGTTCTCCTAGACTGGGATGAAATAGGGGGAACTGTGCAACAGGTGGCCATAGCCAAAACCTAAGCAGTGGACATCATCCTTGGCAACAATCTCCAACAGGGGATGGTATGTGCAGTTACTTGCAGCAAAGTGGCAAGGGAAAATTGTAGTTCCCTGGACCCCACAGAAGCCATTGTGAAAACCACTGGGAGGCTGGTTCCTCAGCCTGTGTCTCATGATATGGAGATTAATGAAAAGGGGGCAGAAATTTTCCCAGTAGCAGTTAACCTCACAGCTGCAGATGGTTACTCCAAAGAGGGAGGGGTGACCCATTGTCAGAGGGTTGGGACTGACAGTGATCCTGAGTGCCCTGATGCTACTGCTAGGGACCCTAGTTTAGTGACTGAAGGGGACCTGTCCCATGCCTTGGGAATGTGTGAGGAGTTTGCAGCTGCTCAGAGAAGTGACCCCCATCTAGAGAAGCTGAGGGCTTGGGCAGACTCTGACGGGGCACAGGGAGGTGATGGTAAACATACGGTTTATTGAGAAAATGGACTGATGTATACTCAGGCTGTGCAGACAGAGAGAGGGATGCTAGGCAGGCAGCTTGTCATTCCCCAGGGATATCATGAGCAGTTGCTCAAGATTGCACATGATATTCCCTTGTCTGGCCATCTGGGGTTCATGCACACTGTGCAGCGGTTGGCCCAGAATTTCTATTGACCCACCTCACCCAGCAGGTGAAGGAGCATTGTAGGTCTTGTCATCGGTGCCAAGAAATAGGGAAGGCAGGCAAGAAAACCCAAGCTGCCCTGATTCCATTGCCCATAGTGGATTACATCCTTAAGTTTAGGGAAAAGCTGAAGGAGCTTATGGGGACAACCCAGAGCAACCTGGCAGCTGCCCAATAGAAACAAAAAGTATGGTATGACCGCAGAGCCAGGGCTCACTCATACATGGTGGGTCAGGAAGTCATGGTCCTTATTACGGTCCGGAAAGACAAGCTGCAGGCTGAGTGGGCAGGACCATACAAAGTGGTTAGGAAGGTAAATGGCATGAACTATATTGTAGAGTTACCTGACAGAAGACAGACAGAAAGGATGTACCATGTCAACATGATGAAGCCATATGCTAATAGGGCTGACATGGTGTTTGCCATATGTAGTCCTGGGGAGTGGATGGACAAAGGAGATCCTCTTCTGGACTTGCTGGAAGAAAGTAAGCAGTAGTACTCTGTGGAGGCAGTTAAATTGTCTCCCCAGCTGACTCCAGACAAGATCCAGGAAGTAAGGGAGGTTTTAGCAGACTTTGCCCCATTGTTTAGTGCCAAGCCTGGACTAACCCCCTTAGCAACACATGATGTGGAGACAGGGACACAGACGCTTATACAGCAGACAGCATATTGGGTGTCAGAGGCTATCCAAAAGGACATTAGGAGGGAAGTGGAGGAGATGCCGGATTTAGGGGTAATCCAGACATCCCACAGCCCCTGGGCCTCACCTGTAGTCCTTGTGTCCAAGCCAGATGGCTCTACTCATTTCTGTGTGGACTATCATGGACTGAATGCAGTCACAAAGTCAGACACCCACCTGATGCCCTGAACAGACAAACTCCTGGACAAGTTGGGGGGAGCAACCTACCTTACGACCATTGACCTGACCAAGGGGTATTGGCAGGCAGAGTTGATGGACAGAGCTAGGGGGAGGTCGGCCTTCATCACTCCAATAGGCTTATTTGAGTTTAAAGTAATGCCTTTCAGAATGAAGAATGCCCCAGCCACTTTACAAAGGTTGGTGAACCAGGTGTTAAATGGTGCTGAGGAGTACACCATGGCATACCTGGATGACATTGCCATCTTTAGTACCAGCTGGGTGGAACACCTATTCCACCTTAGGGAAGTGCTGGGCAGGATACAGAGGGCCGGGCTCACTGTCAAAGCTTGGAAGTACCAGGTGGCCATAGGAGAAGTGACATACCTTAGGCATGTGGTAGGCTGAGAACAGCTCTGTCCTAACCAAATAAAAATAGAGGTAATCCAGGCATGGCCCAGACCAGAAATGCAAAAGCAGGTCAGGAGTTTTTTTGGGACAGCAGGGAACTATAGAAAATGTGTACCCAATTACAGTGCTCTGGCTGCTCCCTTAACTGACCTGGTAAAAAAAAAGGATGCCAAAGAAAATTACCTGGGGACCAGCCTGTGAAGAAGCCTTCACCAGATTGAAGGAGGCACTGTACAGTGCTCCTGTTTTGACAAGTCCTGACTATAGCAGACCCTTTATAGTTCAGACTGACACCTCAGACATGGGTATTGGGGCAGTACTAAGTCAGACATCCAGCCAAGGGAAAGATCACCCAGTAGCGTATCTGAGTAAAAAGTTACTTCCCAGGGAGCAGGTATACTCCACTGTGGAAAAGGAGCATTTTGCCATAGTGTGGGCCCTAAAGAAGTTGGAGCCATACTTGTATGGGCAGCATTTTGTGGTGCAAACTGACCACAACCCCCTGGTTTGGCTGACGCAAATGGGGAAGAATAATGGTAGATTGTTAAGAAGGAGTCTTGATTTGCAAGGGTATGATATGACAATCTTACATCGGGCTGGAGCAAAAAATCAGAACTCAGATGGATTGTCTCACGTCTATGAGGAGTGAACTGATTTGGGAAGTTTATCCTATGCAGGGGATAGAGCCCCCAAATTCAGTCTAGGTAGGGAGGATCATGATGCTTGTACAGCTGGTTCTGATTACTCTATGATTTTTGTAATATAAAAATGTGTTATTTAGTGTCTCTCATGAGTAGGGAGATAAGTTTGTCATGGATGAGGTTTTAATGACTTATTGTTTGTTCATGAAATCATTGGTAAACAGTAGTAAATGTTGAGGCACTGTCATCATCGCTACATTCTGATGACACTAGTGAAAGTCATGGAAGTCCTGAATAAAGATCAAACATCATGGAATCAATGGCATGTATGACTGCCATGACAAACCTACTCATGAGACATGCTGAAACAGCCTGTGGGATGATCCCTCCCCAGGTTTCAATCTATTTATTTATTTATTTAGTTAGTTAGTTAGTTTTTGTTGACCGGATAAATGCACTAGACAAATCCTGCCTATTTTCAGGCACGACCTGGGGGAGGGGGATACAGATGAATGCTAACTGACCTTGAACCAGATTAAACTGTTGGTGGTATTTTTAGTGAAGTTGTTAACCTAAAAGCCAGGAGATAATTACAGGCTAGAAGAGACACAAATTAAGGATCTCCTGTTTATCTGGCTTAATTGGAGCTGCCAGCTGCTAGGATGAAAATCATAAACTTTTATGATGTTTAGAGGAAGAAACCACATTATGTCACTTAGGTGCTAAGTCATAAATGCTCATTTGATGTCTGTGAAGGGCACAAAGACACATTAGATCAAAGGGTTATGGGGAAGTGAGTTTTTGCTAATGTCACCTATTTAATTTACCTTCTGAATGAGATAAGACATCCTGTTTTGTATCATTTTTATATTCTGACAGAGAGGAGCTAGATGACCTCATGCAAAGAGGTTGGCAAAACCAGTTTTAAACAGTATTCTGTTTTCCACTTAGAGACATTCATGTTCGGACTCTGAAGAAGAAACATCTACTTTAGATAGACACGTTTAATTGTCTGGTGGTAGGAATTATTTTACACTTTTTAAACCTTGTTCTTTTTAAGTGATTGTATGTTTTTGTGATATATTGTTCTGTATTTACATGTTTTACATTTTTATCTCTTTTAAAGTAAACCTTTATTTTAAGAGACTACTTGGTGTGTCTTGGAAATTCTTTCTTTGACAAGTGAAGCATATATGGTTAAAGCTGACATTGTGCATAGCTTACTGGTAATACCAAACTGGGAAAAGGTAAGAGTTTATTCTGAGGTCTTTCATGGAGTTTTTAAGGGTTCAATTTGTACACCTGGTTAGGTGCCCATAGGCAAAATATATCTGCCCCCCTCTGAAGAGCAGAATTATCTGAGCCTGTACATTGGGTATGCTAGCAAGAGGTTCACAGTTTGAATCCCTCCAGAACTTGAGATCAAAAGTTGATTCAAACCTACAAAACAGACAGGAGGGTTACCCTGTTTCTGTTCCTGTTCACAATACTGCACTCAGAGGTTGGTACTGTGGGAGCAGAGGGTCTGACCTGCTGAGTGGGGTTGTAACAGATAATACAAAAAAGTTCTCAAGTGCTGCCAACTCTACACTAACTGAAAGTGAGCAAGTTGGTGGCTTCAACTTTAACTTTCTGTAGCATGACCAAGTGGGTTGCTCCCATGAAAAAGCCTTATGTTTAAAGAGCAGCTGACACCTTCAGGAGAAATTTTTTTTAATTTACTATGCTTTTTTAGTACCTTGGTCCATCAGAAGTCCACCCTGGTCATGGCCCTCCCATGCCTCTACCTCCAATCATAGACAGTGCTCCCCAGTCACCCCTAGCTTACCCCCCAGAGGGAAGGGTTGCAGTGATGGCCCCAATGCTGTCGCAAGTACAGTATCTGGTTTGATATCTGGCATTGGAGGTTGCTGGAGACCCCAGGGGGAGGGCATCATGGAGACAGACCAGGTCCAGGTCCAGGTTTTTCTTCCCCTGTGGGCAGGGGCAGGGACATGCAATGATGGCCAGCATCCACCCCACCCCTTAGAGACACAGGTGTCGGTGTTCTTAAGGCATGCCCAGCCTCCACTGGGCATTGCTAGACACCGAACACATGGAACCCTCCCCCAGAGAAGGAGAGCAGTCAGAGGGCGCTCTATCCTTCTACCCCCCGGCTGGCCCTCTGATGACCCAGGTCCATTCCCAAACCCAGGTCGCTGGCATCACAAGCAGAAATCCAACTGCTGTGCCGGTGGACTGGCACCTTCAGGAAAACTTTAATAAAACATAATATTTAGACACAGATCGGCTTGAGTTTCACATTAGTTCTGTATTCCTCCTCCCCATTATCTGTTACTGGTGTAATGTGCATGAAAGCAGGATCTATGCCCCTGGGGAGTTCATCTATTCCTGTTGTCTTCTCCATACCCAAGGTCATAATTCACTCCTTGTGACATCACAGTTACCCCCATGGCAACAGACTGTGATGTCACAACACAGGATTATGGCTTGCAGTAGGGAGTAAGCAAAAGAGGCAGATGAATTCTAAGAGAACTCTATGAGATAAAGATCATGTATTCAAGCACATTTCCTAAATAATAAATAATGAGGAGGAGAAATATATTTTATATATATATATATATATATATATATATATATGGAATGCAAGCTGAATTGTACTTAAATATTACATTTTTCAAATTTTTCTTTGCGACATCAGCAGCTATTTAAGCTTGTGTTTCTATGTAAAAGAGACCTAGTCTAACAGCTCTGGTGTTTCATTTTGATTTGAAAGTCTTAAGAGTGCCACTGACTCTTTACTGAATACAAGTGAGTGAGTCGGCAGCATCAGTAGCATTGAAATAGTGAAGTGCAAATGAGAGTTGCTATAGCAGCACACCCTTCACTCGTCCTTCACTATTTGTATGCTACAGAAGCTGCCAACTTGCTCATTTGCATTCACTAAAGAGTTGTTAGCACTTAACGGTTTTACACCAAAATAAAACACCACAACTTCTAGACTAGATCTCTTTAACATACAAACACAAGCTTAAACATAAGGCTTTTTCATGGGAGTAACCCACTTGGTCACACTACAGAAAGTGAAAATGATTAGGAAAACAGAAAACCAAAGCAGAATTAAGATGGCAGGATCAACCAGATAAGTGATTAAAATGAAAAGAAATCATGAATGTGGCGGTTTTCAGTCATTCTTGAGAAATGTGGGACAGGTATAAGGAAGCAAGCAATTCCAGTCAATGACTTTCTTTTTTGTATGTAAAGTATATGTGTGCTAGGCAATTTCTTTGTGCCAGGTGTGGCATGATATCCTGGTTGTAGGAACAAACTAAGTTGATTACAAATATTTTATTATTATAATTGTATTATTCTATTCTTAAGTATTAATTACTATTTTATATTTCTTATAAGGGCTTAATTAAATGATTATGGTTAAGAGAGGCAATGCTATAATTATCTGATCATCATCCTTGTTTACATGGACTTCAATAAAAAAGTTGCTTAAGTGAGCACTGGAAAAGGGGATACTGCAGTGAATTAGGCTGTAATATTAAGGGACTTTCTGCAGTGTTGGTCCAGAGCAAAAAGGCCTGCCTGAACTCTTGAAGAGTCAAAGGTTATAATACCCTAGCAACCAAGAGATAAGGGAGGATGAATTTCACTAACTGAAGAGATGTTACTATGGAATTTGACAGATGATATACCACATCTGGACTCCATGTTGAGTTGATACTGGCACGGACATATACCACTTTTAAGAAGTACCATTCACTACTATGGAAATGAGAAACTTTTAGCAATTACAAAGTATTATAAGGTCCCAGTAAGACCAAATTCAGACTCTCAAGAAAGGCTACAGAGATCTCTTGGGAGACTGAATGTCAAATCTGCAAGAGCTTTGTAATGTTTGCTATTTATAGACTGTAGCACCAGAACTGTCAAAAATGAACAAGTTTGGTGTCAAAAGCAAGCTAACCTTCTGACCTTTCAAGAGATCTATTATTTAATGAAGTGCCTGGTTGTAGAATCTAGTTGCTTCATGTTAAAGAGTTTCTCGATGAGCCCAAGCTGCATGATGTCACACTTCATTAGGCACAGACAAAGAAGACCATGAGCTTTTACAGAAATCTAATGTTTTAGAGACATTCTGAAAAGAACTTATGGGCAAATCTTATATTATTCTGAGGTCAAGAAGATTTTGAACACTTGTTTTGAGAAATATTGTTAAAATTATGAAGTTATAACATTTATTAGCCTAATTCAGGAAATACTAATCCTAGAAACATGAAAAACATGTTGAAATACTCCATTCAATGAGAGAAATTCAAAAATGTTGGTTTAAAAGTTATATTATTTGGGCCGGCTCAATGGCACTGGGGGTTGAAGTGCTGGGCACACACCATACCATACCGTGACCAGGTTCAGGAGCAAGCCTGGGCTACCGGGGGTTGGCAGGGGAGAGAGAGGATTAAGCATCCAGAGGATTGCTCTCCTCTCTCTCTGGGAAGGTATCCAGGGCTGCTCGGTGTCCAATGGAGATCGGGAGTAATGCAGGTATGCCAGCCAGAAGAAGGGGCAGGAGTGCAGCAGATGTCAGCAGGGAAGCTGTGCATGGACATCATTGCATACCACACTCCCTAAGGGAACCAAAAAAAAGCAAGAAAACCCCTGCCTCACCTATGGAGATGAAGGGGATGCCAGGGACACAGCCCACATCCTGACTGCTGACCCTATGTCTGGAGAACTCAAAGGCCAACCTGACACCCAGATAGGATCTCCCTAATTTCAGACAGGACATTGCGGGAGGACAGCCCCTGCCCCTTGGGGGTGATCCAGGGGATTAGGTCCACCTGGGTGGTCGGGAGTCCCTCCACTAACTGGGGTTCAGGAAAGGGAGTAGTGGCTGGGGTTGAGTGCATACCCCGGAAGGATGCCCAGGCAAGAAAGGAGAATAAATAAAGTAAAAAAAAAGTTATATTATTTGAAATAAAGAAGTTATAAAAGAAAATTAATTTCATTGATAAAAGTAAGTCTGGAGCCAGTGGGATGTCCATAGTATGAATTAATGAATAAAAGTTTATTTTTATATAGGCAGTACATTGTCAAGGTAACACCCTATTTACAACAATTATCCTGTACAAGACCATAAAATAAGCCACACACACATACAATTGCAAAATTTATCGCTCTTATACAACACAATTCAAATTAAAATATGTTAATTTAGCTAAAATAAACACAGGTATGTTGCAAGTACTTTTTTAATTCCTTTAGGAATTGATTAAGAGAAGTAATACTTTTCAATTTGTCTGGCAACCTGTTACAAGTTCTAGCTATAGAAGACTGGAGCATTGTATCACCAAATTTATTGTGGGTTCTAACTGTCTGGACATTCAGGTTATTAAATCTTAAATTATGACCCTTATCTCTTCTGGTGGTAAGATTTAGGTTACAACTGATTTGGTAATAAATGTCAGCCATACATCATCTGCAAGGACTAATCAGAGTTTGGTGATGATGTCACTCAGTGTGGAAACATATAGGTAAATTTGGCCAAGCCCACTTCAGAACTGCCTGATTCTTGGAGCTGAAAGGACCTCATGTTGTTTGGACTGGAAAACCTGGTTATCTTGAACTTTTACTAGGCCAAAAGCCTAAAGCCAAGCCTGCTTGGGACCAGCATTTGGGTTGAGCCATTGTATCCACCAGGGGGTGCTAAGGACCAGCTTGAAAGTCTGTACAACATTGCAACAAAGTTTAGCTGCTGAAATTGCTTGTTACAAGAAGGGACCTTTTGTCCAGTATTGGACAGAGCAAAGCATATGGTTTACTCTGGCCATCCTGACTGAAGGAATGTTTTAAACTTCTGCTCAAGCCAAGATCATGTGGCACAAGTGGAAATGAATTAAAACAGAAAATCCATAGATCCAGTTGCCAACCAAAAGACTTTTCCATCCATAAGGAAACCCTTTTCTACAAACAACTAGGGTTGGGAAGAAGCTTAGCATTGTGCCTTGAACTGTCAGTAGCTAACTACTTGATGTTCCCACCAAATCTTGATAAGTGACTTTCTGATGATTTGTGACATCAAGCAAGAGGGATCCAGCTTGCACTGCTTTATTGATGTCAGAAGATTCTACAGTCCCAGATTCAAGGGTGAGGGGAAAAGACTGAGGACTACAGCCAAGCCAAGCCACTGAAGGACTTTTATAATCCAGAATCAGAAGAAGCACTTCTCACCAAGATTTTGAAAGATAAAGGTAAAGAAGACCAATCCTATAGATAACCAGAAATGTATTATGTTGAAGTATCTTAATATTTCAATTTGGCTATATAGAGTGGTAACATGGTGAGCTTAACTTTTAATTACAAATCTTTGGTATATAGCTAAGCTAAAACTTAGACAAGAAGAAATACATTTTGCATGCTATGAGGTTTTGGAATAAGTTCTATACAGAAATATAATCTGAGACACTAGCATAATGAGTTTCAAATTCTTATACCATAAAAAGGTCTTGATAAATACTAAGTATGCTGAAAGCATAGTATATAGCCAATACCATTTATTGTGTTGAATATTGCTTATTCATTTGCATTGTTTATTTGTTGAAATTTGTTGTGTTTATTTGTTTTATTTCTTTATGGTTTGTTTGATTTTCTGAAACCTTTGTTGTTTATGTTTACAGAGTTTTTACATTGCTTTTTTATGATTGTTATTTATGCAAATTAGGGATGTTTAGAATTGCATGTAGGTACAATAAAACTTACATATTTTTCATATTCCTAAGTGTGGCAGCAATGTCATTCATCATTATCCAGAAACAGGAGGATTGGTATAATATCACATTTGAATTTTATAATTATTTTTGGTAATTTGTGAAAATATTTTTGGGGTAAAGACCAGGGTAAATCCAAGTGTTGTATTATAAAAGTGATATTATAACCTACCGTTCTGACATATTTGAGGTCTCTCATCCGCGGGATAATTG
This sequence comes from Neoceratodus forsteri, assembly GCA_016271365.2. Classification (NCBI taxonomy): domain Eukaryota; kingdom Metazoa; phylum Chordata; order Ceratodontiformes; family Ceratodontidae; genus Neoceratodus; species Neoceratodus forsteri. The sequence continues at coordinate 841,538,540 of CM028131.1, forward strand.
TTAGTGAATAACAGTCCACACTTAGTGTATGGGAAGTAAATATTATTATTGTTACTTGCATAATTACTGAATTGCAGAAATAATACTTTTCTGTTTTGTTTTTTTCAAAGTTTGAAGCTATCTTAAGCAAAAGAGAAGGGAGTTAATGCCTGAATGTGAACAGAATAGAATCTCTGACTAACAGTAAAGCTGCAAGAAAAAGAAAAAGGACTTTTAAAGTATCATAATAAGAGAGAATATGTTGTTTGTTTTAAAGTGTGTTATACAAGCCTTGTTATTGTCATTGTTAAAGTTAGTAATTAGTATTTGCAAAACCATGACAGCTTTGACTATGAGTGCCAATGTTCTTGATATTAAAGTAATGATATATCCTCCAACAGCCTGTCTGACTTCTAAAGTTCAAGGGGAAAGCATAGACAAATTGGTTAAAGCTAACCAAAAATATCCATTGCTGCTTGATAGTGAAAGCCAGCTAAAGAAAATGTTACAGGATAAATCTTTTGAATGCTGGAAACTTACTGGTCGGGTTGAAATATTAGAAAAGCTTTTATGGGAAAGTAAGAAAGACTTTTCAAGTAATTATTGTGCTTTAGTTAAACTAGAGATTAAAAATGCTGTCTTGCAAAGTAAGTTATAACAATGGCAGAAGCAGTCTTTGAATTTGAAAAAAGAAAAAGTTCAGCTAGCAAACGCTTATGAACAGGTTAACAAAGATTTGACTGAATTAAGGAAAAAATATGAAAATTTACAGAGTAAAAGTCAAGTTAAGGAAAATGTTAAAGCATTTAAGAGGTTAGACTATAATTCTGATTCTGGTATTTCATCCATAGAATCTTCTGACTCAAAAAATGAATTACAGACCCTAAACAAAATCCTTAGACAAAACAGTAATTCAAATTCTGATTCAGAGCAAGAAATATTTGGGAAATACAAAAAGAAGCACAAGATTAGGAGAAAGGGGAATTCCTCTATACCTCAAGCAAAGATGTTAGAGGTAATTACCTTTAATCTGGCTAAGGGGAAAGAAATCACCCATGTCTAAAAAGGAAATACAGTTGAAGCCCATGCTAGGTCCAACTGTGGCTCAGCAACCTTACCCAGACTCATATCTATGCCAACACCGGAGTTTCTCCCCAAGGGGGGGAGACCAAGGTAAAGGACATAGTCACAGTGAGCATAGTAAATACAAAACTGACTACAGGGGGCACCACTATTCTGACTATGATCACCAAAATGGTAGTGCAACTCAAAACAGGCCTAAGCATAGTTCTGCAAATAAGAAGAAATGGTTTAAGGAGTCACAGACTAAGAGAGAAGAGGCAGATTTAAAAAAATGACTAAGTGGCTTTTCACCCTGTTTGGCCCAATTACGCCCTGCCTCTCTCTATTCAATACAAACTCCCTCAACTGTACTTAGTGCAGGTGGGACTAGTAGTTCTATGTGACTTACAGATTCTGTTCACTCCACTGCTGACATGGTAACAGAAACTGCTATTGTTAAAAATGATAATGAGATTGGAATGAGATTTAAAAATGAGATGCAAAGTAAAGTTGAAAATCCTATCTCTCTGCCTAACCTTTCTCAAAGGATATCCAGGTTTAGTTTCAACAGCAGTGTAAGATGCCATGGTTAAAGTTGCTATGTTGCCAGAAAAGCAAGACAAGTTCTGCCTGGGCTATTTAATTCACAAAGAAGAGCAGAAAAATGTTACATTGACATACACATTGAAAACAGTCTGAATCATGAGGCTTTGTTTGATTCTGGAACTAAAGCAACTCTGGTGTCTAAAAGTCTCTTTGATAAATTGACTAATGGCGTAGGTGACTCAAAAAAAGCTGAAAACCATTCCTAACAGCTTACAGATTGTAGGTTATGGAGAGGAAGCTCAGAAGACCTTAGGTAAAGTTTGGTCGAAATTGAAATTTGGTAAAATGGTAATTAAGCATCCAGTGTATGTTACAAACAGAGCAGGCAATGATTTCTTGATTGGAAATGACCTTCTAAAGAGGTTTAAACCTATTCTAGACTATGGCCAGAAAATCTTATGATCACAGGTAAAAAGGCCTATTCCATTTAGAAAGAGTCGTACAATTTCTAAACAATGAAATTCATGCTACTTTCAGAAAAATTGATTTAATGATTAAACTGAATTTTGTAGGTTCTAATGTAATTGATGTATCTAGTTTTGGTAATTCTAAAAATTGATTAAATGGAGAAGTAAAGCTTATGTGGTTTGTGTGTCAAAACAAGATGTGGTAAATCTGTAATTAAAACAGAGGCATAACTTTCTTTGCAAAGAAAGTAAATCCTGTTTTTCCCAGTGCCATCCTGTTTTTGACAAAAGCATTAAATTCTAAGTACAATGCCCACTGAGGGCCGTGGAAAGGAGGTGCTACTCAATAAAACCAGAGGTAAATCCAAGGTGCCAGACAAAACAGAATTTACAAAGTGCTGCATTGTCCAAGCAGTGCACAGGTTTACCCAGTGTTAAAATGAATGGTTACAAAATGTTCCAAACCACAAACAAAGTTTGAAAGGTATAGGCACTTGCCTTGAACCTCCAGATGGGAAAAATATACAACTTCCTGTATGTAATACAAGGTTTGAAATCTCCCATGTCCTGGGTAGATGTACTTGTACAACGGGATGTGTATATAAGCCGAGCCAATAGAATTCTGTTATCACAACTAAGGGGAAACCCTTATCCAATAAAGTGACATCACTGGCCTTGAGGTCTGGACAAACTATTCCTCAAGTGTGCCAACTGGTAAGTGAGTTCACTACAACAGTTTTATTTTTATTTATTTATTTTATTTATTTCATAAATCAGATTTACAAACCTTTGAGTCTGAGACTCATTTACAAAGGTACCTCATCGCAGGGAGGGTGGACAAACAAAATTGTGAGGTAAGACATTGGTTGACAATACAGGTGAGATACAAGGTGTAAAACAATAAAGCAAAAACAAGAAACAGTAACTATACAAGACTGATTCATACCCTGTGACAGAGACCAGTTCTAAGTAAGCTGGGATGTTCAGGGGGTGCTCTGGGAGGTACTATTAAGGACAAGTACAGCTCCAATTATCATTGAGGTATTTGTGTAGGGCTATTTTGAAGGGGCCAATTCTGGGGATGTTTGTGATGTGTGCAGAGAGTGAGTTATACCAAGCAGGTGCTCTATGGGGTAAGGATCTTTGGCAGAGTGAGGTCCTGGCTCTAGGCACCTGGAAGGTGGCTTTGGTGGCATTACAGGTGAGTGCCGGGTGGGAGGCCTGTTGCAAGGGTGTAGTGACCCCTGGGGGGCAAAGCCCAGATAGAGCCTTTTTTGCCAGCAAGCAGGTGTGATATTGCATCCATTCATCAAAGGTGAGTATATTAGAGGCAGAGTAGAGTAGGCATGTGTGAGTTCTGCTGTGGGCACCAGTCAGGAGCCTACAGGCTTTATTGATAGAGGTCTGGACTTTGGTGAGGGCAATAGGGTTGGCAGCTGCACAGGTAGGGAGTCCATAGTCTACCAAGGACAGAATGGACGAGGTGATAGCAAGTTTTAGGGAAAACTCAGGAAGGCAGTCTTTGTGGCGATAGAGGAGACCAATCTGGGCATTCATGGCCAATGACAAAGCGTTAAGATGGGTGTGGAAGGTGAATGCCGAGTTGAATGTGATGCCCAGATACTTGTAAGTTGATACCTGTTCAAGGGGGTGGAGTGTGCTGGGGGTGATGTGAAGGGGAGCATCTCTGGAGTTACTTTGGTGGTGTGCAAAAAGTATAGATTTCATTTTTTTTCAGGTTCAGAACTAGACAGTGATCGAGGAACCATTTTTCTGCTTGGCTGAAGGTGAGTTGCAGGGAGCTTTGGCGTGTGAGTGGGTCGGGGTGTGAGGCAATGAGGACAGCGTCATCGGCGTATAGAAGCATTTTGCCTGTGCAGAAGCTAGGGAGGGTGTTTAGAAAGAGGCTGAATGGGGTAGGGCCAAGGATGGAGTCTTGGGGGAACCCGGAGCATACTGGTAGGGTTGTTGACAGGGTCCCATTTAATTTGACCCATTGTAATCTATTCTGGAGGTAGCTGGAGAACTAGTTCAGGGGGCCTGATGATAATCCCAGCTGACAAAGGGTGTCTAGCATTAGTGGGTGACACACAGTATCAAAGGCCTTAGATAGGTCAATGAACACTGCGCCTGCAATTTCTCCAGCATCAAGTGTGGAGTGCATTTGGTGGGAGAACTCCAAAAGGGCTGTGGAGGTGCTGTGACCAGGGTGGAAACCATATTGCTCTGAGCATAGTATGTCGTATTTAGATAGGTAATCCATGAGCTGCGTGGATACTATCTTCTCCAGGGCTTTGGTGGGGGATGGAGATGGGTCTGTAGTTGTTTGGTAATGTTCAGTCTCCAATCTTATGGATGGGGGTGATTTCAGCCAGTTTCCATGCACTTGGGAACTGGCCAAGGCATAGGGATCGGTTAAGGAGATCCGCAAGGGGGGCTAACATGACATCCAGTGTTAGGCAGATAAATTAAAGGAATTGTCTGTTAGGGTCAGTAGAAAGGTTTAAAGAAACTATTGTTTGTGCCTAACCTGCAGTAGTAATATGGATTTGAAGATCCATTCCACACCTTGCCTAGGTATGTGCACTAGAGTAATGCAGGTTTTATTTTTTCTAGTATATAAATCCAAAAACAGGGCCTGTCACTTTTAAGCTAACTGTAGGTTAGAAAAAGTGAAAGGGGGAAATCCTTTATCATTCAAAAATGAGTTGTTCCAGTTATTGGAGGGAGGCTAACAGAAGGTATTACCTAAAGAAAGAGATAAAATAAAGAGTTTTAAAGAAGTACATGTAGTTGATAATAAAAAAACTAAGGTTGATAATGCAAGATTAAAATGTTGAGAAATAAGGTAAATTCGGGTTAAAACTTACTTTTCCTAATTTTAAACAACAAATTAACCAAGCGTGTACTTGCAAACTTAAATTAGGAAAACTTGATTGTAAAATTATCTTTCCATTAAAAGACATTTTTTTTAAATGCCATCATTGTGGGTAACTGACCTTCAGGTTACCCGAACCCCTAGTAATGGTCCAGTACAAAACACCATATGCATCTTCGAAAAAAACGAACAAAAAGAAATGTTAAATAAGCCTGATTTAAATTTTGTTCATGGCTTTTTTTGTGTTATTTATTTGTGCTCCTTCCCCATGGCACCACTGTTGGCCACTCCTTTGGAGCATCATCACCCACCACACCTCCACCTCGGCCCTACACCACCATTCTTCTGACCCTGTCTTTGCAGCCTTACCTCGGGTAACCTGGCCTTTCCCTGTGTCAGGAGGGTCCCTCTCCTTCAAGGGGGACATGCCATCAGATGAACTACATATCCCGGGAAGCTGCCACAGAGTGAGTCCGGGCTTTGTGGTGGTGTAGGCCACGTGCTCATCATCCAGTTGGCAGGGAGCCCAATTTTCCCATTTTCTTGTCTCAACCCACATTCTAGCTGTAAGGATGGCATCCTGAGGTGGGGACATGCAGGAGGGCATGTCAAAACTTCACGCTCTCCAAGCTTGTCCACCAATCCACCTACAGGAACCCAGGCTTGTCCCACCAGGAGGGAAGCATCTAATAGACACTTGTGAACCCCCCCCATACTGGTCTCCACTCCTGGTACCAAGGGTTGGGGCGCGAACCCAGGTCACCAGTGTGCTGAGTGAACCCTTCACTCGGCACCATGGAACCAACTTTGTTCTTGTTTTAAAGAAATAGTAAAAGTTTGTCCCCCCCCCGTGTTTTTACCTGGAGCCAGGAAACTCATTGATGAAGAGGATGGTGAGACCCATAGGTGCACTTTATGTGCTGAAATGCCTGACTTGCATTTCAAAGAGGTATACCCTAGTTGCCTAGGGTCTAGGGGGAATCAGTTTCATATTTGAAGTATAAAATTTACTACACTTAGTGGAGCAAACATTTCTTTTCTTATCCCCCAGGTGACTACAAAATAATACAGTTTGGAAATGGGAGAGTAATAGAGGTCTGGAGTATGGACTATTTGACTGGAGATGCTTAAATCAAGGACTCTTGATCAGTTGCAGCCTGGGTGCATCTGCCTATATATTTACATTTCTCTGACTTTTATAGACTCCTTGTGGAGGAGAGCAGAGTAATCTAAAACATTAATAAACCACATATCACCAATGAACTTATTTTGATCCAGTGAACTGTGCTGAGCAGTCCAGGGCTCCTCTTCCTATGAGAAGTAACATTTGCAATATTACTACAGGCAGGTGGATATTTTGTCTTAATGGATATAAAGACAAGGCTGTATGAAGAATAATCTTAGAAAACAGCATTTGCACCCTAAGAACCTCACATTGGCAAACCTATGAGGACTAGGTGATGCATCTGAAAAGGATGAAAAAAAAGATTAAAAATGTCTGTTAATATTGCTTGAGTCTACTGCATTCATTTGATTTGCAGGCACCTTAGGTGTTTGAACCTGTCGCACAATTTAATGCCCTGAACGCTGATATGGGGCACTTTTGTTAGACATTCTCTTGAATGAACTAAGCTCCCAGGTTTATAAGTAACTCTATAGATGTCTTTGATATGTTTTTGTTTTTGCGTCCATTTCACAGGACAATCAGGTGACTAATTTTAAAATAATTAATATATTAGAGGATGCCAGGTTTCCATTTAGAACTGAGGAAGCTGGTGCTTATATTTTGCACAAATGGAAACATTTGCTACATTTGTACTGACTGAAATAATGGAGTTGCCCTTGAGTGACCATGTTTTTATTTTCTTGAACTTGCTACTTATAAGAAATTATAGGATTACTCTTTAAACTGTTTTTAGGTTGCCCCCACGCTGCCATTTTTGTTTGTATAAGTGCTTATTTTACATGATGTTATAATGTTTGTCTAATTATGCCTAATAATGTCTTGAACAGGTTATTATATATTTTAGACGAGGTGCATATAGACTTTCATAAACCTAGTTACTTAAACACAGAGTAATACAGATAAATTGCTGGACCCATTAGGATGCATAAGTTTTAGTAAGTCTGATGATTTTAGAAATTTATAATTGGATTAAAGGCAAGAATTTTAAGTGGTGGGGGCCTCTGAATGTGTTCCCTAGTAACACACTAAGTCTTGCCTACCAGGTGATAAATATGTAATATGGAGTAAACCAATCTTAAAGTTGATAATAAATTCTGTATTAACTGGGGATGTCTTTATATTTAAGGACAAATTACAAATACAATCAAAGCTGTGGTGAAATGTCTTCTTGGCAATTAATCTGCTCAGAATAACAATTTACTGTGTCTGAAATTAACCAAATTAACTGATTATTATTTGACTAATTTAGTGCATACGAACACCATAGTGATGTATTTATTTGATTATTGTTTCTACTTTGTGCCCTACTTGGGTTATGAACTCTTTTTTATTAATGTTTATTTTATTGTACATTTTGGATGGTTTTTCCTTTTTGTGAAATTATAATGACCTGAACAGTCAAACAATAAACTGATTGATCATAAACGTTTTGATTTTTTAATTTGGTAAAAGTATAATACAGGAAAAAAATAGTAGAAAACTTTTCTAATTTCATTAAGGTATCCCAATGTTACTTTGAGCTAAAAAGATAAACAACAAATAGACCTTAAACTTAAATCCTCATAGTACCAAAAAGGTAACTTCCAATCAAGGAATGATATCTTTGTAAAAACTGGTAAAGGTTACAAGAGCCAGTTTAGTAGTACATTCAGCACATAGAAAAGACAGAACTTATGAAATGTAACAAAAGGTAGCCTACTAGCCTTACAAGTACTGCAATACTAAAGATTAAAAAAGGTACAAGGTTGCGTAAAGATTAAAAATAGAGAACTAGAGTCCAGTTAAAATGTTAATTGCAGAGGACTTCCAGTGACATAGTGGATGGGAATGGCTGCCTAACTCTTCGCTCCTTACCCTCCAGCAGTATATTGCACCAATTCCAGTGCACTGTTGCAGCATCCTATGCTTATTTGCTTCATAAAGTTTGCCAGAGATAATTAACAATAGTCCGTACAAAAGACTCTTGACCCCCAAATCGGCAACTATTAGCCATCAAGCCAAGTCCACATCGGGCCTAAATCCAGCCCCCTCGAGGTCATTCTTGCTCTCGGGGTCTGGGGCAGAAGACTCCTGCTCTGATTCCTGCTCTACCAGTACCAGATCGGAATCCAGGAAAATATTGAAATTGCTTCACAAAAAAATAGACAGCAAGGTCTCGGATATCCAGTGTGACTTCAAAAAGCTGGAATCCAGGATGACCACAGTGGAGCACCATCTTGAGGGCCTACGATCAGAACATATGGCCTACGGCTATTCACTGGCCTTCCTACACAGGAGAGAGAAAGCCTTAACAGCCAAGGTGGAGGATGCGGAGGCGCGCTCCAGGCTCAATAATGTCCACATAGTAGGGATCCCAGAAGGGGTGGAACAAGCAGACATGGTGGCATTCATGGACTGTTGGCTGAGAACAGAATTGCAGTTAGGGGAAGAGATGCCCCTCAACATCGAAAGAGCTCACAGGGCCCTTGCTCCAAAGCCCAAACAGGGAGCACCACCAAGAGCTGTCATAATAAAATTCCTACAAATACCCATTAAAAGGAAAAATCCTGTGATGTTCCTGGGCAAAAAAAGATTCAAATTTCAACAGGGTTAAGGTATTCATGGATCAAGATTTTCCCCCTACAATGGTACAACATCAAAAGAAAGTCCTCAATGTGGTGAAGCAACTTCGAGAGAAAGGGATGAAAGCACAATTACGCTACCCAGCCAGACTCTGGGTAGATTTACCAGAATGTCCTAAGATTTTTGAGTCCTTGCTAGCAGCTAGTGACTTTTTTAAGGTGAAAGACATCCTGGTACCAGATTTGAAGGAAGAAATTGCAGAACAGAAAATTGAACAACTCCTCTGGTCCCTAACGCCGGGACCTAAGAAGAGCCTTAACTTCAATTCCAGATCGGATGATGTTCTGCCCCTCCATGCTGACCTGACTAGGTGGATCACTCAGGAAAAATACCCATGTAAGCCAACCTGAATTGACTTAACCTTCACCCCCACCCCAAAGAAGCTGTCTCTGAAGATGGGACCCTGGTACAATTATGTCCTGGACAGAAATGCCAATTGCAGAAGCCTGCACATTTAAAATCCTACCTTCTAGTATGCTGTGGGGCCCACATCTCCCTGATGAGAGCTTCTGGAATCAACACTGGCTTAGTCTTTCATGCATCAGCTGGTTGCAGCTAAGCAGATCCTTTTTGGAGCAGTACTGGAGGATGGAGGACATTTCATTAAGCAGCACTTTCCTGGAATCCGGTACCTAAATCATTCCCAGGCTTACCGAGCAGTTCTCATCTCAGATCGGTGTGAAGCTCAGCAGCTTTTATTCTTCCTTCAGCAACTGTTTTTTTTGGCTCGCACCAGTCCTTACAGCATATTTGGACCATAGTTAATATATTAAAAACTTTCCAGTTACTATTTTTTATTTTTTGCCCTACTGTGTATATGATGAACCCTTATACTGACTTGATGGATACTTATAGGGATAAGTTGTATTGGGCCCCCTCTTTCTTTTTAACTTTAGTTTCCTCAATTGAGCTAATAGTTTTAATTGTTCACTGAACTTTTATTACATACAATAGTTACTGTCTTCGTCCATGTTGAAATAGAGGGGTGGTTAATTTTCATGGCTCATAGTTCCTGTTAATCAAAGTGTGATTCTGAATGGACTGAATCCCCTCCTCTATGCACATATTTTATTCCTTGTAATCCCCTCCCCACTCTTTGTTTCCTTCTGTGGCTTGACTTAATGAATGCTTTGTATATCAAATTTGGAAGATGTAATTCTCTCTCTCTCTCTCTCTCTCTCTCTCTTCTCTCTCTCTCTCTCTCATCTCTCATCTCTCATCTCTCTCTCTCTCATCTCTTTCTCCTCTTTCTCTGTTTTTCTCTATCTTTGCTCTCCCACCCTCTTCTCCCCTTGTACTGTTTGTTATAGTTTTGACAGTTGTGGTAATGATATTGTATGTCTGTACATCTATGTGCTTAATTTGAAAATCTTTCAATAAACTTTCATTTCCCAAAAAAATGTTAATTGCAATACTAATCTTGGAAACTGATACATAAAGAGAATTTGTTGTATTTGTGAAATGCTTAAACAATGTATAAATTATAGAAGTTAAAAGAGTATATAGTTGCAATCATATTTAATCATGTTTATTTATGTAGTACTGTACATATTTCTATGCCCAAAAGTACATCTTCAATGATGTCATCTAGTGATATCATGTCCTATGATGTCACATCCAATGATATTACATGTGATGATGTCATGCGCTGATAACGTCATAAGTTACCACATGATGATGTAACTTTGTGTTCTATGGTTCATTTTCCCTACAATGCTTGAACTATATACCCATGTAGTAGGATTATAGTTTTGAATTACAAAATGCATTTTTGGAGTGCATTTTTAATTCACAATGTAGGAACAAAACTAAGTTGGTTAAAATATTTTATTATTATAATTTTATTATACTATTCTTATTAAGTGTTAATTACTATTTTATCATTCTTATAAGGGCTTAATTAAATGATTAAGGTTAAGGGAGGCAATACTATAATTATCTGGTCATCATCCTTGTTTACATGCACTTCAAGAAACAAAAGTTGCTTAAGTGACCACTGGAAAAGGGGATACTGCATTGAATTAGGCTGTAATATTAAGGGACTTTCTGCAGTGTTGGTCCAGAGCAAAGAGGCCTGCCTGAATTCTTGAAGAGTCAAAGGGTATAATACCCTAGCAACCAAGAGCTAAGGGAAAATGAATTTCACTAACTGAAGAGATGTTACTATGGAACTTGACAGGTGATATATCGCATCTGGACTCCATGTTGAATGGAGACAGGCATGGACATATACCACTTATAAGAAGTACCATTGACTACAATGGAAACGAGAAACTTTCAGCAATTGTAAAGATTTATAAGGTCCCAGTAAGACCAAATTCAGATACTCAATAAAGGCTACAGAGATCTCTTGGGAGACTGAATATCACATCTGCAAGAGCTTTGTAATGCTTGCTATTTATAAAATGTAGTAGCACCAGAACTGTTAAAAAAGAAATAAACAGGTTTGGTGTCAAAAGCAAGCTAATCTTTCTAGAGATTTGTCATTTAATGAAGAGCCTGGTTGCAGAATCTAGTCACTTCATGTTAAAGAATTTCTCAATGAGCCCAAGCTGCATGATGTCAAACTTCATTAGGAACAGACAAAGAAGACCATGAGCTTTTATAGAAATCTGATGTTTTAGAGACATTCAGAAAGTAACTTATGGACAAATCTTATATTATTCAGAGGTCAAGAATATTTCAAACAAGGCTATCACTTTGTTTTGAGAAATTTTGTTAAAATTATGAAGTTATAGCCTTTATTAGCCTAATTTAGGAACTACTAAGCCAAGAAACATGAAAAACATATTGAAAGACTCCATTCAATGAGAGAAATTCAAAAATGTTGGTTTAAAAGTTATATTATTTTGATTAAAGATGTTATAAAAGAAAATTAATTTCATTGATAAAAGTAAGTCTGCAGCCAGTGGGATGTCCTTTGTCTGGTAATAAATGTCAGTCATACATCATCTGCTAGGACCAATCAGAGTTTGGTGATGATGTCACTCAATGTGGAAACATATAGGTAAATTTGGCTGAGCCCACTTCAAAACTGCCTGATTCTTGGAGCTGAAAGGACCTCACATTGTTTAGACTGGTTATCTCAAACTTTTACTAGGCCAAAAGCCTGAAGCCAAGTCTGTTTGGGACCAGCATTTAGGTTGAGCCATTGTATCCACCGGGGCATGCCAATGACAAGCTTGAAATGCTGCACAACATTGCAACAAAGTCCAGCTGCTGAAATTGCTTGTTACAAGAAGGGATTTTTTTCCAGTATTGAACATAACAAAGCATATGGTTTACTCTGGACATTCTGACTGAAGGAATGTTATAAACTTCTGCTCAAGCCAAGATCTTGTGGCCCAAGTGGAAATGAATTCAAACAGAAAAGTCATAGATCCAGTTGTCAACCAGAAGACTTTGCTATCCATAAGGAAATCCTTTTTTACAAACAACTGCAGTTGGGAAGAAGCTTAGCATTGTGCCTTGAACTGTCAGTACCTAGCTACTTGATGTTCCTGCCAACTCTTGATAATTGACATTTTGATGATTCATGACATCAAGTAAGAGGGAGCCAGCCTGCACTGCTTTATTGATGTCAGAAGATTCTACAGACCCAGATTCAAGGGTGAGGGGAAAATAGTGAGACTACAGCCAAACCAAGCCACTGAAGGACTTTTATCATCCAGAATCAGAAGAAGTACTTCTCATCAAGATTTTGAAAGTTAAAAGTAAAGAAGACCAAGCCTACAGATAACCAGACATGTAAATATTATTTTTAATTATTTCAATTAATAATATCTTAATATTTAAATGTAGCTATTTAGGGTGGTAACATAGTGAACTTAACTTTTAATTACAAATCTTGGGTATATAGTTAAGCTAAAACTTAGACAAAAAGAAATACATTTTGCATGCTATGAGGTTTTGAAGTAAGTCCTATACAGAAATATAATCTGAGACACTAGTGTAATGAGTTGCAAGTTCATATACCAAAAAAAGATCATGATAAATACTAAGTATGCTGAAAGCATAGTATATAACCAATACCATTTATTGTGTTGACTATTACTTATTCATTTGCATTATTTATTTGCTGACATTTGTTTTGTTTATTTGTTTTATTTCTTTGTGGTGTGTTTGATTTTCTGAAACCTTTGTGGTTTATGTTTACAGTGTTTTTATATTACTTTTATTATGCTTGATATGTATGCAAATTAGGAATGTTTAGAATTGCATATAGGTGTCAAAACATATTTTATATATATTTATATATAGTTTTTTGGGGGGTAAAAGTGCAGGTGCGCAGTCGTGCTCTGATATACACACGGTCATGTGATGCTCATGCTCCAATAATAGAGCAGCAATTTCCCTACCCATTTTATAAATATATATATATATATATCATATTCCGAAGTGTGGCAGAAACATGTTTCATCGTTATCCAGAACCTGGAGGATTGGTATAATATCATATTTGAATTGTATAATTATTTTGGGTAATTTATGACAATATTTTTGGGGTAAGACCCAGAGTAAATCCAAGTGTTGTAATAAAAAAATCATATTATAATCTATTGCTCGGACATGGTCCTAGTTAGTGAGCAGGTTCCAGTGAAAAGAAAGAAGTGCAGGCATGCAGTCATTGTGGAATAATGTGGTATGTTTCAGGCAACCACAAAGCAGAATTTTGAATGCTTTTTCTTACCCCTTTATATATATACGTCTATATCTGTAGTGTGTGTGACAGAGAGAGAGAGAGAGAAGGAGAAAAAGAAAGAATAATTGTTGGCAAAGTATAGTATACAAGGAAATAATACCATCTCAGGATCAAATAAGACATAAAGCCATGAGCCTGATGTTTCATGAATATGTCAGAATTTGCCATCTTTTACTTCATATAATGCATTAGGTTGGACACTTTTTGCTGTGTCCTGTGTTTTACCATAATGGTGGGGGCAAGGGGGTAGGGTGGCTTATATGTGTTATGAAGAGGCTTGTTACATGTGTTATTAAGTGGCTTGTTACATGTGTTATTGGGGTGGTTTGTGGTGTGTTGGATAGTAATGTGTTATTAAGGTATTAATAACACATTATATACAATACATATATCTTTATTATCAAGGAGTGCTGTGTGCATATATGTTTGAAATGTAATTTTATAAGTGAGAAAGAAATAAGTGCCCTAGCTGTGATTTGAACAAAGATCTGCTCAGAATACTGTTCCACTGCACTATCCAACTGTGCTACCAGGACAACTGGAACCTGAGGATTTTGAATAATTTTTCTTGCCCAGTTATATAATATCTATATTATAGTGGTACAGCAGCACCACTGTAGTTAGGGTTGAGTAGGCACTTTAACGTTAAACCCCAATTTTTGCACTTTAATGTCTTTGCAACCATTCAACAGATTTGTACATAATTTGCATGTGTAGTCTCGTGGAGCAGATTTCTTGATTTGCCAAATCTTGCTCTGGTTAGACATGTGGATTCTGAGATGTGGATAGCGAAAAAGCATATATTTTTTTAATTTTTTGCTGTTTGTTTGCCATCATCTAGCACCCAGACAGTTTGGAATTTTGGTTTGAAATTTTCAAGATAGAATGGGCCTGACCCACAATAGTTTACTTTGTCAATTTAGTGAAAAAAATATTAATATTTTCCAAAGTTATTAAATATTACAATAATGTGGGTTCTGAATATGCTCAGTAACCACTTCAAAATAGCTGTATGAAGGGTCGTGGTTTCAACCTGTACATTCACCTCATAGCTCATGAGTAATCATGACTTATTTGCATATCCATTTTGTGAAATTGAGGGAATTAGAAAAATCAGGTGAAAACAACAAGCATTCCATCTTTGGGAAGCTTGTTCAAAATTACTGTTTACAACAATTTATTTTTGGTTTCACCTGTTCACATTGCAAGAAAAACAGTTCCTTATGTGCCCCATGTTTTCAAAAATGTCAGTGTAACCATAGCTCATGAATAATTATGAGCTTATTTGCAACCATTGAGGGAATTAGAAAAAGAGGGTGAAAACTACAAGCTATTCCTCTTTGGGAAACTTGGTCTGTTCAAAATCACTGTTCACAGCAATTTCTTTTTGGTTTCACCTGTTGACATTGCAAGAAGAACAGGTCCTTGTGTGCCCCACATTTTAAAAAATGACAGTGTAACCATAGCTCATAAATAAGCATGATCTAATTTGCATACCCATTTTTTAAAATTGAGGGAATAAGAAAAATTGGGTGAAAACTGCAAGTTATCCTTCTTTGGGAAGATTGGACTGTTCAAAATCATTGTTTACAGCAATTTATTTTTTATTTCACCTGTTCACATTACAAGAAGAACAGTTCCTTTTGTGCCCCATGTTTTCAAAAGAACTCAGTGTAAGCGTAGGTCATGAATAATCATGAGCTTATTTGCATACCTGTTTTTCATTCTCAATGAAAAACACATTTTGATTCTAAATTCATTTTATAATCACAATAATGCACTCCAGGGTGTGTGTAGTTGTGATATTTACACATGCCTTGAGTAGTTTATGGCATGCAGCCTGCATCCTCATGCCACACCACACACAAAGCATGTGTAAATCTCACAACAATACACCCTCTGTCGTGCATTATTGCTTAAATACAGTTACCCCTTTGAAGTGTTATTTCAACGGATGCTAGTAGCAGAGACTGTGTTCTAGATTTTTTTTTGTTTACTAAACCTGTCTAAGGGTTTCTTTTTAATATTTTAAAGCAGCAGTGCAACATAGTGATGAAAAATGTAACTTTTATCAGATGGACATTGCTCATAAAAAAACACTGTTCTCACATGTTAATGTGTATCTTCCTTTTTTTCCATATTCTGTTCATTCTCCTTCTCCCATGGTGACCCATATCTGACTGACCCTCCCAGCCATCATCACCCAGCTCCTCTGGGGTTTACCTTACTGCGGACATCCTCTGCCACAAGTCTTGTGTTGGCTACACAGCCACCAGTGTAAGGCCTGCAAAAGGTCAGTCATCATCCATCATCTATCACCATGGGTGTTTTTCTTCCATTTTCTCCCTTTATTCCTGAGGCCAAGGTAACATGGGTGTGCATGCACCCTGAGGCCCATGTGGCCCTGATTTTTTCACCCAGCCAAGTGCCAGCTCCCCTCTGCCTGTCATTACCATCGAGCCTCCACCTGGTTGCAATCATGGGCCAATAGGGCTCATCTCCCAATCAGGGAGTGGAGAGCTGCCAGGCAGCTGCTTAATCCTCTTCCAGCCCGACCCCCCCAGCTGACCCCCAGTGGCCCGAGCTCACTTCTGAACACAGGTCACCAGCATGAGAGAAGTGAGACTCTAAGCGCCTCTGCCATCTGCACCACTGGGCCAGCTGTGTATTCCTTTTTTTAATCTGTTTTTTGGATTTAATATCTTGAAAAGTTGTTATTCAAAGAAGCGCATCTCTTTTTCCTTGCCAAACCATGGTCAGCTGGCAAGTCTGCTAAGACATTGTTGCATAAGATGCAGGTAGCACACATGAAGATGGGCACATGTTTTGCTCATTCTAGTAAAAAACAGGGGTAACTCAAATGGATGAATGCAGAGTGAGACTGAAATTTGCTCTAACATGACAGCTGTCAGTCTGAGTAAAATGAAAGGCTGACTGAGATTTTCCTGTGCAGGGTCAGACTGATCAGGGATGTCTGGGATGCTAATTGCATCCTGGACTGTCAGTAATATGGCCTGTGCTGCTGGCCCTGTGTGTTGCTCTTTTTTAACTTCTTCCCTGAACATCAATCTCCTTCAGTAAGTTTTTTTGGGTGGGGATAGGTCTGTCACCAGCCAGTGTGGGTCACACATTAATCAGCATTACAGGTCCCCCTCCCTCATGAGGCAAAAAAATGAGGAGAGTGCTCAGGCAACCCACCGACCAATAGCAAGAGCTAGCTCTTAAGAGCATAGCTGCCACGCCATGCCTTGCAGCACTCAGAAGTAGCAGTACTTGCTGGCCATAGCAAAGAGGAACCTATATTTTGCAGAACTGAAGTTTTCATATTCAGAGGAAAGTAACGGTAATATTTCTTGATGTGGATATAAGGTGGGAAGTTGCAGAATGGGACTTGGGGGAGTATTACTGACTTAATTCCCGGTGAACTTTTTTTTTATGATTACACTAGAGAACAATTTATTACATTTTCAAGAGTTTTGTTTATCACCTATACGTCTGCATAGTACTCTGAAGGCATGTTTGTTGAGACTGATCTTGTCAATGCATTGATTTGTGATTATCCACCTTCGTTTATTTTGTTTATTCAGAAAATAATTTACATAGTTATATAGATGGCATTTTTTTAAACAGAAACTGAATTGAAAAACCCTCAAGAGCCAAAATCATTTTTTAAGAATTAATCTGTTTCCAGTTACTTGTTATGCCAAGATTAATCCCATACTGTGCCTGTAATTTTAATAGAATGTTCCACTTTACCAGATGTTTTGCTAACTTTAGTTTGAGTAGATGAGAATTTTGACAGTATAAACTCATCTAGGTGTTGGCTACCCCATGGGTGGCCATTCAGTTGATAATGTTAACACGTGTCTTGATCAGCTAGTGCAGTCTGTGTTCATAGTACAGTTTCTGGACAAGTTCCAGTATAAGATTCAAAATTAAACAGAAGGCTAAAGTCAGTCTTTTCTTTTGACAAAATTAATTCTCTTACTGTGGCCATGCTAGACAGCACCACAGTGGTGGTACTGTACAAAATGTGCACTTACAAGCTGGGTTGGACTGAAAATCAATAGGAAAAGTAAGAAAATGTGCATTTAGCCAAAATGTGCACTTACATGTAGCGCACTTAAGAGGTACATTTAACATTGAATGAATAGGAAAAAAAATCAGGATATGGAAAAAATGTGTATTTAAGCAGGATGTGCACTTAAGTGGGTTCCACTGTATAACAATGTCAAGCAAATTATGTGCAAACACAGTAAGACATAATTAGACTTTTAAGAAGCAATTTAGCAGAGGCAATACTAGTGGGTGCACTGTTACACAAAGTAAGGTTGTTCCACACCTGAGGGAGTCTGAAGCTAAAAGTAAATTGACCAGAATTCATCATGCGCCATGGGACAAGGAATCTCTTACTGCCAATATCCAAATCCAAACTGTAACAGTCGGAACCTCTTACTGCCAATATCCAAATCCAAACTGTAACAGTCGGAACCTCTTACTGCCAATATCCAAATCCAAACTGTAACAGTCGGAATCTCTTACTGCCAGTATCCAAATCCAAACTGTAACAGTCGGAATATCTTACTGCCAATATCCACATCCAAACTGTAACAGTCGGAACCTCTTACTGCCAATATCCAAATCCAAACTGTAACAGTCGGAACCTCAGATAACTAAAATGGCCTGGGAAAGGTGATATTCTACTAACATTTGTGCAGTTAAGTAATTTGAGGAGAAAAATGTGTTACTTGCAAATAAGGATACCATTATACTATCTCAAAAAGAAAGGAAATTCATTGTAAAAACTTGGTTAATGCACTATTTAGGGTTAAAGCAACAAAAGTAAGGAAATTTGGCATTAGGGTTTCCAAACCTAACACCCCACACCCTCCCTGCAGGTAGCAACAGGAAAAAACATTATGGTTTCACCTTTCTTGCCTTTTGACAAATCAGGTGTGGGGTATGCCTTTGGGTTGTCAACCCAATGCTCACCTCAGTCCATCAGTAAATAAGCTGAGATGGGTACATTATATGAGAATGGGGTGAGTGTTAGGGTTGACAACCCCAAGGCACACCCCACACCTGATTTGTAAAAAGACAAGAGAAGTGAAACCATAATGTTTTTTCCTGTTGCTGCCTGCAGGGTGGGGGTGGGGTGTTAGGTTTGGAAACCCTAATGTAACATTTCCCTACTTTAGTCACTTTAACCCTAACTAGTGTAATAGCAAAGTTTTTGCAATTAATATATTATATAAATGTATAGGGAGAGAATAAATGTTGGCAAAGTTTGGTATACAAGGAGATAATACCATCAACATGATGCTGGTGACCCAGGTTTGGGAGTGAGCCTGGGTCATCAGAAGGCCAGCCAGGGGGAGATTGGCTAATCATTTGAGGGGTGTTCACCACCTCCAGGGAGGAAGGGTGAATGGACTGTGGTGTCGCACTGCAACCTGGGTGACCACAGGTGGAAGTTTAAGCTGGCATCACAGATCTGGGTGGGGGCATCAATGGCATGACACTCCAGCATTGGCAAGGTCATCTAACATCAGGGCAGGTGGCAACAGAAATAATGAAAGAATCCTCTGCTGTGCATATCCTGTCTGCCGCCTGTCATAGGCTCTGCACCAGGTGACTACCCAACCTCTGCCAGGTGTTAAGGGGAGTGACTTCCGGTGGCCCTTCTTGTGGGGGAGTCATCCATGGGGGAACATGTGGGGTGCAGGTAAGTCCCAGAGATGGCAGGTGATGGGGATGGGCAGGTGGATGGACTCATGTGGATCAGTGGAGGAGCAAGAGAAAAAGCATACTAAATTTTAAAAAATATCATCGAGGGATCAACTAAGCCATAAAGTCATGGGCCCAAAGGGCTTCAGGACCTGCATGAACAGATCTGTCAGGCTGCAAAAAATCAGAGTCCTCTAGTCCCTCTGTTTCTGTGTGGCTGCAGATGCAGATGTGCAGGATCCAGAGGCCCTGCACCAAGTGAGAAACCCATCTGGCTGCAGAAGAGCAGAGCCCTCTGTCCCTGCACTTCTCTGCAGCTACAGATACAGACACGCAGGGCCAAAAGGGCTCTACACCATGTGTGGTGTCCCTCAGGCTATAGAAGTACTGGGCCTTGCACCAAGTGAGAAGTCCATCTGGGCGCAGAAGCTGAGGGCCTTGTGGACCCTGCATTTCCATGCCAAATGAGGAGAACTACAGGCTGTGAAGAGGGCCCTGCACTTCCATGCAGCTACAGATGCAGATGCACAGGGTCTGGAGGGCCCTATGCCTAACATGGAGTCCTTCAGGCTGCAAAAGCACAGGGCCCATTGGACCCTCAACTTCCATGTGGCACAAATGTAGACATGCAAGGCCCAGATCACCCTGTGCCAAATGAGGAGTCCACCTGGGTGTGGAAGTGCAGGACTTTGTAGGCCCTGCACTTCCATGCCCAGTGAGGAGTCCATCTAGCTGTGGCTACAGATATACATGTGTGGGGCCAATTCATAATGTTTTAGTTTTTTTAATATGTTGACCCCAAATTTTCAACTTAGTATTTTTATGGCCTTACCTCATGAACCAGTCTGGTGCAATTTTTGAAATCCTCCCCAAAACATGATTTTGAAGAATGACCATGAAATCACGTTCTGTGTCAGATTTAAAAAATTTCAAATGACTGGTTCATGAGATGTGATCAAAAAAGCCCATGTTAACAATTTGGGGTAGAAATGTTTTAAAACAGCCTTGTTATAAATAGAAGTTGTTTTTCTATACATACACAAAGCTCTTCTTTTGTGAGTAGATTTGTTTATTGTGTATGATTTTGCAAAAGAAGAAATCTCATGAAAGAAGAGCATGAACAAAGAATCTTACCTCATGAAAAAAAAAACATTTTTCTTTCTTGAGCTTTTTTGATGTAAAAGATCATGAAAAAAGAAATCTCATAAAAGAAGATCACAAAGGAAGAGTCTCAGCTCATGAAAGAACAGATTCTTCTTTCCTGAGCTTCTCTTGATACAGAAGATCACAAAACAAGAACTCTCACAAAAGAAGATCATGAAAGAAAGCTTGGAAAACAGCTTTGGTTACCCCGATCCCTAAGGGAGGACCCAGAGAGCTAGTTGAAAATTATAGACCAATTTCTATTCTCTGCACACTAAATAAAATGCTTGAGAGAATTGTATACCAACAAGTCCAGGCATATGCTGAACAACATAGCCTCCTCACTCCACGACAACATGGATTCAGAAAACAACATGGTACTGATACTGCCCTGGTGAGTCTAACATCTGACATCCTTGCTACCCAAGACAAAGGCCAACTTACTGGTGCGGTCTTCATAGACCTTACCAAGGCATTTGATCTAGTAGACCATAAATTGCTCATCCAGCAGCTTAGCTCTCTCGGACTGGACAACCACTCAACACAATGGTTTAAAGATTACTTGCAAGGCAGATCTCAGATAATCAGATGGCAGGGGGTGGAGTCAGGCAAGCACTCCATTGCTGAGGGTGTCCTGCAAGGTTCAATACTGGGGCCCCTTCTATTCTCCCTGTTTATCAACAACCTACCAAAGCACTGCAGCAGAGCAAAAGTGACCCTCTATGCGGATGATGCAGTACTATACAGATCTGCTTCAAATGCTGTACAGCTAAACCAACTCCTGAACCATGATCTCTCCCTACTGGAAACCTGGTTCCTGACAAATAGGCTAGTCCTAAATGAGAAAAAAACCAAAGCCATCCTATTCAGACCCAGTAAATTGAGCCCCAACAGAACATGTCTACGATTCCCGTATCTGTCCAGTGGTCATCCTATTGAGGTGGTGGATTGCATCAAATACCTGGCAGTCTATATCAATCAAGACTGTTCTTTCAAGGTTCATGTTGAACAATTAACCAAGGTGCTAAATCAAAAGCTTGGGCTCATGTACCGTCTAACCCCTTTTCTCACTCAGGCATCCAGGCTAAAGATAGCCATGGGCATGCTCCTGACCACCTTATTTTATGGTGCCCCAGTGCTGCATTCAATGCAAAACACAGAGATGTGAAAGCTAGGAAAATTGTACCATAGAATAGGATGCTTTGCTCTGGGAGCCTAGCCACTAGAACACCACTGTAATATACTCGACTCACTGAATTGGCCCTCCCTGGAGGGAAGACTGGCTTATACTTCCCTATGCTTGGCTTTCAAGCTCCTACAAATGGATACTCCCCCCAGCCTGAGTCATACCTTAGTACTCAAGCAGCCTAAAAGAACACTTAGATCCTCGTGTCGTTGACTCCTCCATGTCCCAAAAGGCCGAACAAGCCAAGGTCTTTGGTCATTCAAAAATTACATCCCGTCCCTATGTAATGGGCTACCTAGCAATCTTCAAGACTGCAGCCCCTTTGGGGGTTTAAAAAAAGCCTAAATACGTACTTTCTAGAGCTAAGCCTCTGTGCATGCCTCCGCTGAGGATAGAAAACAGCACTCCACCTCTGATACTAAAAACCTGCCGCCTAACAGGTTGGTATCCTATTTCAGTTTAATCTTATCACTTCTGAAACACTTGAAATTGTAACCAGTAAAACTGACCTGATAAAAGAACCTTATGTAATTGCCACTCTTGTGAAACTAGTGTTTACCCCATGTTATTCTAAACATTACCTAACCTGCCTGTGATTGTACTATATGTTCTGATTTTAATGTCTGTATATGCACACTTTCCCTTGAATTTTTCCTACTTCTTATTGTACTGTTGACTGTAATTAACCCCGGGTCGCCCATGAAAAAGGGACCATTACAGTCTCAGTGGGCCTACCCAGTCACCA
The DNA here is from genome assembly GCA_016271365.2 of Neoceratodus forsteri. Taxonomy (NCBI): domain Eukaryota; kingdom Metazoa; phylum Chordata; order Ceratodontiformes; family Ceratodontidae; genus Neoceratodus; species Neoceratodus forsteri. The sequence goes on from CM028131.1 coordinate 841,560,782, forward strand.
AAATTTAAATAAAATAATAAATAATAATAAAACAAGAAATTTAATCTTTTGTGAGATTCATCTCTTTCATGAGTCAAGATTCTTCATTTGTGAGATACACAAAAGAAAAATCTTGGCTCACGAAAGAATGATCAGGAGCCCTCACTAAGCCTTCCACCTAGGATTTTAGAAATGTCCTAAAACCATATTTTGGGGTCGTCTTTCAAAAAATAAACTCCAGAATCAAGTTAAATGGGTCCTATTCAGTTACATGCATGTGCTTGTTTTTCTTCAGGACATCATTTTTATGGGTTTTCAGTTTTGTTTTTTAAATTGAAAAACAAAATGGCAGCCATATGAAAGCATTTTTTTTCTCATGAAAGAAGAATGTCAGCTCATGAAAGAAAATAATTATTTCATGAGCTGGAAATTCTTCTTTTGCATCAGACATATAAATGAAAGACCCTACTGAGCATGCTCAGAACTGAAATGTCAAACCCTTATAACTTGGGAACCAATTCATATTTTTTCTCCCAAAATAAAAACACTCTTTCTAGGGTATGCACTTTCTACCCTGAAAATTTCAGAACAAAATTCCAAACCATCTGGGCTGTAGGTGAGAGCAAAAAAAAGGATCAAAAACACGGATTTATTTAGCTTTTTGCACTATGTTGATCTCGGAACCCGGACATCTGACCATCACAGCACTTGCCAAATTGTCCCCCAGACAGTGCATGCAAAATTTTATGCAATTCTGTTGAATGGTATCTAAGTTATTAATGTGCTAATTTAGAGGTTTAACATTAAATACCCTACTCAACCCTAACTATAGGGGCACTACTCCCCCTCATTATTTATAGTCTTTGCAAAATCTGTGTTAAGGCAAATTAACTACCCACCCACCCCAAGCAGCAAAAGGACAAGACCACATATGCAACCACAGAAGACCATCATCAGACAAACAAACAACATGCAACTGTTTCCAGATGATAGAAATGCAGTAGCAGTGATGTGCTAGCTTTGTGGATTTGTATGTGTGGCTGCATACATACAGGCTCCACAGGCTTATGCTGCCACACCTGTGTGTATATGTCATACTGCATGCATGAATATGTGTGCTGTCCTGCAGACAGAAGGCTCCACAAGACACCTCGTAATAAGTAAAGACCTCACTCTGTATGTTCCTTCATACAAAAAACAGTTTGTAGCTTTATTTGCAACCTTTTTAAGAAGTGGTATTTATTTTACAGAACGCAAAATTATAGAGAAGTATCAAGAGATAAAGCTAAGGAAAATAAAAAGTAATGATTAGGTTAGTATGTTACACACGAGATAGTTTGTTGTAACAAACGTAATGAGGCATGTGAAATAATACAGCGTACTGTTCTGTGTTTACAGAAAGCAACTTTGAGTGTATGTGTGGAAGAAAATAGAATGACCTTTGTTACTTCAGAAGCTTAGTTGAATTATTAAATCTTGCTTGGAAGGAGAAGTGAAATAAAGCATGATTTGCTTAAGAAATGTTGTCTTTGTTTTTTCAGTAGTTGGAGAAAGTAGGGAGTTGATCTTGGGCCACAAAAAATACACAATTATCTGAAATGAGAGAATACAGCTGAACTTATGTAAGGGCCAAAAATGATTCCTTGAGTTTATGTATGTTTAGAATAAAGGAATTTTAGTGGTTATAAATGATATTTCAAATAGATTGTTTTACTTTAAGGTAAGCAGTTTTCCTGATGAAGGGAAAGTTCCCGAAATGTGGAATAAGTGTGAACTGGATTTTACCAATTAAATTAATTATTTTTTGAAAACAGATTATTCTGAAGTTGCTTAAACTTATTTTAAGGTGAGTGAGCTAGCATACCAGTATACTGTTTGATTGATTTTACCGTAAGCTGATACTGGTTATAGGCCTCTCCCAGAGAACAGAATACTAATAGTTATTTGTTTATCTCGAGGCTATGGCTGTACTGGAGAATTCTTTAGTTCAAACCATAAGTCTGCCAATAACTGGAGTCAAGGGACAATGTATATATGCAAAAAAAGGTGTCAATGAGTAATACAACATTACAACATAATCCCCCCAGACATTCATGGGGTACTCACTACACTCCCAAATTACCTCCAGTCTCTACAATGGTGCAAAATCAACAATGAAAGTCTAATCATTGTGAAAAATGCACCAAAGGTGTATCCAGTGTTCCATTACAACCATAGCAAATGTCAGAGCAAACTGACAAACATTTACTGACTTATAGGTAAAAAAACAAAACAAAAAAAAACATATTTGCCCATATACAATCAAGCGTTGGCAGTTAAGAGGGATACTTAATAAACTCTTCCCTTTGAAGTAATCCCCACAAAAACAATTACAACCAAGCACATAAATTGCTTTTCTGGAGGCATGGACATAGCCAGATGAATTTGTGCATCTAAGAAGGGATGGAATTACAGGGCCCAGAGGGCCCTGCATTTCCATAGGCAGATGGATGTGTTCACGCAGGTCCCAAACAGACCTGTGTGAATGAGGATAAAATTTTACTGTCTTAAAAAGTAAGGAAATTCTTTACAAAGAACTGTGTTAATGCACCACTTAGAGTTCAGATTAAAGCAACAAAAGTAGGGAAGTGTGGTGTTAGGGCTTCCAACCCTAACACCCCACCCCACCCTCCATGCAACAAAGGAAAGAACATTACAGTTTTGGCTGTCCTGAGTCTTTGTGAATCAGGGCTCGGGTCCTCCTTGGGGTTATCAACCCTAATTATTACCCCATTCTCACATAGTCTGCACATCTGAGCTTATTTGCTGATAGAATGAGGGAGCATTTTTTTCCTTGTGCTGCTTGGAGGGGGGTGTTAGGGTTAGAAACCCTAACATCACATTTCCCTACTTTTGTCACTTTAATTATCACAGTTTTTTTTTGCAAAGAATAACAATTATTTATGCAATAGGTGTGGACATAAATTCTGTGTGATAAATCTGTGTATCTGAGCTACTATGTGTATAAATGTGAAATCTCACATTTACACATATAGTAAACTCATCATCACAGATGTATACATATAGTAGACATGTCATCACTCCCCCCCCACCTGCCAGCCAGCACTTGTTCTAGAAACTTTCAGTTTCAGTCTCTCAAGCTCCAGCTGCCTGCTTGCATGCTCCTCACAGGTTGTTTTGTCAGCACAAAACACTGACCAAGCATTGCTATCAAACAGTATCTCTAACACAATAAATTTTGCAGCCAGCGCACTTACTCCACTATCAAGACTACTCTTCACAAGAAAAACAGAAATAGCCAGCCCGGTAGCACTGAGGGTTGAGGTGCTGGATGCCACACCTCATGCTACACCAACGACCTGGGTTCGGGTCAGCTCGGGGGGAGGATGGGAGCTGGATTGAGTGGCCACCGGGCAGCTCTCCTCTCCTGGAAAGGGATCCAGTTGTTCCCACTGCAGGGCTGTCCCCAGGTGGAGGCTCACATGTAGTGCAGACAGAGAGCGGCTAGAGTAGGGAGAGTTCTCCGGATCGCTGTGTGCACATGCCTCCACATGCATCTAAGCAACTGTGACAGGAGAGGGGAGAAAACATGAAATTGGAGCTGGCAGGCTCCATGATGGCCTGTCTGTGCCCTGCACCAGCCTCCCGTGGATTCTGGATTTGTGTTCCTGGGGGGGGTCAATGCTCCTCACTCCAGCCCCTCCATGGGGGGGTAATCCGTTGGGGAACCCCAGGGGTAGGACTGGGGCAGGGGATGCTGGGGCCAGAGAACAAGTCCTCTGAGGGAGGGCTGGAGTCACTTGCCAGCTCCATGGAAGGAGGAGGAAAAACACAATAATAAATAAAAAACACAGTACATATTTTAAAACATGGCATTTTTTTCTTTGCTATTCATGCTCCACTCGCTTGCACCACTCTCACCTCTTTTTGCAACACTTTGCATGTAGCAAATTAAAAATTGTTTTTTTAATTTATTTTTTTTAACCTCAGACTGCTGTATTCCCTCCAAGATTCCCTCACTTTCCTGAAGGATCTTACCTCCGCTCTTATCGGTTACTGCAGTGCTCATTCTTCAGTCCAATTCAGCAGCCAGCCAGCCACCCAGCCCAACATTTGCCTCACTCGCTCGTCACACTAAATTCCTGTTCTTTTTCTGAAGTAAACTCCAAAACAGACAAAGCTGAAGAATTCCCTGCTCAGAAGTGCAACACCCTACTGGCTAGAAGGGCTTGCTCTCTCGATAACCCAAGCCACCATTTCTTTTCACAATATTTTGAGCAAGTCGATCCTCCACCAATCAGCAACAATTATGTCATATCACTGCCGGTGTCATGATGTGGCATCCATGGCAATGGCCATGGCAACAGCACTCCTCAGAAGTGAAGGGGCATTATTTCAGCAAGAAAACCTACAACTCCTTTAAATTTAAAAAATATCAGAAAAATCTTTTGGGAAAACTACACAACCACAAGGTCCCTGCCTATTGCTTAAATGAAATACACAACAGGAACCTTTTGTAATAAATTATTTCTTTTCAGTCCTGCTGTTTGACCTTGGGCACATCACTTGTGGCTTACACCACTCGTGAGGTTATCCAAGGTCAAACAGCTCACGTGAAAATAAATCGTCATTCCACTGGTCCCTGTTGGGTATCATATATGCGTGTATGTATGTGCATATATATATATATATATATATATATATATATATTCCCAAGCTCCCATTGTCAACACTGCACACCTCTGCCAGACTAGCTCCATCAGGGATAGATCTCTGTTGCCTGCCTGGTCCCTTGAGGGGTGCTCAATGAAGGCCATTTTGGTTATCACCTCCCTTGGGACCATAGAGCAATCAGGTACAGAGTGGCCCAAGTATGCTTGTGCCATGTTGCTGCATATCAGGGCTTTTCTGCATTAATTTTCAAGCTCTCAGGATTCTGGTGGCAAAACCAACTTCTCAGCATGCCCACACAGACACTTGATTGTCCACAGCACCAGCCAAACATCCTCCTTCATGCTCACTGCTCTACCTGCACTTCCACCTTTGATCACCCAGGGTGCAATATCACAGTGCAGCCTGCATTTTTCACTCCACAGAGGAGGAGCGCATCCACTGGGATGCTTGATCCTCACCCATTTGCCAGACCCCAATGATCCAGGCTCGTTCCCAGTTCTGGGTCACCAGGATCCTGGTTTTCACTCTTGTGCAATGAGTCAGCAAAAAGTATGATTTTGTTTTTGCACATTTTATTCATAAATTTTTGCCTAGTGCAATACAAAAAGGGTACATCAAAGTAGACCATAAACAATTTCATACAAATTCATATGAAAATGGCATTCCAATAACATTACATAGTCCATCACACTTTGCAATAGGTATGATCTAAGGGAGAGATAATTGTTTTTCTGATATATCTTTTTCATTACTCTTTTTCTCCCCTCACTGTATGGAACACATCTGCTGTACACCCCAGCCCCAACTCCCTGATGCCCACTGGGAGTTACCTGCCAGACAGTCTTTCCCCAGGGCTTGCCCTCCCCAGCAAGGCGTATAAAATTCCCCAGCCCCCATCAGAGACAGAATCCAATTCTTGACTAGAAGGCCATCAGATCAAATGCGGGGCCTGTGGGTGTCTTGCACCATCCTGCTGCCAGGATTTTCTGTTTCCCCCCTGTGGTCACCTAAGACACATGGCATGCCATAATACCATGATGTGTGCTGCATGCTACCATGCACCACACATCAACATCTGCCATGCCCCCTTACCTTTTGGCAGTCCCTGGTGCCTTTCCCCAAGCTTCTGCCAGGGGACAGGCAATCACTGAGTCCTGCAAACCCACCCAGAGGAGGAGAGCAGTTCTTTGGATGCTCAATCCTCCCCCTAGGCCAGTCATCCAATACCCTGAGTTCACTTTCAAACCTCAGTCATCAGTGTTGCAAGTGGTAGTGCTACTGCTACACTGGTGGGCCAGCTCTGGTTTTCTGATATACAATACTTAACCACATCTGACTATTGCAACGCACAACCTACTAGCAAGTAATTAGATTTAAAAGTTATCTTTATGAAACAGCCTCTAATGCTGTCTAAAGCTGGTTTCCCTGCAGCATATTATGCGACATATTACTAAGACTTCAGAAACCCTATCCCCCAGCACTAACTATATCCCAGAGCTTAACAGTCTGATTAGAGGAACACTATGTTATGATTTCTCACATTCCACACAGACTCCTGATGTAGATGGCAGTTTAATTCTCATTCATTTTTTCTTTGAAAAAGTGAAAAACTGACTGCCCCCATACTGGTGTTACCACACAAAAACATGTTTATTTACATTCTTTGATCAACTCCCACTGCACCTTTCCCGGCCTTAGGAACACCCCCCTACACAGTCTATCCACTCATTATGCAGTGAAAGTAGAGAAGACTATTGTATCAGGAGTAGCTGCACTGTTTGGAGGTGTTTCTAATGTTCAGGAAGTATGGGACAGGAGTAGCTCAAGGCTTTCAGCAAAACAAGCCTGATTATAACTATGCATTATGATACTTTTCAGTTCTACAAAGCAAGGAGGCAGATAAAACAACCAGCAATGTCAATGAATTTTAGAGAAGGTATGCAATCATAAAATGTGAGATTTAATCTATAAATGATATGATGCAAAAAAAGGTTGGTAGAGTCTATTTAACTTTGATTTTTTTTATCTGTCTATATGGTTCTGCTGTTGAAAATGTATACAGAGCTATGTTTAACTGTTGGGAGGGTTGGGGCTATATGCCTACATAACAACAACACTTTTGCTATATTCCTGTGTAAAAATTGTTTGGGTGAATGTTTAGCTATGAGGCAAATTGGGGTTATACAATGTGTCCTCATAATCATTCAATTAGTGTTGTAATGTTGTCTGAGAATATGCTGTGGGTGTGATAGGATGAATGCTACTTTTTGCAACATGGGAAGGGGTACATTTGCTCAAAACTCTCTTTTATGCCTCAATTGAATGTTAAACTGGCCCTCTAATAGTCAAGAATTGTTCTTATTTTGAAATTGGATAATGCACCTCGCTACAGCAGTTTTGCAGTATGTTCTTACCCACTTTGGCCTAGTAAAATAACTCAGTAGATAAAGCTTCTTTGGAACTTCAAGCACAAAAGTTAAGTACGCAGATGTGCAATGGCAGGAGTTTAATAACCTTCTCTCTTTAGTTCACTTGTGCTTTTTAGCTGAGGGATCATGCTAGCTTACAGAAATTATGCTCACACATGGTGCCTGTAACAATGGCCATAAGCTTTAACAAATAATATTTTTCTGTTTGAGTGTTTACACGTTAACACATTAAAGGGACACTGCCAACCCTTTTCGCTTCATACTATTTTAAAGCTGAAAACCCACATTTTGTGATTGCTTGCCTTCCCTAAAATTCATTGGTGTTGCTGGTGATTTAATCTGCCCTGTTTCTTAGTAGAACTGAAAGGCATAGTAATTGTGTAATTATACCCAGCCGTGCTCTGTTTCCAATCCTTGATCTGCTCTTATTGCTCACTGCCTGAATATAAGGAATACCCCGAAGCAGTGCAGTCACTCATGATGCAAAAGTTCAAGTACTTTATTGTTCCACTCAGTAAAAAGTCATTGCAAGCATGCACAGTCATAAACACAGGTTTTAAAAGACAAAGAATACATAGAAAAATAATTGATTTCCTTGCATAAGTGCAGTAGTAATTTACGAGTGCATTATTAGTTCTTTCACATTTTCAAAATTTTCCATAAACATAATTAAAAGAAACTGTTGCAAATTACAACATGATGTGCAACATTATATTACTTGAAGGAATACATCATATAGGTTGTTATATATAATGACAACATTTCCTGGAGGGAAGTATAGCGCAGTGGTAGGGAGGCAGTATAGCGCAGTGGTTTAAGGCTCTGAGCTGCAAATCTGGAGACCTGGGTTTGAATCCCACAGCCCCCACTCACTAGTGAGGCCCCACCTGGAGTACAGTGTACAGTTCTGGAGACCATACCTACGTAAGGACATAGACAGGGTAGAGAAGGTTCAGAGGAGGGCAACAAAGATGGTGCATGGGTTGCATCACAAGTCCTATGAAGACAGGTTGAAGGAACTGAACATGTACTCCCTGGAGGAGAGGAGGGAGAGAGGGGATATGATAGAGACATACAAGTATTTTACAGGGAGGAACAGGGTGCAGGAAAACACTATTTTGAGCGAAAAAGATGTTTCAGGACTAGAGGGCATGGGATGAAGTTGGAGGGAGGACAATTCAGAGGAAACATGAGAAAAGAATTTCTTCACAGAAGGGGTGGTGGACAAGTGGAACACCCTGCCAGAGGAAGTGGTGGGGCTGAAACAATCACGGATTTAAGAATGCATGGGATAGACATAAAGGAATTCTAGAGGTCAGGGGTAAGGGGAAATAGACTTCTAGAAAAACAAACTGAACTTACAAGCTCAAATGGGCAGACTAGGTGGGCCATAGGCCCTTATCTGCCGACACTGTCTATGTATCTATGTATCTATGTATCTATGTATTTCCCTTTTCTAAACTAGAACAGTACAGATTCCATTGTGGTGATTGTTTAGCTAATGCCAAGGTCCTTGAGAGGAAAACAAAAGCATGTAAACAAGATACCCTGAGACCGGGGATGTACTGGACATAATGTTGCTTGTAATCACAAAACATCCAGACTGTATAGAGGAAAGATGCAGCATGTAACGATGCCAAAAAATAATTATTCTCAATGGAGTGTATACATACATTAGAGAGTGAGAGATTTATTCATTTTAATAACTAGGGGAATGCTGATCATAACAACATAAAACCATTTCCAATATTTTGCCATATCCCAAGCAATTGACTCTAATGGAGGATTCATTAAGATTCTAAGGGCCAGCTATTCAAAACTTTGCCCCGGGGCTAAATTAGCACTGCCTCGATGGGCAACCTTAGCCCGGAGCAAAAAGCAAGCTATATTCAAAAGGAATAGCCTGGTGCAAAACCAGCTGAATATAGCAAGCAAAGGAAGCCGGGCAAACAGGGCCAGGAGTGCAGGGCAAAAATAACCCAGGAATAAGACAACACTGAATATAGCAACAGGGAAGTGCACACTGCTACTGCAGCTCATTAGACCTGGAGAAAGCCAGTGTTGCAGGTGGAGAACATTGTGTGTGATTGCAAAGAGATGTCTCACATCTACTGCAAACAACAATGTAAGCCACACACTGCAGAACTGTGCTATGCTGAAGTGAGGTTTAACCGGGGCTAACCTGATTGCACAGTGCTAACACATTAGCCTCATGCAAACTGGTTAGCTCCGAGGCAAACGTGAACTATATGCAAAGCTCCCATGCAAATGAGCCTACTTAGGTAATCTGTGGGCAAACAGGTACATTTGCATCTCATTAAGTGCTGCTTAGCACACATTATCATGCAGTTTCCTTGGTGCTACGGCATAGAGTACAAATCTTCCCCTTTTGGTCAGAATGGAAGTGCAGGCTGGACGCTGCAGGCCAAGGCATGCCCACAGCATCCCCTATTGGTCAGCAGAGAAGCACAGGCTGGAAGCAGCAGGAACTGTGTGCTGGCAGGCACAGTCAGTGCATACAACACACTCATGCATTTGTGCATGCAGGACCTAAATATCTATCTATCTATATACATATAGATAGATAGATAGATAGATAGATAGATAGATAGATAGATAGATAGATAGATATTGGCCACATATGTGCAAGCACATTCTGCCCCTTATATGGGTTGGTCGCAGTACACAAAATGAATATTTGTTACTAATCTGGGGCAATTTGGGGGAGGCAGGAGCATTGTAAGACACTCCCTATTGCCCACTACACAGGGATCTCTCAACAGGTTTCTCCTTGCTCCTCACAGTGCAGCCTGTTGTCTGTTTTTACACTGCAGCTAGTTTCTAGTTTTCACAAGTAGGACCATGGAGTCTGTGGGGGGGTTCTACGTTGTCTAAATTAATCTACTTTAATCTGCCTGTTTACTGTGTGCTGTGCCGTGTGTACCGCGATGTCAGAGATCAGAAGGGATCTCTCAACAGCTTTCTCCTCGCTCCTCACAGTGCAGCATATTATCTGTTTTTACACTGTCCTTTCTATTTTGGTATAACAGGAATCACCCTGGTAGTCTAGTGGTCCCCCTCTAGCATGAATCCCAACCCCCGGTACTTGTAAATATTGTAGTTTTCCCCAGTAGTCTAGCGGTCCCCCCAACCCCCAGCATGAATCCTGACCCCCGGTACCAGTAAATATTGTAGTTTTCACCAGTAGTCTAGCAGTACCCCACCCCCAGCAGGAGATCCCGACAGTACCTGTAAACAATGTAGAGTTCCCTGGTAGTCCCCAGTGGTCCCCACCCCAGCAGTGATGCCCTCACTCACCAGGACATGCCACAAAATGAACCAGTGACCAGCTCTGCTCTTCTCTCACCACCACGGCAGGCCGCCAACTGCGGTATGCATGAGTGCTACAGAAATGAATGAGCGAGAGTGCTGATTCATTTCAGTAGAGCTAATGCATACTGTAGTCGGCGGCCAGCCATTGTGGAGAGAGCAGGGCAGAGCCAGTCGCTGGCTCACTTTGTGGCATGTTCTTGGGATGAGCGAGGGCATCACTGCTGGGTGGGGGGGGACCACTAGACTGCAAGAGAACACTACATTATTTACAGGTACCAGGGGTTGGGATTCATGCTGGGGGGTGGGGAGACTACTAGTCTACCAGGGAATACAATGCTTTGTACATGCTATGGTGGTCCACAATGGGGGGGCACCACCTCATTACCACCAGCTTTTTTTCGGCAGTATCTAGCACTGTGCTACAGACTGCGCTAATGCCTGTAGCGTGGCTCCATACCTTTGAATATGCCATGCTGCTTGCATTCCTGGGCGCTCCCCTGTCCACGCCTCTGCATACCATTATCTATTAGAGTTGGCACTACCACACAGTGCCGGCACTAATAGGGCTTTTTAATATTGCAGTCTCTCGCAAATCCAGTACTATTCCAGCACTATGGATTTGTGCTAGGAGCAAAGGTTTGAATATCTGGCCCCAAGCCTCTCCACTTTTGTAAGTGTATTTCTTAAAACATAATTTATTTTATTTAGTTGGTTTTTGTTGACTGGGAAAGGAGGACTAGACAATTCTGCTTATTTTCAGCCTCATCCCGGGGGGGGGGGGGACACAGGTGGATGCCAACTGACATTGAACCAAATTAAGCTGTTAGTGGTATTTTAGTGAATGGGGGAAATTTGGCCAGGACACTGGGGAACTTCCTCTACCATTTATTCAGTTTAATATGGATATATTATTGTTGGGAATTTTACCCAAATCATGGGACAAATTTTATACCGGTGTTATGCACACTATACTAGGATGTTTCAAATATCATATCTGGCATACTCGATGCAGATGGTCATTACAACAAAACTTTATAACTCCTGAACAATTATTTTGGACTGTATGAGACTCTATCTTGCTTATAGGAAACAGAGATAAATCACAGTTGTCTGTGGATTTGTTCAACAAAAAATGGAAGCTTCTTAACTGGCTAGATACTGGGAGATTGCATTCAGTGAGATAGCTATATTCCAGGTTGCTTATATAACCATGATATAAGACTTATTTATAGTTTTGCATTATCATTTTTGAAAAAGGGGAATGCATGCCTAAATACTTATTTACTTTAATGTTTTATTTAATTTTTCTTTATACCATTTGTATTAAATAGTGTATGATTTATTTTCGGTTTGAATAAAACATTCCTCTACTCCTTTATGGGGAGGGGTAGTGGGTAATTTCATAATGTTTGTTATTGTGTTAAATATTCATGTTGAAAGTAATCTGACAGAAGTATGATTGAAATACTTGTTTTTCTCATTTTATAAATTATGAAAGGGGATAAGTATGAATTAATATTTTTTTGTCATTTAGTTATTTTTCCATTTTAAACATTTTGTGAATTTTGCTTCAGTTTGAGCAGTATGATTGTAATACTTTTTTGATTTTTCCTTTCATGTATTATTTGATGTTAATTAACATTGCTTGTTATTATTTGTTTTGAAGTTGTAAATAAAAAAATCCTGTACCCTTTTCAAGAAGTGCCATGAGATCTTTAACATCCATGTGAACTGCCACCAGAACAGGCAGATGGGACCTCAGTTTGACTTCTCATCTAATAGACAACATCTCAGGAGTGCAGCACCCCCCCAAACTGCACCACAGTGTCAATACTGGGATTTAACCCAAGTGCCTGGTGTGGGGATAGATCCCACAGCCTTCTGACCTTCCGGCCTCAAACATGAGTGTGCAACCTGCTGAGGGGATAGAATCCACAGCCTTCTGATCTTTCGGCATCAGAGGTGAGTTTGCAACCTGCTGAGCCACTGACACTGCTAATAATGACTAATGCAAGTTTCGTACAAATAACTGAATTTGGGGCAATCCAAGAGTATATGTTTATATAATTAATGGCTTCCTCTTTTTCCCAGAGGGAAACCATGACATAATTTGCTGTTATAAAGGAGCATTTATAATGGCAAACATGCACACAGTTTCCCCCACTCTGCACATGCGCCTCCTCGCGCTCCTCAATTCTCGATCGCCGTCTCTTTCCCAACCACAGGCCCAACATGTAAAGAAACTGCCATGGACACTCGGCAGTAAGTAAAATCTCAACTAAAGTTTTGATGTTCCGCATTTTTACTGGCTTGACCTCCCTCACAATAGTCAGACAAATGTTTAAAATAAAAGTGAAAGCTGACTGCACGCCATGATGTGATCGGACTGTGGAGGCACAGCAACCTTTTTTATTTTATATAATTGCTGAGGGGAAAAAGAGAAACCCAACAATTATGTAAAATAAAATATGGGTCTGGGTGTGTGAAAACTCGAATTTACACGCACCCTTGGGGTTTGATGCTATGCATAAACTCCTCAAGCTTCGCTCTCAGGGTTTATGTAGCATCAAACCCCTCGGGTGTGCGTAAATTCTCGTTATACACCCAGACCCATACTTTATTCTCTATATAATGTATAGGGAGCCCTTTTAATGAAGAGCCTGGTATCTTCTAATTTTCTTGTAATCTCATCATTCTGACGTAAGATCTGTAAACCTTGCTTGCCTATGTCAGATCGGTGAGATTACAAGATGGAATCAGTGGCACCTGACAGCATTCTAATCCTAGAACACGACATGCGAGCATTTTGAACTCATAATAATGAGTTCAGTAGCGGTAGCGGATAATCAGTAGCGGTAGTTTAAATGAGGTCACAGAGTAAACAGACATAAACGACACAAAGTCCTCACCAAACACACAACAAACCAGGCTGGATTCTTCCAAAAATGTATTCTTGCTTTTTTGTCTTACCTCCCCTACCCTTATCCATAGGCAGCCTCCAGCGATCATGAATCCCCATCTCGGCTGACGAATGTCTCCCACAACCCCTCTGTCCCCCGCAGTTGATGCATCCTCTTCCTGAGTAACCACGTGTTGACTGTTGTCCAACTGAATTTGACACCATGATTTCAACTTCAGTTTCAGTTTGTTATCCCTCTGTACAGACAGTTGGTGAGACCCCATCTGGAGTACTGTGTCCAGTTATGGAGACCCCATCTCTGCAAGGACATAGACAGGATAGAGGCAGTCCAGAGGAGGGCAACTAAAATGGTGCAGGGTCTGCAAGAGAAGCCGTGTGAGGAGAGACTAAAGGAGCTTAATATGTGTACCCTTGAGGAAAGAAGGGAGAGGGGGGACATGATAGAAACTTTTAAGTACCCCAGTGGAATCAACAAAGTCCAAGAGGGTAGCATATTTCAGAAAAAGAGACTTGCAAGAACAAGGGACACAATTTAAAGATAGAAGGAGGGCGGTTCAGGGCAATGTGAGGAAGTATTATTTCACAGAGAGGGTAGTGGATGCATGGAACAGCCTTCCTGAGGAGGTTGGGGGTCTAAAACTGTAGGAGAATTCAAGAATGCATGGGACAGACATAAGGCAATTCTTGTGGGGGGTAGGAAGAAATAGGCTGTTGGTTAACTAGGATCTGCGGCCTATCCTGTAGGTAGGGAAATGGGCAGACTAGATGGGCCTAGCGGTCCTTATCTGCCATCAAAGTCTATGTTCTATGTATGTTTCAACTACAGTAAAAGGGTTTATTTTTAAAAAACAAGGACCTGCTAAAAACCCCATACACTATAAAAGACAATGGCTGTGGTTATGCTGTTTACCGGTTTGAAATCACCTCTCACGGTTGCCATGCCAACGGTAAACCTCTCGAGCTACGCTCTCGAGGTTTACAAGCACGGCATGGCAACCACTCAAGGTGATTACAAACTGGTAAACAGCATAACCCCAACCATTATCCTCTATGTAACAGAGTTTCAAAAGTATACAGAGTTTCAAAAGTATTTTTCCCACAGTCACAACAGAGATCTTAAGAGTTTGACTGGACATTAGATTTAGAAAATCTAAAATGCAATAGTTTTGAGGGATACATTTCCAACCTGAACTTCAGGAATACAAACCTACTCTCCTTGCCATGAAGAATGGTGAGGTATGGTTCTAGAATATGATTTATTTTGTTTTGAGCATACCATCTACATAATTTTAAAGTCCTAATTTGTATTAGGTCTAAGTTAGATGTAATCTGTTTACTTTTGATTAGCATCGCATAATCATTTGATATGCTGATGTTTTTAAGAGAATCTGCCCAAAGAGGTGTCCTGTGATAGCAACAAGGGAATATGGGCGACCATTAAAATGGTGACTCATAATCAGCACTATTATCATGGGCAAGGGTAGCGACACGCTGCTACTGCAAGGGCAGGGGAGGGCGACTGGACAGGGAGGATAGCAAGGGGAAGGGGAGGAATACAGAAAATGGTTTTTACCATGTAGTATGCCTGCTGCAGCTGAGGCAGCTGTGTGGTGTGGTGGTGAGGGTGGCTAGCTCCAGTGCAGCAGGTATTGGGTTCGGTTCTGGGTACTGGGGGGGGTTACCTCTGGCTGCGGCTGCCTTTTTGGTTTTTGTAAATCCGGAGTGTCGCCCCCTCCCCAACATGTATCCCCCTGGAGTTAGGAATCTTTCAGATGGGGGATGCGGGAAGGCACAGCCCCCCTGCATAAACACTAAGTCTATTTGCCAGATGTTTAGTCACTGGCATGGGTATATCACCGGATTGCTTTTCAGCGATATACACTCGCCATAATAGCAATTGATGTTTCGCATTCGCTATGATGACATAGAACTGCCCAAAGGTGCTCCATTTTCAATAATTTTTAAGTATCTGTTATGTCTTCTAACCAATAATAAGAGGAGTTATTCATGATCCAGCTTACTTTTTCTTCTAAACATTTTCTAGTTGGTGTTCTTGGATCTATAATAGTACATTTAATCCAATATGAGATCTTTGCAGATTATGCTAAGCATTGTATCCTAGCCCTTCCTAATTCTGCTCTTACCATTTCTGATGGAGCAGATCTTGAAATCTGTAAAACAGATCTACATAGATGTGTGAAAGGTTTCTATATTTGGTCAAGCTTCTTATCAAAATAAATCTCTAAAATATGTAAAAAGACACTATTTATTTTTATCTCTGTTGCTCAAAGTGTTGAAATAAGTGCATATCCCCCAAATTTAGCATTAAAGTGTAACCATGCATTTTGTGTCTGTGTCAGTTTGTTTATTATGTAATTTTTATATTTTGCTAAACTATTATTATTAGAAATCATAAGACCCAAGTAGCAATAAGAAGGAACAATATCCAATATTTTCTTACTAATGCGCCATTTCCACTTGGATTTTGTTTTGCCATAGATCATAATTGGCTCTTTTTTGTGTTAATAGATAGTCTATTGTTATGGCAGTATTCCTCTACTTGATAAGTTTTTTCATGAGTCCCATTGGAGAAACTAAAATTAATATTAAATCATCAGCATACATTAAAGCAGGAAAGACCAGTTATATAAGAACTTACCGTAACAGCAGGTCTTCAAGGGGATCTCAGATATCAGGTCACACCCTAGGAACTTCACCACTGGTGAAGCAGGATCCACACAGAAGATTTTCAGCAGTACTGCTGGGGCCGCCCATGCCGACATCACTTGCTGACGTCACCAACTCTATAAAGGTATGAGCGGCCCTGCTCCCTCCTCAGTTCTTTCCCCTGGAGACTAAGGGAGCACCCATATGCCATGGGGGACTGAGGAGAGAAAGATGTGCACAGGACAAAATAAAAGAATGAATATACCAGTTAACTATTTCTGAGAGGAGAACCCCATAAAATGAGGGATGGTGGGAGGAAAGGCAGACCTAATGACTGAGATCCCCTTGAAGAGCTACTGTTATGGTAAGTTCTTATTTAACTGTTCTATTTTCTTTGGGGATATCTCAGTCATCAGGTCACACTGTAGGAATGAGTCCCAAGCAGTTACAGGTGCAACAGAACAGTTTGGGATTAATGCCAGCCGAGGCCCAGGACAGGAGACCCTGCAAGACAGCCCAGCCTAAACCTGCTCGGGCTCTAGAGCGAATGTCCAGATTGTAGTGCTTCATGAAGGTATGGACAGTACTCCAGGTGGCAGCAGCACAGATGTCAGATGCTGAGACCCCTTTGAAACAGGTCACAGAACTAGCCATGCCCCTTGTGGAATGGGCTTTCACCACACCTGGCAACTCTTTGCCATGCTTGTTGTAGCAGAATACAATACAGTGTGCCAGCCATTTGGACAAACATTGTTTAGACACCTGAACACTCTTTCTAATTGGGGTGAAAGAAACAAAAAAGCTTCTTTGACTTTCTGCATTCCTTAGTTCTGAGTAGATAATACTTCTAAATTCTACATACATTCAACATATGGAACAGTGCTTCCCCTGGATTGACACGTTCAAGAAAATAAACTGGTAGGTGGATAGATTGGTTCAGGGTAAACTCAGACATTGCCTTAGGGAGAAACTTAGGATTCATGTTGAAAGACACCCTGTCTTTGTGAAAAATCAAATAAGGATCCTCAAACCAGAGAGCCTGAAGCTCGGGAATCCTTTGAGCACAGGTAATAGCAACCGAAAATAACACTTTCCAAGAGAGAAAGCATAACGAAAAAGTCATGGCTGACTCAAAAGGAGACAGGGTCAGCTTCTCCAAAACAAAATTTAAATCCCAAGCCAAGACAGGGGAACTGATTGGAGGTTTCAGATGCAGGATGCTCCTGAGAAAGGAACAAGACACATCCAACTGAGCCACAGTGTAACTACCACGGGCTCATGAAAGGCAGAGATAGCCGAAAGGT
This sequence comes from Neoceratodus forsteri, assembly GCA_016271365.2. Classification (NCBI taxonomy): domain Eukaryota; kingdom Metazoa; phylum Chordata; order Ceratodontiformes; family Ceratodontidae; genus Neoceratodus; species Neoceratodus forsteri. Next base: position 841,578,088 of record CM028131.1, read on the forward strand.
GCACCTTGTGGGAGGACTACTGGAAACTTGAGTCTGACAGAGATATCAGGTGGTCCAGAGGATGTTTGACAGCCCAGATGGCAAATGTCTTCCACTTCTTGGCATATGTGGCTCTAGTGGAGGGCTTCTGAGCTGCCACGAGGACACTTGCCACTCTCTGGGACACCTCAAACTGGGCGATGGCTATGTCATCAGGAGCCAGACATGCAGATGAACGGACTTGAGATTGGGATGAACCAAGGTCCCCTGAGTCTGCATCAGCAGGTCCCTGCAGAGGGGAAGAGGGACTGTGGGTTCCTCCACTAGCTGTTGCAGCAATGGAAACCAAATCTGTCATGACCAGAATGGTGCGATCAGGATTATGCTGGCCCCTCCATCTGCAGTTTGATTGGCACCCTCTGAATCAGAGGAATTGTAGGAAAGGCATAAAGCAACCTCCCACTCCAGGAGAGGGACAACGCATCTCACCAGAAACCTCCAGGCCTTAGCTCTGCCAAGCAAAAAATGGGCAGTTTTGTGTTGAGTGAGGACGTAAAAAGATCCATCTCTGGAAGACCCCATCTGGCGAACAGATCTTCTGAGATGGATGAGAGATGTTCCCACTCATACATGCTAGGCTGCATCCTGATGAAGCTTTCAGCTAGGGTGTTTAACATGCCTAGGACATGGACAGCTGGGTGGACTAGGCTGTGGTCTAGTGCCCAGTACCATACTCTCATGGCCTCCCTGCACAAGGGGTATGACTGCATCCCCCCTTGCTTGTTGATATAATAGACAACACAGAGGTTGTCCAATTGGCTCAACAGATGACCTGGGAGGAGATGGTTCTGAAAGCCCTGCATGGCATACAGGACCGCCTCCATCTCCAGGATGTTGATGTGCAAGGAGGCTTTGATCTGGGACCAAGTAACTTGAGTCTGAAAGGGACCCAGGTGCACCCCACAGCCTGAACGAGAGGCATCCATGGTGAGGATCTGCTGGGGGAAGAAGATCTGGAATGGGACTCCCCATGAGAGGTTCTGTGAGCCCATCTACCACTGGAGTACCTTGCAGACTGGGGAGGAGATCAGTACTAACTGATCTAATTCATCCGAGCATTGGTCCCATTGCACTCTGAGCATCCACTGGAGGACTCACATGTGTTGCATGGCCAAGGGAACCATTTCATGGCTGCGGCCATAAGACCTAATAGCCTCAGGTACACCCTCACAGGAATATAATGGCTATGGGTGACCTCCTGAGCCTGGGCAATAAGGTACTACACCCTGTTTAGAGGCAGGAAGGTTTTTCCCTGCATCGAGTCCAGGACCGCCCCTATATATTGCAGCCTCTGGGATGGGATCAGGACAGATTTGGGCAGGTTGACAGTGTTTCCCAGGGACAGAAACAACTGAAGGGTTCTCTCCAGGGTCCTGAGGAGCTGTTTTCTGGATGGAGCCTTTAGAAGCCAGTCATCTGGGTAAGGGGAAAATGTACAGTCCCTCCCTTCAAAGAGCTGCAGCTACCATTACTAAGCACTTTGTAAAGACCCACGGTGCTGAGGATAAGCCAAAGGGCAATACTTTGAATTGGTAGTGCTCACCCTGAAAAAGAAACTAGAGGAATCTCCTGTGCAGTGGAAACACCAAGATATGCAGGTAAGTATCTTGCATATCCAGGGAGCACAGCCAGTCGCCCTGCTTGAGTAGGGGCAGCAGGCCCGGCAGCGTGACCATGTGGACATTTTTTTATAGGATATAAAGATTGAGGTCCTTGAGATCTAGAATGGGCCTCAGATCATCGGTTCTCTTGGGGACCAGTAAGAACCTGGAATAACATCCCCCATTCCTTTGGTGCCTGGGCACTGGCTCAATGGCCTCTTTTCCACAGAAGGGACTGTACCTCCTCCCGGAGGATGGACAGATTGGCTGGGGTATAGGGGGATGGTGCCAGAGGAGTCTCTGAAGGTATCTCTATGAGTTCCAGAGTGTGACCCCTCTCTATAGTCTGAAGTATCCAGTCATCTGAAGTGATGGTTCTCTATTGATCGAGATAGAGGGAGAACCGACCTCCAACCGCCACCTCTTGGTTGAGGTCCAGAAGAGGAGGGTCTGGCAAGGAGTCAAGCTGAGGTGGATCCAGCCACTGGGGCTGAACCATCACCCCTGGGATGCGTTGCCACAGTGCTGGAGGAGGAGGGGGTAGGCAAAGCAGAGGAGGCCTTTCTCTTGCCCTGAGGATGGGAGGCTGCTCCAGACTTATGGGACTCCTTGCAAAAGGGAGGTCACTGTCTGCTCATGGGCTGCATGTGGTAGAGGGAATGGACAGACTTGCTAGCCCTGCCAGATGCCTGCAAGTCATTGACAATGTCCTGGATGTCTGACCTGAATAACTTAGAGCTGTTGAAAGGGGCATTGAGCACCTTCTGCTGAACATCTGCAACAAAACCTGAGACCCTCAGCCAGGAATGCCTATAAAGGCAAATGCCTATAGCAACAGCCCTGGCACCAGTATCAGAGATATCATACTAGGCTCTGAGAAGATGCTTGCTAATATCCTCATCACTCTGCAAGTGCTTGAGAATCTCCTGTATCTGGGAGCAGTCTGGGAGGGCCTGAGCAACTGCCTTACCCTTCTTCCAGATAGTATTCTGGTATTTAACCATATGTGAGAGGTAATTAGCAATCCTCAGTCCCAAGGTGGAGCAGGCATATACCCTTTTACCCCAAAGGTCAATTCGCTGAGATTCCCTGTCAGGGGTGAGGGAGCTGAGGTGCTAAGGCACCTTACACCTGTCATGAGCTGCTTTAATGACCACTGAATTGGCCTCAGGTTGGACAGCATAGTAAGGTAGGCAGTAGGGGGGCATGATTCAACTTATCTGCCCAGTGAGGTATGGCAGGGACCATGTCAGGTCTGTGCCAGGTAGCAGTAGTGGCATTCCTCAGGGCTGGGAGGATAGGAGGAATAACCTTAAGAGGTGATTCTGGGATTTCCAGAAAGTCCACCAGCTCCCATCTGGTGGCATCCTCTTCCTCAGTATGGAAGCCCATGGCTGTGGACAGCTATTTCATAACATTAAAGAACGTAGGGTCCTCTGGAGGAGACCTGGGAGTATGCTTGACAGAGTATTCACTTACCAAGGAAGTAGTGGACCTTTATTTATTTAGCTTTTGTTGACCGGGTAAGTGCACTAGACAAATCCTGCCTATTTTCAGGCACGACCCAGGGGAGGAGGATACAGATGAATACCAACTGACCTTGAACCAGATTAAGCTGTTGGTGGTATTTTTAGTGAATGAGGGAAATTTAGCCAGGACACCGGGGAAATTCCCCTACTCATTTCGATAAGTGCCATGGGATCTTTAACATCCACCTAAACTACCACCAATCCAGGCAGATGGAACCTCAGTTTAACATCTCATCCGAAAGATGGCACCTCAGAAATGCAGCACCCCTCTCATGCTGCATTACAGTGTCAGTACTGGGATATTAACCCAAGTGCCAGATGTGGGAACTGAACCCACAGCCCTCCTATCTCCTGGCCTCAGAGGTGAGTGTGCTACCTACTGAGCCACTGACACTGCAGACTGACCTGTCAGAGGAAAGGGTTTTTTCCACTTACTCAGGCAGGTTGAGGCCTGGATGGTACTCCTCCTCCATGTTGACCTGCTCCAACTTGAGGTCCGTCGAATGAGGGACCAATGACGGCCCACAGGGAATTGCCAGAGGAGGCTGAAGTAGCATCGATGATGATGGGGCAGTCGATAGTGTAGGGGACTCAGGCCTGTAAGTGTCCAACTGGTGCATCAGGGATTGTAGCAAACTTGGCCAGAATATCATTGAGGATGACAACCATAGACTGGTGTGTCGATGGGAGAGGGGTCATCAGCACAGGGCACTTGACCTGTCCATCTGGGCCTAGGAGCCCAAAGAGCCTGACTGGCATGGCCTAGAGAGGTGTCAGGCTATCACAAAGGGGCTGTTGTTGAGCCAAGCAGAAATGGGGGCCAATGACCAAAGGGTCGATGACCGGCCGCCCTGAGAGGTGGGTGGTGGCACTGTCATTATGGGCCTGGTAGGAACAGTGACCTGGACAGCTACAGATATTGGTGTGACCACAACCGATGGAGTACCCCCAGAGAAAGAAAAAGTGGCTGTCGGGGATTAGGAATACTGCCAGGGGGAGCGATCCCTTTCTCGATCTGTCTTGTGACTTTTCCCTGAGGACTTGTCTTGGGCCTTTGCAGCTTTGAAGCTTGATGAACATGCCAGTGACTGGGAAAGAGGGACCACATAGGACCCCTGCCCAGAACTGGCTACCTGTTGTTTCATCAGGGATTGCCTGTGAGCCTTTTTGCATCACCTAAGAGTGGTTTGATTAAATTTCTCGATGTTCTCTGGATGGAGCCTTTAGAAGCCAGTCATCCAGGTAAGGGAAAAACGTGGCAGAACACACAGTCTGAGACATCATGGTCAGGTCCAAGACAGCAGGCACAGAGGATATGATCATCTGAAGAGGCAATTTTCTTTCTGCAGCAACAGTAATGGAGGAGAGGAATGGAAGGATTAACTCTCAACATAAATAAGGCAAAAGAATCTCCTACAAAAAAGAGATTCTAAAAAACTAAGTAAAATAAAAGTTGTATGTGAAAATGACATGAAACTACATTGGAGTTACCTTGGAGAACAATGTGAACAGAGTCGATGGTGGGAAAGAACTGAGGAGGGGGTGAGGCCTCTTATGCCTTTATAGGGTTGGTGACATTGGCAGGTGACGTCGGCATGGGCGGCCCCGGTGGTACTGCTGAAAATCTTCCATGTGGATCCTGCTTCACTGACAGTGAAGTTCCTACAGTGTGACCTGATGACTGAGACACCCTCAAGGATGATCTGTAATGCCTTCGACTGCATGTGAATGTCTTGGATCTGTTAAAGCAGGAAGGTAAGTCATTTATAATCCAATTAAAAGCCAATATACAGCCCTGCTTAACTCCTATGTTGTATTTGAAAGGATCTGAGGTGCTACCTTCTAGATTGTATCTAACACAAGTCCAATTTCCAGAGCAGAGGTTTATAATTACCCTTAAAACTGCATGATCTATTTTTAATGCAACGAGTTTCCCCAAAGAAGTGATTTACAAACTCCTTTGAAAGGTCCCTTAAAATCTATGAAGGCCAAATATAAAGGAATGTGTTGTTTAAGAAAACTTTTTCTATAATATGTTGCAAGATAAAACACTGATCAACTGTTGAGTAACCTTTTCTAAGACCTGCTTGATATGGATTTAGTATATCCTTTTTCTCTAACCAGAGATTTATTCTGGCCAGAAGGACCCTAGCAAAATCTTTTCTTAGACAATCTATCATGACCCTAGCAAAAAAATTTTCTTAGACAGTCTATCAGACTTCTGGGTCTATAAATTTTGGGAGAGGCAGGATCTCTTTTTTATGAATTGGAATTATGATATTATTTTTCCACTCATGTGGAATGCAGTTTCTACTATGATCTTATTAAAAAATATAGCAAGAAGATTGCTCCACCATTTAATTTGAATTTGATATATGTACAGTGGAACCGTATCTGGGCCAGTTGCCTTATCAACCTTGATTTGTTTGATTGCTACTGCAATTTCATATGGAGTTAAATTTAGGAAACATAGGGATAAGTGCAGCTTTGGAGGGATTCTTTGCTGGATTCTAGATTCTTGTTTATTATAAAAGATTTTCTGGTAATAATTAATCCAAGTCATGGGAGTGATGTGAGCAGAAATATCTGAAGACAAATTGCCTGTTTCTTTTGCTACTAGTATGCCAAACCTGTTTAGAATCTTTTGCCTGAATAACTTTAAACATTTTTCCCACTGTTTAATTGGAAATAATTGTTTCTGGAATTGCAAAAAATGTTTTAAATGCTTTCCTATAATTGTTAAGTAGAGTGAAATTTCCCCTAGATGGTTCTGCCTAACAAATCTGATACAGTTGGATACTGCAGCCTTAAATTATTTACAATCAGAATTGAGTCAGGTGAATTGCTGCTTTTTTGTCAGTGGATGATATAGAAGTGGAAAAAATCCTCTGCAAATTCTCTTTATTATGTCATATGTCATATGCGCTGAAGAAAGATTTATAAGTTCCCACAAAATTGTTGCAGTTTAATCCCTAATAAAATATTTGAAAGATCAATTTGTAGTTTATTTGAGAAAATGACTCTTTCACTATTCCGAATCTCTATCTGAGGAACGTGAAAAGGATTTTAATTTTAATGAGAGAGGAAAATGGTCACTCTCAGGTCTCATATGACAAATAGTTCTAACAAAATCATGTAATTGCTAATGAAATGCAAATATATAATCAACAACACTCCCCCTTTTGTTGAGGAGCATGTGTACTGGGTGGGAGAAACCTCTTCCAATGTTCCATTAAGTATTGTTAATCCAACTTATTCAAGAAATGCAAAAGCTTTCTTCCATTTATATTTACAATTTTGTCCAATGACTTTTTTTTCTGTAAGTCAAGACCTAGTTCTACATTAATATCTAGGGCTAAGGAAATAACCTTAGTATTAAAGTCCCCCATTACAAGAAAGCCAGCTTCTGAAGTTTTCATGATTGTGTTCTGAATTTCCAAATCCTCCAATAGATTTTCCTTAAAATAGTCTGTATTTTTGGTGGGATGTAGCAATTACAAATATACAGAAACTCAGTTTTCCATGAACGCTGTTCTTTAATAGCAACTTCTATTCCTGTTCTAACCAAAATTGCTAAACCTCCTATGGGTCTATCCCAAGTTGCTACTTTTTTTGCCTTCATGGAAATGCATGAGTAACTTCCAACCAAACCTCATCAGTTGCCCAGTTTTTTGAAGACATATTAAATTGTAACAAGAATTTTCTGAAGAGCAGATCAGCAATTTTTTTTTTTTACTAGCCCACTGTATTCCAGGAAACAATAGTATCAAATTTACTCAGTTCCCTTATTTCTACCTCAAGATAGTTACATTGATCTTCTTTTAAGATATGATGTTCCACAAGTCAATCATTTTGTAAGATTGCTTGGACTTGGAAACAATTGCCTGTTGGTATATTCAAAACTTCTGATGAATATGTGACTTTAGGAGTAGGAAGGATGTTAGTTCCATAATCATTATTTTTTATGCCCACTTACTGTTTAAGGAGATGTTAGTTACATGTACTGTATAGTAGACCATTTACAAATAAGCATTTCTAACTTATCAAGCTTATATGCGTCAGCAAGAATGAGGTTTAGTAGGAGTTTGTCTCTAACTGCAAATGTGATTTGACCCTGATTTATAAACCCCCTTTCCCTCCAAACCCACCGAATTCCCGTATAACCAAGTCTGATTCTCAAACCTTTTGTCGTCGAATAGCAGACTGTTTTCATGAGGGAATCCTAATTTTCATTATAGACTGTTTCTACCCCATGTAAAGTCAGTTGCTTTCCTCTATTTTAGGGTTCTATAAGAACCTCTCTTTTCCTAAGGCAGCTTTCTAGATCTGTTTTTGTGATTAGTTTGACCTGGGAGAAGTTTTCCTTAAGTTCTTTAAAGAAAGTTTGAATAGTAATGGGGTGTCTGAGCTCAATCCTAGAGGGGTGAATGAAACAAGCTGCCTCTATCCATCTAGTAATCTCCATATAAGAGAGAGAACCAGACATAGCAGAGTCTCTCTATTCCCAGTACCTCTTATTAGATGTATTATGTTATTCCTCCCATTAAGAACTGTTAATTCCTCCTCAAGTAACCTGATCACAAGTAATCTCAAAATTTCATCTGACTCATTTTTGTTTTGGTGAATTCCATATATTGAGAAGACAGCTTTATTTCTTGACAGCCATAAGATGTTTAAATCCTCTATAGGCAAAGTGGATTTCCCATGGCTATTAATTTCAGCTTGACAGGCTGCCCTGAGCAGGACTTCATCCAGAATTTCCTGTCTGATATTCAAAGTCGGTACTAGAATGGAGTCTGGGATTATTATAATTTCTTTCTAAGAGTGATTATTTTTTTCCACATTGGGTTGTTCCCCTTCTTTGGTTATTTTGTTTCTTGGATGGGAGTTCCTTTTACCCTGTCATTTTGTTTGATCTTAACTTTTCTATCCTTTTTTTAAATGACAGGGCTTTTCTGGAGACTTTTTCTCCTTTGTTTTTCTTTTCATTCTTACCAGGGATGTATAAATCCCCCTAATTGTTATTCATTGGATTCATAGGATTCATAGAACAATATGAGTCAGTAAGCATTAGCCAGATTGACTCATCATTTCTCAGTGGGTATACCTGGTTGATTCTTTATCCAGTAATTCATAAAATGATTTTTTGAAGGAGTCCATAGAAGTGCTAAGCACTACGCCCTCAGAGAGGCTGTTCCAATAAGTCACCACTCTCTGGTTTATCCATGCACCCCCTTTATTTGTTTTATATAATTCACCTTTTAGTTAGAAGCTATGTAGTCTAGTATCTTTTTATATTATTTTCCCCTCCAGTTCCAAGCATTCCCACAAATCTTCACCTCTAAAAGCCCTATAAACCAAATAGAGATTGCCTCTTAGTCTTCTGTATTCAAGAGAACATTTTTAATTCTGCCAGTCTTTCATTGTACGTCAGTTCTGATAAATGTTTAACCCTTTTCATTGCTATCCTTTGTACCTTCTCCATCAGATCCATGCTACCTTTGGTATGGGGAGTCCAGAACTGGGCACAGTACTCCAACTGTGACTGCACCATTGCCTGATACAAAGGGACCATAACTGCTCTATCCCTGTTCTTGATGTTACATGTTAAACAGTACATCCCATTATTTTGCTTCCCCTTTTCGTTACATCCCTACAATGCTCATCAAATGTAAGCCTGTATGTAATGATGACTTTGAGGTCTCTTTCACTATCTGTTGCTGACAGTTCTTTTCCACTTAGTGTATACTTCACTATTTTATTCCTTCTTCCAATGTGCATGACATTACATTTTTCAAGACTGAAGCATAATTTATGTGTCCTGGCACAAAGCTGTAGTTTATAAATTTCACCCTAGAATTGTTCAACTGTGTTGTTTGTATCTACAATCGCACCTAACTTGGCAACATCAGTGAATTTGCAAATCCAGACATTTGATGAAGACTGCATTGAGGACCTGTATATATTAAACAAGGTAGGCCCCAATACATTAAGGGATATATTATTTAATTGGCATGCTTTATGTTTACTCTTGATATTCTTTTTTTATTCTTCCCTTACTTCCTTTTTTAATATTGTCCCCAGTTGGTTAGTGTAGATATTTGATTTAATGAATTTGGGATGTAAGAAGTGATTGTATCCTCCTGAGTTTTATTTAGTAATTTAATTTAATTGATTCCTCTTCTGAACCTAATCCCCCCCCCCCCGATCAATTCGCTGAACATTAGTCATTCATAATGGGCTAAAGTGGTTTTAACAGCAAATATCTCATCCCTTAGAACAGTGGTGCACAACTTTTTTTTTGTGGAGGGCCAGACTTAAGACTTGAGTCAAGGCTGAGGGCCACTGTAAAATGGTCAAGGTGACAAATGTCTAGCAAGACATTATTAAATGTACACATAAAACAAATCAAAACATACATTTATGTATTTGTTTGTTTATTTATCAACATGTTACTGAAACTAAAAACAGCAAAACAAAATAAAGACTGCAAGTGGAAGCTGCTAGGTCCTCAGGTGCCACAGACAGTTGCTGTGGGGGCCATTTGTGCCCCTGGACTGCACAATGTGCACCCATGCCTTAGAATGCAAAGTTGCTCCACAAAGAGCAGGTTTGCCACATGCTGGTCCTTTAAAGCATCAGTTACTCTAGGGCAAAAAGTGGTTGGGTAATTATATACCAGATCAAATACCCATTCTCTCTGGGTTGTGTAGAATTTCCATTCAAGAATTTATCTTGAGAAGGTAATGTTAGAGACTGATTAACCTTCAAATCAGGAGATTTCTCCAATTAGGTCAGAGAGTATTCCAGTTTCATGGCTGACTCTGGGAAAGATTCCCATTCAAATTTAGTAGGGATTGGGGGCTGTAATTTATTGTAGTCTATGTTAACCTGCATTGTTAATGGGTGTTCCAGTAAATTTGTTGAGGTCCCAATTGCTTCTTGATTCTGATAGAAATTAGTGGGCAATTATGTATTATTAAATGTATTTGTTTTCCCACTACAAATTACTAGAAAGTAATTTCCTCCATCTTCATCATGGTTCACAACTAAGTGAACCTTCTCATCCTTTCTCTTTTGTAATTCTGCGGTAGAAGTAGACAAATATTTTTTATAAGTATCTGTTTGATGTTATGGGGATTTTCCCCTACAGAAGAGAGTAGCTGCTTATGTGCTTTTAGTGCTACATGTTCCTCTTTGCTATGACTAATAACTGCATGTTTAGACCTTTCTTCCCCATTTTCTGTGTTTTAGTCACCTTTTTGCCCTAATGATTAAGAGTTTCATCATGAACAGGCTGCTTATGGGGGTCCATGTCAGATTCTAGAAATCCTTTCCTCCCTCTTGTAGTAACTACCATATTCTTTGCCTTATAATGAACTCAAGAATTCTGAATCACATAATTCAAGAAATTAAGTATTAATAAAAAGAAAACAAAAATAATTGTACCTTTTTAGCACTGTTAAACTATTGCACTAGAACAATGACAGCATTACAGTGCAAGCCCCCAGTGTCTAGGGGTATACCAGATGGTACAGTGTGGGAGGCGATGCTATACAGCCAGGAGAACAGTCCAGAAATAAAACAGGAAAACAGTACCTTGATTCCCTTGGGTGGTGCAGGTGATGGATTAGCTCCATCAGAGGTGCCCTCGGATCCTCTGGTTGTGGAAATGGTGCACAGGAGGGTTGGAGAGCACTGCCTCTTCATTTGCCTGGCCTTGCCAACTTCACCCACCAGCCTTTGTAGGCTATCTTCACCAGACAGGCCTCTCAATGTCTTCCTCAGTGGTGATCAGGATTCAGATCCATGGGATGCCACCCTGGAACACACACTGGGAACACGGCTGTGGAGGCAAACTTCCAGCAGCAAACAGTTCCTCCAAACAAACAAGGCAAACACCAAAACTGCAGAAACATGGGATCCCATTTAATGAACAGTTGATAAAAAAGGAACAGTCACTCCACAGAGCAGAAAAAGCACAAATAGGTTTCTCTGGACTGTCTGGTCACATCAGAGCTAGTGGTGCTCTGGGCTGTGGAGGTCACAATGTAAGCAAGTTAATTAAGGTGGCTACCCATAGCCTAGGCAGCTACAGTCCAAACACAGGCAGCAAAACTGGTGGCCAAATCAGGCCTTTGGCACACTGACAGCAACACACATTTTCCTTTCCTCCAGTTTCTCTCCCAACTCCCAGTGAGAAGCATGGACCTCCAGCACATGGCCAACCCTGCAAAGGCCACCCTCTTCGTCCACTCCTCCCTCCATGTCCAAGGAGCTCAACCTTCTGAGGGATGCTACCAGATCCACAGCCACCCTCTGCCAAGCTTCTGCAGGGCACACAGCCCAGAAATAAGAAGTCCTAGAAAGAGAGAAAGATGAGGACCAGGGCATGTCCAGGACCCCTGGTCCCCACTAAACCACCCCTCACCTCATATCTCTGCTTCCTCCAAACATACTCCCTTGCCAGCAGCACTCTTATCCTTCTGTCACTTCTGAGGTACCAGCTGTGAAGGCAAGCCCAAAACAGGGCTCACTCATCAATGGCTGCCACCATGTCCTGTTTCATGCCTGACTAGATGGCCCAAAAAAAAATGACCGCATGGCCAGTCATGTGAGAACTCTGCTCCAGCCTCCTCCTTCTCTCTCTCTCTCTCACTCTCTCCCAAATCCCCCTGCAATTTCCTGTTTCTCCTTTTTATGCTCTCCACACCAAGGCACCAAAAACCCCCAAGGACCACTCACGGACCTGCTAAAGGGTGTCAACAAACACTGTGCTCCCCGATGCCTCCTGAGACATGTAGTCCCCACATAGTCCCAAACTATTTACATTTGTGACTCCACAGCACCAGCTAGCACAGAAACCATAGGAGCAGATGCATCTTTACATTTTACCCCTCACAGGCGGCCATGCATGCCCAGTCACACACGGGCCTGCCATCTTTATTTACAATTTATTTATTTATTATTTATTTTCAATGGAGCAGTCCTGAGCCCAACCAACTGCAAAACTGGACCTGAGACCACTCCCTCCAACCCAGAGGCACACACATGCCTGGCCCTCAGCCCAGCCCCAAACAGGCTGAGACACCAGAACAAAATGGCTGCAGCTGCAAGTTGCACCAATGAGGGGTCTCCAGGAGTGACTCCCACAGGAGCCAAAGGGCAAACACACTGCAGAGGAGTACCAGAGTCACAGGGATCCACAGGTAAGCCCACTTTGGGGGCTTACACACTCCCCCCCGTTAAACGCTTACTGCCCCGGTGAGCCAAGACTCGCCCTATAACATTTACACTATACTTACTCTAAACCTAAACTAACTCTAGCTACTCTAACACTGACCTGGCTCACTAAACCACCCAAGAATCACTGTTCCTACTGGGCTACCCACTGACCAGACCTATGGAAGACCCCCAAAAGCTCGGCCTGACTGATGGCATCCCCAGTTCCTCACTAATCCCTACCTGGGCAACCGCTGACCAGATCTATGAAGACCAGAAGCTCAGCCTGGCTGATGGCATTCCAGGTTCTCCTCCCCTGGCAACCCACCATTAAACCTACGCTATCCTTAACTGTTACTGCACATTCGTTGTTTAACATCTCCTTTCTTGTTACTGTGGTAGACTAGCATGTAGCAGACTCTACTCTCTGACCTTACGGGAACATGGGCATTCAAAAATACTCAAGAATACTAATGAAAACCTGGGTTAGCCATATTAAAAAGAGAACTCCTTTTATTTGATTTACCAAATGTGTTCTATTGACATGCTTCATGTATAGGAACTGGTCTCCTCTGTTCCCATCCCCCAGGTTGCACCTGGAAACAAGCCTCAGCTCAGTGTGCTTCTCCCAGTTAAACATGTTCAAATAAATATAAACATTTGGAAAATGGCAGAGCTGCACAATGTTATCGGGTGTTCAGTGACAAAACATTTAAGCAGTAGAATACTGTCACAGCTCTCAACACACATCTATCCTCAGAGAAATAAGGACCACAGTCTCAAGAATGCTGTTCATAAATTAATTTTATTTTGTACAAAAATCACAGAAACCTTCTGGGTGCAAAATACAGAGTACAGATGAACTTCTCACGTTTCACCCAACCGTGGGCTTTATCAAAGATAATGCCCCTTGGTGCTTTTCCACTTAAATAGCAGACTAATTTTAAAGTGCTTTAATCATGTACTCCAATAATTTAAAGTTTTAGTGCTTAACACATACATTTAATTCTATACAACAATAAATAGCAGAAACACAATGACCAGTGCATTTCAAGCAATCTTCCTCTACAAATAGCCACATTAATATCTGTAATACATAGTACTGCTTCTTTATATACAGTATAAAAAACAACTTTGATAGATACATGTTGTTGTTTTTCTTCTTTTAGTCCCTATGACTTCTTTGCAGTTTACTGTCTCTGTTACATTCTTTTATTTATTTCATATGGCTACAAAGGGCTGTTAGAGGACAACAGAGTCTGTGCAAGACTATATACATATATACTAATAAATGTTACAAGCAGGCATAGTACAGCGGAAAGGGGGTTGTGAAAAGGAAGGGGAAAGAAAGATTTTGGCAACAAAGAAGCCAATAAAGATGGAATGTTTGTTGAACTATGCCACAACATGGAAAACATACCTAAGAGTCAGTTCCTAAGAATTAAGAGGAATTGCAGTGATGAAGGTGACCAAAAGAAAGAATTAGAAAATCAAGCTAACAGGGTCTGACAACCCCAAGACACACCCTGGTGCCTGATGGTGTATGGAGGATGGGGGGTTGGGGTGGTAGGGTTAGTGACCCTCACACCAAATTTCCATATTTTTGTGACTGTCATATTAACCCTAACTGATGCATTAATGGAATTTTTGCAATGAATTTCCCATCCTTTTGAGAAAGTGTAATCTTACCATATGTGGTTGTGAGAGTGAAGGGCCATCTGTCTGTAGTGTGTTGTGGGAGCACAGGGCCTGATGCATGCATATTGTAATTGTCTCTGATTCTCATGTGGCAGTGCAGGGCCCTCTGGGCCCTGTGCTCCTATGTAACCATAACTGTACAGACATTATAATTAACCATCATGTCCCTTTGGAAGTACAGGGCCCACTAGGCCCTGTGCTCCCATCATGCCCCCATTACTCCATAATGGTATACAGTTGTGGGAGCACAGTGCCCTATGGGGCCTGCACTCCCATCTATCTATATATAGAGACATTGTAATAAACTGTCATCTCCCTTTGGGAGCGCAGGGCCCTCCATAACTGCATAATGGAGGGCCCTGTGTTCACATTAGTGCATAATGGTATCCATATCTGGGTACACAGGGCCTCTGGGCCTGTGCTCCCATCTACCCATAAGTGTAGAGACACAGCGCAGGCCTAGAGACATTCCAAGTAACCCTTGTGATGCAAATGGTGCAATATCTCAGCAACCATGGAACACCAGAAAAAAATTCTAGTGCAGTTGTAATTATAGCCTAGCAACCTGCATGCATGCTTAGCATAGCTGCATTTAGCAAAAAATCCATATCTTGAACCATTTTCAAGATACAGCCACCGGGAGCTACCACGACCTCCACAATGTTATCCTATGGGAAATTTCTAAATTTCAGAATGTTATAACTACAGAACCAATGTGAATTTTATTACCAAACCAGCAAAAGGCACATCTGTGGGGCAAGCCCTTCCTACCCTGCAAATTTAAGCCCAAAAGTCGGAACCATTTATTTGTTATGAAGTGGCAAAGAAACAGGTTTTGGTTTTTTTGGTACTTTCACAAATTTACACAAGTTTCACAAAAGCTTTTGAAAATTTGCAAAAGTTTCACAAAAGTTCTTTCTCAAATTTGCAACACTTCCAATGGCAAACCTGAAAAAACATATTTATGATCATTATTTTTAAAAACTAATGTCAGGATCGTATTCCTCAGGTCCCAATTGGGTAAACACAACTGTTGGTGTTTACCAAGGGGCAGTATTTTGTGAATTGCTGCATTTTTTATCCATTGCTAACTGAAAACAAGATGGCAGCCATGCAAAAGTGCGAAACCCATTTACGGCAGTAAAATGAACTTTTGCAAAAGCAAAAAGTGTTTTCCCATGGAACATCTATTTTTTCCCATAGGCTATAATGGGAAACTTTCAACTTTAATAACTTTTGAATGGATTAATATTTTTTCTCCAAACCTTTAAAAGGCACATCAGTGACTCAGACCCCATACACCCTAACAACTCGGTGTCCCGTGATGTGGCACCTGTGGATGGGGCGATTGGGGGAGCTAGACAACAGGATGGTGGGGGTGGGCGAAACAGTGACTGGATGTAGCTATATGTCTACATGCATGGGGGGGGAGCGAGCACACCGAGCATGGGCTGAGAGGGGATGGAGGAGCTGTAGGGGGGTGGTGCTGCGGTGGGCTGCCAAGCTGCATCGTCGCATCGGGGGTTGATCCATGGCTGCGGCAGGTGTGGTATCGGGTTTGGGTCCAGGCGCAGATGCCTTTTGTTGCACCCAGCCCCAATTTTTTTTCTCTGACTTGCACTCCCCAACATGCTCCCCCCTGGAGTTGAGAATCCTTAAGTAGGGGGGTTCAGGGGTGAAGCCCCCTGTGGGTGGGTGAGGAGGGGGCACAGCCCCCATATAAACAATTAAAATCTATGTCCCCAGCACCATGTTGCTGTGTGCTAGAGAGTCCATCACCAAAAAAACCTTTCAGTGATGTGGCTTCGCTGTAACGGCAATCGTCCATCGGCGATCACCATTCGCCATTATCACATAAAACCTAACAATTCCAAACCAGACACCGAAAGCATTTCAGACATAGAGACGAGCAAAGAATTTGCACCTAAATGTTAAATTTCACATTTTTTGGCACTCCACAGCTCCACAACTGCTCATCCAACCAGAACAAAACTTGCCAGATCCAGAGATGTATGGTACCAGACAGTGCATGCAAAATTTCAGGCAAATCAGTCAAATGGTTGCAAAGTCATTAAAGTGCAAATCTGGGGTTCAACACAGAATTGGCCATGCCACCTTAACTATAGGGCACTACTATGCCCTATAAAACATATATATATATTATAGTGGCACGGCAGTGCCACTATGGTTAGGGTTGAGTACCCTATCTAAGATTAAACTCTGAAATTTGGCAGCTTAATAACTTTGCCACCGTATGACAGATTTGCCTGAAATTTGGCAGGCATGGAGTGGTACTATAGATCTCTGGATCTGCCAAGGTTTGTAATGGTCAGATATATGGTTGTGGAGCTACACAGCACTGGAGAATGTTGTAATTATGCACTTCTGCACATTCTTTGCTCGCACCTACAGGTTGCACGGTCTGCATGACTGGTCTGAAATCTTCAGGGAACAAGCAGTTGGGGTCCCATATGTGCATTTCAAAGATTTCGTGAAAAAATATTAAACGGTTCAAAAGTTATTCAAAAAAACAAGTTTCCAATTATAGTCAATGGGAAAAGTTAACAAAAAGTTTGATAGTGTCGCAAATGCAGTTTTTATTGTCACAAATGACCCCTGTAGTGTCGCAAATCCACCATCTTGTTTTCAGTTGGTGGTCACAGAAATGCTTGCCATTTAAATCTGGGACCTCTAGGGACACAATTCTTGCTGTGTTCACCTAGTCAAGTCCTGAGGATGCTGCGTGTTGCCTTGGTCCTTCTCCTGCTTACATGCATCTGTGTGTGTGGTGGTGGTGGTGGGAGTGAGGGGGGAATGCGCAGTTAGGGTTTTCAACCCTAACACTGAATTTCCTTGCTTTTGTCACTGTGGAACAACCCTAACTAATGCAATAAACAGAGTTTTTGCCATGAATATATATATAAATATATATATAGAGAGAGAGAGAGTCATTACAAAAACTTCATTAATGCATCATCTAGGGTTGAAGTGACAAAAGTAAGGAAATGAGATGTTGGGGTTGAGCCCTTAACCCCCACCTTGCCACCCCACCCCCCACCCTCCACATACCAACAGGCATTGGGGTGCCATGGGGTAGTTAGGCCTAACTCTCACCCCATTCTCCTGTGATGTACCATGTCAGCCTGTTTACACATGGAATGGGGTGAGAGCTGGGCCTAACAACCCCATGGCATGCATATCTATATATATATATATATATATATATATATATATATTAATTGCAAAAAACTTCATTAATGCATCAGTTAGGGTTGATAGCACAGGGACAAAAGTTTGGAAATGTGATGTTAGGGTTCCCCACCCTACACACCCCACACCCACACTCCACACTCCCCACACCAACAGACATCAGTGTGCCATGGGGGAATTAGGCCTAATGTCCTCTTTGGCACACCCTGATGACTGTTGTGTGGAGAATGGGGGTGGGGAGGTAGGTGGGGGTTAGGGGCTCAACCCTAACATCTCATTTCCATACTGTTGTCACTTTAACCCTAAGTTATGCATTAACGAAGTTTTTTGCAATGAAAATATATACATATATAGTATACTGGCACAGTCGTGCTAGAATAGTTAGGGTGAAAGTGCACTTCTATGTTAAAGTTCAGACTCTGAGGGTTAATAACTTTGGAGCTGTTTGACAGATGGGCATGAAATTTGGCATGCATATGCTCTAGGACTAGGTCCCTCGACCTGAACAATTTGGTGGGAATACATTCAGTGGTTTCTAAGATATATTGTGTTGAAAACACAGAAAAATCTGGATTTGTTGACATTTCTTTGTCATCGTGGATCTCAGAAATGGCTTTATGTCATGGGCTGAAATGTTCAGGATAGAAAGCCTTTGGGTCACAGATGTGCCTCTTGAAGGTTTGGTCAAAAAAATATTAATCCATTCAAAAGTTATGACATTTTAAATGTTTCCATTGTTTCCTAAGGGAACTTTTATATGTCAGGCATGAAAGATACTATTGTTCACACAATACAGTATTGTCCACACAATACTAGCTTCTTTTTGCAAAGAAGGCTAGTTATGTGTGCACAATAGGAATACTATGTGCACAATACCAGCTTGTTTTCACACAGAAGCCTGGTATTGTGCGCACAGATCAAGAGGTTTGATCGACTGAGCTGTGTTGCCCACTTAATGAGAATGTTGAAGTCCCGAACCTTTGTAACACAAAAAAAATCAGAAAACAGCTAAGAGGACCCCTTTAGGTGTATTCTGATGTTTTGGGGGGTTTTAAGCTGGACCCAAACAATTTCTTTTGTTGGATGCCAGCTTATACAGAGAATGGCTTGTAAGCCATTCTCTGTATAAGAAGAGTGGTATTTTTTTGACTTCTGCAGCCGCAACTTGAACTCATGCTGCCGGCTGCAGAGTCAAGGAAGACCTGCAGTTGTTCCCACCAACACGGGGTGCCCAATCTCTGTGTTGGTATGTATCCCCCCCTTATACACATACATAGTTGGCACACTGGGAGCCCACCCCAGTGTGCCCAACATTATTTAAAAGCCTGTGGGAAAAGAAAACTGTCATCCAATGTCTTTTCTTCGATGCAGAATCCTGCATTGAAATTTGGGATTATTTCGAAGCAGGATCCTGCATCGAACTACTGTGCCCCATCCACCAATATTGGTGTGCCCAATCCCCATGTCAATGTGCATCCTCCTCCCAGTATTGTCACACACTGGGAGGCCACCTCAGTATACCGATATATATTTATATTAAAAAAAAAGAAAAACTTTCCAACACCAGGATACCCACTCTCAGTGTCAGATGACCCCCCACGCCACTTTTATTGCTAACAGAGTGCCCAACCCCTGACAGCATTAAGATCCCCCACCAAACTTAATGAGGCACACTGGGAGCCCACTTCTTCTTTACACCCACCTCCTGCACCCCCACCCATATTCTTACCCAAGGTCAGGATCAGTGATCTTCTCTGGACCGGGACACATCTGCACTCTTCAAAGCCGAACTGTGATCTGAGGAATCAAGGTAAGCCGTATAATGCAAGTCATGGGGGGTCAACTTATTTTGATATCTCAATCAATTTTAGGAATTTTTGCACCTAAATTTCAACATGGGGTTCTTGAAACCCCACCTCATGAATACTGGCATTGTCATTTTGTTTCTCAGTCCTGAAAGGTGATTTTGTGGTCGCTGAGCAGAATCACCTTTTGGGACCAACTCATGAAACAACAAATGCCACTTTTCATGAGGTGGGGTCCCAAAAAGCCTATGTTGCAAATCTGGTGAAAAAATTCCCCCAAATTACTGCATTATGAGTGTGCATTGCAGACTTTCTACGCACGCTCACAACTTCACCCATTTTTAATATGTTCACTTCAGATTTTCAACATTGCCATTTTTTCACACCTCCTAATGAACAGTACAGCTGTCATTTTGCACATCCTGCCTGGAATGTGTTTTCACACCTGGTCACTGTGTGAAATGAACTTTTGGAATGGATTAACAAAATCACAGTTGTACTGTTCATGAGGGTAGGTCACATAATGCTGACGTTGAAAATTTGGTGACAAATTCCAAAAAATGACCGTGTTATGAGCATGTGTTGCACAGTTTCTATGCATGCTCATTATATCACAAATTTTTCCTATTTTCACTCCAGATTAACATTGCCATTTTTCCACACCACCTCATGAACAGTACAGCTGTCATTCTTCAGATCCTACAGAAAATGTTTTTCCGCAACTGGGGCATAAAAACGGTGTTACAGTTGCGCAGAATTACATTCTGATGGGGATTTGAAAATTTGTAGTACTGGATATATTTGATGAGGTGCTAAGAAGGTTATGTTGAACATTTGGGGTGAAAATTATTTCAGATGGCACATTTATGACTATTTGTTGCTATTTCACTATGTCTGCTCATAACTCAATGTGTGGAAGCACAGGAATCCGAGACCCCTGTGTTTCCACAGCTAGATACATATATGCATCTGTGGAGGAATAGAAGGACAGGATCCAAAGTATCCTGTGCTCCCACCATGACATATGGACACTGTTGCATTATTTGGATATAAGAATGGGAGCGCAGGTATGGACCCTGCACTCTCACCATCACATATGGACACTGTTGTACTATCTGGATGGAGGGATGGGAGCGCAGGGTCCAAAGGGCCCTGTGCTCCCACAGTAAAATTAGGATATATTTACACTATCTGAAAAAGAAGAGAAATTCTTTGCAAAAAATGTCATTAATGCATTAGTTAGAGTGAATACCACAGCGACAAAAGCAGGGAAATGAGGCATTAGGGTTTCCAACCATAACACCCCACCCCCAGGGTTCCCACCCCTTCCACCTCATCTCCATCCCATCCCCATCACCCTCCACACACCAACAGACATCAGAGTGTACCATTGAGTCATCAGGCCCAACTCTCACCCCATTGTCCTATACTGTAGCATGCAAGCTTGTTTACATGTGGAATGGGGTGAGAGTTGGGCCTGACAACCCAATGGCACATCCTGATGCCTGTTGGTGTGGAGGTGGAGGATAGGGGTGGGGTGGTAGGGGTGGGAACCTGAGGGGTGTTAGGGTTAGAAACCCTAACACCTCATTTCTTGCTTTTTGTTGCTGAGTTAGTCACTCTAACTAATGCATTAATGAAGTTTTTGTAAAGATATATATATATATATATATATATATATATATATATATATTTGTGTATAAATATGCTGCTGCTGGGATTAGAGGATATATATATTTTTGAAAAAATTCATTAATGCATCAGTTAGGTTGATGCCTCAGTGACAAAAGTTTGGAAATATGATGTTAGGTTACCCTCTCCACCCCACCTCATTTCTCCACTCACCAACAAAGTCAGATAGTATGTCAGGGGTCGTAATTAATTCTCACCCCATTCCATGTAACAAGCTGACATGCTACAGCATAGGAGAATGGGGTGAGAGTTAGCCTGATGACCCCATGACATACCCCGATGTTTGTTGGTGAGGACAGTGTGTTGAAGGTGGGGTGGGTGGGGTAACCCTCAATATTGAATTTCCCATTTTTGTTGCTGAGATATCAACCCTAACTGATGCATTAATGGAGTTTTTACAAAGAGTTTCTCTTCTTTTTCAGATAGTATAACTGAATTCTCATTTTAGTATGGGAGTGCAGGGTCCTTCAAACCATGTGCTCCCATACCTCAATCGAGACACTATAACAGTGTTCACATGTCACAGTGGCATCCCTTCATCCACATAGAGCAACAGTGTGCATATGGCACAGTGCGAGCACAGGATCCTATACCTCCATACAGATAGTAATACAGTGGTTATGTGGTTGATAGGTGGAACACAATTGCCAAACCCTTCAAACATTTTATTTTACAAGTTCCTCCTCAATTACCACTACCTTGGAATGTCTTCCTTCACAAAGCAGATTTTTTTTAACATCTTACAACAGTGTGGATAGCAGTATATTAGAAAATGACAAATGACATCACACATATGAAGCATTTATTTCTTCTGTAGTCAAAAAGGATTACAAATTATGTATCCATTGAGTAACTTAGTGAATGTTTTTACACCATAGTAACATCATTGTTATATAAACAACATATTTTTCTGTAATAGATAACTAAGTATTGAAACAGCAAAGGGGAACTTACTACTGCTGCTGACAATATGCAGAACAGACATCCGTAACAGTAACTGAAATAGCTAACTACTTAAAGGACCCTGCTGTGCATCACCTGACTGACATCCCAAATTTTGCAACATACCTTTCATCTCTATCAAGCTGTCTGAAATATCACTGAGAACAGAGTGATTCTGTAGCTTAAGTGTCATTTGGTTGTGCTCATCATTTGATCACATCTTAAATTGATGTAATATGTTTCTTAAGACCTGCGTTTGTACTCTTTGTTCCTGGAGCATGTCTGAGAACACTTGAGTGGCAGACACTCCTGCCAATGTTACATGCAATATTTTCTAGTTTTTCAATAATGACACGATGTACATTGTTCCTTTCAGCCTCCATTGCTATTTTTTTCTCTTTTACTCCCTTTTCTTTTCCAGAGTATGTCTTCTTTTTCTGGCATAACTCCTGTGTTCCTCTGCTTCAATGCTGGACACATCTCCTATTACTTCATGAGTACTTTTTTGTTTCTTTGTTGAGTGTTCCTCAGTTACAGCAGTATCTTCTTTATCTTCCACGGGTGCTCTTTTTTAGGGTCAACTTTCTGAAGTGGAAGAGCCATGTTTAGTGCTGTCCCTGTGTTCAGAATCTGCAACAAACATGAGAAATTTACTGTTGCAGCGTACTTTTGAAACATGGTTGTCAAAAGTATCTAGTTTCACCTCTACTTACCTAACTGATTTCGTTCACTACTGTCACAGATATTGACCTCCTCACATTCACTACTAGTCTCCCCATCTGTGTCATCACTGTCTTCTGTCATCAAGAATGGATGTTCTGTTCTCAAGTGGGAACCCTTCATGCGCTCTGAAACACAGTAGCATATCATGTTAAGTATGTATGAATATGTATGTAAATATGTCTGTCTGTCAGTGTTAATGAGTGTCTGTATATCTGCGCCTGCATCTCTCTGTCTGACGTGACTGCTTTGTTTTTACTGTGAATTGTAGCATACACTGCACTGCAATTACTGACATAACAACGTGTGCCAAGAGTGGGTTTTCCTGACAAGTTCCACAGCTGCTGTACTGCAGTAAACCATCCAAAAGAAGCTGCTGCTGAGTCTTTATCTGGAAGCAACTTGAAGAACTTTTGCCTAATCATTTTCCATTTTTGCTTACAGGAAATGTCAACTGTTTTAATATTATGCTCATTTTGAAGCATGGAGCTGACTGCTTCCCACATATCTGTCAGTGGTTGGTTTGAAGTTCCCATCATAATGTGTGGGTTGCCAAGCTTCTGTATTGCATCCACTAAACAATGAATTTCACCTTCTTGCAATAATGTCTTCATGTTTCTACGAAGACAAAAAATATATATACATACCATATTTATGCTATGTTACAATTGTATTTAAAATGTTAAATCAACAATGACAAGCATGAAGCAAAAGCAAGAATTGAACCATGATCCACAGTATCATTGCTGTACTATGGTGTAGCATTTTACCACTGTACCACTGTGGCAGTAGCACATCCCAGTATATAGTTCCATTCCTTTATCTATTACAAACATTGAAAAAGGAAACAAAAAGAAGCTATACAGCAAATTGTAAATATAACGTCTTTATTTTAAGTTTACATATGACACATAAAGTAATTATGCCAGTCTGTTATCTAACAAAGACCTTTCTGCAATTACAGCAAGTACATACCATGTACAGACAATCTCAACAGCTTACATAGCTAGTATATAGCAATCTATATGAAAAGTGTGGCACACAGACAATTTACCACGTCATACTATCCTACTAAACATGAAAATTAAAAAAAATTAAGCTTTTGAAAATTCACTGCATGTACAAATCTAGCTCTGCAGCTATTTAACATTATTAGAAAGGTGTCTCTTCCTTCCCACAAACATTTTCAAAATCATTTTAAGGGTGAAGCACTACCCTCTGATTACAGTATGCAATACTTGAACATAATATTACAAAGTTAACAGTTGTCCTTTTTTCAAGCAACATCACTACTGCCCTTTCAATAAACTCACAACTGACAAGACAGAATAAACGCAAGTTCGCAAATTAGTATCACAAATGAAACAACAAGATACTTATGAGTAACATTCACATTTCTAAGAAGTGTAATTTAAGAGTAGTGCAGAATTAGTTGCTTTCACTCATGCATTCTCCTGGCTTGAAACCGGTCGTTCACTTGAAAGGGACATCACAGAGATCATTTCTTGCAAATTTGCGGTCAAGCGGGACAGCTCAGAGGACATCTCATGTAGTACTGACTGGTTTTGCCACTGAAGAGTGACTCTTGAGTGCTCACCTTGAGTGTATATGCACATTTCCCGCAGCATACTATTGAGAGTCTGAGTGGCAGACTGAAATCCATCTTGTAGAATTTTTTTGATGTCGTGCAGAGTGCTTTGCATTTGCAAATCTGTTTCTGTTACAGAAGAAAAGGGGAAAAAAAACAGGGGAAGTAGTGCCATTGTCACAAATACATCCTATCATGGATACGTAACAATAAAGGGCAGATAGCTTCCAAGGTGTCATAGTCAGTATTTTGTTACTCACCACTTGTACTAGAGTTGGATCCCATCTCTTGTGTCTGTGTCTCTTTAACAGCAAAACAACACTCCAAGGTCTCCTGAGATCCTACCGCATTGGTGGTGTCCACAGGTTCACACACTTCTTTTTCTGCTGGTTCTTCCTCCAAGCTGGAAACATCTTCCACAGGACTTGCACCTCTCTCTCCTTCAAATGTATAAGAAATAGTGGGTTACATGGTATAAGAAGTATGTCACATTCACATACATATGCAAGAACTGCACATACCCACATATTCATATGTATCTTCTTGATCTTCTTTCTCATCCTCAGCGCATGACTCTCTGCTACAGCTACAACTTGATACCTCATCATTCTTCTCATCTCTTTGCTGTTTTTGTGACTTTTGCTGGCTTTGCAAAGCCCATGCACCTCTGGAGCATTCTAGAAGATAGAGCCAAGAACATTGCACACGTTTATGAGAGACACAATGTTAATGTACTGACACCCATCACTAGTGATGCTGTTTTCTGGATTGCTCACACAATTTCTTCTTGTATGTACTATACATACCCGCAGATTCATGCATATCTTGTTGTATATCTTGCTCCTCATCTTCAGTGGATGATTCTGTGCTATAGCCACTACTTGATAATGCCTCATCACCCTTCTCATCTCTTTGCTGTTTCTGTAACTTCTGCTGGCCTTTCAAAACCCCTACACTTCTGGAGTGCTCTAGAAGACAGAGGCAACAACATCGCAACACATGTTAATGACAGACATAAGATTAATACACTGCCATGTGTTAGTGGTGGTGCAGTTTTCTGGATTGTTCACACAATTTCTTCTTGCTCATACTCACTCATATAGAATCTGTCACCCACTTCAGGCTTGCCAGCATCCCTTCAAATCTGCATCACCATGGGAAACCATTTTTTCTGGACCTTTGAAACACCACCTTTTAGTTTGAAGAATGTTTGCCGTAACAGTTTCCACTTTCTATAGCATTGGCATGGGTCTCTGTAAGTATGCACTAACACCCTTCCACACATCTGTCAGAGGCTGATTTGTGCCTCTCATAATCATAAACAGATCTGTAACAAATGTTATGGCCTCCACAACAACAGGAATATCATCCCCCTTCCAATGCTTCATTTCTGGTTCAAAAATAAAAGAAACAGAAAGTGTTCATGTTCCACTACTTCATGCACTATGAAGCAGGAAAATAAAACCAATGTGAACATGCTATATAAAAACATACAAGCATACCAATGTGTCAGCAGAATCAGGCCTCATGGTTCACAGACTCTGTTGAAGTGTGCAGTTAACTAACATTAGCTTGCAGCCAGCTCCCACCCCTCCCCCATCCCTGCCTGTGTCCTTCAGGAAGTTCACCAAAATTCCCACCCAGTGTCTCCCTTGTTCACTGTCTAATGTTATGTAAAAAATGCCCACCGGATTCCATCAGGCTCCCCACCTACCCCACTGTCAGGATGATCCATTCAGTCACCACCCTTTCAAAGAAGGAATGACGCTTCATTTCCATCATCAACCTTCCTTCCTCCACAATGTGTGTAACATAATTGAAATAACATAATATGGCTAGAAACATTCCAGGTCACAACATACATGCTAGTATGCACCACATTGCAAAAGTGGTACAGTGAGTCAGTCAGAAAGGCAACTGAGAACAGGAAATGGGGAGACCAGTAGAGTAGCAGCATTCAAAACTTATCACAATATACTGAAGGTTTCTGTGGGTGCTGCTGGTGACATAGCAGTATCACCATTGCACCCATGGTAAGTAGACACACAGCACACATCTGTAAAACATAACAAGCCAAAAGTTCTGTGTGATCAATCTCACTACTTTCTTTGACACATGGCCTATCTTCTAGGATTTCTGCCCCACATCTACCCACAAAAGAGAATCTAGCACTCCCAAGATGCTAGTGTTGCTGCACCACCCAGTCAGATTATCATCAGTGAATAGCCACATATCTTTCGGCAGAACATCATTCCCTTCTTCTAATACACACACACACATACATACATATATATATATATATATATATATATATATATATATATATATATATATACATATATATACATATATATATATATATATATATATATATATATATATATACAGCAAAGAAGTCACATCACCATTGTATACAGGCCATTGTACAGCCCAAAATATCCATGGCCCCCTCACCCACCCAGTTATACATCGTAACACTCAGCTGCAGCAGTGTTCCTACCTCCAAGTGATGAGCACAACACAGAGCTCCAATCCTTTTCCTAATTTGTGTCACCAAACATTTTATCCACATAAACTACCAAAAACACGACGTAAATTATACAATCACAGTCTCTACTCAACATTTTCCTGATGAACACGTGTTCTTCAGAAGCACCATGCTTAGTAGGTTTGACCCGGAATTACCTACTCATCACTTTCGCTCCTCATCACACACAGGTACGTCTGACACCTGGCACTGTCTTTCAGTTATTAAAAAACACAAGCCACCTTATTTATTTATGTTTTTGGTAACCAGGTAAGTGTACTGATCCAGAGGACCATTTTCAGTCACGACCTGGGCCACAAGATGCCGATGCAGGAAAACCAGCAGTGGACACAATTGACATTATGGTATACTGTCACTAAAGCACTTATGGACAATGAAAACAGACATTATTTACATATTGTATACAGGCATGGCAAAACAAAGAATAGAGGTAGCAGTACAGAGGAAAGTAGTTAAGCATTTGCACAAACTAAAGAAGGAGCAGTTTGAAATCAACAGACTGCTGACATCTAGTCTAGAGAACATGCCTGTCCTGGCAGATAGACGGAGCAGGCTGAGTTTGAGAGAGCCTGTCAGGTGGGCTGTGCCAGACAGCATGAGTGTCACACGTGTAGGTTTGTGCTCAGGAGAGTAGGGGGCATGGGTGGGGAAAAGAAAGGAGGAGGGCATAACTGCTCCAGTTGTGGTAGGTTTATGGCAGCTTTTGGGTTCCTGCACAGCCCAGCGAGCATTTGCAGGTGGACTCTTACTGTAGCCAGGCCTTCAGGTTAGATTTGAAAGACGCATGGGTTGGAGATGTATGAATGGATGCGGGAAGACCATTCCAGAGGGAGGGGGCAGTTACAGAGAAAGCCTTACTGCCCTTCACTGTAGAGACACAAGGCACTTCAAGGGTTGAGGAGGCCCTAAAAGGTCTAGTGGCTGCTCTATTTATGAGTAGGGGAGCATATGGGGATTGTTGATTACCTCTGAGAGTGCTGTCCACCAATCAGCCTGTGACATAGTAAAAGTGTGCCTGGAGAGGGAGCCATCCTAGGAACTGGTATAGTGTACAGTGGTGTGTTAATGTGGGGGCTTTGAGAACAAATCAACAGATAGCATTATATGTCGTGTTTAGGTGGGAGTGTTGCTTTGTAGACATGTGGGAGTAGATGAGTGAGCAGTAGTCTGGGAGAGGGAGAAGGTTGTCGTGCGCAATGGTGAGGCGAGCTTCAGGTGAAAGCAGGTGAATTGCATGGTACACCATACCTAGCTTCTGATTAATCTTTCTTACAGGGTCATGTGATCATTGAAGGTAAGGAAGGGGTCGAGAGTAACGCTGAGATATTTGAAAGAGTTGACCTGCTCGAGTGGGGGGCCTTCGGGTGTGCCTATGGTGAGGGAGGAGTTAGATTTTGCAGCCTTTTTTAAGAAAGACTTGGATCCAAAGAGCATGGCCTTCATCTTTTTCCCATTGACTAGGAGTTTTCTGGATGTGAACCAGCTTACTGCCGCAACATAGTTGCCAGTGAGGGTGGAGGAGATGGATTCCAAGGACTTATCGCTGTGGTACAGGACTAGATCGTCCACATAAAGGAGTGCATTGCAGTTTAGTCTATCCACTGGTAAAGCACTGATAAATATGGAGAAAAGAAGGGGGCCGAGAATTGATCCCTGGGAAACTCCAGTGCTTGTGGGAAGGGAAGCTGAGGCAACTTTGCCTATGAGCACAGATTGGGACCTGTTTGAGAGATAGCTATGGAACCAGGCTGCAGGTCCTGGGGCACAGCCAAATTGTTGAAGTGTGGAGAGAAGAAGATGATGGTCAACGAGGTCAAACACCTTTGACAAATCAACAAAAACTGCACCCATGGCCTTACTCATGTCCATATTTTTGAGGACATGGTTTGAAAAAACTGCCAGAGCAGAGGAGGTGCTGTGATGCTTATGGAAACCATGCTGAAGGGGACATAGGAGGTTGTACTTATTGAAATGTTCAGACAGCTGGGAATGGACAACCTTCTCTAGTAGTTTGCTAAGATGCGGGAGCAGGGAAATGAGTCTATTGTTCTCTGGGGATAGGGGCCACCTGCCTTGAAGATGAGGATCACATTTGCATGTTTCCAGGTGTCAGGCACTGTTGATGTAGACAGCGCGAGGTTAAAAATGTGTGTTAGTGGTCTGACAAGGGCTGGGGAGATGATCCTCAGGAAAGCAGGGTAGAGCCCATCACTTCCAGGGCGATCACTGGAAGGGAGTATTTTCAGGAGTTTTATGATAATTTTGGTACCAATAGCTCTGAAATAGAAAGGAGGCTAGAGGCATAAGGGTTTAGAGGAGGGCAGTAAAAGTGTGCTACCACAGCGTGTTCCCTGCCACTGTACTCTGCACTCAGCCCTCTGTTCTGAGAGCCAAAGTAGCATCAGTGTCACACAGCAGCCAATGTTCAAAAGTGTGCTAAACTGTGCTAAACTCAATTTCTCAACATTAACGCCAGTAATAACCAATAAATGTGTGGTACCCCAGCATATTCAGATCATATTGTACACCCAAAACATTGATGTATGTGGGGTAACAGAAACCTGGTTCATTGATGAACAATGCGGTCATGAAATTCAAGGTTATACACTTTTTAAAAAGAATTGAACCTCTATGAGAGGTGGTGGAGTGGCCATTTATATTAAAAATGGTATTGATTGTGTAGAAGCAAACATTGATACCCCAGCACCTACTAGTATAGAGAACATATGGGTCAAAATAAAATATAATTCCAACCCCTTGATATTAGGCCTTTGCTATCATCCACCAGCTCTTAACACTAACAAAAATGCTTCCTTTCTGGATAATTTACAAAACATTAACCAATTGGACAATATTGTTTTAATGGGTGATTTCAATTTTCCTGGAATAAAATAGGATATATTAGAAGGGTCTAATTATCAGGAAACAACATTTCTTGAAACTATAATATACTTAGGCCTAGATCAGTTAGTGCAGGAACTAACAAGACAATAATATCCTGGATTTAATCCTCACAAACTTTAATGAACAAGTAGAAACACTGATTATTTTTGAACCACTAGGAGACAGTGATCATTGCATGTTATTATGGTCTATAAATTACTATAAGATGGATACCAAGGGAATAACTAAAATGAGGAACTTTGAAAAAGCCAACTATCAGGCAATTAGAAACATAGAAACATAGATTTTGACGGCAGATAAGGACCGTTTGGTCCACCCAGTCTGCCCATTTCCCTACCTAATGGATAAGCTGCAGATCCTAGTTAACCAGCAGCCTACTTCTTCCTACCCCCAACCCCTAGAATTGCCTTATGACTGTCCCATGCATGCTTGAATTCCACCACTGTTTTTGACTCCACAACCTCCTCCGGAAGGCCGTTCCATGCATCCACAACCCTCTCTGTGAAAAAATACTTCCTTAAATTAACACTGAGCCGCCCCCCTTCTATCTTCAAATTGTGCCCCCTTGTTCTTGCACACCTCTTTTTTTGAAAGATGCTACCCTCTTGGACTTTGTTGATTCCCTTAAGATACTTGAAAGTTTCTATCATGTCCCTCCTCTCCCTTCTTTTCATTGAGGCTATACATATTCAGCTCCTTAAGTCTTTCTTCATATGTCTTCCGGTGCAGACCCTGCATCATTTTAGTTGCCCTCCTCTGGACAGCCTCCATCCTGTCTATGTCCTTGAGGAGATTGGGTCTCCAGAACTGCACGCAGTACTCCAGATGGGGTCTAACCAACTGTCTGTACAGAGGGATAATAACTTCCTGTTTTCTACTGGTGATGCCTCTCCCTATGTATACCAGTATCCCCCCAGCCCTCCTTGCTGCCCTCTCACATTGCTTGCCCACCTTTAGGTCATCTGATATGACTACCCCCAGGTCCCTTTCCATTTTTGTTGTTGTTAGTATCTCACCCCCCATTGTGTACTCTTCCCCTGGGTTTTTGTTTCCCAGGTGCATTACCTTGCACTTCTTAGCATTGAATCTAAGCTGCCATACATTTGACCATTCCTCCAACCTTGCCAAGTCCCTTCTCATCCTTTCCACCCCACCTTGTGTATCAACTCTATTGTAGATCTTTGTGTCATCTGCAAAGAGACACACTTTTCCTTCCAGTCCCTCTGCAATGTCGCTATAAAGACATTGAAGAGGACCCGTCCTATACTGAACCCTGCGGTACCCCACTAGTAACCCCCATTTCTTCAGAGTGGACTCCATTTACTATTACTCTCTGTGTCCCATTCTCCAGCCAATTCTTTACCCAGGCTGTCATCTTGGGACCCACTCCCAGGCTAGCTAACTTGTATATTAATCTTTTGTGTGGGACTGTGTCAAATGCCTTGCTAAAGTCTAGGTAGGCCATGTCCACAGCCCTCCCCTGATCTACTGCTTTGGTCACCCAGTCAAAGAAATCTATCAGATTTGTCTGGCATGACGCTCCCGGCCAGAATCCATGCTGCCTTGGGTCCTGAGCCCTCTGGCCTCTAGATACTCAACAATTCTTTCCTTCAGAAGTGATTCCATCATTTTCCCTACCACTGAGGTTAAACTAACAGGTCTGTAGTTTTCTGCTTCTGCCTTGCTCCCACTTTTGTGAAGGGGAATCACATCTGCCCTTCTCAGTCCTCGGGAACCACCCCATCCTCCCATGATTTGTTAAAGAGGGTAGTCAGTGGTGTCACTAGTTCTACCCTTAGTTCTTTTAGAATTCTGGGATGAATCCCATCAGGCCCCATTGCTTTGTCCACCTTCAGTTTTAAGAGTTCTTTCAGAACCCTTTGTACTGAAAATGGGCTGGTATCAACTTCTGTATCCAGAGTGTTTCTACTGTTTGTTTTAGGTACCTCTCCCACTTCCTTTGTAAATACTGAGCAAAAATATTTGTTTAGTATCTCTGCCTTTTCACAGTCACCTCTGCCCACACTCCTCCTCTTTATTAAGCCTCACTAGCCTCCCTTGGTCTTCCTTCGCCTCCTGATGTACCTATAAAAGGTTTTATCCCCTTCTTAACTGAGTTGGCTATCTTTTCCTCGGTTTGGGCCTTTGCTGTTCTGACTGCCTTCCCAGCTTCCTTTGCTTTAACTGATACAGTTCTCTGTCCTGCTCCTTCTGTGATTCCTTGTACTTCCTGAATGCTTTTTTTCTCTTGAACCTTCACTGCCACTTCCTTTGAGAACCATAGTGGTTTCTTACATCGTTTCGTTTTGTTAATTTGCTTCACACAAAGGCTTGTTACCTCTACGATGGCAGTTTTTATTATTCCCCATTGTTCTTCCACCCCTCCTTCCTGCCCATTTGCTAGTGCATTACTTAGGCACTCACCCATTTTGGCAAAGTCAGCCCTCCTAAAGTCCAGTACTTTTGCCTTTGTATGGCTTGACTCTATTGTTGTGTTTATTATGAACCATACTGTTCGATGGTCGCTAGTTCCCAGATGGCTACCCACTTCTATATATATGATCCTCTCTTCATCTCCATTTGAGAGAACCAAGTCTAAGATTGCTCCCTCTCGAGTGGGCTCCAATACTAGTTGTCTAAGGCATGCCCCTTGTAGGGCATCTAGAATAACCCCACTCTTTGAAGTGGCTGCTGCAACTGCACTCCAGTTAACATCTGGCATATTCAGATCACCCATCAGCAATATCTCCCCTTTTTCTGCCATTCTAAGTATTCTTTCTATCATTTCCTTGTCCATTTCCTCCCCCTGAGAAGGGGGTCTGTATACAACTCCTGTGCGGATTGTGGTGCCATTGCCGGTCTCCAAATTTACCCACAGTGCTTCTTCTCCTCCCTGTTTTCCCTTTTGTTCTGTTGCTTTGATTCCTTCCCTTATGTAAAGAGCTACTCCTCTTTTACCCTCCCTGTCCCTCCTGTAGATAGTGTATCCTGGTATGTTTATGTCCCAGTCATGGTTTTGTGTGTACCAGCCTATTTATTAAATTGGAACTGGCAAAAAGAATTAAATAAACTTACAGTAGAAGAGATATGGGCAAAAATTAAAGAAAAAATTGACTTCTGTTTCCTAAACTGGGTTCCTGAAAGGAAAAAATATAAAAATAATAGGAGACATCCACTCTGGTATTCCACATGGATGAAAAGACTTGTCAGGGCAAAAAAGAAGGCCTTTAATAAATATAAAAAATATAGGACCGAGCTTAACTGGAACAGGTTTAAACAAAAAGCTAAAAAAACAAAATTAGGTATTAGAAAGGCAAAGAAAGAAATGGAATATAATCTGGCAACCGTCCAAAAAGGCAATAAAAAATGTTTCTTTAATTATATTGGTTCTTTAAAAACTACTGCCAGTAAGGTTGGACCTTTACAAATAAATGATAAACTAGTTTCTGATGAACAGTTAATGGCAAATTAATTTTGCCAGTATCTTTAAAAATAAAGAACCTCTGGGAAATATAGTTTGTGATTCTATGGATCTAGACATTGTATTTACTACTGCAGAAACCTATTCAGTGATAAATTCTTTTAAATCATCACCGTCAGTTGGATCTGATAATATCCCTTTTACCTTTCTGAAAGCAGTTTCATATGAGCTAGTTGGTGCTCTTACCTTGCTGTTTTATTAATCGATTTCCAAAGGAGTTGTTCTAAAAGAATGGAAGGAAGCTTTGGTAATCCCTGTACATAAGGGTGGTGCTAAGCAGAATGTGAAGCACTATAGACCCATTAGTCTAACATCCTGCATAGGGAAATTTATGGAGAAACATTTATCTCAGAAAATAAGCATGCATATGTAACCCCTTTATTGGTTCATTCTTCAAGTGGACCATCAGTCTAGTGGCCGGCAGGGGATCCGGGCCAGTCGGGCTATGTATCCAATGCGTATGCAAAGTCCGGGCTGAGTGCCTGGTGGGTCCAAAGCCAGACAATTGTAGTAATGTGTTCATTCCTCAAATGGACCACTGTGTTTAACCTCTAATCTGCACATACAGTAACGTAGCCCTTTGGGGGACCATGCAGTGCTTTGTTTATGTTCAGTTAGTTAATAAATAAAGCCACACTGAAAAATCCCAATTCTGGTTCTGGACATTACAGTTATTGCTTCCTGTAGTTGGATTTACTTGGGTGCCCCTGTGCAGAGTAGCCAAACCTAGGTCCCTTGTGCCAGGTAACCTCATCCTTCCCCGAACCCGTAGATATACAGTATATATATGTTACAAAAATGGTTATTGATTTTTTATTGAAAAATGGACAATTAGATATATCACAACACAGATTTTTACCAAGTAGATCTTGCCAGAGCAATTTAATAGTTTTTTTTGAATCCATCAGTGAAGCACTAGATTCAGGCCTTCCTACAGATGTCATCTTATTGGATTATGAAAAGGCTTTCAGTTTGGTTTCTCATAAAATTTTAATAGGATGTTTGGTTAATTTGAAATTCCACAAAAATATTATAATATGGATCTCATCATGGTTAACAGATAGACATCAACAGGTCAGTATATGGGGATACAAGCCCTCTTGGAGTGAGATCACTAGTGGTGTGCCCCAGGGCTCTGTATTGGGCCCACTTTTGTTTAACATCCTCATCTCAAGTATGACCACCACATAATGGAGTATGGCTAAATAAATATGCAGACGCCTGCCAAATTGGCTGCCACTGTACATGATATTACATCAGCACAAAAATTTCAGGCCAATCTGAATAGCTTATCTAAATGGGCTAATATAAATAATTTAGCCTGTAATATTTCTAAATGCAAAGTAATGCATTTTGGAAAAAATAATAAAATGGCTGAGTATGTTATAAATAACGCACTTTTAAGTAAGGTTATCTCTGAAAAAGACTTGGGATTCTATATTACAAATAATTTAAAATTCTCTGAACATACAAACAAAACAGTTAAAGGGACACTGCCAACCTGTTTTTCATCATGCTATTTCTGGTTCAAGCCCTACATTTTATGATTGCTTACCCTTTCTAAAATTCAGTGATGTTGCTGTTTGTTTTGTATGTCTCCTTGTTTAGTAGAACCGGAATACATGATAATGTACATTTATAAACAACCTTGTTTTTGTTTACAATCCTGGTTCTGTTCTTACTGCATACTTCCTGAGCATTAGAAACACACCAAACAGTGCAGTCACTCATAAGGCAGTAGTCTCCTAAATTCCCACTGCATAATGAGGGGTTAAACTGTTTTGTGGGTGTTTCCAGGTCCAGGAAAGTTGCATGTGTAGTTGATCAAGGAATGTAAACTAATCAGTTTTGGTGTGATAACACCAGTATGTTGGGCAGTCTGTTTTTTTTACTTTTTTTAAAGAAAATAAGAGTCAGAATCAAACTACCAGCTACATCAACACTCTTTACAGAATTTTGGCAATCATAAAATATGTTTTTTTTAAACTAGGAACACTTTGAGACCTAAGGGGGGTTGACAGTGTCCCTTTAAAAAATGTCATTGATTAATAAACTGTATTTTAGAAAATGTTAAAAGCAGGGAGCAATAAGTATTAATACCTATATATAGCAGTATAGTCAGATCTAATTTTGATTACTGCTCATCCTTCCGTGCTCCAACACTAGTGAAGGACCGGAAGTCTGTATAAAAAGTACAGAGGAGATTTACATAACATATAAAGAATTTAAATACTTTTTCATATGAAGACAGATTAAAAACCTTGAATCTTTTCTCCTTGGAATATCGCTCAATAAGAGGAGACCTATGCCTAATTTACAGAGCAACCAGAGATGAGGCATTATACAATATGTTTTTTGGATTGGCACCCTTCTGTAAGCAATACTTGATCCCGTAAATTGAAGTTGAGAGCAAATATAAATAAGACAGCTAAAAGAAATTGTTTCTTTACACAGAGGATAGTTCCAATATGGAATTCCTTACCGCAGGAGGTAGTTGAAAGTACTAACCTGCAGCAGTTTAAACATAATTTGGATTTATACATGGGGGAATCTAAATATTATTTCCACGCAATTTAAGGGTGGCGAGGTCATAATGGGCAAGTCCCATGATCTCATATTCACCTATGAACCTATGTTACCAGCCACTGTACTATGGTTTTCCAACAGGCAAAATTACTTCATTTGGCACAGCAGGCAATATTTGATAGCCTGGTAAAGTGTGCAAAAATCTCATTTTTAAATCTGCCATTGCATACTTGCGAAAGTTTCACTTTGTATGTGTGAAAAACTCAGCTTCAAATCTGCCATACTTGCGAAAATCTAAGTTTCAAATCTGTCATACTTGAGTGCGAAAATCTCAGCTTCAAATCTGTCATACTTACGAACATCTGTCAAACTTGCAAAAATCTCACTTTGTCTGTGCGAAAAACTTAGTTTTGAAAGAAAACATCAGTTTAGTGCAAAAATCTGTAAATCTAACTTTGTCTGTGCAAAAACCTCAGTTTTGAATGAAAACATCAGCTTAGTGTGAAAATCTATCACACTTGCGAAAGTTCTACTTTCGCACTTTCCGTGTGTGTAAATCTCAGTTTGTCTGTGCAAAAACTTTAGTTTTGAATGAAAACATCAGCTTAGTGTGAAAATCAAACACATTTGCAAAAGTTCTACTTTCGCACTTTGTGTGTGTAAATCTCACTTTGTGCGAAAAACTTAGTTTTGAATGAAAACATCAGCTTATTGCAAAAATCTATCACACTTTTAAAAGTTACACTTTCACAAATGTGCCGTATTTGTGAAAATCTCAGTTTCGTGCTAAACACTTAACTTTTCCCATAGGAAATAATGGGAAATAACAAACTTTCAAAACTTTGAACAGATTAATATTTTTCCACAAAACCTTCAAAAGGTACATCTGTGACCCAAAGGCTTTCTACCCTAAAATTTCTGACCACAACATAAAGGCATTCATGAGATACAGGTGAGCAAAGAAATGTCAAAAAATCCTGATTTTTCTGTTTGTTTAGCACTTTATATCTCAGACACCACTGGATGGATTCCCACCAAATTTGGCAGGTTAAGAGACCTATCCCTAGAGAGTATAGTTGCCTAATTTTATACAAATCCATTCAACTGCTCCAAAGTTATAATTGCTAGAAGTTTGAACTTTAACATAGAAGTGTTGTTTCACCCAAACTATACTGGTGAGACCACATCAGTATAATATATATATATATATATATATATATATAGAGAGAGAGAGAGAGAGATGCTGGGATTAAGAGGCCAGGCCACCTGTTTCAAAGACTGTGACTTAACAACTACTCCACACTGCCTGATTTGGGTGCAACTCTGTAGTGCAGTGGATCTGTCACTGAGCTAAAAAGCAGTAGACCAGGGTTCAGAACAATCAAACACCATATGATTTTGTATTTTAAGCAAAAGAAGATGTACATTTCTGCAGGACACAACTAAATGTTAAAATAAATAAAATACGAAGTTGGAGCTGTTTAGGCTATTTTGAAAATAGGCCACCATGGCCCACATAGTTTTCCCAGTACAGTGTTTGCAAAATTGTTTGCATTGGAGGATGATATGGGGTTCAAGGGAGGACATGACGTGTTGCCACAAAATATCCCATTGTTGGAAGAAAGACCATAGCTGAGGTGTGGCCCAGAGATGATAGTTACCATGAACCCTAAGACACTCTTGTGGAAAACATGTCTATTTCACAGTGCAATCCACTATATTACGGGAGCAAGGACAGCAAGTATATAAAGGCAGCATGGCATAGATCAGTTAGTTAGTTGCTTTGCTAGTTAGTTTGTTAGTTTCATTGTAACGCACTAAAGGTTAAAGATAAGAATTCATAGAATGGAAAAAATAACACATTTAAAGACAATACATTGGATCACAAGTATTAACACATTATGCATCAGCCAATAGCACAGTATGTATTTGTTCAATATTACTTTTGTTAATTGAAAAGGTGATTATTAAACTTTTTTGAAAATATCTTATATCTTCACCCACTTTCATGAATGAATGATTCTGAAGTCCCATTACTTACATACCAATATGTTCTAATAAATATAGGCCCAGATATTCAAACTGCACCCAAAAAGTGCGTAACAGCAGGAGCAAGCACAAGTCCACTGCGCCTATGCGCAAGAAGCACGATATTCAAAAACTGCACAGGCCAAGATGTGCCTACAGCCGATGACTGAATATCACACCACCTGCGCCATAGCGCAACTAGGGAGGTGAAGCTGAGCATATCTGATGCACCCTAGCACAACAAGGGATGTTCAGCTGAGCAGTCCAGATGTGCCATAGCGCAACCAGGGATGCCCCCAGCAGCAGGGCAGCAATGCAACAGTACAACCAGGGTTGCAGGGGCCCATCACCCATGCCACAGATGGGCAGAGGAACACACAGCAGAACAGACATTATCCCCCACACCCCATGCACTGCACAACTGGGGGAGAGCTGGAATAACCACTGGCCCATGGATACCAGCAACCAACCCACAGCCGGGCCATGGTGCCCCAGCACACCCCCTGGCAAGCTGTGACTGGCACACAAGGATGGCTGACCACCCCATACCACACCATCCCACCAATGTAGAGCACACCCTGCACCATGATCCCATACACCCTGCCCAGGAGTAGCACCCAACAGTGCAGGACACCCCATGCATGTCACCATCCCCACTGTGACAATGCAACCCTGTGCACCATGGAGCCATGCAAGGCAGCCCCATCATGGGCACCCTGCAGTGGGCGGCAGCAGACAGTGATGCAGCAGATGCATACACAGTGCCTCCCTGCACGTCCCCCCCGAGGTACAGCTGAGAGACCGACCATGCGTCAGCACACAAGGTACCCCACAGGTGACAGGGCATGCCCTGGACCCCACCTCCAGTGGTACAGCACCCTGCACAAACTCCCAAGGACACATCCCATCCCAGCACTGGCCACAACAGCCAGCACAGACACGCACAGTGTAGCATGGAGACATGCATCACACGGGATGCAACACAGTGCATGGAAAAACACCCACCCATACCCAAGGGCACACCAACACATGGACACAGTAGCAGGTCAACCAAGCCACTGACGTGTGGCCATGGCTGATGTGTACACGTGGCCAGCACCCCTACCTTGCACAGGTGTGCCAGTCACCCTGTGCAGGCACCATGAAGCTGTATGCCACCAGCATGCTGCCGGAGCACAAGTGACAGACACTGGAGCACATCCCCTGCAACAGACACAAGTGACAGCATGGATGGGGGACAACAATAGTGGAGGCCACAGTGCCACCGGTGGCAGACATGCACCATACTGGTGATGGCAGTCAACCTGGCATTGTGCCAGGTACAGTTGTTATCCAGCATGGACAGCCACCACTGACATGCCAGCAGACCGTGCATATCACAGACATGCAAGGGTGTCAGCTGCACAGGCCATGGACGGTCTGACGGGGTGCCATGCACACAGTGCAGGCCCCGTGGACCACTGCACACAGGCATCCAGTGCACAGAGTACAACACACAAACCACAGACAGTGGCTGATCCCCCTGCCCACACCCTAGGTGGTTCAACTCTGCACACACACACACACACACACACACACACACACATGCCCATGCCCATGCCCATGCGTGCATCACCCCTGACGCCATGCACACCACTGCAACTGAGCACCTGCAGTCCGCTGCAAATCAGAGACCACCACAGTTGTTATAACAAAATGTATATATTGAAAAAATCTCAAGTAAAACTATTTACAAGTATATACAAGGGGGGGGAAGGGCCACATAATAGGTGGGGGTGGGTAAGGGCAGGGTGAACATATGGGAGAGGGAAGAAGGGGTGTGAGGGTGGGTCAAAGGGGGGAAGGTGGTAGTTGGGGCATGGGGACTTCAATGGCCACCCCAGTCCTCCTCTTCCTGGCACTGATGCGAGCTCCTCCTCCTCCCATGGCAGTGTATTTGGTGCAGGAGCTCCAACGTCTCCCTCGCCACTCGCAGCAGCTCTTGGATGTCCTGCTGGATCTGCAGAAGTCACCGGCCACCTAGGATGAGGGAGCAGAGTCAATAGGTGTGACTGTCCATCCCTGTGCAGCCCACCCATTGTGCATGGCATACAGCCATGTGACATGCCCCTGTGATGGTGTGCGACCACCCACGGTGACCATGTCCACAAGACCTGCCCACCCAGGCAGCCACAGCCATGTGGACCACTGCACACACCCACCGCCCATGTCCTGCACAGCACTACCATGGTCGTACAGTGACTTGGCTATGCAGTGTGAAGGCAGTGCCACAGCCACGTGCCCAGTGCACGCATGAACCACCATTGATGCACTCCCAGACATGCAGTGCCACTGGACAGTGCTGACCGTAACAATTTGCATGCATGGCAGTGGTGTCAATGGATGGTGGCCATGCCCAACTGCCCACCCAGTTATACAGCATGCAATAGTAATCATGGATGTAAGGCACTCACCATCAGCAGGCTGGTCCACGCACCGCGGACCACCATCAGCCATCCCGCCCCTCTCTCCATCATGCGCGCGCCTCCCTCCTTGTTGTGCCGCCGCTTCTGGCCCTAAGGTGCAAACATGGAGAGAGGAACATCAGTACAATCTGCAGCAAAGACCCCTCCATCATGTGTGTGCAATCCCACACAGCCATACCCACCCACCCCACACCCCGATACCACCGCCACGGCCAACACCGGATGCCCCCATGTGCCGGACACATGCAACCATGATACCCATATGGACGATAAAAGTGTATGGATGTTGCACCTATCTGGCCATGGCACCATGCCCCTCCTGGCACGTGCCCGCAGGTGGGCAAGCAGGTATGAGTCCCTGCGCCTCAGGTCCCCATAATGGTGGCGGCACTGCTCCACCATCCACCCCATACCGGTGGCCTCCTACAGGGCGTCAGCCACCTCCTGCCATATCACACTCCTGGCCCTGTCCAGGGGTGCCTCCCCAAACAAAGCCACAGCATGGGGCTCAACTATCGCCACCAGGTTGGCAAGCTCGATCTGGCTCCACATTACCGCTCGCCTCCGTGCCATCTCTGCTGCCTGGTTCAAGCAAAATAGCACTCTGCAGCACGGTCCTGCTATGTGCAGATGTTGTGCGGTACAGTGCTGCCATTCCCTATTGT
Source organism: Neoceratodus forsteri (assembly GCA_016271365.2). Classification (NCBI taxonomy): domain Eukaryota; kingdom Metazoa; phylum Chordata; order Ceratodontiformes; family Ceratodontidae; genus Neoceratodus; species Neoceratodus forsteri. The sequence goes on from CM028131.1 coordinate 841,618,751, forward strand.
GCTGTCACCGAACAGTGCGATAGTGGTGCACCCATGCCTGATGCATGGCGCCTAGAGGGCAAAGGTCGGGCACAGGGTCAAGGGTCTCTGGCACACGGACAGCCACAGCGTGATTGGACCCCAATGCATGTGGCGTGATTGGGTGCCTGTGTGCCACCTCCTGTAGCGGCCTACAACACTGTTGCCCCAGTGCCCCTACGACGCCCCAGTGCCACAGCGCCGTATAGGTGAACAGCGCTGTAGCACCACTGGAACAATGGTGGCCATGCCCTGCATTGCCTCCCATGCAAAGCACATCAGCAGCATGGCAGGCGCCTGCATCATCAACCTGGGCATGCGCAGTTAGGTGTGTACTGCGCATGTCACAGAACTGAGCCCTTGGCTCAGCACGTTCAACACAATTGCGCAAAGCGCAACAGCGTGATATTCTGCCGGCATATGCATATCATCTAATCAGCCATTCAATGTCACAGTCACTGCATTTGCATCCACCTAAAGATGCACTTCACCTCATTTGCATGTGTTGCGCTATAAAAATGCGACATTGGGCTGCACTGGCCATAGTCGGTTACTGCAGTCTATTGTGGTGAGTTGCATGCTGTTTGGGAGTGTGGACTGTGGTGTTTGGGACATGCATGGGATTGCACAGTCACAGGTAACACCTGTCACTCTCACGGGAAGAATCAGGACCGAGCGTGTGATGGAGGAAGAGGAACAGAGTCATGGGAGGAAGAGTAGGCCGAATTTTACAAAGGCTGAGACAGATGCCCTATTTGAGGCCTACCTCGATCAGGAGCCACTTCTCAGCAGATGACAGGGAACACCACAGGCCCGTTCTGCTGCATGGGAGGAGGTGGCGCATGCTGTAAACCTGCATGGCAGCCACCAGTGCTCTGTGCAGGAGTGCAAAAAGAAGATGGGCATGGACAGGTGGAGGATTAAAGAGAAGGTGGCTGCCATCAGGGCAGCATGGTCTGGGACCGGTGGGGGACAGCCGGAGGTGCAACGTCTGACCCCACAGGAAGAGCATGCAGCATTGTGCCATTGAGGGTGTTTTGAGTGGTGGATTCCAGATGGGTGGTAGCCCGTCACTGCATGGTAGGTCATGGTCTGTCTATTGGGGGGACAGGGTAGGTCACATGCAGTAATGCTACTTTTTTTCTCTTACAGCTCCTGAGTGTCTGCATGGGTCAGCGGTGGTGGGCTTCTCCACTGAGGCCAGTAACGTGGAGATGGAGGAGGGCCCATCCACCTCCACAGGAATACGGGGGTCAGGGCAACAGTGGGCCCGCCTGGACGTCCGGACTGATGTTGGTGGAGCAGGTGCGGAGGAGGCCCTGCTCGTGTCCCAGCATGCTGGCATCCATGGATGCCGGCATGCTGAGACTCGGGCTGGTGCCAGATCCATCACTGATAATGATGGAGCTAACGTCATGGGCAGTGACATGTGTGTGCCACAGGATGGCCACATAGCAGGTGACATCGTGGCCATGGCTGTGGGTGGTGCCACCGTGGAGGCCTGTGTGTCATCACAGTCCCAGCCTGTGCCTGTCTGCACCAGTGGGTCAGCACTGGTGTGTGTCCTGGACAGAGGGACTGTTGCAGCCATTGCGGTGGCACCATTGAGCCCTGGAGAGCAGCAGCCAGAGGAGCACCATCAGCAGTCGGCCAATGGCCATGGGGGTACAGTGTCAGGGGGCAGCATCAGTGCATCACCTATGGACATGCCCAGGCCTGGCCCTGGTGTGCAGTGCCCACCCTCAAGGGGTGATGAGCATCAGGGCTGTAAACACGCTGAGGGACAGCATGCCAATCAGGCAGATGACCTCTTGGATGAGCACACCCTCATACTGCAAGCATTAGTCAATTAGCAGATGCAGCTTCTGACGGCGGTGGATGCACTGAGTGCAGCTCTGCACCAGGCAGAGGAGCGGCGCAGCATAGACATCACTCTGCTCCTGGCAGAGATGGACCAGTTGCAGGAGGCTGTGACTACTTCCATTGACAGGCAGACACAGGCATTCACAGCTGTCATAGCCACAATAGGCACACAGTTATTTGCCCATGCGTCGCAGACACCATGCATTGCAATGTCCACCCCTCATTCCTGGTGTCGTGCGACACCATCCTTGTCGACACCGGGTTCAGCTGTGGGCATCCCGAGCACGCTTGGCGCAGGCATGTTCTGTATGCTGCAGACTCCTGTGCGAGCATAGTCGCGTTCACGCAGTGGAACCCCTGTGGGACCGTCGGTGCCTCCCCATGAGGCCAGTGGTCAGCCTGTCACTGCTGGCGGGTCTCGGCGGGGCCGCCCACACATCCGTGGCAGCCTTGGCACTGTGGCGCATGACTGACCTGTCTCCCAGCACAGCTACTGTCTGATGCTGCCCTGTGTGCATTGTGTTGTTCAGCGGGCAATGCACGGGTGGTGTACTCGACCCTGCATGCACACACACATTCCATATGCACACCCTCCTGGCTGCTGTCCACTGTTGTGTGTGCATGATGATGTCTGCGTTGTGCTGTACACCACTGTGCAATGGTGCCCAGCATCTGACACACATTCAATGACAGTCAGTGGGTGTGCTGGTCTGTGGACATGTGTGTGGCTAGGGGTGGCAGTCTGGGTCCGCGTGCCTCCTACCCTTTGTACATGTCTTGTGAGGTGTGTGTGTGTGTGTGTGTGTGTGTGTGTGTGTCTGACCATGTGTCATGTTAGACCTCACCCATCCCTGGCGGTGTGTGCGGTTCCATGCTCGGCCACTTTCCTTGACGGCATGCACCCATGCTGTGTGTCCAAGCGTGTTTGTGAATTGTTCCTTTGCCACTGGTGGTTGCACATGGCCCCATGACTTACCTGGGTTGGCTGAAGTGCTCCTCTGTGATGGTGTCCCGGTGCAGCTGTGCCAGCCAGAGCAGTCAGAGGTCACATCGCCCAAGGGGGGGCTGCCCATCACCATCATCACCGGTGTCCTCATCGTCCCCATCACTGTCCCCCTTTTCAACCTGTATGGCTATCCCACAGTCGTTGGCCATGTTGTGCAAGATGCAACAGGCCAGGAATAGCCCACAGGCCTTTGAAGGGCTGTTCTGTAGGGCACCACCAGAGGTGTCCAGGCAACGGAAACGTGCCTTCAGCATCCTGAACACCCACTATATGACATTGCGTGTGGTGGCATGTGCCTCATTGTTGCATTGTTGTGATGGGGTCGCAGGCTGCCAGTATGGTGTGAGCAGCCAGGGACGGAGTGGGTATCCACTGTCACCTGTGTGTAGAGGGTGGAGGTTAGTTTGGTGATCAGCATCACCCTACCTTGAGCCATGTAGGCCACTACCCATGTCACCTCTGACCATGCCCCTCCCAAGCTCAATGTTTGTCTGTGTAGTTTGCATACTCACCCACTAAGTGGCCAGTGGGGATGTCCCCACTCTTGAATCTGTGGCACAGTGCCGACTGCTGCCAGATGAAGGCATCATGTGCTCCCCCAGGGTGCGTTGCACAGGCATTGATTATGCGCCCACTGGCATCGCACACCACCTGGCAGTTGATGCTAGCATAGCCCTTCCGATTGATGTATGCGGCCCCCTCAGGGCCAGGTGGTGTGCAGATGGCCATATGGGTGCAGTCTATTGCCCCTAGCATGCCAGGCATACGTGCTACCCTGTGGAACTCCTGAAAGTTTGTTGTGTGCTCCACCGGTGTGCTGGGGAAATGGATGTACTCCGCAGCATGTGGCAGCAGTGTGCTGAGGAATTGGGTGAGGTGGCATGATGCGGCCAACTGGGTTATGCCTGTGGTGTCCCCTGTTGGTCTCTGGAAGGTACCCGTGGTGAGCAAGCACATTCAAGCTGTCACTTTAGTCTCCACTGACAGAGCATGGCTCCGTCGTGTGGGTGCCTGCATCACATCACTGCACAGCTCACAGAGCCGCCTCAGAATTGCCCGATTCAGGCGGTACCAGCCCATGATCTCAGTATCGCTTTACAGCTTGAAGCTGGTGCGGGCTCGGGACTGTCTATTGGGGGCATACTGCCGATGGGCCCTTCCATGGCCATGCCCCCCTGATGCCTGCCTTCTCACTCCCCTCATTACTGCCTCCATCTGGATGGCGGCACTGGCCATGTCCCTGGCTTGTGTTCACCCCCCCAACAGCTGTTTCTGTGTTCCCCCCAATGTCCTGGCTGCTACTTCCCCTGCAATGGGAACACCTTCCTGTGGTGGCCTCACTGCTGTGTGGCACTTCCCCCTTCTGCACTGGCTGTGGCTCCCCACACCTTCCCTGTGCCTGTGTGTTTAGGGTGCCCTTTCCCTGGCCTGCCCTGTGTGTCCCTCCTGCCCAGTTTCTCTGGCTAGAGTTCAGCCTCATGTACCTTCCCTGTAGCGTTCTCGCGCCTCTCCCTTGTTCCTTTTTATTTTGGCTCATTTCTGCTATCGCGCAACTTCTGCTTGTTCCCCTATTGCGCATGTTGTTGAATATCACACTGCGCCATTTAAGCATGGTTCCTCCCCCCTTCAGTTGTGCATACATTCATTATCATTGTGCTCTTGCTCAGCGTGATTTGGGGGGTGCATCTACCTCCCGCTAAATATCGCAGAATGGCACATTTTCGGACTTGTGCTGGAGCAACCCTATTGCGCATGGTGCAACCCTTTTGAATATCTGGGCCATATAGTTTAAGTCCAGGCACTTAATACTGTAGTCCATATTAGAACCACTTTAATTAGCCAATCCTATAAACTGTCCATGGTATAAAGTTATTATTAGATTGCTTAGTGCAATACACCATAGGTTTTACACCAGGATTTGAGATACCTACTAGAGTAAAGATAGATTTTTGTCAAATAAACTTTGATGATTTGTTGTTCTCTGTACACGTCATCCAGTCTGTCAACATGTTTTCTATACCCCATCTAATAAACAAATCAAAATTAAAGAAAAAAACACTATGGTTCTCAAAAGAAGTGGCAAGGAAGGTTAGGGAGAAAAAGATTGCATTCAGGAAGTATAAGGAAACACAGAAGGAGCAGGACAGAGAACTGTACCAGTTAAAGCAGAAGGAAGTGGGGAAGGCAGTCAGAATAGCAAAGGCTCAAACCGAGGAAAGATAACTAACTTGGTTAAGAAGGGAGATAAAACCTTTTATAGGTACATTAGGGAGCAAAGAAGGACTAAGGCAGGGATACTGAGGCCGAATAAAGAGGAGGGTGGTTGGGCAAAGAGGGACAGTGAAAAAGCAGGGATACTGAACAAATACTTCTACCAGTAGTCACAAAGGAAGAGGAGGGGGAGGTACCTAGTCCAGTCAATAGAAGATATGGGGGTTGATATCAGTCCTTTCATAGAAGAAATGGTTCTGAAAGAACTGCTAAAACTGAAGGTGGATAAAGCAATGGAACCGGATGGGATTCACCCCAGAATTCTAAAAAAACTAAGGGGAGAACTAGTAACACCATTAACTACCCTTTTTAACAAATCATGGAAGGATGATCTGGTACCTGAAGACTGGAGGAGGGTGGATGTGATTCCCCTTCACAAAAGTGGGAGCAAGACAGAGGCAGGAAACTACAGACCTGTCCGTTTGACCTCTGTGGTAGGGAAAATGATGGAATCACTTCTGAAGAAAAGAACTGTTGAGTATCTAGAAGCCAATGGGGCACAGGACCCAAGGCAGCAAGGATTCACAGCAGGAAAGTCATGTCAGATGAATCTAATCAATTTCTTTGACTGGGTGACCAAGGTAGTAGACAAGGGGGGGGGGCTGTGGACATGGCCTACCTAGACTTTAGCAAGGCATGTGACACAGTCTCGCACAAAAGAGTAATAAACAAATTAGCCATTCTGGGAGTGGGTCCCAGGGTGGTAGCCTGGGTAAAACATTGGCTTAACAACAGGACACAGAGGGTAATAGTAAATGGAGTCCACAGTGAAGAAAGGGGGGTTACTAGTGGAGTACTGAAGGGTTCAGTAGTGGGGCTGGTCCTTTTTAACGTCTTTATAAGTGACATTGCAGAGGGACTGGAAGGAAAAGTATGTCTCTTTGCAGATGACACAAATATCTGCAACAGGGTTGATACACAAGGTGGGGTGAAAAGGATGAAAAGGGACTTGGCAAGGTTGGAGGAATGGTCAAATGTGTGGCATCTTAGATTCAACGCAAAGAAGTGCAAAGTAATGCATCTGGGAAACAAAAACCCAGGGGAAGAGTACACATTGGGGGGGTGAGATACTGACAACAACAAAAATGGAAAGAGACCTGGGGGTGGTTATATCAGATAACCTAAAGGTGGGCAAGCAATGTGAGAAGGCAATGCGGAGGGCTGGGGGATACTGGGATGCATAAGGAGAGGCATCACCAGTAGAAAACAGGAAGTTATTATCCCTCTGTACAGACAGTTGGTAAGACCACATCTGAAGTACTGTGTGCAGTTCTGGAGACCCCATCTCTACAAAGACCTAGACAGGGTGGAGGCTGTCCAGAGGAGGGCAACCAAAATGGTGCAGGGTCTGCACCAGAAGACATATGAAGAAAGACTGAAGGAGCTTAATGTGTACTGTATAGCCTCGAGGAAAGGTGGGAGAAGGGGGACATGATAGAAACCTTCAAGTACCTCAAGGAAATCAACAAAGTCCAAGAGGGTAGCATCTTTAAGAAAAAGAGATGTGCAAGAACAAGGTGGCACAATTTGAAGATAGAGGGGAGACGGCTCAGAGGTAATGTGAGGAAGTATTTCTTCATGGATAGGGTTGTAGATGCGTGGAACAGCCTTCCTGAGGTGGTCGTGGAGTCAAAAACAGTGGGGGAATTCAAGAATGCATGGGACAGACATAAGGCAACTCTAGTGGGGGTAGGAGGAAGTAGGCTGTTGGTTAACTAGGATCTGCAGCTTATCCGTTAGGTAGGGAAATGGGCAGACGATGTGAGCCAAACGGTCCTTATCTGCCATCAGATTCTATGTTTCTATCTAGTCGGTCTTATTCAGCTGCTCTTAGGCCAGAATGCCAAACTGGGGTGACATTCTCCAAAACTGATCTAATCGAAGTTTTGTGGACCAATAAAAGTTATTTTTGGTCTAATGATGCCTGCTTTACATATATCATCAAATCTGTATCATCAATATATAGTCACATGGAGGTGCCATATTGGTGATAGTTTTGTAATCTGGGCAGGCACAGAGATAGAACTACAAAACTTTCATCAGTACCTTAATTCTACAAGGAGTAATCTCAAATTCTGTCTTCATTGGTAGTCTGTTCCATAGCCTCATCATCGTCTGGGTAAAAAAGTGCCTTCTAACATCAGGGTATCATTGAATGTCCCTATATCCTGCTTCAGCACACCAGATTAAACATCTTTGGTTGTTCATTCTCGTCTGTATACTGGAGTATGCAAAATACTGAGCTCATGTCCTGTTTCATCCTCCTTTTCTCCAGTATAAACATGATAAGTGCCTCCAGCTATGTTTCATGGCTTTTCCCCCATATCCTTGATCAGTTTAGTGACCATGGGTTGCACCCTCTTGACTGCCTATTTCCTTTTTGTAATGAGAAAATGGAAACTGCACATAGTACTCCAGGCAGGGCCTGGCCAAAGCTTTGTAAGATGGCAAGATTGCTTCCCCTGCTCTGCTGGTCACTCATTTTTTATGCACCCAAGCATTCTGCTGGATCTCTTTACAGTGGCCATGCACTGCTTGCCCTGCTTCAGATCCTCGTCTATTATGACCCCCCCCCCGAGTGCTTTTCCTCCTTGTCTGCAGCAAGAAGAGTCCCATATAGTGTTTAGCACCTGCCTTTTTTTAATTTGCCAGGTGTAGCATCTTACACTTGGCTATGTATAACAACCCCCTCTCTACAGTAACGGCAGAGTTGTTATTAGTTGTACCCAGAAAAAGGACAGGGTGCCTAGACATTGCCATCTGAGGTTTTAGTGGTGGTGGTGGAAGGAGTTTAGGCAGTATAAATGAGGGTTTTTCCCATGGCACTAGGGGGCTGGGTGGGTCAACAGTATTAGGAGTGAGAGTATAGGGGGTCAAGAGTAAGATGCATGGGATGTATGGGAAGGGGGCATTGAATATGAACATATGAAATTTGCCAGAAGATAAAGGTCTAGAGGTCTATCAAGTCTGCTCGAATGTGCAGCTAGCACCCCTTATTCTACAGCTGCACCTCCCTTCCACCCTTTCCCTACATTGACCCTCCCCCTTGTCCTGTCACATCCCCTTTTGAAGCAGTCCACTGTTCTACTGAATACCACTTCTGCAGGTAACGCATTCCACCCAGCTACTACCCTCTCTGTAAAAAAGTGTCTCCTCATCTCCCTCCTGAACCTTCCTCCCTCCAGTCTCATATCATGGCCCCTGGTGTCCCTCCCCTCCCTTACTTTCAACAGCCCCTCTGTACCCGTCTTGTTTATTCCTTTCATGTACTTAAAGGTTTCAATTATGTCCCTCCTGTCCTTCCTCTCCTCCAGGGAGTACATATTCAATTTCCTCAGCCTCCTCTCATATGATATGTCCCCAGCACCTTGATCATCTTTGTCGCCCTGCGCTGCACCCCCTCCAGTAACTTAATGTCCCTCTTTAGATACGGGTGCCAGTACTGTATGCAGTACTCCAGGTGTGGTCTAACCAATGACCTATACAGTGGCAGAATCATCTCCTCCCTCCTCGAGGATATACCCCTTGCAATGCAACCCAGCATTTTGTTGGCCTTTGCAGCTGCCTTCCTACATTGTGCCGAGTTGTTCATTGACCCTGTAATGTGCACACCCAGATCCTTCTCCTCCTCTGTCTGGGCTAGCTGCACTCCCCCCCAGCTGGTAACTCCTCCTTGAGCTCTTCATCCCAAAATGCATCATCTTGCACTTTTTGGCATTAAACCCCAGTTGCCAGGTGTCTGACCAGGTTCCAAGCTTTGCCAGAGCATCCTGCAACCCCTGCCACATCCCAAGGTCGTCTACCACCACTCTTACCTTGGTATCATCAGCAAACAGACTGATCTTGATCTTGATGTCCAATGATATGTCTGCAATGAATATCCCAAACAACACTGGTCCCAACACCAAGCCCTGTGGAACATCGCTCGTCACTACTCTTGGGTGTGAGTGCTCCCCACCCACCACTACCCTCTGTTGCCTTCCCTAAAGCCAGTTCCCTATCCATCTTACTAGCTTTGCACCTGCCCTTGTGCCTTCTAACTTACTTCCCAGCCTTCCATGCAGCACCGAGTCAAATGCCTTACTGAAGTCCAGATACAGGACATCCACCAGGTTGGTTTGGCAGGATCTGCCACGTATGAAGCCATGCTGTCTGCTGTCCTGTAGTCCTTTGGCCCCAAGGAGGGCCACCAGCCTCTCCTTCAGGATAGTCTCCATTAGCTTACCCATGATGGATGTGAAGCTCACCAGTCTGTAGTTCCCCAGTTCATCCTTGGGCCCACTCTTATGGAGGGGCACCACATGAGCCATCCTCCAGTCCTGAGGTACACACGCCGAATGTAGTGAGGCATTAAATAGGTCTGCCAAAGGTTCAGCAAGGACCTCTGCCAGCTCCTTCAGTACCATGGGGTGGATGCCATCTGAGCCTGGTGCCTTGTCCACCCTCAGTGCCTTCAAACCCTCCCGAACTCTACCCTCTATGATTTCCCCATCTGTCACCCCCTCCCCGCTTGTTTCAGCCATTCCTGCCCCCTTGGGTGACACCCCCCTCTTCTTCTTAGTAAATACCGAACAGAAGTAATTATTTAGTGCTTCTGCCTTATCGCACCCTGCTTCCACCCAACCCCCCTCCTTCCTAATCCTTACTATGTGGTCCTTACAGCTCCTTTTCTCCCTGATGTACCTAAAGAAGTCCTTCTCCCCTTTCTTAATGCCTTGTGCAGGCCTGAGCTCCGCAGATGCCTTGGCTCCCCTTACTACCCAAGTCACCTCCTTCGATTCCATCAAGTACTCCTCCCTGTTCTCCCTACTCCCTGATTTCTTGTACCTTCTAAAGGCAGCTCTTTTCCTCCTTACCTTTTCCATGACCTCCTTGCTCACCCAGCTCAATTTCTTAGCCCTAGCCTTCTTACTCTGGGCCTTGCAGAAGGTTTTGGTCGGCTCTACTATCCCCAGCTTTATGAGCTCCCACCTCTGGTTAGTGTCTATACTAGGTTGAATTCTGGCCAGGTACCCTTTTACCACTTCCCCCATCCTCCCAAAGTCGGCCCTCCTGAAGTCCAGCACTCTTGTGCCAGATTCCACTCCTTCCTTGCCCATAACTAATGTGAGCCATACTGAGTGGTGGTCACTCCCTGACAGCGGTTCTTCCACCGTAGCTTCTCTCACAAAGTCCCCATTTGCCAGCACAAGGTCAAGGGTATTCCCTAACCTGGTTGGTTCACTAACCATTTGCAGCAGGAAGCTGTCCTGGAAGGCATCCAGCAGTACCTGCTCCCTTCTGTCCCTGGTTGTTGGGGTACTCCAGTCCACTCCTGGCATGTTGAAGTCCCCCACAATCACCACACTACCCTTCTCACAGGTCCTCCTGATCTGTCCCGCTAGTCCTCTGTCTAGCTCCTCCGTCTGAGATGGCGGCCTGTACACCACTCCCATTCTGAGACTCCTATTCTTGGAATCCTGGATTTGCATCCAAAGTGACTCCATACTACCCTCCTCCCCTTCGTCCCTTACACACTTCAGTTCTTCCTTCACATATAGTGCCACCCCCCTCTTTTCCCAATCACCCTGTCCCTATGAAATATCCTGTACCCTGGTACAGACAGATCCCAGTCATTGTATTGGGTGGCCCATGTTTCTGTGATGGCTGCAATGTCCACTTCTCCCTCTGCCATGAGCACCTGTAACTCTGCAGTTTTTCTCCCAAGGCTCCTAGCATTAAGGGAAACCACCTTCCACCCTTTCCCACCCCTCCCATCCTGCCCTCCTTTCCTAGCATCACCAATAGTACTTGCCATTTGTCTTTTGTTACTGTTATGGGGGTAAGCTCATATGGTTTCCCAACCTGTGGTCTCTGCATGTCTCTTGCCCACTTGCCACCCCCCGCTCCTAGTTTAAATTCCCAACCTCCTCTATGTACTTTCTTTCCCTCCCAGGTGTCTTTTCCAATGGTGCCAGTCTGCACAGGTTAATGGGTTGGTCTGGTGCCCTATGCCAGGCTGCTGGGCAGGGCAACACAAGGCATTGCCAGCTTCCAGTTGGGTGCCAGGGACTCAGGTTGCACCCAGTGGGGGGGCACACAAACTGTACCACCATGTGCCTGGCCACAGGACGTGGGCAGTGGGGCATACAGGTTCCAACCTGTAGATGTCAGTGCCATGTCACCATGGGTGCCACAGGGTGGCACAAAATCTTGACACCTTGCATGATGAGGGAGTCACATTTGGCATCTACAGGCCTGACATGCACCAGTTCAAACCTTTGGAGCTCAAAACTTTCCTTGAAACAGAATGAGAACCAGAAGTTGGTCCTTTGTGCTGGAGGGACAGTTAGGAGATCTTTGGAGGAAGGAGGAATTGGGTGGGGGGGCATCCCTTCAAGTGATACCTCCTGAAGGTTTTCAGGCCTGGAGAGGATTCCCCCAAAGATTTAGCAGGGATGATGCTGGAAAGAGCACTGTCAGCCATCTGAATTACAAAAGGATGGGAGGAGTTAGGATGGAGACTGTATGCCAGTGAAAGACAGTGGAGACTCACTGAGAATGTGGGGAGGGATGCTGCAAAGGTAAGCTGGGCAACTGTGGCCATTCTGCTGTGTGGTCCCCAGGGGGCAGGATTTGAGGTGCCACAGCACATGGACCTCTGACTGATGCAGCCCTAGCCATGTGTGGGGGGCATCAGTAGTTCCAGAACACTGGGGTATGGTGAGGGAGTGTCAATGCTTTGGGCCAGAAAAAATAAATTGTCTTTTGCATGCCCTGCAGGTATACCATGTAAGCCAAAAAATCAAGAGCACTGCAGCTGCAGTAGTGGAGCCAAGCCATCAGTACGGAGCTGTGAAAGTACCCTAATCAACTGCATAGAAGATGTATGATTTGGGTCTCTCGATCAGAATAAATTATCTGCAGTGTTATGGGTTGCCTTCTGCCTTAGTAAAGAGAGTCAAGTGATTTGGAATCCTTGTGTCAGAGTTGTCATTTCCACCAGAATAAGGTGCCCCTGTCCCAGCAGATCCTGAGGGAGGAGAAGGTGAAGGAGAAGGTGAACTGGTTACTGTAATTGTTTGTAAGGGGCTCCCAGCAAGCTTAACATCTCTTATTCCTAGACACAGGAGTACCCTGGGTCATGCCCACCTCCATCCAGGGCATAGTCATAGGTCAGTGCATCGATTTGGGGGGGGTTGGAAACTAGGGTCCCATCCAGGATCTGGATAAGATTTGAAAAGCTTTAAAAAAGAGAGTTAAAGAGAAGTTGAAGTAAAAAACATGTGAAAGACAAGGGTTTTGTGCTTTACAACTGGGACAGGAGGGATGCAGCAGGATTACAGGCATTTAGCATTATGGCACAAACTAAATAAGATGCTGTACAGGAATGTGATCGGGCAGGAGATCAAGGCATGAGAAAAGGTTTTATGGCACGTGAACTTTTTCTTGTGGAGCAAACTGTCCAGACAGTGCTCGAGAGCAGAGTAAGTTCTGCCTAGAAAAGGACATGGGACAGCACACTCATGGATAATTATATACTACCAGTAGCTGTGCAAGGATTCAGTGGGGTGTGTGACCCCTGCCAGGGAGAGAGCGCTATTAGTTGTTTGCACTGCTGGGTGGCACAAGTAGGTGCAGTTGTGAAATCCTGCACATTTCAGACCTGCATTTAGAATTTCTGGACATTCGGCTACAAGGTGGTTACTTGATGTCTGCTATGTCAGAGCAGAGCAAATAACTATCCACAGTAGGACACTTCCCCTAGTTCCATAAAAAGGCAGAAAAGTGACTATAGTGCATAGTCAGTTTTACGCTATGCATGAGAAAGTGTCACATAGTGACTTCGACCATTTGTAATGTCCTTTAATGGTACCATTGTAACCATGGTCATGGCTCAAAGGGTCTTGGTGTTATAAAAGTGAGAGCAGCAATAATGATCTGGGACAGTGATAAGTCTGCTACATGAGCCAAAAGATGACACAGCTATGAAGCCCAGAAGCCTGTTACTGATGATGTCAAACTGTGTGGTCAGTGCCATATGGAGTTTGTGGACTGGACACAGAAGTCTCAGAACATGCACATCTGCTTCAACTCAGTGGGTTTTGCTGAAAGATAGAAAGGCCTCCCCCTGCCAGTGAGGGTCCTTCAAAGCCAGATACAGAGGAATGGGCTTCATCTGTGAAAGATGATACTGTCCTGATAGACCCACCACCTGAGCAGTCTCAGGAAGAAGGAGCAACAGAGTTTGAAGACACTCCAGGGGATATGCCATGTGATAACACAGCCAAGTGATGATGTGGACTAAGTAGTCAGAAAGATACCGTCTCCCTTCAGGGCTTTTGAAAGGCCTGTTGGCATCAGAAAAGAGAGGAGGGCATAGTAGCACTGGGTTCCCTGCAGCACACTACCTATTAGAGGTGCTAGCAGATACTAATTTTGAGGGAGTTTGAAGGAGACCTGCCACTACCAGAGGAAGTCACTGGAGAGCCAAGGCACCATACACAGGATCAGAACTGAAATAGAGAAACTGCACCTCTGTGCCTGTACCCCACTAAGAGTCAACATCCCTGTCCCATTTGCCAGCTGGACAGGGGTGCAGCCGAAAGTTTTTGGATAGTCCCTAACCTGTGACACTGCCACCCAAACCACCAAGTGACACTGAAATATGGCTCAAGCCAGGCCAAGGTCCTATGGAACTAATGCAGCTGCATCAAGCCACAGGAAGGCTGCCAGATGAGTCTCTGGTAAGTGGGGTATCAGTTCCCTTACTACCCCAAATGGCTGTGGCATACTGCAGAGGCCCAGCACAATGATTGGTTCTGGGAGGAGGTGGAGGAGAATCTGCAGTCTGTACACTTCACCACAGAGGGGCAGTGCGAGGCGAGGACCCCAACAAATTTTGGAAAAATGGGAGACTGGCTGGAGTATACAAATGCACTGAACCTTAGAGAGACAGACTTTGAAAAAGCAACTGGAATCCTGGAGTGTCCTTTTATAATGTTATTTTTGTCAATGTGATGACTGTTGCACAGGGGATGTTACTACAAGTGGCCCATGTCACTGCCCAAGGGACAAAGACTCACCCCATTTGAGTACTAGTTGTTCAATTACTCTCCCTTAGATGAACAGTTAGGGTCCCCCTTCCCCCACTACTTAAAAAAAGTACCAAAAAAAGTATTAAAGTCTAATAAATTAAAAACTGGCTGTTAAAAAAAATAACAATTTCTTAAAGCAGTGGGTTTACATATGTGGCCTTGGTTACATTTCTTCACTGCATTACATGTTGCATTGCATAACATTTAGTAAAAATAGATATACATATATATTAAAGTCCAAACATTTTATTTTTCTACTGCTTTATCCTGTCTTAATCAACTACCTCAGTAACTGTTTATGTTCCAGATATCAAGTATCTGCATGCCTAACTTTGGTAAGGAGTACTTATCTACTGCATTGCCTACAGGATTATGCACTATTGTGAGAATCTGGGTAAGATGTTTTTATGGTTGTTTGCCATATTTTCGACCTGATAGGTACCATCCTGGGTAACCCAGGAATGGCATCATGGAAGATCAGGAGGATAAACCCTCAGAGTACCTGGGTGTAGGACCCCCAGATAGTAAGGGATCCCATCTTTTTTATGTTACAAGTTTGCTAGCATTACTCTCTTAGTGCTCTCTTTTCTTTGCTGTGTTTCCCTTCTGGGGCTGCGTGGACTGGGAAGGAACTGTACAGTACACTTGAGCCTTGGGTGGAAGGCTAGCCCAGATGTTTCAAGAATTGATGAAGATGCCAATTTTTTCAAACTGGGGGAGTGTGTAGCCCCTGAAAGCATGTAGCCCCAAGAAGCTAAGGATTCCCTGTAGGTCTACAGGCCCTATAGTGTTAACTGCAACCTACCAGAGAACCTCTCAGTCAGTCCAATTGGCTGCGAGTTCCTAACAGCATGGCCATTTGCTGGGGGCTTATGAGTCACCAGGAGTTGTTTATTTCAGTCTCTTGGCAGGAGCTGAACTAGCTGCGTGCAAGCAGATGAAGGATCTTTGTGGCCTAGTTGAAAATTGAACCACCATCAAACCTTTGGATTTTGGTGGCAGCCATCTCTCTGTGCCCCCCCTCCATGAGGTAACACCCCACCAAAAGTCAGATCTGCAAAGGAATCATCATTTTCAATCACAACAAGCTAAGTGTGCATCCTCTGGGATAGAATGTAATAGTTCTGGACTTTAGAAAATATGTATTAGGTACTGCGGTGACTCCCTTCTTGCTGTGTAGCAGGAGGAAACCCTGCAGTGGGATGGTGTTATAATTTGGCCAGGGATCCTCTGCTACAAGGGTGCCAGGGGGTTGAGGGGGACATGGCAAGACTCACAGAAACTGCTGTCCTACAGTGGGAAGTGCATCTCTATGCCCTATTTTAAATTTGGTGGTTCACCTACACGGTAACCAGCTGCTAGGGTACCGTGTTTAGGGTGCCGCGTCAAGACAGCACCAGATTTTGTCAACTGTCATTAGAGCACCTGCACTGTGGCCACTTCCCTGAGGTCCACCCCCTTCCCCAGAGTTAGCATATTTAGTTAGAAGGGTGGGGGGCACAGCCCCGACAAGAGGGGTGTGGGGGGAACCTCCCCCCACAAAAAGACAGGTCACCTTAAATGACAGTCACCAACAACTGGCACTGTCTGGACGTGGCACCCTAAATGTGGTGCCAAGATTAGGTAGAACTGCACCACACATGTTCGGGACTACCCGGGACCAAAGCAAGGCTATGGTATAATAGTAGATCCCAGGGCTCCATAGTATCCTCCTGTGAGGTGGACACACAGTAACCTAGATCTGACTACCGTGGACCCTCCTGGGTAGGTAGTAGGTGAAGTGGGTACAAGGTTTAGGGGACGGTTGGAACTCATGAAAGGAATCCCCAGGCAACTCTGCATGAGTGAAGGCCCCAGTGTTCCATCCATCTGGCTTTGCTTGCAGGCTAAATAAAGCCAGCAGAAAAACATTCTGCTTAAGTGTACCCCAAACTGGGGCTTGTATTTTTATTTATTTATTTATGACTTTCGTAACCAGGTAGGTGCGCTGATCCCAGAGACCGTTTTCAGGCATGACCCAGGCCGCATACTGTGGCACAGGAACTAATGTAACAAACAACAAAGCATGGAACAGTTGACAAAAACAAAACAAAAAAAAAGATAATGATTACAATAGTGCATGGGAATAGCAAATAGAAGAGCAACAAAAAATGCAGGATTCCATAAACCATACATCGGTAAGGCATTACAGTAAGTAAGGGTATACATAAACGTACAGTTCTATCAACAGCAGTTACAATAGGAGACAAACAAGGGAGTTTAAGCATAAGTAGAAAGAAGGATAAGGCATAGCAAAGTATAGGGGAAGGGAAGGGGTGGGGCAGAGGGGTGAGAGGCAGGATTAACAAACATAGGTACTAAAGCTCAAGTGCACAAGCAGACCAGCTGTAAACAATTCTGAGTATGTTTCAACATGTTGTAAACTGTCAAATCAAATGTGTCTCCAGGTTGTTCACAGCCTTAAGAATCTGGACTTTAAACCAATGGACCAGTGCCTGAGGAAATAACTCCCACATGGGAAACTGGACTTTATTTTATAGACCCCACCTTGTGGGGACCATTTACTTTATACTGCTGTGATATGATCATGAGCTTTTACTTTATTAAATGGATTAGTTTGGACTTTATATGCAGTTTGGAACATTGTTTATTTTTGCCAAGTGTTTTGCCCGCTAACCCTCTTGATTTACAGTCTGCATTGTCTGAGCATGCCAGCTTTGGAGGACCACAATGGGAAGAAAAAAATAGCAGGAGGAAAATGCAGCAGACCAGCCTCCATTAAGCCTCGAATGGATGCTTTGACCCACCCCTTCTAACCTAAGTGGTAGGCCCTTCTGGATTGCATGCTCCAGGAGGCTAAGGATGGCCCTTCCCTCCCTTGCCCCATCATGGGGGGGGTCCATGAGTGAACTAGGCCACCAGAGAGAAGGGGGGAAGGGGGAAATTGTTTAAACAGGAGAGGCACACTAAGCCGAAGTTTTATTCCAAGTGCGACCTGGGAGCACAAGGAAGTTAAGTGACTTGCTCAGGGTCACACAGTATCCAAGTGGGGGCTGTGGGATTCAAACCCAGGTCTCCAGGTTTGCAGCTTAGAGCCATAAACCACTGCACTATACTGTCTCCTATAAAGGGCCTCCTATAGAGGAAAGAGGAGGATGGTCAGAGTGTCCAGGGATGAGGCTGAGTAACTACCTGGCCTGGCTAGAGAATAAACACCTTTATAAAAAAAAGAAATTAAAAAAAGGAAAGAAAATGAATGGCTCACAGTGGAACTGAATGATAGGTAATCACATTGGCACCTTGGTGACCTGGGTTCAGGCTTCAAGCCAGAGATGTCAGGAGCAGAGGCTGGCAGGGAGAACTGAGAAAATGTGATGGATGCTCTCCTCCAGGGGGGATGGGATGATCAACACACTACTCTCACTGTGGCTTCTGGTGGTGGTGTGGCAGAGGTGCCACGGACTGTGTGATAGGGAGCAAGGTTGGGTTCCTGGAGTAAGAACCAAGTTTTTCTTTTGGTGCAAGTAAGTTCAATGAGAGCAGTTCTTTTGCTTTTGTATTGCTTTTTTTTTTCAAAGTGAGCAAGTGGGAAGCAGGAGTGAAGAGTGACTGGGGTTACAAGCATTGAAGCAGTGTGACTTGTGTGGATGGGGTGGCCCTGGAGGCCCTGTAAGATGAAGTAAAGTAAGTAACATTTTTATTTAAAGATGCCCATTCCCGGAGGCTCTGGGCGCCGTACAATAAATTAGCACATATTCAAAAGCATCAACAAAATAACAAAATATAATTACACATACACTTATAAAATTATTAAGATACAGCAAATAATCAGCTAAACTCTAATTAAAACCTGAGTTCGGGGGCGGGGGGCGCTAATGAGTCGAATAGCCTGAAGACACATTTTCTCCCGCTCCTCGAGCCGCCGCAAAATAAAAGAATTTAAAACTATCTAAAAGAAAATAAAAGTTACTCAGACCCAAAGAATTGATATTGGAGGGCAGGATGGATGACTATGTGGTATCCAATGCTGTGAAAAATACGCGCACGACTGGTAAAAACCAAAAGAAACTGCCTTCGTCCATGCAGGGAGAAGATACAGGCCACATATCCCTTTCGGCTGGAGAGATTAGCACCTTGGACCACGAGGGAACTCAGCAGGTACTAGCGGCACTGGAGCCTAGGCTGACAAGCCTCGCCACTAATTTTGATTGAAAACTTCAGGAGTTGGTGGACCTGCATGCAACTCACTCTACAAGGCTGAATGAAATGGAGCAGCAGGTCTCGGATCTGGAGGACGCGACTGCACCTTTACCAGAA
This sequence comes from Neoceratodus forsteri, assembly GCA_016271365.2. Taxonomy (NCBI): domain Eukaryota; kingdom Metazoa; phylum Chordata; order Ceratodontiformes; family Ceratodontidae; genus Neoceratodus; species Neoceratodus forsteri. The sequence continues at coordinate 841,637,303 of CM028131.1, forward strand.
CAAGTTATGGGAGTTCAATGGGAGTTAGAAGAGCTTAAGGACCTCTTGGACTATCAGGAGAACTATCACCGACGTCTGATTCTGAGACTAAGAGGACTTCCGGAAGGGCTGGAGGGATGGAATGTGCTGGACTTTTGTGCTAAAGTTTTGCCAGAATTGCTGGGGCTATCACCGAAAAATGGCCATCTGAAGCTAGAAAGAGCCTACAGAGCTGTTATGTCAAAACCTGCACCAAATCAACCCCCATGGCAGATAAGTATGAGGTTCCATCATTACCCAGATAGAGAAATTATCCTGAAAGCGTACCGGGAGCATGCAGAGTTACAGTACGAGGGCCATCACTTATTTCTCTCTCTCAGAACTATTCTGCACGCTTATTAAAGTGTCGTCGGGCCTTTAATCTGGTAATGGCGCAGCTTCGCGAGGCCAAGGTAGAATGCTATATGCTTTATCTGGCCACCCTCAAAATTAAGCATGAAGGAGCTGTGTATTCATTTTGGGAGGTGCCTAAAGCTGAAAGCTTTGTTAGTGAGCTTAAAAAGAAAATCGGCTGAACTGAGCTGGATGCATGATGTCATTCTATGACTATGCTAGGTGGATTAACCTGAAGGGCTGGAACGACTGCAGGAAGGGTACGAATACTGATGGCTCTTGTCTTTTTTCCTGATTTGGGACTGTGTGATGATCGTTTTGTGATTGAGAGTGCCGATTAAAGAAAATAGTGACTGTTTTTTGTGGGCAGATTGGGGCCAATATAATATTGAACTTGAGACTGAACTATTTCCCCCCCAAGAACCCCTTTTTCATTTCTTTTTCCTTTGTGGTGCTCATAATTTATTGAAAACATGGCTGGCACTCCAATTTTGGAGTTGGAATAGAAGCCCAATGTTTTGTATTTTATTTTTATTTTTTTACTACAATTTGGAACCTCATCAGGTGCCTTTTTCAGAGGATTACTCTGTCTCTGTTTTAGCCTTTACATGCTGACTCCCCTGTTGAGTTGATTATACATGACCCGATCGGATGGGTCGTGGTTGAACTTTAGGCTTCCTGGGAGAATTGCAAGGAGGAATCTACAGTGTGGGAATATTAAGTGTGAATAAAAAGGGATGCGGGAGATAAGTCATAGGCACAAAGGAGAGATTGGTATGAGGAATGGCGGGCAGCTGGAGGGAGGGGATACAGCGCTTCTCTTGGGCTTTGCTGTGCGCCATCCACTCGAGCATGCTCAGGCCTAGCTTATGGACCTGCGGCTGTATGGGGGTCTTTAAATAATCTATATTGATAGGTGCAATAAATATTGTTATAATGAAGGTGGCAGCTGGGGGAGCTGTGTTCTGCTTGATGGAGGGAAGGGGATATAAAATTTCTGCTTTTCGCAGTTCCTGTTAAAATGAGGAGGGAGGTATGCAGAGGGAGGAGTGTGGGGAAAGGGATGAGGGAGGTACATGTGGAATGGGTGTACATAGTTATAGTTACTGTTTGTTTGTGTTGTTTGGAGTTACCACTACTTAAGAGATCCAAAGATATTACCAATTTAGCATTGTGTAAAGAGTGGAGGAGGACTTCAGAAGACTTTCACACAGATTGGTGGGACAGGGAGCTGTGGAAGGTTGTATCATGGCTAGCCTAAAGGACTTAACTGTCATCTCTCGGAATGTTAGGGGAATAACTACCCCAGTTAAACGCACCATGTTGTTAACAGCTTTGAAGTGCCAAAATGCCCAAGTCGCTATGTTACAGGAAACCCATCTTACAGATAAGGAGCATTCTAAGCTAAAGAGGGTCTGGGTGGGGGAATGTTATTCTGCAGCCTTCTGATCACATAAGCGAGAGGTGGCTGTTCTCCTGCATAAAACTCTGCCATTCCAAAAGGAGAGGATTGTAAGTGATCCTGAATCTGGGCGATACGTTTTTATAGTTGGAACACTACAAGGGGAGAGAGTAACATTTGGGAGCATATATGCCCCTGCGGTACATGATCCAGCCTTTTACAGATCTTTGATGGCTATGTTGATTGCTGAGCAGTTTCCAAACCTAATATTGGGGGGGATTTGAATTGCCTGTTTAATCCATCTACGGACCATTCTAAAGCTGAAGGCGCTCCGAAAGGTGCTATCAGGGAGTGGTTGGCGGGAATGAGTGACCTAGATTTAATAAATGGGTGGAGAACTGCTAATCCTATGAGTAGAGAATATACCTTTTTCTCACACCCACATCATACTTGGTCCCAATTGGACTACATTTTACTCCCAAGGTCTTGGTATTTCAAGAGTTAGATGTATTGAGCATAGTTCGATTCATATCTCCGATCATGCGAGGGTCACACTTACAATCGGGTGGGGGGGGCATACTCTGACAGCATGGAGATTTCCCAACTATATGTTAACCAATAAGGATTTTAAAGAATATATGCAAGAGCAATGGAAGTTATATGTACAAACCAACTCAGAAACATCCACATCTCGGGCCATTTTCTGGGACGCAGGAAAAGCGTTCATGAGAGGGGCTATTATTAGCTTTGTGTCCCATCACAAACATAAAGTTCGGGAACAGAGGAGGAATCTAGAGCTGAGGCTTAAAGTTCTAGAGGGGAAAGCTGCTTGTGGTGAGGGAGGAGTGAATGTACAACATCTTTTGAATGGCACTAGGAAGCACTTAATAATTTGTTACTGGGAGAGGCAGGAAACTTGTCTCTTTGTTAGGCTACTTTATGAGTGGGAAAGAGACCAGGCACTATGCTGGCTAATTTAGTAAGAGGAAAAGAGAACACTCTTAATACAAGCTGTCAGAGGGAGGACGGACTACTCCAGAAGCATATGAATTTATAGGGAGAGTTCAGGGATTTATCAGAAACTGTACCAGTCCTAGTTACGGGGGGATAAAGTAATGGTGACTTTCTGAATAAAATAAATCTTCACAGCTTACAGAAGTGCAGAAGGGGATGTTAAATTCAGTTATAACGAGAGCGGAAATTTGCAAAGCTATCGCAGCTCTCAAGAGACGGAAAACCAGTGGACCAGATGGCTTCTCAGCTGAATACTATAAAATGATGCAGTCTCATCTAGTAGAGCATCTAGAGGCTGTGTTTAAGGAAGCTAGGGAAGAGAGAGGGGAGCTACCGCATTCTTGGGGAGAAGAAACAATATGTCTGATCCCAAAGGCAGGGAAGGATCCACTTGAGTGTTCCTCCTTTAGGCCGATATCCCTTTTAAACTGTGACTTTAAGATATTGGCCAAAATCTTGGCTACTAGACTGGATACAGTGCTTCCGGAACTCATACACCCAGACCAAACTGGGTTCATTCATGGCAGATATTCTTATCATAACATGAGAACCCTTTTGAATGTGGTATGGGGGGCACATTGTAAGCAGCAGGAGGTATGTATTCTGTCAATGGATGCTGAAAAAGCGTTTGATAGAGTTGAATGACCATATTTGATGGAAGTTTTGGCCCGGTTTGGTCTGGGTGACGAGTTTGTTGGAATGGTGTTGCGGATGTATACAAAATCCAGAGCCAGAGTTTTAGTTTACGGTAAGCTTTTAGGTAGTTTCAAACTGAGCAGAGGGACTTGGCAAGGGTGTCCTTTGTCTCCACTCTTATTCGCATTGGTACTTGAACCTCTAGCTATAGCTATCCGAGCAAATCCTAGCATAGCGGGGGTTGAGGGTAAGATGGGTAGGGACAGTAAACTGTCATTGTATGCTGACGTCATGCTGTTATATGTTGCGGACCTGGAATAGTCCATACCAGTTTTATTAGACTTAATTGAGCAGTTTTCTAAGTTTTCAGGATATAAGCTAAATTTAGACAAGTCGGAGGAGATGAGAGTTGGGGAACAGAACATGGGGAAAGGCGAGTGGAATTCAAAATGGGGTTTTAGAGCTGTTCACGAGACAGTCACATATCTGGGTATTAGAACTGGAAGGAATATTGGAGCCCTATATAACCTTAATTACGGGCCACTACTGCACACAATAATTGCAGACTTAACTAGATGGATGGAGCTACCTATTACATGGATGGGCAGAACTAACTTGGTCAAGATGAATGTTCTACCAAGGGTACTTTATAACTTGCAGATGCTTCATGTGGGGCTTAGACAAGCTGATATTAAGAAATTAGAAAAGGTCTTTTCTGGATTTATATGGAGGGGTAAGCAGCCTAGGGTAGGCTTGGCTCAATTAAAGGCACCAATAGACAAGGGAGGACTTCAATTTCCAGACCTAGGAGTTTACCACAAGGCTATTCAATGTCGATATATAAAGGATTGGGTGGGAAGACCCACAGAGGCTGGCTGGTTGGACTTAGAAGATAGGGGCTGCCCCAGTAAGATCTCCTCCTATTTGTCGGTCAGAGGGTGGAAAGCCTACCTTAACCTACCTGATCCTAATCCCCTGTTTAAGGCAGTGTTAGAAAGCTGGAGGGGAATGGTTAAACACAGGGAGGTAGGACAGGAAGATATTCTACTCCTGCCGTTGAGAGGAAAACCCTTTTTCCTCCTGGGTATAGAGGTCCTGGGGTATCAGGAATGGGATACGAGAGGTATTTTCTGTCTTAAGCATTTATTTATTAGAGGCAGATTAGATTCTTTTGAGAATATACAGGCTAGAACTGGCTTGGGAAGACAACATTTTGTTTCATTATCTGCAACTTAGAGCTTATGTCAGATCTATCCACAGAATACAGAGTTCAGACTCTGGGTGGGAACACCTTGAACAGTTAATTCTAACAGGGCAAAAAAATCCTAAGGGTACTATCCAGAGAGTAGCTAAAAAGGGTAAATCCTGGCTCCCAGACAAAACACAGAGTACTAAGTTGCTCTGGGAGAGAGACCTATGGAATTCCTATATCGGAAGAGAATTGGAAACTATTAATCCAACTCCATCAGGGTATATTGTTGTGTAATAAGTATAAGGAATCTTATTATAAGTTCTGTCACAGACTAAATCGCCCACCATTGGTTGTTCACAAATATAATCCTGTGGTATCTCCCGTATGTCCCCGATGTAATAATAATTTAGCTTCATACTACCACTATTTTTGGGATTGCCCTGTCCTACAGAATTTCTGGGGAAAGGTAGTGGCAGAATTAAAAAATATAACAGGGCAACAGTATGTTGGATCGCCACTGTTGTTATTGTTTGGCATAGAAGTATTGGGGGATGGAGAATGGGCCCCTGTGAAGAGATGGCTTAGCGTGGTATTATGCATGGCCAGACATTGTATCCTTAATACTTGGGTGAATGCGATGGAACCTACCATATCCCAATGGAAGTCCCTAATATTACAGGCTCTTACTCTGGAGTGTCTAATGAATGTTATTAAAGATAAGGAGGAACTTTTCCAAAGGACATGGCAACCATACTTAGCCTCCTTCTCACTTGCAGATAACCTTATGCTGAGGGAGGGATGGATTTAACATCAAGACTATGGGGGACCTCTTAGTTATAGAAGGGTTTTTGAATGCTGGGAAGAGATGCAAGGGTGTCTTCCTTCTACACTTGTATTGGAATAATAAAATCAAATAAGAACTTGCTAATTGGTATTTAGATTAAGATTGATTAAGGAATCGGATCTATTATATATAAGTTATGTATTTAGACTTATGTGGACTGTATTTGTCTAAATGTCTGTATGTATGTCTTGTATGTATTTTATTATAAAACTCAATAAACAAATATTGCAAAAAAAAAAAAACCTGAGTTCAGACAATTCTCAATTTAATCCTAAAATGCCTTGGTGAATAGGTGGGCCTTAAGGCGAGCCTTAAAGGCCTCCAAAGTTGGGGCTTCCTCAACCCGAGAAGAGAGTGGGTCCTACAGGACAGGTGTGGCGACACTAAATGCCCTGTTGCCAGCTGATTTCAACCTCGACCTGGGAACTGCCATTGGAGGAACAGATGGTTCAAGCCGAGACAGCGGGAACCAGAAGGTCTAAGAGGTAACCAGGGCCCTGACCGGGTAGGGCCTTATAGGTGAGAAGCTCCACCTGACTGGCAGCCAGTGCAGGTCACGCAACACCAGTGTAATGTGGCAAAATTTAAGCTGCCCAGTAAGTAACCATGCAGCTGCATTCTGCATTAGCTACAGTCTGCAAAGAGATCCTCCTGTGACCTCAAGATAGAGCGCATTACAGCAGTCAAGCCACGGTGTAACCAAGGCATGTATTAAGGTAGGGAGGTCCAGAGGTGGAACAAGGGGCTTTATCCTGGTGATATTTCTAAGAAGGAAAAAACAGGAGTGGACAACATAGGAAATCTGCGCCTCCATAGTTAAACTCCTATTAAAAATAACGGCAAGATTTCGCACCCTTGAGGAGGCCTTCAATGAGACAGAACCCAGAACTAGTCCAGTCCCTGAATCAATGACCAACCTATCATGCACTCTGTTCGACTCCACTACCAGTAACTCCATCTTATCGGGGTTCAGTCACAACCAGCTGGACGCCATCCAGTCATTAATCTCGGCAAGGCAGCTGTTTACCACATCCACTGGGTTGGATGTTCCTGGGGAAAGGACAAGTATAGTTGGGTATCATCGACATAACAATGAAAACCCAAACCATACTTCCTAATGACCCCCCCCAAGGGCAGCATGTACACTGTAAACAATATAGGGGATAAAACCGAACCTTGGGGAACTCCACAAGAAAGGAGACTAGCGGAGGAGGAGAAATTCCCCATCAGAACCCACTGTCTCCTATTGGATAAAAAAGACTCAAACCAGCAGATGACAGTACCGGTGAGTCCGCAGAGTTCCCCAAGATGGTCAAGCAACACACCATGCTCTACAGTGTGAAAAGCTGAGGAGAGATCCAGGAGAACAAGAATTGTCTTGTCTCCCCGATCTCTAGCCCTGAGGAGGTAATTCTGTACCCAAACAAGCATGGTTTCTGTGCTATGCCTTGTCTGAAACCCTGACTGGAATTGTTTGTACAGATCATGGGTCAAGATGTTCTCCTCCAACTGAAGCGCCACTACCTTCTCCACAACCTTCGCTAAAAAAGGAAGGTTGGAGATAGGTCAGTAATTTGCCCTAATCTCTGGGTTCAAAGATGGTTGCTTTAAGAGTGGTCTCACCAGTGCCTCCTTCAAGACATCAGGAAAAACCCCCTCAGCTAAGGAACACCTGACAATCAGGGCAAGCACCGGGCCAACGGTGTCGATGCATCTCATCAAGAAACGCGTCGGCACTGGATCCAGTTCTCAAAAAGGGTGCCTCAAGTTGGTTGCCACCTCAATAACCTCACTGGCATCCACTGGTTTAAACTTCCCCCAACCAGGCGGAGTACACTCAGGATACCTCTGATGACCACTGTCAGCTATAACATTGCTGACTGGAGGAACACCCTGCCGAATACTGGATACTCTGTCCGAGAAGAACCGAGCAAACTCTTCACATTCGGAGTATGAAAAAACCTTCTTCAGCTGCAGACAGGCAGGATGAAAAAACCTATCTACTGTCCGAAAAAGTATAGTTGGTTGGTTCTTCCCAGCAGCAATCTCCCTGGACAGGAATACTGCCTTCTGATGGTTGATTGCCCCCGGTATGCATTATAATACACATGCAGGGTCAGTTTGTCTGCATCCAGGCCGGATTTCCTCCAGCAGCGCTCTAACCTCAGACCCTTCTTCTTCATCTCCCTGAGGTCCCCATCAAATCAAGGAGACCTCAGGTATGAAGATTTGGGACATACACGGACAGGTGCGAGGGAGTCAATGGCGTAAGATAGAATCCTATTATAAGAGTCTACCATAGCACCAACATCTCTGACACATACGTTTCCCACATCAGATAGATCAGCTACCACCAGAAAACCCTCTGGGGTCAAACCCCTTAAAGGGCGGCAGCTCATAATCTCAGTGGGGGGGGCATCCAGTGGGAGCCCTGAAAGTGAACTGCACCGAGCAATGATTGGACCAAACCACCTGATCAATCCCGAGATTATCTATCTCAAGCCCCAGTGAAAACACCAGATCCAATGCATGGCCACTCTGATGAGTCGCAGCAGAAAGAGCTTGTGACAGGCCCAAAGAAGACATAGTTTGGAGGAGGTTGTAACCAGCCCGAGACAATTCGTCATCGGCCCAAACATTGAAGTCCCCCAGAATAATACATCTGGGGGCCTCCGGTGTTTCACAGGTGATGAATTCGGCAATCTCCTGCAGAAAATTCCCCACCGTCCCAGGAGGGCGATAAATCAGGAAGATTCTGCATCCTGCACCTGGACCCCCAAGAATGGCCATGCATTCAAAAGAACCTGGGGTTCCCACTGGGTACATGGTGAAGCCCAAGTCAGAGCTAAAACAGATGGCTACATCACCACTCCTACGCTCCTCTCTGGGGCAGTGCACTACAGTATACCCGGGGGGAATGGCAGCCTCAAGGACTGGACCTGCATTGTCCCCAACCCAGGTCTCTGTAATGCAAGTCAGGTCGACAGAGGAAACCAGATCTGCAATAATTGCGGTTTTATTCCTAATCGACCTGGCATTGCATAGCACTACCCTCAGGGGAATTGTGGGAAAGGTAGCCCCACTGATTGCCTGACCACATGGTCTAGTGGAAACCCTGGGGACAGGCACCAAACATGTCTGGTCTCTCTCTCATGCCCATTGTCCAGGGCACCTTCTGGACCCAATAATCTCGATCTTACCACCCTACGCCGTGTATGGGGCATCCTCCCGGCCTCTCCAAATCCCTACCTCCCGGCAGTGTCTTACTGTGGTATCTGAAACCAGGAGACAGGTAAACGGCTGAAGATCACGCAGGAGAGCTGACCCATACACAATTCTAGCCCCCCCCATGCCCCCTCAAACAACCCTTACACATCAGAAATATCTAAGCTCTCTATTTAAAAAAACACAAAATCTCCTATCCGTACTATACAATGTTTAGGCTAAGAATCAAACATACAGCAATCCTAATAATAAATCAATCAGCCAAGAGGGAAGAATAAGTAGCTAAGAGAGACTATAAGCATCAATTGAACCATTAAACATGAAATAAGACAGTTTAAATATCCCCCTTCAATACAATTGAGACCCACTATGTACCATAAATTACAGAATCATAGGATCCCAAGGTCCTTTAGACGAATCACATATTTTACCCAAAGAAAACAATCATATAAAGGAAGATCACAGATACAGAATAACACCCAATCTCATAACTATTTTAAATACTTTCTTCTGAGGAGTGGCGCTCGAGGCCACTCACTACACTCACGCTAGCGAGCAGAGCAGACATTTAACACAAGATTAGCCGCTCCCAACAGCTGAAATCAATCAAATAAGCTGTAAATGATACCAATGTCCCAATCCACTCAGTGCTGGCCGTAATGTAGATTACAGGGTATAAATGCAGGTGGCAGTCTCTCACCCTGCACACTCGCTTTCAACCCCTGCTCTTCTTGATGTAATCAGCACACACAGACAGTAAAGGGGGTTCCAACCAAACACCTTAACCCACAGGTAGCAACAGAAACATGAAAAGACATTAAGCATGGAGTTATAGAGAATGAAAACCAACACTGGTACTGTAGGTATTATTTTTTTTTTTGTTTGTTTAGTTGTTTAACCAGGAGTAGCACACTAAGCTGAAAGCTTTTTCACAGGAGTGACCTGGGAGCACAGGGAAGTTAAGTGACTTGCTCAGGGTCACACAGTATGCAAGTGGAAGCTATGAGATTCAAACCCCAGTCTGGTCTGTTGGATGTCACCAGATTTGCAGCTCAGAGCCTTAAACCACTGCACTATACTGCCTCCCTTAAGGTATGCTTCAAATACTGTTTTTTTAAGAAAGTGTTGTAAGAACGTCTTGTGAGTCTGGGGGGGAACTGACACCAATTTAATACTGAAAATGCTAAGGTTTGCATTGGCCTGTAGGCAATGAATGGCTACCGCTCAAGAGGCCTGTGATCCGGGTTTGTGCCCAAGTCAGAGAGGCACATTGATTTTCTTTTTGTACTACTGTACATCCTAATTGCTTGCACTTTTTTAATCTGTAGGTTGTGATGCGAAAATTCACTGCACAGTTGGCAGTCAATCAGGACATAATACTTTCCTTACACATTTTATAAAACCTTGTAATTCAGTTTCTTATCATTTATTCTATCTGTATTAATTAATTAATAAAGTAGATTATGGGACATAGAAACATAATAAACAAGCATTTGTCAATGCCGAATGTTTTCTTGCTGGCATTGGCAGTGGTAGTGTAGAAGTTACAGAGCTGCATAATAGGAATGGCAGTGAAGTATTGAACTGAAGCCAACCCCACCACCACCCTGCAGAGAGTGACAGGCATTGGGGTGTGCCTTTGGGTCGTCAGGCATAACGGCCATGCCATTTCGCCACACCCCACCCTGCAGACACTGACAAGTGTCACGGTGTGCCTTGGGGTCTTTGGCCCTTATGCGCACCCCATTCCATCAGGAAATATGGTGAGATGGGTGCAGTTTAGGAGAATGGTGTGAACTTTGGGGCCGAAGAGTCCAAGGCATACCTCAATGCCTCTTACTGGCTGCAGGGTGTGGAATGGTATGAGCATTACAGGCAAGAATCCCAAATCACACCCCTGATGCCTGTCATTCTCTACAGGGTTGGGCATTATGGTTGGAAACCCTAGTACCTCAGGCATTCGTTGATATTTTCACTCCAAATTTTCAACATGGTTTTTTTGTGACCCCACCTCATGAACAGTGGCAACGTCAGTTTGTTAGCCGAAAGCTGCTTATGCACAGTGACTATGGCATTTAGCACCACAGGTGCAAAAACATTCCAAACAGGATGTAAAAAATGACAGCTGTACTGTTCATGGGGAGGTGTAAAAAATGGCAATGTTGCAAATCTGCAGTAAAAATATTAAAAAAACTGGTGAAGTCACGAACATGCATAGAAACTGTGCAACGCACACCCGTAATTTAATTAGTTTGGGGATTTTTTACAGCAGATTGTCAACACGGGCATTTTGGGACTCAATCATGAACAGTGTTACTGTGATTTTCTTTATCTGTCCGAACAATGATTTCCATAGCGACCACACATCTCTGCGCTGAAAGTGTAAAACACATTTCGGCCATGTTGTGAAAAATGACAGCTGTACTGTTCATAAGGAAGTGTGGAAAATGCCACTGGTGAAAATCTGGACTGAAAATATATACAAAGTCATGAACTTACGAGGTGCGGGAAACTGCACAATGCTCACTTTCATCTTACCGTCATTTTATGGACTTTTGTCACCAAATTTTCAACATAGCCATTTTAAGACCTCTGCTCATGAACAGTGTAACTGTGATTTTCTTAATGTGTCCCATACATTGATTTCACACACTGACTGCACCATTGTGCGCTACATGTGCGAAAACACATTTTGGGCGACATGTGAAAAATGGCAGCTGTACTGTTCATAAGGAAGTGTAATAAAATGGCAATGTGGAAAATCTGGAGTGAAAATATTGAAAATTTGCAAACTTATGAGCGTGTGTAGGAACTGCGCAACGCACGCTCGAAAAACAGTCATTTTTAGGAATTTTTTCACCAAATTTTCAACATAGCCATTTTAAGACCTCTGCTCCTGAACACTATCACTGTGATTTTCTTAATGTGTCCCATACATTGATTTCACACACCGACTGCGCCATTGTGCACTACATGGGCGGAAACACATTTTGGGCAAGATGTGAAAAATTACAGCTGTACTGCTCATAAGGAGGTGTGGTAAAATGGCAATGTTGAAAATCTGGAGTGAAAATATTGAAAATTCGTGAACTTACGAGCGTGCGTAGGAACCGTACAACGCACGCTCATAAAACAGTCATTTTTAGAATTTTTTCACCAAATTTTCAACATAGCCATTTTAAGACCTCTGCTCATGAACAGTGTCACTGTGATTTTCTTAATTTGTCCTGTATATTGATTTCGCACACTGACTGCGCCATTGTGCGCTACATGGGCGGAAACACGTTTTGGGTGAGATGTGAAAAATGACAGCTGTACTACTCATAAGAAGGTATGGTAAAATGGCAATGTTGAAAATCTGGAGTGAAAATATTGAAAATTCGCAACTTACGAGTGTGCGTAGGAACTGCGCAACGCACGCTTGTAAAACAGTCATTTTTTGGAATTTTTCCACCAAATTTTCAAAATAGGCTTCTTGAGTGCCCACCTTATGAACACTGGCAGTGTTGTTTCATTAATCGGTCCCGAAAGGTGATTTCGCACAGTGACTGCGAAATTACCCTTCGGGCCCTAATAACACAATGACAGTGACAGCATTCATGAGAAGGGGTCCCAAAACCCCCATGTTGAAAATTTGGTGCAAAAATTCCAAAAAATGCCTGAGATATGCAGCAAAGTTGAAAAAACCCTATCTATCCCATTATACAGCTTACCGGCATTTCCTCAGTTCACGGTCGGCTTTGAAGAGTGCAGACGTGTTCCCGGTCCACTGAAGATCGTCGCACTGAGGTCCAGAGGTAAGTATGGGGTGAGGGGGGTGTGGGGAGGCAGGGTGTGCACAGTGGGTGGAGTGCGGGTTGTGGGAGGGGCAGGAGAAGCACCAAGGGACAGTTTTTGTTGCAGGTTTTGTCTTTTAAATGACAGCGCGGTACATTTGCCACGCTGGGGTGGGCTCCCAGCGTGGCACAAGGACGGCTGGTTGGGGACGGGAGCTAACGGGGATTGGGCACCTGTCGGCCATAGCATCTGTTGCCATGTTGGGGGGCTTCAGCACAGCACCACTTCGAGAGAAAGGACAGTGGAGCCAATGGACCCCGTCGGCTATACAATGAGTTGCCATGCTGGGGGTGGGCACCCAGCGTGGCATGTGGAAGGCTTTTGGGGGGAGCACAGCCGATGGGGGATTGGGCACCCCTGGCTTTACAGTGAGTGCGTGGAGGGGCAGCACACAGTATGTGTGCGTGTGTGTGTGTGTGTGAGGAGCGCACATGAGCAGGCGATATCTTATCACTGCTCACTGAAGCGTAGCTCCCCCTTTCAACTGTACTCCACTGCATTTTGGAGCTGTCATAGACAGCTCGAGCAGGCATTGGAGAACTGCGGCCGCGCCTGCAAACACACTGCCTGAATTGGAAGAGGGCTGCCACACCTCCGAAAACTCAGATGATGGCATTATGTTTCTTGCACATGCATGCAAGCAAACATAAAATGATAGAAGCTACTGTGGGCCATCAAGACCACCCAGCTAATTCAGTGGCATAATCTGATCCCAATTCTTGAATAGAGGAACAATAGATATGTCACCACTGCCTGCTTTGTGACCATGCAAAGGCTTTAAGCACTACCTCCAACTCCTTTCTGCTCACAAAACCTGCTGGAATTGGACAAGCTACCCAGCCATTATTTGATTCCATCCATACCTGTGTGGCAGGTCCCAATGCATCTCAGTAGGTGAAGCCCTATCTATCCCCCTTCCCACCAAGTTTGGGGTCCTGTTCTGCTCTCAGATTTCCTAAATGATCCTCATAGGGCCTGTTCTTCCTCTAACATTCACTTATATGTGGATGATATTAACCTGTTTGCATTCGGTCCTTTTCTCCCTAAGTTGACAGTACAGCTTCAGCATGACTTCAATAGTGCTCAACACTAGCTCCAGAACAACCAACTGACACTCAGTAACAATAATTTTAGCACCTGGCAGCACCAGGCTGACATCCAGTCACCTCCTATCTTCATGACCTTGGATGACTCCCAACTAGAAGCTGCCTCATCTTTCAAGTACATGGGTGTTTTGCTTGATGGTCATCCTGACTTCTTAGTTGACATTGATGCCCTCCACAGTAAACTTCTTCCAAAGATGAAGGCACTGTACTCCTTTTGCGAGGTTTGCACAGCTGAAACCACTCGGTTTTGCTTCATGGTTCACTCATACAAACTTCATGATCCAAGTCTCATACCATAAGAGACATTCAGCTGAGGTCTTATTAACACTTGAATGATCCAGGCCAAGTTTACCATTTGAGCCACTGTGTTGGTGCCCACTGAAGCTACCATTTGCCCATTTAAATGTCTGCCTGCCTGATGAGCTATGGGGCAAGACCATTTGATTAGAAACCAGATACCCAGGAGGTGAGTGCTCAACCCCGGAAAGAGGGAAGGTCTCAGGTGCTATCAGAGCACATGAAACAGGTCCACTCATGGGAGAAAGGTTTCAAGCAGGTGCCTGCTTGAGAGATGTGCTGGGCTATATCAAAAGTAGAGGATTCCAGAACAAAAAATGTTCCCCAAGTACAGAAAGACAAGGAGGGTTTCCCATTGCCTCAGTCTTCCACTTTGAAAGGTATGTATTCCCTACTGTTTTCACTGATGAGAGGTAGAGCTCAGCACTTCTTATGGGTCAATACACAAGTCATATCGTAGGCTCCTGGTTACACCTCTGAAACTGTAGAGTGTAACCCCGACATGGAGTAGTGAGTCCCAGTTATCCTGATCTAGACAAATGCTTCCAGATTATGCAGACTTACCCGAGAGCATGCTCCACTTTGAAAAGAGGATATCCTAAACAACATTTTGGCCCTGTCCACACTAGAGAGCTTAAAACGGTTTAACTGCCTCCCTCCCCCCAGCTGACCCTCAATGGCTTGTTCCTGAACCCAGCTCACCAGTGCAGCATGAGATGTGGCATCCAGTGCCTCAACACTCAGCACCACCAAGCTGGCCTATTTGTTTATTTTACATTTTTTGTGTAATCTGATACCAAGATGCCCACCCCCAGTGCCGGATGCCCCCCAAATCCATTGGTTTAGTAATTGTTGCCAACATCGGGGGGCCCAATCCCCATGTCAGCATTTACAATCACCCTCAACAGTGTGGGACAATGAGGAACCCACCCCCAGTGTCCCAAAATAGTTTATTTTTCTTTCCTTCTATAAAAGGAAAAACATCCCTCAATGTCTTTTTTTTAAAACCTGAAATAAAGAAAATGGTCCCTCGACATCCCTGTTGCCCCCTTCCCCCAACCCAACCTTCCCACTGATCATACACCACTCCACACACACCCTTACCTTATACTTACTTGCTGGGGTCATATGCTGTCATCCTCTGTGGGCCGAGATGTGTCTGCACTCTTCAAAGCTGAACTGTGAACTGAGGAATAAAAGTAAGTGCTTTATAAAGTAGTTCAATGGCATTTTGAACCTAAGTTCATAATTTTGCCATTTTTAGGAATTTTTACACCAAATTTTCAACATAGCTTTTTGGGAGCCCACCTCATGAACACTGGCATTGTCATTTTGTTAATCGGGCCTGGAAGGTGATTTTGTGGCCACTGCATGAAATCACCTTTCAGGACTAAATAACAAACTTTGACCACCGGTGATCATGAGGTAGGGTCCCAAAAAAGGCCATGCTGAAAATTTGGTAAAACAATACCTAAAAATGGATAAGTTACTCATGTTCATTGAAATTGTTCTACACTGGTGCATAACTTTGGTACTTTTCAGTATCAGTGGCTCATAGGTAGCACACTCACCTCTGAGGCCGGGAGATCAGAGGGCTGTGGGTTCAGTTCCCACATCTGGCACTTTGGTTAATATCCCAGTACTGACACTGTAGTGCAGCATGAGTGGGGTGCTGCACTTCTGAGGTGCTGTCTTTTGGATGAGACGTTAAACCGAGGTCCCATCTGCCTGGATTGGTGGTAGGTCAGGTGGCTGTTAAAGATCCCATGAATAGAGTAGGGGAATTTCCCCGGTGTCTTGGCCAAATGTACCTCATTCACTAAAAACACCACCAACGGCTTAATCTGATTCAAGGTCAGTTGGCATTCATCTGTATCCCCCTCCCCCTGGGTCGTGCCTGAAAATAGGCAGGATATGTCTAGTGCACCTACTCGGTCAACAAAAACTAAAAAAAAAATTATTTTGACTCCAAATTTTCAAGTATAGCCATTTTTATACACCACCTATTGAACAGTACAGCTGTAATTTTTCACATCCTGTCCTAAATGTGTTTTCACACCTGTGGCACAGAATGGCATTTTGACACAGATTTGAAAATTTTCACCTATGGAGTTGATGAGACAGGGTCATAAGAAGACTGTGTTGAAAGTTTGGGGTTAAAATATTAAAAAACAAAGAATTTATTAAGTAACATTGTTTGCAGGGATGTCTGTTGCACCACTACAGAATACACCACCTTACCGTGCCAGTCAGCTGAGTTCAGGTGTAAACTCAGTGAGCTGGTTTAATGGGAAAAGGCTGATGGGGAAGGTGCTGCAGCCTTGATAGGGATGGAGCAGTGTTTTCAAGCAGACAACACACACTGTGGTGGGTAAAGGAACCTCACCCACAAAGTATTGACACTGTTGGAATTAAGCCAGGACCTGGTGGGGAGTAGCCCCTGTAATTAATCAAGGAGACCTGGTAGCTATGAAAAATAAATCTGTGCACTAGGGATGAGGTTTTGACCTCGGTACCTCTTCATTCACTAGGAACTTGCAGGTTAACCCCTCAGACCTAAGAAGAGCAAATTTTGAGAAAGGAATCTATGCAAAGCTATTACTGCGGTGGGAAGCAAGACATTAATTGGTTAATGTCCTAAAAACAGTTAAATGCATCATTAAGCAATAGCAATACAAGATGTTTGTGAATCCTGTAAAGAAAGAATTATGTCTCACTTCTGTAGAGCTGGCACTGATACCAGAGATAACATAGACACACCTTCTGTCTGAGAACAGACTAGGGATTCATTATTTTAAAGGAGGAATGTCACAGGTGCAGTTAATTAAGAGGACATATTTTCAGTAACATCAGACTGGAATATGACATCATGCTCCTTGGCTCTCAAAGAGAAAACAGCACTGTTAGAAGCTTGACATGAAAACTGCCACAGTTTTCCAACCCCGAAGGTACAAAACCTGGACTGTGCTGTTGCATCAGAAGGACACCTTTTTGGAGAAAGACACTATTCCTGTTTGTCCTGTGAAAGGATGCAAATGTTTGCTGATCTAGTAAGTGTACCCTAGCTACCAGCCTGTGTGGGCACCAGAAACTTTATGAGAAAACTCGCAGGCGATCCATGGAATGTCAGTAGCAGCAATGCAAAATAATTCATTTTGATATTAGAACTACTCTCCTAATGTTCTGCTTCTTTACTTTTGATGGGCCTGTGAAGGTTGGTTGCTATTTTTTGGAACTTTTATGTGATACATTTAGTGCTCTTTGGAAGTGAAAGGATAATTAGAGCTATACAAACCAGATACATTGATGATACAGGTACTGTATTGCACATTAATGCTTCTTGGGCCACATTTGTAAAAACTGAATAACTGTGCATGTATTCATACAAAGTTGCTTAAAGGTGGGTACCCTTGCAGAGTTGCAATTTGACATGCACACAATGTTCAAAAAGATTTTTTTTTTTTGCAACCTTTTCCACAGCTTGCATAGATTTATTTTGCATGGCTGTGCAAAAATGCTACTTCTGGTAGCACTAAGAGTTTAAAGCACAGCTGACTTATTTTGGGGCTGACTGCTTTCAGAGCACAAACCACCAGGCTGTTTTGGGGCTGGGGAGGTTTACCTGTGTCTGACTTGGATGTCTGGATTTTTCTCTGTTTGATTAGTAGGGGATTTTCTCTGTCAAATTGTTGTGTAGGGTATCTTGCTGACAGGAAGGCACTCATCGCAGCAGTGAGTCACAGCTCTTAGCTGATTGTTTTGTGAGGGCACAGTTTAGGCCCAACCCTTCCAACCCTCACCCCACCCACCCCTGGAAATAGTTCCTTTATACCTGGGGTTCTGACATCATTTCCTCAAGAGTGCAAGGTGCATATCAATGTCATATCCTCTAGCACACAGCACTGAAAATATAAGCATACACATTGTATAATATATATATTTCTATATAACAAACCAATCACACACACAAAACACACACACAAAAAAAGTACATAATCATGTGGGAGTAGTGAATGTAATGGCTGTGGGCAGCAGTCTTCCGGAGTCTTTCTGAGGCTGAGATGCTGCCCTATTTGCAGACAACTCTCTGCCCTGAGGGAGGAATTTGCCCATCTTCAGGCCACACTGGACAGCAGTAAGGGAACCTTCCCCCAGGCCAGACTGGATGGTAGGAAGGGAACCTCCCCCATCCAGGGAGCACCAAAGCCACCACCACTACCTCAGAGGTTGCAAAGAAAGCAGAGCAGTTGGACCACAGTGGGCTCAGGGAGGGTGAGGATGGTGAAACAGAGGCACACCCAGTCAGTTGTTCCACTCCACAATCCATACACCATTCTGGGAGAGCACAGCTCCTCTATGGATGCACCCACAGAGGAGATTAAGGAGGCTGAGGACACCCGTCACAAGGGAGCCCCACAGGAAGGAGGCAGAGGACACCACAAGGAAAGGAAGCAGCTCCTGGTGGGGGACTCAATTATTAGGGGGATAGAACTGGGGGGAGCAGGGAAAACTGAAGTAAGGTGCCTGCCTGGTGCCATGGCTTGGAGGGACAGGAAGCGCATACTCAGGATCACGAGAACAGCTGCACAGGAGTCTGAGCTGGACATCATTGTCCACCTAGGGACAAATGACTTGGCTCAACATGAGATTAGAGCAGTGCAGAAGGACTTTGTAGAACTGGGGAGGGGCCTAAGACAAGTAGTACACACAGTATCCTTCTCAGAGGTGCTGCCTGTCAATGGCATGAGTGAGGCAAGGGTACTTTGCACCATGCAGTTTAATGAATGGTTGAAAAACTGGTGTGGAGCACAGGGGTTTGGCTTCATTGGGGACTGAGGTTCCATCTGGAGGGACACCAGCCTATACTGGCAGGATGGTCTGCATCTGTCCAGGAAGGGAACAAGTCTTTTGAGCAATTGGTTTAAATGCTTCATTGGCAAGCTTTTAAACTAGTCAGGGGGGAGGCACTGATAAGCAGCTGGAAAATCCCAGCCTCTCCCTACAAAACAGGGTACTAAATGAGAAAAAGACTGAGGTAGAAAGGTCAGTGGGGGATGCTGCAACAGAAGGTAAAGCCATCAAAAAATGGAAAGCAATGAGTACTAATGCCCGTAGTCTGAGTAACAAGCTTCCTGAATAAGTGGCCTTGATGGAGGAGGAACATCTGGATATCATGGCAGTCACAGAAACATGGTTCACACAAAACCATGACTGGGACGTTAACATACCAGGATACACTATCTACAGGAGGGACAGAGAGGGTAAAAGAGGAGGAGGAGTAGCTCTTTACATAAGGGAAGGAATCAAAGCAACAGAATAAAAGGGAAAACAGGGAGGAGAAGAAGCACTGTGTGTAAATTTGGACACCGGCAATAGTACCATAATCCACACAGGGGTTGTATACAGACCCCCTTCTCAGGGGGAGGAAATGGACAAGGAAATGATAGAAAGAATACTTAAAATGGCTGAAAAAGGGGAGATATTGCTGATGGGCGATCTGAATATGCCAGATGTTAACTGGAGTGCAGTTGCAGCAGCCACTTCTAAGAGTGGGGTTATTCTAGATGCCCTACAGGGGGCATGCCTTAGACAACTAGTATTGGAGCCCACTCGAGAGGGAGCAATCTTAGACCTGGTTCTTCAAATGGAGATGAAGAGAGGATCACATATGTAGAAGTGGGTAGCCATCTGGGAACTAGCGACCATTGAACAGTATGGTTCACAATAAACACAGCAATGAGTCAAGCCATACAAAGGCAAAGGTACTGGACTTTAGGAGGGCTGACTTTCATAAATGGGTGAGTGCCTAAGGAATGCACTAGCAAATGGGCAGGAAGGAGGGGTGGAAGAACAATGGGGAATAATAAAACTGCCATCACAGAGGTAACAAGCCTTTGTGTGAAGCAAATAAACAAACTAAATGATGTAAGAAACCACTATGGTTCTCAAAAGAAGTGGCATGAAGGTTCAAGAGAAAAGAAAGCATTCAGGAAGTACAAGGAATCACAGAAGGAGCAGGACAGAGAACTGTATCAGTTAAAGCAAAAGGAAGCTGGGAAGGTAGTCAGAACAGCAAAGGCCCAAACTGATGAAAAGATAGCCAACTCAGTTAAGAAGAGGGATAAAACCTTTTATAGGTACATCAGGGAGTGAAGGAAGACCAAGGGAGGGATAATGAGGCTTAATAAAGGTGGGGAGGGTGGGCAGAGGGTGACTGTGAAAAGGCAGAGATACTAAACAAATATTTTTTCTCAGTATTTACAAAGGAAGAGGGAGGAGGTACTTAAAACAAACAGTAGAAACACTCTGGATACAGAAGTTGATACCAGCCCATTTACAGAAGAAAGAGTTCTGAAAGAACTCTTAAAACTGAAGGTGGACAAAGCAATGGGGCTTGATGGGATTCATCCCAAAATTCTAAAAGAACTAAGGGTAGAATTAGTGACACCACTGACTACCCTGTTTAACAAATCATGGGAGGATGGGGTGGTACCCGAGGACTGGAG
This sequence comes from Neoceratodus forsteri, assembly GCA_016271365.2. Lineage (NCBI taxonomy): Eukaryota > Metazoa > Chordata > Ceratodontiformes > Ceratodontidae > Neoceratodus > Neoceratodus forsteri. Next base: position 841,657,734 of record CM028131.1, read on the forward strand.
GAAGGCAGATGTGATTCCCCTTCACAAAAGTGGGAGCAAGGCAGAAGCAGGAAACTACAGACCTGTTAGTTTAACCTCAGTGGTAGGGAAAATGATGGAATCACTTCTGAAGGAAAGAATTGTCGAGTATCTAGAGGCCAGAGGGGCACAGGACCCAAGGCAGCATGGATTCACAGCAGGAAGGTCATGCCAGACAAATCTGATAGATTTCTTTGACTGGGTGACCAAAGTAGTAGATCAGGGAGGGGCTGTGGACATGGCCTACCTAGACTTTAGCAAGGCATTTGACACAGTCCCACACAAAAGATTAATATACAGATTAGCTAGCCTTGGAATGGGTCCCAAGATGACAGCCTGGGTAAAGAATTGGCTGGAGAAGAGGACACAGAGAGTAATAGTAAATGGACTCCACTCTGAAGAAAGGGGGGTTACTAGTGGGGTACCGCAGGGTTCAGTATTAGGAACGGTCCTCTTCAATGTCTTTATAAGTGACATTGCAGAGGGAGTGGAAGGAAAAGTATGTCTCTTTGCAGATGACACAAAGATCTGCAACAGAGTTGATGCACAAGGTGGGGTGGAAAGGATGAGAAGGGACTTAGCAAGGTTAGAGGAATGGTCAAATGTATGGCAGCTTAGATTCAAAATTAAGAAGTGCAAGGTAATGCACCTGGGAAACAAAAACCCAGGGGAAGAGTACACAATGGGGGGTGAGATACTAACAACAACAAAAATGGAAAGGGACCTGGGGGTAGTCATACCAGATGACCTAAAGGTGGGCAAGCAATGTGAGAGGGCAGCAAGAAGGGCTGGGGGATACTGGGATGCATAGGAGAGGCATCACCAGTAGAAACAGGAAGTTATTATCCCTCTGTACAGACAGCTGGTGAGACCCCATCTGGAGTACTGCATGCAGTTCTGGAGACCCAGTCTTCCCAAAGACATAGACAGGATGGAAGCTGTCCAGAGGAGGGCAACTAAAATGGTGCAGGGTCTGCACCAGAAGACATATGAAGAGAGTCTTAAGGAGCATGATATGTATAGCCTCGAGGAAAGGAGGGAGAGGGGGGACATGATAGAAACTTTCAAGTACCTCAAGGGAATCAACAAAGTCCAAGAGGGTAGCATCTTTCAAAAAAAGAGGTGTGCAAGAACAAGGGGGCACAATTTGAAGATGGGGGGCAGCTCAGAGGTAATTTAAGGAAGTATTTTTCACAGAGAGGGTTGTGGATGCATGGAATGGCCTTCCGGAGGAGGTCGAGGAGTCAAAAGCAGTGGTGGAATTCAAGCATGCATGGGACAGTCATAAGGCAATTCTAGGGGGTTGGGGTAGAAAGAAGTAGGCTGCTGGTTAACTAGGATCTGCAGCTTATCCAGTAGGCAGAGAAATGGGCAGACTGGGTGGGCCAAGCGGTCCTCATCTGCCGTCAAATTCTATGTTTCTATGTTTCTCAAAATAAAACATTATTGCATACTGTACCTGGGCAAAAACAATCAACCCCACCAATACATAAACAAAATGCTGAAAATAAGATTTTCAGATGTGTGAGGTTTTTCTGTGCATCAGTAAATTGCACATGGGGACTTAGCCAATGGGTCATGCCAGGCCCTTCGAAAATCAGACACTCCTTCTCCCCAGCTCTAAGCTGAGGAATGATCTTTTTTCCCAAAATGACAGGGTAATGTACTTGTTTTAGAAAATGGATAGGTAGAATTATTGATGCTGATTGCCTACAAGTGTTGCTGTGTAATACTTGTTGAACATTCCCATTTGCCCCCCAAGCACTCCCCCCCACTTTCCTTTCAGAAACTGGATCTCATTATAGAATGGTTGTACTCATTTACAGAAGCGTCACCATGATTATAGGACGTATGGTGGGGCAGTTTTAAGGAAACAGCAGACAGACAAGATAAGGCAAATCATGTTTATCGCAGATGCTTGTCATTTATGCTGGTGCTTCTTTGATGACAATGAAAAATCCTCCTCCTATCCCCACCAGTTTGACAGAGAACTCCCTGCTCCTAACCAGGCAACTGATAAAATTAAGATTGTGGCTCCAACTGAGGATTTTGTGTGTCTGTCTATGTGTGTATGCCAGTAGAACTCTGAAGAATTTTTAATTCATGTATTCCATGTCACCACTCCATGTGTATGTGTGTGTTGGGGGGGAGGAAGCATTCTACTACTGAAATAATGCAGAGTTTTGTATTCTTCTATTCCATGGTGAACAATCACACAGTGTACTGAATAAAAAGAAAGACAGGTGACTGACAGGTGAAAAACATCAGTGGAGGGACTAATTTGCATTATTTAGCAATATTTTATTAGAATGTTTGTGGGTTTGAAAACTTTTAGTCTTTGTTTTTTAAAAGTTGCCTTTGGGCCTATTTTACTTTGCAATGTGCCTTACAACGTCCCTGACCATGGGGTAAATGTAGTGCAACCAAAACCCTGTTGTGCCTTATTGCTCAAGTATGATGAGAGCTGTGATAGCTGATGGTCACCAGGAGCTCTGTCACCATAGCATAGACTTTTCTTGTGCATTGCATGTATGCTGCTGTAGCAGGCCTGTTTAGTTCTGAACCTTGGCAGAAGAAGCTAAAGAAGCAGCACAGTATGTCAGACAGTCTGTTGAACATAGAAACATAGAAGTTGATGGCACATAAGGACCGCAAGGCTCATCCAGTCTTTTTCTACCTTATGAATGTGCCATAGGTCTTTACTCTGTTAATGGCCTATCTATTCATACTCATCTATATTGTTCCCTTATGCCTATCCCATGCTTGTCTGAAGCCATGCACTGTATTCATATCCACCACTTCCTGAGGTAGGCTGTTCCATGCATCCGCCACCTTTTCTGTGAAAAAGAACTTCCTCACATTACCCCTCTGATCTCATGCTGTGGCCCCTAGTCCTGCTATTTTTCTTGTATTGAAACATGTTAGACTCTTTCACCTTGTTAATGCCTTTAAGATATTTGAATGTTTCGATCATATCACCTCTCTCCCTCCTTTGCTCTAGGGTATTCATATTGAGCCTCGTTAAGCAGTCCTCATATGTTTTATGAGACAGTCCCTGCACCATTTTGGTTGCCCATCTCTGGACTGCCTCCATTTTGTTAATGTCCTTGTGCAAGTGTGGCCTCCAGTACTGCACACAGTACTCCAGATGGAGCCTAACCAGTGCCTAACTCTACTACTGGGACCTTTCATTTAGGGTAAAAACAAACAAAAAATAAGTTAGTGTGTTTGTCTGAGTTGGCTGGAGTGAAGTGTTATCTGTGTCATTAACTAAGTTTAGAAAGACTTGTAAAGTAGGGGGAGTGGCTTAGCCAGAAGGAAGCCAAGTTAAAGCCAGATTTAAACACTGCCCTAGATAGCTTCTGCCAGAGAACAGGCAGAGACACCAGGAGGAAGGAGTTGCTGTTATTATAACTAAACTTCTCTACTGGGACTAACGAACTAGAACTCTACTACTGGGACATTCAATTTAGGGTAAAAACAAACAAAAAAACAGTATGTTTGTCTGAGTTAGTTGGAGTGAAATGTTATCTGCGCAGTTATCTAGGTGTTTGTCTCAGGTAGCTGAAGGGAATTGTTATCTGTGTCATAAACTAAGCGTAGAAAGACTTGTAAAGTAGGGGGAGTGGCTTAGCTAGAAGGAAGCCAGGTTAAAGCCAGATTTAAAAACTGCCCTAGATAGCTTCTGCCAGAGAACAGGCAGAGATACCAGGAGGAAGGAGCTGCTGTTATTATAACTAAACTTCTCTACAGGGTCTATATTGCCCTCCTTCCCTCTCCACCCCACCCTCCACCCTACACCAGTTCTAGTTTTATAGGCACAGGATTTGACTGACAATAGGAACTTCCTGTTTGGGAGCAGGAAGTGAGGGATCACAGAGCCACCAAAGACTCACCATCCTAGAAGGGCAAGAGTAGCTCTCCATCCCCCCAGCTGCTGGAGGTCTGACTCTGAGCAAGGAAGGAGACTACTGAGAAATATAGGAACTCCTTGTCTCAGAACAGGAAGATCAGGAGCTTAAAGGGCACACAGGCAGTAAGTAGGGAGAAAAAAAAAACAGAGGAAAGAGTAAGTATTCCATACAACAGTTAAGGGGCCAGAAATAAGACATGACAGGAGTGGTGCAATGCAGTGGCTATAGAGCAATAGTCTTCTGGGAGATGTTCTGGAGGATGCATTGTTGTCCTATCTGCAGGCACCTCTCTGGGCTGAGGGAGGAGATTGCTCATCTCCAGGCTGAGTTGGCCAGGATTTGTGGGACCTCCTCTGCCACCCAGGGACCACCAGTGCCACTGCCATTGCCTCAGAGGTTGCCAAGGAAGAGGAGCGGTTGGACCACAGTGGGTTCAGAGAGGGTGAGGGTGGTGGAACAGAGGTGCATCCCTCCAGCTGTACCTCTCTACAATTTATATGCCATTCTGGCAAAGTGTGGTTCCTCTATGGAGGCACCCACAGTGGAGACCAAGGAGGATGCTGGGAACCTCCACAAAGGAGACCCACAGCAGGATGGCATAGGACCCCACAGGGAAAGGAAGCAACTCCTGGTGGGGGACTCCATTGTTATGAAGGTAGAACTAGGGGAGAAAGGGGAGAGGGAGGTAAGGTGCCTGCCTGGTGCCATGGTTTGGAGAGAAAGGGAGCGAATCCTCAGGATCACTGAAGAAGCTGCACAGGGGAGGGAGCCGGATGTCACTGTCCACCTAGGAACAAATGACCTGGCTAGGAAAGGTATCAGAGCAGTGCAGGAAGGGTTTGTGGAGTTGGGGAAGGGCCTTAGACAAGTAGCACATATGGTAACCTTCTTGGAGGTGCTGCCTGTCTATGGCATGGGTGAGGCTAGGGTGTTCCACACCATGGAATTCAATCAGTGGTTGAAAAACTGGTGCAGAGCTCAGGGATTTGGCTTTATTGGGGACTAGGGATCCACCTGGAGGGATGCAAGCCTATACTGGTGTGATGATCTGTATCTGTCCAGGAGGGGAACCAGGATCCTAGGTGATAGGTTTAAATGTTTCATTGGCAAGAATTTAAACTAGCCAAGGGGGGCAGGCACTGGAAAGGAGCAGGGAAACCTTAGTCCCCCCCAAAAGATCAGGGTAGTAAGTGAGGTAAACACCAAGACAGAGATGTCGATAGGGAGAAGGACAGGGGTAAATGGAGAAAATGACAAACACAATAAGGACAGGGATGGGGCAGAAAGGGGTAAGGCCATCAAGAAATGGAGGGTAATGAGTACCAATGCCCATAGTCTGGGCAACAAGCTCCCTGAACTGGTGGCCTTGATGGAAGAGGGATGCCTGGATATCGTAGCAGTCACAGAAACATGGTAAACAGAGAACCATGACTGGGATGTTAACATACCAGAGTACACAACCTACAGGAGAGACAGAGAGGGGAGAAGAGTAGGAGGAGTAGCTCTCTATGTAAGGGAAGGGATAAAAGCATCTAAACAAGAGAGTAAACAGGGAGGAGAGGAGGCACTGTGGGTCACCTTAGAGACTGAAAATAGCACCACAATCCATACAGGGGTTGTATACAGACCCCAATGTCAGGGGGAAGGAATGGACAAGGATATGATAGAAGGCATCCTTAGGATGGCAGAGAAAGGGGAGATACTGTTGATGGGAACCTGAATATGCCAGATGTTAACTGGAGCACCATGGCTGCAGCCACACCCAAAAGCAGGGCCATTCTCGATGCCTTTCAGGCGGCATGCCTCAGACAGCTAGTTTTGGAACCCACTCATGATGGAGCAATCTTAGACCTCATACTCTCAAATGGGGACAGTGAGAGGATCTCAGATCTAGAAGTGGGTAGCCATCTGGGAACAAGTGACCACCAAACAGTGTGGTTCATGATAAACTCAGCTATAGAGTCAAGCCATACAAAAGTGAGGGTTCTGGACTTTAGGAGGGCTGACTTTGGCAAGATGGGAGAGTGCCTTAGAAAAGCACTAGCAAATAGGCTAGAAGGAGGGGTGGAGAAACAATGGGGAAACATCAGAATTGCCATCACAGAGGCAACAAGCCTTTGTGTGAAGCAAATAAACAAATCAAAATGAAAGAAAAAGCCACTATAGTTCTCAAAAGAGGTGGTGGTGAAGGTAAGGGAGAAAAAGATAGCATTTAGGAAGTATAAGGAAACACAGAAGGAGCAGGACAGAGAACTGTACCAGTTAAGGCAGAATTAAGCAGGGAGGGTAGTCAGAATAGCAAAGGCCCAAACAGAGGAAAAAATAGCCAACTCGGTTAAGAAGGGGGATAAAACCTTTTATAGGTACATCAGAGAGTGTAGAAAGACAAAGGAAGGGATAGTTAGGCTGAATAGAATGGACGGTGGGTGGGCAGAGAGGGACAGTGAAAAAGCAGGGATACTGGATGAATACTTCTGCTCAGTATTTACAAAGAGGAGGAGGTGCCTAATCCAATTAACAGAAGCACTCTGGATAGGGTGTCGATCCCAGTCCTTTCACAGAAGAAAGGGTTCTAAAAGAACTACTAAACCTGAAGGTGGACAAAGTAATGGGGCCTGATGGAATTCACCCCAGAATTCTAAAAGAATTAAGCAGAGAATTAGTGACACCACTGACTACCTTTTTTAACAACTCATGGGAGGATGGTGTGGCACCTGAGGACTGGAGGAAGGCGGATGTGATCCCCCTTCACAAAAGTGGAAGCAAGACAGAGGCAGGAAACTACAGACCTGTCAGTTTGACCTCTGTGGTAAGGAAAGTGATGGAATCACTTCTGAAGGAAAGAATTGTTGAATACATAGAGGCCAGTGGGGCACAGGACCCAAGGCAGCATGGGTTCACAGTGGGAAGGTCATGTCAGACAAATCTAATTGATTTCTTTGGCTGGGTGACTAAAGTAGTAGACCAGGGAGGGGCTGTGGACATGGCCTAGCTAGACTTTAGCAAGGCATTTGACGCAGTCCCACACAAAAGATTAATAGTCAAATTAACCAGCCTGGGAGTGGGTCCCATTGTGATAGCCTGGGTAAAACATTGGCTGGACAACAGGACACAGAAGGTAATTGTAAATGGAGTCCACTCTGAAGAAAGAGGTGTTACTAGTGGGGTACCGCAATTATAAGTGACATTGCAGAGGGACTGGAAGGAAAAGTATGCCTCTTTGCAGATGACACAAAGATCTACAATAGGGTTGATACACAAGGAGGCGTGGAAAGGATGAGAAGGGACTTGGCAAGGTTGGAGAAATGGTGAGAAGTATGGCAGCTTGGATTCTATGCAAAGAAGTGCAAAATAAGGAACCTGGGAAACAAAAACCCAGGGGAAGATTACACAATGGGGGGGGGGGAGTAGTAACAACAGCAAAAATGGAAAGGGACCTGGGGTTAATCATATCAGATGACCTTAAAGTAAGCAAGCAATGTGAGAAGGCAGTAGGGAGGGCTGGGGGATACTGGGATGTATAGAGAGAAGCATCACCAGTAGAAAACAGGAAGTTGTTATCCCTCTGTACAGACAGTTGGTGAGACCCCATCTGGAGTACTGCGTCCAGTTCTGGAGACCCCATCTCCGCAAGGACATAGACAGCATGGAGGCAGTCCAGAGGAGGGCAACTAAAATGGTGCAGGGTCTGCAAGAGAAGCCATATGAGGACAGACTAAAAGAGCTTAATATGTATACCCTTGAGGAAAGGAGGAGAGGGGAACATGATAGAAACTTTAAGCACCTCAGTGGAATCAACAAAGTCCAAGAGGGTAGCATATTTCAGAAAAGAGTTGTGCAAGAACAGGGGGACACATTTGAAGACAGAGGGGGATGGCTCAGGGCAATGTGAAGAAGTATGTTTTCACAGAGAAAGTGTTGAATGCATGGAACAGCCTTCCTGTGGAGGTTGTGGGGTCTAAAACTGTGGGAGAATTCAAGAACGCTTGGGACAGACATAGGGCAATTTTTGTGGGGGGTAGGAAAAAACAGGCTGTTGGTTATGTAGGATCTGCAGCTTATCCTGTAGGTAGGGAAATAGGCGGACTAGGTGGGCCAAGCAGTCCTTATTTGCCATCAAAGTCTATGTTTCTGTGTAATTCAAGTTTCCACATGCACACACATTCTTATTTCTCACACCTGTACTCATTCTCAATCTTCTCCCAGAATATCTCCTCCACAGAACCACACAAACTGAACTGAAATTACTGTTGTCAGGACCCTATAGGAAATTTTCTTCAATGAATGAAGCCATCCTTGTCATATGGAAATGGTCGACTTTCATCATGTACACCTATATAATCTGGGGACATCACTCTGCCTTCAGTTTTCTGGTTTTTTGTAAGTTTGTTGTAGTTTGGTGAAGTAGTGGATGACTCACACCATCTCCCATGAGCAGTATTCAATAGTGCCTGCCTAAGTGTCTGGGTACTCATTTTTGGTCTGCCACATGTATTCCTCCCTATTATATTTGTCCTCCCCTACGTGCTGCCAGTTCTGTTCTAGTTCCCCTACTGCCTTCCTGTCATAGCTGCTGCTGCTTTCCCATCTCTCCCTCTGTTCTTTGGCTTATTTGTGTGCCAGCTGACTTCCAGCATGTTCCTGGGTTCCCTGCATCTTTCTATTTCCTTGCTCTGCCCCTGGGTTCTGAAGGCTGTCCTCACTTCCTCCATCCATCCTCCATCTGAACAGGTTTTACTGCTGTTTGTCCATCCACTGGCAGTCTTCTGTCTTCTGATTCTCCTAACTTCTTCTGCCCTGTTAGCCAGTTTCTTCTTTCCACAGATGCTGCCAATGGTGCTCTCTTCGACCATCGGCTTGAACCACCACCTGCTTCACTTTCTGAATTGTTGCAACTCCAGTCCTGCAGCATTGCCATGCTCAAATGATCATTCCCTATGTCTTCCTGGGTATGGAAACTGACCTTCCCAGGTCTGGCTCTCTGATCCTACCCTTTCTGTTGCCCCCTGCTTTCTGCATACTACCTAAGGATCTGCCAGGAGCAGCTTTCCTTTCTCCTTCTGCTGGTTTCATTCTCTGGATAGTGGCCCTCACTCTTTGGCCGCTGCCACCTTGGCCTTCTCTGGCAGTGGTCATGCTGCAACATTCTGGACCTTTTGGGCCTCCTACTTGCTGACCTTTGACATGTTTTTCTGCTCCAGTAAGGGGTGTCCACCAGCATGCCCTGTGTCATCGAGCACAAGTCAAGAAGCATAGGAAAACCAGGAGCAGTTTCAAAATTTGCAAATAACATTTTATTTTTCTCAATAACAGCAAAATAAAAAATAAAACTTATTCAGTATAACTATTTACAAAGGCAATGCAAACAGATAAAACTAAGTCCTTCTTCTGAGGGTATCTCTTACTTCCAAGTTTCAGTCTCTCACTCTCTTTGTCTCTTTAGCAAAAGCATTGCTGCTCTTTGTGTAAGTCTTTGTCTGGAAACTCATTAAGAGAGCCTGCTTCTCACAGAATGTTTTTGTAAGTTTACACAATATTATTGTCCGTTTCTTCCATGCAGGTTCAGCAAAACAGTACACAGTGACCTAAAACTGACTTCTTGTTTATAGCTCTGCAAAAGGCTTAAAATTGCATGTCAGGTTATCCCCTTGAGATACAAATAGCTTTTTGCAATCATTTCAACAGCATAACTATATACAGTTTTAAATGAAGGGATCCCACTATGAGAGACATTTCCACATAAAGATTCACATACATTTTTATAACTGCAGATACATGCAAGGGGGAAGAAAAGACAGAAATAGCAAGGGAAGGCAGAGAGATAGCGAGTGGAGGAGAACTGCAAAACCGTCAGGGTGATAATTTCCTGAGTCTCACAAGAAAATTTGGTTGCGCAACCAGACAGACAAGAGACAGAAAAGAAGAGGCTAGAACAGACTCTTGCATTTAAACTCTTTCTGCATAACAAATGGGACAGGGCCTTATTCAACCCTGTCACATACCCACTCTTTCAGGGGGAACCTGTTTAAAAAAAACAGGTTTCCTCAACTTTCCATTAATTCTCATCAAACAGTATTACAGTTCAGTAAATATGCAGTATAGCAAACAGAGAAATTTAAACTCACTCATTTGTGTCTTTTCAGCCTTCGGAATTCTCAATTCCTGATTCATATCTTGACAGAAAATCAGCATTGACATTCTCTTTCCCAGATTTGTGCATCACTTTAAATTTAAACGGCTGTAGTGCCAGATACCACTGTGTGATTCTAGAATTGTTATCCTTCATTTGGTTAAGCCAACAGAGAGGACTGTGATCTGTTACAAGTACAAAGTCAGCTCCTAGTAAGTAAAATTTAAGGGACTCCACGGCCCACTTTGCCACAAGACATTCCTTGTCAATGGTGGAGTACCTTTTCTCTCTGTCATGCAATTTCCTACTTATTTACAGCATAAGATGTTCTTTCTCATCTATATGCTGATACAGACTGATGCAGCAGAGGTAGGCCTAGATGTAGTCCTGTAATAGAAATTGTTTCTCAAAGTTTGGGCTTCTTAAAACTGGGGCTGAATATAATGCAGCCTTAATGGGCCAAAAATCCTCAGCACACTCTAGGGTCCATTTCACATTATCTGGGAATCGTTTCTTTATGAGTTCAGTGAGGGAGTAGCTAACTCGGCAAAGCTGGGACCAAATCTCCAATAATAACCTGCCAGCCCTAAAAATGACATGACATGTTTCTTGGTTGTGGGGACAGGGATGTTAGCTACAATGTCTATCTTGGAAACCTCTGGCTTGACTTCTATATTTCCCAAAACACAGCCCAAATATCTGGTTTCCTGCATACCCAATGCACACTTGGTAGAATTAATTGTCAGACCTGCCTTTTTGATTGATTGGATAACTGCTCATAGGTGTTCCAGATGACTTTTCCAGTCTGGACGTGACTGTACACCACAACATCATCCACATACACAGCACAATAACCAGTGTGAGGGGATAAATTTGCATCCATGTACTGCTGGAATGTAGCAGGTGCACCATGTAAACCAAACGACATGGTGGTGAACTGATAGAATCCTATAGGCGTGCCAAATGCAGTTTTGTCTCTGGATTCTTTAGTTAGGGGGATTTGTCAGTAACCCTTGGTGAGATCGAGGGTACTGATACACTTGGCACTCCCAGTCTGTCCACCAAATCATCTATCCTGGGCATAGGATAACTGTCAAATTCTGGCACTTGATTAAGTTTCCTAAAATCAAGGCAGATTCTCACACCCCCTTCTTTTTTGTTTACAATCACCATTGGTGACAACAAAACGCTTTTTGACTTTTCTATGATACCCAATTCTTTCATTTTTTGTATTTCCTTAACCACGTCTGCTCTTAGCCGCTCTGGCAATCTGTATGCCTTTGTCTAATAGGGGGAGCATTCCTTGTCACTATTACATGCTCAACCCCTTTTACTCAGCCTGGTACTGTGGCAAAAGTACTGTTAAATGTCTTTAGCAAGTTATAAATTTCTGCGGTTTGTTCAGAGGTTAAGGAGACGTTCATCTTTACAGCATTAGCAGTTACAGTTTGTTCCTGTCTATCATAAGCTACATCAATATCTTCTTTATCAGTTTCTGGTAAAACTAGCAAAACTTTTGGTGTTTTGTTGCTCTGCTGAACCTGTGCCAGAACCTCCAGCTTTGATAGCTTGCAATGTATCCAGCCATTGCTGCTCCAGTCACTGCATCTCTTCTTTTCTCTGTTTCTTCATCTCTTGTTGTTGTATAACTGACCATTTGAAAAAGGCAGTCAGGCTTTCAGGTTCTGTCACTGCTTGCTCTTTTTCATGACTGGTGCTAGCTGTACAGACTCAGTTAGGACTTTTGTTTCTGCTTCTAGTTTGGCTGCCATTCTTCTGGTAATAACTCCTGGGCTTGCTGCTGCAGAATCTATACCTTTCTGCTATGCTTCCTTGGTACCAGATCTAGTACCCATGCACAAAGCTCCTGGCTTAGAGTATGCACGGCATAAATCCCACTCCTAACACCATCTGTCATCGAGGCAGAGGTCAGAAAGCATAGGAAAACCAGGAGCAGTTTCAAAATTCACAAATAGCATTTTATTTTTCTCAATAACAGCAAAATAAAATTAATTAGTATAACCATTTACAAAGGCAGTACAAACAGAGAAAACTAAGTCCTTCTTCAGAGGGTATCTCTTAATTCCAAGTTTCAGTCTCTCTAGCAAAAGCATTGCTGCTATTTTTATAAGTCTTTGTCTGGGAACTCATTAAGACAGCCTGCTTCTCACAGAATGATCTTGTAAGTTTACAGAATGTTCTTGCCAGTTTTGTTCCTTACAGGTTCAGCAAAACAGTACATAGTGAACCAGAACTGACTTCTTATCTACAGCTCTGTAAAAGGATTAAAAACTGCATCTCAGGTTAATCCCTTGAGTTCCAAATAGCTTTTTGCAATCATTTCAACAGTATAACTATATACAGTTTTAAACAAAGGGATTCCAGTGTCAGTGACATTTCCACATAAAGATTCACATATATTTTTATAACTTCAGATTTGCAAGGGGGAAGAAAAGACAGAAATAGCAAGGGAAGGCAGAGAGATAGAGAGGTGCAGAGAATTGTGAAACCCTAAGTACAATTTATTCCACCCCCCCCCCGGTAAAATATCCCATGGTCTTGAATTGCTGACCTCATTTCATGAGGTTTTACCCTCTAATAGAGAGTGGATCACTCTTGGTGATTTTAACTGCAGTTGGGACAAAAGTTTGAAAGGTGAAATCAGAGAAATGTTAGCTGATCTGGGTGTTACACAACTAATAGAAGAAACCACTAGGCTCAATTATAAAACAGGTGGAGGGACCATTCTTGATTGGATCATGGTCACTCATGTTGACAGGATTATTAACTGTGAAGTTATGCCTGATATCATGAGTGACCATCATCCCATCAAATGTGAATGGGCCGAAAAAGTGTTTAAAAGTCCTCCCAGATATGTTGAATGTCAAAAGTTGGCTAATTTGACTCCCCAGATAATTGAAGCTTTGTTCAACAAAATTGATTGGTCTCCCTTAGTATCTTGCACCAATATTGATGCAATGTGGGAATTTTTCTGTATAGCTTATAATGCAATCATAAACACAGCCTCTCCTTTAAAGAAAATAAGAATTAGATCCTCCAAACAAGAATGGGTCACTAGGGACCTTATACACTTAATGAGAAAACATGACAAATGCTGGAAGCAATACAAGGTATCCAGAACCCCCACTCTTCTCCAAGAGTATAAGACACTCAGAAATAAGTGTAAATCTGAAATTATGAAAGCTAGGGTTGCTTATTGCCTAAATGAACAAAGGAATTCCAGGGCTCATCCTAAAAAAAAACTGGAACTTCCTAAACTAAATCATGGGAAGAGAAAAAACAGTCTCTGTCCCAACCATTCTTCAAAATGGACAAAGTATATGTGATCATTCTGAGGTACCTAATGTCTTCAACAGTCACTTTGGGAACTTTGGTTCCTACAGAACCCCCATAACCTTGGATGGCATGACTGATCTCAACAGTACCCACAACAATACCAAACCAAAGTTTCATTTTAAATTTCTTACCCCTTTTCCAGTGAAAAAATATTTTTTGGAAAATAACCCAAAACCCCTGCAGGGCCAAGAAGGAGTCAACATTAGGGTTATTAAACTAGGTATAGATTGTTTTGCTTATCCGTTAGCACATATTTTTAATTTTTCTTTACTTTATAATCTTTTCCCAAGTAGATGGAAACAGGCAATCATAAAACCTATCCTGAAGAATGGTAATCCCTCATTCGTTACTAACTACCGTCCAATTTCTCTTTTATCGCCTATATCAAAAATTCTGGAAAGGATTGTGATGGACCAAACCTTAGGTTTCCTTGGGAAATATTCCTTGCTCTTTGGAAATCAACATGGGTTCAAGCCAGGGTTTAACACTGAAACAGCCTTGGAGGGGTTCACGGGCAGTGTACACGGCACACTTGACAGAGGGCACTCGTGTGCCGCACTGTTCCTAGACCTCACCAAGGCTTTGACCTGGTTGAACTTGATCTTCTTCCAGGTGTTCTTCATGGTCTTCACTTTTCTGGGGAAGTAATTATGTGGTATCAAAATTTTTTACGTAACAGATCCTTTAGAACCATTATTGGTTCTTCCTTATCCCACTCCCTTCCATTAGTTTGTGGTGTACCCCAAGGTTCAATCCTGGGGCCACTTATTTGTTCCTTATTTATGAATTCTGCTTCAAATATTTGTACTATGGACCAGAGATGATTCTATACACCAATGACGCTGTTATATTCTGTACTAATCCCAGATCTGATACTGCCCTCTCCCACCTTCAAACTGATTATGATTATCTGCAAGATTGGCTATCATTATATCACCTGGTTTTGAATTCTCAAAAAACAAAGGTAATGGTTTTTACCAGGAATAAGAATATATCTTTTGACTCTCCTTCAATTACTGACAGAAAGGGCAATAAAATCGAATTTGTTTCAGCTTTCAAATATTTGGGAATAACCTTAGACAATCAGTTTTTTTTTTTAACCTCATATTCAGAATCTTAGGAAAATCCTCCATCAAAGATTGGGTATCCTTTATCAAGCTAAATCCCTTTTGACTTTTGAATCAAGAAAGCTCTTGGTTCATAGTTTTTTGTTTTCGGTGCTCGATTATGGAATACTCATATATACCTCCTCATGTCATAATGTTCTGAATCCACTTAGAGTAATATATCATTCAGCCTTAAGATTTTGGCTAGATCTACCTTTTCAAACTCATTGTTCTGATCTGTATAAATAGTCTTATTCCCTATCTTTTGATAACTGAGTTCTTTTCAAAATGGGTACTTTTTTATTTAAAGTAAAATGTAATTTTCTCCCCCATCTACTTCTATAATGTTTCCCAGGGCAACAAATGCATTATTTACTAGGTCCCAGTCTAATTATAAATTTAAAATACCATTTTTTAAGGCTTCTTTTGGGCAAAGATCTTTACTATTTAGAGCTCCTACTATAATTGTCTGTAATTGTTGAGAGTAGTCTCACTCAGTGTTTTAAGAAAAGTTAAAATATTGGCTTTTCTCAAAAACATAATGTTTCTGCTTCTGCACTGCACTTTATTGATTATTGTATGCTCCCACATCGTATGTTGTATTTTTTATATTGTGTTTTTAGTTTGAAATTGTCACCAGTGAAAACGGGCAATCTTGCTCATCTGATTTACAAGTATAAAAAATAAAAATGAAATGAAAAATGAAAAATTCCTAGGTCTCACAAGAAAATTTGGTTGTGCAACCAGACAGACAAGAGACAGAAAAGAAGAAGATAGAACAGACCCTTGTGTTTAAGCTCATTCTGCATAACAAATGGGGCAGGGCCTTATTCAACCCTGCCACACCCTGACAACCATACAGCTCATATCCTCAGGGGTTAACTCTCGTACAAGTGTATTCATACAGGGCTATGCCCTTTCATAGTAATACCCTTTCCTCAAGATTGTCATCCCTAATTGAACAAAAATTGAACAAAAGGAAACCATTCTGATTGGGGATTTCAATGCTGCACGGGGTGAGCCAAGGGGAAAAAACTTGAAACTGAATTACAATCCATGGGTATGGTCCAGATCATAAATACTCCAACAAGAAGAAGTAGTTGTACAAGTAAAGGCAACATACTGGAGTTACTATTTAAGACTACTGGTGTTAATGTAGAGAGAAATAAAGTATGAATATCAAACTTAGGTGATCACTGCTACATAGAATGTGGCATAGAACAAACAATGAACAGAAACAGCATGGATCCAGTTAAACATTTAAGAGATTTTAAGAACTTTAACAAAAAGAAATTCCAACAAGAAGTAGGGAAAGTAAAGTGGGAATGCATAGACTTGATCCCAGAAGTAGAGCTGGCTGTTAAGAAGTTTACAAATGCAACATTCGGTGGAAGGATAGAATCTGGAAAAAGGCAAATATGACTTTGCAAGTTGAGGAGTGGAAGTTGTTCAAAGTAATAAGAAACAAAAGTAAAAGTATAATTAAAAAGGCAAAAAACAGATACTATCAAACTAAAATAAACAAAAAATCCAGCACAATACTGGAACCTGTTAAAACAACTGGAAGGGAATACAAAGAAAGACACAGAAATAAGACTAGGAGATGGGAAAGGAGGGGAAATGACATTATTACAAACAGTCAACAGTTTAAATAACTATTTTTGTCATCTTTCTGATATGAAAATAGAAAACAACTCATATAAAGAGATTGCTAGTAAAGGGAAAATAATTCATGAACCAAAATATGAAGATAAGTTATTAAATTGTATTTCCAAAAATTGAAACAAATTGAGGTTTATAAACAAATTCAAAAGTTAAATTCACAGAAAGCTATAGGACGAGACCAAATCAAAATAAAATTCCTAAAATATTCTGCAGAACAGATAACCCCATTTCAACTAATATTTTCAACTTTAGTTTATAGCAAGGGATATACCCATAATCCTGGAAAAACTCAAAAATTATCCCAATTTTCAAAGGTGGTGAAAAAGCTAATCAGACCAACTATTGACCAATAGCCATGCTGTCTACTATATCAAAAGTATTTGAAAGAACGTATGTGATCAGAGCTATGAATTTCTAGAAAAGCACACGCTTCTTAGAGTGTCAAGCAGTTTTCAGGGCAGGGAGGTCAATGGACACTGCCCTGGTGGACTTCACAGACATTGTATCAGGTGGTCTGGAGAGGGGGAGTGCATTGGGTCGCTGTTTGTCAACCTCTCAAAAGCTTTTGATCTAGTTGATTATAATATCTTGATAGATAGCTCCTCTATGGTGTGAATGTGGCCCACACCTGGCACTTGGTTTAATATCCCAGTACTGACACTGTAGTGCAGCATGAGAGGGGTGCTGCACTTCTGAGGTGCTGTTTTTTGGATGAGAAGTTAAACTGAGGTCCCATCTTCCTGGATTGGTGGTAGTTTGGGTGGACGTTAAAGATCCCATGGCACTTATCTAAAAGAGTAGGGGACTTTTATTAAGCAAAAGAAACATAACATCAAGTTTATACATAAAAGAACAATTGAAAAAAGCCAACAACATAGGAGAAAAACATTGCAATCATAAAACAAGATACAAAAATAACAAAAAGAAATAGCAATTTTCAAACAGTAGTACAGTAACAATTACTGCAAAAAATGGATATTCTTCCAAAAGGAAGTAAAACAATTAGCTGAAAGTTGGTTATGCTCTAATTCCATAAGAGTCAATAAAGCATTTTCTATTTGTTTTATTATATTAGGAGGAGAAGTCTGAACTTGTTGTAGTACATATTGACAACGAGATTGCCACAAATAGTATTTACAAACAGAAAAAAGTACTCTGAGGGTACTGGGATGAAACTGCATCCAAGGAGTGGAGAAATCTCCTAATATCAGAATTTGATAAGTAATCCTGCTAAGAAATGGCCATTTCCATTTATTGGCCAATGTTTTCCAGACTAAAATAGCATCAGGGCAGTCAAAGAAAAAATGAGACATGGTTTCCTCAATGTGAGTACAAGAAGGTTTTGGACAGTACCGGTCTTGGGAGGATTTATGTTTCAAATTCCTCTGAACAGGTAACCGCCCATGACAACACAGCCAAGTAACATCCCACATATGTAAAGGGATTCATGTATCTCTGAGCAGGGACAGAGCACAGTCTAGCCGAGAAGGGGGGCACAATGGGAATTGTAATACTGGTCTGTAGATATTAACAAAAGTATTACATAATTGTTTTCTAGACAGCGTTAGAATGGATGTTTTTGAAAGTTTCCAACTGCGTAATTTTCTAAAACTATCTACAGCATAAGTTGGAAAACAAGGGACGCGGGTAATTATAGGAGGAAGTATGGCCCAGTTATCCATTACATTGCGCATGGCATAACTTATCCAGGTATCACAAGCATGACATATGAATTGAACTCTAAAAAAAAGCTAAAAAAGGAAAGAAAAAAAGCAATAGGGTGAACCATGGCAAGTCTTCCCTGGCGAATAGGTAAATATGTGATGTCACATTTAACAGGATTGAGACGACTACCCCATACCATTTGAAAGAACACACTAAAGAGCCTGGTTTCTAGATTTCGGGGGGGGAGCATATATATAACAAAGAAACAGAAAAATGGGAAGGATAAATTTCTTAACAACTAAGACCCTCTTTTTTTCCCCAATTTCCATGACTTCCAAATATGAACCTTAGACTCTCCAATACTCAGGCATTTTTCCCAGTTATAGATGGCCATATCCGGGACATTAAACCAGATCCCTAAAATATGTTGGGAAGACAGACATGTCTTAATACCACCTACAGCTGGCACTATTGCAGAGTCAGGATCTAAGGGGATAGAGACATAGAGACACTCTTCTGAAGGTTAAGAGTGCCCCCAGAGAGTACCAAAAAAGTTTGAAAGATATCCACATCACGGTCTCCCGAAGCTTTATCCTGAACAAATAACACAACATCATCTGCATATGCAGAAATCTTAACTTGGGGTAATGTTGGGTGAGGTGCAAGACCTATAATAGAAGAATCCCATCTAATTTGGCGAATTACAGGGTCCAATGCAAAGGTATATAACAACAGGCTTATTGGACAGCCTTGACGAATACCAACCATCTGGAGAAGTGTATTTCCCAAAATACCATTAACTATGGGTGCAAAGTAGGCCATGGAAAATAGATGGGTAAGCCACTGAAGAAAAGTAGCTGGAATACCATAGTATGTCATAACCTGTAATAAGTATGTGTGTTGTACTGAATCAAAAGCCTTTGCTTGGTCTAGGGAAAGTACAAATCCTGAAACAGCATTACGGCTTTTGGCCTCAAAAATCTCTCAGAGGAGAAATAGATTGGTTTGTATGGAGCGTCCTGGAACAGCACATGATTGGGCAGGGTCAATAAGGTCAGGAGCAAGGGTAATAACCGTGTACTCAGAATTCTGGCCAGAAGTTTATAGTCCATATTGAGGAGATGCAGAGGTCTCCAATTTTGTAAAGAGCAGGTATCTCCCTTCTTGTATATAAATTTAAGAAAGGACATACCAAAATCAGGGATGACCTCTGTAGATAGTAGGATATAATTGAAAACTTGAGATAGGACTTCCAGGAGATCCTCCTTAAAAGTTTTATAAAACTCGTATGTTAAGCCATCAGGGCCCGGGGTGACCTGTAATGAGAGGTGAGAGATGGCATATGCCACTTCCTCCTGTGTAATTAGTGCAATGAGTTCTGAAATATGGTGTACAGGAAACTGTGGGAATGGGGCCGAAAAGACTGATGACAAGTCCGGCAATGTAGGTGATAGTATACAAAACTGATGGTGTAAATGATAACTTACAATAGACATCATGCTAGGAATGTCATAAACAGTGGTACCTTGCTGATTTAATAAACCATGCATAACTGTTTTCCGAATCCTATCTTTATGTGCAGAAAAGGGATTCGCAGAGGGGGAAGTCGAAGTTCCCACTCTCATGAAAAAGTCTAGTGTACGAGCACTGTTATACTGATATGCGAACATATGACGTTTTACCATGGTAATTTGGGAAGAATAGTCAATAGCGGAAGTAGCCAACAGAGAGAGTAGTTTGTACAATTTATTCCTATAAGTCAAATAAGTTATGTATTTATCACGGACTACCCTTTTTCCCATAATCTGAAAAAAATGACGTATTTCTAATTTAGTATCTGTCCACCATGTTAAGATAGAATCATAACAACAGAGAACCGAGATCCGGGCATGAAAGAGGAGACGAACTCGGGCTTGCATAGCAAGAGAAAAAAATAGAGAGTTATTCAATTTCCACTGAGCTGAAGAAGAAAAGAGTGAAAACAGGGAGGTAGCTAAGATAAACATGCAAGTTAGTAAAAGATGATCCGAAATTTCTGTAGGGTGGAGTGTAGCCGTGCGGGCCACACAGTAGGGAGAGGAAAATAAATAGTCAATTCGGGTGTGAAAGAGGGATCTATAATATGTATGGCCAGCAGTAGTATGTAAGGAGCGGTATGCATCAATGAGACCAGTATCTTTCACAAGGTCAGATAAAGCAATGGAGTCACAATAAATTTTCGTCCCCTCTGCCGTCCTACAGGCAACATCTATCGAACAGTTGAAATCCCCTTCCCAAATAACATGTTTTGTTGTGCACAAGTAAGGTTTTACTAGGTCCATTAAATAAATACGTGTAGCCTTAGTTTGTGGGCCATAGATATTAATAAGACGAAAATGATGAAATTGAAAGGTACAGTCCAGGATCAATGCCCGACCAGGACAAACATCAATAATGCGTGTAACGGAAAACGCCATGGAAAAAAATAAAACAGCAACCCCATCCGCAACATCCTCCCCAAAAGTCCAATATAAGGGGCCTTTAATCCATCCCCGTTTAAGGTGCTGAACCTCAAACAGGGTGGATATACGGGTTTCCTGTAAAAAAAGAATATCAATGGGAAGGGAAGCAGCAAGATGAAAAAAAAACAGCCTCTTCTTGTAGCTTTTTATGCTACAAACATTTAAAGAGGCTATTTTGATGGAAGCCAGAATAAAACAGTCATTCACCCGCTCCCATCAGTAAAGGCCATATTCTTCTTTTTCTTACTTCCCTTTTGTGGTTTATTGTTTGTTTTACGGGAAACATCGGGAGGTTTAGTAGTAGTTAGATCCATGTCTGAGGGTAATATAGAAGTATCAGAATCACCATCAGACTCCTCTCTGCCTCCCTTGAGACAATCAAAATGAATGGAGAGGGGAATGTCAGATGTTTTCACAGTTTTCCTAGTAGTAGCCCTGGTGACCCTTCTACTGGGTTGAAAACCCTCCAGATCCATAGTGGATATCCCAAGAGGTGCAGTAGAAGGTACAGTATCAATAGGGCGAGCCAATAGAACAAGTGGTTCGACTATCTCCAGAGGAAGGGGTGGAGGGGTGCAACATCCATGGAGTTGGACACAGTAACCTGAGTAAGAGGCCTGTCTTGTACTTTATCCTGCACTTTTTGTACTAGTACAGCAGGCTCCCACCCCTCCTGATGGTTTTTACTTGCCCAGGGACATTGGTGGTATGCATGCCCTTTATCATCGCACAAATTACACTGGAATACATTCTCGCAGGAAACACTAAGGTGTCCATACCCCCCACATAGGCTACATTTTAATAAATCACACGTACTGCTTAAGTGTGTATGAGCACCACATTTGTAACAAGCCCTGGGTTGTCCTCCGTAAAAACAGACACCTCTATCCTTACCTAAGAAAAAACTATTAGGTAAGTGAATTATTTCAGGGTTAACTAGAAATAGTTTCACCCGGAATTTCCACCCTCCCGTCCAGAGGCCTTCCTCATCTAAAATGGCTTCAGGGGGGGATAAGACCATACAACAATTCTGCAACCAATGATTTATGTCACTAACACTCACACCCTCATTTCTAAACAGAATAGTCACAGTACAAACAGAAGGTTTAGTGAGAGGAGCCACATAAAAAGGAGTCCAAGGGGAGGTAGTTTTTAAAGAATCATATTTATGCCAGAATCTATCTAGACCACTAGCAGTTTTAAAACTGACATCAAAAGTTTCCTCCCCAGAGACATGAATTAAGGCATAGATGTCAGAAGCCTGGACATGCATAGTGCCTTTTAATAAGGTTTGAGCCACATAATATCTGTCAGGGAATTCTGGAAGGCCACCTCTATAATGCAGATGAACTGCACTGTGTCTGGAAGCTTGTTCCGGTTTATTTTTAAATAAATCAGAAAGGACAGGACCTCTGCCAGAAGCAGGAGGGGGTTCCACTGGGGAAGATTGTAAGGTAGGGGCCATGGTTGAGGGGCCTTCCCTGGGATCATCTAGGAGGGATGGTGGAGTAGCTGCTACAGAAACAGACCCTGGAAGGGGCAGGAGTACCTTATCAGCCAAAGTAGCAGGAGTAGCAACAGAGGGAATAGACTGAATATCATTGGAAGCCCCTGAGTCCTGATTTAAGGTGATGATGGGTGGGTCAATAGGGAGAGGTTCTACTGCAGAGCTAATAGAAGGATTGGGCAAAATATTATCCTGCAAATCCATAATATCCCCCCAAGCTGCCCCAGAAACAGTAGAATGCAGAGGGATATCATGGTCAACAACAGAAATGTCTGTATCAGTAGAAATACCCCGTGTCATAGGTACCTCGTTGGAGCTCTTTACAGTTGCAGGCCTGGAGGGTGAAAATAGAACTCCGTGGCATTCAGCGTCCCAAGAAGGGTCCGGGGTCCAGGAACCAGATACTGTTCGTGTCCATCCTGCACTTTGCAAGGCTCTCACAGTTGTCCAGAATTTGTCCGTAACGTCTGATTCTGGTGGCAAACCAAAGCGAGAGCATAGAAGATCCGTTGTAGAGGACATAGGTTGTGGGGTTAGCTGTGGGTTTATCCAGGAAAGGGAAGGCACAGGCAGGTCTCCCGTAGGTGACTCCAAAGCTGCAGCAACTCCTGAAGTGGAAACACAAGGGGGAGCACCCTGTGGGGCACACAGCGTTGGCACAACCATTCGTTCCGTGTTGGAAACTGGAGTAGAAAGCAGCGGTTCATGCAAAGGCTCCAAAATGACTTGTCCTGAAGGTAATTGCTCTTTCGTGGTATTGACTGGGTCCAATCCTAAGCATAAATCCTGAGTAGTCACTGCCATAGCAGGCGATCCATCCTGAGAACATAGTGAAGTCGGAGCTGCCGCAGACAGCATCGCAGCCTCCAGAGAAGGTGCAGCACCATCATGGTGCTGACACCGAACTGAAACCCCCATGTCTGTGCACCGGAAGTCTCCCTACCGAAAAGAGTAGGGGAATTTCCCCGGTGTCCTGGCCAAATTTCCCTCATTCACTAAAAATACCACCAACAGCTTAATCTGGTTTACGGTCAGTTGGCATTCATCTGTATGCTCCTCCCCTGGGTCGTGCTTGAAAATAGACAGGATTTGTCTAGTGCACTTACCCGGTCAACAAAAACTAAATAAATAAATGTCAGACTCTGTAAAAATATGGATGCTTTCCTATTTTACAGAATGAACACAACAGGTATATGCCAGTGGGTTGTATTCAGAAAAGGAACAAACATACAAAAGGGTCCCACAGGGCTCAATCCTGGGCCCCCTACTGTTCCTAATATCTGTAAACCCCCTGCCACAGATGATCCAAAAATGTGAACTATACCTTTATAACAGACGATATGGCATTAATAGGCAGGGTACGAAACAAAAAAGAACTGCAAAATATGTTACAGTGTGACTTTGATATCCTACGGAAATAGTTAAAAAAGTCTAAAATGGTACTGAGCAAGAAACAAACTTAAGTTTTAGAATATAAATCAAAAAGGACAATAAAAGATCAAGAACACTCTTTGGAAATTCACACTCTGGAAAATGATAGATTGAAAGTAGTAAAAACCTTAAAATATCTGGGAGTACAAATAGTAGGTTAACTTTTGAAGCACATGTAGCAAATATTGTAAACAAGGTTAACATTAGGTTGAGAGTCTTCCGGAGGAGAGTCCCTACCCTATCAAGGGATTCAAGAAATGAAATAGCTCAACAGCTCAGCAGTTAATACTGCCAACTCTAGAATATGGAAGTCTGATATATCAGCATGCCACTCAGACACTGCTGGACAAAACAGATTAGACTCATTACAGGATGGCCAGGTATGTATTGAAGTGGCACTTCAATACACATCATTGAGAAATGTTACAACAATTTAATTGGGACTCTCTTGAAATCAGGAAGAAATGAAAATTGGGGCTAGGGCCTATATGGAATTTGAAGGAGATAATATAACATGATCCAAATTTGCAAATAAGAAGAACTACGAACGTAATTTAAGAGATCTTAGAAACAGGTGTTTAGTAGTTCCATTTGTTCATAACTCTTACAATAAAATGCAGAAGAATTACTTGTCAAAATTGTAGAATGAATTGGATCCCGGGATTAGGCTTGCAAACAACGTGGCATTTTTTAAAAGGCATAGACACCGAATGGAAGCGCATATGTGCTTATTTTACTTAATCTGCTTCCCTAGGGTGAGGGGGTGGTATGTGTGGATTTCTTTTCCTTTTTTTGTATTACCTTATACGTCATGGGTATGTTATACTATATAAAAAGAGATTTCTTTTTTTCCCTGACATTGTAAAATGATGTATTATTGTATGTATTTTTTGTTTTAGCTATGTAAGGAACCTTCGTCTGTCTGTATATATTGTGTGTAATATTCATTGTATATACCATACTCTTTGTCTGTAACCATTTTTTTAATTGTATTTTTATTTGTTTTAAAATATATGAAAGACACATGGGATACAGTACATCATAGAGATCACATAATACAATCAAGCACAGCTCAAGCAACATACAATGCATTGTGGTCATGAGCACAAGACCATAAATGATATACAGCCATAGATAAATCCATCCTTATACAGATCCTTGTGTACTAGTACTAAAATGATAAGTTTTCCCCATAAATCTCTCCCTCGCCTTTCTCAGCATCAGGTCAAATCTCTTGTCACTCATTATGGGACAAAATGAGGATCTTGTATAGACATGTAGAAGACACATTTCCTCCATTGGAGTTCAAATTTATCTTTTCTATTTAAATGGCTGGCTGCCAGTCTTTCCAGATAGTATATTTCTTTAATGGTCGTAAACCAGTCATTTCTGGTCAGAGGCAAGGTCTGGCCCCATGATCTGGTAATTGCTTTCTTAGCTATCAATATATAAATAATCAAGAGAGAGCCCCTCGGAATACAGAGGTCTACAGGAGGTATTGAAAGCAAGACTATTTCAGGAGTAAGGACAGCCTCCTCTCCCATCAACTCCCCCAGGGTTTCCACTATCTCTCCCCAAACTGGCTAGAGCACCGGACATGACCAGAAAATATGTACATGTCCAGCCATCTTTTCCCCACAAGATCTCCAGTAACTTCCCACTGGTTCAGTTGCAAATTTTGCCAGTTTAGATGGTGTATTGAAAAATCTAAGCCTGACTTTCCAGGCAAATTCCCACCAGTATGGTGCTAAAGATATTCCACGAGATGACCTAATATGTTTAAACCAAAGATCTTCTGAGACCGGTACCAATAATTCCTGGTTCCAGGCAGCCAGGACCCCCAAAGTTGAGTCCTTAGTAACCTCCTGTAATCCCTTATACAGTGCTCCAACCAGGTGGGGCAAGGTTATTCCCTTTATGGAAGATATAATCAGTACCAATAGTTGTGGAGATGGGGATGGGAGGCGGTTCCATTGAGGAGTCTTATTCACCAGATGAGCTTGTATCTGTTGATAAGCTACATTAGTTTCTGGCGGTAGCCCATAGGTGTCTCTTAATGTGGAAAAGGGTAGCGCACCCTGGTTCTCTAGTATCTGAAACATGAAAGTTAGGCATCTATTGTGCCAGCCATTTAGAGTCTCAATTAGGGGGACCTGAACATTTTTCACCTCTGATCTAAATTGTCATAGAAAATAAAAAAAGTGACAAGTTCCCAGACTGTTAAGCTGCTCTGCATTCCCCTGTGATAACCATTCCGCCCTGGGAGGGGCTCCCCGGATCAAACAGAACATTTTTAATATCTTGAATATGATTTAGTGTAATCTCTAGCTTTTTCCAAGGTATTCCATAATTTGAATCAATCCACCCCAGTATCCTGGCCAGGGTAGCAGCTTGTGCATATTTACCCAGATCAGGTAATTCCAACCCTCCTTTGTCTCTTGGGAGCTGTAGGATGGACCATTGAATGCAAGGTTTCGTGCCAGCCCAGACAAATTGAGCCAAGGCCCTATTCCAGGATATAAATATAGAAGGAGTGGGGGCAAGATAGGAATGGTTTGAAACAAATACAGTAGTTTGGGCAATATATTCATTTGATTTAGGTCAATCCTTGAATAGAAGGAGAGACGTAGTTGAGACCAAGTATGAAGATCATTCTCTATTGTGTGAGTGACAGGTTCATAATTTATCAGGACAGTATGATCAATATTTTGAGATAACTGTATACCCAGATATTTCACCTTTGTCCCTCGCCACTCAAAATGTAAATAAGCTCATAGGGGTGGAGAAGGGGGAAAAGCAGAAAGTCAAAATCTCTGTTTTTGCAGAATTTGTTTTATATCCTGAAATTAGTAAAAATTGAGCAATAATATTCCAGCGGGCTTGAAGAGAGTGTTCTAGGTCTGATAGAGACAGTAGGACATCATCTGCATGTAGGGCTAGTGTGAAGGTATCCTCTCCCACTTTCACTCCTTTTACATCATCTGATTGCTGGACCACCAGGGCTAAAGGCTCAATATAAACTGC
Source organism: Neoceratodus forsteri (assembly GCA_016271365.2). NCBI lineage: Eukaryota > Metazoa > Chordata > Ceratodontiformes > Ceratodontidae > Neoceratodus > Neoceratodus forsteri. The sequence goes on from CM028131.1 coordinate 841,684,052, forward strand.
AAATAGTAGTGGGGAGAGAGGACATCCCTGATGGGTGCTCCGCTCTAAGGGAATCGGGGTGGAAATTGCTCCATTTATTTTTAAAAAGGCTTTGGGGGAAGAATATACTGTATATGACTAAGCCATGTAACAAATTGCTTTGGGAATCCAAAAATCTCCAAGACCCTCCAGAGAAATTCCCAACAGACCCTATCAAAAGCCTTAAAGGCATCTAAAGTCACTAATACTGAAGGAAGAGAACTACTGGTCATATAGTCCATCAGGTGGAATGTTCTGAGGGTATCATTTGCAGTTTGCCTCTGTCATAAGAAGCCTGCCTAGTGCATATGGATTACTTCTGATAATATATGGTCAAGACGCTGGGCCCATATGGACATGTGTATCTTGAAATCACAATTGAGTACAGATATGGGTCTGTAGGATTCTGGGGATTGGGGATCTTTTCCCGGTTTTGGTATGACTGAGAGAACAGCATAGTCTGGAGGTGGTTCACCATTCTGAACATCTTGGAAAACCTGTAGCAGCAGGGGGCTTAATAAGGGAGAAAAAGTCTTGTACCACTCGGCAGGGTAGCCATCAGGTCCTGGAGATTAAATGGTTTGGGTTTTTTTAATAGCCAGTTGGATTTCCAGTCTAGTAATCAGACTCAGTAACAAGGCTTGTTGTGTCGCAGAGAGCTTGGGAATACGTAATTTACTCAGAAAGGTTCTAATCTCTGGAGGGGTTGCTTTTCAGAATATAATTCTGTATAAAATTTTTGAAAAGCTTGTTCTATCTCAGGGCTTCGATGAAGAAGGATACCAGATCTAGGATCCTTAATTGCAGTGATTGTAGTTTTCTGCTTGAACATTCTGGTTCATCTGGCTCCCCTTGGTCCTCCCTCATAAAAAGTGCTTTTAGTATTTAAAAGTGCAGCCTGTACCCTCAGGTCCAGAATTTTTTGGAGCTCAGCCTGCACTTCCTGCAGTTCAGTAGTCTGAATTATGTACCATTCTTCTCTAGCTTTTGAAGCTCTGCTGACCTGTCTTGCAACTGTTTGTATCTGGCTTCTCTGATTCTCCTCTGTTGGGTTGTATATGAAATTATCTCACCCCTAAGGACAGCCTTAATCGTGTCCCACAACACTGCTGGGAAAATCTCTGGGGATTGATTTTCTCGATTATCTGGGGGAGTCAGTCATCCATCATTGTTTTAAACTCTGGGTCTTTCAAGATAGAGGTGTTCAGCCTCCAAAGGGTGGTCTTCCTAGGTGCTGCAATGTCTAATTTTAATATAATTGGGGTGTGATCAGATAGGAGACGGGCTCCTAACCTAATATCTCTAATTTTTTTCAACATGTTCTGTAGTGAGAAAAAAATAGTCTAGGCAAGAGGAGGTATGATGTCTGGGGGAAAAATAAGTTAAACCTCCTTTTGTAGGGAAAAATTGCTGCCATACATCTGTCAGACCCAGTATAAGCAGTTGGGCTTTGAGATATTTCTGAGAAAGACTAGTTCTATACTTATGGGGATGAGAGGCATCCAGATGTGGTATGGTGATATTAAAATCACCCCATTATAATTATATCCTGCTGTATATCTAAAAGCTGGTTGAAGAACCTTTTCATATGGACCGGGGTAGGGGGCCCCTGGGTGAAAATATACACTTACCAGCATAAGAGCTGAGTCATAGAGACATCCTTGAGCAATAGTGAAATAGCCATTAGAATCAATCCTCTCAGCTTCCTTCAGAAAGGGCGTTCCAGCAGGGATCAGTCTGGCAGTTCCCCTACGCTTGCCAGTCTTAATGGAAGAAGCTATTACAGACCAGCAGAAAGTTTATGGTGTTCTGAATGAGACAAGTGTATCTCTTGTAAAAACACGAGATCCACTCTCTGCTGGTGTAGGTACTGCTGCAATCTAGAGCGCTTGACAGGGTTATTAATACCATTAATGTTCAATGATAAAAGCTCTATTGAAGGATCCATCATAACAGATTAACAGAAAGAAAAGGCTCCCTCTAGTGGACAGGACACCTTCTGACATCCCCTGCCCCGACTACACAAGATAGCCATCTCCTGTACTGGTTTGTAAGTGAAAGGCCTCTAACTGAAATCTGGGCTTTAATAGGTGTCTTCTGCGGTAAGGTCAGATTGCTCTGCCTAGCCAAAGCTGTATTTCTAACAGTCTCCTGTATATCATATTTATTACTCATCCATTTGCACTGAGTGGCATGACCATGCATTGTCCAGATATTGCATATATCTTGTAATCTAAATCTTACACAAAACTGTAAGTCAGTGAACAGCCTGACTTTCAGTACAACAAAACTATTTACACTATAAATTACATCAATTGGAAGAACCTTGTCATTACCTTAATCAGTGACTTCCATAAGTGGAGAGGTATATACTGTAAGTTCCTCCCTGAACCCTCATAAAGAACCTCATGTATTTGTTGAGCTCTTCCTGAAGATGGAGGTAGTCCCAGATCATAACTGGCTGGGGCCTCCAGGATACCCACTAAGTGTATCCAAAAAAGTAGGAACAAACCAAAAGAAGAAAAACAATATTTAGGGAAGGATAGCACTCCTCAGAGTATGCTCCACATTCTGTCTCATTTCTCATCCCCCCCCAAATACCATTACTTCATAATTGCCATGTGGGCTAAAAAAGAAAAAGCCATGTTAGAGTGCGGAACAGATGGCAGGGGGGGTCCTAAAGAAATAGTCTTGCTCAGTTGCCAGAATAGACCCAGACCACAAAACCTAAAATGCAAAAAGAATCTTCAGTGAGTCTCTGGAATTATCAGTTCCCTTAAAGAGCAATGACAAATAAAATATCTATTGTTCCCCTCTAAAGTCTGGCATAGCTTTTCAACTCCTAAATAATAATGCAGTAGGTTTGATAGGCCTTATTTAATGGCTAAGTGGGAGGGGGGGGGGAGGTGGCCCTGGTCTCCTCCCCATACTGCCTACAAGTGGCTTAATGCAGGCCCAAAAATTAGAGGGGCCGCTGATAGCCTAGAGTTGTGCCACTGAGGAAGGGATCCGGGGGGAAAAGAGGAAAATTCTCTATTGAGAGTACCCCCACCCCCCTAAGCACCCACCAAGTTTATGACATGAAATGTCCATAAGATTACAAATGTCTCTTCCCTTCAGGTCACTGCAGTAAGGTCATTTCTGCGGTACACAGACAGGGCTTTCTGCAGTTCTCCAATGTTGTTCTATTGCCGCTTCTGTTTGTTGTGGTTAGATTGCCAACATGAAGGCCTCGTGGAGGGATCCCACTGCTCCTGCAGTTTGTCTGGAAATTTCAGTCTCAGTTTAGAAAGTTCCACTTTGGCTTCCAATGCTGTGGTAAACTCCCTCTTTCCCCTCAGGCAAATGTACCATGAGTTGGGCAGGGTACAGCGTAGAGAATTTATGGCCAGCTGCTTTTAAGAGAGGCAGTAATGGAAGGTATGCTTTTCTGAGACACATTGTTTTGGGGGCGTAATCGTGATCGATGTAAAAATGTGTCTGTCCATAGAATATTTTTTTCTCACGCTATGCTGTAAGGACAACATTTTCTTTGGTGGCATAGTTATTGAATCTTGCAATGATAGACCTCGAGGCACATTTGGATAAGCTGATTTAGGTGCTAACACTCTACGGACCCTTTTAAGCTGTAGGTCGAAGTCCTTAGGTAGCTCCAATGCAGTATGCAGCAATGCATCTGCAAATTCCTTAATATTGCCTCCTGATCCTTCTAAAATGCTGTAAATCCATATATTTTTTCTCCTCTCACGGTTCTCTGAGTCCTCCTGCCGTGCTTCCATTTGCTTGCACTGTTCTCTCAACATTTGTACCTCCATCTCTAGGTCATTTACCAATTTCCTGTAGCTGTACCCTGCCTTTCTAAGTCATCGACTCGCTGTTCAAGTTGCATCACATCCTTATGTAGTTTACCATATAAGTCCTTAATTTTGGCCCGAAAGGAGATCAGTTCTTGATATATGGTATCTAGTTTAATTTTTTTAGCCTTTTCCTTGATGTCCTTTGATAAGGATTTTGTTAAAGCTCGACGTGGTGTTTCAGCCATTAGGCCTTTGCCGACACTGTAGTCTGAGGTCTTCGAGTCGCAACCATCCCCCATCTCAGTCATCAGTTTTGCCCTCTGCAAAATGCTGCCTTTTTGTACAGTAAGTACCTCCTTGCTACCTTTTAATAAGACGATTTCAGCAAAAAATTATTTTTATCAAACCAGATGAGAGCGAGTGTGCCATGCAGCCATCACCAGAGGAGGCGGAACTGGAAGTCCGTCTGTAGCCATTTTTGAAAGCAGGACAACTTTGTAAACAGCGCTTCTTAGTCCTATAAGTTTCATCCTGTGGAAAAATAACAGTATCTACCTATCTATCTATCTATCTATCTATCTATCTATCTATCTATCGATCTATCGATCTATCTATCTATCTATCCCAACAAAAGCTCCCCACCACTCAACCCCATCACCTATCGGGTAATCTCCTGTCAACTGTTTTGCATATGTCCAATGACTTCTTATGCTACAAGTCTCAAAGGCTGGGTTGCACAACTCAAGGGCCAAGCTGCAATAATAACCCCTCAAGGGCCGGGCTGTTATAGGGCTTGGCTCCTGTGATACACCCATAGGCCTTGAACTCAGAGGAGAGGACCAGGCAGTCAAGCCTGAAGAAGCTGTTTTATATGTCATGTTCTTTTCCTGGTTGTACATTCAGAAAACTTCAGGTTCCTTTAGTTATCAGGCAAGCCCAACAGGCCATTTTTCTAGAGTGTAAGCCATGCGTTGCAGGACCAATCCCTGTAGTATCTTGATGAGTAAGACAGAAGTAGATGTCAACAATCTCTATATAATGCAGCAGTGTGTACATTTCTGGAATCATGGACCTCATAAATGTCATCACCAATTACCAAAAGATAATGCCAGGAGGGATGATGATCTAAGGCTGTGGATCTCTGAAGGGTTCATCCACATGAAGAATTCTCCTCTCTGCCATGCTGAAGGCCATAAACTGTAATATAATTTAATTCTCCTGAAAATTGGGTCTGCACGGTGGTACTCCAGTTCTATGACATTACCACTGTACCAGTTCAGATACATCAAGGCTGTATCCTCCCTCATTTCAGGGGATGTAGACATCTTTGGGTGTTCTATTCATTTGACTTTTTGGACCTTCCTCCCTAAGGTACCTTTGATGTAAGAAGACCTTGTCTCTGTGGCACCTCTAAGAGTAGATCATTTCCCAAAAGGGTTCCTCTAGCTTCATGGTTCCCAAAAAAGGGTGGTAGCCCTTTAGTGTAGACAAAGAGAGTGTACACCACATGCAATCTAACTTACACATGCATTTAAACTTTACTACCCTACAGTAAGGAAGGTTTGGTTAGTGTCTGTGGTGGTACCAATTATAATAAAGACACAGGACACAATGATAGCAATAAGCTTCCTGCCATATTATGCAGTTGCTCACAGAAAACAGTACAAGGTTCTAGGCACAGCCTTTCTAGATGAAATGTAACTGCCTAGCAAACAGCTACAGAAGATTAGCAATCTTGCCATAGTTACCATCTTTTGGGGGAGACAGGTACAGGGGAGGACTACTTTCCAATGGGTTCCTGTCTCAACACCCTGTTGTCTAGAAGGCATTATTACACCTAATTTTGTGTATAGTTACATGATGTATACAATAACTAAGGCATCTGAGACCCAAGGACTGCTTGTTATTTGGCCTTGCATGTATGTGGCGTAATAGACTTCATCAGCACTACCCCTTATCAGTAATGTTTAGACTCTGCGTCTTTCCCCAAAGACAGTAACAGTCTGGAATGTGGTAAACAACTATGTTCTCATAACAATCTGGTATACTGTATTTCCTCTTGGCCATGAATCAGTGTGGCAGCATGGCTAATTTGTTCTTAGTTAAGCTACTATATCCCCTTGCACCTCATCTACAGAGAGAAGGCATTTGGCTTACAGAAAATACAGTTACTAAAAGGCAGAATATTTCTTATAAGCATTAATAATATGCAGTGAGCTATATTTCTACAGTTATAATAAGCTGCATAAGCACAAACAACAATAGTAATAATAATTCATTTCTCACTACAGTACAACTGCACTCCTTTCATCAAATAATTTCAATGTACTCATTTCCTCAATGACTCCAGTAAAAAAATACATAGTCCTGACATCATAACCAACTTTAATATAGCTAAACATAAAATTCAATATTTACTAACAAACTGGGAAAATCTTCCATTATCATTATGGGGGAGAGTGGGCACCATCAAGATGATGGCAATTTCTCATTATATCTATGTTTTACAATTATAGTGGGGGCTCCACCTATTGGCTGGTATGAAGACTTTAAGAAAATGCTTAAAACATTTTTGTGGAGAGGTGGAAAACCACACATTGCATGGCCTGTGTTAATTATTCCAAGGAAGGATAGGCGACTGGGATGCCCAAATTTTCTAAAGTATATGCAGTCCCACATGTTAAGTATGATATGGAGATGGTCTTTTCTGGAAGATGAAGATGTATATTTGTTTCAGGAACTATTGAATCAAAAATGTAAAGAGGAACAAAATATGCAGAACTTATTCTTGGACTTTTCTTTCCACAGGAAGTCAAATCATTCACTGATGACATGGTTTTATCTTATTAAAGGTATAATAAAAAATGTGAAAAGCACACTGGAACTACTTTGGCTTTATATGCGAAGTTGGTCAAGTAAACAAATATGGGGAAACTCCAAAGAATTCAATAAAAAGTCATTTTTGGAAGAAAATCTTTATAAATGGAGAGATCTCTTGGTAAGTGGTGACTATTTCATATCAACAACTAAAACAATGGATGGGAAGATACAAAGTAACCCATTTTAATTAGTACACATGTCATAAATTTAAAAAGATGTGCCAAACCTTTAATATAGAACCCAAATCTACTGTGACAATTTTGAAACAGCAGGACATAAACGTTAACAAAGGTACTGAAAAGCTATTGCCAAAAATCTATAATCAGATAAGCCCAAAACATTTAAATATTAAGACTAATATAAATATGAAATGAAATCAAGAAATAGGCTTAATGCTGTTGCAGCAACAATGAATAAATTAGACAACAAGCTAATAAAAGATTTGCATAAGCAAGAAATAAAACCATTCAAAAGAAAATAATTGAAAGAGCCTATTTTACCCCAGTACAGATTTCAAAAATGAATCATACATGTAGTGATAGATGTTGGCACCAATGTGGAAAAAGAGGTCCTTTTATTGTCTTTGGTCATGCCCACAAATACTTACTTAGTCGACCAAAATGAAAGATATTCTCGAGACAACACTGGAGATATTTATCCCTTTAAAAGCAGACTTATTTTTATTCAATAATTTTGATGGGTTACTTCAGAGTCAGATTCAATGGAAGATCTTTGCTTTAGCCACTTTGGTTTTAAAAAGATTAATATTAAATAATTGGAATGTTAGTAACCTCCCATTATTTGGAACAATTAAATGGTGGAACACCTTTAATGAAACCATGTCATTTGAGAAACTGCTATATATTTTAAATGAAACAGTGGCTTATATTTATGGAAATACTTGGAGACAAATCCAAAACTATCTCCTATAAGTGTGAGAAACTGACCCCTGGATGTGTATGATAACTTCTCCAAAATAAAATACATTTGTAGACTCCCAGCATAGTATACTGGGGGGAAGGGGTTGAGGGGTGGAGGTGTATATAAGAATTAATACTACTAAGTAATGAATTATGGGCAGAGTATTAGTTTGCACAACAATTGGTATATGATGTTTCCTTTCTCATGCCTAGATAAGATTTACTGACAATGATATTAGTTGTATAAAATAGAATTTCTGTTATGTGAATTATAATAAATATATTAATAAAGATGGTATTTAAAAAAATCATAGTCCTGATATCATAATCCAGCATCCTGCCAATCAAGTCTACTAACTTGATCAACTTTATTTTGTTATTTAAGCACTCCCACACAAGGTGACTGATATCCCAGTTAAACATGCTGTTGAGTGAAAGTCAGATCTTGTGGGATCTATATCATCAGCCAGTTCATCATCAAAGATTTCTCCTCTGTTTTTTTTCTGACTTAGTTGACTCCACTGGTACCACCAGCTGGCCTTCATAGAGGACATTTATTTAACTTTGTGGTTTCTGTCACTATTTACTGATGGTTGTTGACGTCACTGTCAAAGAAACCACTGTGATTTCAGCTTTGAAGGCATGGTAAGCCATTTCTAACAGGGACACACACAACTGCTGCATTAGTTGTCTAGGCCCAAACCATGACATAGAAAACTACCTTATTGTGCCAGGTGCTCATGGACAAGATGAGGAATGATGGGGAAAAGTCACTAGACTATAATAAGGTCTTGCAGCTGCTGGTAAGAGCTCCTCCCTGGTTCTCCCAAGGACTTTAGGTAACAAGTCTATGTCTTGCAATTCAGCATTGATTGCCAGCTACAAAATGTCATCATCAGATGGCTGGTGTGGTGGCACTAAGGGAAAATCATCCGAGAGCTTAAGCAGATCTTGGTCTGACTCAAATTCACAGTAGATCTCCCATGACCACAAATGCTTTGCCTCTCAAACCCACTCTCGCTAGGCCACTGGGAAATGATTGCCTGTCAGTGCCATCCCTCCAGTGCTGGAATCCATAATTGAATTTGTTTATGGCAGTGAATTTGTCAAATCCACAGCTGATGCCATCAACTTTGGTCTTGTTTGTGGTAACAACTGCTATGGGATACTGATGCCTGCCACAAAGATCATGTCATTGGTCATGAGAGGCGGATCCAGTCAGTAACATCATATCCCAAACAGCATGGCACAATACAAAGCCGGGAAATAATCGCAGCTGACAATGTCGGCATGCACATAATATCGCCGCCCAGCATATCGCAAGCAGGCAGTATGGGGTACTGTCCTAGTAGCCAGTGTGGCCCCCATACCAGCTTTCATATCCCACCCACAGCAACAGACTACACTGTAGTACACAACAGTGCCCACAATCACCGATCACCAAGCAGATGCCCCCTCCACATGAATCTGTCACAGTAAGCAGTAATGAGTGACAACTCCCTGGTGTCTAGTGGACCCCCTACCCCCAGGTAGTCTCCCCCAACCCCACCCTCACCCCTACCCCAACCGCTGGTGGTCATTAGCACAGCCCTCCACTCACCATGGTTGAGTTCGACTGTGATGAATGAGTGTGTACCCTGTACTCTAGTCACATTCATTCATCACAGTTCAGTTGGGCTGCCAGCCATGGTGGAGAGTGGAGGGCTGTGCTGGTCGCCACTAGCGGTTGGGGTAGGGGTGGAGTGGGGTGGGGGACTACCTGGGGAGTTGGGGTCCACTAGACCTGCAGGAGTTGTCACTTGTTACTGTCTACTGTAACGGATTGGTGTGGGGGGGCAGCTATTCGGCGATCGGTGATGGGGGCACTGCGGTGTACTACAGGGTAATCTGTTGCTGTGGTGGGACATGGTAGCTGGGATGGGGGGCACACCGGCTACCAGGGGCAGTACCCCATACTGCCTGCTTGCAATATGCTGGGTTGTGATATTATGTGCATGATGACATTGTTAGCTGTGATGATTTCCTGGCTTTGTACTGTGCCACGCTGTTTGGGACACAATGTTACTGGCCGGATCCTGAGAGGCACACCTCAGTTTCTGGTCTGACACTTCTAGGTTTCAGTTGGAAGTGAGTGGCAATGTAGGCATCTATGTTTTCTGCCTGAATGGGGTAGCTCCACATGCCACCAATGATGGAGACTGAGAGATCACCTGTGCTGCCTGTGACAATGGTACTGATGCTGCTCCTCCCTGGTCCATTCACTATAGTGTCAATCTCTGCATCGACTTCAGTGACCACAATGTTATTGTCATCCCTACCTGCTGGCCAAATTTGCTCCTCCACTCAGGAATAAGAGCTAGCATGACATGTCAGCTTAGCCAGTATAAGTACTGCCACAGTTTGTTTACAGTACTTAGCACTTTCTCTTAATAAAACTTTTTATATGATGAAATACTGGCACTTTAAATGTTGTCCTGCACGTGTGTAAGTGCTGAGTGCTCCTCAAAGGCACTTATCTGGGTCCTTCATCTAGTCTGATAGTGCAGACTCTTTGCAGTTCACCCCATATTCATCTCCTGAGGATACCTCCTTTCAGCCACGGAGCAAGTCCATACAGGAGATGCTCCATTTTTGGTGGGAGAAGAAGGATTCTACTAAGAAAGATTTCATTGGCTTTGTAGAAGTGCCAGCAGCTTCATCTGTTGTAGTTCATCTTATTTTTTTTTCTGTTGTGGAGGATGCCACTCAGGCTGCATGGTATAAGCCCACTACCCGGCCAGATGTTCCTCCAAATTCTGATAAGCAGTATCTTGCTCCTCGAGAAAATACATTTAATTTCACTTAGCATGCAACTGATTTTTTGTGATTATGGCTGTCCTAGAAAAATCTAAACTGCACCACTACATGTGTTCCTGTTTCCTGGACAAACAGTCCAGATGTTATACAACATGGGGAAGTAGGCCCTTGCTTCAGCTTCTTTAGACTTACACACTGCTAATTATCAGGCCTAGCTGGTGAAGTATCAAGAATGCCTTGAAGAAATCTCTGTCACCTATTCTGGATTCCCTGCCTGATGGAGAGTCCAAGACAGAGACTCATAAGGTCATATGACAAGGGTTAAAAGCTGACAAGCAGTTGCTTAGGTATCTCTATGAAGTGTCGGACACCTCAGCTAGGTTGGCAGCAGTAGGCAATTATATGCACAGGCATTTTCAGCCGTATGTGGTTGTTTTTGCTTGTGGAATTGTGCAGAGAATTTTTTTCAATAAAACATTTTCTTTAAATACACAAAACATAGTAGAAAAATAGTAATATCATATGTATTACATTTTATATGGTTCATACTAATCATTTTCAAACAACTCAACCAAAAAGTAACCCTTATTCTAAAATGTTATAAATTTTTGTGAATTTAGAAGGAACTCCCAAATACGTGCTACTTTTAAGATTCTCAATAAAAATTAATGACCATTTTCCTTGATAATCTCTCAGACACCCCTACCTCATCTTGCTTCTTGTAGATAAGAAATCTCCCATGTTAAGTCAGAGATGGAAGAACAGGAATGAGAAAACATGGACATTAAGAAACATATCAGATTCTTGATTGAAGGTAAGGTTCCTCCTTGGTCAAGATCTGGAGAGGAAAAAAGGAAAAAGTTAACCATCATCTAATCAGAAAGACAGTTGCAGAAAACACTCATTGAATGATCACTTATATTTACTATGATGTTATGAAACTGATTTCCAAGTTTTCTCAAAACTGGGGTTTTCCTGCTTGTATCTCAATGCTAATTTGTCAAGTTTCAGAGTTTCTGCTATCTCCAGTCTCCACTTGCTTAGAGTGGGGTGTCTCTTCAATCCATAATTTGAGTATTGCATTCTTGGTCACCACTGTTATTAGGGCTAGGGATATCCTGTGAGGATAGTGATTGTAAATGAGTGACTGTCAAAATGGCGACTCATATACAACGCTATCCTCATGGACTACATAAGAGTAGCTGTGCTATACTACGGCAACGATAGGGGAGGGCAACCAGAAGGGGAGGATAGCAAGGGGAAGAGGAGGGACAGGGAAGAGGGTTTTCAGGGGTAGTGTGCCTGCTACAGCCAAGCTAGTTCTGCGGTGTGGTGGGTGAGGGGGGGCTAGCTGTGGTGCAGTAGGTACGGGGTTCGGGGCTAGGGACCTGGGAGAGAAACTTTGCCATTGGCTGCTGTTTTTTTGTTGTTTTTTTTTTAAATGCAGAGTGTTGCCTCCTCCCTGACATCCATCCCCCTGGAGTTAGTAATCCTTTAGCAGGGGGGTGCAGGGGTAAAGCCCCCCACAAGGGGGGGTGTGGGGGTACAGCCCCTGCAAAACACTAAGTCTAGTCGCTAGATGTTTAGTCGCCATCATGTGTGTATCGCCGATTTGCTTTTCGGCGACATACACTCGTCATAATAGCAATCCTTGGTTTGCGATCGCTGTTATGACATAGAACTGGGCTAGGGAATATTTCTCTTCTCTACTCATTCCTACTATATCACACAAAACAAAATCCTACTGCGCATGTTTTATGTTGATATGTTTTGTAACAGAGGGCGGACTACTGAAAAATACCTTCACTTGATCCCATTGTCTCTCTCTATATTTTGTCATCCCCTTTGAGGGTGACAAGTTGTTTGGTCCTAAGGTAGAGGTGATGTAGGAGATCCTGAAGTCCTTTTATCAGACTTGAAGGTCAATTAAGTCTCTGACCCCTACATTAGCATTTTTATGGCAGGGCTAGAGGCTGCTCCCAAGGCAGTTCTTCTCCCTTTCACACTGGTCACACAAGGGGCAGGGGACAACAGCAGAAGTTTATGGAGAACCCTTATAAAGGCCCCAAGGATAGAAACAGGGGTGGCTCACAGCAGCCCGCCTCCTCCTTTGCCTCCTTCTAATTCTTTAATTCCCCCATCTGCACCACAGTCCAAAGTGTAGGTAGGGGGAAGAATATTCCTATGTTTGCCCAAGTGGCAAAACAAATCAGTATCTTGGCAAATTGGTTCTGGAAAGTCAGGCAGGGCTACATCCTGGAGTTTACTTCACTGCCTCAAGACAACCCTTCAGCTCCAAGTACCCTTTCACAGGAACACTTGCTTTTCCTGTGAGAGGTGATATAGACCATAATTGTCAACAGGACAGTTCAGGAAGTTTCACTCCTTGAAAGAGGTTGTGAGTACTGCTCCAGGTATTTCCTGGTGCCCAAGCATACAGATTTTTCCCCAGTCCTGGACAACTGTGCTCTGAATAAGCACATCATCTACAAAAAGTTCTACATGTTGTCGCTCAGAACTCTACTTCCCTTACTGTTTCCAGGAGAATGACTGAGTGTTCTGGATATGCAGGATGCATACCAGTTTATAAAGATTAACAGGAGCCACTGGTAAATCCTGCATTTTTGCCCGGAGGACTATTATTTTCAGCCCAGTGTGCTGACTTTTTGGGCTAGCCTGGTTTGGCATATCTTCAAAAAAATGTTTTTGGTGGTGAAGGCTGTTCTCCATAGACAGAAGCTTCATGTTTTCCCCTACTTGGATGACTGTCTACTGATGAGGTCCTGCAGATAAGTGACTGTCCCCACTTACACCACACAATTACTCTGCTGTCACAGTTTGTGCATAGTTAGTAAACGAGTAAAAGTTTGTCCTGACTCCTTATCATAATCTCTAGCACAAAGGGGCTGTCCTAGACACTTCCCTCATGAAGGCTTTCTTTCTGTAGGACTGTGTGACAACACTGATGATGCTGGTGCACTTGGTGGGCAGGGGCAGTTCAATGTCAGCTAGGACAAAGCTTCAGCTGTTGGGGTTCATCGGACATGTTCCACATTAGTGTCATCATTACCACATTCTTTCCCTAAACTTCTATCTTTCATGAGTAGGTTTCCGTTAGCACCTCTGCTGACATGCATTTGAGTTTTGCATAAATCTATAATGTTTTCCTACCCCTTCTAGTTGTAATGGTAGCCTCCTTCCCTTTTTCTACATAACCCGCAGACTGACCTTCAATAGAGGACTCTACCTGTATTGTCTTTGATGAAGGTGGTTCTCTTTGCTCTTTTCAAAGGTCTTCTGCCAAACTAATTTTGTCCAGTTCTTTGGAGAACATTATCAGAATATGTAATTGTGTATCTGCTTAATGATTTACGCACTGTAATTACTGGTGACATGATTTAACAAACAGATTACCGGCCTCTTCAAATGCCGTAACAACCAGATTACAGGTTATTATGCTTCCAAAAGCCGTAATAACTCGAAATCCAGTTATTACAGCATTCCAAACAACTTTCACTTTCCCCCTGACTGTAGTGTGAGCGAGCGGTGTTCGGTGTTGTAAACAATATTGTTTAAATTTCTCAGAACCAGCACTGTTTAGTATAAAAAACACATCAGGTTTCTTCTTGTACCTCAGCTTTCTTAGTTTGCTGACAAATAAGCCACTGAGCGTAGACCAAGGAGAACGAGTGACTAGGCAGCTTCAACGCAAGAGTTCGCGAATGTAGCTATAGCAACGCTCACTAACGCTTGCATCAAGTCTTCTGAAGTCGCTAAGTCACTTGCTCTCCTCAATCTACACTCAGTGTGTGATGACCACATAAACCTGTCAAGCTTCCCTCTCAAGATTTATGGGTCATCACACACCTTGGGTGTGCAAAAAAAATCCATAATCCACACTTGCCTGTCCATTATTTTCTATGCGTCTGCCCACTAATGGTAAGTGCTACTACTTAGTTATTTTTCTACTAAGGATGAGGACTGATTGCCCCCACATACAAGTGCTAGGTGCTCAATATAGGAGGCAGTATAGCGCAGTGGTCTAAGGCTCTGAGCTGCAAATCTGGTGACATCCAGCAGACCAGACCTGGGTTTGAATCCCACAGCTTCCACTTGCATACTGTGTGACCCTGAGCAAGTCACTTAACCTCCTTGTGCTCCGAGGTTGCTCCTGTAAAAAAGCTTTCAACTTAGTGTGTTATACCTGGTTAAACAACTAAATAAAAAAAAATATATATATATATATAAACAGTGTTTGCTAGATTAACATGGGTTTGGTGCCTATACCCAAACAATGGCTGTGTACCCACGATATATATAATGGCACAGATGTCTGCTGTATTAACTTCATCTACAGTATGTACTCACATTATCTACCATATAAAGGGCTAGATGCCCACTATATTAATTTGGACTAGGCACTCATTATACTAGTTTTGGCTAGATATGCCCATTATATTAACTTGGGCCATTGCCTACTAAAATAAAAGGCTAAGTGCATGCTGTATTAAGTTGGGCCAGGTGCCTACACACAAACAAGGACAAAGTTGCCCACTATAATACTATGACCTAGGTACCCATTATATTAACAGGCTAGTTGCCTGATAATGTTTATAAAGGGCTAGGTGCCTGCTATATCAACTTGGGTGACATGTCCTCTATATTTACTTAAGCTCTTTTACACAGAGCCCTACTCACAGTGCTGCAGTTTCCAGCCACTGATTCCACTCCGTCTGTACCACTGCCTTTTGCTTATACACACAGCAGCCCTGCAGTGGTCTTGTGGTTCTTCCTGTGTTTTTGCTACCTTTCCAGCTGCTGAGAGCCGGAGACTTGTTTGTTGGGCTGCATCAATGTAAGCACCATGCTTTGATTACACAGCAGCATGATGTGGAGCAAAATGGAAAAAAAATCAATGGCAAACCCAGGAAAGCAGGGTATGTGAACATACAAAATTTGCCAGCAGATAAAGGCCTAGAGGTCTATCAAGTCTGCTCAAATGTGCAGCTAGCATCCCTTATTCTGCAGCTGCCTGTCCCTTCCACCCTTCCCATTCATTAACCCTCCCCCTTGTCCTGTCCCATCCTCGTTTGAAGCAGTCCACTGTTCTACTGCATGCCACTTCAGCAGGTAATGCATTCCACCCAGCCACCACCCTCTCTGTAAAAAAGTGTCTCCTCATCTCCCTCCTGAACCTTCCTCACTCCAGTCTCATATCATGGCCCCTGGTGGCCCTTCCCTCCCTTACTTTGAACAGCCCCTCTGTACCCGTCTTGTTTATTCCTTTCATGTATTTAAATGATTCAATCATGTCACCCCTGTCTCTCCTCTCCTCCAGTGAGTACATGTTCAGCTCCTACAACCTCCTCTCGTATGATAATTCCCCCAGCCCCTTGATCATCTTTGTCGCTCTATGCCAAGATAGCGAACGCTCCCCTCAGATACAGCATGGCTCATCTTTCCACAACAAAAAAGGTAACATTCCAGTTGCTTTGCACCACTCACAGCACTGCAGAGCAAATACGGAGCTTCCCCTGCCTAAAGGGGGAGGTGGAATTGGCACAGGGTCCCCTAATGCCACCTTGGCACCCGCTGGATGCCCCCCTCCTCAGGGGCACAAAACGACCAGTGCCAGGCTGTCTGGTGACATGGCCAAGGTGTGGAGGGGGCATTTGCAGCTTGGCATTGGCCAGGAGTCTGGTGGCTGGGCGGGGAGATTGTCACAAGAGGCTGAGGCAGGGTGGGGCACCAAAGGGTTTAAATGTCCCGTGTGACTCTGCCCCGGCCTCTTTGCACTCATCAACTGCCAGGCCAGAAGATTTTGAAGAGGATTCCTTGCCACATCAGAGAATTTTGCGTTCAGCCCAACCCTTTCCTGTTGCTCGCCTGGAGTTCGCTGTTTCCTTTGGCCCCAAGCAGCCGCCAGTACATCATTCCCCCAATGGGAGAATTTATTCTAGGTGACCCATCAGGCCTCCAGCCGCTTGACACTCTGCAGTCCGTAGCACCTTCCCCTGGGCTCTCCTCATGCCGAGCCTGTTTGCATCTGCACCCAGCGTTTCCTTGTGGCCCTGTTTTCTCCCCGGTCTCCAGCATGGCGACTTCCCTCCCCACTCAATTCAGTTTGAGGGGCTTTTGCACCAGGCCAAGGCTTTGGCCAAAGAAAATGGGGCTGCGTGGCTCCATCAGTTGCTACTTGGGAGCCTCCAGAAGCAGTTGGCCATAAGGGCAGGGCATCGGCAGGAGCTGCAGCTGGAACGCATAATGGTGACTCTCGGCTGGGCGCACAGGGAGGCCAGTACAGGGGTAGGCAAGGCTGGCTGTTGCCATCCCTTTTGGGTTCAGTAGGAGCAGACCACACTTATGCTATGGCTAAGTGGCCTGCTGCCTCTGGATCTGCAGCTGGGAGCTCCAACTTCTCTCTTGTTGCCCTCCACCCCGCCCCGGCAGCTGCTGTGGCCTCAGTCAGCCCCCCCATTCCACCACCCCTGCTCCTCCAGCCTACCCTGCCTCCAGCATCTCAGTACTTCCTCGGGCCTGCAGCTCCCCTGCTCACCCCTCCTGCTTGCAGCTTTGTCCCTCCCACTTCCCCCTCCCTGTTAGGGGACGGAAGAACAGCGCTGAAGAGATGGTTGAGAATCCTTAGAGGTTTATCCCAGAGCCAGTTTCTGAGGAGCCAGCTGGTGAGTACTCTATCTATTCTTTACCAGAAGGGTCTTTTGGGTGTGAGGAGGAGGTTAGTCATAGGTCAGTGTCTAACCTTGAAGTGTCAGCAGGGGGTGGGGTGGCTGAGGAGGAGGGTGAAGATGGGGTAGAAGAGGTGATAGGGCAGAAAGAGTGTTTTCCCCTAGATATCCCCCTCCAAGGTAAGGAGTTGGCCAACCGCATGGATAGGGTAATGGCAAATATGGCAGTGCTTCAGGACATGTTTACCGATATGCTTGGGGTGGTATCCAAATTGTGTCCCAAAGACCTGCACAGTGTGCCTCAAGGCACGGAAGTCTGGGTTGGGGTAGAGGGGGGGGACTGGTGAGGTAAGGACAGCCTTATCTGGGGGCTCACCCACCGCATTGGTCCCTGCGGTCCCACTGCTGGCGTGCAAGAGTGTGGGAGCCAGCAAGGGGCAAATGACACCAAGGCTGGGCATTGGTCCCTCGACAGCACAGGTTTCAGGGGAGTTTAATATGTCCTCCCCACCAGCAGCACCCTCCGTGGCCGATGAGCCAAGCGAAGACTTGGCAGCTACAGTTAAGCTACTCATGGCTGAGGTCAGGGAGCCGAGGATGGGAACAACGTCATGTGACCCGAGGTCACTGGCAGCACAAGTACCTCAGTAAGTCAAAGAGAAAGTATGGAAAAAAGAATACACTGATATCTTCTCTCTGTTATATGGGGAGAAGGAACTGAAGGAGGCTGAGAAAGAGAGCAAGTATGAGAAAAAGAGGAAAAAAGTAGAAGAAAGTGAGAAAGGACATACTGATGTGGATAGCATCATTTAATATGTTATTGACAATTGTCTTAGAAAAGGAGCCAGACGAAGTGATGGGGTTAATCAAGTATCAAGACCACATTCTAAAGGCCTATTACTTGTTTGGGGGCAAGGCTTGGTGCGACTATGAATAGAAGTTCAGAAAGAGGATGACTTCTGACCTGGGGGTGAAGTGTGGTAGAATGAAGACTTTCCTGTATCTGGAACAGATGTGCCCCAGGTGCCCCTTTCTTGGCTGCATACTGACAGCAGGCTGCCAGTTATGGCGTTCTCCCCTTGGGGAGACAAAAGGGAAGGGGACCTCAAAAGTGGAGGGGAGTTGTTGGAGGTACAACAAGGGCGCATGGAGCCAGCCCAGTGGCGCTGAGGGTGGAGGCAATGGACGCCACACAAAGTGCCATGCTGGTGACCCGAGTTTGGGAATGGACTCAAGCCACCAGGAGTCAGCAGGGGAGGGAAGGGATTGAGCATCCGGAGGACTGCTCTCCATTCCCAGGGTGGATAGTAGGCCCCCGGTCGAGATCGTGGGGTCCTGTAGGTAGCAAAGCCAAAACAAGGGGGGAGCGGCGGCAGATGTCAACATGCTATGTGCGCAGATGTCATTGCACATCCATACTCTGGGGGAAGTGTAAGTAAAAAATTCCAAGTGAACTTAGGGAGGTGATGGAGACCCCGGAACCCAGGCCCACATCCCGTCACTGGACCAGCCTTCCACTGGCTCTCCCAAGCCACTCGACCTGGCCTAGGACTGTCCCTCTAATTTCAGAAAGGCCGCAAGGTAGGTGAGGCAGGCCATCCCCTAGGGGGGTGATCCTGGGGGCTGGGCAGGTCTGAGGGTCTGGGGAGGGGTGCTCAGCAATGTGTCTCCCGGGGAAGGTGGTTTCAGGCTGGGAGTAGAGGCAGCGGCTGTGTGGGCACTACCAAGAGGTGCCCTGGTCCCCCAGTGCATAAATAGACTGTACAAACAAGGGTGTATGCCCCTATCAGAGCAACTGCAAATACAAGCATAATTGCCAAGGGTGTGGGGGTGCCAACCCAGGGTTTAAATTTGGGAAAAAAGGCAAGGGCAACAGTGCTGGGGCAGCAATACCACAAACAGAACTAGGGAAGCCTCCTCACCAATTAAGGTAATGGCTCTCCTCCATTGGCTTCAATGGTACCTGAACAAGGCTGTGGCAATGGAATTGTTGAAGGGCTTTCAGGATGGTTTCAAAATCCTTTACCAGGGCCCCCAGGTTGCTCAAGAAGTGAACAACCTAAGATCAGCCATAGAGCGGCCGGGAAAATTAGAAAATAAAATTCAGAAGGAGGTGGGGCTTGGACGGATGATGGGTCAATTCCCCATGCCTCCCTGCCAACCTACAGATATCCCCCTTGGAGCTAGTACCAAAGAAAGCCCCAGGGAAATTCTGGCTCATTCAATACCTGTCCTTTCCAAGGGGGGATTCAGTCAATGACCAAATTACCAAATAGACCCGAGCTCGCCACTGTATCCTACACATCATTTGATGTGATGGTACGGTAGGTGCAGAAATGCAGTCCAGGAGCTCTACTGGTGAAATCGGATATAGAATTGGCATTCTGCCTCATCCCGATGCACCAAGAGGATTTCTGCCAGCTGGGTTTGAAGGTGCAAGAGCAGTACTTTGTAGATCAGTGCATGCCGATGGGCTGCTCCATCTCATGTTCTATCTTTGAAAAATTCAGCACCTTCCTGAACTGGGTAGTATGTACTGCAGTAGGGGTGGAGTCCATCATCCAGTACTTAGATGATTTCCTTTTCATTGGGCTGAGGGGGGAGGACACTTGTAGCAGGGCGCTCACCAACTTCCAGGACATTGGAAACTCGGGGATCCCCTCACCACAGAAAAAAACAGAGGGCCTGTGCACCAGACTTACATTTCTGGGCATTGAATAGTACTCCATAGACGGGTTTTCCAGGTTATCAATAGATAAGGTGTGAAAGATGAGCGGGCTAGTGGTTGAGTTCAAGATGGCCAAGAAAGTCACCTTACGGCAGCTGCCCAGACACCTGAATTTCACATGCAGGGTCACCCCCATGGGTGCCCATTTTGCAGGTGAATAGCCAAGGCCATGACCAGAGCCCATTCCTGCATCACTTCACCCAGGTACACAAGCGCATGAAAGCTGACTTGGGGACCTGGATTAAATTTTTAACATCTTTCAATGGGGTTGTGCTGTGGCAGGCACTGACCACCACCAACTGGGAGCTGAAGTTCTTTACAGACTCATCCAGGGGCCTGGGTTTTGGGATTTACTACCAAGTCGAATGATGTGCAGCAGCTTGGCCACAAGCATGGCACGACAAGGGGCAGACCAAGAACTTAACTTTCTTGGAGTTCTTCCCTATCATGTTCAGCTTGGAAATAAGGGGAAGGAAGCTGGAAAACAAGACAGTGGTTTTCTGGTCTGACAACCTAGGGGTGGTACAGGAAATCAACAAGCAGTCGGCGAGCTGCGAAAAGGTGTGCAGTTTGTTGTGGAAATTCATGTTGCTGTGTTTAAAGTTGAACATCATATTCAGTGGAAGGCATGTACCGGGGTAGAGATTAAAATTGCTGATGCACGTTCTCGTTTTCAGTGGCACAAGTTCAGGACACTGGCTTCCGAGGCCAAGGAAGACCTTCTGGCCCTCCCCGCCTGGCTGTGAGAAGACAGCTGGGTGGAGTCTGGCAGGTAAATATCACTGTCAGTAGCTCTGGGAACCTGGAGCACCTATAGCTAGGGAGTATCCAGATTTTTAGACTTCTGTCGGAATAAGGGGATAAGAGGCCTGTGGTCCGAGTCAACGGGTAACATCCTGGGGTTCCTGTGGGAGCTCATGGGAGACAGGATGTCAAGATCATTGGCTGGGTTGATGCTGGTGGAGATTGACTTTTTTTTGGCAAACTGCTGGGGCATGGTGAAGTGATGCAGCAGTTTGCTGTAAACATTTTTATGGAAGGCTGGGCGCGGCAGGCCCCACCAGCGGGGGAATCAGAGGAGGTCCATTTCACTCCAGGGGTTGAGGGCTCTGGTGCTCACCCTGGACCGCTGTACAAGCAGAAATTAGAGCTAGCTCTTCTGAGCCGCATTCTGCCTGGCCTTCTTTGGGGCATTTAGAATCAGGAAACTGGTGGCAGCCAGCAAGGCTGACCGGTTGGGAGGTCTTAAGAGGGAAGATGTGGAACTGCAAGCAAATAAATTAAGCATTTGGCTTAGGTGGTCACAGACAGATCAACAGAGTAAGGGGGTGCAAGTCACCCTGCAAGCAGCGACACAAACTGACATCTGCCCCATATGAGCGGTGATGGAATTCCTATCCGTCCAGCCTCAGGGAGATAAGCAGCTGCTGATTCATGCTGACGGGGTCCCGCTATTGCAATATCTATTCAACCGGGTGCTTGAAATATGTTTTGATGCACGTGGGTTTGATACATGTGAATTCAGTACCCATTCATTCAGGATTGGCGCGGTCAGCACAGCCGCCAGCTTTGGTCTGGCAGAAAGTGATATTAGATGGATTGGGAGATGGCGGTTCAAAAGATTTAGGACCTACGTCAGGCCATTGCAGTTACAGAACTAACCTATGTTTTCTTCCTTCCCCCATGTGTTAACAGGACCAAGACACCCAAAACACATGTGAATAGTGGGATCTTCCTGTGAGCACTGGGCCCAGAAGAAGGCGGAAGTCAGATGTTATGGAAATAATTTGAGGATACCCAAGTAGGATGCCATTGTCCTCTGGATCAGGATGAGGGGCATGAGATGGGAACAACTCATGTCCTGCATCCACAACAAAAAGGAAATTTGGCTCGTGCAATATTTTGGTAGTGCATGCACAGGGGTTAATAACCTAGGGATGCAGGCAGCAGTGGAGCTCATACTGTGGATAAAACAGGATTGGGCTACCCTGCGGTCCTTGCTGCCAGCTGGTGTGGTCAGCTATGCTCCCACATCTGGTTTGGCACCACGCCCATGAGCCCAAGGCCATTGACCAGGCTAGGGGCAAGCTGAACATGGAAGTGGGAAAGTTTGTCAGATGGACAGGCAGCCCAACAATTGCCTACAAGGAAATTGAAGCATCCTGTCCAGGTCTGTACTACAAGGATGGGGTACATCTATTGGAGGTGGGGGTTAACCTGTTCAATAATTATATACAAGCCATGTTGCAAACCATAATTTTCAAAAAGTGATACAGCTGCATCTGAAGGGATGCTGATAGGGGGAAGGGGGAGGCAGGCACAGGCAAGGTTTTGCCATGCCCCCCCTGTGGTGGGTTGGGCTGCCTCGGGGAGGCCCGGTGAGTGTGGTACCCCCCATTTCCTGCTGGCCTGAAGCTGTGTGGCTAAGGGTTGAAGAGGCTGGGGCAGGTTGGTGGGGGGTTATCCACCCTGTCATGGGAGGGCAGGGAGGATGGGGGACTGGAGGATTGGAGGATGCTTGTCTGCCTCTTTGTGTGTGGCTGAGGTGGAAGGGGCTCTCCAGGACACCAAGACACTCCCCCCCGGGATGGGGGTGTGAAAGGTACCTGGGGCTGGGGCTGGGATCCAAGGCCCCCATGGGCCTGAAAGATGTGATGGGAATTAGGGTCATTTTGTGGTTTTCAACATGTTTTTATATGTAATGTATATATGGTGAAATAATGAAAACTGATGTAAAATTGTATATCAAAACTTTGAATTGATGATGAGTGTAATTAAACTTTTAAGTCACAGTAAAATTGTGCTGCAGCCTTTTTACCCAGTGAAATGGTGTGCTGTATTTCTTCCAAAGGGGGCAGGAATGGGGGCCTCTGGGGCTAAAGGGAGCCTCCCTCACCTAAATGGGAAGGAGGAATTGGCATGGGGTCCCATAACACCACCTCGGTCCCCATTGGATGCCGCCCCCAAGGGCACGAAACAGCCAGCATCAGGTTGTCTGGTGATGCGACTAGGGTGTGGGGGGACATTTGCAACTTGGCATTGGCCAGGAGTCTGGTGGCTGGGCTGGGGGAATGTTGTGAGAGGTCGAGGCAGAGCAGGGTGCCAAAGAGTTTAAATGTCCTGCGGTACTCTACCCCAGCCTCTTTGCACTCATCTCCCACTAGGCTTGCTGCATCAGAAGATTTTGCCCATCCTCCCACTCTTTTCTGGGCCTTGTTGAGCCTTAGCTAATTTTCTTCAAAGTGGAGAAAGTTTGTAAGATGGCAAATATATATGATGAAATGCTGTAAAGAGCGGGGCTGGTTGTACATAGGGAGCATATTAAGGCGGGTTGGGGTGCCTCAAGTGTTGCATCCCCTGTTCCCTGCTGGCCCGAAATGGTGCGTCTGAGGGTTAGAAAGGCAGGCAGGAAGTTATCCACCCTGTCAGGGGTGGGCAGGGGTGGTGGGGATTGGGAGGATGCTCATCTGCTTCTTCCCATGCAGCTGAGGTGGAGGGGCTCTCGGGATGCCAAATCATCTTCCCTCGAGATGGGGTGAAAGGCCCCAATGGACCAATGCCCAAGGCCCCCACAGGCCTGAAAGAGGTGACAGGTATTAGGCTAATTTTGTGGTTTTCAACATTTTTTATATGTAATGTATATATGGTGAAATGATGACAACTGATATAAAATTGTATATCATCACTTTGAATTGATGACATGAGTGTAATGAAATTTTTAAGTCGCAGTAAAGTTGTGCTGTGACCTTTTCACCCAGAGAAACAGTGGGGTGTAATTCTTCAAAAGGGGGTAAAAAAGGGGGTGGGAATGGGGGCCTCCGGGGCCAATGTGAAAAAGGGCTTTCAGATACAGTGCTTAACAAAGATGGGCAAATTGCTCCCACACAGAGTTAGTTGCCTGCAATAAAAAACCTGGGAACATGAAGGGCTATGGCGAGGGGGGGGTGTAATCTCAGGCACACCAACATCCTTACATCTAGGGCTATTTTCAGCTGATAGGTTGCTGATGCACATGTGACTTCAGAAGGGAAATCTTACCCACCTTGTCCTGAGATCTGCCTAGACTACCTCAGTTTCAAATGTGCATCTGATCAGGTTTCAGCACAGGATCACAGCTCCTGCTCTCAGCAGTTTATCTGTACCCAGAATAGACCTTGCCTAACTAGAATTCTAAGGTATCTTATAATATTTGACTTGTGACTTGACTAACTATATTTGCAGGATGACTTTTGGCTATCTAATTCCTCTGTTTTTTTCTTTTTCTGTCTGTAGCTGGCTACTGACTCTACCCAGGGCCAGCATTATGATATTGCATCGTGTGGGACTGTAATATTATATTGCTGTGGTATGTAGGCAGCCTATATACTATTATTCCTTTTCTGTATCCAACATTTGAAGTTTGAATCAGTGGTTTGAATTATATCCAGTTACCAGCCAGTTATAGCCACATGTGATCCGCTAATATTTAAAATTGCTGCTCAGCCCAGCTTACCACAGTTGCCAGGACGGTGTGCTGGTGCGTGCATGTGACCCTTAATGCAGCAGCCATATGCCTCTTGTAACTTACCACCCACAGGAGCAGGGCTCTCACCAGTAATTATGAGCAAAGGTGGCATCTTGGAACCCATGCTAGCAGTTCCAGGATTAGCCCATTATATACACCCTGGGCCAGCTGAGAATTCTTATTTGAGTGTTTGAGTGGGATCCAGGCTGAGTGAGCATTTTAATTATTGTCAGCTCACAATAGCGCCCAGATCCACAGTTGCAGTTTTCTGCCAAGATGGTGATTTCTTCCACACCACTTTTAATGGCCTCTCATCTTCAGGCCAGTTTCCTTCGTCAGCCCAGTGCTCACTATGTGCTTGTATTGCATGCAACTGCCAACATCTGATGTCATGTATCAAGTGTTGCGCTGTTTGTGCATGCACATAGGAGCAGCCACCATCTTAAGTACAGCAAGTCAGCCCTGTGAGCACACACAAGATTGGATCAGCATGCTGGATCCCTTTAACAAGATGGGTGAGTCCTTGCCACATAATTGCACAGCTGCCCTTTCTGTTCTCATTTCCTCATGCCTTCTCACCCTCACTATGCTCGAGAACGATACTAGTTCTCCAACCGCCGGAAGTAATCCAATTCACATTACTTCCAGCAGCCATCTTAATGGAGGGTCATTGGCTAATAAAGTACTTGTAGGCCAACCAGAAGAGACTACCACATCATTTCCGGTGGCCATCTTATTTATTTATTTAATTTTGGTAACTGGGTGGGCCCACTGAGTCCATAACGGTCCCTTTCTTGGGGCAACCCAGAATTAATTACAGATAGTACAAAATTTACAGAGCAACAAAGGCAGTAGTTCAACATATCACATATGATGATTCATCACATGACAACGTTCAATAAGTTACAACTGTTAATACACTTAAGACATTTGTGGATACAGACACTCATAAATAGATTTATCTGGATCAAGGAGTACCAAGTTGAGATATCAGTGGTGACACATGCATTGGTTAAGCTCCAGCAGGTGGGCCTTGAGTACCCTTTTAAATCCCCCTAGTGAGTTACACTCCTGAAAATTTGTTGGGAGTGTGTTCCAGAGGGGTGGGATGTAGGCAGAAAACACCCGTGACCTTTGGAAGAATTTAACTTTTGGTACTAGTAGGAGCTGTATTTTTGAGGACCTTAGTGTCCTGCTGTTCATTTTAGTTATTAACATCTCCACCAGACTCGGAGGGGCACTTTCCAGTCTGAGCTTGTATGCTAAGCAGAGAGACAGGTATTTTAATTGGCCTTCCAAGGTGAGCCAGGAAAGGGTTTGGAGGACCTGACAATGGTGTTCCCTGTGGGGGGGGGAAGGGGACACCGGCCACTAATCTGTTGATTCTGTGGTACAGGGTTGTAAACTTCAGCATCTCTGTGCTTTTAACAGAGAACAGTGCCAGGGAAACATACAGCAGGGTGGGTAGCAGGGTACCTTGTGCAACCTTGATCTGGGAGTCCTGTGTTAGATAGGGGCTAAGGTGATATAGAAGTCCGAGCTTCTAGTTCATGGACTTAGTCAGCAGGTCAATGTGTGCCTTGAAGGTGCAATCTTGGTCAAGGATGTCTTTTAGATACTTTAAGGACTCTACTACCTCAACCCTTAACCCATTTGATAGAGTGAGTGTCAGAATGTTTGACCTGTCCAGTCCGACATTTTTTAGTCCATGGAGCTTACTCAGTGCTTCAAGCATATGCTTACTCACTTGCTGGCTAATGCGATATTGAACAGAGTTATCAGTTGATACACACTGTTGACACGTAGGGGGACCCATGCTCCACTGCTCTCCCTTCTGTAATAACTTAATAGCCCCCACACTATTACACTATTGTGCCAGTTTATGCATTATGCACCAGGCAGGGGATCCACTCTCATCTGCCTCCCCTCTGGTTGTGTCTCCTTACAGGACGAAAATGGTCACGACAAAGAAGTGCAAGACTGGCAGTATTCCTCTTTCCTTACACCAGTTGGGCCACCTATCCACCTCCTGGCGGGCTCCTGCACTAAAGGGCCCTTGGAATTGCCTGAGGCAGCTTACACAAACAACAGCTCCAGTGAACCCTTACAACAGCCCTTAACTTCCAGACCGATGACCAATACTGCAACCAGCAATACTTTTCCTCAGACTGTTGAGACACCTGGACACTATTTTGCAGAATCAGCAGATAATTCTTGCACAGCAGCATTTTATGATGACCATGTTGGAGAAACTGGTGGAAACAGCTGGCCCATGTAACCTGGTGCAAAGCTAATCTGACAGCAACCCTTTCACCTCCACCTGCTCCTGACACTCCCACCCTTGTCACCCCAACTGCAGTGGATCCATAGCCAGATACTCCAGAGCCTGAGGGGGAGACTCAGGGAAACAGTCTGAGGATGAGGCCAGCATGGAGCTAGATCCTCTTTCACTGACAGCCAAGATGTGCTTTCCAGGAAAAATCCCTGCTCTGGTGCACAATATCAAGAATACGTGGGGTTCGATGCCCCACCTGCTCCACCACAGTCTAAATTAATGCCTTCTCTAATGCCAACTGCCTAACCAAGCAACAGATTCCCAGTGTGTGAGTCCATTGACACGGTGATGGCAAAAGAATAGGAATCACTGGACCCAGCTCTCATCCCTGAGCGCCGCTCATGGGACAAAATGTACTAGCTACAGTTCTGGTGGACAGCCCACACTGTTTAACCACAAACAGTGGCACTAAACAAGAAGACAGTTCTCCCTTCAGAAAGCGCAACTGGTTTAAAGACCTGTTGAGAGGATGTTGGAGGACACGCTAAAAAAAAGAGCTTCAAACTGGCAGGGTTCAGAGCAAGGGCAGTCACAACTGACATTTATGCCACCAGGGCACAACTAGCCTGGATCCAAGATGCATGCAAGACCCTAGCTCCAAAGTCAGCAGAGGGACAACTATTGGAGCAGGCAATACTATCCACTAAATATTTAACAGATACGGTTGTCACTCCCTTAAGATCAATGCCAGAGCAGTGACTATTGCCAAGCGGAGCAGACAAACCCTATGGCTTAAACTATAGGATGCAGACAAAGAATTTAAGGTAATGCTAGATAAACTTCCCTTCAAAGGATACCTACTATATAACATTCTATTTAACATGTCTTGTTTGTTTGTACACTGATGACGTGGAACCTTTGTAAAAGAGCCATTGGCT
This sequence comes from Neoceratodus forsteri, assembly GCA_016271365.2. NCBI lineage: Eukaryota > Metazoa > Chordata > Ceratodontiformes > Ceratodontidae > Neoceratodus > Neoceratodus forsteri. The sequence continues at coordinate 841,711,594 of CM028131.1, forward strand.
CAAAGGTAATAATTCCTAGAACAATAAACTTCTAAAACTAAACTTCTAAACTATTTGAAGTGGGCCTAAACAAATACATCAGGGGCAAGGAAGGCAGAAAAGCATTGGGAAAAGGGCAGAACATGAAGTCTACCTAACTCCTGTCCAGACCTACATTTTGCACAAACAACAACTTTTACAACAGATGGTGAGGCCACTATAGCAACAGAAGCAACAGTTTTCATCCTTCCTACCCCTCCACCCCCAACAACAACAGGTTCAGAGGCCAAGATGGATCTAACAGGGGCAGATTCTCCAACAATTTCAGTCATAAGTCACAAGCAAAACTATGACTGTCCACTCTCATGTCAATCGGAACTCCCACCACTAACAGCATGATTTCAACAATTTGCATGCGAATGGCAAAAATCAACAGAGGACAAATTGGTGCTGGAAGTAATACTTAAGGGCTAGAGGAAATCCCCAGAATGAAACAGCTAATCATTTCACCAGAGTCTAAACACAAAGCACAACTATACCGGATCCATCACATATTGGAGGAACTGATGCAGAATAAGGCAATAGCAGAGGTACCACCAGAAGAAAGAGGGCAATGAATATATTCCATCTTCTTTACAGTTCCCAACAAAACTGGAAACCTAGATTTAGTACTTGCCGTATTGGTCCTTGCAAGAACAGATCCAGAAGCAAATGATTTGATACATTTTAATGGACCAACATAGATGTAACAACAAGAACAAAGTGCTCTAGCTTTCAGACCAACCAGTCCTTCTTCAGAAGCCTAATGGTCTTTGTTTAGAAAAAAACAATACTTTTAATAGCTAGATCATGCAGAAAAAACAGAAAAAATCCCCATTGGTTTAAACTGCTCATATAAAAAATACAGATGATGATGTCAGAGAAGTTTAACAGTACCATATTACCTTCAGTCAGGAGGGTCCCAGGGTCAAAGGTGATTGGTGCAAAACACATACAAAGAATCCTACTGCATATAAATTCAATTGACATAAGATAACACTGCTGGAACAGATGACTCTTAAATCAAGCTATAAGTGTCACAGTGTGTATAAGGATGTGATTACTGAAAAGCAACATGTACCCAGATAAAAGACATACTAAGATTGTCTTAGGACTCCAAGAAGTTTCAATGCATGCATTATAGACAAGAAATTACCAGTGAAGTTGTCTTAAAAACATCAGTGCACACTGTATGATGTGTAAAACTTAGCTGGACCTATCACCCAGCTGTACTCTCCAGCTAAATATCATGCCCCATAACTTCAAAAACCTCTAGTATAGTGACAGGACTTTATAAATGATAATTTAAATATAAATTGACAGTATTATTGTCAAACAAAAAACTCTAGTCGAGGACCACCAAGGAATTAAGACCATGTAGCCTGATATGTACTAATGTCAATATACATTGAGAATTTAACAACTTGATGTACCAGAAGTGTCTAAGGAATCTGAAAAAGTGATACAAATTTTAATTTCTCTCCTCCTCTTCACACAAACAATACACCCTACCCCCCTACCCACATTTCCATAATGTGGGAGGTGGGGAGGATGACTAGCTTTAAGGAGATTCTCTCTCTCTCTCACACACACACACACACACACACACACACACACACACACACACACACACACTCTCTCTCTCTCTCTCCTAATGACACTTTATTCACATCAGTCAGTGCAATTGTTCCTCAAAGGAATTCAACTTGTCATGAAATCCTAAGTAAAAGGGCTCATGTATCCTAATACCTACACAGCAAACATGTGACACTATTTAACTGTACTCCTATCTGCATAGTAACATTTCCAAGGATTCTGGATAGAATTACAATAAAATAAAAATACCACTTTCCCCAGGATAAGTTAACTAGAAGTAAATATTAAGTATGTGTGTAAGACCAGAGGTCTAACATACCTGCATTTCCAGAAATCACTACAATATTACCCTAATGTAAAAAGATCTGTCCAGGACCCCCATGCAAATGAGATCTCGTACCCCAATATGTACAGAGTTAAAAAAATATGTGACAGTCTATGATAACACTCCTGTATGTACAGTAACAGGCTAGGTAATCTGAATATGGTGCAACGGAATCAACCCCACTCCCAGACAAAGATAAAAAGTAAGGAGAAATTAATATTCATTATGTGTGTGAAGTAAGAGTACTAACACACTGTAACTTCATGTATCTAAATAGAGGCCTACCTCAATGTGACAGCAAGCCCCCCACTGGTTATATCACATACCTCACAACACATACCCACACAGTTAGTCAACCAGTGTCCACGGTTAATCACCAACTACCCATTACAATATAAAAAAAGATTCAAAAGGTACCCCCATAGACTATAATGGCACTCATCCCTGCACTCTCCCTAGCATCACGTCACAACTTTAGTGACCGCGTGGGCAGAGCATAGGAGGCCCCAGAAACTGGGAAGTCCTCGGGACCCGGTGGGGCTAAGTTTATGTGGGCTACCATTTCTTATCTTTTGCATTATTGTACATAATGTCTGCAGCAATAACAACTGAAAGGGGTAAGGCACTGATCTAGTGGTGCCAGTGCTGAAACTGGTTAGTCTGTTTAAGGCAGATAATCGAATTGCTAGTCCAAATGCCTACCTCAAAGGGCACAAAGGATCCCAAGCTCTGCACTCTTGGAATGACAGAGTCATCACTACCTATTAATGGCGGCGCTACACTGGGGCACACCAGGGCACGTGCCCTGGTCAAAAAATGCTGTGCCCCAGTTCATGCCCCGGTGCTCTGAAGTCCAAAAACGGATTTTTTTTTTCTGTTGCACTAGCATAGCCTCCTCTGTCCTCCTTGGCATTGCAATTATGTACCAACCAATGCCTTTTCCCAGGAGGGTGGAGGGAGTGTCTGCAGTGCATCAAGCCTGCACTGCAGATGGCAGTCACTATGATTTTATTTGGCGTTTTGGCGACAGGCAGATTCTAATCCATGCTGAGAGCCCCAGGACTCCTAACTTTGCTGGAACTGCAGAGCTTGGGAGGGCTAGCTGCTGATCCTGAGCCAGCCAATTGGAGTTCAGCACAAGGTCTTTAACAGACCAATTGCGAATGGGAGAATTCTGCCCAATGGCAGGGAAGTGCAAAACTCTACCAATCAGACAGCACCAGGCTTCCTCATCCAATGAGGTGCATCGCTTCTTGCGTTTCATCCCCGAAGGAAAGGAAATAAACTAGCCTGCCATGTGTACCAACTGCCTGGATCGTTTTTTTTTACTATCTTCAGTGCTGTCTGCTACTGTCACCAGTCAGTTTTTCCTGCAATGTGCTGTGGACCGCATCCTTGGACTGCCTGGCCAGTAAAGCCGCTCGCTCGCCTTCTGCCTGCTAACGCCACCCACCACTCCGCTCTCCTCCCGTTTGCCTGCCGTTCTGACACTGGAGGTCTGTTGTTGAACTCTGTTGTCGTTAACCCCTGGGCCCTGAGGCTACTAATTAGGAGCTCCTCAGTCAAGCTGCCGACACGACCACCAACCACTCAACCACTTGCTTCAGGAGTGAGCCTCTTGCTAAGCAGACCTTTCCTGGTGCAGACCTCTTCTGGGCTGGTAACCTTAGGTAAGCACACTGAGTTCTGACTGAATTTTGCTGCAGATTGATGCTGGCCTGTTATTTTCACTCACGGGGGTGGGGGTGGGAGAGAGACATGCACGCCTCCAGGCTGGGGTGTGTGTATAATGGGACTGCATGGGTGGCCTCAAAGCTGGGAGTGTTTATGGCTGGTGGCTCTTTTTGTGGGTTTTTCAGTGATGGGTCTGGGCAGGGGGATATGTATGATGCCTATGACTGTAGTTTGTCATCTGTGTGTAGCATATTGCTGATGGCCAGGGGTGTTTGAAAGATAGGCCTGTGTCTGGGGGTGGGGGGAGGATACATGCATGATGCCTCTGTCTGTGACTGCTCAGTATTTTATTTATAGTTGGGGTTGTTTCAAAGATAACTAAGATGAACCTGTGTGTGTGTGCACATACATGATGCCTCTGGTGTACACTGTGCAGAATCTTATGTATGGGCTCAGCAGCGGGGGAATATACTGAATCTGTGAAGTGTTTAAATGGGCTTTTATGCTGCCTGTCTGCACTGTGAGGGGTTGAAGTGGGATTTTTTGTCCATGGTTTGGTTTGTTCTGGAGCGATGGGTCTGCAGTGTGGGTGGGTGGGTTCTGAAGTGCCTGATGGTGTTGTTTGGGGGAATGGGTCCTTCCCCATGTCATTCATTATCCATTTGGTGTGTCTGTCACTGTGCTTGAGACCTGGGGAGGCCCGGGCTTTTTCCCGGCACCATAGGGGAGGCTCACCTTAGCAAAGTCTGAGAACCCTATCCTGCTGCACTTCAGTCTGCAGATCGCAAGGCAGAGTGGAATTGCTTTGTGGATCTCTCACTTAGTACTCCGTACCCCTTATCCTTCTTTTCCCAGAGTCACTGCCAGCAGAACAGGCTAAGCAAGAGTCAAGACTACAGATGGGTATGCAGGAATTTACACGCATGATTTACATTCTGGTTTCTATAGGTGCCCTGGCTCCCAACTGTGGTGCCCACCCAGTGCCCTGGTAACCAACAGAAGCTGGAGCCACCACTGCTACCTATGTCAATAGGGCAAGGGACTTTCACAAGACTGACAGACTGCTCTTCATTGTTCAGGGCATACAAAATGCCACCCTGCCTCCTATTCTACTGCAGCAGCAAGGCAGCCAACAAAGACGCCTAAAAAATGAGTTCTGGAAATCTACCTTTATCACTTCAGTGTGGTATGGGGATATTGTATCAATAATTCTAAGACAGACATCCTTTGTTTCCACTTCTCCCCTAGCCTTCAGCTCCAAGAGGCCTTCCCATTCTGTTGGCACCTAAAAAACTTAAATACTTAGGGATCCATGTGGCTCACTCCCCTATCTTGGCATTTCAGGACAATTACTCTACATTTGAACAAACTATGAAACAGGATTATAACTGTTGGGGAGCATTACCTCTCTCAGTAACCTGGACAGTGGAAGTAGTACACATGATTACCCTCCCTAAAATACTTTATTTGTTCCAACATTTGCCCCTACTGTAGCTATACCAGCACATACCTGGCGATTCTGGAATAAGGAGATATCCAGGTTCATCTGGGCATGTCAAGACCACATACTAAACTTCAACAGCTCTTCCTCTCCAGAGATGAGGGTGGCTAAAACTATATTTTTGGGCTGCCCATCTCCACTTTCAACTGTTTCGGCATTTAGAGGTTAATCATGCTGCATGGCTAGATACAAAACAGGCCATGTTTCCCAGGAAGCAGTTTATTAGAGCAATGTATCATTGCTCACCATCATCAGATATAGTGGGGCACCAAAATCCTTGGTTACAATACCAAATACAAGTTTGGCTAAATATCTGGAAACAACTGCCTCTCACTCCATTTTTACTCCCTCTATGCCCCATACCTCAGCTGGAAGACATTATTCCTCTCACCTTGGACCATGGCTACCATAATTGGGAAAGGTACTCCCTACAGTATATTTATCAATTCCTTGTGGATAATACAGTCCAGCAGTTCGGCACGGGGTCATTATGTCACAAGGCAGAATGCCACAAGGCACAAGTGCGTTGAGCGATTTCTGCCAGTTTTTGTTCTGTGTGGGGCTCTGCCCCCACACCCCATTACAGGGGCCAGCCCCTGACCCCCCACTACAGATTCTCAACTCTGGGGTTCAACCCGGAGAGCACACAGGTCCGAGTTCGCCATAATATCATACGCTATTATGCGTGCGACATTATGACCCGGTACACAGCAGTTCAACATGTTACAAACCCAATATAATCTCCACCAAACAGAGCTTTATAGATACCTGCAACTCCACCACTATATCTTGTCACTCACAATGGGTGTTCGTATCCCATACCAACACCCTCTAATAACAACCTATTGTATCTAATTTTTACATTATGGGGCTGTCTCGCATATCTCATAACAACTGCAACCTACTACCAGTGGCAGCTCTTTAGATGTAGCATCAAAATGGGAGACAGAAATAGGTATCCCAAAAGATGAGACACTCTGGATAAAGGCCTGTTGTACGACGGCCAAAGTAACAAGCTCCCATCAGTGGACAGAGTATGCCTAGAAACACCGTTTTTGTTGTCTGTTTGCTGCCGGCAGACCCTGCTTTGGTCTGCCATCTGCCATCTGACCCCATCCCCCGGGACTTAGTTGCTGCCTACAGAGAGCACCCTGGCTCACCCCCCAAAGCGGGGTCATCGAGGAAACTCCCAGTGTCTCAGATAACCTTGTGGGGCTCAGTAAGGGGGAGCAGACATCCTCTTGCTCAGCCTGGTGATTTTTCTGTGCTGTTTCAGTGGGTGGCATGGTGTGCAATGATGTGATGTGAACAAGCATCTGGCATGCTTCCCTGAGCCTGCAAACTTCAGTTCTTGCTTCCCATGGCCTCTACCAGGAGTTAGTCAAGGCAAGGCAACGTTTATTTCTTTGGTGTCCATTCCCGGAGGCTCTGAGTGCCTTACATAAAATTATAAAAGGAATAAAACATACACAAATACATATAAAACACAACACTAAGACAGCTACAAAATCAATAAATAATTAAATTCAGCAGTCTATAAATTCAGCAGTCTCTATATTCAGCAGTCTATATATTCAGCAAGCACTGAATGCTTCCCCACCCTCCTCCCTGGAGGAGAAGAGCAGTCCCTCAGATGCTCAATCTCCCCCCTCCCGCCAGCCCTCCAACTAGTGATGCTCACATGGTATGCAGAATAATCCAGATCCACCAGATATCTGCCCTCATGGCAGGATAGTGGATCCAGCCAGATACCATCACTACCTGCCCGTGGATCTGGCCCTCACATCCCGGGTCAGATCCTGCATTATCTGGTGTCGGATCCAGGGATCTGGTACTGGGATCAGATCCCTAGATTCAGCACCAGATAACGTGGGATCCAACCTGGGATTCGACCTCCGTATTCAGCCAGATCCCTGGCTGGATCCCACTCGAATAGTGTCGCCATCTGCCGGATCACTTGCATATCCACAGTGGCACTATACGAGCATCACTACCTCCAATTCCCCATGCTCACATCCAAACCCGGGCTGTTGGTGACACAAGCGGAAGTCCTACCACTGCACCAGCAGGCTGACTCTATGCCTGGAAACATCCAATGTGGTACTTTCATACTCCGATGATTATGGCAGAATACCTCTACACATACTCCCTGTCTTACTGAAGGAATTGCAGAGAACCTAGGGCAACTCACTACCATGTGATGCAGGCATGTCCTTACCTTCACCCCTTTTTGCAGTGCTTGGAGGCTGAACTGAATTAATTCTTTGGAAGATCAATACAGCTCACCCCGGCTTCCTATTTCCTTTTATAATATCCATAAGGTTTTAATGACCCAAATTCCCTGTAATTGCTGAGAATCTTAATCACAGTCACCAAGAAAGTCATAACACAGTTGACACTCCAGGAGGGGTAGAGAAAATGAGAAGGGACCTAAGCAAGCTTGAGGAGTGGTCAATGGTGTGACAGCTAAAATTCAATACAAAGACGTGCAAGATCATGCACTTGGGGCACAGAAATGCAGGGGAGGAGTACTTAATGGAGGGGGGAGGTACTGACAGCCACCAAAGGGGAAAGGGACCTGGAAGTAATCATATCTGATGAGCTAAAAGTTACCAAATAATGTGAGAAGGCTATTAGGAGAGCCAGTGGAATGCTGCGGTGCATAGGGAGAGGTATCTCCAGCAGAAGGAAGGAGGTGGTGATGCCACTGTATAGAACATTAGTGAGACCTCATCTAGAGTACTGTGTCCAGTTCTCGAGGCCGCATCTCTGGAAGGACACAGACAGAGTAGAAGCAGTTCAGAAAAGGGTGACAAAAATGATGCAGGAGCTGCACCAAAAGTCATATAAAGGGAGACCGGAGGATCTCAATATGTATTCCTTGGAGGAGAGAGGAGAGGGGAGAGAGAGAGTGGGATATGATAGAGACTTTCAAATACTTCAAGGATATAAATAAGGTACAAGAGGGTAGCATCTTTCAAAAAAAAAAGATGTTCAAGAACAAGGGGCCGAGATATGAAGACAGAGTGGGGTAGACTTAGGGGTAACGAGAGAAAGTATTTTTTCACGGAAAGGGTGGCAGATCTATGAAACAGCCTCGCAGCAGAGGTTGTAGGGGCAAAAATGGTAGGGGAATTCAAAAACACATGGGACAGACATAAAGGAACTCTAGCAATAGGAAAAAGAGGGTAAGCCGCAGATCATTTACGATCTGCTGTATGTGAAACAGGTAGGGAAAATGGGCAGACTAGGTGGACTAAGTAGTCCTTATCTGCTGTCAGATTCTATGTTTCTAAAGTGCTGGCTAACTCCCAACATTCCTAGTGAGGATTCCTGGAGTACTATGGTCAACAGTATATATAACAAACAGAAAAAAAATCACTAATTTTCTTAATGACTGAGAACTCAGAGTTGTGCTCCTCTCGGTGGTTGGTGCGGCTCATTCATGCCATAAGTAAGGACCCTACCTTAGTCCCATAAACAGTACTATCAGTACAGTAGATCTACTATAGCCTTATCATACCTTCACATCTTGAATGATTACCAAAGGGTTCCTTCTCACTGAAGCAAGATGGGCTTAAGGCCACGCCCCCAATAGATATGCCTTTCCCTGGATGGGGCCCCCAGTTATTGCATCACACCTTAGGGTACTTACCTTCACAATATAGATTTTTAGTTCCCAGAAGACCTTCAGACAACATTATGTATATCAAATAAAGTTTTGAATAAGCCCCCACCCTCGAGCTGCTCCAAAAGAGGGAGGTGAGGCTCCACAGGCCATAGCTTGAGGTGGCTGGGACTGCTGGGATATACAATTGTTGATACCCAATGTAGCATGCCCTGCTATCGCCTCCTTCTTAGTTACTGCCCCCCAACTCCTTAGCCATTTCAATTTTGTGACATCTTTACTGACTGCATCACCTACTACTTCTTATACCCCTATCACCACCAGTCTGTCCCTCTGTCCCCTCAATCTCCATTCCCCATTGTCTGTTCCAGCCCACTAGGTCCCCCTGCTTTTTTCACTCTTCACAACCTCTGCCATTACCCTTTTCTCCCAAATTTAGTTTTGTTGTATTGCTGTTACCTCACTGATTCCTTATGTTGCACATTAACTGCTGCTGCATCATTTTACTCTGTATACTGTACTTATTGTATATTGTGTATATTGTATTCTTGTCTTTGTTTTTTTCTGATGTGGAGCCTTTGTAAAGGAGCCTTCTGACTCAAAGGTTATAATTCCAAGACCTAAATAAATAAATGTGCTTATAATATATGTATAGTGACAAAAAAAAAGAAAGAAAATCCACCTTCTGACTTTAAAGCACATTAGACCACAGCATTTGCCACGTCAAGGGCCAAAAGAAACCTGGCCACAACAGAGGAAGTCTGTGCAGTCGCCACTTGGACATCTATTCACACATTCACTAGACAGTGTTGCTCATGATGCCAAAACCAGCTTCAGCCATTTTGTTCTCCAGGCGGCCATGCTTCTCCTGTTAGAATATGACTTGTTTCCCCCTCCCTAAAACGAGGATATTGCTTTTTACAGCCCTAGATATATGGATCTTGGCATACCTCAGAAGTTATCCCCCACAATGGTAGTTTACTCACCTGGTAAAGGTCATTGTGGGGGTATAGATCTCTAAGACATTTCACATCCTACCCTTGGAGACACTCATCAATCAATCAATCAATCAAACTTTATTTAACCAGGCATAAACACCATTGAGCAAGCTCATTGCCAAGGTGGTCCTGGACATCAAACAATTCATAGTCAAAAATATGGTAGACAAAGCAAAACATTGTACATGTGAGAGATAATTCAGGCCTATACATATAGAACTAACACAGATAAATACAGTTACAATTCTTTGTCAAATAAACACAGGAGGTAAAAAAGCTTAGACCCTAGGCAGTCACCAGTATATAAAGATTAGTACCTTTACTAAAATATGTAGAATGGGGGAAAAAGAGAGGATATATAAGACAGAGGGGAGATAGGACAGTGAGGACCGGGAGAAGAGAAGGGGGACTACTAAATGCTGGGGACCCCTATTGGGGATGGGAGCTGAGCAAATCTAAGTGTCAGAGGATTCGTAAGAGATACCAGAGGCTAAGGAAACATAGTCACCTAAAACAGTTGCAGGTTTCCTTCAGGTACTCAGCTATTAGTGCTTTGAATGTGAATGGACCGGGAAGGGATGAGAGCTTTAGTGAGCTTTGCACACATTTGAACAAGGAAATGCCATTCAGTTCCGGAATGCCGTACGGGCCTGAATTAGGTGCCAAACATTGGGAGGCTAGTTCCCAGTCTTGCACACTGCTTGTATTTAATAAAGTAATCTGTATACTTTATACTTTACTTCATGGTCAGCATATGATTTGTTTCTGGTAAGGCTGTTCTCAGCCCAGTTTCTTGTTTTGAAACCAGAAAAAAATCTACAGGAAGAAAACACCTTGGCCCACATGGCAGTCACTGCAGGTACCATACGATTCTACTGGGCAGGACACCCGTCTAACTATGCTCCAAGTGGTGATCCCCAAATGGGCCAGGGCCGGGGGATGCCACCGGGGACACCAGCAGGGAAAATGTATATAAAAAAAAGAATTACCGAAACCCAGAGCAGATAGCACATTATATGCTCTGGATCATAAATATAGAATCTAGGGGTATCTGGTAATCCCAGGTGATCATCTGAGCAAATCTAATCACAAAGCATTAGTGGCTAGCTAAGAAGCAATGTTTTTTCCTCTGAGTTAGCTACATTTTTCATTTAAAATGAGATAGTTAAACAACACATGCCTCACAATTAGGCATTTTAGGTTTAACTTTAACATGGTCATTTGCTAAAAATATTCCTTGCCTGTCAATTACACTATGTTCTTAGCAATGTACTTGTAAGTGAGCTTACTATGTAATTAGAACAGACATTACTTGCATGGTTTAAGATTGATTTGTATCGAGGTATTGAGTGACCATAAGTACGTTTGACCTCCCTGTACTCCAGTCTACCCAGCTGTAAAATTGGGAAGAATCAAGACCCCAATGAAGATGAGATGCTACATCTCAGCTGGGCCATCCTAGGTAAAGAAATTGTAAAATAAACATTACTAAAATCATAAACTGTGGGATAGAACCCAATTCAATTTCACAGATTTGTTAGGTTGTGTTTTCTGCTGAGCTGTAAACTAAGTGAGCCAGTTTGCCTCAAAGGCAATCCTAGGTTCCCAAGGTGAATGGTACACTAGTTCAGTGCTATTTTCTAATGGCTTGGTGCCAAAACAATTTCAAAACTGGCACCCAGATATTATCGTACGCAGCACACCCTTATTGGTTTTGCAAGAGTTGGAGAAATCAGAGCTGTTTGCTAAATTCTTAGTTTTGTTACCATCTCTATGTCTGTTTCACAACTTTGTTATTGTTAGAACTTAAGCCTTAAATTGAGGTCTGCCTTAAAGTCAATAGTTCCAGTCAGTGAGTTCATTGTTGGACTACAGTGGCTGAATTATAGGGTGATGATGTATGGAAGCTGAATTCATTCCAGCAGTGATGTCAGACTTGGGATGTCTCCACGGAATCCCAGCTTTACATTGCATACCCAGCACTGACTTCATGCACCCTCAATGGTGGGTACTATACAAGAGGATGGAAAACCTGAACAGTAGCCCAAGGCTCATCATAATCATAGTCACAGGGAATTCTAGCATTTTGTCTGACCATTGTGGACAAGAGCATGCTTTCTTTGTATATGTTGGATCAAGTGTCAGAAATAAACTGGTGCTACCACGGGGAGGCAAAGAGTTGTGTCTACTTTTGGGTGTGTTTCCTGTTCCACTTTCATAATCTTTAAAAAGGAAAAAAGGCTTTCAATGACTCTTGTGTTTCCAACAGAGCATCACACACCTAAAAATTTGCATAATTCAAAAAATACACGCACACATCTATACCTCTCCAACGTCCCCATCTTCCAGGCCTCAGAAGTAGAAAAAGTGGGAGACATTCTTTTACCATTTAAACGGATTTGAATAGAATCTTTACTCATTGCAAAATTAATGTTCAAGCATCTGTTAGGGTTGAATCACAAAGTCTTAAAAGCAGAGAAATGCGATGGAAGGGTAAAAAAGTCCCCAGACTCTTACTGTATGTGTGGTGCGGTGTTCCTCAGGATTTGGTCAATTGTAAATGTAGTCTATCTAGATTTCAGTAAAGCCTTTGATGTTGTGATGCATAACAAACTTTGAGGAAAAATACAGCAGTGGGTAACTGACAGGCTTGGGGCAAGAAGCAGATAATGGGAGTGGACTGGCATCACTCCAAGTGGACAGGCATACTTAGTGGCATCCCCCAGGGATTGGTGCAGGGGACACACCTCTTCAACCTCTTTATCAGTGATCTTTAAGAAAAGGAAAATGAGAAAAAAATGAAAAAAGAAAAGACAGGTGAGGAAATTGTCGGCTAAAGGAGGGGGGCAGGGTAATAGAGGAAGGCAACAGAAAGTAACTGTGCTGAATGGACACTTCTGCTCGGTAGTCACTAGGGAGAACAGCAGACCCTTGCCAGTCAGTGGGATAAAAGCAACTGAAAGAGAGGCCCTGGAAATGAGGCTGAAGAAATGTACTATCAAAAGAGTCAGAAAATAGCAACCATCAAAGTAAACAAGGCCCCGGGGGCCAGATGGGATGCATCTGAGAATATAAACAGAACTGGCATCAGCGTTAATCGAACCCCTGGTGGGGCTATTCTTTTGTCAAATGAAGTTTATTCAACATTTTCAGATATACCATGAATACTCACAAAAACATTCATCCACCTTAACATAATATGAGAACTAATTTACATAACCATACAAGGACAAAAAAAGGAAAAGAAAGACAATCAACTATGTGCATCATATTCAGTCATTTCATCAGTACCAAATTACTTCTCAGAGTACAACTCAGGTCACATAACCAATATAATTAAATTTCTCTATTGACCCATATATTAGTATCTGGACTCCACTTTGGTGCATGGCCCGTGTGGTGCCCAATATTGAGCCCCAATTGCATCCTCCTCTAGCTTAAAAATACTTAAAGCAGACTTGCTGTCTGGTCTAGTACTGATTGGTTAGTAATAGTTTCCACGTAACTGAAATAAGGGAGCCATCTTTGTTTCCATTTTTCTGTGTTGTTTCGCAGTTTAGCTGTCATCCTTTCCATGAGGAGAATGGATTTGCAGTTGTCACGCCAACTTTGTTTCGAAGGTGGGTTCACCGTCAACCATTTCTGGCTAATTGCCTTGATGGTGCTACTCAATAGCTCTTTACAATAAGGGATGTTTCCCAAGGACTGGAGAATGCTGAACATAGTTTTACAGCACAAAGGAGAGAACAAGGAGCAGCAAGGAAACTATAGGCCTGTCAATCTTACCTCCTTGGTAGGAAAACTGATGGAGACACTAGTCAAAGGGAACACTGAGGAATACATGGAGAAAAATTGACTTCAGGAAAGTAAGTAGCAAAGGTTCATAGCAGGGAGGTCTTTCCATACCAACCTGAGAGTATTCTTTGACTGGATAAGCATGGATGTTGACAGGGGGCATGCAGTAGACTTACTCTATTTCAACTTTAGCAAGGCATTCGACTTGGTACCACACAGAAGACTGCTGATGAAGATGGGGGAGCTAGGAACAGCAAAGCAAATAGTAAAGTGGGAAGGGAGTTAGTTGGAGGGGAGGCAGTAGAGAGTTGTGATGAATGGGTTCAGGTCAGTGGAAAGAGAGGTCACTAGTAGAATAACACAGGGATCTGTCCTGGGCCCAGTCCTCTTCAATATGTTAATCAGCACCACAGGAAGGGGAATCCAGGGCAAGCTGTGTCTATTTGCAGATGACATTAAACTCTAAAGTAGAGCTGACAGTGTGGAGGGGATAAGGAAGTCGCAGAGAGACCTGCAAACAAAGGTTGGAAAATTGATCCAAATGATGGCAACTGAAATTCAGTGCCAAGAAATGCAAAGTGGTGCACTTAGGAAGCAAAAACCCTAGAACATAGTACTGGATGGGAGGGATTCAGCTGGACACAACATCAGAGGAAAGGAACCTAGGAATCATCATTTGTGGTTTCCTTGAACAAACTAGTCAATGTAACAAGGCTAACAGGATGCTAGGGTACATTTGGAGGAGGTTTGAGAGTAGGAAACTGGAGGTACTGTTGCTTCTGCATAGGCCAGTGGTGAGGACCCACCTAGAGCACTGTACCCCGCTCGGATAGGGCCATGGGTATTGTAGCTACTCAGAGGGACAATGGGGGCAGAAACACAGAGAACAATAGGGAGAACAGGGTAAGCCAAGACCCCACAGGGACAACTGGTCCCGGGGTATAATAAGATAATATAATATGAGTGGACCACATGAACTGTTGGTCTTTTTCTGCCATCATCATCAATGTTTTGATGTTTAAGCCGACCTTTGCATTTGTAGCACCAGACACCTGGAACAAACTCTCTCTCAAACTGAGGAATGTTTCTAGGGTTGCAAGTGTTCAAGTCCAGTCTTTCCAGCCACCTTAGAACTCACTGAATTTGTTCTGATCCAGAATTCCCCTCTCATGATCATGTTGCTTAACACTGATCATGCTCGTTGTTTGCTGTGACCCCGCCTTTATTAGCTTGCCTTTGATTAATTACTGTTAAGATGTATTTACCTTTACAGTTTTTCTTTCCTGTGTATATTTCAGCCTGTAAGTAACTATTCCTGCTGGACAATGTTAACCTGCTGGCTGCCACTGTCCTCCCTGGGACCCCCATGAAAACAAGATGCTGCAGCTCATGGGATTATCCCAGCTGGAATAATTTCAAATAAATCAATAAATAAACCTTTTGTTTCCACTGAGTTTGAAACAAAGGCCTCTCAAATATGTCTTCCTTGTCTGTTAAGAAAACTCACATCTGTTTATAACACAATGCTCTCTTTGATTACAGGTCAGTGCCTTAAATCTGTTCTACCATATAGTCAAAAGTGACATACATAGCATTGTTTTGAAACATATATTTGTCTGGAGAACACCTTTCATTGTCTCTGAGATTGAAACAAATACCTCTTAGGTATACTTAGTTAATCTGTTAAGATCTGAGATCTATATCTGTTGATGTGATAAAGTTCAATATTGCAACATTTCAGCTGAAGCAATCATTAAGTCAATCTGACACACTGGCTGGTTTCATTGGAACTCACCCAGTGTTCCAATCTACACAGCTGGAGAAAGGGGTTAAAAGCAATAACACTAGAAATGAAATGTTGGATCTCAGCTGGGCTATCCTGGGTAAATAAATTGCCCTATGAGTACTTCACAGGCAAAACCGTCATAGCGGATGGGTCAGCACCTCTTGAAAAGAATGTGAACGTAACTTGGAATCAGCTTACCACAGTTTTATTCCATAGTGCTGCCGCTCAGACAATAAAAGCAAAGTGGTCCAGGGCAATAGCTCCACATCTGTGCACGGTCTGTGCGTTTGCTGTAAGCAGTAAGCTGACTTTTAAAAAATCACAACTACTGGATCGCACTAACAAGCAAGCAAAAAATAATGTGGAGCTATTGCCCTGGATGGCTTTGCATTTATTGTCTGAGCTGCTGCACTATGGAATAAAACTGCGGTAAGTTGATTCCAAGTTACATTCACGTTCATTTCAAGAGGTGCTGACCCCGTCCGCTACAGCAGTTTTGCCTGTGAAGTATTCATAATCAGGGCACCATATGAGCTAGAAACTGGCAATATGGCATACACAGTAAATCAGAGAACAGATATGCCATGGCAGCAGTAACTAAAAGCTCTCCTGCTGCCTCTTTGTGGTGCTGTAAGAAACAAAGACTCCGTTCAATACTACTTATGATGTCATCTGCCTTTTGGACTGATGGCTGATGCAGAACAGCGGTAACATCAAGGTACTGATAATGGACCTGTGGCATCTAGAAAAGACAGTCACTTAGAAAAAAATAACATTCATAGCTAGCATTAACACAGCATAATGAAGCCAAATCAGCAAACTAATAGGAATATTGTCAGGGGCTCTTTCAATAATAGTGTCAAATACTGATGAAAGCCTGTTGGTAGCCATATTTATTTATTTATTTAGCTTTTGTTGACCAGGTAGGTACAATAGACAAACTGTATGCCTATTTTCAGGTACGACCCGGGACAGTACAAAGAAAATACAGGTTCAGACAAGGTACATAACAACAAGAGGGGCAATGTACAGAGTTACAAGAGAGCAAGATAAACATAGATAGTCTACAGTAAGCAGTAATAGACAAAATATACATATACATACAAAATAAATAGACTAACACATTCAATAGTAACTATATTGCATGAGTGACCCTACTTACCCCGGGCCACTTAATTCATAAGCAGATGGCGATCAATCACATGTTACCCAGAGATTAAAGGATAGTAGGTAATGGGTCAGAATGGGACCAATTTAGAGACCTGGTTAGGGCGGCTTGGGACACCCAAACACTGAGGACAGTTTCAAGTGCTCCCACAGGGAATTCCGGAAGCACAGTTGGGAGAGGGAGGAATGTACATGGTCAGGAAGGGAGTTCCATAGCCTTGGAGCACATGTAGCAAAGTCCCTATCCCCCATTAGGGTTCAACTATATGGAACTTTGAGCACTGCCAGACTCTGAGACCTGAGGGAGTAGGAGGAGGATGCAGCAGGCAGGAGAAGCTGCGCAAGCCCCAGTGGGGTACCAGTTCTGAGCACCTTCCTACGAAGCAGCTCAACCCGTATTTCAAGTGACTAGCCAGGGAAAGCCAGCTCAGTTTGTCGTATAATTTACAATTGTGGTGAGACATGGGACAGCCAGGGCAAAGCGACAGATGTTGTTCTAGGTCGTGTTCCACCTGGCAAGGTGGACCTTGGAGGTGCCAGTGAACAGAAGAAGGCCATAACTTAGTAAAGGGAGCAGCACACCTCTGGCCAGTGCCAAGCGAGCTGCAGACATCAAGTTTTTCTTTGCCCTGTAGGCAAGACCCAGTTTGCAGTTTATGGTTTTACAAAAATTTAGGATGTGACTCCCCAGGTCGAGTTGGGGGTCAAGTGTAACCCCAAGGTATTTTATTGAAACTGTGGTTAGGAGGGGAGAGCCATCCACACCACTGACACATAGAGGGACGGGGGAGGCCTTGATCTTGTCTGCTCACCCAAAGAGCATGGCCTGAGTTTTTTTTCAGATTAAGGACCAGCTAGTTAAAAGAAGCATTCATTTTATTATTTTAAAAGTAACAAAAAGCATTACAGCAGACTCTAAACAAGGAACAAATGGTATCTTACAATACAGGAGAATAAGGGCATTCTAAAATAGATTAAATGATATAGGTCAACATTTTTTTCGTATCATGCACTGCTGTTTTATTGTGTGTTCAGATGACCTTTGAGCTCAAGATCCCTTTTTCAAAGGTGTCCAAAAACATGGTAACATTTATTTATTCACGTATGTATATGTTATGCATATCTTTTGGGATTGTCCAAAGTTATGAACAGTCTGGAAGGAGATGCAACAGGCAGTGCACTCTCACAGGAATCTTGATTCCTCTGGCTTTTATGGAGTGGGCGCTAGGGATCCCCATGGCAACACATCAGTGGGGCAACACTAGAAAAGTTCTACTTATTTTAATGGTGGTGGCCCTGAAATGCATCACAGGCAGATGGCTCCAACCTGAACCTCCCATGATGGGAGACTGGGTGGGCAGAGTCAAAGGGGTTTTAGAGGTGGAAGCTCTGACGGTGAGACTGCAACTCAGTTTTGATAAGCATGAAATGAGATGAAGAGGTTGGAAATTATGGCTGTTGGGACGTAATAGTGAGCTCCTTGCTTCCTAGAATGTAGCTCAAGATAAAGGTACTCAAAGGCTAAATAAGAGATGGCCCTCCACTGCTGAGGGCAATGGAGATAACTTTTTAAGCCTCTTTCAACACCGGGGAAGATACCTTTTCTTTAGAAATGACGTAATGCTATAGATGGGGGGAAGGGAGTAGCAAGCGACTAACAACTGGGCTGTGTTGCTTGGCCCTTGGTTTAACTTGTTTTTTCCTTTGTTCTCATTTCTTATATATTACCCATTACATCTCAGAATATTCTAAGAGCCCCAATTAGTTGAGATATGAGACAGAACACATTATTTTATAAGAAGCAGTAGCCTTTAAGGGAAACTTTCAATACTGACATCTGTGCCTATGTTATTATCAGAGGGGAATATACTGTATGCCTTTGTTGAATTACTAGCATGAACTGAACTATAGAATGTAACTTTAGTCCCCTTTTTGTTATCTCCATTTGGCACTGTATTGAGAATGTCATGCTGCTGTTAATAACTATGAAATAAAGTTCAGTTTAAAAATATGTATATATATTTTTATATTAACAAGCATTTGTCAATGCCGAATGTTGCTTGCTTGTATGTGCTGTTTAGGTATTTGGAAGTGACAATGTCATGCCTTCCTCCCAAGACATCCACTGTGTCTTTCCGCTCAGTATTCACAGAAGAGTGGGAGGGGCAAGGGCCACAGCAGTTGCCAAGGGGGTGAAGAGGTGGACAAAAAAGTCCTGCAGGAGCTCACTAAATTGAAGGTAGACAAAGCAATGGAACCAGATGGCATACGCCCAAGGATATTAACAGAACTGCGAAGGGAGATAGCAGTACCTCTGCCAGCCATGTTCACTGAGTCATTCAACATGAGTGAATTGGAGGAGGGTACATGTGGTCCCTCTACACAAGTCCGGCAGCAGGGAGGAGGCAGGTAACAATAGGCCATTCAGCCTCACCTCAGTAGTGGGGAAGATCATGGAGACATTGCTTAAAGAAAGGATAGTGGGGCATCTAGATGCCATCGGAACCCAGGACCACAGACAACATGGATTCACAGTGGGGACATCATGTCAGATAAATCTGGTTGATTTATTTGACTGGGTGACAAAGGAAGTGAATCAGGGTGGGCAGCGACAACGCTTACCTTGATTTCAGCAAAGCCTTTGACACCATCCCATGTAGGAGGCTGATAAACTAGCTGGTAGGCTGGACATGGGGAAAGGGTGGTAACTGGGTTAGAAACTGGCTAACAGACAGGAGGCAGAGAGTGGTGGTAAATGGTATGCAGTCTAGGGAGAGGGGCGACCAGTGGGGTGCTGCAGGGATCGGTCCTGGGACCAGTTCTGTTCAATGTCTTCATTAGTAATATTGCTATACATCTGAAGGGAATTTTTTCAACAAATTTTCAACATAGCCATTTTAAGACCTCTGCTCATGAACACTGTCACTGTGATTTTCTTAATTTATCCCGTACATTGATTTCGCACACCGACTTCACCATTGTGCACTACATGGGTGGAAACATGTTTTGGGTGAGATGTGAAAAATGATAGCTGTACTATTTATAAGAAGCTGTGGCAAAATGGCAATGTTGGAAATCTGGAGTGAAAATATTGAAAATTCGCGAACTTACGAGTGTGCATAAGAACTGTACAACGCATGCTCGTAAAACAGTAATTTTTGGAATTTTTTCACCAAATTTTCAACATAGCCATTTTAACACCTGAGTTCATGAACAGTGTCACTGTGATTTTCTTAATCTGTCCCGTACATTGATCTCGCACACCGACTGCGCCATTGTGTGCTACATGGGCAGAAACACGTTTTGGGTGAGATGTGAAAAATGGCAGCTGTACTGCTCATAAGAAGGTGTGATAAAATGGCAATGTTAGAAATCTGGAGTGAAAATATTGAAAATTCGCGACCTTATGAGCTGCATAGGAACTGCTGAACGCTACGTAAAACAGTCATTTTAGAATTTTTTACCAAATTTTCAACATAGCCATTTTAAGACCTCTGCTCATGAATAGTGTCACTGTGATTTTCTTAATTTGTCCCATACATTGATTTCGCACACCAACTGCGCCATTCTGTGCTACATGGGCGGAAACACATTTTGGGTGAGATGTGAAAAATGACAGCTGTACTACTCATAAGAAGGTGTGGTAAAATGGCAATGTTGAAAATCTGGAGTGAAAATATTGAAATTTCGCGAACTTATGAGCCTGCGTGGGAACTTCTTCGCCCGGCCTAAAAAACAGTCATTTTGGAATTTTGGCACCAAATTTTCAACATGGGGTTTTGGGACCCCTTTCATGAATGATGTCACTGTCATGGTGGTATTCCGGCCCGAAAGGTGATTTCACAGTCACTGCGCGAAATCACCCTTCGGGCCCAAATAACGCCATGACAGTGACATCACTCATGAGAAGGGGTCCTAAAAACCCCATGTTGAAAATTTGGTTTAAAAACTCCCAAACATGCCTGAGATATGCAACAAAGTTGAAACCCCCCTATCTAGCCCATTATAGAGCTTACCGGCATTTCCTCAGTTCGTGGTCGGCTTTGAAGAGTGCAGACGTGTTCCCGGTCCACCGAAGATCATCGCACCGGAGTCCGGAGGTAAGTATGGGGTGGGGGGTGTGTGGGGAGGCTGGGTGCGCAATGGGTGGGTGTGGGTTGTGAGGGGGCCGGAGACGGCCAGGATCATTTTTGTTTTACAGGTTTTAAAAACAAAAAGGCGTCGTGGGACGTTTGCCATGCTGAGGTGGGCTCCCAGCGTGGCACAAGGCAGAGGCGTTCAGCCGGCGGTGGATTGAGCTCCCCATCGGCCGAGACTGATTGCCACGCTGGGGTGGGCTCTAGCGTGGCACCTAGCAGGGGAGGCGCGGCTCAGCCGGCGGGATTGTTCCCGTCGGCTACACAGTACGTGTAGGGCTGCGACGCCTGCATGTGGGGGAGCTACACTTCTTATCGCTGCTCACTGAAGCGAGGCTCGCTTTCAACTGAGTACACTGCATTTTTGAGCGTGTCATAGACAGCTCCAAAATGCATTGGCTTACAGGGGACGCGCCTGCCAGCTCACTGACTGAATTGGAGAAGGAGGTGACACACCCCCGAAATCTCCGATGATGGCACTATGTTCCTTGCACATGCATGCAAGCAACATAAAAACAGTAACAAGAACAGGTAAAACAGTGCAGCAAACAGTTATGAACAGAATAATTAACAGGTGGTTGCAGGGACCTGCAGCAAATCCCTAAACATCCATCTAGGGCAGTTTTTTTAAAATTATTTATTTATTTAGATTTTGGTAACTGGGTAAACCCACTGAGACCAGAGATCCCTTTTTAGGGGCAACCCAGGATTAGTTACAGCAAAAAAAAAAAAATACATACATTGGAAGCTATTTACAGCAGATACATACATTGGAATGGGCATGAAGCACATTAGAGAACAGCAAGCTCACAGTTTGTTAGACAGGCACACAGTACATTATACACTTAATTGAAGTTAAAATTAATTTCAATTAAATTTTAGTTACTACATTAAAGTTAAAGTTACTACAGTGTCTCTGATACTCCCCCAAAAGTCAGAGTGGATGACAGTTCAACCCCCAGCAAAGTGTTAGACATTCCCCAGACCACCACAAGAGAAAGGAGATGGAAAAGACTCACCAGTTGTAGTCAGGTGGTCCATGTTTGGTATTGTCCCTATGGCAACAGCTGGACACTTGCTTCTGAGCCTCCTCTTCCACTTGAACTGGAGACAGCTACTGATGACACCTCTCTCCCTCAGGAAACTCGGACATCATCAGGCGGTGGCATGAAGTCATCTCAGGCAGCAAATTATGTCATCTCTGGGATGCCTACTGCTGGGCTGAGGTAAAATTCAGGGGACGTGATGGCCTGGTGGTGCTGAGGGTTGAGTGTTTGATGCCTTACCTTACATTATGCCAAAGATCTGAGTTCAGGAACGACCTCAGGTCATCAGGGTGCCAGTGTGGGTTGGGAGAGAGAAGCAGGATCGAGCAGAGCCGGCAGGCTGCTCTCCTTTGCTGGGGGTGGTGGGGGTGGGTTGTCACCCTCCCATATTTCCGCTCCTACCAGGTGGAGGTCCAGTAGGATAGCGTAGGTGGAGGGGGTGGCAAGGACATGAGGGTGGAAGGGGCTGAGCTGGCACCACGGTATGCCTCTGTGCCTCCACACACACATACAGCTGTGTGCCAGGGCTTTGGGCGGGGAAGTGGGACAACCTACGAAAAGAAAAAAAGATGAACATCTATATAAAAAAAATTCAGGGGAAGATTGGCAACTGGGCTGAGGTCATCTCTCTGGAACCTGGGCTTCTTGTTGATGACCAGGCAGGGGCAAACATCATCATGGTGCACAGTGGGAGGTTAGCGAATCTCCTCACATGGAGTCTTTGCTCCTCATGCCACACCTACCCTTGGGTCACCTGGGCAGCACCCCAGGCCCCCATATACCTGGGCTATCAGTGTCCCCCATGACCAGCTAGCAGTTTCTAATCCCTCAGTGCAGACAGCAGCTCAAAACACAGTGCAGATATATTAATAATAATAGTAATAATAATAATAATATTCTTTAATTTTATGGCACCTTTCAAAACCAAGGCTCCTAACAGAATAAAAATAACACATCAAACATTCCAACATCTTAAAAATATAAAACAACTGATACAATTTAAAAATAGAATCAGTCCCCAAGAGCTTGGTACCACAAATATGTCTTTAATGCCTGTTTAAATCCCTCCACGGTTGTGCACTCCCATAACTGACGGAGTAGAGAATTCCATAGGGTTGAGGCCACATACATAAAAGCTCGGGCCCCCAAAGATTTCAAAAACACCCTAGGAATCCCTAGCAACCCCTCATCAGCTGAGCGGAGTAATCACCCAGAGCAGTAAGGAACCAAGAGCTCTTTCATGTAGTCCGGGCCCAGTCCATGTAGGGCTTTAAAAGTCAGTAAACCGACTTTAAAGGTGATCCGCCACATTACCAGAAGCCAGTGCAGTCTGCGCAGAACCAGCAAAATATGACAGGATTGGGAAGGCCCCATCAAAAGCCAGGCCGCAGTGTTCTGCACTAGCTGCAAGCAGCGGATTTCTACCCCAGGTAGCCCTAGGTAATGGGAGTTGCAATAGTCCAAGCACGAGGTCATGAAGGCATGGACCAGCGTAGGTAAATCACCAGATGGAACAAGGTGCTTCATCCTGGACATATTCCTCAGATGGTAAAAAGAGGACTTAACGGCTGACACCTGCAAACGCAGAGTCAACCCTTTGTCAAAAATTACCACCAAGGTCTTGCACCTGTTCAGAGGCTGGGAGTGATAAACCCCCAAGGAAAAGCCCGGAGGGTGAACCAACCCCCGGCCCACCTATCCAGCATGCCGGACTCACAATCAATACCTCAGTCTTTTCTGAGTTCAACTTCAGCCAACTTGAATCCATCCAATCCTGGATTTCTGAGAAGCAGTTGTTAAAGACTGAGAGAGCTCCATCCTGGTCAGGTGCAAAATAAAGGTAGAGCTGGGTATCATCAGCATAGCAGTGAAACCTCAGCCCATACCTTCTTACAATGTCTCCGAGGGGCAGGATGTACACTGCGAACAACATGGGGGACAACACTGAACCCTGAGGAACCCCATATAACAGAGAAACTGGGTCCGAAGAATAAACTCTGGACACCACTCTCTGCATTCTTCCGGTGAGGAAAGATGTAAACCACCTGAGGACTGTACCCAACAGTCCACAGACGAACCTCAGGCGATCAAGTAGACGACCATGGTCCACAG
This sequence comes from Neoceratodus forsteri, assembly GCA_016271365.2. Classification (NCBI taxonomy): domain Eukaryota; kingdom Metazoa; phylum Chordata; order Ceratodontiformes; family Ceratodontidae; genus Neoceratodus; species Neoceratodus forsteri. The sequence goes on from CM028131.1 coordinate 841,735,376, forward strand.
TGTCAAATACTGATGAGTGATCTAAAAGAAACAAGATGTAGTGTTCTTTTCGATCTCTAGCCATCAGGAGATCACTGAGCACCTGAACCAGCACTGTCTCAGTACTATGCCTCTTTTGAAATCCGGACTGGAGGGGTTCATAGATGTCATGGATGGTCAAATGGTTCTCCAGCTGTGCAGCCACTACTTTCTCAATCACCTTCCCCAGAAAAGGGAGGTTTGAGATTGGTCTGTAGTTCACATGGCAGTCAGGGTCCAAAGAAGCTTTCTTCAAGAGGGGTGTTACCACCGCCTCTTTCAGGGAGCTAGGAAACTCTTCTGTTTCCAAGGAGCACCAGACTATCCGTGCTAAGACCGGACCGATTGAATCAATACAACCCAAAATCAGGGAAGTTGGTCCTGGGTCCAAACTACAACACATAGGGCGCACACCCGGGGCAATCCGCATGACATCCATAAACTCCAGTCGGTCAAAGGTACTCCAGGAATACTGAGAGGTAGAGGCCGTGCGCTGGTCCAAAGCAACATCTATAGAGTGTGCCAGCTGGATTGCTGCCCTGATGCCGGCCACTTTATTCGCAAAGAAACGAGCAAGCTCATCGCACTTGATCTGCCAAAAAGCTTTCCGAACATGTAGACAGGCTGGGTTGCACAGTCTGTCTACAGTACAAAAGAACTGAGCTGGTCAATTCTGAGCGGCCGCAATCTTCCTGGATAGGAACTCTGGCTTCTTATAGGTGATTGCAGATTGATAGGCTTGGTAATGATCCATCAATCTAAGGCAGTTGGCATCAAGGGCGGATTTCCTCCAGCAACGCTCTAACCTTCGTCCTAGTCGCCACATCTCCCTCACAGTCACATCAAACCATGGGGATCGAGGGTGAAGGGAGAGAAGACAAACACGGACAGGAGCAATGACATCCAGTCAGCCAGCAGGTTATTGGGGGAGAGGGACCATTTTCACTTCCCCCCATAAGTTCAGGTCTTACAGCTCCAGATAAATTACTGTGGGGCCAGATTATCAGCTCTATTTATTGGTGGCAGAAAACTTGAACACAGTGTTCCAGGAGTTGAGCTGCCATGGCACATGTAACCCCTAGGTGGCACTATCCCAAGGGCTTCTACCCCTGCCTGCTTGGCTAGTGGCAGGTTAAGGGGCCTGAGTTCTGAAACGGGTGCCTCCACCAGGAGGTCATGGTTGGTAGTGGTCAAGCTAACCTGGGCACAGCCCTCCGGGACACTGTAACCCCCCTCTCTTTCCCCCTCTAGTGGCCTGAACACTGTACAATAATCACTTTCACAATACCCTGGTACACCACACAAGTACCCACGCTGTTTGCAGTTACCACCAGGGCTGGTTCCTCTGGCTCGACCCTGGGGACCCCCTGTAAAACAAGGTTATGCACAGCAAATAGCCACAGTACAGTACTTTGAGCACAAACTGGAACCACAGTCAGATTAATTGCAGGGAAAGTTAGATCTGATTTATTCAGGGGACGTGAACAAGGGAGGGGCAAAATCAGGCTAATTAGCTTAAACGTTATATCGATCAAGCAGTTATGCATGTGCTTTGAGTCCCCCCACACAGTCCACCTCTGGGTTCCCAGGTGGAGAAGAGATGGCCTAGCCAGGACCATTGCCTAGGGTTGCAGCTGGTTGGGGCCCTGTGATGGAAAAAACAACATGCACAGTACACAATATTTGTAATCCGGAGCCAGAGGGCTCAGTTTGTAAAGGAAATGAAACAACAAGACAATCAGATGACACACTCAGATTTAGCTGTTGATGCAGAGAGCTACCCCGGTATTTACTCACGATACCCAAGACTGGACACAGGCTGGACGAAAATCGAGACTGCTGGTGGTTGACCTAGAATGCCAGGAGAAGCAGGGCCCACACGAGTTGCAGAGGCATCGTTCCTGTTCAAGCGTGGAGCAGGGGGGGCTGATCCCCAGGCAGATCTCTCGTCGATGGCTTCTCTGTGCAGTGGGTAGTCTGGCTGGGTCAATCTGGCAAGACCCAGACCGCATGGAGACAGATTCGGATGCAGTCCATTTTGGGCTGGATACAGCTTCCAGCAAGCAGAACACAGTTCACACAGTGGGGAACCAACTCACAACCCACTAGCAGCTCATAGCACATTTACACATACGAGAATTCTACTGTGCCAGGCAAAGTGCTCCCCGGTCACAATAGCAAACTCTCTGCACACGCTGGGAGCTTAGGGGTAGCTGGAACTCCTGACAGGTCAATCGCATTCAGCAAAATCTTCGGTCTTCTTCAGCTTGAGCCTGGCCCACTTGAGTAGCTTACTTTAGTCACACAAACTTGGATTTAGTCCAAAATAATTCTCTTCTCTCCCTCTCAGAAGCAGCAGCAGACATGGAGGCCAAACTCTCAGCCTTTTCATAGTTCTCCCATGTGAATCCACTCAGCATATCTCTCAAAATCACTTCAGCTCCTCTCCTTTTACTTCCCAGCTCAGAACTAAACTGAAAACTGCAAGCAGCCCGGGACTTCCCCAAGATCCAAAAATTTGGTTGGCTGATTTGGCTGTCAGTCAAAGCAAGAGCTCCCCCTTCAGTTGCAAAAAAGGCGCAAAAACTCAAACCACAGTTCCTATAGATTTTGAATTCAGACAGCTCCTGTAGTCCAGCTACATTTTAGGTCCCACCAGAACGGATTGGTCCAATTTGCAGTCCAGGACCAAGATAGTGGAGACAAACAAAACAGTCCTTGCTACAAAGAAAGCAGGTTAGACAAACTACATTATCATTATCACTCTAATGATTTTCAGTAAATAGTTACATCTTTCAATAGAGCTCCGTCTCAGATTACTTAAGCTGCAATTAGGCAGCTCTTAAAGAGACAGTGCACAGAGGCTATACAAGCTCTGGTAATCACATTTAAACTGCTAAAATACAGGACACCAGCCTGGCAGTGAGCATTTAGGCAAGCTCAAGGTAGACTTTTTGGGAACCCCCATTTGTAGGGGGGTTACACACAGGTTTTGAGGGCCCACACTGTGCAGTACAAAAACCTGTGGGCCCAGAAATCTACAGAAACAGCCAAAAGCCGTATACCCCCTCAGATGTGCCGTGCCCTCCTGGGGCTCGCACCTCGCCGCCAGAGGAAAAGCTACAAACCTGTCCTGGGAAGCAACCCACGATTCTGCTACTGCAAATTAGCAGACCCTGAGGCTTTCTTCCCCTGTTGAAACTGCTGCCTGGGATCCTCCGAACTCTGGTTCGTTGCAGGGCCCAGAAATCTACAGAAACAGCCAAAAGCCGTATACCCCCTTAGGCCATTCAGTATTACACTGCCATTGTTTAAAGTGATTTACCTGCTCTGAATGTACTGTGATTATATCCCTCTTTAGAATTAATTCTCTGCAAAAGGCTGAAGAGTTTTAAGTTGACCTTTTTATGCACTCCTTAATATCCTAAAACAGCAGCCTAATCTTTTTTATTATTAATTCTGAGTGTAAAACTGTAGAGTCTTAAGATTATTAGACCTGTACTACACTGTCTATTATTCTAAGTGAACAGCTGAATCCTTTTTAGAATTATTTTCTGTGTAAAGCTGTAGTTTTAAATTGACCATACTTTTCAGTGTACTGCCTAGCATTCCAAATTTAAAGCCCAATCCTTGCCTCTCGCTTTGCCACCTGTCTGCCCTCTAACCCACTTACATCTCCTCCCTGTTTCTATTACCCACTTTGTAGTTTAGCCTCCTCCTTCCAAATAATAGTGACCACCCTGTTTCTTTGTTTGAGTTAACCACACCTCCCCTGCCTGCCCCTACTTAATCCAGCTCCTTTCCTCTCCCCCTCAGATGTGCCGTGCCTTCCTGGGGCTCACACCTCGCCGCCAGAGAAAAACCTACAAGCCTGACCTGGGAAGCAACCCACAATTCTGCTACTGCAAATTAGCAGACACTGAGGCTTTCTTTCCCTGTTGAAACTGCCGCCCGGGATCCTCCGCACTCCGGTTCATTGCAGGGCCCAGAAATCTACAGAAACAGCCAAAAGCCATATACCCACTCAGATACATTGGTATTTGACACCTTTGGACATTCTGAATTTTCAGCGCCAGCACTCTGATTGGAGGATCTCAGCCTCACTTACTTCTTCCTGCTGGTCTCCATTTTACCTTGCTTCATTAGAGATGTTTATCAGTGCTGCTGACCCTGTGAGACTATCCTTTTTTGTAAAGCAAGAATTTCATTTGTTTTTTTGTAAAGAAATTGTTCCTTTTTGTAAAGTTAGAATGGCATGAAAGCCGCCCCCCCCCCCCACACTGTTTCTCTCCTCATCTATCAATCCAGTTTAGGCCATTCAGTGTTACACTGCCATTGTTTACAGTGATTTACCTGCTCCAAATGCACTGTGATTATATCCCTCTTTAGAATTAATTCTGTGCGAAAGGCTGAAGAGTTTTAAGTTGACCTTTTTATACACTCCTTAATATCCTAAAACTACAGCCTAATCCTTTTTATTATTAATTCTGAGTGTAAAACTGTAGAGTCTTAAGATTTTTAGACCTGTACTGCACTGTCTATTGGATTGGTGTCTTTTTAAGAGAGCATGTAACAAGTGCACCAAGTTGGTCAGAGCAGCCAAGGCCGCCTACTATCGTTCGGAGCTAGCCTCTGCCTCAAGAAATCCTTCACAGCTGTGGAAAACATTAAAAGACATGTCTGGACATGCACCTGGTAATTCCATTCCAGCAAAAATTAAGTCCGGTGGCAGCGTTCAAGCTAACCGATCGGAGATATTGGAAGCCCTCAATAACCATTTTGCAACGGCAGGGCTAGCATTTGATACTTCTCCTGCCAATGACCTCCGCACAGCTCAGGGCCCACCAACCCACGAGTCCCCCTCTACCGAGGAGGACTTCTCCCTCCTGCCTGCCTATCTCTAAAAGAGGTGGAAGACCCATGCTGCAGCTGGACACCAGGAAGGGAGCAGGCTCCGACTTCATAGAGCCATACTATCTGAAATGTGCCTACCATGTGCTTGAGGTGCCAATCAACCACCTATTCAACATGTCACTCTCCCAGGGTAGCCTCCGCCCTCAATGAAAAATAGCCCATGTCATCCCTCTATTAAAAGCAGGTGACCTCTGCAATCTAAATAATTACAGACCGATCTCCTTCCTCCCCATCCTGCTTAAATTACTAGAAAAAATAGTGTGTGGCCAGCTAGGGGTATACTTAGAATCCAAAAGCCTATTAAACCCGGTTCAGTCTGGATCCAGAGCACAGCACAGCACCATAACAGCCCTAGCTAAGATGACCAATGATTGGCTCCTAGACTTTGACAACAAGAAGCATGTCTGTGCTGTTTTCTTGGATCTTAGTAAGGCATTCGACACAGTCGATCACAGCCTGCTTCTTTCCTCCCTAAGCAGCTTAGGCCTGGACCATAAATCTATGTGCTGGTTTGCAGACTACCTCGGAGTATGGAAACGGCAGGTTAAAGCCGAAGGTGATCTTTCTCCATTAAAACCTATGCTGAGTGGCATGCCCCAGGGCTCTATCCTTGGTCCCCTCCTCTTTGCAGTCTACATTAACAACATCAATGGCCCCATCAAAAAAGCCAACATCCACTTATTCGCGTACGACACTGTACTGCACTTGAGTCGTCCCACGCTGGGAGCAGCCTGTGAAGACCTCCAAGCTGAATTTAACCTTCTACAATACCAGCTCATAAACAAAAAGCTTTTGCTCAATGCGAAAAAGACAAAAGCCATGCTCTTCTCCCCCTCCTTGCATGCTGCAATTCCTGCTGGGGGGGAGCTATCCCACAAATTACCACTGTTCTTGGAAAACACTAGAGTATGTAGCTAAATTCAAATATCTAGGAGTTTGGCTCGATCATAAACTTTCCTTCACCAACCATCTCGAAGAACTACAGAAGAAACTAAGGCAAAGATTAGGACTATTCTACAGAATTAACCAACTGCTCACAAAGGAGGCCAAGATTCAACTGGTTCAAGCTACCTTCCTATCTTTAATAGATTACGTGGACCTGCTCTACAGCCACTGCACTGCCTCTGCACTGGCTAAGTTGGACAACCTCTACCACAGAGCTATCAGGTTCATTACTGGCCTTCCACTTTCCACACACCATTGCTCCCTGTACTCATCGTTAGGCTGGACTTCCCTTCACTATAGAAGGAATAGAAACGCCACCCTATGGGCCTTCAGAGTGGTGACCAACAAGCTCCCCTTCATATGTCTCAAATTGTATTCCCCAGAGTGTGTTAGGCTCCTACACTCTAAGGAGTTATTCCCTAATTGCCCTCCAACTTCCAAGGGTCAAAACTCGTTTCGGCAAAGCTGCTCTAAGCTTCTCTTTACCCACATTGTGGAACGGTTTACCAAGGAACTTGAAGCTGAGCTGCCCTGTTAGCCTGAATATCTTCAAGACGCTCTACGATCGCTACATGAAAGCACCTTGCAAATGTTTTCCTCACCGCTAGCCCACTAATTCCACAACTCCCCCTTTCCATCCTGACGCTTCGCCATGTTTCTACCCCTGGCTCTCACTCTTTCCCTATTAACTCTTCCTGCTGCACCCACCCTTCCCTGTCCACTCCAGCCTGGCTAAAGTCCCACCCTATTCATAGTAGTGTCCCAATTATCTACCCCTCCTCCGTCATTATCATACTGTAATAAACAAGTACACGACAGCCATTGTCACTTTCTGTGGTTTTAGCTCAATTTTTCCCCCAGTCGTTGGTAATATATCCTTCCTCTTCTTTACCTCTCTAACCTCTCTAACACGGCCTCTTTCCCCTATATGTGTAGTTGCCGGCTGCCTCACTCAAAGATCTCTGCTTATAACCCCTGTCTGCCTATGGTTGATTGTACATCTGCTGACTTCTTCAATTGTAAAATAATGCTGTTTTTTTTTTTATTTATTTCAACCTTGTACTGTACTGTGTACACTGTGTAACCCCTAGATGGCGCTATCCCAGGGGCTACTACCCCTGCCTGATTTGCCACTAACAGGTTGAGGGGCCTGGATCCAATGGCGGGTGCCTCCACCCAGAGGTCAGGGTTTGCAATAGTTAAACTAACTTGGTCACAGCCCTCTGGGACACTGCAACCCCCCTTTCTTCCCAGTAGTGGCCCACACAATATATCAGAATTACCTTCACAGTATACACTTACCCCCAGGTCTAGTTCCGGCACTGGGACCTCCTGTGAAATGAGATACAGTGCAACAGTCACAGTACAGTACTTTAACATAGACAAATACCTCAGGCAGTATAACTTTGCTGAAACAAGCAGCTCTGATTTATTTAGGGGATATAACAAGGACAGGGAAATCAGGTTAATTAGCTTATCACTCTAATAATCTACCTATGGCTCTGTGCACGGCCTATCCCTATCAGTTACTGTCCCTGGGTACCCAAGCCCTAGTGGCTAGTCCAAACCGTGGCAGCTGGTAGGGGCCCTTTCACACAGAGAAAAGGAGAATTAAACAGTCAGCAGTACAGTAATTCCATTTGGATTTAATGTGGCAATTCAACAGGAGCGACCCTGAATTAGTACTCACGACCTCCAAATAAGATAGGGTCCTTCAATGTCAGCAGGGCTCACTTGAGGTACACAAACCTCTTCACACATCCATATAAAAGAAAGCACTATACCAGGCAGGCTGCATCTGTATCCCGATCGCAATTACTGCACAATACCCGGAGAACACACAGCAGATTCAGTTCCTGACAGACCGAGTGGAATTTTCAGCAATTTCTCCAGTCTTCTACAGGGTGAGCCTGGTTTCTACTCTTCAGAGATCCTTTGATTCTTTCACAGGACGGATTCAGTCCTAACAAGCTGCAGACCGAACTCTGGGCCTTACACACGCTTTTTTACTAAAACTGCACACTGAAAAGCACAGGGCTCCTTCCTTCTTCACTGCCAAAGCTCAACTGAACTCCAACCGACAAAACCGGCACTTCCTTTGAGTTCCTCCCAGTTCTTGACTGGATTGGCTGTCACTCACAATAGACTGCTGCTGTTGGTCCAAAAGGCACTGAAGTCTAAACTACATCTCCCAGAGTCACTGCCCATACAATCCTCTTGTGGCTGGCTCAGATTATGAGTCCAAGTTCTGATTCGTCAAGGCACCATTTTAGAGCTAGCTTACCCCACACTGATTGGTCCAGTTCAGCAGTTCAAAACTAGAATGGGGAACTAGCAGACACAGTTCTGACTGCAAAGAAAGCAGGTTAGACAAACTGTAATTTCATTATTACTCTAAATAATTTCTGGCAAACAGTTACATCTTTCAGATAGGTTCCCTTTGCACTCCTAGTGACTGCAAAAATGGAGTGAATTGGCAGCAGCTTGAGTGGTACTCAATCAAAGAAACACACAGTCCCCCATACAAACTAATTATGTCTGCAAGCAGACAGCTCTTAAAGAGACAGTACCAGAGGTTCTAAAAACACTCACTGATAAATGGCTTAAATGCCAAACACCATTCAGGCTTGGAGCATTCAAGCAAGCTCCTGGAAGTCTTTTGGGAACCCCCATTTGCAGGGGGGTTACACCCTTCCTGGCCTGGGAAAGCTTGACGTCCTGCAAGCAAGTACCCATAAGTTTCAACTGCAACCATATACATTTGCATTAGGCTCGCACATGTAATCATCAATCAATATATCATTTTACCAAGAACACATTTCTGAAACATTGCAGTACGTCACTCTTTACACAGTATTACATACACATTGTACCATAACTCAAGTTATTACCTCTTGTACATGAAACCTGAAGAGAGGGGGCCCTTCCCTATCAGTTACCTTGGGGCTGGACGGGGCAAGGGCACCATACTTAGAGGGCAACACAAGTAACTTGGAGTTAGCACTGATGCTCAGTTTGGGCAATGAGCTCGGGGACACATACACTCCTTTATGGACAACATTGAGAGGCAAGTCTACAGGCCTCCCAAGTGAATCATAACTGAGGTGCACCACAGGCTTTACAGCTCGACCAGTCTTTCTAGGGGGAACTGTTATAGTCTCTGCACTCTGAGCCTCATTTTCAGCATTGTCCTCACTTGTCAGGGAGTCTCCATGGGGTAGAGAGGCTAGAACTTGGGGCACTTTCAGCTCCAGGAGTTACAGTTTCTGAGTCCACAACATTTGGCTCGCATGGAGAGCTTTCGGACACTGGCAGTGGACTGTCAGGGCACTCAAAATACTCTTCTTGTTCGGGTGTATCACCAGTCTGCCCCAATCTATCATTTTCCTCCCCTGAAAACTCAAACAGTTCAACCATGCACCATGATTCCATTTCATCTGATCTGATGCTTTGCACTTCACTTTCTGGGAGCAATGGTTCCAGGGATGAAGCTGGGGGCTTAGACAGTCCAGAAGGCCCAGCTTTGTCTCCAGTATTGACTAGGGGATTGCCCCGAAACAATTGACTCAGTTCGTAAGAAGGATAGTATTCAAAGTCACTCTCACTTTCTTCCGATATGGACTGACAGTCATGCTCAACTGGGACTTGTGGAGGGAACACTGTAACTTTGCTTCTGTAGGTGCAGACTTTCTTGATCTTTTCTTAGCAGCAGCTCTGGTCACTGGTCCAGAGGGGCATCTTCTAGGGCTCAGACTCAATTAAGATTTGTCCAATGGGCAGTAAATGATTTCTATGCATTGTTTTACATCTTTTGAATTATTCTCAGGCCTTACTTTGTACACTGGCAGATCATCTAGTTTGCCCACTACAATGTGAGGGAGATGGTGCCATCTGTCAGCAATCTTGTGCTTGCCATGCAGTCCCAGATTTCTTAGCAATACCCGATCTCCCTCCTGGAGTTCCTGTGCTTTCACCTTTTATCATACCTTTCTTTGTTGGCCAGATTTCTTTTGGCAGCCATGGTTTGAGCCAGTTGGTACGCATGAGTTAGCTGGGCCTTTTAACTTTTGCACATACTGTAAATAGTTGTCAGCTTGAACCCCATCAGGAGAGACCCCAAAACACACATCTACTGGTGAGTCGAGCTTCTCTTCCAAACATCAGGCAGTAGGGGAGAATCCAGTGCATCACTTTTGGTGCAGTTATAAGCATGTACCAGGGTGCTAATTTGTTGGCTCCATCTAGGCTTGTCCTTTGGGTGCAGGGTGCCTAGCATATCTAGCAAAGTGCGGTTGAAACGTTCAGGCTGTGGGTCCCCTGGGGTGGTAAGGAGTGGTTCTGGACTTTCGCACTCCCCACAGAGAAAGCATCTCTTTGATCAGACGACTCTCAAAGTCTCTCCCTTGATCAGAATGGATTCTTTGTGGAGCCCCATAGTGAACAAAAGTTTTCTACAAGTACTTTGGCCACAGTGGATGCTTTCTGGTCTTTGGTGGGAAAGCTTGGGCATATCTCGTGAAATGGTCAGTGACCACCAGCACATTACTGATATTTCTTTGATCGGACTCCAAACTCAGAAAATCAATACAGACCAGCTCCATGGGTGCACTGGTGGTGATGTTAACAAGGGGGGCAGCCCTCTGGGGCAAAGCTTTCCTCTGTAAGCAGCGACACAAGTTCGAATGTGTTGCTCCACATCAGCCCCATCTTAGGCCAATAGAATCTGGATCTCACCAAGTCAAGTGTTCTGTCTATACCAAGGTGCCCCATGTGGTTGTGCAAGGACCTCAGTACTGAGTCTCGAAAAGCAGTGGCAGCACTAGTTGTTGTTTGTCTACTTGTCCCCTCTGTCTACTGTTTCTCTGTATAACAGTTTATTGATCAGTTTCAACTTAGGACCTTCTTTGTATAACAGTGCAGTTCTCAAATCAGTGGGCGTAATTTGGACACATCTTTTCCTGCATAGAGGGCTTCTAAAGCTGCTTTGATCATGGGATCGCGGGATTGAGCCGCCGAATACTGTCATTGTCCAGGCTGAGGCAGTGCACCAATGTCTATTGCAGAAAAGTGGCAATAAGCAGCAGGTATGCAATTCTCAGAGGCTCCCAAGCAATCCACCATGCAGTCCACTCGTCCGTGGACATTGTTCCTCCTGTCAAACTTCGGCAGAGTGCCCGAATGTCAGGTTCTGCCAATCGGACCCAATCATTCTGGGAACAGGCCTCCGGAGAGAGCATCAGCATCTATGTGGTTCAGACCTGCTCGGTATTCGAGAGCATAGTCATATGTAGATAATGCAGAAAGCCACCTATGGCCAGTGGCATCCAACTTAGCTGAGGTCTGCACATAGGTCAAAGGATTATTGTCAGTTTTACTAGTATTTTAGCCCCATACAAGTACTCATGGAATTGGTCAACAATAGCCCACTTCAAAGCTAGGAACTCTAACTTATGTACAGGATAGTTCTTTTCGGATGGGGTCAGGCTTCTACTGGCAAAGGCCACTGGTCTCAGGCCATTCGTGCTCTTGGTACAACACAGCCCCCAACCCTTGCAAGCTAGCATCAGTGTGCAGGACGTAAGGTTTTCTTGGATCAGCATAGGCCAGCACTGGAGCATGGGTAAGTTGATATATGATCTCATGAAAAGCAGTCTCACAATCAGGAGTCCAGCAGGCCCCAAATACTTCACTCGGATGAAAATACACTCTTTCAGTCTTGAGGGACGTTGACTTTTGGTATTTTTTGTGGGTTGGGGGATACCCTTGAGTAAGGTTAAGTAAAGGGCAGATCACTCTTGAATAGTCCTTGATGAAGCGCCGATAATAACCACAGAATCCCAGGAATCTTTGCAGTTCTTTTAGATTTTTGGGCTGTGGCCAGGTGGTCAAGGTCTCAACTTTACTTGGGTCGGTCTCTATTCCCTCGGTGGATACTATGTGTCCCACATACTTTACTGATGTTTGAAAGAATTGACACTTATCAATGGACAGTTTAAGGCCAAAGTCCTCCAGTCGGTCCAATACCTTAAATAATCTGCTCTCATGTTCCTCCAGTGAGCTGCCAAACACAATAACATCATCTAGGTATACCAGGCACTCTAGTAAGTTCATGTCCCCACTGCACGCTCCATCAATCGTTGAAAAGTGGCTGGGGCACCTGAAATCCCTTGAGGCATCCTCATGAATTCATAGAAGCCAGCGGACAGATAAGGCCGTCTTCTCACGGTCCTCTGGGGCCATCGGGATCTGGTAGTACCCACTGCGGAGATCCAGCACAGAGAACCACTTGCTCCCGTTTAGGCAGTCCAAAGCATCCTGAATGCGGGGCATTGTGTACTGATCAGGATAGTCCCCGGTTTAAGGTGCGATAATCCACGCACATCCTTACTGTCCCATTCTTTTTCCTCACTACCACAATGGGGGAAGCATAAGGGCTTCTGGATTCTTGTATTACACCAGCAGCTAACATCTCTTGCAGATGCCGTCTCACATCATCTATGTCAGCAGGTGCCAGGCGTCGAGACCTCTCACGAAATGGTCTTTCGTCATGCAGCCGGATATTGTGCTCAGCTCCTCGCACGCATCCTACATCCCATTCCTTTAAAGAAAACACCTGGTCTCTCTGGGCAAGCTTCTCACTGATCCTCACTTTCCATTCAGCTGGCAGCGGGAGTCGCCGAATCAAACAAGTCGAGCGTTACTCTGTCATTCTTCCTTGAACTCTTGCTGCTGGGTAGCACTGCAGTGTCTGCACAATGCACATTAGCCAGGATGCAACCTCTGTTTACTCGAATGTCTCTTTCAGACACATTATGAACTTGGACCATTACCCTTCTGGCATAAGCATGGGCTCTAACAGGCAAAATACTAGGCTTGACCAGCAGTCCCTCTGGCAATTTTCCATCGCCTGGTGCATCCAACATTAATATTTTATTCTTAACATCCTTTCTGATACGGACCTCTCCCTGTAAGGTACACTGGGCATTTGGCGCCAGGATCAGAGACTCAGGATCCTTCTTCCATACAATTCCGACCGGTTCCTCTGGTTCTGTTTTTTCAGCATCTTTCTGTGCCTCATAGGCCTTCTTAATTAAAGCCGGAACTCTTAAAGCTCTACTAGTCTTTGACCCCTGTTTTTCATAACACAACTGTGCCAGCCTTCCGAACATATGAGCATTTGTTCCAATCAACAAAGGGACACCATCATACAGTCCAGTGGGGGGACACACTAAGGCTAGGGTCTCTACTTGTTCAGCCACTCCAGCCACGGAGGTGGGGAAAGACAGCCAAATTCGGATATGCCCGGAATAGGGGTAGGCCTTCTCACTTAACCCCCATACATGCAGTCCTTCTAATGGTTGTAAGTGCGTCTGACAAATGCTTCTGATACCAATCCTGGAACATAATCAGTCACTTGGGAGCCACTGTCTAATACAGCTCTTGTAGACACTCCATTCACCTTTACAGTGGTCTCCATGGAGGGACCCACTATTCTGGACCAGTCTGGAGAGGCGGTAGTGGGGGCCTGGGCAACTGACTTTGCCACAAAGGACGTGAATTAGCATTTTGGTGCCCTCACTGGGATCATGTCGTGCACCTCTTAACCACTGATTTCTTCTCCAGCTCTCCTTGTAGCCTATATGCAACTTTGTCAGTGTCTTTTGGGACTGGCATTCCTTTCATGTGCCCATCTTTCCCACAATTATAGCAAAACATACTTTCTGGAGTTTGAGCTGGCCGAGGCGCCACACTGGGAGCCAGGGCGGGGTATTACTAACTGGAAACCTGGGTGCCATCTCTGTCTGGTGTGATAAGCATTTGGAGACATCTCGTCAGTTTCTCCACTTCCATGGTCAAGGAATTGAGTTTGGAGCTGTTATCAGCAGGAGATACATGGGTGGGTACCCCCACCCCATAGCAGATGCAGTCGGATATAGGTCAGGGCCTGACTTCAGGTGGGCCTTCATAAAGGGACTGTTTTTGAATTCCGGATCTCTCTCCAACAGTTCGCCCCCATTGTGGCATATCTTTTTCCTTGTCAGAGCACTCATTGACTGTCAACCTCTGCCCTGAACTTCACTTGATGGGTCACCCTCAGTCACTCGGTCGTAGCCACAGCTGTTGGTGCAGGTACCTCCAGGTCGCCTTTTCTCAACTCCTCGATTTCTCTCATTAACTCATCATAGGAGGGTGGGGATTCCAGTCGATTTGCCAGGCGTAACTGAAGCAACAGCAGTTCTGAGAAGGGGCAGACTTAAGGATTCTGTCCAGTCTGGTTCGGTCCAGTTCAATCGCTGGCAAACTACCCTTTCTGAGGCATTCTTGCAACAATTTTTCAGCGAGAGACATACACAGACAACAACTCCCTTGGTACTGTTGTGCATTTCTTACTCTCCACCATAGGTCCTCATCAGAATCTGGGCTCCCATACACATTCTCCAAGGCCTCAAGATAGGCCTGTGCAGTCGCTTCAGGGTTACTGGCCCGTTTAGCACGGATGGTAGCCAGGGCAGGACCTCGGAGGCTCTCACTAACCCTCTTTCGCTTTTCGCCTTCCGAGCATTGCCATTCTAGCACTTGGGGGGCAACATAGTCTATCCAGGTCTCCCAGTCATCCTCCCCTTGGGGGGTGGGGAGGGTGCCAGAGAAGATCCTCAACCTTCTGTAAGAGTCGCGGACTAATGGCAGGTGCAGAAATAGGAGTCTGCATTGGTTCAGCCACCATTACGGGCACTGGAGCAGGAGAGGGTGTTGGGGAGGAACACCCCAAGTGGCAAGAATAGTTTCTTCAAGTCCTCCACAGTTTTCCCTCTCCCAGCAACCATTCAGCAAATTTCTCCTCAAAAGTTTCAGATAGTGGTGGGGGCTGATTCCCCCCCGGGTCTTTACTGTCCTTAGTTATCACTCTCCAAGCAGTGAGGGCTCCCTCTGGGGTAATGGTCTGTGGCACTTTGGAGCTATCTATGGGATCCTTAAACTCTACTAGGGCCAGGAAAGTGTGGGTGAGCAGATTAGCATGCCGACCCACCACCACAGGGTTTTGTAAACCTTCCACCTTGGAAAGTACTCCCTGCACAGTGTCCGTATTGATACCCAGGGGATGTCCAGGATAAGCATAGCATTTGGGGGTCGATCTCCTCCCAGTACACCACTCCACCAGCGGTGCACAGCCACTTCTGTCGGGTACCCATTTTTTTCTTAACAGTGGTTAGTAAATATGGCCACTAGAGGACACACAATCCCAGCGGTGAGCCTCAAGATGTAACCCCTAGATGGCGCTATCCAGGGGCTACTACCCTGCCTGATTTGCCACTAACAGGTTGAGGGGCCTGGATCCAATGGCGGGTGCCTCCACCCAGAGGTCAGGGTTTGCAATAGTTAAACTAACTTGTCACAGCCCTCTGGGACACTGCAACCCCTTTCTTCCCAGTAGTGGCCCACACAATATATCAGAATTACCTTCACAGTATACACTTACCCCAGGTCTAGTTCGGCACTGGGACCTCCTGTGAAATGAGATACAGTGCAACAGTCACAGTACAGTACTTTAACATAGACAAATACCTCAGGCAGTATAACTTTGCTGAAACAAGCAGCTCTGATTTATTTAGGGATATAACAAGGACAGGGAATCAGGTTAATTAGCTTATCACTCTAATAATCTACCTATGGCTCTGTGCACAGGCCTATCCCTATCAGTTACTGTCCCTGGGTACCCAAGCCCTAGTAGCTAGTCAAACCGTGGCAGCTGGTAGGGGCCCTTTCACACAGAGAAAAGGAGAATTAAACAGTCAGCAGTACAGTAATTCCATTTGGATTTAATGTGGCAATTCAACAGGGAGCGACCCTGAATTAGTACTCACGACCTCCAAATAAGATAGGGTCCTTCAATGTCAGCAGGGCTCACTTGAGGTACACAAACCTCTTCACACATCCATATAAAAGAAAGCACTATACCAGGCAGGCTGCATCTGTATCCCGATCGCAATTACTGCACAATACCCGGGAGAACACACAGCAGATTCAGTTCCTGACAGACCGAGTGGAATTTTCAGCAATTTCTCCAGTCTTCTACAGGGTGAGCCTGGTTTCTACTCTTCAGAGATCCTTTGATTCTTTTCACAGGACGGATTCAGTCCTAACAAGCTGCAGACCGGAACTCTGGGCCTTACACGTTTTTTGACTAAACTGCACACTGAAAAGCACAGGGCTCCTTCCTTCTTCACTGCCAAAGCTCAACTGAACTCCAACCGACAAAACGGGCACTTCCTTTGAGTTCCTCCCAGTTCTTGACTGGATTGGCTGTCACTCACAATAGACTGCTGCTGTTGGTCCAAAAGGCACTGAAGTCTAAACTACATCTCCCAGAGTCACTGCCCATACAATCCTCTTGTGGCTGGCTCAGATTATGAGTCCAAGTTCTGATTCGTTCAAGGCACCATTTTAGAGCTAGCTTACCCCACACTGATTGGTCCAGTTCAGCAGTTCAAAACTAGAATGGGGAACTAGCAGACACAGTTCTGACTGCAAAGAAAGCAGGTTAGACAAACTGTAATTTCATTATTACTCTAAATAATTTCTGGCAAACAGTTACATCTTTCAGATAGGTTCCCTTGCACTCTAGTGACTGCAAAAATGGAGTGAATTGGCAGCAGCTTGAGTGGTACTCAATCAAAGAAACACACAGTCCCCCATACAAACTAATTATGTCTGCAAGCAGACAGCTCTTAAAGAGACAGTACCAGAGGTTCTAAAAACACTCACTGATAAATGGCTTAAATGCCAAACACCATTCAGGCTTGGAGCATTCAAGCAAGCTCCTGGAAGTCTTTTGGGAACCCCCATTTGCAGGGGGGTTACAACTGTATATACTTTTTCTTCCTTGTATATTATTGCTTTTTGTATACCTGCTTCTGTACTGTACTTTGATGTATTCATGACCAGATCCACCTTGCAAATGAGCCTTGCTCAATGGTGCCCGCCTGGATAAATAAAGATTTTGATTGATTGATTGATTGATTGATTGATTGACTGTGGGGTGTCACTGCCAAGGGGTTGCACAATTCATTTTCCCCTCTTTTGTGTTCTTTCCCTCAGGCTGCAGGAGCTCAAATTCATTGGCTTTCATAGGTCTTAACAGTCTTACCTGCACTCCACTCAGCACAAAATCCATTTATTTTTTTCACTAACAACAGCCCTGATTGAGTGAAATCTGCTCTCACCCAGCAGCTGCCCCTCTTAACTTGCGTGGTTCGCATCCCACACTCCTGCCTCCACTGTCGGCAAGCCAGATCCTGCAATGGGATATTCAGTTTGTACTCTGCTCTCTCCCACAGCAGGTGTGCTGCATATGTCTGGGCTGCTCCATCTCCGCCATGCCCCTTACACATGCAGAAGCTCTAACAGGTGCTCGAAGTTCTCTGTTTTGTGGCACTTGTGCTGCACCTCTCCTTTCTTCCCCTGCAAGCTGGGGAGACATGGTGTAAGCAAGGCACTTAATTGGAGAGAGAGGGGTTTAACTTTCCCAATTTGAGGACACATTTCCTGAGGCCTCCCAGTGCCGCATTCTAAGATGACACTTGAGGTCGAAACTGCACTCTTGCCATGCAGTCCTGCTCCACCCACCTCTGAAGAGAAGGCCAACAAGGGGTGTCAGAAAGGAAAAGTGGGCAGGTCTAGAGCACTCAGCTGACACGCTCATTCACACAATCAGGGATGTGCATGGAGGTGCGTCCCCAGACCTCAGGCACAGTTCTAGTGAGTACCAATAGTTGCAGCGCACTCACCAAGGCAGACACAGATCCCAAGTAGAACTGCAAAAATACCTTTTATTTAATCTAATAACACTCGGCACCAGTGACAGATAACAAATACCAGGCTTAGACTAGCACTGCAGCACTTCTACCAGGAGTCTTCCTCAGGTGGTCCACCAAGGACCACGGACTGTTAGTATAGAGCACGGCCCCTGTTCTGAGTTGGACAGTTCTAGCGACTGTCCAGTCAGGGGCCAGATATGAAATGCCACTTCTCGCACTAGCGCTGCAATAGTGCACGCTCACAGGGCAAATGCTCAACAAGCAATAGTTCTTTAAGGTGCAAACTCAATCGTTCTGCAGGCACCGTCTTAAAAACTCCACACACAGTTCAAAATGAAGTGAAACTTATTCTTTTGCAACCTGACGGCTGTGATCACGTTCCAGGCCCCTAGGTCTCCAAAATCCCAGACAAGCCCCCATTTTGTAGCCCCCCCCCCACCATTTCTAGTGGTATGCAGATGGAAAAAAAGAGGAGGGGAGCATACAAACAATGATATGCACCTACTTGACCTCCTGGTACTTGGGGTAACCTTCAGAGTACCCGGGCACTTTCGGGCCAGTCAGAGCTGCAATTAAAAGGAGTTAGCAATGAAACAGCCTCCAAATGTTAACGGAGGTCCACACAGAATATAAAGCCTAAAATAGGATCCTTTTATTTTATCTCATAGCTCATGAGCATCTTCTTACAGGAAAAATACAGCTAATTTTGAAAACTGCTTTGACAACACGAAATAAAGTGCAAGCTATAAATCAACTCGCCCTCCCAGTGATATCATACAGCTTTGGTGTGATAGACTGGCCACAGAAAGTGTTGAACCAGCTAGATATAAAAACAAGAAAAATGTTTCATGCTCACCAATTAATATATAAAAATTAGTGTATGCCAAGATTATGCATCCCAAGGGCAGAGGGAGGCATGGGCCTCATTGAGATTGATTACACATATAGATCCACAATAGTGGGGCTACATACATACTTACTGACATCCTTGGACCCAAATATAGTCAAGGTCCTGCATCATGAAGAAAATAAGCCTAAAATGACTTCACTCATCAAATTAGGAGAAGCCTTCAGAAGGGTAGCAGAGCTTGATGTCAATCCAAAGGTAGATAAGGAATTGTCAGCAACAGAAAATGCAAAGAATTAGAAAAGGAGTATAAAGATAAAGGCCAACAGAAAAGAAAAACAATTGGAAAGTCCATAATTATAGTGGAAAATACAGGGAGTTACTGGAGCAACCACAGGTCGATCAAGCCCTGACCCATGATTGGTTAAAAAGAGGTGAATTTAGGCCACGAGATGAGAGACTAATAATGGCAGCTCAAGCTAGTGGGCTACGCAAGATGGTTTACAAAAATCCATAGAAAAACAGGAGAAACAGACAAGTGCAGATTCTGTAGTACAGAATTAGAAACAGTTACGCATCTTGTGGCTGGATGTGAAGTACTATGGCAGAAGGCCTGTATACTGAAAGACACAACAATGTAGCAAGATTGATCCACTGGAAACTGTGCAAACACTATAACATACAGGTAGCAGAGAGACACTGGAAACATGAACCACAAGAATCACAGAGAATGAAGAAGTAATGATCACATGGGATCACCCCATACCAACAGCCAAGAAAGTGGAAGCAAGAAAGCCTGATATTGTAATACAAGAAAAGAGGACAAAGGTAGCATTACTGATTGAAATAGCCACCCCTAGTGACTACAGTGTGCATGCGTACAGAGACACAAAATCATGAAATACCAAGCTATGCAGTCAGAAACCAAACTGATGTGGAATAAGGACACACAGATTGTTCCAGTAGTGCTTGGAGCAATGGGACTAATCAAAGAATTTTCAGGCACATTTAAATATGCTACCAATATTTGTGACACCTTATGAACTTCAAAAGGAAGCTATTTTGGGGACGTTGAGTGTGCTGAGAAGAGCGCTCTCAGCAAACATCAAAGATTAATACAGTACTAATTTCTTGAATTTTGATTATGCCCTGGCTAAAGAATGGGGTCCATTCTTGCCATGGTATTAGAAATCCCTAAACATTTGGAGACATTAACCCCGAGAAAAATATTTGTAACAGTCTCAGTTCCAATCCCATAAGTACTTCCCAAATACACATTTCAGTTTGTTAGTCTCCAAACAGCAGTTCACTTTTCTCACAGGAGTGTCAGTTTGGAATACTTCCAACCTGCTTCAAATCCATAGTACACAGTTCAAACAGTCCAAAACTAATTTGGGGGCTGTAAACAAACAGGTGGAGCATACATTCTCTTTTTCCTACATCACTTCACCAGAAGCATCAGTCTGTCTTCTTGCCCATAATTCAGAGGCCCTCTGATTGTGCTGATTTCTGGTACTATTATGCTCACAGATGTAGCTCAGACCATAGAGACAGGTACTTCACATTTCAAACGGGCAATTGTTACCTCAGCCCAGTCCACCAAAAGTGTACCAGCTACCCAGGCATGGCAGGGGGCATTTCATGCCACAACACTGCCCGGGGAGATTCCAGCTTACTTCCCCTAGACCCAGTACCTGGCACCCACTACCTGCCCCACTTCAGCAGGCACAATGGTAGGGGCCCAGTCCTTAAGCCTACATTACCAATCCACAAGCCCTGCACCCACTCAAGGAAC
Organism: Neoceratodus forsteri; assembly: GCA_016271365.2. Classification (NCBI taxonomy): domain Eukaryota; kingdom Metazoa; phylum Chordata; order Ceratodontiformes; family Ceratodontidae; genus Neoceratodus; species Neoceratodus forsteri. The sequence goes on from CM028131.1 coordinate 841,755,711, forward strand.
TGGACTGACACTAAAATTTACAGCAGCACTGAGAGGTAGGCAGCCCCGGGGATCCACAGGTGCTGTCTCCTGCCTTCTTTCAAGAACTAACCCCTGTGGGCAGAGGGTTCATTACCAAATTAATTTTTTTTCTCAAGCTAAGTCTCCACATCTAGGGATCCAGGTGGAGTGCCCACAAATTTAGAAGGGCAAGGGGAAGCAAGCACCCCCTGGGGGTCCGAGGCTGCCACAGGTGCTACTTCCCACTCTCTTCCAAGGACTGATCCTGTGGGCAGAGGGTCCCTGGCCAAATTCTCTCGCAGGGTACCATACTTCACCACCCTCCAGCCTACTGCTGGGAGGGGGGGGCACCGCTGAGTGCCTAAACAGTCTCTTAGTAATAATTACTGTTCACCTCAGATCTCCAGTCCATTCTACCAGTTTCTCTGTTTCTCTCTCTAGAAGTGAAATTCCCTTAAGCTTCCTCTCTCTTCTGTTCTGGAGGTTAGCCCCCCTCCCCCCATGACTTCCTATTGTATCTAAGTCGGTTTTATTCTCTGGAAAAGTACCTCACAGGAGGGAGCCCTGGCACTTTTTGTCAGCCATGTAACTCCCTCCAGAATGATGCAATCTGCTTCATTTCTCCAGCCTCAGCAGTTGGCCACACCCCTTTGGAACACTGGCTCAGTCCAGCTGGCTCAGCCTCCACAGGAGCCAGAAGTTAACCCTTTGTGGTGTGGATGCCCACATAATTACCTATAAATTCTCTAACAGTGTATGGTATAACGTGATTCAGTGTACAATTATGTTATTGCTGTTGTACTGCAGTAGTGATATAAAAATGTTGTTGTGCTACACTAGCTACGTCACTGCTGCAGCATAACAACTTAGAACATCCTTGAGCATGTGCGATGAAGCAGCCATGGTGGTGAGAGCAGACCAGGAAGTGAGTGGCATTGGAAAGAACTACACCACTATAAGGTACTTGTTAGTACTTGGAGGACTTTTTGGGGAAACAGGATCAAAATAATGGTTGTCCATGCACTATAAAAGATTGTGTATGAGCAACCATACACAAACAAGGCAGTTTTTCGATTTTGAGGTTTCTGTGGTAACGAGACCTCTCGATCTGCCCTCTTAATGTCCCTTGTTACCACAGAAACCACTCGATCAAAAAACTACTTTGTTGTGTATGATTGCTCATACACAATCCTCAGTGTTTATTTATTTATTTAATTTCATTTTTGTTGACCGGGTAAGTAAACTACACAAATTCTGCCTATTTTCAGGCGCAACCCGGGGGACGGGGATACAGATGAATGCCAACTAACTTTGAACCAGATTAAGGTGTTGGTGGTATTTGTAGTGAATGGAGGGAAATTTGGCCAGGGCACCGGAGAAATTCCCCTATTCTTTTTCATAGATGTACGATGTGTTTAGGACGATCTGTGAACAGGCCTTGTTGAAAGTGGATAGAAAGGATTTGAAATTACATCCTAGAGCACATGTGATGATGTGGTGGAGGGGGTTTACTTTTTTGAGAAAATATGATTAAAGAAAATGGGAGGGTGATTTTCTTTTATTTTCTTTTTCTGCTTACTTTTAATTTAAATTTTTCCAGAAACCACTATGTTTAATTTTCCGCTTAGGATTTTGCACTAGATGTTTTTGGATATGTTTTCAACCTTGTGGAAATATTCTGATTTTGATTTCAGTATCCTAAATGTATGATTTTGTTATGTATTTACCATTAAAACACCCTTACTCTTTTCGAGATGTGCCATGGGATCTTTAACATCCACCTGAACTATCACCAGAACAGGCAGATGGGACCTCGGTTTAACGTCTCATCCGAATGACAGCACCTCTGGAGTGCAGCACCCCCCCTCATGCTGCACTACAGTGTCATTATTGGGATTCAATCCAAGTGCCTGGTGTGGGGATAGAACCCACAGCCTTCTGATCTCCCAGACTCTGAGGTGTGTGTGTGCTACCTGCTGAGCCACTGACACTGTTAAAGACACTGTTAAGGACATGTAGTCCAAACTAAGGAGCGGAGCTCTTTAGGGGGAGCTACACAAAGTTCTGCATTCATGGTAAAGGACTCCTGCTTTTTTGCATGCACTAAAATTTCTCCTCAATGATAACTGCTGGAAAACTGCCTTGGCAGGAGGACTCTCTAACGCATTCTATGGTCATGCCCCTTAATCGCCCCTTTCTTTTATTTATTTATGTATGTATGTATGAATGTAATTGAATTTTGGTAACTGGGTAGGCCCACTGAGACAGTAAAGTCCCTTTTTCAGGGGGGACCCTGGACAAGACAACAGTTATATAAACAAGACAGAGGTGTAGAAATACAAGGGGTTGCAAAGCAGTGCTAACACAGGTATGTACAACAAGGGTGCAATACACAACATGTTACATCAGGATAAATAATGTACAAAACAATGCAAATGTAGAGTGCATCTTTTGGCAGGGAACGTCCTACAGCACACACTACCTTTCTTTCCAGATCTAATGCTCCTAGGCATTGACACAGAGGAGCCATACATGTCCATGGAAAAGCAGCTCTGGCTTGCCCAACTGTGTCTGAAGACTAAACGTCTCCTTCTTCAGAGATGGTGTACCACAGAAATCCCATCTTATGTGGAACTCCTCATGAGTCTGTCCCAGACAGCTAAGTTTGAAAGGCTATCACATCTGGTGGCCGATTTCCTCCCCAGATATGATAAACACTGGAAGCCTTTCCTCGTTTGTATAGTGCCATAAAAACCCACAAGATAAAGAACTGCCACTTACTTAACATAGACCCTGTAGTTGGCAAGCATATAGCCCACCATATTTTTCTGTTTTAATATGCATATCAGCTGAGTGCTTAATGTTATTCTCTTATTTGGTTCTGGTGGGGCAGTCCATCCTAGCCGCAGGGCATGCTCTTTATACAGCCATTTTATCATATGTATGTATACTACTCATCCATGCTCAGATTCTAAAGGCCTTACTATCTGCATTGTACTGCACAGTTTGTGTTCTATGTGTATCCACTTTTCTTGTTGAAAAGGTCAATAAAAAGTTTAACAACAAAATTGTTAACCTGGTAAATAAAAGCAGGAAGGTGAGGGATTAACATAACCTTGTAGGGTGGGCAAAGGCCATAGAGCCAATCTAATCCACCCCACCTGCTGTCCTAGCAATCCTTTCTACCTACAGCTATGGCCAGTAGCATGTTAGATTCTGCCATCCCTGCTTCACAGGAAAATCTTGAAAGTCACAGCACCCAGTACTGGTTCCTGTGCTAGGTATCAGTTTGATGCGAACAGGTATTTTCTATTTCAGTCTTTACCAGTAGGTGTCCCTCGCCATTCATTAACATTTTTGATTGGCAGTGCACAAGCCCTTGTCTGGCACGTACACCCTCCTCCTCCTCCCCCCCCCCATTTCTGTTACAGTACTTTAGAGAGTTAATGATCAGATTACATGTCATGCATTGTTGCCTCTGTAGTTTTATGTGGTTTCTTGCATTTTGTAATTCAGGTAATTATTTTTTTTTTTAATTGTGTTTTCTCCCCCACGCGGAGCTGGCAGGTGGCTCCAGTCCTCTCAGGGGGCTTGTCCTCCGAGCCCGGTCCCTCCCCCCAGTCCAGCACCCAACCCAGTGATTCCCCTCCATGGTATGGCTGGAGGGGGGAGTGCTGGCTCTCCCCCCGGAGTACAATCCAGAAGCCAGGCGAGCCAAACCAGAGATGCGGCCAGGCCATCATGGAGCCTGTCAGCCCCATTTTCCAGTTTTCTTCCCATCCGTGCCACGGCCATGCATACGCATGTGGAGGTACATGCATACCGCAGTTCCGCAGCACCCTCCCTAGTCGTGCCACCCACCCTCACTACCCTCAGGCCTCCACCTGAGGGCAGTTGTACCACGGGGGTGACAAGATCCCTCCCCGGAAGAGGAGAACTGCCAAGCTGCTGCTCAATCCTGCTCCTTCCCTTCCTCCAGGAGGCCTCCCCCAACGACCCAGGCTCGCTCCCAAACCTGGGTCGCCGGCAAAGCATGAGGTGTGGCGTCCAGCACCTCAACCCTCAGCACTACCAGGCTGGCTCTGTAATTCAGGTAATTTAAGGGGCCATTTAAGTTTGTGGAAGGATGAGCCAATCTTTCAGGCTGCTTCCATGCTGATGACATCACTGGAAGTCTCAGACACTACTTTAAACAGAAAAATCTTAATTACCATCCTAACATGCAACTATTGTCCATATTTTTTTTTTTAAACTTTATTTTTTCCTTTTGTTATAATCATAACAAGTATGTCTCATATAGTAGACAAACCATTAAAATTAGACATCACCATTGGGAACAACAACAGATCCCTTAATCATAGGAGTTCTATGTATCCACTATATGTTGTTACATCATATGGGGGTTTCCAATATAATGTTATACAAGATATTTTATATATATTCTAATTTGTGCTGAAAATAGAACCCATGAGCCTCATGGCCTAGTCCAAAATTAATAAAATGTCCAAAGATTCCAGTCCAGTACTTAACCATGTCCCTACAAAAGGGACTAATGGTGCCATGTTCTTTACCTAAACGTAAGGAAAACAAAAAAAAAACATTGAATTGCAGCTTAAATGTATAACTTGTCAGCCTGGAGTAAGCAAAAAAACAAACATAAGGCTGAGCTAAATTAAAATATCTGGCTCATAATTATAACAGAGCGTATAGGCCCCCAACAACTTTTAATTAGAATGATCTGTCCTTCATTGAATAAATGACAGCATTCGAGTGGCACAAGAACCTACATACTAGGGCCTTGTTCAAATGAATTTCCACTATCGAAGAAGTCCTAAGAACCCAGGGAATCCTTCAGGGTGTTGCCTCGTCTTCCTCATCATCCGTTCAGACGGTTCTTCTATGGGATTCAGCTGCCCTTCGGTCTGCCCACTTATCGGCTTCTGTTGGATCCGAGAACAGGTATACCTTGCTTTGATGTGTAACTCGAAGCCTGGCAGGAAAAACCATGGTGTGTGGTACTCCCAATTCCTGAAGGACTCGCCTCACTCCGTCAAACTTTTTGCGGCACTGTCTGGTAGAATAACTGATGTCTGGAAAAAAATGGACCTGGTATTTGTCCTGTAGTAGCGACGCTACTCTTCTAGCCTGTTTAAGAATTCTGTCCCGAGCTGCCACTCCCGAAGTCACGAGCATGAGGGTCCGAGGTACCTCGGTATTCTGAGAGCGACCACGTAGGGTTATTCTGTAGACTTTTTTCACCTCCCAGTCGATATCTGGATTCTCCGGGGCTAATTTTTCAGTTAGCCATTCATGAATGCCTAGAATCGGATGATTGCCATCCAAGCCCTCAGGGAGGCCCAGAATCCGAAAGTTTGCTACCCGAGCTTGGTTCTCGAGGGCCTCCAATCTTGCCTTCAGGTGTTGATTCTCCTTAAACAGAAGCGTGGTTGCTGCAGTAGAGGCGTCGGCCTGTTTGTGCACCTCTCGAATATCCCCTTTGATACCTTCCACTGTCGTTTCCAAGAGCACCACACGACCTTTAAAATCGTCCACCTTCTGACTAAGAGTAGAAACTGATGCAATTAGGGTCTGAAGTTTATGACCCAAAGTAGTGATAGTCTCTCCTGAGGTAGGCCTTTCCTCTTCAGCCATGGCATCTTCAACTCTCCCGATTCCTCCGATTGCTTTATATTTTGTATATGATGTATATTCACTGCGCTCCCAATGTACACATCCTACCTAAGTTTTGCATGCTAAACATTTGACCTAATACTATCGCTGTTATGTGTTAATTTACATGTAAGTCCCAGTGTCACCTGAATTCCTTAAAATATACTATCCATATGTCAAAAGAGTTACAATAGCAAATGATTCTTAATAAATAAATCATTCTGCTTCTGGGGTTTAACTGCAGCCTCTAGATTTAGTGGTCTACCAGTAAACATCTGAACAAACCTGCAGATAGTACTGTGTAGCATCAGCATCTGATTTTCCAGTGCATGCTTGCATCTTCACATTTAATTGACACAGGAGCGCCAAAGCATACTTCAGAAATGAGGAGCATTGCACTGACTTTGTGATTTTGTAGTTACTAACAAATAAATTCCACTTTGGCAGTCCGAGATTCCCCTGACAAGAAAAGTAACTGCAATGCATCCCAAGTGTCTACCAATTGCTTTATCACACTGCACAGACTAAGCCATGTTGTGGGGGACATGCTTCATGATTTGCCTGATCATCCACAAACAGGGTAAACTCTTTAAGTAGCTGTCTCTGAGAACTGAAAAGTGGCAATAAGACATCTGAAAAAATTCCAACAACAGATGCAGATTGAAGCTTAATAACAGATTACTACAAATAGCTATCAAATGGCAGAGGAAGCCCATACTTAGTATTCCTGGACTGATTTGTTTCTGTCTGGTGGACACCATTGAATTATTTCTTCCAATCATTGATACTGCATTATCATCATAGGGAAATGTAACAGTATTGCCACAGGGAACACTGATTCTCTTCAAAGACCCTATTAGACAATCAGACATTATCTGTCAAGTCCAGTCACAAATATGCACTCTTGCATATCCCCCAAACAAATCAAATCACATCCTTGTGCTGGTTCTCATCAAAATACACCCCTAAAATGACTAGCAGTTTCACATCACCAATATCAGTGCTCTGGTCTAGGCACACACAGAGTGGAGCATTTTTGACTACGGTATGTCTCTTTAATACATTTGACCCAGAATATCTCTGGCAATACAGCAGGCTTTTGTATAGCGTCACTGCTCATCTTCCTTACAACTTCTGTGTCACTGTAATGTTGTTTAAAGGCAACATACACCAGAATTTGTTTGAGATGTGGGTATAGCTGTAATCTGATCAATCTCCCCACATAACTGCTTGTTGGGTTTACATTGAAATACTGTTGTTGGAACTTTTTAGGAGCCCTTATTGATGCTGTAGCTTTCTCTCCTGACATCCCTTGTTACAGCTGCATAGCAAGAGCTATACTGATGTATTGCCAACAGAGGAGGAGAGATAGCAGGGTCTGAAAGTACGTCACCACATCCGACACTAATTACACTGTGCCTCCACGCAGTGGAGTTTCATTACATCACTACTATGCATGAGATATCTGCATGTCCTCTCTTACTCTCCCCACTTTCTTCCTCCTCCTCTCTTACTTTCTCCCCCCTTCCCTTACCAGATCTTCTTTGCTATTCTGATAAACTTCCTGGATTTTTCTATTGTCTGTGCCAGCCCCCATTCCCTGTTCATTTTTACCACCCCTCATTCCTGTTGCCAGCTCTCCCACCTGCCAACCCTCTGTTCCCATTTCTTTCTTACCACCCATTCGTTCCTTCTGGTAACTCTCCCACCCAACAACCCTTCAATCCAGGTTCCTGATCCCCTTTTTTCCTCCTCCTCCTCCCCCCCCCCGCCTTATGAAGGTCTGATCAGCCCAGCTGACTGCTTTTACCCCCTAAATGAACAGCTTCCTGAAGTTCCCTTCTACTGCAAGTGACTTTAAAACCACTTAGATATCCAGTAACCAGAAAGCCATTGCTCCAAAGAGGACTCTCCGAGGTTACTTAGCTGCCCCACCCACTGCCCCAACAGTGACTCCCTAGAAGACAGATGGCTGTATGTCTTAGTGATTGCTACCCATACTGGCTTCCCCCTACCTGGACTCTGTGGTCAGCTCCCATCTCCCACAGCTCTTTTTCCCAGTTGCTGTACTCCCCATTCTTTTTTTTTATTCCTCTGCAGGTCCGTTGCTCATCCTGGACCCACCATATTCCATGTGAAACTACAGGGAGTGTAGGATAAGGGAGAGGGGCAGGATTCCCCAGGAAGCAGTCAGTGCTGAGCTGCTGATGCTGTGAGACAGAAAGGCAAGGACTGAGAAGCAGTGAAAGGAGCACCTTTGCTCATAGATACAAAAGCAGAAAGACTAAGCAAAGCACATCTGCCAGAGAGCACACCTATCAGAGCAATGCATATTGTTTGTATTTTTATATTGATGTGTCTGTATTTTATACAAATACAAATACATAATTGGAAAAAGGAAAAAGAAAATAAAAGTCTACTTAGAAGCTTAAAGAGGGAAGCAAATTTGTACCTAACTAGAGGATAGTAACAGGGGGTAATCTGGACAAAAGAAGGACATCAAGATACACCCTATCTGGGGTAAGAGTATAAATTCAATTTCAAGTAATAGAGGGAGTTGGTTTAGAAATGATAGGAGTGGTGCAGTGCAGTGCTGGGGCTGTGGGGTGGCAGTCTTCAGGCAGACCTAGAGACCGAGGTGCTGCCCCATGTGCATGCATCTCTCTGCGTTGAGGGGGGAGGTTGCTAAACTCTGGGCTGAGTTAGCTAGGATTTGGGAGGCCTGTTTCCCCACCTAGGAGATACCAAGTTCACCGCCATTGCCTCAGAAGATGCCTAGAAAGAGGTATGGTGGGATTGTGGTGGGCTCTGGGAGGGTGGGGGTGGGAGTAAGGGAACACATTCCTCGGCCAGTGCTATTAAAGAACTCCTAAACTGCCCTGGCAGACGGCTTTCCTGGACTCTGTGGAAGTTGTAATTTACAAGTTCCTCGGTGCTCTCCTTGGCTGCACTACTGACTGGATATATTTTTCTTTTCTTTCAGCTTTCTTCTGATTGGCCAGCTAGTGCTCTCCTTCAGCTGAACTCTGGAGGATTTATTTAAGCAGGCTTTATTAGGGCTCACAGGTTGAGTTTAACCTTTGCTGCTAGCGTTAAATACTTTGATAGTTTGTTTTTTTCTGTCTACTTTTCCATTTGCAGGTTATCATTGTTCCCCAATAGAGGTTGCCTTCTTCCTTTCTTGTTTTGAGTTCCTTATCTCCTCTTATCAGGTCCTACTAGAGGTTGCCTTCTTCCTTGTTTTTAGTTCCTTATCTCCTCTCATCAGGTCTTTGTGCTTTTCACTCTCTGATACTCCCTGATTAGTTCCTTTACCTACTCTCCAGCTCTGTCAATCAACTCAGACAAAAGCTCTCTGAGACTTATTTGCATAAGAAATCCTCACCACTGCCTTACCACAATACCAAGCTCATTGCCTCCCTGTGGACTAACAATGTCTCCCACTTCCACTGGATTATTGCAATGCTTCATTGTACTCACCATTATCGCCTCCATGGGTCCCTGTAATGGACCCATCAAATCTACTAAAGCTACCAATGAGGCGGTAGTTCTAAATGCATATGGTACAGTTACTGTTTCCTACCCTGATGAAACCCACAGCCTCCATCAGTTACCCTCTATGATCACTGACCTGGAATACCCACCCAAGGATCCCTGCATGGTACCACTCTTCAGTGGTTTTATAATCCATGTTGGTAACACGAAAGCCTGCACACCCAGTAAAAGAGAGAGCAGTCTCTACATAAAAAATTTATACCAGAAATACTTTTTCGCCTACTACTACTACTTCTGTCTGGCAATGTGCATCCCAGCTGTGGCCCACCACATGACTCCAATGCTCGACCACGAAAAACCGCAGGACTTGTGCTCGCTTCTCTAAACATCTGCAGCCTCCTTCCCAAAATGGATTGCCTTAAGGTATGGGTCTCTTGTCATAACCCAGAAGTGCTATCTGTAGTGGAAATACAGTTATCCCCAAAGATACCAGACACTGCCATCGCTCTTTCTGGGTACACCTTGTACAGACAGGACCGACACTCAAAAAGAGGTGGAGACTGTGTCATCTACATGAAAGACTCTCTCCAGGGACATGTCTTACCTCACCCGTGTAGCAGTGACAACTTGCAAGCTCTGGCCATTAGACTACTTTTAGGGGCACACACTAGAGTGCTCACTCTGCTCTCAGTTTATATTCCACCAAAACTAACCACGATCGGTGTCAGCAACCTGCTGGATTATATCAGTACTCTGAGTCTAAATACAGAAATTGTTCTGTTAGGTGACTTTAATATAAATTGGCTCTCATCTGCCTCCACCTCTATCAAGGATACCCCATCTGCTATCCAGTTCTCCCAAATGGTGGAGACTCTGACACGAGTCAACTACAAGACCAGCACCAGTACACTGCTGGACTAGGTGCTCACCAACCGTCCTGCTCATATCTCCAATCTCACCGTTCTCCCCAACTCTCTGAGTGATCACTCCCCTGTCAAATGCAACTGGAATAACAACTACTGCAAACCCCCCACCAGAACCATAAAAAAAATGGCTTCCACTAAAAGGTCACCTCCCACACCTAAAGTCAGACCTAAAACTCCTTGACTGGACAGACCTCCAGAAAACCAGTGATGTGGACACTGCACTTGACCTCTTTGTGTCAAAATTTAATGCTGTATGTAACAAACACACAGCTGTTACTACAAGAAAATCCAAAGGGCCTTTTAACCCCTGGATTACCCCTGAACTCCTGAAGCAACTTGCCTTAAGAGATCATATCTAGCAAATAACACGTGCATTAGGGTTGGGTGGACCCAAAAAGGTCCTGACCCTTATTATCAGAATCAGGATCCAGGCCAAAGTCCTGATAAGCTCTGATTAGTTCTGATTCGAATCAGAACCTTTTGTAAAATGTGATGAAAACTGCAAATCTGCTATATAATTGCATAAAATAACACTGACATTTGTGACACACACATAGAATTTTAGTCAGCATTTCAGGATATGAAAACTGTGAGTTTATAGCACTGACGTGCTGGTCAGTTGAATATGGCAGTCATGCAGTTGACCTCTGTCTGTTCCCTATCTCAGAGTCAGTAGTACTAGTGCTGCAACTGTAAACTGATAACTGACCTGTCTGGCCTCAGAGGAGGAATCCCATTCCCATTTAGTAGCACACACTATACAATAGATATATCATAGAAACATAGGATTTGACGGCAGATAAGGACCGCTTGGCCCACCCAATCTGCCCATTTCCCTACCTACTGGATAAGCTGCTGGTTTTAGCTAACCAACAACCTACTTCCTCCTAACAGATATCAGTTTGGTATTGTTGTTCCAGTTCCTTCTCTGCTCCACTGAGAGTAATGCAGTTATTTTCTATGGCATGGGGTCCCTCCACCCACCCATCCAAATTGATGACACATTTAGGGGACCCCTACCAAAAAAATAACTGCATGTTCTTAGGAATCCAGAGACCTAGCTACTGTGTTTAAAGGGGGAGTGTGGCTGTGAGGTCAAGCCTGTATTAAGTGGGCAGAGACCTACATTCAGGTAATCCAAAAATGCGAAAATTAGACAAGTCCATTAGTACATACTGAAAAACGTGTGCCATCATGTTCAGGCAATCCAGAAATTAGGACATACTGAAAACATTCTGCTGTCAGTCTCAACTACAGGCAGTCCAGAAATTACATAAGTCCATGAGGACATGCTGCAAAAAGTGTGCCATCTGGTTAAGGCAATCCAAAAATTATACAAGTCCATGAGGACAAGCTGCGAAAAGTGTGCCATCGGGTTCAGGCAGTCCAAAAATTATACAAGTCCAATAGGACATGCTGCAAAAAGTGTGCCATTGGGTTCAGGCAATCCAATAACTAGCAAAGCATGTGAGGAAGACATGCTGAAAACATTGTGCCATAAGTCCCAACTTCAGGAGGTCCAAAAATTAAAGAAGTCTATTAGGACAAAATGCGAAATGTGTGCCATCAGGTTCAGGCAATCCAAAAATTGGCAAAGTTTGTTAGGACATGCTGAAAACATTGTGCTATCAGGTACAAAAATTGTGCAGGCCACATATGGGCTTACTTGAGTATTAATTTATTTTTCTGATGAAACAGTGATCTCTCTACTCTTCCAAGCAGTCATCTTTGAGATCACTGCGAAATGTATTTGCTGCCTCTGGGTCATAGTTGTAACCAGTCAATGGAAGGTTTACTTTTAAGAATGTTAACTTCTCAACATTTTCTGGTAGTAGCCTAGATCGTGTATCTGTTACCACATTTCCTGCACAGCTAAAGAGTCGCTCTGTAAAAACACTGGTTGGGGGACAGACCATATACTTCGAGGCTACCTGCACAAGTGCAGGCCATACAGGCTCCTTACTTTGCCAGTACTTAATGGGATCTTCATTCCATTCAATATCTTTTTCTGCTAAATAACAGTCAACCATGGCCTGGGCAGAAGCAGTGACATATGGAGAAGGAAGGGCTGATTTTCCAGGATGACAGCATCAAAGTGACCCCAAAGATGACTGTTGAGTGTAGAACGAATGGCAGCAGCTGACTGTTTTGTAGCCTGACTGAGAAGAGAGAGCTGTGAAGGTGCAGGAGGAATGGATGAATGGGCTGCATCTATTGTCATGTTTTTTTTCAAAAGCAAATCTACTTATTGAATGATTTTCTCTCTGCAGTTTCGGAACACATTTGGGTCATACTGGCAAAGGTGTTTCATCCTGTACCGTGGGTCTAGTACTGTTACAATAATGTAATGTTCTGCCATGAGCATTTCACCAAGTTTCTCATCATCTCTGACTTTTTTAATCATTCTATGTACTATGTCTCTTTTTATTCTGGGTGGCAAGTCCCTTTCAGTTACACTAGACTCTCCCATCTGAAACTGGCTTGTTGTAATTTCCAACTCATCCCTGATTGCATTCAGCTAAAATCTAAGAATCTTGATCAATGGGATTATTTGGCTGAGTGTGGCACTGTTGGAACTCACTTCCCTAGTAATTTCTTCAAAGGGGTGCATGATCTTGATGAGAAGTTCTAAAACAGCCCACTGCTGAGGATTAATGTAAACATCAGCATCCCCTATGCTGTTCTCTAGTGCATACTGTCTTACAGCCTTTTTTTGCTCCAGCAGTTGTTGGAACATGTAAAAGGTAGAGTTCCACCTCGTTGCAAGATCCTGGATGAGTGTATTAGGAGACAGTCCATGCTCTTCTTGTATGGCCCGAAGACATTGGTGTGCTTAGCAGGAATGGCTGAAATGTGTGCATATTCGTTTTGTCACATATGTGAGAGCCTTTATATCTCTGTCCTCTTCCATAAATGCATGCACAATCAAATTTAGGCAGTGTGCAAAACATCGAATGTGGACAAAGCCCCCATCAGACAATGCTTTCTTTATGTTTGAACCATCGTCAGACACAATAAAACCTACAGAAAGTCCTTGTGATGTCAGCCAGTACTGTATCTCTCTATTGAGCTCATCCAGGATGTTTGAAGCTGTGTGATCCTGTGGGATATACTGGATGCAAAGGGAAGCCAATTTCAGAGGGGAATTGTCAGTGTCACTACAGGGAGTAAATGATACCCAATGTGCAGTCAGTGACATAAATGGTTCTGGCTGGCAGCTTGTCCCTATGTCAGTAGTCAGATGGGCAACCCCAGCAACTGCATCTTTTAAAGCATTTTTCAGTTTAGCACTTACTAAATCATACATCTGCAGTATTGCAACAGTCAAAAAATATTTCCTGGATGGAATACTGTATCGTGGTGACAGGTGATTCAAAAGCCTTTTGAATCCAACATGCTCCACAATTCTGTAAGGCTGTAAGTCCAGTGCTATCATCTCTGAAATTAGTTTTGTTATAGCAATTTCCTCAGGATGAGTACGCTGGTACTTAGCTTTAAGTTCAATTGTTTCTGGAATTGTGAGCTGTCTTCTAGCTGTTGAAGTTTTCAGATGGCCAACACTAGGAGTGCTGGATGATGATAAGGGCAAAAGGGGACTGTTTGTAGTACTTATTCTAGAAGAAGACAGAGAAAGAGTTGACAGTACAACTGAAGCAGCAGAGCTGCTGCTATCACTTGATATAACAGGTGCAGGTGTAGTCTGACTTAATTCTGCCTGCATGTTGTCTTCTTTCTCTCTGACCAAAAAAATCACACCTGAGACATAATGGGTGACATCTCTCTAAATGTCTTTTTAATGCTGAGGTACCCAAAGCATCTTTTTTGCTCCCTCTGCTGATGGTCTTTTTACATATATAGCACACTGCTCGTAACTCATTATTGCAGCCAGAGAAAAGTAAGACCACAGATAAGATGTCACCTTTTTTGTTTTATTACCAGGCATACTATAATAGTATATGGTTAGGGCTTATTGTAGATTGAAATCAGTGGCTTTTCAAATCTTGTTGTAGGACAGTTCAAAGGTCAGAAAAGTTGTACTATCATTCTGACATCACATCAATAGTACAACAAATTTCAGCCTTGTCCTACCTCCTAATTGGCTGACTCAACTGGCTGCATCAGAGAGAGAAAAAGTAAAAACATGGTGGCGTGATTAAGCGGGCGCAGAGCGGCATAACAGTGGATCCTCCTTCTTCTGACACAAATAGCCTTAGGCTGCTCTGTGTCATGAAACCTTTTTTTTTTATTTAATTTTTTAAAAATAAACCATGCCACTGTGAGAGAAAGTGAGCGGGAGTGGAGAGAAGCCCCAGCCAGTGGGAGCGCAATGAAGCAGAAATGAGTGGTAGGCAGCGGCGAGACGTAGAACAGGAGCAGGAACACCACAAAAAAAAAACACATGAGGTAACCAGCAACGAAAAAAAGAAATAAGCCCTAACCATATACTATATAAAACAGTGGATGGTCGCCCATCCACTACAAGGCTGTGTTTCCCTCGAGGGAGTTGATGACATCATTGGGACCTTTTTTTGTTTTATTACCAGGCACACTACACTGTCCTCCTTGGTCACTTCCACTGTATTGTTCTTTCTCAACACTGGGAAGCTGCTCATCAGGGTCTTTTTTCTGTTTCACCATTATCATCATCCAACAGCTCCTCCAGGCCAGTAACAGAACCTAAATCTGAATGCACCGCCCCCTCATCCTGTTTCTCTTGCACCTGCACCACACTGTTTGTGCCCAAATTGCCCATGTCATCCAAGTACATGTCATCACATTCACCCTGCGTCTGTGCACCTGCCACCTCTACCTCATTCTGGCTTTCCATTTGTTTCTGCTTTTCTCCCTCCTTGTCTACAGCCTCCATTTCATAATCATTACTCTCATCAGAGCTAGATTTCTCCACCTCTGTTTCATTTAAATCTGTACTGGTACTGCGGTACACATAGGTAGGGATGTAAGTTTGTCATGGATGAGGTTTTAATGACTCATTATTTGTTCATGAAATCATTAGTAAACAGTAGTAAATGTTGTGGCACTGTCATCACTGCTACATTCTGATGACACTAGTGAAAGTCATGGAAGTCCTGAATAAAGATCAAACATCATGGAATCAATGACGTGTATGACTGCCATGACAAACTTACATCCCTACACATAGGTACCATATTTTGGCTTGCCACTCCTTGTGGTGCCGACTACTACTTTAGTTTTAATTAAGGTAGTTTTGGCCTTTTCTGTCTGTTTGGACAGCACTGTGGAAGAACCACTACTGCTACCGGATGAAGTCCCAGCAACTGGTCTTTTACCAGTTAGACTGTGCAGTGTTGTTTGTGCCATACGTTTCCCCATACCTTTCCCCATTTCGGCAGCCGTCTTGTCCTGTCTAGTGAACATTTCCATTTTTAATTATACACAAAAATGCTTTCTCCAGTATGTGTTTTCTTTTTAGTCCTCTCAGTTGCTCCCAAGTTCCTCAGCCCACTAATACAGGCTCAGCCTCACAGCCAGTGTCCCCCTTCTACCACAATAGCTAGGTTTATTTTTTTTAAATGGTGCACGTAACTGTTTTGCCTGTAGATATTATCTTTTTATTTAGTCCTTTCAGTTGTTCCCACTCAATACCAGTTCAGCCTTATAGCCACATGCCCCCTTCCAGCACAATAACTAGTTTTTATTTTTTTATTAGAGGAACTATTTCTCGACTGTTGCAACCTTGGGGTTCCCCAGGGCTCTATCCTTGGGCCCCTTCTGTTCTCAATTTTTATCAACAATGCAGCTGAGGTCCTGGAATCCTGCTCAGCTATTCTCTCGCTGATGACCTGATCATCTATACTAGTTCTTCTAGTATTGCCTGCATAAACACATCACTTACTTTAGACTTCAATAAGGTCTTAGACTGGCTACTAGACTGTAAGCTTGTACTAAATGAAAAGAAAACAAAAGCCATGCTCCTAGGTTCCGCACCGAAGATTAAGGCCTGTTCTAGTTTGCTGGAGGCTCTTCACCCAGGAGGATTTCCACTTGAAAATGTTACTTCCTTCAAGTACCTTGGAATCCTGCTGGACCAGTCCCTGGATTTTAATCTTCACATTCAGTCCTCGTGCAAAGCTGTAAACTCGAAACCGGGAGTAGCTTACAAAATGAGCTACATGCCTACACCCTCGGCCAAATTAGCAATTGCCCGAGGTATTCTGCTCCCAACCATTACTTATGGTGTCTCTATTCTTATCTCTGCCCATAAAACCTCCCTACTAAAATGGGACGTAACTTATAACAAAATATGCCGATTTGCCTCTTCGTCGCCTCGACTCAAACATCACTGCCTTCTTTATAAGGATCTGAATTGGCTCTCACCCTCTGCCAGTAGGCAATACTACCTTGGATCACTAATGAACTCGATCATCCGGGAAAAAAACCCATCCCAGCTGGAGGCGTTGCTGGTCCTTCAACCATCCTCCCATGGCCTGCGATCAGCTGACAAATCCTTGCTCTATGTTCAAAGATGTTGGATGACTAAAGGCACAGGGGCCTTCCAATTCTCTGCTCCCAGGCTATGGAATGCTCTTCCACTCAACCTCTGGCTATCCCAGTCTCACTTTGGATTTAAAAGTGAATATTGTCGTTATCTATCCTTAGCTGATGCTTGTACATGCTTTGACCCAACCTGCAGCTCCTGAGACTTACCAGTAGTGTCACCCCTGCTCTAATCCAGCTCCAAGACCGTCTCCTCTTCCCCTCCCCATATTTTTCCTTCTCTTTGTAAATAACTTCTTGACTGCTAGCTCTCTTCCTTCTCGAACCTTGTTGCTGACCATCCACTGTTGTTTTGCCAGTTACCACCCCTGACCTTCCTTCTGTCAGTCTTCCTTGTTTTGTTTGAACA
Source organism: Neoceratodus forsteri (assembly GCA_016271365.2). Classification (NCBI taxonomy): domain Eukaryota; kingdom Metazoa; phylum Chordata; order Ceratodontiformes; family Ceratodontidae; genus Neoceratodus; species Neoceratodus forsteri. The sequence continues at coordinate 841,772,688 of CM028131.1, forward strand.
TTCCTCACATTTCTCTCTATATAACCTTACTATCTTATTAACCCTTTCACTCCGCAGGTTGGGTCCGTGGTTTCTGCACTTATTCTGCACTTACAGTTCTGGAGGCCATACCTACGTAAGGACACAGACAGGGTAGAGAAGGTTCAGAGGAGGGCAACAAAGATGGTGCATGGATCTCATCACAAGTCCTATGAAGACAGGTTGAAGGAACTGAACATGTACTCCCTGGAAGAGAGGAGGGAGAGAGGGGATATGATAGAGACATACAAGTATCTCACAGGGAGGAACAGGGTGCAGGAATACACTATTTTTAAGCGAAAAAGATGTACCAGGACTTGAGGGCATGGGATGAAGTTGGAGGGAGGATGATTCAGAGGAAACATGAGGAAGAATTTCTTCACAGAACGGGTGGTGGACAAGTGGAACACCCTGCCAGAGGAAGTGGTGGGGGCTAAAACAATCACGGGATTTAAGAATGCATGGGATAGACATAAAGGAATTCTGAGGTCGGGGTAAGGGGCAACAGACTTCTAGGAAAACATAAACTGAACGTACAAGCTCAAACGGGCAGACTGGGTGGGCCATAGGCCATCTGCTGACACTGTCTATGTATCTATGTACTTATTATATATCTTACTGCCACTATCTGTATAATGCTTGCCATTATTTTTTGTTGTTTCTACCCATTGTATTTTTGTAGCACTGCTGTACTGTTCCTCTGTTTGTATTATTGTACCCATGTTGCTGTTGTTCAACTGTTCTCTTTTTGTTGTACACTCCCTGGTCGTGCCTGAAAATAGTCATTTTATGGCTAGTGCACCTACCCAGTTAAAAAAACTAAATAAAATAAAAATAAATAAATAAATACCACAGATGTGTGTAGTCCTCTCAGTTGTTCCCAAATACGTCTACCCACTCAGTACAGGCTTGGCCTCACAGCCACACTCCCCATTCCACAACTGTAGCTAGATTTTTTTAATGAGACAAAAATGCTTTTTCCTTTATGTAGTTTTTTTTTAGTTTGACAATGAGCCCACAGCAATGGTATGAGCAGTAAAACCGTGTAATATATTCACAACAGCAGCTGGTAGTGGTCTCACACTTTTTTATAAATGCCTCCCGGGTAAGACAAAGTACAACACTCCAGTCACTTCACACGGGAGAACGGGGGTACTAAAACTAATTGATTTGGAGTCTTTCTGATTGTTCATTTTTATAATTAAGGTACTTGCTGCAGAATTCATGCAAAAACCAATGCTAACTTGGAAAGAAACACAGGAGAGATAGACTCAGGCACAGAGTGAGCAACAATGAGCACTCAAAGCTTCCAAGTTCCTTCCAACCTGCCAGGTTCAGGGCCGCAGTAATGGGGGGGAAAGTGGGGAAGTTGTCCGGGGCCCTGAGCTCAGGAGGGGCCCACCTGAGGAGCTGGCATTACCCTTGGCATTAGCTGGTTCGGGAAACAGGGGCCCATTTCGATTGACTTGTCCTGGGCCCCAAAATTCATAGCTGCAGCTCTGGCCAGGTTAATGGTGAATGTCTGTCTGAACTGCTTTTTTTTTTCTCTCTCCTATTCCCTGTTTGTTCTTTTCTAGTTAGCCATTTTTTAATAGAATTCTGGCACTTGCAGTACTTAGTTTGTAGGCTTTAAGTTGACAATCACAGAAAAAGCAAAGCAGACAAGGCTTGCTCACCTAACCACGTGTGTTGTAATAGCACAACTTCATTTATTCATTTTTTTCCTTTCAGCTTTTTTTTATCTTTCTTTTCAGCTTTTGTGATTTACTTTAGTTTTACTTTGTACTTAAGAGTGAGACATCTGGCCCCCAACAAGAGCCTTGCAGAGATGTCCCCCACCCTACCCATGATCTTCTCTCCCTTCCCCCACCTCTCTCCTTTCACTTTTTCAGTAAGCCCCAAAAAACTCCACAATGCTCGTTTGTTTGTTTTTAAAAAGTAAGCACAAGCAGTACAGCCACACACAAGGCAAAGCTATTATTAAAACTTTAAAATCGATTATTTTGTGAACTGACTCAAGAAGATGAGAGACACAGATGAGAGACAGACACAGGTATGCTGTCTCTGCTATTTCATTGGCAAATGGTGCTTCTTCTAATCGACGACCAGCAGTGTAGAGAAAGTGAGCAGATGAGCTCCGCCCACCCACCATATCTGCCAATAGCCAGGACTGACACAGGCAGCATCCATTCAGCTATAGGATGTCTCCATGTCAGTCTGGCTACATGTCACCAATAGGGTTCTCTGCTCTCTGGTGATCCCTGCGTGCTCATTCATGAGCAGATGATCAGCTTGCTGCTGTGCCTGCCAGTTCATTCTGTCCCTTGCCTCGGGAGTCAATGCCCCCTCCCCCGCTACTGTTGCATGCGCACACGTGCCAGAAAATGGGAGAAATGCCAAGAGCCAGGCACATGACATCAGGATGTTGGACCATGTGATGTGCTGGGTGGCCGGCCAGGCTCCCGAGCAAAAGAGAAGCACATACAAAAAAAAAGGCATTTAACTGAAGCACACTACAAAAAAAAGGCATTTAACTTTTTGCAGGGGACTTGCGGCTGACGGGCCTGGACTTGGTACAAAATACCACTTGACTCTTATTTGTCCGGGTCCATCGGACTGCACTGGATCCGGGGAGGTTCTGATTTCCCGTGGGTCAGTCCGCCCACCCCTAGTGTGCACAGGGGACTGCAGCAAACATTCAACGATACAAAAAGGCCCGCAACAACTGTACAAAAGCTATCTGCCATGCAAAAAGTACATACTACAAAGAAACCCTCTCTAACTCTTGAAACAGCAGCAAGTCTTTCTGAGCCAACCTTAAAAACATCACAGGGAAAGACCCCCAAACTCCCTCTGCTATGCTTACTGTTGAGGGGGTTCCAACCTTGGACCCTCTGCTTATTGCCAACTCACTGAATCATGCTTTCCCAGACCTCAGTAGTGTGCTCCCCAGGTACTTCTTCAATACCTCCAACCCAAGTGACAATACAAGGTCACCTACACTACCACCTAACTAGCCACTATTCCGCTTCAAAATGGTCTCTGAAGCAGATGCTAGGAAATACCTTGAAAAGATCCTCAGAAAATCTAGGCACAGTGGGGACTGTTTCGACCTCAAATTTGTTCACTTAGCACTGGATGAAATACTTGGACCACTAACCAGAATACTTAACCTATCCCTCTTCCACTCCCAATTCCCTCAAAGATGGAAGTCTGCTACAGTAACCCCTGTACACAAAAGTGGGGACAGGTCCTTACATAATAACTACAGACCAATTTCCATACTTCTGCCACTCTCCAAGGCTCTCGAGTGGATTGTGGCTGACCAGATGGTGGAATACTTTAATCAATACCAACTCCTATGCCCAGAGCAACATTGAGTTCCAGGGTAGCCACAGTACCATCACAGCCCTACTCGAATTTAGCGAATTCATCCATAACGCCTTAGACCAAGGCCACCTTGTAGGGGCAGCCTTCATTGACCCATCAAAGGCATTTGATACAGTTCATCATGCGCTTCTCCTCAAGCAGCTATCTGACATTGGACTCGCACCTGAAACTGTCAACTGGTTTAGGAGTTACTTGAGCCGCCACTCCCAGCAAGTCAGGATTGGGGAAGTGCTATCAGACAGCCGACCTGTCTTATCTGGTGTATTGCAAGGGTCCATTCTGGGACCGTTGCTGTTCAGTGTTTTCTTAAACAATATCCTGGCCTCCTGTCATTGCCACATGCTCCTATATGCTGACGACGCAGTGGTTTTTATCAGCAACCTGCACCCTGAACTCCTTGAAACTGATCTTCAAAATGGCTTTGCATCTGTGGAAAACTGGTTTAAAGAGCAAAGACTGGTCATGAACTATAAAAAAACAAAGACCATGCTCTACTCCACAACCCAAAGCAAGCTAAAAAATCTACCCCTGGTAATAAGGAATGACAGCGGTGACACACTGGAGCTCGTTTCATATTTCAAATACCTGGGGGTTACAATCGACTCCTCCCTGTCCTTCTCCCAGCATATCGATATCACTGCAAGAGCTATTATTCCCAGAATTGGGATCCTCCACCACCACAGTCATTGTCTAACCCATGAAGCTTTAAACCTGGCAATCAGCAGCTCAGTTGTCTCCTTCATAGACTATGGGTTGGCCATATACAGTTCTGCTACCAACACGGTGCTCCAACGGATCTCAGTTGCCTTAAACAAAGTCTGCCACCTACTCTCAAATGCACCAAGACTCACACACACCTGTGAACTTTATACTCAGGCTGGCTGGCTTCAACTGAATGACAGAATCAGGTATCAAACCTGCTTTCTTGCCAAAAAAGTCACATTAAATCTGCTTCCAACAGGGGTGCAGAACCTGCTAACACTGCCTATGAATACCAGACAAACCAGAAGCTCTGCAACCTAAATTTTCCAAGTGCCAGATGCCGAACTACCATGGCACAGCATGCGTTCTCACACTGTGCACCCCTCTGGGTAAATGCACTGCCCCCAACATCTCTGGCTCCTCAACGATTATCTCTTTTAAACGTAGACTGCGCCAGCACCTCTTTGATATGAGTAGCTGCATGTGCCCCCGCTAAGGCTCAACACGCAGCAGCATTCTGCCTCTAGTACTTATCTTTGCTTCTGTCATGACAGAGTAGTCAAACCGCAGCACTTCACCCACCTCCCTACCCCCCCAGCCCTGCCCCTTGCCCCTGCCCATGGACTTCTCCCTACCCTCCTGCCTCACTGTCCTATGTGCTCTGCTTACCTAGCCCTCTCACACCCACTGTATCCTTTCCTATCCTTGTCTGCTTATCTTCTTGATACAGGCATACATTGTGCAATGCCTCAGCATAGCTAGTGCCTTATGTTCAATTTCTGTAACCTCCATGAATATTTTTCTCAGTATTTGTATATTTGTGCACCGTATCGTACCTTGTTGTCTAATGTATGTGACGTGGAACCTTTCAACGAGCATCCGCTCACAGGTATTATCCAAGAACTCAGTAAATAAAATAAAAATAAATGAGAATGGGACTGCCAAGACGAGGCATCCATGGATGTGTCAAGGGAGGATGCGGGGGCCCTTCAGAGCAAAGGCCCCAATGTGGGAGGAAGAGGAAACCAGCAGAAGAGGAAATGACTTCTGGTAGGGATTCAATCATCAGGGAGGTAGTTTGGGGAATAATATGGGAAGGAAGGAGGGAGGTGAGGTGCCTACCTGGCACCTCAGCATGGTGGGACAGGGAGTGGATCTTTAGGATCACTAGGGCAGCAGGGCAGGAGGAGGATCTGGATGTCATTTTCCATCTGGGGAACAACTAATGGGCAAGGAATGCAGCTGAGGTGGGGCAGGATAGATTTAGGGAGCTGGGGGACGGTCCCGAAGCAGCTACCATGCATGGATGCCTTCCTCTGCAAGGCTGGGTAGAGGTGTGGAGGCACCGCACTGTGGTCTTCATCAAATAGTTGAAGGCATGGTGCAGGGAGGAGGGGTTTGGATTCATTGGGGACTGGATCCTACCTGGGGGGACAAAGGCATCTACAAATGGGGTGGTCTTCATCCATCCAGGAGGGGAACAGCAGTCCTGGGGTAGAAAGTTTAAATGTTACTTTGATAGCCATTTAAATTAGCCAAGGGGAGAAGCAGAAGTAAAGAGAAAGGCAGTGAATGCCCCCCCCCCCAAAATAATGGAGCAGTAATGAAGAAAAGCCCAACAGAAATAATTTCCCTAGGGATAATGGGGGTATGGGCAGGGGGAGGAGTGATGGGAGGTTAAGAGGTGGAACTGAGTCTGGGAAAAATACTAGGGAGGGTGGGAAGAGGAAGGATGAATAGTAGAAGGACAGTACCAGTGAAAAGGGTAGGGTGAAGAATGGACTCAGGAAGGGAGGTCAAAGCAGGGTAGGGAAACATACATAGAAACATAGAAGCTGTTGACAGAAAAGGACCTGCTGGCCCACCTAGTCTGCCCTACGCTCCCTACCTGCTGTGCTACCATAGACCCTAATTGATCTCTGGTCTTTCCCCCTCAAGCCCTGTTACTAAGGTCCCCCTGTGTCTATCCCATGCATTTTTGAAACCTGTTACCATTTCGGAACCCACCACCTCTACTGAGAGTCTGTTCCAGACGTCCACCACCCTTTCCATAAGGCAAAGCAAGGCAACTTTCATTTCTTAGGTGCCCAATCCTGGAGGCTCTGGGTACCTTATAAATATAAAACATATCACAAAAATAAAACAATCAGGAGTGCAATCAATAAATAAAGAATAAGAATAAAATCAGCAGAGTACAAATACAAACATCGTAGATATATCTAAAAAGTTCTTCACAACTCTGTATCTGGGAAAGCCTGAGCAACCAGAAATGTCTTCAGACGGCTTTTAAATACCTTACCTGAAGGGGCCTCACTAACAGCTGGTGGAAACAAATTCCACAGGACAGGGCCAGTGACACTAAACGCCCTGTTACCAGCAGTTTTTAACCTCGTCCTGGGAATCGTAAGGAGGCCCCTAGAGGAGGAATGGAGGGAGTGGACAGGAGAGAAAACCGTAAAAAAGTATTTCCTCACATCCCCTCTAAGTTACCCCCTTCCAGCTTTATAACATGCTCCCTTGTCCTTGAGCATCTCTTTCTGTGCAAAATGCCACCCTCCTGTACCTTATTGATACCTTTGAGGTATTTGAATATTTCTATCATGTCTCCCCTTTCTTTCCTTTCCTCCTGAGAGTACATATTTAACTCCAAGTCTTTCCTTGTAGGGCTTCTGATGCAGACCATAAACCATTTTGGTTGCCCTTCTCTGTATTGCCTCCACTAAATCTATGTCTTTCTTAGATGGGGCCTCCAGAACTGGACACAGTACTCCAGGTGGGGCCACATGATTGATCTTTACAGGGGTAACACTACCTCCCTCTTTCTGCCAGTGATACCCTTCCCTATACACTCCAGCATTCTACTAGCCCTTCTTACTGCCCTATCGCACAACTTTGCTACCTTCAAGTCATCAGATATGATGACTCCCAGATCCCTTTCGTTTTGTGGTTGTTTACAACCCCACCCCCTAATGATATGTTGCCCCTGGGTTTCTGTGGCCCATGTGCATAATTTTGCACTTTTTGACATTGTAGCCCAGTTGACAGACCCTTGACCACTCTTCCAGCTTTTTCAGACCCCGGTGTGTTCACTGTGTTGCAGATTTTTGTGTAATCCATGAACAGGCATACCTTTCCTTCCAGCCCCTCGGTGATGTCATTAATAAAGACAATGAAGTGGACCGATCCCAGTACTGACCCCCTGAGGCACCCCACTGGTTACCTTGCCTTCTTCTGAGTGAACTCCATTCACCAGGGAGGGAAGAAAGGATGGAGAGCCATGTATAACAACACAGGGAGCCAATGTAACATAATTCCTAACTTTGAGACTAGCATTGCAGAGGCGGACCTGGATCTGGTGGCCATTACAGAATCATGGTGCATCGGCAACTGCAGCTCGGAGGTGGCCATACCAGGTTGCAACATGTTTTGTAAGGATAGGGCAGGAAGAAACGGGGGGGGGCTGTTTTATATGTAAAGGAAGGTATAAAGGCCACAGAAATACAAGGACAAAGTAGGGAAAATAAGGGTCTGGAAGTTCTTTGGGTTGGCTTAGAAATGGGGTCCAAGGCCTTTATACATGTAGGGGTGGTGTTCAGGCCACCAACACAGGGGGAAAAATTGACAGAGTTTTGGGGGAGGCCATAGGCAAAATGGCAAGCAAAGGTGAAGTAGTAATCATGGGTGACTTTAATCTTCCAGCTGTTGACTGGAACATCTTGGCCACAGCTATGACTAGGAGCAGGGCCATTCCTGACTCCCTGCAAAGTGCACTTGTCAAGCAGATAGTTACAGATCCCAACAGAGATAGGCAGTGCTGGATCTGGTACTTACAAACAGGGACAATATAGCAGATGTCACAGTGGGTAGACCCTGGATTCAAGCAATCATCATACAGTGCGGTTTAATGTAGGGACTGAGCAGCAGAAAAAAACACACTAGGACAATGATCCTGGACTTCAGGAGACTATATTTTAGAGAAATGGGAGACTGCCTTAGGAAATCCCTTAAAGGAGGGATAGCCAGGAGGGAGGCACAATTGAATAGAATACAGGAAATAACTAAGGTAACAGCAAGCTGTTTAAAGTAATAAGCAAGGGTAAGAGGAGAAGGAGGACACTTTGGTTCTCAAAGAAGGTAGCTAAGGAAGTAAAGGAGAAAAAAACAGCTTTCAGAAAGAAGTAGTAGTAGATTTTACTTATTTATGGTGCCCTTCTCTGGAGGCTCAGGGCGCCAGTACAAAAAACAGAGATAGCAATGTATCATAAAATACAGACTTAAAATAAATAATATGAAAATATAAATAAATAGCAACCCCTGAAACAACAAATAAATAACAAACAGCTGAATTGAACTAACATATATCTCTGGTGTTCATACTTTAGAACAATGGAGAATATCTTTCCCCATAAGCCTGAGCAAATAAGTATGTTTTAAGCCCCTTTTAAAGGCCTCTACTGAGGGGACCTCCCTCAAGGCCCTTGGAAGCAAATTCCAAAAAACCGGACCTGCTACCTAAAAGGGCTGATCCCCTGAGGTTCTATACCTAGCTCTGGGATTAATCAGGACACCTTCCCTGGTGGAACGGAAGGGATACGCAGGCGAGTAAGGATGCAGAAGATCACGCAGGTAAACTGGGCCCAGACTGTGTAAAGCCTTGTATGTTATTAGCCCAACCTTATAGGAGACACGCCATTTAACCAGCCTGCAGTGCCAGGGAGATGCAGCTGTGTTCTGCACCAACTGAGAAAGTATCCCGACTAAGACCAAAATCTTGGATTTCAGGAGGGCGGACTTCAGGAAAATGAGTGAAGTGCTAAGAAACCATCTGGTGGGCATCAGAGCAGATATGGGGGTGGACCAAAGGTGGTCCATCATTAAGAAAGGAATACCGGTTGCCACAGATGAACGTGTTAGGCTCAGGGGGAAGAACACAAGGGCCCAAGCACCCAGTTGGTTCAGTTCTGGGGTTGCCCAGGCAGTAAGGGAAAAGAGGTTGGCCTATAGGAAATTCAGGAAGACCAAGAGAGAGCTGGATAAGGAAATTACCTAAGGTTGGCTTGTGAGACAAGTAAGGAAGTACAGCGAGCAAAGGCACAGAAGGAGCTGCAGATAGCTGAAAGAATTAAGAAGGGGAAGAAGGCTTTGTTTCACTATATAAGTGAAAAAAGGGACAAGAAAGAAGGGATTGTTAGGCTTAAGAAAGGGGTTGAGTGGGTGGAGGATAATGGGGGCAAAACCAGAGATACTAACCGAATATATCTGTTCCATCTTCACTAGGGAGAAGGACGGACCAGTGCCTTCAGGAGGGAAAGAGGAGCGGGGGGAGGGGAAAACAGATGTAGTGATTGAGGAAGACAGAGTGAGGGAGGGGCTGCTGGAATTGAAGGTGGACAAATCACCAGGCCTGGACAGAATACATCCAAGGGTACTAAAGGAACTGGCTGAGGAGCTGTCAGGGCCACTGGCAGACCTATTTAATAGTTCACTAGAGTCAGACGTAGTGCCACAGGACTGGAGAACAGCACATGTAGTGCCCCTCAACAAAAGCGGTCCCAAGGATGACCCAGGGAATTACAGACCAGTCAGTCTGACCTCCATTGTGGGCAACCTCTTGGAGACCATACAAACGAAAGGTTGGTGGAATATCTAGAAGAGCATGGTCTTCAGGATGCGAGGCAGCATGGGTTCATGGGGGGGGGAGATCTTGTCAAACCAATTTGATTGACTTCTTTGACTGTGTCACTAAGACAGTAGACAGGGGCCAAGTGGTAGTCATCCTCTATCTTGATTTCAGAAAGGCCTTTGACTCTGTGCTCCACAAAAGGTTGATCAGGAAGTTGATGGATCTTGGGGTTAGGGAAAAGAAGGCCAGATGGGTGGAAAATTGGCTGAGGGACAGAACCCAGAGGGTGGTTGTGGAGGGAGAGTTATCTGGCACCAGAGAGGTAACCAGTGGGGTCCCGCAGGGCTTGGTGCTGGGGCCAGTGTTGTTCAATGTCTTCATCAATGACATTGGGGATGGCATTAAGGGCAAAAATGTGCCTATTCATGGATGACACCAAGCTTTGTGGGAGAGTGGACACAGCTGAAGGGATACAGAACTCACAGGAAGATCTGGAAAAGCTGGGTAGGTGGTTCAGGATCTAGCAGCTTGGCTTCAATGCCAAGAAATGCAAAGTTATGCATATTGAAGCCAAGAATCCCAGGACAGAGTACTATCTGGGTGGCATCTGAGTATCTTCATCAGAGGAGGAGAAGGACCTGGGAGTGATGATCACTAGTGACCTGAAGCACTCCACGCAGTGCAAGAAAGCAGCAACAAAAGCAAACAAGATGCTGGGATGCATATCTAGGTGGGGATCAGTAGTAGGAGACAGGAGGTTATACTGCCCTTGTACAGGTCACTGGTAAGGCCGCATCTAGAGTATGGAGTTCAGTACTGATACCCAAACCTCAAAAAGGATATTATCCTGCTGGAGAAGGTCCAGAAGAGGGCTACAAAGATGATTGCGGGTCAGCAGGGTAAGGCATATAAGGAGAGGTTGATGGCATGAACATGTACTCCCTGGAAGACAGGAGCGAGAGATAGGGGACATAATTGGGATCTTCAAGCACTTGAAAGGGATAAATAAGGTTGATAAAGGAGAGTCTCTTTAAGCTGAGTGGCAACCATAACACAAGGGGACACAGTCTTAAGCTGGAGGGTGGGAGGTTTAGGAGGGAGGTCAGGAAGCACTTCTTCACAGAGAAGGTGGTGGACACTTAGAATGCACTGCCAGAAGAGGTCATCTCATTGAAGAGAGTGGGCAGCTTTAAGAGAGGCTGGGAATGGCATAGAGGAAGGTAAGGATCATGGGTAGGGATGGTGGGAGGAGGGGGAGGAGGGAGGGCAGGGACAGTAGCTCAAGCTGTGGAACCTGCAATACGAGCAGACTTGATAGACCAAATGGCCTTTTTCTGTTGGCTTCTTCATATGTTCACATGGAACTGCAGGTGCCACAGTGTAATGGTTCCATGCCACCGCAGCGACAGGAACTTTGCCGACCTTTGATACAGCGATGGCATAATGCCACCAATTGGTATTGTGCCATTGCTGAGGAAAACTCTGTTTTTTGTGGGAGGCTTTGCCACCCACACCCCCTGCACTTTAGATAACTCAGAATCTGAGTTTGTTCGGGGTAGGGACAAACACCCCAGAGACAGCAGCGTCAGGAACCCAGCAGACCATCACAGCGAACTAGATACATAGATACATAGACAGTGTCGGCAGATAAGGGCCTATGGCCCACCCAGTCTGCCCATTTGAGCATGTAAGTTCAGTTTGTTTTCCTAGAAGTCTGTTGCCCCTTACCCCTGACCTCCAGAATTCCTTTATGTCTATCCCATGCATTCTTAAATCCCGTGATTGTTTCAGCCCCCACCACTTCCTCTGGCAGGGTGTTCCACTTGTCCACCACCCATTCTGTGAAGAAATTCTTCTCATGTTTCCTCTGAATCGCCCTCCTCCAACTTCATCCCATGCCCTCTAGTCCTGGAACATCTTTTTCACTTAAAATAGTGTATTCCTGCACCCTGTTCCTCCTTGTAAGATACTTGTATGTCTGTATCATATCCCTCTCTCCCTCCTCTCCTCCAGGGAGTACATGTTCAGTTCCTTCAACCTGTCTTCATAGGACTTGTGTTGCAATCCATGCACCATCTTTGTTGCCCTCCTCTGAACCTTCTCTACCCTGTCTGTGTCCTTACGTAGGTATGGTCTCCAGAACTGTACACTGTACTCCAGGTGGGGCCTCACTAGTGTCTTGTATAGCGGAATTATGACCTCCCTTTTCCTGCTGGTGATGCCCCTGCCTATACATCCCAGCATCCTATTTGCTTTACCTGCTACCTTGTCACACTGTTTCCCTACCTTGAGGTCATCAGAGATGACAACCCCAAGATCCCTTTCCTGCTTGGTGCATGCTATATCCTCACCCCCAACTGATATATTGTGCCAGGGTTTTTGTGCCCCATATGCATTATCTTGCACTCTTTGCATTGAATTTCAACTGCCAAACCCCTGACCATTCTTCAAGTTTCTGCAGGTCGCTTCTCATTCTGTCTACACCTCTGGTGTGTCTACTCTGTTACAGAGCTTTGTGTCATCAGCGAACAGTGAAATTCTGCCTTCTAGGTCCTCCGCAATGTCACTGATGAAGATGTTGAATAGGACCGGTCCCAGCACTGATCCCTGTGGTACCCCACTGGTCACTCTTCCCTCTGTGGAGTGACAGCCATTTACCACCACCCTCTGTGTCCTGCCACCCAGCCAGTTACCTACCCACCACACTACTGTCCTGCCCACACCCATATTCCCCAGTTTTTGTAATAGTCTCCTATGTGGCACAGTGTCAAAGGCCATGTCCACTGCCCTCCCCTGATCCACCTCCCTAGTCACCCAGTCAAAAAATTCAACAAGGCTGGTCTGACATGACCTCCCCCTGGTGAAACCATGCTGCCTTGGGTCCTGTAGTCCATTGACAACCAGATGTTCCACCAATCTCTCCTTCAGTAGTGCTTCCTTGATCTTCCCCACTACCGAGGGTGAGGCTGACTGGTCTGTAGTTCCCTGCTTCCTCTTTGTTCCCACTTTGTATAAGGGGACTACATTCTGTCCTCCAGTCTTTGGGTACCTCCCTGTTTCCAGTGATCGGCTAAACAGGATAGCCAGAGGTTCAGCCACCACCCTCTTAGTTCTTTAAGGACCCTGGGGTGCACCCCATCTGACCCCATTGCTTTATCAACTCTTATTACTTCCAGTTCCTTTAGGACCCTTTCTCGTAAAGGGACTTGAGTCCATTTCTGCACCATTCTCACCCCTTGTACTCCCTTCAGACCCATTACCCTCCTCTTCCTCAGTAAAGACTGAGCAGAAATACCTGTTCAATATGTCAGCTTTACTGTTGTCATCCTCCACGTGGCCCCCATCCTCCCCCTTCAGTCTCACTATCCCTCCCTTTGTCTTTCTTTTTTCACTTATGTACCTGTAAAAGGTTTTGTCCCCTCTACCCACTGATTTTGCAATGTGTTCTTCTGTCTGAGCTTTGGCTTCCCTTACTGACCTCCCTGCCTCCCTTTGCTTCTCCTGGTACTTCTCCCTATCCCCTTCTGCCTGTGTCTTTTTGTATTGTCTGAATGCAATCTTTTTGGCTTTCACTTTCTTTGCTACCTCTTTGGAAAACCATAATGGTCTCCTCTTCCTTTTCCTCTTGCTAACCTGCTTAATGCATAATTCTGTTGTTCTTGTAATCCCCATTTTAAATACCGCCCACTGTTTCTCAACCCCTGATTCCTGTCCCATTCCCCTTAATGCCTCTTTCAAGTATCTCCCCATCTTCCCAAAGTCTGCCCCCTAAAATCCAGCTGTCGATAACCTCGCTGTGATAGTCTTCACTGTTTTCCCATCACTGTGGCAACATGATACCAGTGTACTTCCACTGACCCTGAGGTATACAGCGTTACAGTAGTCTAACTGTGAGGTCACAAAAACATGTAAACATGTATCAGAGAAGGCAAATCCTCAGGGGGATAAGGGATTGAATCCGGCTGATGTTCCTCAGATGGCAAAAACCATTCTGGGCTATTGCCAACACCTGAGCCTCAAATGTCTGCCCCTTGTCTAGAATGACACATAGATTCTTCACCTCTGCAGCAGCCAAAAGCCGGGAGGTGCTGAGACACAGCCCTTTCTCACAGCTGCTGCAATTCCACCCCCCAACCCGGCTCAATCACCAATACTTCAGTTTTGTTCAGGTTGAGTCTCAGCCAGCTCAATAACATCCAGTCTTGGATCTCAGCCAAGCACTGATTTAGCACATCCACCACACCACATGTCTCGGATGCTAAAGACAGTTAGAGCGAAGTATCATCTGCATAGCAATGAAACCCAACTTCAAAACTGTCTGATGATCCTACTCAAGAGCAGCATGTACACTGCAAACAACCTGGGAGAAAGGATTGACCTCTGGGGTACACCACCGTACAGGTCCATCAGAAGTGAGGAAAAACTTCCCATCATTACCTTCTGTGTCCTGCCCATAAGGTAGGACTCAAACCAGCTTATGACTTTGCCTGTGAGTCCTACATACTCCCTGAGTCAATCCAATAAAAGCCCATGGCCCACAGTGCCAAATGTTGAGAAGAGATTGAGGAGGACAAGAATCGACCACTCTCCTCTATCTCTTGCTCTAAGCTGGTCATTATGCACCCTGACCAACACAGTCTCAGTGCTGTGCTTTGACCTGAATCCAGACTGGAGGAAGCCATTGATGTCAAAGGTCGCAAGGTGTGCCTCAAGTGGCAACACATCCACCTTCTCAATAACCTTACCTAAAACAGGTTGGTTAGAAACAGGTTGGTAATTCACCAAGAATTCTGGGTCCAAGGATGGCTTTTTCCAGAGGGTCTTTATCAATGCATTTTTCAATGCAGATGGTGAAATCCCCTCTGATGAGCATCAGATAATTTCAGCGAACACCAAGCCCAGCTGAGTTACACAGCTCACTAAAAGCCAGGTTGGGCCTGGATCCAGTTCACGATATGTTGGTCGCAATTCCAAGATTGCCTTCACAACCTCATCCATCTTCGCTGGCCAAAACTCTCCCCAGGACCACTGACAGCTAATGCATCTCATTGGCTCAACACTGTCAGGCCATAACTGCCCACTTGGTGAGATCCTGGCCCTAATAGAAGACACTCTGTCGAAAAAGAACTGAGCAAATTCCTCACACTTAACGGATGAAACAGCTTTCATGGGCTCCAGATAGGCCAGATGCAGAAGCCTGTCCACTGCCCCAAAATGTTGAGCTGGTCGTTCCTTCTGGCAGCAATCTCGCTGGACAGGAATTCTGCTTTCTTATGGAAGATTGCCCTTTGATATTCAGCATAGTGAATATTCAAAGCCAATTTGTCTTCCAAGGCCACCAATCTCCTCCAACAACACTCCAACCTCCACCCCTTTGCTTTATCTCCCTCAACTCTTCATCAAATCGTGACGAGTCAAGGCAAGAATCTAGTGGGCATACATGAACTGGTGCTACAGGGTCAAAGGTCACACTGACAACCCTATTATAAGTCACTACTGCTTCCTCTATACCCTCAGTGCATGCTGACACCAAACCAGAGATGTTCAGTACCACCATAACTCCATCCGGCCTCAGCCCTCATAAAGGGCAGTATCTGACCAGCTCAACAGGGTATGGACTATAGAGGGGTACCCTAAAATCAAACCTGATGGTGCAATGGTCCAACCAGCTAGTCTGATCAATTCTGAGGTTTTCCACCTCAAGTCCCAGGTGGAACACCAGGTCCAAGGCATGCCCATGTTGGTGAGTCACGTAACAACTGCTTGTGCTAGACCCAGGGATTTCATACCCTGGAGGACATCATGTCCAAGACATGAGAGTTCATTGCTCACTCAGGAATTGAAGTCATCCAGAATAATCCACCTCAGCGACTCCAGCACCCTGTTAGTGGCAAAATCCATAATTTCCTGCAGAAAATCCTCATCATGTCCTAGAAGCTGGTAAACAAGGAGGATTCTGCACCCAGCACCTGGACCCCTATGCATGGCCACATATTCAAATTACAAAGTGTCCCCCACCAGCTGCACCATCAGGTTCAAATCAGATCAAAAGCAGATAGCCATCCCTCCTCATAGCCCGCATTCCTTCCTTGGGCAGTGCACTACAGGGAAACCATCAGGGACGGCTACCTCCAAAACCGGTTTAGTATCATCACCCAGCCAGGTCTCAGGGGGCTGATAAAGAAATTTAGCAACCTACAGGTAGGAGGAGAAGGTGGTAAGCTGGGTAGCAAATTGATTGAGAGAAAGGTGACAAAGGGTGGTGGTAAATGGCAAACACTTGGAGGAGGAGAGAGTGACCAGTAGAGTACCACAGGGATTGGTACTGGGCCCTATCCTCTTTCATGTCTTCATAAGTGACATTGCTGAAGAACTGGTGGGGAAGCTGTGTCTCTTTGCAGATGACACAAAAATCTGCAAGAGGTTGGATACTCAGGAGGGGATAAATGGAATGCAAAGGGATCTGAAGAAACTAGAGGAGTGGTCTAGGAGTGGCAGCTAGGTTTCAGGCATCTGGGGCAGGATAACCCAATGATTGTGTATGAGATTGGGGGGAGGTATGTACAGTTAAAAGCATGACAGGGACCTTGGGGTGATCATATTTGATTATCTCAAGGTGGCAGGGCAGTGCAACAGGGTAGTAGGCAAGGCAAGCCAAATGCAGGGATGCACAGGGAGGGGGAACATCTAGTTGGAGAAGGGAGGTGGTGTTGCCTCTGTATAACTCACTGATGAGACCCCACCTGGACTACTGCATCTAGTTCTGGAGGCCTCATCTCCGCAAGGACACTGACAGGGTGGAGGCGATCCAGGTCAGGGCTATTAAAATGGTGTAGGATTTGCAGGAGAAGTCATACGAGCAAAGACTAGGAGAGCTGGGCATGTACTTCCCGGAAAAGAGCAATGAGAGAGAGAGAGGGGACCTAATGGAGATTTACAAGTACCTAATGGAGGTGAATAAAGTGCAGGGGGAGCCTCTTTCCCAAAGGAGGAAGGACACCAGCACATGGGGGCATACTATGAAACTTGATTGGGGGGGAGTTTAAGAGGGATGTGAGGAAATACTTCTTTACAGAAAGGGTGACAGATGCCTGGATTAGTCTTCCAGAATAGGTGGTAGGGCAAAGACAGTGGGGAGATTCAAGCCTGCATGGCATAGGGAAATGGGTAATATAAACAGAGGTAAGGGAGGAGGGAGGGACACCTGTGACCAAGTAGTTTCCAGGGTGTAGTGTTAGGCAGGGAAGATATGGCAGACTGGGTGGGTCTACTGGACCTTTTCTACTGATGCTTTCTATGTTTCTGTTTAGCACTGTGTCATCCCCAGAAAGAATTTACAACCACACCATGACTTCTAGTTCAAGGCGGGAGGGTATAAAGAAAAAGTTGTACTTTTTTTTTTTTTTTATATTTTGAATTTTTATTCAGAATTTTTTTTTAATAGAACAATAAACAAGCTAGTAGTATTTTTAACAAGGGATTATAAAGTAGAGCTGATTGAGTCAGCAAGAAGATGACAAAATGGATAATGACAGTCCAT
This sequence comes from Neoceratodus forsteri, assembly GCA_016271365.2. Lineage (NCBI taxonomy): Eukaryota > Metazoa > Chordata > Ceratodontiformes > Ceratodontidae > Neoceratodus > Neoceratodus forsteri. Next base: position 841,789,961 of record CM028131.1, read on the forward strand.
TTTTGTACAGCTGGACTGCTTTCTTCTAGTTCAAAATAACGACATCATGTTTTCGGTTGTTCAGATGAGTTCATACATAACAGTAAGATCAATTAAAACATTGTGTTATCAAAGTCCAGGGGCAATCATTCTCAATTGCTGTTACAATTTTAGTAACCATGGAACGAAGGAAGGGTCAAGGTCCATGACATACATTATCTATGGGTGTCAAAGGTCATTAAAAGCTGCAAGGTGATTTTTGAGGGAGAAAGTCATCTGCTCCATATAATAAAGCCAATTAAATAAGGCCACCCAATGCTGAAGAGTAGGAATGTCTTGTTTAAGCCAAAGTCTAGTAATGGTCCTATGAGCTATGACCAATAAAATAAACAATAAAGTCCGTGAATGACTCCGCACCAGGAAACCATTCGGGGGAATATTCAGTAGTACAAAAGTAACTGTAAGGGAAAGCAGGTTAATAAATATTTGCTACAAGTGAGAATTTCCTTCCAATAGTAAAGAAGCTTCGAGCATGACCAAAATATATGCATGTGGCTTGCCTGTAGTTCCCCACATTTCTTCAAGTATGCAGTCCACTGTTGCCCAATGTATGAGGCCTGCACCACCGGGGTACAGAAGTATCTGGACTGACACTTCCAAGAAAATTCTTTCCAGAAGGGAGAGGAAGTAACTTTTAAAGTCTGTAAGAACCATTTTATCAAGGACTCCAGGATCTGCCTGGAGTCCAAAGAAACCACATCCTGCAGGCCTCTGTAAAACTTATCTAGAAGATGGTCCCAGCTCTCACCCCGTATGCCAATGCCGATATCAGCAGGTGACAAACCAGGATCATGGTGTAGGCTAATTTGGCCCATTTTCTGCCTTGCTTCAATAAGTACGTTCTCACTTGAAGATATCCAAAATGCTATTTGAAAAATTTAATTTGAATTACAGCTCCACAAAGGAGAGAACCCCCTGTTCATTGAATAACTGATAGAAACATAGATTTTGATGGCAGATAAGAATCGCTTGGTCCACTCAGTCTGCCTATTTCCCTACCTATCGGATAAGATGCAGATCCTAGTTTTACCAGAATCCAAGTTTTACCAGAAACTAGGATCAAGACATGTCCCAGTGCTAACTGCCTCCATCTGTGAAATGTGTGAACTATATTTGTTCGGGTAAAGTTTGCATCAAATGCCAAGTGTCAACATAGAAAGGCTGGGAGCTGAAATCTCAGGGAGCCTTACATTTGTTTCCACACCCTGAGAGTGCAGGCTGTGAGAGTCAAGACATCTTTAAGTGGAGGGAGTGCCAACAGGGAGGCAAACAAGTATTTATAGAGGTATCATGTAAATCATTTAAGTGAGATTCAATATGCTTCCATGAGGCAATGTAAGTGGGAGAAAGACAACAGTAAATAGTACAAAGGTGAGATGCCTCCACATGTAGCCTCAAATCAGGGAGATTGAGGCCTTCTTTAGTTTTTGGTAGTTGCAGAATTCTGAACTTCACCCAAGAGGGTTTCCTGTTGCAAATAAATCTCAGAATTAATTTATTCCAAGACTTAAAGTAGCACAGAGCCTGCCTTAACAGTAGGGTCTGTAAGAAGTACAACAGACAAGAATCAGATAAAATATTCACACAAATAGTTTCTACCATTGTGAGTAAGCTCAAAGGAAGCTGGGCCCAAGCTTCTAAGTCTGTTGAGATTTGCTGAGTGCTTGGCTCCAAGTTTAACCATTCTAAGTGAGTCAGGTTAAGGGGAAGCATGATTCCCAAGTATTTGATACCTGTCTTATTCCATTTAAAGGGACAATTTCTTTTGACATCCTCACTCAGATTAAAGTGATAACTGGCAATTCAGTCTTACGAACATTTAATTTAAGTCCCGCTTCCAAGCCAAATTTGTCTAATTCCACATCCAACTACATCAACAGCTGTTCAGGGGATAATGCTGTTAACAAAATATCGTCAGCGTACAGTGTCAATTTATACCACACTCCACAATTGGGATGTCCTCTATCAAATCATTCTGCCTTAGGACTGCAGCTAATGGCTCCATATAGAGAATGAATAATAGAGGGGATAGAGGGCACCCCTGACAAGCTCCCCACTGTAGACAAATTGGTATACGTAAGGAACCATTAACTCTAATCCACTCTTGCAAGGAGTTGTATAAATTCTGCAACATGGCTATTAAAGGAGCTGGGAAATCAAAATTCAACAAGGTGCACTGCAGAAAAGGCCAGGACACCCTGTCAAATCCTTTCTCTGGTTCTTGGCTGATTACTACTGCAGGTATGGCTCTCTGTATTATGTGTTTCATTAAGAGGAGAGTTTGCCTTATGTTATCAAAAGTCTGTCTTTGTCGAATAAAACTAGGCTGATCACCATGAACGATGGATGGAAGGATTTCATATAGTTGAGCAGCCCATATTACGATGAAAAATTTATAATCCAAATTCAGTATGAAAACCGACATTTACGTGGGGGAAATGTTAAATACATAGATACATAGATACATAGACAGTGTCGGCAGATAAGGGCCTATGGCCCACCCAGTCTGCCCATTTGAGCTTGTAAGTTCAGTTTCTTTTCCAAGAAGTCTGTTGCCCCATACCCCTGACCTCCAGAATTCCTTTATGTCTATCCCATGCATTCTTAAATCCCTTGATTGTTTCAGCCCCCACCACTTCCTCTGCCAGGGTGTTCCACTTGTCCACCACCCATTCTATGAAGAAATTCTTTCTCATGTTTCCTCTGAATCGTCCTCCCTCCAACTTCATCCCATGCCCTCTAGTCCTGGAACATCTGTTTCGCTTAAAAATAGTGTTTTCCTGCACCCTGTTCCTCCTTGTAAGATACTTGTATGTCTCTATCAAATCCCCTCTCTCCCTCCTCTCCTCCAGGGAGTACATGTTCAGTTCCTTCAACCTGTCTTCATAGGACTTGTGATGCAATCCATGCACCACCTTTGTTGCCCTCCTCTGAACCTTCTCTACCCTGTCTATGTCCTTACGTAGGTATGGTCTCCAGAACTGTACACTGTACTCCAGGTGGGGCCTCACTAGTGTCTTGTATAGCGAATTATGACCTCCTTTTCCTGCTGGTGATGCCCCTGCCTATACATCCCAGCATCCTATTTGCTTTACCTGCTGCCTTGTCACACTGTTTCCCTACCTTGAGGTCATCAGAGATGATAACCCCAAGATCCCTTTCCTGCTTGGTGCATGCTATATCCTCACCCCAAACTGATATATTGTGCCAGGGTTTTGTGCCCCATATGCATTATCTTGCACTTCTTTGCATTGAATTTCAACTGCCAAACCCTGACCATTCTTCAAGTTTCTGCAGGTCGCCTCATTCTGTCTACACCCTCTGGTGTGTCTACTCTGTTACAGAGCTTTGTGTCATCAGCGAACAGTGAAATTCTGCCTTCTAGGTCCTGTGCAATGTCACTGATGAAGATGTTGAATAGGACCGGTCCCAGCACTGATCCCTGTGGTACCCCACTGGTCACTTTCCCTCTGTGGAGTGACAGCCATTTACCACCACCCTCTGTGTCCTGCCACCCAGCCAGTTACCTACCCACCACACTACTGTCCTGCCCACACCCATATTCCCCAGTTTGTGTAATAGTCTTCTATGTGGCACAGTGTCAAAGGCCTTGCTGAAGTCCAGATAGGCCATGTCCACTGCCCTCCCTGATCCACCTCCCTAGTCACCCAGTCAAAAAATTCAACGAGGTTGGTCTGACATGACCTCCCCCTGGTGAAACCATGCTGCCTTGGGTCCTGTAGTCCATTGACAACCAGATGTTCCACCAACCTCTCCTTCAGTAGTGCTTCCATGATCTTCCCCACTACTGAGGTGAGGCTGACTGGTCTGTAGTTCCCTGCTTCCTCTTTGTTCCCACTTTTGTATAAGGGGACTACATCTGCTGTCCTCCAGTCTTTGGGTACCTCCCTGTTTCCAGTGATCGGCTAAACAGGATAGCCAGAGGTTCAGCCACCACCTCTCTTAGTTCTTTAAGGACCCTGGGGTGCACCCATCCTGACCCCATTGCTTTATCAACTCTTATTACTTCCAGTTCCTTCAGGACCCTTTCTCGTGTAAAGGGACTTGTGTCCATTTCTGCACCATTCTCACCCCTTGTACCCTTCAGACCCATTACCTCCTCCTCTTCCTCAGTAAAGACTGAGCAGAAATACCTGTTCAATATGTCAGCTTTACTTTTGTCATCCTCCATGCGCTCCCATCCTCCCCTTCAGTCTCACTATCCTCCCTTTGTCTTTCTTTTTTCACTTATGTACCTGTAAAGGTTTTGTCCCTCTACCCACTGATTTTGCAATGTGTTCTTCTGTCTGAGCTTTGGCTTCCCTTACTGACCTCCCTGCCTCCCTTTGCTTCTCCTGGTACTTCTCCCTATCCACTTCTGCTGTGTCTTTTGTATTGCCTGAATGCAATCTTTTGGCTTTTCACTTTCTTTGCTACCTCTTTGGAAAACCATAGTGGTCTCTTCTTCCTTTCCTCTTGCTAACCTGCTTAATGCTATAATTCTGCTGTTCTTGTAATCCCCATTTTAAATACTGCCCACTGTTCCTCAACCCCTGATTCCTGTCCCATTCCCCTTAATGCCTCTTTCAAGTATCTCCCCATTTTCCCAAAGTCTGCCCCCTAAAATCCAGGATACGTGTTTTTGTGTGGTTTGGTTCTGCTCTTTCTGTGATTTCAAAGCCACAATGACTGGTGGTCACTGTTTCCCAGGTGCTCCCCACTGTTACCCCTCATCACACTGTCCCTGTTTGTGAGCACAAGGTCCAGTATTGCCTTCTGCCAAGTTGGTTCCATGACCAGTTGCTTGAGGAAGGCACCCTGAAGGGAGTCCAGGATAAATCTGCTCCTAGTTGATGCTGCTGCTGGGATGCTCCAGTCTACATCTGGAATATTGAAGTCTCCAACCAGTACTACCTCACCCTTGTCTGCCATCCTTTGGATGGCTAGCATCAGCTCCCTATCTGTTTCTTCGCCCTGGGCTGGTGGTCTATAGATCACACCTGTGCGGATGGCTGTCCCCATTTTCCTTTCCAGCTTAACCGATAGTATCTCTCCCCCATTTTGTTCCTCCTGGATCTCTGTGGCCCTTATGTCATTTTTCACATACAGTGCCACTCCTCCTCCCTTCCTGCCTGCTCTGTCTCTTCTGAATATGTTGTAGCCAGGTATGGCCATCTCCCAGTCGTGGTTACCATTACACCAGGTTTCAGTGATGCCACAATGTCCAGGTCTGACTGCACCATGACAGCCTCCAGATCTTCCATCTTGTTGCTAAGGCTCTGGCATTTGCACACATGGCTTTCCATGATTTGACCTCCCTAGACTGTTTCACTGTTCTACCCAGCCCCTTCCTTGGTTGTCATTTATCCCTGGTTCTCCTTGCTGTCTGCCCTTCTGCTGCATTTTGCCCCTTTTCTGCTTATCCACCTCTTGGGCACTAATCTCCATCTTTTGCACACTGCTTTGCAGAGATAGCCACTCCTCTGGTTCACTGGTTCCACTGCTAGCTGTGGGGGGTGAGCAAGTAGGTACCCTCCTTGCTGGCCTGCCACCCCCCTTTGCTAGTTTAAATGCTTGTCAATGTAGCATTTAAACTTATCATTGAGTGCTTGGATTCCCCTCCAGGATGGATGCAGGCCGTCAGGCTTGAACAAACCTCCATCCCTCCAGGTGGGTCCCCAGTCACCAATGAATCCAAACCCTTCCTCACAGCACCAATTCTTCAACCATGAGTTAAAGTTCCTGGTGCATGCACTCCTATGCTCTCCCTTGCCTCTCACAGGTAGTACTTCTGAGAAAGTGACAGAAGTAGCTACTTGCTTGAGACCCTCTCCCAGTTTCCTAAACTCTTCCTGAACTTCCTTGGCTCCCCATTTGCCAGGTCATTAGTACCTAGGTGGATAATGACATCCAGCTCACCCTCCTGTCTTGCCTTCCCAGTGATCCCCAGGATCTTCCTTCCATCCCTCCATGCGGTGGCACCTGGTAGGCACCTCACCTCCTGTCCTCCCCTCCTGTATTCCTAGCTGGATCCTCTTATGATGGAGTCCCCACCAGGATTCACTTCCTCCTCCTCTGGGGTCCACTGCTTTCCCGCTGAGGTCACCTCCTTGGCTAACCTTCACATCCTTTCCTTCCACTTCTCTGAGTACCTCTATTTGGTTGTCCTCATTTGCCAGTGTGGTGTATGAGTTCTTGTGGAATAGGATCTGGGATGTGCCTCTGCCTGACCGCCTAACCCTCTCTGAGCCCACTGTCATCCAAGTGCTCCTCGTTCTTGGCATCCTTTGAGGCAGTTGCATTGGACTGGGTGGTCCCTGGATAGGGGTGATGGTACTCCTGACCCAGTTTATTTCCGCTCTGAGTCTGGCTACTTCCTCCCGCAGTCCAGAGAGATGCATGCAGATAGGGCAGCACCTCAGTGTCCAGAAGGTCTGCCTGAATATGGCTGCCCCACAGCCACTGCATTGCACCACTCCCCACATTATACTGCAATTCCACTACTTGACTGCTACTGAAGCTCTCCTAGTTCCCTTTTTATTAATTTACTGTCTTAATAATCCTGCCACTGATTCTCAGATCATTTTAATTTTTTTTTTTTTAAAGAAAAAGAAACCAATAAATAAATAAATGAATCAAAACACTTGTCGTGCTGAGGGTGGGCTTCTTCCCCCTTATGCCCCTCCCTAGATCCTTAACTTGGTTTTAAAATAGCCAATATAGTGGCCCAATTCCAAAATTGAGGCTCACCCTCCTGTACCTGCTGGAATGTACAGGTCAGTAGGGGGAGCAATACGAGAGTAAAGGCATTATAAAATTCAATGACACAGCTATCAGGGCATCAACACTTTGCTGTTTTACTCTCCTTTATGGCATGCAGACTTTCTTTCTCTTGAATAGGTGTCAAAAGTGATTCTTTCTGCTCTTGTAATGTAGAGAGGTGTAGCTGCATTATTGTGAGACAGAAGAGCTCTCAGATGGTGAGACCGAGTAAAGATCTTGATAATAACCCCTCATGAGTGCCACTACCCTATATGCGTAGTGAGCAATTTTGCCAAAGGAAGGGTCCAGCAACCAGGGGATTCATGCTTATTTCCTTCTGGTCCTGAGTTGCTGAGCCAGTAGGTGAGTATCCCTTGCCCACATTCCTGTTTTTTCTTACTGTTTTTCCAAACAATGGAATGACCAGCCTGACTCTCTCGATGCTGATTGTTCCACTGAGCAGTTTAAATTCCAATTGCTCTCCTCACTTATCCCATCTGGAGCATGCAATTGCAGAAGCACTATTGTTCATTGACAGCAAATCTGCTGATATCCCCTACAGCAACAGCACAATGCTGACACACGGTATTGTGCCGTCCAGAAACAAAGTGTTTTTTGTGGGGGTCTGCACCCTCTGTACCCTCCGCAATTCTATTTTATCAACTCCAGGTCAGAGGTGTTTCAGGGAAGGGGCAGAACACCAGGAGATGCCTCATCAGTGAAACTGGGACCATTACAGCGACCTTCGATGTAAAGGTCTTTTTTTCCGGTTGCACTGTTGTGGTGTCGCTGTGCAGTGGGCCACCATGCAATTGCTACCATTGACCAACAGTGTTTTCCTACAGTGCATTTATGTACACTGCACTTTCTCTGACTGTAATGTAAATTTGTATCATATGTACTGTTTTATCGCTGTACCTTATCAACTGCTAAGTTATTGTCTTACCTGTATCCAATGGGTTATAACTGTAGTCTTACTGTATTGTATTGTACACCTTTAACTGACTCTGTAATAGTAGTATTTTGTTGTACCTGACTCTACATCCTTTGAAAATAGGCTCCCTAAAGGGTTTTATGTGAAATAAAAAACTAAACTAAAAACTATAAACTAAACCTTCATAATTTACTGACATAGATAACGTAAGGGCAGTTCCACTTCTTGGGCAAGGATACACTGGATTTGTTGCTTTGTTGTTTGAAACTGGAGATCTACCCCTTAATCCCCTTCCCCCTCAATTGCTGTAGGGTTCCAAAGTATTCTGTGAGATCCCAAAGCCTTGATTCCCTCTCTGTCTTATGCAACAAGCCATATAGGAGATTATTTCTCATGTAAAACTGCCTTGAGAGAGACCCGAAGGTCTGGGTCTGTTACCTCTCCCTTATCATTGTCAGCCATAAACTGTTCCACCTTATCCTGGACTAAAGTCTGGAAAGGTTCCTCTCTGAGCAGAGATGGATTCAGTCTCCAAGTAGAGTGCTTTCTAACTTTACCGAAGTCTAATTTAATGCACATGGGGGGACTGGTCAGATAAAAGTCTAGGGGCTACAGTTATGTCTCAGACTACCCCCAAGTGCTCTAAGGTTGCGAAGAAATAGTCCAGCCTGGCATTACCGGAATGACGTGCCAAAACATACATGTACGCCCATCCCTTCGAAATGAGGGTACACTATACATCCACTATTTCATAGGTAAGAGTATTTCTTGTGTGTTGTATTTTCACATATTAGTTGTATGGTTTGAATCCCTCACTCCCCTTATCATCTCTTTACTAAAGTAATCTCTTTTGTTTGTGAGTGACCACATCCTCAGGGTTAGCATTTGCTTAGCAAGATATTTATTAGGGGAGTGTCACTCCCGGATCCCACTCCCTGCTAAAGATCTACTTGGTCGAAGTGCCTGGGCACCTGGACAGGGACTTTCTATTTCATTGTGCCATCTTGCCATGATTTTGAGGATTTATGCTGCAAATAAATATGCTTGAACTGCAAGCTGTGGCATGGTTGTGAATTCTTTCTGGGTTGACACAGTACTCCATAGCATGTGTGCTTACTCGTCCTGCTTTTGGAGCTGTGAGTGGAGCTGCTTCTTTCGTATGCTCCTCCATCTCTGTCTTCCTCGCAGCTGCAGCGCAACACTGCTCCTCCGCTCTGATCAGTGTCAGGTGGCATCTGGTGGGTCCATAATGAGCACAGGATCTGCTGAACAATGGGGGGGTGGCTACAGCAGCTGGGGGGCACAGTGTGGGGTGGGAGCTGGTGGGTCTAGGATGACCACCACAGCCACAAAGGAATTAGGCAGCCTGCAAGGGACTATTGGCCAGCACAGAGTCATCATTTGCATCAGGGGCAAGGGTGCAGAGTCCAAGTATGAGGCAGCCAGCACAGGTTTCAATAAATTGCCAGCAAACAATGAAACCTTTGCTAGTCCTGCTGTTTTATGTTATATAGTTGACTCTTTTCCTTGGAGAAAGGAAGGAGGAAGATGATGTCAGGAGGGACTTTTGGATGAATGGGATAGACCTGGTTAGACTCAGTACTGGGACAGGGACCCAGTTTAACAGGAAGTGGTTGGAGGTACCTCCAGTAGGATACTTTTTGTTTAGGAATAATTACTACTTCTTAAACCAATTAACAGACATGACCAGAAGCTGTGTTTTAGCAACTGGGATGCGTGTGTACTGGGGTGAGGAGATACAGAAATTATGCCCCTCTTCATGGTCAGTGTGTCAGTTTGGAGTAAGATTCTTATCTAGGATTTATATTTTTTTATAAATTTACTACAATGTGGGGATATAAACCGTAATCCCAGTCCATCTGCTCAAGACCTGAAAAATATAAGATGTATTCTATTTGTTAATTCTAATGTAAGGTGTATCCTTCCTAAATTGGATTGTTTAGGGACTTTGCCTTAGATTGTGAACCCGAATTTATGATTTTTACTGAAACTTTTGTTGTGAACATCTGGCCTTTCAAACTACATATAAGGAAACCTCTTCTTCTATTTGGAGTTTACAGGCCACCTAAATTTTTTATGCAGTCCATGCTGTCCCTATTAGATGTATTGCTCCATTTCTCTTTCACCCACAAGTTACTTTTGATTGGGGATTTTAATGATGATTGGTTGGACCACGCAAAATCTAAAAATATAATGTAACCCCTCTCCGGCACCATCCTGGAGAGGGCCACTGCCCCTGCCTTGCTGGCCATACCAAGGATAAGGGACCTGGGTTCCCATAGCTGACCTACGGGGGGTCCTTTCCCAAAAGTTAAAATAAAATGGTGGTCCCTCCACACAGAGTACATTTTCAGTGGGTCTGCTTACCTGCGGTACAACCCCCTGGGATGTTGTACCAACCCACTTCCCCAAAACAGTTACCACAGACATGGACTTACAAGCATACAAACCTCCCCCATTCAGTTACCATTTACCCTTTACATCTCATCCAACAAACAGGCTCACTAAAATTAGGCTCTGGATTCATTTTCTGCTGCAAAACAATAACTCCATGGTTTAAACATAGAAACATAGAATTTGACAGCAGATAAGGACCGCTTGGCCCACCCAGTCTGCCCATTTCCCTACCTAATGGATAAGCTGCAGATCCTAGTTAACCAGCAACCTACTTCTTTCTACCACCACCCCCTAGAATTGCCTTATGCTATCCCATGCATGCTTGAATTCAATCACTGTTTTTGACTCCACAACCTCCTCCACAACCCTCTCTGTGAAAAAATACTTCCTTACATTACCTCTGAGCCGCCCCCCCATCTTCAAATTGTACCCCCTTGTTCTTGCACACCTCTCTTTTTGAAAGATGCTACCCTCTTGGACTTTGTTGATTCCCTTGAGGTACTTGAACGTTTCTATCATGTCCCCCCTCTCCCTCCTTTCCTCAAGGCTATACATATTAAGCTCCTTTAGTCTCTCTTCATATGTCTTCTTCTGCAGACCCTGCACCATTTTAGTTGCCCTCCTCTGGACAGCTTCAATCTTGTCTATGTCCTTGCGGAGATTGGGTCTCCAGAACTGCACACAGTACTCCTGATGGGGTCTCACCACCTGTCTGTACAGAGGGATAACAACTTCCTGTTTTCTACTGGTGATGCCTCTCCCTATGCATCCCAGTATCCCCCCAGCCCTCCTTACTGCCCTCTCACATTGCTTGCCCACCTTTAAGTCACCTGATATGACTACCCCCGGGTCCCTTTCCATTTTTGCTGTTGTTAGTATCTCACCTCCCATTGTGTACTCTTCCCCTGGGGTTTTGTTTCCCAGGTGCATTACCTTGCACTTCTTAGCATTAAATCTAAGCTGCCATACATTTGACCATTCCTCTAACTTTGCCAAGTCCCTTCTCATCCTTTCCACCCCACCTTGTGCATCAACTCTGTTGCAGATCTTTGTGTCATCTGCAAAGAGACATACTTTTCCTTCCAGTTTCTCTGCAACGTCACTTACAAAGACATTGAAGAGGACCGGTCCTAATACCGAACCCTGCGGCACCCCACTAGTAACCCCCCTTTCTTCTCTGTGTCCTATCCTCCAGCCAATTCTTTACCCAGGCTATCATCTTGGGGCCCACTCCCAGGCTGGCTAACTTGTATATTAATCTTTTGTGTGGGACTGAGTCAAATGCCTTGCTAAAGTCTAGGTAGACCATGTCCACAGCCCCTCCGTGATCTACTACTTTGGTCACCCAGTCAAAGAAATCTATTAGATTTGTCTGGCATGACCTTCCTGCTGTGAATCCATGCTGCCTTGGGCCCCTCTGGCCTCTAGGTACTCAACAATTCTTTCCTTCAGAAGTGATTCCATCATTTTCCCTATCACTGAGGTTAAACTAACTGGTCTGTAGTTTCTCGCTTCTGCCCTGCTTCCACTTTTGTGAAGGGGAATCACATCGGCCCTCCTCCAGTCCTCAGGTACCACTCCATCCTCCCATGATTTGTTAAAGAGGGTAGTCAGTGGTGTCACTAGTTCTACCCTTAGTTCTTTTAGAATTCTTGGTTGAATTCCATCAGGCCCCATTGTTTTGTCCACTTTCAGTTTTAAGAGTTCTTTCAGAACCCTTTCTTCTGTAAATGGGCTGGTATCAACTCCTGTATCCAGAGTGTTTCTATTGTTTGTTTTAGGTACCTCCCCCTCTTCATTTGTAAATACTGAGCAAAAATATTTGTTTAGTACCTCTGCCTTTTCACAGCCACCCTCTGCCCTCCCCCTTCCCCTTTATTAAACCTCACTATCCCTCCCTTAGTCTTCCTTCGCTCCCTGAAGTACCTCAAAAAGGTTTTATCCCCCTTCTTAACTGAGTTGGCTATCTTTTCCTCAGTTCGGGCCTTTGCTGTTCTGACTGCCTTCCCAGTTTCCTTTTGCTTTAACTGATATAATTCTCTGTCCTGCTCCTTCTGTGATTCCTCGTACTTTCTGAATGCTTTCTTTTTCTCTTGAACCTTCACTGCCACCTCCTTTGAGAACCATAGTGGTTTCTTACATCATTTTGTTTTGTTTATTTGCTTCACACAAAAGCTTGTTACCTCTGTGATGGCAGTTTTTATTATTCCCCATTGTTCTTCCACCCCTCCTTCCTGCCCATTTGCTAAATGGAATACTTGAAGAAATACTTCCTCACATTACCTCTGAGCCACCCCCCCCCCCATCTTCAAATTGTGCCCCCTTGTTTTTGCACATCTCTTTTTCTGAAAGATGCTACCCTCTTGGACTTTGTTGATTCCCTTGAGGTATTTGAAAGTTTCTATCATGTCTCTCCTCTCCTTCCTTTCCTCGAGGCTATACATCTTTAGTTCCTTTAGTCTTTTTTCATATGTCTTCTGATGCAGACCCTGCATCATTTTGGTTGCCCTCTTCTGAACAGACCCCCACCCTGTCTATGTCTTTGCGGAGATGGGGTCTCCAGAACTGTACACAGTACTCCAGATGTGGTCTTACCAACTGTCTGTACTGAGGGCCAACAACTTCCTGTTTTTTACTGGTGATGCCTCTCCCTATGCATCCCAGTATCCCCCCAGCCCTCCTTACTTCCTTCTCACATTGCTGGCCAACCTTTAGGTCATCTGATATGACTACCCCCAGGTCCCTTTCCATTTTTGTTGTTGTCAGTATCTCACCCCCATTGTGTACTCTTCCTCTGGGTTTTTATTTCCCAGGTGCATTACTTCGCACTTCTTTGCATTGAATCTAAGCTGCCATACATTTGACCATTCTTCCAACCTTGCCAAGTCCCTTTTCATCCTTTCCACCCCACCTTGTGCATCAACCCTGTTGCAGATCTTTGTGTCATCTGCAAAGAGACATACTTTCCCTTCCAGTCCCTCTGCAATGTCACTTATAAAGACACTAAAAAGGACTGGCCCTTGTACTGAACCCTGCGGTACCCCACTAGTAACCCTCCTTTCTTCACTGTGGACTCCATTTACTATTACCCTCTGTGTCCTATTGTCCAACCAGTGTTTTACCCAGGCTACCACCCTGGGACCCACTCACAGACTGGCTAATTTGTTTATTAATCTTTTGTGAGGGACTGTGTCAAATGCCTTGCTAAAGTCTAATTAGGCCATGTCCACAGCCCCTCCCTGGTCTACTGCTTTGGTCACCCAGTCAAAGAAATCAATTAGATTTGTCTGACATGACCTTCCTGCTGTGAATACATGCTGCCTTGGGTCCTGTGCCCCACTGGCCTCTAGGTACTCAACAATTCTTTCCTTCAGAAGTTATTCCATCATTTTCCCTACTACTGAGGTCAAACTGACAAGTCTATAGTTTCCTGCCTCTGTCTTGCTCCCACTTTTGTGAAGGGGAATCACATCCGCCCTCCTCCAGTCCTCAGGTACCACACCATCCTCCCATGATCTATTAAAAAGGGTAGTCAGTGGTGCTACTAGTTCTTCCCTTAGTTCTTTTAGAATTCTAGGGTGAATCCCATCCAGTCCCATTGCTTTATTCATCTTCAGTTTTAAGAGTTCTTTCAGAACCCTTTCTTCTGTGAAAGGACTAATATCAACCCCTCTATCCAGAGTGCTTCTATTGACTGGGTTAGGTATTTCTCCCTGCTTTTTCATTGTGAATACTGAGCAGAAGTATTCATTCAGTATCCTTGCTTTTTCACTGTCGCTCTCTGTCCAACCACCTTCCTCTTTGTTCAGTCTCAGTATCCCTGTCTTAGTCTTTCTTTGTTCCCTAATGTACCTACTGTATAAAAGGTTTTATCCCCCTTCTTAACCGAGTTGGCTATCTTTTCCTCAGTTTGGACCTTTGCTATTCTGACTGCATTACCCGCTTTCTTCTGTTTTAACTGGTACAGTTCTCTGTCTTGCTCCTTCTGTGTTGCCTTATACTTCTTGAATGTTATCTTTTTCTCTCTTACCTTCCCCACCACTTCTTTTGAGAACCATGGTGGTTTTTCTTTCATTTGGATTTGTTTATTTGCCTCTGTGATGGCGGTTTTGATGTTTCCCCATTGTTGCCCCACCCTGCCTTCTTGTCTGTTTGTTAATGCTTTTCTGAGGCACTCTCCCATTTTGACAAAATCAGCCCTCCTGAAGTCCAGTACCTTCACTTTTGTGTGGCTTGACTCTACAGCTAAGTTTATTGAACCACACTGTTTGGTGATCGCTTGTTCCCAGATGGCTACCCACTTCAAGATCAGAGATCCTCTCTCTGTCCCCATTAGAGAGTACCAGGTCTAAGATTGCTCTCTCCTGAGTGGGTTTCAAAACTAGCTGTCTGAGGCATGCCCCCTGTAGAGCATTGAGAATGGCCCTGCTCTTGAATGTGGCTGCAGCAATGGTGCTCCAGTCAACATCTGGCATATTCAGGTCCCCCATCAGCAATATCTCCCCTTCCTCTGCCATCGCAAGGATGCCTTCTATCATTTCCTTGTCCATTTCCTCCCTCTGAGATGGGGGTCTGTATACAACCCCTGTGCGGATTGTGGAGCCATTTCCAGCCTCCAGGCTGACCCACAGTGCCTCCTCTCCTCCCTGTTTATCCTTTAGCTCTGTTGCTTTGATCTCTTCCCTTACATAGAGGGCTACTCCTCCTCCTCCTCTCCTTCCCTCCCTGTTCTCCTGTAGATTGTGTACCCTGGTATGTTGACATCCCAGCCATGGTTTTCTGTTTGCGGTTTTATTTACAAGGGGAGGGTTTAGGAATGCGGTAGTGGAACAGAGTTCAAACATTTTCATTTTGCATTTCCCAAAATCACATTTCCTCTTCTGATTGATTCCCTTATTGCAATCAATGCAGCCACCAGGTCTATCTATCTAGCTAACTGCTGCAGACATGCCCAAACCCAGATCCGCAGGTCCTAGTCCATTAAAACCCCACAGTACTATCACTGGGTACCCAGATTTTAGTTGCAGGCCTAAGGTGCAGCTGGTGGCCAGCATTGGCGTGCTTACTGGAATTGAACATTAACTTTTTACATTTTCCCTTGGCTTTCCCTCCAGCCCTAAGGGACATTCCTAAGCTATGTACAGTCCTCAGTTGCAGAGCAATTCCTGCGATTTACTCACAGTTCTGTAGAATCAGTCCTTGAATGCTACAGTTCTCTGAAGTCCTGGGGACAGATGGATCACAGGCAGAACTGGGCACAAAACTTGAACAGGGGCACAGAGCTGCAGCTTGCTCTCTCTCTTCCTGCTTGCTTGCAGATCTTGCAGCTTGTCCCCTTCGACCCATTATAGGCTCCATTGCAAAGCACGTGCGCAAGGCCTGCCAACAACAGTGGACCCAGACCAGGCAGTGGCCCCATGGCCCAGCTTCCTCCAATCAAAGCGCCCTAGCACTCAGGTATAAGACCCGTGACCCCCTGCAGCAGCAGACCCCACTTGATGGGGGTTAGCAGTTTCCCACTTGACCCTGGGTGTCAGCAGAAACACATTCAGCACATTCTCTTCTGCTTCTTCTCTTTCTCTCTCTTTCCTGCCATGGTGTGTAGCCACAGCAATCTGTTTCTCTCTTTGCTGTATCTCAGCAGCAGACAACAGGTACTCAAGCTTCTGAAAAACACCTGTCCATCATTTCTGCTTTCACAGTCTCTCAGTCTGACATAGCCACTTTTTCACTCCAGTTCACACAGATATCACCTAAACATTCACAGTCTAGTTTCTCACCATGCAGGTACTTAGCATTTCTCTGGCTCAAAGAGGCTAACTCTTCCTTTTCTCTGTCTCAGCACATTTATATTCATTTGCTCATCATTCTCTGAATTCCATCTTTTTCCAGGCTTAGACACAACCTTCATTCTTCTCCCAGGCTCAGAACGCAACCTTGGTCTTTTTCCCAGACTTAGATCCAGCCTTTGTCCTTATATTCAGGCTCAGGACACAACCTCTTCCCTCTCCTGTTTTGTCTCACTGCTGTGGTGCAATCTCAAAGCAGCACAGAACTTTCAGCATCCTGCAGCTTTCCTTTTTCTCTCTGCCAAGCTGCTTCTTCCTTTTCCCAAAGGTGCAGGCACACCCGGCCCTGAGGGACAAATTGGTAGCAGCCCCCAGGCAGGTCCATCTCACAGCCCCAATCTCTCCAGGGCAGGAGCCTCCCTCCCTCTGGAGGAGTTCCCACAGAACTGGCTCCAAGCCCAACTGTCCCAGCTTTATCTAGAGCCCTTTTCTCACTCCCTATTGGCTGAAGCCACTGTCCTTAGGCAAAAATTAATATGTATAAGGCTCCCTCGATGCCTCATTGGTGCATAAAGAGATGCCTAAACAATCCCTGGTATTTTCCCCCAAAAGTCCTTTCACACAGTCCCAGAGTCCCTTTCAAGAATCCTGGCTCTGTGGTTGGCTGGCTGATGTCATATGGCTACAAAACATAGTGGCTGATTGCAAATAGTGTCCACACATTTTAACACTGTCCCAGATTTCAAGAGTTCCTGCAGCCAAACCCTTTACTTGTATTTAATCATTTCTTCACACAGCTGTAGCCATCCCTGTGCCCTGTGTAGTGGCTGTACATTTTAACATTTTCACTGACCCTATTCCCAGTTGCTGCTGCCATTTCTCATTGCCCCCAGGCAGCATACACATAGCCACAATCTCTGACTGCAGTCCTTGTACTCATTTTAATTATTAATTTCCTCATGTACTGGCAGTCTTCTCTTTCACTTGCACACTTTTATTTCTGTCTCCCTGCCTGTCGCCAGCAGTTTCTCTATTGCCCCCAGCACTAGATAGGCTCCCAACTACTTCAAAGGGACACTGCCTCATGAATATTAATGAGATGGGCTCCCGATCCCTCGAGCGTGATTGCCACTCACAAAAAATTAATTCTCTTTCTCCCAGTTGCCTCTCCCCTTCAGCCAAGGTCCCCAGTCCCTCTCTTGCCTTTCCCTGGGACCTAGACCACCAGAGAGGTAACCCCAAAGGCCGCCAAAATGGCTGCTCAAAAATGTGCTTCTGTGCATGCATGGAGCTTGCCCCAGCACCTGGAGGTGCAAAACAGACCAGCAGCTCCATGTTATAGCTCCTTCAGCTCCACTCCCTTAGCAAACCAACACAGGAGACCGAGGGAGAACCCAGGAAACACCAAGGGCACAGGGAAAAACCAGCACGGGACAGAAAAAAGAATTGAGGTGGACCAAAACCCTGATTAAAATGAGCCTTTTTTGGGGGCTCACAGGTAAGCCCCTGATGGGGGGGGTTACAATAAGATCAGTTGCTTTAGGCCTTGGATTAGCACAATTGCTTGTGAACCCCACCAGCATAAATCCCCAAAATCCAGAAGAGTGTACATTAATTGATCTGGTCCTGACTAATTGTCCATAAAATTACATGGAGTCAGGTGTGTTGGCTGACCTATTTAGCGACCACAATGTGGTATGTTGTATCAAAGGCAAAAGCAAGGTTGCCAGACCACCAAAATGTATCAGATTTAGAACATTTAAGCATTTAGATTTTTTGGATTTTGTTTCTGACTGAGAAAATCTAAACCTGGAGAGACTGGTGTAATCCCTCTACAAATGGGGGTTCCCAAAAAGTCTTCCTCGAGCTTGCCTAAATGCTCACTGCCAGGCTGGTGTCCTGCGTTTTAGCAGTTTAAATGTGTTTGCCAGAGAGTGCCTGTATGTCCTCTGTGTACTGTCTCTTTAAGAGCTGCCTGGATTGCAGCCATAAGTAATCTGAGAGGGAGCTCTGTTGAAAGATGTAACTATTTGCTGAAAATCATTTAGAGTGATAATGATAATGTAGTTTGTCTAATCTGCCTTCTTTGCAGCAAGGACTGTTTTGTTTATCTCCACTATCTTTGTTCTGGAGTCTGGACTACGAATTGGGCCAATCAGTACTGGTGGGATCTAAAATGAAGCCGGACTACAGGAGCTGTCTGAAGTCAAAATCTGTAGGAATGGTAGTTTGGGGCTTTTTGCGCCCTTTTGCACCTGAAGGGGGAGCCTTTGTTGTAGCTGACAGGAGGATTAGCCAACCGAACCTTTTGGATCTTGGGGAATTTCCTAGGCTGCTGCAGCTAGTTTCATTTCTGAGCTGGGAAATGAAATGAGAAGAGCTCAAGTGATTTTAGGTAGCAGTTCTGTGTAGTTTTGCATGGGAGAACTGTGAAAGGGCTGAGTTTTGGCCTGCCTGTCTGCCTGCTGTCCCCGAGAGGGAAAATAGAGTTTATTCGGACTGAATCCGAGTTGTGACTATTTAAGCCATTGGACTGTGACCAGGCTTTAACCTGAAGAAGACCGAAGATTTGCTGAATGCGATCGGCCTGTCAGGATTTCCAGCTGCGTTTGAATCCCCAGTCTGTGCAGAGACTTTGCGATCGTGACCAGAGAGTGGTTTGCCTGGTACAGTAGAATTTCCTTACATGTAAATGTGCTATGTATTGAAAGTGGGTCATGATTTGGTTCCCCACTGTGTGAACTGTGTTCTGCTTGCTGGTACTGTAGAATCCTTTACATGTAAATGTGCTGTGTATTGAAAGTGGGTCGTGTTTTGGTTCCCCACTGTGTGAACTGTGTTCTGCTTGCTGGAAGCTTTATCCAGTCTAATCAGACTGAATCCGCATTCATCTCCATTATGCCTAGGCCATACCTTGCTGGCCCTGACAGACTACCTCACTGCACAGAGAAAGCCACTGATGAGAGACCTGCCTGGTGATCAGCCCCCTGCTCCACACTTGAACAGGAACGACGCTTCAGCGAATCATGGGGCCCTGCTTCTCCTGGCACTCCAGATTAACCACCTGCTGTCTCAATTTTCATCCAGCCTGTGTCCAGTCTTGGGTATCATGAGTAATCATCAGGGTAGCTCCCTGCAACAACAGCCTAAGCTAAAAGTGTGTCATCTGAGTGTTTTGTTGTTTTCTTTTCATGAACTGAGCCTTCCGGCTCCGGATTACAAATAGTGTGTGTTGTGCATGTTGTTTTCTTCCATCACAGGGTTTCAACCAGTTACAACGTTCCTGGCTAGCCCAGCATTTTCTATCTGGGTACCCAGAGTGTGTGACTGTTTATGGACCCTGAAGTGCATGCATAACTGTTTGATTGATAGAGCCTTTAAGCAAATTAACCTGATTACGCCCCTCCCTTGTTCAAGCCCCTTAAATAAATCAGATCTAACTCTTTTTTGCAATTACCCTGACTGTGGTTCCAGTTTGTGCAAGAGTACTGTCCTGCTGTTATTTGCTGTGTATAATCTTGTTTTACAGGGGGTCCCCAGGGCCGGGCCAGAGGAAAGCCCTGGTGGTAAGTGCAAACAGTGTGGGTACTTGTGTGGTGTATCAGGGGTATTGTGAAAGTGATTATTGTTCTGGCCACAGTGTTCCAGAGGGCTGTGCCCCGGTTAGCTTGACCACTACCAACCCTGACCTCCGGGTGGAGGCACCCATTTCAGAACTCAGGCCCCTTAACCTGCACCACCTAGGGGTTACATTTAAATTGATCTCAGATACTGATGAGGGATGGCTGTACTTCATTACCAAATTAATGACTGTGATGGAAACATAGAAACATAGAATTTGACAGTAGATAAGGACTGCTTGGCCCACCTAGTCTGCCCATGTTCCTACCTAACAGATAAGCTGCAGATCCTAGTTAACCAACAGCTTACTTCCTCCTACCCCCCACTAGGACTGCCTTATGTCTGTCCCATGCATTCTTGAATTTCTCCACTGTTCTTGACTCAACGACTTCCTCAGGGAGGCTGTTCCATGCATCCACAACTCTCTCCATGAAAAAATACTTCCTCACATTAGCTCTGAGCCGTCCCCCCTCTATCTTCAAATTGTGTTCCCTTGTTCTTGCACATCTCTTTTTCTGAAAGATGCTACCCTCTTGGACTTTGTTGATTCCCTTGAGGTACTTGAAAGTTTCTATTATGTCCCCTCTCTCCCTTCTTTCCTCAAGGGTATACATATTAAGCTCCTTTAGTCTTTCTTCATATGTCTTCTGGTGCAGACCCTGCACCATTTTGGTTGCCCTCCTCTGGACAGCCTCCACTCTGTCTATGTCTTTGCAGAGATGGGGTCTCCAGAACTGCACACTGTACTCCAGATGGAGACTCACCAACTGTCTGTACAGAGGGATAACAACTTCCTATTTTCTACTACTGATGCCTCTCCCTATGCATCCCAGTATCCCCACCAGCCTTCCTTACTGCCTTCTCACATTGCTTGCCCACCTTTAGGTCATCTGATATAATTACCCCCAGGTCCCTTTCCATTTTTACTGTTGTTAGTATCTCACCCCCCACTGTGTACTCTTCCCCTGGGTTTTTGTTTCCCAGGTGCATTACATTGCACTTCTTTGCACTGATTCTGAGCTGCCATACATTTGACCATTCCTCCAACCTTGCCAAGTCCCTTCTCATCCTTTCCACTCCATCTTGTGTCAACCGCGTTGCAGATCTTTGTGTCGTCTGCAAAGAGACATACTTTTTCTTCCAGTTCCTCTGCAATGTCACTTATAAAAACATTAAAAAGGACTGGTCCCAGTATTGAACCCTGCGGTAGCCCGCTAGTAACTCTCCTTTCTTCACTGTAGACTCCGTTTACTACTACCCTTTGTGTCCTGTTGTCTAGCCAATTTTTTTATCCAGGCTACCACCTTGGGACCCACTCCAAGGCTGGCTAACTTGTGTATTAATCTTTTGTGTGAGACTGTATCAAATGCCTTGCTAAAATCTAGGTAGGCCATGTCCACAGCCCCTCCCTGGTCTACTACTTTGGTCATCCAGTCAAAGAAATCTATTAGATTCGTCTGACATGACCTTCCCACTGTGAATCCATGCTGCCTTGGATCCTGTGCCCCACTGGCCTCTAGGTACTCAACAATTCTTTCCTTCAGAAGTGATTCCCTCATTTTCCCTAGATCAGCTCTCTGGTTCTCATCCCTGCTAACAAAAATGAAGCAAGACAAACATAGGGCATGGGAGAAGGCATGGCTTTCTTGGGCACCTCAGGACTGGAAGTATTATAGGAGACTTAGGAATAAATATTTGGCTGGGATAAAAGAAGCAAAAAAAGACTTCTATGGGGTTAGAACATCTGAGGCAGCAGGAGATCCAAAAATGTTTTGGTCTATCATTAGGGAAGTAAATGGTCAGGGTAAACACAGCCATTCAAATCTCTCCTGATGAAGAATTCAGAAAGGGAATCCTGCTCCCAGATTGGTTTAATACATTTTTTTGTGGTGTCTGAAAATTTATTTGGGCAAATGGGGCAGTCACTGAAAAATCTATGGGATAAGGGTGAAGGAGGTACTTCCTCCTTTTCCTTTAGAACAATAGAACAGTCTGAAGAACTGGAACTCTTGCTGGATTTAAATTCCAGCAAGAGTTGTACTCCAGATGGTTTGACCCCAGTTATGTTAAAATATTCAGCTTTTCAAATAGCTGAACCTCTCACATTCCTGTTTAATTGGTCCATTTCTTCTGGCACTACTCCTCAGGCTTGGAAACTGGCCAGGTTTGTCCCAATTTTTAAAGGGAGCAGCCCTGGTCAGATGTCCAACTGTATGACTATTTCCTTACTTTCCTTTCTTTCTGACATATTGGAAAGGTTACTGGCTAAACAATTAACAGATTATTTATAAAACCATTGTTTGTTTGATGAATTTCAATCAGGATTACACAGATGACGTGGAATGGTGGTCTCCGTGTCGATGGTCTTGGCTGATTTCAACAAAGCATTGGACTCCAGATAATTTACTGGAGCCATCTTTGTTGACCTCTCCAAGGTCTTCAACATGGTTGACCACCAAATTTTATTGCACAGGCTTTGTAAGGCAGGGCTAAGCAGGGAGGCTATGAGTTTGTTCCGTTCATACTTGGGAGAGAGATGTCAAACAACAGTGGTGAATGGCAGGAGTCCCCTTCATTGATAATCGCTAGGGGTGTACCCCAGGGCTCTGCCCTGGGACCACTTCTCTTTTTATTTATTGAAAAGGCTGGAGGCCAGTGTGGGGGACTCACTGCACCATTTATATACCAATGATACAATTGTATAAATATCCAGTTCCTCAGTACAGGAGGTGAAGCAACATTGCAACATAGCTTTGATGGGCTTCAGACTTTTTTTACTGATTCTAAGTTAAATCTTAAGTCCTACAAGTCTAAATTTATGTTATTTGGTCCAGCTTCCAAACTTAAACATTGTAAAGAAATATTGATAAAAGATCAAACTGGATCTCTCTTGGAATGTGTTGATTCATATAAACACCTAGGTTTCTGGATGGAACTGACAGGATTGAGCAAGACCCACAGAGACAAATTGATTGTCCAGGTGGATAAAAGAGTAAGGTTGCTGTATAAGAACCAGCATTGCCTGGACACAGTAACTCTAAAAACAATAGTTCAGATCCAGATTTTTCCACGATTTGATTATGCAGATATGCTCTGTGATTATGCTTCAAATGATAGGTTACATAAACTAGAGGTACTGTACAACCGTCTTGTTAGACTGATGCTCAGGTGGCCCAGTGGCATTCACCACTGTGAGCTTTATTCTAGATTAGGCTGGATTCCCCTGCCTAACAGATGGAAACGACACAAGTATCTGCTATCATATAAAAGTGTCCTGAGCTTACTTGTTTGTTTTTTAACCAAGAGAGACACACTAAGCTGAAAGTTTGTTTACAGGTGTGACCAGGGAGCACAAAGAAGTTAAGTGACTTTCTCAGGGTCACACAATATGCAAGTGGGGGCTGTGGGATTCAAACCCAGGTCTCCAGGTTTACAGCTCAGAGCTTTAAACCACTGCGCTGTACTGGCTTGATTCCAGATTATTTAATTAAAAGGTTGTCCCAGAGGAAAATTGATCCATCCCTGAGAAATTCATGTTTATGGGAAATGGTGGTACCAAGAACAAAAACTAAAAGGTCCATGCATTTTTTTAGCCAGTTTATGCCTACTTTATGGAATCAACTTTGTCTGAAACCAGACTATTGAACTCGAAACCTTCATCAGTTGTATTTTTGAAACATTAGTTTTTGCACCATGTGACTGCTCTGTATAATCTGGTTATTTGTTGAATTATGTGTATAGCTTACATTTTGTATGTGTTTTGTCTGTATATTGTCTGCATTGTATGTTTGCTTCTCATGGGTCGCCACTGTAAATCAGCTGTGCTCAACAATTATAACCTTAAATAAATGAAAAATGAAAAAATACAAATACAGTAAGGGGGTGGCCAGCAAGATCAAACAGGGGCTCAGATCTGTCTTCTGGGGAGTCACTGACAGGGTGGCAGGCGGGTGGCTAAGAAACTCTGAAGACTCCTCCTTGGAGTCACAACTTTCTTGTGGCTGGCTAGTATCTGAATAGCTTTGAAGTCACTCGCAGGAGAAGGGAAACTGTGCATTTAGGCAGTGACACCGTAAACAGGGCTGGCCAGAGCCCACTGAAGCCACATCTGCATAAGAGGGAGGAGGAGAAAAAGGGAGGAATTGGAACCAGGAATGGAGGGTTGGCAGGTGGAAAGAATGAGAGAGAGAAGGAGTGGGTGGAAAGAAAGAGGAACAGGAACTTTGAACGGGAGGTTGGTGGGTGGGAGAACTGCCAAAATAAGGAGTGGGTGGTAAGAAAGAGGAATGGGAACAAAGGGCTGGTAGGTGGGAGAGCTGGCAAGGAAGGAAAAATTCCAGGAAGTTTATCAAAATAGTAATGTAGGTCTGGTAAGGGGGGAAGGGAGTAAAAACAGATGAGCAGATATCTTATGTATAGCAATGCTGTGATTCCACTGCACAGGCAGAAAATAATATGCATCTGATCCAGTTCCATACTTCCTGACACTGCTCTCTCTCCTCTTCTGCTTGCAATACATCATCATAGCTCTTGGCTGAGCTCAGCTAAGCTCTCGCAGAAAGAACTCAGAGCCACACCACTGCTTGCAGTTCAAGGCATTAGGGTATACAGGTGAGAGAAGGAATGGGATGGGGAGGGGGGGAAACATGAGATGACCATAAATTGTTTTGGTACTTGTCTGTTGTATTTTCACATTTGGGATACATGGTTCTAATCCCTCACTTCACTTATTACCGATTTTCTAAAGCAAATTCTATTTTGCATGGATGCATAGCGAGAATATGCCAATGTATTGTGAACAGAGGAGGACAGGGAGCAGGGTCTGGAAGTACATAACCGGATCAGAAAGATATCTCATTCCGGCTGTGCAGTGGAAATTCATCAGAGAGAATGCTTACTGAGCAACTATGCAGAACTAGAGTGTTCTGCCGCACCTGGATTCTGATTCCTGCTGACCTTGAGAGCGCATCTCGAGATGTCTGTGAGAATCAGATCCACAAAGTGGCAGAACACACTGGTTGTGCATAAAGTTGCACATCCAATATTTTTATAGTGTATTGTGCTCCCCCCACCAAAAAAATAATCTAGATACACCATTTCATCTCTAAGTCATACAATTAGTTTTGTTTATTATAAAAGAAATCTATACTTTGCTGCGTCTCATTCGACAGTTCAGGGCTAGTTGTTAGGGTCAGTGGTGTGTTTTTTAGGGATGAAATGTCCCTACATCTATAGTGCAGAATTCTGTTGGTTGTCAGCCATGTTTTGGAGGGGATTTAAAAAAAAAGCAAAACATGGCGGCTATATTTCTTGCTTAGCGAGAAGCCGATTACTGAGGAACCATGTTGGATTTTTTGAATAATTTAAAATATCTGGTTGATCCTGAGCTAGAGTCGGTGTATAATTTGAAATATCTGGTTGATCCTGAGCTGGAGTTGGTGTATAATTTAAAATATCTGGTTGACCCTGAGCTGGAGTCTGTGTATAATTTAAAATATCTGGTTGATCCTGAGCTGAAGTCTGTGTATAATTTAAAATATCTGGTTGATCCTGAGCTGGAGTTGGTATATAATTTAAAATATCTGGTTGATCCTGAGCTGGAGTTGGTATATAATTTAAAATATCTGGTTGATCCTGAGCTGGAGTTGGTATATAATTTAAAATATCTGGTTGATCCTGAGCTGGAGTTGGTGTATAATTTAAAATATCTGGTTGACCCTGAGCTGGAGTTGGTATATAATTTAAAACATCTAGTTGATCCTGGGCTGGAATATGTTTATAATTTGAAATATCTGGTTGACCCTGTGCTTTCTTTTAGCTATCTGGTTGATCCTGCATCTACACAGATTTATGTGAGTCATTTGCGGTGCAGCATTTTATTGGGTTGATCCTGCATTTGGCCGTTTGTGTTTTCTCAGCTGCTGTGTGGTTCGTGTGCTTTCCAAATCAGCTGGAATGATATTGTACCACAGAAGGTTACAATCACATTCCATGACCTTTGAACTGTGGCACAACAGTGTTTCAGCTAAGATGGACATTGAGTTAGAACAATTCTTCACCATACATTATGTAATTGTTATGAATGAGATCCATGATCTTCTTCTTTGTGTGTCTGTGCCCCTCCTCCCCCTTCCCTTTCTCCTACCAGAGCTACATTCTTCAAAGATCGCCCCTCCCCAAGACTCTGAAAGCCCATTTCTCTTCAATGATGGCACATGACTTTTTTTCCCTTTTGATTTGTGTTCCAAACTAAGTGTCCCCAAAGTGAAAGTCCCAATCCAACAAGCCCCCAGACTGTGAAACTCTTTTTCCCCTCAACAATCTTATGCCTTCCCCCCAATGTATAGCCCCCTCCAACATGACTGCAAAAATCAGTTTCCCTCATCAGTCAGTTTCCCTTCACCAGTCCGATCCCTACCTTCCCTTCCCTTCCTCCACAGTGGGACTGTAAAAGTGTGTTTCCCGTCTCCGGTGTGATACTGTCTTCCCTCATCCTGAACTCTGTCTGTCTTTGACTCACCTTCAACCCTTAAAATATCTGTTCCTCTCACCAGTCCCACATCTGGTCTGATGTTCAATCCCCTCTATCAATCCTAGCCCCCAGCATGCTGGGTCCATTCCCCCTTATTCTGTACTGGTGCCAAATTGTTTTATTGCAAGATTGGGGTTATCCAATTCCAGGCCCCAGTGACTGAAGCCAGCTCTTCAGAAGCATGGAGAGAGCCATCAAGCAGATGCAGACCTTAAGGCCTCAGTGAATGAAGTATGGATTGGTTGATTGAACAGACAGTACCCACTGGGCTTAGGGGATGCAATTATATTTTTTGTGTGGGGTTGCCAAATAGTTACTAAATTATTTCCAAAATATTGAGTTAAAAACTGTCAGTTTCAATTTCTGCATATCTACAAGGGAGTGTGCATATCTAAGACTGTCTATGTACCTGCCTAATACTGAGCATACCTGCATCTCTGAGGATGTGTGTATAAGCCCAAGCTACAGATCACCACTATATCCCTCTTCAAGTTAATGCATTAGCAACCATTTTGGCTCTGACCGGGTCTTATTATAATTAATGTTTAGTTCCAGAATCTTGTAACATACAAACATATGAACATACAAAATTTGCCAGCAGATAAAGGCCTAGAGGTCTATCAAGTCTGCTCGAATGTGCAGCTAGCACCCCTTATTCTGCAGCTGCCCCTCCATTCCACCCTTCCCCTCACTGACCCTCCCCCTCGTCCTGTCCCATCCCCTTTTGAAGCTGTCCGCTGTTCTACTGGATACCACTTCTGCAGGTAACGCATTCCACCCAGCCACCACCCTCTCTGTAAAAAAGTGTCTCCTCATCTCCCTCCTGAACCTTCCTTCCTCCAGTCTCATATCATGGCCTCTGGTGTCCCTCCCCTTCCCTCCCTTACTTTGAACAGTCCCTCTGTACCTGTCTTGTTTATTCCTTTCATGTACTTACAGGTTTCAATCATATCCCCCCTGTCCCTCCTCTCCTCCAGTGAGTACATGTTCAACTCCCTCAGCCTCCTCTCGTATAATAAGTCCCCCAGCCCCTTGATCATCTTTGTCGCCTTGCGCTGCACCCTTTCCAGTAACTTCATGTCCCTCTTCAGACACGGGCACCAGTACTGCACGCAGTACTCCAGGTGTGGTCTAATGACCTATACAGTGGCAGAATCACCTCCTCCCTCCTCGAGGATATACCCCTTGCAATACAACCAAGCATTTTGTTGGCCTTTGCAGCTGCCTTCCTACATTGTGCTGAGTTGTTCATTGACCCTGTAATGAGCACTTCCAGATCCTTCTCCTCCTCTGTCTGGGCTAGCTGCACTCCCCCCAGCTGGTAACTTCTCCTTGGGTTCTTCATCCCAAAATGCAGCTCCTTGCACTTTTTGGCATTAAACCCCAGTTGCCATGTGTCTGACCAGGTTTCAAGCTTTGCCAGATCATCCTGCAACCCCTGTCATCCCCTGAGGTCATCCACCACTGCTCCTACCTTGGTATCATCAGCAAACAGACTGTTCTTGCTCTTGATGTCCAATGATATGTCTGCAATGAATATCCCAAACAACACTGATCCCAACACCGAGCCCTGTGGAACACCGCTCATCACTACCCTTGGGTGTGAGAGCTCTCCACCCACCACCACCCTCTGTTGCCTTCCCTGAAGCCAGTTCCCTACCCATCTCACCAGCTTTGCACCTGCCCCTGTGCCTACTAACTTACTTCCCAGCCTTCCATGCGGCACCGAGTCGAATGCCTTATTGAAGTCCAGATACAGGATATCCACTGCATGGCCCCTGTCCAGTTGCCTAGTTACCCAGTCATAGAACTCCACCAGGTTGGTTTGGCAGGATCTGCCCAGATGAAGCCATGCTGTCTGCTGTTCTGTAGTCCTTTGGCCTCTAGGAGGGCCACCAGCCTTTCCTTCAGGATAGTCTCCATTAGCTTACTCATGATGGATGTGAGGCCCACTGGTCTGTAGTTTCCCCTGTTCATTCTTGGGGCCACTCTTGTGGAGGGGCACCACATGAACCATCCTCCAGTCCTGAGGTACACACCCTGAATGTAGTGATGCATTAAATAGGTCTGTCAAAGGTCCTGCAAGGACCTCTGCCAGCTCCTCCATTACCCTGGGGTAGATGCCATCTGGGCCTGGTGCCTTATCCACCCTCTGTGCCTTTAAACCCTCCTGAACTCTGCCCTCCATGATTTCCCCATCTGTCACCCCCTCCTCCCCATTTATGCCATTTCTCCCCCCTTGGGTGTCACCCCCCATCTTCTCTTTAGTAAATACTGAGCAGAAGTACTCATTTAGTGCTTCTGCCTTATCTCATTCTGCTTCCACCCAACCTCCCTCCTTTGTAATCCTTACTATGTGGTCCTTATAGCTCCTTTTCTCCCTGATGTACCTAAAGAAGTCCTTCTCTCCCTTCTTAATGCCTTGTGCCAGCCTGAGTTCCATAGATGCCTTGGCTCCCCTTACTGCCCTTGTCATCTCCTTCAATTCCATCAAGTACTCCTCCCTGTCCTCCCTCTCCCTGTTTTCTTGTACTTCCTAAAGGCAGCTCTTTTCCTCCTTACCTTTTCCATGACCTCCTTGCTCAACCAGCTCGGTTTCTTAGCCCTAGCCTTCTTGCTCTGGGCCTTGCAGAAGGTTTTGGTTGCCTCCACTATCCCCAGCTTTTTGAGCTCCCACCTCTGGTTAGTGTCCATACTAGATTGAATTCTGCCCAGGTACCCTTTTACCACTTCCCCCATCCTCCCAAAGTCGGCCCTCCTGAAGTCCAGCACTCTTGTGCCAGATTCCACTCCTTCCTTGCCCATATCCAGTGTGAACCATACTGAGTGGTGGACACTCCCTGACAGCGGTTCCTCCACTGTAAGTTCTCTCACAAAGTCCCCATTTGCCAGCACAAGGTCAAGGGTATTCCCTAACCTGGTTGGTTCACTGATCATTTGTGCAGGAAGCTGTTCTGGAAGGCATCCAGCAGTACCTGCTCCCTTCTGTTCCTGGTTGTTGGGGTACTCCAGTCCACTCCTGGCATGTTGAAGTCCCCCACAATCACCACAGTACCCTTTTGCCACGAACATCACAAAGTGGAATCTAATATGGAAAGATGCACTCTGTGATTCTACTCTGTGATGACCCGGGCCAAAAATTTGCAAATAAAATTAAATAAAAAGATGTCATCAGCCCGTGAAACTGATCCCTAATTAAAAAAATAATTATCAGGAGGGGGAAAATGAACACAAGAAACAGTGCATTAGGGGTCCTGTTTTTAAAAGATTTTTGCCACAGGTACCAAATGGGAGCAATCCTTTTGAAAACAGGTGCTTACAGAGACTAAAGGACTACTGTATTTAACCTTACAGCCTGTATTTTCAGTACAAGCAGTTTTTTAAACACTGTGTAAAATTACCCATAGCTCCATACTGCAAAGTATTGTGGGAAGTATATGCAAATCACCATAAAATTGTTTAGACTGGTTCCACTTTAACTAGTTCTGGAACTAGTCTAGACAATTTCATGGTGTTGTGCATATACTTCCCATGATGCTTTGCATTATGGAGATATGTTTAATTTTACATTTCTCTGAAACCTAGCTTTACTGCCAATGCTCTTTGCAGGTAACCCTTGCCTCAATGCTTTTGTGTTGAGGCTGTGTGACTTTTAAATTATTTTCAAATATTGGAGCCAGCTTTTCAAAATCCTGAGATTGCCACAAGCCCCAGTTGCACCAAAGATATGATGTACCTGGCTTGCGGCAATCTGACGCGGTTTTCCATCTCATGTGGCAATTAACGCAAACTAGATCATCTTTCTGTGGTCTAGCTTGTATCAATCCCGAGAACCATTTTTACGGAGCTTGTGCCAGAGAGTTGGCGCAAGCTGCCAAAAAGCAGATAAACTGTCCCAACTGCGTCCAAGCTTTGAAATCAGACACAGTTGCAGCACAAGGGTATGGTACACAGAAAGGGTTTGACACAGAGCTTGATGCAAAATGTGGCCCTTGGTTCACATTCTGTTATTTAATTGTTACTAGCTTTTTATTAAATTTAGTGACTGTTTCTGATTTACACACTGATGTTGAAGACTGTTTTAGAACTGTACGATGTAGTTTACTCAGATTGTTGCCACAATGCCTTTGTGTTCTACTATAGAACCCTGTGATAGAAAGGGACAAAAAACTACATCACAGAGTTCTAAAAATGACTGAGCAGCAGTGTGTAAATGAGAAGTACCCACTGAGTTTATAAAAAGACCGGTGAAGATGAAACATTAACAGACTTAAAACCAGCATTTAAGAACAGCTTTTACTGGAAAAAATACTTCAGGTTTAGTGCAGTTGAACTTAAAGCCAACTTTAGACATGCCCAAAGTTCTAATGATATTAAGCAAACTCTGGTCAGAACTAATACAGCTGCTAGTGCATCAGCCTAATAAGGGATGTAGAATAATGTGTGGCTTAAATGTAATTTACTTCTTGTAGTACAGTGATGTAAAATCCAACATTTACTGGACACCAGGGAGAATGTTTATGGGGCATGAATTTAGCTACCTGACCTCTGGGAACTACTTGAAATGGGGGGGGGGGTCAAGCAGCTGGTATGTAATGATATAGATTCATATGCAGTCTATAACACTGAATTACAGCTGTGCTGTGGTTGGCACCCACAGAATTTTTTTTCTTGGAAGGATTAAAATAGCAAAATTCACCTTTTCTGGTTTTGGCCACACACAGCAGACCACTAACAAGGCTCCTGGCAGTGTTGAACATGTAAGAAATTCACTGAAGGAAACCATCACCTTTGATTTAGTATCAAACATATCTGACAGGGGTCTGGGGATGTTATTCCTATTTATATGATGCATTTTTATACTCTCTTTTGTTAGTATTAAACTGTTAGGAGGGTATATTTTGCACAGCAGCAGTCCTTTCTCATTTTACTCCTGGAACTAAGTCAAACTTTTATTTTCACTCCCAGAACTGAGTTACTCCAGATTCCCTCCCATTTTTACTACTATCTGCCTTATGCTTCACTAAAATCAGCCTTAAAATGTGACAGGGGGATGGTACTGGGGTCTAATGGTTAGATTACAGGCTCAGAGACTAATAAGTTTAGGTTCAAATCCCACCAGAGCCTCTTACTCTCTTTTATCCCAAGCAAGCTGCAGTAGTTGTAAGTGTAAGATCAAGGTTCATGAGATATCAGAAATTATGGTGTTTTGCAACAAGTTAAACTGAGGTTTGCTCTGCTTCCAATAAGAAGTAGGAGCTAAAGTGTACTTTCCTAACAAAATTACTGCGCTCATTTTTTATTTTTTATTCACCCCTCACCAAAAAAAAACATTTCTGCAGAAGACATTATGTATAACAGCATGGATCCAAGTGAAGTTGTGATTTCAGTATTAGTATCTTAATGGCTGCAGAGTGAAACCGTTTGTCTATTCTGATGGAGAAATGTGGCAGCCGGGTTAGTCCAGTCTATAATGTAGAATGAAAAAACAACAAATATGTTGCAGGTGATATCTTTTATTGCACTAATAATTGTTTTTGAGACTAGCTTTGGAGAGTGAAACTCCATTCATCAAAGCAGTGGCCACTAAGTTGCTGAAGGAAGTTTAACTCTCGAAAGCTAGTCTTAAAAACAATTTTGTTAGTGCAATAAAAGGTATCACCTGTAACATACTGTATGTGTTGTAGTTGTTGTTTGTCTGTATTCTAATGCAAAGCAGTGTAATTACTTGTATTATGGTTCTGAAGTACTACAGTTCCTTGATGATAGGGATCTGACCTGCTGCAATCACAGTTCTAACTGACCAAACCTAGTTGTAAAGTGACAGAGTTCCTTGGTGATCAGAACTGACCCATGCTGCATCCACAGCTTTAACAAGCTGAACTAGGTAACGAATTTTCTGCTATTAGGGACAGCAGCACTATGTCATAACACCAACACAAAAAATGTATTTGTAAATAACTGCTAAGTAATTACATCACTGTCAAATATAGCACATGTGGAAACCACCTCACAAAGTATCGCACAGCATGGACAAAAAAAGAAAGAAAGAAATGCAGGCCACCAGACACAATTCACATATCCTTGTGAATTATCAAGAAAGCACCATTCTGCCTTTGCACCAGCTCCACCCGCACAGTGACCAAACAGTTCCGCAACACCAAGAAACAGTGCACAGTGCACAGTGAACCATGACATGCCCACACCAGTAGTAAACAGAGGTCGATGGTGTCCTGCAATTACAAGAGCCAGCTACCCAATGATCCCAGACAGACCACTCACTGACGCACAGGTGAACTATGGAAGCACCTCATAACCTACCTCCAACACACACAGTGGAGCAACAGCAGGCACTCCACACCTGCTCATAAACTAGCAACACCCACACATGTCACAAGAAAAAACAGCACAGGACATGCTGCACCTGCCCTACCCTTTAATGCAGAGACGCTTTGCCCCTGCATTCCCCAATTCGGGGGGCTCTGGGTCCTGCACCCCCACAATAAATATAACAAACTCCAGGTCATGCAGCACAGGACACATGGCAATCACACATCATGGCCATATGACCCATACAGCATTCTGCCATGTGACATTTTTACCTTGCTATTATTCCCATGCTGTCATTCAGTTGACATATTGACCAGTACCCAGGGACAGCTAGAGGCACAGCTCAAGCTTCAACTTACATTGCCACTCTCTGCACACAGCACCTATGTAAAGCAGCATAATGACTGCCTGTGCCTGTCTCATCCTCTCCACCATTTGTCAGTTCTCTCACTACATACTACGGTGTAAAAAAAAATGTTTCTGATATGTCAGATGTACATTAGCTGATGACAGAATGGTTCTCTGACAATTGACCCTGCTATGTTAAGTATTTTGTGTTGTCAGCAGGTTCTTACAGGTGCAGAGGTAGTACAGAAAACAGAAAGAAAGTGTCTCAATGTTTGATTCATGAATAAAGTAGATCTGGTAGGAGAAAGGGAGCAGGTAATGGGGCACACAAAGAAACAGAAGAGCAAGGATCTCATGCATACCAATGAGGTGATGAGCTTCCACTGTGGAAGTAAAAAGTAATATGAATCAGTTTCTGTTGTATATTTCCTCTGCCCTGCACCCTCTCCTCTTGTTAGCAATACACTACATACCTCTTGCTATGCAGCCATAAATAGTGAAAGTCATGTATAAGTTCCCTTTAAAGCAGCAGAATTTGTTAGTCAGCAATATATTTCATCACATAGTTTTTTTAGCATTATTATTTCTGACATAATAAGATTAGATAATTAGATTAGTTCAGTTCAAACTTTATTTGTATTTAGCCAGAGGCACAATTACAATCAATACCAGTACAAAACTTACAGAATAAAAAGTCTGATATCAAACAAAAGACATTAGCTTGCATTTACATAAAATAAGCAAAATATACAATTTCCTTCATATGTTGATGAAAGTACAGCAAATGCTATCTTTACTATTGGACACCTTTGTGTAAGAACATTAGCAAATAAAGAGTTTAATTGCTGAAATGTCCAGAGTATGGTTTGGGTCTGACTACCTGCATTCCAGTACTCCTTCTGTAAGCTCTTACTAGGTAGAATATTTCTATATTGCTGAAACACTCCTAAGATGTTGTTTTTTACATATACACTCAAGCTGAATCTCAGAAACCTGTAAATTAATGAGGGCGATGTAGCAGGATGGTAAGTAGGGATCTTTATCCTTTTACTATCAAAATTCAGTGATCAAGATCAAAGTCCATAGTCTGCAATGCCTTTTCATTGATTTAAAATATCTCATTAGTATGTATCTCATGGATGTTTTTAAAACAGCTTTTATTACTAACTTTATAATATAGCCACCACTAGCAGTTTTTCAAAGTTGCTTCCCTGAAAGTCACGTTTTGACTTAACAAACTGGATTCATATTGTGGGTGTATTAGGAGGGTGCAAGCATACATTTCTGATGGTAAACAGCAAAGAAGCACACCAAAATGTTTCATTTATTCATAGTGGGTGTGGTCAGACAGCAGGGACTTTTGCAAACTTCAAAACCTCATATCTCACAGTGGCAAACCAGCAAGCACAAATGGACACCAACCTGTATTTACCAGCCCCCTCAACCACTACAGCACCTCCTGAGCAATGGTAACACAGAAATCAGAAATCCAGAGACTTGAACCAGCAGCACATGCTGTCCCCAAGACCATAACACTGACACATGGGCCAAGGCTCTCAACCATTAATGGCAGAAGACAGTTCCTCAGACATCTCATCCCCGGACAGATCTTTACTGCCTCAGCTGAAAGAGGAACCAAAACTGACTACACTGCTATGGTTGCAGTAATCTGTCAAATTGTCTTTTGCAAGGCTATACTTTCTGTTGCATTATTATAGGGTGTATTATTATTGGGTGTGCCTACAAGTTTGTGCTTACAAACTACCACTCAAATCTTCTGATTCAAATTGTCTTTTGTAAGGTATATCTTCTGTTACTGCTTTATTTTTCTGTGTAGCAAAGTGTTTCTTACAGGATATATCTTCTGTGAAATTATTACAGGCGGTGCTTTACAGGTTTTACAGTTTTATCTGTCATTAGGGTAAGCTTTCAGGGCTACTGCATTTGTTGTTGGTTGATTGTTTCTGCTCTTACCTCCTTGTTTCTCTCATCTGTGGTTCTACCTTTCAGCAGGGGAAGGGCCCAAGCCACCCACCTCCATCCCCAGGTCTACATCAATTCACTCCCGCGAATTTGCACCCGGTCAACTCGCGCCCGATGACTCGCTCCCTTGGCAATTGGCTCCTGCACAACTCACCACTTGACAACTTGCTCCTGCTCCCACAGAATTCACTCCTTTGTAACCCGTACCAGACTTTGCTATTTACTGTTACTGTCAATCAATAATTCAATAATTCAATTAATTAAATTAATGTGCCCAACCTTTTGCTTTGGAAAGTTATAAAGCTGCACTGTGGAAATCAATTCTGTTACTACAGTGCTTGCTCACAGTCTGCTCACAGTCTGCAGAATGGAAGAAAAGTTAATCCTGGCTCGAGCGAAAAAAAAAAAATTAGTGGACCATAACAACTTCATATATACTCACCACAAACGGGGGTATAATGGGAAGTCTATTTGGCAGTGTGAGAGAGCTGTTAGAAAAGACAAAACATGCATTGCCAGGGTTCACACTGCCAGTTACGAGGACCCAACTATAGTCGCTACATTTAGAGAATACTCACATGCTCCTGACTCGACTGCAGTTAAGAGATGTGAAGCCATCAGTCGAGCTAAAAACTGAGCAGAAAGTAGTCAGATACCACTGCTCAGGTTCTGCTGCATTGTAAGGACAACATGTCTTTTAGCTGCTCAGGGAACAATGGTAGACCGAATGTAAAGCGGACTATACAGTGCGCCCATGTACACGAGCCCCACCAAATCCCCGCAGACTGTCAGATATCATAATTCCTGAATATTATCGGACAATGAGAGGTAGTTCTGGCAATGAAGTAAACTTTTTACTATATGACAGCGGTCCTGACAGCGACTGGATTATTGTGTTTGGCACAGAAAGCAACTTAACATTCCTTGAATAGTGTAAGCATTGGTACGCCGATGGTACATTTAGTGTGGCACCACCATTATTCACTCAAATGTATGTAATTATTGGAGAATGACTTGGGTGTATGCAGCCTGCAATTTATGCCCTACTACCTGGTAAAAGAAAATAAATTTATGAAAGATTGCTGTCCAGTCTAAAAGATTTAAACCCACACTTGGACCCCTCTGTCATTATGACAGACTTTAAAAAGGCCACATTGCAGGCATTTAAATCTGTTTTCCCAAATGCAAGACAAGCCGGATGTTTTTTCCATTTTGCCCAATGCATCTACAGAAAGATTCAGGCTGAATGGCTAGGGCAAAGGTATGCACTTGATAGCGAGTTCAGCATAAAGTGTCATTATCTGCCAGCCCTTGCCTTCTACCCTCCCAATCAGGTTGTAGCTCGGTTCGAGGAAATTACAGACGAAACACTTAATGTTTTCCCTTCTGAGATGGAGCCAATTATAGACTATTTCGAAGACACCTGGATCGGCAGGAGGAATAGAAGAGGCAATGGGCGCAGACAACCACAGTTCCCAGTCACACTCTGGAACCACTTTGATACAGTTACAGAAAAGCGTCCTAAAACTAATAACACTGTAGAAGCATTTCATAGAGGCATGCAATCAGTCCTCTGTATGTCTCACCCAACCTTGTGGAAATTTACTGAAGGTATGAAGGGTATACAACGAAAACAGGAGGCAGACATTGAACAAATAATAGCTGGCAATGCACACAATTGTTCCAAATGGGTGTACAAGGACAACGAATCAAGGCTCGAACACATTATCGACAAGTCCTCTGAACGCACAACAGAGGAATTTTTAAGAGGAGTGGCTCACTGTTTTGAGTATTAATTTTAAAAAACAAAGAAAAGCACCAATGATTTTAATAATTTACCTTAAATAAAGATGTGGTTTTTAGCTGGATATTTGAACTTCTGCACTAACATTGACGCTAACGTCACTGCATCACATGACTAGTCATATGTCACATGACAAAGAGAGAGTACTACACTGTGATTCGGAACTGAACAATGCGAATTAAGGTATGAAAAATGATTATTATGCTGTGTGATGGTTTCCGGAATGCTGTTGTCTTTGCTAGGGAGTGAAACAACGTGGAACGAAAAGGGATGGGAGCGAGTTAGTCAGGAGCGAACTGTCGGGAGCGGGATTTCAGGGAGCGAACAAGCAGGAGCGAATTGACGTGCTCCCTCCATCCCCAACCACCCCACAGTACACTCCTTTTATAGGGTAGCACAGTCGTGACATTTCCTGTAGCAAAGCAGGAAGGGGCGAATAAGAGGGGTATCCACACAGTGACCTCATTTACAGGGGCACAAGTAATTTAACTTGTTATAACAAGTTAAACAAAAACAAGCAAACATACAAAATACATAATCAAACTTTTGCTCTCATTTTCCTCCTTCCTAATTACTCTGACCAGGTTATGAACCCAGCAACTTATCCGGAATGGTTATTATTAACTGCAGGTACTGCAGGACACTTTTCAAAAGGGCAGTTATACAGTATTTAGGACACTGTCCTACATTCTGGGTAACTGGAGATCTAAGAGCTCAGTTCCAGGCAGTTGGGCAGAGATTGTGCACCTCAAATTGCATATTCAGGAGGAAATATATTATAAGAAACACTCGCCATTTCCCCAACATCCAACAGACGCACCTCGACTGCAGAGGGTAGTTGGTCCAGGAGGCTGGCAGGTGGTTAGGAGGGGCAAATCGGGTGCCCCATCACTTAGTGTTCTCCAACATATCACCTCCACAAACCATATAAAAACTACAAACAGGTATCTGCCTCTATCTCCGAAATCAAACAAAGGGACAGAGGACACTGTAGAGCAGGACACTGCAGCACAGGAGCTAGCACAACAAAACTTGCCCAAAACAGGATCCAAAACAAAAAAAGAAAAAAGAAAATCCGAAACACTTCTGATCATAGGAGACTTCATGATTCAGGGAGTCGATACTTATCTCCAGCCAGGGGTAATGGTCAGATGTCTCCCAGGTACATCAGCGAGGAGAGACACTGACTGCATTGCTAAAATTGTACAGGAAGCAGGAGAAAACATCAATGTCCTGGTACACATAGGGACTAACGATCTCACCAGCCGGTCAGTTGTGGAGGCCAAGGAACACCTGACCAGACTGGGTGACAAACTATCATCCGTTTCATCCAGCATCTCCTTCTCTGAGATCCTGCCAGTCTGGGAGAGGGGGGGCAGATGGACAGAAGGTCAGAGAAGGGGAGATTGGGGAGCTAAACATGTGGCTCAAGGGCTGGTGCCAGGAAAAAGGACACAAATTTGTAGGTAACTGGCAACAGTTTTGGGAGCGAAAGTTCTTTAAATTCGATGGACTGCATCTGACTAAGGAGGGAGTAGGTGCATTGGGGCAGAAGTTTGACGTCTTTGCAGAATATTTAAACTAGCAAATGGGGAGAGGGGTGCAGTGCCCAATACGTCGAATGGGAACAACACCTCCCCCCTCAGCTAGTAATCAAACAAGAGTTCAGCATGTTTATAGTTCATTTGCATCATCAGATAAGGAAAAAGGTCCGGCCCCCCATACGACGAACAGGAGAAATGCCAGACCTCAGCCAACAACTAACATACCCAAATCTGGCCAGTGGAAAATCATGTACACAAATGCTCGCAGTCTGGGAAACAAGATCCCAGACCTGCAGTCAACAATGACAGAGGCTAAACTGGACATAGTAGCCATTAGCAGACATGGATCACCAGTAACCACACTTGGGAGACTTCAGTACCCGCTATGTACTGTTCAAAAGAGTCCCAGGTGCAAAAAGGGGGGGGGGGTGGAGTGGCCCTTTATGTCAATGAAAATATCAAAGCTACAGAAATTCAGAATACACATAAGGAGCCAGAAGAACTGTGGGTCACCCTGGAAACAGGAAACGGGGCAGCCATATGAACTAGGGTTTTCTACAGGCCTCCAGACCAGGGGAAGGACATAGACACATTACTGTTAGAAGATATACAAAACATGACAGCTAAAGGAGAGGTTCTGATAGTGGGAGACTTCAACATGCCAGATACAGATTGGTCAATACCAGCAGGAACATCTGCCAGAACAAGACACATAGTGGATTCCCTTCATGGGGAGGGCCTCAAACAACTGGTACAACAACCCACAAGAGACAGGGCTATTCTAGATCTAGTATTGACTAACAGAGAAAGGATCACAGATCTCCAGGTAGAAGGTTACCTGGGGGCCAGTGACCATCACATGGTATGGTTCAATTTGGCCACTTGAACTAAATCATCCCATTCCAAGGCAAAAATATGGGACTTCAGAGGAGCTGACCTTGATAAGATGGCCAACAGAGTTAAGCTAGCCCTGGCAAGAAGAAATACAGGTGAGGGGGTACAGGCAAAGTGGGCAAGCATTAAGGATGCAATACTTAAAGCAACATCCCATTGCGTTAGAGAGAAAAGGAAGTGCAAAAGAAGAAGGGAACCACTTTGGTTCTCAAAAACAGTAGCAGGAAAGGTCAGAGCCAAAAGGCTGGCCTTCAGGAAATATAAGGGAACACAGTGGGATGAAGATAGGGAGGCATACCAAACTTCCCTAAGGGAAGCAGGGAAGGCAGTAAGGCAGGCAAAGGCCCAAACTGAGGAAACAGTAGCACGAACAGTAAAAGAAGGGGGCAAGACTTTCTATAGATACATGAGTGAAAGGAGAAAGTCCAGAGGGAGTATTGCTAAGATCAAACGGGATAAGGGGGAGTGTGAGAAGGAGGACCGAGGAAAGGCATCTATCCTAAATAGATACTTCTGCTCAGTATTTACTGAGGAGAAGGTAGGACAGGGCCCACAGCTCAGCACCATGGACACAAAGGGGAGGGAAATGTGCACTAGTCCCTTCACGAAAGAAAGGGTCCTACAAGAGCTTGATAAGCTCAGGGTGGACAAGGCAATGGGACCTGATGGTATACATCCCAGGGTACTAAAGGAGCTACGGGTGGAACTAGCACAGCCATTATCAGAACTGTTTAGTGAGTCTCTGAGCACAGGAGAGGTCCCAGAGGACTGGAGAAGGGCTCATGTGATCCCGCTCCACAAGAGTGGTAGCATGGAGGAGGCAGGGAACTACAGACCAGTCAGTCTTACCTCAGTAGTGGGCAAGATTTTGGAGGCAGTAAAGGATAGTGCAACACCTGGAATCCATAGGAGCACAGGTTCCAAGACAGCATGGGTTTACAACAGGAAGGTCCTGTCAAACTAAGCTCATAGATTTCTTTGACTGGGTAACCAGAGTGATGGACCAAGGGGGAGCAGTTGATGTCGCCCACCTTGACTTCAGCAAAGCTTTCAATACTGTTCCACACAGAAGATTGATTAATAAGCTGGGTAGGCTCGAGGTGGGTCAGAAGCTGGTCAACTGGGTGGCAAACTGGTTGACATGGTGGTAAACAGTATTCAGTCAGAAGAGATGCAAGTCACAAGTGGGGCACCTGAGAGATCAGTCCTGGGGTCAGTCCTCTTCAATATCTTCATCAGTGACATTGCAGATGGACTGGAGGGTAAGGTTTGTTTGTTTGCAGATGACACCAAGATCTGCAACACAGTAGATGATCCAGATGAGGTGGGCAGAATGAGAAGAGATCTAGATAAACTGGCAAAATGGTTGGAAGAGTGGCAACTGTGGTTTAACGCAAAGAAGTGCAAGATCATGCACATAGAGAAGAGAAACCCTGAAGCCACCAATAGGTTGGGAGGGGAGTTGCTGGCAGTCACAAGGGAAGAAAGGAACTTGGGCATCATCATCACAGATGACACCAAGATCTGCAACAGAGTAGATGATCCAGATGGGGTGGGCAGAATGAAAAGAGATCTGGATAAACTGGCAAAATGGTCGGAAGAGTGACAACTGGGGTTTAATGCAAAGAAGTGCAAGATCATGCATATAGGGAAGAGAAACTTGGCTTCCTGGACAATGCCCTTTGGGGTAACCATTGCCTCAGTGCTTGCGCACTGGTGTTCTTTGTCTTTTAGCTTGTTTTTTGTTTTTATTGCGCTCACCACAACATAACCCAGATAGACCATCTTAGGGTAGCTGGTTCATTCCACTGTGGTGTCACACAGACAAGTCCTGGTAGGGCAAAACATATGTATGTGTCTTCTGTTGGCACCCTTTGCAGACTGTATGAGATGCCTTTTGGCACCATGCATTTTTGCTTAAGGTTGAACCAGCATAATATTTTGTGGTGATTTGCACATACAGCTCATGATGCTTTGCATTATGGGGGTATGTGTGATTTTATATCATTACAGATGACCTGAAATCATCCAAGCAGACCACTAAAGCAGTAGGTAAGGCTAGGGGGATGTTGGGGTGTATTAGTAGGGGTATCACAAGTTGTAAGAGGGAGGTAATAATCCCTCTTTACAAGACACTGGTTAGGCCCCATCTGGAGTACTGCGTGCAGTACTGGAGGCCACACCTTCACAAGGACATTAACAAAATGGAGGCAGTCCAGAGAAGGGCAATCAAAATGGTGCAGGAACTGCATCAGAAAACATATGAGGACAGATTAACGGAGCTCAATATGTATACCCTAGAGCAAAGGAGGGAGAGAGGTGATATGATTGAAACATTCAAATACCTTAAGGGCATTAACAAGGTGAAAGAGTCTAACATGTTTCAATACAATAAAAATAGCAGGACAAGAGGACACAGCATGAGATTAGAGGGAGGCCGATAAAGGGGTAATGTGAGGAAGTTCTTTTTCACAGAAAGGGTGGTGGATGCGTGGAACGGCCTACCTCAGGAAGTGGTGGATATAAATACAGTGTAGCACTTCAAACAGGCATGGGATAGGCATAAGGGAGCAATATAGATGAGTATGAATAGAAAGGTCATTGACAGAGTAAAGGCCTAAGGCACATTCATAATGTAGAAAAAGAAATGAGCAGACTAGATGGGCCCTGTGGTCCTTATCTGCTGTCAACATCTGTGTTTCTATGTTTCAACAGCACTACCAAGGCACCTTCTTGGGCTGATGCAACTCAAACTCTGCCACAGCAGATTCCAGACTTCAGGGGTGTTCCCACCCCCGGAACAACACCTAGAGGAAATGTTTAGTCTCCAGCAACACCCAGATCAGCAACCTGAGCTCTTGACTGTAGTGAACATGTACAAACTTGATTGCAATGCTCACTGTAAAACTGAGTGCTCATTATGGCTCAGGTATGTATCCAAGCAAATGCTATCAGGCCTTGCACACAGACTGCCTCACCCCTCTTCCCCCCATTTGGAGGTACCAGCCAAGCCTCAAGAGTTAAAAAGTAACTGGTTTATTCCTTCTGTATCTATTGCTGAACTCCCAATGCCATTTCCAGGCATTTATCCACCTCCCAACCCCCAAAAAAAAATAAAAATAAAAAACTCATCAGTCACTTTCTGAAAGCCTTATTTGTGATTCCCTCATTATCCCTCCACTGATTCAGCATAGTATTGCAGCACCCTACGCAAGCCCCAGACAGGAGGACTAATCTATAGTATTATGTAAAAATAATATTACTGTATATCTTGGCCTGTTGAACCCCGACCCTTTGCCAACTTAGCCCCTATCATTCCTCCAGTATTTTGCTTCAAGTCTGTGAACCACAGCAACGTACCCTACCTACTACAGCAAGAGAACGACTTGATATTTTGCCAGTATCCAGTGTTTTGCTGTAGAGCAGGGCAAGGTATGCAAGAGGTATGGTACAGACAAATGAAACTGCTGGAAGCAACATGCCTCTAATGCACCCCCCTCCCTTGCACCCCTGACAAAATCTCTGCTCACCTCCATGCATGCCCTCCCAGCCATGTACTAATGTTTAAATGTTTTTGTTTAGGAGTAGCAGCTCAGGCCCCACTACCAGGAGTGCACCACCATCCTTCCCCTTGAACACCACTCACTCTAGCAAAAGGGAAAGCTGCCATATTCCAGTTACTTTAACTGACCCATCTTTTCTCCCTTGAACTAGCTTCCTTTCTTCCTTCTTTGCCTCCATTTGCTGGTTTCCACACATGGCAACCAAAGCAGTTATCAGCTCTGCACCTCAGACATGTGGAGTCCATATGCTCTAGCTCCCCTAGGACATGCGTGGAGGAAGGCTTCACTCTTATACTAACACTGACTGCCCAATCTGTAACAGCTGGGAACAACAGCCAACACTTTAGTTCCCACCTACGCATCCCTGCCCCCCTTTTGCTGTCAGTTTGTGAAGACAAGCTGGGCCTGCAGTTGCCAGAGGCCTTAATGCTTGGAACTTCCAAAATGAACAAAATAGGTGATGCACACATCTTTGAGAATGGAGAGCGCCCTCGACTCAGCTGTCCTTGACCATAGGGATTACTGAGCAGCTCCCTCTTCTCCAGACATTTTTGCCTAAAAGTACTGCTTGTGGAATGTACAGTATCTAGTAGCACATAGTGTAACACAGAATTTAAAGCCTCGGAAGGTGACTGTACCAGCTTACTATCAGTATCCACCCTTACTACCACTGTGCACCCTTCATTCCACCCTCTTCATCTGCTCCACCCTCAGACTTTCTGCCTCCTATGGCACTGTGCTGCCTCCCTATCCTGCTTCATAAACCTCTCTCCCTATAACATACTATGGTCCCCCGCCTCTTCATCCTGGTACTCACAGCACTAGTTTCAGCCGTGGATTAAGCAACTGGCCAGTTGTCATAGTTGGACCACTGAGCTAACCACAGCCCCATTCCTGTCTCCACCCAATAGTTTTTAGTTCCCTACCCTCCATGCAAAAACTCTGCAACTCCTTATGGTTTCAGTAACATGCTGTTACATTATCTACTGAACCCAAGCCCAGGGGGAGCACAGGAGACTCCAACAATGAATGTTAGGAGCTGACAAGATACTGTTAGGGGGTCTTGTGCCTCTCATAGGTGTTTTATTACACTACAGGAAATCAGAGTAGATATTAAAGTTCTGCCCAAAGGAAATCCCCCTCCTCTAGGGTTTTAACATTAGTTTTCTGGTTGTTTTTCCCCCTATGTTTACTTGCACAATCTTTGTTACACTGTTTACTTCCCTTTTCTGTAGTGGAATGTTTTATGAATTGTTTCAATTTGCTTTTACATGGTAATTCTTTACACTAGTCTAAACATTATCTTATTGACCAGACGTTTTTCCCAGGAAATGTTTACCACTGTGTCAGATTTTCAACTGTTCGTTTTGCAGATTTTAGAGAGGAATCTAATTAACAAGTCAGATGTATTGTGCACTACTTTCCGCTGCTACCAACCATGCTCAGGAGAGACGGCAAATCTATACATGCCATCTACATCTCCTAACTGGCATTCCCTACCCCCAAGGAAATAAGCCCACTATTCTTGCAACCATCTTTTCCAGTAACAGCCATGGGTTCTGTTATAATTTAAATTGTTTGCCTCTTGAAACGTGCAGGGCATCAACTCCCCCATTACACCTGTTTATACAAAAATGTGACATCGCCCTACTACAAGAAACATATCTGCTGCCCCTAGAGACACAGAAACTCCAAAGGGAGTGGGTAGGAAAAGTAGAGGGAAGCTCAGGCACAACCAAAGCTTGCTAGCTAGATACCAAATGCAGCAAGAATGATCTCTGGGTAATTGTCAAGTTGCAGGTTACCTCACATACGATGGTTTGGGGGAATGTCTATGGCCCAAACAAGGATTCTGACACTTTTTTTCCAGAGGTTGCACAAGCTCTCACAGATCTACACCAGCCAGGAGACAAACTTTTACTGGATGGGGAGTTTAATGAAATCTGGCACCCAGTGTTGGACAAACTCAGAAGCACATCTCTATCTCCCACCAAATCCAGGAAGGCCCTCATGCAGCTAGTGCAAGAATTCTCCTTGGTGGATCCCTGGAGGGCCCTAA
Source organism: Neoceratodus forsteri (assembly GCA_016271365.2). Taxonomy (NCBI): domain Eukaryota; kingdom Metazoa; phylum Chordata; order Ceratodontiformes; family Ceratodontidae; genus Neoceratodus; species Neoceratodus forsteri. Next base: position 841,834,581 of record CM028131.1, read on the forward strand.
ACCCCATAGGCAGGGACTTTACGTTCTACTCTGTGAGGCATGACAGCAGCAGTAGACTAGACTTTTTCTTAACTGAATCTGCTACCTTGCAATCAGTCCTCTCAATAGTCATGGATCCAATTATCTTTTCTTTTTTCCTTTTTTGCTCCCCATCCCAGCCAGCCTTCACTCTTACCAGTCCTCCCAGCCTTGTTGTCACCCCAGCTTCTCTCAGGGCTTACCTCTCCCATAGCCCCCCATCGCTTTCCCTCTATGGCAGGGTGGCAGGAAGTCCCTCAACCCACCAGGACCAGATCCAGATTCTGGGAGGAACCTGAGTTGCTGGGTGCGGGGCCTGCAGAGGACGGTGATCTTCTTGCATGGCCAGGTGTTTCCTCTTTTTTGTCCCCTGCGAGAGACGTGACGTGCAATCACATCAAGGCGCATGGACAATGTCTGCCATACCTCTCCCAACTTTTAGCTTGGGCTGCCTCTCCCCCAGCTTCTGTCTGGGGCCAGTCAAGCACCAAGCTCTTTCCTACCCTACCCTCTCCTCCCTAGGAGGAGAGTGGTCCAGCGTACACTCTATCCTCCTTCCCCAGGCCATCCCTCCGACACCTTGGGCTCACTTCCAAACCTGGTTCATTGGCATCGCAAGCAGTAGCACTACAACTGCGTTGGTGGGATGGCCTGCTAGTTATCATTTCTGGGCATGCTACTGTCTCCTTGGTACTAACATTGGTCGAAATTCCCCCTTCCTCTCCCAGATAGAGATTAAACACCCTCTTATTATTGGATCCCTATTTTAAACCTTGGTTGGAGGTGGAAACAGACTTCTACTTCACCACCAATGACTCACCTGACATAGCCAGGACCATCCTATGGAATGCTCTAAAAGCATACCTCAGAGGGAAGATCATAAGTTATTTAGCTTCTGTAAAACGCCAGCACCTCCAGTGACTCACCCAGCTAGGAGAGGGCCTGAAAGAGCATGAGAGAGAATTCAATGCTTCCACCCCCCAGCTTAAATGGCAGATCCTGAATCTTATATATCAAATCAACACACTTATACACACTGCAGCTAATCATGCAAACCAGTGTACATCCCATAAATACTGTGAGTCTGGGGAGTGAACTGGTGAGTTACGAACCATACTGAACCAAAATTCAGCCAGCTGTCAAACAAATTGCCAGCATCAGAAAGCCAGCTGGGCTGCTGGCCCACTGGTGCAGGTGCAGGGTGCCGACCTGCAACGCCGGTGACCTGGGTTCAGGAACGGACTCGGGATGTCGGAGGGCCAGCCAGGAGGAGAAGGATTGAGCATCCAGCGACTGCTCTCCTTCTCCGGGGGGGGGGGCAGAGTGTTTTGCACTATGCGGACACCTAGTGGAGACTAGGTGTACTGCACGTGCCAATGCCGACACATTCAGGGGGCAGGGTTGACACCGGACATCATTGCACTTCTCCACCCCCTTACACTGGGAAAATGCTGCTGCCTTCCGCCAAGACGACACCCACCTTGCCACTTCAATTAGTTCCCAGGCAGACTCCCCATCCAATCCCGAAGCTTGCAGCACTCAGGACCTGGTGCCGCAACTCTGCCCTGAGGGAAAGCCAGGGGGTATTGGGGAGTTGCGGCTCATTTGGGAGTGGGAACAGTGAGGTCCATGACCGGGCTGAGGTACTGGCACTGGTGGCAGAAATAAAGTATGGTAAATGAAATATAAAAAAAAAGGAAGTCCACTGGGCGGCTCCTGATGGCCAAAGCTGAAATTAGCACAACTTTTAAAGACTTCTATGCCAAGCTATATGTCTCTCAACTAAGTCCCTCTCCTCCCACACTGGCAACCTTCTTAGCAGACAGTACTCTCTCCACCATGATGGAAGAACAGCAGCAGACCTTTGACCTTCCTATCACACTACAGGAAATCAGAGCAGATATTAAAGTCCTGCCCAAAGGCAAAGCACCTGGCCCTTACAGCCTGCTTGCAGAATGTTACCATGCCTTCCTGTCCAAGTTAGGCACTACACTCCTGAGTGTCTAAGAGGCAGCACAACGCCAAGTCTCCCCCCCCCATGACCAAAGCTTTCATAACTCAGCCCCCAAAGCCTGGCTAAGACAGCCAGCAAATGCCAAACTACTGTCCTTTCTCACTTCTAAATGTCAAGCTCAAGGTGCTGGTAAAGCTCTTAGCACTCAGGGTACAATAGGTAACCCCCCACATTATTGATCCCCACCAAACAGACTCTGTGAGGGGTTGCACGTGTGCTCTCTTCAGTGCCCTACCCCCTTCACCTTTCCTCCCCTCTACCTAATGCCACCCCATCTGTCCTGACAAGGCCTGTTGGCTGATTTCAACTTACCTTATGACTTTACCAGTAACTGACAAAGCTTTTTTTGGCTGATTTTCAATTTTCAATTCACTGTATGCATTCCTGTGCATGAAACTGCTTAGCGTTACTCGTTTCTATTCTTTAATTCACTGTGAATGTCAACTATTGCTTCTTTTCCTATTTACAATTATTTTACCATACCCTGTTTCGTCTGTAAACCTGTTGATCTCCTTTCTCTACTGTATGTATACTGTTTTGCCACACGTTTTGTTCTGTTAACCTGTTGTATTATGCTGCTAACATGGAATCTTTATAAAAGAGCTCTAAGCTCAAAGGTATTTGTAATTCGAGATCTAAATAAATAAAATAAAAATAAATATGGACAGGCTCTAAACAGCCTTACCCAGCCTGCCTCCTGAGTACTAACACTGAGGAGGCTACAGTAAGAACCAGACCCTCCTTCATGAAAGGAATAATTTTATTTATTTTTTTAAATCTATTTGTATATTCGGAACAACCTTTGAGTATGAACTCTTTTACAAAGGTTCCACGTCAAGAATAAAATTATGCAGACATTACAAAACAAAATTTTGCAGTACTTTAGAATACAGGCATAAATAGTTACAAGAAATATAAACAACTGACTTGCACAACAAGCGTTAATAACCACTATGAGAAGTACCAGAACAGCAGCCCCAGAAGGGCCTATCAATGTAGTGTTGGGAAAAGGGGGTATAGAGAGATTATTAGAAGAGGGAAGGGAGGAGGGAGAAGTAGGGGTGTACATGGGTTGTGGTGGGGAGAAGGGAGCAGATGGACAGATGGACAGAGAGACAGGGAGGGAGTGGGGGAGGGTGTAGGGATGGAAAATTTGGTGTAGGTGTTGGGAGTTAGGAGCACTGTGGGTGTACACACCAAGGTGTGATTAGGCAAAGGTGAGTGACTAGTGAGATACTGCTGGAGGGAGGTCAGGGTAGGCTGGGGGGGGGGTCCAAGGGTAATTATCATGAGGAACAGTCAGACAGTCGGGGGAGGTATCAAGGTAGGAGACTCATTCTCGGGTCAGGCAGTCACAGGTGTTTAGATTCAGCAGGTGTTGCTTCAGTTCACATTTAAAGGACCAAATATTTGCAGTGTTAAGTGCAGCAACAGGGATCTCATTAAGCCACAATGGAGCTTGGTATGCTCCTATATACCACCCCCTCTGCCAAGGTCCTCACCAATGGTCTAGCCTCCTCATCCTTCCCATTAATAGAGGCATAAGATAAGAGTGGCCATTGTCCCCACTTCTCTACTTCGTAGCTATGGAGCCTTTGCTCCAGAAGCTAAGACAGATGCCCACTTTCGAAGGGATTAAGATCAGCACAGCCATCCTTAAAACTCTGGCATATGCAGACAACCTATTCCTCATTATTTCTAACCCAGCAAAAATGCTTCCACATGTTATGGCCAAACCTAGAGGCATTCACATTTGTATCAGGCCAGAAGGTTATCTGGGGAAAAATGGAGGTGCTACCCCTAAACCCACAATGCCAGGAAGAACACATCAGGCCTTGGTGTCTTACCTGGTCCCCAAAACAAATTACCTATCTGGGAATGGCCATTACCCTAAACTTTATGCAAATTATAGATCTTAACCATACCCCATTAATTAAGGACCTGGAGATGTATTTCTTCCAATGGACTAAACTTAACTTAATGTTTGGAAGACAAATTGTAGCATATAAAATGATGGCATTCCCTAAAATTCTATTCAGCCTGAAAAACCTCCCCCTGTACATCCTTCAATCAGCTTTCCAGAGGCTGGGAAAGGTGTTTCTCTTCTACCTCTAGGGATGATCCAATCCCCAAAATTGCATGCCCCAGAAACAAAGGTGGTTGGGGCCTCCCATTGCTATGGACGTATTATTAAGTGGCAAGAATGTAACTACTGTTACACTGGCTCCTGCCCCAATCACCTCTTAACCCCTAATGGATACACCTGGATTATGCCTCCCAGGCACCTCCCTCATGGAATCACCCAAAAGGGGGTTAGAAAAAAGGGCAGCGGCCATTATGTCCCCAATGGCAAGGTTTGGCACAGAGGCATGGAGCACTCTTACCAAATGACATCCCTGGGTGGATGATCACCTGGGATACTGGGAGCCCCTGTGGAACAATCCACATATTACTGCAGACCATAAACCACTTAATCATCAACAATGAATAAAAACTGGCACCACAATTCAATTCAATTTAATTTACTTTATTTACCGGGTAAGATCACTAGGCCAAGGCCCTTTTTCAGGATAGACCTGGAGCTTCATAACAAAGAAGCTTAGATGTCATACAAATACAAACATTGTACAAAATACATTAATGACAGTAATATAATATATAAAATAGTTCAAAATAGTACCTAAAAACAGTTACACGCAGCAGAAAGTTGCAAGTAATGGAACAAAGCTTTTTTTTAAATGTTCTTGACTGAATGTAAAGATACAATCAATAGGCAATGTATGCCAAACAATCGGACATTGTGAGAGAAAAGCTTTCTCACCCATACAGGTAGCAGATCTAGGAACTGATAACTGTTGCATATTAGATGAGCGTAATAACCTAATATCATCCCTTATGTTTATTAATCTATACAATGGAGATTTACAGCCCAGAACTAGTATGTTATTGGTCAAGAAGCCCAAATTATAAGAATACACCAACTTAGGAGGGAGCCAGCAGAGATCATTGTATAGAACACAATGGTGCGTTCTAAATGGTTTAGCCAAAACAAATCTACAGATGGAGATAAAGGATCTATTAACTAAATTCAAATCCCTCTGTGCCAGCTTCATAAACAAAAAATAATTATAATATAAAGTTGACAGTAATACACTCTTAGATATCATCTCTCTTGCCTCCCTATTTAGACAATCCCTAATTCGATATAAGGCACCAATTTTTTGATTTACGGACTTTACTACTTTCCTAATATGTGCTGAGTAAGTCAAACATGGATCAAGTGTTATTCCTAAATATTTAGTTTCCATTACCTGTTGTATAGTATTACCTACTAAATCACTAATTATTAAAGAGTCCACATTATGTAATTTAGGTGAAGAGCCAAATAAAATACATACTGTTTTATTAGGATTTAACAACAAAGAATGATCCAACAGCCACTCATTCTAAGCAGAGAAATCTTGTTTTAAAGAAACATTTATATCACTTATTTTAGTGGAGCTAGAAAACAAAATAATATTGTCAGCATACAGCAACATTCTAGAATTAGTTGAAACCTTGACAATTAGGTCTATAAACACGGGGAACAACAGGGGCCCCAGTATGGACCCCTGTGGTGCCCCATGATGAAGCTCACTTAGTATCGACTTCACACCCCCAAGTTGTACCCTTACTGGTCAGGCAGCTAAATAACTATAAAATCATCACAGGATACCTCAGAAAGCCCAAGGCTCCTCAGTCTCCAGAGCAGCATGGCATGACTGACTAAATCAAAAGCTTTCGATAAATCAGTAAATACTTCACCTGTCAAAAGCCCAACATCCATAGATCTTAGAGTATGGTTTGTGCAATGTGCCAGTGCAGTACCAGTGCTATGAAGCTTCTGAAAGCCATGCTGCTCTGGAGAGCAAAAAGCCCCATCTTTGAGATAGTCAACCAATTGGCAATTAACCAACTTTTAAAATATCTTACTTAATGGAGAAAGAATGGATATAGGTCAATAATTATCTATATTGTAAGATTGACCAGATTTACATATTGGTTTAATAATGGTCTGCTTCCAGACCTCTGGGAAGACCCCAGTAGCAAGGGACAAATTAAAGATTATTGTCAGAGGTTCATATATAAAATTGGAAACAAGTTTAAGCAGCCATGGTTCCAGCCCATCTAACCCCGCACTTTTGTTAATAGACATTTGTCTCAGCAACTTATATACCTGTTGTGGCTGTATCATTCTAAAACAAAAATCGCTACTTAAATCAGGCCTATCAGATAGTAAATCAGTTGAAAAACAAGAGAAATCAATACCAGTTAAATAACTGGATAAATCAGTAATTTATTTTTTAAGAAAATGATCGTAAATTTCTTTTGTGTCGATTATGACAACCCCATTTAAATTAATGGTACCGATTCCTCTATTTGTCGTTGGATCTGAAAGTTTTTTATTGTTCCCCAAAATGTTTTAGAATCCCCTAATGAATTTGTCTGTTGTCGTTGATAAAAAAATCTGATTTTTCTTTACGCACAAGCAACTTACACTTGTTTCTCAAAATACGATAACAATTTAAAGCCTCTATATTATCAGGAGCTTTATAATTTTTCCATTATTTATCTCTCTCTCTCCCTCATTAATGCGAATAAATTAGATGTAATACTAGCATACTAAAATGCCAGCAGAATAGGCCTAATGGTCTTTCGAGTCTGCTCAACTGGTCAGCCCCCACCCTGGGTGCTGACCTTGCTGCCACCCTCGCCTTCTCTGGCTTCTCGCTTCCCAGTTACGGATATTCTTGCTGCATTGGATTTTGCTTCCAGAACCCTTCCCCTGTACCTGTCCCAGCCCCTCCTGAACCCCTCCACCGTCTCTGCCTCCACCAGCCCCCTAGGCAGTGCATTCCATGGCTCCACCACCCTCTCAGTGAAGTAGCACCTCCTCCTTTCTCCCTGAATCTTCCTCCAGCTTTCCACCCCTGCCCTCTAGTAGCCCCCTCCTCCTTCCTTCAAAGCACCCTGACTGTTTCCTCCCTATTTACCCTCTTCATGTACTTGAAGCCTCTATCTGTCCTCCGGTCCCTTCTCTCTTCCAATGTGTACATATTTAGCTCTTGAGCCTCTCCTCATAAGTCCTGTCCCCCAAGCCCCAAATCATTTTGGTTGCCCTCCTCTGGACCCTCTCCAGGAGTTTAATGTCCCTCTTTAAATGTGGCCTCCAAAACTGCACGCAGCACTCAAGGTGTGTCCTTGAGTACTGGATGAGTGAGATGAGTGATGTTCTACAGGATGGTTTGCAGGACAACATCATTGCCCAGTGTGGTCCAAAAGGGGAAGGAGTGGTGTTGATGGGGGACCTTAATATGCCAGGTACAAACTGGGGAACCATGTCTTCTAAGGTGGCCAAGGAGCAGAGGCTGCCGGATGGCTTCCAGGATGTGTTCTTAACACAGCATGTGATGGAGCCCACAAGGGAGGGGCATGTCCTGGATGTGGTTCTGTCAGATGGGGATCTGGTAAGGGACATGGTTGTACAGGACCCCCTGACTGGGAGTGATCACAATACTGTCTGGTTTCAAATAAGCATGGGGGGAGTGGGGGTGAGATCTAGGACACTGGCAGTGGACTTCAGGGGGGCAGACTTTATGGGCATGGGAAATATTCTCAAGGATCACTTGAAGGGGATTACCTCAACGACAAATGTGGAAAGGAGATGGGAGGTCATAAAATGGGGCCTTCATGAGGCAGTCAGGATCTGCGCTAAGTTGAAACGTAAGGGAGCAAGGTCACATAAACCATGCTGGTGGTCCAGTGAGGCACAGGTAGCAGTCAGAGAAAAGAAGGCGGCCTACAAAAAATATAAAACAACAAGAGGGGATAGGGATAAGGAAATGCACCAGCTTGCATCTAGAAAAGTCACCCGTATGGTGAGGGGAGCAAAGTCCAGTAAAGAGCAGCGGCTGGCACAGGGGATACATGGAGGGGAAAAGGGGTTCTTCCGGTACATTGGGGAGTGGAGAAAAACTAAGGGCCATCTCAGCAGATTGAGATCAGAAGGAGGGTGGGTGGAAGAAGCGAGGACCAGGCAGAGGTATTTAGTACTTTGCCTCTGTGTTCACTAGGGAGGATGGGATATCTACAAAGCAAGGCACGAAGGGGATAGAAGTGGCAGGAGTGGGATCAGGGAGCAACAGAAATGGAGCAAGAGGGAGGGAAGGTACCCCAGGGTGTCACATCTGGATAAGGATAAAAGACCAGTAAGGTGGAGGGACGGATGATGCTATCTCCGCCAAAGGGTGTGGTTAGCCCTCAAGGCCCTAAAGAAAGACAAATCTCCTGGGCTGGATGGCATTCATCTGAGAGTGCTATGGAATTGGCGGACATACTGGCTGCACCCTGGCGGAGCTTTTCAGCAGGTCACTTGAGACAGGGAAGGTACCTAGGGATTGGCGAGGCACATGTGGTACCAATCCATAAAGGGGTCGAGAGAAGTACAGGAACTATAGACCCATCAGTTTGACCTCGGTGGTGGGAAAATTAATGGAGTATACTAAAGGAACGATTAGGGGTGTACTTGGAGGAGTGGGAGGTCTGGATAAGTCGGCAACATGGGTTTGTGCCAGGTAGATCATGTCAAACCAACCTTGTGGAGTTCTAAGAATGGGTAACATCAGAACTGGACAGGGGTAAGCCTGTGGATGTATTATTCTTGGACTTCAGCAAGGCGTTTGACTCTGTCCCCACAATGGTCTGGTGGAGAAACTGATGAGGTTAAGTAGGCCTTTGATGGTCAGATGGATTGAAAACTGGCTAGCTGGACGCACTCAGAGAGTAGTGGTCTGTGGGGAGCTCTCGAACCCTAGAGAGGTAGGTAGTGGGGTACCACAGGGCTCGGTCCTGGGTCCGATCCTGTTTAATGCATACATATCGGACATCAGGGAGGGTATAGGGTGTGAAATGAGTCTATTCGTGGATGACTCCAAGATGGGAGCAGTAGTTGAGGGAGAAGAGGGGAGGCTGGCCCTGCAAGGGGACCTGGACACCCTGGAAAGCTGGGCTCACACATGGAAATTAAATTTCAATATCACCAAGTGCAAGGTGTTGCATCTTGGTCGGGGAAACCCTAAACACAGGTACACCCTGGGAGGGGAGGCGCTGGAGGCCTCAATAGGGGAAAAAGACCTAGGGGTCATGGTGGATACATGTATGAATAACTCTGAGCAGTGCAGAAGAGCAGCTAGCAAGGCAAACAGGATGTTGGGATGCATCGTAAGGGGATCACCTCTAGGAGCAAGGAAGTGATTCTGCCGCTGTACAATGGACTGGTTAGACCACACCTTGAGTACTGTGTACAGTACTGGAGCCACACTTGAAGAGGGACATACAGCTCCTGGAGAGGGTACAGAGGAGGGCAACAAAGATGATACGAGGGCTAGGGGATTTGACATATGAGGACAGACTTAAGGAGCTCTGCCTGTTTTCATTGGAGGAGAGGAGAGACAGGGGGGACATGATTGAGGTCTTCAAGTACCTCAAGGGAATAAATAGGGTAAACATGGAGGGGATCTTTAGACTAAAGCAGGGAGGTATCACCAGAGGGCACGGTTTGAAGTTGGAAGGTGGAAGGGTGAGGGGGGAAAAGAGGAGGAGGTTTTTCACTGAGAGGGTGGTGGACCCTTGGAATGCACTGCCTGGTGAGCTGGTTCAGAGATCCACAGTGGAGGGCTTCAAGAGAGGGTGGGACAGACACAGAAAGTGGATGTATCAGATGATGGCCTGTCCTGGGAGGGTGGGGATGGATGATAGGAGTTTCTGGAGCACAAGGGATGGGAGGGTTTCGGCACCCAACTAAGGATCTAGGTTCGAGCAGACTCGATAGACCGTAAGGCCTAATCTGCTGGCAAATAGTATGTAGTATGTTAGTATGTCCTCACCAATCAGTTATACAGAGGGAGCATCACTTCCCTCCTTCTGGAGGTGAACCCCCTAGCGATGCATCCCAGCATCCTGTTGGCCTTGGCTGCTACCCTCCTACAAGTCTCCGAGTTGTTCATTTTGACATCCACCACCACCCCCAAGTCCCTCTCAGCCATCGAGACTTGTAGCATCCCCCCCCCCCAGGGTGTACACTTGGCCCAGGTTTCTGGCCCCCAGGTGGAGTCCCTTGCATTTCCCTGCATTGAACTTCAGCTTCCACTTTCTAAACCATCTTTCCAGAGCCTCCAGGTCCCCTGTAGGGCCACCCCCTCCTCCCCATCCACCACCGCCCCCAGTTTTGAGTCATCCGCAAAGAGACTCATCTCACTCCTGATTCCTGTATTTATGTCAGAGACGTAGGCGTTGAACAGGAGGGGCCCAACGACTGATCCCTGTGGGACCCCACTAATGACCTTCTTTGGGGATGAGACTATCCCGCCAACTACGACTCTCTGGGTCCAGTCCTGGAGCCAATTGCCTATCCATCTGATCATCTGATCTGGTAATCTATTTACTATTTTTACCCTTGATCCTTCATTTTATTAAGGGAAAATGTCTATCTTGTATATCCAAAAGTGTAGTAAGAAATAAATCAACAGCTGCATTTAGGTCAGGAATTGCACTCAGAAATGACCAGTCTACCATTTGTAAATCTAAATCTAAATCCAAACTATCAAAATCAATAGTATTGTAATTTCTATAACTAATTATTTTAGTTGGTGTTTTCACTTTAATATACCTCCAAATACAATATACTGGCATATATATGATCACTAATGCTGTCTGATTAAATCCCACTCTCAATTGTCCTATCCACTGTCTTGGTTAAAATCCAATCAAATGAGGTATGTTGGTTACTATGATAATTCATTCTAGTAAAGCCTGAAACCAATTGGGATAATCCTGCACCAGAAACCAATAATTCTAGTTCATCATGAGCATCACCCATCCAATTCCGGTTAAACTCTCCCATTACCACAACATATTTAGATAAAGCAAACTGCTGAAAATAATCTAAAAACTCAATTAGTCCCTTAGTACTAACCTTAGGGGGGTTATACACAGTACAAAGCCCTAAGTTAATACAAGTGGCCAGTCGCAGATCTAAAGGCAACCATTCACAAAGTGTAGTTTGTTGAAAACAAACATTCACACTCACTGCTTCAAGCCTATCTAAAACAAAGGTCATAATCCCCCCTTCCTTCTTACTACCCTTCATATCATTCCTAAATACATTGTAGCCCTCTATTGTACGCATTCCATCAGTAATATTAGGTTTTAACCAGGTCTCAGTAATTCTGAGTACATCTGGCCTGTGGATCCCAATCCAGGCCTCAACCTCAGCTGTTTTGCTAATAAAGCTCCTGATGTTTATATGAGCAAATCGCAGCCCATTGGAGCTCCAGTTGTAATTACCATCAACGACATCAGGTCCAGGATTGGACTCCACATCCCTGGATGAAAACAATAAGATTTTAATAATCATAGGGGCAGTAAAAACCTGTTCAGTTAGTCCCAGCTCTGTTAAATTAATTTTTTTTAATAAAGTAAACACTACCCATATCAAAAACATCTTGTCTAGCTAAACAACCCAAGACAATAAGACAACTTTCATTCTGAGGATAAGACTCAGCCAGGTTATTGGAAAATTTAAAGCAATCAATTGATGAAATTTCAGGAAGTTTGGTATCAGGCACTAAAAATGTACCTACATCAAAACACATTAGTCCCAGTGTAATTAACAAAACAACATGCATTTTTGCCAAGATAATATTAGCCATATTAAAAATATAAAGAAATGCAAAATCTGATGCACAGCCTACAAATGAAAGCACACGTGTAACCTCAATAAATCAATACAATATAATGTTATAAATTTAAAAAAGAAGAGCCCACCATTAACTCTATAACTGGTTAATTATAAATTGTGAGTATAACATTTAAAAATAAATTAAGCAACTCACCACAATACCAGCATACAGAACTATAGACCCCTATCTGTAAATTTCAACTAGGAGGGGCGCTTGTGCCACTCATGCGCACGCTGTAGCGAGCGGCACAAGCTTTTATCCCTGTACTGCCCCACCTTTTAAGATGATGTCAGCAGCTCCCCGAATTCTTACACAGCAAACAATTCTCAGATGTTAAATCAGGCTGTAGTTGAATGAAACAGTACATGAAAAGTACTTTACAAGTCACTAAAGAGATCTTCTTGCCTGTAAGCGGGCACAGATTTTGTAATGAAGCATGCAGGGGATATGAGTGCAGGCATTCAGCTGTAGCGAGTGGCACAAGCTTTTATACCTGTACTGCCCCAACTCTTATGATGATGTCAGCAGCTCCCCAAATTCTTACACAGCAATCAATTCTCAGATGTTAAATCAGGCTGCAGTTGAATGAAACAGCACATGAAAAGTACTTTACAAGGTGGTGGGACACCTGCTTACCCAGGAAGAGCAAGTGCTAGATATTTTCCAGCACTTGCAGAATAGATTTTGACTCCCAAAAACAGACTTCTGAAAGTACCTGCAAATCAGGCAAGCACTTCTTGACAGGTGCCAGAGAAATACTACTGAGGGTACCTCAGACCTCAACAAATCCATTGTCAGCTGGATTGAAAATCAAACCAGGCTGGGAAGCCAGATATATATGCATATACTCTCTACAGCCTGTCCTACCCTCTACAATCAAAAGCGAGAACTAAGGGTAACCGCCCTGAATAACAGCTGGCAGACAATGTGGCTTTAGGGATGTCAAATACCAGCTCATCCAGAAGAAAATTTTGCATAGTTGGTACAGAATCCCAGTAGTTTTGCAAAAAATTGGACTGTTTTACAATAACCAATGCTGGCGATGCCACCAATGTGAGGGTACCCTGACACATATCCCTTTGGTCCTGTTTGACAGTGGAAGAATATTGGACCAAAATCTACAGGTTATGCACCATTATGCTCAGATGTAACATCCCACCTGACCAAGATTATAGATCCGGAGACACCGCCATAGTACACATCTAGCAGGTAGAAGTTGGCAATAGCTCTTCCCAGCTGCACTGGAGGCAAAAAAGGCAAACACTGCTCCTGTGGTATACAGCAACCTCCCCTACATGTTCCGAATGCATAGACACCTTCTGTAAACTTGCAGAATATGGTAAACTCTCCCACACCTCGCACCACTGTCTCCCCAGGTTCTATCATATCTGGGATTCTTCACTAAAGTATACCTCTGCTCCCGAGGTAGACCAGGATATTTGTGTTGGAAGGAATCAACCTTCTCCTTGTAGTTGAAAATTTGAATTAGTTAGTTTATATAGACATCTTACAGTCTTACTAGTTAATATAGTGATTTATTATAGCTCCCTCTTACACCAGGCCGCACCAACAAGGACCACAAGGGCATCCAATAACATCTCCATCCAGATCCCCTACCGACACACCACCCAAGGTCAGCGATCCTTTGAATACCGTGCCCCACTATGGTTCACCTCGCTTCCACCTGAACTAGCCACTATCAGCAAAATCAGCTTGTTCAAATCCACAATTAGATCCCACCTGTCCAGCCAAGTGATATGCACCTGCCACACTTGATCAACTCCCCCAGGAATATAGTACTGACTACTCCACCTACCTTACACTTATGCACTGTCCAACCTGCTACTTTCCCCCCATCTACCCACTCCACCCACCCTTTTCCCACCTCCCGCACTCCCAGTCTCACCTCTCTCTATTTCCTTCGGGGACCACAGCCCCCTCCACCACCATTTCCAAACCCTATGTCTACCACTCCCCTACCCTTTCTGACAAGGTGACCCCATGCTAGAGGGTACCGCAAGCTAAAGCCTCTACCATCCCCCCTCTCCCTACTTCCAAGAGCTGCTGTGCCTCCTCCTGCTCCTTCTTTTTTTCTGATACCATTGTTGCACCAACTTAGCTTGTATGCTGAGACACAAACCTATACCATGTAGTTTGTCATTCATTTACTGTTGTCACTTGTTTGACGTACCAGCAACTCAGTTTGTTCTTATTGTACGTTCACATTTTCCCCAACGTGGAACATTTGTAAATGAGCTTGTAGCTCAAAGGTTGTAATATGAGAATTCAATAAAATAAAAATAAAAATTGTTGCAGTCTATAGTACCACACTGTATGTATGTTAATGATTTACTTCTTGCCATCTGTTTTGCCTGCTGACTGTTCTGTATTTTGCAAATTAAAAAAAAAACTCACATCTCAGTTCAGCTGTACAATGAAATGAAAAATGAATATATTGATGTTTTTGCCAGAAAAACATTATTAAAAAACAAATAATTATTTGTTTTATTTTGCTATAGAATACTGCTGCTTTAAAGAGCTAGCAGCACCAAAAATGGCAGACAGAAAATGTTCTTACCTTTTAAAAGTAGACAGTTGTTGCCATTTATTACAGAAGTATTTTTTCTTTTTCCTTTTGCTCATTAGAGGGATTTCTACCTGACAGTATTGTGATGTGAAGAGCAGAACTTCAACTGGAGACTGGCACATTTAGTTGTTTCCCCACATACCTCATCAGTATTGCAGCATCATTCATTGTGACATCATTCATGACCGGCCTCATAGAAAGTGAGCGACTCTTCTTGGTGAGTCATGCTATCACTGTTAGTGAGGTCACACAATGCTGATGAGATATGAAGGGGACTAGAATTAGATACGTTAGCTTCCAGGCAGAGAACTGTTCTACACAGCACAACCAGTACTGTCATGCACTGATCCTTCTAACTCTCCTGTACCTGATACGCTGTATTGTTCATATAATTGCCTCACTGACAGATCCATTGTACTTATGTATGTCATACTTGAATTGTAATGCACTGCCTGCTTTCTGCATTATATGGGTATGTGTTTAATTTTTTGTCACAGCTGTGCTTATTGTTACCTTCTCCTTTATGCAAAAATTGTTTGATGGGTGCAATTCTCCTGGGTCATGCCTGAAGATAGGCATTGTTTTGTCTAGTGCACCTACCAGGTGAACAAAAATTAAATAAACTAGCAAAAGGAAAAAGAAAACTCCTTCAGATATAAAAAAAGCAGTTGAGTACTTTTAAAAGTTTAGTTTAGGCACTGTATTAGCTCTATAATAAACTTTAGGGCAGTAATAATTTAAGGGGAAAAGGGCTGCACTTTATAACTGTGAGACAAGTAAGTGGGTGGGGGATCTGCAGAGAAATGGAATGAAACAGCAGGACCTCAACTCATACCAGCGAGGTAAAGATAACACATATAATGGCATTGTGTAAAGTCTAATCTAATGGGGTTACCTTGAAGTGGTGGTCAGGCTTAGACAAACCTCAGCTAATCTTTGATAATGGAGAACTGTTTGAAGTATGATGGAAGGAATGAGAGCTTGATGAAGAAGAAAACCTTGATTACAGGTATTTTGGGGCAGTTGGTGGGGGCAGAAATGGTTACACGATTTAAGAATGCATGGGATAGGCACAGAGGGATCTTAGAAGTAAGGAGTGGGGGAAAGGCCCAGAGACCAATTAGGGTTTGTGGTGTCACTGTAGGTAGGGGAAAAAAGGGCAGACTAGGTGGGCCAGGAGGCCCTTATCTGCCGACAGCTTCTATGTTTGATGTTTCTGTGTTAAGTATTAAGTTCGCTGATCTAACAAGGGCCCTCGATCTGGTGGACCATATGTTGCTACTACAGAAATTAGAAGGGATTGGTATAAGGGGTTCAGGTTTGTCTTAGTTTGCAAATTATTTGTGCATCATATTTGGAGGGTCAGAATTGGTGATATTTTATCAGAGCCTAGAGAGATAAAAGCAAGGGTTCCCCAAGGCTCAGTACTTGGTCCCTTGTTATTTACTATTTTTATAAATGATTTACCTGGAATTTTTTCTGGTGGGAAAAATTTACTGTGTGCAAATTACACTGTCGTTCTTGACTCTGGACCCTCTACCTGATTTACAGGTATGTTTGCAAACCAACTACGATAATTTGGTACTTGGGGATTTTGCACCCTCAGTTGAGGATAGACTACAATGTAGCCATGTTTGCTTTCCGTGTTTACAAAAATGTTGAACCAGGTGTGTTATTTTCATCTTTTATACTGAATTCAAGGTTACACAACACTACACAAGGAACAGTTCATCTATTTTTTTTTTGTCAAGCCTATGAAGTTCAATACTAGGGCAAAAATCATTTTCATGTTATGGTCCTAGTATATTGAATGATCTGTCAGAACTGGTAATAACTGCACATACTATTATACACGTCAAACAGTTATTGAAAAGACTGTTTCAAAATACCAAATGCTTATGTTAACGTCATAATTCTCTTATTTGTTTAGATGTTGCATTTATTCATTATTGTCTGTTATTGCTGTTAAATGTTTTATGTCAGGCATGACTGAAAAAGGGCTGTGCCCAGCTAATTTTTTGGTTAACAATAAAATTAAAAAATAAATAAATAAATAAAAGTGAGGGGCACAGTTGATTTAGTTTATTAAAGGATACAATAACAAAAAAAAGCTATTAAAGCACCACAGCATGGCATAACATAGAGAATAATGTATGGGCAACCATACACAACAAGGCTGTGTTTCCATCGAGGGGTTGAGATGACAGCATATGAACCTCGAGCAGAAGCTCGGGAAGGTCCATGCTGTCATCTCCAGCCTGAATAGCTACATGCCGAACAATGTGTGTTGATATATTTATTTTATAGTATATGTTTTTTTACACCGGAGTGACAGACCCTCACTGAAGTGAAAACAAAAAATCTTGCCATTGCTTTGTTCTACTCCCATATCAAAATCAAATTTCCAGACTTTTGAAAGGTAAAATGTATAACTTTGGGCACTGAATGGTTAGTAACTAGCTAGGTGTAGCATAAATGAGAAATTTAAAATTGTATGACCTTTGAACTGTGCATAACAACTGTTTGGAATGCGCATAACAACACCTTAGAATGCACATAATGGTTTAGAATGTGCTTAACAAGGATTTTGAGCAGGCTGATTTTTATACATAACAAAGGGTAACCATATACTATAATACAATTGGCTCCGTCATATAAATAACTGAGTAAATGAAGGAGCCTACAAGGCATTGCAGGAGGTGGGACTTTGTCTGGCCAAGGGACACCTGGATGGGCAGGTAGATTAGGAGGGAGCCACTCACTAGGAGCAGAGAGGCAGGACAGTAGGAGTTCCCAGGGAGAAGGGGGGTTGTGGCTGGGGGGAGGAGCATAGCCCATAAAGCAGGCTGCACTTAAGGGCTCTCCCTCATTCTCCTTCACCTGAGGTTGGAACCCACCGAACCTCCCCCCTCCCCTAAAGCGGGGGGGACTTAGGGAAGATAGGGAACTTGCTGTCCCACTAGGAGATGCCTTAGGGGTCAAGAAGGAATTTCTTGTTTTTCCCACAGGGGTTTCAGTTTTCACCTTCTCCAGCCCGGGGGGTCAGAAAATAGACAAGGCTAGAATGGGCAACACAGTCAACTAACAATGTAAGTGGCGGCTTGGTAGTCTTGGTAGCTCTGTACAGAGGGGGGAACAGGGGATCATACGTCTTGAGCAGCCAGATCTTCCTGAGGCTGACGGAAGGTCAGTGCAGGATGGCTGGAGTTCCCTTCCTTCAAAGGGGGGGGCAATCGAAACAGCAGTCTCCTCAACTGCAGCCGATCAAGAGAGCCATCCCTCATGTGCCCTCGTAGGTTTGTGTGATTGGTGGTAAGCCCCCCCCCCCGCGGAGAAGGGGGGATCAACCACCAATAGTCTGAATTAAATCTATTTGATTGATAATTACCAACCAAGACTACCTTGCTGCACACATTACGTGGTTAGACTACCTGTTGATAATTGATTAATTATATGGCAGTGGCCATTTTTTCCAGAGCTCATTGTTGTCTCAGTCTCTCCAGGTGATCAAAGGGATGTGCCCTATAAGACAATGCATCAATTCACATTCACTACCTCAAAGTCTTCCAACTTAGTCCAGGCAGTCCTATCAACAGTGAAGCTTTTGGCTGGATCCTTTTTGCAGACTGTGATGTTGTTGTCCTCTGTTGACCTCATTCTCTGCAATCTTTATTCTCTTCTCTCTTGTACCACTCCATCACTCCTCTGTAAGGTTACCATGGTCAGATGGGGTTACAGCTGGCTAGAGAAGCTCTTTTTATGTCCCAGACAGACAATCAGAAATTGCTCCCTAGGGGGCTTTAGCCTGCTTGCACACATTTCAAAACTAAATGCTACCTCCCTATTGGCTGTCATCATAGCTACAGGGACAATTGCCTGAGCTTCCTTCCTCATGACTGGCTGTGGGTAGAGTGGGCAGACAGAAACTCAGCTCAGCATGTGACATCATAGGTTGCCAACACACAGCAATGCAAAGAAATGCCTGGGAGCCCTGGCACTGATGTACAGCAAGAGACATCCTGCAGCTGGAGCCCTAGATTCAGTCAAATGGGTGTCCTGGTTCTAATGCAGGATTATCAGGGACCTTGGGGAGACACAACAGGACAGGACAGAAAACAGGCCTCTGATGTGGGATATCCATGCAATGTGTGCCACTTGACAGGTATGTGCCCCACTAATAATCAGTAAATTTTTTTGTATAAGCTCTATCTTCTACAGCAGATGTGCACTAAAATGAAAATTGTTTTTTTTTTCTACAAAATCCCTTTGAGCAACTCATGAAACTTCTCTCCACAATATGGCCCACCCCTTGAAAATGCACAAAACATTAAGTACCACAGGGTATGGCTGGACCCTAACTTATCCTTCTGCAAGCACATCACTAAGGCAGCAGGAACCACACACCAAAAATGTGACCTCCTGTATCGTGACCATATATGTTCAGATTTCAATGCCAGAAAAGTGTTGCTTTGCCAATCCCTGCTGCCTGCCTTAGAATATAGGTGTGAGGTATACGAGATGGCAAGTGCTTCATTGTTGCTTAAAGAGCAGGTGTGCACTGTAATTCTTCCAGCCCCTCCCAAACATATATGATAGCTGACCTGCTCCAGTGCTGAGGGATATTAAATATTCCATGCAGTTCAGTCCAATAAAAAAGTTACAGCACACCTAATATGTATCCCATGAAAAACAGAGCTGCCCTGAACCTGCTGATGCCCACAGGCAGGCACCCACAGCCCCCTTCTGTGATGTCAGAAAATGTGGGCTGTGTGTGTGCTCCATTGACTTGTATAAGCGCGATTGTTTTACAGCTTTTAGTAATATTTAGAGTTGTGATAGAAACAAATCAAAGTTACCACTGGAGTAGCAGTCCCTGTAACTCAAGCGGTCGCTTTGATTTTTCTAAATCGCACCTCTAAATATTACTAAAAGCTATAGCAAAATTGAGCTCATACAGGTCAATTGAGCATACACATAGCCCTCATTTTCTGACATCACAAAAGGGGGCTGCAGGTGCCTGCCTGGGGGCATCAGCAGGTTCAGGGCAGTTCTGTTTTTCATGGGATGCAAATTGGGTGTGCTGTAGCTTTTTTGTGGACTGAACTGCATGGTATTTTTAATACCCCTCAACACTGGAGTAGGTCAGCTACCATAACTGTTTTGGAGGGGCTGAAATAATTACAGTGCACAGCTGCTTTTTAAAGTTGAAATTGCATTCAACAGTGTATGCAGATGTGTACTGTAAGTTAATAGGACCTTTGAGGGATGTCTCTTTTGGTATAAGGACTCTGAGCCTGAGGTCTGGGCAGGAGGACTGCAAAGCAAAGCTGAATGGTTCTGTCTGCCAAACCTCAGGAGAGGAGTCTCATACCATGAGAGACATCCCTCTTAGGCCCCATTAACTTATTATAAATCACATGAGTTTGTCTGAGTGATTTATAAGTTTAATCTTTTTTTTTTGTTGTGCTGTCCTTCCCCTGGTGCTGAAGTGGAGCACTCCCTATTGGCATTCCCACATGAAAGCATGCTGTACAGTAGCTCTGCACGCTGACTGGCTGAAAAGACATTAGTGACTTATAATAGGATGTAACAGTCTTACTCATCACTACACTCTTTATGACAGCCTTCGCCTTCTCCCCCGACAGGAGAGAGAGGAACTTCCTTTCAAATTTGAAAGTGCATACATGGATTGTACTTTAGCAACTTATTGGCAATGCCTAGACAAACCTGTCATCCCAGGTTGCTTTTCAATCACCTCCTTCACATGCCAAGAGTTCATAAAGGTGTTTGGAGACAAAGCCTTTGTCGTTACTGCTCCAGTCAGCTGGAACTTCCTAGCAGACCATATTTATTTTTATTCGGATATTTATTCTCTATAGCCAGCCAGCCCTCTTCAGTCTAACCTCCCCAGCCCAGTCACCAACCTTCACCCTGGTCTTCAATTCCTTTTCTCTACTGTGCTGTCTCCCTTGGCAGGGACTTCTGCTCCAGGGTGCTTCCCCCCCCCACCAAGAATCCCCACCTCTTGGTCTGGCGAGAGTGGAGCACTGAGGCTGGTGGTGCAGGACCTGCAAGAGGCCAGACTTTACCTTGCATTGTGGCATTGTTTTTCCTCCTGGCTTTTCTCCCAGGGCTGGTGACCTGCACTGACATGAAGCCTTTGTTGCTGGCCCTGCTTACAGTTTGAGTATCTCCTACTGCACTGCCACCCGGCTTCAGCCAGCTGGCAGTTAAGCAGCGACATACACGAGACCGTTCTCCCCGAAGGAGGAGAGCAGTCTATTGAATGCTTGGTCCTCCTTCCCCCTAGTCAACCTCTTGCAACTATAGCCCACGCCCAAACTCAGGTCGCTGGTGTAGCGAGCAGTAGTCCTAGTGCAAGTGATATTATCACTCACTGCACTCATGCACTCCTTTACTCCTGAATTCCTACCCCCGAACGACTTTTAATCCTTCAATGTTATATTTTTATACACTCATACCCCATATTGAGATGCATAGAGAGAAGTATAGATAGCAGGAGGAGGAAGGTGGTACTGCCACTGTATCACTTGCTTATGAAACACCACCTGGAGTACTGTGTCCAATTTTGGAGACCACACCTCAGTAAGGAAATAAACAGGGTGGAGGCAGTCCAGGGGAGGGCAACTAAAATGCCACAGGGGTTGCATCAAAAGCCCTATGAAAAGAGACCAAGGGATCTCAACACGTACACACTGGAAGAGGGGAGAGTGAGAGGTGCCATGATAGAGACCTACAAGTACCTCACAGAGGTGAACAGGGTGCAGGAGATGAGCCTCATTCAAATGAAGAGCACCAGAAGCGGAGGGCATGCAATGAAGCTGGGGGAGGAGTTTAGAGTGTAAGTCTATCTAGGGCACAGTGTAGGAAAAGATCCAGGGCCCCATATTCAAAAGTGTCTGGCTGAATTGTACAAGTGCCAGCACCTCACATCTGACATGCACCGGCACAACAAAATGGAATAGTCAGAAGATGTGCCATAAGATACCATCACAAATGTCTGGCTGAATATCCCAAACAAGCACGATGGTGCAACAGAAAATGTGCAGCACAGCAGAGCACTGTTAAATATGGGAAATGGCGCACAATAAAAGGGAATGTGGTGACAAACAGTGAAAGAGCCCAATGAACAGGTGCATGTAGGATGGGTGGTGGTGCAACAGAGCAGCACCCCAGGGGACAGGGGGAGGCACAGTGGAACACCACAGTGGCCAAAACACCCTGAAGCATGGCCACCAGGTGCCCAGCACAGTACACCTCACAAAAGGTACCAACCATGGTGAAGGCCAAGCACACCAGCCACTGTTGAGACACATGGCCATGGACAGGGTACCACAGCAACATCTGTGCCAATGGATGGGGCTGAAGCAGAGCAACAATAGTGCAGACATGCCAGACAGAACCCTGATACAGTGTGCCAGTGCACAGCACCAAAATGGCCAGGGGCAGGGCCCCACCCAGGAGGCTCACAATGGCAGCGAGACATGGCCGCTGATGGTGCAGGACAGAACAACATGGTCAATGACAACAACATAGAAGGGCACAGTGCCTCCACAGGGAACCAGTGGAAAGGGATACAAGGAACTGTTGCAAGACCCCCATGCAGAAAGGGGAGAGTAGACAGGGACAGACACATTGTGGCCACACCCTGGGGGCAGGTTATGGTGGGTGAAGTCATGGCAGGCACACACCTGTGCAGCAGAGTCCAGGGAGATGTCGGCCACATGTGCCAAAATGCAGGCAACAATAACAATGGAAAAAATAATACACGCACACAGCCATGTCCAACAACAACAACAACTTTACTGTAAGCAACAATCCAGACAACAGAAACAGTACAAAAAATGGAACATATATACAGGTACAAACCAGAACAGCATAAAAGCATGAAAACATGTTAAAACTATATACAGTAAAACAAAGGGGGACTGAGGGGCAATGGTGAACATGGGAGGCAGGGGGGAACTATTTACATGAACAGGGGCCTGTGTCAGTGCATGGGGTGAGCAGGCACAAGGTAAAACTAATGTGCTACAGTGGCATGGTGGCCCGACTGCCTAGGGCAAGGTGCACCCAGATGCAGCCATATGGCTGCCACGGTCCTGCCTATCATGTGGATTGCCCACATGGCAACACCAAGCCGAGTGTATATGGCCCAGAGTATCTCCCGCAAGGTGGCTGCCCTTCCTCCATGTAGCAGGTGTCCATGGCTCCTCCCAACAGTGGCAGCAGTCTCCTTGGTTGAAACACATCCTATGGGAGGAAACAGACAGACAAAACACAGCTGCAGTGCCAACAGTGCTCCCTCCCTCCCAAAAGTAATGGTGGTGATGTGGATATGCACAGATGCGAGGGGCAGTGCACAGGGCCGCCACACTGCCATATGCAACACTGACATGCAATATGCTGTGGACATGTGCCACACATAGCATTCAGGTTCAGCTCTGGTTTGCTTCACATCAATTATTCCTAAATGCCAAAAAGACAGTCTCCATGACCTTTGGCATTAGGCAGAGAATCTCTAGGCTCCACCCCTTACCCTCTTTCCACACCCTTGATGAGGCCATCCTTGAGGACACCTCCTCTTTCAGATACCTTGAGGCTTGGCTGGACCAACACCTCAGCTTCTCTGGCCACATTGACGCCATTCTGAAAAAACTGCACCCCAAGCTTGGAGCCCTTTACAGGAACCATAGTTGCATCCCTCCTACGGCCTGGCGAGAACTTGTCCAGAAGATGATCCCCCCCATTTTTGACTACTGTGATGTAGTCTATGGTGTCACTCCCATATCTTCCCTTACCAGACTGGACTCTCCTTTCAACTCCTTCTATTGATTCCTTCTTGACACCCCATCTTGAACCCATCATTGTGACCTTTACCATGCCCTGTCCTTCCCCCTGCTTACTAACAGATGCCTGGCTCACTGTGCTAAGCTAACTTCCAAACTTTGGCTTGGTGTACTTCCTTCCTACCTCTCATGCTCCCTCCCCCCCGCCTTTCTCCCACTCCCTCAGATCCTCTGACACTCGTACCCTGCTAGTCCCCTGTCGTACCACCTTCATCAGCCAATCAGGCTTCTTCCATCACTTCCCCAAAATCTGGAACTCCCTCCCACCTCAAGTATGACACTCCTCCTCCTCCTCCTCCTCCACCCACTCCCTTGCTCACATAACTTTCTCTCTGCTAGCTGCTCCTGTTACAGTCTTCCTTAACTTGTTCCCTATGAGCCCTACTTCAACTTCAAGCCACCTCTTTCTGCAAAATCCTCCCCCTACATCTTCCCCCCAGCACCCCTTCCTTTCCACCTTGCTCCCACCCACCCCGTTCTCTCCTCTGTACACCAGCTTATCCTCACTACACACTCACTGTTGCTTGGCCTAGGCCCCTGGCAGTGTTCTCTGCATCCTGATGGGGTCCAGAACCTAGGCAAACACCTTCCTCGCCTCCTACTCCCACCCCATTCTTTCCTGAAAGGGTTGGGTCTCAGCCCCTCTTCTCTCCCACGTCCCTCTCTCTTAGACCTTCTGAAGCCTACTCCCCATCGCTGTCTACTTCCCTCCTGTCATGCTCTACCTCTGTTGCCTACAACCTGCTTCCCTCCTGTCATGCTCTACCTCTGCTTTGTGCAGGCAGGGTCCACAGCATACTGGAGGGGCCAGGCCCCGGCAGACCCTTCTCTTCCACCCTCTCTTCCTTCATGATGTGCTCCAACTCCCACTGCCTATAACCTGCTTCCCTCCTGTTCATGCTTGACCTCCACCTGGTGCAGGCAGGGTCCTCAGCATTTTGGAAGGGTCAGGCCCTGGCAGACCCTTCTCCTCCACCCCTTTCCTTTCCCTCCTCCAAATCCCCTCTTTACACCCCCTGCTCTCTGCCTATATGCCCCTCCTTCCTAGCCATAGTTATTTATTTATTTATTTATTTAGGAAATCAGAATTACAGCCCTTTGAGTCATTGACTCGTTTCCAAAGGCTCCATGTCAGAATAAAACAGACAATCATACAGTACATACATAGAATAAATGTGGGTGAGTAATCATACAGAGTATAAGTACAATGAGCACTGGTTAATGCCTATACATTTGGTAGCTAAGAAAAAATTACTCATCTTAGTAATGTTGTTTCTTCTAATGGAGTCTTGCTATATTATGACAATTGCAGTTTGTCCCACCATTAGAACTGCTCCGGAGGTGAAAGAGTTAACTACCATGCCAGGTCATGGAGTTTGAGGCCTTGAGCTGTAGAAGATCTGTCTGGCTATTTTCAACCAAACTGTCAGATCTTTACGAGAAAAAAACTCACTAAGGTTCTGTGTGGAAGCTGTAACCTACACTAGCCAACTGGCTACCTAAATATTAACACCTATTCCTGGTCCCAACACCAAGACTCAAGTCAGGGGACCAGAAAAATAATAACATAAGATAAAATAAAACACAACACCCCAAAACCCCCAAAAGGGGTGGAAAAAACATAAAATGGGCATAACAAGTGCCAACACTAGACTGCCCACCCCATACCCAAGCAGAAGTTCTGAGAGGGGCAGGCTGGGGGGGAGGTCATAATATAGTAAGACTCCATTAGAAGAAACAACATTACTAAGGTGAGTAATTTTTTTCTTCAAACAACATGAAGTCTTGCTATATTATGACAATTGCAGAATACACAGCAGTACCTCCATGGTGGAGGGACAGAACCTACTTAGGGAATAGGCTCTGAAGCACGGCTGTGCCAAATCTAGCATCCCTCCTGGCCTGGATATCTAAGGAGTAATGCTTGGTGAAAGTGTGTACCATTTTCCATGTAGCTGCTTGACATATCTCCAAGATAGGGATGTCTCTGGCAGCAGCTAGAGACGCAACTGTACCTCTGGTAGAGTGAGCCCTCAGGCCTGAAGGGGGAACCTTTCCCAGTTTTTGATAACAAAATTGGATACACAAGACAATCCACCTGGCAATGGATCTCTTAGTGGCAGTTTACCTTTCCCAACCTCACCATAAGTGAGAAAGAGTTGGAGGGATTCGAACCTATGACCCTTGGTACGCTCTATATAGTAACCAAGGGCCCTCTTAACATCTAAGCTGTGCAGCCTCCTCTCACCAGAGGAGGAATGGTCAGTGAAGAATACTGGAAGGGAGACAGATTGGTTAAGATGGAAATCTGAAATCACCTTAGGCAAAAACTTCCTGTTAGTCCTAAGGACTACTTTATCCCTGTGAAAGGAAATAAAGTCAGTCTCCACTGACAAGGCTTGTAACTCACTTATGTGCCTGGCAAAAGTGATGGCTACTAGAAAAACAGTTTTCCAAGTCAAATACTTAAGCTCTGCAGAAGACAGAGGTTCAAAGGGGGGTTGCATCAACTGAGCAATGCAAACATTAAGATTCCAGGCAGGGGCCGGATCCCTGAAAGTGGATTAGTATGAAGTAATCCCTTGAAAATACAGGGTGAGTGGAAAGAGAAGTGGGCTTTCCTGCTGAAATAAAAGCAGAGACAGCTGCCAAATGTACTTTCAGGGAAGCTGGTCTCAGGCCCAAAGAGTTAAGATAGACCATATAGTCCAAAACAATGGGCAAATCAGCAGATTCCGGGGGAATATGCTTCCCAGAGCACCAGATAGAAAACCTTTTCCATTTAGAATTATAAGTAGCCCTAGTGGAAGGCTTCCTAGAAGCCTTCAGGATATCAAGAACACCTTGAGAAGGTGTGGGTCAACAAACTCTAACTCCTCAAGAGCCAGGTCTTGAGGTTGAGGATTGAGATTCGGATACCAAACTCTCCCTGGGCACAAGATAACAGGTTGTGTTTCCTGGGGAGGCACAGAGAAGATGGACTGCTAAGGACAGAAGGAGTGGGTACCAGGGCTGCCTGGCCCAATCCGGAGCAATCAGAATCATCCTGCAAGGCTGGGATCTGATTTTTTATTAGCACTTGAAAAGGAGAGGAAGGGGAAAGGCATAGAAACTTCCCTTCCCAATCTAGGAGAAAAGGCATCCAGGGGAACTGAGCCCAACACTGGGGGTCTGCAACAAAACAGTGGAAGTTGGTGATTGTCTGGGGCTGCGAAAAGATCTATCTGAGAGTGCCCCATCTGGCAAAAACTATCCCCAGTACTTGGGGATCCAGTGACCATTCGTGATGGCCCTGGGAAATCCTGCTGAGAGCATCTGCCAGGACATTGTCCTTTCCTGGGAGGTGAACTGCTATGAGGAAGTGTTCAGGGAATAAGCCAGAGACCACAACTTCATTGCTTCGGTGCACAAGGCCGAAGACCGAGTGCCCCCTTGTTTGTTGATGTACCACATTGTGGTGGTGTTGTCTGTTCTGACTTGTACCTCTTTGTTCTGAACAGATGCAGAAAACACTTGAAGTGCTAGAAAGACAGCTCTGAGTTCCAGCAAATTGATGTGGAGCAGAGACTCTTGAGGGGACCACACTCCCTGGGTGGAGAGGTTGCCCTTGTGAGCTCCCCATCCCAGAAGGGACGCATCTGTAGTAAGGGTCAAGGAGTGAGATAGGGGGATGAAGGGGACCCCTAGTCTTAAATTGCTCTGATCCTGCCACCACTGAAGGGCCTGGATCAGGGTTTGAGTCACTGGGATCAACTTGGAAAGGGGATCTTTTCTTTGAGACCAAAAGGCTCTCAAGTGAAACTGAATGTCCCTCATCTGAAATCTTGCTCCTTGCACTACAGCTGTGGAAGCAGCCATGTGTCCCTAGGAGCTGTAAGAAGTGCTCTGCTGGTGAGAGACCTGCAGAGTGAAGAAAGAAGCCAGGGCCACCAGGTTCCTTACCCTCTCTAAGGGCAGGAAGGCTCTGGCCTGCTTTGTATCCAGTTCTGCACCTATGAAGGTGAGTACCTGAACAGGTTCCAGCACTGACTTTGGGAGATTGAGCAGAAAACCCAGAGAGGTGAGCAGCTGCTGGGTAACTTGCAGGTGTGATTTGACCTCTCTGGAGACTGGCCTACAATAAGCCAATCGTCTAGGTAGGGAAAAATAGCAATCTTTTGCCTTCTTAAATGAGCAACTGCTACTGCTAAACATTTTGTGAATACCCTTGGGGCAGAGGTGAGGCCGAAGGGCATTGCTCTGAACTGGTAATGGCCTGAGGGCAGTTCGAATCTGAGGTACTTTCGGTGGGAGCTTCTGATTAGAACATGGAAATAGGCATCCTTGAGGTCCAGGAAAGCTAGCCAGTCCCCTGGCCTTAGAGAAGGTAAAATTATTGCCAGAGTCACCATTTTGAATTTTGGTTTCAGAAGGTGCTTGTTCAGATATCTTAGGTCAAAATGGGCCGCCATTCTCCTGTCTTTTGGGGTAAAGAAGTACCTGGAGTACAGACCCTTGCCCTGGAATAGGAAACCCTTTCTACAGCTCTGAGAGCCAGGAGGGTTGAGACTTCTGTTTCTAAGGCAAAGGTCTCTAGAGGTTTGCAGGTGGAAAGATCTGGCTCTCATCTTTGGAAATTTTTGAAGCTGAGAACCAGACCTGGCTTACTACTTCCAGGACCCACTTGTCTGATGTTAGAGACTCCCAGTCCTGAGCAGAAGTAAACCAGCCTGCCCCTACAGGTAATGGAGAACCGGCCCTGGGCACCCCATCAGGGTGCCTGTTTGGCAGGGACTTTAGGCTGAGGGGTGGAAGCAGGCCTGCTTGCACCCCGTCTGCCTCTTCCTCTGAAGAACCCCCTCTGAGCATAAGCAGAAGAAGCCTGGGTTTGGTAAAAAGGCCTGTGAAAAGGCCTACCTCTACCCTTGGGGTCTGCTTCTGAGGAGTGACTTGCCGCTCCTTGGCTTGTGCACTCCAATAAGTTGTTCTATATTCATCCATTTTCTTCATGTAATTCTCTGTCTGCTCCCCAAACAGAAATTCCCTACCCGAAAAATCCATGGCCTTAGTCTGGGTATCCTGTGACAAACTAGTACACCTAGAGCCAAGCCAACCTCAGAGGCCACAGATGTAGCCATGACTCTAGAGGATACATCATTAGAATCCACAGCAGCATGGGATTGCACCTTGGATGCCTCAATACCATCAGCAGCCACCTGCTCCAGCTCCTTGGCAAGCTGGCCAGGGGCCTGTTTGGCCAAAGCCATGACAGTGTCCCATCTAGATTTTTGGTATCTTGCCACATAAGCCATGTAATTTGCTTGTCTGAGTCCCAAGGACGCTGCCATGTATTGTTTTTTAGCCATGGCATCAATCTTCCTGGAGTCCTTGTCAGGAGGATGTGAAGCCAGGGGAATGTTAGCTTTATCACAGGCTGCAGCCTGAACTACCCCAACATGACTGCATTGCTGTGAAAGAAAGTCTGTATCAGGACCTGATAAAGTGTACCTCCTGTCCATCTTCTTGTCAACAGGAGGCACAGAATTAAGAGCTTTAGTATTTTATTGTTTCCTAAATGATTTATGTAAGGATAGATAATCTCCTAGACTCTGGGATATCCATCATTTCCACAAAATCAGGTTCCTCTTGCTCATCCACAGCTTCCTCTAATGGTAGCTGGAGGGTTTCAGCAACCTTTTTATAAAACAAAAAGTGAGAAGGGGACTCAGAAAGCATAGGGGGAGATTCCAAAGGTCTGTCTGGGGAGATGTCCGGTTCAATGGGCACATCCAGACTCTCAAAGTCACATTCACACTGATCATAATCCTCCTCCCCCTCCTCTGGTTCATAAAACTCTTCAATATCATATTCTTGAACTGGTGGAACCGGCCGAACCGACCTTTTACCAGACAGTGGCGGTTCGGACGGAACCGGAGAAAGTGACTATACAATCTGTATAGCTTTTGCTATTTCTGCAGCAGTTGGAGAAGGAATTTTGGACTCCAAACCTGCTGATTTTTAGTTTTTCTTTGCTGGAACTGGCTCCTCAGAGCCCTTTCATTGCCAGTCTTGCCCTGGTCAGAGGCACTCCCTCAGTTGGTTGGCACTGAACCGGGCTGGCCATCCGGGTCAGCGAACTTTTTGGCCTCTCGTTCCCTGAGCCTGCCCACTCTCTTGTCCAGGGTGGCTGCAGGGAAATTTTACAAATCTGGCAGTCTGAATTGAGGTGGTCAAACCCCAGACAATAGACACATGTAGTGTGTGGGTCAGCCTTGGCAAAGGCTTCCCCACAGACACTACAGTGTTGAAACCCAGTGGGCCGGTTTTTCTTTTGGGTTTCTCAGACATGATGCCAGCCTAACCAACAAACTTGCCCTTTTAAGCAGCGGTGCCAGGCAAGACACCCTTATCGGTTCCCAACCGTGTCACAGGTCGTGAAAAAAGCGAATGAAATCCTTTTTTTAGAACCGATAAGAACCGGGAACCGCACTCAAAAAGCCTTAAATGCTTTCTTTTTAAAGTTTTAACAACCTGATCGGTTCGAACCGAACCGACAAAAATTACAAGTTCACACAGAAATAAACCTATCTATTACTTACAATACCACAGACAGAGCTTGAACCGATCGGTTTGCGGTTAAAATAATAATACTCCGGTTGAATTTAACCAAGAAAATACTGTTTAAACCGAGAAATGAACCGAACAGTAGGAGAAATCTCCGGAGCGACTGTTCAGTGAGGCGGAGTAAAGAATCTGACAGTTTCGGTTTGAAAATAGCCAGACAGAGCTTCTCTAACTGAGCTCGCGCTCTAAACTCCATGCCTGGCATGGTAGTTAACTCTTTCACCTCCGGAGCAGTTCTAATGGTGGGACAAACTGCAATTGTCATAATATAGCAAGACTTCATGTTGTTTGAAAACAGGGCACAGCTATCGACATATTTACCTAGTGAGCAGTTAAGACCTATACAATTGGTAGCTAAAGCAATGCATGATATGAGTTGGTAGTAAGCCGCCTCAGGGAGGCCTTTTCTTATACATAATACAATGCATTCACAGTCCAGTGCAACTATATGGTAACCGAGGGAGGTGAGGAGCCTGTAGGATAGAAATAGTGAGGGCTCTCCACTGCCAGGCTAAGAGTGGGTGCATGGCCTAGCGGTGTGGTGCAGGATATGCAGACATTGACATGAGGAGAGGATATGGGCCCTTAAGGCAGCTTTGAAAGGACCTAGATTGGTGATTGATGTGATGGCCATTGGGAGGGCATTGTACCAGGACGGAGCTCTAAGGGGGAAGGATCGCTAGGCCAGGGTGGTCCTGACCCTAGGCACCTTCCAGATAGTTTTTGGGGTGGCCCATGTGGACGTGAGATGGTGGCTGCCTGAAGAGAAGCCATGACACCTATTGGGTTAAACCAAGGTAGATTCTTTTGGTGAAGAGACAGGTCTGGTATAATAGTCTTTCCTCAAGGAAGAGGATATTGGTGAGCGCATATAGGGTGCAGGTATGTGTATTTCTGTCGGCACCAGAGAGGAGCCGGCAGGCCTTACTGATGACGACTTGTATTTGATGAAGCACCGTAGGGTTGGCGGCAGCATAGATTGTGAGGCCATAGTCCACCAGCAATAAGACTGAGGAGGTAATGGCTGGGTGAAATGCTTCAGGTGGCAGGCAGTCTTTATGTCTGTACAGGAGACCAATGCGGGTGTTGGTGGTGGAAGTGAGGATTTTTATATGTTCATGGAACGAGAGGGAAGAGTCAAATGTGAAACCTAGATACTTATACTTTTGGACCTGTTCCAGTGGGATGAGCGAGACAGAGAGTATTTCCAGGGGGAAATCCTTTGATCTGTTTTGGCGGTGGGCATACAGCATCGTCTTAGTTTTTTTAATGCTGACCACCAATCTGTGTTCGGCAAACCAGTGTTAAATCTGAGAGAAGGTGTTTTGTAAGGTACAGTGGAGAGAGGGAGAGAGAGGATCACGATGTGCAGCATAAAGAACAGCGTTGTCCATGTAGAGGAGAAGGTTGCCGGGGCAGGATTTAAGCAGGGTGCTGAGGTAGATGCTGAAAAGCAGGGGAACCAGGATGGATCCCTGGAGAACTCCTGAGCACACAGGCAGCATAGTAGATATGGTATTATTAATTTTAACACATTGGGTTCTAGATGGAAGATAGCTGGAGAACCATGAGAGTGGACAATGAGAGATCCCAATTTGTTGTAATGTGTTAGGAAGGAGGGAGTGAGAAAATGTGTCGAAGGCCTTTGAGAGGTCTATAAACATGGCCCCTGCGAGGTGCCCCTTGTCAAGCGTGGAGTGCAGGGAGTTAACGAATTCTGTGAGGGCAGTTGTAGTTCTATGACCAGCTCTGAAACCATGCTGCTGCCTACATAAGAGGTTGTGTGCGAGGAGGTAGTCAGTGAGCTGATTGGCCATGATCTTTTCAAGGGCTTTAGAATGGGGGAGAATCGAGATGGGCCGGTAGTTGTTTGGGAGGGAGCTGTCACCGCATTTCAATACTGGTTTTATCACTGCTGTTTTCCATGAGGTTGGGAACTGGCCCAGATGCAGGGACAGATTTAGAAGGTCCATGACTGGGGAGATGACTGAGTCTAGTGCAAAGTATAGGGTACACATATCGAAGGCATCCTTGCAGTAACTGGAGCTCTGGAGGGCTCTGAACAGGTAGGCTTTTGCTTCTGTAGGGGTAATGACTCTGAGTTTGAAGGGGGGTGGAGGAGCTGAGGCAGTGGGGTAGGCTGAATAGGATCGAAAAAGTTGCTAGGGAGGACTGAGCTGAGGTCTGAGAAGGTGGAGTTGAGGCAGTTATCTATGTGAAGTGTGTCTGTGGTGGTAGTACTGTTAACACTAAGTTGTGAGGGGGAGGAGAGCAGGATTTACCATTAAGCTCCTTGATTTTATCCCAGAACTTTCTTGTGCTACCCCAGGAGGTGGCTAGGGCGGTTCTGTAGTGCTCTGCCTTGGCCTTGCGGACTGCCCAGGTATACTTAGTGCGGGCAGCATTATAGGCCTGCCTATCGCTTAGCAAACCGGAGGTAATGGCACGATGCCAGAGGCTGTCACACATTTTGAACTGTTGTAGGAGTTCTGGGGTGATCCACTAGGCACTACCTTTCTTAGTGGTCACTTTGATGGTCGGTGCAAAAGTATCACAGGAGGTATTAAAGGTGGTGGTGAAGTAGTGCAATGTATCATCTATGTGCTGGGCTTGGGAAATAGGGGACCAGTCCCAGTTAATTAGATATTGTTTGAGTTTGGTTATGCCCCCTGGGTGTAGTCGACGATGAAAGGTGATATTTGGTGGTGGTTTAGGTAGTTGACAGGACCAGCTGAAGATGATTGGGGAGTGGTCGCTTAAGGCGTTGGGTAGGACACCCAGGTCAATAATATGTGTGACGCCTGGCCAGCTGGTTCTGATTGCTCCATGATTTTTGTAATATAAAAAATGTAGAGTGTGATTGTCTGTCATGAAACATCCTGTGCTCCTGGGATGACCCCCCCCCCCAGGTTTCAGTTAAAATGACAGGATATATGTTAAACAGCAGAGCACTGTAATGTGATTAACTTCCAAGAAGTCACATTTTATAGCCTTGTTTATGATCTGTGTTGCTTTGAAGCCAGGAACTAAAATATCCATTTTATGACGTCTTCAGAAGAAGCACAGTTAATTTCAACTGGTGCTAAAAGAAGCTATATGACATCTAGGTGAGAAAATTGCAGAGTTGTAAAAGTCCTGTGATGTTTTTGAAAAACAGGAAACCACACTAGATGAAAGGAAAGACTCAAGATCAAAGAGTCATATTGGGACATTAGTTTTTACTGATGTCACCTTATTTAATATACCTCCTGAGTGATGGGACATCCTGTGTGTATTAATTTTTATATTTAACAGGGAGGAGCTAGGTGACATCATGGAAGAGGCAGGTTCAAAGACAGTTTTAAACTATTCTGTGGCTGATCTTTAGACACATTCCTGTTGGACTCTGAAACAACAACATCTAACTATAAGCACTGTAAGAAGGTAATACATTAGACAGGCAATTCTAATTGTATTTTGGTAGGAGTTTTTTTGTACTTTTTCCTTGTTTTCTTTTAAGTGATTGTATGCTTTGTGATATATGGTCCTGTGTTTACATTTTACATTTTTTTTTACATTTTTAAGTAAATCTATATTTAAAGAGACTACCTGGTGTGCCTTCGAAATTCTTTCTTTTGCATGTGAGGTACAGATGGTTGAAGTTGACACTGTTCATAAGCTTAATGGTAACACCAAACTGGGAAAATATAAGACTTTTCCTAAGGTCTTTCATAGAGTTTTTAGGGTTCATTTTGGATACCTGGTTAAGTGCCCTTAGGCAAAAGATATCTGGCATTCCTCGAAGAGCAGAATTATCTGACCCTGTATTTTTGGGTACGATAGCATAGGTTCACAGTTTGAATCCCTCCAGAACTTGAGACCAAAGGTGATTTGGACCCACAAACAGACAGGAGGGTTACCCTGTTCTGTTAACTGTTCACAATACTGCACTCGGAGGTTGGCACTGTGGGAGCAGAGGGCTTGACCTGCTGAGTGGGGTTGTGACAGACTGGTTGGCAGTGGTGTGCATACATTTGGTAAACACAAGCTTAAATTGTTCAGTGTGTCAGCTTAATACTGTACAGCTCACTTGCAAAAAAAAAAAAAAGGCAGTGATTTATTTTTAAAAAGGAAACAGAACTATATAATTTGGCTTACAGTCAAGTTCCTACCTGTTTTATTTTTTTTCTAAAGTGCAAGTTAGAGTAGCCATAGTTATGGAAGAAGATGGCTTCCAACTACAGCAGGCACACTGTAGACTACTTGAGGCAGTTGTGCAAGGACAGAGGAGTCCTGTATGAGGTGAGAGCCACCAAGCAGAACCTCATGGATGCCCTGATGGTAGCAGATACTCAGAGCATCGAGTCACAGACTGTAACTAAAAAGGACCAAACCTTGAACGTGGAAGGGCTAGTAGCCAGTGCAGTGTCCAGATCCGACGAGGATGACAGCAGGGCCAGTGCCAGTAAAAGGCCACAGCAACAGGGGAAGGTCACCAGCATTCTGGAGCCAGAAGTACTCAGGCTGCAGATTGAGTTGGGCAGAATGGAGCTGGAGTTCCAGGAGAAGAGAGAGCGTGAACAGTGAGAGGCTGACTGTGAGGAGCATAAGCGCCAGTGAGCTGCAGAGGAGAAGAGGGAGCAAGAATGGCAAGAGGCGGACCGTAAACAGTGAGAGGCGGACTGTGAGGAGTGTGAGCACCAGAGGTGACATGAACTGGAGATGCTATGACTCCAACCACCAGCACCAGAGCAGGTAAGTGGCTTGGATTTAACTGGAACTAAGGACTGGGTTATAAATTGAATTCCAAATTGATAGCTGAATCTAAAGAGTGGGGAGGATACGGATGCCTTTTTAAATTCTTTTGAATAAGTTTGTATTCAGGCTAAAATTCCTAGAGAGTCCTGGAGCTTGCAGCTATCCCCGCTACTTACCGGGAAAGCTCGGGATGCCTTGTGTCAAATGGACAATGAGGACAGTAATGATTACAGCAAGCCTAAAGCTGCACTGTTAAAAAAAACTTGAATTAACTGCTGAAGCATACAGAGCTAAATTCTATAAGCTCAGGAGAAGCCCTGATATGAGCTATGAGGAGCTAGCTATGAAACAACGTCACTTTTTAAAACATTGGTGGGAAGGAATTGAAGCAAACTCTGTAGATAAAATTGAAAATGCTATATTGTTAGAACAATTTTATTGGGTATGCCCAGCTGAGCTGAAAACCTGGTTGGAGGACCGAGATCCCAAAACAGTGCAAGAGGCTGCTGAACTCTCGGACCACTATGCCAAGAGCAGACCTGCTCTGACAGCAAATGGGTTGAGCATGGCAGCGCAGAAAGGGAAGAGCGTGCCTTCAGGGCAGCTAAAACCCTCACTGCCTCCACCAAAACCAGTTAGCCCGAGGTTTCAGAGAAAAGATTTCTCTGAGAAAAGAAATTAATGTTGGTTGTGTAAAGAAACTGGGCATATTGCCAGACAGTGTCCCAAAAGGATGAGCAATACACAAGGTGGTGCTAGGAAAGAAGTGGGTTGTTTGTGTGTCCCTGGAAGCATGCCTGTGAACATGAGGGAACACATGCACCCAGTCACGGTGAATGGTGTAC
Source organism: Neoceratodus forsteri (assembly GCA_016271365.2). Classification (NCBI taxonomy): domain Eukaryota; kingdom Metazoa; phylum Chordata; order Ceratodontiformes; family Ceratodontidae; genus Neoceratodus; species Neoceratodus forsteri. Next base: position 841,870,034 of record CM028131.1, read on the forward strand.
AGACACAAGGGTTAAGGGACACAGGGGCATCCCTGACATTGGTAAAAGGGGATCTAGTAGAGCCTGGTCAGTTTATATTCAATAAATATGTCACTGTACAGGACTTTACTGGTGAGGAGAAAACATTGCCCCTTGCTAGTGTTCTCCTAGACTGGGGTGAAACAGGGGGAACTGTGCAACAGGAGGCTGTAGCCAAAACCTTAGCAGTGGACGTCATCCTTGGCAACAATCTCAAACAGGGGATGGTGTGTGCAGTTATCCATAGCCAAGCGACCAGGGAAAATTGCAGTTCCCTGGACCCCACAGAAGCCATTGTGGAAACCACTGGGAAGCTGGTTCCCCAGCCTGTGTCTCTGGATGGGGAGACTAATGAAAAGTGGGTAGAAATTTCCCCAGTAGCACTTAATCACAAAGCTATGGAGGGTTACTCCAAAGAGGGAGGGGTGACCCATTGTCAGAGGGTTAGGAATGACAGTGATCCTGAGTGCCCTGATGCTAGTGCTAGGGACCCTAGTTCAGAGACTGAAGGGGAACTGTCCCATGCCTTGGGAATGTGTGAGGAGTTTGCAGCTGCTCAGAGAAGTGACCCTAGTCTAGAGAAGCTGAGGGCTTGGGCAGACTCTGATGGAGCACAGGGAGGTGATGGCAGACATAAGGTTTATTGGGAAAATGGACTGATGAATACTCAGGCTATGCGGACAGAGGGAGGAGTGATAGGCAGGCAGCTTGTTGTTCCCCGGGGTATCGTGAGCAGTTGCTCAAGACTGCACATCATATTCCCTTCTCTGGTCATCTGGGAATCACGCACACTATGCAGCGGTTGGCCCAGAATTTCTATTGGCCCAACTTCACCCAGCAGGTGAAGGAGTATTGCAGGTCTTGTCACCAGTGCCAAGAAATAGTGAAGGCGGGCAAGAAAACCCAAGCCACCCTAATTCCATTGCCCATAGTGGAGGAACCATTCCAGAGGGTGGGGATGGATATTGTGGGGCCTTTAAATACCCCCAGCTGCTCAGGAAAGAGATTTATCCTGATTGTGGTGGATTATGCCACCCGATACCCAGAGGCAGTCACCCTATCCTCACTGAGGACAGACAAAGTGGCAGATGACTTACTTGGGATTTTCTTCCGTGTTGGGTTTCTGCAGGAAGTTATTACTGATCGAGGGGGTTCCTTCATGTTGGACCTGATGAAATGTTTGTGGAAGAAGTGTGGGGTGGTGCAGAGATGCACAACACCATATCACCTAAAAGCCAGTGGGTTTGTGGAAAGATTTAATGGTACCCTGAAGTCAATGCTCCAGGCGTTTGCTGAACAGCATGGGAGGGACTGGGAGAAATGCCTCCTGAGTGATGGGACATCCTGTGTCTATTAATTTTTATATGTAACAGGGAGGAGCTAGGTGACATCATGGAAGAGGCAGGTTCAAAGACAGTTTTAAACTATTCTGTGGCTGATCTTTAGACACATTCATGTTGGACTCTGAAACAACAACATCTAACTATAAGCACTGTAAGAAGGTAATAATACATTATACAGACAAGTCTAATTGTATTGTAGTAGGTGTTTGCTTGTACTTTTTCCTTGTTTTCTTTTAAGTGATTGTATGCTTTGTGATATATGGTTCTGTGTTTACATTTTACATATTTTTTTCCCATTTTTAAGTAAATCTATATTTAAAGAGACTACCTGGTGTGCCTTCAAAATTCTTTCTTTTGCATGTGAGATACAGATGATTAAAGTTGATACTGATTATAAACTTAATGGTAATACCAAACTGGGAAAAGGTAAGACTTTTCGTAAGGTCTTTCATAGAGTTTTTAGGGTTCATTTTGGATACCTGGTTAGGTGCCCTTAGGCAAAAGATATCTGGCATTCCCCGAAGAGCAGAATTATCTGAGCCTGTACATTTGGGTATGCTAGCATAGATTCACAGTTTGAATCCCTCCAGAACTTGAGACCAAAGGTGATTCGGACCCACAAACAGACAGGAGGATTACCCTGTTCTGTTAAAGGTTCACAATACTGCGCTCGGAGGTTGGCACAGTGGGAGCAGAGGGCCTGACCTGCTGAGTGGAGCTGTGACAACATAGTGGGGACGATCAGTGAGCACAATATCTAGTAGGATGTGGGTTCCATTAGTGGGGTTGACGCTTGCAGGCTGGGATACCAGGTGGGTCATATCTAATGCAACAAAGGTATCTTTGGTGTGTGTTGATGAGCTTGCCAGCCAGTTTATGTTGCGATCCCCAACTAGGATTTGTTCCATTTTGTGGGGGTGGCTGGCTAGGTAGTCAGAGAGCGCTTTACAGGCAGGGGATTGGCTGTGGGGTGGGATGTAGGTGACGGTGAGAGTAAGAGGAGCATGGTTTGGGTCAGGGGAGAGTTTTATTGAGAGGGCTTTGGCACTATGGTCTGGGGGGTGCATGCAGGGCTTGGTAATGCAGAGAGTCATTTACATAGAAGGCGCAGCCACTGCCTCTCTCTTGCCGTTATGATCACGCCTAATGAGAGAGTAGCCAGGAATAGAGACAAATGAGTCTGGGGTCTTGGCTGACAGCCAGGTTTCTGTTAAAGCCAGACTGTCTGGTTGGTGCTGCACCATCCAGCATTGCAGGGGTGCCGTTTTTTGGCAGCCTGCAGATATTCATAGTGGCTATTCGAAGCCCCGTGGGTGACTGCAGTTGGGGGTGGGGGCGCTGCTAGTCCAGGACTGGGATGAACATTGCCAGATAGTAAAAGAAGCAAGTGGAAGATCCTGACAAGGGTCATGAATTGGTGGTGTTTTGCCAGGTAGCAGCAACTGGCAAGCTTAGAAGGTGATGAGCAAGGAATGGGCAGCTGCGTGAGGGCTGGGATGGCCAGGTGGAATAACAGACATGGAGGGCTCAAGGCACAGAGAGAAGGGGAAGGGTGCAGGGGGGGCTATGGGGAGAGACAGGGTGATAGAAAGGCTATGAGGGGTGAGGTGTTCCCCCAGCAGCAAAGGTGTGTACATACTAGAGGCAAGTAGGGGTTTGTTGCTGAGCAGGGTAAACGTGGTTAGCAACAGTAGTATGGTTAGTTTGTGTGGGTGGGTGTTGTGAGGGAGCACAGTGGTGGTAGATGTGACCATGGGCAGGTATGAATGGGTCTTGCTGACACCTAACATTGTGGCAGACACAGTGACGCAGTGGTAAGGTTGCTGCCTTTGGAGTGAAAGGTACCTGGTTCGAACCCTGGTTTGGATGCCACGTTGTATGCCTAGTGATAGCCTGGGAGACTGAGCAAGGGACACTCAGGGAGGGGCGAAAGACAGAGAATTTAGGTATGAATGATGCAGGACAGAAGCGCTAGGGGGAAGCAGTGTTGCCCCCTAGTGGCTTTACAGTATAATGTGCAAATGGAAAAGTAAGAAAAACAGTTAATTTACACTTTAAGCTGAAGAAATTCAGGACTGAGTATTAAAACAGACCAGATATCAGAGGCAATACTAGATTAGGGGAAAAAAGGTTAAATAAGCTGGCTGATGGTAGTGACATAGTCCAGTCAGGAGGAATTTGGAAATGCCTGGCAGGATGAGGAACCAAACAAGGAGCTATTGGCTAACCCCTAATCTGTAACGCACTTATAGTCAACCTTGCACTTTTGGTACACCTTGCAAATGTTGTTCTATCTCTGTCTCGCAATCTTGCCCTAGGTCAACCTCCTTGTATTCTATCCAGCCATTTTCTAACTACAAAGTTATGTCCCACCAAGTTTTTGCCAAAGATATTTCTACTATAGTATCTATCTAGTTCAAGACTGTTAGCGTTGTATCCATCTAGTTCATACCTGTTAGCATTCCTCCTTTTCAGTACTTCTGTTTAGTCTGCTCACTTCATTGAATGTAATCAAATGGTATATCTATATTGTGTACCAAATCTCTGTATACTATCTTCGTGTTCCCCTACCCTCCAGGTCACACCAGGAGACGAGCAACTTGTTGCTCAGCATGCCTTCCTAGTGAAACATTTCAATAAATAAATAAAAAATAGCACATTGCATGGGATGTGGGTGTGGAAACAGGCAATGGCAGGGGAAGACAGGTTGAAGACATGGCAAAGGGATATGTGGATGTGTCTCACAGGGCTGCATGGCAGAGGCACTGTGGTCCCCGCAGAAGCACACTGGCCACACGCAGAGGCATGTGTGTGTGATGGTGGACCAGGGCTACACTGCAGACATACCAAACCATCCACCGAAGGCCACTTATGCAGGCATGTATGGACAGCATGTGGTGTGCACACATGAGTGCCCCAAGCACATGTGCCACACACACGGGGAACACACAGAGACATGCGGGTCTGGGCTCGACCTCTTGGGTGACCACACAGGGAACAGCAATGCTGGCAGCTAGCAGGTGAGTGGCACAAACCCATGGGTTGAAACAGACAAACACAGGACCACTGGATATGCATGTGCCAGAGAAACACCCCTGGAGCACACCAGCAGGGCCCTGCCATAGGGCTTGTCCATGAGCATGTGCCCAAATACTGTTTCTGATATGCCAATGAGGCATGCCACAACCACAGCCCACCCACAATTGCACCGCCTGCAGCAACACATGGAGACACACATGCACAGACCAAATGGGGAAGAGGGTCCACAGGCGAGCTGGGCACATGCCAAAGACCTGCCACAAAGGGTACGACAAGTGGCTGACTACCGCCACTGGCCACAACAGGCATACAGGGCCTGGAAAATGCAGCCACACACTGTGGATAGAGGTGGCCACTGCAGTGCACGGCTGCATGTTGGGACAACACCATGTGCTGTACCAGTGCACATGGGGCACACATGGCTTGGCAACAGCTGTTTCCACCATGGAACACAAAGTTGGGTGGCATGGGGCACCACACACAGACCAATGGGCAGCAACACTAGAACACACTAGCACCCTCCCAGCAGCACAAAGCGATGACCCAAGACCCCCAAACACAATAGTATAAGCAGTACAGGTAGCATGAAGGCTGACAGAGAGTACAGGTGTTCAACAGTGGGGGGGCACATGGACCTGGGCCAGCGACACGGCTGGCCAGGACACTACTGGCTACACACTGCACAACTCATGGCTGCAGCTACACAGACGGCCACTCGTGCCATGTCGCTGCGAATGGACATGGTGTGCAAACCCACAGCTGTGCGGTACACACATGGTGCACAGTGACTCGGTGGTGTTGATTGGTATGGCTGGATGACAGACAACAGCCAAATGTGAATAGTGGACAATGGCAACATACAGCCAAGGATAGTGTTGGACACAACACAGAGCTGGTGTCGTGTGGAGGTGCAAGATTGCAAATGTTACCCACAGCGGAAACAATAGGGCAGCCCCACACCACCTTTTGCATACCACTGTCTGCACTGTGCAGGTGCCGCACACATGGCATGGCCATGGCAATACCAATGGACTACTGTGATGGTGGCTGCAGTACACACTGCCATGTGGGAATCATACAGAACGCAGAGGGGCATTCTACAGTAATGGGGATATGTGTGCCAGGCAGCATGTGAGGCGCTGTGGGAGGATGTGGAGTTCTGGATGTCCATGGTGCAACACCACACCATGCTGTGCAGTAGGGGGCGAGTGACATAGGCCCACGCATATACCACTGACCATACAACGTGTGATACATAGCAGTGTGCGCACCATGACTGATGGCCCAGTGCCGTACCCTGTGTGGTCAGTGGAGACTGTCCACATTAATGTCCAAACACACTGGATAGTGCAGGGTACACAGGGTCCAACTACAACAAACACCCGGCATTCTGCATCACACTGCCACCACATGTGTGCGTTACTTGCGTCCCATGTGCATGCACAAGCCACATGCCACAGTCAATAATGGGCAATGCATACCCATGTCCCCATGCAACATGTAACAGCACATGCACACTCACCTGATGCATGGTGCAGCAACAGACATGCTGCACCCCTCCACCCAGTCTGCCTGGTCATCCTCCTGGCATAATCTTCCACCTGCAGGTGTCCTGCTAGGCCCGAACAACCTCCTCCCTGTCTGCAATGAGAACACAGTGACAAGGGCACTGTTAGCATCATGCCGTAGCACACCGTCCCCACCCCAACACCCATGTGCAAGGCAGGTATGTGAAGCCCTATCAAATACACATGTCACAATGCATCCCTACACTTGCACGCCATACAATGTACAGGCACAGTGGCACAATATAGGGCTATACAGTCCGCCACCCATCACCAGTGTCCACACAGTACATTGCCATGTGACACTGCACATGTGACGGTGTTGCACCATGGGGCCACGCTGGACACTACATTGTGCCTACAGGCCCATGCCATGTGTGACTGTTACATGGCACCTGTACCCTGGCACATGGCACATGGGGACAGGCAACACATGTTGCATCCACCATGGGGTGCACCACCATTGTGCATCATATACACCATACATGACTGCTGGGCATGGTACCCATCCTGATTCAACATGCATCATACAATGGACCCACAGGCTGGCATAGTGGCACACATGCACAGCCCACACCAGATGATGTGTCACCACGTAGGTTACCATGCCCCACACTGCCGGCTGCTGTCACCCGCCATGGCATGGCCCTAGTCCTGAATTGCTGTGCACATGCCCCATAGGGGCACTGAGGCTGTACATTGGCACACACAGCATACTGCATACCATCACACAGGTACACACCCACCATCCAATAATGGTGGCATGCCACAGTCCACAATGGACATTGACTGCCACTGCTATACACCTGTCAGGTGTACTGCACCCTGATTAGCGCACAGTCACATTGTGTACATACCTGGGTGTGGCACTGCTCCCCTCCGCACTATGTCCTGGATGTGCTCCAGCCTTGCTCTGTGCCTCCAACCAAGGTCTCCAAACCTATGGCAGAACTGCTCCCCTGTTTGGGGTATGCCTGTTTGCCTGGTGAGGCATCTAGCAATGGTGACCCACACCTGGCCACATGGAGCTACTCCTGCCAGAAGAGCTGACCCCTCCAAGGGGACCTCCAGGTCCACCAGGTTTGCAAGCTCTGTCTCCCCCCCATCACTGGGAGCAAGGGCTGGTAAAATGCCTTCATGTGGCACGTGCCATGACTTTTTCTGTGTTGCACTGCTAATCAGCTATGGAGGTATTGACAGGCCTGTGAGCTGCGCCAGTTGTGCAATAGGTTACACATGGTCAGGCACGTGTGCCATTGGGATTCATGATAGTAGTATCATGGCACTTTACTGCACATTTGCAGTAGCAACAGCCCACATGAGAAACAGAGGCTGCACCCCCTGCCATCTCGTGTGCACGGTTGCTCCGCAACACCATATTTGGGAGGTCAGCCGATGCCACGACCACAGCCATCCATATCACGCACGTAGGTGCCCATGTGCTATATATGCCCACAGTGCATGTGCGCCATGCGGTAGCAACTGCATGATGCGCCATTCCTGATGTCATTGCGCCACAACCATGCAGTGTAGTGACATGTGCGGCTATCACACATGCGGCAGTGAAGATGCGCAATGGGAGTATGTGGTGCACAAATAAATGTGTGATGCGCCAGGTGCAAAAGAGCAATATTCAGCCAGGATGTGCTAATTGCCTCATTGCACAAACTTGGCCCAATCCAGATATTTGCATCTCATTACAGGTAAAGCCTCCCCCTCATTTGCATGTGCTGTGCCATAAATGAGCAGCCCTGCACCATCCCACCACACAGGTGACCAAAAAGTACTGCAACCTTGACGGTAGGTTTGTTTACTCAGTGCCAGTGTGTCTGTTTTGTTACTCTGCATGGTGCATAGCACATTCCACTGATGCTGTATCTTACCCAGTGCCTGTCTGTGTTTACCCCAAGCACCAGTATGAAGCCTGAGGAAGGCACACGTTGGCAAAGATCAAATTTTACTAAGGACAAGCTGTTGGCTCTGATCGAGGCCTACATATTGTGGGAAGACCTCTGGACCCAAAAAATGGGCATACAACAGGAATGGGCACAGGACTGGAAGGATGTAGCAAAGGTCGTCAATGCACATGATGTGTACAAAAGGACACCACAGGAGTGCATCAAGCAAACGCTGCCACTGTAAAAAGCACCTGGCCCAGGCCCGTACCTCATGTACTGCTATGGATGGGGGGTCCTTCCACCGTCCCTGCCATGTCAGCACAGGAAGCTCTCATGGCCACCACACTCAGCTGTGTGTCTGTTGAGGGCATGCCCAGTGGTGGCTTAGATACCGGAGGTGACCTCTCACTGCACTGTGAGTATGACATACACAGGTCATGTACGGTCCTGCACGTGGTGTGCACAGGTGGTGTATGACATGTTGTATGGGCTGTATAGCACTGTGTGGCCAGAGTGTGTGCTGCAAGTCACCTGTGCATACCTGTGGTGTTGGCAAGCATGGCCTCCTTATATGGGTGAGTCCAGCCTTGATGTGGGATAGTACCATCTGTGTTCACTTCCATCTGCATGCACCTGCACCTGTGTGTGGATCATACAGCTGGCACCTGGTTGGTGTGTAGGTATTCCAATCTGGGGTCTATGGTGGTGGTTGTGTGTGAATGGCATGCTCAGTGGGCTGGGGTGACACATGCTGACTGCTGTGCAGGCTGCTGGGGCATGCAGGGGTTGGAGAGGGAACATCTAGGAAGTGCCTCACATGTTTGTGTGTGTGGCCACACGCATGCTACTCGACAACCCCTCCATACAGTGTGGCATGTGTGCCATGTGTCCCGCACAAGTGTCCTGCCCATGTGTCACAACCTACACACCTGTGACATGCATATGCTCCTCCATGTGGCTGTTTCTGTTCTGAAGTCATAGACATGCAGCCCTAACCATGTTTCCATGTGTTTCCTCCATAGCCCCATCATGTCTTAGGAGTGGTGCAGCTGCATGGGATGGCCACAGGGTCAGCAGACCGACGTATCCCTGTGTACATCACTGGCCAGTGTTGTGGCCACAGCTGTGGATGCACCCACGCACGGAGAGGGGGATGTTGATGACATTGCTGATGACATTCCCTTGTCTGGGACTGACCTCCTGGATTATCTTGAGGTGCTCGCCTCAGACACAGAGGATCAAGATGCCACCCAGTTGGACAGCATCATCCCCAACAGTCTACCTCACTGGCATTCCAGATGTCACAAAGTCAGCAACTGATAACAGCACCTGTCCAGGCCAATAACATGCACAGCATGTGGACCACTACATGCCGCATACCACAGCACAGACTGTGGGTGAACCAGGCCAGGCTGCTATTGTGCAGGTGGGATGCAGCGCCACCCTGCCACAGGTTGATGTGGACCAGCAATGGCCTGAATGTGCATGTGGGCAGGCCGACCCAGCATACAGTGCATCTGCACACACACTATCACAGGTCCAACATTGGCTGGCTATGTGGAAGACACAGGAGGTGGAGGTCTCACAGCAGGCCACAACACCCCAATGTTAAGCAACCACCCCCCCAACACGTTCCCTGATGGTGAGCTGCCAGAGCACACACAGCTACAGCAGTCCTCTGTTGAGAGCCAGGTGGTGCTCTGGGAAGCTGTGCAGGGGTTGCAGGTGCAGGTGGGTCTCCTTGATGAGTGGGCATACGTTCAGCATGCCAAGGTCATAGGGGAGCTATGCCTCCTGTGGGCAGACATGACCGCAGACCTCAACAAAATAGCACAGGCCATACAGGAGGGTTGTGCAGCCATGGCCCCCATTCCCGCAGGACCACCTGCTGCACATCATGCAGCAACCCCAGCACCCTCACACCATTATGGCGTGTGGCTCACGTGTTCCAGACACCATCCTCTGCCCTTGCAATACTGAACTCACTTGGCCAGAGTATGTGGTTCTCAGCACCATCCTCAGCTGGTCCCGGCTGCGTGGTTTGACACCCTCAGGGGTGGAGTCTTCATCCCTTGTGGCATGGGGTCTCCCACAGGTGGCATCCACACCTGCGGTGCATGGCGTGCACGCATCTGCAGTGGCCACACGCAGTCACACTGAGGTGTACCGGGCACTGTTGGCCTGCCCATGTTGCCCAATGGCTGTTGCTGTGTGTACATCTTCCCATGCTGGCTCAGGGTTGAGTGTGGTTCACACCCTATCCATACGTTGTCCCCCCCCCACATACACACACCCTGTGGCATGTGCATGCTCTCTGTGTGGCATCAGAGGCATGGATGTGGCCCACTGTTGTCGTGGTGGGTGGCATGGGCGTGCTAAGTATAGCTGTGGCCTACTGACATGGGTCTGTGCCACTGATCTGTCTGTGACCCTTGCCATTGCTCCACAACCACCTGTGTGCATCCATGGCATTGTTACCCCTCCTGTACACATGTGTGCATGGTCCCTATGCACACGTGTGTGCATGGTACCCCGCTGTGACTGGGCCTGGCTGCATCATCACGGGGTGCACCATGCTCCCACCTTACCTGCACATCTGTGCATGCCTACACCATCATGACTGCCTACGGTACTCACCTTGGTGGTCCGAAATGCTCCTGTACGATGGTGTCCCTGTGCCACCATGCCCTCAGGGCCAGTCCTGGGCCTCTGTTGCAGTGCTGGCTGCCCATCTTCTTCCTGTGGCCCATCATCCTCTGAACTGTCACCCTCAGGTACCGGGACATCAATTCCATGGACAATGGCCATGTTGTGTAGCATGCAACAGGCCAGGAATATGCCACAGGCCTTGTCTGGGCAATACTGTAGGGCACCACCGGACCTGTCCAGGCATCTAAATCACATCTTTAGCATGCCAAACACATGCTCAATGATGTTCCATGTTGCAATGTGTGCCTCATTATAGCTCTCCTCTGCTTTGGATGTGGGCCGCAGTATGGGGGTGAGTATCCATGGCCAGAGGGAGTAGGCACTGTCACCTGTAGGGAGAAGGGACTATGTTGGTCTACATTACACATCCATTGTGGTCCCTCCCTCACTCCCAGTCCCCATGTCTGCTGGTTGGGTCTGCCCGCACAATGCATCTGTCAATGCTTCCCCCCTGCATGCGCCCTCACATGCCTCCGTGGCACACTCCCAGCTGTTCTGTGGCCAATGTCACTGCCACTGTGGCATGCATGGCATCTGTTCTATGGTGCATGGCTACAGTGTGGCTGTTGCCACCACATTTGTCAGTGTCAGTGGCTCAGTAGGTAGCACACTCGCCTCTGAGACCGGGAGATCAGAGGGCTGTGGGTTCAGTTCCCACATCTGGCACTTGGGTTAATATCCCAGTACTGACACTGTAGTGCAGCATGAGAGGGGTGCTGCACTTCTGAGGTGCCGTCTTTCAGATGAGATGTTAAACTGAGGTCCCATCTGCCTTGATTGGTGGTAGTTCAGGTGGATGTTAAAGATACCATGGCACTTATTGAACAGAGTAGGGGAGTTTTTATTGAAAATACATCAGAGAACCATAATACATCAGTGAATCCATCCAAGAAATAGAACATATTATTATCTCTTACCATATTTACAAAAAAAAAAATTAATTACCTAAGCATCATCATTTATATAACCCCATCCCCATCCCCCTTTATTTATATTTAATAAAAATCTGAAATCCTTTCCACCATTTAATTAGTTTCTCAGCAGTCCCAAAGTTTTTATCTTTCAAATAAACAGATTTCATCGATTCCATAACGGGTACAAAAAGGGTATCATAAGGCATAAACTTTTTTTGTAGAACCCACTGGCATCTAGCTTGCCACAAATAATATTTCAGACAGCAAAAAAACACAACTAAGGTGCCCCAATCATAAGATCCCAATAAATGGGGCAAAAATCCAAAAACCAAGGCCTGGTAATCCAAGTTTTGTAACCAAAAAAATTGCAACTTGGTACTTAAAAAAACCCATAATCCTGAAGCATAGGAACACTTAAATAAAAAATGATCCATAGTCTCCTCTTTTGCCTGGCACAGCATATAGGGACAATACCTTTCACTAATCATTTTATGCTTAGCATTCCCCTTAACATATAACCTTCCATAAACTGACAACCATAGTACCTCCCACATTTGAGAGGGGATCCTATGGTAATTAAGTTGTTTGAGTGCAAATTCAGTACAAAAGGAAGGACAATTTACAAATACTGGTTCGCTTGGATACACTTTTCCCAGAAAAAGAGCATACAATCCACTCATTGTATTATTTTTAATACACTGATAGGAAAGAGACCATTTAAACAATTTCTGAGCACATGGTAAAAAGAACCCTGGAATATAAATACTTTTAGGGATCTGTGGAGTAAGTGGAGTCCTCCAAACCCCCAAAAAAGGTTTAAAGTTATTCATTATCCACTTTTGTTGTATAAATGATGGAAGGAACAAGTCAAAATTAAAATTCTGAGTAAGAAAGAGCCCATAAAAAAAAACTAAGAGGGTCTACCATACCCAAACCCCCTTTGGAAATTGGGAGATAAGTATAACAGCGTTTAATAGGGTTAAGTCTACTCCCCCAAAGCACTGAAAAAAAACATGCATATAAACAAGTTTCCAAGGCTAGTGGGGGAGGATACACCAAGGCAATATATAACAACCCAGGAATAATAAATTTTTTAATAATCAAAATCCTCTTTAATTTAGATAGTCTCCATCCCTTCCATCTCTGGACCTTCCCTTCTGCTTTTTTTAAGGCAATATCCCAGTTCTCCACAGGGAGGTTATGACCTCCAAAAAGGACCCCTAAAATTTTGCATGGAAGGGAAGAAAACACGATGCCAGGTACTATAAACTGCTCATAATTACCTGGCCCTAAGAGCAGCCCTCTTGATTTCTTAATATTAATTTTAGAGTTGGAAACCTTCTCATATTTAGAAATATAATTTAAAATGATAGGAATTTGAGCCAATGCCATCAAAAATATGCAGATATCATCCACATAAGCTTGGACAATCACTGAATCTAAAGGCATATAGCCAGAAATGCCTGGTAATCCATTATCCTGATCTAGCTTTTTAAATAATGGATCCAAGGAAAAGGCATATAATAAGGGGCTCAGGGGGCACCCCTGTCGTACTCCACACTTAACTAAAACTGGGAGGGAGGATTTGCCCTTAATGACTGGGTATACTACCACTTTATTGTACATTAGTTTAATCCAATAAACAAAATCATGAGGTAACCCATATTTCTCTAATACTTCAAATAAATAGGAGTGAGATACCCTGTCAAAGGCCTTATTTTGGTCAAGTGATAAAATACAATGCCAGTTGGGAGATCTATTGGAAAATTCAATAATTTCCGTAATGATCGTAATTGCAGATAGAAATTTTTCTATTTGGAATGCCGCAAAATTGAAAGGGGTATAACAAATCAGCCAACACTGATTTTAGTCTTTTATTTAAAATTTGAGATAGTATCTTAAAATCTGAATTCAAAATGGTTATAGGTCTCCAATTGCATAGAAGAGTTCTATCACCCCCCTTAAAAAGGAAGATCATTAGCCCTGCTGAAAACTGCATGGGAAAACAAGAAAGGCCATGTAAAAAGGAGAAAACCTTTACTAAACAGGGAGCTAAAATCTCCCCAAAATGTTTAAAGAACTCATATGGCAACCCATCAGCACCCAGAAAACACTACCCTTTAGGGAGCAAAACTTCAAAATTTCCTGCTGGGATATGGAAGCAGCTAATTTATTTATTTTCTGACCATTTAAGAGTTACAACAATATCCTGAAAAAATTGATAAATCTCAGATTTAGGGGTCTTATGTCCTTCCTGCTCTTTTATAAAATCCTGAATAATAAGAAATAAATCCTCCTGAGAGGTTTTAAATTTCTCCTCCTTATTTTGTAGTACCTCTAATCCTAAGGAACTTCTTTTTTCTTTAAAGGCTTCAAAGGGGTCACCCAAGGGGGTTCTCTGTGTACCAAAAGAAAGCTCCGAACATAAGGTCTGTGCTCTATCATACTGGCACTCCCTCATAGCAGATTTTGTTAGGGATATCTGGGAAGAATAATCCTCTCTAGAAGTGTTTGCCACTGAAAACAACCCCTGGAGTTTCTTCCTAAGACTTAAATATCTTAGGAATTTAGAAGTGACTCGTTGTTTTCCGTATTTTTGGAAAAATTTCCTGATATCTGCTTTTGTATCCACCCACCAATCCCATAAATCCTCATATAAAAACATGACAGATATTCGAGCATCCAATAGGGAGGATATACCTTTTACCACCCCTTGGTCCTGTAATATGGAAGAATTTAGTTTCCACCGTGGTTTATTTATAGGTTCATACGGGGAGTCATTAAAAGAAAGGGTGATTAACAAATGATCAGAATATTCAGAAATATGGGTTCTATGAACTGGAAGGGGTAAATTCCTAGAGAAAAATAAATAATCTATTGTGGAAACCAGGGGTCCTTTCCTAAATGTATAATTCAAACCCATATCCTGATATTTCCTCCCATTCCTTAATCCTGCTAAACTAATAACTCTCTCCAAGGCCATAGTATCACAATACTTTTTTTTCCCTGCTTTCCCCCTACTGAACTCAGATATTTCACAATTAAAATCTCCCCCCAAAATAATATAACTTGAAGTAGCCAAAAAAGGGGCCAAGGCCTTACACATAGCTACTCTTCCTGCCTTTGTTTGTGGCCCATAAACTATTATAAAACGGAATTCAGCCTGTTTCCATAACCCATCAATAATCAATAATCTCCCAGGTATGAGATCTACTAGTTTTTTAAGGATGAAGTTAAAGGAACCAAAAAGGATCCCCACACGTCTGCTTTATCTAATCCAAAGGACCAATAGGAGGCCCCAAATCCACTCAGTTTGAAAGGACCGACACTGATTTAAAGTATAGGCCCATGTTTCTTGTAAAAAACAGACATCCAAGCCAAAAAAATGAAAAAAATAAAAAAGAGCATTCCTTTTACAGTTGTTTAAAAGACTACTGCAATTTAGGGATCCAACATGTAGGGAAGTCATAGTTGTTTAGGTTTTCTTCTTTTTTTTTTTTCCCCTTTGTAGTCAGTGGAAGAGGAAGCTTTATTCCCATAGGATTGAGATAGAGAGAGAGTACCCGTATCCATGTTAGAATCCCCTGTGACTGTCTCTAGAATGGCATATGAGTTTTCCATCTCAAAAAGGGGAACATCTACTGAATTTGAGGGGGCATTTTTTTGGGGGGACCGGGGATAGGGTCTAGAGCTCCTAGTAACTCTTTTCTCCACACTACTAGTACTCAAAGGTTTAGTTTTTATATTATCCTGATAACATACTGGCGGAAATTCTTTAACATCAAAGGGGTCAGGAGGGCTGCTCCTTATTTTGGAAGGAATAATAGGTTCAGCTCCCAAAACCTCTCTTCCTTCTTCTACCCCTTCAAGTTTTTTGTGGTTTTAGAGTGAACACCTATTTTCTGGTTTTTGGAAAAGGCTTCATCCTGAGCTTTTTGTACCATTAACTCCGGACTACTAACAGAAGCTTTATTAGAAGCTGCCCATGGACAATTCCTATACCCATGACCTGACTCTTCACATAAATCACATTTTATCAGATTACCACACTGAAAATTACCATGTCCAAGTTCCCCACATATCTCACATCTAGTAGTATCACATGAACTAGAAAGATGAGTCCTGTTCCCACATTTATAGCATGCCCGGGGCTGGCCAGCATAAAAACATACCCCCCTATCTCTCCCCAAGGAAAAGGAATTAGGGATGTGTTTGATTTCGTTATTTACCTGCTGTAATTTTACTTTATACCTCCAACTGCCATTCCAAAATAACTTGGAGTCTAGCACAGCCTCCGGACTACTTAACACCTCGCATTTCTGAGATAGCCAAAAGGAAATGTCATCAACGTGAACCCCTTCATTCCTAAACATTATAGTCACATATTTAATTAATGATGGAGTAAGGGGAGTAACAACAAAGGGAGACCATAGTGGGGAAAACTTCAACTGGTTATAGCGTTGCCAAAATAGGTCTAACAGAAAAGCAGATCTAAAACTAACATCATAATTGTCTTCTCCTGAAATATTAATAAAGGCAAACATGTCTTTAGGTGAAAGTTGCAGTGATTCTTTTAGTAATAGTTTCCCCACATAGACACGATCAGGTCGATCCACCAGTCCTGCCTTATACCATATACGGACCGCATTTCTACGGGGGGCTGAATCTTTTCGAGACTGTGTAAAAAAATCTGAAAGAAGAGGTCTAATGGGGGAGGGTTCACTGAGGGATTGTTAGAATTGTCCCCTTCCTCTGTAACATTTGTTCCTTTTTTCTCCAAGCTAGATGACAAAGGAGCAGTCACTTCACCATTTCCAGATTGCATTAACGAAGATTCCAAAGCTTTTAGGAACACAGGAGGCCACTCTGAAGGGAGGGAAGGTAGGGGTGAGACTGACGACCACTCTGGGTCTGGGATCCATGATCCCGAGGGATTTAATTTCCATCCGGAATCCAACAACGCTTTCTCTGGAACCCAATCCTTATCTTCAGTAATTAATTTTTCCCCAGGTATAGAAAAGGCTTGCTGAATTAAAGTAGAAGTAGAAGCCTTCAGAGAACCCTTATCTTTATTACCAGCCTGCTGAATTTGCAAATTCCAATTTGCTGCTGTTAAAGGCAGCTCTTTTACTTTTAATTATGTCAGGGGAAGCTTTGTTTCTAGTCAGAAAAGAAAAGGACGTAGCATGCATTTGACTCGAAGCATCAGTTTGATATATTAATTCAGCAGGTAGCCTACATCCAACTTGCTGTTTAGGTTCCTCCACTAACGAAGGGCCTGAATCAATAGTGAAGAGCTTTGTTTGTCCGTTGCTAGGCAACCTACTGACACACAGACTGTTCAAACAATTCGAAGATTCTGACTGACCTTATAATTTCCCAAAAACAGCAGTATTAACTTCAGGATTCGGCTCTTGGCACTCGCTATGATCAGCGACCACACTGCCAGCCGAAATCCTTTCTGGTAAGTCTAAAAAGGAAAGCGTTAAAACACTTTGTGTCTTGGGAGCGTTCTCCTTTACCTGTGCAGTGTCATCGGCTGAAAGATCCATTTTCTCCACAATAACAGGCTGTAAGTCCATAGAAGCTGCCCGGTTTCCTGGAAGACAACTGTCCTCAGTTATCTCATTAGAAGTTGAAGAAAACGAAAATCCTGATGCTTCAGAAGGTAAAGAAATTACCTTTCCTAGAGGTTTAATAGTTTTTTCCTCCAAAGACTCGTTATCAGTGTTTCCGATTGTCATACAAAGGGATTTCGTTTGTACTACGGAACTGGAACTTTCGATCACTTTAGGTCCCGAGACAGAGGCTCGCTCCCCCGACTCGCATATGTCTTCCTCCTCCAACGCACTTAGCATAGTGGCCATGATGATAGCCAGCAAGTCCCCCTACTGGCTGAACAGTAAGGGCATTTCCCCGGTGTCCTGGCCAAATTTCCCTCATTCACTAAAAATACCACCAACAGCTTAATCTGGTTCAAGGTCAGTTGGCATTCATCGGTATCCCCCTTCCCCAGGTCGTGCCTGAAAATAGGCAGGATTTGTCTAGTGCACTTACCCGGTCAACAAAAATGAAATAAATGAAATAAAAAATAAAATAAAATGGCGCTGGCAGTTCCCAATGCATACCACTGCCCAGCCCCTCACACAGTGTCACGGTCGGCCACTGACTGGCTGTACCCATTGCCTGTGCCTGTTGCAGTCTGTCATATGTATGACCATGCAGCCTGGAACCATCATCTATCCACTTTCTGTCACTTTTAGGACCCTCTCTGGCACCCTCACCCCATCCAGTATGCCACTTGTCTGTTGGCCGTTGCGCCTGCTCTTTCACACTAGTCCACCCTCTGCACAGCCACCTATGGTGCTTTCAGTGGATGTGTGGGCACCATTCTCAGGGAGATAGGTACCCCTCACCCACTAGATGGCCACTGGGTATCTCCTTGGACACAAGCCGGCAGCACAGGGCCAACTTGACACCAGACATAGGCATCGTGTGCATTCCCAGAGAAGTAGGCACAGACACTGGTGATGCACCTTGTGGCATTGCACAGCATCTGGCAGTTCAGGGAGCGGTACCTCTTCCTTTTGATGTATATATCCTTATCACTGCCAGGTGGTGCTATAATTGCCATATGGGTGCAGTCGATGGTCCCTAGAACACCTGGCATTCATGCAACCCTGTAGATGTGCTGCATTGTTTCTGTATGCTCCACTGCTGTGCTAGGGAATCGTATGAACTCCATAGCATGGGGCAGCAGAGTGGTGAGGAACTGAGTGAGGAGACAGGACATGGCAGACTAGGTGATACCAGTGGTGTCTCCCACTGGTATCTGGAAGGTGCCCATGATGAACAGGCACAGTGCTGCAGTCACCTTTGTTTTCACCGTCATGGCATGACTTCTGTGTGTAGCTGCCTGCAGATCCTCATGGAGCAGATCACAGGGCTGTCTCAGAATTGCCATGTTGAGACAGTACAGGCCCACAATGTCTGTGTCACTTAGCTGTTCAAATGTGACATGGTCCCGGTACTGTTTCTGGTGGGCATACCACCTGTGGCCCTTCTGCGGCCATGTTGACGTTGTTCCTGTCTCCTTACATCAGCCATGACAGCTGCCATGTGGAAGGCTGACCCACCCATTGTTACAGTGCTGCAGGCAACCTCTGGGTGGCTTGGCCATTTAGTCCATCTTCTGATATACCTATCTTTGCGCGAAACATATTTGGGATGCGCAGCACATGCGCCACTCATTTTGGCTGAATAGTCGGATGTGCAGCACATTCATGTACCCGCCCCCTTTACCTGCACCACATACATTATTTCTGTGTGATCGCATATTCGGTTTTATGCGGTGCATCTATATCATTCGAATATCGTGATGCGGTGCATTTCCCAGGACGTGCAGCGCATCTCCTTTCAGGGCCGTGCATCTCTTTTGAGTATGTGGGCCCCACTGTGCAGCAACGGATAGGTCTGCAACAGTATGCCCCTGTAATACAGAAAGGGAGAGTGAGAAGGTAGGCTGTGACTATAAGGAGGAGATTCTCTTAAAGATCTGCTGTTTCTGTTAAAGGGGAACAGTCATCACAAAGGGCTCCACACACAAAAGTGAGGCTGGTCCCAATGTGCACTTTGTGTGCAGAAATCTTTGTTTGCTGTAGTATAGTAGATTGTATCAGATTAATTTAGCTTACTGTAGGCTGACATCTTTGGTTACTACAAATCCCAGAATCCCTGCAGCTGACATCAGAGCAATAGACTGCAGTGGGAGATTCAATAGCCTGTAGTATATGTTGGAGCTTTTATAATTTCCGATCAGATGTTTTCCAATTTTGCTTTTCTCCTGGGCCTTAGTACAGTCCTCTGTGACTGTACTTAGTCCAGGGAGGACAGTGGGACCAGCAAACAAAAGACCAGAGGTGATAAAAACTTGAACATGCATTGCATGCTATTGGATCTCCCCCTGGTGCCTACTACTCTGATGTCAGCTGCATGGAATTCTGGCATTTGTAGTAACTGAAAGCGTCAACCTACAAGTAATCAAAATTAGTTAGATGCAATCTATTGTACTACAGTAAACAAAAAGTAAATCAAAATGTTTTTGCACATGAAGTACACATTGGGTCCAGTCCCACACTTGAGTGTGGGGCCCTTTCTGCTGACTGTTCCCCTTTAAGTAATACTACTGTTTTCAAGGACATCTCCTCCATACAGCCACACATTTGGAATGATTTCCAAGCAGTACATTAAGTAAAGTGGGAGGAAAGCCCCACGGTAGGGACCAACAGGACCCCAAAACAGAAGGCCCTGGAAGGTGGCAAGGCCACAGCTCGCCTGTCCATGGGACATCACACCTAGACTATTTAGTGAATAAATGGACAGAACTTTACATGGTAGCAGCACATATATCAGTAGCACAGACTTTACGGAAACAAGTCACAGAGGTGGCCATGCCACAGTTTGGCCATGGATAGAACCAACAAGTTCCCTACTGTGCTTCTGGTAACAAAAGGAAATGCCAGATGACAGCCATTTGGAAAAGCACTGCCTCGAAGTGGGGAGATCCATTATCCAGGGGGAGAACGAGAGAAAAAGTTGTGAGGACATTCTACAGTCCTTTGTACAGTCCAAAAGGAAGTGCAAAGCCTATGTATGTCCAGCGAATGCAGAAGAAAAAATGACTTACCATAGTAATCTTGTTTCTTCTAATGGAGTCTTGTTGTATTCTGACAATATGCAGTTAGCCCATCCAGTTCAACTGCTCCGGAGAGGAAAGAGTTAACTCTATGCAGAAGCATAGAATATTGAGCTCAAGCTTGGTTTTCAAACCTGTCCCTAGTACATTCTCTGTAACCGTCAGATTCTTACGAGCACTAAATGACCCAAGACTAACTATTACTCTTCTAAAACTATAAAGGCAACAGGCCAACATCATGCACTTGGGCCAAAGACTCAAGACAAGAACCCAAGAAAAACACCCTACAATAAAACATATCACATAAAAACATAACTCATCTTCCCCTGAGAGGATGGGGAAGAGGGCAACACCTCTGGGGTGCAGCACTGGCACATGCCATCCTCTGAATCAAAAGCTGTTAGATTCTGTGAGGGGAGGCAGGGAGGGAAGGATGGAGGTCAGAATACAGCAAGATTCCATTATAAGAAACA
Source organism: Neoceratodus forsteri (assembly GCA_016271365.2). Classification (NCBI taxonomy): domain Eukaryota; kingdom Metazoa; phylum Chordata; order Ceratodontiformes; family Ceratodontidae; genus Neoceratodus; species Neoceratodus forsteri. The sequence continues at coordinate 841,890,688 of CM028131.1, forward strand.
AGATTACTATGGTAAGTAAATTTTTCTTCAAACAACATGAAGTCTTGCTGTAGTCTGACAATATGCAGATTACCAAGCAGTACCCCCTGGAGGAGGGTACACAACCTATTTAGGGAACAGGCTCTGCAGTACTGCTGTGCCAAACTTGGCATCACTCCTGACTTGAGTGTCCAGGCAGTAATGTTTGGTGAATGTGTGAACAGTCTTCCAGGTGGCTGCTTTACAGATCTCCAAAAGGGGAATGTCCCTAGCTGCTGCCACAGAAGCAGCTGTACCTCTGGTTGAGCGAGCCCTCAGGCCTGAGGGAGGCTCTCTGACCAGTTTACCATAACAGAACTGAATACAAGAGACAATCCACCTAGCAATGGTCCACTTGGCAGCAGGCATTCCTTTGCCCACCTCCCCATAGGTAAGAAACAGCTGGGAACAGTCATTTCAATGGGCCTTGGTTTGATCTAAATAATAACTAATGGCCCTCTTGACATCCAAACTGTGCAGTCTTCTTTCCCCTGAGGAAGAATGATCAGTGAAGAACACTGGGAGTGTAGTTGTTTGATTGAGATGAAAATCTAATACCACTTTGGGAAGAAATTTCCTATTTGTCCTGAGAACGACCTTATCCCTGTGAAAGGAAATATAGTCAGGTTCAATAGAAAGGGCTTGTAGTTCACTAATCCTCTTGGCGGATGTAATGGCTACAAGAAAAACAGTCTTCCAAATCAGGTACTTAAGCTTGGCTGAAGACATGGGTTCAAAGTGGGGGCAGCATAAGCTGTGCAATGCAGACATTCAGATCCCAAGCAGGAGTAGGCTCTCTATGAGGATGATGCAAATGCAACAACCCTTTGAAGAACTTCTTAAAGACTGACTGAGATGCCAGGGAAGATGCCTTATCTGCAGAGAAAAAAGCAGACACAGCTGCCAAGTGAACCTTTAAAGTAGCAGGCCGGCTCTCACTTACTCTCAGATCTCTTTCCTTAGTCATCTCATCTATCAACTGGTTCTGCTAGTAATGCTTGTATCTGGGGGTTGAACTCCCAAAATGCATCACCTTATGTTTACTGATGTTAAATGCCATACCCCATTTTTGTGCAAAAAATTTCCAGTTGACCTAGAGTGTCTTGCAAGACCCTATAGTTGGCTGCTGTATCTAACTTCCCCCTAATTTTGTATAATCGGCGAAGACACTGTAACACAAGTTCAGATTTTTCCCAATATCATATATATAAAGTTTGAATAATATGGGATCCAATATAGAACTCTGCGGACCCCCACTTGTCACTCTTGTTGATGGTGAAACAATGTCCTTAATTTTTACACACTGCTCTCCATCGGTTAGCCAGTTTTTTTATCCACTTGATCAGGTAATGGTCTATTTCTAGATCCAACAGCTTACTTATTAGTTTAGCATGGGATACTACAGCTACTGCCTTCTTGAAGTCAAGGAATATGACATCCATTGGTAATCCATTATCCAAGCCTTCACTTATATTCTCATAAAAACTAACCAAATTTGTCACACATGAACACCCCTATGTGATTCCATGTTGGTGTTTGTCCTCTATATGTAACTGTTTCATCCGAGTATTCAGCCTATCTTTAATACACCCCTCCATTACTCTACCCAGAATGCTTCTTAAGTTAATTAGCCTATAATTCAAAAGGTCACTTCCTGATTCCTTTTTATAAATTAGTACCACACTTGCACATCTCCAGTCTCTAGGCACATCTCCCATCCTTAGAAATGTATCGAAGATGTACATCAAGGGGGCAAATATCTCTAAAGCAATCTCCCTGAGCAATTTCGGTCCATGTCATCTGGCCCAAATGATTTTGTCATATCAAGCTTGAGAAACTTGAGAAATTTATTCAGTACCTCCTTATTATCTATCTCTCCCTGAAGACATTTTCATTCTCTTGAGTGTCCCAGTTGGTACTGATATGCGATGAGAGGATGCACCACAATAAGTGCAAGTAGTTCAGATGCATGATCAAATCTTATGTCCAGAACTCATTTGTCTGACATGACCTCCTGTCATTTTGGAAGGAATAGGGAGACACTGCCCCCTGCAGAACTGCGGCACCATCCACCAACCGTATTAAACGTAAAAAATATTTTACTTACTTACAAAAATACATGCTCTCATTTCAGTGCCACACAGAGGATTAGAAGCACATCAGGAATGGCCGGCCTAATTCACAAAGTCTCTATAAATAGTGCAAATTTAAAATGAAACAGATTAAAAGTTAAGAACTCCAAAGAAATCATTACCTCGCTTACTGGATGAGTGCATAAATTACATTATAAACATAACATAAATGTTATACATTAAATAATTAATTGCAAAAAACTTTGTTAATGCATCAGTTAGGGCTGAAGTGACAAAAGTATGGAAATGAGACATTAGGGTTGAGCCCCTAAACCCTCCACCCCCCATCCTCCACAGTCCAACAGGCAACAGGGTGTGCCATGGGGTCGTTAAGCCCATCTCTCATCCCATTCCATGTGTAAACAGGCTGACATGATATAGTGCAGGAGAATGGGGTGAGAGTTAGGCCTACATTAACAACCCCATGGTACACCCCAATGCATCTCATTCCCATACTTTTATTGCTTCAACCGTAACTGATGCATTAATGAAGTTTTTTTACAATGAATTTCCTTACTTTTTGAGAAAGTGTAATGTAACTGGTATGTGTTGGTGGGAGCGTAGGCCCTCTGGGCCCTACGTTCCCACTTACACATAATTACAGAGCCATACAGCAGCCCTATAGGGATGAGACAGAACTCCTGTAACACTAATTTGCCAATATCTCAGTTGTCATAGCAGCATTGAAAAAAATTCCACTGCAGTTGTAATCATTACTTCGGCTGCCCTGAGCGAAAAATCCATATGTTGAATCGTTTCCGAGATACGGCCACCGGAAGGCACTGCAGGCACCACAATGTTATCCTATGGGAAATATCTCAACTTCGTAATGGCATAGCTATGGAACCAATGAAGATGCACTTAAACAGCATAATTCACATCTGTGGGAAACCCTCTTTGTATCCTGCAAATTTCAAGCCAAAAGACCAAATCATTTATTAGTAGTACACTGGGAACGTTTTTAAATTTCTTGTTCGTGAGCTGTCAAAAATCCCTGTTCTCAAGCTGTCAAAATCCCCATTCATAAAAACTCCTTTTTTTGTGAGATTTTGGCCATCTGGTCCTGATCTCATGAATAAGGATTTTGATAGCTCATGAAAAGGAATTGGCTCATAAAAGGGGATTCTGACAGCTGGTGAAAGGAGATTTTGACACTTGGCGAAAGAGGATTTAAAAAAAACAATCCCCTTTCATGAGCTGTCAAAAACCTCCTTTAGTGAGTCAATCCCCTTTCATGAGGTGACAAAATCATTGTTCATGAGCCAATCCTTGTTCACAAGATAGAGCCATCTGGTCTGGAAATTACGATCAAGGATTTTGACAGCTCACGAACAAGGATTTGGTCACCTCGCGAACAAGGATTGGAAGCGAGTGAAAAACAAGAATTTTTAAAATTAAAAACAGCCATTTTTTCACAAAACCAAAGTAAACCAAAGCCATGGGTTTGTACAGGACATTGCTCTGATCAAAACCCATACTTCAATTACCGCACAACACATCCGTGGGACATGTTACATTTTGTTTGTGGGAGAAAATGAAAACAAGATGATGGCTTGTGAAAAGGGAATTTTTCCTCATGAATGGGGATTTTACAAATCCCCATTCATGAGGTGACAAAATCCTTGCTCATGGGCCAAATCCTCTTTTGCAAAAAATACATATATTCCAAAGAATGAACTGAGCATGCTCAGAACCCATAAATTCAAAATTAAATAACTTGGGAACTGATTAATATTTTTTCACCAAGCTAATGCTGGATTGTTCTTTGGGGCAACCTCTTTCTACCCTGAAAATTTCACCCTGCAATTCCAAATGATGTGGCCGCAGCGGGATGGGCAAAAAATCAGTAAAATGGGCAAGAAAAAAGCAAAAAAACGTGTTTTTTGGAACTTTGCCGCAAATAAACCGCACATCCGATTGAAAGGTAACCTGGCATATCAAGAGATCTACCCCACGGGACAGCTCATGCCAAATTTCGTGCAAATCTGTTTAATGGTTGCAAATAGCGATGCAGCGAATTTAAATTCCACCGGTGAAGTACCCGCGAAGTGGGTATTTCACGTTGTCACTATGTTATGCAGAGTGGCCAATGCAAAAGGCTTACTTTGCCTAGTAATTATTACTTTGTGTTGTCATTCTGCCTTAACGCGAAGTAAGGGCGAAGTGACAAAAATATTTGACAGCCCATCATACACACAGTCACCAAAAATTAATGTGCATCCCAAAATGCTCATGTCTTGTGTACAGAAAACTCCCCAGTGCTGATGAAGTGTAACGAGAGCACAAGAAAAGCAAAGTCTCCTAAAATTAATAGCGCACTCAGATGTCATGCATGCAGTAGTCATACACAGTCAACAGGATTAATGTGCATCCCCAAAATGCTACTATCTTGTGTACAGAAAATTCCCCAGTGCTGACAAAGTGAAATGAGAGCATAACAAGAAATTCAAAGTCTCCCAGAATTAATGGCGCACTCTGTCATGTGCACAGTGGTCACACACAGTAACCAGAATTAATGTGCATCCCCAAAATGACACTGTCTTGTGTCCGGAAAATTCCCCAGTGCTGACAAAATGAAATGAGAGAGTAACAAGAAATGTGAAGTCTCCCAGATTTAATGGCGCACTCAGTCATATGCATAGTGGTCACACACAGCCACCAGAATTAATGTGCATCCCCAAAATGCTTCTGTCTTGTGTCCAGATAATTCTCCAGTGCTGACGAAGTGAAGTGAGAGCGTAACAAGAAATGCAAAGTCTCCCAGAATTAATGGCGCACTCTGTCATGTGCGCAGTGGTAACACACAGTCACCAGAATTAATTTGCATCCCCAAAATGCTACTGTCTTGTGTCCAGAAAATTACCCAGTGCTGACGAAGTGAAATGAGAGGGTAACAAAAAATGCAAAGTCTCCCAGAATTAATGGTGCACTCTGTAATGTGTGCAGTGGTCACACAAAATCACCAGAATTAATGTGTATACCCAAAAATGATACTGTCTTAAGTCCATAAAATTACACAGTGCTGATGAAGTGAAATGAGAGCATAACAAAAAATGCAAAGTCTCCCAGAATTAATGGTGTACTACAAACACACAGACAAATTAAGATTGCGCTGCGCACTCAGGATATGCAAACACAAAGGCACTACAACACCTAGCCAGTGCTCACAAGTCACAAATCCAAATCTGGAAAAGAATACCCTTTGCCAGTTGGGGGGGTAGTGCACAGCAGTAACAGTCCACTACCAGTAAAGATACCACAAAGCAGCATAAAAAATTCATGCAGGTGCAGTGGATAGCAGGTTCACACTGCTGCAATTACTCTGTGGCACAATAAAAGGTGTCTGATTTAATGGCACGCATCATACACACACTCACACACTATAAATAATGCGTAGCAAATTGAAAACCTTTAGTAATCTAACCAAATGTTTTAAACAAACTGAAATTATACACTGCTGCACCACAACAATCAGCAAAAAATGTCAAGAATTACTGAAAATATTACTGTGCATACATTAACACAGTTATACAAGTAAAATATAACCAAAACAGAAAGACTGCCCTTTTCTCCCAGTTAATCTACCTACACCACAGAAATGCCCCTTCCCCAAAGTACACTTCACAGTACACAGACTGACTGTTCTAAATTAACATTCAAAATCCACACACAAACAATAAACACTCGATGATATGAGCACAGGAGGGTTTTCTATAATCGCTGTACTAAATTGTGAGCAAAAAAAATAGCTCAAAAAGACTTTTTTAACAGCTTTTAGAGGATTTGAATCACAGAGCTCTGAGAGGAAACTGTCTCCATCTTCCACTATGCACACAATACACAGAACTGAGGCTGTGCAGAACAATCTAGAGCCCATGTGACCTGCAATCCCATAAAGCACTGCAAAATTCACCTTTGGAGCTCAAAAAACAAGGCGAAGTGAGGCAAAGTGCATTGATTTCAATGTACTTCGCCTTAAAACTGCTGGGGAAGTAGTTTGGGGAAGGTGGAATAAGACAAAGTCATTGTTTCAAATGGACTTCGCGTTCCTCATTATAACGCGAAGTACTCCGCTTCTCATTGCGGAATACTTCACGGATTCTGCGTTACTCCGCGAATCACTTCGCAGTGCGAATTTTGGCTGCTTTGCCCACCACTAGTTGCAAAGTTATTGACATGCAAAATTAAAAAACTACTCACCACAGTAATCTTGTTTCTTCAAAGGGATCACTCATTATGATTAAACTGATTCAGTCAGCCTCCTGTGTTGGACTGCCTGGAGAGATGAAATTATATGTAAATGATGGAACTCTCAATTGGCTCATGCCAATTTCAAACTGTTGCCCTAGCAACTGCTGCACTCTGAGTGCTTCAGATTCTCATGTATCCTAACTGGGTATAAGACCCATTAGCTAAAAATAATGTTTCTATAAAACAATTGTTGTCCTCTCAGGTCAAAAACATCCCAAGAAGTAACCCTAAAAAAACTTGAGACCACAAGGGAACCAACTGGTTAAAAAAAAAGTGAGTCTCTAACCTGACCTATATGGAAAAAACAACCTAAAACAGGGAAGCAGAACAACTTTCATAGGTTCTAGTAGGGGAGGCAGGGTGGGTGCTTTAATCATAATGAGTGATCCCTTTGAAGAAACAAGATCACTATGGTGGGTATTTTTTTTCTTCTAACCCCAGGAATCACTCATTATGATTAAACTGATGCAGACTACTAAACAGTATCTTTGGAGGCTGGCCAGAAAACCTATTTAGGAAACAGGTTCTGCAGCACTGCTGTACCAAATCTGGCATCACTTCTGAATTGTAGATACAGGCTGTGATGCTTTGTGAAGCTGTGTACTGTTTTCCATGTAGCTGCTTTGCAGATTTCCAGTAGTGGAATTTCTTTTGAAGCTGCCACTGAAGCAGCTGTGCCTCTTGTGGAATGTGCCCTCAGGCCCAGGGGCACCTGTTTACCCACTTTACTACAACAAAACTGTATACATGCCACTATTCAGCGAGCAATTGTACGTGTTGTGGCAGCTCTGCCCTTACCTACTTCTCCATAGGTAAGAAAGAGCTGTGTTTGACCTGGTCTGTAAGACTTGGTTCTGTCAATATAGTGGCTAAGTGCCATTTTGACATCAAGGGAGTGAAGCCTCCTTTCTGGAGAACTGGAGTTCTCTGTAAAAAAAACAGGTAAAGTGATGGACTGATTTAAACGGAAATCAGACATCGCTTTGGGAAGGAATTTTCTATTGGTCCTGAGGACCACACTATCCCTGTGGAATGAGATGTAGTCTACATCTGTGCACAGGGCGTGTAACTCACTGATCCTTCTGTTGAAGTAATAGCAACCAGAAACACAGTTTTCCAAGTGATATACTTCAAATCTGCAGTTGCCATTGGTTCAAATGGAGCATCCATGAGCTTGGCAATGTAGATATTCAGATTCCAGGCTGGAACAGGTTCCCTCAAGGGAGGGTACAAGAGGTTAAGGCCTTTAAAATACTTCCTGAAGACTGGATGAGAGGCCATGGATCTCTCTTTACCAGCTGACAGATAAGCTGGGACTGAAGCCAAATGAACCTTGAGGATCGAAGGCTTCAGGCCTAGAGAATGCAAGTGTGTTATGTAATCCAGGAGAATGTCTAAATCAGCCCTGAATGGGTCAACGCCCTTACCTGTACACCATATGTAAAACCTCTTCGACTTAGCAGAATATGTCTTCTTACTGGAAAGTTTCCTGGAACCCCTAAGTACTGTCGGCACCTGTTCTGACAGTTTAAGATTAGCATAGTTTAAGTCCTGAAGAGCCAGGACTTGAGCCTCAGTGATCTGAGGTTGGGGTACAGTATTCTGCCCTGAGAGGAGGTCAGCAGGCTGTGCCTCCTGGGCAGATGAATTGGAGAAACAACTGATAAAAGTCAACAGAAGTGAATACCAGTGTTGCCTTGCCCAATCTGGTGCCACCAGTATCATTGTCACCGGTTGGCACCTCAATTTCAGTAGGGAATTGAATATCAGTGGAAAAGAAGGGAAGGCATACAGGACTTCCCCATCCAGTCCAGTGCCAATGCATCCAGGGGTAGTGTGCCCTGAGAGGAGGCCTGCAACACTACACTGGTAACTGGTGATTTTCTACAGAGGTGAAGAGATCTATCTCTGGAGTGCCCCATCTCCTGAAAATCAAACTGAGCATTTAGGGATTCAGACACCATGCATGGTGGTCCTGACTTATCCTGTTGAGGGAGTCTGCTGGCACATTGTCCTTTCCTGGAAGATGTACGGCTGATAGGGATACCTTCATGGAGTAAGTCCAGGACCACAGCCTCAGTGCTTCTGCGCTCAGTGCGGCTGACCTGGTTCCTCCCTGTTTGTTAATGTAGTACATAGTATTGGTGTTGTCTGTTCTGACCTGCACCACTTTGTTTTGGAGATGTGGAGCAAATGCCTGCAGGGCTAGGTACACCACCCTGAGCTCCAGTAGATTTATATGCAACAGGGATTCTAGAGGAGACCATGTGCCACTTACTGTGTAACCCAACATCTGTGCTCCCCAACCCAGAAGGGATGCATCTGTTGTAAGAATTAAGGAAGGTTGTTCCTTTACAAAAGGCACACCTAACCAAAGGTTGCGCTCACCTAGCCACCACTGCAGTGCCTGTAGCAGGCTGTGGGTGACTGGAACCAGTTTGGACAGAGGGTCTGTCCTCTGCAACCAATATTGTCTCAGATGAAACTGGATGTCTCTCATTTGAAATCTGGAACCCATTACCACTGTGATGGCAGCTGCCATGTGACCCAGAAGCCTGAGGAATTCTCTGGCTGGTTTGGGTTTTCCTGGCACAAATGAGTTTGCAATCTGTAGAATGCTGTTAACCCTGTCCTGTGGCAGAAAAGCTCTGCCCAGACTGGTGTTTAGCTCTGCACCAATGAATTCTAGTACCTAAACTGGTGTTTGCTGAGACTTCTGCTGGTTTATGAGAAAACCCAGGGACTCCAGAGTAGATTTTGTTAGTGCTAAGGCCTGCTCTGTAAGCTGCAGAGATGAGCCCACTACTAGCCAGTCATTCAGATAGGGAAAGACTGACGCCCCTTCTTTTCTCAGACACTCCACTACCATGGCCAACGACTTTGTGAAAGCCCTTGGGGCAGAAGTTAGGCCAAAAGGAAGTGCAGCCAACTGATAATGGCCTGAGGCCAGTCTGAATCTCAAGTACTTTCTGTGAGAAGGACTGATGGGGATGTGAAAATAAGCATCCCTTAGAGGCCTACTTCTGGTGGCATCACCACCATGTGAAGGAGAACTTCACGGAGCTCTGCGGTCCTTTTAGCCTATATTAATCATTATTAGCATATATAAAGAAGCATTTCAATCACTACTGTCTATCAGAACCTACAGAGTAAGGATGGCTACCAGAAATAACCAAAATAAATCTTTGAAAGGGACCCCGAAACCCGACAAACTGAAACAGCTACAACTCGGAGCCAACAAAGAGGGTTTCATGGCGGCCTCTCAACTGGCCTGCTCCCGATCTCCGTCGTTATCGTATGAGGACTCGTTGGAGGGAGAAGAATGGTCCCACAGAAAAATGAGAAGAACCCTGAATAAAATCTTGACCACAGTCGAACGTATCGACACCAACTTATCAGATCTATGCCAAGAAGAGAGAACCCTAGACAAAAAAGTGGCATCCAATACTACGGCGCTTACCTCTGTAACAGAGGCTCAGGACACATCTGAGAGGATGATCTTGTACTTGCTGCAACAAGAACACAGGATCAATGACTGCATGGAGGATCTGGAAAATAGAAACTAGAGAAATAATTTTAGGGTCCATGGCATTCCAGAAGGAGCGGAGGAGGGGTATCCTAATATGATTGATTTCATGCAGCATCTTCTATGAATGTTTCTGTCCCTTCCTTCTGATATTCATTTAGAAATGGACACAGCACATCGATCTCTAGGCCCTCGCCCTTCAAATCCAACTCAAGACCGAGGTCTGTGATTACATGCATGGTGAACTATCAAGCCAAGGACATGATCCTACAAGAGGCCTGGAGGCAGAAAGAAATAAAATTTCAAACGGTACAAATCTTCTTTGATTAGGATTATTCCCCAGCCTGCAGACAGAGAGACAAAAGCTATGCTCCATAATAAGAGAATTGCGGGGAAAAAAAGAGAATTAAAGCACAGATTAACTATCCAGCCCGCCTCACGGTCTTTACAGAGAACAGGATAAAAATCTTTGCTTCACTGGTTGATGCGGCTCCCTTTTTGAAAAATCAGCAAATTGAAGTGCCTGAGTACGAGCTACAAATCTTGGAGAAGAATCTAAAACAGAACGCGTGGTCCACAGCAGGCAGTAACTCCAGACAGATATCGTATGGTTCAGGCTTGAAAGCTCTTGCTCCGGAAATATCTAAGCTGCTACGAAGAGCCACCTCTAACAAAGCCATAAATCATAAGGAAATGAAAACAGCTAATTCTTCAATCCCAAATGCAGAGAGATATTCCGAAGGGTGATCGGGACATAAATGGGACACTATGATTATTAAAAATTACTACCTGAAGTGGATATAAGAGGGAATTGTGACCACAGCGCTTAACAAGAGAATTGACTCGTTAGACATATCTAAGGTGACTCTCTTTTTTCCTTTTTTTTCATTTCCTGAGGTTCTTGAAGGGTGATGACCTTATAGAGCTCCTGCAAGAGTAAGGGCTGAGCGGGCTGCAGAGAGCAGTTTTTTGGACTTAATCTTTGATATGTATCTTTTTAAGAGCAGGTGGTGACATTTAACCATTGTTAAGTGGGAATCAGTTTTTCTCTTCTATTTTGGAGGTGAATCAAGACCCTTTCCACACTTACAAAAGCAAAGGAAAAATAAAGAATATTTCTGTTTTATTTTTCACTTTACGGCTCAAAGGCACTAAGCTAAGAGTCAACATTTTGGAAGTGTATGAGTTAAGAAATCAGAAGACTAGAAACAGAGCTTCAACTTAGGAACTTGTATTTGCCTAATTTTAACAAGGCATGATCGTTAATGATGTTGCAATTTTTAAAGTTGTTCACTGGATGCTGGTGGCTCAGGGGAAAAGTTGGAATGGGGGGGAGACGGACTCTTACTCGAAACTCAGATGTGAAACAATGGTATACCCTAAAGAACTTAAATGGCAGACCTGAGAATCATATCATATAACATAAAAGGACTCCATTCCCCAATCAAGAGGACCAGAATGCTAACTGAGTTAAATAGAATGGGTGGGGATATTGTATATTTACAAGAAACTCATTTAGATCAAACTGAGCATACCAAACTTCGTAAGCAATTGGTCGCTACTGTGGAAGCATCATCTGCACCTAATTGCAGGAAAGCAGGGGTGGCTATTTTGATACAAAGGAGGGTACCTTTCCAGATGGGCACTGTAGATAAAGGGTTGGAAGGGCGTTATATTGCTCTATCAGGGACATTCCAGGGAGAACCCCTTCATCTTGTGAATATGTATGCACCAAACTAGGGGAGAGACTCTTTCTTAAAAGAAGTAATGGACAGATTAGCACAATTACCTCTGGGACAAATATTGCTAGGCGGAGATTTTAATACAGTATTAGACCCCACCTTAGACCGCTCATCGGGTAATGGTTAAACAAATAAGCCACGACTGTTTTAAATAGCTTAACAGCGAAACAAGGCCTAAAAGACGTATAGCGCCCACAAAAAAAGAAAGAGAAGGACTATACATTTTTCTCTACCTCGCACAAGGCCTATTCTCGAATAGACCTCTTTTTTACTCAAAAACAGTTTCTACACCGAACTATGGAGATCAAAATATATCCCTTCATACTATCAGACCATGCCCCCCTGGTTTGGCACATTCGGGTCACCAACTCAGAAAGACCTCTTCAATGGAGACTTAATGTATCCTTACTGAATAATACATCCTTTATAAAGCAACTAAGGGGAAAAATCCAAGAAGTTTATGATATTAATTTGGACCAGAAATGCTCAGTCATATCTATATGGGAGGCAATTAAAGCAGTAACAGGAGGTGAATTAATTAGTTTTGCAGCAGCCCAGAAAAAGTTGAAATATCTGACCTTAAATAACTTAATAAAAGAAGAAGAGACCCTAGAAAATCAGCATAAAGCAAACCTAAATGCCCAGAAAATCTTCAGAAAACTATGTGCTATTAGGGACCAAATTACCAAAATGCAACAAGAGACAGAGGAGAAAAGAAAAAATTACTCACCATAGTAATCTTGTTTCTTCAAAGGGATCACTCATTATGATTAAACTGATGCAATCAGCCTCCTGTGTTGAACTGCCCAAAGAGATGGAATTATATGCAAATGATGGAACTCTCAATTGCCTCATTCCACTTTCAAACTGCTGCCCTATCAACTGTTGCACTCTGAGTGCTTCAGATTCTTACGGAGCCTAACTGGGTAAAAGACCCACTAGTTAAAACTAATAATGTTAAAAATAATATTTTTGTCCTTTCAGGTCAAAACATCCTTAACCAACAAACCTAAGAAACTCAAGACCACCTGAACACCAACTGGTTAAACAAAGTGAGTCTCTACCTTAACATATATAGGAGAAAACCCTTTAATGCAGGGATGCAGAGCAACTTCTATAGGTTCTAGTAGGGGAGGCAGGGAGGGTCCTTAATCATAATGAGTGATCCATTTGAAGAAACAAGATTACTATGGTGAGTATTTTTTTCTTCTAACACCAGGAATCACTTTTTATGATTAAACTGATGCAGACTACCAAGCAGTACCTTTGGAGGTTGGGCAGAGAACCTATTTTGGAAACAGGCTCTGCAGTACTGCTGTACCAAACCTAGCATCACCTCTGGATTGCAAGTCCAGTCTGTAATGCTTTGTGAAGCTGTGTACTGTTTTCCATGTAGCTGCTTTGCAGATTTCCAGTAGTGAAATTTCTCTTGAAGCTGCCACTGAAGCAGCTGTGCCCCTGTTGGAGTGTGCTGTCAGGCCAAAAGGTACCTGTTTACCCACCTTACTACAACAAAACTGTATATATGCCACTATCCAGCAAGCAATTGTACATTTTGTTGCAGCTCTGCCCTTACCAACTTCACCATAAGTGAGAAAGAGCCGTGATTGACGTGACCTGTAAAACTTACTTCTGTCAATGTAGTGGCTAAGTGCCCTTTTAACATCAAGGGAATTAAGCCTCCTTTCTGGAGAACTGGAGTTCTCTGTAAAAAAGATTGGTAGAGTGATAGACTGATTTAAGTGAAAGTCAGATACCACTTTGGGAAGGAATTTTCTATTGGTCCTGAGGACCACCTTATCCCTGTGGAAGGAGATGTAGTCTACATCTGTACACAGGGCTTGTAATTCACTGATCCTTCTGGCTGAAGTAATAGCAACCAGAAAAAACAGTTTTCCAAGTGATATACTTCAAATCCGCAGTTGCCATAGGTTCGAATGGTGCATCCATGAGCTTAGCAATGCAGATATTTTAAATTCCAGACCGGGACTGGTTCCCTCAGGGGAGGGTGCAGAAGGTTAAGACCTTTAAAATATTTTCTGAATACTGAATGAGAGGCCATGGATCTCTCTTTACCAACTGACAGATAAGCAGAGACTGAAGCCAAGTGGACCTCGAGGGTCGAAGGCTTCAGGCCTAAGGAATGTAAGTGTGTAAGGTAATATTGGAGAATAACCAAATCAGCACTGGAGGGGTTCACACCCTTACCTGTACACCATATGGAAAACCTCTTCAGCTTAGAAGAATACGTTTTCTTAGTAGAAGGCTTCCTGGAACCCCTAAGCACTGTCAGCACCTGCTCTGATAGCTTAAGGTTAGCAAATTCTAAGTCTTCAAGAGCCGCACCTTGAGCCTCAGTGATTTGAGATTGGGGTACAGGATCCTGCCCTGAGAGGAGGTTAGCAGGTTGTGTCTCCTGGGCAGATGGATTGGGGAAACAACCACAGAGTCAGCAGAAGAGAATACCAGTGCTGTCTCGCCCAATCCAGAGTCACCAGTTTCACTGTTGCTGGTTGGGACCTCAATTTCAGCAGGGTCTTGAATATCATAGGAAAGGGAGGGAATGCATACAGAAATTTCCCTGTCCAATCCAGGGCCACTGCATCCAGGGGAATTGTGCCCCTTAGAGGAGGCCTGCAACAGTACATTGGTAACTGGTGGTTTTCTGCAGAGGCAAAGAGATCCACCTATGGAATGCCCCATCTCCTGAAAATTGTACTGAGCACCTGAGTATTCAGGCACCACTTGTGGTGGTCCTGTCTTATCCTGATGAGAGAGTCTGCCAGTACATTGTCCTTCCCTGGAAGGTGTATGGCTGACAAGGATACTCCCATGGAGTATACCAGGGACCACAGTCTCATTGCTTCTGTACACAGTAGGATTGACCTGGTATCCCCTTGCTTGTTGATGTAATACATGGTTGTGGTGTTGTCTGTTCTGACTTGCACCACCTTGTTTTGAAGGTAAGGAGCAAATGTCTTTACAGCCAGGTAAACAGCCCTGAGCTCCAAAATATTTATGTGCAACACAGACTCTTGGGTGGACCATGTGCCACTTGCTGTGTGCTCTAACATGTGTTCCCCCCAACCTAGAAGAGGGGCATCTGTTGTGAGGATTACTGAGGGCTGTTCCCTTATAAAAGGTACACCCACCCTGAGGTTGTGCTCATCCAGCCACCATTGCAATGCCTGGACTAAGCTTTTTGTGACTGGAACCAGTTTGGATATAGGATCCGTCTTTTGAGACCAGTACTGTCTGAGGTGGAACTGAATCTCTCTCATTTGAAACCTGGATCCCATTACCACTGCAGTGGCAGAATGGCAGGATGCCATGTGCCCCAGTAGCCTGAGAAATTCTCTGGCTGTTTTGGGTCTCTCTGACATGAAGGATCTTGCAATCTGCAGAATGCTTGTCAACCTGCCTTGTGGCAGGAGGGCTCTGCCCTGTCTGGTGTTTAGTTCTGCTCCAATAAACTCCAGCACCTGAAGTGGCACCTGCTGAGATTTCTCTTCATTTATAAGAAATCTCAGGGATTCCAGTGTAGATTTTGTTAGTGCCAGTGACTGCACTGCATGCTGCAGAGACTGTCCTACTACTAACCAGTTGTCCAGATAGGGGAAGACTGTTACACCTTGTTTTCTCAAAAACTCTACCACCACTGATAGGCACTTTGTAAAAACCCTTGGTGCCGAAGTTAGTCCAAAAGGGAGCGCTGCAAACTGATAATGGCCTGAAGCCAGCCTGAATCTCAAGAATTTTCTGTGAGGTGGTCTGATGGGAATGTGAAAATAAGCATCCCTTAGATCTAGGGAGGCTAGCCAGTCTCCCTTTTGTAATGAAGGAATGATTATTGCAAGAGTGATCATTTTGAACCTTGGTTTCAAAATGTACTTGTTCAGAAGTCTTAGATCCAAAATAGGTTGCCAATTCCATTTTTTTTCCTTATGAGGAAGTACCTGGAATAAAAACATTTGCCCCTGTTTATTAGAGGCAATGTCTCCACTGCTTTGATTGCCAGCAGATGCTTTACCTCTGCTTCCAACAGAATCCGGTCTGCAAAGGTTCTTGTTCTCAGCTTTGGGAATGATTTGAAGCTGAGTGCCAGGCCCTGGCTCACTACCTCCAACACCCACTTGTCTGTGATGTTGGAATGCCAAGCGTGAAGGTAGTGAGCCAGCCTGCCACCCACTGGTGGTTCTGCAATAGGGGATGCAACCTGCACTAACCCATCAGGGATTCTGTGTGGGCTGTGTCTGAACTTGTGATGCAGGAGCCGCTCTTCTCATGGCTCTCCTGCCCCTTCCTCTGAAGTAACCTCTGGCTTGCTGTTGAGGCTGAGAGGCCTGCGCTTGAAAGAAAGGTTTGGGGTAAAACCCCCTACCCCTGCTTCCCCTACTCTGGGGTCTATAAGAGGTGGAAGGCCTATCTTTGGAATTGCTCCGATAGGTGGATTTAAATTCCTCCACCTTCTTCATGCATGCTTCAGTCTTATCTACAAACAAGGTGTTGTTCTCAAGGGAAAAATCCATTGCTTTGGCCTGGGTGTCTAAAGTCAGGTTAGCGGCTCTAAGCCACGCAAACCTCCTAAGCGAAACAGACAAAGCCATTCACCTGGATGCAGTATCATTGGCATCCACTGCCATATGAAATTGGTACTTGGTAGCATCAAGTACAGCTCTTGCTGCATCCTGCAAATCTACAGCCATTTCACCTGGGACTTTATCAGCCAGAGCTAGAACAGTGTTCCAGAGAGCCTTATGGTACTGCACTGAATATGCCATGTAATTGGCCTGCCTAACTAATAAAGAGGTAGCCATATACCCTTTCTTTCCTATAGCAACCATTTTCCTTGAGTCTTTGTCTGGTGGATGGGTAGCCAAAGGGATCCTGGCCTTGTCACAGGCAGCAGCTTGGACTACTCCTTCAGGATCAGAATAAGTAAACAGAAAGTCAGCTGTAGTTCTATCCAGCTGGTATTTCTTGTCAGCTTTCTTATCCACACCAGGGATAGAGGTTGGAGTTTTAAAAATCTGTAATGCAGCCTTTTTTAAGGACTTATGCATGGGCAGAAGCAGACGTTTCGTGGGGGTTAATCCCATCATCTCCAAAAAGTCTGCCTCCGCCATATCCTCGTCTGTTTTCTGAAGAGGAAGGTTAAGGGTTTCCACCATGCTCTTAACAAAGGCATAGCGGGAAGAATATTCCTCAGGACCCCTAGGAGGAGACCCAAGCTCTTGCTCTGGGGAGACTTCTGGATCTATAGGTTCCCCTTCAAAGTCATCCTCCTCTTCCTCACCATACACTTCCAGCAATTCCTACCTTGCAGGAGCAGGAGGAAGAACCAGGGCAGCCGGTGTAGAAACTGAGATTGCACCCTGTATGGCTTGTAAAACCTGTAATGCTTTAGCAATGTCCTCAGCCAAAGGCATAGTATTCTTGTCTGCTGGGAGCTCTTTAGCCTTCTTGGCCAGAGGCGCAGCGACATGTTTTTCTTTACACTTTTTCTTTAATGGAACAGGTTCAGAGCTTGTTTCCACAGCCCTTTTTGTTTTATCTTGTTCAGATTTTTCTGAACTCCTGTCAGGATCCTTGGCTTTACCTCCATCCTTTTTATGGGAAGAGAAAGAAGCAGAATTATCTACACTAGAAGCAGAAGCCGTCTCTTCTAAAATCTTAGACCTATTCTTTAATGTTTTAGTGCAAAAAGTCTTACAGATATCACAATTGGCAAAGATATGACTTGTACCCAAACAAGAAATATACAGATAGTGTCTATCTGCTTTTGCTATAAGTTTCCCACAAGACTCACAACATTTAAAACCTGTGGGTCCTGTGCGTTTTTTAAGTTTATCCCAATGGACCTCTGACATTGAAGCTAGACAAAAAACTTACTTCACAAAACCGTTATTCAAAATACCTCGAAACTGGAGTTTTCTTTTTAAATAACTACCGCTAATGGTTCCTGGAACTGAGCGCTATTCAGTTCCCGAAATAAAAGGGAACCAAGAAATACACTAAATTTAAACAAAGCTAAAGCATTTCAAGGAACCAACTGCTAAATATATATATAATAAAGAAAACTGAGGTAAACCCCTCCAAATAGACGTGGAACCCTCAGTTCCAAGGAACCATGAGGGAACCGTGAATAGAAATAAAAAACTACTATAACACTAAATAACTATACTAAACAACGTTTCTAAGGCAGCAATTTAAAATTAAACTAAAAATGAGTACTTATCTACAGATAAACTTTAGTCTGAAGACAGTTCAAGGACAGCTCTCCGGGACGTCCTTACTAGGCAAGCACAGTAAAGAATCTGAAGCATTCAAAGAGTGCAACAGTTGCTAGGGCAGCAGTTTGAAAGTTGCACGAGCCAATTGAGAGTTCCATCATTTGCATATAATTCCATCTCTCGGGCAGTTCAACACAGGAGGCTGACTGCATCAGTTTAATCATAATGAGTGATTCCTGGGGTTAGAAACATACGTTTTTCAAACCATAAGTACCAAGATATAGGAGGGAAAGAAGTGAGATTCCTCTCATATCAGCTCTACAAGCAACAGGCATCTCTCTGTGTAGCCCAAATTAAAAACAAGAAATCCCCAGCCAACCCGTGGCGGAACCCTAAGGAAATTGCAGAACAGTTCAAACAATTTTATCAAGAACTATATTCAGATTCTAGCTCCCCAGAACAAGTCATAGTATATACTAAGTGGTTTTTGAATGAGCTTATATTGCCCAAATTGGGGGGGATAGCGCAGCAGGCTCTTAATACCACTATTTCTGAACAAGAGATAATGTCGGTAATAAAAAGCCTCTCAACTGGCAAATCCCCAGGTCCCGATGGATTTAGCTCTGAATTTTATAAGAACGTAACAAAACCCATATAGAGTATACTGGGAAGGGTCTTTAATGCCTACTTGGAGGAGAAGAGGATCCCTCCGTCATCGGACCAAGCCACAATAACAGTCTTACGTAAACCAAATAAGTCATTAGATCAATGTGAGGCTTATCATCCAACTTCACTCTTAAATCAAGACCTTAAAATCTTTACAAAAATTTTAGCTACTACATTACAAAAACATCTAGAAACAATAATACACAAAGACCAAACCGGCTTTATACCAAACAGACTAACGTTAGACAATATTAGAAAATTATTAAATATTATATCCCATAGTAACAGTTTTAAACACCCACTGTTTACAATTTTTTTAGATCCCGAGAAGGCCTTCGACTGCCTTAATTGGCCCTATTTAACAACAGTTATGGAACATTACGGGCTGGGGGGGCAATTTTTACAATGGGTCTTGCTGTGCTATGGCTCGCCTTCAGCTCGAGTGAAGGTCAATGGCATGTTGTCTAACAGTTTCAGAATATATAGGGGAACAAGACAAGGCTGCCCACTGTCCCCACTTCTCTTTGCTATTAGTTTAGAACCTTTAGCAGTAGCTATAAGGGGGCACCAGGAGATAAGGGGAGTGGTTATAGGACCATAACATTATAAAATTTCCCTTTATGCTGATGACACCCTGATCTATATGACTGATCCAGAGGCATCTATGCCTAGGCTATTTGATTTATTGACTCGGTATGAGAAACTGTCAGTCTTTAAAATTAACAAAGAAAAATCCAAAGTCCTATTGTTGGGGGAACGCCACCACCTGGGGAGTGGGCTTCAGATTCCCTTTAAAATTGCAAAACAGGAAGTTAAATATCTGGGTATCTGGATCCCAGAGACTTTGAACAATTTATATACATACAAATTCCTTTACTTACCCAAATTTATACAGACCTCAAAAGGTGGCAGACACTCCCATTCTCCTTGTTTCATAAAATAGATGCAGTTAAACAAAACATTCTACCTAGGCTTGTATTTCTTTTTTTCTAACCTACCAGTCCCAAAACCACTTGGAGACTGGAGGATATTAAAGAAAAGAATATCTGAATTTATTTGGAGTGGGCACTGACCCCGACGCAAGTGAAAGGTACTACTGGCACCGAAGGTAGAGGGTTTTTTTTGTTTACCTCACCTGCCATCATATTATATGGCAGCCCAGTTATTACCCCTACTGCAAATGATCTCATATAGAAGTGGACCAGGATGGTGGACCATTGAAGGACAGAACAGTGGGGAATTGCCTCTGAGTTGCCTACCATGGTTAACGGTACCACAAACAGTTCAGAAAATCTGTAACAAATGGACTAGGCATACCCCCTCTGTCTGGATAAAAGCCAGGCAGAGATGGGAGATTTTAGAACCAGTTTGGCAGTATATCCCTCTCAGATTTTTACTGGGTTTCCCAGCAGGCAAGAGGGATGACTGCTTTGAGAGATGGGAAAGATCTGGAATAAAAACACTGACACAACTGATAGAAGGTCATAATGTAATGGACTTTCAAACAATACAACATCAGTATGGCCTACCACAGCAAGACTTCTACCAATATCTACAGTGCAGACATTATGTTAATACTAGGTTGGGTAACAGGGCCCTGATGGGAGACCCCACTCCGGAAGTATCAATGATGTATAACAAAGCATCTTCTGGTGACACTAAAAAACTGATATCATCCCTTTATCTAATAATTCAGGAACATGCAGGTAAGCTGGAACTGCAGTGAATTCAAGATAAATGGGAAGAGAAGGGCATGACAGAACTTGTTGAGGATAACTGGGAAAGTGTGCAGAATAATATCCATAGGACTATTGCCCTCAGCTCATGGTGAGAATTTCTGTGGAAAATTGTTACTACATTCTTTGCTGTACCTACCATCACTAAACGCTATAAGATCACAAATTCAGATGGATGCTGGAGGGGCTGTGGAGGCAGGGGAACCCATATCCATATATTCTTGAATTGCACCATAATTTCACAATTTTGGGGACAGGTGAACCAAATTACACAAAAAATACTGACAATTCCACTAGAACTTACTACCACGAATTTGGTGTTGGGCTTAATACCTGAAACACTACACAAAACTTCTGAAATGTATTTATATAAGATATTTGTAGTAGCAGCCTTAGAAGTGATTACTCAGAGATGGCTCACCACAGCCCCTCCAGACATAACTCAATGGCTTGGTATTGTCAATAATGTCAAACACTCAGAAACCATTACAGC
The DNA here is from genome assembly GCA_016271365.2 of Neoceratodus forsteri. Taxonomy (NCBI): domain Eukaryota; kingdom Metazoa; phylum Chordata; order Ceratodontiformes; family Ceratodontidae; genus Neoceratodus; species Neoceratodus forsteri. The sequence goes on from CM028131.1 coordinate 841,911,485, forward strand.
CAGACTCAGGCTTCAAAAGGAGCTGTACAATGCCAGATGGCTCCCTTTCTTCCATTATGTGGAAGAGAAAGGTGGGGGTACGGTACTGGACCAGCTCTAGACCTGACAAAAATTATAGATAAAACCATTTATGAGCTAAATGGGGAGGAATCGGAGAAGAAAATGCTGGGGACTGTAATCTTTCTAATTCATCTTGACTCAAATAAAGTTTATGGAATCCTGCATGGAGAAGGATGGACTGGTCCACTGCCACCCCAAAAAACAATTACTTAATTTTATTCAAAGAGCCACACAGCATTCAATTTTAAGTGTGCAAGTTTTCAACTGTTACAATGCTTAAACTTTTTAAAGTTGTTTATTAATTTTTGTAGTTTTTTATTTTTAAAAATACATAAAAAATGAGAGTAGAGATATATGAAGCAGGGACCACACAATGCACTTTACTGAAGGGTTAAGGGAGATATAGAAGGTTATAAAATGGCAAGAAAATATCTAGAAATCTCATTGGCCAAGAGCCATCAGCTGACTGTACATTAAATCTCTATATACACACAGTCATCCTGGTCCTACATCACATTACACAATGAGCAAATCAGTCCTCCTACAACCAGAACTGTCTTCCATCAGTCCCTCTGCAATCAGACTGATCTTCCATCACAAACATGGTTGCTACCTTTACACTATAAAAACATTCAACTGGGCCCTAAAGATAACATTACCTTAAATAAAAAATAAAACAAATTAATTAAATGTTGTTTCCCTGATCATCACACTCTCCTTATACACATAAACAAATTAGAAACATTAAGTATTGGTTATAGTTTTCATTACAACTGTTTCTTTACTAACAGTGAAAAATTCCCCTTCTGTCTTTACCTGCTCATCAGGGAAATCTCTTCTGCTTGCCTTGACAGTGAGATAATTGAGTCACTGGCTCTAAAAAAATGCCTCTGTTGTCTGTGTGTACAGTAAGTTAGGAAAGTAACATTCTACCAGTGGAACTAAGCATAATTTTGAATCCCTGTATTCCATGGTAACCATTCCATGATAAACATTCTATATCTTGAATGAGGGGAAAAACAGAAAAAAAACCAAGATGAAGAAAGTAGGCAATACAGTAATACTTTATAAACAAAGAGAAAATGTGGGAAAACACAGTTACATAGGTAAAGGCAGACCCAAACTGCTCAAATAATACATTGATGTCCCTCCAGCTCACTGGTTTAGCATTTTACAGTGAGTTGCTATTCAATTTTACCACTCCTCTACCCAAGCCTGGGGACTATTTTTCACCATATTTAAATAAAATAACATACTATTATTAAATCTTTAATAATGTGTCCAGAGTTTTGTTTTATAACAGTGATAAAACACTTCAGGGTGTGGGTTGTTGATTGATAAGAGCACTACCCAGCTGCTGTAGTCACTCGGCACAAGTGCCTCATGCCTAACAACGCACCTGGGGGCGTGCTCTTATCAGTCAACAATCCACACCCTGTTGTGTCTTATTGCTTTCTTAACAGGACAGAGGCAACATGAAACAACTGGACTCCAAGATGTTGATTTGCTTTTATAGCCAATATTAAGACAAAAGCCTACTGTGGATCTCCTGCAAAGTAAAAAGAAAAGACATTAATTTGCAGAGCCAATTTTTACTGGCTCAATGTATGAGAATTAATTTATGTTTCTTATGTGTACGAAACAAATGGCAATAAGTTATACAATGATTATTAATATGTACATCATTGAAACTCTCAATAAAAATGTAAAGACAACAAAAAAAAGATCTAGGGAGGCTAGCCAGTCTTCCTTTTGTAAAGTGGGAATGATTATTGCAAGAGTGACCATTTTGAATTTTGGCTTCAGAATGTGTCTGTTCAGAAGTCTTAGATCCAGAATAGATCGCCAATCCTCATTTTTCTTTCTTGTGAGGAAGTATCTGGAGTAGAAGCATTTGCCCCTCTCGTTTAGGGGCACTGGCTCCACTGCCTTGATTGCCAGCAGATGTTTTACCTCCACTTCCAGTAAAATCCTGTCTGTTGATGTAACTGGTGCAAATGTTCTTGCTCTCAGCTTGTGAAGAGATTTGAAGCTGAGTGCCAGACCCTGGCTCACTACTTCCAGGACCCACTTGTCTGTGGTGATGATACGCCAATCTGGAGGTAGTGAGCCAGCCTGCCACCCACTGGTGGATCTACAACAGGGGATGCGACCCTGCCAGCCTGTCAGGGGTTCTGAGTGGGTTGTTCCTGAATCAGAGGTGAGGGAGAAGCTCTTCTTATGGCTCTCCTGCCCCTTCCTCAAAAATATCCTCTAGGCTGCTGAGAGGCCTGAGCCTGGAAAAATGGTCTGCGATAGAATCCCCTACTCCTGCCTCCCCTAGTTTGGGTCCTATAGGATGTGGAAGGCCTATCCTTAGAATTACTTCTATAGGTAGCCTTGCATTATTCTACCTTTTTCATATAGGCCCCTGTTTTGTCACCAAATAACGAGTTTTTCTCGAAAGGAAATCCATCTCTTTGGCCTGGGTGTCCAAGGTCAGGCTTGTGGCCCTGAGCCATGAAAATCTCATAAGGGAGACAAATAGTGCCATTAATCTGGCTGCTGAATTATTAGTGTCCACAGCCATGTGGAACTGGTATTTTGTGGCATCTAGTGCTGCTTTTGCTGTATCTTGTAGGTCAACTGCCACCTCACCTGGCACCCTGTCAGCCAGGGCTAAAACTGTATTCCAGAGTGCCTTCTGGTATTGCACTGCATAAGCCATGTAGTTGGCCTGTCTAACTATCAGAGAGGCAGCCATGTATCCTTTTTAATCCATTGCATCCATCTTCCGAGAATCCTTGTCAGGAGGATAGGTAGCCAGATGAATCCTGGCTTTGCCACAGTCAGCAGTCTGCACCACCCCCTCAGGATCAGGGTGGCTGAAAAGAAAATCAGCTGTGGTCCTATCAAACTCCTGGCATGGAAGTGGGAGTTTGAAATATCTATAATGCTGCCCTTTTTCAAGGACTTATGCATAGGCAGTTATAAATATTTTGTGGGGGCTAGCCCCATCATGTCTAAAAATTCTGCCTCCTCCACATCCTCCTCTGTCTTCTGCAGAGGGAGGTTGAGTGTCTCCACCATGCTTTTCACAAAAGCATAATGTGAGGCATAATCCTCGGGACCCCGGGGAGAACCAAACTCTTGTTCTGGAGAAATCTCTGAATCTACTGGTTCCTCTTAAAAATCATCATCATCCTCACCAAAGGTGGCTTGCAGTTCCTGAGGAGCTGGAACAGGCACAGGAACTGGAGCAGTCAGTGTAGGAACTGGGACTGCAGCCTACAGTGCTTGCAAGACCTCTAAGGCCTTGGCAATGTCCTCAGCTGAGGGCATACCAGGTTTGTCTACTGGGAGCTCCTTAGCCTTCTCGGCAGGAGGCACAGCAACATGCTTTTCCTTGCATTTTTTCTTAAGTGGAACAGGTTCAGTCCCTGACTCCACTGACTTTTTTGACTTACCCTGCTCAACGTTATCTGATCCTTTCTCAGGATCCTTAGCTTTACCTCCATCCTTTTTTGTGCCAGAGGTGGATTAACCACTTTCCCCAGTAGTAGCAGAAGCAGAGGCCATCTCTTCCAATATTTTGGACCTTTTTCTAAGAGTTTGGGGGCAAAATGTTTTACAAATATCACAATTTGCAAAAATATGGCTAGTGCCCAGACAAAAAACATAAAGGGAATGTCTGTCTGCTTTTGCTATAATCTGACCACAAGACTCACAATATTTAATCAATCAATCAAAGTCTTTATTTATCCAGGCGATCACCATTGAGCATGCTCATTTACAAGATGGACCTGATACACAAAGTAAACAAAGTATAACAAACACAATCCAAACAATGTGCAATATATACAGTTACAAACATTGCAAAAACAGTGATACATTGCAAAATTAGTGAACATTAGTAATCATATACAGGAATGAAGGATAGCTTGGGCTAAAGGTCCAGTTTGGTGAAAGGATAATTATGGCCTTTCCATAAGCTGAGGGGTGACATACAATGGTTTAGGTGTTTTTGAGTAACATGCCTATCCTCTGGGAGCCAGGCGGGCAGTAGATTGAGGGGAGGGATAAGGATGGAAAAAGGGCAACAAGGGAGGGGATAGGAGTTGGGGCAGGAAAGGTACAGGCAAAGTGGTGGGGGATAACTCAGGACAGAAGGCCACAGGAGGGGCACATAGCGGGTGGGCATATAACACCATCGATAATTGGAGAAGGAGCAGGGGCAGGCAATCTAGGATAAAGCACGGGTCCCATACTGACATAGTCGGCCAAAATGCAGGTTTTAGAGAAGGGGAAAGCAGCTGCAGATTTCTTTAACTGAATGGTCATATAAGGTCTTAAAGGGGGATATGCTAGACGGAGAGCTAAGCTTCACTGTTTTTTGCAATGTATTCCACAAAGAAGGCAGCGCAAAACTTACAGCCATTCTCCCAAGGTGTGTTTTTAGCTTAAGTACCTTCAGATAAATGAGGGAGTAGCTTCTCAAAGCATAGGTTCCAGGTTCACATAGCAGGAGACAATCGGAGATATACGGGGGAAGTTTCTTGATGATGGCTCTGAAAGTCCAGAGTACAGCATTTCTACTTCTCCTGAAGTGGAGGGAGGGCCACCCCATGGCTATGTAAAGGGCACAGTTATGAGTGGCATGAGGTAGTCCAGTAATGAATCTCAGGGCCCTGTGATACAATGTATCCAGTTTAGCAAGATGCAAGGCAGGGCAGTGACTATAAAGAAAGTCGGCATAGTCAGCTAAAGAGAGAAATGTGGTTTGCACCAGCCGCCATTTGGCATTGCTGGTGAGGTAATTATTAATCCTGAGGAAGAGGCCAAGCCTTGGTCTTAATTTCTTTAGGAGGTCTTCGATGAGATCCGTAAAAGAAAGTTTATAATCAAGCCACACCCCCAGATACTTGAATTTACTAACAAATTCTAAATTATCACCCAGGATTGTGGTAATCTGCAGGATAGAGCCAGCAATGGCTGGGTTTGCATCCAGGAAAAAAGGAGAAAATAGCATAGCCTTGTTTTTTTTTGCATTTAATAACAGTGTTTTGCTTAGAAGTTGGCTCTGAAGAAGGTTGTATTCCGACTGTAGGTCTTTGCAGGCTGTTTCAGGCAAGGAACAACTTAGACAGAGGACCGTATCATCTGCAAATAGATGAATATTAGCCTTAGTTATGATATTGTCAATGTTGTTCACATAGATTACAAACAGTAGTGGGCCCAGAATCGATCCCTGAGGGACCTCTCTTTGCAGGGGTTTAAGGGGAGAAAGTTCACCATCTGACTTTACTTGCTGCCACTGGTCAGAAAGGCAATCAGCAAACCAATGTAGGGACTGTGAATCCAGTCCTATTGCCTTAAGGGAGGAGAGGAGCAGGCCATGGTCGACAGCGTCGAAAGCCTTGCTCAAGTCTAAGAACACAGCACAGACAAATTTCTTATTTTCCAGGTCTTGCTGCCAGTCATTGGTCACTTTAGCTAGGGCCATGATAGTGCTATGATGTGCTCTGAAGCCGGATTGCATAGGATTTAGAAGATTCATAGTTTCTACATATGTTTTCAGTTGCTTGCTTACAATTTTTTCCAGTAATTTAGACAGTATAGGTAGTAATGAAATCGGTCTGTAATTATTTAAATCACAAGGGTCCCCAGATTTGAACAAAGGGATAACATGAGCTGTTTTCCATAGGGGTGGGAGAATTCCATGGGGCAGAGAAAGATTGAATAGGTGGGTAATTGGTGCAGACAGGACATGGAAGGCAACCTTTAGAATTAAGGATCCAGCCCATGCTTTTCTTATCATACAACTTTAATAGGAGTTCTTTGACCTCCTTCAAAGAAGTATGCTGAAGGGAAAATACAGAATTGGTTAGAAGAGGTTCCAAATTTTGTACATCCAATTGAGAGCATAGGGAACATGTGGGTGAGTTGTCAAAAGCAAGACCTGCAGTAGCGAAGGGGTTGTTAAAAGCATTCAGAATTTCCATTTTGTCACAGATGGTGACATTGCCAGAGATGATCTTTGCAGCAAAGAATTACCTGAGGTATGTCCAGACATATCTTTAATGGATTTCCAAAATTTGAAGGAGATCCTAGAGGCAGAATCCGGTTCCATACGGTAGAAGGATGACTAAGCATCTCTTATCATCTTGGTGCAGGCCTTCCTAGCTTTCCTAAAATTACACCAATCCAACAGAGCCTTAGTAGTCCGTGCTTTTTCCCAAAGCTTATCCCTGTTCAGTAATACTGATTTGAGTTCAGATGTGAACCAGTGACAGGTTCTTCCTCTTACCCTAGCTTTTACGAAAGGGGCATACTTGTTTAAAGCCTTAGTCATAATTTCAGAAAAAATCTCATAAGCCAGCTGGACTGAGTTAGCTAGGTAAAAATCCTGCCAACGCATTAAGAATTTAACTCATCAAGGTAGGCAGACAGATCAAAGTTGCGTCTGGACCTCTTGGTGGAGAACCTTGACATGGATGGTGGGTTCTGAACCGACCTTATGCTAGCAATAATACTATGATCACTAATGTCAGAGAAGAATACTCCTGCATGGGAGAAAAGGTGCAATTTATCTACTAGAAAGACATCCAGCAACGTACTATTAGCAGGGAACTTTTTGTTAGGGCATGTGGGTTCACCAATAAGTTGCGTTAAACCAAGGGTGTCACAAAACTCCTTAAGAGGTGCAGCGGCTTGGACAACCAGTTGAAGTTTAGGTCCCCAATTTAAAACCAGTGGCTCCTGTGCATTTTTTAGGTTTGAAAACAGGGACCTCTGACATTGAGCAGGAATCGCTAAAGTAAACTACAACAAAATTATCGGTTCCTTGGAACCGAATATTTTAAATATAAACAACCACTAACAATTCCGGGAACCGAACGCTACTCGGTTCCTGACAGGAAAAAGGAACCGAGAAATTTATAATTTTACATAAAAATAAAACAGGTACAAATGGTCAAGGAACTGACCGCAAAACATGACAAATATCACTAAATTGAGGTAAAACCGCACTAGAAATAGCAGAACCCTCAGTTCCAAGGAGCCGTGAAGGAACCGCTAATTACCCAATATATTCACACAATTTATAAAATAAACTAAAACTAAGGCAGCAATTTGAAATATAAACTAAAAACACTACTTATCGACCAGATAAACGGATTTTGAAGAGGCTGAAGGAGAGCTCTCCGGGATGTCTTCACTAGGCAGGCGAAGTAAAGAATCTGAAGCACTCAGAGTGCAGCAGTTTGAAATTGGCATGAGTCAATTAAGAGTTCCATCATTTGCATATAATTCCATCTCTCCGAGCAGTCCAACACAGGAGGCTGACTGCATCAGTTTAATCATAATGAGTGATTCCTGGGGTTAGAATTGGGATTTAACATTAAACTGCCTAATCAATCCTAACTATAGGGGTATGACCATGCCCCTATAATAATGTAAACAATCCTATTTAATTGCAGAACTTGACCATGGTGGTTGAGTATCCCTCCCCAGCCCTGATCCCTGTTCACATATAAAAATACAATGACCCTGGTGGTCCAGTCTCCCTCTCCAGCCCTGATCCTCCGGTAGTAAACAAATACATGAACACCTGGTGGTCTAGTGGTCCCTCCCTCATCCCCTGGTCTCTGATCACTGTCCCAACTAGAAATAAATATCCCTGGTAGTCTAGTGGCCTCCCCAACAACACCTTGCTCCCCCCCTCCAGTGGGGAGGGACACTGAACCACCAGAGTCATTGTACTGCAGTGCTAATCAGTGTGCACCATGCTTTACCCGTATGGGCGGTCTTCAGCCTAGTGCTCTGGTAGCACTGCGCCAAGCATAGCGGCTCCTTGATGTGCACCATACTACTATGGTCTGATATACAAACTGATAGTGTGGTCAGTTCAGATCACGCTGTTTGAATATGGCGCCAGAGACGGCCGGACCTATTTATTCATGCCGCACACCTGTTTGGCTCTGAAAATGGGGCCCTATATCTCTTTTCTGCTTTTCCATGCAAATTCCTTTGCAAACTTCTTTAAGCACTCGATCTGAAAAATGGAGAGAACACAATTTTAAGCATTTTGACTGGAAACAAGACAGTTCCAAAACTGAAAGGAGCACAGTGTCGGGAAGACATAAATAGGAAACAAGGGAAGAAAGAAAGAGAAACATAAAACGGGGGTGGGAGAGAGAAAAATGGAAAGAGAAGATGTGGAGAGGAAAAGGGGTTTAATGAAGGGAGAGTGGTGATAGGGGAACTGGAAGGAGGAAGGGAAAGTGAAAAAATTGGGTACAGGGGTCTGTTAGGGATGTATGATGAAACCAAAGTAATGCAAAAATGACAATGTTAGAATTATTGTTAAGCCCCGGTGTTCTCAATGCCCCTAACTGATAGCTCCAGAATGCCAATCTACACCGAATTTTGGTAACCAAATCACTCGACCTGGACCTAATGTAACATTTTCTATACCACAGAACTGGAAGTCATGGTGTGTCCTGTCATCACTTTCCATAAGATGTCTTGCCAACACATTTTCAGCATTACCTCACCTCGTGTCACTCAGATGTTCCCCTACTCTTAACTTAACCATGCTTCTGGTCTTATCTGGTTAAACAATTCCCCCTTTCCCCTTACCTATGTAAGCCACCCTTCCCTCATCTAGCGGTATTCCAGGTGGTACACAACAGGGAGGGGGCACTCTATAATAAAGCAACACAGTCAAAAGAATGAAAGTTCATACCTGGATACAGATGATGCCACCGATCAGGCGACTTTAGGGGTGCACCATGCAGGCTGAAATTGTCACACTGGGGAGTGGGGTGCAGCAGGTCCTGTTGAGAGAGCTAGAAGTGAAGGTGGTTAGCCACTAAATAAATCCACTGTTCAGGTGCAGACAAAGAATAAAACAAATGATTTAACAAATAAAAGGCAATCACAGTTCCATGGAGCAGGTGGAAACATCTGTGCAGACTAAATGAACTTCATGGCACAATTTCTTGAACAGATTTCCTGGGAGCCAGGACTCCCTAACCAGACGGCAGCTGCAGTGCAAGTCCCTGACACACTGCATGGCCTCCACTATGGCGCCAATCATTGTAGTCCCAATGGCTCCATGAATGTGAGAGGTGCTCTTATTCTCTCTCTCTACACCAGTCTGGCCATCCCAGTCCAACTTAATTTCCAGAGACCGGTGACCCCAAGGCAAATGGTGCCCCACACAGTAGGCCCCAATTACAGGCCCAGAGGCCTGAAGAGGACACGTAACGCCGCTTCCTCCACTCAGACTGCCACCCGCGCCACTGGATGTGAACTGAAACAGGGTTACCAGGGAGGCTGCCACCACTGCCCCCCATGATGCAGTCTCTCACCTTACACCGCATCCGATCTATAGCAGTCAGAGGCCAAAACTAAGGTCTCCACCCTGAGGCCTATCCCAGTGCCGGGGATAATGAGGTAGGCTGACTCTGATACACCAGGCCCCAGCTCCCATCTCCTCCTCCTGGAGGGTCCTCTCACTGCAGCCCAAAATGGCACCACATCTGACTGCGATATATACACACACACACACACACACACACACACACACACACACACACAACTAGGCCACAAACTGAACAGGGGGTGGAAAGGGATGGCAAATGCCCCATCCCGGCCCCGCACCTGAGCTTGTCCTGCCTCCAGCCCAGGAGCCCCACCTCCTACTCCTGGGCACTTGCCTCCCCTGAAGTGTACCAAACTATCCCTTATAAGGGGAACTTTCAGCCCAGCTCCACCCACCGGCAGGCATACCCGAACACTGGCCAGAGCTTATTTAAAGGGCCATTAGATAGTAAGCTCCCAGAGGAGGTTAGACTCCCCCCCCCCCCAAGCTGTTCACATCCTGTTGAATAACTAAGCAGCTGCCCAGCAGGCCTGACTCTGGGGAGGATATGCACACTCTCCAACCTCAGGGCAGGCTCCAACCAATACTGCTAGCACCACTGTGATGGTGGATACTCGGATAAACCTAAAGGTCCAAACCCAATTAATTAATCCCCAAAACACAATCACTCCATAAAGGCCTGGCGACCCACCCACCATGCCCAGTACACCAGTTTGGGTACAGGGGCAGCATCCCGAGCCAACTGCCCAAACCCAATCACAACAAAAGGTGCTGCTGCCACCATCAGGCTAAACTAAGCCTAGTAAAAGTAAACCATACAGATACTATATCTTTATTTTTTTCCATTTCCAAACAGCACCAAAACAGAAGTCCAACAACACTTTAAAACAGGCAAAGGCACAACTGTTTATGTAACCCCTGGGCAGCACTATACCAAGGGCTACTACCCTTGCCTTGGTGGCCACTAACAAAGCTGAGGGTCCAGAGTTCCTATTTCTAATATTAAACAGATTCTTTCCCAAGATAACATTTTGCACAGTGCCTCCACCCAGAGTTTACCTTTAAATAAAACCCACATTTCAACACTTATACTAATAATATGCTCATGAGACAGGATTATGCAAAACCAACAAGTTTATTTACACGGGGAGGGTTCGGAAGGGTAAAGCTGGAATGGAAGTTATGCTATTTGTAAGATTGGCATGGGTTTGATTGGTTTGGTTTGAAATAACACTTGGCATTTTAAATCAGTTGCGGTCACAATGGCCACTCGCCAGCCTCTGGAGTAGTCAGCTCCTTGACTAACTTGCTAGCTGCATTAAGGTGAAACATTTATCATTAATGCCCACACTGGTACCAGTTTCTCATCTAGTGCAAGACCCCGCAATCCCATACAACCTGGATACCCAGTAATTACAGTTCTTAAAAACGGTGCAGGCCTGATGGACTGTGCAGCTGTACGTTGCCCAGCTAGTTGGGACCCTTAGGAGAATTAAGGAGATTTACCTTTGGGTTGCAACCTTATATTTAACTGCAAATTGCAGGAGTTACTAACTTTAACTATTTACAAGTCCCTCTTCATGGTGGTGCATATGCAAGAAACATAGTGCCATCAACCGAGTTTTCCAGAGGTGTGTCAGCCTCTTCCAATTCAGTCAGTGTGTTTGCAGGCACGGTCGCAGTGCGCCAATCACTGCTCCAGCTGTCTATAACAGCTGAAAATACAGTGGCATACAACTGAAAGGGAGAGCTCCGCTTCAGTGAGCAGAGCTCCCCCCCTCACGCACATGCAGTATAGCTGACGGGGTGCCCAATGCCACCGTCAGCTCCACCTCCAAAAGGCTTTCCTGGTGCCATGCTGGGGCCCACCCCAGCGTGGCACACTTCCGCTATGGCCGACGAGGGTGACCAATCCCCGTCGAAACCAGCCCCAAACAGCCTGGCTGCCCGCTGAGCCCACCCCAGTGGCACTAGCCTCAGATGCCTGACGGGGTGCCCAACCCCCATCAGCTCCAGCACCCCCCAAATATCCTTTCATCTGCCACGCTGGGAGCCCACCCAGCGTAGCAAATGTCACGTCGCCTTAATAATTAAAACAAAAAACTGTAAATTAAAAACGGTCCTCGCGGTCTCCTGTTCCCATCTGCCCCACCCACTGTGCACTCTGCCTCCCCACCCCCTCACCCCATACTTACCTCTGGAGTCCGGCGTGATGATCTTCGGTGGACCGGGAACACATCTGCACTCTTCAAAGCCGACCGCGAACTGAGGAAATGCCGCTAAGCTGTATTGTGTAATAGATAGGGTTTTTTCAACTTTGCTGCATATCTCGGGCATTTTTTGGAATTTTTGCACCAAATTTTCAACATGGGGTTTTTGGGACCCCTTCTCATGAATGCTTTCACTGTCATGGCGTTTTTCAGGCCCAAAGGGTGATTTTCCAGTCACTGCGCGAAATCACCTTTCAGGACCAATTAATGAAACAACACTGCCAGTGTTCATAAGGTGGGCTCTCAAGAAGCCTATTTTGAAAATTTGGTGGAAAAATTCCAAAAAATGACTGTTTTACGAGTGTGCATTGCGCAGTTCCTACGCATGCTCGTAAGTTTGCGAATTTGTAATATTTGCATACCAGATTTTCAACAGTGCCATTTTACCGCACTTCCTTATGAGCAGTACAGCTACCATTTTTCACATCTCACTAAAATTTGTTTCCAATATTACGTGAAGTATAATGGTACAGTCGGTGAGCGAAAACAATGTTTGGGACAGATTAAGAAAATCACAGTGACACTGGTCATGAGTAGAGGTCTTAAAATGGCTATGTTGAAAATTTGGTGACAAAACTCCATAAAATGACTGTGTTACGAGTGAGCATTACGCAGTTTCCAAGCACCCTCATAAGTTCGTGAATTTGTAATATTTTCAGTCCAGATTTTCACCAGTGGCATTTTTCCATACCTCGTTATGAACAGTACGGCTGTCATTTTCCACAACATGACCAAAATGTGTTTTCACACTTTCAGCGCAGAAATACATGGTCACTGTGGGAAATCATTGTTCGGGACAGATAAAGAAAATCACACTGACACTGTTCATGATCAGAGGTCCCAAAATGCCTATGTTAACAATCTGCTGTAAAAAATTCCCCAAACTAGTTACATTACGGGTGTGCGTTGCACAGTTTCTATGCACGCTCATGACTTCATCAATTTTTTTTAAGATTTTCACACCAGATTTTCAACATTGCCATTTTTTTTACACCTCCCCATGAACAGTACCGCTGTCATTTTTTACATCCTGTTCGGAATGTGTCTTTGCACCTGTGGTGCCAAATGCCGTAGTCACTGTGCAAAAGCAGTTTCCAGCTAACAAACTGATATTGCCACTGTTCATAAGGTGGGGGTCACAAAAAAACCATGTTGAAAATTTGGAGTGAAAATACCAACGAATGCCTGAGGCGTTAGGGTTTCCGACCATAACGCCCCACCCTGTAGAGAATGACAGGCATCAGGGGTGTGACTTGGGATTCTTGCCTGTAATGCTCATACCATTCCACCCCCACCCACACCATGCAGCCAGTGAGAGGCATCAAGGTGTGTCTTGGACTCTTCGGGCCCAAACGTTACCCCATTCTCCTATACAGCACCCATCTCACTGTATTTCCTGATGGAATGGGGTGCGCCTAAGGGCCAAAGACCCCAAGGCACACCGTGACTCTTGTCAGTGTCTGCAGGGTAGGGTGTGATGAAATGGCGTGGTCGTTATGCCTGACGACCTAAAGGCACACCCCAATGCCTGTCACTCTCTGCAGGGTGGTGGTGGGGTTGACTTCAGTTCAATACTTCGCTGCCATTCCTATTATGCAGCTCTGTAACTTCTACACTACCCAATGCCAATGCCAGCAAGCAAACATTCGGCATTGACAAATGCTTGTTAGTTTAGTCGCAGTTTCTTTTCCAGGTGTCCCAGTTGGTCATGGCAGACACAGACCCTTTTTCTGGTCAGCCAGATGAAAAAATTACTCACCTTAGTAATTGCTTTTCTTCTCATGGAGTCTTGCTATATTAGGACTTATTGCAGTTAGCCACTGCACTTGAACTGCCCCGGAGAGGAAAGAGTTAACTCCAGAGAATCTGGAGTTCTAAAGCGCGAGAGCGCTATACCAAAGCTCTATCTGGGCAGTTTCAAATGAAACTGTCAGATCTTTACGAAGCTAACACTAAGCAACAAGTCTGTGTGGAAAGCTCTACACTAGGCAAATGGCTACCTACTAGTAGTAATAACAACAATAGAAACAACAATAACAATAATAAGAATGAATAATGGTATTATTAGTTTTCCCCCCTGACAAGCACTATTAGGAACCCCCCCTTCCCCCAAAGACTCAAGTCCAGGAAGGGGGCCAACAAATCACTCAACCAGAAAACCCTAGTTCCCTAACCCTAAATAAAAGAGGGTGAAGGGAAGAACTACAATGGCATGACACAGTGCTTGCACTAATTTGCCACCCCCACCCCAGTAGAAGTTCTGAGAGGGGCAGGTTGGGGGGGTGGTCCTAATATAGCAAGACTCCATGAGAAGAAAAGCAATTACTAAGGTGAGTAATTTTTTCTTCAAACACCATGAAGTCTTGCTATATTAGGACTTATTGCAGATTACACAGCAGTACCTCCATGGAGGAGGGTCAGAACCTACTTAGGAAATAGGCTCTGAAGCACAGCTGTGCCAAAAACGAGCATCTCTCCTGGACTGAAATCCAGGGAATAATGCTTAGTAAAAGTGTGAACTGTCTTCAAGTAACAGCCTCGACAGATTTCCAGAATGGGAATATCTCCGAGCCGCTAGAGATGCAGCTGTACACCTGGTGGAGTGAGCCCTCAGTCCTGAGGGGCTCTCCCTAGTCTTTGATAACAAAATGGATACAAGAGACAATCCACCTTGCAATTGTCCTCTTAGTGGCAGGTTCCCTTGCCAACCTCGCCTCTAGGTAAGGAAGAGTTGGAGGGATTCAAACCTGTGACCCTTGGTGCTTACAAATAGTAGCATAAGGCTCTTTGACGTCAAGCTGTGCAGTCTCCTCTCACCTGAGGAAGAATGCTCAGTGAAAAATCCTGGGAGAGAGATGGATTGGTTCAGGTGGAAACCTGAAACCACTTAGGACAAACCCTGTGTTAGTCCTAGGGACTGTCTTATCCTGTGGGAGAGAAAAATCTTCTTCCACTGCCAGGGCCTGTAGTTCACTTATCGCCTGGCAGAAGTGAAACCACCAGAAAAAACATTTTCCAAGTGAGAAGCTTGAGCTCTGCTGGGGACAGAGGTCCAAAGGGTTTGCATTAACTGAGCAATGCAAACATTCGGCTCCATGCAGGAGCTGGTTCCCGAAAAGGAGGGTTGGTGTGAAGCAACCCCTTAAAACTTGGAAAACACAGGTTGAGAAGAAAAGGAAGCAGGCTTCCTGCTTGCAGAAAAAAACAGAGACAGCTGCCAAAGGAACCCTTAAGGTAGCTGGCCTAAGACCTAAAGAATTTAAAATGGACCAAAAAGTCCAGAAAATGGGCAGATAAGCAGACTGTGGTATAATCTGCTTCTCAGCGCACCAGACTGAAAACCTGTTCCACTTAGAATTGTAAGTGGCGCCAGTGAAAAAGCTTCCTTGAAGCCTTAAAATATCCGCGACACCTTGAAAAAGGTGTAAATCAGCAAATTCTAACTCCTCAAGAGCTGCCTTGAGAAGGAGGAATTTGAGGTTCGGATACCACACTCTCCCTTGTGCAAAGGCCAGTAAGTCGTGGACTCTGGGCAAGCTCAGGGGTAGGTGGACTGTCAAGGACAGAGACAATGGGTACCAGGGCTGTCTGGCCCAGCTTGGAACAATCAGAATCGCTTGCAGGGCTGAGATCTGATTTTACTAGTACCCTGAAAGAAAGGGAAAAGGAGGAAAGGTGAACAGAAACTTCCCTTTCCAATCCAAGTGAAAAGCGTCCAGGTGGGCTGATCCCAGCACTGGAGGCCTCAACAAAACAGAGAAAGTTAGTGGTTATCTGGGGCTGCGAAAAGATCTATCTGAAAATGAGCCCCATCTGGCAAGGACTGAACCCAGCACCTGAGGATTCAGAGCCCAATCGTGATGGCCCTGAGAATCCTGTTGAGGGCATCTGCCAGGGCATTGTCCTTCCCTGGGAGGTGAACTGCTATCAGGGAGATGTTCAGGGAGTAAGCCAGAGACCACCACTTCATTGCTTCGGTGCACAAGGCTGATGACCGAGTGCCCCCCTGCCTGCTGATGTACCACATTATTGTGGTGTTGTCTGTCCTGACTTGAACTACCTTGTTCTGGACAGAAGCTGAAAACTCCTAAGAGCTAGAAGACAGCTCTGAGTTCCAAAAATTGATGTGGAGCAGAGATTCCTAGGGAGACCACACTCCCTAGTGGACAGGTCGCCTAAGTCAGCTCCTCACCCTAACACAGGAGCATCCGTGGTGAGGGAATGAAGAGGACCCCTAGTTTTAGATTGCTTTGATCCTGCCACAGTGTAAGGCCAGGATCAGGGATTGGGTCACTAGAACCAATTTGGAAAGGAATCCCTCCTTTGGGACCAATAGGCCCTCAGATGGAACTGAATGTCCCTCATCTGGAATCTTGCTCCCTGCACTACAGCTGTGGAAGCAGCCATGTGCCCTAGTAGTTGTAGCAAATTTTTGCTGGTCAAGAGACTCGGAGAGTAATGGAAGATGCCAGGGCAAGAGACTGCCTACCCCTTTAGGAGGGGAGAAATGCCCTGGCTAACTTTGTGTTCAACTCTGCACCTATGAAAGTTAGTACCTGAACTGGTTCGAGAACTGACTTTGGTAAATTCAAGCAGGAATCCCAGAAAGGTGAGAAGCTGCTGGTAACTTGCAAGTGGGATTTACTTGATCTGGAGACTGACCCACTAAGAGCCAGTCATCCAGGAAAGGAAACAAAGCAATCCCTTGCCTTCTTAAAAAAGCCACTACCACAGCTAGAATTTCTTGAATACCCTTAGGCAGAGGTAAGGCGAAGGGCATTGCCCTGAACTGGTAGTGGCCTGAGGGTAACCTGAGGTACTTTCGGTGAGAAGGCCTGATCAAGACATGAAAAATAGGCATCCTTGAGGTCCAGGAAAGCTAGCCAGTCCCTGGCCTCAGCCAGAGTTAACATTTTAACTTTGTTTTCAAAAGATGCTTGTTCAGGTACCTTAAATCTGAGATGGGCCAATCTCCTGCCTTCTATAGGTTAAGAAAGTATCATGAGCACAGCCCTTGCCCCGGTGACAAGGAGGGACCTTTCTACTGCTTTGCAGTTCAGAGGAGAAGAAACCTCTGCTCCCAAAGCAAGGGATTCCGAAGGATTTGCAGGTGGACCTGTCTGGCTCTCATCTTGAAACTGTTTGAAGCTGAGAACCAGACTTATTACTTTCAGAACCCACTTGTCCGGAGTTAGGGACACACAGTTCTGGCTGAAATAAAACCAACCTGCCCACTGGTATAGGAGACCGCCCTGGGCACCCCATCAGGGTGCCTGCTGGCAATAGTCTTAGGCTAAGGGAGGGGACGGTTTACTTGTGCCCCGTCTATCTCTGCCTCTGAAGAGACCTCTGGCGTGAAAGCAGAGGAGGCCTGAGCCTCTACCTGGGCACTTTGTAGGTAATCATCCATGTTTTCATATAGCTTTCTGTTTGTTCCTCAAACAGAGAATTACCCACAACAAGAAACAAATCCATAGACTTTGACAGAGTATCTTGGGACAGATTAGTGCATCTGAGCCATGCCAACCTCACGGAAAGCTACAGAAGTGGTCATGACCCTAGAGAAAACAAGATTAACACCAACAGCAGTATGAACTTGAACTTAGAGGCTTCAGTGCCATTAGCAGCCACCTGTTCCAACCCACTAGCCAGCTGGCCATGGGCCTGCTTGGCTAACTGCAATACTATGCCCCACCTAGATTTCCCAAATCTAGCCACATAAGCCATACAACTTGCCTCCTGTCTGAGTCCCACAGAAGCTGCCATACACTGTTTTTTTGCCATGGCATCAATCCTCCTGGAATCCTATTCAGGAGGATGTGAAGCCAGGGAACTACCTTGACACAGGCTGCAGCTTGTACCACACCTACATGACTACACTGCTCAGTGAGGAAGTCTGTAACAGAGCCTGACGAAATACACCTTCTGTCCATTTTTATCTTACAGGAGGGACAGAAAGAAGAATCTTATAAAATCTTAGTTGTTTACTTCCTAAATGACTTATGCAAAGGAAAGACAACCTCCTAGCCCATCACTCCTACATAATCAGGCTCCCTTTACTCATCCATAGCCTCCTCTAAAGGAAGCTGGGGATTCTGCAAGCTTTGTAAAACATAAACTGAGAAAGGGACTCAGACAGAATAGGAGGAGATTCTAAAAGTCTGTCTGGAGAAATGTCCGCAAGTGGGCACGTCCAGACCCTACCAGCCACATGTATTGATCAATTTTCCTCCTCCCACTCCTGTAGTTCATAACAATTCCTCAACATCATAAACCTGAACCACTGGAACTGAGCGACCCACCTTTTACCAACAGTAGATGGTTCGACAGGACCTAGAAACAGTGACTGGACAATCTGTATGGCTTAACTACTTCTGCAGCAGTTGGAGAGACAATCTTGGACCCAAACCTACTGATTTCTCTGTCATATTCTTATTTCTTTTTTTTTTTTTTTTTAAACTGGTTCCTCTGAACCATCCTTTTGCCGAGAAGTCTAGCCCTGGTCAGAGGGCACTCCTCTGGTCCAGTGGGTACTGGACTGGGCTGGCCATCCGGGTCAGCGGACTTTTTGGCCAATAGTTCCCTGAGCCGGCCCTATCTCTTTTCAGGGTGGCTGCAGAGAAATTTTAAACACCTGGCAGTCTGACAGGAGGTGGTCAGCCCCCAGACAATAAACACAAGTGGTGTGTGGGACAGCCTTGGCAAAGGCTTCCCCACAGCATCACAGTGTTGAAACCCAGTGGGCCCGGTTTTTCTTTTTGGGTTTCCCAGACATAATGCCAGCCTAACCAAAAACTTGCCCTTTTTATGGCCGTGACAGGCAAGACACCCTTATCGGTTCCTAACCGTTTCACGGGTATTTGAAAAAACCCTATTTAAAATCAAGGTTTTTAGAACCGATAAGAACCGGTGCCGCAACTCTAAAAGCCCAAAACTTTAAAACGTTAAAATAAGCAAACCGATCGGTTCAAAACCGAACTGATAACTAAATTTCCACACAGACTTTTCATTTTGTACTTACGGTTTACCAGATAGAGCTTTAACGAAATGCGGTAAAATAATTACTTTTGGCGGTTCAAATGAACGAAAATACTCGCTGACCGAGAAATGAACCGAGCTGAAGGAGCTGATCTCCGGAGGCGACTGTTCAGTGAAGCGAGTCAAAGAATCTGACAGTTTCATTTGAAACTGCCCAGATAGAGCTTTGGTATAGCGCCCTCGCGCTTTAGAACTCCAGATTCTCTGGAGTTAACTCTTTCCTCTCCGGGGCAGTTCAAGTGCAGTGGCTAACTGCAATAAGTCCTAATATAGCAAGACCTCATGGTGTTTGAATGTTAGAACCAGGCACACTCCCAATGACTTCAGGGGCAAGCATCCACACCCCGCACAGCAGAGTGAACAACCAGAGCCTAGGTTATGGCTCCCACATGGACGTTAGGACACAGTCTCTTGGACAACTTTCATCTTCCTTGTCGATTAAAGCTGAAGCTTAAAGCACAACTTTTGTTACCACACTAGACCAAGCTTGAGGCTGGGCTCGCTACCAATTAAGATACTTTGACTTGACTGGACTTGTGGCAATGCCTACTACCATTATCTAGACTTTACTGCCTAGCAACAGATGCAGTAGTCTCTTTTGATGCAAACACTTGCTCTTGGCAATAAACTGTATACTGCAGCTCTCTAGGCTCTTAGCACGAAACTTGCACTTGGTAGCAAACAGTTTCTGTAGCTCTCGAAGCTCAAATACAATATGCAGCCCCTTGTGGTACACACTGGCCTTTGCAGCTTCCACAGACAAAATACTGGACCTCCCAAGCAAAGTTAGGAAAAGCCCCAGTTCTGAGTACTTCCCTTGCAGTCCTGTAGGCACTTTCAAATCAGACACATTTATATACAATACTTGGACCTTTCTGATGGTCACTTAGCATTGTCCACCCTTTTGGCACTTTATTTAAACTTAGGGTGCAGACAAATAGTCACAATAGTACTCTATGGGCTTTGCTGCCCCTCATGGCTATTTCAAGGTTGCACTTGGAAAAAGCAATTTACTCACTCAGGTGTCTTGCAGAAATTGTTTTCTTCCTTCCGAGGTTTCTGGATTCATCAGCACTCTCACTGCTGAGGCAGGTTGAGCTCTTTCACAGCTGGCTTCATCACATTACTGGCCCATGTTTTCCCGAAGCGTGGAAAGGCTCTGGAGGACATCCTCTGGCAATGCCCAGGCTAGCGACTTCAACTGTTGGCAGCCACTTGCCTGCTGGTAAAAGAACACCCCCTTCCTGTGGAGGGGCTGGTACTGGATTACTAGGCCCATCTTTTAGTAAAGGGCCCGAGCCCCCAACCCCATAGGTGGTTCCTGCTCGAACTGCTCACACAGCCAAAAAATACTTTCTTTCATGGAGTCCTTCTGAGGCTCCCTTTTGGCTGAATCTGTTTGCTCCTCCCACCACAACTGGCTGTTCCTGCCTGTCAGTCCAGGAAATGAATATTCATTAACTACACTCGATGCACTACAGGCTCCCTGTTTTGGCACCTGAATTAGGACCCTGCAGCAATCCCATAAGCCTTTTGCAATGTCACATGAGCTCTGGCAAAAGTCCCATAAATCCTGCCTTTCCGATTGGGTGTTGCTGCACTAAAATGGCTGCAGATATGCACAGTCCATTTGCAGATCTGACACAGTCCCAAATAAAAGTCCCAGTGCAGCCAGATTTTTTATTTTACTTCCTTGTCCCACGGTTCTGTAGTCCCTTTAGTGCCCTCACAAATGCTGCCCAGAACCAACACTTTATTTCAGTCTTAAGCCTGTCACTGCTGCCAATACTCTGTAACCCCCTTTGCAGCAGGCAGGCTTTCATCCGAGCTCTAATGTTACTTCTGGTGCAGCCAACGTTATTTTATTTCTTTTTTCCCCTTTGTCATTAGCCCCTTCAATGTCCATTTCTTTTCTGCCTTCAATTTATATTCATTTACCTTTGCACATTCCAATTTATATTTATTTACCTTTGCCCCTGCCCACAAGTCTCCTGGTCCCTCCCTGAGTGGACACCACCCGATCTCTCTTCTACCTAAAACGGGTCTCTGCTATGGAGGACCCAGAAGCTCCTTGCTGGTCTCTCCCCTCACAGCGGGGTGGGACACGACAGCCTTGAACCTAAACTGCTCAGCCTGGGGGCATCCCTCCTGGCCAGGCCTGTCACGCACATCTTTAACACTTATCTAATCTCGAGGATCGTCCCTGACATGTGGAAAGTGGCCAAGGTTGTCCCTGTCTTCAAACAAGGCAACCCCAAAGATATCAAGAACTACCAACCCATTGTTATTCTGTCTGCGATCTGCAAGCTTCTTGAGAATGTAGTTGCCTCTCAGCTCTCCCACTACCTTCAGAGTTACGAACTTCTCTTCCCTGCACAACACGGCTTCAGAAAAGGACACAGCACTTCTACAGCCCTTGCTGTGGTTACTCCCGAGATCAGGACTGCTGCTGATCAAGGCAAACTGACCAGAGCCATCTTCGTGGATCTATCGAAGGCCATTGATCAGGTTGACCACTCCCTCTTCAGCTCCACTCTTCGGTCTCTTGGGTTCTCCCCCCTGCCCATGCCTGGTTCTCCAACTACCGCTCTAGCAGGCAGCAATACATTAACTTCACCTGTGCCCTTTCTAACCCCTCTTCAGTTAACTGCTGGGTCCCCCAGGGATCCGTCCTTGGACCCATTCTGTTCTCCCTTTTCATTAATGAACAGCCTTCTGTCACTGCCCATGGATGCACCATCCTATATGCTGATGACCTAGTCGTCCTGGTCAGCTTCCAGGACATCACTACCATTAACTCCTAGCTAAACTCGAACTTGAATCTTATTCAAACCTGGCTAGAGGGCCATAAGCTGACCATCAATCTAAAAAAGACCCAAGCCATGCTCTTTGACTCCTTGGTCAAGGCAAAAACCTGCCCTGCTCCCATAAATATCTATGGAGTAGATGGCTCCCTCCTGCAGACCATGGATACTGTCAAGTATCTGGGTGTAACCTTTGACCCACTACTGGACCTCACCCTGCTTATTTGGAACATATGTAGGGCAACTAACGGCAAGCTCGGACTTGCTTATAGAGCAAAAAGCTGCCTCACCCCGGCTGCATGACTTGCTCCAGCCAGTGGGGTCCTCCTACCAATGCTCTGTTATGGGCTTGTATCCTTTGCCCCATCCCTAAATCTAGTCTCACAAAATGGGACACTGTATATAACAATATATGCCACTTTGCGCTTTCTGCCCCTCTCCTCACACACTGCTGTGATCTTTACACGCGGCTGGAGTGGCTCCCCCCGAAAAGCACCGCACCATTGTCCTCGGCAACCTCATCAACATCATCATCAGAATGGCTACCCCTTCTGCCCTTGCCCTACCCTTCAAACATGGAACCCCAGCCTACCACTTAAGATCCAGGGATTTGCAGGACCGCCTGGTTCCAAAAACCCACACCCTTGTGGGTGATCGGGCCTTCACCGTCTACGCGTCGGGAGTGCGGAACTCCCCTCCTGCTTTAATTCACTCTTCTTCCTCCCATCCCTGCTTCAAAGCCTCCCTATGGGGCTTCCTAAAATTGGCCTCCGCCTGTCTATGTGCTTCATAGACCACCAGCTGAGGCACGTTTTTCCCCAGTTTCAACCAGTGGGGGTGAGGCTCCTGCATTTTAATGCACTTCACTTCCTGTGACTGCTTGATATAACAATAAGTTGCCAATTTGCACTGGGCCCACTTCCTGCCCACCTGTTCCTGAGGGGTACCCAGCCTAATCTAACCCTCTTTTCCCCAGGTCTCTCTCCTGCACTTTTGTATTCCTTCTGTTAACCACCTATTCCCCCAAGGGTATGGCTTACACTTGTACTGTTATGTATTATGCTGTTATCTACCTAAATCTGTTATGTATCTTATGCTGTTATCTACACATTCATCTGTTGTGCCTGAAGTCTCTTATGCTGTTAGCTACCTATTAATTTCTGTTATGCCTGATGTTCTTGTATGTTAACCTGACTCTTCCTGATGTTCTTGTATGTATGTAGCTTGTGATCCTCCCGGGTCACACCTGAAAATAGGCACTTGGCTGTCTCATGTTCTTACCCGGTAAACAAAAGCAAATAAATAAATCAATATTTTAAGTGCTCTTGCACTAGGACAGACACCTTAGTAATATTCATGAGGGATCAGGGCTCCCCTCATTATTATTATTCATGAGCCCTGATCTCCAATGCGTCGTGGTGCTCCTTAATTAAATTAAGAAGAGGGCTCTCTTGGCCCTTGCTGAGGTCACCGGTCCCCACACTGCTGAAGGCAGGGACTGGGACCACCAAACTGCCTCTTGCTAAACCGCAAAGTTAGTGGTCGGGAGATAAAAGGCATCACTCGCGCATGCGCAAGTTCGCTGGCCAGCTTTGAAGATGAAGGGAAAACAGCTGGCGGCTCCACAGCACTGCAACACCCCAAAAGAGGGCAAAACAAAAAAGAGCTCCTTGGGGACCTCTAGGGCACAGGTAAAGAACGGGCTGTGGCGGTGAAGGTTAGGGACACAAATGGGGACCTGCAGGAATCAAGAGGCACTCCAAGAAACGGGAGCACAGGCATCCAAGGTAAGCTCCCATATTTGGGGGGGCCTTACATTTAAATCTCCAAAACATTTTGTTTCCCTTGTGTAAGCCCCCCTTCCTATCTAGGGGTACCCAGGTGGTAAATATATGGGAGGGGGGTACTTCACAACACAAGCAACATAGTCCAAATTAGAATAGAAGCAACTTGTTCCCTGGATTCTTGAGTTGTTGTGACTTGAGATCACTGTTAAACAGGGGACCAAATCTGCTGCCTGGTGTTTCAGAGGATACAGGGGGAATTTTAGTTAGCAAGCAAGCATGCACAGTCACATTGATTATGTTCATTGTCCACTTCAGAAACAAAGTGCAAAAATGATTTCATTAAACTTGAAAAAAACAGTAACATCCACTCCATGGAGCGGAGGTATTAAACAGTGGGTTTATTTCACAGACACAGCTGGAACATCTACTGCAACAGTCTCTTGTGCTAACAGACTATTAATTTCATGCAGATCTCCCTTCAGCCGAGAAAGCTAGAATTCCTGGCAGCATTTTTTAGGGCCAAAAAGGCTTCTAAACATGAGGTAAACTAAGAAAGAAACCCAGAGCAAATGCACTGGGGCAGGGGTTATCCCAGAGAATATTGACCATACAGCCAAATTTTAAAGAGAACATAAACTGCATATACACCAATAATGCAAAGCATCATGGGAAGGCATATGCAAATGACCATGAATTGAACTGGACTGGCTCAACTTTAAGCAGAATTGCATGGTGCCAGAAGGCCTCACAATATAATCAGCAAAAGCTGCAAACAGCAGACATGTGTTTTGTCCTCATTTGGACTCGTCAGTGTGCCATATCTGTATCTCAGCCGAGGGAGAGGGAGGCAACCACCCTATAGGGGATCTTATTTGTTTGGGTCATAGGCAGCCCAATGTAGTGAGAGAAGAGAAATACGCAAGAACCCCAGAGCAAATGCACTGTGGCAGGGGTTATCCTGGAGGACATTGACCATACAGACAAATTTTAAAGAAAAACACAAATTGCACATACTCCAATAATGCAAAGCATCATGGGGAGCCAGTACAATTCAATTCATGAGCATTTGCATAGGTGTGTGCCTACACGACAGTCCCATGGAAGAGCTTTGTTACAAAAATTGAACATTCAAACATACTGGGCTGCATACTGATGAAGAGAAGTCGTTTAAAGTTGAAATGGCTCATTGTTGAAGTTATTTGGTTCTTGTCATTGGAGAAATCACTGCAAGCTGTATAATTATCTTAAGAGTGAGGGAACTTCAAGCCTTAGTGATTCTAGGATCCAGTAACTGAATTTCTGTCAGAAATATACTGGACAAAGTGAAGAAAGTGAGCTTTCTTGTTAGGAACCAGACTACGTGCTACAGCAATTATTTATGTGAAAAGTTAAATAATGCAAAACATTTAGTCCAGGGCGACAGGGTAAGGTAGCCTCGGAATTTTCAAGGAAGGCAGTTGGAATTCAAAAGTCAGGATTCCATTGTGATTTATGCTGCTGCAGAATTCTAAATGGAAGTTTAACTGGTGCTGAGGGTTGGAACAGGGTTTTGTCCACTCAGAGACCAGAATTTTGTAAAATAAAATGCCCAAAATGTATAAAAGGCGCTGCAAAGCTCAGTTTTGCAGAGTTTGAGCAGGGAGAGCAACCTGAAGGGACCAGACCAAAGGGAGTCCAGCCTATAGAGGCCTTTCAGTTTGATAGTGCCTGGAGGACTAGCCTTCAGTTTAAAGCAATAGATATAGGGAATCACCTGTACCCAGTACTAGGGATAGTAGGGCAATAAGTGAGAGCAGGGCCTGTTTAGATTAGCCTTCCGATTCAAGTACCCGTTTTCCACAAGTGTTTCCACTTCTTCTGACCAGACCGAAACTGCTGCCATTGATGAGGTAATCTCCATGCTCAATGCCACCTAGAGGTCCTGGACGCAAATTTCTTCAGCCAAAAAGGTATGTTGTACAGTACATTTATTTGGTCAGTTTTGGATTAATTTAAGGGCGACACTCATCCACATTTTGTTGAATTTGGGATCCTTCTAGCATCAAGGATTACTGTCCATCTACTGAAGAACTATTATTTCTAAGACTGTGAGGGGAATATGTCCACTGAATGTTAAATGTGTAAATTTTTTTCTTAATGTAAAGTAATAGTGAATGTGAATGCATAGAGTTATAAATGAATAGAGTATTTAAGTATTTACAGTAATGTTGTTACAATGTTAGATACCAGGGATGGGAATCTGGTTATTAAGGGGTGAGTGGGCTGACTGAGGTGGGTACAGGCCTAGTAGCCACTGCACGCCCTTAAGGCAAGTGAATGTGCAGCAGCTGAGTTCCAAGGTGTGGCCTAGTGCTGGGTATTGTTTTTGGGTTAACTGGAGAGTGGTGATATAGCCTACAGTCTCCAAGGATTAGCAGATGTAGACCTGTGGGACAATAAGACAGAAAGTAAATCTGTAACAGTTTATGCAAAGTACAGTTATTACAAATGTTTATGCTGATATTGTTGAATGTTGGTGCTTTTTATGAGGCAAAACTGCCTCTGTATGTTGCAGAGCAGGTTAGTAAAATTTACCTTCATTTTCACTTTAAAACTGTGTCAGAGTCATGCTTTAAGTTATTCGAGTCTCACATTTCCTGTGGTCTCCAGAGTCAGTCCAGTGCAGCCTCTTCTCTCTCTCACACACACACAGGTTCTGCAGCTACTTGATTGGGTAGGTAATTCAAAAGGTTCATGTATGTACTCAATTCAATGGTTGTAGGTGGGAAGAAAGGCAAATAACCTACTGTTGGAGCAGCCCTGATAATCTCTGTATAGTGCTGCATCTACTTGGTATCTGTACTACTACTCCTCCTGCTAGTGTTGGTATTGGTTATAATAGGTCTCTGATAAGCCATAGTGCCAATGGTTCTGTACCATATAACAACCCAGAATACCCCCCAAAAATGTTTTTTTTCTTCTTCTTTGGCTGTCCAAAAAACTATGTCAAAAGCTCTGGTTCCCTCCCCCCTGCTGTGGCAGATAGCCAAGAAGGAAAATAGGTACTGAGGGACTAAGGATCTGAAAGCAGTCAGAGAGAAGACAATGGCAAACAAAATAGCATTCCTATCAGCCTATAAAGCAAACTTGTCAGTAGGAATGATCACGCCATTCACAAAAGAGTAAACAAGTCAATCTCTGCAGTCGTGTCTAGTGCCTAGAGAGCAGAGATGCACATGATCCAGTGGCATCACACCGTGCATGAAAAAGTGGTAGTGCTGAAGCGTGGGATAGCTGCAAAGAAGGAAAAAGACACAGGCCAACTGACAGGCTGCTAACAATGGTGGTGTTTGCGTGGATTAATGGAGCCTTTAGGAAGGCTGAAAAGAAAAAATTACTCACCTTAGTAATGTTGTTTCTTCTAATGGAGTCTTGCTATATTATAGACATTAGCAGTTTGATCCAGCTCTAGAACTGCCCCGGAGTGAAATGGTTAAAACCATTCCAAAATAGAATTTTGGCACGAGAGCATCTCTATCTGTGTCATTTCAAACTTGAACTGTCAGATCTTTACGAGCCAAACTCACTAAGGTCTATGTGGAAGCTATAACCTACACTAGCCAAATGGCTACCTAAATAATAACAACCATTGATGGTCCCAACACCCAAGACTCAAGTCAGGGGACCAGAAATACTAACACCATTCTAATAATATGAAAATGGAACATGAGTATAATAAAACACACACACGCCACACATACACACCCCCAAGGTCCCAAAGGGACAAAATGCTAACAGGACATAAGTAGTGCCCAACACTAAGTTGCCGCGACTCACCAAGTAGAGGTTCTGAGAGGGCAGGTTGGGGAGGTCTATAAAATAGCAAGACTCCATTAGAAGAAACAACATTACTAAGGTGAGTAATTTTTCTTCAAACAACATGAAGTCTTGCTATATTATAACATTAGCAGAATACACAGCAGTACCTCCATGGAGGAGGGCAGAACCTACTTAGGGAATAGGCTCTGAAGAACAGCTGTGCCAAACCGAGCATCTCTCCTGGCCTGGACATCCAGGGAGTAATGCTTGGTAAAAGTGTGTACCGTTTTCCAAGTAGCAGCCTGGCAAATCTCTAATAAAGGGATATCTCTGGCAGCAGCTAGAGACACAGCTGTACCCCTGGTAGAATGAGCCCTCAAACCGGGGGCTCTGCCCCTTTCTGATAACAAAATTGGATACAAGAGACAATCCACCTGGCTATTGATCTCTTAGTGCAGGTTTGTCTTTCCCAACTTCACCATAGGTAAGGAAAAGTTGGAGGGATTCAACCTGTGACCTTTGGTACGCCTATATAATAACTAAGAGCTCTCTTAACATCCAGGCTGTGCAACCTCCTCTCACCGAAGAGGAGTGATCAGTGAAAAAATACTGGAAGGGAGACAGATTGATTAAGATGGAAATCTGAAACCACCTTAGGCAAAACTTCCTATTAGTCCTAAGGACTACCTTATCCCTGTGGAAAGAAATAAAGTCAGTCTCCACTGACAAGCTTACAATTCACTTATCGTCTGGCAGAAGTGATGGCCACTAGAAAACAGTTTTCCAAGTTAGGTACTTAAGCTCTGCAGAAGACGAGAGGTTCAAGCAGAAGGTTGCATTAACTGGGCAATGCAAACATTAAGGTCCCAAGCAGGGGCGGTTCCCCAAAGGAGGATTAGTATGGAGTAATCCCTTAAAAACTTGGAAAACACAGGATGAGAGGAAAGAGGATGACTTTCCTGCTGACACAAAAGCAGACACAGCTGCCAAATGAACTCTCAGGGTAGCTGGTCTGAGACCCAAGAATTAAGATGTACCATGTAATCTAACAAATGGGCAATTCATGCAGATTCTGGGAAATATTTTCCTGTTCACACCAAATGGAAAACCTTTTCCATTTAGAACTATAAGTAGCCTAGTGGAAGGCTTTCTGGAAGCCTTTAGGATCTCAAGAACACCCTGAGAGAGGTGTAAATCAGCAAACTCTAACTCCTCAAGAGCCAGGCCTTGAGGTTGAGGGATTTGAGGTCCGGATACCAAACCCTTCCTGGGCACAAGTCAACAGATTGTGATTCCTGGGGAGGCACAGGGAAGATGGACTGTCAGAGACAGAAGAAGTGGGTACCAGGGCTGCCTGACCCAATCAGGGCAATCAGAATCACCCTGCAAGGCTGAGATCTGATTTTGACTAGTACTTTGAATAGGAGAGGAAGGGGAAAGCATAGAGAGTTCCCTCCCAATCCAGAAGAAAGGGCATCCAGGGGAACTGAGCCCAGCACTGGAGGCCTGCAACAGAACAGAGGAAGTTTGTGATTGTCTGGGGCTGCAAAAGATCTGAGGGATGCCCCACCTGGCAAAAACTATCCCCAGCACTTGAGGATCCAGGGACCATCCGTGATGGCCCTGGGAATCCTACTGAGGGCATCCGCTAGGACATTGTCCTTCCCTGGAAGATGAACTGCTATGAGGAAGTGTTCAGGAATAGGCCAGAAGACCACAACTTCATTGCCTCGGTGCACAAGGCAGAGACCGAGTGCCCCCTGTTTATTGATGTACCACATTGTTGTGGTGTTGTCTGTTCTGACTTGTATCACCTTGTCGTGGACAGTTGCAGAAAAAGCTTGAAGAGCTAAAAAGACAGCTCTGAGTTCCAGCAAATTGATGTGGAGCAGAGATTCCTGGGGGGACCAAACTCTCTGAGTGGAAAGGTCGCCCATGTGGTCTCCCCAACCCAGAAGGGAAGCATCTGTAGTGAGAGTCAAGTCGTGAGAAGGGGAAATGAAGGGGACCCCTGCTCTTAAATTGCTCTGATCCTGCCACCACTGGAGAGCTAGGATCAAGGTTCCAGTCACTGGGACCAACTTGGAAAGGGGCTCTTCTCTTGAGACCAAAAGGTTCTCAAGTGAAACTGAATGTCTCTCATCTGAAATCTGGCTCCCTGCACAGCAGCTGTGGATGCAGCCATGTGCCCCAGGAGCTGCAGAAAGTGTCTTGCTGGTCGAGAGACCTGCAGAGTGAAGGAAGAGGCCAGAGCCACTAAATTCCTTACCCTTTCTGGGGGAAGAAAGGCTCTGGCTAGCTTTGTGTCCAATTCTGCCCCTATAAAGGTGAGTACCTGGACTGGTTCCAGAACCGACTTTGGTAGGTTTAGCAGAAAACCCAGGGAGGTGAGAAGCTGCTGGGTGACCTGCAGGTGAGATTTTACCTGTTCTGAGGACTGGCCTACAATGAGCCAGTCATCTAGATAAGGAAAAACAGCAATCCTCTGCCTCCTTAAGTGGGCCACTGCTAGACACTTTGTGAATACCCTTGGAGCAGAGGTAAGGCCGAAGGGCATTGCTCTGAACTGGTAATGACCTGAGGGCAGTTCGAATCTGAGTGCTTCGATGGGATCTTCTGATTAGGACATGGAAATAGGCATCCTTGAGGTCCAGGGAGGCTAGCCAGTCCCTGGCCTTAGGGAAATAAAATCATTGCCAGAGTTACCATTTTGAACTTTGGTTTCAAAAGATGCTTGTTCAGATATCTGAGATCTAAAATGGGCTGCCATTCTCCTGTCTTTTTTAGGGTAAGGAAGTATCTGGAATACAGACCCCTGCCCTGATGCAGGGGAGGAACCCTTTCTACTGCTCTGCGAGCTAACAGGGATGAGACCTCTGTTTCCAGAGCGAGGGTCTCTGAAGCACTTGCAGATAGAAAAAGTCTGCTTCTCAACTTGGGAACCTTTTTGAAGCTGAGAACCAGACCCTGGCTTACTACTTCCAGAACCCACTTGTCTGAGGTTAAAGAAGCCCAATTCTGACTGAAGTAAGCCAGCCTGCCCCCGGTACAGGAGAATCGGCCCTGGGCACCCCATCAGGGTGCCTGTTTCGCAGGAGCTTTAGGCTGGGGGGTGGGAGCAGGTCTGCCCACCCCTCGTCTGCCCCTGCCTCTGAAGAAGCCCCTCTGAGCATAGGCAGAGGAGGCCTGAGTCTGGTAGAAAGGCCTGTGAAAAGGCCTACCCCTACCCCTGGGGGCATGCCTTTGAGGAGTGGCTTGCCGCTCCTTAGCCTGGGCACTCTTGTAAGTAGTCCTATATTCATTCATCTTCTTCATGTAATTCTCTGTCTGCTCTCCAAACAGAGAATTTCCCAACCAGGAAAATCCATAGCCTTAGTCTGGGTATCCTGTGACAAACTAGTATACACCTGAGCCAGGCCAACCTACGAAAGCTACAGATGTGGCCATGACCCTAGAGGAAACATCATTAACATCCACAGCAGCATGAAACTGAACCTTAGAGGCTTCAATGCCATCAGCAGCCACCTGTTCTAGTTCACTAGCCAGCTGGCCATGGGCCTGCTTGGCCAATTGTATAACAGTATCCCATCTAGATTTCTGATACCTAGCTACATAAGCCATATAATTTGCTTGCCTGAGTCCCAGAGAGGCTGCCATATACTGTTTTTGCCATGGTATCAATCTTCCTGGAATCCTTGTCAGGAGGATGTGAAGCCAAGGGAAAATTAGCTTTATACAGGCAGCAGCCTGAACTACCCCAACATGACTGCATTGCTGAGAAGGAATTCTGTATCAGGGCCTGACAATGTATACCTTCTGTCCATCTTTTTATCTACAGGAGACACAGAATTAGGAGCTTTTAAAATTTTAATTGTTTGTTTCCTAAAAGACTTATGTAAAGGAATAGATAATCTCCTAGACTCTGGAATATCCATCATTTCTACAAAATCAGGCTCCTCTTGCTCATCCACAGCCTCTTCTAAAGGAAGCTGAGGGTTTCAGCAACTTTTTTATAAAACATAAAATGAGATGGGGACTCAGACAGCATAGGGGGAGATTCTAAAGGTCTGTCTGGGGAGATGTCCGGTTCAATGGGCACCCAGACCTTCCCAGCCACATTCATACTGTTCATAATCCTCCTCCCCTCCTCTGGTTCATAAAATTCTTCAATATCATAATCCCTGAACCACTGGGACCGGACGAACCGACCTTTACCAGATAGTGGTGGTTCGGACGGACCCTGAGACAGTGACTGGACAATTTGTATGGCTTTGCTATCTCTGCAGCAGTTGGAGAAGGAATTTTGGACTCCAGACCTGCTGATTTTCTTGTTTTCTTTACTGGAATTGGTTCCTCAGAACCAGCTTTTCTTTGCCGAGGAAGTCTGGCCCTGGTCAGAGGGCACTCCCTCTGGTTCGGTTGGCACCGAACCGGGCTCTCATCCAGGTCAGTGGACTTTTGGCCTCTCGTTCCCTGAGCCTGCCCAATCTTTTTTCCAGGGTGGCTGCGGGAAATTCTTACATACCTGGCAGTCTGATTGGAGGTGGTCAAACCCCAGACAATAAACACATGTGGTGTGTGGGTCCAGCCTTGGCAAGACTTCCCCACAAACATCACAGTGTTGAACCAATCAGGCCGGTTTTCTTTGGGTTTCTCAGACATAATGCCAGCCTAACCAAAAACTTGCCCTTTTAACGGCAGTGCCAGGCAAGACACCCTTATCAGTTCCTAACCGTGTCACGGGTATTGGAAAAAAACGTAATAAATCCGTTTTTTTTAGAACCGCTAAGAACCGGGAACCGCACTCTAAAATAGTAACTTTTAGTTTTAAATGAGTTTTAAACCCACTGATCGGTTCAAAACCGAACCGATAACTTACAAGTTCCACACAGACAAAACCTTCATTTACTTACGGTTACCACAGATAGAGCTTGAACGAACGGTTTTATGTTAAAATAAAACTATTCTCGGTTAAATCCAACGAGAAAACACTTTTAAACCGAGAAATGAACCGAGCAGAAGGAGAAATCTCCGAGCGACTGTTCACTGAGGTGAGTAAAGAATCTGACAGTTCAAGTTTGAAATGACACAGATAGAGCTGCTCTCGTGCCAAAATTCTATTTTGGAATGGTTTTAACCATTTCACTCGGGGCAGTTCTAGAGCTGGATCAAACTGCTAATGTCTATAATATAGCAAGACTTCATGTTGTTTTAAAGGTGCCAACACACAAGAAAATAGCTGTGAGGAAGTGTGAGCCTGTACAGAACACAAACTCGGGGGGGGGGGGGAAACAGTATCCCACAGAAAACACAAGTTACCAGGGACAAAATAAAGTAAAATCCCCACAGATAAACAGTGCTCCAGATACAGTCCCTCAAGCACAAACACACAGCCCTATATAAAGCTCCTACTAAATGTCCCTGGAGGGGGGGGTCCAACCCCAATAGACATAAACCTAAGAAAAATAAAACCCTATCTAACAGGCCCTAACAAATTCATCAAGAAATTCAGTTACCTGAGGCTCCATAAAAAGAAATCAGAGACCTGGAAAAAAAAAAAAAACACCCTTGAAGATAGTGTGGCACAACGTGGCCCTCAATCCAAGAACAGATAGTGGAAATGGGGGAAAATAATGCAGGTTCACTAATTTGAAAGCCAAAGCTTAGCAAGCATGATTTTAAATTTTGGGGTGCTGTCACTAGGTAGCCCCAACCTGCTCTGCAGAATCGCAGCCCTAAAATATTAAGCACAGAGAAAAGACATTTTCTTCAGAGGAATTTTCTAAGCTGCTTCCCCTTCAATGGCATAGCAAAGACTGGGGAGTCCCTGCTGTTCAGAATGTTCATGTGCCCAGGATTTTATGCTGGTTTTCAGCCTTGGGCTGTACCATTTCCCCTAGTGGGGGTGCACATTACTCATGTGTACTAACTACCCACTGACAATGTGCAGCGCTACAGGAAAGGTCCATTAATACTTAGTTATTTGTCACCTAGGCTGAAATGGGTGAAGATAAACCAGCATCCAAGAGAACAATTTCTTTTTGGATATATATAGTTCTGTTATGGCAAAACTAGCAAGCTGCCACCTCAAGCCCTCAGGGTGCACGCCACGAGTGGCACCTCTGTCTTGGTGGCAGCATCAAGAGTTATTTCCTTGCAGTTAATCTGTAAAGCAGCTACCTGGAGAACAGTACACACTTTCACAAAACATTACTGTATGGACATACAGTCCAGAAGGGATGCCAGTTTAGCATTGCTGGTTTGCAGAACCTTTTCCCTAAATTGGTTTAGTACCCAACCTCCCAAGGTACTGCTCTATAGTCTGCAGTTAAGAAGCATAGTGAGGGATTCCTGGGGCTTGGAGAAAAAAATTACTCACCACAGTAATGTTTCTTCCAAGGGATCCCTCACTATGCTTAATCCCATATCTACCTCCCCTTCGAGAACATGGAAAAGGTTCTCACAAGAATCAGTTATTTTCAGTTTGCCTGAGCACTACTTGTTACAGTACCTTGCAACTGATACTCGGTGATCTAATCTTTTTATATCTGTTATGTCACAGACAGGAGTCTCCTAAGACTCAAACTTTTGAATAATTTTTGGGTAGTCATTTAGCTAGTTTAGGGGTCACTGCTCACCCTAACTTCAGAAATAAATCTGACTTTAGTGGGCAGAGGTAAGCACGACCACACAGCAGAATTTTGAATTTAAGTCTAAGATTCTATAATTAGCATAACATTCTAGGCTCTGCAGCAGCTTATTCTAGGGAATGATTGCAACTGTTAAGCACAGTGATGGATACCTTGGAAGAAACAACATTACTATGTTAAGTATTTTTTTCTTCTCATCCCAGTACACAATATCACTCTAGCTAAAAACCCATGCAGAAGATGAGAAGGAGAAGGAGGGAGGGTCCGTCACCAGAGGAATGCTAGAAGAGGGGAAAAAGAAATCAAGGGAACAAAGATTAGCAAGAGAGTTATAATCTGACTGTGCTCCCCCTCCTCCCCAAAATAAAATTCTTACCTGAGGCACCAGGCAAAGAGGATTAGAGATCCGACTGCACGCCCTAAATGTCATACAGTGGTACATGGGCCCCAGTTCATGCACAGCAGACAGTGAAAATGGGATAGAAATAGATATTTGAGGGTACTCCCTGTCACCAGGAAGCCCCAACCTGTTTCCCAATTGCACAATCCTGTTAGAAAAATAAATTAATAGCAGACACTTCTGAAAAAAAAAGCTTCCTATGGCGCCCTACCCTTCTAGTGGCACAATAAAAACTGGAGAATCAGTGTTCTCAGAATGCTCATGTGCCCAGAGTCTATGTTGATTGACAGCTTTGGACTGAGCCACTACCTATATGTATCAATTCCCCACGTGGAGTGACAAAAAGGTTTATTTGAGAAAACAGTTTTTGTCTAGTTTATTTTTTTAAGTTAATGTTTTTCCACCTCCTGTTCATTTAGAAACAAAAATCTTCAGTATTTTTTCAACTAATCTGGGACGCTCAACTTACCCTGATAAAGGGGGATGTTACTTATCCCCAGACAAAAGAGAGGTTTAAATATGCCCAACCCAGTGTTTTTTTGGGGGGTCACTTTATTCATTTCTGCAAATCTGAAAGCAAGTTTATAGAACAGAACTGCTTAATGGCAACAGAGGGTATGGGTTAATCTGGTTTAATTTTATGAAAGCTGGACTCCAGGGGCCAGATATTCAAAAGTTAGCGATTGCACTAATGGGGTTTGTGCCAGCGCTGTGTGGGTTTGCAGTGTTGTTTTGTTGTTTTTTGGGGGAGGCTATATTCAGAGGCCCCGTAGCACGCTAAACCCGTTAGCACCCAGACACTAACATAATGCAAATGAGAGGGTTCCCTCCTGCATACAAGCACAGCGGCATGTTCAAAGGTTCATGACGGTGGAGGGGGGCGCTAGCAAGCCTGAGCAATATGCTGCCTTGGATTAGAGCTCCTCAATAAGTCTGCTCTTGGTAGCTCAAATAAGTAACTTCTAGACTATACTGGGAAAATATATATATAGAAACAACAGTCGGAAGACCTGAGGAATAACATGGGAAATCCTTGAAAAGATCGAAATCTCCATGACAGAGCAAAATCTAAAAAAGGTACGGTTCCCGCTGCCACGCGGTCCACTTCTCAACAACGGACATCAGATGCAGGAAATCACAGAGAGGAAATTCTGCAATCCCTTGGCTTCAAAATAAATAGATTAATCTCCTCAGTTTCTGGCCTGGTTGAGAAAATCAATGGCATTTCTAATAGTCACAACCCTGGAAACCTCGACTGATTCAGTCTTGGCTGAATCCTTGGGAGACAAAAAGCAATCGGATGCTGCTATGGGCGCCATCAATGGAGTGATAAAAGAGAATGGTCACCTAAGAACGCATCTGGAAAATTTGGAAAACCACAGGAGGGCTCCAAACATCCATCTTTTGGGGCTCCTAGAGGGCTGTGAGGGAGATCACCTAGTCCTTTTTCTCCATGACTGGCTCCAACAGCAATTTTGTGAAGAGGCTATCCCACGCATAAAAGGCATACAAAAGGCCTACATGATCGCAGCCAGAGGTAGGCCGGATAACTCCGAAGACCCGCGGGCAGTTTTGGCTATCACTGATGGCGCTGCTACCAGGGACTACTTGCTGGCTTTAGCCAGACAACATAAGATACTCCTTTGCGATGGGGGAATGGTCCGACTCTACCCAGACATCAGCTTTGCCACTAGACAACGGCGAAAGCAGTTTGATGGTACCAGGGCACTTCTGCATGAAGCAGGGATTCAGCACAGCATAATTTTCCCAGCCCGATTGAGAATAACGCACCAGGGGAAGATTTTTATTTTCTCGGATTTGAAAGAAGCCAACCATCGGGCTCAAAAATACGTCCCAAGAAGAAGACGCCCCATGGATAAGAACGAGAACTCCTCAGACGAGTCATGAAAAACCAGAGTGGATTACTCCAAACAAGTTTAAGCGGAAAGAGAGAGACTTTGTTTTAGTCCCTATACTAGTCCTTTAAACCCCGATGGGGTGTGAGTGAGTACTTTAATTAAGGTTACTTTGGGACTACCACTCCTGAACATTATAATTTTCTCTCATCCAATTTGTTACTCATCCTCTGAGTTTCAGATATATAATATGGACGCTACGTAGGTCCTCTGTTTAAAATGTTTAAACCGTTTAAAGCTAGTTTCTTTCTTAAAACTTGGTAATCATAGTTACTGACGTTTTCTTATGGATGCTCTTAGAGCAAATGTATTTCAATTTAAGGCGGCATAATCTTTTTAGAAATAGCACAGTTTTGAGGTGCTCATATTCTAGCTAAAGCGTGGACTCTTTCTCAGTCCCCCTTTTCAGAGAATACTAGAATTTCCGGACTTCATATATTAGTACTGTAATAGTATATTTCCATGCCGCTCATGGGCTTTATACCTAGCAAATTTGTATTTTTTTAATCGGTATAATACAAATTAAGTAACCTCCAGAGATGTATCTTAAAGCAGTGGAATGTGCATTATGTTGGAGTTTTAGAGGGGTGGCGTCCTCAATGTATCTAGAATGTGTTAACATTTGTTATGCCACTGTTTGGAATGTATTTCACCTGTTTATTAAAAAACAATAAATACAAAGTTTAAAAAAAAAAAAAAGTTCATGATGGCGATAAACGGCACCCAAAGCAGTGCTGTTTACCACCACTGAAACTAATGACTTAACTGGGCGTGAAGCCCGCACCCCGAACTCCACCGATGGCAGGATGGTTGTAGCCACCAGTACCTGATCGCCTATCACCCCCACAGGGTTTCAGGCTCAGGTGGCCAGGGGGACCATGCACCCCCTAACACCTGTCCCATAGGAGCAGACCCTATCCCTGGCGTCTAGTGGCCCCCTCAAACTGTCCCATGTGAGCAGACCTTATCCCTGGTGCCTAGTGACAGCCTCCAACTTCTGAACACCCATCCCCTATAATGGAAATATCCCTGGTGTCTAGTGGCACCCCTCCAAAGCCTCTCCCATGACAGTTTCTATCTCCTTGGTGTCCAGGGTATCCCCACTCCCCAATCACCCATCCCACGGTAGTTCAGATCACCCTGGTGTCTAGTGCCCCCCAACCCTCAAATGCCCATCCTGTGATAGTTCAGGTCTCCATGCTGTCTACTGGCACCCTCCACCCCCCCCAAATGCCCATCCTGATAGTTCAGATCTCCCTGGTGTCCAGTGGCATACCCCCACCAGCAGAACACTGTGCCCACATTCCATATACCATCCCTGGTGTCTAGTGGTATCCCCACCCTAAATGCCAATCAGCGAAGGGACTGGCATACATTTGTGGTCCAGCGGTCCCCCGCTCCCAGTATGGTACCCATCCTCCTCCCTCTTACCAGGGTCTCTGGGGATGTTCCTGGAATCCCAATATGGTAACCAGCACAGCCCTTCTCTCACCTCCTAGGCTGGCCACTGTATGAGCAGACAGTGAACGTGCATACACGGTTAGAAAGGCTTTCATATGCCAGTTAGGTTTTAGGGGCTTTCCCCCCACTCAAAGCAAGAGATTTACCTCAAGTATGCTTATGGTCAGTTTTGCCTACCTAGACTTTTACCCGTAGCAAGCGAGATGTCAACTGGTGCTACAACACATGTGCTCATCATATCTAACAATAGCCATGCATAGTGAATTAGAAGTGTTTCATAAGGAACTCCAGGCTTTACCGAGCCAGGTTGTTAAACAACACTGGGGGGTCAGTACATTGGACTGGGTAACCTGAAGTCAGGTATTGGAATTGTTTTTACTTTCCCTCCTACACTATTTTATGGTTCAGGTATTGAACATGTCGGCCTTAGTTCATTATTTTGTGTTCTTTTCTCCTCACTGACATATTTTCTTTTCCATTCTAACAGTTTATCACAGTGTAATTTAAGGTTCTGTAGTGCTGTTTGATACTTGCTTGTCTTGCCGTATTTCTGAATTTTCTTTTCAATAAAAATACACCATCCGATAAGGAGAACTAGATAATTTCAACAGTGCTGTCACCCAAAGGATGCAAAAGGTGTACTCTTGTAGCTCTAGAGATTATAGAGCAGGAATGTAACAGCATTCAATTTTAACAGTATAATATCAGTTACATGCAATACTGTGATTACTGTAACAGCACAATATTACAGAAGTAGTAATTTTTGTACAAAAAATCAGCCCACTCAGGGGACAGTTATCACGGAAGGGGCAGTCATCTCTAAAACATACGGAAATTGGCTGAAAGGCCTAAAAACTCTGGTATCCTGTAAAAGAACAGTTACATAGTTACTGTAAGAGATCTTCCAGAGAACCTCTTTCATCAGTCCACACCACACCTATGGAACTGTAAGCCATCAAGGGCTAGGACAATATGATAACTTTTGCAAGCAGTCCACCAGGGGCCACCCATGACAACGTCAAACGTGAGTGGCTACATAAACGTGGGTGGCCACTTCCCTCCTCAGTTCCCCGCCGGAGATCATGCTCAGAGGACCTCTCTGTAGGGAACCAGGAGAGAACCTAGCGCTATGCCAACCAGACGAGGCAAAGAGCTACAAGTAGACCATTATGGAGACAGCACTGATTAGAGTCTCAGGACCCTGTAGGGGAAGCAGGGTGAGACAGTATGGCCTAATGAAAGAGATTCTCTCAAAGATCTACGGTTACAGTAACTACGTAGCTTCTATCTTCTTCGAGGATATCCCCTTCATCAGGCCACACTTATGGAACGACTGACAAGCAGTACTGAACATAAACAGTCTGGGCAGTTGGAGCCTACAGGTCTAAGAAAGCAAGTCTTGAAACACAGCTAGGCCCAAACCTGCTGTTTTTCAAGAGGCAATATCCATACTGTAGTGTTTAGTGAAAGTGTGGACAGTACTTTAGGTGGCAGCTGCACAGATCTCTGCAGCAGACACAATTTTGAAACAGACAACAAATGTGGTCATGCCTCTAGTGGAATGACCATGAACAACACCAGTAAGTTCCTTACTGTACTTCTAGTAACAAAGTAATACAGCTTGCTAACCATCTGGACAGGTCCTGTTTAGAAACAGGGGTGCCGGGGGGGACACTAGAGAGCACACCTAT
Organism: Neoceratodus forsteri; assembly: GCA_016271365.2. Classification (NCBI taxonomy): domain Eukaryota; kingdom Metazoa; phylum Chordata; order Ceratodontiformes; family Ceratodontidae; genus Neoceratodus; species Neoceratodus forsteri. The sequence goes on from CM028131.1 coordinate 841,950,727, forward strand.
GAAGTGGAAGCATTTTTCACCACTCTTCACATCAGAGACACTTTAAAGTAGAAAAATACTCTTTAAAAGTTAAAATCTTGAGTAAACTTTGACACCACCAGAAAGAGAAACATCTGAGGAATCCAAAGCTGTAATTCGGATTTATGGATTGCACTAATAAAGGAGGACCGGGAGGATCTAAACTTCCACCATCAATGGATCAACAGGCCTCTTTGGCGGTGACGAGTACAGTTTCGGATCGTCCATGGAAAGCATTGCAACTGTCGATGCAAGCCATCGACACAAAAGTTGAAGCCATATTACAGCATATAGGGGAACAAGATGTCAAGATAGAGGTGGCAACCAAAACAGCACACTCCACTGAGTCTCAAGCAACTAAGGCCCTCTCAGTAACTGCTAAACTGACCCAGGAGAATTATCAACTCCGGTATAGACCGGAGGCACTAGAAAATGCTCAGTGTACCTCCAATCTCCGTATAGTGGGACTGCCAGAAGGCAAAGATGACTCAGACCCCCTTACCTTCTTAAAAGCCTGGCTCCCAGGGGCTTTACATCTTGATCATGAATGGGCATTGCATTTCCTTCGTGCATACCGAATTTTGCTGCGATCTGCTGCTGCACAACAGGACTTACCCTGTACTGTCCTCCTGATAACCGATAGTATTGCAACCCAGGACTATTTGTTCCAGGCTGCTTGTACAACGGAAAGTTTAAATTGCGATGGGCGCACAATACATATTTTTCCGGATTTGTTGTACGGCACGAGGACTCAGTGTAAACAATTTGATGGGGTTCGTACACAGTTGAGAGGGCTAGGGATGGTACATTCCTTGCTAATGCCAGCACGCTGAGAATTTTTTATGGGGGCCACACATTTCAGTTTACAGACCCGACGGAGGCCGGAAAAAGGACTGAATTGATCCGATGGGAGTTTGAGGCTGCTCATGGGTCCAGGAATGAGGATCACAGGTTGGATGAGTTGGAAGCGACATCCTGAAGGAAGCAGGAAGGGCTGTTATGTAGACACTATCCAGTATGTTGGTCTAAGATGTTTGTGGTGCAAATTATAATCTTTACTGAGAATGTATAACTTCTTCATTTAATTACATTCTCCTCTGTTTTTGTGAGAGTTAATGCTAAATGTTAGTACATATTAGATTCTAATCATTTTAGGGAAGGGGTCATATCAACGATTGGAGTTGAGAAATGTTCATGTTTGAACTGCTATTTTCAAATTGGACTGACCACCTAATTTCTGTAGGGTGTAGCCATTCGTTTTGTCTATCCTAATACTATAAAAATTATACCTGGTTAAACAATTGGAAAAAAAAAAAAAGAATATAAGGAATTTCCCCACATTCTTAATCTATACTGTCTAGACTGCTCATTACTTATCCATTGGATGTTTCCTGTATAGTGTATTGATGTCTGACACATGGGTGTAACTTCATATTGTATTTTCTAAATGCAATAAACATAAAGTTTAAAAAAAAAAAAAAAAGAAACTGGGGCACCCTCTTTCCTGGGGCAAATGAAACAAAAAGCTGTGAGGACTTTCTGTAGTCCTTTGTGCAGTGCATATAGTACCTTGGTATTCCATGTACATCTAAAGTATGGAACAATGCTTCCAGTGGATTGGCATGCTCAGGAAAATAAACTGGAAGGTGGATTGCCTAATTTAAAGGAAACTCAGATTCCACCTTCGATAAAAATGTATTTATTTATTGAATTTTGTTGACCTGGTAAGCTCACTGGGCCTAGACATCCCTTTTTCAGGGGCGACCGGGGGGAGGGAATACAGATGTTAAACAACTGAAAGTGAACCAAATTAAACTGCGGATTAGTATGCAAAGACATCTTGGGCTCGATGTTATAAGCCCACCTTAGATAAGCACACCTTGTACCAAAACCCGGACCGCTGCAAACTTAGGTGTGCCAGGGACCCTGTACCTGATTTTGTTAAAACTTGGGGTCCCAGCACCAAACTCCTCAAGTTTGCCGCAAGTTGTTCTGGGTACCAAACAATGGGTGAACAGGAGGGGAATGCCACAAGCTGCTAGAATGTTGAACAGCAGTAGCAGCTGCTGGCGGGACCGACTGGACATGAAACCGAAGGTCAGCAGGACCCATGGAGGGCAGGAAGGGGCTGGTTGAGGGGTTGGCAACAGACTCTGGATGGGGTCAGGGCATGGCAGGCTGTCAGGACTGGTTGTGGTGGGGGGGAGCGGTGTATGACTGGCAGCGGGGGGGGGGTTCTTTAAGGGCATCACCCATGGCTGCATAAGTGCAGGGACAATTGGCCAGGTGAGAGATGGCTGCAGAAGTCTGCTGGTGGTGGCCGCAACAGGGGGCATGGACCACTTCCCGCCATGCCAGGGCACTCAGACTGTTGCATAGGCAGTCAGAGCAGCTACTGGTTGGTCTAACTCTGGTGGCCCATGTGCCAATTGGAGGGGGGTTGCAGAATCCTAATTAAGGGAATACTGAATCACTGCCCTAGTGCAAGCCCCCCCAAGCCATGCCACATCAGTGCATCCGTTGCAGGGATGACACAAGCCTGGTCAGTGCTGGCAGCCCCCCAGTTGGCACATGAGGCATCTGAAAATTGAGAATGGCTCACGGTGTGTCACAGATGCCCCTTGTGCTGGTCTTTGTTGGCACAAGCACCATACACCATTCCCGATGGCTTGAAAGTCGTGCCCAGTCTTTGTGAAAAATCAAATAAGGAATTTCATACATTAGAGCCTGTAGCTCTGAAATCTTTTGAGCCCAAGTAACTGCAACTAAAAACAGCGCTTTCTAAGAATGAAAGTGCAAGCCACAAGTTACGGCCAAGGCAAGCTTTTCCAAAACAAAATTCAGGTCCCAAGCCGGGACTGCACTGCAGATAGAAGGCTTCAAGTGTAGAATGCCTCTCACGAACGTACAGCCCACCTCCAACTGGGCAACCATATGACATTCAATAGGCACACGGAAAGTTGAAATGAGAGCCAAGTGCACTCTGATTGAGGAATACTGCAGGCTTGCATCAGATAAGGACAGCAGATACTCCAGAACCTGGCTTATTGCACAGGTAAACAGATCCAAGTGATGAGAAGTGGCCCACACAACAAACTGCTTCCACTTCACAGAATAAGTAGACCTAATGGAAGGCTTTCTGGCAGCCACCAGGACATCAGCCACCTTTTTGGAACCCCCAAACCTGGCAATGGCTATGTTTTCAGGAGCCATGCATGAAGATGAAGAGATCTGAGGTCCGGATGGACCAGGGTTCCCTGTTCTTGTGACAGCAGGCCCTTGCACAAGGGCAGAGACACTGGTGGCTCCACTGCCAGCTGCTGCAGTAGGGGGAACCAGATCTGTCGAGACCACAGGGGAGCAATGAAGATCAAAGTTGCTCCCCCTTCATTTGGAGCTTGAGTAGCACTCTCTGAATAAGAAGGAAGGGAGAAAAGACATACAGGAACCTCCCTTTCCAACAGAAGAACCACACATCTCACCAGAAAACTCCAGGCCCTGAAGTGAGCGAGCACAAAAAGTGGCAGTTTTGCATTATGTGGGGACACAAAAAGGTTCAACTCTGAATGATCCCATCTGTCTAACAGGTCTTCGACCACTGAGGTCAGCAACTCCCACGTATGCATTCTGCACTGTGATTTACTTAGCTAGTCTGGCAAGATGGTTTGGGTGCCTAGAACATGTTCTGCTGACAGTTCTAGACCATGTTCCAAAGCACAATATCAGACTCTCACTGCTTCCCTGCACAGGAGATAAGAGTGAGTTCCCCTTGCTTGTTGATATAATGCATCACACTGACATCGTCCGTCTGTACTAACAAAAGACCCAGAGACAGATGAGCCTGGATGGCTTGTAGCCCATATAGGATAGCTTACATTTCTAGAACATTTATGTGCAAGGCACTCTCCACTGTGGTCCATGTACCCTGCATCTGATGGGGCCCTAAGTGTGCACCGCAATCCATCTCCAAGGCATCTGTTAAAATATGGTGAAGGGGGATCAGGAAGGGAATCCCCTTTAACATGTTGCTGGGTTCCATCTACCTCTTGAGCACTTTGTGTACAGGAGAGGCTACTATCTATGAGCTGGTCCCACTGGACTCTTAGGGTCCAATGAGGGATCCTCATGTGCAGTCTGGCCAAAGGTACTGTGACAACGGCTGCTGCCATAAGGCCTGGGAGTCCAAGATATGTCCTGGCTGAGATATACTGGCTGTCATGTACCAGTTGGGCCTGGGCAAGTAGATGTTCGGTCCTGTCCAGAGGCAGGAAGGCTGAGCCCTGGGCTGTGTCCAAGATTGCTCCTATGTACTGCTGGCACCGTCAAGGTGTCAAGACAGACTTGGGTATGTTGACAGTGACCCCCAGAGCAACAAACATTTTTCTCGCTCGAGATAAGGTGTGTAGGAGCTGATTCTTGGAGTGGGTTTTCAAAAGTCAGTCATCCAGGCAGGGAAAGACATAGAGGCCTTCCTTGCGAGGGACTGCTGCCGCCACTGCCAAGCATTTGGTACAGACCCATGGAGCGGAGGACAAGCCAAAAGAAAATACTCTGAACTGGTAGTGTTCCCCCTGGAAAAGAAGACACAAATACTTTCTCTGAGGAATGCAAATTCTGATATGAAGGTAGGTATACTTCATGTCGAGGGAACAGATCCAATCCCCTGCCTGCAGCAGAGGGAGCAGGCCTTGCAGGGTGACCATGCTGAACTTTGTGTACTCCATGAACAAGTTCAGGTCCCTGAGATCCAGAATAGGCCACAGGTCTTCTGTCCATTTTGGGACTAGGAAGTACCGAGAGTAGAACCCTGTTTCTTTGTTCGAAGGGAACAGGCTCTAGGGCGTTCTTCTGAAGCAAAGTCTGAACTTCCTCCAAGAGCAGAGGAATGCGATCTGCAGGGTAGTGAGTTGGCACTGGTGGATGATCTGGAAATGTGTCCAAAAGTTCTACAGCATGACCTTTTGCTATGATTTCCAGGGTCCAGGCATCTGATGTCATATCCTTCCACTGAGTCAGATGAAGGAAAAGATGACTCCCTACAACCACCCCTGGAGGTAACAGTGGTTGGGGAGTGTACAAAGAGTCAGGCAGAGCTGGTTGTGTTGGCTCCTAATGCGTCTCTACCTCTAGGGACTTTCGAATGTGCACCTGGGGTGGGCAGGGCACCTGCTCCCCTGCCCTTACCTTGTTGTCTGGTGGTTGGATAGTGTCTAGCACCTGCTGGACGAAAAGGCGCCCTTTGCCTACCCCTTGGTTTGGTAAGGTAGAGTGCATGCACGGCCTTCAGGGTCTTGCCTGAGGACTGAAGATTGGAAAGAATGTCATGGACATCAGAACCAAATAGTTTATATCTTCTAAAGGAGGCACTGAGCACGGACTGTTGACGTCACTCACAAACCCTGTCACCCTGAGCCAGGTGTACCTCAAGACAGATGCCCGAGGCAGCAGCTCTGGCAGAAGCATTGGAAACATTACCGGTCATGCAAAGCAGGTGCTTTCCTACATCAGCCTCAACTGTGACAGCCTTTAGGAGCTTCTGTTTGGGGTACCCTCTGGTAGGGCTTGCAAATCTGCCTTGGCCTTTCTTCAGAGAGTGTTCTGATACTTAACCATATGGACCTGATAGTTAGCAATTCTAAGGCCCATGGAAGCTTTGGCAAAAGTCCTCTTGCCTAGCACATCCAATCTCCTGGGTTCTTTATCAGATGGGAGGAAGCTCAGTTGTTTCAGGTGACCTAACATGGGCAGCATTAATGACCACAGAGTATGCCTCAGGCTGAGTGGCAAAAAAGGGTTTCCCTGAAGAAGTCATGTGCATTTTGTCTGCTTCCCTTGATGTGGCTGGGATGACATTTGGTCTATACCAGGCAGCAAAGGTGGCATCCACCAGGGAAGGGAGGAGAGGTGGTACTAGAATGTGGGCAGAATTAGGTAACTCCAAGAAATCTATTACATTTTTCTCGGGGGTATCTTGCTCCTCTAAATCAAAACCCCTAGCAGCTTGTAACTACTGCATCATGGTGAGGAAAGTTGTTTTTTCTGGTGGGGACCTTGGAGTGTGGACCACCAAGTCTTCACTGCAAGTGGACACAGTAGAGCTGGTGTCCCTCTCATAAGGACTTTCAGCATAGTCCTCAGGTTCCTCCTCCTTGAGGTCAGTGGTGCCCTAGGAGGCAGCGGAGGCATGCCTCTAGTTTGTGACGTCGCAGGGGGGTTAGTAGAAAACCCTGTCGATAAGCCCTCTGGAATTGGAGGAGGAGGCAGCAGGCATCTAAGCATGCCTGTAAAAGACAATAGAGCCGCCTGGATGCTGGCTTCCGTGTGGTTGATGGGTGAACTGGTAGAAGTCAATGGGGGAGGTAGAGCCCACAATGTCAACAGTGATGTATCAGATGTACTAAGCACTGTGCCCTGACCTGGGTGTTGTGTCGACGGCTGGAGTGGTGTCACCACTGCAATGGTCAATGGTGCAAAGGATGTAGTACCTGCTGTGCGGAGGGGTGACCTGGAACGCACCAGGGAGGTTTTCTCCTTCTCCTCCTGGTGCTTGTGCTTCTGGCTACGGATGACTTTTCCTGGGATTTCATGGACCTGGACCCGGAAGAGTGAGCCAGCAACATGGTGGTGCTCTTCTGCTGAAGCTCCTTCTCTACGCGGGCTACCAGTTGCTTCAATAGGTGTTTCTCTAGGGCCCCTTTTTGGCATCGCCGGGTGGCAGTATTGAAACCCGGCATGCTTGCACACTGTGATCCAGGCCAAGACAACAAATGCAGATGTCATGAGAATCACTGGTACAGATCTTCTCACTGCATTCACAATACCAGAACAATTTTGATGAGTCCCTTGACAACATATAGGTCATCAAAAATCACTTGAGAAAGTGATTACTTTGCTATATGGAAAGAAAAAAAAAGCAGCGGCAACTGCAGTGGCGCTTCTTTCAGCAGTCCGATGAGCATGGTCGACGGCAGGAAAAGAGCTGAGGAGGGGAAAGGGCTCCCCACGTTTATTTAGCAACCTATGTCTGACGTTGTCATAGGCGGCATGTGATGGACTGCCTGCAAAATTTTCCATGAGGTCCTAGCGCCTGATGGCTTACAGTTCCATAAGTATGGCCTGATGAAGGAGATATCCTTGAAGAATATCCATAGTTACTGTGATATAAAAAATTACCACAATATTAAAAGGTGTGACTTCTGATAATAAGGGGATACATGATGGGCAGTCATACGATAGTGGATATATCAGTACGAGTGGCAAGTGAGCTCAGGGTTATCGAGTGATTACACCCCGAGCTCACTTGCCATGAGTGTTGATATATTTGCTATCGGATGACTGCCCATCACATTGCTGTTTTATACAATAGGGGTTGATCCCTTGGCATTTGTGTTGTGAGGATATATTTGTTGTGGTTTAGTTATTTACCTGTTCCGTGTGGTGTTCATCTTTCTTCGGGGGCTGTTCCGCTGTTGTTAGGAATGGGCAGGCTGGGGGACTTGAATGTAGCTCGGCAGTGTTGTGATGATGACGTGTACACAGTGGTGACAGCAGCAGATACGTAGTGAGGGTTGTGATAACCTGCTGTTGTTTTCCGCTGTGTACACATCATGACTATAACTTTTGTTTCTAGTAGTGATCTGTGTTTTTATTAGATGCGTTATCTGTCAACCCCTTATTGTACAATCTGGTATAACGTGACATTCTTACTGTAGTGTCACCATATAAATATATTACAAATCAAACTTTCTGAAGACTTATAATTAAGTTTAAAAGTGTGAACAACACTTCTTTAAAAATATCAATGAAGCCAGCCTGGTGGTGAAGCGGACTGAGGCACCTTACCTTTTCCCACACCGGCAACCTGGGTTCGGGAACCGGCCCGTGTCACGGGGTTCGGTTGGGGAGAGGAGGCTTGAGCATCTGAAGGACTGCTCTTCTCCTCCTCTGGGGAGGGAGGGCTGTTGCTCCCAGTGCCTGTCTGCTCTCTTGTGGAGTCTTGGCGGTGCACTGCTCAGGACACCAGTTTGGGGTGGAGGGACAGTGGCCATCGACGTCTCACGCATGGCCATGTGTGTGCTGATGGCATTGCACATCTGTTCCTCCTGGGGAGAAAATTGGAAAATGGCTGACTGAAGCGCACGGTGACACCGACCCCTCGCAGGCTCCATATCAGCTACAGGCGCCTCCCGCCCCCCCCCCGACTCTGGATCCATTTCTGACGGCGGTAAGATGCCTACCATAGACCCCTGCCATGGGGGGGGGCAAGCTGTGGGGGAAGTACCGGGGTGGAGGTCAGTCCCTGGGATGCTGGGTGACAGGGCTTGGGGGGGGTCATCGGTGGAAATAAGTGCCTGCATTGTGGCAGGATGGACAAAACAATTAACTGCAAAAAAAAAAAATCAATGAAAGAAATAGTCCCATTACAACAGTGGGACAATTCACTTTCTCAAACACAGTGAGCACTTTTATGGTTATAAGAGGTGCTCACTTAGAGGTAAATGTTCAGCACTAATTTGCTAAATCTGCACTGATAATTTATGATGATTCTGAAAAGAAAGAAAAATGGGTTTCACCGAGATGCCAAAATCAACGGTCCTGTCAAACTGCCACAGTGACAGGCAGTGCTGGGGTGTAGGGCTGATGTGCTCAGTGTTAAACAGCGGTTAGAAAAATGTTTTTTGCTTCTTGAATGCTCTGTTGCATTTTCATAGATTCCTGTACCATATTTTCCTGACTCACGGGGCTCGGGGCACTGGTCACTGCTGGAGGTGCTCTACTGTATTTGTATTTTCATGCAGATTCCAATCTCTAGTTTAAAAAGGTGAGGGAATCTTACCACGTTCTTATACTGTTAGCAGCTCAGTAAGTAAACACTTGCCTCTTGGTCTGGAACATCAGATGGTCTTGGGTTCTAGTCCCACGCCAGGAACTTGGGCTACCACCCAATACTAACACTACGGCACAGCACTGAAGGGGGGGGGGGAGTGCTGCTCTGTTGAAGAACTGTCCTTTGGATGAGATGTTAAACTCATGTCCCTTTTGCCCATTTCTAGTGGCCGTCCAGCTGGAAGTTAAAGATCCCATGGTATTTATCTTAAGAGTAGGGAAAGTTTTCCAGTGTCCCAGCAAACATCCCCCCATCAACAAAACATGTCCCTGTAATCCCCCCCCGATACATCTGAAAATGCAATGTCACAATTTAGTGTACCTTTCCTTGTAAAAAATAGCAAATAAGTAAATATTAAATTTATACTGAGACACAATTCAATTTATATTTAATTGATTTTCTGTATTCCAGGCCCCTAATTCTTTATTACGAAGGACATTTGCTTGAAAACAATATCTCTGTTTCCCAGACTTCATCTCAGCATCCTGCTTCACCTCCCACTAAAGTAATAATGCTCTGTTTGTGACATCATAATCATTTACATAGCAATAAATTATGATGTCACAAACAGCATTACGACTTCGGGGGGGGGGACAGATGGATTATGGGGGATAAAGATACTGTTTCCAGGCAAATGCCCGCAGTAAAAAAATATTAACGGGCCCTATAGAAAATTAATAAAACAGAGGTTGAAATGTGTCTCAATAGTATAGTTTTAAAGAGGTCCCACCGTGGTCTTGTTTCCTAAATGTATAGATAAAGGGCAGGGAAGAGTTTGCTCCAATTAACCAAAACAGTATCATAGACAGAATGGAGTGACAGACCAACTCACCAAACTAAAACAAATAAGATGTTTAATAGCAAACATCTGAAATACAAATACTGTATACTATGAAAAATGCAAAACGTGTAAAGAACCTTTTGGTGGCTGGAATATTTAATAAATAAAATAATATGAAATTTGTTTTCTAAATAAATAGTTTTTAGATACCATGGAAGTCCTGATGAAGTGACTCTGGTCTCGAAACATTGGTATTTCCCTATAAAACTTACTGTATTATACCTGCACACTGAAATAAAATAAAGTGAAAAAGTCTGGTAAGTGGGTTATTTCACTCCATTCTGTCTAGGATCAATATTATATTAAAAAAAAAAAATATATATATATATATTTTTGGGGGGGATACAGAAAAATACTTTATGCTTCAAGTTAAATTTCTTCCAGTTTCTTTATGATGTTCTATACAGGTTTCACATATTGCCCCAGGTTTTTAAAATAACATGAACTCTTTAAAAAATGTCAATGGAAGCTTAGTAAAAAAGTGCTATTTATTCCATTACTTAATGCAGTCCAGTGTAAAAGTCCTAACAATATATGTCACTTTTGTTTAAAGGGAAACATTTTTTTTCTCACTTTGATTAGCTAAAATGACCCTGTCATTATGATAACTCTCTGATTTAGCATGGACACTGGTGAATGCAGAGACATGCAAACCTCAGAGACTTCATGATTTCTTCTGCTGAAGCTGCACAAACCCCTCTAATTGTCTGTACCTACCACATTTTGCTGCTGAAGGATAGATCACCAACACATTTCTTAAGCCTGAAAAAGCATTCTAAGGGCCAATGTACTTGTGACAATACTATATCATTAAACTTTAGCACGTTCTATTCACGTTTTACATTTCGTTACGGTTTCATGAACAGACTGTGCACACTATTGTAACTTTGAAAATGGCTACAGTCGCCGCTGTTTAAATCATGTAATTATCCCAAAGATGAATAACACAGGTGTCCTCAACACAAATGAAAAACTGAAAGTGTAATAATATATGTAGATTATTTTACTTTTCACATAAGGAAACTACTGTATTTGGACCATTCCAAAAGGTATGAAGTGCAACTCGCTTACAAAATATTCAACATATGGGAGAAACACTGTAGTTCTGGAAGGATCAATTCATTTAAAACTGTAATGCAAGGGCTGCCCCAATGGCCCAGTGAAAGCGTGTCGTTCTGTTGTGCAGACAAAAGGGAGTTCTGGAGCGGATACTGCTTATCACATCGGAAGGCAGATCAGGCTGCAAGCAGCTGCTGGAGGGCAGTGTGCTTTAGCCACACAGGGTTGTTGGCGGGTTCCAATGCACAGCGACCCCAGTGGGTACGGCATATCCCATTCCAAAAGTGGAAGAGGGAGGACAAGGGAGAAATGTGGGCAGAAAAAAAACCCTTCCATCCATATGATGGCGACTGCCTGAACAGGGTTATTCCTGGGCAACGGCAGGGAGGGGGTAACAAATGTATATGGGGGAAAATTGTAATACAATTCCAATCAATATTTCTGGGTAGAGTACCATAACAAACCACATTAAAAAATAAATGCCACACTGCCTCTTTGTAGACATTATGGTGTTTTACAGGCCCTTACCAGTGCCAAAATCTACAGGTGTCACCATAGCAAAACTCAAAACACATCTTTGTAGCATGTACATTATGACTATAAATCCCATTAGTTTTCATTTCAGTCTCTATAGGCTGTTTGTTAGCACATGCACATACACACACACTTACAGGCAGCTCATTTTCAAGGCAGGACACCTTTTTCCCCCTCAAGAACCAAAGATCATAAAAAGACTAATTATATTTTTTTTGGACTAATGCCATTTGTTCAAGTACGTAAACGCAAGGGAATCTCGAAGTAAGAAACAAACTGGGATTTTAGAGAAAGATGCTGCATATGTGTGTGTGTGTATACTGATGACCAGATAATCACGGCTAATTACAATGTCAACATCGAACCAATGAATAAGTAATTCACATTGCTTTAGAACAATTCAACAGTAAGAATTTCAAAACAGTGATAAGAGCAGAAAAATACCACTCATGTAAATGATGACAGAAAACTACAAGTCTGAACTCAACCATGAATACTGGCGAAGTCTATATATCATATATACTGTACAGTGCATGCAATGCCGTGGCAATAATAGTAGCACTAAATGGATCACAAAGCTGAACATGTTTTCACATTAGGTACGGAAGGAGGATTCTTGGCATAAAACGGCAGTAGAATGTGTGCAGTGAGGAAGTACAGTAGAGTGAGTCCAAAGACAGGAGAGAAAAACTCGAGTCAGACTGTCGAGGAGACAATCCTGAAATGGGTGGGAAACAAGTAGAGAATGGATGGCAGTAAATTTTTAACACCACCAAGAAAAAGTTACCACATGGAAAGAAGGGATGGAGGGCAACAGTGGCAGAATTGAGAAGGGGAACTAAATCACACAAAAACTAGAGTAGAAGGCACAAGACAGCAATTCACAAAGGAGGCTGGATTCAGTGTCAGACTGAATGAGACATCCTACTTGATTCTACAGTAAGTGTATATGTACTGCACACCACACACTTTTTTGGTAAAACAAACAAAAGTAAATTCCCTAGATTGAGCATTTCAGTGTGAAATCAGATGAATTATTCAATTTTTTTTTATATAAAAATAAGTAAAACTTACAAGCATTCCGATACAAAGAATATTACCAGAGGCAAAGGAAACAAAGACAACATAAGTATATTACAAAGCACAACTACATTAGACATTCCAAAGAAAATATAATACAAACTTTCATTTAACAATTTACAGATCGTACACAAAAGCTCTAGTAGGTTTTATTACATTTTTACTAAAAAGCAAATGAAAATATGAAAAACCTTCAGATGTTCCTGACGACAAAATATTTGTCAGTTATCATACTGGAATTTATTTTCATATTACAGTATCAACATCATTACATGGAGAAGGCTGAAAACTGAAGCAATGAATTTAAAAAAGTCCAAAAAGCTCCTTTTTGCCCAGCCTCACTGAGCAAGTTTCATTCTGTACAATGTTGCAAAGAGTCACAGCAAACTCCAGAATACAAATTGCCTCATTCTTAGAGGATTACTGAGAAATTATTCTTTGTGTAAAGTCGCATTGCATCAGTCGCAAGAGCTACAATGCAGACAACGTCTTAATTAAGTTTTCTTCTGCACAATATTCTACTGAATATACCACTTCTTTTCAGTCGGTAAAAATGTATTTTTTTTTTGTTAGAACTTACACACTCTACTAACTGCTACAGCCTCAGTGACACAGTGTATCAGAAGACATGCAGTTAGGGAGATATCCCCAAGATGTTCTCCAGAATCAACTCATACTCCTGCTGTTCTAAAACTGGTGTGGTGGTAGACCTCACAATGCACTGTGGACAGCAGGCTTAGCATTCTTGTTCCCTACAGGTCCAGGATAAACACTGTCCGGTCCTCAGTCCTACACAATCTGCACCAGCTTGCTCTACGACAGTGGAGCAAAATTAACTAATGCAACTTCAGAATCAAAAGACTTCAGTGAGCTCTGTGCTTCCTCTTCTTGTGTTTCTTATCTTTCTTTTTGTTGGCACATTTAGGACAAAACCATTGGACTTCCTCAGGTGGTTCGGAAGTGATCCCAACACACGGCCTACGACAGTGGGGAAAAAGAGTTAAGTATGTTTTAGTGTACTGATGTAACTCTTAAAAACAGGCCACTTTAAGTTTCCAAATAATCCAACTTTTCTGGCTTTTTAAACCTGCTCATGGCCCTTCTGGGTCAGCATGATTTGAAAGTAAATGTTCTGCCAAAATAATCACATATCTTTCCAAGCAGTTCAAAATTAAAACCATGACTTCTGTGGCAACCCTTGCAATTCTATCTGCTTTTCTTTTCCTCTTTGCACTCTTAATTTTGTAATAAAAGTGATCTTACTAAAACCATGAAGGAAGCATTAACACCCGACAGGCTGGGTGGTATTGGGCAATACCAGACCACCTATGGGGCGTAACGAGGCCTGATGCTGCAGGCGGAGGGCCTTATGGCCCCTGGAAGGTCCGGGTATGCCAATACCACCCACCATGGAAGGGTATATTGCGCTTTAGAAATGGGTTATGTTAAAGTTTTTTCTGTAATATTTAAGAAATAAAAAAAAAAAAACAGTAAAAAACTGACTAAAAATTAACTGAGTTGCTTTGCTAGTAAAGTAGTCCCTCTGCTGGTATACTTTCCAATGCTTACCAGTAGAGGGCAGTACAGTGTTTCTCACTTGCTTTATACTTTCCTTGTAGCAGTATGTCCCTCCTTGGTTCTTGAAGCATGACCCCCCCCAGTCAGCTCAGTTGCGTTTCACCTTTTTTTGGCGGGGGGGTACTTTTCTAAGACCACGGTCTAAGCCCCCCTCGTTACGCACAGTTTTATTTTTTGCTTTGGGACACTACTGGCGTTGAATGAACAGGCGATTGGGTGGTGGTGCTTGCATAGATGAGGGGAGTGATTTACTACAGTTTTTCATCCACAATGGTGGATGGTCAGTTGCATATGTGTAAGCTGTATTATAGTTTTTGAGATGCAGCAATAACAACTGCAACAGAATTTTGGCTCATTTGCTTTAACTTGACCTTTTTTGTCAGTCTTCAACTGAAATGAAAGCCTGAAGGTAGGATAAGTCAAGGGCCGACACTATCTGGTAGTAAGTCATTTAACACCTTTTAGGTCAGAAAATGTCCTCTAACAACCAGCGTTTAAGAATTCCCAATGCTGTATTAAGTTACTGTGTCAAAAGATACATGTTATCTTAATTCTTTATACTTCATTTAAGAGGGATTTATTACACTAACGTGAAAAGTGCAGCAAAATCAAAAACCCAAGACCAATCTTTTCAGGGTTAATTAAAACAAAATGTTAGCCAGAAGTAAAACTGACATGTTTGCGACCCACAGAGTAGAACATAATACTATAAAACATTACCACCAAATTATATGAGGAAACCGACAAGCTACTGACTTGCATTAAATGTTTTTTCTAGCCTTCATGGCTCCTTTCATAAAACTGTAAACATTTCTAATAAAAACAAGTACAAGGGCCTGTATTCATGAATATTACACCTCCCAGGCTCACTGAGACTCACTGTTCGACCACTCCCCGGTCATCTGCCACTGGTTAAACAAAGCCCATAAGGCTCCTGGCAAGATATGCATGCAGCACGTGCTTAAGAAAGGGTACCTTGACCACTTCCTCTCCCCCACCAACCTGCACGTGCCCAAACCTCAACTTGTCTCTCTGCACTTAACGTCTCAGCTGGCTACTCAATGTGTACCACTACTGGGAAATTGACAGTGCCACCAGCTGCTTCGCTTATGTCTTGATCTGTGTAATCTGCAACTTGTATTTGCTGCCCTTTCCTATGTAAACACTATGTTAGTTCGCATAACCACTGTGTCAAATCTGTCTGCTGTAATTATGCTGTTGTAACAAAATGTCTCTCTCTAAATGCTGACGAGGATCCTTTGTAAACGAGCTCTTATCTCAAAGGCTGTAATTCCGATTTCTCAATAAACTAAACTACCTTTGATTTCTCCAGCACTACCTTGAGCACACCGACTGGTCCCCTTTAGACTCTGACCATAGTGTGGACGCTGCCCTTGATTTATTTTATTCACCACTTTAACAAAGGCTGTGACTTATTCACTCCACACCCCAAGCATAAGGCAAAGGGAGTAACTAACCCCTGGATCACCCCTCAGTTAATCCAAATGATGCGTAACAGAGACAATCTTTGACACCTAGCTCATGACACTGGGAGACCATCTGACATGCAACATTCCAAGGCAGCACGTAACTCCTGTGCCAGGTAGATAACGTCGCACCAAAAGGGAATACTTTAAGTGTGAACTCACAGACTCCTAGGGTAATGGGAAGTGTTTCTGGGAAAGCATTAAAGACCTCACTGGTAAGCCCTCAAAAATGCCCCCAATGCGATTGTCAACGGAGCTCTCTCACAGGACCCTCTAAAAATTGCAGATAGATACCCTTAATGATGCCTTCACTAACCTCTCCGGTATACTCCCCCCGACTTCCTAAGGCAGCCTGCTAGTCAATCTAGTGCCATGGGATCCCCCCTTCCCCTAAGCCCCCTCCCTTCTAGTTCAAGAGACACTCCATGCCAGAAGCAAAAAAATACAAAGAGTCTTAGGGAAAACTAGGTTCAGCAACGACACCAGAGACCTTAAACTCCTGCACCAGACCCCTGACATGGTCCTTAAGCCTCTTACCATTCTTCTCAACCTCTCTCTCTCCCAAGAACAACTCCCACAACTCTGGAAGACAGCTCTAGTTGTGCCTGTCTATAAAAGTGGCAATAGAGCACAGCCCTCTAACTACCGTCTTATCTCCATCCCCCCCCGGCCTAAGGCACTCAAACGTATCGTCGCTGACCAGATGACCAAATATCTTACCAAATACAATATCCAATGCAGGGAGCAGCATGGCTTTAGGAAGGGGTACAGCACAACCACTGCCTTGCTGGAATACACTGACTTCCTGCACTGTGCACCTGACCAAGACCAACTGGTGGGGTCGATCTACGTCGACCTCACCAAGGCTTTCGATACCATGACCCAGTCTCTCCTATTCCACTCACTCCAGACTACAGACCTCTCCTCGGAGGTCACCAAGTGGTTCTCCAGCTATCTTAGCAGCAGAACACAGCAAGTCAAAATTAATGACACCCTATCCAGCTCATGCCCTGTTAACTCAGGTGTCCCCCAAGGCTCCATCCTTGGACCTTTATTGTTCAGCCTCTTCCTCAATTCACTCCCTAAAGCCTGCCCTAGCAACATCATTCTGTATGCTGATGATGATGTCCTTTTTTTTTCCCCACTTTGAACACACCCTACTCACCAAAGATCTCCAGACAGGTTTTGCAGCAGTTGAACGTTGGTTTGGAGATCATAAGCTACTAATGAACTAAAAAAAAAAAAAAAATTGATGCTTTTCTGAAGTCCGCACGACAAAAGAAAATCCTCTGCCCTTACCATCCTTAACGAGCAAAATCTCCCCCTGAACAAGTCTGAAAATGTAAGTATCTAGGCATAACCTTAGCTAGCTCCCTGTCCTACTCCTCACATATCAACCTTATATCTACAACTATTAATGCTAGGATCGGCACCTTGTGTAGACATCGGCACTGCCTCACCCCTGAAGCCCTCAGAACTGCCATCTCAAGCTCTGTTGTTTCCATCATTGATTATGGCCTGATTATCTATGGGGCTGCCACCAACTCTGCTATGACATGAATCAATGTGGCTCTCAATGAGGCTCGCAAGGCTTGTCTCTGGTGCCCCAAGGTTCACCCATACCTGCGATCTCTATGCGCAAACTCTGGTTAAATCTCAAAGGTAG
Organism: Neoceratodus forsteri; assembly: GCA_016271365.2. Taxonomy (NCBI): domain Eukaryota; kingdom Metazoa; phylum Chordata; order Ceratodontiformes; family Ceratodontidae; genus Neoceratodus; species Neoceratodus forsteri. Next base: position 841,967,877 of record CM028131.1, read on the forward strand.
GGCCACCTACCAGACTTGCCTTTTTGCTAAATAAATTAGCCTTGGCCAAACCCCACCAACAACCCTGCCCCTTCTGCTACCAACACCAAACCCCCGCTACACGTGTAAATCCACCCTGACAAAATACCAGGTCTCTTTTTGCTGGACCACTCAGTGGCAGTGATCCTTTAGGTTTAGAGCCCCTTCCTGGATCAATAATCTCCCTGAGATCAATAGGCACCCTACTCTTGGTCCCTTTAAAAGTAGTTTTCATCAGCACCTGAATTCTCTCAATAGTTGCGACTGCCCCCTGTAACAAACTGACCCCTCTGTGCCCTCCTGTAACCCCCAAGCTTGGCTTCCATTGTCCTAGACTTGAGCCTCTGTCCTGAGCACTCTCCTCCTCCTTTTCCCAGACTTCAGCATGCACCCCCCCACCCCTACTCTGTATTGACTACGACTGCATTAACCCTACTCACTCTTCTTCCCCATCTTTCCCTCCACTCCAGCCCATTCCTTTTCCTACACACCTCACTCTCCTTTCTAACCCCATCCTACTCCCTCTTTTCCTATCTCCCCTCCCCTTTCATCCCTGCCTTACACCGTAGCCCTGTTGCCCGCCCCTACCCTTCTACTTCTTGCTGTACTTCCCACATTTCCTTGACTTCTGCCTTTATTTCTTTTCTCTCACTCTCCTCTTCCCTCTTCTCCTTGAACTGCAAATGTATTTATGCCTACTCTTACATATTTATACCTTTTATCCATTTCTAAATACCCTGTACATATATATTCCTAATTATGAACTGTAAATAGTTGCTATAATTGTACTTTTAATGTATTGTTTAACTCATGTTATCCTCTATGTTCACCTTTATTACCAGTTTCTGTATTTTACTCCCAATCTCTGTTTGTACTTGACATGGAACCTTTGTTAAAGAACCTCTAGTTCAAAGGTATTGTAATCCTAGTAATACATAAATTAAAAGGCTGTGGTAACACTGCTTTAACTAACTCGATTCTGGAATTTCCCATTTTGTTCAATGACACATTGCTGAATGGGTTTACTGAAGCAAAGTAAAGTGGTGTTAACGTTGGTGGTAATGTTCCCGAGTACAGCCCATGGAGGTAAAAAATAGGTTATTGAGCTGTAACCATAGTTCTAGGAGTGGTATATAGTTCACTTCCACACACAGGCAATTCACTGGAAGTGCTGATTTGTTAGAACGTAACATCTTCAAGCTAAGTTTGTACCACCACCTGGGAAGTATATCCTCTGACTCTGCCCCATGATGTCAGATCTTGCATACTGGAAGCAGGGATCCATGTGTCACTTGACAGGGGAGGCCAGGTGGGTGGTGTGGATGTGAACAATGTTCCACTCCTAGAACTACAGTTACAGGTGAGTAACCTGCTTTTCTAGGGGCATGGATATAGTTCACTATCCACACATAAGCAGACTTCCAGCAGTTCTCCGGGAGAAGGGGGCAATGCGCGCACACCAAGTTGGTGAACAGGGATTGGAGAACCGAGGTCCCAAATGCAGTATCCTGATGAGGTTCAAGGTCAATGCTGTAATAGGAACTAAAGGTGTATGTCAACTTCCAGGTAGCAGCCTTGCAGATCTTCTGAATAGGAACGTCCCTGGAAGCAGCCACCGAAGCAGCAGTATGTCTGGTGGAATGAGCCCTAAGCCCTGCTGGAAGTACCGTACCAGCCAACCTATAGCAGAGGTCGATGCAGGATGAGATCCACCTGCCAATCGTATGCTTGGCCATCAGCCTGCCAGGGGTGGCTTTAGTGTATGTTGCAAACAGCTGGTAAGCCTCACTCTGAATTCCGGCTATATGCTCCCTATAACAGGACAGTGCCTTCCGCAGGTCCAGAGTATGGAGCTTGTGCTGGGCTTCTGAAGACAGAATGCTAAAGTATACCAGCAAGCTAATCACCTGGTTGAGGTGAAACTCCAATACTACCTTTGGGAGGAACTTCAGGTGGGAGCGAAGGGCAATTTTGTCTATGTGGAAGACCAGGTATGGAGAAGTCGCCGAGAGCACCTGGAGCTTACTGATCCTTCTGGCTGAGGTAATGGCCACCAAGAAGGCGGTCTTCCATGACATCTCATATCTGTGCATAGGCTTAAATGGTTTGTCCATGAGCACAGCCAGCACCAACAGTAGGTCCCATGGTGGTGGTTCATGCACCAGAGAGGAAAGGTGATCAAGGCCCTTGAAAAAGCACCCAAACACTTTCTCCTGGGCCACAGGTGGCATAACAACCCACACCAGGTATGCAGAGATGGCTGCCAGGTGCCCCTTGAAGGTTTTCGTCTGCAGTCTCAGCTGAGAGAGGGACCAAAGATGCTCAAGAATAGCAGTCACAGGGCAGGCAAGGGGATCAAGCTCCTTGTCCTGACACCAAATGGAAAATCTTTTCCATTTAAAGGCATAACACTGGTGAGTCAATCCTTTTGGAAGCCTCCACAACATGGAGCACAGCTTCTGAAAGACCCAAAGCCTGGAACTCTAGCTGCTTGGGAACCAGGCTGCGAGGTGGCAGAACTGAAGGTCTGGTTGCAGGACCGTCCACTGTTGTCTGGTTTGCAGGTCTAGATGAAGAGGCAACCACCATGGAAACCTGCTTCTGAGGCTGAAGAGATCTGGGTACCAGAACTTCCTTGGTCAGTCTGGAGCTATCAGGATCATCCATGCCTTGTCCTTCCAGGCCTTTACCACCTTGTGGATCATGGGGAAAGGAGGAAAGGAATACATGAGGCTCGGGGTCTAGGGCCTTGTGAAGACATCCCCCACCAGCGTCCTGGACAGTGGTGGGGCAAGCACAAAAAAACAGGTTACTCGCCTGTAACAGTAGTTCTAGGAGTGGTATATGTTGTTCATCCACACTTGTTTGCAGATCGCCTTTCCCTTTAACGGTCACCGGACTGTCTTCAAGCTGGCTCCTCCCACCCACCCGGGTGGTAAAACCCTCGGCTCCGCCCCATGACACCAGATCTTGGACCGCTGGAAGCCAGGTTGTGCATTACAGCCGGAGAGGTCAGGTAGGTCAGTGTGGATGAACATATACCACTCCTAGAACTACTGTTACAGGTGAGTAACCTGTTTTTCTAGGATCGTGGATATGTTGTCCTATCCACACTTGTTGGCAGACTCCTAGCAGTTCTCCGGGAGGAGGGAGGCAAGGTGCGCACACCCCCTATTTAGGGAACAGGGAATGGAGAACTGAGGTTTCAAAATCAGCATCCCAGCGTGACTCAAGGTCGATGCGGTAATGGGAAATGAAGGTGTGTGCTGACTTCCAGGCAGCAGCCCTGCAGATTTCCTGGATAGGGACGTCCCTTGAAGCAGCCACCGATGCAGTGGTATGGCAGGTGGAAAGAGCCTTAAGCCCTACAGGAAGCTTCCTACCCACTGACCTGCAGCAGAGATCAATGCAGACATGATCCACCTGCCAATCATCTGCTTGGCTGCAGGTGTGGCTTCAGCATAGGTGACAAACAGCTGGCGAACCTCTCCCCGAACTTCCACCGTACGCTCTTTGTAGTAGGCAAGCATTCGTCTCAGTACCAAAGTATGGAGCCTCTGAGGTGTAATTGGGGTAAAACACTGGTAGAGTAATCACTTGGTTAAGGTGACACTCCAATACCACCTTCAGAAGGAATATCGGGTGGGGGCACAGGACAACCTTGTCCCTGTGGAAGACTAGGTAAGGAGACTCAATACAGAACACCCCGTAACTCCTCAGTCCTTCTGGCTGACATGATAGCCACCAGGAAGGCGGTCTTGCATGACAAATGTGAGATATCGCACTTGTGCATCGGTTCGAATGGCTTGCCCATGAACTTTGCCAAAACCAGCAGTAGATCCCACAGAGGTGAAGGTTCACGCACCGGACGGGATATGTGATCTAGGCCCTTGAAAAAGCGCCAGCCCACTTTCTCCTGTGCCACCGGCTGCTGACCGGCCCGCACCCGGTAAGCAGAGATGGCTGCCAGGTGCACCTTAAGGGTCACTGACCGAAGTCCCTCCTGGGAGAGGGACTACAGATAGTCCAAAATGCTACCCGCTGGACAGGACGAGGGGTCTAACCCCTTGCCCTGGCACCAAATGGAAAACCTTTTCTATTTGAAGGCATTGCATTTTCTGGTCAGTTCCTTACAGGATGCTTCAATGACGTTGAGGACCTCATCACAAAGACCCAAAGCCTGGAACTCTAGCTGCTCAGGAACCAGGCTGTCAGGTGCAGGAATTGAAGGTCCGGATGGAGAACCTTCCCCCTGATTGATGAAGAGCAGGTCTGGGCATGCTGAAAGATGCCTCGGGAGCCTGGAGCTCAGGCTGAGGAGATCTGGATACCAGAAATGGCGTGGCCAATCTGAGGCTACTAGGATTACCTGCGCCTTGTCCCTCCTGGCTTTGATGAGCACCTTGTGAATCAAGGGAAGTGGAGGGAAGGCATAGAAGAGGCCTGGGGTCCTCAGCTTCGAGAAGGCATCTCCCTGCAGTGAGCCCTGCTGAGGGAGGTGGGCATGGAACAGCCTCAGTTTCGTGTTCTCCCTGGAGGCGAACAGGTCCACCTGAGGGGTGCCCCAGTAGGAGAACAGATCTTGTACTATCTCCAGATGGAGGGACTATTAGTGAGATGCTTTGCCCATGCAACTGAGAGCATTGGACAGCTGATTCGAGGCTCCTGCCGCATGAATGGTTAGGAGATCTGCCTCCAAGTTGAGCACAAGGGCCCAAGTGTGGAGAGCTTCCTTGCACAGGGGCAAAGAGTGTGTCCAACCCTGCTTGTTGAGATGGTACATGGTCGTGGTATTGTCCATCTGGACCTGAACCACTTGACCCCGAATGAATGGAGCGAATGCGGTCAGTACTAGCCAAACCACTTGGAGCTCCAGCAGGTTGATGTGGCATCAGGACTCCTGAAGGGACCAGAGCCCATGGGCTCTGTGCTCCCCCAGATGGGCACCCCAACCGATCAGAGACAAACAGGATGCTTTCCTACAGATGGGCTGGGCCGAGCCACCACTGGAGGCCATCCCACATCCTCTGGGTCACGGTGACCAGCTGGTTGAGGTGATCTGAATGCTGAGAACACTGCCTGACCAGTTCTCACTGAACGGAAAGATATGCCAGCGGGCCCATTGGACCACGCTGGTGCAGGCCGCCATGTAGCCCAGAAGATGCAGGAAGTCCCGGGCAGGGCGCAATTGCCCAACCAGAAATAATTGGGCAAAGGAGGAGAGGACCTCTACCCTGTCTGCTGGTAGCTGAGCTCTGGCTCAGCAGGAGTCGAGCTCTGCCCTGATGAACTGAATCACCTGAAAGGGCACGAGTTTCGACTTGGCCTCGTTGATCAGGAGGCCAAGGTCAAAGCATGTCTGGAGGGCCAGATTCCTGGACCGCTCCACCTCCTGCCTGGAAGAAACTGCTAGCAGCCAGTTGTCCAGGTAAGGGTACACCCAGACCTCTCGGCACCTCAGGAAAGCCGCCACCACTGCTATGCATTTGGTGAAGACGCTGGGGGCTGAAGGGCATGGCTTGGAACTCGTAGGGGGTTCCCTTGGCTCGAACGTGGAGGAACCATTGGTGGAACGAATGGATTGGGACATGAAAGAACGCGTTCAGAAGATCTAGGGAGCAGAACCACATGCCTTGCTCTAGGGATGGTATGATCTGAGCCAGAGTTACCATCTGGAAGGTGCGGGATCTGAGGAACTTGTTCAGGTCGTGCAGATCGAGAATGGGGCACCAGCCTCCCCGTCTGTTTTGGTACTAGGAAGTACCTGGAAATGAACTCTGGGTCTGAAGGAGGGTCTGCTACTCTGCGCACCACCTCATTGCAGAGGAGTTGAGCTATGTCATCTTGGAGAGCTGACCAAGTGGCTGCTGACACCAGATCCCCCTGCAAGGCATGGACTTGATATGGAGGGGCCTGCTTGAATTCCAGAGGCAGGCCTCACACAACCACTTCCAGAACCCAACAGTCTGTGGTGATAACGAACCAGGCGGAAAGGAAGTGGCTGAGCCGGCCCCCCACAGGAGGACCTAGGGGAGGTGTGACGGGTTGGAGGGTGGCAACCCCCAACCCATCACTGAGCAGGCTTAGAGGAGGAGGACCTGGCCAAGGGACTGCCAGGAACCTTTCCCCCCAGGCTTCCTCACCGAAGAGGCCATTGATTTGGCCTGTGGTCGCCAAGTTTGTGCCTGCTGGCCCTGCTGATGGATGGTCTGGCCACAGGAGTGGAAGGGAGAAAGGGCTTGCGGTTCTGGCGCTTAGAGCCCTTATCTTTCTGGGCATATGTCATGGAATCCAGGGCGGCACTGGACTTCTCGATTCGTTGGAGGTGGCCCTCCACGCTGGGCCCGAACAGGTCGATGCCCAAGAAGGGGACATCTGCCAGCTTGTGTTGGGTATCACACAGTAAAGGTCGAGATGCGCAACCAAGCCCTGTGGCACATGGCCACTGCAGCCGCCACCAAGCGGGCACAAGAATCACCAATATCCAGAGCAGTCTGGAGTTGCTGCTTCACCACAGCCCTCCCATGGTCCCAGACCTGCTTGACCATGGTCTGGAGGTCCACCAGGAGGTGAGGAATCACCTCATCCAGGGAGCCCAAGAAGGCATGGGAGAAGTGTGCAATTAGCATGGCCGAGCTGGCCTGATGAAAGCTGAGAGGGGAAGCTGCATACACCTTTTTAGCCGAGTGATCCAATTTCTTGGATTCCTTGTCCGGTGGTCTATCGACGTGCCCTTGATTGCCCGAGTGCCGGAAGATGGAGTCTGCCACCAAACCCTCAGTTGAGTGGTGCTGCGAGAATCCCAAAAGGGACCCGGTTGGGACAGCATAGTTGCAGGCCATCCAGGCAGAGGGCGCTGGGCAAGATGTGGGACACTGCCACAGTTACAAGGCTAGGCCAGCAATGGCCTCAGCCACAGGAAAGGTCTCCACAGGATTATACCCTTTGTCCAGAATTTCTGTTAGGGGATATCTGGCCCGGTTCTGAACGGGCTCGAGCTCCATTCCCGTGGACTCGGAAATGAGCTGAAGAATGCCCATGAACGAGGTGGGATCCTCGTCGATGGAAATGTCTCCAACAGACTCTATGTCGATGGGACAGGAGAGTAGCGAGGAGTCCGTGTAAAGCGGGCGGCCACCAGTGTCACCCTCAACCCGCCTTTGGTGGTCAGGAGTGAGAGTGACCGACAACCAATAGAGTAAACCTTGAGCCGACCGAGAAATATTTTGGTTGCTCGGGTGGTGGCTCCACCTGAATCGGTAGAGTAGCCAGCTTTGGTCCAGCCGACTGGGCCTGAGCTGGCATCTCCATGGAGGTGACGGTGGCAGTAGCCGACGTCGGTCGCTTGGGCGACAGCCACTTTGATGGCCATAGTAGAAGCTGGAATCTGTTTCATCATGGACAAGACCAACTGTTGCCACATCAAATCTTCGTAATGCCGACATAATTTGCGCCAGAGCAACTTCTCACCCAAGGAGGACAAAGATGAGTAGTGGTGCCGCTGCTTACCATGGTGTCAGGATCGAGATCACCAGTGATGCAGAGTCTTGTTCAACGCAGAGGTGAAGGATTGAGACCTCGACTGTTGGCGGGGCCGACAGAGGACATCGTAGGGAGTATGGGAAACGCGCAGCTCCTCCTGGTCAGGTTCCTTAATGGGTGGGTCCGACCCAGAAGGCTGAGCTGACCCGTCCGAAGTCACCAGAAGCACTGGTGTTCGAAACAAAGAGTCACCGGCCGGACTGGGTGACAACCCACTGATCGGCTCAAGAAAAATCTCAGCCACATCGATGGGCGTCTCGACCGACTGGTCTGACGGGGGCACAGTGAAACCAGCGACCTCGGCCTCGACTTCGACTGAAGTTGAAACAGGAATCTCCTGGGAGCGGGACCACTCCCGGTCCCAAGAGCGCTGATGTTGAGACTTTTCCTTTGACTCCCTCTTGCAAGACGTGTGACCCATAAGGGCCTTCTCCCTTAGTCAAGAGAGACTGGCACAACTCTTTGAAGGAAGCCGAATAAGAAGAGCTCAGTTGTCGCGGAATGAAGGGCGAAGCCAAAGAGGAGCTAGCTGTGGCCTGGGCTGCCTCCTCCTCAAAGGCCTTGAGCTGTTCCAGCTGCTCAGTGGACCCTGCAACCGCAGAGATCACCCAACGGGCATCTTTCGATTTAACTGGCGGGTAACGTTTTTCCAGCTGCCCCAGCTGGAATCGGGCAGTGCGGTCTTCGATCACCGATGGAGCAAAGACTGACAAGGATCACAGGGCTGCGGATCATGGTCATGTCCCACACAGTACACGCAGGCGACGTGAGAGTCGGTGGACATCTTCTGCCCGCAGGGCCACTGGCGAAACCCGGAGACAGTTTTATCTTCCATTGTGGTAGCAAGGGAAGAAGAAGCAGACAAAACTTGAATGAGTTTTAGAGTTAGTTTTGGAAGCGAATCCGAAGATTCGAGAGCCAGGACCTACCACACACAGAAGTGCTAAGGAGGATACCTGAACCTTCCAGCGGAAAGGAAGATCTGACATCATGGGGGGAGCCGAGGTTTTTTTTTTTCAAATTCTGTTTATGCTCCGCTCACCTCTGAAATCTCTCTGGCTACCTCCTGATCACAGTCTCTACCTCCCCACGTGGCTCGGGAATCATAGGCTTCTCCCTGGCTCCGGGCATACCCCAGGCCTACCCTCCGGGGAAGGGCTGCCCCCGTCCAGGGCGCTCTTTCTCATAGTGTTGAGACACCGGGCCTGAGAGGAGGGGGATAGCCTGAGGATCGAGCCCATGATTGAGAGTGTGGTCCGTGAGGGAGGTGCTTTCGCCTATCAGAGGTGAGTGGGGTTTTTTCCTTTTTTGTGTCTACGTCCTCTGTGGAGCCCGGCTACCTAGGTAGCATGCTGTGGCTCCACCCCGGTATCATCAGCGATGCTCATTCTGCAACCCCAACCTCTGCCAGAGGAGTGCTCGTTGGTAAAACACTTACCTAACCCTCCCGGGAAGAGAGCAGTCCTCTGGGCGCTCAATCTCTTCCCTCCTACCGACCCGGCCGGTTCCCGAACCTGGGTCACCAGCATGACGTGAGGTGTGGCATCCAGCACCTCAACCCTCAGTGCCACTGGGTCGGCTGGAGCCGAGGGTTTTACCACTCGAGTGGGTGGGAAGAGCTAGCCTCAAGATGTTACGGAGACCCTTAAAGGGAAAGGCGATCTGCCAAGTGTGGATAGAACAACATATCCACGATCCTAGAACAGCCTCAGTTTTGCGTTCACCAAGGAGGTAAATGGATCCATCACAGAGGTTCCCCACTGGGAGAACAGGTGAAGTATCACCTCCTGATGCAGGGACCACTTGTGCAATGTCTGTTCCACCTGGCTGAGAGTGTCTACCAGCTGACTGTTCACTCTAGCAACAGTGATTGTAAGGAGATCTGCACCGAGGCTGCACACGTGGGTCCAGGTGTGGACGGCCTCCCAAAACGAAAGGGAAGGGAGTGAGCTATGCCCTGCCTGTTCAGGTACAACACAGTCATAGTGTTGACTGTCTGGACCTGCATGACCTGATCCCTGACTAGAGCAGTGAATTCTGTCAGCGCTAACCACACTGCACGGAACCCCAGCAGGCTGATGTTTATAATACCGATTAAACTGAGGATTTAGGACAGTAGAAGGCTTGTACCCATCTTGACTGTCCCCGTTTCTCAGTGGATGCAACTAGTAGAGTCACACTCCTGCAAGTAGACGTCCAGACTGTTTCTGAAGTGCATTAAATTATATTTGTGTGCAATGTCTACCGGTAGTTGGTTCCAGAGTCTGATTGACCTAGGTAGGAATGCGTACTTTCGTAGGTTAGTTCTAGGGATACTGTCTATGAGTTGTCTGTTGTGGCCTCTCAAGTTATGTTGGCATTCCTTATGTTTTAGTCCCAGTTATGTCATTAAATTGGCTTCCCCTAGAATTTTGTGATGATACAGCAAGTTGCCTCTGAGTCTTCTAAGACTTAGGGACCATAGACCCAGCTCCCGGAGTCTCTCCTTATATGGTTTGGATCTGATTCTTGGGATTAGCTGTGTGTATCAGCATTGGGATCTTTCTAGAAGTTATTTGTCCTTAGTTAGACCAGGACTCCAGAATTGTGAGCAATAATTGGGATGTGGCTTTATATAGGATCTGTACAGTGGTAACAGTACAGATTCTGATTTGTTATAAAAAGGACCTCCTTATACAGTTTGTTGGGTGGCTATTTTTTTTGGCAACATAATTACAGTGATTACTACTCTTCATATTGTTACTAACCAGCACCCCCAGATCCTTAACTGAATCCACTGGTTGGAGCTTCCTAAAGCACGTAACGACACATTTGTTGAGACTCAACTGCATCTTGTTATTATCTGCCCAGTTGACAATGTGTTTTAGATCACTGGTCATACTTATTCTACCAAGATCACAGTTACCTCCCCCTCACCAAATCTGGTATCATCCGCAAATGTTATCAATTTGTTTCCACTTGTTATTTGGAGGTCATGGATAACTACATTAAGTAAGTGTGGGTCCCCACTAGTCACATCGCCATCGGATGGTAGTATTCTGTTAATTCTCACTTTCTGCTTTCAGTGAGCCACCTGTGTATCCACCTAACAAATGTGTAGTTAATCCCCATTGTCAGAAGTGTATTTACAATACTGTAGTGCAGTAGAGTATCAAATGCCTTTTGGAAGTAAAAAAAAAAAATGACAGCCATTGACTCATTATAATCTATATTTTGGCTAACCAGTTCGTAGAAGCTGATCAAGTTGGTATTGCTCCTGTTTTTTGTAAAGCCGTGTTGTGTATGGTCTAATAGTCCACGGTCAATAAGGTCTCTGGATATGTCTTCCATTATGCTACCCTCGACTATGTTGCCAATTATTGATGTGAGGCTTATTGGTCTGTAATTACTAGGTACAGACTTACTTCCCTTTTTATAAACTGGGACCACCACCACCCTTCTCCAGTCAAGGGGTACACATCCTTTGTTCACAGATTTTTTTTTACCAGTATCAGATGTAATTGGTGCCTGTTCCCTGGCCAATTCCCTAAGAGTTCTGGGGTACAGTCCATCAGAGCCCGCTGACTTATTACATACAGTCCAATGTTGCCAATCTTTTTTGAATATACTCAGATGTATAAACAGTCTTACTGCTTGGGGGAGTAGTAGTTGCCTCATCCATAGTGATATAATCAACACTGTCATTACCTGTATTCACAGAGCAGAAGTAGTTGTTAAACAACCTGGCCATGTCTTTGGGGTTGCTATAAAGTGTTCCCTCATGCATGAGTGGGCCAGTAACCCTGGTTGCACCTCTGCTACCATTTATGTAAGAACAAAACCCTTTCCTGTTGTTTTTAGTGTGGGATAACCTGGATTTGGTGCCTATCCATGCCTTTTTTAAAGTTTGTTTTAGCTGTTTCAAGACAGATTTGTATTTGCTGGCAACTGAGTCTTTTTCATGGCAAAAAAGCTGTGTTTTTATTTGTGGTTAAACCATATTGGCTTCATGCCTCTGTTATTGTACAGTATCTTATCGGGGACATACTTTCCTCTATGGGCATCAATGTGGTGATGGGACTCCCTAGGTAACCAGAATCCATTGGCTCTGTGGTCTGCCAAGTGTGCTCCCCACCCCTCCAGAGATGTGCACGTCGCGAGTGTGAGTGTCAGTTCTGGATAGATAAATAGGACTCCTTCCTCCAGACTTCCTGTGATCAGCCATCACTTAATGGCGCCTCACATCGGCTGGGTCACAATGACCAGCTGGTCCAAGTGGCCGGGACCACTGACAGCAGAACTGCCACTGTAGGTGGCAAATCTGCCAGCAGGTCCCTGATCACATTGGTGTAGGATGCTATGTACCCCAGCAGCCGCAAGAAGTCCTGGCCAGGCCAAGAGAGCTCAACCTGAAATGATCAGGCAAAAGAGGTAGCAACAGGATCATTTTGGACTTGTAGGATCAACTCCCTGCAGGTCTGGAGGGCCAGATACCTGGACCGAGCCACAGCCTCCTTGGATGGCCCAGCTATCAGCCAGTCATCCAGGTAGGGATACAACCTGACACCCCTGCATCACAAAAAGGCTGCCGCTACTGGCATGCATGTGTTGAAGACCCTAGGCGCAGACGTGAGGCTGAAGAGCATGACCTGGAATTGATACAGAACCCCTTCTGCACAGAACCAAAGGTACTGTTGGTGGAAGCTGAGCGATGTCCTCCCTGAGGGTGGATGGCGTGTCCTGCAGCATCGAGGACTTCTTTGGAGCATGGTGGGAGCATCTCAAAGCCTAGAGGCAACCTTTTGCCTACTACTTCTAGGATCCACATGCACAAAATAAATGGTGGACCAATGTGGCCAGTCGTTGCACAGTTGACCCCCTAGGGCCAGGGGCTGGACAGGCGGGAGGTTGACACCCCCCAATCTGACACTGGGCGGCTCTGAACAGGGCACTGTCCACTGGGGCTGGAGGGGCACCACTTCCGCTGTCCCCACCTTTCTCTGGTCCCTGACCAGAGTACTTGGTCTTGCAAGTCCAGGTTTGGTATTATCCCTGCTAGGGTTGCTGCCATGGCTGCTGTGGCTGAAAGATTGAAAGTGAAAGACCTTCTTTTTAGGCTTCTAGGCATTAGGGTCCTTTGTGGACGAAGCCACTAAGTCCAGGATGGTGCTGGACTTCTTAATCCTGGTGAGATATCCTTCCACCCCAGGGCCAAAGAGGTTGGTGCCAAGAAGGGGACATCGGCCAACTTGTGCTGAGTGTCTGCTGTGAAGGTACAGCACATCAGTCAGGCCACATGATGCACTGTGATGGCAGCCGTCGCAGCACAGGCACAGGAGTTGCCCATGTCCAAGGCCATCCAGAGATGGTGTTTAGCCAGTGCTTGACCCTGGTCTCTGACGAACTTCACCAGCAGCTGCCTGTCAGTAGGAAGGGGAAGGAGAACTTCATCCAACACCCACATCAGGGAGTGACCAAAGCTGGCCATCATCATGGCACAGTTCGCCTGACAGAGACTGAAGGAGGAAGCAGAATACATCTTCTTGGCTGCAAAGTCAAGTTTCTTAGACTCCTTGTTGGGGGGCTTGTCCACATACCTTTGGCCTCCAGATTTCCAGAAGGCCGAGTCCGAGACCAGTCCCTTGGCAAAAGAACGGTCCGAGAACCCCAAACAGGACCCAAAAGGGACTGCATACTTGCAAACTATACAGGTAGAGGGTGCTGTGCAGGATGCTGACACAGCTCCAGGGCCGGTCCCAAGATGGCCTCAGTCATGAGAAAGGCAATACGGGGGAATCATCCTTATACAGGGTATTTAGCCCACTTCTGGCCTGGCTCCAAGGACACATTCATGGACTGAGACATCAGATGGATAACAGCCCCAAATGACACCGGCCCATGGTCAGTAATCAGCTCTCTGACTGAAGCCTGGTTGAAGGTACGTGTGCTTGACAACAACATGGACAACCTGTCCAAGTCACCTGAGGATTCTGCAAAAATGGCCCATGACCATTTGCCACTGTGGACCATCTGAATATCTGCCGACTGGGTGATTTCTACTGACAGCTGACCTAGCAAACTGGCTGCAGCTCAGGAATCCTTGGTTGGCGCTCCTACCAAAGGCTGCGGTGGAGGCGGCTCAACCAGCAAGGGTGGAGAGGCAGATGCCAGAGAATCTGTTGAGGATGAACAGGTGTGGGCATGACTGGCACTTGCCAGTTGACTACAGGTCGCGGGGGTAGAGCCCAACCCCACTCTGCAATGGTCCACTGCTACCAGAGGAGTTCCTCATAGCTCCACTGCATCCTGCAGCGGTGCCTTTCCTTGCCCATGGAGGATAAGGAATGTCAATGGCAGCACTTTCTGATGAAGCAGGAGTGAGAGCATGAGCAGAACCTCGACAATGATCTTGACTGTGATCATCAACCCAAGGGCTGATGCAGAGGAGAAGCCACCGGAAAGCTGATATAGATCACATGCCAAGGTGCATGGATGAGCAACAACTTCAGCAGCATGACCACCAGTGAAGGCAGGTCCCGAGTGGAGCTCGTCAGGGACACTGACCGGTCCTCCTGGGAGAGGACCAAGAGAACAACTCCTTTTCAATCTCTTCCAACAACTGGTCAAGGGTCAAGAAAAATCTCGATAGCCTGATCAGCCAATGTCAAGTCCGACAAGTCTGACAGGGGCACCGTGGAGTTTTCAACCTAGCCCTCGACCACCTTCAGCTAGACTGGAGTCGAGAGCTCAACTCACATGTCGAGCAGTGTGGGAAGTTGAGGGAATAGGAAGACTGCAATCACTAGTACAAAGTAAGGAAATCAGGTTGCCCTAAATTTGTATCAAATAATTCAACTATTGAGTCATCCTATTGGCACCATCCATGTGAACAACTATAACTAAAAAAGATGAACTCCACTACAACATGGTGTCTTGAATTATTTTCCATTCTTTACTGAACACACATCCAGAAGGGGGCAACAGTTTCATGGCTCCGCCAGTTCATCAGGCCCCTACAGGCATTAAAAATGAAAGGATTTTGGCTGTTATGATACTAAAATGATAAACGTTTACATTTAATATGTGTTAGACTCTAAACAAGGTCTGCAGACCTAATGAAGAAAAAGTTATTGTGGAAAGAATATGAGTGAGCGTTGAGCAGATATTATTCTTCTTTTTGAATTTAAAAGGGGCGTTATGTATGGCCTGTATATAAGGACTGTCTCTAATTATTTATTTAATAGACATAGCATCCCTAAAGGGGCTTAATAAAACAAAGTGAAACAGATGAGAAAGGAATTACAATATAGCATGAGCAAATTACTGTGATAAGAGTCTTTTAAATACATTGTATCGATTTAAAGACATAGTTTCACAATTTTTTGAATAGAGATTTTGTATTAATTATACTGTTCCTGGATTGAATTAAGAAGACAGGGTACAAAATATATACAATTATAATAATATGGAGAAAGGTTAATAAAGCATGGTCACGGTGTAGTGTATATAGCAATATTATAAGTATTGCTGGTTTGGGGACACGAGTGGTGAATAACTGAAAATGTTTATGAAATATTGGATAAAATGAAGGAACTAAACAAGATACTTTTATATTTATTATAGAAACACAGTAGGGGCCTACTGAAGTGGCGGAGCCACAAAACTGCTGACCCCTTCTTGATATGTTTTCAATAAAGAATGGAAAATAATTCAAGACATCATGTTGCAGTGGAGTTCATCTTTTTTAGTTATAGTTGTTCACAAGACCGCAATCACTCCCGATGCCGGCAGAGATTGTGCTTCTAACCATGGTGGACAGAACTCTCCCCCTAGGCCTGGAGCACCCAACACATCTCAAAAAAGTCTTCCATTTAAGACCCTCTGACGCTGGTTCCAACTAGAGTAGTGCCAAGGCCGACAAGATGCCCACCATGGTAGCTGTCGCTTCACTTCTTCCATGATTACAAGCTGAGCGGCAGACCCCACCAGGGAAAGCTGACTTCTTGCCCTTTGGCTGGATTTTAGGACCCCTGTTGGCTGGCTGGCCGGCCAAGAAGAAGACAGCCCGCAAAATCTTCCAGCGGAGAGGGAAGGATCACCTGACACAAGCCATAGCCAGAAACACTGTGTGCTGCCCCTAGACATAGAAACGTAGAACCTGTTGGCAGAAAAGAACTGCCAAGCCCACCCAGTCTGCCCAGAAAGTTGCTAGGACTTCTCTTCTAGCCACCCCCCCTCCCCTGGAAATACTAGTCCCTTGTGTCTGTCCCACGCTCTCTTGAAACCCCACACAGTTCCTGCCTCCACCACCTCCCCTTGGAGTCTGTTCCAGCTGTCCACCACCCTCTCTGTAAAGTAGAATTTTCTGATGTTCCCTCTGAATCTCCCCCCTACTATTAGCACATCGTGTCCCCTTGTTTTTGATTTTCCTTTTGCTGGAAGATATCCCCTGCTGGTACCTTGCTTGAACCCCTTGATATGCTTGAAGGTCTCAATCATGGCCCTGCTTTCCCTCCTCTGTTCGAGGGAGTACATGTTGAGGTCCTTCAGCCTTTCCTCTTATGACAGATGCCAGAGTCCCCCTTACCATTTTTGCTGCCCGTCTCTGGACATGCTCCACCCTCTCCACATCCTACCTAAGGTATGGCCTCCAGAACTGGACTCCGTAATCAAGGTGTAGCCTGACAAGCTGCCTGTACAAGGGCATTATGACCTCCGTCCTCCTGCTAGTTATTACCCTGCCGATACAACCCAGCATCCTACTGGACCTTGCCACCGCCTTCTCACACTGCTTCACCACTTTCAGGTCCAGTGAAATGCTTACGCCAAGGTCTCTTTCCAGCTTGGTAACCTCTAAGGCTTGCCCTCCCATACTGTATTCCTTGCCCTGATTATTCTTGCCTAAATGCATGATTTTGCATTTCTTGGTGTTGAAGGTCAACTGCCGTTCCCTGGACCATTCCTCCAGCTTCTCCAGATCCCTGCACATGATCTCAACCCCTTCAGGTATATCTACTCTACTGCAGACCTTTGTGTCGTCCGCAAATAGATACACTCTTCCCTCTAGCCCCTCCGCTACGTTCCTTATAAATATATTTAAAAGGAGTGACCCCAGCACCAACCCCTGAGGTACCCCACTGGTGACCATACCCTCCCTTGATAGTACCCCATTAATGATTACCCTCTACCTTCTACTCCCCAGCCAGTTTTGCACCCACCTAACCGCTAGTGGCCCCAGCCCAAGGCATCTTATTTTGTGCAGTAGTTATCTGAGCAGCACACTTCTCTGCACCTCCCTTGCCCCAGTCCTATTTTTGGCTGCCCCAATTGCTATTACACCTACACACCATTTGCCCTTCGGATATACCTTGCAACTAGCACTATCTGAAGCTCTCCTCACCTACCTGCCCTACACCATCATACCACTATATAGACCATTCAGTCACTTCCTATGCAGTTAGGAGTTAACGCTTGCATTCTATTGTAAACGATGTGTTACTGTATCTATTTATACTTGGTATTTATACTTGGGTTAGAACAGTAGAAGACCATTGGTCCATATAAACTGTTCCCCACCTTAGTGGGTACATATCAACCTGTTCTCCAAGAACAACTTATCAATCTTTCCCTTAAATTCCACAGCTGTTTTACTATTCACCACTTCTACCGACAAAGCATTCCAAACTCTTCCTGCTCTATTTACAAATAAATAATATACACTATTCTTTTTTACTGTTCTTAACTTAATCTGTTTCTCGTGCCCTCTCAACCCTTTTGTCTTCTCCTGCATTTCCAACCCCATTTCATTTGCTAATTCTTTGTCATTTATTATTCTAAATAACATCATTAGATCTCCTCTTACCCTTCTTTGTTCTAATGAAAATGATCCTGCCTTTACCTTAGGGAACAAGGATTGAGTGCAGAGATTTGGTACAAAACATAGGTTGCGTAAAATGTACATGTGAATACATACAATAAATGCGAGTAGACTGTACAGTGGGTAATAAAATAGCGGAAAGCTAACAATTATGGGCTAAGGAGCTGGATGAAAAAACAACCGATATAGGTAATATACTTAGGTAAGGGGAATAGGTATATGTTATATGGAAAAGAATTAGAGGAAGTTGACGAGGAAAAAGATTGTGGGATAGTGACTGATAATAAATTGAAGTTTAATAAACAACGTACTGTGGCTATACAGAAAGCCAACAATATGATGAGGAATATAAAATGTAGTTTTATGAATAAGTCAGTGGGAGATACTGTTGATGGGAGACCTGAATATGCCAGATGTTAACTGGAGCACATTTGCTGCAGCCACATCCAAGAGCAGGGCCATTCTTGATGCCTTACAGGTGGCAGGCATTAGACAGCTAGTTTCGGAACCCACTCGTGAGGGAGCAATCTTAGACCTCGTACTCTCAAACGGGGGCAGTGAGAGGATCTCAGATCTAGAAGTGGGTTGCCATCTGGGGACAAGTGACCATCAAACAGTGTGGTTCACGTTAAACTCAACTACAGAGTCAAGCCATACAAAAGTGAGGGTACTGGACTTTAGGAGGGCTGACTTTGGCAAGATGGGAGAGTGCCTCAGAAAAGCACTAGCAAACAGGCTAGAAGGAGGTGTGGAGCAACAATGGGGAATTATCAAAACTGCCATCACGGAGGCAACAAGCCTTTGTGTGAAGCAAATGAACAAATCAAAACGAAAGAAAAAGCCACCATGGTTCTCAAAAGAGGTGGCTGTGAAAGTCAGGAAGAAAAAGATAGCATTCCGGAAGTATAAGGAAACACAGAAGGAGCAGGACAGAGAGCTGTACCAGTTAAGGCAGAAGGAAGCAGGGAGGAAGTCAGAATAGCAAAGGCCCAAACTGAGGAAAAGATAGCCAACTCAGTTAAGAAGGGGATAAAACCTTTTATAGGTACATCAGCGGCGAGAAAGACAAAGGGAGGGATAGTGAGGCTGAACAGAATGAACAGTGGGTGGGCAGAGGGGACAGTGAAAAGCAGGAATACTGAGACGAATGTTTCTGCTCAGTATTCACAAAGAGGAGGAGGAAGTGCCTAATCCAATTAACTGAAGCACTCTTTGATAGGGTGGTCGATCCCAGTCCTTTCACAGAAGAAAGGGTTCTACAAGAACTCCTAAAACTGAAGGTGGACAAAGCAATGGGTCCTGATGGAATTCACCCCAGAATTCTAAAGAATTAAGGGAGAAACTAGTGAAACCACTGGCTACTCTTTTTAATAAATCATGGGAGGATGGTGTGGTACCCGAGGACTGGAGGAAGGCAGATGTGATTCCCCTTCACAAAAGTGGGTCCAGGACAGAGGCAGGAAACTACAGACCTGTCAGTCTGACCTCTGTGGTAGGGAAACTGATGGAGTCACTTCTGAAGGAAAGAACAGTCGAGTACCTAGAGGCCAGTGGAGCACAGGACCCAAGGCAGCATGGGTTCACAGCGGGAAGGTCATGTCAGACGAAGCTAATAGATTTCTTTGACTGGGTGACCAAAGTAGTAGACCAGGGAGGGGCTGTGGACATGGCCTACCTAGACTTTAGCAAGGCATTTGACACAGTCCCACACAAAAGATTAATAGTCAAATTAACCAGCCTGGGAGTGGGACCCAGGGTGGTAGCCAAAGTAAAACACTGGCTGGACAACAGGACACAGAAGGTAATTGTAAATGGAGTCCATTCTGAAAAGGGGTTACTAGTGGGGTACCACAGGGTTCAGTATTGGGTCCAGTCCTTTTTAATGTCTTCATCAGTGACATTGCAGAGGGACTGGAAGGAAAAATATGCCTTTTTGCAGATGACACAAAAATCTGCAACAGGGTTGATACACAAGGAGGTGTGGAAAGGATGAAAAGTGACTTGGCAAGGTTGGAGGAATGGTCAGAAGTATGGCAGCTAGGATTCAGTGCAAAGAATTGAAAAATAATGCACCTGGGAAACAAGAACCCAGGGGAAGAATACACAATGGGTGGGGAGGTAGTAACAACAACAAAAAAGGAAAGGGACCTGGGGGTAATCATATCAGATGACCTTAAGGTTAGCAAGCAATGTGAGAAGGCAGTAGGGAGGGCTGTGGGTATACTGGGATGTATAGGGAAAGGCATCAGCAGCAGAAAACAGGAAATTGTTATCCCTCTGTACAGACAGTTGGTGAGACCCCATCTGGAGTACTGTGTCCAGTTCTGGAGACCCCATCTCCGCAAGGACATAGACAGGATAGAGGCAGTCCAGAGGAGGGCAACTAAAATGGTGCAGGGTCTGCAAGAGAAGCCATATGAGGAGAGACTAAAGGAACTTAATATGTATACCCTTGAGGAAAGAAGGGAGAGGACATGATAGAAGCGTTTAAGTACCTCAGTGGAATCAACAAAGTCCAAGAGGGTAGCATTTTTTCAGAAAAAGAGACTTGCAAGAACAAGGGGACACAATTTAAAGATAGAAGGAGGGGTTCAGGGGCAATGTGAGGAAGTATTATTTCACAGAGAGGTAGTGGATGCATGGAACAGCCTTCCTGAGGAGGTTGTGGGGTCTAAAACTGTGGGAGAATTCAAGAATGCATGGGACAGACATAAGGCAATTCTTGTGGGGGGGTAGGAAGAAATAGGCTGTTGGTTAACTAGGATCTGCGGCCTATCCTGTAGGTAGGGAAATGGGCAGACTAGATGGGCCTAGCGGTCCTTATCTGCCGTCAAAGTCTATGTTTCTGTGTTTCTATGTACCCCTCGAAACTGCTAGCACTCTGCTATTTTTATTACTCATTGTACAGTCTACTCTCTCTTATTTTAGGGAGGCAGTATAGCGCAGTGGTTTAAGGCTCTGAGCTGCAAATCTGGTGACATCCAGCAGACCAGACCTGGGTTTGAATCCCACTGCTTCCACTTACATACTGTGTGACCCTGAGCAAGTCACTTAACTTCCCTGTGCTCCCATGTCACACCTGTAAAAATGCTTTCAGCTTAGTGTGCTACTCCAGGTTAAACAACTAAAAAAATCTGTATGTACATTTTATGTTACCTTTGTTTTGTAAAAAAAATCTCTGTATTAATTCCTCATGTTCCCCTACCCCCCAGGTCACACCAGGAGATGAGCAACCTGTTCCTGGTGAAACATTTCAATACAATATAAAATAAAACAGAATCAAATGCCTTACTGAAGTCAAGATATGCCACGTCTATAGAGCCCCACTGATCCAGTACCCTGGTGACCCAGTCAAAGAGCTCTATCAAGTTCATTTGACATGACCGTACCTCAGTAAAACCATGATGCCACCAGCCCAGAAGATTATTGGTCTCCAGGTAGCTTGAGATTCTCTTCTTGAGCAGTTTCTCCATGACCTTGCCCACTACTGATGTTAAGCTCACTGGCCTATAGGTGCCTGGCTCCTCCTTGTCCACATCTGCCCTTCTCCAGCCCTCAAGGATCTCCCCCTGTCTCCAAGGACCTGTTGAAGAGGCTGGTCAGAGGTTCTGCTAGCACTTTGCTGAGCTCCCTCAGTACCCCGGGGTGCACCCCATCTGGCCCCATCCCCTTATCCACCTTCAAACCCTCAAGCTCCCTCAGGACCTCCTCATCCCGTAACGGACTTGAGTAACCCCCCCATCACCTTGTGTTCCCTGATTTTCTTGCTCTGCCCCTCCTTTTCAATCGTGAACACTGAGCAAAAGTAGCTACTGAGTATTTCCGGCTTCCCACGGTCATCCTCCACCAACTTCCCTTCCCCATTTTTCAGCCTGATTATCCCTGCCCTTGATCTTCTCCTTTCGTTCACATACCAAAAGGATTTATCCCTCACCTTGACTGTGTGGGCTGTTTTCTCTTCTGTTCTTACCTTTGCCCTCCTGACCTCCCTACCTGCTTCCCTCTGCTTCTCCTGGTATATAGCCATATCCTCCTCCCTCTGTGACCCCTTATACCTCTTAAATGCCTTTCTCTTTTCCCTGACCTTCTCTGCCACCTCTTTACTGAATCAAAGGGGCTTCCTCCTATTCATATTTTTAGTCACCCTCCTGACATAGAGGCTGGTGGCCTCCACTATTGCCCCTTTTATTTTACCCCACATTACCTCCACCCCTCCTTAGTTTTCCCACCCCAGCTAGTGCTTGATGAACTTTTTCCCCCATTTTCTGAACGTCTGCATACCTAAAGTCTAGCACCTTCACTTTTGGCTGATGGACCTGAGCAGCACACATTTTAACAGTGAACCAGACAGTGCTATGGTCATTTGTGCCTATGTTCTCTCCTATGGATATCTCACCCACCTGTTCCCCATTCTAAGTATTAAATCAAGGACTGCCCCCTTCCTGGTCGGTTCCCTTGCGAGCTGTTTCACGAGTGCCCCTGTAAGGAGTCCATAATCTCCCTGCTGCTGGTCGATGTTGCTGATGGGGTGTCCCAATCCACACCCGGCAAGTTGAAGTCCCCCATCAGAAGCACCTCCCCTCTGTCTGCCATCCTCTGGCTCTCCTCCATCATTTCCTTATCCACTGCCCCCTGCTGCACTGGTGGCCTGTAAATCACCCCAGTTCATATTACCTCTCCTTTCCCTGTGTCCAGTGATACCCATAAAGCCTCTGCCCCCCCAACTTACTCATTACTTCTGTAGCCTTAATGTTTTCTTTCACATATAAGGCAACCCCTCTCCCTCTCCTATCCACCCTGTCCTTCCTAAAAAGTACATACCCCAGAACTGCCATGTCCCAGTTCTGGCCCTCACTACCCCATGTCTCCGTGGCTCTCATGATATGCAGGTCCGCCTCTGCCATGACGGCCCCTAAGTCTAGGATCTTGTTTCCTAGGCTTCTGGCATTGGTGCATGTGGCTCTCCATAGGCTTGACCCATTTAGCTGTCACCACTGCTTGTTGTCTTGCCTACTCCTCTAACCTTGTTCTTTCCATCGTGGGGGAAGGGCTGGTAGCCCCCATTTCTCCCATCCCGTGATGTGGGATTTTTCCTAACCACCCCCCTTCTGATTCAGTTGAAATTATAGTTCTGTTCTATGAAATCTCCCAATTCGCACCTTAGCACTGATGTGCCCTCCCTGCTCAGGTGCAGCCTATTCGGGGCAAACAGGCTGTCATCCCTTCACGTCATCCCCCAGTCCCTTACTAATCCGTACCCCATCTGTACACCAATCGCCTATTAAATTCCTCAATCCTCAGCCTCCTCTCTGTGCTGTGCTTGCTCTTGGTACGGGCAACACTTCAGAAAAAGCCAAAGATCTGAACCTCAGGTTGCTGCAGTACCTCGCAAGTGCCCTAAACCTTGCCTGCACTTCCATCAGACTCTGCCCTACCAGGTCATTTGTTCCAAGGTGGAACACTAGGTGAGTCCTTCCATCTTGCTGTCTCCCCTCTGAGGGGATATAATGGAAGACTTCCGCTGCTGTCATACCTGGTAGGCACTCGGCTCACATTGTACTTTTTTTGTCCGCCCTGCCCTCCCCAATGAATTCCTTTTATTATTGAGTCTCCAGCAATTAAGATACTTCCCTCCACAACCTTCAGCTTGTATTTTTTTCTCTGTCGTTTTCCCAGTACCTTGCATTTTCTTAATTTCGCTTTTCCTGCTTCTCTTATTTCCCCCTGCACACTTAACTCCACCTCCTCCTCTCTGCACACTCCCAGTCCCCCAAAGGCATTGCCCACTGAACCATCTCCCCATTTCCCACCATCCGTTGGCTCCTTCTCCCCTCCTTGTTTCCTCCTTTTCCTTGCCCTGACTGAAGTTTCCATTGCCTGGGTAGCCTCAGCATTAACGTCCTATTTAGGGCCCCCAAGGTCTTCTTTCGCTGTCTCCTTCCTCTCGTGGGTTTGCCCTGTTTGGGGTGTGATGGCTCCAGCTAACATATCCTTTTCTGTGCCCTCCTCTGTGTTCTTTCCTGAAGGGACAACCCCCCCCCCTTCTCCTGTCTGCAGAGTTTTCTATTTTGTCTGACACTCCAGTCCCCCCCAAAGTGGTCCACTGCCCCAAGTTCTTTGGTCTCATCTCCATTCTGTGCAACTAGTGGTACAAATCTGTTTTCATGTTCTATGCCTGCTGCCTTAGTTGCTCCTGCTGGTGCCCCCTATTTTTTTTCCTTATCCAGCAGGAACAATGTTGATCAAGGAACTTGTGCATTTTTGTTGGCTGTAGGGTAAAAGGCTCCAGGGTGTCTTAAAAGAGTGTTAACATAGAGAAGAAAATGTTCTGACTTGACTATTTCACCTTTTTTTTTTTTTCACCTCAGCAGGAGTAATATTGGTCAAGGAGCCTTGTGCATTTTTGTTTGGGGATCGGGTAATAGGCATCCAAGGGTGTCAGTTTAAGAGTATAAACAATATAGAGCTGTTGTTGTACTTATAGTAGGGTTGTGGAGAATGGAGGGGAAATCAATTTGGCGGGGGAATTGGGAAGGACCAGGGACAGGGTTAGGGCAAGGTACCCAGACTGCAAGGGCAGGAGATATATTTGGACGGGTGGTTGAGTGTACTGGATATGGATTGGAAGATGGGGGGATGCATGGTGTGTAGGTAGCTGGCACAAATAAGGGAGGCGGTCAGGTGGTCAAGGTGGATGATGGGATGAGTAGGGCAGAGAGGGGGGGATAGGAGATCCACAGATGGAATAAGATGGGGCAGGGGTAGTAGGGGAAGGAATGGTGGAATTGTAGGGGCCTAGGGTGGAAGCTGAAATGGTCAGGAGTCAGGAAGCTAACAGGTAAGGGGTATGGTGGGCAACAGGGGCTATTGGGGCTTGGGAAGAGACAGCGAGAAGGGCAGAGAGTACTGGCAGGAGGTAAGGTACAAACGTCTCAAGCCTGCACATATGGAAAGAGAAGGGGGGGGTACCAGCAGGACAGTAAAGGCATGATAAGTGTGGACCCATCTTCGACATCCTCTGTTGACATGTGAGGCAAAATATGAAGCTGCAAACAGGCTTCGCTTCCTTGGAGTCCATCTTCCATTAACAAGGCATAGCCGGAGCGAAGAAGAGAAGCAGTCAAGTAACAATTTGAAATTTAAAAGGAAACGCCAATGGTGCACTTGGTAGCATACAATGCTGCAGAGCTGTGAAGGAGAAGACCTGATTCTTCTAGTGGAAATGAATTGCTCACATCATGAGGCAGAGCTGCAGGATATACTACCCAGATGTTGGGAGGAGTTTAGCATGAAGATGTTCTGCTGAATCTGCACTTCAGTGGAACTGTCTATATGTGGCAGCAAACTACAGCCACACCCTTAGAACTGCTAATTATACAAATGACATAAAAAATCCAGCAACTTGATTGGCCAAATGACGTCTTTACCCACTGGGAAATCCTACAATAACCCCTGATTTAAGAAGAGCATTTAGGAAAAAATAAAACAAAATATAATTAAATTTATATTTTACATTTATTTTATACTTGGTTCCATTGTGTAATCATAATAGGGCACTCCAGAACATGGGTAACTGGGGGATTACCCAGGCGTCGTGTGGTTATGTCATTAGGCTGTGCTTTGTGACACACCACAAGAGGTGTGGGTAAACCTCAGCCCAATAAACCATGCCCTGTTGTGCCTTATTGTTATATTTTTGCTTTTGTAAGCATAATGTACTCTAACACAAAGGTAAGTTTCTTGAACATCATACACTCAGAGGCAGCATACTAGAAAGGCAGCTTGAGTGACAAGCAGCATGTACGATCTAAAACGAATGCATGTAGAGAACATATATCCAAATGGTTTGGTTTCTGCTTGTCTCTCCAAACCATATGCACTTTAAAGCCTCACACCCAGTGCAAAGCATCATGGGTTTGTAAATGCTTGTGAGCTGCCTATCTGCCTCCACATTAGGATCTGAATAACTATAGGTCTTTGCACTGGGCTTAAAAAAACGTAACCTTTTTGAGATTAATGAAAATGACAACCCAACTGTTGAAAAAAAAACAGGTTACTCAACTGTAACAGTAGTTCTAGGAGTGGTATATGTTGTTTATCCACACTTCTTGGCACGTCCCTTTCCCCTTTAATTCTTGCTGGAAGGTCTTTAAGCTGGCTCCTCCCACCCACCCGGGTGGTATAACCCTTGGCTCCAACCCATGATGCCAGATCTTAGCCCGCTGGAAGTCAGGTTTGTGCGCCGTAGCCAGGGAGGTCGGGTGGGTCAATGTAGATGAACAACCTACTGCAAGAGCCCTCTCGAAGTAATACAGTTACATAAGAACTTACCATAACAGTAGATCTTTGAGAGAGGCTCTTGCAGTAGGTATTCACAGATAGGACTTAGCTGCCAGTCGTCCGGATCCCACAGAAAACTTCTAGCTAGCAGTCTCTGGTGGGGGAACGCCCCCACGTAAGCTGACCGACGTCAGTATAAAGAGGCGGTCCCCCACGCCCTTCTCCAGTTCTTTTCCGCCAAAGGCCTAAAGAGGCAAGATGAAAAAGAAAAGGATATGACCCCATAGAAGAAAGAGAAAAGAAAACTAGGGGAACAGTAGGCGGGAAGGCAATACCTACTGCAAGAGCCTCTCTTGAAGATATACTGTTATGGTAAGTTCTTATGTAACTGTACTATCTTACTTCGAGAGGGCTCTTGCAGTAAGTATTCACAGAAAGGACTGAGACCCAAGCAGTCTGGAACAAAGAGAAACTCGTGAGGAGGACTGTCATCTACAACATAAAACCTCAGGGCTGAACAGGTCTCATGAAAGGAGACTTTGCAGAACAGTCAAACTGAAGCCTGCTCTCCGGCGAGAGGCAATGTCCAAACTGAAGTGTTTCGTGAAGGTATGGACGGAAGTCCAAGTTGCGGCTGCGCAGATGTCTGCCACGGACACATTCTTGAAATAAGCAGCAGAGGTAGTTACTTCTCTAGTGAACTGACCTCTGACCTGACCCGGAAGGGTCTTGTTGTACTTGTCGTAACAGAAAGTGATACAATTCGCCAACCACTTGGACAGGCACTGCTTGGAAACAACATTGCCTTCCCGTTTTTTGAGCAAACAAAACAAAACGTTGATCAGTTTTCCCGGGATCCTTAGTCTGACTGGCGTAGTATCTCAGGATTCTGTGAACATCCAGAGTATGTAAGAGGTACTCCCCATGATTGGAGTGTTGCTTAAAGAAAGTCGGTAACTCAATGAATTCATTCAGCATAGATTCAGCCACCACCTTAAGAAGAAACTTAGGATTGGTGTGTATGGCTACACATTCCCTGTGGAAAATCAAATTCTGGATTTTACACATCAAGGCTTGGAGCTTGGAAATATATCAAGCAGAGGTAATGGCCACTAGGAAGAGAGTATTCCAGGAAAGGAACTTTCAGTCTGCTTCTTCTGCCAGTTCGAAGAGGGGCAGTGCTAGCTTTTCTAGGATGAAATTCAAGTCCCATGGAGGGGCAGGATTGCGGATGGGGGGTCTCAGGTGGAGAACCCCTTTAAGAAAGGTCTTAAAGACTTCCAGTTGGGCAAAAGACCTGTCCCCAAAGGGAATGTGGTAGGATGAGTTTGCTGCCATATAGACTTTTAAAGAGGAATGGCTGAGACCCAGGTTGAAAAGGTGACACGTAATCCCAGACTTTGTTAGCTGGGCACGGGAAAGGCTACAAGTTTTTAGAGCTCACCCAGATGGAAAACTGTTTCCACTTCATGGTGTAGGTGGACCTGGTGGAAGGCTTTCCTACCTCCGCCAAAATGTCCGCTACTAAAGGAGAGATTCCGAAGCATGTCTTGGCTACGTCTGAAGGAGCCACGCATGGAGATGAAGGGATCTGAGGCCTGGGTGAACTAGGGTCCCCTGATCCTGGGTCAACAATTGCTGTGACATAGGAAGAGGAAGTTCCTCGGAAAACTGTTGCAGAAGAGAGAACCAAACTTGCCTGGGCCAGAAGGGGTGATGAGGATCATTTGAGCCCTTTCTGTTCTGAGTTTGTTCAAGACTCGCAGAATCAAGGGAATGGGAGGGAAAGCATAACCGAATCTGTTCCTCTAGCAGAGAGACACAGCATCCCACCAAAAAAGTCTCTCCCTGGAACAAGCGAGCAAAAGGCAGGAAGTTTGGCGTTTTGGGGAGAGTTGAGAAGATCCACTTGGGGTGTCCCCCACTGCTGAAAAATGTTGTTTACGACTTGTTGGTCTAGCTCCCATTCGTGAGCCCTTACTGAGGAGCAACTGAGCTCGTCTGCCAGGGAATATTCTACCCCTGAAACATTAACTGCGGTCAGGTGAAGGTTGTGCTGAGCTGCCCAATACCAGACTCTCATTGCCTCCTGGCACAGTGGATAGGAATGAGTTCCTCCCTGCTTGTTGAGGTACCAGACTGCACACGTTGTCTGACTGAATCAGAAGATGACCGTGAAGAATGAAGGGAAGAACAGCCTGTAGGGCATATAGGACTGCTCTCAGTTTGAGCACATTTATGTGCAAATTTTGCTCAAAAAGGGACCAGCTGCCTGGAGTCCTGTGAGACCCGAGGCTGGCACCCCAGCCCTCCACTAATGCATCTGTTGTCAGAGTCTGGGATGGAGGGGTGGTCCAAAATGGAACTTTCCAGACACAGGTTCTCCTTAACCATCCACCAGTGCAAGTCCCTGATCATGGGATCCAACACTTGCACTTCTTGGTCTAAGTCGTCCAGCGATTGTTCCCATTGTGACCAAAGCGTCCATTGAGAGATCCCCTTAAGAAGCCGAGCGAACAGAAATGTTAGAATGGCAGCCGCCATAAGCCCGAGAAAACGCCGTACTGACCTGGCTTCGACCCATCTGTGACTGCACAGGAGATGAGCCTGGTTTTGAAGGGTCTTGACCACGTCCAGAGGCAAAAAGGCTTTGCCTAGGGTCGTGTCCAGTATTGTCCCCATAAATTGGAGGCGTTGGCAAGGAACCAGGTGGGACTTGGCCTGGTTGATGGTAATACACAAGCTGGTAAAAAACTTGCAGGGTAAGGGAAAGGGAGTGCAAGAGTTCCTCCCTGGAAGGGGCTGCTAGAAGTAAATCGTCCAGGTATGGGAAGACCTGCACTCCCAGAGTAAGCAGGTAGGCCACTATCACTGCCAGGCACTTGGTAAATACTTGGAAGTCCGAGGAGAGACCAAATGGGAGGGCCCTGAACTGGTACTGGTCCCCCTGAAAACAAAACCGGAGGTATTTGCTGTGGGAAGGCCATATGGGGATATGCAGGTAGGCATCCTGCATATCCAGAGTGCACAGCCACTGTCCCGGTCGAAGCAATGGTAGTAGGCTCTGCAAAGAGAGCATTCTGAAGCACTTGTACTCCACGAACATGTTCAGGGAGCTGAGGTCTAGAATGGGCCTCAAGTCTCCTGTCTTCTTTGGAACTAGGAAGAAATGAGAATAGTAACCCTTCCCCCGAAGATGGGTGGGAACAGGCTCTGTCACCGCCTTCAATAGAAGGGATAGGACTTCTTCTAGAACCAAAGGAAGGTGTTGCGGGGAGTAAAACGACTGAGGAAGGGGTTTTCGAGGAAGTTTTTGTAGAAACTCTATCGAGTGTCCAGCAGATATTAGCGGGAGCACCCAAGCATCTGATGTAATCCTCTCCCAACCCAGTAGATGAGAGGAGAATCACCCCCCAACGGTTCCTCTGGAATGGCCAGAGGTGGAGGGAGAAGCAGGGAGTCAGGAGGTGGAGGGCAGCGCAGCAGCTGAGGCTCCCGTGGGTTTTTTGCTGGGGGCAGCCTTGGTTGCTGGAGGGGCCCGTTTGTTGGTGCGTTTTCCTTAGTTGGATTTTGGTTTTTGTCGGTTTTAACGATGAAAAGGATGCCTCTGCCCTTGAGGGGGCCTTTACAAAGTCTGGACAGACTTTAATGCAGTGCCCTTCTCCTGCCTTTACAAAGTCTGGACAGACTTTAGTGCAGTGCCCTTCTCCTGCAGTTTGGTTATGATGTCCTTGACATCACCCCTGAACAGCACCGAACCCCTGAATGAAGCATCTTGAATAGCATTCTGCGCTTCAGAGGCCAATCCTGACACACAGAGCCAGGCATGTTGCCATAGGCCTATGCCGAAAGCTGAGCTCCTGCCAGCTGTGTCCACCGCATCGTATGTGGCATGCAGCATGTGCCTACAGGCCGAATGAGTGGATCGGACAAGGTCTCCCAGCTCCTGTTTAGTCTATGAAATCAGGAAGGGAATCCAGCTTAGATTCTACCTGGCTAAGAACTGACTTCTGGAAGTCCCCATGTGGCCGACATAGCTGAGGGCCCTGATGCCTAGGGTCGAAGATGCGTAGATCTTTTTCCTGTACTGATCCAGAAGCCGGGATTCTTTGTCGGGTGAGGACGAGCTCAGGTGTTCAGGATTGGAGGAACAGCCGTGGGCGGTGCTAATCACAACCGAGTCTGCCTTGGGGTGGAGACTGAGAAAGTTTTTACCCTCTGGAGCCTGATATAGCCTGTCCGCCTTCCTTGAGAGGGGGGCTAGTACAGATGGTTGCTTTCAAATGGTGGAAACAAGATTTGCGTGAGGCTCTATCCAGGGTGGAATCAGTGTGGGAGTGGTCTCCGGCACATCCAAGTGAGCAGCAAGCTTCTTATGCTGTGGATCAGGCTCCACTGATTGCCACTGGCATGTCTCCTGGATCTCACCCAAATCAGGAACCAAAACAAAAAAAGCAAAAAGGAAATCCAAAAAACTTCTGATCATAGGAGACTCCATGATTTGGGGAGTCGATACCCATCGATAATGATCAGATGTCTCCCAGGTACATCAGCATGGAGAGACACAGACCGCATTGCTAAAATTGTTCACAAAGCAGGAGAAAACATTGATGTCCTAGTACACATAGGGACTAATGATCTCGCCAGCCGGTCAGTTGTGGAGACCAAGGAACACCTGACCAGGCTGGGTGACAAACTATCATCTATTTCGTCCAGCATCTCCTTCTCTGAGATCCTGCCAGTCTGGGAGAGGGGAGCAGATGGACGAAGGTCAGAGAAGGGAAGATAAGGGAGCTAAACACGTGGCTCAAGGGCTGGTGCCAGGAAAAAGGACACAGATTTGTAGGGAACTGGCAACAGTTCTGGGAGCAAAAGTTCTTTAGATTTGATGGACTGCGTCCGACTAAGGAGGGAGTCAGTGCATTGGGGCAGAAGTCTGATGTCTTTGCAGAATATTTAAACTAGCAAATGGGGAGGGGGTGCATCACCCCATACGTCGAATGGGAAGAACAACCCTCCCCCCTCAGCTAGTGGTCAAACAGGGATTCAGCATGTTTGCAGTTCATTTGCATCACCAGGTAAGAAAAAAGGCTTGTCTCCCTATGACACGACTTTACGGGGGTAATGCCAAACCTCACCCAACAACTAACACACCAAAATCTGGCCAATGGAAAATCATGTACACAAATGCTCACAGCTTGGGAAATAAGATCCCAGACCTGCAGGCAATAATGTCAGAGGCTAAACTGGACATAGTAGCAATTAGTGAGGCGTGGTTTACCAGTAATCACACTTAGGAGACTTCAGTACCCGCTATGTATTGTTCAGAAGAGACAGAGGTGCAAAAGGGTGGGAGGAGTGGCCGTATGTCAATGAAAATATCAAAGCTACAGAAATTCAGAATACACATAAGGAGCCAGAAGAACTGTGGGTCACCCTGGAAACAGGAAATGGGACAGCCATAAGAACTGGGGTTGTCTACAGGCCCCAGACCAGGGGAGGACACAGACACATTACTGTTAGAAGATATACAAAACATGACAGCTAAAGGGAGGTTCTGATAATGGGAGACTTCAACATGCCGGATACAGATTGGTCAATACCAGCAGGAACATCTGCCAGAACTAGACATATACTGGATTCCCTGCAGGAGGAGGGCCTCAAACAACTGGTACAGCAACCCAGGAGAGACAGGGCTATCCTAGATCTAGTACTGACTAACAAGGAAGGGATCACAGATCTCCAGGTAGAAGGTCACCTGGGGGGCCAGTGACGATCACATGGTATGGTTCAATTTGGCTACTACATCTAAATCATCCCATTTCAAGGCAAAAATATGGAACTTCAGAGGTGCCGAATTTGATAAGATGGCCAACAGAGTTAAGCTAGCCCTGGCAAAAAGAAACACAGGTGAGGGGGGTACAGGCAAAGTGGGCAAGCATTAAGGATGCAATACTTGAAGCAACATCCCATTGTGCTAGACAGAAAAGGAAGTGCAAAAGAAGAAGGAAATCACTTTGGTTCTCAAATACAGTGGCAGAAAAGGCCAGAGCCAAAAGGCTGGCCTTCAGGAAATATAAGGGAACACAGCGGGATGAAGATAGGGAGGCATACCAAACTTTCCTAAGGGAAGCAGGGAAGGCAGTAAGGCAGGCAAAGTCCCAAACTGAGGAAAAACTAGCACGAACAGTAAAAGAAGGTGACAAGGCTTTCTATAGATACATTAGTGAAAGGAGAAAGGCCAGAGGGGGTATTGCTAAGCTTAATGGAGAAAAGGGAGCATGTGAGGAGGAGGACCTTGTAAAGGCATCTATCCTAAATAGATACTTTGCTCAGTATTTACTGAAGAAAGGTAGGGCAGGGCCCACAGCTCAGCATCATGGACACAGGGGAGGGAGGTGAGCACTACTCCTTCACAAAAGAAGGGTCCTACAAGAGCTTGCTAATCTCAGGTGGATAAGGCAATGGGACCTGATAGCATACATCCCAGGGTACTTAGGAGCTAAGGTGGAACTAGCAGAGCCATTAGCAGAACTGTTCAGTGAGTCTCTGAGCACAGGAGAGGTCCCATAAGACTGGAGAAGGGCTCATGTGATTCCGCTCCACAAGAGTGGTAGCAGGGAGGAGGCAGGGAACTACAGACAAGTCAGTCTTACCTCAGTAGTGGGCAAGATTATGGAGGCACTCCTTAAGGGAAGGGTAGTGTAACACCTAGAATCCATAGGGGCACAGCATCCAAGAAAGCATGGGTTTACAAAAGGAAGGTCCTGTCAAACTAATCTCATAGATTTCTTTGACTGGGTAACCAGAGTGGTGGACCAAGAGGGAGCAGTTGATGTCACCTACCTTGACTTCAGCAAAGCTTTTGACACTGTTCCACACAGAAGATTGATAAATAAGCTGGGTAGGCTCAGGGTGGGTCAGAAGTTGGTCAACTGGGTGGCAAACTGGTTGACGGGCAGAAAACAGAGAGTGATGGTAAATGGTATACAGTCAGAAGAGATGCAAGTCACAAGTGGGGTACCTCAGAGATCAGTCCTGGGGCCAGTCCTCTTCAACATCCTCATTAGTGACCTTGCAGATGGACTAGAGGGTAAGGCTTGTCTGTTTGCAGATGACACCAAGATCTGCAACAGAGTAGATGATCCAGATGGGGTGGGCAGAATGAGAAGAGATCTGGATAAACTAGCAAAATGGTCAGAAGAGTGGCAACTGGGATTTAATGCAAAGAAGTGCAAAATCATGCACATAGGGAAGAGAAACCCTGAAGCCACCTACAGGCTGGGAGGAGTTGCTAGCATCACAAAGGAAGAAAGAGACTTGGGCATCATCATCACTGATGACCTGAAATCATCAAACAGACCTCTAAAGCAGTAGGTAAGGCTGGGGGGTGTTAGGGTGTATAGTAGAGGTATCTACAAGTCATAAGAGGGAGGTAATAATCCTCTTTACAAGACACTAGTTAGGCCCATCTGGGTACTAAGTGCAGTACTGGAGGCCACACCTTCACAAGGACATTAACCAAATTGAGGCAGTCCAGAGAAGGCAACCAAAATGGTGCAGGGACTACATCAGAAGACATATGAGGACAGATTAACAGAGCTCAATATGTATACCCTTGAGCAAAGGAGGAGACAGGTGATATGATCGGGCATTCAAACACCTTAAGGGCATTAACAAGGTGAAAAGTCTAACATGTTTAAATATAAGAAAAATAGCAGGAAAAGAGGACACAGCATGAGATTAGAGGCCAATTAAGTGGGAATGTGAGAAATTCTTTTTCACAGAAAGGGTGGTGGATGCATGGAATGGCTTACCACAAGAAGTGGTGGCTATGAATACAGTGCAGGGCTTCAAACAGGCATGGGATAGACATAGGAGCAATACAAATGACTATGAATAGACAGGCCACTGACAGGGCAAAGGCCGATGGCACATTTATAAGGTAAAAAAAAGAAATGGGCAGACTGGATGGGCCTTGCGGTCCTTATCTGCCGTCAACTTCTATGTTTCTCAACAGCTCCAGAAAAGAAAGACCCTCCAGAGGGGACTTCGGAGCGTCCCTCGGCCCTGGGTTTTCTGGAGTATGGGGCTCGTCTTTAGGTTCAGAGTGATCCGAATCGGTATCGAAGTCTGATGGCTCTGAGTTAGAAGAAGAAGACTCCCTAGGTGGGAGGAGCGACCCCTCAGGGACCACCCAGGTCGCATCCTCTCTGATCCGGGAGCCAGATAGGTCTCTCTGGCATCGGGTAAGGGAGGAGGGTCTCCAACGTAGGGGGTCCGGTATAGGAGCCGGCGTCAGAAGATGAATATCGACCGCCCTGGTGAGCTGAGCCTTGGCCTCGGCCAACCAGGAGGT
Organism: Neoceratodus forsteri; assembly: GCA_016271365.2. Classification (NCBI taxonomy): domain Eukaryota; kingdom Metazoa; phylum Chordata; order Ceratodontiformes; family Ceratodontidae; genus Neoceratodus; species Neoceratodus forsteri. Next base: position 842,001,932 of record CM028131.1, read on the forward strand.
CAAGATCTCCTTCAGGTCCACCAGCAGCTGCAAAGGTGGTGAAGGAGGAGGAGGAGAGGAGGGCTCGGATATGGGTAGTTGGGGTACCTGTAATAGGAGTATCCATAACCTGACAGCGGGAAACCCGGCGTCGAGTACTGAGGCATCGGGTACTGTGGTGCCAGATAATGTGGCATCGGGTATTGCGGAGCTGGGTAGAGTGGCGTTGGGTACCCTGGCACCAGGGACTCCAATGGAGCAGAAGGCCCTGGCACAGGCCCTGCTGGCGGACCAGACAGGGGAATCGTCAGTCCGGAGGTGTGGACCCAGCATGGGGAGACCCCAGAAGGGTCTGATGGGCCTGGCAGAAGAGCAGGTCCTCCATCAGGCAAGGGTATTCTGGAGGGCAGAGTCTGACGCAGGCAAATCTGCTGTGTGGTCGTCGGAGGGACGGATAGACGACTTATCAGCGGCATCCAGGTGGACGTCGGGCGAACCGGTGTCAGACTTATCGGACTCCCTATCCGTGGAAGGTCGTAAAGGGGTGGCCTTGGCGGAAGGGTGGCGGGCTGGGCATTCACCAGAGGTGGTGAGTGGATTATCAGCCCTGTCCGTGTGGATGACGGTGGAACCAGCGTCCGACTTACGGACCCGTTCGGACTGGAAGCTGCGATGGAGGTGGCCTGAGCGGGAGTGGAAGCCTCCTTTGCCGCAGAGGTTCAAAGGGCCCCTTGTGAGCCCGCTGGGAGACACCTTCTTGGTAGCCACCAAGGCGGCCTTTGAGAAACGAACCCCGGGGGCAGATACCTGGAGGGCCACGACTCCAGCAAGAGTTGCGGCTGCTGTGGATGCAGAATCTCGGTGCCGGTGCTTCTCCTTCTCACGTTTCTTTTATGGCCTTCTGGGAGGTTGGCGCCTGCCCAAGTTTTCAACTCCTTCTCCATGGATGCCATTTTCTTTTTAGAAGATGGGCTTCCAGGGACTGCTGCCTTTGTTTGCGGGTGAGTCGAGCTGAATTTTTGGCAATGCTGGCACTCCTCACGCGGTGGTCGGGCCTAGGCAGAAAAGGCACAAAGTGCCCGTCCTTGTGTGGAAGCTGTGAACGCATGATCGTGCCATTTTATGCGATTAGGGCGTTAGGGGCGTATACACAGTCAATGGTTGTTGGAAAAAAAACAAAAAATATAAATTGTTGGCGAAAAGTTGAAAACTTTAGGCCGACGAAAGACACTGATGAGTGCTGTTCTACCACGAGGAACTTCCACAAGCTGACGGCGGGAAAGAACTGGAAGGTGGGCATGGGGGACCGCCCCTTTATACTGACGTCGACTGATGTCGGTCAGCTGATGTGGAGGCGGTCCCCCATCAGAGACTGCTATAGATGTTTTCCGTGGGGTACTAACGCCTGGTGGCTTAGTCCTATCTGTGAATACCTACTGCAACAGCCCTCTCGAAGTAAGAACTACTGTTACAGGTAAGTAACCTGTTTTTCTAGGGACATGGATATGTTGTTCATGCACAATTCTTGGCAGACCCTAGCAGTTCTCTAGGAGGAGGGAGGCAAGGTGCACACAACCTACTTGGGAAACAAGAGACTGGAGAACTGAGGTCCCAAAACCAGCATCCTGGTGTAACTCAAGGTCGATATGGTAATGGGTGATGAAGGTGTTTGCTGTCTTCCAGGTAGCAGCCCAGCAGATTTCCTGGATTGGGATGTCCCTGGAAGCAGCCACCAACATAGCGGTATGGTGGGTGGAATGAGCCCTTAGCCCTACGGGAGGCTCTCCACCCACCAACCTATAGTAGAGATCAATGCAAGATGTAATCCATCTGCCAGTCATCCACTTTGCTGCAGGTCTGTCAGAGGCGACTTCAATGTAGGTGACAAACAGCTGGTGATCCTCTCCTCGAATTTCTGCCACTCTCTCCTTGTAACAGGAGAGAGCACATCTCAGGTCCAGAGTATGGAGCCTGTACTCGGCATCCGAAGTGTAGTTTGGGTAGAACACAGGCAGAATCAATACCTGATTAAGGTGAAACTCTGACACCACCTTCAGGAGGAATTTCGGGTGGGGGTACAGGACAACTTTATCCCTGTGGAAGACCAGATAAGGAGACTCCACCAAAAGCGTCTGGAGCTCCCCAGTCCTTCTGGCTGATGTGATAGCCACCAGGAAGGCCGTTTTCCATGACAACTGTGATAGCTCACACTTGTGCATTGGTTCGAATGACTTGCCCATGAGTTTAGCCAAGACCAGCAGCAAATCCCACGGAGGTGGTGGTTCATGCACCAGAGGGGATACATGATCCACCTCCTCCTGTGCCACCGTCTGCTGACCGGCCTGCACCCGGTAAACAGAAATGGCTACCAGGTGCACCTTAAGGGTCGAAGACCCCCTTTGGACAGAGACAAAAGGTAGTCTAAAATGCTAGCCACAGGACAGGACAGAGGGTCCAGGTCCTTGCCCTGACACCAAATGGAAAATCTTTTCCATTTGAAGGCATGGCACTTTCTGGTCAACTCCTTCCTGGATACTTCCACTACTGCGAGTGTACCCACAGAGAGACCCAATGCCTGGAACTCCTGCCGCTCAGGTATCAGGCTGTCAGGTGCAGGGATTGAAGGTCCGAATGGAATATCTTCCCTTGATTGACAGATTTCAGGTCCGGGCATGCTGGAAGACACCTCGGGAGCCTAATGCTGAGGCTGAGGAGATCGGACACCAGAACTGGCGGGGCCAATCTGGGGCTACCAGGATCACCTGCACCTCGTCACTCCTCACCTTGAGGAGCACCTTGTGGATCAAGGGAAATGGAGGGAAGGCGCAGAAGAGGCCTGGAGTCCACGGCCTCGAGAAGGCATCCCCTTGCAGTGAGCCCTGCTGAGGGGGGTGGGCATCAAACAGCCTCAGCTTGGTGTTTTCCCTGGAGGCAAACAGGTCCACCATCGGTTTGCCCCAGTGGGAGAACAGGCTGTGAGCTACCTCTGGATGGAGAGACCACTCGTGGGATGTCTCGCCTACACGGCTGAGAGCATCTGCCAGTTGACTCGAGGCTCCTGCCACATGGATGGCTAGGAGATCCACCTCCAGTCAACTCACAAGTGTCCAGATGTGGAGCGCTTCTCTGCACAGCAGCCGGGAGTGCGTGCCGCCCTGCTTATTGATGTAGTATATGGTCATGGTATTGTCCATCTGGACTTGAACCACTTGACCCTGAAGCTGATGAGTGAATGCTGGCGCCAGTCTGACCGCTCTAAGCTCCAACAGGTTGATATGGTATAGGGATTAGGTCGGGGTCCAGAACCCATGGGCCCTGTTTCCCATGTGGGCTCCCAGCCCGTGAGGAGGCATCGGTCATGAGGATGACTGTCGGCTTAGGATGGACAAGCAGGGATCCCTTCCTGCAAATGGTCTGGGCGGTCCACCACTTGAGAGCGTCCCACATCTTCTGGGTCACAGTGATCAGCTGGTTAAAATGACCTAGGCGCCGAGTCTACTGGGCGGCCAGCTCCCATTGAAGGGGGCACATATGCCACCGGCCCAACGGACCACAGTGGTACAGGCTGCCATGTAATCCAGAAGGCACAGAAAGTTGGGCAAAGGAGGACAGAACCTCCACCCTGTCTGCCAGGAGCCATGCTCTGGCTCAGCAAGAGTCGAGCTCTGCCCCGATGAAGCATATCACCTGAGATGACACGCGCTCCGACTTGGCCTCGTTGATCAGGAGGCCAAGTTGAGAGCAGGTCGGGAGGGCCAAGTCCCTGGACCTCACCACCTCTTGCTGGGTGGAACCTGCTAAGAGCCAATCATCGAGGTACGGGTACAGTCTGACCCCTTGACGCCTGAGATGGGCTGCCACCACTGCAGTGCATTTGGTGAAGACCCATGGGGCCGATGACAGGCTGAATGGCATGGCTCAAAACTTATATAGGGTTACCTCTGTTTTGAAGCGGAGGAACCGCTGGTGGGATGGATGGATTGGGACGTGAAAGAATGCATTCTGTAGATCCAGTGAGCAGAACCACATGTTTTGCTCCAGGGATGGTATGATCTGGGACAGAGTTAACATCCTGAAGGTGCGTGGCCTGCAATATTGATTCAGGTTGTGCAGATCTAGAAAGGGGCACCAGCCCCCATCCGCTCGGGACCAGGAAGTTCCTGGAAATGAACCCTGGGTTGACTGGAGGATCTGCCACTCGAACCACTGTCTCCTTGAGGAGAGTTGGGATATGTCATCTCACAGCTGACTGGTGTGGGCTAATATTCTCTCCTCCCGTGGGGCGTGGGCTTGGCTGGGAGGGTACTGCTTGAACTGTAGAGGCAGACCCTGGTCGACCACTTCTAAGACCCACCTGTTCGTGGTAACAATGGACCTGGTGAAAGGAGTGATGGAGCCGCCCCACAGGAGGGCCCAGAGCTGGCGTGGCGGGGATAGTGTGCAGCCTATCCTGTCACTAGCAAGCTTGGAGGAAGAGGGTCCGGATTGAAACCGCCTGAACCCCGGCCTCCTTGTCTGCGGAGCTGGTGGGAGGCCCAGACTTGGACCAAGAGCGCCAAGTCTGTGCCTGCTGTTGCTGCCCACCCTGAAAGGAGGCTGCTTGGCTGCAGGAGTAGGGTGCCAAAAGCTTCTTCCTCTTACCAGCCTCTGCTGCTTTTTAGAGCCAGGGGAGTCATTTTGGGTAGAAGTAGCTGAGTCCAAAGTGGCATTGGACTGTTCAATTCACTGAAGGTGACCATCCACACCTGGGCCAAAGGGATCGTTACCCAGGAAAGGAACATCAGTGAGTTTATGCTGGGTATCCACCACAAAGATTGAAAGCCTCAGCGAAGCCCTGTGGTGCCTGGCAATCGCAGCTGCCATCAAACAGGTGCAAGAGTCCCCAAGATCCAAGGCTGTCTGAAGCTGCTGCTTGGCAACGGCTCGGCCCTGGTGCCGGACCGGCTTGACTATAGTCTGAAGGTCCGCGGGGAGGTGCGGGAGAACTTTGTTCAAGGAGCCCAGGAGGCAGTGGGAGAAGTGCGCCATGATGACGGCCAAGCTTGCCTGACAGAGGCCTAGAAAGGAGGCTGCACAGATTTTCCTGGCAGCGTGGTCCAGTTTTTTGGACTCCTTGTCCGGAGGTCTATCAGTGTCAGCAGAGCTGCCTGTGCATCTGAACACAGAAGTGGTCACTAACCCCTCCGCCGAAGGATGTTCCGTGAACCCCAAGAGGGACCCAATGGGCACCACATACTTGCAGGCCATCCGGGCAGATGGTGCTAGGCAGGAGACAGGGGTGCTATAGCTCCAAAGCCAGGCCAACAATGGCCTCGGCCACTGGGAAGTCTTCTGTGGGGGTATCCCCTCTTTGAAGAATATCTGTAAGAGGGTACTCCACCCTTTTCTGGACAGGTTCCAGGGGCATACCCATAGATTCAGAGACAAGGTGTAGAATCCCCAAAAATGACGAAGGGCCCTCCTCCGTCGACAGACTACCAATGGACTCATCATACAGCAGATGAGAGTGGAGGTTGATGTCATCCAAATCCAGATAAATTGGCCGGCCACCAAGGTCCACCTCTTCACACCTGGGGTGGTCAGGCGTAAATGTGACCAATAACCTATGCGGAAAACCCGGAACCGTCCGAGCATCCTTCGCAGAAGCCCCTTCCGAAGGCTGCTTAGGCAGCGGCTCCACCACAGTCGGTGCCGAGACTGATTTTGGCCAAACTGGGGCAGGTTTAGCCGGCTTCGTGGGCGGGGGAACCGATGACACCAGTTGTAGTAAAGTCGGCTTTGGCCTAGGAGACGAAAGCTAAGTAATGGCCGGGGTGGAAACCGAAGCAGGCTTCTGCCCAGACAGAATCAGCTGTTGTCACATTAAATCCTCGTAGCAGTGACAGAGTTTCCGCCGAAGCCTCCCCTCATCCGAGGAGATGAACAGTGGCATCGCCTCTTTTTAGCACGTTTATGCACTTTTCTCGGCCTGTCGGTCGAGGGGGTCAGAGATCTCGACCTCGATCGGACTGGCCGAGTAAGTCACTCAGGAGACACAGAGGGAACCGATGATTTTCCTGGATCAGGGACCAGTTCCTCGATTGATTCCCAGCAGGCTGGGTCTCCTCATCAGGAAGAGGCAGGACCGGGATCCTAGTCAAAGACTCGTCAGCCTCGTCGGGTGACAACAGATTGATAGGATCGAGAGTGATCTCAACCGCATCATCGATCAAGACCTTGGCCGACTGACCAGATGGCAAAGCCAAGAAGACAGCAGCCGAGGAAGCAATTTCAACTGCAGTTTCCTGGGACTGAGATCACTCACGATCCCAAGAACATCTCCACTGAGACGAAGAATCTCTCGGTTCCTTGTCCTTTTTACGGGACCGTGAGATATGCGAGCCCGATGGTCCCTCGCTCTTAGAGGGGAAAGATTGGCACAACTCCCGAAAGGAACCTGAGAATGTTGAGAGGAATGAAAATCGGCCGAGAGGAGAGTTCCACGGCCCGCGCCGCTTCTTCCTCGAGGGCCTGCATTTATTCTAATTGCTCGGAGGACCCTGCAGCCACAGAGACAGCCCACCAGGTTTCTTTGGATTTCACCGGAGGATTATGTTTCTTGGGCTTGCCCAACCTGAGGCGTGTGAGACAATCGTCGAGGATGTTCAGATGGAAAGCGAGACATATCTCGCAAGTCTGGGTGTCATGGCGGACACCCAAGCAGTGCATGCATGCGGTATGAGGATCAGTGCGTAACATTTTCTGGCCGCATGGGCACCGGCGAAAACTGGGGGGGAAGATTTATCTTCCATGATTGAATAGCACAAATTGCAATTGCTAGCTCGAACTAGCCGAATCTTCAGAGGATTTGAAGAATTTGAAGCCAGGGCCTACAAAACACAGTAGCGGAGAGGAGGCAATCTGCATCTTCCAGCGGAAAGGAAGAGCTGGCATTGTGGGGCGAAGCTGAGGGCTATACCACCCAGGTGGGTGGGAGGAGCCAGCTTGAAGACATTCTGGCAAGAATTAAAGGGGAAAGGGACATGCCAAGAAGTGTGGATGAACAACATATCCACGTCCCTAGAAATGCCTGTTATAGGTTTGCAGTAAATAGATATTTTGTTTTAAAGGCATGCACCAGGAACTTGGTAAAGAGTTGCAAAATCTGAGATAAAATGACAGTCTCTTACCAGTGATACCAGTCGTCACAGTCATCGCAACCAATCATTGGGCTGCCATCATCAGGCTTCTTACAGCCAGGACAGATCCAGATTCGATTTCCCAGTTCATCTACGATCTGGTAACAAATACAATGGAATGTTAATTTCTGATGTAAAAGCAGACAGTAAACTTTTAAAGACGACTGTTAAACCAACAAAAATAGTTATTTTTAATCTGCACATGCAATGAACAATACAGTATATGCAAAGCAATGCATTTCCATTGGGTATGAGTTTTTGTCCTCTTTTCATTTACTTTATACTGCTTACCAGGAGAAACACAAACTACACTTGCACTCTGAATTATGTCTGAGCTTTGTAGAAACACACTGCTTGTACTTTTCATAAAGCTAACACCTAAAATTCCAACACATAGAGAAACAGAATTTGACAGCAGCTAAGGCCCACTCGGGCCCATCCAGTCTGCCCACTGCTCCATACTTACACTATTACTGTAGACCGTGCCTGATCTACAGCCTCCTCCCTCTCCCTCTCCACTACGACTCCCTTGTGCTTATCCCACGCACTCTTGAACCCTGCCACTGTTTCCACCCCCACCACCTCTGCTGGAAGGCTTTTCCAGGAATCCACCATTCTTTCTGTGAAGAAGTACTTCCTCACATCTCTCCTGAATCTACCCCCTCCAGCTCCATAGCACGTCCCCTTATTCTTGAGCACCTCTTCTTCTGAAAAATGTATTTGTTTTTGATAACCGGGTAGGTGCACTAGACATAAAAATGCCTATTTTCAGGCATGACCCGGGAGGGTACAAGTCAAGTCATAAAACAACAGCAATGGTTACACTCCCTTGCTGTACCTTATTTACAGCTCTCTATCATATCCCCCTACTCTCTCCTCTGTTCCCTGGTGTACATATTGAGTTCCTTCTCTCCTCATAGAGCGTTAGATGCAGACCCTGCACTATTTTAGTTACCCTCCTCTGGACTGCCTCCACTCTGTCTGGAGATGTGATCTTCAGAACTAGACACAATACTCTAAGTGGGATCTTACTAGTGATCTATACAGAGGCAACACCCCCTCCCTCTTTCTGCTGGTGATACCCCTCCATATGCACCCCAGGATCTGACTCGCCTTTCCTACTGCCTTGCTGCACTGTCTGGCCACCTTTAGGTCATCTGATATGACTACCCTCAGGTCTGTTTCCTGCTTGGCGGTCGTCAATACGACTCCACACATTTTTGTTCTCTGCCCCTGGGTTTTTGTGCAATAAGTGCATTATTTTGCACTTTTTTTTGATTATTCTATTTTTCCGCCCCCGTGCTCGCTGGTCCACCACTCCTTCAGGCACTGCAAGTTCCCCCCAGCCCCACTGTCCTTACCCAGCCCTCCTCTGGTCCTCATATTGTAGCCGATCCCTGGGATATCCCGCCATATCCCTTCGCCAGGCGGGCCCCCCTCCTCCGAAGGGGAAGGCACCGAGGGGAGAGGGACGGCCCCAGCACATACTTCTAGGGCCCAGGAATGCTGCCAAGAAGCAGGAGGCCCTGGGAAGGTGCTGGAGGCACTCAGGGAACAGAAACCGTCATCCGCGGCCAGCGAGTGATTTTCCGGTTTTCCTTGAGGCGTGTGACATCCGGACGTCAAAGCAAGAGCCAACATCTGCCACGCACCACCCAGCAATGACCCGACATGTTGCCCCTACCCTGGCCTCCACCAGCGGTCGCTCAACACCGGGGTCGCAGCCCTCCTGAAGACAATGAACAGTCATGAGATGCTCAACCTGTCTCCCCGGCGGTCCTCCAACAACCCGAGCTCGTTCCCAAACCAGAGTAGCTGGCGTCACAAATAAATCCAACTGCTGCTTGTGGCGGGCTGCACCCTCATCACTGAAACCCAGCTGCCATGCATTTGGCGACTCCTCTAGTTTTCTCCTGTCCCTGCTTATTCTTTCCACCCCTCCGATATCCCTCTACTGCAGATGTTGGTGTCATCCGAAAGAACAGACCTTCTCTTCCAGCTCCTCTGCAATGTCACTTATAAGGACAATAAAAAACACTGGTCCCAGAGCTGGACTAGTGACGTGGAGGGATGAGGCATTGTGCCTTATCTCCTGCCACACCGGCGAGCCATGTTTGGTGGCAAGCGCAGGTTGCCATGGATTGGCCAGGGAGGGAGAGGATCAAGCATCTGGAGGACAAGTCTCCTCTCCTGAGGAGGGTGACTTGGTAGTCCTGCTGAATGACTACCTCCAGATGGAGGCCTAAGGGTATAACAGGTCGGGGACATCAATGAAGGGAGGGTGCCTTCAGGACTCCACAGTGTGTGTATGCCTTCACGTCGCGCCGCGCTGGTGGTTGTCAATACCACTGCACCCATTTTGTACTCTGCCCCAGGGTTTTTGTGCCCTAAGTGCATTATTTTGCACTTTTTTGCATTGAAACCCAGCTGCCATGCCCCCAGGTGTAGGCCTGAGGGTAGAACGGGATAGGGACACTAATGAAGGAAGAATGCTGCCGGACTCCACAGCATGCATACGCCTACACCAGCAAACACTAGCAAAAGGGGCGGAGGGAATGGTGGGAAACACCCTGTGGAGGGGAAGGAATGGTGAAAAAACATTCTAGGTGGCAGGATGACGATCAATCCCTACAGAATCCGCACTGGTAGCCAGGTACAACCACAGACCTGGGGCAGAGGATGGCCGGTCAAGGTAAGCCCGGAGGAGCCAGGTGACAGGGCTGGGGGGTGATCGGATGGGGCCTCAGGAGAACTAGGAGATAAAGAATACAGTAAAAAAAAAAGCCGGTCCCAGCACTGATCCCTGAGGTGCCCGCTCATCACCCACCTCTGTTACCTATCCTCGCTCTAACCAGTTTCTTATCCAGTTTACCACCTTTTGGACCCACTCCTAAGCTATCCAGCTTGCTTACTAGTCTCCTGTGGAACGGTGCCCATAGGAGTGAGTGACTATGAATTCCATGCCTCAGACTTCATTTACCAACTGGGCATCCATCCATGGTTGGCTTCCACTGTGATACTCTGCCCTCCAATGGAACACTAGCATGGAGATGTCAAGATTCAAGCACATCACTGTAGTTCTAGGGTACAACAAATGATTCTGATTTTCTAAACATTAGGGGAGGGTGGATAAAGTAGAGAACCAGGTGATGGATGACATACTGAATGAACACTTTGCAATGTTCACGAAATGAGCTCCAGGGAGGAAAGGGTGGATGCTCATTATTAGGGCTCATGGCATCAAGGGAAACCTTGATGTAGCCTGTGGACATCACGCCCTTCCTAGCAGCAGACTATTTGGCGAAGCTAAAGCCAAGTAAATCCCAGCAGGTAGATGGGATACAGCCCAGGATCATAGCGGAGTTAAAGGAACTGGTAGTGCTGCCTTGAGTAACCTTTCTCTAATCTGTCCATACAGGTGTGGTGCTGAAAGAGTGTTATGTGGCCAGTGAGGCCCCATATTTAAGAAGGGGGAATGTTTGAGCCCTGCCAACTACAGGCTGGTCAACCTGATACTAGTGCTGGGCAACGTACAGGAAGCCATTATCAAGGACAGCAAAATAACAGGTCACCTGATAAAAGTCAAGGTTCTCACCCAAAATCATAATGGCTTTCTTTATGAGGAGCAGATCGTGCCAAACCAGTTTGACTGCCTTCTTCTAAAGGGTGACCAGGGAGAAGAACTGAGGCAGGGTTGTAGATATACAGTAATCTACGAGGACTTCAGCAAGGGCTTTGACACTGTGGCACATTATAAACTTCTGTACATCAAGTGCAGTATGTATGAGGCACAAACAAGGCAGACTGCCAACTGGCTATGGGACAGGAAGCAGGGAGCCGTGTTGGACAGGCACTACTCAGAGTAGAAAGGGGTGTTCAGCGGCAACCCTCAGGGATTAGTGCTGGGGCCACAGCAGTTCAAAATGTTTTTTATCAATGATCCTGAAGCTGGGAACTCCAGCAGGCTGCTTAAGTTTGCTGATGATACAGTGTTGGCCAGGATGTGAAATCCCTTGAGGATGGGGAAAAACTTCAGAGACACGCTGGGCGACTGCTTGGATTCTTGGGCTCAGAAATTCAAAGCCTTGCACCAGATGCAAAGTATCTGTGCCCACACTGCACATGTATTTGTGCCGGAATCCCATATTCAGTGGGCATCACAGTGCATGCTATTAGCACCAGTGCACTAGTGTAGAGGTGATGTATACAGTGCCCAAACTGGAGGGGGGGGGTCGTTAACCTACATAATGTAAGCAGCATGATATTCAGTGTGATAGAGCTGCCCAAATGGGACTGCGCAGGTCACACAGCACTGCACAAATACCACCTATAAAAAGGCCGTCTTAAGCCAGGGCAAACCCTAGAGGCACAAGGAGACACTGCAGGATAGGGGTGGATGCCTCAGTTACTGAGATGGTGTACTACTTCATCAATTGCTAGGTCGTGTGTGAAGTAATAGGGTGCATTACCAATATCTTGGCATGGTAACCCAGAAGTGCCTACGACACCTTCATCTGGCAAAACTCCATCACATGACAGGTCTGAAAGTGGGGACATGCCTAGTAGCCACGTTGCTGGTGAGTATGCCACAAAGGCCTCTCCCCCCTTCCCCTGTTGTAGACGATGACACTATCCAATGCTCTTTACCTGGACAGGGGACAATGCATATTCCCTCGTCTCTGACTCCTCTTATCTCTCCTATGACCTGTAACCGTTGCAGAAGAAAGGTACAGTGCGGCACACAGCACCACATGCAACATCAGCGAGCGTGTCTTTGATGCGGTTCTGGTAATTTGATCGTTCCAGTGGCGCCCGACAATACACCCTCTCAGACGGCCTGTGCCATATTCCTTGCCTGTTGTATACTATACAACATGGCACTCAACTGTGGGACAGGCATGCTGGCCACAGAAAAACAACCTGCAGCTGATTCAGAGCCAGAGGACAAGGAGATACAGGAGCAGCTCAACAGGTGTGACCGAGGATGGCCAGGAACATCCCGGAGAATATACAGCCCACCTCTTAATAGATCTCTTGGACATAGAGGTGAGTACAGACCACATAGGACACTGTAATGTGTTTAGTCAATGTATTATCACATAACAAATACCAGTACATACATAGAGGCAATCCAGGCAGGAGGGGGTGGGTAAAAGAGGGGGTTAACAGAAATACAGTCTATCCAAGTGGGGGGTAGCAAATAGGATGTACACATATATACTGTACAGTCCAGTCTTGTGGAGTAGGGTTCTAAAGGAGTGTAAACATATATACATGCCAGCCAGGAAGGGGGGGGTCAATAAAAGGCAGGTGCGGTTAACAGTAATACAGGCCATCCAGGCAGAGGGAATGGATGGGATAGGTCACAGGGACAGGGGGTGATGACACACTGGTAATGCGGTGGGGGCTGAGGAGGGACATGTTGGAGGCGGTTGGCAAGTTGCATTCTATGTGCTTCCTCTACCATCTCTGGACACTATGTGTCGCCATACCTGGTATGGCTTTGGGGAGTCACCATCCACAATATTGGGAATAGTGTGGGGATGGTGTTAGCTGGCCAAGGCCCTGTGGGGTTCTGACTCTGGTGAGGAGAAGGCTGTGTCCTGGTGTGCACTGTGTCCTGAATCGCTGGGCTTTCCTATTCCGGCATGCAGTGGTGTGGGCGGACACTGTCCTGACTGCCGTGGGGTGATACTACTCCCACTGGACAGACTGGCCCCATGGTGCCTGTCACCATGGCAGCAACCTCCAGCACAGTGGCACACAAGCGATCCATGCTAGTGGCAGTATCTTGGCGCGGGTCATGGATGGCTGCCATATGCTCCTCATGATGTGCCTCCGTCCACTCCTCAACACGCTGCATGTCATCGTGCAGCATGTGGCGGATGCAAGTCAGTTCCTACTGCGTGACACTCTGTGCTAGCTTGGCAGACTGCAGCAGCAGCAGCCGGTTGGCAGCCACATCCACGGTTGCCGGGGACTGTCCTTTGGGACAGGGTCAGGCTGTATCCTCGGCTGTTGTATGGCCTGGGACTGCACTGCACTTGGTGCTATGGTGCGCTGTGGGCACTGCAGACCAGCTGTAGCTGGGCAGGTAGAATGGTCCTGGGGTGGCATGGCTGTTGCTGTGACAGTGTAAGGGTCACGGGAAGGCACAGCAGTAGCTGTCCCTGTGGGATCTACCAGGGGCAGCAGGGTGATGGCCATGCCGGAGGTGGGGTCATGGTGTGGGACAGTGGTGACTGTGCAAGGGGCGGGGGGCTGCATCGCTGTGATAGCAGTGCTGTTAGGGTGCAGCGGTTGGGCCCCACTGTTATGGAGGCTGGCAGGGTGGACAACTCCTCCTGGTCTAGGGCAGGCACTTGACCCCAGCTCCAGACAAAGACTCTCACCCCATCCCATGTAAACAAGCTGAGGTGGTGCAGTATAGGGAATGGGGTGAGAGTTAGGACCGATGACCCAACACACACCCCAATGCCTGTCGGTGTGGGGCAGGGGTGGGGTGGGATGCAAGGGGTGGGAACCCCAACATCGAATTTCTCACTTTGTCACTGTGGAACAACCCTAACTGATCCATTAAACAGATTTTTTGCCTTGAATTTCCTTCTTTTGATTGCTTCCAGCATCTGCAACTGTCATGGATAATGTCTATGCAACTCTGCTCCGCTACCACTCTTTCTAACTCTAGCTCCTTACATAACACATTTGCCTAGTTTGGCCTCTGCCCCACACACTCTACAGCACCTGACAACGCCACCTTCCTGGAGCTCCACCCCACCCCCTTTATCCTTACCTACCCCGACCTCTCCTCTCTTCTCATTTTCTTACCTCCCCTTGCCCCTCCCATTTCTTTCTACCACCCACCATTGTCCTCTTCCTTTTACCCTGTCCCTGTCTGTTCAAACTTAATTTGATATCCTTTACCCTATTTGTGTAACAATTTTGTCTATTGTCATGTGATACCTGTGTCTTGACGTGAAACCTCTGTAAAAGAGCCCTGGGCTAAAAGGTAATTGTAATCCTAGAACTGAAATAAAAAAAAAAATTAGCACTATAAATAGTGAATGGAATGTGGTGGTGGGAATGCGGGGCCCGTGATTTTTTGCCACATAGTAACATGAACGGTAACGGAAGCGCAACCGCAAACGGTAATGCACATGGTGAAGCAAACGTAAATGGTAACACAAACGTTAAGAGAAATGCAAGAGCAAATGTTAATGAAAACAGAAATGGTAACGCAAATGCTAACGGCAACAGAAACACCAACATTAATGAAAACAGCAATGTAAACGGTATCGCCAACGAAAACGCAAATGGTAAGAAAAATGCAAAGAGTACAGAAACACAAACAGAAATGCAAATGGTTAAAACAACGGCACCGTGAAGGAAACAGTAATGCAATCGACAATGGAAACGCATTGAAAATGCAAACGCTAAGGGCAACAAGCGCCAAACAGTGAGCGGTAACAATTGAAATGCAAACAGTTACAGTAACAGCAATGATGATGGCAAAGCGACGGAAGCATAAAAGCAAAGCGGCGTATGGAAGCGCAAATGGTAGCAGCGCCTCGGTCACGATACCGCGGTGGAAATTCAAATGCTAGCGGTAACAGCAACGATGACGCCACATGAAACGCAAACGCAAACATATGCACGTAAATGCAAATGATAATGCACACAGTGACGCAAAGCAAACGCAAAACAGAAACAGTAATGGAAACACAAATGGTAACAGTAATGCAAATGCAAGAGCAAACGAAAACGCAAAGGCTAATGCACATGGTGGTGTAGAAGGACACGCTAATGCAAGCGATTCACGGAACGCAAGTGGAAAGGCTAACTGTAACAGTATAACGCGACACCCTTTTTCCCCAAAAGCTGCATAGAAAACACAGTGAATACAAAGAATGTATGCATAATAATGGGCCTCAGAGCAGAAAATGAGCACTTGGAATACTAAATTGCTTTTATCTCAGGAACTGTACGACATACAAAAAAATTAAAATTCCATATAATTTATTAATTTCCTGGCTAGTTTTGCACTTAAGCAATTTCCTGACGAAATATCCATATCTCGAAATGTTTCCAAGATACGGGCCTTGAAAGGCGCGGCAGACACCGCAATGTTAGTCTATGAGTAAAATCGTCAACTTCGGAGTAATGTAACTTTGCATCCCTGTAATATTTTGTCACCAAACCACCAAAAGGCACATCTGTGGGATGTTGGCTTTCTTCCCTTCAAATTTCAGCAGAAAAGACCAAACTGTTCTTTTGCAGCAGGGTGGCAAAAAATTCCTGTTCTTTTGGGCATAGTGTCGCAAATCACGACACTTTCACAAAAAAACAAATCACGAAAGTGTCGCAGTTGCGACACTAAAGTTTACAAAAATTTCTAAAACATATTTCTGGGGTGTTTAACCCCAAAATAAAGACATGCCTAGCATCCTCCGGGCCTGACTAGGTAAACACAAAAAGAATTGTGTCTCTAGAGGGTCCCAATTTTAAATGCCAAGCATTTCTGTGACCAGTAACTGAAACAAAAAATGGCTGCCTCATGATACTGCAGGGGTCACCTGCGACACTAAAAACTGCATTTGTGACACTGTCAAACTTCTTGTTAACTTTTCCCATTGACTATAATGAGAAACTTGTTTTCTGAATAACTTTTGAACCGTTCAATATTTTTTTACAAAATCTTCAAAAGGCACATCGGGATCCTGGCTGCATGTTCCCTGAAGGTTTCAGATTGGTCGTGCAAACCGTGTGACCTTGGCATGAGCAAAAAATGTGCAAAAAGCATAAATGTGACACAGAATGGCGCTTGATCGCTCCGCAACGTATATCCGACCAGTGTGAAACTTGGCAGATCCAGAGATCTATGGTACCACTCCGTGTCTGCCAAATTTCAGGCAAATCCGTCATACAGTGGCAAAGTTATTAACCTGACAAATTTCACACTTTAACCTTAAATGGGGTACTCAACCCTAACTATAGTGGCACTACTGTGCCACTATAATATATATATATATATATATATATATATATCTATATATATATATTATGGTAGCACGGTAGTGCTACCATAGTTAGGGTTGAGGAGCCATTTCTATATTAAACCCCAAAACCTTGCACCTTAATAACTTTGCAACCGTTTGACGGATTTGCCTGAAATTTGGAATACGATCAAGAACCATAGGCCTTGGGATCTGCCAAGTTTCATACTGGTCGGATATCACGACTGCGGAGTTATTAAAAGCGTGATCTATGCTTGCGTTACGCTTTTTCTGGAATTCTCACGATGCGCCTACAGGTCGTCACGTGTTTGCGTGCCTGCCCGAAATCTTCAGGGAACGTGCGGCCGGGGTCCCCGATGTGCCTTTTGAAGATTTCATGAAAAAATATTAAACGGTTCAAAAGTTACTCAAAAAACAGTTTCCCATTATAAGTCAATGGGAAAAGTTAACAAAAAGTTCGACAGTGTCGCTAATGCATTTTTACTTTCGCAAATGGGCCTGTTACTTTCGCAAATCGGCCATTTAGTTTTCAGTTGGTGATCAGAGAAATGGTTGGCATTTAAATTTGGGACCCTCTAGCAACCTAATTCTTTTTGTATTCACCTAGTCGGACCCTGAGGATGCTTGCCATGTCTTTATTTTGTGGTAAAAAACCAGAAATATGTTTTTCAAATTTCTGGAAAAAGTACTTTCGCAAATTACTTTCGTGCTCACGAAAGTGTCAAAATTTTTTGCGAAAGCTTTCGCAAATTGCGACAGTAGTTTTCCATCTGTGGGAAAGTGACAGCGATTCTTTGGCACTGCGCTGAAAAGAACCGTTGGGAGTTTTGGGCTGAAATTTGAAGGAACGGCTGACATCTCACAGATGTGCCTTTCAGTGTTGTATTGAAAAAATATTACACGGTGGCAAAGTTACGGCACTTACGGTTTTTCCCATAGGATAACATTACGGCGCCCGACGCATTACAGAAATCCTTTGGCACCCTGCTGCAAAATAACGGTTTGGTCTTTTTTCCTGAATTTTGGAGGGAAGACAGCCAACAGCCCACAGATGTGCCTTTCAGTGGTTTGGTGAAAAAATATTACACAGCGGCAAAGTTACGGCACTCCAAAGTTGACGTTTTTCCCCATAGGATAACATTACGGTGCCCGACGCATTACAGAAATCCTTTGGATCCCTGCTGCAAAATAACAGTTTGGTCTTTTTTCCTGAAATTTGGAGGGAAGATGGCCAACAGCCCACAGATGTGCCTTTCAGTGGTTTGGTGAAAAAACATTACAGGGAAGCAAAGTTATGGTGCTCCAAACTTTTCTTTTTTTCCCATAGGATAACATTACGGCGTTCGCCGCACCTTTCAGGGCCCGTATCTCAGAAACGGTGTGAGATACGGACTTTTTGTCAGAAAAACTCTTAGCCCCCTAAGTGCCAAATTAGCCAGGACAATTGTAAATAATATGACTTTTAAATTTTTTTTCTACGTCGTACGGTTCCTGAGATATAACGTATTTAGTATTCCAAGTTCTCATTTTCTGCGCCGATACTCATTATTATGCATACATTATTTGTACTCACTGTCTTTCTCTATGCAGGTTTTTGGGAAAACCAGCCTGTGCGCTTACATTACTGTTACTGTTGCCCTTTCCGCTTGCAGTTCCGAACCCGTTTCACTTACCGTTGACGTCTGCGCCACCATGTGTGTTATCCTTTGCGTTTTCATTTGCGCTTGCATTTCTGTTATTTTTTTGCCATTTCTGTCTACAGTACTGATTATCTTTCTGTTTCACTTTACGTCACCATGCCCATTGACATTTCTGTTTGCAGGCACCATGTTACTATGTGACAACACATCCACGTGGCAGACCGTTCCGTCGCCACCATGTGCGTTACCCTTTCTGTTCTCATTCGTGCTTGTGTTACCATGTGCGCCACTGTTAGCATTTCTGTTTGCGTTGCTGTCCCTGTTAGTATGCCACAAGACATCATGTGGAGGGAGCGCGAGGCCCATTCACTATTTCTCGTTATCGTTCTCAAAAAGAAGGGAAATTAGAGGCAAAAAACTCCATTTAATGCATTAGTTAGGGTTGTTCCACAGCGACAAAAGTGAGGAAATTCGCTGTTAGGGTTGAAAACCCTAACTCATCACCCCCAGCACCACACACACACACACACAGACACACACACACACACACACACACATATGCAAGTATGGGGGAGGACCAAGTCAACACAACCAATGACAGACATCCAGCAGCAGGTGACAGAAATAACAAACAATTGTCTAAATGTACTACGAGACATCCCCACCCACCTGACCAGGTACTGCATGCTCAGTGGAGATCAACAGCAAAACTGAGGCCATGTACACCAAACGTACACATCCATGATTGCAGCTGCACACAACGTACCACACTTAGTAGTTGCATGGCCTTACCTACCGAGGCCCCACACACCACACCACATGTAGTGGGACACCTGAGCAATAGAGTTCAGCAAAACCAAGGAGTTGTACTGGTATAATATCTCTGATAATAACAAGGGTTTGAAAAATGCAGCTTTCTAATTGACTGTAAACATTGTAACACCCTTATGTTTAGTTTTTATTAACATGTAGAGCCTAACCATATGATGAACATGGTTTAATGTTGTTTAAAAACAGTTTTATTGTGATGATAGCATAAGCCACTACCAGGTATTATGTTAATGGTCAGTTTATCACTGTCTAGCGACATATGGCACTCGGTTATGCCTCATTCAACATTAAAGCCCTACAGGGTGATTAACAGACCATTTAACATAACTATTGGTTATGTCTTATTATTAATTGTCTTTATGAGTAGATACTCTCCCTCTGCTAGGCACTGCAGCAGGTTTGCAACACAGTGTGCCACCCAGTTACACCATACACTGTCTAGTTACGCGGAGAATGGCTGTCAATATGAACTCATGAAGATGAACAGTGTAACTTGATCATTACAGTCATCGAAACCTTAGTGTGATTATAAGTGACAGAGTCAGTGATGAGAATAACCCCTGCTGTCCTAGTACACTTACCCCATTGTGAGTTAAATCAATACTAAAAGACATTCTGTTTATATCTACACTATACCTACTTGATTCCTGTTGTACCACAATTAACACAGTTATCACTTTGATAGCATCAGTGACAGAAGTGTGGCAAACCCAAACACTAGGCATACAGCCCGAGTATGAAACAATTACACTATGTCCATAAGTGGGATAGATCACTCATTGCAACAATAGTAAATGTATTACTATTTGAATAAGTTAGTCATCACAGATGCAATGAGATTGTCTTTATCAGGTACAACATACTTAGTAAGTGCCTACAAGAAAATCTATGCTTTATACATCTCTGATACAGGTACGTCATTGTTGGCTCAGTAGTACTATGATATTTAGAAGCTGCTTGGCCTGATTCATGCAATTACGCTGTTTCTTACAAAGAATACTTACTGCATCTTTAGTATTCAAACACACTGAAAGTCTATGTATGTACATCAGCAGTACACCTTCATCAGTAAGAATGCATCTGATACTGGCAGCACAATTGCACAGCGCTTGAACAGCCAATGCTTTTCCATACGCTTACATCAGCCTCTCTATCTTGAGTAAACTGTTGCAGTAAATGTACCACTATGTAAATCAGATACTAAATGTAACACTAGTTTTATATTGAGCATGCTATGTCTTGTAGTAAAATTATGTACTTCTCTTAATTAATGTATGCTCACTATTGTTAAAACCTTTCTACAACTGTCATCATGCACCTTCATCATTTATATTGACTAACGCACAGTACCAGTTGTGGTGTGGTGTGGCCCTCGGTAGGTAAGGCCATGCAACTACTAACTGTAGTACGCTGTGTGCAGCTGCAATCATGGATGTGTGCGCTTGGTGTACATGGCCTCAGTTTTGCTGTTGATCTCCACTGAGCATGCAGTACCTGGTCAGTGGGTGGGGATGTCTTGTAGTACATTTAGACAATTGTTTGTTATTTCTGTCACCTGCTGCTGGATGTGTGTCATTGGTTGTGTTGACTTGGTCCTCCCCATACTTGTGTGTGTGTGTGTGTGTGGGGAGGTGCTGGGGTGACTGAGTTAGGGTTTTCAACCCAACAGTGAATTTCACTTTTGTCGCCAGGGAACAACCCTAACTAATGCATTAAACTGAGTTTTTGCCTCTAATATATATATATATATATATATATATATATATATATATATATATATATAAATAAACACACACACACACACACACACACTTCAACAGTAACACCAGATATTTTCTATGCAAATGAGATCCCATTATCAGTTTCATTTCTACATACTTATTTTGCACATATTCTTATATCACCAGATGTAAATATGTAAGGGGGGACAGACAGCAAGAGACAACAGAGAGACAGTGAGAGGCAAAGAATTGCAAGACTGTTTGGTTGATCAAGTCTGAAGTCTCACAGGAAAATTTGGTTGCACAACCAGACAGAAGAGACAGAAAAGGAAAGAATACAGATCCTTGCATTTCACACTTTCTTCATAACAAATGGGACATGGTCCTATTCTACCTGTCACACACACACACCTCTTTAAAAGGGGCCTGTTTTATTAAACAGGTTTCCAAAACGTTCTATTCTCTACTAACATATTCTGCTTTCAGAAATTAAACACATTTGCATCCATTTTTTTTTTTTTTTACCAGAACAGCAAAAATGACAGTTCATACCCATACATTTTTCTTTTCTGGGCATAGGATAGCTGTCAAATTCTGATATTTGATTAAAGTTTTCTGAAATCAAGGCATATTCTAACAACCCCTTCTTTTTTGTTCACAATTACCATGGGAGATGACCAAGCAATGATACCCAATTCTTTCATTTTTTGTATTTCCTTTTAACTGCTCTGGCAACCTATATGACTTTTGCCTAATAGGATGAGCATTCTTTGCCACTATTACGTGCTCAATCCCTTTTGCTTGGCCTGGTACCGTGGTAAAAGTAGTGTTAAATGTATTTAGCACATTGTGAATGTCTGCAGTTTGCTCTGAGGTTAAGGAAACATTCACCTTTACAGCATCACCATTTACAGTTTGTGTCAGTCTATCATAAGCTACAGTACATCAATATCTTCCTTATCAGTTTCTGGTAAAACTAGCAAGGCAGCTTTTGCCATTTTTTCAACCCATTTCTTGAGGAGGTTAGCATGGTATATCTTAGTAGGATTTTTCTTGTCAGGGGTCTCAATCTCATAGTTAACAGTGCCAGTACATCTAAGAACCTTATATGGCCCTTGCCACTTCATTAGCCAGTTATTTTCTGTTGTGGGTAACAGTAGCAAAACCTTTTCACCTGGCTCGAAAATGTTTTCTTTTACCCCATGGTCATACTATACCTTCTGCTGGTTTTGAGCCTCTTCCTGATATCTATGGGCAATTTCAAAATATTTTGCCAGCTTCTTGCTTAGGGCACACATATAAGAAGATATAGATTGTTTCTGAGTGGAGTTATCTTCCCACGTTTCTTTTATCACATCAAGTGGCCCTCTTGGCTGCCTACCATACAGCCTTTCAAATGGCGGAAACCCTGTTGATGCCTGTGGCACTTCTCTGTAAGTAAAACGTAGGTAAGGCAAGTATTGGTCCCAATCTTTCCCTTCCCCTTTTACAAACTTTTTAACATGCGTTTTAGAGTTTGGTTAAAATGCTCAACAAGAACGTCTGTCTGAGGGTGATAGGGGGAGGTTCTTATGGCACTGATACCCAGCAATCTGTACAGCTCCTTAAGCAGTGCAGCACCAAAATTACTACCCTGATCAGTAATCATTTCTTTAGGTATGCCCACTCTGCTGAAAATTTTGGCTAGCTCTGCTGCAACTTTTGGGGCTGTAACAGTACGCATTGGAACTGCTTCTGGGTATCGAGTAGCATAGTCGCATACTACCAGGATAAATCTATTACCCTTTTTACTTTTATCTAAAGGACCAACCACACCCACTGCAATTCTCTCAAAAGGCACATCTATTAAGGGTGGGGGTACCAGGGGCACCTTGTCTTTTCTAGTGACTGGGGCTACTTTCTGACACTCAGCACAGGAATTACAATAGGTAGCAAAATCTTCATGAATTCCTGGCCAGTAAAATCTATACAGCAATCTGGCAAGGGTGCGATCCCACCCTGAGTGACCAGCCATAGGATTATCATGTGCTATCTGTAATAATTCTGTTCTATACTTCTGTGGTATAACCAATTGTCCTGTCTGTTCCTGTGTCTGAGGTTTAACCCAAACTCTTTACAGTAATCCATTACATTTTTCAAACATTGGTCCACCCTGTTTTGGTTTCATCCCCAGCTGCTTAAAATAACCCTGGAGAGAAACATCGTTAGCTTGTTCTGAAAGAAAATCACAATCCGATATCAATTTAGTTCCAGCTGCTGTATTCGCTGGCTAGCTGCGGCGGAGATGGGGCAGGAGATTCCGGAGGCCACATCAGCGTTGGAGAGAGAGAGAGAACCACATCGCTGGTTGTAGGAGGACCCGGGGGGGGGGGGCAAAGGAAGCCACATCGGCAGAGGGAGTGAATGGAGGGCCGCCGCCGCTCAGGAGCAAGGAGCAGTGGGGCCAATCAGTGCAGAGCATGCAAACTTTAACTGTGCGACTGGGCTACAAAGGCCATTAGCCTAGTCGCGAGAGGAAGAGCTGCTGTGTTCGCTGGCTAGCTGCGGCAGGAGACAGGGCAGGAGATTCTGGGACCGCATCGGCAGCGGGAGAGAGAGAGAGAGAGAGAGAGAAAGAGAGGGACCACATCGATGATCGTAGGAGGACCGGGAGGCTGAAAGAAGCCGTATCGGCAGAGGGGGAGTGAACGGAGGGCCGCCGCCGCTCAGGAGCAAGGAGCGGTGGGGCCAATCAGCGCAGAGTGCGCAAACTTTAACTGTGGCGACTGGGCTATAAAGGCCATTAGCCCAGTCACGAGAGGAAGAGCTGCTGTGTTCTTGCCTCACACTACCCACCCCAGTCACGACCTCTATTAAATAGTCAGTGGGGGTGGAGCCTTGGAGGGGGAAAGGTTGTGAGTGGGTGTCCTGGACTACTGCTGCTGTCTGGTGTCCTGGACTACTGATTGGAAAAAGGGAGCTGTATGCTGCGCCTGCATGGGCAATTTAGATCATCTGCAAAGAGCAAGCTGAGAGAGGGTGACTTGGGCTATGGCTGATAGAACGAAAGGGGGACTGTTAGCTGTGCCTGCTTGGGCACCACTGACTACCTGCTATATGCAGCTGCGGGATATGATAAATGTGAACTGATAACTGGGCTGAATTGTTTGTTTACTGCTATGATCCCTGAGAGGTGGGCAAGAATGGAATTGGGTCTGGTTTGTGGCAGATCGCAGGAAATAGGGACTGCATGCTGTGCCTGTTTGGGCACCACTGACTACCTGCTATATATATACGGCTGATAACTGTGATAAATGTGCTGAATTGTTTACCCGTGCTGAATTGTTTATTTCTATCTGATCTTGTGGGGTGGGCAAAAAACTAAAACTGGTTCTGCAAGCGGTTGGCACTGCTCACACCAAAATGAGGGTGGATTCAGGGTGGGCCAGAGCAGGCATTTTCGGCAGGATGGTTGGGTGTACGAGGTGCGGGGCAGCAATAATCTTAAATTGGGCATGGAGGTTCGGAGGGTGTCCAGTGTGTTTTCAGCTGGCAGGACTTAGGGAGGAGGTCGAGGGGATCAGAAGGGAGCTGGAAGGCATGGGGGGGGAGGGGGAGAAGGAATGGAATTAGTCACATGGAAGGAGAAACATAGAATTTGACAGCAGATAAGGACCGCTTGGCCCACCCAGTCTGCCCATTTCCCTACCTACTGGATAAGCTGCAGATCCTAGTTAACCAGCAGCCTACTTCTTCCTACCCCAACCCCCCAGAATTGCCTTATGACTATCCCATGCATGCTTGAATTCCACCACTGATTTTGACTCCACAACCTCCTCTGGAAGGCCATTCCATGCATCCACAACCCTCTCTGTGAAAAATACTTAAAATTACCTCGGAGCCCCCTCTATCTTCAAATTGTGCCCTCTTGTTCTTAGCACCTCTTTTTGAAAGATGCTACCTCTTGGACTTTGTTGATTCCCTTGAGGTACTTGAAAGTTTCTATCATGTCCCCCTCTCCCTCCTTTCCTCGAGGCTATACATATTAAGCTCCTTAAGTCTCTCTTCATATGTCCTCGGTGCAGACCCTGCACCATTTTAGTTGCCCTCCTCTGGACAGCTTCCATCCTGTCTATGTCTTTGCGGAGATTGGGTCTCCAGAACTGCACACAGTACTCCAGATGGGGTCTCACCAGCTGTCTGTACAGAGGGATAATAACTTCCTGTTTTCTACTGGTGATACCTCTCCCTATGCATCCCAGTATCCCCCAGCCCTCCTTGCTGCCTTCTCACATTGCTTGCCCACCTTTAGGTCATCTGATATGACTACCCCCAGGTCCCTTTCCATTTGTGTTGTTGTTAGTATCTCTCCCCCATTGTGTACTCTTCCCCTGGGTTTTTGTTTCCCAGGTGCATTACCTTGCACTTCTTAGCATTGAATCTAAGCTGCCATACATTTGACCATTCCTCTCTGCCAAGTCCCTTCTCATCCTTTCCACCCCACCCTGTGAATCAACTCTGTTGCAGATCTTAGTGTCATCTGCAAAGAGACATACTTTCCTTCCAGTCCTTCTGCAATGTCGCTATAAAACATTGAAGAGGACTGGTCCTACATTGAACCCTGCGGTACCCCGCTAGTAACCCTCCTTTCTTCTGAGTGGACTCCATTTACTATTACTCTCTGTGTCCTATTCTCCAGCCAATTCTTTACCCAGGCTGTCATCTTGGGACCCACTCCCAGGCTGGCTAACTTGTATATTAATCTTTTGTGTGGGACTGTGTCAAATGCCTTGCTAAAGTCTAGGTAGGCCATGTCCACAGCCCCTCCCTGATCTACTACTTTGGTCACCCAGTCAAAGAAATCTATCAGATTCGTCTGGCATGACCTTCCCGCTGTGAATCCATGCTGCCTAGGGTCCTGTGCCCCTCTGGCCTCTAGATACTCGACAATTCTTTCCTTTAGAAGTGATTCCATCATTTTCCCTATCACTGAGGTTAAACTAACATGTCTATAGTTTCCTGCTTCTGCCTTGCTCCCACTTTTGTGAAGGGGAATCACATCTGCCCTCCTCCAGTCCTCGGTACCACCCCATCCTCCCATGATTTGTTAAAAGGGTAGTCAGTGGTGTCACTAGTTCTACCCTTAGTTCTTTTAGAATTCTGGGATGAATCCCATCAGCCCCATTGCTTTGTCCACCTTCAGTTTTAAGAGTTCTTTCAGAACCCTTTCTTCTGTAAATGGGCTGGTATCAACTTCTGTATCCAGAGTGTTACTACTGTTTGTTTTATGTACCTCCCCTCTTCCCTTGTAAATACTGAGCAAAATATTTGTTTAGTATCTCTGCCTTTCACAGTCTCCTCTGCCCACCCTCCTCCCTCCCTTTATTAAGCCTCACTATCCCTCCCTTGGTCTTCCTTTGGTCCCTGATGTACCTATAAAAGGTTTTATCCCCTTCTTAACTGAGTTGGCTATCTTTTCCTCGGTTTGGGCCTTTGCTGTTCTGACTGCCTTCCCAGCCTCCTTTGCTTTAGCTGATACAGTTCTCTGTCCTGCTCCTGCTGCATTCCTTGTACTTCCTGAATGCTTTCTTTTTCTCTTGAACCTTCACTGCCACTTCCTTTGAGAACCATAGTGGTTTCTTACATCGTCTTGTTTTGTTTATTTGCTTCACACAAAGGCTCGTTACCTCTGTGATGGCAGTTTTTATTATTCCCCATTGTTCTTCCACCCCTCCTTCTTGCCCATTTGCTAGTGCATTCCTTAGGCACGCACCCATTTTGGCAAAGCCAGCCCTCCTAAAGTCCAGTACTTTTGTCTTTGTATGGCTTGACTCTATTGCTGTGTTTATTGTGAACCATACTGTTCGATGGTCGCTAGTTCCCAGATGGCTACCCACTTCTACATCTGTGATCCTCTCTCCATCTCCATTTGAGAGTATCAAGTCTAATAGTGCTCCCTCTCGAGTGGGCTCCAGTACTAGTTGTCTAAGGCATGGCCCCTGTAGGGCATCTAGAATAACTGCACTCTTAGTGGCAGCTGCAACTGCACTCCAGTTAACATCTGGCATATTCAGATCACCCATCAGCAATATCTCCTTTTTCTGCCATTCTAAGTATACTTTCATCATTTCCTTGTCCATTTCCTCCCTGAGAAAGGGTCTGATACAACCCCTGTGCGGATTGTGGTGCCATTGCCTGTCTCCAAATTTACCCACAGTGCTTCTTCTCCTCCCTGTTTACCCTTTTGTTCTGTTGCTTTTATTCCTTCCCTTATGTAAAGAACTTCCTCCTCCTCTTTACCCTCCCTGTCCCTCCTGTAGATAGTGTATCCTGGTATGTTTACGTCCCAGTCATGGTTTTGTGTGTACCATGTTTCTGTGACTGCCACGATATCCAGATGTTCCTCCTCCATCAAGGCCACTAATTCAGGAAGCTTGTTACCTAGACTACGGGCATTGGTACTCATTGCTCTCCATTTTTGATGGCCTTACCTTCTGTTGCAGCATCTCCCACTGACCGCTCTACCTGGTCTTTTCTCATTTAGTACCCTGTTTTGTAGGGAGAGGCTGGGATTTTCTGCTGCTTGTCAGTGCCTCCCCCATTGACTAGTTTAAAAGCTTGCCAATGAAGCATTTAAACCGATTGCTCAAAAGACTTGTTCCCTTCCTGGACAGATGCAGACCATCCTGCCAGTATAGGCTGGTGTCCCTCCAGGTGGAACCCCAGTCCCCAATGAAGCCAAACCCCTGTGCTCCACACCATTTTTTCAACCATTCATTAAACTGCACGGTGCCAATTACCCTCGCCTCCCCCATGCCTTTGACAGGCAGCACCTCTGAGAATGATACTGTGTGTGCTACTTGTCTTAGGCCCCTCCCCAACTCTGCAATGTCCTCCTGCACTGCTCTAACCTCATGATGAGCCAAGTCATTTGTCCCTAGGTGGACAATACGTCCAGCTCAGATCCCTTGCAGCTGTTGTCGTGATCCTGAGGATGCGCTTCCTGTCCCTCCAAGCCATGGCACCAGGCAGGCACCTTACTTCTTATTTCCCAGCTCCTCCCAGTTCTATCCCCCTAATAATTGAGTCCCCCACCAGGAGCTGCTTCCTTTCCTTGTGGTGTCCTCTGCCTCCTTCCTGTGGGCCTCCCTTGTGACTGTTGTCCTCAGCCTCCTTAGTCTCCTCTGTGGTGCATCCATAGGGAGCTATGCTCCCCCAGAATGGTGTATGGATTGTGGTGTAACATCTGACTGGGTGTCCTCTGTTCCACCATCTTCATCCTCCCTGAGCCCACTGTGGTCCAACTGCTGTGCTTCTTTGCAACCTCTGAGGTAGTGGTGGTGCTTCTGGTGCTCCCTGGATGGGGAGGTTCCCTTCCCTACTGTCCATTGTGGCCTGGGGAAGGTCCCGTACTACTGTCCAGTGTGGCCTGAAGCGGGCAACTTCCTCCCTCAGGGCAGACAGTTGTCTGCAAATAGGCAGCATCTCAGCCTCCAGAAAGACTCCTGGAAGACTGCTGCCCCACAGCCATTACATTGCACTACTCCCCACATTTTTTTTTTTAATTTTTTTTTTTTGTGTGTGATTGGTATGTAATGTAGAAATATATATTTATATTATACAATGTTTATGCTTATATTGTCAGTGCAGTGTGCTAGAGGAGGATATGACAGTGACATGCACCTTGCACTCTTGAGGAAATGATGTCAGAACCCCAGGTATAAAGGGAACTATTTCCAGGGGTGGGTGGGGTGAGGGTGGGAAGGGTTGGGCCTAAACTGTGCCCTCGCAAAACAATCAGCTAGAAGCTCTGACCCACTGCTGCAATGAGTGCCTTCCTGTCAGCAAGATGCCCTACACAACAATTTGATAAGAAATACCCTGCTAATCAATCAGAGAAAATCCACACATCCAAGTCAGACGAGGTAAACCTTCCCAGCCCCAAAACAGGCCTGGTGGTTTGTGCTCTGAGAGCTGTCCGCCCAAAATAAGTCAGCTGTGCTTTAAACTCTTCCGCACTGAAAATCTTAAGAATTGTAACAAACAAACGAAACCTTAATCCACCACCTCTGTTGCTTGAAAGACTGTCTTTCCTGTTTCACACTGCAGGTTTTTCTGTGACCACCCTTAACCCCAGTAACTCTGTTTGAAAAGAGTTTAACTATCACAAACTCCTACGCACTAGTAAATTATTTAAAATAGTTTCAGTCCCAAAGCCTAGTAGTCAATCCAGCTACCCCAAGGGACAACCAGAATGCAGTATTCAAACACTTATGAGGTTACTTCCAAGATAAGCAGAGTTTGCAAGTTTCTTTTCAACTCCTCAGCCACCTGAAATTTAAAAATAGTTTAACTGTCAGCAAATCCTAGTAGACAATCTAGCTACCTCCAAGGACCTACCCAAATGCAGTATTTAAATCCTTCGAAGTTACTAACAAGATAAACAGAGTTTACAAGCCCCTTCTTGGTTAAACACTAAATAAATATGTGAATAAAAAGCAATTACCAAGGGTAGTTAGTTTCACCTCCCACAGAATTAAGCAAAAGTGCACGTTTCTTGCAGATATCAAATGCAATATAGAATTTCTCACACAGCTCCAGTTGAAGAAAGCAGTATCCTTCCAGCTCCAGCAAATGTGCTTTGTGTCTTTGAAAATTGCAGCCTCTAGTGACTTATAGTAATCTGATCTAGTCTGGATATTCCACACAGGGCAATTTGTTGCCAATGGTTATATGTAGCCCTTCCTGTTCCAATACAACCTGTTTGGTCTGAAAACAATGTCCTGCCCCCAAGGCTGTCTGTGTTTCAATTCAAACTGCAGGTTTTTCTGTGACCACCCTCAACCCCAGTAACTCTGTTTAAAAAGAGTTTAACTATCACAAACTCCCACGCACCAGTAAATTAGGAGAGGCCACTACAGCATACCCCAGGAAACAGGTAGGCATGGGCCCTACGGAAACTCCGGAAGGGTAGGGCGCATTACAAACAACGGATGGAAAACCCCTCACAGGAGGCCGATCAAGGGGAGCAAAGAAGGGAGTGGGGTAGGAGTAAATGAGCCAGTGTAACACCTAGAATCCATAGGGGCACAGCATCCAAGAAAGCATGGGTTTACAAAGGAAGGTCCTGTCAAACTAATCTCATAGATTTCTTTGACTGGGTAACCAGTAGGTGGACCAAGAGGAGCAGTTGATGTCACCTACCTTGACTTCAGCAAAGCTTTTGACACTGTTCCACACAGAAGATTGATAAATAAGCTGGGTAGGCTCAGGGTGGGTCAGAAGTTGGTCAACTGGGTGGCAAACTGGTTGACGGGCAGAAAACAGAGAGTGATGGTAAATGGTATACAGTCAGAAGAGATGCAAGTCACAAGTGGGGTACCTCAGAGATCAGTCCTGGGGCCAGTCCTCTTCAACATCCTCATTAGTGACCTTGCAGATGGACTAGAGGGTAAGGCTTGTCTGTTTGCAGATGACACCAAGATCTGCAACAGAGTAGATGATCCAGATGGGGTGGGCAGAATGAGAAGAGATCTGGATAAACTAGCAAAATGGTCAGAAGAGTGGCAACTGGGATTTAGCAATAAAAGTGCAAAATCATGCACATAGGGAAGAGAAACCCTGAAGCCACCTACAGGCTGGAGGAGTTGCTAGCAGTCACAAAGGAAGAAAGAGACTTGGGCATCATCATCACTGATGACCTGAAATCATCAAACAGACCTCTAAAGCAGTAGGTAAGGCTGGGGGGTGTTAGGGTGTATTAGTAGGTATCTACAAGTCATAAGAGGGAGGTAATAATCCTCTTTACAAGACACTAGTTAGGCCCATCTGGGTACTAACGTGCAGTACTGGAGGCCACACCTTCACAAGGACATTAACCAAATTGAGGCAGTCCAGAGAAGGCAACCAAAATGGTGCAGGGACTACATCAGAAGACATATGAGGACAGATTAACAGAGCTCAATATGTATACCCTTGAGCAAAGGAGGAGACAGGTGATATGATCGAGGCATTCAAACACCTTAAGGGCATTAACAAGGTGAAAGAGTCTAACATGTTTAAATATAAGAAAAATAGCAGGAAAAGAGGACACAGCATGAGATTAGAGGGGCCATTAAGTGGGAATGTGAGGAAATTCTTTTTCACAGAAAGGGTGGTGGATGCATGGAATGGCTTACCACAAGAAGTGGTGGCTATGAATACAGTGCAGGGCTTCAAACAGGCATGGATAGGCATAAGGAGCAATACAAATGACTATGAATAGACAGGCCACTGCAGGGCAAAGGCCGATGGCACATTTATAAGGTAAAAAAAAGAAATGGGCAGACTGGATGGGCCTTGCGGTCCTTATCTGCCGTCAACTTCTATGTTTCTCAACAGCTCCAGAAAAGAAAGACCCTCCAGAGGGGACTTCGGAGCGTCCCTCGGCCCTGGGTTTTCTGGAGTATGGGGCTCGTCTTTAGGTTCAGAGTGATCCGAATCGGTATCGAAGTCTGATGGCTCTGAGTTAGAAGAAGAAGACTCCTCCCTAGGTGGGGGAGGAACGACCCCTCAGGGGACCACCCCGGAGTGCGCATCCTCTCTGATCCGGGAGCCAGATAGGTCTCCTCTGGCATCGGGTAAGGGAGGAGGGGTCTCCAACGTAGGGGGTCCGGTATAGGAGCCGGCGTCAGAAGATGAATATCGACCGCCCTGGTGAGCTGAGCCTTGGCCTCGGCCAACCAGGAGGTCAAGATCTCCTTCAGGTCCACCAGCAGCTGCAAAGGTGGTGAAGGAGGAGGAGGAGAGGAGGGCTCGGATATGGGTAGTTGGGGTACCTGTAATAGGGTATCCATAACCTGACAGCGGGAAACCCGGCGTCGAGTACTGAGGCATCGGGTACTGTGGTGCCAGATAATGTGGCATCGGGTATTGCGGAGCTGGGTAGAGTGGCGTTGGGTACCCTGGCACCAGGGACTCCAATGGAGCAGAAGGCCCTGGCACAGGCCCTGCTGGCGGACCAGACAGGGGAATCGTCAGTCCGGAGGGTGTCGGACCCAGCATGGGGAGACCCCCAGAAGGGTCTGATGGGCCTGGCAGAAGAGCAGGTCCTCCATCAGGCAAGGGTATTCTGGAGGGCAGAGTCTGACGCAGGCAAATCTGCTGTGTGGTCGTCGGAGGGACGGATAGACGACTTATCAGCGGCATCCAGGTGGACGTCGGGCGAACCGGTGTCAGACTTATCGGACTCCCTATCCGTGGAAGGTCGTAAAGGGGTGGCCTTGGCGGAAGGGTGGCGGGCTGGGCATTCACCAGAGGTGGTGAGTGGATTATCAGCCCTGTCCGTGTGGATGACGGTGGAACCGGCGTCCGACTTACCGGACCCGCTCGGACTGGAAGGCTGCGATGGAGGAGTGGCCTTAGCGGGAGTGGAAGCCTCCTTTGCCGCAGAGGTTCAAAAGGGGCCCTTGCGTGAGCCCGATGGGGGGGGGGGGGAGACACCTTCTTGGTAGCCACCAAGACGGCCTTTGAGAAACGAACCCCCGGTGGGGCAGATACCTGGAGGGCCACGACTCCAGCAAGAGTTGCGGCTGCTGTGGATGCAGAATCTCGGTGCCGGTGCTTCTCCTTCTCACGTTTCTTTTTATGGCCTTCTGGGGAGGTTGACGCCTGCCCAAGTTTTTTCAACTCCTTCTCCATGGATGCCATTTTCTTTTTTAGAAGATGGGCTTCCAGGGACTGCTGCCTTTGTTTGCGGGTAGTCGAGCTGAATTTTTGGCAATGCTGGCACTCCTCCACGCGGTGGTCCGGGCCTAGGCAGAAAAGGCACAAGGAGTGCCCGTCCTTGTGTGGAAGCTGTGAACCGCATGAGTCGTACTGGTTTTTATGCGATTCGGAGGGCGTTAGGGACGACATACACAGTCAATGGTTGTTGGAAAAAACAAAAAATATAAATTGTTGGCGAAAAGTTGAAAACTTTAGGCCGACCAAAGACACTGATGAGTGCTGTTCTACCACTTGGAACTTCACAAGCTGACGGGCGGAAAGAACTGAAGTGGGCATGGGGACCGCCTTTATACTGACGCCGACTGATGTCGGTCAGCTGATGTGGAGGCGGTCCCCCATCAGAGACTGCTATAGATGTTTTCCGTGGGGTACTAACGCCTGGTGGCTTAGTCCTATCTGTGAATACCTACTGCAACAGCCCTCTCGAAGTAAGAACTACTGTTACAGGTAAGTAACCTGTTTTTCTAGGGACATGGATATGTTGTTCATGCACAATTCTTGGCAGACTCCTAGCAGTTCTCTAGGAGGAGGGAGGCAAGGTGCACACAACCTACTTGGGAAACAAGAGACTGGAGAACTGAGGTCCCAAAACCAGCATCCTGGTGTAACTCAAGGTCGATATGGTAATGGGTGATGAAGGTGTTTGCTGTCTTCCAGGTAGCAGCCCAGCAGATTTCCTGGATTGGGATGTCCCTGGAAGCAGCCACCAACCTAGCGAGTATGGTGGATGGAATGAGCCACTTAGCCTGGAGGCTCTCCACCCACCAACCTATAGTAGAGATCAATGCAAGATGTAATCCATCTGCCAGTCATCCACTTTGCTGCAGGTCTGTCAGAGGCGACTTCAATGTAGGTGACAAACAGCTGGTGATCCTCTCCTCATTTCTGCCACTCTCTCCTTGTAACAGGAGAGAGCACATCTCAGGTCCAGAGTATGGAGCCTGTACCGGCATCCAGTGTAGTTTGGGTAGAACACAGGCAGAATCAATACCTGATTAAGGTGAAACTCTGACACCACCTTCAGGAGGAATTTCGGGTGGGGGTACAGGACAACTTTATCCCTGTGGAAGACCAGATAAGGAGACTCCACCAAAAGCGTCTGGAGCTCCCCAGTCCTTCTGGCTGATGTGATAGCCACCAGGAAGGCCGTTTTCCATGACAACTGTGATAGCTCACACTTGTGCATTGGTTCGAATGACTTGCCCATGAGTTTAGCCAAGACCAGCAGCAAATCCCACGGAGGTGGTGGTTCATGCACCAGAGGGGATACATGATCCACCTCCTCCTGTGCCACAAGTCTGCTGACCGGCCTGCACCGGTAAACAGAAATGGCTACCAGGTGCACTTTAAGGGTCGAAGACCCTTTGGACAGAGACAAAGGTAGTCTAAAATGCTAGCCACAGGACAGGACAGAGGTCCAGGTCCTGCTCTGACACCAAATGGAAAATCTTTTCCATTTGAAGGCATGGCACTTTCTGGTCAACTCCTTCCTGGATACTTCCACTACTGCGAAAGTGTACCACAGAGAGACCCAATGCCTGGAACCCTGCCGCCTCAGGTATCAGGCTGTCAGGTGCAGGGATTGAAGGTCCGAATGGAATATCTTCCTTGATTGACAGATTTCAGGTCCGGGCATGCTGGAAGACACCTCGGGAGCCTAATGCTGAGGCTGAGGAGATCGGACACCAGAACTGGCGGGGCCAATCTGGGGCTACCAGGACTACCTGCACTGCCACCCTCACCTGAGGAGCACCTTGGATCAAGGGAAATGGAGGGAAGGCGCAGAAGAGGCCTGGAGTCCACGGCCTCGAGAAGGCATCCCCTTGCAGTGAGCCCTGCTGAGGGGGGTGGGCATCAAACAGCCTCAGCTTGGTGTTTTCCCTGGAGGCAAACAGGTCCACCATCGGTTTGCCCCAGTGGGAGAACAGGCTGTGAGCTACCTCTGGATGGAGAGACCACTCGTGGGATGTCTCGCCTACACGGCTGAGAGCATCTGCCAGTTGACTCGAGGCTCCTGCCACATGGATGGCTAGGAGATCCACCTCCAGTCAACTCACAAGTGTCCAGATGTGGAGCGCTTCTCTGCACAGCAGCCGGGAGTGCGTGCCGCCCTGCTTATTGATGTAGTATATGGTCATGGTATTGTCCATCTGGACTTGAACCACTTGACCCTGAAGCTGATGAGTGAATGCTGACGCCAGTCTGACCGCTCTAAGCTCCAACAGGTTGATATGGTATAGGGATTCGTCGGGGGTCCAGAACCCATGGGCCCTGTTTCCCATGTGGGCTCCCCAGCCCGTGAGAGAGGCATCGGTCATGAGGATGACTGTCGGCTTAGGATGGACAAACGGGATCCCTTCCTGCAAATGGTCTAGGACGGTCCACCACTTGAGAGCGTCCCACATCTTCTGGGTCACAGTGATCAGCTGGTTAAAATGACCTAGGCGCCGAGTCTACTGGGCGGCCAGCTCCCATTGAAGGGGGCACATATGCCACCGGCCCAACGGACCACAGTGGTACAGGCTGCCATGTAATCCAGAAGGCACAGAAAGTTGGGCAAAGGAGGACAGAACCTCCACCCTGTCTGCCAGGAGCCATGCTCTGGCTCAGCAAGAATCGAGCTCTGCCCGATGAAGCATATCACCTGAGATGACACGCGCTCCGACTTGGCCTCGTTGATCAGGAGGCCAAGTTGAGAGCAGGTCGGAGGGCCAAGTCCTGGACCTCACCACCTCTTGCTGGGTGGAACCTGCTAAGAGCCAATCATCGAGGTACGGGTACAGTCTGACCCTTGGCGCCTGAGATGGGCTGCCACCACTGCAGTGCATTTGGTGAAGACCCATGGGGCCGATGACAGGCTGAATGGCATGGCTCAAAACTTATATAGGGTTACCTCTGTTTTGAAGCGGAGGAACCGCTGGTGGGATGGATGGATTGGGACGTGAAAGAATGCATTCTGTAGATCCAGTGAGCAGAACCACATGTTTTGCTCCAGGGATGGTATGATCTGGGACAGAGTTAACATCCTGAAGGTGCGTGGCCTGCAATATTGATTCAGGTTGTGCAGATCTAGAAAGGGGCACCAGCCCCCCATCCGCTTCGGGACCAGGAAGTTCCTGGAAATGAACCCTGGGTTGACTGGAGGATCTGCCACTCGAACCACTGTCTCCTTGAGGAGGAGTTGGGATATGTCATCTCTCACAGCTGACTGAGTGTGGGCTAATATTCTCTCCTCCCGTGGGGCGTGGGCTTGGCTGGGAGGGTACTGCTTGAACTGTAGAGGCAGACCCTGGTCGACCACTTCTAAGACCCACCTGTTCGTGGTAACAATGGACCTGGTGAAAAGGAAGTGATGGAGCCGCCCCACAGGAGGGCCCAGAGCTGGCGTGACGGGGATAGGTGTGGCAGCCCCTATCCTGTCACTAGGCAAGCTTGGAGGAAGAGGGTCCGGATTGGAAACCGCCTGAACCCCGGCCTCCTTGTCTGCGGGCTGGTGGAGGCCCAGACTTGGACCAAGAGCGCCAAGTCTGTGCCTGCTGTTGCTGCCCACCCTGAAAGGAGGGCTGCTTGGCTGCAGGAGTAGGGTGCCGAAAAGGCTTCTTCCTCTTCCTCTGCTGCTTTTTAGAGCCAGGGGAGTCATTTTGGGTAGAAGTAGCTGAGTCCAAAGTGGCATTGGACTGTTCAATTCACTGAAGGTGACCATCCACACCTGGGCCAAAGGGATCTTTACCCAGGAAAGGAACATCAGTGAGTTTATGCTGGGTATCCACCACAAAGATTGAAAGCCTCAGCGAAGCCCTGTGGTGCCTGGCAATCGCAGCTGCCATCAAACAGGTGCAAGAGTCCCCAAGATCCAAGGCTGTCTGAAGCTGCTGCTTGGCAACGGCTCGGCCCTGGTGCCGGACCGCTTGATTATAGTCTGAAGGTCCGCTGGGAGGTGCGGAGAACTTGTTCAAGGAGCCCAGGAGGCAGTGGAGAAGTGCGCCATGATGACGGCCAAGCTTGCCTGACAGAGGCCTAGAAAGGAGGCTGCACAGATTTTCCTGGCAGCGTGGTCCAGTTTTTTGGACTCCTTGTCCGGAGGTCTATCAGTGTCAGCAGAGCTGCCTGTGCATCTGAACACAGAAGTGGTCACTAACCCCTCCGCCGAAGGATGTTCCGTGAACCCCAAGAGGGACCCAATGGGCACCACATACTTGCAGGCCATCCGGGCAGATGGTGCTAGGCAGGAGACAGGGTGCTGCCATAGCTCCAAAGCCAGGCCAACAATGGCCTCGGCCACTGGGAAGTCTTCTGTGGGGGTATCCCCTCTTTGAAGAATATCTGTAAGAGGGTACTCCACCCTTTTCTGGACAGGTTCCAGGGGCATACCCATAGATTCAGAGACAAGGTGTAGAATCCCCAAAAATGACGAAGGGCCCTCCTCCGTCGACAGACTACCAATGGACTCATCATACAGCAGATGAGAGTGGAGGTTGATGTCATCCAAATCCAGATAAATTGGCCGGCCACCAAGGTCCACCTCTTCACACCTGGGGTGGTCAGGCGTAAATGTGACCAATAACCTATGCGGAAAACCCGGAACCGTCCGAGCATCCTTCGCAGAAGCCCCTCCCGAAGGCTGCTTAGGCAGCGGCTCCACCACAGTCGGTGCCGAGACTGATTTTGGCCAAACTGGGGCAGGTTTAGCCGGCTTCGTGGGCGGGGGAACCGATTTCACCAGTTGTAGTAAAGTCGGCTTTGGCCTAGGAGACGAAAGCTAAGTAATGGCCGGGGTGGAAACCGAAGCAGGCTTCTGCCCAGACAGAATCAGCTGTTGTCACATTAAATCCTCGTAGCAGTGACAGAGTTTCCGCCGAAGCCTCCCCTCATCCGAGGAGATGAACAGTGGCATCGCCTCTTTTTAGCACGTTTATGCACTTTTCTCGGCCTGTCGGTCGAGGGGGTCAGAGATCTCGACCTCGATCGGACTGGCCGAATAAGTCACTCAGGAGACACAGAGGGAACCGATGATTTTCCTGGATCAGGGACCAGTTCCTCGATTGATTCCCAGCAGGCTGGGTCTCCTCATCAGGAAGAGGCAGGACCGGGATCCTAGTCAAAGACTCGTCAGCCTCGTCGGGTGACAACAGATTGATAGGATCGAGAGTGATCTCAACCGCATCATCGATCAAGACCTTGGCCGACTGACCAGATGGCAAAGCCAAGAAGACAGCAGCCGAGGAAGCAATTTCAACTGCAGTTTCCTGGGACTGAGATCACTCACGATCCCAAGAACATCTCCACTGAGACGAAGAATCTCTCGGTTCCTTGTCCTTTTTACGGGACCGTGAGATATGCGAGCCCGATGGTCCCTCGCCCTTAGAGGGGAAAGATTGGCACAACTCCCGAAAGGAACCTGAGAATGTTGAGAGGAATGAAAATCGGCCGAGAGGAGAGTTCCACGGCCCGCGCCGCTTCTTCCTCGAAGGCCTGCATTTATTCTAATTGCTCGGAGGACCCTGCAGCCACAGAGACAGCCCACCAGGTTTCTTTGGATTTCACCGGAGGATTATGTTTCTTGGGCTTGCCCAACCTGAGGCGTGTGAGACAATCGTCGAGGATGTTCAGATGGAAAGCGAGACATATCTCGCAAGTCTGGGTGTCATGGCGGACACCCAAGCAGTGCATGCATGCGGTATGAGGATCAGTGCTCAACATTTTCTGGCCGCATGGGCACCGGCGAAAACTGGGGGGGAAGATTTATCTTCCATGATTGAATAGCACAAATTGCAATTGCTAGCTCGAACTAGCCGAATCTTCAGAGGATTTGAAGAATTTGAAGCCAGGGCCTACAAAACACAGTAGCGGAGAGGAGGCAATCTGCATCTTCCAGCTGAAAGGAAGAGCTGGCATTGTGGGGCTAGCTGAGGGCTATACCACCCAGGTGGGTGGGGGGAGCCAGCTTGAAGACATTCTGGCAAGAATTAAAGGGGAAAGGGACATGCCAAGAAGTGTGGATGAACAACATATCCACGTCCCTAGAAATGCCTGTTATAGGTTTGCAGTAAATAGATATTTTGTTTTAAAGGCATGCACCAGGAACTTGGTAAAGAGTTGCAAAATCTGAGATAAAATGACAGTCTCTTACCAGTGATACCAGTCGTCACAGTCATCGCAACCAATCATTGGGCTGCCATCATCAGGCTTCTTACAGCCAGGACAGATCCAGATTCGATTTCCCAGTTCATCTACGATCTGGTAACAAATACAATGGAATGTTAATTTCTGATGTAAAAGCAGACAGTAAACTTTTAAAGACGACTGTTAAACCAACAAAAATAGTTATTTTTAATCTGCACATGCAATGAACAATACAGTATATGCAAAGCAATGCATTTCCATTGGGTATGAGTTTTGTCCTCTTTTCATTTACTTTATACTGCTTACCAGGAGAAACACAAACTACACTTGCACTCTGAATTATGTCTGAGCTTTGTAGAAACACACTGCTTGTACTTTTCATAAAGCTAACACCTAAAATTCCAACACATGAGAAACAGAATTTGACAGCAGCTAAGGCCCACTGGCCCATCCAGTCTGCCCACTGCTCCATACTTACACTATTACTGTAGACCGTGCCTGATCTACAGCCTCCTCCCTCTCCTCTCCACTCACGACTCCCTTGTGCTTATCCCACGCACTCTTGAACCCCTGCCACTGTTTCCACCCCCCACCACCTCTGCTGGAAGGCTTTTCCAGGAATCCACCATTCTTTCTGTGAAGAAGTACTTCTCACATCTCTCCTGAATCTACCCCTCCAGCTCCATAGCACGCCCCTTATTCTTGAGCACCTCTTCTTCTGAAAAATGTATTTGTTTTGATAACCGGGTAGGTGCACTAGACATAAAATGCCTATTTTCAGGCATGACCGGAGGGTACAAGTCAAGTCATAAAACAACAGCAATGGTTACACTCCTTGCTGTACCTTATTTACAGCTCTCTATCATATCCCCTACTCTCTCCTCTGTTCCCTGGTGTACATATTGAGTTCCTTCTCTCCTCATAGAGCGTTAGATGCAGACCCTGCACTATTTTAGTTACCTCCTCGGACTGCCTCCACTCTGTCTGGAGATGTGATCTTCAGAACTAGACACAATACTCTAAGTGGGATCTTACTAGTGATCTATACAGAGGCAACACCCCTCCCTCTTTCTGCTGGTGATACCCCTCCATATGCACCCCAGGATCTGACTCGCCTTTCCTACTGCCTTGCTGCACTGTCTGGCCACCTTTAGGTCATCTGATATGACTACCCTCAGGTCTGTTTCCTGCTTGGCGGTCGTCAATACGACTCCACACATTTTTGTTCTCTGCCCCTGGGTTTTTGTGCAATAAGTGCATTATTTTGCACTTTTTTTTTTTTATTCTATTTTTCCGCCCCCGTGCTCGCTGGTCCACCACTCCTTCAGGCACTGCAAGTTCCCCCCAGCCCCACTGTCCTTACCCAGCCCTCCTCTGGTCCTCATATTGTAGCCGATCCCTGGGATATCCCGCCATATCCCTTCGCCAGGCGGGCCCCCCTCCTCCGAGGGGGAAGGCACCGAGGGGAGAGGGACGGCCCCAGCACATACTTCTAGGGCCCAGGAATGCTGCCAAGAAGCAGGAGGCCCTGGGAAGGTGCTGGAGGCACTCAGGGAACAGAGAGCCGTCATCCGCCGGCCAGCGAGTGATTTTTCCGGTTTTCCTTGAGGCGTGTGACATCCGGACGTCAAAGCAAGAGCCAACATCTGCCACGCACCACCCAGCAATGACCCCGACATGTTGCCCTACCCCTGGCCTCCACCAGCGGTCGCTCAACACCGGGTCGCAGCCCTCCCTGAAGACAATGAACAGTCATGAGATGCTCAACCTGTCTCCCCCCGGCCGGTCCTCCAGCAACCCGAGCTCGTTCCCAAACCCGGGTCGCTGGCGTCACAAGTGGAAATCCAACTGCTGCGCGGCGGGCGGGCTGCACTTTTTTTACACTGAAACCCAGCTGCCATGCATTTGACGACTCCTCTAGTTTTCTCCTGTCCCTGCTTATTCTTTCCACCCCCCCTCCGATATCCCTCTACTGCAGATGTTGGTGTCATCCGCAAAGAAGCAGACCTTCTCTTCCAGCTCCTCTGCAATGTCACTTATAAGGACAATAAAAAACACTGGTCCCAGAGCTGGACTAGTGACGTGGAGGGATGAGGCATTGTGCCTTATCTCCTGCCACACCGCGAGCCATGTTTGGTGGCAAGCTTGAGGCTGCTGTGGATTGGCCAGGGAGGAGAGGATCAAGCATCTGGAGGACAAGTCTCCTCTCCTGAGGGAGGGTGACTTGGTAGTCCTGCTGAATGACTACCTCCAGATGGAGGCCTAAGGGTATAACAGGTCGGGGACATCAATGAAGGGAGGGTGCCTTCAGGACTCCACAGTGTGTGTATGCCTTCACGTGCGCACGCTGGTGGTTGTCAATACCACTGCACCCATTTTGTACTCTGCCCCAGGGTTTTTGTGCCCTAAGTGCATTATTTTGCACTTTTTTGCATTGAAACCCAGCTGCCATGCCCCCAGGTGTAGGCCTGAGGGTAGAACGGGATAGGGACACTAATGAAGGAAGAATGCTGCCGGACTCCACAGCATGCATCGCCTACACCAGCAAACACTAGCAAAAGGGCGGAGGAATGGTGGGAAACACCTGTGGAGGGAGGAATGGTGAAAAAACATTCTAGGTGGCAGGATGACGATCAATCCCACAGAATCCGCACTGGTAGCCAGGTACAACCACAGACCTGGGGCAGAGGATGGCGGTCAGAGTAAGCCGGAGGAGCCAGGTGACAGGGCTGGGGGGTGATCGGATGGGGGCCTCAAGGGAGAACTAGGAGATAAAGAGAATACAGTAAAAAAAAAAAAGACCGGTCCCAGCACTGATCCCTGAGGTGCCCCGCTTGTCACCCACCCTCTGTTACCTATCCTCGCTCTAACCAGTTTCTTATCCAGTTTACCACCTTTTGGACCCACTCCTAAGCTATCCAGCTTGCTTACTAGTCTCCTGTGTGGAACGGTGCCCATAGGAGTGAGTGACTATGAATTCCATGCCTCCAGACTTCATTTACCAACTGGGCATCCATCCATGGTTGGCTTCCACTGTGATACTCTGCCCTCCAATGGAACACTAGCATGGAGATGTCAAAGATTCAAGCACATCACTGTAGTTCTAGGGTACAACAAATGATTCTGATTTTTCTAAACATTAGGGGAGGGGGTGGATAAAGTGAGAGAACCCAGGTGATGGATGACATACTGAATGAACACTTTGCTTCAATGTTCACGAAATGAGCTCCAGGGAGGAAAGGGGGTGGATGCTCATTATTAGGGCTCATGGCATCAAGGGAAACCTTGATGTAGCCTGTGGACATCACGCCCTTCCTAGCAGCAGACTATTTGGCGAAGCTAAAGCCAAGTAAATCCCAGCAGGTAGATGGGATACAGCCCAGGATCATAGCGGAGTTAAAGGAACTGGTAGTGCTGCCTTGAGTAACCTTTCTCTAATCTGTCCATACAGGTGTGGTGCTGAAAGAGTGTTATGTGGCCAGTGAGGCCCCATATTTAAGAAGGGGAATGTTTGAGCCCTGCCAACTACAGGCTGGTCAACCTGATACTAGTGCTGGGCAACGACAGGAAGCCATTATCAAGGACAGCAAAATAACAGGTCACCTGATAAAAGTCAAGGTTCTCACCCAAAATCATAATGGCTTTCTTTATGAGGAGCAGATCGTGCCAAACCAGTTTGACTGCCTTCTTCTAAAGGGTGACCAGGGAGAAGAACTGAGGCAGGGTTGTAGATATACAGTAATCTACGAGGACTTCAGCAAGGGCTTTGACACTGTGGCACATTATAAACTTCTGTACATCAAGTGCAGTATGTATGAGGCACAAACAAGGCAGACTGCCAACTGGCTATGGGACAGGAAGCAGGGAGCCGTGTTGGACAGGCACTACTCAGAGTAGAAAGGGGTGTTCAGCGGCAACCCTCAGGGATTAGTGCTGGGGCCACAGCAGTTCAAAATGTTTTTTATCAATGA
The DNA here is from genome assembly GCA_016271365.2 of Neoceratodus forsteri. Taxonomy (NCBI): domain Eukaryota; kingdom Metazoa; phylum Chordata; order Ceratodontiformes; family Ceratodontidae; genus Neoceratodus; species Neoceratodus forsteri. The sequence goes on from CM028131.1 coordinate 842,044,134, forward strand.
TCCTGAAGCTGGGAACTCCAGCAGGCTGCTTAAGTTGCTGATGATACAGTGTTGGCCAGGATGTGAAATCCTTGAGGATGGGGAAAAACTTCAGAGACACGCTGGGCGACTGCTTGGATTCTTGGGCTCAGAAATTCAAAGCCTTGCACCAGATGCAAAGTATCTGTGCCCACACTGCACATGTATTTGTGCCGGAATCCCATATTCAGTGGGCATCACAGTGCATGCTATTAGCACCAGTGCACTAGTGTAGAGGTGATGTATACAGTGCCCAAACTGGAGGGGGGGGGTCGTTAACCTACATAATGTAAGCAGCATGATATTCAGTGTGATAGCGCTGCCCAAATGGGACTGCGCAGGTCACACAGCACTGCACAAATACCGCCTATAAAAAGGCCGTCTTAAGCCAGGGCAAACCCTAGAGGCACAAGGAGACACTGCAGGATAGGGGTGGATGCCTCAGTTACTGAGATGGTGTACTACTTCATCAATTGCTAGGTCGTGTGTGAAGTAATAGGGTGCATTACCAATATCTTGGCATGGTAACCCAGAAGTGCCTACGACACCTTCATCTGGCAAAACTCCATCACATGACAGGTCTGAAAGTGGGGACATGCCTAGTAGCCACGTTGCTGGTGAGTATGCCACAAAGGCCTCTCCCCCCTCCTCCCCCTGTTGTAGACGATGACACTATCCAATGCTCTTTACCTAGACAGGGGACAATGCATATTCCCTACGTCTCTGACTCCTCTTATCTCTCCTATGACCTGTAACCGTTGCAGAAGAAAGGTACAGTGCGGCACACAGCACCACATGCAACATCAGCGAGCGTGTCTTTGATGCGGTTCTGGTAATTTGATCGTTCCAGTGGCGCCCGACAATACACCCTCTCAGACGGCCTGTGCCATATTCCTTGCCTGTTGTATACTATACAACATGGCACTCAACTGTGGGACAGGCATGCTGGCCACAGAAAAAACAACCTGCAGCTGATTCAGAGCCAGAGGACAAGGAGATACAGGAGCAGCTCAACAGGTGTGACCCGAGGATGGCCAGGAACATCCCGGAGATATACAGCCCACCTCTTAATAGATCTCTTCGGACATAGAGGGTGAGTACAGACCACATAGGACACTGTAATGTGTTTAGTCAATGTATTATCACATAACAAATACCAGTACATACATAGAGGCAATCCAGGCAGGAGGGGGTGGGTAAAAGAGGGGGTTAACAGAAATACAGTCTATCCAAGTGGGGGGTAGCAAATAGGATGTACACATATATACTGTACAGTCCAGTCTTGTGGAGTAGGGTTCTAAAGGAGTGTAAACATATATACATGCCAGCCAGGAAGGGGTCATAAAAGGCAGGTGCGGTTAACAGTAATACAGGCCATCCAGGCAGAGGAATGGATGGGATAGGTCACAGGGACAGGGGTGATGACACACTGGTAATGCGGTGGGGGGCTGAGGGAGGACATGTTGGAGGCGGTTGGCAAGTTGCATTCTATGTGCTTCCTCTACCATCTCTGGACACTATGTGTTCGCCATACCTGGTATGGCTTTGGGGGGGGGGGTCACCATCCACAATATTGGGAATGAGTGTGGGGATGGTGTTAGCTGGCCAAGGCCCTGTGGGGTTCTGACTCTGGTGAGGAGAAGGCTGTGTCCTGGTGTGCACTGTGTCCTGAATGCGCTGGGCTTTCCTATTCCGGCATGCAGTGGTGTGGGCGTACACTGTCCTGACTGCCGTGGGGTGATACTACTCCCACTGGACAGACTGGCCCCCATGGTGCCTGTCACCATGGCAGCAGCCTCCAGCACAGTGGCACACAAGCGATCCATGCTAGTGGCAGTATCTTGGCGCAGGTCATGGATGGCTGCCATGTGCTCCTCATGATGTGCCTCCGTCCACTCCTCAACACGCTGCATGTCATCGTGCAGCATGTGGCGGATGCAAGTCAGTTCCTACTGCGTGACACTCTGTGCTAGCTTGGCAGACTGCAGCAGCAGCAGCCGGTTGGCAGCCACATCCACGGTTGCCGGGGACTGTCCTTTGGGACAGGGTCAGGCTGTATCCTCGGCTGTTGTATGGCCTGGGACTGCACTGCACTTGGTGCTATGGTGCGCTGTGGGCACTGCAGACCAGCTTGAGCTGGGCAGGTAGAATGGTCCTGGGGTGGCATGGCTGTTGCTGTGACAGTGTAAGGGTCACGGAAGGCACAGCAGTAGCTGTCCCTGTGGGATCTACCAGGGCAGCAGGGTGATGGCCATGCCGGAGGTGGGGTCATGGTGTGGGACAGTGGTGACTGTGCAAGGGGCGGGGGGCTGCATCGCTGTGATAGCAGTGCTGTTAGGGTGCAGCGGTTGGGCCCCACTGTTATGGAGGCTGGCAGGGGTGGACAACCTCCTCCTGGTCTAGGGCAGGCACTTGACCCCAGCTCCAGACAAAGACTCTCACCCCATCCCATGTGTAAACAAGCTGAGGTGGTGCAGTATAGGGGAATGGGGTGAGAGTTAGGACCGATGACCCCAACACACACCCCAATGCCTGTCGGTGGGGGCAGGGTGGGGTGGGATGCAAGGGGGGTGGGAACCCCAACATCGAATTTCTCACTTTGTCACTGTGGAACAACCCTAACTGATCCATTAAACAGATTTTTTTGCCTTGAATTTCCCTTCTTTTTGATTGCTTCCAGCATCTGCAACTGTCATGGATAATGTCTATGCAACTCTGCTCCGCTACCACTCTTTCCTAACTCTAGCTCCTTACATAACACATTTGCCCTAGTTTGGCCTCTGCCCCACACACTCTACAGCACCTGACAACGCCACCTTCCTGGCAGCTCCACCCCACCCCCCCTTTATCCTTACCTACCCCGACCTCTCCTCTCTTCTCATTTTCTTACCTCCCCCTTGCCCCTCCCATTTCTTTCTACCACCCCACCATTGTCCTCTTCCTTTTACCCTGTCCCTGTCTGTTCAAACTTAATTTGATATCCTTTACCCTATTTGTGTAACAATTTTGTCTATTGTCATGTGATACCTGTGTCTTGACGTGAAACCTCTGTAAAAGAGCCCTGGGCTAAAAGGTAATTGTAATCCTAGAACTGAAATAAAAAAAAAAATTAGCACTATAAATAGTGAATGGAATGTGGTGGTGGGAATGCGGGGCCCGTGATTTTTTGCCACATAGTAACATGAACGGTAACGGAAGCGCAACCGCAAACGGTAATGCACATGGTGAAGCAAACGTAAATGGTAACACAAACGTTAAGAGAAATGCAAGAGCAAATGTTAATGAAAACAGAAATGGTAACGCAAATGCTAACGGCAACAGAAACACCAACATTAATGAAAACAGCAATGTAAACGGTATCGCCAACGAAAACGCAAATGGTAAGAAAAATGCAAAGAGTAACAGAAACACAAACAGAAATGCAAATGGTTAAGGCAACGGCACCGTAGAAGGAAACAGTAATGCAATCGACAATGGAAACGCAATTGAAAATGCAAACGCTAAGGGCAACAGAAACGCAAACAGTGACGGTAACAATTCGAAATGCAAACAGTTACAGTAACAGCAATGATGATGGCAAAGCGAACGGAAACGCAAAAGCAAGCGCGTATGGAAACGCAAATGGTAACGCGCACGGTCACAGTACCGCAATTGGAAATTCAAATGCTAACGGTAACAGCAACGATGACGCCACATGAAACGCAAACGCAAACAGAAGCATGTACGCAAATGCAAATGATAATGCACACAGTGACGCAAAACGAAACGCAAACAGAAACAGTAATGGAAACACAAATGGTAACAGTAATGCAAATGCAAGAGCAAACGAAAACGCAAAGGCTAATGCACATGGTGGTGTAGACGAGAACGCTAATGCAAACGGTTACGGAAACGCAAGTGGAAAGGCTAACTGTAACAGTAACGAAAGCGGACACCCTTTTTTCCCCCCAAAAGCTGCATAGAGAAACACAGTGAATACAAAGAATGTATGCATAATAATGGGCCTCAGAGCAGAAAATGAGCACTTGGAATACTAAATTGCTTTTATCTCAGGAACTGTACGACATACAAAAAAATTAAAATTCCATATAATTTATTAATTTCCTGGCTAGTTTTGCACTTAAGCAATTTCCTGACGAAATATCCATATCTCGAAATGTTTCCAAGATACGGGCCTTGAAAGGCGAAGACACCAGTAATGTTAGTCTATGAGTAAAATCGTCAACTGAGTAATGTAACTTTGCATCCCTGTAATATTTTGTCACCAAACCACCAAAAGGCACATCTGTGGGATGTTGGCTTTCTTCCTCAAATTTCAGCAGAAAAAGACCAAACTGTTCTTTTGCAGCAGGGTGGCAAAAATTCCTGTTCTTTTGGGCATAGTGCGCATAAATCACGACACTTTCACAAAAACAACAACTCAAAGTGTCGCAGTTGCGACACTAAAGTTCTAAAAATTTCTAAAACATATTTCTGGGGTGTTTAACCCCAAAATAAAAGACACATGCCTAGCATCCTCCGGCCTGACTAGGTAAACACAAAAGAATTGTGTCTCTAGAGGGTCCCAATTTTAAATGCCAAGCATTTCTGTGACCAGTAACTGAAACAAAAATGGCTGCCTCATGATACTGCAGGGGTCACCTGCGACACTAAAAACTGCATTTGTGACACTGTCAAACTTCTTGTTAACTTTTCCCATTGACTATAATGAGAAACTTGTTTTCTGAATAACTTTTGAACCGTTCAATATTTTTTTACAAAATCTTCAAAAGGCACATCGGGGATCCTGGCTGCATGTTCCCTGAAGGTTTCAGATTGGTCGTGCAAACCGTGTGACCTGTAGGCATGAGCAAAAAATGTGCAAAAAAGCATAAATGTGACACAGAATGACGCTTGATCGCTCCGCAACCGTATATCCGACCAGTGTGAAACTTGGCAGATCCAGAGATCTATGGTACCACTCCGTGTCTGCCAAATTTCAGGCAAATCCGTCATACAGTGGCAAAGTTATTAACCTGACAAATTTCACACTTTTAACCTTAAATGGGGTACTCAACCCTTAACTATAGTGGCACTACTGTTACTATATATATATATATATAGATATATATATATATCTATATATATATTACAGGTAGTGCTACCATAGTTAGGTTGAGGAGCCATTTCTATATTAAACCTCAAAACCTTGCACCTTAATAACTTTGCAACCGCTTTGACGGATTTGCCTGAAATTTGGAATACGATCAAGAACCATAGGCCTTGGGATCTGCCAAGTTTCATACTGGTCGGATATCGACTGCGGAGTTATTAAAGCGTGATCTGTGCGTTGCGTTCGCTTTTTCTGGAATTCTCACAGTCGCGCCTACAGGTCGTCACGGTTTAGCGTGACCTGCCCGAAATCTTCAGGAACGGCGGCGGGGTCCCCATGTGCCTTTTGAAGATTTCATGAAAAATATTAAACGGTTCAAAAGTTACTCAAAAACAGTTTCCCATTATAAGTCAATGGGAAAAGTTAACAAAAGTTCGACAGTGTCGCTAATGCATTTTACTTTCGCAAATGGGCCTGTTACTTCGCAAATCGGCCATTTAGTTTTCAGTTGGTGATCAGAGAAATGGTTGGCATTTAAATTTGGGACCCTCTAGCAACCTAATTTTTTGTATTCACCTAGTCGGACCCTGAGGATGCTTGCCATGTCTTTATTTTGTGGTAAAAACCAGAAATATGTTTTTCAAATTTCTGGAAAAAGTACTTTAGCAAATTACTTTCGTGCTCACGAAGTGTCGAACTTTGGCTTTATGAAATTGCGACAGTAGTTTTCCATCTGTGGGAAGTGACAGCGATTCTTTGGCACTGCGCTGCAAAGAACCGTTGGGAGTTTTGGGCTGAAATTTGAGGAACGGAGACATCTCACAGATGTGCCTTTCAGTGTTGTATTGAAAAATATTACACGGTGGCAAAGTTACAGGCACTTACGGTTTTTCCCATAGGATAACATTACGGCGCCTGACGACAATAGAAATCCTTTGGCACCCTGCTGCAAAATAACGGTTTGGTCTTTTTTCCTGAATTTTGGAGGGAAGACAGCCAACAGCCCACAGATGTGCCTTTCAGTGGTTTGGTGAAAAAATATTACACAGCGGCAAAGTTACGGCACTCCAAAGTTGACGTTTTTCCCCATAGGATAACATTACGGTGCCCGACGCATTACAGAAATCCTTTGGATCCCTGCTGCAAAATAACAGTTTGGTCTTTTTTCCTGAAATTTGGAGGGAAGATGGCCAACAGCCCACAGATGTGCCTTTCAGTGGTTTGGTGAAAAACATTACAGGGAAGCAAAGTTATGGTGCTCAAACCTTTCTTTTTCCCATAGGATAACATTACGGCGTTCGTTAAGATTTTTCAGGCCCGTATCTCAGAAACGGTGTGAGATACGGACTTTTGTCAGAAAACTCTTAGCCCCTAAGTGCCAAATTAGCCAGGACAATTGTAAATAATATGACTTTTAAATTTTTTTTCTCGTCGTCAGTTCCTGAGATATAACGATTTAGTATTCCAAGTTCTCATTTTCTGCGCCGATACTCATTATTATGCATACATTATTTGTACTCACTGTCTTTCTCTATGCAGGTTTTGGGAAAACCAGCCTGTGCGCTTACATTACTGTTACTGTTGCCCTTTCCGCTTGCAGTTCCGTACCCGTTTCACTTACCGTTGACGTCTGCGCCACCATGTGTGTTATCCTTTGCGTTTTCATTTGCGCTTGCATTTCTGTTATTTTTTGCCATTTCTGTCTACAGTACTGATTATCTTTCTGTTTCACTTTACGTCACCATGCCCATTGACATTTCTGTTTGCAGGCACCATGTTACTATGTGACAACACATCACGTGGCAGACCGTTCCCGTCTACGCCACCATGTGCGTTACCCTTTCTGTTCTCATTCAGGTTTGTGTTACCATGTGCGCACTGTTAGCATTTCTGTTTGCGCTTGTTGTCCCTGTTAGTATGCCACAAGACATCATGTGGCGGGGCCTTGAGCCCATTCACTATTTCTCGTTATCGTTTCAAAAAGAAGGGAAATTAGAGGCAAAAACTCCATTTAATGCATTAGTTAGGGTTGTTCCACAGCGATAAAGTGAGGAATTCGCTGTTAGGGTTGAAAACCCCAACTCGAATCACCCCCAGCACCCACACACACACACACACAGACACACACACACACACACACACACACATATGCAAGTATGGGGAGGACCAAGTCAACACAACCAATGACAGACATCCAGCAGCAGGTGACAGAAATAACAAACAATTGTCTAAATGTACTACGAGACATCCCCACCCACCTGACCAGGTACTGCATGCTCAGTGGAGATCAACAGCAAAACTGAGGCCATGTACACCAAACGTACACATCCATGATTGCAGCTGCACACAACGTACCACACTTAGTAGTTGCATGGCCTTACCTACCGAGGCCCCACACCACACCACACCACATGTAGTGGGACACCTGAGCAATAGAGTTCAGCAAAACCAAGGAGTTGTACTGGTATAATATCTCTGTTAATAACAAGGGTTTGAAAAATGCAGCTTTCTAATTGACTGTAAACATTGTAACACCCTTATGTTTAGTTTTTATTAACATACATGTAGAGCCTAACCATATGATGAACATGGTTTAATGTTGTTTAAAAAACAGTTTTATTGTGATAGCAATAAGCCACTACCAGGTATTATGTTAATGGTCAGTTTATCACTGTCTAGCGACATATGGCACTCGGTTATGCCTCATTCAACATTAAAGCCCTACAGGGTGATTAACAGACCATTTAACATAACTATTGGTTATGTCTTATTGCTTAATTGTCTTTATGAGTAGATACTCTCCCTCTGCTAGGCACTGCAGCAGGTTTGCAACACAGTGTGCCACCCAGTTACACCATACACTGTCTAGTTACCGGAGAATGGCTGTCAATATGAACTCATGAAGATGAACAGTGTAACTTGATCATTACAGTCATCGAAACCTTAGTGTGATTATAAGTGACAGAGTCAGTGATAGAGAATAACCCCTGCTGTCCTAGTACACTTACCCCATTGTGAGTTAAATCAATACTAAAAGACATTCTGTTTATATCTACACTATACCTACTTGATTCCTGTTGTACCACAATTAACACAGTTATCACTTTGATAGCATCAGTGACAGAAGTGTGGCAAACCCAAACACTAGGCATACAGCCCAGTATGAAACAATTACACTATGTCCATAAGTGGGATAGATCACTCATTGCAACAATAGTAAATGTATTACTATTTGAATAAGTTAGTCATCACAGATGCAATGAGATTGTCTTTATCAGGTACAAATATACTTAGTAAGTGCCTACAAGAAAATCTATGCTTTATACATCTCTGATACAGGTACGTCATTGTTGGCTCAGTAGTACTATGATATTTAGAAGCTGCTTGGCCTGATCCATGCAATTACGCTGTTTCTTACAAAGAATACTTACTGCATCTTTAGTATTCAAACACACTGAAAGTCTATGTATGTACATCAGCAGTACACCTTCATCAGTAAGAATGCATCTGATACTGGCAGCACGAATTGCACAGCGTTGAACAGCCAATGCTTTTCCATACGTTTACATCAGCCTCTCTATCTTGAGTAAACTGTTGCAGTAAATGTACCACTATGTAAATCAGATACTAAATGTAACACTAGTTTTATATTGAGCATGCTAGTGTCTTGTAGTAAAATTATGTACTTCTCTTAATTAATGTATGCTCACTATTGTTAAAACCTTTCTACAACTGTCATCATGCACCTTCATCATTTATATTGACTAACGGCACAGTACCAGTTGTGGTGTGGTGTGGGCCTCGGTAGGTAAGGCCATGCAACTACTAACTGTGGTACGTCTGGTGCAGCTGCAATCATGGATGTGACGCTTGGTGTACATGGCCTCAGTTTTGCTGTTGATCTCCACTGAGCATGCAGTACCTGGTCAGTGGGTGGGGATGTCTTGTAGTACATTTAGACAATTGTTTGTTATTTCTGTCACCTGCTGCTGGATGTGTGTCATTGGTTGTGTTGACTTGGTCCTCCCCATACTTGTGTGTGTGTGTGTGTGTGGGGGTGTTGGGTGACTGAGTTAGGGTTTTCAACCCAACAGTGAATTTCACTTTTTGTCGCCAGGGAACAACCCTAACTAATGCATTAAACTGAGTTTTTGCTCTAATATATATATATATATATATATATATATATATATATATATATATATATAAATAACACACACACACACACACACACACACACTTCAACAGTAACACCAGATATTTTCTATGCAAATGAGATCCCATTATCAGTTTCATTTCTACATACTTATTTGCACATATTCTTATATCACCAGATGTAAATATGTAAGGGGGGGGGGGACAGACAGCAAGAGACAACAGAGAGACAGTGAGAGGCAAAGAATTGCAAGACTGTTTGGGTTGATCAAGTCTGAAGTCTCACAGGAAAATTTGGTTGCACAACCAGACAGAAGAGACAGAAAAGGAAAGAATACAGATCCTTGCATTTACACACTTTCTTCATAACAAATGGGACATGGTCCTATTCTACCCTGTCACACACACACACCTCTTTAAAAGGGGGCCTGTTTTATTAAACAGGTTTCCAAAACGTTCTATTCTCTACTAACATATTCTGCTTTCAGAAATTAAACACATTTGCATCCATTTTTTTTTTTTACCAGAACAGCAAAAATGACAGTTCATACCCATACATTTTTCTTTTCTGGGCATAGGATAGCTGTCAAATTCTGATATTTGATTAAAGTTTTCTGAAATCAAGGCATATTCTAACAACCCCTTCTTTTTGTTCACAATTACCATGGGAGATGACCAACAATGATACCCAATTCTTTCATTTTTGTATTTCCTTTTAACTGCTCTGGCAACCTATATGACTTTTGCCTAATAGGATGAGCATTCTTTGCCACTATTACGTGCTCAATCCCTTTGCTTGGCCTGGTACCGTGGTAAAAGTAGTGTTAAATGTATTTAGCACATTGTGAATGTCTGCAGTTTGCTCTGAGGTTAAGGAAACATTCACCTTTACAGCATCACCATTTACAGTTTGTGTCAGTCTATCATAAGCTACAGTACATCAATATCTTCCTTATCAGTTTCTGGTAAAACTAGCAAGGCAGCTTTTGCCATTTTTTCAACCCATTTCTTGAGGAGGTTAGCATGGTATATCTTAGTAGGATTTTTCTTGTCAGGGGTCTCAATCTCATAGTTAACAGTGCCAGTACATCTAAGAACCTTATATGGCCCTTGCCACTTCATTAGCCAGTTATTTTCTGTTGTGGGTAACAGTAGCAAAACCTTTTCACCTGGCTCGAAAATGTTTTCTTTTACCCCATGGTCATACTATACCTTCTGCTGGTTTTGAGCCTCTTCCTGATATCTATGGGCAATTTCAAAATATTTTGCCAGCTTCTTGCTTAGGGCACACATATAAGAAGATATAGATTGTTTCTGAGTGGAGTTATCTTCCCACGTTTCTTTTATCACATCAAGTGGCCCTCTTGTCTGCCTACCATACAGCCTTTCAAATGGCGGAAACCCTGTTGATGCCTGTGGCACTTCTCTGTAAGTAAAACGTAGGTAAGGCAAGTATTGGTCCCAATCTTTCCCTTCCCCTTTTACAAACTTTTTAACATGCGTTTTAGAGTTTGGTTAAAATGCTCAACAAGAACGTCTGTCTGAGGGTGATAGGGGGAGGTTCTTATGGCACTGATACCCAGCAATCTGTACAGCTCCTTAAGCAGTGCAGCACCAAAATTACTACCCTGATCAGTAATCATTTCTTTAGGTATGCCCACTCTGCTGAAAATTTTGGCTAGCTCTGCTGCAACTTTTGGGGCTGTAAGTAGCTGCATTGAACTGCTTCTGGCATCGAGTAGCATAGTCTGATACTACCAGGATAAATCTATTACCCTTTTACTTTTATCTAAAGGACCAACCACACCCACTGCAATTCTCTCAAAAGGCACATCTATTAAGGGTGGGGTACCAGGGGCACCTTGTCTTTTCTAGTGACTGGGGCTACTTTCTGACACTCAGCACAGGAATTACAATAGGTAGCAAAATCTTCATGAATTCCTGGCCAGTAAAATCTATACAGCAATCTGGCAAGGGTGCGATCCCACCCTGAGTGACCAGCCATAGGATTATCATGTGCTATCTGTAATAATTCTGTTCTATACTTCTGTGGTATAACCAATTGTCCTGTCTGTTCCTGTGTCTGAGGTTTAACCCAAACTCTTTACAGTAATCCATTACATTTTTCAAACATTGGTCCACCCTGTTTTGGTTTCATCCCCAGCTGCTTAAAATAACCCTGGAGAGAAACATCGTTAGCTTGTTCTGAAAGAAAATCACAATCCGATATCAATTTAGTTCCAGCTGCTGTATTCGCTGGCTAGCTGCGGCGGGAGATGGGGCAGGAGATTCCGGAGGCCACATCAGCGGTGGGGGAGAGAGAGAGAGAGAGAGACCACATCGCTGGTTGTAGGAGGACCCGGGGGGGGGGGCAAAGGAAGCCACATCGGCAGAGGGGAGTGAATGGAGGCCCGCCGCTCAGGAGCAAGGAGCAGTGGGGCCAATCAGTGCAGAGCATGCAAACTTTAACTCTGCGACTGGGCTACAAAGGCCATTAGCCTAGTCGCGAGAGGAAGAGCTGCTGTGTTCGCTGGCTAGCTGCGCAGGAGACAGGGCAGGAGATTCTGGGACCGCATCGGGCAGCGGGAGAGAGAGAGAGAGAGAAAGAGAGGACCACATCGATGATCGTAGGAGGACCGGGAGGTTGGAAAGAGCCGTGACGGCGAGGGGGTGGAGCGGAGGCCGCCGCCGCTCAGGAGCAAGGAGCCGTGGGCCAATCAGCCAGAGTGCGCAAACTTTAATCTTCGTGGCGACTGGGCTATAAAGGCCATTAGCCCAGTCACGGTAGAGGAAGAGCTGCTGTGTTCTTGTTTCACACTACCCACCCCAGTCACGACCTCTATTAAATAGTCAGTGGGGTGGAGCCTTGAGGGGAAAGGTTGTGAGTGGGTGTCCTGGACTACTGCTGCTGTCTGGTGTCCTGGACTACTGATTGGAAAAGGAGCTGCATGCTGCGCCTGCATGGGCAATTTAGATCATCTGCAAAGAGCAAGCTGAGAGAGGGTGACTTGGGCTATGGCTGATAGAACGAAGGGGACTGTTAGCTGTGCCTGCTTGGGCACCACTGACTACCTCAAGTATGCAGCCGCGGATATGATAAATGTGAACTGATAACTGGGCTGAATTGTTTGTTTACTGCTATGATCCCTGAGAGGTGGGCAAGAATGGAATTGGGTCTGGTTTGTGGCAGATCGCAGGAAATAGGGACTGCATGCTGTGCCTGTTTGGGCACCACTGACTACCTGCTATATATATACGGCTGATAACTGTGATAAATGTGCTGAATTGTTTACCCGTGCTGAATTGTTTATTTCTATCTGATCTTGTGGGGTGGGCAAAAAACTAAAACTGGTTCTGCAAGCGGTTGGCACTGCTCACACCAAAATGAGGGTGGATTCAGGGTGGGCCAGAGCAGGCATGGCAGGATGGTTGGGTGCACGAGTAGGGGCAGCAATAATCTTAAATTGGGCATGGAGGTTCGGAGGGTGTCCAGTGTGTTTTCAGCTGGCAGGACTTAGGGAGGAGGTCGAGGGATCAGAAGGAGCTGGAAGGCATGGGGGAGGGGAGAAGGAATGGAATTAGTCACATGGAAGGAGAAACATAGAATTTGACAGCAGATAAGGACCGCTGCCCACCCAGTCTGCCCATTTCCTACCTACTGGATAAGCTGCAGATCCTAGTTAACCAGCAGCCTACTTCTTCCTACCCCAACCCCCAGAATTGCCTTTATGACTATCCCATGCATGCTTGAATTCCACCACTGATTTTGACTCCACAACCTCTCTGAAGGCCATTCCATGCATCCACAACCCTCTCTGTGAAAAAATACTTCTTAAATTACCTCGAGCCGCCTCTATCTTCAAATTGTGCCTCTTGTTCTTGCACACCTCTTTTTGAAAGATGCTACCTCTTGGACTTTGTTGATTCCCTTGAGGTACTTGAAAGTTTCTATCATGTCCCCCTCTCCCTCCTTTCCTCGAGGCTATACATATTAAGCTCCTTAGTCTCTCTCATATGTCCTCCGTGCAGACCCTGCACCATTTTAGATGCCCTCCTCTGGACAGCTTCCATCCTGTCTATGTCTTTACGGAGATTGGGTCTCCAGAACTGCACACAGTACTCCAGATGGGGTCTCACCAGCTGTCTGTACAGAGGGATAATAACTTCCTGTTTTCTACTGGTGATACCTCTCCCTATGCATCCCAGTATCCCCCCAGCCCTCCTTGCTGCCCTCTCACATTGCTTGCCCACCTTTAGGTCATCTGATATGACTACCCCCAGGTCCCTTTCCATTTGTGTTGTTGTTAGTATCTCACCCCCCATTGTGTACTCTTCCCCTGGGTTTTTGTTTCCCAGGTGCATTACCTTGCACTTCTTAGCATTGAATCTAAGCTGCCATACATTTGACCATTCCTCTAACCTTGCCAAGTCCCTTCTCATCCTTTCCACCCCACTCTGTGAATCAACTCTGTTGCAGATCTTAGTGTCATCTGCAAAGAGACATATTTTTCTTCCAGTCCTTCTGCAATGTCGCTATAAAACATTGAAGAGGACTGGTCCTACATTGAACCCTGCGTACCCCGCTAGTAACCCTCCTTTCTTCTGAGTGGACTCCATTTACTATTACTCTCTGTGTCCTATTCTCCAGCCAATTCTTTACCCAGGCTGTCATCTTGGGACCCACCCCAGGCTGGCTAACTTGTATATTAATCTTTGTGTGGGACTGTGTCAAATGCCTTGCTAAAGTCTAGGTAGGCCATGTCCACAGCCCCTCCCTGATCTACTACTTTGGTCACCCAGTCAAAGAAATCTATCAGATTCTGCCTGGCATGACCTTCCGCTGTGAATCCATGCTGCCTAGGGTCCTGTGCCCTCTGGCCTCTAGATACTCGACAATTCTTTCCTTTAGAAGTGATTCCATCATTTTCCTATCACTGAGGTTAAACTAACATGTCTATAGTTTCCTGCTTCTGCCTTGCTCCCACTTTGTGAAGGGAATCACATCTGCCCTCCTCCAGTCCTCGGTACCACCCCATCCTCCCATGATTTGTTAAAAGGGTAGTCAGTGGTGTCACTAGTTCTACCCTTAGTTCTTTTAGAATTCTGGGATGAATCCCATCAGGCCCCATTGCTTTGTCCACCTTCAGTTTTAAGAGTTCTTTCAGAACCCTTTCTTCTGTAAATGGGCTGGTATCAACTTCTGTATCCAGAGTGTTACTACTGTTTGTTTTATGTACCTCCCCTCTTCCTTGTAAATACTGAGCAAAATATTTGTTTAGTATCTCTGCCTTTCACAGTCTCCTCTGCCCACCCTCCTCCCTCCCTTTATTAAGCCTCACTATCCCTCCCTTGGTCTTCCTTTGGTCCCTGATGTACCTATAAAAGGTTTTATCCCCTTCTTAACTGAGTTGGCTATCTTTTCCTCGGTTTGGGCCTTTGCTGTTCTGACTGCCTTCCCAGCCTCCTTTGCTTTAGCTGATACAGTTCTCTGTCCTGCTCCTGCTGCATTCCTTGTACTTCCTGAATGCTTTCTTTTCTCTTGAACCTTCACTGCCACTTCCTTTGAGAACCATAGTGGTTTCTACATCGTCTTGTTTTGTTTATTTGCTTCACACAAAGGCTCGTTACCTCTGTGATGGCAGTTTTTATTATTCCCCATTGTTCTTCCACCCTCCTCTTGCCCATTTGCTAGTGCATTCCTTAGGCACGCACTATTTTGGCAAAGCCAGCCCTCCTAAAGTCCAGTACTTTTGTCTTTGTATGGCTTGACTCTATTGCTGTGTTTATTGTGAACCATACTGTTCGATGGTCGCTAGTTCCCAGATGGCTACCCACTTCTACATCTGTGATCCTCTCTCCATCTCCATTTGAGAGTATCAAGTCTAATATTGCTCCCTCTCGAGTGGGCTCCAGTACTAGTTGTCTAAGGCATGGCCCCTGTAGGGCATCTAGAATAACTGCACTCTTCGAAGTGGCAGCTGCAACTGCACTCCAGTTAACATCTGGCATATTCAGATCACCCATCAGCAATATCTCCCCTTTTTCTGCCATTCTAAGTATACTTTCTATCATTTCCTTGTCCATTTCCTCCCCCTGAGAAGGGGGTCTGTATACAACCCCTGTGCGGATTGTGGTGCCATTGCCTGTCTCCAAATTTACCCACAGTGCTTCTTCTCCTCCCTGTTTACCCTTTTGTTCTGTTGCTTTTATTCCTTCCCTTATGTAAAGAACTACTCCTCCTCTTTTACCCTCCCTGTCCCTCCTGTAGATAGTGTATCCTGGTATGTTTACGTCCCAGTCATGGTTTTGTGTGTACCATGTTTCTGTGACTGCCACGATATCCAGATGTTCCTCCTCCATCAAGGCCACTAATTCAGGAAGCTTGTTACCTAGACTACGGGCATTGGTACTCATTGCTCTCCATTTTTGATGGCCTTACCTTCTGTTGCAGCATCTCCCACTGACCGCTCTACCTGGTCTTTTCTCATTTAGTACCCTGTTTTGTAGGAGAGGCTGGGATTTTCTGCTGCTTGTCAGTGCCTCCCCCTTGACTAGTTTAAAAGCTTGCCAATGAAGCATTTAAACCGATTGCTCAAAAGACTTGTTCCCTTCCTGGACAGATGCAGACCATCCTGCCAGTATAGGCTGGTGTCCCTCCAGGTGGAACCCCAGTCCCCAATGAAGCCAAACCCCTGTGCTCCACACCATTTTTTCAACCATTCATTAAACTGCACGGTGCCAATTACCCTCGCCTCCCCCATGCCTTTGACAGGCAGCACCTCTGAGAATGATACTGTGTGTGCTACTTGACTTAGGCCCCTCCCCAACTCTGCAATGTCCTCCTGCACTGCTCTAACCTCATGATGAGCCAAGTCATTTGTCCCTAGGTGGACAATTACGTCCAGCTCAGAATCCCTTGCAGCTGTTGTCGTGATCCTGAGGATGCGCTTCCTGTCCCTCCAAGCCATGGCACCAGGCAGGCACCTTACTTCTTATTTCCCAGCTCCTCCCAGTTCTATCCCCCTAATAATTGAGTCCCCCACCAGGAGCTGCTTCCTTTCCTTGTGGTGTCCTCTGCCTCCTTCCTGTGGGCTTCCCTTGTGACTGTTGTCCTCAGCCTCCTTAGTCTCCTCTGTGGGTGCATCCATAGGGGAGCTATGCTCCCCCAGAATGGTGTATGGATTGTGGTGTGTAACATCTGACTGGGTGTGCCTCTGTTCCACCATCTTCATCCTCCCTGAGCCCACTGTGGTCCAACTGCTGTGCTTTTTTGCAACCTCTGAGGTAGTGGTGGTGCTTCTGGTGCTCCCTGGATGGGGGAGGTTCCCTTCCTACTGTCCATTGTGGCCTGGGGGAAGGTCCCCGTACTACTGTCCAGTGTGGCCTGAAGACGGGCAACTTCCTCCCTCAGGGCAGACAGTTGTCTGCAAATAGGCAGCATCTCAGCCTCCAGAAAGACTCCTGGAAGACTGCTGCCCCACAGCCATTACATTGCACTACTCCCCACATTTTTTTTTTTAATTTTTTTTTTTGTGGTGATTGGTATGTAATGTAGAAATATATATTTATATTATACAATGTTTATGCTTATATTGTCAGTGCAGTGTGCTAGAGGAGGATATGACAGTGACATGCACCTTGCACCTTGAGGAAATGATGTCAGAACCCCAGGTATAAAGGAACTATTTCCAGGGGTGGGTGGGGTGAGGGTGGAAGGGTTGGGCCTAAACTGTGCCCTCGCAAAACAATCAGCTAGAAGCTCTGACCCACTGCTGCAATGAGTGCCTTCCTGTCAGCAAGATGCCCTACACAACAATTTGATAGAGAAATACCCTGCTAATCAATCAGAGAAAATCCACACATCCAAGTCAGACGCAGTAAACCTTCCCAGCCCCAAAACAGGCCTGGTGGTTTGTGCTCTGAGAGCTGTCCGCCCAAAATAAGTCAGCTGTGTTTAAACTCTTCCTGCACTGAAAATCTTAAGAATTGTAACAAACAAACGAAACCTTAATCCACCACCCTCTGTTGCTTGAAAGACTGTCTTTTCCTGTTTCACACTGCAGGTTTTTCTGTGACCACTCCTTAACCCCAGTAACTCTGTTTGAAAAGAGTTTAACTATCACAAACTCCTACGCACTAGTAAATTATTTAAAATAGTTTCAGTCCCAAAGCCTAGTAGTCAATCCAGCTACCCCAAGGGACAACCAGAATGCAGTATTCAAACACTTATGAGGTTACTTCCAAGATAAGCAGAGTTTGCAAGTTTCTTTTCAACTCCTCAGCCACCTGAAATTTAAAAATAGTTTAACTGTCAGCAAATCCTAGTAGACAATCTAGCTACCTCCAAGGACCTACCCAAATGCAGTATTTAAATCCTTCCAGTTACTAACAAGATAAACAGAGTTTACAAGCCCCTTCTTGTGTTAAACACTAAATAAATATGTGAATAAAAAGCAATTACCAAGGGTAGTTAGTTTCACCTCCCACAGAATTAAGCAAAAGTGCACGTTTCTTGCAGATATCAAATGCAATATAGAATTTCTCACACAGCTCGCAGTTGAAGAAAGCAGTATCCTTCCAGCTCCAGCAAATGTGCTTTGTGTCTTTGAAAATTGCAGCCTCTAGTGACTTATAGTAATCTGATCTAGTCTGGATATCTCCACACAGGGCAATTTGTTGCCAATGGTTATATGTAGCCCTTCCTGTTCCAATACAACCTGTTTGGTCTGAAAACAATGTCCTGCCCCCTAAGGCTGTCTGTGTTTCAATTCAAACTGCAGGTTTTTCTGTGACCACTCCTTAACCCCAGTAACTCTGTTTAAAAAGAGTTTAACTATCACAAACTCCTACGCACCAGTAAATTAGGAGAGGCCACTACAGCATACCCCAGGAAACAGGTAGGCATGGGCCCTACGGAAACTCCGGAAGGGTAGGGCGCATTACAAACAACGGATGGAAAACCCCTCACAGGAGGCCGATCAAGGGGAGCAAAGAAGGGAGTGGGGTAGGAGTAAATGAGCCAGGGGCAGGCATCACACTTAGCAACAGATACACCATGCTGTACCCAGGTGAGGAGGTGGTTGAGGCTGACGGGAAGGGGGAGCAGGCGGTCAGAGAGGGCTTGGTCAGCAAGCCGGGAGGGGGTTGGGGCAAGAGAGGTAGTGGAGCAGGAGGGGGCAGGCAGGAAGGAAGGGGTGACTAGCAGCCGGGGGTTGGAGGCAAGGGAGGAGATGGGGATGGGAGTGGAACTGGGGTCAAGCAGGCACCGGTTGGGAAGTCAGCAAGGAGAGGAGGATAGTAGGGGTACTCTGGAAAGGCCAATGTCGGGGCAGGAGAAATCTGATGAGGAAGTGGGGAGAAAGGGGGGTAGGGAGAATATTCCAGATGGGATGGATGGGGGAACAAGACCGGGGGGGGTTGGAGGCAGGAGGGAAGCAGTAGAAGGGTGTCTGGGTGGGGACCTGTGGATTCTGACCCCAACAGAGAGTCTGGGGAGGATTGGGGGTCAGCAGTGCCTCCCAGGAGGTTGGGGGACGAAGAGTAAACTGGGAGCTGCAAGCAGAAGAAAGAGCCTGGTAGGACATGCACAGACTACTGATCCTGGACTGAAGGGGGTGGGAAGAGTAAGCTGGGGATCAGTGAAAGAAGGCAGAGCTTGGAAGGGATCAAAAGGGCCAGTAAGTTGTGTGGGGGGGGGGAGGTGATCCTGCTGGGGGACTCCATGACCACGGGCATCCAGTGGGAGGCAGTAGAGGAGGTAAGAAGCAGCCAGGTCAGGGTTAAATGTATCCCAGGCCTATCTGTTCACAAGGCCAAATTCCAGCTATATTCATTAGCAATGGAATGAGGGGGATCCCCAGATTTCCTAGTACATCGGGGCACAAACAATTTGGAAGGGAACAGTGATCTGGAAATCCAGGTGAGGTTTCTGGAACTGGCCAGAGTCTGCCATTCTATAGAAAGTTCAATTTCCTTTTCAGAAATTCTGCCAGTACCCAGGGCATCCGGGGAGACCAAGCACACACTCAGAGGTGTGAACCAGTGGCTCAGGGACTGGTGCAGGGCAGAAGGGTATGGGCTGTTGGGGGACTGGGGGGAAACATGGGACGATAAGGGGTTGTATGCTAGGGATATGATACATCTTAACCTAGAGGGGAAGGAGATCTTAAAACTGAAACTCACTGAATTCATAAACAAGAAGTGGGGTTTAAACTTGTAAAGGGGAGAGGGACTAGTGAAAAAATGGAGTCAAGAGAGCAGCCTGAGGTCCCAGGTCCAGGGCGGATAATGAGGACAGGTGACTGCAATGTGAACAAAGCAAGGGCTGTGCAGGAAAGGGTAAACAGGGAGTGTGCAGGGCTGAGTCAATTGGGTAGGGGTGGAGGATGGTCCTGATCAACGTCAGAAGCATGGGCTACAAAATGCCCGAGCTCCAGGCGATGCTTGCAGAAGTATCAGCGGATGTGGCAGAAATTATGGAAACATGGGCCACCCAGAAAAATGATTGGGACCTCAATTTGGAGGGCTGCACACTATTCAGGAAGGACAGAGAAGAGGGTAGAGGAGGGGGTGTAACGCTGATAGTCAAGAATGGCATAATGGTTAGTGGAGTGGAGGAGGCAGACGGGGGGGGGAGTGGAAGCGATTTGGGTATCCCTGCAATCAAGGGGAGGCAAAAGACTGGAAGTAGGGGTGGCATACAGACCCCCAGCAATGGCTGAGGACCTGAAGGGAAAATTGGTTGAGACTATCAGGGGGCAATGTGACCGTGGAAAAGGTAGGGTAGTGGTCATGGGAGACCTAAATATGTCAGGGGCAGACTGGGACACTATGACATCAGCGGTGGCCAGGGAGCAGAGACTGATGGATGTGTTTCAGGATGTCTTTCTGGTCCAACAGGTGGGGGAACCTACTTGGTGGGGGGGGATACTGGACATTGTACTGGCAGACAGTGACTAGATAAGGGGTCTGGAGGTGTGTAGCCCACTGGCAGGAGGACCATGACACAGTCTGGTTTCTACTGTGTCTGGGGGGGAGGACAACCGCTCAAACACAGTAGTAGTGGACTTCAGGGGGGCAGACTTCATGGGCATGGGCAGCTTTCTGAGGGGGAGCTTGAACAAGATTAGGCCAGACATGGATGTTGGTAGCTTGTGGGAGACCATTAAAAATGGGGTGCAGAAGGCTACTAGCGCATGTACAAAGGTAAGGTGTAAAAATGGTAGGGTCAACAAGCCGTACTGGTAGACCAGGGAGGTGCAAGAGGCGGTGAGGGATAAAAAAGCTGCCTATGCACGTTTTAAGCACTCCAGGGGGGACAGGGAGAGAGGTGAGTACGAGTTGACAGCCAGAAGGGTCACAAGAGTGGTGAGGGAAGCCAAGGCGAGGATGGAGCAAAACCTGGCTAGGGATATCCGGAGGGGTGGAAAGGGATTTTACAGATACATAGGAGAAAAGAAGAAAGGGACAGCACAGATCTCCAGGATTAGGATTGGGGAGTGATGGGCTCAGGAGGCAGGGGAGCAGGCAGAGGTACTAAACAAGTACTTTGCCTCTGTATTTATGGAAGGTGACAGGGGATCCATTTAGCCGGAAGGGAGTTGGGGGAGACAGCTGAGAGGAAAGGACAGATGGAGAGGACAGGACCAGAACAGACTGGGGCACCGGGTGGGCCAAGCCTAGAAGGGGATGGGTGCTTTGTTGAAGGTGGGGGTTAGGGAGGTGGAAATCACAGAGGGCAGCATGAGGGAGGCCCTACGGGTGCTGAAAACTGACAAGGCACCAGGACTGGATGGGCTGCATCTGAGAGTCCTGAAGGAACTGGCAGACGAACCAGCAGCTCCACTAGCTGCACTTTTCAATGCATCGCTGCAGACAGGATGGGTGCCTCAGGATTGAAGGGTGGCTCACATGGTGCCTATCCACAAAGGGGGGGGGTCTAGGGAGGAGATGGGAAATTACAGGCCTATCAGCCTAATGTCTAGTAGCCTTGGCTCCCAACACCTAACTCACACCTGTGACCTCTATTCTCAAACTGGATGGTTGAATCTTGCCAATCGAATAAAACACCAAACTTGTATTACTACTAAGAAAATCTTGCTGGGCCTTGCCCTGGAGTCTGTGCCCTCATACAACCAAGAATCCACACCCGACATACTAGGGGATCGAAACCTCAGCTTCTGCAAGTCCCGCATTGCCGCACAACACAGGGCCAAAGATCCTTTGCTTACCGGGCCACTAGTTGGTACAACAGTCTTCCCAGCGACATCTCATCTTCTCTATCGCTCAGCACTTTTAATGACTCGTCTCCACCTAACACTGACTGCCTCCAACCTCTGTGACTGTTGTGGCTAAGCATATATTTGGTTCCATAGCTGAAGATGCCCCTTTGGACCCACATCTACTCCTGCACTTTGACAGCACCCCTTCCCTATCTTTACCTCCCTGCTGGCCATGACAAATGCCACCCGGCTGCACTACCTCTATTCTTATCCGCCTTCCACCTCTCCTCTGTCCCCCCAACCTACCTCCCCTTCTCTCCCATCCACTTAGTCTCCCTGATTTCACCCTCCTCCTTTCCTTTCCTTCCCCAAAGTTTCACCTTATTGTTCTTTTTTCATCTACAAGACTATGTGTTGTTCTTTTTTTTTTTATTTTATAAACTGTTATCTTTGCTTATGATTGTCTCAATTGTACCAATGACGTGGAACCTTTGTAAAAGAGCCTTGGCTCAAAGGTATTTGTAATCCTAAAACAAACAAATAAATAAATAGATAATAAAATTAATGTCAGTGGTAGGCAAACTAATGGAGGGTTTCATCAAGGAGAAGATTGGGAGGCAACTGGAAAGGCTGGGGCACATGGATGACAAACAGCATGGTTTTGTCCCAGGGAGATCGTGCCAGACCAACCTCATAGATTTGTTTGACTGGGTGACGGGGACCTGGGACCGACAAAGACCAGTGGATGTCCTATATCTGGATTTCAGTAAGGCGTTTGACTCGGTTCCCCACATTGGGTTGTTGACAAAGTTGGGGGTGGGGGATGGGGTAGGAAGACAGTTGCTTAGATGGGTAGAAAATTGGCTCACGGATAGATCACAGAGGGTAGTGGTTGGTGGGATAGTCTCTTCCCCTAGGAAGGTCTTCAGTGAGGTTCCCCAAGGTTTGGTACCGGGGCCACTCCTGTTCAATGCCTATGTCACTGATATAGGGAGCAGTGTTAGGAGTAGGATGAGCCTTTTCGCAGATGACTCAAAACTGGGAGCACCGGCTGACATTTTCATTGACCTAGCAAAAGCCTTTGACACTGTTTCCCATTCTCTCCTACTATCCTGCCTTTCTGCAGCTGGGTTGGCTGAATCTGCCATAAACTGGTTCAGTGCCTACCTTCTAAATAGAACCCAATCTACTAAAATAGCTGACCACATCTCCCCCCCCCCCCAATCACCATGGGCGTACCCCAAGGCTCAGTTCTCGGTCCCATCCTCTTCTCCATCCTGCTAAACGACCTGCCAAACTCCTGCTCCTCTTCCTCTATCTATATGTATGCAGACAACACAGTCCTCTTCACCTCCAGCCAGACCCACGAAGAAGTCACCTCCAATCTTCAAACCGACTTCAACAAAATCCAACACTGGTTCAATATCAACCAACTCTCTCTAAATGTTAAGAAAACCAACTCAATGACTTTCGGTACCAGACAAGCCCTATCCAAGCTTCATACTCCTCTGAGATTCCACACCTAAATAACACCATCCTAGAAGAAGTACCCTCTTCAGGTATGCTGGGGTTTGGCTTGACCCACCTCTTCTTTTCCACTCACGTCCGTGCCATCATTTCAAACTGCGCCCCAAACTTGGAGCCCCCTATAAAACTGCATTTAGTCTCCCACTTCCTGTTAGACGAGATATTGTCCAAATGATTCTACCCTCCTTCGATACTGTGATGTGGTTTACAGTTCCGCTGCACAGACCACCCTAGCCAGACTAGACCCCTCTTCAATGCTTTCTGTCGCTTTGCCCTCAGTGCCCCCCCTCGATCACATCACTGCATGCTTTATCGTTCCCTGTCCCTAACATCTCTGAGCAACTCGCCTAATTCATAGCACTAAATTCACTTAACTTCTGGCTTGGCTCCCTCCCTCCTTACCCCGAATCTGCCTTATCCTCCCTCCTACCCCTCATCGCCTCAGGTCCACTGACCCTAGACTACTATTCATCCCTCACCGTAGGACCACCACTGGCCAATCTGCATTCTCTTACCTCTTCCCTAAACTCTGGAACAGCCTGTCCACCCAGATCCGCCATTCCTCATCTAAACTCTCCCTTTCCTATGCCCTCTCTAACTTCCTTGCACCTAATTGCTTCTGCCCCTGACCACCCCCTTGTTAGCTCCTCCTCCCCCACTCCCCTCTGCGCCTGACCAGCGGCCCGGCCATCGCCCAACTGTCTGGCATATATACTACCCTGCGCACTTATACCCCCTCTATACTCTTCGCACTCACAATTTCCCCTCCCCCCTTCCAAAGCAACCTAGCTCCCCAGCCCCATCCCTCCCTCCTCACCTACCTCCCCTATACACCTACACTCTACCCCCGCTTCTCCCCCGCCTCCAAATCCTTCCTTTCTACTTGACGATCTCCCTGAAGCTCAACCTCTGCTACTGGCACTCAAGTTCTGCTACTCCCACCCCTGTTCTGTAAACTGCACTTATGTATCTCATGTATTGCCTTGATGTGTACCCTTGTTTTGTATTCCATGCCCTTACGATCATGTTCTGTACTGTTCTTACCTTGTGGGGTAACCATGATTTGTATAACCTGTACTTGCTGATCCGGTGCTGTCTTACTGCTCTGCCTTTGCAACAAGTTCATTTGTAAGCCCTCCCATCTAAGTACATTATCCGTATTGCTACTGTAAGTTCAAATACTGTATGTATACCTGCCTGCTGATCTGGTGCTGTTTTGTACTGCTCTGCCTATGCAACAAGTTCATATGTAATCCCTCCCATCTATGTACATTATCTGTATTGCTACTGTAAGTTCAAATACTGTATGTATACCTGCCTCCTCTGCAACCCCCCCAGGTCACACCGTGAGACGAGCATCTTTTTGCTCAGTGTGCCTTTCCTGGTGAAACATTTTCAATAAATAAATAAGCGAGAGAGACAGTCCAGAGGGATCTGGATACCCTGGAGGGATGGTCAAGGAGGTGGGGACTGAGGTTTAATCCAGGGAAGTGTAGGGTGCTGCATCTGGGGGTCAGAAACCCAGGTCATGTATACACCCTGGGAGGGGTCTTGCTGCAAGCCACAACGAGTGAAAGGGACCTGGTGGTGGTAGACACCAGAATGAACAACGCTGAAAACTGCAGAAGATCTGCAGCAAAGGCAAACAGGATTTTGGGCTGCATAGCCTGGGGAATAACGTCCAGGAAGAGGGAGGTGATCCTTCCTCTGTATAATGCCTTGGTCAGGCCGCATCTTGAGTACTGCGTGCAGTTCTGGAGACCTCACCTTAGGAAGGACATAGCATTGTTGGAGAGGGTTCAGAGGAGGGCAACCAGGATGATCCAGGGCATGAGCGAAAGGACCTATGAGGAAAGGCTAGAAGTCCTTGGGCTGTACTCGCTGGAGGAGAGGAGAGACAGGGGTGACATGATTGAGGTATTCAAATATGTGAAAGGGATTACGGGCAGAGCCAAAGAAATGTTCAGACTAAGGAAAGGGGGCACAACCAGGGGGCATGAGTGGAAGTTGGAGGGGGAACATAGAAGGCATTACTTCACTGAGAGGGTGGTGGAGCCATGGAATGCATTGCCCGGGAATCTAACTGAACTGGGCACAGTGAAGGGCTTAAGAGGGGTGGGACAGATGGCGGGTATACTGGAAGCCAAAGTTGACACCTCGGGGCCGGGAGGAGGAGCTAGCCTAATAGGGGCTGGCTAACAAGCAGGCAGGAAAGACCATTAGGCCTATTCTGCTGGCTTTTAGTATGTTAGTATTTTCATATTTTAACCCTTCATGTCCATCAGTCATTTGTTGCCACAAGTTTTTCAGGCTTTGTCTTTTTTCCCTGGATTTCCGGATCTTTGAACTGTACTCAAACAAGTCTGAATCAAAATCACTGAAAGGAAAAGTGTCCCCACCATCTGAAATTTTCTTTGCCTGAGCTCTTGTCACCACAGCTTCTGAAACATCAGGACTTACTCCCTCTTTGATCAATTCAGTAAATCCTGGAAAGTCATTTCCAATAATCACAGGTTCAGTTACTTAGGTACTACCCCCACTTTCATTTGATATGACACACAATTAACGGTCAGAGTCACTTGGATGGTGGGATAGTATCGAGTGTCCCTGTGGATGTAGATGATACCAGTACCTGGTTCCTTTACACAATGTTTTCCCAGCATTTTAACATGCACTAGGGTCTGTCTGCTTCCCTAATCAATGAGTCCCTTTACAGTCTTATACCCCACCTTCACATCTGTTAGGTACTTGCCCCCAATTTGCCAAGGACAAATCTGCTCCAGTGCCACGCTCTTTATTATGGCAGTTTCTTGCAAAATGGCCTGGCTTTTTACAGTTATAGCAGATAACGCCTTTTGGCACAGATTTGTTACCCCCACCAGAGTTCTTAGCAGACTTGGAGTTTAAATGGGAAAAAGAGTTTCTTACTGGTGCTTGGCTGTTACCTTGCTGCTGTGGCATCTGTCTGGCCAGTTGGTAGTCCTCAGCCAAAGAAACAGCTTTTTTCCCATTCTCTGGTTGGTGTTCCTTTACCCACAGCTGCACATCTGTAGGCAAGATGTTGATGAATTGCTCCATGGCAGATGTGTCGATAATCTGGGGGACTGTTTTGCTCTCTAGTTGGATCCACTTCATCAGGAGTTCTCGGAGTCAGATGAAGGCTTCTCGAGACTTGTCAACCAAGTTGTACCTCAGAGATCAAACTCTCTGCCTGTAGGTCTCTCTGGAGATGTCATACCTTTTCAGGATTTCGCTTTTCACCAGGTCATAGTTTTCTGACTGTGTAATGTCCATACTGCTGTAGGCAAGCTGGGCTTTCCCCTGTCAGGTGGGGTACTAGTCTGACTGTCCACTGCTGATTTGGCCAATGGCAGGCTGTGGCAATTCTTTCAAAGGTTGTCAGGTATGCCTCAATATCATCTGAGGGACACAACTTAGTAAGTTTAATGACCTTTAAGTTGCTTGCATTTTGTTGCTCATCTGGGTCTGGGCTGGATCCTCTGCCTTCAATAACTTGAAAGGCATCCAGCCATCGCTGCTCCCGTCATTGCATTTCTTCTCTCATCTGCTGCTCCTGTTGCAGTCACTGTCCTATTTCCTACCTCACCAAACTTTACACATTATATCATAGAGCTTTGAGGTTCATCACAGGCCTGCCTTATTCCACTCACCACTGCTCCCTATATCAATCAGTGGGGTGGAGTTCTCTTCAGTTCAGGTGTGATAAAAATGCAGCCCTATGGACCCTGACAGCCATCTCCAAAAATCTGCCCCAATACATTACAGACTGTCTTCCTACGAAACCAATAGGCAATTATGCCCTGAGAAGTTGCAAATCTCTCCTACTGATGGTTCCCAAAGTTAACTCTCGCTTTGGCAGGGCTGCTATAAGCTTTACACTGTCCTCCTTGTGGAATAAATTGCAAAAAAAAAAAAAACTGAAACTGAGGTCACCCATCGGCATCTCATCTTTCAAGCTCTTATATTCAAGTCTCAGAAGGAAAAATTACTCACCTTAGTAATTATGTTTCTTCTAATGGAGTCTTGCTGTATTCTGACTATTACAATTAGCCCCAGCATTTAAACTGCCCAGGAGAACAAATGGTTAACTTTCTATGCAGAGCATAGAATGCTGAGCTCGAGCTCGGTTGAAGTCTCTGTCTGGAGCCCTTTGAAATCCAACCGTCAGATTCTTACAAGCAAAAACTCACTAACTATTCGATGTGAAAATTGTAAAATTTTTACTAGCTAACTGGCAACAAAAAGCTTTGGATCCCCAAAGGAAGATTCAAGTCAGGAAACCCAAAACAAAAAAACAATCCAATTAAGAATAAAGATAAAACAAACACCCAAACCAAAAGAAGAGGGTGTAAAAGGAGCACCCCTGAGATGCAACACTGCACCTGCCCACCCACTTCCCAAAAACAGGTTCTGAGATGGGAGGCAGGGAGGGAGGTCAGAATACAGCAAGCCTCCATTAGAAGAAACATAATTACTAAGGTGAGTAATTTTTTCTTCAAACAACATGAAGTCTTGCTGTATTCTGACTATTGCAGACTACCAAGCAGTACCTTCAATGAGGAGTGGCAGAACCTACTTTGGGAATAGGCTCTGAAGTACTGCTGTGCCGAACCGAGCATCACTCCTAGTCTGGATATCCAGAGAGTAATGCTTGGTAAAGGTATGGACTGTTTTCCAGGTGGCTGCTTGACAAATTTCTAAGACAGGAATATCCCTGGCAGCAGCCAGGGAAGCAGCTGTACCTCTGGTGGAGTGCGCCCTCAGGCCTGAGGGTGGAATTTTTCCTAGCTTCTCATAGCAGAATTGTATACAAGATACAATCCACCTGGCAAGAGTTCTCTTGGTGGCAGGTTTGCCCTTCCCCACTTCTCCATAAGTGAGGAACAGCTGGAGGGAATCAAACCTGTGACCCTTGGTACGCTCTATATAGTAGTTAAGGGCCCTTTTAACATCTAAGCTGTGTAGCCTCCTCTCTCCTGAAGAGGAATGATCAGTGACGAAAACAGGAAGAGACATGGACTGGTTCAGGTGAAAATCTGAAACCACTTTGGGCAAGAACCTTCTATTGGTTCTAAGGACCACTTTATCCCTATGAAAGGAGATAAAATCAGGTTCCACTGACAGGGCTTGCAGTTCACTGATACGCCTGGCAGAGGTAATGGCTACTAAAAACACAGTTTTCCAAGTCAAGTACTTAAGCTCTACTGAGGACATAGGCTCAAAGGGAGGTTGCATCAATTGAGCAATACAAACATTTAAATCCCAGGCAGGGGCAGGGTATCTGAATGGAGGATTGGTATGAAGCAATCCTTTGAAAAATTTACAGAACACAGGATGAGATGATAGTGAGGAAGACTTCCCCACTGACAGAAAAGCAGAGACGGCTGACATGTGAACTTTGAGAGTAGCTGGTCTGAGGCCTAGGCCATTAAGATGGACCATATGATCCAGAACTGTAGGCAACTCAGCAGTGTCTGGGGAAACATGCTGCTTAGAACACCAAATGCTGAATCTCTTCCATTTGGAGTTATAGGTCTTTCTAGTGGCGGGCTTTCTAGAGGCTTTGAGGATGTCCAGAACCACCTGAGACAGATGCAAATCTGTATACTCTAACTCTTCAAGAGTCATGCCTTGAGATTGAGAGACTGAAGACTGGGGTACCAAATCCTCCCCTGAGAGAAGGTTACCAGGTTGTAATTCCTGGGAAGAGACAGGGGAAGATGGACTGCTAGGGACAGTAACAGGGGGTACCAAGGCTGTCTGGCCCAATCTGGAGCAATCAGAATCACTTTGCAAGGTTGTGACTTTATCTTGACTAAAACTTTGAACAGTAGAGGAAAGGGAGGGAAAGCATATATAAATGTTCCTTCCCAGTTCAGAATCAAAGCATCCAGAGGAACTGTGCCCAAGACTGGGGGTCTGCAACAAAAGAGAGGAAGTTGGTGATTGTCTGGGGCTGCAAAGAGATCTCTCTCTGGAGTGCCCCACCTGGAAAAAATCACCTTCAAGACCAAAGGGTCCAGGAACCATTCGCGATGGCCCTGTGAAATCCTGCTCAGTGCATCTGCTAGCACATTGTCGTTCCCCAGAAGGTGGACTGCTGTCAGAGAGGTTTGCAGGGAATAAGCCAGGGACTACAACGTCATGGCTTCTGTGCACAAGGCCGTAGACCACGTGCCTCCCTGCTTGTAGATGTACCACATGGTGGTGGTGTTGTCTGTTCTGACTTGAACCACCTTGTTCTGCACTGACTGAGAGAAAGCTTGCAGGGCCAGAAAAACTGCCCTGAGTGCCAGGAGATTGATATGGAGAAGAGATTCCTGAGGGGACCACAGTCTCTGGGCAGTGAGGGCCCCCAGATGGGCTCCCCAGCCCAGGAGGGAAGCATCCGTGGTAAGGACGACTGAATGAGACTGAGTGGCAAATGGGACCCCTTGCCTTAAATTGTCCTGATCCTGCCACCACTGAAGGGCTTGGATCAGGGTCCGGGTCACTGGGATCAGTTTGGTAAGGGAATCATTCTTTTGGGACCAAAAGGCCGTCAGATGAACTGAATGTCCCTCATCTGGAATCTTGCCCCTTGGACCACTGCTGTAGAGGCTGCCATGTGGCCCAAGAGCTAGAGGAAATGCCTTACTGGTCAAGACACCTGAAGGCTGAAGGAAGAAGCCAGTTCTATAAGAACTCTTGCCCTTTCCAGGGGAAGAAAGGCTCTTGCTTTGACAGTATCCAGCTCTGCACCTATAAAGGTAAGAAGCTGCACTGGCTTGAGAACTGACTTGGGAAGGTTGAAAAGAAATCCTAGAGAAGTAAGCACTTGCTGGGTCATTTGCAGGTCTGACCTGACTTGGTCTGGGGACTGGCCCACTATGAGCCAGTCGTCTAGATATGGAAAAATGGAAATCTTTTGCCTCCTTAGAAAGGCAACTACTACTGCCAGGCACTTTGTGAAGACCCTTGGGGCTGAAGTTAGGCCAAAGGGCATTGCTCTGAACTGATAGTGGCCTGAGGGCAACTCGAACCTGAGGTACTTTCTGTGGGAGCACCTGATGGGAATGTGAAAATAGGCATCTTTGAGGTCCAGGGAGGCTAGCCAGTACCCTGGCCTTACAGAGGGAAGGATTATTCCCAGAGTTACCATCTTGAACTTTGGTTTTAAAAGATGTTTGTTTAGGTATCTTAGGTCTAGTATGGGTAGCCACTCCCTGTCTTTTTTGGGGTAAGAAAGTACCTGGAGTACATACCTTTGCCCCAGTGTAGGGTAGGTACTCTCTCTATGGCTCTTAAAGCCAACAGAGATGAAACCTCTGCCTCTAGGGCAAGGGTTTCTGAGAGACCTGCAGGTGGAAAAGATCTGGCTCTCATCTTCCAAAATTTTTTGAAGCCGAGAACCAGTCCCTGGCCTACTACTTCCAGGACCCACTTGTCTGATGTAACAGACAGCCAGTCCTGGACGAAGTAAGTCAGCCTGCCCCCTACTGGAATAGGACAGTCGACCCGGGCAGGCCCATCAGGGTGTCTGCTTGCCAGGTGCCTTAGGCTGAGGAGTGGATGCAGCCCTGCTCGTCCCCCTTCTGCCTCTCCCTCTGAAGAACCCCCTCTGTGAAAAGGAAGAAGAGGCCTGTGGCTGGCAGAAAGGCCTATGAAAAGGCGGGCCCCTGCCCCTAGACTGCTGTCTTTGAGGAGTTGCCTGCCTCTCTTTGGCCTGAACACTCTTGTAAGTGGTCCTGTACTCATCCATTTTCTTCACATAATTCTCTGTCTGCTCCCCAAACAGAGAATTACCCACTACAGGAAAATCCATTGCCTTAGCCTGGGTATCCTGCGAAAGGGTAGTACATCTGAGCCAAGCCATTCTCCGAAGAGCCAGAGATGTAGCCATGACTCTTGATGACACATTATTGGAGTCCACAGCAGCATGAAACTGAACTTTTGATGCCTCAATCCCATCTGCAGCCACCGCCTCCAGCTCCATGGCTAGCTGGGGGGAGGCCTGTTTAGCCAGTGCCAGTACAGTGTTCCACCTGGACTTCTGGTACCTGTCTGTATAGGCCATATAATTTGCCTGCCTGAGTCCCAAGGAAGATGCCATGTACTGTTTTTTTGCCATGGCATCCATCTTCCTGGAGTCTTTATCTGGGGGGTGTGAAGCCAAGGGAATGTTTGCCTTGTCACAGGCAGCAGCCTGCACTACCCCAACATGGCTGCATTGCTGGTATTAAAAACTCCATATCTGAGCCTGATAGTGTGTACCTCTTGTCCATCCTTCTGTCAACAGGGGGTACAGAATTGGGAGACCTCAGGATTTTTTGTGTCCGTTTCCCAAAGGATTTGTGAAGGGGAATAGACAGTCTCCTGGACTCTGGGATGTCCATTTCCACATAATCAGGCTCCTCCCGATCCTCCATTGCCTCCTCCATAGGAAGCTGGAGGGTTTCAGACACTTTTCTGTAAAACAAAAATGGGAAGGGGACTCAGAAAGCCTAGGAGGGGATACATCAGAAGGTCTGTCTGGGGAGATGTCCGGTTCCACAGGCACATCCACACTTTCATCATCATCACCATCATCTTCAAACTCCCCTCCTCCACAAACTCTGGTTCATAAAAATCTTCAGGGGTATAGTCCTGAACTGGGGGAACTGACCGAACTGAACCCCTGCGAAAAGGTGCCGGATCGGTTGGAACCAGGTGAAGCGATTCTGCAATTTGAATCGCTCTGGCTATTTCCTCAGTGGTTGGAACATGAACCTCTGGATCTGAACTGGTAGATTTTTCTTAGCGTTTTCTTTTTGTAGGAACCGACCCCTCAGGATCAGCTCTCCTCTTGCCTGAAGAAGTATTGTCCTGGTCAGAGGGCACTCCTTCTGGTTCGGTTGGAACCGAACCGGGCTGGCCATCCAGGTCAGTGGACTTCTCGGCCTCCTTGTCCCTCAGTCTATTTAGTCTCTTTTCAAGGGTAGATTTAGGAACATTTTTACAAATTTGGCAGTCTGAATCGAGGTGGTCAAACCCCAGACAATAAACACAGGTGGTGTGGGGGTTGGCCTTAGCAAAGACCTCCCCACACTCACTGCAGTGTTGAAACCCAGTGGGCCTGTTTTTTTTCTTGGGTTTCTCAGACATGGCCAACCTAACCAAACTTACCCTTTTTATGGCAACCGCCAGGCAAGACTCCCTTATCGGTTCCTAACCGTGTCAACGGGTGTTGAAAAAAAACATTCAAAACACTTTTTTTTAGAACTGATAAGAACCAGTAACCACACTCTAAAGTAAAATACAAGGATTCAATACAAATGATCGGTTCAGCCGAACTGATCTAACACTTTACAATTTCCACACAGAAACAGAACAAAACCTATCTAGTACTCGTGGTACCACAGACAGAGACTGAACCGACTATGCGGAAATAAATTCAGTCAAAACCGACAACTTAACCTAGACT
Organism: Neoceratodus forsteri; assembly: GCA_016271365.2. Taxonomy (NCBI): domain Eukaryota; kingdom Metazoa; phylum Chordata; order Ceratodontiformes; family Ceratodontidae; genus Neoceratodus; species Neoceratodus forsteri. The sequence goes on from CM028131.1 coordinate 842,076,610, forward strand.
TTAACAGACTTTCGAACCGAGGTGAAGGAGAAATCTCCAGAGCGACTGTTCAGTGAGGCGGAGTAAAGAATCTGACGGTTGGATTTCAAAGGGCTCCAGAAAGAGACCTCAACCAAGCTCGAGCTCAGCATTCTATGCTCTGCATAGAAACGTAACCCTTTGTTCTCCAGGGCAGTTTAAAGGCTGGGGCTAACTGCAATAGTCAGAATACAGCAAGACTTCATGTTGTTTGAAATGATCAGTGCAATTATTTCCCATGACCATGAATAGTCATCATGCTAACCTGTACCATTTAACCATGAACGAATTATTTCTAGTGCTTGTCTCCTCCTTGGCCCTGGTCTGTCATCATGCTTTCATGTAACACCTTGATGCCTCTGTCCTCCCTTTGATACTGGTCTATCTTCCCGCTTTCTCCAGCCTTCTTTTCACAACTCTATACTGCACTCATCCACAATCTACACGCAGAAATACTATAAAAGTTCTAACTCCCTTTTCCCTCTCCCCGTAGGCCCCCACCGCCGCATCAGTTCTACCGACCTATACTTGGGACTTCACTTCTCACAATGTTTATCCTTCGCTTACATATTACAAACCCCTCCTGGTACCCCATCTGCCATTAGTTGGTGTTTCTCCAAGCCATTTTCATGGCTAGTACTAGTGACTGCCCCTGGTAAATGAACCAGCTGGTACTTCTATACAGAGAACATGGTTTATATACAGTTGCATAGTTCAATGGTGGACCTGCCCACTTGTATTTGAATCCTCCTCTGTTATGGCTTGCCTTGTCTTCCTTTTATCATTTGACTCCCCTATTACTGCACCATTGTGTTTGTGTTTATATACTTATTTACATGTATTTATATGTTTTTATGATGGATGTTACCCAACCCTGTTCTAACCAGGTCCATCTTGTAAAAGAGCTCTGCTCAATGATGTTCGCCTGGATAAATAAAGAGTTTGACTGATTGATTGATCTCTTCTCTCCTCAACGCTTCTAACCGTTGAATTTCTTTTTCTCTCTGCTTCTCAGTCTATTTTTCTTGTATAACCCACCATTTTAAAAAGTCCATCAGGCTTTTAGGTTCTGTCATTGCCTGTTCTTTTTCCATAACTTGTGCTGGCTGTACAATTTCAGACTGGACTTCACCTGCAGAATCCTTACCTTCCTCTGTGCTTCCCTGGTACTAGGTCCAGTACTCACACACAAATCTCCTGTTTTAGGGTATACACAGCTTAAATCCCACTTAGGCTGACACCATCTGTCATCGAAGCACAGGTCAGGAAGCACAGAGAAAACCCAGGAGCAGTTGTAAAATTCCACAAAACTGTTTATTTGTAGTTGCAGTAACATAAAATAAACCTGTTCAGAATAACTATATACAGAAGCAAAAAATCTCCCTTGCAGTTCAGCTTAGCTGTTTTTATAAGTCTTTTTCAACCCCAATCCTTTGCAAGCATCCTGTTCTTTGTAAATTTCAGGAGCTGCTAGAACATTGAGAGCTTCCTGAGGTCCCTCCAGCCTTTGCAAAAGGCTCAGGCATTTGCATTCAAATAACTTCTGGCTTTATACAGTTATCTCAAATTATAAGTACACACACACACACACACACACACACATATATATATATATATTATGGTATTATAGTTAGGGTTGAGAAGCCATTTCTATGTTAAACCCCAAAACTTTGCACCTTAATAACTTTGCAACCATTTGATGGATTTGCCTGAAATTTGGAATTTATGATCAAGAACCATAGGCCTTGGGATCTGCCAAGTTTCGTACTGGTCGGATATACGGCTGTGGAGTTATTAAGTGTGATCTGTGCTGCTGCACGCTTTTCTGGTTCTATGGTCGCGCTTACAGGTTGTACGGTTTATGCTGATTGAAATTCGGGAATCTTCAGGGAATGCGGCCAGGGTCCCCGATGTGCCTTCAAGATTTCGTGAAAAATATTAAACGGTTCAAAAGTTACTCAAAACAGTTTCCCATTATAAGTCAATGGAAAAGTTAACAAAAGTTCAACACTTTCGCAATGCATTCTTACTTTCACAAATGGGCCTGTTACTTTCGCAAATCGGCCATTTTGTTTTCAGTTGGTGATCAGAAAAATGGTTGGCATTTAAATTTGGGACCCCTAGCAACCTAATTTTTTTGTATTCACCTAGTCGGTCCCTGAGGATGCTTGCCATGTCTTTATTTTGTAGAAACACCCCAGAAATATGTTTTTCAAATTTCTGGAAAAAGTACTTTCACAAATTACTGTGTCTACTAAAGTGTCGCAATTTTTGTAGAAAGCTTAAATTGCGACAGTAGTTTCTAGTCTGTGGGAAAATGACAGCAATTCTTTTGGCATTGCGCTGCAAAAGAACCGTTGGGAGTTTTGAGCTGAAATTTGAAGGGAACGGAGCCGACATCTCACAGATGTGCCTTTCAGTGTTGTATTGAAAAAATATTACACGGTGGCAAAGTTAAGGCACTCCAAAGTTGACGTTTTTTCCCATAGGATAACATTATGGTGCCCGACGAATTACAAAAATCCTTTGGATCCCTGCTGCAAAATAACGGTTTGGTCTTTTTTCCTGAAATTTGGAGGGAAGACAGCCAACAGCTCACAGATGTGCCTTTCAGTGGTTTGGTGAAAAAATATTACAGGGAGGCAAAGTTATGGCGCTCCGAACTTTCTTTTTTTCCCCATAGGATAACATTACGGCGTTTCGCCATTTTTTCAGGAAGCTCCATATTCAAAACGGTGCGAGATAATGAGTTTTCGCTGAAAATAGTGGGGCTAAGGAGAAACTAGCCAGGACAGTCATAAATCATACGACTTTTAAATTTTTTTTTCATGTCATACGGTTCCTGAGATATAACTTATTTAGTATTCCAAGTCCTCATTTTCTGCTCCGATACCCATTATTATGCATACATTCTTTGTACTCACTGTCTTTCTCTATTCAGCTTTTTGGGAAAACCAGCCAGCGCTTACATTACTGTTACCATTGCCCTTTCCGCTTATGTTCCATGCCCAGTTTACTTACCGTTGACGCCCGCGCCCACCACTGCAGCCATCCTTTTATGCTTACTTCAGGCTCATGCTTCGTTACTTTTGCCATTTGTGTGTACCGACTGTTTCTCTTCTGTTTCACTTTACGCACCATGCCCATTGCCATTTCATTTACAGGCACCATGTTACTATGTGACAAGACATCACGCGGCACACCGCTCCCATCTATGCCACCGTGTTCGCTATCCTTTCTGTTCTCATTCTCGCTATGCTACTTGTGCGCCACTGTTAGCACTTCTATTTGCATTGCTGTTCCTGTTACTATGCCACAAGACATCATGTGGTGGAGTGGGTTCTTTGGGTCTCATACCAGCTGCGCATTACTGCGGTTGGGAGTGTGGGCCCTATGTGTATATCCATGCTTATTTGCGCTGTTTTCTGTTATTTTTGCCATTTGTGTCTACAGTACATTTTCTCTTTCTGTTTCACTTTGCATCACCATGCCCATTGACATTTCCATTTACAGGCACCATGTTACTATGTGATAACACATCACGTGGCAGACCATTCCCGTCTACGCCACCGTGTGCATTACTCTTTCTGTTCTCATTCGCGCTTGTATTACCATGTGTGCCACTGTTAGCATTTCTGTTTGCGTTGCTGCTCCTGTTACTATGCCACAAGACATTATGTGGTCCCACCGCTGAATTACATTCACTATTTCTCGTTACCATTCTCAAAAAGAAGGGAAATTAGAGGCAAAAAACTCAGTTTAATGCATTAGTTAGGGTTGTTTCACAGCGACAAAAGTGAGGAAATTCGCTGTTAGGGTTGAAAACTCTAACTCCGAATTCACCCCCCCCCCAGCACCACACACACACATTCAAGTATGGGGGAGGACCACGTCAACACAACCAATGACAGACATCCAGCAGCAGGTGACAGAAATAACAAACAATTGTCTAAATGTACTATGAGACATCCCCACCCACCTGACCAGGTACTGCATGCTCAGTGGAGATCAACAGCAAAACTGAGGCCATGTACACCAAACGTACAAATCCCTGATTGCAGCTGCACACAACGTACCACACTTAGTAGTTGCATGGCCTTACCTACCGATGCTCCACACCAGACCAGACCACATGTGGTGGGCCACCTGAGCAATAGAGTTCAGCAAAACCCAAGGAGTTGTACTGGTATAATATCTCTGATTATAACAAGGGTTTGAGAAATGCAGCTTTCCTAATTGACTGTAAACATTGTAACAGCCTTATGTTTACTTTTTATTAACATACATGTAGAGCCTAACCATATGATGAACATGGTTTAATGTTGTTTAAAAAACAGTTTTATTATTAAGCCACTCCCAGGTATTATGTTAATGGTCAGTTTATCACTGTATAGCGACATGTGGCACTCGGCTATGCCTCATTCAACATTAAACCCCCACAGGGTGATTAACAGACCATTTAACAACTGTTGGTCATGCCTTATTGCTTAATTGTCTTTATGAGTAGATAGTCTCCCTCTGCTAGGCACTGTAGCAGCTTTGCAACACAGTGTCCCACCCAGTTACACCATACACTGTCTAGTTACTGGAGAATGGCTGTGAATATGAACTCATGAAGATGAACAGTGTAACTTGATCATTACAGTCATCAAAACGTTAGTGTGATTATAACTGACAGAGTCAGTGATAGAGAATAACCCCTGCTGTCCTAGTACACTTACCCCATTGTGAGTTAAATCAATACTAAAAGACATTCTGTTTATATCTACACCATACCTACTTGATTCCTGTTGTACCACAATTAACATAGTTATCACTTTGATAGCATCAGTGACAGAAGTGTGGCAAACCCAAACACTAGGCATACAGCCTGAGTATGAAACAACTGTTAAACAAAATTACACTGTGTCCATAAGTGGCATAGATCACTCACTGCAACAATAGTAAATGTATTACTATTTGAATAAGTTAGTCATCACCGATGCAATGAGATTGTCTTTATCAGGTACAACATACTCAGTAAGTGCCTACAGGAAAATCTATCCATTATACATCTCCGATACACGACTCATTGTTGGCTCAGTAGTGCTATGATATTTGTAAGTTGCTTGGCCTGATCCATGCAATTACAATGTTTCTTACAAAGAATACTTACTGCATCTTTAGTATTGAAACACACTGAAGGTCTATGTATGATGAGCAGTACACCTTCATCAGTAAGAATGCATCTGATACTGGCAGTACGAATTTCAGAGCATTGAACAGGCAATGCTTTTCCATACGCTTACATCAGCCTCTCCATCTTGAGTAAACCATTGCAGTAAATGTACTACTATGTAAATCACCTACTAAATGTAACACTACTTTTATCTTGAGCATGCTAGTGTCTTGTGGTTAATTTATGTACTTCTCTTAATTAATGTATACTTACTAGTGTTAAAACCTTTCTACAACTGTCATCATGCACCTTCAGCATTTATATTGACTAATGGCACAGTACCAGGTGTGGTGTGGGGCATCGGTAGGTAAGGCCATGCAACTACTAAGTGTGGCACGCGGTGCAGCTGCAATCAGGATGTGTACGCTTGTGTACACGGCCTCAGTTTTGCTGTTGATCTCCACTGAGCACGCAGTACCTGGTCAGGTGGGTGGGGATGTCTCATAGTACATTTAGACAATTGTTTGTTATTTCTGTCACCCTGCTGGATGTCTGTCATTGGTTGTGTTGACTTGGTCCTCCCCATACTTGAATGTGTGTGTGTGTGTGTGTGTGCTGTGTGGTGCTGGGGGGTGAGGAGTGGTTTTCAAGCCCTAACAGCGCATTCCCTCACTTTGTCGCTGTGGAACAACCCTAACTAATGCATTAAACGGAGTTTTTGCCTCTAATATATATATATATATATATATATATATATATACATATACACACACACACACACATTTCAACAGTAACACCAGATATTTTCTATACAAACGTGATCCCATTATCAGTTTCATTTCCATATATTGATTTGCACATATTCTTATATTACCAGATGTGGATATGCAAGGGGGAAACAGACAGCAAGAGACAACAGCGAGACAGTGAGAGGCAAAGAATTGTGAGACAATTTGGATTGATCAAGTCCAAAGTCTCACAGGAAAATGTAGTTGCGCAACCAGACAGAAAAGGAAAGAATACAGATCCCTGCATTTACACACTTTCTTCATAACAAATGGGACAGGGTCCTATTCTACCCTGTCACACTTAGGAACTGAGAAAAAACACCAAATTTAATAAAAACTAAGCTAACTAACCTGAAAGTGCTACTAAGGGCAGTGTTTATCAAAATTTACAGAAAAGCACTAGTTTTACACGGAAAATAACACAGTCAGTGAGAACCTATGGAGAGTTCTCCGAGGCCTACTAACTAGGCAGGCAGAGAAATAAATCAGAGTGGTTTGGAACACAGCAGCACCCACAGGCAGCAGTTTGAATTGCTGCAAGAGCCAATGATGAATTCCATCATTTTCATACGTTCCAGTCTCTCCAGAGCAGTTCGAAACAGGAGGGTGACTGCATTAGTTAAGCATACTGAGGGATTCATGGGGTTTGAAATGTACAGTTTCAGAATGCTATTCAGGGTCTGGTTACTGGGTACGTTAAACAGGACAGGTTACTGCCTATTGTCAGATATGACCCAGGAGGCTGTCATATGTGTTCAACATATAGCTGTGCATGTAGGTATACCAACCAGCACGTGGATGTGGCCACCACCTGTGTGATGCGCACTGTCCGTGCAATGCTGCATGAGTGCTGGTATGCACATGCCTGGTAATGCATGGGGATACTGTTCTATTGTACAGGGTGTGCCAGGTATGTACCTGTTACTGTGAAGGGCTACACCTATGGTAATCTGCCCACCCCTGCCATTGTACTGGTGTGCCTCTTCAGCCCCTGTTGTATGTGACCTGGTGCTCCATGCATCTAAATGCATACTGGTGCATAGCACCTGGGAGGATGGCTGGATATGAGCATTACATGGGCCAGTACAGACTGTGCCAGGCCATACTTACCACACTGGGAAGTACTGTACCTGCTGTGCTTGGGCCATGGCACACCTGTGTGTGATACCAAAGATGTTCACAATGGTACAAGGGCAGCCCTGCACAGATCTGTTCATCCCCATCATGAACATTTGGCAGCTGTGCACAGTACTGGCATATAGGTGTGTATACTGTTTATGGTGTGCAGTACACTGCAATGTGTTCCACTGCATGATATTGATCACATCTCCATTTTCCTCCTCTACAGATCTCAGCAGACAGCAGGGCCAGGCCATGGTCCAGGAATATCAGGGGCACTGGGAGGCCAGGCCTGAGGACTTGCCAGGCCATGATGGGGCCAGTTGAGCCGTTCAATGGAGAGGTGTCCACGTATGTAACCTGCGTTGTGTGTCGCACTCAGGGTTGCATGCTGACACTACACTAAATGCATCTGTAGTTGGAGACAGATGTCCATGTGTGATATACAATGCTGCATGCATGCAAGTGGGGGCTTCACCAATGCAGTTGCGGTATGGGACACTCACCCTGCACTTGGAGCATTGTCCCACCAGTGATGCTCTGGTGAGACAAAGACTGTGCAGTCTACTGTTGTACACCTATGTGCAGCAGGCATGGTGCCCTGTGTCAGTCTACTGTGCTGTGCTGTGACATACTTTACACTATGCAGGGAATGTTCCTTCTGTCGCTGACCTGGTGTGCCAGGGAATTGGGGGTAAAGCTCACAGCCCTAGTTGTTAAACCCATCAGTGCTGGTCAGGTCTGTTGCGCCACATGCTCCGGACTATGTATGGGTATCTGTCTTCTGAAGGTAGGCATGGGCCAATGTCGTACCAGTATACAACTGTGTCATGTCATGTGCACCACACAGCAAGTGTGGTAGTCCATCTCCAGTGTCATATGCGCTGTGTGTCATGTCACTGCATTTCAACAGAGCCAGGCTTATATGATCAACATTGTGAAGCAAAGTCAGTTGTGTCTAACCATCACAGTGATGACCATGGTATGATTATTCTATTGTACACGGGCAGGGACATGCATACATTCGGAAACAACTGGATCTTTGCAGGGATAATGTCCTGCACTGGCTCTGTATAAGTGGCAACCCTGTATCTAGGGTGGTAAAGATATTCTCTGGGTTGGGAGGTTGTCTCCAGGCAGGTCTACATCCCACACCAGTGTTGTGCTAACAATGATGACTGCGTATAGTGCCCCCCCCCGTAAGTAACACCACAGCACTCGCGTGTTACCCTTGCTGCTGCATGCAGTGCAGCATGCTGGTGCCATCTATAAACAGCTGTGCTGTGTATAACATGTTTATGCCTGGCCATGACCCTACAGCTTACAGGAGTGGCACAAAGCAGCCCGTTGTCCAGCATACCTGTGTTGGTCTGTGTGCTGCATGGCTGGTTAGCAGGGCGTGTGTGCGTCTCCAAGCACCTCAAGCCATTCCACAGCCTCCTACACCCTAGCTTGGTGATCTGTTGCTTGGGCTGCAGCTGCACATCTGTCATATCTGCATGTTCTATTTTTCCCTTGCATGGCTCTGTCCTACTGAGCTGCAGAACAGCACACTCATGGTATGTGCAGTCATCTACTGCTGGGGTCTAGAGTGTTGTCTCTGGCATGCTATGCACATTCCACTGTGGCTGTTTGCCTCCCTCCACCTATGCGTGCCATGGAGGCCCATGTGTTGGCTGGTTGTACTTCTATTATGCACATTATGCCACTCCTGTGTCCCTTGTCCTGTTTTCCCAGTTGGCTGAGTTGAGTGTATTTCTTTCTATACAAGCCCGGAGAGCTGCAGGTCACCGGTTGGACGACATCGACCTTGAGGACAGGGACCAGCTGCTCCAAAACCAGGTCCGTCTCCTCTGGTTGCTGGTGAGGAGGGTGGAGGAGACTATAGAAGCAATCTGGGACCTCCTGGCTGCATTACAGGGCCAGTAGCAGCAACCACCACCACCATCTGCAAACCCAAAATTACGGGACATTAATGATGCTGACGGGCAGGTACCCCCCTTTTTTTCCCCCATGTCCCTCCTATCTGTACAGGTAGTTGCTGTCTTTGTTGTCCCTCCCCCTCCAAAATCATTTTTTACAGGTGGTTGCACTTTTTGGTTTTGCTGTCCCCCGCCACCCCTTTTTGCCCTTTATGTTTTTGTTGTCCCCCCTCCCATTTGTACAGGCAAATGCCCTTTTTGTTTCTGCTGTCCACTCCCTCTCCCCAATTTTTACAGGCGGTTGCTACTTTTGGTTTTGTTGTCCCTTCCCCCCCCTTTTACAGCTGGCTGTCATTTTTATTGTGTTCCACCCTACCTCTGCCTTTACAGGGGCTGTCCTTATGTTTTTTGTTGTCCCCTTTTTTTTTTTTTTTTTATGGTTGTCTTTGTTGATATTTGTTGTCCCCATTTTTATGGATGGTTGTCCTTTATGTTTTTGTTATCCTTCTAACTCCCCCAATTTTACAGGTGGTTGCCTTTTTCCTTTGTTGGTTGCCCCCGCTCCGCCGTTTTTGTTCTTGATCTTTCTGCTGTTGCCATTGTTGTTGTTTTTTGTTTCTGTTGTACGGCCTGCTGCCATATTTGCATAGTACACTAAGCTGCTGGGTCATGTGTCTTTCATTGGCGCCCTGCTCATACTCACAGCCACTCCCAGGGTTCAGCACTATACTCAGTGCTATAATCAGAGCTGTGCAAAAGGCATTGCCCCATGAGTTCATCATCCTCAGCATTATATTCAGAGCTGCCCAACTGTATTACGCTGCGCCAGCACATGTCATTTGCATGATGTGTAGTCCACCCCATAATTCATAGGATATAGCTCCGGCACAAAGCCTTTGAATATATCATGATAGTGGAGCAGCGCAGCACAACTAGTGCTAGTGCACTTTTCTGAATATCGTCCCCTTGGGATGTTTGATTCTGAAGCCAAATGCAAGGTTCTACACTTAAAGAGGAAAAACAGAGGTAGGGCCTACACATTCTATGGTGAAGCACTTGTTGCTATTAAGCAGGAAAAGGGCCCAGAGGTCATAACAGACAAGGGGCTGAAGCAAGAACAAGCAGTGTGCAGCTGCTGTAAAAACAGGGCAAGCAGAATTCTTGAGATCTAAAAGGTGGTAAATTTAGGGGCAACATTAGGAGGCACTTATTCTCAAAGACAGCATTGAACATATGGAGCAGCCTACCAGTGTATATAGTACAGGCCTTCAAAGTCAGCCTGGACAAATTCTACTTGCCAAGGGACTCACCGGGTATCTTGCATAGTGGCGTGGTTGGGTAATCCCTGCAGTACACGTCTGCACAACATACTTGTTAGTTCCTCATTTCCTGCTTATGAAGTGGGTGGCAGACCTGACAGACCTAGAGTCCCTTCCATGTTTAATGACTATGTTACTATATAACTGCAACTGTTGTGAATAATCAGTGTGCTCAATTTGTCACTGAGATTGCACAAGATGTTCACTGTACAAAGTGAAGATGAAATTCTCCCCTTTAAAACCAGCCCTCCTCCCCCACTTTGAATTTCAGTAATTAAATTTATTTGAAGCTCTGTATCTTAATCCTACAAACAAGTGAGTCAAAACCTTTTTATTAATTCAAGGATAATGTTTGAAGTTGATCAGTTTTAACTGGTTTACAGACTGGGTTCCAAAGCAAGAAACAGATTCTGGGTCAGATATTCAAAACGTCTGAATGTGCAGTGTGGTTGCTCGTGCAAATTCCAAAACCAATTCTTTTGATGGACAGATAAAAAAATGCCTGCTTACACATTCTAGGGGTAACCACATAATATATATAACAGTTAAACATTTAAAAGGATGTTTCTGGCGAGTGGACTGTTATTTTATTTTTGTTCCCCCCCACCTCAAAAACATTTAGTTTTAAGCACTGCATCAGCGACCAATACGCACATGTATGGTCTTTGGATAGCTGGTTTAATGGGAACTAAAATCCCACAGTAACCAAACAAGGACTTCTGAAGTCTCCAAGGCACTCCTTTAACTCTTTCAGGCACATATGCATGTAGAAGCCCTCATTCAAGCACTACTGGTGACTGAAAGGTTAATTACTTTCTGCTGCTTTCACAATTCCTTTCACCACTCATGATTATACGTATATGAGCTGTTCTTAATTGTACACTGCCTTTTTATTACTAATAAACCAGGCTCTACTTAACCAGCTGATAAGATCAAAGGTAAATACAAAAAAAAACCTCGTCAGTAACTTTCCATCTGCATGTGACTTTTTATTTTAGTTTCTACTGTGGGTACCCACAACAAGGCACAAAAGAATGATGATTTGTTATTTGACTCTGGCTCTGCTGAATGTGCAGGTCACAAAATGCTGCTTGGAAGCAAGCAATATTTTCCACAAAACACCTAAACAGGACCACATTTTCAATAAGCTATTTGCTTTATTAACTCTGACAGATGTCAAAGTCATCAAAGATCTAGTTGAGTCAGCTCTTCAGAAAATAAAAAAAAATTAAAAAAAGAAGTCTAGAAAGCTATAGTGTGCCTGCTGCCTAGGGGCAGTGAAGGGATGGCACAGGTTGAAGTCATGGGCTCCTGGGGTTGTTATCACTCTGCTCTTTGAACGAAAGCTGCTCTTGGAGAGCTACCTGGTGGATCATTACCTACCTGGTCATGCAGTTAGCCAGCCTCGCTCTTCAAACAACCTATGGTTAGCAGCAGGACTGACATGATGGAGGAAAAAATAAATATTGCCAAGACCATATCAGAAACACAGTTTCGTTTAGATTAAATTAGCTTTATCATGCTTTTGTAAAACACTGCCCATTTTATGAAGAGGCTATGCGAACAAAACAAAGGGCACAGTTACCTACCACGTAAGTACTGACAGTTTCTGTGACCACACTGCGGACAGGTGCCTTAGATGTTCCTGCTGCTGGGGCTGCAGGACAAGGTGGTGGAACCGGAGCAGGGGATGCCGCTGCTGGCACAGGAGGTGGAACTGGAGCTGGAGGCGGAGGCGGAGGCGGAGGTGGAGGAGGGAGGAGGAGGAGGAGCAGTGTGCACAGGAGCTGGTGCTGGTGATGGAGGAGGTAGAGGAGTTTTTGGACGATTCACAGGGGGTGATGGTTTAGCCTCTGGTGTTTGCACGACTTTGCTGATAACACTGCCAGAAAAAAAAAATAAATAAAACCAAAAGTTGAAGAAAATGATACAATTTCTTAATGAAAATACAAAAGTGTCATGAACAGCTGCAAAACCAATTATTCACTTTATTGAAAACTGGTGATAGGAAAAGGTACATGGAGCCAAGGCTTGTTTCTGGGGCAACCACAGGGGTTACACTTTATTGCCTAGTAAACTGAAAAACTTAGCTTTTCTAAATCAAGTTTTCACAAAGATGTGAAAGCACATTAGCAGCAGGGCGGGATGGTAGCGAAAACTCGGACCTATACTTTCATTCTATTTTAGCTTGCCCCTTATCTCCTGACTGGTATGATACCCATCGTTCTCAATTCTGAGTCTGCTTTAGCACTTTTTCCCCACATGTGAAACAATAAAAGGAGCACCCCTTTTAACGTGGCTTGGACCAGGTTTTTGCTAGTTTTCTCAGCTGCTTTTGTACACCTGTTGTCCCGTAAGTTCAGGGAGCAGTGTCTGCAGCATGCTAGTTCATTATAGTCACCTGAAAAGTGATATTTAACAATGGGTGCTCAAAACCCACAGAGAACAATGAACCTGGTCAGAGCCATATTAAAAGATGTCCTTTTATTATTTCAAATGTGAAAAAAAGTGCTAAAGCAGACTCAGAATTGCGAAAACAGGGCATCATACAAGTCAGGAGATAAGGGGCAATCTGAAATTGAATAAAAAAAGTACAGATCAACATGTTTTCAATGCTATTGTGCTGCTGCTTTGAAATTTTAGTGTGCATTTTACAGTACTAGTTCTGAACGTACAGATTGACTCTATTCATGCACCACTTTTCAAGCAGTTACTAGCCAAACACCATGTTGCAAAGCAATCCTTTTCTGTACTGAGCTACCATGGAAATACCACTCTTTAAGAAGCCAATTTGTTACTGCAGCTCCAGGGACTGCAGATCAAAGTTCTGGGTTTGGTTAAGAGTTTTGTCATTCAGCTAAAATATTCAGGTAACAATCAGCCAAAACGCTATGGGATTTTAGACTTCCAACACTGATGCACCCTGCTGAGAAGGAGAATAATAAAACAGAGTTTAAGTTATACAGTATGCTTAGCTGGTCTGGTATACATTAAATGTACATTAGTATGATGTATTATTTGATAACATTTATTGAATGAAAACTGTCAACTACCCCCTCACACCTGGAATGTGTAGTGGCTATCCCAGCCATAACAGGTGCACTGGTAGAACAGTAGGGATAAAAACATTATATTAGCTGTTTACACTACCCACACGCACCAAAGAAGGAAACAATGCACAAAGAATACACAGCATTATACGGAGGATGACTAATTCACAATGATATAAATCAGTCAGAAATTTAATATAAATATTTAAATCAGTAACAGATAAATAGGTGAATATAAGAAATGCACACTTAGCATGATTGCGCACATTATGTAAATCAAATTGTGCCACACAATGCATCGCTGCCTCCTGACAGGCCTGACAGCATCTATGAGGGTTTTGTTTTATGTATGTATTTATTTATTCTCCTTCACTGGGATTTAAATTTCCCCTTTTCAGGAGCAACCCAAGCACAAAGAACAGTTACAATAAACAGTGGTACAATACAAAACCAATGCGTAAATGAGACAACACACACACACACACACACACTTACTTTCCAAAGCAAATGACTTTTCACTGCACTCAACACAGTACAAGATACATTTCAACAACTAGTACTTCTACAGCATGTGTTATATAAAGGATAAGGAACAAAAACGTGTGCATCACTGCAGATATGACCTCAGCTCAGGTGCATAATAATCCAAAGGTGTGACAATATTCCAACCAGAAATCATTCCTCAGAGTGACAGATTATATGAATCCAAGTTGTTATCTACATTCATAATGAAAGAGCCAGAGGCGGAGCTTTATTTCTTGACCTGGGGCAGGTGAGACAGCAAGCTACTGGGTATGAGAATGGGTCATGGTTAAGCTGGTGCTGCGTGCTCCATTTGGGGGAGAGGAGGTGTGGTTCAGAGTTTTAAATAATTGATTAGCAGTTTTTTTTTTTCTTGGGCCTATACTAACTGTACAGAAAGTACTTATATAGATTTTCTAGAAGTGCTGTGTTTATTAAACACAGAGAGGCAACAGCTATGCATTTTCACAAAGATTTAGCAGTTTTATGAGCAAAACGCTAATCAATTTTTTTGAGTTAAATAAATCCCTGTGGTTGCACCTGACATACAGACCCCCTGAGGTGGGTTTGAAAAAACAAGCATGAGGCAGTACACAATTTAAAGTATGCACTGAGGTCACAGGAACACCAGTGCAGAACCCCTATTTGAAATATCCCACTGGGGTCTGAACAAGGGAGGTGCAGCAAACGCTTCTTGTTATGGCCTTGTCAGGTGACAGGGAAGCAAACTGCAGAGCTGCCTATTTGTTTGCTCTGCTGGGGACTGAGGGATAGGGGCACCATGGCATTCACTCATAGTGCCCAAATGGGGGCAGAGAAAAAAAGAGCACCATAGAATCTACTTGTAATACCCTTTTGGGGACTGAGACACAGGCATGGTGGTGGTGTCTGTTTTGCATAATTTTCGAAAGAGACTGACGGTAGTTGTGCCTATTTACAATGCCCCATTGTGGGTTGACAGACAGAATGGGAACGGCATATCTTTGAAATTCCCCAATGAGGATCAAAAGGCAGAGACATACCTCTTAACTGTACCTGATTTTCAGAGATGCCTCTGATTTTTCCGTAATAATTTCTATAGTTCCTCCTACATTTGGCACTTTTGACACAGACCGGTAGAGATTTTAATCATAAAATAATGCCAGATATTAGCAATGCAGTCTAGTTTGTTTTCTATTCTTTTTTTTCTCCATCTGGTCCCATGGCTTCCCCTCAGGCTGTGACCATCCATCAGCCAGTAACTAGCCACTGCCACTCTCCCTCAGGGCTTGCACTCTGTAGCAAGCAGGTCAGAAGGTGGCCATTCTCCCTGACCAGTATTTGGTAACAGATGGTGAGTTGTGTGGCAAGTGCCCCCAAAATGTGCCCCCAAAAATGTGCTGGCCACCATCATAAAGCTGTACACTGGGATTTTCATGCCTGGTTTTCTTCCACAGTCCTCCCCCCCTCTCTTTGATGTGGGTGCGGCCTATGTTGGCTTCATTCATGAATGGCCTGCCCCGGTGGAAGGAGCAAGCTCCCCGGCCCATCTGCAGGGGGTCAATGTGGTACCAGAACCAGCCGCAACCACAGTGATGCCATGACTGAACCTATGCCATTTCTAAACTTTCTGCTGCTGTCTTCGTGAAGTGTTACCCCAAGGGAGCAGAAATAGGACAGTAGTGGATGCAAGCACTTCCTGATACCAGTAATACTTGGAACTGGGAAAAGATATGGATTCATTTGTGTAAGTATATCAAAACTAAAAACCTGTACATCATGTAATACAAACTCCGACATCATTTATATTTCACTGTACACAAACTTTTTACAATGAAGAGAATGAACAGTAGTTTGAGAACAAGATGTGGAGGACAGGAGGGAACCTGTACCATATCCTCTGGGATTGACCGAAGGCCAAACTGCTGTGGGATCAAACACAAAGCAAGCTTGACCCACTCTTGAGTCTGAAGAATGCCTTTACCCCACATATCTGCATAACAGGCCACTCTGATGGTCAACTCCTTATGTCACAAATATACCACACAGCACTGATTTCAGGAGCGGTGAAGAATGTCATTCTTAGGCACTGGCTGGATGACTCTATCCCTGCCTACACAGAACGGCACAGTGACATACTAGCAATACTAAGAATAGAAAGAATAACAGCTAGCACCAACAACAGATTAAACTATAGCAAGACATGGGAAATGCTACATACTTTGTTCACACTTAAACCACCCCCAACCCAGTCCCATAAGTACTCACAACTTAGGTTAACATATCTAGATATACGTGTCCTTCTGCAGAAAGTGTTCTTTGAAGCATAAGATGTGTGGGATTTTATGCTGTATTAATACTCTTATGGTTGCTTTGTGATGTTAAAGGAACACACTGCTGCATTGTGGTGTGAAACAGACTACTCATTAACCGAGTACAGATTGTCATCTAGGGATGTGTAATGTCTAGTCATGGTCACTTTATTTTTCTTAATGTCCATTTTATTTCAATTGCTGTTCTTAGACTCTTCTTTTTCTGCTTGTTACTTTTGCTTTTTGTATGGTCATTACTGTCGCTAGTACTGCATTGTGAACTGTGGTGTATAGGCTGAAAATTCAAAGAAAGTATATTGTTGGGGAAACAAAAACATGTGAGAAGAGTAACACAATGAGAGGGATAGTAAGGATTGGGAGAGCAGAAAGGGGAGACTGCACAGAAGATGACCAAGAAAAAGCTATCATCCTGAATAGGTGCTTTTCCTCCATTTTCACAGCAGAAGGAGGAGGGGAACAGGCCACCAGAAAGTTGCAGGAATTAGGGGATTGGGGGAGGGAGGGACACAAGTCCGTTTTCAGAGGAAAGAGTCCTGAAGGGACTTGCAGCTCTGAAGGAGGACAAGGCTATGGATCCGGATGGGAAACACCCAAGGTTACTAAAGGAACTTAGCAAGGTGCTAGCTACCCCACTAACAGCCTCACTGAACAGTACACTTCAGAAGAGTGAAGTGCTGAAGTGATCTCTCTACATAACAGCATCAGCAGGGAGGAGGCTAGCAACTATAGGCCAGTAAGTCTCACTTCAGTGGTGGGGAAATTAATGGAATTCTGCCCAAAATAAAAAAAAAAAAAAGAAATGCTCTTGTGTCTGATGACTGGAAAGTGGCCCACATGGTGACAAATTTCACGAAAGGCTCCAATACGGAACCAGGGAACTACAGATCAGTCAGCTTGACACCAATCCCAGGGAAGCTACCCAAGACAATAAAAAAAAAAATAAAAATTGTTGAATACTTACAAAAAAAAACACTTGGACTCATATGCCCAGTACAGATTCTGTAAACTGAAATTATAATGCCACCAGGGAAACAGACGTGGGAAAACTGGAGGATGTCCAATATCCGACTTCACTAAAGCATTTGATACTGTACCACATCGAATGCTGGTCCATAAACTAAAGAACCAGGGGCATGATCCAATGGGTTCAAAACTGGCTGCATGAGTAGAAAATAAAAGGGCAGAGTGCAATGACACGCTGGGTCGTTTGGCAGACAGTTCCTGTGGTTTGTCTAAATCCCTCTCTCTTTTTTTGCATACTTTGCTTTATGCAAGTTTGAGTGTGCTGCTCTTCCTTTAGGCCTTACCTGATACTCCAAACTGGAGTGGTTGTACCCCCGCCAGTTGAGCGAGGTTTTTACTGCGTTTTTCTGTAGTAAACGCAAATTAATCAAGATGGAAGCAAGTTACCATCAGGGTCCCACAGTGTTAGTTCTGGGACCTACACTGTTCAAAGTATACAGGTGACCTGGAGGTGGGCACCAGAAGCTGGACTGCCAGATTTGCTGATGGCACCAAGATGGGAAACACAGTTACAACAGAACAGCAGATAGAGGAGCTGCCAAAAGATCTAGATAGGCTTGAGTAGTGGGCATCAAAATGGCAGATGAGCTTCAATGTTGAGAAATGTAAGGAGATCAATTTAGGAAAGAAGAAAGGCAAAATACTACCTAAATGGCATATAGACTGCTGAAACCATGCAGAAAAAATATTTGAAAGTACTGGTCAGCAACAATTTTAGATGGGAGCAATAGTGAGGCCAGAGCTAGCAAAGCAAAAAACAAAAGCATGGCATCCATTAAGAGAAACTTTATAAGCTGGTCAAGGGACGTTATAAAGCCCCTATGCAGATCTCTGGTCAGGCCACACTTTGAATACAGTGTGCAATATTGGTCCTCATACCAGAGGAAACATACTGTTATAATCAAGAAGGTGCAGAGGCAAGCAACCAAAATGGCTGAAGTTTTTGAGAACATGGGCTATGAAGACCATCTGAGAGAACTGGGTTTGTTTTCCATGGAAAAAAGAAGACTCTGAGGGGACATGGTCATGGTCTTCAAATACTTGAAAGCAAGAACATCAGAACAAATGGAGCTCAAGGGAATATATAAGCATCAAAGGATAAGGGGCAGACAATGTCATTGAAAAGAGAATATTCAAGCCAAATGTCAGGATGAACTACTTCACCGAACAAGTACAGTGAATACTTGGCATTCTATGTATGTATATATAACCCCACTGTCACCCGGGGTTACTAGAATCCCACTTAGATCTAGTGGCAGGCAGGGAAGGCAGCTTGTGAGACACCAGTTAAATGGGTTTCACACTGTCTCACTCTGTCCTAAGTCTCAGCTGAGCTGGAGGGATGACATCATATAGAATTCTCGCAGCAGCATAAGCCACAGTGAAATGTTGCAGCTGGGAGTTAGGTTAGAATGTTGGGGAGTTCAAAGTCAGTGTGGAGCAGTCTATAGTGGAGGGAGGAGGTGCGCTGCAGTTGGCAGCCCCTCATAGCCCCAGCTCTGTATAGAGCTACCCCAAAAGAGGGTGTGTGTGTTCTCGCCCTAGAGAAGGACACAGAAGTACAACAAACAGAAGTGGTTGAGACCGTTCCCCAGTTTGTTCCAGTGCCCCATTCCTGAGAGGGATGGGGGAACAAGACCAGCTCTTCAGGGGCCATCCTCTGACCCTGCTGGAAGAAGAAAAGATGCCTGAAGAAAATTTGTACTGAGGCACCAGAAGTATGTTTTTCCTGTGAGAGAAGCCTTCGGGCACCTGCGAACCATGGTGAGTCTGCTCTGCTAGGGAGCCTATGTTTTCACCAAGACTGTTGTGTAAAGTATCTGCTACTGTGGGTCAGGAAGGGACAGCCAAGTACAGTACTTTAAGTTATGTGTATATGACTTGAAATGCAACTAACCAGTGGGGGTTTACAGGGATGGACTTAGCCACTTAAAGAACATTGCAAGTCAGGACACCAGTTACCGAAGACAGCAGATTGTTAAATGTAATATGCAGTTCGAGATCGCATAACAGAGAGTTTCTTAAGAAAGGTGTTGACTCCAAACGAATGGCTGGGTATGGATATGGGGACAAGAGGTGGGAGACCCCCCATCGGGAGTAACCAGATTTACCTCTACAGATTCACTTTGGGCACCTATAGCTTTCTCCCAGGCACTTGGCCAGTGTCTGCAGAAAGTACCCAGACGTGGGATTAAGGATGTGTGTTTTTCCGTTCAGAGCTAGGAAGCGCTCCTGGGTGGTTGATGGAGCCACCACCAAACGTCCATGACATTTGGAAAAGTGTATCAGTGCTGGCCAAGGGCCATGCCAGGGAATCCGAGAGAGAGTACCAATTCGGGCTGACAGCCCAGTGTGTTCAGAACCTGAGGGTTGTTGTGATGATAAAGATGTGTTCTAATCTCTATAGATCTACATAACCAGTGAGTGTAGCCCTGTGGGGGTCCATCTTGCTTTGTATTCTTGTGTTGAAGTGAATAAATGCCCCACTTTAGAATCTCACTCTTGGTTTGGACATTTTCAGTTCTGGCTTCCTGTGTCCGGAATTACTTGGGTGCCCTGTCCAGAAGTGCAAACCTAGCCCTGATGCCAAGCGAATATTTTCTCCCCGAACCCAGGCTAGCCAGGTAGTGGGTTACAAAAACGGGAGGCACCGGGCGCTAAATAACAACAAACCCTAAAACCCACACCTTGGTTACATACATACAGAAAATGTATATATTTAACAGAATGATTTGAGACTAAGCCAATTATTTTTTTTCCCCAGTGCAGCCACTGGAGGTAGATCAAGTGATTTACTTAAAGAGTAAGTCAGTGACAGGATTCAAACCCTGGTCGCCCAGCTCACAGTGCTCAAACCACTGTTTTTTTTTTTTTTATTTCAGTTTGGGATTAACACATTTGTGCCAGTGGCTCATTTACAAAGGTTCCAAGTCAATACATTTAGTAGGACAAACAATACAGCAAGAGACAGTCCATATGAGGGCAGAACAGCAGGCTACAGTAGCGTACATAAGATAACTAGATTTCAGATTACATGGGTTTCATGAACATACTAACATACTAAAAGCTAGCAGAATAGGCCAAATGGTCTATCTTTTCTGCTCAATAGCAAGCAACCTAGTGGTTGCTCGCCTTCCCACTCTCCTGGCCCCCGAGAGGGTCTTCTTTGGTTTCAGTTTCCCCTTGTACCTGTCCCATCCCTTCTTGAAGTCCTCCACTGTGCCCTCCTCTACCAGCCTCCCGGGCAGCGCATTCCACGGCTCCACCACCCTCTCAGTGAAATAATGTTTCCTACGCTCCCCCCTCTGTAATTTCCCACCTCCAGCTTCCACTCGTGCCCTCTGGTTGTTACCCCCCTTCTTTAGCCTAAACAACTCCTTGTTTCCACTCCTAGTTATTCCTTTTACATACTTGAAAACCTCTATCATGTCTCCCCTCTCCTTCCTCTCCTCAAGTGTGTACAGCCCAAGCTCTTCCAGTCTCTCCTCATAAGGCCTCCCCTCCATGCCCTGAATCATCCTGGTCGCTCTCCTCTGGACTCTCTCAAGCAGCGCTATGTCCTTCTTCAGATGAGTTCTCCAGGACGCTACACAGTACTCGAGCTGCGGCCTGACCAAGGCATTATATAGAGGGAGGATCACCTCCCTCCTTCTGGATGTAATTCCCCTGGCTATGCAGCCCAGTATCCTGTTTGTTTTGGCTACAGTTCTTCTACAATTTTTGGAGTTATTCATTTTGACATCTATTATCACCCCTAGATCCCTTTCTCCCAATGTGGCTTGCAGTGTGACACCCCCACCCGGGCGTAAACATGGCCCGGGTTTTTGACCCCCAAATGAAGTACCTTATATTTCCCGGCATTAAATTTCAGTCCCCACCTCCTTGGCCACCCCTCCAGGGTATCCAGATCCCCTTGGACTGTCTCACTCACTTCTTCCCAATCCACCAGTGCTCCCAGTTTTGAATCATCCGCAAAGAAACTCAACCAATTCCTAACCCTATCTCCCTATATCCGAGACATTGGCATTGAACAAGAGTGGCCCCAATATAGAACCTTGAGGGACCCCACTGATTACCTTCCTGGGGGAGGAGAGTATCCCACCAACCACTACCCTTTGTAAACACCCCAAAAGCCAATTTTCGACCCAATTGAGCTCCTGTCCTCCCACCTCCATCTCCCCCGTCTTTGCTATCAGTTCATTATGGGGCACTGAATCAAACACCTTGCTGAAATCTAGGTATAGGACATCCACCAGCCTATGTTTATCCAAGGTCCCTGTCACCCAGTCATAAAACTCTACAAGGTTGGACTGACACGATCTCCCCAGGATGAAGCCATACTGTTTATCATCCTGGTGTCCTAACCTTTCCAACTGCCTCCCAAGCCTCTCCTTGATAAAGCCCTCCATTACTTTGCCTACCCCAGACTTCAGACTGACAGGCCTATAATTCCCCATCTCCTCCCTAGACCCCCCTTTATGTATTGGCACTACATAAGCCACCCTCCAGTCTTGTGGCACCCACCCCTTCTGCAGAGAGGCGTTAAAGCGTGCAGCCAGTGGAGCTGCCAGCTCCTCCGCTAGTTCCTTCATAACCCTCGAATGTAGTCAGTCCGGCCCCAGCGCCTTATCAGTTTTTAGCTTCCTAAGGGCCTCCCTCACCCTATCCACTGTGATTTCTCCCCCCCCCCAATCCTCTCCCTCATGCAACCTTCCTACTCCTTCTGGGTCTGGCCCAGCCCGTACCCTAGCCTCTTTCCATCCTCTGGTCTCAGACTGAGACTGACCTCTCGCTTTTGCTGGCTCCTCTTCCCTCCCATCAAGCTGTAGGGATCCCGTCACCCTCTGCAAAGACTGAAGCAAAGTACACGTTTAGCACCTCTGCCTGTTCCCCTGCTTCCTGAGCCCATCCCCCCACAATCTTAATCCTGCTGATCTGTGTCCTCTTTTTTCTCTTCTCTCTTACATATCTATAGAATCCCTTCCCGCCTCCGGATATCCCTAGCCAGGTTTTTCCTCCATCCCTGCCTTGGCGCCCCTCACCACTCTGGTGACCTTCCTGGCCAATAGTTCATAGTCGCCTCGCTCCTTTTCCCTAGAATGTTTAAACGCTGCGTAGGCAACCTTTTTTTCCCTCACCGCCTCCTGCGCCTCCCCGGTCCACCAACCTCGCTTGCTGGTTCCGCCATGCTTATGCCTTACTTTAGTACAGGATGTAGTAGCCTCTTGCATCCCTTCTTTAATGATCTCCCACAAGCTTCCAGGATCCATGTCCAGCCTAATCATGTCCAACCTCTCCCTTAGAATCCTACCCATACCCACCCTGAAGTCAACCACTACTGTATGAGTGCGGTTTTCACCCCCCCAGATACAGCAGAAACCAGACCGTGGTGTGGCCACCACCCGCCAGTAGACTGCACACCTCCAGGCCCCTAATCTGGTCACTGTCCGCTAGGACAATGTCCAATATCCACCCTTTTCTAGTAGGTTCCCCCACCTGTTGGACCAGGAAGGCATCCTGAAAGATATTCAACAGTCTCTGTTCCCTGGTTACAGAGGATGTCATGGTGTCCCAGTCCGCCCCTGGCATATTAAGATCACCCATGACCAACCACCCTACCCTTTCCAAGGTCACAGTGACCCTTGATGTTCTCAACCAGTTTATCCTCCAGAGCCTCCTCTACTGCGGGGGGCCTGTATACCACCCCTATCTTCAATTTCTTCCTTCCCCTCATTTACAGAGTTACACAAATCACTTCCATACCCCTCCAGCCTCCTCCACTCCACTAACCACTATGTCATTTCTGACTATCAGCGCAATCCCTCCCCCTCTTCTCACTCCCCTATCTTTCCTGAATATCTTGTAGCCCTCCAAGTTTAGGTCCCAATCATTTCTCTGGGTGGCCCATGTCTCTGTAATTGCCGCCATATCCACTGTTCCCTCAGCCAGCATAGCCTGGAGCTCAGGCATTTTATTGCTCCTGTTCCTGGCATTGATCAGGACTGTCCTCCACCCCAACTTCTCCCCTCTCTCCAGTCCCTCCAACCCTGCGCAGTCCCTTTTCTGCCAAATTTTCCTTGGATTTGCAACATAGTCCCCCAACTCCAATTGTACTAAATTGTCAGGTTGCTCTTTAGTGACCTGTTGTCTAGAAATTTTCTACAAACTTTCACTGTCAGAATAATTCTACAGAGATTTGCCAAAGTGGCTGAGAGAACCTGGGGTAAGTCTTCCAGAGGCAGGATGCAACTGGTCAGCAGAGGGGTGGCAGGTTCATGTGCTAGGAAGGGTAGGGCGGGCTGGGAGGTAGTTAAAAGGGGTTGGACATTGAGCTGCAGCTTGAGAGGGCTTTGTCCTAAATGGTGATGTTAAGGGTATGGGAGAAGGAGGTAGGTGCGATGGGGTGGCGCGAGGGGGGGGGATGGCAATTCTTAGGTGAGTAGGGGAGTTGTATGGATGTGGGGTAGGTCAGTTGAGGGCAGAGGTTAGTGGGGGATATGGTAGAGCGGAGCAAAGGAAGGGGCCAGGGGATAAGGAGGTTAAGTCACTAGTTCTGTAGGGCATGGAGGAGTAGGGGATCGCACAGCCTACTCTTACATATATTGGACTATGCTTTAGGTGAAGCAAATGGGTACAGTTACCATCAGCATTTTCTGTCAGCTTTCGCTATATGTTCCATCATGTTGCTATGTTTAGGTAACTAGAGTATGGATATGAACGACAGGAAAATAAGATCTGAACTGTGAGGCGGTAATCAATAACCAAATAGGTCTGGCCTCTCATTAGCCAATCGGATAACTCAATTTATCCAGTCCACTTCATAACTGATTTCATTGCTCTTATTCGTACATTGAACTATGAAGAACACAATTACTGCATTTTCTGTTTCACAGAATAAAATAACAGCTGTGTTGTACATGACAAGATGGTTACAAAATGTTATGTAAATATTTTTTTCCAACTAAATAGGTTCAGTCAGATAATCAGCATGATGTTAATTATCTGTTGCTGCAACATTTACTGACAAGGAAGACAGAGTGATAGTCGGAATATTGTGAAACCCAATTTTAAAATCAGAGATTCACAACAAATGTCTGACACAAAAATGGTCATGTAACGTTTACGTCTGTACAGTGCAACCTCCTCCCAACTCGGATTTGTTTTGATACTTGCTTTTGTACATTTGCGGTAATCTTCCATCATGTAAACAGACTCCAATTAGCATACAGGAATGTGAAACGGCAGGGGAAAAAATCTTCTTTTGACCTTGGGATAATGGCTGCTGGCAGCATCCTCCACAAAGATCAATCCTTATCCAAACTGCTGCTTAGTGCGTGTGTGTTTTTTGTTAGGCTCTCTTATTACAGCGGCACACCACTTGAATTAGAAATCTAGAAGGTGGCAGCATGGCAAACCAGTCATCACTGGCCCAGTGTGAAACCCTGAGCAAATCACTGATCCTCACAGTACTTTAGTCTTTGCAGCAGAAGAACTGGGAAGCAATAGAACTCCACTGTAAATAAGGTGTTACTGTTCAAGTGAGTTCTTCTGGGTACATAAACTACAAGACAAAAAGTTATAGGCTACATTCTGATATACTGTATAACTAGTATAGTGCTTAACCTAAATAGTTATTAAAATCCATGGTAACATGACTAAGTTAAGAAGCACAGAACAGGCAAAAGTCATTGGCCACAATTAGTCACATGACAGTGGCTCAACACGGCATTACTGAACCAATAATGCCATATTGAAAATGAAGTACCTCAGCAAGCCACGGAACAAGAAAAGCAGTGTTTGTAAACAGAACGTTATGATGAGAAAAAAGTTGTCTTTCCCACCCACCCACCCAAATGTCTATAACACTTGTCGCAGTCCATAAAATAGTTTGTGTAACAGGCGTAGACTGATACAACAGGTAAAGGAATCGGACATGAAAAATGCAAGTAAACATGATTAGCTTCAAAAACCAAAAACAGCATCCCACTAGATCCTGCCCAACAGATATTACCTGACAAATCAGAAGTAGCATCCTCACAGGAACAAACAGTAACAGTTAAAACCAGCGCTATACAGCAAAAGACACCAAGAAACAGTGATACTGGCACCCAGCACTATGCCAACGAAGAACAGCAGTGCAGAAGCAAAACTACTTCTGAAGCATATCGGCCGTGTAGACGTCCGTCGGGGAAAATGCTTAATCCTTTCAACTTTTACTCCCTCATGTTTCACAGAACCGTTAATTTCAAGTATTATAGCACAGAAAGTACGGCGCATGTAGCTATGCACACTATTACAGTAAAAAGAAGACATTCAAAGAAGTGGCACCTCAAGGCGAGATACCACGGACACCGAAGACCTCGACACAAGGTCAGATGTTATGCAAATCACTATCAGAATGAAATGCCGAAACACACAGGCCAGTACATCGCAGTCCTCCTAACCATGGTATGAAAATAATAGCCGTGCAGATTGAGCCAATGTACTAAAGTTTACTTTAAATAACACTTTCTCTTCCTATATTTCAAATGTTGTTTCGGTAACATCTGTATCTAAATAAGCATTCCTTCAACTTTTAAAAAGTACAGTAAAGATTTGTCTCAAAACAAAACACTGTGTCTATAGCATTTCTTACATAATGATATGTACATTCCTAATATAGTGAACTATCAGAAAAACATATTACAAGCGCATTAAGCCACTCTGAAGGTGGCATCTAATAGGGAATTAATGCATTGTTGGGTTGTTGTAGGCACTCCCAATTATGCATTAATTCCCCATTAGATGCCACCTTCAGAGTGGCTTAATGCTTACTTAACTGATATGATGCCACATTTTGCTTTTCACTAAGGTGGCAATATTGAATATAGTGCAGCAGGGACTGCAATAAAGGTGCCGACATCCCTGAGAACACTTTGGAAAATCTATTTTCAGTCACATTTCAACATACAGTTTATGTCACATAGTCTCTGCATTTAAAGTGTGCTCCCTGCTGAAATTTTAATACATTGGTTTACATTTGTTTGAAGTACTTAACACTTCACAATGCTCGCATTTTGTGAGAGAAACTTTTTTACAGTGCTTTATAAACTATACTTTTTTATTGTGTGTGATAAACTAATATTAACTGATTTAGCTACACCCATTTTCATAATGATTGGGGGCATTAACATGAAAACTGGTTCATTAACAAGTTGGCTTCATCTGCCATGGCTGCTTGTCTACACCTGACATTAATTCTGGGTCTATGACAGTCATTTGCACAGCAAAAGACTGATGTCATAAGCACAGCATTGTGATGTCAGGTGTAGACAAGCTGCCGGAAATAATCACTTGTAAGGGACTGTGAGCCTGGTTTCAGGTTGGCGTGCATGGTTATAAACAACAAATATATGTTTGTGCACGCTCTGCACTGGCTGCCAATTCAGCAGCTTATCACCTTCAAGATCTGCTTGTTAACATTCAAGGTCATACACGGTCTGGGCTCAAGCTATGTAAAAGACTTCTTGCTGTCCTACACATCTACCCACCCCCTCTGTTCCGCAGATATAGTCCTGCTTCAGGTCCCGTGTTCCAGTCTGAAGCAATTTGGGGACAGGGCCTTTGGGGGTCACGGTCCCTTTGCTCTGGAATGCTCTTCTGGAGGTGGTACATTCAGCTTGAACTGTGGAGGCTTTTACGAACCTATCTAAAACATTTCTATTTGTACAGGCTTACCCAGAGTAGACTAATTTTGAGTAATTTTGTGCTTTTATTTCTGGTATATTTGCTGTTGCTACAGTTAGTGCACTGTCATATGTGTTCTGCTGTAAGGTGCCCTGAGCTTTGTGAAAACAGTGCCAAACAAAAACTGCCTTGCCTAAATGGCAAAAATGTTCATCATATAGTTTTTAGAAAAAATATATTTCTGACGTCTTTAGATTCATCCTCAGTTTATTTTTTTTATTTTCACAGATATTTTTAAAATAGTTACTATAACTAATGTTGTAATTGTCATTAAAGATGGCCACCACTTGCAATTAAAAACCTCTCTTCAGTTGAGGTCACCTGTTGAATGTACGGACTAGATTCACACTGTGGGTGTATTAGGATGGTGCTACCACGTGGTTCTGATGGTTAACAGCACAGCACTGTACACAAAGATAATTAATTTTTTATGGCAGGAACGGCACAGGAAAAGAAACTTACAAATTTCAAAAACCTGTATCTTCATTCAGGAATGAAAGAAAACAAAAAGAAAATGTATAATAATGTTTTTGCTACAAAAAATATGTATTTATTGTTGAAAGAAAAAACTACCAGATGGCTAACAAATACTGCTTTTTCAAATAAAGAAATAAGGTGATCTATTGGGAATTGAACCCAGGCCCCTGGAATACCATCCCAGTACTCTAACCACTGAGCTACAAGCTCATATGGTTAGATCAGGGGTTCCTGGACACACTTCTTTTCTCTACTATTGCATACCCTGCAGCTAGAAACAATTAACATGACAGATGTTTTTGGTGCAGTACTAGCCACTGCTAAGCAATTTAGATCACAAATTGTAGTGAGAAAGAAATAATGTGAGCTACTGGGCATTGAACCCAGGCCCTCGGGAATACCATTCTGGTGCTCTAACCACTGAGCAACAGGTTCACATTGTTGGATCTGGGGTTCCCAGACACACTTCTGTTCTCTGGTACTGCAAATCCTGCAACTAGAAAATCAAGATGACAATTAAATGTTTTTTGGTGCAGTGTTAGCCACTGCTAAGCAATTTAAATCACAAACTGTAGTGAGAAAGAAATACAGTATAACCTCATTTATCTAAATGTGCTGAATGACAATGCAACTGTTTGGATTAATGAGGTTTTTGGAGAAGTGAGAGCAGTTTGCAATATAGTCTATTAAGTTGGGAGACACCACCATTTCGGATAATTGAGAGTTTTGGTTAATTGCAGTTTGGATAACTGGGGCTTTATTGCAATGTGAGCTACTGGGAATTGAATCCAGGCCCCCCTCGAATACCGTCCTGGTTCTCTAACTACCGAGCTACAGGCTCAGACGGTTGGACCTAGGTTCCCGCACACACTTCCTTTCTCTCGTATTTTATTAAGGTATTCTGCGGGCCTGGGTTCAATTCCCAGTATGTCACATTCTTTCTTTCTCACTGCAATCAGTGGTATAAATTATTCAGCAGTGGCTAATACTGCACCAGAAAACACCTAATTGTCATCCTGATTATTCCTAGTTGAAGTATTTGTAATCCCAGGGAAAGGACGTGTGCCCGGGAACCCCAGGTCCAACCATGTGAGCCTGTAGTTCAGTGGTTAGAGCACCATGACGGTATTCCGGGGGCCTGTGCCCAATTCCCTGTGGGCCACATTATTTCTTTTTCACTACAATTTGAGATTTAAATTGCTTAGCAGTGGCTAATACAGCACCAAAAACATGTCATTTTAAATTAAAAAACAAACTGTGCCATAAGTTATATCATGTATAAAAAAGATGTTATTTCAATGTTCCCCCTGAGATGTCAGGGGCTCTTTAAACACCTCAATTCAGTATCAAGGTTTCTTAATGTGTAACAAAGTCAATCCTTGGACGGTTACACTTCTCAAGGAGGCAATTTGTGGTGAACTTCCACCTAACCAGCCCCAAACCTATTGTGTAAGGCTGACCAACTGTGCTTTTAGTGCAAGAAGAACATTTCTACTCATTTTGTTTTTATTAAATTCTAATTGAGCCTGTCATACCTGTGGACTCTATGACTGTAAATTAAATTGCTCAGTGGCATCCTACAATCCCCTGCCACTGATGTCCAATTGGGAAGCAGGCATGGGGAGACTCGATGGGCTGTATTTAGACTTGAGATTTAAAAGTTTATGTTGTGCTGATTACCAGTCACAGTTTGATTAGTGCAAAGTGGCTACACTTTACTTCGTGGAGATTTTGTGTAGTTCTTAGCAAAGCAACCTTGGCACTTTATGGGGAAAAATTCTGTGAAGAGGCACTTCATTAGCTAAATGGTACCTGTGCAGGATTTTCTCCCCACAAAGTGGCTACATGGCAAAGAAACATCTCTGCCACTTTTGCCATTTTTATTTTAAAAACAACTGAAACATCCTTCTACCATCCACCACCACAGTACCCTATTCCACCCTCCTCTCCTGCACTCACTCACCAAACAATATAAGTATCTCCTTCCCCCAGCCCACTTAGCATCCCATCCTCCTCCCCTAACCGCCACAGAAAATAAAGCTAGATACACAGAGAATACTTAAGAGAATGTCCAAGATGATAAAGTAGGCTTTTTTTAATGGCATAGCCCATTACTAGATCCTGGTTAAAGTCTTTTTAGCTTACTGCCCACATTTTATAAAGTTTTCCAATTCTGAAGTGAAGGGATCATAAATTTAGCTTAACAGACAGCCAGCCGATCCCTTCCACTTCCCGGTCTGTCAGCCCAACCCCTGTGCTCAGAAATTTTGTAACATCTAACGAGGGAGAGTGTGGGAGCGCACCCCATTAAAGTCTATGGGGCCAAATTTGAAAAGAGCTTTATGCATTTTTAAGCAATGCCTAATACAGTAAAAATGAAAGCCAGCGTTTAACTAAAAGGGGTCCATTTAGTTAAACACTGGCTTTCATTTATATCACGCTTTGCTTAAAAATACATAAAGCTCTTTTCAAATTTGGCCCCATAGAGTTTAATGGGTCGCACCCCTGCGCTCTCTGTAGTTTGATATCACAAAACGTCTGAGCACGGGGCCGGGGCCAACAGACTGGGAAGTGGAAGAGACTGGCCAGCCATCTGAATTTACGATCTCTTCTCTTCAAAATAGGAAAACGTTATAGCATTTGGGCAATAGCTAAAAAGACTTTTGCCAGGATTTAGTAATGGGCTATGACTTTAAAAAAAAGCCAACTTCGAGTGCATTTAGCAATCTTGGACATTATTTTTCATTTAGTTAGTAAATCCCCATTCCCTTAGCATGTGTAGCACCATATTCCCCCCCTCCCCAGCCAGCAAACAGATAAGCAAAGTATCTCATTCCCCCACTCCACACTGCACTCACTCCCCTTCCTTCCATGACACTCTTTTTTATAAATAAAACATAAGACAGTGGCCGGCCCGGTGGTGCTGAGGCTTGAGGCGCTGGACGCCACACCTCGCACCATGCCAGCAACCTGGGTTCGGGAGCGGACTCGGATCGCTGGTGGGTCAGCCAGGGGGAGACAAGCTTGAGCGTCCCACAACAGTTCATTTTCTCCGGGAAGGGGGAGGCTGATACCCGTGCATTTGCCTGACTCCGAGTGGAGGCTCCGAGTACTGCAAGCCCCAACTGTAGGGAATGGGTGGCCGCTGTACAGCATGGACATCGGCGCCCTGTGCCTTGACATCAAGGATCGCACGCTGTAGGGGAAGGAAGAATAAGGAAAAACCCCTGCTGGCTCTGGGAAGACGGGCTTCCCGATGCATGACTCCAATGTGCCCCACTCGCTGGACCACCTCCTCGGCCCGATGAAAGGAAGGATGTTGGGGTGTAGAGGCCCCATCCCGTCCCCACTGGGGCAAAGCTCCATGTGGGATCGAGAGGTAGGTCTCAGCGAACAAGAGGCAGGAGGATGACTCCTTGGATGCCATGAAGGGTCGGAGTTGGCAGGCAGTAGGGGGCGCAAAAAGAGTAATTATTAAAAAAAAAAAAAAAGAGTTACTGGCTCAAACCCACAGAACACAATCTCAATCTGCTGCTATCTGAATGAATGATAGAGCATGGGAAAACATTATTTAAGCATGCTCTCTCACGTTTATTCAGATGGTGACTGACCCAGCTGGTGTGTAGAGGACTGGATCCATTCATAATTTATTTTTTTCTTCAGAGAAGCGGATGCCATGGTGGTGGTGGTGGGGGGCAGACAAGAGAGTTGGCTGTGGCGCTATGTGGGATGGTGGGAAGGGGGCACTTATCTATTCATGGATGAGTGGGGCGGGTGGGGCTGCAACAAGGGATAGGGAAGGGGTTAAATAAGCACATACATAGATACACAGAAGTGATGGCACAAAAAAACTTAATGGTCTACCCAGTTTGCTTAGTATTGGTGACTAATTACATAACTAACTTAAACGAAGTGAAGAAAGGCAGTAGTTAAGGCTCACAGAATGCTGGGCTGTATTGCTAGAGGCTTCACGAACAGAAGGGAGGTGGTTATCCTGCAGCTGTACCAAGGCATTAAATATGTGGGTTCGCATTGCAATTTGCCACCCAAACAATGCAAATCGTGAATCAACTGCCACCTTGATTAGCAGCAACAGCTAATCACTTTTCTAAGCTGGTACTGTGATTTTCAAAGTGACGCCATGTTTGTTTTTCTTCTGGCAACTCTCAGCAGTCCCTCCCTCCAGCCCCAATGTGTCTTTATGAACAGGTGCATAGTGCTTGTTGCAGTAAAAGATGATGCAGCACGGGAGATTGGAGAAGGAGCAGCTGGACCAGTGCACTGAGTGATAATCCAAAAGTGTAGACATCCTTCCCAGAGCATGACGGGGCCCTTAGATCAACAGATGAGTTGATTCAGCTTAGACCATGGAGGACTGTGCCAGCCTAGTAGTCTGCAAGCGCCTGCTGCCAAGGATTAAAACAGAAAGTTGCATCACATTATCGCAGCCTGCTCACAGTATGACACATGTCTGACACCATGTGAAAAAAAGGCCTCAACAGGTTTGTAAAAGCACTAAGGTAAGGATTTGTGTGGGTGGGTGGTTGAGGAGGTACTTTCTTTTTTTCTTTTTAAACTATCCTAGTCATGGTACATGGGTCAACACATGGGGGTTTTCACATCTGTTTCAGGTTTAGGGAGTCATATGATATCTGGTCTGAATTAAGTCAGGCCCTGAAAGTAGGATAAGTGGGGGCTAAGGGGGCACGCTAGGACTGGTATAACGAGGCTGTGGTGGTCAGGTTTGTAAGCTTGCAAGAGACAGGGTGCTTTCTGGTCAGCTGGGAGACAGGACCCTCACAGACTAGAAGTAAATGTTGAGCCATGTAGAATAGCAGAGTAAGGCTTTATGTCTTGGGAAAGAAAGTTTAACTGAACCCTGTGAAGTCATTCTGTTTTTTCCCCTTTATGCCATGTTTCTGAATCTGCCAAGTGAGATGTTAATTTTTTTAACTGAAACTTTTTAAGAACAAAAAACCTGACTGAGCAAAGTAAACGAAAAAATGACAAACACTGTCTTAGTGCTTTTTTCTCTATAAGACAGCAACAATATTCAGTTTTAATATCCAACGATGAGAAACAATCATTCTGAGAAACAGCACCTCAAAGATAGGTGTTCGCTAATCAAAAACATTTTAGATATCAATCGCTGCTAATCAACTTCCCATACTTCCAGCAAACTTCCAGAAAACTTCTTCAAGACCTGGCCTCGACCAACTGGTCTCCTGTCCTCTCCTCCATCACTTCCATGAATGCTGCCCTCTCTTACTTTACTTCAATCTTTCTAAGTGTGTGGGATACCCAAGCCCCTTTAAAATCCATCAGAGTTAAATGATCCCACCACCCTTGGATTACTCCTGATATTCTGTCCATGTGTAAATCCTGTGATCAATTGTGGCATCTATTTAAGATCTCCCAGAGCCCAGCTGACCATCAGGCCTACCGTACCTTCCGCAACTCTTGTATGAAACGTATCCAACAGGCCAAAATGGATTTTTTCAAAGTTCGCTTGCAAGCCTCTAATAACAATCCTTCCTCCTTCTGGAATGATCTCCGCTCGCTCATTCACCCCTCCCCAGACCTACCACCACCCATTCTGTGTGTGTCAGGCACACCACTTACTGAGCCCTTCCTTGTTACTGAAGCTCTAAACAAGTTCTTCATGACTTGTGCTATACCACGAGGTCCTCCTGCCTCCCAACCCATTCCCCCTCTCCCCACTTGACCCGACAATTTCTACCTAGAACCAGTGTCTCCCTCTGAAGTCTATACAGCCCTCATCTCCCTAAATCCCTCAAAATCTAGTCCTTATGGCTTGCACCCAAAGCTCCTCAAAATCTCTGCTCCCTCAATTGTCATCCCCCTAACCTTCATTCTTAATTTGTCCTTCTCCTCCTCTACTGTCCCAGCAGCTTGGAAGTATGCAACAGTACTCCCCCTTTTCCAAGGAGGGGATGCAGCTGCCCTTGGCAACTACTGCCCCATTTCACTTCTCCCCTCACTTGCCAAAGTCCAAGAGTCCCTGGTCCTCTCCAGATGAAATGAGTTCCTCCGCACCACCAACATCCTGTCCCCTGTTCAATCGGGCTTCAGAAAGAACCACTCTACGACCACCTCCCTCTTACATTTCACAGATGCTATCCACTCTGCCATGGACCAAGGTTTCATCACTTCAGCCATTTTCCTTGATTTAGCCAAGGCCTTTGACTCGGTATCTCAACCCCTCCTCCTAAACAAATGAAGTGACTGTGGCCTCTCACCTTCTGCAGTGTCCTGGTTCAATTCCTACTTAACTGGCCGCTCCCAATAGGTAAAAATCAATAACGTCGTATCCTCTTCCCTCCCCATCTTAGCAGGTGTTCTTCAAGGCTCGATCCTCAGTCCTGTCCTAGTTTCCTTGTTCATAAACAATCTCCCCTCTGTTTGCTCCTGTGCCAGCATCTACATGTATGCGGACGATACCCTCCTGTTCCCTTCCGGCCCATCCACCTCAGCCGTTCAAACGCCTCTACAAGAGGACTTCACGACAGTTACCTCTTGGCTCAACGCAAACAGTCTCAAACTAAACGCCAAAAAAAATGTTGGAATGACTTTTAGAACCAAGCAAAAACTCGCCAGGACTACAGCTCTACCCTCCTTCCTCTCCGATGAGGACATTCCCCTTGGGATCTGGCTTGATCCCTCACTCGATTTCTCATCCCACTTCAATGCACTTCATTCAAAACTGCATTAAAAGTTGGGGCTGCTCTATCGCCACAAGGCTAGTCTCCCCCTCCCTGTCAGATGCAACCTTGTGATCAAATGGATCATCCCCAACTTCAACTATGCTGATGTGGTCTACACTGCGACCCCTGCAACCACTCTTGCCAAACTCGACGTCTTCTACCACGTCTTTTGTCAATTCGCCACAAACTCCCCGCGACTCACTCACCACTGTTACCTATCCCTCCAATCCCTCTCCCAGAGATGCTTTTTGCACTGCTCCACCCTCATTTCCAAATTCTGGCTCGGGACTCTCCCACCTTACCTCACATCCCTCCTCAGACCTGCCACCCCTTCCCCATACAACTCACATTCAATCGGTGCCCATTCCTTTGCACTCTGAGTCTGCACCTCAGCTGGCCTTCTCTTACAGGCTTCCTTCCCTCTGGAACAGCATCCCCTCCCAACCCACCTCACTCCCTCCTTTCCTGCCCTCAAGAGCCTACTCAGAACAACCCCCAACTTCATTCTGCACCTGTTCATATCTCTAATACCCCATCTCCTTCCTTTCTTCTCATCTCTCCTCTCCCTTCCCCTGTACCTCCTCCCTTTCTCCGTCATCCTCCCTACCTATGACAATCTGCTCTCCACAGCTCATAAACTCATTACTGAGTTTCTTTATCATATTATGTTGTAAATAACATTGTATATTACTGTACTCCCTAGATGCAATTTATTGTAACAATCTGTGTTGATTTGTCTGTTTCTATGATCTACCCTCTGTTGTATGTGTCTCTGTACCCCTCTCCCCGGTTTGTACCTGGAAACGAGCTTCGCTCATGGTACCTTTCCTGGTTATCAAGTTTTAAATAAATAAATAACTAATTTATGCCTTGTGTACATGTCCTTGGTGTGGCCACACCTGGAATACAGTGTTCAATACTGTAGTCCCTCCATGAAGAAGGATATCACTTAGCTTGATGTAGTTCAGAGGGGGGTGAAAAAGATGGTTCAGGGACAGCAGGATAGACTGGAAGAATGCAATATGTACTCATTTGAGGAGAGGAGGGAGAGAGGGGGGGCATGATTAAAAACTTCAAGTACCTAAAAGGTATAAACAAGGTAGATATCGGGGGATCTTCTCCATCTTAGTGAAAACAAGACCACAAGGGGGCACTGTTACAAACTGGCAGGCGAAAGGTTCAAGAAGGAGGTCAGGAGACGCATCTTTACAGAGTGAGTGGTGTTAAAGGTGGAATGAGCTCCCATCTGAGGTAGTCAATCAGAAGGTAGTGGTGGTGCAGGTTCAAGAAAGGGTAGGACAGGGTGACTGGGAAGGGTCACGGTTGGCAAAGAGGGGGCTGGGCCCACGGTAATTTGCAGATTGGGGCCGTGCAATTGATCAGAATAGAAAGACTAAACGGCTTTCTTCTGCTGGCTAAGTCATATGTTTGTATATGGTGTACTGTACATGTCCTTATTTTTACTTTCTATTGTGGATGGGGTGGGGAAGTTGGGAAGCTAAGTGGCTCAGTGGAACGGGGTACTTTTATCTTGTACTGTTCGGTGACTGGGTGAGAGGGACAAGGAAGGGATAGGATATTAAAAGGGTGGGGGAGGGGAGGTTTTTTTTTTAAGAATAAAACCTGTGAGGCCACCGGGTGGCCCTTGTCCAATATGTTGTTAAAAGCTACCTTAGATTTACATTCCACCACACTCTGCATGAGTTTGCTCCAAATTCTTTTTATTATGTAAAGTAATATATTTTTCTTGTCGCTCCTGAACATTTTTATATACAGTATGCATGTTGGCATGATATGTACCGTTCCCCTCCCAGTTATTTGTTTTTTTCTTCATATTTCTTGCTCTGTCCTACTTTTTTTCCTCACTGTACTTACCATTTTCTCTCTCCTTTTCTTTATACTTTACTGTTTTTCCTCTCTGTGGTTAAACAAATGCTGTAGCTGTAACAACACTGGGGATAAGGGCTCCGCAAGAAACTTGGTGGAAAGCATGAGGGTGTTGCAGAAGCCTGAGGGCTCAAAACAAAAGCATGAAGGCACCCCCATATATAAATATACGCAGGACAACACCGTCATTGAAATAACTGTTGTTTCAGACAACCTGTCTTAATATTCCCATTCTAGTACTCATATAAGCTGTAGCACAGGAAAATATGTGCCTGAAAACAAACCTGATTGGGTGACAGGTTTAGACATATCTATATTCATCATAATTGGAGTCAGTATTTTATTTACTTACTTATTTTAGCCTTTGGTAACTGGGTAAGGCCCACTAGGCACACGTGCCTGTTTTCAGGGGCAACCTGGGAGCACTAGGGGGTTAAAGAGCAGCTTTCGACTAGCCCCTTACTGAAAACCAAATGATGACTGACCTGGCCAGGAGTCCAAATGTGCAAAGTTTTCCTTTTTTTTAATGGCTATTTAAAAGTTATGCCCCTCGTAATTTTATTCCCAGACCCGCTGGATCCTACGGCCACGCCCCCACGCCAGCACACCGCAGCCCCGTTTTTTGATGTCAGTAAACTAAGGTTGCAAGTGCGCACCCCATTGACTTGAATGGGGGTGATTTTTTCAAAGATGTTATACCCATTCAACAACGGGATTTTAACAAATCAAAGCGATCGCTCAACTAACAAGTCCCGGAGATAGGCAAAGGCACCACCCTACAGCCACACTCCACCACCCGAACTCATCCAGCCCCTGGGCCGAGCCCAGCCCGGCCCGAATTTACAGATAGAACGCCCTGGGAGGATAGGGCGGCCCCACTTCGGGAGGGCTCTGAACCGAGGGGATAGCTGGGCTGGTGCCAGGTCGCTGGTGAGTTTCAGGCCAGGAGGTAGAACTGGAGGTGAGTGGTTGCCCGAGAGAGTTCTCCGGGACTCAAGCGGAGCCAGAAAAAAAGAGTTAGAAAAAATAAATAAATAAAAACTGGTCTTACTTAATAAAGTATAAACTAAACAAATAAATTCTTGTTTAAAAATGTACCTTTATTAATTGGAACTACTTCCCAGTGCAGAAGAATGTGAAATAACACCAGTTTTCATGCAATAAAAATGATTTCTCTTTTCTTTTTTTAATTATTGCAACCCATTTTATAACAGCTTTAAAAGGGCATGGGACAGGAGCAGGGAGAGTGAGGTGGGCGGCAGTGGGAAGACAAAGGGAGGTGGGTGGGCAGCTGCAAACTAGGGGTGACAGCTGCACACTCCAGCAGACGTAGATAGACCGGGTGGTCTGTTTCTGCTGGCACATTTGTATAGTCGTATGTTCGTATAAGTGCAGCAACCCACTCCAAGCCCATGGGTATACTGGGCATTAATGCACTTCCTAGGTGGTTGGAGGTCACTCGGGCTGCACCCTCATGCCTCACAACGCACCTGGGGCGTGCATTAATGCCCAGTATAGCCAAGCCCCGTCGGACTCATGGGTTATAGCTTACTTGAACTGCACCTACCTCACTGTAGTTTCTCATATTGCAATTGGTGGTTCCAGCAGTAAGACTGGTCTTCCACTGGAGAGTGGATCTTCACCCTTGGACCTGTTCAGGTGAGTGAGGTGTGGGGTGCTGAGTGGAGGTCGGAGGGTTGATCACAGGGACTGTTTTCTTTTTACGGTGTAAGAAAAAGAAAGACATTGAGGGACCGTTTTCTTTACTTCGGAGTGGACATTTGGTGTTGGGGGGTCCATGCACTGATAAGTAAACTGGTACCAGTTTTTTTTTTATTTGGTTTGTTTCATTGTGGGAAAATATTAAAATAAAAATAATTATGCTTGATTTAGTCACTGGAAATGCTGCAGATTCCTTTAATCATTAAGATGGACCATAAAACATATTTTTTAATCTACATAAAAGGCTTTTCCAGGACATTAACTAATTAAATGGTTCCTTCCTGAAATGGATGCTAAAGTCGGGACGTCAGGAAGGAACACACAAAAAGAAAAAAGGGAAAAGAAAATATAAAAATAGCATACTCAGTAATTAGACTACTTCCTGCTACCTTCCTCATCGTCTCTCCCAGAGGCAGGTCAGCATTTCATTTTGTCCTATGAGAGTCTGGAACTGGTGTCATTAACAGTATGAGTAGAAAAGGGTTAAGTGCACTGGCAAAAAAAAAACCCTAAATTCATTATACAGTTTATTACTGGGCTTGGCTAATGACTCAGGAAGAGAACAGATTTTTTTTCCAAAGGGACTGGCAGGCACCTCACGGATTGTTTTTGGTCTTTTTTTTTTTAACTTTGTCTTCATTATAGTTTTCTGGTGCACGTGAAAACAGTACAAGACAAACAGAACATATAAATAACTGGTATCTGCACCATGCACAGGACTAGTCTACACTGCTGACAACCTGCCTTGCCATTTAAGTACTGGGCAAGGAGTAACCAAGCTCGGAGGAATAGGTTCAGGAGTCTGCAACACCAGGTGAACCCTACATCTTTATGAAACAGCTTCTTGCCTTTTGGACATAATATACTGTAATGAATCCAGCTTGTCTATCTGCTACTAAATAAAATACTAAGATTTTTCATACTGTGACAGTTTTCCCTTATGTGCACTAATACAGTAATGTCATGCTGTTGCTGAACAGTTGGTGAGTTATTGGAAAGCCACAGGTTAGTGGTCATCTTTTTTGCTGCTATGAGCAATATTCTAGCTAACTATTTACAATGTTTACTTTTAAAATGTCATGGGGTACAAAAGGACAACAGCTTTAGGGTTTAATGGGGCTGAACCAATAAAACATTCAGAAATATCCAATTTTATTTGTTCCCCAAAAGGTTTTAGAAAAGAACATCCCCCCCAAAATATGTGTTCATGTGTGTGTGATGGGCAATCTGCTCTTCACATTTCTGCCAATGTGTGACTAGGCAGTCGCTTTTCACATTTCCACAACACACGACTGACACTTTTTTGTACCGTGGGGGTACAAAATAATCTGCCCCCTGTCTACCATGGCAATTCTCACCATGTATAAGATGAGGTCCACTTTACATTGAGCAATTGCAGAAGTCACCCATTCTTCATGCTGTAGAACCAAACTTTTCTTTCTTTTCCCCCCATCTATAATATATATGCTCTATGACTGAAGATTGTTAGTTGCAATGCTCTATGGCCCTTATATTCAAAGGGTAACGCCACTTCAAATGAGGTTGCACTGGCACTTACCTGGGTTTGTGTCAGTGCTCTGGGCAGGGCCATATTCAGTGGCCCCTGGAGTGCGCCCAAACTCAGCAGAACCAATGTGCTACCCATATCACTGCGCCTATGCGAATAAGGAGGGGCCTTCACGCATACTGGCACAGTGGTATACTCAGAGGATTACAGTGGCACTAAAAAGCCCCCAGAGTAGCACTGTTTATCACCACCGAAAAAAAAACATGTCATCTCAGTGCTAAGCCAACATCTCCCCCCGAAGGCAGTATGGCTGTACTCTAGCCACCCGCCACTGTGTCAAGCATTTCCCAGTGGGTAGGTGGTTGACGATCAGTTCATGGACTAGAGGACCTCTAGACTACCAGGGATATACTGATGACATGCTGGATGGGGGATCGGGGGAGGGGGTTGGGACTACTAGACTACCAGGGATATACTGAAGACATGGTGGATGGGTGATCGGGGGAGGGGGTTGGACCGCTAGACCACCAGGGCAGTGTTCACTGTTCTCCCACTGCTGCAGATCTGTGCTGATGTCAGCTGCATGGGATTCTGAGATTTCTGGTTACAGTAATGCCAGCTTGGAATTCGACAAAATTAGTCTGATACAGTCTACTATATACTACAGTAAACCGTTAAGTTAAAAAAAAAAAATGTTTTTGAACATAAAGTGCAAATTGGGACCAGACACACACTTGGGTGTGGGATAGGCTCTTAGTGTTGACTGTTCCCCTTTACAGCAGACTGTTTATTAGCAGTCCACTGCATGCGGTCAACACAGGGAAGAAAAAAATCACTTACCATAGTAATATTGTTTCTTCCAAGGTATCCCTCACTATGTTTAACTATGCAGCTAGCCAGGCGTGTTGTGCTGCCCTGGAGAGTGTGGAACATATGTAACTGACAGAACACAGAACGTACTTTCAAATTCTGCCTCACGGTGGCAAACTACCAAGGGATAATAAGACTGGCTTCCCCAATCAAGCTATGGCAGCCTAGAAATTAAAGCCACAGAAAAAACTGATCGTGAATGAACAATCATTAATGCTCAAGCAGATAAAAACTGGACAGCTCTGATTTTTGTAGACCCTTTTCAGGTTCTGGAAGGGAAGGAAGGCTGGGAGGTTTAAGCACAGTGAAGGATCCCTTGGAAGAAACAATATTACTATGGTAAGTACTTTTTGCTTCAAACCCCAGGAATCCCTCACTATGCTTAACTAATGCAGACTACAGAGCAGTATTTTAGGAGGCTGGGTACAGAACCTACTTGGGGAAAAGGTTCTGCAAGACAGCAGTGCCAAACCTGGCATCTCTTCTGGACTGCAAATCCAGGCAAAAATGTTTTTTAAAGGTGTGTACAGTTTTCCAGGTAGCTGCTTTATAAATTTCTAGCAAGGGAATGTCCCTTGCAGTGGCCACTGAGGCAGCAGTGCCACGAGTGGAGTGTGCTCTGAGGCCTTGTGGTGGCTGTTTGCCAGCTTTACTGTAGCAGAACTGAATGCAGGAAACTATCCAGCGAGCAATGGTCATCTTGGAAGCTGGCCTGCCCTTACTCACTTCACCATTTTTAAGGAACAACGGTGAGTGGGAAGATCTGAGGTCCTTATTGCGGTACAGATAGTAGCTGAGTGACCTCCTGATGTCCACACTGTGAAGCTTCAGCTCACCAGAGCTGGACTTACGAACATACGAAATTTGCCAGCAGATAAAGGCCTAGAGGTCTATCAAGTCTGCTCGAATGTGCAGCTAGCACCCCTTATTCTGCAGCTGCCCTTCCCTTCCACCCTTCCCCTTCATTAACACTCCCCCTTGTCCTGTCCCATCCTCGTTTGAAGCAGTCCACTGTTCTACTGCATACCACTTCTGCAGGTAACGCATTCCACCCAGCCACCACCTCTCTGTAAAAAGTGTCTCTCAACTCCCTCCTGAACCTTCCTCGCCCAGTCTCATATCATGGCCCCTGGTGGCCCTCCCTCCCTGACTTTGAACAGCCCTCTGAACCCATCTTGTTTATTCCTTTCATGTATTTAAAGGTTTCAATCATGTCACCCCTGTCTCTCC
Source organism: Neoceratodus forsteri (assembly GCA_016271365.2). Taxonomy (NCBI): domain Eukaryota; kingdom Metazoa; phylum Chordata; order Ceratodontiformes; family Ceratodontidae; genus Neoceratodus; species Neoceratodus forsteri. The sequence continues at coordinate 842,117,985 of CM028131.1, forward strand.
TCTCTCCAGTGAGTACATGTTCAACTCCTTCAACCTCCTCTCGTATGATAAGTCCCCAGCCCTTGATCATCTTTGTCACCCTGCGCTGCACCCTCCAGTAACTTAATGTCCCTCTTCAGATAGGACGCCAGTACTGCACGCAGTACTCAGGTGTGGTCTAACTAATGACCTATACAGTGGCAGAATCACCTCCTCCCTCCTCGAGGATATACCTTGCAATACAACCCAGCATTCTGTTGGCCTTTGCAGCTGCCTTCCTACATTGTGCCGAGTTGTTCATTGACCCTGTAATGAGCACACCCAGATCCTTCTCCTCCTCTCTCTGGCTAGCTGCACTCCCCTAGCTGGTAACTCCTCCTTGGGTTCTTCATCCCAAAATGCAGCACCTTGCACTTTTGGCATTAAGCCCAGTTTTTTTATTTTTTTTTATTTTTCTTCTTTCCCCAGGGACCACGGACGCATCCACCCTGGTCACGGCCCCTGGAGACCTCTGCGCCACCCATTGCTGCTGAGGACCCTCGGTCAAGCCCGGGCGACTCCTGGAGGATGGCTGGCCACCTTCGTGGGCCCCGAACTGTATCTAGTCGGGGTCCTGCAGCTGGCGCAAGGGCTATGTGAGGCTCTCCGGGAGGGTTTCATCAACGGCGGTCCTGCCTCCATCTTTTCCTCTGGTTTTCCCTAGAGGAGGCGGGCATGCAATGATGCCAGCGTCCGCCCTCCATCCCCATGCTCGGCGCGGCCGGCGGCAGCCCGGTCTCCACCAGGGTCTCCCACCGCGCGAGGCTTACCCGCTCCTCCCCGGTGGAGAGGCCGCCCATCGGCGCCGATCCTATTTCCTGCTGGCCTTCCGACGACCCGGATCCGTTCCCGAACCCGGGTCACTGGCGTCGCAAGCGGAAATCCCACCGCTGCGCCAACGGGCCGGCATGCATTAAAGCCCAGTTGCCAGGTGTCTGACCAGGTTTCAAGCTTTGCCAGATCATCCTGCAACCCCTGCCATCCTCCTAGGTCATCCACCACCGTGCCAACCTTGGTATCATCAGCAAACAGACTGATCTTGCTCTTGATGTCCCATGATATGTCTGCAATGAATATCCCAAACAACACTGGTCCCAACACCGAGCCCTGTGGGACACCGCTCGTCACTGCCCTTGGGTGTGAGAGCTCCCCACCTACCACCACCCTCTGTTGCCTTCTCTGCAGCCAGTTTCCTACCCATCTCACCAGCTTTGCACCCGCCCCTGTGCCCACTAACTTCCTTCCCAGCCTTCCATGTGGCACCGAGTCGAATGCCTTACTGAAGTCCAGATACAGGACATCCACTGCATGGACCCTGTCCAGCTGCCTAGTTACCCAGTCATAGAACTCGACCAGGTTGGTTTGGCAGGATCTACCACATATGAAGCCATGCTGTCTGCTGTCCTTTGGTCTCTAGGAGGGCCACCAGCCTCTCCTTCAGGATAGTCTCCATTAGCTTACCCACGATGGATGTGAGGCTCACTGGTCTGTAGTTTCCCAGTTCATCCTTGGGGCCACTCTTGTGAAGGGCACCACATGAGCCATCCTCCAGTCCTGAGGTACACACCCCGAATGTAGTGAGGCATAAAGTAGGTCTGCCAAAGGTCCTGCAAGGACCTCTGCCAGCTCCTTCAGTAGCCTGGGGTGGATGCCATCTGGGCCTGGCGCCTTGTCCACCCTCAGAGCCTTCAAATCCTCTCGAACTCTGCCCTCCATGATTTCCCATCTGTCACCACTTCCCCCCACTGCTTCTGCCATTTCTCCCACCTTGGGTGTCCCCCCTCCTTCTCTTTAGTAACTACTGAGCAGAAGTACTCATTTAGTGCTTCCCGCCTTATCGCACTCCTGCTTCCACCCAACCCCTCCTTCCTAATCCTTACTATGTGGTCCTTACAGCTCCTTTTCTCACTAATGTACTTAAAGAAGTCCTTCTCCCTTCTTAATGCCTTGTGCCAGCCTGAGTTCTGAGATGCTTTGGCTCCCTTACTGCCCTTGTCACCTCCTTCGATTCTGTCAAGTACCCTCTGTCCTCCCCCTCCTGTTTTCTTGTACTTCCTAAAGGCAGCTCTTCTCCTTACCTTTCCATGACCTCCTTGCTCAACCAGATCGGTTTCTGGTCCTAGCCTTCTTGCTCTGGGCTTTGCAGCAGGTTTTGGTTGCCTCCACTATCCCCAGCTTTATGAGCTCCCACCTCTGGTTAGTATCCATACTAGACTGAATTCTGGCCAGGTACCCTTTACCACTTCCCCATCCTCCCAAAGTCGGCCCTCCTGAAGTCCAGCACTCTTGTGCCAGATTCCACCCTTCCTTGCCCATATCCAATGTGAGCCATACTGAGTGGTGGTTACCCCTGACAGCGGTTCCTCCACTGTAAGTTCTCTCTCACAAAGTCCCCATTTGCCAGCACAAGGTGAAGGGTTCCTCAACCTGGTTGGTTCACTGACCATTTGCAGCAGGAAGCTGTCCTGAAGACATCCAGCAGTACCTGCTCCCTTCTGTTCCTGGTTGTTGGGGTGCTCCAGTCCACTCCTGGCATGTTGAAGTCTCCCACAATCACCACACTACCCTTCTCACAGGTCCTCCTGATCTGTCCCGCTAGTTCCCTGTCTAACTCCTCTGTCTGAGATGGTGGCCTGTACACCACTCCCATTCTAAGAATCCTATTCTTGGAATCCTGGATTTGCACCCAAAGTGACTCCGTACTACCCTCCTCCCCTTCCTCCCTTACACACTTCAGTCCTTCCTTCACATATAGTGCCAACCCCCCTCCTTTCCCAATCACCCTGTCCCTACGAAATAACCTGTACCCTGGTACAGACAGGTCCCAGTCATTATATTGGGTGGCCCATGTTTCCGTGATGGCTGCAATGTCCACCTCTCCCTCTGCCATGAGAACCTGTAACTCTGCAGTTTTCCTCCCAAGGCTCCTAGCATTAAGAGTAACCACCTTCCACCCTCCCCCATCCTGCCCTCCTTTCCTAGCATCACCAATAGTACTTGCCATTTGTCCTTTGTCACTGTTATGGGGGGTAAGCTCATATGATTTCCCAACCAGTGGTCTCTGCATATCTCTTCCCCAACTGCCACCCCCAATCCTAGTTTAAATTCCCAACTTCCTCTATATACTCTTCCATCCTCTGTTTCAACACTTCTCTCCTCCTCATTCAAGTGTAGTCTGTCCTTGGCATAGAGACTACTGTCCTCCCAGGTCCCTCCCACCCCCCAACAGCCCATACCCTTTAGCACAACACCAGGTTCTTAGTCATCCGTTAAATTCCTCTATTCTCAGCTTTCTTGTTGTGTTTGCTTGCACCGGAAGATCTCAGAAAAGTTACTGATCTTCCTGCCCCTCACATAATTGTGCTAGTTCCTCAAACCTCCTCTGGACTATATCTACTGTCTTGCCAGCCAGGTCATTTGTCCCAAGATGTATAATTAAATGAGGCTTGTCCTACCCTTCTAGCATATTTCAGAACAGACTGTCCCACCCTTTCCGCTGTCATTCCTGGCATGGCTCTCCACCCAAATGCGACTATGTCTCTCCCCTTGCTACCCCACCTAACTCCTCTTAGTATTGAGTCCCCCAGCACTAAGATTCCACCCTCTTACTCCCTGCTTGCTTCCATTCATCTCCCTCTCTCATTTCCAGCTCCTCTTCTTCCTCCTGCACATTATTTTCCCCTTTACCCTGTTGCAATTCTCCCAGCAGAACTTCCCCTGCTCCAGTTTGGTCCAGGCATTTATCAATTACTCCTCTAATGTCATCATTTCCCTCCTCCACTTTCTTCCTCTCTAGCAGTGCACAGCTGTTTTCTGAAGACCCTTCACAAATGCCCGCTCCCTCTCTCTTCATAGTAACCTGTTCTCTCCTTTCCACTCCATGACTTTTGCCACTTCTTCGCCTCCCTTACAAGTCCCTATCTCCTCCTTCCATTTGTCTTTTGTCTCCTGACCTGGTTTCCCAGCAATCGCTCTTCTGGCCTGGGCCCCTTGTTTCTGCTTCCTCTTCTGACCCTCTCCTCACCACTGTTGGCTTAAATCGCCTCCCTCATCTCCCTTCTTCCTCCCTCCAGTATTGGGCTAAACCCACCCCAATCTGCCTTGCCTGTCTTAGTTCCTCCTGCAGACCCTCAATCTCCTTTCTAAGTTTTTCTACGGTTGCACACTAAACATCCTCCCACACTCCAGGCAATGTTTAGAAAGATTGGTGCACCGCAGTTGTTGCAGCCTACCACCCTACCCATTGCTGTCGGTGCCCTGAGCGACCCCCACCCTTCCAGATGCAGGATACCAAACACTCCCCAAGTCTCCTCTCTCCCCCTATCAGTGCAAAACATTTTCTTTATTTCCTTACCTCCTTTGTTGCACACGTTTAGATATATTGAGCAACTGCTTTTTATATTCCTATCCTTCCTATCCACACTCAAAAAAAGACTTTAAGTAGCTATTGCACAACCTTCCTCAAACTCCTACTCCTCCTTTTCCCAATGCAATATCAATGCGAAGAAGTAATAATGAAAGCTCCTAGATTTGCATTTACTTCCCTTCCACTGAGAGAGCAGTCACCTCTTCACTTGCTGCTGTTCCTTTCCCGGATGTCTGCTTCTGCTATGACAGGTGCATATCCTTTGCCTGTTTGAGGAAGTGATGTCAGAACCCCTAGTATAAAGGAAATAATGGATCAGGGTTGGGACCAGCCCAAGTCTTCCAGAAACAATCAGGTAGCTGAGGCCTCTGGTCAGACCATTAGCACCCTTCCCCCACTGTGCACTCAAACTTTGCAGCTAGTGAAGCCAGCAACAATGAATCACAATTCTACTCAAAGCCCCCAAAATAGGTTTTCTACCCAAAGAAACAGGACTCCAATTCAAACAGCTTCACCAACAACACAGCAAAATAGGCTTGGAATTAGAAGATATAGGTCTCCAATTCAAAGAAACAGACCCAGTTAAATTACACCAATTATGTTTTAAAACAGAAGAAATAGGCCTCTACAAATGCAGCCTGCCACACAGTGAACCAAACAAATGAGCCCACTTATAGCTACCAAAACAGGTTTCAAAATTCCAACAGCCCCAAACAATACCCTGCTAGCCCCCTTAGTAGTAAGAAAGAAAAGAAATAACATTCTAGCAAGTAGAATCCACGAAAAACAATGTAAAACAAGAAGCTACTGTACTGTAGATCTGATCCTGTCCCCCTTCTAGTTCCTTCTTTGCTGTGCAGAAGACTGGGACAGTGATAGATTGGGTCAAATGAAACTCGGACTATACCTTAGGAAGGAATGTCCTGTTAGTCCTAAGGACTAACTTGTCTCTGTGGATGATCATGTAATTAAGGTCAGTGCAGAGAGCCTGCAGCTCACACAGCCTCTTGGCAGAGGTTAGGGCCGCCCAGGACTACTGTCTTCCAGGTGACACACTTCAAGTCTGCAGTAGTCTTGGACTCAAAAAGAGGCTCCATGAGCTTGCCTATGCACAGGTTCAAATCCAATGGTGGGGCTAGGTCCCTGACAGGGGTATATAGATGCAGTAGGCCTTTAAAAGAATTTCCTGAACATGGGGTGAGAAGCCACCATTTTCTAATTTCCTGCTGATACAGAGACAGCTGCCAGGTGGACTTTAAAGGTTGAGGGCCTGAGGCCCAGAGCATGTAGGTGAACCAAGTAGTCTAGGAGTATGGGCAGATATGCCTGTAAGGGACTGAGCTGCTTAGGAGCACACCACAAAAAAAAAACCTTTTCCATTTTGAAGCATATGCCTTTCTAGTAGCGGGCTTCCTGGAAACCCTAAGGACTTTGAGGACCTCCTCTGAAAATTGAAAATCAGAGAAATTTAACTCCTCAAGAATCAAGCCTTGCCAGCGCGGTGGCGCTGAGGGTTGAGGTGCTAGACACCACACCTCGCACCATGCCGGCGACCAGGGTTTGGGGACGGACTCTGGTTGCCAGGGGTGCCAGGGGGAGGAGAGAACTGAGCATCCGGAGGACTATCTCATCTCTTGGGGTGGGTTTGTGGAGATGCCTCGCTCCGCAGTGACACCTGCTGGAGACCAGGAGGTACCACAAGGAGTGGGATGTTTTGGGGGAGGTGCCAGCGGATGTCAGTAAGGGCATGTCCCTCACGCAGACATCACTGCACGTCCTGTGTCTTGGGGTAACACACACGACGTGGAAAAACCATGGTTGATGAGGAGGCAATAGTGGACACTCCAGGACCGCTCCCACATGCTTCAGTGCCAGCTACGACCCCCGACTTGACTCTCCATGGTCCTCGCCTCCCCGTATGTGGCGGGGCGGTAGAGGAGAGGCTGAGCGGGCCCTGTCAGAGAGGTGCCCCACCACCAGCATCCGGAGCGAAAAAGACTACAAAAACAAAAAAAGAACTAAGCCTTGAGGCAGAGTGACTTGAGGTTCGGGAAAGTTATTCTGCCCTGAGACATGGTCAGTAGGTTGGGTTTCTGTGGGAGACGAATGGGCTGTTTGGTGGCGAGAACCAGGAGCAGGGAGTAACAGCGCTGTCTGGCCTAGTCTGGGGCCTCTAATATCATGGTTGCAGGCTGGCTCCTCAATTTCAGGAGAACATTTAGCAGCAGACGGAATGGAGGAAAGGCATACAGGAACTTCCCTGACCAGTCCAGTGTCAGGGCATCCATGGGGACTGAGCCCACTGCTGGAGGCCTGCAGCAAAACACAGGGAGCTGGTAATTTTCTTTGGAAGTGAACAGGTCTATTTCTGGTGTGCCCCATCTCCTGAAGATTGTGCTCAGCACCTGTTTGTTTAGAGACCATTTGTGATGTCCCTGGCCGATCCTGCTGTGGGAGCCTGCCAGGACAATGTCTTTCCCTGACAGATGGATTGCCGATAGCTGCACTTCCATGGAGTGTCAGATTCCAGATCTTCATAGCTTTTATGCACAGCTTTGAGGATCTTGTGCCCCCCTGTTTCATGATGTAATACATGGTAGTGCTGCTGTCTGTCATGATTTGGACTAACTGGCCCTTTATTTGGGGAGTGAATGACTGGAGGGCAAGGAAGACCACCCTTAGTTCCAGTAGGTTTATATGCTCTCTAGACTCCCGAGGTGATCACACTCCATTTATTGTTTGGTTGCCCAGGTGGGCTCCCCAGCCAAGAAGGGAGGCATCTGTCAGCAGGAGCACTGTGGGGAACTGTTTTTGGAAGGGAACCCCCTTCCCTGAGGTTGTCCCTTTTTTCTCATCAGTCCAGAGCTTGTAGCAGTCTTTGTGACTGGTAAGAGTCTTGAGAGAGGGTGCTGCGTCTGGGACCAGTGGGCCCCTAAATGGTACTGGATGTGTCTCATCTGGAACTTGACACCACGGCTGTGGTGGAAACCATATGACCCAGGAGCTATAGGAAATGCCTCGATGGCCGGGGCTGATCCAGGACGAAGATGTTTGCCAGTTTTAGGAGGCTTTCCACTCTTTCCTGTGAAAGGAATGCCCTGCCCTGGAGGGCATCTAGCTCTGCTCCTATGAACTCCAGCACCTGCACTGGTCTGTTTGGGACTTCTGGGTATTTATTAGAAATCCCAGCGTCTCCAAGGTGCCCTGGGTTAGCTGGAGAGAGTCCTTGACTTGCTGTGCGACTTCCCTGTGACTAGCCAGACGTCCATGGAAGGGAAGGCCGTCAATCCTTGCTTTCTGAGGTGTGCAGCCACTATGGCCAAATACTGAGGTTCATACTAAGGATTGTATGGAGCGAGTAGGCAAAGCACATGTTTGCTCCCAAAAATTCAATTATAATAGTTAATAGCTACTCCAGATAGAATATATTTGTCCAATCTAAATTTAAATTCTTTTTTATTTCTACTTAGGATTATATCGGCAGGCAGGGAATTCCAATGGCTTACAATCCTTGATATATAAAAATACTTTCTTTGATTGTGTCTGAATCTCTCTCTTTTTATTTGTAATGGGTGTCCTCTGGTAAATTTTGTGTCTTGTTTAAATGAAATACCGAGGCCACATAGCAAAGCGGGATCCTGTATTACTTCGTACATAAATAGGAGGTCAGATCTTATCCTCCTAGTTTCTGTGGACATGAGGTTTAGTTGTCTTATCCTTTTCTCATATTCTATCCCCTCTAGGCCAGCAATGCATTTGGTGTATTTTCTTTGAACTTTCTCAATTTTATCTCTTTCAGTTTTTCTAACAGGAAACCAGATCTGAGATGCATACTCAAGCTGGGGATGTACATACGCTCAGTATAATGGAAGCATTACAGAGCTATCTCTAGTGGTTAATGTTTCTTTTTATAGACCATATATTATTATTACACTTTTTAATGGCAGCTTGTTTTTTTTTCATCTGCACCAAATATTTTGGATACAAGAAGCCCCAGATCTTTTTCCATGGAGCAAGGTGATATTTTTGTGCCACATAGCGTATATATGGCTTTTTGATGTGCTCTCCCCAAATGCATTATTTTACATTTTTCCAAATTAAATAACATGTTCTGTTGTTTTACCCAGGCTGTTACTGTGTCAAGGTCTTGCTGTAGATAACTTATGTTCTCTCTGGTACCACAAGGGCCACCAATCTTAGTGTCATCGGCGTATTTCGTCACCCAGCACTTAAGGTTTTTAGTAAGGTCAAAAATAAATGTAACTCCCCTAGAAATGGGGGTTCCTGAAAAGTCTTCCTTGAGCTTGCCTAAATGCTCACTGCCCGGCTGGTGTCCTGCATTTAGCAGTTCAAATGTATTGCCAGAGAGTGCCTGTATAGCCTCCATGTACTGTCTCTTTAAGAGCTGCCTAGATTGCAGTTATAATTAACCTGGGAAGGGGCCGAGTGTTGCTATGCTCGAGTCCCGCCCGGTCTGCCAGATAATCGCTCCGTTTCTGCCATCGCCATTAGCGCAGAGGGAGCTCTGTTAGAAGATGTACTTATCTGCTGATCATTTGTTAGAATAGTAATAATATTGCAGTTTGTTCTAACCTGCCTTCTTTGCAGCATGGATAGTTCTGTTTATTTCCACTGTCTTGGTCCTGGACTGCCGAAATGGACCAATCAGTACCTTTGGAACTTTAAAATGGAGCCTGTCCCCAGGGGTCTTGTGGGAGCACAGTTCTGTAGGAATTGTAGTTTTGGGCTTTTGGCGCCTACATGAACCTGGATGGGAAGCCCTTGTTGTGACTGACAGACAGATCAGCCAACCGAACCTTTTGGATCCTGGGGAAAGTCCCAGGCTGTTTGCAGCTACTTTCAGTTTGAGTTGGGAAGTGAGAGAAGTAACAGCTCGAGATAGTCGAGCAGTAATCCTGCATAGATTTGTGCGGGAGAACTGTGAAAGTGCTGAATTTTGGCCTGCCTGTTGTTCCTGAGAGGGAAAATTGGGTTGATTTGGACTGAATCTGAGTTGTGAGAATGATTTAAGCCACTGGACTGTGACTAGGCTTTAACCTGAAGAAGATCGAAGATTTGCAGAATGCGATCGGCCTGTCAGGATTTCCAGCCACCTCTGAACTCCCGGTTTGTGCAGACTCTCTGTAATTGCAATCGGATAGCACTCTGCCTGGTGCAGTAGAATTTCTTACATATAAATGTGCTGTGTGCTGTTAGTGGGTTGTGATTTGGTTCCCCACTGTGTGCTGAACTGTGTTCTGCTTGCTGGAGGCTGCATCCAGCTCCCACATACTGAATCCGTATTCCTCTCCATTGGGCCTGGGCTTTGCCACACTGGCCCAGCCAGACTACCCGCTGCACAGGGAAAGCCATCAACGAGAGACCTGCCTGGGTATCAGCCCCCTTGCTCACGCTTTGAACAGGAACAACGCCTCAGTGATTCATGTGGGCCCTGCTTCTCCTCGCACTCCAGTTCAACAACCTGCTGTCTCAATTGCGTCCTGCGTGTGTCCTGTATTGGGTATCATGAGTAAACATCAGGGTAGCTTCCTGCAACAACAGCTAAATCTAAAGTGTTGTCATCTAATTGCTTTGTTGTCTTTTCTGTCACGAACTGAGCCCTCCGGCTCTGGATTACAAAGAGTGTGTGTTGTGCATGTTGCTTTCTTCCATCACAGGGCCCCAACCAGCTGCGAGCCGGCCTACCTCGGGCAACATTCCTGGCTAGCCCACCATTTTCCTACCTGGGTACCCAGAGTGTGTGACTGTGTAGGGACTCTGAAGTGCATGCATAACTGTCTGACTGATACAGCCTTTAAGCAAATCAACCTGATTATGCCCCTCCCTTGTTAAAGTCCCCTGAATAAATCAGATCTCTTTTTGCATTTCACCTGAGTGTGGTTCCAGTTTGTGCCAGGAGTACTGTACTGTTGCTATTTGCTGTGCATAACCTTGTTTTACAGGGAGTCCCCAGGGTCGAGCTAGAGGAACCAGCCCTGGTGGTAAGTGCAAACAGTGTGGGTAATTGCCTGGTGAATAAGGGTCATTGTGAAAGTGATAACTGTATATTGTTCAGGCCACTAGAAGGGAAAGAGGGGGGTTACAGTGTCCCGGAGGGCTGTGCCCAAGTTAGCTTGACCACTAACAACCCTGACCTCTGGGTGGAGGCACCCGTTTCAGTACCCAGGCCCCTTAATCTGCTACTAGCCAAGCAGGCAGGGGTAGTAGCCCTTGGGATAGTGCCACCTAGGGGTTACATAAAAATCTGAAACAAAATGGGGCCAGCACAGATCCCTGAGGGACACCGCTTGACACGTCCCCAATATTTGATAAATGGCCACTAATTAAAACTCTTTTGATTCCTATCATTCAACCATTCAGCGACCCAGTTTACTATGGTCTTATCCGCCTTGAGTAACCTCAATTTCTCAATCAAAGCCCAGTGAGGAGTCAAATCAAATGCCTTACTAAAATCTAAAAAGGCCACATCACACAGATCTCCCTTATCTAGTGCCTTGCTTATGTTTTCATAGAAACGGAGCAGGTTGGTTGTGCAACCCCTGCCTTTCTTAAAACCTTCCTGATCTAAGTCTATAGAATCAATCAAAGTGGTAAGTTTATCTTTAACCAGGCCTTCTAATATTTTGCAGACAACACTATTCACTGCTAACTGGATAGTAATTTTGGGCACAGGTTTTTTTTTTTCCCTTTTTATATATGGGCACTACGTATGCCATTTCCAATCAGATGGTAACTCTCCTGTGTTCACACATGTTTCAAATAATATTTTAAGAGGGTATATTATGTGGTCAAGCATGATTTGTAGCATCCGGGCAGATATGCTGTTTGTGCCTGGTGATGTGTTAGGCTTCAATTTACAAATACGTTGCCTGATTTCACCGAAATTGGTTGGGCTGTTTTTATCACACACTATCGGTGAGTTTGGGCCATACACCTCGCAGAAATATTTATAAAAAAAAAGGGATGCCATTTCTGGATCTGTAGAGGTTAGGTTATTGTCTTATATAAGCGGTCCCACTTTATTTTGTGGTTTCTTAAATGAATTGATGTCTGCATAAAAGGCTTTGTAGTTGTCTTTTTCGGCATTGTGGTACTTTGTGAACACCCTGGGGGCAGACGAGAGACCGAAGGGAAGGGCTGCAAACTGGTAGTGAGCGGATGGCAGCCTAAACCTTAAGTATTTCCTATGACTGGGCCTCACTGGAATGTGGAAATATGCATCTTTTAGGTCCAGAGATCCCATCCAGTCTCCCTGTTGCAGGGATGGTATCACTGTGGACGGAGTGATCATTTTGAACTTGATCTTTTTCAAATGCTTGTTCTAAAAACTTGAGGTCCAAAATAAGTACCTTGAATAGAAGCCCTTTCCCCACTGTGAGGGAGGAACTTTCCCTGCTGCATTTGCCTGCAGCAACTTCTTGACCTCCAACTTCAGCAGAATCCTTTCTGTTGGGGTGGGAGGTTTGAAACTTCTGCAAAACCTGCAACTTGGAGAATCTTCTGAACTGCAGAGTGAGCCATACCCAGTTACCAAAGAACAAAATAAAATAAATAAAACAAATAAATAAAATACCTCCAGGATCCACTTGTCCGTGGTGATGTTTTTCCATTGCTGGGAGTAGTGAGCCAGCCTTCCTCCCACTGGCAATGAGCAGGCAACCTGCTTCGACCCATCAGGAGTTCTGCTTGGGCTAAGCCTTGGGGGTTGGAATTGGGTCAGCCCATTTGGAAGCTCTCCGTCCCCTGCCCCTGAATTAATCTCTTGACTGAGAGTAATCACAGGGCATGGACAAAGGTAGGAAAACAAAAGGTTAGCAGCTCCTACCCCTGCCTCCCCTTCCCCGAGGCCTGAAGGAAGTGTAGGCTTTTTCCTTTGCAGTATTGCTGTTGTAGGTGGTTTTCTACTCTTCCACATTCTTCATATATGGCTCTGTCTTGTCACCAAAAAGGGAGTTGTTCTCATAAGGGAAATCCATGGTCTTTGCCTGAGTGTCCTGGAACAGATTACTAGTCCGTGGCCAGGAAAATCTCCTTAAAGAGATAGTGTGGGTCATTACCCTAGAGGCAGTGTCATTTGCATCACTGCCATGTGGAACTGGTATTTGGTTGCATCCAGAGCAGTCTTGGCAGTGTCTGCCAAATCCCAAATCCCTCGAGGCCCTGTCGGACATGGCCAGCGCAGAATTCCAGAGGGCTTTCTGGTATTGGGTGGAGTAGGCCATGTAAGTATTCTGCCTCAAGAGGAGAGAGGCAGAGGTATACACTTTTTTCCCCATGCTGTCCAGCTTCCTGGAATCCCTGTCCAGTGGCTGAGTAGAAAGGGGAACCTTAGCCTTGTCACAGGCAGCCACCTGCACAACCCCTTCATGATCCAGGTGAGAACAGAAGCACTCAGCAGTAGTCCTATCCAGCTGGTGGTACTTCTCCACTTTCTTATCGACTCCTGGCACAGAAGTGGGGGTCTGCAGCATCTTGTTGGTTATTTTCCTGAGGGATTTGTGGACAGGCAGAAGCAACCTCTTGGTAGGGGTCAGTCCCCATCATGTCCAAAAATTCAGCTTGTTTCTTGTCCTCCACAGATTCCTAAGTGGAAAGGTCAAGGGTGTTTAACATTTAACTTACAAAGGCATAATGAGAAGAAAAATCCTCCTAGCCCCAGGAAAGGGAACCAAACTCTTGTTCAGGAGAACCGTCAGGCTCAATAAGTTCCCCTTCCTCCTCCTCATAGTAAAACTCAGCCCCCTGGTCACCCAGAAGTGGGGGGTGTGAGGTAACCTGAGGAGGAACCAGCATACCCATTAGGGTACCCATGGCTTGAAATGCCTGAAAAAAATGACAAGCCTTAGTCATGTCCTCCGCAGATGGCATCTCTGATTTGTCCACTGATGGCTCCTTTGCTTCTTCAGCAGGAGGGACAGTGACATGTTTCTCTTTTTCCTTCTTTTTGGCAGGAACCAGATCCGGAACCAGCTCAGACTGTCTTTTACACTTGGCATGCCTGAAATTCCCTTTATCGGGAATCCTGGAATTGGAGGAGTCTCTAGAGGGTCTCTTTTTAGGTTTATGGGAAGAAGGACCCTCATCAGAGTGCTTAGGAGATGTGGAGGTGGAGTAAGATGCCATAATTTCTTTTAACTTTTTAACCCTCTTTTTTTACTGTTTTGGGGCCAAAACTTGCTGCACAGTTCATAGTCAGTAAAAATATGGCCAGGACCTAGGCACCTTAACACAAGTTGGGCCGTCCGCCTTAGCCACAAGATTAAAACACCTTAAGCAATTTTTAAACCCTGTAGGTCCTGTTCTCTTTCTGGGACAATCTGACACGTCACTCTGTCAGAATGACCCAAGGAGTGGTTCCCAAAGAGGGTAAAAATAAGATTTGCGGTCTGCTTCCAAAACGAATTGATCGAGATATCAAAAACTTTTTTTTTTTAAATTAGAAAACGATTCCCTCCAAAATTATCAAAGGGGTGCACTAGAGAGCTGACTTCTAGGCAGCACGTTATTTCCCTGCTGCTCTGCACTTCATGCTCCCTTCTTACCACCAAACTTAACATTTTATTTACTTAATCTACATTAAAGTTTCTCTCAGCATATTTGTGACATTGTGGGCTACCTGAGGATACCAAAATTTACTATGGGTCGAACAAAGCAAACGCAACCTCACCCCTCTGCTGTACAGAGGCCTACAACATCATAGCAGCCTACTACTATGCAACAGCTAGCGATCGAGGGGTCAGAGATAACGCAGTCTGCGAGGTCGTCAGCTATCAAGGAACCTCCATGGCACACCATTTTGGAATCAGTGTGTGCGATGGATTCCAAGATCGAAAAAACACTGACTAAGCTGGAGACCCACGATGCTGCCCTCACCTCATTATTGACTACTGTGCAGGATGCTGACACGCACTCCTTGGCTGCTCAGACCACCTCGACTACCCTGATAAAAGAAAACCAGCAACTACGAAGTCATTTGGAAGGGGTGGAGAATGTCATGCAGGCAGGCAATGTCCGAATAATTGGTTTATCGGAGGGGCAGAGGGGGTGAACCTACTGGTTTTCTTAAAGTCCTGGTTGGCAGAAAACCTCAGTATCCCAGAGGACTTTCAGTGGTCGGATCTCGGGCAGGCTTACAGGATCACGCCGATGGTGCGACTAGCAGATGGAACTCTGCCCTGAACAGTTGTTTTGCGGACTATTGGGCCAGAAGTCAGGGACACTCTTATTAATGCCACTTGTGCGACCTACCCTTTGGATGAACAAGGCTCTGATATTAAATGTTTCCTGGATCTTTCTTTTCAGACATGCTCTAGACGCAAGCAATTTGACACGGTCAGACAAAATCTTCGGTCACTAGGGACTGTACATTCTTTTCTTCTCCCTGCTCGGCTCCGAATAACTTGTGGGGGCAAAAGCTGGCAATTCACCAACCCCAAGGATGCGGGTCGGTGGTCTGAGAAAGCAGAGGCCGAGTTTTTGGACAAGACTGGAGGGCTCCAAATGCCGAAAATTCTGACACAGAGGGATGAGCACATAAACCTCCTCTACATGTATTATAGAGACTCATAGTAGTTTCTCTTTGAATAGCTTCAGCTGTGTTAACTTGTTTACTGGTTAAATAAGGGGGCTTGCCCTTTTTTCCAATGAAAGGGTCTTTAAAGTAAAAGAAAACGTTTTTAAACTTCAACTTACAATTATACAAGACGTAAGGACCTGAAATATGTGCATTAGTATACAATTGCACCTTCCTCAAAAGGTTAATTGTTCTGTTTTTAATTGTTCTGATTTTAATGCAGTCTGAAGTCTCAGATTTACAAAATGCCTAAAAGCTGGATGTTCCTAATTACAATACTTGTTGAGAATATTGGAATGTTGGTGGGGGGAGGGAGCAGGAGTGGGGTGACTGGTTTAAACGAAGACTTCCTTTTTTTCAATACTGGTTCTAGGGTTATAACACTATTGGTTAGTATGGCTTATATTTCTGGACATTCTACCTATGGTATTGTCAACAACCCTGGCCACTGAAGAGGCTGGCATCATGGGCATTTATTTGGGACACTTTGGTATTATACCAAATAATATAATTATTTCTCCCCAACTCCTGCTATGCCAGAATGTAAGAGCTATATAACTACGTTGTTAATGTATTGGAGGCTGTCCTTTACCTTGTTTCCTCTTGCAGGAGGATACCGTATGTCTTGGTTAATCCAAAACACTAAACAGAAATTTCAAAACTATCAAAACGAGAATCGTCGTGGTTCATGTCAAAACGGGCAACCAAGGCAAAAAATTATATAAAACTATGCCACTTAATAAATAAAAGGCTGAAAAGGAGGGAATAAATTTAAAAATAAAGTGGTTCAAATAAAGACCATCAAGGGGAAATGAGAAGTGTCTCCGGTTCCAGGAACCGCTGAGGAACCGGAGAAAAAACAGAAGAAAAAATTACTTGCCATAGTAATCTGGTTTCTTTCAAGGGAATTTTACTGTATTCTGACAAATGCAGTATGGTCTCACCATAGGACTGCCCTGGAGCTGAAATGGTTAATAGGACCTATGTAAATAGTGGAATGCTAGGCTCGATCTCGGTTTTCAAACCACTGTCTCTGGTGGCACTTCCTGCAACTGTCAGATTTTTGTGAAGCATGCATAAGCTAAAAATAAACGAACTAAACTATTTTAATATAACAAATCAGCCCCCTTTTAGGCCAACCCCTCTTTCAAACAGCAAAGTATCTCTAAGACTCAAGTCACCGATGCCTAAGAAAATAACAGTTATGCCAACAGGTTTGCTATAGGATACTGACAGCTGACAAGCAGTGCCCCCTAGGTTCTAGTAGGGGAGGAAGGGTGGGAGCTCAGAATACAGTAAGATTCCCTTGGAAGACACAAGATTACTACGGTAAGTAATGTTTTCTTCAAGCCCCAGGAAATCTTACTGTATTCTGACAAATGCAGACCACCCAAGCAGTACCTTTGGAGGTGGGCAGAGAACCTATTAAGGAAACAAACTCTGCAGTACTGCTGTGCCAAACCTGGCATCACTTCTAGCCTGGGTATCCAAGCAGTAGTGCTTTGTGAATGTATAAACAGTTTTCTGGGTAGCTGCTTTGCAGCTTTCTAGCAGAGGAATGTCTCTTGAAGCTGCTATGGAAACAGCTGTTCCTCTAGCAGAGTGGGCCCTGAGACCCGTTGGAGGCTGTTTGCCCACTTTGTCATAACAAAACTGGATACAGGCCACAATCCACCTTGCAATAGACCTTTTTGTGACTGGTTTACCTTTTCCCACTTCTCCGTAGGTCAAGAAGAGTTGGGTGCTGTCCTCCCCGTGATCCTTTGTGTGGTCCAGGTAGTAGCTCATAGCTCTCTTAACATCTAGGCTATGCAGTCTGTGTTGTCCTTAAGTGGAATGGTCAGTGAAAAAGACTGGCAATGTAATGGACTGATTAAAGTGGAAACAGCTGCCAAGTGCACTTTCAGAGTGGATGGTCTTAGACCAAGGGAAGGAAGGTTTGTCAGATAATCCAGGACAACTGGCAAGCCCACCTGAGTGTGATCCATATTCTTACTCTGGCACCAAATGAAGAATCTTTTCCACTTGGATGAGTAGGTCTTCCTAGTGGAGGGCTTTCTAGAGACCCTGAGGGCCTCCATGACCCCTTCAGAGAGATGTAAGTTAGCATACTCTAGGTCCTCAAGAGCCAGGCCTCGAGTCTGAGGGACTGAAGGTTGGGGTATAGGATCCTGCCCTGGGAGGAAGTCAGTAAGTTGTATTTCCTGGGGAGGCTGATCGGCTTGGCCACTGACAGAGCCAGAATCAGGGAGTACCAGGGCTGGCTGGACCAGTCTGGAGCAATGAGGATCATTGTCGCTGACTAGGATCTGAGTTTGTTCAGGACTCATAGCAACAGAAGAAATGGAGGGACGGCATACAGGAACTTATCTGTCCAATACAACAGTAGCACATCCAGAGGGACTGTGCCGCTCACAAGAGGCCTGCAGCAAACCTGGGGCAGCTGATTGTTGTCTGGGGCTGCAAAGAGGTCCACCTCTGCAATGCCCCACCTTTTGAAAACAATCTGCAACATCTGCTTCTTCAGAGACCACTCGTGGTGGTTCTGGCTGATTCTGCTGAGAGCATCTGCCAGGATATTGTCCTCCCCTGGTAGGTGGACTGCTGAGAGGGAAATTCCCAGGGAGTATGCCAGACTCCAAATTTTCATGCCCTCTGTGCACAGGGGGGGTTGATCTTGTGCCTCCCTGCTTGTTTATGTGGTACATGGTGGTTGTGTTGTCTGTCCTGACCTGTACTACTTTTCCCTGTACAGTAGCATACTGGCGAAGGACTGGAGTCCCAGGAAGACTACCCTGAGCTCTAGCAGGTTTATGTGCAACTGTGACTTCTGCTTGAGCCATGTGCCATGAGCAGTGTGCTCCTCCAGATGTGTCCCCCATCCCAGCAGGGAAGCGTCTGTGGTTAGCACCAAGGAAGGGTTTACCTGTACACCCTGTCTGAGACTGTCTTTTTCCAGCCACCACTGAAGTGCCTGAAGGAGTGTTCCTGTGACTGGCACCGCTTTGTCAGTGAGTCTCTTTTTTTGATGCCAGTGCAACTTGAGATGAAACTGAATGTCTCATTTGGAATCTTGCCCCTTATACTGTTGTTGTGGAAGCTGCCAGGTGGCCCAGCAACTGTAAGAAATGCCTTGCAGGTCTTGGGCTGTGCAGCTTGAAGGTACTTGCCAGCTGTATTAAGTTGTCCACTCTTGTCTGTGGGAGAAAAGCCTTTCCTCTCACAGTGTCCAGCTCGGCTCCTATGAATTCCAGGAGCTATACTCGCTCCAATACTGATTTTCTCAGGTTGCCCAGGAACCCTAGTGATCTCAGGACATCCTGTGTGAGTGTTGGGGCCTCCCTGACCTGTTGAGGTGACTGACCTACGACTAGCCAGTCGTCCAGATAAGGGAACACTGCCAAGCCCCATCTCCTTTGGTGTGCCACCACCACAGCTAAGCATTTTGTGAACACCCTTGGAGCAGAAGTCAGTCCAAAAGGTATTGCCTTGAATTGCTAATGGCCCGATGGCAGTCTGACTCTGAGATATTCTCTGTGGGTCTGCCTGATGGAGATGTGAAAGTAAGCATCCTTTAGGTCAAGAGATGCAAGTCAATCCCCTTGTCTTAGAGTTGGGAGGATTGTTGACAGAGTCACCATTTTGAACTTTGGTTTTAACAGATGTTTGTTTAGGTGTCTGAGATCTAGTATGGGTCGCCACTCCCCGGTTGTCTTTGTTGTGAGGAAATATCTTGAATAGAGGCTCTTTCCTCTCTGTGCTTGAGGAACTGGCTCTACTGTCTTTTGTGACAGAAGGTTGGATACTTCCTCCTTTAACAGAGCTGTTTCTGATGGGGAGGAGGGTCTGAAGACCCTTGCCCTCAGCTTTGACATGAACTTGAAGCTGAGCGCTAGGCCCTGGTCCACTACCTCCAAGACCCACTTGCCTGTGGTGACAGATTGCCATTCTTGGAGGTAGTGGGCCAACCTGTCCCCTACTGGGGTTGGGGAAGCGACCTGAGCAGACACCTCAGGGTGTCTGCTTGGCTTGTGCTGCTGTCTGGGTGCTGGGGCTAGTATGGTTGCTACCTCTCCTGCCCCTGCCCCTGAAATAACCCCTCTGCGGCTGGTACTGGGGAAAAGCTTGAGGCTAAAAAAATAGCCTATAATGTCCCCTGCCTCTACCCCCAGCTTGGTGCTTCTGGGGTGTAGATGCCTTTTCCTTGGCAGCAGCACTTTTGTAAGCTGATTTGTAGTCATCTACATAGAAACATAGACTTTGACGGCAGATAAGGACCACTAGGCCCATCTAGTCTGCCCATTTCCCTACCTACAGGATAGGCCGCAGATCCTAGTTAACCAACAGCCTATATCTTCCTGCCCCCCACAAGAATTGCCTTATGTCTGTCCCATGCATTCTTGAATTCTCCCACAGTTTTAGACCCCACAACTTCCTCAGGAAGGCTGTTCCATGCATCCACTACCCTTTCTGTGAAATAATACTTCCTCACATTGCCCCTGAACCGCCCTCCTTCTATCTTTAAATTGTGTCCCCTTGTTCTTGCAAGTCTCTTTTTCTGAAAGATGCTACCCTCTTGGACTTTGTTGATTCCCTTGAGGTACTTGAAAGTTTCTATCATGTCCCCCCTCTCTCTTCTTTCCTCAAGGGTATACATATTAAGCTCCTTTAGTCTCTCCTCATAAGGCTTCTCTTGCAGACCCTGCACCATTTTAGTTGCCCTCCTCTGGACTGCCTCTATCCTGTCTATGTCCTTGCGAACATGGGGTCTCCAGAACTGGACACAGTATTCCAGATGGGGTCTCACCAACTGTCTGTACAGAGGGATAACAACTGCCTGTTTTCTGCTGCTGATGCCTCTCCCTATACATCACAGTATACCCCCGGCCCTCCCTACTGCCTTCTCCATTGCTTACTAACCTTAAGGTCATCTGATATGATTACCCCAGGTCCCTTTCCTGTTTATTGTTGTTACTACCTCCCCACCCATTGTGTATTCTTCCCTGGGTTCTTGTTTCCCAGGTGCATTATTTGCACTTCTTTGCATTGAATCCTAGCTGCCATACGTCTGACTATTCCTCCAACCTTGCCAAGTCCCTTTCATCCTTTCCACGCTCCTTATGTATCAACCCTGTTGCAGATCTTTGTGTCATCTGCAAAAGGCATACTTTCCTTCCAGTCCCTCTGCAATGTCACTGATGAAGACATTAAAAGGACTGGACCCAATACTGAACCCTGCGGTACCCACTAGTAACCGCCTTTCTTCAGAGTGGACTCCATTTACAATTACCTTCTGTGTCCTGTTGTCCAGCCAATGTTTTACCCAGGCTACCACCCTGGGACCCACTCCCAGGCTGGTTAATTTGACTAATAATCTTTTGTGTGGGACTGTGTCAAATGCCTTCTAAAGTCTAGGTAGGCCATGTCCACAGCCCCTCCCTGGTCTACTACTTTGTCACCCAGTCAAAGAAATCTATTAGATCTGCCTGACATGACCTTCCCGCTCAGAACCCATGTTGCCTTGGATCCTGTGCTCCACTGACCTCTAGGTACTAACTATTCTTTCCTTCAGAAGTGACTCCATCACTTTCCCTACCACAGAGGTCAGACTGACAGGTCTGTAGTTTCCTGCCTCTGTCTTGGTCCCACTTTTGTGAAGGGAATCACATCCACCTTCCTCCAGTCCTCGGTACCACACCATCCTCCCATGACTTATTAAAAAGAGTAGCCAGTGGTTTCACTAGTTCCTTCCTTAATTCTTTTAGAATTCTGCAGTGAATTCCATCAGGACCCATTGCTTTGTCCACCTTCAGTTTTAGGAGTTCTTGCAGAACCCTTTCTTCTGTGAAAGGACTGGGATCGACCACCCTATCAAGAGTGCTTCTGTTAATTGGATTAGGCACTTCCCCCTCCTCTTTTGTGAGTACTGAGCAGAAATATTCATTCAGTATTCCTGCTTTTTCACTGTCCCCCTCTGCCCACCCACCGTTCATTCTATTCATCCTCACTATCCCTCCCTTTGTCTTTCTACGCTCGCTGATGTACCTATAAAAGGTTTTATCCCCCTTCTTAACTGAGTTGGCTATCTTTTCCTCAGTTTGGGCCTTTGCTATTCTGACTTCCCTCCCTGCTTCTTTCTGCCTTAACTGGTACAGCTCTCTGTCCTGTTCCTTCTGTGTTTCCTTATACTTCGAATGCTATCTTTTTTCCTGACTTTCACAGCCACCTCTCTTGAGAACCATAGTGGCTTTTTCTTTCGCTTTGATTTGTTTATTGTTTCACACAAAGGCTTGTTGCCTCTGTGATGGCAGTTTTGATAATTCCCCATTGTTGCTCCACACCTCCTTCTAGCCTGTTTGCTAGTGCTTTTCTGAGGCACTCTCCCATCTTGCCAAAGTCAGCCCTCCTAAAGTCCAGTACCCTCACTTTTGTATGGCTTGACTCTGTAGCTGAGTTTAACGTGAACCACACTGTTTGATGGTCACTTGTCCCCAGATGGCAACCCACTTCTAGATCTGAGATCCTCTCACTGCCCCCGTTTGAGAGTACGAGGTCTAAGATTGCTCCCTCACGAATGGGTTCCGAAACTAGCTGTCTAATGCCTGCCACCTGTAGGGCGTCAAGAATGGCCCTGCTCTTGGATGTGGCTGCAGCAAATGTGCTCCAGTTAACATCTGGCATATTCAGGTCTCCCATCACCAGTATCTCCCCTTTCTCTGCCATTCTAAGAATGCTTTCCATCATATCCTTGTCCATTCCTTCCCCCTGACATGGGGTCTGTACACAACCCTGTGCGGATTGTGGTGCTCTTTCCAGTCTCCAAGGTGACCCACAGTGCCTCCTCTCCTCCCTGTTTACTCTTTTGTTCAGTTGCTTTTATCCTTCCTTTACATGAGAGCTACTCCTCCCCTCTTCTCCCTGCCTGTCTCTCCTGTAGGTTATGTACCCTGGTATGTTAACATCCCAGTCATGGTTCTCTGTGTACCATGTTTCTGTGACTGCTACGATATCCAGGCATCCTCTTCCATTAAGGCCACCAGCTCAGGGAGCTTGTTGCCCAGACTACGGGCATTGGTACTCATTACCTCCATTTCCTGATGGCCTTACCCCTTTGCCCCATCCCTGTCCTTCTTGCCTTTGTCACTTTCTCCATTTACCCCTGCCCTTCTCCTATCGACACCTCCATGTTGGTGTTTGCCACACTTACTACCGTGATTGTTTGGGGGGCTAGGATTTTCCTGCTCTTTCAGTGCCTCCCCTGGCTAGTTTAAAAGCTTGCCAATGAAGCATTTAAACCTATCACCTAGGATCCTGGTTCCTCCCGGACAGATGCAGCCCATCATGCCAGTATAGGCTTGCATCACTCCAGGTGGACCCCAGTCCCCAATGAAGCCAAATCCCTGAGCTCCACACCAGTTTTCAACCACTGATTGAATCCCATGGTATGGAACACCCTAGCTCTCCTATGCCATAGATGGGTAGCACCTCCGAGAAGGTTACCGTGCGTGCTACTTGACTAAGGTCCCTCCCAATTCCACAAACTCTTCCTGCACTTCTCTAATCCCTTTCTTAGCCAGGTCATTTGTCCCTAGGTGGACAATAACATCCAGCTCCCTCCCCTGTGCAGCTGCTCCGTGATCCTGAGGATCTGCCCTGTCCCTCCAAGCCATGGCACCAGGCAGCACCTTCCTCCCTCTCCCTTCCTTGCCCAGTTCTACCTTCCTAATAATGGAGTCCCCACCAGAAGTTGTTTCTTCCCTGCAGGGTCCTCTGCCACCCTCCTGTGGGTCTCCTTGTGGAGGTTCCCAGCATCCTCCTTGGTCTCCACTGTAGGTGCCTCCATAGAGGAACCACACTTTGCCAGAATGGCATAGGAATTGTGGAGAGGTACAACTGGAGGATGTGCCTCTGTTCCACCACCTCACCTCCCTGAGCCCACTGTGGTCCAACCGCCTCTTTCTTGGCAACCTCTGAGGCAACGGCAGTGGCACTGGTGGTCCCTGGATGGAAGAGGAGGTCCCACAAATCCTGGCCAACTCAGCCTGGAGATGAGCAACCTCCTCCCTCAGCCCAGAGAGGTGCCTGCAGATGGGACAACACCGCATCCCCCAGAACATCTCCCAGAAAACTGCTGCTCCACAGCCACTGCACTGCACCACTCCAATCATGTCTTATTTCTGGCATCTATTTGCTTCATGTAAGCCTCTGTCTGCTCCCCGAACAGGGATGTAGGCTCATATGGAAAATACAAAGTCTTTGTGTGTCTCGGGTCAAACAGGTGGTTCTGAGCCAAGCAAATTTTCTAAGAGACACAGAAGCAGCCATGTGTCTGGCAGTAGTGTCATTATTGCCTACAGCCATCCTGAATTGGGCTTTAGATGCCTCTACGCCCCTCTATGCAGCCTCTTCCAGGTCAGCTGCCATGGGGTCTGGGACGGCCTTCCTGAGGAAATTGTGGAGTCGAAACCAGTGGAGAAATTCAAAAATGTATGGGACAGACATAAGGCAATTCTAGGGGTTGCAGGTAGGAGGAAGTAGGCTGTTGGTTAACTAGGATCTGCAGCTTATCCATTAGGCAGGGAAATGGGTAGACTGGGTGGGCCCAAGCGGTCCTTATCTGCCATCAAATTCTATGTTTCTATGACAGATTTTATCTCCATAACAGTATTCCAAAATGTCCTCTGATATCTAGCGACATAGGCCATATAGGAGGCTGATACTCAGGAAGGATCCCAGATAAACCTTTTTGACTATGGAATCCATTTTTCTGGAATCCTTGTCTGGTGGGTATGATGCTAAAGGTATGCCAGCTTTATCACAAGCTGCAGCCTGCACCACCCCTTCATGGCTTGGGTGCCCAAAGAGAAATTCTGTTCCACCTTTAGCCAGCCAGTATTTCTTGTCCAGTTTTCTATCCACGGGTGGCACAGAACTGGGTGTCTGCAATACCTTGTTCACCTGTTTCTTCAAGGACTTATAGATGGGTAGTAGCAGTCTTTTGGAGACTGGAACATCCATCATTTCCATATAGTCCTGTTCTTCCTCCTCATCAGTGAACTCCTGAGTAGGGAGGTACAGGGTTTGGGCCACTTGCTTTATAAAAGCAAAGTGGGATGTAGAGTCCTCAGATCTCTTATCAGAGGAATCAGGATGGTGGGGATCAGAAGAGATATCTGGTTTAATTGGCTCTCCATAGTCCTCATCCTCATCTTTATCTTCATCCTCTCCAAACGGTTCTGCCCCTTGTTCCAAAGAACTGGGAACTGAGGAAGAACCGAAGGTTTGTGACTATAACCGCTTCTCAATCGGAACCAGGGTACTCGGTTGAAGCGATTGAATAATTTGTATAGCATTTGCTATCTCCTCAGCGGTTGGAACAGGTGTCTTTTCCGGTTGCAGTTCGTGCGCTGAGTGTTTTTCCTTTTTCTTCCTTTTCCCAGCAGTTGCCGGTTCAGTGGCAGTATCCATGGGCTGTTGTTTTACCTGAGGAATCTTCACCCTTGTTAGAGGGCTGTTCCTCCGGTTCTTTATGGCCGGTAGCTGGTTTGTCTGCAGCCAGGTCAGCGGCTTTCTCAGACATCTTCTCCTGCAGTCATTTAAGTCGTCTCTCAAGCGTCGACTGAGGGAAGTTCTTACATATATCACAGTCCTCTTTGAAGTGGTCAAACCCCAAGCAAAACACACAAATCAGATGAGGATCTGCTTTAGTGAATGGTTGCCCACACTCAGTACAATGTTGGAAACCTGTAGGGCACGTTCTTTTCTTGGCCTGACACATTTAGCCCCAAAACACCTAAATGCCTTTTTTTTTTTTTTTTTTTTTTGTTGGTCAAACCGAACAACCGAGATTTACCCCGGTAAAATTTTTAACTAAATGAGGACCGACTTACCTTAAAAGTCAGACTAGCAGAAAACACTGAGCTTTACCTCAGGAAATAAGGAAAAATATTGGTTCCTTCTCGGTTGAGAAGAACTGATAAGGAACAAAAAAAACTTACCCGATAAACACTAATCTAGACTAAGTCTACCTGTGAACCAAGGACAGTGCTCTAAAAATCGAAATAATTAAATGGACTTCGATAAACCGAGAAAAAATAAACTTCATCAGGTAAGTGAAGGAGAGCTCTCCAGAGATATCTTACTGAGGCAAGCGGAGTAAAGAATCTGACGGTTACAGGCAGTGCAACCAGGGACAGTGGTTTGAAAACTGAACTTGAGCGTAGCATTCCACTATTTGCATAGGTTCTATTAACCATTTCAGCTCCGGGGTAGTCCTATGTTAAGACCATATTGCATTTGTCAGAATACAGTAAGATTTACTGGGGCTTGAAATATAGCCTAAAAACACCTACACTAAGCAGTACCACTGAGAGGCAGAATACACAAAGAAAATAAAAATGTATACTTAATTTTTTAAGTGGAAATCAAAATGAGAAGCAGAGTAGCTGAAGAGAGCTCTTCGGGGCAACTTGCTTCGTCAGGTGGAGAAATTAATCTAACGTTAGGCTGCAGAACGCAGTGCCACCACGAGGCAGAATTTGAAAGCGTGTTCTACAGTCTGTAATTTACATAGATTCCACACTCTCTGGGGCAGTTGAACACGTTTTAGCCCCCCGGGTTCAAGTACTTCCCCAAAGCGCAGCTGATTCGATGTCCTGTAAAACATTTTCTGGTGTCCAGCTCACACACCCTACACCCAGAGCACCCAGCCCCGAAAAACTTGTCCATGACAGTAGTTGACATACACTCTGCTCATCTCCTCAGCCAGCCACCGTCTCTCTTACACAGCTAACAACAGTGATATATACTATTGGTTATATTACTACATGGTGGAGCACGCTAGGATGCAGTGTGCAGTGACACAGATTTTTGCATGACAAATGGGATTAACTGCAAATGAAATTGCCTTGTTCCCTGCAGTAACTGCTGCAGAATCCTGCAGTACTGAGCTGCATCCTGATGAGTGGTTGAATCCCTTCACCGTAGCTGCCTGTACCAGCTCCCTAGGCAGCGCATTCCATGGTTCCAACAATCTGTCGGTGAAGTACCTCCTCCTCCTTTGCCCCCAATCCTACCACTCTCAATCTTCCAACTGTGTCCTCTGGTGAGTCCACCCTCCTTCAGTCAAAAGATCCTATCTCAGCTTACCAAGCTTCAAGTCTTCTTCAAAAATCACTCAAGTCTTTACCAATAAAGGCATGATTTTCAGATACTTCTCACAACTACTACATCAATACACCCCTAGTATATCAATACTGTCAGCTGCATGATACAGCCAGCGGCAGGCTGAGGAAGTAAGCAGGTGGTTTGTGCCTGCTATTGTCTACTGTAAACATACTCATCTGCTTCTGCATTGGCTTAATGTTTAGGTTTTCTTTTCTTGTTCTAATATAGTACTTATCATATCAATTGTGTACATTAAGATTGAATGTAACCAGAAATGTCAACGCTAAGAATGTATGGCCAGGGTGAGATATCAGGCTGGTTCTGCTGAATGGGGTGGGGGTGGGGGCAGATGCTGTTATTCTATTGGTTGTGTGTGGAAGCCCTCCAGTCCCTATAAAAGGATAAATCTCCGGGGCCTGATGCTATTCATCCAGAGTACTGAGGGAGTTGGCAGATGTTTTGGCTGCACCATTGGCAGATCTCTAAATTGTTGCTCCAGACAGGGAGGGTGCCAAGGGATTGGAAGCAGGCGCATGTTGTGCCCATCCATAAAGGGGGATCGAGAGAAGAGCTAGGAAACTATAGACCCGTCAGTTTGACATCGGTGGTGGGGAAGGTACTGGAGAGCATACTTAAGGAAAAGCTGGGAGGTTTCTTGGAGGAGATGGGTTACCTGGATGACAGTCAGCATGGGTTTGTGCCAGGTAAGATTGTGTCAAACAAACCTTGTAGAGTTCTATGAGTGGGTGACATCAGCACTCAACAAGGGGAGACCAGCGGATGTACTGTTCCTGAACTTCAGCAAGGCATTTGATTCAGTCCCTCACATTGGCCTAAGGGAGAAGCTGAGGGGGATGGGGGTAGGCCCATTGATGGTTAGATGTATTGGAAACTGGCTTTCAGGTCGCACTCAGTGGGTAGTGGTCAGAGGGGAGGTCTCATCTCCTAGGGAGGTCATAAGTGGGGTCCCACAGGGATCAGTCCTGGGTCACTCCTGTTTAACGCCTACATCTCCTATATCAGGGAAGGTATCGGTTGTGAAATGAGTCTCTTTGCGGACGACTCTAAGCTAGGGGTGGTGGTGGAGGGGGAGCAGGGGAGATTGGCCCTGCAAGAGGATCTGGATACTCTGGATAGGTGGTCCTGCACCTGGAAATTGAAATTTAACTCCTTCAAGTGCAAAGTGCTACACCTAGGGTGGGAAAACCCCAACTAAGTGTACACCCGGGGTATGAGTTGCAGGCATGACAGGGAAAAGAGCCCTAAGAGATTTGGTGGATGTTAACATGAATAATTCAGAGCAGTGCAGGAGGGCTGCGGTCAGTGCAAATAGGATGCTGGGATGCATCACTAGGGGGATTACATCAAGGAACAGGGAGGTGATTTTGCCACTGTACAACAGCCTGGTTAGACCACATCTTCAGTACTGTGTGCAGTTCTGGAGGCTGAACCTAAGGAGGGACATCCAACTCCTGGAGAGGGTTCAGCGGAGAACAACCAGAATGATCTGGGGCCTGGGGATATGACATATGAGGAACGACTAGGGGAGCGCAACCTGTTCTCGCTGGAGGAGAGGAGGGACTGGGGGGACATTGACTGAGGTATTCAAGTACCTCAGGGGAGTAAATAAGGCAAGCTGAGATAGGACCTTTTGACTTAAGGAGGGTGGACTCACCAGAGGACACAGTTGGAAGATTGAGAGTGGTAGGATTAGGTGGGAAAGGAGGAGGAGGTACTTCACCGACAGATTGTTGGAAACATGGAAAGCGCTGCCCGGGGAGTTGGTACAGGCAGCTACGGTGGAGGGATTCAAGAGAGGGTGGGACAGGTAAAGGCAAGGGGTGAAGCAGAGGCTGGTTTGCCCGGGGCAGGACTGGGGGATGGAGTAACAGTGGAAGGAGACAGATAGAGGGCTACGGTACCCAATCAGGGTGCTGAAGCACGAGCACACTTGATAGACCAATAGGCCTACTCTGCTGGCATCTAGTATGTTAGTATGTAACCAGAAATGTCTAGAATGGACAAAAAAATGTGAATGCTGCTGGTCACTGTAAATTGTATAATAACTGTATGTGGATGTTGAAATTGTATGTTTCATTATCTGTAATTACTCCGGGTCGCCCCTGAAAAAGAGACTGTTACGGTCCCAGTGGACCTACCCGGTTACAAAAATTAATTAAATAAATAATATTGGGATACAAATGTGGAATTTTTATTTCAAAATAATACAACTAGTAACTTACAGCTAAGTATTAACTCTATATCCCTTATCAGGTTAACATAGAAACATAGACAATGATGGCAAAAAAAAAAGGCCATTGGTCCATACAGTCTGCCCACAGTACTCTAGCAAACCCTGTAACCTATTGTTCCTGTCCTTACAAGTTTCTAGCCCTCCCTGTCCACCCCCTGCTCCCCTTTTTACTGCTACTGCCCTAAGTAACCAGAAAACTCTTCACTCTGTCCCATCTATGCCTGAAATTGTTCACGGTTTTGGCGCCCATCACATCAGCTGGCAGACTGCTCCATGGCTCCATCACCCTCTTCTGTGAAATAAAACTCTCTCCAACCCCTCTTTAACCTCCCCTCCCAGCAGTTTCCACTCGGGCCCCAGTGTTCTTGAACCGTTACTCATGCTAAATAGTTTCTCGCAGTTTACCTGGTTTATTCCCTTCAGGAACCTGAAGGTCTCTCCTGTCTCGTCTGGTCTCTGCGGACATGTTCAGTGCCTTAAGCTAACCCTTGTAAGATCTGCCCAACACTGGCCCCAAATCATCTTGGTCACTCTACTCTGCACCATCCCCAGCCTGTTCTTGTCCTTCCTTAGGGGAGAACTCCAGAAGTGGTCACAGTACTCCAGGTGCAGGTCTCACCACTGCTCTATTAAGAGACAGTAATACCTCCTTTCTTCTGCTGTCAATACCTCTTCTGATACACCCCAGCATCCTTTTTTTCCTTACTACAGGCTTTGTTACACTGGCTTGATTGTTTTAGGGAATCACACATGATGACCCACAGGTCCCTTTCCTCAGCCATAGTGCTTTGTTTTATCCCTCCCATCCAGTTCTCTGTCCTGGCATTCTGGTTTTCCTAGGTGCATCAGCTTGCACTTTCTGACATTGAATTTCAACTGTCAAATCTTAGACCACCGCTCTAGCCTTTGCAGATCCCTCTGTCTCCCCCTAATCCCCTCATCGCTATCTAGCCTATCACAGAGCTTAGCTTCATCTATGAAGAGACACAGCTTGCCCCCTATACCTTCTCCAATGTTGCTGATGAAACACAGAAACATAGAATTTGCCAGCAGATAACACCTGCTTGGCCAACTAGTCTGCCCATTTTCCCTTACCTATAGTATCATCGCAGATCTTACTTAATCTCTGGCTCCTTTACCCATCCCCTTACCTTTCCCATACATTCTTGAACCCCCCAAAATCAATGTTTTCTCCCCACCAGCTCCACTGGAAGACTCTTCCATGAATCCACCACTCTCTTTGTGAAGAAGTACTTCCTCATATCTCTCCTGAATCTACTCCACCAGCTTCTTTTCTTTCCCCCATGACCTTGAGCACCTTTTTTTCCGAAATATACTTCCCTCCCGTACGTTTATACCCGTGAGATATTTAAAGGTCTCTCTCACATTCCCCCTCTCACTCCTCTTTTCCAAGGTGTACATATTTATGTTCTTAATTCTCTCCTTGTAGGGCTTCTGATGCAGGCTGTACACCATTTTAGTTGTCCTCCTCTGGACTGCCTCCCCTCTGTCTATTCAGAGACATGGTCTACAGAACTGGGCACAGTACTCTACGTGGGGTCTTACTAGTGAACTATACAGAGGCAATACCTTCTCCCTCTTTCTGCTGGCGATACCCCCTATGCTCCCTAGTATCCCATTAGCCCTCCAACTGTTTTGTCGCACTGCCTGGCCACCTTCATGTCATCTGATGTGATCATCTCCAGATCTCTTTCCTGCTTGGTGATTGTCAGTACCAGTCCTTCCATTCTGTATTCTGACCCTCAATTTCTGTGCCAAGTGCTTTACTTTGCACTTTTAACATTGAAACCCAGCTGCCATTCCCATTAACCACTCCTTGAGTTTTCTCAGGTCTCTGCTCATCCTTTCCAGGCCCCAGTGTCTACCCTACTGCAAATTTCAACACACTGTCCCTAAAGAGGCAGACCTTCCTTCCAGCTCCTCTGCAATGTCACTTATAAAGACATTAATGAGGACTGGTTCTGGCACTGATCCTTGGGGCACCCGGCCGGACATTTTCTCTTCCTCAGAGTGAATTCCATTTATCACTGTGACCGGGAGCTCCTGCCACTCTTAAATCTGTTGCAACAGTTCTTCTGTTTCTAAGCCTAATCTATCCTTTACTATTTCTAGTCCATAAGGTTGGCCACCTATGGGCACCCCCTCCCCTTTCTTGACTTTTTTGACTATGCTATGGTGTCCTCTTTAATTTTCCTTTTCCCCCTCAGGTCCTTGTATAGGGAGGTTATTGTGGTGACTTCAGAGTACATGTAAAAAACGCTGCGTTTATTGTTGTTGGATTTAGTACGTAAAAGCACTATGTTATAAAATACCTTAATGTATATACCTTATGAAACCTGTACATGTTTAAAATACCATGGTACTTGGTGTTTTGATAATGGTAAAAGGTATTAGGTGACTATTACAGAAATTAAGCTAGTTGTGCTATTTAAAATGCATGTAAATTGTTGCAAACTTAACAAGCCAGAAATGTCATGGTGATTGGCATATATCCCATGATGCATTGCATTATGGAAGTATGTTTGATGTTGTACTTCTTTGAAAATTGATTTGTTGCCAATGCCCTTTGGGATAACCCTTCTTTCAGTGATTCTGCACTGAAGTTCTTTGTTTATAGCTTTTTTTTTTTTAATCTTGTTGAGCCCCCACTACGCAAGCAAATGGGGCTTGCATAGGGGTGGTCGCTACATCTCAATTAGTGAATTAGATCAGGTATCAGTGTCAGCAGGTGTTGGCTAAGTGCAGAGAAAGGACATTCGTAGTTTGTTGCTGCAAACTGATGTACTGAAGAAGGAATATGGCATTGCAGAAACTTAGAAGGAAAACTTAAACTGAAGTTACAAACTCAAATGGGCAGACTAGGTGGGCCATAGGCCCTTATCTGCCGACACTGTCTATGTATCTATGTATTTCTTGTATTTTGAATAAAATCACACAGAGATTGTGTGCTGAACCTGAAGTTCGGTGTCTGGTCTATGTTATCCCACAACCCCTCCACAGACTACCCTCTGCCACCTAACCACCTACTGCTGCCGATCCCCTAACCAGTTTATTATCTGGTTTACCACCTTTGGATGCACTCCTAAGCTACCCAGCTTGCTTACTAGCCTCCTACATGGAACGGTGTTAAAAGCCTTACTGATATCTAGGTAGGCCAAGTCCACCGTTCCACCCTGATCTAATTCCTTGGTCACCCTGTCAAAAAAATCTATCAGATTCATTTGATACATCTCCCGCATCCCCCATTAATCCATGCTGCCTTGGGTCTCGTAACTCATTGGAATCAATATTTTCCACAGTCCTTTCCTTCAGCAGTGACTCAGTTAACTTTCACACCATCAAAGTCAGGCTGACTGGCTTATAACTGCCAGCCTCTTTCCTGCTACCAGTTTTTATGAAGTGGGACTACATCTGCCCATCTCCAGTCCTCTGGAACCACTCCAGTTTCCAACCAGCTGTTAAACAGGACTGTCAGAGGTACATCCTCTGAGCTTGTTAAAGAGGACAGGATCCAGGACCAATGTCTGTGGCACTACACTTGTGACCTCCTTTGCTTCTGATTTGATTCCATTTACCACAACCTTCTGCTGCCTCCCATTCAAACAAATCTATGTCTCTTGCCGCACCCAGATTCTCTAGCTTCTTCAGCAATCTTCTGTGAGGTGTCAAGCTGAAAGCCACGCTGAAATCAAAGTGTAAATCTATGGTGTGGCCCTTATTAACTATCTTTGTTACCCAGTCAAAGAAAATTGTCAGGTTGGGTGACAAGACCTTCATGCCACAAACACATGCCGTCTATTATCCTGGAGACCACTGCTCTCCAGGTAGTCCTTGAGGCCCACTTTGACCAGTGTCTCCATCAGTTCACCCACCACAGAGGTAAGACTGACAGGTCTGTAATTCCCTTGTTGCTCCTTGCCCCACCTTATGCAGCAGGACATCCGTCCGTTACCCTCTAGTTTTTCTGAACTTCCCCTGTGTAAACTAAGCTACTGAACAGCCCTACCAGAGGTTCACCCAGTTCCACCGCCAGTTCCTTGAGTACCCACAGATGCATCCCATCTGGATTCAGGGCTGTATCTATCTTTATGGCTGCTAGCCCTTTCTGGACCCTTCACTGGTAAATACTGGCTGCTTCACCTCCAGGAACTCCTTGACAGCCACTTTGATGCCACACACTGGCATGCGCCCACTGTCTTCCCTTGTGAAGACAGAGCAGAATTATTGGATAAAGATGGCTGCCTTTTGCTTGTCTTCCTCCATTACCCTTCCTCCCTCTAATAGCTGAACAATTCCTCTCCCTTCTTTCTTTTTTCCCTAATGTATCTGAAGAACTGTTTTTTTCCCACCCTTGACCTCCCCCTCCCCAACTGCAACATGCAGCTCTGTGGCTGCATCTGCCTCCCTAGTTTTCATTTGGTACGCTCCCCATTCTTCCTCCCCCTGCTTGTCCTTGTATATGGTAAAGGCCTTCTTCTTGACTCTTACTGCTTCCCTGACCCTTTCTGAGAACCACAACAGTCTACTGTATCTTTCTTTTGGTACTGTTCTCATGCATGACTTCACTGCCTTGATAATGGTCCCCTTGATTACCCCACTCCCATTCTTTCACCCTTCTGATGCTGTCTAGTCCTGCTAACTTGTCCTGGACCAGTTCCCTCATCCACATAAAGTCTATTCCTCCGAACTCTAGGACTTCAGCCTTTGATGAGGGCATTCTAGTCCCAAGGGCCAACTTGAACCAAATAGAGTTATGGTCGCTGGACCCCAGTGCCTCTCATACCCACACTCCTCCCACAACCATCTGAGCTGGTGAGCACCAAACCAAGAATGACAGCTTGTCTAGTCAGTTCCTTAACCAGCTGCACCAGCAGGCAAGTCCTGCCACGTATCCAGCAGGGCCTGACTCCTGGTGTTCCTGGCCATGGGAAAGTCCCAGTCAATACCTGGCAGGTTCAGATCACCCACTACCACCACCGCTTCCACTGCCACTTCCCTTCTAGCTCCTCCCCAAGCTCCCTGTCCCTGTCTTCCTGTTGTCCTGGTGGTCTACAGATTACCCCCACCTGTATTTCCTTGCCATGACCAGAGCCCACAAGGACTGTTTTCCCTTTACTTTCCCCGATATAGCCATCCTCCACAGCCCTAATGCCTTCTCTGATACACAGAGCCACACCTCCACCTTTATCTTTTCCCCAATCCTGCCTAAACATTGATTAACCTGGGACTGTCAGGCCCAGTCATTATTCTCTGTGGCCCAAGTTACTGTGTCGGTTTTGAGGTCCATCTCATTGTCTGCCACCAATGTCTGAAGCACAAATTTTATTTCTCAGACTCCTGGCATTGAGGCAGACCTCCTTCCAACAAGCTCCAGATCCCTTTTGCTTTTTGGTAGACTATCTCTCTTACTCTTTCCCAGTCTCATTAACATTTTGTTATTTAAGTTAACTGCAAGCTTTTTGAGCCCTCTGTCCTTGGTCTCTTCCCCTTCCTTCCCGCATTTAGACCTCAACCTTATTTTTCCACACCTTTCTTCTAAAAGTCCCAATTTCAGGCGTAGCACTAGCTAGGTTCCCCTCCCCATCTCCTTTCACCATGGTTCACCTAGCCTCAGTCTACCACACAGTCAATTTAACTGACCAATGCAGATGTCAAACTTCTGCCCCAGCACGCTACTCCCCCCACCCCTTCTCAAGTGAAGCCCATCACCCTTGAAAAGTCTTTTGTACAGCCAGCCCGCTGTGCAGCGGTTGGATTTCTGCTTACGATGCCAGCGACCCAGGTTCGGGAACGAGCCTGGGAGCTGAAGGCCCGGCCAGGGGGAGAAGGCTGAGTGTCCTAAGGACTGCTCGTCTTCTCCAGAGGAGGGGGGAGCCAGAGCTCGGCTCTTGTCTGGCCCCAGGTGGAGACCCGGGGTACAACAAGCCTGATGCTTAACAGAAGGGCGATGTGCCAGACGTCGGCGCTCAAGCGCCTTGATGTAAGGAGACATGGCACATCGAAAGAACACTGGAAAAACACCTCACAGCGCTCTCGGCAGATGGAGCACCAGGCCCACGATCCTCAATGCCCCTACCAGCCCGGCCACAGCATCCCAATGAAAGACAGACGCATCGGGTTGTAAGGGCCCCTACCCAGTACCCGCCTGGGGGGTACAACCATGGCTCCATGGGGGATGGACTGCACCAGTCACCAGGTAGGTGAGCAAGGACTGAAAAAGGCCGTAGGTGTCTCCCGAAGAGTGGGAGTGTTGTGAGGAGGGGAGGAAAAAAAAAAGTATTTTGTCCTAGAAGTCCCCACAGTTCCCCACAACATGGTACTCTTTTTCCAGGCACCACCCTTCAACCACTCATTTAGCTCCACAATCTCTTTCCTCCTCACTCTACTGTTTCCACACACACCCCACTGGAGGATCTCACAAAAGGTGTGCCTTTATTCTGTTTCCCAGCCTCTGAAAGTTCAATTTCACTTGCTCCACAGGTTGATTCCCCAGATCATTGGTACCCAAGTATACAAGCTCCCCACCTTCCTCTCTGCCATCCTCCCTATTCTATCTATATCCCAGATTACTGATGCACCAGGAAGGCACCTGACCATCCCTCCCCCATCCCACCACCCTCTCTACCCCTAATCATTAAGTCCCCAACCACTAAGACGCTCCTAACTCACTTCCTCCTACCCAGATGCTACCAAGTCATCCTGCCCATTCCCCTGACTGACTCGGAGTACCCCTCCCCCCAACCAGAGTCAGGTGACAGTCTCTTCTCCCGGGGTGCAGAGCGATTTACCGTCGGGATGGCATGGGGCTGGACCACCTCCCTGTGGCTGCCTCTGTCTCTCTTCCTTCCCCCCTCCCTACCACCCTCCAACTCCTTGGAACAGTGAGTCCCTGGTGGAGTGGGCGTGTGAGGCGTGGGCTCCAGGTGAGCCAATGCCACAGTTGAGATATCTCTTCTCTCGCTGCTATCAGCTGAGCATGAAGTTTTGCACAGGTCCTAAGGATAGGTCAGTGACCCCTAATCCATAACGTAACCCTAGAGAACAGCACCCCCACAGTCCCAACTGACTAGCTCCCCGCTGCACCTCATTCCAGAATGATCCTACGATATCTCTTGACTGCTAATAAGTAAGCAATAAGACACAACAGGGTGAGCTTTGAACAGATACTACTGTATGCCCAAGGGTGTAGTGAGGCACAAGGCCACAGGCAGAGTACCTTCAGCCCCCGAAAGTGCAGTGATATTTGTTCAATGCACACTCCGGAGTGTCTTGCTGTGCTTATAAAATGGGTTCCTTTTTTTACATCAATATTTTATGTAAAAAAATAATTTACTATGTGAATTGTAAAACAGTCCTTCCACCTTTATGCAGTGTGATTGCTTCAGGATATTTGTGCATTATTGGGATCAATAGTCGACATGAAATGAGCACAGCTCCACCCCCTAAGGAGCACAGTAGAAGAAGGGAGTCTATGAGAAGAAGAGAATCTGTGTCATTCAATAACAAAAACCCAAAAAAAAAAAAAAGCAGCAGCTTTGCAGGAAGTGGGCATTTGGGAGGGACTGGCTGCACTTCTGCAGTGCCCTCCCCTTCACTGAGTGTGTGGCCGTACCACAAAGTATTTCCTGAACAGAGTGTGTTTCCTGCAAGGAACTTAACTTAAAGAAAGAAACAAAATCAGAGGCAATGGATTTGATCTTTTAAACTGTGGAGTGGCTGCTTAAAGGGTAGGTCAGACAGCAGACGAGAGAGAGAGAGAGAGAGAGGCTCATAGCACGGGTGACGGAGATGGGTCCAGTAAAAGGCACTTTTATAAGTGTATATATGGCAGGGCTGACTTTTTTTTTTTTTTTTTTTTAACGTTCCTTTTTTTTTGTCTGAAAGGGTTAAAAAGTTGAATACTGAGCAGCATCAGAGTTTCTCTGATCGGCGATGAGCCATGTTAGCTGAAAATAAATAGCAGCATTTCAAACGCAAACATTCTAACTGCATACTGATTTTTTGGGTGCAGTACAGTCCTGCTATTAAGAACTTTTCACATGGATTTGATGCACAGGTAAAAAAAAAAAAAATCAAATTGCAGGGTTTTCTCTCCCCATTTTATAACAACCTGTATTTCCTAGCCTGCCCAATATCCGAAGACTAGAACCAGAATGGCTAACCTATGTATGAGTTCTGTTTAAAGTTTCTGTTCTGCTTGGATAGATGGCTGTCCTTCCTAGATTTCTATTTTGCACCCCTACCCTAGACAGGTAGTTGGTAAGAATGCCGATTCACAGTCTTACAAGCATTCGGTACAAATACTTGCACACGCCCTGTATTCTTATCCTAGCTAGCTAGTTTAGCCAAGGATGTTATTTTGGTACAGCGGTAAAAACACCAGCTTACAGCATTCAGTGCAAT
Organism: Neoceratodus forsteri; assembly: GCA_016271365.2. Lineage (NCBI taxonomy): Eukaryota > Metazoa > Chordata > Ceratodontiformes > Ceratodontidae > Neoceratodus > Neoceratodus forsteri. The sequence goes on from CM028131.1 coordinate 842,154,807, forward strand.
AAAATACCACTTATAATAGCAACTTACCCAGTCGCTGGGAAGCAGCTGCTACTTAGGTTACCCAAATAAGGAGTTGCTGGGGTCCCTTTACCTTTCAATACTGCTGACTCCAAAGGCTTGGTAATCCCTTCAGAGACAGAGTTTCTTGTGGACTTGCAGTCTCACTGCGAACGTCCTGAAGATGCTCCGGAGTCAGATGCTCCACTCTTGCTCTGTTCCACTCACGCAATGGGATGAGAATGCAATGGGATGTTAGCAAGGTGGTCCTTTTCTGTCCCTCTAGTCTTTTCTGGCTCCTCGAATTGGCAGAAGTCAGTCACATGGTTTGCTGTTCACTGCCTCCCCTGGTCATCCCTAAGATGGCCACTGCCTGAAGGTCCTACTCTGCAAAGTTGTTGGGTGCAGATAAAACATGAATTTAAAAAAGAAAAAAAAAATTACAGCTCGGCTTTAACCTGGTTAGCTGGATTCCACCCTTGTGTGGTGAATCCCGCCGGTGCTGTTCATCACTGCTCTTTGCACAAGGATAAAACTAGCACCACTTCCTTTTATGCCCCTCTAGTCCTTCTTGCTACTACTGGACTGGCCGAGTTCAGTCATGTGGTTTGCGGTGCACTGCCTCACTAACCCCCCCCTTAGATGGCCCCTGGAGGTTGATCTGGCAAAGCTGCTGGGTGCAGGTAACAAAAAACAAGAAAAAAAGTGCTCTATAGCTTGGCTCTGACCTGGTTAGCTGGATTCCACCCCGTTTGGTGAATCCTGCTGGCACTCTTCACCTCTGCTCTCCGCAGTTAATAACTCAGCAGCCATTTTGGCTCTGAGAAGATCTTATTTATTTATTTATTTGAATTTTGGTGACTGGATTGGCCTGCTAAGACAAGAGAGTCCCTTTTTCAAAGGGAACCCAGAATTAGTTACATATAGTGGTGTACATTACAGAGAGCATGTCCAGATGAAAGCAATGGCATTAATTACATACATTAGGTGAGATTACATAGGTATTAATTAAGGACTAGTTCAAAGCTTGGAAAGAAATACGTCAGACAATGCAAAACAAACAAGGACACTCTGAATAGTTGGCTACATACAATGAAATAAGTGCTATTACATATTGTAGGTATTCACAGAGTAGTTACACAATGATTGCAATAAGGAAGACTGAAACAAACAAGCATTTGTCAATGCCGAATGTTTGCTTGCTGGTATTAGCATTGGAAATGCAGGAGTTAGACAGATGCAAAATAGGAATGGCAGTGAAGTACTGAACTGCACGCGAACCCCACCTCCATCCTGTAGAGACGGACAGGATTTGGGGTAAGTGTTTGCGTCATCGCCCATGACGGTCAAGCCACATCACTTCACCCTATTCTGCAGACACCTACACGTGTTGAGGTGTGCCTTAGGGTGTTTGGCTTTACAGTCACCCAATTCCATAAGGACATACGGTGAAACGGGTGCAGCATAGGAGAGTGGGGTGAAGTCTTGGGCTGAAGAGTCCAACATACACCTCGATGCCTGTCAGTGGCTGGGGTTGGGATGGCATGAGCAGTACAGTCGGCAATCCAAAGGCACACCCCGATGCCTGTCTGTCTGTACAGGGTAGGACATTATGGTTAGAAACCCTAATGCCTTGGGCATATGTTGATATTTACAGTACAAATTTTCAACATGGCCTTTTTTGTGACCCCACCTCAGGAAAGCATTTGGAACCTCTTCTCATGAAGAGTGGCAGTGTGACTTTGTCAATGTGTCCCGAAAACTGACTTCCAACAGCGACAGTGCCATTCTGCGCCACATGTACGAAAACACAGATCGGGCAAGATGTGAAGAATGACAGCTGTACCATCCATAGGGAGGTATGAAGAGATGGCAATGTTGAAAATATGTAGTAAGAATATTAAAAATGCTCGCACTTCCGAGCATACCTGGAAACTGCGCAACGCATGCGCGTAACACAGTCACTGTATGGAGTTTTGTCGCCAGATTCTCAACACAGACATTTTACGACCTGTGCTCATGAACAGTGTCACTGTGATTTTCTTAATGTGTCCCGAACACTGATTTCCCACAGCAACCACGGTATTCTGTGCCAGAACTGCAAAAACAGATTTCGACCAGGATGTGAAAAATTACAGCTGTACTGTTCATAAGGAGGTGCGGAAAAATGGCAGTGTTGAAAATCTGGAGTTAAAATATTACAAATGTGCAAAGTTATGAGCGTACGTGGAAACTGTGCAATGCACACTCGTAACACATTCATTTTATGGACTTTTGTCACCAAATTTTCAACATAGGCATTTTAGGACCTCTGCTAATGAATAGCATCAGTGTGATTTTCCTAATGTGTTCCGAACATGGATTTCCCACGGCGAGTGCGCTGTTCTGCGCCGGAAGTGCACTGGACTTTTCTCACCAAATTTTCAACATAGGCATTTTAGGACCTCTGCTAATGAACAGTGTCACTGTGATTTTCGTAATGTGTCCCAAACATGGATTTCCCACAGCGACTGCGCTATTCTGCACCGGAACCGCGAACACACATTTCGGCTAGGTTGTGAAAAATGACAGCTGCACTCTTCATATGGAGATGCATAAAAATACCAATTTTGAAAATCTGGAGTGAAAATATTGCAACTGCGCAATGCACACTCGTAAAACAGTCATCTTTTTTTATTTTTCCCACCAAATTTGCAACATAGACTTTTTGAGAGCCCACCTCATGAACACTGGCACTGTTATTTTGTTAACTGGTCCCGAAAGGTGATTCCGCGCAGTGACTGCAAAATCACCTCTCGGGGCCGATTAATGCCATGACAGTGAAAGAATTCATGAGGAGGGGGTCCCAAAAAACCCATGTTGAAAATTTGGTGCCAAAATTCCACACAATGCCTGAGATATGCATCAAAGTTGAAAAAACCCTATTTATTCCATTATACAGCTTACCGGCATTTCCTCAATTCGCAGTCAGCTTTGAAGAGTGCAGAGGTGTTCCCGGCCCACTGAAGATCGTCGCGCCGGACTCTAGAGGTAGATGGAGTGAGGGGTGTAGGGAGGCAAGGTGCACGGTGGGGGGGCAGGGAGACCACCGAGGACCATTTTCTTTCTTTACAGGGGAAAAAACCATCACAGGACGGTTTTTGTTTTACAGGACATTGAATCTGGACATTTGGCACGCTGGGAGGGCTCCCGAGCGTGCCAACTATTTTGTTGGGAGGGCGACTGCCGGCCGGGGATTGGGCAACTTGATCAGCATATAGGGGCACAATAGCCAAAGGGTATTGGGCACCCCCTTGGCACAAACATAGGTTTTGTGTGTGTGTGGGGGATTATGCCGACGGGGAGTGGGCTCCCCCATTGGCACATTACTTGTAGCTGGGGGATGTTATGCCGACGGGGAGTGGGCTCCCCCCTTCGGCACATCCAAAAACTCAGACGGACTGAAGCCGGCGGGGATTGGGGCCCCCGTCGGCAAACAAAGACTGTTTGGGGGTGGCCCATGCTGCCGAGGGGGATTGGGCACCCCCTCGGCATGGGGTCTGCATAACACTGTTTGTGAACATGGTGGCAAGCCGCCCACCATGTTCACAAACAGTATCAGGCTAGCTAACGCTCCGCCCTGCAATGATGGGTTGCTCCCTCATTGCAGCAGAATGACTGAAGCTGCAATGACAAGGCGGCCATTGATTGCTGTGGTGAAAACGTCTGTACTTGGTGCACTTTTGGAGACCAGTGTCATCGGCACATTGTGCTTCCATTGGTCCACCACTGCCAAGCCCCCAAATGCAATGCCTCCCTTGGCTGTAACAGTGCTGCGCCTCCACAACTCGCTTCTCTCCTTAGCTGTCACATAATGTTTCTCACGCATTCGTGCAAGCAAACATAAAAAGTACAGTTACATAAGAACTTACCGTAACAGTAGATCTTCAGTATAGGTTCCTGCAGTAGATCATTACACATAGGACTGTGTCACCTGGCGTCAGGACCGCACGGCAAACTTTTTCAGCAATGCCTGGTGGGGGACCGCCCACCCAATGTCACGTGACCGATGCCAGCATGACCCTATATAGTGGGCGGTCCCCAAGCCCACCTTCCAGTTCTCCCGCCAGAGATCCTAAAAGGAATGACAAGAGAAGGAAACAGTTCCTGGAGCCCAAAAAGCAAATTAGGGGAAGAAGGAAGAGAGAAATATGACCTACTGCAGGAACCTCTCTCGAAGATAGTACAGTTATGTAAGAACTTACTGTAACAGTAGATCTTCGAGAGAGGCTCTTGCAGTAGACAATTACATACAGGACTGATGCCGGCAGGCGTCAGGACCCCATGGAAAAATTTCTAGCTAGCAGTCTCTGGCAGGGGACCGCCCCCACATCAGGTGACCAACGTCATGCAACGTCAATATAAAGGGGCAGTGCCCCATGCCCGCCTTCCAGTTCTTTCCCGTCAAAGGCCCAATAGGGCGAGACGAGAGAGAGAGAAGCGGATATTTCCCAACCTGGAAAAGGAGCTAAAAAAGCTTAGGGGGATGGAGGGCGGGAAGTTATTACCTACTGCAAGAGCATTTCTCGAAGATCTACTGTTACGGTAAGTTCTTATGTAACTGTACTGTCTTACTGCGAGAGGGCTCTTGCAGTAGGTAATTACATATAGGACTGAGTCCCAAGCAGTCTGGAACAAGAAGAAGCAAAACGGGAGGAGGAAAGCTACTCAAAGTAGGTACTCTAGCTGCGAAGGCCTTAGGAAAGGAGGCCTTGCAGAACAGCAAACCCAAAGCCTGCTCTACGGCGAGTGGCAATATTCAAACTGTAATGTTTTGTAAAGGTATGGACGGAAGTCCAAGTGGCGGCAGCACAGATGTCTGCCGCTGACACATTCTTGAAACAAGCCACCAAGGCAGCGACTCCTCTGGTGGTGTGGCCTCTCACTTGACCCGGAAGGGTCTTGTTGTACTTGTCATAACAGAAAGTGATACAATGAGCCAACCATTTGGACAGGCATTGTTTAGAAACAGCATTGCCTTCTCTTTTGTGGGCAAAAGAGACAAACAGTTGATCAGTCTTTCTGAGATCTTTTGTTCTGTTAGTGTAATGTCTCAGAATTCAGTGAACGTCCAGAGTGTGTAAGAGATACTCCCCTTGACTGGAGTGCTGAATAAAGAAAGCAGGTCACTCCATGGACTGGATCAAAGTAGATTCCGCTACCACCTTGCGGAGAAACTTAGGGCTGGTGCACAGAGCCACACGTTCCTTGTGAAAAATCAAATACGGGATTTTACACATCAGGGCCTGGAGCTCGGAAATCCTCCAAGCAGAAGTAATGGCCACTAGGACGAGAGTCTTCCATGAGAGGAACTTCATGTCTGCTGAGGCTGCCGGTTTGAAAGGAGGCAGAGTAAGCTTCTCGAGGATGAAATTCAAATCCCAAGGAGGGGCAGGAACCCGGACAGGGGGTCTCAAGTGGAGAACCCCTCTAAGAAAGTCTTGGAGACCTCCAGCTGAACAAACATCCTGTCTGCAAAAGGGACATGGTAAGCCGAAATGGCCGCCATGTGTACCTTCAAGGATGAGTGACTGAGACCCAGATCAAAGAGGTGGCACAGGTAATCCAGCAGCCGCCCAACAGAGCATGAGAAAGGCTCAAAATCTTTAGAAGTGGCTCAGATTGTGAACCGTTTCCATTTCATGGCATAGGTAGGCCTAGTGGAGGGTTTTCTAGCCTCCACCAAAATCTCAGCCACTTGGGGTGAAACCCCAAATCGGGCTTGAGCTACATCTGCAGGAGCCATGCGTGCAGTTGATGGGACTTAAGACCTGGATGGACCAGGGTCCCCTGATCCTGGGTCAGTAAAAGTCGCAACAGAGGAAGAGGAGGCTCATCTGAGTATTGTTGCAGAAGAGAGAACCAAACTTGCCTGGGCCAGAAAGGAGCGATCAGTATCATTCGAGCTCCTTCTGAACCAAGTTTCTGTAAGACTCTTGGAATCAAAAGGATCGGGGGGAAAGCATAGACGAATCTGTCCTTCCAATCTAGAGACAGAGCATCTCTCCAAAAAAATGCCATGCTCTGAGCGAGCGAGCAGAAGTCGGGAAGATTTGCGTTTAGAGGTGAGGTGAACAGGTTCACCTGTGGTGTTCCCCAACGTAGGAAGATATCGTCTAAGACCCCCGATCCAGTTCCCACTTGTGAGCTTAAGCAGACAAGTGACTGAGTTTGTCTGCTAAGGTGTTCTTGACCCCCGGGACGTGAAATTCCGTGAGGTGGAGGTTATGCTGTACTGCCAATCCAAAACTCGCATCACTTCCCTGCAAAGAGGGTAGGAACGAGTCCCTCCCTGTTTGTTGATGTACCATACCACACACATATTGTCCGTCTGTATGGCTAAGTGGCCAGGAAGGAGATGCAGATGTAGAGCTTGAAGAGCATAAAGTACTGCCCGAAGCTCGAGCACACTGATGTGAAGTGTTTTCTCAAGCTTGGACCAGGAGCCCTGGGTCCTGTGAGGTCCGAGAAGGGCTCCCCAACCTTCGCCTGAGGTGTCTGTGGTCAGAGTCTGGGAGGGGGGAGAAAGACAGAAGGGAACTCCCAGACAAAGGTTCTCCTGAACCATCCACCATTGCAAGTCCGGAACCATGGGGGAGGAGACTAGGACAAGCTGGTCCAGGTCGTCCACCAACTGATCCCACTGAGACCGAAGCATCCACTGAGAGATCCTCATGTGGAGCCGAGCGCGAGGGACTGTAGTGATTGCAGCTGCCATAAGCTTGAGGAGGTGAAGGACCGACCTGGCACTGACCCGCCTGCAGCCGGACAACAGGCTGACCTGAGCCTGAAGTGTGGCCGCCTGGTCCGGTGGCAGGAAGGCGTTGCCAGAGGTTGTGTCCAGGATTGCCCCTATAAGCTGGAGCCTCTGGAATGGGATCACGTGGGACTTGGAGTGGTTGATGGTGATGCCCAGGGAGAAAAACACCCCCCAGGTAAGGGAAAGGAAGCGCAGGAGATCCTCCTTGGATGGGGCTGCCAGGAGCCAATCGTCCAGGTACGGGAAAACCTGCACCCCCTGGGTACGCAGGTAGGCCGCTACCACCGGGAGGCATTTGGTGAACACCCGGGGTGCCAAGGAAAGACCAAATGGGAGGGCCTTGAACTGGTAGTGGCCCCCCTGGAAAGCAAAACGGAGGTATCTGCGGTGAGAAGGGTGGATAGGGATGTGCAGGTAAGCATCCTGCATATCCAGAGCGCACAGTCACTGTCCCGGCCGAAGGAGGGGCAGGAGGCCCTGCAAGGAGAGCATCCTGAACCTCTTGTACTCCACGAATAAGTTCAGGGAACTGAGGTCGAGAATCGGCCTTACATCTCCTGTCTTCTTCGGGACCAGGAAGAAGTGGGAATAGTAACCCATTCCCTGAAGAGAAAGAGGGACGGGCTCTATCGCCTCCTTCAGCAAAAGTGCTGAAATCTCTTCCTAGACCAGAAGAAGGTGTTCCCGAGAGTACGACGACCTTGGGGGGAGGGGGACAAGGTTGTTTCTGGAGAAACTCTATTGAGTGTCCTTCTGCGATCAGCTGGAACACCCAGGAATCTGAAGTTATCCTCTCCCAACCCGGGAGATGGAGGGAAAACCTCCCTCGTACCGGTTCCTCCGGAAAGGAGTCAGGTGGTGTGGGGCAGCATCGCGGCTGAAGCCCCCGCTGCTTTTTTGGGTGGAGGGGGCTTGGCACCTGGAGGGGCCCAACATTTAACGGCCCGTTTTCCCTGGGGTTTTGCCGATTCCATCTGTTAAAGTGACGGCGCTGCGTTTGATGGGGATGATATATGGAGTCCACGGACTTCAGTGCAGTCCCCTTCTCCTGCAGATCGGTGATAATGTCCTTGACATCACCACCGAACAGCACCGAACCCTGGAAGGGCACTTCCGGGACCAACCCTGACACACGGAGCCAGGCATGATGCCGTAAGTCTATGGCAAAAGTGGAGCTCCTACCAGCAGTGTCCACTGCATTGTAAGAAGCACGAAGCATGTGCCGACTGGCCGAACGTGCAGAGAGGACGAGGTCAGCCGTTTCCTGTTTGACTTGAGAGTCTGGAAGGGAGTCCCATTTGGATTCCACCTCACTAAGAATCGCCTTCTGGTAATCCCCCATGTGACCGACATAATTCAGGACCCTAATACCCAGAGTGGAAAAAGCATAGATCTTCTTCCCGTACTGGTCCAGAAGACGGGATTCTTTGTCAGGTGGAGATGAGCTCAGATGTTTCGGGTTAGCTGTCCGACCATGAGCGGCGCTAATCACGACCGAATCAGCTTGAGGGTGAGAATCTAAAATGTCAGCACCCTCAGGAGCCTGATATAGCCTGTTCAACTTCCGAGGAAGTGGGGCTAAAGCCGACGGCTGCTTCCAAATAGTGGAAACAAGATCAGCATGAGGCTCAATCCAGGGTGGCACCAAGGTGGGAGCTGTCACGGCCACAGCCAGATGCTCAGCGAGTTTTTTACGCTGGGGATCTAGCTCCACGGAATGCCACTTATGAACCTCCTGGATTTTGCACAGCAACTCCGTAAAAGAAGGATCCTCTGGAGGGAACTTCGGAGGAGTCCTTGGCCTGGGCTTAGACGGAGAGTGTGGCTCGTTGTCTGGCTCGGAACAACAGGAGTTGTCCGAGGTATCTGAGGAGGAAGAAGATGAAGAGGAAGACTCCCTCTCCTGGTGTGGGGGAGGAACGGACCCCTTGGGAAGCCCTCGGGGAAGTGTGTCCTGCCCTGCCCTGGAACCGGAGGATTCGGCCCTGGTGTCCGGAGGTGGGAAGGGAGTCTGTCGTCGCGGACTGGAACCGGCACCATCGTCGGAAGACGACTCTCCACCTCTCTGGTGAGCTGAGCCTTGGCCTCAGCCCACCAGGAGGCTGAGGGGGCAGTGGAGGAGGGGGATACAGGTATGGATTACACCCATAAGAAACGTATCCATAACCCGACGGCAGGAAGCCTGGCGTTAGTTACTGAGGCCCCGGGTACTGCGGCATCAGACAGGCCCGCATCGGGTACTGGGGAGTCGGATACTGCGGAGCAGGGTAAGACGGCATCAGATACCCAGGAACCGAGGGGTCTGCTGGAGCAGATGGCCTGGCTGGAGGGCCCACAGGCGGGTCTGGAGTAGAAGGCCCGGTGGGCGGAGGGCCCGGTGTTGGAGTGGCATCGGGGAACGGGATGTCGTCCAGGGTCGGCAAGATCAGTGTCGGGGCCGGGGAGCCAGTGTCCAGTGAGCCAACGTCAGGTCGGTTGGCCCAACGGGAGGATGATCTGATGGGGGCGCAGCAGGAACCTCAGCATCGCCCTGGGATGGAGGGAACCCCCCCCCCGAGGTCAGGCTGAGGAGACCCAGGGTCCCTGGAGGGCAGGGAAGGCTACGAGGAGCCAGGAATGGCAGACGTGGGAGGGTCCGGCGTCGGCTCAGCCGCCATGCACACATCAGGCAAGCCGACGTCAGACTTATCAGCGGGATCCGGGCGGACACCGGAGAAGCCGATGTCCGACTTAGCGGACCCATCGCCCAAGGCAGGTCACGAAGGAGGGATGGAATGGTCAGATGGAAGAGGGGCCGTGCGGCGCCCTGAGGGGTCAGGTGACTTGTCGACCATCTCCGTGCGGGTGTTGGAGGAGCCGACATCTGGCTTACCGGAGCCCCTCGAACCAGTAGGCCGCACAGTGGTGGCTTTACGAGGCGGAGGCCTCCAGCCGGGCCCGAAGAGCCGGTGAGTCAGACAGGTGGGCAGCCGCCTTGGAAACCTCAGACAGCCGTGCAGATCGGTCCCCCAGGGAGGACGTTACTGAAGGACGGCAACTCAAGAAGATGCAGTGGATGAGGAGCCTTTGTCCCTGCTAGCCCTTGTCTTTTTCATGGCCTCGGGAAGTAGACGCCTGCTGGAGCTTTCTTAACTCATTTTCCATGGAGGACATTTTCTTCTTTAAAATATGGGCCTCCAGGGACTGCTGCCGCCATCTGCGGGTGGCCGCATTGAATTTAAGGCAGTGCTGGCACTTCTCCACCTGATGATCTGGGCCTAGGCAGAAGAGGCACTGGGAAAGGCCGTCCTTGTGTAGGAGTTGGGCGCCACACGAGTTGCACTTGTTCTTGTGCTCAGAGGGTGTAGGGGACGACATACACCGACGAATACCTGACAAAAATTCGAAAAATCGAAAATAACTCGGTAAAAACTATCGACTACTGAGGCTGATGAGCGTTGAACTTTACCGCGAGGCGCTGACATGAGCTAATGGTGGGAAAGAACTGGAAGGCAGGCGCGGGTGACTGCCCCCTTTATACTGACGTCGCATGACGTCGGTCACCTGACATGGGGACGGGCCCCCGCCAAAGACTGCTAGCTAGAAATTTTTCCGTGGGGTCCTGACGCTTGCCGGCATCAGTCCTATATGTAATTACCTACTGCAAGAGCCCTCTCAAAGTAAGATCTACTGTTACAGTAAGTTCTTATGTAATTGTACTATCTTTCTACGAGAGGGTTCCAGCAGTAGGTCATTACACATAGGACTGAATCCCAAGCAGTCCCTTAGAAAGAGAGACCGAGAGAGACAAGGGGGGAGGAGGAGCCAACAAAAGAACAGTACAGGATTAACCTATGACAACAGGCCCTGCAGCACAGCTAGGCCAAACCCGGCCCTTACGCCTAGAGGCAATGTCCAGACTGTAATGTTTGGTGAAGGTGTGGACTGAACTCCAGGTTGCTGCTGCACAAATCTCCGTGGCAGAGACATTCCTTAGAAAAGCAGTAGATGCAGCCATGCCTCTGGTAGAGTGACCTCTGATTTCCCCCGGCAGAGGTTTGTTGTGCTTCTGATAACAGAAGTGAATGCAATTAGCAAGCCACTTAGAAAGGCACTGTTTGGAAACTGCCTACTCCATAGACTTGAGGGCGAAGGAGACAAGGAGCGGATTGGCTTTACGAGAGTCCTGAGTCCAATGGACATAACACCTCAGAATTCTGTGCACATCAAGTGTGTGCAGAAGCGCCTCACCTTCATTCGAAGGAATGGGGTAGTAAACTGAGAGTTCCACTGACTGAGTGTGAACTCGGAAACCACCATGGGGAGAAGCTTAGGATTTGTCAATAGAACTGCCCTATCCTTGTGAAAAATCAAGCATGGCTCCTTAAACACCAGAGCCTGATGCTCGGAAATTCTGTGAGCCAAAGTAACAGCAACTAAGAATAGCGTTTTCCAGGAAAGGTAGCGCAACTCACAGCTCATCGCTGGCTCAAAAGGGGGGAAGCGTGAGCTTCTCCAACACAAAATTTAAATTTCAATGTGGAGTAGGGCTACAGCTGGGAGGTTTCAGGTGGAGAATCCCTTTCAGAAAGGTTTTAGCGATCTCCAGCTGCGCCACAGTTTTACCATCCACTAGCACATGGTAGGCTGATATAGCCGAAAGGTGGACCTTAAGGGAAGAATAGGATAACCCCGAATCTGACAGATGGAGCAGACACTCCATTATGAGAAGCTGAGCAAGTAAAGGGGTCCCAACCCTTGGCAGCAGCCCAAATAGAAAAATGCTTCCACTTCATCGCATAAGTGGATATAGTGGAGGGCTTCCTAGCCTCCACAAGGACCAGGGCTACTTAGTTTGAGACCCCGAAGCGGGACTTAATTATGTCTGAATGAGCCACACATGAAGATGCAGGGTCCTGAGTCCCAGGTGTACAAGTCTGCCCTGGTTCTGAGTCAGAAGGTTGTACTGGAGAGGAAGCAGAACTGGGGGTTCCGCTGAGAGCTGCTGCAGAATCGGAAACCAGATTTGCCTCAGCCAGAGGGGAGCCATGAGAATCATCTTGGCTCCCTCTGCTTGGAGTTTCAGAAGGACCCTCTGAAGAATGGGAAGTGAAGGGAAAGCGTACAGAAATTTCCCTGTCCAACAAAGCGACAATGCGTTGTGCCAGAAAGCACCATGCCCTGGAACGAGCGAGCAAAAACTGGAAGTTTTGCGTTTGATGGGGAGGCGAACAGGACGCGTTGCCCCCATCGCTGAAAAAGAAAGTTGTCCACTTCCTGATTTAATTCCCATTCGTGAGCGAGGGTGGATGTTCTGCTGAGGTTGTCCGCTAGGACATTTCGAACGCCTGGAATGTGAACGGCTGTGAGTGACAGACCGTGTTGGACTGCCCAGTTCCACACTCGCATAGCCTCCCTGCAAAGGGGATATGACTGAGTGCCTCCCAGTTTGTTGATGTACCAGACTACCGACATGCTGTTCATCTGGATAAGCAGTGATCCCCGGGGAAGGATGGACTGAAAGGTCTGAAGGATGTACAGGGCTGCCCTCATCTCTAGGACGTCGATGTGCAGAGACATCTTGAGTTGGGACCATAATGCCCGAGTTTGGTGGTCCTCCCAACCCTGGTTGGAAGCATTCGTGGTGAGAGTGCACAGGGGAGCAGGCCTCAGGAAGGGAAGGGAAGGGAAGGGAAGGCCCTGGGACATGTTTGAGGGATCCCTCCACCACCGCAGATCCTTCTTGACCGCGGTGGAAATCAGGATTGGATGGTCCACATCATCCCTGAACTGATCCCACTGGACGCGCAAGGTCCACTGAGAAATTGTCATGTGTAACCAGGCGAGGAGAACCGTGGAGATGGAGGCCACCATCAAACTCAAGAGCCGGAGCATCACCCTGGCTGGGAGGAATTGGAGGAGGCTACCAAGGTCGGCTGTTCTCGAATGGCCTCCACCCTCTCCTGCGGGAGAAAGGCCTTGCACTGGACCATGTCCAACACTGCTCCTATGAACTCAAGTTTCTGAGGAGTAAGCATGGATTTGGGGACACTGACTGTAATCCCCAAATGAGAAAACAGGTCCAGAGTATGCGAGAGAGCCTCCAAAAGAGTCTCCGTGGACGGAGCAGAAATTAGCCAGTCATCCAGGCAGAGGCAAACTGCAATGCCCTGATGACACAAGGCTGCTGCCACTACCGCTAGGCACTTGGTAAAAACCCTGGGTGCACAGGAAAGGCCAAAGGGGAGGGCCGTAAACTGGAAATTCTCCCCCTGCAAACAAAGGCGCAGGAAGCGGCGGTGGCTCGGAAACACTGGAATACGCAGGTTGGCATCCTGCATGTCCAGTGCGCATAACCAATGGGCCTCCTGAAGAAGAAGTAGGAGGCTCTGGAGGATCAGCATTCTGAATCTTTTGTACTCGTCGAACAGAGTAGGTCTGCTGAGGTTAAGTATGGGTCTGAGGTTGCCCGTCTTTTTTGGAAACAGAAAAATGTGGGAGTAAAACCCCCATCCCTCCTTTGATGAAGGGGGACCCGCTCTGTTGCTACCTGTTGCAGTAGAGCTTGAACTTTCTCCCTTATTAGAAGAATCTGGTGGGCGAGTAAGATGAGCGACTTCTTGGAGATTCCGGAGGGATTTCTAAGAACTCTAGAGTGTGCCCTTGTGAGACAAGTTGCAGGACCCACGCATCGGAGGTTATACCTCTCCATTCCTGCATATGGAAGGCAAACCTCCCCCCCACCGACTCCTCCCTCTAGGGCTGAGGAGAGGGTTGGGAGTCAGGAGGTGGTGGGGCGGGCCCCCTGATCGCCTCTGGAACTTTGATGCTGAAGGGGAAGAAAAGGAAGCACCCGTGGCCTTTCTCTTCCCTGATTATGGGCCCGGGTTTGCTTCGCCAGCCTTCTGGTCTGTCTCCAAAATACAGGTTACTCACCTGTAACAGGAGTTCTAGGAATGGTATATGTTGTTCATCCACACTTATTGGCAGGTTCCTTGCCGCTTTAAATCTTGCCAGAAGGTCTTCAAGCTGGCTCCTCCCACCCACCCAGGTGGTAAAACTCTCGGCTCCGCCCCATGACGCCAGATCTGGCCCGCTGGAAGCTCAGGTTGTGCGTCGAAGCTGGGGAGGTCGGGTGGGACGTGTGGATGAACAACATATACCATTCCTAGAACTCCTGTTACAGGTGAGTAACCTGTATTTCTAGGGACATGGATATGTTGTTCATCCACACTTATTGGCAGACTCCTAGCAGTTCTCCGGGAGAAGGGAGGCAAGGCACACCCCCCTGATACTTACTTAGGGAATAAAGACTGGAGAACCGAGGCCCCAAAACCAGCATCCCGGCGTGACTCAAGGTCGATGTGGTAATGGGTAATAAAGGTGTGTGCTGACTTCCAGGTAGCAGCCCTGCAGATTTCCTGGATAGGGCGTCCTGGAAGCAGCCACGATGCAGCAGTATGACGGGTAGAATGAGCTCTTATCCCTCTGGGAGGCTCCATGCCTGCCAGCTTATAGCAGCGATCTATGCAGGAGGTGACCCACCTGCCTATCGTCCGCTTGGCTGCAGGTCTGCCAGGTCCGGCTTCAGTGTAGGTGACAAACAGCTGGCGAACCTCTCCCTGAATTTCAGCCGTGCGCTCCTTATAATAAGCGAGCGCCCTTCTAGGGTCCAGAGTATGGAGCCTATATTCGGCCTCCGAGGTTTGATTGGGGTAGAACACCGGCAGAGTCAGCACCTGGTTAAGGTGAAACTCCGACACCACCTTCGGAAGGAATTTCGGGTGGGGCGCGGGACAACCTGTCCCTGTGGAAGACCAGGTAAGGAGGCTCGTGCAAAGCACCTGGAGCTCTCCCATCCTTCTGGCTGACGTGATAGCCACCAAGAAGGCGGTCTTCCACGACAGGTGAGAGAGATCACACCTGTGCATTGGTTCGAATGGCTTGCCCATGAGCTTTGCCAGTACCAGCAGTAAATCCCACGGAGGTGGAGGTTCTCTACGGAGGAAATGTGATCAAGGCCTTGAAAAGGCGCCCGACCACCTTTTCCTGCGCCACCGACTGCCCCGCCCGCGCCCGGTAAGCAGAGATGGCTGCCAGGTGCACCTTTAGGGTCATCGACCTAAGCCCTTGACTAGAAAGGGACCATAAATAGTCCAAAATGCTTGCCACAGAACAGGAGGTAGGGTCCAAGCCCTTGCCCTGACACCAAATGGAGAATCTCTTCCATTCAGGCGAGCATTTTCTGGTCGACTTACGGACGCCTCAACAACATTGAGGACCTCGTCCGGAAAGACCCAAGGCCTGGAACTCAGCCGCCAGAAACCAGGCTGTCAGGTGCAGGGATTGAAGGTCCGGATGGAACACCTTCCCTGATTGACTGAGAGCAGGTCCGGCGAGCTGGAAGCTGCCTCGGGAGCCTGGATCTGAGGCTGAGGAGATCTGGGTACCTGTAACTGGGGGGCCAGTCTGGGGCTATCAGAGATCACCTGCGCCTTGTCCCTCCTTGCTTTGAGAAGCACCTTGTGAATCAAGGGAATTGGGGGAAAGGCGTAAAAGAGGCCCGGGGTCCACAGCCTCGAGAAGGCATCCCCCTGCAGCGAGCCCTGCTGAGGGGGGCGGGCATGAAACAGCCTCAGCTTCGCGTTCTCCCTGGAGGCAAACAGGTCCACCTGAGGTGTGCCCCAGTGGGAGAACAGATCTTGTACTACCTCCGGCAGGAGAGACCACTCGTGAGATGCAGCCCCTATCCGCCTCAGGGCATCGGCCAGGGTGTTGGAGGCTCCTGCCACATGAATGGCTAGGAGATCCGCTCCAGGCTGCGCATTAGTGACCAAATGTGAGAGTCCTTGCATAGAAGCATGGAGCGCCGCTCCCGTCCTGGCGGTTCAGGTAGTATGTGGCCGTGGTATTGTCCGTCTGGACTCGGACCACTTGACCCCGGAGAAACGGAGCAAAGGCGGTGAGAGCTAGGCAGACCGCTCGGAGCTATAGCAGGTTGATGTGGCATCGGGACTCCCGCGGGGACCAGAGGCCGTGGACTCGGTGTTCCCCCAGATGGGCACCCCAACCCATCAGAGAGGCATCGGTCGATAGAGAGACCGTCGGGGCGGACAAACGGGATGCCCTCCTGCAGATGGAATGGAATGGTCCACCACTGGAGAGCGTTCCACATCTCCTGGGTCACTATCACTAGCTGGTCCAAAGGATCGCAGCGCTGCCCACTGGCTGGCCAGTCCCCACTGAAGGGGGCGCATGTGCCAGCGTGCCCAACGGACCACGCTGGTACAGGCCGCCATGAGACCCAGAAGGCGCAGGAAGTCCCGGCAGGGCGCGATTGCCCAACCAGAAATGACTGGGCAAAGGAGGTAAGAACCTCGGCCCTGTCCGCCGGGAGCGTGCTCTGGCTCAAGAAAGTCGAGCTCTGCCCCAATGAACAGGATCACTGCTTCGCTCGAGTTCGACTTGGCCTCGTTGATGAGAAGGCCAACTTGAGAACAAACCTGGAGGGCCAGATCTCTGACCGCCCACCTCCCGCCTGGAGGAGGCTGCTATCAGCCAATCGTCCAGGTAAGGGTACACCCGAACCCCTCGGCGCCGCAGGAATGCTGTCACCACTGCCATGCATTTGGTGAAGACCCTGGGAGCTGGAGATAAGCCAAGGGCATGGCTGGAACTCAAGAGGGATCCTTCCGCCGAAAGCGGAGGAATCCGGGCGGACGGACAGATAGGGACGTGAAAGAACGCGGCCTGTAGTCCAGAGAGCAGAACCACATGCCATGTTCCAGAGATGGTATTATCTGCGCCAGAGTGACCATCCTGAAGGTTCGAGACCTTAGGAACTTGTTCAGGTCGTAGGTCGAGAATGGGCGCCAGCCCCCATCCGCTTGGAACCAGGAAGTACCTGGACACGAACCCGGGTCTGAAGGGGGTCCTCCACCTCCTGATCACCTCTTTTGGAGGAGGAGAGCGATGTCGGCTCGGGCGAGCCGCCAGTGAGGCTGCGATTCTGAGGCCCCGAGGTGCGACGGCTCTGGAAGGGCGGGCCTGCTCGAATCCAGAGGTAGGCCTTTTCCCACCACCTCCAGTACCCACCTGTCCGTGTAACAGCGACCAGGCGAAAGGAAGTGTCTGAGCCGCCCACGGGGAACCTAGGGTGAGGTGACAGGATGGGGGGACACCCTCAGCCCGTCACTGGGCAGGCTTGGAGGAGGGACCGCCGAGGGACCTCCCTGGCCTTACCTCCCTGCTTCCTGTTGGAGAAGCCCGGCCCGGCAGGTTTGGGATACCAAGGTCGAGCCTGCTGGCCCTGACGCTGCTGGGCCGGGCGCGCCGCGGGCGCAGAAGGACGAAAGGGCTTAGGCTGTGGCTTGCGGCCCTTGTCCTTCTGAGCGGAAGAGACCGAGTCCAAGGTAGCATTGGACTTCTCGATCCTCTGCAGGTGACCTTCCACCCCAGGACCAAAGAGGTCAGTCCCCAAAAAGGGAACATCCGCCAACTTGTGCTGGGTATCCAAGGTAAAGGTGGATATCCTCAGCCAAGCCCGACGACGCATGGCCACTGTGGCCGCCACAGACCTCAGGTACATGAGTCCTCGATGTCTAACGCAGTCTGGAGCTGCTGTTTGGCCACCGCCTGCCCTGGTCCCGCACTCTGCCTGACCGTGTCTGCAGATCGGCGGAAGATGAGGACAACCTCATCCAGGAGCCCAACAGGGTGTGAAAAATGTGCCATGAGGACGGCCAAACTGGCCTGACGAAGCCGAGAGAGGACGAGCATAGACTTTTCGCCGCATAATCCATTTCTTGGATTCCTTGTCGGAGGTTTGTCCACATCCCTGGCGTCTCGCATGCCGGAAAACGCTGTCGGTAACCAACCCTCGGCCGAGGGTGTTCCAAAACCGGACAGGGAACCGGACCGACACTTCCTGGCCAACCTGGCCAAGGCGAGGGCAGGAAGCAGACCTGCCAAAGTTCCAAGGCCGGACTCCACTATGGCTTCGCCACCGGAAAGGCCTCCGAGGAGAACCTCGTCCAGAATCTCCGTGAGGGGATACCTGGCCGTTTAGAAACGGGTTCGAGCTTCATCCCGGTGGACTCCGAGATGAGTCGAAGCAACCCTAAGAAGGACGAAGGGCTATCGTCCATTGACTGCCCTCCCGAGGATTCCAAGTCCATGCGCTTGGAGAAGAGGGAGGAACCATCATCGGACTCAGAAGAGTCCTCGAAGAGCTGCCTCGGGCCTGAGCCACCCTCCACCTGCCGAGGTTCATCGGGAGTGAGGGTGACAGACAGCCTATGGGGCAAACCCAAGGCCGACCAAGAATTTTTGGTCGGAACCCCAACTAATGGCTGTGGAGGCGGAGGTTCCACCAGAATCTGTGGGGCAGCTGGAATTGGCCGAACAACCGGCCTGAGAACAGGCTACTCGACTACAACGAGGGGTTGTTTCGCTGCTCTGGTCACTGCTACTTATTGGTTGGAAGACGACTGGTCGGCTTATTTCCTCGTCAAAGGAGCTGTTGCTACATAAGTCTCGCATTCTCTGAGCTTTAACTTGCGCTCAAGCCTCCCCTTGTCCGAGGAAGAGGAAGAGCGGCGGCGCCGCTTGCCACGGTGCCGAGACCGAGACCGCCTATGGTGGCGGGATCGGTTGGACCGTGAGGATGTCCGAGACTGAGAGTCTCGACTAGGCCGAGGAAGGCGAGGAGAAGTGTCAGAAATCGGCACTCCCTGCTCGGACGATCCACCAAGGCCCGGAACCGGAGGCACAGGCGAGCCGGCGGGATCCTCAACTCCCACCGGGGAACCGGGAGAGGGATTCTCAGCTTCCCAGCAGACAACCCGTCTAATGGGTCGAGAAAATCTCGATCAAGCGCGAGTCTCAGTCAACTGGCCTGACGGGACACCGTGAAGCCAGTGGCCGGAGCTGAGGGTCGACTGAAGTCGAATGTCGACAAGGGAGGGGATCTTCCGCCTCCCAAGAGCGCCGATGAGAGACTTACTCTTGCTCTTTCTGGACCTGGAAAAGGTCCCGATAGTTGGACCCTCACCTTGGTCGAGAGGGTCAAACAGCTCATAAAAGAAGTAGTCTGAGGCACCGAGAGAGTGGGACAAATGCCGCGGCCGAGGTGAAGTGGCCGCGCCGCCTCCTCTTGAGGGCGATCATCTGCTCGAGCTGATCCGCCGAGCTCACGCCGCGACACCGCCAATCGGGCCTCTTTAGATTTCACTGGTGGAATTCTTTTCTCGGGCGCCCAGTTGTAATCGGGCAGCACGGTCTTCAAGGACATAGGCCGAAAAGGAAGAGCACAAGTCGCAGGCCTGCGGGTCGTGCTCAAGGCCCAGGCAGTAGACGCACGTGAAGTGCGGATCCGTCCTCACATCTTCTGCCTGCAAGGACACCCGAAACCGAGTCGATTTGTCCATCGCAGTCATGAGGAGAAGAAGACCAAGTCTTTTAGTAAAAACTTTTGATTTCGAACTTTCAAGAATTAGGAACCAGTCTTAAACGCAGCGCATTAAGGAGGGAACCTGAGCTTCCAAGCGGTAAGGAAGATCTGGCGTCATGGGCCGGAGCCGAGAGTTTTACCACCCAGGTGGGTGGGAGGAGCCAGCTTGAAGACTTTCCAGCAAGATTTAAAGTGGCAAGGAACCTGCCAATAAGTGTGGATGAACAACATATCCATGTCCCTAGAAAAGGCTGTTTCCTTTGTACACCTGATCGGTACATTGACCTAATGGAGCTCAGGGCCTGGCCTCTGTCCTGTAGGCACGTTATGATGTCCTTGGTATTGCCCCCAAAAAGGACAGAGCCCTGAAAAGGAGCATCCTGAATCACAGTCCGGACATCATTAGCAAGCCCAGAGATGTGTGTAGCCAAGCATGCCGCTGAAGGGAGACGGCGGTCATCAAGTTATGGGCCACCACATCGACGAGATGTAGGTGGCCCATAAGGCATGCCTGCAGGAAATCTTGGACAGGCGCAAATCCTTGGCAAGGTCCTCTCTGAGGTCTGAGGGATCCATAGACTGGATCTGAGCCTCCAGCTTAGCCAAGGTCGCTTTTTGAAAGGACACCATGTAGGCTACGTAATTTAGGGACTGGAGAGCACACATAGCCGAAGAGAACACTTTCTTGCCATATTGGTCAATCTGTTGAGACTCCTTGTTGGGAGGAGAGGTGCTCATGTGCTTCGGGGCAATTGAGCGATTATGAGCTGTGGTAATGACGACGGAGTCGACCTTAGGGTGAGAGTCTAGAAAAGAAGCAACCTCAGGAACCCGGTAAATCTGATCAGCCTTTTTAGGGACCACCGGGATGGAGCGTGGCAGTTGCCAAATTATGGTGGTGAGGTCTTCGTGGGGCCCTATCCAAGGAGGAACCAGGACTGGGGAATAAGACTCTAAATCCAAGTGTTCTGCAAGTTTTTTCCTCATGGGGCCCTGTTCCTCCGTCTCCCAATTATAAAATTCCTGGATGGCCCTCAACAAGTCCGAGAAGGAAAGGTCCTCAGAAGGGGACTTAGGAGAAGCCTTCCCTTTAGGGTCTGGAGATTGTTGATTGGACGAGTCCTCCAAGGTATCCTCCCCTGAGTCCGGGTTCTCCGGATCATCTGTGGGCTCAAAACCTGGAAGGCGGACCTCCTGAGAGCTAGCTCCCAAGATATGGACTGTGAAGCGGACCAAGCTCACTGGGGACAAGGACCCTGGGGGGATAGGAGCCTGTGTTAGGAGACGGCTCTCCAGGTCCGAAACCAGCTCCATTCTGGCCTCTCTCCACCTGGACTGTATCAGAGTCTGAAAGTCCTGAGGCGAAGCCTGAGGAGGAGGAGGAGGCGGGAGAGAGGGTGGGTTGGGAGGCATATGGGTAAGAGGATAAGGATACCTGTGGGCTCCCAAGCTTGGATAGTGATGGTGAGGATACCCTAGATAAGAGGGGAATGGAATCCCAGATAATGATGTCCCGAGAAGCCATATACGATAGATCTGATGACAGACCTGCTGGGGGAAGATTCGTAGGAAACCTGTGAGCATAACTTGGGACATGGAAAGGCCTAGGAGGGCCTGGAAAATTGCTGTAAGTCAGGGAACCTGACAGCGGAGGCACCAGTGCAAATCTGGCCGTAGTATAGATAGGGCACGGGGTGAGCGCCAGATAAAAGGTTGTTGAGACCACCGACGTCTGGATCAGCACTGCTGGGCCCGGCGTCGGAAAGGGATCCGGAGTTGGGGAGGGTGAGCGAAGGGCCAGACATAGGGGGGCCAATGGTGGAGCTGGGTCCAGCACAGAGACTGGCGCGGACCGATTTAAAGGGCTCCGCATAGAGTGTGACCCAAGCGCCAGAAGAGCTGGCTTTGGAACACTGCTGGAGGGTTCTGACGGGAGAGAAGGGTCCGGCGCCGGATCAGGCACTGGGGCCGGATGAAGAGGTCCAACTCAGTGGGTCCCTGAGGAACCTCTGACGATTGGTGTGTTGTCGATGGAGGAACCTCCAGCCCTACATCCCCCACAGGGGACTGTCGATCAGAAGCTGGGATAAGGACCATTACCAGCTGTTCATCGCTCTTTCCCGATCTGGGGTGGCAGGGAGCGATGCAGGGGCCACCGGGGCTGGAGGAGAAGAGGGAAGACTCTGGGTCTTTGAAGGGCTTGATTGGACATCGGGTAAACTGGCTGAAGCCACCAACGAACGCGCAATGTCCAGACAGGCGCCAGAGGTGGCCGACTTAGCAGACGAAGGAACTGGGCGGGAGAGGAAGGATCCCCCTGCTGGCTTATCGGTCGTGACCAGGCAGGTCCCAGAAGAAGGGCGGGGGCTCGGTTTATCGGTCGCCGAGTGGGCCTCGGAGGAGCCGGGGGCCAACTTATTGGTGGTAACCAGGTGGCCGCCGGAGGAGCCAGCGGGCTGCTTATCGGTTGAATTCGGGAGCAGTGAAGCAGACGGGCCTGGAGAGTCCCCAGTCGCAGCCTGGACAACCGCTAAGGTAGGCGGCAGGGGAGAGGTCTTGCTTCCCGAAGGCCTACCAGGGTCTGGACAGTCTTTGTCCTCATGGTGATCCCGCTCCCAGGGTTTCTCTTTCTTCTTCTTTTTGGCCTCTGGGGAAGGTGAAAATGCGGATTCTTGCAGAAGCTCCATCTCTTTTTCAAGCATAGCCATCCTAGTTTTTAATAGATGGGCCTTCTTTTGCGGGTTGCCTGGTTGAAGGGCTGGAAGTCTGGGCAAGCTGCAGTGTTGTGGTCTGGGCCTAGGCAGAGAAGACACCTACGATGACCGTCCTTATGTGGAATTTGAGCACCGCAATCTTCACGCTTCTTCTTGGCCTAGGATGAAGAAGACAGAGAAGAAACGCGAATCGCTTTAAAAGAAAAAGGCGAGTTTTTAAAGGTGATCGACTGGGCAGTTTACCGCGAGGTACCTGCACAGGACGATGGCGGGAAAGAACTGGAAGGCAGGCATGGGGACCGCCCACTATATAGGGTCACACTGACGTTGATCATGTGACATCGGGTGGGTGGTCCCCCGCCAGGCATTGCTGGAAAAGTTTGCCGTGCGGTCCTGACGCCAGGTGGTGCAGTCCTATGTGTAATGACCTACAGCAGGAGCCCTCTCGAAGTAAGATCTAAAACTTCAACAAATAGAATCTAATAATGAATTTGTTCAATGTTTACAGCGGCAAGGTGTGACGGTCCAGGAGAGGGCTTTGATCCTCTTCTTAAACTGGGTGATGATGGGGACGGCATGAAGCTCTGAGGGTAGGGAGTTCCACAGAGAGGGAGCTGAGAAGGATCTACTGCCAACAGTCACCCTGACCCAAAGAATGTTCAACACGGGGCAGTTAGCTGATCTTAGTGGCCTGGCATGTTGTTTGGGCTGAACTAAAGAAACAAGGCTGGGAGGAGCATTAGGCTTCAGCAGTTTAAAAGTCATACAGTGCAGGGAGCGCAGCTTGTTGGCACAGACAATGAAATCAGAGTTACAAAATGGTTAGTTACATTTAAACTAAGTAACTTGGATTCTAGAGAACTCATTTGTGGTTCTGAGGCTTACTGGGGTTAGACTGATCCTAATTCTGAATAAATTAATGTTACAACTGCTGGCTGCCTTCCCCCTTCAAAATATCAGCTTTTGTGCCAAGTCATTTAAACTGGATGAATTATTGACATATGTTAATTTATACTGAAAAATATATTTCTGGACTATTCCTGCCAGCAATGTGGCTGAAACTGGGCCTGTTGTCTCAACTGGATCCACTTCTCTTGTGAACAATAAATAAATGCATTCTGGGTACACCACCGACCTCTGATTTACATAAAGCAATCGTTTTTTCTCTTCCCCACTATTTTTTAAAACAATCTTTTTGTTTCATGCTCTTTAACTTAGTAACAAGCTTCCTGACACAAAGCCAAGTATCTGTTCTCGGTGCTGGAGCAGAAAATCATTTCAACAGCCATCAGGGCCGTTATGAAAATTCAAAGGTAATCACTGTCAATTCTCTAGAATTGCAGAGATCTTCCAAACCATGCTTTGCCCTTCCACTTCTTGCTTCCTGAAGTATCAGCTTTTCCTTCCATTTCATTCTCCGCTAAGATTCCTCCGAGTTTTCAGCTGAATGGTTGGTCTCTCATGGAGTAACCGACACTGCCCACAGCTGTGTTTCACAAAAGCCTCCTGCTGCTTACCTTACATAGTTTGGTGGATTTGGTCGCAGTGCCCTAACTGCCGCAAACACTGGCCTTATTCATAAATATGTGCAGAAGGAAGGACTTCCAGCAGGGTTTCTTTACCTGTTTCCCCACCATAAAACAGAAGAGTGTTTGGAGCAGGTCATAAGCTGCCTGGCCTGTAATGCAAGCCCACAGCTTGACAAGTCAATGAAGTATCAATCCCCCCTTCCCCTGGCCACACATATAGAGCCAAGGTCAAAGGCAAGCACAACTTGGATATGGCTATACAGGGAGTTTAATCACCCCCATTATTCAGCTATTGTGTGCAAACATTATGCAGGGAGCCATCTAAATTACCAAACTCTAAATATGTGAGGTCTCTAGCCACTTAATGGCATGGAAAGTTCAATGGTTCCTCCACAATGGTTCATTTACTATTCTTAAAGGCAAACTGCCACTTGTAAATGCGTACATTTTACTGGAGTAAGATACATTTTTATGAAGACAAAATGAACTGTTCAGACTTCTTAAGATCTACCACAAGTCCTTAACTATCTCACCCATACAATGCAGGACTACATAACTACAACTGTCTATTTTAAACAATGTAAATCTAACTGAAACTGGCAGCTAATCAGAACCGATCTCCAGTGGACCTTACCATCCAGTAAATGACCACTATAAATCAAAGCTCATACAAACCTTTTTAAGGGGACATGGTCAGGTTTTTGGGTCAACTATATCTCTAACATAAAAGCACATACATTTTACTAATTTGAAAATACAGTACTCAGGGGCCTGGATATTCAAAGGGGTTGTGCCTGGCGCAACAGTGTTGTGCATTGCACCCCAGTGGGATATTGAAAGAGCTACCAGGCGCAGCGCAAATCTTGATGCGCCAGGGTGCAATGTAATTGTATGCGGCGCAGATGAAGGGGGCGTGCCCATGCATATGCGGCACATTCCGATATTTAGCCCGGAGGTGCAGCGCATATGCTGACGCAACCCCTGCAGGTGTCGCGATAGGAGGGCTCAGAGTTGAGCTCGTGAGGAGTGGGAACAACTCCCGGACACCCACAGCCGGGCTGCTGTATTGCAGGGCGCAACACAGCAGCCGCCAGCCGTGGGTGGCAACCCACCCACCCAGAACACTGTTCTCAAGCACACACACATCACCCTGGTGGTCTAGTGGTCCCCCCTCCCTCCCGATTCCCCAATAAATGTAAAAGGAGACTGTCCCTGGTGGCGAAGTGGTCCCCCCTCCCTCCCGATTCCCCGATAAATGTAAAAGAAGACTGTCTCTGGTGGTCTAGTGGTCCCCACCCCCACCTGTTGCCACGAGTGTGGTACATCACCGTCAGAAATATTCCTGGTGATCCAGTGGCACCCCTACCCTCCCACCCAAACAGACGCCTTGCCCACTCCCGCCTCCCACCCCCGCCATCGGCGCGGGCGGCAGCAACCCACCGTATACTGCCCAGCCACTGCTGAATGACATGTGTAGTATGGGCTGTAAGCCCATTGGTCCCAGTGTGACTAGTGGTTTGCAGGGCATATTGTGCTAGACAGTCCCAAATATGTGTCATTCACATATTTGGGACTGTCTAGTACAGTATGCCCTGCAAGCCCACTGGTCACCAATGGGCTTACAGCCTATACTGTACCTGTCATTTGGCAGGCGGATTGCTGCCACCCTCCGGTGACTGGGGGGGGAGTGGGGTGGGCAAGGGATTCTGTATGGGTGGGAGGGATGCCACTGGATCATCAGGGATATTTCTGACGGCGATGTACCGTGATCACGGCGACGGGGGACCACTAGACCACCAGGGACGGTCTTCTTTTCCATTTATCGGGGCATCAGGAGGGAGGCGGGACCACTTGACCACTAGGGAAGGCCTTCTTTTACATTTATCAGGGATCCGGGGGAATTGGGAGGAAGGGGGGACCACTAGACTACCAGGAGATGTTATGTTGGACATCTACCGTGATCGTGGCTACGGGGCAGGGGATGCCCCGGGATCCCTACTGCACACGTCATGCTGTGCAGGGTGCCAGGTGCAAGTCACCGGGCTGCCCTGCGCAAGGCATGCAAATGGGGCCATAATGACATGCAAATGGACCCATTTGCGCCTTGCATATATTATGGCCTCATTTGCATGCCCCTTGCTGAATATTGCGGGTGATGCACCTAGCGCAACTGCACTTGTGCTGGCGCATCCCCATGCACCCTATCTGTGGTTTGCGCCAGCGCAGTGGCACTACGCCATGCGCAGTATGTGTGTTGACCATGCCATATTCAATGGTGCTGCGCCATTGGCGCATCCCCATTGAATATCATCTGGGACTGGCCCCGGCGCATCCCAGATGTGCTGCGCCACTGCCTGGCGCAATCTGAATATCCGGGCCATACTGTATTTCCTTTTGAGGTGAAAATCCAAGGCTCCAGTTTTTAATCACTTTTTTTTTTTTTTGCATTCAATAAGAATTTCAGCTAACCTCTTTTAAAGTTGGCATCTCATGCTGGTGTTGCCAAACTCTTTCAAAGAGAGGGCTAAAGGGGCAGACTCTAAACTGGAACCAGTTAGGGGCTCATACTCACACTCAGATTTGTTCATGTTCTCTCTGGTAGTACTCAGAAAATGCCAAAGCAATATCACAACTCAAAATGCTACAACTGTGAGATACATCTGTTGGCCAAAGTCACTCTGCTTTTGCCTTGTGTCTCTTAAACCTCCATCAGAACTGTTGCTACACCATTAAACAGCACATCTGTAGTGTGTTACTGCTTACATAATATATGGTAAGGGTTTGTTCCCATGGGGAAACTGCAAGTTTACTGCCCTGCAAACAAAATAAATGGATCAATTATGACATCATCCCCTGGTCGCACCTGGAAACAAGCTTTGGCTCAGTGTGCCGTTACCAGTTTATGAATAAATGAATGCATCATTCATCAGAATCAGTCCAAACTTAGGTTTATCAAAAATGCAATCATATGGTTATTGAACTGCCAGTAAAGTAGTATCAAACACTGCAAACCAAACAACTATGACACCACGAATGGTCAACATTTTCAAATTTCACAATGTGACCTTTTACAGCTCGCTTGACTTCCCAGTGCTCCTGTCCATCCAGTTGAGGAAATGGGTACAAGGAATGTTGCATCTTGGCTGGGATATCCCAGATTTAAAACAACAGCATTGTAAAATACATGATCACACACATTGTAAACAGCTCATATTCCAGTACCCACCACAACCAGATCAAACTTCACTAATCTTCACTTCACATAAAACTCACACAGAAATCAGTAGATTTAAGGTGACTCACCACCACCAAAAATAAACAACTGATAGATAACAAAGGCACTAGCTTTAAGAAGTATGCCTCAAAACTGAACTAGCAACCCAGCTTAAAAAGTCACTAACCTGAAAATAGATGCTTGAAAAACAAAATAGCAAAGCTGTTTGAAACCACTGCAAATTAAAAAAAAAAATGAATGTTGCTGTTCTGCTAGTCACTCCCACACTGAAGCACCTCATCCCAGCAATCAATAAACACCACATAAACACTCTAAAAAAACTCTTAATGATTAATCATCCCAAATAACCAAACCACAAACAGAGAGCCACAAAAAAGCACATTTTTTGGATATCAAGCCACTTATTTGCAAGGACAGTACAAAACTTCACCCACAATTTTATTGTGAAATCCACAATTTTCACTAGTCTCTGGGAAAACAAAATGACATTATTTTCCACAATTCCTTGAAGTTTATTGAGTTTTTTTGCTTCATATTGCATAAAAAATATTACAATTTTAAGAAAAGACTCTCAGACGTACTGACAAGTTGGCATGCAGACTTGGGTTTGGCCAAAACAATACAGTACCAGGTGTAGAGGGGGATCTATGCAACACTGCTTTCATTACAGTCGCTTTCTGGTCTGGTTTCACAATCCTCTGGCCAAGCATTCTCTATGTACAGTGAGGTACTTCACGTGTGTTGACGTCTACAAGAAAACATTTTTGCTGCCACGCAAACAACCAACAGGTGAGAGAAAAGGTAAAAAGTATCCCAATTCACACAGAAACATAGAATTTGACATCAGATAAGGACCGCTTGGCGCATCCAGTCTGACCATTTCTCCCTACCTACACTATTACCACACACTGTGCCTGATCTACAGTTCTTTCTCCCCCCCCCCTTTCCAGTATGATTCCCATGTGCTTATCCCATGCATTCTTGAATCTGACCATTGTTTTCACCTCAACCAACTCCACTGGAAGGCTGTTCAGGGATCTACCACTCTTTCTGTGAAGAGTACTTCCTCACATCTCTCCTGCATCTACCCCCTTTCAGTTTCATAGCGTGTCCCCTTGTTCTTGGGCACCTTTTCTTCTAAACAATACTCCCCCCATTACCTTATTTACTATAATGAAGTATTTAAAGATCCCTATCATTACTCCCCATTCTGGGGTGTATAAAATTGAGGGTTTTTAGTCTCTCCTTGTAGGGCTTTTATGCAGACCCTGCACCATTTTAGATGCCTTCTTTCAGACTGCCGCCACTCTACGTCCTTAAAGAGATATGATCTCCAGAACTGGACAAAGTACTCTAGGTAGGGTCTTAGCAGTGATCTACATAGAAGCAGCACCACCTCCCTTCTTCTGCTGGTGATACCCCTCCCTGTGCACCCCAGCAGTCTACTAGCCCTCATGACTGCCTTGTTGCACTATCTGGCCACCTTTATGTCATCCGTATGATTATCCTCAGGTTTCTTTCCTGATTGGTGGTCAATACTACTACACCCATTTTGTACTCAGCCCCTGGGTTTCTGTGCCCCGTGAATTATTTTGCACTTTTCGCATTCAAACCCAGCTGCCATACCCTTGACCACTTCTCTAGTTTTCTCAGGTCTCTGCTCATTCTTTCCACCCCCTTGAAGTGTCCACCCTATAGCAGACGTTTGTTTCATCCACAAAGAGGCAGACCTTCCTTTCCAGTTTCTTTGCAGTGTCACTTCACTTATAAAGACATTAAAGAGGATTAGTCCCAACCATGATGCCTGAGGCACCCCACTGGTCACCCTCCCTTCCTTGGAGTAGACTTCCATTTACCATCACCCTCTGTCACCTATCCCCTAACCAATTTCTTATCCAGTTTACCATCTTTGGACCCACTCCTTAGCTACCCAGCTTGCTTACTAGTCTCCTATGTGGAACATTGTCAAAAGCCTTACTGAAATCTAGGCTGTCCACGTCCACCGCTCCACCCTGATCTAGTTCTTTGATCACCCAGTCAAAGAAATCTATCAGATTCATTTGACATGACCTCCCCAATGTGAAACCATGTAGCCACAGATCTTGTAACCCACTGGATTTAAGATATTCCACAATCCTTTCCTTCAACGGTGATTCCAGTAACGTTTCCACTACTGATGTCAGACTGACTGGCCTATAACTGCTACCACTTTTGCATAGTGAGACTACATCTGCCCTCCTCCAGTCCTCCGGATCCACTCCTGTTTCTAGAGTGTTGGTAAACAGAACTGTCAAAGACTTGTTAGTTGAACACTCGCATTAATAATTGCCAAAACCAGATTTACAATCGAGAAATTACATTTGAAAAAGATGCTCCATTCAAGTGAATGGAGCTCGCCCCCATGCTTGACCTGTAACTGTGTCACAAAACGTCAAAGTGCGGGATGGATCGGCAAGTCAGGAAGTGCAGAGGGATCGTATGGTTAGCCTCTCAGAGGCAAATTACGATCCCTTCCCTTCCTTTTGGGGCTGAATTTAAAAAAAGTGCAAATAGCCTGGAGGAGCTCCCTATGAGGTTTATTTATTTTACTTATTTATATCTTTAGTAACAAGGTAAGTGCACTGATCCAAAGGACAGTTTTCAGTCATGACCTGGGCCACAGATGTGGCTACAGAAATAACATAATTTATAGTGACAATGTACAAAACAGCAATAGTACAGAGTAGCATATATAATATAGGATTTAGTAACATACCTCAAGACGAGGTAAATAACACATAATGGAATCAGCACAGTTTTGCAAGAACACATTTCAGTGTTCAGTCATATAAAGATGCCTGCTTGCTGCAACAGTGGGTAGTAGGCTAAATTAGTTGGTGCGTGGGAGCTTACAAAGAGCGTACAAACTGTGCAACTATACAAGCTATACAAGTTGGCAAACATCAAGGAAAGCAAGGTGCCTAGAAGCTCAGACTTGCTAGAGAAAGTCAAGTCAGTAGGTCAGCAGCACTGCAGGGAGATCAGTACAGAGTAGGGAAGCAGAGAGCACAGAGAGGTATGATGCAGGTGGAAAAAGCTAAGGGGCAACAGGGAGGCAAGTCAGGGAAGGGGGAAGGGTCCCAAAGAAAAGAGAAAGGCAAGGTACAAGTAGAGTGGGAAAGGCTATATATATATATATGCAGTATATAGATAGGACGAGGGGGTGGACCCACAAGCTCAACAGGTCCTAGTGTCTAGATTGTCTGCTCCCTCTAGTATTGTCTTGGGGAAAGTTACAGCCTGACCCAGCTAGAAGCCAGTTGCGCAGGTTAGTTTTGAAAGACAGATGGGAGGCAGAGGAGTGAATAGATGCAGGTAATTTATTCCACAGGGTGGGGGCAGAGACTGAGAAGGCCTGGCTGCCCATGACAGAAGTTATATGTGGAACTTTGAGGGTGGGGGGGAGCAGAGGTAACCCTGAGGCTTCTGGGTATCACTCTTTCTGTGAGAAGAGAAGAGTATGGGGATGACTGGTGGCTCCTGAGGGAGGTGGCAATTAAGCAACCCATGGTACAGTCAAAGCGACCCTGTAATGGGAGTCATCCTAGCGACCGGTAGAGTGCGCAGTGGTGGGTGGAGTATGGAGCTTGAAGCACAAAGCGGCATATGGCATTGTAGGTGGTGTTTAAGCGGGTGCGCAAAGAGGAGGACATGAGAGAGTAGACAGGGAAGCAGTAGTCTAGTAGGGGTAGAAGGCTGTCTTGAGCAATGGCAAGGCGAGCTTCCTTGGATAGGAATAGGATAGAGATAAGGGAGCTTCCTCTTTAATAGTTATGTTATTGAAAAAGGTGCTCCATAAAGATATTAGTAAGAATAAATGTTTTAATAGGTAATTTTAGAAATCCCGTGGAGTACATACAGTGCAAATTAAAGGGGAACAATCTGCACTAAGAGCCCCACACCCAAGTGTGGAGCTGGTCCCAATTTGCACTTTATGTGGGAATTTTTTTATTTATTTACTGTTCACTACAGTACAGTAGATTGTATCAGGCTGAGTCTCTTGACTTAAGCTGACATTTTCTAAAACCAGGAATCCCAGAATCCCCTGTAGCTTGCATCAGAGCAGGCTGCTGCAGTGGGAGATTCAATAACCTGAAATACATGTCAGAGTTTGTATATGTTCTGAGTTTTTGTTTGCTGGTCTCACTGTCCTCCTGGGGCTAAGTACAGTCACAGAGGATTGCACTTAGCCCCAGGAGAACAACAGGAACAGCAAACATCTAGTCTGTGCTTATAAAATCTCTATTATGAAATGGGTAGAAAGAATGCTGGCTCCTGACTGGCCAAGAGCAGCTTTCAGTGGGGCCGTTATCCCAGCACAATGGCCCAGCTGAAAGTAATATGTTTAAAAAAGGCATAAAATTTACTAAAAATGACCAACTTCATAACCTCAATAAGGCACTCCGGGGGTGCATTATGGTGGGCTAACGGCCGTTCTTGGGTGGTGAAAGCACTTGGCTATGCCTCGCGCTTCAACTCAACCAAAGTGGGCAGTTATCCCACCATAACGCACCCCCTGTCATGTCTTATTGCTTAAACATGCACTGCAGGCTACTGAATCGCCACTGCTGCAGCTCCACTCTGATGTCAGCTGCGGTTCTGGGATTTCCAGTTATAGGAAATGTCAGCTTGGAAGTCAACTGTGCCAGGTTAGAATAGCAAAGCGGCAGCCACGAAGGAGTTCTGAGCCCCCGAGGGGGGCTGTAGCTGTCTGCCAGACCGCTGGTAACAAAGCAAGATGGGGAAAAAAAAAAAAGAATAGCGAAGCGACAATAGCGCCATTCAAAAGCGCGCGGTCATAATCGTAAAAGATGGAACAGCTACAGGGATAGAATAGTGCAGGCAGAGTTAGCGCTATCCCTGTAGCTGTTGCTGTACAAAAGAAGAGGATACAAGGTCTGTCATGTGGCTTGCCACCGAACAGCTGCCATGGCGCAGAGGGTAATGCCACAGGCAGTGGAGGGCGGCAGGACTGTGGTGGACTGGGATTTGATTCCCAGTCCCGGAACGTATGGTTGTGTGTGTGTGTGTTTTTTGTGTCATTTCTCACAGAATACTTTGTGTTTTGGTGTCTCCATCCTCCCGACCTGTCTGGCTACCATGTTAGCTCCCGGCTGTCCTGTCCGGTTTCCCTTCCCTCCTCAATGACCCCCCCGAGGTTTCTCCCCGTCCCAGAGTTCCACCCCTGTATACAAATATATATAGTGGGGGGCAAAGCCCCCCCATCTGCAAAAACAAAAGTTTCCTTTTATGTGTCCTCTCCATGGTTGCGGTCCTCCATGTGTTTGTGAACTGCTACCATTGGTGCTATTGTTCTGTGCGGCATTTATAATGTGTGCTGTTTTCTACAGCGCCGTTTTTACTGCACGGTTCTTGACTGTGCTGTTGTTGTGGACAGTGTTCTGACCTAGTGCCGAAATCAGCAGAATCTGCCTGATACAATTTACTAAACTGGAGTAAACATTAAGTAATATTCGTAAGGGGGATCACCTCTAGGAGCAAGGAAGTGATTCTGCCGCTGTACAATGGACTGGTTAGAGCACACCTTTAGTACTGTGTACAGTACTGGAGACCACACTTGAAGAGGGACATACAGCTCCTGGAGAGGGTACAGAGGAGGGCAACTAAGATGATACAAGGGCTAGGGGATTTGACGTATGAGGACAGACTTGAGGAGCTCTGCCTGTTTTCATTGGAGGAGAGGAGAGACGGGGGGACATGATTGAGGTCTTCAAGTACCTCAAGGGAATAAACAGGGTAAACATGGAGGGGATCTTTAGACTAAAGCACGGAGGTATCACCAGAGGGCATGGTTTGAAGTTGGAAGGTGGAGGGGGGAAAAGAGGAGGAGGTTTTTCACTGAGAGGGTGGTGGACCCTTGGAATGCACTGCCTGGTGAGTTGGTTCAGAGATCCACAGTGGAGGGCTTCAAGAGAGGGTGGGACAGACACAGAAAGTGGATGTATCAGATGATGGCCTGTCCCACGGGGGTGGGGATGGATGATAGGGGTTTCTGGGAGGGGAGGGCCTCGGCACCCAACTAGGGATCTGAGGTTCGAGCAGACTCGATAGACCGTAAAGCCTAATCTGCTGGCAAATAGTATGTTAATAAAAAATGTTTCTGCACACAAAGTGCAACTTGGGACCAGCCCCACACTTAGCTGTGGGGCTCTTAGTGCTGACTATTCCCCTTTAAGAGCAGCTATCATTTCAACAGTTTTTTTGTTGTTTGTTACTGTAACTCAATAATCTGCCACCCTCAATTAGCTGCTCATTTCTTCTTGCACATTAGTGGGGAATAACTGAAAGAGCACTGTAAATGGTTGTTGATCAGGCTTCATTATTTTACATCTAGACACTGACAAAATTTGTTGATTGTAGACATTTGCTTCTGTATGGTTTAATACAGCCAGGATTTCTCAAGGACTTCAGATTTAAGCATTCCGAAGTAGTGTTTGTTGGTGGTGGTGGTGGGGGGGGATTACAGTTACTGTCATTTTAGTATAACATGCAATGGTATGTCTACTGTTCCTGTCTACTGCGACTCGCAAAGGCAGAAGAGTCTGCACTATGCGGCTAAGCTAGTGAACAAAGCACTAGCATTGCCTATCCAAACAACACAGCATACTAGAGTTTCACATCTAGAAAGCCCATATCAACTTCCTAGATAATGAATCTTAAGTACCTCCTTATATTAACTCAATTAGTGATTTCTGCTTTGATAACTCCTGCTGTATAGAAAACCCTCATACATATCATTCGAATCATATCTAAAATAGTGGTCATAAATATTCTAAACCCCCAGTAAAACTTAGGCTCATTAAGGATAAGATCTTTTAAATAAATTGAACGACTTATGGAGGCCTGAAGATAAGGTAGGCTTACTAGCTGACCCTTAGTCACTTGACAACAAAATGTGCTCTGATTATGTTAAACTACAACTTTGCAAATTTCCAGCCCTCCAAATGTGACATCTGCAGAGACACTTCTTCAAGTGCTTACACCGAAGAAAGAAATGCTCTGATATTATCTAGACTCCAGATTGCTTTTTGCCTGCTTAAATGTACAGTCAAAATCAGCAGTGCTACAGTGTACAAACAAACCATGGTAACAGGTTCTCTTGTCCCAAGTTCCCCCGTATGCCCTGTAGAATCCACTAGAACATTCAAATAATAATAAAAAAAAAAATACTTGATAATGTACAGTAATTAGGGGGACAGTAATAAAAATCTATTTAAAGTGCTCCAAATCTTTTTGTGACAACTGATGGAAAAACAGTCACCTGGTAAAAAAAATATGTATTATGTGTAAGTATATATTTCATATAAATTCGATGAAATGTGTTTGCACATGTAAGTTTGGTATCCAACTGAAGTAACTGGTTTATCGTTTCGTGAAATCGTTTCACCAGGTAAATATTACATTCTGTGATGGTTTATTTTATGATTAGTAACTTGTTGATGTATTGTTGACCCATTGTATCTTCTTATCCTCAGGCATGACTGAAAATGGATCTTTGATCCAGTCCACTTTTCTGGTAAAAATGCAATAAATAAAATAAAAGATGCGACTGGGGGTGGGGTACAAGGTAGGAACATAATACCTAATAGTCAAGTGGAATACAAATTAGTGCTGGCACGGTAGCATGGAGGGCAGAGGCATCCATGCCTCACCTGCTGTCACGCCGGCGACCCCAGTTCGAGGATGGACTCAGGTCACTCAGGGGTTAGCCAGAAGGAGGAGGATCGAGAATCCCAGCAGACGTGCTCCTCCTCTGCAGAAGGAGGGCAGACTGCTCCGCTTCAGTGGCACGACACAGGTGACCATAGGTGGTAGTGCAAATTGGGGTAGCAGTTCCAGGTTGGGGATGCTCTCTAATGGAAGATGTCAGTACGTCCTCTGACATGGGCATGAATGGACATCACCTTCATGAAGCGGTCGTGGGAATCACGAACATGGAAAATCACCACCAGAGGCAGGATGCCACCCCACAAAGCCTGGCAGACCTTGCGCTGCCTAATGGGCAAAGGGATCACTGGACTAAGTGTAGCACCAGGAAGGGATTTGGGTGTGCCCCCCCGGCCCCTCCACAAAGGGTAATCTGAGGAGGACTCAGTAGCACTCAGGTAAGTCCCAGAGACAGCGGATGATGGTATCAGAGGAACCACGAGGGACGAAGGGGGCTCGCCAGTGGAGTGGGAGAAAAAAAAAGTGGAATACAAATCAGTAAAAATAAAATTACCTACAAAATGGCATTGGACAATCTACCAACATGACTGGCTGAAACATGTCACATGACCATGCATTAAATAGAGAATATAGGATGGGGAAGTGTGCAATATGAGAATTTACTGCACACCCGAGGTGTGGGATGCTATATAAACCCCAAGAGCTTATTAAAGCATCCCACACTGAGGGTGTGCATTAAATTAGAGTGTGCACAATTCCCCATCCTTTATTTTTTATAATTGCTGG
Organism: Neoceratodus forsteri; assembly: GCA_016271365.2. Lineage (NCBI taxonomy): Eukaryota > Metazoa > Chordata > Ceratodontiformes > Ceratodontidae > Neoceratodus > Neoceratodus forsteri. The sequence continues at coordinate 842,190,025 of CM028131.1, forward strand.
TAAGCAATTTTTTCCAGCCTGAGTCCTATGACCCTCTGTGACACACACATATACACACACACACACACATAGTCTCTCTCTCCCTCATTTGCGATTGTGCTTACCTCTGACTGTAGGCAGTCAGCCACGGACACATTCCTGCTCAAACTGTGCATCTCTTAAGGCTGATGAACAGCAGGATCAACCAGATACAGCTTTTAAAAAAATTTAAAAGTAGGATCAACCAGATAGATAAAAAAAAAAAATTATGATGATAAGGAGAGGACTCTTGTTGTGGTGGCTCCACGCTAATGGAGCTATGGAGTTGCCATGTTTGTGGAATTGTTCAGCCCGCCCACATATAGAATGGAAGCAAATGAGGAAGCACTCGGTTTTGACAGAGCACATGAATGTCGTAATTGCCAGTGGGTTATTATGGTGAATATCAACTGGTTTAGCCCATGCAGGCCACCCGAATGGCCCAGCAGTAGCGCGTTGACCCAGTTTCAGGACTGAACCCAAGCTGCCATGTCAGGAGGCAGGCCATGCTGAAGTAGCTGCCATGTGGCAGTGTGCCTCAGACGGGAAGGGACAATGGCAAGCTTCAGCACTGCAGCAACCCCTGTAGCTGGACCAGGGAGCCTGCTGTTGCTACAGGGGACATGCTGCGTGCAAGTGAGACCACTACAGGCTGCGCTCATGTTGGACAGGTGGGAGGGAACAAGAAAAAGAAAAAAAACATCCATCTAAATGATGTTCTAGGCTCCTGGATTGCCATGGGTCAAGTGCCTGTCAGAACTGGATACTAGTCCACATAATGGACTACTGGGCGTGGCGGGGGGAGGAAGGCCCTCCCCACAGATCCCCTTCCACAGACAGCAAGCCGAGTGGGTAACCTACAGATCGGGGGACGCAGACCTGACCAGGGTATTTACCTGACAAGACAGATGTGGCTGAAGAGAAGAAAACTCTATTAAAAAAAAATCTTTAATGCATATCTTGTATGTTCTTGCTTACATGCTTTACAGAATTATACCTACTTACAATGTGAAGTACAGAACCAGCAGAGATGGAAAGCGTATAAAAATGACATACTATCAAATTCGACATTCACAAATGTGCATTCAGGTGCAGTCACAGTGGGATGCAAGTAGAAGCTTAAGGTACTGTTTAAAAGAGGGAATACTGGTAGGTGGGTAGCCACCCAAGGCAAGGTTGTTCCATAACTGTAGGAGTCTACAGCAACAGGCATGCTGATTGGACTACATTTTGCACTTGGGAATGAGGAACCAGTTTCCAATGTGGGAATGAAGGTTGTGACCAGTTAAAAGAGGGGTAAGCAGGTAAGTTTCAGTAAGTGAGGAGGTTGTTGATACAATATGTAAACCTGTAGTGGCCTCAGATGCTGTGAGCACCTGCAGCTCAGTGAGGGCCACTTGAGCCAGTCATAAAGAGTGCAGTGATGACACTGAGGAGGGCAGAGGAGAATAAAGCAGCAGAGGAAGTTGAACAGGCTAGCCAATTAAGACAGCAGATATTATGGAGCAGTGGCAAAAAATGACATCGCCATAGTCAATCATGGTTAGGATCATGTACTCAACAAGACATTGCCTCATAGCTTTGAGAGAGGTACAGGGCTCCATGTTTCTGTAGAATTTAGAGGCCAAAACAGGATATGTGAGGAAGTTAACCGACTCGTCAGGTGTATTTCCTAGATACTTCACTTTCGATACTTTAATATATTTATTTATTGAGATCTTGGATTAACACCTTTGAGCAGAAAGCTCTTTCATAGGTTCCACGTCAAATTTGACACAAACAAGAATACAGCTCTGTTCCACAGATGCAAATACAGCATGAAACAACTGTAAACTGTCTCCAGGCATAAATTCTAACAATAGTTGCACAATCTAGGCACGTACAGGGTGCAGAGTCAAAACAAAGGCTAACATTTCACTAGGTAATGATAACACAAAATGAGGACGCTTGTTTAAAAGGAGAATTGTACAACTAACAACATAGGAAGATAATTGGATTGTGCCTGAGTCAAAGAAAGAAGGAAGGTCTCGTACAAGTAGAGAGGGTCAGGGGAGGTAGGAGGAAAGTGAGGGGAGGGAGAAGGCAAGCAGAGATGGGGGGGGTAGGAAGGGGATAAATAGGAGGGAAAGGGGACGAATAGCTATGTAGTCAAAGTGGAATAAATGGGGAGGAGGAGGAGTGGGGGGAAGGAGGTGGTGTAAGTAGTGTGGTGATGATGATGTATTAAGATGGCATGGAGGAAAAAGGTATGGAATGACGGAGGTATAAAAAGGGAAGAGGAGGTGGAGAGAGGTAGTAAGGAAAATAAATAATTTAGGCAATGGTAGATAGCCCATAAAAGTGTTAACTTGACCGGGGGGGCCCAAGAAATGGACAAGAACTGCAACATTTTACTAATTATAGAGATCACAGAGATTGCAAATGGTATGAGCAAGGTAAAGGCAAATTAACAGTAGCAGTCACAGGTTGCCAGTGAGATTAGTTGCTGCTGGAGTCTTTTCTTAAAGGGGCCCAGCAAAGTAGCACTGGTTATGTCAGGAGGCAGAGAGCTGCACCACTGTGGAGCTCTGTATGCGAATGCACGTTGTCCAAAGGCAGTGCGGCATCAGGGGACTCTGAAAGCCTGTTTGTCAGAGCTTCTGGTACTGCATGGGTTACATGCAGGGGAAAGAAGGGCCATTACGCCATGGGGTAGCAGTCCCAAGATGACTTTTTTTGCTAGCAGGCACGATTGGTATTTGAGCCTGCTGTCAAATTGTAACCAGCTGACCTGGGCATAAAGATCACAGGTGTGTGTCAAGCGTGCGGCACCAGTAAGAAGGCAGCATGCTTTATTTAAGGCCGTTTTGATACGTCAGAGGGCAGAGTCTGTAGCTGCACCGTAAATGACAATACCATAGTCCATGAGAGAGACCACAGAACTGTGGATGGCAGTGTTCAGTGATTCTGGAGTGAGATTATTTTTGTTCCTGTATAGAACTCCTAAATGCTGGTTAATAGCCTTGGCTGTTCGGTCGATGTGCTGGGTGAAAGACAGGGTAGAGTCAATAGTTATACCCAGGTACTTGAAATGGTGAACCAGTTCAAGAGGGGAGCCAATGTCATTAATGATGGTAAGCGGGAAGATTTTGTGTCTTCTTGGGGAGGCTGAAAACAACATTGTTTTAGTCTTGTTATAATTAAGGATGAGCTTATTATCCCGAAACCACTTCTCTGCAGATGTAAAGGATTGCTGAAGTTGGTCCTGGAGAAGGTGAGGGTCCATGTTGCTGGTAAAAAGTACAGCGTCACCAGCGTATAGAAGTATGTGGTCGCAGCAAGCTCCTGGTAGTGAACTGAGGAAGATGCAAAAAAGCAGTGGACCTAAGACAGATTCCTGCGGGACTCCAGAGCATACAGGCCTACTATCGGACATGGCATTGCCAATTTTTACCTGCTATGTTCGGCTGCTTAAGTAGCTGGAGAACCAATTTGTAGTGTCAGAGGAAAGACCAATGCAGGAGAGTTGTCTGATGAGGAGACTGTGGTTGACAGTGTCAAAGGCCTTGGTAAGGTCTATGAAAGTTGCCCCTACCAAGAACCCTTGTTCCAGAGAGTTACTGATAAAGCCTGTAAACTCCAGGAGTGCGGTGATGGTACTATGTCCACACCTGATCCCATGCTGTTGGGGACACTGGAGTTGGTAGTTATCCAGATACTCTACGAGTTGGTCAGGCACTATGCGCTCCACGGCCTTAGAGATCGGGGGAAGAACAGAGATTGGGCAGTAATTTCCCTGCAGTGCTTGGTCGCCACTCTGTGGGTGACCACTGCTGATTTCCAAAGATGAGGAAATTGTGACTGACAATGACAGGTTATTATTTTGGTAAGAGGTGTGAGGATTTCCTTGAGGGTAAGGACAACAAACTTTAAGTCCAAGGAGTCACCACTGAATCTAACTTTCCCCAGCACCTTCTCAATATAACGTCTGGCTTCATTTATAGACACTGCTTTGAAGTAAAATGGTGGGTGGTCTTGGGGTGGATTCTGGACTGCAGTGTTCATACCTGATGGGGTAAGCACAAAGAAGGCAGGGGGAAGAACGTTGCTAAGGTCTGTAAATGCTTTGCTGAAAGGGTTTGCAATGACTTTTGGGTCCAAGGTAGGGGTGCCATCGATGTTCAGCATGTTCAGGCTAGTTTTGGGGTCTGTACCAGTAATGTCTTGGATGTTCTTCCAGAACATCCTGCTATTGTTTCAGGAGGTGGAAAGGGCTTCTTTGAACTACTGGCTTTTAGCAGTATGGATAGGACGGGTACACTCATTTATCACTGCTTTGTACCTCTGTAGGTTAGCTTGTGTCCCCAGCTCTCGAGAGATGTGCCAGAGGTGATCCCTGTGTTTTAGTAGATCAAGAAGAGCAGGGGTGACCCAGGGATTATGGGTTCCCTTGATTTTTGTCGTTCTAAAGGGGGGGATACAAAGAGTGTGTTCCCATTTACGGATGTAATGTACAGATTTGGGCAGTTTATTACACATTTCCTGAAGACAAATAGCATGGAGACAGTTTTAGCTTGTCTGAGCATTACATGACTGGCTGCAAACCAAATTGTGAGAACACTGAAGTCAGTTTGAAGAGAGGCTGAGACAGTTGCATAGGGACCAATTGTAAAGAAGACAGTGTCATCAGCATACATGCGAAGACTGTAGGATTGGACAGCAAGGGGGAGATAATTTACAAAGATATATAAATAGGAGGGGGTACAGTATGCAACCTTGGGGTGGACACGCAAGCATACCTGCAAAAAGATCATTCAGGACAGATCCCATGGAAACTGAATGGAAGTGACCCAAAAGACAGGAGGAAAAACTAGTGTCGTCAGGGATGAGAGAGAGAAGAGAGAGAGAGAGATTTCCCAGAGATATTCTTAAGCCAATTCCATAAAGAATGGACTGCATAAGGAATGGGTCTGCTCCCCGCCCACACGTGTCTGACCACGTATCGTACAATGCATTGCAAAGGTCATGACCTAGTAATTCTCCCCTATTTTCTGTGTTAAAAATGGGCTGTTTTGGGCTTCAATTGGGAATAAGTTCCGCCTCCACGGCTAATAGCCAGGGGCCCCAGGTTTCCCAAAACAGGGAAAGCTTACCTTGTGTACTCAACTGGGCTCCAGGACCATGCAAGACTTCAGGTTCTGCACCCATTTGGAGATAAAGGAGTCGGTGACATCCATTCGTGAGCAGTAGTTCTCCTGGCATTAATAAGGGCAAGGGACCATAAAGAGTTAGATTCCTTTCATCCTGGGTGATAAGAATCTGCCCCAAGAAGCAGTTGTAAGGGGGACTTAGAAGGCCTGTATCCAAGGACTCCAGTCATTATGTTATGCATGAGGTGCCAGAAGGGAGCTATCTTAAGACATGTAAGGGCCAGGTGAATAAAGTCTGCCACTTCCGTTACACATTTAGGACAGTATTTCGATCTATTTCCATCTATCCAGTGCAACCACTTAGGGGTCGCGTATGCCCTACGTATGAAGAACAACTAAATTTGCGGTAGTTCATTACTGCGTGCACATAGTAAGTAGAGGGAGCATGCCAAATTCCAGGTTTTTTGGTCTACAGACAAACTTAGATTTACACTCCATTTTCTTAACTGAGGTTTCGCTCCTGTTGCAGGGAGCTGATAAAAGTACAGTAATAAATTGACAGGGTTTTTTGTCCGGCTGAGGCTGGAATAATTCCTCTTCTAGGGGGATGGGTCAGTTCAGCTATTTAGAGCAGAAAGGGTAGTCCCGCACCGTTGGTGGAATGTCAGGTATAGGGAAAAAGTCACCTGGGGGAATACTCCGTTTTGTACATAACTGTGCAAAGCTTTTCATCAGACCCCCTTCATACAGTTGCCAAATCAATGAGACCCCTCCTCCTCCACGCCTATAAGCACTGCATCATCATAATGTTGCATCCCCCCTCCAAGTTGCATAAATCGTAACAGACTAAAGATTTGGGGAGTTACCCTTGGTATAACCCACATGCTTGTGAACCCAAATCCAGGCTGCAATGTAGTGTCAGTAAAAGGGTTGCCCACTAGTTAATCTCCCAGTCCCCTTAACACCACAGCTAAGGTGTCATTTCGAAGATTGCCTAGCAGTAAGTCCTCTTCCAGGCCCAACCAGAGGTAATCCAGTCCTGGTTACCCATGGGTATAAAAGCCAATTGGGCAGCCCAGTAATATGCCTTAAAGTTTGGCAGACCAGCCTCTCCCTCCTTCCCTGGGAGGGCTCTGCAACAGGGATCTTTTGATTTTGGGCCCCCTTGCCATTAGAACTTATATATTACCGCCTCTAGGTGTTTGAAATGTGCTTGTGGGATCCTAATAGGAAGGGTCTGGTAAAAATATAATACTATAGGTAGTATTGTAATCTTCACTAACCCCACTCTACCTAAAAGGGAAAGGGGCAACGCAGCCGATCTCCCACAGTCCTCCGCAATCCCTGTAAGTAGGGGTTTCAAATCCAGATTGTATAGGGCTCCAACGGAAGCAGAGATTTGCACCACCAGGTACTTCAACCTTTTAACCAGCTGGAGTCCTCCCAAGTTTGCAATGAGCTGGGCCCGATCCAACGTACCCACTGGCAGCAATTCACTCCTGGACCAATTTACTCAGTGCTCCAAACGTCTGCATTAGTCCGTGAACAGCTGGTAAGTCATTAGCTGGGTTTTGCAGATATAGAAGTTGGTCATCTGCATACATAGCTATTTTATGCACCCAGCCTCCCACCCAAAAAAACCTCATATGCCTGGGTCGGCCCGTAGGGCCACTCCCTGTGGCTCCAGCGACAATACATATAAAAGTGGGGAGAGTGGACATCCCTGATGTGTGCCTCTACTCAACGTGAAAGGGCTAGACAACACCCCATTGACCAGAACTTGTGCCTGCGGGCCTCGATATAACACTTGAACCCATGAGCGGAAAGAAGGGCCCACTCCCATTTTTCCCAAGATATTGAACAGATACCCCCATTCCACACGCGCCTCACCCAAACCATTCACAAACCGTGTCCTCTGCCCCTGAACTCTTTCACCCCTAGCAGTCCCTGCTCAAGACTTTTTATCCACATTACCAATGTAGGCTTGTCGCTCAATCTGTACCCATATAACTGTAATAACCTGTGATTACCATTCCTGTAACACTTAAATTGTAACTAAGTTATAATTGCCTGTATCTACCAAAACTGTAACCACAGAGATGTATGCTGTAACCACAATATTGTAACTAAATGTTGTACTGTATTTGTCCTATTTGTGTCGAGGTACCTTTGGAAATGAGCCTCTGGCTCAAACGTTATAAACCGATGTATAAATAAAATAAAATAAAATAAATAAAATAAAACACGGTCAAAAGCTTTCTCAGCATTTAATGCCACCACTGCTGCACTCTGTACTCTTTTAGTATAGGCCCACCTGAGGATTATATTTAGGGTGCCCCTAATATTATGTTTCCCCATTCAACCTCATATAAAGCCCGATTGATCTGGGTGAATAATCCCCGGTAGCAGCACATCAAGCCTAGAGGCAAGAGATTTTGCTACAATTTTATAGTCTGCGGTGAGCAGAGAAATTGGCCTATAGGAGGCGCACTTGGTGGTGTCCTTGCCTGGCTTTGGCAATACTGTGATTGTGGCAGACCAAGTGGATGGGGGCAACTCACCCCTCGAGAGACCCTCCTCAACCATATCAAACAAGGGGTCTGCAAGGAGATGCGCAAAGGCTTTATAAAAATCTCTTGGAAGCCCATCTGGCCCCGGGGCTTTCCTGCTTTTCAGAGACCTCAAGGCTACCCGGATCTCCTGTTTAGTTAACGGGGAGTCCAACTCCTCATCATCCTGTGTACTAAGTTTACCAAGATGTATCCCCTCAAAAAAGGTGTCATAATCCTTCCGTGAGGGGTCACACTCAGCGGTGTAAAGGGATTTGTAAAACACTCCAAAGGCGTCCCCTATCTCCCTCGAGGCCTGCAGTACCTTCCCCTGGGCATTGTTAATCTGACCCACTGTTCTCTCCGTCTCCTTTCATTTTAACTGCCAGGCTAAAAGCTTTCCCACCCTGTCCCCATCAAATTATGCCCCCATATTGGACAGGAGAATGGCCCTCTCAAGCTGTGCACCAGACAAGGTGTTAAACCTCCATTTTAACTTCTGAACCACCGCATACAAAAGGCAGCCGAAGGGTTTAGCATATGAGCTCATTCACAAGATGACATTTTATTTCTAAGAAATTCCAGCTCGCTCGTCGCTTTGCCCCTTGCGTGTGAAGCGAAGGAGATGGTTTGGCCTCTTATGTAGGCCTTCAAGGTGTCCCATTTTATACCATGGGAGGTATCGCCTCGACAATTAAATTGCAGGAACTCCTGCAGACTGTTCCTTATATAGAGAAGATACTCCTGGTTCTTCAGAGGAGGAGGAGGAGGTCAAGTTCCCAAGTCCTGGGGTTAATGTGGGCTCCTGAACTCCCTAGGCTTGTATAGTGCAGTGCATGGTCTGATACTAAAATGGGCAGATAGGCAGCCACCCCCAGATAGACTGCCAGGGAGCCAGTAACCAGCATCCTGTCGATTCGTGCATAGGAATGGTGAGCATGTAAAAAGAAACTATACTCCCTCCCCGTGGGGTAATGATGCCGCCAAGAGTCGATTAACTCAAAATCAGTCTGTAGAGCCTCTAGGGCCCTGGTATTTTGTGACTTGGGCACTGGGGACCTATTCAAGCAATCTTGCACTGTGTCTAAGACACAATTATAATCACCCCCTAAAATCCAAGGGCCCTCCCAGCTGGCCATGTCTAGTGCCAGTTTCTGAAAGAAACTGGGACATTCCATGTTTGGGGCATATATAGAGCCAAGTAAGAGGATTCCTCTGCCAGGGATGTTGACTTTTGCCAGGGCATACCGACCTGCTTGATCCACCACCCTATCCAAAATCTGAATCGATGACTCCCCAGGAATCCAGAATGAGCCCCCCCTCAGCCTTAGAGGAAAATGTAGCCGAAATCCATGTGCCCCCCCCAATAAAACTAGCAGTTCTCTGCACTTCGGTGGGAGTAAAATGGGTCTCCTGTAATGGGACAATTTTCCCCTTGATTCTGCGAATCTGTGCCATTACCTTCCTTCATTTTATAATTGATTTGAGGCCATTTATATTCCAAGACACACAGCTTCTATCATCCCCCATCATTATGCATCTGTCTCAGACTGTTCTTCCAATTTGCATGAAAAGTACACATCTACATTCTTTTCCCCCAAAAAACAAATATCCCTCCCTCCCACCTAATACTAGGAATAACATTTCCCCCTTGAAGTCCCAACAGCATACTGATGCATGAAGCACGAGTAGAGAAGCCCCGTCCAGGAGTCCCAGCCCAGCACACACCAGTGACAGCAGATTTAGGTGCAACCAAGCCGGTCATCCTCAGTTCACATCCACCACAGCAGGCGAGGGTCACAGGACTCCTCCCCATGTTACCCCCCCTCCCCCAGCCCTGCAGGTCCCCCAACAAACAACCTGCACCGCCCATCCCCACCCATGTCCAATGAGGACTACTATCCCCAGTGAGCCTAAACCCGCCAACATTCCCACTGCAAACAATCCCCCCAACTAGAAACAAGAACATAGAACTCTCCTGTTGCCCCACTGTTGTACTAATGCCTGGAACTGAGCAGCATACAGCGGACCAGGGCCACAACAAAGTGCCTTGACCAGTTTCAATACCAATTTAGGTGCACGTGAGCCGCCCCCCCAATCCATACCCACTACAACAGGCACAGTCCAAGAACCCTTGTCCTGAATATCCCCCCTACAAAATACAATCCCCACTACTCGCTTCTTGAACTGGCCAATCCCTCCCAACAGAGTCCAACATGGACAAACATCCCTCCCCCAAAGCAACCAAACCCGCAAAACAAAAGGCAGAAGGTGAGCAATTTGCCCATCACAGTTAACATTTAGAAAGTGGACAACCTAATGTACCCGGTAAAGAAGCAAAGCAAAGCAGCTGAATACTGTGACAAAGAACCCTAATTAACAATAAAAACAACAAACAGGGTTGAGCAAGGCAGAGCATAATTATCAGATCTGGCACTCCGTGGGGCAGTAATGCAAGTAACTGTCACATAGTGAGGGGTAATTTGCAGCTAGAATCCAAAAAAGATATCGGTCCAACAGGTACCCCTCATCTTGCAGTCCAAGCTTCATAACCTTTCGGGAGCCTGAAGATATGCGCCCGTTGCTACTCGTATCCCCAGGTACGGTCGGGCAATTCATAGAAAGCAAGGCCATAAACGACTTTCTGTCCTTTCAACGGCCTACCAAAGAGAATCACTCTGAATCAGTTCCTGAACAGACCCCCCAGAAAAGAAGACAGCCCAGCAAGTTCATGTGACTGTTCTGCAGCCGAGTCCCCAACAAGGTCCTTATAACCAGTCACAAGAAACAAAAACCTCCCCTATATCATCTAAGTTCTGGCTGCAGATTCTTGGCTAGGTATACAAACAAAAAATAGGATTATATCGTTTGCTCAGCTCCCAATCTCCAAGGGCCCTTTCCTGCACCCTCTCTTTCGAACAGTGATGAAGGCCAGAAATAATAAGATCTTAAGGGGAAACAAACAGTATATATCCCGATGACGCTTGTAGAACCAGCTGTTGTAATACACCCCGCTGATACCTGTGTCCCTAGACACGGTCAGGGATTAACTGGAACAGTCTCACTGCCAAACTTAAGTCACAGGCCTCCAAAGAGCAAGCTGGCCTCCCCCATGAATCACAGCCTTCCTAGGAGGAAATAAGAGCACCAGATATAGGGAATACGAGCATAAAACATTTCCATACCTTCATCTTAGGCACCATATCTCATTCTGCCTCCGGCAGCGCTTTCTCCCTTCTGGCCCCCTTCCCTCCTCGATCCACTTCTTCGCAGTTTTGGGGCATGTAAAATATCGAGGTCTCTGTCCCAGCCTGTCCACCCGCAAATGAGCAGGGTACATAAATGAAAAGCTGCAGTCCAGCCTATACAGCTTATTCTTAGCTTGACTGAACTTTTGGCATCTGGTCTGAAGCTCCCTAGTGTAGTCTTGGTAGATACACACTTTAGAGTTACCGACTACGATAAGTCCAGCCTTCTTAGCCTTCTGCAACACTGCTTCTTTATCTGTGTAGTGCAGATATTTTACTAAATAATGCCTGAGCCTGTCTCCTGGGTTCAGGGGTGGCCCTACTCGATGAGCGCGTTCTATTTTGAAGGCCATTGCCTCCTCTGGTAGGCTGAGCTGATTAACAAGCCAATGATGGATCCCAGTATTAGGGTCCGACTCTTAGTCCCCTCAGGTAGCCCGATAATCCGGATGTTTGAGCGTCGCGATCAATTCTCCTGTTCATCGATCCTCTCTTGCAGCTCAGCTAAGGAGGATAATAGGCCAGTTCTCTCTGCTGTGACCCCCGCATAGGAGTCCTCCATTTCGTTCACCCACCTCTCCAACTCACAGATCTGCGAGGTATGAGTCATTGTGGTTTCAGTGAGGCCAGCAACAACAGATTGCAAATAGGCGCACTGGGTGGTAATATTTAAGAATCCAGACTTCATTTCTTCCTGCATTTGCAGCGAAGTAGCAGGCACCCCACCGAGTTATTCTGTGAGTTCCGCGATAGTGAGATCCTGCTGCAGTCCCTCAATGTCAGGGCCAGAGATGGAAGGCCTGGAGCCGCTCGGTGCACCCACACTCTGTCTTGGCTGCGATCTGGAACCAAACTGCAACTTGGCCTGTTTGTTCTTTGATTTTCCGGATGCCATCAGTCTGAGCTCCCTGTAGATCTCAAGCTGAGAAAAAGAAACACACAATTGCAGCTGCAATTACGATTTAGAAGACGGTGCCCTGAGGAGCTATACTAGCATGCATCTGGAATGCTTGCTGACTAGCCACACCCCCAATATTACACATCGCTGTGGCTTTCCTGATAACACTAATACACTGCTTTTGGAAGACTGTTGCAGGTGAGCCTGTCTGTAGGGTCACTTGAAGCCTAAAGGAAAGAGCAGGCATCTCTCAGGTGAAACAATTCAATGAGAGCAGAGGAAACCAAGGCAGGTGGGCACCTCTTACTCTAGCTTTTTTGAAGGTTGGTAGGAGTGCTGCAGTCAGACAGAAAGGCAGATCAGAAAAGCAACAGGTCCTATTCATGATCAGAGGAATTACAGACCAGCCAGAGAGAATGTTTGTAAACAATTTTGGTTGCCACTGATACAATGACAACTGGCGGACAGCCTGCTTCCTCATGCTTTCCTTCTGACATTTCTACTACCTCTGGGTTCTTTACAGCTACACTTCAGGTGCCCATTTCCTTAAAATAATATACATGAAATGGACATCAAGCGGTGTGCTGAATCCCACATGACTACCACCAAGTCTGTCTAGTCATACTTCTGCCTAAAAAAAGAAAATCCAAGTTTCTGACATTGTGTGTCCAACATAACCCACTTCTTTACAGAATAATTGTTCCACACTGCATTACTGCTAAACAGTCTTGTCCTTGTTTTTTCCTTTTTTTTTTAACCTTGCTCTTTTTGCCTCCCTTCTAGCCTCATCAGCCCACTCAATCAGATTCCCTACCTGCCTCGCTGACTCAGCGTCTTGCCAGAGGAGTCTGCCCCTAGAGTGCTCACCCCCTCAGTAGCCTTACGTAGTCCGGATATCCCCCCGGATGGGGCAAGAAGAGGCCCTCTCCTACCGTCTCCCCGAACAACGGTGAAGTGGGTGTAGCACAGCGGAGTCTGCTCCTGTCCTGGCGCCCGAAGGGTCGTCACCTAGGAGTGACGGGCCACCATTTTTCTGTGTTCTGTTCCCCGCAGCCATCAGCATTCTAGGAGAGCCAATTGGGAGGGATGCGTAGAGACGCAATTCCTTCCAGGGCTCCCGGCTGACACTGCCCCATTCCCTTGCGTGACCCTAGACTGCACTGTCAACCCGGGGTTCACCCGAAAGGGGGCAGTAGAGCAGTGAGTCATGCATAGAACCCTCCCCAGAGAGGGAGAGCTGCCACTGGGCACTCAATCCCTCTCTCTCCCTGCCGACCCCTGGTGGCCCAAGCTCATTCCCAAACCCGGGTCGCCAGTGTGGAGCGAGGTGTGGCGTCCAGCGCCTCAACCCTCAGCGCCACCAGGCCAGTCCTGTCCTTGTTTTAATCAGTAAATGTGTAACTAATTATAGTATATGGGAGAGCGTGATTGTGAATGGAATTCAATGAATTCCTAGGCTTGTTGTACCATCGTAGTGATGTTAAACTGCTGTTGTACCATCTTGAGTGCATCACTACAATGGTACAACAACTTAGAATGCCCTCGCTCTCATCCATCAACACTGCCAGATGACCCATCTCTGCAAGCTGAAGGTCCATTGTTTCAACTAGTACTTGGGCATCTTTACTATACGGCATTTCTGGCAGCCATATGAAACTGACCATTACGTACCGTGATATCTGCCACTTACACCGTCCATTTGAATATTCAAAAAACAAGCATCTGCCAATGCCGAATGTTTGATGCTTGTTAAACAATTTGTTTTTTGCAATTTTGACCCCAAATTTTGAAGATACTTATTTTAGGATTTGCCTTATAGACATGACATGCATCATTTGTAGCATATTGGCTGAAACGTCATTTCACACCAGAGGTGTAAAAACACATCTCGTCCAGGATTTTTAGAAGCAACACATGTCTGTTGGCTGGCCTGCCAGCACAGCGGTGTGGCTTCTGTCTGAGAAACTGACAACCACGGTTTGGGAATGGAGTCAGAGGGCTGGCCAGAGACAAAGCATCCAGGTGACAGCTCTTCTTCTCCAGGGGAAGGGTGGGGTGAGTGACTGGTACAATATTGCTCCCTGGCGGAGGTTGGGGATCGGTAACAACCGGTGCCGGCTTTGTGGGGAAGGTATAACAGACATTGTGCTATGAGCACCCACGTCATTGCACATCACACTTCCAAGGGGGTTACTAAATGGAAAAAAAAAGGAGGTTCCACCTCTGCTAAATGATGTCCACCCCTGTTTGGGAGTTGGCAGCTGTGGTGGCAGTGCGGGACAGAACAATGTGTGTGGTACAGACCGATGGGTTCATACGTGGAGCCTGAGGGGGGAAAAAAAAAGGATATGACACATTTATGAGGTGGTGTGGAAAAATGGCTACGTCGAAAGGCTGGAGTCAAAATACTGCAAATTAATGAAGTTATGAGTGAATGCTGAAATAGTGCAACTTTCAGTCATAACCTGGGTATTTTGCCATATTTGTACACCAAATGTGCAGCATAACCTTCTTATTACTCCACCTAATGAACCCAGTAGGTGAAAATTTTAAAATCCCTGCCAAAAAGTCATTCTGCGCCACCGAAACGTCATTCCGCGCCACAGGTACAAAAACATATTTTGACCAGATTTGAAAATGACAGCTGTCACATTCATGAGGTGAGGTGAAGAAGTGGCTATGCTGAAAATTTGGGGTCAAAATATTGAAAATCAGCAAAGTTACAAGCCTGCTTTCGTATATTTCAACATAGGCTCATAACTTTGTTGTTTTTAAATATTTTTCCCCAAAATTTTTATCATAGCCTTCTTATGGCCCCATCTCATGAACAAGCTCAGAGAAAATGTTCAACTCCTGCCTAAAAGGTGATTTCACGTAGCGACTGCAAAATCACCTTTTGGGATGTGAAAACACATTTTGGGCAGGATTTGAAAAATGACAGCTGTCACATTCATGAGGTGCTGTACAGAAATGGCTATGTTGAAAATCTGGGGTCAAAACATTAAAAATTACCAAGTAACGAGCCTGCGTTTGCAAATTTCAATGTAGGCTCATAACTTTGTTGTTTTTTAATATTTTTAAACCAAATTTTCAACATAGCCTTCTTTTGACTCCACCTCATGAACAAGGACAGAGAAAATTTTTAACTCCTAACCTGAAGGTGAAAAATCACCTTTCGGGACATATTTGCATAATTTCACTGTAATTGTTCATGAAGCGGGTCCCCAAAAAAGACATGTTCAAAATTTGGGGCAAAAATATTAAAAAGTGTCCAAGTTATGCCACTAAGTTCAAAACCCATTGAAATACACCGAACCACATACAGTACCTGATTTCCTCCATTTGCAGTCCGGCTTTTAAGAGTGAAGACATATCTGCAGTTCAGAGAAGATTATGGTGTTGAACCCTCAGGGGGTAAGTAAGGGCTTGGGTGTGGGGTGGGGTGGGTGCTGTGTGGGAGGGTTGGATGGGGGGGACTAACGGCGCAACAGACACTGATGGACAGTTTTCTGTTTTCAGAGTTTTATTAAACAAAAATTAAAAACAATGAGGGATGGTTTTCTATATTTCAGGTGAAGACTCTAGGGGATTGGGTACCCGCAGTGTTAATGATATGTTTGGTGGGGGGGGGGGTGCTGAGAGGGAGGGTCGGATGGGGAGAA
This sequence comes from Neoceratodus forsteri, assembly GCA_016271365.2. Lineage (NCBI taxonomy): Eukaryota > Metazoa > Chordata > Ceratodontiformes > Ceratodontidae > Neoceratodus > Neoceratodus forsteri. The sequence goes on from CM028131.1 coordinate 842,205,529, forward strand.
CAGTCACAGGGGCACCGGCAAAAGACATTGATGGATGTTTTTCTTTGTTGCAGGCTATAATATTAAAAAACATACAAGGAGGAGACACTGGGGGATTGGACACCCCCAGTGTCAGTGTTCTGTTTTGGGGGGGTGCTGAGAAGGAGGGTTGGGTGAGGGGGACAGTTACAGGGGCATCAGCAACAGACATTGATGGACGATTTTCTTTGTTATAGGCTATACTAAATAACAAACTATGAGGTGGTGACATTGGGGAAGTGGGCACCCCAGTGTCAGTATTATGTTTGGGGGGGTGGGGTGACGGGTACTGAAAGGAGGGGCAGGTGGGGCGGTACCACTAGACACCAGGGGAAAAAAAAAAGTTATGGATAGGGCAATGGGAGGAATTTCTTAAGCCATGACTTCAGGCGGGAGCATTATCATCAATACTAATGCATATGCCAGGTTACGGTTTCAAAGGCAGGCTCCTGATGTTGAACGCCACTCAGTTGTTTGCTGACAAGGCTTCATACAAATCAAAGGACCGAAGCCCTCTCTTACTGGAGCAGTTTTGGTCCTTTGAAGTATACGAAGTTTCTGCCCAGCAAGCAGAGTGTGTGGTATCACGACCACAGTGCATGGTTATTGGTGTAGACTGCCGAGCCATGGTATTCTAAAGTGCAATGGGCTTGCAGTGACCCCAAAAATCCGTTTCACTCATCACAGAACATTTGAGTGTAGGCGCATCAAACATAAAAATTAATTTTTTTTGTTACCTCAGTTCACTATTGCCCATACACTGTAAAAGACAATGGATGGGAAACAGTAAACAACAGCACTGAGTTCACTTCTTGAGGTTGTCATGACAACTACAGACCTCTCGAGCTTCACTCTGAAGGTCTACCTGGTTGTCATGACAACCTCTTGAAGTGAATGCAGCGTTCTTGTTCACTGTTGCCCATCCATTGTCCTCTATCCTTTATACTTCTTATAGCCTGTGACCTCTTACTCCGGGACATGTACTACTGGTTGAATTTTTCCTGGTTATTAATAAAATAAAAAATAAAACTCATCAACTGTGCCCACCTTTAATATAGCACCTCCTCTGGTCATTTACCACTGCAGACACAAAATACTTCTGAACCCAGACAACAGTCCATTCTCTGCCATTACTGTATGCCTAGAAGGCACTCTGCTTTTAGACTCTGGAATGAAAAAAGGTCTTCCCCAAGTTCACTGGCAGAAAGACCATCAACTCCCTTTCTACTCGCACATACACCCACCACTCCCCATTATGGTAGGGTCTACCATACCCACCTGCAGCATGAGGGCAGAAGAAAAAAGGCTAAACAACAAGCACTGCTCTGCTTCCTGTTTATACCTGTTGTAGCAGTGTACCTTGGTAGGATGGGTCCAGAACCTATTTAAGAAAAACGTTCTGCAAGACAGCAGTTCCCAAACTGGCATCTCTCCTGGACTGTATGTCAGGCAGCAGTGCTTTGTGAATCTGTGCACTGTCTTAGCTGCTTTGCAGATTTCTTGGAGGGGGATGCCCTATGTGGCTGGCACAGAGGCAGAGGTGCCCCTTGTGGAATGTGCCCATAGGCCACTAGGGAGGCATTTTACCATCTTTTTCATAGCAGAACTGCAGGCAGGAGACTACCTAACAAGAAATAATCTTCCTAGGTGCTGGTTTACCTTTGACAACCTCTCCATAGGCAATGAAAAGCTGTGTGCTCTAGGATCTGACACCCTTGGTCCAGTCAACCATATCTCTTGACTGTCCCCGATTTTCAGGGATGTCCCTGATCTTGCCTCAAAATATTTCTCTGTCCCTCCAAACACTGAGGTCTCTGTGACTGAACTGTAATCACAAAATAATACCAGACATTATAGTTACAGACTTGTTCTTGCTCAAAAAAGGCATTTTACACTAAATCTCCTTTTCTAGCAGCTCCCTGCTTAGGTATCACCAGTGTTTAAGTTCAGTCCCTGATTCTGGTTCTTTGCCTCTGATTTTTTAAGCCTTGTCCCTGATTTGTGAGGCAAGTGGTTGAAAGGTATACGGTCAACTTCTCTTTACATCCAGACAGTGCAATTTTTGCTCACATGTACTGGAATGCCCAGGCTGGAGTACAGGAAGGTTAACTGACTGATTCAAGTGAAATTCAGACAGACAACCTTAACTCCTCACCCCTAGAAGCAGCAAAAGGACAAGACCACATAAGCAATCACAGATGGCAATGATAAGGTAGGACAAACATACAACTGTTTCCAGAGGACACAAATGTAGCAGCATTGATGGGTTACCTTTATGGATTTGTATCTGCGGGATGCATACTGCAAGCCATACATGCTCATTTCTGGCTGGCTGCAGGCAAAAATCAACGATGCTAAAATTAAAACACTACTTTTGTATGCAAAACCACAGGCCCCAGGCAGTCACAGATACAAATCCATGATACTCAGATTACAAGAGTTTTTTTGTCTGCAGAGATGAAGGCCCCCCCCCCCCTTCTGTAGCCACAGGTAAGCATGCACACTGTAAGACATACACAGACTTTTGGCTGCAGCAGCACAGGCCCCTCAGGTGTAAAACATACACCCCAAGCGCTGGCTGCATGAAATCCATGATACCCAAATAGCAACACTACTTTTGTCTGCAGAACTGCAAGTTATTCAGGGGCCTACACTTCTGTAGCTGCAAATGTAAGACACACACATCAACTTTTGTGTATGTAAGCACAGGACCCTTGTGGTGCTGCATTTAAAAATCCATGACACCCAAACTGCAATAGCACTTTTGTGGCACGAGCACTTCTGCAGCCACAAGTATAAGGCATATAAAATGACGTGTGTCTATAGAAGTATAGGCTCCTGTGCGGCCTGCACTTTTGCTGCTGCATACAGAAATCCATGAAACCCAAACTACAACAGTACTTCTGTCTGCAGAAGTGAAGGCCCCTCTGGGACCAGCGCTTCTGCAGTCACAGGTACTCATGCATGCTGTGAAACATACACACACAACTCTGGCTATGGAAGCACAGGACCTTGTGGGGCCTGCACTTTTGTAGCCACAGATATAAATATACAAAGGAAGCACATCACTGCTACTGCATTTGTGTGATCTGGGAACAGTTGTACGTTGTTGTCTTACCTGATGATGGCTGTCTGTGGTTGCCTGTGTGGTCTTGTCCTTTTGCTTCTTGGGGAGGGGTGGGGAGTTAGGGTTGGAAATCCTAATGCCACACTTCCCTACTTTAACGGTGCTAACTTGAACCCTAAATGTTGCATTAATGTATTTTTTTGTAATGAATTTCCTTTCTTTTTGAGACAATGGAAAAGTATCCTACATGAACAGATGCAGATGCACAGGGCCCTCTGGGGCCTGTGCCAAAGGAAGAATCTGTCTGCATTTAAGTGCAACCCAAAAATTCCTTTTTTGGTGCATATGGAAAACTTTAATGTTGCAAATGTTAGTGTTGTACTGCAGTATTGCACATAAATGTGCAACATGAAAAAATAGGTTACTCATTGGTTACCGCAGTTCTTGGAGTGGTATATAGTTCACATCCACAGAATGGCAATTCCACTGGAAGTGCTGATTCATCAAACATCTTCAAGCTCAGCTTCTCCCACCACCCAGGACATATATCCCCCGCTTCCGACTCGTGACATTAGATCTTGCAAGCTAGAAGCAGTGATCTGTGTGCTCCTTGTCATGGGAGGTCGGGTGGGTGGCGTAGATGTGAACTACTGTAAGCCTTGAAATTTTCACTGTCAAATAATTTTTACTGTTTTCGCTGAAGCACTAATTTGTGCTAAAATTATGCTAATTAGCATTTTTACCATTACAGTGAATGAGGTGCTGAAAGACCAGGTGCTAAATTTAATTCACAGAAATATGGCTGCATTTGCGTTTGTGCTACAATTGCTTTGTGTGAAAATAACTAGTTTTACAGTATCTACCACTCCAGAAGGGGGCAAAGTGAACACCCCTAATTGGTGAAGAGAGATTAGAGTACTGAGGTCCCAAGCAGCATCCTGACAAGATTCAAGGTTGATGCTGTAATGGGAAAGCAAGGTGTGTTCTGACTTCTAGGTGGTAGCCCTGCAGATGTTCTGGATAGGAATGTCCCTGGAGGTGGCGGTATGTCTGGTGGAATGAGCCTTAAGCCCTACAGAAGACTCCCTACCAGAAAGTCTACAGCAGAGGTTGATGCAAGATGTTATCCACCTGCCAATCATCCACTTTACTGCCGGTGCGGCTTCAGCATATGTTATAAACAGCTGGCAAGCTCACCCCAAACTCCTATGCACTCCTTATACTAAGCAAATGCCCTCCGCGGGTCCACAGCATGGAGTCTATGGTCAGCTTCCGAAGATGGGTTGGTAAAATATACTGGAAGCTTCATGACCTGGCTAAGGTGGAACGCCGGGTGGGGACGAAGGACGATCATGTCCTTGTGTAAGACCAGATAAGGAGAGACTGCTGATAGTGCCTGGAGCTCACTGATCCTCTGGACAACATAATGGCCACCAAGAAGGCAGTCTTCTATGACAGGTGTCACATCTCATACCTGTGCAGATGTTCAAATGGCCAGCCCATGAGCACAGACAACACTAGCAGTAGCTCATGTGTTGGTGGTGGTTCATGCACCAGTGGAAACAGGTGGTTAAGGCCGTTGAAAAAGAGGCAGACACCCCTTCTCTTGGGGTACCATCAGCACACCAGCCCAAAGCCCAGTACGTAGAGATGGCTGGCAAGGGCACCTTAAGGGTCGTCGCTTGCAGTCCCAACTCAGAGAGGGACTAAAGGTACTCAAGGATAATTTTTCATTTATTTAGTTTTTGTAAGTGAACTAGACAAATTCTGCCTATTTTCAGGCACGATCTGGGGAAGGGGGATAAGGATGAATGCCAACTGACCTTCAACCAAACCAAACCAAACTTTATTTATGTAACGCTATTCCAAAATAGACCATACTCTCTTAATAGAGATCAAGTTGTTGGTAGTATTTTTTTTTTTTTAGTGAATGGAGAGAAATTTGGCCAGGGCACAGGGGAAATTCCTCAACTCTTCGGTAGGGGGTGCTGAGACTGGTGCTGAGATGGCTAGTCTGCCTGGTGAACCTAAGAGGATGGATGTGCTTGGGGCCGGGAAGGTCGTCTCCTTCCCAGTCACACAACAGAATGAGGCCGACTTGGAAAGTAAAAAAGTAGATGTGGATGGAATTCAAGCAGCCAAGGAGGCTATTGATATGTCGAAAAAGGAAGGAGTCTTACAGAGAAAGGCAGTGGTGAGTCAAAATGCTGGTGAGATCCGCGAGCTTATGGCTGCAGAGGAACGGAGGTTTCTCCTCCAGAAAGTGGAACTGGAAACAGCGCTTTTGGATGTCGGATTGGAAGGAAAGAGATGGACTGCACAACCCGAGGGGATTGTGCTGTTGTACATGGGACTACGGAGGCTTCAATGCATGGCAAGGCCATAGGAGTATCGGAGGACAACGAGATGGAAATCCCTTAGGACGGCTCTCTGACTGATCAGGTACAGCAGCTTGTTCTTCAAACTAAACTGGATGGGAGTTGGGGACAAGGCTGTCAGGAGAAAGAAGTGCAGCTGCACGGAAGTCCTGCTCAGCGTATTTCTGAGGGGAGACTGCAGCAGCCGGCTGTTGTTCTGGAAGGTGAAAAAAGTGTTTCTGCTGCTCTTGGAGCACAGCAGGTACATTTTATGACTGGTATTTCTGGTGGGTCTGGAAAGAAATAGTCTACTAAAGAGCAGCAAAATAAACAAAACAGAAATAAGGGGCATAGTGTAGAGGAGGCTCAGAGTATTGTAACCCCACTCGGTGTAAAACAGGCCGCAGTATTAACAGAGCCTACATGCTCACCAGCTATGTGGGTAGAAACATCCTTAGAAGCCGCAGGCTGGATTAAAAAGGCTGATGGCACTGGATGGGATGCTAATATCCCAAACTTTACAGGCAACTCACCTGGATCTGTCTGCCAGAAGGAAGACTTTGGTCAGGCTAGTGTCTCCAAAACATCCCAACTGGCCCCTGGACAGATGATGATGTGTCATGACACAGAGCATATTCCTGAGACAAGTACAATTTTATCTGATATTAGGGAACCGGAAGGAGAGGACACGCAACAAGGTTTGGACCAAACTCCCTCTCATCCCTCCTCCAACCCAATTGTTACTGGTGCTGACATTATTATTCCAAATGTGCCTCAAAAGCCTGACAGGGCTGCTGCCAGTGCTTCTGAAACATGGATTCCATTTAAAGCTGCTACTGTATGGAATGCCAAAAAGGACAAGTTATTCCCCAATACTTTTCAAAATACCTCTGAGCCTGCAATGACACACAATGCAGTACGATTAAAATTTCGGGGTGATATGAATGATATACCGGACAGGTTGTTTGTAGGACATGCCTTATTGAAAAATAGCATGAAATACTATGCATACGAGATTTATGCCCTTATTTACATGCCGGGGGACACAATTTATATTAGTTTTAAACACCCTTCTGGGTTGGACCATTTCTGGAAACAGTATCAGGTACTGAAGAACGGTCCTCTATGGAAGCCTTTTTTAGTTATCCCACTGAAGAAACCACTGCATAAAACAATTACTGTGCTTTTCCGGAATGAGGAGGTCAATGTGGCAGACATTTCATATTAGCTAAAATAACACTGTGTGGTGAATGGGGCTCCTGAGCCCATTCTAGATGAGGAACATTTGTGGACAGGTGGTTGGAAATTTAAGATCGCTCTGAAAATGGAAAACGGAGTAATTCAACATATTCCAAACTGTTTTTTTTTGGGGGGGGGGCAGGGGGGTGATATTCTACCCTGGCCAACCTCGAGCGTGCTACAAATGTAGGAACTTGAGACACCTCAGCAATGTACAGCCGTGGCCAAAAATATTGGCGCCCTTGCACATTTTCAAATAACTCACGATTTCCTCTAAACATAAGTTGAAATTAACAACAGTACAGTATTTGGTCTCCACAATTCTTTATTTCTCTGTTAATATTACAGAACCTTTGTTTTTGATTCAGAATTTAATATATCCTTTTATATCAGAAAATGAAAAGAAATGGCACTGACAAAATTATTGACACCTAGACTTAATATTTGGTAGCACAGCCTTTGGTCAAAATAACTGCAATCAACAGCTTCCTATAGCCATGGATGAGCTTCCTGCACCTCTCTACTGGCAGTTTGGCCCACTCTTCTTGTGCAAACTGCTCCAGTTCTCCCAGATTTGAAGGGTGCCTTCTCCCAACTGCTGTTTTCAGATCTCTCCAAAGGTTTTCAATGGGATTTAGATCTGGACTCATTGCTGGCCACTTCAGAACAGTCCAGCGTCTTGTCTTCAACCATTCCTGGGTGATCTTTGAAGTGTGTTTGGGGTCATTGTCCTGCTGGAAGACCCATGACCTTCGACGGAGACCCAGCTCTCCGACACTGGGTTCAACATTGCGCTCCAAAATGGCCTGGTAATCTCCAGATTTCATGATGCCATGCACACGTTCAAGGCACCCAGTGCCAGAGGCAGCACAGCAACCCCAAAACATCACTGAACCTCCTCCATGTTTGACTGCAGGGAAGGTGTTCTTTTCTTTGAAGGCTTCATTTTGTTTTCTGTAAACATAGAGATGATGTGCTTTACCAAAAAGCTCTAATTTGGTCTCATCTGTCCACAGGACATTCTCCCAGAAGGATTTTGGCTTGTTCAGGTGTGTTTTGGCAAACCTCAGTCAGGCTTTCTTATGTCTCTCTCTCTCAGCAGTGGGGTCCTCCTGGGCCTCCTACCATATAACCCCCTTTCATTGAGTTCACGACGGATGGTGCGAGTTTAAACTGTTGTACCTTGTGTTTGAAGGTCAGCTTGAATCTGTTTGGCAGTTGATCAAGGTGCTTTCTCCACCATTCGAACAATCCTGTGCTGCAATCTTCAATCAAGTTTTCTCTTGCGGCCACGGAAGTTGGCTACAGTGCCATGGGCCTTAAACATCCTGATAACATTACGTATGGTGGAAACAGGAACATCAAGATCTCTGGAGATTGATTTGTAGCCTTGAGATTGTCCTTGCTTGGCTACAATCTTCTGTCTGACCTCCTCAGACAATTCTCTGTCTGTCTTTCTTTTCTCCATGCTCATTGTGGTACACACAGTGACACAAAACAGGAGAATGAGTCCTTTTCTCTATTCAATCTGGCTGAATGAGTGATTTTTATATTGCAGGCACCTGCAACTCACCACAGGTGAGTTCAATTCCAAAGTGAAGGAGAATCACCTGCTTGAAATTTAATTATTTCTAACTACTTCTAAAAGGTGCCAATAATTTTGTCCGGGCCATTTAAGGATTTCTGTGTGGAATAAGCTAAGACTTAGTACATTTTTCTGTTTCTTGTGTTTTATTCCACTGCAAACCACAGAAATACATATGTGGATACCAAAATATTTTTTACGTTCGACAATTTTCTGGAAGGAATGGTGCATTATTAGAAAAAAATGCAAGGGCGTCAATATTTTTAGCCACGACTGAATGTGAGAAGCAAAAGTGTGGGCTTTGTGGAGAGATTGGGCACTTTGGAGCACAATGCAAACAGCCCTTAAAATGTAATTTGTGCGAGGAACCTGGCCATACATTTCGTAATTGCTCTTGGGTGGCTCACAACTGCATTGACCAAATGATACGAGTTGAGTAGGATGTTTATGTGGCCACAGCACAGAAAGAAAAAATGTGAGTCTATGATTTGATGGCTCATCTGAATGTTGTCTCTCCTGAACCTCAGAGGGGTCCCTGTTCTAGGTCACCTGTGCCTGGAGCAACACAGGTGATGAAACAGATGGAGATTGGTGTAAAACCCCCTACACTATTACCTGATGAGATAATAAGCACTGACAGAGATTTGCAGGATCATGTCTCTGAAGCAATTCCTGTAAATGAGAAGCAGGCCGGATTGCTCTGACATGAGGTGCAATCAGAGCTTGAGAACTTGGAAGTAAATACTATGGAGTCCCTAGACATCCCACTTCCAGAAAACATAATAGAACAACCCTTTTAAAGGGTTACACGGTCAAAGTCTGTGCACAAAGGGGCACTTGGACTGGATGACACTCCATTATGTAATACTTATGAGGTATTAATGGAGGAAGAGGATGAGGACAGGGTTGGTGGATCAGATGGATCATAAGTTGCATCCTCCCAGATGGAAGCCTCTGCAGCAGTTGTCACAGGGAACAAACCAAAACAGAAGAAGAGAAAGAAAATGGAAATGAAATGGACTGGGTGTTTTCTTTTGTTTCCCTTGATTAATATTCCTTATGCAGACTAATATTAACATACTTACAGTTAATGTTAATAGCTTAAAATCCTCTGAATGGCGTATGGTGTCATTTGCTAGTTTACATGCGGGGGAGGGCAAGTGCCATTTATTCAAGATACCAGATTACACACTATTATGGAGGTTGGACAAGCTCAAAAGGATTGGAGATGAGGCCCATCCTTGTGGTCAGCTGGAGAAGATGTTTGCTCCGGTGTAAGAATTTTGTTTTCTAACATACCTATACAGATCATGAAGGTATTGGACATTTGCCAAGGGAGGGTCCTTATGGTAGATGTCATTATTAATGGTTTAGCATATCGGATGATTAATATCTATGCACCCCACGCTAAAGCAGACAGAACATCTTTATTAAGGGCTATAGAACCTTTCCTAGCTACATCTAAACTTATATTGTGGAGGGGAGGGGGGGAGAGATTTTAACTGTGGACTTATGTCAAGGGATTGGGGTAGAAAAACAAATAAAATAAGATTATGAAAGATTTTGCTACACTGGTTTGTGGATGCAGAATGTTTACAAAACGGTACTTCTGAATTGTTATTTCGAAGACCCTGTTTTTTTTTTTAACTTATTGTTTATCCTCCTACAGCACCCAGACCCTCCTTTTTCTCTCAGATCCCAAAGTCTGCCACTCTCCAATCCACCTTGAAGTCTGCCTCTAGAGTGCACGCCTGCCTCTAGTTCCTTTCAGCCCCCCAGTTAACCCTCCGGGCAGGGCAACGAAGGCCCCTTCCCCCATGCCTCTCCTTGGACATCAGGGAAGTGTGTGTACACAGCGGAGTCTGCCCCTCTGCATCTCGGAAGTGGAGCAGGGATCGTCGCCTAGGACCGTCTGGGGGATTTTTCCTCCATTTCTTAATTCCCCTCAACATCGACGTGCAATGAGGACCAACGAGCCCAACGCACGCTGAGACGTGCATCTGCTCCTGTTCTCCAGCAGCATCAACGCCTGTGTTGTCCCTGACCACACCGGCACCACCCGAGATCCCCAGATGGTGGCGATAAGTGGCGAGACTAACTCCCCATCCCTCCACGGAGAAGGAGAGCAGGCCATTGGGTGCTCAATCCTTCTCCCCCAGCCAACCCCCGGCGGCCCGAGTCCATTCCTGAACCCAGGTCGCCAGCGTGAAGCAAGGTGCGGAGTCCAGTGCCTCAACCCTCAGCGCCACTGGGCTGGCAAAGACACTGTTTTTAAAGTGGATACTCATATTGATGTTAAACTTTTATTGGGCAGTTTTATAGAGCCTAGAATTCCTTTAAATATGCAGAATGTCATTTGGCTATGTGGGCACCAAAAATTAAAGGTGAAAGGAAATCAGATGCATAAAATGATGTCCGAATGAATGTGTATGGAAGGGGACTGCATGGGAACAGTAGAAACCATGCAGCATTTATTTTTTGATTCTACATGTAGTCAAGGATTTTGGCACTCCTTAGCTGGTATCTGGGATGAACCACTGTTTGCACATGTTAATTATGATATTTTGATTTTAGGACAGTTGACACCAGTATGGAGGAAGTGTAATATAAATACTATATGGTGGTGTTTGCATGCCTTAAATGGACCATCTGGAAGACTAGATGCCTAAGGGTACTACACAACAAAAAAGAAGATGTACAGGCTATACTTTTTAAAGTCCAGGTTGAGCTTGATAAGGTGTACCAGTATGAAATGGCTACACTTGGGGACAGGAAATGTCAGACTTTATGGGCAGGTATGGACTGGGTAGGTTAAATGTTTTAATATAGGAACGGGTGGGGTATAGTGGACTTTCCAATTCGCACCTAATTGTATAAAGTCATAGTTATGTAAGGTAAAGCATTACGTAATATTACTAAATAACTGTTCTATTTAGGATATTGCTAGAATTTGATTTAGGACTGATACATAATGACGTAGGTGGGGTCTTGCTTGTATGAGTGTAATACAACTGGATATGTATTTTGTATGGATTTTGTTATTGTGTTGCTTTCTGTTTTGTATGTATTATCTGAATTATTGTTTAAGTCTACTGAATACAAATTTCCCCTACTCTTTTCGAGAAGTGCAATGGGATCTTTAACATCCACCTGAACTACTACCAGGACAGGCAGATGGGACCTCGGTTTAATGTCTCATCCGAAAGATGGCACCTCAGGAGTGCAGCACCCCCTCATGCTGCACTACAGTGTCAGTATAGTGATTTAACCCAAGTGCCTGGTGTGGGGATAGAACCCATAGCCTTCTGATCTCCCGGACTCAGAGGCGAGTGTGCCTCAGTAACAGCCACAGGGCAGGCAAGGGGAACAAGCTCCATGCCCTGACACCACATGGAAAATATTTTCCATTTAAAGATGTTGGGAGGCCTCCACAATATGCAGAACCTCTTCCAAAAAGCCCAAAGCCTGGAACTCTAGCCAATCGGGAACCAAGCTGTGAGGTGCAGGGACTGAAGGTCCAGGTGAGGACTGTCCCCTGTTGTTTGGGCAGCAGGTTCACACAAAAAGGCAACTGCCATGGAGGCCTGCTGCTGAGTCTGAGGAGATATGGGTACCTCAACTGCCCTTGACCAATCTGGAGCTATTAGGATCATCTACACCTTGTCCTTTCAAGTCTTCACCACCACCTTGTGGACTGGGGGAAGGGAGGTCAGGCACACACACGAGGCCTGGTATCCAGGGTATCCCCCAAGAGTGTTTCAGACTATGGAGGTGGGCACAAAACCACCTCATGCTGGCGTTTTCCCAGGAGGCAAACAGGTCCAGAGGGGTTCCTCATTGGAAGAACAGGTGGCGGACCAGCTGCTGATGCCAGGACCACTTTTAGTAAAGTATCAAAAAGAAGCAGTCTCCTCTATCTTCACTACCCTAATCCCTTTCCTTACAATCCCACATCCCCCCCACACACACATCCCCACCCATTTGACATCAGACCTCACATTTATTACCATGTGTACTAATTTTAATTATGAAATGAAAAAGAGGTAGAATGGTTGACAAATTTTGTTCTTTGATACTGCTATACTTGTGTGATGATTTATAAATGTTTTATGATCAAGTTGATTGTTTTTTTTTCAGATCCCCCTTAAGAATAAGCTACCATTTTACTAAAGAAATGCTGTATTTCCCTTATAGGCATCTGATGAAGTATAAAAATGTGCTCCTACAGACCATAAAAATTGGGACTTGAAGCTTCTTTTGGTAAAATAGAAATATTTTAGCAACTTAATAATTTAAGAATTAAAACACAGAAACATAGACTTTGTCGGCAGATAAGGACCGCTTGGCCTACCTCGTCTGCCCATTTCCCTACCCAGAGGATAAGCTGCAGATCATGTTTAACCAATAGCCTATTTCTTCCTACCCCCCACAAAAATTGCCTTATGTCTGCCCCATGCATTCTTGAATTCTTTCACAGTTTTAGACCCCACAACCTCCTCAGGAAGGCTGTTCCATGTGTCCACCACCCTCTCTGTGAAAAAATACTTCCTCACATTGCCCCTGAGCCGTCCCCCCTCTATCTTCAAATTGTGTCCCCTTGTTCTTGCACATCTCTTTTTCTGAAAGATGCTACCCTCTTGGACTTTGTTGATTCCACTGAGGTACTTAAACGTTTCTATCATGTCCCCCCTCTCCCTCCTTTCCTCAAGGGGATACATATTAAGCTCCTTTAGTCTCTCCTCATATGGTTTCTCTTGTAGACCCTGCACCATTTTAGTTGCCCTCCTCTGAACTGCCTCCATCCTGTCTATGTCCTTGCAGAGATGGGGTCTCCAGAACTGGACACAGTACTCCAGATGGGGTCTCACCAACTCTCTGTACAGGGGGATAACAACTTCCTGTTTTCTGCTGGTGATACCTCTCCCTATACATCCTAGTATCCCCCAGCCCTCCCTACTGCCTTCTCCATTGCCTTGCCACTAGAGGCATCTGATATGATTACTCCTAGGTCCCTTTCCATTTTTGTTGTTGTTGTTACTACCTCCCCCCATTGTGTAATCTTCCCCTGGGTTATTGTTTCCCACGTGCATTACTTTGCACTTCTTCACATTGAATCCAAGCTGCCATACTTCTGACCATTCCTCCAACCTTGCCAAGTCCCTTCTCATCCTTTCCACTCCTCCTTGTGTATCAACCCTGTTGCAGATCTTTGTGTTATCTGCAAAGAGGCATACTTTTCCTTCAGTCCCTCTGCAATGTCACTTATAAAGACATTAAAAGGACTGGACCAATCTGAACCCTGCGGTGCCCACTAGTAACCCTTCTTTCTTCAGAGTGGACTCCATTTACAATTATCTTCTGTGTCCTGTTGTTCAGCCGATGTTTTACCCAGGCTACCACCCTGGGACCCACTCCCAGGCTGGTTAATTTGACTACTAATCGTTTGTGTGGGACTGTTTCAAATGCCTTGCTAAAGTCTAGGTAGGCCATGTCCACAGCCCCTCCCTGGTCTACTTGTTTGGTCACCCAGTCAAAGAAATCAATTAGATTCGTCTGACATGACCTTCCTGCTGTGAACCCATGCTGCCTTGGGTCCTGTGCCCCACTGGCCTCTAGGTACTCAACAATTATTTCCTTCAGAAGTGATTCCATCACTTTCCCTACCACAGAGGTCAAACTGACAGATCTGTAGTTTCCTGCCTCTGTCTTGGTCCCACTTTTGTGAAGGGGAATCACATCTGCCTTCTTCCAGTCCTCAGGTACCACACCATCCTCCCATGATTTGTTAAAAAGGGTAATCAGTGGTGTCACTAGTTCTCTCCTTAATTCTTTTAGAATTCTGGGGTGAATTCCATCTGGCTCCATTGCTTTGTCCATCTTCAGTTTTAGGAGTTCTTTTAAAACCCTTTCTTCTGTGAAAGGACTGGGATCGACCCCCCTCTCCAGAGTGCTTCTGTTAATTGGATTAGGCACCTCCCCAACTTCCTCTTTTCTGAATACTGAACAGAAATATTCATTCAGTATCCCTGCTTTTTCACTGTTACTATCTGCCCACCCACCATCCATCCTATTCAGCCTCACTATCCCCCTCTATGTCTTTCTACACTCCCTGATATACCTATAAAAGATTTTATCCCCCTTCTTAACCGAGTTAGCTATCTTTTCCTCAGTTTGTGCCTTTGCTATTCTGACTACCCTCCCTGCTTCCTTCTGCCTTAACTGGTACAGTTCTCTGTCCTGCTCCCTCTGTGTTTCCTTATACTTCCTAAATGCTATCTTTTTCTCCCTAACCTTCACCGCCACCTCTTTTGAGAAACATAGTGGCTTTTTCTTTTGTTTTGATTTGTTTATTTGCTTCACACAAAGGCTTGTTGCCTCTGTGATGGCAGTTTTGATGATTCCCCATTGTTGCTCCACCCCTCCTTCTAGCCAGTTTGCTAGTGCTTTTCTAAGGCACTCTCCCATCTTGCCAAAGTCAGCCCTCCTGAAGTCCAGAACCCTCACTTTTCTATGGCTTGACTCTATAGCCGAGTTTATCGTGAACCACACTGTTTGGTGGTCACTTGTTCCCAAATGGCTACCCACTTCTAGATCTGAGATCCTCTCACTGTCTCCATTTTAGAGTACAAGGTCTAAGATTGCTCCCTCACGAGTAGGTTCCAAAACTAGCTGTCTGAGGCATCCCACCTGAAGGGCATCAAGAATGGCCCTGCTTTTGGAAGTGGCTGCCGCAAAGGTGCTCCAGTTAACATCTGGCATATTAAGGTCCCCCATCAACAGTATGTCCCCTTTCTCTGCCATCCTAAGTATGCCTTCTGTCATATCCTTGTCCATTTCCCTCCCCTGACATGAGTCTATATACAACCCTGTGCGGATTGTGGTGCTATTTCCAGTCTCTAAGCTGACCCATGAGTGCCTCCTCCTCCCTGTTTACTCTTTTGTTCAGTTGCTTTTGTCCCTTCCCTTACATGAGAGCTACTCCCCGCCCTCCCGTCTCTCCTGTAGGTTGTGTACACTGGTATGTTAACATCCCAGTCATGGTTCTCTGTGTACCATGTTTCTGTGACTGCTACGATATCCAGGCATCCCTCTTCCATCAAGGCCACCAGTTCAGGGAGCTTGTTGCCCAGACTATGGCCACTGGAACTCATTACCCTCCATTTCTTGATGGCCTTACCCCTTTTTGCCTCATCCCTGTCCTTACTGCATTTATCACTTTCTCCATTTACTCTCTATGTTGGTGTTTACCTCACTTAGTACCCTGATATTTTTGGGGGGCTAGGATTTCCCTGCTTCTTTCCATTGCCTCCCCCCCTTGGCTAGTTTAAATGCTTGTCAATGAAGTCTTTAAACCTATCACCTAGGATCCTGGTTCCCCTCCTGGAAAGATAAAGACCATTATAGGCCTGCATCCCTCCAGGTGGACACCCAGTCTCCAGTGAAGCCAAATCCCTGAGCTCTGCACCAGTTTTTCAACCACTGATTGAATCCCATGGTGTGGCGCACCCTAGTCTCACCTGTGCCATAGACAGGCAGCACCTCCGAGAAGGTTACCATGTGTGCTATTTGTCTAAGGCCCCTCCCCATCTCCACAAACGCTTCTTGCACTGCTCTGATCCCTTTCTTAGCCAGGTCATTTGTCCCTAGGTGGACAATGACATCCAGCTCCTCCCTGTGCACCTGCTCCTGCGATCCTGAGGATTCGCTCCTGTCTCTCAAGCCATGGCGCCAGGGACTGCTTACCTCCCTCTCCCTTCCTCCCCACTTCTACCTTCCCTAACATGAAGTCCCCCACCAGGAGTTGTTTCCTTCCCCTGTGGGGTCCCATGCCACCCTCCTGTGGGTCTCCTTTGTGGAGGTTCCCAGCAGCCTCCTTGGTCTCCACTGTGGGTGCCTCCATAGAGGAACCACACTTTTCCAGAATGGCATAGAAACTGTGGAGAGGTACAACTGGAGGGATGCACCTCTGTTCCACCATCCTCACCCTCCCTGAGGCCACTGTGGTCCAACTGCTCCTCTTTCTTGGCAACCTCTGAGGCAACAGCAGTGACCCTGCTGGTCCCTGGGTGGGGCAGGAGGTCCCACAAATCCTAGCCAACTCAGCCTGGAGATGAGCAACCTCCTCACTCAGCCCAGAGAGGTGCCTGCTGATGGGACAACACTGTATCCTCCAGAACATCTCCTGGAAGACTGCTGCTCCAAAGCCACTGCACTGCACCACTCCGATCATGTCTTTTTTTCTGGCCCCCTAACTGTTATTTGGAATACTTACTCTTTCCTCTGTTTGTTATTTTTTTTTTTCTTCTCTCCCTACTTGCCTGCCTCTGCACCTTTTAGCTCCTGATCTTCCTGTTCTGAGATGAGAAGTTCCTATATTTCTCAGTAGTCTCCTTACTTGCTCAGAGTCAGACCTCCAGAAGCTGGGGACGGGGAGCTACTCTTGCCCTTCTAGGATGGTGAGTCTTTGGTGGCTCTGTGATCACTCACTTCCTGCTCCCAAACAGGAAGTTCCTGTTGTCAGTTAAATCCAGTGCCTATAAAAGTAGAACTGGTTTAGGGTGGAGGGGAGGGAAGGAGGGCAATATAGTCCCAGTAGAGAAGTTTTAGTTATACCGGTAGCTCCTTCCTGAATTGAATTGAATACTGATATAATTATTTCATTTCTTTTACAAATGTTACTGCACAATGTTATGATTTGCCCTAACTGAAAGGTTTACATTGGAGTTTTTTCTCTCTTTTTTATATGTCTAAATTGAAATGTGACACTGTGCCTTTAAATACATATAAGTATAAAAGACCACTGGGATTGGTGGAGACCATCCCTCTGAGGACGAATGGAAGTTCAAAACCGGTCAGAGAAGTTTGTGTGCTCTTGATGTTCAGTGTGTTGTGGTGGTGAATAAATTATTTTGCAGTCTTTAAGAGTGCTGGCTTTTGTTTGTTGGTGATCTGAACTGTTTTGGAGCCTTGCACCTTATTAGTGACTGGAGCGGACACCTGTTGTTCCTCCAGCTGTCATGGAGGCCTGCTGCTGAGTCTGAGGAGATCTGGGTACCTGAACTTCCCTTGACCAGTCTGGAGCTATTAGGATCATCTGCACCTTGTCCTTTCAGGTCTTGACCACCACCTTGTGGACTGGGGGATGGAATGCCAGGCACAAGGCCTGGTGTCCAGGGCTCCACAAAGGTATCCCCCAAGAGTGTCTCAGACTATGGAGGTGGGCACAAAACCACCTCATGCTGGCGTTTTCCCAGGAGACAAACAAATCCAGAGGGGTTCCTCACTGGAAGAACAGGTGGCGTGTCAACTGCTGATGCTGAAACCACTCATGCAACGTCTCTCCCACCCAGCTGAGAGCATCCACTAACTGACTGTTGACTCTGGCAATATGGATTGCCAGGAGATCTGTACCCAGGCTGTGCACAAAAGTCCAGGTGCCGAGGGCCTCCCGACACATAGTACGGAAGTAAGTTTTGTTCTGCTTGTTTAGGTAGGACATGGCCGAGGTGTTGCCCATCTGGGCCTGCATGACCTGATCTCTAAGAGAAACAAAGTCTGCCAGAGCAAGCCGCACTGCACAGAGCTCCAGTAGATTGATGTAATGACAGGGCTCTCACGGTGAACAGAACTCATGGGTTCTGTGGTCTCCCAGGTGTGATCCCCAGCTCCCCAGAAAAGCGTCTGTCGTGAGTGTGATGGTCGGTTCTGGGTGGACAAATCGGATTCCTTCCACCAGATGTTCTGGGATCAGCCACCAGTGGATGGCATCCCACATTGGCTGGGGCACATGTACCAGCTGGGCCAGATGTCCTAGCTGCTGTGATTGCTGACAGCCCAGCTACCACTGCAGGTGATGACCAGGCTGATGATGGACGCCAGGTACCTCAGCAGTCACATGAAATGCCAGGCAGGGCACAAGGGCCAACCTGACATGATCAGGCATAGGAGGTACGGTCCTGATCCCATTCCGTAGTGAGAGCGGTCTTGGCTCTCAGGAAGTCTAGCTGTGCCCTGATGAACTTGACATGTGAGGGGATCAGTTTGGACTTGTCTGGGTTGGCCAGCAGGACCAAGCCTCAGCAGATCTGGAGGGCAGGATCCCTGAACCAGTCCACAGCCTCTGTAGACTGCCCGGATATCAGCCTGTCATCCAGGTAGGGATATACCCTGTTGTCCTTGCACTGCGGGAAGGCTGCCTCCACTGACATGCACTTGGTGAAGGCCCTAGGTGTGGGTGAGAGACCAAATGGCATGTCATTGAACTAATAAAGAACCCTTTCTGCGCAGAACCAAAAGTACCACCAGTGGTACGGTCTCATTGGGATGTGAAAGAAAGCATCCTGGAGGTGCTGGGAGCAGAACTACATGCCTGCTCCAGAGATGGTATGATCTGGTTCAGAGTGACCATCCTGAACTTGCACCTCCACATGAACTAATTCAGATCATGGAGATTCAGTATAAGACGTCAGCCCCCCCTTCTGTTTTTGAACCAGAAAGTACCTGGACATGTACCCCTGACTTGCCAGGGCATCTGGGACATGGGCTATGGCACCTTTCACAATAAGCTGAGCGATATCCTCCCCTAGGGCAGAGAGCAGTCCTGCAACACGGAGGACTCCCAAAGTATGTGGGAGTGGTATGGTGGCAGAGCCTCGAAATCAAGAAGCAACCCTCTACCTACCACCTCTAGGACCCACTTGTCCATAGTAATGATGGAGCAAAATGGACAGAAGTGGTAAAGCTGACCCCCTACAGGGAGCAGGGTCAGGGCCAGGCCAGGCGGGAGGGTTGATAACCCCTGATCCATCACTGGTCAGCTTTGCAAGGGGCACCGGCTGCTGAGGCACCACTCCCCCTACCCCCACCTCTTTTGGACCTTGGCCAAAGAACCTGGCCTTGGGATGCCAGGCTTAGTATTGCCCATGTTTGGGCTGCAGCTGCTAAGGATGCTGTGGCTTAAAGGACTGAAACTTGAAATGCTTCTTTTTAGGTTTCTGGGCCTAAGGGGGCCTTTTGAGATGAAGCCACTGAGTTCAGGGTGGCACTGGACTCAGTTCTCATGAGATACCCTTTACCCCCGTGCCAAAGAGGTCTGTGCCCAAGAAGGGGACTTTGGCCAGCTTGTGTGGAGCATCTGCAGTGAAGGTAGATAACCTTAGCCAGGCCCTGCAATGCATCACACAACAGCTGCTGCCATGACACAGGCACCAGTTGTCTGGAGCTGGTGTTTAGCCAGTGCTTGACTCTGGTCTCTGACCAATTTCACAAGCAGCTCCTTATCAGCAGGAAGGTGAGAGAGGACTTAATTTGGCACTCCCCATCAGGGTATAGCAATCATCATGGCATTGCTGGCCTGATGGAGATGGAATGAAACAGCATAGACCTTTCTTTGCCATGTGGTTAAGCTTCCTAGATTCCTCGTCAGGAGGCTTTGTCCATGTTTCCTTGGCCTCCAGACTTCCAGAAGGCGGAGTCTGATATCAGTCACTCGGCTGAGGGGTGGTCTGAGAATCCTGTAAGGGACCCAGCTGGGACCGCATACTTGCAGACCACACTTTTGACGGGTGCCATTTTTGTTGACCTCTTCAAGGCCTTCGACACGGTGGATCATCAGATACTCCTTCTTAGCTTGAAGGATATTGGACTTTCAGGTAGTGCCCTTAAGTGGTTTTCCTCTTATTTAGAGGGTAGGATGCAGACAACGGTTGTTAATAAGATTGTATCATCGCCGTTGCCAGTGGTATGGGGGGTCCCTCAGGGATCAGTGCTTGGACCCTTGCTTTTTTTGATTTATCTTAGAGAGCTGGGATGCCATGTGAATAATACGGCTTATCAATTATACGCAGATGATACTATAATATATACTTCTGCTTCCTCAGTGGAAGAGATTCAATTAAATCTACAGTTAAGCTTTGATAAATTATATGGGTATTTGACACAACGGAAACTTAAAATGAATGTAAGTAAGACAAAATGTA
Organism: Neoceratodus forsteri; assembly: GCA_016271365.2. Taxonomy (NCBI): domain Eukaryota; kingdom Metazoa; phylum Chordata; order Ceratodontiformes; family Ceratodontidae; genus Neoceratodus; species Neoceratodus forsteri. The sequence continues at coordinate 842,225,773 of CM028131.1, forward strand.
TGATATTCGGATCTAATATGAAACTTAGAACTTGTACTAAACTGACAGTGTTAGATCCTGAGGGGACAGAATTAGACCAAGTGATGACTTATAAGTATTTGGGTTTCTGGATGGATCCCTTGGCTACTGGTAATACACATATAGATGAGTTGGTTAAATTAGTGGGTGTAAGGGTGGGATTACTGTATCGAAATAAAAACTGTTTGGGTGGAAATATGATAAAGAAAATTGTTGAGTCCCAGATTTTTCCTCTTTTTGATTATGGTGATACATTGTATGATAATTCTCAGTCTGGTAGATTGTACAGACTGGATGTACTGTATAATCGCCTTGCGAGACTGATCTTACAGTGTCCTAGGGACACCCATCATTGTTTAATGTACCAGAGATTGGGATGGACTTCGTTAGCAGAGAGAAGACAGCTGCATAAATACCTTCTGGCCTTTAAAAGTATTACTATGGTAATTACAGAATACTTGGCTGAAAGGTTAGAAGTTAGGGAACTTAAACCTTCATTAAGAAATGCAGGATATAGGGAGTTGGTTATATCTAGATAAAAAACTAAATGTTCTGATTTCTTTTTTAGTCAGTCAGTTCCTAGATTTTGGAATATGATTCCTGTAAAATTTCAATTGTATAATCATAAAATACCTTCACGAAAAGCTGTTAAAACTTGGTATCTGGAATCACTTTCTGGGCAAAAGAAGGATTGTTGTGGTTAAATAAGTTTTATTGTTTTCTTATGTTAAGTATGTTAATGTATGTTTGTCTTTTTTCTCTGTATTTATATAATTGTTGTAACCATAATTTTGCATGACCAAGGGTCACCATTTTAAATGAGTTTTACTCAATGGTCTAACCCATTTAATAAAAATGAATGAATGAATGAATACAGGTGGAGGGTGCCGGGTAGGATGCTGGATGTTGCCAGATCTTCAGGGCCGGTTCTAAGATGGCCTTCACCATGGGGAAGGCAACTCTGGGAGAATGATCCTTGTCCAAAATGTCCATGAAAGGGTATTTAGCTTGCTTCTGGACTGGTTCCAAGGACACATGCATGGACTCCAACATTAAAGGCGGAGAGCCCCAAATGACACTGGCCCGTGGTCAGTGGACAGATCCTCGACCAAGACACAGTCGAAGGTGTGGGTCCTCGACGACACCATGGACAACCCATCTGAGTCATCTGATGACTCTTCGAAGACGGCCCATGGTCACTTGCCGCCTCGATCCCCAATGGCGTTTTCTGACTGGGTGACTTCCACCAACCAACCTGGCAGCAGCTCAGGAGTCCACGGTCGGGGCTCCCACCAAAGGCTACGGTGGTGGTGTCTCGACCTTCAAGGGCAGAGAGACAGACAGCAGAGACATCTGCCGAAGGTGGACCAATGCAGGCAGTACTGGTGCCTGCCAGTCAACCAGAGACCTGGGGGCAGAGTCCCACACTGCCCTGCAATGGTCCACTGGTGTCAAAGGGGGAGGGGAGACATATGATCAAGTCCCTTACAAAGGAGACAAAAAATCTGTTCCGAAGTAAGGGAGAGGAAACCCACTTCAACTTAATAGACCAATAAAGCAGCCAAATGCATCCTGAGAGGTGTCACTTGTAGGGCTAGGATAATGACCACAAAACGTTGGGAACTGACCAGAACAGGCACTCCATAGGTGAAAGGCCATGCTCTTGACACTACATTGTGAACCTCATCCATTTAAAATCTTGGTCTGTTCAGTGGAGGATTTACAAGAGGCCTCCACCAGCCTAAGAACCTCTAACTCTAGCATCACAGGAACCATGCAGTCTGAAGCAAGAGCTTCAGGTTTGGGTATTGAATCCTACCCCAAGATTGAGTAAGACAGTCCAGCCTGAGCCAAAGGAAGGTATACTGCATGCCTAAGCTCAGGGGCTTTTATAGCTGCTCTCCCTGGCTGGATTGACCATATTATGATTGCACAGTTCTTGCTGTCTAACACAACTGTTGTTGCTTGGGGACACTGAAGTTACAAAGCATTTGGAAACTTCAAATTAACATCTCTGAGTGCTTCTGCTTTGTTTTCTGATGCTGTATCTCAGGAGTTCACCGCTCTCAGGATTAGCACAAACCTCTGCACTGAGCATGTCCATGTGGTGCTGTTTTTTTCAGCCTGAGCAGAAACCAGACTGGGCACTCTAAGCTGAGGTAAAGCAAGTCCTGATACCAATACTGTGCAGGCCATGCCGGGGTTATCAGAATCAGTTATGCCCTCTAGAGGTGCTCCTTCAACCTCCTTGAATGCATTTTTAATCAGTCTTGGTTTATTGGGATATACTTGAATCACCAAGTCACTACGGCTAACATCCTCTGACTTGTAAAGTTCTATGATCCTATGAACTGGATCTTGTGCATGACAGAGAAAGACAGGAAGGTGTTGAGGAACTTGCCCATCTGGTTCAGGGCATGTGCATCATCCCAAATCGTGTTCAGAGCTGGCAGACGGAACACTAGAAGTCTGGGAGGTGCTGTGGAGCACACCTACCAAGTAAATGTACTCCATATGGGTTCTGTTAACTAAAGCAAAATGCAAAATGTTTACAAATAGTGAGTGCTAAACTTACTGGAACTACTTCAACCTTACATAATTTGACAGACTTTAACAAGAGGATCAGTTTGACACACGTCTTAACCACAGTAAGGCCAAACAGAGGCAGACAGTGTGGTCTGAAGACTCAGCCTCCTCAAGGTAACCAAGCCACAACGACTTTAGTTGTGGCATTGCGGACAGGAGTGGAGCTTGCATAGAAGTCCCTGATGCTTTTTATGCAAGCCATAGACCGTAAAGTGAAGACTACGTTCAAGTGTATGGGGAGCAAGATATCAAAGGAAAGGTGGCCAACAAGACTGCCGTAGAAACCCAAGCCACACAAGCTTTGGAGGACACTAGAAAAATCATTCATGAAAACACTCAGTTGAAAGACTGAATGCCCTACAGAATGCTAACAAGGACTCTGAAGTGGTTAGTAGGTCTACCAGAGGGCCAGGAAGCAGCGGACTTACTGGTTCTTCTTCGGAGCAGGTTACCTGGTGTCCTCCATTTGCAAGACGACTACCTAGCACAGCAGTTCATCTATACCTACCATATTTCGCCTTGGTCATCAAGCAGCAGCAGGAGTAGTCATCTGATATATTCTCCTTAAAGCATCAATGGACTCACAATCCTTCAATATAGACAGCAAGACCCTGCCCCTCTTCCCCAACCTTTCCTTTGTCACCAGGGCTCGGTGGAAGAAATTTACGAACGTACGAAACTGCCGGAAGAAAAAGGCTCAGAGGTCTTTCAAGTCTGTCTGGTTGTGCAACGGTTCGACACCTTCAGGCAAAACTAAAAAGTCTTGGTGTTGTGCACTCCTTCCGTCTGTAAGTTCACCGATCCTGTTGGGGCCGGGAAGGGTGAGTCTATCGCCCGGGAGTTGGAATAAACAAGACAACAGGTGGATACTGGGTTGGAGGAAGAGACCTAACTGATCCATAGAAAAATCAGTACACTCCCTTTTGTGAACGGGTGGGTATCTGGGCCCTGAACTGAGCAGCCCCAATCCATACAGAAGTTTGGAAGGACTTTCATAACTTTACTGGGATTTACTTTTTGTTTTCTACAGGTGGTCTTAAAACATAGAAGCATAGAAGATGTCGGCAGATAAGGCACCCAATCTGCTCTATTTACCCTACCCACTGTGCTACCGCAGACCTTACTTGATCTCCCAAGAGACTCAGTCCTAAGACATACAGACACAGGGTGTAATACCGAACACATGTTGCAATGGCTCGATCTTTTGGTAATGCCTATGATGTACTGCTCATATATCCTTGGAGAAAAGAAAAAACAAGATTTGTTTAACTGATTTAAGAACTATTCAATTTTTGTGGGATCTGGGGTTATCATACCCTTAGTTTAATAATAATAATACTTTATTTATAACATGCCTTTCTAGAAATCAAGGTACCTTGACAATAAGATAAAATGAGGTAAAACAGTGCAATAAAAACAATTAAACACAGGCTCTCATAAAATTCAGAATACAGATACCATCATACAGAAAAGGCACCATGCCATAAATGGGTCTTAAGGGCCTGTTTAAATCCCTCCATGATCATGCACTCCCGAAGCTAACAGGGTAGAGAATTCCAAAGGGCTGGGGCCGCATACATAAATGCACGGGCCCCCGAAGATTTGAAAGAAGCCATTGGAATCTCTAGCAACCCCTCGTCAGCCGAGCGAAGCGATCGCCCAAGGCAGTACGGAACCAGAAGCTCCTTCAGGTAGTCCGGGCCCAGTCCATGTAGGGCTTTGTAAGTCAGAAGTCCAACTTTAAAGATAATCCACCACTGCACCGGCAGCCAGTGCAGTTTGCGCAGCACCAGAGAGATGTGACAAGTCTGGGGAGTTCCTGTCAATGACAGGGCTGCAGCGTTCTGCACCAGCTGCAAGCGGCGGATATCAACCCCAGGTAGCCCTAGATAAAGGGAGTTGCAATAATCAAGGCGCAAGGTCACAAAGGCGTGGACCAGTGTAGGCAGACTGCCAGACGGAACTAGGTGCTTAACCCTGGAGATGTTCCTCAGACGGTAAAAGGAAGATTTGACGACTGCCGACACCTGCGATCGCAGTGTCATCCCATTATCAAAAATCACCCCCAGGTTTCGCACCCGTTCAGAGGTAAGGAGCTGGGAGCCTTCAAGGAAAAATCCTGAAGACACACCTGCTCCCGACCCCTCTATCGGATGACCCGGGTCCATGACTATCACCTCAGTCTTCTCCGGGTTCAACCTCAACCAGCTCAAATTCATCCAACCCTGGATTTCAGCGAGGCAGTTGTTAAATACCAAAGAGAGCTCTATCCTGGTTGGGTGCGAAAGATAGGTAGAGCTGGGTATCATCAGCACAGAGAGAAACCTCAGCCCATACCTTCTTACAATGTCTCTGAGGGGTAGTATGTACACTGCGAACAACATAGGGGACAACACTGAACTCTGAGGTTCCCCACATGACAGAGAGACTGGGTCGGAGGAATAAATCCCTAACATCACCCTCTGAGTTCTGCCACTGAGGAAAGATTTAAACCACCTGAGGACTGTACTAGACAGGCCAAAGATGAACCTCAGGCGTTTGAGAAGAACCCCATGGTCCACAGTGTCAAATGCTGATGAGAGAGCCAGAAGAACCAAGATAGAACAGCTTTTCCAATCTCTCGCCATCAGGAGATCATTGAGCACCCAAACCAGCACAGTCTCGGAACTATGCCTCTTTCGTAAACCGGATTGGAGACGTTCACAGATGTCATGGATGGTCAAATGGTTCTCCAGTTGTAGGGCCACTACTTTCTCAATCACCTTCCCCACAAAGGGAAGGTTAAAAACTGGTCTGTAGTTGGCAGGGCGGTCTGGATCCAGAGAAGCTTTCTTCAGGAGGGGCGTCACCAATGCCTCCTTCAGGAAGATGGAAAGCTCGCCCGTCTCAAGGGAGCACCAGACTATCCATGCTAGGACCAGGAAATGATGTCATAACAACCCATTATCAGGGTAGCTGGGCCCGGAACCAAACTAAAGCATGTAGGGCGCATACCCTAGACAATTCGCATGACATCAATGAACTCCGGCTGATCGAAGGTACTCCAGAAAAACTGAGGGACAGTGACCAAGCACTGATCAATAGCATCTCCCACAGTGTGTGTTGGTTGGAGCTCCGCCTTGATGTCAGCCACCTTAGCTGCAAAGAATTGAGCGAGCTCATCACACTCCACTTGTAAAATTCTACAGTTCGAAAGAGCTGAGCCAGTTGGTTCTGAGCAGCCGCAATCTCCCCGGACAAGAATTCTGCCTTCTTACAGGTGATTACAGATTGATAGACTTGGTAATGTTCCATCAATCTAAGGTGGTCAGCCTCCAAGGCAGATTTCTGCCCTCAACGCTCTAATCTTCGTCCTTGTCGCTGCATCTTCCTCAAGGTCCCATCAAACCAAGGGGACTGAGGGCAAAGGGAGACAGGACGAACATGGACAGGAGCAATAGTATCCAGAGCTATAGAAATGGCCTTATTATAAGCCAAAACCAAAGCATCTGGGTCACTGCTTGCACAAGGAAGCTCCAATAGGTCAAGTACTGCCACCAGGCCTTCAAAGCTTACATCTCAAAGGGTGGTACCTGACCATCTCCACAGGAGAAGGCCGACAAAGTGGGGGTGCGAAAACTGAACCCCACGGTGTAATGATCGGACCATCCAACAGGTTCCACCCCCAAATCAAAGGCTTCGATCCCCAGGAGGAAGACTAGGTCAAGAGAGTGACCATGTTTGTGAGTGGCAAAAGTAACAACTTGTGTAAGGCCCAGAGATGTCATCAACTGGAGGAAGTGTTGTCCAAATTGCGAGAGTTCATCATCAACCTAGGCATTGAAATCGCCCAGGACCATCAGCCTGGGAGACTCAAACACCTTGTCAATCACGAAATCTGATACTTCCTGAAGGAAATGCTTCTAATCCCCTGGTGGATGGTAGATGAGAGCGATCCTACAACCTACACCTGCCACTACGGTATATTCGAATGACCCAGCCTTCTCAACTGGTACATTTGCGAGGCCCAGTTCGGTCTTGAAACAGACCGCAACCTCCCCCCACCCGTGATCCAATCTCGAGCGGTGTAACGCCGAGTACCCGGCTGGAATAGTGGCCTCTAATGTGAAGCCAGCATTCTCATCCAGCCAGATCTCTGTGATGCACGTCAGATCCACCGTCCCAACAAGATCTGCAATAACTGCAGTCTTATTTTTAATGGATCTGGCGCTGCATAACACCGCTCAAGTTGGAAGGACTCCCGGGGCTGCCCAAGCTGCCTACCCAGCAATATTGGTGGTGCCCATGGGTATGGAAACTAGACATAGCGGGCCACAGTCCAGGTTCCATTTCACCCCAGGACATCTTCTGGGTTTTACTACCCCGACATGATGGCCCCGCTCATTCAACCTCCACTGTTCGCACCCCCTACCCCCCTCCCCTCCCGTGGATAATGCCCAGAGCTTTGCAGAGCTGGTAAGTTGAAAACCGCAACGGGGGGGGGGGATAAGAGGGCGTGAAGGGTGGAGGCCGAATAGTGCACTAGCATGGAGGCAGGCCTCCTACACATATTAATAAGCCCAATCAAAAACAAAACCACACCAAGCTCACACAAAAAAAACAAAGGAGCCCCAACTAAATAACTAAACTCAAAATAAAATAAAATAAAATGCTCCGTCAACTCTCACTTGAGGAAAAGAGAAAAGAAAAAATTACTTACCATAGTAATCTTCTTTCTTCCCAGTGATGCTCAGATATTCATAACTTTGTGCAGTCAGCCTGGTGGGTTGGACTGCCCGGAGAGATGGAACACATGCAAGTGATGGAATTCTTTGCATGTGAGCATCTTTCAAATACTGCCTCTACCAACTGTAGTGTTCTAACCCCCTTTAGATTTGTAAGAAGCCTGGAAGTCAGGCATTATGAAAACATCCAACAGCTAATTAGTTAAATTTTTTTTTTTTTTTAGGATTACCCTAATAAAGAGAATCTACCCAAAAAAACTCTTAAGGAGGAACTACATCAAATAAACAATGGTGTTCACCAAACGGCATGAGAAAACTATTAAGAGAGACAGAAAAAAAACTGTTTAAATCTATTTGGTATACAGAAGTGTACCCAGAAGGGTATGGCTATGTGGCACTAGCATGCGGAGTGCAGAGGCTGAAGTTCTGGAAGGGGAGGATGGGAGGGAGTTATGAATGTCTGAGCACCACTGGGAAGAAAGAAGATTACTATGGTAATTTTTTCTTCCAACCTCAGTAATGCTCAGGATATTCATAACTTTGTGCAGACTACCAAGCAGTACCCCTGGAGGTGGGCACAGAACTTATTTTGGAAACAGACTTTGCAGGACTGCTGTGCCAAACCTGGCATCACTTCTGGACAAAACAACCAAGTTGTAATGCTTCGTAAAGGTGTGTACTGATTTCCAGGTAGCTGTTTTACAAATATCCAATTATGGAACCTCCCTAGGAGCTGCAAGACTGGCAGCTGTTCCTCTTGTCGAGTGTGCCCTCAGCCCAGCTGGGGACTCCCTACCTGCTCTAGTGTACCAGAATTGAATACACTGGACAATCCATTGAGAAATTGATCTTTTTGAGGCTGGTTTGCCCATTCCGACATCCCCATATGTAAGGAAAAGTTTTTTTTTGTCTTGCCTATGGCCCTTAGTAGCTGTCATGTAATAGCTGAGAGTTCTTTCCACATTCAGATTGTGGAGTCTTCTTACACCAGAGCTTGCATGGTCTGTGTAAAAGACAGGTACAGTGACTGATTGGTTCAGATGAAAGTCTGAAACGACCTTGAGAAGGAATTGTCTGTTTGTTCTGAGGACTACCTTATCTCTGTGACAAGAGATGAAGTCCTGGTCAACATAGAGAGCATCGAGCGCGTTGATTCTTCTTGCTGGGGTAACTGCTACCAGAAAAACTGTTTTCCAGGTAACATATTTTAAATGGGCTGTAGCCATGGGCTCAAAAGGAGCCCTCATTAATCTGGCTATACATATATTAAGATCCCAAGCGGGCACTTGTGCCCTGTGAGGAGGATGCAAATGTATCAGGCCTTTAAAAAATCTTTTGAAAATGGGATCTGATACTACTGACATCTTTGTCCTAGCAGAAAGATATGCAGACACTGCTGTAAGATGAACCCTTAGAGAACTGGGTTGCAGACCTTGTTAATGTAAGTGAGTCAGATAATCCAGCACCAACGAGACTCCTGCATCATTTGGGGCGAAATGCCTACCAAAGCACCACAAAGAAAATCTCTTCCACTTAGCAGAATATGTTTTCTTAGTGGAGGGTTTCCTATAACCTTTCAAGATAGTTAATACAGCTTCAGAAAGGTTTAAGTCTGCATACTCTTAATTCCTCAAGAGCCATGCCTTGAGGTGGAGGGACCTGAGATTTGGGTACAACAATGTTCCCTGATTGGAGGTCAGGAGATTGTGCCTGAGAGGCAAAACTATTGGTTTGCTCACTGACATGGAGAGCAGAAGAGAGTACCATGGCTGCCTGGGCCAATCTGGAGCTATCAAGATCAGAGAAGCTGAGAGGGATTTGAGCTTCAGTAGTACTCTGAAAACCAGAGGAAAAGCGGGGAAAGGCATAAAGAAACTTGCCTGACCAGTCCAGTACCAGGGCATCCAGAGGGATTGTGCCCTGGGCCGGTGGTCTGCAGCAATACTGAGGCAACTGGTGGCTCTGGTGGGATGTGAACAAGTCTATCTCTGGAATGCCCCACCTCCTGAAAATTACCTGCACCATCTGGTTGTTCAGTGTCCATTCGTGATGGGACTGATTGATTCGACTCAGTGTGTCTGCCAAGATATTGTCCTTTCCTGGCAGATGGATTGCTTGCAAGGACACCTTTAGAGAATACGCCAGAGTCCAAATTTTCATGGCTTCTGTGCATAGGGGACCTGATCTGGTGCCTCCCTGCTTGTTTATGTAGTACATAGTGGTGATATTGTCTGTTCTGACCTGTACCACGTTTCCCATCACCGGTGTAGAGAAAACTTTTAGCGACAGCCACACTGCTCTGAGTTCCAGCAAGTTTATATGCTGAAGGGACTCTGTTTCTGTCCAGGTACCCTGAGTTGTGTGCTCCCCCAGATAGGCGCCCCAGTCCAGAAGGGATGCATCTGTCATGAGGACTAGTGAAGGATCCTCCTTCTGAAAAGGACTCCTTGCCTTAGGTTACCTTTTTCCACCCAAAGGGCTTGTAACAGTGCCCTTGTCACTGGAATGAGTTTTGAAAAGGGATCTTTTTTCTGACTCCAATGATTCCTGAGATGAAACTGGATGTCTCTCATGTGAAACCTGGAACCTTGCACTGTGCCTGTGGATGCAGCCATATGACCCAAGAACTGCAGGAATTGCCTGGCTGTTTTTTGCCTGTGCAACTTGAAGGAATTTGCTATGGTCTGAAGGCTTTGCACCCTGTCCAGTGGCAAAAAGGCCCTGGCCTGTAGAGTACTGATCTCTGCCCCTATGAACTGTAAAGGCTGCATAGGGGTTAAGACATATTTTTTCTGGTTTATTATGAAACCCAAAGACTCCAAGAGATCCTGTGTGAGCTTTAGAGAAGTTCTAACTTGTTCTGGTGATTTTCCCACCACCAGCCAGTCATCCAGATATGGGAAAACAGTCACTCCCTGTCTTCGAAGAAATGCCACCACAGCTGCTAGGCATTTTGTAAACACCCTTGGTGCCGAGGAAAGACCAACGGGCAGGGTTGCAAACTGATAATGACCTGATGGGAGTCTGAATCTGAGATATTTCCTGAAAGATTCTTTTATGGGGATGTGAAAATAGGCGTCTTGTAAATCCAGAGATGCCAGCCAGTCCCCTTTTTGGATTGTTGGCAGAATCCAAGCCAAAGTTACTGTTTTGAACTTTGGCCTTTTCAGGTGCTTGTTTAAAGCTCTGAGATCCAAAATTGGCCTCCACTCCCCATTTTTCTTTGTTTGTTAGAAAGTATCTGGAGTAAAAACCTCTTCCTCTCAGGGTTGTAGGAACTGGTTCCACTGCTCTGAGCTGTAGCAGCTTTTGAACCTCTGCCTCTAGCAATGAAGTTTGTGCTAGGGGAGGAGAGATGGAAACCCTGGAATTATTTTGAGGAAGAAATTTAAAGTCCAGAGACAAACCTTTGCCCACTACCTCCAACACCCACTTGTCTGTGGTGATGGTTGACCAAAGGTGGAGGAAATGGGACAGTCTGCCTCCAACAGGTAGGAAGGAGGCGGTCTGCATCTCAGTGGTTCTGTTTAGGCTGGGGCTGAGGTTGTGCCTGAGACCCTCGCCTAGAGACCCTTCTACCCTTACCCCTAGAGTGGCCCTGTTGGGGGTACTGCTGGTACTGGGGCATGGCTACTGGCTTGAAAAAGGTCTTGTCATGAAAGAGCTACCTCTGCCCTCCCCATAGGGGCCTGGTGGATGAAGAAGTCTGCCTCTCAAGAGTTACTTCTATAAGAAGCCTTATATTCATCTACCTTCTTCATATAGGCCACTGTGGATTCCCCAAAAAGAGAATTTCCTTCTAATGGAAAATACAGGGCCTTCAATTGGGTATCCTGAGTGAGGTTTGTAGCCCTAAGCCAAGCAAACCTCCTCTGAGCCACTGTGGTAGCCATCCATCTGGCTGCAGTGTCATTCGAATCAGCAGCCATCTGGAACTGGTACTTAGCCGCCTCTAGCCCAAACCTGGCAGTTTTAGCCAGGTCATTTGACAAGGGTGAGGTGGCTTTCATGGACATTGCCAGTACCGACTGCCACAAGGATTTCTGATACTGGTCAGCATAAGCTTGGAAAGTAGCCTGTCTCATGGCCAGTGAGGCTGACAAATAGCCTTTTTTGGCCATACTGTCCAATTTTCTGGAGTCCTTGTCCAGTGGATGTGAGGACAGAGGGACTTTAGCTTTATCACAGGCTGCCTGTGGTATTACCCCTTGATGGTCAGGATGGGAGAAGAGGAAGTCAGCTCCCTCACTATCCAACTGGTACTTTTTGTCTATTCTCCTGTCAATTGGAGAAATAGAAATAGGGGTCTGCAGGAGCTTCATAGCATCCTTCTTAAAAAATTTATATATTGGGAGAAGGAGGGCCTTTGTGGGTATTAAACCCATCATACTAAGGTACTCAATTTCCTCCTCATCCTCCACTTGCTCTGTTGTGGCGATATCTTAGGCATCTGCCATTTTCCTTACAAAGGAAAAGTGGGAGGAAAAATCCTCAGACACCCTGGGAGTTGAGCCAAAATCCTGCTCAGCGGACACCTCTGGAGGAATAGGTTCATCCTCCTCATAAGGCTCATCATCCTCTTCAAAAAATAGTTGCTCTGGTGCAGAGGGCAATACAGTACCAGCAACCTGGGGACCCTGTGAGGGGGCAGGAGGCTGAGGGATGATGCTCTGCAGAGCCTGAATAATTTGAATGCCTGAGCTATCTCCTGAGCTGAAGGCATTATGACACCTGCACAGAAGTCCCTGATACAGGAGAGGGTTCTGCATGTTAAAGTTTTTTGTTTTCTTTGAGGGAACCGAGAGTCAGCTGGTTCTTTTCCTCTTTTTGCCCCTTTTTTCGCCCGTATCAGGGGCAGGGGTAGTAGCACTTGTGGGTTCAGCCACAACAGACTGCGGTGTCAGTTGGTCAGAGACTGAGTGACCCCTAGGAAACTTTATTGAGTCGTTCAAGGTGCTTTTCCACAGTTTTATCTGGAAAAGTTTTACATATCTCACATTCCTGGTCCAGATGTTTGAAACACAGACAAGCTACACATATGGTGTGCTTGTCTGCTTTGGCAAACACATCTCCACACTTTAAACAGTTTTTAAACCCGGGCTCCCCGGTTCTCTTCTTAGGTTTCTCTGCCATGGTGAAAAGCAAAGAGGAAAAACACCAACAGCTAAATAATAGATACTGTTGCGGTTATTTAAACAGCTTTAACATTTTTTTTTTGCAGTCGGTTCTGGAACCGATAAGGAACCGGAGGAACCGAGCAGGGAGATGAAATATGAACCGGTTCTGTAACCGATAAAAATGGTTACAAATAAAGTTTGTAAGGACCAAAATTTAGCGATAATTATATAGGTTCTTTAGTCAGAGAACCCAGGTTAAACTAACTCTGATCCCTCACGGTTATGCCGAACCTCGAGAAACCGAGAAAAAACAACTACATTAATAATAAACTAGATCTAAACTGACAATCAGTTAAAGAAATTAAATATACTCATGGTTATTGATGATTTTTTATCTTTCTTCACGTGAAAGAGAGCGACAGAGATTCCGAGTGACCAGACTTTCAGGCGGAGAGAAAAATCTAAAGGAGGTTAGAACACTACAGTTGGTAGAGGCAGCATTTGAAAGATGCTCACGTGCAAAGAATTCCATCATTTGCATGTGTTCCATCTCTCTGGGCAGTCCAACCCACCAGGCTGACGGCACAAAGTTTTTTTTTTTAATTCAAGTTTATTGCATATTTAGGCACAGATAAGGAAAGGAAAATCACTTCCATCACATGTAGCTATATACATACAGACATTTCATAGTGAAGAGGTCTTGACACACTATCATATTTCATTAGTTAAAACACTTTTCGGTTCCAATATCTCAATCTTATCTTGTACAGAGCTATCTCTTCATATCAACATTCAATATCCTTTAGTATCATTTTACTAACCCTGAGCCCCGCTCTTCCTTCTGACCGACTCCCTCCTATTTCCAGTCCCTGGGCCATCAACCACAAAGTCCATTGTCTCACAAAACCTTGCGTCCTTAGATTTATTCTGTAGGTGACCTCCCCCATGTCTCGAATTTCATCCATAATTGATATCCATTCCTGATATGTCGGTGTACATGGGGAAAGCCATCTCCTGGTTATAGCCTTGTGAGCTGACGTTAGGAGGACATTCCACATATAAACCCTATCATTCCCCTTTACTTCCTCCGGTCTCACTCTCAGTATCAAGTTTATGGGGCCCAGGATGGTCTGAATAGTAAATACCTGCTTTAGTTTTTGAGTAATTTCAGCCCAAAAACTTGTTAGACTAGGACATGTCCAGAATACATGTAGATAGTCCGCCCCATCCCTCCCACATCCCCTCCAGCATTTCCTGGTACATTTCTTGTTCCATTTACATTGGACTATTGGTGTAATAAAAATCTCATTCTTACTTTCCACTCAAACTCCTTCCACATAGCTGAACAAGTGGTCTTAAAAGTCTGTGTGAGGGCGAAATCCCAGTCTTCCTCCCTTACTTCCTCTCCCAACTCTAGTTCCCATCTGTTCTTGATCTGGGCAGCTTTCCCCCTCCCCTATCTCTCAAGGCCCTGTATATGGCAGAGACCTGACCCTTTACTCGTTCTAGGTTCATTATTTCACTCATGATGTCCACTAATCCCTCCGATGGTTTGGTTTGTTTAAAGAGGGCCTGCAGGTTATGCATATCTGTTCTTATTTGTAAATATCTAAAATAACCTGCTTGTCTTATTGGGAATTTTTTCTTAATCTGGTTAAACTCCAGGACTATGTTTCCTTCTAGGAATTGATTAAGGGAATATAGGCCCAATCTTCCCCACCTCTTAAATGTGAGATCTTGACTGGCCGGGGGTAACACCAGGTCCCATGCGAACCATCTTAAGGGCCATGTCCCCCCCCCCCAACCTATGCTTAGTCCATAGGCGTCTCATGGTCCCCAGGGTGTTTCTTACCGACATCAGAGGTACATTACCATCTCTGTTTAGGGCTCCTGGTAGCATAGCCCTAGCTCCCAGAGGCACTCCATCTGCCAAGGCCTCTTCAATTGCCTTCCATCGGGCTGTGTATGTTTTTGCTGACCATAAAAGGGCCCATCTTAGTTGAGTGGCTAAAAAATAATCTTCCAAGTTAGGGACATTCCTTCCTCTGTATTTTTTACTGGTTTGCATTATTTCAGTTCTAATTCTAGATCTCCTTTTATTCCAAACATATTTTATAATCATTCTTTGCCAGGTTTGGAATTGTTTTTTATTGGAAGGCACTGGAATAGGTATAAACATTTAGGGAGGACATTCATAGAGACTGATTGTATCCTCGCGTATAGGGGTAAGTTCAGGGCCTCCCACCTTTTGATATCTTGTCTGAGCTAGGCTACTAGTGGCTCAAGGTTAATCGAAAAGAGCGTAGTGAGATTTTTTGGGATTTGGGTGCCCAAGTATTTTATTTTGCCTCTGTTCCAGTTCATATTTAATAGCTGCATTATGTTTGGGGGTGGGGTATAAAAAATTTCAGAACCTCTGTTTTACTTTTATTTATCGTGTATCCCGAATATTGACTAAATTTGTCTATTATGGACCATAGCTTAGGGATGGAATTATCCGGATTAGTTATATATAGGAGGACATCGTCTGCATATAAAGAAATTTTATGATCTTCTCCCCATATCTCCACTCCCCTGACACCTCTCTCCTCCCTCACCGCCTGGGCCAGGGGTTCTATATATATGTCGAAGAGGAGTGGTGACAGTGGGCACCCTTGTCTGGTACCTCTCCCCAGGTTAAACCTCGGCGAGATTCCCCCGTTTACCCTCATGAAAGCCTGTGGGGAAGCGTAGAGGGCTTTGATCGCCTCCAAGAAAGTTGGCGGGAAACCCATTCTTTCGAGTACCAGAAATAAGAAGCTCCAATTAACTTTGTCAAATGCTTTTTCTGCATCCAAACTCATAATGCAAGTGGGAATATGTTGTCTATTAATAATATCAACGACATTAATAGTTTGTCTGCCACCTTCCGGGGCTTGCCTGCCCTCTATGAATCCCGTTTGATCTGGATGAATCAAATTTTTAAGAAAGGACTGAAGTCTATTAGCTATTATAGCCGTAAAGATCTTGTAATCTACATTAAGTAGTGAAACTGGTCTATACGAACCACAGTCCTTTAGGTCTTTTCCCTCTTTTGGGATCACAGTTATAGTGGTGTAGTTCCATGAGGGGGTACTGCCTCACCCTCCATCAACACCTGGTTATACACGGTCTTTAACACAGGGGCTACTTCTGCTACAAATATTTTATATTGCTCACTTCCAAACCCGTCAGGTCCTGGACATTTGCCCACTTTAAGATCTCTCACAGTACGGAGAATTTTCTGGTGGGTAATAGGATGTTCCAGTATCTGCCTGTGGGTCTCAGTGAGCTTAGGCAGCTTTAGGGCTTCTAAAAAATTCCACGCTTCCTCTGTGCGTGATTCCTGTTGTGGATGGTATACTTGTTTGTAGTATGCAACTAAAGCGTCTGCTATCTGTTCCCATTTATATGCAATGTTTCCCGTGTTCGGATGTCTAAGGGCTGCAACATGAGCCCGGGCAGACTGCTGTTTCAGTCGGTATGCCAAGAGACGAGTAGCCCTTGGTCCCCCTTCATAATAAGATTGTTTTATATAGGACAAAGCCTTTTCGGTTTCGTGTAAGTATATTTTTTGAAGGCTTGATTTAACTTCCTTTATTTCTTTTTCTGTTTTTCTAGAAAATTTTAATTTCTGTTGTCCTTCCAAAGTTTCAAGCTTTTTAGTTAGCTGTTCTATTTGTTTGCCTCTTTCCCTTTTTTTAGATGTGGCTATTGAGATCAGTTTACCTCTGACCATTGTTTTAACTGTGTCCCACAAAATTTGTGGTGAGGTATTCGGGCCTTCATTCATTTGAATAGTCTGTTCTATTACCCCTTTAATTTCCTCCCTCATCTTTTCATCCCTAAGCAGACTAACGTTTGATCTCCATTGTGT
This sequence comes from Neoceratodus forsteri, assembly GCA_016271365.2. Classification (NCBI taxonomy): domain Eukaryota; kingdom Metazoa; phylum Chordata; order Ceratodontiformes; family Ceratodontidae; genus Neoceratodus; species Neoceratodus forsteri. The sequence continues at coordinate 842,242,113 of CM028131.1, forward strand.
TGTTTTTTTAGGTAACTGCAAATCAATCTCTGCAAAAATGGGTTGGTGATCTGATAGGGTTTCCGTGCCCACCCACATAGATTCAAATACTGGGAGGTCCTTGCCATATGAAAAAAACATATCCAGCCTCGAGTAGATTTTCTATCTTGGAGAGTAGCACGTGTAGTCCCTTGCCAATGGGTATTTTTCCCTCCAGATATCCAATAGGCCTGTATCCCTCATAAGTCTTTTCAATGCTTTGGAAATCCTCCCATTAGGTGGCAGAATTTTTGATGTAGTGTCTAAGGACCTGTTCAATACTACGTTCAAGTCTCCCCCCGCGATTACCACCGCACAAAGTTAAGAATATCCTGAGAATTACTGGGGTTAGTACAAACAACCCACAACTAATTAAACACTCTTAAACTAGAGCCTTAAAATCAAACAATAAATAACTCTCAAATGCACCCCAATAACATCAAATATACTAAAAACAAATCATTTAAAATAAAATGAGGGTGGAAGCGGCACAGTCTTAAGGTCCAAGGCAACGATTTGAAGAACAAAAGAAACCAGTCATATAGTAAATAATTAATTCCTTAGTACAGTGACTAAAATTAAAGTCAGTAAATGCAGAATGAAACAACAGAAAAGTCACATCTTCGGCTAATGAAGATTTGAATATATAAATGTTTAAAGTTTGCTGTTTTAGTAGTGCAAATATGGAGAGCTTAACATGTCCGAGTTATATATTTTTGAAAAGAGATCACATCATTGCCTGCTGCATGATTTTAAAATATGTTTAGAGCATATAATTACAGTACTGAATCTGTCACTTTTGTAGGGTGCAGTTTTTTCAAACAACTGTCTGTATAGTTACTGATGATATACTTCTTAAGCCAGTTTAAGACAAACCCCATCTGTTCCCTATTGGATGGTTCCTATGTATCAATTCTCCTACGGCTGACATGAGATGTATTTTATGATATTGTCTTTTGTGCTAAAACAATAAAATATAATTTAATAAAGAAGTCTGTGATTCTTGCAGGATGCAAACAAGTCAACATGACTGGTCCTCCCAGCATTGGAAAATATTGCACACAACATCCAGATGAAGTGACCTCATGTGGGAAAAGCCTCCCAGGCTGGTGAGACTGTCTGTCAAATCATTTACACCACTTCTCCCAAATGTCATACATTGTTAGAAAGGGCAACTACTATGCATCAAATAAATGTGGGACCAGCTACATGGCGCTTAACGGTGAGGCGTCCGTTTGGAACTCTGGTGACTTGGGTTTGCACCCTGCACCTGGGATAACTGAAGCAGAGACCAATGGGGAGGGTTAGGAGAGTCTGCTCTCTTCCTGGGGAGACTGTTTGCATTGGTCCTTGAGTGACTCCTGGTGGTAGGTCAGCAGAGATGCACTTGACGGTGCGGATGACCACAGTCTGCCATCTCTCACAAAAGGCTGTGATGTGTGACCAAAATGTGAGTATGTTTTTTTTTTTTTTTTAAGGAGGAAAACTGAAACATAGCCTGTCTCTGGTGCAACAGATGACGGTCCACACTGTGTTCTCCCATCCCACTTGACCACTCTGCCCCCAGCTGTCATCCTTGACATCTGAGGTGCCTTGGGTGACAGCACAAAGCCACCAAGGATAAACCCGGGTATGGGGGTGACCACAAACCCATCGAGCCTGGTGGTTAAATGCCGTAGTGAAAGTTCAGTCCGTAGATAGGACAGAGCTCGAGGACCCAAAGTGTGGGGCACTGGGAGGAGGGGGGCTGGGGAACAGCAAATAAATACATACATACATACATACATCAGCAAATAAATGTTGGGGTTGAGGGAGCCAGCATTTATTGGCTGGGAGATCTGGCACCCAAAGAGTAGCTGGAAAGGACCAAGAAAAAAAATTACTGGTGATGGTGGCAACAAACAGGGACTTATTTCTGCCAAATGCCAGCTCCACTGCATCAACATGATGCATGCCTAAAAAGCTGTGAAGTGGGTGTACTTCAAATAGAAGTCATTTTAATAATAGTCAGGGAGATCAAAGTGTAAAATTATGGTCACTACAATGATACCCAGGATTCCATTTACCTGCCAAGTGATTTCCCCCTCAAGTGTCAGAAACATAAATTGAGCTAGCAGAAAAAGACCCAGAGGTCCATCCAGTTTGTTCAGTTCCTTTCCCAGGTCCATGCTTGGCCTGCCTAACTCCGAGCTGAATTTAGAGATCTGACAGCCCTTAGTGTCTGATCATCCCACCTTTACCAGGTATTTCTTCCTCTCTTCTGCCTGTGGGTCTCACTATTCTCTTATATCTGTCCACCCAAGTTTAAACCCTGTCACTGACTTGGTTTTAACCACTAGCCTGGGCAGTCTATTCCACTGATCCACCACCTGATCTGAGAAGAAGAAGAATCTTTGATAACCCCCCACCCCATTTCCACCCATGTCCTACAGACACTGTGCCCTTGTTCCTCTTGAACATGTTCTTACAATCCATCATGCTGATTCGCTGCAAGAACTTGTATGTTTAAATCATATCCCTCTTTCCCTCCTGGCCTCCAAGTATATATATATTATGGCTTGCCAGCCTTTCTTCATTTGACCACTCTTGCATCATCTTTGTGGACCCCTTTTGTATGGTCTTATGAAGTCCTTATGCATCTGGAATTGTAGACTCCAGGACTGAGTGGAGTACTCCAAGTGCAGCTTTATCAGGGACTTGTACAGGGGGCAGCATCACCCCCTCCCCACACTATCATATCCCCTTTCTATACATCCAAGCATCCTGTTTGCCTTCCCATATGCTTTGCTGCACAAAGAAGTGGACTTGATGCTGTCACTAATGATGACCCCCCAGGTCTCTGCACACCATTGCTAGCACAACCCTTACTCCCCCCTGCCCCAATCCAATAGTCCATTTATGTGTTCCTTCTACCAGTGTGCATCACTCTGCATTTTACTGCACTGAACTTTCATTGCTATAATATAGACCACTTTTCCCAATTTTTCCAGGTCTCGTTTCATTTCTCAAACTCTGTCCTCAGTGTCCACTCTGCCTCAGACTTTAGTGTCATCAGCACAGACACACATACAGATTTAATTTCAGTATTGCAAATTAAAATACTGAAGAGCACTGATCCCAGATGCGATCCCTGAAGTACCCTGCTCGTGATCCCCCCAGACTCTGAGTGAGCCACATAAATGAAGACCCTCTGTGTCCTGTCCCCATGTCAGTTTTCTTTCGACCTGGTATGTTTGTCCACTTCCTCAGGTTGCCCAACTTTTTTAGAAGCCTTCTGTGTGGAACAGAATTGAAGGCCCTGCTAAAGTCGAGGTACAGCACATCCACTGCTTAACCACTATCCACCACCACTGTGACCCAATCAAAAAAGCTGACTGGGTTAGTTTTGCTCTGTGCATTCGCTTGGATGCTGAAACAAATAAGGTCCCCTTCAGAATGGCATCAGTGATATGGAGGAAGGAGGATACAGGGGAGTGGACTTTCTAGAAGCCAGACTGGAAGGAGGAGAGGAATGAGAAAGAGTAAGAAGGCAGAGAGCTGAGAGAAGACCAACTTCGCCTAGAGTCCAGCTAAAGCTGGAAGAAGAGAGACAGGATGGTTACTCCAGGGAAGAAGAGTTACTCCCATCGTGGAGTGAGGGGACATTCCCCTGCTTTCAAATGTAGTGAATAATGCCATGCTGAAGGGATACGTTTAGATGTGTGGAGACTGAGCATGGCCACTACAGTGGGAGCAGAAATGTGGGAGCAGAGCTGGTTGTCTGAACTGTATATATGGATAGGGGTGGCACAATGTACATCAGGACACTTCTGCCTTCCAGGGTGGCCTGTCTACCACTGTACATGTTGCAGTGGTGGAATCACACAACTAACCCCGGTTTGATATAAGTGTTCACCACTATTGCACTATATTAGTAGGCCATGAGGAACCTTGCACCTTATCAGCCAACTGAGAAGGATGGACCAGCAGTTGCCTTCACAGCCAGTACCAATATGGCTCTGTGATTACTGCACAGCAGGCTTTCAAATACGTGACCAGCACCGTCCCTGCCAGGAAGAAATGCGTCTTGCCTCCACAATGTGCTGGCCCCCCTACCAGTCCCAGTCCGACACTCCAGAGTCCATTTATAAAGTACTTGGGTCTTCCAGCTGGCAGGCAGGACTTATGAAGTTTAGGACACAAGATTTATAGATTGACTATTTACCCCATGAACAATAACAATAGGTTACTCACCTGTAACCGTAGTTCTAGGAGTGGTATATAGTTCACATTCACACACTGGCAGTTCCACTACAACAGTTTGATTTGCTGGACATCTTTAAGCTGAGTTCATCCCACCACCTGGGCAGTACATCCCCCAACTCCGCCCTGTGATTTCAGATCCCGTATGGTGGAAGCACTGTAGCAGACTTCCAGCAGTTCTACGGAAGGAGAGGCAAGGTGCGCACCTCTATTTGGTGATCAGAGATGAGAACAGAGACCCCGTAACTAGTATCCTGGCAAGACTCAAGGTCGATGCGGTAGTGGGTAATGAAGGTGTGTGCTGACTTCCAGGTAGCAGTCCTGCAGATTTCCTGGATAGGGACATTCCTGGAAGCAGCCGTATGTCCGGTGGAATAAGTACTAAGCCCTACAGGAGGCTCCCAAGCAGCCAAACTATAACACAGGTCGATGCAGGATGCAGTCCACCTACCAATCATCCACTTTGCTGCCAGTCTACCAGGTGTGGCTTCAGTGCAAATGACAAACAGCTGGCCTCTTTCTGAACTCCAGCCATACACACCATACAACAAGTCAGTGTTCTCTACAGGTCCAGAGTACCGAGCCTGTAATTGGCCTCTGAAGATGGAGTGGTAATATATACTGCTAAATTAATTACCTGGTTAAGGTGAACTTTGATACAACCTTTGGGAGGAACTACGGGTTGGGGTAAAGGATGATTCTGTCCCTGTGGAAGACTAGATAGGGAGACTCCACATAGAGGACCTGGAGCTCCCCAATCTTTCTGGCTGATGTATCGGCCATTAGGCAGTTCGCCTTCCACGACAGGTGTGACATCTCACACCTGTGCACTGGCTTGAAAGGCTAGCCTATGAGTATAGCCAACACCAGCAATAGGTCCAACGGTGGAGGTGGTTCACACAGTGGACGGACCAGGTGGTCCAGGCCCCTGAAAAAGCACCTGACCACCTTCTTCTGGACCACTGTCGGCTTTTAAGCCTGCGCCCAGTAAGCAGAGATGGCTACAGGTGCACCTTAAGGGTGTTGCCCCCAGTCCAACTGAGAGGGGGAACAGAAGTAGTTCAGGATGCTATCCACAGGGCAGGCAAGGGTACCAAGCTCCTTACCCTGATAACAAATAGAAAATGTCTTCATTTAAAGACATAACATCTGCAAGCTGAGTCTTTTGGAGAGGCCTCTACAACATGGAGCACATCATCCGAAAGTTGCAAGGCCTGGATATCTAGCCACTCAGGAAGCAAGAACGTGAGGTGCAGGGACTGCAGATCCAGGTTCAGAATCATTCCCTGATGCCTGGTCAGCAGATCTAGGTGAAAAGGCAGTCAACATCGAGGTCTGCTGCTAAGGCTGAGGAGATCCAGGTAACAAAACTGTCTTGGCTAGTCTGGAGCCATCAGGATCATCTGCATATTTTCCTTCTGGGCCTTGATCACTACCTTGTGATCAAGGGGAAGGGAGGGAAGGTGTACATGTGGTCTGGGGTCCAGGGCCTCGTGAAGACATCCTCCAAAAGTGTCTTGGACTGTGGGGGGCAGGCACAAAACAGTCATAGTTTGGCATTCTCCCAGGAGGCAAGCAGGTCCACCAGAGGAGTGTCCCACTGGGGGAAAGAACAGTTACATAAGAACTTTTTTTTTTTTTTAAGTTTTTATGGCTATTTTTTTCCCCATTTTCTTCCAGCCCCTGTCCCAGCTGTGCGCGTGCGTGTGGAGGCATGCATATGCCACGGTACCGGGACGCCCCTTCCGCTACTTTGACACCCCTCTGCCACTCCACGCTTGCATCCATTGAAATCCACCTAATGGCAGTAGAACTGTTGGGGAGACAGCCTCCTGGGAGAGGACAGCTGCCTTTGGCTGATCAATCCTGCTCCCTCCCTCCTCCGCCCATCCACCCATACTGACTCTCTGACAACCCGAGCCTGTTTCGAACCTGGGTCACCAGCATGGCCAAGGTAAGTCGTCCAGCGCCTCAGCCCTCTGTGCCACCAGGCTGGCCAGTTACATATCAACTTACCATAACAGTAGATCTTCCAAGGGGATCTCTGTCATCAGGTCGCATCACAGGAACTTCACCGCTGGTGAAGCAGGATCCACATGGAAGATTTTCAGCAGTACAACTGGGGCTGCCCATGCCTACGTCATGTGATGACGTCACCAAACGTATAAAGGCACGAGTGACCCTGCTTCCTCCTCAGTTCTTTCTTCTGGAGACAAAGGGAGCATAGCTCTAGCAATGGGGGACCACGGAGACAGAGAGGTGACGAGGCCTATAAGAAAGGCTGGATACACCAGATAGCCAGGTCCAGAAAAGAGCCCTAAAAAGGGGGATGGTGGGTGGGAAGACAGCCCTGATGACTGAGATACCCTCGAAGATCTACTGTTACGGTAAGTTCTTACATAACTATTCTATCTTCTTCAAGGGTATCTCAGTCATCAGGTCACACCGTAGTCCCAAGCAGTCACAAGTGCAAACAGGCAGTCTGGGAGGAAGGCCAACCTTAAGCTTAAGAGACAGGAGGCCATGCAGCATAGCCCTGCCAAAACCTGCATGGGCTCGAGAGACAATGTTCAGACTGTAGTGCTTGGTAAAAGTGTGGACAGTACTCCAGGTGGCAGCCACGCAAATGTCCGCAGCTGAGACCCCTCTGAAACATAGACTTTGACGGCAGATAAGGACTGCTTGGCCCACCTAGTCTGCCCATTTCCCTACCTACAGGTTCAGCTGCAGATCCTAGTTCACCAACAGCCTATTTCTTCCTTCCTACCCCACAAAAAAATTGCCTTATGTCTGTCCCATGCATTCTTGAATTCTCCCACAGTTTTAGACCCCACAGCCTCCTCAGGAAGGCTGTTCCATTCATCCATCACCCTCTCTGTGAAAAAATACTTCCGCACATTGCCCCTGAACTGCACCCCATCTTCAAATTGTGTGCCCTTGTTCTTGCACATCTCTTTTTCTGAAAGATGCTACCCTCTTGGACTTTGTTGATTCCACTGAGGTACTTAAAAGTTTCTATCATGTCCCCCCTTTCCTCAAGGGGATACATATTAAGCTCCTTTAATCTCTCCTCGTATGGCTTCTCTTGCAGACCTTGCACCATTTTAGTTGCCCTTCTCTGGATTGCCTCTATCCTGTCTAGGTCCTTGCGGAGATGGGGTCTCCAGAACTGGACGCAGTACTCCACATGGGGTCTCATCAACTGTCTGTACAGAGGGATAACAACTTCCTGTTTTTTGCTGGTGATGCCTCTCAGTATACATCCCAGTATCCCCCCAGCCCTCCATACCACCTTCTCACATTGCTTGCTAACCTTAAGGTCATCTGATATGATTACCCCTAAGTCCCTTTCCATTTTGTTGTTGTTGCTACCCCCTCATTGTGTACTCTTCCCTGGGATTTTGCTTCCCAGGTGCATTATTTTGCACTTCTTTGCATTGAATCCAAGCTGCCATACTTCTGACCATTCCTCCAACCTTGCAAGTCCCTTCTCATCCTTTCCACACCTCCTTGTGTATCAACAAGCCACAGAGGTAGCCATGCCTCTTGTGGAATGAGCTTTGACTGCTCCAGGCAATAATTTGCCATACTTATTATAACAGAACACAATGCAGTTAGCCAACCACTTGGACATACATTGTTTCGAAACCTGAACACCTTCTCTACCTAGGACAAAAGAAACAAACAACTGCTTCGACTTTCTACATTCCTTGGTTCAGAGCAGGTAGTATTTCAAAGTTCTGTGCACATCTAACTATGGAGCAGTGTTTCCCCTGAATTGGCACACTCTGGAAAATAAAGCAGAAGGTGGATAGATTGGTTCAGTGTAGGGAGAAACTTAGGAAAGACACCCTATCATTGTGAAAAATCAAACAAGGCTCCTCACTTTAGAGGGCCTGAAGCTCAGCAACCAAAAATAATGCTTTCCAGTACAGAAAGCATTGCTCTCAAGTTGTGGCTGGCTCAGAAGGAGACAGGGCCAACTTCTCCAAAACAAAATTCAAATCCCAAACCGTAACAGTGAAACAGGTTGGAGGTTTCAGGTGCAGGATGCCCCTCAGAAAGGTATGGGAAACATCCAACTGAGCAATGGTACTGTCACCCACGGGCTCATGAAAGGCCAAGATAATCGAAAGGTGCACCTTGAGGGAGGAGTACTGGAGACCCAAGTCAGACAGAGAGAATGGGTAGTCCAGAATTTGGTTCACCAGACAGGTAAAAGGGTCCAGATTATGCCTGGCAGTCCATATGGCAAACTGCTTCCACTTCATGGCATAAGTTGCTCAGGTGGAAGGTTCGGGCGGCCACTAGGACGTCCACTACTGTTAGAAACCCTGAATCTGGCGATGGCTACATCCACAGGAGCCAGGCATGCAGATGGAAGGACCTGAGGTTGGGATGGACCAGAATCCCCTGATCCTTGGTCAGTAGATTCCTGCAGAAGGGGAGAGGAACCGGAGGTTCCTCCATCAACTACCATAGGAGAGGAAACAATATCTAGCAAGGCCAGAATGAAGCTACCAGGATCATGGCGGCCCCCTCCATGTGCAGCTTGATGAGTACCTTCTCAATTAGAGGAAACGGGGAAAGGCGTAAAGAAACTTGGCTCTGAAAGGTGCATGGCATACAGAACCACCCACATCTCCAGGACACTGATATGCATGGAGGTTTCTATCTGGGCCTAAAAACCCTGAGTCTGAAAGAGACCCAGGTGAGCCCCCTAACCCAATCCGGAGGCACTGTAGGTGAGGATCTGATGTGGTAACGAGATCTGAAATGGAACTCCCTGCAGTAGATTCATGGGATCCATCCACCACAGGACTATTTTGCGGACTGAGGAAGAGACCAGCACTAACTGATCTAAATCATCCATTCGTTGGTCCCACTGTACCCCGAGAGTCCACTGGAGAGTGTGCATATGGAGCCTGGCCAGTGGAACGGTGAGTATGGCAGCCGCCATCAGACTCAACAGTCTCAGGTACACCCTGGCAGGAATGTAACGACTCTGGGCCACCTCCTGAGCCTCAGCAATAAGGCATTCTGCCCTGGCTTGGGGCAGAAAGCCCTTCCCCTGCGCCGAGTCTAAAACCGTCCCTATGTATTGCAGCCTTTGGGATGGAACCAGGACCAACTGGGGCAGGTTGACGGTAATGCCCAGGAAGAGAAACAACTGGAGAGGTCTCTCTAAGGTCCCCAAGAGCAATTCTCTGGATGGGGCCTTTAGGAGCCAATTGTCCAAGTAAGGGGTAAACGTACATTCCTTCTCTTCTGAGGGCCATAGCTACTGCTGCTAAGCACTTGGTAAAGACCAGCAGCGCAGAGGACAAACCAAAGCGCAGCATCTTGAATGGGTAATCTTTGCACTGAAAAAGAAACCAGAGGAATCTCCTGTAAGGAGGAAATATCGAGATGTGCATGTCCAGAAAACACAGCCAGTCACCTTGCCTGAGAAGGGGCATCAGATCTGGCAAAGTTACCACTCAAAACTTTTTATACTGGACATACAGATTGAGGTTCTTAGGTCTAAGATGGGCCTCAGATCTCTGGTCTTTTTGGGGACCAGGAAAAACCTGGGATAAAACCCAGTTTCTCTGGTGCCTGGGCAATGGCTCTATGGCCTGTTTGCGCAGAAGGGACTGTACCTCCTCCCAGAGAACAGCCAGATGGGCTGGGGGAGGGGGGAGTAGTTGGAGGGCAGAGGGGGAGTTTTTGGGAGTTGCTCTGTAAGCTCCAGAGTGTGACCCCTTTCTATGATTTGCAGAACCAAGGCATCCACTGTAATGATTCTCCATGAATTGAGATAGAAGGAGAACTGACCTCCAACGAACATCTCTTGGTCGGGGACCGAAAGAGGGGGTTCTGGCAAGGAGTAAAGCGGAGGCGGAGCGAGCCGCTGGGGCTGGTCCATCACCTCTGGGACACTTGACTGCGGCTCCGGCAGTGGAGGGGCCGGGGAACGTGGCAGAGGCTCTGCATTTGCCTTGACGCTGAGAGGCTTCTCCTGGCCTACTGGATGTCTTATGAAGAGAAGGGCACTGCCTGCTCCTAGACTGCATATGGTAGAGCGAATGGACATATTTCAGAGCCCTGCCAGATGCCTGCAGGTCATTAATGATGCCCTGGACATCTGAACCAAAAAGCTTAGAGCTACTGAGGGGAGCACTAAGCACCCTCTGCTGAACATCAGCAGCAAAACCAGAGACCCTCAGCCAGGAGTGCCTATGGAGGCAAATGCCAGTGGCAGCAGCTGTGGCAACAGTGTCCGGAATATCACAAAGGGCTTGCAGGAGGTGCTTGTTAACATCTTCAGCAGCCTGCAAACATTTCAGAATCTCCTGCTTCTGTGTACCTTCTGAGAGGGCTTGGGTATCGGCCTTGCCCTTCTTCCAGTTGGTATTTTGGTACTTTATCATATGGGACAGGTAACTGGCAATCCTCAGCCTGAGGGTGGAAGAGGCATAAACCCTCTTACATCAAAAGTAAATCCTGCATGACTCCTTGTCGGGGGAGGGAGTCAATGTGCTTGGGTGCCTTAGACCGGCCATAAGCTGCCTTTATGCCCACTGAATCTGTTTCAGGATGGGCAGCATTATAAGAAAATCTTTGAGGGGCATGATATGTTTATCTGCCCTATGGGGCATTGCTGGCACCATGCCAGGCCTGTGCAAGGCTGCAGTAATGGCATTCCTCAGAGCAGATAAAATCGAAAGAATGATCTTAGGAGGAGATTCTGGGATCTCCAGGAAGTCCACTAAATCCTTCATGGTGACATTCTCTTCCTCAGTGTGGAACCCCACAGCTGAGGACAGCTGCTTCATAATACTGAAGAAGGTGGGGTCTTCTGGAGGCAGCCTAGGGGTGTGATTGACAGAGTCCTTGCTGATGGAATAAGCAGTGGACCTGTCAGAAGAGAGGTGGTCTTCCTCTTCAGGAAGGATGAGATCAGGATGGTACTCCTCCTTGACCTCTTCCAGGTCCAGGTCTGACATGTGAGGCACCAACGGTGCCTGCGGGGGACTGCCCGTAGCTGCCTAGGAGGAGTCTATGAAGAAGCTGCCATTGACGAAGGCCTAAAAGCACCAATCTGGTGAAGAACCACCAAAGTGAATTTTGTCAAATTCTCGTTGAGATCGACGACCATCTAAGACTGTGGCAGCCGGAGAGATGGCGGCACAGGGATGGCGACAAGTCAGAGGGCCTGAGGATCTAAGAGGCGCACCTGTAGCGTGGTGGATCAGACCTCGTCAGGAGAAACGTCAATGATGAGCCCGTAGTTGATGAAGGAGGGGCGACGACCCAGAGGTCGACGGCCGGCCACCCTGGCTATCGGGCAGAGGCGCTGTCTGTATGGGTCTGGTGGGCACAGGGACCTGGACAATGAAAGCAGGCGTCTTTACAGCCACAGCTGACGAAGAACCCCCAGAGAAAGGAGAGGAGGCTGTCAGGGAGTGAGACCGCCGCCAGGAGGAATGGTCCCAATCTCAGTCCTTTTTGTAACTTTTCCCCCCAAGGATTTGTCTAGGGCCATAGAGGCCTGGAAGCTTGACGACCCTGCCGGCGACTGGAAGGCTGGGACCCTAGAGGAACCCTGCCCAGAACTGGCTACCTGTTGCTCCATTAGGACATTTTTAAGAGCCTTTTTGCATTGCCTGGGGTTGTTTGATTAAACTTCTAGCAGAGCTCACAGCTGGAGACTTCACGGTCAGGCCCACGACAGCAGACACAGAGAGAGTGTTCGTCTATGGAGGCAATCTGCTTTCTGCAGCAGCAGCACCAATGGAAAAGAGAAGTCGAAGGATTAACTCATGACATAAACAAAAGAAAGGAATCTCTTTTAAAAAAGTGATTCTAGCCAGCCCAGTGGCGCTGAGGGTTGAGGTGCTGGATGCCACACCGGCAACCCGGGTTCGGGAATGGACTCGGGATGTTTCTGGCTGGCAGGGAAAGGAGAGGACTGAGCATCCGTAGGGACTGTTCTCCTCTCCTGGGGTGGGTAGTGGGCTGGCGTCTCTCTGCAGCGGCCCCTGGTGGAGACCAGGAGCACTGCAGGGGGGACACAAGGGGAACAGCGCAGAGAAGAGGAAATCTGCCTGGCGACCAACCGAATGACGGCTGCTGGTCCTCCGTTACTGCCGATGCCCTGAAAGAGCCCCTCCGCTTCAGCAGCACCCTGGGACCAAGTATGTGCTGTCTGCCCCCTCTGGTGCCTTCCCCCTCGGAAGAGGGGGACCCGACCGGTGAAGAGTTATGTCCGGGTTACCCTAGGGGCAGCATGAGGGGAGATAAAGAAATAATACAAAAAAAAAAAAAAAAGCAATTGTAAGGCAAGTATAAAGAAAAAGCCGTAGGCGAAAAAAGGCACAAAACTGTGATGGGGCTTCCACGGAGACCTATGCAGGCAAGCTGACGGCGGGAAAGAACTGAGGAGGGAGCAGGGTCACTAACACCTTTATGAGGTTGGTGATGTCATCACATGACGTCAGCATGGGTGGTCCCAGCTGTACTACAGAAAATCTTTGGTGTGGATCCTGCTTCACTGACAGTGAAGTTCCTATTGCATAACCTGATGACTGAGATATCCCTGAAGAATATCAGGTGGTTCACTACCACCTGACTCAGGAATCACTAGTGTGATATCTCTCCTACCCAGCTGAGAGCATCTGCCAGCTGACTATTCTTTCCTGTGAAATAAATTGCTAGGAAATCTGCACCCAGGCTGTGCACAAAGGTCCAAGTGAGTGAGTTCCACCCTGCCTGTTCAGGTAGAACATAGTCGTGGTGTTGTCTGTCTGGACCTGCATGACCTGACCCCTGACTAGACAAGCAAATTCCATCAGCACACATCGCACTGCGTGTATCTCCCACAGGTTTATGTGTTGACAGGACTCCCAGGGTGACCAGAACCCATGGACTCTGTGGTCTCCCAGGTGTGCTCCTGATCCAACAGAAGATACATCCGTTCTGAGCGGACAAACGGGATTCCTTCCTCCAGGTGTTCTGGGATCAGCTGCCACTAGATGGCATCCCACATTAGGTGGGTGACTGTGACAGGCTGGTCCAAGTGGTCTAGGTGCTGGGACCACTGACTGCCCAACTCCCACTGGAGGTGGCACATCCACCAGCGTGCCCAATGGACCACGCTGGTGCAGGCTGCCATATACCCCAGCAGCCTCAGGAAATCCTAGGTAGGGCATGGGAGCCCAAACTGAAATGATCGAGCAAAGAAGACAAGATATAGTGCCCGGTCTGCAAGGAGGAGGGCCTTGGCTCACAGGGAGTCTAGTTCTGCCCTGATGAACTTGATCATTTGTGTTGGTACCAGTTCATATTTGTCCAGGTTGACCAACAGGCCCTAGTCTCAGCAAGTCTGGAGAGCCAAATCTCTGGAACTCTTCATGGCCTCCTTGGACGAACCGGCTAACAGCCAGTTGTCCAGGTAGAGGTACATCCTGACCCCTAGGTGCCATGGATATGTTGCCACCACTACCATGCACTTGGTGAAGACCCTGGGTGCCGAGGAGAGGTTGAAGGACACGACCTGGAACTAGTACAGGACCCCTTCTGCATGGAACCAGAGGTACCAACAGTGGGACGGATGGACTGGGATGTGGAAGAACGCATCCTAGAGGTCTAGGGAGCAAAACCACATGTTCTGCTCCAGCAATGGAATTAAATGATTCAGAGTGACCACCAGAACTTGCATTTCCGCAAGAACTGGTTCAGATCATGCAGATCAAATATGGGACACACCAGCCCTCCTGTGTGTTTTGGAACCAGAAAGTACCCGGTCACATAACCCTGACTGGCCAGGGCATCTGGGACATGGACTACTTCCCCTTTTGCAAGGAGCTAAGGAATGTCCTCTTGAAAAGCGAACATCGTGGACCTTGGACTCCCAAGCCATGTGAGGTAGTAAGGTGGGAGAGCCTCAGTGTTCAAAGGCAACCCTCTGCCCACTACGTCCAGCACCCACTTGGCAAAAAGTGATGTAACTGACTTCCTACCTCCCCCAAGCCATCATGCACTGGTGGGGGGCACCTCCTCCCCTGCTCACCCCCTTTTGGACCCTGGCTCCCGGACTTAGGCTTGAGGCACCAGGCCAGGTACTGCCCCTGTTGGGGCTACTGCCGAGGAGCATGGGCTGAAAGGACTGAAACTGGAAAGCTGGTTTCTTAGGCTTTTTTTTCATGCCCTTCTGGGAAAATGCCACAGAATCCAGGGTGGCACTGGACTTCTCAGGGCAAAATAGGTCGGTGCCCAAGAAGGGAACATCAGCCAGCTTGTATTGGGTGTCTGCCAGGAACGTGGATAGATGCAGCCAGGCCCTGCGATGCATGGAGATGGCTGCTGCCATGGCATGGGCACAGGATTCGCCCATGTCTAAGGCCACCTGGAGCTGGTGTTTAGCCAGCGACTGACCTTGGCCTCTGATAACTGTCACAGCCAACTGCTGATCAGCCAGGAGGCGAGGGAGGATGGAATCAGAAACTCCCATCAGGGAGTGACTAACACTGGCCATCATAATGGCATAGTTAGCCCAACAGTGACCCAAGACATCACAGTGTACACCTTTTTTAGTGGGGTGGTCAATTTTATGGGACTCCATGTCCAGAAGCTTGTCCACATCCTCCTGGTGTCTGGATGTGCTGAATACTGAATCAGTTACTGACCCCTCTCCAGAGGGGTGGTCAGAGAACCCAGAAAGGGACCAGTAGGGACTGCACAGTTGTGGACAATTACGGGACAGAGTGCTGGGCAGGATGCTAGATGCTGCCAAAGCTATAGTGCCAGTCCCAAATGGCTTTAGCTATGGGAAAGACAACCCCAGGATTTGTCCCTATCCAAAATGTCCATAAAGAAGAAGTACTTAGCCTTTTTTTGGACTGGTTCTAACGGGACTGACATACACTCCGATATAAAGTGCAGAAGCGCACTGAAGTGTATCGGGCCATGCTTATAGATTGCTCCTCGACTGATCCCCGGTCAAGGAGGGGAGTTCCAGGGGAGTCCATGGACTTGTGGTCAGAGTCATTTGAAGACTCCTCAAAAGTGGCCTTCAACCATTTCACGCCACAGATCACATGTGTATCCTCGCCTGGGGTGATCTGCATTAACAACCGGCCTGGCAAGCTGGTGGCCCGAATGGGCCTCCTTGATTGGAGTACCCACCCTGGGTTGAGGTGGTGGAGTCCTACCATGCCCCGTGACAGCCAACTGTTGCCAGAGGAACTCCTCATAGCATAGTGCAGCTTGCAATGGCGCCTCTCCTCACCCGAGGAAGTCGAGAAGAAGCAATGGCGATGCCTGATGGCTGAGTGGTATTAAGAGTGGAAATGCCTCAATCTAGACCATGACCAGATGTTCGATGGCGAGGGGAGCCTTCCATCTTGTTGTGGTATACCATGTGCCTACCCACGTTAAGCAGCATGGGAATGCAAGACCTGACCTCCAGTGGAGGCTGCTCCCACCGAGGACTGGATGGGGACACAACCAAACCACATCCTCCTGAGGATCGGGAGCACTGGGGTCAGCAGGATCGATTCCTCGACCTCATGCAACAGCTGGTCGACAAACTTGAGGAAAATTTCTGTGGCCTGCTCAACAGGAGTCAACCAGAGTCCTCAATCTGCCCCTTGACAGTAGGGCACTCGACCAGGTTGAGGGACTGGGAGGACCTTAGTCTCTCCCGGTCCCATGACTGGCCCCGGCAGTTCCTGTGCTTAGAACCACACTGGGTAAGGCTCTTCCCAAGGGTCTGGAAGCCCAAACACAAGTCCTGGAAGCCTCCGGTGAAGGACCCTCCGACACTGGCCCCAGCTGGGAACAGTGCCAAGACCGAGGAAGTGCCCGCTGCAGTAACTGCCACTTCCGCCTCAAGGACTGCAAGCTGCTGAGCAGACATGGTTGCAGCAGAAGCTTTCTTGTGGCCCTTAGGGCGGTCTTTCAGATCCCATTCCGAAGGCTGACCAGCGACAGCCGGCACTTCCTGTCATCAAGGGACTCAGGAAGCATGCCAAATGAAAAGCCACACCCGGCCATGTCGTGCTGCCCACCCTGGCAATACATGCACGTGTCATAAGAGTCAGTGACTGCTATCTCCTGCCAGCACTGGATGCAGAACCTGAACCCCGTCTTTTGCTCTATGGATGGTCTAAGAGTGGAGTCGAATCAACCGAGGAAAGAAATTCAAATAATTAGAAAACTCTGAAAAACAAAGTCTGCCTGTGGCGCATTAAGTCCTAAGCGAGAATGGAAAGAAAGAGCTGACATCATAGGGCTGAGTTGGGGATATACAGCCCAGGTGGTGGGAAGAGCTTAGCTAAAAGACGTCCAGCAAGTCACACTGTTCCAGTGGAACTGCCAGACTGTGAATACTGAACTATATCCATGCCCCTTGAATTTGTTTTAATTAATTTTCATGCCCGATAGATGACAGACAGTCAGACAGACACACAGTTCGTTTGTATGCTGTACTGAAAAAACTATACAAGTTTTAATAAACAAAACAAACAAAAAAACAACCATGGGCTAGCCACCATGATGTTCTTTTCATAGCGTTCTAGTCAGGCACAGTTCTCCAAACATGCACTGGTAATGGAATACTTACATCTTGTCTTGGCCAGCACCCACTCTCAGTGTCAACCTGGGGATAACAGGAGAAGGAGCAGGAGCAGGTGGCTCTACCTTTGTCTGACAAAGTGAAAACACAAAAAAACACAAGATTAAATATAGTTCAACACCATCTTAACTTATAACGTACCATGAATTCTGTACATTTATTTAGCAACTACCACTAGGCAACCTATAAAGAAAGTAAATGTTTAAGAAAGATAAAGAGGCTTAACATATGAAGAAATGTATAATTAAGCTAGGCAGCAACTAAATGTTTTAGTTTTTGGGTAACCAGTAGTGCTGGGCAGAAACTGCAAACTCTGAATTTGTGAACATTTTGTGAAATTTAGTAAAATGTTCTGAAATTGTGACTTTGGTGAAATCTGAATACATTTTTGCCCTATTCCACAAAAGTTTCTGGCTGAATTACGGAATGATACACATGAACTGTGAAATGACAGTTTTGTGGAATTCCATGCCACAGTTTAATACATCAATCCACAATACATGCAATCATTCCTCAGTTCAGTGACCAGTTCTGCAAAAAATTTTTTGTGGGGTTTAATACATCAATCCATAATTCATACATTCATTCTGCCATTTTAAGTCTGAATTTGTGCACACCAAAATTTCATGGAAGCAAAATTACGACTTTCACTGTAATTCCACAAATGGAATTTTTTTCTGGACAGCATTAATTACCAAGTATATGCGCTAGGCAACTATTTGTCTATTTTCAGGCATGACCCGGGACAGCATTACATCATAATACAACAACGTTCAAGTATATACAAACAATATGCAAATGAGAAGGTAAGGACATAAAGACGGCTGAACAGAATCAGGGTCATTTCAAAAATAGTTGCATACATTGGGCTTTAACAGGAACTCATGTAAAGTTGTTCTGAAGTGCTGAGCTGTGTCCAAACTTCTGGTCTGCACAGATAATGAATTCCAAAGCCTGGAGGCATAGTGAGAAGCGACCAACTGACTCATCTCTGAAGAGCACCTGAGTTCCTGTAATAAGAGCTTGTCAGTGGATCTGAGGTTGTAGACTTTAGAATGGATCTACGCAGCCCATAATAAATAAATGCTTAGCAGTGGGGGACAGTCAGCTGAAACCAGAGTATAAGAAGCAGTGGTGGGAGAAATGGGTACTGCTCAGTGCAAAGCAACAAATATTATTGGCAGACCAAGCGGTCATGTCGCCTTTGGGATTTTTAAGGTAGGTAAGTAAACCATATGTAAGGCTAAGCAAAAAAAAAAAACCCTTGATTTTAACTTTGGTATATGGCAAGCAATACAGACGTTAGTCTAGTAGCTTGAATTTACCTATAAAACAGGAAGGCGGGCTTTGGAAGTTACACAGTCTCTAATCCTATAAGCCAAATCAATATTGACACATGGACTGCTAAAGTATATTTTAAAAGAATTCCCTATGTCAGCTGTTACAGTCAATCACCTATTTATCACTTGTAATTTTTGACTTACAAAGACAACATTTCTAATCTAAACCTGAAATCAGCACGATGCTTACCAAGAGTTTGATGCTGGGAATGATATACTGTACTTAGCAAGTGAAATACAGCTCCTGTACAGTACACAGTCGTAACATATCCGTATGTTTACATTCCGGAACACCAACACAGAACCCATTAGGATTAGTGTATACTCTACAACTGTCATGCTTCAAAGGGAGACAGAAAAAGGATCACAATATAAACGAGTACACTAATCACTTAATGATGCATAGCAGATAAGTGATGACACACTGGAATGCAAAACTCCTTCAAAGATATAGAAGTTTTAACTTTTGCAGGCGTGGACAGATTTTTACCCATCTTCTTACTTGTTACAGAACAGAAATACAAATAAAAAAGTTTATAGTACTGATTTCCTTCAGAGTAGCTTATGGCATAGTCTCCTGGTGGAATATTTTGGAGCCAAGAAACTAAATAGAGGGGGAAAAAAAGAGGTCTTGGAATGCGCCGGCTGTCGTGCATCCTGTCATTAGGGCACCAATCCCGCAAGTCGTTGATCGCGTTTCATGCAGGGGGCTGTGCCCCCAACCCCCCTTACTTAGGATTCTAACTTCGGGGAGGGGGGTGGACCTCATGCAGGGGAGACGACTTGCAGGTTTGGTGCCCTAATGACGGGCTCACAACGGCTGACGCTCCGAGGGCGTGCAGTGGGAAAAAAGTAAATGCAACTCATCATGCCAGATATGTTCTTTTGCAATGGTACTGATGTTCAGCATCCCTGTAGACTACAGCTAATACAAAGGGAAAACGCACACACCTGCAAAGGGAGACAGGAAACAAAGGGCATGATTCACAGTCACAAGGGACTGTTGCAAAAATGGTGATAATTCTGCGTTGGTCCATGGACTGCACACCCCCTCGCCAACCAGAAAGCCCTTCCCCACATGGCCAGTAAGCCTGCTATGACCACACAGGGAAGGGAGAGGGGGTTCACCATGCAACTGGTCTGCAGGGCCATCCGCAAAGCATGGAAACCCTCTAAATGGCTGGTTATATCTTAAGCGACACCCAAGCCTGCAGAACTATTACAAGCAGTTAGAAGGGGTTTCACTAAAGATGCGACCAATCACAGAAGAGCCAACAAGGGACAGAAAGAAAGAAAGGAACAGCTACAAAGACATGGGAATGCTGGGGGGGGGGGATCCACTGGACACCAGGGACCCTATTTATAATAGGGCTGGGGGGGCACAGTACCTCTAAAGGACTTAAACCATGCAAATCAGGATGGTCCACAAGCAGGCATTAAAGGTACAGGTAGGGTAGGAGGGTGGGGGACCACTTTACTGGTAGTACCTGTGCCCATGGCATTTGTGAATGGCACACCGCCACGCCACTGGGGCTGTGCTATCCACAGAAGTCTATTGAGGGACTTAATTGGACAACAGCACACATTAAGATCTAGGGCTACTTTGCATTACAACTTAGTCCCCAGGGGCACTCCTCCTGATGACTAAGTCAGACCTTTCTGGACAACTGCTGGGTGTGTGGTTACAATGTGGTATCCGTTCACACCCCATTTCTTAACTCCACAACTAGCCACCATGGATTAGGCCAAGAATATCTGCCATTACCTGTTAAGTCACTCTATGCTACCTTTAGTTAAAAATCTGTTCAAACAACATACATACTAATGTATGAGTCTCCACCTTTCTGATCTGTCAACTTTCGAAAATCAAGAGTCAGAATTTTGGGTCCAGAAATTACAACAGATTTTTGCAGCTGCAAAAACAGTTAACCCTTGCAAACCCTGAAAACAGGCTGACACTGACAATTAGTTTTTGGGAGACAGTATGGACTAGTGGTTACAGTACAGAGCTGTGAACCTTGAGATTCAAAAAGCATTTGTTTCGTTTCCTTGGTGAACGTTCGTCCAAACCGCAATCTCTGCTTCTTGCGATTTGCACGAACGTGTTTCGTTTGATCTGGCTGAGTAAAACAGCCATTCCAGTACCACTACAGAAACTGCCATTAGAGCAGCAAACTCTGGGGGAGCCGAAACAAATGGAGGCGGGATTAGCCGGAATACTCGCAGGGGTGTAAAAGGAAACCCGAACGCAACAGAGTACATCGGCGCCACACAGGTAACGTTTATTTCATTTTACAAACTTGTGTGTAAAAGCGCCTTTAGTCTTCCAGTGCTTAACCACTCTGTAATCTCTCTCAAGTCCATTTCATTGCTGTTTGCATCTCACTGTATGCTCAGTGGCAGCAACATTCTCTCCTGGACTATAAAGTGCTTCGGGATTCAGTCTGAATGAAAGGCGCTAAATAAAACCAAATTCCTTTTCACTCCTGTAAGTTGAGTTTTACTCCTTGTTGTTTTCAATTAAACTAAAGAGCTCTGGGTTGAAAAATAAGATACAGAATTTAATTTGCCCTATGTGTAAGGATTTTATACAATTACTCACCTGTAACAAGGAAGACCATGCAATTTGGGCAGCTCCAACACTCAAGAGCCATAAACTCAGAGGCCATCCTCTCCAAGACAGATAACACCACCCAGTTCAGGCATGATCAAATGGCCACACCACCACCCCCAAATTTCAATCTCTGGTGGTGCCCCCGATGAAAATCCTGGTGGGACTAGCTCCACCAGCACAGGACCTTCACAACTATCCAACAAGGTTTCAGTGATGCACACCAGATCAGCCAGTGAATCATTGGTAATGGTTTCCTTACAACTGATACGGATGGCACTGTGAAGCAGAGGAAGAGTTGTAAGAGACTGGTCGCTTATAACACTCCCTGCTTCAGGCACCTGGCACTGCTGAGGGATGGGACAAAAGCAAGTGAGATCTCTGCCCTATCCTTTCCACTCTGCTCATGATTTCCAACCCTGCTCCCAAGACTCTGGCTGTGGGAGGTCCCATGCCTTCTCTAGATCCCAAAAACATGACACTTCTGATCAACCCTGCAGTTCTCCACTAGTAAACAATCCTTAAAGGATGCAGACACGTCAGGAGTTCTAGGAAGTATGGAATTCTCCTCTTACACATTCCTCGTAGATCTTACAGTCAGTTCTTCAGTGTGTTGACTGAAAGGGTCAGCAGATCTGACCATCTGATAGCTGATCTTCACAGAAAGATTGGGCCTGTTTTCCAGGACCACCAGTTGGATCTACCAAGCCTGATTAAAGCCCGCACACTTGGTAGTGCCGACCATACCATTTCATCATGCTTGTCCACAGGAGAACCCCCCCACCTCTATGGAGAGTCCTGGCTTGCAGCAGGAGTCTGCAATACTTTTCCCAAGGGTCTGATGGACAGCCCAGGTAACTCACTTGATGGCAACCCACCCCACACCAGAAAGCACGGGGTTACCCCACCACTCTTAGACTCCCTTCTCAGAGACAAACAGGAGCCTTCCTACTGCCTTATGTTGTTCTAGTCTAGTCAACACCTCCTCTCTCTAAGTCGCTGTGACTGCTTTGCCTAGTCTATGCCTCCCTGCGACTTTACTCCCTCCCTCTTTTGCAGTCTCCTCTCTCATCCCCTCCTACATCTCACACCCTGGCCTTTTCCTTCTCCTTCCTTTCCCTTCACTTACTTTCTCCCCTCTACCCTCCTTCCACTCTCCTATCCCCTCACACTTCTTATCCTGAGCCCAGCACACCTACTCCCACTCCTCCTCCCGCCCCTTCTTTCCCTTTCACCACTTTTCCCATCCCCCACTGTCCATCCTGTTTTCTGCACTCCCTCTCACCTTACTCCCTCTCCCCATTACACTCCCTACCCTTTGCCTCTCCACCATGCGTCCCCAGCCCCACCCCTCTCCACACTTACATTGTCTCCCTCTTGTCACTAAACAGTTTACACCCTCCTACTTACCCCACCCACATTCTCCCCCCTCTCCTCTCCCCTTTTCAATCATACTTGTCAGCACTTATTGCCCCTTTTCAGCACTTTCTTGACTAGGTCTTGCTCGGACTGCTTCACTGAAACTGCAATTTTTGTCTCATCCTGCAACATTGTTATTCATATGATTGCTACCACCTTGTATGTACCCATATTTGTTGTATCCCCTATGAACGCAGAAGCTTTGTACACGAACCTCTGGTTCAAAGGTCTTTGTAATCCTAGCACTCAATAAATAATAATAAAAAAAAAAAATAGTCCGCCACACATATATTGGCAGTCTGGCCAATCAGGTGAGTTAACAGGTGAAGTTCCAAGAGTAGCAATCGGGTTGAGGACTGCCTCCCACTCCATCTCACTATCTTATGTCTGGGACATTCAGTCACTCACACTGGCCCATATAAAAGCTTCCAATTGCAACACCAGAACAAGTTAAGGTCCTGTGAACCAGGCACTCTCTCAATGCTCAGTCTTACAGAATCCCCTCTGGAGCCCACAACAAAAAGAGAAACCTCACAGTTACGGATAGTTCTAGAGTCTTCAGTCACTCTCTAGTCACCTAGCTCTGGATCATTCAAAGCCATCATGTTTAGTATGAAATATTACATACAAAACAGGCTCTACCTGCTTGCTTATATCTAGCCCCTTTAACTGTTTCTTTCATTAGTGCAGTGGACCTATCTTAAAATACTGGCTGTGCAAGTGTTTCCATGGTACGGATTAGCAGTCTACTACTACTGCTGATTACATAGGGTCACTTGCTTGGTTCTTCAAAGTTTGTGCCAGTTTCTACATTTTGTGCCATTTCTTTATCCTAAAACAGTCTTTACTATTACCAGAAGTGGCAGGAGTACTTATTCTAACATGGGATCACCATGATAAAAACATCATGAAAGCATAAAACCCAAAACAAATCAACAGAATATCAGTTTAAATTCAAGAGAAACCTATTACAAAAAAAAAAAAACTATTACCAAAGCAGTACACTAGACAGAACTCCTTGACTCCCCAACAGAAAAAGAAAAGAAACAAGACTGCAACTAAAGGTGTATTACTTGGCTCCTGTTTCAACTTCCCGTTGCAGAGAAGACAAATTACTACAGGTACTGAATGCATACGGTACCAAGGGACTGGCTAAAGTCAGTACCCTACTGCTTTCTGTGTTACAGACAAGAATTGTTTACCTTCAACAAGGTACACAACTAAGCTTGCTTGCTTTTAGTGTAAAAGGGACTGCTGAATAAATAGTGAGCTATATTACATCTCAATCCACCTCAAACAGGTAATAAATCGGTGCAATCTGCCCCAAACCACAGTAGACTTCAGGATCAGGAATATGTCTATTATAGGCCCATCTAAGGCTAAATATATGAAAAAAAACAACACTCTTTGATAAGGGTGCTTTTGATCAATAGATGCCATAGGAAGACCCGCTGACAGAAAGACATTAGCCAGATCAATTTGCTTACCCATATCTGCAATTCTAAGAGTTTTTTTTTCCAAATATGAAGAAGAGAAATCATCTTAGCTCCCAATCTCAGTTCCCAGTCTACATTTACTACATATAACTGTATTTAAATATTATGGCACTTGGTTGTTCTAGAAGGAAAACTTCCTACACAAGCTGGTGGCAAAACATTTTAGCAGAGGTCGCTCTAAGGCCTAATTCCTGAAACAAGCTTGTTCTGTCTTAAAGGGACACTGTTAACCCTTTTTGCACCACCCTTAGCAAGGTAATAGACACTGTGCTCCACAGGGGAACTAATTAAAAAAAATAGTCTACGGGTAGGATGCAAAGTGGTGAATTGGGTTAGAAACTGGTTAATGGATAGGCATCAGAGGGCGGTGGTTAATGGCACTCAGTCTAATGATGGGAGAATGACCAAATCAGTGGCATAGGGCTCAATACCAGGACCAGTCCTCTGCAATATTCTCACAAGTGACACTGCAGAAGAACTGGAAGGAAGGTTTATGCAGATGATACCAAAATCTGTAACAGGGTGGACACAGGAGATAGTGGAGAGAATCCGCATGGATTCTGGGAAATTTGAGGAGTGGTCAAGAGCACGGCAGATGGGGTTCAATGTCAAAAAGTGCAAAATCATTCATCTAGGGCATAGGAGCCCAGGAGCAGAGTAGAGGATGGGGGAGGACAGCCATTAAGCAAAAAGGGTCCTTGGGGCTATCGTATATGATGATCTCAAAGTTGCAAGGCAGTGTGCCAAAGCAGTGTGTAGGGATAGTGGGATGCTGGATTTCACAGGGAGGGGTACCTCCAGCACGAGGAGGAAGGCAGTGTTGCCACTGTATCATACGAACATACAAAGAAGCCAGCAGCAGAAGGCCATTTGGTCTAAGCTGCTCCTATTGCAGGGTCCACAGGTTGAGCTACTCTCCCTGCCTTCCCTCCTCACTCCTCCCATCCTCCCTAACAATAATCCTTACCTTCCCCCATGCCTATCCCAGCCTCTCTTAAAGCTGCCCACTGTCTTCACTGAGATGACCTCTTTCTGCAGCGCATTCGAAGTGTCCACCACCCTCTCTATGAAGAAGTGCTTCCTGATCTCCCTCATAAACCTCCCACCCTCCAGCTTAAGACTGTGCCCCATCATGTTATGGTTGCCACTCAGCTTAAAGAGACTCTCCTTATCAACCTTATTTATCCCTTTGTAAGTACTTGAAGGTCCCACTCATGTCCCCTCTCTCTCTCTTTCCTGTCTTACAGGGAGTACATGTTCAGTGCTCTCAACCTTTCCTCATATGCCTTACTCTGTTGACCCACTATCATCTTTGTAGCCCTCCTCTGGACCTTCTCCAGCAGGTTAATGTCCTTTTTGAGGTATCACTCGCTGGTGAGACTCCACTTGGAGTATCGTGTTCTGTTTTGGAGGTTGCATCTCAGAAAGGACACAGACAAGCTGGAGGCAGTCCAGAGGAGAGCAACTAAAATGATACAGGGGTTACACCAAAAGCCCTATGAGAAGAGAATGAGGGATTACATCCTGGAAGAGAGGAGAGCGAGAGGGGACAAGAGAGAGACCTATGAGTACCTCACAGGGGTGAATGGGATGCGGGAGGAAGTCTCTTTCAAGTGAGAAAGAGTACCAGAACTAGGGGGCATGCAATGAAGCTGGGGGGTTCAAGAGGGATGTGAGGAAGTAATACTTCACTGAAAGGGTGAAAGACTCCTGGAAGAAATTACCAGCGTAAGTGCTGGGGGAGAAAAGAGTGGGAAGCTTCAAGCATGAGTTGGACTGACGTAGCGGAATATTAGTAAATATAAAGGGAGGAGGAAGGGGTGCTGGACACCAGATAGGGTTTGTGGAGAAAGACTAAGCAGGGAACATCTAGGCAGACTGGGTGGGTCAAGTGGTCCTTTTCTGATGACAAATTCTATGTTTCAATCAAATCTTTATAGATGAAAACATAAATTTTATGCTTGCTTAGTGTTTTATCGTCTTCCTTTCTTAGCAGAACTGAAATGCATGTTATAACATGGGTTGTTAAAAACGTGCAAACCCACTGGTGGAGTCCCTTTGCGTGGCCATGCATTAAATGCCCTTTGTTTTAATGCATGGTTCTGTGGAAGGACTCAGAGTAGTGGCTGTCAGCTCTTGTTCCTCACTTTAGAATGTGAAGGGAGAGTGGCAGCCATAGTAAGATGTGGGAAAGCGAGAGAGCTGCACAGTATAGGATTCTGTGTAATAGGCCTGGCATAACTCTCCTACTACATTGTCTGTCAGCAGTATTGTGTGTTCCCAAAGGCATGGTGCCACTGCGAATCCCAGTAGAACTGGCGCTGCTGTATGGCATTGGATACCCACCCACCACCCCATGGATCTCCCTATACCAAGCGCACAATGAGGTACCCACTGTATGCATTACTGACATAACTGTGTGTTGAGATGTCAGCTCCAACCCCCCCCAGCAACAAGGAAGTCTGTAAGTGTAGTGACTCAGGGGAGAGAGGCAGACAAAGAGGGCACAGTTCCCCTGATCAGCTTGTGCTTCAGCAAAGTACAGGTACATGCTTGCAGACCTTAGAGGGAGAGAGAGAGAGAGAGAGCGGAGCGAGCTATGGCAAATGCAGAACTGTTGGGCTTTGCATGTCAGAGAGACAGCCGCACAGACAGTCGAACAGGATTGCTAACCTCTCTCTCTCTCTGCCTCTCTGTGCATGTGTTTGTTGTCAGGCAGGCTGTCAAAAGAACAGGGCTGTGTTTCCACTCCCCAGGTGGTTACTTAAGCGGTCCGTGACATAGCTGCCGATGGGAGTGAGCTGCAACAGAGAGCAAAGCTCGGCAGACAGCAAGAGTCAGTGCGGTGGCACAGTGAAAGACAAAGCATGAGCTGCGACTCCCCCTAAGTCCCAGCTGCTGCAATATCTTTCGTGTCTCTCTCCTCTTCCATGCATGCTTCCCATGCCGAGACAATGAATGATGGCGACAGAGAGTGAACCCGGGGCAGTTCCTTCAGTGTCCCTGTCCGTGTCTCGAGATTTTATTTGCCTGTCGCTGGTTTGGTTCATTACACTGCCACTGTTACTGTTCGCCGTCATCCCCCCCCCCGGGCTGTGTTGAGAGTCCCATTGGTGCTATCAAAAGAACAGAGTTGTGTTTTCCCTCCCCAGGTGGTGGGCAGAGAAAGAGTCAGTGTGGTGGCACAGCGAGTGAGTGGGAGAAAGAGACAGAGAGTGAACTGCGACTCCCCCAAGTCCCTGTCGCTGGAATGTCCTTTGTGTCTTCCCCTCGCGTCTGCCCACGAAAGGGCACGTGGAGAAATGTGCAGTGAGAGAGTGCTGCGAGTGTACCTTATACACGATGTGTGTCTCTGTGTGTGTACATACAGTGGACCAGGAGGGGACAGTGAACAAAAGCAGTCACTGTTCCCCCGCTGCAAGGTGTGCATCTCAAATTTTTCCTGCACAGTACGGTGACTGAGGGGGCAAATCGTCAGTCCTTGTGACACATGAGTAGATAATAAAACCCTGCAGCAGTAGTAGTGTAGCACAGTGGCACTAACACAGAGTGGCTAGCAGTTCAGTACCTGTCAGAAAGTGACACGGCATCGCAGAAATCGCAGGTCAGGACCTACTGCTTTGGGGGGGTGGTTAGACCTTTGCACTGCTGACATGTGTGATAAAGCAGAATAGTAGCAGAGCACATCGCAATGGCACCTTGAACATTTCTGTGTGGAGAACAAGGTTCCACTGTGTTGTTTTCTCAAGGGACTGTTTTCCCAGCGACAGGATACACTGTCTTATTTTGAACGGTACAGAGTAAGAATCCTCTTTGAATGAGCTGAAGAACCCATTGGTAGGAAGTAATCTGTTGCCATCCTGGCAGGTGTTTGGAGAAGCGCCCCAAGCTGCCTCTTCACCTTGGGCTGGAGGGAGAGGAGGATTCGGTAAAGAGTCAGGCAGTGGAGGGGAAGGGGAGCTTTGCCTGAGGAGGTTCATTGTTCCTCGCACCTGTGCCTCCCGCTGCTCTAGAGGGGCCCTTATGGTTAAAGCCTTCTTTTTGTTGCTGTCCAAATTGTGGCTGCTGACGTTGTTTTCCCCGAAACCTGTTCTGCTGCCTCCAAAATGGCTTGTACAGTGTGTGCTGCTTTTCCAGCGTCTTGCAGTTTCGTGATTATCTTTTCGGACTCTTCCCCGAAAAGAACCGAGCCCTTGAAGGGGATGCGGAGGATGCCTTTCTGGACATCTGGAGTGAAGCCTGAGTCCCTCAACCAAGAGTACTGTCTGAGACATACTCCAGATGCTGCACTCCTTGTAGCCGAATCTGCCGAGTCATAGGCCGCTTTCAACACCTGTGCGCCCGCATCAGAGCCCGTTTGGAGGAGTTTGGTCATCTCTTGTTTCTGGTCACCATCCAGGAAGTTTTTGACCAGGTCCACGCCATGTTCCCACAGGACATTTTGAAATTGGACCATGTGGGTTAAGAAGTTGAGAGAGTGGACAGAACATGTTGAGGAAGCGTACATCTTCCTTCCCATAGAGTCGTGCTGCTTTGACTCCCTATCTGGGGGCTGAGTGCTCAAGTGTTGGGGTCTCTGTGACTTGTCATGAGTGGCAGTGATTACCACTGAACCGCCCTCGGTTGCTGTCCTACATAGGGGTCCTCTAAGGGGGCCCTATATAGGCAGTCCGCCTTTTTAGGGAGTGCAGAGGACGTGAATGGATGTTTCCAGGCAGCCTTGGTTACGTCCTGGAAGGTGTCAGCTAGAGGTGGGACCATCACAGGTTTGAGGTCTTTCTATCTTAAGTATTTGGTGAGGTGGTGTCTCTCCGGATCCAAATCTTCCGTGTCCCACCCATGTTATCCTGGATATGCGCATTATATCCATGAATGTTGGGTCCTCTGGGGGAGACCTGGGCAAACCTCTAGGATCAGGTGAAGGGATGCTGAAGGAGAGCCTGGTCTGGAGGAGACGTGAGAAGAGGAAGAATCAGATTCTTCTGAGGATGAGGAACCTGACCTTTTATGGTGTCTCTTTGGTCTTGGTATACTTGGCGAGCGGGAAGAGGACCTCGGCCGCTTTTTCTCTCTACAGCGCCCCCTAGGTTTTGGGCTTTTCGTCTCTGGGGGGTGGTCCTGACGGTTTCTTGTCTTGTGGAGGGACCCTGGATGGGGTTTGTTCCTCCGGAAGTGTCTTGCTGGGAACCACATCTTTCTTAATGGTCACCCACCAGTATGAGAATCGTTCTACTACTTCTAGAAGTTGACATAGAAGTTGACGGCAGATAAGGACCGTAAGGCCCATCCAGTCTACCCATTTCTTTTTCTACCTTATGAATGTGCCATTGGTCTTTGCTCTGTCAATGGCCTATCTATTCATACTCGTCTATATTGCTCCCTTATGCCTATCCCATGCCTGTTTGAAGCCCTGCACTGTATTCATGTCCATCACTTCCTGAGGTAGGCTGTTCCATGCATCCACCACCCTTTCTGTGAAAAATAACTTCCTCACATTACCCCTTAATTGGCCTCCCTCTAATCTCATGCTGAGTCCTCTTGTCCTGCTATTTTTCTTGTATTGAAACATGTTAGACTCTTTTACCTTGTTAATGCCCTTAAGGTGTTTGAATGTTTCAATCATATCACCTCTCTCCCTCTTTTGCTCTAGGGTATACATATTGAGCTCCGTTAATCTGTCCTCATATGTTTTCTGATGCAGTCCCTGCACCATCTTGGTTGCCCTTCTCTGGACTGCCTCAATTTGGTTAATGTCCTTGTGTCGGTGTGGTCTCCAGTCTGCACGCAGTACTCCAGATGGGGCCTAACCAGTGTTTTGTAAAGAGGGATTATTACCTCCCTCTTCCGACTTGTGATACCCCTACTAATACACCCCAACATCCCTCTAACCTTAACTACTCTTTTAGTGGTCTGCTTGGATGATTTCAGGTCATCGGTGATGATGATGCCCAAGTCTCTTTCTTCCCTTGTGACTGCCAGCAACTCCCCTCCCAGCCTACAGGAGGCTTCAGGGTTTCTCTTCCCTATGTGCATGATTTTGCACTTCTTTGCATTAATCCCAATTGCCACTCTTAAGAATATTTTGCTAGTTAATCCAGATCTGAAATTTTAAGACATGAGGTCTGGTCTGGCGTCTGCCCTGACTGTGGTGGAGGCAATTGACTGTTTCCCTTCTCTGGGGGGTCTGTGGTCTGGTGCGCCCGTCATCATGTCTTTGGGTGATAATGGTTCGCCCAGGATGCTTAAATCCTCCCTGCCTCCTGACATCTGCTTGTTGCTAATGTGACCACCTTCGATGTTGGAGCGCTCCTCGTCTATGCGACAGGCTGGGCCGACGTCCGGTATGGACGACATGTCATTCTGTCTTTGCGATCGGACCTTGGTTTGACATTGGTCCTTAGATCTTTTGGTGGACGTCTGGTCCGTCATTTTCCTAGGGTCTGATGTCCACTTCAGGTCTGATGCCCATTTAATGGACGTAAGCTCCGTAGTCTGCTTGGCAGACGTCCCAGAGACAGGTCTGGGGGGTTGGGAGGCTGACCTAGAGTAGCTGGTGTCCTGGCGCCGGTCCAGGGAGTTGGAGTCTGCTACTGAGGCTGACTTGGAGTGTGCCTTGACTGGGTGATCTATGGATCCAGATTGGCTCGTGGAGCCTGAATGCCTGTTGGAAGTGTGCCCCTGAGGCCAGATCTTCAATGGCTGGAGGGTGGATGCTAAGCCAGAGCCACCTGATGTCTGGACCTTGGCTGGCGGCTGCTGGGTCTTTTTCCGAGATGGAGATCTGTAGGAGCCGCTAGTCGAGTCTGAACTCCCCCTGGAGTCAGATGTCCTTACGGATGGGGAGCGCTCCTTCTCCTTTTCCCTTCTTTTTACTTTGTATTTCCCCGACTTATGGGAGGATCCTTCCCTTCAGGAAGAACTTTTCTGCATTGCTGCGATGTTCCTTTCTAAAAAGAAAAGTCTCCAATACTTTTTGGCGGTGGATCCTCATGCGGCTATTAAAGTTTACGCAAATTTGGCAGCGCTTAGTGTTGTGCTCTAGGCCTAAGCACCCGGACACAGGCCATATGCTTGTCCTTGAAGTGGATTTGTTTACCATAGGCACACTTGGATACTTGTTCGACAGATGACGTCGGGGAAGACAATATACAGAACAAAGTACTAATCAAACTTTTCAAATAAGCCGGCCCAGTGGCACTGAGGGTTGAGGCGCTGGACGCCACACCTCACACTACGTCGGCAACCCAAGTTCGGAAATTAGCTCGGGCCATCGGGGGTCAGCAGGGGAGGGAAGAGATTGAGCATCCAGAGGACTGCTCTTTCTTCCTGGGGTGGGCTCTAGGGGATGCGTCGCACAGGGGCGACCTCTGGTGGAGACCGGGGGAATGCAGAGTTGCGTCGCTACGTATTGTGAGGGGAGGTGCCGCGGTGGGCGTCAGCACTTATGCCATTGACGCCACTGCACGACCGAGCATTGGGGGAAAACAGAAAAAACAGGGAAAAAACCTCCAGAGGATAGGCAAAGGCACTGCCGCCAACTCCATACTCCCAACGCTGGGGCTCCTCACTCTCCCTGCCTCACACTCAGACTCTAAGGCTCACTATACTGCAAGATAAGAGTGCCCTGGGAGGATAGGGCAGCCCTTCCCTGTGGGGGCTTAGATCCGGGGGTGTAGCCGGGTCGGAGTGAGGGAGCAGTTGCGGTAGCCATAGCAGGGAGGTAGAGAGCTAGGTGAGTAGATGCTGGAGAGAGTTCCTCTGGCTAGGGGTGAAGAAATAAAGTATATAAAAAAAAAAAAAAACTTTTCAAATAGAGAAAATAAAAGAAATAAACTGATACTCAAGTGATGGTGTTGTTTGTTAGCTGAAGGCATCCGTAGAGCGGATGCTCGCGAGTTGATGGCGGGAAAAGAACACAATAATGTGGCCTTCTCCCGCCGAGTGGATACAGACAACAACTCAGACTGCAGTCTACAAGTGAATGGCCTACTATGCAGTGAGATACCAGTCTCTGTATGAACTGAACTGGAAACTGTACATGAAATGCCTTGCTTATAACTCCCCATGAACTGCCGGGTAAGTATTTAGGAGTCTTACAGAGAATACAGATGACAGAGATCAACCCTCCTCCCCAAATTTGAGGCCCCTTACACACTAGTATCAATTCAAAGGATTTATGGGACTCTGGTGTCCCCTAGCACCCGCCATTTTTGCCTAGATGACAAGGTCCTTGATGTAACAACTTTAACAAAAGAACAAAGTGAAGCACTACCAAGTGTGCATGGTGGCTATACTGAAGCTAAAACAGTTAACAATACAGAAAATAGTACAGTGCTGACTCACATCCTGTGTGCCACAAGAAGTGTTCTTTTATTTGCCCCAAAACATGGAAACACGTTGGCATTTCAAGGCTCACTGCCTCTTCATCAGGAAGTTAGAGCTACCCTATAGTGTCACAAATTTATGTATGTGTCTGATGCTCCTTCCCAGACAGACAGCTGGTGAGACCCCATCTGGAGTACTGTGTGCAGTTCTGGAGACCCAATCTCCGCAAGGACATAGACAAGATGGAAGCTGTCCAGAGGAGGGCAACTAAAATGGCACAGGGTCTGCACCGGAAGACATATGAAGAGAGACTAAAGGAGCTTAATATGTATAGCATCGAGGAAAGGAGGGAGAGGGGGGACATGATAGAAACCTTCAAGTACCTCAAGGGAATCAACAAAGTCCAAGAGGGTAGCATCTTTCAAAAAGAGGTGTGCAAGAACAAGGGGCACAATTTGAAGATAGATGAGGCGGCTCAGAGGTAATGTAAGGAAGTATTTTTCACAGAGAGGGTTGTGGATGCATGGAGCGAGGGTTGTGGATGCATGGAGCAGCCTTCCGGAGGAGGTTGTGGAGTCAAAAACAGTGGTTGAATTCAAGCATGCATGGGACAGCCATAAAGCAATTCTAGGGGTTGGGGGTAGAAAGAAGTAGGCTGCTGGTTAACTAGGATCTGCAGCTTATCCATTAGGTAGGGAAATGGGCAGACTGGGTGAGCCAAGCGGTCGTTATCTGCCATCAAATTCTATGTTTCTATGTTTCTAAATACCACAGACAAGTATACATTAAAATTTAAATACAAGTTAAATGATTATTTTCTACTGATGTCAATTTTTCCTTTGGGGAGATCAAAAACTGATGAGCACACACTATTTTTGATGTATTAAAGGGGACAATGTAACCATGCACTTTACAATTACTCAGTATTACTCGGTAATTAAAGGTAGAAGGCCAAGGCCCATCGAGACCACCTTCCTGCACTGGCATGGTATATTTATAAACCATTATTAAGTAAGTACCTGTCTAAACTGTTCTTACAGGCACACTGTTAATCATTTTTGCATCACATTTTTTTTTTTTTCAATTCTATTTCCCCTCCGGTCACGGCCCAAAGGTCCTCTCTCAGGCAGCCTATCCATTATCCTGCCCGCCTAGGAGTCCCGTACTGTGCCTCCTCTCTCCCCTCCTCACCGATGTCAGCACCCCCAGCTAACCCTATCTGGGGAGGGTCGCCGCCCACCAACTTGGGGCACTCTTACAAGTCACTCTGGCATCAGATGAGGGGCCGGGCAGAGGAAATCAAAGGCCAGTCAGGGAAACCTGGTGTTGGGCATGGGGGAAAGGTGCCGTCGCCTGATCCTCGGCGCCGGTGCTTTCCTGTGTACTGTTCCACCCACTCCTCTCCTACGTGTGCACCCCCGACACTGTAAGGTGCACGGCAACCCTGCCTTATGTCAGTGTACACCTCTTACGTGCAGCCCACGCTACCGCGGCGTCCCTGATCTCCACCAGGGGCCGCCGAGTGCCAAGGTCCCAATGTTCTCCCCTGACAGGAGAGCATCATGGCGCCTCCATCCAGTCCCTCCCCTGCCGACCCCTGACTACCGAGCTTGCTCCCAAACTCGGGTTGCCGGCATGGCATGAGGTGTGGCGTCCAGCGCCTCAACCCTCAGTGCCACTGGGCCAGCTACATCATATTGTTTTTAGGTAAAAGCCAACAATGTATGACTGCTTACCCTCTCTAGAATTCATTGATGTTGCTGGTTGTTTTATCTGTTTCCTTGCTTATTAGAACTGAAATGCATGGTAATGTATAGTTCTACCCAGCTTTGTTTTGCTTTAAATAACTGAAGTATTTTTACTGCATATTTACTGAACATTAGAAACACCCTCAAACAGTGCAGCCACTTATACACTAGTCTCCTTGACTCCCACTGCATAACAAGTGGCTAGATTGTGTTGGGGGTGTTCCTGAGTCAAGGAAAGATGCTGTGGGAGTTGGCCAAGATATGTAAACAAACAGTTTTGGTGTGGTAACACCAGTATGTTGGGCAGTCAGTTTTTCACTTTTTAAATGAAAAAAGGGATCTGAATCAAACTGCCAACTGCATAAACAGTCTCTATAGAATGTGAACAACCATAACGTGCTTTTTATGGTTACCGTGGGCAGAGCCTGCAGAAGTTTTGCATTTAGAAAAGGGCTGATGTCATGTTTTCTGTCCATGGAACTGGCTGAAGGTGTAAATAGTCTCCTCTGCCTTACCCGCCTCCAAGAAATGCTATCTGCCCTCAAATAAATACACTTTCACGTTAGTCAATGGTTGCAGGGCACTATTTTCTTTCTTAAATGGGAGGTACACGAACTGGAACTTGAGTAGTAGGAGGCAGCATTAGTTTTTTTGGGGGGCAAGATCCACCCCCACCTCCACCTCGAAGCTCCTAAAGATCCACCCCACCTTTCTTTTTTGGTTAATGTGGGAGGGGCATGAGGTGGATTTATCATGTTGAAACAACTGACTATCAGAGCTGCCTGGGGCATCAGAGCTTAAGGTTCAAAAGGAAAGAAAAAGTAATTAAGGAGTGCCTGAAACTGCATCCTTATACAGCACTTGTGAAACTGCATCCTGAAATTATAGCACTTGAGGAAAGGAAGCACTTGCAACACAAGAATGACAATTAAGGTATAAGCCCACAAAGGAGTAAAATATAGAAACAAAGAAGTTGACGGCAAATAAGGACCGCAAGGCCCATTCAGTCTGCCCATTTCTTTTTCTACCTCATGAATGTGCCATCGGCCTTTGCTCTGTCAATGGCCTATCTATTCATACTCATCTGTATTGCTCCCTTATGCCTATCCCATGCCTGTTTGAAGCCCTGCACTGTATTCATATCTACCACTTCCTGAGGTAGATCATTCCATGCATCCACCACCCTTTCTGTGAAAAAGAACTTCCTCACATTATCCTTTAATCAGCCTCCCTCTAATCGCATGCTGTGTCCTCTTGTCCTGCTATTTTTCTTATATTGAAACGTTAGACTCTTTCACCTTGTTAATGCCCTTAAGGTGTTTGAATGTTTCAATCATATCACCTCTCTCCCTCTTTTGCTCTAGGGTATACATACTGAGCTCCATTAATCTGTCCTCATATGTTTTCTGATATAGTCCCTATATCATTTTGGTTTCCCTTCTCTGGACTGCCTCAATCTGATTAATGTCCTTGTGAAGATGTGGCCTCCAGTACTGCACGCAGTACTCCAGATGGGGCCTAACCAGTGTCTTGTAAAGACGGATTATTACCTCCCTCTTCTGACTTGTGATACCCCTACTAATACACCCCAACATCCCCCTAGCCTTACCTACTGCTTTAGTGGCCTGCCTGGATGATTTCAGGTCATCAGTGATAATGATGCCCAAGTCTCTTTCTTCCCCTGTGACTGCCAGCAACTCCCCTCCCAGTCTATAGGTGGCTTCAGGGTTTCTCTTCCCTATGTGCATGATCTTGCACTTCTTTGCATTAAACCCCAGTTGCCACTCTTCTGACCATTTTGCTAGTTTATCCAGATCTCTTCTCATTCTGCCCACCCCATCTGGATCATCTACTCTGTTGCAGATCTTGGTGTGATCTGCAAACAGACAAACCTTACCCTCCAGTCCCTCTGCAATGTCATTGATGAAGATATTGAAGAGGACTGGCCCAAGGACTGATCCCTGAGGTACCCACTTGTGACCTGCATCTTTTCTGACTGTATACTATTTACCACCACTCTCTGTGTTCTTCCCGTCAACCAGTTTGCCACCCAGCAGACCAACTTCTGACCCAACCTGAGCCTACCCAGCTTATTAATCAATCTTCTATGTGGAACAGTATCGAAAGCTTTGCTAAAGTCAAGGTAGGTGACATCAACTGCTCCCCCTTGGTCCACCACTCTGGTTACCCAGTCAAAGAAATCTATGAGACTAGTTTGACAGGACCTTCCTTTTGTAAACCCATGCTGTCTTGGATCCTGAGCTCCTATGGATTCTAGGTGTTGCACTATCCTTTCCTTAAGGAGTGCCTCCATAATCTTGCCCACCACTGAGGTAAAACTGACTGGTTTGTAGATCCCTGCCTCCTCCCTGCTACCACTCTTGTGGAGCGGGATCACATGAGTCCTTCTCCAGTCTTCTGGGACCTCTCCTGTGCTCAGAGACTCACTAAACAGTTCTGATAATGGCTCTGCTAGTTCCACCCTTAGCTCCTTTAGTACCCTGGGACGTATGCC
This sequence comes from Neoceratodus forsteri, assembly GCA_016271365.2. Classification (NCBI taxonomy): domain Eukaryota; kingdom Metazoa; phylum Chordata; order Ceratodontiformes; family Ceratodontidae; genus Neoceratodus; species Neoceratodus forsteri. The sequence continues at coordinate 842,278,446 of CM028131.1, forward strand.
ATCAGGTCCCATTGCTTTGTCCATCCTGAGCTTATTGAGCTCTTGTATGACCCTTTCTTTTGTGAAGGGACTAGTGCACACCTCCCTCCCTCCCCCCATGTCCATGATGCTGAGCTGTGGGCTCTGCCCTACCTTCTCTTCAGTAAATACTGAGCAGAAGTATCTATTTAGGATAGATGCTTTTACATGGTCCTCCTACTCCTCCTCGCATGCCCCCTTGTCCCCTTTTATCTTAGCAATACCCCCTATGGATTTTCTCCTTTCACTAATGTATCTATAGAAAGTTTTGTCATCTCCTTTTACTGTTTGTGCTAGTGTTTCCTGGGTTTGGGCCTTTGCCTGTCTTACCGCCTTCCCTGCTTCCCTTAGAGAAGTTTGGTATGTCTCTCTATCTTCATCCTGCTGCATTCCTTTATATTTCCTGAAGGCCAGCCTTTTGGCTCTGACCTTTTCTGCTGCTTTTTTTGAGAACTAAAGTGGTTTACTTCTACTTTTGCACTTCTTTTTCTCTCTAACACAATGAGATGTTGCTTCAAGTATTGCATACTTAATGCTTGCCCACTTTGCCTGTACCCCCTCACCTGTATTTCTTTTTGCCAGGGCTAGTTTAACTCTGTTGGCCATCTTATCGAAGTCAGCTTCTCTGAAATCCCATATTTTTGCCTTGGAATGAGATGATTTAGTTCTAGTGGCCAAAATGAACCATAACATGTGAAGGTCACTGACCCCCAAAGGCATATGTCACCCAAAGAAGACTATCACATATTGGATACTACAGTGTCTGTTTCTTAAAAGCTTTTTATACCCCCAAAAAAAAAAAAAAAACACAAACACATAGCTGTAGCACCATTCCAAACTGCTAGGGGAAGCTCTACATTTTTTATCTCTCTGGGACCTGAAGTTTAGCAGTAATGTGTGAAGAGAATAAAATCTTGTGTTTTGTGCATTTCAATAGGTTTAGTGCTTTGAAGTTAAAAGACATAAGTGTATATATATATATATATATATATATATATATATATATAGTGTCTTGGGCACCTGAAAAGGAAGAAGATACTACTGAAATAACATTTATTCTGATGATTTATTTATTTATGTGTAAGATTTTAAGTGTAGTTCCGCCTAGGTCACAGACGCATAAGCTATAAAAAGTACATTTAAGGATGGATGTATTAGTCAAAGCTTGTAGTAGCAAAATAAAACAAGAAAAATAATATACTGTGTTTTTTTTCCTTTCAATTGTTTAACCAGGAGTGGTACACTAAGCTGAAAGCTTGTTTACAGGGGCAACCTGGGAGCACAGGGAAGTTAAGTGACTTGCTCAGGGTCACCCAGTATACAAGTGGAGGCTGTGGGATTCAAATCCAGATCTCCAGATTTGCAGCTCAGAGCCTTAAACCACTGTGCTATACTGCCTCCATAGTTATGGCAGTCATCTGTTTTATGATGTATGATGTTGGTGTAGTAAGCAACAGTGCATTGCATAACAGCAGTAAAATGTCAATAAGAAGGTCATGCAATAGATGTGCTGAGCAGTTTCTGAAGCAAGAAATGTATTTAGGATAGTAAAATATTATATTAGAAAACTGATAAATGTGTGACATTTGCATCTCAATTTCAAGGAGGTCATTATGGGGTGTCAAAGTACAATATAAAGTAGTTATAGTTTTCAAGTTGTCTGGGTAATTGCTTTGTACTACCACTGCTACTAAATTTTAATTATTCTATGCAGAAAATAAAGTTTATGTAACTGTCTGTAAATGTATTAAAAACATTTACTTGTCCTTATAATGTAATGCATTAAATGCTGTTGCTAGGTTAAGAAGTCACATAACAATGCCCAGGGCATTAGGGTTTCTGACCATAACTCCCTGCCATGTAGGGACTGAGAGGCATCAGGGGTGTGACTTGGGACTGTCAACAGTAATGCTCATGCCATTCTACCCTTATCCCCACCGTGCAGCCAGTGACAGGTATCGAGGTGTGCCTTTGACTCTTCAGCCCCAAAGTTCACTCCATTTTCTTATACAGTACTGTACCCATTTCAGCGTATTTCCTTATAGAATGAGATGAGTGTAAAGCTTGAACACCCCAAGGCACATTTCGACACTTGTCTGTGTTGGTAGGGTGAGGTGAAATGGCGTGAGCGTTATGGGCAATGACCCAAAGGCACACCCCAATGCCTGTCCATCTCTGAATGGTGGAGGTGGGGTTGGTGTCACTTCAATACTTCACTGCCATTCTTATTCTGCCTGTCTGTCTGTGTATGTCTCTCTCTCTATCTGTATGTCTATGTACTTATCCCTCTTTCTACCAATTGAATGTATCACTATTTTTACCTATTTCTAAAACAAACCAGCATATCACATTTGCCTGCACTCTGAGCACATACTGATGAAGCTGTCTATATTTGTACTCCATTCTGCATAGACCTCATACTTTCCTAATATTCCCATTATCACAAGCATAACTACCTTACCCTTATCAAAAGCGACCCCCTCTGAAAGTTACTATCACATTTTCTCTGCTAACAGTCCATCATTACACCTGACTTCCTGACATCAACACATTGCTGAAATTTAACATCACATCATGGACAAAAACGCTGTTTCTCTAAAAAAAAAAAAAAAAAAACTGTGTAAATAATCCCAAGGCTGAAAATATGTCAGCCATTACATTTTCATGTACTGCTACCTTCTGTACCATCATGTGGATTTGCATATGTTTCCCATGATGCTTTGCATTACTGGGGTATGTGCAATTGTTTTTTCTTTAAAATTTGGCTGTCCAGCCAATAACATCTGGGATAACACATACCTCATTAGCATTTGCTCTGGGGTTCTTTTGTAAACCTATATTGTTTCCTATTCCTACCATTAAAATGTACATCTCCATATATTTTTCTGATAACGTGTATGCCTTCCTTAGAACAGAAACTAAAACAAATCTTACTACTTACAAATCATTGTGCTGTTTCTCCATACCTCCTTAGCAATTCCACACAACTTCACTAACTGGATTACGCAGCCATGGTGGATCTGACCAGATTTTGCTAAACTAGGGACACTGAGGCCTAAGGGGGTTGACAGGGTCCCTTTAAACATGTCTGGGGTACCAGTGTATCCCAACCCTATTTGTGTTTTCCCTGTTACAGATGGCAGGGGAACGGAGGGTGGGAAACTACTAACTGCAAGAGACATTCCTAGAAGATCTACTGTTACGGTAAGATCTTACGTGACTGCACTATCTTCCACGGAATGGTCTCTTGCAGTAAGTCATTACTTTTGGGAGATTCCCAAGCAGTTATATGCTATTGTGGGGTGACAGTTATAACTATAAGTATTGGATGTTTGATGAATACAAGGTCGAAAACATGGTCAGGAATATATGTCTCAACCTTATGTCCCCCAAATGTGGTACATTTAATCAAATCTTTACCCAAGAAGCTCAGAGCATTGTGAAAGTGTTCTCATTCTGTATCACTAAGTATTTGTGCTTTAAAATATTAAAGGAAAACTGCACCCTCATATCTTCTAAATGTCATTTGCTTCCATGTCAGTAGACAACTCTTCATGTAGCTGTTAAAGATGTATGCAACTGCTTCTGTTAGTTTTCACACTTCATACTAGGCACTGTCACTCTCCTGTGAGGGTCCATTTCATGGTTGTTGAAATCTCATTGTTCCTGAGAGCTGCATTAGCATATGAGAATGTGATGCGTAATCAGCCTTTAAACTCCCCAGTATGCCTGTTTGCTGAAGTAGTTTTAAAAGAACCAAGCTGCAAGAAGGTGTGAAATATCACATTTATTTTCAGTGAGTTTTACAAGCTATCTGAGTTGTAATGCAGGTTTTTTCCCCTTTAAACTCCATTTGGTTTATAAGCTTCCAGAGAGTTTTTGCAGGGTATTTGTTATTTTAGCATATAGATTCATGATATAAATGGTTGATCTGACATCATATTCTCATATGCTAATGCAGCTCTCAGGGACAATGAGATTTCAACAATCACGAAATGGACCCTCCCAGGACAGTGACTGGGCATAGTACGAAGTGTGAAAACTAACTGAAGCCAGTTGCATACATCTTTAACAGCTACATGAAAAGAGTTGTCTGTTGACATGGAAACAAATAACACTTAGAAGATATGAGGGTGCAGTTTTCCTTGAACACTGAATGTGGGACAAGTCTTTGCAATGTGGAACAGGAAGCTTCTGTGAAGAAAAAATGAGGAATATTCCTTGTAATGTGATACAATTGAGAGGCATGGCAGGAAGCTGCAGACTGTGGCCACTGGAATAAGTAATTTAAAAATGTTCTTGTGGCCTAGACGCATGGCCGAACAAAAAAGAGGGCATAGCAATACCTCATGGTAACAGTTTAACTGGTAGTAACATAATATAATGAATAACTGGGAAAAATCCCTTTTGTGATAACGTAAGGGGCCATTTTTGAGGTTGGGACTGAAAACCCGCCACTAAACAGGCTGAGAGCGGGCAAGAGGTATCCCGATGTGATGGTCAAGCTGACCCATTACAATGATACCTGTATCAGTTCATCATTCATTGTTTGTTTTTTTTGTTTGTTTTTTGCTCTTATGTCAAATAAAATGCCACCGTGGTATTAGAAAGCAGGTGAGATAATCATATTATAGTGGCAAGGTGTATGAAAGCCTCATGTTCAGGCCTCTATATAAAATACAGGAGAAAAAAAAAACAAACACCTCCGAGGCCTAATCGAGAAGGCTGGGGAAAGCACCGGAAATTATTGAGAGATGGAGGTACCGGTCCAGCCCAGTGGGCGGTCCCTTGAAGACCTGTAGGTATTGGATGTACCTCTTGTACGGTTCTTTGCCTCTAAATGTACCTCTTTGATTAAAATAATTTTCTTTTCTGTTTGAGTATTTGTATTGAGTACGTTGTCCATAATATAGACTCTGTACTGTTCTCAGTTGTCTGCCTGAGGCTTGACAGTTGTTTAGGATAGTTTGTACACCTGGGCCAAATGATTTATCACCCGAAAAGGGGGCGTTAGCCACTCTTTGTTGTTATCTGATGCAAGTCCGGAAAGTCTAAGCCATGCTTGTTGGCAAATGGCGATGCCTGTAGCCGAGGTTCTGGTTGATGTATCGGCTATGTCGTAAACCGACTGTAATAGATGTTGGGAAAGGGAAGTAAGTGTGTTAATTATGGATGTCAGTTGTTCCTTTTCAGGAGATGTCGGTAATTTGTCAATAACATCCAAGGTGGAACAGCCTAATTTGCATTGGAATTTCAGCATATGTCCCATATAATTCAGGATTCTAATATTCAGCGTGCTTGTCCTGATGAGGGGGTTCTCCCCTAAATGATGTTTGAGTTGCATTCATGAGGGCGAAAAATGCAGGTTTGCCCCTATTTTCTCTGGTGTGTGACCCCACACTTCATGGTGATGCATTCCTGTGAGTGTATTTTGGGAAGTCTTTGTAATAAAATTCATGGCCTTCACAGGCCGACGTTCTGTTAGGAGTCTCCAATGATGGAGTATGTGCCTTTAAATGTGTTGTTTTATGATGAAAATTAAGCTCCATTGACAGTGGAATGAGCCCCATCGACAGGAGAGCATGAAAAACATGCTCCGTCGATGGTGGAGTAAGCCCCGTCGACAATGGAAATGTAAAAGCATGCTCCATTGACTGGGGAGGCAGCCCCATCGACGAGGAAGGAAGTAGTGTGTGCTCCATCAACGGGGGAGGCATCCTCGTCGACGAGGGAATGAGAAGTAAGTACTCCGTCACCGGGGAGGTAGCCCCATCGACGGGAAGTAATCCCTGCGCACCTCCGCTGACAAGGGAGTGTGCCTTGTCGAAGGGAAATGTGGTGGCATTACTGCTGTCGACGGTGGATGTGTTCTTGTCGATGAAGGAGTTGAGAAATGATGCCTCCGTCGTTGGGGAAAGCGCTCCCTTGTGTGAGGAAGCTGATCTCCTGTGCCCCATCGATGATGAAGATGTTGTAGTGCCTGCCGTTGACAGGGCAACATCTCCTGTCGACGATGAGTGTCTCCTTGATGAGACATGTTTAGAAGTGGTGACCGTTTAAATGCGGTCAGGCAGGACTTGTGAGGAAGGTATTTCCTTCTCCTTTTTGTGTTTTGAAGATGACTCAGTGGTTCTGGAGCCCTTTGTATGAGCCCCAGAGTCTGTAAAAGGGAAATTTTGTCTTCCATAAATGTGTAACCTTTTTGTTTTCAGGTTATGTAGTAATAGCTCTAGCAAAAGCACAGGAATATGGTGCTATGTGTAAAGCCCAGGCACCCCAAGCTATATCTATCTATATATATATATACATATATATATACATATATATATATATATATATATATATATATAAAATGTATGTGTAGAGGCTCAATTCTCGTCGAAGACTGCTTGCAGAAGATTGTTCTAGCTGCTATGCGAGCTGAAGCCAGCGGGAAAATGAATGGAGACTGCCAGGAACCACACACTTTTATAGGCACAGCCCAGGAAGTGATGTTGTGTGGGTGGTTGCTGGTATGGAGACTGCTGGAAGAAGCTGCCGTGTGATAGCACCCCCTTCTGGGAACTCTCAGAAGTAATGACTTACTGCAGGAGACCATTCCGTGGAAGATCTACTGTTACAGGTGAGTAACCTGTTTTTCTAGGATCATGGATATGTTGTTCTATCCACACTTGTTGGCAGACTCCTAGCAGTTCTCTGGGAGGAGGGAGGCAAGGCACACACCCCCTACTTGGGAAACAGAGACTGGAGAATTGAGGCCCAAAAACTAGCATCCTGGCGTGACTCTAGATTGATGTGGCAGTGGGAAATGAAGGTGTTTGCTGACTTCCAGGTAGCAGCCCTGCAGATTTCTTGGATAGGGATAGCTACCGATGCAGCAGTATGGTGTGTGAAGTGAGCTCTTACCCTTACTGGAGGTTCCTTGCCCACCAACCTATAGCAGAGATCAATGCATGATGTAATCCATCTGCAATCGTCCACTTGGCTGCAGGTCTGCCAGGTGCAGCTTCAGCGTAGGTGACAAATAGCTGGTGAACCTATTTCCGAACTTCAGCCGTCCGCTCCTTATAATAAGAGCGTGCTCATCTCAGGTCCAAAGTATGGAGCCTGTACTCGGCCTCTGAGGTGTAATTGGGGAAGTACACCAGCAGAGTCAACACCTGGTAAAGGTGAAACTCCAACACCACCTTTGAAGGAATTTCGGGTGGGGGCACAGGACAACCTTGTCCCTGTGGAAGAGCAGGTAAGGAGACTCGAAAAAGAGCACCTGTAGCTCTCCAGTCCTTCTGGCTGACATGATAACCACCAAGAAGGTGGTCTTCCACGACAGATGTCACATCTCACACCTGTGCATCAGTTTGAATGGCTTGCCCATGAGCTTTGCAAAGTACCAGCTGTAGATCTGACGGTAGTGGTGGTTCATGCACCAGAGGGGAAATACAGTCGAGGCCTTTAAAGAAGCACCAGACCACCTTCTCTTGTGCCACGTCTGTTGACCAGCCTGCACCCGGTAAGCAGAGATGGCGGCCAGGTGCACCTTAAGGGTCGTAGACCCCCTTTGGACAGGGACCAAAGGTAGTCGAGGATGCTAGCGACCGGACAGGACAACACCATATGGAAAATCTTTTCCATTTGAAGGCATAGCAACTTCTGGTTGACTCCTTCCTAGATGTCTCCACAATGGTGAATACATCCTCAGAGAGACCCAAAGCCCGGAACTCTAGCCGCTCAGGAACCAGGCTGTCAGGTGCTGGGATTGAAGATCTGGATGGAATACCTTCCCCTGATTGACTGATATCAGGTCCGGGCATACGGGGAGATGCCTCGGAGGCCTGGAGCCAAGGCTGAGGAGATCTGGATACCAGAACTGGCAAGGCCAGTCTGGGGCTACAAGGATCACCTGTGCCTTGTCCCTCCGACCTTGAGGATCATAGAAGTTGACGGCAGATAAGGACCGCAAGGCCCATCCAGTCGGCCCATTTCTTTTTCTACCTTATAAATGTGCCATCGTCCTTTGCTGTCAGTGGCCTATCTATTCATACTCATCTGTATTGCTCCCTTATGTCTATCCCATGCCTGTTTGAAGCCCTGCACTGTATTCATAGCCACCACTTCCTGAGGTAGGCCGTTCCATGCATCCACCACACTTTCTGTGAAAAATAACTTCCTCACATTACCCCTTAATCAGCCTCCCTCTAATCTCATGCTGTGTCCTCTTGTCCTGCTATTTTTCTTATATTAAAACATGTTAGACTCTTTCACCTTGTTAATGCCCTTAAGGTGTTTGAATGTTTCGATCATATCACCTCTCTTCCTCCTTTGCTCTAGGGTATACAGATCACCTTGTGAACTAATGGAAGTGAAGGGAAAGCATAGAAGAGGCCCGGTTCCATGGCCTCAAGAAGGCACCCCCTCTGCAGCGAGCCCTGCTGAGAGGGGTGGGCATGAAACAGCCTCAACTTTGCATTCTTCCTGGAGGCGAACAGCTCCACATGAGGTTTTCCCCAGTGGGAGAACAGACTGTATACTACTTCTGGATGGAGAGACCACTCATGGGACACCTCGCCCACATGGCTGAGAGCATCTGCTAGTTGATTCGAGGCTCCTGCCACATGGATGGCTAGGAGATCTGACTCAAGTTGGCTCACGAAAGTCCAGATGCGGAGCGCTTCCCCGCACAGAGGCCAGAGTGCATGCTGCCCTGCTTGTTGAGATAGTACATAGTCATAGTATTGTCCATCTGGACTTGCACCACCTGACCCCAAAGGAGCGGAGCGAATGCTGACAGTGCCAGCTGGACTGCTCTGAGCTGCAGCAGGTTGATATGACATCAGGATTCCTCGGGATCCAGAGCCCGTGGACTCTGTGATTCCCCATGTGGGCACCCCAACCCGTGAGAGAGGCATCTGTAGTAAGAATGACTGTCGACTCGGGACGGACAAGCAGGATCCCTTCCTGCAAATGTGCTAGGATGGTCCACCACTGGAGAGAGTCCCACATCTTCTGAGTCACGGTGACCAGCTGGTTGAAGTGACCATGTTGCTGAGTCCACTGGCTGGCCAGCTCCCACTGAAGGGGGCGCATATGCCACTAGGCCCATCGGACCATGGCGGTGCAGGCCGCCATGTACCCCAGAAGGTGCAGGAAGTCCCGGGCAGGGCGCAAGTGGTTAACCAGAAATGACTGGGCAAAGGAGGAGAGAACCTCTGCCCTATCCATCGGGAGCATGGCTCTGCCATCTCCATCTCGTCAATGTGCAGACTTGGAGGAGGATCCAGTTTGGGGACCACTGGGACCCTTTCCTCCGGGCTTAAGGGCCGATGGGGGCCCTGACTTGGGCCAATGGTGCCAAGGTTGAGCCTGCTGCTGCCCCAATTGGAAATGGTGCAGCTTGGCTGCAGGGGCAGAAGGCCGAAAAGGCTTTCTTTTCTGCTTTTTGGGACCCTGGGGTTCCTTCTGAGCAGAAGACAGAGTCCTAGGTGGTACTGGACTTCTCTATACACTGGAGGTGGCCATCCACTCCTGGACTGAAGAGGCTGGTACCCAGGAAATGGACATCCATCAACTTGTGCTGAGTGTCCATCGTGAAGGTGGTAACCCTCAGCCAGACCCTGCGGCACACAGCAACTGCGGCCATCAACGAGCAGGCGCAAGAGACTCCAAGGTCCACAGCCATCTGGAACTGCTGCTTCGCAACCGCCCAGCCCTGGTCACAGACCTGCTTGACCATGGTCTGGAGGTCTGTGGGGAGGTGAGGAAGAAGCTCATCAAGACAGCTTAGAAGGGCATGAGAAAAATGAGCCATGATGATGGCTGAGCTTGCCTGACGAAGGCGCAGAAAAGAGGTGGCACAGACTTTCCAGGCCGAATGGTCCAATTTTTGTTGGACTCTGTCTGGGGGGTCTATCGGTGTCTCTTGAATTGCCCAAGAACCTGAACACAGGTTCAGTCACCAATCCCTCAGCTAAGGGGTGCTCTGTGAATCCCGAAAGGGAACCAATGGGTAAAGCATACTTGTGGGCCATTCAGGCTGATGGCGTGGGGCAGGAGGCAGGGTGCTGCCACAGCTCCAAAGCCGGACCAACCATGGCCTTAGCCACTGGGAAGGCCTAAACTGGCGAATCCCCTCATTTGAGGATATCAGTGAGGGGGTACTTGGCCTATTTCTGAATGTGTTCTAAGGGCATCCCTGTGGATTCAGAGATGAGACGGAGGATGCCCATGAAGGAAGTAGAGCCTTCCTCAGTCGAAAGACTCCCGACGGATTCCTTGTTCAGGGGGCGAGAATGTAGGTTGGAGTCTTCAGACTCCAAGGAGTCCGGATGAAGTAGCCAGCCACCAGAGTCGCCCTCCACCCGCCTAGGATGGTTGGGAGTGAGGGTGACTGATAGCCTACGCAGGAGGCTTGGAACAGGCCAAGAATCCTTAGAAGGAGCCCCCGAAGGAGGCTTCTTAGGTGGCAGTTCCACCACAATCGGTGGAGAGGCCGGTTTCAGCCAAGCCGGAATGGTCTTGATCGGCTCTGCAGGCGGAGGAACGATACGGACCGGCTCCTGAGGAGTAATGGCCAGGGTGGAAGCAGACTTCTGGCCAGACATAATCAGTTGTTGCCACATCAAATCCTCATAGCATCAATGCAGTTTTCGTGGAAGCCTCTCCTAATCCAAGGAGGACAAGGAATAGTGGCAGCACCTCTTTATGGAGCGCTTATGCGCCTTCTTCGGCCTGTTGGTCGAAGGGGTCCGAGATCTCAAATTGGACTGTCAAGGGGGACAGACGAGGTCATTCAGCAGGAGCCGGGGAGAACCGCAGCTCTTCCTGGTCAGGGACCTGGACCACAAGGGGTTTCCCAGAGGGCTGGGTCTCCTCGTCGGTGGGAGCAGGCAAGACCAGGGTCCTGAATAAGGAGTTGTCGGACTCACTGAGCGGCGACAGGTTGACAGGGTCGAGAATAAGCTTGACCGGATCGTCGTCCCGCGTCTTAGCTGCCTGGCCTGATGGGGGTACCAAGAAGCCAGTGGCTGAGGCTGCAACCTCAATCGAAGTCGGGACAGAAGATTCCTGGGACCAAGATCTCTCACGGTCCCAAGAACGTCGGTGGCGAGATTTATTTATTGAAAATGTTTCACTAGGAAAGGCACAATGAGCAAAAAGATGCTCGTCTCACGGTGCAACCTGGGGGGAGGGGTTACAGAGGAGGCAGGTACACGAACAACAGTTGAATTTAGAACTAGAATAATACAGGTAATGTACATAGTTGGGTGGGAATACATTTGAACTTGTTTCTTAGGGAGAACAGTACAGTACATGATCTTCAAAGACAAGGTATACATTTCATGGGTACACAACGAGTGCAATACATGATTACATAAGTGCCAGTAACAGAACTTGAGCTGAGCGAGATGCACCAAGTTGACAGTAGGAGATAGAGAGCAAAGACAGTGGGTAGGGAGGAGTGGACTAGTAAACACTAGGTGTTAGGGGGGTGGTTTAGGTGGGGTGGGGGAATGAGAGGAGTTAGTAGCTGTGAGTAAGGATGAAGAAAGTAGGTTATGTAAGAAGGAGGGAGGGAAGGGAGATATTAGGAGTGAATAAGAGTGAGAGTGAGAGTGTAAGTCAAGTAAGGCAGTGTATAAGCCAGACAATTAGCGAAGGCCGAGCCAGCTAGTCAGGCGCTAAGGGCGGAGGAGGAGAAGCTATCGGGGAGGTCAGGGCAGTTGCAATTTGGTGCAAGAAGTTAGTGAGGGCAGAGGATAGGGAGTGTTTGGATGAAGAAAGGCGGATCTGGGCCGGCAGGCCTTTCCAGAGTTTAGGGAAGAGGCAAGAGAAGGCCGATTGTCTGGCAGTGGTCCTTCGGTGAGGGAAGACTACTAGCCTAGCGTCAGTAGACCTAGTAGAAGTAGAAGTAATATGATCCTTCCTTGTGCTCCTTGTCCTTCTTACGGAACCGAGAGATGTGCACACCCGAGGGTCCCTCTCCCTTGGTAGGGAGGGAGGGACTGACACATCTTCTGAAAGGAGCCTGAGAAGGTGGAGCCCAGACTGAGCGGGACAAAGATTGACACAGAAGAGGACAGATCAGTGGCCCTAGCCGCCTCCTCTTCAAAGGCCTTCATCTGTTCCAACTGCTCAGCAGAACCCGCAGCTGCAGAGACCTCCCAACGGGATTCTTGGGATTTGACCGTTGGGTTCCGTTTCTCCAGTCTGCACAATTGCAGTGATGTGAGATGATCGTCCAAAACATTTGGATGAAATGCGCAACACATTTCGCACGCCTGGGTGTCAAGATCGTGACCCAGGCAGTAAACGCACGAGGCATGCAGGTTGGTCAGAGACATCTTTTGCCCACTTAGGAGCGGTGGAAACCGAGCAAGGACTTGTCCTCCATCACGGTCGAGATTGCGAAGCGATTATGAGAAATTCTAACGAGTCTAAATTTGGATAAATCCACAGATTTCTGCACTAGGGCCTACAGTAATGCGTGAGCGATGAGGACAGAACCTGAATCTTCCAGTGGAAAGGAAGATCTGGCATCATGGGGCAGAGCCAAGGGATATACCACCTGGGTGGGTGGGAGCAGCCAGCTTTTAGACCTTCCGGCAAGATTCTTAAAGGGAAAGGACATGCCAACAAGTGTGGATAGAACAACATAGCCACAATCCTAGATATCTCAGTCGGGATACTGGTAAGGATTATGTCAAGGATATTATTTCCCCTGGTAGGTTCGGATAGTAATTGTTCGATACCTGACTCTAACACTGAATCAAGAAAATGTACACCTGGAGTCTCAAATTAATGTATATTATAAATCTAATTAATTATTCATGAGCTGAAGCTCACTAATTGGCTGCTGTGCCAGTCTGAAATATTTTAGAAATGCCCGGCACGACCACCACAGAGCTCTTAACGCACTGCCCTGTATTTTCTCACTGCACCTGTCACCGACATATATTGAGCCGTGTGTGGAAGTACCTGAAAAAAAAAAAAGGGCCAGGTTCTCAGCATTTCTACATAAAATAAAATAATCGATAACTCCTCGAATATGGAAAAACCAGTAACAGATACTACGTGGCAGACTTAACACGACATACTCTCACTGAATATTCATGAAGTTGGCATTTAATGTAGTAAGCTCTTTGGCGTCTTGTGGCACGCATGCAACACACAAAAACTATCTCAAAAATAAAATAAAAGAAATCATTATTGCGATTAGACTTATAATTGCAATAATGACCTCAGGGCCGCTAGTTTCCTCTCGATTAATGACTAGTTGGGTGGGGGCGGCCCGAGGCCACAAATTGGGCCACCCCTCCCCCCCAGCCAGTTATTAATCTCTTGGAAATTATCGGCTTTTTGGTCATTACTGTTTAAATTGTCTCTGGTACTTATTCAGGGCACTAGAGGGAAGTTCTAACTTCCTGATGATGAGGCAGTGAGCCTCGAAGTGCGAAAGAGTTTGCATGTTTTTGGGCTCAAGAAAGTATAATTTTTGTGGCACACAGAATGTGAGTACTGTACTTTTTTCGGTATCATTGTATCAACTTTAACACTGTTGTACTTCTAAAACTCCGATAGCAGTGTATAGGGGTTACAAATATTTCATGGTATTTGGATGTGATTCATAGCACATTCTGTTTTGTTGATGTTAGCCATAGCCATGCCTCTAAAGTATTATAATTACTTTTTTAGTTAACTGACCCAGCATCTTTATAGATTCCTCCCTCCCCATTTAGAATGCAATTCTGGTCCGTGCTGAGTACGTGGTAGCCACCATGTATTCACAGGAGACATTCCCTATGCTCCTACTGGCATCCTGGATCTGCATCTGCAGCTGCTCCTGCAGTGCTATGTTCCCCCTCACCGATCTCCTTGTTCAAATTTTAGTTTTCATTTTAGTTCCATCCTTTTTTTTTTGTACATCTGTAATATATGAACCAGTATGCGGCTAAATGTGTTGTTTTGGGTTCCCTATATTATTTTGTCTCATGTAACATTTCTGTATGCTTCACACTGTCACTACTGTACAGTGCCTCTTTGAATATCTAATAAAAATCTTTATGTCCAAAAAACTAAAAAACAATGGCGGCAGTGAGCGAGATGGCAGTTTAAGTCCGGAGTGCCATATCTCACGAATGAGAAACTTCACTAAAACTCAAACATAGCTAATAAACAACCAAAACAAAACAAAAACAAACAAGAAACCTACTTAAACTGATGGCCAACAGAAATAACCCCTCATAGGAACCGCTGGAGCAAAGAAACCAAACAGAACAGCCATACAACAGAGGCAGGACTTGTGATAATTCGGCCCCGAGCTCACCCAAAATGGCGACTGCAGTTTCCGTGCTGGCAGCAATAATGGAAAAGGTACAAGGCCTCAACAAGTGCATGAAGACCGTAACAGAGAAGCTCACAGAGATCAAAGGAACAATGTCTCGCTTTGAAAAGTCAGGAGCGCAGAAAAGAGGTGAAGGACAATGCAGAGGCAATTGAGAAAGAACAGTTATGTAAGAACTTAACTGTAATAGCAGATCTTCAAGGGGATCTCAGTCATCAGAACACACTGCAAGAACTTCACCATCGGTGAAGCAGGATTCACATGGAAGATTTTCAGCAGTACCACTGGGGCCCCCACGCTGACGTCACCTGCCGACGTCACCAACCCTATAAAGGTGTGAGTGGCCCTGCTCCCTCCTCTGTTCTTTCCACCCAGAGACTAAGGGAGTAGTCCCATGCCATGGGGGACTGCGGAGAGAGAAAGAAAGAGGGAGGTGCCCAGGCCAGAATAAAAGGCTGGATACATCAGTTAGCCAGTCCCCAGAAGAGAGACCCATAATAGGGAGATGGTGGGAGGGAAGGCAGATCTGATGACTGAGATCCCCTCGAAGATCTACTGTTACAGTAAATTCTTACGTTAACTGTTCTATCTTCTTTGGGGGTATCTAAGTCATCAGGTCACACCACAGGAACAAGTCCCAATCAGTTACAGGTGCAGCAAAACAGTCTGGGAGGAAGGCCAACTAAAGCCTATGACAGGAGGCCCGGCAATACAGCCCAGTCAAAGCATGTTCGGGCTCAAGAAGTGATGTTCAGACTGTAGTGCTTGGTGAAAGTATGGATGATACTCCAGGTGGCAGCAGCACAAATGTCAGCGGCTGAGACCCCACTGAAACAGGCTGCAGAAGTAGCCATGCTCTTTAAGGAATGGGTTTTCATCATCCCTGGCAACTCTTTGCCACGCTTGTTGTAGCAGAACACAAAACAATGGGCCAACCATTTGGACAAACATTCTTCCTGGGGCAAAAGAAACAAAAAGCTGTTTTGTCTTTCTGCAGTCCTTAGTTCAGAGCAGATCGTATTTCAGAATTCTGAACACATCTGAAGTGCGGAGCAGTGCTTCCCCGGGACTGGACAGTAAACTGGAAGGTGGATCGATTGGTTCCGGGTAAACTCAGACACCACTTTAGGAATAAACTTAGGATTTATGTGCAAAGATACCCTGTCGGCTCCTCATACTAGAGAACCTGAAGCTTGAAAATCCTTCAAGCAGAAGTAATAGCAACCAAAAAGAACACTTTGTAAGAGAGAAAGCACAGCTCACAAGTTACGGCTGGCTCAAACAGAGACAGGGTCAATTTCTCCAAGGCAACATTTAAATCCCAAACCGGGACAGGAGAACAGATTGGAGGATTCAGGTGCAGGATGCCCCTGAGAAAGGTACAGGACATATCTGAGCCTCAGTTCAACTGCCCAAGGGCTCATAAGAGGCTGAAATAGCTGAAAGATGCACCTTGAGGGAGGAGTACTGGGGGCCAGAGTCTGACAGGGAGATCAGGTAGTCCAGGATCAGGCTCACCGGACAGGTAAAAGGGTCCAGATGATGTTTGGCAGCCCAAAAGGCAAACCCCTTCCACTTTATGGCATATGTGACTCTAGTGGAGGGCTTCTGAGCTGCCATGAGGACTCCCGCTACCCTCTGAGATACTCCAAATTGGGCAATGACTACGTCCTCAGGAGCCAGGCATGCAGACGAAGGAGCCTGAGGTTGGGATGGACCAGGGTCCCCTGAGCCTGCTTCAGTGTCAGCAGGTCCATGCAAAGGGGCAGAAGAACAGGAGGCTCCCCCACTGACTGCTGCAGTAACGGAAACCATATCTGCCGTGGCCAGAATGGTACAACTAGGATCATTCTGGCCCCCTCTGTCTGCAGCTTGATTAGCACCCTCTGATTCACAGAAAATGGAGGAAAGGCATAAGGGAACTTCCTGCTCCAGGAGAGGGACAATGCATCTCACCAGAAAACTCCAGGCCCTTGATCCAGCAAGCAGAAACTGGGCAGTTTTGTATGGAGTGGGAATGCAAAAAGGTCCCACGACTGCATCTGGCAAATAGATCTTCTGCAATGGATGAGAAAAGATACCACTCTCGCATTCTGGACTGAGTCCAGCTGAGGCTGTCTGCTAGGGTGTTTTGCACACCTGATACATGGACACCTGAGAGAATCAGACTGTGGTCTAGTGCGCAGTACCAAACTCTCATGGCCTCCCAGTACAAGCGGTATGAATGTGTCCCCCCCTTGCTTGTTGATGTAGTAGAGAACACTGGGATTGTCTGACTGGATCAACAGATGACCCGGAAGGAGATGGTTCTGAAAAGTCTGTATAGCATACAGGACTGCTCTCTTCTCCAGGACTTCGATATGCAAGTACACCGCAGTCTGAGACCATGAGCCTTGAGTCTGAAAGGGACCCAGGTGCAAACCCCAGTCTGACCCGGAGGCATCCGTGATGAGGGATCTGCTGGGGACAGGAGATCTGTAAAGGAACACCCTGTAACAGGTTCTGTAAGTCCATCCACCACTGGAGCACCTTGCGGACTGGGCAGGAGACCAGCTCTAGCTGTTCTAAGTTGTCCGTGTGTTGGTCCCATTGCATCCTGAGTGTCCACTGCAGCACCTGCATGTGTAGTCTGGCAAAAGGGACCGTGGCAGTGGCCATAAAACCAAATAGCCTTGGGTACACCCTTGCAGGGAACATAATGGCTCTGGGCAACTTCCTGAGCCTTAGCAATGAGACACTGCGCCCTGTTGAGGGGCA
Source organism: Neoceratodus forsteri (assembly GCA_016271365.2). NCBI lineage: Eukaryota > Metazoa > Chordata > Ceratodontiformes > Ceratodontidae > Neoceratodus > Neoceratodus forsteri. Next base: position 842,295,559 of record CM028131.1, read on the forward strand.
GGAATGCTCCGTCCTGTGCAGAGACCAAGACTGCCCCTATATACTGCAGCCTCTGGGATGGGATCAAGGTGGATTTGGACAGACTGACCATGATGCCCAGGGACAGGAACAGCTGGAGGGTCCTCTCCAGGGTCCGGAGGAACTGGTCTCTGGACGGAGCTTTGAGGAGCCAGACATCCAAGTAGGGGAAAACATACAGTCCTTCTCTCCGGAGGGCTGCAGCTACTGCTGCTAAGCACTTTATGAAGACCCGCCGCACAGAGGATAAGCCAAAGGGCAATATATTGAATTGGTAATGCTCGCCCTGAAAAAGAAACTGGAGAAATCTCCTATGTGGAGGGCACACTGAGACACGTAGGTAAGCATCCTGCATATACAGGAAACACAGCCAGGCGCCATGCTTGAGTAGGGACAACAGGCCTGGTAAAGTGACCATGCAGAATTTCTTGCACTGGATATGAAGGTTCAAGTCCTTCTGATCCAGAATAGGCCACGAATCTCCAGTTCTTTTGGGGACCAGGAATAACCTGGAATAGAAGCCCCTGTTCCTTTGATGCCCAGGCACTGGCATGATGGCCTTTTTTCCTCCTGGAGAACTGTTAGAAGGGCTGGGGGGGGGCAGGTGGAGTATACCGGAGGAGTCTCTGGAGGCATCTCTACAAGTTCCAAAGTGTGACCCCTCTATAATCTGAAGAATCCAGACATCTGAAGTAATGGTTCTCCACTGATTGAGATGGTGGGAGAACTGACCTCTGGCCACCACCTCTTGGTCGGGGACTGAAGGGGGGGGGGGGGCCTGGCAAGAAGTTAAGCAGAAGTGGATCCAGCTGCTGGGGCTGATCTGTCACCTCTGGGGTACTTTGCGGCAGTGCCTGAGGAGGAGGAAGGGGTAGGCAAGGCGGAGGTGGCCTTTCTCTTGCCCCAAGGACAGGAGGCGGCTCCAGACTTGTGGGACACCTTACGGAAAGGAGGGTGCCATCTGCTCCTAGGCTGCATATGACAGAGCAAGTGGACAGACTTGACAGCCCTGCCAGATGCCTGTAGGTCATTAATGACATCCTGGACATCTGGCCCAAATAACTTGGAGCCATTGAGAGGGCATTGAGCACCTTCTGTTGGACATCTGCTGCAAAACCTGAGACACTCAGCCAGGAGTGCCTATGAAAACAGATGTCACCAGTGTTAGAAATATCATACAAGGCTCTGAGGAGATGCTTACTAATATCTTCAGCGGTCTGTAAGCATTTAAGAACCTCTTGCTTCTGGAAGCACTCTGGAAGGGCCTGGTCAGCAACCTTGCCCTTTTTTCAGATGGTATTTTATTTAATCATATACGAAAGGTAGTTAGCAATGCAAAGTCCCAAAGTAGAGAAGCTGTAGACCCTCTTGCCCCAAAGATCAATCCGTCTGGATTCGCTGTCACGGGAGAGGGAGCTAAGGTGCTTGGGCATTGTGGACGTGTCATAAGCTGATTTAATGACCACAGAATCGGTCTCAGGCTGGGCAGCGTAGTATGACAGGCCCTGAGGGGCATGATACAGCTTATCTGCCTGGCAGGGCATGGCAGGGACCATATAAGACCTATGCCAGGCCGTAGTACTGGCATTCCTTAGTGCTAGGAGGATGGGAGGAATGATCTTTGGAGGAGACTCTGGGATCTCCAGAAAATCCACCAGCTTCCTCCTGGTGGCATCCTCTTCCTCACTATGGAAGCCTATGACTGAGGACAGCTACTTCATAACATTAAAGAAGGAAGAGTCTTCAGGAGGGGACCTGGGAGTATGCTTGACAGTCCTAGCTCACTGAAGAAGCCATGGACCTCTCAGAGGAAAGAAGTTCCTCCTCCTTCTTCTCTTCCTCAGGAAGGAAGAGGTCAGGATGGTACTCCTCCACAACGCTGATCTGTTCTATCTCAAGGTCTGATGAACGAGGGATCAACGATGGTCCGCGGGGAACATCCTGAGAAGGCTGAAGCGGCGTAGACAAAAGGGCCGTCGACAGCGCAGGAGACCCAGGTCTGTATGAGCCCAATTGCTGAATCAGTGCTGTAGCGATCCAGGCCAAGATATCGTTAAGGTTGATGGCAGGAGACTGGTGTGTCGATGGTGGAGAGGTCGTTGGCACAGGGCACAATGAACTGTCCACTGGGTCAAAGCAGCCCGTAGAGCTCGACAGCCACAGGCCTGGGGAAGCATCAGGCCATGACAGAGGGGCTGTCATCAATGACGTGAGGGTCACCAAACTGGGGGCCAACGACCCGAGGGTCGACGGCAGGCCTCCCTGAGAACGTGAGGCAGCACTGTCGGTATGCACCTGGTAAAGCAGTGGATGTCAGTGCAGCTGCAGCTGCAGCTGACGGTGTATCCTTGGAAGAAGGTAAAGAGGTTGTTGGGGATCAGGAGTGCCGACAGGGGGTGCAGTCCCATTCACAGTCCTTTTTGTGACACCCCCCCCCCCCAGAGGACTGGGAGCATGATGAACCCGCCGGAAACTGGGAAGAAGGGACCCTAGAGGGCACCTGCCCAATTACAAAACACTGTGCAAATGAAAAATCATAGGCAAAAATGGCATAAAACTGCATTGGAGCTTCTATGGAGACCCATGCAAACAGAGCTGATGGCGGGAAAAAACTGTGGAGGGAGTGGGGCAGCTCACGCCTTTATAGGGTTAGTGACGTCGGCGTGGGTGGCACCAGTAGTACTGCTGAAAATCTACTGTGTGGATCCTGCTTCACTGATGGTGAAGTTCCTGCGGTGTGATCTGATGGCTGAAATAACCCCAAAGAAGTCTGCCAGCTCCACAATGCATGTGAGCTCTCCAAGTTGCAAAATAAAAGTGCTGGATGTTGAAGCCCACAGCCGAAGGAATAACATCTGCATAACAGGATCTGAAGAAAAGCCGAAGGATCGGACACAATTACATTTTTGCAAATAGTTTTCCCACAGATTTTAGACTTGAGTATACAGCCATCACTAAATTCAAAAGGCCTCCCCCCCATGCTTTAACCTCTATTAGCAGCAAGGGGGTAACTGAGAGCAGCTGGGGTGAGGGTCCTTTTTTTTTTTTTTTTTTTTTAATTATTTTGTTTATTCTCCCCAGAGCCTGGCAGGCAGCTATGGCCCTCCCTCGGAAGGACTCATCCTCCAGCCCCGTGCATCCCCGTCATGCCAACACCTCCTGGTATTCCCCACAGTCTCCCCCTGGGGCTGGGCCAGGAGAACAGCACTGACTCTCCCCACCAGACATAATCCAGAGCCGGGGGAGGGGGAAGCACAGGGACATGGCCATCATGGAGCCTGCCAGCTCCCTGTTTCCTCCTTTTCTCCTGTCCCCCCTCCCCACTGACACAGTAATGCTGGTAGGTGCCTCCCGACCCATAATGCCCTCCAGCTACTGCCAGAGGGCAGTCAATGAGTGGAATGACAAGCCTCCCTTCCCCCGAGAGAGGAGAGCAGTTCTCAAGATGTTTGATCCTCCATCCCTCACCCCTGCCGACCCCCGGCAGCCCGGGATCTTTCCCGAACCCGGGTTTCCGGCATGGCGCGAGTTGTAGTGACCAGTGCCTCAGCCCCCAGTACCACCGGGCCAGCTCGGGGGGGGGGAGGATCTTAAGATTTCAAAATAAAGACAACGTTATGAGGAAAGCCGGAGAGAAAGAGGTAAAATGATATGGTGGCCACGTTTCTATTTTTCATTACTTTCTTAGATTTTCCAGCAACTAGCCAGCAGGGCTGGTGACTGGAAAAATCCACTCACCCCACAGACTTTTCTACTCACCCACCTGGTGTACTTCCTGAAATATCACCTTCTCCAGTACATGCCCCAAGGGAAACTTAAACATTGTTTTACTAGCCCAATACAATACCTACCAGCATTTGGCTAATGGGCCAGTGTCAATTTTGACCACTGTAACAGGGACATAATTCTAGCAAACGGCTTTACGGAATTGTTACAATTTGTGGGTTTTTCTTTCCCATTCCCCTTAACCATTTCTCTACAGATCAGAAGATTGTGCCCGGTTAACAAAAGCATCTGAACTGGACAAGAGGGACTTTTCCTTTTATTCAGGATTATGAATCTGGCACTGTTAAAATGCTAAAAGATTTAAGCAGATTGCCACCTTCCTGCCTGGCAAGGACAGTAGCTCAACAAGGTAACGGCTCAAAATGGCAGAAGAGGTGGCAAAGGTACACCTCGGGTGTGGCATAACATGCAGAGACTGTAAAACCTCATAATTTGTTCCACAGTAGGAATGTTAAAGATTTAAATGTGTATAACAAATAACTAAAGGGATTTCATGCAGGGCTGGTACTGGTTTGATAGGCAAAGAGTAGCACGGAGGCAAAACGACACCCAGCATACAAGCATGACTCAGCAGCCTCCGAGCAAAATGAGAGCCAGATATAATGGTGGAGAGAGGAAGACAGCGGACCTGGCTACATGTCTGTGGGAGAGAGGCTGGGCTGTCCCACAACCTGAGATCCTGTCTTGTTGGGGGAGGAGGAATTCCTGGTAGCTCCTCGACTAACAGATGTGCAGTATAAGACCCCAGCCAACAAAGGTGAGAGACCTCCTTAAATGCAGAGGGATGAGACTAGAGAGCACTGCCCAGGGGAAGCTCGTAAGAGGCAGAGGAGCTCCCGGGTCTCTACCAGAATAATTATAGAGTGAGACTGAGGCCTTGACTGCAGTAAACTGTGAAAGAGTAACCCCCCCCCCATATATGTCTCCATTTATATTACATTTCTCCAATGCTGGAATGATGGTGGATTCTGGGATATTCGTTTGTTGTGTTGTCTTTTATGTCTTGTTTGCTGGGCTGGCCACCCACTTTGTCTTTATTTTTTGTTAAGTGTTTATCATCTTAGTTTAGTGTTATTGTCTCCTGTGTTTCTCTAGAATCCCTAGCAAGCTTTATAATCCAGAAGAGAGAACTGAAATAATAAAATGGGAATGTCTAGACCGTTGTCCTTAATTAGCCCAATAATGCCCCGCGTTTGTTTGTTTAAATACTTGGAGTGCTTTACTCCTATATCCCCTGTAAAACCTCATGTAAATATCTAGAAGGAGCTTCCTGTGCTCCGAGGGTCTTTCTTTTTTCCAATTTCTAGTTAAATCAGCCCGTTTAAAAAGAGATTAAACCTGTATATGAGTATCCCAAGTTTTGAGAACATTCCTGGTACCACGCTCTGCAAGACTCCTTTAACTGAGCTAAGCCTCGGTTTGCTGTTTTTGTTAAATGAGGATAATGTCTAGTAGTAAATTCTGGCATTGAGCATTCCCCCCATTTCTTAATTTTAATGAAAATCCCCCTAAATTCATGAGGCAGGTTCCCATTTCAGCGCTTAAGCGGTAGGCTCGACTGTATGAAAGCGAGTGCCGGTACGCGGTACCCGCTCGAATGTGCGCACAGTCGCGAAGTTGTTCGTTTATGTTACTGAGCCTGGCAAAGGAGAGGTTATAAAATAAATGCCTTTCTGCGTTCTACGCAACCTCAGGAGCTGAAATAGAGCTCTTTTATGACTAACCTGAAACCTGTAAAGACGAAGGGTTTCCTGACGCCAAAACAGTTTGTAAAACACTACGCACCATTCCTTTCAATGCAGCGTTTCTTAAGAGCCGGCCGGCCTCTAGTAATTCACTTTTATGCTGCCATTGAAAGGGGAGGTGCTTCTGGAAGCTGAACAAATGAATAAATTAATAAAAGACTGTAATTAGAACTATCTTTAAGTTAATGATGTGTTTTAAAGAGACCACATTGTTATGAATATAATATTTGTAACTCAAATAACAAACGTCTATACAAACTAAAGTATAGGGGTGGAGCTATGTGATCACATGCCACAGTTTTGGGTATTTAAGGTGCACATTTCAGTTAGACAAGCAGATCAGATGGAGCATTGAGACAGTGAACTCTCTTGTCTAAAGGATAGCTTTGGAATGGAGATGTGATGCTGTAAACACCCCAACAGCTAGTAACTCCTAGTCGTCTTTGGTTGATTTGTTTTGTTTTGCCATTTTCAGTCCGTTTATTTATAAACAAATATTCTATTTCTTTGCTGCAATTTGTCTCTATGGTCCATCTGTTCACCTACCTACGACATAAACATAAAATGGCTCAATCCTGCCTACCCCCCCCAAGAGGGGACTGAAAGACGTGCGCAGTGATGTGACTACTCTAATGATAACTACACTGAGACTTGCCAATGCGGAGTACAGCAGGGACACTGCAGCAAGTATAATGTACAGATATACCATTATCAAGTGCATGGATATAGACAAACGGGGAGGGGGGGGAAATGAGGGAGAGGCACAGAATATGATGTTTTGGCTATGATAAAGACAGCACAAACAGCCCAAGGTTGTGGAGTATGGAGGAGGGAGAGGTACAGTCATGGTCAAAAATATTGGCGCCCTTGCAGTTTTTTTTAATAATACACCATTCCTTCCAGAGAATTGTTGAAATTAAAAAATATTTTGGTGTCCACATATGTATTTCTGTGGTTTGCAGTGGAATAAAACACAAAAAGCAGAAAAAATTTACTAAGTCTTAGCTTATTCCACACAGAAATCCTTAAATGGCCCGGACGAAATTATTGGCACCTTTTAGAAGTAGTTAGAAATAATTAGATTTCAAGCAGGTGATTCTCCTTCACTTTGGAATTGAACTCACCTGTGGTGAGTTGCAGGTGCCTGCAATATAAAAATCACTCATTCAACCAGTTTGAAAAGAGAAAAGGACTCATTCTCCTATTTTGTGTCACTGTATGTACCGCGATGAACATGGAGAAAAGAAAGACAGCCAGAGAATTGTCTGAGGAGAGACAGAAGATTGTAGCCAAGCATGGACAATCTCAAGGCTACAAATCAATCTCCAGAGACCTTGATGTTTCTGTTGCCACCGTACGTAATGTTATCAGGATGTTTAAGGCCCATGGCACTGTAGCCAACCTCCCTGGACGTGGCTGCAAGAGAAAACTTGATCGAAGATTGCAGCGCAGGATTGTTCGAATGGTGGAGAAAGCACCTCGATCAACTGCCAAACAGATTCAAGCTGACCTTCAGACACAAGGAGCGACAGTTTCAACTTCGCACCATCTGTCGCCAACTCAATGAAAGGGGTTATATGGTAGGAGGCCCAGGAGGACCCCACTGCTGGAGAGAGAGACATAAGAAAGCCCGACTGGGGTTTGCCAAAACACACCTGAACAAGCCAAAATCCTTCTGGGAGAATGTCCTGTGGACAGATGAGACCAAATTAGAGCTTTTGGTAAAGCACATCATCTCTATGTTTACAGAAAACAAAATGAAGCCTTCAAAGAAAAGAACACCTTCCTGCAGTCAAACATGGAGGAGGTTCAGTGATGTTTTGGGGTTGCTGTGCTGCCTCTGGCACTGGGTGCCTTGAACGTGTGCATGGCATCATGAAATCTGGAGATTACCAGGCCATTTTGGAGCGCAATGTTGAACCCAGTGTCAGAAAGCTGGGTCTCCGTCGAAGGTCATGGGTCTTCCAGCAGGACAATGACCTCAAACACACTTCAAAAAGCACCCAGGAATGGTTCAAGACAAGACACTCGACTGTTCTGAAGTGGCCAGCAATGAGTCCAGATCTAAATCCCATTGAAAACCTGTGGAGAGATCTGAAAACAGCAGTTGGGAGAAGGCACCCTTCAAATCTGGGAGAACTGGAGCAGTTTGCACAAGAAGAGTGGGCCAAACTGCCAGTAGAGAGGTGCAGGAAGCTCATCCATGGCTATAGGAAGCGGTTGATTGCAGTTATTTTGACCAAAGGCTGTGCTACCAAATATTAAGTCTAGGGTGTCAATAATTTTGTCAGTGCCATTTCTTTTCATTTTCTGATTTCAAGGATATATTACATTCTGAAACAGAAACAAAGGTTCTGTAATATTAACAGAGAAATAAAGAATTGTGGAGACCAAATACTGTACTGTTGTTAATTTCAATATATGTTTAGAGGAAATTGTGAGTTATTTGAAAAAGTGCAAGGGCGCCAATATTTTTGGCCACGACTGTAGATACCCCAAAACATCACCACACCCTTCTGCTGGGTGGTTCCTAATTAGTTAGGGGCTCACCCAAAGTGCAAGAGGGGATGTGGTCAGGAGGGAGTAGCTGGGTATGCAGTTTGGTATAAGAGTTTGTAAACCGAGAAATATTAGTTCAAGTTAACAGTTTAAATGTATGCTTAAGAAGTTAGTTTTATTTATCAGTGAGAGGAGTTTTCTTGGATGAAGGCTATATCCAAGAGAGCACAGCTCATACACCATGGGGCGCAAAGTGTGTGTGTGTGTGTGTGTGAATAGCAGCATAGTATACTATAGCACAAACTTCTATGGTTCAGCCAGTATTACTTATTAGCTGTACTGTGAAGGGCTTGAGGCATCCCATGAAAAAAAACGAAAAACCCAGCGCATCAAAAAAATACCAGGTTGTGATACTGACTGCATTCAAGAAACGCATCAGATGGATGTGGAAGTAAAGAGAATGTATAAAAGCAAGGTTTGGAAAGAATTCCACGGTGAATTTAATTTGAAACAGTGCGGTGTGTCCATCTTATGCAACATGGGACTGGCCTTTAAAGAGGAAAAAATCCTGAAATATAAAAAATTGAAGATGGGTACTGGTAAAAGGGAAGCTGAATGGGAGGAAGGTACTTTTTCTGCTCAGTTTTTGACCCAAATGAGGATGACCCCCTTTTCTTTTCACAGCTCCCAAAAAATAGCAGATGGAGCATATCATCCCGGGGACTTTACCATAAACCAAAAAAATCTGCTAATCTGCTAGACAGGTTGAACCCCAGTAGAAGCTGCAGGAAACCCACAGCTAGGCAGGTAATTTTAATTTTTTTTTTTTTTTGCAATTGTTTAACCAGGAGTGGCACACTAAGCTGAAAGCTTGTTTTACATGTGCGACCTAGGAGCATATGGAAGTTAAGTGACTTGCTCAGGGTCACACGGTATGCAAGTGGGGGCTGTGGGATTCAAACCCAGGTCTCCAGATTCGCAGCTCAGAGCCTTAAATGAGGGTGATGCAGCACAAATATGGACTGCTTGATATCCGGAGGGCAGTGCACCAAGATGGGAGTACCTGTGTCATTCAGCAGTAAATGACAGCTACAGCCGCACAGACTTGCTGTTAGTATCTAAAGGCTGGAATGACTAGGTTACTTCAGTAAAAACAGATAACTTCTACATCTCAGACCATGCCCCACTAAGCATACATATAGCTATGAGAAAAGCCAGCCTAGCTCCTCCCCGACAACCTGCACCTCATCCTGTCCCTTTCATTTGCATATGCTTAACTATAAAGAAGTTGAAGATTTACTTCTTAAACTTGATACCAGGAAAAGCGCAGGGGACGACGGTCTTGAACCTTTCTTCCTAAGACTAGGCTATGCCTATCTCACTGCCCCCATTCTGCATATCTTCAACCTCTCCATCACTTCTGCCTTAGTTCTGACTTGTTGGAAATCTGCCCACATCCTCCCCCTATTTAAATCAGGGGACCCATGTGATCTGAACAACTATAGGCCTATCTCCATCTTGCCCATCCTCTCTAAAGTCTTTGAAAAATTGATCTATAACCAATTAAAACCTCACATCGAAACCTTTTCACTCCTAAACTCAGCTCAATCCGGCTTCAGAGCAAATCACAACACTATTACAGCACTGGCTAAAATAACTAACGACTGGATCTCTGCCGTGGATGCCAAGATGATTACCGGCGCAGTCTTCTTGGACCTTAGTAAAGCATTCGACACTGTTGATCACAACCTCTTAGTCACTTGCCTATCTAACTTAGGTGCCACTCCATCCACTGCTCAGTGGTTTACTAGTTACCTTTCAGGGAGAACACAGAAAGTCAAAGCAGATGGCCTATTCTCTGCCAGTTGTCAGAGGAGTCCCCCAAGGCTCCATTCTTGGCCCGATCCTGTTCTTACTGTACATCAGTGATCTAGATTCTCATATATCTAGCTCCAAACTGCACTTCTTTGCCGACGATATTGTTCTGTACACCTCTGGTTCAACTTTATCGGCAGTCAGGGAAGTTTTGCAAGCTGACTTTGCTCACCTCGAAAATAACCTGATAAAAGCCAAGCTTCTCCTTAAAGATAAGAAAACGAAAGCAATGATTTTCTCTAATAGTAACTCCTCTGGTCCCTCCCCTGACCTACCAAAAGACTTTATTGTTACATCACTAAGTGAACCTTTGGAAGTCGTGCCTAAATTAAAATATCTGGGTATTTGGATAGATAATAAGCTCTCCTTTGATGACTTATCCAAGAGGCTCAAAGCAAGACTAGGATTCTTTTTTAGAAATAGGTCTCTTTTCCCCCTTGAGACCCGTACCAGGCTCATCCAAGCTACATTCCTTCCCCTACTCAACTACAGTGACCTAATTTGTCTGCTACAATATCAAATCTAAGTAAGCTGGACGTCCTCTATCACTGCTCACTACGTTTCATTACCAATTCCCCTTACTATACTCACCGTTGTGATCTGTACGCAGCTGTTGGTTAGACATCTCTCACCATTAGACGCCTGTTTCATGCTGGACTTTGGACCCATAAGTTGCTCCTGCATAAACTACCATGCTACCCAACATCTTTAATCTGCATTTCCCACAGTGCATATTCCCTCAGGAAAACAGACTTTATCATGCTCAACGGACCTAGGACTCATACCTCCTTTGGCAAAAGAGCAATCTTGCATGCCCTTCCCACTATATGAAACCAACTTCAATCTGTACTAAAACTAACTAGCATTTTCTCAGTTAACTTCTATAAAGTGCTAATTGCATCAAAAATAAAAGATATTTGCAACTGCTAAGCCCCTCTTCTTTCCCTATGTGTGCCTCTTGACCATCTTCTCCACTGGTACTAGTCTTTCTTAGACCAAGAAACCTCCTAGCTTGCAAAATGTATTCCTTGACCAATTAAAATCTAGGATTTTTCCTATCTACTCCTTTTCCCTTTCCTTCCCTAGGCCTGCTATCTATATATTACTCCTTGCTTTACCCTCTCCTACCTTTGGCCTCCTATCTATATATTACCTCATGCTAACTGACCCCTCCCCCCAACCCTGTTCACCTTACACCAAGCTTATCTATTGCAGCTAAAAGGGTAAAAGTTACAACTCTACCTTGTATGCCTGTACATTCTTTACTAAATGTTCGTAATTGTACACATCTTTATAAGATTGTATAATGCTATGTAATACCTTCCTCGAATTTTGTGTGCACTTTGTTTACTGGTAACCAAAGATGCCTTACTATGTAATGCTCTTTTTCTTTGTGCATGTAACTAAGGTTGCTTTACTATGTAATGTTCTTTTTTGTCTTTGTACAAGCCTCAGGACTTCCTTGTGAATGAGCTTGCTCAACGGAGTCTTCCTGCAATAAACTTGAACTTGAACAGTGTGGGCCTGATGTAGGTAAGATAGGTAAGTTACACAGCCTAGGTGGTGCTTGAACCCAAGTATACTGCAAAAAAAGGAGTTTCAGATAGAATCTGTACAGAAACTGAGTTTTTTTAAATGAAAATAATACCTCAGAGGTAAGTAAAGCTACAGTTTGGGAGGGTTATAAAGCCTGCATGAGAGACCATATACTACACTGCAGCCTGAAAGAAACTGAGGCAGCCGGAGCTGAAGTAAAAAGAGACAGAACCAGAGAGCCTAGAAAATGAATATCAGAAAGCCAAGAAAAGAAAGAAAGAGCAAATCCACACACTTATGAAACTAAAATATGGGATTAATAAACTCCTGAGCTATAAGGTGGAATATGCCTCATAGAGGCAAGGTTAAAAATACTGGGAGAGTAGATAAAGGGCGAGCCGGCTGCTGGCCTACAGGGCATGACTAAAGCAGCAAGCCGGGTATATTTAACAATAAGGTGGCAGATGGCTAGACTGACATCTAACACCACTGAAATTAACAGAGTTTTCAATGATCCGCTGGTGTACCGGTAGATGCTACTATTGGTGGCATGGCGACCTGGAGTTGATAGTGAACCCTGTTTGCTGGAGGGCCTGCGGAGAGGAGGATCGAGCACCTAGCGGCTACTCTCCCTCTGGGAGAGTGGGCTGCACATCCTGTTACAATACCGCCACCTGGGTGAACACAGGTGGAGGTGCAAGTCAGGATCGCACAGCAGGGATGGGAGGATGTCAGCCGAGGTCTGGAGCTGCGCACATCTCGGAGTGCCCTACTTCTTTTGACCTCTCTGTGTGCCGTCATCCAAGGGCGGGGGGACCAGAAATGAAAACCCCACATCTGCGCCGGGAGATGGGCTTCGGTGCTGTAGCCAGACACAACCAGAATCTGGGGAAGACACTCTGTTGAACCACCCCGACACGATGGAAAATTGGCTGGGGGATGACAGCGACCCCGGGGTCCCCCTCATACCCCGCCAGAGGGGTTATCCAAGGCTGGATGGGGGGGCGGCCCATTGAAACGATTCCTGGGATGCCTGGTGCAGCCCGGTCGGTTGCCCAGGGAGTCCCTAATGAAGGGGCAGATGCGGCACTGAAGGGGCATAAATAGCAAGTGAAAAAAATAAAAATTAATAGAGAGTTTTAGGCACGTTGCCAAAAGTACTACGAGGCTTGTAGGCAGCAAGACTCCCAGACAATTCAGACTTTCTTAAACTTAGTTCAGCTGCCTCATTTATAGCAACTATACAGCAATCTTTACAGTCCCCAACCACAGAAGAAGAAATATTTGCTGTAATTAAAGGCATGCCTATATCCATGGCCCCAAGTAGGGCTGGGCTTCCTGTGGAGTTCTACAAAGTGCTGATAGAAGAATTTCCAAGGAGACTGGCAGAGGTGCATGACAAAATGACAGAAGCAGGAAGGCTGGCCCCTACAATGACAGAAGGGACGATCACTCTAATCCATAAAAAGGGCAAACCCAAGTAGGAGTGCAGGGGGTATCGTCCAATCTCATTAACTCTACATGGATCTTAAAATCCTCACAAAAAATCTTAGCCAAAAGACTGAACAGAGTGCTGGGTTCCCTTGTAGATTGTAGTTAAGTATGGAATTTGACCAAGGAAGACACGGCTTCAATTAATTTGAGGTGGCTCTTGAACTTGAAATGGGTGAGAGATCACAGCAAAGAAGGAAGAACAGCTTTTCTTGGATGCAGAATGTGTGCTTGACTCTATAGAGTGGACTATTTACTAAGGGTATTACAGAAGTGCGGATTAGGAGAGCAATTCCAGAAATTGGTACAGATCTACGGAGCCAAAGGTGAAGCTACAAATGAGATGGTGTCAGAACAATTTTTATTGAAGAGGTGAACAAGACAGAGCTGCCCCCCATCTCCTATTCTATTTATCTGAGCCTTGCAACTACTGGCACAAAAAATAAGGGAGTGCAAGGAAGAGTAGCATGGGGTGTAGAATGTAAAGTTACGCTCTGTGTAGATGATTTATTACTAGTAGGCACACATTGGCATCACTCTATTCCTACCCTAATGCATATCTGCAGTAGTCTCTAGCTTAAAAATAAACTGAGCAAAGTCAGAGCTCTTACCCTTGAACCAGCACTGTAAGAAAGAGCAGATCGCACAGGGTGGCAGGGCTCAAAAGTTGTTTTTGTGTCATGGGGGGCCTCCCCCCAGTGTCTTGCAAGTAGGGGAATTATCAAAATTTAAGATGGGATAATAAAATGGCAATGCTGTGAATAATTCAGTAGTTGGGAGAAAAGTAAAAATCAGTTGATTTTGTAAGGGGATATCCCCCGCCCCCGGTGTTCCCAAGATTGGGTTTAAAAATGTGAGAATCCCACAATCCCTCCCCGAATTTTAAGTCCTGAGTGGGACCATAATAGGGTTCTAGAGTACCTAACGTACCTAGGTATCTGCATACTAACAGACCTGACCTCCATACTGCCCTGGAATCTAGAAGATATCATTAAAGAGCTAGTGACGTGCACTGCTGAGAAGCCACATGGGAGACATCACATTTTGGAAGCTCCAGAGATAACTGCTTAATTTTTGGTATATTACTTCATATTAGAGTCCCTTCTCCGGTAGTCTTTTTCTTGGACTATCAGTGCTTATATTTAATGCAGAAATGGGGAAAAATAAGGGTGCAGCGGCTGCTCTGTCGGACTTTTTCCATCCGAAAGGCAGGAGAGATGGTGGGCCTTCTCAGAACGGAGTGGCAGGGACCTCTGGTTCTGCCACCACAGATGCGGTGCACCCCCTCAGGTCGACACCCCGATGGCGAAACATGAAAAAAGACCACTACGGCAACAATAGCTGTAATGGTCCTTTTTCTGTGTTTCGCTTCCCCCCAGTGTTCTGCCCCCTCCCCGGACCAACTCCAACCTGGAGTTGATAATCCTAAAGTCCAGGGGATGCGGGTGACACAGTCCCCACATGGAGGTGGGGGCATAGCCACACAGAAAACACTTGTTGAACGGGCGGCACAATACCTGCGTCGGTACTGTGCCGTTGCCATGCGGGAGGTTGGCATTTTCACTGTCGACCTCCCTTGGTGCTTCCCCCAAGACGATATGTCCTTGGCTACGGTCAATTCCATGCTGCAACAGTTGGTGCACTCGGTCCAGGATTTGAACCACAAATCTGATTTATTGACCCCCAGAGTTGCAGCTCTGGAAACTAAGATGGACATTACGAACCAAACTGTCTCTAAGTTGGAGATGAATTTAAGCAAAACTATGGACATCGCAGCTAAGTTAATTAGGGACACCACCTCAATGCGTCGACATATTGAAGCTATGGAGAACCAGATTTAGGAATGTAATATTCGAGTTTTGGGTTTACCAGAGTCGGAGGTGGGAGAGAACCCCCTAGAATTTGCCCGAACCTTCTTGCCAGAATTGCTGGGATTCAGTGAAGACGAGCTGCCGTCATCCTTGGAGCGGGCTTTCAGACTCACTCCCTGTAGAGTGATGCAAGAGAAAAACAGTCCTTGGACGCTTACAGTGGTCTGCACTAGCGTGGGGGATTGGGACAGAACTTTGGCTGTGGCAAGAAGACACCAGCACTTTCAAGTATGGCGACTCAGACCTTCATATCTTTCCTGATCTTTCATATGGGACTAGACAATGCTGTAAGTCTTTTGATGGGATCCGGAGCCATCTGCGCCAGCTAAAAGTTTCCCACGAGCTTTTATTCCCAGCCAGACTGTGACTTTCATGGAATGATGAGCTCTGTTTAACAATCCAAAAGAAGTGGAGAAGGTGTTGTGTATTACTGAGCAGGAGGCATGCCAGGAGTCTGGAGTTGCTGACACAGAAGGAGAGTGACTATCTTATACACTTTCTAAGCAAACTGTAATGTATGCTATGTTTGTTTCCATTTTCCCCAGTGATTATTGTTACGCGGCTTTTAGTCTGGATCTGGGTGGCTTATAATTTTAGAGGATAGCCTTTTTGAACTCAGATGGGCTCTTTATCCTTAGTTACGGTCCTGGCGATATGAACTGTATTGATCTTACTGAGACTGCATTTTGGGCTCTACTGCCTAGATCTGAACTGCTCAAGTCTCTTGGCTGTCTTTAATACAAAGCCCTGATATCTTGGTTAGAGTTTTTATACCACCCTTAACATTTCTAACAATGTGGGGATGATCGGAATTAGTCTTGAGTTCTATTGTGTGTGCAGCACGTTTTACTGTTCCTATACTTGGGATTGGGATTGGGATAAATGGGTATATGCACCTGGTCTGTTGGAGATAAAATGGTGATTATGTTTGGGGCTATTACTCATGTGTTTCTTTGTGAAGTCCTGTTGGGGGAGCAGTGGGCCTGGCTCACTCACTGGCTGGCTCTTTATGTGGGGCCAGCTCTCAGTGCTTCTCCCACTGGGGCTCTCCTTGGGCTGTAGGCTTATGGATTCATATGTGTTAAACCAATGGCTACTTCCCCCATGTCATTGTATTTGAGGCAGATCCTAATATTTGTGGTGGTTTTAATGCATCTGTATGACTTTTGTCTGTATTTTGGATTCTCCTATGAATGTATGCTTTTTGTAAGTGTTACCTTGCAACCAAAGCCTATAAAAATATAATGCAAAAAAAAAAAAAAAAGAGCTAGTGGAACCAAAACAGGCAGACAGGAAAATAATAATTTTTCTTTTATTTATTTTTTTTTTAATTACTGTGCTTTATAATCATCATCTTCCGGCGACTCACTTCAGCTGCCCCTGCCACCAGACCGGGGATCCTCCCTGGACGTAGTGCTCCCTGGATTACGCCCCAGGGCGAAGCCACTGGAGCCTCCTCCCCAACAGCCCTGACGGGTTCTGTCATGGTTGCGTTGGGGGGACCACCGGATCTGCAACGGCCAGGAGGCATCATGCAGTGCACTGGAGGGCTTTTTTTTTTGTGGGGGATGTGTCAAAGCAAATGGCACAATGCAACCGTGTCATGCGTCGACAAGCCCCTCCAAGGAGCAATGTGCTCTGGTAATGGGGTGTCCCATGGTCACCCGGGAGCCCCGAACCAAAGGCACTCACTCAACCCTCCCTCCCTTGGGGGGGAAAGAGCGTGCAATGGCCGCTCAATTCGCCCCTGCCCACTGCCGACCCTCAGGCATCCTGAGTCCATTTCGAACCTGAAGGCTCCACGCTACAGCGGTAGATCTTTCCATTGCAAGCCATGGCCAAACCATAATATAATTTTTAACTAGTTGTCACCTGTAACTTTTTTTCTAACGTATTTCTCTTTTTCCTTTTGCTCATCAGAAAGTTTTCTATGAGATAATACTGTGCTGGATGTGTGGAACAGCTTTTAGCCTGGCAGCTGACATATCTAACTCTATTGCCCCACACTACATCATTAGCACTATGATGTCACTGACAGTGACATCACAGATGAATGACCTGGCAGTCACTCACTTGCTGTTTCTAAGCAGCAGTGATGCCACAGTCAGTGAGGTCACAATGCTGACGGTGTAGTGTGGAGCAGAAGAGCAATATGTCAGCTGCCAGGGTAAGAGCTGTTCCATATATCACACCTACTAACATCAGGTAAACAATCTTCTAATTAAACAAAGGGAAAAGAATACTGTATAACAGGAAATATTCACTGTCATTTTATTTTCTCTGTATTCGTTGGATCTATATTAGAGTGAAAATAAAAAGACAGTGAACATTTGGTTGATTACTGTATATAGCAGCACTAGTGTTCAACCAGTAAAAATAACAAGAAGTGAATATGGGGTGTGCTTGAGCTAAATATAAAGGGCGTGAATATAAACTGCTATACAGCGAGTACCTCAGATATAAAAGGTAATGGTTGGCTGCTTTTAAAATCTAATATTAGTTTTAGGCAGTACACTAGCTCTTTAAGATGCTTGAGGCAGAGATCAAAATATGGGCTGGCCCATTGCCACAGCAGTAGCGCTACCACTCGCGATGCCAGCTACTTGGGTTTGTAAGCAAGCCAGAGTCATCAGCAGCAGCCGGGGGAGGAGGAGGAGGAGGAGTGAGTGTCCCAGAGGATGCTCTCCTCCGGCAGAGAGGTTGGCACAGGTTGGGTGACCACAAGTGGCAGTGCAAGCGGAGGTGCAATGACTGAGCAGGCACCTCCTGACTGAGACGTCGGCATGCTAGCATGCAGACTACTCCAGTCCTAGCCCACAAGGCGCCCGGGGGAGGGGAACAGAAACAAGAAAGTCCCCAAGCCTGCAGAATGAAGCAAACTCTCCTTGCAGGTCCCATATCTACTCACTGGGCTAATGACCCACCCCCCCCCAAAAAAAAACTCATTCTGGGCTTGGGGAACCCAAAGGGCTCCACCACAGGAGGGCAAACTGTGGGGCACTACAGAGTTGAAAAGTAAGTCCCAGGGCCAGCAGATGATGAGGCTGGGGAAGAAAGAGGCTGACAGGGCAGGTTGGGCATTAAGCAGGCATAAAGTATAGTAAATTAAAAAAGTAGATAAAAATATAGAGTCAAATGAACTTATCTGTATGGGGAAGGATTAACTTTTTGGGGGGAAGTGGAAGTAAATTAATTATTTGGTAACCAGGTAGGATCCACTAGGCACAAGTCTCTGTTTCCAGGGGTGACCCAGGAGCACTGTGGAGATTAAGTGACTTGCTCAGAGTCACACAGTATGCAAGTGAAGGTTGTGAGAATCAAACCCAGGACTTCAGGATGTACCAGTAAGATAATGCTGCACATTTAAATTGATTGCTGTAATTTTTGGCACGAAAGGTAACGTTGCACATTTAACCACTGTGGCTGCTAATAACTGCAGTGTGCTTCGGGACAAAGAGCTAGAAGGCAGCTGTAATTTGTGGCCAGAAAGGTAATGCTGCACTTTTAACTGCTGTGGCTGCTAATAACTGCAGTGTGCTTCAAGACCCAGAGCTAGAAGGCAGTAATTAAGGAACAGTGCACTCCCTTCCCCCCTAAGAGCTAACAAAGGTGACTTACCCTACTTAATCCCTTCGTTCTTGTGCCCCTCCACAGATTTGAGCTGGCACAGACAGCACGCAGACATCCTATCCCCCCCCCCATCGGGAGGAAGGTCGAGAGAGCCAGCATTGGGGAGCCCTCACACAGCAGAAAGTGCAGGTACAGTGAATCATAACAGCAGGCTCGCTGTGTCGGCCATGGACGTTTTCTACTGGCCAGAGAGGATCCCTGCTGAAGCTCTGCGTCGGCTCCCCACCACCCCCACCACCACCCTTGGTCGACACAGAACTATATTATGGCGATCACGTGGTGGTCTGAGCCTATCAGCTCATTTCTCCATTTGCAGCTTATTAGCTGCTGCCGCTAGAGGCTGCTTCACCTTGGTTGCTCGACTTGTAGTACTTGCTTGGAAACTGATAGTGGTTGGAGGCATCTATGGTGTACACAGGTAACCCTGTGGCACTCTGCTCCTGGTAGTTGTGACAACAGAAGGTCTGGCTGTCCTCCTACTTGCCTGCTCCTTTATGCTCTGTGGATGCCTAGTGGGGTCTGGACGGCCCTATCTCCTGCTATTCAGGGTTGTGCACTGCACTTCAGTGGTCTGACTTCGGTGAGGGTGTGCATAAGAAAAAATTACTCACCTTAGTAATGTTGTTTCTTCTAATGGAGTCTTGCTATATTATGACAATTGCAGTATGATCCAATCTTGGAACTGCCCCGGAGATGAAACAGTTAACTTTCCATGACGCATGGAACTCTGAGCGTGAGCTCGGTTAGGAAGCTCTGTTTGTTGTGCTTCAAACATAAACTGTCAGATCTTACAGAGCAAAACTCATTAAGGTTCTGTGTGGAAGCTGTAAACCTACACTAGCCAACTGGCTACTAACCTAAACACACATTTCCTGGTCTCAAAAAAAAGACTCAATGCAGAGACCCAGAAAATGAAAAACACAACACCAATTCACCCCAAAATAGAGGGTGTAAAACAACAAGGTGGGCATAAATGAAGTGCCAACCCTGTAAAGCCCAGCCACATCCCAAAACGGAGGTTCTGAGAGGGGCAGGCAGGGAGGGAGGTCATAATACAGCAAGACTCCATTAGAAGAAACAACATTACTAAGGTGACTAATTTTGTCTTCAAACAACATGAAGTCTTGCTATATTATGACAATTGCAGACTACACAGCAGTACCCCCATGGAGGAGGGACAGAACCTACTTAGGGAATAGGCTCTGAAGAACAGCTGTGCCAAACCGAGCATCACTCCTAGCCTGGATGTCCAGGGAGTAATGCTTAGTAAAAGTGTGAACAGTTTTCCAGGTAGCTGCTTGACATATTTCTAGAATAGGAATGTCTCTGGCAGCAGCCAGAGAAGCAGCTCTACCTCTGGTAGAGTGAGCCCTCAGGCCTGAGGGGAACTTACCCAACCTTCAGTAGCAGAATTGGATACAAGAGACAATCCACCTGGCAATGGATCTTTTAGTGGCTGGCTTCCCTTTACCAACCTCGCCATAAGTGAGGAACAGTTGGAGGGAGTCAAACCTGTGACCCTTGGGACGCTCTATGTAGTAACTAAGGGCTCTCTTCACATCTAGGCTGTGCAGCCTCCTCTCACCAGAGGAGGAATGGTCAGTGAAGTACACTGGAAGAGAAATAGACTTGATTAAGGTGGAAATCTGAAACCACCTTAGGTAGGAACTTCCTGTTAGTCCGGAGGACCACCTTATCTCTGAGAAAGGAGATAAAATCTGGCTCCACTGACAACGCTTGTAATTCACTTATGGGTCTGGCAGAAGTGATGGCTACCAGAAACACAGTCTTCCAAGTCAAGTACTTAAGCTCAGCTGAAGACAAGGGCTTGAAGGGGGGTTGCATAAGCTGAGCAATGCAAACATTAAGATCCCAGGCAGGGGCAGGATCCCTGAATGGAGGGTTGGTGTGAAGCAACCCCTTAAAAACCTTGGAAAATACAGGATGAGCTGAAAGAGAAGAGGATTTACCTGCTGAAATAAAAGCAGACACAGCTGCCAAATGCACCTTCAGGGTAGCTGGTCTCAGCCCAGAGAATTCAGATGGACCATATAATCCAGGACTGTGGGTAGATCAGCAGAGTCTGGGAAATATGCTTTTCGAGGCACCGTATGGAAAACCTTCTCCATTTGGAATATGTAAGTAGCCCTGGCGGAAGGTTTCCTTGAGGCCTTCAATATATCCATTACACCTTGGGAAGGTGTAAATCAGCAAACTCTAACTCTTCAAGAACCAAGCCTTGAGATTGAGAGATTTGAGATGGGATACCAAACCCGTCCCTGGGCACAGGTTAACAGATTGTGATTCCTGGGAAGGCACAGGGAGGATGGACTGCTAAGGACAGTAGGAGTGGATACCAGGGTTGTCTGGCCCAATCTGGAGCTATCAGAATGACTTTGCAGGATTGGGATCTGATTTTGACTAGCACTTTGAACAGGAGAGGAAGGAGGAAGGCATAGAGGAACTTCCCTTCCCAACTGAGGGCTAAGGCATCCAGGGGGAGTGAGCCCAACACGGGGGGCCTGCAGCAAAAAAGAGAAAGTTGGTGATTGTCTGGGGCTGCAAAAAGATCTATCTGCGGGGTGCCCCATCTGGCAAATATTACTCCCAAGACCAGGGGATCCAGTGACCATTTGTGATGGCCCTGAGAAATCCTGCTGAGAGCATCTGCCAGGGCATTGTCCTTGCCTGGGAGGTGGACTGCCGTAAGGGAGGTGTTCAGGGAGTAAGCCAGAGACCACAACTTCATTGCTTCGGTGCACAAGGCCGTAGACCGATTGCCCCCTTGCTTGTTGATGTACCACATTGTAGTGGTGTTGTCTGTTCTGACCTGTACAATCTTGTTCTGAACAGATCTGGAAAAAGCTTGAAGTGCTAGAAAAACTGCTCTGAGCTCCAACAGGTTGATGTGGAGCAGAGATTCCTGGGGAGACCACAGACCCTGGGTGGTGAGGTCGCCCATGTGAGCTCCCCAACCCAAGAGGCATGCATCTGTAGCAAGGATTAGGGAGTGAGACTGAGTGACAAAAGGAACTCCTTGTCTCAGGTTGCTCTGATCCTGCCACCACTGTAGGGCTTGAATCAGGGTTCGAGTTACTGGGATTAACTTGAAGAGGATCCTTCTTTGAGACCAAAAAGCTCTCAAATGGAACTGGATGTCCCTCATCTGAAATCTTGCTCCCTGCACAACTGCTGTGGAAGCAGCCATGTGTCCTAGGAGCTGCAGAAAATGCCTTGCTGGTCGAGAGACCTGCAGGGTGAATGAGGAGGCCAGGGAGACTAGGGTCTTTGCCCTGTCCAGAGGAAGGAAGGCCCTGGCCTCCTGTGTGTTCAGTTCTGCACCTATGAAGGTAAGAAGCTGGACAGGTTCTAGAACTGACTTCTAGAGATTCAGAAGGAAACCTAGAGAGGTATGCAGTTGCAGCGTTATTTGAAGATGTAAACTGACCTGGTCTGGGGACTGACCTACTATGAGCCAATCGTCCAGGTAAGGAAAGATGGCAATCTTTTGCCTTCTTAGGTAGGCAACTGCTACTGCCAGGCATTTGGTGAATACCCTTGGAGCAGAAGTGAGGCCGAAGGGCATTGCTCTGAACTGGTAGTGACCTGAGGGCAGCTCGAACCTGAGGTACTTTCGATGGGAGCTTCTGATGGGAATATGGAAGTAGGCATCCTTGAGGTCCAGGGAAGCTAGCCAGTCCCTTGGCCTTAGAGAGTGTAGGATAATTCCCGGAGTCATCATTTTGAACTTTGGTTTTAAAAGGTGCTTGTTTAAGTATCTGAGATCCAGGATGGGCCGCCATTCTCCTGTCTTTTTTGGGGTAAGGAAGTACCTGGAGTACAAACCTTTGCCCTGGTGTAGGGGAGGAACCCTTTCTCGGCTCTGAGAGCCAGGAGGTAGAGACCTCTGCCTCTAGGGCGAGTGCCTCTGATGGAGTTGCAGGTGGAAAGATCTGGTTCTCAGCTTTGGAAATTTTTTGAAGCTGAGAACCAGTCCTGGCTTACTACCTACTTCCACCCACTTGTCTGGATGTTAAGACTTCCAGTCCTGGACAAAGTAAGCCAGCCTGCCCCCACAGGTAAAGAAGAATCGGCCCTGGCAACCCCATCAGGGTGCCTGCTTGGCAGGGGCTTTGGGCTGAGGGGTGGAAGCAGGCCTGCTTGTACCCCGTCTGCCTCTCCCTCTAAAGAACCCCCTCTGGGCATAGGCGGAAGAGGAAGCTTGGGTTTGGTAAAAAGGCCTATGAAAAGGCCTGCCCCTGCCTTAAGGAAGCTGCTTTTGAGGAGTGGCCTGCCTTTCCTTGGCCTGTGCACTCCTATAAGTGGTTCTATATTCATCCGTTTTCTTCATGTAATTCTCAGTTTGCTCCCCAAACAGAGAATTGCCCTCAACAGGAAAATCCATGGCCTTAGACTGGGTATCCTGAGACAGGGTAGTACATCTGAGCCAGGCCATCCTGCGAAGAGCCACAGATGTAGCCATGACTCTTGATGAAACATCATTAGAGTCCACTGCAGCATGAAATTGCACCTTGGATGCCTCAATACCATCCATAGCCACCTGTTCCAGTTCCCTGGCAAGCTGGTCAGGGACTTGTTTTGCTAGAGCCAGCACAGTATCCCATCTGGATTTCTGGTACCTAGCAGCATAAGCCATATAATTTGCCTGTCTGAGTCCCAAAGATGCTGCCATGTACTGTTTCTTTTGCCATAGCATCAATCTTCCTGGAGTCCTTCTCGGGGTGAAGCTAGGGAATATTAGCCTTGTCTGAGCTGCAGCCTGCACTACCCCACTGGCTGCATTGTTGAGTGAAAATCAGTGTCGGAACCTGATAAGGTATACTCTTGTCCATCCTTTTATCCACAGGAGGTATAGTGTGAGGAGTTTTAAAACTTTTACTGTCTGTTTCCGAAAAGATTATGTGAAGGAATAGACAGTCTCCTAGATTCTGGAATATCCATAATTTCTACATAGTCAGGCTCCTCTTGGTCATCAACAGCTTTCTCAACAGGGAGCTGCAGAGTTTCAACAACTTTCTTATAAAAATGAAATGAAGGGACTCAAAGCCTGGGAAGAGAAACCCTAAGGGTCTACCTGGAGATGTCCGGTTCAATGGGCACATCCAGATCTTCAAAACCATATTCACTCTCATCATATTCCCCTTCCCCCTCCTCCGGTTCATAAAAATCCTCAAAATCATAATCTTGAACCGATGGAACCGGCCAAACCGAATGCCTCCCTGATGGTGTCGGTTCGGTCGGATGGGAAAGAGACTGGACAATTTGAATTGCTTTAGCTATTTCTTCAGCAGTTGGGGAGAGAACTTTTGGCTCTACGCTAGCTGACTTTCTAGTCCTTTTTGCTGGAACCGGCTCCTCAGAACCGTCTCTTCGTTTGCCCGAGGAAGTATCGTCCTGGTCAGAGGGCACTCCCTCAGTTGGTTGGTACGAAGCGGCTGGCTCATCGGGTCAGCGGACTTTTTGGCCTCCCTTTCCCTGAGCCTACCAACTCTCTTTTCTATGGTGGCAGCAGGGAAATTCTCACAAATCTGGCAATCTGAATTGAGGTGGTCAAACCCCAGACAATGGACACATGTGGTGTGTGGGTCAGCCTTAGCAAAAGCTTCCCACAAACACTACAGTGCTGAAACCAGTAGGTCCGGTTTTCTTTGGGTTTCTCAGACATAATGCCAGCCTAACCAAACTTGCCCGTTTATGGCAATCCGCTAACAAGACACCCATTATCGGTTCTCAAGCGGTAATACACCCGAATCGATGGAAAAAAGCGTAATAAGAAATCAGTTTTTTAGAACCAATAAGAACCAAGAACGCACTCTAAAAGGACTAGTAATTTTACAAACAGCACTGATCGGTTCAAAGCGAACCGATAAATGTACAAGTTCCACAGAAAATTCAATGTAAAACCTATCTATGCTTACGTTACCACAGACAGAGCTTGAACCGGACCGGTTGCGGTTTAATTTCGGTTAATTTTCAATTGAAAACCGATAAAATAACACTTTTAAACCGACAAATGAACTGAGCAGAAGGAGAAATCTCGAATGACTGTTCAGTGAGGCGGAATAAAGAATCTGACAGTTTATGTTTGAAGCACAACAGACAGAGCTTCCTAACCGAGCTCGCACTCAGAGTTCCATGCTTCATGGAACGTTAACTATTTCATCTCCGGGGCAGTTCCAAGATTGGATCATACTGCAATTGTCATAATATAGCAAGACTTCATGTTGTTTGAATCATGGGGGCTGCTAAGCATCGCATGAGCGGGGCCGAGTCCTTTCTTTTCACTAATATCCCTCACTATTTGGCTGTTCTATGCCATATTCTTCCCTCTTCACGTTTTGGACTGTGCTCCCCCCTTGGGCTGCTCCTGGGTCTCACCTGGACTATTTGTTGAGTGTGATTTTATTTTCTCAAACATAAAAGCCAGTGACACACAGTACTCTTGGCCCATCTGCTGCCTTAATCTGCGGAGTTTCTGGTATCCTGTCAAATTGGTCAGGTGGCCTGGTCGCACGCTGTCCATTAGGGCTGGCTCCCCCCCTTTTGAGGAATCTCCTCTGGCTCCTCCTGCTGACAATAGCCCTTGCAGGGGACATGGAGCTGAACCCTGGCCCTCCATGCTGAGCTTTCTCCACTCCTGTGGACTGGCTGTCTGGCAAACGGCTAAATAGAGCTCATCTCAAAATCCGCAGCCTTCTGCCAGACTTGGTGGAGCTCCAAGCCTGGGTCATCCATTACAAGCCTGACATCCTTGGGATAACTGAAACTTGGCCTAAACCCTCCATCCCAGATTCGGCCGGCACGCTCCTTGGCTTTGACTATGTTAGACAGGACCATCCAGGAAAAAAGAGGGGGGGTGGTATCCTAGTCTACTACAGGAGTCACCTCAACCTGACCTGTCTGCAGCCTGTGCAGTCTTCCTGTGAACTACTTCACACTGTGCTACTACTTGGTAATGCAAAGAAGCTACATACTGTGCGTACCTACAATCCCCCTACGGGGAGGGGGATGTACTGGGATTATCCACTCTTCTCGACTCTGTTGGCTCTAGGACTGGGAATAATGAGCTTATGATCATAGGGGATCTTAATCTAAACTGGCTTGAAGGAAATGTCAAGCAGTATGAGCCTCTGCTAGCAGGCTTTTCACTGTCCCAAATTATAAAGGATCCCACCAGGTGAACACCTACTGGTGGTACTAGCTCTCTCCTGGACTGGATCCTGTCCAATAGGCCTGAGAGGATTAGCGCTTTTGGCACCCTCCCAGACTCCATCTCTGACCATGCCCCTGTGTACTGCATATAGAAGGTCTCTGCCCCAAAGATCCCTCCTAAAATCAGGGACTTCTCCAGGTTCGGCCTGGGGTCTTTCCAGGAGGATCTTATAATCACGGACTGGTCTGAAGTGATGGATGCCCAGATTGCCCCTTCAGCAGTCAGTCATTTCCTTAGTACCTTTGGGGTACTACAGGATAAGCATGACCCCTGGTCAGATGGAGGGTAAGGGGGCTGCTACAAAATGGTTGCATGGGAGCCTCCTTGCTCTCATAAGGGCTAGAGAAAGTGCTAGGCCAATTTCAAGGTCTCGATGGAGCAGGCCATATTTCAGCATTACAGGAGGCTCAGGAATGAATGCAAAAATGCAATCAGGGCTGCAAAAAGTGAATTCTGCAAAACTGCCTTACAGACTTCAGCTAAGGACCCTAGGAATTTTTGGAGGAATATTAAAAATATAGTGAGTGGCTCCTCCACCTGTGAGGCTCCTGACATGTTTATCGACGGTGCTAGCTGTAATAATTCGCTAACCATCGCCAATGCATTTAGCTCACATTTCTCTGACCTGTCTGCCTTCACCTCTCTATTCTCCTCCAATGGTTGCGACAGGCCAGTCTAGGTCCCTCCGCCTCAACTGGCACCTACCTCCCGTCCTCTGTTCTACTTCAAGGCTGTCACGGCACAAGAGATGCAGAAATTTTTCTCTGGTCTCTTCCCCCTTTTCTAGTGCTGGCCACGATGGTATGGAACCCAAGCTTCTCCACCTTGCTGCTGCCTTCATTGCCTCTCCTGTGGTCCATATCGTCAACCTATCCTTAGCCTCTGGGGTTATCCCTGACCTATGGAAGGTGGCAAGGGTTGTCCCTGAATTCAAACAGGGCAACCCTAGGATTCTTGACAACTACCAGCCGACTGCCATCTTGTCTGCTATCAGTAAGCTTCTTGAGAAAGTTGTAGCGGAGCAACTCAAGGATTACATTCAGTCTCATGAGCTACTGTCTCTCTCGCAGCATGGCTTTCGTAAAGGGCACAGTACAACCTCAGCACTGGTCACTGTCACTTCAGGGATAAGGACTGCTATGGACCAGGGCAGACTCTCTGGGGCTATCTTTATTGAGCTCTCTAAGGCCTTTGACCTAGCTGACCATGCACTACTTTGCACTCAACTTACGTCCCTGGGCCTGTCCCTTCCCACGCTCAGCTGGTTCTCCAATTACCTTTAGGGCATCCAGCAACTTACCAAATATAGTAAGGTGCTCTTGGACGTCCCAGGGGTCAGTCCTTCGACCCCTGCTCTTCTCCATATTCATCAACAATCTGCCCCCTTCTGCTGCCTCCTGCAGGTCCATACTGTATGCCGACGACCTGGTTATTCTCACTCATGTGCGAGATGTTGGGGTCATTAACCACCAGTTGAGTGAGGATTTCAGGAGTATCCAATCCTGGATATCGTCTCATAAGCTGGTCCTAAATCTTAAAAAGATTCAGGCCATGCTGTTTGGATCCATGGCTAAGTTAAAGGCCTCCTCTGCCCCTCTGTATAATCTTGGGTAATGATGGTGCTCCCGTTCTCATCACCGACTCCGTCAAATACCTTGGGGTGACACTTGACCCTCAGCTTGATCTTGGTCACCACATCCGTAATGTATGTTGTGCTGTTAACTGGAAGTTGGGCCTGGTGTATAGGGCAAAGAATAATCTTACATCTGCTGCTTGCCTAGCATTGGCCAGAGGTGTGTTTCTACCAACCCTTTGCTATGGGCTACTTTTGTTTGCATATACGTCCATCGTACACCTCACTAGGTGGACTGTTGCCTACAATAAAGTACAGTTACGTAAGAACTTACCGTAACAGTAGATCTTGAAACAGCTCTTGCAGCAGGTTACACCATTAGGACTGAAACCGGCAGGCGCCAGGACTGAGGAAAATTTCTAGCTAGCTATTTTCGCAGGGACACCCTGGCGTCGATCCGCCTCCAACGTCAGGCATAGTACACGAAGTGTCGGTCCCAGAATCTGATTCTCCGCTGGAGACTCCGGCGAGGATGACATCAGAAGGGAGACAGAGGATCTGCCGTCAGAAGGCAATAAAGGATAAAATCCGACAGGAGGATTTCCTTCTATTTCTCCATCTAATTCAATCACTACACCTTTCTTTTGGTTTTTTGTTTTCCTCTTCCCCTTTTTTTTTTTTTTAAGCGGGAACATACCTCCTCTAAAGGAAAGGTGGGCGGGAAGGTACTGCTGCTGCAGAGAACATGTTCTCGAAGATCTACTGTTACGTAAGTTCACGTAACTGTACTATCTTACTGAGAAACAGCTCTTGCCAGCAAGCCTACCCTAGGACTGATTCCCAAGCAGTAGCGCTACCAGAAGATCTGGGAGGAGGCAGAGAGATAAGAGAAAAAACAATCAAGCCCTGACTCAGGACAAGAGACCTTTAGCACCACTAGGCAGAAACCCGCTCTCGCCTAGAGGCTATGTCCAGACTGTAATGCCTGATAAAGGTATGCACAGAGCTCAGAGCTGCAGGCGCAAATGGCTGAAATGGGGGCGTTCCTGGGTGCTGCAAAGGAGGTGGCCACACCTAGTAGAATGACCCGGATGGAACCGGAGGGCTTTGTTTAATCTGGTAACAGTGTGAAATACACTGGACAAGCCAGGGACAAAGACTGTTTAGACACCAGCTGGCCTTTCATCCTCTGAGAAAAGAGACAAAAGCTGGTCAGAAGCCGAAAGGGTTTAGTTCTGTTGAGGGTAATACCTCAGGCTGCAGTGAGCGTCCAGGTGTGGAGCAAAGCCTCTCCTCTGTTAGAATAACTGGGAAGTAGACCGGAAGGTCAATATCCTGATTCAAAGTAAATTATAAGAAGACCACCTTGAGGCAAAAACTTTGGGTTAGTCCATGAGATACTCTGTCGGTGGAAAACCAAATAGGGCCTTCGCATGAGGCGTGAAGCTCAAAGTCACTTCTAGCTGAGTAAAGGCAACCAAAAATAACGTCTTCCACGACAGAAAATGTAGCTACTTAATCATGGCAGGCTCAAAGGAGGGGAGCATAAGTTGTTCCAGGACAAAGAGTAGATCACGCAGGCACTGGGTCCCTAATGGGAGGCCTAGGTGCAACACTCCTCTAAGAAACTCCAGAAGCATCAAGCTGAGCAATAGTACAGTGCCCCGGCAGAGTGTAGGCCGAAATAGCACAAAGGTGCACTTTAATGAGAGTGAAGGCTAGCCCTGAATGGAATGAGAAGGAGGTAGTCTAAAACCACTCCAGCGGGACAACCTAAGGGGGAAAGGTCCAGAGCCGTGACCATGAACAAAAGCAGCGCCACTTCATGGCATATGTATCGTTGCCCGGCTTTCTGGCTGCGGAGAGAACCTCAGCAACCTCTTGCGAGACCCGATATCCTTAAAATGGCTATATCTAGGAGCCATGCATGCAGGTTCAAGAAGCCGAGATCCGGATGAAGCAATGAACCTCTCCTGAGACAGTAGGTGGGAGCTGGCTGACAGGGAGGCGGGGTTCGAGATAGCTGTGCCAGCAAGGAGACCATATCTGTCTGGGCCAAAATGGAGCCACCAGAATCATTAGTGCATGCTCCCTGCGCAGCTTGAGAAGAACTCTCTGGATCAGCGGGAAGGAGGAAGGCATAAAGGAATCTGTTCACCCAGGGAGAGGGACAACGTCTCGCCAGAAAACACCAGGCCCTGGATCTAGCAAGCAAAATTAGGGCAGTTTTCGTTGGATGGGGATGCGAACAAGTCCAACTCTGGAGTTCCCCATCGAAGGAACAGATCCTCTGCCACCTCCTGAAGAGTTCCCACTTGTGAACTCTGGCCTGGGAGCGACTCAGGCCCGTCTCTTGATCGTGTTGTCCACCCGAGGCGTGTACAGCGATCAGGTTTGCGCCGTGTCCAGTTACCCAATCCACACTCTCATGGCCTCCTGCAAGAGGTAAGAGTGTACGCCTCATGTTTGTTGAGGTAATACATCACCGCCGTGTTGTCCGTCTGAAGCAGGATAGTGCGGAATTATGGACTGAAAGACCTGAAGTGCCCGAAGGACCGCCCCTCATCTCTGGGGCGTTGATATGGAGATGAGCCTCCAGCAGGTCCATGCACCTGAGACTTCACCCGTCTAGGTGTGCTCCCCACCTGAGACCAGAAGTGTCCGTGGTAAGGTTATCTCTGGGACAGGCGCTGCAAATGGGCGCCTTTGGAGAGTGACCGGGGCTAACCACCATTGCCAGTCTCGAATCATGGATTTTGTGATCCTGACTGGATGCTGCAAATGGTCTTGCCTCTGATCCCATTGCGCCTAGAGCATCCTCGCGTTATTCGCATGTGGAGTGCGTGAGGAGGGACTGTGGGAATGGCCGCAGCCATGTCCGAGCAGACAAAGGACCGACCACAGCGAGTGCGGTCTGGATTGTCGATAAGTCCCCTATGAGGGACCTGATCGTTCTGCCCTGTCGGCCGGAAGAAAGCTCTTCCCTGGACGTGTCAGCACTGCTCCTATGAACTGCAGGTTTTGCGGCCGGTACCAAGAAGGACTTCTCTTGATTTATAAGAATGCCCAGTGATCCAAATAGGTCTTGGGTGTCCTGGATCGCGAGCAGAAGGCGCCTCGTTGGAGGCGGCCATGAAGCCAATCGTCGAGTGCAGGAACACAGTAGTGCCCTTTCTCCTCAGAGATGCTGCCACGACTGCCATGCATTCATGAAAGACCTTGGGCGGATGACAGTCCGAAGGAGAGCCGGAACTGAAAATGGTGGCCTAGAAGACAGGCACAGGAACCTCTGATCGCTTGAGCTATGGGGATATGCAGGTAGGCATCCTGCATGTCTAAGGGCGTAAATAAGCGCCTTGCTTTAGCATGGGGATAAGGCCGGAAGGGGTCACCTGAGGAATCTCTTGTATCTGATCGACATGTGAGGATCGCTTAGGTCCAGAATCGGACGGAGGTCCCAGTTTTCTTGGGAACCAGGAAGAGTGAGAATAATACCCTAGTCCTCTCTGGTTTCCCGGGACGTACTCTATGCCCCCTTGTTTAGGAATCGAGCACTTCTTGCCAAATTAAAGGCGCCGTGCTGGCCCGAATACCAGGAGGCAGAGGAGGCCTCGGGGTGGCTTTTCATGAACTCTAAAAGTGGCGGCGCTGACCAGCAGAAGAACCCACCTGTAGGTGGTGACTGCCTGCCATCCCGGCAGGAAGTTACTTAATCGACCCCGACCATAACATCCCGTTGATCCTGAGGGCTGGGGCCAGAAAGGAGTCATGCTGTGGCGGCAGGCGGGCCCGCTGGCTGGGTCGCGCCTAGGGGTGTTGACCTCTGCTGGCGGGCTGCTTACCTGGGTTCCTCTGAGCTTGAACCTCTGTTGTAATGGTGGGCCGGTTGTTGCCTCTGTGTCCCGCCCAGGCAGCCTTGGTGCCTATAGAGAATGGCCTAGGCGGCACACATTACTTGGACCGACCTCACACGCCTTCCAGCCTCTTGGAGCTTGGTAATAATCTTCTCCGAAAAGTTACCAAACAATACATCTCCTGAAAGGCGTCCATAATGTTCTTCTAGACGTCGGGGTGGAAACTTGAGAACATGGAGCCATGAGTGTCTCCAGGACAGCAGCCGAAGATGCAGCTCTGGCCGGAAGAGTCCTTGGAGATCATCACGCGGCTCCCTAGCACCTAGGTCCCACGTCTGAACCCGTGCGGAGGGCTGGAGCATCTCCTCCTTCTGCTCACCTTGGGTAGCTTTTCAGCTACCTCCAGACCCTGTTCCCACAGGGCGTTCTGAAAGTGAACCATCGGGTCAGATAATTTAGGATCTGATGGCACAGGTAGCGGATACATCGTCGCCCTGCCCAGAGAATCCAACTGCTTGGATTCTGGGTCCAAATGGCGGAGTGCTCAAATGCTGCGGCCCTTTGGGACCCGGTCATGTGAGGCTATTATGACCAGAGAATCGGCCAGAGGATGTTGCTTCAAATACTGGTCCTCCCTAGGAGCCTTGTATAGACAATCAGCTTTCTTATTTTGCTTGATACACGAATGTGGGCCTTCCACAGCCTTAGTGACATCCAAAAAGTGTCCACCAAAGTGTGCACCACCTGAGCTTGGGGTCCTTCTGCGGAATACTTAGCCAGGTGCAATCTTTGAGTCTAATTCCTCAGCTCCCACCCATATTCTCCTGGATATGGCAGTAGATACCCATGAGCGAGAGGTCATCCGGAGGAGACCGTGGTGTCTCCATGGGTCGGAGAAGGGACTGAGATTGAAGATAGGGGATCTTGAAGTGGAGTAAACAGATCCCGTGTCCTCCGTCGTGGCAGATGACGTCGGCGTCTCCTCGATCTCTTAGGGCTGGGTGATCCAGAAGAAGAAGATCTTTGAGCTCCTCTTTGAATACCAAGCCCTGGGAGAGGATCTGGACTCCCTAGGAGGATAAAGCGGGCAACCGACCCCGAGGTGAAGGGGAGGAGGAGGAGGGAGGAGGAAGGCGGTGGGGCGCCCGTCTTTCTTAATGGTGTCACCAGTATGTAAAGAGATCCTTTACATCCGCAAGAGAGACAATCCAGCAGCCCGGCTCAGGCGCCGAGGTCGGACGTCGGGTCGGCGTTGGCTCCACAGAGGCCTCGGGCAGCGGGAGCCCTGAGGGAGACTGATCGCGAGGCCAGGATCGCCCGTCTGGTCCTTGGGCTGCGTCAGGTCTTCCTCCGTAAGAGACTTCCTGCCCGGCGATGGGCGGGCGCTGAAGCCCTCTTCTCACCAGGCTGGGCGTCGGTCCCCAACGGCGTCGTCTTGAAAAAACTTAACGCGGCGGTCTGACAGCCGGCGGCGGCTCTGAGAAATGTTAGCCCAGCAGCGGCGGAGGTCGGAGGCGTCCAGATCTGCAACCTCTTCAGAGGGTGAGCTCAAGGTCTTCCTGGGAGGCACCGAGAAGAGGACGGGTGGTGACAGGAGGATCCGACTTGTAGTGATGATGATGGCGCTCCCCGGACTGCCACGGCCTTAGGGGTGGAGGACGGCGACGGCCTGGCGGTAGGGGGCCTGAGAAGACCTAGAAACAGCCACTGCAGCCGGGGAGGGAAGAGGCCCTGGGCGGGACTGGTCCGACCTAGATCCGAGCTGAGGACCGGAGGCCCGAGTCGGAGACCTAGAAGGGTCCTTCTCCCTTCTCTTCTTTTCTGCATGCTTATGGGAGGATTCCCTTTAGAGGACATGGCTCTAAGTTTTTCTTCGAGGAGGAGCAGCCTGAAGAGCCTTCTGTCCTCGGATCCTGGTGCAGCTATTAAATCCCTGGCAGAGGGAGCAGGCCTGGGTGTCGTGTTCTGGGCCCAGGCACCCGAACACAAGCAGTGATGAGGGTCCTTGAAGGGGATCTGTTTCCATGAAGCACACTTTGATGTATGCCTGGAGGTCGGGAGGACATCAGCAAAGGAAATTCTTTGAAGTGAAGCAAATTCTGTGGGAAGTTCAACAGCCACGTGCGCAGCTAGACTGAGACCGAAGGTCGAGGGCATGCAAGTTCGACTGACAGGAAGAACTTGAGGATTCTGGGCAGGACCGCCCCTTATGTACCACGCCTGACGCCGGAGGCGGACCGACGTCAAGTGTCCCCGCTGAAGATAGCTAGCTAGAAATTTTCCGTGGGGTCCTGGCGCCTGCCAGCTTCAGTCCTAATGGTGTAACCTGCTGCAAGAGCTGTATCTCGAAGTAAGATCATTTGTCGCTTTGCGCTAGCAGCCCCTCGCCTCACTCACCATTGCGATCTGTATGCTAAGCTTAACTGGCTCTCCCCATCTAACTACATGAACTTTGTCTTGGGCTGCTTCACGGGTAAGGTACTGGGCTCAGGCACCCCCCTGGGTTAGCGGAGCTCCTTGTACCTGCTGCCCCCACTGTCTACTCCCTAAGGTCTATGGGACCCTCTATCCGTAAGGTTCCTGTGAGGCGAACCCGAATGGAGGATAGAGATTTTGCATCATGTGCCCCCAGATTATGGAACTCCCTTCTGGTTCACGTCTGGTCCTCCTCCTCCTCCTTCTCCCAGGCATGCCTACGAACCTCTCTGTGGACACACCTGAAGCACGCCACAGTATGTGTCTGCCTTAAACCCCACGGTTACCTGCAGTGTTCCTTGGCTCCGGTCTTAACCGTGGTTGACTGCCCGCCTGAGTGTGGTCCTGTGTTACTGTGTAAATTTTTTATATATCTGTATATATTGCTTTGAACATTGTCATTCTGACTCTGTATTTGATTTTATATTTGACTGTGTCACTGTTGAAACCCGAGTTATCTTCTATGTATATTATGCTTTTTGAGGGGATTTTCAGTGTATCTGCCTTACTTGTTTCAAGTTGTACTCTGTATGTTCTTTCAATTCCTGCACTCTCCCGGGTCATACCTGAAAATAGGCATATGTTTTGTCTGGTGTACCTACTTGGTTAACAAAAGCTAAATAAATAAATAAACCATGCTCATTCACAGCACTTTACTTTAACCTCCACGCTGTACTGCCAGATTCAAACAAGGTTTAGAAGTGAGCCTGAGTCAAATAAATATTATTTAAGCTCATAGCAGCCACATACTTTATTATGAAGTCTATGGGGCTCAGCTACAGAACATATTCTTAACTGATAAAGCAATTTCTGGTATATATGAAAGCTGCCACTCAACTAACAGGTCCTCTATTAGTTGAGTGGCGGCTTTCATATATACCAGAAATTGCTTTATCACTTAAAAGAAGATTTGAAACCTAGCCCTATAGACTTCCTTGGGGCATGCCCCCGTGCTCTCCCTGGCTAGACATCACAAAACGTCTTGAGTGGGTGGGCATGGCCGGCGGACTGGGAAGTGGAAGGGACTGGCTGGCCATCGGGCTTGGCCCGATTTACAATCCCTTCGGTGAGGTAACAGGCTATAAAGCCCAACCCCTCATCTCTGAAATTTACTTTAATGACCTCCCTTTGAATATACCAGATGGGTACTTTGGTACAATAGATAAGATGCTGCGGTCATATGTTTGGAGTGGGGACAGCCAGACTCTCTCAGTAAGCTATGGGCTCACTGAACAGTAGGAGGGTATTATATGGCATTCCTGGTAGACCAGACTAAATACTGAATCTTGGAAGACAGCAGCATGGTATCAAATATAGGCAGCCACAGCAAACACTGAGATTAGGTTCACTGCTTTGTGGAATGGTTCAGAGAGGAGTGGACACCCATCCCAGCATAGAAGACACCTTCAGAGTATGGAAGATGGCAGAGAAAGACAAGTTAGTCACCTGTAACTGTTATTTAAGGAGTGGTATATGGTGTACATCCACACTTCTGGCAGAATTCCTTTCCCCCTTTAAAACTTGCTGAAAGGTCTTCAAGCTGGCTCCTCCCACCCACCCTGGTGGTATCCTCCTCGGAACCACCCTGTGATGTCAGATCTTACCTGCTGTAAGCAAGACCAGTGTGCCCCTTGCCAGGGGAGGTCAGGTGGGTTGTGTGGATGTATACCATATATCACTCCTAGAACTACAGTTACAGGTGAGTAACTTTTCTTTCTAGGGGCATGGATATGGTGTACTAGCCACACTTCTGGCAGACTCCTAGCAGTTCTCCAGGAGGAATGGGCAAGGTGCACACCCCATACTTAGGGAACAGAGACTGGAGAACCGCGAAGACCCCCAACCAGCATCCCGGCATGACTCAAGGTCAATGTGGTAATGGGAGTTGAAGATGTGTGCTGACTTCCAGGTAGCAACCCTGCAGAGCTCCTGGATAGGGATGTCCCTGGACACAGCCACCAAGGCAGCAGTATGTCTGGTGGAATGAGCCCTAAGCCCTACGGGAGGCTCCCTGCCAGCCAACCTATAGCAGAGGTCAATGCAGGAGACCATCCACCTGCAATCGTCCGCTTTGCTGTTGGTCTGCCAGGTGCGGTTTCAGCATAGGTGACAAACAGCTGTCAAATCAGTCCCTGAACTCCAGCCATGCGCTCCTTGTAGTAGCCAAGCGCGTGCAGCAGGTCCAGAGTATGGAGCCTGTGCTCGACCTTCGAGATGTGACTGGTGAAGTACACCAGGAGATTAATCACCTGGTTAAGGTGACACTCCGAGATAACCTTCGGAAGGAGCTTCAGGTTGGGGCGAAGGACAACCTTGTCCCTGTGGAAAATCAGGTAAGGAGACTCCACCGAGAGCGCCTGGAGTTCACTGATCCTTCTGGTAGATGTGATGGCCACCAAGAAAGCGGTCTTCTATGACAGGTGTGACATCTCACACCTGTGCACTGGTTCTACTGGCTTGCCCATTAGCACTGCCAACACCAGCAACAAGTCCCAAGGGGGTGGTGGTTCACGCACCGGAAGGGAAATTTGGTCAAGGCATCGGACTACCTTCTTCTGTGCATACCAGCCCACACCCAATATACAGAGATGGCTGCCAGGTGAGACAGGGACCACAAGTAATCGAGGATGCTAGCCACAGGACAGGGGGTCAAGCTCCTTGCCCTGGCACCAAATGGAGACTCTCTTCCATCTGAAGGCATAGCATCGACAAGTCGACACCTTCTGAGAGGCCTAAACTACATGGAGGACGTCGTTGGAACCTGGAACTCTAGCCGCTCAAGAACCAGGCTGCCAGGTGCAGGGACTGAAGGGTCAGGGTGGAGGACCTTCCCCCGAGAGCAGGTCCCGGTGAAGAGGCAAATGCCATGGAGGCCTGTTGTTGAGGCTGAGGAGAGTACCAGAACTGGCGTGGCTAACCAGGAGCCACCAGGACAATCTGTGCGTTGTCTCTCTGAGCTTTGATCAGGATCTTGTGGATCAGAAGAAAAGGAGAGACGGCATAAAGGAGGTCCGGGGTTCAGGGTCTCATGAAAGCATCCCCCTGTAGCATACCCCACTGAGGGGGCGGGCACAAAAACAGCCTCAGCTTGGTGTTCTCCCAGGAGGCAAACAGACACACCTGCAGTGTGCCCCACTGGGAGAACAGATGGTATACTACTTCCTGATAAAGGGATCACTCGTAAGACACCTCACCCACTTGGCGAGGGTGTCCGCCAGTCAACTGGATCCGCCGACCACAAGAATGGTCAGCAGGTCGGCCTTGAGGCTGAGCACAAGGGTGCAGATGCAGAAAGCTTCCCTGGACAGAGGGAGGGAATGTGTTCCGCCCTGCTTGTTGAGGCAGTACATGGTCATGTTGTCCATCTGACCTGGATGACCTGACCCCGGAGATGTGGAGCAAAGGCTGTCAGGGCCAGGCGAACAGCTCTAAGCTCCAGCAGGCTGATGTGACATCAGGACTCCTCAGGTAACAACATGCTGTGGACCCTGTGTTCCCCCAGGTGGCCACCCCATACCATCAGGGAGCCATCAGTCATGAGAGTGATCATCGTCTCTGGGCAGACAAACAGGACTCCTTCTTCTAGATGTTCCAGGACCAACCACCACTAGATGGCACTCCACATCTGCTGGGTCATCGTGACTGCTCGGTCAAGGTGGCTCAGATGCTGAGATCACTGACAGGCCAGCCCCCACTGCAGGGAGCACATTCTCCATTGGGCCCAACAGACCACGCTGATGCAGGCCGCCATGTAGCTCAGAAGGTGCAGGGTGTAACTGCCCAACTTGAAATGATCGGGCAAAGGAGGAAAGATCCTCTGCCCTGTCCGCTGGGAGCCGGGCCTGCGAGGGGATGAGTTCTGATTTGGCCTCACTGACTAGGAGGCCAAAGTTTAAGCAGGTTTGTAGGGCCAGGTCCCTGGACTGCTCAGCCTCTGCTCTGGAGAGGTCTGCAACCAGCCAATCGTCCAGGTACGGGTACACCTGGACCCCATAGCACCTCAGGAAGGCTGCCACTACTGCTGTACATTTAGTGAAGACCAAGGGGGCTGTGGAGAGGCCAAAGGGCATGGCCAGGAACTCATAGAGGGTCCCCTCTATGTGGGACTGGAGGAATCACTGGTGGGATGGATGGTTAGGGATGTGAAAGAAGGTGTCCCGGAGGTCCAGGGTGCAGAACCACATGTCCTGCTCCAGGGACCAAATGATCTGGTTCAGACTAAGCATCCTGAAGGTGCGTGGCCACAAAAATTCATTCAGATCGTGCAGGTCTAAGATTGGGCACCAGCCCCCCATCTTTTTTCTAACCAGAAAATATTTGGAGACAAACCCTGGGTCGACTGGTGGGTCCAGGACATGAACCACCACCTGCTTCTGGAGAAGCTGGGTGCTGTCCTCTCAAACGGCAGACATGTCTACCGATACCACATCCTCCCGAGGGGCTTGGCGGTACAGCCTCAAACTCCAGAGGCATGCCCTGGCCGACCACTTCTAGCACCCACCTGTCTGTGGTAACACTGGACCGGGGGAAAAGAACGTGGTGGAGCTGGACCCCCATGAGAGGACCCAGGGGAGACAGGACAGGCAGGGAGGGGGCACCCCTGGGCAGGCTTGGAGGCAGAGACAGAGCCAACGGATGATGTGGCTGGGCCTCGACAGCCAGGCTTCAGGACCACGGCAGTGCCAGACTTCGGTCTGGGATGCTAGGCCTGCTGGTGCCCAGCGGTGACTGGGACAGCTTGGCCAGAGGGGAAAAGTCAGGCCAAAAGGACTTCTGGGGTTTAAAGCCCTTGACATCCTTTTTGGAGGAGGTGATGGGAGTCAAGAATGGCACTGGATTTCTCAGTCCTGGTGAGATGATCATCCAGTACTGGCCCGAACAAATCTGTACCCAAGAAGGGAACATCTGCCAACCTATGCTGGGTATCTGCCGTGAAGGTCGAGATCCTGGAAGACAGAATGGACAGAGGTGACATGATCAAGACCTTTAAATACTTGAAAGGTATTAATACAGTAAAAACAGATGGGGTGCTCAGAATAAAGAGGGAGGGACTTCGAAGGGTCATAGCCTGAACTTGTTGGTAAGAAGTACAGAAGAGATCTTAGAAAGCATTACTTCACAGAAAGGAAGGTGATGCCTTGGAATGCACTACCTGAGGAATTCGTATCAAAGGAATCAGTGTGAGGTTTTAAGAAGGGATGGCACAGATACATGGGCAGAGTACAGGTAAAGCGGGTAGAGATCAGAGGACTCTGAATGGAAATCAGGGGAGGGATGGAAAGGAGAGGGAAGGGGAGGCAGAAGCAGCTATCAAACTGTGAGCTGCATCTTGAGCAGACGTGATAGACCTCAAGGCCTAATCTGCTGCCATTTTCACATGTTCGTATCCTCAGGCAAGCCCTGCGGTGCACAGCCATGGCAGCGGCCACAATCGTGGCATAGGAGTTGCCAATGTTCAAGGCCATCTGGAGCTGCTGCTTAGCCATAGCATGGCTTTGGTCTCGGACTTTCTTGACCATCATCTGATGGTCAGCTAGGAGCTGAGGGAGCACCTGATCAAGGGTGCCTAACAAGGCATGAGCAAAGTGGGCCATCATTAAGACCAAACTAGCCTACCGAAGGCCGAGAGATGAAGCCACATATACATGGCAACGTGATCTAATTTCTTGGATTCCTTGTCGAGAGGCTTGTAAACATCCCCCCACACTGCCTGTCCACCTGAACACCAAATCAGCAACCAAGCCTTCGGCCAAGGGGTGTTTGGTAAACCCAGAGAGGGAACCTGAAGGAACCGCATACTTGTAGGCCATATGGGTCAACAATGTGGGGCAGGAGGCTGGGCACTGCCAGTGCTCCAACGTGTGCTCAAGAATGGCTTCAGCCACTGGAAAGCTGACCCCAGGGCAGTTGTCCTGGTTGAGGATTTTGGTGAGGGGATACTTAGCCCGTTTCTGATCGGGATCCAGCTAGATCCCCATAGCCTCCGAAATAAGGCGGCGCATGGCCCCAAAGGAGGAAGAACCATGGCCCGTTGACAAATCGTCCACTGACTCTAGGTCAATAGGGCAGAAATGCATGAAGGAAGGATTTGTCAAAGACTGGCCGACCCCCCCCCCAATCCTGCGGGGCTCGTCGGTCTGAGTGACCATAACCAACAGCCATCGAGGAAGCCCAGGGCAGTATGGGCATCCTTAGGAACTAAGCTCACCTTCAGCCGAGGCGGAGGGGGTTCCACCTACCTGAATGGGTGGAGAGGCCAGGAATGGCCGAGCTGAACAGGTTAGGGCCAAGGTGGTAGCAGCTAGAGGAGTGCCGGGGTAGGGGCCAGCATCGGCTTAGGCCCAGCACGCAAAAGGAGCTGCTGCCACATGAGCTCCTCGAAGCGCCATCACAACCTGTGGTGGAACTGATCCTCCTCAGAGGAAGTGAAGTGGTGGTGCCGCTTTCCCCAAGTGTCGAGAGCAAGACTGGCGATCCAGGTGAGAGTTACATGACCTCGAGCTGCAGGAACCTTGACACTGACTGTCGGCGGACCGGACGGCCAGGGGAGGTGGGAACCAGCGAGGGATGCTTAGGGTCCCCCAGAAGCTCAGGGTCTCGAGGATTTGGGACCGGCTACAGAAGCTGATCTGACCCTCCCTGGGACTGGAGAGGCAGGACTAGAGTCCTGGAGAGGGAAGTATCCCACTTGTCCTGTGACAACGGGTTGACTGGGTCAAGGAAAATCTTGACAGCCTGGTCGGCCCGTGTCTCGGCCAACAGGCCCTGACAGAGGCACCATGGGGCCAGCAGCCTGGACCAAAGCATTGGCCAAAGTCGACTTGTCGATGAAGGCAGACGAAGCACGAGTGTGGGAATCCCAGGCCTAAGAGAGCTCGTGGTCACATGACCTGCGACGGGACTTATCAGCTTTTGACTTGGAGTCCTTCTTAGAAGATTTGGACCAATGGGAAGGGCCCTCCCCACAGGTAGGAAGGGACTGGCATAAGTCCTGGAACACCCCAGCAAGAGAGGCCCCAAGCTCAGTGGTACTAGTGTGGACACCAAAGAAGTGCCTGCTGCGGCCAGGGTTGCAGCTTCCTCAAAAACTGCCAACTTTTTGGCAGACCCCACAGCTGTGGAGACTGCCCGACGGGTGTTCTTGGACCGAACAGGAGGATCCTGCTCTTCTGGATGACCCAGCAAAAGTCACGCATACCAGTCCTCCAAAGCGGAGGGATGTAAAGTGCAGCACAGGCCGCAAGCCTGGGAGTCGTGTTCCTGGTCCAGGCAGCACACGCACAAGGCATGAGGGTCTGTGCGCAACACTTTCTGCCTGCACAGACAATGTTTGAAACTGGGTGCCAACTTGGAATCAGTCAAATCCATTTTGCTGCAGCACTGAAAACCACAAAGCAACTCGAAGACCAAGATTTTCTGAACTAGAGTACAAAGGGGCCTACAAAAACGCAGAGTGCAATAGAGGCAACCTTCTTCTTCCAGTGGAAAGGAAGATCTGAAGTCAGGGGGTGGTGCTGAGGAGGATACCTGCCGGGTGGGTGCGAGAAGCCAGCTTGAAGACCTTCCGGCAAGTCTTAAAGGGGAAAGGAATTCTGGCAGAAGTGTTGATAGTACATCGTATCCACACCTCTAGAAAAGCAGTTACGTAAGAACTCCCTATAACAGCAGATCTGCAAGGGGATCTCTTGCAGCAGGCCACACCCATGGAAGTACTGCTGCCAGGCATTAGGACCACTCAAAATTTTTTCTAGCTAGCAGCCTATCTGGGGGCTGCCCACTCCGATGTTATTCTCTGTGACTGCCAGGATAGCACAGACTGCCAGGATAGCATAAAGGTTAGCAACTTTGCCTCTGGTGCAAAGCACTGGTGGTTCAAATCCCACAGGGAAGAGGCAGGAAACTATAGACCAGTTAGTCTTACCTCAGTAGGCCACCGGGGGGTCGGCGCTGCAGGGGTCGACGCCCACCTTAACGCCGGACTCAGCCTGCACAGAGGTACGGCAAAGCTGCAAATTTTCACCCACCTTATTGCCTCTCCTACTCGGAATCCCAGTTGGCCAACACCTACCTAACGGACCGACTTCTTGTATGGATTTTAATCCCTTCCTATGCATTACGTCCTCTGGTACCTTAAAGTCCACCAGCCCCTGCACAACCATGGACATTCAATTGTACCAGCACTCATGGCCTGCTAACTTAGGTGGCACAAGTTTGATACACTCATCTCAGCGCACGACCCCCTTCATGCAAGACTACCGCACCTCCAGGCTGTATTGACTTAGAGTACTAATAGCAGCAATTACTGGCGGCGCCTCCAGCAATGGATACAACGTATCACCAAAAGCCACTAATTACTACAAACGGAATAAGACTAAAATTCTAAAACTATCCTCTACCACTCTCAGAAAAATACTACTACTCCTCCTCCTCCTATGTTCGGGCAATGTAGAACTGAACCCTGGCCCACCGGCAACAGTTCCTTCACCCTCTGACTTGCCCTTGCTAAAGGGCCTGAGTTTCTTGCACATCAATGTATGTAGCCTGCTCAAAAAATTAACACTGATCCAAGCATGGATATACCATGCATCCCCCAATATTCTAGTGATCTCTGAATCCTGGTTGAGAACAACAATTACTGATACGGAAGTAAACATCCCCAATTATGCCCTATTCAGAGCAGACAGGCGCACCAGAGGAGGTGGTGTGGCCATATATGTTAAAGATAAATTTTCAAGTCTCCTGCATGAGTGCATCCTCCGTTCCCAATGAGTATGAGTGCTTTATCCACAAAGTGGAAATCACCCAGTCACGTGTTCTCCAGCTTATAGGATGCTACAGACCCCCCTCTGCTGGCTTAAAACTCCTAACTTATCTAAGAGATATCCTAGAACAACGTTCGCTTGAAACCATCATTCTCTGCGACTTTAATCTTGACTGGATGTCCAAAGCAGCTGTCTCACTAGTCTCTTTCTGTGATGACCATGGCCTAACCCAGCTCATCAATGAACCGACATGCCCAAACACTAAAAATCCTGCGAAGAGTACCATTCTGGACGTATTGCTCGTAAGCAAACCACACCTTTTCTCCCATGCTGGTACCTTCTTCTCGGACGTCAGTGACCATTGTTTCATCGGAGGAATAAGATCTACCAGCAAGCCTCCCGCTCCTTCCAACTTCCGACTGAAGAGATCAAGATGAAACTTTAACATACCTGCCTATATCGCTGACCTAAGATTATCCTCGCATTGGCAGGAGTTTTACCTTGCTAAAACAGTCACCGCCGCCTATGACATCTTCTATGATATACTATCAGGGGCCCTCAACAAGCACGCCTCTCTGCCCAAAGTCCACACAAAGATCATAACCAACAAATGGTTCACCCCTGAGGTTAGATCACTGCTGTTTGAAAGAGGCAATCTTTGGAAAAGGACACGAAAATCTAACCTGCCTAACGACTGGAACCTATTCAGAAAGGCATGTAACCAATGCACCAAATCTATCAAACATGCTAAAGCTTCCTTCTACCGCACAGAACTTGATGCTTCTTCAAAAAACCCATGCAAATTCTGGAGCACTATCAAGAATCTGTTGGGTCACCTGACAGGTAACTCCCTCCCGAACAAAGTCATTTCAGGAAACAGTATTATCAGTGATAGGGCGGAGATCCTAGACTCCTTCAATAACCACTTCGCAAACGCAGATCTTGCATTTGACAACTCCCCAGCTTGCAAGATACACTATATGTCAAACTACGCCCCTCAAATACCCCTAGCTACCCCCAACCTCTTCAAGCTTCAACCCACTTCGCTAAAAGAAGTTGAAGACCTATTATTACGGATGGACTCCAAAAAAAACGCAGGTGCTGACTCGTTGGACCCCCACTTTATCAAAATTGCATACCATGTCCTCGCTATCCCCATCACTCATCTATTCAACCTGTCCCTCTCCCAGGGCACCCTACCACCGGTCTGGAAGACTGCCCATGTCATACCACTTTTTAAATCAGGTGACCCAGGGGACCTAAACAACGACAGACCCATTTCTCTACTCCCAGTACTATCTAAATTACTAGAGAAAATCGTGAATACACAACTAAGGAACTTTCTCGAAAAAAAAAATCTATTGAACCTGATGCAGTCAGGATTCAGAGCCGAGCACAACACGATTACAGTGCTGTCCAAAGTTACCGATGCGTGGCTACGAGCCCTTGACACAAGGAACTTCACCTGTGCGGTCTTTTTGGACTTAAGCAAAGCTTTTGACACCGTTGAGCACAACCTTCTCCTCACCTCACCTCACTTCAAAACATAGGAGTGGACTCTACCTCGCTGCTCTGGTTCACTGACTACCTCTCAGGACGTCTCCAGCAAGTCAAAGCCGAAGGCAAGCTATCCCCACTTAAACCACTCCAAAGGGGGGTCCCTCAAGGATCTATACTAGGTCCGCTCTTATTTGCAATATATATACATAAACGACATAGACTGCTATATAAAAAATTCCAATATCCACCTGTTTGCTGACAATAACGTCCTTTGCATCAACAGACCCACAACTGAGGCCGCCTGCAATGACCTCCAAAATGAGTTCGATCTCCTGCAAAGTCAGCTAATCCACAAGAAACTACT
Organism: Neoceratodus forsteri; assembly: GCA_016271365.2. Classification (NCBI taxonomy): domain Eukaryota; kingdom Metazoa; phylum Chordata; order Ceratodontiformes; family Ceratodontidae; genus Neoceratodus; species Neoceratodus forsteri. Next base: position 842,339,772 of record CM028131.1, read on the forward strand.
ATTGAACGCTAAAAAAACAAAATCAATGCTCTTCTCTCTGCTTGCCCACTCACCTAGCTCTACAGACGGTGGGCCCACTCTGGAAATCACTACAATACTAGGTGAAAAATTAGAATTTGTGACCAAATTCAAATACCTGGGAGTATGGATCGATAAACTCTCCTTCACAGAACACATCGAAGACTTATTGAAAAAGCTTCGGCAAAGGCTTGGACTTTTCTACAGGCTAAACCACTTCCTCACTATTGATGCAAAAACAAGTCTGGTCCAATCTACTTTCCTATCTCTGGTGGATTACGCAGATTTCTTGTACAGCCAGTGTCCCATCTCCCAGCTAGCCAAACTTGACACGCTATACCACCTGCGCTAAGGTTTATCACAGGTCTCCCTAATTCTACCCATCACTACATCCTGTACAATACCATGGGATAGACATCCCTTAAACTTAGGTGCCACAAAAATGCTGCTCTCTGGCTCTACCATGCCCTTATAAACAAACTACCCCAATATATTTCTGACTGCCTACCCTATGCACAATAAGAAACTATGCGCTCCAAAGCCATTCCTACATCTCCCTTGCAATCCCTAGAGTAAACTTGCATTTCGGTAGAGCGGCAATTAGCTTTATAATCCCAACCCTTTGGAATAATTTACAGAAGTCCCTAAAACTACAAGTCCCTGTACCTATGCCCATCTTTAAGGCTCGATACTCAAGTACAGTAAGTGAAGTCTGCAACTACTTTGCTCGTCCCCTAACAGTTGCTAAACCACCCGTGGCTCATTACTAGGTCTGAACCATGATCACAGCTGCCTCTAAACTGCGGCCATACTTCCCCCAATTTGCCAAGACTCCTAGTTCACTGGGGTACATAATCCATTTATGCTTCTCTGTAATTTTCCTTGCCTCCTAGCGCCAGCCAGCTTTCAGCATTAAGCATACATGAGGTCTTTAGTTCTCGAACGTTGTTGCTATTATTTCCTACTAGCTAGACCTACCTAGTATCCTAAACCTGATATATTTATGTATATTTGTATATAAAGCCAGTGTTGGGGCATTGCCCTTATTGTATACTGTAACTAATGTATGTCGCTTGTATAAACTGTATCCATGTTTCAAACAGCTTCACCTTGGAAAAGAGCTCTGCTCAACGGTGACCACCTGTTTAAATAAAGACTTGATTGATTGATAGTTACTAATATACTAACATACTAAAATGCCAGCAGAATAGGCCTAATGGTCTTTTGTGTCTGCTTGTTTGGTCAGCCCCCACCCTGGGAGCTGACCTTTCTGCTCCCCTCGGCTTCTCTGGCTTCTCCCTTCCCAGTTTCGGATATTCTTGCTGCACTGGATTTTGCTTCCAGAACCCTTCCTCTGTACCTGTCCCTGTCCCACCCCCTCTTGAACCCCTCCACCGTCTCTGCCTCCACCAGCCCCCTGGGCAGCGCATTTCAAGGCTCCACCACCCTCTCAGTGAAGTAGCACCTCCTCCTTTCTCCCCTGAATCTTCCCCCCTCCAGCTTCCACCCATGCCCTCTAGTTGCCCCCTCCTCCTTCCTTCGAAGCACCCTGACTGCTCCTCCCTATTTACCCCTTCATGTACCTGAAGACCTCTATCATGTCCCCCGGTCCCCTCTCTTCCAATGTGTACATATTTAGCTCTTTGAGTCTCTCCCATAGGTCTTGTCCCCAAGCCCCAAATCAATTTGGTTGCCCTCCTCTGGACCCTCTCCAGGAGTTTAATGTCCCTCTTTAAGTGTGGCCTCCAAAACTGCACGTAGTACTCGAGGTGTGGCCTCACCAAGCAGTTATACAGAGGGAGCATCACTTCCCTCCTTCTGGAGGTGATCCCCCTAGTGATGCATACCAGCATCCTGTTGGCCTTGGCTGCTGCCCTCCTACAAGTCTCCGAGTTGTTTACCTTGACATCCACCACCACCCTAGGTCCCTCTCAGCCATCGAGACTTGTAGCATTCCCCCCCCCGACAGGGTGTACACTTGGCCCGGGTTTCTGGCCCCCAGGTGCAGTACCTTGCATTTCCCTGCATTGAACCTCAGCTTCCACTTTCTAGACCATCTTTCCAGAGCCTCCAGGTCTCCCTGTAGGGTCACCCTCCCATCCTCCTCATCCACCACCGCCCCCAGTTTTAAGTCATCCGCAAAGAGACTCATCTCACTCCTGATACCTGCCCTTATGTCAGAGACGTAGGCGTTGAACAGGAGGGGCCCAAGGACTGATCCCTGTGGGACCCATCAACCAGTTTGCCACCCAGTTGACCAACTTCTGACCCACCCCGAGCCTACCCAGTTGTGGGCAAGATTATTGAGGCACTCCTTAAGGAAAGGATAGTGCAACATCTGGAATCCATAGGAGCACAGGATCCAAGACAGCATGGGTTTACAAAAGGAAGGTCCTGTCAAACTAATCTCATAGATTTCTTTGACTGGGTAACCAGAGTGGTGGACCAAGGGGGAGCAGTTGATGACGCCTACCCAGACTTCAGCAAAGCTTTCGATACTGTTCTACATAGAAGATTGATTAATAAGCTGGTAGGCTCTGTGGCTCAGTGTTGGTCAACTGGGTGGCAAACTGGTTGACGGGCAGAAAACAGAGAGTGGTGGTAAATGGTATACAGTCAGAAGAGATGCAAGTCACAAGTGAGGTACCTCAGGGATCAGTCCTGGGGCCAGTCCTCTTCGATATCTTCATCAGTGACACTGCAGATGAACTGGAGGGTAAGGTTTGTCTGTTTGCAGATGACACCAAGATCTGCACAGAGTAGATGATCCAGATGGGGTGGGCAGAATGAGAAGAGATCTGGATAAACTAACAAAATGGTTGGAAGAGTGGCAACTGGGGTTTAATGCAAAGAAGTGCAAGATTATGCACATAGGGAGGAGAAACCCTGAAGCCACCTATAGGCTGGGAGGGGAGTTGCTGGCAGTCACAAAGGAAGAAAGAGACTTGGGCATCATCATCACCGATGACCTGAAATCATCCAAGCAGACCACTAATGCAGTAGGTAAGGCTAGGGGGATTTTGGGGTGTATTAGGAAGAGGTATCACAAGTCAGAAGAGGGAGGTAATAATCCCTCTTTACAAGACACTGATAAGGCCCCATCTGGAGTACTGCTTACAGTACTGGATGCCACACCTTCACAAGGACATTAACCAAATTGAGACAGTCCAGAGAAGGGCAACCAAAATGATGCAGGGACTGCATCAGAAAACATATGAGGACAGATTAACGGAGCTCAATATGAATACCCCAGAGCAAAGGAGGGAGAACGGTGATATGATCAAAACATTCAAACACCTTAAGGGCATTAACAAGGTGAAAGAGTCTAACATGTTTCAATATAAGAAAAATAGCAGGACAAGAGGACACAGCATGAGATTAGCGGGAGGCCGATTAAGGGGTAACGTAAGGACGTTCTTTTTCACAGAAGGGGTGGTAGATGCATGGAACAGCCTACCTCAGGAAGTGGTGGATATGAATGCAGTGTAGGGCTTCAAACAGGCATGGGACAGGCATAAGGGAGCAATACAGATTAGTATGAATAGATAGGCCATTGACAGAGCAAAGGCCGATGGCACATTTATAAGGTAGAAAAAGAAAGTGGGAGACTGTATGGGCCTTGCAGTCCTTATCTGCCATCAACTTCTATGATTCTATGTTCCTCTGACATCGGCCAACTCTATAAGAGTGCGTGGCCCTCGCTCCCTCCTCAGTTCTCCCTCCGAAGACCAGAGCAAAATGTCCCCTGCTGGAGAACTGAGGACGTACCGAAGCTTCCTGCCAATATGGAAGCATAAAGGAAACCACAGACTACAGAAAAGTCTACCAGGTCTAGGGGGCAGGAGGGAAGGACGACATGGCTTGCTGAAAGAGATCCCCTCACAGATCTACTGTTACAGTAAGTTCTAACATAACTGTACTACCTAACTTCAGGGGCATCTCTTGCAACAGGCCACACCTATGGAATGAGTCCCAAGAGGTTCTGACAGCAGAATGTCCAGTCTGGGTGGCTGAAACCAAAAGCCTAGGAAAGTAGGCCCTGTATAACAGCTAGGCCAAAATTGGCCCTGCACCTAGAGGCAATGCGTAGACTGTAGTGCTTGGTAAAGGTGTGGAAAGAACTCCAAGTAGCCGCTGCACAAATTTCTGCAGCTGAGACGTTCCTGGAACAGGCAGCTGATGTAGCCATACCCCTGGTGGAATAGCCCTTAACATCCCCAAGAAATTCCTTGCCGTACTTTCTGTAACAGAATGTGATGCAGCTGGCCAACCATTTGGACAAACACTGCTTATAAACAGGGGCACCGGGGCGCTGTGGCACACGTCTGCTGTTAAGACGCATCCTAAGTCACCTCAACAGATCAGAGGCTGTATTTGTTATCAAAATCAAGAATTTTAGTGATCGGACAAAAGTAAAAGTACTAAATCTGCATTTAGGAAGTTCAGCTGTTCAATCTGATATTGAATTTTACCATGGGACGCATGCAGAAGGGAGGACAGAGTGCCTCAAAAGTTCCAGTGGCGACAGAGTCCCAGGCCGTTGGAGGAGAAACAAGCTCTGCCGGAGAAGCCCTCCATGGAAGTCACTGCAATTGTCCATGAAAGCAACAGACTTAAAAGTTTAAACCATCCTGAATCGGATGGGAGAACAGGACGTGAAAACTTGAAGTGGCTTCTAAATCGGCGGCTAATGCAGAAGCTCAAGCTTTGAAGGCTCTTACTGTGACTAATAAAATTCTGGCTGAAAACTCTCAACTAAAATATCGAGTGATAGCTTTAAAGAACGCCAGTAAAGCCTTGCATGTGTGTACAGTGGGGCTCTCTGAAGATGCTGAAGGGAACGATCTTCTAAATTTTCTCCAACACTGGCTCCCGGGGGCTTTGAAATTGAGCCTGAATATTGCCACGCAGTTTCACAGGGCATATTGTATCTCCCCACGATCAGCTACAGGCCGTAATGATCTCCCCCGGACTATCCTTTTAGTGACCGATGGTGTGAGTACCCGTGATGCCATTTTGAAAGTGACAAGAGCATCAGACTGCCTCAGCTACAATGACATTACACTACACATTTTCCCTGACCTAGCCTACGCTACCAGAGCCTGGAGAAAACAGTTCAATGCGGTCAGAGCTAAGTGAAGAAGGTTGTGTGTTGTACACTCACTCCTTATGCCCACCTGCCTGCATATGTTTAATGGAGGGTGAATATATCAATAACAGATCCAGGGGAAGCGGGCTGAGCGGAAAGCCAAGGAGTTCGATATGGCACATGCATCTGCAGCGGTGGACTCAGAAAATGAAGAGGAAACATGAATTGGTTTGGTTTGGGCTTTTTGTTTCTTTCATGGCTACTCAGAACTCTCATACTTGTTCTAGTTTCAAGTTTCATAATGGCCTACTGGGGGGAGTTATGCGATATATTTGATTATATTTAGTCCATTACTTTTTTTTATCAGATGGTTTGTCAATATTAATCTGTTTAAAAGTTATCCAGGCGATACTACATATTTGTAGTTTTGCCTTTTATTCTGAGGAGAGGCTAATGGGATGCTAAAAAATTTTTCTAAAGTACACTGTATGTTTGGATTGGGGTCATATCAACACTGACTGTTGAGGTTCATTCATTTTCTGGGACATTCTCTATTGGTTTTGACCACCAGAAACCTACAGGGTGCAGCTTTCTTGGACTCTTTCAGGACAATGATATATCTGGACTACCCCCACATCCGATAACCAGCATGCACAGACTACCAGTAACTATGTACTTTGAGGTATCCTATAGAAGTGTAATAATGTCTAGCATCAGAATTAATGTATGTAATGTTAATTGCATATGATAGGTGACAGGTTTAAAGGTTTCCATGGCAAGCTTTTAAACTAGCCAAGAGGGGAGGTGCTGATAGGAAACAAGAAAGTTCAAGCCTCCCCCCACAAAACATGGCAGGTAGTAGGGTAAACACTGAGGTACAGAGCTTGACAGAGGGCAGGACAGGGGTAAATGGAAAAATAGACAAGGGCAATAAGAGCAGGGATGGAGTAAAAAAGGATAAAGCCAACATTAAATGGAGGGCAATGAGTACCAATGCCCGTAGTCTGGGAAACAAGCTTCCTGAGCTAGTAGCCCTGATGGAAGAGGAACACTTGAATATTGTGGCAGTCACAGAAACATGGTACACGGAGAACCATGACTGGGATGTCAACATACCAGGGTACACAATCTACAGAAAGGACAGGGAGGGTAAAAGAGGAGGTGGAGTAGCTCTCTACATAAGGGAAGGGATCAAAGCTACAGAACTAAAAAGTAAAGGGGAGGACAAGAGGCACTCTGGGTCACCTTGGAGACAGGGAATGGCATCACAATCCGCACAGGGGTTGTATACAGACCCCCGTCTCAAGGGGAGGAAATGGAAAAGAAAATGATAGAGGGCATTCTCAAAATGGCTGAAAAAGGGGAGATACTGTTGATGGGAGACCTGAATATGCCAGATGTTAACTGGACGACATGGACTGCAGCCACATCCAAAAGCAGGGTCATTCTCGATGCCCTACAGGGGGCATGCCTTAGACAGCTAGTGGTGGAACCCACTCGGGAGGGAGCAATATTAGACCTGGTACTCTCAAATGGAGACAGGATCACAAATTTAGAAGTCAGTAGACATCTGGGAACAAGTGACCACTGCACAGTGTGCTTCACAATAAACACAACCATGGAGACAAGCCATACAAAGACAAGGATAATGGACTTTAGAAGGGCTGACTTTGGCATAATGGGTGAATACCTGAGGAATGCATTAGCAAATGGCCAGAAAGGAGAGGTGGAAGAACAATGGAGAACAATCAAAACTGCCACCATGGAGGCAACAAGCCTTTGTGTGAAACAAATAAAGAAAGCGAAGCGGAATAAAAAAACACTGTGGTTCTCAAAAGAGGTGTCAGGGAAGGTTAAGGAGAAAAAGGCTGCATTCAGAAAGTATAAGGAATCACAGAAGGAGCACGACAGGGAACTGTATCAATTAAAGCAGAAAGAAGTGGGGAAGGCAGTCAGAAAAGCAAAGGCCCAAACCGAGGAAAAGATAGCCAACTCAGTTAAGAAGGGGGATAAAACCTTTTATAGGTACATTAGGGAGCATAGAAAGGTTAAGGGAGGGATAGTGAAGATTAATAAAGGAGAGGGGAGGTGGGCAGAGGGAGACAGTGAAAAGGCAGAGATACTGAATGAATACTTTTGCTCAGTATTCACAAAAAGAAGAGGAGGAGTTACCTAAACCAAACAGTAGAAGCACTCTGGGTAGTGGGGTTGACGCCAGTCCATTTACAGAAGAAAGAGTCCTGAAGAACCCTAAAACTCAAGGTGGACAAAGCAATGGGGCCTGACGGGATTCACCCTAGAATCCTAAAAGAGCTAAGGGAGGACCTAGTGACACCACTAACCACACTTTTTAACAAATCATGGGAAGATGGGGTGGTACATGAGGACTGGAGGAGGGCAGATGTGATTCTCCTTCACAAAAGTGGGAGCAAGGCAGAAGCAGGAAACTACAGACCTGTAAGTTTGACCTCAGTGGTGGGGAAAATGATGGAATCACCTCTGAAAGAAAGAATTGTTCAGTACCTAGAGGCCAGCGGGGCACAGGACCCAAAGCAGCATGGATTTACAGCAGGAAGGTCATGTCAGACGAATCTAATCAATTTCTTTGACTGGGTGACCAAAGTAATAGACCAGGGAGGGGGCTGTGGATATGGCCTACCTAGACTTTAGCAAGGCATTTGACACAGTCCCGCACAAAAGATTAATAATCAAGTTAGCCAGCCTGGGAGTGGGTCCCAGGGTGGTAGCCTGGGTAGCAAACTGGCTGCACAACAGGACACAGAAGGTCATAGTGAATGGAACACATTCTGAAGAAAGGGGGGTTACTAGTGGAGTACCTCAGGGCTCAGTACTGGGTCCAGACCTCTTCAACGTCTTTATAGGTGACATTGCAGAGGGTCTGGAAGGAAAGGTATGCCTCTTTGCAGATGACACAAAGATCTGTAACAGAGTTGATACACAAGGGGGAGTAGAAAGGATGAGAAGGGACTTGGCAAGGTTGGAGGAATGGTCAGACATATGGCAACTTAGATTCAATGCAAAGAAGTGCAAAGTAATGCACCTGGGAAATAAAAAATCCAGGAGAAGTGTACACAATAGCAGAGGAGGTACTAACGACAACAATAATGTAAAGGGATCTGGGTGCAGTCATATCAAATGACCTAAAGGTGGGTAAGCAATGTAAGAAGTCAATAAGGAGAGCGAGGGGGATACTGGGATGCATAGGGAGGGGCATTACAAGTAGAAAAAGGGAAGTGGTTATCCCTCTGTACAGACAGTTGGTGAGACCCCATCTGGAGTACTGCGTGCAGTTTTGGAGACCTCATCTACGCAAGGACATAGACAGGATGGAAGCAGTCCAGGGAGGGCAACTAAAATGGTCAGGGTCTACATCAGAACCCATATGAAGAGAGACTGAGAGACTTAATATGTATACCCCTGATGAAAGGAGGGACGGGGGACATGATAGAAACTTTAAGTACCTCAAGGAATCAACAAAGTCCAGGAGGGTAGCATCTTTCAGAAAAGAGATGTGTAAGAACAAGGGCACAATTTAAAGTTAGAGGGGACGGCTCAGGGGTAATGTGAGGAAATTCTTTTTCACAGAGAGAGTGATGGATGCATGGAACCGCCTTCCTGGAGAGGTTGTGGGGTCTAAAACAGTGGGGAATTCAAACATGCATGGGACAGACATAAGGCAATTATAGTGGGAGTTGCAGGAAGTAGGCTGTTGGTTAACTAGAATCTGCAGTTTATCAATAGGTAGGGAAATGGGCAGACTAGGTGGGCCAATGGTCCTATCTGCCGTCAAAGTCTATGTGTCTATGTTTCTATAATAAAAAATAAGTTTAAAAAAAAAAAAGAAACAGGGGCACCCTCTTTTTCAGGGGTGAAAGAAACAAAAAACTGTTTGGACTTCCTGCAGTCCTTGGTATGGTGTGTGTACAGTAACGCAACAATTTATGCACATCTAAAGTGTGGAGCAATGCTTTCCCTGGATTGGCATGCTCTGGAAAATAAATAGGCAGGTGGATAACCTGATTCATGGTAAACTCAGATACCACCTTAGGAAGAAACTTAGGGTTAATACGCAAAGACACTCTGTGTTTGTGGAAAACCAAATAGGGTTGCTCACACATGAGAGCATGTAGCTCGGAAATCCTTCGAGCAGAAGTAATGGCAACTAAAAACAATGCTTTCCACGACAGAAACCGCAGCTCTCTATTTGGAGCAGGCTCAAAAGGAGCCAAAGTAAGATTTTCCAACACAAAATATAAGTCAATAGATTTCTTTGACTGGATGACCAGGGAAGCAGATTAGGGAAGGGTGGTGGACATGGCCCACTTAGATTTCAGCAAAGCCTTTGATACCGTACCACACAGAAGGTTGGTAAACAAGTTAAGACAGCATGGGGGTGGGCCCCAAGGTGGTAAATTGGGTCAGAAATTGGTTGAGGGGCAGGACACAAAGGGTTCTGGTGAATGGTGTTCAATCACATGAAAGAGAGATGACCAGCGGGGTGCCACAGGGATCAGTCCTGGGACCAGTTCTCTTCAATCTCTTCTTAAGTGACATTGCGAAGGGATTGGAGGGGGAAGTATGTCTCTTTACAGATGACACTAAGATCTGCAACAGGGCTGACACTCTGTAGGGGATAGAAAAAATGAGAAAAGACCTAAGCAGATTGGAGGAGTGGTCAGAAGTGCGACAGCTAGGCCGGCCCGCCGGTGCAGTGGTAGAATTTCCGCTTGAGACGGCGACCCGGCGGACTGCTCTCCTTCTCCGGGGGTGAGGGCTCAGTGCAAGAGCGACACCAGGTGAAGGCTGGTATATGTTGCACAGCACCGATGCCTACTGAACTCAGGGGCGGGGTGGACATTGAGCGTCACTGCATGCCCCGTCCCTGCTTACAGGGGAAAATCTGCCACGGCTGTCTCAGAAGCCCTGCCCCTGGGCTTCAATTAGCCTCCTAGCAGCTCTCCCAAGCAGTACAAGTACTGCGGCACTGAATAGCGGGCATTCGATTGCTAGAGCCCACCTGGAGGGTAAGCCAGGGGTGCCAGGAGAGTGCCGCATATTAGGAGGTGGGTACAGGGCCGTGACCAGGAGGATTTCTGACGGCCAGAGGCAGCAAAAAAGTACACAAATAAAAAAAAAAGAAGTGTGGCAGCTAAGATTCAATGCAAAAAATTGCAAAGTCATGCACTTGGGGAGTAGAAATCCAAGGGAGGTATACAAGATGGGTGGGAGGTACTGGCGGCCACCAAGCAGGAACGGGACCTGGGGGTATTCATATCGGATGACCTAAAGGCAACTGAGAAGGCTGTGGGGAAAGCCAGTGTGATGCTGGGGTACACAGAGATGTGCATTACCAGCAGAAAGAAGGAGGTGGTTATGCCACTGTACAGATCGCTGGTGAGACCTCAGTTGGAGTGCTGTGTCCAGATCTGGAAACCACAACTCCGGAAGGACACAGACAGACTGAAGACGGTTCAGAGGAGGGCTACAAAGATGGTGCCGGGTCTGCATGAAAAGCCCTACAAGGAGAGGCTAGGGAACTCAATATGTATTCCCTGGAGGACAGGGAAGACAGGATAAAATGTTCAAGTACCTTAGGGGTATAAACAAGGTACAGGAGGGTAGCATCTTTCAAAAAAGAAGATGCGCAAGAACAAGGGAGCACAAAAATGAAGTTAGAGGGAGGAGGCTCAAGGGCAACATGAGGAAGTACTTTTTCACTGAAAGAGTGGTGGATGCTTGGAACAGCCTCCCAAAGGAGGTGATGGGGCAAAAACAGAGAATTCAAGAATGCATGGGATAGACATAAGGGTACACTAGGGACAGGAAAGAAAGGGTGAGCTGCAAATCAACTAGAATCTGTGGTTTGTAATAGGTAGGCGTAATGGGCAGACTGGGTGGGCCACATGGTCCTTATCTGTCATCAATTTCTAAGTTTCAGTATTTCTATGTCAGTCCTATGGTGGGATGGGATTGTGGATAGGAGGCTAAAGGCGAAGGATGCCTCTCAAAAAAGTACATCACACTTCCAATTGTGCCATCGTACGGCCATCAATGGGCACACAGAAAGCAGAGATGGAAGACATGTGCATCTTAAGAGAGGAGTACCCCAGACCCGAGTCCGAAAGGGATACCAGGTACTCCAAGACCCAATTCACAGGACATGTGAAAGGGTCCAGCTGGCGTGAAGCAGCCCATGTTGTAAATCGCTTCCACTTCATAGAATAAGTGGCTCCAGTGGAAGGCTTTCTAGCTGCCACCAGGACATGAGCCACTTTGGGTGAGAAACCAAACCAGGTCATGGCCATGTCCTCATGAGCCAGGCTTGAAGGTGAAGGGGACTTGAGGTTCAGAAGAACCAGGGTGCCCCGGTCCTGGGACAGCTAGCCGGTGCATGGAGGAAGAGGTACTGGCGGTTCCACTGCTTGCTGCTGAAATAAGGGGAACCAGATCTGATGAGGCCAAAAGCAGGCACAATGAGGATCTTCGTAGCCCCTTCCATCTGTAGCTTGATTAGCACCCTCTGAAGCAACAGGAAGGGAGCGAAGGCATACAGAAACCTCTCTTTCCAGGAGAGGGACAACGTGTCTCGCCAGAAAACTACAGGCCCTGGATCTAGCAAGCAAAAATGCAGCAGTTTTGCATGGAGTGGGGATGCAAAAAGGTCAAAATCTGGACAACCCCATCTGTTGAAGAGGTCATCGATGACAGAGGTCAGGAGCTCCCACTTGTGCGTCTTTGACTGTGACTGGCTTAGATCGTCCACTAGGACGTTTTGTATGCCTGGAACATCGACAGCTGACAATTCTAGGTCGTGGTCCAGAGCCCAATACCAGACTCTAATCACTTCCCTACAGACAGGATATGAGTGAGTACCCCTCGTTTGTTAATGCAGTGGATGACAGTCATATTGCCCATCTCGACCAACAGAAGGCCCGTGGACAGCTGAGTCTGAAAGGCCAGCAGGGAATAAAGCACTGCCCTCATCTCCAGAACACTGATATGGAGAGAGGCCTCCAGTGGGGACCATGTCCCTTGTGTCTGGTGTGGGCCTAGATGAGCTCCTCAGCCCATCCCCACAGCATCTGCGGTTAGAATTTGCTGAGGGAAGGGAATGGCAAAGAGAACACCCCTGACAAGATTGGTGGATTCAATCCACCACAGATGGACTCTTTTCACCAGGGGAAGTGATCAGGACCTCCTGTTCCAGATCATCCTGGTCCTACTGGACTCTCAGTGTCCATTGGGGGACCCTCATATGCAATCTGGCCAGAGGCACCGTGACTATGGCCACTGCCATTATGCCCAGAAGCCGGACAAAGACTCTGGTGGAGACACAGCAGCTATGGAACAGCAGTCTGGCTTGGACTATGAAGGAAGACCATGCCCTGTGCCATGTCCAAGATTGCCCCAATGTACTGGAATCGCTGACCAGGTGTTAAGAAGGACTTGGATAAGCTGACTGTAATGCTTAGGACCTGGAACAGATGAACGGTATGTTCCAGAGTTCAGACAAGACTGTCCCTGGGTGATGCTTTGAGCAGCCAATCGTCCAGACAGCGGAAGGCATAGAATCCTTGTCTCCTGAGGGCAGCCGTGACCACTGCTAGGCAATTGATAAATACCGTAGGAGCTGAGAACAAGCCAAAGGGCAAGGTCTGGAATTGGAAATGCACCCCCTGAAACTGAAATCTCAGATATTGTCTGTGGGGGGGGGGCGCGCACATATCTTAATATGAAGATATGTGTTCTGCATATCGAGGGAGCATATACAATCCCATTTGTTCAGGAGGGGCAACAACCCCTGATGGGTTACCATCCAGAATTTTTTATACTGGATAAGAAGATTTAACTCTCTGAGATCCAAAATGGGCCGGAGGTCGTTCATGCATTTTGCAACCAGGAAGAAATAGGAGTACAACCCTCTGCCCTTCTGGCACAGGTTCCATTGCTCTTTTCCTGAGCAGGGATTAAATCTCCTCCCAAAGAACAGGGATGTGGACAGGGGGATAAGAAGAAGCGACTGGAGGTCTCTCTGGGGGTCACACTACGAGTTCCAGAGTGTGGCTGTGGTTTATGAACTGTAGCACCCAGCTGTCACCTGTGATCTCTGCCCAACTATCTCGGTGAGAGGCAACCAACCCCCTACCACCACCGCCAGATCCACAGTATGGGGGGGGGGTTGGGCCTGGAACTGGTGCTGCCCCTCCTCCTCTAGAACATTTGCTGGAGTGGATTGGCAGGGCTGAGGCAGCCTTATATTTGGTTGGCTCGGTGGCAGGCCAGGGTCTGTGGGTAGCCTGATGAGAGGGCACCTGCTGGACACTCTTTGGTTGAGCAATGGTACATCAAATGTACAGACTGTAGGGTGCATCTAGAGGCTTGTAAGTTGGACAGATATCCTGGATATCAGCCTCGAACAATTTATACCCCACGAAGGGAGCATTCAGGATGGACATCTAAACATTCTGAGAAAACCCTGACACCCTTAGCCAGGAGTGCCTGTGAAGGCATATTCCTACGCCCCGAAGCATCTGCTGAATGCAGAAGGTGCCGGCTAACATCTGCCCCAGATTTCAGGGCCTGGAAGAGCTGTTGGCTAGCTGGTCCTTCAGGCTGAGACTTGACCATCTCCATGGTTTGATCCCAGAGAAAATCCTGGCACTGGATCATGTCGACAATACAATTAATGGTCCTAATGGTCAACAGGATGGCAGAGGCAAAAGCTTGTTTGCCAAAGAGGTCCAGCCTCCAAGATTCCCTCTTGGGGGGAAAAGGGAACACAGGTGTTTCGGCCACTTAGAGCAGTCGTACTCTACATTAATGACCACTGAGTCTGCCTGCAGCTGTTCCCCAAAGAAGGGCTTACCCACAGGGACTTTGTATAATTTATCCACCTTCCTAGGCATAGCCAATATAAGTTTCGGGTGAGGCCAAGTGGCCATGTTGGCATCCTTAAAGGTGTCAGTCATCCGGGGGGGGGGGGACCATTAGAGGGGAACAATCCGGCAGACGGAGGTAGGTGGACAACTAGCGATGGAAGGAGTTAGATTCCTCGGTTTCAAACCCCATGGCCGACTGGCACATGACCCCACCGAAAGATGGGTCATCTGGGGGAGACCGGGGTATGTATTTAGGGTTCTCCTCCCCCTCAGAAGAAACTGTGGAGGGGGAAACCGCCTCATCCTTGTCCTCACCGGACACCTCAGGAAGCTGGAGGTCTGGGTGATATTCTTCCTCTTCTCCCGGGTGAACAGGGGGTGTATAGGGCGGAAGCTGACGTGGGGCAGGTGAGGGTCCCTGGGGATGTCAGGCACCATGTCGGGACGCATTAGCCCACATGGGGTCAGGTCCTGTGGAGGGAGAAGCCATGCCTGCATGAAATCCCACAGGGATGCCAGCACAGACGGGAAGTCCACTGTCACCAACGCTGGGTAGCCCAGCGTTGTCGGTTGGGAAAAAATCGGTGCCAGCGTAGGTTGAGGAGCCGGCGAAGGTATTGGCTGAAGAGCTGGCAAAAGCGCTGGCTGAAGTCAAAAAGGTGTTGGCGGAGGGAGGGGTCTGACTGGCGCTGGTGGCAGGTGAGGAGAGACCAGTGTTGCCCGGAGGGAGACATCAGTGGTAGGCACCTCAGGAGCAGGTGAAGGTGACCAAGGGACGGCTGGGGGGGGATGCTGGAGAAGGCGTAGGATCCACAGCTGTGGAAGAGGTCACCTGCGCAAAAGAGGGCAGTGGATGGGTGGTGGTAGAAGACCCTGAGCTCACCGAACCCACACCGGACTGAGCAGAACCGGCGACGCCTCCTAACTGTGGCCCTGCCACCAGAAGAGGCCTGAACAGCAGGGGCTGGGGGGGACTGTGAGGATGCCATCCCTTAAGAGCATCTGCCTGACAAGGAGAAGTTGAAGGGAGGTGCTGCCAATGGTTGCCCTCTTGAGCATAGGGTGTGCGAGGCAGAAAAGGCCACCCCCTGAGGAGGCAACCCTGTCGCGGCCTTAGGCTTATGTGGGGACCGCAAATGGGAGGAGGACCAGGGATTTTTGCAGTCCTTGTCCCAGTGCTTGTGCATGCCACCGGATTCCCCCCCCCCCCCCCCCCCCCGGAGGAGGAGGGTTGCGACTGCGAAGAAGGGGCTGGAGAAGAGGAACAGCTTCTGGCCTGCAGCTCCCATTCCACATTGGTGAACTTCTGCTGGAAGAGGAATTCTTCTAGGGCCCGCTGGCAACAGCATCGAGTGGCATGGGTGAAGCCTCTGCAGATGGCACAGACCTGAGTGCTGTGAGTAGGCCCGAGGCAGTGGACACAGGCACAGTGGCTGTCCTTCTCTGGAGGTTGATTCACACAACAGTACTTCATCTTGGAGGCCCGGTTGGAAGGCGAAGATGGGTCCGACATGCAAGAAAACTCAAAGCAAACTCAAAAAGCTAGGGTGAGAAAATAAAGGAAAACCTGAAAGAAAATGGCGGTCGACAGAAGCTTGTGGCAGTCTCTGGAGGTCAGACGTGCGCTGGCCAATGGTGGGAAAAGAACTGAGGAGTGAGCAGGGGCCGCCTACTTTTATGGGGTTGGCCAATATCAGAGAGTGATGCTGGAGTGGGTGGCCCCCAGCCAGACTGCTAGCTAGAAAAGTTTCTGGGAGGTCCTACTGCCTGGTGGTGGTAGTTCCACAGGTGTGGCCTGATCCAAGAGATACCCCTTAAGTCAGATCCAACAGGATGGGATGGATCCAGCCCCTGCAGCAACAAAGCCTCTATGTAATAATCCCAAGACAAAAGTGGTAGATAAAATGCTGAGAGGGGCATTTGGTTACTTGTAGGGCTAAAAGATGTTGGAGACATGACTGATGAGAGAACTAAGGTTCGTCTCTCATTTCAACAAGTATGGGAAAGGTATACTATTCAAAGAAATGATCTGTGGAGGTACCTACAGCTGCCAAGTGCCTTAAAACAACTATTGGCCCTGGGTATAAGTATGTAGAATGATAACTGGCCAGCTATGTTACCACTATAAGTGAGAATGCTTCAGGTGTATGCCATGTTGAAGAATACATGCACAAAATCTCCCAATAAGGTGAAGTTGGACTGGGAAAAGAACTGGGAACCCCCATAACAGAGGAGGAATGGGAAGGATGCCAGGCCACAGCATATAGGGCCTCGAAAGACATACAAGGAAAATTTGTGCAGTATAAAATATTTCATAAGTATTACAGAACCCATGTGAAGCTCAAGATGCTGAATCTCCTACCGCATGATCATTGCTGGAGGTGTGAGGTAGAGGGAGCAGACCTCCTGCATGTCATGTGGGACTATATGAAAATACAGCCATTCTGCTCAGATGTGTTATAACTGAGTGAAGTGGTGGTGGGGGTACCAGTACCACATTCCCCAACTAACTGTTTCTTTGGCAGAGAGGGCTCAGACAAGTCTCTAGGGTATAAAAGATGTGGCTACAAGTAGTATTGGTGGGAGCCAAAAGAATGATACTAGCCAAGTGGAGCCAGACAGACACACAAACACAGTGCAGGAATGGATGAACAAGTTAGGCAGACAACAACCAATGAGAGACTAGCATATTTTTTTTTTTTTTTAACTCAGCTTTATTAAGATGTCTTATTTCAGTCATGACTAGAAACATAGAAACATAGAATTTGACGGCAGATAAGGACCGCTTGGCCCGCCCAGTCTGCCCATTTCCCTACCTAATGGATAAGCTGCAAATCCTAGTTAACCAGCAGCCTACTTCTTCCTACCCCAACCCCCTAGAATGGCCTTATGACTGTCCCATGCATGCTTGAATTCCACCACTGATTTTGACTCCACAACCTCCTCCGAAAGGCCGTTTCATGCATCCACAACCCTCTCGGTGAAAAAATACTTCCTTAAATTACCTCTGAGCCGCCCCCCCTCTATCTTCAAATTGTGCCCCCTTGTTCTTGCACACCTCTTTTTTTGAAAGATGCTACCCTCTTGGACTTTGTCATCAATAGTACGTAAAATCTCTGAATTAAACCATGACAGTGAGAGGTGCTGACATTTACTAAACATTCATTAGCTTTCCAGACTGCAGTACTTACTGACAGGGCAGTGCCACTGATATTAAAAAGGATGCACCATTTTAACCATTACATCTAAGCAGCCCCGCTTACATTAAGCAAGTCCTCTCTTTGTGACTCTGGAAGAATTGATGCACATTAACTTCCCCCTTACATGCTGAGTTCATCCTAATAAAGAGAAAACTGGGAAACTCTTAACACAGGCTGGGGACCCACCCTTCAAGGTCTCCAAGTCCGAGCCTCACCAGAATGGCCCCCGGTTGTGCTATGCTACCCCCCCCATCCCCCCAATCCCCCAGTTATCATGTGCACTCCTCTGCTATAGTCTTCAGGTCATGGTCTGCCCCCCCGAAGGAGTTCTAACAGGTAGCCTTACTTGCTGCCCGCCCCACTTATCAGCCACTCTTCCCAACCCCTCCATCTGTCTATATGTTTGTCCCAACTTAATCTAAGTTTTGCAGTAATCAATTCCATTAGGACCTCTTCTTTCATCCTGTGGACCCATTCTCCCAAATTTGGAGGGTCAGGTGTCAGCCACCTCCCAGTAACACACTTCAGGGCTACAACAGCCACGGTCAATAAAATGTTCCTGGTCTCTGTGGCTTGGTGTGTTATAGTGGGCAGGCCCAGCACCCACGCCTCCCCAGACAATGGGACCCGCACCTTCGTGATACTGTAGACCGCTTCCTGTATATCCTGCCAATAAGGGGTGAGCACTGGACAGACTCAAAAGATATGCCAATGATTACCTATCCCACCACACAGTCTCCAGCATTTATCATCTCTGGAAGTTTTATAATGCTTAGTCACAGCAGGGGAGTGAAAAAAAGTAACAGTATCTTCCAAAAAAACTCTCCATACTGGAGCTGACATGGCTCTCAAGCCCCATTTCAGTCTATGATTCGGGTGTCACCCTTTCAGGTACTGAAAGGGTGACACCCGCCTCCTTTTCCCAGGTTGTCCTGATTTTTCTTAAGTGGTCTCAACCCCGCTGTGAGAGCATTTGATAAATGCTAGAAATATATCTAGTGTGGCCTGCCACTGTGACTGTTACATACAGAAAATCTTCCAAACTAGAATAAGGACGAGACAACCTCTGGACATTGTCCCCAGAATTTATATGATGTCTCATCTGCATATACTGTAAAAATTCTGAATTTGGCCAGTGAAATTTCTCTTTCGCTCTGTGGAAGGAGATACAGTGGCCTCCCTCCAGAAATTGGGAATATCTAGTTACTCCCCTGGTGGCTCATCTGGCATATCCCAGGTCCAAAGATGGTGGGAAAAATTCAGGTTCAAAATTAATCAACGATAGGGAGCCCAGACCAGTCGGGGTATTGAGAATCTTCCTCATCTTATTTAGTATATATAACCCATGTGTTACCCATCGATTCTTAACTTGCTTCCTATATTCAGACAAGGCCTTAGCCAGAACCAATGAAAATAGAGGCCTATCTTTCAGAGCTGTTTCGTCTATAGCGTACCATTGGATGTACCTCTTTGTTTGGCGCAGGTCATTAGTCCCGCTGCCTGGGCCGCCAAATAAAGAGATTAGCATAGTCTTAATAAAAAGAATTATACAGCTAAAAAAAAGCAACAAAAATGGCAGCGAAAGAAAGAGAAACTGTGACACAACAGTAACCGAGTGGCTACTCAGAACCAAGTAAACTGATTTAACTCAGTTTTGCTCTGGCAGATATTTTGTACCCAGGATTTTTGTTTTGTTTTAATATTCTTTAAGCAATGGAAAGATCAGACTTCAAAACCTCTCCTGGTAGTTAGGAGTTAAATGAGAACAAAATGATGCCGAATGAGTAAGTACAGCGAAATACAAGCAACAAACAACATAAATTACCATGAACTAGATGGGAAAGGTATTCAGACCAACAAGAAGCCCCAGTCTCCAAAGAGATCATAGCTCTGTGAAGGCAGAAAGAAAGGAACAGAGGTGATTGGGGCCGGTGCTGTTTTACTTATTTTTTTTACGTTTTTTATGGCCCTGATTTTTCCCCGTTTTCTCCCAGCCCCCTGTCCCGCCTATGTGGAGGCACGCACATGTCACAGTACCAGAATGCCCCTCCTACTAACTGCCACCCCCTCCCACCTACACTGACCATCTAACCACCACCCAATGACAGCGGAACTACGGGGTAACGTGACAGCCTCCTGGGAAAGGAGAGCTGCCTGTCGGATGCTCGATTCTGCTCCAGCTCTCAGATGACTCCAGTCCGTTCCCGAACCTGGGCTGCTGGCATGACGCAAGGTAAGGCATCCACAGCGCCTCTACTCTCTGCACCACCGGGCCAGCCTGGCTGGTGCGGTTTTATATATGGAAGATGCTGTATATTGGTGCCATGCACTGACGACGCCAGCCCAATAGTTCCGATTCCTGTGGGGTCCTAATGCCTCCAGCTGTAAGAGTAAAGAGTTGGGCCCTACGAAGAAGAATGATCCTTAGAAGATCAGTAATCTTCATGCTACAGTAATGTGCATAGTAAAAATGAAACAGTGAACGCTATAAAAGTTACATGGAATTTAAGATGTTATGTGTCAAAAATATGTTTTTATGAAGTTTTCCTGTGACTTCAAGGGCTCATTAAGTTAAAATATTCCTCTGGGAGCATTTTCAATCCAGAGATTGAACAGGTAGAAATGGAAGAACTTTTGCCGCATTCTTACAGCAGTCAAATATAGGACAAACCGAGGAATTGTTTTGAACATTCTTCTTTGGCCATCCATGAAACAGGAGACGGAGTGCAGTTTTAGTGAAGCTCAACTATAGGAAAGACAATCCAGTGGAACATGTTACAATGATTTTTTTTAACTATCAATTAAACACTCTACTTCTACACAGCCACAGATGAATCAAATGCATTCGCGAACCAAATGCATTCACTGGGCTTCTAATCCAGTTTTAACAGTTCAAATACATGTTTGTACAAGTCTGGTATATTATAAG
The DNA here is from genome assembly GCA_016271365.2 of Neoceratodus forsteri. Lineage (NCBI taxonomy): Eukaryota > Metazoa > Chordata > Ceratodontiformes > Ceratodontidae > Neoceratodus > Neoceratodus forsteri. Next base: position 842,359,908 of record CM028131.1, read on the forward strand.
ATTATACTGATGCAGTGAGACTTCTAAATAAAATTAAATACCAAAGTGCTATAGTCCATACCTCTCAACCTCTTGCCTCATAAATCAGGGACAAGGCTTAAAAAAATCAGGGACAAAGGACCAAAATTAGGGACATATCTTCAAAATTGGAGATATCAATTCAGAAAGCTGGTAGAATAAGGGGCTTAGTGTAAAATGCATTTTCTAAGGAAGAACAAGTCTGTAACCTTAAGGTTTGACATTATTTTGTGCTTACATCTCCCACTGTTTGATCACGAAAACACAATTTTTAGGAGGGACAGAGTAAATCTTTGAGGCAAAATCAGGGACGTCCCTGAAAATCAGGGACAGTTGAGAGGTATGCTATAGTCCAATTACCTTTATGCAAATCTTCAGTGACGGATAGAGATCAGATGTAACAAGAGTGCTCGATGGGCAATTTTATGGACAAACAGCTTAACACCAACCTGGTTCAAAACTTGCCTGCACTCCCTTCTCCTCTTTTTGTATACTGCTAGTGACACAGCCTTTAGACTGTATAAGCCCAGGGTTTAACGAACAAAGGGTAAAGGCATCACAGTAATAATTTACCTACTTTCAATTAGGGCTATAGATCAAAGGAGTCATTTTACTGTCACCAAAATGTGCTCTCCCCAAAAAGTACTTACTGTTATGGGTTAAACTTGAAACATCAGAACTTCTGGGAAAGACTGTTAACATGCGTCTTGAGAGAGCAAAGATGTATTTAGGTTATAATCAACAAGAAGGTAACACCCAGCAATATCCATTTTTTTCCAGCCTGCTAAAAATACACTGGCAATGGGTTTGTCCCATTTTCTATATAAGCAATACTCGTTTTACCCCAAATAATACTACTGGCTGTATAAACACCTCACTGAAATGTGCCGCATGCTCTTTTTTTCCCCTAAACTAATCTCTTGGATTTAGTTTCTTTGCCACATACCTCAGGGCGCTAACTGATAAAGCATTAACTCTCCATTTTTCTCAGGACATCAGTAGGACAGTCTTGCGACAAAAAAGGAAAAGAAAACCACTCAAAAGATTTAGAAGAGGAATTTATTTGATAAAATCCTGATGCAGCACAGAGTGGCAAATTTAAAGAGGGAGTCTGTCCAAAATTTCTAGCATCAATAAATACAGAATTTGGACCAGCATATCTCCAATTAGCATCATGCCAAAAATGAGATCTCTAAGTTACTTTGTTAAAAAGTTACAAGTTTAACCCTAATTTCACTGCCTGTTCAAAAAAAAAAAAATAGTTTCAGTGAGAAGCTACTGACAATGTCATAACCAGAACTCAGTCTACCCTTCTGCAAGCTAACTTATAGGACTTCATTCTCCCACATTGCATAATGGGTACAGGGCATGTGCTTCCATAATGAGCAGACGCGAGGTACTCAAGGATGTGACAGAAGGTGGAATGAAGCGGCAAATATGGCTTTAGAATGCCAAAGTTGTGAGCAGTTTTTAGAATACTGCAGAAATGAGATTTCAGAATGCCACCAGACTGCAACTGTGGAAGGCAGCAGTAACATAATCTCAGTAAGTAGCCGAGACACGCGATTTTGGAATGTGGTATGGATAATGAAATTCAGAATGTGGCAGTGTCATAAATCTTTAGGATGTGGCAGAGATACGCAATTTTGAAATGAGGGAGACACATAGTTGTGGAATGTGCCAGGGATATGCAGTTTTGTAATATGTCATGGATGCATAACTTAGCAATATGGTGATGCACAATTTCAGAATGTGGTGGAAATGCTTGATTTCAGATTGTGGTGGCATATTTCTCAATGTGGTATATAAACAGAATCTCAGAATCTGGCAGCGTCGCACAGTTTCAGAATGTGGTAGTCACATGCAATTTTAGAATACGGTAGGGATGTACCTTTTGGACTGTGGTGGGATGTGTAATTCTGGAGCATGGCAGGGAAATATATTTCCAAAATGTGATGGGTATACACAAATTTGGAATGTGGCAGGGATGCACAATTTTATATGTGACTTAGACATACAATTATAGAATCTGGCAGGGACCCTAATTTTCAGAATGTGGTGGGGATGCGCAATTTTGGAATACGAACATACGAACATTGCCAGCAGAAAAAAAGGCCTTTTGATCTATCGAGTCTGCTCGATTTTGCAGCTAGCAGCCCTATTCTGTAGCTGCCCCTCTCTCCCAACCCCCATGGTGGGGATGCGAATTTTCAGAATAAGACGAAGACAGGTAATTTTGGAGTGTGGTAGTGACTCATTTTGAAATGTGCTGGGAAGGTGCAATTTCAGACTATGGCTGGAACACACAATTTTAGAATGTAATGAGGATGCAGTTTTGGAATGTGGCAGAAATGCATAATTTTTTAATACAGTGAGGACGGTGTACCATCACTATGGTGACAACTTTACCGCACCTGACACTACAGCAACAACAGCGCCAGGTCACTGCAGTGTCGGTGCAAGACCCTGGCACTGCTTTCTGGGGGCATTGCACCCCCCTCCCTGAAGCAACAGTGACTCGGAGTTGATTAAGTAGGGGATGGGGGCAAAGCCCCCAAGAGCTATAGTCAAGTGACTTCCTTTATGCCAACCACAAATGCGGTCGACATAAAGGAGTTGCTGTAACGCTGGTTGACAACGAAATTGTTGACTGACTGTGTCAGATCCAGTGAGGACAAGCATTTTCAGAATGTGACAGGGATGTACAATTTTGGAATGTAGCGGTGACACAATTTCAGACACTGGCAGGGGTGCACAGTTTTGGAATGTGGCCAGGACACACAATTTAATAATGTGCTGGTGACGTGCCATTACAGAATGTGGTGGTAATGCGAAGTTTCAGACTGTGGCTCTTAACATGTGTAACCCCCGTTACCCAGGGTTACTATAATCCCAGTAAGACCTAGTGGTAGGCAGGGAAAGCAGCTTGTGAAACTCCAGTTAAATGGATTTCACACCGTCTCACTCTGTTCTCAGCCTCAGCTGAGACTGACGGATGACATCACCATAGAACTATCGCAGCTGCATGAGCCACACTGGAATCTGCAGATGGGAGTTAGGTTAGAATGTTGGGAGTTTTTGAACAGTGAGCAGCAGCAGTTGTGTGTGAGAAGTATTGAAAAGAGGAGCACAGCAGTTTGTGCACAGGCTCTTGGAGCCTAAGCTCTGATATAGAGCTACTTTTAGGGAAAGGTGCGTGTTTCCACCAAAAGAGGAACACAGTAAGCTGTTCTTGAAGTGGTGGAGACCGCTATTACTGGTCTCTGTGCCCCATCCCTGAGGGGGTGGGGGTGGAAGGTTTGCCTATTATTCCAGGGGCAACCTCCTGGTTCTGGCTAGGGAAGAAGCTGCCTTATTTTTCTGAAATGTGTTTTGGCACCAGAAGCTGTCAAGATTCGCCTGTGGGGCAGCTGCAACCAAAGGGTGAGTTCTGCTCTTGTCAAAGGGCCTATGTTTCACCTGAACTGTGAAGTGGGGATTGGACTGCTGAATTAGTGGGAGGCCTAGAGGAATAGGCTTAGCCAAAGTAAAAGTATGTTCAAGTCCAGCACAAGGGGAAAGCCAAGACATGTAGAGGAGATGTGCTATACATTTACCCTTTAATCTACATTGCCAAGCTTTCAAAAGAGTTGTTTAATGTCCAGAGAAATGGCGGGTATGGATTGTGGGAGCTGGAGGTGGAGACCCCCACCTTTAGTAACCAGGTTCACCCTCTGGTTTACTCTGTGGCCCTTTACTTTGCCTCAGGCACTTGGCCAGTGCTGAGGAAGTACCAGAACATGGGACTGAAAGGAAATTTCCCTTAAGGAGTTGAAGGCTCTAAAGGTGGTTTGAGAGTCCTGTGGAAAATGTGTCCACTGCCATATGGACCGAGGATCGGGTGGCGGCAGGGGCAGACCAGAAAAACCCAAATAGTGTACAAGTCGGGCTGTGTACCCAAAGCAGTGGGCAAGTCTGGGCTGTGTGCCTGGTGGGTTCAGAGCCTGAGGGCTGAAATGTTGAAGAAGTGTTCTGTATCTCTTATCTGCATTACCAGGAATGTAGCCCCGTGGGGGTCCATCTATGCTTTGTTTGTTCAGCTTGGATGTGAATGAAAGCCACACTTTAGAATCCCATTACTGGTATTGGACATTACAGTTATTGCTTCCTGTGTTCGGATTTACTTGGGTGCCCCTGTGCACAGTAGCCAAACCTAAGCCCCTGTGCCGAGTAACCTAGTCCTCCCCGAACCCAGTCCCCACCTGGTACTGCTGTCGGCATACCACCTGTCGTTTGCAAAAAGGCAGGGGTCCGGGGGTTACAAAATGGAGGCACCGCTTTGGATTTTAAATTAGGGAGGAAAGGTGCTCAGGCAAGGGGCTAGCGTTTTGGTTATCTGGCAGTAGGTAGCCCAAAAAGCTGAAGCAAGTTTAACTAGTGTGTCGCTGTGTGCTGTGGTTCATATGCTGCTGTTAAAATACCAACTGTTTACCAAGGAGCAGTAAAGCTGAAAGAGTATGCCCTTGTCCTGCATCAAATATTTACAGCGTCCCATAGATCTATTGGAGGACTTCCCTCCAGCCCTCTTAGATCACACCTTTCAGACTTGGCGGCACACCCGCCTCCTTCAGCTCTCGCAGTTGCAAACTGGCCCCCACTTCAGAGAGTTTGGTGAAATTTGCCGTAACTTTCATCTACGCCGGTCAGATTTTTTCCGGTATTTACAACTCCGGCACTATTTTGAATCCCTACCTCCGAGATTACCGTTAAGCACAGAGCACATTCCCCCAGTGATTAGGTTGCTCCAGCAAGTATTAAAATCCCGAGGACTCCTACGCTGTTCAGTGTTGTACAGGTCCCTTCTGGATACAACGGGAGACACCTCACGGTTAATGGAAAAGTGGAATGAAGAGCTGGGCTCCCAAATCACACCCCAGCAATGGGAGACTCTCTTCCGTATGACATCAAGAATCACCTACTCTCACTCTTGGAGGCTGTTTTCTTGGCAATTATTGATAAGATTCTTTCGAACCCCAGTAATATCCTCTCATTTTGGTGCTAACCGATCCACAGCGTGTTGGCGCCTATGTGGAGAGACCGTAGTTCACCGCTCTCACATTTTCTGGACCTGTCCAAAGTTGCAGCCTTTTCTACAGGGTGTATGTGAGGAGTTAAAAGACCTCTTTGGGGTCGAACTACCCTATAGTGGTGATTTTTTCAGCCTGCATTGCTTTCCCCCTGGCCTACTTGATCTTCACGCCCAGTATTTATTAAACATTCTACTACTGGCAGCGAAGAAAGCTATCACTAAGCGATGGCTCACAGAAGAACCCCCAACCCTTATGGGCTGGAGAGAGATAGTCCATCTTATCTATAGATCCGAAAAAATAACTTACAACCTAAATAATCAGGCTGAGCTGGGTTGTTTGAAGTGGAGGAGGTGGGTCATTCATACCCTGGCCATGGATCCTCACTTTGTGCCATAATACAGCTCCTTATTGACTGCCTTCTTAGGCCATGGTTTATGGCCACCAGACCCCCACCTGGACCTTGAAGGCTCAGTGGAGGCGAGATGTTGGAGGCGCTGACTGGACGACTGGGAGGGCCCCTGGAGGTGGGTGGAGGGATGATTTAAATTCAAAATAGCTAACAGAATGATTTGGGGGTGGTAGTGGTGGTAGGTCTAGACTGCTGTTAAAATAACAAAGTGTAATTCCATTCCTAGACCTGTATCTGTGAATATCTGTTGTAATGCCGGTAATGTGTATGATGGATTTTGACTGTCAAATGTGTATGAATTGTAAAACTTCTCTAATAAAAATGAGTTTTACAAAAAAAAATATTTACAGCATTTTTGCCAGCTTTCTAAAGAACTGTGTGTGATAAAGAAAAGTGTGGAAGACTAGGGGTAGCAAGAGGAAAATTGTGCCCTGGACACTGGAAATGCTTTTTAAAGAACTGTTGTGATAAAGAAAAGTGTGGAAGACTAGGGGTAGCAACAGGAAAATTGTGCCCTGGACGTTGGAAATGCTTTTTAGTAAACTGAGAGACTTGCTGTGTTAATGGCCATGCTAAATGGCTGAAATGGGCTCCCGCCGTAGAGTCAGTTGGAGAAAAGAAAAAAAAAAAAAAAGTGTTTTGCAGTTTAAATTTGCCTGCTCGACGATCGCCGAGAAGAGCACTTGCGAGGGAAAGAGGCTCATCTGCATGGCGTCGTGTGATTGGTGAGACTGTAATCAGTCCCGCCCCCCAGCCAGCTCTACAGTGACTGCCCAGCATTCGAGAGGGAGTGTGAGTGGAGTGCGTGTACTGGCTTAGTGGAGGAGCGTCGCAGTGATTAAAAAGCACTGTAAAAGTATTAAAAATAGATTTTTCTGTTTAAAATCGGGCTCAACCCGCATCTCGATCGACTGGATTGTGAGTGTGGTGATCGGAGAGACGATTGGCAGGACTGCCCACCCCCCTTTCTGAGGCCTCCAAGACTGGCTGCAGGCCGTTTTTCCATCGCAGCAAACAGCTACTGATAACAGTGAGTATCAACAGTAAAGGTTGCTCAAAACAGTGATTTTCTGCCAAAAGCCAGCTGAATATGTGTGCAGCAGTATAGTCGCTTTGCAAATAAAGACTGTGTCAAGTTTCACCAGCTAAAGCAAGTCTGTTAAGCCATTGACTGTGAGCATAGTTATGAGTTCAGCATCAGCATAAAGTTTCAAAGCCAGAGAGAGACTGTGAGTTGTAGCAAAATGTGCAGCACCAGTTACAGGCAATCCTGTGCTTGAAATACTGAGGCTTTAAGGGACAGTGAGCTAAAGAAATGTTTTCAGCAAGTGAAAAGTCCGTGGCAAATCATATAAATGTGCTAGGAAAAGAACAGTGCAAGTTTGTGCAGTTTTGAGCAAAGTTATCAGTAGTGTGTGTAAATCAGATGCGCAGTGACTTGACCCAGTTTCTGAATGTTGATGCGCAGGAGTGCTGCCGCCACCATTACAGGGTGGGGTAGTAACGTAAACACAGCAGCAGAGGAGCCATTTTAAAAGTGAAAGAAAGTGTTCAGTGAAGTGGGACTTTCAGTAACAGTGAGCGTTTGTTTTTCCCTGCAGTCATGGCCTCAGGACTAGCCCACTACCCGGATCATGCCCAGGCTGCAGTAGCAGCAGAAGTAAATAAGTTAAGGGACATTGAAAGGTGTTGCTATGGAGGACAACTGCCTTCTCATGTGGCGATTCCTGGATATCCAGTGCAAGTGTGTTTAATATGCTTAAATACTGGAAGGGACGTCTTCATGGTACCTTACCGTTCTGGGTGCCTAGAGAAATACAGCTTGTATAAAGCGCCCAAGATTCGTTTGGCTCCCACATGGACAAAAGTTCAGGAATTTGTAGTTGGCAGCACACAGCACCAGGCGGAGCCTGTTGAAGAAGGCCCCTCAGGGGAGTGTGGCACAGAGCTGGAGGGGTGCAGATTTAGAGGCAGAACCATATGCTGATGTTTCGGATGCTGGATCACAGAGAGATAATTCTGATAGAGCATCAGTAGACTCCTGGGGGGGGGGGTCTAGCCCAAGTCTCATAGGAGAAGATGAGATGAGGGAGGCCTTTGAATGGGAGGTGTCGACCTCCGCACCTAGTGATGAATGGATAGTCTCAGGAGTGAGAATGACTGCTCACTGCTGGGCATAGATTCTCAGTGAGGAAGAAGAAGAGGGGGAACCTATGTGGCCTTGTGAAAAAGGAACGGGTACACAGCCTCACGCTCTTGCCTCAGAAGAATGCATGGATGAGAGTGCTGATGCCACTGCCCTGGCTGTGCAAGAAGAAGTAGTCAGGGATCAATTTTTCATCTCGTTCAGAATGCATAGCTGGCAGAACCAGGACTGGCTGCCCTCAAGCCAGACCAGCGGTCTCAGGTTGACCAAAGCTAGTAAAGAGGAAAGACTGGTTCGTAGGAAGGCGAATGAAATCTATGGGATGTCCTTTCCTTGGAGAGTCTGGGAGGAGATTGAGAACAGCAGGAAATCCTGGATCTGGGCCGAAACAATGAAATGTGTGCATCCTGGTGCAAACAAGCATGTCAGGAACAGACTGTTTCATGAAAAATACACCCAGTGGAAAAGAGGCAGGACACTGTTTGTGGACACTGTTCGAATAGTGGATGGAGAGGAACATGAAACCTTTCACAGTGTGAATTATGTGCGCCCAGATGGGGTAATAATTCAAGCTCCTGACCCCCTGTACTATTGGCCTCAATGCAAGGACCTCCCTGCAAATGTGCCCATGCCTATCAGATGGAAAGCAGAGTAGTGGTAGTCAATACTGCCAAACCAGCCACTGCAGTGCCTTTGCTTTTCTGCCAGTATGGACATCCAGGACTCAGGAGCCCTACATTAATCAGTTCTAGAGTGTACTGGCCTTTCCAGAATCCTTCGACTAGCCCACCAGATGACTTCAGATCCAGAGAGGATGCCAGCCCAGCTGTATCCTGATCCATCGCCTGGTAATCGGATGACATCAGACCAGCTGTTTTCCTTTTTGTTCCTGTTCTAAGGTTCCATCTCCAGAGATGACATCATCCCAGCAGTTTCCAGATGTGCCCTCCTGTAGTTCCCGAAGATGTCCGCCCAGCTGTATCGGAAGAATGCTGCCAGGGAGAGTCTTCGGCTGAGGAGCAGGTCGGTGTGTATTATTCCTTCTACAAGGGGCTGGTAAGTCCAAACTTTTCTATCCTTATGACATTGCAGTCCACACCCTACACTAGCAGACCCCAGAATGTGTGAACTGTCCTCAAAGACTCTCCCCTTCGGGACTTTGGCCTGCTAGAATTGTGCTTCACCGGGCTCCAGCCCAGGAGAGACTCTTTAATGGACTAGCCTTCAGGCACTGTGGTCATTAGATGGGACTTTTAGGGCACTCCATCCCCCAAATGTGTACTGTAAATAATGTCATTGTTTTTCTACTGTTTTCTACTGTATATACTGTTTTTTCTACCTTTTCTGGAAAAAAAAAAATCTTTTTTGGATTCTCCAGTGTTTTGATGGTAGGGGTTTAGATAGACTGTGTATGCAGATCAGGAGTGTGTGTTGTCTTTCTTTTTTCTTGCAGGTGTTCCTGAAGAAGATAGAAGAGAAGACAAGAAGAGGAGGAGGGGCTCATTGGAGTTCCTAACTAGTACTTTAGTGTGTGGTATTTAAAGTACTGTTGTTGTTGTTACTGTATTAACCCTTTCCTTCCACAGGTGTGGTTGTGGGGGTAGGAGGTAGTAATGTAATAGATGGTATTAGTTCTTGGTGTGTGGTTGCATGGTGCCCAAGGTCGGGGAGGTCCCCGGTTGTTTTTGTTTTGGGGTGTTAAGTTAGAGGCAGACAGATTTTCCCTAGAGGGCTTGGGGGGATAGACAGGCTGTGGTCCTGAGTGGCCATAGGGACTGCAGTGCTGAGCTATTAGGGCTATGCTCTGGACAGTTCTACCAGAGCCACTAGGCACCCATAGTTAGTGGGTAGAGTAGAGGCTGATATATCAGCCAAAGGCCTCTAGGCTCTTAGTGTTGCCTGCCTGTGCTCACACATGGTAGGAGGGAGCCTGATCACCCCCTCTCCGCAGGTAGCACATAGGGTGGGATGGCCTAAGCCGGGTAAATAATGACTGAGGACAGTCATTTTCCTGGCCCAGGGCGAGTGTAACCCCCGTTACCCGGGGTTACTAGAATCCCAGTAAGACCTAGTGGTAGGCAGGGAAGGCAGCTTGTGAAACTCCAGTTAAATGGATTGCACACTGTCTCACTCTGTTCTCAGTCTCAGCTGAGACTGAGGGATGAAATCACCACAGAACTATCGCAGCTGCATGAGCCACATTGGAATCTGTAGATGGGAGTTAGGTTAGAATGTTGGGAGTTTTTTAACAGTGAGCAGCAGCAGCTGTGTGTGAGAAGTATTGAAGAGAGGAGCACAGCAGTCTGTGCACAGGCTCTTGGAGCCTAAGCTCTGATATAGAGCTACTTTTAGGAAAAGGTGTGTGTTTCTGCCAAAAGAGAAACACAGTAAGCTGTTCTTGAAGTGGTGGAGACTGCTATTACTGGTCTCTGTACCCCATCCCTGAGGGGATGGGGGTGGAAGGTTTGCCTGTTATTCCAGGGGCAACCTCCTGGTTCCGGCTAGGGAAGAAGCTGCCTTATTTTTCTGAAATGTGTTGTGGCACCAGAAGCTGTCAAGATTCGCCTGTGGGGCACCTGCAACCAAAGGGTAAGTTCTGCTCTTGTCAAAGGGCCTATGTTTCACCTGAACTGTGTTAAAGTGGGGATTGGACTGCTGAATTAGTGGGAGGCCTAGAGGAACAGGCTTAGCCAAAGTAAAAGTATGTTAAAGTCCAGCACAAGGGGAAAGCCAAGACATGTAGAGGAGATGTGCTATACATTTACCCTTTAATCTACATTGCCAAGCTTTTCAGGAAGAGATGTTTGAGTATCTTCGAGTTTAGTACAAGGGGAAAGTCAAGACATATAGAGGAAATGTGTTATACATTTACCCTTTAATCTACATTGCCAAGCTTTCAAAAAGAGTTGTTTAATGTCCAGAGAAATGGCCGGGTATGGATTGTGGGAGCTGGAGGTGGGAGACCCCCCACCTTTAGTAACCAGGTTCACCTCTACGGATTTACTCTGTGGCCCTTTACTTTGCCTCAGGCACTTGGCCAGTGCTGAGGGAAGTACCCAGACATGGGGCTGAAAGGAAATTTCCCTTAAGGAGTTGAAGGCTCTAAGGTGGTTTGGGGAGCCACCAACGGAAAATGTGTCCACTGCCATATGGACAGGGATCGGGTGGTCGGCAGGGGGGGCGGGCAGGAAAACCCCAAATAGTGTACAAGTCGGGCTGTGTACCCAAAGCAGTGGGCAAGTCTGGGCTGTGTGCCTGGTGGGTTCAGAGCCTGAGGGCTGAAATGTTGAAGAAGTGTTCTGTATCTCTTATCTGCATTACCAGGAATGTAGCCCCGTGGGGGTCCGTCTATGCTTTGTTTGTTCAGTTTGGATGTGAATAAAAGCCACACTTTAGAATCCCATTCCTGGTATTGGACATTACAGTTATTGCTTCCTGTGTTTGGATTTACTTGGGTGCCCCTGTGCACAGTAGCCAAACCTAAGCCCCTGTGCCGAGTAACCTAGTCCTCCCCGAACCCAGTCCCCACCTGGTATTGGTGTCAGCTTCAACAGCATACCACCTGTCATTTGCAAAAAGGCAGGGGTCCGGGGGTTACACGTGCAATTCTGGAATTTGGCAGGGATGCATAATTTAAGATGTGACAGTGACACAGTTTTGGAATGTGGTAATGACACAATTTTAGGATGTGGCACTGACATACAAATGTGGGAGGGATGTGCAATTTTGGAATGTGACGAGGACATGAACTTTTGGAATATGACAGGAACGTACAGTGTCAGAATGTGGCAGGGCAGGGATGCACAATTTTAAAATGTGGTGGGTACATAACATTCTGGAATGAGGCAGGGACAAGCAATTTCAGAATAAAATACTGTGTCCTGTCACATTTCAACACTGTGCATCCACACTATATTCCGAAATGCTCAGTCCCCACCAAATTCCTAGAAATGTGTCCCTGTCACATTCTGAGATTGAGTTTCCCCAACAGATTCTGAGATTGTGAATCCTCACCACATTCTGAGACTTCATGCCACCCCTAACATTCTGAAACTGTTCACCACCTTGACATTTCAAAACTTTGTCCAGCGCTACATTCCCATACCATCTCCTGCTGCATTTTAAAGTACAGTACCATGCATCTGAAAATTCTGGAAACGCGTGCACTGCACCCAACCCTGTGTCAGTTTTGTTTTTTTCAGTTGATTACTACAACTACAGTTTCTTAAACTTTGAAGAAATCTGTCATATAAGGTTGCTGACAGGGAGGACTAGCTTGTGAGTTCTGGTTATGACATCATCAGTAGCTCTTCACTAAAGCTCTCTTTTTTGAACAGAGAGTGAAATCAAGGTTGCAAAATGGCTTGTAACTTAAACAAACTTAAGAGATCTAATTTTTGGTATGAGCCTGATTGGGGATATGCTGGTTCTAATTCTGAAATGTATCACAATTGGCCATACTCCCTCTTTAAAAAAAAAACAACAACTTTTCATTTCCCCAAGCTTTTCAGTTTATCTTTTGATTTTTCTCAATAAAAAGGCAGTTTTCAAAATGCCAATGTGTTGTGTTTGATGTACACAGATTATTGTTATTATTATTAAAAGCCCTTGCCGATTCCTCGCTGCTATCCCTGCTTGGAGCTCCCTGGCTGGCAAAAAGAAAGGATTGTGAGGCAACATTGTGAAAAGCCCTCCCCAATTCCTCGCTGCTATTCCTGCTCGGAGCTCCCCGGCTGGCCAAAAGAAAGGGTCGTGAGGGCAATGTTGCAAAAAGCCCTCCCCGATTCCTCGCTGCTATCCCTGCTTGGAGCTCCCTGGCTGGCCAAAAGAAAGGTACGCAAACAGGACTGCATCAATATTTAAAACTTGGTGCCTTTTTTCTCTTCTCCCCCCTGGCGCCGGACTGCTAAGGCTCTGAGGGAATCTACAGCACACTTTATAAATAATTTCTGCTTGTAAATTTTATTCAAAGCTAACACTCGCTGTAGCCTGTGAAATTTCAAGAATCCTGCTTTCCTGCCTGTGATTCATTAATTTGTGCTGTAAGTCTCGCTGCAGCATTCTGGAGCAGCTGCTTGCAGGAGCTTGATTTTCGCCCTCCCCCACCCCCTCACTCTATTAAATACACACAGGCACCGCCCACTTTCTCCTCTGACTGAATATTAAGTAACAAGGCGGTCCCCTCCTCTCCACCCTGCTCTCTTCTCTAGCTGCCATATATTCTTTGTCCCGTGCACTACATATGCCTTTTCAACCCAAATAATTGCGTATCACTTTCTCTTCCGCTCTTCAGTTTACCTTGAACCAGGTTTATCTTTGATAATCTTTCCGGCTCACCTGCCCATTTTATTGTTTTTCTGTTTGCTCATTTGCTCATTCTCTGCTTTTTACTTTCTTCCCTGGATACTATAGGCATCTCTCTACCCTTTGACTTTATTTTTGCTACTGTCTGGCATAAATTGACATCCTGCCTTTGGTTACTAATTCACTTGACTTTGGGCTCCCCCCTCCTTCCCAGCGCCTCCTTGTTTCTGGGACCACTAACATCTATACCCACTTTCTTTTCTCTCCTCCTTCCTGTCTCATCACCAGCAGTTCCTTGTCACTTTCTGCAATGCTTTCTCTTACTCGCTCAGGGACACTTATGGTTATAGTGGGATTGCTACCCTCCCTTTTTATCCTCGCCTAGCTCTTGGTTATAATACCTGCTGGTGACCCTGGGTCACACCCACAAGAAGAATTCTCTTTTGCCTTTTCTAACCTGCTCTCAACTAGAAAGTTACATCCATTTCTAAAATGGTCCATCTATTTAACATGCCCTGCCAAATTTGGACATTTCTGCCTACATCACCACCCTGTCCTGCCCAACTGCCTCAAGCACACTTATCGTTTCACCAGAGAAGTATGGGTGATACTCTTGCGTCTATCCTTATCTGGAGACATTGAGCCCAGCCCTGGCCCCTTCTGCAATGATAGGCCAACTCATAACTCCTTCTGGTTCTCCTCTAAGGGCATGAAAATTGCACACATGAATATCAGAAGTATTCCGACTAACTTCCCTGATCTTGAAGCCTGGGTTGCCCACTATCGTCCAGACATTCTAAGAGTGACCGAATCTTGGCTCAGGCCTGACATCCCTGATTCTATGTACAAATTAACTGGCTTCAACCTGTTGAGATTTGATCGCTCCTCCAAGCATAGGGGTGGGGGTGTTGCTTTCTATTATAAAGAACGTCTCAATATCTCTGTCCAACATGCAGGATTATCAGGTCTCTGTGAAACTCTGCACAGCTTTCTGCTCTTAGGAGGTGGAAAAAGGTTAAACTTGATACGTGCTTACAATTCCCCTAAGGGGTCTCTTCCTGGCTTAAATGAGCTCTTGGACTACCTCTCTTCTTTAAAGGGTAGATCTGAAGTAATTTTAATGGGAGATTTCAACCTAGATCTGTTAGGTGCCCACGCTGGTTCGTATACTGAGGCTCTTACACAACTGAACCTTTCTCAACTGATTTCTAATCCTACTCGAATTCTCAGCTAATGGTGAGCATCAATCTCTCTTGGACAGGATAGTTACAAACAGAGCAAATAAAATTATTGCTGCAGGTACTTTCTCTGATTCTATTAGTGATCACCTGCTTACCTTTTGCATTTGGAATGGTCACTGCCCAAACCCACCACCTAGAATGATAGTTTCGGGATTTTGTCAATCTTAACCTAAGCGCACTTCTTGCTGATATAAATAAAGGCGACTGGTCTTCGATCTATGTCATTGAGGACGTAAATACAGCACTTGACTACCTGATCTTTCAGCTACCTGCCCTACAGGATGTGCACGTCCCACTGGAAAAAAAGGCATCTAAGGGGCTCTGCAAATAGATGGTTACACAAAGACCTCCTTCAATCTACGAGAAGAAGAGATAAGGCCTGGGCCTTGGCTAAGAAGTCCCTACTGCCTTAAGACTGGGCTAACTATAGACATTTGAGAAATGCCTGCAAAAAAGATGTTCAGATGGCTAAAAGGAACTATTGCCATAAGCTTCTTCAATCCTCTGCTGGCGATACCCGGGGTTTTTGGAACCATATCAAAAATTTCAGAGGTCAAAAGCCAAAGATGGCTATAACTGACATGATGCCAATTGTAATAAATTACCAACTATCGCTAATGCTCTGAATGCTCAATTCTCGGATCTATCTGAATACTTGGCGAAATTTAACCAGCCCCCGCTCCTCCTCCAGATATTCGCATTCCATTCAAATCCTCTTTTCAGCTCGGACCTGTCTCCTCTACTGAGGTGCTGCATCTCCTTAAATCTATCTCCCCACACGGATCTGCGGGTCCTGTTGGGCTACTGCCACACTTCATCAAACTGGCAGCATCAGCTCTTGCTGTCCCGATTGCGAGAATTTTCAATCTCTCCTTAGCTGACCCAGACAGTACCTTCACTGTGGAAAATGGCTCGCATTGTCCCTGTACATAAAAAGCGGATACAAAAGACATGGCAAACTACAGACCGATCGCCATTCTCTCGACCCTAAACAAACTGCTTGAGAAGGCTGTTGCCTCACAGGTCTCAGAATATTTGCAGCTTCACAACCTTCTATCACCTGCCCAACATGGATTCCATACGGGGCACTGCACTACTACTGCTCTACTTCAAGTAACAAATGAAGTCCTTACGGCAATGGATAAGGGACAGTTCACAGGGGCTATTTTTATTGACCTCTCCAAGGCCTTTGATCTTGTGAATCATGCTCTGCTACTCTCCAAACTGTCCTCCTGGGAGGATTCAATTTGTTCAAATTGAAACTGCTGTCTCTAATCTTTTCACCACCACTGTTGGGGTTCCCCAAGGATCCATTCTTGGCCCTCTCCTCTTCTCCCTTTTTATTAACAACCTGCCCTCTCTTCCCTGTTCTTCCCAATTTATCCTTTATGCTGATGACAAGGCGCTTCTCTCTAGTGACAATGACCCCGTCAGTAAAGGTTGATCTTCAAACTGACTGAGTGCTTACAGGACTGGCTCTTATACAAAATAGGCTCATACTCAATGCCAAGAAAACTGTGGCTATGCTTTTCGGCTCCCCTTCTAGAATCAAATCCCTAGCTCCGAATTTTTCATTACAATGTCTAGATGGCTTCCTCTTGGAAACAGTTAACTCATTCAGGTATCTAGGAGTCACTCTTGACCCATCCCTCAACTTTCACCTCCGCATTGCAGCTACCTGTAAGGCGTTAACTACAAACTGGGCCTTGTCTATAAAGTTAGGTCCTCCCTCAACAATGCTGCTCGGCTTGCTATTGCGCAAGGTTTCCTCCTTCCCTCTCTTACCTACTGCTCACAGGTATACCTTAATGCAAGCAAAGCTGCACTCCTTAAATGGAGCACCTGCTAATACAGCATATGTAGATTTGCACTCTCTGCACCCAGACTCACCCATCGTTGTAAACTCTACTCTAAATTAAACTGGCTATCCCCGGCTTCCCATAGACTCTTCTCTGCTGGCAGTGTGATTGATAATATTCTCAGAACGGGGACCCCTGAGTACCTCTCTAGAGAGCTATCTCATTCCTCCCAAACATACCTTCTCAGGTCACCCATTCAACCCCCTCTTGATATTCCTAGATATCTCACAAAAAAGGGTGAACTATCCTTTTTTATTTCTGCTCCACACACATGGAATTCCCTCCACTCCCACATCAAACTCACCCAATCCCACAAAGCCTTTAAATTGAATGGTCTTCGAGACCATCTAAAGGAATCTGATGGCTGCTCCTGTGCTGCAACCTGAGACTCTCTCCTTGCTGTTTTCCTTCCCTACTTGGCACTTATTGTCTCCCCCCTCCCTTTATGTTTCTGGAATAGGCTTGTTCTACCTCTTACATGAATCCTATTGTCACATCTGCTACTTATCCCTTAGCTGTTGTAGTATGTAGTTCAGTTTGAGTCACTGATGTACCATTCTAGTGTAATTAATTATGATATTCGTTATTTGTTTTCTCTTAGCTTCAACCAATACAGCTTCTTTTGTCAGAATACTGTGTAACTGTTTTGTTCACATTTCATGCTGTGTCATAATCTACTGTTTGTGTTGTTGTACTTTATCTGACTTTGTTCTCTCCCGGGTCGTGCCTGAATATAGGCAATACTCTTATCTAGTGTACCTACCCGGTTAACAAAAAACAAATAAATAAATAAATTACGTATAACTGTTCATGCAATTCCTGTCTGCAGAAAATATTAATTGTGCTCAGCAAAGCATGGTTTAATTTCAAATGGGACCACTAGAAGTGGATCCATTTTTTGTCCTGGAAGTAGGTTTAATATTATTTGTTTGTTTGGTTTGTTACACTTGGTGACCAGGAAATGCACAGAGTCAAAGTCAATTTCCTAGTGCATGTGTGGGACAGGGAAGATTGAATTTTACATATTTAATAACCATCAATATTATCAGCAAACATAATACAACGTGCAACTGTGCACTACAAAAACGTGTGTAGCAACCTACAGAGGCATACAAACTGCTAGGATATTAGCAATAATGGCAAAAATATTTGCAAAGTGCAAATATGCAAATTGATAGTATGTATGCTAGCAGGGAAACCAGAAGATGGGAAATTTGGTTCCCAGTCACTTTCCTGTTGCATGTGTGAGCTTGATGACAGCACATCACTAGCCTCACAACGACTACATGAGAATATTCTGATGCATCCTGAGATGTCAATACCTGTCAGAGAGTAAAGAAAAGGACACTGCATACACAAGGAAAATTCAAACAGCTTACTTTTTCATGTTTGTGCTTCTCCTTCTCTTTGTCTTTTTCTTTGTCTTTTTCTTTCTCCTTCTTTTCTTTGTCTTTTTCTTTTTTCTCCTTCTCTTTTGGCTTTTCTTTATCTTTATCTTTATCCTTATCCTTATCCTTGTCTTTCTTTTTTTTCTTTTCTTTCTTGTCTTTTTTCTTCTCCTTATCTTTGACTTTCTCTTTTTCTTCAAACAGTTTTTCTGGAAGCATAGGTGACAAAGCTGGTAACAAAGTTGGAAGTCTCACACTAGTAGGAGTGCTAAATGAGGGAAAGGACATTTCCTGTGGAGGAATCACTAAGGGTGTTGATGGAGGCTTCAGTTTCTCTTCCTTTACTTTAACTTTCTCCTTGTCTTTCTTTTCTTTCTCTTTCTTACCTTTTTCTTTATCTTTCTTTTTGTCTTTATGTTTTTCTTTATCTTTCTTAGCATTACCATCTTTGACCTTCCCTTTTACATCAACTCCGTCGAAATCTTTAAATTTGAACTTAAATGGATCATGCTCCTCTTCTTTGATGAAATCCTTCCAAGGCAACTTAGCTTCCTTACTTGATTCTTTTTCTTTATTCTTGTCCTTATCTTTGTTTTTCTCCTTCTTTTGCTCCTTATCCCTGTCTTTTTGCTTTTCCTTCTCCTTTTTCTTAATCTTTGTCTTCAGCTCTTTCTTTAGTTTCTTTTTCACTTCCACTGAAGCGGCAAACTTTGTCTTTTCCTCGTACACCTTAAGAAGAGGTTCTGGTGTTGGTGGTGATGCAGAAGGTGAGGAAAAGTAGGGAGGATTAACAGGTATGTTAGACGGGGTTGCCATGTTCACTTTTCTGATTACTTCATTGATTGAGTCATCCATTGTCCATGAGACATCTGAGCTAGATGTTCCACCAGAAGGAGGAAAGGGGGTACTTCCAGCCTTCGAATGGCTACTTGAATTAAGAGAAATTTTGGGTGTAGATGTTTCTGAAATAGTTCGTCTTCTAGGGCTCATAATGTTCTCACCCTCTGATTCTGTTCCTGAAGAAAACTCAAATGGGTCAGGTTCCTGTTCAGCACATGCACGGGCTATAACTGCATTAATAGAATCATCAATAGTTTTGTCTGTTGCAGGCAGTTTCTTTAACTGGTTGTCGCTATTCAGTTTTTCAGAGTCTGACACTACTTGTCCCTGTTTTGCTTGCAAAATCTCCTTCCCTATCTTTTCACTTAGAGCAGACAGAGGAGTTCTTACTGGAATTTCTGTCTTGGCCACAGAATGAGAAGCCTGAGGCTGAACCTTTGGGCTCTTCGGACTTTTTGGGCTTTTGGTTCGTCCAGGTGATTTCTTTTCTTTAGGTGCAGGTTTTGGAGAACGAATGGGACTTCCAGGAAAAGTAGCCAACTGAGTTCCTTTAGGTGATTTGGCTTTCTGTCCTGGGGAAGTAATTTTTGGCTTTGCTTTAGTTGTTAAAACCTTAGTGTCTAAAGCTTTAGGGGTTGACACCTGTGATTTTGACACCGGTGCCAACATTGGCGGTTCTGGTGATGGAGGAAGTGAATCTCTGTTGTCCTGCACATGAACTGGAGAAAGCATGGGTGGAAGTTTTTGAGAATTTATTGAAGTGAGAGGTTCTCGTGGCTCCAAAACTCCATCTAAACTGTCTCCTTTATTGCTTGGTAGCCTTGGTCGCTTCATAAGTGGCATATCCATACATTCAGGACTTGCCAGTGGTCTCTTGCCCAGGAGATTTTCATCATTGACATCTTCATCGTCTTCCATTTCTCCTTCCTCTTCAAAAGGAACCTGCATGGCTTCTGCTGATGTACCCCCATCAGTTGGTACCTGCTCCTCTTCTCTTCTTCTGTAAAACAAAAGATGGAGAAGAGTTTGTATTACAGAACATAAGTAGAACAAATTAAAATGAAATTATATGATCAGTCCTACTTACTTATATTTAAAACAGAAAAACTAACCTGGAATACAGATTTTCTAACAGAGTGTGACCTTAGCAAATATAGTTTCTCAGAGTTGGCTAGGTTTACTATTTTGTCTCTGTGGTGCACTTTTTGTATTATGGCGACTAACTTTTGTTTAAAATTTAATACATTATGCATGTAATCATACGGACAGCTTCTGATGTTTTGTGTGCTCTCTTTTGGTTTGCATAGTGTGGGCTATAGCAGCCCTGACAAGACACTACACCTGCAGACAGAACCCTGAAGTGTCAGAAGAAATGAAGAGAAAAATCCTTCTGCGGCCCTTACTGTTCTAGAACATAACCAAAATACCGAAGTGAGTGCATCCCCAGTGACCTGAGACATATACTAAAACTGAAGAATGCATGTTACTTGAACAGGTGGAAACCTTTAAATACCTCGGGGTGATCCTGGACAATACCTTATCTTTTGCTGCCCACGTTGATGACCTTGTGTTGACGGTAAACAGAAGACTGGGAACCTTGTACTGTAACCAAGTCATCCTTACTGCTGATGCTAGATGCCTCAGAGTGGCAAGCTCAGTACTGTGGTGGCTTACCTGTCTATGCAACTGCCTGCATCTCAATTCTCAGCAGAATAAATCTGATCTTGTCACTCTACACTTGGGGCTGATAAGAGCACCCATAGCTGCTCGATCTATATCAAAACAAACTGGTTACCACTGCCTAGCAGTATTAAGTGCCAGATATGTCTGCTAGCCAAGAAGGCACTACTAGGCCTAAGCCCCCGGCCCTAACTAACTGCTTCCACATTGTTGCCAATCTCTACACATCAGGAGCATGCCTCAGAATGCCCTTGAACTGCCTTTACACCATACTCAGTTGGCAAGTGTCCAGTCGCAGTTAGGGCCACTGGTTGGTTAAATAAGCTGCTTGATACCTTGCTCAATCTACCTAAGTTTGACCAGCTTAAGACAGCACTACGGGCAACCCTAACAGTTCAATGCATCTGTAACTGCTAATCATCCTAACTGAAGTCCCTCCAGGTATACCCCAAGAACTGTGTAAGATTCAGGCGCTGGAGGCAGTACAGTGTAGTGGTTAAAGGCACTGAGCTACAAACCTGGAGACCTGGGTTTGACTCCCATCTGCCCCCACCCACATACTTTATGACCCTGAGCAAGTCACATAACTTCCTTGTGATCCCAGGTCACATCTGGAAACAAATTACAGCTTAGTGTGCCTTTCCTGGTTAAACAATTTTCCCTTTCCACTACTATGCTTATTCTACACCGATTCTGTCTACCTACCTTACTGTAAAATTGTATGCAACTGATTCCAGCCTATTTACCTGTACTTATTCAACTACATTTATACTTGTTTGACTCAATTCAAACTCACTTACTGTATTTGTTATACTGCTTTGTAATACCTGTTACTGATGTGAAACCTTTGTAACAGAGCACTTGTGCTCAAAGGTATTCTCTGAAATTTTCAATTAACAATAAATAATCCAAACGTTCACTGCTGAGCAGAAAAGTATCTCTGCAGAGGAGAGAGTTGTCTACCACGTAGGAGGGGATCAAAAAGACAGAGGGAGTCTGGGAAAGGGAATTTATTGATCACAGTTTTAAGACTTCTTGAGAATGTTTCATCCTGTCCCAGCTAGCAGGGCAGGACAGCCTAAACCAACTGCTGACTGCCTACAGGAACCAACACACAAATGATCCTTGTCTCAGTTTGCATCTCCTGACCAACATTCATAATTATAAAATGGACTTCAGAATTCCCTGTAATCCTAGCAATTTGAGTGGTCAAAACATATAACCTAACCATTCATTAATTCCCAGTAAATGCAGTTTGCCACCAATGTAACATAATCTACCTAGAACAGCCTAACTACATAAAAATAGCACCTTTCATTTTTTTCAATTTTATATGCACAATAATCCACTTCAAGACACTTGTTTCTTAAGAATTAATGCACTTCCCTGAAGCACTAAAATGCACAAGGCCTTTTCATCCGGGACATACATGAATTCTGTAGAAATGCATGTCCTGTTGTAGGTCATTGCTTAACTAGACAGTGTTTAAGCTGCCACTCGCTAAATTGCAGTTTTGCCTTTCATTTCTGGATCTGGCTACTTTTTCTGGGCTCCAGATTGCCAAACTGACTGTCTCTTCACCTCTACTTTTCCGACCTCCTTTTTCCCTTTCTGGAACACTGCACCCCTCTTCCGTTCTCTCCCCTCCAGAAAAACTACTGTGGGCCAAACCGCCTTTTAGTATCGTTTCTCCAAGCTCTGGTCCTCTCTTCTCTTTTCTATCCGCTCAGCATCTTCTTTCTCCTCCCTCAAGTCTCTTCTAAGTCACTTTACTACCCACTCCTGCAACTGTACTTGACCCCTTAACCTTAGCATCCCCATCCCCCCTTTCTTTTATGCTGGGTGTCTTCCTCCCCAAAAAAAGTTCAGAGCAACTGTCCACCCTAGTCCCCTAGCGTGCATTACATTCATATGCTCTTAATTATGTGTTCCCATCTGTATTTATGTATTGCATTTGTATCTTACTGTACTGTACTGCTTACTCTTGTACAGTCTGGATAGTATTAATCTGCCCCAATCTTGTGGTTGCATTTGGGAATGAATTGCACTTTTACCTTATTTTACTGTCCTTATACTTCATATTTTGGGTTGTGTTGGGTATACCTGCCTGAATATTGCGACTTGCACCTTTTGTATCGTCTACTCCCCTGGATGCATCTGGAAATGAGCTGTTACCAGCTCAGTATGTCTTTCCTGGTAAACTTTTGAAGTAAAATAAAAACATTGGGATGCTCATGGCTGCTGTGCATGTCAACTAAATAAAATGCTGGGGTCTGGCTACAAACTTGGTAATTTCACTACGAAATGACAGTCGCAATCTGACAAAACTATAGGTTTTAAATTTTCAGCTTATACTCCAACTTAATAAATACAATAAAAAAACTGAGCAGATGGGTGCATTTTTTTTTTTTCATTTTTACACAAAAGCAGAATAATTTAGATTTGGGGATTACTGCTTTTAGCATATCCTTTTTTCCTTAAACCACATACTATAAAAATAACGTAATAAACCAAATATAACACGGCACGTGATTCTACCTCTGGATTCTGATGACATAAACTACTTGAGCTTTGACTATGGGGCTTATGAAATCATCATAAGGATCATGAAATCATCAGAATGGGATCACATTGTTGTTGCTAATCAAGGCTTGCCGTCTATTACACTATTTACATAATCTGTTAAATAGTTTGGGCTACCTGAAAATTTATTAGGGCAGTTCAGATTTTCAAGTGGTGGCCACAGTGACTACCTAAAATGTAGAGCACTGCAAAACTGAATATTAATCTACAAGAATTCATTTCTCTTCCATTGACTACAAAGAAAAAAATGAAACGTATCAGCAAGCCAACCTGAAATGACACCCAGTATTATAAATGGCCTAATCTATATGTTAATAGTGTTGTATCATATAACTGCAGTGGGGACTAAGATAACATTATGACTTTAGGGTGTCTACGGCAACATGCTATGCTAACACGCCTAAGAATATGTTGCCGACATCGCACAAGCTTCCAGAGTGCTCTCCCTGTTATTTATGATATTACTGGTGATAACAATGGCATTTTTATTTTCTTCCCCTACCAGATACCATAAATTGCAATCGTTAATCACAAGTCTTCATTCAGTTATGATTAGCAAGGCATAATAAACATGGCCACAGAAACCCTCCACATAATGAAAATTTTTTATGAAAGCCTCTTTAATGTCAGCTTAATATTTAAAGTACAACTAAAACTTCTGAAAGTCCTTTAGAAGATGCGTATGCGTGGCAGTCAAAAGGGACTCAAAATGTTTGGTACAGACTATCAAAAGGGCCACAACTTCATTCATTTGGTATACATATGTAGTTTTTTTTTAAATTGCTAAAGGAAACCAGCATTTTGTTGAACTGACAAAATAAAGAGTTCAACAGAAAATTATGGGGGGGGGCATGTTGAAGCCAGAGGACGTTGTGCCCCATGTCATGTAAATAATCTCAGGTACATCACACAAGCCTGCATCAGCGATTATGGGCCCCCATGGCTGCACCCTTCCACTGACACAGTCACTAAACAGGAAAGGAACCTTGGGATTATCGTATCCGATGACCTCAAGGTAGCAGTCCAGTATGACAAAGCAGTGGGTAGGGCTACTGGATACTGGAATGCACAGAGAGGGGCATATCCAGCAGAAGGAGAGATGTGGTGTTGCCACTGTATCGCTCGCTGGTGAGACCCCACCTGAAGTACTGTCTTCAGTTTTGAAAGCTGCACCTCAGAAAGGACATAGACAGAGTGGAGGCCGTCCAGAGGAGGAAAACTAAAATGGCGCAGGGGCTGTAGAAGAAGCCCTATGAGGAGAGACTGAATGATCTCAACATGTACACCCTGGAAGAGAGGAGAGCAAAAGGGGACATAATAGAGACCTACAAATACCTTATAGGGGTGAACAGAGTACAGGGGGGAGTCTCTTTCTAACAAGAAAAAGCACTAGGACCAGGGAACATGCAATGCAGTTGGGGGGGAGAGACGCACGTTGAGAGAGAGATGTGAGGAAACATTTTTTCACAAAAAAATGGCTGGAACAGACTGCCAGCAGAAGTGGTAGAGACTGAAACAGTGGGGGGCATAAGCATGCACGAGACAGACATATATGTGTATTAGAAAACAAGCAAGGACGAAGGAGGGTTGCAGGTGACCAGTTAGGGTCTGTGGACACAGTCATGGCAGGGAATACTGGAGCAGAGTGGGTGGGCCAAATGGTCCTTCTCTGCTGACATATTCTATGTTTCTATGGTTATAGGACAGGGGCACATACCTTTCAACTGTCACACATTACTAGGGATGCCACTCATTTTACCCCTCAGGCTCCACATGGACGTGTCAATCAATTCTTTGTATTGAGATGACGAACTAGAAATTCATATTAATGTGTGTTACTCCACTTAAAGGAAAACTACACCCCCATAACTTGTAAATTTTGTTTCCCTGTGAACAGACAACTCTTTTCATGCAGCTGTTACAGATGCATGCAATTGCTTTAGTTTGTTTTCACACTTCATATTAGGCCCTGTAACTATCCTGGGGGCCTCCATCTGCTGAATGTTGAAATCTTATTGTCCCTGAAAGCTGCATTAGCATATGAGAACATGATATGTAATAGACTCCACAGTATGCTTTGTCTGCTTAAAGGAGTAGTACAGTCAAAAGTTGCAATAACATATGCTGTGCAGAGTGTTTTGATTTATATGTGTAGTCTTGGTGTGTCCTTCCCTTTGTTTGCTATTGAGTTCTTTCTAAATTAGCCTTCTAGTTATATGGTAGTTTTACGGCCCCTGGGTATCTCCATCTCTGCAAGGGTTATTGCTCTTCTTTTTCCTACAATGCATCCCGTCCCATGTGACAGTGATACATCTGTGACCACTGATTCAGCGAGGACTAGAGATAAGAGTCTGATGTTCTGGCCTCCAATGAACAGCTCTAATTGTATTGTAAAAGTATTTTTGCCTTCTATGTGTGCATTAGGTCTACCCAGCAGGAGTAATGTTTTGCTTTTAAAACTTTTCATTTCATCAAATTACAAACAGACATAAAAAGCACACAAATCACCCCAGATCATCAATGCTAGAATTAGTAAAGACTCTAGCTGTTTTCTTGCAAAATAACACGGTATTAACTAAGTTGAAAAAATGATTAGCAGTTTTATGAATGAAAGTGCTAATCAACTGTGAAAATGAATAGCATTTGGCACAAACAGATTAGCACATTTTTCAAGAAGTGTAGTTTTATTTATGTTGTCCACTGTGCCATGGACTCATGCATAAAAATAGTTAGCAGTCTGTCGCCACGCATTTCTGGAAATGGTTAGCATTACCCCATTTTGCATAGTGTTTTGCTATGTGATACCAGCTATTTAATACCCTGGAATAACCCACTCAATTAGCCCTCAAGTTTTTTAATAAACTGTAAATGCAGCAATTGGTGCTCACTGGATAAGGAAAGTTACTTAATACCACAGTTCTGCTGTTATAAACTGACTCTAAACCAGTGCTTGCTGAATCCATGATCCCGGATACATCACTGTCACATGGGACAGAAGGCACTGCAGGAACAAGAAGAGCAATACATCTTGAAGAGATGGAGATCCCCAGGGCCCATAAAACTACTTTAAAACTAGCAGACTAATTTAGAAAAACTCCTAGAAGTAGACAAAGGGAAGGACACACTAGGACTACATACACAGATGAAAACACTCTGCACAAAGTATACTAGCGTACTAAAATGCCAGCAGAATAGGCCTATCGGTCTTTCGTGTCTGCTCGTTTGGTCAGCCCCCACCCTGGGAACTGACCTTGCTGTCCCCCTCGCCCCCTTGGGCTTCTCCCTTCCCAGTCAGGGATATTCTCGCTGCACTGGACTTTGCTTCCAGAACCCTTCCCCTGTACCTGTCTCACCCCCTCTTAAATCCCTCCACCATCTTTGCCTCCACCAGCTCCCAGGGCAGCGCATTCCATGGCTCCACCACCCTCTCAGTGAGGTAGCACCTCTTCCTTCCCCCCAAATCCCCCCCTCCAGCTTCCACCCCTGCCCTCTAGTTGCCCCCCCCTTCCTTTGGAGCACCCTGACTTCGTCTCCCCTATTTACCCCCATGCACCTGAAGACCTCCATCATGTACCCCCCCTGGTCTCTTCTCTCTTCCAATGTGTACATATTTAGCTCCTCGAGCCTCTCTCCATAGATCCTGCCCCCCCAAGCCCCAGATCATTTTGGTTGCCCTCCTCTGGACCCTCTCCAGGAGTTCAATGTCCCTCTTTAAGTATGGCCTCCAGAACTGCATGAAGCACTCATGGTGTGGCCTCACCAAGCAGTTGTACAGAGGTAGTATCACTTCCCTCCTTCTGGAGGTGATCCCCCTAGCGATGCATCCCAGCATTCTGTTGGCCTTGGCCACTGCCCTCCTACAAGTCTCAGAGTTGTTCATTTTGACATCCACCACCACCACCACCTCCAGGTTCCTCTCAGCCATCAAGACTTGTAGCAATCACCCCCCCCCCCAAGTGTGTACACTTGGCCCGGGTTTCTGGCTCTCAGGTGAAGTACCTTGCATTTCCCTGTACTGAACCTCTGTTTCCACTTTCCAGACCCTCCAGGTCCCCCTGAAGGGCTACTTTCCCCTGGTCCCCCTGAAGGGCTACTCTCCCCTCCTCCCCATCTACCACCACCCCCAGCTTTGAGTCATCCGCAGAGATACTCATCTCACTCCTGATACCCTTCCTAATGTCACAGACATAGGCTTTGAACAGGAGGGGCCCAAGGACCGATCCCTGAAGGACCCTACTAATGACCCTCCTTGGGGATGAGACTATTCCGCCAACCACGACCCTCTGGGATCCGGTCATGGAGCCAATTCCCTATCCATCTGATCATCTTGTTTTTATGTTTTTGAAAATTTGACTATACTACTCCTTTAATTAGACTTCAAAGAAACAAGTTGCAAGAAAGTATGAAATACCACATTTATCTCCAGTTAGCTTAGTAAACTGAGTTGTAATGCAGGGTTTTTCCCTTTAAACTGCATTCAATGTATGTGTTTCCAGAGAGTTTTTGCAGGGTAGTAGTTCTTTCAGCAGAGATACATGGTATAAATGGGTGATGTGGCATCATATTCTTATATGCTAATGCAGCGCTCATGGACAATGACATTTCAACAACCATAAAACGGAGACCCCCAAGGTAGTCTCAGGGGGCTACCATGAACAGTGAAAATAAACTAAAGCAAACATGTATAGACCAGCACTTAACAGCTACAGGAAAATAATTGTCCGTTGATATGAAAACAAATATAACGTACATGGTACGAGGGTGTAGTTTTCCTTTACTAAAAACCAAAACGCTGTTTCAAAGCTTTATTTACATGGTTTGATAAGAAGTCACAGAGTCTAAGGGACACAGTCACACATTTGGGTGACTAATGATTGAAAGGTACGGTACTGAGGTTTCGGATGGGCTAATCATAATTCAAATCCATCTTAGCACCACACATATTTCAATTATTCATTTAAACATATTTTACCAGGTTAGCAAGCAGCGCAACCTGTAAAGCTCATTTCTAGTTGTGACTGCGGGATAAGGGGTACAGTGGAATTAAAGGAGTACATGCAGCAAGCAGTTGTCATAGCACAAGAAACAAGAAGCAAAAAAAAACCTACAGGTACAAATAACACTGTGCAAGAATTGGAGTAACGGGATTTACAAATTACAATAATTTCCTTGAACACCAAAAGCAGCAGAGGAATGAGAAATCTCTATGCAAAATTAAGAGCATAAGGAATCAGCATGGCATAGCTTAGACAACCAGAGTAGTGAGAGATCGGCATACGGGGTGAGTAGCACATTCAAGTGGAAGGTGGGAGAAGGCCGTAGTTACAGTGTTACTTATGGCCAACTGTCACTCATTATCTATGTATCAGGGTAATATTAACACTTTTGTGACGTTTCTCTTGCACTGTACATCACCATGTTGTTCAGAACATCCCAAAGCTGACTCAGTGTTTCTTGTCCAGAAACAAAAATGGAAAGTAAGCATGTGTGTGCGATTTATTTACCCAGGATAGTCCAGCTGAGATGCAATCTCATCAATGAGGTTCTGGATTTCCCACATTATACAGCTAGGCAGACTGAAGTGCTGAGATGTTAAGGGACTCGTTCAAGGCTAAACCACAGTCTGGCCGGATCTGAACCTGGGTTTTCTGTTTTTACTGGTTTCTAAGCCTGTGTTCTGCCCACTACGCCATGTTACCTCTCAAATCATATTAACAGAGTGGATACTCTACACAGTGAAAATACTGCTTTATTGACATTACAATTCTATTAACAAATGTTCACAGATTAAAAGTTGGCAGAAAATCGTAAATATTTGTACATTCAAATGATACCGTGTTTCTTTCAATAACATTTAATCTTCTGAGCTTGCTGTTCTTCTTCAGAAAAGGATTTTAGTACTTTATTTACTGCTAGAGCCAGCTTTGTATTTTGCCTCTTCTGCTTTACACTGCACGTTTCCAGGTTTCCACAGTTCCACAGTGTGAAATCTGTGTGGAATAGTGGGAGCTGAGATCACAGAATGACTAAGAAACACTAACAGAGCGTCATAACCAGTAAAGGGTGTGAATCTTGGGGACTGGTGTTGGCATTCAAAAACAAAAACAAAAAAATACTAAAAATCATTTTCTGAATCCAGTACAGTCCAAATATGTCGGAGCAGTAGACAGAACTTCATGGATGAAACATGGAGGTATTTCAACTTGAGATAAGTCATTTCCTGGGAGGCAGCATGGCCTAATATTTAAAGTGCAGAACTGTGAACCTGGAGACCTGGGTTTGAATCCCACAACTGCCACTTACTTACTCTGTCACCCTGCACTAACCACTTAACCTGCCTATGCTTAAAGTGATTTTCCAGTGCCTAGGAAAACTGTTTAAAATATAATACACAGGCAATTTAGTTTTCCCTGATTTTCTTAATGTATTGCCATTCATCTCTCATTCTTTATTACTGGAGACATCCGCACATAACAGGCTCTTTATATCGCAGACATCATCGCCCTCCTGTTTTTCTCTTCTCTGAAGTCATCTCTTTGTGACATCATACTTCTTCCACAGGAACTGAATGTGATGTCACAAACACAGGATTATGTTGTCAGTGGAAGGTACAATGGGAGAAGCAAGAAGATGAAGTCTGAGACACAAAGATCTCTTTTCATGCAGATGTCCATAGTAATAGAAGAATGAGGGGAGATAAATACAGAAAATTAATTAAAAATAAGATGAATTGGGTTCATTCATATTCATATTTTACAGTGCTTTTCTGGCTTCTTGAAAAATCACCTTAATCCATATACTCCATCTCTGTACCCTTTGGATTTCCTTTTATGCTGAAAACAGCAGCAACTTTCTACCCACACCCTATCCTGTACTGTACTGTAATGTGATTTGGGACACCACTGTATGCAAGGTGTTACAGTAAACTAAATTTCTTCCTCCTTCACATATCATCACCTTTTAAACACACTTGTGAGGCACTGATACAGTATTTACTCACATAATAAAAGGAAAGTACAGTTACACAAGAACTTACCAAAAGAGTAGATCTTCGAGAGAGGCTCTTGCAGTAGGTAATAACCTTGAGACTGCTCCCCTTGGTGTCAGGACCACATGGAAACTTTTCTAGCAGTGTCTGGCGGGGGACTGCCCACTTGACATCACATGACCAATGCCAGCGTGACACTGTACAGTGGGCGGTCCCCATGCCTGCCTTCCAGTTCTCCCACCAGAGACCCCCAAACAGAGCAGCAGGAAAACAGAAAAGAGGCTCCTGGAGCCAAAATAAGCTCACAGAGGAAGAACAGCAGAAGTTGGGGGAAGAAGAGAGGGAAAAAGGTTACCTACTGCAACAGCCTCTCTCAGATATCTACTGTTACGGTAAGTTCTTACATAACTGTACTATCTTACTTTGACAGGGCTCTTGCAGTAGGTATTTTTTTATGTATTCATTTGTTTACCGGGTAGGGGCACTGGACCAAAGGCCCTTTTTCAGGCCCAACCAGGACAAAAAAAACAAACACATATTGACATACATGTACATAATAACAACAGATTACACAAAACAACTATATGAAAATTTCAACAATAAATATTCTTTTAACTTTGCCTTAAAATATGTGATGGATGAGGCCTGACTTATAGTTAAGGGTAATGCATTCCGATACCGTGAACCTGCAATAGAAAAAACTTGGGCTGCTACTTTGAGTTTGGGTACAATTATATCTAACACAATACCATTTGATGAACGTAAACTGTGAAGAGTAATTCGTGACTTTACAAGATCATGTAGTGGAAACAAGGAATTGAGAGAAACACATTTCAAAAGTACACAACAAAAAAAACATTCTATTCTGGCCATCGGATCCAGCCAACCCAGCTGGGAATACAAAACACAATGATGAGTATGTGAGTGCACCAAAAGAACAAAACGACAAATATTATTGTAAGCAACTTTTCAAAGAATTAAATTCTTTACTCTCAAGATTAAAGTAAATATACAAAATGTAATCAAATTGTGCTAACAATGATCCAACTGCAACTGATTTTCTTACTTCAAGAGAGAAATAATTTGCACAACAATCCTGATCTTTGATTTATAGTACGAGCAACAGTTTGAACCTGAAGCGAAAAAGTCAACCCAGGCTCCAAAAGGACCCCGAGGTACTTATATTGATAGACCTCTTCGATAGCTAAACCCTTCAAACTGTACACACACAAAGTCGGATTCTTATCAAGCATAGTTTTAGTCCCAAAAATCACTGATTTGGTGTTCTTAGAATTCAAGACCGGTGAATTAGCTTGAAACCAATTACATACTCTTTCAAAATCACAATTCACAGCTGTGGTTCAAGGTAATAACCTTGAGGACCGAGTCCCAAGCAGTGTGAATCAGAAGGAACTGAAACACGGGAGGCAGGCAAGGTCTGCAGAAAGGCAGAGAGTTTAGGACAGAAGGTCTTGGAGGACAGCTAGTTCAAAGCCAGCCCTGTGCCTAGAGGCAATGTCCAGACTGTAATGTTTGGTGAAAGTGCAGAGAGAGCTCCAAGTGGCCGCCGCACAGATGTCCGTGGCGGACACATTCCAGAAACAAGCAGTAGAAGCAGCCATGCCTCTGGTAGAATGTCCCTTAACCTCCCCTGGGAGGGTTTTACCAGACTTCTGGTAACAGAACACAATACAGTTTGCCAACCACTTGGATAAACACTGTTTGCAAACTGCTACACCCTATCTTTTGGGTGTAAAAGAAACAAAAAGCTGATCCGATTTTCAGACAGACTTAGTATGGTTAGTGCTGCAATGCAAAACTCTGTGAACATCTAAAAGTATGCATAATTGCCACCTCCTAATTGGAATACTCAGGGAAATATACTGGCAGTTGAACAGACTGATTCAACGTGAACTCAGAAACCACTTTTGGTAAAACCTGAGGACTGGTACACAGAACCACCCGCTCTCTGTGAAAAATCAGATAAGGTTCCTTACACCACAGGGCCTGAAGCTCAGTAATCCTTCAAGCGGAAGCAACTGCAACTAAAAAGAATGCTTTCCAAGATAAACAGCGCATGTCGCAACTACCAGCCGGTTCAAAAGGAGGTAGAGACAGTTTCTCTAAAATAAAATTTAGATCCCAAAGTGGTGCTGGACTGCGCACCAGGGGTTTTAAGTGGAGGATCCCTTTCAGAAAGGTTTTGGAGACCTCCAGCTGTGCCACAGATTTGCCCTCCACCAAGGTGTAGTAGGCAAAGATAGCAGACAAGTGAACCTTCAGCGAAGAGTAACTCAGGCCCAGGTCGAAGAGATGCAGCAAGTACTCCATGACCTGATGAACAGAGCACAAGAAAGGGTCCCCAACCCTTCAAAGTGGCCCAAACGGAGAAACACTTCCATTTTACAGCATAGGTCATCCTCGTCAAAGGCTTTCTAGCCTCCACAAGGACTTGAATCACTCTGGAGGAGATGCCAAAGTGTGAAGCAGCTATGTCAGAAGGTGCCACACATGAAGGTGAAGGGACTTCAGCCCTAGATGAAAAATCGTACCTCTCTCCTGAGTCAGGAGATCATGGCAGAGGGGTAGGGGAACCGGAGGTTCCACTGCAAGCTGCTGCAGCAGCGGAAACCATATCTGGTGAGGCCAATACAGGGCAATCAGAATCATGTGAGCCCCCTCTGCTTGAAGCTTGAGCAGCACCCTCTGCAGAATTGGAAAGGGAGGAAGGGAAGACATACAAAAACCTTCCTGTCCAGCAAAGAGGTAGCACGTCTCGCCAGAAACCACCATATCCAGGAGAGAGTGAGCAAAACCTGGGTACTTTTGCGTTGTATGGGGAAGTGAACAGATCCAGGTCTGGATGACCCTAAAAGTCGAATATGTCTCCAACCACCACCTGCTTGAGCTCCCATTCGTGGGCTCTTACTCTAGAGCAGCTGAGACTGTCCGCTGAAACGTTTTGCAAGCCCGGAACATGAACCGCTGTGAGGTGTATTTGCTGCTGAATTGCCCAATTCCAAACCCATATCACCTCCCTGCAGAGAGGATATGAGCGAGTTCCCCCTTGCTTGTTTAGGTACAAAAATACACACATATTGCCCGAATGGACTAAAAGTGGGCCCTGACACAGCAAGTGCTGAAAGGCTTGAAGAGCATACAGTACTCAGCACTACCCTCATCTCCAATACCTTTATGTGCAGGGAGAGTTCTAACTGAGACCACAGCCCTTGAATCCTGTGGGTCTCCAGAAGAGCCTCCCAACCCATCCCTGAAGCATCCATAGTCAGGGTCTGGATGGGGGGACTGGAAAGGGAACCCCCTGGTAAGGTTGCTGAGATCCTGCCATCACAGAAGATCCCGCTGCATCGAACTGGAGACAATGACCTATGGTCTAGGTCGTCCGACCTCTGATCCCACTGCACCCTGAGTGTCCACTGTGAAACAAGCATGCGGAGCCTGGCCAGAAGGACAGCGGGGATGGCCGCTGCCATAAGGCCAAGGAGCCGGAGAACCAACCTGGCTGAAACCCACCTGCAAGAGGCTATCAGGCGAGCCTGCTTTTGTAAGGTTTCCGCTGAGTCTGGTGTGAGGAAACCCATACCCTGGCCGTGATCCAGCGCCGCTCCAATAAATTGAAGATGCTGGGAGGGGACAAGTTGGGACTTGGGGTAGTAGACTGTAATCCCCAATTGCGTAAAAAGGATCATGGTAGCGGAAAGGGAAAGTTCCAGCTGCTCCCTCGACAGAGCTGACAGAAATCAATCGTCAAGGTAGGGGAACACATAGTGGCCCTGGCATCTCAGGGTCGCTGCCACTACCGCGAAGCACTTGGTAAAAATTCGGGGTGCCGAGGACAGGCCAAAGGTGAGGGCCTTGAACCAAATCTCTCGTCTTCTTTGGCATCAGGAAGAAGTGGGAGTAGTACCTCTTTCCTACCTGGTTTGCCAGAACGGGCTCTATGGCCTCTTTCTGCAGAAGGGCCTTGATTTCCTCCTGTATGAGGGGGACATGTGCCTTTGGATAGTGAAGTACCCCCAGAGGCTTGATTGTGGGTCTCTCCAGAAGTTCTAATGTGTGGCCTTGACTCACCAGCTGAAGGATCCATGAATCCCTGGTGACTGCTTCCACCCTGGCAAAGTGACTGGTGAACTTCCACACACCAGCCCCTTGACGGAAAGGGGGTTTGGTCAAGAGGCAGAGGGAGAGATGGTGAGAGCAACCCCTGAGGCTCTCTGAGCTTTGGCTGAAGGGGTGGCCACAGCTGAAGGTGCCCGTTTGGTCTGGCGTCTGCCCGTTTGCTGCCATTTCGTCTGCTGCTTGGTCTGGCGATGGAATGGCTGTTTGGCCTTAAATCTGGGGCAGTACATAGTATGGACCGACTGTAAGGCTTTGCCCGTGTTCTGAAGACTGGTGATTAAGTCCTGGGCATCGCCTCCAAAGAGGACAGAACCCCAGAAGAGGGCATCCTGAATGGCTGCCTGGACATGAGGTGCCAAGCCTGACACCCTTAGCCAGGAATATCTCTTGCGGCAAACTGCCATAGCGGTGACCCTGGCCGAGGAGTCCACTGCATCATATGTCACCCTTAGTGAGTGATGATAGGTAACCTTAGTGAACCCGATAGTGTCCGCCAGAACAGTCTCAGACTCGGAGTCCGGCATGGCATCAAAGACGGGCTCCAGTTTTATTTTTATTTATTTAGTTTTTGTTGATCGGGTAAGTGCACCAGACAAATCCTGCCTATTTTCAGGCACGACCTGGGGGAAGGGGATACAGATGAATGCCAACTGACCTGGAACCAGATGAAACTGTTGGTGGTATTTTAGTGAATGAGAGAAATTTGGCCAGGACACCGGGAAAATTCCCCTACTCTTTTTGATAAGTGCCATGGGACCTTTAACATCCACCTGAACTACCACCAATCCAGGCAGATGGGATCTCGGTTTAACATCTCATCCAAAAGACAGCACCTCAGAAGTGCAGCATCCCCTCTCATGCTGCACCACAGTGTCAGTACTGAGATATTAACCCAAGTGCCAGATGTGGGAACTGAACCCACAACCCTCTGATCTCCCAGCCTCAGAGGCGAGTGTGCTACCTACTGAGCCACTGACACTATAAGTTGATGAAACAGACACTTCTGGTAGACGAGCATGTGTGCCACGTAATTTGGGGCATGCATGGCCAGTGTGGAGGAAGAATAGATATTCCTCCCAAATTGGTCCAGCTGCCTCGACTCCTTGTCACGAAGGGAAGTGCTCATGTGTCTCGCTTTGGTGAACCCGTCATGAGCCATCATAATGACCACCGAGTCTGCCTTTGGGTGAACACCGAGGTGATCCTTCCCCTCTGGTGTCCTGTCAGTCATTTTTTCCACTGCCAGGATGGAGGAAAGCATCATCCAAATGGTAGAAGCCAGATCTTCATGAAGCTCTAACCACGGGGGCGCAAGGATGGGTACTGTCTCCTGTATATCCAGGTGTTCAGCTAGTCTCTGATGCTTGAGATCCTGTGCGTCAGTCTTCTGCTCGTAGGCCTCAGTTATCTTTTTCAGGAGGTCTGCAAAAAAAGGGTCCTCCAGAGGTGATTTGGGGGACTCCTTGGGCTTGGAATCCTCTGGAGAGGGAGTCTCAAAACCTGAAACTGAGGAGGAGGACCTGGATTCAGATTTAAAATCAGAGGAATCTGAAGACCTGACGATGGGACGAGAAACCTCCTGAGACCTAGGAGGGATACTGTCCGACACTGGTCCAGTCGAAGGACCTTTTATCAGGCCTGACATAGATTGGCATGGGTCCAGCGGAGAGGAGGACATGGCAGTATGATCTGGGTGAATCGGGGTAAAGGCTCTCGCCGGGTGCCATCTGTCCAGCTCTGAGACGAGCTGTGACTTGGTCTCTGACCACCAGGACTGGAGGATGGCCAGAAATCCGCCTGTGGCTGAGGAGGAGGAGGCAGCAGAGGAGGAGGGGGCTGACAGACAGACTGAAACCCCGAAGAGAACCCCAGCATCGGGTACCCTGACATATGGTACCCATGCACTGGGTAACCTAGCAAGGAGTAGGTAGGTGCATACCCCCACATTATAAAGCCTGACGGAGGGTAGCATGACAGAGGGTAATCCCGTGTGTAATGAGGTGCCAGGTAACCGGGCAGAGGGTAGCCTAACAGAGGCCCCGATGGCAGTGCCATGGGACCCAATAGGGGACCTTGAGCGGGCCTGAAACTCGGCCCAGAAGGACCCAGAAGAACAGGATCAGGCACGGGACCAAAGGGTGGTAATCCAGGTGTCAGCAGAGACGACCCCGCTGGAAGAACCGTTGGGGAGGGGTCCGGAAGGTTGCCTGGGAGGTCTGACATGAGGTCTGGAGATGACCCAGCAATAATGCCATCAGACGGACGACCCCCATCCCCCGTCTCCCACTGATCTGAGGAGGGCGGAGGAAGCTTCTCGTAAGGGGAGGAGGAGAGGGGATAACCCAATGGGGAGACCCAACCAGTGAATGTTGTGTCAAGACCGGCAGCTGGCTCTCGTCCGGCTGGACGTCATCAGGTCCAAAGTCGGACCCCGACGTGAACATATTGGTCGGGCAGTCAGCAGAGGGTCTGACGACCGGCTTATCGACATTGGCCGTGTGGACAACGGAGTCCCTCAAATACCATGGCCCACCTCATCCTCTTGGATAAGCTGGATGGAGCCTGACTGTCTGATGCTATGCTTCTATAGTTACACTCTTATCTCACTGGCCAAACACAGTCAGTCCAGGTAGGCAATGACTTACACCCCCCCAAATTAACTGTGGTGCGCCAAGGTTCAATCCTGTGTCCTATCTTATTCTCCCTCATTGACCTCTGCATGGCCTGCATCTCTTTGCACATATAGAAACATAGACTTTGACGGCAGATAAGGACCACTTGGCCCACCCCATCTGCCCATTTCCCTACCTACTGCATAAGCTGCAGATTCTAGTTAACCAACAGCCTACTTCTTGCAACCCCCCACTATAATTGCCTTATGTCTGTCCCATGCATGTTTGAATTCCCCCACTGTTTTACACCCAACGACCTCCCCAGGAAGGTGGTTCCATGCATCCACCACTCTCTCCGTGAAAAAAAATGTCCTCACATTACCCCTGAGCCATCCCCCCTCTATCTTTAAATTGTGCCCCCTTGTTCTTACACATCTCTTTTTCTGAAAGATGCTACCCTCCTGGACGTTGTTGATTCCCTTGATGTACTTGAAAGTTTCTATCATGTCCCCCTGTCCCTCCTTTCATCAAGGGTATACATATTAAGCTCTCTCAGTCTCTCTTCATATGGTTTCTGATGCAGACCCTGCACCATTTTAGTTGCCCTCCTCTGGACTGCTTCCATCCTGTCTATGTCCTTGTGTAGATGAGGTCTCCAAAACTGCACACAGTACTCCAGATGGGGTATCACCAACTGTCTGTATAGAGGGATAACCACTTCCTTTTCTACTTGTGATGCCCCTTCCTATGCATCCCAGTATCCCCCTGGCTCTCCTTACCGACTTCTCACATTGCTTACCCACCTTTAGGTCATCCGCTATGACCACCCCGAGGTCCCTTTTCATTTTTGTTGTTTTTAGTACCTCCCCTGCTATTGTGTACACTTCTCCTGGGTTTTTGTTTCCCAGGTGCATTACTTTGCACTTCTTTGCACTGAATCTAAGTTGCCATATGTCCGACGATTCCTCCAACTTTGCCAAGTCCCTTCTCATCTTTTCTACCCTCTCTTGTGTATCAACTCTGTTACAGATCTTTGTGTCATCTGCAAAGCATCATACCTTTCCCTCCAGACCCTCTGCAATGTCACCTATAAAGATGTTAAAGAGGACCGGACCCAGTACTGAGCCCTGAGGTACTCCACTAGTAACCCCCCCTTTCTTTGGAATGTGTTCCATTCACTATTACTTTCTGTGTCCTGTTGTGCAGCCAGTTTGCTACCCAGGCTACCACCCTGGGACCCACTCCCAGGCTGGCTAACTTAATTATTAATCTTTTGACGGGACTGTGTCAAATGCCTTGCTAAAGTCTAGGTAGGCCATATCCACACCCTCCCTGGTCTATTACTTTGGTCACCCAGTCAAAGAAATCAATTAGATTCGTCTGACATGACCTTCCTGCTGTAAATCCATGCTGCTTTGGATCCTGTGCCCCCCTGGCCTCTAGGTACTCAACAATTCTTTCTTTCAGAAGTGATTCCATCATTTTCCCTACCACTGAGGTCAAACTTACAGGTCTGTAGTTTCCTGCTTCTGCCTTGCATTTATGCTGATGACACTGTCCTTTCTGAGACTAAAACGTCAGTC
Organism: Neoceratodus forsteri; assembly: GCA_016271365.2. Taxonomy (NCBI): domain Eukaryota; kingdom Metazoa; phylum Chordata; order Ceratodontiformes; family Ceratodontidae; genus Neoceratodus; species Neoceratodus forsteri. The sequence goes on from CM028131.1 coordinate 842,397,768, forward strand.
CCTGAGCTAGAAGGATCACTACAGTACGATTCTGAAAACATCTAATGCTGGTTCGCATTGGTTAAACTGAATAGCAAAAGGACTGTTGCCATGTCTTTTGGAACAAGGCAAAAGCTTGCTAGGATTAGCTCCATCCTGGCTTTCCTAACTCATGATGATGTGCCGCCGCCCCAATGTCTCCCAGTTCCGAAGTACTGCGGTGTGTGGCTGAAAAGAAACCTGGATTTTCTCTTACCACATCATCATCATCCACAAAAATTCTATCCATACTCGGTGCCCTGTACAGGAGCAAGTTCTGACTGCCCCTCCCCGTCTACCATATCATCATCCTAGGAATGATCTTGCTGTCGTTTGACTAAACGGATGTGGTCTATTGTGCTGCCCCTCAAGTCCACCCTTGCCAGACTGCATCTGCTCTTCCATTCTTCTTGCCATTTTATTTCCAATTCTTCTCCCTTTACTTATCATTGCTCCCTCTACCAGAGCTTCTCATTCCTTCTCAGCGTTTCTCTAACAGCACCACTTTCCTCTCAAAAATACAGGTTCCCTCCTGGTCCTTCTCACTAAGCTGCTGCAATACCTGTTGGCCAAGCTGCCTTCTCTGTTTCTTTTCTGCCTTTTAGAACTACCTCCCTCCCCCAATTTCCCTTTTTACCTCTTTTCCCCCTGCTGCTCTTGGCCACCACCCAAGGAGTCGATATTAAGCTTTACAGCCACTATCCAGCAAGGCTAGTGATTGAGGAAATCCACTAGTCCTTACAGACTTTTTTCCTTTTCCAGTACAAGCCCACAGGGCTAGTTAAAGGAAAATTTTACTAGCCCAATACAAAATCTACCAGCATTTGGCTAGTGAGCCAGTGCCAATTGTGACCCGTGCCACCATCTTTCTCCACTCCCTTCTCTCCCACCTCTCCCCATCCATGCCTTCCCTCAATACCACCCCCTCCTCTGTAGGTAAGTTTTATTACTAACAACCCTGTAAATGCTGTACTTTGCTAATTTTTGCACCAGGTGCAGTCTGATTTTCTGTACTGCATTCTGCACTTATTTTCTGTCATTGTGAATTTTCAGCCATTGTACATTTTTGTATATTTCACACCTTGCACTGTTTATTTGTATTGTATTGTTCAATCTTGATAAGCATGCATCACGTTTGTCACTATTTTTGTTGTATTTCTCAATACTTTGTCCCTCCACCCTGGGTGTGCATCTGGAAACAAGCTTTGAATCAGTGCATCTTTCTCAGTAATCAAATTTCAAATAAAATACAGTATACACCAGCTAAGATGCCATATATCATTTTCAGTGGGGTTCTGCTTTTACTTATTGTTACAGCTAGGTAGGCAGAAGCACCGAACGAGTGATATGCTTATGGATCACTGTCACACTGCAAATAAGTGGCTGTGACAAGATTTTGATCCAAATCTCCTGGTTCCCAAGCCCATTGCAAAACTCTGCCTCCACAGTTTGGACACAACACACTCTGCCAAAGGCAAATCTTCAACTCCAAAATGTGTTATTTTCTTAAACCCTGTAGTCCTTGTGTTCCTGAATCCCATCTTAGTTTAAAGTACAGAATCCCACAACTTCACTCCCAGAATAGTCCGCTTCCCCCTCCCTTTACAATTACAGTACTTTCAGGTTAAAAACAAACTGCTCCCTCTAACTACTGGAATTCACATATGACCAGCATTGTGATGCAATGCTGTACTACACGCTTAACAACTTCCTCGCAAGCACATTCAATTCTTCCCTTTTAACCAGATCTTTTTCATTTTGATGCAGGACCTGCCCCAGTGCTCCAAACGACCTTGACAAAATTCTGGAAAAATATCTCAGGACCTGGGGCTCTGAAGCTATTTTAGAATTAGCTTTGAATAATTGTCCCACAATATGTGTTTCTTGATTAATTGCTTAAGATAAGGTCTACTTTTGCTTGCTGGCCTCCAGTGGCTCCCCCTATTTCCCATAATCACTTCTGTCTCGTTCCTCTGCACACTGGGAACTGAAAAGAGAAAAATCAGAGATACACCAATTCTATTACCCAAGGATTAGCCGAGAGATAACCCTTTGTATTCCATTACTGACCGTTATTAGAGTTAATTATTTAATCAAGCTTGGCCCACTTAAAAGATACATTAATTGTTTTAGAAGGCTTAATGCTAGGGTAGTTATCAAACCCTTTACATGTAAAATGGTGTCCTCCGACAAAGAAAAAGAAAAAAAAAACCTTTTGAATCCTCTGTATGAATAGCAAAATATTTATTTTGATTAGAAAGAGAAATGCCTGACTTTTTAATCCCACCCCCACCCCTAATAAGGTCCTCATCCAAAAATGAGGGAGATGAAGAAAAGACCTTTACCAGATCTGTCCCAGTCTAAAACTACTGTTGGGCTAATGAACCTGACAAATTACATGTTGATTGGCACCCCTGATAGGAACAGACTTGATCATGTTAGATCATGTATGTTTGCTGCTGCTTTCTGGTTTTGTAAATCTGTGCATGCTCAGCTATCATGGATTCTGCCTCACATATTCCCTCGGTCCCTCCTAAAATCAGTGTTTGTCACAAATGAGTAGACATCTTAAGCATAAACTAATATCAGACATTAATGTTTATTTTTTGTACACTACGTTTATTCTCAACGGTGGCGAGGATGGCGCTGGATCCCCAATTCAGCCCGTTTAAAGGGCTCTCGACACTTGTCCCAAACAGCCTCCGCTTTGGCTGCAGAGCAGGGAGGACCATGGCTTACCCCCTACAGAGGGCCCCCTCCCCCCGTCGGTGGCAGGACCAGGGAGAGGAGACCACATCACCTTTGAGCACCCACCCTGACTTACGTCGGGCTTTGTTCATCTGGGAGAGTGGCAGCCCATCGGGAGCATCATGGCGCTCACCATGAGGGGCTTTCTTACTTAAGCCCCCGGCTGCGCGCAGAACATGCAATGACGTCCAGCACTGCAGAGCATGCTCCCAGATTGCCCCTACCCCCAGTTACCAGGTGGCCCCGGTTGCAGAAACCTCCAATCTCCACCAGGGGTCACGAGTGCAGGGAGACATACCCATCCCTCCCAGGAGAGAAGAGCAGTCCCACGGACGTTCAGTCCTCTTCTCCCCGAGATAATCCGGGTTCGCCGATGTGGCGTGCATTGACTCAACCCTCAGTGCCACTGGGCCGGCTTATCAGACATTAATGTTACCGATGCTTTTTTACACTACTCTGTTCTTACACCAAGCTGATGATACTATCATTTAATAATACGGTGTCCCTTATTTTGGTTCACTGTCCCTCAGTTTTAAGCCATTTATCTGGTTTGGAGTGTTGGAGGGCCACGAAGTACTGTATTCTCTGCACTTAAAAAGCAAGGAGAAGAAGAGCATAAGTAACACATCTAAGCTTTACTTACCAGGCGTGCACACAAACAGATCAAGTAAAGTTATAGTTTTGCCCTGTGCTTCATATAGCTCTTTAACTGCAAATCTAATACTGAGGTACAGTGCAGTTGCAGCACTGAAATTTTGCCTGGGAGATCACGGGATCAAATGACCACCACTGCCATGGACTCACTTTGTGATCTTCAGTATGCCACTTGTCCTCCCTGTGCTGCAACCTGCCTAAATATGAAACTGGGAAGTAGTAGGGCCCCAACTGAAAACAGATGTTGCTTTTTAGCTGGACTACCCTGGGTAAATAAACTGTTTAAAAAAAAAAAAGTTACTTACTACAACTACAGATTTTCATGAATATCCTTCTCTATAGAGCCCTACTCTTTGGTCTTAGGATCAGATGCACTAGGACTCTGCGGGAACAAAATCTTTGGTCAGGGTGCTGGCAACGATGATGGCACTGTCACATGAACAACACAGGCTGGAGCCTATAACCACTGACGACACCCTAACTGCCTCAGATCTGTTAGCAAGGAGAGTGCAAAACAAGGGGCAATAACTTTTAGTTTTCAAAAATGGCCAGATTTCATTTTGCAAAATCTTAAAATCCTTTTTAACTGTTGTTTTCCCCAGAAACTGAGGGCAAATCAGCATGTTTTGTACACACATTTGGCCCCAAAATGGAGGGGTTTGCATAAAAAGCTTGTGCAAAGTGGGATTGCTTGCATGATGAAGTGGTGTAAATAGAGTTTTTTCATGAAAAACTGACTCCCAAGTGCTGGTTTAAAGATGGCAAATTTGTTTTTTTACCAGTGTTTTCCACTGAGAAACAGAAAATCACTGGCCGTACAAAACCAAGCACCACACTTGCAAGAAGAAAGAACAGAAAAGGGATAGAACAGAGAAGGAAATAACCAAAAATAAAACAACTACCAACTTAAAAGGAAAAGGAAAAGGTGGGAAGAGCTTCTCATACTAACAGCACACACACCCCCCATCATAAAAAAGGATAGGCCAGTAGGCCTTTTGGATCAGAAAACCCCAAAGAGGGCTTCATCCATGTGGCCCAAGGCGAGGTCAAAAGATATGAAAAATGAAGACACCAACCAGCACCTAGCAGCCATGCTTCGCATTCACAAACAGAGCATACTTTATCAATAAGGAACTCACCAGTCTGAGGGAACCTGAGGTAACCCGTGTGTGACAGGTTTTAAGCATTTTGAAATAGGTACTGTAAGCCGGCCCAGTGGTGCTGAGGGTTGAGGCGCTGGATGCCACACCTCACAACACGCCAGTGACATGGGGTCAGGAGCAACCTTGGGTTGCCGGGGATCGGCATAGAAGGGAGAGGATCGAGCGTCCAATGAACTTCTCTCCTCTCCCGGTGGAGGGAGGGCTGTCATCCTGCTCCATGACTGCCCCCCTGGTGAAGGTCATAGGGCAGTGCCGGAGTTAAGGAGGCATAAAAAACCCAGGGATTCCCCAGGACTGGGAAGTGGAGGACCTGTGGAGGGGCAATGCAGGAGGAAGTAGTCACCCAGGGCCATCCTGGAGGAGGAAAAACACCTAAGTTAAAAAAAAAAAAACGTACTGTAGGACCGAAGTATGGACTTAAATGAGTCTGGTTTCTGTAATCTGCACAGAACAGAGGAAAAAGGAGCAGAGAAAGAAAGTCTTACCACTGTAAGGAAAGACTAAATGCTTTGATTTTTACACAGAAAAAAATGGCAAGGCAGGCTGATAGCTGATGCACTAGAAGGCACAGAGATACCACATGGCCAAGCAGAAGGGCAATGCGGGCAGGCTAGTCTGGGGTCACTAAGTGTCTGGAGATTAGAGAGCGACCCCAACATAGGGTGACGTTTTAGGGAACAAATTATTTCCATTACCTTAAGGTGAACAGGGAAAAAGGCATTCAAGGATACATGTCATAAGGCTACACTGGATACTGACAGACTGGGCAAAGGCAAAGGTAAAGTTAGCACCCCCTCTCAGCTTGCGAGAGTGATCTAAATTGTAAAATGAGACACAGGATGCCCCCCCCAACACCCACTGACCATAGCAGACAAAGGGATGTACCCTTTAAGGTCACAGGAAAGAATGGGGTTGCATGTCCCCTATAAACATATGTTTGTGTTCTCCTCAGAGAAAAATAAAGTTTTCTCTCTAGTCTGAGCTTTTCCCTTTTTTTTTACCCACAGAATATAAGAATAAGACCAAGCCCAAAGGGGGATGGTCAGAAAAAAGAAGAAATCTGTCCTGACATGTATTAGCTGGCGGGAAATGATGGCTTGACCATCACACTGTGCTCTTGCGAGAAAAGACAGCCCTAGAAGCTAGAAGCCCTGGTTCTAGGTTCCCATTAAAAGAGAAAGATCTTGAGAGAAGAGATGTCACAAACAAAATCCGATATGTTATCACACTGTACTCAACCAATAGGAGCACAGCTCAAACAATACTTGATGACATTACAGTGGAGCTATGTAGTACTCTAAGAAATCAATCAATCAAACCTTTATTTAACCAGGCAGTTACATCGTTACGCAAGCTCAGTTTCAAGATGGTCCTGGACACAAAGGACAATTTGTTTACAGTAGACAACACTTCATAATACAGTAGGAGTCAATTATACGTTATTTTAGTATACAAAATCAGTATTTGATTGTAACAAAACATGTAAGGTAAGTGCAGGTACATACATTTAAAGTGCAGCGTAACAGGTTGTAGAATGTAGAGTGCAAAGCATGAGAGGACAAGAGGACATAGAGGAGGGAAGGGATAAGAAGGTGTCGGACACATAGTGGGGAAGGGGAGGAGAGAGGGCAGCCTACTGGAGGAAGCCCCCAGTAAAGGGAGTTGAGATGAGGAGGGAGGAGGTGGATGTCCTAGAGGGATGCTGGATGACAGGGGGAATAAGAAGGCCAGGGGAGTCAGAAGTTAGGGGATTCAGTTCAGCAAGGTAAATGCTCTACTTGAAGCACACAGACATCTGTAGAGCAGCCACCTGAATGTACACTGGTTGGGCAGCGGGGAGATTTCAAGACATTTTTGTGTGCTATTCCAAAGCATTGGTAAGGAGCTAATGGCAGTTGATCCAAAGCGTGTCCTAGACCAAGGTAGCTTAAGGAGGACAAGGGAGGAGTTCCTTGGTCCGTAGGGACCTTTCGAGCGCTCAAATAGGTCACAGATATAGGGTGGTAATTTGTTAGACAAGGCCTGTAAAAGCCACATGAGGGTGTTTCTTTGTCTCCTCATGAAGAGGGATGGACAGTCTAATGCTTGGTACAAAGAGCAGTGATGAGTCTGGAGAGGCAAGTTAAGAAGAGATCACAATGCGCGATGATAGAGGGTATCGAGTCTATGGAGCGCATACTGGGGCAGCGGCTCTATAGGAAGTCGGCATAGTCAATCAAGGGAAGAAAGGTTGTTTGAACCAGCCGCTTTCTAACTTCCAGGGTGAGTAGGCGTCTTATGCGGTAGAAAATACCGAGACGCTGCCTTAGTTTTTTTGTTAACTCATTTAGATGCTCAGCGAAGGTAAGTTTGTTATTCAGCCAAACTCCCAGATATTTAAATTTATTAACTAGCTCTAGTGGTTCACTAAGGAGGGTGATAATCTGAGGGGTATCAGGTATCCTCGTATTGTGGGATGGGGAGATAATCATGGCTTTTATTTTTTTTGCATTTAGCAGTAGCTTCAGATGTAGCAGGTTGCGTTGGAGGATGATAAAATCCTGCTGTAGCTCCTTGCATGCAAGGTCCAATTAGGGGTTGGTTGTGTATAGGACTGTGTAAACTGCAAAAAGAGATGAACATTTCCAGCAATCGGGCCAGAGTCGATGCGGTTGATGTAGAGGGCGAAGAGGATAGGTCCCAAAATGGAACCTTGCGGCACGCCTCAGGGCAGTAATTTTAGAGGGGAGAACTCACCTTGAGCTTTAATCTGCTGTTACGATTTGTGAGATAGCAGCGAAACCATTTTACTGCAGCTAAGTCTAGACCGATGCTACTCAGAGTCTCCAGAAGTATGGAATGATCAACTGTATCAAAGGCTTTGCTGAGGTCAAGGAAGGTTGTATAGATGTGTTATTTACTGTGCAAGGCTTTCAGCCAGTGATTCGACACTTTGGCAAAGTCGATATGGTACTGTGCTTAGGTCTGAACCCCGATTGGACTGGACTGAGGATGTTTTCACGGTCCAAGTACTCCCTTAATTGAGAGTTAACAATTTTTTCAAGTAGCTTGGATAAAACTGGGAGCAATGAGATAGGCCTATAGTTATTCAAGTCAGTGGGTTCTCCTGACTTGAACAAGGGGATAACGTGAGCGGAGCAGTGAAGTCATATTTAATAAACGTTATCATACCAATAAACAGTTATAGCTCCAAAAGAAGAGTTAATTACTCAAAATATGCCATTCATCTTCACATGATGGGGCAGAGCCTCAAGAATTCACTCATGGAGTTATGGTGCTGCCCCCTCGCTTATGCAGATAAATGGTATATTCGGAGTCACACTATTCCATATCCTGGAGCCCATCTGAAGAAATTACAAACATCATACTCTAACACCTGAAGTAAGACTTTATGCCTAAACCTCGGGTCACCTGATGGCACAAGAGTAGCACATGCACTGAGGCAGGGTCAGAAGTGGACCCAGGCAAGACTAGCTGTGGCTTTTTATTTTACTGCACCTTATTGCACTAGGCACTGGCAATCAGGCTAACGAGGGCAGGAAGCATGCTGCTTAGGACTGTACAACCCAGACTGGAAGAGGGTTGGTGGCAGGTTCCATCATGCAGCGTCCCCAGACGGTGGGCCAGGGAGCTTGCTATTCGGTCAGAGATAAGCTGTGTGCACACAAGATCAGCAGTGCATTATGCAGGCTGCCACTGGGCAGGGGATCAGAGAAAACACAGAAACGTAGAATTTGATGACAGATAAGGACCGCTTGGCCCACCTAGTCTGCCCATTTCCCTACCTAATGGATAAGCTGCAGATCCTAGTTAACCAACAGCCTACTTCCTCCTACCACCCACTAGAATTGCCTTATGTCTGTCCCATGCATTTTTAAATTCCCCCACTGTTTTTGACTCCACGACCTCCTTAGGAAGGCTGTTCCACCTCTGTGGGATATGGTGGCCATTAAAAGTGACGGCGACAACTGGCACTTGCAAACCTGCTCCTCCTGCCGCTCCCACCGGATTGTGTATGCTGCATCAGTAGGAGGGAAAGCCCTCCTTCCAGGCCATACTCACATCACTAGAGGAATATCCTTGGTAGAATGGAGAGAAGGTACTGAAGTGATGGGATTAGATGGAAACCTAATGTAGGGTGATGACTGGGAGTTGAAAAGCACAATTGCAAAAAAAAATTCTAAACCTGACTGTAGAGAAAACTAACTGACCCCCCAGAATTTCTATCAGTGCTTTAGATAACATTGGTATTCAACAGTAATGTGCTCAGCATTTCTGACATTAGGTGAGTAAAATATAATTTTGCTGAGTAAAAGTGCTATAAACTTGGGAAAACACCTCCTTCTGAAGTATCTCTGGTGCACTTCCAGAGGTTGGGAGGACTATCAGTACTCATCACAAACATTTTGTCAGTAAAATAGGCCAGTACTCACCTTATCTGGAACACTGATTTCTATACTAAAACACAAAGCTATTTTTTCTTAGTACTTTATAAAATTCAACAGTATTTTCATACATTTTTCTCAATACTTCATACAATTCAGTATTTTTATATATGCATTTGGGACAATAACTGTACAAGACAAAGACATCAAACAAAGGTTACATTTCCTGCTGTATCTGTAACTGAACTCAGATGATAACAATGGCACATCCTCCTGAAATTGTTTTATGTATACAATTTCTTAATGCAGAATAGCGCAACTAAGATGTGAACTCTCTTTTTCTGTTTGGACCTCCTTCTGCCCAACTATAAGACTGGGTGAACTGAAAGTAGCAGTGCATGACAGAGGTGAAAATTTTGATCTATACTGTTTCTTTATTTTAGTTTAGACTGCCACCTAGCTCCTGACTTGTATGATACCCTTTTTTTCCAAATTCTGAGTGTTTACCACTTTTTTTTTTTATTAAACTGTTTGGTCCCTGTGGCCCCCTCCTGCCAACTTGGCGATGGGGACACATTGGTATTTGTGCAGGTTTTCTACCCTTGCTCCCCTGGCACACAGCTATGTGAGTGTGTGGAGGCACACATGCACCCTGTGGCGCCAGCTCAGCCCCTTCCACCTCCCATTAACTTTTTTCTGCCCCCTCTCCGCCTACGCTACCCACCGGACCGCCGCCCTGTGGGAGAAGAACTATGAGGGGGGAGCGCACCAACCCACCCTCACCACCCTTGGGAGAGGAAAGCTGCCTATCAGCATGCTCGATCTTGCTCCTGCCCCCCCCACCCTCTGTTGTCATTCCCGAACCTGGATTGCCGGCGTGGCGTGAGGTGTGGCGTCCAGTGCCTCAACCCTCTGCGCCAGCAAGCCAACTTTTTACCACTTGTTTTTAAAGTTGAAATATTAAAATGAGCGCTCCTGTTAATATGGCTTGGACCAGGTTTTCATCAGTATTCTCTACTGTTTTTGAACACCCACCGTTCTTACTTCTCTTGTAAATATAATGAACTAGCAGACACTGGCCCTGGCCTTATGGGACAACAAGTGTATAAAAACAGCTGCCAGTACTGATAAAAACCTGGTTCAAGCCATATTAAGAAAAGTGCTCCTTTTATTATTTCAAATGTAAAGGAAAAGTACTAAAGCAGACTCAAAAGGAGGATAGACATGTATCCTACATGACAGAAGTTAAGAGGTAATCTAATACAGAATAAAAAAGTATAGGTCAAAAATGTACCTCTGTCATGCACTGCTGCTTGAAACAGAGAGAGATTAAGGGACTTTATCAAGGTCATATAGTAAATCAGTGGTCTGCCTTGGGATTAGAACATAGAAGCTCATGCCTCACCGTTCTGTGCTTGTGTTGGAACACACTGGCTCTTCATGTTTTGAAAAGCTTGACTATTTTTCTCTGTTGGAAGTAAATAAAACAAAATCAAAGCTAGAAATTTTTGTTTCTAAATGCTGTGTTCCCTGTGGGCAATACTGACAAGCACTGCAGGCTACAATGACTGCACCTCTATAGAAGCTGGCACTGGCCCAGTTACTACCCACCGCTCATCAACACAAGAGGGCCACTTGTGTTGCTCTGCCTCTGGGGACAGCTGAACCTTGAAAGTACAAGCTATGAACAACCTCACCGTGGTTGCTCCACAGCGGCACCACCCTAATCTTTTAACTATGACAGATACAGTCAAGAGGCAGTGTGCAACTGTTGAAAAGAGTTTTAATGAGGGGGAGGGGGATCCGGGAATAGCAGATGATCCTTATACCCGTACTACCTGCAGTAAATACACCCTCCACCCAAATTCGGCTTTTGTATGCTGAAGATGGTGTCAACAGATAACTAACACTTTAAGTGCACAGCTTGTAGCACAGCACTACATGAGTGGGTAAGCTTTTCAGACTAAAACTAGCTGACACGAGAAGATGTGTTCGTCAAGATTAGGGGCTAAAGAATAACTGGAGCCTCACCTGTCTCCAGAACAGGATCAAACACTCCAAAAAGCTCTGGTCTAAGTTAATGGTTCATTATTATGGAACGCAAAAAAAAAAAAAAAGTAGTTCTAAGCCAGAACCTATTTATTTTTGGACAGCAGCTGGAAATGGCACAAGACGCCCCAGGCTTTCTAGGATCACAACCTGGAGACCGCAAAGTGCAGTCACCAGAACTTACCAACGGTCATGGACAAATTTTTTTTTTTTTTTACACTCCAACCCACTCCCCTCGACAAAAAATCTTTCATTAGCAATCCAGACTGTACTACCCATCAGTGTTGGTTCTACATATTAGTAACCAAGCCATTAATCATTTGGCTAACAACAACAAAAATGAATTAGCCACTTTTGGCTAATGTTTTTTATGACCGTTCTGTCTTTGGGACTCTAAAGAATGCAGCATGGCTGGAATGCTGCAGTGTAGCCAGCAAGGGGGCAACAGGGGGAGAGAAGCTAACAAATGGGGGGGGAGGTCGGGGCAGTTGCAATTTGGTGCGAGGAAGTTAGAGAGGGCAGAGGATAAGGAGGATTTGGACGAAGAATGGTGGATCTGGGCCGGCAGGCGTTCCAAAGTTTAGGGAAGAGGTAAGAGAAGGCCGATTGACCGGCGGTGGTCCTTCGGTGGGGGATGACTAATAGCCTAGTGTCAGTGGACCGGGGCGTGGGGGGTAGGTGGGGAAGATAGGGAGGATGCGAGGAAGGGAGGGGAGGGAGCCGAGCCAGAAGTTGGGGCAATTTAACACTATGAGTGGGTGCCAGTTGCTCATGGATGGCAGGGCCAGCAAATGGCAGAGCTCGCAGTGATGTAAGGGGGGGGGGCCGGCCATCGAGGCCAAAGCGGCAGAATGCATTAAAGAGGGGGTCAAGTCTGGCTAGGGTGGTCTTTGAGGCGGAGCTGTAGACTACATCATAGTAGTCGAAGGTGGGTAGGATAATTTTCAGGACTAAATCACGTCTGACGGGTAGTGGGAGACAGGTGCGGTTCCTGTAGAGGGCGCCCAGTTTTGGGCGCAGTTTTGAAATTATGGCATCTACGTGTGTGGAAAAGGAGAGGTGGTGATCGAGCCAAACCCCTAGATACCTGAAGGAGGGCACTTCTTCAAGGATGGTGTTGTTCAGGGTATGGAAGATCGGGGTGGGGGTTTGGATAGACGCTGTCTTGTGCCAGAAGACATAGAGACAGTTTTCTTGGCATTTAGAGAGTTGGTTGGTATTGAACCAGTGTTGGATTTTGTTGAAATCAGTTTGAAGTTTGGAGTGAGTTCTTACGTGGGTCCGGCCGAGGTAAAAGAGGACCGTGTCGTCTGCATACATGTGAATCATGTGGAGGAGCAAGAATTTGGCAGATCATTTAGAAGGATGGAAAAGAGGATGGGGCCCAGAACTGAGCCTTGGGGAATGCCGGTGGTGATGGCGGGGGGGGGAGATGTGGTTAGCTATTTTAGTGGAATGGGTTCTATTTAGTAGGTAGGCACTGAACCAGTTTGTGGCAGACGCTGCTAACCCAGCCCCTGATAGGCGGGATAGTAGCAGAGAGTGGGATACCGTGTCTAAAGCTTTAGCTAGGTCAGTGAAAATAGTGGCATGATAAGCCCTTTATCCATCCCAGTGAGGATGCAGTCCATGAGTCTTAGTAGGGAGGAGGTAGTAGAGTGGTGTTTTCTGAAGCTGGACTGAAATAGGGTAAAGAAGTTAGTTTCTGAGAGAAAGTGGGAGAGCTGGGATAGAACTAGGTGTTCCTGGAATTTGGCGAGGGTGGGGAGGAGGGAGATGGGACAGTTATTAGTAGTGGAGGAAGGATCACCACCTTTTGGAAGGGGTAGGACAGTGGCATGCTTCCATTCGGAGGGGAGTGACTCGGTGGTGAAAGACAGACTTAGTAGGGCGGTGAGGGGAGTAGCAATGGCGGTGGGCAGAAAGGAAGAGGAGTTTGTTATCGAGACCATCAGGGGATATGCCTTTGGAGGGGTTCAGGGAGTGAAGGGCATCTAAGGTTTTGGCGGGGGAGATGGGTCTGAAGGAAAAGGGATTCCTACCAGTTGGTAGGGTGATAGATGACTGGGGAGCGGATGTGGTTATAGATGTAAGGGGGGTGGGCGTGGCTGCTGGAGGTAGGGAATCGAGGAGGGCTAGGGTGCAAGTAGTGAAATAGGAGTTGAACTCGGAGGCTACCTTCAGGGGGTCGGTGAGAAGAGTCCCTTGGACGAGGAGGAGAGGTGGGGGGCTTGCTGTTTGGGGGGAGAAAAGGGAGTTAATGACTTTCCAGAATTTAGAAGGTCTCCCAAGATTTGCATTTAGGGTGTTGTTGAAATATTCTGCCTTAGCTAAGCGGATGGCCTTTGTGCATTTGTTTCGGAGCATGCAGTAGGTGACAAGGTTGCTTGGGAGGAACGTAGATTTGTAGTTACACCAGGCCTTGTCACAGGCTTGTTGGCAAGCTATTAACTCTGGGGATACCCAGGGTAGGCGAGACCCTCGGACTCTAGCCCGGCACAGGGGGACGTGTTTATCCCAGGCAGTGAGGAAGGTGTTCCAAAAATGTGTAAAGGCCGAATCCATGTTAGAGCAGTTTGAGCTCGGGACCCAATTTGAGTGAGATAGATCTTCCAGGAGGGGGGAGGGGTTGAGGGATTTGTATGAGCGTTGGAATATAAATTTAGGAGGGGATTTAACTCTGTGGATTTTGCGGACCAAGTCGATCAGGTGGTGGTCGCTAACGGAATCAGGGAGGAGGCCTGAACTGATGACGCGGTGTGGGTGGGATGTAAGTGCCCAGTCTAGTAGTGAGTGATTACCGGATTTACGTTTTGAGCGGGTGGGTTCTGTAATGGTTTGGGTAAGGTTGAGAGCGGTTATCTCTGTTTAGGTTTTGTTAAAAGTGGGTGCTAGCCAGTTGCGGTTAAAGTCACCCATGGCATATAGTTCGCCCAACTGGGCAAGGGATGAGAGTTGGCACAATAGGTCGGTGATTATTGTGGTCGGTGTGCCTGGGCAACAATAAATACCAGCCACGAAGATAGGTAGTGAGGAGGGAGGGGACAGCTTTACCATAAGAAGCTCGTAAGCTTTGGGTTCAGCTTTTGTGAGAGAGACAGTGAAGTGTAGGGCTGATCTGATGTAGATAGCCACCCCTCCGTCTCTGGTCGGCCGGTCTTGTCTTGTGATAGTGAAACCAGGAATAGCAATAGTATTATCTGGTAGGCTGGCGTTTAGACAGATCTCAGATAGGATGATTGTGTCAGGGGCATGGTGGGCGGCTAGGACCTGAAGCTGATCGAGCTTAGGGGCTAGACTACGAATATTTAGATGGAGAAGGCGTAAGCCTCGGGGGAGGTAGCCTGGTCAAGTGTCAGTGGTGGCTTTGGCCGAGAGATTAGGTATAGGGTGGACTGGGCCTGAGGTTAGGGTTGGGCCGGGATTAGGGTTTATATCCCCTGCTGCCAGAAGGAGTAGGGCAATGGTTAGGTGGCAGCGAGGAGTCCGGAGAGACCGAGATTTTACCATGCGCTGGCTGGGGGCCAGAGGGTGTGCTGAGTTGGGGGGACAGAGTACTGGAGTGGGTGAGAGAGGCCAGAAGGCAGCCGAAGGAAAAGACTGAGGAGGACAGTGGCAGACAAGTACACCTTTAGTGAAGAGTATTTCAGTCAAGAGAGACAAGAGATATGGCAGACAAGTACACCTTTAGTGAAGAGTATTTCAGTTCAGCGTCAGACAAGGACAGTAAGTACACTATAATCTGGTTCACTGGGCAGGTGAAGGGGTTCAGGTGATGAGAAGCCACCCACAAAGCAAAGCACTTCCATTTCATGGAATAAGTTGCCCAGGGGGAAGGTTTTCTGGCAGCCATCAGGATGTCAGCCACTTTAGCGGAGACCCCAAACCTGGCAATGGCTATGTCTTCAGGAGCCAGGCATGCAGATGAAGAGACTGGAGGCTTAGGTGGACAAGGATTCCCCGTTCCTGAGACAGCAGACCTGGGAACATGGGAAGGGGTATTAGAGGCTCCAATGCTAACTGTTGCAACAGGGGAAACCAAATCTGATGTGGCCAAAAAGGGGCCACCAGAATCAGGTTGGCTCCTTCTATCTGGAGCTTGATTAGCATGCTCTGAATCAGGGAAAAGGGAGGGAAGGTGTAAAGTAACCTCACTTTCCAATAAAGGGACAATGCGTCTCGCCAGAAAACTCCAGGCCTGGATCAAGCAAGCAGAAAAGCGGTAGTTTTGCAATGTGTGGGGATGCAAAAAAGGTCCAACTCTGGGTAACCCCACCTGTCGAATAGGTCTTGTACTACAGAGATTAGCAGTTCCCATTCATGCATTCCAGACTGCGGCCTGCTTAGCGTGTCTGCCAGGATGTTTTTGGACACCTGGAACATGGACAGCAGAGAGTTCGAGGCCGTGGTCCAGAGCCCAGTACCAAGCCCTCATCACCTCCCTGCACAGTGGATAAGAGTTGCTCCTTGCTTGTTGATGCAGTGCACCACACTGATATTGTCCGTCTGCACTAGCAGATGGCCCGGGGATAAGTAGGACTGAAAGGCCTGCAGGCCGTACAGGATAGCTCTCATCTTGAGGACACTGATATGCAGCAAGGCTCCGAGCGGTGTCCACGTCCCCTGACTTTGGTAAGGATCCAGATTTGGGCCCCATTCTGTTCCTGAGGCATCTGCTGTGAGGATCTGATGAGAGGAAGGAATGAGGAATGGAACCCCCTTTAGCAAATGGCTGGGTTCCATCCACCACAGGAGAACCTTCTTTACTGGTGACGAGACCAGACCCTTCTGCTCCAGGTTGTCGGTTCACTGATCCCACTGCACCCTCAAAGTCCAATGAGGGATGCGCATGTGCAGCCGCACCAGAGGAACTGTGGCAATCGCCGCTGCCATCAGGCTTTTTTTAGTCTCTTATGTGAACCTGCTTCAAGTCACACTCCCATCTGTTTCACCTCCTTCTCCTCTTCCCCAGAACTGCTGCTGCTACTACTACTATCGCTTTTATCAGGTATATAATCACAATCTGTATCTCTGTCCCCAAGCTCTGCCAAATCACTTTGCTCTTTCCCCTCTGCCTGTGTCACTACCTGATCCACTCCTTTCTTATTCTTTTTTTCCTAGAGTGATTGCTCGTGTTGCAATCATTGCAGTGCCACTCTGAGTGGTTGGTACAATGTGTGGTACTTTATGAACTGTTCGACCACTACTGTTATCTTCCTCTACACTTGTAGTTCCCATCGAGACAGAGGGTCTATGACAAAGCCCACTCTGCTTTGATTTTTCTTTGATGTGACTGGATGATCTCATGCCACCATCTCCATGGCATCTCTGTTGTTCCCTTTCCAGATGCTTGCTACAGGATTCAGCCTCTCAGGTGATGAATGATGAAGTGTAAGACTATTTTATTAAATGTGTATGTTATTTTAGTTATTTTAGTGTTTTATTTTTACTTATTTTTTATTTCATTTTATTTATTTTTTATTTTTATTTTATCCAAGGCATGCCACCAAGGAATACCAGAGGCCAAGCACTGATTCGCTACCAGCTGACACACTTGCTGCCCACTGCCCAGATCACACTGCAATAGCACAGTTCAGGACGACAAACACCAGCTGCTTCAGTACTCAGGAAGAGGAGGAGGAAGAATGAACTTTCGGCCTGTAGCAAGTGGCCATAATGGCAGCTTCATATGCATCAATCATAGGAGAGAATATAATAGGAGGGGACTCTGGCAGGCCTAGGTAGTAAGCTAGGTTCCACCTGGTAACATACTGCTCTGTGGAATTGAACCCCATGACAGCCTGCAGTTGCCGCATCACAGCAATAAAGAAGGGGTCATCTGGGGGAAATCGCGGGTGTATTTGGAGAAGTCCTCTCCCAAGGAGGAGATTGCAGAGGTGCTAGAGGGAGTTCTGGCCCCGGCATCCTTATCCTCCTCATCTGGGAGGAGGAAGTCAGGGTGATAATCATCACCATCCCCTTGTTTAGAGGGGGCACCGAGGACGTTGATGAGGTAAAAGGTGCTTGTATTGACGATGTTTGCTGCGATGGCGCCAAAGCTGGCCCACAAGGCCCTACCGGCGATGGGGCCAGAGGCAGGACAACCTTCTGCACAAGGTCCAGGAGAGAGGACAACACAGTCTGGATGTCGATGGTCACTGGCGTCAGCATAACACCTGTGGCAACAACAGGGAGTAGTGAGGCCCCAGCATCGGGAGGGATGGCTTACGCCGTGATGAGATGAGGGCAGGTTGAGGGACCAACTGAGGGCCTGCATCCCTAATGTTGTCGGGACGGTCAGAGGCGTCGACTGAAGCGGCCTGATGCATGACGCCTCATGACCAGTGCCGGCCATCAGCAGATCAGAATCACTCCCTGACTGTGGCCCCCAACCTCCCCGAGGAGGTAGGAGGGGTGTTCAACAGGGGAAGGCACTGGTGGAACAGATGAGCCACACTGCCAAAGTCCCCTCTGTAGCAGTAGGGTGAGGGAGGCAGTGGGAATCATTGGCAGGAGGAGGGAAGGGCCTGCCGACAAAGTACCATCGGGCTGAGATGCTCCAGCAGAGAGGGCTGCCAAGGCCAGCCTTGTAGGTGAGAGGGTATGGGCAGCAGCTGGGGTCACTGCCGGTCTGGTCAATGATCCCGAAATGGTCGGCGCTGAGAGCGGCGACCGAGAATGCTCCTGGGAGGATCGTCCTTCTCCTGGTGGTGATGCTTCCTTGATGATCTGCCTGGCCTTGGCAGAATGGGAGCTCGAGGGCAGAGCTGGGAAAGTGGAGGAGCTCCCAGGCTGTATCTCCTTCTCCAAGGCAGTGACCTTCTGTTCCATGAGAAAAGATTTAAGCTCTTGCAGGCAATGCCACCGGGTAACTTGACTGAAGCCACAGCAGATCTTGCAGGCCTGGACGTCATGGTCGGTGCTGAGGCAATGGACACAAGCATCGTAGAAATCCTTATCATAGATCTTCTGTCCACAGCTGCAACGATGGAAAAGGTGATCAGATCCAGGCATAAATGAAAAGAAAAAGGAAGCACCACTTTAGGGAACAAAGTAATTAAGAACTAGGGTGAGAAATAAAAAGTGGAAAGTTCGAGAAAAAATGGCGGTCGACTGAAGCGACAGTGCTCTGCGGAATTCGAGGTGCGATGGATGGTTGATGGCAGGAAAAGAACTGAGGAGGGCACGGGGAGCTGGCGTGGTGATGTCGCTGTGGTCGGCCCCCGATAGACCGCTAGCAAAAAAGTTTCCATGTGATCCTGGTGCCTGACAGCAGTAGTTCCTCATGTGTGACCTGCTGCAAGGGATATCCTCAAAGAACATCAGCATTCTCTCTTCACTCTCTTATGCTGTAAAGTTCTTTTGGAAAGTCTGTATGAAATGATACTGTATGTAAACTAAATTTCTTTCCTTTCTCAGTAAATGGAGGAGGTAGATGTGCAAGAGTGTCGGCCTGAGAGCATCACATTCTGATCCAAATCAGAATCTAAGAATGTGAGCTTACCATACTCCTCCAGTCTTGTTAGTAAGTGATTATTTGAAAAAATGTCTGAAACAAAAGAGGTAGGGGCTAAACACAGAGATTTGTTTTATTTATTAACTAATTACTAATAGTACATTTCAACATAGGCTCTGGTCATATCTCTGGTCACAGAAATAATGCTGGGGGCACCATCAGAGAGACATAACAACACTGACATAAATAAATCTACTTTCAACATGAAATTGGGCAGAGTGCAGTATTTACTTTGGCTTTTTGTGATTTCACAGAGTGCGCAAATGTTACTCCAGCAACCACAAGCCTGGATATAAATGAAAAAAAGATTCAGTTGCACCTGAATAACTGTATTCCAGATAAGAGATAAACTGTTAATTCAACATTAAATTAATTTGTCAGCAAACTTTTACACTTAAGAAGTTACATAGGCAAAATTAAGATATTCATTTTCCATTTATGTTTCTTCCGATACGAAAAATGGTTTCCGGTCCAATATCACTAAAAAATGGGTTGGTTTTCAACCAACACAGGCTTGTGACTAAACTGCTGAACACGACTACAGGATGTCTTTAATCAGTTAATAGTAAAGTGCATAGCTCAGCATGTTACTATCATTTCAAGGCAAGGCAGTCTTCACCATGGCACCATTTCCCCCAAATCATGGGTTTTACACTTCAGCAGTAATTTCATTGTCAAAGTCTTAGCCAACCGACAGAAAAGAAAAATGTTCTACTGAACTTTGTTGTCATGGGTAGAACACTGAACCGGGTTGCCCATGACTAGAAATTCCATCTTTAAGTCTAGTCATCTTGGATAAACTTTTGTTCCGCTGCACTGTGAGATGGGAACATGTTATATCCTACTATACTACGGCAGTCAGGTCAGGTGTGTGTCTAGGGGCTGGATTTTCAATGGGTGGCACAGAGCCACCATCAAACTCTGCACCACCACACTGCTTCTGGTACTGCTCCAAATGGGTTTGCCGCAACTGCATCCAATTTTAGTAGGTCAGACACAGTTGCGACAGTTTACCCAATTTATGGCAGCTTACGCCAAGTATTGACTGCAAACTCTGTGAAAAGGTTTCCAGGACTGCCACGCGACAGACCACAAAAAGATGGTCTAACTTGCTGCAACTGCCGTACGGGATGTAAAATCCTATTAGAGTGCCCCAAGCCCAGTGTGCCACCTCAATGGCACACCAGGGGCTTGGAGAGATCCAAGGACTTAGAAAATCTGACCCCAGGTGTGTGGTAAGGATGTTATGATATCAAGATCAAAGTATCCCAATATGTGTAAAATAACACACAAGCTGGCCTGTTGGCACAGCGGTTGGATTTCTGCTTGCGACGCCGGTGACCCGGGTTTGGGAATGGACTCTGGTCGCTGGAGGGCCGGTTGGGGGAGAAGGAAAGGAGCATCACAGGACGGCTCACTTTCTCAGGGGGGGAGGATGGGGCTACAACTCGGCATGTGCTGACTACTGGCGGAGGCCGGGAGCGCAGTACGGTAGCCTGAGCTGAACAAACTGGGAGAGTGGCGGACACTGGTGTACTCCTTGAGGTCATGTGACACACCACTCCCCGGGAGAAAATCCAGGAAACTGCCTTGGTCAACTGGATGACGGTTCCTCCAGTCCCCCACTGCCATCAGGCCTCGATAGCCGACCCTCCCTCAGTGGCACCCAGGCCAAATGGAAAAATAGTGTGCTGGCCACCCTCACTGGTGCCTTCCCTCTCGGAGGAGGGGGACCCGCCCTACGAAGGGATACACCGGGTTACCCAGGGGGCCACGATGTGAGGCTAGTGGCCGGCATGAGAATGAGCGCGCAGACGGGGAAGACCATGAGGGACCCGAAAGAGTGGCTGACCAGGGGTGAAGAGGAGGGGTAAACACATAATACAAAAAAAAAACACACACTATATGATCACAATAGTTTGTGCCATTTCTAACTTTAGTTGGAAAAAAAATAGTGAAATTCTGACTGGGTGGAGGTGGAGGATACCAAATCTCTCTTGCACCTAGAGGAAGCACACTTGTCGAAGCAGTGGAGCTGAAAAAGTCAGGTATAATCACAGAAATTTTTCTTTGTTGTTGTTACAAAAGTAAAAAAACTGGCAGTGAGAAATACCCTGATATCCCCAGTGTGGAGTGATGGAGAGACTGCGGTAAGTGACTCCCTCTTCAGTCTATGCCAGAGTCATTCCTTGCTTGACCAGCAGGAGGACATCCCAAGGAAGCTGGCACCCTCTCCTTGTAAGGAAGACTGCTTCATGTTTTGCAATGAAACACTGTGCCATTTGACCAGGTTAAATGTTTATGTTCACAAACTAGTCAGGACTGTTATGGTACCTCTTTAGCTTTTTAGAAGTACAGCATGCACCTTTTTTCTTTTGCTACTACAAACTTACTACAAATAAAAGAGGTCTCACACCTACAGTATTTCAGTTTATGGCTCATCTATTTTCTGCAGTTCAGTTACCCTTTTTCTTTGTAACTATTCACATTAACTTGAAAACAAGGTAGCTGTCCATTAGACTCCATCTGCTCTGGCAGCTTGTCAACACTTGAAATCAGAAACCCCAGCCTATGTGACATCACAATCTTTCTGTTGGTGGGGAACTAATTATGATGTCACAAGCAGAAGACTGTGATGTTACATGTACAGACACGTGCAGCCAAAACAGATTAAGTCTACAGGACAGAGATCCCATTTTCATGTTAATGTACACAGTTCTAAAAAAAAAAAAGGAACAGCTAAATGAAGAAAGTATATATTCTGAATTATGTACAGAACTTAATGATTTCGTTTAAGTAACCTCTCTAAATTTTTTTTTTTTTTAAATCTACTTTTATCCCTCTACCTCTGCCATCCTACCATGGATACACTGTTGTCAGGGACATCTCCTGTTCAGGCTGCTATAAGTAGTCATACGTGCCTTATGGCCTCTTACACACAGCAAACCCCTGGGGGAGGAATAAGCTATATGGCAGCACATACAGGGGTCGTTAGTGCACACAAACTAGCAGCCAGCCCTCCACGGCTAAGCCACACTGCCTTTTGGCAGCTGCCTACAGCCCCGCATGACACCGATGGGGCATGGCATCGACTCATGAACACCAGGTGCCAGTATGGAAGCACAACACGCTACCACAGGGCCATCAGGGTGGCCCCCTAAAAGATTTTTACATCTCCTTAAACAGCAGGGCAAATGAAGTGTTTTTAAATGTTTCCCGCGCCTAAGTGTTGGGCTGAAATACTGCAGTGAGAAATAAGCACCAACAATCTAAAATCCACAGATGTTGCTAAAGAATAGTCCCACCCTGCTAGAGAGGGAAAACAACTGAAGGGAATATGTGCTTGTGAAGTACAGCAGCTGAGACGGTGTCACATTTGTCATCTGTTGATCTGTTTCCTGCGTAGCCAGAGATCCTAATCGTGTGGATTGTTAGGACAGACATGGAGGGTTATAGGGTGGGATGTCAATCACTTCCATTCCTGCCTGCCTCCTGTTGGAGCTCCCCACTCATAAGGTGTGATATATGCACCCTCTGCACTGGAGAAAGCACCTCAATTTATTTATTTTTTTTAAATACATGTGTTTCTCTGCCTGTACCTGGTCTTGCTTGCATCTCCCCAACCCTGTCACTGATTCACTGACTTATGGGTTAACCATACTGACAACAGGCTGGCCATGTAGGGTCATGGGGTGCCTGTGGGAGATGGCGAGTGAGCCATGGCGGTTTCCTCCGTTTTGTCTCCTCGGGGCATCCGCCTGGGACGCGCATGTGTGCTGTGTCAGTACACATCCACCCATGTCTGCTGGCCCTGCCAGTGCTTCTGCCCGGTCTCCGCAGAGTGGCAGACGAGTGGCAGGACAGCCATCTTAGGATGCTGAATTCTCCCTCAAACAGCCAGCCCCCCCAGTCCAAGTTGCCAGTGTGGCTGGAGGTAAGGGGTCCAGCACCTCAGTCCTCCATGCCAGCGACTCAGCATCAGCACCTCAATTTTGAATCCTTAGAAACCATACAAGAGCTTACAGTCCTGTTTAATTTATTATAGTACACACCAAGTCTCTAAATTCTCTCCCATTTTCCATACCAGATTACAATGCAGGGTGGGGGCTCAGGCTGGCCTTTGTGAGTACTGTCCCACTGTTCTTCCACTCGGCCAATTTTATTGCCAGTGCTACTTAACACCAAAAGGGTAACATACTGAGGTCAAGTGTTTGGTGTCCCACATCCCATGCAAAATCTAGTGGGCATTTCTAATCTACAACCCTCACAAAATGAAGAAAAAAAACGGCCATGGAGGTCACCCTTCTCATTTGCTTTAGCAAGCATAACTCAAAACTTACAAGGAAAAAAAAGGATTGACTTTTTATTCACCCTTCATGGTTTAACACACAACTTTTGCATGACCTCCAGAGCTGGCTTCACTGTTTGTTATTTCTTGGTAGGCATAACATCAAACCAAACAAGAAAATCTCAAAGGGATTCAAATGACTGCAAACGGCTGGGGAAATACATGCAATAGTTACCCTGGGTCAGGATGGCTCCATTACAAGACTCTGGTATGTAAACGCAGAAAAGGCTGCAACAGACCGAAACCCTGAAGAGCCATCCAGAGCCCACATCTCACTGTGGTTGGTTTGTAATGCATGCACCTCAGCAGGGAAATACCACCTCCAACGATATTGTTTGTGCTATAATACCTTTTGATCAGAGAGATTGCCAGACCGCAGAGCGCCACCGCCCCCCAAAACAAAATGTTTGCTGGCTTCTGTTTTTCGAAAGCCTGGCGCCAGGCTCAGAACAGTAAACAATAAACACAGGCTGCCGACTGATATTTCTGTACACGTACCCATTGATGACATGCTGCTGTGAACAACTTCTCTTTTACTGTAAGCAGGCTGAGCGGTCAGGTGACATTTTACTATGTTACATCCTCTAGTCTGTCATCGGCTAAGAAAAAGCCTTTAAAGTTGCAGTCTCCTTCCCTCTCTCTCCCCCCCCTTCTCGCTTTCTGACCCCTTCAGGCCGATACCAGCCCTGTGAGCATTACACATACTGTGCAGCTCGCAGTATCAAATGTCTCTTTTCATTATAAATTTAGCTGGAAACACCAGATTTTAACTTTTTAGTGATTATAGCTAGTTTCTGTAAGAGCCTTGGAGTTTATAAATATTAATCTTGCTTCCAAAAGTGGAAATGTGATACAGATTCTGGAATGATAGCACATTAGAATGTCTGTGCCCTCACAATGCTCAGACAAACAGCTTAAACTTGGCTAGGACTATAGAATTATCCTGGGTCTAACAAAAAAAAACTCTACTCTTTGGACAACACTTTAATGAGTTTCCTGAAGGCAAGTCATAAACCTACACAGATACCCCTCATTATAAGGGCCTACATTTTCTTATAATCACAGACCACAAATGGGGCAGCCCTGTCTTTTCCTGTTCCCAGAATTCTTCCGTAACTATGTGAAACTACTTTTTCTTGTTCTCTCAGTATGAAGGATAATGCTGTAAAATATAACACACATTATTCAGCTTATGCTTTACTGATTTATACCATTAGGGCAGAAGTATAAATGAACTCAATAAAACGTATTAGGTGCTTGAAGGGATAATTTTGTTATCATCCCTAAAGGGTTGCTACCATCCCTACAGGTAAAATCATCTATCTTCAATTAAGCCACTTATCTCCACTTCAGACAGGTCACAAAGGAACCCTAACCAATATGCACGCTGCTGTAACCACGCCTGATGACATCACAATGGCCTCTGTAAACTCAAAGCAGAGCAGTGAAATCAAACCGAGACAGTTAAATATTCAGAACAATTAATTTGAAAGGATTACAATTTTAAATACATTTAGGGCCAAACATGGGCTATTCTGTTTTCAAAACTCTGAAAATCTGCTTTTGTTTTTTTCCTCCAAACTGAGCGCAATCAGCTTGTTTTGCACTAAAGATGTGTTGAATAATATGGTGGGGCATGGTCAAACACTAATTTGGGGCCAAGTGTGGCTGTTAATGTGGTGCAAACAGTTTTTTTTATTGAAAAAATCAGTTTTAAAAGAGCAGCCGACAGCTCTTCAATCCTCAGGCAGGCATCTCACACCAAGCAGGTGTCTGCCTGAGAAGCTAAATATGGCAGTATTTCTATTTATTTAGTTTTCTGTTGGGTAACAGTTACCTTTGTAAGCTGCACTTGTATCTTCCATAAATGAGCTCAGAGGCTGCCGAACCATGCAGCCCAGCCTCCCAAATACAGCAGTTTGATGACACATATTAGGGAATGGGGCATCAGGTGCACAATAAAAAGAACAAAAACGGAGAGGGAGCAGCCTCAAGATAACATCTGTAATCTTGCTGGCCAGTCTACAGGTATGTAGCTAGTATATTACATTTATGTACAATTTATTTAAAATCCTGTTGGTCCAGTGGAAGCACACTAAGCATCTATGCCCATGATCCAGGTTTGGGACTGAACAGTAGTTGGGAGTCTGGCATAGAGTGGCTGGGGAAAGTGCTGTAGAACGTAGCATGGCTCAGTCCTGGGAAGGTGGATCTCATGTTCTGCCAGCAGAGTGACCACTCACGTTGGGCTGGTGAGCCTGTTCCCTCATTGTGGGGGGGGGGTTGCATGAGTGCTGCTGAACTGCACAGGGCAGATACAAGCAAGCCTCACAGCAGGGGAGGTGGGTGGGCTCAGTTCAGACAGGGAGACGCACAGGAAAAACTGAGGTTGTCTGTATGACACAGCCCCTGGACACCTTCTGGACCCTGTACTCACCACTCTACCTCTCTCGCACTGGACTGTGTTCCCATAGTGAGGGAAACCCCTCTGTGGACCCTGCCATGGGGGACCGCAGTGTAGCAGGTGATGTGATGAGTGACGGGTTTAGAGTTCACGAAGGTCTCACCCAGATGTGGGGTGACTGACCAAGATAACAACCATTATGGGAAAAAAATTATCTTAAATGTGGAATACTAGGTGAGGTGCAGTCCCTGTTTTTTTTACTTCTAGTACAACCCTCCCCCAAAAAAAAAAAACAAACCAAGGTCTCGAACTGTATTTCTATTTGGGAGTAATGTAGGATCAACAACAGATGTACTGGAGCTAGCAAAGCTCCAAATAAGCATTTTACTAAGTGGATCTCCTTAGGCCCTCTCCCCCAGCGCTGACATCAGCTGTAGGGGGCTTCTGCAATGCCGCCATGGTGGCAGTGTTCACAGCATGTCCGGGCAGGGTATAACAGCATCAACCAAATGATCCCAAATTATAAATGAGCAAGCCATAAGACGTCAGCATCAGCTTAGTTGGTAGAAATATCTACCTCTCGTCCAGGTGGTTGTGGCTTCTAGTCCCACACCAGGACTGGGCTCATAACATAAATACTGGCACACAGGTGCAATACTAAGGGGATGCTGTTCTTCGGATAGGACGTTAAACCAAGGTCCTGTCTGCCTTTTCTGGTAGTTCACATAGATGTAAAAGATCCCATGGCATTTCTTAGAACAAGTAGGGAAATCTCCCTGGCATCCTGGATAAATTCCCCCATTCACTAAAATATCACCAACAGCTTAAATCTGGTTCAATTTCTGTTGGTTTGCATCTGTACCCACCCTCCCCTTCCAAATCCACGGGATAATGCTGAAAATAGGCAGTATAGTCTAGCCCTCCTTTACCGGTCAACAAAAATTAAATAAAAAAAAAAAAAAATAAGCATAGAGAAGTTAATAATTGAGGGACTAGATCTCAAAGCAGAATAGTTTTCAAAACTCCTCTGTCCAGAAAGCCTTTTGGCCATAAATCCCTACTGTTTAAGGCACTTGTTTTTTTATAACTCACTTCTTATTGAAATCACAAAATGCTGAAGCTGAATACCTTCAAGGTTAAACTTAAAACAAAGACTGTTCAATAGAGGTAAGTCCCGGGGTATGGTGGGCAGTTGAAAAGCTGGACCGATGGTTTGCCGGCCAGCAGCAAAAAGCATAGTTAAAAAAAAAATAGAAGTGCTGTTCCCGACCTTTTTTTATGTTTTCATGAGTTAGTCATATCCTGTATTGTATTATCTTGTTAAATGTTTGCTGTATTTATATCGTAGTCTTGTCTTATTCTTTTTTGTTTGTTTTAATTGTACTTGTCGCCGGTGAAAACAGGCAGTTTTGCTCATCAGCTTTCAAGTATAAAAAATAAATGTGGACTTCTCCGTTAAATGTTTAAAGTAAAGTGAACCAGCATAAACAATACATTGGTACAGTCCAGCAAACACAGAATTTCACAAGCTCTTTGTCAAAACATTTTTTCACAAATAAAAGTTAGAAAATTTGTAAAGAAACAAAAAAAAATGAAAGCTGTTCCATTTGCAAATGAACTTCAGGAATATAAATTGTATTGTTCTTCAAACCTGAGGCTACTAAGCAAGAGTTCTCAAAGAGCACATAAGGCTTGCAAATGAACCCTATGAAAGTTAAAACAAAAGTGCTGTCTCTGGTTGATTTGGCTCAGAAAAAAAAAAGAAGGTTCTGAGAATTATCCAGGGATTCCAACATCCCTTCTACACAACAGCACCACTAATATTCTCCAGATTTTGCTGACCGATTTTGAACCGTGTCAAGAAAATGTTTACATTTGGCTGGGGGTCAAATGGAAAGCCAATAAAGTTAGAGACTTGAAAAAAAAGCATCAGCAGCAGTACTGTAATGCTAACCCACCCCCACACAAGAGAGAGAAAAAAATTACACAGAAATCATTAACTGGTTATATCAGTGAAAACCAATGTTCCTGTAGTTCAATTGCTACCAGGTTCTTGTTAAAAAAAAAAAAAAATCAGAGTTACACTGCACACAAAGTTTATCAGCACTTCAAAGGACCTGAAGATTTTAAGGCTGCTCCATATTATACTGTATTTCAAACTGTTACAAAAATACAGTAATAGTGTTTTTATCTAGCGCAATTATTTGTGATTTTATCGGAGAGTTTTTCTATCTATACAACTGTGCCTTTGCCTTGAGTAAAAACCAAGATCAGTCACAAGTTATTCTTGGGAACACTATGCAGACAAGTACTGAAAAAGTTTGAAAGAAACTATTTTTTATACTTATTTTACAGCTTATTGACTTTTTAGTGGGGTATGGCTGGAAGTACTGAAGCACAGAGAAATCATGGGCCCTGCACACAGCTGTAATGTGGTCACTTGCATATCCTTATGCAGCACCACTGTCAAAGCGAAGAATCCGTCCGCTGCAGACAGTTTATTTTAAACAGTTAATTTAGTGCATTTATTATCTTCCAGTGCTTTAGTGGGCAAAGTCTGAGAAAGTGAGGAGATTTGGTACTGCTTGGGGGGAAGGGGACTGAAATGTTCACCACGCGATTAAGGTCGTAACGTGAATGAAAATTAAGGCAGCAGTGTAACCAAACTGGGCAAAACCTTTTGACCCTACCTTTTCTACTATAAAAGATTCCAGGCATCTTCCAATTTTATTGGGTGGTACAATTTTCTAATTCCACCAAAATTTGACTATTTTATAAATGTTTTAACTTAGTTTTTTTCCTCAAGAAAAAAAGATGGCTGTCACATTTTTGAAACCGCATTGTAGAGCTGGCAAGAGTTAGGATCAAGAGAAAAACAACAAAAAAAGATATATGGGACCTGATATTCAAATGTTTGCCTGGTGGGCAGTGATTGCATCCTGCTTGCCTGGGGTTTGCATCCGAGCACAATATTCAAAAAGAACAAAGGCACACACTAGGCATGCAAAAAAATAATGTATGTGGTGGACAAAGGGAGAGGCAGGGACATTAATCCTGGCACAGCACAATATTCAACGTGGTAGCGCTGCACAAAAGGAACAGTGCAGGCCACCTCGCACTGTGCAGTTACTGCCAAGAAACCTGACTTACTCTGGGCAACTCCAGTAGCCGGCAAAGCCACTGCAGCCAACAGTCTCATTGACAGTTAGGGGAGCAGACCTGCTTCCTGGTCGTCAGTGGTCCCTCCGTCCTCTGATCCCCATCCCTGTGACAAATAAATATTTTACTTGCGGTCACTGGTCCTCCTGTTCTCGGATCCCTGTGAGAAATAAATACTTCCCTGGGGATCAGTGGTCCCCCTCCTGTTCTCCGATCCCCATCCCTGTGAGAACTGTAACCGATGACAATTATATTGTAGCCTGTAACGGATTATTTTCAGATGTCATGTCTTATGTAGAATGAAAAGATGCAATTAGCCCCGTATGCCTCATTGTATTGTGACTTTGTATCTGAGTTGTATTGTATTATGAGTACTGTATATTGTTTTCTGAGCACCCGTGTCACATAAGTATACCTCTATGTTACAGTACTGTACATGAATTTACTAAGGGCCCCCCCTGAAAATGGGACACTAGTCTCAGTGGACTTACCTGCCCAACAAATTTCAAATACATACGTACGTACATAAATAAATAAAAATAAACATTTTCCTGGTGGTCAGTGATCCCTTCTCCCCAGATCCCCGTGAGAAATAAATATTTCCCAGATGGTCAGTGGTTCCCCCCCATCCTCCAGTCCCCATCACAAATAAATATTTCCCTGGTGTCCAGTTATCTCCCCCCCCCGCCCTCTGAACCCCAGCCCCGCTGAAATAAGCCTATTCCCTAATGGCTAGTGGTCCCCCATGCCCTCTCCTTCAATCCCCTTGCCCTGTTAAAATAAACCAATTCCAGCCAGCCTGGTGGAGCAGAGGGCTGACGCACTTATCCCTCTCCTGTTCCCATGCCGGTGACCCGGGTTCGGGAATGAGCCTGGGTTGCTCGGGGGTAGGAGGACTGAGCATCCCAATGGATGCTCTCCTCCTCCCAGCAGGTAACTTGCTCTGCTGTGCAACCGCCACCTAGGTGACCACAAGTGGAGGTGCAGGCTAGGAGTAGTGGTTTGGGAGGAGGACACTCCCGACAGAAGATGTCAGCACGTCCAGTGATGCGTGCGAGTCAAGCTGCCACACCTCTAGAGAGTCCGAGGGTTGGGGACCTGGAAAAAGTGGAAAACACCCTGACCTGCAGGGTGACACTTCCTTTCCTTGCAGCCTCGCACCTGCCCACTGGGCACACCAACCCGCAACTGAGCTAAACTCCTCCCGGGAATGTGGACCCCCACTCCTGGGAGGCTTAGCCACAGGGAGTAAACTGTAGGGCACTGCAAGGGTCAACTTGGTAAGTCCTGAGGATAGTGGGCTGATGGGGCTGAGAGCGAGGAGGCTGACAGAGGCTAGTAGGGTGAACAGGGGCTAAAAATGAAAGATTAAAAAAAAAAAAGAAACAAACCTATTCCATGGTATTCAGTGGTCACTCCTGCCTTCTGATCTCTGGCCCCTGTACACAGAAAACCCTGATGTCCAGTGACACCCTCAGAGTGCTTACCACTATTCCACTGAAGTCGTCCCTGGTGTCTAGCACCTCCCTCCCTTGCATTACCTGCACCGGGTACACCACCCTGCCCCCCCCCCACACCATAATCATCAGTGCCACCGGAAGCCCATATGGCAACCGGCACAACCCTCCTCTCCCCACCTCGGCCGGCTGTCGTATGCAATGACAGGGTGTGCACATTCTGCATACTGTAAAGAGAGCATGTGTACTGCTTACTGTACTGTAGTAATCATACAGACACCAGGGACATCATGCATACGGCAGCATAGGGAACTTGGAGGAAGGGGGTCCACTGGACACGTGGGACACTGCTATTTGTACAGCAACTGGTGATCAGAGGGTGGGGGTGCCACTAGACACCAGGGAATCTCTTCACAGTATGGGGACGGGTGATCGGAGGGCAGTGGAGCCACTAGACATCAGGGAATATTGAGACATGATGGGGATAGGTGAGCAGAGGGTGGGGGTGCCACTGGACACCAAGGCGTTTGATGTTTACATGGGCTGGGGTTTGGGGGTGGGCAGCTACAGTACCGCTGCATGCCACGAGGGCCTTGCACCCCATTAAGTTGGGGTCTGCAAAGGTGGTAAAATGTGTCTGTCTGTGTGGCTTTTACTGCCTGTGCAAACCTCTGTATTTACCTTTCACCCATATGCAGAGGACAACACCCTCATTTGCATGGTTGCAGTGGTAAGTTAGTGCTCGGGCGCCAATGTGTTTTGCCTGTGCTGTGAGGCTGCCCGCATATAGATCCCACCCACAAACTGAGCACAAAACCTAGTAAGAGTTTTGAATATCTGGCCCCTGTTTGTCTCAGCTGAGAGGTGAAGACAGCCCATCCCTAATTACTGCCTGCCCACAGGAGCCGGCATACAATCCTCTATTTGTAATATTATAAGTAGTTCTACAGCAAAAGATTTTGATATCACAGGTAAGAGAATTATGATGCCAGGTGAAGACAAGTAGCTAAAGCAGGATGAAGTCTAAAGGAGTAGTGATCATGACTTCAGCATAGTTCTTGTGAAAAGGAGAGGCAAAATACAGAAAATATAGGACATATAAACTGCCATGTACCTAAAAAATAAGTATTTTCCCCCTAAAGTCTCCTACTGAGACATCAAGGGCTCTTTTAACAGAAGTTTTAAAGTCAGCTCTAAAAACCTCCTTTGAAAAGCAAAAGGCATCATGTACCTACCCTTATGAACTCTGAAGGTGAGGGTGAGGGTGAGGCCATGTTTCTGTTCTTGTGTGGTATGTTACGTTGTGGAATCTGCACTGCTTAGATGATGTTATGCATCGGTGATGTTATCTGCAGGTCAAGTATTTTTTAAGTCTCCTTGCTGAAGTGTACAGCCAGCATTCCGGCAGCAGCCCACGAAGTCCGACGCCTGGCGTCTATCGACTTCATGAGACAGAAATGGCCGACTAGTAATGCATGGCAGTCAAAACCAGCTCAGCATGTGGCGGCATGTCAGGGAGTGCAAATATACGGGTACCTGCCATACCATAGGTGCCCCCAGGAATCAAATTACATAGAACCTGCACACTTGAAAAGCCTAACCACTGACACAGCAGTCTGAGTCAGGCTACAACACATTAATGGAAACCAACTACTTGATAAAATAATCAGTGGAAGATGCAGTGCTTTGTTGGAAGTATTTTAAAACCACAGGCGTATTTTCTAAATCAAAATATTAACTAACAAACTACATTTTCAGAATTTGTCCCAATGTGTTCTGTGGCAGCTCAGGTGCACCTTACACACACTATTTATTGTAAGAGCCTGATGATTAGAGAGTGAAACCTATTTTAATGTGTTACACAATCACTTTTTCAGATGGCATTGTCAGAACATTGATTTTATCTAGTTTTGGTTCTGCTAAAATGTATTGTTCTTAAATGTGTTACTTCTCAGCTGCCTACTTTGCATTGTGTGCTGTACTTTACTGTTTTTGTTACTGTATTTCTGTTTATTGTAAAGCATTCAGAGCTTTTTGAAGGGGCCACTGTATTGAATTAAATGTTGCCTTGCCTTAATGATGTTGCCACATACAAGGGTGAGAGGAGAGGAGAGTCTGACGTGGTCAGCAATGACTCTTCCGGGATTGTCTGGGTCCCATTAAGTGATGTGGATGTTCCGTCACACCTCTTACACAGTGGTTAAAGCAGACATTTATAACAGGTGGAACTCTACCCCTACTACTACTGTACCCCTAATGTGTACCTTGAAGGGGCGTGGGGGACTAGTCCCTCTGACTTTCCCTTCACTTTAATCACTGCTCTTACAGTAGTATTGTGGTGCTGGCAGACATGAATTGGGATTCATCTTGTCTGCCCCTCCTGGCATACATCAGTAACTATACCCCAACTATGAGTACTAACACACACCCAAGTTTAAATGCTGGAGTATTACCCCACCTCAAGCTGTGTAACCTTCAGCGTTATTCATTGTCTGGTCAAGTTTTGAAAGCCTTAACATTATCAGCTTCTGCTTCCTCACTGGGTAGGCTATTCTACAGGATGATCACCCTCTGTATGAAGTAATGCTTTCTAAAATTTCCACTTGTGCTGCTGATCCTCTCTTCTGAGTGCATATCCTCTCATTCTACTGCAGTACACAGGTCAAACAACTGTGTATTGTCTGTCTGTCTATCCATTCAGAACACCATTCTATTCCCTAGGCTAAGCAATTTGTGTATATACATTCTTTTCTTGTAACTCTTGTCCCTCCCAAGTCACTGATCAGCTTGCCAATCCTGTGCTGCATTCTATCAACCTTTTCAATGACTGTTCTGTACAGATCAGAACACAGTACCCCAGGTGTGGTCTAAACCAGGTTTCTCTTGATATGCTCCTTACCCCCCAGTGTAAGGCGTCCCACAATTTTGTTTGTTCTTCCTTCAGTACACTGACCGCCAGGCTCTGCTTAATGTCCAAAATTGCTCCCCAAATCCTTTTTTATGGATACTCTGCAAAGTAAAGCTAATGATTTGCTGTAACGTACAAGGAATTCCCCAGAAATGGGATATCTGCAGTACCCTGTGGTTGCCTCCAATCTTCCCTGACCGAATACATCTACGCCAATTGTAAAGCAATGCTATAGTGCGTACAGATCTGTAGCACTGCATTACAAGGATTACTTCTTGATGTTGCAGTGGCACTGATGGTGGACATGATGTTGGTGGCATACTGCTCTCAAGGGCAGCCCCTGTCACAGCCTCTGAGCCTGCTGTATCTCCCTCAGAGCAGAGGCCCCTTATGCCCTTTCACCAGGATGAGTAGTAACAGTGGCAACAGCAGGCTGAGCTCCAGCCTGGGCAGTCTGGACAAAGTCAGCAGCAGCAGTGGTGAGATGGACAGTGGAGGCCCCAGTGTCTCCCACGGTGTGAGTAGGCAGTTCCGGGCGCTGTTTGATGCCTGATGTTATTACATTGTGCTAGTGGTGGCAGCAGTCTGGGCACCAGTTTGAGCAGTCTGGACTTGACCAGCAGCAATGGAGCTTCAACCCAAGTTCTACCACTGAGTGCTATCACTACTGCTGATCGGACTAGGTGAACAGCAACGCTAGCAGGTTGAACAGAGTGGGCCTCAGTGTCTCCTGCAGGGTGAGTCTGTGGAGATGTTTGAGGTACGCCCCTGTGAAAAAGCTTGTCAACTTAGGCATTACTAACACCAAGGATATAGTAGTAAATCAATTACTTCACTGCAGGTAAGGATTCAAGAGACAACCAGCAAAAGGTGGGAGGGGCTGCATGTACAGTATGTAGCCTGCAGCATGATATTTAGTGGGACTCACAATTGCAAGTTGTTTGTGACTGGTCTTATTTTAAAAAAATTTGCATGAAAGAAAGGCTTGCTGTAATGAAAAAACCTAATTTCCAAGGGCATCCTATAAGAATAAATCAGGAAAAGTAACACACACACACACATTGTTGAGTGACAATTACAAACAGTACATTCAGTTTTGTGTCCGTTTTTTTATATCATTAATCTGCATCAGATGGCCTCCCATGCTGCCCACCCACCCACTGTGTTGCCACCTGGCCTCTTGTAGGTGGTAGACAAGTAGAGGTAGGAAAGCTGCCATGGGAAGGAACAGTTACCTATAGTAACAGTGGATCTTCAAATTTTCTCCACTGAGCTACATCGTGGAACTGTAAGCAGTCGGCGTCAGGACCACCTGGAAACTTTCTGCAAGCTGGGGCCGCCCACGTCGACGTGCCTCAATGGAGCCTATATTATGTCAGCATCACCAGCATGACTCAGTTCCCTGCCAGAAGTAAGCTTGGAGATCATCAGACCAGCAGAAACAGAAGTAATCAGGAGCAAACCAAGCACACAGGAGAGGGTATGGAAACCTGAGAATGGATGCCGTACCGGCATCAGAGGAAAAAACAGCTTGTGACAGCAGTACAGTCACCGATCAGCTGACAAGGGGGGAAGGCAGGAGAGACAGCTGTGGCTCAATTTAAGAGATTGTCTCGAAGTTCTACTGTTATGGTGGATAACTATTCTATCTTCTTCGAGGATCTCTCTCTCTCCACTGAGCCACATCACAAACAATTCCCAAGCAGTACCAAGCACCGAGGGAAGACGGCAGGACCCAATGATTCTGAGTGAGGAGGTCTTGTAGAATACGGAGTCTGAAACTAGCAGGTCTACAAAAGATGATGTCCAGACAGTAGTATTTAATGATTATTTGAACAGTACTTCAAATGACAGCAGCAAAAATATCAGCAGCGGACACATTCTAAAAAATAGGCAACGAGGTAGCCACCCCTTGGGTGGAATAAGCATGTACAGGACCAAGCTGCTTAACACATTTCTGGTAACAAAATGGAATAATGCAACTGGCCAGCCATTTGGACAGGCCTTGTTTAGCAATGGGTGAGCCCACTATTCGCAATAAACAGCTGAGAGGATTTTCTACAATCTTTAGTACGATCCAGGTGCCAATACAGCATCCTATAGACATCCAGCATATGCAAACGATGCTACCTGCCATCTGTGGGAGAGAAAAAGTAAATAGGAAGGTCTAGTGTCTGATTTAGTATTCTCTCAGACTCAACCTTTGGAAAAAAATGAGGACTGGTGCGTAATGTGACCCTACCCTTGTGAAAAAATAATAAACGGAGGATCTGTGACTAGAGCCTGTAACTCTGAGATACGCCCAGCAGTGAAGAAACAGTCTCTTCCAAGAGAGGAAGCACATCTCACAAGTAGCTGCTGGCTCAAAGGCAAGTGCAGTGAGGGTCTCTAAAACTAAAGTTCCACACCATAAATGGTTCTTGAACCAGGGATGCAAAAGTCCCTCAGGAATCTCTGGGAAACCTCCAACAGGGCCACTGTCTTACCCACAGATAGGGCATGAAAGGCTGACAAAGCAGCCATGTGGATTTAATGGAGGAATACCTTGGTCCTGAGTCCTTAAGGGACAGTAGGTAGTCTAGAATTTCAGGAACGGAAATGTTGAGGGATTCAGTGCATGCCCAGTACACCAGACCACAAAACACTTCCATTTCTGTGAATAGGTACACTGGGTAGATGGCTTTCTAGTTGCCACAAGCACATCAGCCATCACTGGGGAGATCCTGAAATGAGAGACCTCTACATCCTCAGGAACCAATCGTGAAGATTCTGGTGCACCAGGGCACCCTGCTCCTGCATCAGATGTCCAGCTCTCAAAGGGAGCAAGACAGGAGGTTCCACTGTCAATTGTTGGAGAAGTGGAAACCAAATGTGTCCAGCCTGGTGAGGGACCACCAGAATGAGGGTGGCATGCTCAGCCTGCAGTTTCAACAGAACCTTCTGCATGGGAGGGAACGGGGCAAACAACGCATACAGAAACCTCCCTTTCTAACACAGGCCAATGTGCCTTGCCAAAAAACTCCAGACCCTGGAGCAAGCCAACAGAAATGTAGCAGTTTTATCTTGTATGAAGATGCAAACAGGTCTTTGTCTGGATGACCCTGTTTTTCGAATAGGCCATCCAAGACAGAGTCCGAGAGTTCCCAGTCGTGATGGAGCACACTGGACCAACTATGGTGATCCGCAAGTGTGTTCAGGGTCTCGGGAAGGAACACCGTTGACAGAAATGTGTTGTGTTGCACTGTCCAATGCCAAACTCTCATTGCTCAAGAGCGTATGAATGAACTTTTCTCTGTCGACTGATGTAATACGTCATCAATATATTGCCTGTGCAAATCAACAGGCTGATTCCCGCGAATGAGGGCAGCAAAGCCCTGTAGGCCACATAGAACAGCCCTCATCCCCAGAGGGCCCCTTTGGCCCTGTGTCCTGAATGGGGCCAGATGAACCTCCCTCCTTGTCCCTGAGGCATCTGTGCTCATAACAAGCAGGAGGAACGGCGACCCTTTCTCCTGGCTGGATCTGTCCAGCCAACACAGGAGGGAACGACAGAAAGTATGAGGTGTTCCAAATCGTCTGAATGCTGAGCCCACTGCACTCTGAAAAAATCACTGTGGGACTCCCATATGGTGGTGGGCCAGTGGAACTGTCAGGATGGCAGCTGCATTCATTCACTGATTAGTCTTAAGATACAGTGGACTGACACATAATTGCTGGAGGTCACTAGTTATGCCAGTGCCACTCATGCAGTGGAACAGCGGGCAGTAATACCTAACCAAGACCCGTGCCCAGAATGGCGCTAATGTACTGGAGCCAATGGCAGGGGGTAAGGACCAACTTCAACTTGCTGACCAATATGCCCAATTGGTGGAAGAGCTGCCTGGACTGAAACAGTGTGTACACTATCCCATCCCCTAACAGGGCTCTTATGAGCCAATCATCCATGGACGGGAAGACATACAGACCCTCTCTGTGGAGGGCTGCTGCTACTGCTGCAAATACTTCAGTAAAGACACTCAGTGCAGGGCTTAAGCCAAAGGGCAAAACATGAAATTGGTAGTTTAAGCCCTGAAGCCTGAAACGCTGATACTTTCTGTGAGATTTTCTGATTCTGACATGAAGGTAAATATCCTACATGTCCAGTGCGACCATCCAGTCCCCTTGTAACAAGAGGGGTAAAAGGAACTGCAGGACACCATTCTGAAATTTTTGCAGTCTATCTGCAGGTTTAGGTCCCTGAGGTCTAAGAGAGGCTGTAAATCTCCTGCCCACTTTGGAACCAGAAACTATCAGGAGTAAAAACCGTGATTTCTTTCTGCAGCCAGGACTAATTCCACAGCCCTTTTGCAGAGGAGGGACTGAACCTCCTCCAGCAGAAGGGCAAGATGTCCGGGGGGGTTACTGGTTTGGAAACGGAGGAGTAACTGGAGAAACAGTAAGAAGTTGTAGGACATGTCCATGCTGAACCACTTCCAGCACCCATGCATTTGTAGTGATCTCCCTCCATTTTTCTAGGAAGAGGGAGATACAACCACCTACCACAACCTCTGGAGGCAGTGAGGCTGGAGGCAAGGGAGGGGAGTCAGAAGGCACTGTGGGTGGCTGGAGTGCTGGTAATGGACTGACATTCTGTAAGTCCAACATGGGCACTGGGGGATAGGTTTGGGGCCTGGAAGGTTGAGGGCTGAGGCCACTGTGAGCCATGTCTGTGGCCTCTGGAATAATCTCTTCCAGGACGCGCACAGGGCCTACAAAAAGAACTATGACCCCTTCCTCTGGGTTTGCGGTTCAAAATGTGCAGGGATCTGAGAGACATTCTTGAAGTTTGCAGATCCCTTACAGTAGTGTCAACGTTATTATGAAAGAACTGCTTACCTCTGAAAGGAGCATTCATTACTGATTTTTGTACATCAGAGGAAAAAAGAGCCACTCTAAGCCAGGAGTGGCACCTAATGCAAATGCTCGAGGCAGCAGCCCTTGCAGCTGCATCCCAAGCAACATAAGTTGATCTGAGGAGATGCTTACCAGCTTCTTGTCCATTAACAACTGGTTTGGTTCCCCCCAATAGTCCTCACCCCGTGCTGGAGGTGTCAGCCCACGCCCTGCTTGCCACCCCATGACAAGGCTTTACCCACCCAGGGACGAGGCCACCGATCGCGCCCCAAGGTATACGGGTCCTGAGCCCTGGCTTCCCAGGGTGGGACCAGCGGGAGTGGGACCCCCCCCAGTGAACATTAACCAAAGCGGGAGTGGCAGCAGAGATGGGAGCATCATGTACGGCCAGGATTATTTGTATGCTGAAGGACCCTGGTGGTGGGCAGCATCCACCCTGCCCCTCTTTTTGTGTGTAGCGCTGGTACCCCCAGCCTCCGCCCGTGGTCCGCAATGTGCCGGGCACTCTACTCCCACCCCCCAAAGAAGGAGAGCGGTCCACGGGATGCTCAACCCTTCTCCCCCCGGCTGGCCCTCCGACTCCAGAGTCTGTCCCTGAACCCAGGATGTTGACGCTGCTAACAGATGCCTTGCCACTGCGCTGGCAGGCCGGCCAACAATTGTTTGCTGATCCAATATTTTGTCCTGGCCCTCAGGCAGTCTTTCCACCACAGTGGCCATGGTCTTCAAAAGTCAGTTCTGATATTTAATCATATATGCCTGACAGTTTGCAATCCTTAGACCTAGCATAGTGGATGCAAAAGTCCTCTTACACACAACATCCAACTTCTGTGACTCCTTGCCAGGAGGCAGGGAGCCAAAGTATTTACTTATTTTAGATCTATCGTGAGCTGCCATTTTTACCACTGAATCTGTATCAGGCTGTGCCAAATAATAGGGCTTAGCAGTAGGGGCAGGGTGCTGTTTATCCACCTTCCTAGGAACAGCAGGTAGTTGTGTAAGCCTATGCCAGGCAGCCAATGTAGCATCCTCTAGAGCTGAGTGCACTGGAGGGATAACCACTGTAGGCGAGGTTAACATTTCCCAGAACTCAAAGATTTCTCTTGGAAAATTCCCCTTCCTCAGCCTGGAACTCCAGCCTAGCCTGTACCTGTTTAAGGAAGGCCTGAAATGGGGCATCCTATGGGAGAGAGCTTGGTGTATTCACCACGCTCCCTTCAGAGCGGAAGGATAACATGGAGTTTGATCCCACCACATCTATAATCTCTTCTTCCACAGCTTCCTCCTCCTCTTTCATGTATTCAAGAGCATGTTCCAGCTCGTCGTCGTCCACCGTTATAGGCATCGGGTCAAAAATATGAGCAGGAACAGGAGGAGGTGCCAACGACAGGCATCCCATCAATGGTGGCCTGTCTGACCTGGAATAGAACCGGGGGCAGAATATGGGAAAACTGTCAACGGACCAGCTGGGGGTGCCAATGGTGCAGGCACTGATTGCAGCATCGATATGTGCTGAAACAGCTCTGACACTGTTTGCTACAATGCTCATGCATCGGCAGAGCCTGAAGGGGTTGTCGATGGCTGAGATGTCGACAGGACAGTGCCTGATGGTACAGGTTGCGAGTCCATGAGGAGGACAAGCCGATGCCAGACACCAACCATGCTGTCTATAAGACAGCTGGGTGGGTGGGGGAGGTAGCAGGACCCATGGCCACAGCCGGGCCCTGTCTTTTTTAACTGACTTAACTAAGTGGCGAATGGGAACATTCAGAAGATACTTCATTATCCTTTCTGTGCTTCTCTTTGTCTGCATGGAGGTGTTTATCTGCCAACGGCTTGTATTTTTTCATTGATGAATCAGTACCAGCCACCATCGACCAACAGAGACTGACAGACCAACAGCGAGCTGGAAGCAGGTGACAACAGGGAAGCCGCCTTTGCTGCAGCTTGTACCTCCATTTCTTGGATCAGAAGAAAGATTTCTAAAGCTTTCCTACAATGTCTCTTGGTTGCCTGGTTAAAGCCTAGGCAGATCTTGCATGCTTTATTTATTGATTTGGTTATTTATTTATTTTTGGAAATCAAAGTTTATTGATCTTTCTTACAGAAACACATTACATTGACAATACAGTCCACAGTCAGTGGGACAAACAGCAGGAAATAAATAATAAATACAAAAGTAACTCAAAAGGGAAAAAATGGACATCCAGCTATGTTAAACAGTTATGCAGTGAAACAGAAAAATGTGTGGAGCGAAGTACAATTCATGCTATGGGCTTAGCAGTGAGTGATAAGAACCGGAATTTATTAAAGAAAGAGCTTGCCATAGGTGATGTATCCTCTGGTAGATGATGCCAGGGAGCCTCTTTCTCCTACCCCCTAAAAGAAAAACAGGTCATGCACCTGTAACAGTAGTTCTAGGAGTGGTATATGACGTTCATCCACATTTTCTGGCAGTTGCCTTTCACTTTAAGGATTGCCGTAAATGTCGTCTAGCTGGCTCCTCCCATCCACATGAGTGTTAACTCCCATGGCTCCACCCCATGATGCCATATCTTGCCCACTGGAAGCAGAGGTTGTGCACCGAAGTTGGGGAGGTCAGGTGGGTCTGTATGGATGAACACCATATACCACTCCTAGAACTACTGTTACAGGTGAGTAAACACAGGTTACTCACCCGTAACAGTAATTCTAGGAGTGGTATATGTTGTTCATCCACACTGTCTGGCATGTTCTTTCCCTTTAATTATCTTGCCATAAGTCTTTAAGCTGGTTTCTCCCACCCAACTGGGTGGTATATGCCTCAGCTCCACCCCTTGATGCCAGATCTTGCCCGCTCGAAGCAAAGGTTGTGCGTCGAAGTCGGGGAGGTCAAGTGGGTTTGTGTGGATGAACAACATATACCACTCCTAGAACTACTGTTACAGGTAAGTAACCTGTGTTTCTAGGATGTGGATATGTTGTTCTTATCCACACTGTTTGGCAGATTCCTAGCAATTCTCTAGGAGGAGGGAGGCAAGGTGTACACCCCGTACTTAGGGAACAGAGATTGGAGAACTGAGGCCCCAAAACCAGCATCCCAATATGACGCTAGGTCAATGTGGTAATGGGAAATAAAGGTGTGTGCTGACTTCTAGGTAGCAGCCCTGCAGATTTCCTGGATAGGGACGTCCCTAGAAGCAGCTATCTATGCAGCGGTATGGCAGGTGGAATAAGCCCTTAGCCCTACAGGAAGCTCCCTAATCGCCAACCTATAGCAGAGATCAATGCATGATGTAATCCATCTGCCAATCGTCCGCTTGGCTGCAGGTCTCCCAGGTGCAGCTTCAGAGTAGGTGACAAATAGCTGGTGAACCTCTCCCCGAACTCCAGCCATGCGCTCTTTATAATAAGAGTGCTCTTCTCAGGTCCAAAGTATGAAGCCTGTGTTCGGCCTCCGAGGTGTGATTGGTGAAGAACACTGGTAGAGTCATCACCTGGTTTAGGTGAAACTCTGACACAACCTTCGGGGAGGAACTTTGGGTTGGGGCATAGGACAACCTTGTCCTTGTGGTAGACCAGGTAAGGAGACTCCACCGATAGCGCCTGGAGCTCCCTAATCCTTCTGGCTAACGTGACAGCTAGCAGGAAAGCGGTCTTCCACGACAGGTGAGACATGTCACACCTGTGCATCGGTTCGAATGGCTTTCCCATGAGCTTTGCCGAAATAGCAACAAGTCCCATGGTAGTGGTGGTTCACACACCAGAGGGAAAATGTAGTCAAGGCCCTCGAAGAAGTACCAGACCACCTTCTCTTGTGTCACTGACTGCTGACCAGCCCACGCCTGATAAGCAGAGATGGCTGCCAGGTGCACCTTAAGGGCCGAACATCCCCCTTGGGAGAGAGATCATAGGTAGTCCAAGATGCTAGCCACCGGACAGGTCGAAGGGTCCAATCCCTTGGCCTGACAACAAATGGAGAATCTTATCCATTTGAAGGCATAGCACTTTCTGGTCGATTCCTTGAGAGATGCCTCCACCATGGTAAGGACATCTTCGGAGCGACCCAAAGCCTGGCACTCTAGCCACTCAGGAACCAGTCTGTCAGGTGCAGGGATTGAAGGTTTGGAAGGAGTACCTTTCCTTGATAGATGGAAAGCAGGTCCGGGCATGCTGGAAGATGCCTCGGGAGCCTGTTGCTCAGGCTGAGGAGACGGGTACCAAAACTGGTGGAGCCAGTCTGGAGCCACCAGGATCACCTGTGCCTTGTCCCTCCTGACCTTGGGAAGCACCTTGTGGATCAAGGGAAGTGGAGGGAAGGCATAAAAGAGGCCTGGGGATCCACAGCCTCGCGAAGACATCCCCCTGCAGCAAGCCCTGCTTGGGGGGGGGGCACAAAATAGTCTCAGCTTTGTGTTCTCCCTGGAGGCGAACAGATCCACCTGAGGGGTGCCCCACTGGGAGAACAGACTGTGAACTACCTCCGGGTGGAGGGACCACTCGTGAGATGTCTCACCCACCTGGCTGAGGGCATCTGCCAGCTGATTTGAGGCTCCTGCTATATGGATGGCTAGGGGATCTGCCTCCAGGCTGTGCACGAGGGTCCAGATGCGGAGAGCTTCCTTGCACAGAGGCAAGGAGTGCGTACTGCCCTGCTTGTTGAGGTAGTACATGGTTGTGGTGTTGTCCGTCTGGACCTGGACCACTTGACCTGGATAAATGGAGCAAATGTGGTCAGGGCTAGCCGAACCGCTCAGAGCTTCAGCAGGTTGATGAGGCTCGGGACTTCTGGGGGGTCCAGAGTCCATGGACTCTGCGTTCCCCAAAGTGGGCATCCCAGTCTGTGAGAGAGGCGTCGGTCGTCAAGATGACCGTCTGCTTGGGGCGGACAAACGGGTTCCCCTCCTGCAGATGCTCTAGGATGGTCCACCATTTGTTAAAACAATTGGATGAGAACAAAGGCTGTGGCCCTGATTTATTGCACCCAAGGATTTTGCGGTTGTCGGCTGGGGAAACTGTGAAACCAGTGAATTATTTGTTCAACTTGCCCCTAGATACAGGGGCTGTTCCTTCCACTTGGAAGGAATTAATAGTTGTCCCATTGTTTAGATCAGGGGACAAAACAAATGTGGCAAATTATAGGCCAATTTCATTACTGTCAATTTTGAGTAAGTTACTGGAAAGATGT
Organism: Neoceratodus forsteri; assembly: GCA_016271365.2. Lineage (NCBI taxonomy): Eukaryota > Metazoa > Chordata > Ceratodontiformes > Ceratodontidae > Neoceratodus > Neoceratodus forsteri. The sequence goes on from CM028131.1 coordinate 842,440,637, forward strand.
GTGTTCGGACAATTGGTTTCATACTTAGAAGGGAGGGGTCATTTGGCTGAACAACAACACGATTTCAGAAGGGGCTTCAGCACAACAACTGCTTTGGTTGAGCTGACGGGCACTGTTCTTGATGCCTGCGGTAGAGGGATGCTATCGGGAGCAGTGTTCATCGACCTCAACAAAGCGTTCGATTAAGGAAATCATAAACTGCTACTTCAGAGGTTAAAACTATGTGGGGTATCTGAAGCAGGCCTGCAGTGGTTTAAAAGCTATTGTGTTCTCATACACAAAGGGTTAGGACAGGGGATGCTCTATCAGAACCGGCAAAAGTTACAGCCGGTGTACCCCAGGTCTCAGTACTGGGGCCATTACTGTTTTCAATATTTGCAAACGAAATGCCAAAAAAGTTTAGTAAATCGAAATGTGTGCTATATGCTGATGACACAGTCTTCCTTCACCTCAGGCCCATCTGTTAGTGAGATACAGAAGTTCTACAAGAAGAATACCTAAAGTTAGAAAAGTGGTTATCCCTGAACAGCTTAAAATTAAATGAGACAAAAACAAAAGTTATGCTGTTTGGAACAGCAAATAGGTTGGCCTGAGGTGGGGAAAACTTATGCATCAAACGTAGTAAAAGGGTAAAGATTTCCCATGCCGATTCCTTTAAATAACTGGGTATCTATCTGGCCCTTCCTTATGTTTATGGGACATCTGGATAGTATTAGTAAGAAAATAAATGAAAAATTGGGTTTCCAGTACAGAAACATAAATGCCCTGACCGAAGAGGCAAGGACAATCATAGCCAGGCAAGTTCCGCTACCGATACTAGACTACGGTGCTCCTTTATTCTTCAATCAGGGGGCCTCTTTTATGTCTAAATATCAGTTAATATTAAACAATATCTGCTGTTTTGGGTTAAGGGCTCCAACCAGAACACATCACTATATTTTATATGAGAGAATGAATACTGTGTTCCCAGAACGTAGAATAGAATATAATAACATTGCCACATTTGCATTCACCATTTTTCATAACACATTTCCTAGCTGCCTTTACGATAAATTTATAAAATAAAATGATTCCCATTTGACATGGAGAAGTGCATTTTCACTATTTTATTTACCTTTTGCTAAATTAACAATGGCCATGTGCTCATTTTCATGGTATGGTCCAAATTTGTTGAACAGATTTTCATCTATAACTCAAAGAGCTAACAGTATAAAACATTTTAAACTAATGCTGGCATCTTACTATCTTAATATCGATTCTTGTGTGTTCAATAACAACATATCCGTGCATTTGTGAAATCAGTTTTATATCTGTAACTGTTGTGTCAATTTTGTGTATTTGTATTATGTAATGTATCTTGTTTTTTATGTCAGGCATGACTGAAAAGAAAAAATTACTCACCTTAGTAATGTTGTTTCTTCTAATGGAGTCTTGCTATATTATGACAATTGCAGTTTGTCCCAGCCTTAGAACTGCTCCGGAGGTGAAAGAGTTAACTTCCATGCCATGCATGGAACTTAGAGCACGAGCTCGGTTAGAAAAGCTCTGTCTGGATCATTTCAAACTGAAACTGTCAGATCTTTACGAGCAAAACTCACTAAGGTTCTGTGTGGAAGCTGTAAGCTACACTAGCCAATTGACTACTTAAGTATTAACACATTTTCCTGGTCCCAGCACCAAGACTCAAGTCAGGGGACCAGAAAATAAGATAAGATAAAATAAAACACAACACCCAAACACCCCAAAAAGAAGGGGTGGAAAACACAAGATGGGCATCAATAAGTGCCAACACTGGACTGCCCACCCCATCCCTAAAGTAGAAGTTCTGAGAGGGGCAGGCTGGGGGGGAGGTCATAATATAGCAAGACTCCATTAGAAGAAACAACATTACTAAGGTGAGTAATTTTTTCTTCAAACAACATGAAGTCTTGCTATATTATGACAATTGCAGACTACACAGCAGTACCTCCATGGAGGAGGGACAGAACCTACTTAGGAAATAGGCTCTGAAGCACAGTTGTAGCAACGAGCATCCTCCCGGCTCTGAATGTCCAAGGAGTAATGCTTAGTGAAGTATGTACTGTTTTCCAAGTAGCTGCTTGACATATCTCTAAGATAGGGATGTCCCTGGCCGCAGCTAGGACGCAGCTGTACCTCTGGTAGAGTGAGCCCTCAGGCCTGAAGGGGAACCCTACCCAGTTTTTGATAGCAAAATTGGATACAAGAGACAATCCACCTGGCAATGGATCTCTTAGTGGCAGGTTTCCCTTTCCCATCCTCACCATAAGTGAGAAAGAGTTGGAGGGAGTCAAACCTGTGACCTTGGTACGCTCTATGTAGTAACTAAGGGCCCTCTTAACATCTAAGCTGTGCAGCCTCCTCTCACCAGAGGAGGAAAGGTCAGTGAAGAACACTGGAAGAGAAACAGATTGATTAAGGTGGAAATCTGAAACCACCTTAGGCAAAAACTTCCTGTTAGTCCTGAGGACTACCTTATCCCTGTGAAAGGAAATAAAGTCAGTCTCCACTGACAAAGCTTGCAACTCACTTATGCGCCTGGCAGAAGTGATGGCTACTAGAAACACAGTTTTCCAAGTCAATACTTAAGCTCGCCAAGACAGAGGTTCAAAGGGGGTTGCATCAGCTGAGCAATGCAAACATTAAGATCCCAGGCAGGGCAGGGTCCCTGAATGGTGGATTGGTATGAAGCAATCCCCTGAAAACTTGGAAAATACAGGGTGAGCAGAGAGAGAAGAGGGCTTCCCTGCTGAAATAAAAGCAGAGACAGCTGCCAAATGCACTTTCAGGGTAGCTGGTCTCAGTCCCAAAGAATTAAGATGGACCATATAGTCCAAAACAGTGGGCAAATCAGCAGATTCCGGGGAAATATGCTTCCCAGAGCACCATATGGAAAACCTTTTCCATTTAGAGTTATAAGTAGCCCTAGTGGAAGGCTTCCTAGAAGCTTTCAAAATTTCGAGAACACCTTGAGAAAGGTGTAGGTCAGCAAATCTAACTCCTCAAGAGCCAGGCCTTGAGGTTGAGGGATTTGAGATTCGGATACCAAACCTCCCTGGGCACAGGTTAACAGATTGTGGTTCCTGGGAGACACAGGGAAGATGGACTGCTAAGGACAGAAGGAGAGGGTACCAGGGCTGTCTGGCCCAATCTGAAGCAATCAGAATAATCTTGCAGGGCTGAGATCTGATTTTGACTAGCACCTTGAACAGGAGAGGGAAGTGGGGGAAGGCATAGAGAAACTCCCTCCCAATCGAGGAGGAAGGCATCCAGGGGGACTGAGCCCAACACTGGGGGCCTGCAACAAAAAAGTGGAAGTTGATGATTGTCTGGGGCTGCAAAAAGATCTATCTGAGGGGTGCCCCACCTGGCAAAAACTATCCCCAGTACTCGAGGATCCAATGACCATTCGTGATGGCCCTGGGAAATCCTGCTGAGAGCATCTGCCAGGACATTGTCCTTGCCTGGGAGGTGAACTGCTATGAGGGAGGTGTTCAGGGAATAAGCCAGAGACCACAACTTCATTGCCTCGGTGCATAAGGCCGAAGACCGAGTGCCCCCTTGTTTGTTGATGTACCACATTGTAGTGGTGTTGTCTGTTCTGACCTGTACCACTTTGTTCTGAACAGATGCAGAAAAACCTGAAGTGCTAGAAAACAGCTCTGAGTTCCAACAGATTGATGTGGAGCAGAGATTCCTGAGGGACCACAATCCCTGGGTGGAGAGGTCGCCCATGTGAGCTCCCCATCCCAAAAGGGACGATCTGTAGTAAGGGTCAAGGGAGTGAGATAGAGGGATGAAAGGAACCCTTGTCTCAGATTGCTCTGTTCCTGCCACCACTGAAGGGCCTGGATCAGGGTTCGAGTTACTGGGATCAGCTTGGATAGGGATCTCTTCTTTGAGACCAAAAGGCTCTCAAATGGAACTGAATGTCCCTCATCTGAAATCTTGTTCCTTGCACTATGGCTGTGGAAGCAGCCATGTGTCCTAGGAGCTGTAGAAAATGCCTTGCTGGTCGAGACCTGCAGGGCAAGGAGGAGGCCAGGCCCCCCAGGGTCCTTACCCTTTCTAGGAGAAGGAAGGCTCTGGCCTGCTTTGTGTCCAGTTCTGCGCCTATGAAGGTGAGTACCTGGACAGGTTCTAAAACTGACTTTGGAAGATTGAGAAGAAAACCTAGAGAGGTAAGCAGCTGCTGGGTAACCTGCAGGTGTGATGTGACCTGGTCTGGAGACTGACCCACAATGAGCCAGTCGTCTAGGTAGGGAAAGATGGCAATCTTTTGCCTTCTTAAACGAGCAACTGATACCGCCAGGCATTTTGTGAATACCCTTGGGGCAGAGGTAAGGCCGAAGGGCATTGCTCTTAACTGATAATGGCCTGAGGGCAGTTCGAATCCGAGGTACTTTCGGTGGGAGCTTCTGATAAGAACATGGAAGTAGGCATCCTTGAGGTCCAGGGAAGCTAGCCAGTCCCCTGGCCTTAGGGAGGGTAAAATCATTCCCAGAGTCACCATTTTGAATTTTGGTTTTAAAAGATGCTTGTTCAGATATCTTAAGTCCAGGATGGGCCGCCATTCTTCTGTCTTTTTTGGGGTAAGGAAGTACCTGGAGTACAGTCCCTTGCCCTGGTGTAGGGAGAAACCTTTCTACCGCTCTGAGAGCCAGGAGGTTGAGACTTCTGTTTCCAAAGCAAGAGTCTCTAGAGCATTTGCAGGTGGAAAAGATCTGATTCTCATCTTTGGAAATTTCTTGAAGCTGAAAACCAGACCCTGGCTTACTACTTCCAGGACCCACTTGTCTGAAGTTAAAGACTCCCAGTCCTGGACGAAGTAAGCCAGCCCGCCCCCTACAGGTAATGGAGAATCGGCCCTGGGCATCCCATCAGGGTGCCTGTTTGGCAGAGGCTTTAGGCTGAGGGGTGGGAGCAGGCCTGCTCATACCCGCCTGCCTCTCCCTCTGAAGAACCCCTCTGAATGTAAGCTGAAGAGGAGGCCTGGGTTTGGTAAAAGGTCTGTGAAAAGGCCTGCCTCTACCCTGGAGGGCTGCCTCTGAGGAGTGGCTTGCCGTTCCTTGGCTTGTGCACTCTTAAGTGGTTCCATATTCATCCATTTCTTCATATAATTCTCTGTCTGCTCCCCAAACAGAGAATTTCCCACCACAGGAAAATCCATGGCCTTAGCCTGGGTATCCTGTGACAGACTAGTACACCTGAGCCAAGCCAATCTACTAAAAGCCACAGATGTAGCCATGACTCTAGAGGATACATCATTAGAATCCACTGCAGCATGGAATTGCACCTTAGATGCCTCAATCACCATCAGCAGCCACCTGTTCCAGCTCCTGGCAAGCTGGCAGGGGCCTGTCTGGCTAAGGCCATGACAGTATCCCATCTAGATTTCTGGTATCTTGCAACATAGGCCATATAATTTGCCTGTCCGAGTCCCAAGGACGCTGCCATGTATTGTTTTTAGCCATGGCATCAATCTTCCTGAGTCCTTGTCAGGAGGATGTGAAGCCAGGGAATATTAGCTTTTATCACAGGCTGCAGCCTGAACTACCCCAACATGGCTGCACTGCTGTGAAAGAAATTCTGTATCAGGACCTGACAAGGTGTACCTCCTGTCCATCTTTTTATCCACAGGAGGCACAGAATTAGGAGCTTTTAAAATTTTTATTGTTTGTTTCCTGAAGGATTTATGTAAAGGAATAGACAATCTCCTGGACTCTGGGATATCCATCATCTCCACAAAGTCAGGCTCCTCTTGCTCATCCACAGCTTCCTCAAAGGAGCTGAAGGGTTTCAGCAACTTTTTATAAAACAGAAAATGAGAAGGGACTCAGAAAGCCTAGGGGAGACTTCCTAAAGGTCTGTCTGGGGAGATGTCCGTTCAATGGGCATATCCAGACTTTCAAAATCACATTCACAATGTTCATAATCATCCTCCCTCCTCTGGTTCATAAACTCCCTATATCATATTCTTGAACCGGTGGAACGGCCGAACCGACCTTTGCCAGATAGTGGCCGGTTGGCGGACCGGAAAGCGACTGGACAATTTGGATAGCTTTGGCTATCTCTGCAGCAGTTGGAGAAGAATTTTGACTCATACCTGCCGATTTTCTAGTTCTCTTTGCTGGAACTGGCTCCACTGAGACAGCTTTTAGTTTGCCGAGAGTCTCGCCCTGGTCAGAGCACTCCCTCCGGTTGAGTTGCACCGAACCGGCTGGCCATCCGGTCAGCTGACTTTTAGCTTTCGCCCCTGAGCCTACCAACCTCTTATCTAGGGTAGCTGCAGGAAATTTTGCAAATCTGGCAGTCTGCATTGAGGTGGTCAAACCCCAGACAATAAACACAGTGGTGTGTGGGTCAGCCTTGGCAAAGGCTTCCCACAGACACTACAGTGTTGAAACCCAGTGGGCCCGGTTTTTCTTTTGGGTTTCTCAGACATAATGCCAGCCTAACCAAAAACTTGCCCTTTTCCGGCAAATGCCAGGCAAGACACTCTTATCGGTTCCCAACCGTGTCACGGGTCATGGAAAAAACCGTAATGAAATCCGTTTTTTTTAGAACCGATAAGAACCGGGAACCGCACTCTAAATAGCTTTAAATGAATTTAGAAAGAAGTTTTAAAACAACCTGATCGGTTCAAACCGAACCGATAAACATTTACAAGTTCCACACAGAAAAAAACCTGTCTATTACTTACAATACCACAGACAGAGCTTGAACCGATCAGTTTGCGGTTAAAATAATTATAATCGCGGTTGAATTTAACCGAGAAAAACACTTTTAAGAAATGAACCGAGCAGTAGGAGGAATCTCCGGAGCGACTGTTCAGTGAGGCGGAGTAAAGAATCTGACAGTTTCAGTTTGAAATGATCCAGACAGAGCTTTTCTAACCGAGCTCGAGCTCTAAGTTCCATGCATGGCATGGAAGTTAACTCTTTCACCTCCGGAGCAGTTCTAAGGCTGGGACAAACTGCAATTGTCATAATATAGCAAGACTTCATGTTGTTTGAAAGGGCTGTGCCCAGTCATTTTCCTGGTAAAAAAAAAAAAAAAAAATTGGAGAGTGTCCCAGCATCTTCTGGGTCACAGTGACCAGCTGGTTGAAATTACCTAGTCACTGAGTCCACTGGCTGGCCAGCTCCCATTGGAGGGAACGCATATGCCAATGGGCCCATCGGACCCTGCTGGTGCAGGCTGCCATACAACCCAGAAGGCACAGTAAGTCCCAGGCAGAGCGTAAGTGCCCGACCAAAAATGATTGGGCAAAGGAAGAGAGAACCTCTGCCCTGTCCACCGGGAGCTGGGCTCTGACTCGGCAAGAGTCGAGCTCTGCCCCAATGAAACTGATCACCTAAAAGGGCACGAGTTCTGACTTGGCCTCGTTGACCAGGAGGCCAAGGTCGATGCAAGTCTGGACCACTCCACCTCCATCCTGGAGAGACCTGCAATCAGCCAGTCGTCCAGGTAGGAATACACCCAGAACCCCCGGTGCCTCAGGTAAGCTGACACCATTGCTATGCATTTGGTGAAGACTATGGAGGCTGAGGAGAGGCCGAAAGGCATAGCTTGGAACTTGTAGAGGGTTCCCTCTGCTCAGAAGTGGAGGAACCTTTGATGGGATGGATGTATTGGGACATGAAAGAACGTGTCCTGAAGATCCAGGGAGCAAAACCACATGTTCTGCTCCAGAGATGGTATGGTCTGGGGCAGAGTTACCATCCTGAAGGTACAAGACCTGAGGAATTTGTTCAGGTCATGCAGATCTAGAACGTGGAGCCAGCCCCCCGTCCACTTGGGCACCAGGAAGTACCTGGAGACAAACCCTGGGTGTTCCAGAGGATCCGCAACTCTGACCACAACCTCTTTGCAGAGGAGCTGGACTATGTCGTCTCAAAGAGCTGGACGCGTGTCTGAGGATACCAAGTCCTCCCGTGGGGTGTAGGTTCGGCTTGGAGGGTACTGCTCGAATTCCAGAGGCAGACCCTGACCGACCACTTCCAGAACTCACCTGTTCATGGTAACAGCGGACCCGGCAGAATGGAAGTGGTGGAGCCGGACCCCCACAGGAGGTCCCAGGGGAAGTGTGATGGGTAGGAGGGTGACACCCCCATCCTGTCACTGAGCAGGTTTAGAGGAGGATGATCCATCCAAGGAGCCACTGGATCTATTTCCTCTGGGTTTTCAGATCACTGAGGTCACGGACTTGGCCCGAAGTCGCCAGGACTGAGCCTGCTGGCCAGACTGATTCTGGGCTGGTTTGGCCGCAGGGGTGGAGGACCAAAAGGGCTCGTGCTTCTGCTGCTTAGAGCCCTTGTTGTCCTTCTGGGCAGATGTCACAGAGTCCAGGGTGGCACTGGACTTTTCAGTGTGCTGGAGGTGACCCTCCACACCAGGCCCAAATAGGTTGGTGCCCAAAAAGGGGTCATCCGCCAGCTTGTGTTGGGTATCTTCCATGAAGGTTGAGATCCGCAGCCAAGCCGTAGAGTGCATGGCAACTGTGGTCGCCACTGAGCGGCCACAAGAATCACCAACATCCAGAACTGTCTGGATTTGCTGTTTCACCACTGTCCTGGTCTCAGACTTGTTTGACCATGGTCTGAAGGTCCGCAGGGAGGTGAGGGATCACCTCATCCAGGGAGCGCAATACGGCATGAAAGAAGTGTGCCATATAGATGGCCAAGCTCGCCTGGCAGAGGCCGAGCGAGAAGGCAACGTAGACCTTTTTAGCTGAATGATTACATTTCTTGGACTCTATGTCCTGTGGTCTGTCAACGTCCCCGGTATTGCTCGAGCACCGAAACACGGAGTCAGCCACCAACCCGCTCTGTGAACCCTGAAAGGGTACTGGTGGGCACTGCATACTTGTGGGCAATCTGGGTCGAGGATGCAGGACAAGAGGCAGGGCGCTGCCAAAGCCCCATGGCAGGACCAACAATGGCCTTGGCCACTGGGAAGCCCTCTGTTGGAGAATCCCCTTTATCCAGGATTTCTGTGAGGGGATATCTAGTCCGCTTTTGAACCGGCTCCAGCTTCATCCCTGTAGATTCAGAAATGAGCCGAAGAATGCACATGAATGAAGTAGGGAATTCGTCTGTGGAAAGATCCCTCATCGACTCCGTGTCCAGTGGATGGGAGTACAAAGAGGAATCCTCGGACTCCGAGGAGTCTGCATAAAGTGGACTGCCACCTGTGTCACCCTCGACCCACCATGGATGGTCAGGAGTAAGAGTGACCGATAGCTGACAGTGAAGTCCCTTGACTGGCTGAGACTCCCTGGTCGAAGCCCTAGCCGTCGGCTGTTTAGGTGGCAGCTCCAACATGATCACCGGAGAAGCCTGCTCCGGCCAAGCTGATGGAGTCTGAACTGGCTCCGCTGGGGGAGGAACAGTGTCAACCGGCCCCACTGGGGGAGTCCACGTTTGTGTTTCGGGCAACAGCCATATAATTGCCGGGGAGTTGGCCAGTGTCAGCTTCGGCCCAGACAGAACCAACTGTTGCCACATTAGGTCCTTGTAGAATTGATGCAATTTGCGTCAAAGCCTCTCCTCACCCGAGGAGGATGAGGACAAGCAGCGGCAGTACCACTTACTGTGATGTTGAGAGCAAGACCGCCGATGTCAGTGGGACCTGCTCAACTTCAAAATCGAGGATGACAGAGACCTTGACCTTGGCCGTCAGTGGTGCCGACAGGGTGCCTCGGAGGCAACTGGGGAGATCCGTGGTTCCTCCTGGTCTTGGTTACTGACCGGCAGTTCCGGCTCAGTAAGCTGGGCTGACACATCAGTGGTCACCAGGAGGATCGGAGTCCTGAAAAGAGAGTAGTCAGCCTCCTTGGATGACAACCGGTCATGGATGGAGGGTGAGGTAGTTAACAGCCACAGTTGGTTAACTGCTTTGTTGGTGGCTTCCACCACAAATGATATTTAAAAAGTACTGTTTCCCCCTGTCCTTGCTCCCAGTGGAGTTAGGCCCAAAATGGTATCTGGTGAAAACAGCATCAGAAAAAAGGTGAGTTGAAAACCGTGCTGACATTACAGCATTTACCATTTTGGAGTTGCGGCAACATGCCTTCCACTATAGGGCTCGACTCTGGCTAAATGATCTGCCCTCTGATACCTCATCTGTCCAGAACCTTGGTCGTTTCAAACTCAAACTCAGAGAGCAACTACTCACTGCCAGTACCTGTGACTGCCCCTGAGCTGTCCACTCACATAGTCGCCCCTCTTTTACTGGTGTACCAAGCCAAACCTGTGTGCCTTCTGCCCCCCCTCCCTCCTATCCCTATACTCTGATTGATTCTTCTGAGGTATTGTGCCTTTATCTTTGGTATCTCTTTTATGGGCTAAGGAAACCTTGTATAATACTTGAAATTTGAATGTAAGCACTAGCTTAATTTGCCTGAAACCTTTGTACCATGTTTGACTCTGGGTTGTTTTACCCTCCACATTCAGATGAAATACCTTTCAATGTATTGCTCGTTACCTTTGTACCATACTTGACTCTGGGTTGTTTTATCCTCCGCATTCATCTGTAATAACGTTCATTGTATTGTCCATTTCTCTTGTTTTGTACTTCCATGACATGGAGCCTTTGTAAAGGAGTCTCTGACTCAAAGGTTTGTAATTCTGATCTCTCAATAAATAAAATAAATATTAGTGTGGTTTTTGACCACGCTCGTTTTATGATGTCTGCACCATATGATTTTTCAATACACTGTTCTTCCAAAGTGGTTTTGACCTAGTCCTGCTCAAAACTCAAGGCTGGAATTTGTTGGGATGTTTAATTGATAGTATTTGTCCTATAGCTGCCCCAATCTCTGTCCAGAATTCTCGGATGGCAGAGCAACTCCAAAAGATGTGTGCATGTGTTCCCATCATCGCACAGTGTCTCCAACAAATATCGGATCTGTGGGTTCCACAGCGCTTTGTAGGTATATGGATATGGAAGTACCTAACAAGTGCTCACCAACAAAATTTTCCCCATGTGAGACATGCTGTGGATTTATGTGCCCATTCCCAGACCTTCCCCATTCTGTCAAGTTACATCTAGCTTCCTCTGTCCATTTTGCTTTTATGTTTCCCATGTTATCCTCGCCCGAGACTTTAACAGCACTGCATATAGTTGAGAGGAGCTTTCTAGTTTGACTGTGGGCTGCAAGAGCGTGCATCAGGAGGTGGAGAGAGTTTTCTTCTTACACAAGGGCCGAGGCCCTGGGTCCTGTGGTGAGATAGTGCCTCTGTTCCATAAACCTGAAATGATCTTGTATTGGAAGCCAAATTTTAGGGACAACTGAGCAACAGATTTCAGCGTATTACCCTTGTAACATTGTCCTGTTTTACTGAGGCCTTTCCTTTTCCACCTCCAAAAGCCCATATCTAGTTTAAGCGGTGCACAATCAAGGCAAGCTCTAACAGGAGTGAGCTGATTGATGTTTCTGTGTAGGTTCTTTTTACTGCACTCCTGAAGCCAAGCTTGCATGGCCAGTTTCACTCAAGGATTGTTAATCTATCCTCTTTGCAAAACTTCGCTGTCCACAAAAATGGCATCTGCCATTGTATTCTGGTCAGGGCATGTCTGTTCTATGAGGACACAGCAGGGGCAGCCTGTGTTCTCATATAGTGAGTAAAATACAGCAGCTGTGCTGCCCAACAGTACGCCTTTAGATCTGGGACTATTTGCCCACTCTTTCCTTTCAAACTCATTAAGGTGGACCACTTAATCATCGTTTTTTTTTTTCCCACCCCAAATTAACTTAGACAAGGTCTTTATGTTGTTCTCTGAACAATGGGAATGGGCAGACTGGATGGACCTTGCGGTCCTTATCTGCTGTCAGCTTCTATGTTTCTAATGTCAGTGATAAGGAGGCAAGCATAAAATTTAACTTGGGAGCAGGTTCATTCAAATTGTTTCAGCTCATCCACTCACTGAGAGCGGCAGCTTCTGCCACCTGGTACAACAGTTTGTATGTCTGAAAACAATTTAGCATAGTTAGCCTGACATAATTTACCCTCAAAAGCTCTGCTAGGTGTTCAAGACTGACTGTCAACAAAAGTGGGGAGAGGGAACATTCATGCCTGGTTCCCCTTTTAAAAATCTCTTGGAAAGTGTCCTGTTAACCTTCACTCTAGCCCCTGGGTTTGCATACAGCTATTTTATCCAATGGCAACATTTTCCACCAAACTGAAATTTATCTAGGGTGGTGTCTAGGAAGACCCAATTGAGGCGATCAAATGCTTTTTCTGCATCAACTGCTGTTATGGCCTGATGTTCGTCTTTTGGCAAGTCCTACAAGACCGAGATAACATTAAGGACTCTCCTTATATTATCTTGAATGCGATGTCCTACTATGTACCCAATCTGGTTGAGATGGATAAGATCCGTGGTTACCCTCTGTTAGCAATCTTTTGCAAAGATCTTGGTGTCCTGGTTCTAAAGGGAAATAGGCTGGTAGCCCGCACACTGTGTGATGTCTTTACCTGGTTTTTATTTATTTATTTATTCTTTTGGAGAGACCTTTGAGCGTGAGCTCTTTACAAAGGTTCCACATCAGGGTGGACAAGTAGGACAATACACTGGTTACAGAGAGCCTGCTCAATTGGCATACAAGAGCAGATTACATCAGAGTTGGACATATTACGAACAAGGATTATAACAGAACTAGAAGATTTTTAGTAACAGGATTAAATGCACCAATATTAACCCCCCCACCTCCCTACCCGCAGCGACCTCCAGGATCAGTTGTTAGACTAAAGTTGATAAGTCTGAGAAGTGGTAAGGAGATTACTCCAATGCTAGCGGTCTAGTTGTAAATAAACCCAAAGGAAGGGTTTGAATTACTCCCGGAGGGCGGGAAGAGGGGGACGGTGGGAGGGGGTGCAATGGGGGGGTGGTAGTGGGAGGAGCACAAGATACCTTGTCTAGTTGGGGGTGGGAAGGGGAGATATGGAGAGGCATAACTGCAAACAGATAAGAGCTGATACGAATAGCTTACTTACGCACTAGGCTGGGCTGGGAAGGGGACAGGGTTCTTTAGGTAGCCTCACTTGGGTGGGACCTAGGTTGAAAGCCAGGATTATCAAGCGACTCCTGTGCTGCAGGTGCACTTTGCGCATGACATGAGATGCTGTTCGAGGCCCGCCTTGAATTGAGATACTCTGTTTGTTTGTAAAGTCTTAGGGAGTTCATTTAACCAGTAGGGGGCCCGGTAAGCGAAGGCATGCTGCCCAGCCCAAGAGAGGTGCGGTGGAATGGGACAGACAGTGCTCCATTCTTCTTTCCTCTGGTGAGGCGAGGTATTGGAAAGACCTCAAGCAGGTTTCCTTTGCAGGGTGGGGTTTTACAGAGGAGTGCCTTCTTTGCCAGGAGACAGGTTTGGTATTTGATCCTGTCTTTTAGGTTGAGCCAGTTTGTACACTCATACAAGGCACAAGTGTGAGTGTATTTATCCGCGGACAGGGTGAGGCGACATGCCTTATTCAGTGCCATTTGGATCCTTTTGAGTGCAGTATCAGAGGCTGCACCATAAACCACCATCCCATAGTCAATCATAGAGAGAATGGAGCTGGAGACAGAGGTACGGATTGCTTCCGGGGTGAGGGATTTCTTATGTCTATAGAGGACTCCTATTTTTGTGTTAACCGCTCTAACAAGGGAGTCAATGTGGTGTGTATAAGTGAGTGAGTCGTCAATGGTGACCCCTAAGTACCTGAACACATGTACCTGCTGGTTTGAATATTAGTGATAATGGTAGCCCCTAAAAGTCAGGCATGTCACTCTCTTCGTAAGCAGCGTTCAGACCTTGGCTAAAAATGTTTTGAAGAATTCCCCTATGAAGCCATCTGGACTGGGAAACTTTCCTGTACCAAGAATTTTTATGTCCCTTATCTTGTACGTTGTAAATGCATCCTTTAAGTTCTCCTTTCGTGCTTCTCTGAGTTGTGGAAGGGTGATCTTATTTAAGACCTTTTGGACTGCAGTGGCCTGCCCTATACTTGCCTCATGGGCATATAAATTAAAACAGAATTTATGGAATTCCTCTGATATGAGTTTAGGTTGAGTAACTCTCCGCTGGGGGAGGGAGGAAGGGAGGATCGAGTGGTCTTCTTCAAGAATATTTCCCTCCATTGAGCCACATCATGGAACTGTAAACTGCTGGCATCAGGAGCACGGCAGGCTGGGGCCACCCATGCCAGTGTGGCTTGTTGGTGTCTCCAGCATGCCTCTGTTCTTTATCCTACCATCAACCACTCATCAGTCCAGCACTGCTGAAAAATACCATTGAACGTTTGCAAGTATTTCGCTGTCGTTGTATACTTACTTCTGTTTATTTTAAATATATTCTATGCTGCAATCTGACAAAGAATCGTTCTGCTATTGCCATTTCAGTGATGTTAAAATTTATAAAGATGATGACCACTTTGTATTCATTGCCTTGGTACAAACCACTAAATTAAAGCACGCAAAACTGGACTTCCGGTAACATCCGCGACCAGCATGGCTGCATAGAATGGAGCTCCCATTCCCGCTAGCCCAGTCATCTGCAATCTGTTGGCATCAGGCACCAAACAAGAATTAAAAGACCAGCTACAACACCTGCTATGAAACAGCAAGGGTAGTCCATGAAAATCAGCAGCAAAATTGGCCCCAGCCTCTTCTAGCAAGTGAAAAGAGAATCAGCACCAGAACCTCAGCCTGTCACCCTGCCGGGCCTTTGGAATACATGCTCGGGTTGGGTGAGGAGGAAGACGACTGCCACTCAGAGGCAGGATGAACCAGAGACCAGGCCATAATGATACCTTGCGTTTTTTTTTCAGTTTTTCTGGTACCTCCCCAGGGACATGCATGCTGATGCCGGCGGAATGAAAGGCGTCCGTTCAGCTCAGTGAATGCCATCCCTCCCTGCCCCTTCACGCACTCGAGCCTGCACTACTACAAGTGGCCACCCAGGTGGCAGGTACACAGTGGTAAGTGGGTCCCCCACCCAGGGAGGAGAGTGTCCCATGGGACGCTGGATCCTCCCTCCCTGGCTGGCCCTCTGATGACCTGGGCTCATTCCCAAACCTCAGTCGATGGCACTGCAAGTGGCAGTGCTACCGCTGTGCCAGTGGACCGGCTTATCATGTCATTCTTATCTCTAGGCTACATCATTTGAGTAATATGTCTAGTCTCTCCTCATACCACTTAAACACCTAATCAGCTTGGTATCCCTGTGCTGGTCCCTCTTAATCTGTTAAACATTCTTCTGTACTGCAGTGGCCTGAATTGGAAAAGGTTATACTGCCCTTATACAGGCTACTGGTGAGGCTACCGCTGTCAAAGAAAGCCAGCACTCCAAACATCAGAGTAAATCAAATCTTTACTTAACTGTATTGCAAAAAGTCAAACCACAGTGGCAATTAAACAATGCATGGCTCCCGTACCTGGACAATAAGCCCCAGCACTTCGAGATGCAATACCTCTTTGTCAGGGGGCATCCTCTAATGAAGAGGTACTGCATCTCGAAGCGCTGGGGCTGATTGTCTGGGTACAAGAGCCATGCACTGCTTAACTGCAACTGTGGTTTGACTTTTTGCAATACATTTAAATAAAGATTTGATTTACTCTGATGTTTGGAATGCTGGCTTTCTTTGACAGTGGTGGTTTCTATTTGCCTAGAACCCATTCTTCACTATGAGCGCAGTCTTTTTTTGTTTTGAGAGTACTGGTGAAGCCACACATAGAGTATGGAGTACAGCACATGTGCCCACACCTTAAAAAAGGACATGAACCTGCTAGAGATGATCCAAAGGAGGGTAAGAAAGATGATCGCCAGTCAACAGGGTAAAACATACAAAGAGAGTTTGGGGACCCTGAACATGTACTCCCTGGAGGACAGAAGGGGAACAGGAGACATGACTGAGACTTTCAAGTACTTGAAAGTGATAAACAGGGTGGAGAAGGAGAGTTTCTAAGGTAACTGGCAGCCGAGACACAAGGGGACACAGTCTTAAGCTGGAAGGGGGAGGGTTAAGAGGGAGGTTTGGAAGCACTTTCGCACAAAAAGGGGGGTGGCTAGTTGGAATGTGATCTCATTGAGGACAATGGGCAGCTTGACTGGGATAGACATGGGGGAAAGTGAGGGGCAGATTTAAAGGGGGGGGGCAGGGTCAGTAGCTTAAGCTGAGGACCCCACAATACAAGCAGACTAGGTAGACCTAATGACCTTATTCTACTGGCTTCTTCGAATGTTTGTATGAGGACAAACCAAGGTCTTGTACAGGTGGAAGACAATCTGCCTTATTCATTACTCCCCTTCTAATGAATCCCAACAATACGTTTTCTCTTTCTTTTTTCTGTCAGTTCTATCTATTCTCCATGGCCTGTATCGAGACTCCCCAGTCCCATCACCCCGCCAATCCCTAGGACTCATCTGCCAAAAGGAGGCTGCAGCTTGCCCCCAGAGAGCCCCCCCCCCCAGTATGGGGAATCCTGGGGAAACAGACTACTAATATGCTGGCAATGCACCAGTTTGGCAGATGTGGGGTCTGCAGGAGTCATGGGACATCATTCTGCTTGGCCTAGGGTTTTCCTCCACTTTAGTTCCCTGACCCTGGGTTGGAGCCAGCACAGGTCTTCAAGGCAACAACACAAGCAGTGAGCATTGTGACTGCCAAGTTCCAACCAACTCACCTTCACACGCTGCTGTAGGCTCATCCAACGTAAACTGCCACCTGTGTTCACCAAGGTGGCAGAACCGATCCCCTACCCCACACCCAGAGGAAAGTGTCTGCTCAGTTTTCTTCCGCCTGGCCAGCTCCCAATGATCAGAGCTTGCTTCCAAACCCCAGTTGCCAGCATTGCGAGCCATAGTGCTACCACACTGCACTGGCTGGCTGATCCTGTGTTTTCTGTCGACTGTAGCAGCACATTACTTCCGTGGTTCCACAATGATCCCTTAAACCATTTTTACAGCTGTGCTGTCCACTGCTGCACCACATGCGAGGAACATGTGACTGAGATTCCTCATCCCAGCTGCTGTGGCCTGCACTTCCACCCACTGAATCAAAGCCCATTTTCAGCCCATGCCACCAATGTGTACAGGTCCCTCTGAAATGCAACTCCCTTTCTATGTTCAATTTTGAGTCATCAGCAAACTTCGGCAGCCTGCTGCTGATCCCCCTCTTATAGATACACAGACAACGATGGCAGAAAAAGGTCTGTCGGCCCACCCTACCAAACTACTCTGCACTGGCCCTAGTGGCCAACCGTCCTCTTTATTTCTGCCCCCCCCCCCTTCTAACTAACTCCATAAGCCTGTCCCATCCCTGCTTGAAGCTGTTCAATGATTTGACCTGTACCACTTTCTCCGGCAGCTTGTTCCACTTGTCCATCACTGTCTGTGAAAAAGTGCTTTCTCCTGCAGCCACTCCTTGTAAGTCTCACACCCTAGTCCATGGATCATCTTGGTTGCCCTGCACTAGAGTCTGTACTTCCTCCACCTTGTTGCAGTCTTTCCTCAGGTGTGGACTCCAGCATCTTGTGCAGTGTTCTAGGTGTTGTCGCACCAGTGACCTGTACAATGGGAGGAACACCTCCTGACTTCTACTGCTCATCCCTCTCCCTATGCAACCCAGCATCCTGTCTGCCTGCCCACAGCCCTGTCACAATGTGCTATCGGTTTTAGGTTAATTTTAAGCTTTCAAGGCTTGTTTTTAGATCATTTATAAATATGTTAAAGAGCAACAGGAGTCTGGTAAGCAAGCTGGGTAACTTTTGGATGGGTAATTAGGTGGTAACCTGGGTAAGAAACTGGTTAACAGACAGGACACAGACAGTAGTGGTAAGCAGAGTGCACTCCGAGATAGGGAGGGTGACCAGCGGGGTACCTAAACATAGAAACATAGAATGTGACGGCAGATAAAGACCGCTTGGCCCACCTAGTCTGCCCATTTTCCTACCTAACAGATAAGCTGCAGATCCTAGTTAATCAACAGCTTACTTCCTCCTACCCCCCACTAGGACTGCCTTATGTCTGTCCCATGCATTCTTGAATTCCCCCACTGTTCTTGATTACACGACCTCCTCAGGGAGGCTGTTCCATGCAACCACAACCCTCTCTGTGAAAAAATACTTCTTCACATTACCTCTGAGCCGTCCCCCCTCTATCTTCAAATTGTGCCCCCTTGTTCTTGCACATCTCTTTTTCTGAAAGATGCTACCCTCTTGGACTTTGTTGATTCCCTTGAGGTACTTGAAAGTTTCTATCATGTCCACTCTCTCCCTTCTTTCCTCAAGGGTATACATATTAAGCTCCTTTAGTCTTTCTTCATCTCTCTTCTGTTGCAGACCCTGAACCATTTTGGTTGTCCTCCTCTGGACAGCCTCCACTCTGTCTATGTCTTTGCAGAGATGGGGTCTCCAGAACTGCACACAGTACTCCAGATGGGGTCTCACCAACTGTCTGTACAGAGGGATAACAACTTCCTGTTTTCTACTATTGATGCCTCTCCCTATGCATCCCAGTATCCCCCCAGCCATCCTTATTGCCTTCTCACATTGCTTGCCCACATTTAGGTCATCTGATATAATTACCCCCAGGTCCCTTTCCAAACTAAACCTCAGGGATTAGTGCTGCAACCGGTCCTCCTCAATGTCTTTATAAGTGACATAGTGGAAGAACTGGAAGGGAAGGTCTGCCTCTTTGTTAATAACACCAAGATCTGCAACAGAGTGGACACGGGGGGTGGAAAGGTTGGGCAGGGATCTGAAAAGACTGGAAGAGTGGTCAAGGGTATGGAAGCTGGGTTTTAATGCAAAAAAGTGCAAAATAATGAACTTGGGCCATAGAAATACACGAACAGAGTACAAAATGGGCAGAGTGACACTGACGAAGCTCATGCAGGAAAGAGACCTAGGGGTAATCATATCGGGTTACGTAAAGGTGGTCAGGCAGTGTGACAAGGCAGTCAGAAGGGCTAGTGGGATGCTGGGGTGCACAGGAAGGGGTATTGCCAGCAGGAAGAGGAGCCAGTGCTGTCCCTATATAGATCGCTGTTAAGACCCCACCTGTGTCCAGTTCAGGAGACCACATCTCTGGAAGGACACAGACAGAGTGGAGGCGATCCAGAGGAGGACTACCAAAATGGTGCACAGTGTGTATCAAAGGCCCTACAAGCAAAGGCTAAAGGAGCTAAATATGTACACCCTGGAGAACAGGAGGGAGAGGGGAGGATAAGACATAAACCTTTAAATACCTCAAGGGGGTTGATAAAGTACAGGAGGGGGTATTTTTTCAAAGAAAATGGAGCCCTGAAAAAAGGGGGCATGCTATGAAGTTGGAAGGGGGGGTATATTCAGGAGAGATGTGAGGAAGTACTTCTTCACAGAAAGAGTGGTGGATACCTGGAAAAGCCTTCCAGTGGAGGTACTGAGGGCAAAAACAGTAGTGGGGTTCAAAAATGCCAGGGACAGGAACAAGGGAATCACATGGGTAAGGAAGGGCAGGGAAGAGATTGCACCATACAGCAAGTAGAGTCTGCAGCAAAAAACAGACAAGACTGGGTGGGCCTAGTGTCACATTCTATGCTTCTATAATATTTAACCATTCTATGATGCGGTCAGTACCGCCTTTACTGCAGATAAAAGAAGTTACTTAAAATCCATATTTAACTACCAATTTCTAAAAAATAGCAAAATTCAGCAGGCAACAGTAACACCAACAGCAGCTTTTTCTTGCACCTCTGCTGTAAGTGTAATTTTTGCAAGATGCTTATAGCATATGGAAAATGTCTGATGGTTATACGTTGTACAGTATACAGAATTTCAACGAACAGCTGGCTCTCTGAAAGCCCCATATTACAATTTTCCACAATTTGCTGTTTTTGCAACAAACTCACTTTTCAGCAATAGCCAGCTTCTGTATGGACTTTATGTAAATATTTTAGCTGCAAAGTCACTAAAGAAACTATTTAGGCAAATTAGTCTGCATGTTTTCTTTGCAAACAACAGGCAATTCTTCCTGCATTGACCATGACCATGCCACATACTTGCTTTCTTCTGGAGCACAAACTTGAGTCTTTCAAAGCAAATCTATTTGTTAAAGATCAAGCTAGTTCCCTTTGAGTTTATTGTGATAAAGTCTATGCTGCTTAATTTTTTACTGGGTCAAGGCTAATGTTGTATAGCAGTACTCCTGCCCAAAAATAACAGCCTGACCCTTCATCCAAATAACCCCCCATTAAAGATCAAGTAGCTGTGTCTGCTAACAATTACATTTCAAAACAGTTGCTTTGTTAAAAGGCAGACCTGTTCTGGATGCTCCCGGCACTCCATGTCTGAAAAACTCTGACCCCAACTGCAACTACGGGTGACAGATTCTGTAAACATGGCTGGCTCCTCACTGTAAAGTCTGGGGACCCGGGGCAAGAGAATCAGCTGGCAAAAATATTCTGCCACCAAAATAGTACAAAATTTGATAAATTGACTTACTGGATTGATACAGAAACAAAGGGAGGACATCAAGCAATATTTTGCTACTTGTAATAACCTGTGGGTGGCTGATCTAAAGCAAGAATTACAAATCTGCCATATCGTTTTCCTGAAATGGTCTTGAGAAGAAATCCCCCATCTGAAAAACAGACTTGATTAGTTGGTAAACTGCACAGACGATTTCAGAAACTTTAGAGCATCAAGAAGGGCACTGAGAATCCCAAACCAAATAGATAGGGACCATGAGTACTGGAATTTGTGTACTGTCATGTAGTGTATCATGCACGCTATACTGATATTTACAAAACAAAAAGTCATTGGAGTTCTTTTTTTAAGCAACTCATGTAGCCTTCTGTTTCAAATGAAACAGGTACACAGAGGGTGTTAAAAGTTAGCAAGAATACACTTGGATGAAAAGAAAAGGGTAGAAAAATTCTGGGGAACATGTCTCCATGTAAGTGCGATGCAGTAAATGGGTAGTCAGCATTATAAGAGACATAAAATCTTTATGTTTCCGGGCTACAGTTTTGCCAAGGGGTAAAAAAAACAACCAAGAGCATTCAATCCTACGGAGATGTGACTTTGTTCACTCAGCTGGAAATGTGCCCTGCAATCCCCCCTCCCTCCCCAACCTGGAAGATCATTCAAGAATTCCGATCCTAAGTCAAAGCTTTGCAAGATCCAATAGACAAAAGTAATAAGCCAAGAGATCTGTCCACTCTGGAAGACAGTACAACTGTGCTGGTTGATGGGGTAAACAAAATAGCAGTTTACAATGTTTCAGCTGCATACACCTGACAAACATCTACCTGAAAAAAAAATCTAGATAAATGGACAGCAGGGGCGAACACATACCAGTCATTAAGCCTCCGGATAACATAACAGGTAGAGAGAGAGAGACAATTTACCTTGCAACTGGCAAATAGTTATGAATACTATTCAAGTCTATCTAAATTGAGTGGGGGCAGATTAACGGAAATGTGAAGAATTTTTTTCACAGACAGGGTGGCCGATGCATGGAATAGCTTACCCAGGAGGAGGGTGGTGGGGCAAGTACAGTGGGGGGATTTAAACATGCATGGGATAGGCATAAGGGAACCCTACAGCTGGGAAGGGGAGTTTAAACCCAATGACCAGACAGGGTCAATGGTTGCTAATAAAGTTAGGGTATATGGGCAGACTGGATGGGCCTGGAGGTCCTTATCTGCCAACAATTTCTATGTTGCCATGTAAATCTTCAATGCTGTCTGCAGCTAGAACAAAATTATTTTTCAGCTGCAATTTACTCTTTTAATATCTGCAAAGAAAAATTATAAAATGGGCGGTGAAAATCCCCTACTGTCAAGGCTCAAAATAATGTGAGTAAGAACCTATTTTACTCACTTAATGTTAGGAACTGCTCTTAAGAAATGTTTTTAATGAGTACCAATACTCATCCCAACATCTGGAAATGCACCACAACCCACAAAATAGTGCTTCATAATACCACTTGTGATTTAAAAGGAGCAGTTTTTCCCCCAGATTTACAGCACTAGTATGCACCCCATTTTTTTAATTCACCATATTTCAGAACTGGTCAGCAAATTACTCCTAACTGCCAACATTATGTGGAGCACTGTCTACAGTGACTGGTGGAATCTAGTCACCTGACTGTGGTTTATCCCACCAAGATATACTTAGGGTTCAGAACTTCTAGTTTCTTGTCCATTTCTATCCCTCAATACAAACCTATTTTACAACAACAATAGTATACTCAAGGGATGTGGTATAAAAGGAGGAGAGCCTTCTCAGGCCCAGAAGACAGCATTATAAATCCAAGTGCAGTGCTCCCTACCCATTGAAGCACTCCTTTCCTCTGCACGCGAGACACACTTATTCTGTGAAAAGTGCCTCACACGCAGCTGCCCTGCAAACTGGCACAATTGTGGAACATTTTTTAAAATGCTAATATATTACACTTTCATCCTTTGGGTATCAGAACTGTACACCTTCAGTTTGTGGTTTTCGTACCCTAAGAATGTGAACGAGACTAGTCTTACAACCGTAAGAATGGTCTTAGAGGCAGCAACAACATACAACACACCAGCCTCCCTTTGGCAAACTGTTGAACTTTCCATTGTCCAAAGGCTTCTGGTTGAGCAGCTCGAAGATTCACGCAGCAGCCCTCCCCACCTGAATCTCCCTTCATATCTACCCTACCAATTTTTTTCTGATTTTTGCATAGAGTGCTAATACCTTCCTTTGTTTCACTTTAATTTATTTTATTTCATTAAAAAAAAAATTAGGGCTCTGTGCCGGGGCCAGTGTTGCACAATGTCTTCATTAATGACATTGGAGATGGTATTAAGGGCAAAATGTGCCTATTCGCGGTTGACATGAAACTCTGTAGGAGAGTAAACACAACTGAAGGGATACAGGACCTACAGGAAGATCTGGAAAAGCTAGGGAGGTGGCCCAGGATATGACAGCGTGGCTTCAATGCCAAGAAATTCAAAGTTATGCATCTTGGAGCCAAGAATCATAGGACAGAGTACTACCTGGATGGAGTCTGAGTATCTGCATCAGAGGAGGAGCAGGACCTGGGAGTGATGCTCACTAGTGACCTGAAGCACTCCACACAGTGCAAGAAAGCAGCAGCAAAAGCAAACAAGCTGCTGGGATGCATATCTAGGGAAACCAGTAGTAGGAGAGAGGAGGTTATACTGCCCTTGTACAGGTCACTGGTAAGGCCGTATCTAGAGTATGGAGTTCAATACTGGTACCCACACCTCAAAAAGGACATTAACCTGCTGGAGAAGTTCCAGAGGAGGGCTACAAAGATGATAGCCAGTCAGCAGGGTAAGGCATATGAGGAGAGGCTGAGGGCACTGAACATGCACTCCCTGGAAGACAGGAGAGAGAGAGAGAGAGAGAGAGAGAGAACATGATTGGGACCTTCAAGTACCTGAAAGGGATAAATAAGGTTGATAAGGAGAGTCTCTTTAAGTTAAGTGGCAACCATAACACGAGGGGGGGCACAGTCTTAAGCTGGAGGGTGGGAGGTTTAGGAGGGAGGTCAGGAAGCACTTCTTCACAAAGAGGGTGGTGGACACTGGGAATGTGCTGCCAGAAGAGGCAATCTCATTGAAGACAATGGGCAGCTTTAAGAGAGGCTAGGACATGCATAGAGGGAGGGTAAGGGTCATGGGTAGGGAGGGAGGATGGGAGAACTGGGAAGGGAGGGCAGGGATATTAGCTCAAGCTTTGGACCCTGCAACACAAGCAGACTTGATAGACCAGTTGGCCTTCTTCTTCTGGCTCCCTTGTATATGCTTGTATGTTCAACTCTCTATAGTACTTGTGCATATAAAGGGGCAACCACTAACACCAGTGGCTATTATCCCCCTCGACCTTCCCTCTTTCAGTTCTGCTTCCTCACCTTCTTCCCTGAAAGAACATCTTCAGGCTCATACCTCCCATAGCTGCTGATCTGTTCCTGTACCGGCCTCAACCACCGGATGACTGTAACAATATCAACAGGGACAAAGGGAAGCAATGTCCAATTAACTCTTTTGTCCATCTCTGTGCTTACTATGCCTGTTTTCTGCACACCTGTACTGAGTTCCATTCTAGTGCACAGTCCGATATGTATTTGCTGCCTTGATTTTTTTTATTTGAGTTTGCATTTGCCAGTTTTTCTACTATTGTTTCTTTGCATGGACGCCTACCTGATAAAACTTTCAAAGAGGACGTACAGCAATGCCTGTGTTATACAGACAATGTAGCCAATGTGGCAGCCCCAGCTAGGTAAAAGTTTTCAAGTGGTCCTGACACAGACGGCTTAAAACTTCAAAGATGTGGCTATGGAAGGAGACGTCCTCTAAGAAGATCCATGAATACTGAGGCTGCCATGGGATCCAAAAGGTGAAGCATAACCTGGGACGAAACCTGGTTGTAGCAACCCACCAAAGCTGCTTATGACACCGAGATGGAGATCCTATCTTTGGGGAGAAAGGCCACCACCTGGCCCATATCCAGGACTGCCCAAGTATACTGCAGCATTTGGCAAGGGTCTAGGACAGACATTGTCACATTCATCAACACCCCTAAGGTGACTAGCAGCTGTCTGTTGCAGTGCAGGGTGTACTTTACCCAAGCTGCCGACACCCCCTGTATGGGAAAACATAGTTTCTCCTGACACAGCACCATGGCTACTATAGCAAGGCAGCTACTATAGCAAGGCATCTGTTAAAGAAATGCGGCACTGAAGGCAACCCAAAGGACAAGACCTGAAACTGGTAGTGTTATTGTATGGGCATTAAAGAGCACCTGTTTAGGTGCTTTTATAGTACCCCTATGGGTAGCTTTCTTACTTAGGACTTTGCACAATTTTTCTTTTCTTTTCTTTGTTTTTGAAGGGAAAGGGATCATAAATCCTTCCTGTCTGCCCAATCCCCTCCTGGTTATTACTCATGAGCACCCCTCCTCTGTATTGCTCCCACGCGCCAACATTTTGTGAGGCATTAGTTTGTTGAGTGTGAGAGCATGCTCCATTGATTTAAATGGGAGCGGAGTCTCAATTATGCTCTTTTAATATTTCAGAGGGAGTTGGGTCAAACTGAAGCCACGGCTCAACTAACATGCCCTTCTTAGTCGAGTTGTGGCTAATTTCGACCATGACTCTCTAAAAGTATTAAAAGCATCATGACAAACCAGTGGCGCTGAGGGTTGAGGCGCTGGAGCGCCACACCTCGCGTCACGCCGGGCGACCGGTTCGGAACGACTGGCAACAGGGGTCGGCAGGGGAAGGAGGATCAGGCCCCTAACGGATGCCTCCCTCCTTCGGGAGGGACATGGGGTGTTTAATACACCGACGCCGAGAGAGCCGGTGGAAGCAGACTTTGGCAACGGCGGCTTCCTAGGCAGGAGCCGGGAGGGTGACGCCGCAATTTGGTGGCGTAAGCACGTTTCCGCCTGAGCCAAGGCCCCTCGGGGGTGAGAGGAGGGACAGAAACCGGAAAAACAACCCTCGGCACTCCGGAAGACGGCAGCTCCGGCCACCCAGACGACGCAACACGGGCAGACCCCGCTGTGTAGGGTGCTAAGGAGGCAGGTAGGAGCACCTGAGACACTCTAGGGGCAGACTCAGTGGGGGAGTCTGGAGGGCATTGAGACAGCCTGAAGGAGGGGAGTGCAGGGGACGTCCAGGAGGGGATAAAAAGAATAAAAAAAAATAAATAAATAAAAAAGCATCATGGATGGGCCCCCCTGGCGCAGCAAAGATTTACCGCTGTGATGCGGATGACCCAGGTTCAAGGGCCAGCCGGGGTGGGCTGGACTGAGCGGTCACTGCATGCTCTTCACTTCTGAGGGTGGGGGGCAGAGTGACTCTGGTCTGGTGTTTCTGGGTGACCACAGGATGCACCACTACCAGAGTACCATGAATGCTGCTGGGGGGGAGGCGTGTCAGATGCATGCTGTGGTTGCATGCGCAGCATCCACCCTACATGCCCCCCCCACAAGAACCATAACAGAAAAATTTACCTCTGGTGTGCCCGATGATGCCCTGCCCTGTAGCAAATCTGGGTCCCCGTCACATCAGAGACCTAGATCTAACAGAGTCGCACCAGGGGGCTCTGGAGACACTACCCTCGGGTGTAATTCAGGAGGCACTGTGTACGTGAGATCCCAGGTCTGTCTGTGGCGGCAGGAGGCTTAAGGGGATTTGCTGCCAGAAGATAAAGCACAGCAAGTAAAAAAAAAAAAAAGGCATCATGGAAACTCGGCTCTGACTGAAATCAATGGAGCACACCGCCGTGCTCTACAAACTAATACCTCACAAAACATCAGAGCATGGAGGCGGCATGGAGGAGGAGCATTCCTGAATAATAACCAGGATGGAGAAGGGACTGAGCAGACAAGAATTTATGATAATTTTCCTTTCAAAAATAAACAGAACAAAAATTATACAAAGTGGACTGATAAAGTCCTGGGTACGTAGCTACCTTTGGGGGAGGGGGTGGGAGTGTTTCAAAATGAGCACAATTGTTGCTCTTGAAGTACATCGCTGGGCAGACTGTTACACTTGTCCACCACCCTCTCTGTGTAAAAATGTTTCTTTGTTCCCTTCTTGACACCCCCACCGTCAGCCTGAGACTGTGACCACTAGTGGTTCCAATTCAGTGTGTTCCATCCTGTTGTACCCACAAATGTCTCGGTATGTCTCTACGTAGTTTACTTTTAAAGTTAATATTAATTTCAGGCAGTCTACTTATCCTTAATTTTATTAAAGGATACAGAATAAGAAAGTACACGCATGCAAGTGTAGCCAATTTATAGCAACTATACAAAAATCTATTTCCTTCCCTACATGCAGGGGATTTCAGTTCCATCAATTTTATTCTACTTTTTAAACAGCTAGCTTTTCTGTGTTGCCCACTAAATTTCAGCCTGTAGAGCTACACGACAGAATTAAAAGACAAAGCCCATGCTTAATTATTCATCCACTTATCAAAATGACCAATCCTGCTCAGGGTCACTAGCATTCTGGGGAAGGAAAGTAAATTCAAAACTGGCTGCTCGCAGACTGAATAAACACAACCACCAAAACTTTTGCAAAAAGAGAAACTATTTTCCATATTTAACTTGGAACAGTTTTGTTTACACAACTCATATATTTTTTTAAAAACAAAACCTAAATACATATGAAAATGAAACTCTTCTGGCACAGTAATTACAGGAAGACCGATAAGGATATCGGAACCAGATAAAGCATTAGTGGAGCATTTCCTGTCCTGCAGTGAGTTAGTTGTCACTACATAAATGTTTTAAGTACTTTTTCGGAGCTAAAAGCATTCACAATAAAAAAGGCCAAACTCTCGCATTCTAAAACATGACTCGAAAACGGAGCATGCTAAGCGTTACAGAACACCAAAATACATGCAATCAGTCGAAAGGCAAGAATGAAAGAATCTCTTTCTTTGTTCTTTTGACTGAGCTTGCAGTGCTCTAGTGCATTCTCTTCAAAACTGACTGGCAGCAGTAAATTCTCAGAGGTCAAGTGACTTACTCACAGCCATACACTAAGCTCATGGCTGTAGGGGGATTCAAACAAAACCTTCTGTTTCACAGTTTAGTGGGCTTTCACTGTTAGAAAAAACAGCCTTCCTGGGAAAGGACCAGTAGTTTTCACCTCAGTACCGCATTGTTATACAAGGTTTACAGGCGACATTATGGAGGAGGTTGAAGGTAAGGTGTGTGTCTCTTTGCGGATGATACAATAATCTGCAAAAGGGCTGACACCGAGGAAGACATGGAGAGAATGCAAAGGGATCTGAAGAAACTAGAGGAATGATGGTATAGGGGTGGCAGCTGGTTTCAATACCAAACAGTGCAAGGTTATGCACTTTGGGCTGCAGAGTCCAGAAGCTGTGAATAAGGGGAAAGGGGAAAACTGTTTAACCAGGAAAGGCACAACAGGCTGAAACTTGTTTCCAGATGCAACCTTGGAGCACAAGGAAGTTAAGTGGCTTGCTCAGGGTCACACAGTATGCAAGTGGGGACTGTGGGATTCAAACTCAGGTCTCCAGGTTTGCAGCTCAGAGCCCTAAACCTCTAAGCTATACTGCCTCCCTATAAGATGGGGGAGTGTAGCTTACCATCACCAAGCAATAAAGAGACATGATAGTCATTGTATCTGATAACCTTAAGGTAGCTGGGCAGTATGACAAAGCAGTGGGAAAGGTTAGCAGGATGCTGGGGTGCACTGAGAGAGGGCTTTCTAAGGTGCAAGTGAAGGTCTGTTTCAGAGAAAGAAAGGCACTACAACAAGGGGGCATGCAATGAAGCTAAGAGGGTGAAGATTAGGAGGAGATGTGAGGAAACACTTCTTCACAGAAAGGGTGATGGATAACTAGAACAGCCTGCCAAAGGAGATAGTGGGGGCAAAGACTGTGGGGAGCTTCAAGCATGCGCGGGATAGGCACAGGGACATGTTAGGTAGAGGAATGGGGGGGAAGAAAGCGACACCTCTGACCGACTAGGGTCAGTGGTGACAAAACATGCAGGGACAAGGGGCAGGCTGAATGGGCCTAAAGATCCTTTTCTGCCGATAAAATCTATTGTTTCTATAAATTAGGATAACTTCAGCTATTTCCAATCATTTGAAACTTCATTTGGCGGTTGAGTGTCGGGGGGGTTAATTGATATGAGGTAATGCAGTGTGTGAAATGAGATACAGGAGAAATTTCAGTGAGTCCTAAAATATCAAGGATAAAGCCACTGATTTCCTTTGGGGAAGTCTTATAAAAATTACAGGCAAGCTGGTACCAGATACAATCAGCTGCCCCGGCGTATCAATTATCACAATCCTGAAGATACACAACATCAGTCCTGGGATGGAGCTTATTTTTTATTAAAAGCTAATAGCACCATATTAGAGTCAGCTAAGAAATCTGGTAGCAAGATCTGCTGTGAAACAGAAATATAACAGAGCAGGATGAGCCAGAACCCCTTTTGCTTAAGTTGCAAGGAATAGTATCACTACATGTAACTGTGAGGACTGCGAAGGAATGCACCAGATGAAACTTTTATCTTATTCTGTTATTCTGTTCCACTGTACTGTCAGCACAAACATATAAACAGGAATAAAAGACGACGTCTGGCCCATCAAGTACCTCTATCCACCAACTCACTAGGCAAAGCCATTTATTCCTCTTTTCTGTATTGCTTATCTAGAATTACTTGGAACACATGGACTTTTTCAGCTAATACTACTTTAGATGGAAGTGTATTCCACAAATCTGCCACTCTTTCTGTGAAACAGTTCTGAATATCCGCTAGCTTGATAATGTTTTAGTATATTAGCTTTACCGTTATCATTTGGATTTATACAGTGCCTTTCATGCAAGCAACTCAAAATGCTTTACAATCAGCACACAACTAGGGATGTCACAACAATTCAATATGATATCATAATACTTTCTAATGGAGATAAGTTATCATTACAAAAAAAAAAAATACGTCATTATTGCACAAAATGATACAGCACAATTATACTGTCTTGACTTTTTCAAGTCCACTGCTCTGGCAGTGTGTTCCCATCCAGATGCAACAAAGAATTCAAATTCCCCACCTTCTCAATCAGATCTGCATTATCTACAAAGGGGAATACCATTTCCATACTGGTAAATCCTGTTGTGTGTAAGCTCAGTCCATACCAATCAGTAGTTGGTATAGGCTGTGCTCCCCCCTGCTGGGGACAGGACTACATCCCTTTCCATACTCCCTCAGTCCAACCATCTGTCCAAGACTGTAGCATAACACTAGGAAAAAATACAATAAACATACACAACACATGTTAACTTCAATTTGCAGTATCGGACATAAGATACCATAGGTAAATATACAGCACTGAAAACTGGGAGGGTCTGACTGCCTACACATAACTGGAATTACAGTTAATAAACATAATTACCCTTTGGGTGTTGGGTCCTATAGGCAGTCAGTCAGAGGCAGTATAGTCCTTAAAAGCAGCCCTGAACTGGGAGGGTCAGTGCCATATCAACCTAGCTAGAACTTGCCCATTAAATGCAGTCTAGGTGGAGCTGAGCACACCAAGGTGGTAGTGCCTGGAAAACGTACAGAAGGAGGCCCATGATGCTGCCCAATAAATATCATTCAGAGATGCTGAAGCATGTAAGATGCAGCCATAACTCTCATGGAATAAGTTCTGGTACCAGATTAAGCAGAGAGAGCCCGGTAAGAGTAAGCCAGTCTAACAGCGGCAAGGCACACAGCCATTTGGCTAAGGCATGTTTAGCTGGAACAAAGAGAACACAGAGTCTGTCTGTGTTGAGGCTGTAACTGTGGTACATTCTGAGGGCTCTCAGCACATCTAGGAAATGTAGCCTATTCTATCTTGCACGCTTGGAATTCGGGCAGAGAGAGAAGGTAATGCTACTGCCTAGTTGTTGAGGAAAAAACAGAGCACCATTTTTAGGTATACTTAGCTCTGGGAAAAATCAAATACCTTGTGCAATAGTGACTGAATTTCACTAATCCTCCTGGCCAAGCAGATGGCCATGAGGAAAAGAACTGTAAGGGATAGGAGCCATAGGGACACCTCATGGAGAGGTACGAATGAACAGTCCATTAGAGTTTTGAGGACCTCGTTAAGCTTTTGGGGAGAAGAATATGCATGTGTCTAGGCTGCAGCAAGTGGCACAGTTTTAGGAATTGGACAGCCAGATGAACCCCTGAAAGTGGAAAGAGGATGTCACCCTCAGGAAGCTAATGGATAGCCATTTGTTTAACTCCCACTGCAGAAATTCCAAGACATCTGACACAGAGGCAGTTGAGGTCTTGATCCTCAAGGGGAATACTAGCTATGGAACATATCCCAGATTCTTCTGTGGGTCTTGTACGTAGAGAGTTTGAGGACTGCATTAAGTGTGGATGACTCCTGCTCAGTTGCTGTGGATGTAGAATTGGGCCCTGATTAAGAAGGCCTGGTCTGTTTGGCAGGGGAAGTGACTTGTACAGTGCCAACAAAATCAGGTTAGAGTACCAAGCTCTCCATGGTCATAGTGGCACAATGAGGAATGGTGCAAATAAGTAGAGATTGATGCTGGGTTGCCGAGTTGAGGCTCTGAGAGCAGGACCTCAACCGCCGGGGGGGGGGGGGCCATGATGGGTCTCAGAACGGGCCAGCGAAAGTAGAGGCCCAGATGCTCTGAATCGAAAGGGGGCAGAACAAAGCCCTGGTCTGTCCCTCCCGAGAAAGTGGTAGGACCGGAGCCCTGGAGAGGGAGGTATCGACCTCCTCTGCAGACAATGGGTCAAAAGATCTCAGGGGCATCGACCCGAGTCTTAACCAACTGGCCCAGTGGGGAGACCGTGGGGTCAGCAGCCAAACCCGAAGCACAGACCGTAGTCAGCAACTCTGGTGATGAGCGGGAATTGGAGGCCCAAGAGCGCTCCCAATCCCACGACCAATGACAAGACCATTTCTTGGTCTCTCTCTCTCTCTCTTTTTTTAGACTTTTTAGATTTAGTGCCTGATGGACCCTGTGCAAGGGTGGGAAGGGCCTGGCACAGTTCCTTAAACGCTCTGGAAAAGGAGGCACCTAGGGAAAGTGACAAAAAGGCAGAAGCCGAGGAAGACTGAGCTAGAGCCTCTTAATGTTGCGAGTTGTTTAGCGGACCCTGCAGCCATGGAGACCACTCGACGGGCGTCCTTGAATTTTATGGGTGGGTCCCAATCATC
This sequence comes from Neoceratodus forsteri, assembly GCA_016271365.2. NCBI lineage: Eukaryota > Metazoa > Chordata > Ceratodontiformes > Ceratodontidae > Neoceratodus > Neoceratodus forsteri. The sequence goes on from CM028131.1 coordinate 842,472,372, forward strand.
CAGACATCCAAGGAGCAAGCGGGCCAAGTGATCCTTCAAGGTGGAGGGATAGAATGTGCAGCAAAGGCGACTGGCATGGGTATCATGCTTGTGGCCCAGGCAGTATATGCATGAGGTGTGTGGATCCGTTCGGGACATCTACTGCCCGCAACCGCATTTCTGGAACCCCAGAGTGGACTTCACATCATCCATTTTCGCAGCAAGAAGTAGAACTGCCTGAAGACAAAGCTTTGAAATGTGAAGAATAAGAAAAGGGCCTCTTAACCGCGACAGCGGTAATGAAACCTTTTTCCAGAGAAAAGGAAGATCTGGCATCATTGGGCGGTGCCGAGGGAGTTACCACCCTGGTGGGTGAGAGGAGCCAGCTTGAAGGCATTCCAGCAAGTCTTAAAGAGGAAAGGACACTGCCAGGAGTGTGGATTGAACATCATATTCACATCCCTAGAAAACAATTTTTGATCCTGGCATCCAGGTAGATCAGCTGTAAAAGGTGACCCAATATTACCCTCTATAGGGACCTGTACCCAGAATTCCTGGCAGTCTTCCAATATCCCATCCTAGAAGGACAGCAGTAACAGGCATGATCGTAGTAAATGGAGCAGAGTGCCACCATCGGAGCCACCTCTCCATCAACTGTCATGGTCTCATATCCCCAGTGTATGAAGTCTTCTGGGAGTTTTATATCCAATTATCTTACCGTTTTTAATGAGAAAAGTGCAATTCTCATCCACATACAGCAAAAGGTAGAAAAACCATGGACACACGTAAATGATATCACAGCATGCCTGATGCCAGACACTGATGTTTTGTTTAGGTGAGCCATGAGCTTCCTCAGGTCTCTAGTGAAAACAACACCAAGTTGCATCATCTGCTCAATCTTCCATATCATCCAGTGTTTTTGTTGCTCTCATCTGATCAAACAATCATTTTATAGGAAAGCAAGTTGAGAGTAAACTCTCTTTTTCAATTGCATCCAACATTAAACATAGAAAGACAGATTTAGTACATGATATTTAACCACAGACTGGTTTCATTTGACAAATTACTCTACGTTATAGATTCACCTATAACAATCACACTTAGTATACAATAGTCTATTAATGCTAGATTTAAAATGTGAAATGGATAAAAGTGTCACCATTTTTCACCTTTTCTGGATAGCAACCCAAGTATGCGGTATAGAAACTGCTAAAGTGCTTTCACCAAATTTGGTTCGGTATCTCGGAGTAAACTACTGAGGTAATTCAGTTGCTCTAAGCCCATAAACATTGTTAGGTTTAATATCTGAACATGATCTCCTCTTACCACATCTTATTTATTTATTAGCTTTTGGTAAGCCGGTTAGTGCACTAGGCAAAAATCCTGCCTATTTTCAGGCATGACCTGGGAGAGTACAACATTCAAGTACAGCAGCTACAAACAATAAGTTACACAGAGATGGAGAACTGTTCATACAATTAACGAATGGTACCTCAGCCACAGAGGGTTGATACATTACAGGGATAACAGCAACAGTAATGAGTTATTCCAGAATACAATTATTACAATAAAGCTAAGGTAGACAAGTCATCAGGCCCAGCTGTGGGAGAAACTAGCAGGAGGCAAGCTTACAATATAATGCATAATATACGGTATCTATCAGAACTATATACTATACTCAGGGCCCCATGTACACTATGGCAAAGTGGACCTACATTTCATGGTTACATTCTGTGGCAAGACCTCATGGTTCCTGCATCAAGACTATGAGCAATTCTGCAGCGACTTTGTGTGACAGGGTTGAGTAAGACCCTTTCCCATCTGTTATGTAGAGAGAGAGAAGCAAAGATCTATTCTGTTCTCTCCTATTCTGACACTTGTCTATTTCTTCCTGTCAGACTGCACAATCAAATTTTCCTTGTGGTACCTAAGAACTGGACGCTCCGACGGCCCCACAATTTTCCCCATTTTCTCCCTTCCTTCAATTACTATTTCTATTCTTTCTTTTTTACTTGCTTCTCTGTAGTTAAAAATATACAGTATAACCTCGATTATCCGGCATCTGGTTAACCGAACCTCTGGTTTAACCGAACGTCAACCTTGCCCCCGAGCATCAATTAAGTAATGTATGTAACACAGTCATAGGCAATTAACACCCAATCACTGTAATCACACCCCAATCACACAATGATGCAACAGTGTAGAGAGAGCATTTCAGTTACAGAGCTGCCAGTTTTGATTCAGATAGAATCTCACCTGTTAGTGCAGTGACAATGGCAGAAAGAACAAGAGACTGCAAACGAAACGCAGCGTTCTTGACATCAACCAGAAAATCCGTATTCCGGACTGCCTCGAGCATAGCCAAAAGGTGCTGAAGTTGCCAAAATGTTTGGTATCGGAAAGACTACCATTTCCGATGTCCACAAAGCAAAAGAAAAGCCGTGTGAATATGCGCAACAATGGAGCACAATCAGGGACCGGACCACAGAAAGACAATGAAGAGGTGCAGGGACGAACAGCTTGACTGTGCACTTTATCTGTGGTTTGTCCACAACCAGGTTTGGGGCATACCCCTCTCAGGACCCATCATTAAACAAAAGGCTCTGCAGTTTAACCGGGACATCAACAGTGTGGATGACTGCTTCACTGCGAGAAAGGGGTGGCTTCACAGATTCAAGGCATGTCATGGAATAAGACAGCTTTCAGTTGCTGGTGAGCTGCTGTCAACAAGTGACTGACTGTTCAATAGCACCTTTCAGGGACAAGCTGTCACTAACAATGGTCAACAAAGGTTTGTCCCCATACGCAGTTTATAATGCAGATGAGATGGGGTGTTTCTGGAAGCTGTTTCCAGAAAAAATGTTAGCCAGTTCTTCAGAGAAGTCTGCCCCGATTTAAAAAAAAACAAAAAAAAAAACACAGAGTGGCTAACCATTGTCGGCTGCAGTAATGCAGCAGGGAGCCACAAACAAAGTGGTTTTGTGATCTTTTTGCAGCCCTGTAATAATGCCATTAATTGCTGGTATTGATGCATTAGATGCAGACTGTATTTATTTATTTATTAGCTTTTGGTGCAGACTGTAAAATGCAGAATTTTGTATTGCTGTTCCTTTTTCATCTACAGGCTGTGTTTTATAGCCCTGTTTCTGCTGAGCAGTAAATTTTTTTTGGCAGTGCAGTCCAGGACACGCCCCTGTTTCAGTCATCATGCAAGGGAGCACGTCCTCATCTGTCACCGTGTTCACAGTGCTGTGAGCGGTAACATCAATGCGAGTGATCGTACTTCCTGAAGACAGACTGCGCGCAGTGTGGAGTGCAGGAATTTTGCTTCATGCTGTTGCGGGCTTTCATTTCAGCATCAGTGTATTAGGGTGTTTGAATTCATGAACTTTTCTGCAATCTCTCACAGTACATATGAGAAGCACCAAAGGGAGCTGATTATGCCTACAATAGACAACATGTGGAAAACACAGCAGTCTCAAATAGTTGCACAGTTGAAGCAAATACCAGGCGGTTTAATCCTGGGTTAGGGACGGCCGTGCAGACAGCCCGGGGCACTGCGCTAAGTTTGGTTCCTATACTTTGCTGGAATACCACATAGGGAAGGTCATAAGCATCACACTAATGCAGGTGAGACATGTACAATAAAAATGTATTCTTCCTGCATCACTACTGCCATATGTTACTGGTCAGCATCGCTAATTCGTGCTTTCTTTGTCAATAGAGCAATGAGGTTAAAAACTCCAATTGGATGGAGTAGGAGGGACTACAGAGGGCACTAACGATGCTTGTTGAAGAAAACCAGTTGGCCAGCAATGCGTTAATAACTGATCACCACAGACAGATAAATGCTTGGCTTGTGAGTACTCCACTCATGGCACGTGCCACTCACTTCTATGATGTGTGGCACATGGCCAAAGGTATGACTAACAGCTGACTGTAGGCTAAAAAATTGCATTTCTTTACCTCTGTCAATACTGTGTCAACACCCCTTTAAGTCCCCTCCTACTGTGCCACACATGGAGCAAAGTGCACCCTGCACAAAGTGTGTATTCAACAACATGTGCTACTGTGTGCTGTTCTGTGACACTGACCGAGATACCCTCTCTTCCTTGCCAACACAAGACAACATCCACTGTGCCCTGTTTTTTACAACAAAACACCACACCAAAACTGCTGTGCACCACAATGCCAGTTACACCTTTTCATCTTTGTTTACTGCAAACTCAGCACACTCTGTGCTGTGCTCCAGGAATGCCCGTTCAAGCTTGCCCCACACTTGTAATAACTACACACCCTATGTTCCATTCCCACTACCCATGCCTGTCCCACCAAGGTCTTGACACTGCTATTTCCGGAGTGTGTTGCACCCAAAACCAAGATCACTGAGCAAAAATTATGGATCAGTACTGATCCACGGGTGCCATGGTCCATTGTTCTCTCCAGAGGTACTATACCATCCAGTACATGTTGCATAGTGTAGTGTCCACCCATGTCCATACACCAATAGTCATAACTCCCTAGCAGCACCCACATCCAACAACCCAATACGTGCCACCATGTAGCATATCATGCCTCAGCATACGATGGCCAGCAAACGCCTGACCGTGACTGCGATATGCTGTAGGTAAGGTCATCTGAACTGTATAACATCATGGTCAACATCAATCACAGGCTTGCAGTGGCAATGGTAAGAGGGTTATGCAATTCGATGGCATTTGTCCAGTTGTGGGAATGGTGATATGAGTGGCTTATGCCTACCGTAGTGGGCACCACACTGCGGAATTTCTGCCATTTGACATTGTTCCATGGGTTGGTTTCAAGGGCCATGGCACCATGGTTGCAGAAGTCATAGTTCGGGTTTCATGGCTTTGGTGGGGTGTCCACCACACAATGGAAATGTGGGTGTGTCATGACTTTGGTGGAATGGTTATGGGTGGTGTGATTGCAAAGAGGGTGTGTGCGTTGCATTACAAGCATGGTGGAAGTTTAACTGACATGTGATGATCACTGAATAATACAATGACGTTTTTTCCAGTTCAAGTAAGGGTAAAGGTGAAAAGGAGCACTGGGATGTCAGGCAAACCAATCCTGTTTGTACGTTCACAGTCATGCCAATAGGCACACTATGGGCATGCACGTGTGTCTTTTGCACCATGCATTACGAATGTTCACTTTTGCTTTCAGTGGCTGAATATCACCTTTCTTGATGCTGCACTTCCAGGTTATGACTGAGTGTCACTCACTGGCGGTATTCACCACATCCAGAGAAAGCGACAGTTGGTTTGTTGGCCACACATCAATTTGCACTGGCAGCACGTGGTGCAATATTCACAGCAGATGTGCAACACGTTTTGATCGCACATCTTAATTTTAGGTACAATTTAGACACGCCATCACCTTTCTTTGCTCGGCAAATGTATTACTGCCTCTCATCTGGGCACCTTGATATATGATGGACATTGTAACTTGTGGATTATTGTAACCATTTTATAATATGGCCAAGGTAACAGGAGCTGTCAGTGTGACTGATTAGACTCCTTGTTGTTCACCGTAAGGGTACAGTTCCCACACTTTGCTCCACATGTGAACATGATCCCCAACAGCACAGATGTTCACTGACATGACTGTAAATGCCGTCACTGTCGACCTTCCTTTCACTTATGTCCTGATATTGCCCTCACTCATTTCCCGTATTCCACCATAATGGACTGACACAAAGCACTCTAGTTACACTTCAGTATTGTCATTTTATCCACAAATGGAGGTAGACGCTGAACAGTACCTCATGCTCATATGATTGTGCCTCTCATCTGTCCTATCCCATGACCACCACCACACCCACATCCAAGAAATGCACATGACCACGGTTCACAGCATGGTGATACCCCTGGTGATGTGTCAATCACATTGTTTTGATGTTACTGTCACATATCTTTGACACTGATAATGTTACCGATTACATTGAGTCCATGTTCCATGACTTGTAGGTGTTAGAAAGAAGGTGGAAGCTCTCTGTAAGCAGAGAGGAATGGAAAACATCATACCCTGGAGAAAGAGTATTAACAACCATATATACTGGGTGGCGTCATCATCTCCCCGCGGTGACACAGAACTGATAAGGGCAAAGTGGGATGCAATGATACGCCACATGCAAAACACACATGAACATCCAAGCCCACTTTTTCGGGCATGCAAACATGGAACACTGACTGGACGTGAACATAACAAAAAGTGGCTCATGCCAGGTAATCTCTTCCACTGTATTTTACCATTCATCATTACACTGTCCACCTTCTGTAATACCCTCCTCTTTCAGATGTCCTTCAGATTGTCACCATCAACCGGTCTTGCTGTGTTATATCTTTTCACCATGTTGGCAGCAGTATTGGCCATGATCCAAAGCAAACCTCTGTTTTTCATTGTTCAGTGTGACTGAAAATGGCATGAGCACTGTCACAGTGCTGTCATGAACTGTTCAGTCGCTGACTCTGATAATCCATGGCAAAATTACATGTGTGTGGACATAATAAGAGGAATTTCTAATAACGACCATCTCCATTCCATAACGTTCCTGAAAGATAACAGTCTTGGAACTGTACGTTGTCTGCCACACTTTACCACAATATCATACCACTTTTCCAGCATTGCACTGAACCCGGTATTGTCTTCTGCTGCACCACTGATTTTCAGCACGGCAATATTTGTAGTGCTGTCGCACAAACAGTTAACACATGCTATATCACCTTGTATTGTGCCATATGACACGTCACAACATGTTGACCGTCTCAATATTTAGAAGTTGCATGTTACAAATGTTTTGAGTCATACACAGCATTGATTTTGAACTGTGATTCTTTCTTAGCAGCATTACTTTGCTGTAATCATGTGGACGCTATCAGCATGTTCTCATGAGTGGTTATTCACTTTGCTACTGTGCTCTAACCATAGCCTTGCTGCCAATTTAAACAGTTTGTGAAACTTGCCTTTCAATGTGATACTGTTTTACCATTCCTGCAGGTAACGCTGATACAGAGAAGCTGCTGACAATTCTAGAAATTCCAATGCTGGTCAAGGACATCACCTCCCATGCAGCAAACTTCATCTGTGGAGGCTTTTCATAGCACTATTTTACACTTTGCACCCAAACACACTGCCTACTTATTCCATGGAATGCAGTGCAGGTAATATTCCAATGAAGCGATACATTCGTGTGAAGTACCAAAAGGACAGTAAATAGTTTTAATGTACTGTTTCATTGCTGTCCCCTCTGACAACAGACATAGGTTACTGATTACACCAGAGTGTTCATCAGTGTCATAAGAAAATACGAACACATGGCCATGCAAAATTGACAGCAGGCAAACTCATAATGTTCTATGAAGTGTGCTTGATTGTGCACCTAGCAGCAATCATACTGCTTTTGGTGCTCAGTAACCCACCCCTCCTCCACTGACTCTACCCATGTAACCCGTCACACTCACCCCTCTTCAAAATGAGTATGCAAAAGTCCTGTGACATCACATCCACTGCTTATGCTGCAGCACATATCTGTCACTGCTGCCATGTCCAGGACTATGTCCAAGAATACTTTTTTCATGTCTCAAGTTATTTCACATCCTTGCAGCATTTCCTACCATACCTTGGATTGTAATACAGCCTTACCTCCTGTCCAGCCTCCATTTCCGAATGAGAGGTGTCAAGGCAGGTGAGTAGAGAGGTACAGTGCAACAACACGTGACCGCATGTCAAAGCAAAAACTTCATGAGGCATCCCGGCACTGTTGTGGAGATGGTAGTTGTGCTTTTACTTAGAAGCTGACCACCATTGACCCGGTGAGGTTCATTTGTTGCCCAGACTGAAGTTTTTTACCACCACTTTAACAACACACGTTTGCGGACAGTGGTCTCTGCTTCATTGTGGCTCTTTTTCCGGGTCTGGAAGTGGATCACATGATGAAGGGTGCCACGAATTTATGCAACACCCACAACAACATTTTAAGCTGCATGACCTCTGGCATGGCTAACCACGGTTCTTTGATGTGTTCAGTGGTCAACGATGACTTTTGTCATACAGCACACATTCCATGACACTAATGAATAAAACTACAAAAAGGTACAATATAGTAATATGTATCTGTGTCTTTTAACTTTCGACTTTCTGTACTTCTTTACATCCAAATTATATCTAGCAACACTCCATTTTAACGAAAACTATGGCAACGAAGTGCTGGGTGATGATGCTGGAAATCCTCAGTTGGCCATCTACTTCAGCAAAGCCAAGAAAGGGGAGCCCTCTGTCAGGTGATTGAAATCAGCTTCAACATAGGGTAACCATAGACATGCTGCTCGTGGTCCGCTATTCATTTTTCCTAACAGCTGTGTCACACTTTAAGTATTTTATGTTATTACACGAGTATCATTTACACATGCAATGCTAAATTTCACATCATCCCAAAAAACAGAACACATGTCTTTCATCGTTCCCAAGAAAAACGTCCTAACAATCTGTCACAGCCTACCCCAACACTGTTTTCCATTTGTCAAACAGATGTCTTAATGGACATGTTGCTAAATCTGTAGCAGTAGGACTTCTTCAGGGCAGACTTCTTCTGCCATGAAGAGAGATGTATTGTACTATTCACAGGGCATTAAAGATGCGTGTTCTGTGTGCAGGTCATGCAGTACCGATATACAGGCTGCATATGCTCACATAATCAGTACCAGTACAGGTAAGTCTTATAATTAATGAATGTTTCATAATCATTGCTGACAGCAATGAATAAACACGATGTTGTTCCTTAAGACATGCTGCTTTCTGCTGACTACCTCTGTGGCGACGAGCCACGATTGACCAGTTGGCATGCTGTTAGCCAGGGTTTGTGCCACCGGTCATGTAAAAGGAGAGTAGACCTGCATGGAGTAAGTGAAGAGCATCGACAGGATGATTCACTGGTGGGGTTGCCACCTTTAACTCCTGCTTGGTGGATTGGAGACATACTGCTCTGCGTGGCCTAAATGCAGCTGTGCACGTCACCACTCAGGAATGTTCATGACACGGTGGTAGGGTGATTCAAAAACGCTAAAGCATAACAGCTGCCCGCATGATTTTTATTTTATTTTTTATTGATCGGGTAAGTGCACTAGACAAATCCTGCCTATTTTCAGGCACGACCTGGGAGAGGGGAATACAGATGACTGTCAACTGACCTTGAACCAGATTAAGCTGTTGGTGGTATTTTTAGTGAATGAGGGAAATTTGGCCAGGACACCGGGGAAATTCCCCTACTCTTTTCAATAAGTGTCATGGGACGTTTAACATCCACCTGAACTACCACCAATCCAGGCAGATGGGACCTCGGTTTAACGTCTCATCCGAAACACGGCACCTCAGAAGTGCAGCACCCCTCTCATGCTGCACTACAGTGTCACTACTGGGATACTGGGAACCGAACCCACAGCCCTCTGATCGCCCAGTCTCAGAGGCGAGTGTGCTACCTACTGAGCCACTGACACTGCTATGATGGCAATTCACATGTCCAGTACCACGAACTATGGCTTACCCCAGAGCAGTGACCACGCCCGCACCCTAGTAGGATGTCATACAGTGCCTTCTGTTGCCCCGATGTACAATCCCGGTTGTCAACAGTGGAGGGTCACCACACGACAAAGGGAAATGCCTGGTCGGTGGTAGTATGTGTGATGATGGCCAGCAGACAGCGGTTGGAGGGAGTACTGCCTGTTGTCAAGACAGATTGTCCGCCATAAAGACAGTGCATCCAGGACAGAGCTGTAGGAGGTAATAGAACATGCTCAAAAAATAGAAATAACGATGCTATACACTTGTAACATGCTTTTAATAATTTATTTCAAAGTTATACCAGGAAAGTGCACTAAGCAGAGTACTGCTCATTTCCAGATGCATCCAGGGGGTGGGGAATATAGGGGAATACACAGTTGTATACAAAATTACTACAAAGTATAACCTGAACAGCAATGTGCAATGAAACGGCTTAATCAAATAAGCAAAACTGGTCAAATATCAGAATTGACACATTTACGTGCACAGTCAACAAACAGAGCCTACTGACACAACCTACGCAGGTATGCAAAAGCGAACAATATTTCATTAGCAAGATGGTTAGGAGCAGGTACAGGAGCTGGAGAAATGGTCTTTGACGGGGAGTGTTGAAAGAGCGGGAGGTACAGGCATGTCAAATGGCAGAGGGAAGACAAATCAACAATTTAGACATTCGACAGGATAAGGCAGCCTAGCAGGCAGAGGCAGACATGCAACAGACAAACAGCAAATGGTTGTTGTAATGTCTGAGGGAGGGGGGGGGAGGACTGAGGACTGCAGGAAAGGCTGCTGAAGCTTCGGAAAAATGCATTCTCTGGCTGGAGAGTCAACCAGACATTGACTACATCCATACCCTCCTATTTCAGAAGGCAGTAAAGAAATGGAATGAAAGTACTAAGCAGCGAGCAATCACAGATATTTTAAGGGACTGCATGACTGTTTTGTTTAGCATGCGGTCTTGTTTTAAAAATTATAACTGATTAGTGCAGCACAGTGCACTATGGCACTCATTTTTTTATTTAAACAATAAAGTATTCACATTTTTACCATTCACACTGTTTCCATGGCATAACTGTCAGTAGTAGGCGTGAGACACACCTAAAACATTACCACTGACAGAATATTCAGTTAATTTACTAGGACTCTCGTTTTCCGAAGCACTCTATTTTCTGAACTAAAATCCTCACGGTTCAGATAATCATGGTTATACTGTATATGTGAATCTTTATGTGAAACTGAGATCCCTTGGTTTGCACATGTATATAGATCTACTCTTTAAATGAATACACAATGCTATATGGGTTTATCTGGAACACCGGGTGTTAAACCTTGTATTGCATTTTGACCTCCACAAGCCTGTTTCGAGAAGTATCAGCAGAAAATCAGCCATGGGTCAGGATGTCTTAATTGGTTGCACCTGTTAGGAAGACTAATGTACTCTTCTGGCTGCTCACAGGAAATAAATTGACAAAGTCTTAATACATTTTGTGGAACACGTGGTGTAATTTAGAAGAACAGGATGCAAAATTTAACTACCTGGGGAAAACAACTTATAAAAGACAGAACAATGTTTTATTTACAGAGAGCGTGGGAGATTCTTCTCTCAGATGAAAGACTTCTGTTTGCCTGAACTGCCTGCATCAAGAGATATCCTGCACAATTATTTTTTATTTTGTTATTGATAATAATAAAACGCTATTTGCAAATTTAACACATTTTCCTGGTTTGCCTATGCTTCCTGAGCTATGCTTCGACAACAGTCTGCATCAACTGAAATGAGCCCCCAAATAAAATCTAGTTACCCTAAAAGAATGTTTAGAAAAAGACAGCTTGGGAGAGTTCAGGAGATGCACAGGCAAAGTGATACTAAGCAATTCGGGCACCATGATTCTGAATGGGACGGGATGTCTTAATTGGCTGAACCTGTTAGGAAAACTAATGTGCTCTTATGGCTGCTCACAGGAAAGAAATTGACAAAGTCTGAATACATTTTGTGGAACACAGGTGGTGTAATTTAGAAGAACAGGATGCAGAATTTAATTGCCAGGGAAAACAACTTATAAAAAACAGAAAATGTTTTATTTACAGAGAGAGTGTACCGCATTAAGCTAACTCTATAGAGCCACAATGAGAATAAACCTGTCTTTAACCAGTTTCTACTCCTTGTGGGGTATCTGGCACTATCCTCAGCAGGTCTTCTTTATTTCTCTACATCATTAATACCACTGGTGAAAAGTTTAACCAAATCCTGCAGAGAAATAAGGTTAAAAATTCCCTCCGTCTTATCTAAATTTCTTTCATAGGTGAGCACTCTCCAGTAACTGGTGCCAAAAGTGATAGTCTTAATTGACACTGAAAGTGAAAGTCTTATTTTCTATTTTCTTACCGTTTAGCACATGAATCATAACATAGTAACACTGAGAACATAGACTTTGGCAGTCAATGTTAGAACTTTTACCACCATAGTACATAAACTTTTTTTAAACCTGGTGTTCCTGTGTACTTATTTTCTGTGATACAAGATAAACTAGTACATACACACACACACACACACACACACACACACACAACTTCCTATGAAAAACTAAAATCGAGAAATACAGCTGACTGCGATCATGCTCGGCACAAAGTACCAAGAAAACACAATACCATAAATGACTAGTGCAAGGACTGGAACACTAAGATCAAATACATCAAAACTAGAGGGGACATCACATGACTTTATTTCTCATCTTTCACTTTTCTAATGTTAAAAGATAGGGAATAACTTATATATGGTAACCGAGTGCTCCAGAATTACCACAAGATGTCCCCTCTAGTTTTACGTATATAGGATCTCTACAAATCAGAACACGTTCCCATATTTGTCCCAAAAGGTACACTTTTTACACACAACATCAATAGAAACATAGAAGTTGTCGGCAGATGGGGACCATACAATCCATCAAGTCTGCCCTTGGCTTCCTACCCCCCTACATAGCTGCCTGCCTGTGTATTCCACAGTGTCTGTCCCATGCCCGCTTGAATTCCCCCACTGTCTTGGCTCCCACCAACACCCCTCTGGCAGGCTATTCCATGGTTCCACAACATGCTCTGTGAAGAAGAATTTCCTTGTATTGCTTCTGAACTTTCCTCCCTTACGTTGAAGGTTGTGCCCTCTAGTCCTGCTATAGTCCTTTACCTGAAAGAGGTTCTGCAAGTGCACCCTGTTGTTGTCTTTAAGGTATTTAATGTTGCTATCATGTCCCCATGATTCCTGCTTTGTTCTAGGGAGTATAATTTGAGGTCATCCAGTCTTGCCTCATGTGGTTTCTGATGCAAGCCCTGCACCACCTTTACTGCTCTTCACTGTACTGTCTCTAGCCTATCTATGTCCTCCCTGACGTGTGGCCTCCAGAACTGGACATAGTACTCCAGGTGAGGCCTGAGCAGGGACCGATACAGGGGCATGATTACTTCACGCCTTCTGCTTGTGATGCCCTTCCCTATGCATCCCAGGATACCACTAGCCTTCAGTGCTGCCTTTTCACACTGTCTACTGACCTTGAGATCATCTGATATGATCACCCCTAGATCTCACTCCTGCCTGGTAGCCACCAGCTGTTCCTCTCCCACCGAGTACAGTTTCCCTGGGTTACGCTTTCCCAGGTGCATGACCTTGCATTTTTTGGCACTGAATTTCAATTGCCAGGTCTTGGACCACTCCTCCAGTTTTCGAAGATCAGCTTCCATGCTTTGCTGTCCATCTGTTGTATCTACCCTGTTGCCAATTTTGATGTCATCTCCAAACAGGCATGCCTTTCCCTCCAGTCTATTTGCAATGTTGCTGATAAATACGTTGAAGAGGATCGGCCCCAGAACTGAGCCCTGCGGGACCCCGCTAGTCATGCTCCCCTCCACAGAGAGAGTGCCATTTACTAATACTCTGAGTTCTTCCGTGTAACCAGTTTCTGACCCAGTTTGTAACCTCGAGCCCAATTCCCATGTTCTCCAGTTTTTTGATTAGTCTCCTGTGTGGAACAGAGTCAAAAGTGTTGCTGAAGTCCAGGTAAACTACATCCACTGCCCCACCCTGATCCACTGTGTTGGTGACCCAATTGAAAAAAAATCAACCAGGCTTGTCTAGCAGGACCTCCCTGATGTGAAACTGCTGATTTTTGTCGAGTTGACCAGTTTGCTCCAAAAGAGCTATGATTCTTTCCTTCAGCAGGGACTCTATCAGTTTTCCCACGACTGACGTTAGACTAACCGGACAGTAGTTACCTGGCAGTAGCTTGCTTCCACTCTTGTGGAGTGGTACTACTGTTGCACTCTTCCAATCCTCCAGCACCTCCCCGCTCCTTAATGATTTGTTGAAGAGCACTGCTAAGGGGGCTGCCAGTTTCCTCCCTAGTTCTTTCAGTATTCTTGGGTGTATCCCATCTGGCCCCATACCTTTATCTACCTTTAACTTGTCTATTTCCTCCAGGACCCTTTCCTCTATGAAGGGACCCATGTCTATTCCTTCAGCCGGACACTTCTTTATGACTACTGTTGGTCCGTTGCGGTCTGTGAGCAGAAGTACTTATCGAGTGCCTCTGCCTTCTCCCCGTCTTACTCTGTGGTTTGTCCGTCTTTTTTTGTGATTCTAACAATGCCCCCTTTGGTCTTTCTTTTTTCACGTATGCACCTGTAGAAGGTTTTGTTACCCTTTTTTACTTCCTGAGCTATCCTGACCTCTGTTTGAGCCTTTGCATTTCTTATCACTTTCCCCGTCTCTTGTAGTTTCTGTTTATATTCTGTTTTGTCCCCCTCGTTCCCCAACTACTTGTACTTTCTGAAGGCTATGCACTTTTCTCTCACCATGGTTGCCACCTCCTTGGAAAACCATAGTGGTTTTTTCCTCCTTTTGTTCTTACTAACCTGACGGGCACACTGTGATGTGACCATGGTTACTGCATCCTTCAACCTTGTCCAATATTCCTCAACGCTCCCTCCTGTTGCGTTACTAAGGTTGTCTCTTAGGCAGGCTTTCATGTTTGTGAAGTCTGCCCTCCTGAAGTCAAGGACCTTCAGTTTGGAGTGTGTGGCGTCTACAGTCCTTTATACCCTGACCCATACCGTGTTATGATTACTGTTGCCCAGGAGGTTCCCTACTTCGACACCCATAACCCTATAGCTATTTGTGAATATCAGATCTAGAACCACATTACTCCTTGTGGGTGATGTCACTAGTTGACTTAGGCCTGCTTCCTGTAGTGTGACTAGGAATTCCCTGCTCTTTTGTGATGCCGCTGTGTGGGTATTCCAATCTATGTCCAGCACATAGAAATCCCCCAGCAACACGATGTCCCCTTTTCCTGACATCTGCAGGATGGTTTCCAGGATTTCCTTATACCTGGCTTCCTCCTGATTTGGATGTCTGTAGATTATTCCTACTCGAATGGGTTTCCAGCTTCCGGACCCTATTGTAATCCATAGATCCTCTGTTTCCCCTAGTGCCTACTGCATTTTTGTAGCACTGATGGTATCCTTAACATAAATTGCTACCCCCTCCCTTTTTCCCAGTCCCATCTCTCCTAAACAAGCTGTACCCCAGGATAGTCACCTCTCCAACATGATTATTTGTGAACCATGTTTCGGTCACGGCCGCCCAATCTAGTAATGCCTCAGCTATTGTGGCAGTGAGGTCGGTCATCTTGTTAGCCAGACTGCATGCATTGAGGCATAGTGCTGACCACTCTTGCTGTGTCGCCTTTTTTGTCATGCCTCCCTTGATCTTACTGTTCGTCCCTTTGTAGTTTTCCCTGTTTATGGTTCCTCCCTTTCCATTGTGATGGTCAATGCCAGAGTTGGAAATGGTTTAATGTTCCTGGCTATCCTGGCGTGTGTAGATTTGGTGCTAGCTGGAGGGGGAGAAACAGCAGACTCTATGTGCGTTTCTCCTAGTGCTACCATCATCTCCCCTCCTGCTAGTTTAAATGTCCTATGTGGGTGTCAGACTTCTGGCACAGTGCTCTGACTCCCTCTTCAGTCAGGTGAAGGCCATCAAATTTGAAGAACTCCCTTTCCCAGAAGTTGATCCGTTTCCGATGAAGCGGTGTCCCTTTGTGTGGCACCAGCCCTTGAGCCATGCGTTGAGCTTACTTATGTCTTTCTCTCTGATTTTCTGCCCATTCTTCCCCTTTTCCTAAACAGGCAGAATCTCAGAGAATGCAATGCTGGAAGAAAATGAAACCAATTTCTCGCTGAGCTGCGCAATGTGCTCCTTAACCTCCCTGACCAACTGGCTAGCAAGGTCACTGGTCCCTAGGTGGACCAGGATGTTTGAGCCCTCTTCTTCCTTTTTAAAGGTGAACTATAAAGAACAAGATTGCCCGTTCCGGCCCCCACATACCTTTCTAGCACTGCTGTGGGAGTTCCGGGATATAACTGTCTTTATTTTTAATTCAATAGTTACATTTTACTAAAGCATGAAAGATTCTGGCCGAACACGGAAGCGCACAGGGCCCGATTGGCGGGTGCAAGTGCTTATGGGTATTATACCCATTTAGTGAGCGTTGCCTACACCCTGCTCTTATTGCAGCAGCAGTGGCGGTGAGTTCATAATATTGATTTATTGCTTCCACGGGGTCTTGGCACCAGAATGTACTTACAGCAACACCTGGACGGGCTGTTGATGTAAGTGGCAAATTAGAGTACCCGGACAGGCTGTTGATGGGTAATATCAGGTGCGCAAGACCCCCGTGGAAGCAATAAATAAATATTATGAACCACCGCCACTGCTGCTGCAATAAGAGCAGTGGTGTTAGCAACGCCATTAAATCGGGTACAATACCCATAAGCACTTGCACCCGCTCAATCGGGCCGCTATGCGCCCGTAGTTCGGGCCGCACTCGCCGCTTAAGTAAATGCCAAATCTAACGATTGAATTAAAAATAAAGACAGTTACATCCCGGAACTCCCGCAGCAGTGCTAGAAAGGTATGTGGGGACGGGAACGGGCAATCTTGTTCTTTGCAGGTCACCTTTAACTATGATTTTCGCAAAGGGAAGTCTGGAGCATTCATTGTTTACTGCACCAGAAATGATCTGGCAACTGACGCACTGGAATCAGTGTTGGAATTGGTTCAAACTACCTAAACATTCTGAGGAAAGACAGCACGTAAAGGAAAACATGAATGCTATTAGAAATATCCTGTCATTCTTCTGATCAAGAGATGTCACATGGCTCAATTATTTTCTTACGATGGCTTAACTACTCTAAACTACATAACTTTTATTTAGTTGTAAAACTACGTCAGCTCCAATTTTGTAAGCAAAAAACTCATTTCAGGGAGTGCGGTCATAAGTAAGATATGCACCTCTCGGGAGGTTAAAGGCTGTGCCTTGTGCCTAACAACCACTCGAAGCATTTGTATATTCCCATACTGCCACATACCCTGTCATTTGGGATTCCTTACTTATATAATGCGTATACACGTTAATATAGAGCATGCAAGAAGAATATTAAAAAGTGAAAATCCAGATGCTCCAGTTTACATTTTTTGTCAGTAATCTTGAAAAAAAAATTCTGTCACATTCGTGAACATTCTCCTGCTAAAAGAGCTCCTAGTATAAAGGAGCCAGATTCAGTCATTCCATTCCCTGCATAGATTTCAGACACCAAAGAAGACCCTCCTCCCAGTTTACCCTTGACTGGTTTAGGAGTTAGGAAATTCCTCAATTTACTATCATTAGATAATTTTACAAGGCAAAGGGAAACAAGAGAGTAAGCTCTGCCAGAAAGTAATTTCTGTCTTGAACCCAGCAGACCAAAAAGCAGAGGTAGATGACAGGATATAGCAAAGGACAGCTAATCGCTGCAGCTGTCAACCCAGAAGCAATCATCTTGAAGATATACTTAAAATAAATAACTGAATAAATAAAATTAAAGTTTCCTGTTTCCAACTAGAAATCAAGAGTCTCATTTTTGTTTGGTCATTTGTTAAAAATAAACATTTTTTTTTTTTTTTTAACTTACAAGCCTGGAATGTTGAAGCAGGTGTGCCCACTGTAAATGAAGATACATTTCTAAGATTGATATTCAAAATGTATTATATTTTTATTCAAAATGTTTTATCAAGAAGGGCCAATGGAGCTGAGAACTGCTCGTTTCCATAGGCATCTGAACTAACCAATCATTTTATTTACTTTGATAACCAGGTAAAGAAAAGCAGTGGGCCACATGGCCCTTTTAGCTGATCATTTCTTGGGGTAGGGGGAAAAATAATATTTCTTTATATATTTCTTTATTTAAAATGGTTGTACAAGAAAGGCATACTGAGCCTAAGCTCGTTTTCCAATTTGACCTGGGGTAATAGGGCATTACAATGGGTAACAACAGAATGGCACAAAAAGCAACAGTGGTGCAAACTCGTATAAATTAGTGTAAAATTACATCAAAGCAAGAAAATTAAAGTAGCACGAATAAGATGAAAACGTTTCTAAACTAAGGTATAATAAAGGCAATAATGCAATACAACGGAAAAAAAGAAACGTAATATAGTAGCTATATGTAATACAAGTTACGGGGTCTATAGGGGTCAAACAGTACCTAATATCAGTGTTGAATTATTGCAACGGCCTTCTGATGGGTTTAACCCTCTATTGTGACTGCGTACTTACGGCACATTCATAATGATGATGCGCAGGTGATCATGGGCACCTTTCCCCATGATCATGCCACCCCTTTGTTCAAATCTCTTTAGACTCCCTCTTGATTTTAGATTTCCATTTAAAATCCTTGTAAGGGAAACGGTCACGACAACAAGGCAGGAGAGGGACCTGAGGATTATCCTACTGGACAACCTAAAGGTGGCGAACAATGTGATAGGGCAATAGGAAGGGCAAATCACATGTTGTGCTGTATGGGGAGGGGCATAACCAGTAGGAGGAGGGACATGATAATGCCCCTGTATAAATCACTGATGAGGCCCCACCTTGAGTATGGTGTGCAGTTCTGGAGGCCGCATCTCCAAAAAGATATTGACAGAATAGAGAGGGTACAAAGAAGGGCAACAGAAATAGTGAAGGGCCTACACCAGAAGCCCTATGAGGAAAGGCTAGGGGATCTTTACTCCCTAGAGATCAGGAGAGAGAGAGGGGGAACATGATTGAGACTTTTATGTAGCAGAAGGGGATAAACAAGGTACAAGAAGGGAACATCTTTCAGAAAAAAAGATGCCCATCTGGCCTGGTGGCACTGAGGGTTGAGGCGCTGGACGCCACGCCGGCAACCTGGGTTCGGGAACGAGTCCGGGTCATTGGGGGGGGGCTTGGAGATGGATTGAGCAGCCGTCTGGCAGCTCTCCCATTTACTGGCACACTCCTATGGAAAGTAGATCCTATAAGGACCAGCTGGTGACCCTGAACATGTACCAGTTCTGTGTCATAATAGCGATCGCAAAACAGCGACTGCTATTATGGTGTTTGTATATCGCCGAAAAGCATATCAGTGATATACAATTCCGGCGACCCCACTTCTGGTAACACTTCGTGTTTTACGGGGGAGGGCTGTCCCTCCCCACCACTGCCTTTTAGATTACCAACTGCAGGGGTGCATGTCGAGAGGGGCAAAACCTGGTCCAGGGAAAAAAAAAAAAAGGCAGCCACAAGCAGCAGTAAAGTATTCTCCCCCAGTCTGGCCCAAACCTACTGCCTACTGCAGCGTAGTCAACCATCCTCACCACCACACCACAGGGCTGGCTCGGCTGCAGCAGGCTCTCCTCCCTACTTAAACCCTCCTTCCTATCCCTCCCCTCCACCTCCCTATCCCTCCCCTTCTGGTCGCTCTCCTCACTGTTCCTTCCTTTACCTTGCAGGGTAGGCTCATCGACTAAGCGCTAAAATGAGTCGCTGTTTTTACAGCGACTCATTTTTAATCACTATCCTCACTGGATACCACATGTACATGCTGGTGGCCAAATTTGGGGGGGGGGGGGCAAGATAGAGACATACAAGTTTCTGAGAGTAAAAAACAAGATGAAAAGTTGAAGACCATTTTGTTAGGAACAGGGACACAGCCCCAAGAGAGCACAATTGGAGGTTAGTTGAGAGTACATTCAGGAGGAATGCAACACTGAAAGGGTGGTGAAAAAGACTTCTGGAATGGACCTTAACTGGGTTCAAACACAGTTGGGAAAAAGCAAAAGGGTTTATAGTTCCAATCTACAGAGAAATGGACACCAGGATAGTAAGTAGCATGGGTTTGTGGCAGGGAGGTGTTGTCAGACTAGTCTAAAAGTATTCTCTTGACTGGGTAATAAGGACAGTGGATAAGGGACAAGCAGTATGCCAGCTAGCCAGGTGCAGAGTATGCGAGGAGCTAGACTTCTTCCCGCTGGCCGATGATTTTTCTCCTCCGTCCCCCCCCCCCCCCAAGTTTCCCGAGAGTGGCAGTTTACAATGACGCCAATGGCCGAGCTGCACACGCCTCCATACGCGGCACGCCAGGCATCTGCCCCACATCCGCCCCTATGTATGGACCCACTGTGCCAACCCCCAGCTACCACTAGGGATCAGGCAGGCAGCGGACTCCATTCCCACCCCTCCCCACTCAATCCTCTCCCTCCCTAGTCAACTCCCAGTGGCCCGCTTGCACCGTGAACATGGGTTGCCGGCATGACAGGAGGTAAGGCAGGATGCCTCAGCCCTCCATGCCACTGGGCCGACCATTCTACTTCAGTTCCAGCAAAGCATATGACTAGGTGCCACATTAAAGGTTGTTGAAAAAAATAAGAGAATCTGGGAGCAGCAAAGGGCTAAGGTAGATGGATGGGAAGTTGTTTAGGGAAGACAACAGTGGAGGTGGTGGTAAATGGGATCAAATCAGGGCAAGGGAGGTCACAAGTGGGGTGCAACAGAGGTTAGTCCTGGGAAAATATAGTTACTTACCATAACAGTAGATTTTAGAATCTCTTCCATTGAGCCACATAATGGAACTGTATGCCATCAGCGTCAGGATCACCAGGAAATTTTTGCAAGTTGGGGCTGCCCATGTCAATGCGCCTCTTCGGCGCCTATATAACATGAGTATCCCCAGCAAGACTCAGTTCCCCACTCGAGACAAAGTAAGAGGAGCATCAGATGGGCAGGGACCAAAGCAACCAGGATCAAATCAGACATACAGGACAGAATATAGCAACCCTGGTAAATATGCCAGAAAAGACATCAAAGAACCAGTGTGCGAAAGCAGGCAGGATAATCACCCAGTAACGGGTGGGGGCTCAATGGAGGAAATTCTCTTGAAGATCTGCTGTTATGGTAAGTAACTATCCTATATTTTTCAGGGATGTCTCCCATCATTGAGCCACATTATGGAACAATTCCCAAGCAGTACCAAGTACAGAGGGAGGCAGGCAGGATCTAAGGACCCTGAGTATTGAGGCCTTGCAGAACAGTAAGGCCAAGACCAGCATGTCTACAAGAGACAAAGTCAAGACTGCAATGTTTAGTATACATAAGAACAGCACTCCAATTGGCAGCAGCACATGTCAGCAGTGGACATAATGTGAAAACAAGCCACCCCTTGGATGGAGTGAGCAAGGACATGACCAGGAAGCTGCTTACTATGCTTATGGTTGCACAGCTGGCCAACCATTTGGAAAGGCCTTGCTTAGAAATGGGGGAGCCTACCATTCGGGCAATGAAAGACACAAATAGTTGGAAAAATTTTCTACAGTCCTTAGTACAATCCAAGCACCAATGTAGCGTACTGCAGATGTCCAGCATACGCAAGGGACGTTCCCCACTATCCATGGAAGTTGAGAAATAAACAGGAAGGTCAATGGCCTGATTCAGTGTTCGCTTAGACATGAACTTTGGTGAAAAAAGATTAGTACATAATGTAACTGTCCTTGTGGAAAATAAGAAATGGAGGATTTGCAGCCAGAGCCTGCAACTCAGATATGTGTGTAGCAGACATCACAGCCACTAGGAACAGTGTTTTCCAAGAAAGGAAGCGTAGCTCACATATAGCGGCAGGCTCAGAGAGAAGTGCAGTAAAGGTCTCTAAGACTAAACGTCTCATGCCAGAACTGGATTGCGGACCTGGGGGTGCAGAATACCTCTGTGGAACTTACAGGAAACCTCCAGCTGGGTCACCATCTTGCTGTCTGAGAGGGCAGGAAAAGCCAGCAGCGTAGCTAAGTGAAATGTAGTCGAGGAGTACCTGAGGCCCGAGTCCTTAAAAGTCCAGTACAAGACTGACTGGACAAGTAAAGGGATACAGGGTACGAGCAGCACACCAAACTGTAAAACATTTCCATTTTTGTGAGTAGGTGTGTACTGTGTAAACGACTTTGGAGTCACCAGTATAACAGCAGCAAACTGCCAGGAAATCCCCAAAATGGGAGAGCTTTATGTTCTCAGGAGTCAGGCATGGAGGCACAGGAATCAAAGATCCGAATGCACAAAAGCACTCTGCTACTGCATCAGATGTCATGCCCGCAGAGGGAGCAGTACAGAGGGCTCCACTGTCAACTGCTGGAGCAGAGGGAACCAAAGTTGTCTGGGTCAATACAGTAATACCAGAATTACGGTGGCTGACTTGGCCCTCAGCTTGACCAGAACCCTCTGTTTGAGAGGGACAGGGGAAAGGCCTACATGAACCTCCCTTTCCAGGAAAAGGATAACGCGTCTTGGTAGAAAACTCCAGGCTCTGGAGCAAGCGAGCAGAAATGAGTCACAGTTTTGCATTGTATGGAGACACAAAAAGGTCTGAATCTGGGAGACCCAATTTTATATAAAGATCATCCATGACAGCGTCTAAGATCTCCTATTCGTGGCAGAATGTGTATGATTGACAGACAATCTGCAAGTGCACCGAGGGTGGGGGGCAGAAACACGTCCGACAGAAACATGTCGTGTTTGACTGCCCAATGTCATACTCTCACTGCCTTTCTGAAAAGAGGACACAAGTGACTAGTGGAGTCCACCCCCCATTAAAAACAAAATCAGGAGTTTGGACATTCTGGGGTTTGCCTGAGCAGGGCAATCTGTATGGCAAAGTAGCTTTTCATGTCGAGTTGTGTTTCATGTGTGTGTGTGTGTGTGTGTGTACACAATAGAGACACACACACATACAGCCAGACAGAGACACAGAGCTTGAAGATGGTAGTATATTTTATTTATTTAGGGTACCCTTCCCCGAAGGCTCAGGTGACGCACTGTACAAAAGAAATTCTTGGCTTTGTCCCCTCCAGCTTCATGGGATGAACCCTTGTCATTGAGCATCTTCTTTTCTATGCAAAATGCTACCTTCCTGTACCTTATTAATACCTTTGAGGTATGGGAATGTTTCTATTATGTCCCCCTCCTTTCCCTCTAGAGAGTACATATTTAATGGGGTTATGTGCTCCATGTGCAGGATTTTGCACTTTTAAACCTCTAGTACTATCAGAAATTGTTAATTTACTATCAGAAAATTGAATAATTTGTAAATAAAAAAGTAGGCAGGAGCACGCCCATGGTCTAAAGGAGTGCATATTTTGTTTTTTCTATAGAGATTTTTCTGGCGGAGCTGGCAGGTGGCTATGGCTCCCCCCTCTCGGGAGAGCTCATCTCTCCGGCCCAACCTCCCACACCGAGCCTCACTAGGAAATCCCCCACAGGTTCTGACCCCCGTGACAGGACCAGAGGCAAGGAGTGCCGGCATTCTCCCATACCCCGGGCAGCCAACATCCAGACCCCGGGACTCGATGCAGGTGTAGTCAGGGCCATCACGGAGCCTGCCAGCTCCATTTTCAAGTTTTACACCCGTCCCCCCTCCCTGTTGGCGTCAGTGATGTGCCATCTAACTCGTAACCCCTCCAGTCATCGCCAGTGGGCGACCAGCGGGCAGGATGACAATCCCTCCCCTTCCCCGAGAGAAGAGGGCAGTCCTCCGGATGCTCAATACTCTCTAGCCCCTACTGACCCCCGGTGGCCCTGGCTCATTCCTGAACCCAGTTCGCTGGCATGTCGCAAGGTGTGGCGTCCTGCGCCTCAACCCTGAGCCCCACTGGGCCAGCTAAGGAGTACATATTTTATGCTAAAACCTCAATCAGTGTGCTCCTCTGTTTCACAGCAGCACACCACGCTAAATCCTTAACAATACCCCTGCCATAGAGGTAGTAAAACCCCTCCCAATACACCCCAGCATCTTGTTTGCCTTCCTGTAAGCCTTGCTATACTGGCTATGTTGTAGGGGAGTCACTTATGATGACTTCCACATCCCCTTCCTTAGAAGTAGTGTCCTGCTTAACCCCTTCCATCCAATACTCTGTTCTGGGGTTCTTCCCTACATGCATCACCTTGCACTTTTTGGGGTTGAATTTCAGCCGCCAAACCGTGGATCACCTCCCAGCCTTTGCAGGTCCCTCTGAATATCCCTTACCGTCTCCTCACTGTCCACCCCACCACAGCACTCAGCATCATGTGCAAAGAGTCACATCTTGCCCTGTATCTCCCTGTATTCCAGTCACCTTTCTTCTACGAGCCACAGACTACATCCACACCAACAAGGACGGGGACTGGGCATGGGGCCATCCTCACAGACCTAGCCAAGGCCTTCAACACCATGGACCACAGCTCTCCTTCTGAACAACCCAGCAGCCTCAAGTATCTCTTCCACCTCAATCACCTGGTTCGGCGCCTACCTTTCAGACAGGTCTGTCAGTGAAATTTAGAGGCTTTGTGTCATCTCCCCTGCCAGTCACTCTTGGAGTCCCTTAAGGATCAAGTCTAGGGCCCCTGCTCTTCACTGTGTTGGTAAACGAACTCCCATCATCAGTTTCTTCTTGCAACATTCTATACGTACGAATAATAACATCACTTATGCAGCTAGTCCCACTGTCAACTCCACTGAAGAGTCCCTAAACCTAGAATTCCACACAGTCCAAAACTGATTCCAAGACAACAAGCTGGTTTTATATTGGGGAGTATCCATGCTGTTTGGATCCAGACAGTGGCAAGCAGCAACTCTGTCACACTCAACATCTCCACCACCCAATGACATTCTCTGGACTGTCTCGATCTACAAATACCTAGGCCTCCTCCTAGATCAGCACCTTGACTACCCGGTACACAAAGAAAAAATAGTTGCCAAATGTTACATAAAACTCGGTGCACTTCACAGGGTGAACAGCTATCTGTGGTTCCCTATCAGGAAATAAGTGGTAGAACACTCCATACTTCCCCTAATGGACTGCGGGGACTTGTTTACTTGGAAGCAGACATCCTCCATCCTGACCAAGTTGTCCACCCTATTCAACACCTTGTGCAGATTTGCCTTGCCCCCCATCCCAAATTTACAATGACCTCAGGTGGGCACCGCTGGAGGCAAGACAACAGAATCACGGTGGGCTCAAGGAGGGTGAGGGTGGTGGAACAGAGGTGCATCTCCCCAGTCGTACCTCTCCACAATTCATACGCCATTCTGGCAGAGCGTGGATCCCTCTACGAAGGCACCCACATTGGAGACTAATGAGAATTCTAGGAACCTCCACAAAGGAGACCCACAAGAGGGTGACGTGGGACCCCACAGGGGAAGGAAACAGCTCCTGGTGGGGGACTCAGTTGTTAGGAGGGTAGAACTGGGGGAGGAAGGGGAGAAGGAGGCAAGGTTCCTGCCCGGCACCATGGCTTGGAAGGACAGGAAGAGAATCCTCAGGATCATTGTATCAGCTGCATGGGAGAGGGAGCTGGATGGAACTGTACACCTAGGGACAAATCACCTAGCTGGGAATGGGATCAGAGCAGTGCAGGAGGAGTTTGGAGAGTTAGGGAGGGGCCTTAGACAAGTATCATGCATGATAACCTTCTCTGAGATGCTGCCTGTCTATGGCATGGGTGAGGCTAGGGTACTATGCACCAGGGGATTCAATGAATGGTTGAAAAACTGATGCGGAGCACAGGGTTTTGGCTTCATTGGAGACTGGGGGTCCACCTGGAGAGATACAGGCCTATACTGGTGCGATGGTCTGCATCTGTCCAGTAGGGCAACCAGGATCCTAAGTGATAGGTTAAAATGCTTCATTGGCAAGTTTTTAAACTAACCAAGGGGGGAGACACTGAAAAGGAGAAGGAAACTCCCAGCCTCACCCCACAAAGCAGGGTAGATAGCAAGGTAAACACCAAGGTAGAGAGGTCGACAGGGAGCAGGATGGGGTAGATGGAGAAAAAGGCAGTAAGGACAGGGATGGGGCTAAAAGGGATAAGCCATCAAAAAATGGAGGGCGATGAGTACCAATGCCCATAGTCTGGGTAACAAGCTTCCTGAATTAGTGGCCTTAATGGAAGAGGGACACCTGGATATTGTGGCAGTCAAAGAAACATAGTTCTCACAGAACCATGACTGGGATGTCAACATACCAGGGACACAATCTACAGGAGGGAAGGGGGGGTTAAAGAGGGAGAGGAGTAACTCTCTACATAAGGGAAGGGATCAAAGCAACAGAACTAAAGGGAAACAAGGAGGAGAAGAGGCACTGTGGGGCACCTTGGAGACAGGAAATGGCACGACAATCCGCATGGGGGTTGTATACAGACCAAGGTCTAAGGGGGAGGAAATGGACAAGGAAATGACAGAAGGCATCCTTAGAATGGCAGAAAGAGGGGATATATCGTTGATGGGGGACCTGAATATGCCAGATGTTAACTGGAGCACATTTGCTGCAGTCACATCCAAGAGCAGGGTCATTCTCGATGCCCTACAGGGAGCATGCCTCAGACAGCTAGTGCTGGAATCAACTCGAGAGGGAGCAATCTTAGACCTGGTACTCTCAAACAGGGATGGAGAGAGGAATTCGGATATAGAAGTAGGTAGCCATCTGAGAACAAGTGACCCAAAACAGTGTGGTTCATGATAAACACAGCCGTAGAGTTAAGCTATACAAAAGCAAGAGTACTTTAGGAGAGCTGACTTTGGCAAAATGGGAGAGTGCCAAAGGAATGCACTAGCAAATGGACAGGAAGGAGGGATGGAGAAACAATGGGGAAAAACCAAAACTGCCATCAGTTAGGCCCAGTGGCGCTAAAGGCTGAGGCGCTGGACACCACACCTCGCACCATGCTGGCAACCCAGGTTCGGGCATGGACTCGGGTCACCAGGGGTCAGCAAGGGGAAGGAGGATTGAGCGTCCCAGCGGACCCTCTCCTCCTTCGGGGTGGGTTACCAAGGGTGCTTTATGCAACCGAAGTTCTTGAGGGTCAGTAGAAGCACCAACTTTCAGGACATTGGCAGCTCCTATGGGGTTGGAGTCGGGGAGGGGAGGACGCTGTTAGGCACTTGGCAGGCGTAGTGCGTAAGCACATAACCAGCCTGAGCCGGCGTCCTCAGGGGGACGGAAAGGGACCACAGAAAAACGGAAAAACAACCCTCAGTGGTCCTAGATGACGGCCGCTCCAAGCCATCCAGTCCAGGATCTACAGGCAGATCCTGCTGTGCAGGTGCTCTACAGAGGTGAAGGAAAGTAGGGAGTTGCCGGGGCACTCTAGGGGCAGACTCTGCATCTGAGGCATGGGTAATATGAGCAGCCCGAATGAATGGAGCAATGAAGGCAGATTAGGAGGGACAAAAAGAAAGTAAAAAAAACTGCGAATGGTGTGGTACCTGAGGAGTGGAGGAGGGCGAATGTGATTCCCCTTCACAAAAGTGGGAGCAAGGATGAGGCAGGAAACTACAGACCTGTTGGTTTGATCTTAGTGGTAGGGAAAATGATGGAATCACTTCTGAAAGAAAGAACTGTTGAGTACCTCGTGGCCAGGGGGGCACAGGACCCAGAGCAGCATGGATTCACAACGGGATGGTCATGTCAGACAAACCTAATAGATTTCTTTGACTGGGTGACCAAAGTAGTAGACCAGGGAGGGGCTGTGGATATGGCCTACCTAGTCTTTAGCATAGGATTTGACACAGTCCCCACACAAAAGATGAATAAACAAGTTAGCCAGCCTGAGTAAAAATTTGGCTGGACAACAGGACACAGAGGGTAATAGTAAACGGAGCCCACTCTGAAGAAGGGGGTTACTAGCGGGGTACCAAAGGGTTCAGTACTAGGATCAGTCCTCTTTATTGTCTTTGTAGGTGACATTGCAGAGGGGCTGGAAGGAAAAGTATGCCTCTTTGCAGATGACACAAAGATCTGCAACAGGGTCGATATACAACGGACAGTGGAAAGGATGAGAAGGGACCTGGCAAGGCTGGAGGAATGGTCAAATGTATGGCAGTTTAGTCATGCAAAGAAGTGCAAAGTAATGCACCTGGGAAACAAAAACCCAGGGGAAGAGTACACAATATGGGGGGGTTTACTAACAACACCAAGAATGGAAAGGGATCTGGGGGTAGTCATATCAGACAATCTAAAGGTAGGCAAGCAACGTGAGAAGGCAGTAGGGAGTGCTGGGGGGATACTGGGATGCATAGGGAGAGGCACCACTAGTAAAAAAACAGGAATTTGTTATCCCTCTGAACAAACAGTTGGTGAGACCCCATCTGGAGTACTGTGTGCAGTTCTGGAGACCCCATCTCTGCAAGGATATAGACAGCATGAAGGCGGTCCAGAGAAGGGCAACTAGAATGTTGCTGGGTCTGCACCAGAAGCCATACGAAGACAGACTAAAGGAGCTTAATATATATACCCTCGAGGAAAGGGGGGAGAGACATGATAGAAACTTTCAAGTACCTAAGGAATCTACAAGAGTCCAAGAGGGTAGCATCTTTCAGAAAAAGAGATGTGCAAGAACAAGGGGGCACAATTTGAAGATAGAGGGGGGACGGCTAAGGGGCAATGTGAGGAAGTATTTTTTCACTGAGAGGGTGGTGGATGCATGGAACGGCCCTCCTGGGGAGACAGTGGGGTCAAGAACAGTGGTCGAATTTAAAAATGCATGGGACAGACATAAGGCAATTTTAGTGTGGGGTAGGAGGAAGTAGACTGTTGGCCAACTAGGATCTGCAGCTTATCCAACAGGTACAGAAATGGGCAGAATGGGTGGGCCAAGCAGTCCGTATCTGCCATCAGAATCTATGTTTCTATGTAGAAGCACACAGTCATAGTTGGACCAAAGTTCTGGATGGGCAAACTTCCATGCTACTTGGCAAATCTACTCTCCAGCAGGTAATCCGGCCTCTGCGCTCAGCTTTGGAGATGGTCAACGACTCTGACTCCTGAGATACAAACAATCTTAGGCAAGCCTCATTCAGCTATCGACAACCAAAATCTTGTAACAACCTACTTCCCAGCACCTCCGCTCAGTCACATCCAAAGACCAAGAGGCTAATTAAGGCCCACTTTGCAGGTGCAAGATCCTGCCACAACTGCTCCTCACTCTTTATCGGGTCATCTGAGCTACCCCCCAGCTCTGAAAATATACCAAAGTGTACTATCAAGCACTTTACCCCTGCTGCACCCTAACCTAATGCACCCACATGCACCCTGTGTAGTAAAGTACCCACCCTTGCATTTGCGATCTCTTGAAACCGTTCTACCCCTAGGAAGCAGAACTCAACTCAAAAACTGAAATGTGACTTGAACTGCACTGAATTACATATATGTGTCCTTTCACAACTATGAACCTTGTATTTTAACTGTAAGGTGCTGAATCATATATCATATATATATATATATATATATATATATATATATATATATGTATTTGCCTTGCAACTGTAGCCTTGTATGTATATGCAGTCCTTCCCTAACTACCCCCTCCGCTCAGGTCACAAATGAAACAAGCCTCAGGGCTCTGCTTGCCCATCTGGTAGAATATGTTCTACATAAATAAGTTCCTTCTCCTATGTTGCTGATGAACATACTGAAAAGGACTGGACCCAGGAGTGATCCCTCTCCTTGGGTCTGACTGTTTATTACTAGCCACTGCACCTCCCTTCCAACCAACTTCCTACCCATCTATGTCCTTTGCTGGACCCAGACCCTCTAGCTTCTTTAGTGACCTTCTGTGGGGCACAGAGTCGACTCATACTTTGCTGAAGTAGAGTACTCTACCTTGGAACATTTCGAAGGAGCCCAAAGAAAGGCAAAGGCTCAGTTTTGCAAGGTAATGGGACTCTATAGCAAGAAAACAGGACTTGGATATCACAGTAATTCTGGACACTTTTTTCTCAATGCACTATTTAAAACTGACCAACAGGGATACGTGAGCAGGTAATGCCACTGTGTGAAAAGTTCAAATGGGAAACTGATATTTCAGGGGAAGTCAAAGACAACTTTGGCAGCGTGGTCTGGTGGCTAGACTCTAGAAAATAGTCTTTTGAACCAGGAGCTCTAGGTTCAAATAAAAACAAACTTTAGTCCTCTCAGCTGTAAAAGGGGTAAAGGCAGAACTTCCCTGAAAAACAAGATGTTGAATCTTGGCTAGGCTGTACTGGAAATCAAAAGCACACTGCTAACACTAACAGCCTAGGGCTGCGTACTCAGTCATTGTTTGATCCAGGAACGTAAACACTGGCATGCTCGCCTTTTCTGGCGGGATCGTCATATCCCGAAAGTCTGGTAAAACCCTGGTTCAGTAGGGGCCACCCGACATCCCAGCGGAAGTATCATGCATTTCTGTGTAGATGATCCGAGTTCGGAAGAGTACCCAGGGAGTCGATCGGGTGGCCAAGGGGCTGGGGCACTGCTACCATGAGGCAGTGCCCCCTGCCAGGGGAAGGGCACGCCCTGGGTGGGTCAAGGGAGCTCGTCTTCCCCACAGAATAATGCTACGTGCATCTTAGGTGGTGTACTTGGGGACGCACACTCTTTGCCAGGGCGTTTGGGAGGAGGTAGGCACAGGAGAAAACCAGAAAAGCTATGTGCACCAGTGGCCATGAATGATGGCACCAGTGCCCTTGGATCCTTCTCCATCTGGATCCCTGTGGAGGAAGTGCTGGTTGGGACTGGGGGTGTTGAATGGAAGCCTGAAGTAGACAAGAGGTGGCCCCAGCAGCCAAAAAGCTCAGTGGAAAAAAAAACTGGTTCAGTAATTTTAGACTTATATCTTGCGAGAAAAGGTTAAAATGACTGATCTTAAGATGCTTTTCTCTGCACCAATAACTAAAATACGGCTGATCTGAAACCGCCAAACATCAGTGACTGCCTGGTACACGGACTAGGTGAGGCAAGAGTTGTCGCTTTATCCCCGGGTACTGCTTACCATGAAAACTATTTGGCTAGGATTGTCAACACAAAGTAGTGAGCATCTGATAGTATATAAAAATATCCTTTTAAAAAAAGAAAGAAAATTCATTGCAAAAAACTACATTTAGATGCCAGCTCAATGGCAACAAGCAAAGGGGGACTTGCTCTGTTACACTGGCAACCTGGGCTCACACTCCACGCCTGGGAAATTAGGAGCGGAGGCCAGTAGGAAGGGTTGGAGCAGCCAAAAATGCTCTCCTCCAGGGGTGGGTGGAGCATTCACCACACCGCTGTTCCTGCAGCCACTGTGGTGGAGAATGTTTTGATGACATGGGTAACCACGTATCATCTAGTCACCCCCCCCCCCAGCAGTGAGAGAGACCAGGGAGGAGGCGGGATAGAAATGACACACAGGTACATCAGATGGTCTTCTTGGTCACCAACATGCCACAGCCACCCCCAGCATACTACTGGAGGACCCCTCCAGCCTTCATCATGTGGTTCATAAGCGGTTTCTCAGCTTAGGCCAGGAGATGGCCCCTGTGGTGTCAACCTGATAACTGAAGCTGTTCAAAAGAGACCAATGTGCAGAAAGGGGGGTAGGGCTGGAGTGGCCCTTTATGTCAATGAAAATATCAAAGTTACAGAAATTTAGAATACACATAAGGAGCCAGAAGAACTGTGAGTCACCCTGGAAACAGGAAATGGGACAACCATACGAACTGCGGTTGTCTACAGGCCTCCAGACAAGAGGGAGGACATAGACACATTGTTGTTAGAAGATATACAAAACATGACAGCTAAAGGGGAGGTTCTGATAATGGGAGACTTCAACATGCCAGATACAGATTGGTCTATACCAGCAGAAACACCCACCAGAACTAGACACATTGTGGATTCCCTGCAGGGGAAGGGCCTCAATCTATTAGTACAACAGCCCACAAGAGACAGGGCTGTCCTGGATCTAGTACTGACTAACAGAGAAAGGATCACAGATCTCCAGATAGAAGGTCACCATCACATGGTGTGGTTCAATTTGGCCACTAGAATTAAAGCATCACATTCTAAGGCATAAATATGGGACTTCAGAGGAGCTGACTTTGATAAGATGACCATCAGAGTTAAGCTAGCCCTGGCAATAAGAAACACAGGTGAGGGGGTACAGGTAAAGTGGGCAAGCATTAAGGATGCAATACTTGACGACCGGAACCATTACCTAATCCTCGACCCTGGGAATTTTCAAGACTGACTGAATTTTTGAGGCCAGTAGACCTACCACTCACAGCGATCAGCTCTCCTAGTGACCAGGATTCCTCGGACTCTGACAGTGACATGGTCCACTCCGACTCCGATTTGGAAACCCCCACACCGGAGGACTATAAACCAAGAGAGTCTTCCAAATCTCCTTCTGAGGACCCTTCCTTCCTGGAGCTCCTCAAGAAGATTCAAGCAGCATATGATTGCCACACTGTTGCCCAGGATCCACAAAGGCAGAGAATGGCAGCTCACCTAGATTTGGCAGACTCTTCTCAAAACCTCATTCCGCCCTGGATAGAGCTACATGAGGATCTGGTTACGACTATATGGAAAGAGCCTTCTTCACTGGCCCCAGTGGCCAGAAAAGCAGACAGGCTTTACCATTCTCCAGATGACAAAGATTATCTTAGTCTCCATCCCAAAGCAGATTCTACAGTCATTAGTGTGGCCCATGATCGGTCCGCTAAACCGTAACACCTTAGTGCTTCACCACCTGATTAAGAATCTAAAATTCTTGACCAATATGGGGAGAAGATTTATTCTTCTTCTTCCACCTTGGGCATCAGGGCACTGAACTACGTCGCCCATATTGCAGACTACCAGAAATCTGTCTTAGGTCAGCTGGAGTCTAAAGTGGACTCTCTTCAGGACTCTGCTTTAAAAGAAGAGATGTCAGATCTAGTCGGGTTGGTTAGATCTGCATGCTGACACATGCTACGAGCCACCTACGATGCAGTACATGCTGCAGGTAGAGGTTCGGCATCAGCCATTAGTCTTAGATGTCACACCTGGCTTCTGATCTCAGGACTGGCACCTGAGGTCAAAACAGCCATACAGGATGCTCCCTTCAGAGGGTCGGTCCTTTTCGGCAGAGACATCAAGGACACAATTACTGAGCTCCAAGATAAGGGCAAGGCCTTACGTTCTGTACAGTTCATGTACAAAACCTCCACAGAAACCAAAAGAGCCATTTCAGAAACAGCAACATCACCAACAAAGACAGAATCAGAACCGACATCAAAATAAATGTTGGGCAACCTTGGCTGCTAAAGCCTCCCCCGGCTAAGTCCCACAAAGCCTTGGGAGCCGCAGCCTTTGCCTTGCCCTCTGCCTCCTGACTTCTTAGCCCTCCCGAGTCCACTGGTCTGCACCCCAGAGAAGCAGGTAGGGGGAAGGTTCTCCTATCACCTACCAGAGTGGGAGAAAATAACAAGGGACTCTTGGGTGCTTCAACTGGTGGCAAAAAGCCACACAGTGGAATTCATAAACAGACCTCCAACAAAACCTCCAGAACACTCATTCTACCCACCCTACCACTTACCCTTGGTGAGACAGGAAATCACATCCCTGCTGGCAAAAGCAGCAAAAGAACCAGTTCCCGTAAAACATCAAGGGAAAGGTTACTACTCGCATTTCTTCCTGGTTCCCAAGAAGGCAGGTGACCTAAGGCCAATTCTGGATCTCAGCTCTCTGAACCTCTTCGTACAATACAAGTGGTTCAGAATGCTGTCTCTTCCCAGCCTACTCCTTCTCTTACAGAAGGGTCAGTGGCTCTGCGCCCTGGATATTCAGGATGCATACTTGCACATCCCGATCTGTCCACCACACTGCAAATTCCTCTGCTTTTGTTTCAGGGGAGCATTTCTAGTTCAAAGTCCTACCCTTTGGCCTTTCTTCAGCCCCCAGGGTGTTCACAAAATGCCTAGCAGTGGTGGCAGCTTTTCTGCACAGACAGGGGGGTCTAAGTTTTCCCTTACCTGGATGACTGGCTAATCTCAGCCCCATCAAGGGGGCCCTAGCCATGTATCTGTATCTTGCCTTGGACACTTTCCAATGGGTGGGCATAACGGTCAACTATGCCAAATCCCATCTGGTCCCTACCCAACAGCTCCAATTTATTGGGGCAGTTTTGGACACAGTCCAGGGCAAGGTTTTCCTGCTGTCAGACAGGATAGTAACACTGCAGCACCAGGCACACTTGGTGGCCTCACAGAAGAAGGTACCAGCCAGAGTGATCCTTCGGCTGTTGGGCTCATGGTGGCAGCCATTCCTTTGGTCCACTTAGCCACACTACACATGAGAGTCTCTCAATGGACCCTCAAGAGTGCAGTGGCACCAGAGATCAGACAATCTAGACCTCGTGATCCTAGTTTTGGATCCGATGGCGCGTGATCTTTCATGGTGGCAAAACCAGATCAACCACTCCAAGGGGGTTCCGTTTCGATCAGGCAATCCCTCCCAAACCCTAACGATGGATCCTTTGGGCTTGGGATAGGGAGCACACCTGGGACCCCACAGGACACAAGGTCTTTGGTTCCACGTCAACCTATCTCTTCATATCAACATACTCTAGATGAGAACTGTGTTGAACGCCCTCGAGGCTTTCCAATATCTCATTCATCCGGGTCATCTTATGATTCAGACAGACAACATGTGTGTAGTCTGGTACATAAACAAACAAGGCAGAACCCGCTCTTATCCCCTTTGTCGGGAAGCGATGAGAGTGTGGTACTGGGCAGCCAACCACAATATCCAGTTGATGGCAGTCCATGTGCCAGGTGTCCAAAACATCCTGGCAGATGCACTCAGCTGCACACAAGTCGGGGCACATGAGTGGGAGCTCAGATAGTCAGTGGTAAACGACATCTTCACAAGGTGGGGAAGATCTCAAATAGATCTGTTCGCCTCCCCACTCAATGCAAAACTACCAACCTTTTGCTCACTCGTTACAGGGCATGGTGTTTTCCGGTGAGACGCACTGTCTCTTTGCTGGAGGGAGGTTCGTGTATGCCTTCCCTCCACTTCCACGGATTCAGAAAGTGCTAATGAAGCTCCAGGCAGAGGGAGCACAGATGATCCTCATTGCTCCCTTCTGGTCGAGACAAATATGGTTCTCTCTACTGATACAACTGTCAGCAGAACCTCCCTTTCCACTGCCGGTCTCTCAAGATCTCTTGACACAAGAACAGGGGACCCTGGTACATTCAGGCCTCAAGTCCCTTCATCTGCATGCTTGGCACCTACTGACACAGCTGCTGCTCGTTTCGGGGTTTCCCCGAGGGTAGCACAAATTCTGGTGGAGGCCAGATGCCCTCCACCAAAGCCACATATGCCATGATGCCATAAAATGGAAATGGTTTTCCATCTGGGCAGACTTGAAAGGGACAGAACCTTTCTCCTGTTCAGTCACGAAGGTCTTCGAGTATAAGCTGCATCCCTATGATTTTGGTCTCAGTTACTTGATTCTAAAAGTCCACTTATTGGCAATTTCTATCACATTCCGGTAGGACAAAAGACTTTGGCCCAGCTGGAGGTATCCAAAACTTTCCTGAAAGGGATTCTCCATCTGAAACCACCAATACGGAGCCCTGCTCCTCCCTGGGACCTGAATTTCATACCTGAGAAACTCACTCTGCCCCCTTTTGAGCTGGCAGCGAGTTTGGACATGCGCTACCTTTCCTGGAAAGCGCTTTTTCTAGTAGCCATCTATTCAGCTCGAAGGGTCTCTGAGCTTCAGGCTCTGATGTATAAAGTACCTTATCTGATTTTCCACAGAGACAGGGTGGCTCTACGAACCAATCCTAAGTTCTTACCCAAGGTGGTCTCAGAATCCACCTTGAATCAGTTGCTGGACTTGCCAGGGTACTATCCAGAGTACTCAAATAGGGATGAAGCACTTCTGCACACTCTGGACGTTCACAGAAGTCTTAGGTACTATGCAGACAGGACAAAGTCTGTCCGCAAGACTGACCAGTTGTTTGTTTCCTTTGCACACAAAAGAGAGGGTGCAGGTGTTTCTAAATAGTGTTTGTCCAAATGGTTGGCAAACTGCACTACTTTCTGTTATCAGAAGTACAACAAAACCCTTCCGGGTCAGGTTAAAGGACATTCAACCAGAGGCATGGCCACTTCTACCACCTGTTTCAGGAATGTTTCAGCTGCAGAAATTTGCACGGCTGCAACTTGGAGTTTCGTCCATACCTTTAACAAGCACTACAGTTTGGATATTGTGTCTAGGCGCAGAGCAGGCTTTGGCCTTGCTGTCCTACAGGGACTTCTTTCATGAGTTCCCTGGAGTTGCTGGTAAACCCATTCCTGCCTCCCATGTCTCAGACTTGTCTTAGGTCACTGCTTGGGACTCAGTCCTATATGTGAGTACCTACTGCAACAGCCCTCTCGAAGTAAGATAGTACAGTTGCGTAAGGACTTACCATAACAGTAGACCTTCGAGAGAGAGGTTCTTGCAGTAGGTACTGCTTTCCTTCCCAACCTCCCCCTGGGTTTCCTTCTGTGGTTTCTCATATTGTGCCTTTTGGCTCCAGGAGCCCTCTCCTTTTTTCCTGCTGTACCTTTCTAGGTCTCCGGCGGGAGAACTGGAAGGCGGGTGTGGGGACCGCTCCTTTATATAGTGTCACGCTGATGTCAGTCACGCGATGTTGGAGGTGGTCCCCCGCTGGACACAGCTAGCTAGAAGTTTTCCGTGTGGTCCTAACACCTAGCAGCTTAGTCCTATACGTGAGTACCTACTGCAAAAGCCTCTCTCGGAGATCTACTGTTACGGTAAGTTCTTACGTAACAGTACTGTCTCTTATGTCCCCAATACTTCAGGTGGGGTCTCACCAGTGAGCGATACAATGGCACCACCTCCTCTCTCCTCCTGCTGGACATACCTTTCCCAATGCATCCCAGCATCACACTGGCCCTACCCACTGCTTTGTCACACTGCACTGCCACTCTGAGGCCATCATATATATATATTTTTTTTTTTTTTTACTTACTATTTTTCTGCCCCCTTCTTCACTGCTCCAGGAACCTTTCTTCTGGGTTTCCTAGGTCGTGCGCGCTCCCGTAGTTCCGCCCTGGGTACCTCTTGTTCCAGGTACCAGCTGCCTACCCCCATCCTGCCGCAGTTTACCCCCCGGGTGGGGAGGAGAGGGACACCCCTTACCCTCTCTCACACCTCGAGACTGTGTTGGGAGGTCAGCTGGCCCCATCTCCAGAGCCCAGTTATGGATTTTTCTCGGGGCGGCGGAACCAGTCTACAGAAACCTGGGGCAGGGTATTTCGTTTTCTGGCCCGGCCTCGGGCGTCCGTGCGCTGGGAAGCCTGGAGGCCAAGCCGCGTCATGGCGCTTTGTGCTCTGGCTTCCGGCCAGACCTCCACCCTTGTCTGGCTACCTTCCTGCACCTCCACTGTGGTCACCCAGGTGGCAGTATAACTGTGAGACTTGCATCCCACCCCACCTGGAGGAGGAGGAGGGGAGCAGCCTTTCGGCGCTCAATCCTCCTCCCCCTGGATGGCCCTCCAGCTGCCCGAGTCCGCTCCCGAACCCGGGTCACTGGTGCCGCGAGCA
Organism: Neoceratodus forsteri; assembly: GCA_016271365.2. Taxonomy (NCBI): domain Eukaryota; kingdom Metazoa; phylum Chordata; order Ceratodontiformes; family Ceratodontidae; genus Neoceratodus; species Neoceratodus forsteri. Next base: position 842,509,679 of record CM028131.1, read on the forward strand.
GTAACCCTACTGCTGCGCCGGCGGGCCGGCCGGAGGCCATCATATATGATACCTCCCCACATCCTATACGCAGTTCCTGGGTTCCCATGCCCTAGGTACATGATTCTGCACGTTTTGGCAATGAACCCCAACTGCCATATTCTTGACCACTATTTGATGTTTCCCAAGATCTCTACGCATTCTTTCCACCCCCCTTCAGATTGTCCACCCTATTACAGATTTTGGCATTATCTGCACAAAGGCATTCTTTCCCTTCTAGTTCATCTACATCTTATGAAGATTTGAAAGAGGACCAGTTCCACTACTGAGACCTGCGCCACCCGCTAGTCACTCTTCCATCTTTAGAGTGAGTGATGTTAACCAGCACTTCTTATCACCTATTTATTTAAATTTGGGATTAATGCCTTTGAGTCAAGGACTCGTTTTTGAAGGTTCCACATCAGTGTTGAACAAACATTTCAAAAATACAAAGATTTACAGAAAACATTGAAGCATATACACAGGCAATAACAATAAAGTTTGAACTTGTACACATCTAATTAGTACATATTAACAGCAAGAATGATTAGATAAGAGAGGGGTAAGGGGGCAAGCCAGAAGTGGCATTGTCAGAGGTGGGGAGGGGGGAGAGAGGTGGAGTTTTCAGCCATGTGCGGACATCATCAGGTACTTGGGGGTAGAGGAGTGGGTTAAGAAGAAAAGTGGTATAAAGTAGAAAGATATAGACGGTGGGGTAGGTAATGGGAAACTTGGGGGCCGAGGTACTATCCATTAACCAGTTCCTAATCCACTTCACTATTTTGGATCCCACCCCTGGGCTGCTCAATCTCTTCATCAGTCTCCTGTGCAGCACAGTGTTGAAGGTATTGCTAAAGTCCAGACAGACAATGTCCACTGCCCCCCCCAACCGATCTACTTCCCTGATCACCCACCCAAAGAAATCAATCAGGTTTATTTGGCGTCCCGCCCCAGTGAATCCATGCATCCTTTGGTCTTGCAGCCCACTGGATTCAAGATACTCTGCCAACCTTTCCTTCATCAGTGTTTCCATTCATTTCCCCACCACTGAAGTGAGGCTTACTGGCCTACAGGTGCAAGCCTCCTCCCTGCTGCCACTCTTATGTAGAGTGACCACATCTGCTCTCTTCCAGTCCTCCGGAACCACACCCAAGTCCAGTGAGCTGACGAATAAGGATGTCAGCAGGGTGGCCAGCACCTCCCCAAGTTCTTTTAGTACACAACTGGTCCCATAGCATTGTCCATTTTCAAAGCTGCAAGTCCCTTCAGGGCTTTTTTTTTTTAATTCACCATTTCTTTCCCTGTCCCTATCTGGCACTCCATCCCACTGATCTTCCCAGCCCCATCTCCTGACCTCTCCCAGGACCTACCTTCTTCCCCAAGTCCCCCCACAGCTACTCTCTGTGGTGGGGAGGTGTGGGCAGGGGAGGAGCCTAGGTCACCGGTAGCATGGCCTGTGGAGGCTGGGGATCATCCTGCCAGTCAGGGTGTTTCTTCCCCGTTTTCTGTTCCCCATTGGTCTGCCGTTCTACCCCTCACCATAGGGATGCCAGCATGTGAGACCATGTCCCTGCATGAGCATGCTTACACACTATGCAGCACGATGCGTTCCTCCCTCGCCATGCCTCCCCACCCTACCACCTGCACATCTGCAGGTGGTAGTGCTGCAGAAAGACAAGCCACCCTCCCTCCCTGGGAGAGGAGAGCATCCTGAGGGACACTCAGTCCTCTCCCTCCCCATCCAACCCCTGATGGCCAGAGTCCGCTACCAAACATGGGTCACCGGCATGGCAGGAGGTAAGGCACCCAAGCTCCTCAGCCCTCTATGCCACTGGGACGTTTTTTTCAATACTCTTTTCTCCTAAAATAGACTTCAGTCTGCCCCTCCCCCTTTGTTCCTGCTGCTCCCTGGTGGTCTGTCCCCCTCCATCTACTGTACAGGCTGAACTGAAGTACCTGTTCAGGATGTCTGCTTTTTCTTGGTCCCCTTCTGCATACTCTCCCTCTGCTACCCTGCTCATCTTTACAATCCCTCCCCTTGCTTTCATCTTTTCAAGTGTACCTGAAGAAAGTCTTATCCTCTTCTGCTAACCCTCTGGCTATCTTTTATTCTGTCTGCACTTTTGCTTCCCTCACTGCCTTACCTGCTTCCCTGTTTTACCTGGTATACCTCCATGTCTTCCTTCCTCTGCATTTTTATATACTGTGCCTCCTGAATGCCAAACTTTGTTCCTTCACCACCTTGGCCACTTCCCTAGAGTATCATAACAGTCCCTTTTTCTTTTTGCTTTTACTTCCTTCACGTATAGGCTGGTTGCTTTGACTACTGCTTCTCTGGCCAGCCCGCCAGCACAGTGGTACAGCAGCTGCTCATGACATTGATGGCCTGGGTTGGGAAACGAGCCTGGGCCATCAGAGGACCAGTCGGGGGAGGAGGAGTGAGCACTCCAGAGGATACTCTCCTCCTCCAGGAAGGAAGGGCTGATGCGTTGCTGCAAGACTGCCACCTGGGTGACCACAGGTAGCACTGTGGTTAGGTAGGTGCAGCAGGAGGGAGGATGTCAGCTTGAGCTCATGGAATGAGTACACTTGCATGCATCCCCATGAGTTCCCTTGCATGCTGACATCCTGTGGTTAGGACCATAAAAGGGAAAAAGCTCAGAGCATCATGATTCCGTAGCGCATTAGGGGCCTGACCCCAGCTACTGTCCACTGTGAGATGCCCTGGGAACTCTGAAGGGGGTGGAGGGTTCGTTCCAGCACAACTGGACCATGCCACAAGGAGGTAAATTGTGGGGTATGTGCTCAGTCCCAGCTCTTTTCTCCAGGATGACTCATAGCACCTCCAGTCCTTCCTGGTGGCCCTGTACTTCTGCAGCCCCGATTCCCTCTCTCGTACAGTACAACACTTCCTCCCTTTCTTGTCTCTCCTGAACCGACAGTAGACTGGTATGGCCATATCCTAGTCGTGCCTGTCAGTGCACCATGATTCCATTATGGCCATGAAATCCAGGCTTGCCTCCTCCACGATGGCCTCCAGGTCTCTGGAGTTTTAGTACCTCGACTCTTTGCACTGGCTCTCCATATCTTAGACTGTCTCTCTGATTTATCCCCCCTCCTTCCTGCGTTGTTCCCTGAAGCTCACCCCAACACCCCCTTCCCTTGTAACCATCTCCTTCCCTGTCTCTTTTACGCCTTTCTTCTTGCTTTCCTGATTTATAACCCCCTTGCCTTCTGCCTTGTCCTCACCCCTGTTTTCTTGTGCCCCTGCCTGCCCCATGGGACCTTCCTCCTTGATGTTCATCATCTGAGGGGGCAACTCTTGTCTCCATTGATGTTACAGCTCCTCCCCCTCCCCGGCTACTTTAAATGCTCATCCAAGTACACTTAAACCTCCCAACTAAGGACTATGGTCCCCCTCTTAGAAGGATGCTGGCAGTCTCCCCTATAGAAGCCCATGTCCTCCCAGGCTGGCTCCTGTCCCCAATGTAGCTGAAGCCCTCCTCCATGCACCATGCCTTCAACCAACTGTTAAAAGCCCCAGTGCAGATTACCCCTTCCTCTCCCCGGCCATACACAGTTAATACCCTGGCAAACGTCACTGTGCATTTTACCTGCTAAAGACCCCTCCACAGCTCCCTGAAATTACCCTGCACTATCCCTACCCTACCCACTGCCAGGTTATTTGTTCCCAAGTGCGCAATGACATCTAGCTCCCTTCCATCTCCTGCCAGCCTAGTGATCCCCTGGATCCGCTGTCCATCAGGGAGGCACTTCACCTCCCTCTCCCTTCCAGCCCCCCCCCCGGCTCCCTAACAACAGAGTTCCCCATCAGCAACTGCTTCCTCCTCAGCTGGGGACCTCTTCATCCTTCCTTGGGGCCTCCTATTCTGAGGACAACAACATCCTCCCTTCTAACTGTTGTGGGTGTATCCTCCTGGCCGATCTGTTCCACCACTATGGCAAATGAACTGTGCAGTGGTACAGGCTGAGGAGTGTGTATCCTTCCTGCCACCCCAAAAGTTACGGTCTCCTGACTCATGGATGTAGGAATGTTTTCTCCAGTGCTCTGGTGAAAGAACTGAGAAGCAAAGCTGAGCAGTTCTGGCACACAAACAATAGGACTTGAGACGATACTTTATAATTATGAGACAGTCAGGCCCTGTGGCGTCAAGGGTTGAGGCGCTGGACATCACACCTCACGTCACGCCAGTGACTGGGGTTCGGGAACGACTTTGGGCCGTCGGGGGTTGGCAGGGACAGGAAAGGATTGAGCATCTGGAGGACTGCTCTCCTTTCCTGGGGGTGGGAGGGGTATGCCTGCCATGGTGCTGGCGGCTCCTGGTGGTGACTGGGGGCGGCGCACCTTACAGCACGCTCTTCTGGGGTTGAGAGCAGCAGTGGATGCCTTATGCCCGGCGAGTGCAAGGCGCCATTGCACGTCCACGCTCCCAGGGACCGTTCACAGGCAAAAAGATAGGCGACAGCAACCTCAAGTGTCCGCCGCCACACACCCATTGCTAAACTTGTCTTGCTGGCTCTCCCAATCCCCTGCCTTGCCTTGGGTCTGGTTCGGGATAGGGAGCGTCTGTCCCCGATTTCCTGGCAACCAAGGATCAGGCTGGGTGGTAGAGTGGTTACGGTGAGTGGGGTCTGCCCGAGAGAGTTCCGTGATGGGTAGTGCAGAAAGAGAGTTGAAAAAAAAGTCATATGAGACAGTAACTGTACATGTACATACATTACAAATCATGATAAAGAAGAACTGCAAACATCTTTAAAAACCCTTCCCTCAATGACTACCACTTATTAGCCATTTTCTAATTTTTTTTTGTTAATTACTCAAGTCCTCTACAGAACTAACTAAGTCAGCACTCAATAACAGACAACAGACAGCAATTCCCTGCCACCATCTCACGGCTGTAACACATGCTTCCTCTGCTCCTTGTATACTATGTGCTGCTGACCATGGTATACCTGGCAGTGCATGTCTGCACGTGAGTGCTGAAAGCATGCCTTACAGCCTTGAGATGGTGGTATAGAGCAAAATCTGTAATTTGTTTAGCACTGTAGAAATCGTAGGTGATAAAAAATGGAAACAATTAATCTGGAAGGTAACCTTTTGGGGGGAGAGTTCTTCAAGAACTGTGCAGTCTTCTTTAAAGAGTACCAGTCGTGGCTGGCTCAGTGGTACAGTGGTAGTGCAGCTGCCTTCCAAGCCAGTGACCAGTTTTCGGGAGCGTTCTTTGGTCATTCAGAGGTCAGCCACAGAAGAGAGGATCGAGGTTCCAAGGGACTGCTCTCTTCTCTTGGGTAGGGGGTTCAAGTCATCCCACTCGGCAGATGCCACCTGGTGTAGAGCAGATGGAAGCATAGCAGGGACTCCCGAGGGCAACGGCGGCCCTCAATGCTGATACCATGGATCACTGCAAGATGAAATTCCTGGAGAGACCCAATACTGGCAGAAAAACAACCGACTGGCTATGGGATTCCCTGACCCATTGCACACAGACCCCACACCACGAACTGGTTAGGCTCCTGGTAAGGAGATGTATGCCCGGGGAGGATGGTTCTCCCACCTTTGACCCCATCATGGAGGCCAAACTGTGGGGGACACAGGAAGCTGGTAAGTCCTAGAGAGAGTGGATGACAGGACTGTGTGGCCCAAGGACGATGGTGGCTGGGCAGGCAAAGGAGCATAAACATGCTGATAAAAAGCAAAAGACAGCACCAATCGTGCTCCACCACAAAAGAAACCCTAGATTTATTAGCATCTTTATTTAAGACTACTTAGACATGGTAACTCTTGGGTATACTAGTAGTATGTCTTTAAGGAGGACCTGTAGTAGTGGAACTTCACATATAAATTAACACGTGACCATGACACAATTAGTGAAAACATTCAGAATATAGAAAGTTAGGTACCATGCACAGTGGCAAAATGGTGAAAGTACTGTTGTCACTACTATCACGTCACAATTTCAGTAACAAATACAGTAGTAAGGGACAGTGTGTTTTTAAGTCAGTGTTTCCAATAGCTGAATGAATGACACCAAGCTCCTGCAGCCATCCAGTTTTCTTATTATTCTCCACCTTCCCTAAAGTATCACTGTACCAGTAACCATAGGCGTGAGAGCAGCAGGGCTAGGAAACTACAACAAGCTACCTAAACAGCAGTGGCATGCTACTGCAGGCTCTAAATCCAGTAGTACAGGCAGGTTTAATGATTCTGAGACCTCTTTTCCCACAACCATTGGATTTCGTTTTTCTGTAGTCGCCCAATCATTAGCTTCCATTTTTCTCTACTCCAAATGATTTATTTTATTTAACTTTAGTTTACAGGGTAAGGTGTACGAGAACCAAATGTCCTGTTCTCAGGATGACTGTTACAATGCAGCCAACCACCCTATCCAGGAGAGAATCAAGATTAAGAACCTCCCCACAGCGTCTCCATTAAAATTCCAACCTGAACAGCAATGCTCGGATTTAAGCGCAGATAGACCCTTGGATCCAAATGGACTGACATTCCCTACAGCAAATAAGAGTGACACTATAAGATGATACAAAGTGGATGGTCAGGAAACCTAAGCATTATTTTCTGATCATGTTTTAGACAACGGAGCATCCTCTACCCAATAGAACAAAAATAAAGGATGCTGTATCATTGTGGGCTACAAACAAAACAAGAGAGTTCTGTTTGATCATTAGGTCTTCTTTATGAATCACCTATGAAGTAAAAAGGAAGCACAGTTATTAAAGCTACACTCGGGGGCTACACTGGTATGATGAGCCAGCGCCTCCAGCCCCCAGGAACACTCTTAACTAGTCTCAAGGCAAATCATACAAATTCCCTTTCAGCAAAATGAGTTAATTTCATTGTGCCTGGCCAGGCCGTGCACTTCCCACTAACTAGAGGCTTGCAGTTCAGCAAGCCCTTGCATAAGAACTCCCTTCTGCTGAATTTATCAGTGCATTTATCGCAACATTTCCTTCAGTGCCAGCTCTCTGAGGCAGAACCGCCAGCTCAATACATTATTTGTATTCAGCAGACCAACCTTTACATTCTGTGCTGCAGCCCTGATAATTTTTTTTGTCTCCCTTCAAAAGCTCCCAACTGCCCTGCAACATAATCACCCAACAATTTAAGGAAAAGTCAATTCAGTTTTATTTATTTAACCAGGCAAAAACCATCGAAGTCAGTGACCTCATTTCCAATGGTGCAGGCAGGAATCTGACCTGGAAATGGATCTTTTTCATTTTCATTTTTTTGGAGTGATTAAGCTGGAGTTCACAAAAGACGAGAGACGGATGTCCCTAGAAACCAGAGCCCTCTATTTATCTGCAAGCCAAGTACGGTGCAGGTGGGTGCAATGGTGGCTCTCTCCCAGTAGTGGTCCCCCCCCAGTCTGTTCCATCAGCATACAAAAGAAATGGTCTATAAATCTGGTCTGCTTTGCACCCGCCACCTGTGTTGCACTCAGCCTTTGCCATCAGTATATGCTCTTTTTCAGCAGCAGCTACCAACCGTGTACAGCTGTGACAGTTCTGAGCTAGGTGGTCTGGGGATGGCGACTCCTTTTGACTATAAGACTGTGCTCATATCACTCTGGACTAAATCCTAGAGTGAGTCTTCTTAAAGTCATAAGCATACCAGTTCAGTCACCCTCCCTGCTGGCCCATACTATTGCCAGCTCAAGTGCACAACTGGGTCGCCAGTATGCCACAGCTGTTCCCCACTGCTCCGTGTCACACAGCCAGTTGTGAAATATGATTTTTGTTTTTGCAGTTATTTCTTTTTATTGCGTTTTCTAAATTTCATAACAATCACACACAATTTAAGAACAGGACAGTCCAAATCAGTCATTACAAATGGTAATACAGTTAAAAACAGCATGGGATGGCAGACAATGCATACGTACAGAATATAATTTGCATACTAACATACATACAGAATATAATCTGCATATCAACAAATGTGCAGAATATAATCTACATATTAACATATGTACAGAATATAATCTGCATATTAACATATTTGGTTACAGTGGTGAAAAAAATGACAAAATGCATTCACTGACATTTTATAAGAGGAACAGCAGGACACCTTGTGCTAATTTCCTTCCATACCTATTAAAATAGGGGTGGGAGGGCTGGGAAGTAAGTGTTGCAATGGGGTACCAACCAGAGCAAACCACACAGATACTACCTATGGCACGTAGAGACCCAGGACTGGGCTCATCCCTACTGCCCAGTCAGGGAAGATTGGGTGGGGGTTATAATGAACCCATGAGGGAGGATCACATGGGAAGAGGAATCAAAAGTACCCAACAGATCATGGGTGTCACAAAAGGTCTTCATGCAGACACTTCAGCCCAGATGAGATCTGACGGTGAATATAGGCTGTGTATAAGCTCCAGATCTTGTCATAGCTCCAGAGAGTGGTTTTGGCATAAGAAGACATCCTAGCTAGGGATGCAAGGGGGTTCCAGTGAGGCAAGCCACTCTACCAGACCTGGTACGTCCTTAGTTCACCAGCAACAGAGCAGCAATCATTTAGTCTCTATACTGACTGCGTGGAAAGGGAAGGTAAAGCGAACAGGAAGCTGTTTAACCAGGAAAGGCGCACTATGCCAAAGCTTGTTTCCAGGTGCAACCTTAGAGCACAATGAAGTTAAGGGACTTGCTCAGGGTCACACAGTATGCAAGTGGGGGCTGTGGGATTCGAACCCAGGTCTCCAGGTTTGCAGCTCTGTGCCCTAAACCACAGTGCTATACTGCCTCCTCAGGTGAGGAGTCACTGCTGTTTATAGCCAGAGAGGTTAATTATAACCCTTGTGAGGCCTAGTAAAACCAGTGCTGGAGAGAATGGAATGGGGTTTGTAGAATTTTTTTTTAGCACTCCTGCGGGATTTTGGGACCAGAAGCTGTAGCGCGCTGGGCATTCCCATAATATGTGCAACAACTTAGCTCCAGGGGCATCACACCACCATCAGGTATCGTGGGGTAAAAGCCCCAGTGTTGTTAACTGAGTCTGTGTGCAACATCACTGATGGTTTATTTTATTTTAGATAAGGAGGCTCCTGGAGTCCCGGCAACTCTGATGTGCAAGTTTCCAGCAGTGAGACTAGGCAGTATCAGAAATGGTGATCTAGAGGGAAGCTTGCCATTTCTGCCTGACTTTGTCTGTGGAATCTAGGGCAGCATCTTGTATCATTTTATAAACTATCCCGGCTAAACCAGTTTTGATCTACACCAAGAAGCGAGAGGCGGACAGTCTATGTGGGATGACGTGCCCTTACACCTAGTGGAACAGGCACATCTCTTCTTGTTTCCCAGAGTTACTAAAGTGCTTAGCAGAAGATATTTCCAAAAACTGGACCTTGTGAGTTCATAATGGAGTTACAAGTTCTCAAAGGAGTCTATCCGGGAGAGACAAGGAAAATAAATGTCACCTACTGTGCTTATGTTCTTGTCAGCCCACCCCTTCCAGTGAAAGAAGGTTGGTCTAACACATAAAAAGGGGTTGTTCCACAGGAGGTCTGGGTCTTCAGTGAGCAGCAAAGTTTGGTTAGTTTCCCTACCATGGTTCATGCTTTGTGTGTGGTTGCTGCAGTGAGCCAGCGCTGATGTGCTTAGGTAACGAGATGCCCAAGTAGATAGGGAGGTGTCTGTTATGAGTAAGGCCCTTTCTATAGATCTCCAGGCAGGGGACAGCTGTGTTAAATGCTGATAAAGTTGGCAGGTTTAGGCTACTCAGAATGCATTCAATCAGGCAGGGAAACAGGGAGACCTCAGTCCCTTCCAGTCCAGTGGGCCCTAAGTTTTGCCCTGCTATATCGTGGTTGAGCGACTTCCCACAAAAATGTATCTGTAAGAGCATCTAACTTCTAATACCATTTGGGGGAGGTGGGGGGGAGACACAGTGATGGGTGAATGTGCAAGGATGTATAGCACCTTCTGGGCAGAAACCATTTTGACGACCAAGATCTCTCCAGCCATCAAGGCATTCTGGTGGGGCCACGTTTTTTTCCTGGAATTAGTAATGATAGGATTAGTTGCGCAGAGTTCTAATAGATTTGACACTATTTTGACCCCTATGTATAAGACATTATGTAGAGCCCAGGTTAGACCAAAGGAGCGAATAGGCAGCTCTCGGCAGCAGACGTTCTGAAAGAGAGGCTGGGGACCTTTTTAGAAGACAATGTACTCCAGGACAGTCAGCAACATGGGTTAATCTAAGAGATATCCTGCCAGACCAACCTAATCAAGTATTACGACTGGGTGATGAGGGAACTGGACAAGGGCCATGCAGTGGATGTCCTGTATCTGGACTTCAGCAAAGCCTTTGATTCGGTGCCTCATGGGTGGTTGGGGGGAAAGTTGGAGTATGTGGAGGTGGGGACAAAGATGGTGAACTGGACTGTGAACTGGCTGAAGGGGAGGCAGCAAAGTGTGGTGGTGGTGGTGGTAGTAGGGGAACTCTCATCCCTAAGGGTTGTGATGAGCGGGCTCCACGGGGCTTGGTACTGGGCCCGGTGTGGTTTGGGATTTTCACATCATATCTCTCACATGGCATCAGGAGTAAGATCAGTTTGTTCACTGATGATACCAAATGGGGGCGGTGGTGGACGACATAGTAGGGTGGCAAGGGCTACAAGACAACGTAACTAAACTGGAAGAGTGGTCAGAAACATGGCAGTTGGGGTTCAGTGCTAAGAAGTGCAACGTACTGCACTTTGGAGCAAGGAACCCTGGGAGGAGCTACCAGTTGGGAGGGGTTCAGTTAGGTACCACCAAGGAAGAAAAGGATCTAAGGGAGGTTATAAGAAGGAATATGAACAACTCAACTCAGTGCAGAAAGGTGTCAGCTAAAGCCAACAGAACACTGGGTTGCATTGCGAGAGGAATCTCCTCTAGAAGGAGGGAGGTGATCCTGCCTCTGTACAGGTCACTGGTCAGACTACACCTGGAGTACTGCATGCAGTTCTGGTGCAGTTTCTAAAGAAGGATGTCAGATTACTGGAGGGGGTATAGCACAGGGCAACAAAGATGATCCAGGTTTGGAGGACAGACCCTATGAGGACAGGCTGAGGGAGCTGAATATGTACTCACTGCAGAAGAGAAGGGATCGGGGGAATATGATTGAGACCTTTAAATACATGATGGGGATAAACAAGACAGGTACAGAAGAGGTATTTAAGTTGAGAAGGGGGAAGGACACGAGAGGGCATGGTCTCAGGTTGGAGGGAACATATGGGAGAAATGAGGAGACATTTTTCACAGAGAGAGGTGGTGGCTAAGTGGGCAGCTTTGCCTGAAGAGGTGGTATCCTGTAGGATGGTGGGCAGTTTAAAAGGGGCTAGGACAGGGTGAGGGGGGGTAAATGCGAGCGGGGGAGGGGCGCAGCTGCAATGTAGGGGGCTAGTTGCACAATCGAGCAGACTTGATAGACCATGAGGCCTGTTTCTGTTGGCAGATTCGTAAGTTTGTATGTTCATAGGTAAGATCTCACACTTGGATTTGTTAATACTCAGGCCAGATAAAGTTTGAAACTGTCTGAGCTGTGTAAGTAGAAAGGGAATACTGTGGGGGCATCGTGCATCGAAATATATCATTTTTGATAATCGGTGAACTTTTGTATTGCTATAGCAAGTGCTATTTTTTTAATATTAACTTAAGTGTCAACAACTTCTATGTGATTCAAAAATAGTACTTCAATCAAATGTTTTACAAATGCTCCAGTGATGTCATGATGCTTGACGTCACCGCCATTCTATGGCTGAAGTGGCAGTTTGGTGGGGCAGACTTCAGTCTGTGCTTACATTTCCGGAGAAATTATAAGCAGGATGAAACTGACTTTAACCTTCAAATTAAAGGTAACACTTACATTTGTAAAACAGCACCCTTTAGACATTTGCATAGGACGGTTCGGGAAAACCACTGCCTGGAAATATAGGGCAGTAGTGGTGGTGACAAGGGAATCAATAAGCACTGCACATGTAACTAAGTGTTCTAAAAAAGGTAAAGAACACTGCTTTTACAACATCGGCAATGGTGCAACAAAAGGTGGCGGTAAATGTTATCTTTTAATTACTTGTTTTTTTTTTTTACAACAAAAAATAGTGGTAGAAAAAACAATACAGGGTGGTGGTAAAAAAAGTATCAGCCAGTGGTACATCATGCTAAAATAATGCATGGAACACTGTCAAGTTTCCATGATACAGATTCTACCTTGTTTTACTTTAGGGATGATTTAGATAGCTCTGGACTGCTGACACCTAGAGGAAATTCCAATATGTCACCTAAAAGAGCTTTTCATGGGCTTTCTGAGGTCCTGCAAACTGTATAAGTGCCAGGGCTCAACAGTCACGCACACTAGCTGTTTCTATTAACCATGTGACTTACTATATTAAAATAATCCCAAAGTAATTGATAAAACACCACTTTGTGATGAAAGCACCTTAGACCACTGAATACACTGTAAACAGTTCATCAGTGCTAATCAGCAGTACTGCATGTGAAATTTGAGACGACAATAGAATAGTAATAATTTGGATTTCTATAACGTGCTTAACAAAGAATTAGAAACTGGTGGTGCAGTGACTGTAAACATGTACTGTTAGCCATTTTGTGCATCACCCCCCACACAGAGCCTTGGACTATTGCCTGAACTGGTTTTACGGTAAGGGGAATGTTGGCCAGCAAATAGGAGACAACTCCTACCACTGTGAATAGTGCCCTGGGTTCTTTTACTTCCAGCTGGACACCCACCAGGACAGCACCACAGAGAGGCATAAGAGACCTTGGTGCAACATTTCAATGGAAAGACTGAACAAACCCAACAGTACAGCACCCCCCTAGTAATGCACTAGGGTGCTAGCCTTTATGGTACAAGTTCAAGTCTCCATGTGGGAGTAGAAGAAATTGCCTTCTGGCCCAGAGGCAGACGTGCTACAAACTTGAGCCATGCTGACACCTACGTAGGTTTTAAGCAGCCAGTATTTCCTTCTTTACTACTACTTTGGCTACATGATTCTCTCAATAGAAATACAACACTGATTACAGTGGGGCTCAGTTTCTACCCAGTTTTCCAGCTGGACGGACTGAACTACTGGGGAGTCAAGTAAACTGCTCACAGTCACACAGGAGTCAGTGACTTTGTATGATTTCAACATATTGTGTCTTGTACTGCAGTTCTGTATACTCCAAGTACATCACACTGCACATCAAAAAAACAGCTTTATTCCCACCCCTCCCCTTTTACGCTAGCCAACCAGTTTGCATCACTATGATATAAGAGTGAAAGGAACTGCTGCCTTCAAATAACGTCCCATGAACTGTCCGGCAGAAGATGTCTGTATGCTCAGCAGCTGACACAAGAATGTCCCCCAGAAAAAAATAAATTCAGAGAGGTGCTTTCCCATTATGAAGGCCAGCTCCATGACTGCACATTATAATTTATTCACTCAGTGTAGGTCAACTGAAATGAGACATCTCTTTTACAGTGGGGTCCTGCTTTTACCCAATTTATAGCTGGGTGAACTTAAGCACAAAATGTTTTAAGAGGCTTGCTCAAGGTCACATCATGAACACTTGATTCTGGTGGGACATGAACCCAGGTTTCTTAGTTTCCAATCCTCTGCACAAACAACAACAACACACTACCTATCTCTCTCACGTTTCTTAATTAAGGTTAAATGTAATATGTAGAACAATACTATCAGGCAGGGTGGCACTGCGGCAACAGCACAAAATTATACTAACATACTAAAAAGTCATCAGTTTAGGCCCTATGGTCTACCCAGTCTGCTCAAGGATGCAGTAGGCCTGAACAGAAGATCCTGTTCGGGCCTACTGAAAGCAAATGGTACACAACTAAAAATCTAAACCCAGTTCAGTAATCCGTTGTCTTCAGTTTAACAGAATTAGAACAATGTGAAGCAGTCCTTTCTTTCTAGATTTTGATAAATGACAGGGCAACCCCCCTGTGTACCCGAAAGCCATGATATACACTAAATCTTGCTTATTCGTCATGTATGTGCAAAATTACAACTAGATGCTTGACTCAGAGATCATGGGAAAAATGTAAATGACTGACCACTGAAACTGGACATCTTTAAAAAAAATAGTTAAAAACTAACACAGGGCAATCTTCAGTGCACTCAAGAGCTATCCTGAATGTACTAAATCTAACCTGCTGTCCTTGCATGCGTAAAACTATAACTAGTTATTAGACTCAAAGATCATGGGAAAAATGTAAATGACTGACCATTGTAGCTCGTTGTCTACAACAAGTCGCCAACTAATGCTGCGTTCCACCATAGCACAGTTTCAAAGGAAAGTCGTTCTCAATGGTTGACTAGTCAAACACATCATTAAACAGCAAGCACTAAAAAGTTAATTGAATGTTTGCCAGGAGAAGTATGACCCATTATTGTACTGGCTAATTAATTTCTTTGTTTTTATAAGAATTCTAAAAGAGTGGCCAACATGCAGCCCGAGGGTAATTTGGGACACGTCTGTGGCGACTACTGACTTGCAGTTATACAGGCCTTGGACCCCTTTGCAGCAACTGCCAGTTTTACGCTTGATTTTCCTTTTACAAGGTACCTGAAACATATACAAAGCAAGTGGTGCAATATCTTTCATTGCATCAACATGTAAATTTTAGTATATGTTTTCTGCTCTGAACTAGACCCTTCTTCAGGTTCCCCCAAACTTGTCAAACATCTGTTTTGGGCTCAAGTGCTGTTAAAAAGCAACAGCAGTTAACATGCCTGGCTGGAGCTGGTACGTATTAGCCTGTTCTACTAGATCATCAATAAAAATGTAAACATCTCCACCTCCTCTGCTGAGGTCCTGCAGGTATCTAAAACATACATACATACAAAGAAGCCAGCAGAAGAAAGCCATTTGGTCTATCTGGTTGGCTTGCATTGCAGGGTCCACAGCTTGTGCTACTGACCCTGCCCCTAATCATTCCATTCTTCCTACCCATGATCCTTACGTTTCCCCTATGCCTATCCTAGCCTCTCTTGAAGCTGCCCACTGTCTCCAATGAGACCACCTCTTCCGGCAGCACTTTCCAAGTGTCCACCACCCTCTCCATGAAGAAGTGTTTTCTGATCTCCCTCCTACCCCCCCCCCACAGCTTAAGACTGTGCTCCCTCATGTTATGGTTGCCACTTAGTTTAAAGAGGCCCTCCTCATCCACCTTATCGAAGGTCTCAAGCATGTCCCCTCTCTCTCTCTCTCTCTCCTGTCCTCCAGGGAGTACATGTTCAGTGCCCTCAACCTCTCCTCGTATGTCTTACCCTGCTGAACCGCTATCATCTCTGTAGCCCTCTTCAGGACCTTTTCCAGCAGGTTAATGTCCTTTCTGAGGTGTGGGCACCAACTCCATTCTATAGATGTGGCCTCACCAGTGACCTGTACAAGGGCAGTATAACGTCCTTGCTCGAACTACTGATACTCCTAGCTATGCATCCCAGCATCTTGTTTGCCCTTGCTGCTGCCTTTTTGCACTGCGTGGGATGCTTCAGGCCACTAGTGATCAACACTTCCAGGTCCTTCTCCTCCTCTGATACAGATACCTGGACTCCACCCAGGTAGTACTCTGTTCTGGGATTCTTGGCTCCGATGTGCACAACTCTGCATTTCTTGTCACTGAAGCCAAGCTGCCAGATTCTAGACCACCTCCCCAGCTTTTTCAGATCATCCTGTAGGTCCTGTATCCCTTCAGCTGTGTCCACTCTCCGGCAGAGCTTGGTGTCATCTGCAAATAGGCACATTTTGCCCTGAATGCCATCACCAATGTCACTGATGAAGACACTGAACACCACCGGCCCCAACATCGAGCCCTGTGGGACCCCACTGGTGACCTCTCTGGTGCTAGACAACTCCCCCACAGCCACCTCTGCGTTCTACCTCTCAGCCAGTTTTCCACCCATCATGTCATCTGCTCCCCAACCCCAAGATCTGTCAACTTGCTGATCAGCCTTTTGTGGGGCAAGAGACAAAGGCCTTGCCTGAAATCCAGATACAGGATGTCAACTGCTTGGCTCCTGTCTACTGTCTTAGTGACCTAGTCAAAGAAGTCAGTCATATTCGTTTGACACAATCTTCTCCCCATGAACCCATGCTGTCTCGCATCCTGGAGATCATGCTCCTCTAAATATTCTACCAACCTTTCCTTAAGTATGGTCTCCATGAGCCTGCACACGATTGAGGAAAGAATGACTGGTTTGTAATTCCCTGGGTCATCCTTAGGACTGCTTTTGTGGAGGGGCACCACATGTGCTGTTCTCCAGTCCTGCGGTACCACACTTGACTCCAGCGAACTATTAAATAGGCCTACCACTGGCCCTGCTAGCTCCTCAGCCAGTTTCCTTAGTACCCATATGTACTCTTGTCCAGGCCTGGTGATTTGTCCACCTTCAATACTAGCAACCCCTCCCTCACTCTATCCTCCTCTATCACTACATCTGTGTTCTCCTTCCCCCCCGTTCCTCTTCTCTCGACTGAAGGCACTGGTCTGTCCTTCTCCCTGGTGAAGATGGAACAGAAGTACTCTTTTAGTATCCCTGCTTTTCCCACTATTATCCTCCACCCACTCCTCCCCTTTAACAACCCCATCCTTCTTGTCCATTTTCTTGCTGATATAGTGAAAGAAGGCCTTCTACCCCTTCTTAATTCCTTCAGCTCCTTCTGTGCCTTAGGTCGCCAGACCTCCTTACTTGCCTCACTAGCCAACCTTAGGTAATTTTCCCTATCCACCTCTCTCTTGGTCTTCCTGAATTGCCTATGGACTAACCTCTTTCCCTTACTGCCTGGTTGACTCCAGAACTGAACCAGCTGGGTGCTTTGGCCCTTGTGTTCTTCCCCCTGAGCCTAATGCACTCCTCTGTGGCAACCAGAAGTCCTTCCTTAATGATGAACCACTATTGGTCCATCCCCATATCTGAGCTGATGTAAGCCAGGTGGCTCCTTAGCACTTCGCCAATCTTCCTGTAGTCTGCCCTCCTGAAATCCAAGATTCTGGTCTTAGTCGTATGCTTTTCCTGCCCATATCCAACTGGAACCACGCTGTGCAATGGTCACTCCCACCCGGGGGCTCCCTGAACATTATTTCCTGTACATGCTCCCCATTTATGAGCACCAGATCAAAAATTGCCTCTACTTTTCTTGGTTCTGTGATGCCCCGAGTCAGGAACCCATGTTGCAGTCCTATCCTGACTCCTAGCACATTGTGGATGGTATGTTCCAGTCCACCTTGGGCAGGCTGAAGTCCCCCACAATTACCACCTCTCCTTTCCCTGCAGCTTCCACTATTTGTGACCTCAGTTCCCTGTCCTTCTCCTTATTCTGACTGGGTGGTCTGTAAACCACCCCCCTCACGATTCCCCTTCTATTGGACTATAACTGAACCCATAACTCCTCCACCTTTCCTTCCTTCCTACAAACTCCTCCCACGTGCAAGCTATTTCCTCCTGATGTAAAGTGCCTCCCCCAACTACCCTGTCCCTCCTATATAGTTTACACCCAGGGACCACAAGGTCCCAGTCATGGTGTGGTGTTGCCCAAGTCTCGATTACTGCCACTGTGCTCACCCTCCTGTCTGCTAATAGCACCTGCAGGTTGTCCATCTTGTTTCCAAGATTCCACACATTCAGAGACACCACCCTCCACCCAGAATCTGACCTTCCTTCCTTCCCTTCTTCACATTTCTCCCCTCTGTGTGCACCCCCCACCTACCCTTGTTATGTGTTCCTCGCCTCCTGCACCCTTTGCAGTTTTCTCACCCCTTCCACCTATTGCCTCCAGATCTCTTCCATCACTGTGGGGGGGGGGGGTTATTGACTTTCTCCTCTCGGAGACTGCCCCACCAGTAGTTTAAATTAAGTGTAGTGGTTATGTATTCCCCCAGTTTGTGCCAGAGTACCCTCAAACCCTCCCTACTGAGGTGTAGCATGTCTGGTGAAGAGTGCTTTGCTTGACAAGGCTTCTCCCAGTCCCCAATACAAATAAACCTCTCCTCCCTGCACCATTTCCTCAGTCAGTCACTAAAATCCTCTATTCTTCTAACATACATTCATTCACTTCAGACTTCTCTCAGTCAGCTCAGTATGCCTTTTGTGATTATATATATATATATATATATATACACACACACACACACACACACAAACTAGAAAACAAGACACCATAAATCTTGAAATTTCTTGGACATGTCTTTTGATGGACCTCACGCTCATGAACGGTTAAGAGTCACAAGGAACTGAAACCATCTATTCATCCACAGGACAGAAACACCACATAAATGTCCTCAACAGTCACTACCAAAGCCACTTCAACACGTTGGGAACTCTCCCTGAAAAGCCTCTTTTCTAAAGCCCCAGATACGGCAGAATGAAGGACTATTTCTAATGTTTCTGCAAATTACTGTTTAATGGAATGGATAAGCCAACTAAAAATGCTGAATCCACATACCACTCCCAAAGGAGTTGCAATGGCCAGGCCAGAAGTACAACTGTCATTATAACTATGCCAGAAATCTGGGTGTATGAGCAAACTCTGATTTCCTGTCCTGGGTGTTGGGCAGAGGGTCAGGTATGTTACAGAGGTGAGGCACGGGGACAACCATGCTCCAGCACACTCCCTTCCGCTCATGCATGGAGACCACTGGCATCAGCTGTGAAAGCAGCTGCCTGCTTGACCTCCAGGCTGAAAGACCAGGTACAATCTTGGCTGCTCCGATGACCAAGGGGAGGGGGGCTGGGAGAATTCTAGCAAGCAGGAATGGGAGTTTTGGTCCCCAAAAGACAACATAAGCCAATGTTTGCACCTAGAAGCCATATTCTTTGAAGAAACAGCCTAAAAGAATTTTAAGTACTGCACCGCACTGAACCCCACCACACAACACTGAATGCCACTTATGTTTCCATGATATGCTGTGTTTCTGTGTGTATTTATTATCTGTGATATATTAAGTTTCTGTGTGTATTTATTTATGTTGATTATTCTGCCCTAACTGTAAAGCACTCATGGCCTCCATAAATAAACTTTTTACTTACTTACTTGATACAAAGCCAAACCTGATTTAAGCAGAAGACCAGTTTTTAAGAAGAAGCCCGCCTATCTGAAACTACAGCTGAGACTTGTTGACTTGGTAGTTTTTACTATCCTCTGCAGGGCTGTAACCTCAAAAAGGCAGACATAACAAGATTAACCATACATACATCACATTTATTTTTGGCAACATCTTGTGCTGGGTAGAGATGTCATGGTATGACATTTTGACGATATGCTAACACATGTTATACCACAGTTATCGTAATACCACGGTACTGTCGATGTAATTTTATGTACAAAAAAAAGAAGTCTCCTGAAACAGATGTAGTGAAGAGTCAGTGCAGAAAAAATAGTTGTCCCAACCTCCCCCCTATAAAAATAATCAGTTGAAAGGTCTGCAAAGATGTGAACCATAGTTACTGCAGAATCATACATAGCCCATAGTTTCAATACCGACGACTTCTGACAGCAGTAGTAGGTTTAACTTCTAAAAGCACCCTTCCCTGAAAGCCAAGGGTGCTTTACAAAAGTTCAGACATTACACTCAATCAATAAATAAACAAATATATAATTTATAAACAGCAATAAAAAACATCTTGGATCCATAAAACTCATCTGGGAGGGACCTCAAGGGGAAGACAGATAATCCCCAAAGGCCTGATTGAATAAAAAGTTCTTCATAACCCCCCTTTTTTTAAAATATTACATTACAAAGAATGCAATATGACAGGTGCACAACCCATTGTCAAAAAGATCTGAAACATAATAAAAAGTACAAAAGAAGATAATTTCATCACTTAACAGTTCATAAACAGAATCTGCATATTCTCCTACGTAATCTACAGTTAGTCGATTCAGAACAACCAGGACATCCCTAAGCATTTGGGAAGGGAGGGGAGACCACATATCTTTTAACCAAGAAAGTGGGAGTGCGGAATGTCTGGTGAATACCTTCTTACCTCTATTACAACCTTCTGTAAAATGGCATAAATATCAAAGCTAAAATACACAATTTCAATTGGAGTAACAGCGACAAGTGAGGACAAAGCAACCATGGATTAATTTCCCTTATTAATCCATGGTTGCCAACAGGACTGCGCTGAACAAATAATTAGACAACAGTTGTTACCATGGTCATGCTACACAGCTGCGGCGACGAACGAGCTGACCAAGCTCTCCACATACTCCTGCTTTGCTGCCTGTGTTCCCCAGTTTAGCTGCAGTCCTCCAATAGCTTTGGCATTCATGGCATGTTACGAACAGAGTTAAACTCAGCAGTTTGCAGTGTGTATACGTGTCTCCGTGTTACTGTCTCACTATGTAAACCATCACAAGAGGAAGACCTGTCTGTTTCCCACCCACCCCCGGGGACCTCGTAGTATCGTACGAAAAACTGAAATGTTATCCAAATTTGAAAGACACAGAAAGCAGGAAAATGGAAGTAATAACAGACAGAGTGTATCTGTTTACCTAAACTGTTTGCAGATAGTATGGTATGTGTGTTTGTTGAATTTCCATAATTTCCTCGTGATCATCAGGTCTCTCCTGCTGCATAAATATGTAAATTATGTATTGGTAAGAACAATGCAAAAGTGGCCGGCCTGATGGCACTGAGGGTTGAGGTGCTGGATGCCACACCTCGCACCACGCTGGTGACCCGAGTTCGGGAACGAGCCCGGACCGCCGGGGGTCGGCAGAGAAGGGAGAGGATCGAGTGTCCAGAGGACACCTCTCCTCTCCCTGGGGTGGGTTCAGGGGTATCTCGGCGCAGTGGCAACACCCGGTGGAGGCGGAGTGCACTATCTGTGCCTGAAACACTAGGGGAGGAGCGCAGCAGATGCCTTTGGCTTATCTGTGCTGGCGTCATTGCACGTCCGGCTCCTGGGGGTAACAATGTAAAATCCTCTCCCAGCAGCAGCATGAAAGTCACCGACAGACGACCAAATCAGTGGGACAAACAAAACCCGACAGTCAGGGACGAGGGCTTAGGGTGATGCAGTCTTCTCTCCCGGCTCCCCTGCTGGGGTAGGCCCTGCCGTGGGGGCAAGCCACGGTCCTTCTCGCTTCGGCGGTAACGGCGGAGGCTGGCTCCACCTACATCTGTTGAGCGTCAGCGTACATGGCCTAAGGGGGTAAGCACACCCCAAGCTGCAGTGGAGTGTATAAAGAAAAGAAAATAAAAAAAAAAAAAAGGAACAATGCAAAAGTGTAGTAAAATGGTTTTTGAAGTAAAAGGACATTGTAATAAATGTGTTACACATTATTAGCGTTAAAAATTGTGTGCAAGTTGTTGAATAGTCATAAATAGTATGTCACTATGCAAATCTATAGACATACCCAGAGTGCAACAGCAAAAAACTCAATATAGCGCTAAGAAAGGAGTTGAAACGGGAAGAAATACGCGCATATAAATCATAATAAGCTACAGTGTGTAATATATATATAGGTGTGCTATATAATTCTAGCCACTTGTACATTTGTAAAATACTGCATTACTCTATTAATAGATGTCAAATGTTCAACGTGCACACACACGTTGCAAGTGTGTACAACGCTACGGAGATATTAGTGAGACATAAAAAAAAAGTAATTTTTTACACCACTTTGTTTGTATTTTTTTATTTAATTATACTAAACAATATAAAACTCCTATATGTCTTGCCATGTCACAAGCGCATTAACTCATTATACCCTGGACGGCCATTTTGTATCAGGAGAATCAATGGATGGTTCGGACTTCATACGGAGCTACTGGGTACAGTGAGACACTCCAGACCATGGTTCTACTGTGGAATTAATCCATAGTTGGGTGGTTGAAGGCACTGCAGCCTCGTGCCCCAACCCCCCCACCACCAATTATAGATTAATTCCAAAGAGCTGCATAATAATTTTCAACGCAGCCACTATGAGTATTTGGAAGAGATATCGCCTAACTCCCCAACCTCCCAGCCCCCTTCATAGCCCTTTTAAAGTTCCCCACCATGGGGGTCTTGCTGAGGGCCCTCAGGAGTGAATCCCATAAGACAGGGCCATGCTACTTCAAAGGACTGGTTTCCTGAGGTGTTCACCTTGACCCATGACAGAACCCAGAAGCCCTCCCTAATGAACAGAGTGCGAGGGCACATAATAATGCAGGAGATCTTTGTTTGCTCTTTTTTCCCCCCTTGCCCCTTGAGCTGGCTCCCTTCAGTTCAGACCTCCCAGCCCCATCACCCCAGCATCCACCAGAACTTACCTGCCAGCCAGTAGCCCCCAGGGCTTGCCCCTCCCCTGGTTGTCTCAGTGGGGTCCCTCAATCCCCACTGCTGAGCCAGATCCAGTAGTTGGACTGGGGAACCCAGCTAGCCAGGAGTGAAGCCTGTGAGGGTCCGAGCACCGTCCCGCCATCAGAGGTTGTTTTCCTCCCCTTAGAGGTATGGCATGCAATGATGCCATGGTGTGTGGCACACACTCCCTTGAGCCGCCAGTCTGTGTCTTCCCTGCCTCTTCCCCTGTCAAGGCAGTCTCAGGAGCCTTTTCCAGAGGTTCAATACCCCCCCGCCAGCCCTTTGATGTCACGAGTTTGATGCCGAACCCAGGTCACTGGCGTCACAAGCTGTAGCTCTACCGCTGCAATGATGGGACAGCCAGGATACAGGAGATCTACGAAGTCAGGACTCAACCAGTATAGGGCCTTATAAGTTAGCAAACTAAGGGCCTTATAAGTCAGCAAACCAATGTTAAAGGAGATACAACACTTAACCAGAAGCCAGTGCAATTCACACAATGCCACGGAGACACGACTCAACCTCAAAAGGCACGTCAGCCTAGCAGCTACGTTCTGCAACAACTGCAGGCACTGCAGTATACCTCCAACGACCATGAGGTATACAGTGTTACAGTAGTTGAGCTGAGATGTCATAAACGTGTATCAGTTTCACCAGGTCACGGGGAAGAATAAGGAATGTAATCTGGCTGATGTTTCTCATATCATAAAAGTCGCTCCGACACATAAGCCTCAAATGTCAACCCTTCATCCAGAATGACCCCCAAATTTCTCACCTTGGTGGCAGCAACAAGCCTCGCTGAGTTAAAGCCTGGTCCCGTTCTTGGCAGCTGTCACCCTCCTCCTACAATCTGGTTCGACCAATAATCTCAGGCTTGTCATAGTCGCGCCTCAAGCAACTTGATGACATCCAGTCCTGGATCTAATCCAAGCAATTATTAAGCAGGTCGACTGCACTAGGCATCCCAGACCAAAAGAGAGATACAGCTGGGTAACACCTGCACCCAGAACACACCATCTAATGATCCCTCCCAAGGGCAGCATATACACTGAAAGCAACATGGGAGAGAGGATAGAGTCCTGGAAAATAACATAGAGCAGAGACAGTGGAAGCGAGGAGAAATTCCCCAGCACTACTGTCTGTGTCCCATCCTTGACGTAGGACTCAAACCAGCAAATGACTCGACCAGTAAGAAAGAGCAGATCTTACTTTGAGAGGGTTCCTGCAGTAGGTCTTCACATATAGGACTGTGCCCCCTGGCATCAGGTCCGCACAGCAAACTTGTAGATAGCAATCATCAGCGGGGACCACCCCCGACGTCAGGTGTCATGATGTCAGCCCGACTATAAAAGGGGGCGGTCCCATGTCCGCTCTCCAGTTTTTTCCCACCGTCGCCTCAGTAACATTCAGCTCGTATTTAAACAGCATTCCAATGTCCGCATTGTATTCTGTCGAGGTTTTCTTTGCCTCTTACTAATATTTCTTTTCAAAGTTTTTCTTCATATTGATGTCTTCTAGACAGAAGAAAAAGTGCTCTAAGTGCGGCACTCAAATCCTGCACGGTGACAACGATTCCTGCTGCCTCCTTTACCTAGGTTCTAAACACGTCGTCCAGGAGTGTTCCATCTGCCAGGCTTTCAACCAGGCAACCAGAACCAGGTGCAAACG
This sequence comes from Neoceratodus forsteri, assembly GCA_016271365.2. Lineage (NCBI taxonomy): Eukaryota > Metazoa > Chordata > Ceratodontiformes > Ceratodontidae > Neoceratodus > Neoceratodus forsteri. Next base: position 842,533,699 of record CM028131.1, read on the forward strand.
GTCCCTCGAGGCCCATCTTCTGACCCGACGCCTGTCGTCTATGGAAAAGGAGCTCCAAAAACTGAGGGAAAGGTCGTCGTCGCCGGCCCCAAAAAAAGAAGAAAAGTAAAGAGAAGCGCCGTGACCAGAGTCCGTTGCCACACGAGGGGTCTGCAACTGTGAGTACTTCTTTAGGTGCCCTGTCCGCCTCCTTGGGCTGGGGCCCCTTTTCCCCCTACTGCCAAGGTGAGTAGGCAGCTGGGGGTAGCCTCATTGGAGGTTGCAATTTCCTCACCTTGTCCTGCCGGTAGGACACCCCTCGTCTTCAGCGAAGGGCGCGCGGCCTCCGCCGTTCAGTCTAGTGGCAGCCTTCCAGCTGTCTCAAGCTCGGCCGGATCTGTTATATCGGACGCCGGCTCCTCCGATGTCCATCCACTCTCCTGTCGGGCTCCAGTCTGGCCCCACCCTCTGGTACTTCGGGCGCACTCCCGGATCAGAAGCCATCTGCTGGTGCTATGGCATTGCCCCCCGGGAGCCCTTCGGCTGGGTTTCCAGACTCTGAACCCTCCCAACCCCGGGTGGCCCTCTGTCGGTCACTCAGTACCTGATGCCAGACCATGTGCCTCCATCGCTGGGCCTCCCGAAGCCAGGTTACCAGATGCCGGGATACCCGATGCCATCTTATCCGACGCCGGGGTTTACTGCCCCAGGACACCCCACGCCAGGTTATCCCAGGTACTCTTACTATTACCCTTCCTGGCAGTATCCGGGGTATCCGAGTTTCCAGCCCCCTTCTCCTCCACCTCTGGTACCGGACCGTGAGTCTGTTCCCCTTTAGTGGAAGGACACCAGAACACAGCTTCTGTCAGAGTTAAGACAATCAGTGGGAGAGGCACCCACCCCCAGGGTCACCTCTCCACCGCCTCGTCGAACCAGAGCTTTGGGTTCTTTAACTGTTGGCACCATGTTACCAGACCTCTCTGTTCCTAGCAGTTCCGAGCCCTCTGACACAGAGTCCGACACGGATCCGTCGGACCCAAGGTCTCCCATAGAGGTTCCCCTGAAAGACTCTCCCAAGTCTCCACCGGAGGATCCCTCTTTTGGAGATATGCTGTGCTCCATTCAGGTGGCTGGCAGATGGCTGACCAAAGAGGTAGACCCACAAAGAAAATGCCTTGCGGAGCACCTGGATCTGGCCACCTCTGACTGAATCCCCATTCCTCCGTGGATGGGGGCCCCATGAGGACCTTGTGACCACAATTTGGCAGCAACCGTCCTCCATACCAGCGGTTTCGCGCAAAGCAGATCGCACCTATTATCCCCGGAAGGGATCCCTCACCTTAATTACCACCCTTCGACGGACTCCATGATCATCACGACCATTCAGCCCAGCTCAAACACTTGAGCTCTTCACCTCCTGATAAGGACTCGCATCAGCTTGATCAGTTTGGGCGTAAAATCTACTCTTCTACTTCTTGTGCGATACAGTCCCTCAATTACATCTCGCATATGGTCACCTTTCAAAAAGCTTCTCTTTTGGATCTTGAAAGAAACCTCCGAGAGGTTCAGGATGAAACCCTGAGGAAGAGGTTATTGGACAAAGTTAGGATGTGGAAGTCATTGTGTCATCACGCCCTATGGGCGACTTACGACTCGGTGGATTCTGTGGCTAGAGTGGCAGCCTCGGGGATCTGTCTCCACTGCCTCTCCTGGCTTCGTACAACAGGCCTGGTGCAGGACGTACAATCCTCTCTTCTGGACACCCCTTTTAGGGGTTCCATCCTCTTTGGTGGCGACATTAAAGATATCATTACTGGACTGCAGGAGAGCGGACACTCTTTATGGGACGTCCGTTCCTTATACAAGACGGGTCAGAAAAAAGTAGCCTTTTCACCACCAAAGAAGGTGGAACAAATCCCAGGCTAAGCGCCAAGCAAAGAAACACGCCCCTGGATCTGGAGCTCAAACCCCACAGGCCAAATTTCCCAAACAGGCCTCTGAGGCAAACGCTTCCCTCCCCTCGGCGTCCTGACTCCTTTCCCCTCCTTCTGCTCCCTCCAGTAACACAGGAGGAACCGGTCAGAGGGAGGTTTGGCCTCCACCTGGACGGTTGGAAGTTCGTCACTGCAGAAGCTTGGGTGCTTCACCTCATCAAGCGAGGTCACTCGATAGAATTCAGCGAGATTCCAGCCCCTCAACAGCCGGGACGGTCCTTCTATCCTTGGGATCAGGTCCCCATTCTCTCTCAGGAGATTCAGGCACTTCTTTTAAAGAGGGCCATAGAACCCATCCCAACAAACCAAACAGGAAGGGGATTCTACTCCCACTTCTTCCTGGTACCGAAGAAAACGGGGGACCCAAGACCGATCCTAGGCCTCAGCACACTAAACATCTTCGACGAGTACAAGAAGTTTCGTATGTTGACCCTTCAGGGGCTCCTTCTCATGCTCCACCCAAATTCATGGCTGTGCTCCCTGGACATGCAGGATGCTTACCTGCACATTCCTATCCTCCCAGCCCACCGCCACTTTCTCCATTTTGTCTTTATGGAGAAGCATTTTCAATTCATAGCACTCCCTTTTGGCCTCTCTTCGGCACCCAGAGTGTTCACCAAATGCCTAGCAGTGGTGGTGGCATTTTTACACCATCAGGGCATTTATGTCTTCCCGTACCTGGACGACTGGCTCCTCACAGCACCCTCTCCTACCAGCCTGCAAGAGTCTCTCTCTTTCACTCAACTTGTTTGCTCTTCAGGGCATAACAGTCAATTTTTCCAAGTCCCAGCTAGTACCATCCCAGAAACTCCAGTTTATTGCAGCTGTACTAGACACAGTTCAGGGAAAGGCTTTTCTGCCATCGGATTGGGCCGAGACCTTAGCTTCTCAGGCCACTCTAGTGGCCCAGGCCCGATGGATCCCCGCACACTCCATGCACTGTCTCCTGGGACTGATGGCGGCCACCATTTCGACAGTTTCCATGGCCAGGCTTCACATGAGGGTCACCCAATGGTCTTTGAGTCTAATGGGACGAGAGGATGGATGACATGAACCAAAAGGTCATGATCTCCAACAGTCTTCAGAGAGATCTTCACTGGTGGCAGGATCTCTCAAACCTATCGAAGGTAATTTCTTTCCATCCTTCAGTCCTATCCCAGATTCTCACCATAGACACCTCAGACCTGGGCTGGGGAACCGATCTGAGGACTCACGAGACACAAGGGTCTTGGTCCGACCAGGAGCTGATGCTCCATATCAATGTTCTGGAGACCAGGGCGGTTCTTTACATGCTCCAGGCATTCCAGTCGCTTCTGGTTCCGGGATCTCTTCTAGTCCAGACGGACAACATGTCCACTGTCTGGTATGTGAACAAACAGGGAGGAACCCGGTCATATCCTCTCTGTAGAGAAGCAGTGAGGGTGTGGTACTGGGCGATTCAGCACAACCTTTACTTGACAGCAATCCACGTCCTGGGCGTAAGCAACGTCCTGGTGGACTGCCTCAGTCAATCAGTGGCCAGGGTCCATGAGTGGGAGTTAAAATCAGAGGTGGTCAAAGATCTCTATCTTCGCTGGGGTCGGCCAGAGATAGATCTGTTCGCCTCCCCATACAATGCAAAACTGCCCATCTTATGCTCGCTCATTCCCGGGCATGGTGCTTTTTGGCGAGACACGCTATCTCTTTCATGGACAGAGAGGTTTCTGTATGTCTTTCCTCCCTTTCCTCTCATTCAGAAGGTTTTAGTGACACTTCCAACAGGAGGGAGCCCATGCCATCCTCATTGCCCCACTTTGGCCATGCCAAATTTGGTATCCTCTGCTGCAACATTTTTCACTGGAACCTCTGGTTCTTCTGCCCATTTCCCATGACCTTCTCACTCAGGAGCAGGGCACTCTGGTGCATCCGAGCCTTCAGTCTCTCCACCTTCATGCATGGCACCTGTGGACATAGCGATTTCTCGTTAAGGGGTATCTTCGCAGGTTGCGCATATTCTAGTGGAGGCTAGAAAACCCTCCGCCAAGTCTACTTATGCGATGAAGTGGAAGAGATTCACGATATGGGCCCAAGCAAGGTGCTGGGATCCATTTTTGTGCTCTGCTTTCCAGGTTCTAGAGTACCTCGCACATCTGTCTGAGGCAAGCCTTAGCCACTCCTCCATTACGGTCCACCTTTCTGCGGTGTCGGCCTACCACCTCCCGGTGGAGGGCAAAACCTTGGCTCAGCTGGAGGTTGCCAAAACCTTCCTGAAAGGCATCCTTCATTTGAAACCTCCGATCTGGAATCCTTGTCCCCCTTGGGACCTGAATTTCATGCTCGAGAAGCTTACCATAACCCCGTTCGAACCGGCTTCTTCCTGCGACTTGCGCTTCCTCTCCTGGAAGACCTTATTTTTAGTCACAGTTACTTCAGCCAGAAGGGTTTTCGAGTTGCAGGCTTTTGTCTGTAAAGAACCTTATTTGATTTTTCATAAGGACAGAGTAGTCCTTCAGACTAATCTTTCTTTTTTACCCAAAGTGGTTCTGGAAACCACTTTGAACCAGAGCGTGGAATTACCAGTGCACTACCCACAATATTCCAACGGGGGTGGGGGGGGACACCTGCTGCACACCCTTGATGTGCACCAGATCCTGAGGTACTACATGAACAGAACTAAAGAGGTTCAGAAATCGAGCCAACTGTTCGAAGCCTTCGCTCCATAGTGCCATGGGCAAGGCTACATCCAAGCAAACCATCTCTCGATGGCTAGCTCACTGCATCCATTTTTCATATACAAAATATGGGAAGTCCCTTCCGGGGGCAGTAAAAGGCCTTTCCACCCATAGCATGGCACCTTCTACTGCCTTTTTTAGGAATGTGTCCACGGCAGAGATCTGTGCAGCGGCCACATGGTCATCTGTTCACATTTTCACTAAGCATTACAGTCTGGACATTGCTTCTCAGTGCAGAACTGGCTTTGGTCTTGCAGTCTTGCAAGGCCTCCTGTCGAGATTTCTCATGGTGACTTCTCATCCTCCCGGATGCACCTATGTTTTTGGTTTTCTCTGGGACTGCTTGGTATTCAGTCCTATATGTGAAGACCTCCTGCAGGAATCCTCTTGAAGTAAAATATTGCAGTTACGTAAGAACTTACGATAACAGTAGATCTTCAAGAGAGGTTCCTGCAGTAGGTCTAATTTCCCTCCCTCCTTCCCCCAGTTTTTTTGGATGTTTTACCCTTATTTTCCATCCTTTCTAGCCCTTCGGGACTAGAGTGGAAGCAGGGTCTGAGGAGTTTTTACTCCAGTCTCATCCTTACCTTTCTCTAGGTCTCCGTTGGAAAAGAAATGGAAAGTGGACACGGAACCACCCCCTTTTCTAGTCGGGCTGACGTCACGACACCTGACATCGGGGGAGGTCCCTGCTGATGATTGCTATCTACAAGTTTGCCATGCAGACCTGACGCCAGGGGGTGCAGTCCAATATGTGAAGACCTACTGCAGGAACCTCTCTCGAAGATCTACTGTTACAGTAAGTTCTTACATAACTGCAATTTACCTACCATAATGGTACATCTTCAAGAGACTCTCCTCCATTGTGCCACATCATGGAACCGTAAGACATCGACATCAGAATCACCCAGAAATTTCTGCAGGCTGAGGCTGCCCATGCTGACGTGCCTTTTTGGGACCTATATAACATGGGCATTCCCAGCATGCCTGTTCCCCACCGGAGACAAGCTCGGAGGATCATTGGACCGGCAGGGACCAAGCTGATCAGAAACCAAAGTACTAATGCCATAGGGGGCATCAAAGGAGAAACAGCATGTGAGAGCAGGCAATACAGTCACCTGTCACCCCACTACAGGGTAGGCAGGGAGGGAGAGCTGTGGCTCAGTGGAGGAGAGTATCTCAAAAATCTACTGTTATGGTAGGTAAATGAGGATTACTCACCGGTAACCATAGTTCTAGGAGTGGTATACAATGCACATCCGCACTTAGGCAGTCTTCCTTTCCCTTTAAATCTTGCAGGGATGTCTTCAAGCTAAGCTCCTCCCATCCACCCGGGAGGTATTCTCCTTAGCTCTGCCCCATGACATCAGATACTACACACTGGAAGCAGAGATTCGTGCCACCTGCCTGGGAAGGTTGGGTGGGTCGTGTGGAAGTGCACCATGTACCACTCCTAAAACTATGGTTACAAGTGAGTAATCCTCATTTCCAGGGACTTTGATATGGTGCACTATCTACATTTATGCACACTCCTAGTAGTCCTCTGGGAGGAGGAAGCAAGGCATACACCCCCCTACTTAGGAAACAGGGATTGGAGAACAGAGGTCCCAAAAGCAGCATCATGACATGGCTCAAGGTCAATGTAGTAGTGGGAAATGAAGATGTGTACTGACTTCTTGGTAGCAGCCTTGCAGATTTCTTGAATAGGGACATCACTAGAAGCAGCCACTGAGGCAACAGTATGTCTGGTGGAATGAGCCCTTAGCCCAACAGGAGGCTCCCTACCAGTCAACCTATAGCAGGTCAATGTAGGAGACAATCCATCTGCCAATCGTCCATTTAGCTGACAGTCTGCCAGGAGAGGTTTCAGTGTAAGTGACAAACAGCTGGTGAACCTCTCCTCAAACTCTAGCTGTGCGCTCCATGTAATAAGCTAGTGCTTGCCTCAGGCCCAACATGTGGAGCCTCTGCTCGGCCTCCAAGATAGGAAGGGCAAAGTACACCAAAAGGTTAATCACCTGACTAAAATGAAACTCTGAAACAACCTTTGGAAGGAATTTTGGGTTGAGGCAGAGGACAACCTTGTCCATGTGGAAAACCAAGTACGAAGACTCCACGGAGAGTGCCTGGAGCTCACTGATCCTTCTGGCAGATGTGATTGCCACCAAGAAGGCGGTCTTCCATAACAGATGAGAGGTGTCATACCTGTGCATCACTTCAAATGGCTTGCTCATGAGCAGTGCCAGTACCAGCAACAAGTCCCAAGGAAGTGGTGGTTCATGTACAGGCAGAGACATGTTGTCAAGACCCTTAAAGAAGTGCCTGGCCAGCCCATCAACGCAGTGGTTGGATTTCCGCTTGCGACGCCGGCGACCCAGGTTCGGGAACGGACTCGAGTCACTGGAGGGCTGGCCGGGGGAGCAAGGTTGGAGCATCCGACGATGGCTCGCCTTCTTCAGGGGGAGGGCAGGGATGCGGCTCAGCGTCTGGCGGCCCCTGGCGGAGGCTAGGAGCAGCAACACGGCCGGCAGACACTTGGGGAGGGGTGGACATCGGCGTACACCTTGACGTCACGGGTATGCCACTCTGGGAGAAAAACGGAAAACAGCACCTCGGCCGTTTGGGTGATGGCCCCTCCATCCCCTCGCCTCCTGGGCACCTCGACCTGCATCCAACGCCTCAGCAGCATCCAGGGTCGCGCCTCATGGCCGTAAGACCGATCCCTCATGAAGGTAAGGGACCCATCCAATGCAAGAATATGTCGGGGATACCTGGGCGTAGGCTGCCATGTGGGGTGGTGAAGGCGGGGTGAATCCAGGGACGGAAAGGGGGCTTACAAGGGCCCAAAGGAGTGATCAAGCGAGGGGGGCAGAAAGGCGACACACACACACACAAAAAAAAAAAAAAAAAATACGTGCCCGACCACCTTCTCCTGTGTCACTGTTGGCATTCCAGCTCATACCCAGTATGTAGAGATGGCTGCTAGGTGCACCTTGAGGGTCTCTGACCTCAGGCCTGACGAAACAAGGGACCACAAATAGTTCAGGATGCTAGCCATGGAGCAGGACAGATGGTCTAGCTCCCAGTCCAGTCACCAAATGGAAAAGTACTTCCACTTATAGGAATATCACTGGTGAGTTGACTCCTTCCGAGAGGCCTCTACACCATGGAGGACCTCGTCAGAGAGACCCAAAGCCTGGAACTCTAGCTGCTCAGGAACCAGGCAATCAGGTGCAGAGACTGATGGTCTGGGTGTAAGACCTTCCCCTGATGGCAATACAGCTGGTCTGGGCACAGAGGCAAGCATCACAGAGGCCTGCTGCTGAGGCTGAGGAGCTCTGGGTACCAAAACTGGTGTAAGCCAGTCTGGAACCACTAGGATCATCCTTGCCTTGTCCCTACACACCTTGACCAACTCCTTGTGGCTCAGGGGAAAGGGAGGGGAAGGCGTACACAGAAGGCCCGGGGTCCAGGGTCTCATGAAGGCATCCCCCATTGGTGTACCGCACTGTGGGGGGTGGCACAGAACAGCCCAAGTTTTGCGTTCTCCTGGGAGGGCCCCACTGGAAGAAAAGGTGATTCATCACACCATTTGTGAGATGCCTCGCCCACTCAGCTGAGAACATCCGCTAGCGGGTTGGAGGCACTGGCCACGTGGATCGCTAGGTGCTCGGTTTGCAGATTTCACATGAGGGTCCAGGCGCAGATGGCTTCCTGACATAACTGTAGGGAATGTGTTCCACTCTGCCTATTGAGGTAGTACATGGTCGTAGTGTTGTCCCTCTGTGACAGTCACAAACTCACCCTGAACAGATGGAGCCAAGGCCGTCAGAGCAAGACGCACTGCACAGACCTCCAGCAGGCTGATGTAGTACAGGGGTCTAGCTCCCTGCCCTGGCAACAAATGGAGAAATGCTTCCACTTGAAGGCATAGCACTAGTGAGCTGACTTTCCGAGAGGCCTCTACAACATGGAGGACCTCGTCGGAGAGACCTAAAGCCTGGAACTCTAGCCGTTCAGGAACAAGGCTGTCAAGGGCAGATACTGAAGGGCCGGGTACAAGACCTTCCCCCAGTGGCAAGAGAGCTGGTCTGGATGCAGAGGCAAGCGCCAAGAAGGCCTGCTGCTGAGACTGAGGAGATCTGGGTACAAGAAAGGGCCCGGCCAGGATCATCCGCACCTTGCCCCTCTGCACCTTGACCAACATCTTGTGGATCAGGGGAAAGGGAAGGAAGGCTTACAGCAGGCCTGGGGTCTAGGGCCTTGTGAAATCATCCCCCAGCAGTGTTATGCACTGGGGGGCACATAACAGCCTCAGCTTTGCATTCTCTTATTAGGTGAACTGGTCAACCCAGGGGAGTGCCCCACTGGGAGAAAGAACAGTTACATAAGAACTTACTGCAACAGTAGCTCTTTGAGGGGATCTTATTCATCAGGTCGCACCATAGGAACTTCACCATCTGTGAAGCAGGATCCACATGGAAGATTTTCAGCGGTACAACTGGGGCCGCCAACGCTGCGGATGTCCGTGGAAGTCACCAACCCTATAAAAGCGTGAGCGGCTCAGCTCTCTCCGAAGTTCTCTCCCCCAGAGACAAAGGAAGCATATCTCTAGCCAAGGGGGAACGAGGAGAGAGGTGCCCAGACTTATATGAAAGGCTGGATACACCAGACACCCAGTTCTAATACGAGCCCCAAGAAGGGGGATGGTGGGAGGGAAAGCAGACCTGATAACCGAGATCCCCTTGAAGATCTACTGTTATGGTAAGTTCTTACGTACTGTAACTGTTCTATTTTCTTCGGGGGTATCTCAGTCATCAGCTCACACTGTAACAACTCTTTCAGGTTGTTGACAGATTATGTAATCCAATCTGTCTTCAATCACAGCTAGCTTTTTCACAAGAGATGTATGATGAGTTTGCTTGATTCTTCACAAATAAGATTGCCACCACACCATCAGATCCGAGTTTCGATCAGCATCTTCTATTAAGTATTGCAATGATCAGCAAAAGGTGACAAGTTCCTGGTCAGTCTGGTCTGACTTTAGCCTGGTTGCATTTGAAGATAATGTGCAGACGTCACAGCGTGCGGGAATAAACTTCAGACAAGGCAAATTTGCAGATTCAGCACACACTGTGGTGTGATATTTATTTTTTCAAATGCTCTAAAAATAATAAAGGAAAACACAAAAATTGCAAAGAAAATCACTACTTAACATCAGTAGTTTCTCACATAATACAGTCCTAGATCCTAGAGCACCTAAGACCCTTCTCATCTGTATTCAAAAGCTTTTCCGCGAAAACAGTAGAACCTCTCCTCCTCTCTTAGGGCTGAGCCCTACCGGACTGACAAATGAACTTAGTGAAGAGATTTTGTATCTTTTGGTGGGGTCATCTGACTGAGCCCTTTCTGTATTTACATGTCTGGACATGTTGTTTCAAAAACGGGGGTCCAGGGGACTTCCTGTTTCAGTAAAGGTACAGTGTGTATCTCCACAGATACTGACTCTACCTCTCTGATCCACAATGACTAAGCACTTTTTTTTGCATAAACATTTTATTAGTTTATCTTTATAAACACCATAACATCAACAACATATAACATACTATCACATACATGGGCATTTCTATCATTTCAATTCAGGCAAATTCCAAAAATAACTGATATAGTGCCCCCCATACATCCCATATGATAAAACATGTACCAAATAAAAATAAAAAAGAGATAAGAAACAGTAAAAAAGGAAGAAAAGAAGAAGGAGGAGAACATTTAAGAATAGGTCCACTCTGTCTATTACCTGTGAAAATCCACCATATAAGAAATCGATCCCTTAATACATTTTTAAATCTGATGCAAGGTTTCTTCCTCATCTGATCAGGAATATCCTAATATACTGAGTAGTTTGAGACAATACCTTCATATTTATGGGAACATGAGGCCCTGTTCTCCAACTATTTACCAGGGGTTTTAGCTCATCAAAGCCCTCTCCGCAGGACCCAAGGTGTTCCAGAATGGCGTCCACATATCTATAAAGGCCTCCTCCCATCCCTGAGCCTTGAAGGTCAGAGTTTCAAGATTCAAGGCCCCCCCAAGCTAGGTTCCTCCACTGCACTAAAGAAGGCCCATCTCCAGAGACCCATGTATTTAGAATGCATTGGTGTGCCATTGCTAAGAGGATTCTGACTCATCCTTCAACAGGGGATCAATCATCTTGTTCCGTGTCTTCCATGCCAAACAGCATTAGGAGTGGTACTACCGGGGTGTCACGACCCCTCATGTCAACCAATTCCTTTGCCACTGCTCCCCAGTAGGACTGAAGCACTGGGCACAATCAGAATGAGTGGAGGTATGTGCCCAAAGCAGTACCACATCTCCTGCATATTGCAGAGACAGCCTTACTATACCTGTTAACTGCCACTGGGGGTCTGTAAAGCCTGTGCACAAATTTATATGCCTCTTCTTTGTATTTATTGCACATCAGGAGCCCTTGGTGAATGTCTCTCAGCTGTGCTTATGGTCCTCTGCTAAAACCACTCCTAAATCTCTTTCCCATAAGCATTTAGTTTTAATGGTTCTGTCCAGTAATTGGGTTATGAAAACATGAGAGGCTTTTCCTATTATACCTTTGGGATTCTGTTTAGTTTGATGTAGAAAGATCTCGATCCTCTGAAGTTGGGAATTCATCTCTCTCTGTCTCTCTATATCTTGAACATACTTTCTAGCCTGGAAGTACCTGAATAAATGTGTGGCCGGAAGCCCCATCCCTTCCCTTAGCTCACTGAATAGGTAAACACCACTTCTTGCCCTTAAATCATTTAGGCACAGAATCCCCCCTCCTTTCCCACACTCGAAAGGAGGGATCCCCCATTCCCAGTATAAAATATAGATTATCTACCAACAGCAGCATAAATGTTTCTCCCTTCTGATGCCCAACCATTTTCTTGATTTGGTCCCAGCTTTCTAATACGCTACCCACCAAAGTGCTGCAACATCACATATTTACATACGCTCTCCTACCTCCCTCAGCCAGGTAGGTGGACAGCCGGACTACATGGCCTGCCTCCTCCAGGTCCAGCAAGTTAGCTTCCTTCGTCTGGTATACCCAATCCTTAACAATCTGAATTTGTGCTGCTAGATAGTAGGATTTCATATCTGGGTAACTCAAACCCCCACTCTTGTCTGCCTTTAATTTACTTAAACTAGCCCTTGGTTTCTTCCCCCGCCAAAGAAATTTGGAGCATGCCCTTTCGAACTTCTTAATGTCTTTCCCTGTTAATCCCATTGGCAACATCTGTAGAGGGTACAACAATCTAGGCAAGATGTTCATCTTAATTATAATTATACAGCCTAACCATGAAACAGGCAGAGCCCTCCACCTGCTTAACTCCTCTGTCACTGATTTTGATAATGGGCTATAACTTAACTTGTATAGGGATTTGAGGTCTTTCCCTATTTTCACACCTAAATATGTGAAGAACGATCCCACTCTACACAGGCCCCATGTATTACCTCCCTCTCCCTTTCCCTGCCCTAAAAACATAACCTCCGATTTTTCCAAATTGAGTTTATACCCAGAGAATTCAGCAAACTGCGACATAATCTCCAAGAGAGCTGGCATCTAGTGTGAGAATTCCTTAATGTATAGTATCATATCATCTGCATACAGTGTAATCTTGTGTTGCCTGCTGCTCTTTCCCTCCACCCCCCCTTATTATTGGGTCTTCCCTAATGACTATGGCTTGTGGTTCTACCACCATTGCAAACAGCAAGGGGGATAGAGGGCACCTCTGTCTTGTACCCCTTTGCAATGAGAATTGCCCTGAAGGTGAGCCATTCACTAACACTGCAGCCTTGGGTGTCATATAAAGTGCACCAACCATCTTAACATAATCCTCCCCCCAGGCCAAACCTCATCAGAACCTCAAATAGATAGGGCCATTCAATCCTATTGAACGCCTTCTCTGCGTCCATGTACAGGATTTCCGTCCCTCCCCGAAGCCTAGAGGAGTGCTCAATGACATTAAGAACTTTTCTTATATTATGGTATGAGTGCCTCCCCTGTATGAAGCCAGTTTGATCTGGGTGGATCAATTCTGGCAATATGCCCTCCAGTCTGGTAGCCAGAATCTTAGCACATATGTTGGCATCACTATTTAAAGGGAGATGGGTCTATACGATGTACACTCCATCAGATCCTTGTCTGGCTTAGGGATCAAGCATATCATAGCCCTACCACACGTTGCAGACAACTCACCCATCTCCCTCACTTCCTTAAACAGCTCCCACAAAGTCTCCCGAATGTCGTCTTTCATTACTTTATAGTATTCAGCCGGCAATCCATCGGGTCCGCAGGCCTTCCCAGATTTTAGAGTGTTAATAGCTGCCCCCATTTCGTCCTTGGTAATTTCTTTACCTATTATTTGTTGCTGCTGTTCTGTTAGTTGCGGGAGTTGGTGCCTATTAAGAAATTCTTGCATGCATCGCCCCTTTTCGCCTCCTTCTGTCTGGTATAGTGTTTCATAATATTCTTTAAATACTCCTTGTATCTCCCTATACTTAGTAACAGTTTGATCATGTCTGTTCCTAATACCCACTATGTGCATTGGATCCTTCCTGCCTTTAACCAAATTTACCAAAAGGGGTCCGGGCTTATTGCCCCATTCATATATCCTGTGTTTTAGATAAAATAACCCTGTCCTAGCTTCATCTAACAAAGTAGAATTCAATGTTTCTTGGGTTACCGCCAATGTGCGTAACAACTCTTCCCCCTCCCTCTCCCCTTGCTGCCCTGCCCTCCAATTCCCTCACTTTCTTTTGAAGGTTCCTTTGTTTTTCCATCTTGTCCTTTCTATACTTCGCCATGTATTCTATAATTGCGCCTCGTATGTAGGCTTTGCCAGCATCCCACAACATTTGTTTGGATGAGGCAGTCCGGGCGTTTGTTTCCACATAAAATTTAAATTGGTCCTTTAAATACTTTTGGAACTCCTGTGACCCTATCATATACATGGGGAATTTCCATGAGTAAGCGTCTCCCCTTTCCCCTGGCAACTTAAAGGATGCTTTAAGCATCGCATGATCTGAGAGTTGTATAGGCCTATGCTCCACCCTCTCCAACCTTTCATACCAACTCATAGTAACATACATATGGTCTATTCTCGACCATATCTTATGGGGGTTGGAGTAGAAAGTTAATTATTTTCCTTGGGGATTCGCCATCCTCCACACGTCAGCTATATTCAACTCCGCAATCCCCTCTCTCCATTTCCTGATGCAGGGATCTCTCCTTCCCTACCCAGTGAATGATCCAAAACTGCGTCTGGTGTGCAGTTAAAATCCACCCCCCCCCCCCATGATGAGGTTCTCTAATTGTTCTCTCACCAATATATCTAATATCACACTAAAGAACCCCAGGTTCAGATTTGCTGGTGCATAAATACTCCCAAATGTAGCTTTTACACCATGCAGGGTCCCAGATACAAATGCATATCTAACCTCTTTGGGGTCCGCAATCACTTTCGTAACCTGTAATGGCAGATTTTTGTGTAATAGGACCGCTACTCCTCGTTTATGAGAGTTAAAAGATGAGGAATAACATGCTCCCACCCAACCCCGTTTAAGCTTCCCATGTTCCAGACGGCGTCAGGTGGGTTTCCTACAGTAAGGCCACCTGCACATGTGCCCTCCGTATGGCTGTCAGGATAGCATTTCTTTTGATTAGGGAGGAGAAACCCCGTACATTCCAGGATTGTATAATCAGCTCCTTATTTACTGCCATTTTGTCTGCCTTTTTCTCTCCCCCTCCCTTGCATCATTACCAAACCCAACATATTTTTCCCCCCTTGCATCACTTTGCGATTCATATAGCACAGTGGACCTCTTAAAAATCAACCTAAAAAAAAAGAAACAAAAAAAACTGTAGCAACAATAAACAGAGAACCTTTCCAACTTTGTAACAAACAGTACATATCCTTCAACTGTAAACTGAAACTTACCCACCCATATACTCGAGTAGCCCCCCTTTGTGAATCCCTCCGCCTCCACCACCCCCAGCCCCCCCCTTAGTATACCATCGGGTTTATGTATAGCTTTAAAGATTTTTATTTTGTCCCAAAATGCCCCTATCTTCAAGTCCCCCCCCACCACCACCACTCACATTAGCGTATTCTCCATCTCTTTGCATGGCTCACGCGTCTCTCCATCTGCCAAACTAACAGCTAACCCCTCACTCCTCCCACCCCCAGAGACCAACCTTTTGCAGCCTTGAAAAGGAAACTGTATCAGCATAGCAACAATGAAATAGTGCCCCCTATAATATCTAGACTCCGCGTGGGATGTGGTTGGGAGGTGATGCATGGAGAACCGTCTCCTCACCATCCCCTCGGGTTTCCCCTTCTCCTCATCGTGCTGACATACCAACATGGGAGCTTAATTTACCAGGCTGTCAATTATCCCAGTACATCTGTACATTCTCCCTTTTCGTCCCCAGATTATACAACCACCCCAAAGTCTCACCCTAGTGCTGAACCTATTAGCCCCAAAAATTACTGTTGTCTATAGTTGCCCCTCTGAACCTTCATATCAGCAACGTTGTTTTAATACACAGAACCCCCCCCCCCCAAGTCGCACCATGCGTCTGGCTCAGGCGGAGGTCAGCAGATCGAGCCGCACGATAAAGAAAAACACGCCAAGCCCTGGCCGCCAAACACCCCTCCCGGCCTACCTTTAAACAGTCTCTCCTCCGTCGATCCCTTAATCGCCGTTAGCCATCAGTTTCTATCAGCTGCGAGCCTTGGAAGCGGGTCTCAGAGTAGCTCATACCCAACCCATCCAAATGTTCAGCTGTAGGCTCTGACATGCGCAGGGCAAGTCCAAACAGTGCTATTAAAACGTCTCTGAACAAGTAACATATCAACATCAAACTGTCCGCACTCATCGGGCAAACTTCATGTACAGATGACTTTCACCCACATCTTCCTCAACCCACCTTCTTTCTGAGGTTGTTAAACACCTGAGCCTTGTCCACATCCCAAAAAGAAAATGTAGCCCCTTCATGTTTGATTTTCAGGATGGCCGGGTATACCATAAAGTTTTCAATTCGCATTTCCCTCAGTTGGGCCATCACAGCATTAAAGACTCGCCTTTTCTTAAGGAGCCTGGCTGGGTAATCCTGAGTGATATAAACTCTGACACCATTTATCGCAATCGGCTGATTGTGGAGGAATGCTCTAATGACCTCTTCCTGATCTTGGAAGTTGTAATACTGGATTATAATATTCCGAGGAGGCTGTCTTGCACCTGGCATTGGCATAACAGCACAATGCGTGCGCTCAATTTTATGCCCACCCCCCTTCGTTTGTAGCTTAAGAATTTTTGGCAGTTGTTCTGAACAGAATTTCAAAACATCTGCTCCCTCTTGCCCCTCAGGGAGACCTCTCAGCTGTAAATTCCTTCGGCCATTATAATTCTCCTGATAGATGAGGGCCTCCGTGAGGTCTTCCAACTCCCTCTCTAGCGCGGCCACTTTATCCAGCAACAGGTGCAGGGTATCTTCCATCTGCGATGTGCACTCCTCCACCTCCATCAACCTTTCTTCATGAGAAGCTGTCCACTCAGCAATCTCCTGTAGCTTGGCTTCTATTTTGTTCTCCATCTTCTCCAGACGTGGGTTGAGAACAGCGAGGACTTGTGTGGTTACCTCGTGTCCCAGGACTGCCAGCTCTGCTGCATAGAAGGATATGGGGCCTGACGTTTCTGAGGTGGGCCCCGTCGGCTGCTTCTTGGGATTTTTTCCAGCACTTCTGGTGGGTTTACTGGACGCATTTACCAAATATTCATCCATAGCTATGTAAAGTAGGCTTTTGATGTTAAATGGTCGCTTGATCAGTTCCAGTAACTCTAAATTTAAACTTAATTAGGTCTCTGGGTTATGGAGCTTGAGGAGATCACGTCCTACCGCTTAGCTGCTCATTAGCGCCCCCCGACTAAGCACTTTTATAAAGCACACCATTCAGCCTCATACATAAAACCTTATACAATAACAGGTTTATAGTATAAATTTATGAAAATACCTTAAGGATTTCTTATAACTGTACTAATCATGAAATTATTATTGTTTTATATGGCTTCTGAATCCTTTTTATTTACAAAGGCTTTATTAACTATATTTATTCCTATTTAAAATAGCCTTCATGCTTTTTGTACACAAAATGAATTTATGCACTTTACACAACACCTCTCCGGGTGTTTGGCATCATGCAGGGACTGGACGTATGGATGGAAATGGAAAAAGAATGAAGAGAAAGAACTAGTAGGAAGTTTAGTACGGACAGTAAAGAGCTACGCTAGGTGACCAACCTCGGGTTGGGGGGAAAAGAAGAAAAGCCAAGAGAAAAGTATTAACTGTTGTGCAACAGAAGTTTTGGTAGCTAAGAAATAAGGAGATAAAAAAGTGGTCCATCAGTCACAGGCCGAGGGTGTAGCCTAACTCCGCCACAGTGGATCATTAAGAACTTGCGTCCAACTTCTTGTAGTTTAGATCCAGGCCCTACACGCTTCTTAGTAGAGTGTGTAGAAGTCACTGGCCCAGTCCTTGCTAAGACAGTCTGGTGTTCACTGGAATCTGGGATATTCCCAAACTCCCTGAAGGAGGCGGCAGTATTATCTCTCTTACAAAAAACATCCCCTGACCTGGACTGCTTGGCAAACTACAGACCAGTCTCTCATCTACCCTTTATAGGTAAGGTTGTAGAGAAAGTGGTTGCGACGCAGTTATATGACCTTTTAACTGTGCATGACATCTATGAGACTCTCCAGTCTGGTTTCCGGAAGAGGCACAGTACTGAAACCGTACTTGTCTGGGTTCTTACTGATCTCTTGGTAGCGAGAGACAAGGGCAGCCGGTCCATTCTGGTTCTTCTAGATCTCTCTGTTGATCATGGGGTGTTGCTAGACCGCCTGCAGACCCTATGTGGACTGTCTGGAACAGTGCTAAGATGGTTTTGTTCATTCCTCATGGGCAGGACTCAGAGAGTTGTATCACGGATTCATGTATCTGCTCCTCTCTCTCTCCATTATGTGGGGTCCAGCAGGGTTCTTTACTCTCCCCATGCTATTCGCAGTTTACATGCTGCCGCTGGGAGACGTTATTAGGAAGTATGGGTTGAACTTCCACTGTTACACTGATGATACTCAGCTTTACAAGTCTTTTATACCCAATCAAAGTGACACTGTTTCGATCTTCAGCAATTGCCTATCTGATATTCAGGACTGGATGAGTGCTAACTGGCTACGGTTAAATCCGGACAAGACGGAGGTGTTGATAATAGAACCAGGCCACCTTTGCATGGAATCCTTGGCAGGTAAACCTTCCAGGCTATGACTTGATGGTACTCAACTGCTAACCTCGGATCAGGTGCGTCATCTGAGTGTTATGTTCAACAGTAGCCTGACTTTCAAATCTCAAGTGTCTGCTGTCGTCAAAGTCCCTTTTTTCCCTTGAGAAACATAGCTCGGATCAAGCACCTGGTCCTGCCTGGTGATCTTCCAACATTAATTCACGCCTTTGTTACCTCACGCCTTGATCACTGCAATGCCCTTTATCTGGGGTTACCAGGGGTTGATATCTGTCGGTTGCAGCTAGTGCACAATGCGGCGGCCAGGATACTGACTGGCTTACCTAGATCAGACCATATCACACCAGTGCTCCATGATCTGCACTGGCTGCCAGTACACTGGCGTGTCCTCTTCAAAGTAGGCTTACTTGACTCTTAAAGCATTACATGGACAAGGTCCGCGTTACCTACAGGATCTCCTCTGTCCTTACCATCCCCTCTGCTCCTGCCGTTCTGCTGATGAGGCATTGATGGAGATTTCCAGAGTATGCTTGAAAAACTCTGCAGCCCGCTCCTTTGCTTTTGCTGCTCCTACCCCATGGAATTCGCTATCTCATCATATTAAAGAGTGCCAGACTGCTGATAGCTTTAAATCTGCCTTAAAAACTCACTTATTTAATTTAGCATATCCTGAACTTAGCTACGATTAATGCTTGACCTTGGTTATTGTCTGTTAGCTGTATCCAGTTTATGTTATATTCTGTTGGTTTGTTTTCATATATTTGTAAAGCTCTGTGGTCTTCTTGGAACAGTGTTTTTAATTAAAGTTGACTTGACATTGCCATCTACTCCTGGTGAGCTCATTAGACCACCGAAGTGGCGCCACCTCTTCTCTACCATGGATTACTCCATCCTCCTAGTTCTTCTATTCATTGTGGGTGCTACAGGCCCAAGATGCCAAGCTGGACCACTACCATCCCTGCTAGAACCTGCTATTGACAAAAATGGACTCTATGGCACCCCAATGCCAACTGTGTTGAGGGAGCTCCAGCTTTCCACCACCTGCATCCCACCTGCTATCCCGGGCCCCCCAACACCTGCCACAGTTATCAAGAACATTACCAATTTCTCACCCATAAAGACCACCCTGGGGAATGCTCACCTCCCCCACTGCAAAAGCAGGAGGCGCAAGCTACACTCCACCATTAGCATAAACCTCTCAGCCAGGAAAATAATATTCATGCTTCTTCTTCTATCAGGTAACATCAATGCCAATCCGGGCCCACCACCAGTGTCAAACGCAGGGGGAAAAATGAGTAAAGGCCTGAAAGTAGCTGTACTGAACATCTGCAGCCTCACAGCAAAGTCTGACCTACTCCAAGCGTAGAAGTCCCTCCATGTGGCTGACATTCTCTGTCTGACAGAGACCTGGCTGTCAAGCAAGATAAAAGACAAAGTAGTGATGCTCCTGGGATATCAAACATTCAGGAAAAACAGGGGTGGCAAGAGAGGAGGAGGAGTCCTTATCTATGCCAGGGATTACCTATGCTGCTTGATCCTCCCTGTTACCAGGGTTAAGGATGATCATGAACTACTAGCAATAAAAGCACAGGTCGCACGGCAAATCTCTAATCTTAGCCTCGGTTTATCTTCCACCCACTAAAGCCAAGGATGGCCTCCCAAAAGTACTGGATACAACTGCTACCCTTCCTAAGGGCACAGAGCTTCTCATAACAGGCGACTTTAACATCAACTGGGAGGGCAGGGAATCCACACCTTTAAAGGACATGGTCGCTACTTCCAACCTGACCCAACTCGTAGACAGCCCAATAAGGCAGAACCACAAAACGGGAAAAGACACCCTTCTTGACTGGCTCCTCCCGAGTTCCCCTTCTCGGATCTCTGAGCTTAAGGTCCTGCCTGACACCCTAAGTGATCACTCCCCAGTCACTTTCACATGGTCAAATAAATTGAGCAAGCCCTCGCCTATCATAATTAAAAGTAGGGTCTTGGGTAAGGGCAAGCTTGGGGCCCTCTCTCAGCATGACTGCTCCCCCATCGATCATGTGCCTAACACTGACCAGGCCCTAAGTTTCTTTACAGAGGGCTTTAACAACATTTGTGATATCTTTGTACCACTGAGGAAAAGAAAAATTCGGGGTCAAGTTAATGGCAGGATCACAGGGGATCTTCTCACCCAGATGAAGGACAGGGACAACCTCTGGGAAAAACCCAGGTCCTCCCACAGCAAACGCAACTTCCAATGCTATAAAGCTGCAAGAAACCACTGCACCAACCTTATCCGCCAAGCAAAGGCCAACTTCCACGAGGAGCAGCTTAATAAAACTTGGGGCAACGGGAAGAGTTTTTGGGAGAACATCAAAAACCTTCTTGGGAAGGATGAAAAGATCATCCCCCGCTCGCTCAACATCAACAACACTACGATTACCGACCCACGGCACATTGTGGATTCTCTCAAGATAGCGTTTACTGACCTGACTGAAGTGCTACCCCCCAAATACCTGCACCCTGCTGGGGAGCAAACCAACTACATTCCTCAAGGGGGCTCAACCCCTGTCTTCTATTTCAAAAAAGTGTCAGTGAAGGAGGCTTGCAAACGCATAAAAAAATACTAGGCAAGACCAGAATGGGGAGTGATGGAGTCGATATGAAACTCCTATCCCTAACACTGGATGTCATCATCGTGCCAGTTACAAAACTATTTAACAAATTGCTGGCTCTTGCATAGCTCCCCAGGATCTGGAAACAGGCTCTCGTTACGCCAGTACACAAGAACGGTGATATGACATGCACCGCCAATTATGGGCCAATATCCATCCCCTCTCCCTTATTTTAAGCCCTGGAAAAGACTGTGGCCGCCAACTCACAGATTACCTCAACAAATACAACCTATTATGTCCCAACCAACATGACTTCAGACAGAATCATAGTACCTCCACTGCCTTGTTGGACTGCACTGACTACTTGCACAAGGCACTAGACGAAGGAAAACTGGTGGGGTCAGTCTTCACAGACCTCACCAAAGCCTTTGACACTGTCAATCACTCTCTCCTCCTGACTCAACTACAGAACCTGGGGGTTGCAACCACTGCTGTCTGCTGGTTCAAGGACTACCTAACACACAGAAGCCAACGTGTAAAAATTGGGTACACAGTATCTAGCTCCAACGAGGTATCTTTAGGGGTCCCACAGGGGTCAATACTGGGGCCCTTACTATTCAGCCTCTTCCTAAATCTTCCTGACACTAAACTGATACTTTACGCAGATGACGCTGTACTTCTCACCAGCAGTTCATCAATAGTCGCCCTCCACTCTGAGCTGCAGGCATCCTTCTACAAGCTGGAAGACTGGTTCCGTAGCCATAAACTTCTATTAAACTACAAAAAGACCAAGGTGATGCTCACAGCCAGCCTAGCCCACAGCACAAAAAGAAACTCTCTCCCCTCACCATCTCCAATAAAGTCAGTGAGCCGCTAGAACAAGTTCATTCCTCCAAGTACCTGGGGGTCAGCACTAATGACTTCCTCACCTTCACCCAACACTTCGACACAATTGTAAAGGCAGTGAACACCAAGCTGGGTGTACTCCATAGACATAAAAAGTATCTCACTCCAAAGGCCCGCCATCTCAGTCTCCTGCTCCATCCTTTCTACCATCGACTATGGATTGGTGGTCAACAGCACAGCAACAGACACTGCACTAAAAAGGATTCACACTGCCCTCAATAAGGCATGTAGGCTCACAATGGCTGCAGATCGAAATACCCACACCTGCTCCTTATATGAGCAGACCAATTGGCTGCCACTGAAGAACAGGATTTTATTCCAAACATGTCTCCTTGGAAAAAAAGGTGCTAATGGGTAAATCCCCATGCATGTCTAGCATTCTAACACCAAGTGCTACCAGCTATACCACCAGAGGCAGGATGAGGGGGGCCCTATCAACACCTTTCCGTCGAACTGTGCAGGGACAGTGTGCTTTCAGCTATAGGGCCTCTCAATGAAATCCCAGTGCACAATCTAAACTCCCAATGCATCTCACAATTCAAAAATGGCGTATAGCAACACCTTCTACCTAGGACAGTTTGTGACTGCCACTAGATTCTTAACACCCATAATGCCCACTCACCCACACTCTCCTTCCCCTTCCTTTTACCCCCACTCTTCCCTCTTGCCCTATCCCTCTGTCTTCCTCTCCCCCTGTGCTTTTTTGCCACCCACTCTGCCCCCAATCTCCTCCCCTCACCTTGACTCCTCCTCGGACTCTCACATTAAGTGTCGCACCTCTTTATCTCCTTCACTACATACAAACACTGGTCTTTACCCAAGTTGAATGCTCTTGACGCTGTACTATCACCATTGGTACTATGAATGACACTGTAACCTTACTGTGTACTAGCTACCCACTATTCGAATTTTGTATATAAACTGTTTGCTATTGTTGTCATTGTCACTGTTTGACGTGGAACATTTGTAAAAGAGCACTGAGCTCAAAGGTATGATCCGAACCCCTAAATAAATAAACTAAAAAATCTCAGGCAGTTACAGGTGAAAACAGAGAGTCTGGGAGGAAGGCCAATCATAAATTTAAGACAGAGGGCTCTGCAGCACGGCCCTGCCAAAACCTGCACAGGCTTTTGAGGCAATGTCCACACTGTGGTGCTTGGTGAAAGTGTGGCTGGTACTCCAGGTGGCAGCCGCACAGATGTCAGCGGCTGAGACCCTTTGGAAACAAGCCACAGAGGTAGCCATGCTTCTTGTGGAATGAGCTTTAACTGCTCCAGGCAATTCCTTGCTGTACTTATTGTAGCAGAACACAATGCAATTTGCCAACTATTTGGATATGCACTGCTTAGAAACTGAAGCACCCTCTCTACCTGGGGTGAAGGAAACAAACAATTTTTTCAACTGTCTACATTTCTTGGTGCGAAGCAGGTAGTACTTCAAAGCTCTGAGCACATTTAAAGTATGGAGCAGTGCTTCCCCTTGAATGGCACGCTCAGGAAAATAAATAGAAAGGTGGATAGACTGGTTGAGTGTAAACTCAGAGACCACCTTAGGGAGAAACTTAGGATTTATACTACTAATATACTAAATCTGATTAAACAAAAGAAAAGGGCATACAAACTACTGAAAATATGCAATAACAATTTCAACAAATGGAAATATGGTAAAATCCAAAAAGATTATAAAAACAAAATTAAAATAGCGAAAAATAAATATGAAAAAAGTTTGGCATATAAGAAACACGGGGGCAAGAGTTTCTATGCCTATGTTAACAACAAAAAGCAAACTCCTACAACAAGTGGACCCTTGAAAGTCAATGATGAGGAAGTAACCACACTTAAGGATATGGCCGAAGAATTCAATAAATACTTCAGTTCAGTGTTTAACTCAAAAACTAATATTAACAGACCTATATTCAGTAATGATACAGTTGAGCCACTGGTATTTTCTTAAGAAGATATATTGGGTAAACTGAATAATTTGAACATAAATAAATCCCCAGGACCTGATAGGCTACACCCTACACTACTGAAAGATATAAAGGACTGGTTAGTAGAACCCCTTTATCGGATCTTGAATATGTCCCTATGTTATCATGTCATACCAAATGACTGGAAAAGAGTTGTAGTAACACCAACCTATAATAAAAAGGGAAATCACACAGAGATCTTCAATTATAGGCCTATCAGCTTGACCAGTGTCCTAGGTAAGATTTCTGAAGCACTACTTAAAGACAAATTGGAAATAGATCTAGAAATAAAAGGATTACTGGATCATGCCCAGCATGGTTTTAAAAAAAACAGATCATATTTAACTGGGAACCTGTTTTTTTACGAACACATTAGTAAACTATTAGAAAATAATAATCCAGTAGATGTGATCTTCCTGGAATTCTGTAAAGCATTTGATAAGGTGCCTCATGATATTCTAACAGACAAAATGAGGAAACAAAAAATAAATAACACCATCATAAACTGAGTGGAAGAGTGGTTATATAACCGGACACAGAGAGTATGCATTAGGGGACACTCATCTGAGTTATGTCCAGTAAGCAGTGGAGTGCCCTAGGAGTCAGTACTGGGACCAATACTGTTTACTATTTATATTTCAGATTTGACAGAGAACCTTCAAAGCACTGTAGTCTAATTTACTGGCGATACTAAACTAGCAGCCCAAGTAAAAACTGAAGAGGAAAGACTCATGCTCACCAATGATCTAAAAAATCTGGAAAACCGGGCACAAAACATTAAATTGATTTTTAGCACTAGTAAATGCATTGTTATGCATTTGGGTACAACAAATAACCAATATCAGGTCACCCTAAACAATCAAGCCCTTTCAGCAGTTGGGCTTTATAGTGACTTGGGCACATTAATTTCACAAGACCGATCCTCCCATAATCATTGTAATTATGTTATAAATAAAGCTAACAACAGTGTTGGGATGTATAAAAAGGAGTTTCAGTTCAAGAGACAAGGAGTGTATATTGCCTTTGTATAGGGCCTATGTGAGACCACATTTGGATTACTGTTTTCCCCTGTGGAGTCCACACCACAGGAAGGATGTAAATAGACTGGAAGATGTCCAGAGAAGAGTAACAAAAATGGTTATAAGTATGCATAATAAAGAGTATAAAGGAAGACTGGATGAATTACATCTATACTCCCTGGAACAAAGGAGAATTAGAGGAGACCTCCTTTTAATGCATAAACTGGCAAGCGATACAGAATTACTGTCACAATTAGGAATGACTTTAGCCAACGGGACAGTAACCTCCTAAGTCACAAATACAATGGACTCTTACGGACCCCAGAAACAATAAAAGGTGCCCCTTCTTTACTCAACGAATAATCCCCCTATGGAACACCTTACCAAAATCGGTAGTAGTTTGTACCAACCACACAGATTTTAAATATAACCTGGACCAATATTTATTGACCAAGGGATGATGAACCAGCTTGGCTGGAGATGCACATATATGGGCTTTGGCCTTCTGTGTATCTACTCCTTTTAGCATGAATCTTAGTATCTTAGCATAAAGACACCCTGTCATTGTGAAAAATCAAATAAGGCTCCTCGCAGCAGAAGGCCCGAAGCTCTAAAATTCTTTGAGCAGAAGTAATGGCAACTAAAAATAATGCTTTCCAAGAGGGAAAGGGTAACTCGCAAGTCATGACTGGCTCAAAAGGAGACAGGGTCAGCTTCTCCAAAACAAAATTCAAATCCCAAGTCGGGACAGGAGAACGGATTGGGGGTTTCAGATGCAGAATGCCTCTTAAAAAAGTACCAGAGACATCTAGCTGAGCAATCGTGTGGTCACCCACAGGCTCATGGAAGGCAGAAATAGCCGAAAGGTGTACCTTGAGGGAGGAATACTGAGACCTGAGTCAGACAGAGAGATCAGGTAGTCCAGGATGTGGCTCACCGGACAGGTGAAAGGGTCCATATTATGTTTGGTAGCCCAGATGGCAAACCGTTTCTGGTTGCCCATCAGGACATCCACCACTCTGTTAGAGACCCCAGATCTGGTGATGGCTATGTCATCACGAGCCAAGAGTGCAGATGGAGGGACCTGAGGCTGGGATGGACCAGGGTCCCCTGATCCTGGGTCAGCTGGTTCCTGCGGACGGGGAGAGGGATCAGAGGTTCCTCTGCCAGCTGTTGCAGTGGAGGAAACCATATCTGCCAAGACCAGAATGGAGCTACCAAAATCATGCTGGCCCTCTCCATCTGCAGTTTGATTAGCACCCTCTGAATGAGAGGAAACGGAGGGAAGGCATAAAGGAATCTCCTGCTCCAGGTGAAGGACAACACATCCTGCCAGAAAACTCCAGGTCCTGTATCTAGCAAGCAAAAATTGGGCAGTTTTGTGTTGAGTGGGGAAGCAAAAAGGTCCAACTCTGGATGACCCCATCTGTCGAAAAACTCTTCTCCAACAGATGACAGACGCTCCCATTTATGCATGCTGGACTGAGTCCAGCTGAGTCTGTCCACCAGAGTGTTTAACATGCCTGGCACATAGACCGCTGTGAGTGTCAGGCCATGATCCAACACTCAGTACCATACTCTCATGGCCTCCCTGCACAGGGGGTATGAATGAGTCCCGCCCCCCCCCACTTGCTGATGTAATACACTATACTGAGATTGTTTGACTGCAGCAGCAGCTGACCCGGAGCAAGGTGTTCCTGGAAGGCCAGCAAGACACACAGAACTGCCCTCATCTCCACAATACTGCTATGCAGGGAGGTTTCTATCTGGGACCAAGAGCCCCAGGTTTGAGAGGGACCCAGGTGTGCTCCCCAGCCCAAACGGGATGCATCCATGGTGAGGATCTGTTGTGGGGAGGGGAGCTTGAATGGGACGCTTTGCAATAGGTTCCAGGGGTCCATCCATCACTGCAGCACCTTGCGGACTGGGAAAGAGACCAGTACTGGGTGATCTAACTCATCCGTGCACTGGTCCCACTGAATCCTGAGGGTCCACTGGAGAATGCTCATATGGAGTCTAGCCAGTGGAACAGTGGGTATGGCAGCAGCCATGAGGCCCAGCAGTCTCAGGTACCACCTGGCAGGAACATAGCAGCTTTGAGCAACTTCCTGAGCCTGGGCTGTAAGGCTGTCCACCTTGTTCTGGGGCAGGAAGGCCTTCCCCTGCGCCAAGTCTAGAACCGCCCCTATATACTGCAGCTTTTGGGACAGCACTTGAACCAACTTGTGCAGACTGACTGTGATAACGAGAGAGAAATAACTGGAGGCGCCTCTCCAGAGTCAGCTGGAGTTGTTCCCTGGACAGAGCCTTTAGGTGCCAATCCTCCAGGTAAGAGAAAACGTACAATCCCTCCCTCCTAAGAGCTGCTATTACTGCTGCTAAGCACTTGCTAAAGACCCACGGCGCAGATGACAAGCCAAAGGGCAGCACTTTGAACTGATAATGCTCACCCTGGAATGCAAAACAAAGAAACCTCCTGTGGGGAGAAATGACTGATATGTGCAGATAAGCATCCTGCATGTCCAGGGAACATAGCCAATTGCCCGTCTTGAGAAGGGGTAGCAGGCCTGACAAAGTTACCATCCGGAACTTCTTGTATTGGACATACAGACTGAGGTCCTTTAGGTCTAAAATGAGCTTCAAATCTCAGGTCTTTCTGGGGACTAGGAAAAATCTGGAAAAAAATCCTTTGTTTCTCTGGTGCCTGGGTACTGGCTCGATGGCCTGCTTGTGCAGAAGTGATTGTACCTCTTCCCAGAGAACAGACAAGTGAGCAAGAGGGGTAACTGGAGGATGGGGGAAGGGTGTCTGGAGGTTGCTCTGTGAACTCCAGCGTGTGACCCCTTTCTATGATCTGCAGAATCCAGGCATCCGTAGTTATGGTTCTCCATTGAATCAGATGGAGGGAGAACCAAGCTCCAACTACCACCTCTTGGTCGGAGACCAGAAAAAGGGGGGGTCTGGCAAGGAGTCAAGCAGAGGCGGAACTATCTGTAGGGGCTGATCCCTCACTTCTGGGATGCTTGGCCACAGCTCCAGTGTTGGAGGGGCAGGAAAGGCAGCAGGGGCTCTGTGCTTCCCTTAGGGGTGAGAGGCTGCCCTGGGTTTATTGGTTGCCTTATGAAAGGGACGGCACTGTCTAACTCTCGGCTGGGCATGGTAGAGAGAGTGGACAGACTTGATAGCCCTGCCGGAGGCCTGCAGATCGTTGATAATATCCTGGATATCAGGAACAAACAACTTAGTGGCAACAGTGTTAGTCATGTCATAGAGGGCCCTGAGGAGGTGTTTACTAACTTTCTCAGCTATCTGCAGGCACTTAAACTCCTGCTTTTGAGAGTCATTTGTGAGGGCCTGGGCAGCTGCCGTGCCCTTCTTCCAGTTAGAGTTCTGGTACTTCACAATATGAGACAGAGTTAGCAATCCTCAACCCAAGGGTTAAGGAGGCATAAACCCTCTTACCCCAGAGGTCAATTCTACAGGACTCTTCATTAGGGGGAGGAAGCTAAGGTGCTTAGATGCCTTAGACTTGTCGTGGGCAGCATTAATAATCACCGAGTCTGTTTCGGGCTGGGCAGCGTAGCAGGGAAAGCCCTGAGGAGCATTGTAAAGTTTGTCCACCCTCCAGGACATAGCTGGCACCATGTCTGAACTGTGTCAGGCTGCTGTGGCTGCATTTTTCAAGGCAAGCAAGACTGAAGGAATAATTCTGGGGAAGAATCTGAGATCCCCAGAAGTCCACCAGCTCTTTCCTGGTGACATCCTCTTCTTCAGTGTGGAATCCCATGGCTGTGGACAGCTGTTTCATCACAAAATGTGTGGTCCTCAGGAGGAGACCTAGGAGTATGTTTAACTGAGTCCTCACTAACAGAGGAAGCTGTGGACCTGTCAGAGGCCAGGAGCTCTTCCTCTTCTTCCTCCTCATCGTTGGGAAGAATCAGGCCTGGATGGTACTCCTCCTCAACATCAACCTCTTTCAGATCCAGGTCTGACGTTGGATGCGCCACTGGTGGCCTGCGGGGAGCTTCTCGTGGCCAAAATGTAGGAGTCGATGACGAAGTGGCCGTCGATGGCACCGGTGAGGTGGGCCTGTACGTGCCCAGCTGCTGCACAATCACCAAAGTGAATTTAGTCAGAATGTCATTTAGGTCGATGACCCACCTGATGGGCTCTGTAAGCCTGAAGAGCCTGTAGCCCTGAAGGGAGAAGGGTCAGGCTTGGGGGGGGGGCATCGACAACGGGCTGACAACCCGGAGGTTCAAAGCTGGCCACCCTGTGACTCGGGTGGTGGCACAGTTGGTAGGGGGTCTGGAGGGCACAGAGACCTGGGCAGCAACTTTGCATGTCTGTGCAGCTGCAGCAGATAAGGATCCCCCAGAGGAAGGAGAAGAGGCCATCAGGGAGCTAGATCACCACTAGGGGGAGTTGTCTCAATCTTGGTCTTTTTTATGACTTTTCCCCAAGGACTTGTCTCGGGCCTTAGAGGCCTGGGAGTTTGAAGATCCCATCAGCGGTTGGCACACTGGAAGACCCCTGCCTGGAACTGGCTACCTGTTGATCCATCAGGAAATTTTTTAAGAGTCTTTCTGCCTAAGGGTTGTTTGCAATGATGAACGTGAACAGGAATGCACAGGAACTCAGTTTCTGTACCCTTTGTTGCAGCAGGAACGGAGTTCCTGTACTTCTTCCCATTGATACTGGAACTGGAATTCTTAAACCAGCAACATAATGACAGTTTCTGGGCCTGTGATCTGAAATCAAGGTTTCCATAACAACATTTGACTTGTACAACAACTCTATTTTCCTAGAAATACTTCAATATCTCTTTTTTTTTTTATATACTTCATCTTTTATTGACACAAGCATGTTCCATACAGATCCAGAGAATAAACATATGCCAGTGTAAATATCCACAATAATGAAACCACAAACTGTACCTGAATGAGGCCCGTTACCAGTACAGGGGCCACTCTCAATGGATCTTAAAATCTATTAATCATATTATTCAGATTAATGAGATATAAAAACAAATATCCTGCAATACTACTACTGCTTTATCTAAGATAATAAAAATAACACACATAGTATAAACTACTGCTTCCCACCCAGTGGTATAGGATCAACATACTCTCCCGGAAAGGATAGAATGGAGAAGGAGGAGAGAGAAAAAAAAAAAAAACAGGCTAAATACCTCTACCATAGGTTACTAAACCTCCCTCTAAACAGGGAACTGAGTAATCGGGGATAAGGACAACAAGCTAAGGGGGATCACTCAAGACCTGAATGCCCTTAATAAGAGCTTTATTGTATAAAATGATTTCATTCTATGTATGTACAGATATAGTAAATTCACCTGCCTTGAGTTGATAAACAATAATCACTGCACTTCACTGTAGCAACAGAATTCCACCCTGGACAAAAGGGAGGGGAAGGGGAGGGAGCTGAGACAGGGTAGGGAAGAGGGAAGGACGGACAGTGATCTCCCCATCTCCTCTTTCATCAGAAGCCCGCTAACCAAGTAGCTCCCACCTAGTCCACCTGTTTACGAATTGTGGGGTCCTCAGAGTTAAGGAGAAAGTCATTCTCTCATATGTTTTAACATTGTTTACTTTACCAATTCCTTCTATTCCGACTCAGTGGGCAGCAGGGGGGAAGCCATCTCCTAGAAATCGCCTTGCATGCAGCTGCGACCAAAATGTTCCACAGATATTTAGCTTCCTGACCTCTTATCTCCAAGGGGGTACAGGCCCAAAATGACATACTCTGGTCCCAATGGGAATGCAATGTTGAATATTTCCTGAAGTCGCCTAAGTATGTTGCTCCAGTATTGATTAAGTAGAGGACACACCCAGAAAATATGGGTCTGTGATGCGGGGGAGGCACCACATTCTCGCCAGCAAGAGGGTGGAATCTGCGGATTCCACCTAGCTACTTGTTCTGGAACACGAAAGTACCTACTTCTAGGCTTCCACAAAAACTCATGCCATCCTGGAGATGAGAAAGAGCGCCAAGTACTTTTAATAGACTGCAGCCACTTCTCATCGTTTAATCTTATCCCAAACTCCCTCTCCCACTTCACCTTAATATACTTTGTTGAATGATTTAGGCCGGTAATATAGTTCTTATAGAGAACAGAGATTGCCCTTTCTCCCTCTCTCGCCCTCCAAATTCCCTCAAACACTACCGGTTAAGAGATCTCCCCTGAGATATTGACGGACTCACGTAAGTGTTTCATTATATACAGTAATCTCTGATCTGGTAGTAGAAAAGAAGATCTCCTTGTGTCTGAAATACTTCAATATCTCTAACTGAATCTACTCGTGTCTAAACAGATAGCTGTGTCTTGATACAGCTATCCTTCAGATTGAGGATCTTCACTCTGCATTTCATATTTGCCAATGCCAGAGTTCCTGTACTTCTTGTCTACCACTTGCACCATTGGTTGTTTGGTAAAACTTCTGGCAGAGATCACAGTCAGAAACTTTGTGGTCAGGGCCCAAGACAGCAGGCACAGAGAGAATGTTAGTCTGTGGAGGCAGTCTTCATTCCGCAGCTGCAGCCACAGAAGAAAGAAGTCGAAGGATTAACTCTCGACTCAAACAAGTTGAAGGAATTTCTTTAATAAAAGAGACTCGGAAAAATAACAGAGAAAAAGCTGTACATGAAAAAATAGTGGGAGGACTGCGTCGGAGCATCTGCGGAGACCCAAGCGATCGAGTTGGCGGGAAAGAACTGAGAAGGGAGCGGGGCCACTCATGCCTTTACAGGGTTGGTGACATCGACAGAAGTCAACGGCATGGGCAGCCCCAGTTGTACTGCTGAAAATCTTCCATGTGGATCCCACTTCACCGATGGTGAAGTTCCTACGGTGTGACCTGATGACTGAGATATCCCCCCAAGAAGATCAGGTGATTCTTCACCTCCTGGTGGAGAGATCATTTGCAAGTCAGCTCGCCCACTCAGCTAAGGGCATCCACTAACTGGCTGGAGGCACTGGCCACATGGATTGCTAGGTGATCTGCATGCAGACTGTGCACAAAGGTCCAGGTGTGGAGGACTTCCCACTGTAACCAGAGGGAATGCGTTCCGCCCTGCCTGTTGAGGCAGTATATGGTCGTAGTGTTGTCCACCTGGACATTCATGACCTGACCCCAAACAGATGGAGTAAAAGCAGTCAGAGCAAGATGCACCGCAAAGGACCTTCAGCAGGCTGATATGGTACCAGAACTCCCTGGGGGTCCACAGCTCATGGGCCCTGTGGTCACCCAGGTGTGCGCCCCATCCCACCAGAGATGTTTCAGTCTTCAGAGTGACTGTCGGCTCTGGGCAGATAAACAGGACTCCTCCCTGTAGGTGTTCCAGAATGAGCCACCACTGGATGACATCCCACATCCGTTGCATTACTGTGACCGGCTGGTCCAGGTGACTGAGGCACTGGTGGGCCAGCTCCCATTGCAGGGGGCACATGCAGTAGTTGGCCCACTGGACCACGCTAGTGCAGGATGCCATGTACCCCAGAAGCCGCAGGAAGTCTCGGGCAGGGTGCAAGTGCTCAACCAGAAATGATCAGGCAAAGGAGTTAGATCTGCCTCCTGGTCCGCTGGGAGTCGAGCCTTGGCCTGAAAGGAGTCGAGTTCTGCCCTGGTGAAGTGGATGATCTGCGAGTGGTGGAGTTCCAACTTGGCCAGGTTGACTAGAAGGCCTAAGGCCGAAAAAGTCTGAAGGGCCAGATTCCTGGACCTCTCCACTTCCACCCCAAGGAATTGGCAATCAGTCAGTTGTCCGCCTAAGGGTACACCCGGTCACCTTGGTGCCTCAGGAATGCTGCCACTACTGCGATGCACTTGGTTAAGACCCTGGGAGCTGAGTAGAGGCCAAATGGCATCCCTCGGAACCCATAAAGCACCCCACCTGCACAGAACCAAAGAATCCACCAGTGGGATGAACTGGGATGAGGAAGAAAGTGTCCTGGAGGTCCAGAGAGCAGAACCACATGCTCTGCTCCAGGGATGGAATGATTTGGTCTACAGTGACTATCATTAACTTGTGCTTCCTCAGGAAATGATTGGGATCATGAAGATCCAATATGGGGCGTCAGTCTCCCATCAGTTTGGGGACCAGAAAGTATCTGGATACAAAGCCCTGAGTCTGGGACACGGGCTACAGCACCTTGCTGAAGGAGCCTAGTGATGTCCATGCAAAGGGCAGACCGCATGTTGAGGGACACCATGGCCTCCCGTGGAGCATGAGCTTGGAAGGGCGGGAGAGGCTTGAAGTCTAAAGACAGACCACGACCCACCATGTTGAACAACCATTTATCCAATGTGATGACAGTACCAGGTGTGCTAGAAATGGCGAAGGCGACTCCCCATGGGAACCAAAAGCTGATGTAGGATGGGTGGGACAGTGACACCCCCGACCCGTCACTGGGCAGGTCTATTACATTGGGGCTGCAGCAGCTTGGACTGTGGTACCAGGCAGGGCTGAAACTGAAAAGGCACCTTTTTCTGTTTTTGGCCCTTAGGGTCCTTCTGAAAGGATATAACAGAATCCAAGATGGCATTGGATTTCTCAGTCCTAGTGAGATGACTGTCCACTCCCAGACCAAACAGGTCGGTACCAAGAAGGAAACATCCACCAGATTATGTTGTGTATCTGCTGTAAAAGTGGAGATCTGTAACCAAGCTAATGCCGCATGGCGACCCCAGCGGCCATGGACCGGGTGAAGAAGCTGCTGATGTTCAAGACCGTCTTTAGCTATTGCTTGGCAACCAAACGTTCCTGGTCCCGGACAATCTTAACTGCCAACAGAAGATCTGCAGGGAGGAGGGGAAGAACCTCATGCAGGACATCCATGAAGGCATGGGTGTACTTGGTCATTATGACAGTGGAGCTCCTCTGCCAAAGGCCAAGGGAGCAGGTGGCATGGACCTTTCTTTGGCTGCATGCATGGTCCAGCTTCTTAGATTCCTTGTTGGTAGGTTTGTCGATGTCCCCAACATTGCCCATCTGCTGGAAATCAAGTCCACCAACAATCCTTCAGCTGGAGGATGGGCAGTGAAGTCGGGAAGAGACCCGGTGGGCACTGCATACTTGCGGATCATGTGGGCTGAAGGTGCCAGGCAAGAGGCTGGATGCAGTCAAAGCTTTACAGTGGGACCAAGAATGGCTTCTGCCACCAGGAAGGCAACCCTTGGAGAGTCCTCCCTGTCAAGGGTTTCTGGGAGGGGGGTATTTGGATCACTTTAGGACTGGCTCCAACAGAATCCCAACAGACCCGGAGATGAGGTAAAGCAAGGCTCCAAAGCAGATTGTCATGTGCTCGGTGGTGAGCTCCTCGGTGGATTCTTGGCTGAAAGTTGGGGTCCGAACAGAATTCATGAAGGAGTCCTCAGAGTCCGAGGACTCCTCAAACACTGCTCTTGACCTGGGCTCCCCCTGGGCCACCTGGGGCTTGTCTGAATGCACGATCTTGATGACAGCCAACCAGAAAGACCAGAAGCAGGTTGGGCAGCCTTTGATGAGGCCCTGTACAAGGGCTGCAGAGGTGGGGGCTCCACCCAAATGGGAGGGGGAAGCCGGTTCGACTTGACCAGGGGAACTGGAATGGGCCACGGTGAGAGCAACCATGGGAGCACCAGAGACTGTGGCATGGCACGACTGTGGTCAAGAATCCACTGCTGTCACACCAACTCCTTGTAACAACACCGCAATTTGCAGCAGAGCCTGTCCTCGTCCAAAGATGAGGATGACAAAAAATGGCGACAGTGCTTCTTACTCAATGGTTGAGAGCAGGAATGCCAAGAGTCCCGAGATCTCGATCTAGAACAAGACCGAGACCTCGAATGACTGGGACCATGACTGACAACAATCAGGTCATCGGAGAGGAGATGCAGGGCAGGGAACTGTGTGCTCAGCACGGACTGGAGCCCATGAAACCCCAAAGGGGTTAATCTCCTGAAAGGAGATAGCTGGATCAGCTGGCTTATTCGGCCCCTCCTGAGAGGGGGCTGAGATGACCGGGGTTCTCGAAAGTGAATCCTCCTAGCAGTCCTCTGACAGTAGGTCAACTGGGCCAAGACAAATCTCAGACAGCTGGTTGGCCCATGTCTCGGCCAGCAAGCCCAACAGGGACACCGAGGGACCAGTAACCTGGACAGCAACTCCGGGATGGTTGGCCGAAGCAGACAGCTCAACAGCTGTCATGCCAGTTCCATAATCGTGGGGGCAGGAGGAGCGAGTCTGCTTCTGGTCCCATGACCTGCGAGGGGTCCTCCAAGACTCTGAGGACCTGGACAATTTGGACCCTTGGGAAGGCCGTTCCCCAAGGGCAGGAAGGGACTGGCACAAGTCCCAGAATGCTCCAGTTAACAAAATGCTCAATCCCACTTAGAGCAAGGCAGAGACCGAACTGGCACCTGCCATAGCCTGGGCTCCTGCCTCTTTCAGTGCGGCAAGCTGCACCAAGCCCACTGCCACAAAAACGGCCCTACGGGCATCTCTAGACCAGACAGATGGATCCTATTCATCTGGGCAGCCTAACAGAAGGCGGGCATTAATAGTCCTTAAAAGTGGAGGGCTACAAGGACTGGCACGGGTCACAAACCTGCGTAGCTTGCTGAGCCCCAATACAGTAAATGCATGAGAGGAAAGGGTTGGTGCACGATATCTTTTGGTTACAAGTGGCACAATGCTTGAATCTGGGACCAGACTACTGGTCATCACGCTCCATTTGTCACCAAAGAAGGTAAAACTATGGAGAAAAAGTCACCTGAAAAAGGGCTGGCCCAGTGGTGCTGAGGCGCTGGATGCCACACCTCGAACCACGCCATTGACCAGAGTTCAGGATCGAGCTCAGGCCACCAGTGGTTGGCGGGGGTCGGGAGTCAGACTGGGCAGCCACAAGCCAGCTCTCCTCTCCAGAGAGGGACAAGGGGTTTCCCCGGCTCTTGGCTGCCACCCAGTGAAGGCTAGGTGGCAGTGGCAGTGCCAAGCCAAGGACAGAACCTGGTATTAGGCCAGGAAGGAGGAGGGGTCCATTACTGGAGCTGTGGAGTGCAAACCCACCTCCACGCACACGCGCAACCACGATCTGGGGTCTCGGGTAACGGGGAGAAAATCAGAAATACCACGGCTCCCCCACTGCCAGTAAGGTGTAAGGGATAATGGGGGAGCAAAAAGCTTTCTGGGGAGAAAAAAGGAAAAAGTCACCTGAAAACAGACAAAAAATGGGCCTACAGTGCATGCTGGAGCTGTGAAGAAGGAGACCTAATGCTTCCAGTGGAAAGGAAGATTTGATGTCATGGGGCAGAGCCAAGGAGGATACCACCCAGGTGGGTGGTAAGAGCTTAGCTTGAAGACGTCCCGTCAAGATTTAAAGGGAAAGAATGACTAAGTGTTGATAGCGTACCATATCAACACCTCTAGAACTATCCTATCCTCTTTGAGGTTGTCTCTGTCCACTAAGTCACATCATGCAACGATTCCCAAGCAGTACCAAGCATTGGGGGAGGATGGCAGGACCTAATGATTCTGAGTCTCCCGTTTCCTATTCCCTCCATTTGAGGGACCATTGCACTTTTGCCACTCCTCACCCCCAACTCCTCTGCTGGGCAACCTGCCTTCTCTTATCGACTTCCCTCACTCTAGAATCAACTCCCCGCCTCCCTTTCCCCATTCCCTGACTCCCTAAGGTACCAGATGAAATTCCAACCCCTCCCCTACCTGTTCCTGCTAACTTTCCTCCTGACACCTCCCCAGCTGAACCATAACTATACTGGTAAGCAAGCTACTGGGTCCCCTCTCCCGCCTTGGTTTCACTTTCACACCACTACAGTGTTCTCTCTCCATTACACAGTCAAACAATAACTAACATTATAGGTCAATCAGCTGTCATCAGTATTATTCTTGATCACTATGTATTGCTGCTACTTCTGAATATGCACTATCAGCACACGAACATATGACAAATTCAGCAGAATAAGGCCATTCAGTCTATCGAGTCTGCTCGTACTGCAGGGTCCACAGCATCAGCTACTGGCTCTGCCCCCCTCCTTGATCAGCTCGACCCCTTCGTCCATCCCTCTCTTGACCATTATTTTCTCCATCCCGACCTCTCTTGAAGCTGCCAATTGCTTTCAATGAAACCACCTCCCCAGGAAGGCCATTCCAGCCAGCCACCACCTTCTCCATGAAGAAGTGCCTCCTAGCCTCTCTCCTAAACCTCCCCCCTTCAACTTGTGCCTACGTCCCTCATGTTTCGATTCCCAATGAGCTTTATGAGACCCTTATTACTAGGTGTTCTTACTGAGCTGTACTGCATGTTATACTCTGTACATACAATCTTTGTATTTATTCTAATTTTGCAAAACTTTTGCAAATTTTGTTTGACTGTTTTCAATCAAACAATTTTTATTTTATACTGGAGAGTACGTGAGCGAAAAGAAAAAAATACTCACCTTAGTAATTGTGTTTCTTCTAATGGAGTCTTGCTGTATTCTGACAATCTGCAGTTAGCCCCAGCCTTTAAACTGCCCCGGACAGTATGGAGTTAATTTTCTATGCAGTGCATAGAACATTGAGCTTAAGCTCAGTTGAGGTCTCTGTCTGCAGCACTTTGAAACCCAACCGTCAGATTCTTACAAGCAAACACTCACTGACTATGTGGAAATTGTAAAAAATGTTTTAACTAGCCAAGTAGCAACAAAAAGTTTTGGATTCCCAAAGGAAGACTCAAGTCAGGAAACCCAAAACCAAAAACCTTTCCAAATAAAGATTATAATATAAGCACCCAAGTAAAAAGGAGGGTGTGCTGAAGACACCCCTGGGGTGCAACACTGCACCTGCCCGGCCACTTCCCAAAAACAGGTTCTGAGAGGGGAAGGAGGTCAGAATACAGCAAGACTCCATTAGAAGAAACACAATTACTAAGGTGAGTAATTTTTTTCTTCAAACAACATGAAGTCTTGCTGTATTCTGACAATCTGCAGACTACCAAGCAGTAGCTCCATGGAGGAGGGACAGAACCTACTTTGGGAATAGGCTCTGAAGTACTGCTGTGCCAAACCAAGCATCACTCCTAGCCTGGATATCCAGAGAGTAATGCTTGGTAAAGGTATGGACTGTTTTCCAGGTGGCTGCTTGACAAATTTCTAACAGAGGAATATCCCTGGCAGCAGCCAGGGAAGCAGCTGTACCTCTTGTGGAATGAGCCCTCAGGCCTGAGGGTGGAATTTTTCCCAGTTCCTCATAGCAGAATTGTATACAAGAAACAATCCACCTGGCAATAGTTCTCTTGGCGGCAGGTTTGCCTTTTCCCACTTCCCCATAAGTGAGGTCAAACTGGAGGGAATCAAACATGTGACCCTTGGTACACTGTATGTAGTAGCCATGGGCTCTTTCAACATCTAAACTGTGTAGCCTCCTCTCCCCTGAGGAAGAATGATCAGTGAAGAAAACGGAGAGACATGGACTGATTCAAATGGAAGTCTGAAACCAATTTGGGCAAGAACCTCCCATTGGTTCTAAGGACCGCTTCATCTCTAGGGTATGAGATAAAATCAGGTTCCACTGACAGGGCTTGCAATTCACTGATACGTCTGGCAGAGGTAATGGCTACCAAAAACACAGTTTTCCAAGTCAAGTACTTAGGCTCTGCTGAAGACATAGGTTCAAATGGGGGTTGCATAAGTTGAGCAATGCAAACATTTAAGTCCCAGGCAGGGGCAGAATCCATAAAGGGAGGATTGGCATGAAGCAATCCCTTGAAAAACTTATAGAATACAGGGTGAGATGACAGTGAGGAAGGCTTTCCCACTGACAGAAAAGTAGAAACAGCTGACAAGTGTACCTTGAGAGTAGCTGGTCTGAGGCCTAGACCTTAAAATGGACCAAATAATCCAGAACTGTAGGCAATTCAGCAGTGTCTGGGGATATATGCTTCTTGGAACACCAAATGCTGAATCTTTTCCATTTGGAGTCATAAGTCTTTCTGGTGGCAGGCTTTCGAGAGGCTTTGAGAATATCCAGAACCCCCCTGGGACAGATGCAAATCTGCATACTCTAGTTCTTCAAGAGCCATGCCTTGAGATTGAGGGACCAAAGATTGGGGTACCAAATCCTCCCCTGAGAGGAGGTTAACAGGTTGTAATTCCTGGGAAGAGAGAGGGGAAGATGGACTGCCAGGGACAGTAAGAGGGGGTACCACGGCTACCTGGCCCAGTCTGGAGCAATCAGAATCACTTTGCAGGGTTGTGACCTAACTTTGACCAGAACCTTGAACAGTAGAGGAAAGAGAGGGAAGGCATAGAGAAATTTCCCTTCCCAGTTCAACATCATAGTATCCAGAGGGACTGAGCCCAAGACCAGGGGTCTGCAACAAAACAGAAGAAGTTGGTGATTGTCTAGGGCTGCAAAGAGATCTATCTCTGGAGTGCCCCACCTTGAGAAAATCACTTTTAATACCAAAGGGTCGAGGGTCCATTCGTGATGGTCCTGGGAGATCCTGCTCAGTGCATCTGCTAGCACATTGTCCTTCCCTGGAAGGTGGACTGCTATCAGAGAGGTCTGCAAACAATAAGTCAGGGACTGCAATTTCATGGCTTCCGTGCACAAGGCCATGGACCGAGTGCCTCCCTGCTTGTTGATGTACCTCATGGTGGTGGTGTTGTCTGTTCTGACCTGAACCACCTTGTTCTGTACTGACTGAGAGAAAACTTGCAGGCCAGAAAAACTGCCCTGAGTTCTAGGAGATTGATATGAAGAAGGGATTTCTGAGGGGACCACAGACCCTGGGCTGTGAAAGACCCCAAAAGGGAAGCATCCGTGGTAAGGACCACCGAATGAGACTGAGCAACAAATGGGACCCCTTGCCTTAAATTGTCCTGATCCTGCCACCATTGAAGAGCTTGGATCAGTGTCCAAGTCACTGGAATCAGTTTGGTAAGAGGATCCTTCCTTTGGGACCAAAAGGCCCTCAGATGGAACTGAATGTTCCTCATCTGGAATCTTGCCCCTTAGACCACTGCTGTAGAAGCTGCCATGTGGCCCAAGAGTTGAAGGAAATGCCTTGCTGGTCGGGACACCTGAGGGTTGAAGGAGGAAGCCAGTTCTATAAGAACTCTTGTCCTTTCAAGGGGAAGAAAGGCTCTTGCTTTGACAGTATCTAGCTCTGCCCCGTAAAGGTAAGAAGCTGCACCGGTTCAAGAACTGAGTTGGGGAGGTTGAGAAGAAATCCCAGGGAGGTGAGCACTTGCTGGGTCACTTGTAGGTCTGACTTGACTTGATCTGGAGGCTGACCCACTAGGAGCCAGTCATCCAGATATGGAAAAATGGAAATCTTTTGCCTTCTTAAAAAGGCAACTACTACTGCCAGGCACTTTGTGAAAACCCTTGGAGCTGATGTTAGACCAAAGGGCATTGCTTTGAACTGATAATGGCCTGAGGGCAACTTGAACCTGAGGTACTTTCTGTGGGAGCACTGGATAGGGATGTGACAGGAGGCATCTTTGAGGTCCAGGGAGGCTAGCCAGTCCCCTGGCCTTAGAGAGGGAAGAATTATTTCCAGAGTCACCATCTTAACCCTTGGTTTTAAAAGATGTTTGTTCAGGTATCTTAGATCTAGGATGGGTTGCCACTCCCCTGTCTTTTTTGGGGTAGGGAAGTACCTGGAGTACAGACCTTTGCCCCGGAGTAGGGTAGGAACTCTCTCTCTCTCTATGGCTCTTAAGACCAGAAGAGATGAAACCTCTGCCTCTAGGGCAAGGGTTTCGGAGAGACCTGCAGGTGCAAAAGATCTGGCTCTCATCTTCGGAAGTTTTTTGAAGCTGAGAACCAGTTCCTGGCTTACTACTTCCAGGACCCACTTGTCTGAAGTAACAGATATCCAGTCCTGGACGAAGTAAGCCAGCCTGCCCCCTACAGGGATAGGAGAGTCGACCCGGGCAGACCCATCAGGGTGTCTGCTTGGCAGGGGCCTGAGGCTGAGAAGTGGATGTAGCCCTGCTCATCCCCCTTCTGCCTCTCCCTCTGAAGACCCCCATCTGTGAAAAGGGAGAAGAGGCCTGCGCTTGGTAGAAAGGCCTATGAAAAGGCCTGCCCTTACCCCTAGATTGCTGCCTTTGAGGAGTTGCCCGTCTCTCCTTGGCCTGAGCACTCCTATAAGTGGTCCTGTACTCATCCATTTTCTTCATGTAATTCTCTGTCTGCTTCTCAAACAGAGAATTACCCACACAGGAAAATCCATGGATGTCCTGTGAGAGGCTAGTACATCTGAGCCAAACTGTCCTCCAAAGAGCCACAGATGTAGCCATGACTCTTGATGACACATCACTGGAGTCCACAGAGCATGAAATTGTACCTTTGATGCCTCAATCCATTCTGCAGCCACCTCCTCCAGCTCCTTGGCCAGCTGGGGGGAGGCCTGTTTAGCCAGTGCCAGTACAGTGTCCCACCTAGACTTCTGGTACCTGGCTGTATAGGCCATATAGTTAGCCTGCCTGAGTCCCAAGGAGGATGCCATGTACTGTTTCTTAGCCATGGCATCCATCTTCCTGGAGTCTTTGTCTGGGGGTGTGTGAAGCCAAGGGAATATTTGCCTTGTCACAAGCTGCAGCCTACACTACCCCAACATGACTGCATTGCTGGTATAAAAACTCCATATCCGAGCCTGATAAGGTGTACCTCGTATCCATCCTTCTGTCAACAGGAGGT
Organism: Neoceratodus forsteri; assembly: GCA_016271365.2. Lineage (NCBI taxonomy): Eukaryota > Metazoa > Chordata > Ceratodontiformes > Ceratodontidae > Neoceratodus > Neoceratodus forsteri. The sequence goes on from CM028131.1 coordinate 842,574,942, forward strand.
ACAGAATTAGGAGACTTTAGGATATTTTGTGTCTGCTTCCCAAAGGACTTGTGAAGGGGAATAGACAGTCTCCTGGACTCTGGGATGTCCATCATTTCAACAAAATCAGGCTCCTCCTGATCCTCCACAGCCTCCTCCATAGGAAGCTGGAGGGTTTCAGGCACTTTTCTGTAAAACAGATAGTGAGGAGGGGACTCAGAGAGCCTAGGAGGGGAAACACCAGAAGGTCTGTCTGGGGAGACGTCTGGTTCCACAGGCACATCCAGACTTTCACCATCATCACCATCATCCTCAAAATCCCCCTCCTCCTCATACTCCGGTTCATAAAATTCTTCAGGGGTATAATCTTGAACCGGGGAACCTGCCAAAAGGCGCCGGATCAGTCGGAACCGGGCGTAGCGATTCAACAATCCGAATCGCTCTGGCTATTTCCTCGGCAGTCGGAACATGAACCTTCGGATCCGAACTGGTCGATTTCTCTTTGCGTTTTCTTTTTTTAGGAACCGATCCCTAAGGATCGGCTCTCCTCTTGCCCAAAGAAGTATCGCCCTGGTCAGAGGGCACTCCTTCTGATTCGGTCGGAACCGAACCGGGCTGGCCATCTGGGTCAGCGGACTTCTCTGCTTCCTTTTCCCTAAGTCAACCTAATCTTTTTTCTAGGGTAGACTTAGGAAAGTTTTTACATATTTGGCAGTCTGTATCGAGGTGGTTAAACCTCAGACAATAAACACAGGTGGTGTGGGGATTGGCCTTAGCAAAGACCTCCCCACACTCACTGCAGTGTTGAAACCCAGTGGGCCCGTTTTTTTTCTTGGGTTTCTCAGACATGACCAACCTAACCAAACTTACCCTTTTTTCGGCAACCACCAGGCAAGACTCCCTTATCGGTTTCTAACCATGTCACGAGTATTGGAAAAAAACGTTGAAACACGTTTTTTTTTTTTTAAACCAATAAGGACTGGTAACCACACACTAAGAAAGAACACAAGAGATCAATATAAGGGATCAGTTCAGTCGAACCGATTAAAATACAAGTTTACAATTTCCACAGTAATCAGAGAAACTATCTAAGTATTCATGGTACCGCAGACAGAGCCTGAACCGACAATGCGGAATTAAATTCGGAATGAAACCAACAACTTTAACCGACTTTGAAAAGAGCAAAAGGAGAACTCTCCGGAGCAACTGTTCAGTGAGGCGGAGTAAAGAATCTGACGGTTGGGTTTCAAAGTGCTGCAGACAGAGATCTCAACCAAGCTCGAGCTCAACGTTCTATGCACTGCATAGAAAATTAACCCTATACTCTCCAGGGCAGTTTAAAGGCTGAGGCTAACTGCAGATTGTCAGAATACAGCAAGACTTCATGTTGTTTGAATGCCCATTTTCACAAACGTCCAGTGTAACAGAGACATTAACAGTCAAGGAGAGAAATACATAAAAAAGGTATAACAATAAAGGAATACATACAAAGGCAACTAACCCTGTAATGTATACATGTAGAATACTATTAAAGTAAGGAAAGCTAAAAATGTAAAATAAACATTTTAGAAATATGCATTATAATGCACATTTTTCTGGGGCACACTGCTCTTAGAGTCAAGAATGCAAGCAGGAGATCACTATTGAGGTATGGGAGATGAGTAGGTACAATAAAATATTTGAGTTAAATACAGTAACCTAACTTAGGACTCAAGTTGTCCACTGTCTTTGGACCAGACATAATGCCTGATCATCTTACCAGCAAGGCCACTACAGTTGGACTTTGCTGAGGTTTCACCTTAATTTATTCTGGGGTGGACAGCTGTCCAGGGCAGGAACAGGAGTCTGTTTTCAGGAGGTAGTTCTTAAGAGAGCAGTTGACACTACTGATGGTGCAACAAGCCTGGATTTCAGGAAGAAGTGTGTTGTAGAGTTTGGGGCCATAGTAGGTAATAGAATTCTGTGCATGTGTAGTGTGTTAGAAAGGGATGTAAAAAATGTGGCTTGAGGCCCCTCTTGCAGAGCGTTTTGGGAACGATTTAGGAAAAAGGGACACGACGCTGAACAGTAGTAGGTTGATGTTTACCTTATGTAAAAATGAGAGGGTATTAAAACGGAACCTAGACTCCAGGGTGAGCCAGTTCAGGGGTAGTATAGGGAACTGTAATGAGTAGACCAAGGAAGTCCGTTAACGAAACGGCAATGTTATATGCTGTCCTGCGTTTAGTGAAAAGAAGGGAGGTACAGGCGGGGGGCGTAAATAACTGAACCATACTCGAGGAGGGATAGGAGTAGGGAGCTAGCCAGGCTTAGTATGGAGACGGGGGTTAAAAACTTCCTAATTCGGTACAGAAGATCTAACCTTATGTGGATCTTCTTGATGAGGTTAGTTGTGTGAATATGATAGGTCAAGTGCGGATCGAGGAACAGTCTCAGGTATTTAAATTTGTCCACTTTTTCTATACTATTACCAAGGTTGTCAGTGAGGGCTATGCTTAGATTAAGGGGCTTCCTGGGGCCAGAGAAAATCATAAATTTGGTCTTCCTGGAGTTTTTTTTTATTTTTATTTTTTTAATTTATTTTGTTTTTGTTGACCGGGTAAGTGCACTAGACAAATTCTGCCTATTTTCAGGCACGACCTGGGGGAGGGGAATACAGATGCATGACAACTGACCTTGAACAAGATTAAGCTGTTGGTGGTATTTTTTTTTTTAGTGAATGGGAGGACATTTGGCCAGGCACTGGGGAAATTCCCCTACTCTTTTTCGAGAAGTGCCATAGGATCTTTAACATCCACCTGAACTACCACCAGAACAGGCAGATGAGACCTCGGTTTAACGTCTCATCCGAAAGACGGCACCTCAGGAGTGCTGCACCGCCCTTATGCTGCACTACAGTGTCAGTATTGGGATATTAACCCAAGTGCCTGGTGTGGGGATAGAACCCACAGCCTTCTGATCTCCCGGCCTCAGAAGCGAGTGTGCAGCCAGCTGAGCCACCGACACCGTTAAGGACCATGTCCTTGGCGGAAAACTATGCATGAAGCTTGCTGAAATCTGCTTGCAGATTTCTGAACATTGTTTTGAGGTTATTATTGCTGCAGTAAAGGGCTGCATCGTCTGCAGATAAAACAATATTGGTGGAGTGCCAGGTGTCTGGGATCTTATTTATAAAAAGGAAGAACAGAAGCGGGCCCAGGATGGAGCCCTGGGGGACCCAGCATTTAAATGGACAGTCAGCAGAAAGGAGGCCATTAATATTTGTTTTCTGGGATCTGGGGGGACAGGTAGCTTCCAACCCATTTTATGACATCCTCCGAGATTAGCACACCCCTGAGGGTGTCAAGACATAGGTAATGGTCAACCAGGTTGAAGGCCTTGGTTAAGACCACAAAGACCAAACCTGTGTATTGACTGCTGTCGTTAGAAACATAGAAACATAGAATTTGACGGCAGATAAGGACCGCTTGGCCCACCCAGTCTACCCATTTCCCTACCTACTGGATAAGCTGCAGATCCTAGTTAACCAGCAGCCTACTTCTTCCTACCCCTACCCCCTAGAATGGCCTTATGACTGTCCCATGCATGCTTGAATTCCACCACTGTTTTTGACTCCACAACCTCCTCCGGAAGGCCGTTCCATGCATCCACAACCCTCTCTGTGAAAAAATACTTCCTTAAATTACCTCTGAGCCGCCCACCCCCATCTTCAAATTGTGCCCCTTGTTCTTGCACACCTTTTTTTTTTGAAAGATGCTACCCTCTTGGACTTTGTTGATTCCCTTGAGGTACTTGAACGTTTCTATCATGTCCCCCCTCTCCCTCCTTTCCTCGAGGCTATACATATTAAGCTCCACTAGTCTCTCTTCATATGTCTTCCGGTGTAGACCCTGCACCATTTTAGTTGCCCTCCTCTGGATAGCTTCCATCCTGTCTATGTCTTTGCGGAGATTGGGTCTCCAGAACTGCACGCAGTACTCCAGATGGGGTCTGACCAGCTGTCTGTACAGAGGGATAACTTCTTCCTGTTTTCTACTGGTGATGCCTTTCCCTATGCATCCCAGTATCCCCCCAGTCCTCCTTGCTGCCCTCTCACATTGCTTGCCCACCTTTAGGTCATCTGATATGGACTACCCCCCAGGTCCCACCCCAGGTCCCTTTCCATTTTTGTTGTTGTTAGTATCTCACCCCCCACTGTGTACTCTTCCCCTGGGTTTTTGTTTCCCAGGTGTATTACCTTGCACTTCTTAGCATTGAATCTAAGCTGCCATACATTTGACCATTCCTCTAACCTTGCCAAGTCCCTTCTCATCCTTTCCACCCCACCTTGTGCATCAACTCTGTTGCAGATCTTTGTGTCATCTGCAAAGAGACATACTTTTCCTTCCAGTCCCTCTGCAATGTCACTTATAAAGACACTGAAGAGGACTGGTCCTAATACTGAACCCTGCGGTACCCCACTAGTAACCCCCCCTTTCTTCTGGATATCACTAGTTAACCTAATCAGGGCTGTTTCCGTGCTGTGACCTGATCTAAAGTCATGCTGGGCTTCTGAGAGGAGGTTATAGCTGTTTAGGAAGGCAGTGAGCTGGGCATGAACGACTTTTTCAATGATTTTGGTGAGAGGAGTAAGAAGAGAGATGGGCCAGTAGTTCCTGACATCATTTCTTGACCCTGATTTGAAGGGAGGTTTGACAGTGGCTGTTTTCCAGATGCTGGGGAAAAAGCCGGAGTAGAGTGAGAGGTTGAGTATGTTGGTGATAGGGGCTGCCAAAGGTTTGATGGTGAGCTGAAGTATTCTGAATTCTATGCCATCTGCTCCCTTGCTAGGTCTGGGGTTGTTACTCTGGGTTTGGGGTTTTGCTATTATGTATTGTGCTGCCATTCTCCCGCTGGTTTCACCAGGAGACAAGCTTTAGCTGAGTGGGCCTCTCCTGGTTACCAATTTTCAAACAAACAAACAAGCAAATAAATAAATACATAAAGTAAGGAGGCCTTGCAGAACACTGAGGCAAGGCCAGCACATCTACTCTCTACAATCCTTTGTACAATCCAGGTATGAATACAGCATCCTAATCCACTGTACGTAAACGTAAACGACATGCCCTACTATCCGTAGGAGAAGAAAAGTAAACAGGAAGATGTATGGTCTGAGTTAGTGTTCTTTTGGACAACACTTTCATGAGATAGTCAAGGAATCATTAACTAGGGGAATGTTTGGCCTCCCACCATTGCTCAGTAGTCCCCATGCAACCCCCTTCCCCCCATTCACAGTTCCTCCCTGCAAAAAGATGGCACTCACCCCCACCCGCAACCTCACAAGTCAGGTTCCCCACTCCTTCTGATTAAGAGTTTGGGCAGCTAAGCCGGGAACCCGGTGCCACAAAGGTAGATCAAATGACTGAGCTATGCCCCTGGGTCCGCACTAAAAGTTGCGCTGTTACGACTATATCACTGGTGGCACACCCCGCCCCTCCCCGGTGCACTACCTAAAATGTTTCTGAATTATCTGTAAGGTAATTCTTCCAGGCTCAATTCGAGTAATTCTGAGCAACAGTGGAGGTGGGGGAGGGGGGCAGGCACCCAACGGTCCAGTCAACCAGTTCGTTAAGCTGAGGGCCTAAAACCATGTCACTATGCCCCAGGGCTCCTACCAAACTCACTGAAGAGTGATGCACAGTATCCCAGGCCTATGGGGGAGCCTCTTAGAAAATGTTACCATCAGAGTAGAAGGCCAGAGGGAGTCACAATTGGGGGGTATTTCAGGCCCAGCGCCCAGCCAGAGCTGCTCAGTGTGCAGGTAAATCAGCCTTCCATTGCGAGCAGAAGGACCCAATCCCGACGACCGGCGTGGGGGGGGAGAGGAAAATCCGTTAGCTACAGAGAAGGAGGGGGGGCAGCAATCAGGGAGCCCAAGAGAAAAAAAAATCACAACTCACTCGAGTCATAACATTATAAGAATGACCTGCATAATATCAAGTTGCTTGTGTCTCAATTCAATTTGTGGAGGTAGGGGGCCGAATGTTACTTTTCTGAGAGGTTGACTGCAAGTGCTTTACAACATCTTGTATGGCTTCTTTAGCTTGCTGGTGGTGTTTTGATCGAGATGTGCTCTTTCCCTGTTTGTTTCAAGCAAGCCGAGACAATTCTGAAGTCAGAGTCGCTGTGGCTGAGCATCTGGGGAGGGAGGATGTTGACCTTAATGCCTCTCCTGTGACAAGCAGGCGACTAAAGCATTGGCACCCACTGAGACCCACATTCCCCGCTTTTTAATCCAGTGTGGTGGGGCCATGATGACGAGGTGGACGACTGTCTCGGGGGCTTGTTTAATTCACAAGGTGCCTGTAGTTACCAACAGATCATTGTTACATTTCGAACTAGAAAGTGGGAAGGGATTAGACATAACCTAGTCAAAGCCTCATTTGTCATATTCCCATGGACCTTAGTAATTGCACTAAGGGCAAAGTCTGTTGTATCCACCTCAATAGACATCAGGGAGTAAGCACTCAGTTTGCACATTACTATCCTTTCAGTACGGAAAGCCAGTTGGGCAGCGATTTTTTCCATAAAAAGTACAGTTACGTAAGAACTTACCGTAACAACAGATCTTCGAGAGAGGCTCTTGCAGTAGGTATTCACTGATAGGACGAGGCCGCCAGGTGTCAGGACCCCACAGAATAACTTCTAGCTAGCAGTCTCTGGCACGCCCATCTTCCAGTTCTTTCCTGCCAAAGGCCTAAAAAGGCAAGACAAGAGAGAACAGGATATGCCCCCATGGAAGAAAAAAAGAAGAAACCTAGGGGTACAGTGTGGGATGTACTGCAAGAACCTCTCTGAAGAGCTACTGTTACGGTAAGTTCTTACGTAACTGTACTATCTTTCTTCGAGAGGGCTCTTGCAGTAGGTATTCACAAATAGGACTGAGTCACAAGCAGTCTGGAACAAAGAAGAAAACTCGGGAAGAGGACTGTCATCCACAACATAAACCTCAAGGCTGGACAGGTTTTATGAAAGGAGACCCTGGAGAACAGCCAACCCGAAACCTGCTCTACAGCGAAAGACAATGTCCAAACTGCAGTGTTTTGAGAAGGTATGGACAGACGTCCAAGTTGAGGCTGTGCAAATATCTGCCACTGGCACATTCTTGGAACAAGCTGCAGAGGCAGCTACTCCTCTAGTGAAGTGACCTCTGACCTGACCCAGGAGGGTCTTGTTGTACTTGTCATAACAGAAAGTGATATAATTCGCCAACCACTTAGACGGGCATTCCTTTGAAACAGAATTGCCTTCCCATTTGTGAGCAAAAGAAATAAAAAGCTGATCAGTTTTCCTGGGATCCTTAGTCCGGTTGGTGTAGCAGCTCAGGATTCTGTGAACATCCAGAGTATGTAAGAGGCACACCCCATGACTGAAGTGTTGCGTAAAGAAAGCTGATAACTAAATGGACTGATTCAGCGTAGACCCAGCCACCACTTTAGAAAGAATCTTAGGATTGGTGCGCATGGCCACCCGTTCCTTGTGGAAAATCAAATACGAGAGTTTACACATCAAGGCTTGGAGCTTGGAAATATGTTGAGCAGAGGTAATGGCCACTAGGAAGAGAATCTTCCAGGACAGGAACTTTAAGTCTGCTTCCACTGCCGGTTCGAAGGGGGAGAAGTGTGAGCTTTTCCAGGATGAAATTCAAGTCCCATGGAGGGACTGGATTGTGGAGGGGGGTCTCATGTGGAGAACCCCCTTTAAGGAAGGTCTTAGAGACTTCCAGTTGGGCAAAAGACCGGTCTCCAAGGGGAATGTGGTAGGCTGAGATAGCTGCCATATGGACTTTCAAAGAAGAACGGCTGAGACCCAGGTCAAAGAGGTGATGCATGTAGTCCAGGACTTTGTTAGCTGGGCACGAGAAAGGCTTCAAGTCTTTAGAGCTCGCCCAGATGGAAAACCGTTTCCACTTCATGGCGTAGGTGGACCGGATGGAAGGTTTTCTCACCTCCACCAAAATGCACGCTACTAACGTAGAAACTCCAAAGCATGCCTTAGCTATGTCTGAAGGAGCCACGCATGGAGATGAAGGGATCTGAGGCCTGGGTGAACTACGGTCCCCTGATCCTGGGTCAACAATTGCTGTGACAGAGGAAGAAGAGATTCCTCAGAAAACTGTTGCATAAGAGAGAACCAGACATGCCTGGGCCAGAAGGGAGTGATGAGAATCATTTGAGCCCCTTCTGTTCTGAGTTTGTTCAAGACTCTTGGAATTAAGGGAATGGGAGAGACGGCATAAACGAAGCTGTCCCTCCGGCAGAGAGACAGAGTGTCCTGCCAGAAAACGTCTCACCCTGGAGCGAGCGAGCAAAAGGCAGGAAGTCTGGCATTTTGGGAAGAGACAAAAAGATCCACCTGAGGCATCCCCACTGCCGAAAAATGTTATTTACAATTTGTTGGTCTAACTCCCATTCGTGAGCCCTGGCTGAGGAGCGACTGAGCTCATCTGCCAAGGTATTTTACACCCCTGGAACGTGAACTGTGGTCAGGTGAAGGTTGTGCTGAGCTGCCCAATACCAGACTCTCATCGCTTCCCCGCACAGGGGATAGGAACATGTTCCCCCCTGTTTGTTGAGGCATCAGAAGATGACCGGGAAGAATGAAGTGAAGAAGAACCTGTAAGGCATATAGGACTGCTCTCAGTTCAAGCACATTTGCTGCCCTGTGTCCTGTGAGACCCTAGGTGGGCGCCCCAGCCCTCCCCTGATGCATCTCTTGTCAGCGTTTGGGATGGAGGGGTGATGCAAAACGGAACTCTCAGACACAAGTTCCCCTGAACCATCCACCAGTAAAAGTCCCTGATCATGGGATCTGACACTAGCGCCTCTTGGTCTAGTTCGTCCAGAGTCTGGTCCCATTGCGACCAAAGTGTCCATTGAGAGATCCCCATATGGAGCCGAACTAACTGAACTGTCGGAATGGCAGCCGCCATAAGCCCGAGAAGACTGAGAACTGACCTGGCTCTGACCTGTCTGCGACCGGACAGGAGACGAGCCTGAATTTGAAGGGTCTCGATCATGTCCATAGGCAAAAAGGCTTTGCCTAGGGTCATGTCCAGTATCGCCCCTATAAATTGGAGGCATTGGCAAGGGACCGGGTGGGACTTGGCCTGGTTGACGGTAATACCCAGGCTGGTAAAAACTTGCAGGGTAAAGGAAAGAGAATGCAGGAGTTCCTCCCTGGAAGGGACTACCAGGAGACAATCGTCCAGGTACAGGAAGACCTGCAGACCCTGAGTATGCAGGTGAGCCACTACCACTGACATGTATTTGGTAAATACTCGGGGAGCTGAAAAAAGACCAAATGGGAGGGTCTTGAACTGGTAATGGCCCCCCTGAAAGCAATATTGGAGGCATTTGCAGTGGAAAGGGCATATTGGGATATGCAGGTATGCATCCTGCATATCCAGAGCACAAAGCCACTGTCCCGGCTAAAGTAAGGGAAGAAGGCTCTGCAAGGAGAGCATTCTGAAGTGTTTGTACTCCACGAACATGTTCAGGGAGCTGAGGTGTAGGATAGGCCTTAAGTCTCCCATCTTTTTTTTGGAACTAGAAAGAAATGGGAATAGTAACCCGTCCCCCAAAGATGAGTGGGGGCAGGCTCTATCGCCTTCGATATAAGGGATAGGATTTCTTCTAGAACTAGAAGAAAATGTTGCGGGGAGTAAGACGACTGAGGAGGGGGTTTTCGAGGAGGTTTTTGCAGAAACTCTGTCAAGTGTCCAGCAGATATTAGCTAGAGTACCCAAGCGTCTGATGTTATCCTCTCCCAACCCAGTACATGGGAGGAAAATCTCTCCCCCCAACTGGTTCCTCTGGAATGGCCAGAGGCAGAGGGAGAGGCTAGGAGTCAGGAGGTGGAGGGTGGCACAGCAGCCGAGGCTCCCACAGGTTTTTTTGCTGGGGGGAGTCTTGGTTGCTGGAGGGGCCTGATGTTTATTGGCACACTTTCCTTATTAGGTTTTGGTTTTTGTCAGTTTTGGCAATGAAAAGGATGTCACTGCCCTTGAGGGGGCCTGTACAACATCTGGAGTGACTTAAGTGCAGTGCCCTTCTCCTGCAGTTCGGTTATGATGTCTTTGACCTCACCCACGAACAGCACCGAACTTCTGAAAGGAGCACCCTGCATGGCAATCTGCACTTCAGGGACCAATTCTGACACACAGAGCCAGGCATGACACCGTAAGCCTATGGCGAAAGCCAAGCTTTTGCCAGCTGTGTCCACCACATCGCAGGTGGCACGGAGCATGTGCCTACGGGCCGAATGAGCGGATCGGACCAAGTCTCCCAGTTCCTGTTTGATCTGTGAATCAGGAAGGGAGTTCAGCTTGGATTCTACCTGGCTAAGAACCGACTTCTTGAAGTCCCCCATGTGGCCGATGTAGTTGAGGGCCCTGATGCCTAGGGTCAAAGATGAGTAAATCTTCTTCCCGTTCTGATCCAGAAGTTGGAATTCTTTGTCAGGTGGGGACAAGCTTAGGTGTTTTGGATTGGTGGAGCGGCCGTGAGCAGTGCTGATCACAACTGCATCTGCCTTGGGGTGGAGTCTAAGAAAGTCTTTACCTTCTGGAGCCTGATATAGCCTATCCACCTTCCTAAGAAGGGGGGCTAGCGCAGATGGTTGCTTCCAAATAGTGGAGACAAGATCTGCATGAGGCTCTATCCAGGGTAGAATCAGTGTGGGAGCGGTCTCGGGCAGATCCAAATGTGTAGCGAGCTTCTTACGCTGTGGGTCTTGCTCCATTGATTGCCACTGACATGTCTCCTGGATCTTTCTCAAGAGCTCCAGAAAGGAAGGATCCTCCAGAGGGGAGTTCAGAGGGCCCCTCGTGCCTGGGTTTTCTGGAGTATGAGGCTCGTCTCCAAGTTCAGAGTGATCTGAGTCGGAATCGGAGTCTGATGGCTCTGAAATAGAAGAAGACAATTCCTCCCTAGGAGGGGAGGAACGACCCCTCTGGGGACCACCCGTGGGTGCGTGTCCTCTCTGCCCCGGGAGCCAGATGGATCTCCTCTGGTGTCGGGTAAAGGGGGAGGGGTCTCCGGTCTCCGACGTAGGGGCCGGCGTCAGAAGACAACTCTCGACCTCCCTGGTGAGCCGACCCTTGGCCTCGGCCCACCAGGAGGCCAAGATCTCCTTCAGGTCCGCTGGTGGTGGTGGACGAGGAGGGGGGCTCGGGTACGGGTAGTTGGGGTACCTGCAATAAGAGTATCCATAACCCAACAGTGAGAAACCTGGTGTTGGGTACTGCAGTGCCGGATAATGTGGTGTTGGGTACTGCAGCCTGGGGTATTGCAGCGTCAGGTACCCTGGCACCAGGGCCTTTGATGGAGCGGAAGGTCATGGCATAGGCCCTGCTGGTGGACCAGATGGTGGGATCGTTAGTCCGAAGGGTGTCAGGCCCAGCGTGGAGACACCTCCGGAAGAGTCCAATGGTCTTGGCGGAAGACCAGGTCCTCTGTCAAGCAGAGGTATGCCGGAGGGCAGCATCAGAGGGTCCGGCATTGGGGGGGGCACCCCTGATGGCAGTGTCCCTAGGTCCTCGGTCCCGGCCGGGGAAAGAGGATCAGAATCCCCGGGGGGGTGGGGGACCTCAGAGTGCAACAGGTCTATCTGTTGCACTTTCCCAGCCCATGATGCAAAGTTTAGACTTAACGTCTGTGAACTGCTGTTGCTGGAGATGCAGATTTCTATTACAGTACTGGAATGCCATGATTATTCTGTTGGTCATTCTGATGGGGCCGTGTGCCTTGGCTGCTCTAAGAACTTTTCCTCTGTCCTGAAATTGCAGGTATTTTATTAAGAAATGCCTTGGATGATCTCCAGCTTTGGGCTTGGGACCCATTCTATGGGCTCAATAAATCTTGTCCCCCACCACCTCTGGAGCCATGCCCCGCACTGAAGATTTTGAGGTACCCACTGCTGGTTCAAACAGTAAGGCTTTCTGCTTTTTTTGAGATTGCTGGGTAGTCATAAATTTAAAATGCAATGCTTGATACTTTTTCTATTGAATTTAGCGCAGAGATACAGTAAAAAATTGATTTAGGTATAGTAGGTGCCTTATAGGAGCTCAGCTAAAACCCTGCTGCCATCTTGCCTGGCCAAGCGACAACCCCCGCTGTGATGTCATGTTGTGACGGACAAGTCGACGTTACGACATCCAATAAGATGTGCTATAAAAAAGCATTTTTTCTTCATTATAATAAAAGCCCTAGTAAGGACTTGGAGAGCAATCAAAATAAAAAGCCCTTTACAGGGCTAAACAGCAGCAACCTGCAACAGAGGCAAGAAAGAAACAAAAACCGTTTAAAAGACTTTGCCAGGACTAACTAAGAAGACAGGTCAGTCAGACAAAGCAGGAAGGGTAGTGCAGATGGGGATAGGCTAATTAAAAACTATTTAAGGCAGCAGCCAGCAAGCCAAACGACGAAAGAACTGGAAGAGATGGGTACAAACTACGTGGGACAGCCAAAATAACACTCTACCTGTCCCGTAGACAGGAACCCCCCCCCCACCAAAGTTATGTCTAGCCCTGCGTTCACACCTTACTGTATGTAGTTGCTGTTCTGTAACATGACTTCCTTTAAGCTATTACAGCGTTGCCTGTGTAATTTCAACAGGCTACTGAAAGCATTCAAGCCTTCATGAACCATTTTATACAAAGAGTACAGCGTAAACTGCAATGAGTGCAAGGGACAAACTGGATGGGCCACTGGTCTGATTCTGTCTTGTGGATCTTTTGTTTCTATGAAAGTGGTGTTGCCAGGGTTAAAAAACATGACATGGTTGTTCCGACAGCTAAATACTACATCTCTTTTACTTTGGCTAGTAATAAAATAACCCAACAAACTGATTTAGTCAGTCTAATTTATGTAGCAATGCTTTCGTCAAATTAACACCCCATTTTTTTTTCCATTTACACTGGCAATTCTCCACGTACATCACAGGAGCGTCCAATAGATGCAACATTTTCAAAATGCACGTAAACTATTTAGATGAATTCTTTTTATCGACACTCCCGGGGGAAGGGAGCTAAAACGATTTGTTTTGCCCTGTGAGCTCAAAGACCTCATGGGAGGCAATTCAATTGCAATTTCACATTCAGTCTAGCCAGGCACTGATAAACAGATGCCTAAATTAGCTACATTACACTACAATCAAACATTTTTTTTAAGTTTCCAATAAACCACAAGCAAACCTTTTCTGATATTTTTAGCATGAAAAAGGGACTGACTAAACCATTAGCACTCTACCACAGCTACTAACCATTTCTACAATGTTTGAGATACATTGCAGTCTTTACAGTTAATGGAAAATAGTCAACAGAGATCTCCTTTCAGATGATCTGATACCTTTGAAAGTAGGATCCTATAGTGGCTATTTTGTGTTATTATCTTGTACACAATAAACAGAAAAATACATTTCAAGTGCTTTTTTTTATATAAATCACAGAGGAAAACAGAAAACAGTACAGAACACTTATGGCCGAGGTAGAGAAAGTACAGCACATGGACACAAAACTGATGAGAGACAGAGGCTGAGCCATGGTCTGAGGAAAGACTGGAGCCCTTTGGCAGGCTGACACTGGGGAGGACAAGAGGAAAAGGCCGGGCAGCTGCAGAGCCCACTGGCTCCCAACAGGGTAGAAAACAACCACTCCCAGCTGCTACACTATTTGTACTGCAGCAGCACAGATACTAGCTGGCAAGGGGCGTACTGTGCGGGGATCGATGTACAACATTGCTGGATGCTCTGTGGGATGCTGCACAGTGGCCGGGGTGTAGGAGGACCACTGGGCGAGTGGTGATCTGCTTCTCGCTACGATCGCCGGACACACTACAACTTGCACACCCTGCTACAGTGCACAGTGTGGGGACATTCAGTAGCAGAGCAATATGGCACAGCTATCATACACATCACTTAGCACGGTAGAACAACGGCTGCTGTGCTGTTTTTGGCAACGTAGCGTGAGAAAGAAGCCCTGCTGTGCACCCTGATCTTCCCCATGGTGGACCTCATCACCCTGACAGTGCTGATAATGTGGCTTATTGCACTGTCAGGTGATGGCCCACATCCAATCAGATTACTTGCTCAGGAGCCCAATGTAATAATTTGCAATAGCAGATTTGCACATTCTAAGCAGCGGTGAAGCTGTGGAAAAACAATTTTGGGGGATCCAGGCAGGGTTCAGTCATGCTGTGTTCATTACAGCCAAGAAAGAATATCCTTTATCCTTAGCAAATCTGTTATTAATTAGCTTATTTTCAGTTAGGAGTTAATAAATTTTAGTTATTCAGTTTTAGTTATTTTCAGTGTCAGAGGAGGTGGTCTCCCTGAAAACGGTGTACAGTTTCAAGACAGAATGGCACAGACTGAAGGGGAAAGTTCCTGGTGGAGAGGTAGGGAACTTGAAGGGGGTCAGGAGGATGGGAGGGCAGGTGTCTCCGTAGACAAAGGGAGGACCTGCACACTTGAGCAGACTAGACAGACTGTATGGCCTTTATCTGCTGGCATACTCATATCTGTATGTTCAGTTACCACAGCAATCAAGAAGGGGTGTGACCATGAAATATTGATTTGTGTTCACAAGGTGGATGGAATAAAATTACCACATAAGCAATGCTAAGGAGTTGAGCCTTCCTTTCTGTAACCAAGAATGCTTTGCTGTGCACATGGAAGTATAGCTCCCACAACACTATTTTTTGTACAAGCCCCCGCAGTGTTTTGGGCATCCTGGAACAGTTCTCTTGCAGAAGCCTGCTGAGTTCCCATGTTGGTCACCTGGGTTTTCTGTGTGAGCAGCCCCCCTCCCGCTGTGAAACCACGGGAGGCCTATGGAAGCAGCAATCTCAGTCTCCACGAGGAGGGAAGAGCAACTCTGCCTGCTCCAAGAGCACCTCATGTGGCATTGGGATAACCTTCACATCGTGAGTAATCACGAAACATTTGCTCCCGCCCCACCAAAGGACAGTGCAGCAGCGTTTGGCCATGCTTACATCAGTGAAGGATGAAGACTGAGAAAATTGGAGACAAACACACAGTGGCTGCCCCTATGACAGCCGGCCTCTAGTATCAACTTCACCAGACCGGTCACTGTCAGTCACTTCACTCTGACCGTGGCAACAGCTGATGTATCTTTCTGGGTCAGCGGCCCTCCTTTTGACCTGGGCCTAATCATGGAGAGAGAAGTCTGTGGGGCCACAAGCTGAGAATCAGAGGTCTGGTGTAGTAGGCATCAGTCCGGAGCACAGCCTTGATGGGAGAAAGTGGATCAAGAGGTGGCCTGATGGGATCAGAAAGAGTTGGCTTAAATCGGAAGTAAACAGTGAATTAATAAGGCACTTAAAAAAAAAAAAGGGAGGGGGAGAAGATGACAACAGTATTTAAAATGTCAAAGGGGACTCATAAGTATAGGCCCGGTGAATCGTTTTCAACAAGTATGAGGCAAGCCAGCCCTGTGGTGCTGAGGGTTGAGGCGTTGAACACCACACCTTGTGCCACACCAGCGACACATGTTCGAGAATGAGCGCGGGCCACCGGGGGTTGGCAGGGGAGGTGAAAGCTGGAGCGTCCACCGACAGCTCGCCTTCTCCTGGGGAGGATGGTTTGCAGGGCTCGACATTCTGGGGACTCCAGGTGGCAGATGGAGGATACTGTGCCGTAGCCTGGGGAGGTGGAGCACAGCAGACATCAGTAGGAACGTAGGTGCCTCCTCCACCAGATGTCACTGCATGTTCGTGCTCACCTAGGAGAGGACTTCGGGAGTGGATCACCAGAAAAGAAAAAGCCCTGGGGTGATGGTAGGCGACGGTGCACCCTGGCCACCACGTCTACCGCCAGACCTTGCCCACTTGGGTCCCAATCCTCTGCGCATCACCTCGCCTGGATGAAATCAGATGTCCTGGGCACCTGTAGAAGTGGCAGCCCCACCCTGGGGGTTAAGCTAGTGGGTCCCTCGCCAGGCAAAGGTAGGTGTCTGTGGAGCTCTGGGAGGGGACCCAGGATGGGGGGGGGGTTCAGGCTGGGTGGAGACAGCCAGGACGACGCCTGAAAGGCACTGCCACCCCGGTGACTGGAAGGAAAAAGACTTCAAAAAAAAAAACAAGTATGAGGCAAAACAACAGTAGGGGCACAAACTAATGCTGAGAGGAGGCTGGATAAGGAAAAAATATTTTCTCTCAAAGAGCAGTCAGCCTGTGGAACAGTATGCCAGACGAGGTTGCAGAAACAGGGAATGAGGAACATTTTTATAGTAGGGTAAAGAAACACTATCAGATTTAAGACTTGAGCAACTGAGGGAAGTACACAATTCTCAGTCGAATTTTGAAGAAGCATCATTGCAACTGCCATGGCAGCAGGGAATGAACTGAATGGACTTATTGGTTGGATTTCATCACAGAATCTTTGCTTCTATTTATCTGAAGCTACTAAACTAGGGTAGAAATAAAGAGTCAACATCATCTAGTTTCACTGAAGGGAAAGAAAAGGTTGTACCCAGAACTGACCTGGACATAATGCAAGAAAGAACACCAAGTACCATAAAACCTTCACAACTGTTTTTCTCTCCTTAGTGGCGTGGATGTCCAGGTTTCTACCAAGAATACCCCTGTATGGCCCACACAACGAGTACATAGCAGCACCTGACCCTGGCTGTGAGAGTTGCGGTCTCCTCTGAAGGCCAACTGAGACCAAACAGTTGCTCAGCCATAGGGGGTGCTAGACAAAAGCATACTCTGCCCCCCCCCCCCCCAAAAAGACACTGAGTAGTTTTTTTTGATTTTTATTAACAAACAGGATTGCCATGCCAAGGCAACCCAAATTTAAAAAGTTAGAAAATATTGTAATATCACTGATCATTCTCAAAAGGTGAAGCCTCGACAATGAAGTATGTAAACAATTACAGTATTCTGCCAGTTTCAAGGACATGAGCCACAAACTAAATCCTCCTACATGACTGGGAACTTACTTCTTGCAGCCATTAAAAAAAAAAAAAAAAAAAAATAATAAAAAAAAAAAAAAGCTCAGTGCCTCAGTGAATGACTTAAGTGTACACCACAAGCAAAATACACTGTGAAACCAATACCATGCTGCCAGGTCCGGCACGGCAAAGAAAGGCATGCTAACCTCCCCCGGCCCCGTTCTCTCACTGCATTATATTAATGAGGATGGGAAATTGGGTTAAAAAGTGACCATCAACACCCCTCTTCTAATCCTCGCCTAGTCGCTATGAAGATCACCTCTGTTGTATGCAAAGAACATGCAAGTTAGAACCCACTCAGATCTCCCCAATGGCACTGTGATGGTCTGAGCTCTCGCCATCAGGCTGTCTGAAGCCACTTAATGCTAAATAATGGCACATGGATTTCTTCTCAGTAGTTTTCATAAGGCATTAGTTCATGCAGAGATAGCATAGGGCAAAGAGTTTTTACAGGAGGAGCAGTGTGTAGGATCCATTAAAGGATGCAATGAGAGAAGAAATATCCAAACTTCTGTGCATCTCCCCAGACCTTGAGGCTGATCAGGTACTTCGCTAAGACTGTGACTACAGTACACATAAGAGTCCCAGTAAGACAAAACATGCATCTCTACTCTGTAATTCTCATTCTAAATGGATTAGATGTACATTACCTGGTCAATAGTCTGTTTGTTTACACTCATTTATTTTTAAGTCAAGCATGTTTTCCTTGATTGGGCCCATGTTACTTTCCTTCAGTCCTTTGGCGACCACCCTGCCACATCCTACCAATAACCTCACTGACTATATCCATGGTTCTTCCCCCCCCAATGTAGAGCTCTTCGGGGGGGGGCTCCTCATGGTGACTTACTCAGGATCCAAACACAGAACCATAATATCTGTTGGCAGATAAAGGCTGCTTGGCCCACCTAGTCTGCCCATTTTTCTCCACTTATAGTTATCACTTCAGATCCAGCCCATTCACCCACCACCCCCTTCCCTAAGAGTCCCCTATGCATATCACATGCATTCTTGAACCTCACTACTGTTTTCGTCCCCACCACCTCTGCTGTAAGACTTCCAGGAATCCACCACTCTTTCTGCGAAGAAGTACCTTCTCACATCTCTCCTGAATCTACCCTCTCCAGCTTCTTATTGTGTCCCCTTGTCATTGAGCACTTTTTTTTTTTAAATACTTCCCTCCTGTACCTTATTCACCCCCATGAGGTATTTAAAGGTCTTTATCATATCCCCCATCTCTCTCTCTCGCCTTTCTTCCAGGATGTACACATTTAGGTCCTTAAGTCTCTCCTAATAGAGATTCTGATGCAGACCGTTCACCATTTTAGTTGCCCTCCTCTGGACCACCTCCACTGTGTCTACGTCCTTCTGGAGATATGGTCTTCAAAGCTGAAGTGGGGTCTTACCAGCAATCTATACAGAGGCAATACCACCTCCTCTTGATGCTGGTGATACCTCTATGTACCCCAGTATCCCACTAACCCTCTCAACTGCCTGGCCACCTTTAGGTCATCTGATATGATCACCCCCAGGATTCTTTCCTGCTTGGTTGTCATCAGTACCACTCCTTCCATTTTGCACTCTGCCCCTGGGTTTCTGTGTCCCAAGTGCACTACTTTGCACTTTTTTGCACTGAAACTCAGCTGTCAGAACTTTGACCACTCCTCGAGTCTTCTCAGGTCTCTGCTTATCCTTTCCACTCCCAGATGTCCACCTGTCTGCAGATTTTGGTGTCATCTGCAAAGGGCAGACCATCCCTTCCAGCTTCTCTGCAATGTCACTTATAAAGACATTAAAGAGGACTGGTCCCAGCACTGATCCCTGAGGCACCACACTGGCCACCTTTCTTCCTCTGAGTGAACTCCATTTACTACAACCTCTGTCACCTATCCCCTAACCAATTTCTTACCCAGTTTGCCAACTTTGGACCCACACCTAAGCTAGCCAGCTTGATTACTAGCCTCCTGTGTGGAACAGTGTAAAAAGCCTTAACTGAAATCTAGGTATGCCACGTTCACTGCTCCACCTTGATCTAACTGCTTGGTTACCCAGTCAAAGAAACAGTACAGTTACAGAAGAACTTACCATAACAGTAGACCACTGAGAAGATCTCTTGTACCAGGCCACACCTATGGAACTACAGCCACCAGGCGCTAGGAACACATGAAAAATTTTAGCTAGCAGTCGACATCCTGTGTAAATAAATGTGGGCGGCCACGCACTCTCCTCAGTTCCCTCGCCGGAGACCATATGCAGAGGACCTCCTCCTGGAGAACTGAGGGAGGGCCAGAGGTTCTTGCCACTAACATGGCAAAACAGAAGATGCAACATCCTGGAGAAAAAGACAAGGCGAGAGAAGCTCTGAGGCTAGGGGGGATGGAGGATAGGACAGCATGGCCTGATGCAAGAGATCCTCTTGAAGATCTATTGTTATGATTAAGTTCTTACATAACATACTACCATACTACCACGCTAAGGCAGAGTAGGCCTAATGGTCTATCAAGTCTGCTCAAAAATCAGCACCTGGTCAGGACACCACTGATGCCCCCCCTCTCCTCCTATAAATCCCACCGACCCCATCCCCCAAATGAGTTACACCTACAGATCTGGCATTCCTCAGTTTTACCTTACCCTTATACCTGTCCCAGCCCCTCTTGAATCCCTCCACTGTATCAACAGCCACCAGTTCCGCAGGCAGTGCACTCCATGGATCCACCACCCTCTCAGTAAAGAAGTGTCTCCTGGTCACCCCCCTGAGCCTCTCACCAACCAGCCTCATGGAATGCCCCCTGGTGGCCCCTTCCTCCCTCAGCTGGAATAAAATATTTAGGCTGACCCTGTTCACTCCCTTTAGATATTTAAAGACCTTGATCATATACCCCCGTCCGTCCTCTCCTCCAGGGAGTACATGTTCAGCTCCTCCAACCTCTCTTCATAGGATCTTTCCCCCAGACCCGAACTGTGCCATCTTCATCGGGGGTATCTCTTGCATCAGGCCACACCTATGGAATGAGTCCCAAGCAGTGCTGACAGAGAGAGAGTCTGGGTGGCTGGAAGCTATAAGCCTAAAACAGGAGGCCTTGAAGCACAGCTAAGCCGAAGCCTACCCTTCTCCTAGACGCAATGTCCAGACTGTAGTGTTTAGTGAAAGTGTGGTCAGTAATCCAAGTGGCAGCGGCACAGATGTCAGCGGCTGACACATTCCTGACACAGGCAACAGAAGTGGCCATGCCTCTGGTAGAGTGGCTACGCACAACCCCAGGAAGTTCCTTGCTGTACTTCTTATAGCAGAAAATAATACAGTTGGCCAACCATGTGGATAAGGCACTGTTTAGAAACTGGTACACTCTCTTTCCCAGGGGTGAAAGAAACAAACAGTTGCGAGGACTTCCTCATACGATGATCATAATATCCAAGTATTCTATGTACATCTAAAGTATTGAGCAATGCTTCCCCTGGTTTGGCATGCTCTGGGTAATACACAGGAAGGTGGATGGCTTGATTCAAGGCAAACTCAGACACAACCTTTGGTAAAAACTTAGGGTTGGTACACAAAGACACCATGTCTTTGTGGAAAACCAAATAAGGAGACTCACAGAACACAGCCTGAAGCTCAGAAATCGAGCAGAAGGAATAGCAACTGAAAATAATGAACTGCATGACAGAAAGCACAGCTCGCAAGTCACAGCCAGCTCAAAATGTGCCAAACTAAGTTTCTCTAGTAAGAAATTCAAATCCCAAGGGGGACGGGATGTGGATAGGAGACTTCAGATGAAGAATGTACAGCAAGTACTCCAGAATCTGATTCACTGGACAAATGAAAGGATCCAAGTTATGTGAAGCAGCCCACAGAGCAAACCACTTCCACTTCATGGAATAAGTGGCCCAGGTGGACGGCTTCCTAGCAGCCACCAAGACGTCAGCCACCTTCTGGGATACCTGAAATCTAGTCATGGCTATGTCTTCAGGAGCCAGTCATGAAGCTGTAGAGAGTTGAGGTCCAGATGAACCAGGGTGCCCTGCTCCTGTGAGAGCAAGCCTCTGCACAAAGGCAGGGGTATTGGAGATTGCACCGTCAACTGCTGCAAAAGGGGAAACAAATCTGATGAGGCCTGACGGGAGCAACGAGAATCATAGTCGCCCCTTCCATGTGAAGCTTGATCAGCACCCTCTAAATTAGAGGGAAGGG
Source organism: Neoceratodus forsteri (assembly GCA_016271365.2). Taxonomy (NCBI): domain Eukaryota; kingdom Metazoa; phylum Chordata; order Ceratodontiformes; family Ceratodontidae; genus Neoceratodus; species Neoceratodus forsteri. The sequence goes on from CM028131.1 coordinate 842,596,121, forward strand.
AAGGGAGACGTAGAGGAACCTCCCTTTCCAAGGGAGGGACAATGTGTCTCGCCAGAAAACTCCAGACCCTAGAGCAAGCAAGCAGAAATGCAGCAGTTTTGCGTTGAGTGAGGATGCAAAAATGTTCAACTCTGGATGACCCCACCTGTCAAACAGATCTTCTATGACTGAGGTCAGCAAATCCCACACCTGCATCCTGGACTGCGACATGCTTAGCCTGTCTGCCAACATGTTTTGGGCACCTGGAACATGGACTGCCAACAGTTCTAGACCGTATGCTAGAGCCCAGTACCAGACCATCATCCCTTCTCTGCACAGGGGGTACGAATGGGTCCCCCTTGCTTGCTGATGTAGTGCACTACACTGATGTTGTCTGTCTGCACTAGCAGAGGCCCTTGGACAGACAGTCCCGGAAATCTTGCAGGCCATATAGGATGATCCTCATCTCTAGGACGTTTATGTGAAGGAACCCCTCCACTGTGGTCCAAGTACCCTGGGTCTGGTGAGAGCTCAGATGAACGCCCCAGGCAATCCCCGAAGTGTCCATGGTGAGGATCTGCTGAGGGGACGCAATCAAAGGAAAGGAATCCCTTAGACTAAATTGCTGGGTTCTATCCACCACTGGAGCACTTTCTTTACTGGTGAAGTTACTAGAACTTTCTGTTCTAGATTGGTGCATTGATCCCATCAGACCCTTAGCATCCACTGAGGGATCTGCATATGCAGCCTTGCCAGGGGCACCATGACAATGGCTGCAGTCATCAAGCCCAGCAGCTGTAGGACTGTCCAGACTGTGACATACTGGTTGCTGTATAGCAAACTGGCCTGTTCCATTAGGCATTCTGCCCTGTCTGACAGCAAGAAAGATGCACCCCAGGCAGTGTCTAGTATGGCTCCTATGTAATGCAGATGACAGGGGGTCAAGACTGACTTGGGCAGGTTGACCGTGATCCCTACAGTGTGGAACAGCTGTCTGGTACGTGCTAGAGTGAACAGTAGTTTCTCCTCAGACTGGGCTTTGCATAACCAATCGTCCAGGTAAGGGAAGACGTACAGTTTCTCCTTCCTGAGAGTTGTTGCTACCACTGCCAAGCATTTGGTAAAGACCAAAGACGCAGATGACAAGCCAAAGGGCAATGCCCTGAACTGGTAGTGCTCTCCATGGAATAGGAACCTGAGGTACTTCCTGTGGAAAGTGCTAACCTTTATGTGCAGGTATGCATCTTGCATGTCCTATCCAGTCTCCCTTGTGCAGAAGAGGCAGCAGGCCTTGAATAGTTACCATCCTGAACTTTTTTGTACTTGACGAGAGATTCAGGTTTCTCAGGTCCAGGATGGACCGTAAATCTCCTGTGGATTTGGGGATCAGGAAGAAGTGGGAATAGAAACCTCTGTTCTACTAGTCCACAGTAACTGGTTCTGTGGCCCTTTTCTGCAGCAGTGTGTGAATTTCCTCCAGCAGCACTGGAATGTGAGCAGGGGGTAGAAGGAATGAACTGGGGGTAGGTCTGGAAGCCACTCCAGATGCTGTAATGTGTGGTCTTCCTCTATGAGCTGCAGGACCCATGCATCTGCTGTGATCTCCCTCCACCTGTCCAGGTGGAGGGAGAAGTGACCCCCCCCCACCACTACCTCCTACAGTGCTGGAGGGTGGGGTGGGGGTCTTGGCAACAAGTCATGCTGAGGAGAGGACAGTGGCCGGGGCCACATCTCCACCTTTAGGGACCTTTCCAGTGGTGGAGGCAGGGGTTGGGAGGGCTGCAGCTGCTCTGTACTTGCCAGTCGGGTAACTGGCTTGGGTATGTGGGAGGCCTGACAAAAAGGCAACTACTGTCCACCACTTTGGCTGTGTGTATAGTAAAAGGGGTGGACCAACCACTGGGTTCTCCCCAAGAACTACAGGTCAGAAAGTAGCAAAACCGGACACCCTGAGCCAAGAATGTCATCTGAGACAGATGCCGACTGCAGCTGCTCTAGCAGAGGCATCTGCAACATCACAAGCAGCCCTCAAATGGTACTTGCCCATGTCTGCCCCAGACTGGAGGGCTTCAAGTAACATAGAAACATAGATTTTGATGGCAGATAAGGACCACTTGACCCACCCAGTCTGCCCATTTCCCTACCTATTGGATAAGCTGCAGATTCTAGTTAACCAACAGCCTACTTCCTGCAAACCCCCACTACAATTGCCTTATGTCTGTCCCATGCATGTTTGAATTCCCCACTGTTTTAGACCCCACAACCTCTCCAGGAAGGCAGTTCCATACGTCCACCACTCTCTCTGTGAAAAAGAATTTCCTCACATTACCCCTGAGCCGTCCCCCCTCTAACTTTAAATTGTGCCCCCTTGTTCTTACACATCCCTTTTTCTGAAAGATGCTACCCTCCTGGACTTTGTTGATTCCCTTGAGGTACTTAAAAGTTTCTAACATGACCCCCCCGTCCCTCCTTTCATCAGGGGTATACATATTAAGCTCTCTCAGTCTCTCTTCATATGGTTTCTGATGTAAACCCTGCACCATTTTAGTTGCCCTCCTCTGGACTGCTTCCATCCTGTCTATGTCCTTGCGTAGATGAGGTCTCCAAAACTGCACGCAGTACTCCAGATGGGGTCTCACCAACTGTCTGTACAGAGGGATAACCACTTCCCTTTTTCTACTTGTGATGCCCCTCCCTATGCATCCCAGTATCCCCCTGGCTCTCCTTACTGACTTCTCACATTGCTTACCCACCTTTAGGTCATCTGATATGACTACACCCAGATCCCTTTCCATTATTGTTGTTGTTAGTACCTCCCCTACTATTACGTACTCTCCTCCTGGATTTTTATTTCCCAGGTGCATTACTTTGCACTTCTTTGCACTGAATCTAAGTTGCCATATGTCTGACCATTCCTCCAACCTTACCAAGTCCTTCTCTTCCTTTCTACCCCCTGTATCAACTCTGTTACAGATCTTTGTGTCATCTGCAGAGAGGCATACCTTTCCTTCCAGACCCTCTGCAATGTCACCTATAAAGACATGAAAGACGAATGGACTCAGTACTGAACCCTGAGGTACTCCACTAGTAACCCCCCTTTCTTCAGACTGTGTTCCATTCACTATTACCTTCTGTGTCCTGTTGTGCAGCCAGTTTGCTACCCAGGCTACCACCCTGGGACCCACTCCCAGGCTGGCTAACTTGATAATTAATCTTTTGTACGGGACTGTGTCAAATGCCTTGCTAAAGTCTAGGTAGGCCATATCCACAACCCCTCCCTGGTCTATTACTTTGGTCACCCAGTCAAAGAAATCGATTAAATTAGTCTGACATGACCTTCCTGCTCTGAATCCATGCTGTGTTATGCCCAGCCCCGGCCGGCCTCTAGGTACTGAACAATTCTTTCTTTCAGAAGTGATTCCATCATTTTCCCCACCACTGAGGTCAAACTAACAGGTCTGTAGTTTCCTGCTTCTGCCTTGCTCCCACTTTTGTGAAGAGGAATCACATCTGCCCTCCTCCAGTCCTCGGGTACCACCCCATCCTCCCATGATTTGTTAAAAAGTGTGATCAGTGGTGTCACTAGGCCCTCCCTTAGTTCTTTTAGGATTCTAGGGTGAATCCTGTCAGGCCCCATTGCTTTGTCCACCTTGGGTTTTAGGAGCTCTTTCAGGACTGTTTCTTCTGTAAATCGACTGGCGTCAACCCCAATATCAAGAGTGCTTCTATTGTTTGGTTTAGGTAACTCCTCCTCTTCTTCTTTTTTGTGTAGCTCCTGCCTTTGTGGACCCTCTGGAAGGACTTGAGCTGCAGCCTTGTGTTTCTTCTAGAGGGTATTCTGAAACGTGACCATGTGGGCAATGTAATTAATGATTCTGATGACCATAGTGGGAGACGTAGGTCCTCCTGCCCATAAGATCCAACTTTCTGGACTCCTTACCCAAGGGAGAGAGTGGAGGTGCTGAGGTCTCTTGGGCTGATCAAGGGTAGCATTTACCACTACTAAATATGCCCTAAGTTGCTCCTCTAAAAAAGGCTTCCCTGAGGGAGCCTGGTACAGTCTATCTGCCTTTCTGGGCATCACAGGAATCATATTTGACCTGTACCAGGCAGCCACAGTGGCATCCTTAAATGCAGCCAGCAGAGGAGGAATGATCAAAGACAAAGAATCCAGCAATCCAAATATGCTGTCAGAATTCTCTGGATGACATCCTGCTCCTCAACATCAAACCCCACAGCTGCCTCATCACAGAGATGAAGGCTGGGTCATCTTGCAAGACCTCAGGCTATATTTGGAGTCATCTCTACCCTCTGAGGAAACAGTGGAGACCGAGCTGGGGGGGGGGGCCCCAAGCCGCCTCTTCCTCTTACTCCTCATCTGGTGGGAGGAGGTCAGGATGGTACTCATCATTGGCCCGAGGCTCTGAAATGGGCACAGACGATGTCAACGACCATAAGCATGTAGTTCATACAGACATGAGGGAGTTGCGGTGTGGTGTCAGGCCTAGCAGGCCCCGGCAATGACTGGCCCGGGGGGAGGGCAAGGTGGTGCATAAACTCCCAAAAGGACGAGAGCATAGTTTCGACATCAATGGTCAGCTGTATCTTTAGAGCGCCTTGAGGTGCCAACAGGAGGGATGGTTCCCTGGCATCAGCGGTATGGCCTGAGGCATCGACAGGAGGGCCAGAGATGGTGACAAGGAAGGTTGATTCCCAGACATCGACAAAGTGGTCCATGTAGGCGACAGGGGACCTGAAGCCACCGAGCAAGAGAAGGCTGGAACAGCAGGGGGAGATGGGGTCCTGCGTCGACAAAATAGCCAAGGGTGTTGACGAGAGGGAAGAAAACCCCAGTGTCGACGGGCCAGTGCCAGCCGAAGCAGGTCTGGTGGAAAGTCCTGTCTGATGCCCCTGAATCATTATGGGCCTAAACGACAGGAGTTGCGGCATCGACAGGGGCATCAGTAGGCCCAAAGCCAATGAGCCATCACCGGGAGAACTGTCAGGAAGCACTGCTAAGGCTGACTCTGGGGAAGAGAGGGTGTGGGCGGCAGTGGAGGTCACAGCCAAGACGTTTGCAACCCAGCTACAGTCAGTTCTTGAAACGGCGACAGAGCGTACCGGGAATGATTTCTCTTTGCTCTGTTCCCTCTCCCGGTGCTTGTGTTTACCAGACAGTTTGTCCTGGGCTTTGGAGGAGGGGGATCCCGTGGAAGGAGCTGGCAAGGTGGAGGTGCTTCTGGCCTGGAGCTCCTTCTCCATTTGGGTGACCTTCTGTTGCAGAAGGAAGTTTTCCAGGGCCTTCTGACAGAGCTGTCGGGTAGCTTGGTTTAATCTGTGGCAGACCTCGAAGGCTTTAATGTCGTGTTGCCATGCCAAGACAGTAGGCGCAGGCATTGTGGTCATCCTTGTCCAAGATCTTCTGACCGCACCCACAATAACGGAAGAGTTTTTTGGGGTCGGTCAAAGTCAAAAATCACTTTAGAAAATAGTGTTAGCAAACTAGGGCGAGAAAGAAAATAAAACAAAGAAACTGAATATTCGGCAGTTGACTGAAGCTGCAGTGTCTCCGTTGAGTCGGATGCGAGATGGTCGACGGCAGGACAAGAATTCAGGAGGACGCTGGGTCGCCCACTGTGAACGTGTGGGTAAAAACAACTCAAGAAGCAGAGACTGGAGACAGATATCAGATTAAACACACAGTTCCTTCATGTGTGTTGTTTATTGAAGAACCAAATCAAAGTAATAAAACAAATAAAAATAATCCTGGTTTACATGAAAATTACAAAACAAAGCCGGGCTCACCAAGAGTGTTTCAGCTGCATCAAAATAAAACTTATTCCCATAGAGTGGAAGAAGTTGCTGTAATGTTCCACTACATCTATGGAATTTCCCTGGAAGAGAGGTGACCTGCTGTCTCCCACCAATCTGCTCCAACTGAGTACTGGAGCTCCTTATATACCTCTTTGGAGCAGGGAACATGAAGTCACATGACTGGGTTGATCCTCCCCCATTCCTATTATTAACATTTTCTACCTTAATACAAATTATTGGGAGATCAAACCCAAAGTATGCTTTACATAAAGACACAATTGCATCATAAAACGTTTTAATTCCCACATTTTGTAAGTTGAAAGACTAAAACAAGGTTGCATATGTAATGGCTCATTAAAACAAAAGGTTCTGCCTACAAGGAGGACTCAGTTTATTCCTTTGTCCTATAAATAAGCCTCATGTTGAGCCGCTGATCCCCTAATAGGAACCTTTCCCTTTAAGGCTCAGAATCAAGCTTTAGGTAAGCAGCAACATACTTTTGTACATTTTGTTTAATTAAATACACCACTTATTCATATATCCTAAAGACCTAACAGTTTATTTTAGCTATCCTATCTGATATGGTACATTTATCTGGGGTTGTAAAATATGCTTTCCCCAGTAGAATATCGTGAACTGCAGTGTTATGTTCACTTTTCAGCTGACTCTCGGATTAAACCAGCGAGTAATGCAAGGAGAGTCGCGGAAATTGCACGGCTTGCTGACTGCCCGAATGCTACCCCCATGGTAGTCTCTTTCCGCTTGTTCAGCTGAGACTAGACATGCAAGGGCTAGCTTTCCTCGTAACAACCAGGTACTTAATTCTGGCACTACAGGGATGTGAAGGAGGAAGAGAAGAACCTCCCTAGCTTCTTTTCTATTGCAGTTGGCAACCGAACGCCAAAAGGCTGCTACAGCGACTTCTGAGGTGTGTTTACTTCTTGTTTAGCAACATAAAACCAACAGGGAACAAGAAAAGAAGCACATCCTCCAAATGTTTCATTTAGAAGGGAAAAGACGCTTTCTAGACTTTCGCTTCTCCACTTTCAAGCGCGAACCTGGCACTTTCACTTCTTATATTTTCAAGAGCTATATTCAGCCTAATAACTCTACGAACTTCACCGTATTTATGCTCATTTCTAAAGGGGTGAAAGGAACTTATTTATTTCTTCTTACAGGGCATTTTCAGTTTATGACGCTAAACAGCATCCCCCCATTGCCGACGTCACTAGATCCCGAGGCAGGAAAAGAAATACAGCAGGGAAAGAACAGTAAGGAACTATAATAGTAGGCCAACCTATTACAGTGAGAAAAAGGGAAAGCATAATAGAAAAAGAAGACTGCTGCAGCAGATAGATTTAATATAAAGTACAGGGCATAGAAAAGGGGAAATGCCTCAAGATACTGAGAGATAAAAAAAAAAAAACATTTATAGGGGCAAAACTGCGTTACATAGCATTTATATACGTAGGATGTCAGCATCTGACATTGGCATGAATGGCCCCAGCTAGACTGCTAGATAAGAAGTTTCCATGTGGTCCTAGTGTCTGGCAGCTATAGTGCCATATTTATGGCCTGATGCAAGAGACACCCTCGATGTCGATCTATCAAACTCATTTGAAATGACCTCCCCCTCATGAATCTATGCTGTCTCGGGTCTTGTAACCCACTGGATTTAAGACAGTCCACAAAACTTTCCTTCAGCAGTGACTCGATTAACTTTCCCACCACCAAAGACAGGCTGACTGGCCTATAATTGCCAGCCTCTTCCCTGCTACCACTTTTGTGAAGCGGGACTACATCAAAGAATCGACAAATCCTACAGCCCGACGTCCCAGGCTACTAATTTTTAGTCAGGGACAAGCACATGACAACATTTTTGTTACATTAAAACATTAATGTATCAAAAATGCCTGTAGTGCCAGTTTCTTCCAGCAGGGTGCTTGCTGGCAACGTTGGAGTCTGGCCGTTCCTGTGGTCATCTGACCCACCAGATCAGCACTCATGTGATCCTGGTTCAGGGAGCGAGCAGATACAGAGCGGGAGTGAGCGGCAGCCACAGTGGAACTCAGGAGGAGCCAGTCAAAGGACTGGCATGCATGGCAGAGAATCAGCTATATGGCACCTCAGGTAAGGAATGTCCATTGGCAGTGGTGGTGACTTGGTGGGACCGATCGCAGGGAAAGTGGGATACTCGCTCACTTTTTATATAGCTTTTCAAGCAAAAGGACGTGCGTGCTGCTAGAGCAGTAGATTGGTTTTAAGTGCAAGGAGGACTGTCTGACTTGTATGTAAGCCCTACTAAGGAACTGTGTAAAACCACTGCCTGCCCCCTGCCTGTTTTATGATATATTAATTTAAAATAAAAAAAAAAAAACATTACTTGGGGAAATTAAGGTGCAATTGTACAGGGAAGACGATAGGCTAGTGAGGGAGCATGGTGATCGTGTGGTGACAAGGGAAGAAAGCGTGAGCCGCTGAGGAGTGTGAGCAGAGTTTAGGTGGTTTTCTTTGCTGGAAATGCTGCTGCCCAGTGTCTCTATGTTTAAACTCCCTGCCACTACTGCCATTTCACAAAAAAAAAAAAAAAAAGATAACAAGGCATACTACTAGACAAGTACTGCTGAGGAAGAGGGTAGTAGAAGCACTAAATATGAAGAAGTCAATGTTTGACTTTGTGTGCTTCCTTTTGGTCCCCAAGAGACAAGGTCAGACAGAAGGGCTTTGCTTAAGACAAGACACAAGTATTAAAAACTGTCAAGACTGTGAAAGAACAGAAAAAACAGAAAAAAATAAAATAAAACACAGCCTGAATAACTAAAGCAAAAATAATAAAACTGAAAGGGGATTTGTGTCTGCTGGGGACTGTGGAGTGGACAAAAGTATTGCCAAACTAAATACTGCTGAAAGGGTGGGCGGACCAGGACCTCGGAAAAGGAGCACTAATTAACAGAGGAGGGAGAGCGAGACACTACATTTGGGATTTCTGTTGCGTAACTACATTATAAAAGACAAATGTAACTAGCTGCCTAGAGAAAACAGCAGCAGCACTGAGGAGGAAGAAAGCAAGGTGTGTGTGTGTGTGGGGGGGGGCTATCACTAAGAAGGCTAAAACAGTTTTTTTATCAGAAAGTATAGGGTAACTGAATTGCTACTGTCTACCTCCTCTACCTGCCTGTACGAGTGCACTGACTGCATAAACGACCAAAACTTGCCACCTGGCAGAAAGTAAAGGGCACGAGTAGTGGTGCAACTAACTGCCCAAATAAATAAAAAAAGGAAATAACAACAGAAGACAGTAACATAGCAATACCATAAGTAAAATGAGTCAAGAGTTGGGCATTGTGTTCTATTGCCACCAGGCAGAGAGTGAAAGGGCAGAAGTGTAACTAACTGCCAGAATAAAAAAGAAAATAAAAACAGGACAGTACTAGCAGTAAAAGGTGGAGAAGTCAAGAGAGCAAGAGTTGGGCTTTGTGTTGTCAAACAAGCTACCTGGCAGAAACTAAAGGGCAGAAGTCGAGAAGGGTAACTAATTGCCCAAATTAATTAATAAAAAAAGAAAGTAAGAACAAACAAGACAGTAACTATATCGTAGTAAAAGGAAGAGAACAGGCCCCTTATAATTTATTTTTATTAAGCTGGTTTAAAATTTTCATTGCAATACACTGGACTACCACTCGGAACTCGGGGACTACCATTTTTGTCAGGGCTAGTTGTCCTGGACTAGCATGCCATTTTGAAATTTGTCAATCCCTGGACTACAGCTGTCCTCCTCCAGTACTTCTGAACCACTCCTATTTCCAGTCAGCGATTAAACAGGACTGGTTAGAGAAACAGAGACGTTGACAGCAAATAAGGGCCACAGACCCATCACGTTTGCCCTGTTTTGTATCTAGTGAATCCCAGATTAGCCTTACAGTTATTCCCTTAGTGTCCTCAGGCTTCCGATATGCCTGTTCCATGCCTTCTTGAAGCCTGTAACCATTTCTGCCCCCAACCACCTCAACTGGCAGACTGTTCCATCTATCCACCACCCTCTCTGTGTAAAAATACTTCCTCACATTTCCTCCGAGCCTCCCCACTTCTAGTTTCATGTTGTGGCCTCTAGTTTTTCAGCCCTTTTTTTCCTTTTAGAAAATTTCACCCACTTGCCCTCTGCTTCTTCCGTAAGGTATTTATATTTTTCAATTATGTTCCCCCCAGTGAGTACATGTTCAGCTCCCACAGCCTGTCTCCATAGAGTTTATTGTGTAGACCTCCCACCATCGTGGTTGTCCTTCTCTGTACAGACCACTCTGTTTATGTCCCCCTTGAGATGGGGTGTTCAGAACTGGACGCAATACTCAATGTGAAGCCTCACCAATGATGTCTACAGTAGGAGTATAACCTCCATCCCTCCTTCTGCTGGATATATCCCTATCTATGCAACCCAGCATCCTGGTAGCTCTTACTACTGCCTTGTCACACTGTTTGGTCTTCTTCAGGTCATCTGAGATGAACATCCAGATCCCGCTCCTGTTTGCAACTTGCAGATGCAACCAGTATCTCCCTGAGCTCCCCCAATACCCTTGGATGGGTATCCAGTCAAAATGGCACGATCACTGTAGCACTGGCATAATTGCGCGCCTCATTAATAGCATGCGCCATTATAGCTTTTAGTGTATTACAGCATAGTTATGCGTTTAGCGCTGATGCTGGTGTGCGATACCGTGGTGTCTATGTTCTTGCTGTTCAGTCTGCTGTACAAGTTGAAGTTTGTACAGGTTATGTGTGTTTCTCTTGCTCATCACGTTTTTGCAGATGTGAAGGTGATTATAATTAATTTTCAGGGGATGCTGAGGTTCAGCCCCCCACATAACATTATTATGTTTTGCTGTATTTAGTGTTCATACTGTGCTGACAAAATTAGTGGGTTCTTGTTTTTGTCTGTTTTCCACTAGTGTAATGGTCATCAGGTGTTGCTCTGCTTGAGTTCTCAGTATTCTTGTTGTGTTTTTCTGGGGTGATCATAGTCCATGTATTGGTTTCCTATGTGTGTTATCACAGTCAGCTGTGTTGTTCTGAATGTGTTCTGTTGGGTGTTTTCTTGCTTTGTGGAGTTTTCTCGAGTGTTTCAGCACAGGTGTTCTGCAGATGTAATTGGGATGTTTGAGCTGTTAACCTGTGGCTGTAATAGTTGTGGGGTTTGTATAGAAGGTGGTGTGGTTGTTTTTATGCAAGAACTGTTTTTCAGCATTTTTATTTTGTACTGTTGCTCAGTTTCAAGCTGTCGCTGCACTTCATAAAAAGTCGGAAGGGTAGCCTGCTGTTGTTACATGACAGCTACTTGTTTAGAAGACAGCGGGTTGGTGAGGAGAAATCATTCTGGAAGTTCTTGGATTACGACAAGTCGAAGAGTCGTGCCAGGCTGCATAAATGTGGGAAGGTTGTGGTAAAGACTACTGGGAAGTATTGTCATGTACCTGATGCTGGGACTCAGGAGTGTATCCGTGAAGGAGATATTAGCCACTATGAGGGAGAGAGCTGCTAGCACGAGTGAGACAACGCATCAGATTGTTGTTGGGTGTACTGCTGGTGTCTCCTGCGCCATGGGTGCGAGCCTCCGTCTATACCATCGCCAAACCATATTATTTGGGATAGCTCATAGATCTGCTTCGCAAACTCCTCAGGAGGCTCTAAATGTTAGTTCTCCAGTTATTCCTACTTTGTCATGCAGAATTTCATTTGCAATAAATAGTAGTGTTCTGTACAGTATATTTGTTGTGTTGTCCGATATGTTGCTGTGCTTCCTTCTCCCTGTATACTTCCTTACAGCTGTACAGTGTTCCAGCTATTTTGTTGATTTGGTGTTTTAGCACACGCTATTCTGTACGTGCAGTTTGCTACTGTGCTATATTGATCTAATTCCCCTTGGATGCCCATCTGGTCTCATTGTTTTGTCCACTTTCAGATACAAGTCCCTGAAGAACACTCTCCTCGGAAAACAGACAAGTGCTCACCTCCCTCCCTCCAATGCTCCTGTTACTTTTTCATGGCTCTTCCCTTTCTCCTTCCACTGTGAACACTGAATAAAGGTATCTGTCCTGGATGTCTGTCTTTTCCTGGTCCCCTTCTGCACAGTTTCCCCCCTCCTTCCCTTTCTAATTTTATGATCACACCCCTGGTCTTTCTCTTTTCTTACATACCTAAAAAAATGTCTCGTCTCCCACTGAAGGAAGTGAGCTTCCTGGGGTGAGGCCACAGTGTGCCAGCTATGGCCATCATCTAGACCAAACCAGGTTGATTTCTTCCATTTCTTCCTCCCCTCTTCCCATAGCGCCTGGTAGCATTCCTGTAGACCCCCCCTCACATACACACAAATACACACACTGATGACTTCCTGTGGGGGTGCTAGCCCTCTGGCTCTTGGAGTCAGCCCTCACAGACTGGTAGCATTGCCAAGCCCCTCCCCCCGGCTACTGGCATGGCAGCGCATTCAGCCACTGGGATGCCCCAGGCAAGCCTGTTGTAAAGGTAGTATCTGTTGTGGTGCAGCCTTGTCTGCCTGCCTTTCACAAGGATTTACATAGTCATGATGCCCTGCTCTGGGACTGAGGCTTTGGAGTGTTTATGTGTGGTTTGGAGAGATGCACAGAAAACCAGTCTCTTTAGTTTTTATAAATGATACTAAAAGCATGCTGACATACTCTTATGAAGACATTAAATACTTTATTCTATACTATATTCTTTGGCCTAAAATTAGTAGAGGTAGACTGAACACCATCATCTCCTCGGATGGACTATATCTACACGTTAGTCTACAGTTTTACAGATGTGCAAGAGAAGTCAGCCAACCGAGTCAACCGCCATAAATAAGGAGGGAAGAAACACTGTATACATTGACTTTAAATGGCTAAAACCTTCCTGAGAAGGTTTTGGCCATGTTGTTAGCCACCTGTTAAAAAGTAAAGCAACCAATTACTATGAATAAATTAACTAAAATGGTCTCTAGTAATGATTAGCTACCATGTGGATAGGAACACTTTCATTACTGTTCTCTGTTGGCTTGTTGTGAAAGCACAATCTTCCTCCCATGTTATGCTGAGAATCACAACACAATCTTTGGCCCTGTCCACACTTCACCAGATCCACCTCCTCTTTAACATTACAGGGGGCCCAAACCATTACTGCAATGGTTTGCGTTTACACTTGTAACGTTAAAGGAAGTGTTTCCGTAACCGTTGTCGAAACCACTCGTGAGGTGGTTTCAACAACAGTTACCGAACCAGATCCACCACTGTACTGTTACCGGCTGCAGTGTGGAAGCGTGGAAATGGTCCCTGTTATGCCCGTAGCGCAGAGTGAGCTGCATTGTGGGATCAGGTGCCGCCGTAGTGGTCACTCAGCTCCCACAGAGTGGACCGGCGGTAACGGTCCCGTACCAGACACCACCACAGTGTGGACACACTGTACCACTCCCCGACTGTAACAGTTTGTATCCGTTACCGGGTCTGAGCGGTGTAGTGTGGACAGGGCCTTTGACTTTGGGACACTATTATCACAGTAACCAAAGTCATCTAATAGGGCCTTCCCATGGTTTCTATCCTGCAGAACAGAAAGCTGGGGATAATGGTAGTTCATCACCTGTAAATATAATTCTGAGCTTCTTATTGTGTATAAAAAGACACAGTAGGCAAACATGGGTGGTCACTTTGTACGAGCAAAGAAACCCACATCAGAAAAAGAAAAACAAAGAAAGACACCCCCTACCCCCACCACCTTTCCGCGGCTAGTCTCCTATCAAGCTTGTTTACACACACACAGACACGACTACAGTTACTCTCATGTGGGTCAGTTCATGGGAAAAGCTGACAAACAGTTACTGTACAGACCTAACATTACAGCTCATGCTCACGTGACCCTTAGGTTACCACCACACTGAAGACTGCTGCTCTGGGTTTCTGTACATCACTTTTGTCACACTTCTGACAGCGTAACTTTGACAGGCAGTAGCAATGAGTGGAACCAACTAACAAAGAAACTTTACTTGAAATTAGCTAGTTCTGATCTTCAAGTGAGCTGGGAAGAACTCTGTGGAGCAATGGTCTTTGTTCCTCCTTAAAGCAGCAGTACTATGTAAAAAAAATCTGTGCTTTTTCGACAGTTTATTCCCTGTGCTCTGTTGAGCATGTACCTGGTAACCTTTCCCGCCGGCACTGTATTTTCACCCCGTAATTTACTTGGTTTCTCTTTGTTTTTGTTTACATTTCTGCCACCCGCCATGTTGACAGCAGCAGTAAAAGACAGGCAGCTGGGGAAGTCACCATATTTTCTGTAGCTCTACAACAAATGGAAACTGATCACTTCCTGATTAGGTAGTGCTGCTTTAAAAATGTATGTAAGGTAATCAATAGAATTTTATTTCTCAGGGTCTTTAAACTAAAATGACATTAATTAAGCTAATCAATAATATGGTTTATGATAACTTATTTATACAAGAACTTCCTCATCAATAAATAGAAAAAAACTGCACAATAAGCAACTGCATAAGCTCTGATCTTTTGTTGCTGGTTCCAATGTCCGCTTGGAGCCAAGTACTGTCACAGAGGACTGTACTTAGCACTGGGAGAACAGTGGGATCGGCAAACATCTTACCTAAGCTTATAAAAGTTCTAACATGCACTGCAGGCTACTGAATTTCTCACTGCTGCATCCCAGCTCTGAGACATCAGCTGCAGGGGATTCTGGGATTTCTGGTTACACAAAATGTCAACTTGGGAGTCAGCAGGTTTAGCCAGATATGATCTACTATACTGCAGTAAGCAGTTAAGTATTTGTATTTATTTATTTTTTGCACACAAAGTGCAAAACTGGGAACAGTCTCACAGCTGGGTATGGAGCTCTTGGGGCTGACTGTTCCCTTTTACATGTAACAAATAGCCCAGAATTAAGGCAATCTCTGCATTCACAGTTGCATGGGAGTTATTCACACACCAGGTGGAAAATGTTTTCCATTTTGATGCATAGGTTTTCCTTGCGGATAGATTCCTGGTCACCTTAAGAAACTTAAAAATGTAGGTACAGAGATTCAGTGTTGATAATGTTATCACCTGAGAACTATGCCTTCAAGTAAAGTGATTCCAAGTTTGGAAGAGTCACTAGATGGACCTTTCTGAATTGACAGAAAGTTTCGACACAGCATCACAGTGCGAGTCCTTCATCTGGAGCAACAACAAGTACAATGGTTGTGTAGGTCAGTCTTCTGCCATCAGAATCATGGCTACATGTTCCACTTAAAGGGGAAAAGGTGAGAAAGCATACCTCCCTCCCTCCCTTTAAGTTTTACTAGGAAAGATATACTAAGCTGATAACAGCTCGTTTCCAGATGCATCCTGGGGGATGGGGATGGAAAATAGTAATTAACTACATTACAAAAATAATAGTCTATACAAGCAAAAAAGTACATCAAAAGGAGCATAATGTTAAACACTGCAAGTCAAAACAGTACAACAAGGTACAACTGAGCTTGACTCTCCCGTGCATGCTCAAGAGTATCTTCTGGCACTGCACCCAGACACGGGGCTCTGCAGCAGAGCAGTAGTAGCTTTATATTCTCTGAGGAGGCAAAATGATCCACCTATGGGTTACCCAATTTCCTGAAAACTTGCCATGGCACAGACTGTTTCAGGAATCACTCTATTGTGACATGACCCATTCTGCTTAGTGAGTCTACAAGGACATTTTCCTTTGACTGTTACTGCCGAGATATATACTCTGTGGGTGTAAGCCAGATCCAAAACTGTTAGTGCTTCCTTACACAGCTCCGAGAGTCTTGCACCACCCTGCCTGTTGATGTCATACATCATCGTGGTGCTGCCTGTCCTGATCTGCAGAGCTTGGCCCCCTGATCAATGCTGAGGACTTCAGTGAGAAAAATACTGCTCTGAGCTCCAACAAACTGCTGCACTCATCTTACTGCTCTCCACATTCCCTTTACTGTGTGATATAAAAAACATGCTTTCCCCATCCCAGGTGGGTGGCGTCTGTGGTTAGAAATACACTGTCCACTGTTGGCAGAATTTGGTGAAACCCTGCTGAAAGACAGACTGATGGAGCATCTGGAGGCAAACGGACTGCAAAACTACTTGCAGCATGGTTTCATGGGGGGAGGTCTAGTAAAAAAAATCTCAAGATTTCTTTGCCTGGGTGACTTAAGGCAGTGGCTCAGGGGGAGGTGGTGGTTGTGGCCTATCTGGACTTCAGTAAGGCCTTTAAAATAGTGCCACACAAGAGGGTAATTAAGAAACTTAGCAAGCTGGGGGTTGGAGATAAGGTGGTAAACTCGATCTCAAACTAGTCGAAGGATAGAAGGCACAGGGTGGTGGTAAATGGCAGTCACTCGGAGGGATGGGACAGTAACCAGTGGAGTACCACAGGGATCAGTACTGAATCCTGTCCTCTTGAATGTATTCATAGGTGCCATGGCTGAGGAACTGGAGAGGAAGGTGTCTCTCTTTTCGGATGACACCAAAATAGGCAACAGGATGGACTCCTAGGAAGAGATGAATACAATGCTAAGTGATCTGGGGAAACTTGAGGAGTGGTCTGGAGTGTGGCAACTGGGTTTTAATGGCAAAAAGTGCAAAGTCATGCACGGGGGTTGGGGACACATACAGTTACCAAAAAGTCGCCCTCACAGAATTCGCTAACTCCCTGCACTCCACACTTGACAAGGGGCACCTCGCAGGGGCCGTGTTTATAAACCTCTCAAAGGCCTTCGACACAGTTTCCCATCCCCTCCTTAACACATTACAACAAATTGGGGTCTCTCATTGTCCACTCTTATGGTTCTCCAGCTATCTTTCATCTAGAACCCAATGTGTTAAAATTAATAATACCATATCTACTATGCTGCCTGTGCACTCAGGCGTTCCCCAGGGATCTATACTGGGTCCCCTGCTATTCAGCATCTACCTCAACGCCCTGCCTAAGTCCTGCCCCGGCAACCTATGCGGACGACGCAGTTCTTTATGCTACACATCCTGATTCTCTCTCTTCGGCATACCTTACAAAACTCATTCTCTCCGATTGAACACTAGTTTGCTGAACACAGATTGGTGGTCAACATTAAAAAAACTAAGACGATGCTCTATGCCCACCGCCAAAACAGATCAAAGGATTTCCCCCTTGAAATACTCTCCACCTCTCTCATCCCACTGGAACAGGTCCAAAAGTACAAGTATCTAGGTATTACATTTGACTCTTCCCTCTCATTCCACGAACATATAAAAATCCTCACCTCCGCCACCAACACCCGCATTGGTCTCCTTTACAGACATAAAGACTGCCTGCCACCTGAAGCACTTCACCTAGCCATTACCTCCTCATTCTTATCGCTGATGGACCATGGCCTCACCAACTATGCTGCCGCCGACCCTACAGGCTTCACCAAATACAAGTAGTCATCAATAAGGCCTGCCGGCTCTTCTCTGGTGCCGAAAGAAATACACATACCTGCACTCTATACTCGCTCACCAATATCCACTCCCTTGAGGAAAGATTATTATACCAGACCTGTCTCCTCACAAAAAAAATCCACCTTGGTTTAACCCCAATAGGTGACATGGCTTCTCTTCAGGCAACCACCATCTCAGCGTCCACACGGGCTGCCCCAAAAACTATCTGGAAGGTGCCTTGGGTCAGAACCACCTTGGCCCAATGATCCTTTCCCCTTAGAGCTCCATCCAGGTACAATGCCCTCCCACCAACTGTCACATCAATCACCAATCTAGGTCCTTTCAAAGCTGCCTTCAGGGCCCATATCCTCTCCTCACGTCAATGCCAGTGTAACTAGTAACCTGTGGATCCTGCACTATGTCAGGCAGTGGACAGCCCTCACTATTTCTAGCCTATAGTCTCCTCACCTCCCTCGGTTTCCACATAGTTGCACTGGACTTTGAATGCATTGTATTATGTATAAGACAAGGTATCCCTGAGGCGGCTTACTACCAGCTCATATCATGTATTGCTTTAGCTACCAATTGTATAGGTCTTAACCGCTCATTAGCTAAGTATGTCGATAGCTCTGCCCTGTTTTAGCTACCAAATGTATAGGCATTAACCCGTGCTCATTGTATTTATACTCAGTATGATTGCTCACCCACATTTATTCTATATATGTACTGTATGAATGTCTATGTTTTATTCTGACGTGGAGCCTTTGGAAACGAGTTTATGACTCAAAGGGTTGTAATTCTGATTTCCTCAATAAATAAATAAATAAATAAATAAGAAGAACCTTGAGAGTAATCTTATCTGATGATCAAAAAGTGTCAGGACAGTGTGACAAAACAATATTCAAGGCTAGCTGGAAGTTGGGTTGCACATGGAGGGGAATTTCTAGCAGGAGAAGGGAGGCAGTGTTGCTACTATATCGCTCGCTAGTGAAACCCCACTGAGAGTACTGTGTCCAGTTCTGGAGGCCGCACCTCCACAAGGGTACTGACAGGGTGGAAAAAGTCCAGACCGGGGTTAACAAAATGGTGCGGGAGTTGCATGAGAAACCTTACAAAAAAAACACTACAAGAACTCAACATGTACTCACTGGAGGAAAGCACAGTGAGAGAGGACATGATTGAGATCTGTAAGTAGTGGTGAACAAGGTGCAAGAGGAAAATCTCGCTCAGTGGAGGAGGAGTTCCAGAACACGGGGTATGCAGTGACTTGGGGGGGGCATGGTAAATTTAAGATGTATGTGAGGAAATACTTCTTCAAAGGTGGTGGATGCCTGGAACAGCCTGCTAGAAGAGGTGGTGGGGACGAAGACAGTTAGGAACTTCACGCAGGCATGGAATAGCCACATGGGCATAATATGTACAGGAAAGGATGGGCATAATAGGTACAGGAAAGGGAGGAGAGAGGGACACCTGTGACCAAACAGGGTGTAGAAATAGGAAAAGGAACACTGGCAGACTATTTATTTATTTGCTTTTGTTTACCAGGTAAACACACTAGACAGACAAGTGCCTATTTTCAGGAGCGACCCGGGAGGTTACAAAGGTAACAGATATAATACAGTACAGGGAACAATAACATCAGCATTTTACAGAGCCAGACGTAAATACAATAACATCAAGCAATTGACAGGTACATTGATAAATAAAATAACCACATATATGCAGGCATAGTCAGTAATTTACAATCAGGTATTCAGCCATAAGTCCTAGGGGTGAGGAGGGGACAGGAAGGTTTTAGGAGGAGAGGGGAGCAGAGGGAGAGAGATAGGGGGGAAAAGTGGGAGGGGAATTTATTAAGTAAACCCTCAAAGAGCAATCAGGGCAGAGAATGGGCCCGGCATTTAGGGATATAATTAGCACAGCTAACTGATTCAAGATCAGCAGCAGAGGAAGTGCAATTCAATAAAAACAGGTTGGCCCACAGGTCCTTATCTGTTCATATTTTCAAATTAATAACAAATAACTATTTATATATACATATTTGTGGTTAGAAGATGTAAATGATTGTTCTACTAAAGAACCAAAGAACCAACACTCTCTTTTCTAGCTTTCTTTTTGTTTTCATGATTCACTTGACAGTCTGCTGCAAGTTTTGCATGCAACTAATTAATGAAATGACAGAAAAACTCAATCACGGGGCCCGAGAAGTGGGCGTATCAAGACCTAGCCTATTTTTCTTAAAAGGAGACAAAGTCAATCTCAACTAACATCACCTCAGTTAACCTGGAAGGAGTCTAACACTTCCCATTTTGATGAATGTGAAAACTTTTTCATTACAACAGAATTTAAAAATGGAGAGCTTTTAGGCTGTGAAACGATGGTATGTTATCAAGCAACACCACCCTCTCTGTTCCAGACCAGTTTTTTTCATCCAAGTGTGTTTCAGTAGTTGCCGAGAACTTGGCACTGTACTTACCAGTGATCGCCGAGTACTACACACTCAATTCAGACACTAATTTTGGTCAATTCAGACTCATCTAACCCCATTTGGTCTGCCTCTGCCTTACTGCTGCCTCCTTAAAAACACCTAAAACCATTCTCCTCCCCTGCGACTGCTTACCCCCTTCCTTCCTGAACCTCCCTTCTTCTCCCCAGACGGCCCATCCCTGACCCTAACCTTCTTACCGTATTGACCAAGATATGCAGCCCATGCACTTAGACTGCTGCCTAAGCTAGGAACCATTCCATTTATCGTCTGAAATGATCGTGTATAAGGCATCCCTTCAAATCTCTTGCTAATTCCTGTACATAGTTTGTAAGATATCCCGCGCCTCAGTACGTAGGGCTATGCCTTCACTAATGTACATTATCTTCTTTGTATTCAATGAGTATTTGGTATAACCTGTAATGCTCCTGCACTTTACTGTGATCAGCTTGTGCATCATCATCATGTATTGTATGTTAGTTGCTTTCTTGTGCTATGCAATCACCTATGTCATTTACGCTGTATTTTTTTTTTCTTCACCTCCCCCCCACCATAGGTCGTACCTGGAAACAAGCTCCAGCTCAGTGTGCCCTTCCCAGTTACCATATTTTTAAATAAATAAAAAAATTCTGAAAACTCAGCGATACAGTACTCTTTTCAAGTGTCCAATACAGAGCTGAAATCAGAACACACAGAAAGCAAAAAAGAGATCATTATTGTTCACAAAAGAGGTGGCGGAATAAGTAAAGGCCAAAAGGGCTGCATTCAGAAGATTCAAGAAGACGCACAGGGAGGAGGAAAGAGAGGTGTACCAGTGGAAGCAAGGAAAGCAGTGAGGAATGCAAAGGTGTAAACCGAAGAGAGAACAGCCCAGGTAGTATCAAAAGAGGACAAAACACTTTTTAGATATGTAATCAAGAAGAGAAAGACCAAGTCAGGGGTTGTAAGGTTAAAACGGGAAGGGGAGGGGGTCAGGAAAAGACAGACTTCTTAAACAAATACTTCTGCTCCATGTTCACAGAGGAAGGGAAAGGGGAGGGACCACAAAAAAGTAATAGGAGCTTTGAAGGGGGGGGTGGAAACTAGTCCTCTTTCAAAGAGAGTCTTGAAGGTATTCACTAATCTGAAAATGGACAAAGCAATGAGGCCAGACAGGGTGTATCCAAAGGTGCTGAGGGAGCTCAGGGAGGTACTGGCTGCACCTCTAACAGTCCTATTTAACAGATCACCGGATACAGGTGTGGTTCTGGAGAACTGAGGAGGGAGGATATAGTTCCACTTCACAAACGTGGTAGTGGGGAAGAGGCTGGAAATTATAGGCCAGTCAGTCTGACACTGGTGGTGGGCAAGTTAATGGAAACATTGCTGAAAGAAAGGATTGTGGAATATCTTGAATCTAGCAGGTTACAGGACCCGTGACAGCATGGATTCTTGGGGGGTCACATCAAACAAATCTGATAGATTTCTGTGACTGAGTGACCAAGGATTAAGATCAGGGAGGAGCGGTGGACGTGGTCTATCTGGATTTCAGTAAGACTTTTGACACCGTTCCACAAAGGAGACTAGTAAGCAAGCTGGGTAGCTTAGGAGTGGGTTAAAAAGTTGTAAAACCTGGGTAGGAAACTGGTTAGGAGATAGGCGACAGAGAGTGGTGGTAGACAGTGTTCGCTCCTAGGAAAGGAGGGTGAGCAACAGGGTAGCTCACTGATTAATGCTGTGTTCTGGTCCTCTTTAATGTCTTTATAAGTGATACTGCAGAGCAGCTGGAAGGAAAGGTTTGCCGCTTTGTGGATGACACCAAGTTCTGTAACAGGGTGGACATTCCGGGGGAGGGGGGGCCGGTGAAAGGACAAGCAGAGCCCTGAGAAAATTTGAGGGGTGGTCAAGGGTACTGCAGCTGGATTTTAATGTGAGAAAGTGCAAAATTATACACTTGGGGCACAGAAATCCAGGAGTGGAGTACAAAATGGGTGGAGCAGTATTGACAGCAACCAAGGAGGAAAGAGACCTAGGGGTAAACACAGCAGATGACCTAAAGGTGGCCAGGCAGTGAGACAAGGCAGTCGGGAGGGCTAGTGGGGTGCTGGGGTGCACAGGAAGGGGTATAACCAGCAGAAAGCGGGAAGTGGTGTTAACCCTGTATAGATCACTGGTAAGACCCCACACTTTAGGTACTGTGTCAGAAACCATATCTCCGGAAGAAAACAGAGTGGAGGGGGTCCACATGAGGTCATCTAAAATGGTGCTGGGTCTGTAACAAAAGCCCTATGAGGAAAGACTAAAGGACCTCAACACGTACACCCTGGAGGAGAGGAGCGAGAGAGGGGAATATGATAAAGACCTTAAAATACCTCGCAGGGGTAAATAAGGTACCGGAATGAAGTATTTTTCAGAAAAAGGTGCTCAAGAACAAGAGGGCATGATATGAAGCTGGAAGGGGGCAGTTTCAGGAGAGATGTGAAGAAATACTTCTTCACAGAAAGAGCGGTGGATTCTTGGAACAGCCTTCCAGCAGAGGTGGTGGGGCAAAAACAGTGGTGTGTTTCAAGAATGCATGGGACCAGCACAAGGGAATCGTAGTAGAAAGGAAACGGGGAAGGAGAAAAAGCTGTAGATCAAGTAGGGTCAGCACTGAAATGTAGGTAGAGAAAAATGGGCAGACTGGGTGGGCCAAGTGGCCTTATCTACCATCAGATTCCATGTTTCTATGTAAAGCTATCCTGTCTTCCAGCACCTGGTGTGTGGGATGGTCAGTTTCTCTGATGCTCTGAACAAGCCATGGAACGACTTCTGAATGGCACCCTACTCCCCAAAAATGAGAAGCTCTGAGCACTGACATAGTAAGGATATCAAATAAGAGCAGTGACTAATTCTCAAATTATCACTGATCACCCAACTGGTATCTGAAGCAGCAAGCAGAAACTGACTCAAAGCTGCAGTATATGCATCCGTGAGTCTGGAAAGGCTGCAGAAAATGCAGATTCTGGCCTTTCCACAGACTTGAGATAATCCCCATTGTAGTTGCAGGTTTTAGGCCAAAAGGTGCTTACTTCACTGTGCAATTCATATTTAAAACTTCCAGACATTATAGATTATTCTTTGTGTATAGCAATACATGACACTCACTGGACCTTTACATGAGGGAATGGCAAAGTCAGCCCTTCCCATAAAAATTACATTATCAGTTTCTCATGACTTAAAAAAGAAAAACAGTACAGAAGTATGGATCACATAGTCTCCATGCAGAATCTACTACAAACACCCAGTACTTCTAATGGCGGTGGGTGGCTTAAAATGACAATAACATCCAATTAGCCTGATAGGTCAGCTAACAGAGTAAAAAGATACTCTGAGGGCCAGGGTTTAGGAAAGGAATTCCGTTGTACATAGCACGTTGCACACAAACTGTATCCCAATGTGCTTTACAATCCAGGAGACAGACAGAATACTGCTTGCCCTTTCAGTGTGCAGGTAGATTCAAAGAACACAGAGAAAGATTAGAGTGAAATAAGAATTTAAGAACAGGGAGGTAAAGCCACTTGCTTATGGTCACACAGTATAAAGGGCAGTTTTGAGAGTGAAACCCGGACTCCAGGTTCACACTTTAGGGCTCTAAACACTGGGCCAAGCTGCCTCTCTGGTATATTTGCCAGTGGTCTCTTTACAATTTAAAATGCTTAGCCAGGATTAAAACGGTCCTAAACTGATTTTCCAGTTTCCTGTTAAAAAAAAAAAAATTGTAGTTGGCATCAGCAGGACTCAGATCTCATAACACTCCAAGAACACACTATGTGCCCACCCTACCGCAGGAGGGTCTCTTCCCATGAGAAAGGTTGGTGGGGATTCTCTGGTGCCTGGGATCTGCGATGGGACTGAGCAGTTGCCTGGCCTATGGCCAAAGGGCAAGGTACACCCCAAAAAAAAGAACTGCTTCTCATGCCCCCTTGACTTTTTATGTATGCATCTGCGGAGCAGTTGTAGCACTGAAGCTTTACTGTCTTGTTGTGCTAGTAAGTTGCAAACACCTTGATGATCACGCTAGTCTCTAGCACGCCTATGTTTACATTAGTTTATTGCTGAGTCCAATGACCTTCATGTTCCTTCCTCGTTACTCAGGACAGCTCCCAATTCTTATAGGCAGGTACCAGCTAGAATCAGCAGGTTGTCAATTTCCACGAGGGAAACTCCCTTCAGCACATTTGACCGGGACTTCCACCATTTGAGGCTGCATTTAATCAATGAGAAAATGCAGAACCAAGAGCTGTTTGGGTCTACTTCAAGTTTAAGAACCCAAATCAGAGGCAAAGGTTCATTGTTTACCAGTAATATAGGTTATATACCTGTAACCTTAGCTCTTCAGTGTATTCAGTTCACACCCACACCTATGCAGTTGCTGTGTGTAGCTCAGTTCATTGAAAACCTTCAAGCTTAGCTCCTCCCACCTCCCATGATGTTGTCCTTCCGTGCCTCCTTATCTGATATCAGCCTCTGCATGATGGAAGCAGGTTTTTCAACTCCACTTGCCAGGGGACGGTGTGTGGATATGAAATGAATACCCACAGTAGAACTACGGTCATAGGTAAGTAACTTCTATTTCTATCAACCAGTATTCAGTTCATTATCCACACTTCGGCAGAGTCCCATCAGTTCAGTTGGAGGAGGGGCAAGGCATGTTCCTCCATCTGGTGAACAGACGGGTGGATTTCAGAAAGCTGGCACTGGTGACTGGGATTTCATTCAGTGTGTGTTTGGCAGCACCAGGGCTTGGGCACTCCAGTTTCCGACCATGGGGGAAGGGAGTGTTGTTTTGTGGCACCAGGGTTTGGGCACCCTGGTGACTGTGGTGGGGGTGAGAGGTGTTTGGTGGCACTGGGGGTTGAGCACCAAAGTCAGATCTTTGGAGGGGGTATTTGAAGACACTGGGAGTTGGGCACCTTGGTGTCCAAACCATGGTGTTTGGGGGGTTGTTTGACGGCACTGTTGGGCATCACAGTGTCTGACCACGGGGGTAGAGTATTGTTTCGATAGAGAGAAAGCTGCAGTAGCAGCAATACTGGAGAAGTTGGTGTTCCCAATGGGGAGGGGGAGGCAAGAGCCGCAGGAGCACCACAACTGGGAGGGAGGAAGGAATGAACAGAGCCCTATATGACAGGGCTGAATAAGGCCCTGACCCATTTGTTATGCAGAAAGAGTTTAAACGCAAGGGTCTGTTCTGTCCTCTCCTTTTCTGTCCCTTCTCTTGTCTGGTTGAACAAACAAATTTTTCTTGTGAGACCTAGGAACTGATCACTCTGACAGTTTTGCAATTCTCTGCCTCTTGCTATCTCTCTGCCTTCACTTGCTGTTCTGTCTTTTCTTCCCCCTTCATATCTACAGTTAAAAAAATGTATGTGATATTGGGATCCTTTGTTTAAAATGTACTGTATAGCACCATGAATTGGCAATTACTTTATTTTGCGTTATCAGCTGATCATCCGCATTCACACCCTTTTGAATTAGTGTTCGGATGATCAGATGATAAATGACAGTACTGTGCATCCCTTCATAATGCTCTGTTGTGCCTGTCTTTTGTCACACTACTGTTACTAGTAAAATGTCTATTCTGACCTGGCTGAACAGAGGCAAATGAAAGCATCAGTACCCCCTTGATATTTCTGATGCAGATGCACAATCCATTGCATCTACTCCTGGGGTTCAGCATCATGTTGCAGCAGCTATGGCTCGAGAATTGACAAGCACACCTCTGGCAAAACAAAAACGGGCATCTATATACCAGCAATATAGCTTGGAGGTGCACTTTGAACTTGGCCACTATGCTGCCGAAAGTGGTGTGATGTCGGCAGTGCAGCATTACAGTGCGAAGTATGGTGGCACTGTAAATGAGAGCACTGTGCGTACATTTAAAGCTGATTATCTGTTGCTGCTGCTGCAAACAAATCCTGACTAGACTAAAGTTGTCCAAGTGTTGCCCCGGAAACCTCAAGGTAGCCCTACTATGCTCCTCAATGATTTAGAGGAGCAGTTAAAAAAAAGTTGTCCACAGCCTGAGAAGTGAAGGCACTGTGGGCCTGTGTGATGCAGGCTGTTGCATTAGGGATTGTCTAAGCGAATGGTCTGCAACTCCTGGTTGAAAACGATAGACATCTAAACCTAACGCTTAAATGGGCATGGAAATTCTTGCTTCAACTGGGGTACAGTAAACGCAAAGGCACAAAGGCAGGAAGAACGACTTCTTCCAATTTTGATGTGCTGAAGTCATGTTTTCTAGATAGAATATCCAAAGCTTGTACCCAAGAATTTATACCCAAAGAGCTTATAATAAACCTCGATGAAACTGGTGTTGCCATGGTCCATGTGTCTGAATGGACCATGGCAACAACCGGTTCCAAGCATGTGGCTCTTACTGTACTTGGCAATAAAAGGCAGATATCTGTGCTTCTGGCTGTTACCCTTTCCGGAGAATTTTTACCTCCAAGGGTGATTTACAAGGGGGAGACTAATGCATGCCACCCAACCCACAAGTTCCCCCCCTGACTGGAGCATCAGCCACTCCATAAATTAATGGGCAAAGGAACAAACTTTTATTGTCTACATTCACAATGTTCTGGTCCCCTTTTTTGAGTACATTAAAGAACAGCAGAGCCTTCTCAAATGATAAAAAAGCGCAGGTTGTTTTGGATCTGTTTAGAGCCCATACTACCTCCACTGTTCTGGACACTTTGGCAGAGTGTAATTTAATACCAAGTTTTGTTCCTGCTGCCTGTACCAATCGTCTCCAACCATTGGACATATCGGTTAATCAAATTTTTAAGGACATGATTAAGAAACAATTTACAAATTGGTACGCCGGGCTGGTGGCAGACCAGATTTCAGAGGGTGCTGAAGAAATAAAGATAGATTTGAAGCTTCAGAATTTAAAGGAAAAACGTGCCCAGTTGCTCGAAGCGACATTCAATGAGCTATGTGGCAGAAGAGAGGACTGTGTATGAGGGTTCGAGCAGTCTGGTATTGCTGATGCACACGAGAACTGCTTTAACCCATGTAAGTTGTGGTTTGTTTTTAATACAGTAGCAGGTTGCGAACAATACTTTAATTCATTCCTGCTTTTTGTTTACAGGTGCCGTGGAAACTGAGGAGGATGTACAGGATGACTAATGGATGCTTGGATTTATTTATTTAAGAGATTTGCCAGATAAGCATACTGAGCGGGAATCCACTCGTTTCCAGATGCGACCTGGAGTTACATACTTGAAAATACAAAATACAAAGGTTCATAGGCAATGGTGCCTGTAACAGGTACATAATGGTGCATACAACAGGTGCAAATGGGTACATAAAGGGGTGAAACATCAGGTCCAGAGATGTTACAGGCTGAACTTATGCATTTGTTATTCAGATTACAAGTTTAGTGCAGAGAGCATGAGTTGCTATAACGATCATTGGATGATTGACAAAGGCATGCCCACAGAAGACCATGTGGCGTGATGCCAAACACGTACACCCAGATCATTGGCGCACTTTACTGTTTTCTTGGGGGCTTCACATTCTTTTAAAAAAAATAAATTAAGGATTTACACCACTACCTTGCTATTCTTTAAAGGATGGATGGATGAATTACCAAGTGAGGACAGCAAGTTCGAGTGCAATTGTGATGCTGTGAGTGAGTGACTTAATGCGGTGTGCACAGGTACAATTTCTTTTACCAAAAGAAGTTAGAAAGTTAATATAAATACATAAAACATACCCCAAAACAAAGGATATTTTTTAAAATTGTAAAAGAAAGTTTCAATACTGCTGTTTTAAGAAGCGTGTGGAGGTTTATTGACAATAGTGAGGGGTGGGTAGGAGGGCGGTGGATGTCGGAAAATGCTACTGACACCGTGGTTACAATGGCCGGACGCAGATCAGTCTGTGAAGCGCTTAATTTTCACTGGTCCTAACTATTCGCTATTATTGGTCATTCAGCTAATATAGCGAATATTTAGGACCAGCGAAAATAAGGTACTATACAATATATAATTATACTGTTGAAATGATAGCAAAAAGCAATTTGGAACTCAAGGGGTTAACCTGAGAAGCAGCTTTTAAGCCTTTTGGAGAACAGTAAACAAGAGGTCAGTTCTAAGTCGCTATGTTCTTTTGCTGCACCTGCATCGAAACTGACAAGAACATTCTGTGAGGAGCAGACTCTCTTAACGAGTTCCCCGACAAAGACTTACAAAAAGAGCAGCAATGTTTTTGCTAGAGAGACATGAGGAGAGTGAGAGACCGAGAGACTGAAACTTGGCAGTAAGAGATACCCTCAGAAGAAGGAATTAGTTCTCTCTGTTTGTACTGCTTTTGTAAATAGTTATACTAAATAATTTTGATTTTTTTATTTTGCTGTTATTGAGAAAAAATAAAATGCTACTTGCGGATTTTGAAACTGCTCCTGGTTTTCCAGTGCTTCCTGACCTGTGACTTGACTCCAGATAGTGTCACTCTAAGTGGGATTTACACCATGCATACGCTAAGCCAGAGGTTTTCAAGATAGAAGCTGTACTCAACAGCCCTGTCCCAAAAACCAAGAAAAACATCAGGTCATTTTTAGGGCTGGCTGGTTATTATCAGAGATTTGTTCCCAGTTTTGCTGAGTTAGCTACTCCCCTCACTGAACTCACAAAGAAACGGTTTTCCGAATACTGTGAAATGGACCCCAGAGTGTGACTAAGCTTTTTGAGCCATTAAGGCTGTAGTATGTCCGGCCCCAGTTTTAAGAAGCCCAGACTTTGAGAAACAGACTGATGCATCACAGGTAGGCCTAGCTGCAGTCTTGCGTCGGCATATAGATGGGAAAGAACATCCTATTCTACACATAAGTAGGAAATTGCATGACAGAGAGAGAAAAGGTACTCCACCACTTGAAAAGAAATGCCTTGCGGCAAAGTGGGCCATGGAGTCCCTCAAGTTTTACTTACCAGGAGCTGACGCTGTAGGCGCTGACTTTGTACAAGTAGTAGATCACAATCCTCTCTGTTGGCTTAACCAAATGAAGGATAAAAATTCTAGAATCACACAGTGGTACCTGGCACTACAGCCATTTAAATTTAAAGCGTTGCACAAATCTGGAAAAGAGAATGTCAATGCTGATTTTCTGTCAAGATATGGATCAGGACTGGAGAATTCCGAAAACTGAAAAAAACAAAATGTGTGAGTTTGAAATTCTCTGTTTGTTATACTGCATTTGCACTATACTGTACTGTAAAGGTTATAAGCTAATGTTAGAAAAGAAGTAAAAAAAGTTTTGGAAATCTGTTTTCTAAATCAGGTTCCCTCTTAAAGAGTGGGGTATGTGACAGGGCTGAATAAGGCCCTGCCCCATTTGTTATGCAGAAAGAGTTTAAACGCAAGTGTCTGTTCTGTCCTCTCCTTTTCTATCTCTCCTCTCTCTGGTTGCGCAACCAGAATTTTCTTGTGAGACCTAGGAACTGATCACTCCAACGGTTTCGCAATTCTCAGCCTCTCGCTATTTCTCTTCCTTCACTTGCTGTTCTGTCCTTTCTTCTCCCTTGCATATCTATAGTTATAAAACTGTATGTCATTTTCTATCTTGATTTCACCAAGGCCTTTGACTCTGTACCCCACAAAAGGTTGATCAGGAAGTTGGTGGATCTCAGAGTTGGGGAAAAGATGGCCAGATGGGTGGAAAACTGGCTGAAGGTCAGAACCCAGAGGGTGGTTGTGGTGGGAGAGTTATCTGGCACAAGACAGGTAACCTGTGGGGTCCCGCAGAGCTCAGTGCTGGGGCCGGTGTGGTTCAATGTCTTCATCAATGACATTGGAGATGGCATTAAGGGCAAAATGTGCCTATTCGCGGATTACACCAAGCTCTGTGGGAAGAGTGGACACAGCTGAAGGGATACAGGACCTACAGGAAGATCTGGAAAAGCTAGAGAGGTGGTCCAGGATCTGGCGACTTGGCTTCAATGCCATGAAATGCAAAGTTATGCATATCGGAGCCAAGAAACCTAGGACGGAGTACTACCTGGGTGGAGTCCAAAAATCTGCGTCAGAGGAGGAGAAGGACCTGGAAGCGATGATCACTAGTGACCTGAAGCACTCCACACAGTGCAAGAAAGCAGCAGAAAAGGCAAACAAGATGCTAGGATGCATATCTAGGGGGGATCAGTAGTAGGAGAGAGGAGGTTATACTGCCCTTGTACAGGTCACTGGTAAGGCCGCATCCAGAGTATGGAGTTCAGTACTGATGCCCACACCTCAAAAAGGACATTAACCTGCTGGAGAAGGTACAGAGAAGAGCTACAAATATGACAGCTGGTCAGCAGGGTAAGGCACATGAGGAGAGGTTGAGGGCACTGAACATGTACTCCCTGGAAGACAGGAGTGAGAGGGGGACATGATTGAGACTTTCAAGTACTTGAAAGGGATAAATAAGATTAATAAGAAAAAGTCTCCTTAAGTTGAGTGGCAACCATAATACGAGGGGACACAGTCTTAAGCTGGAGGGTGGGAGGTTTAGGAGGGAGGTCAGGAAGCACATCTTCACAGAGAGGGTGGTGGACACTTGGAGTGCACTGCCAGAAGAGGTAATCTCATTGAAGACAGTGGGCAGCTTTAAGAGAGGCTGGGACAGGTATAGGGGGATGGTAAGGATCATGGGTAGGGAGGATAGGAGGAGTGGGGAGAGGGGGCAGTGACAGTAGCTCAAGATGTGGACACTGGAACATGAACAGACTTGACAGACCAAATGGCCTTCTTCTGCTGGCTTCTTCACATGTTCATATGTGATACTGGGATCCTTTGTTTAAAATATATATAGTTATACTACTGAAATGATGGCAAAAAACTATTTGAAACTCAAGGGGTTAACCTGAGATGCAGTTCTTAAGCCTTTTGCAGAACTGTGAACAACAGGTCAGTTCTGGGTCTCTATGTTCTTTTTGTTGCACCTGCATCGAAACTGGCAAGAATATTCTATAAACTTACAAGAACATTCTGTGAGAAGCAGGCTCTCTTAATGAGTTCCCAGACAAAGATTTATAAAAACAGCAGCAATGCTTTTGCTAGAGAGACACAATGAGAGTGGTAAGTGAGAGGCAGAGAGAATTGGAATTAAGAGATACCCTCAGAAGAAGGACTTGGTTTTCTCTGTTTGTATTGCCTTTGTAAACAGTTATACAGAGTAATTTTTATTTTTTTTTAATTTTACTGTTATTGAGAAAAAATAAAATGCTACTTGCGGATTTTGAAACTGCTCCTGGTTTTTCTATGCTT
The DNA here is from genome assembly GCA_016271365.2 of Neoceratodus forsteri. Lineage (NCBI taxonomy): Eukaryota > Metazoa > Chordata > Ceratodontiformes > Ceratodontidae > Neoceratodus > Neoceratodus forsteri. Next base: position 842,627,111 of record CM028131.1, read on the forward strand.
CCTGACCTGTGCCTCGATGACACTGTGGAATGGTTGTATCAGCAGAGCCAGTGCCATCTGCAATAGGGGGAAGGAAGAGTCGTGGAAGGATCAGTATGGGGGCAGGAGGAATGAGGGGAGACCGAGACCGAGAGAGAGAGAGAACACCGCGGGAGCAGTAATTGCAGGGGAGGGGGGACAGGAAGTGCACTGTGGATGTAAGAAACAGCTGTATAGTGCAGAAAGCACAACAAATGTTCCTAGAAGGAACTGTCAAGGCAGAGCACACTGTCACAGCTGCTTCCATTCGGCACGTTACAGCTCTACAACTGGCTAAGCAGATCATACTGACCACAGAAAGAAGGCAGACATTTGAAATTATTAGTGAGGAGATGCCAAGCCTAAGCCTGTGATTGGTGGAGAGGGGCAAGGCCCTCCAAAGCCCCATCACACAGTGATAGCAACATGCTCACTTAATGGGCTGCCAAGCCAGCCTGGTGGTGCGGAGGGCTAAGGTGTTGAATGCCTTACCATCTGCAACTCATGTTCAGGAACAAGCACAAGTTGCCAAGGGTCAGCTGGGGTGGGAGAAAACTAAGCATTGCAGGTACTGCTTTCCTCTCCCCAGGAGGGGTGGACAGCAGTCTCAGCCTCTGACCACCACCACGTGGAGGCCCCATGGAAGTGCAGGTCAGTGAGTGGCTTAAAGGATGAGACCACAGTTCTTCAGGGTATGCGCACCTCAACACACACATCCTGATGTGTTGCCATAGCAGGGTAAGGAAAACACAGACAACTAGAGCCTTATGCTGCCCATGAAGCTCTGTCGCCTGCCCCCATGCCACAGCCTGACTGCTGGAGCAAATCTGGATTTGTCTATTGGGGGGGGCTTCCCCTTCCTGGCCCCATCACAGAGGGAAATCTATGGGGGACTCAACCCCAGTGAGTCAGGGGAGGTGAGCATCGGTCACAGGGTGCTGGGACAGGGCTGAGAGGCTGCCCGCCTGCCCCAAGAGAGAAAAAGCAGTGTAGAAAGGGGAAAAAAAAAAAAGCTTTCTGAACCTATTGGTAAGCAAACATAAAAAGCAGCACCTTAACACAGCATTTGTCAGCAGAAAAGGACCACTTGGCCCACTCAATCTGCCCAGATGTTCCCTCCATAATCTGTCTCTGCAGACCCTAACTAGTTTCCGGCAACTCCCCCACCTTTTTACTAATATCCTCCCATGTCTATTCCACATATGCTCAAGCCCCCTTTTCACCTCCACCATTTCTGCAGGCAGTCGGGTCCAGGCATCTACCACCCTTTCAGTGAAGCAGCTCTTCCTCACATCCCTCTTAAACCCCCCCCCAATCAAATGTGTCCTCTAGTCCTGGTGATCATTTGAAAAAGACTCCCCTCCTGCAGCCTGTGAGTGTTATGACCTGGTTCTAGTTACCCAAACCCAAACTTGGAAGTCAAATGTGTGGGAGGTAAAAAAAAAAAAAAAAAAAGGTTACATACCTGTAACAGTAGTTCTAGCAGTAAATGACATACATCCACACTCCTGGCAGTGTTCCTTTCCCTTTAAGGCTTGCTGGAACTTCTTCAAGCTGGCCCCTTCCACCCACCTGAGTGGTAACTCCCTTGGCAGCGCCCTGTGATGTTAGATATTACCTGCTGGAAGCAAGACCGGTGTGCCACTTGCGGGGGGGTGTCAGGTGGGTCAGTGTGGATGCACATCATATACCACTCCTAGAAAGTACAGTTACATAAGAACTTACCATAACAATAGATCTTTAAGGGGTATCTCTTGTAGCAGGTAATACACTTGGGTCATTGGCAAAGGGCACTGTGGTGCATGGCAGCTCTTCTAGCAGTATTTTCAGGGCCGCCCACAGCATCATCTTCCGGTTTCCTATATAAAAGAGTGGGCAGTCCCTGGTATCCTCAGTTCCCCCACTGGATTCAGCTCGCTAAGCGAGGACCGAGAGCGATCTGAGGTACCACAGGTATCCCATGCCATAAATAATTGGATCAGAAGTTGTCCTCCTAGAACAGGAGGGGGATGGAGGGAAGGATCATACCTGCTGCAAGAGATACCCCTCAAAGATCTACTGTTACAGTAAGTTCTTACGTAACTGTACTATCTTCCACAGGGTGATCTCTTGCAGCAGGTAATACACTTGGGATGATTCCCAAGAAATAAACCTAAGAAGGGTGGACTTATGACAGAATGCCTTGTAGGACAGCTCAGCCAAAGGCCGTCCTACAACGTGAAGCAATGTCTAAGTTGCAGTGATTCATGAAGGTATGTATTGAGGACCATGTGGCAGCATTGCAGATCTCTTCGATAGAAGCACCTCTGAAGCAGGCCGCTGTGGCGGCCACAACTCTAGTCAAATGGGCGTGGACAGGTCCAGGCAATGGTTTGTCATACTTATTATAGGAAAACATGATGCAGTGTGCTAGCCAATTGGAGATGGTCCATTTAGTGACCAGGAGACCTTCCCTGGTGGAGGTGAAGGTGATATAAAGTTGAGAGGTCTTTCTAATCAATTGGGTCCGAGTAATATAATATCATAATATATGATGGACATCTAGGGTATGTAGGAGGTATTCTCCCCAACTGGAGTGTTCAGGGTAATGTACTGGCATCTCTATGGACTGATTTAAGGTGTGCTCGGAGACCACCTTAGGTAGAAAAGAGGGATTTGTCCAAAGTGCCACTCTGTATTTGAAAGATTAGGTAAGGTTCTTTACACATGAGAGCATGAAGCTCGGAGATGCACAGAGCTGAAGTGACAGCTACTAGAAATAATGTCTTCCATGAAAGAAAGCAGAGATCACAAGTGGCCACCGGAAGAAAAAGTTCAAGGGTCAATTTCTTTAAAAGAAAATTTAGATCCCACAGAGGAGTGGGTCATCTAATAGGAGGTTTGATATGTAACATTCCTCTTAGGAACATTTTGGCAAGATGATGTTGGTACAGTAATCTTCCATCCAGAGGTTCATGGAAGGCCGAAATAGAGGCCAAATGGACCTTACCAGAGGAATTGCTCAACCGTCTCGGCAAGGGAGGTCAGGTAATCCAGGACAGTAGTCAGTGGACATGAGAAGGGGTCACACGACCAGGAAGTGGCCCAAATGGAAAAGCACTTCCATTTAGCATTATAAGTTGCCCTGGTTGTTGGTTTATGTGAGGCTAATACAATGTCAGCCACAGGCGAGAAGACCCGAAGATGGGCTCTGAAAGCATCCCCAGGAGCCAAGTGTGAAGGTGTAGTGATCTCAGATTGGGATGAAAGAGGGTGCCCCTATTCTGAGTCAACAGGTCTGACCTGATTGGTAATGGAATGGAATGGATTCCGCCAATGATAATTATTGAAGTAGGGGAAACCACACCTGCTGAGGCCACAGAGGGGCTATGAGGATCATGGTGACAGGTTTAAGTTGTAGTTTCAGCAAAGTCTGTTGTAGGAGTGGGACGGGGGCATATAAGAAGAGCCCTGTTCATGGTTGGGACAGGGCACTGGTAGACCATCCCTTTTTGCTCAGGATAATGGAATAGTATTTGTGGAGATGGTGATTAATGGAGGAGGCAAACAGGTCCAGATGCGGGTCCTCTGCAAGTGAAAGATTCTCTGAAGGACTTCATCATGAAGTGTCCACTCGTGCATGGAGGACTGGTGACTGAGAAGGTCGGCCAGGAAATTGTGGCATCCTGATAGATGAACGGCTGATAACGACAGGTGTTGCTGTATTGCTTCCTGCCAAACTGCCAGTCGCCTCTCTGAGAGAGTGCGGGACTTCGTTCCTCATTTGTTGAGGTGAAATACCACTGAGGTGTTTGACTGGATTAGCAGAGGTCCTGGGGAAAGGTGGGGCTGAAAGGCCTGAAGGACTAGGCGGAGCACCCTATTTTCTAGGAGCTGTATATGACGGAGAGTGGAGGTTCAGGACCACCTGCCTTGTGTCCCATAGGGACTCAGGTGTGCACCCCACCCTTCGAGGGAAGCATCCATGGTCAACGTCTGCTAGGGTGGGGAAAGATTGGAATGGCATGCCTTGAGAGAGGTTACCATGTTGCGTCCACCAAAATAGGGCAGACCGCAGAGCAGGAGTGACTCTGACTTTGTCTTCGAAGTCTCCGGTTCTTGGACACCATTAGTTTTGGAGAGTCCATTGGACTGTTCTCATATGTACACGGATAAACGTTACTATAGGGATTTATTTATTTATTAGCTTTTGTTGACCAGGTAGGTACATTAGGCAAAAACCCTGCCTATTTTGAAGCACGACCTGGGAGAGTACAATATAAAGTTTACAAAAAGACAAGCAGTAAAATAATACAGAACCAGTAAATATTCTCGCAGGGATAGTCATGGAAACAAAAAATACATGTGCCAATGACCATCCACGCAGTGATGGAAGGAAGCAGGCACAGAAAAAAGATAAAGCAGTAATTAACTGCAGAGACAACGGTAAGCTAGTTTAAGGAAAGAAGAGAAAAAGGGGAGGTTAGGTACAAACACAGGAATCATGACACTGGCCATGTGCCCTAGAAGGCATAAAAGTCATCTGGCTGTGATAATTTTTTGAGTTTGTATCTGGGAAGCCAGAGACAGAAACTTGTCTTGCTGGGCGGCAGGGAGGTAAGCCCTGGCTGAGACGGTATCTAGGACCGCTCCTATATACTGTAGTAACTGGGTAGGGGTTGGGTTGGATTTTGGCCAGTTGACCGTAATCCCTAGGGAGTGAAACAGAGAAAGGGTTGCTTGAAGGGAGGAAAGCAGAGAAGTTCTGGACTCCACTTTTATGAGCCAGTCGTCCAGATATGGGAAGACTAAGTGTCCTTCTCATCGTAGGGCTCCCGCCACTACGGCTAGGCACTCAGTAAACACTCTTGGGGCGGAGGAAAGACCGAATGGGAGTGCCTGAAATTGGTAATGTTGTCCTAGAGTAAAAACAATGGAGCCGTAGCCGGCCCGCCAGGCGCAGGGAGTAGCGCTACCGCTCGCGACGCTGGTGACCCAGGTTCGGGAACGAGCCCAGGAAGCTGGAGGGCCGGCCGGGGGAGGAAGCTGAGCGCCTGTGGACTGCCCGCCTTCTCCAGGGAGGAGGGGGACAAGGTTCGGTGCTTCACTGACCCCAGGCGGAGGCTTGGGGTACAGCAAGTGCCTGGCCAGTCCAGGAGGGTTGGGCATGTCAGGCGTCGTGAGCTCGCCTCGACAGCCGGTGCACATGGCCGCCCGAAAACAGGGAAAAACACCTACATCGCTCCGGTGAGCGGAGCGCCAGCTACCCTCAATGGTCCCGTCTGTCCCAGCGGCAGCCCCGCCAGTGAGATGTTGAGTTCGGTGCTTTGGCCTCACTTCATTCCCCGCCTGGGGGAAATCCAAGGCTACACGGGGGGAACACCACGAGGCTCCAGGCACGGAAGGAACCGAGGCAGATGCCAGGTGCTCCCGAAGAAGCGGAGCGTAGGGGGCAGGGGAAGGTGGAAAAATAGTAAGTACAAAAAAAACAATGGAGACGGTGGTGGTTTTGGGTGGGTAACGGACGGGGAGGATGAGGGGGAGGCAAGGAGGTGAGTTACAGTGTATGACCCCTTTGAATGATCTTAAATACCCACTCGTCTGAAGTGATAATTTGCCAGGCCTCCAAATGGAGTGAAAAATTACCACCCATGGCTTCCAAGGCCTGGTTGAGGAAGCCTGGGCAATGCCCTAGTTGGTCACTGGGAAGCGGGCTGGCTGGCTCCACCTGGAGGGTGACAGTGGGAGCCCATGGAGGCAGAGGTGGCGGTCCCAGAAGAGGGTTGTCTGAGCATCTGTATTTATCACCTCTTTTTGTATGAAAAGAGGATTGGGGACGGCAGGATGGTTGTGAGGCATGGTACATGCCATGTACCGTATGTAGTGTTCATCCTGAAGACTGGAGATTGTCTAAAAGTGTTTGGGTACCTGGACCAAAAAGCTTGGACTCATTAAAGGGGGCATGAACAACGTTATGTTGCACTCTGTAGTGAATCCCGTGGCATGAAGCCATGCATGGCATCGGAAGGTAATCCCTGTAGCTGACATACAGTCCATAGAACTGACTGCCTCATAACCCCAACGAAGTAGGTGCCGGGATATGGAGCTGCCAATAGATAAAAGTAGCCAACAATTGATCCTTCTCCTGAGAAGAAGGGAGTTTACTGACTAGTTCAATAGCAGAGGACCAGAGAATACATGGGTACTTGAACATGTGCCCCATATAGTTTAGAATCCTAAGATTCATGGTACATCCTTGGAATACCGTTTCCCTAGGTAATCAAAATATGAGAGTCCTTATCAGGGGGTAAGGAGCTCATGTGCTTCGGTCGTTTAGTACGATCGTGAGCCACAGTGATCACTACTGAGTCTGCTTCAGGGGTAGTAGAAAGAAACAGATGATTGAGAGGAGCCTGATAAAGGTGATCTGCTTTCCTAGGAATGGCCGGGACAGCCGAAGGATGATTCCAGGCCACCAGCATAGCATTTTAGTAGGTTTGTATAAGTGGGGGTACCACTATTAGAGACTCCTCTTGCAGTTATGGGTAATCTGCCATGTCCTTTCTTTATCATGTTCGGTAGTTGAAAACCACATGACCTTTTGGATATGGATGATCATCTCATGAAAAGACAGGTCATCTGGAGGAGAGGCAGCCACCTGGCAGGAAATGTCCTCGTTTAATGAGGAAATAGTACAAAGAGGGGACATGAGACGGGAGTCCAAGTCCTGTAAGTCCATATCATCCAAATCTACAGTGAAATCAGCTGGAAATTCAGCCTCATCTGATAGGTAGTCCTCCTCATATGAGGCGGCTGACGAGTCTGGAGAAGGGCCCATGTCACCCAGAAAGCATTTTGGTGGAGGGGTAGGAGAATGGGAATGACAGGTTGGCTCTCCCAGAGGGGGAGGCTGAGAGTGCCTAATGGCTTGTAGAACCTGCTGAACCACTGAAGCTACATCCACAGAAGGAGGGGTTGAGAGAGGAGGTTTCTGAGAAACCACGGGAATAGTGGAGGAAATAGGACATGAGGTATGAGCAGGTCTAGCACCCGGGTCGTAAAGCCCAGGGTCCCGATCTCTGTCCACCTGGCCCCTATGACAGAATGCCTGTGAAGGAGGAGGGGCGGCATTATGAATTGCAAAGGCAGTAAGCTTCCCCATAAAAATGTGCCCCACCGTTGACAGGGCAGCAGGGGAAGAAGCATTAGAATGCTTAAAAGAGGACATCATTGACAGGAAGCAATCCCCCATTGTTGGGAAGCGATCCCCGTTGATGGAACGTCGAAGGACCCATCAAAGGGTTCATCTGAAACTGCGGTAAGAGCGCTTGAAAGTGCAGTCGACGAGAGGGTGAAAACCCCCATCGATGAGGAAGCAGTTTTGGAGGGCATTGTCGAAGGTGGAGCACGTGTGACAGTGGCCATCAACAGGCATCTGCCTGAGGGAGTTGAGGAGGGTTTCTCCTTCTCCCTTTTGTGCTTTGTATGTGAAGCAGTGGAAGGTGGGTCCTTGGGACGGGCCCCCTGGTTCTCCAGTAGAGACAATTTCTACTCCATGAGGTAGGATTCTATCTCCTGCTGCCATTGTCAACAGGTTGCCTGGTGGAATTCCTGGCAAAGAGTTCAGGAGATGGTGTCGTGTGTGGGTCCCAGACATCTAACACAAACTGTGTGGTTGTTGAAATGGAAGATCTTCCTACCGGGACGACATGAGCAAGATAATGCTGACCTGCTTGTTTATTCTTTGGACATTCGTCAACGTAGTAAGTGAAACAGAAAAATTCCGCTTCAAGCTCAGAGTCTTGTCAATGACTGCTGCTCTCTGCACTAGCTGCTGTGTGTAAGCTGAAGACAGTGGGAAAATGAACTGAGGACACCAGGGACCGCCCACTCTTATATAGGAAACAGGAAGATGATGTCATGTGTGGGCAGCCCTGGAAAAAGACTGCTAGAAGAGCTGCAGTGCACCACAGTGCCCTCTGTCCATGACCCAAGTGTATTACCTGATGCAAGAGATCACCCTGTGGAAGACATAGCAGTTACGTTAAGAACTTTCTGTAACAGTAGATCTTCAAGAGAGGTTCCTACAGTAGGTCTTCACATATAGGACTGTGCCCCCTGGCGTCGGGTTCCAACGACAAACTTGAAGCTAGCAATCATCAGCGGGGACCCCCACCCCCCACCCGGTGTCAGACAGCGTGGCGTCAGCCCGACCATAAAAGGGGCGGTCCCGCGCCTGCCCTCCAGTTCTTTTCCACCAGAGACCTAGAGAGAGGATAATAGAAAGAAAGGAGTAACAACTCCTGAGACCCTGTGCCCTGGTTGGACCCGAGGGCTAGGCATAATAAAAAAGGAAGATTTCCAGGAGCTGGGGGAAGGTGGATGGGAAACTATACCTACTGCAGGAACCGCTCTCGAAGATCTACTGTTACGGTAAGTTCTTATGTAACTGCTATCTTACTTCGAGATTGTTCCTGCAGCAGGTCTTCACATATAGGACTGAATTCCAAGCAGTCTAAGAAAGGAGAAGGAGTCAGAGACGAAGTTCCAGGAGGAGGAAAAATATCTGCCAACTAATGGTCTGCCCTAAGACAGAAGACATTGCAAGACTGCAAGGCCAAAACCAGCTTTATACCTAGAGGCAATGTCCAGACTGTAATGCTTAGTGAAGGTGTGGATGGAAGACCTAGTGGCCACTGCGCAGATCTTCGCGATGGACACATTCCTGATAAAAGCGGTAGAGGTGGCCACGCTTCTAGTGGAGTAGCCTTTAACTGCCCCCAGAAGGGTTTTCCCGTACTTCTGGTAAGTGTAGTGAATACAGTTAGCCAGCCACCTAGAAACAGTCTGTTTAGAGATGGCCTTGCCCTGTCACTGGGAGGCAAAGGCCACAAAGAGTTGGTTCGACTTTCGAACCTTCTTAGTCCAGGAGATATAGTACCTCAAAATCCGATGCACATCCAAGGTGTGCAAAAGCTATTACCCCCCGTTGAAATGATGAGGATAATAGACCGGCAGTTCAACGCTCTAGTTAAGAGTCGTCTCTGAAATCACTTTCGGAAGGAAGGACGGATTAGTCCTTAGGACCACCCGGTCCTTATGGAAAATCAAATAAGGCTCTCTGCAAACAAAGGCCTTAAGTGCTGAAACCCTTCGAGCTGAAGTAACTGCAACCAAAAACAGTCTTCCAGACAGGAAGCACATATTACAACTTGCTGCCGGTTCAAAAGGGGGCAAAGCAAGTTTCTCCAACATAAAATTAAGATCCCAGGGAGGACAGGGGTTCAGGACTGGATGTTTGATGTAAAGGATACCCTTCAAGAAAGTTAAAGAAACCTCTAGCTGTGCTATGGTTTTGCCCTCCACCAGAAGGTGGTAGGCTGACACCGCAGAAAGATGGGCCTTAATGGAAGAATAACTAAGACCCAACTCAGAAAGATGTACAAGGTACGCCAACACCTGGGAAGCCGAGCAAGAAAAAGGGTCCAATCGTTTGGCTGTGGCCCAAATAGAAAATCTCTTCCACTTCATGGCGTAGGTGGATCTGGTGGAGAGTTTTCTGGCTTCCACCAGTACCTTAGCAACCTGACAGGACACTCCGTAGCGAGTCACCACTATGTCCACAGGTGCCACGCATGAAGATGGAGAGACTGAAGGCTCGGATGTACCAGAGTGCCCTGCTCCTGAGACAGAAGGTTGTGAGACAGTGGTAGGAGGACCAGCGGTTCCAGCGCTAGTTGTTGTAAGAATGGGAACCAAATCTGCCGGAGCCACAGAGGGGCAACCAGAATCAAGTGGGCCCCCTCTGCCTAGAGTTTCAACAGAACCTTCTGTATGAGAGGAAAGGGAGGAAACGCGTATAGAAACCTTCCTGTCCAAGAGAGAGACAGTGTGTCTCGCCAAAAAGCACCATGCCCGGGAATGAGCAAGCAAACGTTGGGTAGTTTTGCCTTGAATGGTGAGGCGAACAGACACAGATCTGGCCGACCCCAACGAAACAGGTCTCCGACTACCTCCTGCTTTAGTTCCCACTCGTGAGCCCTGGCCACTGATAGGCTGAGATTGTCCGCCAGGAAGTTGTATACGCCTGAGACGTGGACTGCTGTCAGAAAGAGGCCGTGCTGAAGAGCCCAATACCATACTCTCATTGCTTCCCCGCAAAGAGGGCACAATTGGGTACCCCCCGTTTGTTGAGGTACTAGACAGTCGCCATGTTGTCTGTCTGGACCAAGAGTGTTCCCGGAAGTAGTAACGACTGGAAGGCCTTGAGAACATAGAGGACAGGTCTGGTCTCCAGGATGTTGGTGTGAAGGTGCTGCTCCTGAGGAGACCACGAACCTTGAGTTCTGTGGTCCCCCAAATGGGCTCTCAAACCCATATCGGAGACATCCGATGTGAGGGTCTGGGAGGGAGCCCAAGAGTGGAAGGGAGCTCCCACCAACAAGTTGGTGAGGTCCTGCCACCAGAGGAGGTCTTTCTGAAGGCTGGTGGATACCATGACCAGTTGGTTCATGTTGACCACTCATTGATCCCATTGGACCCGAAGAGACCACTGGGTAACCTTCATGTACAGCCTGGCCAGGGGGATGGTAGGAGTGGTCGCTGCCATAAGACCCAAAAGACGGAGCGCCAAATGCGCTGGCGTCCATCGAGCTTTGGCCACCAAAGTGGCCTGAGAAGCCAAGGTCTCAGCTCGATCCAGTGGCAAGAAGGCCTTGCTCTGGACTGTATCCAGTACCACTCCAACAGATTGGAGGCGCTGAGAGGGTACTAGCTGGGACTTGTGGACATTGACTATGTTTGACTGGAGCAGGGGAAGGAGTCCCTGAAGGGTCAGCATGCGGAACTTCTTGTACTGCACAAAAAGGTTGAGCGTGCTGAGATCCAAGATAGGTCGCAGATCTCCAGTCTTTTTTGGAACTAGGAAGAAATGGGAGTAAAATCCCCTTCCTAGTTGATTTTGAGGAACGAGTTCTATGGCCGCTTTCGAAGCAGGGCCTGAATCTCCTAGCAGTTTCACCCTGAGGTTCTCATCAGGGATGTCCTGAAGGTCCCTCTCCAGTTTCGAGAAAGAGGACTTCTGAAAAGCCACCATATGGGATACAGAATTCAACGACCGGATGGCGCAGGAGGTGGATGAATAAATCTTTCTACCTAATTGGTCACGTTGTCTAGTGAGGAGGAACTCAAGTGCTTTAAGCCGAGCGGTCATGCATGGCCGTGATGACTATAGAGTCAGCTTTAGTATGGTTGGTGAGGTGAGAGATCCCTTCCAGGGGGAAGTAGGTTCTGTCAGCCTTTCTGGAAACAGCCAGTATGGATGAGGGCTGATGCCAGATTGTCATGACAAGATCCTTGTACGGGCCCATCCAATGGGGGATGGGCAGAGGGTCTGTGATGGACAAATCCAAATGTTCTTTCAGCCTTTTGCAATGAGGATCAATTTCTTTGGATGGCCAGCCCCCAGCTGTTTGAATGGTTCTCAATAGGTCCCCAAAGGAAGGATCCTCTGGTGGAGATTTTGGGGATTCTTTAGGATGGATTTCGACCAGTGAACGGGGTTCAGAGTGGTCGATATTAGAGTCCGAATCCGAGGGCTCCGAGCCACTGGGAATGGAAGGGTCCAACCCGGTGTTGCCCACTGGCAGAGAACCTGCAGCACATCCCACAGGAACTGGAGGGGGGGAGGTGGTGCTCTGGGTAGAGGAATTCCTCCGATCGGCTAGGTCTGTCTAAGTTCGGTTAGGAGCTGAGTCCTAGCATCCTGCCACCACGCCAGGATAGATTCATGATCAGGTGGCGGTGGTGGAGGAGGAGAAGGAGGAGGAGGCTGGTACCCAGGATACCCAGCCAAGGGCTGGTAAGCAGGATGATGCCAAAAAAGGTATTGGTATCCTGGTAAGCCCGAGGGATATCCAGACGTTGGATATCAAGGTGACGGATATCCGGGCGTCAGGTATCCCGGCGTCAGGTATCCCAGCGTCTGAGGCACTGTGCCCGGCATCGGAGGGCCGCCCAGCAGCGGAACATGGGGGTCAGGCCCCAGAAAACCGTCAGAGGGTCCCACAGGAGTTGTGGAAGGCTCTGCCGAGGGAGGTGCCAAAGGACTGCTGGGCAGCGGTAAGGGATCAGACATCGTCCCTGAGGGTCCCAAGGGAGGGGGTTCCATGGCTAAAATATCCTGGTCAGGAAAACGGATCCCTGGGAGGGTGGGAATCTGTAGGCAGAAAAGACCCAGGCGAAGAGGGAGCTCTGGAAAATACCCCAATGACAGGTCCGGTAACGATCTCGATGGAAGGGAAAGGTTGGGAACAGGTGGTGAATCCCTGGGGATGGATAGATAGCAGGGATGAAGTGTCCCCCACGAGCACACTTGTCCCAGGGTCGGGGTCCTCAAGGGAGCCTGACGGGAGAGCAGATGCATCTGCGAGGTTGACGGGGGATCCGTCGTCTGGCTTATCAGATGCGACCGGGCTGGCTGCAGAAGGATTGTGGTCAGGTTCATCGGTCTCGGCCGGGCCCCTGGCGGCAGGGCCGAAGGGTGACTTATCGGCGGTACTACAAGCGGAAGAACTGATAGAAACCTCAAGAGAGGCAGCCAGTCTACCCGCATACCTCGGCAGGAGAGGGAGAAGGCGTCCGGCCCGCAGAAGTGGACGGAATGCTGGTACTCACGGTTTTTGAAGTGGAAGGTCTCCCTTGCTGCGACGGGCTTCTCTCCTGGCACTTCTCCTTGTCCTTCTTTTTCTTTCGTTTTTCTGGGGCCAGAGATGATGACCGCTCCCTAAGCTCCTGGAGCTCCTTTTCCATAGAAGCTAGCCTTTGGGTGAGAAGGTGGGCCTCGAGGGTCCGCTTGCATGGGGTCCACGTGGCCTGGTTAAACCCCTGGCAAATGGCACACTCAGCTGAGTTGTGCTTAGGCCCCAGACAGGGGAGGCAGCGGGAGTGGTCATCCCCATGCAGGATTTGGGCTCCGCACTTAGTGCACTTCTTTTTGAGACAAGAAGACACACACTCGATCGAAAGATCATGAAAACTTAGAGGAATATGATGAAAAACATCAAATACTAAGCGGGTGATTGATCACTGTTCTACCACATCTGTCGAACGACCTGAGCGATGGTGGGAAAGAATGGGAGAGCGGGTGCGGGACTGCCCCTTTTATGGTCAGGCTGATGTCGAGTCACCTGACGCCAGGGGGCGGTCCCCACTGATGACTGCTAGCTACAAGTTTGCTGTTGGAACCTGAAGCAAGGCAGCACAGTCCTATATGTGAAGACCTACTGCAGGAACCCTCTCGAAGTAAGATCTATTGTTACAGGTGAGTAACCTGTTTTTTCTAGGGACATGAATATGATGTACTATCCACACTTCTGGCAGACTCCTAGCAGTTCTCTGGGAGGAGGGGGCAAGGTGCACACCTCCTGTTTAGGGAAAAGAGATTGGAGAACTGAGGCCCCAAAACTAGCATCCCGGTGTGACTCAAGGTCGATGTGGTAGTGGGAAATGAAGGTGTGTGCTGAATTCCAGGTAGCAGCCCTGCAGATTTCCTGGATGGGGACATCCCTGGAAGCAGCCACTGAGGCAGTGGTATGACAGGTGGAATGAGCCCTTAGCCCTACAAGAGGCTCCCTACCCTCCAACCAATAACAGAGGTTGATGCAGGATACTATCTACCTGCCAATCGTCCGCTTAGTTGCCAGTCTGCCAGGTGAGGCTTCAGCGTAGGTGACATATAGCTGTTGAACCTCTACCCAAACTCCAGACATGCACTCCTTGTAATAGGCGAGCACTCGCCGTAGGTTCAAAGCATGGAGCCTGTGCTCAGCCTCCGAGGTGTGTTTGGTGAAGTACACCAGGAGAGTAATCACTTGGTTAAGGTGAAACTCAGACACAACTTTCAGGAGGAACTTTAGGTTGGGGCAAGGGACAACCTTGTCCCTTTGGAAGACTAGGTGAGGAGACTCCACTGAGAGCGCCTGGAGCTCACTAATCCTTCTGGCTGATGTGACAGCCACCAGGAAGACAGTCTTCTATGACAGGTGAGACATTTCACATCTGTGCACTGTTTTGAATGGCTTGCCCATGAGCTTTGCCAACACCAGCAACAAGTCCCAAGGTGGTGGTGGTTCACACACCGGGGGAGAAATATGGTCAAGGCCTTTGAAGAAGCGCCAGACCACATTTCCCTTGCGCCACCGACAGCATATCAGCCTGTGCCCGGTATGCCGAGATGGCTGTGAGACTTCCTTTTAGTCTCCCTCTCTGAAGATTTGGATTTTGTGCCCTTTGAAGGGCCCTGCCTAAAGGTGGGAAGGTACTAGTGTTCGGCACAAATCCCTAAATGCCCCTGTGAAGGTGGCGCCAAAGTTGCTTTGCTTCTCAGAAGGAACTAGAAGGGAAAAGATCAGATTTGTTACAGTACAGTAGCTTCTTGTTGTTTTTACATTGTTTCTTGTGGATTTTACTTGGTAGAAGGTTATTTATTTTCTTTCTTACTACTTCTAAGGGGCTAGCAGGGTATTGTTTTGGGGCTGTTGGAATTTTGAAAACTGTTTTGGTGGCTATAAGTGGGCTCATTTGTTTGATGTTTCACTGTGTACCAGGCTGCATTTGTAGAGGCCCATTTCTTCTGATTTAAAACCTATTTGGTGTGATTTAACTGGGGCTGTTTCTTTGAATCAGAGACCTATATCTTCTAATTTCAAGCCTATTTTGATGGGTTGTTGGTGAAGCTGTTTGAATTGGAGACCTGTTTCTTTTGGTAGCAAACCTATTTTGGTGGCTTTGAGTAGAATTGTGATTTATTTTTGCTGGCTTCACTAGCTGCAAAGGTTAGTGCATAGTGGGGGAATGGTGCTAATGGTCTGACCAGGGGCCTCAGCTACCTGATTGTTTCTGGAAGACTTGGGTTGGTCCCACCCCCCAACCCCCCACCCCACCTGCCCCTGGTCCAAGATTTCCTTAATACCAGGGGTTCTGACATCACTTCCTCAAATGGGCAAAGGATATGCACCTGTCACAGCAGAAGCAGACATCCAGGAAAGGAACAGCAGCGAGTGAAGAGGTGACTGC
Organism: Neoceratodus forsteri; assembly: GCA_016271365.2. Taxonomy (NCBI): domain Eukaryota; kingdom Metazoa; phylum Chordata; order Ceratodontiformes; family Ceratodontidae; genus Neoceratodus; species Neoceratodus forsteri. The sequence continues at coordinate 842,642,183 of CM028131.1, forward strand.
TATCTCAGTGGAAGGGAAGTAACTGCAAATCTAGGAGCTCTCACTGTTACTTCTTTGCATTGCTATTGCATTGTGGAAAGGAGGAGTCGGAGTTTGAAGAAAGTTGTATAATAGCTACTTAAAGTCTCTTTTTGAGTTTGGAGAGGAAGGTTAGGAATATAAAAAGCAGTTGCTCAATTTATCTAAACGTGTACAACAAAGGGGGTAAGGGAAATTAAGAAAAGAATGTTTTGCACTGATGGGGGGGGGAGACTTGGGGGAGTGTTTGATATCCTGCATCTGGAAGAGTTGGGGGGTCGCTGGTGGGCAACGACAGCAATGGGTAGGGTGGCAGGCTGCAACAATCAGTGTGCACCAGTCTTTCTAAAATTGCCTGGAGTGTGGGAGGATGTTTAGTGTGCAACCACATAGAGAAACTCAGAAAGAGACTGAGGGTCTGCAGGAGGAACTAAGACAGGCAAAGCAGACTGGGGGTGGGTTTAGCCCAATACTGGAGGGAGGAAGAACGGGAGATGAGGGAGGGCGATTTAAGTCAACAGTGGTGAGGAGAGGGTCAGAAGAAGGGAAGCAGGGACAAGGGGGCCCTAGCCAGGAAGAACGATTACCAGGGAAACCAGGTCAGGAGACAAAAGACAAATGGAAGGAGGAGATAGGGACTTGTGAGAGGGAGGCGAAAAAGTGGCAAAAATCATGGAGTGTAAAGGAGAGAACAGGTTACTATGAAGAGAGAGGGAGCGGGCATTTGTGAAGGGTCTTCAGAAAATAGTTTTGCACTGCTTGAGAGGAAGAAGATGGGGGGAAGGAATGATGAAATTAGAGGAATAACTGATAAATGCCTGGACCAAACCAGAGCGTGGGGAAGTTCTGCAGGGAGAACTGCAACAGGGGCAAAAGGAGGAAATAATGTGCAGGAGGAAGAAGAGGAGCTGGAAATGAGAGAGGGAGATGAATCGAAGCAAGCAGGAAGTAAGAGTGGTGTAATCTCAGTGCTGGGGGACTCAATACTAAGAGGAGTCAGGTAGGGTAGCAAGGGGAGAGGCATAGCTGCATTTGGGTGGAGGCCATGCCAGGAATGGTAGCGGAAAGGGTGGGACAATCTGTTCTGAAATATGATAGAAGTGATAGGTACAAGCCTCATTTAATTATACATCTTGGGACAAACAACCTGGCTGACAAGACAGTAGATATAGTCCAGAGGAGGTTTGAGGAACTAGGACATTTATGTGAGGGTGCAGGAAGATCAGTAACTTTTTCGGAGATACTTCCAGTGCCCAAGACAAGCACAACAAGAAAGCTTAGAATAGAGGAATTTAATGGATGGCTAAGAACCTGGTGTTGTGCTAAAGGGTATGGGCTGTTGGGGGTGGGGAGGGACCTGGAAGGATAGCAGTCTCTATGCCAAAGACAGACTACACTTCAGTGAGGAGGGTAAGAAAGTGTTGAAACAGAGGATGGAGGAGTACATAGGGGAAGTAGGGAATTTAAACTAGGAGCGGGGGGAAGCAATTGGGCAAAAGACATGCAGAGACCACAGGTTGGGAAACCATACGAGCTTACCCCCCACAGCAGTGACAAAGGACAGATGGCAAGTACTATTGGTAATGCTAGTAAAGGAGGGCAGGATGGGAGGGGGGAAAAGGGTGGAAGGTGGTTACCCTTAATGCTAGGAGCCTTGGGAGGAAAACTGCAGAGTTACAGGTGCTCATGGCAGAGGGAGAGGTGGACATTGCAGTCATCACAGAAACATGGGCCACCAATACAATGACTGGGACCTGTCTGTACCACAGGTACAGGTTATTTCGTGAGGGACAGGGTAATTGGGAAAGGAGGGGGTGTGGCACTATATGTGAAGGAAGGACTGAAGTGTGTAAGGGAGGAAGGGGAGGAGGGTAGTACGGAGTCAATTTGGATGCAAATCCAGGATTCCAAGAATAGGATTCTTAGAATGGGAGTGGTGTACAGGCCACCATCTCAGACGGAGGAGTACGACAGGGAACTAGCGGGACAGATCAGGAGGACCTGCGAGAAGGGTAGTGTGGTGATTGTGGGGGACTTCAACATGCCATAAGTGGACTGGAGTACCCCAACAACCAGGAACAGAAGGGAGTAGGTACTGCTGGATGCCTTCCAGGACAACTTCCTGCTGCAAATGGTCAGTGAACCAACCAGGTTAGGGAATATCCTTGACCTTGTGCTGGCAAATGGGGACTTTGTGAGAGAACTTACAGTGGAGAAACCGCTGTCAGGGAGTGACCACCACTCAGTATGGCTCACATTGGATATGGGCAAGGAAGGAGTGGAATCTGGCACAAGAGTGCTGGACTTTAGGAGGGCTGACTTTGGGAGGATGGGGAAGTGGTAAAGGGTACCTGGCCAGAATTCAATCTAGTATGGACACCTAACCAGAGGTGGGAGCTCATAAAGCTGAGGATAGTGGAGGCAACAAACCTGCTGCAAGGCCCAGAGCAAGAAGGCTAGGCTAGAAACCAAGCTGGTTGAGCAAGGAGTCATGGAAAAGGTAAGGAGGAAAAGAGCTGCCTTTAGGAGGTCACAAGAAACAGGGAGTGGGAGGACAGGGAGGAGTACTTGGACGGAATCGAAGGAGGTGACAAGGGTAGTAAGGGCACCAAGGCATCAAGAACTCAGGCTGGCACAAGGCATTAAGAAGGAGAAGGATTTCTTTAGGTACATCAGGGAGAAAGGCTGTAAGGACCACATAGTAAGGATTAGGAAGGAGGGGTTGGGTGGAAGCAGGATGGATAAAGGCAGAAGCACTAAATGAGTACTTCTGCTCAGTATTTACTAAAGGAAGAGGGGGCGACACCCAAGGGGGGAAAAATGGCAGAAACAGGGAGGGAGGGGGTGACAGATGGGGAAATCATGGAGGGCAGAGTTTGGGAGGGTTTGAATGCACTGAGGGTGAATAAGGTGCCAGGCCCAGATGGCATCCACCCCAAGGTACTGAAGGAGCTGGCAGAGGTCCTTGCAGGACCTTTGGCAGACCTATTTAATGCCTCACTACATACGAGGTGCATACCTCAGGACTGGAGGATGGCTCATGTGGTGCCCCTCCACAAGAGTGGCCCCAAGGATGAACCAGGAAACTACAGATCACTAAGCCTCACATCCATCGTGGGTAAGCTAGTGGAGACTATCCTGAAGGAAAGGCTGGTGGCCCTCCTAGAGGCCAAAGGACAGCAGACAGCATGGCTTCATACGGGGCAGATCCTGTCAAACCAACCAGGCAACTGGACAGGGGCCATGCAGTGGATGTCCTGTATCTGGACTTCAGTAAGGCATTCGACTCGGTGCCACATGGAAGGCTGGGAAGTAAGTTAGTAGGTAAAGGGGCAAGTGCAAAGCTGGTGAGATGGGTAGGGAACTGGCTTCAGGGAAGGCAACAGAGGGTGGTGGTGGGTGGGGAGCTCTCACACCCAAGGATAGTGACGAGCGGTGTTCCACAGGGCTCAGTGTTGGGACCAGTGTTGTTTGGGATATTCATTGCAGACATATCACTGGACATCAAGAGCAAGATCAGTCTGTTTACTGACGATACCAAGGTAGGAGCAGTGGTGGATGTCCTAGGGGGATGGCAGGGGTTGCAGGATGATCTGGCAAAGCTTGAAACCTGGTCAGACACCTGGCAACTGGGGTTTAATGCCAAAAAGTGCAAGGTGCTGCATTTTGGGATGAAGAACCCAAGGCGGAGTTACTAGCTTGGGGGAGTGCAGCTAGCCCAGAGAGAGGAGGCGAAGGATCTGGGAGTGCTCATTACAGGGTCAATGAACAACTCGGCACAATGTAGGATGGTAGCTGCAAAGGCCAACAAAATGCTGGGTTGTATTACAAGGGGTATATACTCGAGGAGGGAGGAGGTGATTCTGCCACTGTATAGGTCATTAGTTAGACCACACCTGGAGTACTGCGTGCAGTACTGGCGCCCGTATCTGAAGAGGGACATTAAGTTACTGGAGGGGGTGCAGCGCAGGGCGACAAAGATGATCAAGGGGCTGGGGGACTTATTATACAAGAGGAGGCTGAGGGAGTTGAACATGTACTCACTGGAGGAGACAAGGGATGGGGAAATGATTGAAACCTTTAAATACATGAAAGGAATAAACAAGACAGGTACAGAGGGGCTGTTCAAAGTAAGGGAAGGGAGGGACACCAGGGGCCATGATATGAGACTGGAGGGAGGAAGGTTTAGGAGGAGATGAGGAGACACTTTTTTACAGAGCGGGTGGTGGCTGGGTAGAATGCGTCACCTGCAGAAGTGGTATCCAGTAGACAAGTGGACTGCTTCAAAAGGGGATGGGACAGGACAAGGGGGAGGGTCAATGAAGGGTAAGGGTGGAAGGGAAGGGCAGCTGCAGAATAAGGGGTGCTAGCTGCATATTTGAGCAGACTTGATAGACCTCTAGGCCTTTATCTGCTGGCAAATTTCGTATGTTTGTATGTTCATAAAGGAAAGCGGCCTGAGGCCCAGCCCCTTCAACAGCTGCGAGTTGTTCAGCGGACCCCACAGCCATGGAGATCACCTGACAGATGTCTTTCGATTTAAACAGTGGGATCCTGTTCATCTGGGTGCCCTAGGAGAAGCTGAAAGTGCTGGTCATCCAGAGTCGAAGGATACAGAGTGCAACACAGGCCACATGCATGGGGATCATGTTTGAGGCCAAGGCAGTAGATGCACGTGGTATGCGGATCCCTCCGGGACATCTTCTGCCCACACTCACACTTCCTGAATCCCGGTACCGACTTCAAGTCATCCATAATGGAGATTCCGAAGAAATCGCCTGAAGACAAAAAAATTTGCAAATCGCAAAAGTTTGAAGCAAAGGGCCTACTCAGCGCGGATAGCGGTGAGGAGGGAACCTTCTTCCAGTGGAAAGGAAGATCTGACATCACAGTTGGTGCCCAGGGAGTTACCACCCAGGTGGGAGGGAGAAGCCAGCTTGAAGATTTTCCAGCAAACCTTAAAGAGAAAGGAAAACTACCAGAAGTGTGGATAGTACAACATATCCACATCTCTAGAACCTGATTTATACCAGTCCAAGAGCAAATCTTAATCCCAGTGGACCTCACATAAATCCTGCAATGTCATGAGTTTTACAGGACAAGCACATAACAAGGAGCCTGTACTATATCATTCAACAGGTTTTATTTCAAGCAACAGACCTAAAAAAAAAAAAAAGATGATGTATGAGCAATTAGCAAGTAATTAAGCAACAGTCTCTTTCAAACTCTTTCAAAGGGGGAGGTCATGTCAAACAAATCTGTTAGATTTCTTTAACTGGGTGACCAGGGAAGTAGATCAGGGTGAAACAGTGGATGTGGCCCACCTGGATTTCAGTAAGGCCTTCGACACCATTCCTCATAAGAGACTCATAATAAGCTGAACAACCTAGGGGTGGGTCCAAAGGTGGTAAACTGGGTAAGAAACTGGTTGGAAGATAGGAGACAGAGGGCGGCAAGTTGCCACCCTCTGTCTCCTATCCTCCAACCAGTTTCTCACTGGCAAGTAAATGGAGTTCACTCCGAGGAAGGGAGGGTGACCAGCAGGGTGCCACAAGGATCGGTACTGGGACAGGTCCTCTTTAATGTCTTTATCAGTGACACTACAGAGGGACTAGAAGGGAGGGTATGCCTTTTTGCAGACGACACTAAGATCTGTAATACAGTAGACACTAAGTGGTGCGTGGAAAAAAATGAAGCGGGATCTAAGAAAGCTTGAGGAGTGGTCAAGAGTGTGGCAACTGAATTTCAATGCAAAAAAAGTGTAAAATCATGCACTAGGGGCACAGAAACAAAGGAGCAGAGTGGTACTGGCGACCACCAAACAGGAAAGGAGACCCAGGGTAATCACTTTTGATGACCTAAAGGTGAACAAACAGGGCGACAAGGCAGTAGGGAGAGCCAATGGGATGCTAGGCTGCATAGGGAGGTGTATCACCAGCAGAAAGAGGGAGCTGTTAATACCACTGTATAAATCACTGGTGATACCTCACCTAGAGTACTGTGTCCAGTGCTGGAGACATCTCAGAAAGGACATAGAGTAGAGGCAGACCAGAGGAGAGCAACTAAAATGGTTAAGGGTTTGCATCAAAAGCCCTATGAGAAGAGACTGAAGGACCTCAGTATGTACACCCTGGAGGAAAGGCGAGAGAGAGAGGGGATATGATAGAGACTTTCAAATACCTCATGGAGATAAATAAGGTTCAAGAAGGAAGCCTTTTTCAGAATAAAAGATGTTCAAGAACAAGGGGCCATGCTATGAAGCTGGAGTGGGGTAAACGCGGGAGATGTAAAGAAGTACTTCTCTTCACAGAAACAGTGGTGGATACCTGGAGCAGCCTCCCAGAGGAAGTGGCGGGGGCAAAAACTGTAATGGGATTCAAGAAGGCATGGGATAGACATAGGGGAACCTTAGTAGCAGGAAGCGGGGGGGGGGGGTAACACTGGAGATCAAGTAGGGTCTGCGGTGTTACAATAGGTAGGGAAAATGGGCAGACTAGGTAGGCCAAGTGGTCCTTATCTGCCATCAAATTCTGTGTTTCTATGTAAATACATTTGTACTAGGGCACTCTTGGGAGACCATGACCCTGCTGACAGTCTTTTGGCTTCTACCTGGAAAGAGGGAAGTTGCTGGAAACGGTTCCTTTTTTTATATCTTTAGTACATCAGTCCCAGTTTCATCTTGGAATGTAACCAGTCCAAATAATGGCAGTTTATACAGTTCTTAGTAAGATGCACACACATTAGCCACTCGATGAACCTGCAGCCCCCCCCCCCCCCAACAAGGAAAATCTCACTCCCAGTCTTTTTAGTCTCTTGTCAAAGATGAGAAGTTAGGGAGTTTATTTGGCAAGGCCTTACAGTCACTGACAAACATTTAAAAACCTGATTCATGGGGAGAGTGATGCTTGCTGGCATTCTCTCCCTCGACGGTCCAATCCGATGCAGATGTTTGGAGCTGGTGGAAGTCTTGTTCCTGAACGACTTGTCGCATTATGATTTTGAGGCACGGTAAATGGTGCAGGATTCTGCATGTTGTCTTTTTCCTGAGGTACTGTAACTTTGAGCTGCTGCCGCTAAGACATCTTGCTGTAGAAGATGTGATGATGGTATCAGATGTCGAGAATACCATCTTGATGGTGTTGGATGTTCAAAACACCACAGCTGATTTCACTGGATTTGGAAATACCATCTTGATGGTATCATTATTTATACATACCACATCTCTTGATGGCATGAGATGTTCAGAATACCACTGATGATGGCACTGCTGGATGTCAAGCAATACCACAAATCTCTCGAAACAGTGTCATGGTTACACAGTGCATTTTTACAGAGCAAACATTTTTCGTCTTACATCACATCAGACATTAAGAAGCCAAGATGAATTTTGGTTACACTTCAGCTAGAAACATTTTATAAGCATGTTACGCATATTCAGTGCCACTGTTCTGGTCTAGTCAAGGTTCGAGATGGAGTTGTATCCTTACACTACACTTGGGAAAAACAGGCATATATCTACATCCTTGAATAGTAAAAATTATACAAAAAAAGCTTGCAGAAAAACTAAACAGGCACTGGGGCTGGAGGTATAGCCTTGATATTAGAGTAATGAGCTGTGAATAAGCTCAGTACATCCAGCAAACCTGGGTTTGATTCCCACAACCTCCACTTGCATACTAAGTGAATCTGAGCAAGTCACTTAACCACCCCAGTGCTCCCAGGCTGCCCCTGAAAACAGGCATGTGTGCCTAGTGTGCGTTACCTGATTACCAAAGAATAATAACAATCATAACTTCCAACCTACACAAATGACATGCGGCTTTTGTAGAAAATAGTGAACCAGGCCCATTATTCTAGTTTAAACTTGACCAGAAAATATGTGACCCTGTACTGCCCACAACCCTGTCCACCCCTGTGAGTTACTTGTAGGTCTCTATAATGTCCCCTCTCGCTCTCCTATCTTCCAGGTGTATATGCTGAGATCGCTCACACTCTCTTCACACGGCTTCTCGTGCAAACCTTGAACCATTTTAGCTGTCCTCTTCTGGACTGCCTCCACCCTGCATATGCCCTTTCTGAGGTGGGGCTTACAAAACTATACACAGTACTCCAGATGGGGTCTCACCAGCAGGCAACACAGTGGCAAGAATACCTCCCTCCTCCTGCTGAAGATACCACTTCCTATGCACCCCAACTTCCCACTAGCCTTGCCTCCTTTGAAGTAGTCAGTTATGATAACCCCAAGGTCCCTTTCGTGCTTAGTGACTGTCAGTAACACCTCCACCAATCCTATACTCTATTCCTGGGTTCCTATGCCCCAGCTGCATGATTTAGCATTTTTTCGCACTGAGTCGACTGCCATGCTACTGATCACTCCTCAAGTTTCTGAAGATCCCTGTGCATTCTCTCTACCCACTCCTGAGTGTTCGCCCTACAACAGATTTTGGCATCATCTGCAAAAAGGTACAACTTCCCTTCTAGAACTTCTGCAATGTCATTAATAAAGACACTGAAGAAGACCATTGCCAGTACTGAGCCCTACAGCACCCCACTGGTCACTCTCCCATCATCAGAGTGAGTGCCATTAACCACAACCGTATGTCGCTTATCCATTAACCAGTTTCTTCCCCCCGCCCCCAAATATAGTTCATTGAAATTTTCAACTGATACCCAGCAGTGTTACAGAAATCTTAATCCAAAAATCAGTGTCCTGGTTTACAGGATTCATGCTGCATCAAACAGCCAGATACTGAAATTTCATTCAAGGTATCTGTTCATTTTAAACACTAAATAAATACAATACATACATCTATTTACAGTACTTTCACTGTGCTTTTAGCTCATATGCATCAGTGGTGCAGTGGGTAATCTATTATAGCTGTCTGGAGATCATCTGAAGTAGTTTTCTAATCTTTCTACCTAGGGGGAGGGGATCTGACCCATGGCTTGTTGGCATGCCACTGTTTTCTATGTTGCTTGATTTTGGGCCTCCACCATACTCCTGATACCATCTGTTTATCTACCTGTATGGTCTTCAAACTTTGCCCATAGTTTGTCAAACTTCTGCTCTTTCCCCCAAGCTCTCTAAACCAATCTCTCTAGATTCTTACACTGTTTCATGTGCTGGTGGACAGGCCTGTTTCCACTGTGAAAGAATACCCAACTTCGCTAGCCCTACAGCAATGTGTGCCGGTTTTCATTGCCCTGCATTTAAATCTTCTTGTTCAGACCTATCCCCCAGAACAGCTCGTCTAAGTACATTGCTGTTCTCAGACCCCATGCATTTGCAAGAGTTTGTTCAGTTCCTGTCCGGTGTTGTTCCAGTTGCGCACAGTGAAGTATCATGTGTGATAGCTCAGTATTATCCAGAGCACATCTAGTATATCACCCATCTTGTAAATCCCGAAAATTTTTGTAAACTGGTTGGAGAATAGTATGTCCTCTGCAACATTATGTAGTGTATGAGTTTCGGTTTACTTTGGATTGATGCCGTCCAGCCCTTTTCTGCTATATCCTCCCAATCCTCTTGTATAACTTCTGAATCAACTATTTCTCCCCACTGTATTCTATGAGTGTCCCCTTTATGTGGCACTGATTTCATTAGGCTGGCATATAACTCGAATATCAATCCACTGGTATTCTCTGCTGTAACCAGAATCTTAGCTAATTTCGGTGCTTCTTGCAGAGCTAACATGTTGCCAAGCCTAACCCATAGAAAGTGTCTAGGATGAATGCATTTTAATCAATGCGTGGGCAGTAGGCCATATTGTTGCTTCAGGGTTTCAAAGGATATAAAACCCACTTTTGGCAAATGGCCTTCTTGGAAAACAATGTTTTGAAGTTGTTGTTTATATTATGGCTTTTATCTGTGTCTAATTACTGGATTTTAATGTTTGATTGTTTTGTTTTAACTTGTACAGCGCTTTGAAAACTGAAATGAGCTTTATAAATAAAATTATTATTATTATAAAAATACTGTTCTCCTGTATAGGTACCCAAGAATGTGCATCTCTTGTGTCTCCCAAAACTGTATCCTGGATCTTAAAAAAAACTGAGGAAACAATGTATTCTGCCAGACTGGAGAATTGTGTGGTGAGCTGTGCATTTACCTGTGTAATGTTATGAACTTTGTGACAAATTCTTAGTAAGTGTTTAATAACTGGGTTCTCATTGACACATTCCATGTTCTTTATGGTGGAGCTACAGGTAAGGCATGTTAGCTGGCATGCACCTGAACAAGCTTGTTCTAGTTTTTTCCCTGTGTGTACACGAAGGGGCCTGTACCAGTCTTTCACTCCAGTCAGCTGTGCTGCCCAAACGTAATGAAGAAAGTGGGAGGCTCCTATTCCTCCTACGCCTAGTGTCTGTGTCAGCTGCTCACACTTTATTCTTGGCACTCTCCTATTCCATATCCAAAATGTTGCACAGGCTCTCAACTCTTTGAAACAAACTCTGGCCAGAGCCAATAAGGCTGCAGCCGAGCTTGCGGAGCTCACAATGGAACATGGCACAGTCTGCCATGTCCAAGATGGCCGCCGGAGCTCAGGACACATGTGCAAGCAGTTGCACATGTGCAACTTCACTTCCTCAGTTGCAGTGAGGTTACACATGCACACTTGGCCTTCTTGGGCACAGCAGAATGTTCCACTGTGAGCTCAGTGCGCATGCACGAGTTCACCACAACAGTGGAAGTTAAGTTGCACATGCACGAGTACTCGTGTATGCACAACTGAACTTCAGTGGCCATATTGAGTACAGCGGATGATGACAGAAAAGTAAAGCGGGGGGTGAGCGCAATGTTTTGAGTTACTAAATCATTGTACTGCAACTCCAGACTTGTGCTTCAATATCCCGTTTTTACAGCTACAGCAAGATGGCTGCAAGCTCCGACCACGGCAGCCATAGAAATTGTTTGGTATGTGCACAGTTAAAACGTGGAAAAGATATAGGAATTTAGCCATAATGGGCATTTTCAAAACATTTGACCTACTCAACACTGACAGTGGCAGTGTACTCCATTTGTCACACAACTGCTTAAAGGGAAACTAAGGATTTGTGGAAACATTGCAGTTTACAGTTCCTGGACCTCTCCCTAGTGAAATCGCAAGGTAATAAAAGTTCAGTCTTACTTACAGGAACTGTGTGCTTTGTTTGTTTTTTCCTGCGATTCAGCGATGCTCCAGAAGTGCCAATCACCATGCTGAGAGACTGTTTACTGATGGTTGTCTCCATGAGGTCACAGCATGCTTTGCCGTGCATACTGGAATCCACATATGCACAATGTGCTGCTCAATGATGCACGCTTCTGATCTAGGCGTGCGCTTGTGCATAATGCACCATTTAGGCTCAACAAGCAGGCACTTACTGCACTGAACAGAACTGCATGGCAGGCTGTGAAATGGGAGTGAGCTTTGAACAGGCTCGAGGGGTCAAGCAGCACATAAATACAGGGACAGTAATGGTGCTGCATTGTATAAACAGCACAGAATGGCAACGTTGCAGTTTGCACTTAGTGATGCCAAAACGAAGTAAGATTTCCTAATGTTATTTTATCAACTGCATAAAGAACACTGTTTGCTGCTGAAATATTACTTTGATACAGGGAAACAATGCATTTTGGCGCAGTGAGAGTGCTAGCTGCTTGGCGTGATTAGGCAAACTATGCTCACTTTATAATCATGGCTCTCACAACATCAAGCTAATTAGCATTTCCTGAGCTGAGAACAAGCGGGGCTGCAGCTCAGGATGGCGCAGTGCAGGCAGAAAGCGAAAGTGCACCGTAACATACTTACCAGGCAGAGCAGGATCTAGGAAGCCAGTGAGTAATGATTAAATACACTGTGTAACAGTGTGTTTGTGTAATTTTACATTATCCTGCGTTTCTCTTTAACTTCATCCAAGATGGGTGTGGGTAGTTAGCTTCGTAAAGTTCTTTAATGTTTTGTGTAATATTCACCTCTAGACATTTAAAACATGTTTTGGACCACTCAAACAGTAACTCTAGCTTAAGCCTCTGATGTTCACCATCACATTAAGGCAGTACTGTAGTCTTTTAAAGTTGACCTTGTACCCTGTTGCTGCCACAAAGTTAGTCAGTGTGGTGACTAGGTAAGAAAGTGGGTGCTCTGAGTTTGTCACACATACCGGCAAGTTAGCGTATACTGAGACTTCTGCCATGACAGCCTAGCTGCACTCCAGTTGTTCCTGCATGAATTCTTATTGCTTGAGCTAACAACTCTAAGGTCAGATCAAACAGTAGGATGACAACAGGTGTCCCTGCCTAGTCCCACTGCCAAGTTTGAATTGCTCTGATACCCAGCCATTCATCTGTATGGCTGCTGTAGGTGCCAGTATAAAGCTGCTACCCATTTCAGGAGTTTTCTCCAAATCCCATGATCCACTGTGTTACAGAGATGATCCCACTGGCTCGGGTCAAAAGCTTTCTCAACATCGAGTGAGACCACCACCAGACAATCATCTGACTGCCTCTTCCCCCAAGCCAGAACCTGCAATAACATCCTGAGGCAGGTCTGTGCTCCCCTTCCCTTCACAAATCCAGCCTGGTCATTGTATAACAGTCCTGGTAACCCCTTTTCCAGCCAGCTTGCCAGAATTTTAGCATAGATCTTAAAGTCTGCATTTAGAAGCAATGTTGATCTGTGTGAAAAAACTGATTCTTTGCGTTTTCCTGGTTTGGGGAGCACAGAAATTCTGGCTTCTGAGGAAGTCTAAGGGTGCTGACCTGAGTCTGTGTCAAACAGGGATCCCAGCAGTGCTGGTGCTAGCTTCTTATAAAAGTCTGTCAGTATACTTACTGTCTGGGTCAGGGGCCTTTCCTGTGCTTAACTGTCCCAACAGCTCTGATAACCTCCTGTTTAGTGAGTTCTGCTCTAAATGGTCACTAGCCTTCTTCTGTTAACTTCTGTGGATTCTCAAGAACTTAGTCTCTCCCCTCAGTCCAAATCTACTTGAGGGTTCTCATCCCCTGATGTACAGAGTTTCTGGAAGTACTGTACAAAGGTATTATAAATATACTCTTTTGGCTGATCACGTGCCTTCCCCCTTTGATCTCTATGCCTTCTATATGTTGCTGCAAACTGTCTTGTTTCAGCTGAAAAACGAGAAGTTTACCATATTTATTTCCTGCCCCATAATATTTAGCACATTGATAGCCTAATGCTTGCTCAGTATTTCTAGTAGCCACTTCATTATCTTCTGATATGAGTTTAACACATTGCCTAAGTAGCTCTGAATCTCTCATTTGTATTTTGTCTATATTCTTTATTTCTTCTTCCAGGGTATCCGGTTTGCTGGTGTAAGCTGCTGCTTTAACCCAAATAAATTATTTTAAAGCATCTCATGCTATTCCTAAGTTGTCTTTCCAGAACTCCCATTTCTTGGCTCATTTGCTCTACAAATTCTTTTCTATGTAATATTAAGGGGTCCATTCTCCATATCCTTTTATTAGTTACTTCATCCTGCTGCAATTTCACTTCCATCTACAGAGGGGTGTGGTCTGACAGAAGGATTAACCCTTTATGTGCCATGGACTGATATCAGTCCAGAGTTCCTAAATGTTCTAATTCTGTCAGCAGCCCAAGTGTTAAGAGATACTATATCTGTTCTACCCCTTCAAGTATACTTGCTGTGTCCATAAAAATATGTCAATACTGAGGTGAACATATGTACTATGGAATAAAAAAATGAATAATCTTTTGTTGAAGGATGTTGCACCCTGCACAAGTCCCTCACCCTCGATTTCCCGGTTGGAATTTTAGGGGTTTTACTGCCATGGTCAGCTGATACGGTCTCATAGAGGATCTAGCAATTATCTCTTCCATTATGAGATAAAAATCCCCAACCCATAGTATTTTGCCTTTGGTCCTGTTCAGTTTCAGGATCAATTCCTTAAAGAATTACACATTATCATAGTTGAGGGTGTAAATATTTAACAGCACTAGGGGAGTGCCACGGAGAGAGCTATCCTTCAGCACCCACCTACCCATATGATCCGCTGTCACTTCCCAGGTCTGCCATGGGGTATTTCTGTGTATTAGGCCTGCCACCCCTCAAGCAAGTGATGAATAGGATGCACACTGCACCTGCTCAATCCAATCTCTCTTCAGTTTCTTGTGTTTCACATTCGATGGCTACGTTTCTTGAAGTAACACAATGTCAGTATGATGGGGTTTCAAAAAAGAGGGTACCTTTTTTCACCTGATTGGGTGATTCCAACCCATGACATTCCATGTCACTAGGACTATCCCTGCTCCCCATTTGCTCCACATACATAACTGTTCTCTGTCTATGCTATTGTTAGATATCCTCATGCAACTTTCCTTTTGATCTGTGTTCATACCACCATGGATATTCGTTCTCATTAGATATGCACCATTTCAACCTTAATCGTAAGTTTAGAAATACAACTCTATAGCTTACAACAGTCATGAACAACATAAACACTACACCCACCATTCCAAACATTTAACTTCTGGATCCAAGTATCAAACCAATTCTGTCCACCCTCCTGCTCTATGGGCAGCTAACATTTAAAGAAACAAAACAAAAAAAAAAAACTTTAGCCCAATCCAGTTTTCCAAGATAACCTCTACCCTGTTATAGAGGCTATTACCACAGTTGTCTCCCTGATGTTTTCAGAATACATCAGTGTGGGACATCACCTCTCATGGCGGACTAGATCCAGCAGGGCTCCCACGGGCGATTCCAAATCTGACCAAATCCACGCCACCAGGCTGGCTAATTTGGCCAAAAAACATAGAATTGAAATGACAGTAATGGCCACAAGAGAACACTTACAGGATTTTGCAGCAGATACAGGCGAAAAAGAAAAAACAGATGGGGGTCAGCCCACATGCAGCAGTCGTTCCTCGTCACGGCGGACCAATTCACCAGACCCAGTAATCAGCAGCGACTCTGATGAAGAGGAGGAGGCTGCATTCACGATCACCTCTAAAAAACTTCTTAAAGAACTGCATCAGCTGGGCAATACCATGCTCACTATCCAGCAGGAGTTAGCAGAGACCCACTATGACCTCAAAGCCCAAGGCACCAAAGTGAGCGAGCTGGAATGCCACACCACCAAGCTCTTTCACACTGTACACCTCCATAATAGAACCATCATGCAGCTGCATGAGAAATATGGCTCCAAAGAAAAATAGTGGACCTGGAGAATAGATCTGGGTGAATCAATATCAGGATACATGGCATACCAGAGAAGACTGAGACCAAGAACATGGTCTCTTTTATGGATCATTTCCTGCAAGAAATTTTGGGTCTGGAACTGGATTATCAATTAAGCATTATCAGGGCGCATTGCTCCCTTGCCGCCATGCCAACCGACCCAAACGCCAGACCATGTTCCATAATCGTGGTGTTTCTGGACTACAGCACGAAAACAGATGTCCTTAAAAGGGCTTGGACAGAGAAGATCATATTAGAGACCAGTTAGAGTCAGAGGCCACAAACTAGTGTAGGGCTTTCAGGCAGACTGGATGGGCCTGGCAGTCCTTATCTGCCAACAATTTCTATGTTTTATGTTTCTATATTCGGAGACAAAAGCTTTTTTTTTTTAATTTATATAAATGATTATGCCCCTCTTACAATGGATCGTCGCAGACAATAGTTTCCAATTCTTAAAGCCCTCCAGGACAAGGGGATGAAAGCCCGTGTGGAATGCCCTGCAGTATTAAAAATCTTTACAGACTCTTGCATGCACATCTTTCTTACAGTCTCAGAGGCCTAAACTTTTTTGTCAAAGTGGGGCATCGCAGTGGAGGAAATCTTCAATCCCTAGATAGAATTAGACAGTTGGTGCTGGCAGACAGTTCAGAGATCCAGCCCGTGGGGTAAAACTAAAGCCAGATTTGATTCCAGCCAGCAGCCGCTGGAGAAGATGGTGGCTAAGAAAACTCAGTCCATGGTAACAGCAAGTCCACTGCCCTAGCAGGAGACCAGAAGGAAGAGGTGAGATTTATCCAGATGGATGGAAGTAGCCACCACTTCACTTACAACTGCTGAAACTTGAACAATCCTTTGCAGAGCTTAGGAATGCAGTGCTGCCATGGAACTTACCCCCCGCCAACAACACTTGGGCACTGCAAGGAGTGTGGCTTACTTACTTACTGCCACTTCAGCTCACCTCTGAACAACTACTGTCCTCCAGTTCCTCCTCCTCCTCCTCAGGTAAGTAATCATCTTTTTGTTTGCATGGGTGCCATATGCTTGTGACAGGCGTAATTTTTTGTAATCACACTTCAGTTTACTTCATGCTTGTTCTGTTTTTGTTTTTTTGTCTGGGAACCCACGGGGATGGGGGCAGGGGCAACCATATACTTTTCTCTCACTATGCTCTAAAGACTGACATCCTTAAGGAACTGAGAGCAAACTTTACTTCATACCTGGGTTACACAGACTCCAAGACACTGGAGGAAGACCTTGGTTGGAATGATTATGCTCGTTTTCTCTTAAACTGACCTGTGGCTCTGCAGTGGTGGTGGGGGGTGCTGATTAACCAAGTGATGGGCATGTGTACCTTGGCGCCATTTGGGGCTGGGTTCAGCAGGGCAGGTCCATGGGGGATGCTATAAATACAAGTGTTAGTCTCATCTCTATGCTGTCTTATGTATAGTGGGGATGATGGAGGGTAACATTGGGTCAGTAGTTTTTGTTACTCACTGAATTCTGTTTTTGCTGTTTACAATTTCTGATATACAATGGACTCAGGGACCCCTCCTCTTCTCTGGATTTGTGAGGTCCACCTCTGTTTGGAAGGGTCCCGGCTGCCGAGGGGGGGGCTGTGGGTGCCCTTCACCTGGGAGTGGTCCAGGGCCATGGTTAGAGACCGGAGAGGGAAATGAGGGATTTTCTTATAGTCATTAGGGGCCTGATGCCACACCTATTGCCTCTGACTGCCATTTGGGGTGTTTCGACTAGGGGCAGTCCTATGATACTGCACCATCCACTCTCTTGGCAGATTCTCCAAGAGTGAGGAAAGGTGACGCCGCTGGAAGTCCACCTCTGGTGGGATCAGTTAAAGGTTTGTGCATTTAAATGGTTGTATTGTTTTACTGGTTGTTTTTGGTTACTGAGTATCATTCTGGTTTCTGTGCATCAAAGCCGGATGGTCTCTACATGTGGGGAGGGGGGACCCTGCCTCAGTTTGGCACCTCAGCGACTATATCACCGAACAGCTTTTCTGGCCTATAGAAATGTAGTATGGCTGATTTTTCAGTGATAACCTATAATGTGAAACGCCTTAATGGCTAAATTAAGAGGGCCAGCGTGTTGCAAGAATCAAACACGTATAAGCCAACTCCTGCATTCTTGCAGAAAACACAACTGACTGAGGCTGAACATCCTCCGTATTTTCAAACTACTATGTCTCACTTCATTCTCAGGATAGTTTGATAGACCTTACTGCCCCTGTGGAGGAATTTTTATCCCAATTGATTTTACCGGCCTTGCAGCTGGAGGATCGCAATCAACTAGACAGGGAGTTAACAGCAATGGAGATTACGGAGAAAATTAAACAGTTGGAAACAGGTAAGTCCCCAGGCTTGGAAGGCTTGCCATCAGAGTTTTAAAAGACCTTTCAGAAAGTACTGTTGCCTCCATTGCTGGATTGCTTTTAATACACCATGGAAGGCAGACAGATTCCAGATTCTTGGTGTTATAGCCAAATAGCCATATTGCCTAAAGAGGAGAACGATCTAGAAAGACCTCTTACTGCCCAATCTCCTTGTTAAATGCCAATTTAAAAATATTCACAGTGATTCTGGTGGACCACCTCCAGGGGGTAGATAAAGCTGTGCAACATGACCATGCTAGTTTTATTTCCAGGCGTTACCTTCAGGATCATATTAGGAGATTATTAAATATTCAATCATCCTAGAGGGGCAGAGGGCATTTCAATTAGCTATCTCCATGGAGGCAAAAAAAGCATTAGATAGAGTGAATTGGCAGTTTCATCAGAAAACCATAAAGATGGAATTTGGCCCAAAATTACTAGTGGTGATCTCTAGTCTTTACTCCTCCCCCCAAGCCCAGGTGCGAGTTAATGGTGTTAACTTAGTGCTGTGACGCTTGGCCAGCTGGTTATGATTGCTCTATGATATCTGTATACAGAATGTGTAACTGAGTGTCTCTCATGAGACAGCCTATGGGATGCCCCTGTTTCAGTTAAAATGACAGGATATATATTAAACAGCAGAGCTCTGTAATGTGATTAACTTCTAATAAATTGCATTTTATGGCCTTGTTGATTGATCTGTGCTTCTTTGAAGCTGGGTACTTAAAATATACATGTTATGATATCTTAGAGAAAGAACAGTTAATATCAATTGGTGTTAAGAAGCTATATGACATCTAGGTGAGAAAACTGCAGAGTTGTAAAGGTCTTTGGATATGGGCTGGGAACAGAAACTGCTCAAAGATCAAAGAGGGAATGTAGATCTAAGAGTCATTTTGGGAAATTAGTTTTTGCTGATGTCACCTTATTTAATATACCTCCCGAGAGGACATCCTGTGTGTATTATTTTTTCATATTTAACAAGGAGGAGCTGGGTGACATCATGGAAGAGGTGTGTTTGAGAGTCAGTTTAAACTATTCTGTGTCGATCATTTACACACATTTCTTGGGCTCTTAGAAACAACATCTACGATAAGCACTGTAAGAAGGCTATACATTAACTAGGAAAGTCTAATCGTATTGTGGTAGGAGTTTATGTTTGTACTTTTTCCTTGTTTTCTTTTAAGTGATTGTATGCTTTGTGATATATTGTTCTGTGTTTACATTTAACATATTTTTATCCATTTTCTAAGTAAACCTCTTATTTTAAAGAGACTGCCTGGTGTGCCTTCGAAGTTCTTTCTTTTGCATGTGAAGTATAGATGGTTAAATTTGACAACTGTTCATAAGCTTAATGGTGTTACTGAACTGGAAAAAGGTAATAATGCCTAAAGTCTTTTCATAGAGTTTTAAGGGTTCATTTTGGATACCTGGTTAGGTGCCCTTAGGCGAAAGATATCTGACATTCCCCGAAGAGCAGAATTATCTGAACCTGTACATTTGGGTACGCTAGCATAAGGTTCACAGTTTGAATCCCCCCAGAACTTGAGACCAAAAGTGATTCAGACCCACAAACAGACAGGAGGGTTACCCTGTTATGTTACCTGTTCACAATACTGCGCTCGGAGGTTGGCACCGTGGGAGCAGAGGGCCTGACCTGCTGAGTGAGGTGGTGACAAGCGCCATGTCCCTTGTCCTGAGGGTTCTGACAGGGATGCCCTCTGTCTCCTATTTTGCTTGGCATACGTCTGGAACCTCTGACAGTGGCGGTCTACCAGTACTCCCAGATAGTAGGGATGATGGCGGGGGAGTGTGAACATAAAACAGCATTATACGCAGATAAATACAGGTTACTCACCTGCAACAGGAGTTCTAGGAATGGTATATGTTGTTCATCCACACTTATTGGCAGGTTCCTTGCCGCTTTAAATCTTGCCGGAAGGTCTTCAAGCTAGCTCCTCCCACCCAACCGGGTGGTAAAACTCTCGGCTCCGCCCCGGCGCCAGATCTGGCCGCTGGAAGCTCGGGTTGTCAGGCCAAAAGGCCGGGCCGGGAGGTCAGAATAGATGAACAAATATATACCATTCCTAGAACTCCTGTTACAGGTGAAAGTAACCTGTATTTCTAGGGACATGGATATGTTGTTCATCCACACTTATTGGCAGACTCTAGCAGTTCTCCGGGAGGAGGGAGGCAAGCGCACACCCTAATACTTACTTGGGGAACAAAGATTGAGAACCGAGGCCCCAAAACCAGCATCCCGGCGTGACTCAAGGTCGGCGTGGTAGTGGGAAATAAAGGTGTGTGCTGACTTCCAGGTAGCAGCCCTGCAGATCTCCTGGATAGGGACATCCCTGGAAGCAGCCACCAGATGCAGCAGTATGGCGGGTAGAATGAGCTCTTATCCTCTGGGAGGCTCCATGCCCGCTAACTCATAGAAGAGATTTATGCAGGAGGTGACCCATCTGCCTATCGTCCGCTTGGCTGCAGGTCTGCCAGGTGCGGCTTCAGCGTAGGTGACAAACAGCTGGCGAACCTCTCCCCGAATTTCAGCCGTGCGCTCCTTATAATAAGCGAGCGCCCTTCTAGGGTCCAGAGTATGGAGCCTATATTCGGCCTCCGAGGTGTGATTGGGATAGAACACCTGCAGAGTCAATACCTGATTAAGGTGAAACTCCGACACCACCTTCGGAAGGAATTTCGGGTTGGGGCGTAGGACAACCTTGTCCCTGTGGAAGACCAGGTAAGGAGACTCGATGCTTAGCGCCTGGAGTTCTCCCATCCCTCTGGCTGACGTGATAGCCACCAAGAAGGCGGTTTTCCACGACAGGTGGGGGAGACCACACCTGTGCATTGGTTCGAATGGCTTGCCCATGAGCTTTGCCAGTACCAGCAGTAAATCCCACGGAGGTGGGGGTTCCTGCACTGGAGGGGAAATGTGATCAAGGCCTTTGAAAAAGCGCCCGACCACTTTTTCCTGCGCCACTGACTGCTGACCGGCCCGCGCCCGGTAAGCAGAAATGGCTGCCAGGTGCACCTTAAGGGTCGTCGACCTAAGCCCTTGACTAGATAGGGACCATAGATAGTCCAAAATGCTCGCCACAGGACACGAGAAAGGGTCCAACCCTTTTCCCGACACCAAATGGAGAACCTCTTCCATTTGAAGGCATAGCATTTTCTGGTCGACTCCTTACGGGACGCCTCAACGATGTTGAGGACCTCGTCGGAAAGACCCAAGGCCTGGAACTCTAGCCGCTCAGGAACCAGGCCGTCAGGTGCAGGATTG
Source organism: Neoceratodus forsteri (assembly GCA_016271365.2). Classification (NCBI taxonomy): domain Eukaryota; kingdom Metazoa; phylum Chordata; order Ceratodontiformes; family Ceratodontidae; genus Neoceratodus; species Neoceratodus forsteri. The sequence goes on from CM028131.1 coordinate 842,663,074, forward strand.
AAGGTCCGGATGGAACACCTTCCCTGATTGACTGACAGCAGGTCCGGGCGAGCTGGAAGCTGCCGCGAGTCCTGGAGCTGAGACTGAGAGATCTGGTACCAGAACTGGCGAGGCCAGTCTGGGGCTATCAGAATCACCTGCGCCTTGTCCCTCCTCGCTTTCAGCAGGACCCTGTGAATCAGGGGAACGGGGGGAAAGGCGTAAAAGAGGCCGGGGGTCCACGGCCTCGAAAAGGCATCCCCCTGCAGCGAGCCCTGCTGAGGGGGGCGGGCATGAAACAGCCTCAGCTTCGCGTTCTCCCTGGAGGCAAACAGATCCACCAGAGGTGAGCCCCAGCAGGAGAACAGGTCTTGTACTATCTCCGGCAGGAGAGACCACTCGTGCGATGCAGCCCCTATCTGGCTCAGGGCATCGGCCAGGGTGTTGGAGGCTCCTGCCACATGAATGGCCAGGAGATCCGCCTCCAGGCTGCGCACTAGTGACCAGATGCGGAGAGCTTCCTTGCATAGAGGCAAGGAGCGCGTCCCGCCCTGGCGGTTTAGATAGTACATGGTCGTGGTATTGTCCGTCTGGACTCGGACCACTTGACCCCGGAGAAACGGAGCAAAGGCGGTGAGAGCTAGGCGGACCGCACGGAGCTCCAGCAGGTTGATATGGCATCGGGACTCCCGCGGGGACCAGAGGCCGTGCGCTCGGTGTTCCCCCAGATGGGCACCCCAACCCATCAAAGAGGCGTCGGTCGATAGAGAGACCGTCGGCTCGGGGCGGACAAACGGGATACCCTCCTGCAGATGGGACGGAACGGTCCACCACTGGAGAGCGTCCCACATCTCCTGGGTCGTCCACACGCGCTGGTCCAGAGGGTCGCAACGCTGTGACCACTGGCCAGCCAGACCCCACTGGAGGGGGCGCATGTGCCAGCGTGCCCAACGGACTACGCTGGTACAGGCCGCCATAAGACCCAGGAGTCGCAGGAAGTCCCGGGCAGGGCGCGATTGCCCAACCAGAAATGATTGGGCAAAGGAGGTAAGAACCTCGGCCCTGTCCGCCGGGAGCCGTGCTCTGGCTCGAAGAGAGTCGAGCTCTGCCCCGATGAAGGATATCACCTGCTTCGGCTCGAGTTCCGACTTGGCCTCGTTGACCAGGAGGCCCAGTTGAGAGCAAACCCGGAAGGCCAGATTTCTGGACCGCTCCACCTCCAACCTGGAGGGGGCTGCTATCAGCCAATCGTCCAGGTAAGGGTACACCCGGACCCCTCGGCGCTCAGAAAGCTGTCACCACTGCAATGCATTTGGTGAAGACCCTGGGAGCTGAAGAAAGGCCGAAGGGCATGGCCTGGAACTCGAAGAGGGATCCCTCCGCTCTGAAGCGGAGGAATCTCTGATGAGACGGACGGATAGGGACGTGAAAGAACGCGTCCTGGAAGTCCAGAGAACAGAACCACACGCCGTGTTCCAGAGATGGTATTATCTGAGCCAGAGTGACCATTCTGAAGGTTCGAGACCTTAGGAACTTGTTCAGGTCGTGTAGGTCTAAGATGGGGCGCCAGCCCCGTCTGCGTTTCGGGACCAGGAAGTACCTGGACACGAACCCTGGTTCTGGTGGAGGGTCCTCTATCTCTTTTATCACCCTTTTCTGAAGGAGGAGGGCGATGTCGGCTCGACGAGCCTGTAGAGATTCTGGGGACCCCAAAGCCCCCCGTGGGGCGACGGCTCTGAAGGGTGGAGCCTGCTCGAATTCCAGAGGCAGGCCTCTTCCCACCACCTCCAAAACCCACCTGTCCGTGGTAACAGCGGACCAGGCGGAAAGGAAGTGTCAGAGCCGTCCCCCCACAGGGGAACCAGGGGCGAGGTGATGGGGATGGGGGTGACACCCCTCAGCCCGTCACTTAGCAGGCTTGGAGGAAGGACTGGCCTGGGGACCACCAGGGCCTTTTCCTCCTTGCTTCCTATTAGAGGAAGCCGATGGCTTGGGCTTGGAATACCAAGGTCTAGCCTGCTGGCCCTGACGCTGTTGTTGGGCCGGGCGTGCGGCGGGAGTAGAGGGACGAAAAGGCTTAGACTGGGGCTTATGACCCTTGTCCCTCTGTGCGGACGAGACCGAATCCAAGGTGGCATTGGATTTTTCGATCCTCTGGAGGTGGCCTTCCACTCCAGGGCCGAACAGGTCTGTTCCCAGGAAAGGAACGTCCGCCAGCTTGTGCTGGGTATCCGCAGTAAAGGTGGATATTCGCAGCCACGCCCGCCGACGCATGGCCACAGCGGCCGCCACTGACCGGGCACATGAGTCTCCTATATCCAGAGCAGTCTGGAGCTGTTGTTTGGCTACTGCCCTGCCCTGATCCCGCACCTGCTTGACCGTAGTCTGCAGGTCAGCGGGAAGATGAGGGACCGCCTCATCCAGGGAACCCAACAGGGCATGGGAGAAATGTGCCATGAGGACGGCCGAACTGGCCTGACGAAGGCCGAGAGAAGAGGCAGCATACACTTTCCGTCCCGAGTAGTCCAATTTCTTGGACTCTTTGTCGGGCGGTTTGTCCACGTCCCTGGCATTACCGGCATGCCGGAAAACACTGTCCGTGACCAGCCCTTCAGCCGAGGGGTGTTCAGAAAACCCGGACAGAGAGCCAGTAGGGACAGCATACTTCCTGGCCATCCTGGCCGGAGGCGCAGGACAGGAAGCCGGACGCTGCCAAAGTTCCAGGGCCGGCCCGACAATGGCTTCAGCCACTGGAAAGGCCTCCGTGGGAGAATCCCCTCGGTCCAGAATCTCGGTGAGAGGATATCTGGCCCGCTTGGAACGGGTTCAAGCTTCATCCCAGTGGATTCTGAGATGAGCCTAAGAAGTCCTAGGAAGGACTAAGGGCTATCGCCCACTGACTGCCCTCAGAGGACCCCAAGTCAAAACGCTTGGAGAACAGGGAGGAGTCATCCGACTCGACGAGTTGTCGAATAGCTGCCTGGAGCCTGAGCCACCTCCACTTGCCAAGGCTTGTCAGGCGTGAGTGACCGACAGCCTCAGGGGAAGGCCTTGGGCCAACCGCGATTCTTTCGTCCGGACCCCAGCTGTCGGCTGAGGTGGAGGCGGTTCCACCACAATTGGTGGGGCAGCGGAATAGGTCGGACAACTGGCCTGAAACAGGCTCTTGACCACTACCGGTCGGTGGCAACCACTTAATGGCGGGAGAAGAGGCCTGAGCCGCTTATTGGCCAGAAAAATTTGTTGCCACATGAGGTCTCGGATTTTCGCGTAGCTTACGCGCTTCCTCCTCGGCCGAAGAGGAAGAAGAGGAAGAGCGGCGACGCCGCTTTCGTAGAGCCGAGACCGCCTGTGTCGACGGAACGGCTGGACCGCCGAAGATGTCCGAGATCGGTGAATCTCGCCAGGCCGAGGTCGGTGAGGCGGGAGCCGAGGATCGGCGATCCTCGGTTCGGTCGGCAAACTGACGGCTCCTGATTCACCGGAACGGAGAGCCGACGATATCCTCAGCCCTCACCGGGGAACCGAAGGAGGGAATCTCGGCTTTCTCCAGCCGACAACCCGCCTAACGGGTCGAGAAAAATCTCAACCTCGCCGGGCGGAGTCTCAGTCACCTGGCCTGACGGGGCACCGTGAAGCCAGTGGCAAGCCGAGAATTCACCAGTCGATTGCCCACGAGGGAGGGGATCTTTCCCGCCCCCAAGAGCGCCGACGATGAGACTTACTTTAGACTTCTTCGGACCGATGAAACGGACTGGAAGAAGTAGGACCTCGCCTTAGTTGAGAGGATCAAGCAAAGCTCCTTAAAGGAAGCTGGAATATGAGGTCCGAGCGACAAGGAGGGACAAGCAACAGCAGAAGTAGCTGCCGCCTGAGCCGCCTGCTCTTAAGGCGACCAACCTCTCTAGTTGTTCGGCGGATCCGGCAGCCGCTGAAACCGCCAGTCGGGGCCTCTTTGGATTTGACCGAGGAAATCTTCTTCGGGATGCCCCAGAAGTAAGCGGGCAGCGCGGTCCTCGAGGACGTAGACCGAGAAGGAGGAACACAGGTCGCAAGCCTGCGGGTCGTGCTCCTCGCCAAGGCAATAAACGCACGTGGAGTGCGGGTCCGTCCGAGACATCTTCTGCCCACAGGGACATCTCCGAAATCCGGAAGTCGATTTGTCCATCGCAGCCGCGAAGGAAGAAGACCGAGAAAGTTATAAAAGGTTTTTTCTCTCTTTTTTAAACCGAAGGATTTTAGGCCCAAAACTTAATCGCAGAGCGTTAAGGAGGGAACCTGAGCTTCCGAGCGGTAAGGAAGATCTGACGTCATGGGGCGGAGCCGAGAGTTTTACCACCCGGGTGGGTGGGAGGAGCTAGCTTGAAGACCTTCCGGCAAGATTTAAAGCGGCAAGGAACCTGCCAATAAGTGTGGATGAACAACATATCCATGTCCCTAGAACTCCACATTTTTTCTCAGTCAGCCAGAAACTTTGGTCCCATGCCTTCTTGCTCTCTTGGAGCAATTTGGGCAGATTTCTGGTTATAAAATAAATCTCGCAAAATCAGAGGCCCTTAGGCTCAGTGAAGCCTGCTCAGCTAGTTTTCAAGATATTTTTCCATTTGTGTGGGTGAGGCTCAATCAAATCAGGTACCTGGGTATACAAATCTTGGTAGACAGATACCTCATTGATACTGATTACCAAAAATTATGGAGCGAGGTGCAACAAGACCTTGCCAGATGGGCCCTGCTCCCTGCAGGGCACATAGAGTCTGTCAAAATGAATCTCCTACTGAGATTTCTTTTTCTATTTAGTACACTTCTGCTGTCAATTCCAGTCTCTTACTGGACACCACTGCTTTGGGGTATCCTTAAATTTGTCTGGGGGTGGGGATGCAGGGCCTGTATAAATCAAAAAATTCTGACCTTTCTGAGGTATAAAAACATTATTTGGCTGGGTATATGACAGCTGTTTGTACTTGGGTGAAACAGGGGCACTCTTCAGGTTGGTATCAGATGGAGTATTCAGACTGTGGTGGGCGGCCACTCTTTACGCTAGCCTTATCTTGCACATCATGGGAGTATCTCAAGAGTATGATGAAATCTGTGGGTCAGACATACCTCACGGATAATATATAAAGTCAGACATAAGCTGGAGCCAGGCACATCACTGGGTTCACTATTGCTTTTTTGATATCCTCCAGATTTCTTGCCTCCGAGGCTGGACCAGTGATACGTACGATGGGAACGGAGGGGCCTAACAAGATTCTCTCAATTTTTGGCACAGGGCTCATGTATGCCATTTCTGACACTGCAAGAGACATTCCACATGGGACTCAAGACTTTCACAGATACCTTCAAGTATGCCACTTATGAACCTTTGCATAAAATCAGACTGGCAAGGGAGGGGGAGGCCTCCTGTAACATTTCTGAAAGAGACTGGTCACTATGACTAACAAAGGGATGGAGGGTAACTTTGTCACCCACCTGGCGTAAGTTTTACTGGAGAATAATTGTTAGATACTTCTGGACTCCTATAGTGATGAACCACTTTAATCTCACAATTACAGCTGATTATTGGAGGTCCTGTGGGGGCACTGGCTCCCATTATCACATTTTTGGGGATTGCCCCAAGTTGGGGACGCTTTTGAGCAGCTATACGACATAATGTTCGGCAAATCTTACTATAGGACATCCCCATCACCTTTACCGAATGAGTACTGGGATTCTCCACAGTAGTCTGCATGCAGCCGAATAAGCGTAAAATAACCTTGATATTTCTGGCTGTGGCACTGGAATGTATTACAGCTCACTGGCTTTAGCCAGAGCCTCCACAGCTGGGAGAATGGCTTAACTGAATCAGACAGGAATATGAAATGGAAACAATTATGGCCAAGCCCCAGCTTAGGGAGGACAAACACTTAGATTGATGGCACCCTTGGCTTCACTAGAAAGAAAGTAACACTGCGGGCAAAGGCCCTCACACTCAGGGAATAACTTGAAGGCAGACTCCAATAATTTGATTCTTTGATTTTGGGGGTGTTCTTGACCCAACCCAATTTGATGAATTTCAGTGTGGTGAACCCGTGGCCTTGTGGGCCCCCCCCCCCCCATATGAATTCATGTACACCAGATATTTTTATTGGGGTATCTAGGATTGACCATCCTATTTCTTACCCAAAGAGACCACTACACACAGAAATGGACCCCTCAGACCCAGTTTATACTATGCACAAGTTTATTGGTCTTATTCCATTTCCTTTTTGTTCTTCATATTTCAACTATTCTTTGAATTAATCATAATAGTAAGAGAAAATATTTATGAAATTCTTCTAATCTGTTTCATGTTCTGACATAGAATAAGTTTTAGGTACATGCCAGTGATGATATAGTACAATTGTTAATATGAGACGTTTTATTATGCATTTGCTTCATTTGTAATAAAGAAGAAGCTGTACATCTTTCCTGTTGTATATATGCCCAGAATGACAGCTGTATAATGTGTTGCTTCTTCTCTGACTAAAGCTGAGTTAACTAAAATATACACCATCAGTGTGGCTCCTTTAGCTGACTGCCTTAGCAACACTATGTGTCTTCTGACACCCCTGCAACCCCTTCAATATCCAGGGCCATGTGCTGGACAATGTGTGCTAGTTTGGCCACATTGTCTATGCGTCTGTGTTGAGTTGCCTTTAGACATTTTTTCTTGCTTTGCCCTGGGGGAGAGTTTCTAGCAAACAGTGAATTAACTGAGGCATCGCAGCATCACCACTTGGCTCCCTGAGCAGTAGTGTTCCCATTGGCCCCCACCCCTTAGGTCTGTCATCTCACTCCCAGTAATATGCCAGGGGGTAATCATGACTACACAGCCAGTGGTGCCTAAACCATGCAGCTTGTCCACTATAGAGTGCCTCTGCCTACCGTCTGGCAGGCATGGGTGTAGTGTCATTTTTCTGGATGAGACTAACCTTTTTTTTTTATATTTAAATTTTATTCACACAGAAAAGAGCATGAATATACAAAATACAAATTACTGATATGTATTGTCATTTTTCTGGATGAGACTAACCTTTTTTTTATATTTAAATTTTATTCACACAGAAAAGAGCATGAATATACAAAATACAAATTACTGATATCAGATATACTGGGTGGTGTAGAACACAAAGCAAGTAAGGAGGAAACAAAATAAGGGAATTCATCTCATATGTACTGTAGTCATCAGACACTGGTGTTCAAGATCCATATAAATAAACAGTAACTATACTCAAAAGTAGCCAGAAATAACATCATTATCAAGTTGGGGAGGGGAGGTGGGGCTCCCCAACACAGGGCGGTCAGCCGACCCATGAAGACCCAAAAAGAAGAAAAAACAAAACACTGCGGTATCTCCACTTCCAAAGTAGAGCCAATCTAGGGTCCAGACGTCTGTGCGATCCTAAGGAAGCCAATGTTCATCTATTGAAGCATAATAAAAAACCCAGGGGTCTCCAGAGTATCTCACATTTCTCCAGGCATTTTTGTTGAGCTACAAGAAAATTTTCCATGATATACTGTATATCTCTAGCATGACAGAATGCCACATTTCTAGTGTCGGCGGAGCAGGTTTCACACATAAGCAAGTAATTGCTTTTTTAGCAGCCAATATGTATATTCAAAGCAAGGCCCTATGAGGTAAATGCTGATTGGGGGGAGTACTGACATAAAAATAAATTCAGGAGTTACCATAATGGATCAGGCAGTTAGAAGATGTATCTGAGTTAGCACTGATACCCAAAAAGGGTGTAGAATAGGGCAAAAATAAAAAATATGAGCCTGGTCAACTGAATTACATCCACAGCACCGCCAACAATACCCAAATTGATGCGGGAGAAAGTGTCAAAGAATAGCTGGGGCACAGAAGTACCGAGAGAGGCATTTCCACGCAAATTCACACCAGAGGGACAATGAGGAAATTTTGTAGGCTGCAATCGCTGAGTTTTCCTATTGTGTGTAATCAATAGAAACGTGAAGTTCTTGATTCCATTTGTCCAAGATCAATTGGGTTGATTCGGTATTAAATTCTTAGAGTCCCTTACATACAATCCCAATCATGTCCCCGGTGACGGTCATTCAAAATATCGATTATTAAGGCTAGTAATATCGGGAGTACTGTGGGAAGTTCAGAATATTCTTTATGTCTGTGTAATAGGTATGTACGGACCTGCAAGTTTTGGTAATGTTATTTGTTGGTAAGGCCATATTACTGTTAAAGCTTTTCAAATGGGCTCACCCAGTGTGTGTCCAAAAATTGACATATGTGTGAGAGACCACTACGTCTCCATCTATGAAAAGTGAGATCCACAGTAGGGGAAGAAATTCCTCGTCCATAGCCAGAATTCTACAAAAATAAAAATACAGGGCAAACGAAGGGTGATGTTTAATGCTAAACCAGACCTTCAGAGTTTGGGCAGTAAAGAAGGTAAAGGGAGCAAGAGAGGGAATTAGGGTCTGGGTGGAAAAAAGAAGAGGACCCAAATCAAGCAGATCATTTATGGTCTGTTCTATATTTTTCCAGGCAGGTGTAGCCTGTGGAAGAAGCCAGGTAAAGACAACATTTAGATCTATTTATTTCTTGGATTACAATACCTCTGAGCCAGAGGCTCTTTTACAAAGGTTCCACGTCAGGTAAAAGACAAACACAGCTACATAGTAAGTTACAAAAAATGGGTAGAGTGAACAGTGCATGCTAGACAAAAATAAAGTGCAAACTTAAGGAGAGTATAGAATAACAATGTAGACAGGCAAAGGCTACGTCATGATAGAGGAGGGAGGTAGAATAGAAGTGGGAGTCGGGAAGGGGGGATAAGACAGACAGAATAGGGAAGCTTAGATCACTGGGAATGGGGACAGAGGGAGGGTGAGGAGACATAGAGGTCCAAGGGGGAGTCAGTTTCACGACAAATGGTAGGCGGATAGCTCAAGTCAGACAATCACACCTGCACTGTGTTGCAAGGTGCTGGCGGAATTTGTTCTTAAAGAGGCCAATCTTGGACTGGTCGTGGAGTGCTGGGGGAGGTCATTTAGCCAGCTTGGTGCCCTGTACTTGAAGGAGTGCTATGCAATGGAAGTGCGACAGAACTGGACTTGGTAGGCCAGGTTAGACATTCCATGGGTGTGGTGAGGGTTAGTTTTGGTTAAGAAGCTTTAGGAAGACTGGAGGAGTTAGACCAAGACAGATTTGTTTGGCAAACAAACAGTCTGATACTTTATACAGCCCTTAATGTGTAGCCAGTTAGACTGAGCATGCAACTCACATGTATGAGTGAATCTATGTGCCCCAGTAGCTAGTCTGCAGGTTTTATTAAGGGCTATGAAGATTCTTTTAAGTGTGGTATCCATGGCAGTACCATAAATAATTAGCCCACAGCCAAACAAGGAGAATACTGAACTGCTGACTGCTATGTAGAGGGCATCAGGGGTGAGACAGTCAGTGCCTATACCTATATAACTGCCCAATCCTGATGTTTACTGCCTTAGCTAAATGGTCCACATGAGTGACAAAAGACATGGAGGTATCTAGGGTTATACCAAGGTATTTGAACTGCTGGACCTGTTCAAGGGGTGAGTTAAGATTGTTAAGGATAGTCAACTGGTGTAGTCTGTTCCTATTGTGAGGACTGGCGAAAAGCATAGATTTCGTTTTTCTGTAATTAAGAAGGAGTTTGTGGTCAGAGAACCATTCCACAACAGGAGAGAAGTTGTCCTGCAGTTGTTGTTCAAGGAGGAGAAGGGAGTCAGTGTGACTTGAAAAAATGATGGCATCATCCACATAGAGAAGTAGGTTAGACAAGCAAGCCTGAGGGAAGGTGTTGAGGAAAAGACTAAAGAGCAGGGGATCCAGGATCAATCCCTGCGGGACCCCAGATCACACATGGTTGCTGTCGGGGAGCACATTACTTATTTTGACTTTCTGGGATCAGCCACCAAGGCTGCTCTCAAACCAACCCATTACCTCAGCCGAGAGTCCCAGGGCATGGAGTGAGTCGAGTAACAGGGTGTGACTGACCGTATCAAATGTTTTTGTGAGGTCGATATATATCACCCCCGCTAGGTGACCCTTCTCCAGAGCGTTGTGTATAAAGCCAGTGTATTCAAGTAGCGCAGTGGTGGTGCTATGCTCCTTCCTAAATTCATGCTGTTGTGGGCACTGTTGATATTTCTCGAGGTGTCCCATAAGCTAACCCGAGACAATGCGTTCCAAGGCTTTTGAGAGGGGAGGAAGAATGGAAATAGGGCGATACAGGGCTGTGTTTGGTCATCACTCTTGTGGATCAGTGTAACCATTGCAGTTTTCCATAGTGCTGTTGATAGGTTCAGCAGTTAGGAGAGGGGCAGTAGGACTGTATTCAGGATTAGATGAAGGAGTTTCAGATCAAGTGAGTCACAACTGGATGTAGTTTTGCCTAGCACCCGACCTAGGTATTTTTTTTGCCTCAGTTAAGGTGACTCTCCTGAAATGAAATTGGGGGAGAGACCTTGGTAGGGACAGGCATTACTGCCCTTTGCTGTGCAGATCAGTGTATCGAAAACGTTAGGGGGGAGAATGGACCCAAGGTCGGAGAAGGTATTGTTTAAGGTATCAGGAATGCGCTTGGGTCCTGGATGGTCTCACCCTCAACTTCAACAATGGTGGGCAAGGATTTGCAGGGAGTGCCCATCAAATCTTTAAGGTTATCCCAGAACCTGCTGCCATCGCCCCAGGAGTTTGAGAGCTTATCCTTAAAGTGATGGATTTTAGCTAGATGGATTTCATGGGTACAGGCATTCCTGTCTGCTTTGTACAGTTGAAGGTCAACCAGTTACATGAACCATTGGCCCAGTGGCACTGAGGGTTGAGGCGCTGGACGCCACACCTCGTGCCATGCCTGCGACCCTCTTCAGGAACGAGCACGGGTCGTCAGGGACAGGAAAGGATCGAGCATCCTAGGGACTGCTCTCCTTTCCGGGGGAGGGGGGTTTGCACAAGCCGCTGCTCTAGCGGCCACTAGCGGTAGCTGGGGGTTTCACAGCAAGCGGCTGCAGTATAGAAGAAAGAGCTGCGGTGGACAACCAATGAGTGTGCGCAGGTGCATGCACACGCCACGTAGGACGTCACTGCACGGCCGAGCTCTGGGGGAAACTACCACTGAAAAAAATCCTTGGTTCTTGCAGGTGAAGGTGGGGACAGGGACCACCCCCCATGCCGAACGCTGAGTGCGGTGGCTGCCTCCGGTGCTTCCTCCGCCCCTGGATTGCCTGACCAGATTTGCAGAAAGGTCGTCTAGGGAGGACGGTCCTGCCCCGGGGGGCTTAAATCCGGGGATCCAGGTACTGGGCGAGTGGTAGAGGAGCTGGGGAAGTCGGATGGCAGGACTGAGTCTATGGTAGGGTGGGATGGAGGTGCAGCTGAGTGCCTACACTGGACAGAGTATGGGGCCAAGGAGCAAAAAAAAAAAAAGAATTGAGAAAAAAAAATCTGTTAGATGAGCAGCCCTTGCATATCAGAGGAGACTGGGAAGATTCAGACCTCCTTTCGTCAGAGGTAATTATTTATTTAAAATGATGACCAGGAAAGGCACACTGAGACGAGGCTCGTTTCCAGGTGCGACCCTGGTACAGAGTGTACAGTGAGGAAAAGAGAGTGACAAAAGGGTGGGGGTACATACAGCATATACAAACATTATACAAAGAATGTGATACATTTCCAAAAAACTATAATGAGTTAGCGTGCATAGTAAGTAATGGCGTGAGGCAAGAGTACAGTCACAGACTAGGGTAGGTAGAGACTGTGAGGGGCCTCTGCTGCCTGCTGTGACCACTGGAGCATTTAGGGCAGTCCGGGGTGGGGAGGCGCCTGAAGAGTTGCATGAATGAAGGAGGAGAAGGGGACAGGCGAAGGTTGGAGGGAAGGTTGTTCCAGAGAAGCAGGAAGTGGTATGAGAAGGCAGCTTGGCCGGTGAGAGTGTGAGGGCAGGGTTGGTGGAAAGTGTGTGAGTCCCTGTAGTGAAGAGGGTAGTTTAGGGGGTGGCAGGGGAAAGGCAGGAGGTGAAGTAAGGGGGTATGGAGTCGAGCCAATATTTTGCTGTGAAAGAGGCGCAGTGGATGGTTCTTCTGTGGGACTGCTGGGCAGTGGAGAGTGTAGCACAGAGTTGGCAGTGGTGAAGCAGCAGGAAGAGTTGAGAAGGGAGTCAAGTCTGGAGAGAGAGAAGGTTGGGGCCATACCATAGATTATGTCAGCATAGTCTGTGATGGGCAAGACTGTTTTACGTATGAGCTCACAGCGTGTGGGGAAGGGTAGGCTGGCCTTGTGTCGATAGAGGATGGCAAGTTTGGGCCGGAGTTTAGTGCAGATGGCCTTGACATGCGAGGAGTAATTTAGGTGGCTGTCCAGCCATACTACCAGGTACTTGAAAGCAGGGACTACCTCTAGGGGTGAGACAGCCTGGGTGGTGATCGCTGGGGGGGCTGGGAGGTTAGCAAGCTTCTACCTGGAACCAAAGACCATGGTGACAGTTTTTTTAGCATTGAGGGTAAGCAGGTTCTCAAGAAACCAGGACTGGACTCTGCTGAAATCAATTTGGAGGTTGGGGAGGATACTCTCGTAGTTAAAGGATAGAGTAGCGAAGCGTGGGTCGAGAACCCCACCAAAAAATAAATCTGGAAATCCGTTTATTCCAAAGATTAACATTTTTTCACACACCCAGCCATTACTCACTGACATGTCCTCTTTGTAAGGAGTTTCTGTTCAACTTGCATGTGAAGGGTATTCTGCTAATAGTAGCAGGATTTATGTACTGCAAAGGAGCATTACATGTTTTAATGAACATCTACTTGGATTTTATGTCCATAGTGCTTTACTTAAAAGCAGTCAGTCTGCTGGGGGTTTGAGGGAGATTGTGATAGTTAAATGTTATTCTTGTATGTAATGAGGAGCTATTGACCATAATGGTCAAGACGACAAAAGGTTAACTCGAGCAGATCCTTAGCAAGATCCCCTAGTTTTTCTCCGGTTGCATGCAGTCTGCTATAAATTGTTAGATTTTAACTATTTTTAAGTACTTCTCCCTATGCCATACCTAATGGTGAGGGTCCACATGTATAACCTTTGTAAGCAAATATGTTTTTTTTACCTTTTTGTTTTACCAGGAGAGACACACTACGCTGAAAGCTTATTTACAGGTGCAACCTGCGAGCACAAGGAAGTTAAGTGACTTGCTCAGGGGTCACACAGTATGCAAGTGGGGGGCTGTGGGATTCAAACTCAGGTCTCCAGAACTGCAACTCAGAGACTTAAACCACTGCACTATACTGTCTCCTATATAATCTGTACTATGGCATGATGTTATACTCTTGTGTATTAATTGTATGGTCTTTCTTGCAAACTCCATACAAATAAAAATAACACCACTAGGGCAACCTTCTGCACTTTGGTGCAGATATTAATGATAGATTGACTATGTGGCAGGCTATCTGGCCATATCTGCCATCCCTCCCTGCATGGGGCATTTGTAAGTACCCCATTTGTAATAACAGGCATAATTATCTAGACATCCTTTAATGCACTCCAGTTTCATTTCAGTCTGCATCAATTTGACCCCGGTTTGCCTATGTGAAGGAAATGTTAAACAAATGAGATTAGAATAAATTGGGAGTCTTTAGGTTTAGCAGTCCCTGAAATCCTGTAGATGCTATTTTCAAACTGTCATTACCACCCCCCCATCGGGAAGACCCGAGGCAGGAAAAAAACGGACTCTTTCATCTTCAGACACTTTTAAAATGGCAGCCGTAAATCTAATCCTTAAATTCAATCGCTGTAGTATGCTTTCGAATTTGCCCCATTGTACGACAGTCTCTTGGGGTCAGATTTACCACATATTTAACAGATCAGTTTAAAAGCAGATCAACCCCTCAGCTTGTGAGATCACTATACAGTGCTGTTATTTTGATCCTATCCTCTTTGCTCAGCATTGCTGCTTGCCTACCCAAAGTTAATTTGTAATCTCTTCCCGACGATTAAGAGTCCTGTCTGTCCAAATAGTAATTTAGCACTGTCATACTAAGTCTCATTTCAGAAAATGTATATTCAAGTCACTATCTGCCCCACACTTTATATAATGGTATCGATACAGTCCACTGCCTTCACTGGCTCTATGAAAAAACAGATGCTTGCCACCTCTAGTGAGTCTTCGTTTCACTGGCATCAGAAGTGTGAACTGTACACCTTTTTTGCTTTAATTTTTCTTTAGCCTCCATGATCTCCCTTCCCCTGGCAAACAGTTCAGCACTAATGTCCATCTGAAGGTTAACATTTTTGTAGGTGATTCCTTTCTTTCCTCACCCATCTCATTATTCTTTCCTTGTCTATGTATCTGTGCAGCTTCATCAGTATAAACCTGAATCCCTCGCCTGCCACCAGTTGTCCAACCAAGTCTCTGTGAGCAAGATCCACTTACACTTGTCCTTTGCAGTTCTCCGGAACCAAGAATTCAGTAAATAAAGAGCTAAAAAATTGCTCCGTGTTGTCACTCTCCATGCTCTCTGGTAAGCCGACAACTTTTAAATTTTCCCTGCAGCTTTGGTTTTCCAGGCTCTTGATCTTCTGCTGTAAAAATAAGTGACAGTTTGTTCATGCTTGGTTACAAGCAGCTCCACAAAAGCCATACTATCTTTGTTGGTACTGAGCCTTTCTTCAAGATTTGTCATTCTTCTGTCCAGGTCTGAGATTTTGGAGGTAAGTTTGGTAATGTTACTGAATGCTGCCTAATTTATCATTAAAACTGGAACACCTGCCACATCTCCTGGAGTAGTTGGCTCTCTTCAGATTGTATCCCCATCCCACTTGCTGTGGCTGCTCCTTCCAGAGGTCTGGTGAGCTCCCTGCTTTTCAGCCTGCATCATACTGCTTTTTGGCGGCATCATCTGCACCACCTTACAGAAGGCTGCAATGTTATGAGATGACACTTTCTGCTTTTACTGGCTGCTTTTTAAGTTTTGGGTCTATACTGGTCTTTTTGCTTGCCAGTTTGCTCCTTCTTGGGGTTGTTATCGTGTGTCAGTGTAAGATTACTATGCGGAACTCCACACTATGTGTGTTGTCTAGTCAGTGGCCATCTTGGATTCCCCCATTAACCAGTTTCTAACCCAGTTCACCATTTTGGATCCCATTCTTATGTTGCTCGATTTCTGTATCAGTCTCCTGTGTGGCAATGTGTTGAAGGCCTTGCTAAAGTCCAGTCAGTTCATGTTCCCTGCTCTCCCTTGATCTATTTCCTTAGTCACCCAGTCAAAGAACTCGATCAGATTTGTCTGGCATGACCTCCCCCACAAATTCATGTTGCCTATGGTCCTGCATCCCATTGGATTGAAGATACTCTACTAGCCTTTCCCTTAAGCAGGGTTTCCATTAATTTCCCCACCACTTGAAATGAGATGGTGGCAACAAGCCTGACAGCTCAAATGTGAAACAAAGTCAATGATGATCCCGCAGGACATCACTGTAGAGGTGAGCAAAATGCTTCAATGACAGATAACAATAAAGTAAAGTCTCCACTGATCAGTTGTGCATTCGATAGTGGGGGATAAAAGAACTGAAGAGTTTGGGGGTCACTCACATTTACAGGCAACACCCAAGATTCAGGATGACATGCCTGCAGACATCAATGTGGGGGGCCCCGGCTAAGGAAACATTTTCCACAAGGTCCTGACACTGTTAGCTTGCAAGCCAAAGTGTGGGGCCCTATGGAGGAGATGTCCTCAAAGAAGATTTTTTATGGTGTTGGCTAACCTCACTAAAGTAATGAATGAAGAACACTGGTATGCAAGATTAACTGGATTCAGCAATTTTGCTCTCTTGCAGGAAGTGTATGAGCATTCAACAGTGTGGTTCTATTGTTCAGAATCTGATTATGCTATTAAATTTCCTATTAGTGTAAAGAATATTATTACCAGCAAGAATCAATATTCATGCAAGTCGCACAGCAAGGAAAGCAGCAATTCATGTTAAGGCCAAAATGCTGTATGATACCTATACAGTTTTATTTTCTCTAAAGCTTTTTCCTCCCCTATAGGCTCATGTCCTCCCCTCGAGCGGTCACCAGCAATCCATCAACCGCAAACCCTGCTGCTTTCATGAGTCTCCCATGGCTTCCTTTCCATGGCAGGGGGTACAGATATACTGGCAGATGTCATCCTTACAGAGGATGGAATTTTGTGTCCCAGTTTTCTTCTCCAAGACAACCTACCTCCACAAGGCAAGAGCACACTGCATGTAGTGTGTCCCTGCAGGACAGCGAGCTCCCTGGCCCAAACAGGGGACACTGAGGTGCTAGACCCCACCATCAATCCTCCTGGCTAATGCACACTGACACTCACAACTGCTTCAGCACCCCCCCCCCCACACACACACACAGTCACTCACAGCCATGGCTTTTTTATTACATATTAGGAACATATAAACATAGGAAAGTGACAGCAAATAAGGACCACCAGGCCCACCTAGTCTGCCCATTTGCCTAGCATCCTCTGGGCTTGCTCTTATTTCCCTTCCCCTCCCTTCAACGGCCTTCTATGTCTGTCCCAAGCCCTCTTGAAACCTCCCACTGTATTCTCGGCCACCACGTCTTTAGGCAGCCCATTCCAGGTGTCCACCACCCTCTCAGTAAAGAAGTATTCCCTGATGTTACCCTTAAACTTAACCCCCTCAAGTTGGAGATCATGACCCCTTTTCCTGGGACACCCCTTCAACTGGAACAGGTTCTCTGTAGGCCCTTTGTTGATCCCTTTTAGGTACCTAAAAGTCTCTATCATGTCCCCTCTCTCCCTCCTCTGTTGCAGAGAGTACATGTCAAGGGCTCCAAGCCTCTCCTCATACTTCAAGTGGTCGAGCCCCTTCACCATCTTGGTTTCCCTCCTCTGCACCCGCTCCACATCCTTTTTATGGTAAGGCCTCCAGAACTGGACCCCATACTAAACAGCTGGGTGTACAAGGGTATCAGGACCTCTTTCCTCCGGCTGGTGACCTCCTCCCAATACAACCCAACAAACTGCTGGCCTTTGCCACTGCCCTGCCACACTGCCCCTCCTTGGTTACTACCAGCGGCTTGTCCCCAGTCTCTATTCTGCTCTCCCATTTTTTCTGCCCAGGTGCATGATTTTGCATTTTGCCGTGTTGAGTGATAACTTCCACTTCTTGGCCCACTCCTCTAATTTCTCTAGGTCCCTCTGCATCCTCTTGGCTCCATCCTGCACGTCCACCCTATTGCAAATCTTTACATCATGCGTAAACAGGTTCACTCTTCCCTCCAACCAGTGACAGCACTAACATGCACCAAAAGGGCAAAAGCTGCATCCTTTCCAAAACTGACCCCTCTTTCCTTTGCCAGTGGGTCCAAATTGATGCACCTACTCTATAACAATATGTAAAGGAATGAACGTGAACTGTTAAACTGCCACTGATTTGTTTTGACCCAATAAGTTGTTCTTTAGACCCATATTTTTTACTCCAGTGGGTTCAATTCAACCCTTGTTTTAAACCCCCCAGCACTGTCACTGCCTCTAACCCCTCTGATATGTCTCTTATAAAGATGCTGAACAGCAGGGGTCCCTGCGCTGACCCCTGGGGAACACCGCTAGTGACGCCTGACACTCCAAAGGGAACCCCATTGACTAACATCCTCTGTACTCCGTCCTCCAACCAGTTTCATACCCACTTGATAACCACCACCACCACCCCCAGGCACTCCATTTTGTACAACAGCCTTCTGTGCGGTAACATATCAAAAGCCTTCCTGAAGTCCAGGTAAGCTATGTCCACTGACCCACCCTGATCTACCACCCTAGTGACCCAGTCAAAAAACCCAACCAAATTTGTTTGACAAGACCTGCCCTTGGAAAAGCCGTGCTGCCTTGGGTCAAGGAGGCCGTTTGCCTCCAGGCAGCTGGTGATTCTATCCTTGAGCAGTTTTTCCATGAGCTTGCTAACCACAGAAGTCAGACTTACTGGCCTGTAATTGCTCATGTTTTGTCTCCCTCCACCCTTATGCAAGGCCAATATGTCTGCGCACTTCCAGTCCATCGGGACTTCCCCCCAGTGTAAAGACTCATTGAACAGAGTGGTCAGGGGAGCTGCTAGCACCTCCCTCAGCTCCCACAACACTCCTGGGTGAACCCTATCTGGCCCCATGGCCTTGTCCACCTTCAAGCCCTTAAGTTCTCTCAAGACCTCCTCTTCCTGGAAGTAACTCGCATCCACCCCTACCCCCTTCATATCAGCTGGCCTGGTGTTGCCTCCCGCCCATACCTCCTCCCTCATGAATATTGCGCTGAAGTAACTGTTCAGCATTTCAGCCTTCTCTCGGTCCCCCTCCACCCTTTCCCCTGTCTCTGCTAACAGACTAGGTATCCCTTTTTCCCCTTTTCTCCACTCACTAATATACCTGAAGAAGGTCTTATCCACTTCTTGACTGCCTTGGCGATATTCTCTTCTGTCCTTGTTTTGGCCCGTCTGACCACCCTCCCTGCCTCCCTTTGCTTTCCTGGTATTCCACCCAGTCTAGTTCACTCTGTGTTGTTTTATATTGTCTGAAGGCTCGTCTCTTAGCTCTGATACTGGACCCCTCTTCCCTACTGAACCAGAGTGGCCTCCTTTTCTTTCTATTTTTGCTTACCCTCTTTGTGCAGTGGTCTGTGGCCCCCACAATGGCTCCCTTTATCGTGGCCTAGATGTTTTCCACCCCCTAAGCTCCCCCATCCCTTTAATTGCCTGGCAAGCATATTCCCATTGCCTGGTAAGCATAATTTCTCATCTTGTCCAAAGTGGCTCATCTGAAACCAAGAACTTTCACCTTGGTCTGGTAGCACGAGGCCGATGTGAGTACCGTGAATCACACAGTCCCGTTTTCACTAGTGGCTAGGTTACCCCCCACCGACACCGCTCCACCCTGTCTCCATTTGTAAACACCAGATCTAACACCGCTCCTTCCCTGGTTGGTTCTTTGACCAGCTGCCTGAGGTGGGCAATCTGGAGAGAGTGTATAATCGCTCTGCTTCTGGAAGAAGCTGCAGACATCGATACCCACTCCACATCCAGCAGGTTGAGATCTCCCATCAGCAGCACCTCACCCTTTGCTGCCACCCTAAGAATCTCCTTGACCATCTGGTTGTGCACCCCTTCTGGCTGCCTTGGTGGCCTGTAAACCACTCTAGTGTGCACCCCTTCACCCTTCTCTGTGCTCAACGAGACCCAAAGTGCCTCTGTGTCCCCCCACCTACCCTGCGTTTCTGATGCTAGGATCCCCTCCTTCATGTATGGTGCTACACTGCTCCCTCTCCTGTCAACCCCGTCCTTCCTGTATAGCGTATACCCTGGAATGTTTATGTCCTAGTCCTGTCCATCGTGAAACTAAGTCTCCGTAATTCCCACTAAGTCTAAATCCTCCTCTGCCATGGCTGCTACCAGCTCACCCTTTTCTCCTGTCTTAGTTGTAAGACATAATTTTGGCCTATTTTGAGAATGCTTTAGGTAATAATGTTAGCACAAAATTTTTATGTGGCACGATATAGATGATAGAAAAAGAACAGAAATCAACACTGAAGCTTGAAAAGGAGTGCACAGCACTTTCTGATCTGTATATCTCCCACTGGTTCCCCTGTAGCCCCTAACACTGAGACTCAACCCTTCCTCTGGCCAGTAGGGCAGGTTAAGCGGCTGACTTCACACCCAGCAATGCTGCTCTGTGGTTGGATGCCTGGGGCACGTAAATGCCAGGGGGGGGTGTGTGCGTCATCCTGACCCAAACATCTCCTATCTGTGAAGTGCCCAGCACACAGCCAGCTGCAGCATGGGGATTCTGGGTCTCTAACCTGAACCCTGGTATCCCAGGTGACAGCGCAATGTGCTGCAGCCATACCTCAGACCCGGCCTATAAAGAATTTATTTAACATGAACTGCTGCTTTACATCAGAAGGATGCCCTGCTCCCCTTCTATGAATGCAGTACTGCATATTTTTTTTTTTTTTTTTACCCATTATGCTTTTTACTTTTAGAGGAGGTTTTCCGTAGAAATACAATTAAGCAAAAAATACACAACAGAGGGCGGTGTATCATGACATTTGCCAAGCCTTGGATGGGTTCTTTGACAGCAATGCAGGAATTTGCTTCTGAAATTTATCCAGGATAGCCTAGTAACAGTTTATCCAGAACAGCCTAGCTGAGATTCAATATCTCAGTTTTAGTGGTGTCCCATTTTTCCAGCTAGGTGAACTGAAGCGCACAGAGGTGACAGGACTTGTTTAGGTGTCACTCTGCAAAAGGTTGTGATGGGATTCAAACCTGGGTCTCCTCGTTCACAAGCCTGCGCTCCAGCCTCAGTACCACAATGCCTCGACTAATAAATACTTTATCCAAATGAGTTTATATAATCACTTTCATATTGGATATTACAAAACTATACTAAATTAATGAAAACTGAACATGAGAAAATATAAAACTATCAGACTCTTGAAAATGTACAAGACTTGAGACATGTCTTAAAATATAAAGGCCTGAAGGTGCATAAGACTTAAGGCATGCAACAGAGAGACACAGTGGCAGGTGGACACAAGCCAGGGAGAATATGTTCAAGGTACGAAGCTTTAGTGAATAAATGAAAAGAAACAATCTATTTTAACAAATGATCTCTGGACCGAGCAGACTGGACAATTGTTGTTTTTAATTAAAATGGAAAAAGATGCAGCATCAATAACACTAGTAAAGAGGAGGTCAGCTTGATCATCTACTTCAAACGTTGAGAATCAGCCCAGAAAATCTTGGGGTCTTGAGCATCTTTGAATGCATTACCTGACACATTTTCTTCTAATGATATTAGTGCAAACCTTTCATTATAGATGACTTTTGTGCTTCAAAAAAGTCTATTTGGGAACTTCAGTAGGGGGTTAATGCAAGCCCTGCACGTGCTCGGCTGCTTTAAACTGATTCCTCCAAATCCACTGGGAATCTTTTTAAAACCGGTCAAGGAAAGAGCAGGCTGCGTACTGCTCATAGTCTAATTACAAATAGAGACAGATAAAGCCAAAGCAGAGGTTAGAAAGTCCTCCATTAGCTTACAAAATGGGGGAGACAGAGTGTGTGCTATAAACAGATCTGTTCCCTCTACTCACATACAAAACCCAGGCTCCCCTCGTGTTTTATAAATATAAAACTTTTCAAGCAATATTAGAAAATGCTAGTAAACAAAAGAACATCTTATAATCTTTGGGGAAAAAGAAACATGCATTTGGAACCTGGTATTAGGCACAAACAGTCAATACATTTTAAACTACATTGATCCTAATGCACTTGACTTATCTACCGAGATAAAACTTTCAAATTATCTTGACCTTGTCCAATACAAATAGTCAGGGCTACAAAACGGAGATAGCCTCGTATGGGGAAAATGCAGTGAGATAACAGTTACAAAGATAATACAAGAATAGTATATCGGTATCATTGTTCATGCTAAGATGGACATCTACTTTGACATTTATCTACCACTTGGAGAAACCAGACCATTAAGCAGCAGTGTGGAGAATCTGCATAGCAGTAAGTCTTCACAGCAGCTCACCGCACAGACATTTTACTCCAAACTATAAGCAATTCGAGCATGCAATCTTAAAGCTGTGGTGCAGCCACATTAGTACTGAAAGCAACAGTTCAATGAATGGGTCAAGATCTGGGGATATGGAGCTGCAATTTATAGCACCTCTAGAAGACAGTAGATAAGTTTCATTTAGCTTTTGTTACCTTATTTTGCACATGAGAAAGAAGGCTCTGACCTCTGACCCCTGACCCTATGACATCTAGTCCACCTGTACACACTTTAGTAGCTATTAGGTGTTCTCAAGCAGGCTGGACGTTGTGGGGTCAAAGCACAGTGCCATCCTTACCACACATATAATAAAGTCCAGTAATTAAAGCAGCAGTACTAGATAATCAGAAAGTGATTATCAAAATTCTGTTTTTTGGCTGGAAGCATGCAGCCATAGTTCAGGTTTCCATATCTGTAAATATTTTTTCTTGAAATCTTCAGTTTTTTAGATAGTTAAATTTTATTTCCATTGTTGTGGATCCACAGTAAATATGGCTGCTGCCTAATTTGCAGCCAAACCCCCATGTCACATCACATCTTTTGTTTACTTCTGTGGGACTTTGTGCTGCATATTCCCGCTGTCCCTGTGTAGTGCTGAGAGTCATACACATGTGCGGTTGGCCGCAGAGGGTTCCAATTCAACACGGCTGGTGGGAGAAATGTAAACAAACACAAAGAAAAATGGAGCAAATTATGGGGTGATAGTATAGCAAAAACAAGAAAGATTACCAGGTAAGTGCTTAACAGAACACAGGAAACAAACTGTTGCAAAAAATCCAATTTTTTTTATCTAGTACTGCTGCTTTAAACTCGAAAATAAAGTCATTTAATGTCAATGCTAGAAACAGCATGATTCAGCAGGCAGCAACAAACAGGGTTGGGTCATAATGCAGTAGGCATGATTTGGTCCATTCTGTGGCACTGGCTGCTTTAAAAAGACATTACGTTCCAGTCTGGGCTTCAGGTGCTGGGCAAAAGATATTCTGATCCACTTCTAGAAAGTGTAAATACAGGGGTAAAAACTGTAAGAAATGAGCCACCAACACCTTGAGAAGAACTTTGGAAAACATAACATTCGGACACAAAGTAGCTTATATTTCTCATTATCTCGGTATTTCTTATCCCCATTATGTATTACTCAGGTCACATCCATGAAAACAGGACAGCTGTTCTTGAGGGATAATCAACTCTTATTGCTGCTTCCTGACCGAATGTCATAATACTCTACTTGTGACATCAGTTATTCCCATGGCATCAGATGGTGATGTCACAACACAGCATTATAATTTCAAGGAGGGAACAGACTACAGAGGTAAATGAATGCTAAGGGATAAAGATCTTGTTTTAGTGGGAATTTTTTCAGTAATAAATAATGAAGATGAGAAATCTACAGAAGATGCATGAAATACAAACTTGCGTCTAATTATGTTTTCCAAATCTTCCCAAAGGTGTCAGCTGCTGCTTAATGATTAGGGAAGGCACTATATTCTAGTGGCAAGAGTACTGATTACTAAAACATGCAACATGAGCTCAGGAGCTCAAATCTCACCACAGGCACTATTTCACTGTGTGACTGGGAGCAAGAAACCTGGCCTCCCTGTGCACCAGTCCAGGGTTTGGTAATTCCACTGGTCCTCGACCAGTGACATGCCGATTTTTGTGCTGGACCACTAAAAATAAATTTTTTAATGGTTCTGCAGATCACTGGAGACAAAGGTAATCACAAGTGAAGGCTGAACTCTAATCAAAATTAACATGAATTTCTGTCTGTGCGGACTCTGAAGAGATCGAATTTGTACACAGCCATAACCTTTTACAGCAAAGTGCGCTCATCTCCCTAGTTCTGTTTCATTTCAACTCAATGTCAATATTCTTGACCTTTTTAAATTACTAGTGTGGACCAGTGAATGCATTTCTAGGATCGGTAAATCTTCATCACAGACTGGTAATGGGCAAGTTATCAATAATATAAAATCTTCAACCACCTGCAGTCAAACCAGCTATAAAAGTGAGTATGGTCAGGATCCCACTGAAAATAACTTTGAACTTTGTCAGTCTATCAAGGTTTCATACTTGAAACAAAAAGTATTAACAAAAAAAAAATAAAAAACTTTTCTACGATGCAATTTCTTTTACAGAATGTTTGCAGATTTGATGGGAGAAACACAAGCCACTTCTTTCTGTCAGTTCTTGAACTGGCATGGACTGTGCTAAGTTGCAGCTAAAATAAATCTGACAGCTAATTTTATTGCACAGAAAAACATTCACACACATACTGGCTCTTGTAGACATGGATGAAGAAATCTGGTGATACAACTTCAAAACAATCAGGGACAATGGCATTGCATCCTTTTCCATATCAACAACAACCTACTGAGACACAAATTTATCACTGTGCTGCATCCCTGAAATGCACTGGTAGCACTTCAGGATGCACCGTCCGATTATTGGCGCCCAACTGCCCTGTAGCAGCATGTGCCAAAGCAATGCAAAATAAACTCTGCTCGAAATCCAGCATTTGGTCTAGGACTCCCAATTTTTATCTCCGACTCTCACACAGGCAAAGCCTGTGAAATCAAGGAAGAGTAAGGACTGCTAAAGGAGAGACTGAAATGTTAGCAGTGCCATTAAGAGCATAAGATGAATGAAAAATAAGTTGCAAACTATATGGTTTCCAATTAAATAATATACTGTATTATCAGTGCGTCGGCGGTGTTGCAGCAAAAAAACAACAAAAAAAACATGAATCAATAATATACTCAAAAATAGTTTAAAATGGTATTTATATACATTTATTAGTATCAACATACAGAAACTGTGTTAACAAGAATGATTCTTATCTACCAGACTCCAAGTTATCATTTTTAACAATTATCTCTCTAGTCCTAATGGTTCCTACATTAAGACTTTTCAAAAGGAAATTTCATTAAAATAGGAAAAGAGTGCTTAATTATGAAATGGGTACAATAAATAGACTAGTGGATGAGCTGGCATGCACAACAAAGCTCAGGATTCCATCAGCGGTTCCTGATGAAATCGATGACCACGACAGCGCAGCTCAAGTCGTCTCAGATTTCATCAGAACCCGAGATGGAATCCAAAGCTTGTTGTACATGCCAGTCCATCCACTATTTTTACAGTATATTTATCTGCGTCTGTTCTGAAACACATTTCTCATAAGATGCATTAGGAGGGAGCTAAAAAACGGGTCAAGAGAGGAGACTTCCACCCCTGTAAATGACCTTGGTTTGACCACACCTGTAGCACTGTCTCCAGTTTTGGTCACCACAGTACAGAAAGGAGAGATAAAGAGGGGTCAACACAGGGCTATCAAGCTGGTTAGTTGCTCAGGAGGCAAGAGCTACATGGAGAGATTAGACTAACTCAACTGTTTAGCCTATGCAAAGAGAAGGTGGAGAGGGGACATGAGAGGGTTTCCAAACCTAAATCCACCCCCCCTCCCCAAAAGCAGGAAAAGGGAAAAAACCTTAGGGTTTTGGGTCTCCAGAGTCTTGGCGAATCAGCTGTGGAGTTTTCCATGGGGTTGTCCCCGAATACTGGCACTAGAAAATTAAAATTTATACTGGATTAGACTTGGGGCCAGGTTAGATGCATTATATGTTTTGGTGGCAGAATTTGTAAAAAGTAGAAATCTACTTTTTAAGCAATAATACACAACACACTGTAGAATATCAAGAGAAACAGTCACGCACTGGGCGCAGTGTGAGGCAGAAAGCAACACCGAGTACCTTCAACCACCCAAGAAGTGATGATATCCTATGATATACCACACCCTGGAGTGCATTACTGTGCTCCCTTGCTATAACAAACAAAATGGGAGCCATAACATGAATTCATTATAGCTCCCTGTTCGTTACATCGAAGGGCACTGTAATAAGGCAAGACCCGGAGTTTTTACACACACATACCCTCGGCCGATCATGGTACACTTGTTTGTTGCTGCATTACTGTGCTTTTTTCCCCAGACACCACCACAGCGATTTTACTACATTTACTTTTGTATACAGCAACTACATTTGATTCACTTTGGAAGTCATAGTACACCCTGGCCATGTACACAGTGATCATAATCAGCAGTTCTGTTTTCGGCAGAGGAGGTACTGTATTGAGACAAGTTCAAGTTTACCACAGTGTTTAGCAAACATTCTTTACAAAGACAGGATTAGCAGCTTGGAAATACAAGGAAAGTGAGAGCTGTGGTATACAGCAACTGGCAGTTTGGCATCATGGTTTCAGGGTTTTAAATAATTGATTAGCAGTTTTTTTCTTGGGACAATGCTAACTGCACAGAAAGTATTTATTTAAGTTTTCTAGAAGTGTTATGTTTGTTAAACACAGTGAAGCAAGTGCTATGCATTTTCACAATGTTTTAGCACTTTTATGAAACAACGCTAATCAATTTTTGGAGTTAAATAAATCCCTGGGTTTCAGCGTTTTCAGCATCAGAGCAGACAGAGCAAGCAGACATGGGTAAGAGGGGGAGTAAAGAGGTGTAATGGGATCCAATGTTGGCTGAAGAGAGGGGAACTATAAAGGATATTACAAAAAAAAAAAAAGATTAACTGTGTATTTTTTCTGCTGGTTTGTGACTTCTCCCAGGAGCAACCTATACAGCTGAAAAGTATAGTTATATAAGAACTTAGTGTAACAGTAGATTATTGAGAGGATCTCTTGCAGCAGGTCACCACCAGCTGCCAGGCACTAGAACCACACAGAAACATTCTAGCTAGCAGTCTACCAGAGGAGGCTGTCCATCTCAGACATCAGCCACTGATGTCCGCCAACCCTTAAAAGGTGGGCAGCCCCCATACCCTCCCAAGTTCTCCCACCGGAGACCAAAAGCAATGTGCCGTAAGGGGGAACCGAGGAGGATTCTGAGGTATCCCAAGAGCATAGGAAATGAAATGTAGAAGGCTCCACCCTTATGGAAGAGGAGAGAGAGACAGGATAAGGGGGAAGGAGGGAAAGCAGGTCCTGCTGCAACAGATCCTCTTGAAGGACTACTGTTACGGTAAATCTTACATAACTGTACTATTTTACTTCGAGGATATCTCTTGCAGCAGGCCATCACTGGTAGGACTGAGTCCCAAGCAGTTCTGGCAGTTTTCTGAAACAAGCTACCGAGGTGGCAATACTCCTGGTGGAATGGCTTTAACCCCTCCGTGAAGATCTTTGCTGTACTTCTGGTAACAAAAGACAATGCAAGTGGCTAACGATTTAGAAACCACTATTTGGACACCAGTGCACCCTCTTTTCCAGGGGCAAACGAGGCAAACAACTGATTAGACTTCCTAGAGTCTTTAGTCCAGTGTGTATAGTACCTCAAAATTCTATGCACGTCCAAGGTATGGAGCAATGCCTCCTCTTGACTGGAATGCTCCGTAGAGCTGCTCCCTCTAGCCTTGCTGTCCCAGCTAAGGTATGCCACAGAGGATGCTGTGACCGCGCTTGTTCTCCTTTGTCTCAAAATTGCAAAGTTGGTACCTTTTTTAGACTGGACCCCCTGCTGGCTACCGGGGCTTTAGGCAAGGGATCCTGCATGTAAAACTGCACATTGTCCATGCCTGACTGGGACCCTTGTTGATTTATTCACAAGATGCTTTGTTAGAATGTTTAAAGCAGTTCTTAACTAAGAAATCTCTAAAACATACAATCATTAACTGGCTCAGTGTTTATTGCTCCACCTGAACTGCCAGTTAAACTAATTACAGCCTCGGGGGAACGCCGATTTACTTTTACTCTCTGCTAGTCAAGTCAGCTACAGTTTAAACTCTGCCAGTCACATCTGATCCAAATCTGCTCCTATTTAAAATCGGAGCCAAGGCTAAAGCTAAACTGCAGGCAGCTAATACTGTAATTGTGCTCTGGATGATACCCGCACCCACCCCCAATACCCTCCACCTTAGCTGGTGGTACATATATAGTATATCCTCTCGTGAGACTTGAGTCTTTTTTTTTCCCTATCTGCTGGGTTTCTCATTTGCATATTATATTGTTACTCCACTAGAGGTCGCTGGAACCCCTCCTCTCACAGGTTTATTTCTCTCCTTCCTAGCCAACCCTTACCCTTTCCCTTATGAATGCTAGGGCTATATACCCTCTTCTGCCTTTATTAGGTGTGCTGTTTTTCCTTGCATTTATTACTGGGTCGACAGTGAATCCTTCTTCTCACTCTGTATATTCTCTGGACAATTTCTGCTACTCCAACCTACTGACTGACCCCACACATAATCAAACTCCTCTTTTGGGGCTTAAGTATAAATACTTAGGTGCATTACTAAGGTATATCCTGTGGAAGTTCTCAATCTCCCCGAAGTGCGCCCCTCAGGCATTTTTGACTGCATCTTTATGGATAATCTCCCTATCTCTTATCCTTGCTGAGGACATCAAGACCAATCCTGGTCCTTCTATAGCCACCACTAACACTCAAGTCTCTCCCCTTAAACTGCTTGACCTAAACTTCCTGTTTCACCTTTGCTCACCTAAACATAAGGAGCCTTACTGCAAACCTCCCAGAACTTGAAGCTTGGGTAAGCTCAAACAACCCTGACATCCTTGCATTATTGGAGACGTGGCTGAAACCAACCACTGCAGACTCCCTCTGCTCGCTACAAAGCTATAATTTGCTTTGGGCAGATCGCACTAGCAGCAAAAGAGGTGGAGGCCTAGCCCTGTATTACAAGTCACATCTCAATGCGTCAATCGTACATGGTCCCCCTCAGGCTAACTGTGATGTTCTTCACTCCCTACCACTGCTTGGGGGGTGTCAAAAAACTTCATATTTTCTGCATGTATGCACCTCCTAGAAACTCCAGGCTAGGTCTTGAAGAATTTATTGAATTTGTGCCATTGCTGTCCAGAAAAAACGAAATAATTTGCTTAGGAGATTTTAATCTGGACTGGGTCGGGCCTAGTTCCTCCCTCTTATCATCCATTACTAGCAAAGTCAATCTCACTCAACTCATACAGGCCCCCACTAGGATCTCCCACTGTGGCTCCTGCAACACCCTCATAGACTGGATCCTGACTAATAGCAAGGAGTATTTCCCCACTGCTGGAGTTCTACAAGACTCCATAAGTGATCACTGCCCAGGTTACTGCATCTGGGACACCTCCCCTCCCTCCTACCGCTCTAAAGTCTTATCTTTTTCAAACCTCTCTAAGCTCAACCCTGCCAGGTTCCTGCAAGATTTACATTGGGTTGACTGGTCCCCCCGCTACATAACCAATGATATTAACATAGCAGCTGAATATTTTAATGCTACCCTGCTCGCTCTGCAAAACCAGCACATTCCGGGCACCACGCGTACAGTAAAAGATAAAGTCACCAAATGGCGCAAACGTCCCCTTCTCCACCTGCTAAAACAAAGGGATAAACTCTGGTCAACATGGAAGGCCTCCTCTCTCCAAGCAGATTATGAGGCTTACCAGTCCTTATGCAACACCTGCAAAAAGCAGACTCAGTTGGCTAAGAGTATTTACTTCCATAACCTAGTTAGTTCCTCCGCCTCCAACCCTTAACAGTACTGGTCACAAATTAAGGACATTCTCAGGAATAATAAGCCTATGACTCCTAACGACATGTTCCTAAATAATACCCAATGTAATAACCCTCTCACCATAGCAAATGCTTTCAACTCCCTCTTCTCCTCTCTACCCACCATCACACCCACTACATCCCTCAGTGACCAGGCATCCATTACTCAGCTGGTTATGGCTGCCCCCTCTCTTGTGCTAGTGCTGTTCACCTGCATAGAACTCCTTAAGTTGCTAAGGTCTATACCGGCTAACGGTAGTGCAGGCCCTGATGGTATTCATCCTGG
Organism: Neoceratodus forsteri; assembly: GCA_016271365.2. Lineage (NCBI taxonomy): Eukaryota > Metazoa > Chordata > Ceratodontiformes > Ceratodontidae > Neoceratodus > Neoceratodus forsteri. The sequence continues at coordinate 842,692,523 of CM028131.1, forward strand.
GATTCTTAGTCTGCCTCTTTTCTGGCTGCGCCAGTAACCCAGCTTTTCAACCTCTCAATCTGCTCTGCCTCAGTCCGCTCAGTCTGGAAAACAGCCAGAACTATACCGGTGTTCAAGAAAGGTGATGTCAAAATCCTTATGAACTACCATCCCAGTTCTCTCCTGCCTACACTCAGTAAGTTGCTTGAAAAACTAGTTCATCGGCAGGTCTCTGCTCACCTTCTAAACTTTAACCTTCAACCCCAATACAACATGGCTTCAAGGCGGGGCACAGCACCACTACTGCTCTGACCCAGTTTATTAGCAATGTTAAATACAACATGGACAAGGGCTATCTTACTGGAGCAGTGTTCACTGACCTCTCCAAAGTGTCTGACATGGTACATCATCCCCTACTACTGGCTAAGCTGCAACCTGTTGGTGCATCCTACTCTACCCTATCCTGGTTTGGCAGCTACCTTGATAATCGCTATCGGACTGTATCTTTCTGCAAGGTTCTCTCATCCCTTGCCCCTATCATCTGTGAGGTTCCTCAGGGCTCTATTCTTGGTCCCCTATTTTCTCTCTCTCTCTAAATGACATCCCTAGTCCTTCTCCTCACAGCAAGGTGATCATGTATGCAGATGACCTGGTGCTATACTCTGCCTCCAAGTCTATTGTAAACATCAATCAGCATCTTTCTCTTGACTTCCAGACCCTACAATCCTGGTTCACCGCAAACTATCAAATCTTAAACATAGCTAAGACCCAGGCTATGCTCTTTGGTTCTTCCAGAAAAGTGCCCTCTGAGTCTCCTAAGCTTCTGGTCCGCTGCTGTGATGGGACTGCAGTAGCTAACACTTTAGCCTTCAAATATTTAGGGGTTACACTCAACCCTGTAGTTGACTTTGCTGCTCACATAAATGAGGTGTGTCACTCTGTTAACTCCAAGATTGGGGCGGCCTATAGAGTTCGTCACTCACTCACCTCGGCTGCTAGGATCTCTGTAGCAACAGGTATGTTACTCCCACAACTTCAATATGCTCTCCCTGTACTCCCTCATGACAATGCTGGGATCCTTCGCAAGTGGCACACTTCCTATAACAATATCTGTAGACTTACCTTATCTGCTCGACTTACTTATCACTGCCGACTCTGTTTGGCCTTAAACTGGCTGTCGCTCAATGCCCTCCAAGATTATGATCTAGGATGTTTCATTAACTCCCTTACCAGAACCCCTGATCCAGCCACTCTGGGAGACATGCTTACCCGTCTCTCACTCCTGCCCCCTTAGGTCCTCCTCCTCCTCCTCCTCCTCCTCCCCCCCCTTGCTCTCCATTCAGCCCTGCTCCACTAAAATGGGAGAGCAAGCTTTTTCCTATTTTGCACCTAGGTTTTGGAATTCTCTCCACCTCCATGTAAAGAGCTCCTCATCTCACCTTACTTTTAAGCACGCTCTGTTTTCACACCTTAATGCTCTTGGTAACTGACTGCACTTAATTTCTGCGTTGTTGTTTGTGTTGTTCACCAGCTGGGTCCGTGCCCTCTTATGTATGCCGAACTGTGAATACAGTCAACCTGTTTCTCTCCTTTATTTGTCTTTGACTTGTCATTTCTGATTATTAACCTATAATTGTATTCGACTCTGACTTGTGTTATTTTTGCTGGCATCCTGTCTTGCACGAATTTCCAGTTGTTTCTACTGCAGATGTATTATGTCCTGTCAGATTTATTCTATATTATGTACAAATTGTTCTCAATGCTGATTTTCATCTTGTACTCTCCTGGGTCATGCCCGAAAATAGGCAGGATTGTTGCTTAGTGCACTTACCCGGTTAGCAAAAGCCAATAAATAAACAGGCAGGTAGATGGATTGATTAACAGTAAACTACGACACCACCTTAGGAAAAAACCTTAGGATTGGTATGCAAAAACGGGTGGTGGACAAGTGGAACACCCTGCCAAAGGAAGTGGTGGGGGCTGAAACAATCACGGGATTTAAGAATGCATGAGACAGACTTAAAGGAATTCTGGAGGTCAGGAGTAAGGGGCAACAGAGTTCTAGGAAAACCTAAACTGAAGTTACAAACTCAAATGGGCAGACTAGGTAGGTCATAGGCCCTTACCTGCCGACACTGTCTATGTATCTATGTACCCTGTCTTTCTGAAAAATCAAATAAGGGTCCTTACACATGAGGGTCTGAAGCTCGGAAATCCTTTGAGCAGAAGTAATTGCAACTAAAAACAACACTTTCCACCCATAAAAAGTGGGCTCATTCGGGGATTTGGGGACATTACTCGGAGTATCTTCCCCTTCTGAGGATTCCGCACCTAGAGAGGAAGACTCACTGCCTTCACTCTCATCTGTATCATCAGCGCTGTCATCCCCACTATCATCAGGCTGACGGTCATCTGTGAGGCCAGCTGTCCCCAAGTTAGGCTTACCCTTGAGGGTGCGACGAGCACTAAGGCCCGGCCAAACAGCGGCCAGGGAATGAGACTCCAAAGGAAGCCCTTGAGGGGTGGCTGGAGTTGGCCCTTGTTGGGTAGGGACCTGTGTCTGCAAAAATGACCACAAGGTTGAGAGCAGACCTTGGTAATCAAAGGGGACAGGCATTAGTCCCACAGGCACTGCGTAACTGTAGACCGGCGCTGGACCCAGGGGCATTGGGTATGGGTAACCCAGTGCAGGGCGAGCAGGTGGGGGATAGAGGTAGGCAGGGGCTGGGCCTGCAGGTGCCGGCATAAGGTACCCCAGTTGAGGTCCTACAGGTGCAGGCTGTGGTAGGACAGGTGCCGGCCCCACTGGTGCAGACTGCAGCAGGATGGGTGCAGGCCCGGCGGGCACTGGCTGCGGAAGGCCAGGTGTTGGACTGGCGGGTGGAACAGACAGGGCTGGCGTGGGTCCTGCGGGCTGCAGTGGTGGGAGAATGGGTGCAGGTAATACCAGAGGGGGATCCACAGGTACCAGCTGTGGAGAAATGGGTGCCAGAGTGGAGGGTGACCCCCCCCCCGGGTGAAGACTGAGGAGAGACTGGGCCCAAGGAGACACCAGTGTCCTGTAGCATATGCTCCTGAAAAGGAGGAGCAGAACTGGTGGTGGTTCCAGAGAATGAGACTGGTGCCAGGGATGTGGATGTTGGGGGGACAGCAGTGAGGAGACCCACATCTGCTGCACCTGTGCCGGCCAAAGAAACTCTGAACAAGCCACCGGAATGTGTGCCCACTGTTATTAAGGGCCGGAACAGCAGGGGCTGGGAAGCAGGATATGAAATACCCTAACCTGAGGAGCCGCTGCCGGTGAGGAAAACCCAGGCGGGCCGCCCGTGAGGATAACCGGAGTGGCGGCTGGGCTGCCAGAAGCCCTGTAGAAGTATATGGCATGCAAGGCCGAGGAGGTCGACCACCCATGGGAGAAAAAACGTTTTGTGGTTGTAGACTTCTTGTGGGGCGACCACAAGCGGGAGGCAGACCTAGGCCTTATCCCGGTGCTTGTGTTTCCTGCTGGCCTTGTCCCAGCTTTTTGAGGATGAAGACACCCGAGGACTGGGCTGGGAAAATAGAGGAACTCCTGGCCTGCAGCTCAAATTCCATTGAGGTGCCTTCCGCTTAAAGAGGTGGTTCTCCAAGATCTGCTGGTGACGTCTCCTAGTGGCCTGACTAAATCTCTAGCAGACCTCACGGGCTTGGACACTGTGATCTGGGCCTAAGCACAAGATGCAGGCAGAATGGCTGTCCTTGTCTGGGATCTGTTTTCTGCAGGCACACTTCATGGAGCAGTCGGATGAAGAAGGTTTAAAAGACATAAACCGTCAGGTGAGAACACTGAAAATTCGGTGTTAAAACTGTTTTAGAATTAAAAAATAAATAAGAAAGAAGGGAGAGGGGGACATGATAGAAACTTTTCAGTACCTCAGTGGAATCAACAAAGTCCAAGAGGGTAGCATCTTTCAGAAAAAGAGACATGCAAGAACAAGGGACACAATTTAAAGATGGGGCGGTTCCGGGGCAATGTGAGGAAGTATTTTTTCGCAGAGAGGGTAGTGGATGCATGGAACAGCTTTCCTGAGGAGGCTGTGGGGTCTAAAACTGTGGGAGAATTCAAGAATGCATGGGACAGACATAAGGCAATTCTTGTGGGGGGTAGGAAGAAATAGGCTGTTGGTTAACTAGGATCTGCGGCCTATCCTGTAGGTAGGGAAATGGGCAGACTAGGTGGGCCAAGCGGTCCTTATCTGCCATCAAAGTCTATGTTTCTAAGTGTAATAAATGCAAGAAATGGTGGTTGACTGTAGCTGCTGCAGTTCCAGCGGTCCGACGTGCACTGGTTGATGGTGGGAAAAGAACTGTGGAGGGTAAGGGATCACCCGCCCTTGTAGGGTTGGCTGACGTCAGATGTAGGTGGCCCCCTCTGGTAGACTTCTAGCAAGAAAGTTTCTGTGTAGTCCTAGTGCCTGGCATCTGTAGTCCTATCAGTGATGGACTGCTGCAAGAGATACCCTCGAAGTAAGATGCAGAAATTTCTCCCAGGAACCACAAACAGCATTCATTGTATCTGAGATTTTGCTATAACAGGGCTTGTTATAGCGAGGAAACACTGTACTGTGATTATAAAATGGCCCCAAAGTGTTAGATAATGGCTGATCTTGGTAATCAGTTTTGAACTGTGATGATATACATGCAATAAGACACATCAGGGTGTGTAATTATGATCGCGGGCAGATCTCACTCCCCCCCCCAACTGGCCCGATCGCGGGCATAACAGTAATGAAACCCCCTCCACTGGCCTGATCGCGGGCATAACAGTAATGAACCCACCCCCCCACTGGCCCGATCACGGGCATAAGATCAACCCCAAAGTCCATTCCCTGGTGATCTAGTGGCCCCCACCCCACCTACCCAGACACCACCGCTCCCCTCCCCGTCAGCGGTGGCGCACCACCACCTGCCGCCGCCCGCCCGCCGACTGACAAGCTGATAGCTGCATGCCCATTGGTTCTGGCAGCAAGAGCCAATGGGCATGCAGCCTTGCAAGGCAGTGTCATTCACAAATCTGGACTCGTGATACGGGCTGCACGCCCATTGGCTCTTGCTCTGAACCATCGGTGTGCAGCCCTATCGAGCTGTCAGTCGGCGAGCGGCGAGGCGGGTGGGGTGCTGCCTCACCGCTGATGGGGGGAAGGGTGGTGGTTCTGCGGGTGGGTGGCCACTAGATCACCAGGGAAATTGGACTTGGGGTTGACCTTATGCCCGCGATCAAGGCTTCATGTCCACTGGACCACCAGGGATATTGGTCTTTGGGGGTTCATTACTGCTATGCCCGCTGATCGGGCCAGTGGGGGTTCATTACTGTTATGCCCACGATCGGGCCAGTAGGGGTGGTTCTATTACTGTTATGCCCACGATCGCCAGTGGGGATTTACTCATGCCCGCGATCGGCTGCAGGGGCGCCGGTCCTCGACGGCGCTGCTCGCAGGCGCCAGGCGCAAGTTGTCAGGATCGGCACACCTGCATGCTAATGGCATGCAATAAAGATAGTAGATGCAAATGGCCCCCGCGCCTGCATAACTTATGGGCCCCATTTGCATGTCACCTTTTGAATAATAGAAATTTGCACATGGCGCAATGGAACTTGCGCCACCGCATCTGAATGTTCCACTCTGACCACTTGCGGAGGCGCAAGTTCCACTGCGCCATGCACAGTGGCTGTGGCCCGGGGGCGATATTCAAAGGAGTTGCTCAATATAATCGCCCCAGCCACACTCCTGCGCAACTTTTTTGAGCAGCGCAAGGGCTTGCGCCACAGAATCGAGCAGTTTGAATAACCAGCCCATAATGTTTAGCCAGTCAACTGACTTGAATGCTCTCATCTATGTTATAAACTGAGCTACTGTAATGGGCCAAAGACTGTTCCAGCCAATCAACTTCTATGACTTCTTTTTTTTTTCTTTTTTTCGTTTTTTTTTCTTAAGTTGTTTAACCAGGAGTAGCACACTAAGCTGAAAGCTTTTTTTACAGGAGCATCCTGGGAGCACAGGGAAGTTAAGTGACTTGCTCAGGGTCACACAGTATGCAAGTGGAAGCTGTGGGATTCAAACCCAGGTCTGGTCTGCTGGATGTCACCAGATTTGCAGCTCAGAGCGTTAAACCACTGTGCTATACTGCCTCCCTCTTCTAGAGTACTGAGTCCAATTCTGGAGACCACATCTCTGGAAGGGCATAAAGTAGTGGCGGCCCAGAAGAGGGCTACTAAAATGGTGCAGGGTCTGCACCAGAGATCCTATGAGGAGAGACTACAGGATTTCAATATGTGCACCCTAGAGGAAAGGAGGGAAAGGGGAGACATGATAGAGACTTTCAAATACCTCATGGGCATAAGAAGGTAAGAGAGGGAAGTATTTTTTCAGAAACAAAGATGCTCAAGACCATGGCGGCATGCTATGAAGCTGGAGGGGAGTTGGCTCAGGGGAAACTTAAGGAAGTACTTCTTTACAGAAAGAGAGGAGGATGCCTGGAACAGCCTTCAAGTGGAGGTGGTGGAGGCAAAAACTGTAGCGGTATTCAAGAAAGCATGGGAGAGAAATAAAGGAACCTTTGTCATCAGGGAAAGGAGGGCTAAGCCAGAGATCAAGTAGGGTTTACGGTATTACAGTAGGTAGGGAAAATGGGCAGATTAGATGGGCCAAGCGGTCCTTATCTGCTGTCAAATTCTACAGGTTCGTTCACACTGCACCTTGCCCAAGAGGTTCATTTTGCAATCATTCAAAATAATTTTAATAAACGTTCGAGAGCCGCATTCACACGGCATAGGTTTTGCTGCTGCCCTTTTTCTTTCCGGCAATTTGACTGTTGTTCTGATCACTGTAGGTTTGGTGGGGAATGTTTAGTGGTGCCAGTGGTTTGGCTGTTCAGACGGCACAGGAAACCACCTACACCACTCTGCAAACCCAGGGAAAGAGGGAATGTGGAGGCAACACCACGCAACAAAAAAGTGCCCAAACGGTAGCGTTCACATGTTTTTATTGGTGTATTTTAACTATCTATTGTACAAGTGCCTTCATTTTGGAAAGGCGCTTTTTATAAAGAATGAGTTGAGTTGAGGAGCACCGATCTCGCCGCTGTGAGCCATTGACAACGGCTCTTAGTAGGCTGTGTGAACGAGCCTTATGTTTCTTCTATTCATTTTATAGTGCTCAGCAGCAGCTGTAAATACATTCTAGCTGGGCAGCAACAGTTAAAGCCCTAAGTTGGAAAACAAGGGAGAGGGAGAGGGAGAAAGGAGGCAGGGAGTCCCCGTCCCCAACCCTGCACCATCTCTAAAGGCTCAAAGAAGAGAGAGAGAAGGCTGCTGTATCGTCTGGTTGAGTTTGTGGAGGACCTGGATAAAGAGATCCGATAGTTAACGGGCCCTGTCTCTTACGACTGCTACAAAGTCAATTAGAAGACCACTCTGGCAATCAGGCAGCCAGAAGATGCTCAAAGAAAGGCTTAGGCATTTCGAGAGCCAGAGAAACAAAAAGACTGAGAACACTGGAGACAGAGAGAAAAGCTGCAGATATAGTTACAAAGAAAACCTGCTATGTGTTTCAAACTTTCAAGTTTGGCTGTACAACTTTTTTTTTCTTTTTTTCTGGTCTTAAAGAGATCATATGCAAAAAAGACCATGGGCTGGATTTTCAAAGCTCGTGACACAATCACCATTCCTGAGTCTGGGTGCAGTCTGTATCATGACAAATGGGACAAAATGTTATGGGCTATTTTCGAGCATTTTGATCAATGTGTGACATTTTCTTCTCTTTATGGCACAATAATGGTGCATGTGTCGTTTCTGGAGTGCAACTTGTGACATAAAGTTAGACCACCTTCTCTGTAATCTAACAGTTATGTCCAACATAGTGCATCTGTGCTGCAAGTCTTTAAAAATCTAGCCCCACTTACCTTAAACTTACAAATTGTCTGGGTGCCCTACATCTGAGTGCCCAGCCCCAGTCGCTGATATAAGCTATCCTGTGACATCTCCCAACAAATGCATACCTTCAGGTGTTATTGCCCCCACTAACTGCTGTGCAGCAGAATAGGTGGAAGATGGACTCCGGGTCCCTTCCATCATCACAACAATATGCACCATTTAATTTTCATAATGTTCTTGATGCCACTGCTTGCTGGGCCTACCATGATACTTTCAAAGCCAATTCGAGAGGTACACACTTGCTGGAACATCTGAACAGCAGTGCCCTGAACGGACAATGGAAAACTGATGTCAACTAGCAGGGGAGGATGAGTAGGGAGCAGCCAAAGCCAAACAAGGCAGCTCATTTCCAAGTGTGTCTTGGAAGAACGGGAAGAGGGTAGTTAGGACTAACAAGAAAGTGGGTTTGTTTGTACAGACTTCCAAGAATCAAGGCTAAAAGGTTGCCTGGCACTGGTGGAGGAGGGCAAACATTTCTACATCAAGCGGAAAAAAACAAAGCACCTACGAAAGGTTTCCACAAGCAGTCTGCATTCACTGCCAGAGTTTTTTTTTCTATGGGCCACTATCACGTCAGTAATTTAATTTGATAAACACAGAGCAAGTTGCTTTGAAACCCCAGCCTATTACAAATTCTAAAGAACAACTTTTATAATGCCCTATAGAGTTACTATTAAAAGTAATACGACAGCACCCTCTTGTGACAGAAGGCATAACCTTCACTGTAAATCAGAAATCAATGAAGTAACTAACTTTACTGTTCTGCATTTCAATAGCAGTAATATCTGCATGGGGTTTCATCCAGTTATCTATCACAAATCATAGAATTTGATGGCAGATAAGGAACGCTTGGCCCACCAGTCTGCCCATTTCCCTACCTAATGGATAAGCTGCAGATCCTAGTTAACCAGCAGCCTACTTGTTCCTACCCCCACCCCCTAGAATTGCCTTATGACTGTCCCATGCATGCTTGAATTCCACCACTGTTTTTGACTCCACAACCTCCTCCGGAAGGTCATTCCATGCATCCACAACCCTCTCTGTGAAAAATACTTCCTTAAATTACCTCTGAGCCGCCCCAAATCTTCAAATTGTGCCCCTTGTTCTTGCACACCTCTTTTTGAGAGATGCTACCCTCTTGGACTTTGTTGATTCCCTTGAGGTACTTGCAAGTTTCTATCATGTCCCCCCTCTCCCTCCTTTCCTCGAGACTATACATATTAAGCTCCTTAAGTCTCTCTTCACATGTCTTCCGATGCAGACCCTGCACCATTTTAGTTGCCCTCCTCTGGACAGCTTCTATCCTGTCTATGTCTTTGCGGAGATTGGGTCTCCAGAACTGCATGCAGTACTCCAGATGGGGTCTCACCAGCTGTCTGTACAGAGGGATAACAACTTCCTGTTTTCTACTGGTGATGCCTCTCCCTGCCTCCCAGGGTGCCCAGCTGTTTTTGCCTCTTGAGGGTCTGGGATACCCAAAATAAATAAAACTGCGGTCCTGGACCAAATTCTAGAAATCCAGCAGTGCTCCTTTGGAGTTGCTTAGGCACATCCCAGTACGGAGTGGGTGGGCACTAGGCGGCAGCTAGTGCATCATGACAAGTCAGAAGTGCATCTCATGGTCCCTCCACATTGATGGGCACACATCCCGATGAGAAGGATGCAAGGCTCCGCATCCCTGAAAGCCCTAATAATATTTACTGCCATATCTTGGCAGAGACAACGTTTATACACAAAGGTTTTAAATCAGTTTATATTTCTAACATGCCCTTCTCAGAAAAAAGTTTGTGCTGATAGTTCATCTGTGTAAATATAGCCATAAAACTGCACAGCTACTTAGCAAGAAAATAAGCAAGCTCGTCTTAAATGTATTTTCAAAATGACAGCAATGCTGCAAATATCTCTTTACGCTCTGCGATTTCAAGCACCTCCACCCCACCACAGTTGTATATGCCCAACTAAAGACATACTTGTATATGCACTCTTTCTTTTCAAAGACAAATATTTGTTTCAAACATGCACATGATAATTCATTTCTTGATGGAATTGCTGAAAACCGAGCAGTTTTATTAGACTGAAGAAAGAAAAAATTACTCACCTTAGTAATTATGTTTCTTCTAGTGGAGTCTTGCTGTATTCTGACAAATGCAGTTAGGTCCTGCCTTTCAACTGCCCCGGAGAACATAGGGTTAACTTTTCTATGCATGGCAAAGAATGTTCATCTCTAGCTCGGTTGAAGCCTCTGCCTGTTGTTATTCAAACTGCAACCGTCAGATCTTTACGAGCAAAAACTCACTAGGTATTCTGTGTGGAAACTGCAACATTTTTAACTAGCTAACTGGCAGAAATATAATGTTTTTGGTTCTCAAAGGAAGACTCAAGTCAGGAAACCCAAAAACAAAAACCTATCAAATGAACAACATTCCACCCAAAGAAAAAAGAGGGTGTAAAAAAGAAGGGCTCTTGGGTGCCAAAACTGCACTTGCCCACCCACATCCCAAAATCTAGGTTCTGAGAGGGAGGCGGAGGTCAGAATACAGCAAGACTCCACTAGAAGAAACATAATTACTAAGGTGAGTAATTTTTCTTCAAACAACATGAAGTCTTGCTGTATTCTGACAAATGCAGACTACCAAGCAGTACCTCCATGGAGGAGGGACAGAACCTACTTTGGAAACAGGCTCTGAAGTACTGCTGTGCCAAACCGAGCATCACTCCTAGCCTGGATATCCAGAGAGTAATGCTTGGTAAAAGTATGAACTGTTTTTCAGGTGGCTGCTTGACAAATTTCTAAGAGAAGGATATCCCTGGCAGCAGCCAGGGAAGCAGTTGTACCTCTTGTGGCATGAGCCCTCAGGCCTGAGGGTGGAATTCTACCCAGTTTTTCATAGCAGAATTGTATACAAGAAACAATCCACCTGGCAATAGATCTCTTAGTGGCAGGTTTGCCCTTCCCAACTTCTCCATAAGTGAGGAACAACTGGAGGGATTCAAACCTGTGACCCTTGATACACTCTATGTAGTAGCTAAGGGCTCTTTTAACATCCAAACTGTGTAGCCTCCTCTCTCCGAGGAAGAATGATCAGTGAAGAAAACGGAGAGATACAGACTGATTGAGGTGGAAATCTGAAACCACTTTAGGCAAGAACTTTCTGTTAGTTCTAAGGACCACTTTATCTCTGTGAAAAGAGATGAAATCAGATTCCACTGACAAGGCTTGCAATTCACTGATACGTCTGGCAGAAGCAATGGCTACCAAAAACACAGTTTTCCAAGTCAAGTACTTAAGCTCTATTGAGGACAAAGGCTCAAAAGGGGGTTGCATAAGCTGAGCAATGCAAACATTAAGATCCCAAGCTGGAGCAGGATCCCTAAAGGGGGGATTGGTGTGAAGCAATCCCTTGAAAAACTTACAGAATACAGGATGGGATGACAGAGAGGAAGACTTGCATACAGACAGGAAAGCAGAAACAGCTGCCAAGTGTACCTTGAGAGTAGCTGGTCTGAGACCTAGGCCATTAAGATGGACCATATAATCCAGAACCGTAGGCAATTCAGCAGAGTCTGGAGAAATATTTTTTCTTAGAACACCAAATGCTGAATCTTTTCCATTTGGAGTTGTATGTTATTCTGGTGGAAGGCTTTCGAGAAGCCTTAAGGATATCCAGAACCCCTTGGGAAAGATTCAGGTACCAAATCCTCCTGAGAGGATGTTAACAGGTTGCAATTCCTGGGAAGAGACAGTGGAAGATAGACTGCTAGGGACAGCAACAAGTGATACCAAGGCTGCCTGGCCCAGTCTGGAGCAATCAGAATCACTTTGCACGGTTGTGACCTTATCTTGACAAGCACTTTGAACAGGAGAGGGAAGGGGGGGAAAAGCATACAGAAATTTCCCTTCCCAGTTCAGGATCAGAGCATCCAGGGGGACTGAGCCCAAGACTGGGGGTCTGGAACAAAAAAGAGGAAGTTGGTGATTGTCTGGGGCTGCAAAAAGATCCATCTCTGGAGTGCCCCATTTTGAGAAAATCACTTTCAACACCAGAGGATCTAGGGCCCATTTGTGATGGCCCTGGGATATTCTGTGCAGTGCATCTGCTAGGACATTGTCCTTCCCTGGGAGGTGAACTGCTATCAGACAGGTTTGCAGGGAATAGGCCAGGGACCACAACTTCAACGCCTTCTGTGCACAAGGTCGCAGACCAAGTGCCTCCTTGCTTGTTGATGTACCACATGGTGGTGGTGTTGTCTGTTCTGACCTGAACCACCTTGTTCTGTACAGATTTGGAAAAAGCTTGCAGTACCAGAAACACTGCCCTGAGTTCCAAGAGACTGATGTGAAGCAGAGATTCCTGAGGTGACCACAGTCCCTGGGTGGTAAGTTCTCCCAAATGGACTCCCCAACCCAGCAGGGAAGCATCTGTGGTGAGGACCACTGAACGAGACTGAGTGACACATGGAACCCCTTGCCTCAAACTGTCCTGATCCTGCCACCATTGCAGGGCTTGGATCAGAGTTCGAGTCACTGGAATTAGTTTGGTAAGGGAATCCTTTCTTTGGGACCAAAAAGCTCTTAAGTGGAACTGAATATCCCTCATTTGGAATCTTGTGCCCTGGACCACTGCTGTAGAAGCTGCCATGTGGTCCAGTAGCTGAAGGAAATGCCTTGCTGGTCGAGACACCTGAAGGCTGAATGAAGAGGCCAGTTCCGTGAGAGTCCTTGCCCTTTCCAGGGAAAGGAAGGCTCTTGCTTTCACCGTATCCAGCTCTGCCTCTATGAAGGTGAGGAGGTGCACTGGTTCGAGAACTGACTTTGGTAGGTTAAGAAGAAATCCTAAAGAAGTGAGCACTTGCTGTGTCACTTGCAGGTGTGACTTGACTTGGTCTAGAGACTGGCCTACTATGAGCCAGTCGTCCAAGTATGGGAAAATGGAAATCTTTTGTCTTCTTAGGAAGGCAACAACTACTGCCAGGCAATTTGTGAAGACCCTTGGAGCTGATGTTAGGCCAAAGGGCATTGCTCTGAACTGATGGTGGCCTGAGGGCAACTTGGACCTGAGGTACTTTCTGTGGAAGCACCAGATGGGAATGTGAAAGTAGGCATCTTTGAGGTCCAGGGAGGCTAGCCAGTCCCCCTGGCCTGAGAGAGGAAGGATAATTCCCAGAGTTATCATTTTGAACTTTGGCTTTAAAAGATATTTGTTCAGGTATCTTAGGTCCAGGATGGGTCGCCACTCTCCTGTCTTTTTGGGGGTTAGGAAGTACCTGGGAGTACAATCCTTTGCCCCAGAGTAGGGCAGGTACTCTCCCCATAGCTCTGAGAGCTAGGAGAGAAGAAACCTCTGCTTCTAGGGCAAGGGTCTCAGAGATCTGCAAGTGGAAAAGATCTGGCTCTCAGCTTGGGAAATTTTATGAAGCTGAGAACCAGAGCCTGGCTTACTACTTCCAGGACCCACTTGTCTGATGTAAGAGACATCCAGTCCTGGACAAAGTAAGCCAGCCTGCCTCCTACTGGTATAGGAGAATCGACCAGGGCAGACCCATCAGGGTGTCTGCTTGGCAGGGACTTAAGGCTGAGGGGTGGATGCAGGCCTGCTCATCCCCCTTCTGCCTCTCCCTCTGAAGAACCCCCTCTGTGAAAAAGAAGAAAAGGCCTGTGCTTGGTAAAAAAGGCCTTTGGAAAGGCCTGCCCCTGCCCCTGGACTGCTGCCTTTGAGGAGTTGCTTGTCTTTCCTTGGCCTGAGCACTCCTGTAAGTGGTCCTGTATTCATCCATTTTCTTCAAGTAATTCTCTGTCTGCTCCCCAAACAGAGAATTACCCACTACAGGAAAATCCATGGCCTTAGCCTGGGTATCCTGTGAGAGGCTAGTACATCTGAACCAAGCCATTCTCCGAAGAGCTAAAGATGAAGCCATGACTCCTGATGATACATCATTGGAGTCTACAGCAGCATGAAACTGAACTTTCGATGCCTCAATCCCATCTGCAGTCACCTGCTCCAGCTCCTTGGCAAGCTGGGGAGGAGCCTGTTTAGCCAGTGCCAGTACAGTGTCCCACCTGGACTTCTGGTACCTGGCTGCATAGGCCATATAATTAGCCTGCCTGAGTCCTAAGGATGATGCCATGTACTGCTTCTTTGCCATGGCATCAATCTTCCTGGAGTCCTTGTCTGGGGGTGATGCCAAGGGAATGCTTGCCTTATCACAGGCAGCAGCCTGTACAACCCCAACATGGCTGCATTGTTGATAAAGGAACTCCGTATCTGAGCCTGAAAAGAGTATACCTCTTGTCCATTCTTCTGTCCACAGGAGGTACAGAATTGGGAGACTTAAGAATTTTTTGTGTCTGTTTCCCAAAAGATTTGTGATGGGGAATAGACAGTCTCCTGGACTCTGGGATGTCCATCATCTCTACATAGTCAGGCTCTTCCTGATCCTCCACTGCCTCCTCCACAGGAAGCTGGAGGGTATCAGCCACCTTTCTGTAAAACATGTAGTGTGAAGGGGAGCCTAGGAGGAGAAACACCTGAAGGTCTGTCTGGGGAGATGTCCGGGTCAATAGGCACATCCAGACTTTCATCATCACCATAATCATCTTCCAACTCTCCTTCCTCCTCAAACTCCGGTTCATAAAATTCTTCCAGGGTATAATCCGGAACCGGGGGAACCGACCGAACAGAGTCCCTGCCAAAAGGTGCCGGTTCAGTCGGAACCAATCGAAGCGATTCCACAATCCTAATCACTTTGGCTATTTCATCAGCAGTCGGAGTATGAGATTCTGGATCCGAACCGGTCGACTTGCCTTTTCTTTTTCTTTTTGTCCGAACCGATTCCTTGGAATCGGCTCTCCTTTTGCCCGAAGAAGTATCACCCTGGTCAGAGTGCACTCCTTCTGGTTCGGTTGGAACCGAACCGGGCTGGCCATCCGGGTCAGCGGACTTCTCGGCCTCCCTTTCCCTCAGTCTACCTAATCTCTTTTCCAGGGTAGATTTGGGAAAATTTCTGCAAATTTGGCAGTCTGAATCGAGGTGGTCAAACCCCAGACAATAAACACAAGTGGTGTGGGCATCAGTCTTAGCAAAGACATCCCCACACACGCAGCAGTGTTGAAACCCAGCGGGCCCATTTTTTTTCTTGGGTTTCTCAGACATGGCCAACCTAACCAAATGTACCCTTTTTTCGGCAATCTGCCAAGCAAGACTCCCTATCGGTTCCTGACCGTGTCATGGGTCTTGGAAAAAGCGTACTAAAACCTGTTTTTTGGAACGACACTGGACCGGTAACTACACACACAAAGTAAAATACAAATTTTACCTCAAAATGACCGGTTCAGCCGAACCGATCCACAGCTTTACAAGTTCCACACAGAAAACAGAACAAAACCTATCTAGTACTCACAGTACCACAGACAGAGACTTGAAAATGTACTCCAGGTGGGGCCTGATCAATGACCTATACGGAGGCAGGATAACCTCCCTCCTTCTGGAGGAGATCCCTCTTGCAATACACCCCAGCATTTTGTTGGCTTTTGCTGCCACCTTCCTACACTGGGCAGAGTTGTTCATGCTCCCCATAATGATCACTCCTAGGTCCTTCTCTTCTGTGGAGCTCCCCAACTGTACCCCATTCAAGTGATAATCCCTCCTCTGGTTCGTGACTCCGAAGTGCATAACCTTGCACTTCTTGGCGTTGAACCCTAACTGCCATGTTTTGGCCCACTCCTGCAGCTTAGTCAGGTCCTCCTGCAACACCTTCCACCCCTCCGCGTCATCAACCACAGCTCCCATCTTGGTATCGTCTGTGAACAGGCTGATCTTGCTCCGGATCCCATGTGAGATATCTGCATAAAAATTCCCAAAACCAACAGTCCTAGTACCGATCTCTGTGGTACCCCGCTCATCACGCTCTCAGTGACGAGAGGTCCTGGTCCCACCACCACCCTTTGCTGCCTTCTTTTAGCCAGTTTGTGATCCATTTCACCATTTTTGGTCCCACCCCCCCCATTTTCCAGTTTCTCCCCCAACCTCCCATGTGGCACTGAATCAAAGGCCTTGCTGAAGTCCAAATACAGGACATTCATTGCATGGCCCTTGTCCAGTTCCCGCGTCACCCAGCTGTAGTACTCTACAACGTTTGTCTGACAGGATCTGCCCACTATAAACCCACGCTGTTGACCATCCTGGAGACCATTTTCCTCTAAGAAACTTACTAGCCTCTCTTTTAAGCCCTGTTTACATTGCCGACTTTGCAGCGCATCACCCAATGCGCATGGGTTGATGCGCTGTAAAGTTAGCAGTGTAAACACTGTTCGGAGTGCCTTAAGTCCTCTTCAGATCCTTTTTTTGATCTGACTCAGTTGGGGGATCAGCAGCAGAGTGAGCGCTTTATGCCGTGGTGTGAACGCTCTGTTGCGCTCGCTCTGCTGCAGGGGCTATCTTTCCTTTCTCCTCAGTGAATTCACAGCCCCGCCTCAGAGCAACCTGAAGCACTGTTAGGGCGAGCTGTGTAAATGGGGTATCACCAGAGGAGCAGGGAGCACAGTGTGAAGGGGGCAGTGCAGATGCCTGAGCGCTGCCGCCGTGTAAACACGGCTTTAGCATAGTCTCCATGAGCTTTCCCACAATCAATAGGAGGCTCACTGGCCTACAGTGTCCTGGCTCATCCACTGGGCTACTTTTGTGGATGGGCACCACATGGGCCATTCTCCAGTCCTGTGGTACACATCCCGTGTCCAGGGAGGTACTGAACAGGTTGGCTAGTGGCCCTGCCTGGACCTCTGCCAACTCCCTTAGTACCCTAGGGTGAATGCCACCCTTAATGCCCTCAACTCATCTAGTACCCTGCTCTCTGTAATCCCTACATCTGTTGTCCCCTCCCCCAACCCCTTCATCTGGGGTATATACCCCCCCCTTCTCTTGCATGAATACAGAGCATAAGTATTGTTCAGTGCCTCTGCCTGCTCCGGCCCTTTCTCCACCCACCCTCCTTCTTAATCATCACCAGCTGATCCTTGCTCTTTCTTCTCTCTCTGATGTAGCAGAAGAAGTCTTTTTCTCCACTTTTAATTCCCTGCGCCAGTCTCAGCTTCCTTGATACCCTGGCCGCCCTGACCAGTCTGGTAACCTCCCTGGACTTCTCCATGTATGCATCCTTATCTTCACCCCTCCCTGATTTCCTGTACTTTCAAAATGCTGCCCTCTTGGCCCTCACCCCTTCCACAACCTTGTGTCAGCCAACTGGGTTTCTTTGCCCTTCCCTTCTTGCTTTTCTTCCTAGTGCAAGACTCTGTTGCCTCCGCCAGCCCTTCCTTTATGATGTCCCATTTCTGGCCTGCATCCATGTGTGGTTGCATTCTTGCCAGGTGCCTGCCCAAAATTTCCCACATCTTCTTAAAGTCAGACCCCTAAACTCAATCACCCTTGTACCCATGCCCCGTTTCTCTCCCCATGTCGAGCATGAACCACACCGAACAGTGGTCACTCCCAGCCAGTAGTTCCTCCACTTCCAGATTCCTTACAGCTTTCCCATTATCCAGTACAAGGGCCAGAGTCCTTTCTAACCGAGTCGGCCCTTGGACCAGCTGTGTCAGAAAGCTGTCTTGAAATGCTTCTAGCAGGACCCACTCCCTTGCACTCATGGTGGATGGGGTGCCCTACTCCACCCTCGAAAGGTTTAAGTCACCTACCACCACAGTGCTCCCCTTCCTGCAGACCCTCCTAATCTGTTCAGCTAATTCCCTATCCAGGTCAATCTCCTGAGCTGGTAGCCTGTACACCACCCCATTCTCAGTGTCTTATTCTTTGCACCTTGGAACTGCATCCATAGTGCTTCTGTCCTCCCCTCCTCCCTTATGTACTTTATCCCTTCCCTTACATAGATCACCCCCCCCAGTCCCCTTAGCCCTATCCTTTCTGAATAACCTGAACCCCGGGATCATCATATCCTAGTCCTGGTACTGGGTGGCCCATGTTTCTGTGATGACAGCAGTGTCCAGCCCCTCCACTGCCAAGAGAGCCTGCAACTCCGCTGTTCTATTCCTTAGGCTTCTTGCATTCATGAGACCACCCTCCAGTCTGTCTCCTCCCCTTCCCTATCCCTATTGTTCTCCCCCCATCCCTCCCTGTGCGCTTCCCCACTGCCTTTACCCATAACTGGGGGGGAAGGGTGAGCGCAAAAAGCTCCCCTTTCTGGACCCCCTTTCCTATCAGCGGTCCCCACGCCACACCCCCTCCTACTTTAAATCCACCTTTGTTGATATATACCCATCTATTCCCTGTTTTAGTATTCCTTCCCCTTCCTGCTCAAATGTAACCTGTCCCCTGTGTATAGGTCACTACTGCCCTAGATCCTGACCCAGTCAGACACTAATCCGTACTCCCTGGTATGGCACGAATCCCTCAGCCACTCTTAACTCCTCTATTTTTTTTATCACTATACTATGAGATGGCACTGGAGTACCTCAGAGAACGCCACTGACCCCCCCACCTCCTCACACTGTCTACCCAACTCCTTGAACCTCCCCTTTGCCATCTCTACCATCTCCCCAGCCAAGTCACTTGTACCCATGTGCATCACTATGTGAGGTTTCTCTCTCCCCCTCCATGTGCACTTGACAAATGCCTGCTCGCAGTCATCCCCAGAATAGCCTCAACCCAGATGTGACTGTGACTTTCTCCCCTTCTGTCCCATCTAACCCCTTTTAGTATAGAATCCCCCAGCACTAGTACCCCCATCTTCTTGTCCCATAACCCTCCTCCTGTTTTCGCTGTGCACCTTTCCAGAGTCCACACTGCCCTGCTCCTTATTACCTCTATCTGCACCATTTGCGACTCCTACATCTCCCCCCCGTCTCTGCCTCTCCCTCTACCATGCTCTTCCCCTTCCCTTCTTCCTTCCCCAGCCTGACAGCTGTGCATTCACTACTCTTCTCCTCCCTTCCCCCACGATCCCCGACACCTCCACTACCATCTCTGATGCCAACACTGTAAACCTATTACTTGCTACCCCGCAGTGGTGACCATCTCCTCCTTCCCTCTGCCCTGAGCCTTTCCTCCACTTGCTGCACCTCTGTTCTCCTCACCCCCAAACCTTCTCCCTACATCCTCATGGGATTTAGCTCTGCTATGCCACCTCTGCTTCTCCCAGTTACTCCTCTCTGGTGTCCCTCCTGCCCCAACCCCCACCCTCCAGCTCCCCAGAGCCCCTGTACCTCCTCTTCCAGTCTCCCCAGCTTGTAACAAATTGGACAACCTCCCAGTTTCCATAGTATGCTCATCCAAACAGCTGCCCCACAACCATTGCACCCCACTATCCTCCCTGTGCCAGCCACCCTCACTACATGGTGCCCCCCATTCCATCCACTATTCTGATGTCTCCTGTCACCCTTATTCGTGCTCCATCCCTCAGTGCGACCCTCCACAATGCCCCATTTTCCTTCCCTCCATAAGTGACACTTTACTTAAACGTATCCTCAATTCCTTATCCCACAGTCTGTACAGCAATAGATGGATACCATATATGACCCTACTAGCTTGCTTCAGAGTCCTTCTTTACCCCAATGTCCCTAGCTTGCTAGCTCAGTAACGTTAGTTAACACATTTATATATGACCGTGTCAGTCTGAACTTTAGACTTTCAACTTTAAAATATGCAGTTTCCCTTCCTTAACCCAAGCTTGTCAGTTTGACTTTCAAACTTGCCATTTTAAAATATTTAAACCCTAAAATCCAACTAGTAATAGCTTGAGTGTCTGAACTTTTCACCACCTATTAGCTTTAAGAGTTAGTTCATATGGACAGTTTGCAGCGCTCCAAGCTCCCCCCTCACAGCCTTCAAGCCCAACTCCCAGTGGCTTTACAGTATTTAAGAAAGGCTGGTGGAGGGGGTGGGCAAGGGGGCCTTTACTCCAGCCAGCAACAGTCCTCCTGAACATCAGTTACAGAGTTAAAGAAAACTTTACCCTACTCCCAAACCAACAGCAAGCAGAATGAACAGGCAAATGGCTGATTCATTTTAAATGCCAGTATTTAATTGTTATATCTGATACAGGAAAATCAAAGTGCTACAGCTAAAAGCTATGCAGGTGCTAAAAAAGTGGTTTACTATCAGCTGTGCTCGAGTGTTTCCATGTCATGTGAATAATAGAGTAGGATTGTCAGCATCCATTTTATAATGTTTTGTCTGTGTTTTATTTTAGTCTGCACTGACGTCATGTATTTGTCATGTACTGTCTGTCACCTCTTGTCAGGACAATCTTTGAATCAAGTCTTTGGTCTTGACTTTCCCAGTCAGATAATTTTACGTTAATGGTTCTAGTAAACCATAATGAAGTCCAAGGAGACAAACTGCATAAATGGGCCATCTCTAGAAACCACCTGACTGGGGTCTCTGGTCATTCTCCTATGACCAAAGGTTTCAGTGATTCAGTTCATAGCCAGTATCAATGGACAGCAGAGGAATCCATTTCAAATCATTTCCTTAGTTTGCCCAGTTCATTGCTGCAGTAAGAAAATGTGGGAAGAACGGTAAATATACTTTCAGGACTACCTGCTCAAACAGTTGCTCGGATCACCACTTGCAGAGGCAGTATTTCAAATTAAAAATAGTCTGGATTTGTAGTGTACATAAGTCCTGTTATCGGATGAGGTTGGACAATAAAAAAAAAAAAATAGTGGTACAAAAAACATTTCAGCTGCCATGCCTGGTTAGTGTATATAGTGAACGTCTGTGAGACCACAGCAGTGTGAACATAAAAGAGGATTTTGAACCAGTCCAATGGCACGGAGGGCTGAGGCACTGGCACCACACCTGGTGCCAGACCAGCAACCTGGGTATGGGAATGGACTTGGATGACTGGGGGTCGGTGGGGAGGGGGAACTGAGCGTCACATATCATCCTTAAACTGCCATCAGGTGGCAGCCAGATGATAGAGCAGGTTGCCAGCAACTCAGCCGGGGGTTGGGGGTACGGTTCCGTAGTGCATGTGTGCCTACAGACACACACACACACAGAAGCTTATGTGACGCTGCAGCCAGGGGCTTAGCAGAAAAACAAAAAAGGGGTTGGGGTGGGTAGAACAAAGCTATGCTCGCTCTCCTCTAACCTGCACTGCCACCCGGCCACTGGCTATCTGGATATGTATACCGGGGGGAGAGGAGGCCATCCCCTTCCTGGCCCTGCGGGGGGGGGGGGGTAGAATCTGTGGGGGACTTTCCAGCAGCCAGGGGAGGCAAGTGACGGATAGAGGGAGCAAGTACATGGCTGGCAGCCACCCACCTACAGCCCAAGGGAAAATTACCTTTACAAAAAAAAAAAGTAATTGTGATGAGAGCTATTCCTATTAATTCCATCAACTATTGGAGAAGATTATTATTACAGCTTTGTACTTTAAACAAGTGACTTTGCACTGCTATTTTTTCACCCCATTAGATGATCTTAGCTTTTTCCTATATTTGTATGTATACGCAGGCACACACACACATATATATATATGTGTGTGTGTGCGTGTCTGTTAGTTTTTTCCTTGAGAAAGAGGCACAACATTTATTTCACAGTCGTTCTCTCCCCCCCTTTCCCCCAAAGAAAATGTGTATATGTCTCACTGCATGCTTACTAGCAGCTGGATATCTTACAGCATAGCAGGAGAAAGTCTTTTTCCACCCAACTACTGATTGGTCACCAGCTGAGTTGGGTTCCAACTTTAGTTTCCTCTCTATCGGAGGGTGAAGCCACAGAACTGCATCTTGTTGCTTCAAAATTAATCCTGGCGTTGTCTCACTGAGCCCACTGGACTCAAGAGGAAATGAAAAGAGAGCTTTCTCAGTTCCTGGGGCACTCAGAGTTCCTGAGGGTCTCACTTCACTGCCGGTTGGTCAAAAACTATTATTTCCTCTCAGTCTTTCCTTATAACAAATGACAGGTTTAATTAGTGTCACAGAAGCAATAGAGAGACTTGTCACGTTTAAACAAACTAGGGCTGCTCCAGATAATTGACAGTTTGACGAAAGCAGTAAACATTTTTGTAGTGCTTTAGAAATGATTTTTGTAATACAGCAACTAAAAATCACATTGTGCAAAAAAGACAGCACTTCTGGATAAAGCAGCATGTGGGTTTATCCTTAAAAATAAGATTTATAACTAGCATGAAAACACCATACAGACTGCCACAAAAAAACAGAATGCATACTGAACTGAAACATAGTGTTGGGCACAAGGGGCAACTTATCCCAAACATTAATGCGCAGAGGGCTCAATATTCAAACAGGCAGTGCCAAGCCTTGTGTGCTGGAGCGTCAGTCAACATGTTCAGTACCAAATCCAAAGGCACAGGCAGCGAGCGCTAAACTGCTAGCGTGTGAGTGCTAACACATACCAGGTGCTCATGCAAATGATTTGTGCCAGAATGCACATGGCATGCAATGGTATAAACTCAAACGATCTTGGAAGCACTAACATGCTGCTACTGCAGAAGATCCCTCTCAACCCATTCTAAGATAGATAAGAAAAACACATCAGCATAAACAAAGCACGGCAAAATGGCATTTTAAATCAATTGCTTGGGACTGTTAATGGTCAAATGGTTACAGCACTAAAATGTGAACTGGGAGAGCTTGAGTTTGAATGCCAGCATAACCATTTATACTCATGGTACTCCTGAGCAAGTCCCAGCTGCCAATCTGGGTAGAACAGGATTCCTCACTGAAAAGGAGGCGCTGGTGAACATCGGACCACCGCAGTATCCATAGCAAGCAGCTACAGCAAAAGTACAATGTTACATAATGAAGTAAGCACTAGGAAGTGCTGCGACGACTCCCGCTATCTGCATGCTGCTATGGCAAAAGTATGCTACTGCTGTCTCCGTAATGATATAGTTAGTTCACTGGATTAGGAGGCTGCACCACCACACCCTCCTGCCCTCTTCCCATTTAGGAAAACAAAAAGAAAACATGGGGTGTGGGGGTAGAGCCCCCCAATTCAAGTGAATTATTAACTGTATCAGCGTCTGGAATGAGTATTGAGCAAATCAACAACAGACACATTACTCAACAAACAAGCATGTTTCCCGCTATCTTCGTAAATTCGCTTCCACTATCTCCGTAATGATGCAGTTAACAGTTTACTAGGGGGGCTGCTCACCCCCCCCACTCCCCATTTAGGAAAAAGAAATGGGGGGGGCAGAGCCCCCCAATTCAAGTCAACTATTAACTTTATCATCATCTGGAATGAACAGTATGGTACAAAATAAGACACTTACTACTACACTTAAATGTTAGCAAGTTGTGTTGCGAGTCATTACTACCGTAACTGATCATGACGTTCAGATGTGACGTTCAGACATTACGTCACTGCTGTACGCCAATTCCTACACTAAATTGATATTAACGGACCAGATATGATTTTGGTCTGATGTTCTCCACTTATGCTGAAAAGGGGATGTCACATCTTTCATGGGCTATATAGGGTAACATAAATATTACCAAACAAACAAAAAAAAAAGCCAGCAGAAACACACAAGCAATGGCAATGCCACACCAGAAAAGCATGCTTCCCAATATGATAGGGATCCATTAGAAGTTCCTGCTGCCTCCTGCATTTAGAGACAATGAGTTGCAAGTTTGATATCATGGGACTGAAAAGTCAGGTGCGAATGTGCCACCGTACTTGCATTTAAGGAAGAACACTGATGGCACAGCATAGTTGGAATGCTTTTAATAAGGACAACGTAGAACTCTATTTTGAGGGGTCCCACCTAATAAAATTATTGCACAGAGATTCTGATTAATGGAACAGATGGTTGGCCACTAAAGTACCCAATTAGCTGCCTGCAAGCCTCTTTTTCTAAATGGCACTTCAGTCCTAATTTTGGTGGCAGTGCTACCAAGCTTCTGCAGCAGCGACTGGTGTTCCTGCTGTGTAAATTTATTCACTTCTGTGTCAGGATGCACTTCTGCCATTAATTAAGTAAAGAATAAGGCATGGGGGGAAGGGGTTATGTTGTGTTGGAGTCAGAAGGGCAACTCTTTACCTTATGGCCCACTTGTGTTTTAAAATTATTTCATCCCTCGCCAGTTACCTGTGGTGGTCAGTCGATCAACAACCAGTTTTGTTAAAAAAATCCCACACCTTTTGTTCAGTGGAACATCCCCTCCCAATCATAGTTCCTCACATAAGCCATTTTGTTGCTTGGTCCTTCATCGATCTCTGTTCTATGCTGTGTCCTCATGGGGTTGTCACATGCCTGCACCTCCCCTACAAAACTGCTTCACAGTGTTTCACAGGGGTTGGTGGTGCTGTGGTATATGGGTGTTGATTTGTGGATCTGGTAGCATCTGTGCACAGCCAAGTCATATGCCTACAGGCTCTGTCCCTTTCATTCTGCCACAAAATGACATTTGTGGTGGCACAGGGAAAGGGTTTCGACCTCTTTGTGTACAAAACAAAGAGGTGCAAGCCATTTCAACCACTTTATGCCACTAAACTGCAAATGTGCCAGCTTCATAGCGCAGAGCGATGAGGCATTGCTGTGATATGCTGGCAACCACGGTTTGCACTCTAAGCCCTGGACGTCAGGAGCAGAGGCCACCTGTCAGATGCCTTCCTGGGAGGGGAAGGGGTGGGCTCTTGCTGCACAGCTCAGTAGCACCTCCTGGTGGTAGCATGGTGGAGGTGCCTTTGATGATGTGGGTGACCGCATGCCATCATGCCTCCAACAGGCACACAGTATGAGTGAGGTTGTGGGAAGGAGGGGAAGAAAAAGTAAAATAAATGCCACAATGGCACACACCCCCGCAAAGGACCCTTCAGTGCGCAGCCCAAGAACAGTTCAGCCTCCGCTTGATGTGCATTTGTTTTCCATTCAAGTTGTGGTGAGGTCCCCAGGGACAAGTCAGCCAATGAGATGAAAGCAGCAGAAACAGATCCAGTTGCCAATCACCCACAACAACCAGGGAGGGTTCCCGGCACAGTCAACCAGCCCCTGGATGCGATGCTGAGGTCCAGAACAGATTTCCAGGAAGATGGAAATGAGAGCCAAGTCTGGCGGGTAGCAGGAAGCAGCATTCTGGGGCCTAAACGACTGAGGTGCTGGTGGGTACAGGAAGGAGGGTAAATCAATAAGGCACAAAAAAAAAATGTTTGCAGCTATATCTGGGGCTACTGGTCTTTTGTTGCTAACCTGACATATAGGCTGCATTATCAAGCTACAAAGATTATGTCCCTACCGGGATTCGAACCCCTGATCCCTTGCCTGCTAACTGAAGACAGATCCACTGTACCACTGAACCGTAAAATGTTATGCTCCTAGTTGGATTCAAACTTCTTGGTCCTTCACTTGTTAAACAAAGCATCATCTAGTGTACCACTGAGATACACAGTCCTCTGCTGAAAAATGGGTGACCTGAAATAGTCTGGCCTCTTGCATAGTCAAACGGCTATAAGGAATAGGTCAGAGAACAGCATTTGATGAGCCGCTGCAAGAGGGGATGAGCAAGTGTTCTTATTCATGCTACTTAAGAAAAAGTACAGACCAAGCTATGATATCTGTAAGGAAGCAAGACGGATCTTGAAGTAAGAGATTAGGATCTTCTATCGGATCCTATTAATCCTCTGCAGTGCCATCTGTTCCACTTAATGACTTTAAAGAAGAGCACTTTCAAAACCTTTTGCAGCCACTTCATGGCTCATACATTTAACATGTTATATAAAACGTGCCATGAGCCTCCATCAGCGAGTCCATTTACTGACAAGGGAATTGTGCTGGCACACATCAGTCCCTCCTCAAGATCACTAGATAAAACTGGATGATCATATAAAACAGGGGTCAGAATGGCTTACAAGATAAGTCACAGACTCAACCAGGAAGTGTGAGTAAACAGGCTTAACCAATGCTCTAAATTGCCAAACTCTGGCTGAATTTCAATTTAGCTACCTTAAATGTCATTAAGTGACCAGTTTGTCAACATAAAAAGAAGCAGTTAAATAAAAATAGAAAAGAAAAGAGAAAAAAAGCACACAAAATGCTAAAATATAATTAAGGAACACAAAATGGATTCTGGTGGAATACAATGTTTATTTCCATCAGCAACACCAAACCCATGAGTGGCAAAAGTTAGTTTTGGAAGTCATAGCACTCACGTTCGTGGATAAATGTGTAATTACACTACAAATTGTTTTTATTTTAGATACACTACAGGATTTTTGATGTCTTCATTTGTGATTTGCCGTGCTTTAGCTTGAAATTGGCTCTCTCTTCATTGAAAACTATCTAGCCCATTGTTTGTTGTGTTCTAATTACACATTCCAAGTAGAAATAACATGTTCAAAGTATGAGATATGGCCCAACAGTGTGTGCGGCTGTACTGAGATACACACTTGCTCCAGGTGCATCAGCATGAGGTCAAAGGCCAAGTGCCATCAACATTTAAGAAGTACACACACACACACACACATATATACACATTATATACATATATATATATTTATTTTACACTGGCGCGGTCGCGCCAGTTTAGTTAGAGTTGAATAGGCATTTTAATGTTAAACCCCAAATTTTGCACGTTAATAACTTTGCAATCGTTCAACAGATTTGCACGAAATTTGGAATGCACAGTCTCGTATGGAAGATCTCTTGATTTGCCAAGTTGCGTTTTCGTTGGATTTACGTTTTTTGAGCAGAGAAGCGCTGAAAAACGTGGTTTTTTTGCTACTTTTGACATGTTTTTGCCCATCTTGCTGCAACCTCACCATTTGGTATTTTGGTCTGAAATGTGGAACGTAGAAAGAGTTTGGGTCAAAGAACAATCCAGCATTGGTTTGGTAAAATAATATTAATCCGTTCCAAAGTTAATTCTTAATTTTTGGGTTCTGAGCATGCTCAGTTCACTCCAAGCTTTATATGCATGTTTTGCGAAAGGGGATTGGGCTCATGGTCTAGGATTTTGTCAGCTCACAAAAGGGGATTTAGAAAATCCCAGTCCATCAGAAAATATTCCTCGTCCGCACGCCATCTTGTTTTCATTTTTTCCCACAAACAAAATGTCATAACTTCCTCCACGGGTGACTTCTTGTTGCAATAAGACATGGGTTTTGTTGATGGTGACACCCTCTACAAACCTATACCTTTGGTTTGCTTCGTTTTGTCCAAAAAATGTCTCTCTCAAATTTTGAAATTCTTTGTCCGCGTCTCACTTCCGATCCCCTTCCGTGAGCTGACAAAATCCCAGTCCACCAGTCGATCCCCTTTCGTGAGGTAGCAAAATCCTTGACCGTCACTTTGTGACCAGAAGGCCCTTCTTGCAGACGAGGATTTACTCATGGTCAAGGATTTTGCTGCCTCATGAATAGGGATTGGCTGGTGGACTGGGATTTTGTCAGTTCGTGAAAGGGGATTGGGTTTTTGAATTTCCTTTCATGAGCTGACAAAATCCCCATCCGCCAGCAATCCCCTTTCATGAGACAGTAAAATCCTTGACCGTCACTTTGTGACCAGATGGCCAAAATCTGGCAGTCAAGGATTTCTCGCGGACAACAATTCTGACAGCTGGCGAACGGGGATTGACCTTGCAGTCAGGGATTTTGCTACCTCACGAACTAGGAATTTTTAAACTTTTAAAAACGTTCCCACTGCATTGTAAATTAACGGTCTGGTCTTTTGACTTGAAATTTGCAGGGTATTAAGGGGATGCCACAGAGGTGTGAATTATGCTGTTTAGGTATTGAAAAGTTAACCTGTTCCACAGATATGCCATCACGAAGTTTTTAATTTTCCCACGAGATAATACTGTGGTGCTCATATAGCGACTTTCGGTGCCCGTATCTCAAAAATGAAGCAAGATATGGATTTTTCGCTATCTGCCTCAAAAAAAATTTGGAACTCTTAGATTACACCTGCAGTGGAATTATTTTCCTACGTTGTACGGTTACTGCGATACTGGCAATTTAGTGTTACAAGGGTTCCTTTTGAGGCCTACTGGGCTACTGTATGGCTCCGTAGTTATGGGTAAGAGGGAGTGCAGGGACTGGAGGGCCCACGTTCCCACAGACACACATCATTATGCACAAATGGGCAGTTTGGTGGGACATGGGGTCCGGAGTGCCCAGGCTCACAACACCACACACCAGTTACCAGGTACATTACACTGTAAATAAACGGTTTTGTCTTTTGGCTTAAAAAAGGAAATGTGGTAGCCATGTTAGCCCAGTCAACAATGTAGAGGAAAAAAACAAAACAAAACAAATATATGTCTTTTTGGCTTGAAATTTGCAAGGTATAAAGGGGTGTCCCGGAGATGTGACTTATTCTGTTTGTGTGTTAAAATTTTATCAGTTCCACAGATATACCATTACGAAGTTGAGATTTTCCCACAGTGTTTTCCAGTGCCTGTATCTCAGAAACAATATGAGATATAGATTTTGTTGACTATCTCATGTGGAGGTCTCGCAGTTACGATCACAATGGCACTTGCATTTTTGTCATAGCTGCTACGGTTGCTGAGATATTGGCAAATTAGTGTTACAACAGTTCCATGCCTTATAGGGCTGCTATTTGGCTCTGTAGTTATGTGTAAGTGGGAGCGCAGAGCCTGGAGGGCTCACACTTCCACAGACGCATATCGTTATGTAGAAATGGACAGCTTGGTGAAAGCGCAGCACTAACACATACCCATTTACTAGTTATATTACACTTTTTTAAAAAGTACGGAAATTCTTTGCAAAAAACTGCGTTAATGCATCAGTTGGGGTTAAAGCAACAAAAGTGGGGAAATTAGATGTTAGGTTGAGCCCCTAACCCCCCCCATCACCCCACCCCCCATCCTCCACAGACTGACAGACCCGGGGTGTGCCATGGGGTCATGAGGCTAACTCTCACCCCATTCTCCTTTACTGTAGCATGTCAACCTGTTTACACATGGAATGAGGTGAGAGTTGGGCGTGGCGACCCTTGCACACCCAGCGACTGTTGGTCTGGAGGATGGGTGGTGAGAGGGAGGTGGGGGCTCAACCCTAACATTTCCCGCACTTTACCTAACATATGCACTAACAAAGTTTTTGCAATATATGTATATATATATATATATATATATATATATATATAAACTGCGTTAATGCTCTAGTTAGGGTCAAAGCCACAAAAGTAGGCAAATGTGGCGTTAGGGTTTCCAACTCCAACACCCCATTCCCCACCATGCACAAACCAACAGCCACTGGGGTGTGCCTTGGGGTCATCAGCCCTAACACTCACCCCATTCCATAAGAAAATAAGCCAAGATGGGTAGAGTATAGGAAAACAGGGTGAGCGTTAGGGCAGACAACCCCAAGGTACATTCCCAACGCCTGCTGGTGTGTGCAGGGAAGGGGGTGGGGTATTAGGGTTGGAAACCATAACATCACATTTCCCTACATTTCCCTAACTAAAGCATTAACACAGATTTTTGCAATTTATTTCCTTACTTTTCGAGGTAGTACAAAAGTATCTTTGTTTTACAGTGGGAGTGCAGGGTAGGAACCCTCCGTAGATGCGTATATGTATGTAGTTGTGGAAGCACAGGTCCCTCCGGGCCCTGTGCTTCCTTCCATTTATAGGACAAAAGTGAGCAAACTGGCAGCATAGCTGCCTTATTACACCACCTCCTGTACACAATACAGAAAATGTTTGAATCCCCACCAAAACATAATTCTACGCAACTGCAACACCACTCCATGCTATGGGTGTGAAAACACATTTTGGCCAGGTTTTGAAAAATAACAGCTGTGTCATACATGAGGTGGGGTAATAAGAAGGCTATGTTGAAAATCTGGGGTAAAAATATTTAACATTTCCAAAGTTACGAGCGGGTGTAATGAAATTGCAACGAATGGTCTTAACTTTGGCATTTTTTCATATTTTGACCCCAAATTTTCCACATTATCTTCTTATGACCCCACCTCAAAAACCCTGTAAGTGAAATTTTCAATTCTGTGCCCAAACGCTATTCCGTGCCACAGAAACGAAAACACGTTTCGGATAGGATGTGAAAAATGACAGCTGTACTGTTCATGAAGTGGTGTGAAAAAATGGCTACGTTGAAAATTTCAACTCAAAATATTGAAAATTACCAAAGTTATGCGCATGTGTAGAAAATTTTCAACAAACGCTCATAACTTTGCCATTTTTAGGAAATTTTCCACAAATTTTCAACATGGCCTTTTTGGGACCCCACCTCATGAACACTGGAACTGTCACTTTGTTAATCAGTCCTGAAAGATGATTTTGCACAGTGACAGCAAAATCACCTTCCGGGCCTGATTAACGAAATGACAGTGGCAGTGTTCATGAGGTGGGGTCCCAAAAAGGCCATGTTGAAAATTTGGTGAAAAAATTCCTAAAAATGGCAGTTATGAGCATAAGTTCTAAACACCAGTGAAATATATTATACGGTGCTTACCTTGATTCCTCAGTTCATGGTTCAGCTTTGAAGAGTGTAGACGTGTCCTGGTCCACAGAAGGTGACAGCCTATGACCTCCGGTGGCAAGTATAGGGTAAGGGGGGTGTGTGCTCAGTGGGAGGGTCAGAATGGGGGAGGCAGAAGGGGATGAGGAGGGACAATTTTCTCTTTTACAGGTGTAAAAAAACAAAAGACATCAGAGGACTGTTTTTCTTTATACAGGTACAACAACATAAATATTTCCGGAAACTGGGAGTGGGCTACCCAGTGTCCCACACTGCTGGGTGGGGATGTTGTACATGTCAACACAGGGATTGGGCCCCCCCCCCGATGACAGTAACTTCTAATAAAACAACGGGCTGCAGGTGGGGGGACTAAAATAAAACTTAGGGGACACGACCTGAGGGTGGGAAGTGCCACTAGACACCAGGGACAACAATCGGCAGGTGTGGGTGCTATCAGACACCAGGAACAGTAAACGGAGGGTGGGGGTGCCACTAGACACCAGGGAAAATGATTAGCGGGTGGGGGTGCCACTAGACACCAGGGACAGCGATCGGTGGGTAGGGGGTGCAATTAGACACCAGGGAATCAATGGCTCACTCCTCTCACTGCAGCCCGCAGTACGAGTCCAAACTGCGACTGCAAAAGTCAAGAAGTTCCTGCTGTTCTCATACAGAGAACACAGGGGAAGCGCTCCTCTCACTAAGCTGGATGCCCAGTAAATGTATTTCTGGCCAGTATACTTAAAAACAAACATCAGAATCTAGCTAAACAGGTCCAATTTAGCTAGCTTCTGATGGTTGTTCATTAAAATCACAGCATTTTTGAGTATTTTCAATGTTTGTGGAAAAGGTCAACAAAATGGCGGTTGGCACAGCACAAAAAAATGTTTGATGCCATGCCAAACAAGTGGTGCGAAAGCAACACGTACATTTGCGGCATCAAAGTTTACATTTTGCCACAAAACATTATCTCGGAACCCCTACTGTGCATGCGCAAGTCAGAAAACACTAAAATGTAAAGCCTTATAACTTTGGAACCCTGATATTTTTTCACCAGACCTGTCAAAGATAATACCTTGGGACATGACACATCCCCTGCAAGTTTGGAGCAACAATTCCTTTCCATGTATGCTATATAGATGAGAGCCAAAAACAATGTTAAGTATAAGAAACATTTTTGTTTTTTTCTAAAAATGACACATGCAAATCTCAGACACCGCATAAGCTACCATCACAAAAATGTCCACGCATCAAGACTGTGCCTTCTAGACAACAAATATAAAATTTCAGCTAATTTCGTCAAATGAAGCCAAAGATATTAATGTGCAAGATTTGAGGTTTAACATTAAACAGGCTACTGAACCTTAATTACAGAGGCACTATCGCACCCCTATAATATATACGCACACATATATATATATCTATATACATCTCTTAACAACCGCACATCCGAAAGTGTTTATCTTGCTTATAAAATGAATATCTTTTGTAGTTAAGTAACTAAATCATGAAAAACACACTTGTATAGAATTATGTGCTACCTGTTCAGCTGTTTCAGTTTGAGTTGGTTTTATTCCAAGTACAGCAGAACTGGACTGTAACGCCATTAAGCACGGTAAAAGCTGCTTTGCTACTGGTTAGTGACGGACTACACAGATATAAAAAGAAGCACAGTGTGCTGTAGCAAGGGACTGTAATATGCACTCTGGTATCTCCAGGAGACAGCATAGCCTAGGGAGTTAAAGTACCAACCTGTGAAATCTGGAAACCCAGCAAACCTCCATTTAAAACCAACAATCGCTACCTGCATACAAGCTTTGGCTCAGTGTGTCTTTCCCAGACAAAAATTTCTCAAACAAAAATCTCATGAACCAGTCACATCACTCAAATCACTGCATGCCGCATATAACTAAATTAGGTTTCAAGGACACTGTATACAGTAACTTTTTTCCCCAACAGGCGGGGACTCATTGTGGAAATAAATGAGCCACCATGGTGATAATCTGTTTTTCACTCATCTGATTTATTTCCACAATGGGAACATCATCAGTTTGTTCAACTGGCAAAGTGAGTGAAAAACAAAACTATCGTTTAACCCACAATAAACTTTCCTATTCCACAGACTTCACAAACCTTTACATTTTTTAATTATATTGCAAACATTCTCGCTGTCCATCTCTGCTCCTATAAAACAGTAAAGCCCACTTGTGGCCGCACATATTCACATTAGCCGTGAGATAAACCAAACCCCACTGTACACTCAAGTCACAAAAATCTCACATCTTACAGCTTTTTTTTGAATCCTCGTTGTCATCCTTTCCAGCCAGATTTTCAATCTCAACTATAAAACATGAACAGCACAGTGGAGCCGTCACCACCTGACATCCAAACAGGCAGACAACAAATCACACTCAGAAAACTAGACTACCACAAAAGGAAGGAAATCCATATACAACACAGACATTCTCCTCACCACATTTGGCGTCCAACAATCTAGGGCCAATAATTTTCGGTTTTATTCTGCTTGACAAAATATTAAAATCAGTTTTTGCCCATTTTCCCCCAAAATGAAGAAGAAATCAGAATGTTTTATACAAAAACATGGCTCGAAATGAGAAAGGGGTGCACAAAAAGCTGATGCAAAGTGGCACTGTTTGCAGGATAAAGTGGCACAAATAGAATTGTTCGTGTAAAAGTGATTTTCAAGAGCTGGGTTTAAAAACTACATGTTAAGTTTTTTGTTTTTTATTTTACAGTATTTTCCTTTGAAAATGAAAAATCATTGGCACTACCATCATTCACCACATAAACCAGAGGTGTGTGTGTGTGGGGGCAATCAAAGTAGAGTAGAGGAACCAAAACACTGGTGAACTCTAGAAAGCACATAGAGACAGCTTGAGAGAACCTATCATAGGACCAATTTAAAGCTAAAGTACAAAGTTTTAAGGTCTCACATGTTAATGTGACTGAAAACTATTTCACTTAGCCTGTCAGTGCTCATGATGCCTGCACCCAGGTTCTGTAAAGAGTTTAGATTATCAGGCCAGCTAGGGAAAGAGGAGAATACAGGGTCCTAATGGAGGCTCTCCTTCTCTGGGGAGGGATGGCTGCTTTGCCTGGCTGCGTTATTGCCAGCTACTGCTGGGGCAGGGGTGGAAGTGCAGCATTTGAGACATAAGAGGGGGACGTGGCAGAGCATACGGCAGAGTGCGTGCACATGAATGCTTTTGCTGGAACTCAGGTCTTACTGCCAATGTCCACACTGGGATGGTGAATACAGCAACTGGGGGAAATTAAGGGGTAAATCCCCTGTCTGTGCTTCATGAAGGCCAATATGGCTAGATGGCAGTATATCTGCCTCGCCGACAGGGAAGTAAAAAATACTTGTTAAAAAGCAAACACAAAAAACACATTTTACCACTAGCCGGATACATCAAACATACAAAAGGGTGCGGTATGCACATATATGGAACACAAACAAACAGAAGACAGAAAGAAATAAGTGCCTAAGCTAAAACCTCAGCTAAAGTATTTGTTTGGGTTTCATATATGTATACACCGCACCCTTGTGTATGAAAATGTAATTATCTGTGCAGCACCAGATTGCAGCATTGCAGAAAGAGTAAAGTGCTTCTAGAAGTCCCAGGTTTCCAGTTGCCTTGGTGATGCAGCTGGTAGCATAACTGGAATGTAATTCCAGGCGGCCCAAGTTCCAATCCCAGCTAAGGCACTTATACCTTTCTCTCTTCTGTTTATTTGGGTTTGATATATGTGCATACTGCACCCTTGCGTATGAAAAATACATCAAACCGACAACAGCCAATGGAATTCATTTCCATTTGTAAGGGGCGGTACAGTCATAACTCACTCGTGAGTTTGTCATTTATGAGTTGTGCTCCAGATCCCTCACTGATGCAAATAAATTCCATATTTAGACTCAGGCCATTGTGTATGCGCTATATATTTTATATAAATTTACAATGGCTACTGGTCATTCTGTTTTGGCCACTACAATTTCTTACTGGTGGTAAAACTGCCTCCTTGATGAATAGAACAATGCAGAGTACTGGTTTGAATCAATCGTTTATTTAGTGCTAAAAAAATAAACCTCAGAGCGTTCGTTTAGCCTCTACCTTCCTATCCAGCAATAAAAAGCAGTTTGAGAATTTTCAGAAAAAGGAACTAATCAAAGGAAGTAACTCAACTTCCTCCCTGGGACACAGAGGCTTTTTATAAAATGTCTGCATGAGCTGTAGCCAATCAGAGCATGGAATCAGCAGACTGCAGTGTTTAAGCTGGAATTCAAAAATTGTATGGCTCTTTGACTTACTGAATTTACTTGAACTTTCCAGTCAAATGGCAAGACTCTTAGTCAGACCATTAAAAAATGTACAATTTTAATTTGCAGCCTGTGAACTGGAAACAGCACTTTAGCTATCTTAACGATTCAGTATCTGTAGCTAAATTTAGAAAGGCTTAGCAAAACACTGTTTGGCTGATGGTGCCGTACCCAGCGAGCCTGTAAAGGAGTACAGTGCCCACTGACCAAGAGCATCTGCATTCCCAAGACTTTTTTGCCATCTGTTGTCTCTTGTTTCTTTTTGTCTAGTTATTAGTTTTAGTTAGGTAGCAACACCGACAGAAAAGTCTTTTAAACTGGTTAAAGAAAAAGCAGCATAAGCAATTATGTTAGCACCAACTGAGTGCCTCTACTCTTC
This sequence comes from Neoceratodus forsteri, assembly GCA_016271365.2. NCBI lineage: Eukaryota > Metazoa > Chordata > Ceratodontiformes > Ceratodontidae > Neoceratodus > Neoceratodus forsteri. The sequence continues at coordinate 842,727,615 of CM028131.1, forward strand.
CTGGCAGTAACCTGTTTATCCAGTGTTGCTTTGGTCCCCCGAGATAATGCCGTTCAGGGTCATAAAAACAGACATCGTCAACTGCCTCTAGACATTTTTTGGCCTTAAATGGGGATGAGAGTATAAAGTTTTTTTAAGCCAAATATACTCTATTTCAGAGTGTAAAACCAAGTACAAAGGCTAAGTTTAAAAAAAAAATACTAACTGGATAAGCTCAAGTTCACCGACCGTGGCACATTTGGCAAGCAGCATGGTTATGCACGAGGCTGGTAACGGCCCAACACTGAGCTACATGTAAGAGTTAGGAACACATGGTAGATATTAATTAGAAGATGGCATTTTCCCTGCTGCATACAGCAGTACGTTCCCAAGCTCATGGTGTAAAGAATAAGGGGATGATAATAATAAATGCACTAGGATACCCTGCTACTTATAACTGGGGGGTTATTTTATTTTATCCCATATACACTGAATCAGCTGTGGTGCTGAGTTACTGTATTTGAACATCCCAATGAAATATGATTTTCCATGTACAATAGTCATTACCAGTAAACAAATGCTTTCACATACTAACATATCATGGATATATGTCTGAACATGTCTATCGATGTTGCTGCATGAAAACTCAAAACAACAGTTCAGAAAACAAATAATACTCTCACCACAGCTGTGAATTGAGACTCCAACTTTGATGTGAATAACTGTTTCGAGCCCCAAGTAAGAACAGCCACTCTTAGCCTCTATTTAGAAAGGGTTCAGGAGAACCAATAGCCGTCCTCCAAAAAACAGGATAATTGGGAATTCAGTGCGTAAAGGCACTGAAAACTAAACATTCATCAGCCTGAAAAGAGAACGATTCTCCTTCAACAACAGCACAGAGTGGTTTTGAAATGTTATTAATATAGAAAAAAATCCATTGGTGACAGTCATGTAGCTGTACAAAAAGAAATATGGCAAAACAGCCCAAGACTTTTCCTTGTGCAGCCCCACATCACATCATCTTATCTGGGCCCCTGAATCATTTTGAACTGTTTATTACAACAGGCAGACGAAGCTCAGCTCTTGAGAAGAACTTTGCTGACACCTGCTGGCCATGGTGTAGATTCACAGTCATCATGAATACTGATGCAGATTAATTTTGGAAACTGGAAAGCTTCTGCAACATTTGATCTGTTCATTTTAGTATGTTATCCAGAATAACAGACATCCAGAAGGACAAAACAGTCTTCAGTTCCCACACTGCTAAAGGAATAATTTATTAGGAATGACAACTAAAAAAGTATAAAGAAACCAGGCAAGAGCAGCATCTGTTTTCCTTTCTGTATTTTCTGCAGTTTCTCCGTTTCACACACCCTTCACAATGATAAAAATCATGTTTCTTAACCATATGTCTGATAACATCACAATTTTTTTTTACATCCCCTGGGTTATCATTAAATATTCTACAGAATAAAATGAGGAAGAAATATTCAAGAAGACAAGTAGGAGATGCTAACTCGAGAAGAAAAAAAATATACTGACTCATACAAGTCGGAAAGTTTTTCCGAAGCAACTTGTACACAGATCCTGAAACACAACAATGTTTGGACTTGGATCATTCAGCTACAACTGTGAGTGTGCAGCTGGGCCACACTGCTGGGCTTCTGGCACTACAATTAAACCCAGAGATGAAGAAGGGTTTTCAAGGTAGATCAGAAAACAAGCACAAAAATTACAACGAAAGAAAAAATCAAACTGCCTGTGCTGGTGCCACAAAGTGACACGCCTATATTCTGGTGCTGCCTGCTCTGTGGAGGCAGGGAGAAGACTGGCACAATCCACAGGTACAGCCAGTGATTTTTTTGATTTCAAAAATAGCCAATTCCATTTGGCAAAATCTTAAAATACATGTCTTCTATTTTTCCCCAAACTAGAGAAAATTAGCATGTCTTGTACAAAATGTGGTTCAAATGGAGGGGTTTGCCCAAAAAGCTGGTGCAAATTTTTTTTCGCAAAAAAATCAACCCCTAAGTGCTAGTTTAAAAATGACAAATTCTGTTTTTTTACCAGTCTTTTCCAATAAAAACAGAAAATCACTGGCCCTACAGGTGGCTGAACCTCTGCTCCCGAGTCAAAAGTCTACTTCATTTATTAATGCCTTTGATTACCACGCAAGTGCACTGATCCAAAGGACCATTTTCAGGCACGACCCAGGCCAAGCAGGTCGCAAATGATAGACAGCAGATAATCATAAAACAGAAGGACAGGAAACAAACTACAGAAAATCAGACACAGCTACATAAAGAGAATTATGGCATACAATGGTGCAGATACAGGTTGTTTTATACAATAATGACTCGACAGTCCTACCCGGCATAGTTTTCAGGGAGAACAGGTTAGAAAAATTAAAAGCAAGAGGCAAAAAGGGACATGATTTTCCTGTGAAATAAAAACAGAAGTTAGGGAGGGAAGTTCACGGAGGACAGGGAGGAGGGCTACCCTGGAAAGCATTGGCAACTAGCCGCCACCAGAAGTCAGTCTTTAAAATGGGCTTTGAAGACGAGCTGGGCGTTTGAGGAATGGGGAGGCAGGAATCCCATTCCACAGGGTGGAACTTCCCATCTATATGGAAACCAAGAAAGGAAGCTTAATGAGACCGAGGTTCAAATTCCACCAGAGCCCTTTGTTCACCTTGAGGCCTTGAACAAGTCACTTGAGCTCCTTACACTTCAGTCGGCTGAGCTGTAAAGCTGGGTACAACTTGGATCCTGCTGAAGGAGAGATGTAGCACCTCAACTGGGCTATCCTATGTACATAAATTGCCAAAGGTGGTGGTGGCCTGAGGCCATTACTTTTCATAATGAGTCCAAAAGAGGTGGAATCACTGTCTTAAATATGACTACCAGTGTATTTTTTTTATCCAGAAAATGTTTAGGCATACACACACAACTTTATTTCTGAAACCAACACCATATTTAAAGAGCAGCTGGCGCCTTTTGAAAAACTATGGAAAACATAATATTTAGACACAGTTCAGACTGTATTTCTTATATCTTCTAAAGAGTTCTCATTGCCATTATTTATTACTGAAGAAATTCCCACAAAAGATCTTTATCTCTTGGAATTCATCTGCTTCCATAGCTTAGTTCCTACTTGAAATCTTAATGCTGTGCCGTGACATCACAGTGTTTCCATGGAAACAACTGTGATGTCACAAGCAGAATATTATGACATCAGGTTGGGAAGGAGCAATAGGAACTGATGAACCCTCAGAGAACAACTCTGCCGGTTTCAAGTATATATCCTTAGTAATAAATAATGGGGATAAGAAATGCCGAACTAATGAGAAATACAAGCTGCGTGATGCCCAAATATGTTTTTCAGAGTTCTTCTTGAGGCATTGGTGGCTCTTAAAGATGAAACAGTGTAGTTGCTTCATTTATAGTTTCCATATGCTTGTTAGTACAATACAGTCCATTTTGCTTTTATATAGCATCTCAAACTATCTCAACAGACTTCACAAAAGCACTACTGAACAGTAATGAAGTTATAAAACGCAGTACAAAAATTATGAAATAAGACTGAGATGAAAAAAATGAAGGTAAGTAGGCGTCAAACACAGAAAATACAGAGTGCTTCGGTTTCCTTTTCTAATTCACCAGTTTCTTTAATGTAACTGGCTAGAAAGCCATCAACGTTTTGGGGCCAACTTTACTCCCTGTCCAAGTCATGGGACTGTACCACTGACCAAGCTGGCATGGCAGAATTTGAACTACAAGAAAAAGAGCAGTTACTTATCAGTAACAGTAGATCTTCGAGAGACTCTCCTCCATTGGTTCATAATTTTGGAACTGTAAGCAGTCAGCGTCAGGACCACTCGGAAACCTTTTGCTAGCTGGGGGCCACTAACAATGACGTGCAATGTCAACACCTACAAAATGTGGGAAGCCTCATTACTCCTCAGTTCCTTGCCAGAGACAAGCTCGAAAGGGCTCTTACTGTGAGGAACCAGGAGACCAGACCAGTACCAGGCACACAATGAGAGGCACAGGACAGGGCAATAAACATTAACACACTTATGGACACCTACAAACAAAGCAGTGGACAACTAGCAGAAAATACCTCAGTAACAGAGAAAGGGGGAAGGAGGGCGAATGTGCTGTGGCCCAATGGAGGAAATCCTCCCAAAGATCTCCTGTTACTGTTAAGTAAAGAAAAGTTACTCAGCATAACAGTGTATCTTTGAGAAAAATCTCCTCCATTAGGTTACCGGTTTGGAACTATATGTCGTTAACGGCAGGACCACTCGGAAACTTTTGATAGCTGGGGCTACCCATGATGATGTAATGCTAGCACCCCACAAAATGTGTGGCCCCTTGTTCCTCAGGTCCCTGCTGGAGACAAGCTCAGAGGGCCTTTTACCATGAGGAACCAGGAGATCAAATCAGCACCAGGCACACAAGAAGAAGCATGGGACTGGAAAAACAGGTTACTCACCTGTAGCAATAGTTCAAGGAGTAGTATATGGTGTTCATCCACACTTCACGCAGTGTTCCTTTCCCCTTTAAGGCTTGCTGGAACATCTTCAAGCTGGATCCTCCCACCCATCTGGGTGGTAACTCCCTTGGCACCACCCCATGACGTCAGATCTTGCCTGCTGGAAGCAAGACCAGTATGCCACTTGCCTGGGAAGGTCGGGTGAGACAGTGTGGATGAACATCATATACCACTCCTAGAACTACTGTTACAGGTAAGTAACCTGTTTTTTTAGGGACATGGATACGGTGTTCTATCCACACATCAGGCAGACTCCTAGCAGTTTTCCGGGAGGAGAGGGTAAAGCACACACTCCCTATTTAAGGAACAGAGATTGGAGAACTGAGGCCCCAAAACCAGCATCCCGGCATAACTCAAAGTCGATGTAGTAGTAGGAAATGAAGGTGTGTGCTGACTTCCAGGTAGCAACCCTGCAGATTTCCTGGATAGGGACGTCCCTGGATGTAGTCACCGAGGCAGCAGTATGACAGATGGAATGAGCCCCTAGCCCTGCGGGAGGCTCCCTACCTGCCAACCTATAGCAGAGGTCGATGCAGGAAACAATCCACCTGCCAATCGTCCACTTTGCTGTTGGTCTGCCAGGTGCGGCTTCAACATAGGTGACATAGAGCTGGCGAACCTCTCCCCAAACTCCAGACATGCGCTCCTTGTAATAGGTGAGCACTCGCCGTAGGTCCAAAACATGGAGCCTGTGCTTGGCCTCTGAGGTGCTTTTCTCTGATTAAGCTGAAAATTTGACACAACCTTCAGGAAGAACTTCATGTTGGGGCCAATGACAACCTTGTCCCTGTGGAACACTAAGTAAGGAGACTCCACCGAAAGCGTCTGAAGCTCACTAATCCTTCTGGCTGATGTGACAGCCACCAGAAAGGCGATCTTCCATGACAGGCTAGACATGTCACACCTGTGCACTGGTTCACATTGCTTGTCCATGAGCTTTGCCAACACCAGCAATAAGTCCTATGGTGGTGGTAATTCACACACTGGAGGGGAAATGTGGTCAAGGCTTTTGAAAAAGAGCTAGACTGGGCTGGCCCAGTGGTGCTGGAGGTTGAGGTGCTGTTTGCTACACCTCGTGTCACGCCGGCGACCTATGTTCAGAAACAGGCCTGGGCCGGCGGGGGCTGGCAGGGGCAAGAGATGACCGAGTGTCCAGAAGACTGCTCTCCTCTCTCGTGGGAGGGAGGTCCTGTCATCCCACTCGTTGACTGCCCTCTGGCAGTGGCTGGAGGGCAGTACGGGTCGGGAGGCATGTAACCAGTATCCTTGCGTTGGTGGGGAGGGAGGACAGGAGAAAAGATACAAAAGGGAGTTGGGAGGCTCCATGATGGCCCAACATGTCCCCATGGCCACCCCTGGCTTCTGGATTATGCTCGGGAGCCGATGCTTCCCTCCCTTGACCTGCCGCAGGGGGTAAGCCACAGAGGAATTACAGGGGTCAGTCAGAGCAGAGACACACTGGCACGGAAGGATGAGTCCCTCCAAGGGAGGGCCACAGCGACCTGCCAAGACTCCGGGGACAAAAATCTATATAGAAAAAAAAAAAGAAAACATGCTAGACAACCTTCTGTGCCACCGACTGCATACCAGCCCACGCGCGGTATGCAGAGATGGCTGCCAGGTGCACCATAATGGTCATCAACTGAAGGCCCAACTGAGAGAAGGACCAGAGGTAGTCGAGAATGCTAGCCACTGGACAAGATAAGGGATCCAACCCCTTGCCCTGGCACCAAATGGAGAACTTCTTTCATTTGAAGGCACTGCATTTTCGGGTCGACTCCATCTGAGAAGCCTCAGCTATGCTGAGGACATCTTCGGACAGACCAAAGCCTGGAACGCTAGCCACTCAGGAACCAGGCTGGGAGGTGCAGGGATTGAAGGACCAGATAGAGTACCTTTCCCTGATGGATCGAGAGCAGGTCCAGGTGTAAAGGGAGGTGTCTCAGGAGCCTGTTGCTGAGGCTGAGGAGAATCGGGTACAAGAACTAGCGAGACCAGTCTGGAGCCACCAGAATCACCCACGCCTTGTCCCTCCTTGCCTTGAGCAACACGTTGTGGATCAAGGGAAATGGAGGAAAGGCACAGAGAAGGCCCACACGGCTGGGAGTGTCCACCAGCTGGTTGGAGACAAGACACCGGATGGATGGCCAGGAGGTCGGCCTCTAGGATACGCATGCAAGTCCAAACACGGAGAGCTTCCCTGCACAAAGGAAGGGCGTGCATCCAGCCATGTTTATTGAGGTAGTACATGGTTGTAGTGTTGTCCATCTGGACCTGAATGATCTGATCCTGGATATGTGGAGCAAAAGCAGTCAAAGCCAGTCGAACTGCCTGGAGCTCCAGCAGGTTGATGTGGCACTGGGACTCCTTGGGGGTGCAGAGCCCATGCATGTTCCCCCAGGTGGGCACCCCAGGGAGGCATCAGTCGTCAGGATGACTGTCGGCTATGGGATGACAAATGGGATACCTTCCTGCAGATGCTCTGGGACTAACCACCACTGAAGGATGTCCCACATCAGCTGGGTCACAGTGACCAGCTGGTTGAAGTGGGACTTACACGGAGACCACTGGTGGGTCAGCTCCCACTGCAGACAGTGTACTCTCCACCAAGCCCAACGGACCATGCTGGTACATGCCACCTTGTATCCCAGGAGGTGCAGAAAGTCCCAAGCAGAGCACAACTGCTCAACCCGAAGTGATCGGGCAGAAGAGGAGAGAGCCTCCACCCTGTCTGCCAGGAGCTGAGCCCTGGCTCTGCAAGAGTCGAGCTCTGCCCCGATGAAGTGAATCACCTGCGAGTGCATGAGTTCTGATTTGGCCTCGTTGACCAGGAGACCAAGAGAGATGCAGGTTTGTAGGGACAAATCTCTGGACATCTCCACATCCTGCCTGGAGGGACCCGAAATTGGCCAGTCATCCTGGTAGGGGTATACACAGACTCCTCAGTGCCTCAGATAAGTTGCCACCACCGCCATGCATTTGGTGAAGACCCTGGGGGCTGAGGACAGGCCGAATGGCACTGCCTGGAACTTATACAGGATCCCCTCTGCCCAGAATCAGAGGAAACGGCAGTAGGATAGACAGACTGGGACATGGAAGAATGTGTCCTGAAGATCCAAGACAGCAAACCCACACGTTCTGCTTGAGAGGTGGCATGTTCTGAGACAGAGTGACCATCCTGAAGGTGTGCGACCTAAGAAACCTGTTCAGGTTGTTCAGATCTAAGATTGGGCACCAGCCCTCCGTCCATTTTAGCACCAGGAAGTACCTGAAGACAAACCTTGTATGTTCCCAGAGGGTCCGAGACAGGAGCTATGACCTCCTTGCAGAGCTGGGCGATGTCATTCCAAAGGGCCTACAGAATGTCGACAGACACTATGTCCTCCCGTGAGGCACCGGCTCAGCAAGGCATGTAAGCTTCAAACTCTACAGGCAGACCCTGATCGACCATCTCGAGGACCTACCTGTCTGTGGTGGCAGTGGACCAGGTGGAAAGGAAGTGACAGGACCCAGGGGAAATGGGACGGACATGAGGAAGGCACCCCCCCATCCCATCACTGGGTAGGCTTGGAGGCGGAGGAGGGACCGGCTGAAGGAAACATAGAAACATAGATGTTGACAGCAGATAAGGGCGGCAAGGCCCATCCAGTCTGCCCATTTCTTTTTCTACCTTATGAATGTGCCATCGGCCTTTGCTCTGTCTGGACTGCTGGGGCCTTGGCCTCCTGGTTTACAAACAACCGTGGCAACAGACTTTTGTCGTGGTCGCCAAGCCTGAGCCTGCTGCCCAGCCTGATGCTGGGCCAGTTTGGTCGCAGGGGCAGAGAGGGGGCCGAAAGGGCTTCTTCTGCTGTTTGGAGCCCTTAATATCCCTCTGGGGGAACGTCACCGAGTCCAGGGTGGCACTTGTCTTTTCTTTTTTTTTTTGTATTATTTCTTTTACCCCTTACATGCTCCACGGCAGCCACTCCTTCAGGCTTACCAAGGCTAACCTCCAACCCATCCGTCCTCTGAGCCTCTGCTCAAATCGCAGCCAACCCCCAGGGTAGCCCGGCATAACCCTATGCCGAATGGGTCCCCCTCCTCCAAGGTGGAAAGCACTAGCCAGGGGGGAGCCAACCAGCGCAACACTTGACCCCAAGGGTGCTGCTGAAGTGGAGAGCTCGGCAGGACCTAGATGGCCTCAGAGAGCCAGGCAGCCAACAGCCGGTTGCCGTGAAGCGGCATTTCCGCTTTTCGAGTTGATCCCTCCTACGTGCGTCTGGCAGTGCTCCTGGTCCCCACCAGGGGCAGCTGCAGCGCGACAACAACCCGCTATCCACCCCAGGAAAGGAGAGCAGTCCTACGGACGCTTGATCCTCTCCCAACCCTGCCAGCCCCCGACGTCCTGAGTCCATTCCGGAACCCAGGTCGTTGGCGTGGGCCCAGGTAAGGCGCCAGCACCTCAACCCTCTGTGCCGCTGGCGGCACTGGATTTTTCAATGCAGGAGATGTGCCCTTAAACTCTGAGCCCGAACAGATCGATACCCAGAAAGGGGGCATCCTGGGTATCTGCCATTAAAGCAGAGATCTGCAGCCAAGCCCTGCGGTGCATGGCAACCATGGCCGCCACAGACCTGGTGCAAGAGTCACCTATGTCCATGGCAATCTGGAGCTGTTTAGCCACTGCTCAGCCTTGATCCCAGACCTGCTTGACCGTGGTCTGCAGGTCCGGCGGGAGATGAGGAAGCACTTCATCAAGCATGCCCAAAAGGGCATGGGAAAAGTGGGCCAACAGAAAGGCCAAGCTTGCTTACCGAAGGCCGAGAGAGGAGGCAGCATAGACCTTCTTAGCCATGTGGTCTAGTTTTTCAGATTCCTTGTCAGGAAGCTTGTCCACATCACCCATGTTGCCCATGCACCAGAACACCAACTCAGCAACCAAACCCTCAGTCAAGGGTCGCTCTGTGAATTCCTGAAGGGAATTGGTAGGGTCAGCATATTTGCAGACCATCTAGGCCGATGGTGCAGGGCAAGAGGCCTGATGCTGCCACAGCTCCAAGGCAGGGCCAAGAATGGCCTCTGCGACAGGAAAGGCTTCCCAATGGGAGTCACCCTGCTCGAGGATCTTGGTAAGCAGGTACCGAGCCTGCTTCTGAATGGTCTCCATCTGGAGACCCTTGGATTGAGAGATCAGGCAGAGGAGATCCATAAAAGGAGTGGAGCCTTGCTCCACCAACAGATCCTCGGCCGACTGGACGGGAGTGCAAAGAGGAACCTTCTGATTCCAAGGAATCACTAAATAAAGATCAACCGTCAGAATCCCCACTGACCCTATTGGGTCAGTCGGGGATAACTGTGACTGACAGCCGATGGGGAAGACCTGAGGCCAGGCAGGCCTCCTTAGTCAGAGGGCTGGACTTCGACTGTTTTGGTGGTGGTTCCACCAGGATCAGTAGGGAGGCTGGGGAAGGCCAAGCCAGGACCTGACGAATTGACTCCTGCCAAAGCGGAGAATGCTGCGGCCTCTGAAGTGAAAGCCATGTAATAGATGGGGTTAAAACCAGGATGGGCTTTACCCCGGTGAAAATGAGCTGTTGCCACATCAAGTCCTTGTAGTGCCAATGCAGCCTGCGCTGGAGCCTCTCCTCACCCGAGGAGGAGGACAAGGAGCAGCGGTGGCGCCGTTTGCCTGAGTGTCGACAGCACAAGTGTTTATGTCGACACGGGCTGCTTGACTCGGGAATCCAAGAACAGGGACCGTGACCTAGACCATCGGGGCCGCAGACGACGGGTCTCAGAGGGGGCTGGCAAGAACCAGATCTCCTCCAGGTCTTGAAGCTCTTAGGTGAGAGGCAGCGGATCAGCGAACTGGTCCGCCCCTCCTTGAGTGAGCAGTAGGACCGGGGTACAAAGGGAGGTGTCAGCCTCTTCTGGTGAAAACGGGTTGACCAGCTCGAGGAATATCTCAACCGGAAGATCAACCTGCGTCTCTACCAACTGGCGTAACAGGGAGACCATGATGCCGGCAGCCTGGGCCGAGGAATCGACCAAAGTCAGAACCTCCGGGGAAGCACAGGAATTGGAGGCCCCAGAGCACTCCCAATCCCACAATCGACAATGAGACCATTTCTTGGCCTCTTTTTTAGATTTTGACCTTGACTTAGTGCCCGAGGGTCCCTGCCCATGGGTGTAAGGGACCTGGCACAATTCTTTGAATGCTCGTGTGAAGGAGACTCCAAGAGAGAGTGGCAAAAAGGGGTGAAGCCGAGAAAGTCTGAGCTGCGGCCTGAGCCAAAGCTTCCTCAAAAGCCGAGAGTTGTTCGGTGGACCCCGCAGCCATGGAGGCCACCCAACAGGTGGATCCCGATTGTCCGGACAACCCAGAAGCAAGCATGTGATCCTCTAGCGTGAACGGATGAAAAGTGCGGCACAGACCACATGCTTAGGGATCGTGCTCATGGCACAGGCAACAGACACACAAGGTGTGCGGATCTGTCCAAGACATCGTCTGCACTCAGGCACATTTTAAGAATCCTGGCACAGACTACGCATCGTCTATACCAGAAACAAGGAGTAGCATGAAGAGAAACTGTTTTCGAATATTTGAAGTTTTGATGAGCAAAGGGGCCTTCTCAGAGCAAGAGCGGTAAGGAGGGAACCACCTTCTTCCAGCAGAAAGAAGATTTAACATCACAGAGCGGTGCCAAGGGAGTTACCACCCGGGTGAGTGGGAGGAGCCAGCTTGAAGACATTCCAGCAAGCCTTAAAGGGGAAAGGAACACTATCTGAAAACCCCCTTGTGATTCCAAGGATGAGGTTGAAATCTGCTGGTGACAGGGCTTTTAGTGTCGCCGCTCCCGTCCTTTGGAATTCACTGCCTCTCAGGGTTAACGGGGCCTCTACTTTAGAGGTATTCAACACCTGCCTTAAGGCCCTCCTATTTCCTCAGGCATTTCTGGACTGAATGTTTATTTATTGATCAGATTGATTATTAATTTTATATATGTTGTAGTATTATGCTGGGTTGTTAATTATTTTGTATTTAAATTATTCTATTTTCTGAAGATGTGTTTGTTTGTACAGCGCCCAGAGCCTCTGGGATTGGGCGTTTTAAATAAATGCCAAGTGTGGATGAACACCATATCCACGACCCTAGAAATAAAGTATACATAAACACCTTTGAGCCAGAAGCTCTTTTATAAAGGTTCCACATCAGCAATAAAAAACAGGAACAAGACATTTAAGATTACACAACTGATAACACAATATGTCAGGTTACATAGAGTTAAAATAGAATACAATTAAAATGGCAAATTTACACAGTATACACAGGTTACAGACAAAGCAAGGTACTTAAAATATTACGAGTTATACACAGAGAGGTAGGACACTGTGAGAGTCAGCCTGTGGGGGCTTTATCAAAGGGTGGGGAGTAGCGAAAATCAGGTGGGGTACAGGCAAGACGGCGGCTACACTGGGCTGCAGTCGGCAGCAGCTCCGTTAGAGCTCCTGTTATGCCTTCAAAATGCTATTTTGCCAAAACTGTTTTTGGGAGAATAAAATTTTTTGACGCTTTTGAGTCTGCTTTTGTTTTTTAGCTAGTTAAAGTGTAAGGACGTAGTGTTAGGTACAGCATAAGAGTGAGACAGGTTTAGGAGCATAGTTTTTGTTTTTAGTGAGGATCACGAGTGTTCTGTGCTGTGAACTGCTTTATATCTCTGACGCGCGGGTTCAAACTTTCTCTTACCAGTCGATTGTGGTGCTGAAAGGACTATGTGGATTACGGAGGGCGCTTCAGAGGTGGTGTTTGGCTGGTTGTTCTTGGACGATTCCATGGCATTTCCAGGAGAATGGTGACTTTGACTACCTGGTTTTACATTTGAGGAGGATGATCTGATGCGACTGAGTTGGCTGAAGGGGCAGCGGCAGGCAGCGAGGGTAACCGACACGGTGCGAAGGTGACAACTTTGCTGCCTTGTGGGTAGACCCAGACTGTCGGCTGCTGTCTCGTTTAGTCCTGTGACCCAGACTTTTCTGGGACTTGCTGGGGTTCTTCCTGGGATTATTGAGATTGTTTTTATCAAAGTGGATCCTCTTTTCAGCCCTATAGCCTGGACTGGTGCGCTGGTTTGGTGTCCATTCTGACCCAGTAGTTTATTTCCATCGGCAAGCCCGGTGAGTTTTGGCTTGGTGATTGTGACCGCTAAGAGGTGTTTACCAAATTTTCAACCTAGTTTCCACTCATGAGAGGCGTGAGATACCTTTTGGCTGAACCTGCATTTGTGAATAATCTATGATTTGGGACCCTGTGACTATTAAGATCTTTGCTGGAAACTAGCAGTCTGAGTGCCTTTTCTTTTCCATTCTGAAACTCTGGGCTGGTTGTCTCTGGCTCGTTTATTTGGACTTGGATTATCTGCTACTTTAACTCAGTTTATGTGGTTTATGCAGTTTTGCATCTTACATATTTTGACTGTTTCCCCTTTCGGAGAGAGTACTTTTCCACAGCACATTGCACTCCCCCAGGTTATACCGTTGTGCACTGCCCCAGAGGTAATCGCAGGGGTGGCGGTGTAGCCATTTGCTTTAAATCTAGCTTGATTTTCACCGTGCACCCAGTGGGAACCCCGGGTTCATTTGAGTGTGTGGCCGTCCGTGGAGGACTCGGCATTGGCTGCAGGATCCTCCTCATCTATCGCCCTCCTGGCCCGGTGGGGGGTTTCCTGCAGGAATTTGCCGAGTTTGTTGCCAGCGAGACGTTGGATTCCCCTAGATGTGTCTTTCTGGGGGATTTCAATATCTGGGCTGAGGATAAAACTCAAAGATGTATCAGCGAATTTCTGCAAAATATGTCCTTATTAGGGCTTTTGCAGTTTGTTGATGTACCTACTCATCGGGATGACCACACATTGGACCTGGTGTTCTCACTGGGGATTGAGATCTTGGATCTCATGATTGATCAAGTATTTTGGTCTGATCATAGCATGGTGAGTTTCATGCTTAGGGCTCCCGTCGTAAGTCTCTCTCCTGCTGAGATGATTCGCTGCCGCCCTTTAGGTGATCTTATCCCTGAGGGTTTTATGGCGGCAGCTGATCCATCTAGTTTAGGTGATGTATGTGTCGGAGCTGTTGGTGTCAGTGCTATCTGACATCATCAACTCCCTCGCACCTATCCTTGTACGACCCAGAACTTCGTACCTGAGGTCTCCATGGTATGATGGAGACCTCAGGGAAATGAAGAGGATGGGTCGGAGATTGGAGCGCTGCTGGAGGAAGTCCCGCCTGGAGATGGACAAACTGGTCCTGCGTGCGCATTAGTGTGCATATCAGGAGGCAGTCAACCGGAAGAAGACACTATTTTTGTCTCAGGAGATTGCTGCTGGGAGAAACCGATCAGCCTCACTCTTCCGGACTGTCGACAGACTTCTTCATCCTCGCTGTCTTCAGCCCGGAAGAGTTTCCTCAAATGAGGACTGTGAGGATTTTGCTCGTTTTTTCTCGGACAGGGTGTCTTTGATCTGGCAGGAGGTTTCTTCAGCCAGCAATACCAGTGCTGTCAGTGGTCGCCAGTCGTAAGCTGAGTGCACCCCGCCTAGTTGGAGAGAGTTTAGGCCAGTGGAGGACTGTGAGGTTATTGAGGTGGCAGTCAATCTGAAGCATACCTTTTGTGAACTGGACCCAGTGCCAACATGTTTCTTAATGAGATGTATTGAATCTGTAGGCCCAGTGTTTGCCCTGATTGTCCGGTGTTCCTTAAGCCAGGGTGTCTTTCCAGATGCCTTGAAGGAGGCTCTGGTTAGACCCCTTTTAAAGAAATCTTCTTTGGACCCGGAGGTCAGGGCAAATTACCATCCTATCTCTAATCTCCCATTTCTGGGGAAGATTGTTGAGAAGGTGGTATCGCTTCAGTTGGAGGAACATCTCATGACTCACGAGTTATACGATCCCTTCCAGTCGGCTTTTCGGGCCAGATATAGCACTGAAACTGCGTTAGTTCGGGTGCACAATGACCTCCTCAGGGCTAGAGATCGAGGGGACAAGACAATTCTTGTTCTCCTTGATCTCTCTTCAGCATTCGATACTGTGGACCATTGTGTGTTGATTCTCTGCCTGAGGGAATTATGCGGACTCACCGGTATTGTCATCAAGTGGTTTGAGTCCTTTCTCACTAACAGGAGACAGCGGGCTGTGATAGGAAATTTCTCATCAACACCCAGTCTCCTTTTGTGTGGAGTCCCTCAGGGTTCGGTGTTGGCCCCAATGTTGTTCGCAGTATATATGCTGCCCCTGTGGGGATCATTAGGAAGTATGGTCTGAGTTTTCATTGCTATGCTGATGATACTCAGCTATACTTATCCTTTGCCCCAGGAACATCCAACGCAGTAGATGTGTTAAATATCTGTCTGGCTGAGATTAGCGACTGGATGGCCTCCAGTTGGCTTCGACTGAACCCTGACAAGACTGAGGTATTGGTAGTGGAGTCGAACAGAGTTCGTGATGGGATGGCCTCTGACTCTTCAACTGGCCTTGTGCTAGGAGCTGCATCATTGATGGCCTCCCCTTGGATGCAAAATCTTGGCGTGATGTTTGACAGGAATCTGTCCATGGAGGTTCAGATATCTTCCGTGGTCCGTTCCTGTTTTTTCCATCTTCGAAACATTGCCAGGATTAAGCCCCTTGTTCCGTCTCTGGACCTCCCTACCTTAATACATGCCTTAGTTACTTCTAGGCTTGACGACTGTAATGCCCTCTATCTCAGGGTCTCTGGGGGTTCTCTCCACAGACTGCAGCTTGTGCAGAACACTGCTGCCCGGCTTTTAACTGGGCAGAGTAAATTCTGTCACATAACACTGTGTGTTGCGCGAACTGCACTGGCTGCCTGTCAGGTGGAGAGTGCTCTTCAAGGTGGGGTTTCTCACCTATAAGGCCCTACACGGACAGGGCCCTGGTTACCTGTCAGTTCTCCTGGTACCTCCTTCCTCTTCCCGTAATCTCCGCTCTTCTAGTGGTGGCCTCCTAACTGTTCCAAGAGCGAGATTAAAATCTGCGGGCGATCGAGCATTTAGTGCTGCCGCCCGCTTTGTTGGAATTGTTTGCCAGCTACAGTTAGGGAGGCCCCCACTATAACTGCTTTCAAGGCCTGCCTTAAGACCTTCTTATTTTTGCAAGCTTTTGGGGCTTAATCTTGATTATTTATATGTATCATATCCTTTTTATATATTTATGTGGTATGAAATGCTATGAAGTTTTTGTGCGGCGCCCAGAGCCTTTGGGATTGGGCGTCTTTTTAAATAAACATGACTTGACTTGGCTTATTGAGATTCTCCCTTTTATTTTTTATTTTAGTTATTTTAAGGGGTGGGTGGAGTGTGCTTTGGCACTTTACAAATCTAGTGTATTTGGGTGGGTTATTTTGGGGGGTAGTCTGAGTTTTAAGTTACTTAGTATGTGTGTGCGTGTGGAGTGTGTGGTGTAGAGTGTGTTTGTGGGTTGTGTATTTTGGGTTAGGGTTTCATTACTTTCGTGGTGTCTGGGAAGGTAGGGGCCTGGAGGCGGGCCAGGATAGTGTATGGGGCATCACAGCTGCACGATCTATGGTGTTTTTTCAGCCTCCCAGTGTCTGTTACTACAGCAAGGCGTTGTAGGGAGGTTGGAATAGGGAGGAACCATATTATTCTTTTGGGGTTGGGGTGCCCCATGCACTGCAGTTGGTGGTAGGATCGAGGTAGTGGGGTGCAGAAGGTGCCCTGGGATTAGACAGGTCCTAGAGAGAGGCCAGACGTGTTTAGTTCCTATCACCAGGGTTCCCACCAGACCGAGTGGGCAGGTAGTCAATGGGGCTGCACTGTCCACTAATCCCCTGAGGGCGGTGCTTTGCAATGCCAGATTGGTCAGAAACAAGATTGCAATTATAGCGGACTTGGTTTCTTCGGCCAATCTGGTTTGCATCACGGAGACCTGGATCAGTGATGATGCTGGCCCAGTTTTAGAGGCCGCTGTCTGTCTGGATATACCGTAGTGCATTGCCTCAGAGCGGAACGCAGTGGTGGTGGTGGGGGGTAGTCATCTGTTTTAGATCCGAGCTAGGCTTCACCCTGTACTCAGTGAGAGCACCATATTCATTTGAATGTGTGGCCATCCGTGGGGGTCCAGGTGCAGGTTGCCTGATTCACCACCCTTCTGGGCCAGCAGGAGATTTTCTGCAGGAGGTGGCTGATTTCGTCATCAGGGAAACATTGGAGGCCCCCAGATGTTTAGTGCTGGGGGACTTCAATGTTTGGGCCGATGACTTATCTTCTCAGCTTGGTTTCAACTTCCTCCAAATGATGTCATCTTTGGGCCCTACATAGGGAGTTTCCTCCATGACCCATCAGGGTGGCCATATGTTGGATCTGGTGTTTTCACTGGGGCTTTAGATCAACAGTCTCAGGACTGATCGGGTCATTTGGTCCGATCATTGCATGGTGAAGTTCTTGCTCAGGGCCCTCCCCCTGCAGAGACTGTCAGCTATCACCCTTTGAGGGGGTTGACCCCTTAGTGGTTTTTGGCGGTGGCTGACTTATCGAGTGTGGACAGTGCATGCATTGGGGTTGTGTGTGTGGCAGTTGATGCTTATAATAAGGCGCTGTCTGGTGTGCTCGACTCCCTCGCACCAGTCCGTGTATGATCCAGGTCTTCTCACTTGAGGTCCCCTTGGTATGATGGGGAGCTCAAGGTGATGAAGACTTTGGGTCATAGACTAGAGTGCTGCTTGCAGAAGTCTGGCCTGGAGGTAGACAAACTGGCCCTATATGTGCACTACGGTACATACCAGGGGGCAATCAACCGTAAGAAGGCAGAATTCCTGTCCAGGGAGATTGCTGCCAGGAGGAACTCACCAATTGTGCTCTTTCGGACTGTGGACAGGCTTCTCCATCCATTTTGTCTACAACCGAAGGTAGCCTTTTCAAATGCATTGTGCGAGGAGTTTACTTGGTTATTCTTGGACAGGGTGTCTGCCATCAGATAGGGGGTTCCGCCAGTGGGCCAGAGTTTGGCCAACAGTGGTTACCATGGGCGACCAGAGAGCACTTCATCTGGTTGGGGTGAGTTTAGACTGGTGGAGGTCACTGAGATTGCGTCCAAGCTTTGGTACACCTTTTGTGAACTGGACCCGGTGCCAATTCATTTCTTAATGAGATGTGTTGACTCTGTTAGCCCGGTGTTTGCCTCAATTGTCCGGTGTTCGCCTCAATTGTCCGGTGTTCCTTGTCAGAGGTGGTCTTTCCCCATGTCTTGAAGGAGTCATTGGTGAGACCTCTTCTTAAAAAAACATTGTTGGACCCCGACGTCAAGGCAAATTACCGTCCCATCTCCAATCTTCCATTTTTGGGTAAGATTGTGGAGAAGGTGATGGCACTTCAGTTTGAAGAGCATCTCGTGGCCCATGATCTGTACGAGCCATTCCAGTCTGGGTTTCGTGTGAGGCATAGCACAGAAACTGTGCTAGTTCGGATGCATAATGACCTCCTTAGGGCTAGAGATCGAGGGGAAGGGACAATTATTTTGCTCCTTGATCTCTCTTCAGCGTTTGACATGGTGGACCATCGAGTGTTACTTGACCGCCTAAGGGAATTCTGTGGACCCACCGGCACTGTCATCTGCTGGTTTGAGTCTTTTTTATCTAGCAGGAGGCAGAGGGTAGTGATGAGGAATTTCTCCTCCTCCCCTGGCCACCTGTCATGCGGAGTTCCCCAGGGTTCAGTCTTGTCGCCTATGTTGTTTGCCATGTATATGCTGCCCCTGGGAGAGCTTATTAGGAAGTACAGTCTGGGTTTTCATTAATATGCTGATGATACCCAGCTGTATCTTTCCTTTGGCCCTGGAACACCTTGCACAGTGGAAGTGCTAAACAGCTGCCTCGCTGAGATCAATGACTAGATGGCCTCCAGCTGGTTGTGACTGAACCCCCGATAAGACGGAGGTACTGGTGGTGGGAGTCAAACAGAGGGCATGATAGGTTGGCCTCTGGTGCAGAGACAGGGCTTTTTCTTGGCTCTGTACCATTGAAGGCCTCCTCTAGGGTGCATGACCTGGGCGTTATTCTTGACAGCGGATTGACACTTGAGTTTCAGGTGTCGTTCGTTGTCTGTACTATTTTTAATCATCTGAGGAATATCGCCAGGATAAAGCCCCTAGATCCGCTGCAGGACCTCCCCACCTTGGTGCATGCCTTCATGACATCCAGGCTTCACTACTGTAATGCACTCTATCTCGGAGTCTCTGGGGATACCCTAAGCCGACTGCAGCTGGTGCAGAACGCGGCAGCGAGGATGTTGACAGGACAGCCTAAGTATTGTCACATCACTCCGGTGCTGTGTCAACTGCACTGGCTGCCGGTTAGGTGGAGGGTCCTCTTTAAGGTGGGTTTGCTCACCTTTAAGGCCCTACATGGCCTGGGCCCTAGTTACCTGAAGGACCTTCTAGAGGCCTCCTTGCAAATCCCAGGACGAGGTTAAAAACAGCTGGTGACAGAGCATTTAGTGTCGCCGCCCTCATCCTGTGGAATTCACTCTCTTCGGCTGTTAGGGAGGCCCCTTCTGTGGAGGTATTTAAAGTCCGCCTCAAGGCCTTCTTGTATAATCAGGCCTTCACAGACTGTGTTTTATAGTCCCTACCCGTTTTCAGAACCTTATGCTTAGGTTGGCCTTCGGCTTCTTTGAGTAGTAGTTGCTTCCGTTGAGGGCAGTATTTATATAAAATTTTGTTTTAGTTGCTGGAATACTGTATGTTTATGTTCAATAGCATGTTGTTTATGTATTTGTTATGATTTGTAGTATGAAATTTTAATACGTTCGGTGCCCAGAGCCTGCAGGATGGGCATTTTTAAAATAAAATTTGCCTTGCTTTGTAACAGGGAAGGACAATGAGAGAATCAGCCGGAGTAGGCTTAGACAATGGATGCAGTTAGGCACGTGGGAGAGTGGGTAAACAGCAGAGTTAAGAAAGTGGGAGGGTTGGGCAGACGCTAGAGAGGGAGAGGGAGTGAAAGAGAACTGGAGTGGATAGGAGGTGGGAATGGTTAGGGCAGAACAGTGCTGGTGGATAATCAGAGGCAAGTGGTGAGTAACTGTTCTATCTTCACTGAGGATCTCTCCTCCATTGGGCCTCACCTTTGAAATTATTTCCAGGTAGTACAGAACACCGAAGGAGGATGGTAAAGTGTGATTTAAAATCAGGACAGAAAGCTCTGCAAAACAGGAAGATCAAAGCCAGCACATCTGTGTAAGAGGAGTCGATGTCTAGACTGCAGTGCTTAGTGAAAGAATGTACAGTGTTCCATGTGGCAGCAGCACAAATGTCAGCTGCAGAAACATTCTGAAAACAGGCAACAGAAGTGGCCATACCTTGTGTGGAGGGCCACATGCAGCACAACAAAGTACCTTACTATACTTCCTATAGCAGAACTCAGTGCAGTGAGCCAGCCATTTAGAGAGGCATTGTTTAGTAATAGCAGCCTCTCTCTCCAGGGGCCAACGAGACAAATCGGAGAGGACTTTCTGTAGTCCTTAGTATGATCTAGATAGAAAATTAATATTCTACGTACAAAAAGCGTATGGAGCAATGCCTCACTTTTGTTAGCATGCTCAGGATGATACACTTACGTTTATGGTCTGATTCAACGTGAAATCAGAAAGCACTATGGGTAAAAAATATGGCTTAGTGTGCAAGGTCTCCCTGTTCTTGAAAAAATCAGGTAAGTGGGCTCATGCACAAGTGCCTGAAGTTCAGAAATCCTTCGGGCAGAAGTTATAGCAACTACTAAAAGAGCCTTCTAGGAAGAAGCGCATCTCGCAAGTTGCAGCAGGCTCAAATGGAGCCAAAGTCAATTTCTCAAGAATAAAATGAAGGTCCCAAGGTGGAAACTGTTGACAAACTGGGGGATGTATGTGCAAAATACCCAAAAGGAAGGTATGGGACACTTCTAGTTATGCCACTGTTCATCACTAGGGGCATGGAAAGCAGAAATAATGATCAAGCGCACCTTAATGGATGAGTACTTTACAGCAGAGTCTGACAAAGACAGGAGGTAGGCCAGTACAGTCATCTGAACGGGAAGCACACCATACGGAGAAATGCTTGCATTTTAGTGAACAGGTGTGTCTTTTGGAAGGCTTTCTAGTTGCCAGTAAGACAGCCACCTGGGGAGAAACCCCACAACATGCACGGTCTATGTCCTCAGGAGCCAAGCATACGGATGTTGGGACTGCAGGTTCTGGAAGCCCAGGGACTCCCCGTCCTGTGATAGTAGAACCCAACACGGGTAACTGAACAGGACGTTCCACTGCCTGATGCCGTAGCAGTGGAAACCGTATCTGGCAATGCCAGAAGGGAGCCACCAGTATTAAGGTAGACTGTTCTGCCAACAGCTTGAGTAGACACCACTGAATGAGAGGCCATGAAATAGTGCCCAGTACACGCTCTCATAGCTTCCCTGCACTGAGGGTATGAGTGAGTGCCCCCTGCTTGTTGATATAGTGCATCACACAGACGTTCACGGTTCTTATCAACAGGGGACCTAGACTGAGATGTTCTTTGAAGGTTTCAAGACCTAGAAGAACAGCCCTCATCTCCAGAACATTGATGTGGAGATCCAAATCTAGGTCAGTCCACAGCCCCTGGGTCTGGAACTGGCTCAGGTGGGCAACCCATCCTAACCCAGAGGCATCAGTTGTGAGGATCTGCACTGGTGTTGGGGAAGAGAACGGGATGCCCTGTAAAAAACAGTAGGGGGTTCCATCCACTATAGCAGCAATTTTCGCAGGGGAGACATGACCAAAATAATTTGTTCCAAATCGTCTGTCAACCGATCCCACTGTACCCGGAGTATATATCACGGGATTCTCATATGGAAGCTTGTCAAAGGGACTGTCACAATGGCAGCTGCCATAAGCCCCAGGAATTGGCAGCATTGTACTGCTGGACACATAATGGCTCCTGTGTACCAGACAGGCCTGGGTAATCAGGGCCTTGGCCATGTCCGAGGAAGGGAATGCACATGCCCACTGCCATATCCAAAACTGCAGCAATGGACTGGAGACATTGGAAGGGAATGAAGACGAATTTCAGTACACTGACTGACACCCAGATTCTTGAACAATAGTTGTGTTCTGGACACTGTGTGCTAAACCACTTCCCTGGATGGGCCCTTCTGGAGCCAATCGTCCAGATAAAGAAAGATATAAAATCCTCCCTTCTGGAGGACTGCTGCCACAACTACGAAGCATTTGGTAAATATCCACGATGCTGAGAATAAGCCATAGGGCAAGACTCGGAACTGATAACAGCTGTCCTCCAGCATAAAGTGGAGCTATTACCTGTGGCATGTTCAGATTTTGGTATGAAGGTAAGCATCCTTCATGCCCAGAGCACAGAGACAATCTTCTTTTTGCAGTAGGGAGGTGAGAGCCTGAAGAGACACCATTCTAAACTTTTTGTATTCAATGAATTTAAGTCTCTGATGTCCAATACTGGACACAGGTCTCCTGGGGACCAGAAAGTACATTCATTTATTTAGTAGGGATGGGTTTAATTGCCTTCTTTAGCAGTAGGAACTGCATTTCTTTTCTCAACAGGACAAGAGGCCCAGAGGACAATGAGAAGGAGGTGGAGGGTGCACTGAAAGTTTGGACAACAGTTCCAGTGCATGTCCTTTCTCTACTGTTTCCTAGACCCATTTTATTTATTATTTATTTATCGAAAATGTTTCACCAGGAGAGGCACACTGAGCAACAAGATGCTCGTCTCACGGTGCGACCTGGGTGGGGGGTCCAAGGGAGGAGGGTATACATAAAACAAACAATAAGCTGAACTTGGAGTCAAGCAATTCAAACAATTGTTACATAGTTAAGTGTGGCTCTACAAACTTGCTACATGAAGAGACACTACATACATGTGCCACAAGTAGGGTGGCATAACATACGTGATTACACATCTAGAACTACACATACTTACATAAGTGCCTATAATCTAGGGATTAATTTAAAGTATAATGCACCAAGCTGGCAGAGAGAAATGGAAGCCTGAGCTTGGGGCCAGGGAGAGGTGACAGGCCTGGGTAGCATACACAGGAAAAGATGAGAGGGTTGACCTAGGGAAGACGTTGATGGGCAATAAGAAGGGAGATAGCAGAAGTGTCATGAGAGGGTTAGTGCATGGATTGTTTAGGGCAATTTATATGCCAGTCATTTGGGCGAAGGCCGAGCTGCTGGTCAGGCGCGTAAGGTGAGAGGGATCGGGGGAGAATCAGGCAAGGGGGGGGGAGGTCAGGGGCATGTACAATTGGGTGCAAAGAAGTTAGTGAGGGCAGAGGATAGAGAGTGTTTGGAGGAGGAATGGCGGATTTGGGCCGGCAGGTCATTCCAGAGCTTAGGGAGGAGGTAAGAGAAAGCCGACTGGCCTGCAGAGGTCCTTTGATGAGGGATTAATAATAGTCTGGAGTCAGTAGACCTGAAGGTGTGGGCGGGGGTTGGCAGGGAAGATAGGGAGGAGACGAGGTAGGGTGGAAGGGGTGGACTTGGAGGCAGAGCTGTAGACAACATCGCAGTAGTCGAAGGAAGGTAGAATCATTTTCTGGACTATTTCATGTCTCACAGGAAGCGGGAGACTAGTGCTTTTTCTATAGAGGGCACCGAGCTTAGGGAGCAGTTTTGACAGGATGGCGTCCACGTGTGTGGAAAAGGAGAGGTGGTGATCAAGCCAAACCCCCAGGTACCTAAAGGAGGGCACCTCTTCAAGGATGTTGTTATTTAGGCTACGGAAGATCAGAGGGGATGTAAGTCTGGATAGCCTCTGTCTAGTGCCAAAAGTCATAGAGACTGTTTTCTTGGCATTTAGGGAGAGTTGGTTGGAGTTAAACCGGCGTTGTACTTTGTTGAAGTCAGTCTGGAGATTAGAGGAGATTGTCTATTATGATCTCCCTCCGTTTTGGTAGGTGAAGGGAAATCCTTCCCCACACTTGCACCCTGGGAAACAAACATGCATGGGAAAGAAGAGAGGAGTTAGAAGGTGCAGGGGCCCATAGGACCACCTAAACCGAAACCACTGCTCACCTTGGAATACCATTAAGGAATATACAGGACACTTCTAGCTGTGTCAGTGTGCCAATCAATATGGGCATGGAAGGTCAAAATGACAGCCAAGTGCAGCTTAATGGATGAGTAGTGGATATCAGAGTTAGACAGACAGGAGGCAGGCCAGTACAGTACTGACTGTAAGTGGGTCCTCTGAACGGAAAGCAGACTGTATGGAGAAATGTTTTCACTTCAGTGAATAGGTCTGCCTTGTGGAAGGCTTTCTAGCCAGCAGAAAGACATCAGCCACCTGTGGAAAAACCTCAAAACAAGCAATGCCTATGTCTTCAGGAGCCATGTGTGAAGAAGCAGGGATTTCAGGTCTGGATGGACCAGGGACCCCCTTGCCCTGTGACAGCAGACCCTGAAAAAGGGGCAGCCGAATAGGCAATTTCATTGCCAGATGCTGCAGTGGTGGAGACCATAACTGGCAAGGCCAGAAGGCAGCCAGTACCATTAGGGTGGCCTGCTCTGCCAGCAGCTTGAGCAAAGCCCTCTGAATGAGTCGAGTATTTCAGTAAAGTAATTGAGTTTCGCTCATTTACAATGACGTGCCATTTTCGTGAATGAAAGGGATCAGAGGGAATGGATGAAAGAACATCACTTTCCAGAAAAGGGGCAACATGTCATGCCCAAAAACTCCGGGCCCTGGGGCAGCAAGCAGAAATGCAGCAGTTTTGCAATGTGTGGGGACGCAAAAAATGTACAATTCTAGACAACCCCATCTTACGAAGAGGTTCTTTACCATAGAAGTCAGCAGTTCCCACTCGTGTACCCATGACTGGGATCAACTAAAGCCTGTCTACTAAGGCATTCTGGACACTTGAGAGAAATACAGCCAACAGCTAATGACCATGAGACAGTACCCTATACCACACTCTCATCGCTTCTCTGCATATAGGACAGCATGCATGCCCCCGTGCTTGTTGATGTAGTGCATCACACTGACATTGTCTGTCCTTATCAACAAGGAGCCAGGATAGAGGTATTGTGCAAAGGCTTGGAGAACAAGTAGAACAATCCTCCTCTCAAGAACACTGATCTAGAGATCTGAGACCAAGTCAGTCCACAACCCCTGGGTCTGAAAAGGACCTAGATGGGCACACCATCCTGATCCTGAGGCATTCATTGTGAGGATCTGCACTGGAGTAGAGAGAAGAACGTGATGCCCTACAACAAGTGCTGGCGGTCCATCCACCTTATCAGGGCACTGCGAAGAGGAAACATGATGACAATCGTCTGTTCCAGCCTGTCCGTCAATTGATCCCACTGTAACTGAAGTATCCATTGCGATATACACATATGGAGGTGGGCAAGGGGGACTGTGGCAGTGGTAGCTGCCATAAGTCCCAGGGGACACATCATTGTCCCAGTGAGCACACAATTTTCTGTGGACCAGCTCAGCTTGGGGAATCACAGCCTAGGGCATGTCTGCAGACAGAAGTGCACTGCCCACTGCCATGTCAGGCACCACACTAATGTATTGGAGGTGCTGACAGGGAACTAGTACTGATTTTGGTATGCTGAATGTAACACCCATGCCCTCGAAAGAACAGTAATGTAAGAACTTACCATAACAGTAGATCTTGGAGGGAATCTCTTTCATCAAGTCACACTTCTGGAACTACCGCCGTCAGGCGCCAGGATCGCATGGAAGCTTTTTCTGTAGCAGTCTACTAGGGGCCGCTCACTCCGACAGCATACGCTGGTGTTGCCTGGATATATAAGTGTGGGCAGCCCTGTTCCCTCCTCAGTGCTTTCCCCGCTAGGAACCACACAAGCAAGGTTTCCCACTAGGGAACTGAGGAGAGAGAAGAGGTGCCCAGCTATGAAAAGGCTGGAGCAACACAAAAGTCAGTCTGGAGACAGAGATAGAAGGGGGATAGAGGTTGGGGTGGCATGACCTGATGACGGAGATTCCCTCGAAGATCTACTGTTATGGCAAGTTCTTACGTAACTGTTCTGTCTTCTTTGGGGATATCTCTTTCATCAGGTCACACCACTGGAATGAGTCCTAAGCAGTGCACGTAAGCAAAACAGTCTGGGTGGCAGGAGGCCAAAGGCCTACAAAAGAAGGCCCAGTAGCACAGCTGAGCCAAAGCCTGCCTCCTTCTAGAGGCAATGTCCAGACTGCAGTGCTCTGTGAAAACTAAGTGGCAGCAGCACAGTTCTCAGCTGCTCACACATTCCTGAAACAGGCAACTGAAGTGGCCATGCCTCTGGTGGAATGGCCATGAAACACATCATTAAGTTCCTTACCATACTTCCTATAACAAAAAGTAATATAGTTGGCCAACCACTGGACAAACACTGCTTAGAAACCTGAGTGCTCTCTTTACCAGGGGCAAAAGATACAAACTGAGAGGACTTTCTGCAGTCCTTGGTACAGTGTGTAATACCTGAGGATTCCATGTACATCTAAAGTATGGACAATGCTTCCTCAGGACTGGCATGCTCCCAAGTCCGGAAAATAAACAGGCAGGTGGACTGATTAATTTACAGTAAACTTAAGACACCACCTTAGGGAGAAAATTGGGGTTAGTACACAAAGACACCCTGTTTGTATGTGAGGGACGTCGACAGCGTGTGACATCATTGTGGATGGCCCCTTGCAGAATACTAGCTAGAAAAGTTTCCGTGTGGGCCTAGTGCCTGACAGCTATAGTTACAAAGGTGTGGCCTGATGCAAGAGATACCTTCGATGAAGATCTTCTGTTAGGCCTCTGTAGAGAGCTTTATTTACTGTCTCAAATAACCTGCTAAGGTTAGTCTGCCACAATCTTCCTCCGCTAAAATCATGGTGTGTGTCGTTCAGTAAATTGTTAATTAGGTACGCCTCTACTTCCTCTTTCACAAACATCTCCTGGACTTTCCCTAGTACCGATGTTACACTAACCAGTCTGTACTTCCTAAAGTCTGTCCTAAACTCTTTTTCATATATAGGTACAACCAGTGCCTCTCTCCAGCTGTCTACAACTTGTCCCTCATTTAAGGATCTTTCAAATAAACATTTGATAGGTCTTTCAACTTCTAATGTCAGTTCACTAATGAATCCCGGGTGAATTTCATCCAGTCCCCCAGCCTTGTTAGTCTTCTGCTCCCTGAGCATATGTCAAGTTTACCTGTGTCTGTGTTTATCTTAGGGGTGTCCTTCACAATACATCACTTCAGTTTCATCTGTTCATTCATGGAATACTGAACAAAAGAACTGGTAAAATGCTTCAACCATGTCTTCTTTCCTGGTGACTGTTTTTCCTCCCTCAATTTGTGGGCCTATTCCTTGAATGGAGCCTCCAATACAATGAATGTAACTGTAAAAGGCTTTATGATTATCCTTTGTTGTGACTGCTATCTGAAATTCCCAGAATGATTTGATTCTTCTTACTTCCTTTTTACATAACCCCACCATCTCTCTGTATATTCCCAAGAGTGACTGGATGCCACTGCATTTTGCCTTATAATAGACTTCAATTGCCAGCCTGGTGGCGCGGAGGGTTGAGGCGCTGGACGCCACACTGGCGACCCAGGTTCGGGAACTGACTCGGGCCGCTGGGGGCTGGCAGGGGAGAGGAAGGAATGAGTGTCCTATGACTGCTCTCCTTTCTCTGAGGTGGGCACGGGTCATGCACAGTTGCGTGCAGAGCTTCGGCGGGGAGAAGCACGGCAGGCCTCAGCACAGACATGCTTAGGACACCATTGCACGTCCGGCTCCCCAAGAGGAAAGGACAGTGGAAAAATGGCATTGTGATCTTGCAGCTGATAGCCGTGCCCTGCGCCCCCGAACACGAGAGGCACCTTGTCCGGGGGCGGCCGTCCCCTGTGGCATGGGGCGATTATCCTTGGCGCCAGACCTGGCTCAGGGCATGGTGCCCGGCAGCCGGCGGTCGTGTGCCTGCTCCGCAGAGGGGGAGAAAATACGCTACAATAAAAAAAAAATAATAGACTTCAATTGAAAGCTGAGGCAGCAACCAGATAAATAACTAAGCCAAGCTCCAGACAAATTTGTAACCAAGTTTCTTCAGAAAGACTGTGTTAAGGCCTTGAGAAAGAACACAAGTGTGTTCAAAAACGTTTGGCAGTGCATGGTGAAAGTGCTGCTAGCCAGTATATATGCAATAAAAGTATTTTGAATCGGACAAACCAGCGTGGTGTAATTATTTTCCTGGGTTGCCACTGCACAGTTTTTCTCAAGAAACATGCCTTATGATACACTCTTCTTTTTCTTCAAATACTTTCTAATTTTACAGGTTAACCATGGTGGAATTTTACCTGTTATCCTATTTGGCCCTTACAGGGTCATAGGTTTCAACCAGGGATCTGAATCTGTACTCCATCTTTTTCCAAGTCTCCTCCACATTTAGTCCCTCTAAATCCTTTTCTCAATCCAAATTTGAAGATTCTTCCTCATTTTTGCTAAAGTTAGCCTTTACAACCTATCCCCTGTGTTGAAGGACCTAACAGAGTTAGTTTATCAACCATTTAATTTGTTATACAAGGTGACTTGTGTACCACACCAAGGTGGATCTTTTATTTTGCTTCTTTAGATTTGATTGCAATCCACATCATTTCTCTTTCCTCATTGATGTCTCTCTTCATCTCAGCAGTCTCAATGCCCTGCTTCACATAAATGGCTATACCCCCCCTTGCCAATAAGTCCCTCCTAAAAAGATTATTCCCATTGATAATTTTCCTCCAGTCGTCTTCCTCTCCCCAACAGGTCTCTGAAACTGCACATGTCAATACGGTATCCATTCATTACACCGAGACGCACTTGCCCGACACCCAACATCCCGACGCCAAAATCCTGACACTCGTTTGCCCGACAGTTCGATTTTGCCCTGCGCGGAGTTTGTCATTTTAAATACAGGGTCACGGGGGGAGAAGCCCCCAAAACATGAAAAAAAACTCTGCCGCAGACAAAATCGAACTGTCGGGCAAACACGCGTCGGGATTTTGGCATCGGGATGTTGGGTGTCAGGCAAGTGCCTGTCGGGATGCAATAGTGTAATCGTCAATACTGCTGCTTAGTAGTTCAGCCACTAACTCCTCCTGCTTATTCCACAGACTTCTTCCACTAACTCCTTCTGCTTATTCTACAGACGTCTTATCTACAAGAAGACAATTACAAACCCTCCTAGGGCTTATAGTGCTCGTGGCTGACCTATGTACTTTAGGGACATTTATTATCACTGTGTCAGAAGTAAATTCTCCCTCCTCCCCCTTGATATTCTGTTTAACAGCTAATACTGTGACATAGTCTGTTACCCACGGTTCTGGCTCCACGTGAACTAAGGTGTAACCAGTCTTTTACAGACAAAGAACTATCATTTGCAAATCTCTCCCAGTTCTGCTTGAACAGGAACCCTCCCCCCCTCCTGTTTGTACCATCTCCTTAGCCAGCTGCTGACATATCCAGGAGCACCCCCCACACCCCAGGGATAGGTAGGTATGATTTCTGAGACAATCATGTTGCATTTGCTGTTTTTGTATCTCTCCCACCTCCACAAAGTTTCTTTTCAGGTCTCTAATGTGTGTTCTTCCCACATCATTTGAACCAATTTGCACTGCTACTATGGTATCCTTATTTCCCTTTAATATTTTGCTGATATTATTCCTCATACTCGTTACCCTTGCACCTGGCAGGCAATTTACAGTTGTGTGCTCCTTACCACCCTTGCATATCTGGTCTGTGTATCACAGGATAGAAACCCCCACCACTAGAATTTCCTTTCTGTTGCTATCCCTCATCTGGGATGTGTCTCCTCTCCCTTGGGCTGATACTGTACAACTTGCAGTTGATGTTAATTTATAGAAACACAGAAACATAGAACTTGTCAACAGATAAGGACCATTTGGCCCACCTAGTCTGCCCATTTTTCCCTACCTACCAGATCACTGCAGACCATACTTGATTTCTGGCTCTTTCTCCCTCGCCTTTTCCTTTTCACTTTCACTAAGATTCCCTTATGCCTATCCTATGCCTTCTTGAGCCCCACCACTGTTTTCGCCCCAGTACCTCCGCTGGTAGGCTGTTCCAGGAATTCACCACTCTTTCTGTGAAGTAGCATTTCCTCACATCTCTCCTGAATCTACCCCCACCAGCTTCACAGCGTGTTCCAGATTGTTGAGCACCTTTTTTCTGAAAAACACTTTCCTCCTATACCTTATTTACCCCCATGAGGTATTTATAGCTCTCTCAAATCCACCCTCTCCCTCCTCTCTTCCAGGGTGTACATACTGACTTCCTTTAGTTTCTCCTCATAGGGCTTCTGATGCTTACCCTGCACCATTTTAGTTGCCCTCCTCTGTACCACCTCCACTGTCCACACTGTCTATATCCTTCTGGAGATGTTGTCTCCAGAATGGGACAGTATTCTAGGTGAGGTCTTACCAGTGATCTATACAGAGACAAAACTACCTCCATCTTTCTGCTGACGATAACCCTCCCTATGCACCCCAGCATCCAACTAGGCCTCCCTAATTCCTTTTCACACTGGCCCCCTTTAGCTTAATAGATAATGATTATCCCAGGTCTCTCTCCTGCTTGGTGGTCATCAATAAGTCTATATCCAATTTGTACTCTGCTCCTGGGTTTCTGAGTCCTAAGTGCATTATTTGGCCATTTTTCGCATTGAAACCCAGCTTCCATATCCTTGATCACTCCTCTGGTATTCTCAGGTCTCTGCTCATCCTTTCCATCCCCCACCCCCGCAGTGTCCATTCTATTGCAGATTTTAGTGTCATCCACAAAAAGGCAGACCTTCTTCACCAGCTCCTCAGCAATGTCACTTTCACTTGTAAAGACATTAAAGAGGATTGGTCCCAGCACTGGTCCCTGAGGCACCCCACTGGTCACCCTCCCCTCCTCTGAGTGAACTCCATTTACCACCATCCTGTGTCACCTATCCCCTAACCAATTTCTTACCCAGTTTATCATCTTCTGACCCACTCCTAGGCTACTCAGCTTGCTTAATAGTCTTCTGTGTGGAACTGTATTGAATGCCTTATTTAAGTCTAGGTAGAACACATCCACAGCTCCACCATCGAATTCATGCGACAGGCCTGCCCCTCACCATGAACCCATGTTGATACAGGTACTGTGATCCACTAGATGCAAGATATTCCACAATCCCTTTGTTCATTAGTGAGTCCATTAACTTTCCCACCACTGATGTCGGGCTGACTTGCCTATAACTACCAGCCTCCTCTCTGATGCTACTTTTGTGAAGTGGGACTACATCTACCCTCCTCCAGACTTCCGGAACTACCCCGGTTTCCAGTGAGCTGTCAAACAGGACCGTCGGACGTGCAGCCAGTACCAACCTGAGCACCCTCCATAGCCTTGGATGCACCAAATTTGGTCCCACTGCTTTGTCCACTTTTAGATTAGCGAGTCCCTTCAGGACTCTCTCCTCCAAAGAAAGACTAGTGTCCACCTCCAGAGCTCCTGTAACTCTTCTGTGGCCCCTCCCTTCTCCCCTGTGAACAGTGAACAAAGTAGTTGTTTAGGATATCTGCCTGCCTTTTCCCGGTGCACCTCTGCACAGTACCCCCACTTTCACTTTTTAACTTTACAATCTCTCCCAGATATTCCCCTTTTCACTTACATACCTAAAAAATGTCTTGTCCCCTTTCATTACTGCTTGGGCTATTCTCTCTTCAGTTTGTGTCTTCACACTCTTTATTGCTTTTCTTGCTTCCTTCCGTCCCCCCACTGACACCTCCTCCCTCTGTGTTTCATTATACCTTGTGAATGTTACCCTTTTAGCCGTTACCTTTTCAGTCACCTCTTTAGAAACTACAGTGGTCTCTTTTTCCTCTTGCTTTTGCTGATCTTAGCTACGCAGATGTTGTTGCCTTCATTATGCTCCCCTTTAGCTTCTCGCCAATGTTCCTTCACTCAACATCACTCCCCCCCCAACCCTGCCAGGTCATCCCTGAGGCATTCACCCATCTTCATAAAATCTGTCCTACTGAAGTCCAGGACCCACGTCCTTGTGTGGTTAGATTCTGCAGTTGTTCTTATGCAGAACCACAATGTACAGGGATCACTGGTCCCCAGGTGGCCTCCCACCTTAACATCTGAAACACTGTCCCATTTAGTGAGCACCAGGTCCAGTACTGCCCCATCAAGAGTGGGTTCAGTAACTAGTTATCTGAGGAACACCCCCTGCAAGGAGTCCAGGATGTCCCTGCTTCTGGCTGAAGTTGCAGCTGAGAGGCTCCAACCTACATCCGGCAGACTGAAGTGCCCCACCAGCAGTACCTCACACTTTTCTGCCATCTTGCCAATGGCTTCCAGCAGTACTTCTTATCTAACTCCTCCCCCTGTGCTGTTGGTCTGTAGATCATGCCAGTCCAAATACTGGCTCTGTTCCCCTTCTCCAGGGTGACCAACAGTACCTCTGCCCCCCTGTATTTCCTGTATCTCCCTCACATAAAGCTATACACACCCTCCTTTCCGTCCCATCCTGTTCTTTCTGAACAGAGTATAGCTTGGTATGGCCATTTCCCAGTCATGGTTTTCGGTGCACCATGACTAGGTAATGGCCACAATATCCAGGTTGGCCTCTGCCGTGATGGCCTCTAGGTCTGTAATCTTATTTCCTAGACTTCTAGCATTCGCACACATGGCCTTCCAGATTTTGTTACCACTTTGCTTGTTACCCCTCTTTCTTCCTTTTTACCCTCCCTCCTTCCACCCCTCTTTTTTTAATGCTCCCATTCCCTTTCATTTCTACTACCCTGCTTCTTTTATTAACTTGCACAATGGGATATTCATCTCCATTCAGGTTCTCCCTACTTCCTGCTGTAGCTGGGGGGGGCAGTTTCTGCCTCCTCAATTTCTCCTGCCACCCCCCTCAGCTACTTTAAATGCTTACTGAAGTAACATTTAAACCATCCACTGAGGACTGCAGTTCCCCTAACAGATGGATGCAGGCCATCACCCCTGTACAGGCTCTTACCCAGCCAGTATTCACTTGGTGCAGAGCTGACCTCCTCTTTCTTATGTTCTCTATTCGAAAGTAACCTACCCTCCACCTCATTCCTTACATCCCCTTATAGGACACTTTTTGTAGTTTTAGCGTAGTTTATGTTTTGGTGTATTTTATGTTGTTTAATGGAATAAGGCAGTTATTTTGTGTTTATGTTATGTTGATATGGATTATTGATTGTGTTCTTTTATTGTAATGGGGCCTCGAGGGAAGAGCACCAGATAGAAAAGCCTACTACTACTTGTGAACTGACTGTGATATTCAGTAGTTCCTTCTTGTCTACTTGCTACTCGCTGCTGTCTGTATGTTATATCCCACTATTATCAATGCCTAATTCTGTTTGGTTGGTTAGGTTGGTTAATGTCCCCCAAGCTCTGGAATCTATTTGACAATTCCATTAATAATAGTGTGTCCGTGGAGGTGTCAGAAATTGAGAGCAAGCTGGCTGGAATGTTTCCTTGCAAATTCGTATGTACCGCAAAGGTACACGTTGAATATACTATTAAACACATCTGATCCAATTTTGGTCTACAGAACCGCAAGATTTTTTAAGTGCAATAGCCAAAGAAAAGATGATAACCTTGAATCAATACTTCTCTAAATGAGCTATACAGTAAATATTTCAAGTACATGTCTGATTGACTTGGAATGGACTACTGATCATTATGAATTAATAAAACAAATCTTCAGTTTTCATTTAAAGCCAGTATTTAGTGTTACACAAAAAAACACTTTTTTTTTTTTTTTTACTATCGGAGTGTAAAAGCTGTATTTTAAAAGCTAAACAATAAAGAGAATTACTCCTGCTGAAAATATAAGAAATGCAAGATGAATTGTGATGAAATATTAACATTTTTTCAAGTTTACCCAATGGTGTCATGGGCACTTTACTGTGTCTGCACTCCAAGTAATTAATTCCGGGTCACTCATGAAAAGAGAGAGCTCGTCTTACTGAGCCCATCCAGTTACCAAAATCAAATCCATACATCCATAAATAAAATGTACCAGAGAAGTAGCAGAATGCCAGTGTAAACAGTTATTCCATCCCAGCTCCTTCTAAATCCAAAGCAAATGCTGCAGGACTTGAAGAGTTTTGATCAAAGAATCTGGGATCAGACAATGTGATTGTTCCTTCAACCTTCTAAATTGTATTCCTAGTCAGTATTTCATACAAAATCACATGTACTGTTAGAATTGTCCAGGGAAAAAAAAACTGTCTAATGCAAGCTATTGTTAACTGACACTAAGGGGCTTCCGGCATGGTAGCCATAAAGTAAGGTGACTGCCACCTAGGAAACGGGTTTGTGTTTGATCCCTAGAATCCCACACTGGGGCCAGCTATGGGAGGAAGGTGTTCAGCTCCTGCAAAGGAAGGGCACGGCCCAGCTAGAATTCACACACCACATTCAGTAAACCAAGGACATGGCTCTCAGGAAGAGTGTCATTTTGAGGGTCTCTGACACTTACAGTAACAAGCATTTGTCAATGCTGAGTGTTTGCTTGCTGGTATTGGCATTGGTAGTGCAGGAGTTAGAGAGAGATGCATAATAGGAACGGTAGTGAAGTACTGAAATAACGCCCACCCCCACCCCCACCCTGCAGAGACTGACATGCACCGGGGGTGTGCCTGTGGGTCTTTTCGCCATAACACTCACGCCATTTCACCTCTCCCCACCCTGCAGACACCGACAGGTGTTGCAGTGTGCTTTGATGTCTTCAGCTCTTACACTCACCCCATTCCATAAGGAAATAAGCTGAGATGGGTGCAGTATAGGAGAATGGGGTGAACATTAGGGCTGAAGACTCCAAGGCACACCTCGATGCCTGTCAATGGCTGCAGGGTGGGGGTGGAATGGCTTGAGCATTACGGATGACGATCCCAAGTCACACCCCCGACACCTGTCAGTCTGCACAGGGTGGGCGTTTTACGGCCGGAAACCCTAATGCCCCGGGCATTTGTAGGTATTTTTGCTCCAGATTTTCAACATGTGCTTTTGTGATCCCACCTCATGAACAGTGACAGTATCATTTCATTACTCAATCCCAAAAGGTGATTTCACATAGCGAGTGTGCCATTCGGTGCCACAGGTGCGAAAACACATTTCGAGCAGGATGTGACAAATTATTATTTGTCAGTGTCAGTGGCTCAGTAGGTAGCACACTCACCTCTGAGGCCGGGAGATCAGAGGGCTGTGGGTTCAGTTCCCACATCTGGCACTTGGGTTAATATGCCAGTACTGACACTGTAGTGCAGCATGAGAGGGGTGCTGCACTTCCTAAGTGTCGTCTTTCGGATGAGACGTTAAACCGAGGTCCCATCTGCCTGGATTGGTGGTAGTTCAGGTGGATGTTAAAGATCCCATGGCACTTATCGAAAACAGTAGGGGAATTTCCCCGGTGTCCTGGCCAAATGTCTTCATTCACTAAAAATACCACCAACAGCTTAATCTGGTTCAAGGTCAGTTGGCATTCATCTGTATCCCCCTCCGCCAGGTCGTGCCTGATAATAGGCAGGATTTGTCTAGTGCACTTACCCGGTCAACAAAAGCTAAAAAAAAAAAATTATTATTTATTAAATTTTGATGACCAGGTAGGCCCACTGTGCCCTGGAGGTCCCTTTTTCAGGGGCGATGACAGCTGTACTGTTCATGAGAAGGTATGAAGAAATGGCAGTGTCAAAATCTGGAGTGAAAATATGAAAAGTGGCGAGTATTAGGGTGCTTATGAAACTGTGCAATGCACGCCAGAATGCAGTCATTTTTTGAATACACCAAATTTCAACATGGCTTTTGGGACCTCCCTCACGAACAGTGGCACTGTGATTTCATTAATCTGTCCCAAAAGTTGATTTCGCTGATGACCGCCATTCTGTGCCACAGGTGCAAAAACACATTTTGGGAAGGATGCAAAAACTGACAGCTGTAGGGTGTAAGGGGGTGTGAAAAAATGGCAATGTTGGAAATTTGGAGTGAAAATCTTAAAAACTGGAGCTTTTCCCCCAAATGTGCAGCAAGGGCTTATTGGAACCCCACCTCATGAACAGTGGCACTGTCATTTCATTAATACGTCTAGAAAGGTGATTCCACGTAGCGACCGTGAAATCACCTTTCGAGACAGAGAAATGAAATGACAGTGCCAATGTTCACAAAGTGGGGTCCCAAGTACCCCATGTTGAAAATTTGGGACCAAAACTCCAAAATTCGACTGAGATATTAACCTAAGTTGAAAACCCTCACTGACTGCCATTATAGGGCTTACTGTAATTTCTTCAGTTCACAGTTAGTCTCTGAAGAGTGCAAACGTGTTCCCGGTTCACAGAAGATAGTTGCTACCGACCTCCGGAAGTAAGTATGTTTGAGGGGGTGCAGGGAGGTGGGGTGCACAGAGGGAGGGTGCAGGTTGGGGGAAGGGGCCGGTGGGAATGATGAGGGACCATTTTCTTTTTCAGGTGAAAAAAAAACGTTGGACTTTTTCCTTTTTTACATGTGAAATATTAACAAAACAGATTTTGGCACACTGGGGTGGGCTCCCAGTGTGCCAGAGTACTGGGGGGGGGAGATCAATGCCAACCTGGGGATTGGGCACCCCGAGGTTGGCTGAGGACACAGTGGCTGAGGGAAGGGGATCAGACACCGGGAGTGGGCATTCCGGTGTCGGAACCATCAAAGAAATAATTTTTGGCACACTGGGGTGGGGTGCTCCCCGTGTGCCACATCAATGGGGAGAGGGGAGATACATGCTGACACAGAGATTAAGCACCCAGATGTCGACAGTGGATGGAGGGTGCGGGGCGGGCAGCAGCAGTGGGAGGGAGCTAACATTTAAATTTGTTGTCCTGCTGTGTGCCTAGTTGGGAGGGAGGGGGGACTGCCACTGCAATGATGAAGCTGCCCTCGATTGCAGCGGCAAATTTCTTTCATGTGCAGCGCTCGCTCTGAAACTACCATCATCGGCAGCTTCAGCATTAACTGATGGCCAAGGGACACACCCATTAAAGCGTCCACTGCACTGGTCACAACACTGCCACACCGCTTCAATGCTCTACTGTCTCAGTATGTTTCTTGTGCGCTGTGCATGCAAGCAAATATAAAAAGGGCCGAACTGCAGAAACCAATTACTGAAGTTCACATTCTCTTTGTTGTGGAAAAAAAATAATTACAGTTACAGAAATATTTTCCACACTTGCAGGATGCAGCAGAATGTGCCTGTATTGTTTTCTGCTGATTCTGTGTAAAGGGTGCGGGTACTTGTGTCCAGAAAAAATCATGTAAGCAGCCACACTGGCTGTGAAGACAACCTCTAGCCTGCCTTCCTGGTTTGAGGAAAGGTGACGAAACAGCAACACTGATCGTCAGGATTGGAGACAAGAAGAACTAATGGAAATCTTGTGAATAAACCACAAAGTAACTGCTTGGTTTTAAGTACAAATCTCCAAGACACCTAGGACCTAGAACACATGAGCATACAATCTGCACCATCTCTTATTTATTTATTTATTTATTTATTTATTTATTTAAGAGTTTAACCAGGCAGGCATACTGAGCGGAGAACCACTCGGTTCCAGATGCGACCTGGGGAAATCAGGGGAGGGGGCATAGGTGAAAGACAGCAATACATAAATGAATTGTACATAGAAGTTCGTGAGACATTATACAATAGGTACTGTAGCTAGGGCAGACATACAAAACCTATATATAACATACAACATGCACAGTGAATTCCCATACATTGCACTAGGAGTTTAATTCACTACAGGTTGTCAGTTTTGAGAGAGGAAAGCTAGGCGAGCCCAGTGCACCTAGTGTCAGTGCATAAGTTGTTATCTACCAGGTGGAGGAGACCAATAGGACTTGGGGATTTAAGATTGTGTAGGCAGGGAGCACGAGCAGGCCGTGAAATGTTCGAAGGCAGGTGTTGAGGTGGCTATGATTGGAGGAGTGGCGGATATCAGCAGGCAGGTCATTCCAGAGTTTTGGCAATTGGTATTTGAGCACGCCCTGACCCATAGAGGTGCGCATGAGAGGATTTGAAAAGCCAGGTATCCGAAGTGACGAGTTAGGCAGGTGGGGTTGAGATATTAAGGTAGCACCCAGGTAAGGAGGAAGGTTTGGCCCAGAATTTAGCAGCAAATCTAGAGCAGTGAATTTGTTCGGGCCGAGAGGAGGGAAGGGCAGGAGCTGTATAGTCGCAGTGGCGGTCAGTTTTGGGCATTCCAGTATGAAACGGCAGAAGGAATGAAAGAGTGTGTCCAGGCTGGCCAGATTTGTTGGTGAGGCGGCACCATAGACCACATCCCCGTAATCAAATATTGGGAGTATCATCTTTTGTACGAATCCACGCCTGACCGGGGTGGACATGCAGCCTTTGTTACGATAAACGACCCCCAGTTTAGGATGTAGTTTCTTGTGAAGGGATTCAACATGTATAGAGAAGTCTAGGTATTGGTCGAGCCAGACGCCCAGATATCGGAACAAGGTGCAGGATTCCAAGGGAGAAAGGTCCGGGGTTAGGAAAGAGGGGTGATTGGCGAGTTGGGAGAGCCATGGTTGCGAGCCAAAAGTTAGTAAGACTGTTTTTTTAACATTTAGGAATAACTGGTTTGATCTGAGCCAGTGTTGTGCAGCGTTGAAATTCTGCTGTAGTTGGTCGTGGACTGCTTCAGCAGAGGGGCCAGTGTTGTATATCACGGTATTGTCCGCGTACATTTGAATGGCTGAGTGGGAGCAGACTAGCGGGAGATCATTTCGAATACTGAGAAGAGGATTGGGCCAAGGACTGATCCTTGTGGGACTCCCATTGAAATAGGGGAGGGGTAGATATGTGGGGCCAATTTTCACTGCTTGGTGTCTGCCACAAGTAAGCCTGAAACCAGTTAGTGGCATGGTTGGAGAGGTCCGGCAGCGTTTAGTTTGTCTATTAGGAGTGTGTGGGAGACGGTATCAAAAGCTTTGGCCAGATCGATGAAAATGGCCGAGGTGATGTGTCCTTTATCCATTCCTGAGAGAATATCATTTGTAATTCTTAGTAGGGAGGTGATGGTGGAGTGTGATTTTCGGAACCCCGACTGGTATGGGGTGAAAAAGGAGGAATCAGCTAGGTATTGGGAAAACTGAGCAAGGGTAAATTGTTCTTGTATTTTTGCCAGGGTTGGGAGAAGGGAGATGGGGCGGTAATTCCCCGGAGAGGAGGGGCCGCCCTTGGCAGGGATGGCCGTTGCCAGCTTCCAGCGGAGGATTGTGGCTGTCAGAAGGAGGAGGTTGTGGAAGCCTGCTAACGGAGCGGCTATGGCGGGCCTGATAGCTGTAGTAGTCTGGAGTCCATGCCAGAGGGCATTTGCCCTTGTTAGGGTTTAGGTTGCACAGTGCTTGGTAGACTTCAGCCAGGAGATAGGACAGAAGGAGAAAGAGGAGAGTGAGGCGTGTGCTGAGATTTAGGTGAGGTAGTAGTCCTGGTGGGATGGGGGGAGGTTATGAACCAGAGAAGCCGCTGCGCTGTTGGTGAAGAAGGTGTTGAAAGCCGTGGCTACTTCACTATGGGCTGTGTGACGGCCGAGCCGAGGATTGATAGAGCTGGGGTTGGTGGTTGTACAGGCGTGATAGGGAGGGATTTGATGGTTTTCCAGAAGTTGGTTGGGTGGTTAAGATTTGCGCTTAGTGCCGAGGCGAAGTATTTCTGTTTGGCTAGTCTAATCGATTTGGTGCAGGAGTTACAGTGGGATCGATAATTTAGTAGGGCTTGGTGGGAGCTAGTTGATTTGTACTTTTTCCAGGCCAGGTCCCTGGTACGGCATTGGCTGATGATATCGGCGGAGATCCAAGTGGGAACCCCTAACTCTAGTGTTTCTTAGTGGTGCATGGTGGTCCCAGACCCCCAGGAAGCTATTTTTGAATTTTTCTAGTGCAACTCTATGGAAGGGGCCTGTGGGATGAAGGACCAGTCTACCATAGCCAGGTCTGATAGGAGTGGAGTTAGAGATAGAGACTTGAAGGACCTGGCTAGTAGGGTCCCGGGGTTAGGGGTTTATGCACTTTTCTGACTAAATATACCATATGGTGATCACTTAGGGAGTCGGGGAGTAGGCCTGCTCTAATTGACCTATGTGGGTGTGTGGTCAGTGCCCAGTCCAGGAGGGAGTGATTATGCGTTTTTAGGTTTAGCCTGGTGAGTTGAGAGATTTGTTGTGCGAGGTTCAGGGCATTTACTTTGGAGCACAGTTTGGCACAGTCATTTGCTAGCCAGTTGTAACTGAAGTCCCCTAAGACATAGAGCTCGCCTGCTGCGGCGGAGGATTTTAATTTGGCCAGGTGGTCTAATATGCTAGGCACTGGGGTGTTGGGGGCGCAGTAGGCTCCTGCTATAAACACCAGGGCAGAGTATGGTAGTCCCATTTTGACAGTTAGGGATTCGATTTGTGGCGAGGGTGTAGGGATGTGGACTGGGGTGAATTGGAACTTGGCAGCAATGTACATGACAAAGCCACCCCCCCTTTTCTTTCCCATGCGGTCTTGCCTAATTAGGGAGTATCCTGGAATGGCAACAGAAGAGTCTGGGTGGTGGGGTTTGAGCCATGTCTCGGAGAGTATAAGGATGTCAGGATGCAGTGATAGGGCTGATAGCTGCAGTCCAGGGATTTTGTTAAGGATACTACAAATGTTTAGGTGCAGTATTTTCAGGCCCTTTGGGAGAGCGAGGGGTGGGTAGTTTGGGCGGGGGGGTCCAGGGTTAGCTTATATCCCTGCTACTAAAAAGAAGTAGCGTAAGTCGATAAACTTGTACCAAGTGGCCCTGTGTGCGATGGCAGTCAGAGTGAAGGCGCTGGCCTGTACAAGTCAGCCTTGAAGCAACACAGTACAGAGAGTCCCGGAGCAAAAGAGGGGGGGGAGAATGGAGGCTCCAAGTAGCCAGCTGGGGGGGGGGCCTGTAGGAGTTATTTGTGGGAGTGTGGTAGAGCGTGAGGGCTCAGGAGTTATAACAGTGCAGTGGAGATGTGGCAATGGTTGCCTTAGAGGGTGAGAAGCTTGGGGGAAGGAGGCTATTGGAATGGCAAGAAGGAACACAGAGAGAGGGCCAGGAGCGTCATTTTTTGGCTGTGGCAGTCAGCCGGGCTGGCTGTAGCGGCCACTAGTGGAGATAGCAGATAACCTGCTAATTGAAAAGTGGGCTGATTGGTTCCAACGCCTACCTGTACCCGATCATGTGTCTAGCAGTACAAAGCTAGGAGCCGACCAAGGGTGGTGGTGGGGAGCTGGCGCACAGCTGGGGCCTACATCACACGCCGAATCGTTCCAGCAGGCTCAACAATCAGGCAGAGCACGGACGCGTACCTTCCTTCCTTCCTCCTTGCGGCTGGGGGGGGGGGTCTCCGTGATGTCCGGCGAGATCCGAGATCCGGGGGAGGGCAGGCTCACCCTCACTATTTATGCCTTGGTTTTTAGAAAGGCATATCTATCTATCTATCTATCTATCTATCTATCTATCTATCTATCTATCTATCCATCCATCCATCTAATGTCTGTCTGTCTATCTATTTCCCAAAATAATGTTACTTATACTTGAGGGGATTCCCCATTAATGGTTGGTAATTAGTGTAAAAACAGAGAATTTTATGACCAGGATATATTTTTTTGTACTTTCTATTTTTTCCTCCTCTCCCCTCCCCTCCCCTCCAGCTCTGATCTCCTCGGGAGCACCTAGGAGTCATCCCTTTACGGTCTGCTCCACCTGGACAACCCTCCTTCACCCATGTATCCGCAGTTTACCCCCCCAGCAGGGACAAGGTGGGCCCCAACATCCCGAACTTCTCTGGTGTCGTCGGTCGGGATGGTGCCAGGAGGGCGGCCGCAAATCAAGGGCAAGCTCCAGTGCTCTGTCTCTGCCTGAGCTGGAAGGGCATTTTCCCTGTTCTAGGGAGTGGCTAACACCCTGATGTCAAGGCGTTGCCACCGTCTGCCATTCCCCGCCCCTTCTCCACGCTCCAGTGCTTGCCATGCCTCCGGCTTCCACCAGAGGCCAGCCAAGTGCCGAGCAGAACCCCCCCTCCCTCCCGGGAGAGGAGAGCTGTCCCCTGGATGCTCGATCCTCTCCCCTGCCAACCCCCAGCAACCTGGGCTAGTTCCCGAACCTGGGTTGCCGGTGTGGCGTCCAGCACCTCAACCCTCAGTGCCACTGGGCCGGCATGACCAGGATACTGGTGTAATCTGCAGAGCCCTTAGAAATAGTCCCCAAAGTCCACAGTGTTCACAGACCACACACTCTATGAGTTGTAGTTCAGATTCTAAAGAAACATCTTTGATGATATGAGAAACACGATAAACAGTATCCTACCTTCCTGGAAGCAGACAAGGGGTGGCATATACTCTGGAATGTACTCCTTCCTCTCCACGACATCCTTAGTTCCCAGCTGTGGAAATTGTAGGACATTATTTTTACTGACAGGAAACAAAGGGGTTTGGTGCGCAAACGTGACAGGTTCAATGTTGTGGATGTAATCTTCCAGTTCATGCAGGTTCACTCCCATCAGTGAAAATGCCTGGTCCACATC
Organism: Neoceratodus forsteri; assembly: GCA_016271365.2. Lineage (NCBI taxonomy): Eukaryota > Metazoa > Chordata > Ceratodontiformes > Ceratodontidae > Neoceratodus > Neoceratodus forsteri. The sequence continues at coordinate 842,769,782 of CM028131.1, forward strand.
ATCCAATACTGGGTCTGTCCGTCCATCTGGAATAGGAAAAAAAGAAATGTACTGTAACCAGAACAGAGCAGAAAAGACCATTCCAGAGCAAACCATGCTTCAGATTTTTGTCAGTCCTATACAGTAAATCTCAAAGTGCTTTATGAAACAGCGAGTCAGATACCAGTAGTACATTAACTATGTGCAGACAAATGAAGGGTTTGCGTAAACCACCTACTGAAGTCCCCAAATGAGATCTGTGAGGATTCCAAAGCACAAAAAGTAAAAAAGTTACCTACCGTAACAGTAGGTCTTTGAGAGAATCTTCTCCACTGAACCACATCATGGAACTCTAAGCCACCAGTCAGGACTTGCAGGCTAGGTCTGTCCATATCGACGTACCTTGCTGGTGCCTCTATAATGAGGGCCTCCCCAGCATGCCTCAGTTCCCTGCCTGAGACAAATTTGGAGGATCATCGGATTGGCAGAGATTGACATGACTAAGACCAAACCAAGCATACAGGAGAGGATATGGAAACCTGAGTATGATGCCATAGTGGGCATCAGAGGAAAACCAGCTTGAGTAAGAGCAGGCAGTATAGTCACCCTTCACTCGACAAGGGAGGGGAGGCAGGAGAGAGCTGTGACTCAAAGGAGGAGAATCCCTTGAAGGTCTACTGTTATACTGTAATTTCCCTGTTCACTGATGACACGAAGCTCTGTAACAGAGTGGACACGCCAGAGGGTGTGGCAGTGTCTATGTATCTATGTTATGGTAACTATTCCCCCTTCGTTGAGGATATCTCCCTCCATTGAGCCACAACATGGAACAATTCCCAAGCAATACCGAGCACTGAGGGAGGATGGCAGAACCTAATGATCCTGAGTAAGGACGACTTGCAGAACACGGAGGCCAAAGCTGGCACATCTACAAGAGACGATGTCCAGACTGTAGTGTTTAGTGAATGTACTGCGTGAATAGTGAATGTATGAACAGTACTCCAAGTGGCAGCACCACAGATGTCAGCAGCAAACAGATTCTGGAACTGAGCATGAACAGGACCAGAAAGCTGCTTATCATGCGTCCGGTAACAAAATATAATGCAACTGGCCAGCCACTTGGACAAGCCCCATTTAAAAATCAGTGAGCCCACCATTCGGGGGGCAAAAGCTATAAATGGTTGAGAGGACTTTATATAATCCTTTGTACGACCCAGGTACCAACAAATTGTCCTACGGATGTCCAGTGTATGTAGACAATGCTTCCTACTATCTGTGGAAGAGGAGAAGTAAATAAGAAGGTCTATAGTCTCATTTGTTGTTCTTTCAAACACAACCATCAGAAGGAAATGAGGACTGATGCATACCATATCCTTGTAAAAAATAATAAACAGAGGATCTGCAAACAAAGCCTGAAACTCCAAGATGAATCTTGCAGATGTCATCAACACTAGCACCAGTGTCTTCCAAGAGAGGAAGTACACCTCACAAGTAGCTGCAGGCTCAAAGGAAGGTGCAGTAAGGGTCTCTAGGACCAAATTAAAGTCCCACACCGGAACCAGATCTCGGACCAGGGGATGCAGAAGCAGGATATCCTTTAGTAATCTACAGGAACACCACAACAACCTGGCCACAGTCTTGCCCTCTGTTAGGGCATGAAAACCAAAAGAGTGGCCACGTGGACCTTTGAGGAATACCCTAGTCCTGAGTCCTTAAGGGACAAGCAGTAGTCCAGCACTTTAGGAACTGGACACATAAAGGGATTCAGTGCATGCACTGTACACCATACAGTAAAACATTTCCATTTTTGTGAATAAGTGTACTGAGTAGGTGGCTTTCTAACTGCCAAGAGAATATCAGCCACCACCACGGAAACTCTGAAGCAGGAGAGTTCTACATCCTCAGGAGCCAGGCGAGAAGGTGCAGGGATCAAAGATCTGGGTGCACCACAGCACCCTGCTCCTCTGTCAGAAGTCTGGCTCATAAGGGGAGCAGGACAGTAGGTTCCACCGCCAATCGCTGGAGAAGCAGAAACCAAATTTGTCTGGGCAAATAAGGGACCACCAGGATCAGGGTGGCATGTTTGGCCCTCAACTTGGCCAGAACTCTCTGTATTACAGGGAATGGGAGAAAAGCATACAGAAACCTCCCTTTCCAAGAGAGGGACAACACATCTTGCCAGAAAACTCCAGGCCCTGGAGTGAGCGAGTAGAAATGCAGCAGTTGTGCGCTGTATGGAGAAGCAAAAGGGACTATGTCTGGATAACCCCATTTTTTGAAGAGGCAGTTCACTACTGAGTCTGAGAATTCCATCATGGCAGAGTGCACAGGATCAATTAAGGTGATCCACCAGTGCATTTAGAGTCCCAGGGAGGAACACTCAGACATATGTTGTGCTTTACCACCCAGTGCCAAACTCTCATAGCCTCTCTACAGAAAGTGCACGAATGAACCCCATCTTGTCAACTGATGGAGTACATTACCACATATTGTCTGTGCAAATCAACAGCTGATTCCCCAGGAGGGTAGCGAAGGCCTGCAAGCCACACAGAACAGCCCTCATCTCCAGAGTACTGCTGTGAAGCACTGTATCCAGAGGGGCCCAAATGAGTAGCTCAAGCCATTCTGAAGGCATCTGTGGTCATCACTAGCAGGGGAATGGCCTCAGGAAAGGGGACCCTTTCTCTAGGTTGAAGCAGTCCAGCCCCAAGAGAAGGGAACAACAGAGAATAAGACTGACCTAGTGCTAAGCCCATTGCACTCTTAGGAACCATTACAGGATCCTCTTATGGAGGCAGGCCAACGGAACTGTTAGGATGGCAGTTGCCATTAGGCCAATTAGTCTTAACAGACAATGGTCCAACACAAAGTCGCTGCAGGTAACCAGCTGTACCTGTGCCACTACTGCTGTGGCACAGTCTGAGGGCAGGAATGTCCAACTGAGACCTGTGTCCAGCACAGCTCCTATGTATTTCTTTTTTCATTATCTAGTTATACTCCTTCTGCTGGCCCCCCAACCAGCCCCATCACCTGGCTTCCCCAGGACTTACCTACCCTCCATCGACCTCTGCCTCAGGACAGTGGGTGTGCCCGGTCATCAGTGCAGGGCCTGCAAGTGGTTGGTCTTCATCCTGCAGTTGGGGGTTCTTGCACCTGGTTTTCGCCCCTAGGAGCCTACAGACGTGCAATGGTGTGGCGGGTGAGCTGCGCCTCCGTGGAGATGCCCAAGACATCTGGAATGTGGGTTCCATTCCCTGCATCACATGCGCTGTTTCCCAGCTGTAGACTACCTCGTTTCTGCACTGCACCAACTACTGAGCTACCTAACTGCACTTTCTATTTGTTGTGATATACACACACTGCCTCATATGGCGCTTTTCATGTATTTGGTTATGATATATTATGAGCACTGTATTGTACTAACACATGACATTAGAGTGCCACACGTACACACACACACACACACACTTCTCTCTCTAGCATAAGGCATCGTGCCTAGTATGGCATGAGCAGAGCACGGCACACAGGAGACCACACACTCTATTATTCTTTCTGTTCCCCATGTCCTTGAAGAAAAAATTACTCACCTTAGTAATCTTGTTTCTTCCAAGGTATTCTCCTCAGGGAGGCAGTATAGTGCAGTGGTTTAAGGCTCTGAGCTGCAAATCTGGAGACCTGGGTTTGAATCCCACAGCCCCTACCTGCATACTGTGTGACCCTGAGCAAGTCACTTAACTTCCCTGTGCCCCCAGGTTGCACCTGTAAATACAGGTTACTCACCTGTAACAGGAGTTCTAGGAATGGTATATGTTGTTCATCCACACTGTCTGGCAGGTATCCTTGCCGCTTTAAATCTTGCCGGAAGGTCTTCAAGCTGGCTCCTCCCACCCACCCGGGTGGTAAAACTCTCGGCTCCGCCCCATGACGCCAGATCTGGCCCGCTGGAAGCTCAGGTTGTGCGTCGAAGCCGGGGAGGTCGGGTGGGTCGTGAGGATGAACAACATATACCATTCCTAGAACTTCTGTTACAGGTGAGTAACCTGTATTTCTAGGGACATGGATATGTTGTTCATCCACACTGTCTGGCAGACTCCTAGCAGTTCTCCGGGAGGAGGGAGGCATGGCGCACACCCCCGATACTTACTTGGGAAAGAGAGAGAGATTGGAGAACTGAGGCCCCAAAACCAGCATCCCGGCGTGACAAGAGGTCGATGTGGTAGTGGGTAATGAAGGTACGTGCCGACTTCCAGGTAGCAGCCCTTCACATATCCTGGATAGGGACGTCCCTGGAAGCAGCTACTGATGCAGCGGTATGGCAGGTAGAATGAGCTCTTATCCCTCTGGGAGGCTCCATGCCCGCCAACCTGTAGCAGAGTTCTATGCAGGAGGTGATCCACCTGCCTATCGTCTGCTTTGCTGCAGGTCTGTCAGGTGCAGCTTCAGCGTAGGTGACAAACAGCTGGCGAACCTCTCCCGAATTTCAGCCGTCCGCTCCTTATAATAAGCGAGAGCTCGTCTAGGGTCAAAGTATGGAGCCTGTACCAAGCCTCCGGTGTGATTGGGGTAGAACACCGCAGAGTCAACACCTGGTTGAGGTGAAACTCCGACACCACCTTGGAGGAACTTGGATGGGAGCGCGAGGACAACCTTGTCCCTGTGGAAGACCAGGTAGGAGGCTCAATGGAAGCGCTGAGCTCTCCCATCCTTCTGGCTGACGTGATAGCCACCAAGAAGGCAGTTTTTCACGACAGGTGTGAAAGATCACACCTGTGACTGGTTCGAATGGCTTGCCCATGAGCTTGGCCAATACCAGTAGATCCACCGGAGGTGGAGGTTCTGCACCGGAGGAAGTATGGGGCCTTTGAAAAAGCGCCTCACCTTCTCCTGTGCCACCGACTGCTTGCCGCCCACGCCAGTAAGCAGAGATGGCTGCCAGGTGCACCTTAAGGGTCAGCCGGATCAGCCCTTGCTGAGAAAGGGACCACAGGTAGCCCAGAATGCTTGCCAAGGGGCAGTCGGAAGGGTCCAAGCCCTTCCCCTGACAACAAATGGAAAACCTCTTCCATTTGAAGGCATAGCATTTTCTGGTCGACTCCTTATGGGATGCCTCAACGACGCTGAGGACATCGTCGGAAAGACCCAAGGCCTGGAACTCTAGCCGCTCAGGAACCAGGCCGTCAGGTGCAGGGATTGAAGGTCCGGATGGAATACCTTCCCTGATTGACTGAGATCAGGTCCAGGCGGGCTGGAAGCCCCCTCGGGAGCCTGGAGCTGAGGCTGAGGAGATCTGGATACCAGAACTGGCGGGGCCAGTCTGGGGCTACCAGAATCACCTGCGCCTTGTCCCTCCTCGCCTTGAGAAGCACCTGTGGATCAAGGAAATGGGGAAAGGCGTAGAAGAGGCCCAGGGTCCATGGCCTGAGAAGGCATCCCCTGCAGCAAGCCCTGCTGAGGGAGGCGGGCATGGAACAGACTCAGCTCATGATCTCTCCTGATGCAAACAGGTCCACCTGAGGGAGCCCCAGTGGGAGAAGAGATCTTGTACTGCCTCCGCAGGAGAGACCACTCGTGAGACGCAGCCCCTATCCGGCTTAGGGCATCGGCCAGGGTGTTGGAGGCTCCTGCCACGTGAATGGCTAGGAGATCCGCCTCCAGGCTGCGCACTAGGGACCAACTGCGGAGAGCTTCCTTGCATAACAGCAGGGAGCGCGTCCCGCTCTGTCAATTCAGATAGTACATGGTCGTGGTGTTGTCCATCTGGACCTGAACCACTTGACCCCACAGAAACGGAGCGAAGGCGGTGAGAGCTAGATGGACCGCTCGGAGCTCCAGCAGGTTGATGTGGCATTGGGACTCCCGAGGGGACCAGAGGCCATGCGCTCGGTATTCCCCCAGATGGGCACCTCAACCCATTAGAGATGCGTCGGTCGAGAGAGAGACCGTCGGCTCAGGGCGGACTAATGGGATGCCCTCCTGCAGATGAGCTGGAACGATCCACAACTGAAGAGCGTTCCACATCTCCTGGGTCACTGTCACGGGCCGGTCCAACGGATCACGGCATTGTGACCACTGGCTGGCCAGTCCCATTGAAGGGGACGCATGTACCAGCGGGCCCAACGGACCATGCTGGTGCAGGCCACCATGAGGCCCAGGAGGTGCAGGAAGTCCTGGGCAGGGCGCAATTGCCCAACCAGAAATGATTGGGCAAAGGAGGAAAGAACCTCAGCCCTGTCTGCCAGGAGCCGTGCTCTGGCTCGCAGAGAGTCGAGCTCTGCCCCGATGAACAGAATCACCTGCTTTGGCATGAGTTCCGATTTGGCCTCGTTGATGAGGAGGCCAACCTGAGAGCAAACCTGGAGGGCCAGATCTCTGGACTGCTCCACCTCCTGTCTGGAGGTGGCTGCTATCAGCCAATCGTCCAGGTAAGGGTACACCTCGGCGCCACAGGAATGCTGTCACCACTGCTATGCATTTGGTGAAGACCCTGGGAGCTATGGAGAGGCCGAAGGGCATGGCTTGGAACTCATAAAGGGATCCCTCCGCTCTGAAGCGGAGGAATCTCTGATGGGACTGACAGATTGGAACGTGAAAGAACGCGTCCTGGAGGTCCAAGGAGCAGAACCACACGCCTCGTTCCAAGGATGGGATAATCTGAGCCAGAGTGACCATCCTGAAGGTTCGAGACCTTAGGAACTTGTTCAGGTCGTGCAGGTCGAGAATGGGGCGCCAGCCCCCCATCCGTTTTGGGACCAGGAAGTACCAGGACACAAACCCCGGGTCTGAAGGAGGATCCACCACCTTCCTGATTACCTCTTTAGAACAGGACAATGTCTGCCTGACGGCTAACAGGCGAACTCTGGGACCTCGTAGCCCCAGTGGCGGCTCAAAAGGCGGAACTTGCTCAACTCCAGAGGCAGGCCTTTCTCCTACCACCTCCAATACCCAGCGGTCCGTGGTGATAGCGGACCAGGTGAAAAGGAAGTGGCGGAGCTGTCCCCCCACGTGGGGAACCCAGGGGGGAGTGACGAGGTTGGGGGCGGCGCCCCTCAACCCGTCACTGGGCAGGCTTGGAGGAAGGACCGGCTGAGGGACCTCCCGGGCCTTTACCTCCTTGCTTCCTGTTGGAGGAAGCCGTCGTTGAGTTTGGGACACCAAGCGCGAGCCTGCTTGCCCTGTTGCTGGTGCTGCTGGGCCGGTCGAGGAGCAGGGACTGAAGGACGAAAGGACTTCTGCTGCTGATGGCGGCCTTTGTCCCTCTGGGCCGAGGTGACAGAGTCCAGAGTGGCATTGGACTTTTCGATCCGCTGGAGGTGTCCCTCCACTCCAGGTCTGAAGAGGTCAGTCCCCAAGAAGGAGACGTCCGCCAACTTGTGCTGGGTATCCGCTGTGAAAGTGGATATCCTCAGCCACGCCCTGCATCGCATGGCCACTGCGGCCACTACTGACCTGGCACAGGAATCACCTATGTCCAGAGCAGTCTGGAGCTGCTGCTTCGCCACCGCCCTGCCCTGGTCCTGCACCTGGCGGACCGTGGTCTGCAGGTCAGGCGGGAGATGAGGAACAACCTCATCCAGGGAGCCCAAGAGGGCGTGGGAGAAGTGTGCCCTCAGCACGGCAGAGCTGGCCTGTCGGGAGGCGAGGGGCAGCGTCAGCCCGGCAAAGTCCAACTTTTGGATTCCTTGTCGGGGCTTGTCCACGTCCTAGCGTGCTACGAACGCGGGAAGACGCTGTCGGTGGCTAACCCTCTGTGGAGGGGTGTTCTGGAGAAACCGGCAAAGAGCCGGTAGGGACCGATACTTCCTGGCCATCCTGGCCGAGGGCGCAGGACAGGAAGCAGGCCACTGCCAAAGCTCCAAGGCTGGGCCGACAATGGCCTCAGCCACCAGAAAGGCCTCCGTGGGAGAATCCCCTCGGTCCAGAATCTCCGTCAGGGGATACTTGGCCCGTTTGGACACGGGCTCGAGCTGCATCCCGGTGGACTCCGAGATAAGCCGAAGCAGACCCAAGAAGGAGGATGGGCTATTATCTACTGACTGGCCCCCGGAGGACTCCAGATCGCACTGCCTGGAGAACAGGAAGGAATCATGGTTGGATTCCGAAGAGTCTGCGAAGAGCTGCCTCGGCCCTGAGCCACCCTTCACCTGCTGAGGACGGTCGGGAGTGAGGGTGACCGACAACCTGTGGGGCAGGCCATGACCCAACCGAGAACTCTTGGTCGGTGCCCCGGACTTCGGTTGTGGAGGCGGAGGTTCCACCACAATCGGTGGACCAGCTGGTTTCAGCTTAGCAACCGGCCCTGGGGCGAGCAACTCGACTGGAGCGAGTGGTTGCTTCGGCCGTTCCGGCGACAGCCACTTGATAGCCGGGGTCTTAGCCAGGGTCGGCTTAGGCCCGGATAGCAGCAACTGCTGCCACATCAAATCCTCGTAGCGCCGGCGCAACTTGTGTCGCAGCCTCTCCTCCGAGAAGGAGGACGAGGAAGAGTGGCATAGCCGCTTACTTCGGTAACGAGACTGAGACCGCCGATGTCGGCGGGAACAGCTGGACCGAGAAGAGGTCCGCGACCAAGACCAAGACCGAGACCCCCGGGGGAACCAAGGGTGGGTCTGGGAAGGGGCCGGGGATACCCGCTCTTCCCTCGGCTCGGGAACTTTAGCCGGGGACTGCGGTCCCGAAGCAGCAGGCAGATCCTCGGTATCCACCGGGGGAACCGGTGAAGTAGGGTTGTCAGCTTCTCCAGTCAACAGCACATCTAACGTATCGAGAAAAATCTCGACTTCATCGGTGGGAGTCTCAGCAGGCTGGCCTGACGGGGGCACCGTGAAGCCAGCAGCCTCAGCTGCAACCTCGACCGAAGTCAACGGTCGGCTACCCGGGGAGGGGGACCTTTCCCGCTCCCAGGAACGCCGACGGTGGGACTTACCTTTCAACTCTCTTTTCTTGGGCCGAGAAGAATGTCCCGAAGGCCCCTCTCCCTTCGTGGAAAGGGACTGACAAAGCTCCTTGAACGAAGCTGTATAAGAGGAACTCAGAGAGAGTGGGATAAATGCCGCGCGAGGAAGAAGAAGATGCGGCCTGGGCTTCTTCCTCGAGGCGTTCATCTGCCGAGCTGCTCAGCCGAGCCAGCCACAGCAGAAACCATGTGAGCCTCTTGGATTTTCCGTTGAAAACATTTCGGGAGGCCCGAGCTTTAAGCGGGCAGCGCGGTCGTCCAGAACATTGGCCGAAAAAGAATGGCACAACTCACAAGCCTGCGGGTCGTGGTCTAGGCCTAAGCAGTAGACGCACGTGGAGTGCAGATCCGTCCTGGACATTTTCTGCCCGCAGGGGCACCTCCGAAAGCCAGGAACAGATTTGTCCATCGCAGCCACGAAGGAAAAAGAAGACCGAAGTTTTAAAAACTTCAAAATCAATTTCGGGCGAACCAAAGAATTAGGATCCAGTCTCAAACGCAGAGCGCTAAGGAGGGAACGTGAGCTTCCAAGCGGTAAGGAAGATCTGGCGCCATGAGGCGGAGCTGAGAGTTTTACCACCCAGGTGGGTGGGAGGAGCCAGCTTGAAGACCTTCCCTCAAGAATTAAAGCGGCAAGGATACCTGCCAGACAGTGTGGATGAACAACGTATCCATGCACCTAGAAACAAGCTTTCAGCTTAGTGCATCTCACCTGGTTAAACAATTAGAAAAAAAAAGTATTCTTCAATATGCTTAACTTTTACAGTCAGCCCCCTAGTATTGAACTGCCTGGAGAATGGAACTTATGCAAATGATGGAACACTCACTGGCTCATGACACCATTCAAACTGCTGCCCTTACCAACTGCTGCATTCTATAATGCTCAGATTCATGACAGCCTGCGGGGTAAGACCCCCTAACTAAGCTATCTTTTCAACATTAAAATTTAAATAACAAAATCTCCCATAAAGTGTCCCCTATAACAGTCAGACAGGACCAAAAGAGGGAATAACAACACCCATCCGGGTTCAAAAAACATGCAACACAACTAGGGTATGAACCCAACCTAATACAAAAGTCCAGCTTTTATGCAAATGCCACTGGTCCTGGAGGGGAGGTAGGGAGGGAGAGTTAAGCATATTCTTTTTTTGTTTTGTATGTTCTATTTATGCACCCTACCTTCGGGACGTCTCTCAGGTTCCCATCTGCAGCTGCCAACTCAACTGTCTGCCTGAAACGTTCTCCATACTGCTACATCAGGTATGTGGGATCTAGGCTCTCCTGGCCTCACGGAGAGGCCCCAGATCCCAGGGAGAGTTGGAGAATCAGCTGGCCTTGGACTTGTGGTTGGACTGCTTGTGGTCGCTGTCGCCTCACCCGATAGTAGGGGGATTTTCTGAGTAGTTTCCCCCTTGGGTTACGGCATGCAATGACATCCACGCACAGTTTTCCTGCTGACGTCTGCTGCACTCCCCGCCCCTATTATCTGGCGTGGTGATCCAGCAGTACCCCAATCTCCATCGGGGGTCATGAGGACACCGAGCAGCCCCCAGATCCCTCCCAGGAGGAGAGCAGTCCTGACCTCAATCCTCTCCCTCACTCGCCAACCCCCGGCTCCCCGAGTCCGTCCCCGAACCCGGTCGCCGGAGTGGCGTGAGGTGTGGTGTCCAGCACCTCAACCCTCAGCACCACCGGGCTAAACTGAGTTAAGCATACTGAAGAATACTTTGGAAGAAACAAGTTTACTAAGCTGAGTAATTTTTTTTTTCTAACCCCAGGAATTCTTCAATATGCTTAACTCTTGGAGACTACGAAGCAGTACCTTTGGATGAGGGCACAGAACCTATCTGGGAAATAGGCTCTGCAGAACTGCTGTGCCAAACCTGGCGTCACTTCTGGACTGAGTGTCCAAGCAGTAGTACTTTGTGTAAATGTACATTCTGTTCTCCATGTACAGTAGCTGCTTTACAGATTTCCAGTAGGGAATGTCTCCGGCTGCTGCTATCATAGCAGCTGTGCCCCTTGTGGAGTGGGCCCTCTGCCTACTGGGTGCTCCTTACCAGCCTTACTGTAGCAGAACTGGATACAAGTTACTATCCAGTGTGAAACAGTCTTCTTGGAGGCTGGTTTCCCATTTCCCACGTTCCCACAAGTCAGGAACAGTTGTTGTCTGTCCCGCCTGTGGGCCTTGGTATGATCAATATAGTAGCTCAAGGCTCTCTTAACATCCAAGCTATGCAGCCTGCATTCTCCTGAACTAGAGTGCTCAGTAAAGAAGACTGGCAAAGTGATTGACCGGTTCAGATGGAAGTCAGAAACTACTTTTGGTAGGAACTTCCTATTAGTCCTAAGCACCACCTTATCTCTGTGAAAGGAGATGTAATTCAGCTCTGTACACAGGGCCTGTGGTTCACGCATCTGTCTGGCTGTAGTGACAGCTACCAGGAAGAGAGATTTCCAGGTCACAAATTTCAAATGTGCTGTAGCCATAGGCTTGAAGGGGAGTTCCATGAGCTTTGCAATGCAGAAATTAAGGTCCCATGCTGGCACATGTTCCTGAGAGGGGGGGGTGCAGGTGGGCCAAACCCCTGAAAAACTTCTTGAAAATGGGGTTGGATGCCATAGAGACAGCCTTGCCAGCTGAAACATAGGCTGAGACTGAAGCCAGGTGGACTTTGAGGGCAGTGGGCTGTGACCCCAAAGAATGCAGATGAGCAAGATAGTCTAACAAGACTGGCAACCCCAATTGAGTAGGCACTACATTGTTATTGTCACACCATACAGAAAATCTCTTCCATTTGGAAGCATAAGTTTTCTTGGTCGAGGATTTCCTTGATCACCTTAGGACACTGAACACCCTCCGAGAGATGTAAATCAGCATACTCTAGGTCTGCAAGAGCCAGGCCTTCAGCCTGAGGGACCTAAAGTTTGGGTACAGGATCCTCCCCTGTGAGGAGGTTAGGAGATTGTGCCTCCGAGGGAGGAGTATGGGTGGGGCTACTGACAAGGAGAGCAGCAGTAAGTACCATGGCTGCCTGGCCAAGTCTGGAGCTATCAGGATCACTGAAGCTGGCTGGGACCTGAGCTTGATCAGGACCCTGAGCAACAATGGAAATGGGGAAAATGTGTACAGCTTCCTCCCTGATCAATCCAACACTAAAGCATCCAGACGTACTGTCACTTTTGCTGGAGGTCTGTAGCAGAATTTGGATAGCTAATAGTTGTCCTGTGAGGCAAAGAGATCTATTTCCGGAGTGCCTCATCTCCTTAACACCACCTCTAGCACCTGTCTGTATAGAGACCATTCATGGTGGTTTCAGTTTATTCTGCTGAGTGCGTCTGCTAAAGTGTTGTCCTTCCCTGGCAGATGAATGGTCAGTAGGGACACAATTGAGGAGTAGGCCAGGCTCCACACCTTCATGGCCTCTGTACACAGGGGTTGGACCTTGTCCCTCCCTGCTTGTTGATGTAGTACATGGTGGTGGTATTGTCTGACTTGCACCACCTTGCCCTGTACCAAGGAAGTGAAAGCTTGTAGAGCTAATAGCACTGCTATGAGCTCCAACAGGTTTATGTGCTGCACTGATTCTGCGGTGGACCAAGTGTCATGCACTGTGTGTTCTTCCAGATGTGCACCCCAACCCAGTAAGGAAGCATCTGTACTCTTGCTGGAATGGGTCTCCTTCTCTGAGGTTGTCTCTGTCTTGCCACCATTGCAAGGTCTGCAGCAGTGTTCTTGTTACTGGTATCAGCTTTGTGAGAGGGTCTCTCCTCTGGCACCAATGTGCCGTGAGGTGGAATTGAATATCTTTCATTTGAAACCTGAAACCCAGGACTGTTCCTGTGGCTGCAGCCATGTGTCCCAGTAACTACAGGAAGTGCCTTGCTGGCCTTGGTGAGTTGAGACTGAATGGCCCAGGAATCTGTAGGATGCTGTCCACCCTTTCCTGAGGAAGGAAAGCCCTTCCCTTCAGGGTGTCCAATTCTGCACCTAGGAAATTCAGCACCTGAATAGGATGCAATACCAACATTTTGGTGTTCACCAGAAACTCCAGGGACTCTAGGCCACCCTGGGTGGACTTTAGAGCATCCCTTATCTGCTGTGGTGATTTGCCCATGGCTAGCCAGTTGTCCAGGCAGGGGAATACTGTAATGCCCTGCCTTCTTAAGTATGCCTCCACCACTGCCAGGCACTTTGTGAATGCCCTGGGAGTCGAGGTTAGGCCGGGTGGCAGAGCTGAAAACTGGTAATGACCCGATGATAATCTGAACCTTAGGTACTTTCTGTGGGATTCCCTTATTGGAATGTAAAAGTATGCATCTTTTAAGTCCACTGATGCCAGCCAGTCTCCTTGCTGAAATGTGGGAAGGATCATTGCCAAGGTTATCTTTCTGAATCTTCATATTGCCAAGTGTTTGTTCAGAACTCTTAAGATCTAAAATGGCTTGCCACTCCACATTTTTCTTTAAGGTCAGGAAGTACCTGGAGTAGAACCCTTTCCCACTTTGTAGTAAGGGAACCCATTTTTCTTCTTCTCTTGTCTCACCAAGTTCTCGTTATCAATGTTATCCCTGTCCTCTGCATGCCCCTAGTACCACCTAATCTGTATGTACTCATGATGATAAACAACTGTAACCTGTAATCCTGTAATAATTAATGTCCTGCTTGTTTGTTCTCATCCTGACGTGGAACCTTTGCAAAAGAGCCTTGGCTCAAAGGTAATTATAATCCTAGACTCTAATAAATAAATAAATAAAATAAATAAAAAGAAAATGAGATGAATAATCCTCAGGCATCCTAGGAGGGAATCAAACTCTTGGTCTGGGGAAACCTCCGGTTCTATTGGTTCCCCTTCATTCTCGTTCTCCTCTTCATCATATTCCTCATAACCTGGATCCTGGGCCAAAGGAACCGTTCCTGGAAAAGGTAAAGGAACTGTTGGCTGAACAGTTGCCAGAACCGCTGGACTTACCGGTATCAGTTGTACAGGAACTGGTAATAGGCCTTGTGAAGCTGCACTGTGCAGAGCTTGGAGCACCTGCAGAGCCTGAGTAACTGCTTCAGTGGTTGGCATTGTTGGTTTCTGCACTGGGAGCTCCTTTACTTTTTCAGCAGGAGGATCAGTGTGTTTCTGTAGGTTTCTTTTTTGCTGGAACCGAGTCACCAGCCGGTTCCCCTTTCACTCTGGCTTAGATGGCTCTCCCCTTTATCCGATGTGGTCGGTTCCAAATCTTTTACTTTATCTTTTTTGGAAGAAGAGGGACTCGGTTGACCCAGACACTGATCCCCTGGAAACAAGGAAGAAGCCATTTTCTTTTTAAAACTCTCCAACTTTTTCCAATGGTCTTGGTTGGAAATGTTTTACAAATCTCACTGTCAGCTTTAAAGTGGGATTCACCTAAACAAAACAAACACAAATCGCGCTTGTCCGCTTTTGTGAACACCTCTCCACACTTTTTATATATATATATATATATATATATATATATATATATATATATACACACACACACACACACACATTTTGCTCCTCTGAGCCATGGCGAGTGCTTCAGCCCTCGAACAGAGGGACTCTCTCTCTCCGACTCTGCGATCCCAGACTAGGCGCTCGCGGAAAGCCCCCGCGTGTGGGGCCGGGGGGAAGGCACCAGCTCTCCCTGCCCCAGAGTCCCAATCCAGACCGGACTGCTCCTGGGTGTTGCAGTCCATCATTGAGCCTGGCAGCCTCGATTTTCCTAGTTTCCCTCACTACCCCCCTCCCCACCAACTCATTCGTCGGCTCAAGCTTCCGACCCATATCCCCCTCCAGCCATCGCTAGAGGGCGATCAGTGGGTGGGACAGCTACCCCTCCCTCCCCAAGAGAGAAGAGCAGTCCTCGGGATCTTCAATCATCTTTCGCCCCTGCCGACCCCCAGTGGCCCAGGCTTGTTCCCAAACCTGGGACTCCAGCGTGGCACGATGTGTGGCGTCCAGTGCCTCAACCCTTGGCGCCACCGGGCCGGCCGACTTCTCCACACTTTTAAGCAATTTTTAAACCCAGTAGGCCCAGTTTTCCTTTTTGGTCTATCTGACATAGTTAACAAAAAACAGAAATCAGTTTAAACTTGGATCCTGAACCGAAGAGATGTATATTTCTTGCACACAAATTCCAGATTCTGTCAAGCCACCAAGTGGAAATGGTCGGTTCCTGAAGGGAAAAAAAACGTAATCTGACAGAAATAATTCAAAGTAAACAGAAAAAGTTACAGAACGGATTCAGGTTAAATGAATATATATATACCAAAAGGTAAATAAAGTTAACAAACAAAGGGCTAACTCTGGTTCCTCGACGGTTAACAGCAACTGAAGAGGAACCGCAAACTGAAGTAAAAATTCAAACTAAAACTAGTGCTAAACTAAATAAAACTAAGATGAAGGCAGCACATAATGTAAAAATACTATGGTTTACTATTCTTTCACGAAAAACAAAAGTAAATACAGTTACATTGAGGAGCAATCTCCAAGGCGTCTTACTAGGCAGGTGGAGAATGAAATCTGAGCGTTACAGAACACAGCAGTTGGTAAGGGCCGCAGTTTGAAAGGTGGCACGAGCCACTAGTGTTCCATCATTTGTATAAGTTCCATTCTCCGGGGAGTTCAGCACTGGGGGGCTGACTGCAAGAGTTAAGCATATTGAAGAATTCCTGGAGTTAGAAGCAGGCTGATACAACTAACCCTTTTCTAGTTGCAACCAACCAGTTCCTGGGGTTACTAGAATCCCATCAGTTTTAGATCAGGCAGATGGCCTGGGCAGTCAGAGGGTTTGAAAGCTCTCTGTAAAACATGACATCACCATCTGCTCAGCTCTGCTGAGGCAGGGGATTATGTCATGGAATTTAAGAACCCTGACAGCAGCATAAGCCACACTGTGCCTGCAGCTGTTTTGAGCTATGAATCAGTTTGAAGTCAGAGTTCAAGTGGAGAGTTCTAAGAGCAAGTGGTGCTCTGCCCAGAGATCACTTGTCAGAGGGAAGGACCCTCATTTTGTTGTTTCCTGCCATAGTTCAGTAACCAATGGCTGGTTTCCTGGGAAGTGGTGGCTACAAGATCCTGTGAAGCCCTGAGGGGGTGAAGATTTTTCACAGATAAGGAATTGGGCTGAAGTGTCAGCGAGCACTTTGGGGCAACCCTCAAAAGACCATAACAGCTATCAGAACTGCCCAGAATGTAGAGACTGTGTGTGTACAAACCAGAACTATGGATTTTGTGTGAGATCTGCAGATTTCAAGTGTTCTTTACAAGTGTCCTGAGGAGTACAAGATGTAGCAAATACAATGTTCGAATGGGGTTGGCTGATGCCTTGTCAGATACAGGTATTCAGGACCCTGGCACAAAATTTGTGAGGTAGGCTGTCTCTTGTAGCCCCTGTGCGGCTAGGGAATCCTGTTTTCCTAAAAGTAATGGCACAGAAAGTCTAGTTTTGGCCAGAGTGAGCTATCCCCTCATTCTAGGTCCCGAGGAGACCTAACTGGTTACAGGAGGAATGGTCTAAGGTGTTAACTTCAGTCACCTAGCGGTGCTCAAAATAGTCCAGGTACTCCTCGCATAGGGCTGGATGTTCTGTGGAAAATGTGTCTTTTGGCAAGTCCATGATTCCCTGCCTAGGGCTGGATGTCTGTGGGAAATGTTTGTTAAAAAGTCAGTACTGCCTGAAACAGGTTGGAAATGTTTTTGCCTGCTACCAAAGTGTCATCTCTGTCTGTACAGCTTCAAGCCCTGGGGGCACCACCATTTCTTGTTAACACTGTGTCAGGAATAAAAGCCATACAGCAACATCCCAAATTTCTAGCTGCGGACAATCCATCTTTGAGTGACTTGTTGTGATGTTTTTGGAGCCACACAGATAGGAGACACACCACAGCCCTGGCACCTCTCTCTCCGACCTGGGTAAAACAGAAATTTTGTTTTGTGCTCTACCCCCTGACCTCTGAGATGCCCAAGCCAGGCATTGCCTTAATACCAGGGGTGATACTTATTTTCTGCCACTTGTGGTTTGTTGCCCTGTCAGAGTAACAAAAAGGGGGAATGGAGTTGCAAAATTGGGGGCTCACCCTAGGATTTGGGGGGAAAAGAGAAAAAGGTTGCCATGCAGAGGGTACTGTATGGCAGTTTATATTCACTCCCTTTATATTTAGCACTCCAAGCGCACCCCCACATGTTCACTTCCTCTTATTTTCACTGGTGGAACACTGGTGCTGCTATACAGTGCCTTCAGAAAGTATTCACCCCCCTTGGATTTTGTCACATTTTGTTGTGCTACTACCAGAATTTTTAATGCATTGAAATGATTTTTCCCCCTTTGATTCACACAGCACACTCAACAATTTAAAGGGGCAAAAATATTTTTATTGTGAAACATTAAAAAGTGAAATATATCTTGTTTACTTAAGTATTCACCCCCCCCCGTCAATACTTTGTAGAAGCGCCTTTGGCAGCAATTACAGCTTTGAGTCTTCCTGGGTATGTCTGTATCAGCTTTGCACATATGGATTTGGGGATTTTCGCCCATTCTTCCTTGCAGATTTGTTCAAGCTCTGTCAAGTTGGATGGGGAGCGTCGGTGAACCGCAATCTTTAAGTCTTTCCACAGATTCTCAATGGGATTCAAGTCTGGGCTTTGGCTGGGCCACTCAAGGACATTCACCTTCTTGCTCTGAAGCCACTCCAGTGTTGCTTTGGCTGTATTGCGAGGGGTCGTTGTCCTGTTGGAACGTAAATCTTCGCCCCAGTCCAAGGTCTATTGCAGACTGATGCAGGTTCTCTTCAAGGATGTGCCTGTATTTGACTCCATTCATTGTTCCCTCTCTCCTGACCAGTGCCCCAGTCCCTGCCGCTGAAAAGCATCCCCCATAACATGAAGCTGCCACCACCATGCTTCACGGTAGGGATGGTGTTACACAGTGATGAGCTGTGTTCGGTTTGCGCTAGGCATAGCGCTTTGCATTCAGGCCAAAGAGTTCAATTTTTGTTTCATCAGACCAGAGAATCTTTTGCCACATGGTCTCAGAGTCTGCCACATGCCTTCCTGCAAACTCCAGGCATGCTATTATGTGGCCTTTTCTCAGGAGTGGCTTCCGTCTAGCCACTCCCCCATACAGGCTACATCTGTGAAGTGCTGCAGAGATTGCTGTCCTCTGGACAGGTTCTCCCATCTCAGCCATGGAACTCTGTAGTTCTGTCAGGGTGGTCATTGGGTTCTTGGTCACTTCCCTGACCAAGGTCCTTCTTGCCCGGTTGCTCAGTTTGGGAGGACAGCCTGCTCTAGGAAGAGTCTGGGTGGTTCCGTAATCTTTCCATTTCCTAATGATGGACTTGACTGTGCTTCTGGGAACTTTCAACACCCTAGAAATGTTTTTATACCCCTCCTCAGATCTATGCCTCCTCACAATTCTATCGTGGAGTTCTATGGACAGCTCCTTGGTCTTCATGGTAGAGTTTCTGCTCTGACATGCACTGTCAACAGTGGGACCTTATATAGACAGGTGTATTTCCTCTGAAATCATGTCAACCATTTGAACTGACCACAGGTGGACTCCATTCAAGTTTTAGAGTGATCTCACAAGGAAACTGGATGCACCTGAGCTCAACTTGGAGTGTCATAGCAAAGGAGTTGAATACTTATCAAATCAAGACATTTCAGGTTTTTATTTTAAATTACATGTACAAAAAATTCCAGAAGTTTCATTCCACTTTGACATTAGAGAGTAATTTGTGTAGATACGTGACAAAACAATCCCATATAAATGTATTTTAATTTGCGTTTGCAACATCACAAAATGCGACAAAATCCAAGAGGGGGTGAATACTTTCTGAAGGCACTGTATATACTGATCTACCTAATATTCACTATCTTTTTATTTTCACTCTAATATGGAACCAGTGAATATAGTGAAAATAAACAGACAGTGAATATTTCCAGTTATACAGTAGGTCTGTGGTCAAACCACAAGGGATGCAGGCCTATACTGGTGCGATGGTCTAAATCTGTCCAGGAGGGGAACCAGAATCCTAGGTGGTAAGTTTAAATGCTTCATTGGATAAGCATTTAAACTGGCCAAGGGGAAGGCACTGAAAAGAAGATGGAATCCTAGGGCTCTCAAAAAAAAAAACAGGGTAGTTAGTGAGGTAAACACTAATGTAGAGAAGTCGAGAGGGAGCAGGACAGGGTTTAATGGAGAAAAAGACAAAGACAATAAGGACAAGGATGGGGCTAAAAGGGGTAAGGCTATTAAAAAATCAATCAATCAAAACTTTATTTGTAAAATAGTGCTATTCTCAAAGGACAATGTCCATGTAGGGCCTTCTAGGTCAGTAAACCAATCTTAAAGGTGATCCACCACTGAACAGGCAGCTAGTACAAATTGTGCAGCACCCACGTGACATGGCAGCTACGAGGCAGCCCAGTCAGCAGCCTAGCTGCTGCGTTCTGTACCAGCTGCAAGCATCAGATATCAACCCCTGGAAGCCCTAGGTAAAGGGCATTACAGTAGTCAAGGCGCGAGGTTACAAAGACATGGACCAGTACTGGCAAGTCATCAGGCGGTACTAGGTGCTTGATCCGGGCAACATTCCTTAGATGGTAAAAGGCAGTCTTAACAACGGACAACACCTGGTGTTTAAGCGTCAATTTGTCGTCAAGAATCACACCCAGATCTCACACCTGCTCAGAGGTCATCAGCTGGCGACCGAGCCAAAACCCGGATTCTCGCCCCTCTACCCGATGACCCAGGTCCACCACCAAAACCTCAGTCCTATCTGGGTTCAGCCTCAGCCAGCTGGCACTCATCCAGTCCTCGATTTTGGAAAGGTAGTTGTTAAAGTTCGAGATAGCTCCCCCCGATCGGGCACAAAGGACAGGTAGAGCTGAGTATCATCTGCATAACAGTGAAAACTCAGCCCATACCACCTTACAATGTCTCTCAACGGCAGCATATACGCTGTGAACAACATGGGAGATAGCACCAAACATTGCAGAACCCCATACGGCAGTGAGATCTTGTCAGAGGAGTAAATCCCAGAGACAACTCTCTGAAACCTGCCGGTGAGGAAAGAGTGGAACCATCTGAGGACTGTACCAGACAGTCCACAGATTAACCATAGGCGCTTGACTAACACCCCATGGTCCACAGTGTCAAATGCCGCCAAGAGATCAAGAAGAACCAAGATGGAACGGCTCCTCCAGTCTCTTGCTGTTAGGAGATCATTGAGGACCCGAACAAGGGTCGTCTCGGTACTATGCCATTTCTGAAATCCAAACTGGAGAGGATCGTAGATGTCATGGATGGTCAAGTGATCCTCCAGCTGCAGCACGACCACTTTCTCAATAACCTTACCCACAAAGGGAAGGTTAGAGATAGGTCTGTAGTTAGCAAGACAGTCAGGGTCAAGAGACTGTTTCTTGAGAAGAGGTGTCACTACCACCTCCTTCAGGGTGTCCGAAACACCTACAATCTAGCGAACACCAGACTATCTTGGTAAGGACCGGGCCAATGGTCTCAACGCACCCCACCAGGAGGCGTGTTGGGCCCGGGTCCAAACTACAGCAGGTCAGCCACAAAAGCTGGATAATCCTCACAACATCCTCGATTGCCGGCCAGTTGAACTCAGACCAAGTAGACTGAGGAGCTTCCACCTCTCGCCAACCACTGTCAGCCCTACTGGGGTACACTGCACGGATCTCGGACCTGATGTTAGCAACCTTATTGGCAAAGAAGCGAGCAAACTCGTTTCACTTCTCTTGCGACAATGCTCTCCAAGACTGCAGACAGGCTGGACTGCACAGTCTGTCCACAGTCCAAAAGAGCTGAGCCGGTCGATTCTGTGCTGCAGCAATCTCCCTGGACAGGAACTGTGCCTTCTTACGGGAGATAGCCGATTGATGGTGCTTATAATGAGCCACCAATCTAACTCTGTCGTCATCCAGGCCCAATTTCCACCAGCAATGCTCCAGCCTTCATCCCACTCTCCCTCAAGGTCCCATCAAACCAAGGAGACAGAGAGCACTGGGTAAGGGGACGAACACTGACAGGAGCAAGACGATATAGAGCCCCAGTCACAGCGTTGTTATAACCCTGGATTAAGGCATCTGGGTCACCGCTATTCCTCAGAAGCCCCGATAGGTCCAGTACCGCCATCAAGCCATCAGGGAACAAATCCCTTAAAGGGCAGTACCAGGCCATCTCCATAGGGGTAGGCTTATACAGGGGGACCTAGAAATTGAACCTTATGGTGTGATGGTTCAACCAACTGACTGGCTCCACCACCAAATCATAGGTCTCCATACCTAGGAGGAAGACTAGGTCCAAGGAATGACCATGACTATGGGTCAGAGAGGTAATCACCTGTGTGAAGCCCAGCGAATTCATTAGTTGGAGGAAGTCTTGCCCAAACGGTGAGTTCATCATCGACCCAAGCACTGAAGTCCCCCAGAACCATCCATCTGGGGGACTCCAACACCATGTCGACGGAGACGTCTGTGACTTCCTGCAGGAACTGCTTCTCGCCCCCAGGTGGACAGTAGACGAGTAGAATCCTGCACCCCACACCTGCGCCCATGATACATTTGAAGGATCGAGTCTCCCCAACTGGCACATCCACAAGGCTCAATTCTGATCTGAAACCAATGGCCACACCCCCAACCCTATGGTCCAACTTTGGGCGGTGCATCATCGAGAACCTGGCTAAAACTGCTAACTCCAAAACTGGACCAGAATTTTCATCCAGTCAGGTCTCGGTGATGCAAGCCAGGTTTGATGATCAAACAAGATCAGCAATCACTGCTGTCTTGTTTTTAATGGACCTGGCATTGCACAACAGCACCCGAGTTGGATGAGACCCCGAGGATGGCTGAGCCATCCGCCCACACGAAGTGGAACCCTTGGGTATGGGAACCAGATAGGGAGGACCCCTATCAGGGACCCATTTCACCCCAAGGTGTCTTCTAGTCCCCACCACTCCAATCCGGCCGCATGGCTCCACTCTCACTAGAGATCCACAGCCCCCATCCCTATATCTTCTCCTAATGATCCCCAGTGCATGGCATCGGGGATAGACTTTAGCCAGCAAATGAGGACCGTCAAAGGAGCAGAGGCCGTGGAGCTCAACAGGAGAGTAGCACCTGATGGGGAGAAACCCCTGCCAACACATAACAAAAAATACGTAAAACAAAAATGGAGGGCGAGAAGTACCAATGCACACAGTCTGGGTAACAAGCTCCCTGAACTAATGGCCTTGATGGAAGAGGGACACCTCGATATCGCGGCAGTCACAGAAACATGGTACACAGTGAACCATGACTGGGATGTCAACATACCAGGGTACACAATCTACGGGAGGGACAGGGAGGGTAAAAAGAGGAGGAGTAGCAGCTCTCTACATAAGGGAAGGGATCAAAGCAACGGAACTGAAGGGGAAACAGGGAGGAGTGGAGGCACTGTGGGTCACCCTGGAGACAGGAACTGGCACCACAATCTGTACGGGGGTTGTATATAGATCCCCCATCTCAGGAGGAGGAACTGGACAAGGAAATGCTAGAAAGCATCCTTAGAATGGCAAAAAAGGGGGAGATGTTGTTGATGGGGGAGCTGAATATGCCAGATGTTAACTTGAGCACCTTTGCTGCAGCCACATCCAAGAGCAGGGTCATTCTCTATGCCCTACAGGGGGCATGCCACAGACAGCTAGAGCTGGAACCCACTCAGGAGTGAGCAATCTCAGACCTGGTACTCTCAAAATGGGGATGGAGAGAGGATCTCGAATTTAGAAGTGGGTAGCCATCCAGGAACAAGCGACTGCCAAATAGTGTGGTTCATGATAAACACAGTCATACAGTCAAGTCACACAAAGGTGAGGGTACTGGACTTTAGGAGGGCTGACTTTGGCAAAATGGGGGAGTGCCTCAGAAAAGCACTAACAAATGGGCAAGAAGGTGGGGTGGAGGAACAATGGGGAAAAATCAATGCTGCCATCACAGAGGCAACAAGCCTTTGTGTGAAGCAAATAAACAAAACAAAAGAAAAAAACACTATAGGTCTCGAAAGAGGTGACTGGGAAGATTGGGGAGAAAAGATAGCATTCAGGAAGTATAAGGAAACACAGCAGGACAGGGAACTGTACCAGTTAAAGTAGAAGGAAGCAGGGAAGACAGTCAGAATAGCAAAGGCCCAAACCAAGGAAAAAACAGTTAACTCAGTTAAGAAGGGGGGATCAAAGCTTTTACAGGTACATTAGGGAGTGAAGAAGCACCAGGGAGGGATAGTGAGGCTTAATAAAGGGGAGGGGGGTGGGCAGAAGGTGACAGTGGCAAAGCAGAGATACTGAACAAATACATCTGCTCAGTATTCACAAAAGAACAGGAGGGGGAGGTACCGAAACCACATAACAGAAGCACATTGGATAGGGGGGGTCAAAACCAGTCCATTCACAGAAGAAAGGGTCCTGAAAGAACTTCTAAAACTGAAGGTGAACAAAGCATGATGGGATTCACCCCAGAATTGTAAAATAACTAAGGGGAGAACTAGTGGCACCACTGACTACCCTTTTTAACAAATCATGGGAGGATGGTGTGGTACCTGAGGACTGGGGGAGAGCGGATGGGATTCCCCTTCACAAAAATGGAAGCAAAGCAAAGGCAGGAAACTACAGACCTGTTAGTTTAACATCAGTGGTAGGGAAAATGATGGAATCATTTCTGAAAGAAAGAACTGTTGAGTACCTAGAGCCCAGCGGGGCACAGGACCCAAGGCAGCAGGATTCACAGTGGAAAGGTTATGTCAGACAAATCTAATAGATTTCTTTGACTGGGTGACCAAAGTACGACCAGGAAGGGGCTGTGGACATGGCCTGCCTAGACTTTAGAAAGGCATCTGACAGTCCCACACAAAAGATTCAAAAAAAAAAAAAGGAAGCCAGCTTGGAAGTGGGTCCCAGGGTGGTAACCTGGGAAAAAAATTGGCTGGACAACAGGAAGCAGAGGGTAATAGTAAACGGAGTCCACTCTGAAGAAAGGGGTGTTACTAGAGGGGTGCCGCAGGGTTCAGTATTAAGACCAGTCCTCTTTAATGTCTTTATAGGTGACATTGTGGAGGGACTGGAAGGAAAAGTATGCCTCTTTGCAGATGACACAAAGATCTTCAACAGGGTTGATACATAAGGGGGGGTGGAAAAATAATAATAAATAATAAAGCTTTATTTATTTAGCGCCTTTCAAAGCATTGAGGCACTTTACATAAAAACATGAATAAAACAGAATAAAATGTAAAAACATTATAAAACAAATAACAATAAAACCAACAGATTAGGCAGCAAATGCTTGGCACCATAGGAATGTTTTTAGTGCCTGCTTAAACTCCCCCACGGTCAGACACTCCCGTAGCTGACAGGGTAGAGAATTCCAAAGGGCTGGGCCGCATACGTGAATGCACGGGCCCCTGAAGATTTTAAAGACAACCTTGGAATTTCTAGCAACCCCTTGCCAACCGAGCAGAGTGATCGCTCAGGGCGGTAGGGGAACAGGAGCTCTTTCAAGTAGTCCAGGCCCAATCCGTGTAGGGCTTTATAAGTCAGAAGTCTGACTTTGAAGGTGATCCACCACTGAATTGGCAGCCAGTGCAGTTCGTGCAGCACCGGTGTGATATGACATGACCATAAAGTCCCTGTCTACAACCGGGTTGCTGTGTTCTACACTAGCTGCAGGCGGCGGATATCAACCCCCGGTAGCCCTAGGTAAAGGGAGTTGCAATAATCAAGGCGGGAGGTCAAAAAGGCGTGGACCAGTGTGGGAAGATCACTGGACAGAACAAGGTGCTTGACCCTAGCGATGTTCCTCAGATGGTAAAAGGATGACTTGACGACTGCCGACACCTGAGATCGAAGTGTCAGCCCGTCATCATGCACCACCCCCAGGTCCTGCACCCATTCGGCAGTAAGAAGCTGGGAGCCCCCCAAGAAAAGTCCTATGGGCTGACCAGCCCCCAGCCCCCCCCGTCCGGCGACTTGGATCCACAACCATCATCTCCGTCTTACCCAAGTTCAACTTCAGCCAGCTAGAATTCATCCAATCCTGGATTTCAGCAAAGCAGTTATTAAATACCGAGAGTGCATCATCCTGGTCAGGTGCGAAAGACAGGTACAGCTGGGTATCATCAGCATAGCAGTGAAACCTCGGCCAATACAGTCTTACAATGTCTCCGAGGGGCAGCATGTACACTGCGAAACAACATAGGGGACAGTACCGAGCCCTGAGGGACCCCACAAGACAGAGAGAGAGAGAGGCTTGGAGGAATAAATCCCCGACACCACCCTCCGAGTTCTGCCAATGAGGAAGGACTTAAACCACCTGAGGACTGTACCAGACAGGCCACAGATGGACCTCAGGCGCTCGAGCAGCACCCCATGGTCCACGGTGTCAAATGCTGAGGAGAGATCTAGAAGTACCAAGATGGAGCAGCTTTTACGATCTCTCACCATCAGGAGATCATTGAGCACCCGAACCAGCGCAGTCTCTGTACTGTGCCTCTTACAAAAACCAGATTGGAGAGGTTCGTAAATGCTATGGATGGTAAAGTGGTTCTCCAACTGTATGGCCAGTACTTTCTCAAATCACCTTCCCAACAAAGGGAAGGTTAGAAATAGGTCTGTAGTTGGCAAGGCAGTCTGGGTCCAGAGAAGCTTTCTTCAGGAGGGGTGTCACCACCGCCTCCTTCAGGGAGCTAGGAAACTCACCCGACTGAAGGGAGCACCAGACTATCCGTGCCAGGACTGGGCCAAGGATGTCACAACAACCCATAATCAGGGAAGTTGGGCCTGGATCTAAACTACAGCACGTAGAGCGCATGCTGTGGATAATCCGCATAACATCCACGAACTCAAGCTGGTCAAAGGTACTCCAGGAAAAACGGGGGAAAGCGACCCAGCGCCGATCAATAGCAGCCCCCATAGAGTGTGCTGGTTGGCTCTCCACCCTGATGTCAGCCACTTTATCTGCAAAGAACCGAATCAACTCATCACACTCAGATTGTGAAAATGCTCTTTGAGACTATAGACAAGTCGGGTTGCACAGCCTGTCCACAGTTCAAAAGAGCTGAGCGGGTCGGTTCTGAGTAGCAGCAATCTCCCCGGACAGGAATTCTGCCTTCTAATGGGAGATTGTTGATTGACATACTTGATAATGATCTAGCAATCTAAGATGGTCGGCCTCCAGGGCAGATTTCCACCAGCAACGCTCCAGCCTTTGTCCAAGTTGCCGCAACTCCCTCAAGTTCCCATCAAACCAAGGAGACTGAGGGTGAAGGGAGAGAGGATGAACACGGACGGGAGCGACAGAGTCCAGGGCTGTAGTAATGACCTTATTATAGGCCAATAGCAATGCCTCTGGGCTCCTGCTTGACCCAGGAAACTCCAATAGTTCAAGTACCGCTGCTAGGCCTTAATGGCTCACATCCCGTAAAGGGCGGTATCTGACCATCTCGACAGGGGCAGACCTACGGGCGCAGAAACTGAATTCCACAGTGGAGTGATCGGACCATCTGACAGGTTCCACCCCCAAATCAGAGGCTTCAATCCCCAGCAGGAAGACCAGGTCAAGAGAGTGACCTTGTTTATGAGTAGCAGAGGAAACAATCTGTGTAAGGCCCAGAGATGTCATCAACTGAAGGAAGTGTTGTCCAAATTGCAAGAGTTCGTCATCGACCCAGGCATTGAAGTCACCCAGGACAATCAGCCTGGGCGACTCAAATGCCATGTCGATCACGAAGTCCGCAACTTCCTGCAGGAATCGCTTCTCATCCCCTGGTAGACGGTAAATGAGGGCTATCTTACAACCTACACCTGCTGCTACAGTACACTGAAATGACCTGGCCTCCTCAACTGGTATACTCGTGAGGCCCAATTCAGTCTTGAAACAGACCACAACACCACCATCCCCCGGTCCAATCTCAGGCAGTGTATCACGAGTACCCGGCAGGAATAGCAGCCGCCAACACAGGGCCAGCATTTTCATCCAGCCAGGTCTCAGTGACGCAAGCCAGATCATCTGACCCAACAAGATCTGCAATAATTGCAGTCTTGTTCTTAATCGATCTGGCATTGCATTAACACCGCTCGAGTCGGACGGGTCTCCAGTGCCATCAGAGCTACTTGCCCACCACTCATGGTGGTGCCCTTGAGACCAGGCATGGCGGACCACGTTCCAGAATCTATTTCACCCCAGGGCGTCTTCTGGACCCAACAACCCCAACGGGAGTGCCCCGCACATTCGTCCACCGTCGTTTGCACCCCCTGCACCACCCCATGGGCAATGCCCAGTGCTCTGCAGCACTGAGAGATTAAAAATTTCAAGGGGGAAGAGAAAATGGGCGGAGGGCACGGAGGGCAGAGGATGAATAGTGTATGACTGGGTGGGGGGGGGGCAGGCCTCCAACACATAATGCTGTCCAACAAAGGACACGCCAGGCTAGTATAAGAAAAAGCCTAACAAAATAAATACAGAACAAAACAACAACAAAAAAAAAAAACAAAATAAATTAAATAGTTCGGCACACCCACAACTCTCACTTGAGGGGTGATGAACAAGTAATATAAAAACTGCCTTACAACAAAACCCTACCCACCCCTTAAAAATAAACCAAAAATAAACTCACACACCATACATACAGCCCTTACAATAAACAATCACATATACCTAACCATACACACAATCCTATACTAAAATTACATTATACAAATTATAAAGTTAAAGTCCAGCAAAATGACTAATGTCCAAGAGCAAACTGATGTCAGATAACTAGCCCAGAGTCTTTCACTGATGAGTATAAGTAGTCCATCTGGAGAGCTCTCACTCCACCAGAGAAAAGGAAAATTAATCTTCCAGACTATCTCTCACATGGGCAGGATAGAATAATAGCAGAACAAAAGAATTAACTCTCACTGCATGCCGGTCCTTAGGGAGATAGAAATAATCCAAGCATCCACCACTGCCGGTCCTTAGGGAGACAGAAATAATCCAAAGCATCCACCACAATCAGCGCCTTTCCAACTTCAGATTCACACTCCCCGAGCCCCCGAACACAAATCTGACTGCCCAACCGTTCCCCAAGAGCCACCAGAGACACCACCCGAGGCCAGCTCAGAATGGGTATACCTTCCAGCCCAGCCGTCCAAGCCTAGGGATTCCCGGGAGAACAGTGCCCGTCCTCCGAGGACACCGGACCCAACTCCCCACCCATGGCTGATACCCCAGCAAACCCCCTGGGTTCAGGCTGGATCATAAGCAAAGTATTCTAGCTTTCCTTTGGAGGCTCGGCCTCGAAACTAACTTGGGAGACCAACAGCCGCTGCAGTTCAGCAATCCAGGAAGACCATGTTCCAGAAACCACGCTCCAGGACCAATAGAAAGCCACCGTTCAGAACCAACAGTCCACACAACGATTTCCAGACGGGTCCCCCTGCAGACGAACTCCCTCTGACCAAAACAACCTAGCTCCCGGGCAGCACGTTGCACAGTCTCTTTAAGTTCCTCTCACAGCCAGCTCCATGCTCTCACTACAGGACCCAACATAGCCGAGCAGCCGACCCATACTCCAGGCCACTCGCATCAACGGGCTCTCGTCCCACAAAGCCAACCAACAGCAATGTCTGTGCAGGTAAGGGGATTAATGAAAAAGTTTCCTCAACCCTTCAGAATCGAATTTAGGAGCGGGTCTTGCAGTAAAGAGTGTCTTCAGAGTTTTTTAAACTTTTACCCTCTGAGCCATAAAACACTCCTGGACTGAAATAAAATGAAACAAATAGACAAAATAAACAAGATAGCGAAGTAAGGCCAAACGACTAAATGATTAAACCTAAAACTAACAAAAATACAAAAACTGGACAACGAGCTAGATAGCTAACCCAGCGTGGCCACCATTTTGATTCAAGATGAGAAGGGACTTGGCAAGGCTGGAGGAATGGTGAAAAGTATGGCAGCTTAGATTCAATGCAAAGAAGTGCAAAGTAATGCACCTGGGAAACAAAAATCCAAAGGAAGAGTACACAATGGGGGGAGGAGGTATTAACGACAACAAAAATGAAAAGGAACCTGGGGGTAGTCATATCAGACAACCTAAAGGTAGGCAAGCACTGTGAGAAGGCAGTAAGGAGGGCTGGGGGATACTGGGATGCATAGGTAGAGGCATCACCAGTAGAAAACAGGACGTTGTTATCCTTCTGTACAGACAACTGGTGAGACCCCATCTGGAGTACAGCGTGCAGTTTTGGAGACCCCATCTGTGCAAGGACATAGACAGGATGGAGGCAGTCCAAAGGAGGGCAACTAAAATGGTGCAGGGTTTGCACCAAAAGTCATACGAAGAGAGACTAAAGGAGCTTAATATGTATACCCTCAAGCAAAGGAGGGAGAGTGGGGGCATGATAGAAATATTTAAGTACCTCAAATGAATCAACAAAGTCTAAGAGAGCAGCATCTTATACAAAAAGAGACATGCAAGAACAAGGTGGCACAATTTGAAGCAGACGGGGAATGACACAGGGGCAATGTGAGGAAGTATTTTTTCATGGAGAGGGTGATGGACACATGGAACGGCTTTCCTGAGGAGGTTGTGGGGTCAAAAACAGTCAGGGCATTTAAGCAGCGGTTGAACATTTTTTTGGGAGGCCGTAAGTCCATGACTTATGTTACTTTTGGGCCATAAGTCCATGGCAGGCAATAGTAAGTCAAATTTTTTTCACCAACATCTTTACCAAAGTAAATCACTTTTTTCAAATTTCTTATAGGAAGCAACAGGGACCCCTCTACAAGCCAAATTATTCGCAGATTACAGTCTGGACTCAAAATGGACTCTATGCTTGGCTCTAAATTAAGTTTCACAGTCCAGCATGCATCTGTGAATCCCCATTTTTCAGAAATCTTAATTATTACTCTCCCTGGGCTATTTGAAGTCCTTTTTATACTAAGATGGCCACAGCACTGCTGCAAGGTAGACACACACAGTCTCTGCGTCCACTTCAATATCTGAAGCTACTATGTGATAAACATACAAGCTTTAACTTATACACATAGTAGACAGGTCATTAAGCATTCATTTATTTGAAAACTGTTAACTGGGAAAGGCACACTGTACTTTATGCACACAGTAGGCACTTCTCCCTAATCACCTTCACTTTCTTTTACAGTTCCTTTCTTTACTTCACTAAAACATGTTTCCCCTGCTCCTTCAGCAACAAATGCCTCCATTAAAGAATATTTTGCCTAGTTGCTGTACACAATTGTTTCTTGTTGCAGAAGCAGATCAGCCACGCCAAGGCTGAGGCACCTGGAGAGAAACAGTCAATAAAGAAAGAAAAATCTTGGTCAGTATTTGGCCCTATAAAAAAGTACCTTCCTTTCACACAAATGCTATTTGTTTCCTGTTCCACCTCACCCTGCTCTCTCCGTATCGACTTAGCTGCACCACCATTGCCTTCAATCCTCTGCCAGACTGAGCAAGAGTGAAGCTAAATGCTGTTTTTGTTTTTCTCCTAAACACACTCTTAAACCCCTCTCACACTCAATAAGCAACTCCCGTTGGCCTCCTAGCTGTGCTGAACAACATATGATTACACTTGCAGCTTTTTTTTTTTTAAATTAATACACTCCTTACTACATAAATGAAAAATGGAACTGGCATCCACGCAGCATGATGTTCTTCAATGAAAATGAAATAACCATATTCTTCATCTCGACTTCTACTCAGTCCCTTCATGCCAGTTCACTGCCAGTTACATTATGCATGGTTTCCGAGCTGGCTGGTCTACAGCCAGCTTCCCAGCGTCAGAGCATCGCTGCCTAGCCTTTCTCTCTCTCTCTCTCTCTCTCCCTCCTGGTCTCGCGAATAGGCTTAGATAGCTCAAGAGTTTTTCCACCAGCTTGAATAGATGCATTTGAAATAGCAGTTCCACAACTCTTAAGCGCCCGCAACAAGGAAGAAGGGGAGGGTCCAGAGGATTGCAAATCCCAAATTAATCACCCCAGGGGTTGCAAGTACGTGGTGTATCGAAAAAGATTTGTCTATTTGATGAATAAACTACTTGGAAATTCTTCAAGAAACTTTGATCAAGTCTCTCTTTTGAAAGGCTGGTGTAGCACTGTACAAAAACTTTGGACTAGTGCATTTGAAATAGAAAGGGCTACATTATCATGCACAAACTCAGACTGCTTTGTGGCTGGCAGAGTACAGGAAGCTGCAGGAGAATTATAAAAGGCCAGATCAGTAGAGACAAAATGACCATTTAACTCTTACACTATTAAGTTGCTTGCCAGTGATGACGTCATCACCAATTGTGAGCTGTTTTGGTACAGTTACAGACACCCTTCCAGTGATTTTTACAGATCTCCAAAATGTGGAGGAATAATGTTTGTGTTCTTCCATCAGGTTTTCGGTAATTAACTCTGACTGACCAAATTAACCTGGCACATTGTTTTGTCTGAAGATGGTCCAATCCTGTACCAATTTAGTTAGCCTTATTTTGCCCAAGGTTTATCCCTGTCCCATAAGGATATTTTTATTTCTTGACTGAACTAGGACAGTTTTATACTCTGTTTTACAAAGAAGAACAAGTCTACTGATGACTGAAAAATGCAATAGGTATAAGCACTGCCAGCTGATAGCAGATGCGTCATGCAGGAAGTCATGCTCAGAATTGGGTAAAATGCCATTTTTGGAGGAATTCTGGTTGTATTTAGCTTTCTTTAAGTCATTGATGCAGGCAACAATGTTGTGGTCACTAATGTTATTATCAAAGACAGAAGTGTGGGTAATTTTTTGTGGTCTGTTCATAAAGACAACAATAAGAACAGTGGAGCAGCAGGGTTTGGGATTAGGACATGTATGTTTTGTTATAAACTGGATTAGGACAAGTTCATCACTTAGCACCTTAAGATCTGCGGATTTAGAGGATAGCACATCAAGGTTTAAAATCACCAAGTAGAATTGTTTCATTGTTATGAGAGCCGACAAATCTGCAGAGCTGGTTCAAGAGGTCACTACCGCCCATTCGGGCCTGTAGTAGCCAATTACATTGACAGTTTCATTGCTGGAGAAATTAATAGTAACTATTATGCATTCATATGCATAAGGTTGAGAAAAAGACCTACAGCGAGAGGAAATCAGTCTATCATTGATATAGAGGGCAAGTCAACCACCTTTAGGGGGCCAGCAGAGTCGATACAGGGTGAAATCTGGTAAGGACATTTTGGTGGAAGCAACAGAGCTATGAAGCCAGGTTTCAGTTATTAACAGGATATCACGGTTGGAGAGGGTACACATTTTTATGCTAGCCATTTTAACAGACCACCAACACTAATGGTTAGTAAACAATAAGATACGACAGGGTGTGGGTTTCTTTTCCTGTAAGAAAGGCTACCTCTAGCAACTGCAGGCAATTACCACCCAGATAAGGACTTCTGTGAGGGATCAGACCCACTCTAAGAACCCTGGCCCCTAGAAAGATATCCTTGGAGTCAATCTTGAGACCAGTTATTCTTAATATATTGTCACACTGGGGTGGGAGTCCAAGGGAAGACTTGCCACTTCGCAGATGATAACAAGATCTGCGGTGAAGTGAACTCCATGGATGGGGCCAGGGCCATGGGAATCAGGAAAAACTGGATGGGGGTGGTCTAAAATATAGATGAAATTTAAACACAAAAGTAAAAATGTATGCACATGGGCCAAAAACTCGAACACGGAACACAGGATTGGGGGTGCTGTTGGACAGCACAGTGGAGGAAAAAGATCTGGAGTAATGATCACTGAAACCTTAAAGGCAGCAGCATAATGCTATAAAGTGATGGAAAGGTGAACAGATGCTGGGATACATGGGGTGGGGTCACTGACAGAAAGAGGTTAGTGATAATGCCCTATACAAGTTGCTGGTCTGATCTCACTTGGACTACTATGTACAGTTTTGGAACCCACACCTTAAGAAGAACAGGGATAGGGTGTGTGGCCCAGCCGAACACTGAGATGAACATCTGGGCTAGAAGCTCTGTAAGAATCCACTTCAAATCACTTCAGATCAACTCTATCTCACAACTAATTCAGCAATTTTGGCATAAAATCATTGTAGCCTACCTTTCTGATGTCGACCTTACCAAAATCTGTTCAAACCCAGATGAAAATAACCTTTAAAATCAGCTAAGGAAGCATCCAGGGGAGATGGGCCTGTGGAGCCCCAGTGCTGAGTGCCGACTAAAGTGGGATCAGCTGAGCCCGCCAACCTAACTACCACCAGCACGATGACCATGTCTCCTGCTAAATCTTCAAACTAAAATTTGCTATGTTAACTCAGAAGTGAAGTAAGAGCTGCATTTCAGAACATAATGGCACAATTCTCTCATGTGCAGCAGACGGTTAATACCTTGGGGGAAGACCGCTGACTCATACAGTGAGCAGATAGACAAGATGGAGGCCTGACAAAAGGAAGCTAGAAACTGCAATCTCACTGCAGAACTATTCTCAGCACACAAAAAAACCCCAAAAAACTAAGGAACTTGCAGATACTCTTGATGATCATGAGAACAGGGAGAAGAGGACAAATGTTTGTGTGATTGGTCTCCTAGAGGAACTGAAGGGAACAGACCCCAGTGCTTTTTTCTCTACCTGGTTCCCTTCCACTTTGGGCCTAGAAAAGGAAATGATGCTGGAGGTACAACATGCTCATCATTCGCCCGGCATAAATCCTGGCCCCCATCTAGTGGCTCCAGCACTTTTTAATAAAATGTTTACAATATCCAGGTCACTAAAAGGTACTGCAGGCTGCTAGATGCAAGGGCCAAATCCAGATACACAACCAACTAGTAAGTTTCTATCCACACTAGTCAACAAATCTAGGCAGCCAGGCAGGATTCAAGGATGTGAATAAACAACTTCATGAGCAGCAGTGGCAATATGCCCATGTGTACCCCCTCCTGATGGACTGTGTGCCACCAGGGTCCGACTCTTAAACATTCACAAGCCCTGAACTAGCTGCAGCTTTTCTTGATGCTGAAACAGCGGCCAAGGAGAGTTGATCGGGACCCAGGAGAGCAGGTCCCAATGCCTGATCTGTTATACATGCTGGATGGTACCCTTTCTGATAGCAAGTAAGTGGCGGCTGGGAGGGACTCTGCTACAGGCCCCAGAGGTTTGACTTTTTACAAGGTGCAGCAGAAACTCTCCATGTGTACTCACACAGCCAGCCAGATCTGCCTAATATTCTTAATCAGGGTTTAAAATCTGGGGACTGTGTGTTTTCCTCATTCTTTTGCAGTCTCCCGCTTTTTTGAGGACCCCCAGGCAGGACAATCCCATGCAAAATTATTTCCGGTATGGGTAAAGGTTTTCTTCCTCGAGTCAAATTTGGGCGCTGCAAGTGACGAGGTGTTTTTTTTTTTCCCCAGGGTCCTAAAACTGTTGGCAAGTAGCGCAAGACTGTTTTCTTTGAAAGTGCTCCCAGAACCCAGTGGAAGCCAAGCAAGAGGTCAGTCAACGTGGGGAGCCAAGACTGAAAAACTACAAATGGGAACAGTGATTTGCAGTGGCAGAAAAGCAGGCCAATATCAGGTCCAAAATCTCAAGTAAACTTCTTTCACCTGCACCGACTGACCTTTGACAGCAAGCACTGAGTTCCTGGATTTCTGTTCTTAATATCGGGTTCAGAATCAGAAATGGTTAGGGCAGCTCGAAGTGACCAGAGTTGGCAGCAGATAGGTAAAAACACTATTGTATTATGTCAGTTTGGCAACTACAGTTTGGGATGCAGACAGGTTAGATTCCCAACAGTATTTCAAGACTGAAGAAAAAACTGTTTTCATGCTTCCCCTAAATTAGAGATCCCCCCCCCCAAAAAATCTGGCCCCCCTTTTTGCAAGACCCGGGGTGGGGAGTCCCCCCAGGACCCAAAACTGAATTTTAAGCCCCATTAATGATACTCTGAGAAATCTGGGCTGAATACTGTGTGTTGGTCTGTTTACCTTGTCGAACTAGTTCTAGTGGCTACCCCCAGTGTGTCCTAGACGGTGATGACTGCATTGACTGGGACTGTTGTGGTGGAAACAGGGACCTGGAGGTAGGCCGCTCTTGGAACCTGGACCTAGTTATTTCCTACTTCTTGACAGTACCTTGTGTTGGTACCATCCAGAGGGCCCTCCCCTATGGGTAACCACTTTACTGCTGCTGCTCTGATCGGTACTGTACTGCTTGCTGGATTAAACTGCTTCTTTATTGGCCTTTAATGAGGTTTGCAAGTTTGGGCACTTTTGTCTGTCTGAGTTTTACAATTCCAGGTAGCTGTACTACTCTTGGGGCTCAGGATGCCATGTAGCTCTATCATGCAGACACTGATGTGACTTCTTCATTTTACTCTTCGTTCTGTGCAAAGGGTTATTTGCCATTACGCTATGTAAGCCTACTTCAAATAAGCAATTATAAGCAAGACTATAAAAGGCATACAATACAGGCTAGTTCGGGGAGGGGGGCTGCGCTACCATGGCAGACCCTCGACCTCTCCTTGTGTGATTCAGGCAGGGGGATCTTGCCTGTGATAAGCACGGCTCCACTCTTGACTGGCCAGCTTTGGGTAGTAGTTCCTTCTGAAGTGGGTGGGAATTGTATTATTGTTATACCAAGTTGTTTTAGAACTTTATGCTATTTTCATACAGAATGGTTTAATTTTTTATTCTATTTGTTACCATATTGAGCTGTGGAAATACAGCTCACTCCACAAAATGAGAATGCAGAATGTAAATCTCTCAGGATTCCAAAGGGCAGGGGCAAGTTTGTTAAATGCTGAGCTGGTTACTCCTTTCAGAACTGCAGAGCTTGTTGCTCTGCAGGAGGTTGGAAGCAGGGGGACTTGAGGGAGCTAAATTGTTTTACACAATGGGGCTTCCGTTTACAAGGTACATTTCTGCAAAATTTGTGGTTAAAACTGGCATGAGTTTGAGCTGCCATGGTGGGGAGGAGAGACTCAACCCTGTTGCTCAGAGCTTTTTGATGTGATACAATAAATATTTGGGGGGTGGGGTTGACAATAATAACCTGGAATATCAGGGCCTAAAGACAGTAATTAAGTGGAAAACAATTTGGACCCATATTAAAAGGACACAAGGGATTGCCCCATACTGCAAGAAACTCATATATTTGGGGGCTAGAACACGTATGGGGAGGTACATGTCTACATGCTAACTTTACCTCTAAAGCCAGGGGCGAGCCATCAGGCTCAGACCGTTCACCCAGTGGTAGTCATGAAACAGGTAACGGACCCACAGTGCAAATATCTTAGAAGGGTGGTCCAGCTTGGTGTGTGTGTTGGGGGGGGGAGAACGACCTATACCTTGGTAGCAGTTTATAGACCTAATTTTGATAATCCTGACTTCTTCCACCAACTTTCCCCAACTGAATACCAAGATACTTTGCCCATGGGAAGGGATATGACTATACCCTGTGATCCCATCTTAGGTAGTTCAAACTCATCCACTCGTAATCCAACTAGACGCGCACAGGCACTTAGAACTATGGCAGCTGAACTATCTTTGCTGGATGCCTGGATCTTACTCTGTCCAACTGACAAGGAGTTTTCTTATTTTTCCCCATGCCTATAAGCCATCTACCCACACATCTTCTGCAGTGGCTGGACCCAGCAGAATATGGGACTAAAGCATATTTGGACAATGTTCCCCTTCTGGTTACTCTAAAGGGGGCAGTGGAAGACACACAAACACACTGCAGTGGAGATTGGATCCCAGACTACTGGCTGACTCCAACTTCCAAGACTCCCTGAAATCTGCTCTTCAAGATTTCTTCCTACATAATCGCAGGAGAGCCACCTCTACTGTCACTAGGTGGGAGGCTATGAAAGCTGTTACTAGGGGGAAGGCCATCTCAGCTGCAGCCAACGAAAGAAAATTGGAGAAGCAGAGGGAGCAGGATCGGGAAGATAGGATCTTGCCTCTTGGCAAGTCTCATGTAAGCAGCACTTCTCCAATCATTCTGGGACTCCTCTGCCTATTAAAAAGGGGATCCTCCACCAGCTGGTGTCCACCAGGCTGAAACGTAATATTCTCCTGTTACGCAGGGTGATTTTCTGAAGGAGATACTGCCCTTTGCCTATAACCCTCCAATCTGTGTCTTGCCATGTGGAGTGGGCAGGGCTAGACTGCTCTTTTAGTTGGCCTTGGCCTAGCAGTCTTCCACTGCGGTCCAGAGTCAAAGGGCCAGAGCACAAGGGTGTCATACTGTGGATGTCAGCGTGGGGCAGCAATCGCCAGGAGACTCTGCACCCAGAGTAAGACAATACCTGTTGGTCACATGTCTTCAACTATACTCTTGTACCCACATCTGCACGTCTCTGTGTTGGACAATTTTGCCTTACCACTGTCATTGTGACAAATTGTTTGGTTCCTTGATGTTATTCCTTTGTATCACCCTTGTTGACATCCTATTGTACTGATTGTTTGTCGTTTCTTCGTAGTGTAATCCTCCCGGGTCGTGCATGAAAATAGCCATCTCCATGGCTAGTGCACCTACCCGGTTAACATAAAATAAATAAATAGTTAACAAAAGCAAGCATATTCTCCTCGGGCTTGTGTCGCTATGTCATATAGAGCATATTTTCCCAGCAATTACCTAATACTGTATTTACTGCTTGCTAGTTCTTTTCTATATTATATTCTAATACAGTTTAATTATTTGCTGTGTAGTAATAGCTATTGTGCTACTCTGGCCTTGGGTACAGTTTCTCCCTTGTTCTCATTAACAAACATCGAAACATCTAATAGGGAGTTACGTTCCATTGCCTCCATCAGATTGTCTATTCCTAAGACAAAACTGAAACTGGATTTGCATGCGTTTTCCAATTATGCTCTGGTATACTGGAATAAGATTCCATCTTCTTTACAGCATATTGTTGGCAAAGATGCTTTTAAAGTATCAGCGAGGCAGTACATTTTAAACAAACTGAAATGTGATTGTTTCTAATGTATTCACTTTCTTTGTGTATTTTTGTAAAACCTATTGTTTCTAATGTATTTATTGTCTGTGTATAGTTTGTAAACTTCGTATCGACACCTTGACTGTATATAATTTATGGTCCTGGGTCACATTTGAAAAAGGGCCTTTGGCTCACAAACAAAAGTTTAAATAAAAAATAAATAATTGTTGTGACAAACTGCTCAGTTTATGTGCATCTGATCAATTGCATTGTATGCGTCTGCTTCCTGTTAGTATCTGCTATATTAGCCTTAAGTTTACTCCATTTCGGAAAAGGGTCATTTTATTTGTGTGTTCTTTTCTACTTGAATTAAGGAGTGTTCAGTGTATAAGTACTCTCCTCTGTTTCTCTTCCTTACTGCTTCACTATTGCCTTCTTATCTGGGCCTATCATACCTCAAATGTTACCCACTATTCCTGTTTAGATGACACTTCTCCAAAAATCTATTTTACTGCCTCCATCTGATTTTCACTACGCTGTTAACCCCTCTTGTTTTTTCTGTTTCCCCATTTTCCTCTCTTCACCCTTCCACAACCTGCTGTTTCTTCCTCCCCTCTTCACCTACTCTCCCCTCCTCCTCAACTCCTGCTTTCACCCACTTTCCTTGGCGACCTCTGGGTCAATTTCTTCCTGCTCCTTGGCTTCATCTTGATACTCTTTGGCGCCTTCTGTTCCTTTTCTCCTCTTGTTCCTCCTCATCTTCTCCCTCCCCCTCTCCTTCTTCCAGGCAGCAGAACTATGCTTTAGAACTCACTGTCAGTCTTCTACTTATATTAGCAGGGGACAATGAAATTAATCCTGGCCCCATTACACCTTCACCCTTGTAACTTCCTAAAGGTTTGAGGGTGGATCATTTAAACAGCCACAGCCTTCTCCCTAAAATTGACCAGATAATATCTATTATAAAACCTTCAGCTGGATATACTAGTTTTATCGGAAATCTGGTTCTCCTCTAAGGTCCAGAATTCCGATGTAACTACTGTATACCTGGCTACACCTCAGTCAGGCAAGATCGCTCTAAAAGGGGCGGCGGTGTTACAGTATATATATCCTTCAGATTCCAATTTACGACTGTTGTTGCCGTTTCCTCCCCCCTCCCGTGAGTTGCTCCTCATTAAACTTTCCCTTCCCTATTCCCATCTTTATTGCTGTTGTTTACTACTGCCCTAGTACATCCACTGCTTTAGTTACTGAGCTTCTCTTTTCTATCTGTTCTAACTCCTCGAGTTGTGAGCTATTTATACTTGGTGACTTTAATTTAAATTGACTCTCCCCTAATGTCAAAAAAATTCTCACAAAATATAAAGTCACTGCAGCTGACCCAACTGATTTCTGAACCCACTCAATTAAATTTGAAATTCTTAATCCTCTCTCTGTTAGACTGGGTTCTCGCTTCTCATTCACACTGTGTAGTGGATGTAGGTATCCTTCCTGACACCCTCAGTGATCATATGGTTTACTGCATGTTTAAGCTACATCACCCTAAAGCCCCAGAAATTCATTTATCTTAGGTCTTAAATCACTTGCCTTGGCCGTTCTCCTAACTGATATTTTGCTGATTGACTGGTTTCCTATTTCTGCAGCCAGTAATATAAATTCTGCCCTACATTATTTTCAGTCAAAATTTTTGGCTCTATGGGATCATCATGCACCACTGCAAAAATCAAGAGTGCGTGGTTTGCATCTTCCCTGGATATTGGCTGATGTATTTACTTGTCTCCACAACAGAGATTTTGCCTGGTGTATTTTTAAAATCACTGGCTCCCAGTCTTCATTGGCCTACTGTAGATGCACTCGCAACTCTTGTACCAAGGCCGTCAGACTTGCAAAGTCTGTGTATTTTGTTTCCACACTCCAAAACAATATTAACAACCCCTCCAAGTTTTGGAAAGTTATCCATTCCCTTTTACCCATCAGACTCAGTCTCCCTCACCTATTCTCAAGGATGGCGATTCCCTTATCTCTGACCCTTCTGCCATTGCCATTTCTTTTAACATCTACTTTATTACTACCTGTACCGTCTCTCTAATCCCTTTCTCCTCTTCCCTTCCACCTCTTCCCCCTTCCTTCCCTCTCTCTGCCTTCCTCTCCTCTTTCTTTTTCCTTCTCTCCTATCACTCCCCCGTCTCCCTTAAGACTGTGCTTGCCCTTATTCCTCTAAAGGGAAGCAGCCCAGAAGGCCTTGAACTGAAGCTTCTCCTTCTCTCAGCTCCTGCCATTGCTCTGCCCACCAGTCTTCTTCATAATCTTTCCTTTTCCTCTGCTATTGGTCCTGATATTTTGACACAGGCTACTGTCATACTTCTTCACAAAGGTAGTGATTCCACCTCTCCTGGTAACTTCCATTCAATATCTCTCCTCCCCATCTTGGAAAAGTTACAGGAAAGTACAGTTACATAAGAACTTACCGTAACAGTAGATCTTTGAGAGAGGCTCTTGCAGTAGGTAATTACATATAGGACTGACGCCAGCCAGCGGCAGGACCCCACGGAAACATTTCTAGCTAGCAGTCCCTGGCAAGGGACCGCCCCCACATCAGGTGACCAGTGTCATGTGACGTTGGTATAAAGGGGCAGTCCCAAATGCCCGCCTTCCAGTTCTTTCCCGCCATAGGCCCGGAAGGCCCGGACGAGAGAGAAGCAGATGTTTCCATTCCTGGAAAAAGAGCTGAAAAAGCCTAGGGGGATGGAGGGCGGGAAGGTATTACCTACTGCAAGAGCCTCTCTCGAAGATCTACTGTTACGGTAAGTTCTTACGTAACTGTACTATCTTACTTCGAGAGGGCTCTTGCAGTAGGTAATTACATATAGGACTGAATCCCAAGCAGTCTGGAACAAATAAAAGGCACCAGGAGGAGGAAACTACTCCTGAAAGTAGCATTAGCCTTCCAGGCCTCAAGACAGGAGGCCTTGCAAAACAGCTAGCCCGAAGTCTGCTCTATGGCAAGAGGCAATGTCCAAACTGTAGTGTTTTGTAAAGGTATGGACGGAAGTCCAGGTGGCGGCAGCGCATATGTCTGCCGCAGACACATTCTTGAAACAAGCTGCAGAGGCCGCTACTCCTCATGTGGAGTGACCTCTGACCTGACCTGGGAGGGTCTTGTTGTACTTGTCATAACAGAAAGTGATGCAATGAGCTAACCACTTCGATAGGCATTGCTTGGAAACAGCATTGCCTTCCTCTTTTGGGAGCAAAAGAGACGAACAACTGGTCAGTCTTTCTGAGCTCCTT
This sequence comes from Neoceratodus forsteri, assembly GCA_016271365.2. NCBI lineage: Eukaryota > Metazoa > Chordata > Ceratodontiformes > Ceratodontidae > Neoceratodus > Neoceratodus forsteri. The sequence continues at coordinate 842,810,989 of CM028131.1, forward strand.
CGTCCTGTCGGTGTAGTATCTCAGAATCCAGTGAACATCCATGGTATGGAGTAAATATTCTCCTTGGTTGGAGTACTGCGTGAAAAAGGCAGGTAACTCTATAGACTGATTTAAGGTAGACTCTGCTACCACTTTAGGTAGAAACTTAGGGTTCGTGCGAAGAGCCACTCGTTCTTTGTGGAAAATCAGGTATGGGATTTTACACATAAGGGCCTGGAGCTCGAAAATTCTTCGAGCGGAAGTAATGGCCACCAAGAAGAGAGTCTTCCACGAAAGAAACTTCAGATCTGCGGTGGCCGCAGGTTCGAAGGGAGGAAAGGTAAGTTTCTCGAGAACAAAGTTCAAGTCCCAAGGGGGAGCAGGAGTCCGGACGGGGGGCCTCAGATGGAGGACCCCTCTAAGAAAGGTCTTAGAGACCTCTAATTGGGCAAATGCTTTATCTGCGAAAGGAACATGGTACGCTGAAATAGCGGCCATGTGAACTTTCAAGGAGGAATGACTGAGACCCAGGTCACAGAGGTGACGTAAACATTCCAGCAGAATGGCCACTGAACAGGAGAAAGGCTCCACGTTCCTAGAAGTGGCCCAAATAGAAAATCTCTTCCATTTCATGGCATAAGTGGACCTAGTGGAGGGTTTCCTAGCCTCCACTAGAATCTCCGCCACCTTTGGAGAGACACCAAAGCGGGATTGAGCTAGGTCCGCAGGAGTCATGCATGAAATTGTAGGGACTTGAGTCCCGGATGGACCAGGATCACCTGATCCTGGGTCAGCAAACCTCGAGATAAAGGAAGAGGAAGAGGAAGAGGAGGAACTTCCGAGTACTGTTGTAGAAGAGAGAACCAGATTTGCCTGGGCCAGAAAGGAGCGATCAGAATCATTCTCGCTCCTGTTGATAGTTTCTGCAACACACTAGGGACCAGAGGAATTGAGGGAAAAGCATAGACGAATCTGCCCTTCCAGCTTAGAGACAGAGCGTCGTTCCAGAAAGCATCTCGCTCTGGAACGAGCGAGCAAAAGTTGGGAAGTTTTGCGTTTTGGGAAGAGGCAAACAGGTCTATCTGTGGAGTCCCTCAAAGGTGGAAGATGTGATTTAGCACCTTTTGGTCCAACTCCCACTCATGTGGCAGGGCAGAGGAGCGACTTAGCTTGTCTGCCAGAGTATTGTTGACTCCTGGAACATGAATCGCTGTGAGGTGAAGGTTGTGCTGAGTTGCCCAGTTCCAAACCCTCATTGCTTCCCTGCATAGAGGGTAGGATCGAGTCCCTCCCTGCTTGTTGATGTACCATACCATGCACATGTTGTCCGTCTGGACGGCTAGGTGACCGGGAAGAATGTATTGGTGAAGGGCTTTGAGAGCATATAGTACTGCTCGAAGCTCAAGCACATTGATGTAGAGAGCTAGTTCCAATCTGGATCATGATCCCTGGATTCGGTGAGGACCCAGATGGGCTCCCCAACCTTCGCCTGATGCGTCTGTGGGGGGAAGATGACAGAAGGGGAACCCCCAAAACAGGTTCTCTCGAACCATCCACCATTGCAAGTCTCGTGCCATCAGCGAGGAGATCAGAACTAGATGATCTAGGTTGTCTACAAGTTGATCCCACTGGGAGCGAAGAGTCCACTGAGAGATCCTCATGTGGAGCCGAGCGCGGGGAACTGTCGGGATGGCGGCCGCCATGAGCCCAAAGAGACGAAGAACCAATGTCGCTGGAACCTTCCAGCATTCTGATAGCAGGGAAATCTGTGACTGAAGAGAGGCCGCACTGTCCGGAGGCAGGAAGGCCTTGCTCACCATCATATCGAGGATAGCCCCGATAAACTGTAGTCTCTGGGAGGGATCCAGATGAGACTTGGAATGGTTGATGGTAATACCCAGGCAAGTGAAAACCTGCTGGGTGAGGGAAGAAAATGCAGGAGCTCCTCCCTGGATGAGGCCGCCAGCAGCCAGTCGTCCAGGTAAGGGAACACCTGAACTCCCATCGTACGTAGGTGGGCCCGCTACCATGGCCAGGCATTTGGTAAAAACTCAGGGTGTCGAGGAAAGACCAAACCGGAGTGCCCGGAACTGGTAATGGTCCCCCTGGAAAGCAAACCGAAGGTATTTGCGATGAGAGGGGTGAATGGGGATGTGCAGATATGCATCCTGCATATCCAGCGCACAAAGCCATTGACCCGGCCGAAGGAGGGGCAGAAGGGTCTGTAGGGAGAGCATCCTGAACCTTTTGTATGCCACGTAAAGGTTCAAAGAGCTGAGATTGAGAATGGGTCTGAGATCTCCAGTCTTCTTTGGGACCAGGAAGAAATGAGAATAATAACCCATCCCTTGAAGGTGAGGGGGAACGGGTTCTATGGTCTGCTTTGTGAGGAGGGAGGAGATTTCTTCCCGGACCAAAGGAAGATGGTCCTTTGCATAGGACGACTTCAGAGGGGGGTGGCAGGGTGGTTTCTGTAGAAACTCTACAGAGTGCCCTTCCGCTATAATCTGAAGCACCCATGAATCCGTTGTTATCCTCTCCCAACCCGGAAGGTGGAGGGAGAACCTCCCTCCCACCGGTTGCTCCGGTGTGTCCGAAGGTGGTGGGAGAGGGGAGGAGTCAGGTGGTGTGGGGCAGCACCGCAGCTGCGGCATCCACTGCTTTTTTGGGCGGGGGGAGCCTGGGCAGCCGTGGGGCCCAACGCTAGTGGCCCGCTCATTGGGTTTCTCTCAGGCTGACTGCGCTCATGCAAAAAGGACGGCACTGTGGGTGATGGGGACGGGACATGAATCCACGGATTTCAGAGCCATCCTTTTCTCCTGCAAGTCAGTGATGATGTCCTTGACATCACCGCCGAAAAGCACTGAACCCCTGAAAGGTGCTTCCTGGATCGCTGACTGCACCTCCGGGACCAAACCTGACACACGGAGCCAGGCATGATGCCGAAGACTCACGGCGAAAGTGGAGCTCCACCCGGCAGTGTCCACTGCATCGTATGTCGTCCGCAGAATGTGACGACTGGCCGAATGAGCAGGACTAAATCAGCTAACTCCTGCTTGACTTGAGAGTCAGGTAAGGAGTCAATCTTAGATTCCACCTGGGTAAGGATGGCCTTCTGGTAATCCCCCATATGAGCAACATAATTCAGGGCCTGAATTCCCAGTGTGGAAGAGGCATATATTTTTTTTCCATACTGGTCCAGGAGGCGAGATTCCTTACCCAGAGGAGACGAGCTTAGATGTTTGGGATGCGCTGGCCGGCCGTGAGCGGCACTAATCACGACCGAATCTGCACGAGGGTGAGAGTCCAAAAAATCTACACCCTCAGGAGCCTGGTATAGCCTGTTAGACTTCCTAGGAAACGGGGCTAAAGCAGACGGTTGTTTCCAAATAGTGGAAACAAGGTGGGCGTGAGGCTCGACCCAGGGTGGCACTAAAGTAGAAGCTGTCAGGGACAGGTCCAGATGTTCGGCCAGTTTGACCTGCTGAGGATCTGGTTCCAATGAGCACCACTGATGTACTTCCTGGATTTTTCTGAGCAACCTCATGGAAGGAAGGGTCCCGGAGGAGACTCTCAAGGAGTTCTCGGCCGGTGCTTGACGGAGAGCGAGGTTCGCCGCCCTCTCTCGGAGCATCTGCAGAGGAACTGAGAGGGAAGAAGAAGAAGAATCAGAAGCAGAATAAGACTTAACACGGGCTGGAGGAGGAACGGGTTCCTTGGGGGATCCTGGACGGATGTCCTGCTCCTCTCGGGATCCAGAGGGAAGGATCTGGAGTCCGGAGGCGTGAGGGAGTGTGCTGTCTCGGGCGACGGGCGGCACTGCGCCGCTGGAGGCGGTTTTCACTTCCTTGGTGAGCTGAGCTCAGCCTCAGCTCACCAGGAAGCCAGAGTCTCTGCAGATCCACCGCGGCCGAGGGGTGGTGGAGGTGGAGGAGGAAGGGAAAAGAATACGGGTTGTATCCGTAAGGCTAGTATCCAAACCCCTGGCGGAAAACCGGTGCCGGGTATTGAGGCGCCGGGGACCGGGCAAGTGGTACGCGGCACTGATACTGCGGTCCAGGGTACGACGGCATCGGATAAGACGGCAGGTACATCGGCACTGGAGGAGCTGCTGAGCAGACGGCTTGAAGGTGGCCCCACGGGCGGTCAACAGTGAGAGGCCCGGGGAGCAGGGCCCGACGGAAGGGGAATATCCCCGCCGGGCCAGTGGGACTGGCGTTGGGCTGGCGCTAGATCCGTTCCTTTAGGAGGAGGGTCTGACGGAGGTGGAACATCCCTCATGACGCCTGGGACGGGAGGAACTCCCGGGGTCAGGCTGGGGTGATTGACTCTGGACGGCAGCGAAGGCTGCGGAAACCGGTATGACAGGGGTTGGAGGGTCCGGTCAGAGGTTCTGCCAAGCTCGGCGCACGCCGGGCAGCCGACGGCGACTTAGGGGGCAGGTCCCGCGTAGGTGCTGGAGGAGTCAAGCACCGCCTTATGGGGGTCCTCGAGGCGGGTTGAGGAGGAGGAGGAGCGCCCGGTCCGGTGGGGACGAGGTCGCGGCGCCGCTCAAGAGTCGGGCATCTTATCGACCTTCCTCCCGCGGACGCCAGAGGAGCCGACGTCCGACTTATGGGAGTCGCCCGCACTAGGGGCGCAAGCCTGCGGCTGAACTGGGGGCGGAGGCCGCCTTTTGCCCGGAGGCACCCGCAAGGCCCAAACGCGAGCCAGACGGGTGGGCCGACGCCTCCTCCAAAGCCTTGGAGGCTGCCATTGGACGGTCCGCTGGAGGGGATGTTACCTGGGCTGCGACTCCAGTCGGGAGTCGCAGGCGAGGAGGCCTCCTCCCAGTGCCTCTCCTTGTCCCGCTTTTTACGATGCCCTTCCGGAGAAGTCGACACCTGCCTGAGCTTCTTCAATTCTTTTTCCATCAAAGACATCTTTTTCTTTCGAAGATGGGCTTCCAAGGACTGTTGGCGTCATCTGCGGGTAGCCGCGCTGAAGTGAAGGCAATGTGGGCACTTGTCGACCGGGTGGTCAGGGCCTAGGCAGAAGAGGCAGAGGGAATGGCCGTCCTAAGCTAAGGTGCTAAGCTTAATGGAGAAAAGGGAGCATGTGAGGAGGAGGACCCTGTAAAGGCATCTATCCTAAATAGATACTTTTGCTCAGTATTTACTGAAGAGAAGGTAGGGCAGGGCCCACAGCTCAGCATCATGGACACAGCGGGAGGGAGGTGAGCACTACTCCCTTCACAAAAGAAAGGGTCCTACAAGAGCTTGCTAAGCTCAGGGTGGATAAGGCAATGGGACCGATGGCATACATCCCAGGGTACTTAAGGAGCTAAAGGAGGAACTAGCAGAGCCTTTAGCAGAATTGTTTAGTGAGTCTCTGAGCACAGGAGAGGTCCCAGAAGACTGGAGAAGGGGCTCATGTGATCCCACTCCACAAGAGTGGTAGCAGGAGGAGGCGGGAACCACAGACCGGTCAGTCTTAACTCAGTAGTGGGCAAGATTATGGAGGCACCCTTAAGGAAAGGATAGTGAACACCTGAATCCATAGGGGCACAGGATCCAAGACAGCATGGGTTTACAAAAGGAAGGTCCTGTCAAACTAATCTCATAGATTTCTTTGACTGGGAACCAGAGTGGTGGACCAAGGGGAGCAGTTGATGTCGCCACCTTGACTTCAGCAAAGCTTTTGACACTGTTCACATAGAAGATTGATAAATACTTCGGTAGGCTCGGGGTGGGTCAGAAGTTGGTCAACTGGGTGGCAAACTGGTTGACTGGCAGAAAACAGAGAGTGGTGGTAAATGGTATACAGTCAGAAGAGATGCAAGTCATAAGTGGGTACTCAGGATCAGTCCTGGGGCCAGTCCTATTCAACATCTTCATTAGTGACCTCAAGAGATGGACTAGAGGGTAAGGCTTGTCTGTTTGCAGATGACACCAAGATCTGCAAACAGAGTAGATGATCCAGATGGGGTGGGCAGAATGAGAAGAGATCTGGATAAACTACAGAATGGTCAGAAGAGTGGCAACTGGGATTTAATGAAAGAAGTGCAAAATCATGCACATAGGGAAGAGAAACCCTGAAGCCACTTATAGGCTGGGAGGGAGTTGCTAGCAGTCACAAAGGAAGAAAGAGACTTGGGCATCATCATCACTGATGACCTAAAATCATCCAAGCAGACCTTAAAGCAGTAGGTAAGGCTAGGGGTGTTAGGATGTATTAGTAGGGTATACAAGTCGTAAGAGGGAGGTAATAATCCTCTGTACAAGACATTGGTTAGGCCCCATCTGGAGTAATATGCAGTATTGGAGGCCACACCTTCACAAGGACATTAACCAAATTGAGGCAGTGCAGAGAAGGGCACCAAAATGGTGCAGGGACTGCATCAGAAGACATATGAGGACAGATTAACGGAGCTCAATATGTATACCCTTGAGCAAAGGAGGGAGAGAGGTGATATGATCGTAGACATTTAAACACTCTTAAGGGCATAAACAAGGTGAAAGAGTCTAACATGTTTAAATATAAGAAAAATAGCAGGACAAGAGGACACAGCATGAGATTAGAGGGAGGCCGATTAAGGGGAATGGAGGAAATTCTTTTTCACAGAAAGGGTGGTAGATGCATTGAATGGCTTACCACAAGAAGTGGTGGCTATGAATACAGTGCAGGGCTTCAAACAGGCATGGATAGGCATAAGGGAGCAATACAAATGACTATGAATAGATAGGTCACTGACAGAGCAAAGGCCGATGGCACATTTATAAGGTAGAAAAAGAAATGGGCAGACTGGATGGGCCTTGCGGTCCTTATCTGCCATCAACTTCTATGTTTCTATGTTTCTATGTCCTTGTGTGGCAGTTGGGCTCCGCACGAGTCGCACTTGTTTTTGTGCTTGGAAGGTGTACGGGACGACATACACCAACAATGACCTGACGATAGGAAGAAAAATACTGAAAATTCTCAGTAAAACCAACGAAAAGAGCAGGGCTGACTGCTATCAAACTTTACCGCGAGGCTGCCACATGAACCAACGGCGGAAAGAACTGAAGGAAGGAGTGCCTGGGACCGCCTTTATACCAACGCCGAGATGACGCTGGTCACCTGACGGGGCGTCCTCGGCAGGAACTGCTAGCTAGAAATTTTTCCGTGGGGTCCTGCCACCGGCCGGCGTCAGTCCTATATGTGATTACCTACTGCAAGAGCCCTCTCGAAGTAAGATCACATTATTCTCTCTCAGCTCTCTTCCTTTCTTTACAACTTCTTTTCACACCTTTACAGTCTGGTTTTAGGAAATCCCACTTCACTTCCACCTCCCTCTTTTGGCCCACTGACTCCATACTCTCAGGTATGGATCAAGGACTGATTTTCTGCCATTTTTGTTGATCTTGCTAAAGCTTTTTATACTGTGGCACATTCTCTTCTAATGGACAGCCTTAAGGCAGCAGGCCTCTCTGAATCTTTAGTCAATTGGTTTCATTCTTACTTTGAAGGAATGTCTCAAGTAGTCCAGATAGGAAAATCCATTTTACCACAACTTCCCATTAGCTCGAGTATACCTCAAGGGTCTGTCCTAGGTCCTAGTCTCTTTTCCATTTTTTAAATGACCTCCTAGCTGTCTGTTTTTCTACGTCCATTCATATGTATGCTGAAGACACAGTTCTTTTTGCTGCTTGCTTCTCTATCCACGACCTTTCCTCCCAGCTGCAGTTGGATCTTTACAACATTCAGCGCTGGTTCAAGTCTAACCAACTGTCCCTCAATGCCAAAAACACAGTCTCCATGACTTTTGGTACCCATCAGAGGCCAGCCAGACTTACTTCTCTCCCATTATTTGATACCCATGATGGTAATAATATTGAAGATGTTCCCTCTTTTAAGGACCTCAGGGTTTGTCTTGACCTGCATCTTGATTTCTCAGTGCATAGTGATGCTATCCACCATAAGCTGCACCCTAAGCTTGCAGCATTGCTCAGGATAATGCATGTATTCCGCTTCTTGCCTGACAAAAAAATATATTAAGAATGATTCTCCCTATCTCAGACAATGGTGATTTAGTCTACAAAGAAGCCCCTAAATACTCCCTTGCCAGACTGGACCCTCTTTTTCATTCTTTTGTCGTTTTGCTCTAGAATGCCCATCTCGTACTCACCACTGTTCTCTTTACTTGGCTCTTCCTCTTCCCTCTGTTGATCATAGGCGTCTTTCCCATCGTGTCTCTTTTTATCCAAACTCTGGTTTGGCACCCTTCCCTCTTATCTCAAACCACATCTATTCCCTCCTCCTTCTTCCTCCTACCCTCTCCGAAATAACATTTCTCCTTCTCGCTCTATTCCTTCTAGAAAATCCAGTGTTGGTCAATCTGCCTTTCTTACCAATTTCCTAAACTTTGGTCCTCCCTTTGCCTTTCAATTCACTGTGCCTCTTCTCCTTCCTCCCTAAAGTCTCTTTATGACTTTTGCTATCCTATCTGCAACACTCCGTGACCCTTTTCCCTTCATTCTCCCTTTCAATAGTTTCAACCTGTTTATTCTTTTCCACAGTTGTTTCCCTTATTTACATATAAGAATGTGTTTTTACTTGTAATCATTTACTACTTGCAACTAATTTGATTGTTATGTTTCATTTATTGCTATACTGTGGTATTTTACTTTTTATTTTTAGTTGTTTTATTGTTTAGTTATTTCCCTCTTCCCCCAGTGATGCAGCTGGAAACGAGCGGTTTTCAGCTCAGTATGCCTTTCTGGTTAAACTTTTAAATAAATTTAAAATAGCCGTTGCTGACTCACTGGCTGGCCTGGCAACTAAAACAAAACAGCAAGCTAATAAGGCCTTTCCATGCATTAAAAGCCAAACAGGATCCCTAGCCATTGACCCAGCAGAGATTGCGGAGGTGTTCGAGAAATGTTATTCAATGCTATATACCACACAGACTGGTCCCTAATACCGCTCTCCAGAATACTTTCCTGCACTCCTTACCAAGTCCCCACTCTGTCCCAAGAAGCCAGCAAAAAAGCTGGAGGGAAACCCCACTAGAGAACAATTATGCGCTGTGGTCCAGTCCTTATATCCACTGAGAGAGCTCCTGGCACAGATGACCTTCTAGCAGAGTTCTACGAAATCTTCTGGGAGGTCAAGTCTAAGTTCCACAAAAATTCACTCTATGCACATCTGGACCTGGGAAATTATAAAAACTGTTACCACTGAGCAGTGGGGGCCAGACAAAATGGGCTAATGCCTACGTTCTGTCCAAACATTCCTTGCATGATTTCCAGTCCAGCAGGACCCTATGGAGGACATGGTACTGGAGGCTTCTGTGCTTGGCAAGCTTCCTCCCTCGCAGTGCCTGGCTACCATTACAGAACTCCCCAAATGTGGTAAAGACTCCACCCAGTGTGGATACTATTACCCTATATCGCTACTAAATGCAGACCGAAATATTCTTGCTAAATTGTTAGCTGGCAGGCAGGAGGGTGGGTCATGCTGGGTTAATCCACAAAAATTAGGGAGACTTCAAAGGCAGGCTAGCATCTGGTGGTCCATGAACATCATGTGGCATTCGTCGGGGAGCATTCGATTCAGTCTCCTGGTGACAGATGTTAAGGAGGACTTTGAGAAGGGCGAGTGGTCCTTCATGTTCATCATACTTGAACTATTTAGCTTGTGCCCTAAAATTTGTTCCTCGATCTCTACATTGTACCTGTCCCACAGTGCAAGTATTAACTAATGGAACTCTCTCCCAGCCTTTTCTTTTTTTTGGTTTGCTCTCTCTTTTTCTCAGAGACCCCCAGGAGAGGAAGCTGTAATAGATAGCCAGGTGAACTTCAGTGATGTCACTGCCCATGCAGGTCGCCTGCAAGTCGGAGAACTCCACTCCACCACAGGTGATTTCCACTTCCTACGGCCCCAAATCAGTCTCAATTTGGATTAAAACCCACCTCTACTAAAGAGCTGTGACTGAAAGGTCAGGATCCATCCACACTGTCCAGTGCTGCAGCGATGAGTCTCCACTCCGCCTTAGCCGCTCTCCACATTGCTCAGCTTCTCCTGCGCCCTCCAACAGTGACAAGGATTCTGACTTTCAGGAAGTAACAAACTCCCAGCTACTTCGCGAAATATGGCACTACATAGGCACACTCGACTCTACTGTCTCGGACATCCACCAGGATGTACATTCTTTACAGCAAAAAGCAGCCCAAATGGAGTTGACCTGTATTAAATGTCCAACAACAAGGGTCACCACAACAGGACTCTACTCTTCCTCCCCTCCACAGGAGAAAAGAAATGTCAAATATGATCCGAGACATGAAGGATCAACATAGAAACACAGAAACATAGAATCTGATGGCAGATAAGGACCGCTTGGCCCACCTAGTCTGCCCATTTCCCTACCTAGAGGATAAGCTGCAGATCCTATTTAACCAACAGCGTATTTCTTCCTACCCCCCACAAAAATTGCCTTATGTCTGCCCCATGCATTCTTGAATTCTCCCAGTTTTAGACCCCACAACTTCCTCAGCAAGGCTGTTCCATGCGTCCACCACCCTCTCTGTGAAAAAATACTTCCTCACATTGCCCCTGAGCCGTCCCCCCTCTATCTTCAAATTGTGTCCCCTTGTTCTTGTACATCTCTTTTTCTGAAAGATGCTACCCTCTTGGACTTTGTTGATTCCACTGAGGTACTTAAACGTTTCTATCATGTCCCCCCCTTCCTCCTTTCCTCAAGGGTATACATATTAAGCTCCATTAGCCTCTCCTCATATGGCTTCTCTTGCAGACCCTGCACCATTTTAGTTGCCCTCCTCTGAACTGCCTCCATCCTGTCTATGTCCTTGTGGAGATGGGGTCTCCAGAACTGGATGCAGTACTCCGGATGGGGTCTCACCAACTGTCTGTACAGAGGGAAAACAACTTTCTGTTTTCTACTGGTGATGCCTCTCCCTGTGCATCCCAGTATCCTCCCAGCCCTCCTTACTACCTTCTCACATTGCTTGCCCACCTTTAGGTCTTCTGATATAACTACTCCAGGTCCCTTTTCATTTTTGTTGTCGTCAGTATTTCACCCCCCATTGTGTACTCTTCCCTTGGGTTTTTGTTTCCCAGGTGCATTACTTTGCACTTCTTTGTGTTGAATGTAAGCTGCCATACATTTGTCCATTCCCCCAACCTTGCTAAATCGCTACTCATCCTTTCCACCCCAACTTGCATATCAACCTTTTTGTAGATCTTTGTGTCATCTGTAAAGAGACATAGGCCCCAATTCTAGTACAGTTACGCCTGGCTTAACAGCACTTGCGCCAAGTAGAATAGCGCATGTAGCAACTTACACCAGCAGTTGCGACATGTGCGATTCTACAATGTGGCCTGCGACATTGTGCAGGCCACTTGCGCCAACAGCTGTTATGCTGGCAGTTGCACCATAATCCCGCGGTGACATGGTGCTAGGGGGTTTACGGCAGCAGTTGCACCCCATTCCAGAAGGGCAGCAATGTTGGGATTCTACAAGAACCCCCCTTCCCCGAGAACCGGCTATGTAAGTTACACCAGCTTTTAGCTGGTGTAACTTATGGACGTCCCCCAGGGGTCCTGTACACCTGCCAGCAGTCCGGCAGTCATTCCACAGTTTCCCTCCCCCCCATGCCCAGCATACCCCAGTAGGTACCCAGCAGGGCTGCCCACACCCCCTGCCCCCCAAATCCTACACTAACTTCTCTGCAGGGCTGCCCACACCACTGCCCCTGACGCTTCCATTATGTGCCCCACTGGGCTGCCCACACCTCCTGTTCCCTGAATCCCCCATTGCGAAATGCCCCGCAGGGTGGCGCAGTCACCCCCCCTCCATGCCCCGACCCCGAGTCCCTGCCTGAAATGCAGCATACACCCATCCCAGCACTGGTAGTCTAGCAGCCCCCCACCCAGCCTTGCCAGTCCACCCAGCACCCCCCCACCTGTCCCCAGCCATTGACTGGCACAGCCCACCTCTCACCTCCATATTCAAATGTATGGCAGCTTAGATTCATCGAAAGAAGTGCAAGTAATGTACCTGAAACAAAAACCAGGAGAAGAGTACACAATTGGGGGGGGGGTGAGATACTACCAACAACCCCTTGGCTAGTTTAAATGCTTGTCAATGAAGCATTTAAATCTATCACCTAGGATCCTGGTTCCCCTCCTGGACAGATGCAGACCATTGCACCAGTATAGGCTTGCATCCCTCCAGGTGGACCCCCAGCCCCCAATGAAGCCAAAACCCTGAGCTCTGCACCAGTTTTCAACCACTGATTGAATCCCATGGTGTGGACCTCCCAAGCCTCACTCAAGCCATAGACAGGCAGCACCTTCGAGAAGGTTACCATGCGTGCTATTTGTCTAAGGCCCCTCCCCAACTCCACAAACTCCTCCTGCACTGCTCTGATCCCTTTCCCAGCCAGGTCATTTGTCCCTAGGTCGACAATGACATCCAGCTCCCTCCCCCATGCAGCTGCTCCCACGATCCTGAGGATTTTCTCCCTGTCCCTCCAAGCCATGGCACCAGGTAGGCACCTTACCGCCCTCTCCAGGGCTCTCGGTAGGATTTTTTGATTGTGCATTAAAAAAAAAAAAAAAAGGGGGTCCACAACCGAAAAGTGAGAGTCCTCTGAAAATTTCTAGGGGTCCCCATTCAAATACATGGCAGCCGGGCCCCTGCACCAGCACAGCTTTTGCTGTAGTATTCTGCAGAAAGCTCCATTAATTTCTGTTGGAGCATTTCAATCTACATTATCATATGTTTCAGAGGGCATAACCAAGCAAGTTATGTCCACTGCTCAACTAACAAGAGTTTTTTTAATTGAGCAGTGGCCCTAATTTGTTATAACTCCCCCTATGTAACATAAAAAAATGTCCTAAAGTGACTCCTGGGGCTTGGTTGCTGAGAGTCTCGGGACCCTTGCAGAAAAGTCCGAAGTCCCCAACACTGAACAAAAGGAAAGGACGGTGCCTGCGCCCCTAGAGCTCCGTTTTCCTCCCTCCCTCAGTTCTACCCTCCTAACAATGGAGTCCCCCACCAGGAGTTGTTTCCTTCCCCTGTGGGGTCCCATGCCACCCTCCTGTGGGTCTCCTTTGTGGAAGTTCTCAGCATCCTCCTTGGTCTCCACTGCAGGTGCCTCCATAGAGGAACCACACTCTGCCAGAACAGCACATGAATTGTTGAGAGGTACGACTGGAGGGATGCGTTTCTGTTCCACCACCCTCACCCTCCCTGAGCCCAATGTGGTCCAACCACTCCTCTTTCTTGGCAATCTCTGAGGCAGCGGCGGTGGCCCTGGTGGTCTCTGAGTGGGAAAGGAGGCCCCCCCGAATCCGGGCCAACTCAGCCTGGAGATGAGCAACCTCCTCCCTCAGCCCAGAGAGGTGCCTGCAATTGGGACAACACCGCATCCTCCAGAATATTTCCCAGAAGACTGCTGCTCCACAGCCACTGCACTGCATCACTCCCATTGTGTCTTATTTGTGGCCCCTTAACTGTTGTTTTGTATACTTACTCTTTCCTCGCTGTTTATTTTAATACATATATATTTTTTTTTTTTTACTCCCTACTTCCCTACTGCCTCCGTGCCCTTAAAGCTCCTGATCTTCCTGTTCTGGGACAGGAAGTTCCTATATTTCTCAGTAATCTTCTTACTTGCTCAGAGTCAGACCCCCCAGAAGCTGGGGGGGGGGCAGAGATGGAGAGCTACTCTTTTCCTTCTAGGATGGTGAGTCTTTTGTGCTTCTGTGATCACTCCCTTCCTGCTCCCAAACAGGAAGTTCCTGTTGTCAGTCAAATCCTGTGCCTATAAAAGTAGAACCGGCTGGGGGAAGGGCAATATAGTCCCAGTAAAGTTCTAACAGCAGCTCCCTCCTTTTGCTGTTCTCTGCCAAAAGCTATCAAGGTCAGTTTTTAAATGCAAACACCTGGCTTCCTTCTGCCTAAGCCACCCCCCCCTAATTCACAGTTTCTTTCTTCACCTAGCTAACTACACAGATAACAATTCCTTCACCCAGCTCAGACAAGCACACTTTTATTTTGTTTTTTTTTTTTTACCCTAAATTAAAATTCCTAGTAGAGTTCTAGCTCTTTAGCCCAGTACAGTAGTAAAGTGCTAACAGCAGCTCCTTCCTCTTGCTGTTCTCTGCCAAAAGCTATCAACTCAGACACTCTAACCTCAGAGTCTTCGGTGTCTCTGAGGGAGTGGTGCCACTTGACATTATTACATACATCCAAGCCTTTAAATATGAAATGCTTCTAATTTCAGAGGACATTAAACTTGATAAGGAGAGGGAGCACAGAATTGGCCCTCCACCACATGTAGGAGAGCAATCATGCCTTTTAGTGTGAAATTTCTCCATTACTAAGTACAACAAACTGTACTACATCTTGCCTGGCAGCAAACTGATTTAAAATATAATGGTTCTCAAACTTTTTCAAGCAAGATTTCTCACCTGCAACCCAGCAAATGTGCTGTCAACTTCTTGCAGTTATAAAACAACTGAATGAGAAGAAAATAACAACACAACTTTAATCCCCAGCTAAAATAAAAATATTCTTTGATTCCAGTCCCAAGGTGTTGGACACCCTCCATTCTGCCTTGCACCCCCTGCAACAAATGGGTATTGAAATGACCCCTATGCACTCAAGCCATTTTGTGCAGGACCTAAAAGCAGCCGCCTGGATGATGGCTGGAAAGGAGCTGGCTGAACCCCCCAAAAAACCTGGTGGTTTTACAATGCCTGTTCAGTGTCGCAAAGAACATTTTGTTGTTCTAAAGAAAAAAAGTGAGGTTTCCAGCAAACTTTAAACTTGGTCCATGGATCTTAAGGTTTCTCTTTCTATAATGCTTATATGGATTATAACAGATGGGGACATTTGAGAGCTGTCCGACTCACTTCTGAAATGCAATGGAACATTCACAAAGAAGGGTGTCATTTGGTTCCTGTGGATCACCAGATCTCAGACTTCGTATAACGTTGGTATGTCATAACCATGATGCAAGCTGAATAACTGTTTTTCCGAGCTCCAAATCTTCTTCACTTTTTTTAACTTCTTAACCTTTTTTGTTGTTAATTTACCCCCCCCCACACACACACACACACAATGTCACGCTACTGGGGATGTTTTCATGCATTTTCTGGCTCATTCCTTTGAAATTAACTAGGTATTTCCGATCTGTTTTTGACTCTACAATCTGACCATTGATTTCGGACTTATAATCCAGTGCAGGAAGGGTACAAATCTGGTGCTCCTGGGCAGATATCCTGTATTTTGCCACCTTTATATAGGTACATCCCATTAACTCCATAATATTGGGGGGAATTGAGCAATCTCTGGACTGCTATGTGCGTCTACTATAATCAATCAGTTACCCAAGTATATTGAGGGTGCTCTTCCTCCAGCCTTCATGACATTTTCAAAAGGTGTCCAACATTCTACCAGTAGCGAAATGGGTTGGTGTTACCACCTGAAAGCCTGGGTACGAGACAGATATATTTAGACTAATCAGAAATCTAGCATGGCTTATTTTATACCTCAGGCTGCTGAATTATTACGCTGTTGCAACTCAGCCAGAAGAGGGCAGCAAAGGAACAGTTTTGCCTATTCTCTCCTTTTCAGCTTCCTCACTTTTTTTCCTGTCTGCTGAGGTGTATACCTAAAACAGCTTGTGATGTTAGCTAGGGCCACAAAAGCTTCATGCTGTTTCTTTACCCCATCATTGGTCTGGTGGAGAATGGACATCCCCACACGTAACTGTGGAAGGAACTTCTCCAAGGATGAGACCTGTCTTCAGCATTTTCTTGACCTGTTTCGGGTCTTCTGCTCCACAAAAATACTGTTTTTGTCACCTGTCCAGAGCTTTTGAAGGCAAAAAAAGTGCCTCTCTGGGAAGATACATTGTCCACTTCTGGGGTTTTAAACCTTTCAGTTAATTTGCTGATTCAATAAGTTGGAAATTCCCACACTGGTCACCAATTTTGGGAACTCCCTCAACCTGAAGTGGCCCATAATGCAGGTGATTTTTTTTGTTTTTGAGGTCTATAGGTTCCTATCATCCTAGTTTCCCACTGTGTATATGGTTGTAGTATTATGACTCCAGTCACAACATATGGTTAGCAGGGGAGTGTCATCTTAAAGTGTCCCATTTCAGGTTACTCAGGCACCTCCTATATAGGGTTAACTTAACCTGTCGATCCCAGGGTGGGGGGGGGCTCACCACTGGTCGGTGACATAGCACAGATGTCAGTGCATATCTGACAGGTATCCATAAGACTAGATACCCCCAATGTAAGTAACCTGGGGTACACCCCACGTTTTCTACAAGTGAAAGCGCAGTTTCAGTTCATGTTGAATTGTTGTACTGCTCTCCCCCTGTTGGGGATGTATTTCTATTCTGTAAGGTATGCATGGATCATTTTCCTTACTCAGCATTACAGTTAACTTTTACATTGGCACAAACCAGTACTCCTTACTGGGTTTGGTCTCAATTACAATGGCAAACCACCTTTTTTTTATGCCTCAAGGTTTCCAAAATAGTGTTAAAATCATAACATATAATGTTAAGGGCCTAAATGCCCTAGTTAAAGGTTGAGATCTTTAAAGAGGTATCATGTCTACAGGATATGTTTCATTCAAGAAACCCACCTTTCCCAATTACAGCATCAAATCTAGCTAAAGGATGAGTAGTCCAGGTATACTCTGTCCATCAGAACCATTAAAAAGCTAGGGTGATTATTCTTATTCAGAAGAATCCGCCACTTGAATATATCTCTCCCACACAGAGGACCCAAAGGATTGATATGATAAGGTATTAGCTATCTGTATAGGATGCAACTTTACTTGTCTAACCTATATGGTCCTAATACAGGCAAACCAGGATTCATACACAAGACCTTTAATGCGATCCCAGACAACCCCCATGTTGTCACTGTTTTGGGAGGGGACTTCAACTGCGATTTGCAAGTCATTAGTGGCCACACATTGGCGCATTAACCTAATACCCAAATGTCCCACTCCCTTAATTTGTTCTCAACAGAACATGGATTCTCGGATATTTGAAGATTTTGTAAAGGTACAGAGAAGGACTATACCTTTCATTTACATCCACAAAAGGTTTATTCACACATTGTTATGCTCTTTACCCAAACACAACAGCTACATTTATTTTCAACCCTAGAGTGTCACCCCACTGTTCATTCCAGTCTTAGTCTACTTGCACACCAATACTGCTCAATGCACATTATTTTGGCATTTTAACATGTCCTTGCTAATGAATACAGTATTTAAGGAATGCATACCAGCTGAGATAGCACAACATCTGATACAAATTTAGCCGTAGATAATACCTTGGAACACATTTAGGACAAGTTTAAGGCAGTCCTTCCTGTGTGTGTTATATCTTATGCTTCACAAAAAAAAAAGAATGCTGAAATCACTTGAAGGAACAGCTAACCCACCTTAAAGCACTGCACAAAAGTACTCCTGATAATATCTTAAGACAATTACAGTCACAAGAGAGTTACTAGACCTTAATCAGAGACAGGTGGGGGAAAAAGTTAAGATTTTGTAACCAATGCTACTACAAGGACGGTGAAAGAGTCAGCAGGCTTAAACATAGAAACACAGAAGTTGACAGCAGATAAGGACAAGGCCCATCCAGTCTGCCCATTTTTCTACCTTATGAATGTTCCATAGGTCTTTACACTGTCAATGACCTATTTATTCATACTCATCTGTTTTGCTCCCTTATGCCTATCCCATGCATGTTTGAAGCCCTGCACTGTATTCATATCCACCACTTTCTGAGGTAGGCCATTCCATGCATCCACCACCCTTTCTGTGAAAAAGAACTTCCTTACAGTACCCCTTAATCGGCTTCCCTCTAATCTCATGCTGAGTTTTCTTGTCCTATTTTTCTTATATTGAAACATGTTAGACTCTTTCACCTTGTTAAAGTCCTTAAGATGTTTGAATGTTTCGATCATATCACTTCTCTCCCTCCTTTGCTCTAGGGTATACATATTGAGCTCCATTAATCTGTCCTCATATGTTTTCTGATGCAGTCCCTGCACCATTTTGGTTGCCCTTCTCAGGACTGCCTCCATTTTGTTAATGTCCTGTGCAGGTGCGGCCTCCAGTACTGCACGCAGTTCTCCAGATGGGACCTATCTAGTGTTTTGTAAAGAGAGATTATTACCTCCCTCTTACAACTTGTGATACCCCTACTAATACACCCCAACATCCCTCTAGCCTTTCCTGCCTTTTTTTTTTTAATACTTCTTTTATTTGGCGAAAATTGCTGTATCAGCATCGTACAGTTGAATCATACACTTTCTAACAGCTCTGATATTGCAACATAATGCAATAGGAATAGGTTATCTGTAATTACAAGTTATTGTTTAGCATAATACTATCTTATATATCATTTTACATATCCCTTACAGATACTTCACTACTACAACACTTTTTATTTATTTTTTTATTTTATTTTATTTAGTTTTTGTTGACCGGGTAAGTGCACTAGACAAATCTTGCCTATTTTCAGGCACGACCCGGGGGAGGGTTATACAGATGAATGCCAACAGACCTTGAACCAGATTAAGCTGTTGGTGATATTTTTACTGAATAGTTAGTTATTCCTAACTTTCAAAAATAAAAATATAAATGTGTTAAAAGAAAAAATCCAAACTAATAACACATTGGCAGTGCACTAGATCTCTGAATAAAGCAAACATCTTTATCTCAGTTGGTCTCCGTGTCTTACCTTCTGTCTCTGTTTCGTCTCCCATACCTTTTGTGTATATTCTGCTATGAAGACAGCTTCTGGGTAGTGGCAACTTCCACATTCTCATTTATGCTACCAGCTTCTTTTATCCTATATCCTTTAGCTTCCAACCCCTATGTTTTGTTCACCCCCATTTTGGCTTTAGGTCATGGATGATCTATCTGTTCCTCGTAGAGGATCCACCTTGTCCAACTATTCTAGAATGTCTACGACCTCTGCTTGAGGTCTGTGGTAATCTTCTCCATTTTCTGGATATCACTAATTATTTCCCTCCATTCCAAAACTGAAGAAGGTCCTCTTCTCAACCACTTTCTTGTTATTGCTTTCAATGCTGCAATAGTTAGTATGACCCATAAATATTTTTCTTCTTTACCTTTCATCCCCACTGGATGTATTCCCAATAGTAAGTGTTCCAGACCTGGCTGTGCTGGGATCGTGAGTATCTTGTCTAGGTGAGTACTGACCTCCTTCCAAAAGTTTTTAAGTTTCGGGCAGTGCCAAAAGGTGTGGGGCCTGAGTGGCATGCGACTCTCCGCATTCCTTCCAACATGCTCTCCTGCCCCCCAAAGTCCCATAAGCTGCTTGTATTGGCACCAGAAAGTATCTGGTTCAGATTTTCCATCCAAACTCCTTCCAAGAGGGGGAGGATGTTGTTGTGTGCCAGGTGGTCTTCCTTACCTACTGCTTTATTGGTCTGCTTGGATGATTTCAGGTCATCTGTGACAATGATGCCTAAGTCTCTTTCTTCCCGTGATTGCCAGCAACTCCCCTCACAACCTAAAAGTAGCTTCAGGGTTTCTCTTCCCCAAGTGCATAATCTTGCACTTCTTTGCGTTAAACCCCAGTTGCCACTCTTCAGACCATTTTGCCAGTTTTTCCAGATTTCTTCTCATTCTGCCCACCCCATCTAGATCATCTACTCTGTTGCAGATCTTGGTGTCATCCACAAACAGGCAAACCTTACCCTCCGGTCCATCTGCAATGTCACTGATGACGATATTGAAGAGGACTGGCCCCAGGACTGATCCCTGATGTACCCCACTTGTGACTTGCATCTCTTCTCACTGTATACCGTTTACCACCATGCTCTGTTTTCTGCCTGCCAACCAGTTTGCCACCCAGTTTGACCAACTTCTAACCCACCTCCCCAGCTTATTAATCACTCTTCTATGTGGAACAGTATCGAAAGCTTTGCTGAAGTCAAGGCAGGTGACATCAACTGCACCCCCTTGGTCCACCACTCTGGTTACCCAGTCAAAGAAATCTACGAGATTAGTCCGACAGTACCTTCCTGTTGTAAACTCATGCTGTCTTGGATCCTGTGCTCCTATGTATTCCAGGTGTTGCACTATACTTTCCTTAAAGAGTGCCTCCATAATCTTGCCCACTACTGAGGTAAGACTGACTGGTCTATAGTTCTCTGCCTCCTCCCTGCTGCCACTCTTGTGGAGCGGGATTACATGAGCCCTTCTCCAGTCTTCTGGGATCTCTCTTGTGCTCAGAGAATCACTAAATAGTTCTGCTAATGGCTCTGCTAGCTCCACCCTTAGCTCCTTTAGTACCCTGGGATGTATGCCATCAGGTCCCATTGCCTTATCCACTCTGAGCTTAGCGAGCTCTTGCAGGACCCTTTCTTTTGTGAAGGGACTTGTGAACACCTTCCTCCCCCCTGTGTCCATGGTGCTGAGCTGTGGGCCCTGCCCTACCTTCTCCTCAGTAAATACTGAGCAGAAGTATCTATTTAAGATAGATGCTTTTCCTTGCTCCTCTCCACACACTCCCCCTCGTCCTCTTTGATCTTAGCAATACCCCCTCTGGACTTTCTCCTTTCACCAATGCATCTAAAGAAAGTCTTGTCCCCTTCTTTTACTGTTTGTGCTAGTGTTTCCTCGGTTTGGGCCTTTGCCTGCCTTCCTGCCTTCCCTGGCTCCCTTAGGGAAGTTTGGTATATCTCCCTATCATATCTTCGTCCCGCTGAGTTGCCTTATATTTCCTGAAGGCCAACCTTTTGGCTCTTATTTTTTCTGCGTACTGTTTTTGAGAACCAAAGTGGTTTCCTCCTTCTTTTGCTCTTGCTTTTCTCCCTAACACAATGGGATGTTGCTTCAAGTATTGCATCCTTAATGCTTGCCCACTTTGCCTGTACTCCCTCACCTGTATTTCTTCTCACCAGGGCTAGCTTAACCCTGTTGCCCATCTTATCAAATTCAGCTCCTCTGAAGTCCCATATTTTTGCCTTGGAATGGGATGATTTAGTTCTAGTGGCCAAATTGAACCATATCATGTGAGGGTCACTGGCCCCCAGGTGACTTTCTACCTGGAGATCTGTGATCCTTTCCCCATTAGTCAGTACCAGATCCAGGATACCCCTGTCTCTTGTGGGTTGTACCAATTGTTTGAGGTCCTCCCCCATGCAAGGACTCCATTATGTGTCTAGTGCTGGTGGATGTTCCTGCTGGTATACACCAATCTGTATCTGGCATATTGAAGTTTCCCATTATCAGAACCTCCCCTTTAGCCATCATGTTTTGAATATCTTCTGACAGTAATGCATCTATGTCCTCCCCTTGTCTGGAGGCCTGTAAACAACCCCAGTTCGTATTGGCTGTCCCATTTCCTGTTTCCAGGGTGATCCACAGTCCTTCTGGCTCCTTATGTGTATTCTGAATTTCTGTAGCTTTGATATTAAGGGCCACTGCTCCCCTCCACCCTTTTGCACCTCGGTCTCTGCTGAACAGTACATAGCCAGGTACTTAAGTCTCCCAAGTGTGGTTACTGGTGAGCCATGTCTCGCTAATGGCTACCATGTCCAGTTTAGCCTCTGTCATTGTTGCCTTCAGGTCTGTGATCTTGTTTCCCAGACTGCGGGCATTTGTGTAAATGACTTTCCGTTGGCCAGACTTCAGTGCGTTAGTTGTGGGGTGAGGTCCGGCTTTTCCCCTGCGTGTCATATGGGGAGCCGTACCTTTTTCCTTACCTGATGATGCAAATGAGCTACAAACATGCTGAACTCCTGTTTCATCTCTAGCTGAGGGGGGAAGGGTGTTCTTCCTGCTCGCTGTATCGGGTGCTGCACCATTCTCCTCATTTGCTAGTTTAAATATTCTGCAAAGACATCAAACTTCTGCCCCAATGCACTGACTCCCTCCTTAGTCAGATGCAGTCTTCGAATTTAAAGAACTTTTGCTCCCAAAACTGTTGCCAGTTATCTACAAAGTTGTGTCCTTTTTCCTGGCACCAGCCCTTGAGCTGCATGTTTAGCTCCCCTATCTCCCCTTCTCTGACCTTCCGTCCATCTGCTCCCCTCTCCCAGACCAGCAGGATCCCAGAGAAGGAGATGCCAGACGAAATGGATGATAGTTTGTCTCCCAGCCTGGTCAGGTGTTCCTTGGTCTCCACAACTGACCAGCTGGCGAGATCATTAGTCCCTATGTGTACCAGGACGTTGATGTTTTCTCCTGCTTCCTGCACAATTTTAGCAAAGCAGTCAGCGTCTCTCCACTCTGATGTACCTGGGAGACATCTGACCATTACCCTCAGCCAGAGGTAGGTATCAACTCCCCGAATCATGGAGTCTCCTATAATCAGAAGTGTCCTGAATTTCCTTTCTGCTTTTTTTGTTTTGGTCCCTGTTTTGGTAGAGTTTTGTAGCACTAGCTCCTGTGCTGCAGTGTCCTGCTCTACAGTGTCCTCTGCCCCTTTGTTTGATTTCAGAGACAGAGGAAGATACCTGTTTGCAGTTTTTATATGGTTTGTGGAGGTTACGTTGGTGAGCACTGAGTGATGTGGTACCCGATTTGCCCCTCCTAACCACCTGCCAACCTCCCGGACCAACTACCCTCTGCAGTCGAGGTGCTTCAGTTGGATGTTGGGGAAATGGCCATTTACCTCCGTGTAAACACGTTATGAGCCAGCAAATTGTTAAACTACATCCCACTGTGGATTCTTCAGCATTTCACACCCACCCTTTAAACATAAACTGGATGTTTTAGGAATACTACATGCACTTATATTGCTCTGATTTGGCTTTGAACACACAAACCCAAATTTCTCACTTCCTAGCTAGACACAGTATCCCTACTCTATTGCAGAAAGATCAGCAGTAAGTGTAATCTAATGACTCCTTAACCAAGGAAGTAGTAGTAGTAGTTTGAAAACTTAAAAATGTGAAATCCCTTGGCACAGATGGGTCCATTAGCAAATTCTCAAAACATATAAAGAAGACATTCTTCCGCACTACTGTTCTATGCTTAACTGATGGCTCTCAGAGGGTCAGGTACTCTCCCAGAGGCCTTGGCGGAGCCCACAAATGTGGTTATTCCGAAGCCAGACGAAGACTCTACAAATTTTGAGGCATACAGGCCAATCTACTTGTTAAATGTAGATGCTAAACTATTCACCAACATAATGGCAACCAGACTAACTGAAATTACTGCAAAGTTGATTCACCACTACCAAAATGGATTTATTCAGGGTCAACAACACAAAAATTGGGTTAGACACTTTTTGAATATTATACCCTTCTCCCAACCTTTTTCCATCTAACTTAGCGATCTCTATTGATGCCAAAAAGGTGTCTGATCATCTCCTCTGGCTCCTCTTTCTGTTACTCGTAACACGTTTAACTTTGGCCCCAGTTTTTTTGATGCCATTCGTTTGCCCTACTCAAATGCTAAGGCACAGTTTTGCACTAACAGAACCAACCCTGCCTGGTTTCCCCTCTCTCAGGTACTGGTCAAGAGTGTCCACTGTCTCCCCTTTTATTTGCCCTCTTGATTGAACCCATGGGGTCTCTGATTTGCAGCTCCCCAGACACTGAAGGTACCCCTGGTTAATGGCACTAAATCATGCATCGCTCTTTATGCTGATGATGCTCTACTGTTCATCCTTAAGCCCACAAAATCCTTTCTAGCTCTCCAAACCCTCCTCCTTCAATACAGTATATGATTGGGTTTTCATATTAATGAAAAAAGGAAAAAGGTCATATGTCCGAGTGGCCCTGATTCCCAACTAGAAAAGATGCTGATCCTGAATCACTGGGCATCTGGAGCAATACGGTTATCTAGGTAATCAAACAGACAAATACTTGCTTGTTGCACTGTAACATTATATTCCTTTTCTTCAATCAATCTTACCAAACCTAGTCAGAAGGGCACAATTATCTTTAGTATTTGTAGGTCGCATAGACTGTAAACGTATGAATATATTACCCCGTCTCCTTTTTCTCTCAAATTCAAAATACCCATTATACTGCAATCTTGTTTCTGGTCTAAACTTTACAAAATGACATCCAAATTTTATGTGGAACAATGCCAAACCTAGACTCTAATGGTCAATATCACATGCCCCAAAACAACAGAGAGGTATGACTCTTCTCCCACATTTTCCTATGTAGCACATTTGACAGAAATCTCTGATATTCTCACACAAAAATTAAATAACGGCTGAAATGGCATGGAGGCAAATTCACATACTCTAGTCCCCCTCTCCTCCCTACCAGTTATCCCCCTAAATTCAAGAAAAATCGATAATCCAGCGACAAAGTTGACAGTACAGAACTGGTATCAAATAAATATAGGATAACGTAAGGGGTGCAGTGTGTTACGAGAATTTAACACACACCCGAGTTGCTGGATGGCACATAAACCCCGAGGGGGTTTATGATAGCCATCCAACAATGAGGGTGTATGTATTCGAGTTTACACACTGCACCCCATATTTTGTTGTATATAATTGAAGGGGTCCATTTTTTTCCTGAAATTCGCACCGAACTGGTAAGTCGCACTCTCACACTTTTCATCAACTCCTCCGTTGTCATGTAAACCAGTTCCTGACACTGGAACACGGGAGGGGGCTTTTTATTACTTTCACGGGAGGCAACATAGCAGGAAACAACAACCTATATGCATGTTTAACTGCTCTAAGGGACATCAAACGAACTCAGAATTCAACATTTATTTTTTTATTTTGTTTAAGTAATGTGAGGGTACCGGAGAATGTTTCGTATGGAGCGAACAGCAGTAAGCAGGTGAGTCTTTCTGAATAGTACTGTGTGAGGAAAAATGGATAGGTGTGAAGCTCGAGCTGTGTTTGTTGTCTCGAGCGCATTTCCATGGGAGGAAACCGCATAAATGCCGTAATACCTACTCGGGTATTATGGTATTTAATACACAGCTTTTCCCATTAAAAAAAACAGAACCCAGTAATTAAATAAAGATAAAACCTTCCCTCCTAACTCAATCGCATTTCTTATGCCAATAGTGTATTGTCCATCTTTTCAACCAGCTAAAGTGGATCCCGCATTTAAACACTGGAAAAACCAAAGCCTTATCTGTTAGGGTCAAATGTACTGAAATCCACTTTTGCGTACTTTTATGGATAAACAATCTGAATTTCGGCCGACCCAGTGGCACTGAGGGTTGAGGTGCTGGACGCCACACCTCTCGCCACACCGGTGACCCGAATTCAGGAGCGAGCTCAGGCAACCGGGGTCGGCAGGATGGAGAGACTGAGCTCGCTGGCTGCTCTCCTTCCCAGGGGAGGTGGGGATAGCTCGGCACGCCAGACGCTCCCGTTGGAGATCGGGGGTGCTGCAGCATGTCAGCTGCATGTCACACTGCGTGGATGATGCTGGCAGGGTTGCCTTGTGCCAGAGCATCATGGGTGCACCATGCGGGACAGGGGAGGGCAGTCAGAACACGGAAAAGCCCAGCTCAGAGGGGGAGGCGACAGAACCTGACCCCCATGCCCACCACCGGATCCACCCTGCCTGGCCTTCCAGGTCCTCCACCCAGCAGCCCACTCCCACAGCCAGAGTCTACAAAGTAAAGAGCACCCAATGAGGAGGGGTGACCCCACCCCAGAGGGGTTTAGCTGGGGGTGCTGGCTGTGGGAGGGGTGGGAGAGAGAGAAGGCACAGGTTCAGGGGGATCTCAGGTGGGCAGGAACAGGCAGGATGCCCAAGAGATGCCTCCTCAGGCCGTGACAGGAGGGAAATAGAATAAAAAAAATAAAACAAACAAAAAAGAAAAAAAAACACAATCCGAATTTCACCTTCCCAAGTCTCATTTTTATTACTATCTTCCACTGCCTACATTCTGTTTGTTTTTTTGTGTGTACCTTCTCTTTATGCACCTCCTCACTTGCCGCTGGACTCTCTCCGGTGGGACTCGCGACGCAACCCTATCCCGCCCGTCTGAAGCTCCAGTCACACTGTTCAGTCGACACTGCCTCCTACTTGCTACTCCTGACTCCCCGACTCCCCGGATCTAAGCCCTCCGGGGCAGGACCCCAGACTCCTCCCGGCGACCTTTCTGTAATCTAGACCAGGTTGCCAGAGGAGCAAGAGGAAAACCCAAGGTGGACTGGAAACCCAGTCTGGATGTGGAAGTCAGTCCCTGGACCCTACCTTCGCCTACCATTGGCAAGGGTCTCTTCCATGTTTCCGTGGTTTCCCCAGGAGTGCAATGAGCAATGAAGCCTGCGAAGGCCCGCTGCCGGCATCTGCCGCACTCCACCCCTTACTGCGCCAGCCCATGCAAGACCCCTGATCTCCATCGAAGGTCGCTCAAGTGCCGAGCGAGACCCGGTATTCACTCCGGAAAAGGAGAGCCATCTTCTGGACGCTCAATCCTCTCCCTCCTCAGCCGACCCCTGGCGGCCCGAGTCCGTTCCCGAACCCGGGTCACCGTCATGGCGCGAGGTGTGGCGTACAGCGCCTCAACCTTCAGCGCCACCAGGCCGGTCCCAACTGCCTATATTCTTAACTACACTCCCAGCCAAAATTTGGATGTTGGAACCCTCTTTGGATTTTCTGCATCATGTAGTCTCTTATCAAAATTACTGCGAATACTGCGTGCAGTTCTGGAGACCTCACCTCAAGAAGGACACAGCACTGCTGGAGAGGGTCCAGAGGAGGGCAACCAGAATGATTCAGAGCATAGGAGGGAGGCCCTATGAGGAAAGGCTGGAAGAGATGGGGCTGTACTCGCTGGAGGAGAGGAGAGACAGGGGGACATGGCAGGGGTCTTCAAATGTGTAAAAGGAAGACATGGGGCGGAGCCAAAGAGATGTTCAGACTAAAGAAGGAGGGGCAACCAGAGGGCATGAGTGGAAGCTGGGGGGGAATACAAGGGAGAACGGAGACATTACTTCACTGAGAGGGTGGTGGAGCCATGGAATGCACTCCCTGGGAGTCTGTTGGAGGAGGGCACAGTGGAGGGCTTCAAGAAGGGGTTGGACAGGTACAAGGGAATTCTGAAGCTGACCCTCTCAGGGGCTGGGGGGGTGGAAAAGCAAGCATCCATTAGGAGGCTGGCTACCGAGCAGACTCGACAGACCATCAGGCCTATTCTGCTGGTATTTAGTATGTTAGTATGTTAATCAGTAGGGGCCACATTTTCTGAGTCTGTAATGTACTGTATTACAAAACACTACTAACCATCATGTCACAGATACACAACAGACGTGGGAGACCAAAACTAAAACAGCTCTTTTGGAACAGGACTGGACACACATTTATAGGGCGGTACATAAAACCACAGCAGCTGCAGTGTGAGTGGAATTTAGGCGGAGAATCATTTATCAATACTTCCAAACTCCACACATCACCTATCACTTTACTCCCACTTATACAAACCTATGTTGGAGGGCAAGTCAGCAAATTGGGAATCACCACACACACACACACACAGTCTGGGCTTGCCCAAAGTTGATTGGATACTGCAGTGATATTTACGTCACACTTCAGGAATATTTTCTTTATTAGTCGGGATCTGGAATTGAAACATATTATCCTAGGACTAAGAATTAAAAGGCAGGTTAACGAAAGGCTCCATAACACCTGTATTGCCACAACCTGTAAGTGTATCACTATTAAAGGGTTCTCCATACATGCTCTCACTAAACAGGAATGGATCACAAAATGCAAAAAAAGTGCAGGGCGTGGAACTGATCACAGCCTGATCACATTTGCAGGTGGAAGGATACAGATGTATTTGGCTCCCATTCAATCAATTCCTAGAGGGTGAGGAAGGAACCTCAGTATTGTACCAATTAGCTAATATGTAAAATTCTCTGGACGTGGTAGTGAAAGCTGACTAGTTCACTGGAAGACATTTACAATTTGCAAGTGGCTCAGAGGAGCTGTAAAGTGTAGTCTACTGTTGCAAGCACTGTATGTTTCAAACCACTGTCAATGTATCTATCCTTCCTTGTTCAGTAATGTTGTTTTAGGGGTGGGAGCACTGAACCTCCTTACCTCGTCCCCTCTATCAGCACAGAATGAACTATACCATTCACCAATTTATTATGTATGCAATTCAACCAATACCATTGATAAATACATTTTATAAAAAAAAAAAAAGAAAGTAGTAAAGCGACAGACTGGAAGTGGTGCAGAGGTGGGCTACCAAAATGATCCAGGGTCAGCAGGGAAGGTTATATGAGATAGTCTAGAAGATATGAACATGGATAAACAACACAGGAAGGAACATACTCTGATTCAATAGTGAAGGCTCCTAAGATAACGAGGCACCCTGATGAAGCTCCAGTAAGCAAACCACCAGGGCAGTCAGGTAATGTTCTCAGTGAGACTCCTTTAAGCTAAGTACCTTACTTTTAAATACTGTCCCTTGCATTGGCACTTTTGTTTATTCTGCAGTATCTAATAAATGGATTGAATATGCAACACATTCTACGAGCTATGCATTCATTATTTTAGGAGCCTTCACTATCTGATACAAGTGCATTCCTTGTTGTGTTGTTTGTACAGTACTCACTTGGGCTAGCTACCCGAGACGCACCTCATCTCAGCACCATAACAGCGACACTGTTTGTGTATTTAGTAAGAACATGCATACCCTAGAGGATAGGAGGAAATGAGGGAAAATGACTGAGATGTTCAAGTTCCTCCATGGTATCAACAAAGTGGACATTAGGGACTTTTTCACCTAAAGAAGCAATAATTCCACCAGAGATAACTCCAGGAAATGGTGGGGGAAGGGAGTTACAAAGATATCAGAAAGTACTTTTTTACTGAAAGGGTGGTTGCAAAATGAATCACACTTCCTTGCAAAGTCATATGTGCAGAGATGGGGGGGGGTCAAGAGGGGATGGGGCAAGCATATGGGTCCTGTGAGGCTGGATATGCTGGGGGTTGCAAGGGGAGGTTTGGGGACTGACAGAGGCAGAGTCCAGTAGACTGGCAGGAAAGGGCAGACCCAATAATTTGCAGGGCCTTTTTTTTTTTTTTATGCCAAAACTTTCCATTTCTATGTTTCTAAATTCAAGTCAATGTTTTTCAGGGAATTATCTATTGAGACAAGTTCATTTGTAATGGTGTCCCTTCAGATTGTGCAAACAATTGCGATTTTCTTTACTACAATTAGAAAAATAAAGCTGATCCAAGACGGCCGACGGCAGGGAGTAGGTGAAAGCAGGATACCCGTGTGGTTTGCAAACTGATAAACTTATGCTGTGTGGAAAACGCTGTTTGGCCAATTCATTATTTAACCTAACCTGTAATATTATTTTAACTGTTGGCACTGTGAATAACCAAGAAGCTTAATAAAACGAAACGCAGAAAAACTCCAACTGCTGCTCTCACCTGGCAGTTTAATTAAACATCAGAATGCTGGTGGTGGAAACAAGTATAATTAGCAGCTGGAATGACCAAGCCGAGATTATGGCGCTCTAAGGACATTGCTGAGTTTTTACTGAATGAACAATGCCAGAAAAGAAAGATCCAAATTGCCAACACACAAATAGAAACTAGGAGCACAGCTGCGATTAGTCATGCAGCATTAGCAGGAAGAGAAGCCATGGTCACTGACAACACCACCGGTGCTTCCAGCAGCAACTTTACTGATGATACAACGAGATCTGACAAACTGACTAGCCATCTCTCATCTGACGCACCCGGACAGAAGGATCAGACAGCAGGGCTTGTGAAACTCTACTCCTGTTCAGACAGCTTATGCCACCCACTTTCCCAGAGATGAAATTACAGCACACCGAGATGAATTAGGCACTCCAGTTACCAAAGATTCTGAATGTATTAATGCACCAACTGCACTACGATCGCCACAGACATCGGCAGCAGCTTCAAAATCAACCGGAAAAACACCGTAAATCAATTCTAATACACAGAGCAGTAACTTCAGTGTAATTCAAGGGCTGCCAAATAATTCTGAGACCACTCAGGATACAAGCTAACATGAGCAAAATAGTTTAAGTCTTAATAAAGGGGGACTGCTTACACAAGAAAATGATATGGAGAATCAGAACTGTAGCTTGGAACAGAAAAATGTAAGGGGGGGATACAGCCATGACCAGGCTATATTAATCACCAGTACTATAAGGGATATGAATAACCATGGGCCCTATTCATGATCGTGGGAGGAGGTACGCGAGAATGGCACGTATCCCACACACACACAGCTCCGCAACCATGGGAGGTCCACACAGGGACCGCGATTCACAAACACCAGTCCCCACCTGGCTCCCCTTACTTTGGCCCCTGCCCTGCCCCGGTGTGCAGGGTGGTCCAGCAGGGCTGCGGACTCGGCCGCACAGCCAATTGGTTGCCCAGACCAGGTCCTGAAGTGGATCCCTTCCCGTCCGCAGAGTGCCATCATAGTCCCAGCACACAGAGAGCCAGGCACAATGTTGGAGGTGGTGACACCGGCTGACCGCCCCCAGCCCACCCAGTGTACCCCAATGGCAGGGGCGTCCCTATTGGGGAGGCCAATCCCCCCTTGCCATGCCCGCTGTGGCCGGCGGCTCCATCCCTGAGGGGAACGTAACCGGCCGCCCGGGTTTACAGCTGCCCCCAGACCACATAGCTGCCACGCGCAGAACTCCACAGTTTTGTGAATCGCACGGAGTGCTACCATGGCCCCCCAACCCCTGCCTGCCCAGATGCGCAGCTGCACACTCAGCTGAGGATCGGGCACGTAGGTGGGGGCAGATCTGCGTGGTGAATACCATGGATGGGGTGCAGTGTGCGCAGCCAAGTGCAGGTGGGCTACCCACCAGGGATACGCGGCGCGTATCCCATCCGCACCTTTTGTGAACAGGGCTCCATATCCGTGAAGAAATGTCAACAGCTATGGTCTGTACTGAGCTAAATGTTAAACAGGAACTACAAGATACACTGGCACCCTCTGTGAGCACTATGAAAATAGGCAACCCACTGACACCAACTATTACAGACAGTAACATTAACCTGCTGCAGGTCTTATGGAAACCAATTTCACCATTACCACAGTCCCCATCAATTCAATCTAACAGTACAGAATTGGCTTCTCTGAACCCAATTACAGTAGTTCAAGATAATGCTGGTGTCAACATGAATGAGACACAGCATGCCCATAATGAGTAGGGGTCATCTGGTGATTCTGTCGACTGGGTCCCGGACCTGAGAAAAGACCTACTGGCTATGAGAAGGGGTGAAAGGCACCCACTCAAGTTTTCTGAAAAAAATTATCACCAGGAAATACCTAGAGAAGGTTATCAGCTTGGATACAGCTCATCACCCCACTTCCCCAATAAAGCAGCACCATAGCAAGCATCTATCACAGCTTATCCCCGAACCGTGTTTATTAAGCTGCATAGATTTCAAGAAAGAGAAGATATCCTTCGAAAAGCCAGAATCAATGGAGAGCTGATGTTTGAAAACTTTAAATTTCATCTATATCCAGACTTAAGCCAAGTCACTCAAGCACAAAGAAAATCATGTGATCAGGTTGTAACAACCTTACAACCTTAAAATCTAATGGCATTAAATATTCATTACATCTGCCTGCTTGGCTACAGTTTTAACTGAATGGCTGGATTACATATTTTACAAACCCCACTGATGCCTGTCAAGCAGTCTGCAATCAGACATTCCTCCAGCTTAGGTGTGAGCAAATGTATATCAAGAAGCCCGGAATAAAGGCCAGCTGGATCTACCCAACATATTTGACCCCTTACAGTTAAAGACCAGAACCAAACAATGGCTAATCAACATAATGTTCCTGGGGCCAATGTGAGCCCGAGGGAAAATGGGCCCCATATGGCTCACTCTACACTGGGTCCAAAGTAATAACAGATCAATTACTTGTGGTTATGCACCTATTGGTTCAAGAGAGGGGAATATAATTTCAGCACCAATAAGGGAGAGATGTTAACAAAAAATGTGCAACGAAAACATTTTTGTGGTTCGGTGCACTTTTTAACTAACTTTACTTCTGCATTTTTAGGACAGCAATTAGAAAGGGATTTCTTTTTTCGCATATAAGGGTGACACATATGGTTTGTTAAAAAGGCAACTGAGGTACACCAATATTATCTAAATGATGATCTCTCTCTTTGCTAGCCACTTTTCTTGCTTCACTCCACACAGAAGGATATTCACAGTTCTCTCGTCTTTGAATGTTTGCATGCTGACCCTCACAGAAATCCCTTGCCTTCATCACATAGGTGGGTAAGTACACAGCATATTGGCTAGCTTTGTAAATACTCATAAGTGGGAGGCTAGGGAAGAGGGTAGGTTGTAAAAGGGAGAAATGGATTGTATTCTTCTGTAAGTAAGTAAGTAAAAGAAGAATTGAATAAGGGAATAAGGGTATAAGAGAGTTGAAGAGGGGGAGAGGGTATGTGGGCAAGGCATTAAATAAGTGGGTTTGCATTGCAATTTGCGACCCAAGAATCGTGAAACACGCTTCAAATGTGGCAATGATAAGCAGTCATTGGTAATCATTGCCAACTGGACCTGGGTCCTTTAAAAATGCCTTTTTGGGCGCATGTTGCTTTGAATTTTTTTTTTTGTTTTTCCCCCCCCTCCTCCTCGCGCCATGCCCCATCTATGATTGGCCAGCTGCTCCTGCTCCCCCATCCACCCAGTGTATGCCTCGGGAGAAACGTGACAGCATCCTCTTGGAGCCAGTCACCCCAGCAAGCAGGTCCAGGAGTTCCAACCGAAGCAGAAAAGGTAAGTTCCAGGTTATTTTTTTCCATTTTTCTTTTCTTCTTTTTTGCCCCTACTACTCCCATCAGGATCTGCTCTGGTAACAGACCCCTTTCGCCTCCATTTTCGGTTATGCTTGCATCCCCCAGTTATCCCTGGCTTTCCCCCCAGAAAGCGGGGCCACAGCACTGACCCTCTGTATCAGGGCCACGGTACATGTATCTGGTCGGGGGATCGGCTCTGGAGGCTAATCGAGGCTCATGGGGCAAAGCGTCATGTAGACGGCGCGGTTTGGGAGTTTTTTCCCCCTTTAAGCAGGACGGGGACGTGCAATGATGACCTGCGTCTGCCCCATCCTGATGTTTTGTTGAGTGCCAAGGTGGTGCGGCTCTCCAGCCTCTGCTAGGTGCTGCTCGTGCGCTGAACGCTGCCTTGCCCTTCCCCCAGAGAAGGAGAGCTGTCCTAGGGATGTTCAATCCTTCTTCCCCCGGCCGGTCCTCCAGCAACCCGGGTCCATTCCCGAACCCAGGTCGCCAGCGTCGCAAGCGGAAATCCAACCGCTGCGCCAACGGGCCGGCTTAGTTTTTTCCATTTACTAGACTTTTTTTTTTTTGGTCAGGTGGTATTTAACGTTTTTTTTTTTTTGTTTTGCAGGGAGGAGCACTGCCGGATCGTAGGCCACATGAGAGGAACTGCAGGGCAGCAAGGAGCAGAGGAGGCCAAGGGAGAGGGGACCTGACCAGGACCAGACAGGGCAGGCATCATGGCGTGATGCAGATTTGGCGCCGGAGCAACTGGCTCAGCAGCAGCAGACCTGACGATCAGGAATCTCCCAAAAAGTAAAAACTTTTCAATTTATATTGTCGAGGAGCCTGGAGGAGGCGTGAACTACAGGAGGGCATGGACTGGGCAGTGGCACAATCTGGGACGGCTGGGTACTGGCGGCACATTGTGGATTCTGGCCTGTAACTGGGGGCTGCTAGATGATCGGGGATGCTCAGCTGAACAAGCAGATCGATAGGAAAAGATATTAAGTGTTGTGCCCTGCAAGTTGCAGTGATGGGAAAGTCATTTCAAAATAATGTGCCCTGCTTTTGCAGAGGTCATTCAAAGATATAAGTAAACCACAAACAAGTCATTGTGCCCAGTGCAGTCAGTAATGGGAAAGACATTTAAAAGTAATCTGTGCCCTACCTTGCAGAGAAAATGATAAACTAAATGTTGTGCCCTGTAGTTTTTGCAGTGATTGTACAATACATTTAAAAGTAATCTGTGCCCTGCCTTGCAGAGATGTGAAACGATAACCAAGTGTTGTGCCCTGTAATTTTGGCAGTGATTGGAAAATACTTTTTATAATGTGCCCTGCTTCGTAGAGATGGGAATTAAGACACTAGAAACAAGCAGACCAGTGGGAAAGGACTGCTCTGCAGCAAATTGCAGAGGGGACATTCAAAACCACAAAGTGTGTCCATTTCGGGGAAGGACAATTTCTAACAAGTGTCCATGCCCTGCTTGCAGACAATGGGAAAGACATAAGACCTTTACAACAAACACTATGTGCAGGACATTTAAAAGTGTTCTGTCCTGCTTAGTTTGCAGAGATTTTTTAACTTTTTTTTTTTTAATTCAAGTTTATTAACAATTTTCAGGTACATTCTTTTTTACACATGAGTTAATATCCATTCATATTTTTTAATACAATGAATTTCTTACTTTATCATATACAGTATGTCTCGATCAATCCAGCTCAGTTTTAATCAGTATATTATTGTAATCTATCACAGGAAGGGCTTCTTTATTCTTCAAGCCCTCCCTCTATTGAACAGAGTCTCCTTCAAACATCAGTCGGACCACAGCCCGCCCTCCCCAAGCCATCCGCAGTCCTCCAGCCAGTTTTAACATATCCCTCGGTAGCAAAAGTTCTCTTTTTTTTCCTTTCGTTAGCTGAATGTTAGTCAGCTATCCCCCGCTTCCCTGGAGGCTTGCCACATTTCCCACTTAGCCCACCTTCTCAGGTATATAGAAGTTCTATTGTTGATTCTGTAAGTGAGCTCTTCCAGTTCTACTATAGTGTTCACTATTTTTATCCACTCACGAGTAGTGGGGGAACTGGGAGACAGCCATTTCTTCGTAATGGCCTTATGTGCAGCCGTTGTTAGTACAGACCACAGATACAATGAGTCTGTACCCCGTATCTCTGCGGGCGGGAGTCCCAAGATCATTGTGGGTCACTCTAGCGGGCTCTGCACTAAAAATATTTCTGTAAGTGCTCTAGTGATATCACTCCAATAGTTCAATAAGGCATCACAGGACCAAAAATATGTAAATAGTCCGCTTTAATGAGCCACACCTCTCCAACATTGAGTGGGAGCAGCTGGATTTCTTTTGTTAATTATTTGAGGGTTAGGAATATCGGACCTTAACTCTCCAAGAAATTTTTGCCAGTACGGTGATTGGGTCGCTCTTTAGTAAGGAAAATATTCGTCTCATTCAGGGACCCCAGCCTCTGAAGGCTTCTTGGTCCCATTTTATTTTTTATTTTGGCTAGTGGGTCCCCCTTTAATGTCGCCAGAGCCCTATAAAGGAAGGAGATCATTCCCTTCTGGTTTATGGACATTGTCTCCTCTTGTATGGCACCTAGAAGCTGCTGAGCCCTATCTGGGTCTGTGTCTTTTTTCTTTAATGTAAGGATGTAATTTCTGGCTTGTAGGTATCTAAAATGGTCTGAATTCTGTAAAGTATATTTGTTTTTAAGTGAAGCAAAATCTAGTAAAGTCTCTCCCTGCCAGAATTGAGATAGATATCGGAGTCCCTTTGCATCCCAAGTGTGAAATCTATTGTCTAGGCGTCCTGGCAGAAAGTCTGGGTCCCAGGCCAGTCTCCCAGTGGCCATACACAGTTTTGAGTTTGTATTTCTGCCATATTCTATGGATAGCTCTAATTGTGCTATGCGCTAATTGGGGGTCAATTTTGGGTGTGCGCGCTCTATTTATACTGTGGGATCAACAGACCGACTTCTAAAATTGTGGGCCCATTCCTCTCCCCCATGAGCTTCCATCCCGTAGAGACATTGTGATTGGACCAGAACATGGCATTTTTTTAGTTGGACCGCCAAGAAGTAGTCCTCAAGATCCGGGAGGGACTGACCTTCTCTCTCTCGATGGGTTTGAAGGATTCTTAAATTAATTCTCAGAGATTTTAAACTTGTGCTCCTGCTTAATTTGCAAGAATATGTGCCCTGCTGTGTATCTGCTGATTCATGGGGGAAAAGCGAACTGTGCCCTGCTTTATTGGAGTGTTTCACTCTGTGGACTGTCACGTTTTAAGGTTATTGGCAGCCTATAGAGTGGGAAAATTTAAGTAAATTATGACATCCCTGCTGTTGCTTGATCCATGCTGGAAAGAACTCTACTGCTATATTCACTGATGTCATTAGGTTTAACAGCCACAGCCGGGGTGGGGGGGAGCTGCCCATTATTCTTTAATACTAAGCCACTGAAATGTGTTCGTTCACACCCAGGGACAGCACCTTTATTTTGCTAACTTCAAACTTTTTAATAGTTGCAGTCTACAACATGACTGGAATAAAATTAGTAACTACAGAAGGATGGCGCCAAAAATATGATCCCGAAAAAAAATTGGCTACAGATAAGAAGTGAGGGAGACTTTGCAGTGCATGTTAGCTGCAAATTGTGCTGCAAGTACAGAGATGAGCTACATGGGTTGAGGAACTTCAGTAAGACATTAATTGCAGGGATTACAGGCCCCCAGCCAAAAGTTGACACCATTCGGAAACATCTTCTGACAGAGCAGCACAAGAAAGCTGTTAAAATGTTGACATTTGGTAGAACAAGGTCACCACTCGATATATATCACCATACCACAATTGGTAAGTTTAAAATAGTGGGGAGGGGGTTGACCCAGACCTACAACAATTTTAATTTATTTGCAGGGAGAGCTTTCAGTAATGCAGAGGAACAGCAAAAAATGATTCTAGGCAGGCTGATGGACATCCTGTATGATGGCAAAAGAGGACATCCCTATCAAAAAATCTGAAGTGACAGCAGAACAAGAGAAGCGCCATGGAGTTCATTTAGGCAATAAATACATTAACGCTGTTAATGAGAAAGAACTCACAATGTATATTGGCAAGAACCTAGAAGAAAACCTGTTGGCAACTGTCAAAATGCAAATTATTTTTCAGTGCTTACGGATGGTAGTACTGACAGTGGTGTAACTGAAAAGGAACTGGTTTACGTAATTTATGTAAATCCCATTAATGGTTAAGTGGAGAATTAAGTTTTTATGAATGAAACCTGTATCAGACGGCACAAGTCAGTGTTTGAAAAATCTCCTTTTGGACATGTTTACAGAGTGTGGCCTTAATATAAAAAACATGGCTGGGCTTGGGGCTGATGGGGTATCTGTCAACATGGGTGTAAGA
The DNA here is from genome assembly GCA_016271365.2 of Neoceratodus forsteri. Taxonomy (NCBI): domain Eukaryota; kingdom Metazoa; phylum Chordata; order Ceratodontiformes; family Ceratodontidae; genus Neoceratodus; species Neoceratodus forsteri. The sequence goes on from CM028131.1 coordinate 842,848,154, forward strand.
TGGGTTCTTGCTGCTCTTTTAAGGGAAGACATACAGTGGTTAGTTGGTGTTCACTGTTTCTCACACAGATTAGAACTGGCCATAAAAGACGCTTTGGATGACACCTATTTCAATGATGTTTCAAACTTTCTGACCCAACCGTTTTATCTCTATCAGAAAAGTCCTAAGAGACTCAGAGAGTTACAGTCCCTTGCCTGGGCCATGGAGATGTCAGTTGAAAAGCCCAAGAAGGCCCATGGCACACGCTGGACGCAACATAAACTTCTTGCCACCCATGCTGTTACCAAATCATTCCCCGTAATTTGTGCCCATTTAGAGTCCATGGCTGCAGACCCAACTCATGACCAGGCCAAAGTCAAGGGAGTGCTGCAAATTATGACTAAATTCCAAATGGTGGCACACCTTTTGTATTTTGAATAGCTGCTTCAGCCATTTGCAAGGTTCTCACTAGCACTTCAAAAAGAAGTAGTTGAAATGCCAGAGCTACTTAGCTCTGCTGAAACTTTGAGATACACTCTTGACCATGCCAAGCAGGGTGGTCCCATAGGTGGCAGTGAACTTGACATTCTTTTAAAAAAATGGGTCTGATGTTCTTTCAGGAGCATGTGCTCAAGTCACATACAAGGGTGTGAAATTAACACATTGTAGTGGCCAAGTTGTTAAAAGTTTTAAACAGAAAACTAAGAAATACATTACAAACATTGAGAACTATTGTGAAGAAAGGTTTGGTTTGACTGATGAAAGTAATATCTATAACCATGCAAAAGCGTTAGATACCAGACTTTGGCCAGCTGCAGACAGAAAGGAACTGGAGCCTGTATGGTAACAGTGACATTACCACAGTAACTGAGCACTTTTCAGCACTCTGCTACTTGCAGAATGGCAAGAGTTTAAGATTTTTGCTCAAACCAATTTCATCAATCTTTCTGCCTCTGCTATCTGGTCAAAGCTGGCATGTGATTTCCAAAATTCTTATCCAAATCTGTTGAAGCTTGTCAATGTTGCTGAGAGTATTTCCTGTGTCTAATGCAATTGTAGAAAGGTGTTTTTCAACTATGAACAAGGTAAAAACTGACTGGAGAGCAAGTCTGGTAGCGAATACTGTAGAAACATTGATTCTCATTAAAAAGCAGGGCTCCCCTCCAGCTGAATTCAACCCAGAGAGGGCTGTAGACATATTTTTTAGTGCTAAACCAAGACGTCCTGGTGATTTGGCAGCTGTGGATGGTGGACCACCGCCAGGTCCCTCCCCCCCAAAACAGGCCAGAATTGCTGGCTATTGCCTGGTGGAGAAGAGTAGCAATAGATCGTACCCAATCCTTGTTGGTAACTTTGTGGTCAATCACGGTCCTAGGTGGAGTTTTTATGCTGGGGCAGGGGTTCATTTTAAATTTACGTTGTTTAATTTGTCACAACTCACGATTACGCTCAAAAATTCATGGTCTGCTTTGGCAGACATCCTATCTCGGCTCTTAAAATGCATTTCTGCTGCTGCACAATTGCTGTATTTCTCTGGAAATGGCTAAATAAAACAGATATCAGTCTCAGAAACTTGCGGAAATGTGTATTTTATCAATACAGAGCAAGATAAGTACATTTTATGGGGTTTTGAGCAAAAATATTAATTGTTGGTAATTGCTAATCAACTTCGGCCAATTGCTAATCATTTTTTACTTTGGTTAGTGAAGGCCGCTAATCAAGTCTCCAACACTAATTTATGCCTTGGTGGGAAGGATTAGGTTAATGAGAAGGGTACAGTTTAAGAGAAAAGACAAGGAACCTCAGTTTAGCTTTACATTCTCATTAAACCACGAGATAAAACAGGCTTATGATAGGCCCAGCACTGTTAATATTTTTGGAATGGCACTTGCTTTGTTTTTTCATTTTTTTAAGGGATGTTACCAATAATTTAGACTTACAAATACTGTTCTGGAATGTGAATGGCTTAAGAGACCCCGTTAAAACTAATAAAATGATTAATTATACTCACAGGAAAAGAGCAGTCATTCTATTACTACAGGAAACTCAATTCTCTCGAAAAGATTTCATATTTTTTTTCACAAAAAGTGGGGCCCTGTATCAGCCTCTTTTTCCTCCTCCACAGCTAAAGGGGTAGTACTCTGTATAAAGAAAAATGAGCATTAAAAGGGAGATCTTAACAAGATTAAAAGGGTAGATATTAGGGCTGTGCGAATAATGAATATGATTTCCCAAATACCATGAATAATGAGCTATTTGTTATTCGGAATCCAAATAACAAATAGCTATATTTATCCATATTAGGGAATAATATAACCCTTTCCCCCACCTCAGATAGCAACTACCCCCAAGTTCCGCTAACCACTATTACAATATTTAAAAAAAAAAAAAGGAGAACATTTTTTTTTTAAGGACAGCAACTCCACCTCAACACCGCCAGTTTCATTACTAAATTAAAGTTAACAGTCCTCCCTGTGGTCCTCCTCCACACTCCCCCGGTAGCCAGCAGCAGCCCCTTCCCCTCACCCTGCCTGCACCTAAACAAGATATATCAATTTAAGAAAAAGCGAGCTGGCGCAGCCTGCCCTCGTCCATGGCCGGCTACCTTCTTGTGAATTAAACCGCACCTGCTTACGCTTATACAGAGAACAAGCTGATCAACTCATTCTCTATATAAGTGCAAGCAGGCACAGTTCCATTCACAAGAAGGCAGCCAGCTGTGGAGGGAGGGAGGACTGCGCCTGCTGCCTTTTTCTTACATTTATATATCTTGTTTACGTACAGGCAGGGTGTGGGGGGAGCTGGGGGCTGCTGCTGGCTACCAGGGGTGCGTGGAGGAGGAGGACCACTGCGGGGAGGACTGTTTACTTTAATTTACTAATGAAAACTGGCCTGGCATAGAGGTGGTGGGTAGCCAGCCCAAAAGAATCTACTGCCTTTTTTTTTTTTTATTGTAATAGTGGTTGGGGAACCTTTGGGGGTTAGAGGTTTTGGGTGCAATTTGAGTGTGAGGGGAAGGGGGTTATACTGTTTTGACGAATACAAATATTCGGCTGAATATTCTGTCGTGCTGGCCTCGAATACTGAATATTCGGCCGAATAGTCACAAAAAAGGTATTTGCACAGCCCTAGTAGATATGTGATTCAAGAAATAACCCCAGGCCAGTCCTTTATGGTTGTTAATCGCTACGGGCCTAAGAAAAATGACCCAGGCTTTTTTACTAATATTTATTTTTTTTTTAAATTTAGTAACTTTTTCGGCACCTTTTTTAATTGAGGGTGACTTTAATCTAATACTGAATAATTTACTGGATAGATCTAAGGGACCATTCAACAAGACTTCTTAATTTATTTATTTTAAAGTTTGTGACTGGGAGAGGCATACTGAGTCGCAGCTCGTTTCCAGGTGTAACCCTGGGGCAAGAGTAAGGGAATATTTGTACAGATGTAATCTGACTTCAGAACCAGATTAAGCTGTTGGTGGTATTTTTAGTGAATGTGGAGAATCTGGCCAGGACACTGGGAAAACTCCCCTATTCTTATCGAGAAGTGCCATGGGATCTTTAACATCCACCTGAACAACCACCAGCACAGGCAGACGGGACCTCGGTTCAACGTCTCATCCGAAAGAAGGCACCTCAGGAGTGCAGCATGCCCTCCTGATGCACTACAGTGTCAATATTGAGATTTATCTCATGTTCCCAGTGTGGACAAGAACCCACCACCTTTCCATCTTCCAGCCTTAGAAGCAAGTGTGCTACCTACTGAGCTACTGATACTGCAAGCCACTGACTTCTACAGCCACTACAGTGATTAAGAACTTTATGAGGGACCTAAACTTGACTGATCCCTGGAGATACAAAAATCCAAATGCAACAAAATACTCCCACCTCCTCACCCCAGTTCACCAAATCTACACCTGCATAAGACTTCTTTCTGGTATCAAATGAAGTAATGCATAATGTTTCAGAATGTTATATAATCACAATATAATATCTGACCATGCAGCTATCACAATGAAACTGAAACTTAATATGAATACACAACCCAGTATATGGTGTCTCGACCTCACGGCAGTTAATGAAGTAAACTTTACCTCAACAGTTTACTATAACTTTTTTTTATAGTAACTCTGTTCTGGATACTTCAGAAATTATTATATGGGATTGTAAAGCCTATCTGTACGGTATTGCCATCTCTTATACCATAAGAAAGTATTAATTAATTAATTTATTTATTGAAGCGTTTAACCAGGAAGGCATGCTGAACAGGCTACTGCTTGATTCCAGATGCGTCCTGGGGTATAAGGGTATCACATCACAATTGGATAACTTGCAATAAAAATTAAAATACCTCTAACAATACGAGATACAACCCTAAGATCCATTGTTACAGGCAATAACACAGGTTAAAGCACAATATAATACTATAATTACAAAGAAATCAGACATGAGCGACAAACCAGAAAAACTAATGTCTTACCAAATTAAACAAGAACAAGCAAATAGGCTAGTTAGTTCTATTTATAATTCAAAAGGAATAAGGGTGGTAAATCCAGAGCAGAATAATGAGGTCTTTGCAGGTTATTATGTACACTTATATACATCAGACAGACCACTCTCACTGGATGGTATTACACAGTTTTTGCTGATAGGAATACACCTAGCTGGTCTCTGGACCAGATTCAAGAATTCGACAAACCATTTACTGTACCACTGTAGAAGTACAGAATGCTATAAAGCAGTTAACTTCAGGTAAAGCACCAGGGCTGGATGGGATACATATATAGATATATACATATACGTATACATAAACACACACAAAACATTGGGTGAGCACTTAGCCCTAGATTAACAACATTATTTTATAAATTTATTGATTTTAGGTGCGCTATCTGATACCTTCTACGACGCCTACATAACGTTTTTTGTAAACAAAGAGAAAAAACAAGAGTGGTGCACATCTTACAGGCCAATTTCATCATTAAACTCAGACTTAAAAATCTTTGCAAAAGTTTTGGCAGCAGACTTGAGATAATTATCCCTTCACTACTACATACACACCAGACTAATACATACAGACCTGACAGGATTTAATAAACGTAGACAACTTAGCACAAATATTCGCAGAGTGATTATTACTATGGAACATGCCAGTGAGTCACACCTTATTCTTATAACTTTGGATGCTGAAAAAGCATTTGACTGGGTAGAGTGGGACTATATGTACGCAGTATTAGGCAAAATGGGATTTCGACCGAAGTTCCTTACCTGGGTCAGACTGCTACCTAAGAAGCCAAGGACTCAGGTTAGGACTAATTGTAATTTATCTGGTAAAATCCCACTGTCACGGGGTACTTGACAAGGCTGCCCCTTGTCCCCACTTCTTTTTGGGATAGCCATAGAACGTTTGGCTATAGCGATAAGGGCAGACCTGCTTATAAATGGCATAGGTATAAATAATAAAGAAAACAAAATAAGTTTGTATGCGGATGATATCTTACTTACCGTTTCAAATTCTTCATTAGGGCAGGTATATATTGTTACTGAAAAATGTGGCCATGCTTCAGGCTATAAAATTAACTGGGCAAAATCAGAACTCCTTTGGCTACGCCCCACAAATACTCAATCTTTATCACATCCTAACCAGGCACCCATTGATTATCAAGTCATTAAATATCTAAGTGTAAAACTATCTAAATGTAGTAGTGAGCTAAATGAACTAAATTACATTCCATTATTACAAGACCTCCTGGAAGACCTGTAAAAATGGACCTCGCTTCCATGGACTCTCACAGGCAGGGTGAATGTGATTAAAATAGGAGGCAGTATAGTGCAGTGGTTTAAGGCTTTGAGCTGCAAATCTGGAGGCCTGGGTTTGAATCCCACAGCCCCCACTTGCATACTGTGTGACCCTGAGCAAGTCACTTAACTTCCCTGAGCTCCCAGGTTGCACCTGTAAACAAGCTTTTAGCTTGGAGTCTCTCACCTGGTTAAACAATTGGAAAAAAAAATGGCTATCCTTCCAAAGGTGTTTTTTTTTTCTTTTTCCAAACAATGCCTACTGATATTCCAGAAAGTTTCATCAATAAGTTTATTTGGAGAGAAAAAAGACCAAGAATTTCTTTATTGAAAATTATGTTACCTAAATGTGAGGAGGGGTCTGGGACTCCCAAATTCCCAGTTGTATTATTATGCTGAGCAACTTAGCCAAGAGCAAGACTAGTTTAAAAATCCCAATTCTGCAAACTGCGTATCTGAACAAAATAAGATACCATATAAAACATTGCCAGCACTTTTGTTCTCGGGACTACCAAAAGTTAAATATAAAGAGCTATTAACCTCTACAGTTATAACACTCGGAACACGGCAAAAAAATCCATCAAAAAAATCTAATGAACACATACTTTGGGACCTAATACACCTATAATTAGGAACTATACATTTAAACCCTCAATATGGGCTCCAGAATATAGATTTGGGCATTCCCATCGCCTAGTCAACTTGGGGCAATGTTTTACAAATCAAGTATTTAAAACCTTCGCTCAACTGCAGGCAGAATACCAGATTCCAAATCAGCATTTATTTAGATACTTCCAATTGAGAGATTGTGTAAATAAGAAAAATGGTCCGTTAAAGTCACCAATTCATTGTCTTATGCTACCTGACTGACCCAGGAAAATATAATTTTTAGAATTTACTTCACATTATTGAAATATAATAATGCTTAGCAGGAGGCAGTATAGTGTAGAGGTTAATGGCTCTGAGCTGCAAATCTGGAGACCTGGGTTTGAATCCCACTTGCATACTGTGTGACCCTGCTGAGCAAATCACCCAACTTCCTTGTGCTCCCAGGTCACACCTGGAAACAAGCTCCGGCTAGTGTGCCTTTCCTGGTTAAACAATCCCCCCTTCCCCAAAACATGAGCAATCTGTGGACAATATGGGAGCTGGAGCTGGATATGAAGTTTTCAGACCCAGAATGGCAAGATATTCTAATTCCGCATGAGGATATAATTTCAACTAAATTACAACACATCAAATACAAAATTCTGCAGAGAACATATTATACTCCAAATAAATTGCACAAAATGAGCATAAATATTAAAGATAGCTGCCCAGGGCTTTTGACAGGAGCTAGTTTTTGGGGGTCCAGGACTTTCTAGAAAACAAAATGGAGGTCCGCTGCTAAAAAATGGGAGTGCCCTTGAAATTTATTTGGGCTCCCATTGAAACTAATGTGAGCCATGCCCCATTGCTTGCACGTTTCATGATGTAAGAATCTGAAAGCACGGGGGGCACACTCCACTGGAATGTATGGGGACGAGTTATGTACAATGGGTAAACTCGATGGCTGATTTGAAACAAACTGAAAAAAAAATCAGTATTTATATCATAAGAAACTGGAGATTTGGAAAGAAATCTGGGCCCCCCTTAGAGGACAACACTGGAAAACTGCCAGATTTCACCAGCTGGTGCCAAAATACCCGATTAGCACTTGTAACCCATTACCTCCAATAGCTCCATATGAAGTCCAAACTATCCAATGTTTACCTGACACAAAATGGCCACCCAGGAGGTAATGAGAAACAGTATGAGAAATGTTTTTTTCAGTACCTGTATATGTTTTTATTAATCACTGAAACAGTGTGCCGTAACTTCAGCTTTCATTGCTGGAGGAGCACTATTCATGAGCAGCCACGCTTTTCACTTTTTTTATGTTAATATGCCCTGCCGAATTCAACCATTGGTCGGCAGGGCATATTAGCATAAAGTAAATGAAAGAAGCGCACGTCTGCTTGTGAGATGGTGCTTGCCAGGGAAGTTGTGACACGCTGTGTTGGTGATTAAGAAAAACATATATAGGTACTGTAAAAAATTCCCATACTGGTTAAAAGTGCTAATCCAACGTTTTGTCACCAACTGGTAAAAGCTGATTGTTTTCCAGCGTTATCCTTTAATATAATACTTTGTTAATATCTGCATATGTTTCGCTTTTATCTTTTTTCTTTCTCTTTATTTTTGAAATATGAATAGGAAAACTAAGACATAGGTGCCATGTATGTTATTTGAATATATATTTGTATATAACAATATTACGTTTGCCTGTAAAGTACTCATGCTGTGATTCTGACTCTGCACTAAAGATGATCAATAAAGGTTCCTCATTTTTTATTTTTTTATTTTTAAACAATTAGAAACATAAAATAAAACTATGGGGTCCCTTTAGGTACACAGTAAATATCTTAAAGCCTAACTACTTTAACACGATACTAGCTGTTTACATTAACAAAGGAAAAGCCAGGTTTATGTCCTGCTTACATAGAAACATAGAAGTTGACGGCAGATAAGGACCACAAGGCCCATCCAGTCTGCCCATTTATTTTTCTACCTTATAAATGTGCCATCGGCCTTTGCTCTGTCAGTGGCCTATCTATTCATAGTCATTTGTATTGCTCCCTTATGCCTATCCCATGCCTGTTTGAAGCCCTGCACTGTATTCATAGCCACCACTTCTTGTGGTAAGCCATTCCATGCATCCACCACCCTTTCTGTGAAAAAGAATTTCCTCACATTCCCCCTTAATCGGCCCCCCTCTGATCTCATGCTGTGTCCTCTTGTCCTGCTATTTTTTTTATATTTAAACATGTTAGAATCTTTCACCTTGTTAATGCCTCGATCATATCACCTCTCTCCCTCCTTTGTTCAAGGGTATACATATTGAGATCTGTTAATCTGTCCTCATACGTCTTCTGATGCAGTCCCTGCACCATTTTGGTTGCCCTTCTCTGGACTGCCTCAATTTGGTTAATGTCCTTGTGAAGGTGTGGCCTCCAATACTGCATGCAGTACTCCAGATGGGGCCTAACCAGTGTCTTGTAAAGAGGGATTATTACCTCCCTCTTATGACTTGGTGATACCCCTACTAATACACCCTAACACCCCCTAGCCTTACCTACTGCTTTAGAGGTCTGCTTGGATGATTTCAGGTCATCAGTGATGATGATGCCCAAGTCTCTTTCTTCCTTTGTGACTGCTAGCAACTCCTCCCAGCCTATAGGTGGCTTAGGGTTTCTCTTCCTATGTGCATGATTTTGCACTTTGCATTAAATCCCAGTTGCCACTCTTCTGACCATTTTGCTAGTTTATCCAGATCTCTTCTCATTCTGCCCACCCCATCTGGATCATCTACTCTGTTGCAGATCTTGGTGTCATCTGCAAACAGACAAGCCTTACCCTCTAGTCCATCTGCGGTCACTAATGAAGATATTGAAGAGGACTGACCCCAGGACTGATCCCTGAGGTACCCCACTTGTGACTTGCATCTCTTCTGACTGTATACCATTTACCACCACTCTCTGTTTTCTGCCCACAACCAGTTTGCCACCCAGTTGACCACTTCTGACCCACCCCAGCCTACCCAGCTTATTTATCAATCTTCTATGGAACAGTGTCAAAAGCTTTGCTGAAATCAGGTAGGCGACATCAACTGCTCCCCTTGGTCCACCACTCTGGTTACCCAGTCAAGAAATCTATGAGATTAGTTTGACAGGACCTTCCTTTGTAAACCCATGCTGTCTTGGATCCTGTGCCCCTATGGATTTCAGGTGTGTGCACATTATCTTCTTAAGGAGTGCCTCCATAATCTTGCCCACTACTGAGGTGTAAACTGACTGGTCTGTAGTTCCCCGCCTCCTCCCTGCTACCACTCTTGTGGAGCGGGATCACATGAGCCCTTCCAGTCTTCTGGGACCTCTCCTGTGCTCAGAGACTCACTAAACAGTCCTGCTAATGGCTCTGCTGGTTCCACCTTAGCTCCTTAAGTACCCTGGGATGTATGCCATCAGGTCCCATTGACTTATCCACCCTGAGCTTAGCAAGCTTTTGTAGGACCCTTTCTTTTGTGAAGGGAGTAGTGCTCACCTCCTTCCCCCCTGTGTCCATGATGCTGAGCTGTGGGCCCTGCCCTACCTTCTCTTCAGTAAATACTGAGCAAAAGTATCTATTTAGGATAGATGTCTTTACTGGGTCCTCCTCCTCACATTCTCCCTTTACTCCATTAAGCTTAGCAATACCCCCTCTGGACTTTCTCCTTTCACTAATGTATCTATAGAAAGTCTTGTCACCTTCTTTTACTGTCGTGCTAGTGTTTCCTCAGTTTGGGACTTTGTCTGCCTTACTGCCTTCCCTGCTTCCCTTAGGGCAGTTTGGTATGCCTCCCTATCTTCATCCCGCTGTGTTGCCTTATATTTCCTGAAGGCCAGCCTTTTGGCTCTGACCTTTTCTGTTACTGTATTTGAGAACCAAAGTGGTTTCTTTCTTCTTTTGCACTTCCTTTTCTGTCTAACACAATGGGATGTTGCTTCAAGTATTGCATCCTTAATGCTTGCCATCTTTGCCTGTACCCCCTCACCTGTGTTTCTTTTTGCCAGGGCTAACTTAACTCTGTTGGCCATCTTATCAAAGTCAGCTCCTCTGAAGTCCCATATTTTTGCCTATGGAATGGGATGATTTAGATGTAGTAGCCAAACTGAACCATACCATGTGATGGTCGCTGGCCCCCAGGTGACCTTCTACCTGGAGATCTGTGATCCCTTCCTTGTTAGTCAGTACTAGATCTAGGATCTAAGAGGTGAGATAGAAGTGTATGTATTTTCAAATATTATAGAGGAACAGTGGCAGGATTTTTAGGACAGTAAATTAATAAAAAGGGAACTAGGGGAGCTTCAGTAGCAGACAAGTAGTGGAATAGCAGTATAACTGCAGTATAATGTGGGGAGTGGTGCAATGCAGTGGCTGTGGGGCAGCCATATTCAGGCAGATCTTCTGGACACTGAGGTGCTGCCCTATCTGCATGCATCTTTCTGGACTGCGGGATGAGGTAGCCAGACTCACAGCGGAAGTAAACTGGGTCAGGAGTACCATCACCCCTATCCAGAGACCACTCAGTCCAATGTAGCTGCCTCAAAGGATGCAGAGAACAAGGAGTACTTGGATGATAGTGGGCTCAGGGAGGGTTAGACCAGTCAGGCAGAGGCACATCCCAGATCTTATTCCACTCAAGAACTCATATGCCACACTGCCAAACAGGGACAACCAAATAGAGGTACCCAGAGAAATGGAAGGAAAGGATGTGGAGGTTAGCCATGCAAAAGATGGAGATTAGCTCAGGAGGTGGATAGGCAGAACAGGGGCAAAATTCAGCAGAAAGGCAGACAGCAAGGTGAACCAGGGATAAGGACAACCAAGGAAAGGGCTGGAGTAGAACAGCGAAACAGTCTAGGAGGTCAAATCATGGAAAGTCATGTGTGCAAATGCCAGGAGCCTTAGCAACAAGATGGAAGATCTGGAGGCTGTCATGGTGCAGTCAGACCTGACATTGTGGCCATCACTGAAACCTGGTGTAATGATAACCACGACTGGGAGTTGGCCATACTGGCTACAACATATTCAGAAGAGACAGGGCAGGCAGGAAGGAGGAGGAGTGGCACTGTATGTGAAAATGACATAAGGGCCACAGAGATCCAGGAGGAACAAAATGGGGAGAGATACTGTGGGTTAAGCTGGAAAGGAAAATGGGCCAGCCATCCACACAGGTGTGGTCTATAGACCACCAGCCCAGGAGGAAGAAACAGATAGGAGTTAATGCTAGCCATCCAGAGGATGGCAGACAAGGGTGAGGTAGTACTGGTTGGAGACTTCAATATTCCAGACGTGGACTGGAGCATTCCAGCAGCAGCATCAACTAGGAACAGATTTATCCTGGACTCCCTTCAGGGTGCCTTCCTCAAGCAACTGGTCATGGAACCAACTCGGCAGAAAGCAATACTGGACCTTGTGCTCACAAACAGGGACAGTGTGATGGGGGTAAGAGTGGGGGAGCACCTGGGGAACAGTGACCACACTGTTGAAATCACAGAAAGAGCAGCACCAAACCACACAAAAACACGTATCCTGGATTTTAGGGGGGCAAACTTTGGGAAAATGGAGAGATACTTGAAAGAGGCATTAAGGGGAATGGGGCAGGAATCAGGGGTTGAGGAACAGTGGGAAGTATTTAAAATGGGGATTACAAGAGCAACAGAATTATGTATTAAGCAGGTTAGCAAGAGGAAAAGGAAGAGGAGACCATTATGGTTTTCCAAAGAGGTACAAAGAAAGTGAAAGCTCAAAAGATTGCATTCAGGCAATACAAAAGACACAGGCAGAAGGGGATAGGGAGAAGTACCAGGAGAAGCAAAGGAGGCAGGGAGGTCAGTAAGGGAAGCCAAAGCTCAGACAGAAGAACACATTGCAAAATCAGTGGGTAGAGGGACAAAACCTTTTACAGGTACATAAGTGAAAAAAGAAAGGCAAAGGGAGGGATAGTGAGACTGAAGGGGGAGGATGGGGGCTGTGTGGAGGATGACAACAATAAAGCCAACATATTGAACAGGTATTTCTGCTCAGTCTTTACTGAGGAAGAGGAGGGTAATGGTTCTGAATGGAGTACAAGGGTTGAGAATGTTGCAGAAATGGACACAAGTCCCTTTACACGAGAAAGGGTCCTGAAGGAACTGGAAGTAATAAGAGTTGATAAAGCAATGGGGCCAGATGGGGTGCACCTCAGGGTCCTTAAAGAACTAAGAGAGGTGGTGGCTGAACCTTTGCCATCCTGTTTAGCCGATCACTAGAAACAGGGAGGTACCCAAAGACTGGAGGATAGCAGATGTAGTCCCTTATACAAAAGTGGGAACAAAGAGGAAGGGGAACTACAGACCAGTCAGCCTCACCTCGGTAGTGGGGAAGATCAAGGAAGCACTACTGAAGAGAGATTGTGAACATCTGGTTGTCAATGGACTACAGGACCCAAGGCAGCATGGTTTCACCAGGGGAAGGTCATGTCAGACCAACCTCATTGAATTTTTTGACTGGGTGACTAGGGAGGTGGATCAGGGGAGAGCAGTGGACATGGCCTATCTGGACTTCAGTAAGGCCTTTGAAACTGTGCCATATAGAAGACTATTTAACAAACTGGGGAATATGGGTGTGGGCAGGACAGTAGTGTGGTGGGTAGGTAACTGGCTGGGCAGCAGGACACAGAGGGTGGTGGTAAATGGCTGTCACTCCACAGAGGGAAGAGTGACCAGTGGGGTACCACAGGGATCAGTGCTGGGACCGGTACTATTCAATATCTTCATCAGTGACATTGCACAGGACCTAGAAGGCAGAATTTCACTGTTCGCTGATGACACAAAGCTCTGTAATAGAGTAGACACACCAGAGGGTGTAGACAGAATGAGAAGGGACCTGCAGAAACTTGAAGAATGGTCAGGGGTTTGGCAGTTGAAATTCAATGCAAGGAAGTGCAAGATAATGCATATGGGGCACAAAACCCTGGCACAATATATCAGTTGGGGGGTGAGGATATAGCATGCACCAAGCAGGAAAGAGATCTTGAGTTATCATCTCTGATGACCTCTAAGGCAGGGAAACAGTGTGACAAGGCAGCAGGTAAAGAATAGGATGCTGGGATGCATAGGCAGGGGCATCACCAGCAGGAAAAGGAGATCATAATTCCACTATACAAGACACTAGTGAGGCTGCACCTGGGTACACTGTGCAGTTCTGGAGACCTTACCTACGTAAGGACATGGAGCAGAGCAGAGAAGGTTCAGAGGAGGGCAACAAAGATGGTGCATGGATTGCATCACAAGTCTATGAGGACAGGTTGAAGGCAATGAACATGTACTCCCTGGAGGAGAGGAGGAGAGGGGATATGATAGAGACATACAAGATCTTTTACAGGGAGGAACAGGGTGCAGGAATGCAATTATTTTTGGGTTTAAAATATGTTCCAGGACTAGAGGGCATGGGATGAAGTTGGAGGGAGGGGGCGATTCAGAGGAAGCGTGAGGAAGAATTTCTTCACAGAGCGGGTGGTGGACAAGTGGAACACCCTGCCAGAGGAAGTGGTGAGGCTGCAAACAATCACGGGATTTAAGAATGCATGGGATAGACATAAAGGAATTCTGGAGGTCGGGGTAAGGGGCAACAGACTTCCTGGAAAACATAAACTGAACTTACAAACTTAAATGGGCAGACTGGGTGGGCCATAGGCCCTTATCTGCCGACACTGTCTATGTGTCTATGTATGTATCTATGATAGCTCCGTCTCTTGTGGGTTGCTGTACCAGTTGTTTGAGGCCCTGCTTAAAGGAGAACTACCAGAAACAGCAATAACCCGATCGGAGCACAGTTCGGGGCCCCTGTACCCCAATCCCCCTTGCACATCTGCTAGTTTAAATACCTCATTACTCGTAAATTCCATGAATTCCATCAGTGCAGCCAGCATTTTCTAGTAGGGGGTACTCACAGCCGGAGATCACGCTGCAAACACCACGATATGCTGATGCACCTTTGCCCTTTCCTGTATTGTGCCCATATGTACGGAGATGTAATAATCTCCATGTCTACCATGCTCAGTGCTATTTTTCCAGAATTAGCCTAAATGCCATGTGTGTTTCAGGCATACATATGGTATTTAGGCTAATTCCTGAGTGGCCTGCAGGACTGTAGATCAGGCAGGGGTTGTAAGAATTTGAAATGAGCCCACACTTGGTCATAGGGCTTACAAAGATCAATAATTTCAGGGGTAATGGGAGAGCCTGACTCTAGATTTATGTAGGGGGGCATGAATGTTCCAGGTGTGGTTAAAAATAGTGAGGATGTGGGAGAGGGCAGTGTCAATGTCTGTGGCAGATTACACTGGGGACCAGTCGGAGAAAGCAAGGTTATTTAGGAGGGCATTTGAGTCCAAAGTCCTGAGTGACCAAGACCAAATGCATTTGGGGGAAGAGTGAGTGGACCTCACTTTCCTGATACCGTAGGTCATGCTGTGGTCACTGAAGGCATCAGGTAGAGTGCCTGCTTTAATCATATGGTAGGGGTGTGAGGTAAGCACCCAGTCCAGGAAGGAGTGATTAGAGGAGTGAAGACTGAGTTGAGTGGATTCGGCTTTTAGTTGGGTGAAGTTCATGGACTCAGTCTTGTGCAGAGTGGGCCGAAGGTAGGGGAGAGTCAATTTATGTTGAAGTCTCCCAAGAGGATATAAGCTCACCAGAGTCAACATGAAAGACAAGGGATGAGTGGGAGTCAAGCAGGGAGGAGGGGGAGATCTTAGGAGAGGCTTAGAAAACACCACCATAAAAAGCGAGGGTGGAAGGAAGGGATAGCTTAACTAAAAGGAACTTTTGGGAGAAGGAACTGACTCTGAAGTTGACACAGCAGGACAGGTTTTGGCAAACATACAAGGCCACTCCACCCACATGCTTGCCACAGTCCTGATTGAAGAGGTGGTACTCAGGAAGAAGTCAAGTTGGTGTCTGGTATCCTGGATGAGAGCGAAGATTCAGATATGCACAAGAAGCAAGGGGAATACTGAGATATCCAGACTTTAAGAGAATCAAGCTTAGGGAGGAGGTTCCTAGCAGCTAGGTGGAAGACGATGAGGCCTTTAGGGAAGACTAAGGTGGGGGGGTGAGGCAGAAGGGGAGGGGCAGGGGCAGGGTTAGGTTCAACATTGCCAGCAAGGAGGAAGAGAATGAAGAAAAGAAGGAGAATAGAGAGGGACTTTCGGCCCCTTGAGTGAGGGGAAGGGGGGGGTGAGAGGAGGGCCTGGTGGAGAACTTCAAGGCTATGGGAAGGAGTCTGAAGGAACCCAGGCTGGACAGCAGAGGTAGGGTAGGAGGAAGAGGAGGAGAGGAAAAGAGGAGGGAGAGTAGAGAATGGAAGAGGAGAATGAGGGGGAGACAAAGTTAGGGTGGGAGAGCAGGGGCAGAGATGAGACTAAAAATGAAGGGACCTGAGGGGAGGGAGTAGAGGGGAACTGAGGGGTTAGGGAAAGGAGAGAGAGAAAGGTGATGCAAACAGGGAGGGTATGTATCATAGCAAGGCGACATTTGAAGCAGGTGACTAACATGAATGGATCTATGGCAAATACCTTAACAATAAAGTCAAGATATAAACAACAATATGCTTTGGAGACAGTCAGGCAGGCAGGAGGATCAGTGTAACCAAAAAAAATGGTAATAAAGGCAGATAATACAAGCAGCAAAATACAGTAAGGTAATGGCAAACAAACTGAAGCAAAAATCAGAAATAAGACTATACCTGGATGGGGTGTAGCTAGAATACCTGAATTAGCAAGGTAGCAGACACTTTTGTAGGTGAGGAAGTCTCTTGGTGCAGCAAGTTAGTACAGTCTGAGATTTAAGCCCTAAAAGACTCTGGAGCAGAACATAACAGTTCTAAGATTTTCAGCATGAAATGCTCGGAGAGTGTACCTGAGTTAGCAAGGTAGCAAACAGTTAGTTTTTATGTGCTGAGCCAACCAGCTCTGAAGCTTCCACTTTGAAAGCAGACAATACAGCTAATAGCAGCATGGCAAGCCCCTATATTTCATTCTTTGGCTACATTCACAACCATATTCTACCTTATGGTTTTATGAAAATTATATAGGATTCATCTGCATAGTTTTATGCACAAAACATACAAAAATTCCCATTTTTGGAACGTTAGTTTAAGAGGTTTTCACTGTATTGGAAGGTACACCTTATTTTTGAATTGGTGGAAAAATAATGCTTAACATCATGACAAATACGGAGTCCTTGTTTAATTGCTTCATTCACATTCATTTTAACACCTAAAGTAATGACTATTAAAAATAATCTGGTCCCTTACAGATTTTTTCCAGCAAGAGTCATTAAGGAGTCTCAGCATGTAATGAGCATGGCAACCCATGGTTTATTTTGTGGATTTTAAAAGTTTAGCTAGCCTAGAAACATAGACAATGGCGAGAGAAAAAAGACCAGCAGTCCATCAAGTCTGCCTGGAGTTCCCTAACTGCCCTGGGAACTATTGTCCATACAGGGCCCATCCTCGTGCTCCCCTCCCTCACTACTGCTACTGACCTGACCAACCACTAAACTCTTCACTCTGTCCCAGCCACACCTGAAACCAGGGTTTTAAATAATTGATTAGCAGTTTTTTTCTTGGGACAATACTAACTGTACAGAAAGCATTTATATAGGTTTTCTATAAGTATTATGCTTGTTAAACACAGTGAAGCAAGTGCTATGCATTTTCACAATGTTTTAGAACTTTTATGAGCAAAACGCTAATCAATTTTTAGAGCTAAATAAAACCCTGGAAACCATTTATGGTCCTGGTGCCCACCACCTCCACTGGCAGCACTGGCAGACTATACCACGGCTCCACCACCCTTTCCGTAAAATACTTCTTCACATACCCATTTAACCACACACACACACACACACACACACACACACACACACCAATTTCCACTTTGGAACTCAGGTTTTTGGCTCTTTACTCCAGCTAAACAATTCCCTGCAGTTCACTTTGTTAATTCATACTAACATACTAAAACGGCAGCAGAATAGGCCTAACGGTCTTTCGTGTCTGCTCGTTTGGTCAGCCCCCACCCTGGGAGCCGACCTTGCTGCCCCCCTCCCCTTCTCTGGCTTCTCCCTTCCCAGTTCCGGATATTCTCGCTGCACTGGATTTTGATTCCAGAACCCTTCCCCTGTACCTGTCCCACCCCCTCTTGAACCCCTCTACCGCCTCCGCCTCCACCAGCCCCTGGGCAGTGCACCCATGGCTCCACCACCTCTCAGTGAAGTAGCACCTCCTCCTTTCTCCCTGAATCTTCCCCTCCAGCTTCCACCCATGCCCTCTAGTTGCCCCCTCCTCCTTCCTTGAAGCACCCTGACTGCTCCTCCCTATTTACCCCTTCATGTACCTGAAGACCTCTATCATGTCCCCCATCCTTCTCTCTTCCAATGTGTACATATTTAGCTCTTTGAGCCTCTCCCATAGGTCCTGTCCCCAAGCCCCAAATCATTTTGGTTGCCCTCCTCTGGACCCTCTCCAGGAGTTTAATGTCCCTCTTTAAATGCGGCTCCAAACTGCACGCTAGTACTCGAGGTGGCCTCACCAAGCAGTTATACAGAGGGAGTATCACTTGCCTCCTTCTGGAAGTGATCCCCCTAGCAATGCATCCCAGCATCCTGATGGCCTTGGCTGCTGCCCTCCTACAAGTCTCCGAGTTGTTCATCTTGACATCCACCACCACCCCCAGGTCCCTCTCAGCCATCGAGACTTGTAGCTTCCCTTCAGGAACTTGAAGGTCTCTATCATATCCTCCATCTCTTACCTGGTCTCCAGTGAGTACAAGTTTAGTGCCTTGAGACGATCTTCATAAGATCTGCCCAGCTGTCCCTGAATCATCCTGGTCACCCTGCACTGCACCGTCTCCAGCCTGTCCCTGTCCTTCCTTAGGAGAGGACTTCAGAACTGAATACAGTATTACAGGTGCAGCCTCACCAGTGGCCTATACAGCAGTAGCAGTACCTCCTTTTTCCAGGCTCCAGGTTAAGGAGTTCCAGGAGAGAGAAATTTTGCTGGATAATAATTCCCAGGTATTTAATAGCAATTTTGTTCCACTCAAATTGAAATTGTTCCAGAAGAGAGGCATCAGGGTGGTAGCGGTACCCAAGTAGTTCCTTTCTGTGAACATTCAGCTAAAAAAAGCAGCCACTGCTCTGAAGCTCTCACGCTCCTCCTATAGTACTGGTATTGAACTTAGTGGTGACGAACAGCATAAGCAGTATGTCATCTGCATGCAGTAAGAGCTTGAACACTACCCCTCCAAATGGTATGCCCTCTATCCCACAGTTGTCCCTAATGGCATCTGCAAGTGGTTCAATATATAAAGCAAACAATAATGGAGATAGAGGGCAGCCCTGATGGGTCCCCTGCTGCAGCTATATTGGCTGAGACAAAGATCAGTTCACGGTACCCATGCTGGAAAGTCACTATACAAAGTTTGCAGCATGGACACAAAGGGCTCTGGAAATTTAAAGTCTGACAGTGTGTACCACAAAAAGGGCCAGGACACCCTGTCCAATGCCTTCTCAGTATCTAAGCTGAGAACTACTGCCGACATTGCTCGCTGCACTATTTGTTCTATCAAAAGGAGAGTCCTAATATTATCATTTATACAATAAGGGTGAGAGGATACGTCCTACAATAAAAACATGTATTCTCACCAGCACTGAATAAACAGAAGCTTACATATGCACTACAACAATCTGAGACATTTATACATACAGTGCATATGTCACAACCCAATATTTTCACAGAACATACGTCACTGTACCTCAATACCAATGTCTTCACATAGCCGAACTACATTCTGTTAGATGCAAACAAAATTAAATTCACCTGAGAACATCCCAAGCTGGACCCATATCTTTACGGTGCCATCATATAAAACTCCAGTAACATAACAACTGTCAATATACTTTTCTCTTCTTTTCACAGGACGCCAGTATGAAAAGCAGCCCCAAAAGAGACTGCTTCACAGAGTCACACAGCGACTCCGACTAGAAGCACAGGACCACAAAACAGAAGCTAAAAGTAAAAAGAAGCCAAAACTCCCTGTTTAGCAAGAACACTTACCGATGAAATTACCATGAAATTCGGTGTCCTGTGAACGTAACCCGCCAATAACTGAAATTGAAAGCATGGCCAAAAAAAAAAAAGTCTGATGAAATAAACCAGAGAAACGCAACTGAGTAACAAAATATACTGTTACAAAAAGCAGTACTCGCCCCAAAAATAAATAAGTAAATAAATAACTCAAACTAAAAACACTACAAAAACCCATACTTTCACAAACAAATATTACCAGGAACACCACAAGAAAGTCCTGCCCACATATACCACACAGCCAATCACGAACCAAATAAAACCAGACCAATCTCTTACAACAAATACCTCCCATTCACAAAATACACCAAATCAAAAACCACACTGTCCAGTCATTCACAAAACCAAAAGTAACTTAAAACACACAGCTGAATAACACACGGAGACGAACTAGCATCAAAAATAAATAAATAAATAAAACTCAAAAGAACCAACATACATAACATACCAAAAACAGTATGAAACATCACACCCTATTGTATAAGTTGAACACATGATGGGCAGGAATGGAATATGGAAAATATTTAAACTCGTGAACAGCGACCATGGTGCCGCAAAGCTCCACCACTCGTGAAGTATCCTGAGGTCACCACTGTTCACTCATTTAGATATTTTCCATATTTCACTCCTGCCCATCATGTATTCCCAATATGTCTGTCTGGCCCTTACAAACTCAGCTTGGTCTTTTTTAATAAAATGAAAAGTTTATAAATAGACATTCAAAGATGAAATTCAGCCTATATGATGAGGACTAAACTCAGTCCTTTTCTGGTTTGAGGATGGCCAATAGTGTGGCCCAGCTCTAAGTGGGAGGAGGTCACCCATCTTGTACTTCCTGAAAAGTTCTGACTAGGAGTGGCAGAAGAAGAGAGGCGAAAGACTTACAAAATTCCACCACAAAACCATCAGGACCTGGGCACTTACCTCGACAACATCCTCTGTCATTATGGGCACTACAAGGGACTCCTTTTGGGTTTCCCACAATTTTGGGAGGGTCAAATGAGAAAGAGACAGTGCCAAGGCAGAGCCAACCAGGAGCAATGCTGAGTACAAGTCCTGACAGTACCCCCACAGAATTTGGTCAATCCTGTCAGTAAGGTAGGTCACTTGGCCTGAGGCTGAGTCTTGCAATCTCGAAATACAGGCGTTTTTTCTTTTTAGCCAGAAGCAGATGGGCCAGATGCCTTGCCCCCTAGCCCCTCCCATTGCTTTAAGTATCCCAGGGCTAATTCTACTTTTTGATCCAAGACCCCTGAATCTGTTGTTTCACCCTTCTGATGGGAAAGTTGACCGCTTTATCTCCCTTCCCATGCAATCCCTGTACTGTGGAGCGGGTATCTGGTAACTAGGCTGTGCCTCACATTCTTTAATCCACCTAGCTGAACAGGAAATAACTGTTCCCGTGAGGACAGCTTTAAGAGTGTCCCAGAGGGTCAATTCAGTAATCCATCCTGTATTTCTTGTAGCCAGAAACAGTTTCACTGAGTCTTGCAACAACTGCTTAAAAGCAACATCCCGTAGATGAGATGAATGAAGGCACCATTGTAGTAACTTTCCATCTCTTCCCAAGTCCAACTTAAATACAACAGGGGAGTGGTCCAATATCATCCTGGGGCCTATCTCTATACCCCTCACTGTATCAAGATGTTCCACTGACACAAACACTTAATCCAGTCTTGCATGACTAGAAGGCTTGGGCGAGTAACGTGTATATTATCTCTCTTTAGAGTACAGTGTTTGCCAAACATCTACAATACTTAGGTGCCCTTATCTGATGATGCGGCACTGTTGGGAAGCAATATTTGTCAAGTTTAGCATGCTCCTCAGGAGAGAAGTGTGTCTCCTGGAGAAAAATCATGGCCACGCAGTCCCTCTGTACATGTTGCATAGGTCTAGTATGGCGACCAGGGTTGGGCATACACCATAATGGTCAAAATGCAGACAGAGAAATGAACGTGCAGCAATTACTACACAACATCGACCCAAAACCTAAGATCACAAGCAATAGTATATATTACTGTTGGGAAAACCTGTACACTACTGCAAAAACAACAACAAATGATTTATTTATTTAGTTTTTGTTAACCAGGTGAGTACACTAGCCAAACAATGACTATTTTCAGGCATGACCCAGGAGAGTACAAAAAGAGTGGTAAGACAAGTACATTACATCAGTGCAGGAACATCATGTACAATACAGTAGTTACAGGTTTAACAACTCATGTAGATAAATGTGGCCAACCAAGCCAAACTGAAAAGCTTCCTAGGTATGAAGCCCTTCCCAAACTGTTCTAACAAGATCTGGTGGTCCAACCTCATATGAGGTAAAGGTGCTTGGTTCCCAGACCTGGATCAAGAGACTTTGGTAGTAAGCAGGTCCTCGAAACAGGTAGTACCTGTAATGCGGGAAACTAGTCACCAAGTGAAAAATACTAGTCAGGCACAATTCACTTCGACACTCCCCCAAACCTAAATTAAAGAAAATAAAAGCCATGGGGGTGAAAGGTATACTGTTACTGAACATGGGACAATCAGGAGGGCTACCTGGTCCCTAGCAACAAAAAAGCAAAAATCTGCTGTGTTCATTACAGCAGAGACAATTCAGAATAAAATATATAAACAACTGCATTATTAATAAAATGTGATTTGTGTCCATAAAGAGCAAGTCCACAACACCCCAGGAAGATTTATCCTTGAAACCAGAAGGGAGTCCAGAGTAAAGTTTTGTTGCACTGGCAGTGGGGTACTACCACCAGGAGACTCCCAGGGCCACAGCTGCCCCACCCCCGACCTCCCATGCCACCTCTAAACAGAGTAAGAAAAGGTATTAAAACAGGAAGGAGGGATAGCAACCCAGCCCACAGTTTCTAACATGATTGCACATGTCCTGGCTGACCCAGCACCATGGACCTCCATGACAGGCCTAATAATAACTAAAAAAAAAAAAAGAAAAGGGGGAAAGAACTGGCAGGCGTTTTGGCTCTAAAGACAATCGGGGGGGCTCTGTGGAATTACCTTAATGCAGACTGACGGCATCTGGATCGCCTTGCCCATTACTCAGACCCCCAAGTATTATCAGAAGATGGTAATACAGAATCAACCCACCACCAGGCAAAGCTGTCCAGTATCTATCAGCAGGCATAGGGTAATAAAATATCCAGGTAAACTATTTTTTGAAGGAACCGGGTCCCCGAATCGAATAAGAGGATGGTACCATAGGCCTACAGGGCAGGCATCCAGCCCAGGAGACTCAGAATGCTCCCCCACCCCATATCTGAGTAGTATATTTATCAAAAGACATAACTTGTTATCCATTAAGCCTGAGAATCAAACAACTGAAGCTGAAATGCAAAACCTGCATGTAGAATCTGGTGTCGATCCCTTTACTTTGACGACTGCTGATAGCAGTCTCAGAAAAGGACTTTAACCACTGGCACAGCTTCCTGGGAATGGCAAGCTAGATCAGGTTCCATGGGGACCGTCACATGCAACAGCAGGAGGACCATGGGAACAAGCCACCACTCTCTGGGGATTCTGACCAACAAGCTTTCTGTCATGGCTACGAAGTCCGCCTTAGTGTCTGCTACCAATGTCTGGAGCTCAGTGATTTTATTAACCAGACTCCTGGCAATAAACAGCTAGGCCCCAATATTCAGAATGCACCCGGCAATGGCGCAAGTGGTGGCGCAGCACAGCCGAGGTGCACCACAGCAAGTAAGGAGCGCATCACCTCTGAATATGGCACAGAATCCGCCAGCACATCCCTAAGACAGGTAGGACTAGGAATGTTCCAGTGCAACCGTAGCTGCACTGTGTGCAAGTCCCAGATATTCAGACTTGGACATGCAAATGGAACCACAATGTACGCAAGGTGCAAATGGGCCATTAGCATGTCATTATGGCCCCATTTGCATGCACTGTGCAGGGCAGGCTGGCGAAATGCACCTGGCACCCTGCACAGCATGTGGTGCAGACAGGGGGGTCCTGGGGCAATTTCTGTAAAACACATCAAATCATCCCTGGCAGTCTAGTGGCACCCCCCTTCCCGCCCATAACCCCGAACTCCATAGAAATGTTTAGGTCCATTCCACGGTGGTTCAGTGACACCCCCCTCCCACCATAACCGCTTTCACCCGTACACTAAACTGTACCAATTCCTGGTAGTCTAGTGGTCCCCACCCCAACCATATCCCTGATCGCTGATCGTCCAGGATAGCACCCCCACCTGGTGGCCCAGTGGCTCCCCTCACCCTCACAGGCCCCCTGTCCACCCAGCATACCCCCCCAATCATCGGCGGCCAGCCTGTAACCCGCCTGCATACCGCCCGACCACCGAATGACATTGTACAGTATGAGTTGTAATCCCATTGGCCCACACTGTGGACCAGTGGGCTTGCAGTGCATACTGTACGTCACACACAGAAATGTGAATGAAAAGGAAGACCTCAGAATACAGAAATTTAAATACCTGTAAAATTTTCTTTCTCCGACTGCTGGTCTCCGGGCTCATAACTAGTGGGAGGGCCTTCCTGGTACCACGTGACAGGCAGGAAAAAGATCTCTGCAGGGGAACCAGATCCTCCCCTCTGCATCCTGTAGCTCTCAGTTTATTCCAAAGCATGTGTCCCCTTAAGTAATACATCAATGAGAAATAAAAAGAAAAAATGTTAATCTGCAATTACGGCCTGGAAGACTGACTTCAAACCCTCAGGCCAGATGGCCAACGTCCAATATTCTAGGAGGGGAGGAGCCTGAGACCAGCAGTCAGAGAAAGAAAATTTACAGGTATTTAAATTTCTATTTCTCTCTCCTAAGCTGGTCTCCTGGCTCATAGCTAGTGAGATATACTAAAGCAGTACATCCCTTTGCTTTCCGGGTGGGAAGAATGTTAAGACATTTATGGATCCCCCGACGATGGAGGGACCAGTTAACCAAAGGATGCCTCAGCGGAGGCAGACATATCCAATCTGTAGAACTTTGCCAAGGAAAGGATGGATGCCCAAGTGACCACTCTGTGAAAGACTGCTTTAAAGGCTTCTCTGAATACCACCCAGGAGGTAGCCACTGCTCGAGCTGAAGGTGTCCTCCATGGGCCCAGCAGAGAAAAACCCTACCTTTTGGAAGGTGATGGAAAAGAGAACAAATTAATTTGGTCCAAGAGACTTTTAAGGCTTTTTTGCCCAAATTCAGCCCTGAAGGGGAGGATAAATACACTTGAAGAGTCATATAAGGACTTCCGCTCTCCTGATGTAAAGCTTGCGTGCTCTCCTCTAGCCCAGAAGGAGAATTTCCCTCTCCTTCTCAATGTTAGGGTTAGGACATAGGGCAGTGAGATTCAATTCCTGGTAGCTGAGGAAGGGAGATAACACCTTCAGCAGAAAAGATGGATATGTTCGAAAAATCACAGAGTTCGGGAGGAACACGGTGCAAGGTTCCTTGGAAAACAGACCTCCTATCTGCTGATACAGCGGGCTGAAATGAGTGCTGAAAGAAGATGACCTTCACCGTGAGAAGGATGACGGACGTTTCCTTAATGAGCTTCAATAGGGTCTTGGTGAGAGTTCTGAGGACCAGGTTGATTTTCCAATGTCAGAGGATGGCTCCACCTAATCCAGGGTGATCTTGTGCAGGAGCCTTGGGATTGGCAAAATTGGATTATTGAGATTAGCGGAATTGGAGGAAAGTCATACAGGAGATTACAGGGTCCCCAGTCTAGGGAGAAGGCATCCTGTGCTATGGTCAGCTCGACCCTTATTAGAGAGCAGGACTGGGGAACTTTGCGGCTTCAACAACCAGTTAAGAACTACCTGCAAGAGGCCCCACCATGCAGCGAGAAGGAGGAAAGCGCTGACCTTTAGATCCCATTCTCCTGGGAGGACATCCTGATTTAGCCAATCCTCCATGATGTTCTTCTAACCTGGTATGTATACAGCCACCAAGCTCACCAGGTGATGCCCTGCCCACTGGAAGAGCAACAGGGTTTTCTTGTACCATCCGAGAGCTCATGTACCTCTCTGGTGATAGGAGCAGGCCATTGTTGTTCAATTGACTGAGGATGAGGACATCTTGGTTGGAGATCTGTGCTTCGAATCTTTGAAATGTCGGGAGGTATCTCCAGTATGTTGATGTTGTAGTGGGTCTCTACCTTTGACCACTTGCCAGCCCCGAAGGCTGGTATCGGTAGTAATTCTCCCCTGGTGAGGATACCCCCACTTGAGACCCTTCATGAAGTTGGAGCAACAAGTCCCCCAATGCAGGGATGCTTCCACCTGGCAACAGCCTTGAATCCATTGGCTCAGACTGACCCCTGACTGGTCCCCTGATGGAGTAGGTTTGACTGGCCATATGCTTGAATCTGCTGGCCTGGACTGACCTTTGACTGGGACCCTTGATGCAGTAGGTTCAGCTGCTGGGGATGCATGAGAACCACAGCCCAGAGAACTGAGACTGCCAGGGAGACCAGCATCCCCATAAGCTGTATGAGGGTGTGGTCTGAAAGGCATTGAGCCGCTTGGTCTTTGCTGAAAAGAACCCTAGGGTCCCCGAAATTAGAATCCGTAGTGAAACTCTTTAATTTGGAATGTTCAGAAGATTGCTCCTCAATGATTCAGATTCTTGGATGGCGGAAGAGAGCTCTTTCGATTATCAGGAATCCTATAAGGGAAAGGCACTGGTTGACCTCAGTCACTGCCAGAGTTGTTTGCTTGCATTGTGGGGCATTGACCAGAGTGATGCCCAGATAGTATATGTAAAAATGCACCTGCAAATCTGTTGAGACCACCTAATCTCCCAGATGGAATTCCCCTGAAGATGGATGCAATGGTTCTCATTTAGAATGTCCTGTGGTGGATGAATTCGATCAGACATTTTAGGACCCATATGGGCCTGAAAACTCCAGAGCGATTTGAGACTATGAAGAATAGACAGTAAATGTCCAAGTACCCTTCTGCGTTGGGCATTCACTGCTTGCTCAAGCCTGTATGTGGTCTGAGTGAGCTTGAAGGGTTGACATATTCTGTGCAGATAAGGGTGAGGGTACAACATAAAGTGGGGGGGGGACCCTGCTTCAAACTCTAGGAGGGTAACCCCTGCGCACTATGTCTGGTACCCCCTTGATCGTGGAGGTGCAAACTATTTTTTTGAGAAAACTGGAAAGCTTGCCCCTACTAGAGGATGGGTCCAGGACCTTTACTGTGACCTTTCTGGCATCTCAGACGCTGCTCCTTCCTCCACTGAATCCATGCTGGATGCGAGAGATGACCCAGGATCATCTGCAGAAGGCAGATTTAATTTGTCCTCCGAGTAGTTACGGGCTTGAACATTCTGCCTGGATCCCAACAACCAGGGTCTGTACCTCCTCCGGGATTGTGGTACTTAAGTTTTCGTCATTTCCCTAGATTCTCTTACCGCCTCCTTTAGAGCCGATCTGAACAGGATATCTCCCTCGTAGGGGGCATTCACCAAGTGTGCCTTGAAGACCTGTCCGCCTGCCATGCCAGCAGCCTTAGGTATGTTGAGGCAAGGTGAGTTAAAGCATGGCCCTTGCTGCGCATCTGGCAGCCTCCTTCGAGATGTCACCTGAGAATGCAGAGATTAGTCCCGAGCTGTAGTTGCTGTGGGGTGGGCTTGTTTATGTCTAGCTCGTCAGCACACTGGAACGCCAGGTCAGTGGTCCATGGTAGTGTGGCTCATGCTGAGAACAGGTTGACTGTAGCTGCTTTGAGGGAGGTTGCTGAGGACCAAAACGCCTTTTTTGAGGGATGCATCCACCTTCGTATCCCCTGGGTCCCAGAGAGAAGCCCCACCCCCGAAAGGATATATATATTTTCTCTATTCCCTATCTCCTTTCTCTCTTCTGGTTGGCAGCCGATGCAAGTCTTAGTGCTGGTTTTGGGGGTTTACGAACTGACAAGGGAGACCCCAAGTGAAACTCCTCAATCACCTGCTTAATGAAAAAATCTAGGTAATCTAAGAATAAGTTTCTGGATGGAGAGCCATCCAAGACAGAACTGTCACCTGGTAGCACCCCTTCTTCTGTGGGGGGGGACTAACTGACCTCTGATGGACTTGGGCGCCTGTCCTGTTAGACGTTTTCCACTGTGGACATCCTTGAATCTGCTCCTAGTTCGTGACTACTTCCTCTCCTATGATGACAAGAGGAGTGATGTCCCTCTGGTCTGAAGATGGGAAGCAGGCATTGGGGTGGGCTTACCGTGGACCCTACGATCTATGTAGGAAATCAGGGCATGATGGGTTGAGGGTGAAGGCTCTGTTAGGCTTGCCTATTACATCAGGGGCTAAATCTGATGGCAAAACAATGCTGCCCCTTAGAGGTAGAGGAGAAGGGCTGATGGGTCTCCGCTGCCCAGGATTGGTGCTCCTGTGAGAGCATGGTGGATGTCTCCGGACCTCCTCTGACCTTGTAGCTGCATCACTTAGGCATAGCAAGCAGGAGAAGGTGACTTAAGGGGGAAATCTACATCTGTGGCACTTTCCACCCTGCGAAAATTTCTGCTATGCTCCCGACAGCCCTTGCAGACCTTTTGCACAGGAGGGTGGCATGAGTCCTTATTAGCACTACCACCTGGAGCCAGGGCCTATCTGTCCAAATGGGCTTCAAAGACATTGACGAGCCGAAATTAGCACAGGCTCATCAATGCGTTGTGAGCTGCACCCTTCCCCCTGTTCGATCGCCCTTGGTGGGACTTGTTGAAGGCAGCAGTCAACAACGAGCTGGATTGTAAGGGGAGCGTTATCGCTCTGAACGGTTTCCCCCATCGTTCATCAAAAAGCCTGATGGGCAGGGGACTCAGTAACAGGCCACAGAGTCGATTGCCTGTGCCCTCCTGGCCATCGATGAGGGGCTGTAGGGCGGCTCTTCCTGAGCCGAAATGAAGCTCCTGCTGCTGTGGAGCGCTACTGCTCCAAGAGTATTCCTCCACCAATCGTCAGCAAGCCTAAGGACCAGGGGCTTGTTGATGGAAAGCAGCTTCTGCCTGTGCCCTCCTGGCAGTTGATGAGTGGCTGTAGTGCGGCTCTTACTGAATGTAGTGCGGTTCTTCCTGAACTGAAATGAAGCTCCTGCTGCTGTGGAGCACTACCGCTCCAAGGGTATTCCTTCATCAATCTTCAGCGAGCCTGAGTACCGGGGGCTCGTCGACGGAAAGCAGCTTCGGTGGCGTCGACGAGGAGGAGAAGCTTGACTCTTCCTCAGCTGAAGAAGATTCCTAGTGCTGCGGGGCATGATCACTCCTAGAGGCTTCCCCCAAGACTCCTGCTGCTGTGGGGCATGATCACTCCTAGAGGTTTCTCCCATGTTCGTCGATGAGCCTGAGGACCAGGGGGTTCGTGGACGGTACACGTCGTTGACAGCCTGAGCAACAGTGGCCGTCGAAGAGGATAATAAAGCGCGGCTTTCCAGTGCCGAAAATAAATTTGCAGCATGAGGGACCCTGATTCCTGCATCCTGCCAGACTAAGGGTGCTGGCGGGGGAAGAGGCAGCGAACATCTGTGAGCAGAGATGAGGAGCCAGACTGTACAGCACGGAGGGTTGAGGCTGGGGTCCCTGTGTAATTTTCTGAAAAAGAGGAATCCTGTCGAGCAATCATGTGCCTCCCTCCTAATAAGGTGACTGTTGGGGGGTGGAGATGCATGCCTCAAAGCACAGCAAGGAGTAGGACAGAAGGGGTCCAGTCTGTTCAGCATGCACAGCTGAGACTGGGGCCCTACAGAATCTGAGCAGCAATGCTGGTTAAGCTTCCCCCATTGAAAATCCTCTTCTGAGTAGAAAAGTAAACTGCACGTACAGTTTGATGTCTTCAGCTCCACACTCTGATAGCAACAGCTAACTATAGTAGTAGTAGTAGTAGTAATAGAAGTAGTACAGTTTATTTACATATGGCACCCTTCCCCAGAGGCTCAGAGCACCATTACTACACAAACAGCAGGACATTTCAAGACACATACATATTAACTGAAATAGATACTACCATCTGCTTATAAAACAGTTCCTCTAAAATACAGACTACAATACACAAATTATAAATGGGTAAAAAGGGCATACGGACATAATGTTGTGGCAATAATCGCCGCGGAGAAAACGCACTGGACAAAATGCTACAATTAAATGTGGTCATCAGTAGAAATGGTCGCGGAGCAAATCTAGCTTCCACGACCAAAGACCGGCAACTGCATGACCTTCTCGTGCTGCGAATTTTTGTCCGTAACAGGGGATGATTTAAGTCCCCCGTGTTCACCACCTCCCAAAGCTGTCTTTCTTATTTTGTGTCAAGTTCTGTTTACTATACTGATACTACTTGCATGTGTAACACATGACAGCAAAATTACTTCAAAGTCAGTTCGAACTTCAAACCCCCTTCTGCTTACATGCAAACCAGCTTTTATTATTATACATTAAATTGATACAACTACAGCTTATGGCATAGAAGTCAGTACTGTTAAGGTAAACTTATGTGGGAAGTGGGTTGATGCTTGCATTTGGTAGCTGTCCGAAATGGATTTGAAGTTCGAACTAAGTTTGCTGTTCAATGAGGCTACTGCTTGCGGCACAGAAGTCGGTACTGTAAAGATAAAGTTATGTAGAAAGTGGGTTGGTGTTTACATTTAGATGCACGGGAACACAAATGACAAGAAATAGTACAGATCCCCTTCTATCACCAACATTTCATTATGCTGCCACACATTCCGTTTCTTTCTCCCAAATTTCTGAGGGGCAGTATCCTCTTTGAGACTGAGTACTGACATTCTGCAGCTCTTAGAGGGCTTTGCTTCAGGACTGAATAACCCAACATAATATGCTGACAATTTGTCCGATGTGCTTAACATGCAGAGACATTTCGCCTGCAAACTAACCTTGTCAGCAACAAAATCGACAGTTTCTATTTGTCCCTGCAACATATTGTCCACGTGTTTATGACAGCGACACTATGTCCGGGGACCAATCGACCATACACAGGTAAAAAGAATAAAATAAATAAAAAATAACAGGCAGTAACATCATTCCCCGTAAGCTTGCAGGAAGAGGAAAGTCTTGAGGCCCTTTTTAAGGGCTTCCACTAGGGAACCTCCCTCAGGGCCCTCAGAAGCGAGTTCCACAGGACCGGGCCTGCCAACACAAAGGAACTCTGAGGTTTTTAACCTTGCCCTAGGAACAATCAAGAGGCCCACAGTAGTGAAGTGGAGCGTGCGTGAGGACACATAAGGATGTAACAGCTAACTCGGGTAACCTGGGCCCAACCTGTGTAAGGCCTCATAAGTCAGCAAGCCAACTTTTAAAGGAAATACGCCACTTAACCGGTAGCCAGTGCAGGTCACGCAGTGCAGGAGAGACATTATATAATCTCGAAAGGCCAGTCAGAAACCTAGCAGCTGCATTCTACACCAACTGCAGGAGTCGTAATTTACCCCTCCCCCAACCCCGAGGTACAGAGCCTTGCAGTAATTGAGCCTGGAAGTCATAAATGCATGTACCAGCATTGCAAAGTCTCCAAGGGGATAAGGAATCTTATCCGCCTGTTCCTAAAATGGCAGAAATCACTCCTGAGCCTCAAATGTCAGCCCATCATCCATAATGCCGCCAACAGCCTTCACCTTACAGGTAGCTACCAGACCAGCAGAACCTAGTCAAAGCCCCGTCCCCATCCTGGCTGCCACCACTCCTCCTTTTCCCACACAGCTTGACCAGTACTTCAGTCTTGTCCTGGTTAAGTCTCAACCAGCTCGATGACATCCAGTCCTGGATCTTGGCAAAGCACCTATTCAGCACATCAACCGCGTCCAGACTCCCATGTGTAAAACACAGCAGAACTGAGTATCATCTGCATAACATACTAACATACCAAAAGCCAGCAGAATAGGCCAAATGGTCTGTCTTGTCTGCTCGAAAGCCAGCAACCTAGTGGCTGCTCACCTTACCACCCGAACCTTGCCCCCGAGAGGATCTTCTTTGGTTTCACTTTCCCCTTGTACCTGTCCCACCCCTTTTTGAAGCCCTCCACTGTACCTTCCTCCACCAGCCTCCCCGGCAGCATGTTCCATGGCTCCATCACCCTTTCAGTGAAAAAATGCTTCTTACGTTCCCCCCTGTAATTTCCCCCCTCCAGCTTCCACTCATGTCTCCTGGTTGTTCCCCCCTTCTTAAGTCTAAACAGCTCCAGGATTCCACTCCCAATTATTCCTTTTACATACTTGAAAACCTCAATCATGTCTCCCCTGTCCCTCCTCTCCTCTAGTGTGTAAAGCACAAGCTCTTCCAGTCTCTCATCATAAGGCCTCCCTTCCATGCCCTGAATCATCCTGGTCGCTCTCCTCTGGACTCTCTCCAGCAGCGCTATGTCCTTCTTCAAATGAGTTCTCCAGAACTGTACATAGTACTCAAGCTGCGGCCTAACCAAGGCATTATACAGAGGGAGGATCACCTCCTGCCTTCTGGACATAATTCCCCTGGCAATGCAGTCTAGTATCCTGTTTGCTCTGGCTGCAGTTCTTCTACAATTTTCAGTGTTATTCATTTTGACGTCTACCACCACCCCTAAATCCCTTTCTCCCAATGTGGCTTGCAGTGTAACCCCGGGGTATATATGGCCCGGGTTTTTGACCCCCAAATGAAGTACTTTACATTTCCTGGCATTAAATTTCAGTCCCCACCTCCTTGACCACCCCTTCAGGGTATCCAAATCCCCCTGGACTGTCTCCCTCGCTTCTTTACAATCCACCAGTGCTCCCAGTTTTGAATTGTCCGCAAAAGAGACTCAACCTATTTCTAACACCCCTCCCTGTATCCGAGATGTAGGCACTGAACAAGAGTGGTCCCAATACTGAACCTTGAAGGACCCCACTGATTACCTTCCTGGGAGAAGAGAGTATCCCACCCACCATTACCCTCTGTAAATGCCCCGAAAGCCAATTTTCAACCCAAATGAGCTCCTGTCCTCCCACCCCATCTCCCCCATTTTTGCTATCAGTCCATTATGGGGCACTGAATCAAACGCCTTGCTGAAATCTAGGTATAGGACATCCACTGGCCTATGTCTATCCAAGGCTCCCATCACCCAGTCATAAAACTCTACAAGGCTGGACTGACATGGTCTCCCTGGGACAAATCCATACTGTTTATCATTCTGGTGTCCTAACCTTTCCAACTGCCTCCTAAGCCTCTCCTTGATAAAGCCCTCCATTACTTTGCCCACCACAGACGTCAGACTGACAAGCCTATAATTCCCTCATCTCCTCCCTAGACCCCCCCCCTTTATGTATTGTCACTACATAAGCCACCCTCCAGTCCTGTGGCACCCATCCCGTCTGCAGAGAGGTGTTAAAGAGTGCAGCCAGTTGAGCTGCCAGATCCTCCTCCAGTTCCTTCATAACCCTCGGATGTAGTCCATCCAGCCCTGGTGCCTTATCAATTTTTAGCTTCCGAAGAACCTCCCTCACTCTATCCACTGTGATTTCACCCTCCCAATCTACTCCCTCATGCAACCTTCCTACTCCCTCTGGGTCTGGCCCAGCCTGTACCATACCCTCTTTCCATCCTTTGGTCTCAGACTGAGACTGACCTCTCACTTTTGCTGGCTCCTCTTCCCTCCCATCAGTCTGTAGAGATCCCTTGTCACCCTCTGCAAAGACTGAGGCAAAGTACTCATTAGCACTTCTGCCTGTTCTCCTGCTGCCTGAGCCCAACCCCCCAACAATCTTAATTCTATTGATCTGTGTCCTCCCTTTTCTCTTCTCTCTTATGTATCTATAGAATCCTCCTCCTTTCTGGATACCCCTAGCCAGGCTTTTCTCCATCCCTGCCTTGGCACCCCACACCACTCTGGTGATCTTCCTGGCCAATAATTCATACTTCCCTCGTTCTTTGTCCCCCTTAGAACGTTGAAACACACGTAGGTAGCCTTTTTATCCCTCACCGCCTCCTGCACCTCCCTGGTCCACCAACATGGCCTGCCGGTTCCACCATGCTTACGCCTTACTTTAGTACAGGACCTAGTAGCCTCTTGGACCCCTTCTTTAATGGTCTCAGACAAATTTACAGCATCCCTGTCTGGCCTAATCTTGTCCAACCTCTCCCTTAGAATCCTACCCATACCCACGAAGTCCGCTCCCCTGAAGTCAACCACTACTGTATGAGTGCGGTTTTCCTCCCCCCCTAAATACAGCAGGAACCAGCCAGTGGACTGCACACCTCCAGGCCCCTTATTTGTTCACTATCCACTAGGACAAAATCAAATATTCGCGCCTCTCTAGTAGGTTCCCCCACCTGTTGGACCAGGAAGGCATCCTGAAAGACATCCATCAGTCTCTGTTTCCTGGTTACAGAGGATGTCATGGTGTCCCAGTCCGCCCCCGGCATATTAAGATCACCCATGACCACCACCCTACCTTTTCCAAGGCCACAGTGACCCTTGATGTTCTCAACGAGTTTATCCTTCAGAGCCTCCTCTATTGCAGGGGGCCTATATACCAGCCCTATCTTCAAGTTCTTCCCTTCCTTCATTTGCAGGGTTACCCAAATCACCTCCACACCCCCACCAGCCTCCTCCACTCGACAAACCACTATGTCATTACTGACTATCAGCGCAACCTCTCCCCCTCTTCCAACTCCCCTATCTTTCCTGAATATCTTGTAGCCCTCTAAATTTAGGTTCCAATCATTTCTCTGGGTGGCCCATGTCTCTCTAACTGCCACCACATCCGCTGTTCCCTCAGCCAAAATAGCATGTAGCTCGGGCATTTTATTGCTCATACACCTGGCATTGATCAGGACCGTCCTCCACCCCAACTTCTCCCCTTTCTCCAGTCCCCCCCCCAAACCTGTGCAGTCCCTTTTCTGCCTGGGTTTCCTTGAATGTGCAACAAAATCCCCCCCACTCCTCATGTGCCCTAGACCTGGAACCTCAAAGAGCCCCCTGGTGGGGTCTTTTTATTATTTGACACCCTTTTATAAGTTTAAACCTCACCTCTCACCTATAAATCCAGCAAGTTTTCATTTCAAGATCTCCCTCCCTTCCAGGTTGAGGTGTAACCTATCCCTGGCATAAAGTCCCTTATCCCCCCAAGTATCCCCCACCAGCCCATATCCCTCTGCCTTGCACCAGTCTCTGAGCCACTGGTTTACCCCTTTAAGTGTCAGCTTGTTTTCCCCGGTAGGCCTTGGTACCGGCAGAACCTCAGAGAAGGAAATTTTGCTTCCTACATATATAACAGTAAAACCCAAGTCTTTACTGTGTAATGATCTTACTAAGGGGCAATATGCATATCACGAACAGCATGGGGGGTGCCAAGCCCTGGAGTATGCCACAAGGCAAAGACACTAGAGATGAAGAGAAACCTCCTATCATCCTATGTGTCCTGCCACTGAGACAGGACTCAAACCAGCAAATTATGACTTTGCCAGCAAGCCCCCCATATTCCATGAACCTAACCAATAACAGCTCATGGTCCACAGTGCCAGATGATGAAGAGAGATCAAGGAGAACAAGAACTGACCATTCCCCTCCATCTCTCCCTAAGCAGGTCACTGTGCACCATGACCCACACAATCTCTGTGTTATGCTTTGACCAAAAACCAGAATGGAGAGGCCCCTAGATGTCAAAGGCCCTGAGGTGTGTCTCCAGTTGCAGCATGACCAACTTCTTAACCTTGCCAAAAAGGTCAGGTTAGTAACAGATTGATAATTCACAAAGACATCCGGGTCCAACGTTGCCCTCCCTCCCCGAAGGGGCCTCACCAGTGCATTTTCAATGCAGCTGAGAATACCCCCTCCAACGGGGAGCACCATATATTCTCAATGAACACTAAACCCAGATGACCCACACAACTCAACAGTAGCCATGTCGGACCAGGGTCCAGATCACAAATGTCAGCTACAGCCTCCGGATCACCCCACTGACCTTCTCCACTGTCACAGTTTTAAACTCATCCGAGGACTACTGAATGCACCTGCGACACACAGTCTCGACTCTGCTGGGCTGTGATGGCCCAGTTGGAGAGATCCCAATCTGGAAAGAGGACACTCCTGAAAAGAACCAAGAAAACTCCTCGCATCTCATAAAAGAAAAGACTGATGGGCTCCAATCTGCTTTCTTATGGGGGACTGCCCTTTGATAAATATCTGGACAAAACAGAAAAGGTTCTGAACTCTGATCTACTCAAAAGTACCAATGGCTCTGAGGTGACCAACCGTCTCTTAGTCACGACAAAACACACTGCATACTAGCAAATTCTGCATATAAACCCTAACCTATCTTCTCAATTACTCATTACTCCAGAAAATTCAGATCTTTCAAAAAACACTGGCAATCAGTTATTGCAGATATGGATTACTGCAGCTCTGTGCACAGTGTTCAAGGGACCTCACCCAAGTTACAACGGAATGCAAGTCAATTAACGTTACCTTTTCTATTCTAAGGTAACAATTCACACCTACCTTCCTTAGCTATTGCATTTAACAAAGTCTGCAATACCTACAACCTTGCTGCCAGATTCTGTAAGATGTAACATGCAAGGCCCCTCTTTCCAAACAACAAAAAAACAGTAATTCAATTACACAAAAAAAAACCTAAATAAAACAAAAAAAGCTCTGACCTAACAAAGGGTATACTGTGGAACTAACTTGGCTTGAAAATCCAGCAAGCCAGTTATACGAACATACGAAATTTGCCAGCAGATAAAGGCCTAGAGGTCTATCAAGTCTGCTCAAATGTGCAGCTAGCACCCCTTATTCTGCAGCTGCCCCTCCCTTCCACCCTTCCCCTTCATTAACCCTCCCCCTTGTCCTGTCCCATCCTCGTTTGAAGCAGTCCACTGTTCTACTGCATACCACTTCAGCAGGTAACGCATTCCACCCAGCCACCACCCTCTCTGTAAAAAAGTGTCTCCTCATCTCCCTCCTGAACCTTCCTCGCTCCAGTCTCATATCATGGCCCCTGGTGGCCCTCCCCTCCCTTACTTTGAACAGCCCCTCTGTACCCGTCTTATTTATTCCTTTCATGTATTTAAAGGTTTCAATCATGTCACCCTGTCTCTCCTCTCCTCCAGTGAGTACATGTTCAACTCCTTCAACCTCCTCTCGTATGATAAGTCCCCCAGCCCCTTGATCATCTTTGTCGCTCTGTGCTGCACCCCCTTCAGTAACTTAATGTCCCTCTTCAGATACGGATGCCAGTACTGCACGCAGTACTTCAGGTGTGGTCTAACTAATGACCTATACAGTGGAAGAATCACCTCCTCCCTCCTCGAGGATATACCCCTTGCAATACAACCCAGCATTTTGTTGGCCTTTGCAGCTGCCTTCCTACACTGTGCCGAGTTGTTCATTGACCCTGTAATGAGCACACCCAGATCCTTCTCCTCCTCCTCCTCCTCCTCTGTCTGGGCTAGCTGCACTCCCCCTAGCTGGTAACTCCTCCTTGGGTTCTTCATCCCAAAATGTTATGTTGATACAAATAGTATTTCTAAAAGAGGACTATCTCAACAGCCAATAACAGTACTAAAGTGTAATCCTTGTTCATATTCTGAATGCATGTTCACTGCTCTCTCAACATACGTTGCACCTTAAGTTGTTGTGTGCTGAAAAATAAAAATTACATCAGAGCCAGTGCAGTAAATTAAGTCGTTCTGGTTTTGACATTTGTATTTTTCTTTCTTTTCCATTTATCATGTATGTCTTTGTTTTCCCTTTTAGAAACAAACCCACAACATTTTACAAATCTGTGCTCGGTTGTTAAGTGCAGTCTTAGACTCGGGGGCTGCTGTTCACCATACTCAAGGCCCCTGGAACTCTGCGGTTCTGCGGCTGCAGAATTTGCCGCAGAATTTGCATCATGCTGCAGTATTTATATATATATATATATATATATATATATATATATATATAGCTGCAGAACTCATTGTTTTTGGTGAATTTTCTTATAAATATACTGTTTTTCTATAGTGTCAGGCTTTCTTTCCCATCTCGTTTATCCTGAAGCCCCTCCTCTATGCTCAGCATATGATGTCATCGATGACATCACATCATAGTTAGACAATGACAGGACTGTGTTCTGCCAGAGAAGTGAATAAATCATGCAGCAGAAATCAGAAAATGCTGCCGAAGAAATCAGAAAATTATGCCGCAGAACACCAGGGGCCCTGACCATACTACAACTACAAATAATACCTCAAACAGGGCCAAAGACACCTTTTCAGTCAACTTGTAAGGGTGTTAGTATGTTCTTTTAAGTGACAACAGTACAGAGATCGGGGTTATGAGGTAATAGAAACATAGAATTTGATAGCAGATAAGGACTGCTTGGCCCACCCAGTCTGCCCATTTTCCTACCTGATGGATAAGCTGCAGATCCTAGTTAACCAACAGCATACTTCCTCCTACCCCCCACTAGGACTGCCTTAGGTCTGTCCCATGCGTTCTTGAAGTCCCCCACTGTTCTTGACTCCACGACCTCCTCAGTAAAGCTGTTCCAAGCATCCATAACCCTCTCCATGAAAAAATACTTCCTCACATTACCTCTGAGCCATCCCCCCTCTATCTTCAAATTGTGCCCCCTTGTTCTTGCACATCTCTTTTTCTGAAAGATACTACCATCTTGGACTTTGTTGATTCCCTTGAGATACTTGAAAGTTTCTATCATGTCCCCCTTTCCCTTCTTTCCTAAAGAGCATACATGATAAGCTCCTTTAGTCTCTCTTCCTATGTCTTCTGGTGCAGACCCTGCACCATTTTGGTTGCCCTCCTCTGGACAGCCTCCACGCTATGTCTTTGCGGAGATGGGGTCTCCAGAACTGCACACAGTACTCCAGATGGGGTCTCACCAACTGTCTGTACAAAGGGATAACAACTTCCTGTTTTCTACTGTTGATGCTTCTCCCTATGTATCCCAGTATCCCCCCCCAGCCTTCCTCACTGCTTTCTCACATTGCTTGCCCACCTTTAGGTCATCTGATATAATTACCCCATTTCCCTTTCCATTTTTGATGTCGTCAGTATCTCACCCCCCCAGTATGCACACTCCCCTGGGTTTTTGTTTATCAGGTGCATTACCTTGCACTTCTTTGCGTTGAATCTAAGCTGCCATACATCTGACCATTCCTCCAACCTTGCCAAGTCCCTTCTCATCCTTTCCACTCCATCTTGTGCATCAACCCTGTTGCAGATCTTTGCGTCATCTGCAAAGAGACATACATTTCCTTCCAGTTCCTCTGCAATGTCACTTCTAAAGACATTAAAAAGGACCAGTCCCAGTACTGAACCCTGCAGTACCCCACTAGTAACCCTCCTTTCTTTACTGTGGACTCCATTTACTACTACCTTTTGCATCCTGATGTCCAGCCAATTTTTTATCCAGGCTACCACCTTGGGACCCACTCCAAGGTTGGCTAACTTGTATATTAATTTTTTGTGTGGGACTGTATCAAATGCCTTGCTAAAATCTAGGTAAGCCATGTCCACAGCCCCTCCCTGGTCTACTACTTTGGTCACCCAGTCAAAGAAATCTATTAGATTCGTCTGACACGACCTTCCCATCGTGAATACATGCTGCCTTGGGTCCTGTGCCCCACTGGCCTCTAGGTACTCAACAATTCTTTCCTTCAGAAGTGATTCCATCATTTTACCTACCACTGAGGTCAAACTAACTGGTCTGTAGTTTCCTGCCTCTGTCCTGCTCCCACTTTTGTGAAGACGAATCACATCCGCCCTCCTCCAGTCCTTCCGGTCCAGGGTCCCATGCCACTCTCCTGTGGGTCTCCTTTGTGGAAGTTCCCAGCACCCTCCTTGGTCTCCACTGCAGGTGCCTCCATAGAGGAACCACTATCCGCCAGAACAGCGTATGAATTGTGGAGAGGTGCAGCTGGAGGGATGCACCTCTGTTCCACCACCCTCTCCCTCCCTGAGCCCACCTCGGTCCAGCTGCTCTTCTTTCTTGGCAACCTCTGAGGTAGTGGTGGT
The DNA here is from genome assembly GCA_016271365.2 of Neoceratodus forsteri. Classification (NCBI taxonomy): domain Eukaryota; kingdom Metazoa; phylum Chordata; order Ceratodontiformes; family Ceratodontidae; genus Neoceratodus; species Neoceratodus forsteri. The sequence continues at coordinate 842,887,654 of CM028131.1, forward strand.
GGCCCTGGTGGTTCCTGGGTGGGTGGGGGTGGTTTCACAAATACTAGCCAGGTCAGTCTGGAGACGGGCAACCTCCCACCTCAGACCAGAGAGGTGCCTGCAAATGGGGCAGCATCGCAGCCGACAGAATGTCTCCCGGAACACTGCCGCCCTACAGCCATTGCACTGCATCACTCCCATCATGTCTTATTTTGTGTCCCCTCTACTGTTGCTCTGTATGCTTACTGTCTCCTCTCCTTACAACTCTCACCCTTCCTGTTATGGGACAGCAACTTCCTGTATTATTCCGCAGTCTCCTTCGTCCTTGCTCAGAGTCAGACCTCCAGCAGCTGGAGGGAGAAAGAGCTACTTTTTTCCTTCAGGGTTGACAAAACTAATGTTTCTCTATGATCCTTCCCTTCATCCTGCCCAAGAGGAAGTTCCTGTTGTCAGTCAAATCCAGTGGCTATAAAAGTAGAACTGGCTTAGGGTGGCAGGGTAGAGGGGTGGGATGGAGGGCAAACCACAACCCCAATTAACCTCTCTCCCCTCCTACTGATTTAGGAAACTAAGTTGCTACAGTACCCTTTCCCAACACAGAAACACACACTGACTTTTTTTTTTTTTAACCCTAAATGAGACTCCCTCTACTTCTAATAAAGTGTCTGTTTGCTTAATCCCAACAGGCACGGACTCCTGCTGAGATAGAAGTGTTAAATTAGACAGAAAAAAATGTAGCTTTTTTTAGTCAGCTGTTTCCTGCTCTAAAAGCAAGATTTCTGTCTTCTGTCTAATAACTGGACCAGGGGGTAATAAACACCAAGGCCCACATTTTCAAATGAGATGCGCGGTACAAAGTGAAGATGCGCTGCACGTCTCAGAAAATGAGCGGAACTGCGATATTCCAAAAGGAGAGATAAGTGGCGCATCTCCAGATGCACCATCGCGCATCTATAATGTATGCGGTGCATATAGAGGGGGTATTCCCATGAATGTGCCGAATATCCCTACATTCAGCTAAAATGTGCAGCGCATCTGCTGCGCATCTCAGAGGTGAGCCACCCAAAGTTAGGCATGGAGAAAGGCATGCCTAAATGGTCAGCCTCCCACAGGCAGACCACAGAATTGCAGGCAAGCCATCCGAATACAGCCCCTAGAGTGGCACCAGGACATGCTCCAGGCAACCACACACAGCAGTTATGCCAGGATGGATGAACCCTGAGCCACAGGTGCCATGTTACCACCGGCACCATCCAGGGAGCAACCCCCCACACCACACCCTGGACGCATACACCCAGCAGCTGCATGCCAGTGCTGTCGGGTGCCCCCCCCGGACACACCAGAGAAGTGGACAGCCACAATGCAGCAAATGTACCAGGGCCTTGGCCTGCAGGCTGCCAGGTGACAGTGGCATGCACCCAGCGTGCCGTCTGGGGCAACGGTACCCAGGTAGCCTGGTGGATGGGTGGCAGCCTGGAACAGGCCAGGGACTGACATGTGGCACAAACCCACAGTGATACACCATAGGTGCACACAAGTGGGACCCACCCACTAGTGTACCTGGTCACCCTCAGCACACTGCCATTCCTTGCAGTCATTACCATGTTTTACTCATAAGGAGGGTACTGCAGGTGACTGTATGCTGCAGATAGAACTGGTGTATCACATGCATGTGGTATACCAATCAGATTGTGTCACTCTGTGCCCTCCGCTGTTGCAAGTCCAGGCAGACCCATGTAGCCGCTGTCCAGGTGGGCCCCTTACCCCAGTCTGACCCTATACATGGTTATGGATAACAGCACTATACCTAGGCCAATGCAGTCCATCCACTCACACACAAACAGTCCATCACACCTGCCCGATAGGCTGCAGTGCCTCCTGTTCACCTTTGAGGAGTGGTGGGGCAGCCCTGCACAGCTGGAAATGAGCATGCCCAGGGTATGCAAATAGCCTGAATTCATTTCAGTAATGAGTTGCACATGTGGGAGATGGGTTTGGAATGTGCAATGAGGTCATTTGCATAACCCAGGCTGAATACTGCAACTTTGCTCACTGTGAAAGTGGCTTTGCATTGCACATTTCCCCATGATACACATGGGGCTCAGGTCACTTGCAGTACCGTGCATCTCCCACTGCATGATCAAGCATCTTTGGGCTATTCAGCTGGACATGTGCAAGCACATCTCAGGGTGCATCTTCTAAATATCTCATTATTTTGGGTCAGCACATCTCAGATGTGTGGCATAGGTACTTTTGCACATTTGCAGGGAACATTTGTATATGGGGGCCCAAGACTGTAAATTAAGATGTTTATTAACCATGGTCTAGTTATCACTGAGTAAATCCCCTGAAACTATATCCATTACTGCAATTATACTGACAAAAAAAAAAAAAAAAACACAGATTTTGAATGAAGTGCCGAAATTGTTCTATGTGTAGCACTAAAGACCATCTGTGAGAGAGCCCTTCAAATGTTAGGCAGTTTCTCCTAGACGACTGTGGTATCAGGCTTAGCCAATCAGAACAACAGGAGTAGCATACAGTTCCATTACTGAGTCTAAGAGATAAAACATTTCTGTCCTGTTATCACAGAACAACAGGATAGGAGCTCTGTGTTCTGACTGGCTGACTGGAATACCATCAAGAAAGACTTATTTATTTGGCAAACAGTTGAGAAGGAGCAGAGACGACTCTTGTTTTCAAGCCACTTTTCATAATATAAATTAACTGCAATTTTTGTCTGTATAAAACACAGAACCATAGAATTTACTGACAGAAAAAGGACTGCTTGGCCCACCCAGTCTGCTCAGACAATCCTTGTCTAATCTGTCTACATAGACCCTAACTGGTCATCTGCAACCCTCCCTTCTCCATGCCTGTTTTCTAATATACCACATGTCTGTCCCATGTATGCTTGAAGCCCCCAACTGTTATCACCCCCACCACTTCTGCTGGCAATCTGTTAAAGGCATCTGCCACCCTATCAGTGAAGAAACATTTCCTCACATCTCTATTAAAACTTCCCCCCCTTCCCCTAGATCCACTGCATGCCCCTGATCCTGGTGCTCCTTCTTATTTGAAAGACATTTCTCTCCTGATCCCTATTCCCCGCTGTGAGATACGCATAGATTAACTATCATCCTGTCATGTCACCTCTTGCTCTCCCCTCTCCCAGAGAGTACTTGTTGAGGTCCCTCAGTTTCTTCTCATAAGGCTTCCTGTGCAACAAGCACCATTTTAGTTGCCATACACTGGACTGCCTCCACCTGTGTCCTTTCTGAGGTGCGGCCTCCAAAACTAGACAAAGTACTCCAGGTTGGGTCTCACCAGGGAGCGATATAGTGGCAACACCACCTTCCTTCTCCTACTGGACACACCCCTCCCCATGCACCCCAGCACCCCACTAGCCCTACCCACTGCTTTGTTACACTGCCCTGCCACTTTGAGATCATCAGAGGTGATAACCCCAAAGTCCCTTTCCTGTTTTGTGACTGTCAGTAACCCGCCTCCCCCAATCTTAGACGCAGCGCCTGGGTTCCTATGTCTTGGGAGCATGATTTTGAACTTTCTGGAACAGAAATCCAACTGCCATGTTTAAGACCACTCCTCCAGTTTCCCAAGATCTCCTCTTATTCTCTCCACCCCATTCTGAGTGTCCACCAAATTGCAGAATGTAAGTCTAATTAAATATTTATGAGCCTAGCAATACTCCTAATTGGCTACTGGATCAGTCATTAACATCTTAGAAATAACTGTTCCAGGCCAGCCCACTGGTGCAGAGGTACAGCTACCACCCGTGACACTGCTGACCCTGGTTTGGGAACAGACCTCTGCTGTCAAGAGGGCCGGCTGATGGGAGGTGATAGGAGCATCTGACTGAATGCTCTCCACCTCCGAGGCATGGGTGAATGGATGTCGGCACAATATCACCACCTGGGTGACGAGTGGCGGTGCAGCAGATGCCATCAGCTTAAGGGTGCGCAGCTCATTGGGATTCACCAGCACACGTGCACATCTCTGCATGAGCATGCGCACTGTCTTGGGGGAAGAGAGAAAACGGGAAAAAAAAAAAACAGTCTGCAGGATGACACCTCCCTCCTCACAGACCCTGCACATGCATACTGGGCTCTCTATCTGCAACCGTACTGAACTCCTCCCAGGATAAGCAAGGGGCTCTGCCATGGGGGGTAAACCATGGGGCACTGTAGCCAGCAGGCATGTCCCAGAGATGACGGGGTGTTAGGACTGGGGGAAGAGGACAGGCTGAAGGGGGTGGGGTAGGCATGGGAGGAAAAAGTACAGTAAATTAAAAAATAAAAAAATACCAGGTCGCTCCAGGTGCCAACTAACACTTTGTGGCATGCACAGCTTGAGCCACTCTGCTCAAAATCCATAAGAAAGTTAAAAAAAAAAGTAAAAAGTTGTTAGTGCAATTAAACTTACAATCGCTACAATAACCTTGAAACTGATCATTTCTTTGCGTTACTGAGCAGCTGGAGGGAGATGGCTCCAAATGCTCATTAATCCTAAGGCATAAAATAAGCGGGTTTGCATCGCAATTTGTGACCCAAGATTGGGGAAATGCGACTCAGATGTGCCCATGATTACCAGCCATTGCTAATCATTGGTAGCAACCCCTGGGTCCTGTGAAAATGCCTAATTAGACACTGTAACTTTAATTTCTTTTTTTTCCTTCAAGGTAGCTTTTTCCCTTCTGGTCCCCTGCGCCCTGCCCCATGTGCCCTGAGCTGTCCCTTACTGGTCACAGTGATGCTCCTGCCCCCCCCCAACCGATCTCTGCATGGGAGGAACGTGATTCTGTCCTTTGCCAGTGCGCCACACCCCAGAGAAGAAGCAGGTCCGGGAACTCCAGGCCAGAGTAATGGTGAGTTAAATTGTTTTTTTTTTTCTTCGTCGTGTTGTGTGTCTGGTTAGTGACTTTCTTTGTTTTTTAGCTGCAGGGCAGAGGGAGCAGAAGAGTGCCCAGAGAGCGGGGGCGCAACCGAGGAGTCGGAGGGAAGCTGAGGAGGCTGAGATCACGAGAGGAGAGCAAGGGACCGGAGCGGAGACCAGGGCCAAATCACAATAGCGAGGCACACAGATTTGGGCATTTAGCCATGGCGGAGATTGCAGCACAGGATCAAGGATCTACAAAAACAAGTAGAAAACTTTTCATTTTATTATGGGCAGGGATTCTGGAAGAGGGAAAAAACAGGGCACTGACATGGCACGCAGAATCTGGGGGGGACGGTGCTGCGCAAATGGCAAGAAGGGCACACTAAAGCAAGGACTTGGGAATGGGCAGCCGAGACGAAGGGCCGGATGAGTCCAAGGGAACCGAGCAAAGGAAAAATAAATACAAATAAACATGCAGCCCTGCTTTTTGCATGGGGGAAAAGAGACATAAACAGAGACAATTTGAACAGATATTATGTGTTGTGCCCTGCTTAATTTGCAGTGAACTTGGAGACATTTAACTGTGCTGTTTAAGTCTGTGCCCTGCTTTGTAGTGAACAAGAGACCATTTTGACCGCTCTGCTTTACTGTGCCCTGATAATGCAGATGGAGAAGGTGAACATGTGTTGTGCCGTGCTTTACAGTGATGGGAAAAGACATTTAAAAGTGTTGTGCCCTGCTTTGGGAAATACAATTATACAGTCCCAAACTGTCGTGCCCTAGTGCAGTTAAATTTGCAGTGATCTAGGAAAAGACATTTACCAGTAAGTGTTGTGCCCTGCTTTGCACAGATGGGAAACACAGACAATAACTAAACCACAAACAAGTGGTGTGCCCTGCAGTTTGCAGTGATGCTGGAAAAAAGACATTTGAAGTGTTGTGCCCCGCTTTGCAGAGATGGGAAAGACAATAACTAACAAACCATAAACAAGTGTTGTGCCCTGCAGTAACTGCAGTGATCATGAGAAAATGCATTTAAAAATGTTGTGCCCTGCTTTGCAGAGATGGGATACAAAACTTTACTACTATTTATTTATTTGAATTCTGATGACTGGGTGGGTCCATTGGGACAGACATGTCCCTTTTTCAGGGGCGACCCGGAGAATAGAGGCATTCCATATAAAGAGAGATAAAACACTATACAAAATGTAGTTAGGAACAATATGTGAATACGAAGGTAAAACAATAAGGACAGCCAGATGAGGACAATGAATAATAAAACAGGGCTCTACGATGCCAGCTCGACAACTATTTTGTCGACCGGCATCACAGCGGCAAGGATTTATATGGGCTGCAAGTTGCGGTTGACATAAATCCAATAATCCTCGGTCCATTTTTAATCAAGGGGCTTACGCCACCTGAACACCCCATGCAGAGGCACTGCCCCGTACTAATTATAATCAACTCAAGCCGGAGTTGATTCAGGAGGGTGCAGGACCGGAGACAGTGTGCCTCTCTCAGGCACACCAACACAGTGACCTGTCAATGAACTGTTGATTTTGTCGACAGTGACGTAGGTCACTGTGTTGGTGTCGCTGTCGGGAAGATATACCACAAAACAGCACATCATCAAAATCCATAAAATCCATTACTGGGTAACAGAATAAGGTGCAAATGTATAACTAGCTTAATCTTGAAACAGTAACAACTTATTCATTTGTATAATACAATATATTACATGTATACAGACAGGGAAGCCGGGAAAGATGAACTAAACAAGTATTGTTCCCTGCAGTTTGCAGTGATGCTGGGGAAAAATAAATTTAATCGTGCCCTGCTTTGTAGTGATGTGTGAACAACACAATAAAAATACTGTGCTGCCCTGCTTTCGCAGTGATGGGAAGAAAAAGACAAGTGACAATATTTTTTAAACTTTAAGTGTTGTGCCCTGCTTTTGCATAGATTTTACTTGAATTAAAAGAGTGTGTGCCCTGCTTTAACTGCAGTGATCCATGCTGGGAAAAACAGAATTAAGTAACTGTGCCTTGCTTTACTGCAGTGATAATGTGGACACAGTGTGAAACATTAAGTAATGTGCCCTGCTATGCAGCGACTGGCCTCTGCCCTGCACAAAAACATGGGAGGGATGCCCAGCTAGACATGGAAGGGTTGGGGATTTAACAATGTCTGTCTGAGTAGTGCCAACTTGGGGGGGGGGTCTGGGGGTCACAAGCAAATCTGCTGCCTTTTCTTTTTTTTTTCCAGTAACAATAAAGCCACTGAAATGTGTTAGGCAGTGCACACCCAAACACCCTTGTTTTGCCAACTTCAAACTTTTTAATAACTGCAACCTGCAACATGGCTGGAGTAAAATTAGCAACTGCAGAAGGATGGCGCCAAAAATATGATCCACAAAAAAAACTGGCCATAGATAAGCAGTGAGGGAGACTTTGCAGTGTGTGTTAGTTGCAAATTGTGTTGTGAGTAGAGATGAGCTACGTGGGTTAAGGAACTTCAGCGACACATTAATTGCAGGGATAACAGGCCCCCAGCTAAACGTTTACACCATCCAGAAACATCTTCAGACAGTGAAGTACAAGAAAGCTGTTAACATTTTGAAATTTGGTAAAACAAGGTCACCAATGGATATGGAGGGATTAACCCATGACAGCGTATAGATTTACTGAGCACTAATCCATGCCGGGGGAGGGGAGAATGGAATCCGAGGTGAATTGAAAGCGATTGCCACCCAGGCGTGGATTACTGCTCAGTAAACCCATACCCTGGAGTGGGTTAATCCTCTTATAACATGGGCAATGTTTTGTTTGAGTTTTACCTAAAAAACAGTGAAATAAAGCCATGTGACCATGCAACTGTAGGTATATCAGACATTAATCCACGGTCAGGTGACCTGTTTGGACCAATCAGAAGACAGTATTTTAGGAACCCATGTTATAAATACTGCCATACCACAATTGGTAAGTTTAAAATAGTGAGGGGAGGGTTAAGGGGTTTGGATCCAGAGCTAAAACAATTTTAATTTATTTGTAGGGAGAGCTTTCAGTAATGCAGAGGAACAACATAGTACGATTCTAGGCAGGCTAATGGAGATCCTGTATATGATGGCCAAAGATGACATCCCTATTAAAAAGTTTGAAGCAACAGCACAACATGAGAAGCACCATGGAGTTAATTTGGGCAATAAAAACATTAATGCTGCTGGTGGGAAAGAACTTGCAATGTGTATTGGCAAGGACCTAGAAGAAACCCTGCTGGCAACTGTCAAAAATGCAAATTATTTTTCAGCATTTATGGACGGTAGTGCTGATAGTGGTATAACTGAAAAGGAACTGGTTTATGTAAATCCCACCAATGGTCACGTGGAGACTAAATTTTTACGAATGAAAGCAGTATCTGATGGCACAAGTGAGAGAATTGAAAAATCTCCTGTTAGACATTCTTACAGACAGTGATCTTAACATAAAACAGGATTTCTGGTCAGATCCACCATGGCTGCATAATGAAGTTAGTGAAGTTGTGTGGAATTGTTAAGGAGGTAGGGAGAAACAACACAATGATTTGTAAGTAACAAGATTTGTTTTAGTTTCTGTTCTAAGGAAGGCATACACATTATTAGGAAAATATATGGAGGTGTACCATTTAATGGAAGGAATAGGAAGCTTACAAAAGAACCCCAGAGCAAATGCCACTGATGCATGTGTTATCCGGATGATATTGGCCAGACAGCCAAATTTTAAAGAAAACACAATTGCACATATCCCAATAATGCAAAGCATCAAGGGAAACAAATGCAAATCTCCATGATGGTACAGAAGGTGGCAGTACCTGAAAAAGTAATGGCTGGCATATGTTCAGCCTTGGGATTATTTACATAGTTTTTTTTTGTTTGTTTTTTTAAGAGAAACAGGGTTTTTGTCCATGAGGTGATGTAAGTTATATTTAAGCAATGTGTTGATGTCAGGAAGTCAGGTGTAATGATGATGGATTGTTAGAGAAAATGTGATATTAACTCTCAGAGGGGGTAATGGGAATATTAGGAAAGTATGAGGTCTACGAAGAAGTGGAGTACAAATATGAACAGTTTCATATGTATGTGCTCAGAGTGCAGGCAAATGTGATATGCAGGTTTGTTTTAGAAACAGATAAAAATAGCGTTACATACAATTAATAGAAAGATAATTACGTAGACATGTAGATAGAGAGATACACACACAGACTGGCAGAATAGGAAAGGCAGTGAAGTACTGAAGTGACACCAAACCCACCCCCACCCCGCAGACATGGACAGGCATTGGGGTGTACCTTTGGGTCATTGCCCATAACACTCACGCCATTTCACCTCACCCTACCCTGCAGACACAGACAAGAGTTGAGGTGTGCCTTGGGGTTTTCAAACTTTACACTCACCCCATTCCATAAGGAAATATGCTGAAATGAGTACAGTATAAGAGAATGGAGTGAACTCTGGGGCTGAAGAGCCAAAGGCACACCTCGATACCTGTCACTGGCTGCAGGGTGGGGACGGGGGTGGAATGGCATGAGCATTACTGTTGACAATCTCAAGTCACACTCCTGATGCCTGTCAGTCCCTATAGTGCAGGGTGTTTTGGTCAGAAACCCTAATGCCCTGGGCATTTCTTGGTATTTTCACTCCAAGTTTTCAGCATGGGCTTTCTGTGACCCCACTGCATGAACAGTGACACTATCAATTCATTAGCCAAAAGGAGATTTTGCACAGTGACTGTGCCATCTGGCACCACAGGTGCAAAAACACATTTTGAACAGGATGTAAAAATTGACAGCTGTACATTTCTTGCTTCAGTAACTGCTCAGCACATCTGCTGCATGACCTGCTTATTGACATTTTATATCTGCTATGCACTGTACTGCTGCTATGGCTGTATGGCTGAGAGGGACATGAGGGTGGTGGTGGATATCAAGACAAACAACTCGAAGACTTGTAGGAGGGCAGCGGCCAAGGCCAACACAATGCTGGGCTGCATCGCTAGGGGGATCACTCCAGAGGGAGGGAAGTGATACTCCCTCTGTATAACAACTGTTTGGTGAGGCCGCACCTCAAGTACTGCGTGCAGTTTTGGAGGCCACACTTAAAGAGGGACACTGAACTCCTGGAGAGGGTCCAGAGGAAGGCAACCAAAATGATCTGGGGCTTGGATGAAAGGACCTATGGGGAGAGGCTCGAAGAGCTAAATATGTACACATTGGAAGAGAGAAGGGACAAGGGGGACATGAGAGAGGTCTTCAAGTACATGAAGGGGGTAAAAAGGGGAGGCACAGTCACAGTGCTCCGGAGGAAGGAGGGGAGAGCAACTAGAGGGCATGGGTGGAAGCTGGAGGGGGAAGACTCAGGGGAGAAAGGAGGTGGTGCTACTTCACTGAGAGTGTGGTAGAACCATGGAATGCGCTGCTCGGGAGGCTGTTGGAGGCAGAGACTGTGGAGGGGTTCAAGAGGTACAGGGGAAGGGTTGTGGAAGCAAAATCCAATGAAGCAGGAATACCTTGGACTGGAAAGGGAGAAGCCCGAGACAGCGGGGGGGGGCAGCAAGGTCAGCTCCCAGGGTGGGAACTGTCCAAACGAGCAGACACGAAAGCCTGCTAGGCCTATTCTGCTGGCATTTTTGTATGTTAGTATGTTGGCATGCTTACTACACCAACATCATGAACCATAAAACAGATGACTGCCATAACTAGGGAGGCAGTATAGAACGGCGGTATAAGGCTCTTAACTGCAAATCTGGAGATCTGGGTTTGAATCCCACAGCCCCCACTTGCATACTGGGTGACCCTGAGCAAGTCACTTAACTTCCATGTGCTCCAAGGTTGCCCCTGTAAACAAGCTTTCAGCTTAGTGTGCAACTCCTGGTTAAACAATTGAAAGGAAAAAAAACACAATATATTATTTGTCTTGCTTTATGTTGCTACTACAAAGCTTTGACTAATACATGCATCCTTATTTATAGCTTATATGTCTGTGACCTAGACAAAACTACACTTAAAATCTCATACACAAATAAATAAAAATCATGATGTCTATGTGTGTGCATGTTTTTTTTTTGGGGTTTGCCTAGATGCAGTTTCAGGCACTCCTTAATTACTTTCCCAGGTAGCTCTGATAGTTGTTCCAACATGATAGATCCACCTCATGCCCCTCCCATGAAAATGAAAGCACAGTGCATGCAACAGACCTTAGGAACATCACCTTTTTTAATGTCCGCTCTGATCTGTTCAGTCTTACTTTTTTCCTGGCTCAATTTATATCATCAGTAAAAAAAGGTAGGAAAAAAAAAAAAAACACCCAGCTTTTTGCTTCTACAAGTAGTTGTTAACTGCAGCTGGTATATTTCAATATGTGCAAGGCAACTCCACCCACAACATCCTTAACACAGACAAATGGCATCAGTGCTCACCGATGTGTTAACATTATGTTTCTAGTGTCCCTGATAAAATAAAATAAAAAAGACAGTTGAGATTTTTTTTTTAATGTCAGCTCTGATCAGAATAGCTTTTAAAATCACCAATTGTTTTCTTGTTCAATGTTTTCTTCTCTCCTTTTATCGATAGTACAAAATGATCCATAGCTATTTCTTCCAACAATGCATGAAAGAAAACCCATAGCTATTTCTTCCAATAATACATGAAAGAAACCCCATGATATATGTCACTGTTTTGCAAAATATATCCCTTACAATTTTTTCTTATTTGCAAGACATCATATATTCATCCTAACAAATCTGTCCTACTGCCACATTCAAAACACTATCCCCTACCTACTTGCCACATATAAACTCCATTACATTAAAAAAACAAATTCTAGGCACTTAACCATTATTCATTCCCCAGCCCCATTTACAACACTGCTACACTCATATATAATACATACTTCTCAAACTTAAAAGAAAAAATACACTTTATCAACAAAGTTTAAGTTTACCAAGTACTACACCCATGATTAAAATAATCTGAACCCCTCCCCCAAAACATGTGCCCTCACATGAAACTGTATGTTTATCTGTAAAGACAATTAAAAAATGTATTTCTAAATGCATTATTAACACCAATGCTTTCTAAGTTTTGAAACTACTAAAAAGACAAACAATATATTTATAAATATATAAAGATACACATACATACTATATATATATATATATATATATATATATATATACACATATATACATACACATATACACACACACACACACATATACATTAAATATAGTAAATCCCAAAAGCTGAACTTTATGTTTTTAGTACATAAATGTTTAAGAAAAACCTGGGGCTCTTTCAACTTGAATCAGAATGCTGTGTCTCCTGCTTTCCTTGGGAGCTGTAGTTTCAGGCACTTCTTAATTGCTCTTTCCTTCAGAGGCCCCAGCTGGCTCTGATAATCATTTGTGCCAAGGGTTTTTAAGTCAATTTGAAGGCATTAAGCACCTTCTGTTCTCCTAGTCCTTAATAAAATGCAGGGGCCCCACAACTTGATCACTCCACAGACTTGTTATGTTGCTTGGTCCAGGTCTCAAACTAGTGTGTCTTGTTCCAACATGCTAGATCCACCACATGCCCCTCCCACATGAATCGAAAAAAGGTGGGGGTGGATCTTTAGGAGCTTGTGTGTGTACTGGGGGTGGGGGATATGCCTAGATGCAGTTTCAGGCACTCCTTAATTACTTCCCCAGGCAGCTCTGATAGTCGTTCGAACATGATAGACCCACCTCATGCCCCTCCCACATGAACCAAAAAAAGGTGGGGGTGGATCTTTAGGAGCTTCTCGGGTGGAGGTGGGGGTGGATCTTACTCCCTCCAAAAAACTAATGCAACCTCCCACTACTCAGGTTCCAGTTCTTGTACCACCTATTTAAGAAAGAAAATAGTAACCCTGCAACCACTGAGTAAAATGAAAACGTATTTATTTGAGGGTAGAAAATATTTCTTGGAGAAGGATAAGGCGAAGGAGACTATTTAAACCTTCAGTCAGTTCCATGGACAGAAAACATGACATCACTCCTTTTGTACATGCGAAATGTCTGCAGGCCCTACAACCATATAAATGGTTGGGTTAGGGGCTGATCAGACAGCTGTCAACATGGGTTTAAGACGGGGTCTAGCTGCACTTTTAAGTGAAGACATACAGTGTTTAGTTGTTGTTCACTGTTTCTCACTCAGATTAGGACTCATAAAAGAGGCTTTGAATAACACCTATTTCAATTAAGTTTCAAACTTTCTTACCCAACTGCTTTATCTCTATCAGAAAAGTCCTAAGCAACTCAGAGAGTCATGGTCCCTTGCCCAGGCCATGGAGATGTCAGCTGAAAAGTACAAGAAGGCCCATGGCACATGGATACAACATAAACTTCTTGCCACCTGGGCTATTACCAAATCATTCCCTATAATTTGTGCCTATTTAGAATCTATGGTCGCAGACCCAACTCATAACCAGGCCAAAGCCAAGGAAGTATTACAAATTACGACTAAATTCCAAATGGTGGCACACCTTTTGTATTTTGAACAGTTGCTTCAGCCACTTGCCATGCTCTCACTAGCACTTCACAAAGAAGCAGCTGAAATGCCAGAGCTACTTAGCTCTGTTGAAACTATGAGAAACACGCTTGACTATGCTAAGCAGAGTGGTCCCACAGGTGGCAATGAACTTGATATTCTCTTAAAAAATGGGTCTGATGTTCTTTCAGGAGCATGTGCTCAAGTCACATACGGGGTGTGAAGTTAACACATTTTAGTGGCCAAGCTGTTAAACAGCAAACTAAGACATACATTACAAACACTGAGAACAAGAAAGGTTCGGTTTGACTGATGTAAGTAGTATATATAACTGTGCAACAGTGTTAGATGCCAGACTTTGGCCAGCAGACTGAAAGGAACTGGAGCCTGTATGGTAGCAGTGACATTTCTGCAGTAGCTGACCACTTTTCAGCACGTTTGCAGCCTGACTGTGACAGTACTCTGCTGCTTGCAGAATGGCAAGAGTTTAAGATTTCTGTCTGCCTTTGCTAGCTGATCAAAGCTGGCATGTGACCTCAAAATTCTTATCAAATCTGTTGAAGCTTGTGAATGTGTTGAGAGTATTTCCTGTGTCTAATGCAATAGTAGAATGTGTTTTTCAACTATGAACAAGGTAAAAACTGACTGGAAAGTATCTCTGGCAGAGGACACTGTAGAAACATTGATTCGCATTAAAAAGCAGGGCCCCACCTCCAGCTGAATTCAACCCTGAAAGGGATGTAGCCATATTTTTATTGCTAAGCCAAGACATCCTGGTGATTTGGCAGCGCAGGATGATGAACCACCCCAGGCCCCAAAAAAAAAAAACAGGCCAGAATTACTGGCTACATGCCTGGTGGAGAAGAGTAGCACAAATATGGACAGACAGTAACCCAATAAAATCAACCTAGTCCTTGTTGGTAACTTACGATACCAAGTTTATGCTGGGCTTTTAATTTTAAATTGATTTCAATGGTTTTGCCACGGTCACAAATAATGTCACGGTCTGCTTTGGCAGACATCATCACGCTGACTCTTGGCTCTCCAACTGTGCTGCTGCACTGCTGTTTTTCACAAATGGTTAAATAAAACAGATGAAAAAAGTCTAAAACTGTGTGTACAATGTGTATTTCATCAATATATAACAAGATAACTAGATTGTATAGGGTTTTGAGCAAAAATATAATTTTTTTGTAAATGCTAATCAATTTCGGACAATTGCTAATCATATTTCACTTTGATTAGCAAAGAACGTTACTCAAGTCTCCGACATTAATTTATGCCTTGAATCCATGGAAATGACTGGCTTCTCGATCATTATTGTTTCATTTTAGTATCATCTGCAAAAAGACATACTTTTCCTTCCAGTTCCTCAGCAATATCACTTATGAAGATACATCCTAGTACTGAGGCTATGGAAGTCCCAGACAGGGTGTTGCCAAAAATGGACAGATGAGTTTATTAATTTTAAATTGTTTAGATCCAGGAAAAGTAAATGGCGAGCAATAAGCTTTGTTTTCAGTTACAACCATAGAGAGTGTATATATAAAAACTTGAGCGGTAATCACAGGACCCCTCCACTTATATGTATATTGTCTCTGTAAAACACAATATGGGCATTTGCATATGGCAACATGAAGCTCCTAGTACTCAACGTGATGTCCCCTCCAGTTGTTATATCTAGAATCTCTATGGCTGCAATGTGGGGGGTTGCATGAGTAACAGAAAATTAAAGTTCAAAACCATGTTATTTATAACATCAGAAAGACCAAATCAGTGAACAAGTTCAGCACTAAATACATTAATGGGCTCTGTATAGGTTTGAGACAGATATCAAGAGTGTGGAACAGAAATTAGTCAATTGTGTATTTTAACCAGCAAATAGAGAATGGCTATGAAGTGGCAGTCTGAGAGATTAAGCCTCGTATGCAGAATGAAAACCTTGGGCATGCCTGAAAAAGAGTGGGGTGCTAAACAAAGCAGTACAAGAATAAAGATCACACAAAACAAAGGAAATAAAACAAAACGAATGACGCTGGATTCATGAGGGACAGATCACCACCTCTCCATGGTTATTAGGGCATTCAGGGTAGTAACCCACAAGCCACAATATACTCCTGATACATGCTTACTGCAAGATAGAAAATTTCACACAATACTGCAATTTCACCTTCATATACTAGAAATAGCAAGGAAGTAAACAAGTATTTTACTTCCATTTTGCATGACTTACTCCCATTCTGTAATTTTAGGAATTTTTCCACTTATTTAAAATATATCTGGTACACGTACAAAACTGGCAGCACCATGGATTAATTTCAAAACAGTAGGGGTAGGAAAGAACATCAGTGCCAACTGTGTACATTACAGGAGACATTCTCAGCAGCTGTTCACTGGTTGGCCACAGGTAGTGATATCAAAAAGAGCGTCAGTGCCAATTGTGTACACTACAGGAAACAGTCTCAGCAGTTTTTCATGGGCAGGCCATAGGCAGTCTTGTAGGAAAGAGCATCAGTGCTAACTGTGTACATTACAGGAGACAGTCTCAGCAGTTGTTCACTGGCTGGCCACAGGAGGTGGTATAGGAAAGAAGCATTAGTGCCAACTGTGTACATTACAGGAGACTGTCCTAGCAGTTGTTCACTGGCTGGCCTCAGGTACTGCTGTAGGAAAGAGCATCAGTGTGAACCGTGTACATTACAGGAGACAGTCTCAGCAGTTGTTCACTGGCTGCCCACAGGAAGTGATACAGAAAAAAGCATCTGTGCCAATTGTGTACACTAAAGGGGACAGTCTCAGCAGTTGTTCATGGACTGGTCATAGGTAGTCTTATAGGAAAGAGCATCTGTGCCAACTGTGTATATTACAGGAGACAGTCTCAGCAATTGTTCACGGGCTGACCACAGGTAGTGTTGTAGAGGAAGAGCATCACTGCCAACTGTGTACATTACAGGAGACAGTTTTAGCAGTTGTTCACTGGCTGGCCGCAGGTAGCACTGTAGGAAAAGCATCAGTCAGTGTCAATTGTGTACACTACAGGAGACAGTCTCAGCAGGTGTTTACTGGCTGGCTACAGGTAGTGTTGCAGGAAAGAGCAGCAATGGTAACTGTGTAAATTACAGGAGGGAGTCTTAGCAGTTGTTCACTGGCTGGCCACAGGTAGTGCTGTAGGAAAGAGCTTCAATGCTAACAGTGTATATTACAGGACACAGTCTAAACAGTTGTTCACTGGCTAGCCACAGGTAGTGCTGTAGGAAACAGCTTCAGTGCTAACAATGTACATTACAGGTGCCAACTGTGTACATTACAGGTGCCAACTGTGTACATTACAGGAGACAGTCTCAGCAGTTGTTCACAGGCTGGCCACAGGTACTGTTGTTGGAAAAAGCACTAGTGCCAACTGTGTACATTACAGAAGACAGTCTCAGCAGCTGTTCACCGGCTGGCCACAGGTAGTGGTGCATGGAAGGAGCTTCAGTGCTAACTGTGCTCATTACAGGAGACAGTCTCAGCTGTTGTTCACTGGCTGACCACAGGCAGTAATACAGAAAAGAGCATCAGTGCCAATTGTGTACACTACAGGAGACAGTCCCAGCAGTTGTTCTTGGGCTGGCCATAGGTAATCTTTTAGGAAAGAGCATCAGTGACAACTGTGTATATTACAGGAGACAGTCTCAGCAGTTGTTCACTGGCTGGCCACAGGTAGTGTTGTAAGGAAGCAGCATCAGTGCAAACTGTGTACATTACACGAGACAGTCTCAGCAGTTGTTCAGTGGCTGACCGCAGGTAGTGCTGCAGGGTAAGAGCATCATTGTGAACTGTGTACATTACAGGAGACAGTCTCAGCACTTGTTCACTGGCTGGCCACAGGTAGTGGTATAGGGAAAGAGCATCCGTGACAACTGTGTACATTACAGGAGACAGTCTCAGTAGTTGTTCACTAACTGGCCACAGGTAGTGTTCTAGGAAAGCGCATCAGTGTCAGCTGTGAACATTACAGGAGACAGTCTCAGCAGTTGTTCACTGATGGCCACAGGAAGTGTTGTAGGGAAAGAGCATCAGTGCCACCTATGTAGATTACAGGAGACAGTCTCAGCAGTTGTTCACTGGCTGACCACAGGTAGTGATATAGAAAAGCGCGTCAGTGCCAATTGTGTACACTACAGGAAACAGTCTCAGCAGTTTTTCATGGGCTGGCCATAGGCAGTGGTGTAGGGAAAGAGCACCAGTGCCAACTGCGTACATTACAGGAGACAGTCTCAGCAGTTGTTCACTGGCTGGCCACAGATAGTGTTGTAGAGAAAGAGCATCAGTGCCAACTGTGTACATTACAGGAGACAGTCTCAGCCAATGTTCACTGGATGGCCACAGGTAGTGGTGTAGGGAAAGAGCACCAGTGCCAACTGTGTACATTACAGAAGACAGTCTCAGCAGCTGCTCACTGGCAGGCCACAGGCAGTGCTGTAGGAAAGAGTATCAGTGCCAACTGTGTACATTACAGGAGACGGTCTCAGCCAATGTTCACTGGCTGGCCACAGGTAGTGCTGTGGGGAAAGAGCACCGGTGCCAACTGTGTACATTACAGAAGACAGTCTCAGCTGTTGTTCACTGGCTGGCCACAGATAGTGGTGCATGGAAGGAGCATCAGTGCCAATTGTGTACACTACAGGAGACAGTCTCAGCAGTTGTTCTTGGACTGGCTATAGGTAATCTTTTAGAAAAAAGCATCAGTGACAACTGTGTATATTACAAGAGACAGTATCAGCAGCTGTTCACTGTCTGGCCATAGGTAGTCTTGTAGAAAAGAACATTAGTACCAACTGTGTATGTTACAGGAGAAAGTCTCAGCAGTTTTTCATGGGCTGGCCACAGGTAGTGTTGTAAGGAAACAGTTATCATTGCCAACTGTGTACATTACAGGAGACAGTCTCAGCAGTTGTTCACTGGCTGACCACAGGTAGTGTTATAGGGAAAGAGCATCACTGCCAGCTGTGTACATTACAGGAGACAGTTTCAGCAGAGGTTCACTGGCTGGCCACAGATAGTATTGTAAGAAAAATCATCAGTCAGTGTCAATTGTGTACACTACAGGAGACAGTCTCAGCAGTTGTTCACTGGCTGGCCACAGTCCTGTAGGAAAGAGCATCAGTGGCAAATGTGGACATTACAGGAGACAGTCTCAGCAGTTGTTCAGTGGCTGACCGCAGGTAGTGCTGCAGGGTAAGAGCATCATTGTGAACTGTGTACATTACAGGAGACAGTCTCAGCACTTGTTCACTGGCTGGCCACAGGTAGTGGTATAGGGAAAGAGCATCCGTGACAACTGTGTACATTACAGGAGACAGTCTCAGTAGTTGTTCACTAACTGGCCACAGGTAGTGTTCTAGGAAAGAGCATCAGTGCCAGCTGTGAACATTACAGGAGACAGTCTCAGCAGTTGTTCACTGGTGGCCACAGGAAGTGTTGTAGGGAAAGAGCATCAGTGCCACCTATGTAGATTACAGGAGACAGTCTCAGCAGTTGTTCACTGGCTGACCACAGGCAGTAATACAGAAAAGAGCATCAGTGCCAATTGTGTACACTACAGGAGACAGTCCCAGCAGTAGTTCTTGGGCTGGCCATAGGTAATCTTTTAGGAAAGAGCATCAGTGACAACTGTGTATATTACAGGAGACAGTCTCAGCAGTTGTTCACTGGCTGGCCACTGGTAGTGCTGCAGGGTAAGAGCATCATTGTGAACTGTGTACATTACAGGAGACAGTCTCAGCAGTTGTTCACTGGCTGGCCACAGGTAGTGGTATAGGGAAAGAGCATCCGTGACAACTGTGTACATTACAGGAGACAGTCTCAGTAGTTGTTCACTAACTGGCCACAGGTAGTGTTCTAGGAAAGAGCATCAGTGCCAGCTGTGAACATTACAGGAGACAGTCTCAGCAGTTGTTCAATGGCTGACCACAGGTAGTGATATAGAAAAGAGCGTCAGTGCCAATTGTGTACACTAGAGGAAACAGTCTCAGCAGTTGTTCACTGGCTGGCCACAGGAAGTGTTGTAGGGAAAGAGCATCAGTGCCACCTATGTAGATTACAGGAGACAGTCTCAGCTGTTGTTCACTGGCTGACCACAGGTAGTGATATAGAAAAGAGCGTCAGTGCCAATTGTGTACACTACAGGAGACAGTCTCAGCAGTTGTTCTTGGACTGGCTATAGGTAATCTTTTAGAAAAAAGCATCAGTGACAACTGTGTATATTACAAGAGACAGTATCAGCAGCTGTTCACTGTCTGGCCATAGGTAGTCTTGTAGAAAAGAACATTAGTACCAACTGTGTATGTTACAGGAGAAAGTCTCAGCAGTCTTTCACGGGCTGGCCACAGGTAGTGTTGTAAGGAAACAGTTATCATTGCCAACTGTGTACATTACAGGAGACAGTCTCAGCAGTTGTTCACTGGCTGACCACAGGTAGTGTTATAGGGAAAGAGCATCACTGCCAGCTGTGTACATTACAGGAGACAGTTTCAGCAGAGGTTCACTGGCTGGCCACAGATAGTATTGTAAGAAAAATCAGTCAGTCAGTGTCAATTGTGTACACTACAGGAGACAGTCTCAGCAGTTGTTCACTGGCTGGCCACAGTCCTGTAGGAAAGAGCATCAGTGGCAAATGTGGACACTGCATGAGACAGTCTCAGCAGGTATTCACTGGCTGGCCACAGATACTGCTGTAGGAAAGAGCACCAGTGCCAACGGTGTAGATTACAGGAGACAGTCTCAGCAGTTGTTCACTGGCTGGCCACAGGTAGTGTTGTAGCCTGCCAAAATGTTACAAGTAAGGTCACAGCACTAGGTGGTAGTAGGGAACAATCTCAGGCACAATGCAGTGTGAGGCAGAATCAGTGGCTGCAGATGCCCAAGAGTTTGAGACTTCACTTAGAGGTAAGGGGCCGAGACTGGTTGGCAGATGGTCTTACTATCATTTATATGAAACTACTGCCCGGCTGAAGAAGCGTGCAATAAATATTTCCCAGTCCTAAAAGTGATCTAAACCACTAACTGCTATGTACAGGTAGAGCACCACCACATCCTTAAGAACTGCACACAAAGCAGCCCTTACAAACCATGGCATCTTAAACTGCCAGAGAATCCCTGCAGTATGTATATCACCCAAGTAGACACTTGACTTCTCATGTTTTATGGGGATACACTGTTATGTTGACACTTCCACAACGTGAAGATACTCACTGCAAAACTCATAAGGTGATTTGGAGGCAACTGTGATTTAGATTTCCTGTGATGAAACTAAATCCCTCAGCAAATACTCACGAGGTTTTTTTTCTGTAGTACATTCCATACATGCTACAATGATACATGTACTCTAGAAATGAAAACTTCATTTGTGCATATCTTTAGATAAGAGAAAAATCATTTTGCATTGGTTGCACAACATTAATACACACATGCAAAGAGGAGGACATGAGCTCAGTCTTCCATTTACTCAAAAGTACCAGCAAACTGAACAAGCAAAGGTGTTTGATCTGGTGCCTTCCAGCAAGACCCAAGGGCACACTTTTAAGCTCAGAGTCAGTAAATTCAAAGATAATGTTAGGAGGCACTTCTGCTCCCACAGTGTCATGAAACTATGGAACAACCTAACAGAGACTCTGGACAGTACAGACCTTCAGGGTAAGCCTGAACTAGGGATGTCACGTTATGAAATTCTGACAGTATGATAACCATCACATGTCATACCATCATACTGAGGTTTTACAGAAGTAATTTTTATACAAAAAAAGAAGCGTTTTCAAACTTTTCCATCAGGGAGAGCTGGCATGGAAGGGATAGCTGTCCTTGAAAATACAAAAAAAAAAAAAAAAATAGCTGAATAGTCTGAATACTGGGGTATACCGTGAACCACAGTTATCATGGTACTGTACATTGGCCTTTGTATCAAGTGTGTAACTTCTGATACCATGGTATACCATAAACCGTGATACTGTGACACCCCCAGCCTGAACAAATGTCTGCTTACCGAGCATATCGCAGGATACCATGGGCAGTAGCGAGCACAGAAATCCCTGTCAATTAGTACATTTGTGCACAGCTTACTTCACACAAAGGGTGGTTAACATAGCGTACTTTGCTCTGTTTTTTTTTTTTTTTTGTTTTTTTTTTTTTTTTTAACATTAGCCTGACAGCAACAAAAAGTTTTTTGGCTTTTTGTTTGCAAGACGAGGATGCTCCAGGATCCCAAGCACTGTTCCAACACTTACCATAAAACTATCAGCCTTGAAAGTTTTTTTCACCCATCAATAGCGCCAAATTTTTTTTGAAATACTAATCTCAGGAAAAAAGATTTTTTTGTACCACTGGTGAGCGACAGCACACACACCTCATGTGGAACAGCTTACACAGTGAGGCTGCGGAAGTCGGCATTCTGCATGTTTTTACAGC
The DNA here is from genome assembly GCA_016271365.2 of Neoceratodus forsteri. NCBI lineage: Eukaryota > Metazoa > Chordata > Ceratodontiformes > Ceratodontidae > Neoceratodus > Neoceratodus forsteri. The sequence goes on from CM028131.1 coordinate 842,909,515, forward strand.
AGAACTTTACTGACTCCTTATGGGAAATGACATTAAGGGTTACACAGCACGAGCAGGGATAATATTCCAGTTGCTAAACTTCAAGTACAGTCTCTGCCATGCAGTAGGATGGGCGGGTAAATTAATCTCAAGTCCCTTTCATTGTAACAATACTAGTATATTTATTTAATCGTGGCTTATGAAGCAGGGAACTAATGTGATGGCTTTAAAGTCCCTACTATCCTTAAATTACTAGGTTACAAAGTTTTAGGGTGGAAAGACAATTTTAATTTATTTATTTAGCTTTTGTTAACCAGGTAAGTACACTAGACAAAACATATGCCTATTTTCAGGTATGACCCGGGAGAGTACAGGAGAATAAAGAACATACTGAGTACAAATTGAAGCAAGTGAGGCAGATACTCTGAAGTCAGGAGAAACATAACATACATGGTGGGATAGCTCAGACTACAGCAGTGGACACCGTCAAATGAGAACATGTAACAGCACAGAGTTTCTATAGCAATATGCCTAGCAAAAATATACAGAATATACAAAATTTACACAGCTCCACACCCAGGCGGGCAGACAGCAACAGTACGACCGGAGCCAAGTACAGGAGATAATGTGCTCAAGTACAGTGCGGGGACCAAAGTACTCAGGGAGGTCTGAGACAATCGCATACTGAGGAGAGCTTCAAGTGCTTCCACAGGGAGGTTCGTAGACATGCCTGGGAAGGGGCAGATCTGACCTGGACAGCAAAGGAGTTCCATAATCTTGGGGCACAGGATGTAAAATCCCTGTTCCCCACTTGGGTACGCGTCACAGGAACCTTGAGGATAGCGGGGCCCAAGGACCTTAGGGAGTAGGGAGCGGAGACAGCAGGCACGAGAAACTCCGCCAATCCAGGGGGGAGTGCCAGAGCTCAGAACCTTGCCCGTGAAGCAGACCAAGACAAAGTTTATGTGGTTGGACGAAGAGAGCCAGTTAAGCCTGCTATATAGATCACAATGGTGAGTAAGACGTAGGGCTGCAAGGGCAAAACGGCAGATATTATTGTAGGCTAACGTCCACCTAGTGAAGTGGACCTCGGTAGTACGGGCAAACAAAAGGAACCCATAGCATAGAGATGGGAGAAGCACTCCTCTGGCCAGTGCAAGGCGAGCAGCCGAGGTAAGATTATTCTTCGCCCTGTAAGCCAGACCCAATTTCCAGTTAACAGCTCGACACATATTATGGATATGGTGATCAAGGTCAAGCTGAGGGTCAAATGTCACCCCAAGATATTTGACAGAGTTGGTAGTGAGCACGGGAACACCATCAATACCTGAGATGCACAGAGGGACAGAGGAGGCCTTTAACTTAGCCTGGGATCCAAACAGCATGGCCTGAGTCTTTCTAAGGTTTAGGACCAGCTTGTGGGATGATATCCAGGACTGGATACTCATGAAATCTTCACTCAATTGGTGGTTAATGACCACAATGTCCCAGGCGTGAGTGAGAATAACAAGGTCATCAGCGTACAGGATGGCCTTGCAAGAGGCAGCTGAGTAGGGAAGGTCACTGACGAATATGGAGAAGAGCAGGGGCCCAAGGACTGACCCCTGAGGACACAGTGGCGGTATCCAAGAACACCTTACTATATTTGATAAGTTGCTGCCTGCCCTGAAGGTAATTGTGAAACCAACTGAGTGCAGACGGGGACAGGCCCAATGTCCTAAGTTGCGTGCATAGCAAGTTATGGTCAAAGGCCTCAGAGAGATCAATAAAGATGGCCCCAGAGAGTCTGCCCTGGTCCATAGCAGCCCTTATCCCAGAAGTGACAGTGACTAGGGCACAGGCAGTACTATGTCCTTTACGAAAGCCATGCTGTGAGAGAGACAGTAGCTCATGAGACTGGATGTAATCTGTGAGTTGCCCTGCCACAACTTTCTCAAGAAGTTTACCAATAGCAGGCAGGATGGCAATCGGCCGATAGCTGTCCAGGATCCTAGGGTTGCCCTGTTTGAGTATCGGGACAACCCTGCCGCCTTCCATAGGTCAGGATAACCCCAGAGGCTAAGGACAGGTTGACGATATGGGCCACAGGGGAGGCAATGAAGGTAGCCGCAAGGCGGAGAAGCTTTGGTTCCATACCATCATGACCAGCACTAGTAAAGGGGGAGAGACCAGAGAGCAATCTCTGCATCTCATGTACCATCACAGCCTTGAGGTAGAACAGAGGACATGGGGAAGGTGCCGGTCAAGAGGAAGGAGCCTGGACAGGTCTGTCACTACCATTGGAGGAGAATAAAGAGGTGAATACAGACAAGTCCGAGAAATGTGAGTTAAATGCATTTGCGATGGTCAGCGGATTAGTACAACTGGCACCCTCAATAAGCATGTCAGGGGCCTCACAGGTGGAGGAACCACTCACAATGTTTTCAATATTCCTCCAGAAGCTCCTAAGGTCCTTAGCTGAGGTCCATAAGATGGCTTTGCAAAATTCGCTTTCTGTAGCCCTGATAGCCTTTTTACATTCATTCCTGAGCCTCCTGTAATGCTGGAAAATGGCCTGGTTCATTGAAACCTTGAAATTGGTCCAGCATTTGTCCCTAGTCCTCATGAGAGCAAGGAGGCTCCCATGCAGCCATTTCGTAGTTGCCCCCCTTACCCTCAGTCTGACAAGAGGGGCATGCTTGTCCTGTAGCACCCCAAAGATGCTAAGGAAATGGCAGACAGCTGAGGAAGCACTCTGGGCATCCATCACTGCGGACCAGTCTGTGAGCATAAGATCCTCCTGAAAAGCACCAAGGTCAAACCTGGAGAAATCCCTGACATGAATGATCTTAGGGGGGGGATCTTAGGGGCAGAGAGCTTCCATATGCAATACACAGGGGCATGGTCAGAGATAGAGTCAGGGAGGGTACCAGAGGAGCTGATCCTCTCAGGCCTATTGGACAGGACCCAGTCCAGAAGTGAGCCAGTACCACCAGTGGAAGTCCACCTAGCAGGATCCTTAATGAGTTGGGACAGTGAGAACCATGCAAGCAGAGTCTCATACTGCTTGGTATTCTTCCAAGCCAGTTTAGGTTGAGGTCTCCTAGGATCAATAGCTCATTATTCCTCATCCTAGTGCCAACAAAATCAAGAAGGGAGGATAAACCCACTACTCCACAAGTGGGGGGATTGTAGGTACACACAATGTGTATAGTTTCTTAGCGTTCCCCAGTAATAGCACAGTATGCAGCAGTTCACAGGAAGACTGCTCAGGCTGTGGGCAGGTCAGCACCGAGAGGTTAAGGTGGCTCCTATAGTAGACCAGTATACCACCCCCCTCTTTTTACCTCGTCGGTCATGCCTAATAAGGTAAAAACCAGGGAGCGCACAGGCCAAATCTGGGGTAGAGGGTTTCAGCCAGGTTTCAGTCATCCCAAGGATGTCAGGCTTAAAATAGGTGACGTGGGAAAGGAGTTCGGCCAAGTTGGGCAGAAGGCTGCGGACATTAAGATGAGCAATTTTTAGCCCATTGCCAGCCAGCCCACAGGAGAGGAGAAGGCTCAGCATGAAGGACCAGGGTTCAGCTCCACGTCCCCTGCAAGGACTAGTATCACCAAAAGAAGCCAGAGAAGATGTCTCAGAGGTGGAGAGCCAACCCTAGTGGGCAGCCTGTGCCCAGAACGCCTGACCACTATGGCAAAATACTGAAAGCTCCATGAATTAAGGCAACAGATGGGCCAGGAGACTGTCTGTCGGAGGCTATTATGTTAGAAAAGGTGAAATCCTTCTCATCAGGTATCCCAGGTGGGATCTCAGATTGCCCCGTAGAGGGAGCACAGACCATAATGAAGAGAGGGAGGAACACTGCCATGAGCAGTCAACTGAAGAGGACGGTAGAGAAAGGGTGGGAGTCCGCAACACTCCTGCGATGCTTAGAGACCCACATGTTATGTATGCCCTCTCTTGAGTCGTATCAGTATCCTACATGGACACAGCAGGGTAGCAGGGAACAGAGCCGTCCAGACCCACCAAATTACCTATCAGCACAAATGGGAGCACCTCAACACAGCAACTTTCAGACAAAATGCAGCATAACACACCCTGGCAAAGTACAGCAGAACAGATCCTAAGGTACAGGCTAACAATAGCCCCTGGAGAGACAGCAAGCAGTAACTGCATGTACAGACATTGGAATATTCAAAATACACAGCGCCCAATGCCCACAGATTGACACATGACTCAGAATGTGATTAGGGGGAGGTTACGACACACCAGAAAACAGGAACCCTAGTTGAATCCCAATCTCAGCTGGTGAGGACAATAGCTAGCAGCTCCTGGCTCCCAAGTTGCTGTGCATGCACATGAGGATTAACCTGGCTCTAACTTTAAAACAATCAAGTGCTGATCATAGCTTAAGTATTAACAAACATGCACAGTCGTTAGCATAAGCTCGCTCTTACTTTGAGACAATAAGCATAAGCTCGCTCTTACTTTGAGACAATACAATACTGAATAGGTCTCAAGGATTGATATACAGGCTCAGTCAAATATTAGATTGTAGCAAGCTCCAGTAAGCACAGGGTAGAGCCACACATATACATTGGAATGTGACACCAGTAAGCCTGGCACTGGACCAACCGATGAGCAGAGTGCAGTAGGCACCCCAGTAGGCTCCCCCCAGATTAGAGGGAAGGGCTAGGGAGCATTTAAGGGGAGGAGGGAACTGGGTGGGAAGAAAAACAAGTCCAGCAATTCACCTTTCACAGCACTAGCCATGATGCTGCAGCCCCCGTCCCACTTCTGCACAGTCTCTCTCTTTTTTTTTTTTCCTTTTGTCCACACTTTTCTCCCGCTCGGTTTCCAGGGGAGGTCCACCCGGCAACAGCAGCAAGTCGGCACCTCAAACCCCAGAGCACGACTTATTTCCTTTCACAGCGAGCACCGTCAGTCCAGGTGCAGAGGGGGGACCCACTGTGGCAGGGTCTTCCTCACTTCCTGTGGTCCCTCGCAACAATCATGGACGTGTTCCCCATTCAGTACTTTAGCGCACTGGGCCACTGCTCTATATATAAAACTTTTTTTATTACCCTAATCTTATTTTTAAAGAATTATCCCAAACTGTTTTTTATTACCACCAGCTATTACACTACCCATTTTCATTCCAGTGATCTACACCTCATCTACACCCACTAGCACGTGTGTTGCACATATAAAAAATTCCTAAGAAATGGTGCTTTCTTTGAGCCAGATCAGTGGCATGGCGGGCTAAGGCACTGAATGCCGTACCTCCTGCCATGCCAGTGACCAGTGTCTGGGAATCAGCATGGGTTGCCAGGGGCTGGCGAGGAAGGGAGAGGACTGAGCATCCCAGGTACTGCTCTCCTCTCACTGGTAGGGGTGTCAAGTCATCACAGCCTCTGACTGCAACTGGGTGGAGGCTCAATGGTAGTGCAGGTTGCAAGCAGCTCTAAGGGCAGAGCCATGGTTCTGCAGGACATGCAAGCCTCAAAGTGCACATACTGATGCATCTCCATGCCAGGGGTCTGGGAGAAAAATGGAAAAAGTGGGAAGGCAGACTTAGAAACCCTGTCACCACTCAACCTGGGGAGGGGGCAGGACATGTTGCTTGGGAGAGGGAGGATGGCCCTTCCCTTCCCCTGCATGGGGGGGGTGAGGAATCCATGAGAGACTTCACCCTGGGTCAAGAGACGCATGGTATTGTGGAGAGGAGCGGGGACAGGGCTGAGACTAGAGAGACACCCATCATCACAGATAAGGTAAAAACCCTTATGGAAAAAGAAATGGTCTATCCATTAGGTCTCATCATCACCTGCTACCGCCACCACTCTGTTTTTCCAGGCAGTGAAAAACCCTATATTAAGTTTCTCCCTCGCCAGCTCAGCAGAAATACCCTGTCACCCCTTTGTCCTCAAAGTACTTGTCAAACCTGAACCCGAAGGCTGCTGACCTTTCCTTTTAAGGTCAGGAAGAACTACTTCAGAGAGCAGGTAGAGGACACTGGGAATAATCTTCCAGCATGGGACACATTATTATAAGAAACTTGGAGCTCAGACTCAATGAGTACCTAAAAATAAATAAATAAATAAATAAAAAATATTCACACTGAACTGATGGAGAAAGATACGTGAACCACTGGTCTTTGTTCCTCCCTAAAACTTATATAATATGCCTGCCAGGCAGACTCTTCTCTAAACCTTTGTGTGCAAATACAATCTGCATTTTTAGAAGGCAAATTGTCCTGTATCAACGTATAAATACTCTGCCTGAAAAAAATAACAGGCATATGCAAACTAAATACTGAGGTGCTAGTTTCAACAACAACAAAAAATTATCCCAAGGGCTACTGCTCCCGAGGACACCGAGCAAGGTTCAGGAACAAGCTCAGCTGGCCGGGGTAGAGGGGTACCAAAATGGCGCAGGGTCTGCACCACAAGACATACAAAGAAAGACTAAAAGATCTTAATATGTATACTCTCAACGAAAGGAGGAGGGGGGACATGATAGAAACTTTCAAGTACCTCAAGGGAATCAACAATGTTCAAGAGGGTAGCATCTTTCAGAAAAGGACATGTGCAAGGACAAGGTGGCACAATTTGAAGATACAGTGGGGAACAGCTCAGAGGTGATGTGAGGAAGTATTTTTTTCACAGAGAGGGTTGCGGATGCATTGAACAGCCTTCCTGAGAAGGTCGTAGAGTCAAAAACAGTGGGGGAATTCAAGAATGCATGGGACAGACATAAGGCAATTCTAGTGGAGGGTAGGAGGAAGTAAGCTGTTGGTTAACTAGGATCTGCAGCTTATCCATTAGGTAGGGAAATAGGCAGACTAGGTGGGCCAAGCGGTCCTTATCTGCCATCAAATTCTATGTTTCTATGACCAACTGATCATCCTGGTAGGAGGGTGGAGTATCCTAGAGGATGCTATCCACCTCCTGGAAGGGAAGGAAGTAGGCTTCAGTGAGGATGGGGCTTGGCTAGGATAGCTGGTGAGTAGATGGGGCACCACTACAGATGGGGGCGATACACAAAATAAAAATAATACTGACTACAGCAAGGCATTGCACGTATAGTGGCAGCACCTACATGGACAACGTGAATACAGAAAATAACTATCGCAACGTTATTTAAAATGAAGCTGCATGACTGGGGCCGAGATGACAGGGGATGGGAAGAATGGGGGATAAGCACTAGAGGCTACATTCATGAACTCTTTATGTTGTATAGATGTCAACAGCAGCTTTAGCTTGCTTAAAACTGACAGGTCAAGTGTCAACAAGAACCAGTGATATACGGAGCCATGCTGAAGCTCAGGGGGAGTGGCCGTGCAGTTGTTTATTTACCTTTCAAACAAATGAAAGCCTATGTCAGCTAGGACTGGGAGATTTCCAACACAATATAATTGAAAAAATGGATTGTGACCTCATGTACTGATCACTTTACGTCTCTGGCAATGTGTTCATGGTAACGTGCAGCTGGAGAAGCGCTCACTACATAAAAGAATGAAACACCACCCTTAACAGATACAGAGTGACATTAGGTCTGTTTAGCAACTGCCAGCAGATTATGATAACTCACAGAGTTCCGAGTATCTATGGCAGAACCTGGCCTGCTGCTCAATGTATCGCTGCAGGACATCAGTAAGGAGATCGCAGGCGGTGAGATGCACCGAATCCCAGCCGAGAGCCTGACAGATCTGCGCCACCGACACCCGCAACAAGGACCGGGCGTAGCTCTCACACATCCCTCCGGTCAGGTTCAATCCCTCACTTCACGGTCACAACCTCCTCCTAGACTTCATCTTCATTTTTACTCCAGCTACACTCAGCAGCTCCCGTAAGTCTTCCCGTTTACAGACACTGACGGCAGAGCCGCCATCGCGCTTAGGCGTAATCCACCATATTGCTTTTTACCCAAGATGCTCTAGGCTCGATCAACCCATCGTAGAGTGACTCGATTAAACACACAACAGTAAGTCAGCACGTGTATCGATTTTGCAGTATCAGCTTGCAATCCTAACATATGTGCCACCCACATGACTCACGAGCCCTGAAGCAGTACCAGTTGTATTTATTTTTTGGAATCTTGGATAATACAGTTGAGCTAAAAGCTCGTTTACAAAGGTTCCACGTCTTAAGGCAATGGACAAGGTACGTAGACATTACAAACCAGATAGGGTGTATACAGCAGGCAAGTACATAATGGTACATACATATTCAAGCAAGTACAGTTAAAATACATCAGGCAGGAGAGGGAAACTTTATTGCAACAGTACTAGGAGCGTACTTAAGCTGGACAAGCAATTTATAGTGGTAGCTGAGCTTTAGAGTGTGCATGTAGAGTTATGGAGGGTCAGAAGTGGTGGTGACCAAAGGGGAAGGTGGGGTCAAAGACAAAGAGGGTGACAGAATAAGGGGTTAAGTAGTCAGAAAGGTTGATTGGATAGGAATCTACCCAGGGCAGGGCGAGTTGTTATTTTTTGACGGGGCAAAGTAACAAAAAGTCCTGATTTCAAGGTATCACGACAGTGAATAGGGGCGGGTGGCTTATGAATGCAAACAAATCAACCAGCAGCAAATAATGCCCAAAAACATTTAAGACTACAGCTGAATAACTCCTGGAGGGACCAGCCCAGGCCAAGTCAGAGCACTTCCCCACCCCACCAGTTTTACTGCAGCCTGCTCTCTGTCCAACTCCTCCTGAGACCAGAGTCGAAAAACTGACCGAGATCTGTTTTGCATTCAGTTCTTCGTTCTTCTGCCTTGGGAGTGAGGACTTACTTGTAAAGTTGAAAATATGCAAGGAACTTAACTTCCTTCTCAAGAGCACAGGACCTCACCTCAGCTTCAATTCAAATCAGTCTTGACCTAATTTTGTCCCCACCTGAACCTTCAGGTGGATAGCTCACTAGTCTCTCACCCCCCTTTGCTGCTTACATAACCCTTCCAAGTCCAGCCCTTATAGTGAATCCTGAACTTCTTGAAATTTCTGCTTGAGCTATCCCTCCCACCCTTGAGGACTGCAAAAAGCATGTTTCAAGGAAGTGCAGCAAATGGCTGTGCCACCTCAGTATACCTATAAACATGGATGGTATGGGAAACATCCTAGCATGTGCATCCTCACAGTATGAGCCCTTATTTACATAGATTACATAAAAAAAAATGTGATTATATAATGACAAGAATGAATGCTGGCCTCTGATTGGTCAGTCTTGGGCTAACCCATGATGTTATCCCAGTACATCCGATTCATCACAGGTCTAGTCTCAGCCTCTCCGTGAACCTCTTGATGATTGTTAGCATTAGTGTGTTTTTTTTGTATTTTCTCTTAAAAATATTTTTCCACACCAAATAAAACATCTTTAAAATTATTTTTTTTAATTCTGTATAACAACACGCCATTGTATAATAGCAATAATGCCCTCCAGGGTGTGTGTCATGGTAGGATAACGTCATGCCTTATGTATTGGATGCACTTGAGACACATGCCCTGTCGGGCATTATTGCTTACTTGCACCCAGTGTTAACACTTTTCTTTGTTATAACCAAGTTTATTCATTAGTCTCCCATCCCATCCCATATTATTCAATGTCACATGCCTGAATCTGGTTAGGTAAGGTAAGCGAAGAGGATAATGCACTCCTCAAGCAAGCAAGTAAGCATTGCATACATAAGCATGGGACTTGCTGATATCCCTCAGGCGGTGCTCTTAACAAGCATGCTGATGTACCTGGGACAGTGCAACAGAACAATGTAAATCCCCTAATTGTTCAAGATGATCATGGGCATGGTGTGGTCACACCACGACCCCTACCACTCTCCTCCCCATGGGCTCTTAAGGAATATGCATCTCTGTCCATGCCCAGGGCTACACAACCCCTTCCAAGCAAACACGGACTGCCCTGGCACAAAAGTGGTCACATCACATAACCTAAGAGAACAGATGCCACAGGAAGTTTGCTGGAACAACGACTCCAGATAACTGTGCACAGCCTCGCAGGACCCACCCTGAAAGGTAAGTACTTGGTTGGTGGTTTTTATTAGCATCACCTATGAAGGTGTGTGGTGGGCCGGTTGTGGTAGCCAAGGTTGCTGTGGATGCTCCCCCCCCCCCCACAGACTACTTCAAAATCATCTCATCTGACAGTTTTGAAGGGCACAAATGAAACATGGCTGCTTCAGTTTGATGTGGTTTAATACAGTTTTTTTTGTCCGAGCGTGTGTCTCTATTCTTCTACACACAGACAGACACACACACCACCAAAAAACAAACTTTTTTTATACCATGTTTACATCTAGGATAGAAACAGGGTAAAGCAGGTCCAGGCAGTACAACACAGTAAATGAAACAATGCATTTTACAATGCCCAACAAACCACCAAAAGACCACAAAACAACAGACTTTCCCCCTGCCCTGGGGGATGGCAAGGTCACAGGTCAGGGTGCTAAATGAGGAGGAGAGACCACAGAACATCTTGTCGAACCACACAGTAAGGTGAAACTACATAAACGTGCACAATTTTTATACTGAAGGATTTCATACTTTCCAACAGTTCCTAATTTTGACACAGAAACTTATCTTTAGTGCTCAGAAGCCCCTTGTACGAGGGAGGTAAGCATGGCATGGACCCAGCAGACTGGCATACATGTTGAAAAAAATATTTCTGTGCCAGTATGCCCGTCCACCCCTCCCTCCTCCATCACCAGTGGCCAGAACCATTTTTTTCAGCATGTGTACCAGTCCGCCCTGGTCAGCACAGCAGCACAAAGCTGGCAGGGCAGCAGAAGGCACAGCAAGCAACAGTGAATTAAATGTCCATGCAAAAAGCTACAGCCCACTCTCCCCACCCCAGACCTGCAATGCCACTATCTCCACCCAGACCGGCCAACTCAGCTATTCTCTGCACCCTGATGGACTTGCACAGCCACTCTCCACACTCTGTGTCCACCCCACCAGCACAGCCACTCTCCCCACCACACCAGCACAGCCACTCTCCCCACCCCACCCAACCAACCAACACCATTTCCAGCTCTATTTATCTGGTATCCGCTCCAGGCATGCAGGTCTGTGCCTCCCCATCACAGGCACACAAAAATAAATAAAACCACATTTTATACTGCATTTTGTTTATGTTTCTTTCTTTGTCTGGAAAGAGAGATGTTGAGCTACCAGTCAGCACAGTTTGCCTGGTATCCAATTACAACCCCGCCCCACCGACACAATGCCAGTGCCCCCACCACACCCACACAATGCCTGTTCCCCAACCCTACCCACACAAATGACCAGCAACACCACACACACATATGAACAGCAGTGTCCCCAACCCCCCACAAACACACGACCAGCAGTGTCCCCAACCCCACACACACACGGTCAGCAGTGTCCCCAACCACACACACACACACACACACACAACCAGCAGTGTCCACAACCAGTGTTCCAACCCCCCCAAAAAATCATGGCCAGTCAGTAGTCATTATAACAATAGCCAGGTAGTAGTATAATCATTTCTTTAGGGTGCATGTTTTAGTGCAAGATTGTTTTTGCTAGTCTTGTAACACTGTACGGGGGAGAACACAAAAAGCTACCCCTTTGGTTGTGTTTGCCAGGCAATGAAGACAGAGACAGCAAGGCCAAGGAATCTGTCTGTTTCACCCTCCACAGTGGACAATCAGAGAAATCAAAAAGTGAAAGATTACTTTTACAGCCAGGTAAAGGATGAGGGGGAAATAATGTTTCAACATTTACTAATGTTCGTATGCTAGCTGCGGGCACAGGTCAGTGAGATACATCCCTTGACAGGTAAAGAATGAGGTGGAAATTATGTTTTACCATTTACTTATGTTTATATGCTAACACCCAGTCAGCAAGCACAGAATGCCCCCCCTCCTAACCAACATGGTCAGTCCACCAGAAACCCAGTCAGCAAACATGGACAGTACCCCCCTTCACCCCACCTACAAGGACATCCCCCCCCAGACACCCGAAAAGTCCCCCTCTCCCACCAGACCAGCGAACATAGACATGCCCCTCCCAACTGACAAAGACAGTCCCACCAGACACCCAGGCAGCCAGCAAACATGGACGGTCCCCCATATCCACCAAGAACACTCCCCACCCCCGACACACAGCTAGCAAACACAGAATTTCGCCTCCCCCACCAACATGAGCAATCCCCTAAACACCTGGCTAGCAAACATGGAGAGTTCCCCCTCCCCAACAACACTGATAGTCCATCCTAGACACCTGATCAGCAATCACATTTACCCCCCCCATAAGCAAACATGGAAAGATCCCCCCCAGACACCCGACCAGTAAATAGTCCCCCTTCCCACAAGACACCCAACAGGCAAACATGGACAGTCCCCCCTACCACCATTATGGACAGTCCCCCAGACAAATGGCCAGCCAAGTCCACCAAACAATGGCTAGTGTCACCACCCCACCATCACAGCCAGTGTCCCCACATCACCATGGCCTGTGTCTCCACCCCACCAGCCCCCAGAATAGAAAACAGACTGTTCCCCCAGCCCCACCAAACACTGACTGCCCTCCCAGTCCCAAACACTAACCATCCTAGCCCCAAATACTGATCGTCCCCCCCAGCCCCACCAAATGCAGGCCCTCCCCCAGCACCAAACACTGACCATCCTCTCAGTGAGTCAGCCCCAAAACACACAGACTGTCTCCCCAACCCCAACCCCACAAAACAGACCATCCCCCAGCCCCACCAAACACAGACCATCCAGTGAGTTTCCCAACAAACTCCACCACACCAGTAGCACGTAACTGGAGTGTCCCACCCCACCAACATGACCAGCGTCCACGCCATACCAAACAAATAGGCCCTCCACCCACCCCACCAACATGGACAGCCTCAACAGCCAGCAAATCCCTCCACCCAAAGAAACACAAGCTGACAGCAAACCTTCCACCCACCCCCAGACATATGGCCATGGCCAAGACAACCCCAAAAAATACATTTCTGGGATGTGAATGGTATTAATTTCCAACAACCAGCTTGCAGCACAGTTATTCACCAAATCAGTAAGGGCACAGACAGGGCAGCATGCAGCAGGGCACAGCAAGGCCAAGAAGGCAGGTCAGGTAGCCGAGTCTCTCCCAACAGTCCCGTTCCTCTCCCGATTAATCCCCCGATGAGACAATGACTCATTTTTTCTGACACCAGATGAACGTGTCGCATTATGGGTCTGCTATAGCCTGCATGACCGCTGGCTTCTTCATTGTTCTGGGCCTGGCTGTTCACTGACCTGAATAATCCCTCTCGGTGGACAGTGGAGCTGGTGGGCAACGGGCGTGGTGTGGGACTCACCAACAACATGGTAAATCTTTTTCTGGCCTGCTGGATACAGGAGCTGGGTGTGCAGGCAAGCCTGGCCATGCCTCAGACTCACTGTAATTGTACTACTCACTCCTCCGCCTGGTCTGTCCGGTGGTAGAGGCCTTGTGGCCGCATGCCTCCTAGGCTCTCGGGGATGGGAGGCTCAGGTGGCAGCGAGAGAGCCCAGAGCACAGCTGGGTGCACTGAGAAACAGAGAGTAGGTAGTCAGAGGACTTGGGTGAGGTATATTTAAACTGGGCTGTTAAGGACAGGAGGAGGGTGGGAACACTAGACTGACTGAGACATTGGCGACACCTGACAGACAACTAACGACTGCTGCTCAACGTCCTCGAATAGCTATCTCTCCTCAGCCCTACGCTATATGGATACTGCTGCTGTTCCTTTATGGAAGGCACACAGACAACTAAATGGCACCACTAACGCAGTACTGCATACGCGATGGCGCCAGCTTGCAGCACTCTGATTGGCTGTAACATGCAGGCTACTATGGTTGCAGGCTTGCAGCCAATCGGAAAAGGGAATAGTTTTTGTTTAAGAGACACGGTGCCATGCCGCCACCCCCCTTCCCTCCCCCAGAGAGGTGCAGGCAGTCCGGGCATAGCCCTGAGCCCATTCAATATTAAAAAAAAAAAAAATGATAACCGGAGAATGGTGGCTGGGCTCCTAAAAAAGTCCTGGTCTAATTTTTCAGCGGGGGCAGCTTGCCCCTCTGCCCTCCCGCAATCTACGCCTATGACCCAGGGTTACGTAAGTAGGTGATAGGGCAGGGCTGAGTGATGTGGGGGGAGCAAGGGATAAGGAAAGGGTTTTAAAGTGGAGGGGTGAGGGAAAACTGGGGTGGTGAAAATAGGGGGATTAATATTTGTGAAGAGAAAACAGGAAGGCGGGGGGATAAAGAGGGGACGTGGGGGTAAGTGCTCAGTGGGTTCACACCAGGCAGGGAAGGAAGTGGGGGAGATGGGTGCTATGCAGGACAGATAAGCTAGCAATAACAGTAGGATTATGCACAGGTGACGCAGTCGCAGTTACTAAGAGTGGCCAGGTACTGCAGCAACTTGGCCTTAAATGGCGTAGTTTCATTTCCTCGATCAGCTCAGAGTTAAGGGAATTTAGCCAGCAGGGGGCCCTGTATTTGAAGGACCATTGCCCTAGTGAGGTCAGGTGGAATGGGATAATGAAGGCAGCTTTACTCGACCCCCTAGTTAGTCTGGAGGAAGTGGAGTTTCTTAGCAGTTGCCTCACTCCAAGAGGAGCAAGACCTAGGGTGAATTTTTTCACTAATAGACAGACTTGGTACTGAATTCTGCTATTCAGGTTTAACCAACCAGTGCTTGAGTATAGTTCACAAGTGTGAGTTAAATGGTCCACATCTAGGACTAGTCTGCAGGCTTTGTTTAAGACAATCTTAATTCGCCTAAGTGCTGTATTGGTACCAGCTCCATAGACTACCAGTCCATAATCTATGATAGAGAGCACGGAGCTGTTAACTGCAAGCTTGATGGCACTTTTGGTGAGGCACTGCCTATGCTGGTAGAGCTGACCTAGTCTGGCACTAGCTGTCTTGGCAACATGGTCTACGTGCTGGCTGTAGGAGAGAGAGCTGTCAAGGTAGACACCAAGGTACTTAAAGGTGGTGACCATTTCGAGTTTATCAAACTTGCTATTGTAGATATTGAGGTGATGGGACTTATGACGGTTTTGATGGGAGGCAAACAACATTGTTTTAGTCTTAGTGTAGTTGAGCAAGAGCTTAGACTGAAGGAACCATTTTTCCACAGTAGTAAAGTCGTCTCGCATGCCTTTTTCCAGCTCTTCCGGAGTAGAGTGACATGTGTAGAGAATAGCATCATTTTTATATAGAAGGATCTTATTCTGGCAGACTTTGGGGAGTTCATTTAGAAACAGGCTGAACAGTAGGGGGCCCAAAACGGAACCTTGGGGCACCCCTCTGTTGACATGCCGATGGTCGGATAGAACGTCAAGAATCTTGACCTGCTGGGTTCTGTTAGAGAGGTAACTCTGGAACCAGCCTAGAGAGACAGAGGATATACCAGTGTTAGAGAGTTGTGTGAGAAGCAAGTCATGGTTGACCATGTCGAAGGCCTTGGTGAGGTTGATGAAAGTGGCCCCCACCAAGAGCCCTCGGTCAAGTGCTTCATGGATATGACTGGTAAACTCAACCAATGCTGTTGAAGTACTATGTGCCTTCCGAAAGCCATGTTGTTCCTGGCATTGAAGGTTGTACTTATCAAGGTACGTACCTAACTGGTCATATACTATCCTTTCTAGTGCCTTGGAGAAAGGGGACAGAATTGAGATTGGCCTGTAGTTGGCCAGGCATGTTCTGTCCCCACTTTTAAAGACTGGGGTGACCACCGCAGCTTTCCAGCATTGAGGGGAAAATGCCAGTGGTTAGTGAGAGATTTAGGATCCAGGTTAGAGGGGAGAGTAGCACATCCAGGGTGAGAGTCACAATCTTTAGGTCAAGCGAGTCCCCACTGGATCTAGTGGTCCAGAGAACTTTTTCCAAGTATTTTTTTTCCTCAGTTATAGAGATTACCTTCAGGTAGAAGGGAGGTGCTGTGTGTGTTGGAAGGATGTCGGTACAACTAATGGCGGAGCTAGGTACAGGTCAGAGATAGTCTGGAGGAAGGACCCCACTAAGGTCTGTGAAGGCCTTGTTGAAGCCATCTGCGATAGTTTTGGGATCCTGGGTAATCGCACCATCAAAGTTTATTTGCGATGGTGGTGATTTACTTGCTCTGCCTGTTAGGGTTTTTATATTGTCCCAGAATCTGTGGCTGTCGCACCAAGAGTTGTCCAGTTCACTTTTAAAGTGAGATCTTTTTGCAAGGTGGATGGCTTGAGTGCACTTATTATGTACTGCTTTGTATTTCTGTATGTCAGAGGGGGACCTAGTGCTCTTAGCCCTATGCCACAGGTTATCCCTGACCTCCATGAGTTCAAGGAGCTGTGGTGTGATCCAAGATTTGCTGGTTCCTTTAGTTTTCCTAGTTTTTAGAGGGGCAAAGATGTTGCAGGCCGAGTTAAACTTGTCGATAAAGCACTCAGGAGCAGCATTCACGTCGGTGGCAGAGTAGACCCCCTCCCAGTCTAGCTGGCGGAGGTAGAATTTTAGTGAGGCAAGATGTCCAGCTTTTATAATTCTGGAGGTTATTGTTTTTTGGGGGGGGTTTCAAAACAGACTCCATTATACTTTTAATCCTAGTTTAGAAGCACGTTTCTAGTCATGTTATGATCGGTTCTAATTAATTCCTGTAAAACCCGGTACTTTACACGTTAGATGCGAAACAAAAGAATAACCTACAGTTAACTCGTGTTGTACAGTGCCCTAATTTAGCTAGATTCTTGCTGGTTTATTTTTCTGTAACTTTCCCATAATTAATACCACAAGCACTCTGATCGAACAAGCTCAGAAAGCATAACGCCAGTGATAGCCAGAAGGTTATAACAAAATACAGATCCACAAGTAAAATTGCAGTAGTGTCATTTTATCAGAATCAAAGGGGCTGTAAAAGTCAGTTTGATGAGAATCTTAGGGATTTCAAAGCTCCTCCACCTACCAATTTTTATGTAAGTAAAAGCTAGAAAAAAACTTATTTTGGGGTTGCAATGGACATGGGTCTTGACCGCAAGCCCCAGCTACCCCCAAATGACCATCCCATAAAATATAATAGACTGTCTCCCACTAAGTGAGCCAGGAACATATGCCCTAAGAAGCACATCCTACATCACATTATGTATCCCCAAGGCTTTCTCTTGCTATGGCAGAGTGGCCATTAGTTTCCTGTTGCCAACATTGTGGAACAAAGTACAAAAATTATTGAAATTAAGCTACCTCTGCAGTATGAATGCCTTTAAATTTCTATATGCTCGGTATGTGTGTGAGCCACGCAATTGCTACCCCAGCCCCTAATTTTTTGTCCGAAGCATCAGGCTGCTGCCCTCTTGGCGTAGTTGAATTTATGATCACTTGTAACCTTTGGTGACCTTAACTCTGTGAGTGTCTTATGCCTTAATGTTTTCCCTCTCTAGAAATCCCTGTAGGGTTATTGTCTCTTTATGGCTTTCGCTGCCGCTACACCTTATTCACCCTGCTGTCTTTTACATATTGCTTAATCTGTGGCTCTTATTCCCCTACCCTGTACCATTTAACTGCCCTATTTCATCTTCGTATTCCCTTTCCACTGCATTCCAGTCTTATTATCTCTTTCCTCTGTCCCCTAACTCTCTTCCCTGCCATAGACTAGCCCTTCAGGAGCTCCCTGCCCCTCAGGTGGGAGAAATGCGGATACCGGGCGGTTGTCACTTCCATAGCCGCCACCTGAGACACCTAGACCAGACTCCTTACTAGCGAGGTGCGGCATTGCCGATACCGGATCGGAACGTGAGTGCTTTTCTGCTCTGGCATCTGATTGGTTCCTGCATTCTGCTCCTGTGTCTTCCTCAATACTAAGCCAAAGTCTGATTTTCTGTCTAAAATTTGCACAAAAAAGAGCTGTACTTACTTATTGCCTAACAGTTATGACCTCTGTTTTTTCCTGTTTAGAGTGTCAAGATTTTGGACTCTGTTTGATTACACTCTTTTCTGAATTTCTGTGGTTGGGCCAGTCTTTAGGTGTCAAGGAATACTCAATTCTGTTGTCCTGTTGTTTTGGTCCTCCCGCTGGTTCAGATGTTCCATTGTCCCTGGCCCAGTACTTAATACCGACCCCTCCCTCCATCCCCTACCAAGGATATGCTCTCCACGGGCTCCCTGCCCATAGGCGTGGGAAACCTGGGCACCGGGCGGTCGGCACTGCCTCTTCCACCGTCTGAGAACCTAAGCTCGGACTCTCCATTAGCAAAGCACAGCATTAGCAGCCATCCAATTGGAACGTGAACGCTGTTCGGCGTTGGCTTCCGATTGGTTCCTGCAGTCTGCTTTTGTGTCTGTTCCAAACCAAGCATAAATCTGATTTCCATGCTGAAATTTGCCAAAAAAGAGCTGTAATTACTTTTCTCCTTGACTTTTAAGACCCTTATCCTTCTGTTTAGAGTGTTACATTTAGGGATACTGTGTGATTACACTACTTTTGAAATTCTGTGCTTGCGTCAGCTCCCTACACGAGCAGCCGATTACTTCTCCCTACTGAAGTTCCTACTAAGCCTCATCCTATGTCCTCCTTAAATATTACAGAAGCACTCTGAACTGATATGACTGATGTAACATTGAGTACTTACTTGTGTTACAACCCCACTCAGCAGGTCAGGCCCTCTGCTCCCACAGTGCCAACCTCCGAGCGCAGTCTTGTGAACAGGAAGCGGAAACAGGGTAATCTTCCTGTCTGTTTTGTGGGTTCGAATCAACCTTTGGTCTCAAGTTTCTGGAAGAATTCAAACTGTGAACTTCTTGTTAGCATACCCAATGTACAGGCTCAGATAATTCTGCTCTTCGGGGGGGGGCCAGATATCTTTCACCTACGGGCACCTAACCAGGTGTACAAAATGAACCCTTAGGCACTCTATTAAAGACCTCAGATAAACTCTTAGCTTTTTCCCAGTTTGGTAAAACCAGTAAGCTTTACACAGTGTCAGCTTTAACCATATATACTTCACTTGTCAAAAAAAGAATTTTAAAGGCACACCAAGTAGTCTCTTTAAAATGAAATGTTTTCTTAAAAATAGATAAAAATGTAAAATGTAAATACAGAACAATATATCACAAAATGTACAGTCACTTGAAAAGAATAAGGTTTAAAAATGCAATTTCCTACCAACCATACACTTAGACTTATCTAATGTATTCTTCTACTCTTACAGTGCTGAAAGATGTTGTAGCTTCAGAGTCCAAACATGTGTGTGTCTCTAAAGAACAGTCACAGCATAACTAAAACAACTATCTTGAGCCTGCCTTCTCCATGATGTTGCCCAGCTCCTCCTCTGTTTATTAAAAATTATACAATCAGGATGTCTTATCAAGCAGGAGATAAATTAATAAAGGTGACCTCAGCAAAAACTCATGTCCCCACATGACTTCCCAATCAAGTCTGTAATTTTCCAAGTTCTTTCTTTCATCCATGAGCAGCATCCTGCTCTTTCACAGGCATCAAAGAGCATTTATGACGTAGCACCTAAGTGACATAACCTGTATTCTCCCTCTAAACGTCATAAAAGTTTATGATTTCCAGCCTAGCAGCTGGCAGCTACAATTAAGCTAGCTAAACAGGAGATCCTTAATTTAGGTCTCTTCTAGCCTTTAATTATCTTTTGGTTTTTATCTTTTAGCTGAAACTAAGGGGGGGTTAACCCACAGGCTGTCTCAGCATGTCTCATGAGAGACACTTAATAACGCATTTTTATATTACAAAAAGAATAGATTAATCAGAACCAGCTGTCCAAGCGACACAATCCTCCCTACCTAGACTGAATTTGGGGGCTCTATCCCCTGCATGGGATGAGTTTCCCAAATCAGTTCACTCCTCATAGACGCGAGACAACCCATCTGAGTTCTGATTTTTTGCTCCAGCCCTATGTAGAATTATCATGTCTTACCCTTGCAAAGCAAGACTCATTCTTAGCAAGCTACCATTGTTTTTTCCTATCTGCGTCAGCCAAACCAGGGGGTTGTGGTCAGTCTGTACCACAAAATGCTGCCCATACAAGTATGGCTCCAACTTCTTTATGGCACACACTATGGCAAGACACTCCTTTTCCACAGTGGAGTATGCCTGCTCCCTGGGAAGTAACTTTTTACTCAGATACACTACAGGGTGATCCTTCCCTTGGTTGGATGTCTGATTCAGTACTTCCCCAATACCCATGTCTGAGGCGTCAGTCTGAACTATAAAGAGTCTACTATAGTCAGGACTAGTCAAAACAGGAGCACTGCATAGTGCCTCCTTCAATCTGGTAAAGGCTTCTTCACAGGCTGGTCCCCAGGTAATTTTCTTTGGCATCTTTTTCTTTACCAGGTCAGATAGGGGAGCAGCCAGGGCACTGTAATTGGGTACAAATTTTCTATAGTACCCTGCTGTCCCAAGAAAACTCCTGACCTGCTTCTGCATTTCTGGTCTGGGCCACGCCTGGATCACCTCTATTTTTATTTTGTTAGGACGGAGCTATCCCCGGCCTACCACATGTCTGAAGTATGCCACTTCTCCCATGGCCACCTGGCACTTCTCTGCTTTGACAGTGAGCCCGGCCCTCTGTATCCTGCCCAGCACTTCCCTAAGGTGGGACAGGTGTTCCTACCAGCTGGCACTAAAGATAGCAGTGTCATCCAGGTATGCCACGGCATACTCCTCAGCACCATTTAACACCTGGTTCACCAACCTTTGGAAAGTGGCTGGGGCGTTCTTCATTCCGAAAGGTATTACTTTAAATTCAAATAAGCCTATTGGAGTGATGAAGGCCGACCTCTCCCTAGTTCTGTCCATCCACTCTACCTGCCAATACCCCTTGGTCAAGTCAGTGGTCATAAAGTAGATCGCCCCCCCCCCCCAAACTTATCCAGGCGTTCATCTCTCTGGGGCTTCGGGTGGGCGTCTGACTTCGTGACTGCGTTCAGTCCAAGATAGTCCACACAGAAATGAATAGAGCCATCTGGCTTGGGCACAAGGACTATGGGTGAGGCCCAGGGGCTGTGGGATCTCTGTATTACCCCTAAATCCAGCATCTCCTCCACTTCCCTCCTAATGTCCTTTTGGACAGCCTCCGACACCCAATATGCTCTCTGCCTTATGGTCTGTGTCCCTGTCTCCACATCATGCATCACTAAGGGGGTAAGTCCAGGCTCTGTGCTAAACAATGGGGCAAAATCTGCTAAAACCTCCCTTACTTCCTGGATCTTGTTCGGGGTCAGCTGGGGAGACAATTTAACTGCCTTCACAGAGGACTCCCGCTTACTTTCTTCCATCAAGACCAGAAGGGGGTCTCCTTTGTCCATCTCTTCCCCAGGACTACACA
This sequence comes from Neoceratodus forsteri, assembly GCA_016271365.2. Classification (NCBI taxonomy): domain Eukaryota; kingdom Metazoa; phylum Chordata; order Ceratodontiformes; family Ceratodontidae; genus Neoceratodus; species Neoceratodus forsteri. Next base: position 842,930,822 of record CM028131.1, read on the forward strand.
CTGCAAACACCATGTCAGCCCTATTTGCATATGGCTTCATCATGTTGACATGGTACATCCTTCTGTCTGTCTTCAGCCAGGTAACTCTATAATATAGTTCACGTCATTTACTTTCCTAACTACTTTGTACGGTCCTGCCCACTCAGCCTGCAGCTTGTCTTTCTGGACCAGAATAAGGACCATGACTTCCTGACCCACCATGTACGAGCGAGCTCTGGCTCTGCGGTCATGCGACACTTTTTGTTTCTGTTGGGCAGCTGCCAGATTGTTCTGGGCTGTCCCCATAAGCTCCTTCAGCCTTTCCCTAAACTTAAGGACATAATCCACTATGGGAGTTCCCTGGGTGGCATGCTTGCCTTCCTAGTCCTCCTGGATCAAGTCTAGGAGCCCATGTACCCGGTGTCCATATAAGAGTTCAAAGAGGGAAAATCCTGTTGACTCTTGGGACACCTCCCTGTATGCAAACAACAGGTGGGGAAGGTATTTCTCCCAGTCCCCCATGCTGTTCAGCAAACACCTGGTGCATAGACTTCAGGGTACCATTAAATCTTTCCACAAGCCCATGGGCTTGTGGGTGATACCGTGTTGTGTATCTCTGCATCACCCCACACGTCTGCCATAAACATTTCATCAGGTCCGACATGAAGGAACCCCCTCGATTGGTGATAACCTACTGTGGAAACCCAACACGGAAGAAAATCCCAAGGAAGGCATCTGCCACTTTGTCTGTCCTCAGTGAGGATAGGATGACTGCCTCTGGGTACCAGGTGGCATAATCCACCACAGTCAGGATGAATCTCTTCCCTGAGGAGCTGGGAGTATTTAAAGGCCCCACAGTATCCATTCCCACCCTATGGAATGGCCCCTCCACTATGGGCAGTGGAATCAGGGCAGCTTGTGTTTTTTTTTGGCCGCCTTCCCTATTTCTTGGCACCGGTGACAAGACCTGCAATACTCCTTCACCTGCTGGATGGAGTTTGGCCAATAGAAGTTCTGGGCCAACAGCTGTGTAGTGCGTGTGATTCCCAGATGACCAGACAAGGGAATATCACGTGCAGTCTTGAGCAACTGCTCACGATACCCCTAGGGAAAGACAAGCTGCCTGCCTAACACCCCTCCCTCTGTCTGCACAGCCTGAGTATACACCAGTCCATTTTCCCAATAAATCTTATGTCTGCCGTCACCTCCCTGTGTTCCGTCAGAGTCTGCCCAAGCCCCCAGCTTCTCTAGACTAGGGTCAGTTCTCTGAGCAGCTGCAAACTCCTCACACATTCCCAAGGCATGGGACAGGTCCCCTTCTGTCGCTAAACAAGGGTCCCTAGCACTAGCATTAGGGCACTCAGGATCACTGTCAGTCCCAACCCTCGAACAGTGGGTCACCCCTTCCTCTTTGGAGTAACCCTCTGTAGTTGTGTGGTTAACTGCTACTGGGAACATTTCTACCCCCTTTTTGTTAGCCTCCATATCAGGAAACAGGCTGGGAAACCAGCCTTCCAGTGGTTTTCACAATGGCTTCTGTGGGGTCCAGGGAACTACAATTTTCCCTTGCCACTTGGCTACAGGTAACTGCACACACCATCCCTTGTTTAAGATTGTTGCCCAGGATCACATCCACTGCTAAGGTTTTGGCTACAGCCACCTGTTGCACAGTCCCCCCTGTTTCGCCCCAGTCCAGGAGAACAGTGGCCAGTGGCAATGTTTTCTGTTCACCAGTGAACCCTTGTACAGTGACGTATTTATTGGGTATAAGCTGACCAGGCTGTACCAGATCCCCTTTTACCAATGTCAGGGATGCCCTGTGTCCCTTAATCCTTGCATCTGTACACCATTCACCATGACTGGGTGTATGTGTTCCCTCATGTTCACAGGCATGCTTCCAGGGACACACAAACAACCCACTTCTTTCCTTGCACCACCTTGCGTATTATTGCTCATCTGTTTAAGACACTGTCTGGCAATATGCCCAGTTTCTTTACACAACCAACATTCATATTTTTTCTCAGAGACATCTTTTCTCTGAAACCTAGGGCTAACTGGTTTTGGTGGAGGCAGTGAGGGTTTTAGCTGCCCTGAAGGCGCGCTTTTCCTTTCCTTTTCTGCGCTGCCACACCCACCCCGTTCGCTCTCAGAGCAGGTCTGCTCTTGGCATAGCGGTCCAAGAGTTCAGCAGCCTTTTGCACTGTTTTGGGATCTTGGTCCTCCAGCCAGGTTTTCAGCTCTGCTGGGCATGCCCAGAAAAACCGTTCTAACAAAATCACATTTTCAATTTTATCAACAGAGTTTGCTTCAATTCCTTCCCACCAACGTTTTAAAAACTGACGTTTTGTGGCTAGCTCCTCGTAGCTCATATCAGGGCTTCTCCTGAGCTTATGGAATTTAGCTCTGTATGATTCAGCAGTTAATTCAAATTTTTTTAACAGTGCAGCTTTAAGTTTGCTGTAATCATCACTGTCCTCATTGTCCATTTGACCCAATGCATCCCGAGCTTTCCCTGTAAGTAGCGGGGATAGCTGGAAACTCCAAGACTCTCTAGGAATTTTAGCCTGAATACAAACTTTTTCAAAAGAATTTAAAAAGACATCCATATCCTCCGCCTCTTTAAATTCGGCTATCAATTTGGAATTCAATTTGTAACCCAGTCCTGTAGTCCCAGTTAAACCCAAGCCACTTACCTGCTCTGGTGCCGCTGGTTGGAGTCGTAGCTACTCCAGTTCGTGTTGCCTCTGGCGCTCACTCTCCTCACAGTCAGCGTCTTGCTGTTCTCACTCTGCCTCCTGCTGTTCTTGTTCCCTCTTCTACTCTGCAGCTCTCTGTTCTCGCTCTGCCTCTTGGCGTTCTCGCTCAGCCTTCTCCTCTGCAGCTCGCTGTTCTCGCTTCTCTTCTCTCTGGAACTCCAGCTCCATTCTGCGCAACTCAATCTGCAGCCTGAGTACTTCTGGATCCAGGATACTGGTGACCTTCCCCTGCTACTGTGGCCCTTCACTGACAGTGGCCTTGCTGCCCTCCTCATCGGATCTGGACACTGCACTGGCCACTAGTCCTTCCACATTCAAGGTTCGGTCCCTTACAGTCGCTCTCTGTGACTCGATGCTCTGGGTACCTGCTACCATCAGGGCATCCACAAGGTTCTGCTTAGTGACTTTCACCTTGAACAGGACTCCTCTGTCCCTGCACAACTGCTTTACATAGTCTACAGTGTGCCCACTGTAGTTGGAAGCCATCTTCTTCCCTAACTACGGCTGCTCTGACTTGCACTTTAGAAAAAAAAATAAAACAGGTAGGACCTCAACTGTAAGTCAAGTGATATAGTTCTGTTTCCTTTTAAAAATAAATCACTGCCTTTTTCTTTCTTTGCAAGTGAGCTGACAGTATCAAGCCAACACACTGAACAATAAAAGCTTGTAATACCAAACTTATGCACACTGCTGCCAACCAATCTGTCACAACCCCACTCAGCAGGTCAGGCCCTCTGCTCCCACAGTGCCAACCTCTGAGCACAGTCTTATGAACAGGAAACAGAAACAGGGTAACCCTCCTGTCTGTTTTGTGGGTTCGAATCAACCTTTGGTCTCAAGTTTCTGGAGGGATTCAAACTGTGAACCTCTTGCTAGCGTACCTAATGTACAGGCTCAGATATTTATTTATTTATTAGCTTTTGGCAACCAGGTAAGTGCATTATTTATTTATTTATTTATTTGCGTTTGTTAACCAGGTAAGCACACTAGGCAACCAAGTGCCTATTTTCAGGTGCGACCCGGGAGAGTTACAAAGCATACAGGAAACAAAATACAAAGTCAGGAAACAAAATACAGAGTCAAGGTTACAAACAGGAGCCGCAGGCTCCAACAGGTGGGAGGTACAGGTCATGCTCAAGCATGGTAAGGCAAGCAGTCAAGCAATAGTTTACAAAAACAACGTAGGGAGTCAAAGATTTCTAATATGACTATAGACTGAACACATCTCAACGGCAATTTGTGATAAACATTGACAGATAAAATGATTATGCATTAGTTCTGCCTATTTTCAAGCACGACCCGGGAGGGTACAGTTACAATCAATGACAATTAACAAGAAAATGTACAGAGCAATTTTCAGTGAGGCCTGCTTTTAGCTAGGTGAATAAGTACATACACGAGATTGAACAATACAAATGGTAAGAAAATTACAGTAGTGACCACCTCAGAGGGAGTCAACAGTGAAACAACAGGCAATTGACCATCCACGCAAGGATGGAAAAGTATTACATTCGATACAGTTAGAACAAAAAGTTCAGTTAGGAGAGCCCAGAGGGTCTGGGGTGGGATGGCAGGAAGCAGAGAGTATGGGGGTTAGGCACATACGCAGGAGTCAGGTGCTTGGAGGTGGGAAAAAAGTGCAGATTTAAAGGCAAGGTGAGATGAGGAGCCCTTTAAGGTGTCCGGTAGAGTGTTCCAGAATTTAGGGGCGAAATGGGAGAAAGCTTGTTCCCCCATTTTGGTTGAGCAGTGGGGAAACGAGAACAGATGCGAATTAGATGACCTCAGTCTGGGTAACAAGCTTCCTGAAGTAGTGGCCTTGACGGAGGAGGAACATCTGGATATCGTGGCAGTCACAGAAACATGGTACACACAGAACCATGACTGGGACGTAAACATACTAGGATATACTATCTACAGGAGGGACAGGGAGGGTAAAAGAGGAGAAGGAGGAGTAGCTCTCTACATAAGGGAAGAAATCAAAGCAACAGAACAAAAGGGTAAACAGGGAGGAGAAGAAGCACTGTGGGTCAATTTGGAGACAGGCAATGGCACCACAATCCGCACAGGGGTTGTATACAGACCCCCCTCTCAGGGGGAGGAAGTGGACAAGGAAACAATAGAAAGTATACTTAGAATGGCAGAAAAAGGGGAGATATTGCTGATGGGTGATCTGAATATGCCAGATGTTAATTGGAGTGCAGTTGCAGCAGCCACTTCTAAGAGTGGGGTTATTCTAGATGCCCTACAAGGGGGCATGCCTTAGACAACTAGTATTGGAATCCACTCAAGAGGGAGCACTCTTAGATCTGGTTCTCTCAAATGGAGATGGAGAGAGGATCACAGATGTAGAAGTGGGTAGCCATCTGGGAACTAGCGACTATCGAACAGTATGGTTCACAATAAACACAGCAGTAGAGTCAAGGCAAAAGTACTGGACTTCAGGAGGGCTGACTTTGCCAAAATGTGTGATTGTCTAAGGAATGCACTAGCAAATGGGCAGGAAGGAAGGGTGGAAGAACAATGGGGATTAATAAAAACTGCCATCACAGAAGTAACAAGCCTTTGTGTGAAGCAAATAAACAAAACAAAATGATGTAAGAAACCACTATGGTTCTCAAAGGAGGTAGCAGTGAAGGTTCAATAGAAAAAAAAAAAGCATTCAGGAAGTACAAGGAATCACAGAAGGAGCAGGACAGAGAATTGTATCAGTTAAAGCAAAAGGAAGCTGAGAAGGCAGTCAGAACAGCAAAGGCCCGAACCGAGGAAAAGATAGCCAACTCAGTTAAGAAGGGGAATAAAACCTTTTAGGTACATCAGGGAGTGAAAGAGACCAAGGGAGGGATAGTGAGGCTTAATAAAGGGAGGGGTGGGCAGAGGGTGACTGTGAAAAGGCAGAGATACTAAACAAATATTTTTGCTCAGTATTTACAAATGAAGAGGGGGAGGTACCTAAAACAAACAGTAGAAACACTTTGGATACAGAAATTGATACCAGCCCATTTAGAGAAGAAAGGGTTCTGAAAGAACTCTTAAAACTGAAGGTGGACAAAGCAATGGGGCCTGATGGGATTCATCCCAGAATTCTAAAAGAACTAAGGGTAGAACTAGTGACAGCACTGACTACCCTCCTTAACAAATCATGGGAGGATGGGGTGGTACCTGAGAACTGGAGGAGGGCAGATGTGATTCTCCTTCTCAAAAGCAGGAGCAGAGCAGAAGCAGGAAACTACAGACCTGTTAGTTTAACCTCAGTGATAGGGAAAATGATGGAATCCCTTCTGAAGGAAAGAATTGTCGAGTACCTAGAGGCCAGAGGGGCACAGGATCCAAGGCAGCATGGATTCACAGCAAGAAGGTCATGCCAGATGAATCTAATAGATTTCTTTGACTGGGTGACCAAAGTAGTAGATCAGGGAGGGGCTGTAGACATGGCCTACCTAGACTTTAGAAGGCATTTCACACAGTCCCACACAAAGATTAATATACACGTTAGCCAGCCTGGGAGTGGGTCCCAAGGCGATATCCTGGGTAAAGAATTGGCTGGAGAATAGGACACAGAGGGTAATAGTAAATGGAGTCCACTCTGAAGAAAGGGGGGTTACTAGTGGGGTACCGCAGGTTCAGTATTAGGACGGTCCTCTTCAATGTCTTTATAGCGACATTGCAGAGGGACTGGAAAAAGAAATGTCTCTTTGCAGATGACACAAAGATCTGCCACAGAGTTGATGCACAAGGTGGGGTGGAAAGGATGAGAAGGGACTTGGCAAGGTTAGAGGAATGGTCAAATGTATGGCAGCTTAGATTTAATGCTAAGAAGTGCAAGGTAATGCACCTGGGAAACAAAAACCCAGGGGAAGAGTATACAATGGGGGGTGAGATACTAGCAACAACAAAAATGGAAAGGGACCTGGGGTAGTCATATCAGATGACTTAAAGGTGGGCAAGCAATGTGAGAGGGCAGTAAGGAGGGCTGGGGTGATACTGGGATGCATAGGGAGAGGCATCACCAGTAGAAAACAGGAAGTTGTTATCCCTCTGTACAGACAGCTGATGAGACCCCATCTGGAGTACTGCGTGCAGTTCTGGAGACCCAGTCAGTAACTCCCAAGGACATAGACAGGATGGAAGCTGTCCAGAGGAGGGCAACTAAAATGGTGCAGGGTCTGCACTGGAAGACATATGAAGAGAGACTAAAGGAGCTTAATATGTATAGCCTCGAGGAAAGGAGGGAAAGCGGGGACATGATAGAAACTTTCAAGTACCTCAAGGGAATCAACAAAGTCCAAGAGTGTAGCATCTTTCAAAAAAAAGAGGTGTGCAAGAACTAGGGGCACAATTTGAAGATGGGGCGACTCAGAGGTAATGTAAGGAAGTATTTTTTCACAGAGGGGTTGTGGATGCATGGAATGGCCTTCGGAGAAGGTTGTGGAGTCAAAACCGTGGTTGAATTCAAGCATGCATGGGACAGTCATAAGGCAATTCTAGGGGTGGGGTAGAAAGAAGTAGGCTGCTGGTTAACTAGGATCTGCAGCTTATCCATTAGGTAGGGAAATGGGCAGACTGGGTGGGCCAAGCGGTCCTTATCTGCCATCAAATTCTGTGTTTCTATGTTTCAGAGTACGGGCCGGTTTCAGTGGGGCAAGCATAGCACCGATACAGTCAGGGCCGGGGGATCGGTTCATGGAGTTGATAAAGCAACCCAGAGAGAAGGAGCGCTGGGCTTTAGGGGATAGTCAGTTCAGTGAGGAGTATAGTAAGCAATGGTGGGTAAGGCGAGGGACGAAGAGTGCAAATCTACAGATGTTGTTATATGTGGTGTCCCAGTGATGGAGTATGCCCACATTGGCATGTGAGAGAATGGGAAGAGCGCACAGAAGCGTAGGAAGCAGTACACCCCGTGCAACAGAGATTCTGGCAGAGGGGGTTAGGGAATGCCGCACATGCTAGGAGGCTCCTAACATGATGTTAACCAACCTACAAACCTTGTTTATGTGCAAAGAGAAATCAAGGGCAGGATCAAGGGTAACACCTAGGTATCTGAAGGAGCTAGTAGACTTGATCCCTGATCCATTGCAGCTAACCACACAGAGCTTGGTGGCAGCAGCAGCAGAGACTTTCCTAGTGGACCCAAAAAGCATGGCCTGGGTCTTCGGCAGGTTGAGTAGGAGTGAGTTGGAGGAGAGCCAGAGCTGAATGTGTTAGAATGCTGAAGAGAGGAAGGAGTTAATGTCTGGGACAGATCGAGAAGCAGTATAGAGTACAAGGTCGTCAGCATACATGATGGTATGACAGTGGGAAGAGGATGAGGGAATATCATTAACAAAGATGGAAAAGAGTAGAGGTCCCAGGATGGAGCCATGTGGTACACCACAGGAAATGTTAGCAGGGGATGACATAACTTTGCCAAAGGAGATGGATTGGGAGCGATTTGAAAGCTAACTACTAAGCCATGATAGGGTGGGTCCAGAGGCGCCTAAAGAATGTAGTTTATGCAGGAGATGAGAATGGTTCACCAGGTCAAATGCCTTGGTGAGATCTATGAACACAGCACCAGTGAGTAAACCGATGTCCATAAAGGACTTGAGTAAGGTGAGGGCTGTGTTGGTGCTATGTCCTGCCCTGCAACCAATTTGAGATGGTGATTGTAGATTAAAGTTCAATAGATAGGACGAGACCTGGTGATGGATAAATTTCTCTAAGATCTTACTAAGGATTGGTAGCAATGCTATGGGCCGATAGTTAGTGAGGACTTTAGGGTCACCTTTTTTAAAGACAGAAATAACCCTGGCAGCCTTCCAGGCTGCAGGCACTGTTGAGGTACAGATGGATAGATTGAACAGCCTAGTGACTGGGTTTGCAAGGAGATGGGCCCCAATTCGAAGTATCCGTGGTTCAGTTCCGTCAGGGCCAGGGCTTCCACGTGGAGGAATGGACTGAAGAAGCCTAAGAACGTCCAACCGAGTAGTATAAGAGAGGACAAGAGGCAGAGGAGCCGAGGATGAGGAGAAAGGGCCTTCGGATGCCGGGGGGATGTTAGGAGTTTCAGTAAAAAGGGAGTTAAAAGCATTGGCAATAGTACGAGGGTTGTTGCACAGTGAATCATTTATTAGCATCTCGCTTGGGGCCAACAGTTTGGTGTTCCCCAGGATTTCCTTGATCTGGCTCCAATATTTCTTGGGGTCAGAGGCTGAGTACTGAAGGAGATTTCGGTAGTAGCTACTCTTGGCAGCCCGGATCTCCTTCATGCATGAATTCCATAGTGTCCAGTAGGCAGCAAAGTCGGTCTGAACAGAGGATGTTTTCCATTTGGTCCACAGTCTATCACATTCCTTGAGTAGTTGCAGGAGGGGCTGCTTTAGCCACTTAGTCAATTTCCCTCTGACCCTGCACATGGAGACTGGGATGTGTTTAGCCTGTAGGGCCAGTAGAGTGGCTTTGAAGTGATCAGTAGCCAAGTTGATGTTATTAGTATGAAATAGTGGGGACCAGTCAGCCCATTTTAGGTCATGAAGGAATGCATTGATGTCCAGATTGGAAAAGTTAGCAAAGTACAGTACTTTAAGAGGAGGGGTGGTAGAGGAGGGGCCCCTAATACAGTATACAGGGCAGTGGTCACTGATATTGTCTGGTAGGACCCCAGTAGTGGAGTAGCAATCCTTGCGATTGGTAAGGATCCAGTCAATCAGTGAGCGACTGAGGTTGTTCTTAGTTATCCTAGTGTGGGTAGAGATGAGTTGCACAAGGTTGGCCTTATTGACAGTAGTAGCAAGGGACGAGGAGTTGGGACCAAGCCAATCCAGATTAAAGTCACCCAGACAGATTACCTCATTGTTTTTAGTTAGGGCAGGTATTAGTCCAGTGAGCTCCTCGAGGCCCAGTTTACTATTACGGGATATACCCCAAATATGTGCACCTTCTTGGCTCCCCCAAGGAGCAAGGTCGAGTGCAGCACCTCACTGTTGTTTATGCAGAGGGATGGCATTAGAGTGACATTCAGGTGAGACTTATAATACAGAGCCAGGCTGCCCCCTCTCTTGGAGGAAGCCCGGTCAGCTCTATACATGTTATAACCTGGTAAGACACAGGTAGTGTCCGGGACAGAGGGTCTTAACCAGGTTTCAGATATCACAAAAATGTCAGGGTTATTTACCAAAACCAGGCTTCCAGCTCTGGGAGGTTGGCAAGTAGACTACGAATGTTCAGGTGCGCAAAAGGCAGGCCCAGAGCATGAGGAAGGAGACTGGAGGTGGAGGGTTTAGAGGGGATAGGAGAAATCAAGGGGCCAGGGTTTGTTTCGATATCCCCAGCTAGAGTAAGAGTTAGTGAAATGACCCAAAGAAAAGTGAGTGCAATAGCACAAGAGACTGTGGTTGTGGAGGTAAGCCTCCTACTCACTGTATGCCAAAGCAGAGCCCCAAGGAGTTTATAACTAATGTAACCTAATGGGAGCGATGGGGAGGGATATTCAGCTATCATGTTAGAGTAGGTAAAGTTACCCGGAGACTCCACAGAAGGTGGGGGGGTTCAGCAAAAAGGGATAGAGAGTTGAGGGCTAGTAGGGCAATAAGAAGAGGCACAAGGAGGAACAGACCTATGCGTAACATGCTGGTGTGTATAGGCACCAAAGACATAACAAAGATGAGCAGCCAGCGGCGAAACCGTTGAGAGAGAAGGGTAGTCGTGTTAGGTGTAGTGAAGGAGATCTCTAGGAAGGCAGTAGGGTTCTGGCAGAGGGACTTAAAAGAGATTCTGCTCTTTGGGGGGGACAGATATCTTTCGCCTATGGGCACCTAACCAGGTGTACAAAATGAACCCTTAAGCACTCTATTAAAGACCTCAGATAAACACTTACCTTTTTTTCCCAGTTTGGTAAAACCAGTAAGCTTTGCACAGTGTCAGCTTTAACCATATATGCTTCACTTGTCAAAAAAAGAATTTTAAAGGCACACCAAGTAGTCTCTTTAAAATGAGATGTTTTCTTAAAAATAGATAAAAATGTAAAATGTAAATACAGAACAATATATTACAAAAAGTACACTCACATTGAAAGAATAAGGTTTAAAAGTGCAATTTCCTACCAACCATACACTTACACTTATCTAATGTATTCTTCTAATCTTACAGTGCTGAAAGATGTTGTAGCTTCAGAGTCCAAACATGTGTGTGTCTCTAAAGGACAGTCACAGCATAATTAAAACAACTGTCTTGAGCCTGCCTTCTCCATGATGTCACCCAGTTCCTCCTCTGTTTATTAAAAATTATACAATGAGGATGTCTTATCAAGCAGGAGGTAAATTAATAAAGGTGACCTCAGCAAAAACTCATGTCCCCACATGACATCCCAGTCAAGTCTAATTTTCCAGGTTATTTCTTTCATCCATGAGCAGCATCCTGCTCTTTCACATACATCAAAGAGCATTTATGACATAGCAGCTAAGTAACATAACCTGTATTCTCCCTCTAAACATCGTAAAAGTTTATGATTTCCAGCCTAGCAGCTGGCAGCTACAATTAAGCTAGCTAAACAGGAGAGCCTTAATTTAGGTCTCGTCTAGCCTTTAATTATCTCCTGGCTTTTATCTTTTAGCTGAAACCTGGGAGGGGATGTTGACCCACAGGCTGTCTCAGCATGTCTCATGAGAGACACTCAGTAACACATTTTTATATTACAAAAAGCATAGATTAATCAGAACCAGCTGTCCAAGTGTCACAACTTGCATTAATTGCATTAATTGTTTTTTACTTATGTTATTTGGCTCTATTGTAAATATCTCTGTATGCACTGTACCATTTGACCCAGAGCTAACCAGGTCCATCTTGTAAATGAGCTTGCTCAACAATGTTCACCTGGATAAATAAAGATTTTGATTGATTGATTGATTGATTGATAAGAACTACAGTAAAACATACTCGGAAGTGATACTGATGCATGGGGATCAGGGAGCCATTCTGTAGTACAAAATGGTAAAAAGAAACAAAGAAAAGAAGTCTAACCTGTGATATTTAGTTATCAGTCCTTGCAGGAGTGTTGAAGATTGATCTGTGGTTGTTAAGCCCTACAGTCTGAGTCCCTTCTTTGCTCATGGGCTGAGAACATACCTCTCAACTGTCCCTGCTTTGTTTTACCCTTCAAAATTGCTGTGTCCATCCCTCATCTGTCCCTTGTGGAAAAGGTGCTGTGCCTACACAGATAATGTGCTGTAAATTCAGGCTTTAAAGCAGAGTTTAAGAATATTCCAAGATGCTATGCGAGCCACCCCCCCATGTCTATGGGTATCCAAAATGGTAAAAGAGGGAGGGGGGCACTACACAACCTAAGCAACCACAGTCCAAGGAATTAGAAACGGAAATAGCTTGTTACCTGGTTTGTTGATGGCAGAAACCGGGGACCACGGTCTGCTGCTGGGTGTTTTGAGAGGCTACAGGGAGTAAAGTTGGTTAAAAGGCAAGTATGCATATTCACTTAGATTAAGTTCATTGTCCACTCCAGAATCAAAAGTGCAAGACGATTTATTTAACTTTGAAACAGTAACAACCACTCTATGGAGTATGGGGGCATTGCATTCCATGGGTTTCATTCACAGACATAGCTGGAAAATCTACTGCAGCAGCCTCTTGAGCTAACAGACTGGTTCATTTCATGAAGCTCTCCTTTAACAGCTCGAAATTCCCAATTATTTGGTGTTCTGTGGGGAGGCGTGGCCGAGCCAGCATCCAAGATGGCTGCTTGATCTTGGATCTCCGTCACTATCCACTGAGTTTATAAGCCATCCTGCTTCCTAGAGTACAGTTTCTGTAATTTTTTAAGAGATATTACTTTTGGAGCCTCTATACTATCGAAATGTCAAAGAAACAGTCACAGACAACCTTCAAAAATACCACAGTCGGCCCAAATACATCTGGGCCTGAAGCACTGACTACGCAAGCAGCTTCTAAGGTGGGCATGGAAGATCAGTAGCCCACTATTTCTTCGGACGACCAAATCCTCCACACAAACTACTCAACTTCAGAAAAGTTGTTTAAGAACCTAAAATATGATCTTACCACAAAGATGAACTCTGGTTTTGAAAACATGTCTGCTCAAATTAAACATCTTCAATCCACTCTCTGCTCACTGGTTGATACGGTAGAGCAGCATGCCAATAGGCTTACCGAAGTGGAAACCAGGATCAGTGCTCAGGAGGACTCCCTGCAGCAGCTTCAGCCTACTCTACAATCAGCAGTGTCAGAGATTAAAAACTGAAGGCTACCTTGATGACCATGAGAGCTGGGAGAAACAGTGTTTGAGTGGTGGGCCTTCCTGAAGGGGTAAAGGGTGCAACCTTCGCTAAATACATGCAGACCTGGCTCATCCAGCACCTTCATCTACCAGAATCCAGTACCTTAGAAATTCAAAGAGCCCACCGCTCCCCTGGTCGAAAGCATGCACCTGATGAGCATCCTCGCCATATGTTTATCAAATTTTTAAGATATCAGGACTGGCAAGTAGTTCAGGAAGCCGCGAGAAAGACAGAGCCGCTGATGGTACAATCCAGTCAAGTAAGTGTGTTCCCACATTACTCGTGGAAGCTTCAAATGGAATGTCAGGCGTTCTTGCTGGTAAAGAAGAAATTCCATGCCTTACAGTGGTCCTTTGCACTGATTTACCCAGTTTGGCTCATCGTTAGACATCAGGGTATGGGAGTAAAGGCCGTCATGAACCCTGAGGCTGCCATGAACCATATAGCCCAAGAGGAAGGTAAAGTCAATTCCCGACTAGCATCAGCCTCTGCATCCTCAGAAACCTGAGAAAGTTCACCCAGGTATAGTCTTTCTTTTGATTCTCTGAAGGGGTGCGGAGGGAGTGTCCCTCTCTGGGTCTCTGCAGCCTGTAACTCTTCAAAGCCTGTAAGGGCTGGGCGGCGGAACACCCCCTCACGCCTTTGACACTTGTTAGTGGTGCGGGCTGGACTGGGTAATCTTCAGTTTGAAGAGTTGTTGTGACTGACATCCAGAGGAACTTTACTGACTTTGAGACCTAGTCTCAAAGTACTGAGGATTCATCAGCATTTAGTTTTTCTTCCATGATAAATATGTTGGGGCTGTGACTGTTCTAATCTGATACTGAGCCTCGGAAGCCCCGGACCAAAATGGACCAGTTTTTCAGACGCAGTACAGGAGAGTCATTATACCTGAGGAACAGAGATGGCTCTAAATTTGCCTTGTTTTGTGGTTGACATTATTACAAAGTAAACTGAGACCGGGTGCCTTGAAGAAATTGGGACCATAGTTCCGGATGTGGACAATCCGTAAAAAAATGGCCCAACATTGTTTAAGTAATTAAGGCTACATGTTTCACAGCTTTTATATTTGTTTGCAAACGTTACTTTTTGACAAAGTTTGTATAGAATGTACTTTGATCTTGTTCAAGCTGCTAAATTAGCTGGGGAGCAGGGAAAGAAAAAGTTTCTTGTTTGGGTTACTATTAAAAATCTACTAGACTGAGGGAATGGGGGTGGTGTGGAGAGGGGGGAGAGTTCAATCATAGTGGCAAATGGTGAGTTGGGGATTTTGGTACTAGAACAATGAACTTGCTGACCTAAGTATTTACTGTTTACTATTTAAAACCTCTGGGGGGGGGGGGCTGTTCCTTTCGGATGTCTGAGCGAGGGAATACAGTTAATCTTAGACAAGCATGTCGGGGGGGATCGAGAGGGGGTTCCTCACTATGGGATACCAGGTCCTCCTTCGCACTTCCCTTGGTGCTCCCAGCCTGGTCCGCCCAGCAGGAAGTCGATTGTAACAGCAAGTTGCCAAGGCCATTCCCATCCCTTTGGATGAAATGGTTAAAAAGGTACAGTAGCTTGATAAGTGGAGTGAGTGTCCCCCCCCCCGGATGCCACCCCCACTCTTTGGTTATCAAACTCGGACATGGCTAATACTAAAGGTGGATTCCATGATGACTACTTTCCACGCATAGTAGATGGTATGTTTATCTTTTCCCAGCCAGAGGACCATTCAAAGTTTGGTCCCTCCACGGAAGGAACAGTTTAGTTCCAACAATGAAAGCGCTGGCTGCACTTGATTTGTTGTTCTTTTTTCTTAGTCAGCCAACTCCTGGAAAAGAGGGTATGGACCAAAAGGAATGGGTGGGGGAGGAGGGTGGGAAGGAGGTGTATCCCTGTTCTGGGGAGTTGTTTGATAAGGAGGGAAGGGGATACTGTTTGTTCCGGTATGGTTAAGTTTAAAAAAATTCAATAAGCCAGCACACAATATGAGAAGGTATGACCTATGGATGTGGATATTTTGCAGGAATCCTGGGGTAAACCTACCTAACACAGTGGTACTAAGTTTTTGACATGGAATGTCAATGACCTTAAGACAGTCAAGAGAAAGAGAGTCTGGACTTGCATTAAAAAAAACGAAGGCAGACGTTATAGTCCTACAGGAACTTCATATAAAAAAGAGAATGGCGGATAGACTCCGATCCTCATGGGGGATCCCTGGTGGTAGTTCCATTTACTTCCAAAACCGGGGGGGTGGGTGGATATCTGGTTTCGACCATCCTTACAAGTTGATATTCACACCACATTGGCAGATAATCAAGGCAGATATGTTATAGTCAATGCCACAGTGGAGGGGATGAGATACACCTTTGTTTCTGTGTAGGGCCCACCACATGACTGTCCCGACTTCTTTCATCATCTAGCAATGGCCTTGGCCTCATTCTCTGACAACTTAGTGATCGGGTGGGGGAGTATTAACACGTACTGGGATATGACTATGGACCATTCGGGCTCCACTGTGCGCCCCTCGCCCAAGAGTGCGATAGCACTTAAACACCTTGCTATGGAACAAGCTCTAATAGAGGCCTGGAGACACCAGAACCTAACAAAGCAGAGTATTCATTTTATTCCCATGCCCATCAGGTCTTTACAAGAATAGATTACTTTTTGTTGTCACCGGGCCTGGTTCAGGGAGGGCTGGAGGTGCAATATGGTCCTATCCTAGTGTCAGATCATGCCCCTTTGTTGATGTCAATTTTGTGCAGGGTTGGTCCACCTAATAGCAGTCAGTGGAGGTTGGACCCCACCCTGCTCCCCTGACTCCCAATTTGTCCAGCACATGTTCTCTAAACTGAAGGATTTTATCCAAATAAATAAGGTGGAGGACACTTCAGTCCTGACAACCTGGGACACCCTACAAACATTTATTAGGGGGGAGTCCATATTCTTCGCATCTTACAGAAACAAAAGGGATAGGATGGAAGAGAAGGAGTTGGAGCAGCAGATAACAAACCTAGAGAAGTGGCTGATGCAGCGTGAGGTGGGTGTCAGTCTCCAGTCTCTTAAACAATTAAAGGGGCTATATAATCAAAGGGTTATGAGACGAATTGAAAGAGACCTCATGGTTACCAGAGCGGGACAATACTTTGAAAGGACAACTCTGGCAAATGGCTTTCATTGCTAGTTAAAAAACAATGAGCAGGTTGCTCTGTCCTGGAAATAGAATTCCTGACTGGGAATGTTTTGTCCAACCAATGCAAAATAAATGATGCATTTAAGGAATTGTACTAGACCCTATATACCACTCAGGCCCCCACAAACATTTCTCCGGAAAATGTTTGGGAGGATGTTCAGCTCCCCTCTGTGGACCCAGTTGCAAATGAGCAGTTGGGTCTCCCTATAACAGTGCAGGAAGTTAGGCAAACCATTTGGAGCACCAGGTCAGGTAGAGCACCTCGGCCAGATGACATTCCTACCAAATTTTATAAAGTGTTTTGGAATGAGCTACAGTTTCCTGATGTTCCAGATGGTCCATGAGGTCCTTACGAGTGGCTCCCTGGCAGCTTCCCAATGTTTGGCTACAATTACGGTTTTGCCCAAGCCGGGGAAGGACCCCCCAAAATGTGTCTCTTATAGGCCCATATCATTGTTAAGCGTTGATTATAAAATAGCCAAAATTTTGGCAAGTAGGCTGGAGTTGGTCCTCCCTGGTTTGGTGCACCCTGACCAAGTTGTTTTCATCCGGGGTTGGCAGGCCAAGCATAACTTGCATTTTACTTTGAGTATAATGTACCATTGATCAAGGGGGGGTGGCAGCAGTAAGGGCCTATTAGAATTAGATGCGGAAAAAGCTATTGACCACATAGAATGGCCCTTTTTGTTTGCAGTACTTAAAAAATTCAGCTTCAATCCCCGTTTCCGTTCCTGGATTTCCTGTTTATACCAATCCTCCAAGGCACAAATTTTGACTAATGACATCCTGTCTTCCCCATTTGGACTTACCCGGAGTAAAAGACAGGGATGTCCCTTATCCCCCTGCTACATGTTCTCACCATTAAAGCCCTGGCTGCCACCATCCAGGCCCATCCTGAGATAGAGGCTCTTAAAGCGGGGAAATCTGCATATATTATATTTCTATTTGCGGACAATGTGCTCTTATTTATAGTCAAGTCAAGTCAAATTTATTTAAAAGACGCCCAATCCCGGAGGCTCTGGGCGCCTTACAAAGTTTTAAAAGAACATAATACATAAATAAATGAAATAGCAGGTAATAAATACATAGTAGTCTAATGTAGTCTAAACACCAAAAGCCTGAGAGAATAAAAAAGTTTTCAGGCGGATCTTAAAGATATTTACAGTTGAGGCCTCTCTGACCATAGCTGGTAGTAAGTTCCAAAGGCGGGGGCACTGGCGCTAAAAGCTCTATCACCGGCTGACTTCAGCCTCGCCTAAGAGCGGTCAGGAGGCCACTACTGGAGGATCGAGAGGCGGACCGATGGAACAGGTATCAGGAGGACTGACAGGTAACCAGGGCCCAGCCCGTGTAGGGCATCTAAAGGTGAGAAGACCCACCTTAAAGGGACTCTCCACCTGACCGGCAGCCAGTGCAATTCACGCAGTACCGGTGTAATATGGCAAAATTATACTGCCCAGTCAATAACCGGGCAGCTGCGTTCTGCACCAGCTGCAGTCTGCGGAGAAGCCCTCCTGTGACCCCAAGATAGAGCGCATTACAGTAGTCCAGCCTAGATGTGACTAAGGCATGTATCAAGGTAGGGAGGTCCAGAGGCGGAACAAGGGCCTAATCCTGGCAATGTTTCTGAGATGGAAAAAACAGGCACGAACCACCGGAAGATACATGAGTCTCCATGGTCAGATTCCTGTCCAGAATCACTCCAGACTACGCACCCTGAGGAGGCCTTCAATGAGACAGCCCCAGAACAAGTCCAGTTGCTGAATCAGAGACCTCCTTATCACGTACTCTGTTGACTGGAGCTACCAGTACCTCCGTCTTGTCTGGATTCAGTCTCAACCAGCTGGTGGCCATCCAGTCACTTATCTCGGTCAGACAAATGTTTAGCACATCCACTGCATTGGATGTTCCTGGGGCAAAGGAAAAGTATAGCTGAGTATCATCAGCATAGCAATGAAAACTCAGACCATACCTCCTAATGATCCCACCCAGGGGCAGCATGTACACTGCGAATAACATTGGGGCCAGTACCGAACCCTGAGGGACTCCGCAAGGAAGGATATTGGGTGTAGATGAGAAATTACCCATCATAACCCACCCATTATAGCCCACCCTGACAGGGCCCTCCTGGCTTTGAGTCGTCTCTTTGACGTGTATAGCCCTTTATCAGGTCGCAAAATAAATGTGGAAAAATGTGAATGGTTGCCCCTGGGGAGATGAGCTCCTCCGTACAGATAGCAGCAAGGAAATTAAATATTTGGGTGTTCGTCTCACTCAAAGACTAAGTTGGGTGAGGCAAATTATAAACCACGGATAGTGAAAATTAGAGAAGAGTGTAACAGGTGGTGCTCCCTTCCCCTGACTCTTCTGGGCCAGGTGAATCTTGTTAAAAGGAGCATATTACCGCAATATCTTTATCTATTCCAGTCCCTCCCAATCCAGATACTGAATAGTTTTCTTAAATACTTGGAGGGCTCCATCACATCCTTATTGTGGGGGGGGGGTGTAGACCTAGAATCAAAAAGGAAATATTATGGTAGCCGGCATGCAGTGGCAACTTGGGCTTACCAAATCTGAGACTATACAGTCTGGATGCACAGTTGGCCCATGTGTAAGATCTGGTGAGTGCTGATGCCACGCGGAGGGCTTAGGTGGAGCTGGAGTCAGGAGACCAAGGGATCCTGTTGCACAATCAGTTGTTTGCTCCCTTGAGTGCAGGACTGGGATTAGATTCCATAGGTAACCCATTCACCTGAGCACTTAAACTGATACAACACTCACCTGGATTGTCTCCAGAAGCTTCTATTTTACACACTCTGTGGGGGGTGAGGGAAGCACTGACTCCTGTGAGTATGGCCCTAGAGTCATGGTGTAAAAAAGGGGTGTTCCTTATGACCCACTTATATAATGGAGGAGGAAAAATTCCTGTCTTTTCAATCTTTCTCAAAAAAGTTTCGCCTGAGCACTTCACATTTTTTTTATTCACCTACAGATACAGGGCAGGCTCCTGGCATGGGGTGGAGAGAAGTGTCTCGCTTCCCCACTTTCCCATACTCCCTTGGAGGAAATCTTTTGCCACGTTACCCACCAAAGAAGACAAAAGCCACTACGTCCATGCTATCATCTACTGGTGGGGGCTCTCCCCGATCCATTTGAACGATTGAGACAGAAGTGGGAGGAAGATGTTGGTTATGGGAAGCTGATGTGGGAGAGTCTGGGCCCAGATTCTTAAAGCAGGGATGACTTGCTCTGTGAATAATAGACTACGAGCGATCCATTACAATATTTTCAATAGAACATACATCACTCCCAGCCTGGCCCATAAAATAGACCCCCAGAAATCAAATTTGTGCCCGAAATGTGCCACCCATGAGGGCACTTTCTTCCACATGATCTGGGCATGCCCCAAAGTACAAAATATTTGGACTGTAATACTCAACGTGTTACCCAGAGTATTGGGTACTCAAACTCTAGGGGACCTGGAGGAAGTTCTTCTGGGTCTTCCCAGGGAAGGGTGGGGTGACAAATCATCTGGGCATCCATTAAGGAAATTAGGGATAGTTGTGGGTAAACAGGTACTTGCTCAATGTTGGTGTCTGGAAACTGTACCGTCTGTGACCATGTGGGTGAAGTCCCTCCTACAGAGTATGAAGCTGGAGCATACCCAATATCAGGTGACTAATCACCTAGACAAGTACTGCCAATTATGGGCCCCCTTGAAAGAGGTCATCAGTAAAGATTGGTTTCCAGTATTCTAAGGGACAGGCAGAATATGCTCTGCAAGTAGGTGGGGACCTTGACGTTCCAACTACAAAAAAACAGAATCCCCAGCCATGTGCCTACGAAAAATAATGGTTATAAGATCGATATAGAATAATATGTCTACTTTGTAAATGAAGTACCATGTACATTCGTAATCATTCCAGAGGGTATAGAAAAATAATGTTGTTTCCCTGGTAAATCCTGTAGAAATTACTGAAATATTAATCTTCAAAATGTTTAGCTCTGACCATACCAACCTTTTACATGGAGTGATTTGTACTGAAAAATTTCTAACTTTAAATAAAGTTTACAAAAAAAATGGGTGTTCTGTGCACATCAAAAAATGAGCACAGAACACCAAATTTAGCCCCCTGGTAATCTGTGGTGTATACCGCTTTAAGGCAGCCGAGTTCAAGCAGCTGCCATTTTGTTTCTGGCACCTTTTTTTTTTCTGTGCCCTTAGTTTTTTTTTTTTTAAGTTAATGTAACTCCTTCTTCAGCTCCGGAGACGATTTGGTGCCTTACTAGATGCTCCAGCCAACTGGAATGACGCAATCTTTGTGCCCAGCCCAGAGACCGATCAAAATCTCGCGGTGACTAGTGAGATTTCAGTCTCAGGCTGTGCTAGTGCACAGTTGTTTTTCCACACTCCGGAGCAGCAACCACACTGAGATGACTCTCTCTCTGTTCTCCTTCTCTGGACATCACTGCTTCTCCATTCTTTGGGTCTGGTAAATCGGGGGTGGGGGTTAAAACGGGAGGGTGAAGGGAACAGGGAACCTAGTTCAGAGAGGATTTTGAGGGATTTGTGGTAATGGGACAGATGATTTTCTGCGTGACTGATGAGCGTCGGTAAGCTTCAAGGAAACTTTAGTAGAAGGGGCCTTTGTTTATTTAGTTTTTGTTTACCAGGTAAGGTGTTGTAGCCTCAGAATATGACTATTTTCAGACACGACCCGGGAGGTTACAATACCAAATTGGCAGACAAAATAAATAACAGGTATAGTTTGGAGGTAATCAACCATACAAGGAAAAATCTACACAATGTTCTGTGATGTAAACAGTATTGCTAGTATGACATGCAATTCTGCTTAAAGTTGGACCAGCATAACATTCTGTGGTGATTTGCATATGCAGCTCACGATGCTTTGCATTGTGGGGGCATGTGTGATTTTGTATTTGCTAGTATGACAGAGACAATGGCAGAAAAATATACAATAGTACAAAACTTAAGCATACAATCACAGGGCAGTAGAGTTTTAACACATAATCCATGGTAAGTGCTACATATAACAGTAACAAGGGGTCAGAGAAAAATTGAAACATTTTGAGAGCTGAGGAAGGGGATGTCAAGCACCCTATGGGGGTTTAAAACAGGAACATAGAGCATGTGATGCATCTTTTTAAAAGCAATATGACTAGGTGCAGAGCGAACATCAAGAGGTACGTAATTCCAATATTTTGGGGCCAGGCAGGAGAAAGCTGAGGTTCCTTTTAGGGTTCTGCACCTAGGGGTGTATAGTAGAGAGAGTCCAGTACAGCGGAAACCATAGGTGGGGGACAGAGGCACCAGCATGCCTGCAAGAAAGGTAGATAGATTAGTTCTAATGATCTTGTCCAGCAGAGTACCAAGGGCAAGGAGTCGACTGGCAGATGGAGAAGGCCATCTGAGGTCTTCATATAGCAAGCAATGGTGCTTCAAACGTGGGGAAGCTGAGGCATAATGACAGATACTATTGTATGTTGTATCCCACTTACTTAGGGTGGTTTTCAAAGCATTTATATAGGTGACAGCACCATATACAAGGGATGGAAGCAGGATGCCCCTAGAAATAGCCAGTCTAGCTGAGGGTGTAAGCATCCGACTAGTCCTGTAAGCTGTTCCGAGCTTGGAGTTTACTGACTTGCAGGTGTCGATGATGTGTTGCTCAAAGTTGAGAGTTTCATCAAGCAGGACACCTAAATACATGAATGAGGTTACTTTCGTATAGGGGGAGCCATTTGCAAGGAGATGTTGAAAAGGTTGTGGTTTGTTCTAAGTTTGGTTGCAGATCCAAAGAGCATGCCCTGAGTTTTACTTATGTTTAGGACAAGCCTTTTGTTGTGGATCCATTCTTGCATTATGAGAAATGCGGATGTTAGTCGACTAGTTATGTCTTCTATGTTTGCAGAGGAGGTGTAGAGCACCAGATCATCTGCATACAAGATTGTTGAGCACCAAGGGGTGTTAGAAGACATGTCATTTATAAAAATGGAATAAATGGAGGGCAAATGAAATAAATTGTGCCAGTTTATGCTGCGTTTTGCAGACTAGCCAATTTCTTTACAAAAATGGACAACAGTAGGGCACTGACTGTCTAAAAAAGGAACAAACGAAAAGGCCAACGTGGGAAAACAGATTGTTTTCTAGGGAGGGCACTGCCTAGAAAAAGACAAAGGGCAATAAGGGGAAAAATGGATTTTCCCTCTTTAGGCACTGCCTACAGAACAACAAAGGGCAGCAACGGAAAATGAACTTTGCCTTTAAGAGGGCACTGCCTAGAGGAAAACAAAACAAGGCAGGAAACAAATTTTGCCTTTTTCATGGAGGGCAGTGACTGCCTAGAAAAACAAAAATAACAAGGCAGAGAGAAATTATTTTGCCTTAGTACATGCCCTATCTTCCCTGATTT
This sequence comes from Neoceratodus forsteri, assembly GCA_016271365.2. Lineage (NCBI taxonomy): Eukaryota > Metazoa > Chordata > Ceratodontiformes > Ceratodontidae > Neoceratodus > Neoceratodus forsteri. The sequence goes on from CM028131.1 coordinate 842,953,452, forward strand.
GAGAGGCAAAAAAGTATATCCACATTTTCCCTTATTTTTGGACCAAAAAAAAGACATCAGACATTTGTGTATAAAATAAAATTAACTAAAGATAAAAGACATTGAGGCTGTACAACATCAAGCAGCTTTATTTTCTGTAGCTGATTTTTTCTGGGCAGACTTCATTCCAACCTGTGAAAACAAAACAGCAAAGAACAATTAGACTGTTTAAATTACAAATGTGGGCAAACGAGTTAATTATTTTCTTACCTGAATTCTGAGGACTCAACACAAAACCACACTCTCCCCTGGCAGACACCTCTGTGATTGAACCGATCTAGTCTACAACACAGCAAAACATATTTTATTGGGGGTGGGGGGGGGCACTGATTTGATATTGAATGTAAATAATATTAATCTTCCTTGATACTCACCTTGATCAGAAAATTCTCAAGGGCTTATCTGGGGTATCTCTTTGGGGTGTTACTGGGTGGATTTATCCCTAGTCAGTTCTGCATCCACTGGCCCTTAAGTTGTAGCCTGTATTTGATCTGGTGCTTCTTTGCTGGCAAAATTAATACCAATTACCAGCAGCCCAAGATGTGGCAGTTTTGGAATGGAGTAAAGAACTGTAAAACCATAGCAGCAGAGAAGAAGGCTCTTAGGAAAAAGAAGAGAGATGCTGCTTATGACAAAAGTAAAATGACTGTGTACTTTTCAAGAACACTGGGTTACAAAGTACATTTGGGTTGAACCTGACCCTGAGAAAAATGTAATGTTTTGTAAACCTGTATGTTTATGGGATGCTCTGGGTTCCCCACATTCCCTCCAACATCAAGAGAGGGCTCCCAGGCTTCTCATTGCCACTACCGTGGGAACTAAAAAGAACCTCACTTGAACTTTCCACACAAACTCTCTCCAGATTAGGGATGAGGTGGTGGTCCACGCTCCTCTCCAGACCTTGGGCCAGTCCTTAATATTTATTGCCTGAGCTAACTCTTTCTCCCAGCTAGATTTGACTGGGTCCATTTGCTGGATTAAAAACTTGTATATGATTGAGATTGCTTTTTTTCCCTGGGATGAAGTCCAGATTTGAATAAATGGAGTAAGATCTTCCTACAACTGAGACCCTTTTTCTCTACTTCTAATTTGGTTAATTATAAAATCTCTAACTTGATAATAGTAGAACCCATCTCTCTCTGTCCAAAGGTATCACTTCTGGCCTTCTTCAGAACTAATCACTGTATTTCCCCTAAGAAGCTGCCACAGGGCCACTAAACCCTTCAAAGCCTGAGTGCTATGCCAGGGTTCCTGGAGGCGGGAGCTAAATTGTGGGATTACCAAGAACCATTGGTATTTCCAGAACTGCTGCTGAGAAGCTTTGCCTTTTGTTTCTATCCTCCACCCCTCCAATATGGTAGCAGTGGCGTCTGGAACTAATTGCTTGGCCGGTTTTAGCAGGGTTGAGGAAAACAAGCTGGCTGGTAGTGGGGGGCTTACTGGCCTGGCGAAGTCCATTTGTTTCCAGGCTGCTTGATAAGATCTGGTACCCCATAGTAATGCCAAAAGCATTTGAGCAGCTGTCCAGTAGTCAGCAAGAGAGGGGAGGGCCACACCACCCAGGACTTTAGGGAGAAATAGTTCATGGAGATTGACCCGTGGCTCTCTCTAATTCCACTGGAAGGCATTGAGAGTTTTCTGCCATGAGAGAAGTTCCTTGAGGGGTATGATACATGGTACGCATTGAAAAAGGTATAGGAAATGGGGAGAGCGTTCATTTTAAGTGAGAGAGTACGTGTGCAGAAGGAGGATGGAAGGAAATTCCATCTTCTAAGATCGTGTTTAAGGGCTGTCACCGGGAGGGGGTAGTTTTGAGAGTACAAGTGGGACAGATCTTTAGTGATCTGTATTCCCAAATGTTTATTGGTTTGTTTGTCCCATTTAATTGGGAATCTGGATCTAAATGTGTGTGTACGGTTATATCCAATAGAGAGGGCTTCAGTTGTGTTTATATTGAGGGAGTAGCCAGATAGGAGAGATAGATCTTGTATTTTCTGGAAGAGAGCTGTCCTAGAGGAATCAGGGTCTGATACATAAACCAAAAGGTTGTCTGCAAACAAGGCTAACTTATGCTCTGTTCCTGAAACTGGGATGCCTTTAATATCCGGGGAGTGTCGAAGATACTGTGCCAGAGGCTGAATATAAAAAGTAAAGAGGAGGGGGGGCAAGGGGCAATGCTGTCTGGCTCCTCTATAGAGGGGAAAGCTTTCTGATATGTGACCATTAGCTCTGATGAATCCGGAGGGTTTACTATAGAATTTAAAGATGGTATCTGAAAATTGGTCTGGAAAATCAAAGCAGGCAAGAACCCCCCTAAGAAACCTCCAGGAGACCATGTCAAACGCCTTTTCCGCATCCAGTCCAGGCAGGAGTGTAGGGATTTTCTGGGATTGCATATGTTCTAATAGATATATGGTGCATCTGACATTATCCTGGGCTTGTCGTCCTGGTATGAAACCGCATTGCTCCATATGTATTTTACTTGGGTCAAATTGAATAAATCTTTTGGCCAGTATAGATGCAAAGATTTTATAATCTGTATTCAATACCAATATGGGTCTATAGGATGCACAGTAAGTGGGGTCCTTGCCTAGCTTTGGTATAACAGAGACTATGGCCTCATTCCAGGATGGAGAGATCATACCCTTCTTTGTTGATACAAAGGAAAATACTCTACCCAGCAGTGGGGAGAGGATTTTGGAAAAAGTCTTGTAAAATTCTCACAGGAGTCCATCAGACCCCAGGCATTTCCCTGTTTTTAATCCAGAAATTTCTGTTTCTATCTTTTTTATAGGTATTGGTGCAATTAGATGGCTACGTTGCTCCTCAGACAGGGTAGGGAGGTTCAGGGAAGATAAGAACTCCTAAATTTTGTGGTCAGGGGACTGCTGAATAGAGTGAGGTATAGTAGCTTAGGAAGGACTCGGATATCCCCTTAATGGTGTTCTGCATTTGCCCCGATAAAGGGTGCCTTACCTTCATAATGGTGGACTTTACCCTCCGAGCCCTTAACTGACCAGCTATTAAGCTTGGAATCGGGATCTGCCAACATAGTATTTATGTCATAAAAACACTAATTTCTGCTCTATAGCATAATCTAAAATATTATTAACTTCTTTCTTTAGGGTAACAAGCTCCCGGCTCCTAGATTTGCTTATTTTGATGCACTAGGGTTCCTCCAGCTCCTTTTGTTTTTGTTCTGAGGAGATCCGATGTGCCTCCTGTTGCCTCTTCTTGTAAGCTGATATTCCTATTAACTTCCCCCGAACAATTGCTTTGATGGTGTCCCAGAGTATGGACACCGTAGTGTCCTGGGTGTCATTCTCAGAGAGGGTCTGAGATATTGTGTCCTTGATGGACTCCTGCACCTCCTTATCTCTCAGCAGAAAAAGGTTCAGCCTCCAGAAAGTTTTCTTTCTGGTTAACTGTGATTGGAATTTATAGAAGATTGGGGCATGGTCTGAGAGTATAAAATCTCCATCCAGATACTCCACACCATCCCTAACTGTTTCCGGAGAGTGAGGAAGAAGTCCAGGCATGAGCAGGTATCATGGGCATGGGAATAAAAAGTGTGCCTGGATGATGGGCCATGTAGAAACCTCCAAACATCTTCATATCCCAGTTCCTGAAGCAGTTTTTTCACCTCTCTGGTAATTTTATTTACTCGTCCTAAAGAAAGTTGGCCGGTAGTACCTTCAGAAATGTTGAGGTTGTGGTCTCTCCCACATATCACTTGTCCCTCGGCCTATTCTGCTAACTGTGTAAAGAAAGATCTATACAACTTATACTCTGAGGCAGGGGGGATATAGACAGAGGCCATAGTAACCATTTGCCCATCTAGATGGCCCATCACTAGTACGTATCTCCCCTCCTTGTCAGTGATCTGATCTTTTAATTCAAACTGGATGCCCTGTCTAATCATTACACCCGTCCCCCTTCTCCTGCTCCCTCTATAGGAGGAGGCCACTACACGGGAAAAACCCAGTTGTTCAAATTTCTTATGTTCAGCTTGAGAGAGATGGGTTTCCTGCATTAGTACGATGCTAGCTCCCAATCTTTTCATATACTGGAGAATTTTACTTTGTTTAATGGGGTTAGTTACTCTGTGCACATTATATGTGCATATTGTGTATGGTTGTGCCATGTTTATGTGATGCCCATTTTATCTTGTTGGTATTTCCCAACAGATTGCTGGCTTCTCAGATGTGGTGGCGACCCCCTTCCCCATAGCCTGTCCTGGCACTGTGTCTTAAAATCTCTGCTCTTAGGTTCCTGATGCCCATAAGGTAAAGTGTAGAACATACAAGCCAACATGGCTACAAGAACTTTAACTATTATAAAAACAAGAACTAATTGCTTCCAAGGCTGGAGGCTAATATACTGAATTAGCCCGTGTCCTCTCTCTATTGAGGAGAATGAGGAGGATTGCTAAAGCTTCAGTTACTGGAAGACCTCCCCTAGAGCCATGATTTCAGTGGGGTCCAAAGAAAAAAACAAGTACCTACTGGTAGCAAAGGCATGGGCTGGGCTGTATTTGTCGTGCCCCTAAATCCTAATCCACTCTTTGAAACCACGAAAAAAGGTTTTAAACAGAGTGCAGAAATACTTGCATTAATCAAAATCCTCTTAACAGCAAGGGTGGACGTGGTTCTGTCACTTGTACTCATTTGCCCCCCCCCCCCCAAGCTGCAACATCAAAGAGACTACCTATCAAAATTTGATAGCAGTTGTAGAAATAGTAATGAATTTACTGGAAATGCATTTGAAGTGAGTATCCTCCCCGCATATTATAGCACCCTATGGGTGACTAGCATGAACATCCTAATTCTTCCCAGGTGGGGGTGGCAGTGCAAGTTCAATAAACCAGAGTCCCGTTTGGTAAATATACGTGTGAGTGGAGCCAAAATAAAGTTCAGTTCTGTCTCAGAGAGCCACTGGCAGGCCAGAACGACGAGTGATTCAGACTACTGCTTCATACAACCTTCCCTTCTTCTTCCCTGTTCAGTTTCCCCAGTTCAGACAAAAAACAAGCTTAGTATAGTAATGGAATCTGAGTACTTAGCCAAAAATCAGTCCTCTGGTGGTAGGAGAGAGTCTTGAAGGGGTGCGTTGGCAGTCCCTATTAATTTTGAAGAACACACATGGGGGTCTGTGGCGCTTCGGGTAGGTTTGTCTGCCAGCCCAGTTTTTCAGTCAAGCAGACTCTGGATTCTGTGCAGGGCCTCTGTGTGCTGCAACATTTTGGATCCTACTCACTTTCTGCCTGTGTTGCGCTGCCAAACCTGTCTGCTCCTCCCCTAATTTAGGTTACGGTTTTCTGGCACGGGGATCTTCCCTTCTTTTAAAGCTTCAGTGGCCTCTTCAATCATGGAGTATATTTTTAACTCCACCCTCCCAGAAAATCTGCAGCCAGGATGGGTATGGAGTGTGGAAATGAATAGCCTTCTAGCGGAGCGTCCACAGAATCGGAAAGTAACGTAGCCTCTGCTGCTGGACCTCCTGGGGGTAGTCGTGGTCTAGAAATAGGTGGTGGGTCAGATATTTAATTTCTTTTTTTGCCCAAGCATGTCTCAGAATCCACTTTAACACTGTACGAACTTAATTTAAAGACAGTGGAATGTGGGCATGCCGCAGGATCAGAGGTTTTCATTTGTAAGGATCGATGAGCTCTTTCAACATGAAGTGTATAAGTAGCTGGAAGTTCAAGAATATCTTTTAGAAAGTTTTCTATGAAAGGGGCTACAGGGGTGGTTTCCATGTCCTCCGGGAGACCATATAGGCACAGGTTCTCATGCCAAAAACGCCCTTCTAAGTCCAGGAATTTGGATTGAAGCTCTTCTGTTTGTTGCAGTAGGGTCTGAACGATTTCTTTGAACTGTGTTGTAGTTTCCTCAGACTCTGCCACCCCCTCCTCGATCGAGCCAATATGTGTCTCTGATGTAGAAAGTTGTTTTTGTACAGCTCTGAATTCCTCTTTGTTTTGTTATCTTTTCTAGACTCTTTAATTTCTTTCAGGAGAGTCTCAAATCTGGTACGAGAGAGAGTTGTTCGATCTCTCCGGCTGTGTCGTACCCAGTCGAATGGGATCTTGCAGGTGAGAGAGATCTGCTGGGGGGTCAGCGGTTAATCGTGAGCCATCCTTGCTTTTACTTTTGCCTTGGTTGTGATTTCTGCCTCTGTTACCATCCTTAGGTATTCCTTCTGAGCTCCGTGACATTTTGGATTTGAATTGTTAGGTTTTAGGAGGATTGAAAGGTAGATTAGGTAGGGAGCACTAAAAGTTAAGCTCCTTGCAGCTCCGTGACATCACCGGAAGTCCCCTAGTCTTAGTAATCTTGATGTTCTCTCTCTCTCTCTCTCTCTCTCTCTCAGAATACCTTAGATAGTGATAGGTCAGGCCGTTGGATAAGTGTATTTTTTCTTTTTGTTTTCTTGTTTTTAGATCTGGAAAGCACTTATGAAATCTGGATGCTTTGGAGGGACCTGAATTCCATGGACACACCCTATCTGTTGGCAAACTGGACCGCTTCTCCAATGACAGAGAGATACTACTGACAGCCCGTGATCTTAAATGTCATGAACAGGTTTGAAGACATGGCCATGAACCACATTGTGAACTTGAAACAGTGGCCAACAAGCCATGTGGACTTGACAGGTGTGTTAGGGTGGCCAAATAACTGACTGGGTGGCAGTGGGAGAATCATTTTAGCTTAGTGAGGTGGAGATGAGACAGTATTTGTTTACAGTTTGTTTCAGATTATGCAGAGGATGCAGTAGCTGCTGTCGTAGATAAGCTCAGACCAGTCCTCGTGGAACAGAACATAGATCCAGGCATGTGTGTAGCAGAGTGGACCAAACTAAAAAAATCACATAAAGTGAATTTCTTTCTTCTACCACTACAATCAGCAAATTCTCAATGTTCTGCCAGGCAGGTCAAGTCAGGTCAGGGTACATCATTTTTTTTTTTCCCCATAAAAACATGTACGCCAATGCTGTAGAAGCAAAGTGGCCAGATATTCATCAGGCTTACCAAGATAAATGCCACAGCATTTTGGGACTAGTAACTTTCATTCGTGCTCTACCAGCAAGTACAGCTGTTTGTGAATGTGGCTTAAGCTTAATGAAAAGAATAAAATCTGATTGGCGAAGTTCGTTAGGAAAGGAGAGTCTGATAGACTTAATAAGGATCTCATTACATTCACCATGTGAACAGGAATTTGATCCAGTTGTTGAGTACTGGTTAAAAAGTGGTTGGCAGAAAAAAAGGCCTTCTTTTATTTTTTATCAAAATGTTTCACCAGGAAGGCACATTGAACAACAAGTTGCTTGTCTCCTGGTGCAACCTGGGGGAAGGGGCAGAGGGAGTATTGCAATTACAAGCCAGATACAAATACTGAACAATCCAGATTCAATTACGATACATTTACATACTTGAGTGCATATATTTAATACAGAACATACTTCATGTGCAGCCAACATCATGGTACAGTTAAGTTTGATATGCATTTGAATTGCTACCATTTATCAACACAAAACTTAAGTGCTGGAAAGAAGATGAGTGAGCGAAGCAGGTGGCTAGGAAGGTAGGTGAGGAGTTGAGCTAGCAGGGAGAGAGGGAGGGAAGGACTGAAAATGGAGGGGGGGGGCAGAGAGACTGGCAAAGCCTAGGGTCTAAACATCTAATGCAAGAATAGGATATAAGAAAGGGGGGATTAAGTATGAGAAGCTTCTTTGCAGGCATATGGTTCATGGAACAAAAAACAAAGCAATGAGGATGAAGAAGAGGGAGACAGCTGAGAGTCAGAAGTAGAACTAGATGAATCTTTCACATCTGAAACGTATTCTGAAATATTATTGTCTGATGATGATTCTCATGTTATGTCTGATGATGAAGAACTTGAATATACTCCCATGTCAGTGTTGTGTCCTAGTAATGATTTGCAGGAAACTGTTACAAACTGTGGGGACAAGGGGGATTCTTGCATCACTGAGTCTTGTCCTCACATGTTGTGATCTCATTACATGTCCAAGATTTAATCAGGGGTTTGGCCTTTGCCACCCATCTATTGAGTCCTGTATGGACCATGTCTTCATTACCTACAAAATCAGTTTTATTGCTGTTTTGCAGTTTAAATCTTTGTTATGCAAAATGTAACATCACTCCAGGCTTTCGGTGGCAAATAATTGCCTGCTAGATTTATAGTCAATCAGGAGGTTACAGAAATAGTCTATCACTGTCATATCAGTCAGACTGATTTGTCATTCTGTGAGCTCTCAGTCAGTGTTCTAATTTCAGTTTTGTTATGTAAACAGACATGCTCAGACAGTTTCTGCTAACTTGTAGAGCAGCAGCACAGTAAATTCTGAGCAGCCAGTCATAGCGCAGTCCATCAGCCATTCAAGTGCATGCAGTGAGTCGATGAGCTGAATAATGCACCTATAATCAGGTACTGTTTTTTTTTTTATTTTACAATTAAATGTGCCTGGAATTTAATGTGAGAGAGGCAGCTAAGCACCAAGAAGTCCAGAACCTGGGTATGTGAACAGTCCAGTATCTTTCAGTCTTCATCATTTTCTTCCCTCACACAAATGTTGGCCCCGACTCCCTACTCCCACTAATAATAAAAATAAAAGTTAGAGAGAGTCCACTGACAATAAGAATAGCTCGTTTTGGACCACTGGATCAGTGGCACAGCACTTTGTATGACAAAAACGTGGTACATTCTGTCCAAATTGGATCTCACAAAAAAAAATTATAAAGAAATCACAGTTAGGAGCTGGGTGAAATAGTAACAAATCCAGCATAACTGGTCATGTCATGGAACAAATTAAAAATCAGTTTATCTTCTGTCACAGGTAAATCATGAGTCACGATAACTGAATCATGAGTTTCTGTTTACACTGGCCAGATTCATTTTTCATCTGTCGGGGTAGACAAAAGTCAAGACAAAAAAGATACTTCATCACGGTGGTATTATGTCAATTGCTGTTTTTAGCTGCATATTATGCTCACTGTCATGTCATGCCAGCAAATCAATGTCAGGGGTTTGTGCTGCATTTTTTGGTGTTAAGTTGCAGATACACTACATATAGGATAATGTACGGGTCCCGATCAGTGACTACATTATTAACCATTGACAGGTTGCCATGGCGATTGTGTAAACCTCGAAAGCGAAGCTCAAGAGGTTTACGTTGCCATGGCAGTCTCAAGATGTTTAACTAAGCTGGCTGACGATCAGGAACCATACATTATCTTTTATAGCGTATGGTCCAATATACGGCAAAAAAAGAAGCGGGTACGTTAAAAACAAGTAATTGCTGACACCACCAGTCAAGTTCTTACCACTGCTGCCGTTTTGGGGAGGCCCTCGCTTCCTGTTCCCCACATGTGGAGGATGATCCCCGTTGTTATACCATCGATGTGACGTACCCTTGATGGGTAACAACAAAGTGATGTCACATCGATGATATAACAAGCATAGTAAAAAGACAGATTTTGGTAGAAAACATTCTACCATACAGTATAAGTGACTGTCTTAACTGCATTGGATTTCAGAGAGACTTTCTGCCTTAATTCATTGCTTGTGTCATGATACGTTTTAATAATGTAAACAACTGTGCCCATGATTGCTGTCAGTGCTGTAAAAGTACTTTGAAAAATGTAATGTACAATGTTAATTCTCATTTTGTGTATCATATTTCTGTACATGCACAGAATTGTAACTGAAAGTTCAACACCTTACCTAAACATGAGGTAAAGAGAGGGGAAAAAAACTAAGAAAATAAATGACACAATGGAGATTTTAAAACTTGTTTTTGCTTTTTATTACTTTTTATTTCCTCAAACAATGACATACTGATGGTTGGTGACATTTTGATCGCTGTATACAAAACGAGCATTTGTCAGTGCCGAATGCTTCCTTGCATGGTTTATGTGGCAGGGGTGTATTGTTTTAGCTGAATGACAACTTAAGGTTACTGAACAAATCCTCATGAGCTGCAGTCCTTTGCAAGCTTTCCAAAATGCTGACAACATTATAATAGCCTTGTCATGCCCTGAAACCAGGTACTGAATTTAAAGAGAAACGGTTAAATCCATACATGTAGTGTATGCTAAAATCAAGAGTTTTACAAAGCATTTCAGTGGGACAGTTTAAAAAATCACTCATAACTGCCTATAGGCGAAGTAGCGCTTTAAAGCAGCAGTGCTACCAAAGCAGGAAGTAAATTTCAAGATTCCTGTTTTTGCCTGTTTTGAATCTGCCCTAAATCCGGTTCACATACCTGTATTTATTTTGTTCCTGCAATGTTTGGTTTGGTTGCTATGTTTTTTTATTTTGTAGAGCCACAGGAAATATGACTTCTCCATGTAGTTGACTCACGTTCCACCCCTGCGACCCAGTATGTATTTTGTTTACTTCCTGCGCTGTTAGTGGCGCATGTTCACGCTGGTGTTACCCGATACTCTCGTACTGACAGTTCGCTCTGAAGCAGACGGTGACTCCTCATTTTCTTTGCACTCTGTCCAGTAAGAATATCCAAAGTCTGTTTTCTTGTTTCTCTCCCATTCTTGTCTTTGAGGTCCCCCGCTTTTGTACTGCTTGTTATGCTTCTGCCTGGTACCTTTTCTGAGTCTCCCCCCCCTCCATGCCTAGAACTTAGTTGACAGCTTCTAAAAAATGATTAGAAAAGCATCTCTACTGATAAATGCTACTATGTCTTTCGATATTATTTTTTGTTCTCACTGTACTTCTATCTTTACAGAGAGCTTGTCTCTGAACTCCTCGACCAGTAAATCAGTTACTTGTTAGTTAAGGATCCAAATGTTAGTCGATTTTGTGAAGTATGTGTCATTGCTCGGAAAGGAACTGAGACTAAAAGGTTCCATGTATAAAAATGCAGGTGATAATTTGTGATGTTTTGTGGACTTATTCAATCATCATTCACTGATAAAGGCACCACAAACATCAGTATTGCAGTGAAAATCGGGAGGCTACCTCAGGCACGTCATGCTCAAACCTGGGACACTTGAGAGGCATGCACTGTGTAGTTGTTTATAATGCTGTACAGTGCAATGTCATAGCAAGCTTTTCATTGTGATGTTATTGACATCTTTCCACCTTACTGCTAGTGTCATTATACATGTGACTACTGCTGACACTAGTGACTTTCATGATTGTTTGCTGCATTGTTATGCATGCTTACCTTGGTGTACTGTTGCCCAATCCTGACACAGACGAAGTAACACTCACAGTGATGAGTATAGTCTGTCAACAGCAGTGGGACATGTGATTTCACAGTATGCAGTCTTTAGTGCATTCACCTTGTCTGTGCGGTGGTACCTGCACTGTGCAATTTGTGTATATTGCTATGAAGTGATAGATCACATTGCACAATGTCTGAAGTAACCAATGTCATGCAATAAGCAAAAGGGGTTTGACTGCTGTGCAAGCAGTACTGTGTTTCACGTTTACTGTGTATTCATGGTGACAGTGGTCCTTTGCAATACCTTGTCTAATGTCTGTTGTCTGGTGGTATGTTAACCTCTGCCTGTTGTATCTGTCTCCTATGTGACTACCTTTCAAGGCTCCCTGTTTTGTGGTTTTCTGTGTAGAGTGGAAATGTCACTCTTGATGTACTAATAATGTCTGTCCTACTGAAGGGCACATCACATAATTGATGAGGTGAATAGCGTTAGAATGGCAGTGCGAATGTCAGGCTTCCATCATCCTGACTTTAATTTGCATGTCTACCAGTGTAAGTTTGTCAGAACATGTCCACAAAACCACAAATATGATTTTGTCATGAGGAAGATGGTATGTTTTCCTCATCACTGTATGTGCTTTGTGATGGGCATACCAACTTTACTGAACACTGTGCTTGCTGCCTCTGCATGCATGACTATTCAGCATGTATATTCTTCTGTATTCCATCACATGTCGTGTTTGAAATAAAATTCCACACATGGAGACCTTTTTTTGCGTGGTCAGACCTGGACATTTCAGCAATAATACATGCTACACTGATGACCTATGTTGGGACACTACTGTATCCGGTCAGTGCTATGTTCAGCATTGATTGTGATTGTGAAAATGTTAGTGGCTAGTCTCTGTACATCACAGACTGAATTAATGCAACACAAGTGCATGATAAGCATGGGTAGGACGTGGTAGTGTGTGACACTCTTGAGTGTGCCAATGCCACATCTGCATGCACATGGGTGATCATCAGAAGTCCATCACTCGGGTGGGAAGTGGGGAAGGAAATGGTGGTTGAAATACTCAACATGGTAAGCACAGTTCCACCTCCTTCTGTTGATTGTACATGTACTCCAGGTGTATTTGACCACCTTGACAGCTGCTACAGCCAGAGGGGCATTACACCTTCATTCCCCAAGGGAACCTTGTTCCATCCGTGTAGTGTTTGTACCCACCAAACCCCCCCATCCCCATGGCGAGAATGCAATCTGCGCATGTTATTCAGGACAGTGGTTGTACTCCCAGAAGTATAAGCATAATGCCACTTGGTGTCCAGCGAGCACCACGGTGTGGTCTTCCATGGACATAGGGACTCAATGTAGCCACCCAGTGTGGAATGGTCACATATTTCCAGAGGGGGAAATATGTTGAAAGATGTGATCATACGAACATACAAACTGCCAGCAGAATCAGGCCTCACAGTCTATCAAGTCTGCTCGATTGTATAGCTTCCCCCTCAACTTGCAGCTGTCCCACACTCCCCTTCTTCATAAGCACCCCCACCTCACTCTTTCCCGCTGCCTCTTAAATCCGCTCACAGTTCTACAGGATACCACCTCCTCGGGCACAGTATTCCACTTGTCTACCACCCTTTCTGTGAAAATATTTCTCCTGATTTCCCTCCTGGATCTCCCCCCCCCCCCTCCAATCTCAGCCTATGCCCTCTGGTGAGTAAAGAGGGGTAGAAGGAAACCACATATTGTGGTACATGTGGGGACAAATGACCTAGAGGGGGAAACGGTGGAGGTAACAAGGCAGAGGATTGAGAAAGTGGGAAGGTTGTGTGAGGAGACTGGGGAGGCTGTGGCCTTCTCCAAAGTGCTCCCAGTACCCTGCACAAGCACAGTGAGAAAGGAGAGGATTGGAGAGTTGAACACATAGTTTGTAGAATGGTGTCGAACTAAGGGGTATGGGGTTGTGGGCAGCTGGGGCAGTACCTGGCATAATAACAATCTGTTTGCAAGGGATAGGCTGCACTTGAGTGGGGAGTGGAAGGAGGTGTTAAAGCAAAGACTGGAGAGGTATATTGTGACGGGTGGATTTAAACTAGATGAGGGGTGGCAAGTGTACAGCAGGTAGGCAGGGATCCGATAGAGTGGAGTCACAGCCTACCCCCCAGGCTAGCAGGGAAGGCCTCAGGGAGGCCAAAAAAGGAGGGAATAGAAGGGACGAGATGGAGGCTAGTGAAAAGAAGGGGGCATTATGGAAGGTGCTCTCACTGAATGCAAGAAGCCTAGGAAACAAATCCACTGAGCTACAGGCACTCTTAGCAGTGTGGAAGGTGGATATTGCAGCTGTCACAGAAACGTGGGCAACTGAACACCAGGACTGGGATCTGGCAATCCCAGGATACAAATTATACAGGAAGGACTGTGAGGAAGGAAGGGGTGGGGTGGGGTGGCAGTCTGTGTGAGAACGGGTTCAAATGCACAAGGGGCGAGGGAGAATAAAGGAGAACAGAGGCAATCTGGCTGCAGTTCCAAGACTCAAGGGATAGGAAACTAAGGTTTGAGGTGGTATACAGGCCGCCATCCCAGTCTGAGGAGCTTGACAGGGAGCTAATGGGACAAATCAAAAAGGTATGTAGAAAAGGGAAGATGGTCATCGTGGGGGATTTCAACTTGCCGGGGAATGACTGGAGCATTCCGGTCACCTCCAGTGCTAGGGAGCAAGTGCTCCTGGATGCAATTCAGGAGGGTCTCCTGACACAGTTGGTTACTGTACCTACTAGGCTAAAGAACACTTTAGATCTTGTATTGTCGAATGGGGAGACAGTAAGGGAAATAAAGGTAGAGGACCTACTGTCCGACAGTGATCATGTGTGGGGAGCCAGAGAAATCAGTTACTCGGGTGGTAAACTTCAGGGGGTGGACTTTGGGAGGATGCAGGAAGTGCTGAAAGAGAAACTGAAGGGCATAAGGCACTAGATGACGTGGAGCTGAAATGGGATATTATTAAATGGGGGGTTACAGAGGCAACAGAAGCCTGTACCAAGGCACAGAGTAAGAGAAGCAGAGCAAGAAAACCGTGCTGGTTGTACAGCGAGGTTGTGGACATGGTGAGGGCAAAATGAGTGACTCACTAGAGGTTTAGGAGGACAGGGAAGGAAGTGGACAGGGAGGAATGTGCAAGATGGTCCAGGAGATGACCAGAAAAGTGAGAGAAGCCAAGGCCCAGAGGGAGCTGAGATTAGCACAGGGAGTTAATGGGAGACTTCTTCAGATACATCAGGAGAAAAGAAAAGTGCAAGGAGACAATAGTGAGGATAAAAAGGGTGGGGAGTGGATGGAAAAGGGTAAGGAGGCAGAATTACTGAATGAATACTTTGTTCCATGTTCACAGAAAAAAAGGGGACCGCTACCAGCATGGGCTGGGAGGGTGGGGACAGGAGGAGAGGAGGTGACAGATGGGAGAATTGAGACAAGTAGAGTCCTAGAGTGACTGAGGGCAGTGAAGGTAGACAGGGCACCAGGGCTAGATGGTATCCACCCCAGGGTGCTGAGGGAGATGGCAGAGGTGTTGGCGGAGCCACTGGCGGATCTGTACAGCACCTCACTGGAGTCGGGATGTGTGCCACTGGACTGGAGGATGGCACATGTAGTGCCATTACACAAGAGCATGCCAAGGGATGAACTGGGTAATTATCATCCGGTAAGTGTCACATCCATAGTGTGCAAATTCATGGAAATGACACTAAAGGAAAGACTGGTGTCGTACCTGGAGGACAGTGGCCTCCAGGATGTGAGGCAGCATGGGTTTGTTTCAGGGAAGTCTTGTCAAACCAACCTGACACAATATTATGACTGGGTGACAGGCAAACTGGATAAGGGTCTTGCAGTGGATGTTCTTTACTTGGACTTCAGCAAGGCCTTCGATTCAGTGCCTCTTGGGCGGCTTGGGGGGAAGCTAACTGGTGTAGGAGTAGGGGCAAAAATTAAGAAACTGGATTACAAGCTGGCTTAGTGGGAGGCTGCAGTGGGTAGTGGTGAGAGGGGAGCTCTCAACTCCAAGGCCGGTGACGAGTGGGGTGCCACAGGGCTCTGTGTTGGAGGCCAGTATCGTTTCGGATCTTCATATCATACATTGGACATGGGGTGGTGAGCAAGATAAGTCTGTTTGCTGACAACACCAAAATCAGAGCAGTGGTGGATGGAGAGGAGGGGTGGAAGCAGCTGCAGGGGGACCTAAGCAAGCTAGAGGAGTGGTCAGAGAGGTGGCAGATGGGGTTCAATGCAAAAAAGTGTAAGGTCATGCACTTTGGGGTGAAGAACCCAAGGAGAGAATACTGGCGGGAGGGGGTTAAGCTGGGGATCACTGAGGAGGAGAAAGACCTGGGGGTAATGATAACGGGGACCATGAACAACACTGCCCAGTGCAGGAGAGTTGCTGCAAAAGTGAACAAAATGCTGGGGTGCATAGCAAGGGGGGTTTCATCCAGGCAGAGTGAGGTGATCTTGCCCCTCTACAGTTCACTGGTAAGGCTGCACTTACAGTATTGTGTGCAGTTTTGGAGGCCATACCTAAAGCATGATATCAGACTGCTGGAGGGGGTGCAGAGGAGGGCAACAAAGATGATATGTGGAATGGAGGGGAGAGACTATAACAGCAGGCTGGGAGACCTCAATATGTACACCCTGGAGGATAGAAGGGACGGGGGGACATGATAGAGACCTTCATGTATCTGAGGGGAAGCAGTAAGGATGGGGCAGATGGGGTCTTTAAGTTAAGGAAGGGGAGGGTCACCAGGGGGCATGGGCTAAGAATGGAGTAGGGGGAGATTTAGGAAGGAAATGAGGAGACACTATTTCACAGAGAGGGTGGTAGCAAAATGGACCGCCCTACCACAATGAGTGGTATCATGTAAATCTGTGAACAGCTTCAAAAAGGCATGGCACAGGGAACAGGGAAGAGTGAGGGTGGGAGGTGGCAGTGGGATGACAAAAGGGAGGGGGATTGGGGAAGCTGCAAACTAGGGGTGTTGGCTACACACTCGAGCAGACTTAGATAGACCGGGTGGTCTGTTTCTGCTGGCACATTCGTATCTTCGTATGGTGTCCCTCCCTCTTTTAATCTGGAAAATCATGTTTGTAATAGTCTTGTTCATCCCATTAAAGTGTTTAAAGGTTTCGATCATATACCCCTGTCCCTACTCTCATCCAGGGGATACATGGTGAGCTCGCCCAGCCTGTCCTTATAGGATTTTCCCTCCAATCCCTGGATCATCTTTGTCACCCTATGCTGCACCCCTCTAACAATCTGATGTCCTTCTTCAGGAATGGGCGCCAGTACTGCATGCAGTATTCCAGGTGTGGCCTGACCAGTAAACTGTACAGGGGAAGGATCACCTCCCTGTTTGTGAAGGAGATTTCCCTCGCTATATACCCCAGCATCTTGTTGGCTTTTGCTGCTGCCTTCCTGCAGTGAGCTGAGTTGTTCCTACTCTCTGTTATAAGCACCCCAGATCACTTTCCTCCTCGGTGCTTTCCAGCCGTACTCCTCCCTGCTGAAAGTTCCTCCTCTGCTTCCTTGCTCCAAAGTGCAGTACCTTTCACTTCTTGGCATCGAACCCCAACTGCCATGTTTCCAACCACTCCTGTAGTTTGGTCTGGTCTTCCTGCAGCACCCTCCACCATTCGATGTCATCTACCACAGCTCCCATGTAGACGTATCACAGTAGCCCAAATGAAGGGTTACTTATTTTGAGGTGTGGGGGTGGGTGGAGGACCAGTGTGGTGAACTGGAAAGCCCCATGGTGGAACCGATGAACCACTGCACCCACTATGTGTCCAAACTGAACAGAAGGAGGACACCATTGTGATTTTGAAAAGAGGTGGCAGACAAACCTGCAACCTTGAATTTCAGGAGTGGTGGGTTGGCAGTAACAGATGTGGAGGGAGTGACAGACAGGGTGATCACAAAAACTTGAGTGCTGGAGGGCTTGATAGCACTGAGGGTGAACAAGGCACCAGGGCAAGATGGCATCCACCCCAGGGTACTGAAAGAACTGGCAGAGGTCCTAACACAGCCCCGGGCAAGCATGTTCAGTGCCTCACTGGACTTCAGGGTGTGTACCTCAGGAATGGAGGATGGCTCATGTGATACCCCTCCATGAGAGTGGCACCAAAGATGAATCAGGGAATTATAGGCCAGTGAGCCTATAGTCCGTCGTGGAGAAGCTGATGGAGACTATCCTGAAGGAGAGACTGGTGTCTCATCTGGAGACAAATGGGATGCAGGACAGCAGACAGCATGGCTTTGTCACTGACAGATCCTGTCAGACCAGCCTTGTAGAATATTACAACTGGGTGGCTAGACAGTTGGACCGGGGCCATGCAGTGGATGTCCTGTATCTGGACTTCAGTAAGGCATTTAACTCGGTGCCAGATGGGAGGCTAGGAAGTAAGCTAGATGTCACAGTGGTGGGGGCTATGATGGTGGGATGGGTAGGGAACTGGCTAAGGGACAGGCAACAGAGGGTGGTGCTGGATGTGGAACTCTCATCATCTAAGGCGGTGACAAGCGGAGTTTCACACTGTCATGGCAGACATTTCGGTGGGTATCAGGAGCATGATCAGTTTGTTTGTGGATGATACCAAGATGGGGGTGATGGTGTATGACATAGGGGGTTGATAGGGGTTGCAGGAGGATGTGACAAAGCTGGAGACCTGCTTGGACACCTGGCATTTGTGGTTCAACACCAAAAAATGCAAGGTGCTGCATTTTGAAACAAATAACCAAAAAAGGAGCTACCAACTTGGAGGGGTACAGTTAGCTGAGAAGGAGGAAGAAAATTATCGGGGGGTACTACTAATGTGATCAATTAACAACTCAGCACAATGTAGGAAAGCAGTTGCAAAGGCCAATAAAATGCTGGGTTGTATTGCCAGGGGCATATCATCAAGGAGAGGGGAGGTCATTCTGCCCTTGTATAGATCGTTGGTTAGGCCACACTTGGAATACTGCATGCAGTACTGGCGCCTGTACCTGAAAAAAGACATAAAGTTGCTGGAGGGTGTCCAACGTAGGGCAACAAAGATGATCCATGGATTGTGGGATTTACCATATGAAAACAGAGTGAGGGAATTGAACATGTACTTGCTGGAGAACAGGGGGGACATGATCGAGACCTTGAAGTACATGAAAGGTGTAAACAAGTCGGGGACAGGGGTTATTCAAAGTAAGGGATGGGAGGGATACCAGAGGCTCTGCTATGAGATTGGAGGGGTGTAGGTTTCAGGAGGGAGATGAGAAGACACTTTATCACAGAAAGAGTGAACAACAAGTGGAACACGCTACTGGAAGAGGTGGTGTCCTGCAGGACAGTGAACTTCTTCAAAAGGGGCTGGGAGAGGTTAAGAGGAAGGGTGTCGGGGGAGGGAGGGAGGGAGGGCAGCTGCTACCTAGGGACAGATGGCTGCAAATTCAAGCAGACTTGGTAGACCTACATGCCTTTATCTGCTGTCAAATTTTGTATGTTCGTATGTTTGCAGTAAGTGAAAGGGGACTCAAGTGAGGGAATCAAGGGAGGTGTTCCCTCATGGTCCTCTAGAGGTGTGTAAGTCTTTCTGGAGTCTAAAGGCAGGGACTTGGTTTGTGGTTGTTCATACTGAGGATAAATGTGAGTTGACATTGTGCAGTTTCAACACCGAGCAAAGGAAAACAAGGGGGGTTGCAGTTGTCGCATTGTTGATAGAAGTCTGTACAGTGCGGTACCTTGTCAAAGCACCAATACTGAATCAATACTTCTGTTTGGTACTCACTGATGAGGTTCAGTATCATGTATCAAAACTGGACAGTAGATGGTGGTTGGGGGAAGGAGTGTAACAGTCCATTCACAGTGTAGAGAACCCTCTCATATCTCATTAATGTGACTGTGGTGTGAACTATGCCATCACATCACGCACTCCAGCGAGTATGAAGGGAGCTGTGAGAGTGCCTGTGACAGAAAATTTCATGGGGTCAGTCAACACAGGAGTGTTAATAGTAGACTGAAGTGTCACATTTGCTTGCCCCACACCAAAGCGATGCTATGGTGGAGGAGGGGAACTACGGTCCGGACAACCTCACCTCATTGTTAGGCATCATCTTGACGACTCTGTTGACATACACAACACTGCCTCACCTGTAATGACATGGTGCCCACTACCCAAGGCAAAATGGATTCACAGCTGCAGGGTCATTAAAAGATAACTCATAAATGTATTTTTCCTTCTGTGACAAACACATTAAATCAAATAAATAAAGTGGAGTGTTGCTGGCATGAAGGCAAACAAGTTTTCTTTCAGTACAACCTTTTACATTGTCCTACATAAGCTAGAGCATGATGCACAAATGTGGAAAAATGGGTTACATAATGAACAATGGTGCACAGGCAGAGTGTGCTGACCAGTGGGGTGCAGTGTTGGGAATGTGGTGTTACAAGCTGCTTTGTTCAGGAATCGGTCATTGTGGCACTTTTCTTCATTGCCTTCAGTACTGCTATTGTGTGCTGCCAGGATGGAAAAGGTTGGCACATTCCACGAAGAACACAAGATACAAAAAAGACTGGAAACCATGGAAGGTGTGGATAGAGGGTGGATGGGCTTGGTGCACCTTGACAAATAGTGTATGAGTGTCAACACCGTTGAAGTGGAACTTGTGGGACATGATACTCTTCTGCAGAGTTCACTATGGTGTGACCTAGATGAAGGTGGCAGGGGGAAGGTATGACAATCACCAAGGAAGACAGTGGGAATCCAGACTGCAAAAGCCACAGGGATGGACAGTAGCTTGTTGGCATGCAGATGGCAAGGGTGTCTCTATCCCAAGGTGTCAGGTGGTGACAGCATTGTACAAATCATAACAAGATTGAATTTTTGTCATGTATGGACCGCTAGGCCTCTTGTGATCGTATGCCCTGTATCTAATTGCAGATTCTGGTGCTCCAATATTGCCCACCCTGTGGCCTTACTAGTCTGCTTTGACAATTTCCGGTCATCTGAAATAATTTCCACCAGGAAAGGTTCTCCCTTGTGGACCATCAGCAACCCACCCACACCCATCGACCTGTCGCTCTCCCCATTGCTTTATATCAGCCGGGTGCAAAATTCCTTGATTTACACCTTGGTTGTCACTCCTCACAACATTACTCAAGCTAGCACTTGGACTGCCTCATTTTAGCCACACCTTGCAGAAGATCCACCCAGTTATAGATGTTGCTGTACTCTGGTAACTTGCAGATCTTTCAGTCTAGAACCTCTGAAATGTTGCAGTTGCAAACATTGATCAGTCTACCACAATGACTGATCCCTTTGGTACAGTATTCCAACTTCTCAGTCAGAACAATGGTGCATTACAGATTCATAGATATGTGTCAGCAGAAAAGGACGTACATGGCCCATCGAGTCTGCCCATTCCCACCCTCTTCTTTTCCACCTCCCCTCCCAGATTCCACAACCCCTTCCTCCCCATGACAACACCTTCTGTATGTCCTAGGCCTTATTGAAACACTCCATTGTACTGGCCCTCACCACCTCCTCTGGCAGTCTGTTCCAGGGCTCAACCACTCTCTCTGTAAAGTAATACTTCCTAATGTTTCCCCTAAACCTTCCTCCCTCCACTTTCAGTCCATGCCCCGTAGTTTTTCTGTCTACCTTCCCTGAAAATAAGCTCTCACCCACTGTATTGATCCCTTTCACATACTTGAATGTTTCGGTCATGTACCCTCTCTGTCTTATTGTATCTGTGGAGGGGTTGTGGGATAACAGATGGACCAGACACCGAACTTCAGGTTCAAGATACAATCTCTGTGTGATGTTTATTCAAAATACAAGAAATAACCTTTTGCAATAGTATATTTCTTCTTCAGTACATCAGTTTGCAGCACCAGACTATGAATGTCCTTTTTCTGCACTTAGCCAGCACCTACTGATCTCTGATTCAATCCGCTATCTACAATGTACCCATAACCCTTATGCAAGCACTCATTTGCTTACATAGTGGGGGCCCAAAAAGAAGAAAAACAAAACAAGCTATAAACAAAGAATCTCAATGCAGAATCACTGAAAGAACATTTACCCCAAAAGGCATTGGCAAGAAATCAAGTTTCAAAGAAATACAACATCATACATACTTCCATCATGTAATGCATCATGGGATATATGCAAATCACCATGACATTTCTGGCTTGTTAGGTTTACAACAATTTATATACATTTTAAATAGCACAACTATCTTAATTTCTATAATAGACACCTAGTACTTTTTACCATTATCAAAAACACCTAGTGCCATGGTATTTTAAATATTTACAGGTTTCATAAACATAAGGTATATTATGACATAGTGTGTTACATACCAAATCCAACAACTATAAACACAACCTGTTTTACATACATCTGGAGTCACCACAATAACCTCCCTGTATGAGGACCTGAGAGGGAAAAGGAAAATTAAAGAGGACACAGTAGCATAGTCAAGAGATGGAGAAGGGGGTGCCCACAAGTGGCCAACCTTATGGACTAGAAATAGTAAAGGATAGATTAGGCTTAGAAATAGAAGAACTGTTGCAACAGATTTAAGAAAAGGTCGGTCCTGAAGAGTGGCCAGAGCACCCGGTCACAGTCTCCAGAGGCTACAAATATAACTCCTTCAACTTCTCTTCATATGTCCTCCCACTTAGCCCATGCGCCTTTTTAGTGGCCCTTCTATTTACACTTTCCATACCATCTATGTCTTTTCCTAGGTGGGGCATCCATAACTGTATTGCATACTCCAGGTGTGGCCTAACCATGGAACCATAGGGTGGTATGAGCACCTCCCTCCTTCTTCTGGTTATCCCTCTCCCTATGCATGCCAGCCTCCTGTTACCTTTGCACGCTGCCTTGCTGCACCGAGTCCCCACCCTAAGCTCATCGGTGATTATAACTCCTACATCCTTCTCCTGCCTGGTTACAGCCATTACCCCCATGTATGTGGTATTTGGATTCCTCCTCTGCAAATGCGTCACTGTGTATTTGCTGGTATTGAATTTTAGCTGCCATGTTTCCGACCACTCTTTCAGTAATCTTAGATCATTCTTCATTGCCTCAATTCCCCCTTGGGTGTCCATCCTGTATCTGAGTTTTGTGTGGTTTGCAAAATGGCAGACATTCCCCTGAGGCCCCAAGGCTATGTCGCTGACATTGATGTTAAACATAATGTGCCCCAGCACCGGTGCCCGGGGGACCCCACTCATTACCCCTGTCTTCCCAGAGTGCACCCCATTGACCACCACAAGCAGCTCTTCACCCATCTTGTCATTTTCTCTCCCACCCCTACCCTCCCTAACATATTAACCAGTATTTTGTGGGCCGTCATGTCAAAGGTCTCCCTGAAGTCTAGGTAGGCCACGTCCATCCACACCCTGATCAACCACCCTTGTGACATCATTGAAGAATTTGATCAGGTTTGTCTCACATCACCGACATCGAGTGAAGCCATGCTGCTGAATGTCTTGCAGGCCCCACTCTTACAAATAGCTAACCACCCTTTGTTTCAGTATTGCCTCCATTACTTTACCCACCACCGATGTGAGACTGATGGGCCGATAATTGCTAGAGTACTACCCTGCTGCCACTTTTATGAAGTGACACAATGGCTACCTTCTTGCTGTTCTCCTGTACCCATCCTGTATCCATGGACAAGTTAAATAACTACGCCAGTGATTTTGCCAGTACCACCTTTAATTCCCTGAGCATCCTGGGGTATAGGCCATCTGGGCCCATGACGTTGTTCACCCTCAGCTTACTGAATTCCTCCTCTACCTCTTCAACAGTGATTGTGCTAGAATCCACCCCATCTCCTCTTCCCACTTAGTGCTGGTCCCCTTCCTTCCCCCCTGTTGTGAAAACTGAGTTTAAGTATGTATTACATGGAGGGATGTGTGCCATCATCCTTACATAGGCTCACATCTGTCCACGGAAGGCCACATTACCCTGAGATGCCAGACACCAGCCTTATACACCACTCCTTCAACCATGACTTTAATTCCTGGATGCGGAGGTGTCATACTGTCGCCTCTAACGTGGACTGGAAATTCGGACAACAGTGACAAAGAGTGTGCAACTTGCTTTATACCAAACCACACACACACACACACACACACACACACACGCTTCCTGAAATTGTCCTTGATTGTGCTCAACTGAGCCCTGTCTCCATTCACATAATTTGTAAAATGGTGGATGATAAACTCGAGTTCCTCCCTCCTTGCTATAGCATGTGAAAATAATATTGAGCCTTTCCCCATCCCGTGTCATGATTACTGGTACACTATTGACACCACTGTCTTTTCTGCTTGGTTCCCTTATGGTAAATGCCTGGCCAATTTAAAAACCCACCCACACCACTTAATGGAATCTTTCTCCACCTACAGGGCTTCTGTGCCCACCTCTCTTTGGTCTACAAGTTATGGGATGTTGTTTTCTGGTATCAGGTCTGTCAGCCATGATCGTGCATGGTGTGACATTTGAAGACATTTACAGAAGTAGACCTCTACATGGCACAATCATCAACAGTGCCATGGTTGTCCCCCCCTTATCTGTGTCACGCATACTGAAACCAGACTTGAACATGGTTCACCCATGCCACGACAGTGGCTCACCATTTTACTTGCTGAAACCACTTACACCACATGCTGTCCATTCAACCTGATCACCCTTGATTTGTGTATAGATGGTAGTTACTCTTCCCAGGACTAAGTATATGTTTCTTCATTCCACGGCCCTGTTTTCAATGGTTTGGGCTTCATATGATGGTGTCTGCTTCCACTGTGCACCTCCTTCTTAAACTCTGAAAATGATCTGACCAACCCTGTCAGCTATCACATGGTGCTTGAGCACATCAATATGGCACTGAGACATTGTTGGAACTATACATTCCAGTCAATGGAATGCCACTTTCTGCTTCACATAACAGGCAACAGTATATCAGTGCTATAAGAATGGACATTCTCTTGATTGTCTTAATATATTTTCCAAGCCTTACATTTACTTCCTTGAATAACTGTTCTGAAACTACTTGTGTGCTACTGATTTTGTTTATGACAAACTTTTCTGTACTTCTCACTTCGTAGGTGAATCGAGGCATGCAGACATGTCCACTCCTCAGCGATGGAGTCCTCCTCCAAAGAGTTCTCCTGCCTCAACCAAGCGTTGCAAACTACAGCATTACCATGACTATCACCGAAAGTTGGTCAACCTGGGATCTGCCTATGAAGAGTGGACAGCACTGAAGACATTCAAAGGATTCCAAAAAGATGAACAACTAGCACAATTCCTGTTACAGTTGCACAGATACAAATACTGTTCACTGATTAATCTGCAATCGTCTATCTTCTCATGCCAAGTGCTGTAGTTAATCACACGTTGTCTCTTTGTATTATCAGACTGCATAGCGAGGAAGCACATAAAGACCAAGAGGAGCCTGTGGGGGTTTGCTGTTGGTAAGCAATTCTCTCATCATGTGCTGTTTGTTGAATGGTTGACCAGCTTCTTTGTGAGTGTGGGTATACACCACCTTATCTCTTCCCCATGTTTAAACATGTGATAGGTAAACAGTCATGCCCCCGAAACAAGTATTCCCGATGTCAAGATAGACCATGTTGCCGGCCCGCGCGGCGATTAGTTTCCGCTTGCGGCGCGGCGACCGGGTTCGAGAGCGGACTCGAGGGTCGCTGGAGAGGCGGCGGGGGAGAAGGATAGAGCATCCTACGGACTGCTCTCCTTCTCCGGGGAGAGGTGGGGTTGAGTCCGGTCTGCGTGACCCCTGGCGGAGGCCAGGAAGCGCCACGACTGCCGACACCAAGCTCTGTGTGGGCGGGGCAGAACACTCTGCAGCGTCATTGCGTCCAGACTCGGAAAAAGGAAAAAAGCTACGAGGCCCTCAATGAAGCCCATCACAGCTTGATTAGCCCCCAGGCCAGCCCCGGACCCTAATCCGAGGTCCAGCGATGCACCCCAGTGCCGCAGCCCCACCGTGGGGAATGCCACGGGGTATCCGGGAAGCCCGAGGTCAATGTGGGGGGGGGTGGAAGCATAGAATGGGCTGAGTACCTGGGCTAACGGTGGCAAAGAGGCGTAAAGAGGAAAATTAAAAAAAAAAAAAAGATAGACCATGTCCACTGATCCCCCATGATCAACCACCCTAGCTAACCCATTCAGGAACTCGGACAGTTTTGTCTGACATTACCTCCCTTGTGTGAAGCCATGACGACGGATTTGCTGTAGCGCCTCATACTCCAAGTAGCCAAGCACCCTTTTATTTCAATATCGCCTGTGTCACCTCCCCAACCACAGTTGTGAGGATGAACTGTTGATAGTTGCCAGCACCCCACCTGCTTCCAGTTTTATGAAATGGCACCACATGTGCTTTTTTCCAGTATTCTGGCACCCACCCTGTATCTAAGGACACTGTAGCCAAGTTATGCAGTGCTTCTTTTGACAATTATTCATGGACTGGCACTGCTGTGATATCTCTGTTTTAGGTGAATAACAATCCAGAACTCCTTTTATTGTTGCAGACGAATACCCACTCAGAAGAAGTCATAGTGGGAGCACTATCACTTCCATCACCTGCTGCCATCATGCAGGCACCACTGTGTTCCACTCCTGCTCATGACATGTTGTCTGCCATGCAAATGTAAGTTGTTTCCACCAAAGGATAATAGGTTGTACGGTACAACCTGAACTTGTCATAGTAAATATTACTTTCTCATGCCTGCAGATTCCATGCTGTTACCCATGGACCAGCACCCCTGATTGGTCCCCCTACCTCACAGACAGTAATACCTAGGGCACAGGCACTTATTATATAAGCATAAGTGTCAGGATCTGAGTTCTACTGTATTTTCTACTGAGAAATCATAATGCATTTGCCATCATTCTAATTGTGCCACTTGGAAGACACCTCTGTTTATACCATTGCATAATCATTAGACAATACTGCCATCTCCAGTTCTAGTGCAGAACAGCAATTACCTATGCAATTATGTATGTAACCACAACTGGCCTTCACAAATATAGGTCCTTTGTTTAGTTATCTTGCCTTTCTGCTAGCTCAGCATGCTTTCTCAGGCTAGTAGAAAGTCAGATTATTTGCTATTATCCAATGATGAGACTTTTATATACCTTTTTAGTAGTTGCTATGATTATTATCAGGGGTATAAGACCCTTTGCATTGCACCTTTTTCTCTGAGAAGAAAAAACTTGTTGCTGCCTATAGGTAAGAAAGACTGGAGGTGTTCTCCCCGGTGTTTATCACTGTGATTTGGTTGTAAACCTGCTTTATATACCAGAAATAAATCACTTTATGTGCTGGACACCACTTGTCTGTCATTTCTTCACTTTTGTGCAGCTCCAACAAGAACCTGAGAAATGTAATTTTATTACCCAGTTATATTTGGCGACCGTGTATAGCTTGGAATGTACAAAATGAGGATTCCATTCGAGTTCTTTGAACTGAATGTCGAGTAGTGTGGTGCATTGTTGCCCACTTGAACCTACTCAAATTTACTGTGGTTGTTCCTTTATGGACTTGTTCCATCTCAGTTTCGGGCATGGCAGAACCACACCAAACCACTGGTACACTCCTTTCGTGAGTAGCAGCATACCGCCTTGGCACCACCTTTTGCCCACGGGGGACCGGAAAGCCATTGGGTGACGGTGCCAAGGATTGTATCCCAGTCTTTCGACTGCTTTCTTTGTTTACCCCTTTGTTTATTATGCCTGAACTGTGTGCAGAACAGAGACTAGATGTCTCAAACTATCTTACCTCCCATGGAGGTTGGACTGTTTTCGCACCGGACGTGAAGTCATCAGAAGACCCTCTGCTTACGATCCCTGATCAATATCTAGAGTCGAAGCAAAAAGCCAAGAAATACCACACCAAAGGTCTCTTCATAGCGGCTTTACATACAGCAGTCGAAAGTTTATTAGCACAATGTGCCTCCCTTGAGCTGCAAAATGCTTTTCTAAAAAAAAAAAAGAGATGGGCTTGCAGGCATCGGTGTTACTGAAAAGGGAACAGAAACTCGCGAAGGAGACACAGTCACTCTGTGATCATAACAGACTGTTGAACTGCACTGCTGAAGACTCTGAGCATGAATTGTGTATGTTAAGGGATGACAATGAAAGGTTAAAATGTGATAAGAAACAGCTGTCTTATTTGAATGACATTTTGAGTGATGTGAATGAAAGTTTGAGAGAGGATAATGTTGAATTGAAGGAAGAGAATGTGAAGTTGATGTATGAACTAGACAAAGAGCTTAGGGAAAACGTCGAATTGGGTGCTGCATGCAGAGTATTGTAGCATGAGGTTGAGAAGGGTATTGAGCAGGACACTGCTAAAGTTTGTCACAAGAAATTTAGAGACAAGATGGCGAGAATGCGTCATCAGCGATATATTGTCGCTGGCCATGTAAAAGCCATGAACGGTGTTCAGTACACTCCCATTGACGTTACCTCATCAGGTGATTACGACTCTGATTATGAGGACATAGGATGCCTCGTCACATTCAAGACCCCACCCCACAGTGTGGTGGCCTTTACCAGCCGTTCCCAAGATGGTGGCCGTTATAGCTTGTCCCCATGCCACGACACGTCTTCTCTGCTGCCACATCAAAACAAACATGGTGGCCCCCATGATACGGGAGGCCGACCACCTCCAAGCAGGAGCCCGCTTCCACTGGCTCCCCTTTCCTAGGAAGACGGTGCAGAAGTATGAGGCATTGTACAGAACATCTTGACTAGACTATCAACCACTGAGGGAAGCACCTCCTTGCAAGAGCAGATCGGACACATGTTCGAAAATGCTGTAACCAAAGAGAATGCATTTAAGACAGTCACTGATGAAGCAGCGGAAGCTGCCCTTCGTGGTGCTTTGGGTTGTGGGGAATTAAACGCTGCTCTCCACTCATCCACTTCCAATCCCGTACAGGTTGCTCATTCTTTTCCGCAGATTGCCCAAGGCTTCGGACAGATGGGCCCCACTGACAACCTCAGCTGTCATTTGGAGAAGGTGCACTCCCTCTGCGAGAAGTTTTCTCTCCAACCCGAGTACCAGGTCCAAGTCCTGAGACAAACCATTGAGCCTACCCTCTGGGTCAAACTCCCAGAGGCTGTCCGCAATTGTGAGACGCTTGACTACAATGATATCGCACAGGCACTTCTTGCTGCCAACTCCCCAGGTATTGTTGAAGCCCATTTGGCCTATAAGGTCAAACAAAATGTGAAGGAAAGCCCAGCGGCTTACCATCAACGGTTATGGCTCGCCTACGAGGCCAGCAAAGACCTAGCGGGTGAGAACGCTAACAAGAATCAAATTGAGTACAAGGATTTACAGTATACATCCAGAACATGACTCCGGCTCTCCAGGAGAAAGTTGATCTCAACGTTTACCCACAGACCAACGCCTTTGAGGAGATCCTTACCAAGACAGAGTGGGTCTTCCAGGTCTACCTCCGTAACCTAGCTTCCAGTGAAAACACCAACAAGGCCGCTGCCATCCAAAATCCAATGGCCCAGGCCACCACGACCCAAGTCGCCACAGTAGGCCCTGCCTCAACCCACTACATAGTGGAAGGCAACAACGATAAACAGGAAGCCCCGTCTGACAACCGACAGTCGCATGGGGATGGGGGGGAACGGAACTATAAGAATAACCAGAACAATAACAACTGCAACAGGAATGGAAAATCAGACTCTGATGGCAAGTACTGTAATGGGCCTAGCTTTCTGAACCTAAAAGACAAAAATGAAACCCTCCACAAACAGCTGGAGGAGGCCCGAGCTGCAAAGAAGGCTGCATCCACACGTCCCGTGGTGGCCTTGGCACCAGCTAATAATAGCACCAACCCTTTTTGTCCTTTGACTACCGAACAATCAAGTAGCCAAGGAAAAAACCCTTTCATGGCATCGGGCACTGGCCAGGCTGATGCAGTGATTGAGGAACCGCCAATTGAACAGTTTGAGATCTCAGCCCTGACATCAGAAGTACAGTATTCGTATCCTGTGAAGCGCAGAGAGGAGGCCCAATGGTCCTCCAAAGGCCTCAGGTCACAGAAACAAGAGTATGAAGAAGAATCGGGGAGCAGTACTGATTAACAATTACAGGCCCCAGTCCGGATTGTGAGTGACTTGCTTGTCGACACAAATAGACGGCCCTATGTAAGGGCCATGGTCAGGGGCCACCAACTAGACATTATTCTGGATACAGGAGCTGCCATGTCTGTTCTCCATGATGAGAATCCAGCCACGACTGCCTGCTATACCGGCTGGAAGACCAGTGAGCAAGGGGTAGATGGTACCCACCTACAAACTTATCGATCTGTGTCTCTGCCTGTGCAGGTAGGCCATCTCAAAACTAATTTTGTCTTTGACCTCATGGTATTATGCCATCAACCCAGCATACTGGGAATTGATTTTCTTGCACAGCATGGCTGTGTGGTGGACCTAGCTAACAGGTTATTGCTACAGATCAAAGAACCATGTCATGCTGTCACCATACAGCATACCATTTGGTACAGCATGAAATGCTTTTGGTGAGGTTGGGGGAGGTGGGGGTTCAGGGGGCACCACTTCTTTGGATGAATCATATTTGACTAATCGAAAACAGTGTGTAATGTGTGGACCATCGGTATCGAGCCTTAGGGAACTAACAAGGGGCGTTACCCAGGGCTCAGTCCTGGGTCCACTACTGTTTAATATTTATGTAAATAGTCTTGTTCAAGTTATAGCATTTTGTGAAATAAGGCTATATGCTGACAATACAGTATTGGTGATTTCTGCAAATAATTTGATGGATATGAAATCTAGAATTCAGTTTGACCTAATCCAGATGGAGAAGTGGATATGCAGCTCTGGCCTACTCCTCAATGCAAAGAAGACACAGAGTATGTTGTTTTCAGTGGGTTTTGCTGGGGGAGTGGGCACGAAATGCAACTCCACCTTCAAGATGAAACTAATATAAATAGTGTATCTAGTTACAGATATTTGGGTTTACAGGTAGACTCAAGGATGACATATGCTGAGCATGTATTAGTACAGTCAGTAGAGGTAAATCAGAGACTTGGGGCCCTCAGAAGAGTAGCTGGTAGTTTACCTTTAGCTACTAGAGAACATTTGGCTAAGCAAATGCTCCTTCCAGTGTTGGAATATGGTTCTATAGTTTATATAAATTTGACTAGGTTAGCATTAAAACAGATAAACCAAGTTTATTACAGAATAGGTAAATTTACTGCTGGCAGTAGAATGAAGCCTCATCATTGTGTAGTTTATAAAGATTTAAATTGGCTCCAACCTGAGGCCCAAAGAAGGTATACTTGGCTTGTTACATGTCACAAAATATTGCATGAAAAATATAATAATCCGTTACACAATCAGGTGAAAAGAAAAACTTCAAGTGAATTTTATATTAAGACAAGAAATTCAGTAAATCAAATTCTTATGCACAGATGTTTTAGCAGGTTAGGAGAAAGAACACTTCAGAATAGTGTAGCGTGTAGCTCGAACAAATTGCCAGATGAATTGAAGTCTGTTACAAGTCTTTCTAGATTCAAAGTTATTTAATTATTTGAGGTTACCTTGTACATGTTTTTAGCTAAATGTTGTAATTGTTTCTTTTTTGTAACTGAGTTATATCATGTAATGTTATATAGTATGTTTTTCTTTTTATAGATGATTTAAATTACAGGACTTTGTTGTAAACGGGACTTGTATCCCAACAAATGTTTTTCCTATGTAAAAATGCATTTTTATCAAATCAAATACCGGACTCCCATGCGGTGGCAGCCATCTCCCATAACAACAAAGAGTATGACATCATGGCTTTGTTTACAAGTCATGACTTGTTTCCTGAACTACAACCATTGCTACAGGAACATATTGATGTGTTTGCTACCAACAAACATGATTGTGGTAGGATGCACACCACCATTGAAATCCCAGGACCTGATCCTGTAAGACAGTAGCAGTACCCATTTCCTGCTGAAGCCTTACCCTCATTGAGGGAGACCATCCAATCACTGCTACAACAAGGAGGGATCAGGACTTGTGTTTCCACTGTGAATTCACCCATTTGGCCTGCAAAAAAGCCAAATGGAGCTTGGAGACTTACAACTGATTACAGAAAGCTTAATCAAGTCACCCCCAGCTGTGCCCCAACTGTGGCATCAGTTCCTGATGTGCTGAAGCTGTTGACACCTGACAAAAAGTGGTTCTCAGCTCTTGACATCTCTGAGTTTTGGTCACTTCCATTAGCACAAGGAAGTCAATATAAATTTGCCTTCACATTTGATGGGCACCAGTACACCTGGACCTATCTGCCCCAGGGCTTTCACAACAGCCCTTCCCTCTTCCTTCTTCACATGATGGATGCTCTGCAAGGGTTTTCCACTCCCCAGTGTTTCCTGCAGTATGTGGATAACTTACTCCTAGCAACCACCACTAAAGAAGAACACCTGACCCTGCTAGATGAATTACTGACTCTCCGCAGGAGAGCAGGCCTCAAGTGCAACCCCTCTAAAGCACAATTGTGCAAGAAGGAGGTTATCTTCCTTGGCCTATGCATCACTGACCAAGGGAGGAGCCCAGCTGTCAAAAAGATCCAGGACTTGCAAGATCTGCCACTTCCCACTAGTGTGGCAACACTTAGATGCTTTTTGTGAATGGTAAACTACTTCAGGGATTTTATTCCTGATTTTGCCTTGAAGGCTGCTTCCCTGTATGAACTTCTGAAAAAGGATGTCCATATGGACATGGGGCCTCACACACACACTGAAGCTATGGCCCAGCTCAAACAGGCCATGGCCTCAGCCCCAGCATTGATCAACCCAAATCCAAGATTACCTTAACATTTGGAAACTGCCACCTCGGATGTAGCCATGTCTGCAGTGCTAGCACAAAAGTATAATGGGTACTACAGGCCCATTGCCTATGCATCTTAGATGCTATCCCCAGTAGAAAGAAAATATAGTCTCTGTGAAAGGACACCTTCTGGGCTGTCAGACACTCTCTCTTCCTCATTGGGCATGCTTCCATCATTTTGCATACCTGTCACACTCCAACTAACTTTTTGCTTTCAGACAAAGTAAAAGATGGATCAGTCTCTAACACCAGACTCACCCATTGGTCTTTGATTTTGCAGGTAGAGACATCAAAGTACTGCCTGCCAAAATGCCATCAATCCTGGCCCATGGCCTACTCTACACAGGTAATCCCCATGACTGTGCCCTCCAACCACCCGACCTACTTGACCCAGGACCCTTCCTGCCAGCCACACCTGAGGTCCTGGTAGACAAAACAATGTTCCGCATCTTTACAGATGGCTCTGCATCCTATGTGGATGGAGAACAGGTAGCAGGCCTTGGAGTGCTCATATTGGATCATGAGAGTGATTTCAGGCGCATTGCTAGAAAATGCAGTGTTATCTCTTCACAGTATGCCAAACTGGCTGCTGTGGCCTGTGCATTAGAGATCATGCCCCATGGTGACAGAGAAGCCATCATCTTTGTGGACACCAATTGGGTATGCTCATCCCTAACTGAGTTCTTTCCATTCTGGCAAAAGAACAACTTTACCTCATTTGATGGTACCCCTGTCAAATATAGGGAACTATTTATGTATATGCACACCCTGACACAAATGTTCACATACAAGTTGTATATACAAAAGGTAAAGGCTCACTGTACATCAACCCTTACCATGAATTCAATGACTCACTTGCAAAAGTAGGCACTCGAGGGGGGAGACATGGGAAATGACTCACCCACAGGGCATAGCAGCAATTGTGACGTTTATAATTGCTGCCACCAAGAAACCAGTACCAGAACCTCGATTAGATCTTTCCACTGCACAGGTAGACCCAGAGATCAAAGATGTATTCAAATTCCTAGACAAAGGAACTGACCAACCCTTGCCTGTTGGCAGTCCCTACAAAAGACACTTGGACAATTTACATCTGTCCAGTGATCAGAAACTCATATGGTATCACAAACAGGATACAGGTGACAAATTATGGGTGGCACCACAATCACTGCGAACTGAATTTATCCATATGATTCATGACACCCCCACTGGTGGACACCAGGGGACAGAAAACACTCTCCAGAGACTCAAGACAGTCGTCTGGTGGCCTGGTATGGCCAAAGATGTTGAACACTATGTGGACAACTGCGTAGTGTGTGCTCAGAACAATCCCATTTCAGTGAAGAAAAATACCAGGTTGCTGCCCCAAAGGCGGTCTGGACCATGGAATGTGATACAGATTGATTGCATTGGTCCTCTTACTAACTCCAGTGAGAACAAGTATGCACTTGTCACAGATTTGTTCTCCAAGTGGGTAGAGGCATTTCCCACTAAGAAAAACATGGCAAGCCGGCCCGGTGGCGCTGAGGTTGAAGCGCTGGTCGCTACACTGCATCGCCATGCGGCGACCACGTGTTCGAGAGCGGGCATGGGTTGCGGGGGTCGGCGAGGAGGAGATGGATTGAGCATCCGGAGGACTGCTCTCCATCTCAGGAATTGAAGTTCGGGCGGCGGTGCTTGCCTGACCCCTAGCGGAGGCTGGGGATCGACAGCACGCAGCCGCAAGCCAGGAGGGGCGGACGTGGCAGATGCTTGACCACAAGACGGAGCGCGTAACGCACTTAGTCGCTGGCGCCATTGCACGCCATGCCTGCCGGAGAAAACAAAGAAACTGGGAGCCCGGCAGCACGACATCGCTCCCTGGCGCCATTCCTGAGGGCCCCCAGCATGGATCCGCTGGGGTGGGTTGAGTCACTCCCCACCACCCTGCTGCGAAGGGTAAGTCGCGGGGTGCAGAAGGGAGGGGGTCTCATGTCCGGGGATGGCGCCGGGGGAACGACGGGGTGTGGGGGGGGGTTGTAGCCGGAGCTCTGAGGAGAGAAAAATAACATCCAAAAAAAAAAAAACATGGCAAAGACAACTGCCAAGATCCTGGTGGATCAGTTGTTCTCCAGGTGGGGCCTACCTTTAAAGGTAGACTCAGACCAGGCAACCAGCTTTATAGTGGAACTGATGCAACAGACACTCCAACTTCTTGGAATTGATCAGAAATTCCACATTCCTTACCATCCTCAATCATCAGGTCAGGTAGAAAGAGCTAACAGATGCATAAAACAGATGTTATGCAAATTCATTAATGACAGTCCCAAAGATTGGGATTCCCTCTTGCCACTATTACTAATGGTAATTAGGGGCACCCCTGCAGCTACTACCCAGTGGACACCCTATGAGGTTACGGCTGGTAGAGCTATGAGACTACCTGAGCACTTGTTGATTAATCTCCACACCCCTACTGCAGATAGAGTATCTGTAGACAAGTATGTGGAAAAGCTTCACGATGACATCATGAAGACACACCTGTTCGTTGCCAAGCAAATGGGCAAGGCTTACAACAAGCCAAAGCTCATTTTGACAAGCCTGTCAAAGAAGTCGACTGGCAAGTTGGAGACTAAGTAATGCTTCTCCAATACAGACAACCCACATACTCATTTGCCAGTAAATGGGAAGGTTCCTATCCCACTACCAACAAGGCCAGCCCTGCTGTGTATCAGGTCAGAGTACAGCAGCAGAAAAAGACTGCTGACAAGTGGTTCCATGATAACCAACTCAAACTATATAAAGGTGACTAAAAACATACTTTTCCTAACCACATAGGGCGGAATAGTACTTCCAGCTAATTAATCCTTTTCTATTTCTTTCAGATATCAACAAGATGGCTATCTTGCACCCTCTTCTACTGGTGGGACTACTGCCTTTAACCTTTATAGCATCCCCACTCAAAACCCCACAGACTCACAAGGATCGATTGGATCACTTGCTTGGTCAAATGGAACTTTCAACTTCCATGAGTGTTTGGATTAATATTCCAAACCAAAACATTAAGGTTACTCAAGGCAAAGATGCCTTTCTGGATGCTGTAGTTGTTGCCCTGGATAAATCTTCACTTTCCATTCAATGACAAACTGATGTAATGGGCCACACAATCCCGGTAGCTCACCTGGCCAAAGGTACATTCCATGGCTGGCCTAACACTGATATATCTCAAAATGGTACTCTATTAGGCTTCTCCACGACACACTGGTCAGTATAATCTTACTGCACTTATAGACCCTGCCATCTGTGACAAACTCCCTTCCCAGGAGGCCATTGACTTCTGTCTTCAAAACTATGCTGCATCTTCTTCTCTCAACCTCTCTGTAGTTCCACCCAGTCAGGAAGAACTGCTTGCCTGTCCTCGTCTGGAGGATGGCCCTCCTAGTGGTTTGACTGCCACGTCACTCCCAGGAGCTCTGATAAACAATGTGCAATTTATGCACGTCCCAGTTGTTTTCAATTTATCACATTGGAATATGGCTGAATTTGGTTTATATCAGCATACTAATACTTCTAAATTTTACAGTGTGATGCTTACTGATATTGTAGCTGCTTACCAAACACACACAAATGATCCTATTGGTGGACCTCACACCACCGACCATATTGGTGTTTTTAGATCCACCCGGAAATATGCTAAACCCAGACCAAAACGCACCAAGCGGGACACATCCTCAGACATCGCTGGTGCAGCCGGTTCTGTCTCCGAGTAGCCGGCACTATTACTGGCCTTTCGGCTCAGGGATGTCTATTTGGAATAGAGTGGATATTGCCTCTATTAAAGCACAGACACTTAAGTTCCAGTAAACACTTGGCAATGATGTTATGCTCCCTATCTTGCAAGGTGTTAATTCTCTTAGCAAGGAAAAACATTATACAGCTTATAATATGAAGGAACGTGCTCAAGGGTTCAATGACACGAGACAGAAACTTAATAATAATAATCTTTATTTTTAATGCACCTTTCAAAAATCAAGGCGCAGAACAGATAATAAAATCACATCAAGATAAAACATTACAATACAAACCAATAAATAAATCACATCAAACATCATGATAAAACAATAAAATCAAACCAGATCAACATCTTCCCCAAAAGCCTTAATCCACAGAAAGAATTTTAACTTAATGATATTATTTTTCAGAATAACAACGAGGCGGACAAGCAATATATTGGGCATGAAATTCTATGTTCTGCTTATGGCTTTTCTGTTATTTCTACTGTTAACAGTCTCTTCAGGGACTTGGAATCAGGCAAAACTCCAGATGTTATTCATGATCTCAGATTGGGTAAATGGTATTGCCCACATTGCACAGCCACTGGTTGCATTTCTATGTGTTTAAAGAATACTCTTAACATTTCCATATCTACAGTGCGTAATATTGGTTATGTTTCCAGGCTTCCTAACAAAGCATCATGTTACCTAACCACATCTTGCTCCATTAGGGACAACATGTTCATCACCTTCACTGTTTCCTTACCACGCTTTGATCCGGCTACATCCGTCTTCGACAAGCTGGCAAATATCCACTCCATTGGACATCATGAAAATGCCATTTTCCGTGAATTAACTGAACTTCCTTCTATACTGGTTTACCACTCAGTTCTCCAAGCTTGGGTGGCTCCTCACACTAACTGTTGTGCCAAGAAAGGATTCTACATCTTGTGCCACTGTGATGTTTTTGACATTGTGACACCAGTTTGCGGCTACTCGCCAGAACATCTTGACTGGGTTTTGACATTAGGTGAAGACTTGCCGACCAACCTTACTGACTTTGATCCAGATGACGTCCGTCCTGCTGCATCTTCAGTGGTCGACGCCAAAACAGCACCATCCAGAAGCTATTTTGAAGAGATACATCGCTTCACCACTGGGCTGACAAATCAGACTTTCACCTGCCCTCTACGCTTACATCACTGGCGCGTACCAAAACTCAGCGT
The DNA here is from genome assembly GCA_016271365.2 of Neoceratodus forsteri. Taxonomy (NCBI): domain Eukaryota; kingdom Metazoa; phylum Chordata; order Ceratodontiformes; family Ceratodontidae; genus Neoceratodus; species Neoceratodus forsteri. The sequence continues at coordinate 842,990,603 of CM028131.1, forward strand.
CATCTATACCTCTGAAGGACAGTTTTGTATAGTCACTAATTATCCATCCTTCGCCTATGGAACTCGTACTTGCAACATTGATAAACCTAACTTTTGTTTTACTCCACAACACAAAACTGTAATGGGTCACACTGTGATCACGCCTGTTCCTCTCCCTGAGCCAGACATTATTGATACTGACCCACAATATGTGCTTGCCCTGTCTCAGTATTTGCCTATTTTTAACATCCACATTGATCCCTTGACTCTCTCATTATGATCTCTTTTAGCTAGAAAAGATGCTCATTTGATTGACATTAGCAATGATATATCTAAATCTAATAATATACTTGATGATTTGATTCATGATGGTGATTTAAGTCTTGCTGTTGGAAATTATTGGGTAGAACTTAGCTTCAAAGTTTTTGTTATTATTCAAGCATTCTTGATTGTTTTCCTAATCTTCACTCTATGCTGCCTGCAATGTACCCTAAAACAACCTCGAGAACAACTCAGATTCCTTTACAAGGCTTGTGCATTGGACCTGTAAATGACTTTGTAGCTCCATCACTACCAGCTTACTTGGGATTGTTGCCCCTCCTGAGGCAATGGGGGGGGGAAATGTTACCCATGGACCAGCACCCATGATTGGCACCCTACCTCACAGACAGAAATACCTAGGGCACAGGCACTTATTGTATGAGCATAATGTCAGGATCTGAGTTCTGCTGTATTTTCTACTGAGAATCATAATGCATTTGCCATCATTCTAATTGTACCACTTAGGAGACACCTCTGTTTATACCATTGTATAACCATTAGTTAGACAATACTGCCATCTCCAGTTCTAGTGCAGAACAGCAATTACCTGTGCAGTTATGTATGTAACCACAACTGGCCTTCACGAATACAAGTCCTTTGTTTAGATATCTTGTCTTTCTGCTAGCTCAGCATGCTTTGTCAGGCTAGTAAGAAGTCAGGTTATTTACCATTATCCAATGATGAGACTTTTATATATCTTTTTAGTAGTTGCTATGGTTATTATCAGGGGTATAAGACCCTTTGCATTGCACCTTTATCTCTGAGAAAAAGAAGAAATTTGTTGCTGCCTATAGGTAAGAAAGACTGGAGGTGTTTTCCCTGGTGTTTATCGCTGTGATTTGGTTGTAAGCATGCTTTATATACCAAAGATAAATCACTTTATGTGCTGGACACCACTTGTCTGTCGTTTCTTCACTTTTGTGCAGTTCCAATAAGAACTTGAGAAAGGTAATGTTATTAGCTAGTTATAGTGTGGAGCCACTTTGCACAGAGTCAGCAAGTGATGTTGCAGCTCCACAGTGTAAGACTGCCGATGTGTCCTACCATCCCCTTGCTGCAAGGTACGCGCACTGTCTTCTTCTGTTAATGTTAACAATACATGTCTGCAGTTTGTTTTCTGTGTCGACAGCTAGTAGTACCAAAACCATGCATTGATGTTCATCTTTTCAATTATTTCCTTAGAGTACCAATGTAAAATAGTTCTTGGACTGTAGTAACCACACGACTGACAACGTGGTGTGCATAATAACCATCTGTCTTCCCTTTCAGTTTTATCAAGAGTGACAGTGAGGACACAAGTGTGGATCCTGAAGAGTTTGACCCAAAAAGTACCGAGCAGGACATTAACTTCATCAATGATGAATATGTACAGGAACACTTTGATGAGCTTGACACACATAAAATGGATACTTGTATTGCCTATGACTACTGCTTGATAGGCCTTGCAAAACTTGCTTTTTCTACTTGCTTGATAAGGAACTGCGCTGGCATGGTGAACTTTGTCTCAAGGAAAAGTGATACTCCTCTGCAAATAATTGCTACATACAGCAATGGACACAAACGGTCATGGTGGTCACAACCCATGGTGAAACATATCCTTGCAGGGAACTTCATGTTATGTGCCAACATCGTGTTGAATGGTAACAATTACCAAACAATTGCTCTACTAATGAAGTTCATGAATATGATGGTTTCATTTAAGTCAACTGTCAGAGGGTGGAACTTTAGTGACAACACAGGACTCGATTTTCTTTGGTACACACTACCTTAGTGTGACTAAAAAATTTATTTAGGATCAAAATAAATCAAATTTACTTCAAAACAAAATAACAAATAAATTCAACAGCTCTTACAGAACTTAAAGTACTGCCACAGAGTGGTACTATATGACCAACAGGACCACTAACTTCTGTGTCCAAAACCTATCTGAAAAGAATGGTTAGCTCTATTCATTTTATACTGCCCACCTGATGACATCACAGGTCATCTGATCTGCCCCATCACTAATACAAAAAATAAATATATGCTAATACAAGTATGTGGGCAGTATCAGAGACCGCTAGAATATATTTTAATAATATTAACTATTTATCCAATTTATATTTTGCCAACATTCAGGGAAAACATATTTTATTAGTATGTAAAGATAAGGGTCACTTAACTCCTGGCTCCGCCCCCTTTTATATAACCAACCCATAGTAGAACACTTTAAAAGTAGAGAAGGAAGGGCCGGTTGGTCCCTAAGAATCCCTGCATACAAGTACCAGCTACTCTTGTATTAAGAATACCCATTCAAGGTATGTCCTTTCATTTCCATAAAAAAAGAGAGGAAAAAAGATTGCACTGTTTGAAACCGAAATATACACTCATTGTTTGCTTTTGCTAAAGTTCGTTTCTTAACAGTGCATCCGGGCATTTTAAATTATGGGATATGTTTCCTTTTTTAGCCTAACCCCTATACATGCCAATAGTTTTTCTTTTTAAAAAAAACATAGTTTCTAACATAAAGGTTTTTTTTTTTTTTAGAGCAGCCGCTCATTCCTTTTGCTTCATTCACACTGGTGGTGCACAGCGCTGCCCAGTCCGAAAATGCTCCATTTTTTATTTCTTATTTAGCAGGCGTAAGAGAAGAAAGTAAGTGTATTGCCCTCGGTCATAAGCAGTTCCTTTCACAGTGCCCTGTCACTTTGGGAAGGGGGGAGGAAACCCGCGAGGTGCAGACCAACATCGAGAGTGTCTCATTCAGCCTGACAGTCTTCTAAGCATCGAGGGCATTGCAGACATAAACATGCAGAGGTGACTCTTTTGTTATTACTATGTGAGAGAGGGCTGGGGGGGGGAATAAAAGAAACAAAGTACTTTGATTTTGTTCCTGAAAGTCGGACACTCCATGACCAAAACACAGCGCCACTCTGCTAAGTTTTCCCCCCAAAACCAATGTAACTCAACCATCACTCTCACAGGCCGCTTGGGTCCCGAAATCAAATATACCGGGGGGGATTCTTCCTTTTTACATACAGGAAAACATAAGGAATCAACCATTAGTTTATTATTATTACTCTTAGTTTTCTGGGCATTCTAATTACAGTATGCTCTTTCTCTTATGACCCACCTCATGGACAAAAGAAAATAGAGGGGAAAGAGAGATAAAGGTTACCATGATAGGAGGCCAACGCTATTATGATGGAAAATGAAGCATAGAAAAGAAGTATCAGAGGATAGTCAAGCACTACTGCAGTAGATTTTATTATATTTAGAAAGGGCAAAGAATAGAGGAGACGTCTGGTGGGGGGGGGTTGTTTCCTAAACTACCACATCAACCTTTCAAGCAATTCCATGGCTGTATGTATGCCCATCTGTCAATCAGTACTGGTCACAGTATCAGACCAAAATCTTTCAGTCCCTGCAACAGTATACTATACTACTATACAAAATCTTTCAGTCCCTGTAACAATAGTACTGATTGGTGATGGCCGGAATGACAGTCCGGGTCACTCAGCCAAGTATCAAACTTACACAATGATGGACAGTGAAACAAAAATCATTGTGGATATTCAAGTGGTGGATGTTAGAGAAGTTGGAGGGAAATCCACAGATATGGAGCTTGCGGCCTTCGAATGCTGCCTCCAGAAGCTGCATCAATCTGGCATTCTTGTGGCTGAGGTGGTAATAGACACACATACACAGAGTCTATCCATCATGAGTACATACTACAGGAGTATGTTGTCAGTATCAGTAACAACATTGATATTTGTAGTTGTTAAGTAATGTGTTCATTCTGTTGCCATAGAGAAGTATACTGGAATCACACACCAACTGGATTTGTGGCATGGCAGTAAGGCCATTAACAAATGTCTCTGTAAGGTAACAGTTTACATCTGTGTTATTAGTTGTATGAGCAGTGTGGGTGTACCTGTATTAGTTTGCAATCTGCAATCCAGTAAGGTATGATACTGCTGCTCTGTTATCATTGATCATTTTTTCTTATCAATTAACACATCTCAACAGTTTGCAGAACAGAAGTGTAACAGGGAGTTGAAGCCTAGGATCTGAGACGTGATTAACCACTTTTAGTTTACTTCTTCAAACTGCGGTCAAGATGAGCACCGTCTGACAGTAAGATCTCACTTTCAGGCAAATCATACCGCCACTTGACTTGCCCCGGGCTACTTATTATGGTGTTTTGGTCCCTCTGTTTCAGTCCATTTGGCATGGAGTGTTGCATCATGTGATGAATCAGCATGTGTGGAAGATCGACAAACCAGGAGATGTCAACTGATGTATGAATGAATCAAACTGTCACAATGAACAGATACCTTGGCTCAGGGCTGACTCCCCACCTCACAGAGCTCTACGTTCTGTTGTATACAACAAGTGGATAACTAGCAAGCTGTCCTATTTCACAAAAGCCAGGTATCCATGCTGTATTCTTGACATTTACATGAATGCACGATGAACGATTTTTTAGCATATCCTTGAACTGAAACCACATTGTAATGAACCTTATGTAGGTGTGTCATGTCCAAAAAGGTATTCTCCATACATTATCATGACGTAATGATCACCACAGCATGACCGACTGTACTGAATTGCGGTACAGATAGTGCTGGGCAAAGCACTGTCACATGGACTTAGTCTGCAATGTTTAGATGTTTCCTGCTTTGGTGGCGTGTCAATGAATGTAAATGTGATGAAAAGGATTTGGATGCATAAGCATGCAGGGACATGTCAATGTTGTAAATTCACATAGTTACTGTAATATATTTATTTTTTCTTCAAGGTCTACTAGCGATCTGGAGCATTCAACAATCAAATATTAATGTATGCCTCAAAGCATTTTGCATACCAGTAAGTACCCATGAAGATTTTTTTGTAGGCTACACAGCTTGTGTCTACTTTGTGATATTTGCCACCGTGGCCTCAATCATTATTTTGTGTTGTGGGAAACTGAAGTTACTGTACTGGAAATCCATGCATGAGGGTAATTGTCCTCAACTCGGAAAACTCTACTAAATGTGTCATTCATGCTTCAGTCATCATGCTTACTCCACTGATGAACCCAAAGTGCTACATTGCCAGTGACAACACACTGTCTGTCTTCCATTTGTTAGCATTCTGGCAGTTCTGTAGAGTGGACTATGTGTATTTTGGCGATGCTGCAAGCCTTTGTAGTCTGGTAACCAGTGAGTTACCTGTATGAACCACACACATTGTTCTTTCGGTCCGAACAGTGGATGCAGCATGACCTTGTGCTGGAGTAAATATGTCAGTTGTGCATAACTGAACAATGACAACTTTGGTTTAGCAAGGGTAATATGGGATTGAGCAATTCTTGTTCATCAACAGCACATTGCCATACTTCATATCACATGTTGATCTAAGGATGGGACGTCAGTAAGTGACTAACTTTTCTGCTCTTTCCACAGGTATGAATTGTACATGACCTGTAATGTTCTTGCGGCAATTGACTATAGCCGTCACCTTCATAGGCCATATCTCAGGAACAAGGATAATGATATTCAGTGATTCAAACAACATGAAGTCTTGCTGTATTCTGACAATTGCAGTGATTCCCAACCTTTGAACTGCCCAGGAGAACAAAGAGTTAACTTTCTATGCAGCGCATAGAATGCTGAGCTCAAGCTCGGTTGAAGTGTCTGTCTAGAGTGTTTCAAACCTAAACTGTCAGATTCTTTACTCTGCCTCACTGAACAGTCACTCCGGAGATTTCTCCTTCAGCTCGGTTTGAATGTCGGTTAAAGTTTCAGTTTTCGTCAGTTTTTAAACCGAAAAAGTATCCGCATAGTTGGTTCAGTCTCTGTCTGTGGTGCTGCGAGTACTAGATAGGAATTGTTCTGTTTTTTCTGTGTGGAATTTGTAAAAGTGTGGCTCAGTTTGGCTGAACTGGCCATTTGATAGTGAAATTTGTGTTACTTAGTGTATGGTTACCGGTTTTTATTGGTTCTAAAAAAAAACGTGTTTTGAAACGTTTTCTTCCAAACACCTGTGACACGGTTAGGAACCGACGGGAGTCTTGCCTGTGATTTACCGAAAAAGGGGTAAGTTTGGTTAGGCTGGCCATGTCTGAGAAACCCAGGAAAAAAAAAAAAACGGGCCTACTGGGTTTCATAACTGCACTGAGTGTGGGGAGGTCTTTGCTAAGGCTGATCCCCACACCACCTGTGTTTATTGTCTGGGGTTTGACCACCTCGATTCAGACTTCCAAATATGTAAAAACATTCCCAAATCTACCCTTGAGAAGAAATTAGGTAGACTGAGGGAAAAGGAGGCCGTGAAGTCCACTGACCCAGATGGCCAGCCCAGTTTGGTTTCGACCGAACCAGAAGGAGTGCCCTCTGACCAGGGCGATACTTCTTCAGGCAAAAGGAGAGCCAATTCTGAGGGATCAGTTCCGACAAAAAGAAAATGCAAAGACAAATCAACCGGTTCGGATCCAGAGATTCATGTTCTGACCACCGAAGAGATAGCCAGAGCGATTCAGATTGTGGAATCGCTCCGTCCGGTTCTGACCGATCCGGCTCCTTCAGGCAGGGGTTCGGTTCAGTTGGTTCTCCCGGTTCAAGATTATACCCTTGAAGATTTTTATGAACTGGAATTTGAAGAGGAAGGGGAATTTGAGGATGATGATGTAAGTGAGGGTCTGGATGTGCCTGTGGAACCGGAACCGGACATCTCCCCAGACAGACCTTCAGGTGTTTCCCCTCCTAGGCTTTCTGAGTCCCCTTCTCACTTTATGTTTTACAGAAAGGTGGCTGAAACCCTCCAGCTTCCTATGGAGGAGGCTGTGGAAGATCAAGAGGAGCCTGATTATGTAGAGATGATGGACATCCCAGAGTCCAGAAGACTGTCTATTCCCCTCCACAAATCTTTTTGAAAAACAGACACAAAAAATCCTAAAGTCTCCTAACACTATACCTCCTGTGAATAGAAGAGTGGACAAGAGGTATACACTTTCAGGCTCAGACACAGAGTTCTTATATCAGCAATGCAGCCATGTTAGGGTAGTGCAGGCTGCTGCCTGTGACAAGGCAAATATTCCCTTGGCTTCACACCCCCCTGACAAGGACTCCAGGAAGATTGATGCCCTGGCAAAGAAGCAGTACATGGCATTTCTTTGGGACTCAGGCAGGCGAATTACATGGCCTATACAGCCAGGTACCAGAAGTCCAGGTGGGACACTGTACTGGCACTGGCTAAACAGGCCTCCCCCCAGCTAGCCAAGGAGCCAGAGGCGGTGGCTGCAGATGGGATTGAGGCATCTACGGTTCAGTTTCATGCTGCTGTGGACTCTAATGATGTGTCATCAAGAGTCACGGGTGCATCTGTGGCTCTTCGGAGGATGGCTTGGCTCAGATGTGCTAGACTCTCACAGGACACCCAGGCTAAGGCCATGGATTTTCCTGTAGTGGGTAACTCTCTGTTTGGAGAGCAGAGAATTACATGGAGAAAATGGATGAGTACAGGACCACTTACAGGAGTGCTCAGGCCAAGGAAAGGCAGGCAACTCCTCAAAGGCAGCAGTCTAGGGGCAGGGGAAGGCCTTTTTATCAAGCACAGGTCTCTTCTTCCTTTTTTCAGAGGGGGTTCTTCAGAGGGAGAGGCAGAAGGGGATGAGCAGGTCTGCATCCACTCCTCTAACAAAAGCCCCTGCCAAGCAGACACCCTGATGGGCTGCCCGGGTCGACTCTCCTATTCCAGTAGGGGGCAGACTGGCTTACTTTGTCCAGGACTGGATGTCTATTACATCAGACAAGTGGGTCCTGGAAGTAGTAAGCCAGGGACTGGTTCTCAGCTTCAAAAAATTTCCAAAGATGATAGCCAGATCTTTTCCACCTGCAAATCTGTCGGAAACCCTTGCCCTAGAGGCAGAGGTTTCTTCTCTCCTAGCTTTAAGAGCCATAGAGAGAGTACCTACCCTACACTGGGGCAAAGGACTGTACTCCAGGTACTTCCTGACCCCCAAAAAGACAGGGGAGTGGTGACCCATCCTAGACCTAAGATAGGGTTCCTTCAGTAGGTCATCACATATAGGACTGAATCCCAAGCAGTCCCTCCACAGAGAGACTGAGAGAAACAAAGGAGGAGGAAAAACTCCAACAACTAAGGAAAAAAGAGAATGGAACCAGCCTAGGACAGAAGGCTCTGCAGGACAGCTAGGCCAAAACCTGCCCTCTGCTTAGAAGCAATGTCCAGAATGTAGTGTTTGGTAAAGGTATAGACAGAACTCTAAGTTGCTGCTGTGCAGATATCGGCTGCTGAAACGCTACACAGAAAAGCTGCAGAAGCAGCCATGCCCCTTGTAGAATGACCTCTGACTGGTCCCTTCACAGGCTTGTCATACTTGTGGTAGCAGAAGTGAATACAGTTGCCCAGCCAATTGGACAGATACTGCTTAGAAACAGTTTTGCATAAAGATCTGGGGGCAAAAGAGACAACGGTCATCCTTACGAAACTTTCGTATGGTGAGTATAGCATCGGAGAGCACGATGCACATCCATAGTGTGCAGGAGTGCCTCACCTCTATTCACAGGGGACATAAAAAGTACAGGGAGCTCCACTGATTGGTTCAGTGTAACCTCCGAAACCACCTTAGGCAAAAACTGGTCCCCATTTATTTAAGAGTTTCACGAGGAAGGCATACTGAGCTGAGTACTGCTCAATTCCAGATGCGTCCTGGGGGGAGGAGGTTAAATCAGAGCAAGTACATCATTTGAACACAATAATCACATTGCATATACATCTTAGCACATTTGACACAACAGTACAGATTGCAGATACAACATCTTAGCAGAAGTAAACAGTACAAAACAAGGCAGTAGGCTAACAGAGTGTGAGCTACTAATAAGTCCATGGACCAACAGTGCAATTAGGCAATTAGTAGTGAGACACGTATCGCTGGCGGATGCCTAGGTTGGCAGTTGTAGCAGCCAAGATGTGCCCGGCGCTAGTCTAGGGCCGGATGCTAGGCAAGTAGAGATGTGCCAAGGATTGGTAAAGTATTGAGGTGAGAGTTGGGATAAATAACATCTCGGAGGCGCAGGTTGCATGAACGGGGTGGGGGGGAGAATGACTTGAGCTGGTTTAACTGCTGAGAGTTGTCTGTATGCCTAATGTCAGCTGGCAAGGAGTTCCAAAGTTTAGGCAAGCAGTAGCTGAAAGCTGCTTGGCCTTTGGCTGTGGACATGTGTGGGACATACAGGGACTGGGAGTCAGTATTCCTGAGAGTGTACACAGAGGGAGGTTGAACTGTAAGGGCAGACTCGAGGTGGTGGGGCACCGTGTCCAGAATTTCGCTGTGGTTCTAGCACAGTGGCCAAGTCTTCGATTTTGTAGCGAGGGGAGGTGTAGCAGCAAAGTGGCAGAAGGAATGGAAGAGAGGGTCTAGTCTTGCAAGGGTGGACTTTGGTGTGGCACTGTAAACTACGTTGCCATAGTCAATAATAGGGAAATCATTTGCTGTAGGATTGCTCTGTGAGTTGTCAGAGGTAAGCAACCCTTGTTACGATATACAGCGCCCAGCTTGGGTGTAGTTTCTTGTAGATGGAGTCGATATGATCTGCAAAGTCGAGGTGCTGGTCGAGCCAGACCCCAACGTAACTGAAGGAGGTGCAGGCCTCCAATGGAGTCCCATCGATAGTAAGATATGAGGGGGTCGAGGGGAGCCAGGAGAGTCTCTGTCTAGTACCGAAGGTAAGTGAGATAGTTTTATTGGGATTTAGAAAGAGCTGGCTATATCAAAACCATCGCTGGATAGCACTGAAATCTTGCTGAAGTCTGCAGGCCACTTCAGTGGGGGAGGAACCAGATGCGTACAATGCTGTGTCGTTGGCGTACATATGGATGGATGTGTTTAGGCATACAGAGGGCAAGTCATTCAGGAAGATGGAGAACAGAATCGAGCCAAGTACTGAAGCTTGGGGGACCCCTGTGTTTACAGGGAGGGTGGCTGAGGTATAATGACCGATTCGCACAGATTGGGATCTGCCTTCAAGGTAGGATTTGAACCAGTTGGTGCAAGTACCCGAAAGTCACGCCTTGGAGAGTTTGGATAGTAGAAGGGCATGAGAGACTGTATCGAATGCCTTGGTGAGGTCAACAAAAATAGCTGAGGTGATGTACCCTAGATTTATGCCCATAGGGATGGTGTCAGTGAGCCTGAGGAGGGAGGTGATGGTGGAATGCATCTTCCTGAATCCCAATTGACAGGGAGTGAAGAAAGAAGAGGCGTCAAGAAAAGAAGAGAGCTGCTTGAGCACCAGCCATTCTTGAATTTTGGCCAGGAGGAGGGAGATGGGGCAGTAGTTAGTTACTCAGTGCCGAGGGTTCACCCCCTTTCAGGAGGGGGATAACAGTGGCACTTTTCCAGTCAGCAGGGACAGATGCAAGTGAGAATGAGAGATTGAAGAGGGCGGACAGAGGGGGAGGCGATGGCAGGGGCAGAAAGGTAGAGCATTTTGGAGTCCAGACCTGAGGGACATTTACCTCTGTTGGGGTTAAGAGCCTGCAGAGCTTTTAGCCCTTCTAGGGGGGGGTGACCATGTGGAAAGTGAAGCCAGTGGGTGTGTGAAGAGTGGAGGTAGGCAGGTTAGAGTGAGTTTGGGGGACAGTGGATAGGAGAGCGGTCGCGCAGCTGGTGAAAAAGGTGTTAAAGACCGAGGCCACTTCACTTGGATCTGTGATGGCGGAGCCATCAATGTTTAGGGCTGGGGTGGGAGGCTGGGCTGGGGGAGTGAGGAGAGATTTTATTGATTTCCAGAATTTAGCAGGGTGATTTAGGTTAGATTGTAAAGTGGCCTTGAAATAGCCGGCTTTGGCCTGCCGTAGGAGCCTAGTGCAGGAGTTTCGGAGTGCACGGTAGAACTGGAGTGCTTCCAGGGTTTGTGATGCCTTATAGGCTTTCCATGCTTGGTCCCTGGTGTGTAGCTGTTTGATTATAGTGGCGGTGACCCAGGGCAGATGGGCACCCCGTACATGGGTCTTTCCCAAGGGCGCATGGTAGTTCCATATGGCGAGGAAATTAGACTTGAAAAGATCAAGGGCAGCATCGATGGAGGAAGCCAGAGGGATGAAGGACTAGTTCAAGTTGGACAGATCAAATAGGAGTGCTGGGAGGTTGAGGGAGTTGTAGGACCTGGTGAGTAGTGTACGTGGTGGAGGAGTTTTGGGCCTGAATATACCCTAACCATGTACATCATGTAGTGATCACTTAAAAGTTCGAGGAGTCCAGACTGAGAATCCAGCAAGTAGTGAGTGGTAAGGGCCCAGTCAAGTAGGGAGTGGTTCTTGGACTTGTGATTCAGATGTGTGTGTTCCGGTATGTGTTGGGACATATTTAATGCAGCAACATGGTTCCGTAGCTTGCAGCTTGCACTGGTGAGCCAGTTAGAGTTGAAGTCGCCAAGGATAAGGAGCTCACCCCCGGAGCCTAGCAGTTTAAGGGTGCTCAGATGGTCCATTATAAGGGGCACAATAAGTCCCTGCCACATAAACAGGGAGTGATTGTGGGAATGAGAGCTTAATCAGCAAGAAGTCAATTGACAGTGTGGGCAGGGAGAGTTGGATGGGGTGAACTGCAGATGGGCAGAGATGAACATGGTCACGCCACCACCCCTTTTATTTTCCTGGTGGTCATGCTGAATTAGTGTGTAGCCCAGGATTGATATTTCAGCATTCCGACTGTGTGGCTTTAACCACGTTTCTGTTATGAACAGAATATCTGGATGCAGTGACAGCACATTTGGTTGGAGGAGGGTGAGCTTCTTTAATAAGTTGCATATGTTCAGATGCATAAGCTTGAGGCCCCTTGGTAGTTTGAGATTTGGGGGGGTGTTGGGCCAGGGTTGCGCTCAACGTCACCTGCAAGAAGCAGTAGTAGTGTCAGTAGCAAATTAGTATTGGACATATGCCCTATCGATCTACAGAGGACATGGGGTATCTGGTGGGGGGTTACGAGAGTTATTTGGATAATGAAAATGTAGCACAATTTGTCCTGCGTAGAAGAAGGGCAGCAAGATGGAAGCTACAGGAGTCCAGTTTATCAGGAGATGTTGTGTTGGCATCACACTGATGGGGGTGGTATAGGAGGGGGGTGGGGAAGCCGTACTGCTTGAAAAACTGATGTGTGGCTGTGGGTGTGGGTAGGAGGACCATGGGAGAGATGTCAAAATTGGGAGTATACAAAGCACGGCAAGATACAGTGGTAGAATGATGAGAAATGATGTTATGTATTAACCAGTTCAGAGATAACAGAGTGGTCTCTAAAGGTGACAGCAGAAATGCTTCTTTGTATTTTGCAGTACAGAGATAGTAGAGTGGCCACTAGTGGTGGCGGCAGATAACCTACTAATTGGAAAGTGAGCTGATAAAAAAAAAAAAAAACGTGATACTCTAAAGCCTATATAAGGCAGAGCACACCTAGGGTGGTGGTGGGGCCTTAGTCGGTTGGAAAAGAACTGCCGTTCACCACGTGGCACTGTGTACCTGGTAGAGCCTGATGAGTCTGCTTCAGCTTGGGGGAGGGTAGGACCAGCAAGGCCTTCACAACCTCCTCCGGACACTGGGGAAGAGAGAGGAAAGAAACAGGTCCAATTTAACAGGTGCGTGGTAGGAGTGGCTTACATGAAAACATATATTTCAGCTCAGACAAACAACTGTTTAGATTAAGACCTATGGAAAATTAAATAGGGCTCCTTACAAACTAGAGCTTGAAGCTCCAAAATTCTTCAAGCTGAGGTAATGGCAACTAAAAACAACATCTTCCAGGACAGGAAGCGTAAATCACAGCTCATCGCTGGTTCAAAAGGTGGGAGAGTGAGCTTCTCCAAAACAGTTTAAATCCCAAGGTGGTGTGGGGCTGCAGATGGGGGGTTTCAGATGGAGAATCCCTTTCAGAAAGGTTTTTGAGACTTCCAACTGAGCCACAAATTTACCATCCACCAGTTCGTGGTACGCCGAAATATGGACCTTCAAGGAGGAATAGGATACGCCCTAATCTGAAAGATGCAGGAGATATTCCATGACTTGTGGGGCAGAACAAGAGTAAGGGTTCCAATCTTTGGAAGCCACCCAAATGGAAAAACGTTTCCACTTCATAGCATAGGTGGAATGAGTAGATGGCTTTCTAGCTTCAACAATTATCTGGGTGACCTGAGAGGAGACCCCAAAGTGGGAGACCGCTGTGTCTGCAGGAGCCAAGCATGAAGATGCAGGGTCCTGAGCCCCGGATGGTCGAGTCGGCCTTCATTCTGTGTCAAGAGTTCATGAGTCACAGGAAGTGGAACCGGTGGTTTCTCTGCGAACTGTTGCAGAACTGGGAACCAAATCTGTCTCAGCCGGGGGCAATGAGGATCATCCATGCCTTCTCTGCCTGAAGCTTGAGGAGAACCCTCTGGAGAATGGGAAACCGAGGGAAGGCATACACAAATGTCCCTGTCTGTCTAAGAGAGAGACAAAGCGTCGTGCCAGAAAGCACAAAGCCCTGGAATGAGCGAGCAAAAACTGTGAAGTTTTGCATTGAATGGGGATGTGCATTGCCACTAAGGACAGATCATGCTGGACTGCCCAGTTCCACACTCTCACAGCTTCCCTGCAGAGAGGGTACAAGTGAGTTCCTCCTTGTTTGTTGAGATACCAGACTACTGGCATGTTGTCTGTCTGGATAAGCAGTGATCCCTTGGGGAGAAGGATCTGGAATGCCTGAAGCGTGTACAAGACTGCTCTCATCTCCAGGACGTTGATATGCAACAGTGCATCCGAGCTGGACCAAAATCCCTGTGCTTGGTGATCCCTCAAATGTGACCTCCAGCCCATATTCGATGCATCTGTAGTCAGAGATGCTGAGGGAACAGGGCTCCTGAATGGAAGACCCAATGAAAGGTTGCAGGGATCCCTCCACCACAGCAAGTCTTTCTGGACCACCGACGATACCAGGACCAGATGGTCCAGGTCGTCCAGGAGTTGATCCCATTGCACCCGCAAGGACCACTGAGTGATTCTCATGTGGAGCCTCGCCAGGGGAACGGTAGTGATGGAGGCTGCCATCAGGCTGGGAAGTTGAAGGACCTCTTTTGCTGGAATGGTCCTGGATGAGGCCACCACCGAAGCTTGACGGACTAGAGTTTCCACCCTGTCCGAAGGAAGGAAGGCCCTGCTCTGGATCATGTCTGAGACTGCCCCAATGAACCAAAGCCTCTGATTTGGGGAAAGAGACAACTTGGGAAAATTTACAGTAATCCCCAACTTGGAGAACAGATCCAGAATGAAATGCAGATCTTCCGAAAGAGCATCCCTGGAAGGGGCTGAAATCAGCAAGTCATCCAGGTAAGGGAAAACTGCTATGCCCTGGTGACGCAGAAAGGCCGCCACCACCGCCAGGCACTTGGTAAAAACCCGAGGTGCCAAAGACAGACCAAAGGGGGAAGGCCCGGAACTGGAAATGCTCCCCCTGGAAACAAAACCACAGGAACCAGTGGTGGCTGGGGGAAATTGTGATGTGCAGGTAAGCATCCTGCATATCCAGAGCACAAAGCCACTTATTTTCCAGCAGGAGAGGGAGAAGGCTTTGGAGGGTCAGCATTCTGAATTATTTTATACATGATGAATAGGTTGAGACTGCTCAGGTTGGGAATGGGTCTCATGTCACCTGACTGTTTTGGAACCAGGAAGAAGTGGGAGTAGAAACCCCCTCCCCTTTTGCCGGAGAGGAATGCTCTCTATAGCCTCCTTGAGCAAGAGTAAATGGATTTCTTCTCTGATGAGAAGAGCCTGGTCTCGAGAGTAGGATGACCGGATTGGTGGAGAGTCTGGTGGAATCTCAAGAAACTTTATGATGTGTCCGGTGGACACCAACTGTAGGACCCATGCATTGGAGGTTATGCCCTGCCACTCTTGCGCATTGCTGGTGAACCCCCACCGGCTTCTCGTGCTGAGGCTGAGGAGAGGGTAGGGCAAGGAGTCAGGAGGTGGCAGGACAGTTAGGGGGAGGGCCCCCTGAATGTTTCTGATTCTTGGAGGCGGGAGGGGTGGTGGAACCCGTGGACTTACACTTGCCCTGGCGACAAGCCGGGGCTTGCTTCCTCTGCCTCCAGGTCCTTTTCCGAAAGGGCTGCTGTTGTCAGGCACCTGATCGATACATGCACTGCACTGATCTCAGGGCCTGACCTTTATCCTGGAGATCGGTGATGATGTCTTTGGTGTCGACGACAAAGAGCACTAAGCCCCGAAAGGAGGCATCCTGAATTGCAGACTGGACCTCGTTTGTGAGGTCAGAGATGCGAAGCCAGGCCTGTCTCAAAGCAATGGCAGTCGCTGAGGCGCGAGCTACTGAATCAACAGAGTTGTAAGTAGGCCGCAACGCATGCCGCAAGAAAAACGAGACAGGTGGAGTTCCTTGGTGAGCTCCTCCTTGAGATCCGAAGGTTCCACAGATTGAACTTGGGCCTCAAGCCTGGTCAAGGTAGCTTTTAAGTGCAACACCATGTGGGCCACATAATTAAGAGACAAGCGCACATGTGGCCGAAGAATAGACCTTCTTACCGAACTGGTCCATCTGCCTTGACTCCTTGTCTGGAGGAGAGGTGCTCATGTGCTGAAAAGTGATCATGAGCAGCTGAAATCATGACGGAGTCCACCTTCAGATGAGCGTTAAGAAACAGAGCATTCTTGGGCACCTGGTAAATCCTGTCCACCCTCTTGGGGACAGTCAGGATGGAATGAGGCATCTGCCAGACCACAGAGGTGAGGTTCTATACATGGGGGAACAGGGATCGGGGACAGACACTCCAGGTCCAGGTGTTCGGCGAGTCTCTGCTGCATTGAATCCTATGCCTTCAACTCCCACTCGAAGTAGTTCTGCATGGACCTCAGGAAGTCCAAAAAGGCAGGGTCCTCTGGAAGAGATTTGGGGGAAACCTTGCCCTTAGGGACTGAAGACTCGTGATCTGAGGGTTCCTCCAGCGACTAATCGGCATCCTTATCATCATCATCATCATCCCCCATGTATGGACAGTCTCCAAGATCTAGAAGAGCGATATCCTTGCGAGATGTCCACAGGACGTGAACCGTAGAGGGAGATGAGCTCCTTGGGGATGGAGACCTAGGAGACCGTGGAGGTGGGAGTCTGCTCTCCAGGTCAGAAACCAGCTCCGAACACGCTCCCTGCCACCAAGACTGAATAAGAGTCTTGAAGTCTGGTTGGACTGGAGCCTGTGGAAGAGGTGGAGGAAGATTCTGAGGTTGAGGAGGTGGAGAGATTACTGGGGTAGGAGGGATGTGATACTCCTGGTAACCTGGGTAGCCATAACCCTGGTACTGACCATACCCAAGAAATAATGCCCCAAGCCACTCCAATCTGGAGGAAGACCAGCTGGGAGGTGGTCTGCAGGATACCCCCTAGGGGGTAATGCGGGACAGTCCGGGGTGTTGAGTAAAGGTCCAACATCAGAAGGTCTGACGGAGGGGGAACCCACGTAGGGCCCACCGTCGTATAAAATCGGTGGCAGGGGAGCCAGTGTTGGGACCACCTTCATCGGGGCTGGCACCACGGAGTCCGGCATCGAAGAGGCCGGTGTTGGAGCCGGGCGAAGGGGTTCTGACAGAGGGACCGTGTCTGGCACCGGAGCCGAAGGCGCGGCAGATGACTGGGCCCAGGCTCAGAGACCATTGTAGGGGTGTCCAGCATTAGAGGGACCATCGCCGGATCCGGCGTAGGGATCTCGACTGGGACAAGGGTCAGGTTGAGAGTGATCGCCCCAGAAGAGACAGAAGGGGCCACTGGAGTAGGGCCAGATGGCTGTGGAGCAGCCTTCATCCCTACGACCCAGTCAGGGAGTGTAGAATGGACCCAGAGGGGTGGACAACGTCCAGGGGTTCCTCACTGTTGCTCAAGGTAGTGGCCTGAACAGGGGAAGCTACCTGAGAAGAGGAAAGGGGGAGAGGGGCAGTCTCCCCCAGCCTCTTGCGGATGTCAGGTTGGGCACCGTTAGGCCCCGACGAAAGAGCTGCGTCTGAGCGCCTGCCAGGGACGGACGGCTGACCAGACGGAGCTGGGTGGGAGGGGGAGGAGCCCCCAGCCGACTCAGTGGCTGGTGCTGTGTGGGACCCTGAGGTCTAGAGAGCTGCCTTACCAGCAGCTGGGTGATCCCCGGAGGAGCTGGGGTCGACTTAATGGCAGGCGCAATGTGGCTGTCACAGAAGCCGGCGGCTGACTTACCCACAGATGAGGACTTGTCCGACTTACCTTGCCGGGCTGGGCCTTGTATGTGTCTGGGAAGAAGCCTTGCTGGTCGAGGGCAGAGAGGCCTCAGGCTAGGACACCTCCATGGAGCACTCCCGCTCCCTGTGTTTCTCTTCCCTATGTTCTTTTTTGGAAGAAGATGAAAAAGAAGAAGAAGAAGAACGGATCCACTCCATCTGCTTCTCTAAAGATGCCAGCCAGGTCTTTAAAAGATGGGCCTACAGAGCCTACTGCCTCCTTTTACAAGTGGCCTGGTTAAAAGGCTGGCAATCCGGGCAAGAAGAAACCGGGTAGTCTCTCCTAAGCAGATCACGCACTTCAAGTGGCCATCTTTGTGTGGAATTTGCATGCCACAGGTGGAACACTTCTTCGGTGAAGACAGAAGAAAATTAGACAAGTAGAAGGAAAAAACATGGTGAAAACAGACGAGAAAAAAAGCACTTTTAATGAAGATCATTTGGGAAGTCTGCAATGCGACTGACACGAGGTGATGACGGGAAAGAACTGGAAGGTGGGTGTGGGGACCGTCCATTATATAGTGTCCGCTGAGGTCAGTCACGTGGTCCCCCGTCAGGTATTGCTAGAAAAAGTCTGCCATACGGTCAGACGCCAGGTGGCGCTAGTCCTATATGTGATGACCTACTGAAGGAACCCTCTCGAAGATGGCAGTTTTGTGTTGAGTGAGGATGAGAACAGATCTAATTGTGGTCTTCCCCACCTTTCGAAGATGTCTTCGACCACCGACTGAGTTCCCACTCATGTGCACAGGCTTGAGTGTGACAGAGTGTCTGCCAGGATGTTTTGCTCTCCTGGAATGTGGACTGCTGTCAGGTGGAGATTGTGGTCAGCTGCCCAGTACCACACTTTCATTGCCTCCTGACACAGAGGATAAGAGTGGGTTCAGACTTGTTTGTTCATGTACCAAACTATGCATGTCTGTCTGAATGGTGAGCTGTCCCGGTTGGATGAGGTGTTGGAAAGCTTTCAGTGCATACAACACTGCCCTCATCTCAAGTACATTGATATGAAGGGACAATTTGTTGTGGGACCAAGGACTTCTGAGTCCTGGTGTGCCCCTAGGTGAGCTCTCCATCCCAGGCCTGAGGCTTCTGTCGACAGCGTCTGTGAGGGAAGGTCTGTTCAGAATTGGACATCTCTGGAAAGGTTGTCTTGATTCTGCCACCACAAGAGATCCCGAATCATGGGGTCTGAGATCAGGACCTCGTGGTACAGATAGTCTGATCTCTGGTCCCACTGTACTCTGGGGAGTCCACTGAGTGACTCTCATATGCAGCCTGGCTAAGGGGACCAAAGTAATGGCTGCATCCATGAGCCCAAGTAAACGTAGGATCGCCCTGGCTGGCAATCGTCTGTGTGTAGCTACCAGGTACGCTTGGTGCTGTAATGTTGCCATCCTGTCCAGCGGCAGAAAAGCCTTGCCCTGGACTGTGTCCAACACTGCTGCAATAAAATGGAGCTGTTGGGCGAGAGTAAGGTGGGACTTGGCATGACTGACAGTGAAGCCCACCCGTCAAAAAACGTTCAGGTTGAGGACCAAAGAGGTAGCCAGGGCGACCCTTGACAGGGCTGAAATCAGCCAATCATCAAGGTATGGGAACACTTGGACTCCCTGTTGGCGCAGAAAGGCTGCCACCACCGTAAGGCACTTCGTGAAAACCCTGGGTGCCGATGAAAAGCCAAAGGAGATGGCTTTGAACTGGAAATGTTCTCCCTGAAAACAAAAATGTAGGAATTTGCAGTGTGGTGGAAAGATTGGGATATGTAGGTAGGCATCCTGCATATCCAGAGCACAGAGCCAATGACCCTTCTGTAGGAGAGGAAGTAGGCTGGGAAGGGACAGCATTCTGAACCTCTTGTTTTCCATAAAGAGGTTTAGACAGCTCAGATCGAGACTAGGCCTGAGGTCGCCTGTCTTCTTGGGTACCAAGAAGTGTGAGTAGTACCCTTTTCCCTGATGTTTTTTGGGGACTGGCTCTATTGCTGCCTTTGCCAGCAGGGAGTTTATTTCCCCTCTTACCAAGGGTATGTAATGAGGTGGGTAGAAGTGACATGGAGGATTTGCTGGTGGTCTCTCTATAAATTCTATTGTGTGGCCTTTTGCCACTAGTTGTAGCACCCATGAGTCTGATGTGATTTGCTCCCACTCCTGAAGATGAAGGGAAAATCTGCCCCCTACCGGCTTCTCTGGGGTGCCAACCAGTAGATACGGGAGGGTCAGAGAGTCAGGAGGCAGTGGGCAGGGAGGAGGCTGCGGCACCCAAGGCCTTGTGGGATTTGGCCCAGGGAGCGTTAGCCACAAAAGGGGCCAGATGTTGGTTTTGATGTCGGTTCTGAGGCAGTCTTTGTTGGAAACATTGCTTCCTCCGAAACGGCTGCTTTTGTTTCTGTGGTGGTTTGTACATAAACTGTACAGAGCGCAAGTCTTTACCCTTGTCTTGAAGGTCGGCAATGATGTGTTTGACTTCTCCACCAAAAAGGACTGACCCCCCCCTGAAAGGGGCATCCTGTATGGTTGTCTGCACCTCCGGTACCAAGCCTGAAATCTTAAGCAATGCGTGCTGTCTGAGACTAATGGCTGACGCAAGCCTCTACCTGCAGCGTCCACTGCATTGTAGGTGGCTCATAACATATGCCTGCATGCAGATCTAGCAGACTGTACCAAACTTGCCATTTCTGATTTCATGGTCGAGTCTTGGAAGGGCTCTACCTTGGACTCCAGCTGACCCAAGACTGATTTTTGGTAGTCACCCATGTGGGCGACGTAATTTAAAGCCCTGATTCCCAAAGTGGAAGAAGCATGAATCTTTTTCCTGTACTGATGGAGGATCTTAGACTCCTTATCGGGGGTGAAGTGCTAAGGTGTTTAGGTTTTGTGGACCTATCATGGGCCACGCTAATGACCACTAAATCAGGTTTCAGCTGAAGGCTGAAGTAGTCCCGGTCCTCTGGTAAAGTCTGTCTGCTTTCCTGGCCACCGGAGCTAGGGAGAAGGGTTGCTTCCAAATAGCTGTCAGTAAGTCCTCATGTGGCTCTGTCCAGGGTGGAATTAAGGTTGAGGAAGAGTCAACCAGGTCCAAGCGTGCAGCCAGTCTCTGTCTGTGCATCCTGAGCGACTGTACATCAGTCGTACACTGCTTGGATCTTTTTGAGGAGCTCCAAGAAGAACGGGTCCTCGGGGAGACTTGGGAGACACTTTCTGTTTAGTGTCTTCTGGTGCCTAATTGTCAAAATCAGAGTCCGAGGGGACTGAATCACTGTCCGAGTCAGACGATCGGCTGTCTGGTGAACTGATGATTGAAAGAGCTATGTCGATTGGCCTAGAAAAATCTGACGGTCTGGAAATGACCAAAGGCCCCAGATTAGGAGGAGCCTCTGGCCTTCCATCCGCTGTCGAGGCCCTGACCGAGACAGTGGGTGGCGCCAGAGAAGGAGGCAGGCCTGGGAGCCAGGGCCAGAGCCATCGGGCGGCCGGCTTCGGAAAGCGCTGATGTGAGCTGTGACTTTGCTTCTGCCCATCACGATTTGAGGATTGCCTGTAGGTCCACTTGTGGTTGTGGGGGTAGATGGGTCTGGAATCCATAACCCTGGTACCCATAATGAGGGTAACTGAAACTGGTGGATAGCCTGGCATTTGAAAATCAGACGTCGGATAGTGTGGTGTCGGGTACTGTGGCATCAGGTAATGTGGCGTTGGAAAAACCTGACCTCTGTTGCCCAAAAGGGTTGCCAGATGGTCCTGGTGTAGGACCTGATGGAGAGGCCAAAGGGCTCAGCATTGGTCCTAACGATGGGATAGAAGGATCTGGGAAATGCCCTATCGGGGTGGGGGGGAAATCAGGAAACCTAGGTCCTGATGGTCCAGGAGTCGGGCCTGACGGCGGAGCATGAGAAACCAATATACCTGAGGGGAGCGAAGGCACCCTAGTCTGATCAGACGGCTCAATAGGTGTCTGAGGCTCTGGCACACGAGAAGGCAAGGCCGCCGACAGTGGGGGGGGGGGGAACTGCAGGTACAGTCTGAAGTGGCAGTAAAGGAGAGGACAGAGAAGACTCCATTGTTAGTGCATCCAACTGGTCGGTCACCCCACTGGCAGGCTTGTTATCGGGCCTGACTGAGGATACGGGGCTATGTGGCCAGAGGTGCCAGCGGTCGACTTGGCAGCTGTATCCATGTGAGACCCAGAGGGGCCGGGACTCTACTTATCGGTCCCACTCGTACCACTAGGCCTTTGACTCTGAGGCTTTAGAGGAGGTTGGTGCCTCCTGATCCCTGGAGGTGCCAGAGCCCAGGCTGAATGGGGCGGGGGCGCCTGATGGCCATTTGGTAGCCACCAAAATGGACGTTGAAGGCTGATCCCCCAGAGTGGAAATTACCTTAAGGGTCGCGACTGTGGCTGGGGGTGATGGGTTTGCTGGGGACCCTTCCCGGTCCCAATGTCTCTCCTTGTCCTCCTTTTTGTGGTGGTCCTCTGTGGAAGATGAAGATTGCCTGAGTTTCTTCAACTCCTTCTCCATATTAGCAATCTTTTGTTTCAAAAGATGTGCTTCCAGGGACTGCAGACAGTGTTTACATGTGGCTGAATTAAATTTCTGGCACTGTTCACACCCCTCAACCTTATGGCTTGGGACCAGGCAAAGAAGACAGTGGGATTGGCCATCCTTGCGAGGGAGCAGAGTTCCACAGGAGTCTCACTTTATGCGATTCTGAAGGCAGAGACAACATGCACGATTACTGTTTGATGCACTTAAGTAAATAAAGGAAAAATTGTTCGATAGAAGTAATAGCGATTTAAACTGTATACTCATCCAAAGATGGCAGTGACAGTAGCAGCGTTCTTCTGTGAGGTCCGACATGAGCAGGTCGATGGTGGGAAAGAACTGGAAGGCGGGCATGGGGATCTCTCTCGATATAGTGCCACGCTGATATCAGTCATGACGTCAGGGGCAGTCCCCCGGACACTGCTAGCTAGAAGTTTTTCTGTGTGGTCCTGACACCTGGCGGCTTAGTCCTATTTGAGTACCTACTGCAAGAGTCCTCTTGGAAGTAAGATCACAGTTTACTTACCTGCAACAGTAGTTCTAGGAGTGGTATACGAGGTTCATCCACACTGTCTGACAGATGCCTTTCCCCTTTAATTCCTGCTGGAACGTCCTTCAAGCTGGCTCCTCCCACCCACCTGGTTGGCAAAACTCTCGGCTCCGCCCCAGATGCCAGCTCTTAGCCTGCTGGATGCCAGGTTGTGTGCCCAAGCCTAGGGAGGTCAGGTGGTTTCATGTGGATGATCATATACCACTCCTAGAAAGTACAGTTACATAAGACCATACCGTAACAGTAGATCTTTGAGGAGTGTTTCTTGCAGCAGGCATTACACTTGGGTCATCACCAGAGGTCACTGTGGCACATGGCAGCTCTTCTAGTAGTCTTTTCCTCGGGCCGCCCACACACTTCATCACCTTCCTGTTTCCTATATAAGTGTGGGTGGTCCCAGGTATCCTCAGTTTTCCCCCGTCGGGTTCAGCTCGCCGAGGTACCACAGGTATCCCAACCCAAAATTCAATGGACCAGAATTTGTTCTGGAGGAGGGGGGCGGAGGGTGGGAACGTATCTGCTGCAAGAGACACTCCTCAAAGATCTACTGTGATGGCAAGGTCTTACTTAACTGTACTATCTTTCATGGAGTGGTCTCTAGCAGCAGATAATACACTTGGGATGAATCCCAAGCAGTGAACCCAAGAAGGGTGGAATTATGATAGGAGGCCTTGTAGGACAGGTCGGCCAAAGGCCGTCCTATGGCGTGAAGCAACGTCTAAGTTGTAATGCTTTGTGAAAGTATGAATCGTGGACCATGTAGCTGCACCGCAGATATCTGTGAAAGAGGCCCCTTTAAAACAGGCTGCTGGGGTGGCCATAGCTCTGGTACAATGGGCTTGGACAGGTCCTGGTAATGGCTTGTTGTATTTTGTGTAACAAAATGTTATACAGTGTGCTGGCCAATTGGAGAAGGTCCATTTAGTGACTGGGAGACCTTTCCTGCTTGAGGCGAAGGAAAAAGTTGAGAGGTCTTCCTAATCAATTTAGTTTGATTAGTATAGTATCGCAAAATACGATGGACATCTAGAGTATGTAGGAGGTGTTCACCTTGACTGGAGTGTTCAGGTTAATATACTGATAACCCCAGGGATTGATTTAAGGTGTGTTCAGACACTGCTTTAGGTAGGAAGGAAGGGTTGGTACAAAGTGTCACACTTTGTGAAAAATTAAGGTTCTCTACACGAGGGCATGCAGCTCAGAAATATGCTGAGCCTAAGTGACAGCCACAAAGAACAGCGTTTTCCAAGAAAGAAAACTGAGGTCATAAGTGGCAACCGGTTCAAAGGGCTCCAGTTAATTTCTTGGTTAGAAAATATTAGCAACAGGGGAGGACACTTATAGACATGGTGCTATGAAAACATCCTCAGGAGCCAAGCATGAAGGGTGTTGTCTCTTCAGGTTGGGATGGAGGAGGGTCCCTCGATTCTGAGTCTTACTGGCAACAGAACGGGTTCCTCCACTGAGAACTGTTGACGAAGGGGGAACTAAACCTGCCAAGGCCACAGAGGGGCTATGAGAATCATGGAGACAGGTTCGAGTTGTAGTTTCAGTAAAGTCTGTTGCAGGAGAGGGATGGGGGGAAGCATATAAGAAGAGTCCTGTCCATGGCTGGGACAGGGAATTTTTTTCCCTTTTTGCTTGGGATAATGGAATAGTATCTGGGAAGACAGTGAATGACTGGGGAGGCAAACAGATCTAGTTGTGTGGTCCCCCACACATGAAAGATTTTTTGAAGCACTTCTTGATGAAGTGTCCATTCGTGTGAGGATGACTGGCGACTGAAGGTCGGCCAGGAGATTGTGATGTCCTGGTAGATGGATGGCTGTCAGTACAAGGTGTTGCTGTGTGGCCTCCTGCCAGACTGCAATTATCTCTTTGTATAGGGAATGGGACTTTGTACCTCCTTGTTTGTTGAGACAGAATACTGCTGCAGAGTTGTCTAACTGAATCAGCAACGTCCACGGGGACAAGTGAGGTTAAAAGGCCTGGAGGGCTAAGCGAACCTCCCTCATCTCCAGTAGAAGGATGTGGGGATGAAGGATAAAACTGCTCCACATGCATTGTGTCTTGTAAGGGCCCAGGTGCGCACCCCACCCCTCCAGGGATGCATCCGTAGTCAACATCTGCTGGTGTGTGGGTGGGAGGACTGGAAAGGCATGCCTTGACATAAATAGTCTCAGAGGGTCCACCATATTAGGGCGAACCACATGTAGGAGTGACTGATTTTATCTTTGAAATGTCCTGTTCTATGAGACCACTGGTTCTGGAGAACCCACTGGATTGGTCTCATGTGAAGATGGGCAAGTGCTACCACAGGGATGGTAGCTGCCATGTGTCCTAGGAGGCATAATATATGTCTGGCTGCGATTACTTTCTGGGTTTGTTTCTGAGAAGCCAGATATAGAAGTTTGCTCGTCTGTCAGCTAGGCTCTGGTGGAGGCAGTGTCTAGGACCGCTCCTATATATCGAAGCGACTGTGTAGGGGTTGGATTGGACTTTGGCCAGCTGACTGTAATCCCTAGAATCTGGAACAGAGTTAGAATTGCCTACAGGGAGGAGAGCAGAGGTGTTCTGGATCCTGCCTTGATGAACCAATCATCCAGATATGGGAAAACAAAGTGCCCATCCTGTCGTACGGCTGCTGCTGCTACTACTACTGCTAGGCACTTGGTAAACACTCTCGGGGCAGAAGAGAGGCCGAACAGAAGTGCTCGAAATTGGTAATGTCCCAACAGGAGGAAACGAAGAAGCCTGTGGTGGGCAGGATGGATGGGGATATGCAGATATGAATCCTTCATATCTAGGGCACATAGCCAATCCCCTTGTTTCAACATGGGCATGATGGAGTTTAGGGTGACCATGCAGAACCTCTTATATTGGACACATAGGTTCAATTCACTGCAGTCTGATATTGGTCTGAGATCTCCAGTTCGTTTGGGTACCAGGAAGAAATAGGAATAAACCCCTTTTTGGAGTTCTGCAGGGGGTACAGGGTAAACGGCCTTCTTGGTTAGACGAGCCTGCAGTTCATCCTGGAGAATAGGAATATGGTCGGGTGGGTAATGGACAGAGTGGGGGGGAGCTGGAAAGTAATTCCAGAATGTGACCCCTCTGGATAATCTCAAGTACCCAGTCGTCTGATGTGATTGTTTTCCAGTCCTCCAAGTGGAGGACTAAACACCCGCCCACAGCTTCCAAGGACTGGTCGAATAAACCGGGGCAGAGCCCCAGTTGGTCACTGAGGGGTGGGCTGATTAGCCTTACCAGAAGGGTGGGAGCAGGAGCCCTTGGCGGTAGAGGTGCTGGTTCTGGAAGACTGGGAATGACCTCGAATCCACCTCTATGTGAGCCTCTGTATTTCCCACCTCTTTTAGAATGAAAGGAGGATTGAGGACGATATGATGGTTGGGATGTATGGTACATGCCATGTACCATGCGTAGTGTTCTTCCTGAAGACTGGAGATCACCTATCAGCGTTTGGGTACCTGGGCCAAAAAGTTTGGACCCATTAAAGGGGGCATTGACCACTCTATGCTGTACATCAGGTGTAAAGCCTGAGGCACGAAGCAAAGCATGGCAATGCAAGGTAATGCCTGTTGCTGACACGCGGGCCCAAGTATCAACTGCATCATAGCCCAAACTAAGCAGGTGTCAGGAAATGGAATTGCCAACAGATATTGTAGCCAATAATTGTTCCGGTTCCTGTTAAGGAGGGGTTTACTAATTCAATGGTAGAGGACCAGAGTGTATGCTGGTTTTTGACCATATGTCCCATATAATTTAGGATTCTGAGATTCATGGTACCTGCTTGGAAAACCTTTTCTCCCCCCAGATAGTCAATCCTATGGAAATCCTTATCAGGAGGTAAGGAACTCGTGTTTTGGTGGTTTAGTATGACCATGAGTGGCAGTAATCACTACTGAATCTGCTTCCGGAGTAGTGGATGGAAAAAGGGTGATCTAGAGTAGCCTGGTAGAGGCGATCCATCTTGCGTGGAATAGCCGTGACAGAGGAAGGCTGATTCCAGGCAGCAAGCATAGCATTTTGGTAGGTCTGTATAAGTGGGGGTACCCTATGGGAGTTATAGATAATCTGCCATATCCTTACGTTGTTTGTCATGCTCAGTAGTGGAGAAATCCATGACTTTCTGAATTTGGACCATCATCTCATGGAAGGATGGGTCTTCAGGAGGAGAGGCAACCACCTCATGGGATAAATTCTCATTTAGAGAAGAAATTTCCGAAAGGGGGGACTGGGGCTGGAAGTCCAGATTTTGAAATTCCTCATCCTCCAGAACTCCAGTAAAATCCACCAGAAATTCAGCCTCGTCTGATAGGTAGTCATCTACATATGAGGGAGGTGACCAGGGTGGTGAAGGGTTTCTGTCACTCTGGAAACATTTACACAGAGGAATAGGGGAAAGGAATGGGTGACTCTACTCCCCTAGGTTGGAGGGCTGAGTATGCCGAATGGCATACAAAAGCTACTGAACTACGGAGGTAACGTCCACTGAGGGAAGGGAGCTTCTGGGAAACCAAGGGGATTGGACATGTTGTCTGAGCAGATCTTGCCCCTGGGTGGTAAAGCACAGGGTCCCAATCCCTGTCTGCCTGGCCCCTATGGGAATACACCTGTGAAGGTGGAAGGGCAGTATTCACAGCAAATGCAGTAGGTTTCCCCATTGGAATGCGACCTCTCGTCGACGGAGCCACTGGGGAAACATGAGTAGGATGTTGAAATGAAGTCACAGTTGACGGGAGAGAAGCCCCTGTTGACAGAACATCGGCTGAACTCACAGTTTGTCACAGACTGCCATTAAAGTGCTAGAAAGCGCCACTGAGAGGGTGTAACCTCCCGTCGATGAGAAGGCAGTGTTTGAATGCATCGACAATGGAGCACCTGTACCGGTGGCCGTCGACGAGCGTTTAGGCACAGAGTGTGAGGAGGGCTTCTCCTTCTCTTTTTTTGTGCAGTTTACGGGAATCAGTGGATATGGAGCTCATGGGATGAGCTCCTGATTTCCCATGAGAGACTATTTCTGTGCCATTAAATGTTTTTTGATTTCCTGCAGCATGTCAACAACGGGTTGCCTGGTTAAAATCCTGGCAATGTATGCAGGAGGTGGTGTCGTGTGTGGGTCCCAGACACCTTACATAAGTGGTGTGGTTGTCAAAACAGCAGATTTTTCTACCGCAATGACAGGAACGGAATAGCACTATCTTGCTTGAAGAGTCTTTGGACATTCATTGTTCAATGTTGTTTTGCTCAAATTCTCGTTGATAACTGCTGCTGAAGTTGCACTACCTGCTGTGTGCGAGCTGAAAACAGCGGGAAAATGAATTGAGGATACCAGGGACCACCCACACCTATATAGGAAACAGGAAGGTGATGTCATGTGTGGGCGCCCCTGAAAAGGCTGCTAGAAGAGCTGATGTCTACCACAGCGTTGACCCAAGTATTACCTGTTGCAAGAGACCACTCTGTGGAAGATCTACTGTTACAGGTGAGTAACCTGTGTTTCTAGGGATGTGGCTATGACGTTCTATCCACACTGTCTGGGAGACTCCTAGCAGTTCTCTGGGAGAGGGGAGGCAGGGCACACACCCCCTAATTGGGAAAAAGAGATTGGAGAACTGAGGCCCCAAAACCAGCATCCCAGCGTGACAATGTGGTAATGGGAAATTAAGGCGTTGGCTGACTTCCAGGTAGCAGTCCAGCAGATTTCCTGGATAGGGACTTCCCTAGAAGCAGCCACCGATGTAGTGGTATGGCGGGTGGAATGAGCCCTCAGCCCAACAGGAAGCTCCCTACCCACCAACCTACAGCAGAGATCAATGCAGGAAGGGATCCACCTGCCAATCGTCCACTAGGCTACAGGTCTGCCAAGTGCAGCTTCAGCATAGGCGACAGCTGGTGAACCTCTCCCCGAACTTCAGCCATACGCTCTTTATAGTAGGCGAGCGTTCGTCTCAGGTCCAAAGTATGGAGCCTGTACTCTGCCTCTGAGGTGTAACTGGGGTAGTACACAGGCAGAGTCAACACCTGGTTAAGGTGAAACTATGACACCACCTTCAGAAAGGAATCTCGGGTGGGGGTGCAGGACAACCATGTCCCTGTGGAAGACCAGGTAAGAAGACTCCATCGAGAGTGCCTGGAGTTCCCCAATCCTTCTGGCTGACGTGATAGCCACCAAGAAGGCGGTCTTCCATGACAGGTGGGAGATGTCATACCTGTGCATCCGTTCCAATGGCTTGCCCATGAGCTTTGCCAAAACCAGCAGTAGATCTCACGGAGGTGGTGGTTCATGCACCAGAGGGGATATGCTATCTAGGCCCTTGAAAAAGCACCAGACCACCTTCTCCTGCGCCACTGACTGCTGACCTGCCTGTGCCCGGTAAGCAGAGATGGCTGCCGGGTGCACCCTAAGGGTCAGCCAAAGTCCCTTTTGGGAGAGGGACCAAAGGTAGTCCAAAATGCTAGCCACTGGATAGGGCGAAGGGTCCAACCCTTTGCCCTGACACCAAATGGAGAATCTCTTCCATTTGAAGGCATAGCATTTTCTGGTCGATTCCTTCGGGGATGCCTCAACAACTGTGAGGACCTTGTCAGAGAGACCCAAAGCCTGGAACACTAGCCACTCAGGAACCAGGCTGTTAGGTGCAGGGACTGAAGGTCTGGATGGAGTACCTTCCCCTGACTGATGGAGAGCAGATCCGGGTGTGCTGGAAGACGCTCCGGGAGCCTGTTGCTGAGGAGATTGGGGTACTAAAACTGGCGGGGCCAGTCCAGACACCAGATCACCTGCAGCTCTCGTCCCTCTTGACCTTGAGAAGCACCTTATGAATCAAGGGAAGTGGATGGAAGGCAAAAGAAGAGGCCTGGGGTCCACAGCCTCGAGAAGGCATCCCTCTGCAGCGAGCCCTGCTGAGGGGGGTGGGTACAGAAGAGCCTCAGCTTTTTGTTCTACCTGGAGGTGAGCAGGTCCACCTGAGGAGTGCCCCACTGGGAGAACAGATTGTGTACTACCTCCAGATGGAGAGACCACTCGTGAGATGCCTTGCCCACTCGGCTGAGAGCATCCACCAGCCGATTTGAGGCTCCTGCCACATGGATGGCAAAGAGATCTGCCTCCAGGCTGTTCATGAGGGTCCAGATGCAGAGAGCTTCCTTGCACAAAAGCAAGGAGTGCATCAGGGCCCTGCTTGTTGAAACAGTACATGGTCGTGTTATTGTCAGTCTGGACCTGGACAACTTGACCCCAGATGAATGGAGCGAATGTGGTCAGGGCTAGCTGGACCACTTGGAGCTCCAGCAGGTTGATGCAACATTGGGACTCCTGAAGAGACTAGAGCCCGTGGACTCTGTGCTCTCCCAGGTGGGCACCCCAGCAGGCCTGCTTGGGGCAGACAAACGGGATCCCTTCTTGCAGATGTGCTGGAACGACCCACCACCAGAGGGTGTCCCACATCCTCTGGGTCATGGTGACCAGCTGGTTGAAATGACCTTTGTGCTGAGACCACTGGCTGGTCAGCTCCCATTGGAGACAGTGCATATGCCAGCAGGCCCGTCAGACCACGCTGGTGCAGGCCACCATGTAACCTAAAAGGCGCAGGAAGTCCCGGGCAGGGCACAATTGCCCAACCAGAAATGACTGGGCAAAGGAGGACAGAACCTCCATCCTGTCTGCCAGGAGATGGACTCTGGCTCGGCAAGAGCAAAGCTCTCCCCCGATGAAATGGATCATCTGCAAAAGGCATGAGTTCCGACCTGGCCTCGTTGACAAGGAAGCCAAGCTCGAAACAAGTCTGGTGGGCCAGGTCTGTGGACCACTCCACCTTCTGCCTGGAGGGACCTGCTATTAGCCAGTTGTCCAGATAGGGGTACACCTGGACCTCTTGGCGTCTCAGGTAAGCTGCCACCACTGCAACGCATTTGGTGAAGATCCTGGGAGCCAAGGAGAGGCAGAAGGGCATGGCTCAGAACTCACAAAGGATTCCCTCCATCCGAAAACAGAGGCACCTTCAATGGGACAGACGGATCAGGACATGAAAGAACGCGTCCTGAAGATCCAGGGAGCAAAAACCACATGCCTTGCTCCAGAGAAGGTATGATGATCTATGCCTAAGTTACCATCCTGAAGGTGCGAGATCTGAGAAATTTGTTCGGGCCGTGCAGATCTATAATAGGGCGCCAGCCCCTCCTGTCCGTTTCGGTACCAGGAAATACCTGGAGCCAAACTCTGGGTGTTCTGGAGGATCCACAGTTCTGACCATGACCTCCTTGCAGAGGAGCTGGGCAAGACTGTCTTGAAGATCTGACTGAGTGACTGCAGAAACATAGTGCTCCCATGGGGCGCGTGCTTGGCTTGGAGGGTACTGCTCAAACTCCAGAGGCAGACCCTGGCTGACTACTTCTAGAACCCACCTGTCTGTGGTGACAATGGACCAGGCAGAAAAAAAGTGGTGGAGTTGGCTCCCTAAGGGAGGACCCAAGGGAGGCGTGACAGGTATGAGGGTGGTGACCCCCATCCCAACACTACAGCGGGCTTGGAGGAGGAGGAGGGGCTGCCGGGTCTCTTCCTTCCAGGCTTTCAGACCGATAAGGCCACTGACTTGGCCCGAGGTTGCCAGGATTGAGCCTGCCAGCCCTGCTGTTGCTGGGCTGGTTTTGCCACAGGAGTGGAGGACCGAAAGGGCTTGCGCTTCTGGTGCTTAAGGCCCTTGTCCTTCTGGAAGGATATCACAGAGTCCAAGGTGGCACTGGACTTTTCAATGCGCTGGAGGTGACCCTCCGCACCGAGTCTGAACAGGTCGGTGCCTAAAAAGGGGACAGTCGCCAGCTGGGTATCTGCCGTGAAGGTTGAGATCCACAACCAAGCCCTAAAGGAGATGGCTACTGCGGCCGCGACTGAGTGGCTGCAAGAGTCACCAATATCTAGAGCCATCTGAAGTTACTCCTTTGCTACTGCCCTTCCCTGGTCTTGGACCTGCTTGCCTGTAGTCTGGAGGTTTGCTGGGAGGTGAGGAATCACCTAATCCAGGGAGCTCAACAGGGCGTGAGATAAGTGTGCCATCAGCATGGCCGAACTAGCCTGGCAAAGGCCGAGCAAAGAGGCAGCATAGATTATTTTAGCCAAATGGTCCAGCTTCTTGGAATCTTTGTCCGGCGGTCTTTCGACATCCCCTATAATGCCCAAGCATCATAAAAACTGAGTCAGCCAATCCCTCGCCTGAGGGATGCTCCAAAAACCATGAAAGGGAGCCAGTTGGTACCGCATACTTGTGGGCCATCTGGGCCAAAGGCACCGGACAAGAGGCGGGATGCTGCCAAAGCTCCAGGGCCAGACAGACAATGCCTCAGCCACTGGGAAGGCCTCCGTGGGAGAATCCCTTTTGTCCAGAATCTCTGAGGGGCTCCTAAGCCAGTTTCTGGACAGGCTTGAACTCCATCCCCATGGACTCTGAGAAGAGCCGAAGAATGCCCATGAATGAGGATGGACTTTCGTCCACGGAGATGCCTCCTAATGACTCAGTGTTGATGGGACATGAGCGCAGGGAGGAGTCACTGTAAAGCAGGCAGCCCCCAGCGTTGCCCTTGACCGGCCTAGGATGGGAGGGTGACTGACAGTCCCTTGGCTGGTCGAGCCTCCTTAGTCGCAGCTCTGGTTGTCTGCTGTTTAGGTGGTGGCTCCACCATGATGGGCAGAGAGGCCTGCTTCGGCCGAGCCGATGTGATCTGCACCGGCTCCACTGGGGGAGGGATGGTGGTGATGACGGGGGAGTCAACATCGGCCGTTCGGTCAACAGCCACTTAATGGCCAGGGCAGAAACCAATGTCTGTTTCAGTCTGGTCAAGATCAGCTGCTGCCACATTGAATCTTCATAGCGTCGACGCAATTTGCGCCGCAGCTTCTCCTCATCTGAGGAGGACAAAGAAGAATTGCGGTGGCACCACTTTCTGGGATGCTGGGAGCAAGATTGCCGTTAACGGCGAGACCTGCCCGACTTAGAAGAGGAAGACAAAGACCTCGATCTCGACCATCGGTGGTGCAGACAGGGAGCCAGGGAACCCTGTGACTTCTGGCCAGGGCCTGGGACCGGTGGGTTTGACTGAGCAGGCTGGGCCAACCAGTCAGAGGTCACTGGGAGGACCATAGTCCTAAAATAAGAATCACTGGCTTCTTCGGATGACAACCGGTCGACTGGATCGAGAAAAATCTCGGGCGCATTGTCGACCGGTGTCTTGGCCAACTGGTCTGACGGGGTCACCAAGGAACCAGCAGCCATGGCTGCAGTTTCGACCGAAGTCAAAGCCGAAGTCTCCTGAGAACGGGAACGTTTCTCATCCCAGGAACGTCGACTAGTCTTCTCCTTGTCTTTCTTCTACTCCTTGCGAGAGCATGAACCATGTGATCCCGAAGGACCCTCTCCTTTAGTTGAGAGGGATTGGCACAGCTCCTTGATGGAAGCTGAGTAAGTGGAGCCCAACTGGAGCTGAACAAAGGCTGAAGCCGAAGAGGTTTGAGTGGCAGCCTAGACCGCCTCCTGCTCGAAGCCCTTGAGCTGTTCAAAATGGGCGTCCTTGGACTTCACCAGCGGGTAACGTTTCTTGGGTCACCCAAGCTGGAGTTGGGCAACGCAGTTGTCCAGCACATTCGGGTGGAAGGACTGACAGAAATTGCAGGCCTGCGGATCATGATCGTGGCCTAAGCAGTACACACACACACACACACACACACACATATGGAGTGAGGGTTGGTCTGCGACATCTTTTGCCCACAGGGGCACCAGCGAAACCCTAGAATGGTCCGGTCTCTCATCGCGGGAACGATTGAAGAAAAGGTTGAAATTGGAACTTGTACAAGTTTTAATGTAAGTTTAAGAAGCAAATCTGAAATCTGACCGACAGGGCCTACAACATGCAGGAGCGGTAAGGAGGGAACCCGATCCTTCCAAGCAGAAAGGAAGATCTGACGTCTGGGGCAGAGCTGAGGGTTTTACCACATGAGTGGGTGGAAAGAGCCAGCTTGAAGATGTTTCGGCAGGAATTAAAGGGGAATGGCATCGGCCAGTGTAGACAGATCATATCCATATCCCTAGAACAATACATTTTAAAACCATTAAAAATATGGACTACCATAAATAAATCGGGATAAGCAAGAGAGAATTAAAAATGTTTTTAGGGCAGATTTAACGCTTTCCCTGGTTGGGCACCCTCATATCCAATGAGGTAGAGAATTTCACAGGGTAGGAGCAACAAAAGTGAATGCACAGGCTCCGGAAATCTTCAGGCGGACTCTGGGAATCTCTAGCAATCCCTCATCGGCTGAGTGAATTGGTCTGAGGGGGCAGTGTGGATGAAGGAACTCTTGCAGGGAACTCAGTCCCTGTTCAGGCAGGGCCTTGTAAGTCAGAAAGCTGACCCTGAAGGTGATCCACCACTGAACCGGCAGCCAGTGCAGTCCGCACAGCACAGATGTGACATGGCTAGATCCAGAAAGCTCAGTCAACAACCTGGCCGCAGTTTTCTACACCCACTGCAAGTGGCAGATATCAACCCTCAGAAACCCTAGGTACAGGGCATTACAGTAAATCAAGGCGGGAGATCACAAAGGCATGGACCAATGTCAATAGATCATCGGGCAGAACAAGATGCTTAATCCAGGTGATATTCCTCAGATGGTAAAATGAGGTCTTGATGGGCGACACCGGAGATTTCAGGTCAACCCCTCGACAGAAATAACACTCAGACTCTGCACCCATTCAGAGGCCAACAACTGGTGACCACCTAGCAGAAGCCCAGAGGCCTGCCCAGCCGAAGACCCCTCTGCCCAACGACCTGGATCTACCACCAAAACCTCAGTTTTGTCAGGGTTCAGCCTCCGCCAGCTGGCACTCATCCAGTCCTGGATCTCGATGAGGCAGCTAGTAAACACCAAGACCGCATCGTCCTGGCCAGGTACAAAGGACATGTATAGCTGAGTGCCACCTGTATAGTGGTGAAAACAAGTCATACTGCCTTACAATGTCTCTCAATGGCTGCATATAGGCCACGAATAGCATAGTACGTAACGGGGATAAACAAAGTAGGCACACTGAGGGGATACTCGGGATAAGGAAGGGGAGGAACATAAGTGAGCATGGCCTTAGATTGTAGGGGGAAGCAAGATTTAGGACAGAAATGAGGAGACACTTTTTCGCAGAATGGAATGCTCTACCGAAGGAGGTGGTAACCTGTGAGACAGTGGGTAGTTTCAAAAGGGGATGGGGTAACTGGGAAGGGGAGAGGGGACAGGGCAGCTTCAAGGTGAGGGTGCTAGCTGCAGACTTGATAGACCAGGTGGCCTATTTCTGCTGGCAAATTCATATGTTCCTAAATGAGGACCTTTTTCCTGTAAGCATTCCTAAAGTGACATCCCTAAGGGACTCATATTTCTATTAGCATTTCTAAAGTGATTATCACATGTATCCAAAGAGGCAATTGTAAGTAGGCGATAGTGCTGAGACAGGGTTTAATTGTTAGTTTTATTCAACTTAGCTTAGTCTGACCAAACTGATTTGGTGTCTTGTATTGAAGGGGGTACTCTTGCACATTTTAGGACTGGATATTAGGGGGAATCTTTGCAGTGTTTTTAAGATCAAGGAGGTAGAATGAACAGGCAGTGGGAGAGGTAGCCTGCTACAGGAGCAGGCAGGTCTAGAGCATGGCATATGGGCCACAGGGAATCTTTGGGAGGGTGGTGGGGTGCAGTGGGTGTGGAACACCAATGATGTTGGATACAGCAGGGAGGCTGCACGGTGTGCAGACAGCTTACACAGCTAAGAGAGGAGGTGGGGTGGAGGAGATGGGTTTTAAGCAGGGCCGGTGAGAGGGGAAGGGGGGGAGGAGGTCCAAAGAGAACACCTGCTGGGGGTGTAAGACTGAACACAAGGGGGCTGCAGGGATGTAGGAACAAGTGTAGAGGTAGATGCTAGAAGAAAAGTAGAGGACTACGGGGGGCAAGAAGAAAAGAGGGAGCACAAGGGAAGCCACAGTAAAGTGGGATAAGGGATGAGAGGGACCAGAGGAAGTGGCAAGTGGCGATCAAAAAGGCAAAGCAAACACCATCAGGGAAGGGGCAGAAATTTGGGAAGAGGGCATCAGGCAGCAGGTTGCAAAGCCAGGGAGTAGGGCAGGAAAACAGATATGTACTCCTGGGAGCACTTGAGGTGGAGAAGAAAAAGGGGTGCAGAAATGAGAAATTCTTTGGAGTCGGGGAAAGGGAGAAGATGTTAACAGGATCAGAAATGGAAGGTGTACCTTTGGTAGGGACTGTGGAGGGAAACAGACAAAAAGTGCAAGAGGGGGTACACAAGGTAAGGGAGGATCCTACAGTAAGCTCCGGAAGGGCAAGGACTGGGGAAGGGGGATGGCACCTGTACATGTAGGCTGTAGGAAGGAGGGGATGGAGCATGTGAAAAGGGTGGCTAGGATGAGGGGGACTGGTGGGGACTCTGGGGGTGGAGAGAGAAGAGATTCAGTCCAGAGGAGAGCAAAACTCTGGGGGGAGGAGTTAGACAAGGGGGATAATGAGACCAAGGGTATGCCAGGCAGGGGGTGTATGCAAAACTATAAGAGGGATGGGAGAAGCTGGGTAATTCTCTTAGGAGACTCAATACTGAAGGGAATTAGATGGGATAGAAATGGAAGCAGGAACAGCATCATTTGGGTTGAGTGTATGCCAGGAATGATAGCACTAAAAGTGAGGCACAATATACCCTCATGGGGCAAGCAGCAAGAAGAGTGATCACACTTTATGTTCCACCTAGGCACCAACGATCCGGAGGGTAGTAGTCCTATGGAAGTGCAGGCTAGGTTCTTCAGTAGTGCGGGGTTCAAGTTGATGACTTTCTCCGAGGTACTGCTGGTGCCAGCTCTCAGCCTCCCCCAGGATGATGATAAAGTACTGTTAGGAACCAAGGAGAAGCAAATTTTTAATAGGGGAGAGCAGGAGGGGGCATGATGGAAGGTATTATCAGCAAATGCCAGAAGCTTAAGGAACAAAAGAAAAAAATATTCACCTGTAGTAATCTTGTTTTTTCCAACAGGATCCACTAATATTTCTTACAGTGCTCCTTTAAGACAGTCAAATGGAATGTATTTGATTGATGTAATCTTTAGCTTGTACATGCAATTCAAAAGCTGCCCAGTTCAACTGCCTATATTCTGACCCTAAGATTTCTTTGGAGCCTGCAAAGAGGCCCTACTAATATCTAATTAAAGACTAATATGAAAAAATGGCACCAACTGTGACAACTAAAAATCATTAAACCACAGAAACCCACCTTTTTCAATGTCATATTCACCTGAGAAGGTTAAACAAACCTACAAGGCCATACAACATTTAAAATCAAGAAGATGCCAACAGCTGGCAAACCGCTCCTGCTGATTAGTCAGTCAGTGGTGAATATGCCTTTTTGGTTCTAGCAGGGGAGGTAAGGGTAAGAAAGTAATAATATTAGTGGATCCCATTGGAAGAAACAAGATTACTACAGGTGAGTAATTTTTTCTTCTAACCCCAAGAATCCACTAATATTATTACATCTTGCAGACTACAAAGCAGTACCTTTGGAGGTGGGCACAGAACCTATTTAGGAAAAAAAAAAGTACTGTGCCAAACCTGGCATCACTTCTGGACTGGGTATCTACACTGTAATGCTTTGTAAAGGTGTGAACTGACCTCCAGGTAGCTGCTTTACAGATTTCCAACAGAGGAACTGCCATGACAACTGCATTGGTAGCAGCTGTACTCCCCTTGTAGAATGAGCTCTGAGCCCGGCTGGTGCTTCCTTGCCCACTTTTGAGTAGCAAAACTAGATACATTGAACTATCGATGGAGAGGTGGTTCTTTTAGTGGCAGGCTTCCCTTTACCTACTTCTCCATAGGTGAGGAAAAGCTGTTGCTTATCCTGTCTATGGTCTCTGGTGTGAGTCATGTAGTAACTCAAAGCTCTTTTTACATCCAGACTGTGGAGTCTACATTCCCCTGAGCTAGAATGCTCAGTAAAAAAAAAAGACTGGCAAGGTGCCAGACTGGTTGAAATGGAAATCTGAGACCACTTTGGGAAGGAACTTCCCATTTGTTCACAGCACTACATTATCCCTGTGAAAAAGAGATATAATCCTTTTCAATACACAGGGCCTGGAGCTCACTTGTCCTCCTGGCAGAAGTGATAGCCACTAGGAAAACTCCTTTCCAAGTAACAAACTTTACGTCTGCAGAGATGGGGGGGGAGAGAAGCATAAGCTGAGCAATGCAAATGTTTAGATCCCAAGCTGGTACGGGCTGTGAGGAGGTGTAGAGGTGAGACAACCCCTTGAAAAATCTCCTGAAAAACAGGATTTGATGCCAAGGAGGCATCCTTCCCAGCCAAAATGTATGGTGATACTGAAGCCAAATGCACTTTCAGAGTTGAATGTTGCAGACCCTGGGAATGCAGGTGTGTTAAATTGTCCAGCAAGGTTGGTATGCCAACTTGAGCTGGGACCACACCATTATCCATACACCATATGGAAAATCTTTTCCATTTTAAGGCATAGGTTTTCTTGGTGGAAGGTCTTCTATACCCTCCAAGAACCTCCAGGATGCCCTAAGAGATGCAAGTCTGCATACTCTAAGTCCTCAAGAGCCATGCCTCGAGTCCAAGGGACCGGAGGTTGAGGTACATGACCCTCCCTTGGAAGGTCATCAGTAAGTTGTACTTCTGGGGTACATAAATCGGTTTGGCCACAGACAGAGAGCAGGAGAGAGTACCAAGGCTGTCTGGCCCAGTCTGAGGCAATCAAGATCATTGAGGCTGGCTGTGATCTGAGCTTGATGAGCACCCTGAGTAGCAGGGGAAAGCATAGAGATGCCTTCCTGTCCAATCCAGAAGTCGGAGCATCCAGGGGAATGGTTCCCTTGCCAGGGGCCCTGCAGCAGTACAGAGGTAGGTGAAGGTTCTGGTGTGATGTGAACAGATCTATTTTTGGGGTGCCCCACCGCCTGAACAGGACGCCCACCACCTACTTGTTCAATGCCCATTCGTGATGGGCTTGGTTTGTTCTGCTCAAAGCATCTGCCAACATGCTGTCCTTGTCAGGCAGATGGATGGCATGTAAGGAGGCACTGAGAGCGTAAGCTAGACTCCAGACTCATTTCCTCTGTGCACAGGGGAGTGGACCTTGTCCCTCTTTGCTTGCTTATATAGTACATTGTTGTGGTATTGTCTGTTCTGACTTGTACCACCCTTTCTTGGAGCAAGCGCGAGAGTCTGAAAAGCCAGATAAACTGCTCTCAGCTCCATCAGATTTATAGGCTGGAGGGATTCCGTAGTTGACCATGTGCTGTGGGTGGTATGCTCCCCTTAGTGAGCACCCCACCCTAGCAGGGAAGCATCTGTTGTGAGAACTAGCGATGGAGATTTCTGCAGTAAGGGACCTCTTCCCTTAGGGTGTCCAGTTCCATCCACCACTGGAGTGCCTGCAGTAACTTTGTTACTAGGATGGGTTTTGATAAGAGGATTCCGCCTCTGGCACCAGTGTGCCCAGGGATGGAACTGAATATCTCTCATTTGAAACCTGGCACCCAGGACTGTGCCTGTTGCTGAGGCCATGTGGCCTATCAATTGCAGAAACTGTCTTGCTGGCTTTGGTTTGTTCACAAACAAACTTGCCAGGTGCAGAATGCTGGCTACACTCTTCTGAGGGAGATAAGCTCTTCACACAATGGTGTTCAGTTCTGTACCTCTGAACTCTAATACCTGTACAAGGGTTAGAACAGACTTTTTGACACTGATAAGGAACCCTAAGGACTGCAACAGGTCCTGTGTAACCTGTAGGTGCTCTCACCTGCTGGTGAGACTTTCCTACGATTCGCCAATCATCCCGGAAGGGAAAAACAAACACCTAGTCTTACTAGGTGCGCCACCACCACTGCCAGGCACATGGTTAACACTCTTGGTGCTGAAGTGAGACCAAAGGCTAGTGTTGAGAACTGTTAGTGGACTGAAGGGAGTCTAAACCTTCGGTATTTTCTGTGCGACTCCCTTACAGGAATATGGAAGTATGCATCCTTTAGGTCTAACGAGGCTAGCCAGTCTTCTTTCTGTAGTATTAATAGAACCATGGCCTGTGTGACCATTTTGAACCTGGGCTTTACCAGGTATTTGTTTAGTATTTTGAGGTCTAGGATAGGCCGCTACTTCCCATTTTTCTCTGTTGTCAGAAAGTACCTTGAATAGAATCCTTAGCCTTTTGCCTCAAAGAGACAGGTTTTATTGCTTTTGATTAAAGCAGAGCCTGACCCTCCTGTGCCAGCAGCTCTCTCTGTGAAAGGAATTGCTCTTAACAGTCTTGTTCTTTAAGGAGGAAAGGATTTGAAACTTAGGGACTAACCCTTACTCACCATTCCAGGACCCACTTGTCTGTGGTGATCTTTAGCCATTCGTAGAAGTAGTGAGTAAGTCTGTCCCCTACAGGTACTGGGGAGTCTGTCTGAAGAGATAAGTCATGGATTTTGTGTGGGTTGTTGCCAAGGTTGGACAGATTGGGAACCATATCTGGAGCCCCTTCTGCCTCTAGCTCTAAAGAAACCAACCTGCTGGGACTGGTGCCATAGCCTGTACCAGGTAAAATAGTATTCTATAGAAGCCCTACCCCTGCCATATGTAGAAGAGGAGGAAGTAGGTGATGGTCTCTCCTTGGCAGAGTTACTGTGATAGGTGGCTTTGTATCTGTCCACCTTTTTCATGCAGGCCTCTGTCTGAACTCCAAAGAAAAAATTACTCACCTTAGTAATGTTGTTTTCTAATGGAGTCTTGCTGTATTCTGACAATAGCAGCGAGTCCCAACCTTCGAACTGCCCCGGAGATAAAAGAGTTAACTTTCCATGCCAGGCATGGAACGCTGAGCTCGAGCTCGGTTGAGACTCTGTCTGTTGCTGTTTGAACTCAAACCGTCAGATCTTTACGAGCTAAACTCACCGAGGTCCTGTGTGGAAGCTGTAAACCTACACTAGCCAACTGGCTACTAACATAACAAATTTTTGGTCCCAAAACAAAGACTCAAGTCAGGAGACCCAAAAATGAAATAACACCCACTCACCCAAAGAAACGGTGATAACAAAAAAGGTGGGGCACCTCCTGAGTGCCAACACTGCCACTGCCCACCCACATCCCAAAAAACAAAGGTTCTGAGAGGGGAAGGTCAGAATACAGCAAGACTCCATTAGAAGAAACATTACTAAGGTAAGTAATTTTTTCTTCAAACAACATGAAGTCTTGCTGTATTCTGACAATAGCAGACTACCAAGCAGTACCTCCATGGAGGAGGGACAGAACCTACTTAGGAAATAGGCTCTGAAGCACAGCTGTGCCAAACCGAGCATCACTCCTAGCCTGGATGTTCAGGGAGTAATGCTTGGTGAACGTGTGAACTGTTTTCCAGGTAGCTGCTTGACATATTTTTAGAATAGGGATATCCCTGGCAGCAGCTGTACCGCTAGTAGAGTGAACCCTCAGGCCTGAGGGTGGAACCTTACCCAATTTTTCATAGCAAAATTGTATGCAAGAGACAATCCACCTGGCAATGGATCTTTCAGTGGCAGGTTTTCCTTTGCCTACCTCACCATAAGTGAGGAACAGTTGGAGGGAGTCAAACCTATGACCCTTGGTGCGTTCTATATAGTAGCTAAGGGCTCTTTTCACATCTAGGCTTTGCAGCCTCCTCTCACCAGAGGAGGAATGGTCAGTGAAGTACACAGGAAGAGACATAGATTGCTAAAGTGAAGTCTGAACCACCTTAGGCAAAACTTCCTGTTAGTCCTTAGTACCACCTTATCCCTATGGAAGGGAATAAAGTCAGGCTCCACTGACAGGGTTGCAGCTCTACTTCTATGCCTGGCAGAAGTGATGGCCACCAGAAACATAGTTTTCCAAGTCAAGTACTTAAGCTCTGCTGAGGACAAAGGCTCAAAAGGGGGTTGCATAAGCTGTGCAAGGCAAACGTTAAGATCCCAAGCAGGGGCAGGATCCCTGAATGGAGGATTGGTATGAAGCAATCTCTTGAAAAACTTGGAGAAAAACAGGGTGAGCTGAAAGAGAAGAGGGCATACCTGCTGAAATGAAAGCAGAAACCGCTGCCAGGTGCACTCTTAGTGTAGCTGGTCTGAGACCCAAGCTATTGAGATGAACCATGTAGTCAAGTACTGTGGGCAGACAGCAGACTCTGGGGAAATATGCTTCCCAGAGCACCATATGGAAAATCTTTTGCACTTGGAATTATAAGTAGTTCTGGTGGACGGCTTCAAGAAGCCTTCAGAATATCCATAACACCTTGGGAGAGGTGTAAATCAGCAAACTAACTCTTCAAGAGCCAGGCCTTGAGATTGAGAGATTTGAGATTCAGGTACCAAACCCTCCCCTGAGCACAAGTTAACAGGTTGTAATTCCTGGGAACAGCCAGGGGAATATGGACTGATAAGGACAATAGGAGAGGATACCAGGGCTGTCTGGCCCAGTCTGGAGCAATCAGGATCACTTTGCAGGGTTGAGACCCGATTTTGACTAGCACTTTGAACAGGAGAGGGAAGGGGGGGAAGTATACAGGAACTTCCTTCCCAATTGAGAACTAGGCATCCAGGGGACTGAGCCCAACACTGGGGGCCTGCAGCAAAAAGGGAAGTTGGTGATTGTCTGGGGCTGCAAAAGATCTATCTCGGGTGTCCCATCTGGAGAATATCACCTCCAAGACCAAGGGATCCAGTGACCATTCATGATGGCCCTGAGATATCCTGCTGAGAGCATCTGCCAGGACATTGTCCTTGCCTGGGAGGTGTACTGCTGACAGGGAGGTGTTCAGAGAATAAGCCAGGGACCACAACTTCATTGCTTCTGTGCACAAGGCTGTAGACCGAGTGCCTCTTTGTTTGTTGATGTATCACATTGTGGTGGTATTGTCTGTTCTGATCTGAATAACTTTGTTCTGAACAGACTTGGAAAAAACTTGAAGTGCTAGAAATACTGCTGTGAGCTCCAACAGATTGATGTGGAGCAGAGATTCCTGAGGGGACCACAACCCCTGGGTGGTCAGGTCGCCTCAAGAGGGCCCCACCCCAAGAGGGAGGCATCTGTAAGGATTAAAGAGTGAGACTGAGTGACAAAGGGAACCCCTTGTCTCAGATTGTTCAGATCCTGCCACCAGTGCAAGGCCTGGATCAGGGTTCGAGTCACTGGGATCAGTTTGGTCAGAGGGTCATTTTTCTGAGACCAGAAGGCTCTCAAATGGAACTGAATGTCCCTCATCTGAAATCTTGCTCCTTGCACCACTGCTGTAGAAGCAGCCATGTGCCCCAGGAGCTGCAGGAAATGCCTTGCTGGTCGAGACACCTGTAGGGTGAAAGAGGCGGCCAGAGTGATATGGGTCCATGCCCTGTCCAGGGGAAGGAAGGCTCTGACCCTTTCTGTATCTAGCTCTGCACCTATGAAGGTGAGGAGCTGAACAGGCTCTAGAACTGACTGACAGATTCAGAAGGAAACCTAGAGAAGTGAGCAGTTGCTGAGTTATCTGTAAGTGTAACTTGACCTGGTCTGGGGACTGGCCTACTATGAGCCAGTCGTCTAGGTATGGGAAGATGGCAATCCTTTGCCTTCTCAGAGAAGCAACTACTACTGCCAGGCATTTTGTGAACACCCTTGGAGCAGAGGTTAGTCCGAAGGGCATTGCTCTGAACTGCTAATGGCCTGAGGGCAGCTCGAACCTGAGGTACTTTCGATGGGAGCTTCTGATAAGAATATGGAAGTAGGCATCCTTGAGGTCCAGGGACACTAGCCAGTCCCCTGGCCTTAGCGAGGGTAGAATTAATTATTCCCAGAGTCACCATTTTGAATTTTGGCTTTAAAAGGTGCTTGTTTAAATATCTGAGATCCAGGATGGGCCGCCATTCTCCTGTCATTTTTGGGGTAAGGAAGTACCTGGAGTACAATCCATTGCCCTGGTGTAGGGGTGGAACCCGTTCCACAGCTCTGAGAGCCAGAAGGGAAGAGACCTCTGCCTCTAAGACAAGTGCCTCTGAGGGATTTGCAGGTGGAAAAGATCTGGTTCTCAGCTTTGGAAATTTTTTGAAGCTGAGAACCAGTCCCTGGCTTACTACTTCCAGGACCCACTTGTCTGATGTTAGAGACTTCCAGTCCTGGACAAAGTAAGCCAGCCTGCCCCCTACAGGTGGTGGAGAATCGGCCCTGGCAAACTCATCAGGGTGCCTGCTTGGCAGGGGGTTTTGGCTGAGGGGTGGAAGCAGGTCTGCTTGTACCCTTCT
Organism: Neoceratodus forsteri; assembly: GCA_016271365.2. Lineage (NCBI taxonomy): Eukaryota > Metazoa > Chordata > Ceratodontiformes > Ceratodontidae > Neoceratodus > Neoceratodus forsteri. The sequence goes on from CM028131.1 coordinate 843,034,604, forward strand.
GCCTCTCCCAAAGAACTCCTCTAAGCATAGGCAGAGAGAGGAGGCTGGGCTTGGTAGAAAGGCCTGTGAAAAGGCCTGCCCCTGGGATGCTGCCTTTGAGGAGTGGCCTGCCTTTCCTTGGCCTGGGCACTCCTATAGGTGGTCCTATACTCGTCCATTTTCTTCATGTAATTTTCTGTTTGCTCCCCAAACAGAGAATTACCCACAACAGGAAAATCCATGGCCTTAGTCTGGGTATCCTGTGACAGGCAAGTACATCTGAGCCAAGCCATTCTGCGAAGTGCCACAGATGTAGCCATGACTCTAGATGACACATCATTGGAGTCCACTGCAGCATGGAATTGCACCTTGGATGCCTCAATACCATCAGCAGCCACCTGCTCCAGCTCCTTGCAGCTGGCCAGGGACCTGTTTTGCTAAAGCCATGACAGTGTCCCATCTGGATTTCTGATACCTAGCAGTATAAGCCATATAATTGGCCTGTCTGAGTCCCAAGGATGCTGCCATGTATTGTTTCTTGCCATGGCATCAATTCTCCTGAGTCCTTGTCTGGGGTGTAGCCAAGGGAATATTTGCCTTGTCACAGGCTGCAGCCTGCACTACCCCAACATGGCTGCATTGTTGTGTAAGGAACTCCGTATCTGAGCCTGACAATGTATACCTCTTGTCCATTATTTTATTCACAGGAGGTATGGTGTTAGGAGTCTTTAAAATCTTAAATGTCTGTTTCCCAAAAGATTTATGTACGGGAATAGACAGCCTCCTAGACTCTGGGATATCCATCATTTCCACATAGTCAGGCTCCTCCTGGTCATCCACAGCTTCTTCCATAGGAAGCTGGAGGGTATTAGCCACTTTTTTATAAAACAAGAAATGGGAGGGGGACTCAGAAAGCCTAGGAGGAGACACTCCTGAAGGTCTGTCTGGGGAGATGTTCGGGTCAATGGGCACATCCAGACTTTCAAAACCACATTCACTTTCCTCATATTCCTCTTCCTCCGGTTCATAAAATTCCTCTAAATCATATTCTTGAACCGGTGGAACCGGCCGAACCAAGCGCCTCCCTGATGGTGCCAGTTCGGTTGGAACTGGGGAAAGCGACTGCACAATTTTTATTGCTTTGGCTATTTCTTCAGCGGTTGGAGAAGAAAGTTTTGGATCCACACCAGCTGATTTTTCCTTTCTTGTTCTCTTAGCTGGAACCGACTCCTCAGAATCAGATCTCCTTTGCCCAAAGAAGTCTCTCTGGTCAGAGGGCACCCCTTCTGGTCGGTTTGAACCGAACCGGGCTGGCTATCCGTTCAGCTGGACTTTTTACTCCTTTCTCAGCCTACCAACTCGCTTTTCTAGGGTAGCTGCAGGAAAATTTTACAAATCTGGCAGTCTGCATTGAGGTGGTCAAACCCCAGACACAAACACAGGTGGGTGGGTATCAGCCTTGGCAAAGACTTCCCACACACACTGCAGTGTTGAAACCCAGTGGGCCCGGTTTTTCTTTGCTTCTCAGACATTGTGCCAGTCCTAACCAAACTTACCCTTTAATGGCAATCCGCTAGACAAGACCCTTATCGTTCCTGACCATGTCACGGGTTGTGGAAAAAACCGTAATAAAATCTTTTTTTTTTTTTTTTTAGAACCAATAAGAACCAGTAACCACACTCTAAAATTTAAAATAAAGATTTTTTTAGCAACTTGATCGGTTCAAACTGAACCGATGAACCGTTTACAAGTTCCACACAGAATAGAAACAATATAAACCTATCTAGTACTCATGAATACCACAGACAGAGACTGAACAGACAGGTTGAGGTTTAAATTTGGTCGAAAACCAAGAAAAACGGTACTTTAACCGACAAATTGAACTGAGCAGAAAGAGAAATCTCCAGAGCAACTGTTCAGTGAGGCGGAGTAAAGAATCTGACGGTTTGAGTTCAAACAGCAACAGACAGGGTCTCAACCGAGCTTGAGCTCAGCGTTCCATGCCTGGCATGGAAAGTTAACTCTTTCATCTCCGGGGCAGTTTGAAGGTTGGGACTCACTGCTATTGTCAGAATACAGCAAGACTTCATGTTGTTCGAAAAGTGAGTTTTCGACTGGAAAGTCCATGGCCTTGTTCTGGGTATCCTGGGTGAGGTTGGTAGCTCTAAGCCAGGCAAACCTTCTCATGGCCACAGTACCTGCCATCCACCTTGCAGCTGTATCATGTGAGTCAGCTGCAATCTGAAACTGATACTTGTAAGCTTTCAAGCCTAACTTAGCAGTATCCACTAATCCTGACACTAGAGTGGAAGGGCTAGTTTCAGCAACATCCAGGAGGGACTGCCACAAGGCCGTCTGATAGAGGGCTGCATACACCTGATAGCTGGCTTGTCCAACTGCAAAAGAGGCAGATCGGTACCCTTTCTTTGCCATACTATCCACTTTTCTAGAGTCCTCAAGGGGATGAGAGGACAGCGGTACTTTAGCCCTTTCACAGGCAGCCTGCTGCACAATTCCCTGATGGTCAGGGTGGATGAATAAAAACTCCGCTCCTGACCTATCCAACTGGAGCTTCTTATCACACTTCTTGTCAATAGCTGTGCTAGTGTTAGGTACTTTAAGAATTTCTAATATGTCCTTTTTTAAAAACTAATAAATAGGAGACAGAAGTTTTTTAGTGGGTGTTAACCCCATGTACTGATTTCCTTATCTTGCACCTCTTCTGCGGTGGCAAGATCTAGAGTCTCGACCATCTTCCTTACAAAAAAAAAATGTGAGGAATAATCCTCAGTAGGTCTCAGAGGTGAACCAAACTCCTGTTCAGGGGAGACTTCATGTTCAATATCCTCCTCTGCCTCAATCTTCTTCAAAATAAACAGGTTACCTACCTGTAACAGTAGTTCTAGGAGTGGTATATGTATTTCATCCACACTGTTTGGCATTGTCCTTTCCCTTTCAATCTTGCTGGAAGGTCTTTAAGCTGGCTACTCCCACCCACTCGGGTGGTATAACCCTTGGCTCCGCCCCATGATGCCAGATCCTGCCCGCTGGAAGCTAGGTTGTGCAACGAAGCCGGAGAGGTCGGGTGGGTTTGTGTGAACATATACCACTCCTAGAACTATTGTTACAGGTGAGCAACCTGTTTTTCTAGGGACGTGGATATGTTCTATCCACACTGTTTTTAGACTCCAAGCAGTTCGGGAGGAGGGAGGCAAGGCGCACACCCCCTACTTGGGAAACAAAGATTGGAGAACTGAGGCTCCCAAACCAGCATCCCAGCATGACTAGGTCGATGTGGTAGTAGGTAATGAAAGTGTTTACTGTCTTCCAGGTAGCACCCCAACAGATGTCCCTGAAAGCAGCCACTGATGCAGTGGTATGAGCTCTTATCCCTCTGGGAGGCTCCATGCCCACCAACCTGCAACAGAGATCGATACACGATGTAGTCCCATCTACTGATCATCCGCTTTGATGCAGGTCTGCCAGGTGTGGCTTCAGTGTAGGTGACAAACAACTGGCAAACCTCTCCCTGAATTTCCACCATTCTCTCCTTATAATAGGAGCATGTTCATCTCGGGTCCAGAGTATGGAGCTTGTACTCTGCCATCTAAGGTGTAGTTCGGGTAGAACACAGGCAGTCTCCTCACCTGGTTGAGATGCAACTCTGACACCACCTTAGGGAGGAATTTCAGGTGGGGGCACAGGACAACCTTGTCCCTGTGGAAGACCAGGTAAGGAGACTCCATTGAAAGCACCTGGAGCTCCACAGTCCTTCTGCCTGATGTGATAGCCATCAGGAAGGTGGTCTTCCATGACAAGTGTGTCATCTCACACTTGTGCATTGGTTTGAATGGCTATCCCATGAGTTTTGCCCAAACCAGCAGTAAATCCCATGGAGGTGGAGGTTCACACACTGGAGGGAATATGTGATAGAGGCCTATGAAGAAATACCAGACCCCCCATCTCCTGTGCCACTGTCTGCTGTCTGGCCCACGGCCGGTAAGCAGAGCTGGCTGCCAGGTGCACCTTAAGGGTTGTAGACCGAAGACCCCCTCTGGACAGAAACCAAAGGTAGTCTAGGATGGTAGCCACTGGACAGGACAGAGGGTCCAGGCCCTTGCACTGACACCAAATGGAAAACCTTTTCCATTTGAAGGTACAGCACCTCCTGGTTGACACCTTCCTGGATGCTTCCACTACTGTGAGTACATCCTCAGAGAGACCCAGAGCCTGGAACTCTAGCCACTCAGGAACCAGGCTGTCAGGTGCAGGGATTGAAGGTCCGGATGGAATACATTCCCTTGATTGATATCAGGTCCGGGCGTGCTGGAAGACGCCTTGGGAGCCTGTTGCTGAGGAGATCTGGATACCAGAACTGACATGGCCAGTCTGGGGCTACCAGGATCACCTGTGCCTTGTCCCTCCTCACCTTGAGAAGCACCCTGTGGATCACGGGAAATGGAAAGAAGGTGCAGAAGAGGACTGGGGTCCATGGCCTCAAGAAGGCAACCCCCTGCAGCTAGCCCTGCTGGGGACATGAAACAGTCTCACTTTGGTGTTTTCCCTTGAGGCGAACAGTTCCACCATCGGTTTGCCCCATTGGGAGAACAGGCTGCGTACCAACTCTGGATAGGGAGACCACTCATGGGACGTCTCGTTCGCATGGCTGATAGTGTCCACCAGTTGGTTTGAGGCTCCTGCCACACGGATGGCTAGGAGATCTGCCTCTAGTAGGCTCACGAGGGTCCAGATGTGGAGCACTTCCCTGCACAGCAGCCAGGAGTGCGTGCCACCCTGTCTGTTGAAGTAGTACATGGTCGTGGTGTTGTCCGTCTGGACTTGAACCACTTGACCCCGAAGGAGCGGAGCGAATGCTGACAGTGCCAGTCTGACTGCTCTGAGCTCTAGCAGGTTGATATAGTATTGTGATTCCTTGGGGGTCCAGAACCAGTGGGCTCTGTGGTTCCCCAGCCCATGAGAGAGGCATCAGTCATGAGGATGACCATCAGCTCAGGATGGACAAACAGGATCTCTTTCTGCAAGTGATCCAGGACGGTTCACCACTGGAGTGTGTCCCACATCTTCTGGGTTACAATGACCATGACGCTAGGTCCAATGGCCAGCCAGCTCCCCTTGCAGGGGGCGTATATGCCACCAGGCCCATTGGGCCATGGTGGTGCAGGCCACAACATACCCCAGAAGGTGCAGAAAATCCCGGGCAGGGCACACGTGCCCAACTAGAAATGATTGGGCAAAGGAGGAGAGAACCTCCGCCCTGTCCATCAGGAGCCGGGCTCTGGCTTGGCAGGAGTTGAGCTCTGCTCCGATGAAGCATATCACCTGCGAAGGTATGAGTTCCGAGTTGGCCTCGTTGATCAGGAGACCAGGTTCGGTGCAAGTCTGGAGGGCCAGGTCCCTGGACCTCTCCACCTCTTGCTGGGTGGAACCTGCCAAGACCCAATCATCGAGGTAGGGGTAGACTCTGACCCCCCCCCCCGACGGTGAAGGTGGTCCGCCACTACTGTTATGCAGTTGGTGAAGACCCATGGGGCCGATGACAGGCCAAATGGCATGGCTCGGAACTTGAAGAGGACTCCTGCTCAGAAGCAAAGGAATCACTGGTGAGATAGACGGATTGGGATGTGAAAGAATGCATCCTGGAGATCCAGAGAGCAGAACCACATGTTGGTATGATCTGAGAGTTATCATCCGAAAGGTGAGTGACCCGAGGAACTTGTTCAAGTCGTGCAGATCCAGAATGGGGCTCCAGCCCCCCCATCCACTTCAGAACCAAGAAGTACCTGGAAATGAACCCTAGGTTTACTGGGGGTCCGTGACTCTGGTCACGACCTCCTTAGTGGTCCAACTTTTTGGATTCCTTGTCCGAAGGTCTGTCTGTATCTGCCGAACTACCGGAGCATCTGAACACAGATTCGGTCACCAGACCCTCCACAAAGGGATGCTCGGTGAACCTGGAAAGGGACCCTATAGGAACCGCGTACTTGCAAGCCATATGGGCAGGCGGTACAGGGCAGGAGGCAGGGTGCTGACAATGGCCTCGGTCACTCGGAAGGCTTCAGTCAGTAAGTCCCCTCTCGAGGATATCCGTGAAAGGGTATTCAGACCATTTTTGAACGGGCTCGAGAGGCATATCTGTGGATTCGGAGATCAGACGGAGGATGCCCAGGAAGGAAGAAGGGCCTTCCCCTGTCAACAGACTGCTGACAGATTCATCATCGAAGGGATGAGAATGCAGGTCTGAGTCATAAGATTCCGAAGAGTCTGGATAAGTCAGCCGGCCAGCTAAATCACCACCTGGGGCGATCAGGCATGAAGGTGACAGAGCCTACGTGGGAGGCCCGGAACAGTTAGAGACTCTTTGGTAGGAGCCCCTCCCAAGGGCTGCGTAGGTGGCAGTTCCACCACTATCAGTGGAGAGGTTGATTCTGGCTGAACCGGGACGGTTTTGATAGGCTCCAAGGAAGTCTGCTTTGGCCTGGAATGTGATAGCAGAGTGATGGCCGGTGTGGAAACTGTATTCTGTTTCTGACCAGACAAAATCAGCTGCTGTCACGTTAAATCTTTGCAACGTCAACTGAGTTTCCACCGAAGCCTCTCCTCATCTAAGGAGGATGAGGAAGAATGGCGGCATCACCTCTTTTTAGAGCGGTTATGTGCCTTCCTTGGCCTGTTGGTCGAAGGGGTCGGGGACCGACTTGGTCGCTTGAGACACACCGGGGGGGACCAGTGATTTTCACAGATCAGGGGCTGGTTCCTCGATGGGATTGCCAACAGGCTGGGTCTCCTCATCAGAAACGGGCAGGACCGGGGTCCTGACAAGAGAGTTGTCGACCTCCTTGGGAAACAACGGGTCGAGAATGATCTCAACCTCGTCTTAGACTAAAGTCTCGGCCGGTTGACCTGACAGTGGGACCGAAAAGCCAGTGGCCGAGGCCACAATCTCAACCGAGGTCAAGACTGGAGATTCCTGGGACCGAGATCTCTCATGATCCCAAGAACATCTTTGACAAGACAAAGAATCTCTCAGTTCCTTGTCCTTTTTATGGGACCGGGAGACACGCAAGCCCGAAGGACCCTCGCCCTTAGCGGCAAGAGATTGGCACATCTCCTGAAAGGAGCCTGAGAAGGTTGAGCCCAAACTGAGCAAGACGAAGAAGGGCCTCAAGAACGATCCGCGGCCCGAGCCGCCTCTTCCTCAAAGGCCTGCATCTGTTCAAACTGCTCGGTGGACTCTGTAGCCACGGAGACCGCCCATCAGGCCTTTTCAGATTTGACTGGCGGATTCTGTTTCTCCGGCCTACTTAGCTTTAGACATGAGGCAATCGTCTAGGATGGTGGGATGAAAGGCAAGACATCTCGCAGGCCTGCATGTCATGGCCGACACCCAGGCAATAAACGCACATGGCATGCGGGTTGGTGCGCGACATCTTTTGTCTGCATGGGCAGCGTTGGAAACCGGGAGAAGATTTCTCTTCCATGACGGTCGAGATCGCAAAGCGGGAAGTGTCAACTCTGATGAGTTTAAGTTTTAGCAAATCAAAAGATTTAGAAACCAGGGCCTACCGAGTGCTAGAGCGGTAAGGAGGCAACCTGAATCTCCCAGTGGAAAGGAAGATCTGGAGTCATGGGGTGGAGCTGAGGGTTACACAACGTGGGTGGGAGGAGCCAGCGTAAAGACCTTCCGGCAAGATTTAAAGGGAAAGGACAATGCCAAACAGTGTGGATAGAACATACCCACGTCCCTAGATAGTACAGTTATGTAAGAACTTACTTACCTGAACTAAGTCAGCAGGCATTGGTGTAAGAGCAGGCACGTGAGCTCTTTGTGGTATTTCAGCTGAGGTCACATTGTGCCTAGTTTTCTTAAGTTTCTTGGCAGGCACCGGAAAGTGACGCAGTCCAATGCCTCTCTTACCAGGGCCCTCACCCATATCAGGGTGGTTTTTGTGGCCCAGGAAGGTTCAGCCAAAGACATACAGAGGGTGGACTGGTCAGAGCCCATAGACCCCTCTTGCATTCTCCTTTGCAGGTTTTCAATCATCTTAGGAGGGAAAGACTTGCAGATTTCACTTTCAACAGAGAAGTGTTGTTGCCCAAGACAGACTATGCATAAATCATGCTTATCTGCTTTGGCAAACACTTCTGAATATTTTAAACAGTTTTTAAAACCAGGAGGTCTTGTTTTCTTCTTGAGTTTATCTAACATTTCTGTGTAAAAAGAGAAGAAAACAAAAACTGGGAACCAATAAAGAAATAAAGTTAGTGGCTTGCGGTCAGTTCAGGAACCGAGAAAAAGGTTACATTTATCGGATTCGATCAGTTCCGGAACCAGGGAACGGATAACACCCCCTCCCCGAAGAAACCTGGTTCAAAAGTAAGCAATTTGAAATAAAAATACCTGAAAAGTGATCGGAACCAAGTTTAAAAGTTCCGATCTGAACTAAACAGTCGGTTACCTCCCATTTCCCAGAAACCGAGAGAAACCATAAATATAAATAAAACTACATTAAAATTTACTTACCGATGTAAAATAAACAAACTAAGCAACTATGAATAAAATCAAAAAACACATTTTTTTTGACCAAATGTCACTTCAGGAACGACTTGCGAGAGACAAAATCTCCAGGGCGTCTAGTCTTTGCAGCGGAGAGAAGAAATCTGAGGGTCAGAATATAGGCAGTTGAACTGGGCAGCTTTTGAACTGAATGCACAAGCTAAAGATTCCATCATTAGCATACATTCTATTTTGGCTCCAGGGCTGTGCTGTCTTAAAGGAGCACTGCAAGAAGTAATAATATTAGTGGATTCCTGGGGTTAGAATGGAGGACTTGCAGACAATCATGGTGGACGAGGGACTGGACACAGTAGCGAAAAGTGAGACCTGATTGACAGAACATCATGACTGGGAGACAGTTATCCCAGGTTTCAGACTGGTTAGGAAGGGCAGTAAGGGTAGGAGGGGGTGGGGTGGCGTTATATGTCAAAGACAACATTAGGGCAATGGAAGGGCAGGAGGACGTCGGGGAGACTGAGTTCATGTGGGTCACGCTCAGACTGGGGAATCGAGGATAGAGGTGGTTTACAGACCTCTGGTGCAGAAAGAAGGAGGGAGCAGACAAATGATACAGGCACTTGCAAAGATGGCCCTCAAGGGAGAACTTCTGCTAGTGGGGTACTTAAACCTTCCCAACGTGGATTGGGGTATCTCGGCTGCAGCATGAGCTAGGAATGGGGGGATCCTAGAGGTTCTAAAAGGGGGTATTTATGCAACAGTTGATTAGGAAGACCACTAGTGGAGAAAATCTGCTGGACGTGGTCCTCACAAATGGGGAGAGTGTGGAAGAGGTGGAGGTGGGTGACAGATTAGGAACTAATGATCACAGGACTGAGGTTCAGAGTAAAAAAGGTGAGGGAGAAAAATCAGACTAGTACAAGGGTGATTAACTTCAGAAAGATAGACTAACAGAATGTGAAGGATAGCTGAGGAACAGATGGCAGGGAAGGAGGATATAGGAGATGTTGAAGAACTAAGGGGAGCCATCAAAGGAGGGGTACTGAAGGCCACTGAAATGTGCATTAAGGTGGTGAGGAAGAACAAAAAAAGGAGAAGACTGCTCTGGTTTACAAGGGAGGTGGCAGAGGAGGTCAGGGAAAGGAAAAGATCATTCAGGGATTATAACAGGTCACAAGGGGGGGGACAGGGAGACAGAGAAGAGAAGGGTCGCAGGGCAGAAGGTAAGGAGGGCGAAGCAGATACAGAGGAGAAATTAGCCAGGCGAGCAAAAAAGGGGGGATAAAAACTCTTTTTTTCTAAGCATGTGGGGAAAAGAAGGAAGGCGAGGCAGGGGATAGTAAGGTTACAAGGGGAGAGAGAATACAACTGGAAGGGGAATTTGAGAAAGCAGAAGAGTTGAATAAATACTTCTGCTCGGTCTTCTCAGAGGAGGGAGTGTGTAAGGGACTAGAGCTGGGGGAGGGGCAGGGAAGACAAAATGGTGGATCTTAGTAAGTTCAACATTGACAGGGTAAGGGAGGAACTGGGTAAGCTAAAGATGGACAAGGTAATGGGGTCAGACGGCTTGCACCTGAGGGTAATCAGAGCTGAGGAAGGAGCTGGCAGCCCTACTGACGAGACTATTTAACTTGTCCATTGATACGGGTTGTGTGCCAGGGGACTGGAAGATGGCAGATGTAGTGCCACTGCACAAAGGGGGCAGTAAGGAAGTGGCAGGAAATTATTGGTCAGCCTCACATCAGTAGTGGAAAACGTGATGGAGGCACTGAAGAAAGAAAGGGAGGTGGACAGCAGACTGCAGAACAAAAGGCAGCATGGATTTACAAGTGGAAGGACCTGCCAAAGGAACCGGACAAGAGTTTTTTTTTTTTTTTAACTGGGTGACTCAGGCGATTGACCAGGGGGTGGTGGACATGGCCTAGCTGGGCTTCAGTAAGGCCTTCGACACCATCCCTCACAGAAGGCTAGTAAATAAGCTAGAAAGCTTAGGGGTGGTGCAGAAAATAACTAGATGGATGGAAAACAGGCTGGTGGGCAGAAGTTAGAGGGTGGTGGTAAATGGAGAGCATTCCATGGTAAGGGAAGTGATGAGTGGGGTGCCCCCAGGGGTCGGTGCTTGGACCACTCCTTTTTAATATATACATCAGTGATATAGCAGAAGGCATGGAGGGAAGGGTGGGCCTATTCGTGGATGATACTAAAATCTGTAACAGGGTGGTCAGAAACATGGCAGCTAAAATATAATACCAAAAAGTGTGCTGTGATGCATCTGGGAAGCAAAAACCCAAGAGCTGCTTACACTCTAGGATGGGAGGAAATCAAAAGTACAGAGCAAGAGAAGTATCTGGGGATTATATATATCGAGCAATCTTAAGGTGGGTAAGCCAGTGTAGTAAGGTGGTGCGGAAGGCAAAGTACAGTTGCAACAGTAGATCTTTGATTTGGCACGTAGACTGCTGGAACAGGATTTGCAATTGGAATTTGATGAGGACTGAGACTTGTGTGTACTGTTTATTACAAAAAGTGCATGAGAGCTAACTTGCGACGGACTCTCTCTAAACACAGTTTAAAATTACCGAAGTTGTGATGGAGATTTGTTGCTTCTCTAGATGCAACCTTATCCTTGTAAAATGCCCCATACTGTTGGTATGTTACCCAAGGTATATATCCTTATTTTTAAACAGGGCCTAAAATTCCTGGGTAGTTCAAACATGGCGCTGATGGCAAACTTAAAGCTGTGTAATGCATACCACGCGGAGTCAGAACAGGGGGGTATGCAGTGACGATCTTCCTATTGCTAACACAGTATTAGCTTACCAAACAAAGAGTTCTATATGGAGTCTCAGCATTTTTATTTTGTTCCAGTTCTGTTTGCTGGGAAGGTAATAATTTTCAGAATGTAATGTTTAATACTTTTTATTTATTTATTTCAAATTTGGATTAATACCTTTGAGCCGGGGGATCGTTTACAAAGGCTCCAAGTCAACAAGGAATACAAGACATATTCAGGTGATGAAACATTGCAGAACAGAATGACATCAACTAACAAGTGTTAGTGTGCAGTTACAACATTAAGCAGGGTACAAGAAGTAAGGAGAAACAGGACCACACTTGCAGAGAAACATTAACGCAGCACTAATTAAGTGCAGTACAGTATTTAACAATTATGTTACAGTTCAGATGGGGTGCTCCCAGTCTGCAGAAATGCAGTTTTAGCAGCCAAGGAGAGGCTTTGTCAAGGGGAGGCAGGTGGTGGGAGACGGGGGGGGGGAAGAGAGTGGGCAACTGTGGAACAGGAGGGTGGGGGTGAGAGAGGGTAGTATTTGACGGGTGCGAGAACCGCTGTCAGAGGCTGTGGATTAACAGAAACACTGGCAGTCAGATTTGCTGGCAAGAAGAGATCGAAGCCCATTTTCAAAGTGGCCAAGTCTGGGGGAGTCGGCAAGGTCTGCAGGCAGATCATTGAACCATTTAGGCCCAGAGTAGGAGAGGGATCTTTGGCCAGGGGTAGTTCATTTGAAGGGAACAGTTAGGACAGCCCTGGAGGCACTCCTTGTGCATTTAGATGATTGTGTAGGCTCAGAGAGGGTTGAAACAGCACTAGGCATGGACCCCATCAGGGACTTCTTTGCAAGGTGGTAGGCCTGGTATTGAAGTCTGTGGTGGAGAGGGAGCCAGCCAGTTTCCTTGTATAGGTCACAAGAGTGAGTCATTTTGCATAACCCCAGGACCAGGTGGCAGGCCTTGTTGAGGATGGTTTTGATCCTTTTAAGCGCTGTGTCTGTGCCTGGCCCGTATATGACAAGGCCCTAATCCACAGATGAGAGAACTGAACTGCACGTAACAAGTTTCAGGGCAGCAGTGTCACTGAGGTGCGGTGTCTGTACAGGATGCCAAGCTTCATGTTGGTGGACTTTACCAGCTGCTTAGCATGGGCAGTGAAGGTTAGGGTGTCATCAAGGTGAATCCCTAAGTACTTGAATGTGTTGACTTGGTCTAGTACTTCTTTGCTACCAAGTATATGCAGTGAGGACCCTCAAATCTTGCTCTGTGGGGTGCTGAAGAGCATGCTCGTCTTTTTGTAGTTGAGTAGCAGTTTATTTTGGGTGAACCAGGATACTAGTTTAACCATTCCTGAAATATGGAGTTAGGGCACCTGACAGAAGCCTAACTTACCTACAGAATGTTAGATAGGTTTGTGGGAACAATGGTCGAATATACCATGGTTTAGTAAAACTTCCTTTTATGATATATTGTATTTTTAGGTCCCACAGGTTTTAGAGGGGCTGGCACCCTGAATATCCTGCCGGGGGGGGCACGGTGGCAGTGTGCACCCTAACCATAAGTATTTTCGGATAGTACCCTACACGATGCGTCATGGATTGTTGGACTTGCATCTCCTGCAACTAACATATGATGATTGTCACTCTTTGTAGTGTCACACGTTGCCTGGTACCATCAATTGTAATGTCCATTTGCTAGTTTTGTTTTTTAAATAAAAATAAAGGTAAAAAACAAAACAGTAGATCTTCAAAAGCATCTCCTGCAGCAGGCCGTAACACATGGGCTATCAGCCGCAGGCATCACATCCTCTGGATGACTTCTCAATAGTCAACTCAGGGACCTCCCTTTCCTGTCACTTGGTGTGCTTTTGCATGCGGCTGTGCGCACACATACACACATACATATATATATATTATATATATATATATATATACATACACATACACACACACACACACACACACACACACACATATATATATATATATATATATATATATATATATTTATACAATAGGGTATTGATAAATGTTGCAGATAAACATGTATTCTCACTCAGTGAGATAAATGTTGCTGGCGTAGGAACTGTGGTAGATATGCAGATTTACACACACAGTTCCTACGTCAGCAAGTGATATTTTCACAGTAGCTATGTCATCAGGAAAAGATGTGCAGGCATTACAGTATCCTAGCAACTGAGGCAAATCACGTTCACCTGTTACAACAGTTAAAATGTTAAAGCAGCTCCAGTTTCCATGTTAATTAACTTCACTGCTGTTTCTAATTACATGCCATTTAATATAAAAAGCATTGCGTGGTGCTCAGTTACAAAAATACAACTGTGAATGCAGGACAGGTTTATCGAACATGCAAACCATGAAAACAACAGCCCTCCTCACAAGAAAGCAAAGCACATTTTCTCTGATAGCAATGCAAAATAATAACAAATACCTGAAATGCAGCAGCCGTGGCAAAACTCCGAACTCCAAAGCCATGAACAAGTCCGTTCACAAACTGAAAAGAAACTCACACAAGCACCCCATTTAAAAAAATAAAGTCGCATAATGCATACATATATGAAATTAAATAAATAAACTTATTTACAATCTCTTTACGGTAAACCGAGACGCTGAAACACGGAAGTCTTCTTCAAAAGAAAGACACGCCCAGTCTCACTCACAAACCAATCAAAACACAACTCCCACTATCAATCACTACTACCGACCAATGGTACAACATAAATAGCAACCAATACGATACATTTCTACACAAAATCACACGCATATACCAATGAAAAACCACTACCATGCAACGATAGCCAATCCAACAACAGACTCATTCGTAAAAAACGGCACTCCCCATTACCAACATAGCCCTCATCGCAGCGCAGCAACACTTAGAAACAAAATACATTTCGCACCTTCTACACACAAATTGCCAACAAATACCCTATTGTATAATCGAACAATGATGGGTATGAGATGTAACATATTTCACCTCGAGTCTGGAGTATAGATATCTCACTGTGCCTTTGGCACTCGTGAGATATCCATGCCTCACTCTGCAGGAGTGAGAATATTTTACATATCCCACTCATGCCCATCATGTATCCCCTATATATATTATATACTCACACACACACACACACAGTATATGGAAGGTGCCTGATATTCCTCAGTTCTTTTCCATCTTAGCGTCTGATATGAGAAGTCACTCATAGGTCTCTGACAGGAACCGAAGAAAGGAATAAAAAGGCAGCAGCTCGAGGTGTCCACAAGAGGCTGGAGGAAGGGGGAAGGCAGGCAGGGTATCATGGCCTGCTGTATGAGATTCTCTCGAAGAAATACTGTTACAGTAAGTTCTTACACTACTGTACTATCTTCTCTGGGCCAATTTCTTGCAGCAGGCCATAACACATGGGAAGAATCCCAAGCAGTTATGTCCATGGGAAGACTGGCCCAGTGGCGCGGAGGGTTAAGGCGCTGACGCCACACTTCGCGCCACCGGTGACCTGTGTTCGGAGCCAGCTCGGTGCTGGGGGTTACGGGGTCGCCTGGCACTCAGCGGCCACTGGTGAAGACTGAGGTGCTGCAGGGCACTGACCACATGAACACTGTGTGGTGATGCGGCAGGGTTACTGCACCACAGCTGCCAGGTAGTGCACCACGCCTGGGGGTGGTATGGGGAGGGCTTTTGGGGACTAAGCAGAAAACCCCGCCTAGCCCCGGATAGGCGACTGCCCTTTCAGTGCCTCTGCCACAAGCCCAATGCCGGCTCCCTGCCATTGCACCTTCGGTCTCCCTGGGTCATAACTGCCGGGGCCCAGGGAGGAACCCTAATGCCTTTGAAGATGGTAGGGAACACGGCGGGCGGTACAGCGAGACGGTGACTGTAGTGGCCAGAGAGTTCCGGTGCTCTGGGTGAAAATAGAATGGGGGGGAAAAATGTCCACAGGAGGAGGAAACAAACCACATCAGATTAGTACAGGAGGCTGTTGAGGAAGACCTGCCCAAATGTAATGTTTCGTGAATGGATGTACAGTATACCAGGTGGTGGCCTCACAAATTTCTGAACCGAGATGCCTCGAAAACATGCCGTGGAGGTAGCCATGCCTCTAATGGAGTGGGGCTTCACAGACCCTGTGAGAGGTTTATCATATTTGTTATATAGGAACGTAATGCAGTTGGCCAACCATGTGAACAAGCACTGCTTTGAAACCCAATCACACAGTCGTCCTGGGGCAAAAGAAACAAAAAGTTGCTCAGTTTTTCGCAACTGTTCAGTGCGAAGATAAAGTCTCAAGGTTTGTACTGCATTTATTTTGTTAAATTTACTCCTTGCTGCTGTGTACTTTCTCCCTTCTCTCAGCCTGTATCCCCCCTTCTCACTTCTAGCACCCTCTTTGTAGCCCCCCTTAGAGCTCCGCATTGACCTGCCCTGCCCCATTTTCACTCTGTCTTCCTCTACCCACTTCCACTGCTTAATTGTTCCTCGCCGCCTTTGGTCCCTGATGAAGCATTGCTCCTGCCACCTCTGCGCCTGCAGATCTTTTGTTAACTTCTCTGCCCCTGCCCCTTGCCTGTGCATTGTCTGCCCATAATCCTTTCTTTTCTCCTCTGCAGACTGACCCTGAGCCCTTGATCAGGTGCCTCATTGCAGGCGGCGAGGTTCTTCAGATCTCCGCTGCCCTCCTGCTCCACCCCAGCAAGCTGCAGAAATCAGGTACAGTCCTCTGTGGAGCGCCAAAAGTTCAGTTTTCGCCGCCTATCTTCCTGCTTGCTCCTGATTGGCTGTTTTTCGTCTGGCTCGCCTGCCAATTGGCTGCTCGACTAGCCAGGGACTCCGCTGTGGGACTGAAGCTCCAACTGGTCTCCCGGTGTCAACTTCTCTACCAACAGCACTCCCATTACTATTTTATCTGTATTTTTGTCCCACCTTCCCTCACCGACCCCAGCCTCTATTAAATACATCTAAACTCCTCCCATCTCCTATCCCTGCACCTATTGGCTGGATACACACCAAATCACAGCTCTTCCAGGACCCAGTTCCTTCCCTAGGGGCTAGATTACAAGCCCACCTCCAACTTAACCCAGGCTTAATTCTTCTCCCCTGCTACCTGCACTGCCATTTTATATACACACCTTTCTCATCCTCCCCATATTCACTTCTACATAAAGACATATCCCCCTGTTCCTCCACCCTCTGTTCTACATTTGCTCCCATGTTCACTATTCCCTCCCTGCACTCCAGCTTTTCCCTCCCACCTGGCTATGCTTCTCCTCCTCTAAAATGCTGTACTAGCTAGGATCCGCTATAAGCTTCCCTCCGAGGTCATGCCAGCCACAAGCCCTTAAGAGTCCACGCTACCCGCCCACATTATGTGTCAGTAGCTCAGTAGGTAGCACACTCGCCTCTGAGGCCAGGAGATCAGAGGGCTGTGGGTTCAGTTCCCACATCTGGCACTTGGGTTAATATCCCAGTACCGACACAGTAGTGCATGAGAGGGGTGCTGCACTTTTGAGGTGCCGTCTTTCGGATGAGACGTTAAACTGAGGTCCCATCTGCCTGGATTGGTGGTAGTTCAGGTGGATGTCAAAGATCCCATGGCACTTATTGAAAAGAGTAGGGGAATTTCCCTGGTGTCCTGGCCAAATTTCCCTCATTCACTAAAAATACCACCAACAGCTTAATCTGGTTCAAGGTCAGTTGGCATTCATCTGTATCCCCCTCCCCGGGTTATACCTGAAAATAGGCAGGATTTGTGTAGTGCACTTACCCGGTCAATAAAAATAAAATAATTATCAGAAGGAACTGTCCCATATTCTCTTCCTCTACTGGCACAGCCTCTGCCTAAGCGTCAACCCTACGTGTAGCTGATATAACCCTTCTCTATCTTCCCCATTAAAGTCCTGCCCTCCCAGGCTATTCTCGGTTGTAACCACACCTATATACCAACAATGTTTGAGCTGGCATATACCGTTCAGCTTGTCCGACTGGTCTGGGCTCTACTGCAAGACAATAACTACCAAGATGCAGACTCCCCCCCCTTTGCTCCACAAGCCCTCCCAACTATGTAAATGTTCATGCCTCAGTATCTATTGCCTCATTCATGCAACTGAACCTAGTTTCTTCGGTGTGATCCCCCAACCAAGCTCGTCATTCTTCATATCTTCTCTAAAGCCTTGCCAAGACCATGCTCTACTTCTAGCCACCAGAGTGATTCTCTTTGCTTCCTCAATCACCTACCATCAGCCTGCCCCTGACCTAACCCATGCCACCCCACCCTTAACAAAAAGGGGAAGGGCCCTAGTCACCAGGTTGTTACTCAACTCCCTCAAAAAATTACTTTTATCCTGATCTGCTCTGGTAACTAACTAAATCCGGGCCCTCACACACTCACCTGTTATAACCCCTTCTGACCTAGTAAACTAAAAAGGCACGAGTTCTATCCACAATGCTTGCAATTTGCTTAGGAAATTCGACTCCATCCAATCTTGGATTTGTCATACCAAGCCAGACGTGCTGGTAATCTCAGAAACTTGGCTAAAACATGCCACACTAGATCACAAAATAAAATTTCCCCTCCTACAATGTGTACAGAGTGGATAGGCAGTCCAGGGGGAGAGGGGTCACGATCTACATCAGTGACAGATTCACTGTATCCATTATCAACTCTACTACTACTACTAAACAATTTGAATGCCTCTCATTAAGGATACAGCTTGCATCATCGAGTCCTTGATTACCAGATGCTATAGACCCCCATACGGGGGGTGGGGCTCGACCTACTGAAACACTTCCGCAGCCTACTAGAAACTCAATCAGAAATGATCATTATGGGGGACCTAAACCTTGACTGGCTGACCCCCAGCTCAAAACAACTGAAAGGCCTCTCCAAGCTCATCTCCAAACCTATCCATCCTAACGACAAGAACTCTTAATAGTACACTACTCAACTTAATTATAGTAAACAAACCCCACAATATCTCGTACACTGCTGTAATCTTCAAGGATGTAAGTAATCACAGCACCATATCCTGTGTACAGACCATGCCTCAACCTCCAAATATCTTCACAAAAGGAACCATAGGAATTTCGACAGTAGAGCATTTATTATGGATCTACGTAACACAAGAAGGCAAAATTTCTATCTTGCAAAACCAGTATCAGAGGCCTTTACCAAGACCTTATTTCACAGGTACTAAATAAACATGCTCCCCTAATCAAAGTTACAACTCAAAAAAGGTCTTGCCCACGGTTCAACGATGCCATTAAAACTGCTCTCCACCACAGCGACTACCTCTGGCAGTGGGCCCGAAAAACTAGAAATCCTTCTGACTGGGCGGCCTTCAGAACAGCAAGGAACCAGTGAACCAAATTAGGGCTGAGAAATCTAAATTCTTTAGATCTGAATTGTACTCTTCCTCTACCGATCCTTCCCTATTCTGGAAAACGCTAAGGGAAATTGAAAGACATCACCTGTCTTCTGCCCTCCCAGCTAAGATTACTACTGGTGACAACTACCTCGGATAAGCAAAGCATATTGGACTTACTTAACCACTTTGCAACAGCCAGTCTTGCATCTGACACATTGCCTGCTAGTAAATTATTCCCTAAGCACAGCAATTCAGACTTGCCAGACCAGGCGACTAAGTTCATTCCCCCGAGGATAAGTTCAGTTTCCGCCCAACATCCTTCAAAGAAGTCGAGGATCTGTTATTAGACCTCTATCCTAAAAAAGTGCTGGAGCAGATCAAATCTATCCTTTCTACTTGAAACTAGGATACCGAGCACTCTCTGACCCCATCACCCATTTATTTAATCTGTCCCTTTCGCAAGGCGCTCTCCCCGACTTATGGAAAATAGCATGTCGTACCACTTTGGAGAAAGGGGAGTTATTAGTGGGGTACCGCAGGATTCGGTACTGGGACCGGTACTCTTTAATGTCTTTACAGATGGCATTGCAGAGGGGCTGGAAGGGAAAGTATGCCTCTTTGCAGAAGACAAAGATCTGCAACAGGGTTGATACACAAGGAGGGGTGGAAAGGATAAGAAGGGACTTGCCAAGGTTGGAGGAATGGTCAAGAGTATGGCAGCTTAGTTTCAATGCAAAGAAGTGCACCTGGGAAACAAAAACCCAGGGGAAGAGTACACAATGGGGGGGGGGGGTACTAACAACAACACAAGTGGAAAAAGGCCTGGGGTACTCATTTCAGACTACCTTAAGGTAGGCAAGCAATGTAAGAAAGCAGTAAGGAGGGCTCTGGGGATACTGGGATGCACAGGGAGAGGCATCACCAGTAGAAAGCAGGAAGGTGTTATCCCTCTGTACAGACAGTTGGTGAGACCCCATCTGGAGTACTGCGTGCAGTTCTGGAGACCCCATCTCTGCAAGGACAAAGACAGGATGGAGGCAGTCGAGAGGAGGGCAACCAAAATGGTGCCGGGTCTGCATCAGAAGCCATATGAAGAAAGACTGAAAAGAGAGCTTAATATTATATACCCTTGAGGAAAGGAGGGAGATGGGGGACATGACAGAAACTTTCAAATACCTCAAAGGAATCAACAAAGTCCAAGACGGTAGTGTAGTTCAGAAAAAGAATGTGCAAGAACAAGGGGGCACAATAAGAAGATAGAGGGGGACGTCTCAGGGGCAATGTAAGGAAGTATTTTTTCATGGAGAGGGTGATGAATGCATGGAACAGTCTTCCTGAGGAGGTCGTGGGGTCAAAAACAGTGGGGGGATTCAAGAATGCATGGGACCGACATAAGGCAATTATAGAGGGGGTAGAGGAAGTAGGCTGCTGGTTAACTAGGATCTGCAGTTTATCCAATAGGTAGGGAAATGTGCAGACTGAGTGGGCCAAGCGGTCCTTATCTGCCGTCAAAGTCTATGTTTCACTCTTAAGTCAGGTGACCTATGCAACCTTAATAATAATAAACCCATATCCCTCCTACCCATACTTTCCAAAATCCTTGAAAAAAATCAATATGCAACTGTGTAACTACCTAGAATCCTCCGGTAAGCTTAACCCCGTCCAGTCAGGCTTTCAACCCAAGTATAGTACTGTAACAGCACTAGGTAATGTGACCAATGAATGGCATCTAGTGCTGGACTCAAAAACACGTGGGTGCTGTATTCCTAGACCTGAGCAAGGCCTTCGATACGGTAGCCCATGATCTACTACCAACCGAGCTACGTAACACTGGCCTGGACGAGTTGGCTTTGAGTTGGTTCCAGTGCTATTTGACAGAACATCAGCAGCAAATTAACAGCAAAAGGTGACCTCTCCCCTCTTAAACCTCTATTGAGGGGAGTCCCACAAGGGTCCATATTGGGTCCACTACTCTTTATGATTTACAACAACAACCTCAATATTGGTGTAACGTCCATGAGAGTTCATCTTTTCACAGAGGACACAGTGATCTATATTGCCAAGTCCTCCCTTGAACAAACAAGTACCGCACTGCAGCATGAATTCACTATATTGCAACATAACCTACTGCATCTAAAATTGTTGCTAACGCAAAAAAAAAAAAGTCGATGTTCATATCCCCGCAATCGCACCTCACCACACCTCAATCCGCAGCGTCTAAACTGCAGATCGCTACGCTATTAGGAGAAAACTCTGGAATCAGTGGATAAGTTTAAATATCTGGTGTTCTTGTTAAACTGTAAACTTACCTTCTTTGTGCACACTGAGAAGCTAGTGAAAAAACTAACACAAAGATTGGGTCTCTTTTTCCGAATTAAGCACCTCCCCACCTATGATGCCAAAGTCAGGTTGGTACAATCAACTTTTCTCCTGCTCCTGGACTATGCAGACCTCATCTACAGTCATGGCAGAGTACTGCCTTGTCTAAATTGGATACCCTGTACCACAGGGCTATAATGTTCATAACTGGCATTCCCTTTAACACTCACCATTGCTCACTATACTCTCTGTTGGGCTGGCATTCTCTAAAAACCAGAAGACTGAAAAACGCAGCCATCTGGACATTTAGAGCCCCGACCAATAAACTCCCCGATTACATCAGCAACCTCCTAATCATCGCTCATAGGTCCTACTCGCTTAGGAGATGCTCTCACCTCTCACTAGAAGTTCACAGAGTCAGATCTCACTATGGATCATACTCAATAAGCCACACCCTTCCCTCCTTATGGAATCAACTGCAAAAGTTCCTTAAACTTTCTAACCTTGCCAGCTCAGCTAATTTCAAAACCCTCCTCAGACAGGTCCTTCAGGACCCCGTAACTGATACGCCCAAGTCCCAACTCCCCCATGATGGCACCCATCATTACCACTTTCTCTCATTCTTTGCTCTACCCATACTCTTACCTCATTCTGTGCAATGCAATCAGTTCGGCCCTACACTTCTACAGCCCCCTTGTTACCCCTACCTCCCACGTCTCACCCACTTCCTTACCTATTTACCCAACCAGCTCAGGGCTTGCACACAGCATATTTTACTCATCCATCAGTTAAAAAAAAAAACCAAAAAACGGCATGGCTAGGCAGCCGAGAGGAGCAGACATGGGACAGCAGAGCTCCCAGGAAGGACTGTTTAAATTGCTATAAATCACACTTTCCTACACTCCAGTCTGGAGTAAAACACTATACTCCTGGTCAGTAATACCTGGGCAATAGCCGACATGGATCGCCAGAAGGGTGCAGTGGCACAATCAGACTTTTTCAAGCCTATACAAACTGCGCCGACCACATCTAAGCAGGCCGAGAATCCACCATCTTTGACAACGCAAGCTGTAGGAGAAATAACTGTGGCAACCGTGAGCAAAACTTTAGCGCAGCTATGCAAATCAGTTGCCGATATGGATAAAAAGCTGGACACTAACGGACAAAGTTACAGATCTGGAACAGCGAGTGGATGTAGTTCACTCAGTGGCCGAAAAAGCTGAAGAAACACTGGGAAAGCCCAGGAAACATCAACTAAGCTTATTCAGGAGAACAACCTTATCCGTCAACGTTTGGAGGTGGTGGAGAATGCTACACGGGCTTGCAACCTTCGAATCATGGGTCTCCCTGAAGGCGTAGAGGGGGATGACGCTAAGGGATTTGTGGATTCTTGGCTAGCTGGGGCACTGGGGACAGAAGCCACACAAGCTTGATATGAAAAAGTTTACAGGGTTACTCCCCGCCGGGCCACGGCCCGATCGGATGGCCCCCGGACCCTGCTTGTAGTGTGAAACGACGTGGGCATAAAAGAAATGCTGCTGCAAGCTGCTCGGCAACAACGTGGGGTGAAATATGATGGTGCGGTGGTGTCGCTCTACCCGGACCTGGCCTACAGTATGAGACAACGGAGGAAACGGTTCGACCCTATCCGTCGAGAACTTAGGGAGTTAAAGCTCCACCACAAACTGCTGCTTCCAGCTAAACATTTAGTCTCGGCTGGAGACTGCACTTACCTTTTTCAGAGCCCAAGGACGCTGAGAAGTTTGTGGCCCAGAGGATCGCTGAACAGGAACGAAATAAAGACAGACTCCTCGGATGAGGCTGATGAAGACTGAGCAAGTGATTTGCTAAATACACTGAGTTGTTGAAATTCCCCCCCAATAGTGCATAGTGACTGCTCTATAAATCAGAGAGAATGGGTGCAGTGTATGTTTAAGTTTAGGCAGTGATATTACTGGGGGGAAATCACTGATTTCTGATAACACGTTCTGCCCTGCTTCTCTCCCTGACCACCCTGATTGATCGTGGTTACAGCAAGTTCTGAGACTTGAAAATTCCTCCTTCCTCTAACTGCAAGACATGCAGGCTACATATGTGGTCACTTAATACTGGACTTTTTGGTTAATTTGGATGGAGTGGGGAATAAAGCACTATATGGAATGTTCAAGTGTTGGTCATGTTTTAGGTTAAATACTGAATTTAAAAATTAGTCCTTTCTTGGGGTATTTTTCCCTCTTTTGAAATACTTTTTTGTCAGAATAATTGGTGCCTATTTTAGACCTTAAAGGTCCTGATGGTAGTTGCTATCCTATTATATCCTGGACCCCCTAGGCACTTAAAGTTCCTCGGCTGCTATTAACCTTTTTGTACAATAATATCAGTTATATGATACCTAATTATACAAGACTTCCCCCTTGTTGTACCTGTTTGGGAGTATCTTTACAAATTCTGCTTATGAGACAACCTGATGTATTGCTGTGGCTCCCACGGACATTGTAATGTATGTTTTGGCATGCAAAACCAATAAAGTTAAAAAACAACAAAAAAAAAAAATCATCATGTTGTATAGAAGACGCTGTGTGCTGGTAATGTGCATGTAGGCATGTCAATGTTTGAGGCCTCATACAAAAGCCTGCGGTCCTGCCGCTGACTGCTTACAGTTCAATATATTACAGCTCTTCAAAGAGGACCTAGAAGAATATAAAATAGTTAATGATAATACTCAATCTGATGAGAGGTTGATAGCAGGAGAAAAAAATGATATGGATCTGCTCACATTATACAAGTGGTGTCGACATGTCAACTTAGACAGCCCCAAATAGGCAAAAGCTTGAGCGGTCTGAACTCTGATGGCCTTTAATTGCAAAGCTGTAGCTCTTTGGAGGTAGATGTCCTTGAAGATACTCTGCTCCCAACTGCAGTTAGAACAGTGGTTGAAGAGAGATTTGGTGTTTTCTTCTTTATAAACTGTTTAATGTCTTTTAAAGATGAAATACCATACACTGTAGCACTAAGGAGATCTACAACTAACTATGCAGTGTAGCTTTGCTGTGGTCCCATTTCCCCATGTTGTGTAAACCTTCAGTAATGCACTCAGCCAAGGTCTGTTCTTTGCTCAAAGTCTAGGATGTTCTTCTAATTAATTTTTACATAGAAGTTCACCATCTGTATAGCGTTAGTATTAAAGGATGAACTAGTAAAATGGTCTATGGAGTCGAACAGATCAAACTATTTGTATACAAGGTACTTAGTCGTTTTTAGTAACCGAACCAAGCATGTCATTGTATTGCAAAGTAATTTATGAAAAGGGAAAAACAACTGTATTTTTAAGCAGACATTTGGAGCATCAGTTTTTGTGAGTAAACTTTTACTGGACCAACTCTTCTATAAGATTTTTATTGTAAGATAATTTACAAAGATAGGTGACTTTTCCCACAGATTCTTAACAGAACAATGGACCAACAGTTGCAGGACATTAACATTAGCAGGCTAAAGTGCCATCTGCAAACACTGGCTTTCTCATTGCTGGCGCTTTACCTGTAAAATAAAACAAAAGAGGCAGCATTAGAAAAACAGAGTACATACAGTCCAGTCATACATGACAACATACTGATACGTGATCTGTGAGCTCATAACTTATTCTGTAATATTTTTGTTTTTCAAAAAGCTGAAACTGACAGGACAGCAACTTATTTGGCCTCATACTGCTATTAAAATCTAATATGACTCCCTATTTAACAGACATTTTTCTCCATATTGACAGTTTTCTCTCTTACCTAGTGGGTTTTAGTCTCAGTTCAGGTTCTCCTACCCCATTTAGCCATACCACCCGCTATGTATGGGCACACTTCAAGGAAGCCTACTTTCTTTCTGGCAGTGACTGAGGATCTAAGAACTGTGGTCTAAAGAGGGTCCCCCTTCTACTGGCACAGCAGTAATGCTACCATCTGCAACGCTAAGAACTCCGGTTCGGACGCAAACCCAGAGAGTCAGAGGGCTAGCCGGCCGGAAGTAGGATGAGTGTCTACGGGGCTGCTCTCCTCCAGAGGGGGTGGGGGACGATGGCACCCAGCAATATGGTGACTCTTGGGAGAACACAAGCCCAGGACCACACAAGCAGGGAGGAGGTGATGGTAGCGGCGCTGTGCATGGAAGGACACATAGCCGTACACTTGTCACGCTGAGCTCGCTGGGGGGTCGAGGCACCTATGAAAAAAAACTCTGGCAAGGCAGCAGCATGACACCCAAGTCCCCAACCTCCACTCCACTGCCAAAATTACACCAGTGTTAAGTCTTGGCTAGGGTCTCAGGGTGATCTCGGTCCCTGCCTGCGGGAAGCCCCTCTGTAAGGGGAAAGTCATGTTCCTCCCAGACCAAGCAGGTAGGGGGCATTGGGTCCAGGGACATATGGGTTACATACCTGCACCTGGCCAGACAGCCAGAAAATAAATTGAGGAGAAAAAGAAAAAAAAAAACGCAAGAAAAAGGGAGGAAAAAAAAAAGTCCCCCTTCTCTTCAGAACAGTTTACACATTTTTCTCCACTGCCCCCCTCATTCTAGTATGTTCCCCACCTACACCACTCAGTGCACCAAATAAGATTTTCTCGAATAAGAAATACACTCAGTTTTAGTGAGGTGTGTACAACCAAATTTGGTTGAGTACAAATTTTAAAATGCTCTGAAAGTTATGTTAATGTAGTTTTCTCTATACAGATGTTTATCTTCCTTGACAGGACAGGCGCTTACATCAGCTCCTGTTCCCGTCTGCCACAGCTGTGTCTAGCTGCCTCTGATGTCAGGGGCTGAATTCTGAATTCCATGTGGGTTACCCCCGTGCGCCCCCCTCGCCCAGCAGAGCCAGAAATTGTCCAGATCATTCACATATCTGGACTGAGTAGTACGGTATGGGCTGCACGCACATTGGCTCTGATGTGAACCAATGGTGCAGCCACACTGTCAGTCGGCGGGCCGGGCAGGCGGTGGGGTGCTGCCGCCCGCTGGCTGGACGGGGGAGAGCGGGCAGTGGGCTCAGTGGGCGGGTGGTACACTAGACCACCAGGGTGGTAGGGGTCTGTTATGTTACGGATGCCTGCAATTACGGCGATCGGTCCACTGGACCACCAGGGATATTGGACGGGTTTTTTTTTATATTACAGGAATGCCCGCGATCGGGCTGCAGGGGGAGTCAGTCCCCGACGGCTGCTGCCTGGCATGGTGCCAGGCGTAAGTCGTCGGGGATTGGCGCACCTGCATGCTAATGGCATGCAAATGAAGCTGTAATGAGATGCAAATGCCCTGTGTGCCTTGCATAAATTATGGCCACATTTGCATGTCCCCTTTTGAATATTGCAGGTGCTGTGCATGGCGCAATGGCACTTGCGCCAGCGCATCTCCATGCTCCACTCCATGCTCTGCTTTGGCCACTTGTGCTGGTGCAGTGCCACTGCGCCATGCACAGTGGGGGTGGCCAGGATGCGATATTCAAAGCTGCTGCGCCACAGTGCAGCTCCGTTGAATATTGCCCAGGCCACACCCCTGCGCAACAAAGTTGAGCTGCGCCCAGGCTTGCACCACAGCCTGGCGCAGTTTGAATATCCGGGCCAGAGTGTTCTCTGGCCCAAACCCCAATATGGCCAACAGTCAGACAGCTTCAATAGGAACCTCCAAAAATATATTCTGCACACTTGATTCTGAACTGCTGGCTTGCAATAACATTTCAAAGAAACCACTTCCATTAACTTTAAAGAAATTACAATAATACAGATGCACAGTAAAATCTAACCAGCACACCTTCTCATTCTTAGTATTCAGCAGAATTTAAAGGAAACTGATGGTTGTTTTGGAGCATTCATGGTAAAACTACTTTAACAAAAATGGCTAAAAGTAAACCACTGTATCTCAAAGGTAATCAAAATCAAATCATGATGCACCTTCATTTGAAATGTAAATGCATTATAAAGGTTAAAGAATACTTGTATCTTTTGGAGTGAGTGGTGGTATTTGAACCTATAAGTATAGGTATATATAATTAATTCATTAAAAAAAGTCTAACATTTAAGGATTTGCAGATAAAGGCAAGAGAAAATTTTATAAAAGCAGTTTAAGTCAGTGCAGCCTTTTACCTCTTCTTCTTCTGGACCAAACCCATGTTGTCAATTCACGAACTGGTTATTGTATTAAAAATAAAACAGAACAAGCAACAGGTTAAGAAGCAAACCATGCAGATTTAGGCAGTGAATTAATCAAAAACCCCAGCCTACAGTGATGCATGTCACATTAAGCTAAGGGTTACAGATGAGATGCAATAGCAATAGCATCACATGTATGCCTGTCTAAGAAAATGCACAGATAGCAAGAGCAAAGAGAACATTCAAGTTAGCAAAGAATGCATCACAATTTTATCTTACAGAGGCACACACACATGAACTATATCTCAATGGGGGAAAAATAGGTTATCTAAGCCTCCTATCCAATAACCTATATAAGACAGTAGTAGTAGTACGTACAGTTGAAAAAGTCAAAGTAGAATTGATCTGTCTTTTTGCGGGCTCTTTTACAGACACCTACCCCCCACCCAGGGACATCAGCTCAGATTCTCCCAAATTCCTGTAACCCCACTCCTCCCTAGCAGCAGAGCCCTTTCAGCTTCGGCTACGAATCCCAGCTTACTTGGAAAGTAGATCAGAAAAACTCTCCGGCACAGTCTTCTGTAAAGTCTGAGCAGTTTTTATTTTTGCTACTTGCAAAGGTACTCCAAAGGACCAGCACTCTAATACATGCAGTAGGAACTGCCATCTTAAATAGGGGGTGGAGTGCCGTCAGAGGGCTCCACCACCTTGTCATGGGACCAAGATCCCAGTTCAGGAACCCTGAGCCACAGCAGCACATGCACCTGCCAATCTCCCTGCCTGAACAAAATCGGGGTCTTTGGCTCACTGGCAGGTGGGGCTTCTCTGCCTGGTTTAGGTCACAACCTGACCCCTTGTCCACAGACAAGAGAAGAAACAGCATTCCAGGACACACGGTAGGAGATACCATCTTTAATGACGGGGTGTCAGGTTTGAATTGGTGGTGTCTCCCAAGATGTCACCATACCAGTCACCCTTTGAGACTCCTGAACTGCAGCAGGATGCACTGCTACCAATCTCGCTGACAGAATATATCAGAGGCGGGACTTTGCTGACCAGATTTAGGACTCAGCCTGACCCCTTGTCCCAAGACCACAAAGGGACGAGCACATCAGGACATGGGGCAGGAGCTGCCGGCTTCTTAAGTAGTAGTCCGTTAGCTTTGTATACTGTTAATGCTTTGATCCCCCTCTCCTCCTTGCCTCTCATCATGCTGTTTGTACCATTTCTACTACGCAACCTCCCCACGGACTTTGCTACTACTACTTTCCCACCTCTCATCCCCACCTATTCCATACTCTTCAGCCCTCTCTCCACCAGTTTCCTCACTCTCTCCACCCATTTCCTCACTTTAATCAATTCTAGTTTATTCCTGTCCCTTCGTTAAACTCTGAAGGTCTTCTACACTGTGCCCCTTACTTCTCATACCCCACTTTCCTTCTCCCTAGCTCCCTGACTATGTAAATCCTATTCCATTCTGCTTCTCATGGCTCTGCTGCTTCTGCTAGCTAGTAATGCAGTGCTAAACCTTGGTCCTGTCCATTCTTTGCCCCCTTCCACATCCCTTAATACTGGTGCATTTTACATTTAAATGCAAGGAGTCTTCTCTCATACCTCACCCAGCATAGGCTGTGGGTCCTTTAGTTCCTGTCAGATATCCTGATAATCACAGTCCTGGCTGTCTGGTCAGGCCAGGCCAAAATCTCAATACACATCCAGACCATGGTAAGTGTGTTAGTGTGGCTATTTTATGTGCATCTCAAGTCTTGTCTGTGATATTGCATCTGTTTGCTGCCTTCCCCCACTAACTTCTCCAGTGCAGACTCCTAGTTTTTACACCCCATCTTCATTGGTAGCACTGGTGGGGTGGAGAACAGTGGACAAAGATAAAAGGAAGCATAGTAAACGCAACAAACCTCTGCATCAAACAAGTGAGTAAAAGCAAGAGGAAAAAAAAAAAAGAGACCACTGTGGTTCTTGAAAGAGGTGGTGGAAAAGGCAAAGGCAAAAAGGTAGCATTCAGAAGGCATAAGGAGACGCAGAAGGAGGAGGGTAGGGAGGTATAGTGGGGAAACACAGGAAAGCAGAGAAAGCAGTACTTAGTGCAAAGGCGCAAACCGAAGAAGAAATAGCCCTGGAGGTAACGAAAGGGGACAAGATATTTTTTAGGTATGTAAGTGAAGAGAGGAAATCAGGGGTGGGATTGTAAGGTTAAAAAGGGAAGGGGGGAGACTGTGTAGAGGGGGACCAGAAAAAGGAAGACATCCTGAACAATTACTTTAGTTCAATGTTCACAAATGGAGAAGGGGTGGGGCCACAAAGTAACATAAGCTTTGGAGGGAGGAAGGTGGACACTTGTCCTGTTTTGGAGGCGAGAGTCCTAAAGGGACTTGCTAATCTAAAGGTGGATAAAGCAATGGGGCCAGATGGGGTGCATCCAAGGGTAATGAGGTAGCTCAGGGAAATACTGGCTGCACCTCTGACAGTTTTATTTAACAGCTCACTGGAAACGAGACTGGTTCTGGAGGACTGGAACAGGGAGGATGTAGTTTCATTACAAGTGGTAGCAGGGAAGAGGCTGGCAATTATAGGCCAGTCAGCCCGATACTGGTTGCAGGATAATTAATGGAATCAGTGCTGAAGGAAAGGTTTGTGGAATATCTTGAATCCAGTACATTACAAGACCAGAGGCAGCATGGTTTCACAGAGGAGAGGCCACGTCAAACGAATCTGATAGATTTCTTTGACTGGGTGACCAAGGAACTAGATCAGGATGGAGCATTGGATGTGGAAGGCTTTCAACACCTTTCCACATAGGAGACTAAAAAGAAAGCTAGGTAGCTTAAGAGTGGGTTCAAAGGTAGTAAACTGGATAAGAAATTGATTAGGGGACAGGTGACAGAGGGTGATGGGTGGACATGGCCTACCTAAATTTCAGTAATGCTTTCAACAACGTTCTACATAGGAGACTAGTAAGCAAGCTGGGCAGCTTAGGAGTGCGTTCAAAGGTGGTAAACTGAATAAGAAATTGTTTCGGAGAACAGGCGACAGACGGTGGTGGTAAACAAAGTTCACTCTGAGGAAGGGAGGGTGAGCAGCAGGATGCCTCAGGGATCAGTGCTGGGGCCAGTTCTCTTAATGTCTTTATAAGTGACACTCCAGAGGATCTGAAGTAAGATCTGCCTCTTTGTGGATGACACCAAAATCTGCAAGAGGGTGGACACTAGAGGGTGGTGCGTGAAAAGGATGAGCAGAGATCTGAGAAAACCTGAGGAGAGGCCAAGGTTATGGGAGCCGGGTTTCAATGTGAAAAAGTGCAAAATAATGGACTAGGGGCACAGAAACCCAGAGGTGGAGTACAAAATGGATGTAGTAGTGCTGACAACAATCAAGCAGGAAAGAAACCTGGTGGTAGTCATATCAGATGACCTAAAGGTGACCAGGCAGTGCAACAAGGCAGTCAGGAGGGTTCGTGGGATGCTGGGGTGCATAGGGAGGGGGTATCACCCGCAGTGAGAGATGTGGTGTTGCCTCTGTCTAGATCGTTGGTTAAGACCCCACCTAGAGTACTATATGCCCAGTTCTGGAGACATCTCTGAAAGGATATAGACAGAATGGAGGCAGTCCAGAGGAGGGCAACTAAAATGGTGCAGGGTCTGCATCCAACGCCCTAAGAGGAGAGACTAAAGAACCTCAATATGTACACCCGGGGAGAGGGGGATATGATAGAACTCTGTCAATACCTGAAAAGGGTAAATAAGATACAGGAGGGAAGTATTTTTCAAAAGAAAAGGTGCTTAAAAAAAACAATGGGACATGCTATGAAACTGGAGGTGCATAGATTCTGGAGAGATGTGAGGAAGTACTTCTTCACAGAAGGAGTGGTGGATTCCTGGAACAGTCTTCCAGCAGAAGTGGTGGGGTTCAAGAATGCACATAAGAACAAGGGAATCACAGTGTGGGGTTGGGGAGCTGTAGATCAGGCACGGACTGCAGTAATAGTGTAGGTAAGGAGAAATGGGCACACTGAATGGGCCAAGCAGTCCTTACCTGCTGTCAAATTCTAGGTTTCTATATTCATTACTCCACCAAGGCCTTCCAGACTCTCTCCTCTCTGGTTTGTGAGCATCTGATTTGGGTGACTGTTGGCTCTCTCCAACAGTTACATGTATCACAGATGATATCAGGAAGCTCATTGTTGAGCTTAACTGCCCTAATCCTCACTTTTCCAGCCACTCCCTTATCCACAGGGTCCGCCTTCCCATGCTGGCACCCTCCCACATTATTTCAGTTGCCACTGTATGGTTTACTGAGTCTGTAAGATTCATCACTCAGAACCGCTTACTGTACCTAGTTTGGTCCAGTTCATTTGGGTTCCTTATCCATCTCCCTATTGGATGACCTTTGGAACACCAACTAGTCTGCTCTCTCTATATCCTCTGATACAGGTGACCCCTTATCCCTTTTTCCATTCTAAATTCATTTTAACCTGGGAAAAACACGCCCCTTCAAGTCTTGTGTCTGTGTTTCCCACAGTCCCTGGATTTCCATAAAGCTTGCTGCATTATTCAAAGGCAGTGACTCTGTATGGCATCTCCTCAAGATGGTCTGCTGCTTCAAGCCACATGTCTGGGGACCTGGACAAATAAAGTTGTGACTGAGGCTGCTGGCCCTATGTGAAGCACCACTTCTGTGAGTCACAACTCCAGACCTGTAGGGCATGGCCCAGGACCTGTAGCTAGGCCTTGAGTCACAAAACTAAGGGTGAGAGTTGAAAAAAAATGATTTATAGGGTCAGGTTTCAGTTTTATGAAGTTAGTGAAAAAGACTGTTTTCATGTCTAACATCCTACTCTAAATCTGTTAAAACCCCAACTTGATCCCTCAGGACCATTAAAGCCTTCCATACTCACAGAGCAGCTGCACCAGAGATGATCTCAATGAGCTCCTTGGTGATGACGGCTTGACGGGTACGGTTGAATGAGAGTGTCAGTTTGTCAATTATTTCAGCTGCAGAGGAAAAAGATAAGACCAAGTGTTTGTGTAGTGTGTACAATTCATAGTATGATTCAAACAGTAGTTGTCAATATATATATATTTTTTTTTATTTGCCATTTATGCACCCTTGTCACCTGGTCAGCCCCATTCTGCCTCCCCCTCAGAGTCCCATCATCCACCTTCTCAAGTCAGTTTCCTCCGACAGCTCTTCTGATACAACATCTTATTTTAAAGTAGTGGTATTTGATAGCAAAAAATAAATTTCATGATACAGTTTTAGTGATAATGTATGTCTGGCAAAAAGATTGAGATATCCATTTTTCCTTTTATTGTATTTCTTTCCTGAGCTATGATACGGGGTTTTGAAATTTTGAAATAGAAAGTACAGTTATGTAAAAACTTACTGTAACAGTAGATCTTTGAGAGAGGCTCTTGCAGTAGGTATTCACAAATAGGACTAAGCCGACAGGTGTCAAGACCCCGTGGAAAACTTCTAGCTAGCAGTCTCTGTCAGGTGACAGACGTTGGTATAAAGGGGCGGTCCCCCACGGCAGTCTTCCAGTTCTTTCCCGCCAAAGGCCAAACGAGACAAAATGAGAGAGAAGAGGATATGCCCCCATGGAAAGGAGGAAGAGAGACTGGGGGGGGGGTGGAGAGAGACAGAGGGTGGGACAGTAATACCTACTGCAAGAGCCTCTCTCCAAGATCTACTGTTATGCCAAGTTCTTATGTAACTGTACTATCTTACTTCGAGAACGCTCTTGCAGTAGGTATTCACAGATGGGACTGAATCCCAAGCAGTCTGGAACAAAGAGAAAACTGGAAGGAGGATTGTCATCCACAACATAAACCTCAGGGTTGAGCAGGTCTCATGAAAGAAGGCCTTGCAGAACAGCCAACCCGAAGCCTGCTCTAAGGCGAGAGGCAATGTCCAAACTGTAGTGCTTCGTGACGGTACTGACCGAAGTCCAGGTTGTGGCTGCGAAGATGTCTGCCGCGGACACATTTCTGAAACAAGCAGCAGAGGCAGCAACTCCCCTAGTGGAGTGACTTCTAACCTGACCTGGAAGGGTCTTATTGTACTTGTAACAGAAAGTGATACAACTAGCCAACCATTTGGAAAGGCATTGCTTGGAAACAGCATTGCCTTCTCGTTTGTGAGAGAAAGAAAAAAAAGCTGATCGGTCTTCCTGAGATACTTCGTCAGATTGGTGTAGTATATCAGGATTCTGTGAACATCCAGAGTCTGTAAGACGTACTCCCCTTGATTGGAGTGTTG
Organism: Neoceratodus forsteri; assembly: GCA_016271365.2. Lineage (NCBI taxonomy): Eukaryota > Metazoa > Chordata > Ceratodontiformes > Ceratodontidae > Neoceratodus > Neoceratodus forsteri. Next base: position 843,068,002 of record CM028131.1, read on the forward strand.
CGTAAAGAAAGCAGGCAACTCAATGGATTGATTCAGCATAGATTCAGCCACCACCTTAGGGAGAAACTTAGGGTTGGTGCGTAGGGCACATGTTCCTTGTGGAAAATCAAATACAGGATTTTACACATCAAGGCTTGAAGCACAGAAATACGTCGAGCAGAAGTGATGGCCACTAGGAACAGTGTCCTCCAAGAAAGGAACTTTAAGTCTGCTTCCACTGCAGGCTCAAAAGAATGCAGTGCGAGCATCTCTAGGATAAAATTCAAGTCCCATGGGGGGGCAGGATTGCGGATTGGGGGGGGTCTCAGGTGGAGAACCCCTTTAAGAAAAGTCTTAGAGACTTCCAACTGAGCAAAGGTCATGTCTCCAAAGGGAATGTGGTAGGCTAAGATAGCTGTCATATGGACTTTTAAAGAGGAATGGCAGAGACCCAGGTTGAAGAGATGACGCATGTAGAGCAGGACCTTGTTGGCTGGGCATGAGAAAGGCTCAAAGTCTTTAGAATATGCCCAGATGAAAAACAGTTTCCACTTCATAACATAGGCGGACCTGGTGGAAGGCTTCCTCGCCTCCACCAAAATGTCCACTACTAAAGGAGAGACTCCGAAGCGGGCTTTAGCTACGACTGCAGGAGCCACGCATGAAGATGAAGGGATTTGAGGCCTGGGTGAACAAGGGTCTCCTGATCCTGGGTCAACAAGTACTGTGACAGAGGAAGAGGAGTTTCCTCTGAAAACTGTTGCAGAAGAGAGAACCAAACTTGCTGGGCCAGAAAGGAGTGATGAGAATCATCCGAGCCACTTCTGATCTGAGTTTGTTCAGGACCCTCAGAATCAAAGGAATGGGAAGGAAGGCATAAATTAATCTGTCCCTCCAACAGAGAGACTGAGCATCCCGCCAAAAAACGTCTTGCCCTGGACTGAGCAAGCAAAAGACGGGAAGTTTTGCATTTTGGGGGGAAGTGAAGAAGTCTACCTGAGGCGTCCCTCACTGCTGAAAGATGTTGTTTACGACCAGCTGGTATTCCTCACTCAACCTACACCTGCCTGCAACAGACATTCCTGCATTGCAAGTTTGCTAATAGACTGCCGTTTGTAAGCTGTATGTTATCTGCTAAAGTGTGTTTGCTCTTGTGCCATGGCTCCACTCTGCTAAAGAGTGCTTCATATTTGTGAACTGGTCCCCCTGAAGTTCCAAATACCAGCTCGGTGAACCAACCATCAGTGAGAGGCGGTATCCGGGGAGTGTGCGTCAGCAGAGGAGAAGGGGCAGTCAGCTTCAAAAGGCTCGTGCTGTAAAGAGCCATACAGGTATTCCTCACTCAACCTACACCTGCCTGCAATAGACATTCCTGTGCCGTAAGTTTGATAACTGACTGCCGTTTGTAAGCTGTATGTTATCTGCTAAAGTGTGTTTGCTCTTGTGCCGTGGCTCCACTCTGCTACAGAGCGCTACATATTTGTGAACTGGTCCCCCTGAAGTTCCAAATACCAGCTCGGTGAACCAACTGTCACTGAGAGACGCGGTAATCGGGGAGTGTGCATCAGCAGAGGAGGAGGGGCAGTCAGCTTCAAAAGTCTCGTGCTGCTACCGCGCGAGCGTGAGTGGTATGAGTGCCACTCGGTAGAGAAAACTGAAAGGAAACAAATATTTGAAACGGTCCGAGCCCTGGGTTTAGGTATTTTCCTGGTGAGTGGACAAAAATTTTATTTTTGTTTAGATAGCAGTTGCTTGCTATTCTCACCCTGGTAAAATCTGCCATTAGGACTCTGTGTCTTTATAATCTTAGACGCTTGTACAGCAGGGGGTTACCTATTTGACATCTTTAAAATGAGGGTTATAAATACATGGTTTTGTTTTGGGGCTCTATGTATAGTCTTATGTTTTGGTACTAAAGTTAATGGTAGGAAATGACACTGAACAGTCAACACAAACAGTTCTTTTTCAGCATCTGGGGTCTCTAGCATCAGGTCCTGGACCTAAAAGAAGAAACTATTTCAAATTAGAGTCTTGGGTACAAAGTGTTATAGCCCACATATGCATTTTAGATGCATGGACTTACGAACTAATATCTGTATGGTCCTTAACTGGTTAACAAAAGCAAATAAATTATGAGTGGAGATGTGTAATTGAATCCAGGGCCTTTTTCTCGTCCTCTTAAATTGACATATGACAATGCAAGAAGTTTAAAAAATAAAAGATAGATTTGTTAAAGAGTATGGGAGGCTTCAGAAAACCCTGATATCTTAACTCTCACTGAAACTTGGTTGACACCCAAGGTTAGTGAAGGAGATCATCAGCTACAGGGATTTTCACAATACAGAAGAGATAGGGTTGGGAAGAGAGGAGGAGGAGGACTATTAATATATTTAAAAAGAGAATTAGGACAAACAACTGTGTTATATACAGGTGTAGTAGGGACAACTGAATGTATGCTGATACATATAAAAGTTTTGAATTTGGTTTTAGGTTTAATCTGTTACACCCCCCCCCCAAAAGGTTAAAATAGCAGAGTTTGATATTTTGGCATCTGTTTTACAACAATACACATTGGGGCTTGATTTATTATTGGTGGGTGATTTTAATGCTGCATGGAACAAATTGAGAGGAAATGCCGTTAGGACTAGTTTGGACCCAATAAATCTGTGTCAAAATGTAGCAGCTTCTACAAGGAAAAAATGAATTTCAAGTGACTGAAATATTTTGGATCTTATTTTTACTTCTGAAGCAATTAAAATATCTACCTTGGCAGTAAAGCAACCTACATTTGGGGACCATAGTTCCATAATTTGCGAATGTGAGGTTGGTATAAAGGGGCCACTAGTGACTAAAAATGTAAATGAAGGAAAAAAACGTTGTTATAGAAGATACAGTAAAGAGGCATTTTCTATGCCAATTAAAAAATGTTAAATGGGAAAGGATATTTCTAATTCCTGAGCTTGATTGGGCAATTGAAGAATTTATAGATTTGTTTTTACAAGTATGTGATGAAATGGCTCCCCTTAAGAACAATAATAGTAAAATTAGTAATACTCCCTGGATTACAGATAAAATAAACTGTAATATTAGATATAAAGAAAATTTATGGAAAGCAGCAAATAAAACATTGAAAGAAAGGGATTGGGAGAAGTATAAAAAAAAAGAGAAACAGATTAAAATCTACAATTCGTACTTTAAAAATGCAATATTATGAAAATAGGGTTGCCCAAACCATGGATCTGCATAAATATTGGGCATTATTAAAAAAATTTGAAAAATCTGCAACAGATAAACTGCCCATTCAGATTAAGGCTAATGACATTATTGACTCCACAAAAATCTGCAGAATTATTAAATCAGTATTTTGCTTCTCTCCCTGATTTAACTATTCCTTCAGATGGTTGTGTTAAGGAAGCATGGTATGAACAAAGGTCCCCAATTAGGAAATTTAGATTAGGAAATTTAGATTTAAAGCCATCACTTGTTGCAATGTCAAGGATGAATTAAGAAAACTTCAAACTAAGAAAGCTCCAGGTTTAGATCTAATTGAAAACAGATTAGTGAAAGACTCCATGGATGTCATGGCTCCAATATTAGCTAAACATTTTAACAGGAGTTTGATTGAAAGGAAGTTCCCAACACTTTGGAAAAATGCAAAACTGGTACCTATCCATAAAGGAGGTTCTCCTTTGGAACCAACAAATTATAGGCCAATTTCTCTAATGCCCAGTGTGTATAAGGTCTTGGAGAGACTGGTGCAGAATCAATTGAGAGAATATCTGTAGGAGGGTTCTCTCTTGTCCCGTTACCAGTTAGGCTTCCGAAAGGGCTATTCCATGGACACTGCCCTCACCGACCTAATCGATAACATTGCTTCCCATGTAAATGAGGGTAGGTGGGTGGGGGCGGTGTTCGTGGATCTCTCCAAGGCCTTCGACACCATTGACTATGAGATTCTGTTTAAAAGGATGCAATGTCTGGGTATAGATAGTGAAGCCCTCTCCTGGTTTAAATCCTACCTAGAAAACAGAGTACAGCAGGTCCAGGTTGGGGACATCCTTTCAAACCCAGAAATTGTTAAAAGGGGGGGTTCCCCAAGGTTCAATTATGGGCCCCCTCCTGTTTGTAATGTATGTAAAGGAGTTACCCAAGAGTGCAAAGGAATCTGCCCTAAGAATGTATGCAGATGATACTGTTTTACTGACACATGGATGTTCGAATCAAGAAGTAGAAAGACGTCTCCAAAAGGATTTTAGTAAAATGGAGCTATGACGGTGCCAGGCAAGGCTCGTCTTAAATAGTAAAAAAACAAATGTAATGGTTTTTCAGAGTGGAAGTAAAGTAGACATGGATTATCTTAAGATTTGCGTTAAAACGTTAAATAAAGAAATATTAAGTCAAGTTGATTCCTATCGATATTTGGGGGTCCTAGTGGATCAAGATTTAAATTTTGATACCCAAATAAAGGAGTTAGTTAAAAAAAAAAACAAATAAATTAGGAGCTTTCCGTAGGACAAAACACTGCTTAAACTCAAAAATGAGAGGGGGATATTGTAAAACAATTGATTTTACCCAATACTGAGTATGGAATTCATATACATATAGTATGACTAGTAAAATTAAGTTTAGACCTATCCAAGTATTATACAACAACCTGGCTAGATTTGTCTTGAATTGTGAGTATACAACTCACCACTGTGAAATGTTTACTTTATTACAATTGTTTTAATTAGACCAAATTATAGTTCAAAAATGGATAAAGCAGATCCATGGAGTGGTTCACAATCAAAGTCCCAGATATCTCTTGGATAAGATGTCAAAATCTATATATCACTATAATCATAATTTGAGAGGGAAGGGGGGAACAAAATATATTAGACCAAGAGTAAAAAAAAATAAATTTGGTAATATGACCTTTGTAGCAAAGGTCACAACATTATGGGACCAAATTGATGAACGGGACAAACAAATAAAAGTCCTATTCAAAATTGTTGATTGTGAAACTCCCATGAAATGTAAGTGTAACAGTTGACATGTTAAATAAGTGGATGGGTCGGTAATTTGTATATGGAAATAATGCAGACTAGTCATTATATTTGGATGCAAGTCAATAATTATTTTTTATACCGATGTATGTGATTGTTTTAAAATTGTTTGTGTATAACTTGATGTTATGTGTGAAACAAGTTTCATCTTGAAAAACCGGACATGTTCCCAAAGATGTAATAACATCATTACCTGCATAAAAATAAAACTTTTACTACTAACTCCCATTCGTGAGCCCTGGCTTAGGATCAACCAAATTAGTTTGCCAGGGTGTTTTCCACTCCCGGAACATGAACTGCGGTCAGGTGAAGGTCGTGCTGGGCTGCCCAATGCCAGACTCATCACCTCCCGGCACAGGGGATAGGAACGTGTTCCTCCCCATTTCTTGAGGTACCAGACTACACATGTCTGACTGGATGAGAAGATGACCAGGAAGAAGAGCCTGTAGAGCATATAGGACTGCTCTCAGTTAGAGCACATTTATTTATTTATTTTTTTTATTTAGTTTTTGTTTACTGGGTAGGTGAGCTAGCCAAACAGGTGACTATTTTCAGGCACGACCCGGGAGGTACAGTAACAATACAGAGTTCATTTACATAATACTGGGAAGCAGTAACAGTACAGAGAACAGTTTTCAGTAATTTAGGTGCAGTTTCTGCTAGAACAGGGACCAGCTGCCCCGAGTCCTGTGAGACCCTAGGTGGGCACCCCAGCCTTCCTACGACATGTCTGTTGTCAACGTCTGGGAAGGAGGAGTGACGCAGAATGGAACTCCCAGACACAGGTTCTCCTGAACCATCCACCAAAGCAAGTCACTGATCATGGGATCAGACACTAGCACCTCTTGGTCTAGATCGTCTGTGGTTTGGTACCATTGTGACTGAAACGTCCACTGAGAAATCCTCATACGGAGCAGAGTGAACAAAATTGTCGGAATGGCAGCTGTCTTGAGCCCAAGGAGGCACAGGACTGACCTGGCTCTGATCCGTCTGCGACTGGACAGAAGGCGAGCCTGATTCTGAAGGGTCTAGACCCTATCCGGAGGCAAAAAGGCTTTGTCTATGGCTGTGTTCAGCTTTGCCCCTATAAATTGGAGGCATTGGCAAGGGACCAAGTGGGACTTGACCTGGTTGATGGTAATACCCAGGCTGGTAAAAACCTGCAGGGTAAGGGAAAGGGAGTGCAGGAGTTCTTCTCTGAATGAGGCCATCAGCAGCCAATCGTCCAGGTACGGGAAGACCTGCACCCCCTTGGTACGCAGGTGGGCCGCTAGCACTGACAGGCATTTAGTAAACACTCGGCGGGGCCGAGGATAGACCAGATGGGAGGGCCTTGAACTGGTAGTGGTCCCCCTGAAAACAAAAACTGAGGTTTCTGCGGTGGGAAGGGCATATGGGGATATGCAGGTACGCGTCTTGCATATCCAGAGCACACAGCCACAGTCCCAGCCAGAGTAAGGGTAGAAAGCTCTGCAAGGAGAGCATTCTGAAGCGTTTGTACTCCACGAACATGTTCAGGGAGCTGAAGTCTAGGATTGGCCTCAAGTCTCTTGTCTTCTTTGGAGCTAGAAAAAAAATGGGAATAGTAATCCGTCCCCCAAAGATGAGTGGGGACAGGCTCTATCGCCGCCTTCAACAGAAGGGATAGGATTTCTTCTAGAACCAGAGAAAGATGTTGCAGGGAGTAAGACGACTGAGGGGTGGTTTTCAAGACAATTTCTGTAGAAACTCTATCGAGCGTCTGGCAGATATTAGCTGGAGCATCCAAGCGTCTGATGTTATCCTCTCCCAACCCGGTATATGGGAGGAGAATTCCCCCCCCCCCCACCGGTTCCTCTGGAATGGCCAGAGGGAAAGGCAGGGAGTCAGGAGGTGTGGGGCAACGCGGCAGCCGAGGCTCACGTGGATTTTTGCTGGGGGTCTATTGCTGAGGCCCCATTTGTTGGCGTGCTTCCCTTGATGTTTTTTGTTGGGTTTAGCAATGAAAAGGACATTGCTGCCCCGAGGAGGCCTGTTCAAAGTCTGGACCGACTTCAGTGCAGTGCCCATCTCCAGCAATTCAGTTATGATGTCCTTCATATCACCTCCGAACAGCACCAAACCCCTGAAGGGAGCATCCTCTATAGCGGACTGTACTTCAGGGACCAATCCTGACATACGGAGCCAGGCATGAGGGCACAAGCCTATGGCGAAAGCCGAGCTCCTGCCAGCTGTGTCCACCGCATCGTAGGTGGCTTGAAGCATGTGCCTACAGGCTAAATGAGCAGAACGGACCAGGTCTCCCAGTTCCTACTTAGTTTGAGAATCAGAAAGGGAGTCCAGCTTGGATTCCACCTGGCTAAGGATGGACTTCTGGAAATCCCCCATGTGGCCAACGTAGTTGAGGGCTCTGATGCCTAGGGTTGAAGAGGAGTAAATCTTCTTTCCATACTGATCCAGAAGTTGGGATTCCTTGTCAGGCAGGGACAAGCTCAGGTGTTTGGGGTTGGCGGAGCAGCGCTTATCACAACCGAGTCCACCTTGGGGTGAAGGCTAAAAGTCTTTACCCTCTGGAGCCTGGTATATCCTATCTGTCTTCCTCGGAAGGAGAGCTAGCATGGATTGTTGTTTCCAGATAGGGGAAACAAGATTGGCGTGAGGCTCTATCCAGGGTGGAATCAGTGTGGGAGTGGTCTCTGGCAGATCCAAATGAACAGTGAGCTTCTTACGCTGTGGGTCTGGCTCCACTGACTGCCACCGACATGTCTCTTGGATCCTTCTCAGGAGCTACAGAAAAGAAGGGTCCTGCGGAGGGTCCCTTGGCTTTGGGCATTCTGGAGTATGGGGCTCGTCTCTGTGTTCAGAGTAATCTGAGTCAGATGGCTCTGAGGTAGAGGAAGAAGACTCCTCCCTGGAAGGGGGAGGAATGACTCCCTCTGGGGAGTCTCCAGGGTGCGTGTCCTCCCCACCCCCGGAGCCAAATGGTTCTCTGGCATCGGGTAAAGGGGAGGGGGTCTTCCATCTCAGACGTAGGGGGTCCGGCACAGGGACTGACATCGGTAGATGACTTTACCTCCTTGGTGAGCGAAGCCTTGGCCTCAGCCCACCAGGAGGCCAAGATCTCTTTCTGGTCCACCGGCGGCTGTGAGGCGGGGGTCTCGGATACGGGTAGTGAGAGTACCCGTAATAAGAGTATTCGTAACCTGATGGCGGGAAGTCCAGCGTTCGGGTACTGAGGCATCTGGTACTGTGGTGCTGGCTAATGTGGTGTTGGGTAATGCGGCATCGGATACTGTGGAGTCGGGTACTGCGGTGTTTGGTACTCTGGCACCAGGGGCTCTGATGGGGCAGAAGGTCCTGGCAAAGGCCCAGCTGGCAGATTGGACGGTGGGAAAGCTGGTCCGGCGGGAGTCGGGCCAGGCGTAGGAAGACCGCCGGATGGGTGTGATGGTCCTCAGTCGGGCAACGGGAGACCGGAGGGCAGTGTCTGGGTTACCCGGCGTCTGGTCTGGCGTAGGTGGGGAGACCCCAGACGTCAGCGTTCCTAGGTCCTCAGTCTCAGCCGGGGAAGGAAGGTTGAAATCCCCGGGTGGGATCCGAAGGCCTCAGAGGGCAACGCACGTATCCATTGCGGAGAGCCTGGGGCGTCAGGCGTGACGAGAAGGTCTGACGTAGGCAGGTCTACTGGGCGGTCATCGGAGGGGCCAACAGCCATCTTAGCAGCATTCGGGTGGACATCGGGTGAGCCAGCATCCAACTTATTGGACTCCCTATCCGAGGAAGGCCGTGAGGGAGGGGTGGCCCTGTTAGAAGGGTGGCAGGCTGAGCAATCACCCGACGAGGTGAGCAGCTTATCAGCCCTGTCTGGGCAGGCATCGGTGGGACCGGTGTCCGAATTACCAGACCCGCTTGGACCAGAAGGCCGCGATGGAAGAGCGGCCTTGGCGGGAGAGGAGGCCTCCTTTACCTCGGAGGTTCCCGAGTGACAGCCCGACGGGCATCGAGGAACAATCCCTCAGAGGGGATGATACCTGTAAGGCTGCGATTCCAGCTGAAGTCGTGGCTGCTGTGGATGAATCTTGCTCCCAGTGCTTCTCCTGCTCACGTTTCTTCTTATGGCCTTCTGGAGAGGTTGACGCCTGCCTAAGTTTCTTCAGCTCCTCTATGGATGCTGTTTTCTTTTTAAGGAGATGGGCCTCCAGGGACTGCTGCCTTTTCTTGCGGGTAGCAGAGTTGAATTTCTGGCAGTGCTGGCACTCTACGTGGTGGCCCGGGCCTAGGCAGAAAAAGCACAAGAAGTGGCCGTCCTTGTGTGGAAGCTGGGAACCACACGAGTCGCATTTTTTTTTTTTTTTTTAATACGATTCCAGAGCCGGAACGACATACACAGCTGATGGTATGAAGAAAATTAGAAAAAAAATTCAAGAAAAAAAGGTAGAAAAAGTCGAGACTTAACCGAGGAAAGTACTGACGAGCACTGTTCTACCACAAGGAACTTTCACAAGCCGATGGCAGGAAAGAACTGGAAGTCAGGCGTCATCAGACACCGGTCACCTGATGTGGGGGCGGTCCCCAGCCAGAGACTGCGAGCTAGAAGTTTTCTGTGGGGTCCTGATGCCTGGCGGCTTAGTCCCATCTGTGAATATCTACTGCAAGAGCCTCTTGAAGTAAGATCTGCTCTACCCTTTGAATAAATGAAGCAACCTGGTGTGGTGCCGTGCTACTTATGATCAGAAATGTGTGCTACCATTCTCCTGATACACCCACAGTATGAACCCAGCGTGTAAAGCCAGAAAGTAACAGAGGGAAGGAATTTTTACATATTGCCAGTGGAAGCAATCCTTGATTGATCTGAATCATGATTTATTAAAATTAGCACAGAAAGCAGTGTCCAAAAATGTCGAAATGAAAATATACTGACAACTCTAATGAGCTCATTCCAAGTGAATGACTGCAGTTGTTAAACATAAGTGAGGGATTCCCTGGGGTCTGAAATCTATTAATGCTACACACAAAAAGAATACGAAATTTTTTTTTTTTTTTCCAAATAAATACTGCTGTTTTAAAGGGGAACAGACAGCACAAAGAGCCTCACATCCAAATGTGGGGCTGGTCCCACTGTGTACAAAAACATTTGTTTACTTACTATTTATTGCAGTTTAGAAAATGGGCTAGATTCTAGGAGCCCTCTCATTGGCTGAAAGCCACAGCAGGGGGGTACATGAACGTTCGATAGACGCCTGCTGCTAAACAAGTGCCACATAGGGGTGCCCCACTACTCAAGGTACCTCCCCCGTGGCCCATGCTGGTGCCTGTTCCATTCCCTTCTCTGCATCCCGCTCAGCCTCTTTGACCTTCACTATCCCCAACCCCTGCCTCCCCAGCTTGCTGCAAGTCTTCACTGCTGATGGATTTCCAGCTTAGTACCCACTCATACTTCTAGTCTTCCATTCTCCCTTAGTGCAGTACTTTGCTCGGTTCAGCGCTCCTTCATTCTGCTGCACCGGCTGACTTGGGCATGGATCTGAACTGCACCTTCATTCAGATGCGTCACGTAAGTATTTTTTCCAGTACAAAAGTTTTTGCTCTCCTTGTCGGCACTGGTTATTTTGCTTTACCCAACACTGGCACTGCTTTCGATTGTGGACAAGAGTCCATAGTTAAAAAAATAAATAAAATGGACCCCACTGATATACAGGCGGAGGGACTATTTTACCATAAAATCAGATATGCAAGACTTTAAACATCTAAACATAAGTTTATTTTAAAACATACAAAATACAGTGGCCCATTTTCTAAAAGCAATAATACCGTTCAGGGTGGGAGGTATGGGCAATACCGGACCTTCTAGGGGCTGTAAGGCCCTCCGCCTCTGGCGTTGCGCGCCCCATGGCCAGTATTGCCCAATAACTCACACCTGTCTGGTATTACTTGCATAATAACTGATGACCCCCATTTTTAACAAGTTTTGAAACATCACCATAACCCAGTATGACGTTATACCGAGTACAGTATCTGCAGGCTTGCAAAGTCCTTTCTCTCAAAGCACAGTACATTCCCATGGCAACCAGAGTGACCACACTAGGAACCGTCGGAAGAAAAACGGATACACAGACATTTTAAACAGTGAAAAGTTTTAAAAACGAGTTTTCTTGAAACGAGTTTAGCGTTTACATCTGAATGTTTGTTTTTGACTAATGGTAACTGCACCAGACACTGAACTGAATCACAAGTAACTTTGGCTGAATCGTGCAGAGCCGAATCTGGCAACTGATTATTTTATATTTTTACTCAAAAATACCTTATATCCGTTATTGTAAACAAACTCTGGTCAGAGCCAATACGGTTGCATGTGAGGAGTCTGGGGTAACAATACTGAAAATTACCAAAGTTATCAGCCTGCATTAGCAAAATGTAACATAGGCTCATAAATTTATTATTTTGTAATATTTTTACACCAAATGTTCAACATAGCCTTGTGACCCTGCCTCATGAACGGTGTTGGACCCCCGATCAATATGTAAGGGTGTGCGCGCGAGCTGAATGGTAGGGGCAGGTGGGGTGGAATCTAACTGCCGCAAAAGACACTGATGGACAGTTTTCTTTTTACAGATATAAAAACACCACCTCAAAAAAACAACAACAAAAACAAAAAAACACGAGGATTCCTGCACTGGGGGATTGGGCACCCCTCAGTGTCACTATTGTGTTTCATTGGGGAAGAGATAATGGGTTGGTGGGTGTTGAGAGGGAGAGTCGGGTGGGAGATAAATGCTCATGCACAGTAGGGATTGGGGGAGTCACAAAAAAATATAAAAAAAAAACTACAGGGTGATCGCAACACTGAGGGATTGGGTACCCCAGTGTCATTTATGTCGTTTCTAGTGTGTGTGTGTGTATGTAGAATGGTCAGTGCTGAGAGGGAGGGTCCGGGGGGTTGGGGAGATGTATAACTTAATTCTTATGTTTCTGGAGCTGAGGGGATGGGGAAGGTCAGGTGGGGGGATATGTATAATTCTAAAAAAGAACAAAAAACTATCACGGTGGAACACGGCACACTCCGTGTCCAAGATGGCCGCAGCACTCCACTGCGACTGCATGACTGCTAAGCGCATGTGCAGTAAGTCGCGGCAGCAATGTTGGACACGGGCAGAGTGTGCTGTCTCTGCTGTGACACACTGATTTTGTTTCTCTTAATTATACATACCCCACCCACCCCGCTTCTCAGCACCCTGCACATAAGAGTGACACGGGGGTCACGATGAGCTGAAAACTAGTGCAGTGCGACTGGGGACAACAAGTGGAGTGCTCCACGGATGTGCGTGATTCTGGTTCAACTCAAGAAAAAATTACTTACCTTAGTAATTGTGTTTCTTCTAATGGAGTCTAGTTGTATTCTGACAATCTGCAGTTAGTCCCAGCCTTTAAACTGCCCCGGAGAGTATAGGGTTTATTTTCTATGCAGTGCATAGAACGTTGAGCTCGAGCTCGGTTGAGGTCTGTCTGCAGCACTTTGAAACCCAACCGCCAGATTCTTACGAGCAAACACTCACTGACTAACTATGTGGAAATTGTAAAATTTTTTAACTAGCCAACTGGCAACAAAAAGTTTTGGATTCCTAAAGGCAGACTCAAGTCAGGAAACCCAAAACCAAAAACCTATCCAAATAAAGATTATAATATAAGCACCCAAGTAAAAAGGAGGGTGTGCTGAAGACACCCCTGGGGTGCAACACAGCACCTGCCCACCCACTTCCCAAAAACAGGTTCTGAGAGGGGAGGCAGGGAGTCAGAATACAGCAAGACTCCATTAGAAGAAACACAATTACTAAGGTGAGTAATTTTTTCTTCAAACATGAAGTCTTGCTGTATTCTGACAATCTACAGACTACCAAGCAGTACCTCCATGAAGGAGGGACAGAACCTACTTTGAGAATAGGCTCTGAAGTACTGCTGTGCCAAACAGAGCATCACTCCTAGCCTGGATATCCAGAGAATAATAATTGGTAAAGGAATGGACTGTTTTCCAGGTGACTGCTTGACAAATTTCTAACAGAGGGATATCCCTGGAAGCAGCCAGGGAAGCAGCTGTACCTCTTGCGGAATGAGCCCTCAGGCCTGAGTGTGGACTTTTTCCCGGTTTCTCATAGCAAAATTGTATACAAGAGAGAATCCGCCTGGCAATAGTTCTCTTGGTGGAAGGGTTTGCCTTTTCCCACTTCCCCATAAGTGAGGAACAACTGGAGGGAATCAAACTTGTGACCCTTGGTACGCACTATGTAGTAACTAAGGGCTCTTTTAACATCTAAACTGTGTAGCCTCCTCTCTCCTGAGGAAGAATGATCAGTGAAAAAGACAGGGAGAGACAGACTGATTCAAGTGAAAGTCTGAAAACACTTTGTGCAAGAACCTCCTATTGGTTCTAAGGAACACAATCTCTAAGGAAGGAGATAAAATCAGGTTCCACTGACAGAGCTTGCAATTCACTGATACATCTGGCAGAGGTAATGGCTACCACAAACACAGTTTTCCAAGTCAAGTACTTAAGTTCTGCTGAGGACATAGGCGCAAAAGGAGGTTGCATAAGTTGAGCAATGTAAACATAAGTCCCAGGCAGGGGGAGGATCCTTAAAGGGAGGATTGGTATGAAGCAATTCCTTAAAAAATTTACAGAACACAGGATGAGATGCTAGTGAGGAAGGCTTCCCCACTGACAGAAAAGCAGAAACGAAACAGCTGACAAGTGTACCGTGAGAGTAGCTGGTCTGAGGCCTAGGCCATTAAGATGGACCATATAATCCAGAACTGTAGGCAATTCAGCAGTGTCTGGACAGATATGCTTCTTGGAACACCAAATGCTGAATCTTTTCCATTTGGAGTCATAAGTCTTTCTGGTGGCAGGCTTTCGAGAGGCTTTGAGAATATCCAGAACCCCCTGGGACAGATGCAAATCTGCATACTCTAGCTCTTCAAGAGCCATGCCTTGCGATTGAGAGACCAAAGATTGGGGTACCAAATCCTCCCCTGAAGAGGAGGTCAACAGGTTGTAATTCCTGAGAAGAGACAGGCGAAGATGGACTGCTAGAGACAGCAACAGGGGGTACCAAGGCTGTCTGGCCCAGTCTGGAGCAATCAGAATCACTTTGCAAGGTTGTGACCTTACCTTGACTAGAACCTTGAACAGCAGAGGAAAGGGAGGGAAGGCATACAGAAATTTCCCTTCCCAGTTCAAAAATCAGAGCATCCAGAGGGACTGAACCCAAGACTGGGGGTCTGCAACAAAACAGAGGAAGTTGGTGATTGTCTGAGGCTGCAAAGAGATCCATCTCTGGAGTGCCCCACCTTGAAAAAAATCACTTTCAACACCAGGGGATCCAGGGACCATTCGTGATGGCCCTGGGAGATCCTGCTCATTGCATCTGCTAGCACATTGTCCTTCCCTGGAAGGTGGACTGCTATCAGAGAGGTCTGCAGGGAATAAGCCAGGGACCACAATTTCATGGCTTCCGTGCACAAGGCCATAGACCGAGTGCCTCCCTGCTTGTTGATGTACCACTTGGTGGTGGTGGTGTCTGTTCTGACCAGAACCACCTTGTTCTGCACAGACAGAGAAAGCTTGCAGGGCCAGAAAAACTGCCCTGAGTTCCAGGTGACTGATACGAAGAAGGGACTCCTGAGGGGGACCATAGTCCCTGGACTGTGAGAGCCCCCAGATGAGTTCCCCACCCCAAAAGGGAAGCATCTGTGGTAAGGACCACCGAATGAGTCTGAGTGACAAATGGGACCCCTTGCCATAAATTGTCCTGATCCTGCCACCATTGAAGAGCTTGGATCAGTGTCCGAGTCACTGGAATCAGTTTGGTAAGAGGATCCTTCCTTTGGAACCAAAAGGCCCTCAGATGTAACTGACTGTCCCTCATCTGGAATCTTGCCCCTTGGACCACTGCTGTAGAAGTTGTCATGTGGCCCAAGAGCTGAAGGAAGTGCCTTGCTGGTCGGGACACCTGAAGGCTGAAGGAAGAAGCCAGTTCTGTAAGAACTCTTGCCCTTTCCAGGGGAAGAAAGTCTCTTGCTTTGACAGTATCTAGCTCTGCCCCTATAAAAGGTAAGAAGCTGCACTGGTTCAAGAACTGACTTGGGGAGGTTGAGAAGAAATCCCAGGGAAGTGAGCACTTGCTGGGTCACTTGCAGGTCTGACTTGACTTGGCCTGGAGACTGACCCACTATGAGCCAGTAGTCCAGATATGGAAAAATGGAAATCTTCTGCCTTCTTGAAAAGGCCACTACTACTGCTGCCAGGCACTTTGTGAAAACCCTTGGAGCTGATGTTAGGCCAAAGGGCATTGCTTTGAACTGGTAATGGCCCGAGGGCAACATGAACCTGAGGTACTTTCTGTGGGAACACCTGATGGGGATGTGAAGGTAGGCATCTTTGAGGTCCAAGGAGGCTAGCCAGTCCCCTGGCCTTAGAGAGGGAAGAATTATTCCCAGAGTCACCATCTTGAACCTTGGTTTTAAAAGATGTTTGTTCAGGTATCTTAGATCTAGGATGGGTCGCCACTCCACTGTCTTTTTGGGTAAGCAACTGGAGTACAGACCTTTGCCCCAGTGTAGGGTAGGAACTCTCTATGGCTTCTAAGGCCAGAAGAGATGAAACCTCTGCCTCTAGGGCAAGGGTTTCAGAGAGACTTGCAGGTGGAAAAGATCTGGCTCTCATCTTTGGAAATTTTTTGGAGCTGAGAACCAGTCCCTGGCTTACTACTTCCAGGACCCATTTGTCTGAAGTAACAGACACCCAGTCCTGGACGATGTAGGTAAGCCTGCCCCCTACAGGGATAGAAGAGTCGACCCAGGCAGGCCCATCAGGGTGTCTGCTTGGCAAGGGCCTTAGGCTGAGGAGTGGATGCAACCCTGTTCATCCCTCTTCTGCCTCTCCCTCTGAAGAACCCCCTCTGGGAAAAGGGAGAAGAGGCCTATGCTTGGTAGAAAGGCCTATGAAAAGGCCTGCCCCTAGATTACTGCCTTTGAGGAGTTGCCTGCCTCTCCTTGGCCTGTGCACTACTATAAGTGGTCCTATATTCCTCCATCTTCTTCATGTAATTCTCTGTCTGCTCCCCAAACAGAGAATTACCTTCCACAGGGAAATCCATGGCCTTAGCCTGGGTGTCCTTTGAGAGGCTAGTACATCTGAGCCAAGCCATTCACCCGAAGAGCCACAGATGTAGCCATGACTCTTGATGACACATCACTGGAGTCCACAGCAGCATGAAACTGTACCTTAGATGCCTCAATCCCATCTGCAGCCACATTCTCCAGCTCCTTGGCCAGCTGGGGGGAGGCCTATTTAGCCACTGCCAGTACAGTGTCCCACCTGGACTTCTGGTACCTGGCTGCATAGGCCATATAATTAACCTGCCCGAGTCCTAAAGAGGATGCCATGTATTGCTTCTTTGCCAAGGCATCCATCCTCCTGAAGTCTTTATCTGGGGGGGTGAAGCCAAGAGAACATTAGCCCTGTCACAGGCTGCAGCCTGCACGACCCCAACATGGCTGCATTGCTGGTAGAAAAACTCCGTGTCTGAGCCTGATAAAGTATACCTCTTGCCCATTCTTCTATCAACAGGAGGTACAGAATAAGGAGACTTTAAAAATTTGTGTCCGTTTCCCAAATGATTTGTGCAGGGGAATAGACAGCCTCCTGGACTCTGGGATGTCCATTTCAACAAAATCAGGCTCCTCTTGATCCTCTGTAGCTTCCTCCATAGGGAGCTGGAGAGTTTCAGCCACTTTCCTGTAGAACAGACAGTAAGGAGGGGAAACACCAGAAGGTCTGTCTGGGGAGATGTCCGGTTCAATGGGCACAATCCAGACTTTCTGCTCCATCATAGTCATCATCTTGTTCATAATCCCCCTCCTCCTAAAATTCCGGTTCATAAAAATCTTCAGGGGCATAATCCTGAACCGGTGGAACCGACCGAACCGAGCCCCTGGCTAATGGATGGAACCGGGCGAAGCGATTCAACAATCCGAATCGCTCGGGCAATCTCATCAGCGGTTGGAACATGAACCTCTGGATCTGAACCGGCTGACTTGTCTTTATGTTTCCTTTTCCTAGGATCCGATCCCTCAGGATCAGCTCTCCTCTTACCCGAAGTAGCATCACCCTGGTCAGAGGGTACTCCTCCTGGTTTGGTCGGAACTGAACCAGGCTGGCCATCTGGGTCAGCGGACTTCTCGGCCTCCTTTTCCCTAAATCTACCTAATCTTTTCTCCAGGGTAGACTTAGGAAATTGTTTTACAAATTTGGCAGTCTGTATCAAGGTGTTCAAACCCCAGACAAACACAGGTGGTGCAGGGATCAGCCTTAGCAAAGACCTCCCCACACTCACTGCAGTGTTGAAACCCAGTGGGCCCAGTTTTTTTCTTGGGTTTCTCAGACATGGCCAACCTAACCAAACTTATCCTTTTTTCGGCAACCGCCAGGCAAGACTCCCTTATCGGTTCCTAACCGTGTCACGGGTATTGGAAAAAAACGTTTAAAACACATTTTTTTTTTTTTTTTAAACTGATAAGGACCGGTAACCACACACTAAAGAAAAGCACAAGCAATCAAACTAATGGCTAGATTCAGCCGAACCAATCGAACAAGTCTTACAATTTCCACAAGTGAACAGAAAACTAAACACTCACGGTACCGCAGACAGAGCTTGAACAGACAATGCGGAATTAATTTTGGATTTAAATTCGGAATGAACCGACAACTTTAACCGACTGTGAACCTAGCAGAAGGAGAAATCTCCAGAGAGAGACTGTTCAGTAAGGTGGAGTAAAGAATCTGGCGGTTGGGTTTCAAAGTGCTGCAGACAGAGACCTCAACTGAGCTCGAGCTCAACGTTCTATGCACTGCACATAAAATTAACCCTATACTCTCCGGGGCAGTTTAAAGGCTGCGGCTAACAGCAGATTGTCAGAATACAGCAAGGCTTCATGTTGTTTGAACATGCTGTTCGGTCAGAAGGAATGCGCAGAGTTCTTTTCTCAAAGGAAAAGGTCTGCAGGTTCCGGCCACTGCAGTTCTAAAAATAAAGCAAGTGCGGTTACAAGTTGTTTTTTTTTTTTTTTTTTTGACACCCTCAGAGTGGATTCTCATACCTCTGAGCTTTGCTGTCGTGGTTTATGGATGATCACATTCTGCGGTGTAAAAAATCCTTATCACACACACACCTGCATATGCATTATTCTCTATACAGTAGACTGTATCAAGGTGATTCTGCTTACTTCCAAGATGACATTTGCTTAAACCAGAAATCCTTGAATCCCCTGCTGCTGACATCAGAGGAGGGCTGCGGTACACAGTAAGTAAATAAAAATGTTTTTGTACACAAAGTGCAAACTGGGACCAGCCCCACACTTGCATGAGGTTCTCAGCGCTGACTGTTCCCTTTAAAGTGAGATCTATAGGTTATTTAAGTTTTAGCTACTTCTTTTTAAACCTATAATTTATGTAATGGTTACTGTATTATTTACAAATAGCAGGCAGCAACTAACATCCTTTTAAAGGAGAAATGCGCTTAACTGGCCAGTCATTCTTTCTGTAGAAGCTGATTTTTCACATACTGAATCCCAGTCCATTATTGTTCAGTGTTTAAAGGCCTTGGAGTAAACTGGGTTGCTAGACCACTTATTCCCACATGGCTACACCCCGGTACAACAGTGGCCCCCCAAATCTTCCTCCAGATAGGTCGCATACTACTGGGAAACCTTACAACTGAGGTAGCAGTCATGATCCTGAGACAAGAAGTGGGGTATAATGCTTGGTAAATAAACAAGGTACCCTAAAATTAGCAGTCGAGCACAGCTTTTTCTATTTTCTTTGCAGTTTGTGGTGGGGGTACTGAAATCAGTGTGACCTCACAGATTGCCTGCTACATACAGAGTCCCCCCCAGGGCCCTATCCACACTATCAGCGCCTTTGGAAACTGTTCTGAAAACAGTTGTGTAACGATTTTCAGAAGGGTTGTCAGTCTGTCCACACTGGCAGCCGACTTTGGAGGATGCCCATTGGAGTTCCTAGGCATACTTGTGGCAGTCCCGCAAAGCACCGCGGGTGCCCAATGCATGCCGGGATACTCGGGAATGGGCCTGTTAACTGATCGGGATTAAAAAAACAGCACTGATCAATTCAGGATCCCACGGCGAAGATGGGGATGTAAATACTGTTATCCCCTTTTTTTGGGAGGCAAACATTTATCAAGACAGACCATGGAAGTTGCCTTAAACCATTTTGCAGTATGGTCTGCGTCCACACCACTATTACAATGGTTTAACCTGCTCCAACCAGGTTTCGAGCACGGTTTCTTAAACCAGTTCAGAGCATGGTAAAAGCATGCTGTAGTGTGGACATGAACCGTGTTTGCAGGTTTTGTAACGCTACAGACTACCCTGTAACATTTCAAAACCCCTAGTGTGGGCAGGGCCTACAGCACGGGATACATAAGGGTGTCCTCATGTTTTTGTTTTGAGCTCCCATGCTTTCGCAGTGTTCCCACTATTAACGCAGAGACTAGGTCCTCGATATTGCTACACATAACATTAATAATCAGACATCAGAGGGAGGGGAAACAAAAATAACAGAAGAGAGACAGAGAGAGTGTTGAGGGAGAAAGTGGCATGACTCAAGAGTGGAGAAAAATAGAACAGAGAAAGGGACAATGTTTATTTCTATTTTACTCAACAAATACTCCAATTTCAATGGGTTCCTGGGAAAAACAAATACATACATTATATTTACATTATCTATATACATGTGCGTGAATAATATAAGGAATCATTGCCACTGAGACAGTAGGGGGCAGACAAGAGACCACCAGGTCTTCTGCCCCAACACCACAGTATCAACCAAAATAATACAGTAACAAGACAGAGATTAAAAGAAACTGCAGAACTTACAAGCATTCTTGCTGGCATTGTCCATAGCAGTCATCCTGGCACTCTGCTCACTAGTGGAAGCCTCCTTCAAGGTATAGAATATGATGTTGACCAGCGCAAATTCTTGATAGTTCCTCAGGACATCGGCATCAATATCATCATAGATACTGATGTTCTCTGCACAGTAAGCAAATAATGATGTACATCAGAGGGCATCACAACTAGGAACTGTTAACATTCTCTTATGGCCCAAGTCCCACCAGAGCCAAGCTGCTTTATCTCTCTACATAATAACATCCTTCTGAGGTCCAACTGATTAGAAGTCTACCAGTTCCCTTGGGCGAGGTCAAGACAAGCCCCCTCCGATCTTCCCATTTTCAAAACATTTTTTTTTCAATTTATTGTATTTAGTTGTTGTTGAACAGGAAAGGAGGGCTATGCAATTCTGCCTATTGTCAGCCTTGCCCTGGTGGAGGGGGGGATGCAGATGGTAACCAAATGAAACTGAACCAGACTAAACTGTTGGACAGGTCAAAGGTCACTAAAAGTTGTTGTAGTAAAGATCACAAGTTGTAGTACAGTAGTGATATCACGACTTTCGCCTTTGAAGTCTGTCCCAAAAGTCTCTCCACGTTATGCTCCTCTGCCGCTACCCTCACCCAAATCTGCCATTTTTAATTTTACATTTCAGAATTTAAAACTAATTTTTTCCTTGTGAGTACTGCAGTCTACTCAGTTTTATTTACTCATACTATAAAACACATTTACCATTTAAAAAAATATATATATATACACACACACACACACACACACACACACACACACACACACACACACACACACATAGTATATATAGGCAACCAAAACACTCGATACGGGTTTCCATCTCAAGACTGAGATGACAGTAGTGGCCTCTTGAAATTCACTTTCGAGGTCTGTATGATGTCATCTCAACCACTTGATGGAAACACAGCAGTCTTGTGTATGGCTGTCCATATATTCTATATGTTGGTGGTATTTCTAGTAAATGGGGGACACTTGGCCAAGACACTGGGGAAATTCCCTTACTCCTCTATGCAGCATTTATTCCTTGATTGCTCTTACACATTACATAGAAACATAGAATTTGACGGCAGATAAGGACCGCTTGGCCCACCTAGTCTGCCCATTTCCCTACCTAACAGATAAGCTGCAGATCCTAGTTAACCAACAGCCTACTTCCTCCTACCCACCACTAAAATTGCCTTATGTCTGTCCCATGCACACTCGAATTCCCCTACTGTTTTTGACTCTATGGCCTCCTCAGGAAGGCTGTTCAATGCATCTACAACCCTCTCTGTGAAGAAATACTTCCTCAGAGTACCTCTGAGCCATCCCACCTCAGTCTTCAAATTGTGCCCCCTTGTTCTTGCACATCTCTTTTTTTGAAAGATGCTACCCTCTTGGACTTTGATTCCCTTGAGGTATTTGAAAGTTTCTATCATGTCCCCCCTCTCCCTCCTTTCCTCGAAGTCTTTCTTCATATGTCTTCTGGTGCAGACCCTGCACCATTTTGGTTGCCCTCCTCTGGACAGCCTCCAGCCTGTCTATGTCTTTGCAGAGATGGGGTCTCCAGAACTGTACACAGTACTCAGATGTGGTCTTACCAACTGTCTGTACAGAGGCCAACAACTTTGTTTTCTACTGGTGATGCCTCTCCTGCACCCCAGTATCCCCCCAGCCCTTCTTACTGCCTTCTCACACTGCTGGCCCACCTTTAGGTTATCTGATATGACTACCCCCAGGTCCCTTTACATTTTTGTTGTTGTCAGTATCTCACCCCCCATTGTGTACTCTTGCCTTGGGTTTTTGTTTCCCAGGTGCATTACTTTGCACTTCTTTGCGTTGAATCTAAGCTGCCATACATTTGACCATTCCTCCAACCTTGCCAAGTCCCTTTTCATCCTTTCCACCCCACCTTGCGTATCAACCCTGTGGTAGATATTTGTGTTATCTGCAAAGAGACATACCTTCCTCTCCAGTCCCTTCGCAATGTCACTTATAAAGACATTAAAAAGGACAGACCCCAGTACTGAACCCTGCGGTACCCCACTAGTAACCCTCCTTTCTTCACTGTGGATTCCATTTACTATTACTCACTGTGTCCTGCTGTCCAGCCAGTGTTTTACCAAGGTTACCACCCTGGGACCCACTCCCAGGCTGGCTAATTTGTTTATTAATCTTTTGTGCAGGACTGTGTCAAATGCCTTGCTAAAGTCTAGGTAGGCCATGTCCACAGCCCCTCCCTGGTCTACTACTTTGGTCACCCAGTCAAAGAAATCAATTAGATTTGTTTGACATGACCTTCCTGCTGTGAATCCATGCTGCCCTGGGTCCTGTGCCCCACTGGCCTCTAGGTGCTCAACAATTCTTTCCTTCAGAAGTGATTCCATCATTTTCCCTACCACTGAGGTCAAACTGACAGGTCTGTAGTTTCCTGCCTCTGTCTTGCTCCCACTTTTGTGAAGGTGAATCACATCTGCCCTTCTCCAGTCCTCAGGTACCACACCTTCCTCCCATGATTTATTAAAAAGGGTAGTCAGTGGTGTTACTAGTTCTTCCCTTAGTTCTTTTAGAATTCTGGGGTGAATCCCATCAGGCTCCATTGCTTTATCCACCTTCAGATTTAAGAGTTCTTTCAGAACCCCTTCTTCTATGAAAGGACTAATAACCCCCCTATCCAGAGTGCTTCTATTGTCTGGATTAGGTCTCTCCCCCTGCTTTTCCAATGTGAATACTGAGCAGAAATATTCGTTCAGTATCCCTGCTTTTTCAGTGTCGCTCTCTGCCCAACCACTTTCCTCTTTATTCAGCCTCAGTATCCCTGCCTACATCTTTCTTTGCTTCCTAATGTACCTATAAAAGGTTTTATCCCCCTTCTTAACTGAGCTGGCTATCTTTTCCTCAGTTTGGGCCTTTGCTATTCTGACTGCCTTCCCCGCTTTCTTCTGCTTTAACTGGTACAGTTCTCTGTCCTGCTCCTTCTGTGTTTCCTTATACTTCCTGAATGCTACCTTTTTCTCCCTTACCTTCCCCGCCACTTCTTTTGCTAACCATAGTGGTGTTTTCTTTCGTTTTAATTTATTTGCTTCACACAAAAGCTTGTTGCCTCTGTGATGGCGGTTTTGATGTTTCCCCATTGTTGCTCCACCCCACCTTCTTGCATGTTTGCTAGTGCTTTTCTGAGGCACTCTCCCATTTTGACAAAAATCAGCCCTCCTGAAGTCCAGTACATTCACTTTTGTGTGGCCTGACTCTACCGCTAAGTTTAATCGTGAACCACACTGTTTGGTGGTCGCTTGTTCCCAGATGGCTACCCACTTCAAGATTAGAGATCCTTTCTTCTTCCCCATTTGAGAGTACCAGGTCTAAGATTGCTGTCTCCCAAGTGGGTTCCTAAACTAGCCGTCTGAGGCATGCCCCCTGTAGGGCATCGAGAATTACCCTGTTCTTGGATGTGGCTGCAGCAAAGGTGCTCCAGTTAACATCTGGCATATTCAGGTCCCCCATCAGCAAAATCTCACCTTTCTCTGCCATCCCAAGGATGCCTTCTATCATTTCCTTGTCCATTTCCTCCCAGAGACGGGGGTCTGTATACAACCCCTGTGCAGATTGTGGAGCCATTTCCAGTCTCAAGGGTGACCCACAGTGCCTCCTCTCCTCCCTGTTTACCCTTTAGTTCTGTTGCTTTGATCCCTTCCCTTACACACAGAGCTACTCCTCCTCCTCTTGTTCCCTCCCTGTCCCTCCTGTAGATTATGTACCCTGGTATGTTGACATCCCAGTCATGGTTCTGTGTGTGCCATGTTTCTGTGACTGCCACGATATCCAGACGTCCCTCTTCCATCAAGGCCACCATTTCGGGGAGCTTTTTACGTAGACTATGGGCATTGGTGCTCATTACCCTCCATTTTTTTCTGGCTTTATTTCTTTTTGTCCCATTCTTGTACTTACTGCCTTTGTCTTTCTCCATTTACCCCTGCCCTTATCCCTATCGACTGCCCTATCTTGGTATTTACCTAACTACCCTGACTTTTGGATGGGGGCTAGAATTTCCCTTCTTTTCAGTGCCTCCCCCCTTGGCTAGTTTAAATGCTTGCCAATGATGGATTTAAACCTATCACCTAGGATCCTGGTTCCCCTCCTGGATAGATGCAGACCAATGCGCTTGTATAGGCCTGCATCCCTCCAGGTGGAGCCCCAGTCCCCAATGAAGCCAAATCCCTGAGCTCTGCACCAGTTTTTCAACCAGTCATTGAATCCCATGGTGTGGAGTAGCCTAGCCTCATCCATGCCATAGACAGGTAGCACTTCCAAGAAAGTTACCGTGTGTGCTACTTGTCTAAGGCCCCTCCCCAACTCCACAAACCCCTGTTGCACTGCTCTGATCCCATTCTCATTAGGGTTTTAGCAATGGGCAGAGCCCCTGTTTCACACTGGACTAGGCAGTTCTTATTCAGGTTTTTATAATCCAGGTTAGGGCAAATGGAATTACTGTTCTTTGGATGTATTTGCTTGTTTTAAATGGTGCCTGTGGCTCAAAAGATGCCTTTTTTTAATTACAACAAAAAACGCTTTCTCAGCATAATTGTTTCTTCAACTGAAGAACGTTTATATATTTATTTGTACTGTATTTATACACTGGGGGACCAGGGCATCTCTTGGGAATGCCCAGACAGCTGCTGCCTCTACACTCAGCCTGAAAACACCTTCCCCGTGAAACACATGCTGAGCACCCCCTTCCCAGACCCACAGACCTGTCCAGCCCTCTGAATCACCTGTCCATCTGCTGTGAGACACTGTTTAGCACTGTGAGACAGACTTTGCAGGTTGGAGAACGTCGCTACTGTGTGCTGTTTAAGCATCAGTTCTAACACCTTGAAGGGGCTCCTTAAGGACGTCAGTTGGGAGTTGTAGTCCAGAGTCTGTGTGTGGACTACTCGTCTTCCTGTATCTCTAGCTCGCTTGTGTTTTTAAGCATTACCCAGGGCCTTATTTCCAGGTCTCATGCTTAAAAGGAGCGCTCAGTGTGAGTGCGTCTGCATGTGTTTTGCATGTTTGGCGGGTGAGGAGGTGAGGGTCCACTGACGGATTAGGTGTATTATTATATATCTACATTTGCAGGTGAGTTCCCTATGGCGGATTACATCATGACTTTAGAGGGGGAGGTACAGAGTAAATGTATTGTATGTAATATGTTTGCTATACTGCCACCCCCTCTCCCTAAAAATTATCAAGTTTTTTTTTTTTTTTTTTTTTTTTGTTAGTTTAACCAGGAGTAGCACACTAAGCTGAAAGCTTTTTTTACAGGAGCAACCTGGGAGCACAGGGAAGTTGAGTGACTTGCTCAGGGTCACACAGTATGCAAGTGGAAGCTGTGGGATTCAAATCCAGGTCTGGTCTGCTGGATGTCACCAGATTTGCAGCTCAGAGCCTTAAACCACTGCGCTATACTGCCTCAAAGTGTCAGGAGAATGAAACCTTAACTAGGGAGATTGTGAGATTAAAGATTAAAGTGCGTTCAATCGATCTAACAGGAAGGAAGATGCTAAAATGGTTGGGGTAAAAACTTTAGCAAGCTCATTTAGGGCCACACACGCATTAAAATAACCCCTCCAGACTTAACAGCATCATGCAACAGGAAAACATGAAAATACCTGTATCGGATTCCAGTTGTAGGGATTTGTCTACTAGTACCTCCCACTGGGATTGTTGACCAGCAGAATAGTGTTACCTTAACCAAAGTTAATGTAGCTAGAAAAAGTAGGAAGGAGGATTGACTGGGTGGTAGCGACGATGAATGGTTCCAGATCCAGGGTATTAGAACGTCTAAAAAAGGAATAAGGGCAGATACGTTTGTTCTCCCACTTCTGAACTAATTCGATCCACGTTACTCCATAACTGCTGTAGAATCCACCAATATGGAAAAGGATCAAAGTACAGGAACTAGGATTCATAACCTAGAAAACTTGCAGGGACCCATAAATAGAGAAAATGTTAGTTTAGGTAGTTCCTGCCCAACATCAATTATGTTCGATTCCCCAGGTGCATCACAAGCTTTCCCCCCAACAGTTCAAAGTACGCTGCCTGTTGCTAATGGGACCTGCAGACTCAACACATGTACTAACTGTCCTGTGGATTTTAATTCAAGTAAAAGTACTACAGGAACCAGATACTGTAAGGAAGCCACTGATACTAGTCGCGCTCCTTGTAATAGTGGATGTTAATAATGAGGAACTGCTACTTCTACCTGAGTTAGGGGGGTTGGCTGCCATATCAATCGATGAAGGTAGCCACCTGTTAGAAAATAATGAACAAATTTACATCCTGTGGGACTCTATAGTCAAATTTACTGATTATTCAGCCCGTGGTAATAAACATAATGTGACTTGTTGTAGCTATAGTGGTGCGACTATTGGTGATATAACAGAAATGCTACTAGAAATATTAGAGAATGTGAATCTCCAAAAATTGTCTTGCTCCATGCTGGAACAATATGAATAAGGCTGATTTGGGTAGTATTACACAGGACATGGTTAATGCAGTGGATGTTTTAAAAGGGTTAAACGCCAAGATCATTCTATCCCAAATACTGCCTGTACCAAAGGCAACTTGGCACAAGACAAGGAAAATTAAAAACTACAATAACCGGTTGTGTAAATGGAGTTTGCTTTTGTCTACCGGATAGCACACTAGACAACCAAGTGCGTATTTTCAGGTGCGACCCAGGAAATCACAAGGTACATTCATGAACATCAGGCAAAACAAGTACAGGGTACATTTAAGAGCATCAAGCAACAAGGTCAATACAAGAACAACAGGGGTTTACACTGCAAGCAGAAGGTAGATAACTCCTGGAAGGCAGTAATCATCATACAGGGGTAACAACGCTCTAAAGGATTAGGGTAGCAGGTAGATAAAGTAGTAATAACTGGGGATAAGGGAGACCCAGAGCCACATATGGAGATAAAACAGTAATACGTACACACTTTGAGCAGTTGGGCCTAAGTGGACCAAGCACAATCAATACTTCTAGATAGCTGCGAGCTCGCTATTGGATAAGGTGCAGAGACCCACCACCTTAGAAAGAGGAGTTGGGTAACGACTCAGCCAGTCAGAGTGAGGGTTCGTCAAGTGCAAAGGCAGGTAGAGGTTGATTTGAGAAAACCCCAGAGGGAGGCTTTAAAGCAGGGATGGGAGGAGGAGCGAGTGCTTGCTGGAAGGGAGTTCCACAACCTGGGCGCGTACACAGCGAAGGCCCTGTCGCCCATTTGGGTGCAAGTTTTTGGAACCAGGAGGGCATGAGAGTCACTGGATCTTAAGTGGTAGGAGGGGACAGCGGGTAAGAGGGATTCAGCGCGGGCCGAAGGGGTGGCAGATCTGACATAGTCAAAGAAGTTGCCTACGACAAAGGAGCGGTGCTTTTCCGGTGGGAGCCACTCAAGCCGGGAGTAAAGCTCACAGCAGTGGATGAGGCGAGGAGCTGAGAGGGCAAAGCTACATACACTGTTGTACACTGTGTCCCATTTTGCAAGACTAGTTTTTAGATTAGTTTGGCAAATAACATTGAATGTTTAAGAACATGGGAGATGTTTGAGATGGACTATTCACTTTATTGCTTTGATGACCTGCACCTAAGCAGGAAAGGAGCTAAACTTTTAGGGAACATGTTCTACACTACTATTAATCAGGGAGAGCAGAATCTAAAAAACTGAAGGTGCAGGGGCATAATGGGGACTCCCCTTTAGCAAAAAGATGCTTGCAAAAAAAAGAAAAAGGGCTAACAAAAATACAGGTTACTCACCTGTAACAGGAATTCTAGGAGTGGTATATTTTGTTCATCCACACTGTCTGGCAGGTTCCTTGCAGCTTTAAATCTTGCTGGAAGGTCTTCAAGCTGGCTCCTCCCACCCACCTGGGTAGTAAAACCCTTGGCTCTGCCCCATGACACCAGATCTAGCCCGCTGGAAGCCAGATTGCGCGAAGCCGAGGAGGTCAGGTGGGTTGTGTGGATGAACAACATACCACTCCTAGAACTCCTGTTACAGGTGAGTAACCTGTATTTTTTGGGAAGTGGATGTGTTGTTCAATTCACACTGTCTGGCAGACTTCTAGCAGTTCTCCAGAAGGAGGGAGGCAAGGCGCTCACCCCCTACTTAGGAAATAAGGACTGGAGAACCGAGGTCCCAAAACCAGCATCCCGGTGTGACTCTAGGTCAATGTGGTAATGGAAAATGAAGGTGTGCGCCAACTTCCAGGTAGCAGCCCTGCAGATTTCCTGGATAGGGACGTCCCTAGAAGCAGCCACCGAAGCAGCAGTATGGCGGGTAGAATGAGCTCTTATCCCTTTGGGAGGCTCCCTGCCGCCAAACTATAGCAGAGATCTATACAGGAGGTAACCCACCTGCCTATCGTCCGCTTGGCTGCTGGTCTGTCAGGTGTGGTTTCAGCGCAGGTGGCAAACAGCTGGCGAACCTCTCCCCGAACTTTTGCCATTCGCTCCTTATAATAAGAGAGGGCTCTTCTAGGGTCCAAAGTATGGAGCCTATATTCGGCCTCAGATGTGCGATTGGGGTAGAACTCCCTCAGAGTAAACACCTGGTTAAGGTGAAACTCCAACACCACCTTCAGAAGAAATTTCGGGTTGGGGCGAAGGGCAACCTTGTCCCTGTGGAAGACCAGAGAAGGAGACTCAATGGAAAGTGCCTGGAGCTCTCCCATCCTTCTGACTGACGTGATAGCCACCAAGAAGGTGGTCTTCCACGACATGTGAGAGATGTCACACCTGTGCATCGGTCTGAATGGCTTGCCCATGAGCTTAGCCAATACCAGCAGTAGATCCCACGGACATGGAGGTTCTCGCACCGGAGGGGATATGTGATCAAGGCCTTTGAAAAAGCGCCAGACCACCTTCTCCTGCGCCACCCACTGCTTGCTGGCCCACGCCCGGTAAGCAGAGATGGCTGCCAGGTGCACCTTAAGGGTCGTTGACCGAAGCCCCAGCTGAGAAAGGGACCACAGGTAGTCCAGAATGCTAGCCAAGGAACAGGAAGAAGGGTCCAACCCCTTGTCCTGAAACCAAATGGAGAATCTCTTCCATTTGAAGGCACAGCATTTTCTGGTCGACTCCTTACAGGATGCCTCAACGATGTTGAGGACCTCATCAGAAAGACCCAAGGCCTGGAACTCTAGCCGCTCAGCAACCAGGCCGTCAGGTGCAGGAATTGAAGGTCCTGATAGAGAACCTTCCCCTTGTCAATTGAAAGCAGGTCCGGGCGGGCTGGAAGCCGCCTCGGGAGCCCGGAGCTGAGGCTGAGGAGATCTGGGTACCAGAACTGGCGGGGCCAGTCTGCGGCTACCAGAATCACCTGCACCGTGTCCCTCTTTGCCTTGAGGAGCACCTTGTGGATCAAGGGAAATGGAGGGAAGGCGTAGAAGATGCCAGGGGTCCATGGCCTCGAGAAGGCATCCTCCTGCAGCGAGCCCAGCTGAGGGGGGCGGGCATGAAACAGCCTCAGCTTCGCAGTCTCCCTGGAGGCGAATAGGTCCACCTGAGGGTAGCCCCAATGGGAGAACAGATCTTGTACTACCTCCGGCAAGAGAGACCACTCGTGAGAAGCAGCGCCTATCCGGCTGAGGGCATCGGCCAGACTGTTGGAGGCTCCTGCCACATGGATGGCTAGGAGATCCGCCTCCAGGCTGATCACGAGAGACCAGATGCGGAGAGCCTCCTTGCACAGAGGCAAGGAGTGCGTCCCACCCTGACGGTTGAGATAGTACATGGTCGTGGTGTTGTCCGTCTGGACCTGAACCACCTGACCACGTACAAATGGAGCGAAGGCGGTGAGGGCTAGTCGAACCACTCGAAGCTCCAGCAGGCTGATGTGGCATCGAGACTTCTGAGGGGACCAGAGGCTGTGGGCTCTGAGCTCCCCCAGATGGGCACCCCAACCCATCAGAGAGGCATCGGTCGTTAGAGTGACCATATGGCTCAGGACGGACGAACGGGATACCCTCCTGCAGATAAGCTGGGACGAGCCACCACTGTATGTCGTCCCACATCTCCTGGGTCACTGTCACCGGCTGGTCCAGAGGACTGGAGCGCTGTGACCATTGGCTGGCCAGTCCCCATTGCAGGGGATGCATATGCCAGCGGGCCCAACAGACCACGCTGGTGTAGGTCGCCATGAGGCCCAGAAAGTCCCGGGCAGGGCGCTTGCCCAACCAGAAATGATTGGGCAAAGGAGGAAAGGACCTCGGCCCTGTCCGCCGGGCTCCGACTCGAAGAGAGTCGAGCTCTGCCCCGATGAACTGAATCGCCTGCGATGGCACGAGTTCCGATTTGGCCTCGTTGATGAGGAGGCCAATCTGACAGCAGACCTGGACACCCAGATCCCTGGACCGCTCCACCTCCAACCTGGAGGGAGCTGCAATCAGCCAGTCGTCCAGGTAAGGGTACACCCAGACCTCTCGGCGCCGCAGGAATGCTGTCACCACTGCCACGCATTTGGAGAAGACCCTGGGAGCTGGAGAGAGGCCAAAGGGCATGGCCCGGAACTCGTAAAGAGATCCCTCTGCTCTGAAGAGGAGGAATCGCTGGTGAGACGGACGGATTGGGATGTGAAAGAATGCGCCCTGAAGGTCCAGAGAACAGAACCACATGCCTGGTTCCAAGGATGGAATGATCTGAACCAGAGTGACCATCCTGAAGGTGCGAGGCCTTAGGAACTTGTTCAGGTCGTACAGGTCGAGAATGGGGCGCCAGCCCCCCGTCCATTTTGGGACCAGGAAGTACCTGGACACAAACCCTGGGCCTGGAGGAGGGTCCGCCACCTCGCTGATCACCTCCTTCTGGAGGAGCAAGGCAATGTCGGCTCGATGAGCCGACAGAGAGGCTGCAGAACCCGTAGCCCCCCGTGAGGCGATGGCTCGATAGGGAGGGAACTGCTCCAATTCCAAAGGCAGACCCCTGCTGACCACTTCTAACACCCAGCGGTCCGTGGTGATAGCAGACCAGGCGGAAAAGAAGTGGCGGAGCCGTCCCCCCACGGGGGGGAACCCGGGGAGGAGTGACGAGGTTGGAGGAGACACCCCTCAACCAGTCACTGGGCAGGCTTGGAAGAAGGGCCCCCTGAGGGACCTCCTGGAACCTTGCCTCCAGGCTTCCTACTAGAGGAAGCGGCAGACTTGGCCTTAGGGTGCCAAGTGTGAACCTGCTGGCCCCTGATGCTGGTGTTGCTGGGCCAGACGTGCTGCAGGAGCGGAAGGGCTTACATTGCTTTGGGCGGCCTTTGTCCTTCTGGGCAGACGTGACAGAGTCCAAGGTGGCACGGAACTTCTCGATCCTCTGGAGATGGCCTTCCACTCAGAGCCCGAACAAGTCGGTGCCCAGGAAGGGAACGTCTGCCAGCTTGTGCTGGGTGTCTGCCATGAAGGTGGAGATCCGCAGCCAAGCTCTGTGGTGCATAGCCACTGTGGCCAGTACTGACCAGGCACAAGAGTCACCAATGTCCAATGAAGTTTGGAGCTGTTTAGCCACCACCCTTCCCTGATCCCGCACCTGCTTGACCATCGTCTGAAGGTCAGTTGGGAGATGAGGAATCACCTCATCCAGGGAGCCCATAAGGGCGTGTGAGAAATGTGCCATGAGAACGGCCGAGCTAGCCTGACGAAGGCCTAGGGAGGAAGCAGCATAAACATTCCGCCCTGAGTAATCCAATTGTTTGGATTCCTTATCAGGCGGTTTGTCCATGTCCAGAGTGTTCCCAGAATGCCGGAAAACGCTTTCAGTCACTAACCCCTCCGCAGAGGGTGCTCCGAAGTCCAGAGAGTGAACCGGTGGGGACCACAGATTGCGGCTATCCTGGTCAAGGCGCGACAAGATGCTTGCCGCTGCCATCACTTCCAGGCGGGCTAACAACGCGCTTCGCCACCGAAAGCTCCTCCGTTGGAGAATCCCCATCCAGCATCTCAGGGAGGTACTTTGGCCCGCTTTTGAACGGGTTCTAGCTGCATCCCAGTAGACTCAGATGAGTCGAAGCATACCAAAAAACCAGGATGGGCTCTCGTCCACCGACTGTCCCCCTGCAGACTCCAGGTCAATTGGCCTGGAGAATATGAAGGAGTCGTTGTTAGACTCTGAGGAGTCTGCGAACAGCTGTTGAGCGCCTGAGCCACCCTCCACCTGCCGAGGTCGATCGGGAGTTAGGGTAACCGACAATCTATGGGGCAAGCCCTGACCTGACCGAGGCCCCAGTCTTTGGTTGTGGATGCGGAGGTTCCACCACAATGGGTGGAGCAGCTGGTTTCGGCTGAACTAACGGCGCCGAGGGCGGCTCTTCGCCTACCACGAGGGGTTGTTTCAGCTGCTCTGGTGACAGACACTTAATGGCCGAAGGTGACTGAGTCTGCTTGTTACCGGTCAGTAAAAGTTGCTGCCACATCAGGTCTTTGTGGCGCCGACGCAGCTTTCACCAGAGCCTATCCTCCGAAGAGGATGCGCGGTGACGCCGCTTTCCTTTGTGCAGAGACAGAGACCGCCGACATCGGCGGAACCAACTGGACCTGGAAGAGGACCAAGACCTTCAGAGATTCTGAAGGTGAGTCAGAGAGGGAACAGGGGAAACCCGTCCCTCCTTCGTTGCAGGGACCGTAACCGGGGACTTCGGCACAGGAGGCACAGGCAAGTCCTCGGTAACCACTGGGGGAACCGGTGAAGGGTTGTCGGCATCTCCAGTCAACAAACTGTCCGACGGGTCGAGAAAAATCTTGACCGCGTCGACGGATGTCTCGGCCGGCTGACCTGATGGAGACACCGTGAAGACAGCGGCCGCAGCCTTGACCGAAGTAGAGAGTAGACGGTCCGGTGAAGAATAGCTCTCCCGCTCCCACAAACTTAGACGGGGGGGACTTACCTTTAGAGTCCTTTTTTCTGGACCGACTGGAATGTCCCGATGGCCCTTCTCCCTTAGTGGAGAGGGACTGACAAAGCGCCTTAAAAGAAGCAGTGCAGGAGGAGCCCAAGGAGAGCGGGATAAATGCCGCGACGGAAGAAGAAGTGGCCTGGGCCTCCTCCTCCTCGAGGGTGATCATCTGCTCCAACTGCTCAGCGGAGCCCGCCGCCGAAGACACTGCCCACCGGGCCTCCTTAGACTTGACCAGCGGGTACTATTTTTCGGGGCGCCCAAGAAGTAGTCAGGCAGTGCGGTCCTCCAAGACCGAAGCCGAAAGACCTGCACACAATTTGCAGGCCTGCGAATCGTGGCCAAGCTCCAGGTAGTAGATGCACGTGGAGTGCGGATCGGTCCGGGATATCTTCTGCCCACAAGGGCACTGATGGAAGACGGGAGTCTATTTGTCCATCGCAGCCGCGAGGGAAGGCGAAGACCTTAGTCTTGTAAATTTTAAAATTAGTTTTGGGAAATCCGAAGAGCGTGGATCCAGGCCTAAAATGCAGAGCGCTAAGGAGGGAACCTGAGCTTCCAAGCGGTAAAGAAGATCTGGCGTCATGGGGCGGAGCCGAGGGTTTTACCAGCTGGGTGGGTGGGAGGAGCCAGCTTGAAGACCTTCCGGCAAGATTTAAAGCAGCAAGGAACCTGCCAGACAGTGTGGATTGAACATATCCACGTCCCTAGAACATCTAAATATTCTTATGAGTAATGCAAGCAGTTTACATTCTATAAAGAAGGATGAGCTTGAGTTAACATTAACTAAAAAATCCACTGACATAGCAGCTACCACCAAGACTTGGTGGGGCACTTCATCTAATTGTAACAAAAGTATCCCTGGCAATAACTTTTTTAATAAAGACCAAAGCAAAAAACAGGGAGGAGGTGTCGCACTATATAAAGGAAAATATTAACTTTACACAGGTGGGTGATGATATTAATTATGGCAGCGATATAGAAATAATCTGGGCAAATGCTAAGGGGGGTGAACAGATATGACTTACTAATAGGCATCTGTTACCGACCTCCAGATACTTGTATGTCTGACCATCAGAAAATTCTGAACATCAAGGACAAACTTAATCAAAGAGATTGTATTATTGGGTGATTTTAATGCACCTGGGATAAACGGGGAAATCAACTGTTTCATCAGCCCAAGAATGAGCACTTTTAGATCTGTGCATTACAAATGGTCTCCATCAGTTAGTGAACTCCCCCACTCGAGGAAAAAACATTCTGGACCTTGTAGTCACCGACTGTCCAGACAGGATTAGTAATGTCAAGGTACTCGAACCCCTTCAAACAGATGAGGCATACTGATGAGTCCTATTAGGACGAAACACGTGTCTATGTCTTCTGCTAGCACCCTTTGCAAACTGTGTGAGAGGCCTTTTGGCACCATGCAATTCTGCTTAAAGTTGGACCAGCATAACATTCTGTGGTGATTTGCATATGCAGCCCATGATGCTTTGCATTGTGTGGGCATATGTGACTGTATTTTCTTAGCTGTGACCATAATATGGTTACCTTCTCTGTCAATGTCAATTGTGTTAGGGAGGAAGGTATCATGATTGTAAAGGATCTGAAAAAAGCAAACTTTAATAAATAGCGGAGTGAATTATGCCTGTGGGATTGGAACAGGGACCTTACCAGTGTTGAGGATTTATGGCAGGAAATTAAAAGCAAGATAACAGAACTTTGTGACAAATACATACCTAATAGGAAACTTTATAATAAAAGGGGTAAAGTTCCACTATGGTACACTAGCAGAGTGAAAAAGGAGATTCAAGCAAAAAAAAAAAAAAAGGTGCTGCGCGGATGAGAGATAATAGTGAATAGAATAAATGTAAATATAGACAATCACTTAGAGCTTGTAAGAAAATTATAGCCAATGAAAAGCATACATTGGGATTTAAACTGGCCCATATAAAAGATAAAGGCAAATCATTCTATGCTTATGTTAACAGGAAACAAAATTTGTCCACCTCAGTTGGTCCATTAAAATTGAACGACACTTATTACAGAACCTAAGGCTATGGCCCAGCTCTTCAATGACTATTTTTCTTCAGTTTATAGGAAACTGACCATGAGTAGTGCTGCTGCTAATACTGTAGTCGATGTTAACCTCCCCCCTGAAATTACCAGAGAAGAAATTTCTTCTAAACTTAGGAGGATCAAGACACACACATCTGCTGGTCCTGACTTACTACATCCAAGGGTTTTGAGAGACACTGATTCCTGGTTGATTGAGCCCTTATATTGCCTATTTAATCTATCGCTTTGAACTGCGAAGTCCCAATTGACTGGCGCTCAGCCCAGGTGGTACCTATATTTAAAAACGGGAATTGAGACAGTCCTAGCAACTATAGACCTATTGGTATGACAAGTATTATACAGAAGATAATGGAAACCATTACCAAGGATAGATTAAAGAGACAAATCTGAACAACATTATTGATCAGCATGGGTTTAAGCAAAATAGATCTTGCTTAACTGCAAACCTTGTCTTTACGAAAAAGTAAGTTATTAGAGGAGAAAAAAAAAAAAATCAGTGGATGTCATCTATCTTGACTTATGCGAAGCTTTCGACAAGGTCCCACACTGGACACTGACTGATAAAATGTAGAGGATGAAAATCAGCAACTCACTTATTAAATAGACTAATGCTTGGCTATCAAATCGAACACAGTCAGTTAGAATTCAGGGTTTCACTTCTGAGCCGGTCAATGTGACCTTCCGTTCTAGGACCAACATTGTTTTCCCTATTTATTTCAGATTTAAATAAGAACTCATAACCATACAATCCAGTTTGCAGATGATACTGAAATTGCAGCAGACGTTAGTACTGAACAAGGTACTGCTTCACTACGAAAAGACATTACCCTTCCTCAAAACTGGGCTGCAATTAATGGAATGGAGTTTAATGCTAATAGGTGTATGGTTATGCACCTGGGGTCGGGGAACACAGTACGTATATCCTACATGGTTTAGCCCTAAATACATCTAACGATTTGGGTATACTTGTTACTGAAGACCTTAAGTTTAGTAAGCATTGCACAGAACTAACTTTGAGGGCTAACAGGATTATTGGATGCATAAAAAAAAAAAAAAGTATTCACTTCTAGGAACAGGGTTTGTATTGTACCACTGTATCAAACATATGTCTGCCCTCATTTGGACTACGGTTCTCCTCTATGGATCCCTTCCCTCTGTAGGGATGTTAATAAACTGGAGGGGGGTTCAGCAGAGGGTAACTAACATGATCGATGGGCTTCAGTCTGAAAAATATGAACAAAGATTAAGTACTCCGAAACTATTCTCCTTGAAGCAGAGGAGAAGTAGGGGTGATTTATTACCAATGTTTAAAACTGTTAAGGATTCAGCATTAAGGGAGGAGCTTGGCCTCACTTTTAACATAAAGCAGATATCTCTAAGAAGTCACAAGTTTCAACTAATGTCTTGTCCAAGGAGTAACTTTAGGAATAATTACTTTACTCAAATTGTTCCCATATGGCATGCCCTCCCTGGGGAGATTGTGGAGGCCGACTCCTATGTCTAAGAGTAAGCTAGACCATTACTTATTTAATCAACAAGGATGGGCATAACCCGCTATGCAGGAGATGCACTTACATGGGCTTTTGCCTTCTGTGCATCTTGTCCTCTCCTAGTATGACCCCCCCCTTCCCGAGGGAGGGCCCACCTCACCTACTGGGTGGCCTTTCTGGAATTATAGGGATGGTCCTGGGCCAGGTCGAGGGGCTCGGGAGAGCTGGTGGAAGGCTGGTCCAGCATCTGAATGTGGCCTGGGCTCTGGGCCCCCGTCTCCTCCCTGTGTCCACCAGGAATTTTTTTACTTGCGTTTCCCCTGGAGCACGGATGTGCAAAGACGTTTGCACACAGTGCTTGCTGACATCTGCCGCTGCTCCAACCCCCTTGTTTCGGCATCTCTACCTACAGGACCCCCCGATCTCCACTGGGGGTCGCTGAGGAGTGATTCGACCCCTACTACCCACTCCTGGAAGGGAGAGCAGCCCTCCAGACGCTCAATCCCTTCCCTCGCCGACCCCCGGCGGCCTGAGGGGTGGTGTCCAGCGCCTCAACCCTCAGCATCACCATGCCGACTTAGAGGAACTTTTTTTTTTTTTTTTTTAAACCAAAGGTGTATTCTGTTTCTGGTTTATTAGACAGGTGGCAGGGGATGAACTGTTTTTGGGATTAAGCAAGCCTGTGACTTGAGCTGCTTCCAGTGATTTGTTTCTTCCTTCATTGACTTTTTTCCTTTTTATTTATTTTGTTTGTTTAGGTTTTCTCTCTCTAGATTTTTATGTTATCTTGATACAAATTCCCTTTGTTTTGTTTGACTTCTTGATATCATCCTGTGTTTATATTTGTTTGTATATATTGTTTTTCAATAAAAATTCCCCTACTCCTTTCCAGAAGTGCCACAGGATCTTTAACAACTACAACAACCACCACCACGACAGGTAGACAGGACCCTGGTTTAATGTCTCATCCAACAGACGGCCCCTTAAGAGTGCAGCATTCCCCTGATGTTGCACTACAGTGACGGTCTGGTGATCCTGGTAAACAGTTCCTCGGAGTTAACCTTGTTTATTCTCTTTAGGAATTTGAAAGGCTATCATATATCCCACCCTCCCTTGTAGGCTCCAATGAATACATATTCAGTGCCCTAAGTCGTTCTTCATAGGATTTTCCTTGTTGCTCGAATCTTCTTTGTTACCCTGCACTGTACAGTCTCCAGCCTATCCTTGTTTTTTCAAGGTGAGGGTTCCAAAACCAGACACAGTATACGGCTTCACCAAGTTATGTACAGAAGGAGAGCATCACCGCCTTCCTCCTACTGTGAATATCTCTCCTATGCAACCCAGCATCCTGCTTGCCTTACCGTAAAAGCCTTGCCACACTGGCTAGGCTGCTTAAGGTTATTGCTGATGACTCACAGGTCACACTCCTCAGCTGTAGCACTGAGTTTTACCCCACCCATCCAGTATTCTGTCCCGATTTTCTTTTTCCCTAGGTGCATCTTACACTGTCATTAAAATTCAACTGCCAGACCTTCAACCATCTCTCTAGCCTCTGTAGGTCCTCTCGTAGTTCTAATTTCCTCTGCGCTATTCACTCTTTTCACAGAGCTTGGTGTCAGCTGCAAAGAGACCTAGCCTACCCCAGATCCCTTTTCCAATGTCACTGACGAACATGTTTAAAAGGACCGAACCCAGCACACAGCCCTACAGTACCCCACTTGTGACTTCCCTCTCCTCTGATTTTACTCCATGTATCACTACCCACTGCTGTCTACCTCTTGGTAAACTCCCCACCCATTTAACTACATCCCTAGCTACCCCAAGGTCCCCCAACTTCTTCAGCAGGTGTCTGTGAGACCGTTGAAAGCCTCGCTAAAGTCAGCAGATCCATGGCATGGCCTTTATCCAACTGCT
This sequence comes from Neoceratodus forsteri, assembly GCA_016271365.2. Classification (NCBI taxonomy): domain Eukaryota; kingdom Metazoa; phylum Chordata; order Ceratodontiformes; family Ceratodontidae; genus Neoceratodus; species Neoceratodus forsteri. The sequence continues at coordinate 843,106,378 of CM028131.1, forward strand.
TTCTAACCCAGTCAAAAAAGAACAGGTTACTCACCTGTAACAGTAGTTCTAGGAGTGGTATATGTTGTTCATCCACACTTATTGGCATGTCCCTTTCCCCTTTAAATCTTGCTGGAAGTCTTCAAGCTGGCTCCTCCCACCCCACCAGGGTGGTAAATACCGCGGCTACGCCCAGTGACGCCAAATCTTAGCCCGCTGGAAGCCAGGTTGTGTGTGTCTGCAGCTGGGGAGGTCGGGTGGGTCCGTGTGGATGAACAATATATACCACTCCTAGAACTACTGTTACAGGTGAGTAACCTGTTCTTCTAGGATCGTGGATATGTTGTTCATCCACACTTATTGGCAGACTCCTTGCAGTTCTCTGGGAGGAGGGAGGGAGGCAAGATGCACACCCCCTACTTAGGAAACAAAGATTGGAGAACTGAGGCCCCAAAAACCAGCATCCCGGCGTGACTCAAGGTCGATGTGGTAGTGGGTGATGAAGATGTTTGCTGACTTCCAGGCAGCAGCCCGGCAGATTTCCTGGATAGGGATGTCCCTGGAAGCAGCCACCGATGCAGCAGTATGGCGGGTAGAATGAGCTCTTATCCCTCTCGGAGGCTCCTTGCCCGCCAACTCATAGCACAGACCTATGCATGATGTAATCCATCTTTCAAATGGTCCGTCTGGCTGCAGGTCTGCCAGAAGCGGCTTCAGCATAGGTGACAAACAGCTGGTGAACCTCTCCACGAATTTCCGCTGTCCTCTCCTTATAATAGGAGAGAGCATGTCTCAGGTCCAAAGTATGGAGCCTGTACTCTGCCTCTGAGGTGCAATTAGGGTAGTATACCAGCAGAGTCAACACCTGGTTAAGGTGAAACTCTGACACCGCCTTTGGAAGGAATTTCGGGTTGGGGTGGAGGACAACTTTGTCCCTGTGGAAGACTAGATAAGGGGAGCCCACCGAAAGCACCTGGAGCTCCCCTGTCCTTCAGGCTGACTGATAGCCACCAGGAAGACAGTCTTCCACAACAAGTGTGACAACTCACACTTGTGTATGGGTTCGAATGGCTTGCCCATGAGCTCTGCCAGTACCAGCAGTAAATCCCTCGGAGGTGGAGGTTCACGCACCGGAGGGGATATGTGATCCAGGCCTTTGAAAAAAAAAAAGCACCGACCACTGTCTCCTGCGCCAACGTCAGCTGACTGGCCCGCGCCCGGTAAGCCAAGATGGCTGCCAGGTGCACCCTAAGGGTCGATGACCGTAGACCCCCTTTGGAGAGAGACCAAAGGTAGTCGAGAATGTTAGCCATGGGACAGGACAGAGGGTCTGGGCCCTTGTCCTGACACCACATGGAAAACCGCTTCCATTTGAAGGCACAACACTTCCTGGTAGATTCCTTTCTAGATTCCTCCACAGTGTAGACATCATCAGAAAGACCCAAATCCTGGAAGTCTAGCTGCACAGGTACCAGGCTGTGAGGTGCAGGAATTGAAGGTCCAGATGGTATACCTTCCCCCGACTGAGTGACATCAGGTCCGGGCATGTACAAAACCGCTCCAGGGGCCTGCAGATGAGGCTGAGGAGATATGGATACCAGAACTGGTGCAGCCAGTCTGGGGCTACCAGAATCACCTTTGCCTTGTCCCTCCTCACCTTGCGTAACACCTTGTGAATCAAGGAAAATGGAGGGAAGGTGTAGAGGAGGCCTGGGGTCCACAGCCTTGAAAAGACATCCCCCTGCAGCGAGCCCTGCTGAGGGGGGGTGGGCATGAAACAGCCTCAGCTTGGTGTTTTCCCTGTAGGCAAACAGATCCACCATCAGTTCACCCCAACGGGGGAGCAGGCAGTAAGCTACCGATGGATGGAAAGACCACTCGTGGGATGTCTAGCCTATGTGGCTTAGAGCATCCACCAACTGGTTCGAGGCTCCTGCCACATGGCTGGCTAGGAGATCCACCTCCAACCGGCTCACAAGGGTCCAGATGCGGAGCGCCTCCCTGCACAGCAGACAGGAGTGCGTGCTGCCCTGTTTATTGAGGTAGTACATGGTCGTGGTATTGTCCGTCTGGACCTGAACCACTTGACCCCGGAGCTGAGGAGCGAAAGCTGACAGTGCAAGTCTGACTGCTCTGAGCTCCAACAGGTTGATGTGGCATCGGGACTCCTCAGGGGTCCACAGCCCGTGGGCCCCCCAGCTCATGAGAGGCATCGGTCATGAGGACGACAGTCGGCTCAGGCGGACAAACGGGATCCCTTCCCGCAACCGGTCTTGGGGGGTCCACCACTGAAGAGCATCCCACATCTTCTGGGTTACAGTGATCAACTGGTCGACATGACCGTGGTGCAGAGTCCACTGGGCAGCCAGCTCCCATTGGAGGTGGCGCATGTGCAACCAGGCCCAATGGACCACTGAGGAGCACGCCGCCATGTAACCCAGAAGGCACAGAAAGTCCCGGGCAGGGTGCAAGTGCCCAACCAGAAATGACTGGGCAAAGGAGGAGAACACCTCCACCCTGTCCGTTGGGAGCCGAGCTCTGGCTTGACAAGAGTCTAGCTCTGCCCCGATAAAGCCCATCACCTGAGAAGGTATGAGTTCCGACTTGGCCTTGTTGATAAGGAGACCGAGTTGGGAGCAGGTTTTAAGGGCTAGATCCCTGGACCTCTCCACCTCCTGTTGGGTGGAACCAGCAAGGAGCCAATAGTCGAGGTAGGGGTGAATTCTGCCCCCCCCCCCCCGGAGATGGGCCGCCGCCACTGCAATGCATTTGGTGAAGACCCGTGGGGCTGATGACAGGCCGAACGGCATGGCTCGAGTTCATACAGGTCCCTTCGACCCTGAATCAGAGGAACCGCTGATGGGACGGACGGATTGGGACATGAAAGAACACATACTGCAGATCCAGTGAACAGAACCACGTTTTGCTCCAAGGATAGCATGATCTGGGACAGAGTGACCATCCGAAAGGTGCGTGACCTGAGATATTGATTCAAGTCGTGGAGATCTAGAATGGGGCGCCAGCCCCCCATCCGCTTGGGCACCAGAAGTACCTGGAGACAAAGCCTGGGTCTGCTGAAGGATCCGCCACAAGAGCCACTGCCTCCTTGAGAAGGAGCTGAGCGATGTCGTCTCGAAGGGCTGACTGGATGTGTGCCGAAATCCATTCTTCCTGAGGGGCACGGACTTGGCTGGGAGGGTACTGCTCGAATTCTAGAGGCAGTCCCTGACCGACCACTTCCGAGAACCCACCTGTCTGTGGTGATAGTGGACCAGGCAGAAAGAAAGTGGCCGAGCGCCCCCACAGAAAGACCCAGAGCTGGTGTGACAGGAATAGGGGTGGCAACCCCACCCGTCACTGAGCATGCTTATAGGAGGAGGAAGCTCCAGGACCTGAGCCTTGGCCTCCTCTGCAGGCCTGCTGGGGTCCAGGCTTGGGCTGAGGATGCCAAGCTTGAGCCTGCTGCTGATGCTGCTATCCCCCTTGAAAGGAAGACTGCTGAACCGCAGAAGAAGAGTGCCGAAAAGCCTTCTTTTTCTTCTGCTGGTTCTTGCCTGAAGAACTCTTAGCAGAAGTGGCGTCCAAGGTGGCACCGGACTGCTCTATACGCTGGACGTGACCGGCCACTCCTGGGCCGAACAAGTCAGTCCCAAAGAAGGGCACATCAGCTAACTTGTGCCGAGTATCCACTGGAGAGGAGAGCCTCCAGCCAAGCTCTGCGGGGAGAGGCAACTGCGGCGGCCATCGAGCAGGCACAAGAGTCCCCAATATCCAGGGCCGTCTGGAGCTGCTGTCTGGCAACAGCTCGGCCCTGCTTAACTGTGGTCTGCATGTCCACGGGGAGATGTGGGAGGACTTAGTCTAATGACACGAGGAGGGCATGAGAGAAGTGTGCCATAATGATGGCCGAAGGAGGAAGCTGCATAGCCCTTCCACGCAGAGTGGTCCAAGTGCTTGGACTCTCTGTCGGGAGGTCGGTCAGTGTCAGCAGAATTACCAGTATGCCTGAACACAGAGTTGGTCACCAGGCTGTCGGCCGAAGGGTGCTCAGTGAATCTCGCACGGGACCCCATGGGGACCGCATACTTGCAGGCAGACTGTGCTGGACAGGAGGCAGGACACTGCCATAATTCGAGTGCCGGACCAACAATGGCCTCGGCCACAGGAAAAGCTTCTGTCAGGGTATCCCATCTCTTGAGGACGTCCGTGAGAGGGTACTCCACCTTTTTCTGGATGGATTCCAGGGGCATCCCTGTGGACTCAGAGATGAGGCGAAGAATCCCTTGGAAGGAGGAAAGACTTTCCTCCATCCCTAGGCCAACGGACGACTCATCATCCCCAGGATGAGAGTGAAGCCCGGTGACGTCAGAGTCCAAAGAGTCAGGGTACAGCGGCCTGCTGCCCAAATCACCCTCGACCTGCCGAGGGTGGTCCGGGGTGACCGTGACCGACAGACGTCGGGGAAGCCCAGTGTCTGGTAGGTCATCTTTGGAAGGAGCCCCTCCCACAGGCTGCTTAGGCGGCAGTTTTACCACTATCGGTGGAGAGACTGGCTTAGGCTGAACAGGCAGTGGTGCCAGCCCCGCGGGCAGGGGAACTGAAGGTTTTGATTCAGAGGGGGTCGGCTTTGGCCTAGGAGGCAAAAGCCAAGTAATGGCTGGGGTAGTAGTCCAAGTCGGCTTGTGCCTGGACAATATCAGCTGTTGACACGAGGTCCTCATAGCGCCGGAGTTTCCATCGGAGCCTCTCCTCGTCCGAGAAGGATGACCGATGGCGTTGCCTCTTTTTGGAGCGCTTATGGCTCTTCCTCGGCCATCCGGACGAGGGAGTTCTAGACCTCGACCGAGATCGGGCAGGCCGACTCAGGCACTCGGGAGACACCGGCAGGAACGGTGATACCCGGGGGTCCAGAACCGGTTCCTTGATGGGGACACCAGTGGGCTGGGTCTCCTCACTGGCGAAGACCAGGACTGGAGTCCTTTCCAAGGAGTCGGCTGGAGCCAGCGACAGTGGGTCGATTGGATCGAGAACAATCTCGACCTCATTGGCCGTATCCTCGGTCGGCTGGCCCGACAGAAGATCCACGAAGCCTGCAGCAGAGGAAGCGATCTCGACCGAGGTCAAGACCGCATTTTCCTGGGACGGAGACCTCTCTCGGACCCAGGAGCGTCTTCACGGAGATGAAGGCTTGCTCTGTTCCTTCTCCCGCTTGCGGGATCAGGAGGAGTGCGAGCCCGCGAGCGCCTCTCTCCAGGTGGGGAGAGTCTGGCACAACTCCCTAAAGGAGCCTGAGAATGTGGAGCCCAGATTGAGCAGAACGAAGAAGCTTTGAGTGTCTGAAGCACGAGCGGCTTCTTCCTCGAATGCCTGCATGCGTTCCAGCTGCTCGACTGAGCCCGCAGCTGCAGAAACCGCCCACCTAGCCTCCTTGGACTTCACTGGAGGGTTCCTCTTCTCTAGTCTCCCCAGTTTGAGACGTGCAAGGCGGTCATCCAGGACGTTGGGATGGAAGGCCAAACAGAAGCTGCAGGACGAGGTATCATGCCAGACACCGAGGCAGTAGACGCACGTGAGGTGGGGATCGGTGCGCAACATTTTTTGGCCGCGAAACCCAGGGGAAGATTACTCCTCCATGATCAATGACTCGAAAATGCGATCGCTAACTTGAACAAATTTTAATTTCGATAAAACCAAAGTTTTGAAAGCCAGGGCCTATGAATGCGTGAGCACGAGGAAGGCAACCTGTATCTTCCAGTGGAAAGGAAGATCTGGTGTCACGGGGTGGAGCCAAGGTATTTACCACCCGGGTGGGTGGGAGGAGCCAGCTTGAAGACTTCTGGCAAGATTTAAAGGGGAAAGGGACATGCCAATAAGTGTGGATGAACAACATATCCAAGATCTTAGAAAAAACTATTAGGGTTGCCTGACACGACCTCTCTGCCGCAAAGACGTGCTGCTTACTATCCTGGAGACCATTACCCTCCAGATATTCCACGGCATAGGGTTATAATGTTGCAAGACATTACAATGCAGCAATATACCGCGCTGCCAATGCAGCATGGTATATTGCCAACTTAGGTACTGCATGTCTTGCAGGGGCTGTACCCCCCCCCCAAACAAATTACCAACTTCAGGGGTGGGGGTGTTTAACACTTAAAATCGCACAAAGTACGGAAAATAAGATTTCATGCATCTGGGACCGGGAATTGAAACGTGCTCCACAGACACACCGCCTCCCTTGCTGCCTGTGGCTCATCCCATCGAGCCATGGCAGCTGCTCACTGGCCCCTCCTCCCAGCACAGGTCTTATCCTCTGCCTGGGAACAGTGAGAGGGTGCACTACCGTGCGTACACCCTTTCGCTCTTCAAGCTGCACGGCTTTGACGTGCGCGGTAGAACGTCCGAGATACTGACCTGGTAAGATAGTCCACAAGGTCCGCTTTGGTAAGGGAACCCCATCAGCTTCCCAACAATAGAGGGTTACACTGACAGGTCAGTTTTTATCTGGCTGTTCTTTATCCCCTCCTCCCTTTATGCAGCGGAACCATGTCCACCACCCTTCAAATCCCTTGGGACAACCCCCATTAGAAGAGAGCTATCGAAAAGGCCTGCCAAAAGTTCAACTAGTTCATCTGCCAATTCTTTGAGCACTCTTTGATTATCTATCTGGTCCTGAAGTTTTGTCTTATGGGTTGCGAGACCCTTTCATACTGTATCCTCAGTAAATGATGGATTCACCATCTCTAAAATCCCTTCGTGGTTGCTTCAACACCACTCTCAGACAGGGGACTGCCATCTTCCCGGGTGAAGACAGAGCAAAAGTAGTCATTTAGGACTGCAGTCTTTTGATCGTCGTCCTCTATCACACATCCCCATCTAACATTCTAACTGCACCCCCACTCCTTCTTTTCACTTACACGGCGGAAAAAATGTTTTTCTCTGCGCTTGACCCCCTTGGCTAAACTCAGCTCTGTGTCTGCCTTTGTTCCCCTTATCTTTTTTTCCTCCCTAGTCCTCTAAAGGTATCCTTCCCTTTCCATCTTTCCCTGCTTCTCTTTGTATCTGTAAAAGGCCATCCTTTTGGCCCTTACTGCTTTCCCTGACACTCGCAGAAAACCAAAGTGGTATCTTGACTATTTCTTTTGGTTAATTTCTTTAAGCAAAGCTGTAAAGCTGTAAGAATGGCCCCTTTAATTACTTCCCATCCCTCTTCTACCACTGCCCCATAGCCCACCCCCTTTATTTTGAACCTCCTCTCTCGAGTCTGTTGAAGTCTGTTCCTCTGAAATCCAAGGCCTCCATTTTAGAGTGTGTTTTCTCAAGTCACAAGGGCTACTTCAAACCAAACCAAGTTGTAGTCACCGTTTTCAAGCAGCTCTCACTGCTTTAATTACATCGGCGCTCATGAACACCACATCCAGGATGGCGTCTTGTCGATTCCCTTAGAAGTTGCCTTAGTAGGTAGTCTTGAAAATGGTTTAGCCATGCCTCTTACTCCTAGCACAGAAACGCCCCAGTCTCCGCCAGGTAAGTTAAAGTCCCCCTTCCCCACCACAAAATCCCCCTTTGCAGTTCCCCTTCTAATTTCTTCACTTAGCTCCCTATTCTCTGCTTCCCCCTGCCCTGCTGGGCTACAGCATACTACCATGCATAGTCTTCCCGCAGATGCCTCAGAGTTAAACCCAGAGACACTCAGTCTCTCCTGAGCTACACCTAATATTTCCATTCTCCAACACCTCAATGCCATTTCTGACATAGCGACCCCCCCCACTCCTGGTCCTTCTTAGCAGCGAGTATTCAGGTATAGTGAGATACCAGTCATACTAATATTACATCTAGACATTTAAATATATTTCTACCTCCCAACCCAGCTTTTCTTGCTACCAGAGCATGGAATACCATAATCCTAAATTTGTGACAGTCATATCCATGGCAGCTGTCCAAAGTGTCACAAATACAAGACTATGACATTGTTGCATGCTCTAGCATTAGAAGTTGGTGGATTTCAGGGAGAAAGCTCCTGTTGAAATATAGACAGTAGGCAGTAAGGCAATGGGTGAGGTAGATGGGACACTGGTGGATCAGGATGGTATCTCAGGAGAGATGGTTTGCCTGCTGGAGCACGACTCAAGTACTATCCAAGGCCAAGCAATGCAGCTGTAGGGAGGAGCAGTCTGTCATCAACCATGCTATTACAAAGCGACATAAGGTTCACAAATTCCAAGGATATGACGAGAGGTCATTCACACAATTAGGGATGTTCCTGAAATTAAAGGTAGCCATGGGTTTTCTTGAGATCCTCCACTTCTGGGGAAGTGAAGAAAAGCAGCAGACCACTAAGCATGCAATTGCTTGGCTAAGGGTCTGCTGCAAGAGAATATTTTATATTTCTGGCCGTCTGGAGGCCTCCTGGGGCAAGAGATGGATGTACATCCAGGATGGGCTGCATCTGTGCCAGTGAATGCAGGCTTACGGATTGGGCAGTTTGGGAGATTTAAACTAAACTACCAGGTTACAGGGCTGCTGCAAGGGTTCACCATGGGCACAAGGCAGATATGGGATCACCGATAGAAACAAAGTTATAAAGAAAACTGAATAAAAGTGATTAAAGTGATCCAGTTTACAAATATTTATTAATACTGGAATACTCAAGGCTTCACCATTGTTTTCACAACACAACAAAATTCAAGGCTCCGCCATTGTTTTCACAACATAACAAAATTCAATCAAAAATAATGCTGTGCTACTATACAAACCCTCTCCAGCAAAACTGCATTAATGGAAATCACATTACCCACTAGTAACTGGTGCCTAGTTATGGTTTTGATAGGCTATACCTGTCAAAAATAAAAAGACAGACCACATGTCTGCACAGGATGCGAGACAGCACTGGTTCACAGGGGATGAGATCATGTCAAACAAATCATCGACTTCTTTGACTGGGTCACTAAGGTATCAGCCAGGGGCCAAGCAGTAGGCATCCTCTATCTGGATTTCAGCAAGGCCTTTGACTCTGTGCCTCACAAAAAGGTTGATCAGAAAGTTGGCGGATCTGGGGTTGGGGATAATAAGTCCAGATGGGTGCAAAACTGGCTGAGGGACAAAACACAGAGAGTGGCTGTTGGGGGAAGAGTTATCTGGAATCAGAGAGGTCACCAGTGGGCTCCCACAGGGCTTGGTGCTGGGGCCGATGTTCAAATATCATCATCAATGACACTGGGGATGGCATTAAGGGCAAAATGTGCTTATTCACGGATGGCACTAAGCTCTCTGAGAAAGTGGACACAGTTGAAGGGATACAGGACCTATAGAATGATGTGGAAAAGCTGGGTAGTGGTCCAGGATCCGACAGCTTTGCCTCAATGCCAAGAAATGGAAAGTTATGCACATAGGAGCCAAGAATCCCAGGACAGAGTACTACCTGAGTGGAGTTCAGGTATCTGCATCCAAGAAGGAGGACCACCTGGGAGTGATTATCACTAGTGACCTGAAGTACTCCACGAATGCAAAAGCAGCAGCAAGGGCAAACAAGATGCTGTGATGCATAGCTAGGGGAATCAGTTGTAGGACAGAGGAGGTTACACTACCCTTGTACAGGTCACTAGTGAGGCCACATCTAGAGTATGGAGTTCAATGCTGGTGTCTACACCTCCAAAAGGACAATAACCTGGGGGAGAAGGTCCAGAGGAGGGCTACAAAGAGGATAGTGGGTCAGCAAGGTAAGGCACCTGAAGACAGGTTGAGGGCACTTAACATGTACTCCCTGGAGGAAAGGGGGAGGGGGGAGAACAGACATGACTGGGACCTTCAAGTACCTGAAAGAGTTAAATAAGGTGGATAAGGAGGGTCTCTGTAAGCTGAGTGGCAACCATAACGTGAGGGAGCAAGGTTTTTTGGGGAGGTCAAAAAGCACTTCTTCAGAGAGGGTGGTAGACACGTAGAATGCACTGAGGTGGTCTTGTTGATGACAGCTGGTAGCTTCAACAGAGGCTGGGATAGGCATGGGGGAAGGCAAGAATCATAGGTAGATAGGATGGGAGGAGAGGGCAGGGACAGTAGCTCAAGCTGTGCATCCTGCAATATGAGCAGACTAGATAGACCAAATGGCCTTCTGTTGGCTTCTTCGTATGTTCATATGAAATGCAACTAATTTATACTTGCTTGATTAAAGCTGGGATTTACAAGGTGTTAATATTCCTGTCAAAAGTACTCTTATCAGTATAGGAGTGTTTTACCCGAATCCTTGGAATGGCAGGACAGCTTCCTTTCACTTTAACAAGCATAACAAGTCTTACACTAATTTTTTTTTTCTGTTTATGCTCCTGTGCTTTGGGCCAGGTCATGAGCTCCTTCCACCTAGGTACCCTTATAACTTTCTGCTGAGCACCGCCCGCCATCCATCAGGACTGCAAGTCCACCTGCCATACACTGCTGTGCTGCCCTCTCCACCCCCCATGGGGCTGGGATATGACTTCAGCTCCATGGAGTCTCCCCACCTGCAGACAACTAGCCACCCACATCAGCGGTGAAGGCTGATGTCATCTCCAGATGTATGGTGGCATGGACCTGGCAGTGGAAGTGGTGGGCTGGCAAAGGCTTCATCTTCCGATTCCGTGCCTACATTTTCTGTTTTTTTGTACATCTCGCTCCTCTGCCTGGAGTGCACAAGGAGATCAGCTGCAGAGAATCCATTTGTAGCCAGTCCTAAGCCATGCTCCAAGGCCCCTCCTGTAAGCCACCGATTCCCTACGCCATCACCATGTGCACCCAGGTGGCGGTAAAGCAGTGGGACATAGCACGCTCCCCCCTTAAGAGGACAGCGTCCATCAGGACACTCTGCTGCCCTCCCCCAGCCGACCTTCTGATGGCCGGGGGCTCGTTTCCGAACCCGGGTTGGGGGAGTCACGAGAACACTATTTTGTTTGAAAACTGGTGATCAATCAATCAATCAATCAAAGTCTTTATTTAACCAAGCGATCACCGTTGAGCCAGCTCATTTTCGAGGTGGACCTGGGTTTGTTAACAAGGAACAAGGGACAATATACATGGCATGCAACACACAAGAAAATAGTAGTACAAATAAAGTGAGATACAATAATACAGTAAATACAAAGCATCAGCAGGTAGCACTGACAGTAGTATATGTTTGGAACAGAAGCTACAGCTAGTTTTGGGTAGGACACAATTTTTCATAAAAGTAAAGAAATATACATATCAGGCACACCAAACACAAATAAAGCCTAATATAAAAAGATATATAGTGATACGGTATGGAGAATTTAGAGCTGGAACCAGGGTCAAAGGAATGTGGAAGGGACAGATACAGGGGTAGAAAAAGGGAGAGGAAGAGTCGATAATAGATGTGATCAGTCTTTTAACAGTAGTAATTAGAGTGTCTTGGACTTATAGGAGTCACTATTTAGGGTAGACAGGCACAAGACTCCTTATTATGATTGTAGCTATAGATTTAAAAGCTGCTAGGCTGATGGGGTGAGTTAATTTCAAAGTTTTTTGCAGCTTGTTCCAGCAGAGGGAGCACAAAGCTGATGGCTGCTCTGCCAATGTGAGATTTTGCTTTGTAAACATAAAGGTAGATACATGAGGTGCTTCTCAGGGCATACTTCCCCAGAGTGCACAAAGGTAAACAGACAGAAATATACTGGGGCAGTTTATTTGAGATAGCTTTGTATGTCCAAACCGCAGCATTTTTTTGCCGTCTGTAAGCAAGGAATGACCATCCCACTGCCGTGTACAATCCACAGTGGTGGGCTGAGTATGGAAGACCCGTGATAAATCTTACGGCTCTGTGATAAAGTGCATCGAGGTTGGCTAGGCTACCTGCAGGTCCCTGACTATATAGAAAGTCTGTGTAATCCAACAGGGAAAGAAAGGTAGTTTGAACCAGTTTCAGTTTAGCGTCTCTTGTGAGGAGATTATTAATCCTAAATAACAGACCAAGTCTTTGTCTAAGTTTCTTTGCCAGTGATCTGTGAAAGTAAGTCTATGGTCTAACCAGACCATATCAGATCAGGAGAGGCCACTAAGCCAAGGCTCATTTCCAGGTGCAACTTGGGGGATAGTGAAGTGGAGAATACAGTTACAAAGAAATGCAAACCAGGCTAATAATGAAATTAAAAGAATAATGACAAAGTGCAGAAGCTGAGTGCTGGACAGACAGTAATGCCAAATATTACAACAGGGTGTCCAATAAAATGTACAAAATCAAAAACATCTATGCAAATAAGGTAAATTCAAAAGTGCAGGAAACCCAGACATGGGATGCTGAGCTAGTGCAGTGAGGCAGGGCTGGGAAAGGAAGGGTTCTGGAAGAGGGTTTGCAGGAACAAGGGGAGAGTGGTGAAGTTTTTTTTTTTTTTTAAGATTCTATTTCCTCCCCTCTGGCTCTGGATCTTGCCACTCCTTCAGGCATCCCTAGGTTCCCTGCACCCTCAACCTCCCGAGGCTGCCGCCTCAAATCTGCCTACCTGGAGTAGCTCGGCATTACCCCTTCGCTGAGTGGGTCCCTCTCCTCCGGGGGAGAAGGCACTGGTGGAGCGACCCAGCACACTTTTTTGCTTTTTCGACCTCTTGGTGCTGCTGAGGAGAGGGCCGACCCCACAGGAAGTCTTTGGACGTGACTCTAACCAGGTGCCGTCATCCAGCCAATCCAGGCGTTTTTTCCCCATGTTCTGATGTTTCTTGTCCCTCAGCGCCGCTATCTGCAATGCCCTGGTCTCCACCGGGTCCACTACTGGGCAGGCGTCACCAACCCACCCCAGGACAGGAGAGCAGTCCTCTGTGCACTCTATCCTAGGGAGAAGTTTTAATTGGCATCTATGGGAAGGAAGGGTGGGAGAGAGGCAGATGCAGGAGGGCAGCTGATTGCAAACGGAGGGATGATGGCATGAAAATACAAGTTACTCACCTGTAACAGGAGTTCTAGGAATGGTATATGTTGTTCATCCACACTGTCTGGCAGTTTCCTTGCCACTTTAAATCTTGCTGGAAGGTCTTCAAGCTGGCTCATCCCACCCACCCGGGTGGTAAAACTCTCAGCTCCGCCCCATGACGCCAGATCTAGCCTGCTGGAAACCAGGTTGTGTGTCCAAGTCGGGGAGGTCGTGTGGGTCGTGTGGATGAACAACACATACCATTCCTAGAATTCCTGTTACAGGTGAGTAACCTGTATTTCTAGGGACATGGATATGTTGTTCATCCACACTGTCTGGCAGACTCCTAGCAGTTCTCCAGGAGGAGGGAGGCAAGGCGCACAACCCCCTACTTAGGGAATTAAGACTGGAGAACCAAGGCCCCAAAATCAGCATCCCGGCGTGACTCAACGTCGATGTGGTAGTGGGTGATGAAGGTATGTGCTGACTTCCAGGTAGCAGCCCTGCAGATTTCCTGGATAGGGACGTCCCTGGAAGCAGCTACCGATGCAGCGGTATGGCGGGTAGAATGAGCTCTTATCCCTTTGGGAGGTTCCATGCCTGCCAACCTATAGCAGAGATCTATGCAGGAGGTGACACCTGCCTATCGTCCGCTTGGCTGCAGGTCTGCCAGCTGCAGCTTCAGCATAGGTGACAAACAGCTGGAGAACCTCTCCCCGAATTTCAGCCGTCCACTCCTTATAATAGAGCGCTCTTCTAGGGTCCAGAGTATGGAGCTTATATTCTGCCTCCGACGTGTGACGGGGGTAGAACACCGGCAGAGTCAACACCTGGTTAAGGTGAAACTCAAGGCACCACCTTCGGAAGGAATTTCGGGTTGGGGCGCAGGGACAACCTTGTCCCTAGGGAAGACCAGATAAGAAGACTCTATGAGCGCCTGATGCTCTCCCATCCTTTTGGCTGACGTAATAGCCACCAAAAAGGTGGTCAACGACTGGTGGTTCGAATGGCTTGCCCATGAGCTTAGCCAATACCAGCAGTAGATCCCACGGAGGTGGAGGTTCTTGTACCAGAGGGGATATGTGATCAAGGCCTTTGAAAAAGCGCCCGACCGCCTTCTCCTGTGCCACCGGCTGCTTGCCGGCCCGCGCCTGGTAAGCAGAGATGGCTGCCAGGTGCACCTTAAGGGTTGTCGACCAAAACCCTAGCTGAGAAAGGGACCACAGGTAGTCTAGAATGCCAGCCAATGAACAGGAGTAAGTGTCCAACCCCTTGCCCTGACACCAAATGGAGAATCTCTCCCATTTGAAAGCATAGCATTTTCTGGTCGACTCCTTATGGAATGCCTCAACAACGCTGAGGACCTCGTCGGAAAGACCCAAGGCCTGGAACTCTAACCACTCAGGAACCAGGCTGTCAAGTGCAGGGACTGAAGGTCCAGATGGAGTACCTTCCCATTGCTGACCGAGATCAGGTCTGGGTGGGCTGGAAGCCGCCTCGGGAGCCTGGAGCGGAGGCTGAGGAGATCTGGATACCAGAACTGGCGGGGCCAGTCTGGGGCTACCAGAATCACCTGCGCCTGGTCCCTCTTCACCTTGAGAAGCACCTTGTGGATCAAGGGGAATGGAGGGAAGGCATAGAAGAGGCCCGGGGTCCACGGCCTCGAGAAGGCATCCCCCTGCAGCGAGCCCTGCTGAGGGGGGGGCATGAAAAAGCCTCAGCCTCATTCTCCCTGGAGGCGAACAGATCTACCTGAGGGTAGCTCAAGTGGAGAAACAGATCTTGTACTACCTTCGGCAGGAGAGACCACTCGTGAGATGCAGCGCCTATCCAGCTGAGGGCATCAGCCAGACTGCTGGAGGCTCCTGCCACATGGATGGCTAGGAGATCTGCCTCCAGGCTGATCACGAGAGACCAAGTGCAGAGAGCCTCCTTGCACAGACGCAAGAAGTGCGACCCGCCTTGTCGGTTGAGGTAGTACATGGTCGTGGTGTTGTCCGTCTGGACCTGGACCACTTGACCCCATACAAACGGAGCGAAGGCGGTGAGGGCTAGTCGGACCGCTCGAAGCTCCAGCAGGTTGACGTGGCATCGAGACTCCTGAGGGGACCAGAGGCCATGGGCTCTGAGCTCCCCCAGATGGGCACCCCAACCCAGAGAGGCGTCATTGACAGAGTGACTGTCGGCTCTGGGCGGACAAACGGGATACCCTCATGCAGATGAGCTGGAACGAGCCACCACTGGAGGCCGTTCCACATCTCCTGGGTCGTCACTGGCTGGTCCAGAGGACTGGAGTGCTGTGACCACTGGCGGGCCAGCCCCCACTGTAGGGGACGCATATGCCAAGGGGCCGAACGAACCACGCTGGTGCAGGCTGCCATGAGGCCCAGGAAGTTCCGGGCAGGGCGCAACTGCCCAACCAGAAATGATAGGGCAAAGGAGGAAAGGACCGCGGCCTTGTCCGCCGGAGCTGGTGGCTAGCTCAAGAATCGAGCCTGATCTGATGAACTGAATCATCTGCGATGGCACGAGTTCCGACTTGGCCTCGCTTGATGAGGAGGCCAATCTGAGAGCAGACCTGGAGGGCCAGATCCCTGGACTGCTCCACCTCCAACCTGGAGGGCTACAATCAGCCAATTGTCCAGGTAAGGGTACACCCGGACCCCTCGGCACCACAGGAATG
Source organism: Neoceratodus forsteri (assembly GCA_016271365.2). NCBI lineage: Eukaryota > Metazoa > Chordata > Ceratodontiformes > Ceratodontidae > Neoceratodus > Neoceratodus forsteri. The sequence goes on from CM028131.1 coordinate 843,121,930, forward strand.
CTGTCACCACTGCCATGCATTTGGTGAAGACCCCGGGAGCTGGAGAGAGGCCGAAGGGCATGGCCCAGAACTCGTAAAGGGATCCCTCTGCCCTGAAGCGGAGGAATCGCTGGTGAGACTGACAGATTGGGACGTGAAAGAATGCGTCCTGAAGGTCCAGAGAACAGAAACACATGCCTTGTTCCAAGGATGGAATGATCTGAGCCAGAGTGACCATCCTGAAGGTGCGAGACCTTAGGAACTTGTTCAGGTCGTGTAGGTTGAGAATGGGGCGCCAGCCCACCCCCAGTCCGTTTGGGACCAGGAAGTACCTGGAGACAAACCCTGGGTCGGGGCTCTACCTCCCTGATCACCTCCTTCTGGAGGAGCAGGGCAATGTCGGCTCGATGAGCCAACAGAGAGGCTGCGGAACACGTAGCCTCCCGTGGGGCGACGGCTCGATGGGAGGGGACTGCTCGAATTCCAGAGGCAGACCCCTGCCTACCACTTCCAACACCCAGCGGGCCGTGGTGATATCGGACCAGGCGGAAAGGAAGTGGCGGAGCCGTCCCCCCATGGGGGAACCGGGAAGGAGTGACAAGGTTGGGGGTGACACCCCTCAACCCGTCACTGGGCAGGCTTGGAGGAAGGACTGGCCGAGGAGCCACCTGGGCCTTTTCCTCCCGGCTTCCTGCTGAAGGAAGCAGCAGGCTTGGCTTTGGGGTGCCAAGTATGAGCCTGCTGGCCCTGATGCTGGTGTTGCTGGGCCAGACGTGCTGCAGGGGCTTAAGGGCGAAAGGGCTTACGCTGCTGCTGGCGGCTTTTGTCCTTCTGGGCAGACGTGACCAAGTCCAAGGTGGCGCTGGACTTCTCGATCCGTTGGAGATGACCCTCCACCCCGGGTCCGAACAAGTCGGTAGCCGGGAAGAGGACGTCTGCCAGCTTGTGCTGGGTATCAGCCGTAAAGGTGCAGATCCACAGCCAAGGTCTGCGGCCGCTACTGACTGGGCACGAGTCAGCGATGTCCAGTGAAGTTTGGAGCTGCTGTTTTGCTACCGCCCTTCCCCGATCCCGCACTTGCTTGACCGTTGTTTGAAGGTCAGCCAGGAGATGAAGAATCACCTCATCCAGGGCGCCCGAAAAGTGTGCCATCAGAACGGCCGAGCAAGCCTGACGAAGGCCTAGGGAGGAAGCAGCATATACCTTCCGCCTTGAGTAGTCCAATTTCTTGGACTCCTTATCGGGCGGTTTGTCCACATCCCGAGCGTTCCCGGAATGCCGGAAAATGCTGTCGATCACTAACCCCTCCGAAGAGGGGTGCTCAGAGAAACCAGAGAGTGAACCTGTAGGGACCTCATACTTTCGAGCCATTCTGGCCGAAGGTGCGGGACAAGATGCTGGCCGCTGCCACAGCTTCAGGGCCGGGCCAACAATGGCTTCAGCCACTGGAAAGGCCTCCGTAGGGGAATCCCCTTCAGTCCAGTATCTCCGTGAGGGGATACTTGGCCCGTTTTGAAACGGGCTCGAGCTTCATCCCAGTGGACTCAGATGAGTCGAAGCATTCCTAAAAACGAGGAGGGGCTCTCGTCCACCGACTGACCCCCTGAAGATTCCAGGTCAAGCGGCTTGGAGAACAAGGAGTCGTCGTCGTCAGACTCCGAGGAGTCTGCGAACAGCTGCCGGGCACCTGAGCCACCCCCCCACATGCAGAGGCCGATTGGAAGTGAGGGTGACAGACAACCTATGGGACAAACCCTGACCCGACAGAGAATCCTTGGTCGGGGGCCCCAGTCTTCGTGTTGATGAGGCAGAGGTTCCACCACAATGCGTGGAGCAGCCAGTTTCGCTCGACTACTACGAGGGTTGTTTCCGCCGCCAGGTGACAGCCACTTAATGGCCGGAGAAGGTGACGAACTCTGCTTATTCCCGGACAATAAGAACTGCTGCCACATTAAATCAGAGCTCGATGCAACTTGGCCCAGAGCCTATCCTCAGCGGACAATGAGGACGAGTGTCCGCCCGCTTTCCATGATGCCGAGACTGCTGTCAGCGGGACAGGCTGGCCTGGAACAGGTCCGAGGACCAAGACCTTCGGGATTCCGAGGGTGGTTCAGACGGGGATGGGGAAACCCGCTCCTCCCTCGGTTCAGGGACCTTAACTGGGGACTCCGGCACAGGAGGCACAGGCAAGTCCTCAGTTTCCACCGGGGGAACCGGTGAAGTAGGGCTGTTGGCATCACCAGTCGACAAACTGTCCAACGGGTCAAGAAAAATCTCGACTGCGTCGACGGGTGTCTCGGCCGGCTGACCTGACTGGGACACCGTCAAGCCAGCGGCCTAAGCCGCAACCGACTGAAGTCAAAAGTCTACCAACCAGTGAAGGGGGATCTCTCCTGCGCCCACGAACACTGACGGTGGGACTTACCTTTGGAGTCCTTCCTTTTGGACCGACTGGAATGTCCCGACGGTCCTTCTCCCTTGGTGGAGAGGGATTGGCAAAGCTCCTTAAAAGAAGCAGTATATGAAGAGCCCAAGGAGAGCGGGATAAATGCCGCGACCGAGGAAGAAGATGATGCAGCCTGGGCCGCCTCCTCCTCGAGGGCGATCATCTGCTCCAACTGATCCGCGGAGCCTGCCTCCGCCGACACAGCCCAACAGGCCTCCTTCGACTTGACCGGTGGATATCGCTGTTCAGGGCACCCCAAAAGAAGCTGAGCAGCGTGGTCCTCCAAGACCGAAGCCGTAAAGGATATGCACAAATCGCAAGCCTGCGAATCGTGGCAGAGTCCTAGGCAGTAAACGCACGTGGAGTGCAGGTCGGTCCGGGACATCATCTGCCCACAGGGAACTGACGAAATCTGGGAGTCGATTTGTCCATCACAGCCATGAGGGAAAATGAGACCAAGTCTTACAAATTTGAGAATAAGTTTTGATTAATCAAGAGTATGAATCCAGGCTTGTAAATGCAGAGCGCTTAAGGAGGAAACTCAGCTTCCAAGCGCAAGGGAAGATCTGGCGCCATGGGGCGGAGCTGAGAGTTTTACCACACAGGTGGGTGGAGGAGCCAGCTTGAAGACCTTCCGCAAGATTTAAAGCAGCAAGGAACCTGCCAATAAGTGTGGATTGAACAACATATCCACGCCCTAGAAAAGCAGATTTTCCAGCCAAGGAGTGAGGGTAAGGAATTAAAGTGCAGGTCCTGGAAGTGCACAGTGTAAAAGGAGGAGGAGGGAATGGGGAGATGGATAACATGGAGTGGGAGGGACCCAAACCAGTATTAGAGATGAGGGAAGCACACTGGAGCTGGCGATGTGTGGAAGCCTATGATAAGCATTAGCACACATTATTTTGAAAGACAACTGCTGGCTCAAAACAGTGCAAAGCATTATGGGTGGCAGTATGTGTATCCTTGGGCAAGGCAGGCTGTCAAGGATTCACCAGAATGAAAGTTGCCCAAAACAGGTTTTCACTTCCCCTTCACCCAGTTCAGAAAGCAATTACAAAGGCGTGTTTCAATCATGTTGAACTCCATACACCATAAAGAATTTGCATACTGCTTACCATAATGCTTTGCACTGCGTATGAAGTTTTAAGTGTATGGTCATTCAGTTGTATTTGTAATGTTTAATTTTTGTCCTGTATGTACTTTTGTGGAAACCTTTGTGCCATCTTTATGGCCCAGACTCAGCCTGAAAACAGTGCCTGGGACCAGTGAACAAATCAATAAAATGTGACTGGGAAAGAAAACAGAAACTAGACAATTTAGACATTTTGTTCAACACCTTGGTAACCTCAAACTTCTTAAATGTGAGCTGCCTTGATTACTGTCACTCCTTATTCCTAGGGCTTCCTGGGGTTGACATCTGTCGCTTGCAGCTGGTGCAGAATGCAGCGGCCAGGTTGTTTACTGGCTTACCTCGATCTTGCCATGTCACACCTGTACTCTCTGGCCTGTACTGGCCACCAGTTCAGTGGCAGTCCCCTTCAAGGTCAGTTTGCTGACCTATAATGCCCTACACGTACAGGGTCCATGTAATCTGCAAGAACTTGTGCACCCGTACTGCCCTCTCAGTCCACTTCGCTCCACAGACAAGGGATTGCTGGAGATTCCCAGGGTCTGCTTGAAGGCATCTGGTGCTAGAGCTTTTTCGTTTGCTGCCCCGACCCTGTGGAATTCTCTACCTCGTTCGGTAAGGGAGCGCCCGACCGTGGAGAACTTTAAGTCAGCATTGAAGACTTATCTTTTCAGACTTGCCTTTCCAGATTCTGATAATTTATTCTAAAAAAATTTAGCGGTTTTTATATATGTTTTATTTTGTGAGATGTGTTATCCTGCTGTGTTTTATCTGCTGTACAAGCGCTTAGATAATTTGATTTTAAAGAAATAAAGTTGCGTTGTGTTAACAGTTTCCCTCACTATAGACTTGTCGACATGGTCTCATTGCCACTTTCCTTTTTTTCCTCTCAAGTGGAAGTTGTCCAAATGAACATTCTACTAGGACTGCTTTACCTGTTTCAGACTCTCCCACTCTTCCCTGACACTTTTTACCTTTTAAATCGTGTCAAATACTAATTTCCCATTTTATTTGGGGTGGGAAGCATTCTGGTAGAGTATGCTGGCCAATCTTATTGTTTCGAGTGGAACAGGGCAGGGTTAACTTTCTTAACCTACAGCACTACGCTTGGGCCTGTCACCTACTTATACATTTTGCTCAGTTACAACCCCTCTGGAAATATACTGAATTTCATCTCAATGATATATTTAATATCGGTTCTTTATTAATCTCTAATCTAGGGCAATGTGTTTGGCTGACTGATTTTTTTTCTTGGTACAGCTCAAACCCTGTCCATATGGTTCAAACTGAGAAAGCCTCCGCAATTGTCCCGCATCTTTCATTTCTTTAAACACTAATCCACAGATGCTGAACTGTTGCCTGCTCATACTGACCACACTTTCAACAGATGGCAGAGACTAGGTCCTTCCTACATCTATCAATTTTTAACACCTAAAGGGGTGATCTCATTTGAAAAGTTACAAAGGAATTATGGCCTGACTAGACTGGAACATTTTCAATACTTTCAAGCATGCAGCCATGTTTATCATAAATCTCTGAACAATCTCTTTTACATGACCCAGCTCTGCAATTTTACAGCATGCTTTTGGCAGCACTCCAAGGTAACCCCTGGCCTCACGTAATAGGTTCTTTTACTGCACTTTACGAGAACACCTGAAAGACTACTCAATCTATACTCGATTTTGGAACAGAGATCTAGCACTCAACTTGGGAACATTCAACTTTATCCGATTGTTAAAAATCACTTCCTCACTCCACTGGAAGTGTTTGCCTGAAGTGCTGAAGCCGTTTCTTCCTTTAACTACTCTCTCCAAATTCTTACCTACAGTTTATACCATTGTTGGAGGCAATGTGCAGAAACCCTGGCAGATCACACTAATTTTTTGGTCGTGCCTCATCAATTCTACCTTTTGGCATTCTTAGGTGATGGAGTTTGAGAAACTTTTGTCTCCTTCGGATATGGTAAATTCTTTGATGGTTATTTCTAGTCCTCCCCCACCTGGCAAAACTGCATACTGGGGCCAAGATATCTGTATATCTTTTAGCAGCTAAAAAGGCAATTACTCACCTTTGGAGGGAAGCTAGAGCTCCCACCCTTCAAGAAAGACACCACTGTACGAGATATATGGAAAAAATTACAGCAATTCTACAAAATAAGATGACACAATTCTCTATTAAGTGGCAATGTTGGCAACTGTTTGAGGCTTTTCAAGATCTTAATGAACTTGCTGAGCAATATACCTGTCAATAAGAAAAGCCCCTTACATTTACAGAGTTGACTGATGGCTCACCGATTCTGGGACAACTGGAGTTGAGGCTTATCACTGTATTATGCGTTCTACTTTATACTTGTGTTACTCGTCCCTGATGGGATGTGGTGTTTCACTCTGTTCCAGGCCCCTCTCTCTCTGTCAGGCATAGTCCCAGCTAGTAAGGTAGCGTCACCCATTATTTATTACCAGTATGAACCTATTGCTGTTTTAAAAACTTGGATACGTTTAGTACAAGTTAACCTGTTTTATACTTGTAGTATCTATTTATTTATGGAACATTTCGGGTTTACAACCTTTGAGTCAGAGACTCATTTCCAAAGGCACCACGTCACTAGACAAGCATACAACAGTTAGGTCAACATACAGTTTGGGTACATAATATTTTATAGTGGATGAGCACTGGAACAAGAGACAGTCGCAGTCAGGATACAGGTCTGACAAAGTCAAGTACAAGAGTTAGGTCAACATATACAGTTTGGGTACAAATGTTTTACAGTATATAGTGCAGTTCTGCAGTAGATAAGCATAGGGACAAGGGGAAATCGTAGCCAGGGCACAGACCTGACAGTGTCAAGTTCAACAGGAACTTTGAGAGTAGGTTGCTCTTAATTAGTAAAACAGAGCTGCGGCGAGGGAGCAGGAGGAGAGTCCATTGTCAAGGGGGTAAAGACAGTCGCCATCACTGATGGTCTGGAGGTGGCCTTTGAGGAGGCTTTTGAAGAGGCGGAGTTTGGGCTCAGATGTAATGGGGTGAGGGGTGGTGTTCATCCAGAGCAGGGTTCGGTAAGCAAAGGTTCGCTGACCGAGTGACGTTCGGAGGTGAGGGATGAAAAATGGGGATTTAATGGAGTTGCGGGTGATTTTTGTTTGGAGAGCAGGTGTTAGGAGGGGAGCAAGACTGTTGGGGGAGAGAGACAGTCCAGTGGTGAACTTTTTCACGATGAGGCAGGTGTGGTATTTGAGTCTGTTGTCAAAGTGCAGCCAGCTGGACTGCTGGCAGAGGGAGCATGTGTGAGTGTAGCGGTCACAGCTTAGTATAAGACGGCAGGCCTTGTTGAGGGTTACTCAAACTCTCTGGAGGGATGCGGCATCAGCCGCACCGTAGATTAGGATCCCACAGTCTATGGGGGCAAGGACAGAGGGGACAACAGCAAGACGGAGGGCTTTGGGGGCGAGGTAGTGTTTGACCTGGTGTAGTAAGCCAATCCTGGTATTTACAGCAGTGCAGAGGTGATGTATGTGAGTGTGGAAGTTAAGGGCAGGGTCAAAGTGAATTCCGTGGTGCCTGAAGGACGTAGCATGGTCGAGAGGTTGAGACTTGGAGTTGAGGATGCTGAGGGTGTGATCCTTATGTTGATTCTGGGGGTTAGCAAAAAGCATCACTTTTTTTTTTTTTTTTTTGTAGTTTAGGATGAGTTGGTGTTCTGTGAACCATGACTCTGTTTTGGAAAAGGCCTTTTGTAGATGGAGTTGGAGTTGCTGGGGGTCTGAGTTGGAAGTGAACAGTACGGCATTGTCTGCATAGAGAACCAGATGCCCAGAGCAAGCCATGGGGAGGGTGTTGAGGAATATGCTGAAGAGGAGGGGCCAGAGGACTGAACCCTATGGGACCCCAGACCTGACATGGAGGGATGAGAAGAGAGCAGTGCCTATCCTTACCAGAGTTCTACCTGAGAGGTAGTTGATGAACCATCTAGTGGCTTTAGGGGAGACCAGTGTTGGTTAGTGCAGATGGAGGAGGGAATGGTTGACTGTCGAATGCCTGACAAGTCCACGAAGACTGCCCCATAAGATGGCCTTTGTTGACTGCAGAGTGCAAGGGGTAGGAACTCCAGCAGCACAAGTAGTGCTGTGGCTCTGGTGAAAATCATGCTGCTGTTTGCAGAGCAGGTTGTATATAGTGAGATGTTCAGTCAATTGGTCAGAAACGATTCTTTCCAGGGCTTTAGAGGCGGGGGAGGATAGAGATCGGCCGGTAGTTACCTGCATTGGGGCGGTCTCCACCCTTGTGTATTGGTGTGATGACAGCAGCCTTCCAAATGGAGGGGACGGTCCCTAGGCAGAGGGAGTGGTTGATGATGGAGGAGAGGATGGTGTTGAGAGTGAAGTGTAGAAGCTTGAGGTCAAGGGAATCAGCACTGTAATGGGCATGCCATAAGGCCTTTGGCAAGTAGGGCCTGGCTTTATAAGGGGAGACAGTCTTGAGGTGAATATGCAGGGTGGTGTGGCTTGGTGTGGGGGAGGATCGAAGAAGTGAGAAGGGAGTATCCCACTGAGGTCATAGAAGGAGGTATTTAGGATATCAGCTATGTGTTTGGGGTCTGAGAGAGCAGTGCCGTTGTTAACAATGAGTGAGGGGGACGACGACACTGGTTTGCCATTTAGTTTTCAGGTTGTCCCAGAACTTTCTGCCTGAGTCCCAGGTAGAGGTGAGGGAGGACTTGTAGTGCTCGGCCTTTGCTTTACGAATCTCCCAAGTGCATTTGTTTCTCATGGCCCGATAGTTTTATCTATCTAATATGCTGTATGCTTTTATTTGGTTTCATCTTTATTGTTGTATGCACTGAAGAATGTCTCAAACTACTAACAAAAAAAGAACTAGACAGTTTAGATATTTTCTCTGTCTGCATCCTTTTATGGATTCTACACACCATTTCTTGAAAACTGCCTCTCTTGCATGCTGCAAGTACCTGCAAACTTAACCTGGGAGTACTTACCAGAGTTTGCAACAGTATCCAGGGAGAACACAGGCTTTTCTTCTGTCTTGTAAGAAATCACAGATCTACACAGAAGAGACAAGTACAATCAAAATCTTTACAGAAATCTGTAAGTTATAAATATACCATTTGTAATACTAATTGGTCCTGAATTGGAGATCCTAAACAAGATCACTTAACGAATGTAATATTTGATTTTTAAATGGAAGCATTCATATCCAGAGGCCATCAAGAGCTCTTTCAAATGAGGTATGTATCATGCTCACCTGTATCAGGAAGCACACCAGAGATGACAGTCTGTTCAATACTAAGGACTATACTGCAGTTGTCTGTAAAACGCTGCAACAGAAACACAGACCTCTGTCAGCAGATAAGGACTGCTTGGCCCACCTAGTCTGCTACCCCTGCCCATCACTTTGACTAATCCGCTTTCCTTTATACCTATCCCATGCATGCTTGAAGCCTGTCACAGTTTTGCCCCTACCACTTCAGCTGGAATATGGTTCCTGCATTGACCACCCTCTCAGTGAAGAAGTACTCTCACATCCCTACCACCCTCCCCGCCCCAGAGATTCACATGGTGCCACCTAGTTGTACACCTTTTCTGGCAAATGCTCCTTTACTGTATCCTGTTCACCCACTGAGGTACTTTAAGGTCTCCATCATGCCCCCCTCCTCATTTCTTCTAGGGTGTGCATGTTCAGATTCTTTAGTCTCTCCTCATAGGACATTTGGTACAGCCCCTGCACCATTTCTTTCACCATTCTTTGGACGGCCTCTATCTTGTCTATGTACTTTCTAAGGTGTGGTCCCCAGAACTTGACGCAGTACTCTTGGTGGTCTCACCAATGACAGGCAAAGTGGCAACACCATCTACACTGCTGGTCATACCCCTCTCACGAACCTGAACATCCTAATGACTTTTCTCTACTGCTTTGTTGCACTGACTTGCCACCTTTGGGTCATCCGATATGATCACCTCTAGGTCCCTTTCCTGTTTGGTAACCACAGATACCACCACCCCAATACTACACTCTGACTCTGGGGTTCCTGTGCCCAAGGTGCATGGTTTTGGGCATTTTTTGCATCAAAACCCAGCTGCCATACCCTTGACCATTAAGAAAAGTCCCTCTGGACAAACCAGCTGCATATTGCAACTATAGTTTCAAATACTTTCCTCTTTATTCAGATCATCAAAACAGTACCCTCCAGGCCTAGCCCAAACACTGTAATCTCACTGAGGAATAAACTGTGCTTTACTCACGAAGTTAGGTACAGCTAGTTCCTCGATGACATCACAACGTTGTACAAATGGCTGCAATGTAGTCTTAATATTTAAAACTGTCATCTATATCTCTGGACCTGCATACAGCTCACGGGTGAGCCCAATACCTTGCTGAAAGAGCTTTTCATAGGCTTTCAAACCATGATGGCCTCTGGGTATGACTGTGTCCCATTAATTAATACATCAAATATGAGCAAATGCATTACAAAGTTACACATAAACCTGCTTCGGTTATACATATCTTTTAAACAGAGAAGAATGACAACACTTCACCATTTGAGATTATTGCATACTTCACTCCAAGTTGTATGAAAGAGCATCAACCAGCTCTAAGCATCTTACCAAAGGATTCCTGGGACCCTTCTGTTCCTAAAAGAACAGACCCCAGAAAAGGGAAGGAGAAAGAGGGTTGGTTATTGGTGTTGCATGCCGCTAGTACCCCAAGGGATGTGGGTGCTCACCCAGAAAAAAACAAACAAAAAAAAAAGAAAAAAGTGTGGAATGTATACGCACAGCAGAAGCAAGAGCTGCCAAAAACAAGCATAGATAAATAGCCTAATCTGTAAAAGAGGGCCTCCTTAATGGATGTCCTCCCTTGTAATGTACGCATGTAATGGGGCCCAAATGTTTTCACAGTGCAAGCTTCCCCATCATGGCACACAGAGTTTGGTGATAACTTACGTTGTAACAGCTTTCCTACCCATGAGTCTAGCATCAGACATGCTGGCTGGTGCCACTTTAGTAAATGCTGCCCTTTACTTGACTTGCTCCAGTATGTGAAATCCTAATATTCACATGCATGCAGATGAAGCTATCCTTTAATTTTTGGGTGCTGACCGCAAATATCTCTGTGGTCTGCATCGGACTTTGACATTCCCTCTAAGATTTGTTTAAAGTAAATCTGCTTAGCTTTCAATCAATCCAAAATGCTCTTTGGTACCAAAAAATGTCCGTTTGCCCTAACCCAACTATTAATAACGCACACGGTACCTCCTCATCTTCAGTCTCTGAAGTACAGACAGTGTCTCTGTGAGATGCTGGATAATTCCCTCAATTTTCTTCACATATTCAGTCTCTGGTTTCCAAATCCACAGGAAGCTTGGAGCCACTTATTGTGTGGGTGACTACCTTTCCCTATGCACAAAATGCCTGGTTGTGCGCATAATCCTACCAGTTACTGACTATGGGGACGGAGTTTACAATGTCGCCTCAAAATACCAGTTAACAAAACTAGATACCTTATATAACTGGTGAGCAATTTTTTCTATGGGCTCAACCAGTTATTTCCCTTAACAAGTGGCTGGTTATTACACAAAACAAGCTGTCTCAGACACAAAGCAAGAGCCATGTTCTCAAAGTCACATAGCTGCTGTCATTTTCCACTGTAGCTTTGAGAACGATTATGTTCAGTATTTCAAAATAAAGGCAAATGTGTTTCTTTTAGACCATTTGTTTAACTTTTCAACATAAAATGAAATGCTGGCAGCACGATGCCAAAAATTTCCTCATTAAATTCGCAAGTTTGGGACTTATGGTTCTGGCTGTGGACATGAGGTGAGCTGAAGACTGAGCTCTGGACCCTGAACCCCTCAAAAAAGCTACTAACCCAACCTAAACGGAAACACACCTTAATTCACTGTTGGTACAAAGCTTTACTCCGCTGGTGGTCAGACAGAAAAAATCCATCCATTCAGCGAGTGCTCCGAAATCCACTGATCAGCAACAGCCATCCTCCCCACCACAATAAATAAATAAATAAATAAATTTGGGAAATGGCGTCAAAACTACAACAGGTCACAGTACAACCTTCTAATGCTGTGATTTTAACCAAACTCAAAGATTTTTGCACAGAGGTCCGGTCGATAAGAGAAGAATTAAAAATGGACCCCACTAAAATTCAAAATAAGGTACAAGAACTGGAAAATCAAATAGGGACTACAGACACACGCAGTGACTCCCTCTAACATCTTGTCCTATATACCATCACGAAATACATAGCAGCACTACAAGAAAAGTGCGAGGCTCTGGAAAACAGATCCTGCCAAAATAAAATGCAAATTTTCGGTTTATCAGAGGATGAGGAAGGCAAAGACATAAGGGCTTTGATGGAGGGCCTTCTCCGTGAGCTTCTGCAATTGGACCCGGAATATCCAGCTGACAAGAGAGGGCACACCGGGCCCTCCAGCCCAAACTGAAATAATAGAAAGACTGTCGGCAGATTAGGACCGCTTGGCCCACCCAGTCTGCCCATTTCCCTACCTATTGGATAAGCTGCAGATTCTAGTTAACCAACAGCCTACTTCCTCCCACTATTATTGCCTTATGTCTGTCCCATGCATGTTGGAATTCCCCCACTGTTTTAGACCCCACAACCTCCTCAGGAAGGCGGTTCCATGTGTCCACCACTCAAACGTGAAAACAAATTTCCTCACATTGCACCTGAGCCATGCCCTCTACCTCGGGTCCATAATTATAAAATTCCTCACCTTCTCCACCAAGTAGGATCTTCTGTGGAGGGCCTGGAGAATGTGTATAATGCAATACAAAAATAGATGCCTGTACTTCGATAATGACTAGTCCCCAAGTGTCACAGCTAAGTGGCTGGTCTATGTGCCAGTCATGAAAATTCACCGCAAGAGACAACTAAAATTTCGAAGTCCCTATCTGGCCTAATTGTGATATTCTCAGATGTGCCAAAGGGGTTCAGCACTCCGGAAGAGGCAGCAAAGGAGCTGAATGCCAGAGGAATTGAAACACCACATCCACAAAGATCTGCCGACTCTTAAGAACTCTCCATGCTCCGCAGTAAGAGATGGAATGTAGCGCCCACAGACACAGATAGTCGATGGCAACAATGGCAGAGGTAAGACAACTTCTGCAATCATTCAGCAGACCAACCCTCCACAAGCACTTAGTGAGCAGATTTAGAACAAGCTGCAAGCACACTGGGAAAGTGGGCATAGCGACCTCTCTGGTCATTACTGAGGTCTGGTGAACTCGTCCCACAGCAGAAACTACGCAATGGAGGCCCTCTCAGCTTTGTGGAGATCCACAGCCAGCCAGGTATGACTTTTTGACATTGGCACATTGTTCCCTGGTTTGGCTTTGCATGGGGCTTGTGTATCCCCCCTTTGCCTTGGCTAAGGTAACCTTGGAACTGCACAGCCCTTACAGTGGCCGAAGAAACCAGGCACCATTCTCTGGATGGGGTAGCTTTTGCCTGAATGGCTGAGGCGGGGGAGTGCATCACATCTCTGAGAGGATGGGCCTGGGCGGTGGACCCCCCAAACTAACTAATAAGGTGAGCAGCCACTAGGTTGCTGGCTTTCGAGCAGACAAGACAAACCATTTGGCCTATTCTGCTGGCTTTTAGTATGTTAGTATGTCTTCTGTTTTGCGGTTTTAAACATTCTCAGTTCTGATGTTCTAACTTAAGTTACCGGAAAAGTTCTATTAAAGTATTTTCAATAAATTTGTTTAGAAAATAACTAGACAGTCTAATGTTTGCTTCTATTTATACTACTCCATATACAGAGTGTACAAGGCTTAGGTAGTTTCTGGTTGGAAAACTGCTACATGAGAAATTATAAAAACTAGTGCTGGGCTGGAGTGCATCACTTGACTAACACTCACCCTCAATGTCTGATGCTGGATAAACCCCTTGAGAATCTCTCATTTTGGGCAGGTATTAAATTCTCGTAGTACACTCCAACCCATGCATTATTTTCTCTTTAATGTCCTCTGTGCTTCATTCTCTGCACCCATGCCTGAACATACCAATGCTCGTTATGACCGTCAGACCTGGTCTTCCTTTACTGATAAAGTACAACACCATGCTCTGTATGGATTTAAATACTGGCTTAACAAAATACCAAATTACTTGTGCACCTTTCTCACCCCTAATGATATGTCCATACACCAACTCTGCACACTCCTGTAAAAGATTACTTGTCCCAAAGCGTAAACTGAATTCCGATCCACTTGCTTTTAGCTACAGACTCCCTCAAGCATGGATACACAGAATCTGTTGGCAGATCAAGACTGTTTGGCCCACCCAGTCTGCCCATTTTTCCCATGGCTATACTGTCATCGCAGACCCTACCTGATCTCTGGCTTTCTCCCCTCAAAGGAACAACCTTACCTTGGGTAACAGTTAACAAACCTACACTGTAAGCCCCTAATAAAGACACAACCCTTGAACTGTTGCAGTGTTAACCTACGACTGTCAGTATAAACAACAAACAGTAAAACTGAATTTGCACAGCTTTTATGAAAGCCTGCAAAAACAAGAAAGAGGATCTTTGGTCCATTTACTTTTTCCCCACCAACCTCTGTGAAACATAGAAACATAGAATTTGATGGCAGATAAGGACCACTTGGCCCACCTAGTCTGCCCATTTCCCTACCTAACGGATAAGCTGCAGATCCTAGTTAACCAACAACCTACTTCCTCCGATTCCCACTAGAATTGCCTTATGTCTGTCCCATGCAATCTTGAATTCCCCCACCGTTTTTGACCCTACGACCTCCTTAGGAAGGCTGTTCCATGCATCTACAACCCTCTCTGTTATGAAATACTTCCTCACATTACCTCTGAGCCGCCCCCCATCTTCAAATTGTGCCCCCTTGTTCTTGCACATCTCTTTTTCTGAAAGATGCTACCCTCTTGGACTTTGTTGATTCCTGTGAGGTATTTTGAAAGTTTCTATCATGTCCCCCCTCTCCCTCCTTTCCTCAAGGAAATACATCTCAAGTTCCTTTGGTCTTTCTTAATGTGTCTTCTGGTGCAGACCCTGCACCATTTTGGTTGCCCTCTTCTGGACAGCCTCCACCCTGTCTATGTCTTTGCAGAGATGGGGTCTTCAGAACTGTACACAGTACTCCAGATGTGGTCTTACCAACTGCCTGTACAGATGGCCAACAAGTATCCCCCCAGCTCTCCTTATTGCCTTCTCCCATTGCTTGCCCGCCTTTAGGTCATCTGATATGACTACCCCAGGTCCCTTTCAATTTTTGTTGTCAGTATCTCACCCCCATTGTGTACTCTTCCCCTGGGTTTTTGTTTCCCAGGTGCATTACTTTGCACTTCTTTGCATTGAATCTAAGCTGCCATACATTTGACCATTCCTCCAACCTTGCCAAGTCCCTTTTCATGCTTTCCACCCCACCTTGCGCATCAACCCTGTTGCAGATCTTTGTGTCATCTGCAAAGAAATATTTTCCCTTCCAGTCCCCCTGCAATGTCACTTAAAGACATTAAAAAGGACCGGCCCCAGTACTGAACCCTGCGGTACCCCACTAGTAACCTCCCTTTCTTCACTGTGGACCCATTTAATATTACCCACTTTGTCCTGTTGTCCAGCCAGTGTTTACCAGGCTACCACCCTGGGACCCACTCCCAGGCTGGCTAATTTATTAATATTTTGTGTGGGACTGTGTCAAATGCCTTGCTAAAGTCTAGGTCGGCCATGTCCACAGCCCCTCCCTGGTCTACTACTTTGGTCACCCAGTCAAAGAAATGAATTGGATTTGTCTGACTACCTTCCCACATGCTACCTTGGGTCCTGTACCCCACTGGCCTCTAGGTACTCAACAATTCTTTCCTTCAGAAGTGATTCCATCATTTTCCCTATCACTGATGTCAAACTGACAGGTCTGTAGTTTCCTGCCACTGTCTTGCTCCCATTTTTGTGAAGGTGAATCACATCCACCTCCTCCAGTCCTCAGGTACCACACCATACTCCTTTTAGAATTCTGGGTGAATCCATCAGGCCCCATTGCTTTATCCACATTCACTTTTAGGGTTCTTTCAGAGACCCTTTCTTCTGTAAACGACTAATATCAACCCCCTATTCAGAGTGTTTCTATTAACTGGATTAGGTATCCCCTGCTTTTCCTGTGAATACTGAGCAGAAGTATTACGTTCAGTATTGCTGCCTTTTCACTGTCGCTCTCTGCCCAACCACCTTCCTCTTTATTCAGCCTCAGTATCCCTGCCTTAGTCTTTCTTTGCACTCTAATGTACCTATAAAAGGTTTTATCCCCCTTCTTTACAGAGTTGGCAATCTTTTCCTCGGTTTGGGCCTTTGCTATACTGACTGCCTTCCCCGCCTCCTTCTGCTTTAACTGGTACAGTTCTGTCTTGCTCCTTCTGTGTTTCCTTATACTTCCTGAATGTTATCTTTTTCTTCCTTACCTTCTCCGCCACTTCTTTTGAGAACCATAGTGTTTTTTTCTTTCATTTTGATTTATCTGTTTCACAGAAAGGCTTGTTGCCTCTGTGATGGCAGTTTTGATGTTTCCCCATTGTTGCTCCACCCCACCTTGCCTGTTTGCTAATGCTTTTCTGAGGCACTCTCCCATTTTGACAAAATCAGCCCTCCTGAAGTCCAGTACTTTCACTTTTGTGTGGCTTGACTCTACAGCTAAGTTTATCATGACCACACTGTTTGGTGGTAGTTTGTTCCCAGACAGTTACCCACTTCAAAATCGGAGATCTCTCTGTCCCCCTTTGAGTGTATCTGGTCCAAGATTGCTCCTCCCAGATGTGTTCCAACACTAGCTGTCTGAGGCATGCCCCTGTTGGGCACTGAGAATGGCCCTGCTCTTGAATGTGGCTGCAGCAACAGTGCTCCAGTTAACATCTGGCATATTCAGGTCCCCATCACAATATCTCCTTTCTCTGCCATCCAAGGATGCCTTCAATCATTTCCTTGTCCATTACCTCCCCTGAGACAGGGGTCTGTATATAACCCTGTAGCGGATTGTGTAGCCATTTCCAGTCACCAGGGTGGTCCACAGTGCCTCCTCTCCTCCCAGTTTACCCTTTAGTTCTGTTGCTTTGTTCCCTTCCCTTACATAGAGAGCTGCTCCTCCTCCTCCTCTTCCTCCCTCCCTGTCCCTCCTGTAGATTGTCTACCCTGGTATGTTAACATCCCAGTCATGGTTCTCTGTGTA
This sequence comes from Neoceratodus forsteri, assembly GCA_016271365.2. Classification (NCBI taxonomy): domain Eukaryota; kingdom Metazoa; phylum Chordata; order Ceratodontiformes; family Ceratodontidae; genus Neoceratodus; species Neoceratodus forsteri. Next base: position 843,138,716 of record CM028131.1, read on the forward strand.
CCATGTTTCTGTGACTGCCACGATATCCAGGCATCCCTCTTCAATCAAGGCCACCATTTCGGGGAGCTTTTTACCTAGACTACAGGCATTGGTACTCATTACCCTCCATTTTTTAATGGCTTTAGTTCTTTTGCACCATCACTGTCCTTACTGCCTTTGTCTTTTCTCCATTTACCCTGCCCTTCTCCCCATCGACTGCTAAATCTTGGTGTTTACCTCACTAACTACCCTGATTTGGGGGGGGGGCACTAAGATTCCTTCTTTTCAGTGCCTCCACCCTTGGCTAGTTTAAATGCTTGCAATGAAGCATTTAAACCTATCACCTAGGATCCTAGTTTTCCTCCTGGACAGATGCAGACCATCGCGCCTGTATAGGCCTGCATTCCTCCAGGTGGAGCCCCAGTCCCCAATGAAGCCAAATCCCTGAGCTCTGTACCAGTTTTTCAACCAGTCACTGAATCCCATGGTATGGAGTACCCTAGCCTCATCCATGTCATAGACAGGTAGCACTTCCGAAGTTACCGTGTGTGCTACTTGTCTAAGGCCCCTCCCTGACTCCACAAACTCCTCCTCCATTGCTCTGATCCCATTCTCAGCCAGGTCATTCGCCCCTTGGTGGATAATGACATCGGGCTCACTCCCCTTGCAGCTGCTCCCACGATCCTAAGGATTCGTTTCCTGTCCCTCAAGCCATGGCGCCATCCAGTGGGACTGTGCCTCACAGGAGGTCTACAGCAGAACTGAGGAAGCCAACTGTTTGGGGCTGCAAGGAGATCCACTGGAGTGTCCCATCTTCTGAAAACAATCTGCAGGATCTGCTTGTTGAGTGACCACTCATGGTGGTTCTGGCTGATTCTGTTGAGGGAGTCTGCCAGGATGTTGTCCTTTCCTGGAAGGTGGACTGCGGAGAAAGATCTCCATGCAGTATGCCAGACTCCAAATCTTCATGGCCTCTGTGAACAGTGGGGTTGACCTTGTGCCTCCCTGTTTATGTACTCCATAGTGGTCGTGCTGTCTGTCCCGACTCGCACCACTTGTCCCTGCACCATGTTGGCAAAGGACCGGATGTCCAGGAAGACTGCTCTGAGCTCCAGCAGATTTATATGTAGCAATGACTCCTGCTTGAGCCATGTGCCGTGAGCAATGTACTCCCCAAGATGTGCTCCCCATTCCAGAAGCTGAGGCATCTGTGGTTAGCATCAATGAGGGGTTTACCTGCAAGAATGGTACCGGTCTGAGGTTGTCCTCTCCTGCCACCACTGTAGTCCCTGAAGGAGAGTTCCTGTGACTGGCACCAGCTTTGACAAGGAGTCTCCTTTTTGATGCCAGTGTGACTTGATGAAACCAAATGTCTCATTTGAAACCTGGTCCGACACCGTTGCTGCTAAAGCAGCTATGTGGCCCAGCAACTGTAGAAAATGCCTTGCTGGCATTGGGATGTGCAGTTTGAAGGCGCTGGCTAGTTGCACCAGACTGTCCACTCTTCCCTGTGGATGGAATGCCCATCCTCTTCCAGTGTCCAACTCGGCCCCTATGAACTCCAGGAGCTGAACTTGCTCTAGTACTGACTTTTTCAGGTTGACTAGGAACCCTAAGGAGTGCAGAAAATCCTGTGTGACTGCCAGAAATCCCTGGCCTGATGAGGTGATTGATTTATGATTAGCCAGTCATCCAGGTAGGGAAACACTGCCACCCTGCCTCCTTAGATGTGCTACAACCACGGCCAAGCACTTTGTGAATACCCTTGGAGTAGAGATCAGTCCAAGGGTACTGCCCTGAACCGATAATGGCCTGATGGCAATCTGAATCAGAGATATTTTCTGTGGGACTGCCTGATGGGGATGTGAAATAAGCATCCTTCAGGTCCAAAGATGCTAGCCAATCTCCCTGCCTTAGTGTTGGGAGGATGGTTGCCAGAATCACCATCTTGAACTTTGGTTTTCACAGATGTCTGTTTAGTTATCCGAGATCCTGTATGGGTCGGCACTCCCCATTTTTCTTTGTTGTGAGGAAATATCTTTAGTATAGGCCTTCCCCCCTTTGTGCCAAGGGAATGGACTCTACTGCTTTTTGTGACAGAAGGTTGGATATTTCCTCCACTGACAGAGCTGTTTCTGATGGGGTAGACAGTCTGAAGACCCTTGCCCTCAGCTTTGGCATGAACTTGAAGCCGAGAGCAAGACCCTGGCCCACTACCTCCAGGACCCACTTGTCTGTGGTGATGGTCTGCCATTCCTGAAGACAGTGGGCAAGCCTGTCCTCTACTGGGTTTAGGGAGGTGACCCGAGCAGACCCCTCAGGGTGTCTGCTTGGTTTGAGCTGCTGCCTGTGTGCTGGCGCTAGTATGGCCACTGCCCCTTCCACCCCTGCCTCTAAAATATCTCCTCTGGCTGCTGATACTATGGGAGAAGCTTGAGGCCGAAGAATGGCCTACAGTGGCGCTGCTCATATCACCTACCTCTAGCTTGGTGCTTTTGGGGTGTGGATGCCTCTCTTTGGCAACACTCTTGTAAGTCACTTTGAAATCATCCATTTTCTTTGTGTAATCCTCTGTTTGCTCTCCGAACAAAGATGTAGGCTCACATGAGAAATCCAAAGCCTTACTTTGTGTCCCTGGGTCAGGTCAGTTCCAAGCCAAGCAAACCTTAAGTGTCATTGAGTTGCCATCTGCCTGGCTGCAGTGTCATTGGCATCAACTGCCATCCTAAACTGCGCTTAGATCAGCTGCTATGGGTGCTGGGACAGCCTTTGCTATCTCAGGACAGTGTTCCAAAGTGTTTTCCTGATACCTGGAGACATAGGCCATATAGGAGGTTTGTCTAATAACCAGAAGGACCCCAAGTAAGCTTTCTTAGCCATGAGTCTATTTTTCTGGAGTCCTTAACGGGATGGGATGTAAGTGGGATGCCAGCTTTATCACACACTGCAGCGGTACCACTCCCTCATGGCTAGGTACTCAAAAAGGAATTCATCCCTCCTTGGCTATCCAATACTTTTTATCCAGTTTTTTTTTAATCCACTGGTGACAAAGAAGTGGGTGTCTGCAGTATTTTATTAACGGTTTCTTCAGAGATTTATGGATGGGCAACAACAGTCTTTTGAGACTGGGACGGCCATCATTTCATGTAGTCCTGTTCCTCCTCCTCCTCCTCAGTGGACTCCTGAGTGGGAGGTCAGGATTTGAGCCACTTGCTTCATAAAAGCAAAGTGGGATGCATAGTCTTCAGATCCCTTGTCAAGGAATCAGGATGGCAGGGATCTGGAAAGATATCCGGTTCAATGGGCTCTCCACAATCCTCATCCTAATTTTCATCCTCCACATAGAATTCTACACTCTGTTCCAATGAATCTGGAACCGAGGTAGAAGCGAGAGGTTGAATCAGTGTCTGTGCCTGCTGCTTTTCAACTGGAACCAGGGTCCCAGGTTGAAGAGACTATAATTCTGATTGCATTCACAATCTCTTTAGCAGTTGGAAAGTACAGTACGTAAAATTTACCGTAACAGTAGATCTTCGAGAACAGCTCTTGCAGCAGGTAACACCATTAGGACTGAAGCTGGCAGAGTCAGGACCCCACAGAAATCTTCTAGCTAGCAGTCTTCAGCGGGGACCCTCCGGTCGGTCCACGCCATGACATCAGGCATAGTACATAAGGAGGCGGTCCCGCCAGAATCCCCAGTTCTCCCGCTGGAGACTCCGGCCACTGGATGACATCAGAAGTGGAGACCGAGGATCCGCCATCAGAAGAAGAAAGAGCGTTAGCTCCTGCCAAAGTCGGGTTAGGCCATACCTCCTCCAAGGGGGAATGGTGGGCAGGGAGGTACCTGCTGCAAGAGCTGTTCTCGAAGATCTACTGTTACGGTAAGTTCTTACGTAACTGTACTATCTTACTTTGAGATACAGCTCTTGCAGCAGGTAACACCATTAGGACCGATTCCCAAGCAATAGCACCTCTAAGCATTCTGGGAGGAGGCATAACGGAAAGACCTTGAACAAATCCTGACTCTAGGACAGGAGACCTTGTAGAACGGCAAGGCCGAAACCGGCTCTCCGCCGTGAGGTAATGTCCAGGCTATAGTGCCTAATGAAGATGTGCATTGAGCTCTATGTAGCTGCGGCACAAATGGCTGAGGTGGAGACCTTGTGTAGCGCTGCGAAGGAGGTAGCCACCCCCCTAGTCGAGTGGCGCCGGACTGTGCCCGGAAGGGGCTTCTGTTTTTTGTTGTAGCAAAGGAAATGCACTGGACAAGCCAGCGGAAAGGGTCTGTTTGAGACTGGTTGACCCAACATCCTCTCAGCGAAGGATACAAACAGCTGCTCAGACGCTGAAGCTGTTTAGTCCTGTTCAAGTAGTACCTTAAGGCGGTGAACATCCAGGGTGTGAAGCAATGCCTCTCCTCTGTTAGTGTACTTGGGAAAGTACACAGGCAGATCGATGTCCTGGTTAAAGTAGAGGCAGAGACCACCTTAGGCAGGAATTTAGGATTCGTCTCAAAGACACTCTGTCCTGGTGGAAAATTAAATAAGTTTCCTTACATGAGGAGCATGTAGCTCAAATTCTCCTTGCTGACGTGACAGCAACTAAAAATAACGTTTTCCACGACAAGAACCTGTCTGCAATCTGCAGCAGGTTCAAAGGGAAGTAGCGTGAGCTGTTCCAGGACAAAGAGTAGGTCCCAAGGAGGGACGGGATCCTTGATGGGTGGCCTGGGTGTAACACCCTCAGGAAGTCCCGAGAGGCATCGATTTGTGCCACTGTGCGCTGACCTATCGGGAAGTGGTAGGCCGAAATCGCACAGAGGTGAACTTTAATAGAGGAGTAGGCGAGACCTGAGTGGAAGAGGGAAAGCAGGTATTCCAGAACTGATTTCTCTGGGCATTCTAAAGGGGAGAGGCCACGTGCCTGAGACCACAGGCAAAATCGGTGCCATTTCATGGCATACGTTGCCGGCTTTCTGGCAGCGGAGAGAACTTCTGCCACCTCTTGCGAGACCCCGTGTCGCATAATGGCTATGTCTCGAGGAGCCAGGCATGCAGGTTCAGTAAGCGTAAGTCCGGGTGGACTAGTGAACCCTCCTCTTGAGACAGTAGATGGGAGCTGAAAGGCAACGGGACTGGAGGTTCCCGGGACAATTGCGTCAGCCTGGGGAACCAGATCTGCCTGGGCCAGAAAGGCGCTACCAGGATCATTGTTGCGTGCTCCCTGCGTAGTTTGAGAAGAACTCTCTGGATCAACAGGAAGGGAAGGAAAGCGTAGAGGAATCTGTCCACCCAGGAGAGGGACAACGCGTCTCGCCAGAAAACACCAGGCCCTGGATCTAGCGAGGAAAATTGGGCAGTTTTGCGTTGGATGGGGAAGCGAATAAGTCCAACTCTGGAGTGCCCCATCGAAGAAACAGATCCTCTGCTACTTCCTGAAGGAGTTCCCATTCGTGGACTCTGGCCTGGAAATGACTCAGGCCATCTGCGATTGTGTTGTCCACACGGGAACATGAACTGCAATCAGGCTCGCGCCGTGTTGGATTACCCAATCCCACACTCTCATAACTTCCCTGCAAAGGGGGTAAGAGTGTGCGCCTCCTTGTTTGTTGAGGTAATACATCACCGCTGTATTGTCTGTCTGAAGCAGAAGAGTACTTGACGGGATTTCTGACTGAAAAGCCTGCAGGGTATAAAGGACCGCCCTCATCTCCAGAATGTTGATGTGGAGGTGAGCTTCTTGAGGGGTCCACGTTCCCTGGGACCTCACCCCGTTCAGGTGTGCTCCCCATCCCAGCCCTGAGGCATCTGTGGAGAGGATTACCTCTGGGGACGGCGCTGTAAACTGAACACCCGCAGAGAGTGTCCGTGGGTCTAGCCACCATTGCCAGTCCCGAATCACTGCGTTCGTGATTCTGACCGGCTGCTGCATGTGGTCTTGCCTTTGGTCCCACTGCACTTTGAGCATCCACTGAGTTACCCGCATGTGGAGCCTTGCCATAGGAACGGTTGGAATGGCCGTAGCCATGTGTCCGAGCAGGCGAAGGACCAGTCTGGCGGGGACTGTCTTCTTCGCTGAGAGATCCCTGATGAGGGATCTGATGCGTTCCGCTCTTTCCTCGGGAAGAAAGGCTTTCCCTTGGACGGTGTCCAGAACTGCGCCTATGAACTGCAGCTTCTGGGACAGTACCAGGAGAGACTTCTCGTAGTTAAGAATGCCCAAAGACTGGAAGAGCTTGGGTGTTCTGGATAGCCAACAGCAGCTCTCTGGAGGCAGCCATGAAGCCAGTCGTCCAGGTACGGAACACGTAGTGGCCCTGTCTCTAGAGACGCTGCCACCACTGCCATGCACTTGGTAAAGACCCTGGGGGCGATGATAGCCCGAAGGAAGAGCCCGAACTGAAAGTGGTGGCGAGAAACTCAAGCGAGGAACCTCCTGTGCGCCGAGCCACGGGATGTGCAGGTAGGCATCCTGCATGTCCAGGACGCCTAGGAAGGTGTCCTTTTCAGAATGGGAATGAGTCCTTGGAGGGTCACCATGTGAAAACGTTTGTAGGCGACTGACATGTTGAGGTCGCTGAGGTCCAATATTGGACGGAGGTCCCCGCTCTTTGGGACCAGAAAGAAGTGGTAATAGTAGCCGTTCCTTTCTGGTTCTCCGGACGTGACTCCACCGCCTCCTTTGAGGAGCGCAAGCACTTCTTGCCTGATGAGCGATCTGTGCTGACCCGAGTAACAGGAGAGCAGAGGAGGTCTTGTGGGTGGCTTGTCCACGAATTCTATAAAGTGGCCTGTTTGACAATTGAAGAACCCACCTGCCGGTGGTTATAGACTGCCACCCTGGCAGGTGGTCCATATCGACCCCGACCTTGGTGTCCCGCTGATCCTGAGGGGTGGGGCGGAAAGGAGTCATGCTGTGGCGGCTGAGGGTCCTGCAGGCTGGGCCGACTTGGCAGGGCATTGGCCTCGCCTGCAGACCACTTCCCTGCGCTCTGCGGGAGAAGGAACCTCTGTTGGGACGGTGCAGGACTGCTGTCTCTGCATTCGGCCTCAAAACTGCTCTGGTTCCTGTGAATGGAACTGAGCTTGGTTCTGTACATGGCTTGGACAGACCGCACTGCCTTCCCGGCCTCTTGAAGTTTGGTGAGAACCTTCTCCGAGGACTCACCAAAAAGAACTTCTCCATGGAACGAGGTGTCCAGAATGTTCTTCTGGATGTCTGGGGTAAATCCGGAGACACGGAGCCAGGAGTGTCTCCGGAGGCATACGCCCGAGGCTGCCGCTCTGGCCGAGGAGTCTGCGGAATCGTACGCGGCTCGCAGCACCTGGGTTCCCACGTCCGAACCCGTGCGGAGGAGTTGCAGCAACTCCTCCTTCTGCTCACCTTCTGGCATCTTTTCCGCCAGATCCAGTCCCTGCTCCCACAAGGCATTCTGAAACTGGACCATGTGGGTTAGACAGTTGAGGGACCTAATGGCGCAGGTAGCGGCTGCATACGTGCGCCTGCCCATAGCGTCCAGTTGCTTGGACTCTAGGTCAGGTAGCAAAGTGCTCAAATGTTGCGGCCTCTGGGACCGGTCATGTGCGGCTGTAATGACCAGAGAATCGGCCACAGGATGTGATGCCAAGTACTGATCCTCCCTAGGGGCCTTGTACAGGCGGTCAGCCTTCTTCGGTGTCGCTGGGAGTGAGTGTGGACGTTTCCACGCTGCCTTGGTGATGTCCACGAAGGTGTCCACCAAGGGTGGCACCACCACAGGCTTTGGATCTTTTTGGCGAAGATACCGGGCAAGGCGTAGCCTCTCTGGGTCAAGTTCCTCTGCGTCCCAGCCCATGTTCTCCTGGATATGCCTCAATCTCTGAGAATGATGGGTCATCTGGAGGAGATCTTGGGAGCTCATGTGGGTCCGGAGAGGGGACGCTGATGGGAGAAGGGGATCTGGATCTGTCTGAGAAGTCCGATCCTGTGTCCTCTGTCGAAGGTGAGTGGCGGCGTCTTCTGGGTCTCTTGGGGCTGGGTGACCCTGAAGAAGATCTGGACGGAGGTCTCCTCTTGTCTGGTCTGCCCCTAGGAGGTTCCTCAGGCTCCTGGGGGGGGGGAAGGTACTCGGCCTGCTGCCCCGGATGGGGTTGGGGGCGCTGGGGCCAGTGGAGTCACGGGTGGAGGAGGAGGAGTGGGAACCTTGTCCTTCTTTATGGTATCCCACCAATAGGTGAATAGCTCCTTAACCTCTGAAGTACTGAGGCCTGACGATGGACCGGGCGCCAGTGGTCGGTCGTCTGGTTCCGGCGTCGGCTCCCCAGGGTTCTCTGGTTCTGGAGAGGGCTCCCTGTGGGGGTGCGGCAGGACCGGTCCGCCTGCCTGGTCCTCGGGTGGGCTGCTCCTCCTCCATAAGCGCCTCTGGCCGAGGTCGTAGGTGGCATAGGTGTTCTCTCTACAGAACGGGAGGCCAGTCCCCGCCGGGCGTCCGGTGGAGAAGGCCTGACCGCGACGGGCGCCTGGCAGTCGTCAGGTCTCGGGACAGGTGATGCTTAGCACGCCGGGTGGGCCAGCGCCGGATCCAACGTCCTTTTGAGCGAAGTCAGCTCCTTGGTCTCCCGCTGGGGTGTAGGGGGCAAGGAGACCAACCGGGCGTCGGGGTCCGGGTGACGGGAACCGGACTTGTGGCTGTGGTGGCGGTCCCCTGACCTGGGCGAGGCCTTGGAAGCAGAAGAAGAAGGCCTGGAGGTCCTGGCCGGTTGTAGAGAAGAAGAACCCACCGCAGCCGGGGGAGGCTGACAGCGGGCTCGGGAAGGAGAGCGGTCGGACTGGGAGCCGGAGCTACGTGAGTCGGAAGCCCTAGAAGGGGATTTTGATCTCACCCTCTCCCTGTGCTTTTCGAGGTGTCGCCGGGCTTTCTCAGACGATTCCCCCTTGGAGGTAGAATCCATGACCTTTACTTTTTCTTCAAGAAGGTACGCTTGAAGGGCCTTCTGGCTACGGATCCGGGTCCGGCTATTGAATCCCTGACAGAAAATACAGGCCCTGGTGTCGTGGTCTGGGCCTAGGCACCGCACGCAGGCCGAATGCGGGTCTTTAAAAGGGACGTGCTTCCCACAGGCGCAAGATTGGATGGATGGCCTTCCGGAGGTCGGAGAGGACATCAGATGGCAGACTGAGTAAAAAGGGTTTTCAAGTTGGAAAAAGAACTTTTTCCAGGCGTCGTAGCGCTAGAAACAGACCGAGGGTTGAGACATGCAAGTCGGCGGCGGAAAGAACTGGGGATTCTGGGACTGCCTTCCTTATGTACTACGCCCGGACGCTGACCGGACCGACCGCCGGGGCGGACGACGGAGACGAACCGCTGGAAGACTGCTAGCTAGAAGATTTCCTGGGGTCCCGACGCCTGCCGCTTCAGTCCTAATGGTGTTACCTGCTGCAAGAGCTGTATCTCCGGCAAGATCAAAGGTTTTTCTCGTTGCAGTTCCTGTGATGCATGCTTTTCCTTCTTTCTTTTGCCTGCGGTTGCTGGTTCAGCAGCTGTGTCCATGATGAGTTTTCTCCCTGAAGAACTAATCACCCTATCAGAGGGCTGTTCCTCTGGTTCCTTTTAAAGAGGAGCCGGTTTGTCTAAGGCTGGGTCAGCAGCTTTTCAGACATCTTTCCTGCAGTCGCTCAAGTCGCCTTTCAAGAGTTGACTGTGGAAAAGTTTTATAATCACAATCTGCCTTCAGGTGATCAAACCCTAGGCAGAATACACAAATCAAATGAGGATCAGCTTGGCAAATGCCCTCCTCAGTACAATGCTGAAAACCTGTAAAACCTGTTCTTTTCTTGGTTTTCTGACATCTAGCCAATAAACCCTTTAAGTTTTTTTTTTTTTTTTGGTTGGCTTGGTTTTAAAGCCCTCCAAAAAAAAAGATTTACCCAGATTAAAAAATACTTAAAACAACGGACTTACCAGATAAATTGAAATAGGCAAAACTACTGAAAATCACTTCAGTGAACAACAAATAACAGTTCCTTCCGGTTGGAGGAACCAAAACATACCAGATAAACACTAAATCTAGACTAAGTCAACCCGTGTACCAAGCACAGTGCTTTAAAAACAAAGTAATAAACGGAACTATTGAAAACTGATGAAAATAAATGTTCTTTAAGCAAGTGAAGGAGAGCTCTTGGAGATGTATTACTGAGGCAAGCGGAGTAAAGAATCTAATGGTTGCAGGAAGTGGAACCAGGACAGTGGTTTGAACAGAGCTCGAGCCTAGCATTCCACTATTTTCATAGGTTCTATTAATCATTTCGGCTACGGGGCAGTCGTATCTTGAGACCATACTGCATTTGTCAGAATACAGTATGATTTCCTTGGGGTTGAATGATGGATTTTTCTGAAAAATTGCATTTTACAACTAATACATTAACACATATATTGGTCCTTCATAGAATAGGATCTGGGGCTCATAAAGTAGGGAAATGGGCAGACTAGGTGGGTGAGGCGGTGCTCATCTGCCGTCAGGTTCTAGGTTTCTAAGTCAGGTGGGTGGGGAACTAGCTAGGGGGAGGGTAACAGAGGGTGGTAGTAAACAGGGCCGAATCTGGGGACAGGAAGATGACAAGTGTGCCACAGGGAATTGGTACTGTTCATCAGTGACATAGGGGAAGAGTACCAAGGGCAAGATGAGTGCCTCTGCTGATGACACAAAGCTATGTGGCAGGGCAGACAGCAATGAAGAGGTGCAGGAACTTCAAAGGGACCTAGAAAAGCTGGCAAGGTGGTCAATACCAAGTGTAAGGTGATGCACTTAAGGAAAAAGAACCCACGCACAGAGTACAGGATGAGAGGGGGTCAGGCTGGCCACTTTAAGAGAGGAGTGGGATCTGGGGTGACAATCAGTGACTACCCAAAGCAAACCAGCCAGAGTAATAACCCTACCATAAGGCATCCAGGATGCTAGGGTTTACTGGAGAGGTTTTGATAGGAGAAACAAGCGATACTGCCCTTACACACATCTTGAGGCTCCTCACCTGAAACACTGTGCCCAGATCTGCAGCCCTCAACTGAGAAAGGGCATGACAGTCTGTAGTCAGTGCAGAGGAAGGCCACAAAATGACCCAGAGCCAACACGGCAGATCCTATGAGGAATGGCTGGTGGTCCTGAACATGTACCTCACTGGAGGTCAGGCAAGAAGAGGATATGACAGAGATGCATACATTTCTAAGGGGTACAAACAAGATGTAAAGTGAAGGGCAGGGACATTATTTCAAGCTGCAGACCCTGCAACATGAGCAGACTTGACAGACCAAATTGCCTTCTTCTGCTGGCCTTCTTCGTATGTTTGTATGACTAGAGATTAGTCAGAGGTAAATTCAGAAGGGATGAAAAATGTATCTACTTCACTAAGGAGGTGGTGGAGAAATGGAACAGATTACCAGCAGAAGTGTGCAGAAGGGCAGTTAACCTTAATGGGTTTAAACTATGGATGGGTTGAATGGTGATTTTTACTATCTGAGCAAATACAGATCTTACACTATTCGGTGAATAATACAGATAGTGAATGAGCGCAAATAAGATAAGTTATGAATTTTCTAATTTTTATATTTTAGATTCATTGCTTTATTTTTCATTTGTTTTACTTATTAAAAAAGCACTGAGAAAACAGTGAGGTAATTACTGTATTTTTGTGCAATGTTGTAAGATCACAGCATTCAAAAACGTGATAACGTGTCGATTTCTAGCACCATGCATCCAGCACAGGGTTTTATTTAACTCTAAAAATTGATTAGCGTTTTGCTCATAAAAGTTCTAAAACATTGCGAAAATGCATAGCACTTACCTCACTGTGTTTAACAAACATAACACTTCCAGAAAACCTATATAAATGCTTTCTGTACAGTTAGTATTGTCCCAAGAAAAAAAACTGCTAATCAATTATTTAAAACCCTGCAGCATATTTATTTATAATTGTTGACCGGGAAAGGCACGCTGAGCAGAGGCTCGTTTCCAGGTGCGACCCGGGTACATAGTACAAACAGGGAGACATAGATATAGATAAAATATAGATATACAGAAATGATAACACTTAAAAAAGATAAAAAAGGTACAGTATTTGTAAATTACATGGAGAAATTGGTGGTACAGTTACACTTATAAGAGCATCAGAGTGAGAAAAAACAATATATATTTCTTCTCTAGACCTTTAAAAATTCCCTGGACTTTCAGATTAGATCATGCAATTGTTTGATTCCTGCAGTGGACTTCTCATATCATACCAAGACAGATATTTAGCAGCATATACAGTACATATTGAACAAGTTAGTAGAACTGCACTAAAGCAGCTTATAAACTTGTGTAAATGGGACAAATACCTAGCAGAACACAGACAGATGTTAGCAGAATACATAATACATAATGCACATGTTTAGTAAAACTGCATTACAGAATTAAGCAACAAAACTGTTCAAACTATAAAAACCTGCAGCAGTACAGCAATCAATACTTGTGGTTAATCACATTTAAAAAAAAAAGTAAACTTCTTTCAGCATTCTCAGGCAAAAAAAAAATCTATTTTCAGCACTTATGCCTCTTGCAGTACTACATTTTTCTCAGCTGGGACTCTACTTGGTGGGGCTGATAAAAATCTTACTGTTGCAGCTAAATTAGAAGACACACCAAGATGTAATTCCATCACTCAGCTGGGTCACTAGACCGTGGAATGCATGGTTCTAACAAGTGTAAGGACTCCTCAGTATCCACAGCAGTAGGTGATACAGGAGACTGGGATTTTTCAACTACAGTATTTTGTCCCAACAACCTCTCAGAGTCCTAGGGTCCACTGTACATTTCTTGACAAGTGTTCTACAATGTCAGGCTTTCTTAACTGTTGTTTCTGTGCAATTTCACTGTTTACTATTTCAACATATATCCTATGTCCAGAGCCTTCGTTTACCAGTGAAGTCTTCTGGGCTGGTCTGATGTCTTGTGGCTGGTGTTTACTGAGCTCTCTCTTGCTTTGTAACTTGCTGTTTGATCTCAATAAAAAAGTCAGCATGCTTCAACTGCACACGATTTATCAGGGCAGCAGTCGTGTAAACAGATGTCTGGCTTCCACAGAAAATGTAGTTTTTGCACAGCAAACACTCTGCCTTAGCAATATTTTCTTCAAACTTTAAAAGTCTCACATCAGGCTCCTCTCCACCCACCTCCCTGCTCATCTTGCATGCAATGACACGCAATGCTAACCCGTTCTAGGACAGTAGCACAAACCCTTCCTGTTCTCCTCTTGGCCTAGCGAGAATACACTAAGGTTGCCAAGTGTAACAATGGTGTCGATATATTCAAAGCTATACTTATTGCTCATTTACTTTCAAGGTTGAATTCTAGTTTTTGGGACTGCTTCACTTGTGAAAAAATCTCATTTACAATGTTTTCTTAGGTAATGCCTATTCTTCTGATCAGCACTGCTTAGGTGACATCCATGTGACAAACAAGGTCATGCAACAGGTCACATACTGTAAACAAAACACTAAACTTACAATGAAAATAAACTGAATGCAACATAACATTCTGGTACCACAGTTGCACACTGCATGGCATGGATGTGGCGCACGATGTATTAAATATTGTGTTTGAAGATGGTATTCCACTGAATACAAATAGTGCTGAACACCCATTATTCGTATCAAAGTCAATATCAACTGAATATTTGTCCCATCTCTAGTTCAAACACAACGGGACAGAGCAAGAGGATGCCACGGGAGTAAGCGACAGCTCTTTTAGGCAGACTCAACTGAACACTGGTCTCTTTCCAGAGACATAAAGTCCATGTAATGAACAGTGTATGGTTATACTGCTGCCGAGACCACTTTTACAGTTGTAACAATGGTCTCATGTACATTCTTAGATTATCAGAACTGGTTACCTAAGGTGAGCTGTTCTCAGCGGCAGTATTATCAACTTTGATAAATAAAATAATAAAAAAACTTGCCTCAAATGTGCCCATTTCCAGGGCAACTGCATGTAAGACATGCCACACAGTATAAAAGTGTCTCACGTGCAGAGAAAAGGAGGGTTCTGATTTGTGACGAGTGCTCCCTAGATCTGTAACAGCACTTACTGTTCCATAGATTACAGGTTTTTTTTTTTTGGTTGAAGAGAGATTATATATGCAACGAAAATGCTTGCAATAACATGATCCAACATTCTATACAGCATTATTTATAAGGCAGAGAGACTTGTATCTGGATGTCTCATTTCTATGCGTATATTAGTGTAGAATCCTTAGTCCCAAACAGCTGGTATCAAGCCTATTTACTCAACACAGTAAAAGGAAATTTGTCTGGCTATGCCTTCCCATGGTGTAACAAATCTGAATGGTGAACAACAATCCTTGTGTAATCTCTTTCTGGAGTTCAAAGTACATCAACTCTTCAAGGTAACTGTTTATTCACCTGTCAAAAGCAGTAAAAGAAGAAAGTACAGTTAAGAACTTACCGTAACAGTAGATCTTGAGGAGCTCTTGCAGCAGGATATACCATAAGAACTATGCCGCCAGGCACTAGGACCCACGAAAAATTCTTAGCTAGCAGTACCCAGTGGAGACCACCCCTGCGTTGGACAGCCTCTAACGTCCCGCCAATGGTATAAAGGGGCGCGGCTCATCCCAGTTCTCCGCCAGAGAACTGACTGACAAATCAGAGAAAGTACAGTTACGTAAGAACTTACCATAACAGTAGATCTTCGAGAACAACTCTTGCAGCAGGTTACACCATTGGGACTGAAGCCGGTGGCCAGGACCCCAGATATTCTAGCTAGCAGTCTTCAGCAGGGACCGCCTCCGACATCAGTTACGCCCCGACGTCTGGCGTAGTACATAAGGAGGCGGTCTCCCCATAATCCTCCGTTCTCCCGCCGGAGACTCCTGGCCGCTGGATGACATCAGAAGAGGAGACCGAGGATCCGCCACCAGATGGCAAAGACTAGTGAATAGGAATGTCCCATCCCATAAGATAGGTGCTTGACTACGACCTACCTCCAAAAAGGGGCATGGTGGGTGGGAAGGTACCTGCTGCAAGAGCTGTTCTCGAAGATCTACTGTTACGGTAAGTTCTTACGTAACTGTACTATCTTACTTCGAGATATAGCTCTTGCAGCAGGTTACACCATTAGGACTGATTTCCAGTAGTGGCAATCATGCACCACTGGGAGGAGGAACGGTAGAGACCTCGATATAACTCGAGCCTAGGACAGGAGTCCCCGAGGACGGCTAGACCGAACCCCGCTCTTCGCCTCGATGCAGTGTCCAGATTGTAATGCCTGATAAAGGTATGCACAGAGCTCGAAGTAGCTGCAGCACAAATAGCTGAGGTGGAGACGTTCTTTAACGCCGCAAAGGAAGTAGCCACCCCTCTTGTGGAATGACCCTTGACCGCGCCCGGTAAGGGTTTATTGCGCTTGTCGTAACAAAAAGTGATGCACTGGATGAGCCATTACTGTTTGGAGACAGGAGCTCCTATCATTCTGTGAGCTAAGGAGACGAAAAGTTGGTCCGACTTCCGGAGCTGTTTGGTTCTGGTCAGGTAGTATCTGAGGCACCGATGCACATCAAGGGTGTGCAGAAGTGCTTCTCCTCGATTAGAGTAGCTTGGAAAATACACTGGTAGATCGATACCCTGATTAAGGGTGAAAGCTGAATCCACCTTAGGCAAAAACTTTGGGTTTGTCCTTAGGGATACCCTGTCCCGTGGAAAACCAAATAAGGCTTTGCACATAAGAGCATGCATCCGAGATCCTTCTAGCAGAAGTAACAGTAACTAAAAATAACGCTTCCAAGAGAGAAACGAGCTCGCAATACGCCGCTGGTTCAGCGGGGTGGCAGCGTAAGCTGCTCCAGGACAAAAAGGTAAGTCCCAAGGAGGACTGGATCTTTGATGGAGGCCTAAGGTGGAGGACACCCTTAAGAAGGCAGTAGTGTCCAGCTGGGCCACCGTCAATGGCCTATGGGGCATGCTAAGAAGAAATTGCACAAGGTGCATTTTAATCGAGAGAGTAAGCCAGTCCGGAGTGGAAGAAGGAAGCAGGTAGTCCAGAACCAGCTTTTCTGGACAGTCTAACAGCAGGAAGCTCGCATTAGGCCACAAACAGAATCTACACCATTTCATGGCATAAGTTGCGTGGGTAGCCGGTTTTCTGGCGGCAGAGAGTATGTCTGCCACTTCTTGCGAGACCCAGATCATTATCAGCTATGTCTCTAGGAGCCAAGCGTGCAGGTTCAATGATCGTAAGTCTGGATGGACCAATGAACCCTCCTGAGACAATAGATGGCAGCTGATTGGTAAAGAACTGAGGTTCCTGGGATAGCTGGTGCAAAGAGGGAACCAAATCTGTCTGGGCCAGAAGGGTGCGATCCGAATGAGTGTCACTTGCTCCCTCCGAGTTTTAAGAGAACTCTCTGGATCAACGGGAAAGGAGGGAAGGCATAGAGAATCTGCCCACCCAGGAGAGGGACAACACGTCTCACCAGAAAACACCAGGCCCTGGATCTAGCGAGCAAAATTTGGGCAGTTTGCATTGATGGGACGGAAAAGGTCCAACTCTGGAGTGCCCCATCTGTGAAACTGATCCTCTGCCACCTCCTGCAGGAGTTCCCACTCGTGGACTCTGGCCTGAGAGCGGCTCAGAATGTCTGCGATGGTGTTGTCCACTCCCGGGACATGTACTGCAATTAGGTTTGTGCCGTGTTGCAATACCCACTCCCACACACTCATGGCCTCCCTGCAAAGTGGGTAGGAGTGAGTGCCTCCTTGTTTGTTGAGGTAATACAAACAGACAATTCCGCGGTGATGTAACAGAAGTGTACCCGGTGGAATCTCCGACTGGAAGGCTTGCGGAGCGTAAAGGACTGCCCTCATTTCCAAAATGTTGATGTGGAGATGAGGCTCCTGGGCTGTCCACAGGCCCGGAGACTGAACACCGTCCAGGTGTGCTTCCCACCAGAGCCCTGAGGAGTCTGTGGAGAGGGTCACAGTCGGAGACGGCACTTTGAAGGGAACCGCCGCAGAGAGGTTCCCTGGATTTAGCCACTATTGCCAATCCCGAATTACGGCTTTCGTGATTCGGATTGGATGCTGCAGATGGTCTTGTCTTTGGTCCCATTGCATCCGTAGCATCCAATGGGTTACCCACATGTGGAGATGTGCCAGCGGGACTGTCGCAATGGCCACAGCCATGTGTCCGAGCAGGCGAAGGACTAGTCTGGCTGGGACGGTCTTCTTCACCGACAAGTCCCTAATGAGAGATCTGATGTGTTCCGCTCTGTCAGAGGGAAGAAAAGCTTTCCCTCAGACGGTGTCCAGAACTGCTCCTATAAACTGCAGTTTCTGGGACGGCACCAGGAGTGACTTCTCATAGTTGAGGAGAATACCCAGTGATTGAAAAGGGACTGGGTGCAGTGAATAGCTGCATCAGTGCCTCCCTGGAGGGCGCCACGGAGCTCAGTTGGCCAGGTATGGAAACACATAGTGGCCTTGTCTCTTCAGAGACCCCGCCACGACCGCCATGACTCGCGGATACGCGAGGTGCCGATGACAGCCCAAAGGGAAGAGCTCGGAACTGATAATGGCGGCTCTGGAACTTGAAGCTCAGGAACCTCCGGTGCGCTTGAGCAATTGGAATATGCAGGTAGGCGTCCTGCATGTCTAAAGATGCCAGAAAGGTGTCTTGCTTCAGTATGGGAATTCGGCCCGGAAGGGTCACCATGCAAAAGCGTTTGTAAACGACTGAAAGGTTGAGGTCGCTGAGGTCCAGTATTGGACAGAGGTCCCCTGTTTTGTCAGGAACCAGGAAGAAGTGAGAATAGTACCCTAGTCCTCTCTGGTTCTCTGGGACGTGCTCTAAGGCTTCCTCTTCCAGAAGCGCGAACACTTCCTGCTGTATGAGCAGGGTTTGCTGACCCGAATATCGGGAGAGCAGGGGAGGTCTTATAGGTGGACTGCCTACAAATTCTATATAACGGCCTTTTTGACCAGCTGCAGAACCCACCTGTCGGTGATCGATTGCCACCCTGGCAAGTGGCGTGCGATGCGACCCCCGACTTTTTCCCGTTGATCCTGAGGAGGGGCGGGGGCCGGGAAGGAGTCATGCCGTGGCAGCGTTTGATCCGGCAGGCTGGGCAGACTTTGCAAATAGTTGGCCTCTGCCTGGGGATGACTTGGCCTGGGCCTTGCGGGTGAAAGTACCCCTCTGCTGTTGGCCGGAACGTTGCTGTTGCCTTTGTAGCAGGCCATGGAAACGGCTCTGGTTCCTACGAAAGGAACTAGGCAGAGACCTGTACATAGCTTGTACAGATCGGACTGCCCTCCCTTCGTCCTGAAGTTTGGTGATTACTCTTGGAGGCTTCACCAAATAAGGCCTCACCATTATAAGGGACGTCCAAGATGTTCTTCTGGACGTCCGGGGTCAAGCCGGAGAAACGGAGCCAAGAGTGTCTCCGAAGACACACGCCTGAGGCTGCAGCTCTGGCTGAAGAGTCCGCAGAATCGTATGCGGCTCTGAGCACTTGGGTCCCCACATCCGAACCCATGCGGAGGAGGTTCAAGAGCTCCTCCTTGTGGTCGCCATTGGGGATCTTCTCGACCAGGTCCTGTCCCTGCTCCCACAGTGTGTTCTGGAATTGAACCATGTGGGTGAGGTAATTCAGTGACCGGATGGCGCAAGTCGCGGCCGCGTATGTGCGCCTACCCAGAACATCCAATTGCTTGGATTCCTGGTCTGGTGGCTGTGTGCTCAAATGCTGAGGTCTCAGACCGGTCATGCGAAGCAGTGATGACCAGGAGTCAGCCAGAGGATGGTTCGCCAGATACTGGTCCTCCTAGGGGCCTTGTTTAGGTGGTCAGCCTTCTTTGGCACCGCGAGTGGAGGCCACGCTTCCAGGCGGCCTTGGTGAGCGCTGCAAGGGTATCCACCAAGGGCGCACTACACAGACCTCGTGATCTTTCTGCCAAGGTAGCGCAGCAAGCGTGCTCTCAGGGTCGAGCTAATTCAGCATCCCACCCCATGTTCTCCTGGATGTGCCTCATGATCTCCGCAAAAGAGGGATCACCCGGAGGAGACCTGGGTTGGTCATGTGGGTCCGAAGAGGGAATGCTGATAAAAGGTGATCTGGAGCACTCTGAAGTGTCAGATCTGGAATCCTCCACAGACGGAATGTACTGGCGTCGTCTGGGTCTCTTGGGGCTGGGTGACCCTGAGGGGGATCTAGAGGGAGGTCTTCTTTCTGAAGATCTGCCCCGAGGAGGTGGTGTCTGCTCCTTGGGGGTTGGCGATCATCCTATGGGCCCCTTAGGTGGAGAAGGCGTAGGTGGTGAATGAGTAGGTGGAGGCGGAGTTGGAGTAGGAGGCGGCGGTGGTGACCATATCTTTTTGATGGTGCCCCACCATAAGGTAAAAGTTCTTTCACCTCTGCCAGATTCATACCCGACGACGGGCCTGGCGCCGGGTCCCCAGGGGTCTCCCACTCCGGGGAAGGTTCCCGTGGGAGCCAGCATCTGCGGTGTCACCTGCCTGGTCCTTGAGCTGTGTGGCGTCGTCCTCAGACGAGTCCTTCTGACCGGCGTCCGCCGGAGATGGTGGTGCAGTCCTCTTCGCAGGAGTAGCCGACGTCGGTCCCCTGGCCGACGTCCTCGGAGGCGAACGCCTGGCCAGCGACGGGTGTTTAGGTGTCTCCGGCTCCTGGAGCGCTGGTGGTGCTTGGCTGAAGTCGAGTGGGCGACGTCGGGTCAGACGTCCATTTAAGGGACGTTAGGTCTTTGGTTTTACAGGGAACTGGATCCGAACCACGCGGAGGCTGGGAAACTGACCTGGCGTCAGTGTTCCGCCGGCGGGAAGAAGATTTATGGCGCTCCCCGGACTTCGACGAGGCCTTAGATGGAGTGGAAGAGGCTGACGGCCTGGAAGTCTTCAGAAGCTGAAGAGAGGGGCTGCTGGAAGATCTGACCTGAACCGGGGGAGGTTGTAACCGAACCCTGGAGGGACAGCGGTCCGATTTCGAGCTGGAGCTTCGTGAGTCCGAGACCCTCGCAGGAGACCTGGATCTTTCCTTTTCCCGGTGCTTGTGGGTTTTACTTGAAGACTCCCCCCGGGAGGAAGGTTCCTTATCCATAATTTTCAGTTTCTCCTCCAAGAGAAATGCTTGAAGGGCCTTCTGGCGGTGGATCCTGGTGCGACTGTTGAAGCCCTGGCAGAAGAAGCAGGCCTTGGTGTCGTGTTCCGGGCCTAGGCAGCGTACGCAGGCCGAATGTGGATCCTTGAAGGGATCTGTTTGTCCGCAGGCACACTTTGTATGGTGACCCTCAAAGAAGTTGTTGGAGAGGACATCAGCTAATCAAAGTCAAAGGTGAGCGAAAATCATCGTAGTTCTAATGGTGCGTCGCCCACTAGAAAGAGAGAGGCCGATACTGGCGATGTCGACAGCAGGAAAAGAACTGAGGATTATGGGGGGACCGCCTCCTTACATCGGGGGCAGGACAGACGTCGGAGGCAGTCCCCGCTGAAGACTGCTAGCTAGAAAATTTCCATGGGGTCCTGGCGCCTGCCGGCTTCAGTACCAATGGTGAAACCTGCTACAAGAGATGTATCTCGAAGTAAGATCTGAGGTTAGTGGAATACCCGCCTAGGGTAAGGAAAGAAAGGAGAAAGGGCCAGGGGAAGGAGGAGAAATAACACTGCTGCAAGAGCTCCTCTCGAAGATCTACTGTTACGGTAAGTTCTTACATAACTGTACTATCTTACTTAGAGTGGGAGCTCCTGCAGCAGGCTACACCATAGGACTGAGTAACCAAGCAGTACTAAATGATTCTGGACAGACTAGGAGATGGAAAACTGAGGAGTGGAAAAGACTTTAAGATATCAGGCCTTGAAGTACTGCTAACCCAAATCCAGCTCTCCCATGAGAAGCAATGTCCAGGCTATACTGCTTCACAAAGGTGTGCACCGAGCTCCAAGTAGCTGCTGCACAGATGTCTGCCGCAGAAACATTCTGAAATGCTGCAAGACAGGCAGAAACACCCCTGGTAGAATGACTCATAGTCGAGCCCGGTAAGGGTTTGTTGTACTTACTGTAGCAGAAGGTGATGCAATGGACTAGCCATCTGGACAGTCTGCTTTGCCATAGGTGCCCCCAGAGTTCTTAGGGCAAAGGAAACAAAAAGTTGGTCATATCTTCTGAGAGTCCAAGTACAGTTAATGTAGTACCTGAGCACTCTATGTTCATCCAGAGTGTGAAGGAGAGCCCTCGATTAGTGTGCTCCACATAATAAACTGAAAGGTTGATGTCCTGATTAAGGGTAAACTGGGACACCACCTTAGGTAGGAACTTAAGATTAGTCCTCAAGGACACCCTGTCCTTGTGGAAAATTAAATATGGTTCTTTAGCCATCAGAGTCTGAAGCTTGGAAATCTTCCGAGCAGAAGTAATGGCAACTAAAAACAACGCATTCTACGACATAAAACTTAGCTCGCATTACACGGCTAGTTCAAAGGGAGGCAATGTATGCTTTTCTAACAAAACAAAATATCTCCGGGGAGAGAGACCTAATGGGAGGTTTAAGATAAAGCATTCCCCTCAAAAATGTTCAGGCTATATCAGTCTGGGCAACATATTTGCCATCCACCGGCACATGATAGGCAGAGACTGCAGACAGGTGTACCTTGATGGAGTAATATCAGAGGCTCAAGTGATAGGGAGAGGAGATACTCAAGGACAGCATTCAGAGGGCACAGGAGAGGGTCCAGACCCCGATTGGAGGCCCACAGGCAAAAATCGCTTCAACCTCATGGTACAGGTGGCCCTAGTGGAAGGTTTCCTGGCTGCAACTAACACCTCGGCCACTCTGGGAGATGCTCCAAAATGTACAGTGGCTGTGTCTGCAGGTACCAGGCATGCAGATGTAGGGACCAGAGGTCTGTGTGAACCAACCTGTCCTGCTCCTGCGACAGTAATCGGGAAGACAAGGGCAGGGGAGATGGAGGTTCTACTGCCAGCTGCTGCAGTAATGGGAACCATATCTGATGAGGCCAAAGAAGTGCTAAGAACCATCTCCTCTCCTTCTGCTTGGAGTCTGAGCAGAACTCTTTGCAGGAGAGGGAAGAAGGCATACAGAAACTTCCTGTCCAACAGAGGGACAATGCGTCTTACCAGAAAAACACCAGGCCCGTGATCGAGCGAGCAGAAACTGGCAGTTTTATGCTGTACCAGGATGCTAAGAGGTTCAGCCTGGATTTACTCCCATCTTTTTGACGGGTCACCCTCACAGACTGCAGGCATTCCCATTCACGATTCTCTGACAGAGATCAACTTAGGGCATCGGCTAAAGTGTTTGGACCCCTGGAACAGGCACTGCAGTTATCAACAAGCCTAGGTTTAGAGCCCAGAACCACACTCTCATAGCCTCCTGGCAAAGATGATAGGAGGGTCTGTTCATGAAAAAGGGGTTACCAATGCCCACCATACAGTGCATACCACATTAAAAAAAAAAAAAAAAAATCAAGAACGGGCAGGCACATGTTTTTGACTAAATCTGAATGCTGGCTATGCAGTGACCAAAGACTGGGGTGCACAAGGGTTCCCTGCTCCTGGGACAGCAAGTGAGACGAGAAGGGCAAGGGAACTGGTGGCTCAGATGTCAACTGTTGAAGCAACGGAAACCATATTTGTCGAGGCCAGGCGGGACTATGAGAATCATGACCACACACTCCACCTGCAACTTCAGCAGCCCTCTCTACAGCAGCGGGAAAGGCATACAGGAACTTCCCTGCCGAGAGGGACAATGCATCTCGCCAGAAAACACAAGGCCCAGAATCTAGTGGGCAGAAACGGGGCAGTTTGGCATTGAGTGGGGACGCAAAGAGGTCCAGTTCTGGCTGACCCCACCTTTCATACTAACATACTAAATTGCCAGCAGAATAGGCCAAACGGTCTTTCGTGTCTGCTCATTTGGTCAGCCCCCACCCTGGGAGCAGATCTTGCTGCCCCCCTCGTCCTCTCTGGCTTCTCCTTTCTCCCTTTTGAAAAGGTAGTCTACAACATCCTGTGACAGCTTCCATTCATGAATCAGAGATCAAGAGCATCTCAGGCTGACGACTAGGTCGTTGTCAATCCCTGGGACGTGAACAGCTGTGAGATCCAGATTGTGTTCCACTGCCCAGTACCAGACTCATGGCCTTTCTGCATAGGGGATACGAGCAACTGCCCCCTTGCTTGCTGATGTAGAAGACCACAGGATTACTGCTGGACTGGACCAAAGAGGACCTGGTAGGAGAACTGTTTGAAAGCCTACAAGGTGTACAGACAGCCTCATCTCCAAAACATTGATATGGAGATTGCGTTCACAGACGCCCAAGTTCTCTTTGTTTGTGTGGTCCCAAGTGTGCCCCCAGCCCTAGACCAGACATCAGTGGTCAGAATTCGATGAGGACTGGGAACTTGAAAGAGAGCCCCAGTCTCTAGTCAAAGAAAGGGGGAGCCACCACTCCAGTCTGGTGCACCGCCTGGCGATCCTGGACCTGTTGGTCAGATCATCTGAGCTGCTGATCCCACTGAACCCAGGGGTTTCACTGCAAGACTCTCATATGTAACGGACTAAAGGAACGTAACAAATCGCTGCTATAATGTGACCCAGCAGCTTTACCACCACTCTGGCTGGGGCCAAGTTTTCTGAGCAAATCCTCCAAGCCAGCGCCCTTAACCGGTATACCCAGTTGAGAGTAAGAAATGTTCTTACCTGGACAGTGTACAAGACCTCCCCCATGTACCACAACCTCTGGGTTGGCCGCAGGTACAACTTTTGGAAGAGACAAAGTCTCTTAAGGAGCGGCCCAGTTGTTCCTCTGTAGGAGCTGTCTGAAGCCAATCATCGAAGTATGGGTAAATGTAATGCCCCTGCCCCCTGAGAGCCACTGCCACTACTGCCAAGCACTTGGTGAACACCCATGGTGCCAAAGAAAGGCCGAATGGCATCACTCTGAACTGATAGTGCTCCCCCTGGCAGGAAAAGCAAAGTAACCTCATGTGGGACGGCAGAATCTTTGTGTGCAGGAGGGCGTCCTGCATGTCTAGGGAGCAGAACCAGAACCCTTGGTGAAGAACTGGCAGCAATCCTTGCAGGGTCATCATCCTGAATCTTTTATATTCAATAAAGTTGTTTAGGTGCCTGAGGTCTATGACAGGACGAAAGTCTCCAGTCTTTTTTGGACAAGGAAGTAGTAGAAGTAAAAACCCCTTCCCCTCCGTGTTGGTGACACTACCTGGACTGTTTTCTTCCTAAAAGAGACTGGATTTCTGCCCTGATAAAAGATGCATGGGACGGAGAGCAATGTGAAGGAATGGAAGGGTTGTCTGGTGGAACCTGGTAAACTCTAAGGCATAGCCTCTTTCTATGATCTGAAGCACTCACTGATCCTTGGTGATACTGGACCAGCTGTTATGGTAAGGGAGAATCTCCACCGACTGCCTTCCCCTTGCACTTTCACTGCAGGGCCAGGGGGCAGGACAGGAGTCACAGAGGCGGACGAGTGGGCAAGGGAGCCCTGGCGCTTTTGGCGGTCTTGGGGCCTTGTGATCCAGAGGACAGAGGAGTACGTTCTCTGTTGCTGGCATCGTCCTTGCTGACTGCAAAGGGATGACATCTAGGAGCTGATGTTTCCGATTTATACATTCTCTGGACATCAGACACAGCTTTCCCAGAGTGCTGAAGATCAGTAGAGAGTTTGTTTCCTGACCGAATAGCACAGGCCACTGAAAATAAGTATCCAGGATTGCATCCTGCAAGTTCTGCCTGAAGCCAGAGACCTGCAGCCAGGCATGGCGTCTCTGACATACCCCTGTGGCGGCTGAATCGTATCAGCTCCTCATGACATGTTTACCCACGTCCACTCCAGACTGTAGAACCGCCATGAGCTCAGATTTACTGTCCCCGAGTCAGACTGTTCATGAGCCAGGTCCATGGCTTTATTCCAGAGTGACTTCTAATGCAGCACCATGTGAGCTAGAAAGGTAAGTGACCCGACTGTACAGGTGGCCGAAGAATACACCTTACGTCCCTTCTAGTCAAACTTTTTGGACTCTGTCCGGTGGCTGGAAGCTCATATGCCTCGGCTGTTGGGCTCTCCCCTGAGCAGCCATCAGCACCATCGAGTCTGCCTTTGGCTGCTCAGTTAAATGTATGTGGCTCTCCTCTGGGGGTCCTGTATAGGCAATCCTCCTTGCTGGGGACTGCTGAAGTCGTGGAGGGGTGCTTTCAAGCAACTCTTGTTACATCTTGGAAGGGCTCCACTAATGGTGGGCCTACCAAGGGCTTAGGGGAACTTGCTCCCAAGAATTCTGCCAAATGGTGAAGTTCAGGGTCCAGCTCTTCTGTCTCCCATGGATTAAAAACTTGATGTGCCTCATCACATCTAAAAAGGATGTATCATCTGAAGGGGATCTTGGAGAGTCCTTCCTGGGATCCGGTGAGGAGAGAGAGAAAGGTACTCGTCAGAATCATAAGAGGAGGAGTCCCTAGAGTCCTTCCTCACAGGAACCGGGCACACCCGGAGGAAGATCGAGATGACTGGTGACGGCCATGTTGCCTAGGAATTGGAGACCCTTGCCCATCGTCCCCTGACAATGGGTGAGCAGAGTCGGAGGAGGTACAGGAGCGGGCTTCTGTGGATGGGCCGGAGCAGAGACCCCGGCAGGGATCAAGGCCGGTTCCAGTGGCCTTGGTAAAGATCTCCTCTGATGGTCTTCCACCAACTATTAAATAATGCCCTGACTTCAGCTAGGGGAACGACAAGGCCTGGCTGAGGAACTGACGATGGGATGGGGGCATTAAGGGCCCTTGGATCTGCCCTCCTGGAGCAACCCCTTCTGGCAGGTTTGCTGTACTGGATGTTGGTGAAGCCACATCCTCTAACATCAAGGGCCCTTCGATGTCTGGCCGCCAGGCTCCCAAGGCGGAAGTGAGGGCGTGAGCTGGAGCCCGACTCAGAGGTCCTTGGAGGAGAGCAACCGGTCACTTGCTGCACGGCTTGTCGCCAGTTCATCTGTTGGACTTGGAGTAACAGGCATCAGCTTTGTGGGGTAGCATCCGGTCCGCTCTGTGTTGGAGCCCAGGGTGTAGCCAAGTCTCCGCTGATGTCTTGGGAGGAGGCAAGTGATACTTCCTGTCCTAAGTCTGGGAGAAGGCAAATGGTGCTTCTTGTGGTGTTCTCGCCCTGGAACCTGGTTGGTGTTGTCCAACCCCTTGGCCTCATTGGACAAATGTGAAGTTATTACATTGCAGACAACAGGTTCCATCTGACCTGTTGCCTGACGAGGATGACACCTGTCCCACTGAGACCCTAGTGCCAGCTTGAGGGTTTGATAGCCAGGGCACAGGGGCTTCAGAGATGCCAATGCTGGAAGCCTTCCACCATGTGACTGGGAAGGGCCAGGAGGCTTTTACAGGGCACCGCAGGAGGGGCAAAGGAAACTGGAGATGCTGAACCCGACCTGGCATCAGAGGTCGAGACCCTAGAAGGCTTATGTGGGGATCTAGGACGCGAATCTGACCTGGCTTTGTCCTTGACCCTGTGATGGCGTTTCCAGCTTGATTTCTCCTCTCTGGGGGAGGAATCCCTGGCTGAAGAGGAAGATGAGCTATGCCTAGAGTAGGACTGTAGCATGGCGGCCACTTGTTCTTAGAGGACAAACGTCTTGAGAGTCATCAAGCAGTGGATTCTGGTCCTCCTGTTGAATTTCTGGCAGTGCAGGCAGTTGTCAGAGTTATGGTCCTGGCCTAAGCAGATAACACAGGCAGAGTGGCAGTCCTGGGCCGGGATCTGCTTACTGCACATGCACTTTGATTTCTGCCACTGAGATGATGAAGGTGGCTGGGAAGACATGCACAGGGTAATGATTAGACTGTCATTAAACTCGACAAAAAGAACTGCAAGGAGTGCGACAAATGTCGGTCGACTGAAGCAAGAGGCATCCGTGGTGCTGAAATGCACAGGTCGACGGCGGGAAAAGAACGGAGGTGGTGCTGAGGGACTGCCACCTTTATACCATATGTGACGTTGGGGTGAGGCCGGCATCAGGGGCGGTCCCCTGCCTTGGACTGCTGGTTAGAAATGTTTCTGTGGGGTCCTAGTGCCTGGGGGCATAGTCCTAATGGTGTCACATGCTGCAAAAGCTCCACCTCAAAGATAAATATAAAGACATTTAAAATTCACCTAGTGTAGGCAGACTGACACTGGGTGAATCTAAAACTTAGTTCTCGATGGAATAAATATATTTTCCCTTACAACTGGTATGAGAGCTCCTTTGTGCTTTCAAGAGTGTTGTGTTCTGAACAACTGTTGCATATTTCGGGCTGCCTACCCATATGAGTCTGTCTCTCTGTCTCTCTGTCTCTCTGTCTCTGTCTCTCTGTCTCTCTGCTCTCTCTGTCTCTCTCTCTCTGTCTCTCTGTCTCTCTGTCTCTGTCTCTCTGTCTCTCTGTCTCTCTGTCTCTGTCTCTCTGTCTCTGTCTCTCTGTCTCTCTGTCTCTCTGTCTCTCTGTCTCTCTGTCTCTCTGTCTCTCTGTCTCTCTCTCTCTCTCTGTCTCTGTCTCTCTCTCTGTCTCTCTGTCTCTCTGTCTCTCTCTCCAGGTAACTGGATTTTGGAATTGTCTGCAGCTCTGAGCTGATAGGCTGCTACAGATCAGGATCACCAGTACTGCTAAGTCTTGCCAGAAACTGAAGAAATTCAGTCCAAAAGTTCATGAAGTAGTATATTTATATTTCTTTGGAGCCCAATGTCACAGGCTTCAGGCACCTTACACATCTTACATGTTTTCTCTTTAATGATTCTAAAATAATAGCCAAGCAATGCCTAGCTCCAGTTGTAAATTATGCTTCTTTGATAACACAATACTTCTGCTAGCATAAATTTTATTTTAGAAATAGGGTTGATAATAGGGTTTTGAAGCTTCCCCTAACGAGAACATCTAGTGGTCAACATGCTTTTGGGTATTCATTGTTTATTGTTTATTAAAATAGTACAGTTACATAAGAACTTACTGTAACAGTAGATCTTCGAGAACAGCTCTTGCAGCAGGTTACAGCATTAGGACTGAAGCCAGGCGTCAGGAACCCGAAATCTTCTAGCTAGCAGTCTTCAGCGGGGACCGCCTCCGACGTCAGTCCCGCCTCCGACGTCAGACGTAGTACATAAGGAGGCGGTACCGCCAGAATCCCCAGTTCTCCCACCGGAGACTTCTGGCAGCTGGATGACATCAGAAGTGGAGACCGAGGATCCGCCATCAGAAGAAGAAAAGAGCGTAAGCTCCTGCCGAAGTCTGGTTAGGCATACCTCCTCCAAGGGGGAATGGTGGGCGGGAAGGTACCTGCTGCAAGAGCTGTTCAAGATCACTGTTACGATAAGTTCTTCACATATTTCTTACTATCCATAGAAGATACAGCTCTTGCAGCAGGTTACACCATTAGGACTGATTCCCAAGCAATAGCGCCTCTAGACACTCTGGGAGGAGGTATAACGGAGAGATCTAGAAAAAACCTGACTCTAGGACAGGAGACCCTGTAGAAGCAGCAGAGCCAAAACCTGCTCTCTCCGCCCCGTGAAGCGTGTCAAACTGTAATGCCTGATGAAGGTACATACGGAGCTCCAAGTAGCTGCGGCACAAATGGCAGAGGTGGAGACGTCCGCAGTGCTGCGAAGGAGTAGCCACCCCTAGTCAAGTGGCCCCAGACTGTGCCGGAAGGGGCTTCTGTTTGTTGTAACAAAGCGAAATGCACTGGACAAGCCAGTGGGAGGGTCTGTTTGAGACTGGTTGGCCCAACATCCTCTCAGACGAAATAAAACAGCTGCTCAGAGCTGCGTGCTGTTTGGTCCTGGTCAAGTAGTATCTTAAGGAGCGGTGAACATCTAGGGTGTGAAGCAATGCCTCTCCTCTATTGGTGTACCTGGGGAAGTACACCGGCAGATCGATGTCCTGATTAAGGGTAAGGGCTGAGACCACCTTAGGTAGGAATTTAGGATTCATCCTCAGGGACACTCTGTCCTGGTGGAAAATTAAATAAAGTTCCTTACACATGAGAGCGTGTAGCTCAGAAATTCTCCTTGCTGACGTGACAGCAACCAAAAATAATGTTTTCCACGACAGAAGACGCAGCTCGCGATCTGTGGTAGGTTCAAAAGGGGGCAGCGTGAGCTGCTCCAGGACAAAGAGTAGGTCCCAAGGAGGGACGGGATCCTTAATGGGTGGCCTAAGGTGTAACACCACCCTCAGGAAGTCACGAGAGGCATCGAGTTGTGCCACTGTGTGTTGACCTATCGGGTAGTGGTAGGCCGAAATCGCACAGAGGTGAACTTTAATCGAGGAGTAGGCAAGGCCTGAGTGGAAGAGGAAAAGCAGGTATTCCAGAACTAATTTCTCTGGGCAATCTAAGAGGAGTGGCGTGCCTGAGACCACAGCAAGGCAGGCAGCCATTTCATGGCGTACGTCCATCGTTGTCAGGCTTTCTGGTGGCAGAAAGGACTTCCGCCACCTCTTGCGAGACCCCGTGTCGCATAATGCTATGTCTCGAGGAGCCAGGCATGCAGGTTCAAGCGCATGAGTCCGGATGGACCAGCGAACCCCTCTTGAGACAGCAGGTGGAGCTGATGGGCACTGGAGCGGAGGTTCCCGGACAATTGAGTCAGCATGGGGAACCAGATCCGTCTGGGCCAGAAAGGCACTACCAGGATCATTATTGCGTGCTCCCTGTGAAGTTTGAGAAGGACTCTTTGGATCAACGGGAAGGGAGGGAAAGCATAAAGGAATCTGTCCGCCCAGGAGAGGGACAACGCGTCTCACCAAAAAACACCAGGCCCTGGATCTAGCGAGCAAAAATTAGGCAGTTTTGCGTTGGATGGGGAAGTGAACAAGTCCAACTCTGGAGTGCCCCATCGAAGAAACAGATCCTCTGCTACCTCCTGAAGAAGTTCCCATTCGTGGACTCTGGCCTGGGAACGACTCAGGCCGTCTGCGATTGTGTTGTCCACTCCAGGAACGTAAACTGCAATCAGGCTTGCGCCGTGTCGGATTATCCAATCCCACACACTCAGCTTCCCTGCAAAGGGGGTAAGAGTGTGTGCCTCCTTGTTTGTTCAGGTAATACATTACCGGCGTATTGTCTGTCTGAAGCAGAAGGTACTCAGCGGGATTTCTGACTGGAAGGCCTGCAGGGCATAAAGAACCGCCTCATCTCCAGAATGTTGATATGGAGGTGGAGCTTCCTAGGTCCACGCTCCTGGGACCTCACCCGTTCAGGTGTGCTCCCCACCCCAGCCCTGAGGCGTCTGTGGAGAGGACTACCTCCGGGGACAGCACTGCAAACAGAACACCCAAAGAGAGTGTCTCTGGGTCTAGCCACCATTGCCAGTCCCGAATCACGGCCTTGGTGATTCTGACCGGCTGCTGCATGTGATCTTGCCTTTGATCCCATTGCACTTTTAGCATCCACTGGGTCACCGCATGTGGAGCCTTGCCATTGGGACGTTGGAATGGCCGCAGCCATGTGTGTCCGAGCAGGCAAAGAACCAGTCTGGCGGGACAGTTTTCTCGAGAGGTCCCTGATGCGCCCGCTCTGTCCTCAGGAAGAAAAGTTTTCCTTGGATGGTGTCCAGAACTAGCCTATGAACTGCAGCTCTGGGACGGTACCAGAGACATCGAGTTGATAAGAATACCCAGTGACTGAAAAAGCATTTGGGTGTTCTGGATGGCCAACAACAGCGCCTCTCTGGAGGCAGCCACGAGAAGCCAGTCGTCCATGTACGGGAACACATAGTGGCCCTGTCTCCTTAGAAACGCTGCCACGACTGCCATACACTTGGTAAAGACCCTGGGGGCCGATGACAGTCCGAAAGGAAGAGCCCGGAACTGAAAGTGGTGGCCGAGGAACTCGAAGCGCAGGAACCTCCTGTGTGCTTGAGCAGCAAGGGGACGTGCAGGTAGTCCCTGCATGTCCAGAGACACCTAGAAAGGCGTCCTTCCTCCAGCATGGGAATGAGCCCTTGGAGGGTCACCATGCGAAAATGTTTGTAGGCGACCGACATGTTGAGGTCGCTGAGGTCCAATACTGGACGGAGGTCCCCTGTTTTCTTTGGAACCAGAAAGAAGTGGGAATAGTAGCCTGCTCCTCTCTGGTTCTCCGGGACGTACTCCACCGTTCCTTTTTGTAGAAGCGCGAGTACTTCTTGCCTGATGAGCGATCTGTACTGACTCGAGTAACGGGTGAGCAGAGGAGGCCTTGTGGGTGGCTTGTCCACGAATTCTATAAAGTGGCCTTGTTCGACCAATTGAAGAACCCACCTGTCGGTGGTAATAGACTGCCACCCTGGCAGGTGGTCCGCAAGACGACCCCCGACCTTGGTGTCCCGTTGATCCTGAGGGGCAGGGGCCGGGAAAGAGTCATGCTGTGGCAGCTGAGGGTCCTGCAGGCTGGGCCGACTTGGCAGGGCGTTGGCCTTGGCCTGGGACGACTTCCCTGGGCTCCTTGGAGAAGGAGCCCTCTGTTGCAGGCAGTGCTGGGGCTGTTGTCTCTGCATCCAGCCACGAGCGGCTCGGTTCCTATGAGAAGGAACCCAGCTTGGGTCTGTACATGGCTTGGACAGATCGCACCGCCTTCCCGGCCTCTTGAAGTTTGGTGAGAACCCTCTCCGAAGACTCACCAAAAAGAACTTCTCCGTGGAACGAGGCATCCAGAATGTTTTTCTGGATGTCGGGTAAACCGGAGACACGGCCATTAGTGTCTCCGAGGCATACGCCTGAGGCTGCCGCCTGGCCAAGGAGTCCCATGAGTCACACGCTGCCTCAAGCACCTGGGTTCCCACGCCTGAACCTGCGGCAGAGGAGCTGAAGCAACTCTCCTTCTGCTCACCTTCTGGTACTCTTGTCTGCCAGGTCTAGTCCTGCTCCCACAAGGCATTCTGAAACTGGACCATGTGGGTAAGATAGTTGAGGACCTAATGGCGAGTAGCAGCTGCATGCGTCGCTCTGCCCATTAGGTCCAATGCTGGACTCTGGGTCCAGTGGCAGGTGCTCAGATGTTGCGCCTCTGGGACCAGTCATGTGAGGCTGTAATGACCAAGGAATCGCCAGAAGATGAGATGCCAAGTACTGGTCCTCCTAGGGGCCTTGTACAAGCGGTCAGCCTTCTTCGGCATCGCGGGAGGCGATTATGGACGCTTTCCACGCTGCCTTGGTGGCGTCCAGAAGGTGTCCACCAAGGGTGGCACCCACCACAGGCTTTGGGTCCTTTGTCGAAGATAGTGACAGGCGTAGCCTCTCTGGGTCAGTTCTCTGCTGCCCCAGCCCATGTTCTCTTGAATATGCCTCAATCTCTGAGAACGATGGGTCATCCGGAGGAGATCTTGGGAGCTCACGTGGGTCCGGAGAGGGGACGCTGATGGGAGAAGGGGATCTGGATCCGTCTCAGAAGTCCGATCCAGAGTCCTCCGTCGAAGGAGAGTGGCGGAGTCTTCTGGGTCTCTTGGGGCTGGGTGACCCTGAAGAAGATCTGGACTGAGATCTCCTCTTGTCTGGTCTGCCCCTAGGAGATTCCGCAGGCTCCTGGGGGAGAGGTGACTGGCCTGCTGCCCCAGATGGGGTGGGGGTGCTGGGGCCAGTGGAGTCATGGGAGGAGGAGGAGGTGTGGGAACCACGTCCTTCTTTATGGCATCCCACCAGTAGGTGAATAACTCCTTGACCTCTGAAATACTGAGGCCCGACGACAGACTGGGCGCCGGGGGTTGGTCGTCGGGTTCCGGCGTCAGCTCCCCAGGGATCTCTGGTTCAAGGGAGGGCTCCCTGAGGGTTCGACAGGACCGGGTTCGCCCGCCTGGTCTTCAGGCTGAGTCAACTCCTCCTCCGTAAGCGCCTCCTGGCCGACATTGGTAGGTGGCGTAGGGGTTCCTCTCTCTACTGGGTCGAGTGTCGGTCCCCGGCGGCGTCCGTGGTGGAGAAGGCCTGACCGGCGATGGGCATCGGGCAGTCGTCGGGTCCTGGGACCAGTGGTGCTTGGCCGATGTCGGGTGGGCCGACGTCCTCTTGAGCGATGTCAGCTCCTTGGTTTTCCGCTGGGGTGGAGGAGGCAGAGAGACCGACCGGACGTCAGGAGCACAGTGGCGGGAGCCGGACTTGTGGTGATGGCGGTCCCCTGACCTCGGCGAGGCCTTGGAAGAAGATGAAGAAGGCCTGGAGGTCTTAGGCTGTAGAGTACAGGAACCCGAGGATGACTTGACCGCGACCGGGGGAGGCTGAGAGTGGGCCCGGGAAGGCGAGCGGTCGGACCGGGAGCCAGAGCTACGGGAGTCGGAAGCCCTAGAAGGGGATTTTGATCTCACCCTCTCCTTGTGCTTTGAGGTGCCGGCGGGCTTTCTCGGACGATTCCCCCTTGGAGGCAGAATCCATGGCCTGCACTCTCTCTTCAAGAAGGTAAGCTTGTAGGGTCTTCTGGCGACGGATCCGGGTCCGCTATTAAATCCTTGACAGAAGGAACAGGCCCGGGTACGTGGTCCTGGCCTCAGGCACTGCCGCAGGCGAATGCGGGTCTTTAAAGGGAATTTGCTTCCAGGCGCACTTTGATAGATGGCCCTCCGCGAAGTTGAGAGGACATCAGATGGCAAACGTTCGATTAAGAAAGGTTTCAATCGGAAAAAGAACTTTCAGGCGTTGCGCACTAGAAACAGACCAAAGGGTCGAGACATGCAAGTCGGCAGCGGGGAAAGAACTAGGGATTCTAAGGGGACTGCCTCTTATGTACTACATCTGACGTCGGGGGCAGGACCGACGTCGGAGGCGGTCCCCGCTGAAGACTGCTAGCTGGAAGATTTCCGTGGGGTCCTGACGCCTGCCGGCTTCAGTCCTAATGGTGTAACCTGCTGCAAGAGCTGTATCTCGAAGTAAGATCTAGGAATTACAATACCTTTGAGCCATGGCTGTTTTACAAAGGTTCCATGTCAGGACAGTACAAACATGTTAAACAAAACAAGCAACATTTAAGAAACCGAGATAAAACAATATTCAAACAGTTGAGGTACGGCATCATAGTAATAATAAACGTAAGTAACACATTTGGGGTCATCGCATAAATTTAGAGGGAAACAAGGGTGAAGGGAGGGAGGAGAAAGGAGTGGCAGATGAAGAGACTAGTGCAGCTCACGGCTTTGTCAAGATATCAGGGAGGGAAGGTTGAGCAGAATGTGGGGATTTAGTAGAAGCAGTCACAAAAGCTGGAAGCTGTGAGATGAAGATGGAGTCTAGATTTGAATAATCCCAAAGAGGTAGAGGTGGTGATGTAAGTGCTGAGGGCGTTAAACCAGCTACGGTGTGCAAAGGATCTTTGGCCCAGAGTGGTGCGGCACTGGGGGATCTGTAGAAGCTGACATTCAGACCTTCTAGTATTATGAAGGTTGGTGTTAGGGCGCAAGAGATCTTGGATATAAGGTGGAGTAAGGCCCAAGGTAAGTTTATTTTCGCCATCAGGCAGGTAAGGTAATGGTACTTGGAGAGTTGTAACCATCCCGCTTTGAGCGCAGAGCTCACATGCATGAGCCGCCGCCACTGGGCTTCAGCGAGCAGCAGACAGGCCTCGTTAAGGAAGGTTGTTATGCACCTGAGGGTGGTAGCTGAGGCACAGCCATAGATAATTAGGCCATAGTCTATGACAGAGATGGCAGAGCTTTGATAGCATCTTCAGTGCTGCTTGGGTAGGTGCTGTCTGTTGCGGTACAGAATTTCAATACGTTGGTTCACATTCATAACACAATATGTGGGCCCCAAAAGATAGGCAAAGGTCGACACCGATTTCAAGGTATTTAAATGATGACAATCTTGTTCGAGGGTATTTCATGCATTTGTATTGATAGCAAGTGGATATTGCCCATGCTTGTTTTGCGAGCTGAGGAAGAGCACAGATTTAGTTTTTTTGGTGATTAAGAACCAGTTTATGTTCTGTGAACCAGTTCTCAACAGTGGTGAAAGCAAGTTGCAAGCTGTGGTGTAAGGATTGCGGGTCCATATGGGTGGTGAGAAGCATAGCGTCGGCACAGAGGATCATTTATTCTGGGCAAGACTGAGGAAGGGAGTTCAGAAATAGGCTGAAGAAAAGTGGACTCAGTATGGATCCCTGAGGGATGCCCGAGCGGATCGGATTTGAGTCAGAGAGAACTCCTGAGATTTTTACTCTTTGTGAGCGCTGGTCCAGGTAACTATTGAACCAAGCAGCAGAGTCCTGTGAGAGCCCAATATTCAGTAGCTGTTTGACAAGCAGGCCAAGGTGAACAGTGTCAAATGCCTTTGTTAGGTCTATGAATACAGCTCCAGTTAGGTATCCTTTGTCCATTGAATTGTGAGTGACTCCAGTGAATTCCAGGAGGGTGGTCGATGTGCTGTGCTCATGCCTGAACCCATGTTGCTGTGCACAGAGGATGTTATACTTAGCCAGGAAGTCTGTGAGTTGGTCAGCAACAATGCGTTCGAGGGCCTTGGGGGTAGTATCTATATCGGCCGATAGTTCCTATGTAAAGACTTGTCACCGCTTTTAAAGACCGGAGTGACAATTGCAGATTTCCATTTGCTTGGGAACTGACTAAGACTGAGGGAGAGACTGAAAATTCTGGTGAGCGGTGCAGTACCTCTTCAAGAGTGAGGACAGCAGCTTGAGGTCCAATGTGCGCCACTTGCTCTGGACTTAGAGATAGCCTTTGTTATATATTTGCGGACCTCATGTGCCTTAACTTTTCTGAAATGGAAAGGCAGCTAATTTGGTGCGGTGGGGAGAGACATTGGTCAGCTTCCAAAAAAAAAAAAAAAAAAAAAGAGTCCGGGGGGGAGGACACCACTGAGGTCGTTCAAAGCTGCATTGAGGGTATTGACAGTGACCATTGGGTCAAAGGTGGTGGCTCAGTCAGCAGCCAGTAGAGTTGGGGAGGATTTGGACTGCTTTCCAGTGATATCCCTGATATTGTCGCAGAAAGCTCTCCTGTCACCCAAGTGTTGGTAAGGGCTTCCTTGAAGTAGGAACTCTTCATCATTTGTATTTGTTTAGTGCAATAGTTGCGAGACTGTTTGTACATTTGAATGTCCGGTAGGGTGCCTGTGGCCCTAGCTATTGCCCAGAGGTGGTCCCTTGATTTTAGCTGGGCCAAAAGCTCAGCAGCGAGCCAGGGACTGGAGAGTGCTTTGACTTTACACTTTTTTTTTTTTTTAAACTGGTGCGTAGGAGTGGCAGGCAACATTGAAAGTGGTGATGAAGTAATCAAGGGATGAGTCAACATCCTGAGAAGTGTATATTTTGGTGACCAGTCTTGCCGACTGAGGCAGGACTTGAGGTGGGTCAATTTGCCATGTGGTAGGACTCTGCTTGAGATGGTTTTTGGAGGTGGCTTGCGAAACTTATTTGACCAGGTGCAGATGACAGGGGAATGGTTACTGAGGGAGTCCGGGAGGACAGAGGTGTTTCTGATATGGGTTGGGTGGCTGGCAAGACCCAGTCTAGGAGAGTGCTGGTGCCAGATTTGTAATTCTTCCTTGTAGGGGAGTCTACCATTTGCATTAGGTTAGCTGACAAGATTGCATCCTTGTGGGTCCTTACATCAGGTGCAAGACAACAGATATTAAAAACGCCAAGCAGAAGTATCTCAGTGCCAGGAGGCTGTGATCTTACAAATTCCAGGACAGCCTAGAGACCAGTCCCTGGGCCTTTTGCTGGGATGTAGACAGTGACAACTTTATTTTTGGCACCAAGGAGTAGTTAGACAAGAAGGAATTGCACTGGGGTGTTGGAGGAGGTAGTGCAGTTGGGGTGACTGGTGATGTTATTTTTATGTAAATTGCACAACCCCCCCCTTTTGGTAATCCTATCAAGTCTGAAGACGCTGTAGCCTTGAAGCGAGATGGCATGGTCCGGAGTACTGGGTGTCAGCCAGGTTTCAACAATAGCTAGGACGTCAGGGTTATGCTGGTTAGCAAAGATTTGAAGGGCAGCAAGCTTTGGAAGGAGGCTGCAAATGTTGAGGGTAGCGATGATGAGACCCGTCAGTTTCAGCAAGTTTTGTTGTACTGGAGTGAGCCGGTCCTGGGTTCGGGTGAACACTCCTAGACATCAGGAGGGGGAGGAGTTTTAGAGCCATCTGACATTGCTCATAGTAGGTGAAATTCTGTCTCCAATACTTGCATGCCTGAATGCAGTGTAGGCGTCGTGGGTCTCTGTGCAGAGCAATGGCTAGTAGCAAGGGCCAGTTTGCCCAGGTTCCATTCGCATGAGTAGCCGTAAGCGGCCAGTCCTTAGTAGGGGGCAGCACCAAGTAACTGGAAACAATATCCCTCTTGCTATCATAGAAATTTAGGTACTGCTAATGCCTTTTCACGTAGCCAGATCTATAATTTACTACATTATCTGAATGTGGATGTTTTAAATGAATTGTTTACAATGAAATTAATTTTTTATTTGAAATGGTTCATTATGCAATTTGTAGGATATATTGTGGTATATTGCTTTATGTTTTTATGTAATTGTGTGTTATTTGTGGGTCATCTGTAAATGGAATTCATTTTTCCAGTATGCTTTCGTTAAGCAAATAAAAATCAGTACAAAACAGTAACATCAGTACAAGTTACTATCTATAAAAACATGAAGAGTCATAAGAGTCAATCATCTTACAATAAAAACCGTGCTTTAGCCTTTACCTAAAACTTTCAATTGAGGGGCATCCCAGAGCTCTCACAGCAGCTGGCTGCAGACAAATGCAACAGCCACTGCAAAGGCATGACTCCCCCAGATAGCTTTAGACGAGATCTGTGGATGTTCAAGAGAAACAGTGGAATAGGCGTCCCTGCAGAGCAGGGAGCCATATTCCAGCCAAGGAAGATTAAAAACAAAAATAACTGAGGGAGTCTCGGAAGAAGCATTTCCTAAGATTTCTCTAAGGCTTTTCAATTTACACTAGCTAGCAGGGAGAACACCGCTTCAGTCCTAATGGTGTAACCTGCAAGAAGAGTTCTCAAGTAAGAGCTTTGTGATGCCCTTCTCCTTTACCTGGTGCCATTCAAAAGCTAGTAGGCTCAATAATTTATTAATACTTCACCATTTAGTCAGAGTAATAAGTAAATCTGTGCATCTGTTTTGTGCTTGTGAATACTTAGCCAGACGTTAATCATTCTGGACTGCCCACAGTGTGCTTGTGTTACATATACTTCAGTAGCACTTACCTGAACTTGTTGAAGATGACAGAGCCCTGGTCAAATTCATACCCAGATTCAAGAAGCTGAGTTGCAATAACTGAAGCATCGGCAAATGTTGGAGGTTTGCGACCTACTTCCTTGAATGTCAACAGCAAATGGTCTCCGTGGGTCCTGAGAAAAAAGGCCTCTCAATTTCACAGAAAAGGTGATGCTGAAAGGTCATTACTAATAGCAAACTGCTAAAAAGCCACTGCAGCTGAAACCAGGCTGAAATTCAAAACCCGAATTAATTTAACTTCTTTTACATCAAATATAGGAAACGGACATCTCTTATTTGCCATTACAGACCTGACAAAAATGTCAATACTCCTCCAGAAAATGGAAAGAGGGCATACAATTATGTCTAAAATTATCAATCTGAGCGCAGCACATGAGCATGTCAGTGAAAGAAGACTAAAACTGATTGTACTGACTGGTACAACTGTTCACTATACTATTTCAAGTAGTTATGTATACCAGACATCCTTAGATTCTCCACTACAATATTTTAACAATTTTGCCATTTTCAAATGGTTTCTGTTATGTAGCCCAGACTTCCACATCAAACAAGACAGTCACAGCAGGCTAATCAGGAACTCATAGGATTACATGAGTACTGAAAATGCAGGAGGGAGCCTCAAACTCTAGAGGAAACTGAGCAGACTGGATATGAAATCTCTAAATTGGAACATGTTAGCATACTTTATACGTCACTACTTATGAAGTGTGGGTAGGCAGGCATGATGGACTTAGGCCCTGTCCACACTGCACTGAAAATCTGTAAAGTTTTGAAAGCGTTAGACTGAAAACGTTACAGGATTTTACTGGTGTAGTGTGGAAAGGGCCAAATGGAGTTTTGAAACAGTTACAGAAACCGTTGACAAACACCGAATATCAGTTTTCAACAACGGTTTTGAAAATGCTTTCTGTAACATTACCAGTGTAAACGCAAACTGTTACAGTAATGGTTTGTACCCTCTGTAACGTTAGAGGGAATTTTCTGGTGTAATGTGGGCAGGGCCTAAGAGTCCCTTCAAATACTTACTATGTTAATATTCTTGAAGAAAAGGATTTGATTCAGATGCACTCAGGAGAACCCTTGTGCAGAAAACCAGACAGCCAGCCCTTCAACATACAAAATTCACCAACTGCTGCACTCTAACACACAGAAGAGAAATATTTCCAAGATTCAAAAATCCAAATTTATTGTGGCAAGGTGCACAGAAGTGTATCTTTCTTCCCCAGTGCTTCGGCCAAATGGTAGGCCTTCCTCAGAGGGGTGGGTCTAATGTAACAACAAATTGCCCATATTTAAGAGACACTTAAAGAAACAAACACCAAATAGTGAACATCAAAAAATTACCACTGGGGTGTCAAACAGACGAGGCATACTGATGAGTCCTGGTAGGACGAAACACGTGTCTATGTACTTCTGTTAGCACCCTTTGCAAACTGTGTGAGAGGCCTTTCGGCACCATGCAATTCTGCTTAAAGTTGGACCAGCATAACATTCTGTGGTGATTTGCATATGCAGCCCATGATGCTTTGCATTGTGTGGGCATGTGTGATTTTGTATTTTCTTGAAACTTGGCTTCCCAGCCAAATGCCCTTTGGGGTAACCCTTGCCTCAGTGTTTGCGCACAAAGGTTCTTTGTCTATCAAAAAATTATGTACAAAACCTTCTTATATACATAATTACATCATAATGAAAACCTCTTTCTACTAGTTTCATGAGATGACTAGCATATCAGAGTTAATCTTTTAATAAATATTTTATTTTAACTCATTCATTTTATATATATATCTATATATCAGTACATCATGATTCATAGTACTGTTTACTGACATACTAAAGCCACATCAGGTACAACACTTAAAATGTATATAGTTAAATAAGAAACCTGACTGTTCCAGGAGCAAGCAGGAAAGTGTGTGTGTGTGTTTGTGTGTGTTGGGTGGGGGGATGAAAACATTTAATTATTAAAGATTAACAACTGGGGGAGGAGGGAAACTGAAATTATTTAAGTTATACATGGGTGGGGGGGCCTCCCATAACATACAATACAGTGTTTACACTGAATGAGTCACAGGCCAAAGCATAAAGCCAAAACAAAATTATATGTATACTTAAACAGAATGACAACAGAGGACCTAGGTGTAAATAAGTCTTCTTCCTGCCTTGGGGTGTAATAATCTCATGTATGTCTATTGCCACACCTATTCATTTAAAGGGGACAGGAATTGATTACTTGTGTGCAGCTGTTTGAAATGTCACTATTTTCATAAATTATATTATAAAATGGCAAGGAAAAATATAGAAATCTCATTGGCCAAGAGAGATCAGCTGACCGTACATTAAGTCTCCATATACACAGTCATCCTGGATTGAAACCACATCACACAATGAGCAAATCAGTACTCCTACAACCAGAACTATCTTCCATCAATCTATCTACAACCAGAAAGTACAGTTACGCAAGAACTTACTGTAACAGTAGATCTTCGAGAACAGCTCTTGCAGCAGGTTATACCATTAGGACTGAAGCCGGCAGGCGTCAGGACCCCATGGAAATCTTCTAGCTAGCAGTCTTCAGCGGGGACCGCCTCCGGCGTCGGTCCCGCCCCGACGCCAGGCGACTACATAAGGAGGCGGTCCCAGAACTCCAGTTCTCCCGCCGGAGACCTCCGCCGCTGGATGACATCAGAAGTGGAGACCGAGGATCCGCCTCAGAAGGACAAAGGAAAGTAAGCTCCTGCCGAAGCCTGGTTAGGCCTAACCTCCTCCAAGGGGGAATGGTGGGCGGGAAGGTACCTGCTACAAGAGCTGTTCTCGAAGATCTACTGTTACGGTAAGTTCTTACGTAACTGCACTATCTTACTTCGAGATACAGCTCTTGCAGCAGGTTACACCATTAGGACTGATTCCCAAGCAATAGCGCCTATAGACACACTGGGAGGAGGCATAACAGGGAGATCTTGAAAATCCTGACTCTAGGACAGAAGACCCTGTAGAGCGGCGAGGCAGAAACCTGCTCTCCGCCGTGAGGCGATGTCCAGGCTGTAATGCCTAATGAAGGTGTGCACTGAGCTCCATGTAGCTGCGGCACAAATGGCCAAGATGGAGACGTTCTGCAGCGCTGCGAAGGAAGTAGCCACCCCCCCAGTCGAGTGGCCCCGGACTGTGCTCGGAAGGGGCTTCTGTTTGTTGTTGTAGCAAAAAGAAATGCACTGGACAAGCCAGCGAGAAAGGGTCTGTTTTGAGACTGGTTGGCCCAACATCCTCTCAGCAAAGGAAATAAACAGCTGCTTTCAGTTTGCGATGCTGTTTGGTCCTGGTCAGTAGTATCTTAAGGGCGGTGAACATCTAGGGTGTTAAGCAGTGCCTCTCCTCTGTTTGGTGTACCTGGGGAAATACACCGGCAGATCGATGTCCTGATTAAGGTTAAGGGCTGAGGCCACCTTAGGCAGGAATTTAGGATTCGTCCTCAGGGACACTCTGTCCTGGTGGAAAATTAAATAAGGTTCCTTACACATGAGGGCATGTAGCTCAGAGATTCTCCTTGCTGACGTAACAGCAACCAAAAATAACGTTTTCCACGACAGAAAACGCAGCTCACAATTCGCGGCAGGCTCAAAAGGGGGCAGCGTAAGCTGCTCCACGACAAAGAGTAGGTCCCAAGGAGGGAAGGGATCCTTGATGGGTGGTCTAAGGTGTAACACCTCCCTCAGAAAGTCATGAGAGGCATCAAGGTGTGCCACTGTGCGTTGACCTATCGCATAGTGGTAGGCCGAAATCGCACAGAGGTGAACCTTAATAGAGGAGTAGGCAAGGCCTGAGTGAAAGAGGGAAGGCAGGTATTCCAGAACTGATTTTTCTGGGCATTCTAAAGGGGAGAGACCGCGTGCCTGAGACCACAGGCAAAACCAGCGCCATTTCATGGCGTACATCGCATCGTTGCCGGCTTTCACAGCAGAAGGACTTCGCAAACCTCTTGCGAGGACCCGTGTCGCATAATGGCCATGTCTCGAGGAGCCAGGCATGCA
This sequence comes from Neoceratodus forsteri, assembly GCA_016271365.2. Classification (NCBI taxonomy): domain Eukaryota; kingdom Metazoa; phylum Chordata; order Ceratodontiformes; family Ceratodontidae; genus Neoceratodus; species Neoceratodus forsteri. Next base: position 843,181,002 of record CM028131.1, read on the forward strand.
GGTTCAGAGAGCGCAAGTCCGGATGGACTAGCGAACCCTCCTCTTTAGACAGCAGATGGGAGCTGATGGGCAACGGAAGTGGAGGTTCCCGGGACAATTGCGTCAGCATGGGGAACCAGATTTGTCTGGGCCAGGAAGGCACTACCAGAATCATTGTTGCGTGCTCCCTGCAAAGTTTGAGAAGGACTCTCTGGATCAACGGGAAGGGAGGGAAAGCGTAGAGGAATCTGTCCGCCCAGGAGAGGGACAACGCGTCTCGCCAAAAAACACCAGGCTCTGGATCTAGCGAGCAAAAATTGGGCAGTTTTGCGTTGGATGGGGAAGCGAACAAGTCCAATTCTGGAGTGCCCTATTGAAGAAACAGATCCTCTGCTACCTCCTGAAGAAGTTCCCACTCGTGGACTCTGGCCTGGGATCAACTCAGGCCATCTGCGATTGTGTTGTCCACTCCGGGAACATGAACTGTAATCAGGCTTGCGCCGTGTCGAATTACCCATTCCCACACTCTCATAGCTTCCCTGCAAAGGATGTAAAAGTGTGTGCCTCCTTGTTTGTTGAGGTAATACATCATCGCCGTATTGTCTGTTTGAAGCAGAAGAGTACTCGGTGGAATTTCTGACTGGAAGGCCTGCAGGACATAAAGGACCGCCCTCATCTCCAGAATGCTGATATGGAGGTGAGCTTCCTGAGGGGTCCACGTTCCCTGGGACCTCACCCCTTTCAGGTGTGCCCCCCACCCCAGTCCTGAGGCGTCTGTGGAGAGGATTACCTCCGGGGACGGCGCTACAAACGGGACACCCACGGAGAGTGTCCCTGGGTCTAGCCACCATTGCCAGTCCCGAATCACAGCCTTCGTGATTCTGACCGGCTGCTGCATATGGTCTTGCCTTTGAGCCCATTGCACTTTCAGCATCCACTGGGTTACCCGCATGTGGAGCCTTGCCATCGGGACGGTAGGAATGGCCGCAGCCATATGTCCGAGCAGGCGAAGGACCAGTCTGGCAGGGATGGTTTTCTCTGCAGAAAGGTCCCTGATGAGGGACCTGATGCGCTCCACTCTTTCCTCGGGAAGGAAAGATTTCCCTTGGACGGTGTCCAGAACTGCGCCTATGAACTGCAGCTTCTGGGACGGTACCAGGAGAGACTTCTTGTAGTTGATAAGAATGCCCAGCGACTGAAAAAGAGCTTGGGTGTCCTGGATAGCCAACAACAGCGCCTCTCTGGAGGCGGCCATGAGAAGCCAGTCGTCCAGGTACGGGAACACATAGTGGCCCTGTCTCCTTAGAGGCGCTGCCACGACTGCCATGCATTTGGTAAAGACCCTGGGGCCGATGACAGTCGAAGGAAGTGCCCGGAACTGAAAGTGGTGGCGAGAAACTCGAGCGCAGGAACCTCCTGTGCGGCTAGAGCAATGGGGATGTGCAGGTAGGCGTCCCTGCACGTTCAGTGACGCTAAAAATGCATCCTTCTTCAACATGGGAATAAGCCCTTGAAGGGTCACCATGCGAAACTGTTTGTAGGCGACCGACATATTGAGGTCGCCGAGGTCCAATATCGGACGGAGGTCCCCTGTTTTCTTTGGAACCAGAAAGAAATGGGAATAGTAGCCTGCTCTCTCTGGTTCTCCGGGACGACTCACCGCTCCTTTTGCAGAAGCGTGAGTACTTCTTGCCTGATAAGCGATCTGTGCTGACCGAGTAGCGGAGAGCAGAGGAGGCCTTGTGGGTGGCTTGTCTCTGAATTTTATAAAGTGGCCTTTTTGACCAATTGGAGTACCCACCTGTCGGTGGTAATAGACTGCCACCCTGGCAGGTGGTCACTGTCGACCCCCGACCTTGGTGTCCCGTTGATCCTGAGGCGGGGGCTGGGAAGGAGTCATGCTGTGGCGGCTGAGGTCCTGCAGGCTGGGCCGACTTAGCGGCGTTGGCCTCTGCCTGAGGCGACTTCCCTGGGCTTTTCGGAAGAGCCCCTCTGTTGCGGACCGGAACAGGACTATTGTATCTGCATCCGGCCGCGAAAAACGGCTCTGGCTCCTACGAAAGGAACCGGGCCTGGGTCTGTACATGGCTTGGACAGAACTCACGGCCTTCCCGGCCTCCTGAAGCTTGGTGAGAACCTTCTCCGAAGACTCACCGAAAAGAACTTCGCCATGGAACGAGGCGTCCAGTATGTTCTTCTGGACGTCCGGGGTGAATCCGGAGACACGAAGCCATGAGTGTCTCCGGAGGCATATGCCTGAGGCTGCCGCTCTGGCCGAGGAGTCCGCGGAGTCATACGCGGCTTGAAGCACCTGGGTTCCCACGTCTGAACCTGTGCGGAGGAGCTGAAGCAGTTCTTCCTTCTGCTCACCTTCCGGCATCTTTTCTGCCAGCTCTAGTCCCTGCTCCCACAAGGCATTCTGAAACTGGACCATGTGGGTGAGATAGTTGAGGGACTTAATGGCGCAGGTTGCAGCTGCGTATGTGCGCCTGCCCATCCCGTTCCATTGCTTGGACTCTGGGTCCGGTGGCAGGGTGCTCAGATGTTGCGGCCTCTGGGGCCGGTCATGTGAGGCTGTAATGACCAGGGAATCGGCCAGAGGATGAGATGCCAGGTACTGGTCCTCCCTAGGGGCCTTGTACAGGCGGTCAGCCTTCTTCGGCATCGCCGGGAGTGAATGTGGACGTTTCCACGCCGCCTTAGTGACGTCCACGAAGGTGTCCACCAAGGGTGGTACCACCACAGGCTTTGGGTCCTTTTGCCGAAGATAGCGTGCGAGGTGTAGCCTCTTTGGGTCAAGTTCCTCTGCGTCCCAGCCCATATTCTCTTGGATATGCCTCAATCTCAGAGAACGATGGATCATCCAGAGGAGATCTTGGGAGCTCACGTGGGTCCAGTGAGGGGACGCTGACAGGAGAAGGGGATCTGGATCTGTCTGAGAAGTCAGATCCTGAGTCCTCCGTCGAAGGCGAGTGACGGCGTTTTCTGGGTCTCTTGGGGCTGGGTGACCCTGAAGAAGATCTGGACGGAGGTCTCCTCTTTTCTGGTCTGCCCCTAGGAGATTCTGCAGGCTCCTGGGGGGGAAGGTACTCTGCCTGCTGCCCCGGATGGGGTGGGGGGTGCTGGGGCCGGTGGAGTCACGGGTGGAGGAGGAGGAAGAGGAGGAGGTGTGGGAACCCGCCTTTTATGGTATCCACAAAAAGGTGAACAGCTCCTTGACCTCAGAAATATTGAGCCAAGGCAGCCGGGCAGGCGCTGGTAGTTGGGTTCAGCGTCTGCCCCCAGGAACCTCTGGTTCGGGAAAGGGTTCCCTCGGGGGTTCGACAGGACCGGGTTCGCCTACCTGGTCCTCGGGCTGAAGTCGATGACTCCTCCGTAGAGTACCTCCTGGCCGACGCTGTAGGTGGCGAGGGGTTCCTCTCTGTTAGGGCGGAGTCGGTCCCCCAGCCGCATCCGCTGTGGAGAAGGGCCTGACCGGGCGACGATGCTTGGCAGTCGCTGGTCCGGACCGTAGTGCTTGGCAGACGTCGGGTGGGCCGACGTCAGGTCTGACGTCCTCTTGAGCGGTCAGCTCCTTGGTTTTCTGCTGGGGTGGAGGAGGCAAGAAGACCGACTGGAAGTCGGGAGCAGAGTGGCGGGAGCCGGACTTGTGGTGATGGCAGTCCCCCGACCTCGGCGAGGCCTTGGATGAAGAGGAAGAAGGCCTGGAGGTCGAAACAGGCTGCAGAGTGGAGGAACCGGAGGATGACTTGACCGCGACCGAGGGAGGCTGAGAGTGGGCCCGGAAGGCGAGCGGTCGGACCGGGAGCCGGAGCTATGAGAGTAGGAAGCCCTAGAAGGGGATTTTGATCTCACCCTCTCCTTGTGCTTTTTGAGGTGCCGGCAGGCTTTCTCGGATGATTCCCCCTTGGAGGCAGAATCCATGGCCTTCAATCTCTCTTCCAGAAGGTAAGCTTGGAGGGCCTTCTGACAACGGATCCGGGTCCGACTGTTAAAGCCTTGACAGAAGGAGCAGGCCCGGGTGTTGTGGTCTGGGCCTAGGCACCGCACGCAGGCCGAATGCGGGTCTTTAAAGGGAATTTGCTTCCCACAGGCGCACTTTGATGGATGGCCCTCCGCGGATGTTGGAAAGGACATCAGATGGCAGACGATTCGATGAAAATAAAGTTTCCAGTTCGAGAAACGGGAAAATAACTTTTCCAGGCGTCACGCGCTAGGTACTGACCGGAGGGTTGAGACATGCAAGTCGACGGCTGGAAAGAACTGGGGATTCTGGCGGGACCGCCTCCTTATGTACTACGCCCGACGTCGGGGGCCGGACCGACGTCAGAGGTGGTCCCCACTGAAGACTGCTAGCTAGAAGATTGCCGTTGGGTCCTGACGCCTGCCGGCTTCAGTCCTAATGGTGTAACCTGCTGCAAGAGCTGTATCTCGAAGTAAGATCTGATCTTCCACCACAAACATGGCTGCTACCTTTACTCAGTAGAAACCTTCAGCTAGGCCCTAAAAATAAAACTGCCGTAAATATAAAATACAACAAAATGAAATGTTTACCAGATCACCACACTCTTCTTACACACATAAACAAATTGGAAACATTAAGTACTGTTTATAGTTTTCATTACAACTGTTTCTTTGCGAACAGTGAAAAATCCCCCTTCTATCTTTACATTTTCATTAGGTAAATCTCTTCTGCTTGCCTTGACAGTTTGAAAATTGAGTCTCTGGCTGTAAAACAGCTGTGTGTGTGTGTGTGTGTGTGTGTGTGTGTGGTATGTTAGTAGAGGAACATTCTGCTAGTAGAACTGAGCAGAATTCTGAATCCCTGTATTCCATGGTAAACATTCAATTTCTTGAATGTGGGGAAACAGAGAAAAAAAAAACAGAATTAAGAAAGTAAGCAATAATACTATATAAACAAAGAGAAAAGGTAGTAAATGACTCACCCTACTGTTTAGCTTTTAGGACAGAACAAGCAGTTCATGATGCTGTCAGTGAGTGTGGCAGTTTAGGATGCTGTCAGTGAGTGTGGCAGTTTTGACCTACTCATGCTTGCAGCACTGAGGAACTGAGAAGCCTCTGTTATGGCTTCCTTTTAGTTTTGTCTACAGAGTGAGGAGAATAAAATAAAATAAGGGGGTATGTGTCATACTTAGAATGAGGAAAACAACATTTGTGAATTGTGGCTGGCAGGGGAATATGAAGTTTAAGTGGGTAGAGAGGCACACACTGTACAACACTATTTAAATCTAGCACCAATTGGTGGAAGGACTATTTTATGTTAAAAGCACAGATTCACTTAACATTTATACTTATTTAAAAATGTGTTTAAAGAAAAAAAAAATTTCTTCTAAAAATAAAGGGCCATTTTATAAGTGCAATAAAACACTCCGGGGTTGTGCATTACAGTGCAATAACCGCACTCCTAGGGACGATCGGCACTTGGCCTTCAGCCTCATGCCTAACTACGCCCCTAGTAGTGCCGTAATGCACACCCCATCGTGTTTTATTGCTTACTTTATACCTCTAAAGGATTCCTATTAAACTGTGTCTGAATAAAAGCTGAAGCTGTCAGCTGTGTTTTGTATTGTTTTCTTTTTATGGACAATATTCCGTTTAGTTCTTTTCATGGAACCAAGAATTTGGAGTTTTGACTGTCACCTCATGGCTCAGAAACGTGAGCATAAATTTATCAGTACAGTGCCCAAAGTTCTGAACCATGATGTGACAGTCAAAACTCCAAAATGCTTGGTTCCATGAAAGGAAATGCACGGAATGTTGTCCATACAAAGAAAACAATACAAAACACCACTGACAGCTTCAGCTTTTCTTCAGGCACAGTTAAATAGGAATACTTTAGAGGTATGAATATGATTTATGAAAACAGACATTTCAAACAGCTGCACATAAGTAATCAATTACTGTCCCCTTTGTTTTAAAGATAGTCTAAATCTATCAAAGAGGGATACTGTTACCCCCTATAATTTATATTTTAAAAATAACTTAGATGACACAAGAATACATATCCCTTTATGTGCCATCTCAGAGACCTCGAGAACCTGGCCTCACCGAGGGCTCCATTTCTATAATAGAGTTTGTTTCAGTTTTTTATCTTATAATTTTAGTTCCACACTTTTTATTAAGGCAGGCCAGATTTCCGTGCTAACCCAGAGAAGGCCACAATGGCAGGAGGAGGAAAAAAAAAAAAAAAAAAAAAAAAGGAATATGAAGTATTGACAATTCAGATTTTATAGATAATGGGGCGAAGTCAGCCTCCTCATTTAAACCTATGGGCACATCAGTTTTAGTGTTAGAATCCACCTAGTTTCTTTTTGAGCCAATACCTGGGGACTATTTCCTCCCAGGGTTCCTTCAACATGCTCCAGCACTGTATAACACAAGCCCTCAGGTTTGCTGTTATGTGCTTTTACAAAGTGTGCACCTATAGCTTTTGTTAGGTTGCAATTAACTATAGCCCTTATGTGCTCCTGGATTCGTTTTGTTTCATTATTTGAGTGGTCATCCCAACAAAGTATTTCTTAAACTCACACCAACAAACTACAAAGGGTGTAGTACAGGTCGCAAATCATGTCAAGTTAAAGATTTCATTGTCTTTTTCAAAAAGGCTACCTTGATTGGCATGTTGGCATACATTACAGCGGCCGCACTTGTAACGGCCTCTTGGTTCTTCTCTTAGCCATCTGTGCCGTTTGTGTGCAAGCTGTAAAATGGCTTTTAACAAGTCTATCCCCTATGCATCTCCTTTTTCTGAAAGTGACTGTTTGTGGTGCATCTCTTCCTTCAACACTGGATCACTTAATAATATTGGCCAAAACTTATGGACCACTCCTCCTACCTGTCTTGCAAGTGGGTTGAAGCTTGTAATAAAATTAACCACATTTCTTTCTTTTTCCATCTCAATTCCACCAATTGTCCCTAGTTCTTCTGGGAATCGGAAGAGCCCTTCTATTCAATAACATAACTTTTTCGAAGGCAATTTCCAAATTCTTGTGCAGATACCCTCTCTTTAGTAACCTTCCTTTAAGATCTGCAACCTGGTGCAGGAATTCCACCCCGTCAGAGCAATTCTGTCTTAGTCCAAACATTTCCCCATAAGGGACAGAATGTATTAGCTTTCAGGGATGGGCACACAGTGTATAAAAGTATTTCCAGCAGACTTCTTCCTGTACCCCTTTGTTTTAATACAGTCCCCATGTTTCCCTAGGAGCTTAAGATCCAAGAATGATATTTCTTCCTGATGAGTTTCAAATGTGAAAGTAAGTCCCATTGTGTTTGAATTTAGGAATGCCATGAACTCTCTCTCATTCACATCTCCCTCCCAAAATAACAATAACATCATAAAAGCGGAACCGACTTATGATGTGCATAGATTTATCTTCAATGTGATTTAAATATAAATATCCAAAGGTTCTCTAGTAGTCCCATAGTCAGGTTTGCATATGATGGGGCAAATGATGCCTCCATTGCTGTCCCACATATTCGTTGGAAAAATTCTTTGTTATACATAAAATAATTGTGGGTAAATGCAAACCTGATTGCTTGGTGTAAAAAGTCAGTTGGATTCACTGGATTTTTTTCCTAAAAGTATCTTGCTGCCTTCAAAACCTACACCATGTTTTACTGATGTGTATAAACTGCATACATCAATCGTTAACCAGCCCATATTTTATTTTTTGAACTTGTTCATTAAATCCATGCTATCACGTATGTATGATGGCAAACCATGTACATGTTGTTGTAGAAAGCCATCTAAATATACTCAATTTTGGGTAACTGAGTCAATACCTGATATAATGGGTCTGCAGGGTGGATCTAGCATGCTTTTACGTGTTTTAGGGAGGACATAAAATGGGACTACAGGATGTTCTATCTTCAGAAACTCTCCCTCTTTCTTAATCCATCCACAACTAGTTGACAGGTCTATAAATTCATAAAGTCACCCCAAATATCTCATCGTCGAGTCACTGCTCAACTTAGAATAATTTGAGGTATCATTCAAAAATTCATAGAAACACAGAATTTGATGGCAGATACAGACTGCTTGGCCCACCTAGTCTGCCCATTTCCCTACCTAATGGATAAGCTGCAGATCCTAGTTAACTAACAGCCTACTTCCTCTACCCCCCCCAACTAGAATTGCCTAAAAAAGACTATGAAATCTACAGAATCTACGACCTGTACTATACCCTCTGTAGTTCATGTTTGTTGGTGTGAATGTAAGAAATACTATGTTGGGATGGCTACTCGAAGAACAAAACAAAGAGTCCAGGAGCACGTCAGGGCTATAATTAACTGCAACCTCACAAATGCTATAGGTGCACACTTTGCAGAAGCACATAACAGCAAACTTGCGGACTTGCGTTATACAGTGCTGGAGCATGTTAGAAGGAACCCTAGGGGAGGAAACAGACCCTAGATATTGGTTCAAAAAGAAACAAGGTGGATCTGAACACTAAAAAATACTGTGCCCATGGGTTTTGAGGAGTTTGACTTTACCCCATATCTATAAAATCTGAATTGGCAATACTTCATACTACTTTTTTTTCCCCCTCCTGCCATTGTGGCCTTCTCAGGGTTAGCACAGAAATCTGGCCTACCTTTTATAATAAAAATACATTTGGAACCAAAATTATAAGCCACAAAACTGAAAAGAGCTCTATAACAAAAGTAGAACCCTTGGTTAGGCCAGGTTCTCGGGGTCTCTGAGATGGCACATAAAGGGATATGTATCCTTGTGTCAACTAAAAGTTATGTTTAAAAGATAAACTATAGGGGGTAACAATATCCCTCTGATAGGATTTAGAATTTATCTTTAAATTAAATGAACAGATGTGGAAATAGATGTACACGAGATTATTACAGCCCAAGGCAGGAGACTTCTTTCCACCTAGGTCCTCTGTTGTCATTCTGTTCAAGTATACATATATTTTTGTTTTGGCTTGATGCTTTGGTCAGGACTCATTCAGTGTAAACACTGTATTGTATGTTATGGGAGGCCCCCCACCATGTATAACTTAAATAATTTCTGTTTCCCTTACCCCAATTATTAACCTTTAATAATTCAATAGGTCCCCCACCCTTTCCTGTTTGCTCCTAGAACAAAATCAGATTTCTTATTTAACTATATACATTTTAAGAGCTGTACCTGATTTGGCTTTAGTATGTCAGCAAACAGTACTATGAAATATATATATATATATATATGTGTATATATATATATATATATATATATATATATATATATATATATATATGTGTATGTGTATATATAAAATGAAAATAAAATATTTATTAAAAGATTAACTTTAACTGATATGTTAACCATCTCATGAAACTAGTAGAAAGATGTTTTCATTATGATGCTATGTACATAAGAAGGTTTTGTACATAATATTTTGATGTTTAGTGTTTTTTTTCTTCGAGTCTGTCACTTAAATATGGGCATTCTGTTACCTTAGACTCGGCCCCTGTGGAAGGCCTACTGTTTGGCCAAAGCACTGGGAAAGAAGGGTACACCTCCGTGCACCATGCCACAATAAAAAACAGGTTACTCACCTGTAACAGTAGTTTTAGGAGTAGTATATTTTGTTCATCCACACTGTTTGGCATGTCCTTTCCCTTCAAGAATTTTGCCAGAAGGTCTTTAAGCTGGCTCCTCTCACCCACCAGGGTGGTATATGCCTCAGCTCCACCCCTTGACACCAGATCTTGCCCCCTGGAAGCATAGGTTGTGTGTCGAAGCTGGGGAGGTCAGGTGGGTTCATATGGATGAACAACATATGCCACTCCTAGAAAGTACAGCTACGTAAAAACTTAACAGTAGATCTTTTGAGGAGTGTCTCTTGCAGTAGGTAATACATTTGGGTATCCAGCAGAGGTCACTGTGGTACACAGTGGCTGATCTAAATTTTTCCACAGGGACCGCCCACCGACATCAACTTCTCGTTTCCTATACAAGTGTACGGTCCCTGGTATCCTCAGTTCCCCCGCCGGATTCAGCTCGCAAAGCGAGAACCGAAGGAAAGCAGAGGTATCAGAGGGGTCCCAACCCTAGTCACTGGACCAGAACTTGCTCTCTTAAAGAAGGAGGAGGATGGAGGGTGAGAACAAACCTACTGTAAGAGACACTCCTCAAAGATCTACTGTTATGGTAAGTTTTTATGTAACTGTACTATCTTCCACAGAGTGGTCTCTTGCAGTAGGTAATACTTTTGGGATGAATCCCAAGCAGTAATGCACATGTGGGAGGACAGTTATGATAAGAGACCTTGTAGGACTGCATGGCCGAAGGCCATTCTATGTTGTGAGCCAATATGCAGATTGCATTGCCTTGAGAATGTACGATCATGGACCAGGTAGCTGCACTGCAGATATTTAAAATGGAGGCTCCCTTAAAGTAAGCCGCAGTGGTGGCCATAGCTTTAGTGGAGTGGGCTTGAACAGGTTCTGGTAAAGGCTTGTTGTATTTTTTGTAACAAAATGTAATACAATGCGCCAACCAGGATGAAAGAGGTTGTGTCCAATCGAGGCCTTTGCGGTCCCCGGCAAAGAGATTGAATAGTTGAGACGCCTTTCTAATCGATTGTGTCCAATTAGTACAGTAGCGTAATATACGGTGGACATCCAAAGTATGTACGAGATGTTCACCCTGACTGGAGTAGTCAGGATAGTAGACTGGAAGCTCCAAGGACTGGTTTAAAAGTTTGTTCAAAGAGTATTTTATGGAGGAAGGAAGGGTTGGTACAAAGAACCACCCCGTCCTTGTGGAAAATCAAGTACGGTTCCCTACACATGAGGGCATGGAGCTCAGAAATACATTGAGTGAAGTGATAGCCACTAGAAACAGGGTTTTCCAAGAAAAAAATGGACATCACAAGTGGCCGCTGGCTCTAAAGACTCAAGGGTCAATTTTTCTATCATAAAATTGAGATCCCACGGAGGAGTGGGTCTTCTAATAGGAGGTTTAATATGTAACATTCCTTTCAAAAACATCTTGGCCAAATTGTGCTGGTACAGTAACCGGCCATCCAGGGGCTCATGGAAAGTGGAGATGGCAGCCAAGAGGACTTTAATGGAAGAATAACAGACCGGACTCAGATAGTGAGGCCAGGTAGTCCAGAACCTTCATCAGTTGACAAGTATAAAGGTCCACAGATCGAGAGGCAGACCATATGGAAAAGAGTTTCCATTTGGAATTGTATGTTGCTGTTGTGGCTGGCTTAAGGGAAGCCAGAAGAATACTGGCAACAGGAGAGGACACTTGAAAATGAGTTATGAAAGCGTCCACAGAAGCCAAGCATGAAGGTGAAGAGCCTTCAGGTTGGGGTGTTGGAGAGACCAGTGACACTGAGTCAAGAGGTCTGGTCTGATCCGCAACGGAATAGGGTCCTCCACTGACAGTTGCAGAAGTAGAGGGAACTACTTCTGGTGAGGCCACAGTGGGGCTATGAGAGTATCGTAAATCGCTGGTTCCAACTGTAGATCCAGTAGAATCCATTAGGGGAGAGAGAGGAAGCATACAAGAGGAGATCTGCCCAGGGTTGGGACAGGGCATCCATAGATTGTCCCTTTCCGTTTGGGATAATTGAAAAATACCTGGAAAGATGTTAATTCTGAGGAGGCAAACAGATATATCTGTGGAGAGCCCCGTAGGTTGAAAATTTCTTGGGAGCGCTTGCTCATGAAGTGTCCATTCATGAGTCGTAGACTGACGACTCAGCAGGTCGGCTAACTGGTTGCAATGTCCCGAAAGGTGGACAGCTGTTAGCATTAGTTGGAGCTGTATGGTTTCCTGCCAAAAAGCAAAGGTCTCTTTGCATAGGGCGTGAGACTTCATACCCCCTTGCTTGCTGAGGTAGAACACTACTGCAGTGTTGTCTGATTGGATCAGTAACAATCCTGGCTCGAGATAGGCCTGGAAAGCCTGAAGGGCTAGACAGGCTGCTCTCATCTCTAAGAGATTGATATGGGACTGATGGGGAGAAGCAGACCACTGATCTTGGGTCTGGTAAGGACACAAGTCGCTCCCCAGCCAAGCAGGGAAGCATCTATGGTCAGCGTTATGGGGGGTGGGGGACTGGAAAGGCATTCCTGATTCAGATTGATTCTGATCGTCCACCATGTCAGGGAGGACTTTAGAGAAGGAGTGACCTTGATTTTATCTTCAAACTGTCCTGATTTTCGGGAGTCTTGATTCTGGAGGGTCCTTTGGACAGATCTCATGTGGAGACTGGCGAAGGCTACAACAGGGATGGCAGCAGGCATGCGGCTTCTTCTCTCCTGCTCTGGCGTCACCACTCTTGCGCTATGTCCTCGTCCAAATCCCCCCTCCCTTGCTTGACCGACGCTATGATGTTACTATGCTCATAATCCTCACCAGCCCTGTTGGTCATTGAATTTATCTAATTTATACCATGCCCCAGCACTGTATCTGGGTGTACCTTCCACGTAAATGTAAAAACTAAAAATTGTCTTTTGTCCTGTTTTTGTACCTGAATGTATTCATCTAATACCAATTACTGTATCAATGTACCTGTTGTACCCTTTTGTACTCTCCCGGGTCGTTCCTGAAAATAGGCATAAAACTTGTCTAGTGTACTTACCCGGTAAACAAAAACTAAATAAATAAATAAATAAAAACCTAGAAGGCTCAGCATTTGTCTGGCTGTAACTACTTTCCGAGTCTGTACATGTAATGCCAGAGCCTTAAGGGTACCCTGCCAGGCAGGCGGGAGATTAGCTCGGGTGGCAACCGTGTCTAGCACAGCTCCGATGCATTGGAGACTGTGTCTGGTTTGGACTGGACTTTGGCCAGTTTACTGCAATTCCCAGATTTGTGAACAGTTTCAAGGTAGCATCTAGGGAGGCAAGCAGAGCTACTCTGGAGTCTGCTTTTGTTAGCCAGTCGTCTAGATATGGAAAGATGAAGTGCCCTTCTCTTCTCAAGGCTGCTGCTACCACCACTAGGCACTTGGCGAACACAAAGGGCTGACAAAAGGCAGTGTTCGAAACTGGTAATTTTGACCCAGTAAGTGGAAGCGTAAAAATCTGTGGTAGGCAGGGTGGATGGGAATATGAAGGTAAGCATCCTTCATATCCAGGGCGCAAAGCCAATCGCCTTGTTTCAGAATTGGCATGATGGCCGATAGGGTGACCATGCGGAAACGTTTGTACTGAATGTAAAGATTCGGTTGTCTGAGATTTAATATTGGTCTGAGGTCTCCCATACGTTTGGGTACCAGGAAGAAATGGGAGTAGAATCCCATTTGATGTTCTGGCAGGGGGCACCTGTACAATATCCTGTTTGGACAAAGGCCGTCAATTCCTCCTGCAGGATGGGAATATGCTCTGGAGGATAATGAACCTTACGTGGAGGGCAAGGGTGAGGTGTGGAGAGAAACTCCAATGTATGACCCTTCTGTATAATCTGTAGTACCCAACTGTCAGAAGTGATCATTTGCCAGGCCTCCAGATGGAGGGCAAAATGACTACCCAGTGCCTCCGAGGCCTGGTTGAGGAGGCAGGGGGAAAGCCCTAATAGGTCACTGGGTGGCAGGCAGCACGGCTCCACCTGCAGGGCGGGAGTGGGCACCCCGGGCAGCAGAGGTGTTGCCTCTGGAGGGTTGAGCATGACCTCTGAAACTGCCTTTGTTATTTACCTCAGTATCGACCACCTCTTTTGAAATAAGAGGTGAATTCAGTACAGTAGGTTGTAGCTGGAGTATGATACATGCCACGGACCGTACACTGGGTTTTGCCTGATGCCTGTAAGTCATCTAGTAAGGTTTGAGTACCTGGCCCGAACAGCTTGGAACTGTTAAAAGGGGAATTACTAAAAATACCACCAACAGCTTAATCTGGTTCAATATCAGTTGCTTACCAACTGTATCCCCCCCTCCCCGTTAGTTGCCCCTGAAAAAGGGACTTCTAGGCCCAGTGGGCTTACCGGATCAACAAAATTCAATAAATAATTAACTGCTTTATGTTGCGTATCAGGAGCAAAGCCTGGAACGTGAAGCCAAGCATGGCGACGCAGAGTGATAACAGTGGCTGACAGGAGGGCTGCGGTATCAAAGGCATCATAGCCTGACTTGAGAAGGTGACGGAAGACAGAATTACTAGTTGTCACTGTAGCCACTAATTTATCCCTTTTCTGTGAGGGAGGGAGTTTATAGATAAGCTCAATGGCAAAGGACCCCAGGGTACGCTGATATTTAATCATGTGGCCCATATAGATCAAAATTCTGATACTCCTAGCACCTGAGGAAAATACCTTTTCCCCCAGGTAGCCAATTCTTTGGGATTCCTTATCAGAAGGTAAGGAGCTCATGTGTTTGGGTTTTTGCCACAGTCATGAGCGGCATAATGACCACAGAATCTGCCTCTGGAATACTAGACAGAAAGGGGTGGTCCAGAGGAGCCTGATATAGACAAATCAGCTTTGCGGCGAACAGTTGTGATAGCTGAAGGTTGATGCCAAGCAGACAGCATGGCATTCTGCTAAGTTGGTATTCGTGAGAGGACCATTTAAACAGGCTCTTCTGGTAACTCAAGGTATTCTGCCACATCCTTACACTGTGTGTCATGTTCCGTAGTGGAGAATCCCATGATTTTTTTAAATCTGAACCATCATTTAGGAAGAGTCATCAGGAGGAGAGGCCGCTACAGGCAGAGGCAGATCCTAGTCCAAGTAGGGGGGATTGCAGATTAGGGAAATCCAAATCTGGAAATTCTTCATTAGAGATCACCCGTGAAGTCAGGTGGCAATTTTTGGTCATCTGACAAACAGTCCTCTATAAATGGAGGAGGAGACCAGGGTGGTAAGGGATCCTGGTCACTGTGGAATCTTTTAGGTGGAGTTGGGGGAGGAGATCGGGTAAGATCACCCAGCCCTTCAGAGGGCTGAGAATGCCCCTAGGCATGCAAGACATGTTGGACTACATTAGTAAGGTCCCGTTCATGGGAAGGGGGGGGGGGTGTAGAACAGGGCATGTTGGGAAACCAAAGGGGTAAATAGAGGGAATGGGACCTGCAGCCCGAGCAGATCTTGTCCCTGGATAATAAAGACCAGGGTCCCAGATCCCTGTCCGCCTGATCCCTGTGAGAAGGCACCCAAGTAGGTGAAGGGGCAGTCAAAGCATAAGCTGTGGGCTTCCTCTTAGGAAGGCCAGTTCTCATCGATGAGCCCACGGGGAAAAAAGTGCGATTTCCAATGAAATTGTCAGATGTAGACGATGGGAGAGGAGCCCCTGTCAACGAAGCAGCAGTATACTTTGCTGCATGTAGAGCGCTGGAAAACGTCAACGACAAGAGGGTATAAGCCTCTGTTGATGAAGCAGTCACTAGTTGGACTGCATTCAAAGCACTAGAAAGTGCCGCTGAAAGGGTATGAGCCCTCTTCGATGAAGAAGCGCTCAAAGAATTCCCCATCGATGGGGGGAACACCAGAAATGGTGGCTGTCAACGGGCATTAAGGCAGGGAGTGTGAGGAGGGTTGTTTCTTCTTTTTCTGCCTGAAATGAGAACCCGCTGAGGGGGAGCCCTTGGTATGAGCTCCCTGGTCCTCTAAGAGAGACATTTTCTGCTCCATCAAAAAAGTCTTTGGATTTCAAGCAACCATCGTCAATGAGTTGTCTGATTAAATTCTTGACAAAAAGTACAGGAATCGGTGTCGTATGTGGGTCCCAGACACATTACACAAAGTGTGTGATTGTCAAAGCAGTATATCTTCCTACTGCAATGACAGGATCAAAATAAAGCCTGTCTAGTTGAAAAATCAGTAGACATTCATCTTAGTTCTAAGTTTCTCATCGATGACTACTACACAGAAGTTGCACTAGCTTGCTGTGTGAGCTGAAGACAGTGGGAAAATGAGCTGAGAATATCAGGGACCACCCACACTTACACAGGAAACAGGAAGCTGATGTCATATGTGGGTGGTCCTTGGTGAAAAACTGCTAGAAGAGCTGCCGTGCACCACAGCGACCTCTGCTGGATACCCAAAAGTATTACCTACCGCAAGAGACCACTCAGAGAAGGATCTACTGTTACAGGTGAGTAGCCAGTTTTTCTAGGATCGTGGATACGTTGTTCTAGCCACACTGGCAGACTCCGTGCAGTTCTCCGGGAGGAGGGAGGCAAGGCGCACACTCCTCTATACTTACTTGGGGAACAGAGACTGGAGATCTGAGGCCCCAAAACCAGCATCCCGGCATGACTCTAGGTCGATGTGGTAGTGGGCAATGAAGGTGTTTGCTGTCTTCCAGGTAGCAGCCCTGCAGATTTCCTGGATAGGAATGTCCCAGGAAGCAGCCGACGCAGCAGTATGGTGGGTAGAGTGAGCTCTTATCCTTATGGGAGGCTCCTTGCTCGCCAACTGGTAGCAGAGATCAATGCAGGATGTAATCCATCTGCCAAATGTCTGCTTTGCTGCAGGTCTGCCAGGTACAGCTTCGGCATAGATGACAAACAGCTGGCAAACCGCTTCCCGAACTTCCGCCATCCGCCCTTTATAATAAGGGAGTCCTCATCTCAGGTCCAGAGTATGAAGCCTGTACTCAGCATCTGAGGTGTAGATCAGATAGAACACAGGCAGAGTAAACACCTGGTTAAGGTAAAACTCTGATATCAACTTTGGGAGGAACTTCGGGTGGGGGCGCAGGACTACTTTGTCCCAGTGGAAGACCAGGTAAGAAGACTCCACCAGGAGCACCTGGAGCTCCCCAGTCCTTCTGGCTGACATGATAGCCACCAAGAAGGTGGTCTTCCATGACAGATGTGACATCTCACACCTGTGCATTGGAGGGGATATGTGGTTGAGACCTTTAAAGAAACGTCAGACCATCTTCTCCTGTGCTGTCTGCTGACTGGCCTTTGCCTGGTAAGCAGAGATGGCTGCCACGTGCACCTTAAGAGTCGTGGACTGAAGACCGCCTTTGGACAAGGACCAAAGGTAGTCAAGGATACTATCCCACTGGACAGAACAAAGGGTCCAAACTCTTGCCTTGACACCAAATGGAAAACCTTTTCCATTTGAAAGCATAGCATCTCCTGGTCGACTCCTTCCTGGATGCTTCCACAACTGTGAACACATCCTCAGAAAGACCCAGAGCCTGGAACTCTAGCCACTCAGGAACCAGGCTGTCAGGTGCAGGGATTGAAGGTCTGGACGGAATACCTTCCCCTGACTGATAACAGGTCCGGGCATACTGGAAGATGCCTCAGAGACCTGGTGCTGAGGCGATATGGATACCAGAACTGGTGGGACCAGTCTGGGGCTACCAGAATCAGATCACCTGTGCCTTGTCCCTCCTGACCTTGAGGATCGCCTTGTGAACCAAGTGATGTGGAGGGAAGGCAAAGAAGAGGCCCGGAGTAAATGGCCTTGAGAAGGCATCCCCCTGCAGCGAGCCCTGCTGAGGGGGTTGGGCATGAAACAGCCTCAGCTTCGCGTTCTCCCTGGAGGCGAAGAGAGCCACCTGAGATTTGCCCCAGTGGGAGAACAGACTGTGTACTACTTCTGGATGGAGAGACCACTCGTGGGACATCTTGCCCACATGGCTGAGAGAGTCAGCCAGTTGGTTTGAGGCTCCTGTCGGCTCGCGAGGGTCCAGATGTGGAGTGCTTCCCTGCACAGCAGCCTGGAGTGCGTGCCGCCCTGTTTGTTGACATAATACATGGTCATGGTATTGTCCGTCTGGATTTGCACCACGTGACCTCGAAGGAGCAGAGCAAATGACGACAGTGCCAGTCTGACTACTCTGAGCTCCAGCAGATTGATACATCAGGATTCCTCGGGGGTTCAGAACCCATGGGCTCTGCGATTCCCCCATGTGACACTCCAGCCTGTGAGAGAGGCATCAGTCGTGAGAATGACTGTCGGCTCGGGACATACAAATGGGATCCCTTCCTGCAGGTGTTCTGGGACACCACTGGAGAGCGTCCCACATCTTTTGGGTCACCATGCCCAGCTGGTCGAAGTGACCGTGACGCTGAGTCCACTGGCTGGCCAGCTCACTGAAGGGGGGGTGCATATGCCACCGGGCCCATTGGACCATGGAGGTGCAGGCTGCCATGTACCCCAGAAGGTGCAGAAAGTCCTGGGCAGGGCGCAATGGTCCAACTAGAAGTGACTGGGCAAAGGAGGAGAGAACCTCTGCCCTGTCCATCTGGAGCCAAGTGCTGGCTCGGCAAGAGTCGTGCTCTGCCCCGATGAAGCATATTACCTGCGAAGGTATGAGTTCAGACTTGGTCTCGTTGACCAGGAGACCAAGGGCAGTGCAGGTCTGAAGGGCCAGGTCCCTGGACCTCTCCACCTCCTGTTTAGAGGAACCCGCTAACAGCCAGTCATCAAGACAGGGGTAAACTCTGACCCCCTCGATGCCGAAGATGGGTTGCCACTACTGCAATGCATTTGGTGAAGACCCGTGGGGCCAATGACCGGCTGAACGGCATGGCTCGGAACTCTAATAGGGCTCCTACTCTGAAGTGAAGGAACCTCTGGCGAGACGGACGGATTGAGATTTGAAAGAAGGTGTCCTGGTGATCCTGAGAGCAAAACCATGTTTTGCTTGAGAGATGGTATAATCTGGGACAGAGTTACCATCCTGAATGTGCGTGACCTAAGGAATTTGTTCAGGTCGTGCAAATCTAGAATGGGAGACAGCCCCCCATCTGCTTTGGGACCAGAAGGTACCTGGAAACGAATCCTGGGTTGACGGAGTGCTGTGACTCTGGCCACCTCCGTGCAGAGAAGCTGGACATTGTCATCTCTAAGAGCCAACAGTGTGTACGGACACCATTTCCTCCTGTGGGGCATGGGCTCGGCTTGGAGGATACTGCTTAATTCCAGAGGCAGACCCTGGCCGACCACTTCTAGAACTGACCTGTCTGTGATAACAGTGGACCAGGAGGAAAGAAAGTGGCAGGGCCGGCCCCCCCAAGGGGGGAACCAAAGCTTGCATGATAGGTATGGCAGTGGCTGACCGTATCCCGTCACTGAGCAGGCTTAGAGAAAGAGGATCAGGACTGGGGACTGCCTGAGCCCTGTCCTCTAGATTTACAGGCCACCTGGGCCTGGGCACCAAGGTTGTGCCTGCTGTTGCTACCCCAATTGGAAATGGGGCTGCTTGGCCACAGGGGTAGAATGCCGAAATGGCTTCTTCTGCTTTTTGGAACCATGCGATTTCGTCTGCGCAGAAGTCATGGAGTCCAAGGTGGCAGTGGACTTCTCGATGCGTTGGAAGTGACTGTTCATACCCGGGCCGAACAGGTCAATGCACAGGAAAGGCACATCTGTTAGCTTGTGTTAGGTGTCCACCATGAAGGTAGAAACCCGCAACCAAGCCCTGTGGTGCATGGCAACCGCAGCCGCTACAGAGTGGGCGCAAGAGTCGCCGAGATCCAGAGCCATCTGGAGTTGCTGCTTCACAACAGCCAGACCCTGGTCAAGGACCTGCTTGACCGTGGTCTGGAGGTTTGCAGGGAGGTAAGGCAGAACCTCATCGAGAGAGCCCATGAGGGCATGAGAGAAGTGCGCCATGACAACGGCCAAGCTGGCCTGATGAAGGCCCAGCGAAGAGGTGGCACAGACTTTCTGGGCAGAATGGTCCAGTTTCTTGGACTCCTTGTCTGGTGGTCTATCGGTGTCTCCTGAATTACCTGAGAGTCAGAAAACAGATTCGGTCACCAGATCCTCTGCAGAGGTGTGCTCTGCGAATCCTGAAAGGGACCCGATGGGCACCGCGTATTTGCAGGCCATACGGGCAGATGGCAGGGTGCTGCCACAGCTCCAAGACCAGAGCAACAATGGCCTCAACCACTGGGAAGACCTCAGTCGATGAGTCCCCCTATTTGAGAATATAGGTGAGGGGATATTCAGCCCGTTTTTGGATGGGTTCCAGGGGCATCCCCGTGGATTCAGACATGAGACTGAGGATGCCCATAAAGGGAGAGGAACCTTCCTCCATCGAGAGACTATCAACTGGTTCCTCGTCCAGGGGATGGGAATGAAGGTCTGAGTCCTCGGACTCCGGATAAAAATCGGCCAGCCACTGGAGTCTCCCTCCACCCACCTAGGATGGCGGGGAGTGGGTGTGACAGAGAGCCTATGTGGGAGGCCTGGAAGAGGCAGAGACTCTTTGGCAGGAGCACCCGGAGGGGGCTGTTTGGGTGGCATCTCCACCAGGATCGGTGGAGAGGTCGATTTTGGCCAAAACAAAATGGTCTAGACCAGCTCTGGAGGAGGAATGGTGCGGGCAGACTCCATAGGAGTCTGCTTCGGCCTAAGTTAAGACAGGCAATTAGAGTAGCCAATTAGAGTCAGAGTAGAAGCCGGCACAGACTTCTGGCGGACATGATCAGCTGTTGCCACACTAAGTCTTCAGTGTCGACAGAGTTTCTTTGAAAGCCTCTCCTCATCGAGGGCTGATGAAGAATGGCTGCAGCGCCACTTCTTAGAGCTTTTCCTGTGGTGCTCTCGCCTCGTGCCCTTGGTGAAGAAGTCTGAGCAGGGTCAACCATAACCTTTTGCACTAGTTAGCAGGGCAAGTTGATTCAAAATTGCACTAGCCCTAATTATAATGGCAAATTTTGATCACTTGTATAGGAAACGATGCAAGCCAAGAAATACTCCAAGTATTGCACATTTATCCTCCTCCTACACTGCTTCCAGCTCCCCAGCAGGAAAAAAAAAAAAAAAAAAGACTGCAATGCCACCACACAGTGAGCCCCCCCATTGTTTTGTACAATGGCATCCTCTCCCTCTTTCTGCCGCCCCTCCCTCACAACACCACCACCAAACAAGAGGACATCACAGCAGCAAATGTTCTGTCAAGCAGTCCAAGTTCTGCACACACAATAGCGGACATAATCATGCACCTCACCACACTGTCACCACCACCCACAAGGTAATGAACAGAGTCAGGCAGAGAAAGACACTCAGCCTCCACACTATAGTCAAATGAAGATCTGCACCTCAGGAAGTTTTTGTACAGTTTCAAGTGAGCCAGGAGTACATCTAAGATTTATTTGGGGTGGGAGCTACACACACCTTAAGGGGCTTGGGGAAATAGAAAACTACGACTTTTTTTTTTTTTTTTTAAGCATTGATTTTAATATGCTGTGTCCCAACAATAACAGATTTTTCTTTAACACGGTCCTTTCACCAGCCCAGGAAAAACAGTACACAGGCATAATGCTATATTATTTTTATTTCTATACAGTATGATCTCTGCACCCCAGGAATGCCTATTTTAAGCTTTCAAATTATGTATTTTATTAAGGTTTATTTTTGTACCATACGTGATCCAAGGCTTTGTTTTTAGGATGAAAGGACATGCTGGGTGGGACTGTATGGATAGTGATGGCTGGCATGGTCCATTTAAAAGAGCTGGGGACCACCTACACATGCCAGTAATGGCAGCTGTGGATCTGTGAATGGTTTTTTCAAAGTCTAGTCTACAATGGTGTCCAAAAATAAAGCTAAGAAATTTGGAGGGGAGAGGGAAGTTATGGTGAGTCTGGGATAAAACCCACCACCTGCAGGGCCGACCCTGTATACCTCCTCACATTTTGTAGCTGAAATGTTGGATACAGACACTCAAAATGTAGAGATATGAGGGGCACGGGTCTTAATAATATGGGACGAACTGTTAGATACATTCAGAAAACTGGAAGCTAGTGCCTTAACAGCACTCTACCCTTGATCACACCCTGGACACTAGCTGAAAGTCCTAACAGTGGAGTGATAATGACTCACATTGAGTCTTTTGTGGAATCCCCCTTTTGAACTGCCAGGCAATTGAAGCTCTTAATGAGTTGTTAATCACACCAGGCCATCTGAAACACAGAGAGATTAGCATGAGGACTAGAGCCTGCTAAAGTAGAGACTTTTTTTTACTTCATTAACAGTCATGAAAATCTGCACTAGTCAATTCAGACAAATAGAGAGTTATCTGCACTAGTCCTTGTCAATTTGCACTAGTGTTTGGGCTAGTAAAACAATGTTAAGATCGACCACCGAGTCTGTGACCTCGATTGTTGGGGAGACCGGAAAGGTCGAGAAGGTGCCTGGGAGGACTGCAGCTCCTCCTGTTCAGGGCTGGGTCTCCTCTTTGGTGACAGTCAGGACTAGAATCCTGAATAAGGATTGTCTGCCTTTAGTGACAACAGGTCGACTGAGTCGAGAAGGATCTTAACTGGACTGTCGTCCTGCATATGTGCCAGCTGGCCTGACTTGGGGGACGGATGACGTGAAGCAGCAGCAGCCAAGGTTGCAACCTTGACTGAAGTTGAGACAGGCAATTCTTGGGACAGAGATCTCTCATGATCCCAGGAATGTCTGTGAGAAAGTTTTTCTCTGTTCCTTGTCCTTTTTACGGGACAGAGAAACGTGCACCCAAGTGCCCCTTGCCTTTGGTGGCAAGGGATTGACACATTTCTTGAAAGGAACCAGAGAAGGTGAAGCTCAAGTTAAGCAGTACAAAGAAGGACCTCGAGGACTGGTCCGCGGCCTAAGCCGCCTCTTCCTTGAAGGTCTTCATGTGTTTGAGCTGCTCAGTGGACTCCGCTGCCGTGGAGACGGCCCATCAGGTTTCCTTAGGTCTGACCAGCGGATTCCGTTTCTCCCGTCTGTCCAGTTGAAGCAGTGCGAGGCGATCGTCTAAGACATTCGGGTGAAATGAGCGGCACATCACACAGGCCCGAGCGTCATGGCAGACACGCAAGCAGTACATGCATGTGGCATGTGGGTCAGTGCGAGACATCTTTTGCCTGCAGTGGCGGAAACCGGGTGAGGATTTATCCTCCATAATGGCTGATATCGCGAAGCGATTTGCTGCTACTCTTACGAGTTTAAGTTTGAGTAAATCTGTGGATTTTAAAGTCAGGGCTGACAAAGCGCGAGAGCAGTAAGGAGGGAACCTGCATCTTCCAGTGGAAAGGAAGATCTGGTGTCAAGGGGCAGAGTTGAGGCATATACCACCCGGGTGGGTGGGAGGAGCCAGCTTAAAGACCTTTCGGCAAGATTCTTAAAGGGAAAGGACATGCCAAACAATGTGGATGGTACAACATATGCACGATCTTAGAAATCTGGATTTTTGAATCTTAGAAATATTTCTCTCCTTGTGTCTGTTCGAGTGCAGCAAATACAGGTTACTCACCTGTAACAGGAGTTCTAGGAATGGTATATGTTGTTCATCCACACCGTCTGGCAGGATCCTTGCCGCTTTAAATCTTGCGGGAAGGTCTTCAAGCTTGCTCTTCCCACCCACCTGGGTGGTAAAACTCTCTGCTCCGCCCCATGACGCCAGATCTTCCTTACCGCTCGGAAGCTCAGGTTCCCTCCTTAATGCTCTGCGTGATAGACTGGATCCTAATTCTTCGGTTTGCCCGAAACTCATTTTAAAATTTTCAAGACTTCGGGTCATCCTTTCCCTCGTGGCTGCGATTGACAAATCAATCCGCGATTTCGGCGGTGCCCTTGTGGGCAGAAGATGTCCAGGGACGGACCCGCACTCCACGCATGTTTCCACTGCCTTGCCTGAAACCGACCCGCGAGGCCTGCAAGTCATGCTGTTCGTTCTTGGCCAGCGTACTGGAAGGATAGCGCTGCCCAGTTAAAAGCTAAGGCGCCGGAGCGCTTCGCGGTTAAGTCGAAGGAGGCCCATTAAGCAAGTTACCGTGGCTGGCTCGGCTGGAGCAGCTCGAGCAGATGATCGCCCTCGAGGAGGAGGCGGCCCAGGCCGCATCTTCCTCCTCCTCGGTCACGGCATTTATCCCACTCTCTTTGGCTACCTCGTATTCAGCTTTGTTCAAGGAACTTTGCCAATCCCTTTCCACGAAGGGAGAGGGGCCATTGGAACTTTCCTCTCGGTCCAAAAAGAAGGATTCTAAGGTTAAGTTCCATCGTCGGCGTTCGTGGGAGCGGGAGAGGTCTCCTTCCCCGGATAGCCAACTGTCAACTTCGGTCGAGGTTGCGGCTAAGGCCGCTGGCTTCACGGCGTCCCCGTCAGGTCAGCCGGCTGAGACTCCCATTGACACAGTCGAGATTTCTCTTGACCCGGACGGGCTGTCGACTGGCGAAGCCGACAACCCTTCTTCACCAGTTCCCCCTGTGGAAACAGAGGATCTGCCTGCGCCCCCGGTGCAGCAGTCCGCGGTTAAGGTGTCCGAGCTGAGGGAAGAGCGGGTGTCCCCCGGCCCTTCCCAGACCCGTCCTCAGAAACACCGAGGATCTCTGTCTCAGACTTCTTCTCGGTCCAGCTGATCCCGCCGACATCGACGGTCTCGGAGCCGCCACTCGTCCTCGTCTTCCTCCTCTGAAGAGTAGAGGATTCGGCGCAAATTGCATCGACGCTACGAGGACCTGATGTGGCAGCAGTTTCTTTTGTCCGGGAACAGGTATGGACAGAAGTCCATGTGGCAGCAGCGCAGATGTCTGCCGCAGACACATTCTTGAAACAAGCCGCTGAAGCAGCTACTCCTCTTGTGGAGTGGCCTCTGACTTGACCCGGGAGGGTCTTGTTGTATTTGTCATAACAGAAAGTGATACAATGAGCCAACCACTTAGAGAGACACTGCTTGGAAACAGCATTGCCTTCCCTTTTGTGAGCAAAGGAGACGAATAATTGCTCAGTCTTTCTGAGATCCTTCGTCCTGTTGGTGTAGTATCTTAGAATCCGGTGAGCATCCATAGTATGGAGTAAATACTCCCCTTGATTAGAGTACTGTGTAAAAAAGGCAGATAACTATGGACTGATTTGGAGTAGACTCGGCTACTACTTTAGGGAGAAGCTTAGGATTCGTGCGAAGAGCCACCCGTTTCTTGTGAAAAATCAAGTATGGGATTTTACACATCAGGGCCTGAAGCTTGGAAATTCTCCGAGCAGAAGTAATGGCCACCAAGAAGAGAATCTTCCATGAAAGGAACTTCAAATCCCCAGAAGCTGCAGGTTCGAAGGGAGGGAGAGTAAGTTTCTCAAGAACAAAGTTCATGTCCCAAGGGAGAGTAGGAGTATGGATGGGGGGCCTCAGATGGAGGACCCCTCTGAGAAAGGTCTTAGAGACCTCCAGTTGAGCTAAATCTTTATCTGCGAAGGGAACATGAAAGGCCAAGATGGCCGCTATGTGTACCTTCAGAGAAGAATGGCCGAGAACCAGGTCAAACAGATAACGTAGATACTCCAGCAAAAGCCCCGCTGAACAGAAGGGTTCCACGTTTTTGGAAGCAGCCCAAATAGTGAATCTTTTCCACTTCATGGCATAAGTGGATCTGGTGGAGGGTTTTCTGGCCTCCACCAAAATCTCCGCCACTTTGGGAGATACTCCAAAACGAGACTGGGCTAAGTCTGCAGGAGCCATGCATGCAGTTGAAGTGTTTTGAGACCTGGATGGACCAGGGTCCCCTGATCCTGGCTCAGTAAACCTCGAGATAGAGGAAGAGAAGGATCCTCTGAGTATTGTTGTAGAAGAGAGAACCAAACTTGCCTGGGCCAGAAGAAAAAATTACTCACCTTAGTAATGTTTCTTGTAATGGAGTCTTGCTGTATTCTGACATATGTAGTAATATCCAACCTTTGAACTGCCCCGGAGAGGAAAGAGTTAACTTTCCATGCAAGGCATGGAACGCTGAGCTCAAGCTCGGTTGAGACTCTGTTTGTACCCAAACCGCCAGATCTTTACGAGCTACACTCACTGGGCTTCCTGTGTGGAAACTGTAAACTCACACTAGCCAACTGGCAACTAAATTTAATAAAAAAAAGGTTTTTTGGTTCCAAGGCAAAGACTCAAGTCAGAAACCCCCAAAAAAAAAAAAAAAAAAAAAAAACCTCACACCAAAACATAAGAGGTGAGAAAAGAGTGGGGCACTCTTGGGTGCCAACACTGTTCCTGCCCACCCACATCCCAAAACCCAGGTTCTGAGAGAGGAGGCGGGTGGGAGGAGTCAGAATACAGCAAGACTCCATTAGAAGAAACAACATTACTAAGGTGAGTAATTTTTCTTCAAACAACATGAAATCTTGCTGTATTCTGACATATGCAGACCACCAAGCAGTACCTCCAAGGAGGAGGAACAGAACCTACTTTGGGAACAGGCTCTGAAGCACTGCTATGTCAAACCGAGCATCACTCCTAGCCTGGATATCCAGAGAGTAATGCTTGGTGAAAGTATGTACTGTTTTCCAGGTGGCTGCTTGACAAATCTCCAAGATAGAAATATCCCTGGCAGCAGCCAGGGAAGCAGCTGTACCTCTAGTAGAGTGAGCCCACAGACCTGAGGGTGGGATCCTACCTAATTTTTCATAGTAGAATTGTATACAAGAGACAATCCACCTGGCAACAGATCTCTTAATGGCAGGTTTTCCCTTGCCAACCTCACCATAAGTGAGGAACAATTGGAGGGAGTCAAACCTGTGACCCTTGGTGCGTTTGATGTAGTAGCTAAGGGCCCTTTTCACATCCAGGCTGCGCAGCCTCCTCTCCCCAGAGGAGGAATGGTCAGTGAAGAAAACAGGAAGAGACAGACTGATTAAGCTGAAAATCTGAAACCACCTTAGGCAAAAACTTCCTATTAGTCCTGTGGACCACCTTATCTCTATGGAAAGAGATAAAATCAGGCTCCACTGACAGGGCCTGTAACTCACTTATGCATCTGGCAGAAGTAATGGCTACCAAGAACACAGTTTTCCAAGTCAAGTACTTAAGCTCTGCTGAGGACAAAGGCTCAAAAGGGGGTTGCATAAGCTGAGCAATGCAAACATTAAGGTCCCAAGCAGGGGCAGGGTCCCTGAAGGGAGGATTGGTATGCAGCAATCCCTTGAAGAATTTACAGAATACAGGATGAGCTGAAAGGAAAGAGTGCTTGCCTGCTGACAAGAAGGCAGAGACAGCTGCCAGATGCACTCTAAGTGTAGCTGGTCTGAGTCCCAAGCTATTGAGATGAACCATATAGTCCAGGACTGTAGGCAACCCAGCAGATTCTGGAGAAATATGCTTACCAGAGCACCAAATAGTGAACCTTTTCCATTTGGAGTTGTCAGTCTTTCTGGTGGAAGGCTTTCGAGAAGCCTTTAGAATATCCAGAACACCTTGAGAGAGATGCAAATCAGCAAACTAACTCTTCAAGAGCCAGGCCTTGAGATTGAGAGATTTGAGATTCGGATACCAAACCTTCCCCTGAGAACATGTTAACAGGTTGTAATTCCTGGGAAGAGACAGGGGAAGGTGGACTGCTAAGGACAGCAAGAGAGGGTACCAGGTCTGTCTGGCCCAGTCTGGAGCAATCAGAATCACTTTGCAGGGTTGAGACCTGATTTTGACTAGTACCTTGAACAGGGGAAGGAAGGGGGGAAAGCATACAGGAACTTCCCATCCCAAATGAGAACCAGAGCATCCGAGGGACTGAGCCCAACACTGAGGGTCTGCAGCAAAAAAGAGGAAGTTGGCAATTGTCTGGGGCTGCAAAAAGATCTATTTGTGGAGTGCCCCATCTGGAGAAGATCACCTTCAAAATCAGGGGATCTAGGGACCATTCGCGATGGCCCCGAGATATCCTGCTGAGAGCATCTGCTAGGACATTGTCCTTCCCTGGGAGGTGCACTGCCATCAGAGAGGTATACAGGGAATAGGCCAGAGACCACAACTTCATTGCTTCCGTGCACAAGGCCATAGACAGAGTTCCTCCCTACTTGTTGATGTACCACATTGTGGTGGTATCGTCTGTCCTGATCTGAACTACTTTGTTCTGAACAGACTTGGAAAAAACTTGAAGTGCTAGAAACACTGCTCTGAGTTCTAATAGATTGATGTGAAGTAGAGATTCTTGAGGTGACCACAATCCTTAGGCGGTCAGATCCCCCAAGTGGGCTCCCCAGCCTAAGAGGGAGGCATCTGTGGTAAGGATTAGAGAACGAGATTGAGTGACGAAGGGGACTTCTTGCCTTACATTGTCCTGATCCTGCCGCCACTGCAAAGCCTGGATCAGGGTTCGAGTCACTGGGATTAGCTTGGTCAGAGAATCCTTTCTCTTGGACCAGAAGGCTCTTAAGTGGAACTGAACGTCCCTCATCTGAAATCTTGTTCCTTGGACCACTGCTGTAGAGGCAGCCATGTGGCCCAGGAGCTGCAGAAAAAGCCTTGCTGGTCGAGACACCTGAAGGGTGAATGAAGAGGCCAGTGTAACAAGGATCCTTGCCCTGTCCAGGGGAAGGAAGGCGCTTGCCCTTATTGTATCCAGTTCCGCCCCTATGAAGGTGAGGAGCTGCACTGGCTCTAGAACGGACTTTGAAAGATTCAGGAGGAATCCTAGAGAAGTGAGCAGTTGCAGAGTTATCTGTAGGTGTGACTTGACCTGGTCTGGAGACTAACCCACTATGAGCCAGTCGTCCAGGTATGGAAAGATGGAGATCTTTTTTCTCCTTAGGAAAGCAACAACTACTGCCAGGCATTTTGTGAACACCCTTGGGGCTGATATTAGGCCAAAGAGCATTGCTCTGAATTGATAGTGGCCTGAAGGCAACTCGAACCTGAGGACTTTCTGTGGGAGCATCTGATGAGAATGTGGAAATAGGCATCCTTGAGGTCCAGGGAGACTAGCCAGTCCCCTGGTCTTACAAAGGGTAGAATTATTCCCAGAGTCACCATTTTGAACTTTGGCTTTAAAAGGTGCTTGTTTAAATACCTGAGATCCAGGATGGGCCGCCATTCTCCTGTCTTTTTGGGGGTTAGGAAGTACCTTGAGTACAATCCTTTTCCTTTGTGTAGGGGTGGAACCCTTTCTATGGCTCTCAGAGCCAAGAGGGAAGAGACCTCTGCCTCTAGGGCAAGGGCCTCTGAAGGATTTGCAGGTGGAAAAGATCTGGTTCTCATCTTGGGAAATTGTTTGAAGCTGAGAACCAGTCCCTGGCTTACTACTTCCAGGACCCATTTGTCTGATGTTAAAGACCTCCGTTCCTGGACAAAGTAAGCCAGTCTGCCCCCTACTGGTAGTGGAGAATCGGCCCGGGCAAACCCATAAGGGTGCCTGTTTGGCAGGGGCTTTAGGCTGAGGGGTGGTATCAGGCCTGCTCATACCCCGTCTGCCTCTCCCTCTGAAGAACCCCCTCTGGGCAAAGGCGGAAGAGGAGGCCTGGGCTTGGTAGAAAGGCCTATGAAAAGGCCTGCCCCTGCCCCTGGAATACTGCCTCTGGGGAGTGGCTTGCCTTTCCTTGGCCTGAGCACTCCTATAGGTGGTCCTGTACTCATCCATTTTCTTCATGTAGTTCTCTGTCTGCTCCCCAAACAGAGAATTACCAACAACAGGAAAATCCATGGCCTTAGTCCGAGTATACTGTGACAGGCTAGTACATCTGAGCCAAGCCATCCTACGAAGGGCCACAGATGTAGCCATGACTCTAGATGAAACATCACTGGAGTCCACTGCAGCATGAAATTGCACCTTGGATGCCTCAATACCATCTGCAGCTACCTGCTCCAGCTCCTTGGCAAGCTGGCCAGGGACCTGTTTAGCTAGAGCCATCACAGTGTCTCATCTAGACTTCTGGTATCTAGCTGTGTAGGCCATATAATTAGCCTGGCTGAGTCCCAAAGATGCTGCCACGTACTGCTTCTTTGCCATGGCATCAATCCTCCTGGAGTCCTTATCTGGGGTGTGTGAAGCCAAGGGTATATTTGCCTTATCACAGGCAGCAGCCTGCACTACCCCAACATGGCTGCATTGCTGGGAAAGGAACTCCGTATCTGAGCATGAAAGAGTATACCTCTTGTCCATTCTTCTGTCCACAGGAGGTATAGAAATACAGGTTACTCACCTGTAACAGGAGTTCTAGGAATGGTATATGTTGTTCATCCACACTTTCTGGCAGGTATCCTTGCCGCTTTAATTCTTGCCGGAAGGTCTTCAAGCTGGCTCCTCCCACCCAACCGGGTGGTAAAATTCTCGGCTCCGCCCCATGACGCCAGATCTGGCCGCTGGAAGCTCGGGTTGTGTGAGCCGAGGAGTCGGTGGAGTGTGTGGATGAACAACATATACCATTCCTAGAACTCCTGTTACAGGTGAGTAACCTGTATTCTAGGACATGGATATGTTGCTCATCCACACTGTCTGGCAGACTCCTAGCAGTTCTCCGGGAGGAGGGAGGCAAGGCGCACACCCCCTATACTTACTTGGGAAAGAGACTGGAGAACAGAGGCCCCAAAACCAGCATCCCGGCGTGACTCAAGGTCGATGTGGTAGTGGGTAATAAAGGTATGTGCAGACTTCCAGGTAGCAGCCCTGTAGATATCCTGTACAGGGACATCCCTGGAAGCAGCTACCGATGCAGCAGTATGGCGGGTAGAATGAGCTCTTATCCCTCTGGGAGGCTCCATGCCCGCCAACCTATAGCAGAGCTCTATGCAGGAGGTGACCCACCTGCCTATCGTCCGCTTGGCTGCAGGTCTGCCAGGTGCGGCTTCAGCGTAGGTGACAAACAGCTGGCGAACCTCTCCCCGAACTTCAGCCGTCCGCTCCTTATAATAAGCGAGCGCTCGTCTAGGGTCCAAAGTATGGAGCCTATACTCTGCCTCCGAGGTGTGATTGGGGTTGAACACCGGCAGAGTCAACACCTGGTTAAGGTGAAACTCCGACACCACCTTTGGAAGGAATTTTGGGTGGGGGCACAGGACAACCTAGTCCCTGTGGAAGACCAGATAAGGAGACTCGATGGAAAGCGTCTGGAGCTCTCTCATCCTTCTGGCTGACGTGATAGCCACCAAGAAGGCAGTCTTCCACGACAGGTGTGAAATATCGCACCTGTGCATTGGTTCGAATGGCTTGCCCATGAGCTTGGCCAATACCAGCAGGAGATCCCATGGAGGTGGAGGTTCTCACACCGGAGGGGAAATGTGGTCAAGGCCTTTGAAAAAGCGCCCGACCACCTTCTCCTGCGCCACCGACTGCTTCCGGGCCCGCGCCCAGTAAGCAGAGATGGCTGCCAGGTGCACCTTAAGGGTCGTCGACCGAAGCCCTTGCAGAGAAAGGGACCACAGGTAGTCCAGAATGCTTGCCAAGGGGCAGTCGGAAGGGTCCAAGCCCTTCCCCCGACACCAAATGGAGAATCTCTTCCATTTGAAGGCATAGCATTTTCTGGTCGACTCCTTACGGGATGCCTCAACTATGTTGAGGACCTCGTCGGAAAGACCCAAGGCCTGGAACTCTAGCCGCTCAGGAACCTAGGCCGTCAGGTGCAGGGACTGAAGGTTCGGATGGAATACCTTCCCCTGGTTGACTGAGATCAGGTCCGGGCGGGCTGGAAGCCACCTCGGGAGTCTGGAGCTGAGGCTGAGGAGATCTGGATACCAGAACTGGCGGGGACAGTCTGGGGCTACCAGAATCACCTGCGCCTTGTCCCTCCTCACCTTGAGAAGCACCTTGTGGATCAAGGGAAATGGGGGAAAGGCGTAGAAGAGGCCCGGGGTCCACGGCCTCGAGAAGGCATCCACCTGCAGCGAGCCCTGCTGAGGGGGGCGGGCATGGAACAGACTCAACCGCATTCTCGTGGAGGCAAACAGGTCCACCTGAGGCGTGCCCCAGTGGAGAACAGATCTTGTACTACCTCTGGCAGGAGACCACCATGAGACGCAGCCCTATCCGGCTTAGGGCATCGGCCAGGGTGTTGGAGGCTCCTGCCACGTGAATGGCTAGGAGATCCGCCTCCAGGCTGCACACGGGGGACCATATGCGGAGAGCTTCCTTGCATAACAGCAAGGAGCGTGTCCCGCCCTGGCGGTTCAGACAGTACATGGTCGTGGTGTTGTCCGTCTGGACCCGAACCACTTGACCCCGTAGAAACGGAGTGAAGGCGGTGAGAGCTAGACGGACCGCTCTGAGCTCCAGCAGGTTGATGTGGCATCGGGACTCCCGAGGGGACCAGAGGCCGTGCACTCTGTGTTCCCGCAGATGGGCACCCCAACCCATCAGAGATGCATCGGTCGATAGCGAGACCGTCGGCTCGGGGCCGACGAACAGGATGCCCTCCTGCAGATATGCTGGAACGATTCAACATTGGAGAGCGTGCCACATCTCCTGGGTCACTGTCACGGGCTGGTCCAACGGATAGCAGCATTGTGACCATTGGCTGGCCAGTCCCCATTGAAGGGGATGCATGTACCAACGGGCCCAATGGACCACGCTGGTGCAGGCCGCCATGAGGCCCAGGAAGTCCCGGGCAGGGCACAATTGCCCATCCAGAAATGATTGGGCAAAGGAGGAAAGAACCTCGGCCCTGTCCGCCGGGAGCCATGCTCTGGCTCGTAGAGAGTCTAGCTCTGCCCCGATGAACAGTATCACCTGCTTTGGCACGAGTTCCGACTTGGCCTCGATGATGCGGAGGCCAACCTGAGAGCAAACCTGGAGGGCCAGATCTCTGGACCGCTCCACCTCCTGTCTGGAGGGGGCTGCTATCAGCCAATCGTCCAGGTAAGGGTACACCCGGACCCCTCGGCGCCGCAAGAATGCTGTCACCACTGCCATGCATTTGGTGAAGACCCTGGGAGCTAGGGAGAGGCTGAAGGGCATGGCTCGGAACTCGTAAAGGGATCGCTCTGCTCTGAAGCGGAGGAATCTCTGATGGGACGGACGGATTGGGACGTGAAAGAACGGATCCTGGAGGTCCAGGGAACAGAACCACACGCCTCGTTCCAAGGGTGGGATTATCTGAGCCAGAGTGACCATTCTGAAGGTTCGAGACCTTAGGAACTTGTTCAGGTCATGCAGGTCGAGAATGGGGCGCCAGCCCCCCGTCCATTTTGGGACAAGGAAGTACCTGGACACAAAAGTCTGGAGGAGGATCCGCCACCTTACTGATCACCTCTTTTTCGAGGAGCAGGGCAATATCGGCTCGGCGGGCCGACAGCGAGGCTGTGGACCCCATGGCCCCCCCGAGGGGAGACGGCCCGAAAGGGTGGGGCCTGCTCGAACTCCAGAGGAAGGCCTTTTCCTACCACCTCCAACATCCAGCAGTCTATGGTGATAGCGGACCAGGCAGAAAGGAAGTGGCAGAGCCGTCCCCCCATGGGGGGAACCCAGGGGGAGTGACAAGGCTGGGGGCGGCACCCCTCAACCCATCACTGGGCAGGCTTGGAGGAGGAACTGGCTGAGCGACCTCCTGGGCCTTTACCTCCTTGCTTTCTGTTGGAGGAAGCCGCCGGCTTGGGTTTAGGACGCCAAGCGCGAGCCTGCTGGCCCTGTTGCTGGTGCTGCTGGGCCGGTCGAGATGCAAAGACCGAAGGACGAAAGGACTTCTGCTGCTGACGGCGGCCTTTGTCCCTCTGGGCGGAGGTGACAGAGTCCAGGGTGGCATTGGACTTCTCGATCCGCTGGAGGTGTCCCTCCACTCCAGGACCGAAGAGGTCAGTCCCCAAGAAGGGGACGTCAGCCAACTTGTGCTGGGTATCCGCCGTGAAGGTAGATATCCTCAGCCACGCCCTGCGTCGCATGGCCACCGCGGCCGCTACTGACCTGGCACAGGAATCACCTATGTCCAGAGCAGTCTGAGGCTGCTGCTTCGCCACCACCGTACCCTGGTCCCGCACCTGGCGGACCGTGGTCTGCAGGTCAGGCGGGATATGGGGAACAACCCCATCCAGGGAGCCCAAGAGGGCGTGGGAGAAGTGTGCCATCAGCACGGCTGAGCTGGCCTGTCGGAGGCCGAGGGAGGACGCAGCGTACACCTTGCGCCCCGCAAAGTCCAGCTTTTTGGACTCTGTCAGGGGGGCTTATCCACATCGAGCATTACCGGAATGCCAGAAAACACGGTCGGTGACTAACCCCTCGGCAGAAGGGTGCTCCGAGAAACCGGGCAAAGAGCCGGTAGGGACCGCATACTTCCTGGCCATCCTGGCCGAGGGCGCAGGACAGGAAGCAGGCTGCTGCCAAAGGTGCAAGGCTGGGCCGACAATGGCCTCAGCCACCGGAAAGGCCTCCGTGGGAGAATCCCCTCAGTCCAGAATCTCCGTCAGGGGATACTCTGCCCGTTTGGACATGGGCTCGAGCTGCATCCCGGTGGACTCAGAGATGAGTTGAAGCAGACCCAAGAAGGACGATGGGCTATCGTCCACTGACTGGCCCCCAGAGGACTCCAGGTCGAACTGCCTGGAGAAGAGGGAGGAGTCGTCGTCGGATTCCGAAGAGTCTGCGAAAAGCTGCCTCGGCCCTGAGCCACCCTCCACCTGCCGAGGACGGTCGGGAGTGAGGGTGACCAACAACCTGTGGGGCAGGCCGTGACCCGACAGAGAATTCTCGGTCGGTTTCCCCGACTTCGGTTGTGGAGGCGGAGGTTCCACCACAATCAGTGGAGCAGCTGGTTTTGGCCGAGCAACCAGCCCTGGAGCGGGCAACTCGACTGGCACGAATGGTTGCTTTGGTCGTTCAGGCGACAGCCACTTGATGGCCGGGGTCTTGACCGGGGTTGGCTTAGGCCCGGACAACAGCAACTGCTGCCACATAAGGTCCTCGTAGCGCCGGCGGAATTTGCGCCGCAGCCTCCCCTCATCCGAGGAAGAGGACGAGGAAGAATGGCGTCGCCGCTTACCTCGGTATCGAGACCGAGACTGCCGATGTCGGCGGGAACGGCTGGACCGAGAAGAGGTCCGAGACCGAGACCTTCGGGGGAACCGAGGTGGGTATGGGAAGGGGCCGGGGACACCTGCTCTTCCCTCGGCTCGGGCACTTTAACCGGGGACTGCGGCCCAGAAGGCACAGGCAGTTCCTCGGTATCCACCGGGGGAACCGGTGAAGGAGGGTTGTCGGCTTCTCCAGTCGACAGCCCGTCCAACGGATCGAGAAAAATCTCGACTTCGTCGACGGGAGTCTCGGCAGGCTGGCCTGACGTGGCACCGTGAAGCCGGCGGCCTCAGCCGCAACCTCGACTGAAGTCGACGGTCGGCTGTCCGGGGAAGGGGACCTCTCCCACTCCCACGAACGCCGACGGTGGGACTTACCTTTCAACTCCTTTTTCTTGGGCCGAGAAGAATGTCCCGATGGCCCCTCTCCCTTCGTGGAAAGGGACTTACAAAGCTCCTTGAACGAAGCCGTATATGAGGAACTCAGAGAGAACGGGATAAATGCTGCAGCCGAGGAGGAGGAAGATGCGGCCTGGGCCGCCGCCTCCTCGAGGGCAATCATCTGCTCGAGCTGCTCCAGCCGAGGCAGCCGCGCGGACACCGCTACTTGATTTTACCCGGTGAGGAAGCGTTTTTCGGGGCACCGAGCTTCAATCCTCGCAGCGATCGTCCAGGACGCTACGAGACAGAGCGCACAACTCGCAGGGCCTGGCGGGTCGTGATCTAGGCCTAGGCAATAGACGCACGTGGAGTGCGGATCCATCCTGGACATTTTTCGCCCATGGCACCTCCAAAGTCGGAAGATTTGTCCATCGCCGCGAGGAAGATGAAGACCGAAGTTTAGAAAACTTCAAAACCAATTTCGGACGAACTGAAGAGTTAGGATCCAGTCTAAAACGCAGAGCGCTAAGGAGGGAACCTGAGCTTCCAAGCGGTAAGGAAGATCTGGCGTCATGGGCGGAGCCGAGAGTTTTACCACCCGGGTGGGTGGGAGGAGCCAGCTTGAAGACCTTCCGGCAAGAATTAAAGCGGCAAGGATACCTGCCAGAAAGTGTGGATGAACATATCCATGTCCCTAGAATTAGGAGTTTTTAAAATTTTAAATGTCTGTTTCCCAAAAGACTTATGGAGGGGAATAGACAGCCTCCTAGACTCTGGGATGTCCATCAACTCAACATAATCAGGCTCCTCCTGATCCTCTACTGCTTCTTCCACAGGAAGCTGGAGAGTTTCAGCTACTTTTTTGTAAAACAAAGTGGGAAGGGGACTCAGAAAGCCTAGGAGGAGAAACACCTGAAGGTCTGTCTGGGGAGATGTCCGGGTGAATGGGCACATCCAGACTTTCATAATCACCATCACTATCCTCATAATCTCCTTCCTCCTCCTCTGGTTCATAAAAATCCTCTAAATTATAATCCGGAACCTGGTGAACCGACTGAACCGAGCCCCTAACCGATGGTGCCGGTTTAGTTGGAACCGGAGTTAGCGACTGAACAATCCTTATCGCTTTGGCTATTTCATCAGCGGTTGGAGAAAGAACTTGTGGATCCAAACCGGCTGACTTATCCCTTCTTTTTCTTTTAACTGGAACAGACTCCTCACAGTCGGTTCTCCTTTTGCCTGAAGAAGTTTTGCCCTGGTCAGAGGGCACTCCTTCTGGTTCGGTTGGAACCGAACCTGGCTGGCCATCCGGGTCAGCGGACTTTTTGGCCTCCCTTTCCCTTAGCCTACCTACTCTCTTTTCCAGGGTAGCTGTGGGAAAACTTTTGCAAATCTGGCAGTCTGAATCAAGGTGGTCAAACCCCAGACAATAAACACAGGTGGTGTGGGGATCAGCCTTAGCAAGCTTCACACACACACACACACACACACACACACACACACACACACTACAGTGTTGAACCAGTGGGCCCGGTTTTTCTTGTGGGTTTCTCAGACATGGCCAGTCCTAACCAAACTTACCCTTTTTTCAGCAATCTGCCAGGCAAGACACCCTTATCGGTTCCTGACTGAGTTACTGGTCGTGGAAAAAACCGTGGGCAAGGTGATGGAGGGCATTGTCAAGGAGAGGCTGGGGGGGACCTGGATAAGTCAGGGTGCCTGGACGATAGACAGCATGGATTCATCCCGGGGAAATCGTGTCAGACAAACCTGGTGGAGTTCTATGACTGGGTGACAAGTGCCTTGGACCTGGGTAGACCAGTGGATGTCCTCTTTCTAGACTTCAGCAAGGCATTTGACTCTGTTCCTCCATGGGCCTGTTGGATAAGCTGGGAGAAATGGGGTGGGAACCAGATGATCAGATGGATAGGCAATTGGCTCCAGGACCGGACCCAGAGGGTCGTAGTTGGTGGGATAGTCTCATCCCCAAGGAGGGTCATTAGTGGGGTCCCACAGGGATCAGTCCTTGGGCCCCTTCTGTTCAACGCCTACTATCTGACATAAGGACAGGAATCAGGAGTGAGATGAGTCTCTTTGCAGATGACTCAAACTGTGGCGGTGGTGGATGGGGAGGAGGGAGGTGGCCTCCAGGGGACCTGGAGGCTCTGGAAAGATGGTCTAGAAAGTGGAAGCTGAGGTTCAATGCAGGGAAATGCAAGGTACCCACCTGGGGCCAGAAACCCAGCCAAGTGTACACCCTGGGGAATGCTACAAGTCTCGATGGCTGAGAGGGACCTGGGGTGGTGGTGGATGTCAAGACGAACAACTCTGAGACTTGTAGGAAGGCAGCAGCCAAGGCCAACAGGATGCTGGGATGCATCGCTAGGGGATCACTCCAGAAGGAGGGAAGTGATATCCTCTGTATAACTGCTTGGTGAGGCCGCACCTTGAGTACTGCGTGCAGTTTTGGAGGCCACACTTAAAGCGGGACATTAACCTCCTGGAGAGGGTCCAGAGGAGGCAACCAAAATGATTTGGGGCTTGGGGACAGGACCTATGAGGAGAGCTCAAGAGCTAAATATGTACACACTGGAAGAGAGAAGGGACCGGGGGACATAATAGAGGTCTTTAGATACATGAAGAGGGTAAATAGGGGAGGAACAGTCGGGGTGCTTCGAAGGAAGGAGGAAGGGGCCACTAGAGGGCATGGGTGGAAGCTGGAGGGGGGAAGATTCAGGGGAGAAAGGAGGAGGTGCTACTTCACTGAGAGGTGGGTGGAGCCATGGAATGCACTGCCTAGGGGACTGGTGGAGGCAGAGACAGTGGAGGGGTTCAAGAGGGGGTGGGACAGGTACAGGGGAAGGGTTCTGGAAGCAAAATCCAATGCAGCAAGAATATCCGGAACTGGGAAGGGAGAAGCCAGAGAAGGCGAGGGGGACAGCAAGGTCAGCACCCAGGTTGGGGACTGACCAAACGAGCAGACACGAAAGACCGTTAGGCCTATTCTGCTGGCATTTTAGTATGTTAGTATGTAAATCCTTTTTTTTTTTTTTCAGAACCGATAAGGACAGGTTACCACACTCTAAAAAGCGGAACAAACTTTTTTTTTTTTTTTACAAACCTGATCGGTTCAAACCGAACCGATCTGACGTTTACAAGTTCCACACAGAAGCTAATAATAATAATAAACCTATCTAGTACTCACGGTACCACAGACAGAGACTGAACCGACAGGTTAGATGGAAGAAATTTGGCTGAAACTTAGGAAAAAAACGACACTTTAACAGACTAAACTGAACCGAGCGAAGGAGAAATCTCCAGAGTGACTGTTCAGTGAGGCGGAGTAAAGAATCTGGCGGTATGGGTTCAAAACAACAACAGAGTCTCAACCAAGCTCGAGCTCAGCATTCCATGCCTTGCATGGAAAGTTAACTCTTTCTTCTCCGGGGCAGTTCAAAGGTTGGATATCACTGCATATGTCAGAATACAGCAAGACTTCATGTTGTTTGAAAGGAGCAATCAGAATCATTCGTGCTCCTTCTGAAGCTAGTTTCTGCAAGACTCATGGGATAAGTGGAATTGGGGGGGAAGGCATAGACGAAATCTGTCCTTCCAGTCTAGAGACACAGCGTTGCTCCATAAAGCGCCTCGCTCCGGAACGAGCGAGCAGAAGACGGAAGTTCAAAGCTTTGGGGAGACGAATAGGTCTAATCTGTGGTGTTCCCTAAAGTTGAAGATATTGTTTAGGACCCCTTGGTCCAGTTCCCACTCGTGAGTCAGAGCAGAAGAGAGACTTAGCTTGTCTGCCAGGATGTTGTCGACTCCTGGAACGTGAATCGCTGTGAGGTGAAGGTCGTGTTGTGTTTCCCAATCCCAAACCCTCATTGCCTCCCTGCAAAGAGAGTAGGACCGAGTCCCTCCCTGTTTGTTGATGTACCACACCACGCACATGTTGTCCATCTGGACAGCTAGGTGTCTGGGAAGGATGTACTGGTGAAGGGCTTGGAGAGCGTACAACACTGCCTGAAGCTCGAGCACATTGATGTGGAGAGCTAGTTCTAGCTTGGACCAGGAGCCCTGGGTCCGATGAGGGCCTAGATGGACTCCCCAACCTTCGCCTGTGACGTCTGTGGTTAGAGTATGGGAGGGGAGAGGATGAAAGAAAGGAACTCCCTGAAACAGGTTCTTTCGAACCATCCACCATTGCAAGTCTTGAAGCATCGGCAAGGAGATCAGAACTGGGTGATCTAGGTCGTCCACTAGCTGGTCCCATCGAGAGCAGAGAGTCCACTGAGAAATCCTCATGTGGAGTCGAGCACGAGAAACCGTCAGGAATGCAGCCACCATGAGCCCGAGTTGGCGAAGGACCGACCTCGCAGAGACCGTTCTGCGGTCAGACAGACTTATTTGGGTCTGAAGGGTGGACGCCCTGTCCGGAGGCAGGAAGGCCTTGCCCATGGTCGTATCGAGAATCGCCCCAATAAACTGTAGCCTCTGGGATGGGTCCAGATGAGACTTGGAATGGTTGATGGTAATACCCAGGCAGGCA
Source organism: Neoceratodus forsteri (assembly GCA_016271365.2). Classification (NCBI taxonomy): domain Eukaryota; kingdom Metazoa; phylum Chordata; order Ceratodontiformes; family Ceratodontidae; genus Neoceratodus; species Neoceratodus forsteri. The sequence continues at coordinate 843,220,531 of CM028131.1, forward strand.
AAAACCTGCTGGGTAAGGGAGAGGTAACGCAGGAGTTCATCCCTGGATGAGGCCACGGAGCCAATCATCCAGGTACGGGAAAACCTGCACTCCTTGATGCAGGTGGGCCACCACCACTGCCAGGCATTTGTAAACACTGGGGCCGAGGATAGACCAAACGAGCACCTTGAACTGGTAGTGGTCCCCCTGGAACGCAAAACAAAGGTATCTGCGATGAGATGGGTGAATGGGAATGCGCAGATAAGCATCCTGTATATCCAGAGCACAAAGCCATTGACCCGACCGGAGGAAGCAGAAGGCTCTGCAAAGAGAGCATCCTGAACCTTTTGTATTTTACGAAAATATTCAGGGAACCGAGATCCAAAATTGGTCTGAGATCTCCGGTCTTCTTTGGGACCAGGAAGAAATGGGAATAGTAACCCGTCCCTCGCAGATAAAGGGGGACGGGCTCTATTGCTCGTTTCAGCAGGACAGCTGGAATTTCCTCCTGGACCAAGAGAAGATGTTACCGTGAATAAGACGACTTCAGAGGAGGGTGGCGGGGTGGTTTCTGAAGAAACTCTATCAAGTGTCCTTCTGCTATGAGCTGGAGCACCCAAGAATTTGTGGTTATCCTCTCCCACCCCGGAAGGTGGAAGGAAAACCTCCCTACTACCGGTTCCTCTGGGGAGTCCTGAGGCAGTGGGAGAGGAAAGGAGTCGGGTGGTGTGGGGCAGCGCTGCAGCTGAAGCACCCGCTGCTTTTTTGGGCGGGGGGGCCCGGCGTTTTGTGGCCCGCCTTCCCAGGGGTTTCGCCTTTGGCAGATTCCATCTGCGAAAGGGACGGCACTGCTGCTGATGGGGACGGTACATGGAATCAACTGACTTCAGTGCTGTCCCCTTCTCTTGCAAATTGGTGATGATGTCCTTGATGTCACCCCCAAAAAGCACCGACCCCCAGAAGGGTGCCTCCTGGATAGCAGACTGCACCTCCAGGACCAACCGTGACACACGGAGCCAAGCATGATGCTGTAGGCCTACAGAGAAAGCTGAGCTCCGTCCAGCAGTGTCCACTGAATCGTATGTCGCACGAAGCATGTATCGACTGGCCGAACGAGCAGAGCAGACAAGATCAGCCAACTCCTGCTTGACTTCGGAGTCAGGCAAGGAGTCCAGTTTGGCTTCCGCCTGAGTTAGAATGACCTTCTGGTAGTCCCCCATATGACCGACATAATTCAGGGCCCTGATCCCCAGCGTGGAGGAAGCGTAAATCTTTCTCCCATACTGGTCCAGAAGGTGAGAGATTCCTTATCAGGTGGTGAAGAGCTAAAATGTTTGGGGTTTGCTGACCAGCCGTGAGCGGCGCTAATCACGACCGAGTCGGCACAAGGGTGAGAATCCAAAAAATCACCCCCCTCTGGAGCCTGATGTAGCCTGTTCGACTTCCTAGGAAGTGGGGCTAAAGCCGACAGCTGTTTCCATATTGTGGTAACGAGATCGGCGTTAGGTTCTATCCAGGGTGGCACCAAGGTAGGAGCTGTCACAGGCAGATCCAGATGTTCATCGAGTTTCAGACGCTGAGGATCTGGTTCCAGGGAGTGTCACTGATGAACCTCCTGGATTTTCCTAAGCAACTCCGTAAAGGAAGAGTCCTCCGGAGGAGTCCTTGGCCTGGGCTTCGACGGACAGCGTGGCTCGTCGTCTGTCTCGAAGCAACCATTGGAAGAATCCGAGGAGTCCGAGGGTGAAGAGGAGGATGAAGAGGAAAAAGACTCCCTTTCCCGACCCAGGGGAGGAACGGACCCCTTGGGAAGTCCCCGGGGACGCGTGTCCTGCCCTTCTCTGGATCCAGATGGCAGAACCCTGGAATCCGGAGGTGGTGAGGGAGTGTGCCGCCTCGGACGTACGGGAACCTGGGATGGCACTGTCGTCGGAAGGTGGCTCTCCACCTCTTTGGTGAGCTGAGCCTTGGCCTCAGCCCACCAGGAGGCCAGAATCTCCTGCAGGTCCACCGGTGGCCGCGAGGGTGGTGGTGGAGGAGGAAGCGAGGGATAAGGGTACGGGTTATAACCATATACAGCGTATCCAAAACCCGGTTGCGGTTAGCCCGGCATCAGGTACTGTGGCGCCGGATACTGCGGTCCCGGATATGCCGGCGTCGGATAGGACGGAGGGTACCTGGGAGCCGGGGGGGCGCTGCCGGAGCAGACGGCCCGGCGGTGGCCTCGTGGCAGGTCCATATTGGAGGGTCCAGGGCCCGATGGGAATGGGATGTCTCCTGGAGTTGGTAGGGCCGGCGTCAGGGCAGACTTTGGCAGTACCAACGTCGGAGGGGCCGGCGTCGGAGCCGGCATCCGGGGAGCCGATGTCAGGTCCGGCACACCAGGTGGCGGAAGGACTGATAGAGGAGGAAGATCCCCAGCTTCGCCCAGGGATGGTGGGGAGAAATCCCCAGGGTCATGTTGGGGAGACTCTGGGTCCCCAGACGTCAGCGAAGGCTGCAGGGAACCAGGTACGACGGATGTGGAAGGGTCAGTCGTTGGTTCCTTCGCCAGCCGGTCGAGCCGACGTGTGGCTTAAGGGCGAGATCCCGGCGGGTGCCGGAGCAGCCAGCGTCCGACTTACTGTATGAGAGCCATCACCGGAGGCAAGTCGAGTAGAGGGATCGGCCTGGTCCAGTGGAGTGGAGGCTGCGTGCCGCCCCCAAAGGGTCGGGCGTCTTACCGGCCCTCTCCGGGCAGACGGAGGAGCAGACGCCGGACTTACTGGAGTCGCCCACAGTGGTAGGCTGCAAGCCTGCGGGCCAACCGGGGTGGAAGCCTCCAATTGCCTGGAGGCGCCCGCAAGGCCCGAGCGCGAGCCAGGTGGGCGGGCAGACGCCCCCTCTGAAACTTCCGAGGCGGCCGTCGAGGAGCGGTCCCCCGGAGAAGTTACCTGTGTCCCAGCGACTCCCGAGGGAGACGCGGAAGAGGAGCCCTTGTCCCGGTGCCTCTATTTCTCCTTCATCCGATGGCCTTCGGGGGAAATGGACGCCTGCCTCACTTTTTTGAGCTCCTTTTCCACTGAACTCATTTTCTTCTTCAGAATATGGGCTTCCAGGGATTGCTGCCGCCTTTTGCGGGTAGACGCGTTGAAACTGAGGCAGTGCTGGCACTTCTCGACTGGGTGATCGGGGCCTAGGCAGAAGAGGCACAGGGCATGGCCGTCCTTGTGCGGTAGTTGGGCGCCACACAAATCGCACTTATTTTTCTGCTTGGAGGGTGTAGGGGACAACATACACGGACGATGGTACTGACAGTCGGAAAAAGGCAATTATTTCGGTAAAAAAATGAAGATAGGGCTGACGAACTACGAACTTTTCCGCGAGGCGCTGCACAAGCTAATGGCGGGAAAGAACTGGAAGGCGGGCGTCAGGGACCGCCCCTTTATACAGACGTCTCCTCATGCTGGTCACCTGATGTGGGGGCTGTCCTTCGCCAGGGACTGCTAGCTAGAAATTTTTCTGTGGGGTCCTACCGCCTGCCGGCATCAGTCCTATATGTAATTACCTACTGCAAGAGCCCTCTCGAAGTAAGACCACAGGATACTACAGCCCAGATTGTCATTCATGCCAGGGAACATATTTCTATGGCTACACAAGCTAAACTACTTAAAAATATTAAGCACACCATTCAGGGGGTACGGATGCATGGTGCACCTCCCAACTCTAGGGACCCGTCAGACCTTGCAATCCCTGAATCATACAGTACATACACTCCAGACTGGAGTGATTGCTCTGTTAATTTCCTGCTTTATGATAGTGGTGCAGGTCCAGACAGAATTCTAATTTTTGGCACTGAGGTGAATCTCTGCTTTTCAGAACGCTGCAACAATTGGTATGCTGATGGTACTTTTAGTGTTGCCCCACCCTTATTCCATCAGATGTATGTGATCTTGGGCGAAAGATTTGACAATGCCCAGCCTGCCATATATGCTCTTCTGCCAAACAAACGTAGAGAATCCTATGAGCATACTTTATGCTGACCGCACTAAAACATCTGAACCCTCATTTTGCACCACAAGTAATAATGACAGACTTTGAATTGGCCACTATAAATGCATTTAAAACTGAATTCCCTCAAGCTCGCAAACTTTTTTTTTTTCCCCCATTTTACCCAGTGCGTGTATCGAAAAATACAGACAGAGGGGTTTGTCTGTTCAGTACAGCCATGATGCTGAATTTGCTCTCAAATGTAAATACTTGCCAGCCCTGGCTTTTTACCCACCAGGAGAGGTAGTGGCACGCTTTGAAGATACAACTGATGAGTCACTACAAGTTTTCCTCCCTGAACTGGAGCAAACTGTGGACTATTTTGAAGATGTTTGGATTGACAGGAGAAATAGGAAGACTGGTCACTGGCAGCCACAGTTTCCAATTGCTCTGTGGAACCACTCAGATACTGTTCAATAAAGGAGAGCAAAAAAAAAAATCTAGTCAAGGCCTTCCACAGAGATATGCAGTGTGCGCGCTGCATGGCCCACCCTATATTGTGGAAATGTATTGATGGGTTGCGCAGTATCCAAAAGAAGAGACTCCAGCATCAACTAACTAATAGCTGGCAATGCTCCTGCAGGACACAAGACATCTTAACTTGCCAATGCTGAAAAGCTCGCATACATCATTGAAAAGTACGGCGAGAGAACAGAGGAATTCCTGTGAGGTGTGGCATACACATTTGATTATTGAACTGCTTTTAAAGTTCATACTTCATAAAGATTATATACCCATGAATACATCCACAAGCACTGTACTTTGCACAAGCACTATAAAACTAACTCCTTGCCTTGTGTTCTCCCAATCAAATCATGTCTGCCTTCCTGCTCTCCCAAACAAATCAATCCCTGCCTTCTTGCTCTCTGAATAAAATCATCTCCTGACTTCAAGATCTACAAATCAAATTACAACAAGCAAGTGCACAGTTAGTCATGAGTGAGTCTCTGCAGTCTGAAACTGTCATGAGGTAATATTTACAGTTGCAGGTAACTTTCGTTTGAGAGCGAGTTGTTGCAGTCTGGGGAGTGAATCGCTCAGAAGCGTGTTAGCGTAGGGACACATTGTCACAGAAGCGAGTAGTCGAGAGCAAATTGTCGTAGACCCATTGCAAAATCAGTGGGTAGAGGGGACAAAACCTTTTACAGGTACATAAGTGAAAAAAGAAAGGCACCAGGAGGGATAGTGAGACTGAAGGGGGAGGATGGGGGCCACGTGGAGGATGACAACAGTAAAGCTGACATATTGAACAGGTATTTCTGCTCAGTCTTTACTGAGGAAGAGGAGGGTAATGATGCAGAAATGGACACAAGTCCCTTTACACGAGAAAGGGTCCTGAAAGAACTGGAAGTAATAAAGGGTTGATAAAGCAATGGGGCCAGATGGGACGCACCCCAGGGTCCTTAAAGAACTAAGAGGTGGTGATTTAATCTCTGGCAATCCTGTTTAGCCGATCACCGGAAACACGGGGGAGGTACCCAAAGATAGGACAGCAGATGTAGTCCCCTTATACAGAAGTGGGAACAAAGGGCAAGTGGAAAGTACAGGCCAGTCAGCCTCACCTTGGTAGTGGGGAAGAAAAAATTACTCACCTTAGTAATGTTGTTTCTTCTAATGGAGTCTTGCTATATTATAGACATTAGCAGTTTGATCCAGCTCTAGAACTCCCCCGGAGTGAAATGGTTAAAACTATTCCAAAATAGAAATTTGGCACGAGAGCAGCTCTATCTGTGTCATTTCAAACTTGAACTGTCAGATCTTTACGAGCCAAACTCACCAAGGTCTGTGTGGAAGCTGTAACCTACACTAGCCAAATGGCTACCTAAATAATAACAACCATTGATGGTCCCAACACCCAAGACTCAAGTCAGGGGACCAGAAATACTAACACCATTCTAATAATATGAAAATGGAACATAAGTATAATAAAACACACACACGCTACACACTTACACCAGTCCCAAAGGGACAAAATGCTAACAGAACATAAGTAGTGCCCACACTAAGTTGCCCGCACCCCACCAAGTAGAGGTTCTGAGAGGGGCAGGTTGGGAGGTCTATAATATAGCAAGACTCCATTAGAAGAAACAACATTACTAAGGTGAGTAATTTTTCTTCAAACAACATGAAGTCTTGCTATATTATAACATTAACAGAATACACAGCAGTACCTCCATGGAGGAGGGCAGAACCTACTTAGGGAATAGGCTCTGAAGAACAGCTGTGCCAAACGGCATCTCTCCTGGCCTGGACATCCAGGGAGTAATGCCTGGTAAAAGTGTGTACCGTTTTCCAAGTAGCAGCCTGGCAAATCTCTAATAAAGGATATCTCTGGCAGCAGCTAGAGACACAGCTGTACACCTGGTAGGAATGAGCCCTCAAACCGGGGCTCTGCCCACTTTCTGATAACAAAATGGATACAAGAGACAATCCACCTGGCTATTGATCTCTTAGTGGCAGGTTTGCCTTTCCCAACTTCACCATAGGTAAGGAAAAGTTGGAGGGATTCGAACCTGTGACCTTTGGTACGCTCTATATAATAACTAAGAGCTCTCTTAACATCCAGGCTATGCAACCTCCTCTCACCCGAAGAGGAGTGATCAGTGAAAAATACTGGAAGGGAGACAGATTAATTAAGATGGAAATCTGAAACCACCTTAGGCAAAAACTTCCTATTAGTCCTAAGGACTACCTTATCCCTGTGGAAAGAAATAAAGTCAGTCTCCACTGACAAGGCTTGCAATTCACTTATGCGTCTGGCAGAAGTGATAGCCACTAGAAAAACAGTTTTCCAAGTTAGGTACTTAAGCTCTGCAGAAGACAGAGGTTCAAAAGGGGTTGCATTAACTGGGCAATGCAAACATTAAGGTCCCAAGCAGGGCGGTTCCAAAGGGAGGATTAGTATGGAGTAATCCTTAAAAACTTGGAAAACACAGGATGAGAGGAAAGAGGGATGACTTTCCTGCTGACACAAAAGCAGAGACAGCTGCCAAATGAACTCTCAGGGTAGCTGGTCTGAGACCCAAGGAATTAAGATGTACCATGTAATCTAACAAATGGGCAATTCAGCAGATTCTGGGAAATATTTTTCCCAGCACACCAAATGGAAAACCTTTTCCATTTAGAACTATAAGTAGCCCTAGTGGAAGGCTTTCTGGAAGCCTTTAGGATCTCAAGAACACCTTGAGAGAGGTGTAAATCAGCAAACTTTAACTCCTCAAGAGCCAGGCCTTGAGGTTGAGGGATTTGAGGTCCGGATACCAAACCCTTCCCTGGGCACAAGTCAACAGATTGTGATTCCTGGGGAGGCACAGGAAAGATGGACTGTCAGAGACAGAAGGAGTGGTACCAGGGCTGCCTGGCCCAATCCGGGCAATCAGAATCACCCTGCAAGGCTGAGATCTGATTTTGACTAGTACTTGAATAGGAGAGAAGGGGAAAGCATAGAGAACTTCCTCCCAATCCAGAAGAAGGGCATCCAGGGAACTGAGCCCAGCACTGGAGGCCTGCAACAGAACAGAGGAAGTTTGTGATTGTCTGGGGCTGCAAAAAGATCTGAGGGATGCCCCACCTGGCAAAAACTATCCCCAGCACTTGAGGATCCAGGGACCATTCGTGATGGCCCTGGGAAATCCTGCTGAGGGCATCCGCTAGGACATTGTCCTTCCCTGGAAGATGAACTGCTATGAGGGAAGTGTTCAGGGAATAGGCCAGAGACCACAACTTCATTGCCTCGGTGCACAAGGCCGAAGACAGTGCCCCCCTGTTTGTTGATGTACCACATTGTTGTGGTGTTGTCTGTTCTGACTTGTATCACCTTGTCGTGGACAGATGCAGAAAAAGCTTGAAGAGCTAAAAAGACAGCTCTGAGTTCCAGCAAATTGATGTGGAGCAGAGATTCCTGGGGACCAAACTCCTGAGGGAAAGGTCGCCCATGTGGGCTCCCCAACCCAGAAGGGAAGCATCTGTAGTGAGAGTCAAGTCGTGAGAACGGAAATGAAGGGACCCCGCTCTTAATTGCTCTGATCCTGCCACCACTGGAGAGCTAGGATCAAGGTTCAGATCACTGGGACCAACTTGGAAAGGGGTCTCTTCTCTGAGACCAAAAGGTTCTAAAGTGAAACTGAATGTCTCTCATCTGAAATCTGGCTCCCTGCACAACAGCTGTGGATGCAGCCATGTGCCCCAGGAGCTGCAGAAAGTGTCTTGCTGGTCGAGAGACCTGCAGAGTGAAGGAAGAGGCCAGAGCCACTAAATTCCTTACCCTTTCTGGGGGAAGAAAGGCTCTGGCTAGCTTTGTGTCCAATTCTGCCCCTATAAAGGTGAGTACCTGGACTGGTTCCAGAACCGACTTTGGTAGGTTTAGCAGAAAACCCAGGAGGTGAGAAGCTGCTGGGTGACCTGCAGGTGAGATTTTACCTGTTCTGGGGACTGGCCTACAATGAGCTGATCGTCAGATAGGGAAAACAGCAATCCTCTGCCTCCTTAAGTGGGCCACTGCCACTGCTAGACACTTTGTGAATACCCTGGAGCAGAGGTAAGGCAGAGGGCATTGCTCTGAACTGGTAATGACCTGAGGGCAGTTAAATCTGAGGTACTTTCGATGGGATCTTCTGATTAGGACATGGAAATAGGCATCCTTGAGGTCCAGGGAGGCTATCCAGTCCCTGGCCTTAGGGAAGGTAAAATCATTGCCAGAGTTACCATTTTGAACTTTGGTTTCAAAAGATGCTTGTTCAGATATCTGAGATCTAAAATGGGCCACCACTCTCCTGTCTTTTTTGGGGTAAGGAAGTATCTGGAATACAGACCCCTGCCCTGATGCAGGGAGGAACCCTTTCTACTGCTCTGAGAGCTAACAGGGATGAGACCTCTGTTTCCAGAGCGAGGGTCTCAAGCACTTGCAGGTAGAAAAAGTCTGCTTCTCAACTTGGGAAACTTTTTGAAGCTGAGAACCAGACCCTGGCTTACTACTTCCAGAACCCACTTGTCTGAGGTTAAAGAAGCCCAATTCTGACTGGAAGTAAATGAGCCTGCCCCACTGGTACAGGAGAATCGGCCCTGGCACCCCATCAGGGTGCCTGTTTCGCAGGAGCTTTAGGCTGGGGGGTGGGAGCAGGTCTGCCCACCCCTCGTCTGCCCCTGCCTCTGAAGAAGCCCCTCTGAGCATAGGCAGAGGAGGCCCGAGTCTGGTAGAAAGGCCTGTGAAAAGGCCTACCCCTACCCCTGGGGGCATGCCTTTGAGGAGTGGCTTGCCGCTCCTTAGCCTGGGCACTCTTGTAAGTAGTCCTATATTCATCCATCTTCTTCATGTAGTTCTCTGTCTGCTCTCCAAACAGAGAATTTCCCACCACAGGAAAATCCATAGCCTTAGTCTGGGTATCCTGTGACAAACTAGTACACCTGAGCCAGGCCAACCTACGAAAAGCTACAGATGTGGCCATGACCCTAGAGAAAACATCATTAACATCCACAGCAGCATGAAACTGAACCTTAGAGGCTTCAATGCCATCAGCAGCCACCTGTTCTAATTCACTAGCAAGCTGGCCATGGGCCTGCTTGGCCAATTGCATAACAGTATCCCATCTAGATTTCTGATACCTAGCTACATAAGCCATATAATTTGCTTGCCCGAGTCCCAGAGAGGCTGCCATATACTGTTTTTTTGCCATGGCATCAATCTTCCTGGAATCCTTGTCAGGAGGATGTGAAGCCAAGGGAATATTAGCTTTATCACAGGCAGCAGCCTGAACTACCCCAGCATGACTGCATTGCTGAGAAAGGAATTCTGTATCAGGGCCTGACAATGTATACCTTCTGTCCATCTTTTTATCTACAGGAGGCACAGAATTAGGAGCTTTTAAAATTTTTAATTGTTTGTTTCCTAAAAGACTTATGTAAAGGAATAGACAATCTCCTAGACTCTGTAATATCCATCATTTCTACAACACAGTCAGTGAGCCAGCCTACCTGCTGGATACTCTGCTCGGCTGGGCTCTGCCGTTTCAAACGCGGTTTTGGCGCCTTTTTCGCTTGGCTCTGTTTCTGCTTGTTTAAGCAGTCGGTGCTGCATCTGGAACTCGTGCTTGCTCTAGTAAAACCCTGATGTATTTAGTACCTTGTGTGCATCTATCTTTGGGACTGGATTGATTTGTTTGAGAATGTTCTATTTTCTGCTGTACTTTGCTTGCTAATGTTTACAGTTTTGTTTGCTGCTTATGAATACTGTATTGTCTTTGCCAGCCCTCCCTCTCTCTCTCCATTGAAACCCTGTATTCTTGTTCATTTTTTTTCTTTTTCCCTTCACCCTCTGCATCATTTAGCCCTGCCACACGCTCTTTCCAATCAAATCCCTGCCTGCCCCACCCCCAATTGGTACTCCCCCTGCCTGCCTATTTAACCTTGCCTCTTTTCTCCTACAGATCAGATCCCCCATCCCCGAGGGCCGGAGGTCGCGAGGGCTGCATCTGGATAGTGCCCTCCTGAAGCCAGTAATTCCACTACCAGGACACCCCCCCACCCCTGAGGAGCGGCTGTCGCGAGGCTGATTTCTGGACTCGCCCTCCTGTCCCTATTTCATCCAGGATACCCCCACCCCAGGGCCGTCGGTCAAAGGTAAACCTGTGCCTGAAAGAATACAAAATCAAAAGAAAGATATTACCGGCCTGACACAGTCAGTGAGCCAGCCTACCTGCTGGATACTCTGCTCGGCTGGGCTCTGCCCCGTTCAAAGCGGTTTTAGGCCTTTTTAGCTTGGCTCTGTTTCTGCTTGTTTAAGCAGTCGGTGCTGCATCTGGAACTCGTGCTTGCTCTAGTGAACCGCGAGCAGCTACAGCGTTCGGCTCCCCCACCCCACCACCCTTGCTCGGCTCTCCCTTATATAGGGTATATTTTCCACGTCACATGAGGCTGTAAAACCAATCAGCCTACTTTCCCATTTGCTGGTTATATCGTTCCAGCACTAGAGGGAGCCTGCCCTCATTTCTTCCTCTTTACTGGGAAATGTCTCACTTAAGCATGGTCTTTACAATGCTGGCCCTCCTCCTGCTACAGCACCCGATGCTTTCTCTCTGCCCATCTATACACCCCATCAACCTGCCCCCAACCAAAGGACACTGCCCCCACTCTGAACTCCAGGCTCCCCTATTGGACTACCCCAAACCTATCCCTCAACCCACTCCCTGAATCCCTCCCGTGCCCTGGATTACCACGCCACCCCACCCACCAACCACCGTTTGCACTACTCACACTATTGTGTTTCCTCTCACAAGTGGACACTCTCCTGCTCACGCCTCAGTTGTTCTCTCCCTTCCTATCCCCTGCTCCTCCCTGGTGGGGTCCCGTCGGCCATTTGCTCCCCTCCTCCAGCTACAAACCCCACCAAGGCGCCCTAATTCTCCTGCTGCTCCTGCTCTCCGGCAATGTGAACCCAAACCCGGGCCTGTCATCCCTGCCACGCCTGCCCACTGATGGCAAAGGCTTTGAATCGCCTTTATTAACATATGCAGTCTCCTAAGAGAACTGCAGCCCTCCAATGTTGGGTCACTAACACTCCCGGATATTCTCATGCTTGCGAAACCTGGCTCTCCCCCACGCCTGACTCTGCCATCTCCTTCATGGTTTTACCATCTTCAGGCCGATAGGATGGGCCGGCGTGGGGGGTGTGCTATCTACTGCAATCGATCCTCGGGCTTGCCCTCCCACCCCGAGCTTAACCATGGGGCACAAGCCATTACCTTAAATCACCCCCTGCCCTGGATGCGGTCCACTCTATCTAACTGCGGCTTATCTACCCCCGGGGACTAACAAAGACTCTGCAGCTTCCTCTCTCCTTGACTACCTGGCTACATTACCCCCGAAAGCTGAACAGTTAATTATGGGTGACTTAAATTCAAATTGCTCAGCCCTCAGCAGATAATCTGAAGAATGAGCTTGCAGCCCTTGACCTGTCCCAAATGGTCACTCAGCCCACTAGACTTAACAAAGCAACAGGAACTTGCTCCCTCCTGGCGTCATCCTCTCTAACCCGACCTCATAAAATCGTCTCACGTTGATGTCCTTGCGGACTCACTCAGTGACCACTCCCAGTCATCTGCTTCTGGTCCTCCCACCCTCACCCCTGGTTGCTTAGCAGGACCCCTGCCGCCCGGTTCCTCCCGGAGGTCTCGCCAACCTCAAGCGTCACCTCACCCAAATCGGACTGGTCCCCATTGGCCAGTGCTCCTGACATTAATTTTGCCCTTACCTACCTCTCCACGGCATTCAACCCGCCTGTGATCTGTATGCACCCCTCAACACTGAGGATAAAAAAGCGGACTGCCGCATGGATCACTCCTGCGCTGATCCAACAACTAAAAGAGATAACCTCTGGCATTAGCTAATAACTCTGGCAGGGTTGCTGACAGGCAAGCTTACAGGGCAGCCCATGATCAATGCTCCTGGACAATCAAGCAAGCTAAAGCCAAATTCTACCAGGGCTACGTTGGCGTCCACCTGGGGCACGTCCAAGCTTTCTGGGATAACATTAAAGATTTAAATGGTAAGACCGCCCCCCTCCATCCCAGATTGTCATAAATGGGACTGTCTCACTGACCCCACCTGTATTGCTAACTGCCTTAATAAAACTTTCACCGACTTAAGCGCCGTCCTCGGCCCATTTTCCGACCGGTTGCCAAACCCTCACGCTTCCATTCCCAGGCCGCAATTCCACTTCCGAATGATCTCACCCCACGATGCCAAACCTTTCTTAATAAAGGCCCTCGCCTCTCAGAACCCTACCAATGACCCTCTCGACTCCAGGATACTTCACCTACGTCCTGGATGTCATGCTCACCCCGCTGATGCTTATTAACAAATCCCTATGCCTCGGCCAATTCCCCAAGGCCTGGAAGCATGCAGAAGTAACCCCCATCCATAAGTCGGGGGACCGCACTCTGCCTAATAACTACAGGCCCATCTCCATCCTTCCCCCATCCAAAGCCTTAGAAAAAATAGTAAACACTCAGCTCTCGGAATATCTTACTAACTACAACCTCCTTTGCCCGGAGCAACACGGTTTTCGCCCTGGCCATAGCACATCCACTGCCCTTCTGGAATTCTCCCACCACATTCACTCAGCACTAGACAAAGGTCATCTGGCAGGGGCGGTCTTTATAGACCTGTCCAAGGCCTTCGACACGGTGTGCCACCCCCTGCTACTAAACTCCCTCAGTACTCTAGGTCTCGTAGCCGGCCCCCTGAAGTGGTTCGCAAGCTACCTACACAACAGGTCCCAAAGAGTCAAACTAAATGGGACCCTCTCCTCCTACCTTCCGGTACACTGGGTGTCCCCAAGGCTCCATCCTTGGCCCAACCCTTTTCAGCCTATTCCTGAACACCTCCTAGCTCCTGTTCCAGTAAAATATTACTCTATGCTGATGGCGCTGTTATCCTTGCATCACACCCTGACCCCTCCACTCCAAAGCATGCTGCAAGCGCCTTCCTCCAAACCGAAAAGTGGTTCAATAATCACCGCTAGTCCTGAACCTAAAGAAAACTAAGTCCATGCTATTTTCTCATCGGCAAAACAATGCCAGAACTTCCCCTACATCACCACCAGCATGCCCCTCCCTCTGGAGCAGGTTACATCCTATAAGTACCTGGGCATCACCTTTGACTCTGGCTTACTTTCCAGCCACCTTAAAGCTCTAGCGTCTGCAATGAACTCCAGGGTCGGTCTTCTCTACCGCCACAAAGACTGTCTCCCTGAACCGCCTTAAAACTAGCCATCACCTCATCAGTATTATCACTGGCCGACTATGGTCTCCCTGTCTACGTGCTGCTGATGCCTCTGCCTTATCCAAAGTCAGACCTCTATAAATAAAGCATGTAGGCTCCTTACAGTTGCCCACAGCAGAACCCACACCTGTTTGCTATACTCCATACAAAAATACTCACACTTGAGGAAAGACTGATTTATCATACCTGCCTACTGGCCAAAATCCTTGTCAGGTCTCTGCCTCCTGGGGTCTCTGGACCTCTGCAGCAGGCTGCTGGGTCCACCTGATCTTGCCGCCATCACCTTCCAACGTTCCCAGAGCGAGGACCTCTTGCTACCAAAGATCTTTCCATCAGAGCCCCGTCCTGGTTTAACTCCCTTCCTGAAACTATCTCCAAGATTCCTGGCATTGGCGCTTCAAAATTGCCCTTCGCCAACATATTATAGACAGCCGAGGTTGTAAATGCTTGTAGCTGCCACGCCCGCCCCCTCTGACCTCTAATGCGGTCCCTACTAACCTTTCAACCCCTCGCCCATCGGTCTTACATATCTACATATCAGCTCGGACATACTAATTATGAATAATGTATCTACTATTGCTTTACCAATGTTGGTATCTACTAATTTGTAACTTGCTGTCAAATTGAGTCTCCTGTGTTGTCGTACCAATGTCGGTACCTTCCACAAGTTGAATCAGTGCAGCCTAGCTGTCTGCTCTCTCAAGTGTATATTTTTATGTAACTAACCTGTTCCGTCATTTTCCCTGTCCTAACCTCACACTTTTGTTGTCTCCCCCCCTTTTTTGACGAGGTACCTTTGTAAACGAGTCTTTGACTCAAAGGTTGTAAATCTGATCTCTACAATAAATAAAAAAAAATAAAATAAATAAAATCAGGCTCCTCTTGCTCATCCACAGCCTCTTCTAAAGGAAGCTGGAGGGTTTCAGCAACTTTTTTATAAAACATAAAATGAGATGGGGACTCAGACAGCACAGGGGGAAATTCTAAAGGTCTGTCTGGGGAGATGTCGGTTCAATGGGCACACAGACCTTCCAGCCACATTCAACTGTTCATAATCCTCCTCCCTCCACTGGTTCATAAAATTCCTCAATATCATAATCCTGAACCACTGGGACCGGACGAACCGACCTTTTACCAGATAGTGGTGGTTCGGACGGACCCTGAGACAGTGACTGGACAATTTGTATGGCTTTTGCTATCTCTGCAGCAGTTGAAGAAGAATTTTGGACTCCAGACCTGCTGATTTTCTTGTTTTCTTTACTGGAATTGGTTCCTCAGAACCAGCTTTTCCTTTGCCGAGGAAGTCTGGCCCTGGTCAGAGGCACTCCCTCTGGTTGGTTGGCACGAACCGGCTGGCCATCCGGGTCAGCAGACTTTTGCTTCTTGTTCCCTGAGCCTGCCCAATCTTTTTCAGGGTGGCTGCAGGAAATTTCTACATACCTGGCAGTCTGACTGGAGGTGGTCAAACCCCAGACAAACACATGTGGTGTGTGGGTCAGCCTTGGCAAAGACTTCCCCACAAACATCACAGTGTTGAAACCAGTGGGCCAGTTTTTCTTTTGGGTTTTCTCAGACATAATGCCAGCCTAACCAAAACTTGCCCTTTTCGCGGCAGTGCAGGCAGGAACACCCTTATCGGTTCCTAACGTGTCCGCAGGTATTGGAAAAAGCGTAATAAATCCGTTTTTTAGAACCGATAAGAACCGGAACCGCACTCTAAAATAGTAACTTTTAGTTTTAAATGAGTTTTAAACCCACTGATCGGTTCAAACCAAACGATAACTTACAAGTTCCACACAGACAAAACCTTCATTTACTTACAGTTACCACAGATAGAGCTTGAACCGAGCGGTTTTATGTTAAAATAAAACTATTCTTGGTTAAATCCAACCGAGAAAACACTTTTTAAACCGAGAAATGAACCGAGCAGAAGGCGAAATCTCCGGAGCGACTGTTCACTGAGGAGGAGTAAAGAATCTGACAGTTCAAGTTTGAAATGGCACAGATAGAGCTGCTCTCGTGCCAAAATTCTATTTTGGAATGGTTTTAACCATTTCACTCCGGGGCAGTTCTAGAGCTGGATCAAACTGCTAATGTCTATAATATAGCAAGACTTCATGTTGTTTGAAGATCATAGAAGCACTACTGAAGGAGATTGGTGGAACATCTGGTTGTCAATGGACTACAGGACCCAAGGCAGCATGGTTTCACCAGGGGGAGGTCATGTCAGACCAACCTCGTTAACTTTTTCGACTGGGTGACTAGGGAGGTGGATCAGGGGAGGGCAGTGGACATGGCTTATCTGGACTTCAGCAAGGCCTTTGACACTGTGCCACATAGAAGGCTATTACACAAACTGGGGAATATGGGTGTGGGTAGGACAGTAGTGTGGTGGGTAGGAGGTAACTGGCTGGGCGGCAGGACAGGGGGTGGTAGTAGATGGTTGTCACTCTGCAGAAAGAAGAGTGACCAGTGGGGTACCACAGGGATCAGTGCTGGGACCGGTCCTCTTCAACATCTTCAGTGACACTGCGCAGGACCTAGAAGGCAGAATTTCCCTGTTCGCTGATGACACAAAGCTCTGTAACAGAGTAGACCACAGCAGAGGGTATAGACAGAATGAGAAGGGACCTGCAGAAACTTGAACAATGGTCAGTGGTTTGGCAGTTGAAATTCAATACAAAGAAGTGCAAGATACTGCATATGGGGCACAAAAACCCTAGCACAATATATCAGTTGGGGGCGGGGAGAGGATATAGCATGCACCAAACATGAAAGGGATCTTGGGGTTATCCTCTGATGACCTCAAGGTAGGGAAACAGTGTGACTAGGCAGCAGGTAAAGCAAATAGGATGCTGGGATGCATAGGCAGGGGCATCACCAACAGGAAAAGGGAGGTCATAATTCCACTATACAAGACACTTGTGAGGCCCCAACTGGAGTACAGTGTACAGTTCTGGAGACCTTACCTACTTAAGGACAGAGACAGGGTAGAGAAGGTTCAGAGGAGGGCAACAAAGATGGTACATGGATTGCATCACAAGTCCTATGAGGACAGGCTGAAGGACTTGAATATGTACTCCCTGGAGGAGAGGAGGGAGAGAGAGGATATGAGAGAGACATACAAGTATCTTACAGCAAGGAAAAGGGTGCAGGAATACACTATTTTAAGTGAAAAAGATGTTCCAGGACCAGAGGGCATGGGATGAAGTTGAAGGGAGGACGATTCAGAGGAAACATGAGGAAGAATTTCTTCACAGAATGGGTGGTGGACAAGTGGAACACCCTGCCAGAGGAAGTGGTAGGGGCTGAAACAATCATAGGATTTAAGAATGCCTGGGATAAACAAAGGAATTCTGGAGGTCGCGGTAAGGGGCAACAGACTTCTAGGAAAACAAAGTGAACTTACAAGCTCAAATGGGCAGACTGGGTTGGCCGTAGGCCCTTATCTGCCAACACAGTCTATATATCTATGTAAGTTAAGTATATAAAACTTTTTTATTCTGATTATTTATACACATACAAGAATAAAGACAGCCGAATCCTGGTAAATCCGGAGGGAAAAAAAAAAAAAAGTAAATAAATCATTGGTGCAATCCCCAGAATTTCAAGTCTTGAAAATGGAACTTCATTATTTTAAATCACCGTAAATCAGTGGCCTCGCAAGCCCCTGTCTCTTGCAACCTACCTGGCTCGATCTCTGCCAGCTAGTGATCCACCTGGGTAAGTGTGATGTCTTCAGGCTGCATCATGGCTATTCTTCATGCCACAGGCTCTTCCAATGAGCACCCCCTTCCCCACTGGGCCCTGTGGTGAACACTAAAGCATTCACACAGCACAGTCATCTCCCTGGACTCCTCAACTCGTTCCCCTGCTTTCAGGGCCATCCCCTCTTTCATCATCTCCTTCCATTCATGTACTAGAAGGTGGTTTTGGGGCTGTCTGCAGCACGTGCTTCCAGACCCTCCCTGGCTTTCTTAACTGTAGCCTTGCAGAAAATCAAGGCTGATCTGCACTCCTCTATGGCCTGGAAGTAATCTCTCTTTCCAGCAATCACAGACCCCCACCCTCCCCATCATCAATGGTTGTAGGCACCTATTGAGCCAGGGTAGGGGTACTTCTTGATCCTTTTCCTCAATGTTTCAGGGATGCAGGCCTCTGTGGTGCATCAAGTATACTCTTCAATAAATTCCACATATGCTGTGCACTACCAGCCTCATGCAGCTGCTCTTGCCCCATAGACAGCAGGTACGTCATCTTGACAAAGTCCACCTATCTTAAGTTCTGGGTCCTGGTGGCTGAGGCACAGTTAGGTTTTACTGGCACCAGGGACAAGGTTACTCTGTTTTCCTGTGTCCTATAGGTTCCTTAACATTCATGCCGGAGATGATTCCATCCCTACAGATGAGAACAAAGTAAAATCTTCTCTCCTGTTGGAGCATATAGAACATGGGAAAAATTGGGCACTTACATGGGCCTTTAAATGGTTTGCTCGGACTGACTTTTTATCCATACCGCGTGAACTTAACTTTTCAGCATTGGGCTCACATAGGTCTTTGTTCCCCAATATAAATCACATGACAGAGTAACATATTCGACTTTCAAACTCTAAAACAAACACTCCACCTGTCTAATCTGGATAATTTTAGATATCTTCAATTGCAAGCATATATAATATATTAAAGTCAGTGACCTAGTACCCAATAACCATGGAGGTGATCTTGAAACAGGAAATTACAAAGGGACATATTTCTGCCCTTTATAAAGCTCTTAGACCTCTGCATGGCGACCATGCCTAGTCAATAAAACACAAATGGACACAAGAAAATAATTTAGTTCTTATGGATAAGGATTGGACTGCTATCTTTAAATTGGGCATGAACTCCCCTAGTTCTCCTCTACGGCAGGAGTTTGCCTGGAAGGTTCGAACTCAATTCTTTTTACACACCAGTTATTCTAGGAAAATGGAATGCACAGTCTTCCCAAGCTTGTTGGAGATGATGGGGTAGAAAGGTTAGATTGGGGGTAGTATACAGGCCTCCAACTCAGAAAGAGGAGCTGGATAGGGAGCTGGGAGAACAGTTAAGGAGGCTTAGTGGCAAAGGGAGCACTGTGGTGGTTGGAGACTTTAATCTGCCAGGGGTGGACTGCAACATCCCAGCTAGTGCACCAGGAAGCAGATCCTCCTGGAAGCCTTCCAGGATGGCTTCCTGGCACAGAAGACAACTGAGCCCACTAGGGAGGAGACATTCTGGACCATGTGCTGGCAGATGAAGAACAAGTCAAAGATGTTGGGGTGGAGGATCCCCTGGCAGGAAGCGACCACCGCACAGTGTAATTCACACTATCTAGGTAAGGAAGCAGCCTCTACAAAGACTAAGGTCCTGGACTTTAAAAGGGCAGACTTTGGCAGTGAATATACTGAAGGGGCACAGCTAGCATCTACCCCAACACAGATGCCATGCAAAAATGGGCAAACAAGCTGGGCTTGGTTGAGGCCACTAGCACATATGTAAAGAGCCAGAGTAAGAAGTCCAGGACGAGGAAGCTGAGCTAGATGAGCAGGGAGGTAGAGGAGCGGGCAAGGTAAAAGAGGGCTGCCTTTTGAATCTATAAAAGATCAAACAGAGTGGATGACAGGGAGGAATATGCGAGGAAATCCAGGCAGGTGAGTAGACTAGTAAGGCAACCGAGAGAACCGAGGCTAGCGCAGGGGACCAGAGAAGGTGAAAAGAATCTCTTCAGGTATATGCAGGATAAGAGAAAGACTAGGGATCAGATTGTTAGGATCAAGAATGGCAGTAGTCAGGCAGAAAAGGGAGCAGAGCAGGCAGAAGTGTTCAGTATTCACCAGGGAGAGGGCAGGGCCCCTTACCAAAGGGGAAGGGTGGAGTTGGGGGGCCGGGAGGCTATCATGGATGTAGTAATCAGAAGAAAGAGTGTTAGAGGGCCTTAAGTCCCCATGGGTAGATAAGGCGTCTGGGCCTGATGGAGTTCATCCTAGAGTCCTGAGAGCGCTGGCAGAGGTCCACTGGCGGATCTGTTAAACACCTCTATGGATACAAAGTGCATGTTCATGGATTGAAGGGTGGCGCACGTGGTGCCCCTCAATAAGAGTGGGCCCAGGGACGAACCAGGGAACTACAGACTCATGAGCCTTACTGCAATAGAAGGAAATTTAATGGAGGCTATCCTCAAGGAAGGACTGGTAAAATTTCTGGAGGATAATCATCTCCAGGGTAGCAAACAGCATGGGTTTGTCTCAGGCAGATCCTGCCAAACAAACCTGGCAGACTTATTGGGTGACATGGGCACTAGACAAAGGTCATGCGGTGGACATCCTTTACCTGGACTTCAGCAGAGCCTTTGACTCAGCAGGCAGGAAACTGTTACATGAGTCAAGAGCTGATTATAGGCTAGCTAGGCAGCAGAAGGTAGTAGTAGGGGTGAATTATCAAAGCCCAGAGCGGTAACAAGTGGAGTCTGACAGATCTCGATGCTGTGGCCAAAGATCAGCCTCTTCACTGATGACACAAAGATCTGTGCGGAAGTGGATTGGGGCAGCAAAGTAGTCCAAGAAGACTCAGCAAGACTGGAGAGATGGTCGAACACATGGCAACTTGGACTCAATGCCAAGAAGTGCACAGTCATGCACTTGGGAGCCAGGAACCCCAGAAATAGTTACTGGTTGGGAAGAGTGCAGTTATCCACGGCAACAGAGAAGGATCTGGGTGTACTGGTAACAGGGGAAATTAACCACTCGGTCCAATGCAAGGAGGCAGCGGCAAAGGCAACAGAATGCTGGGGTGCATCACAGGAGAATTACTTCTAGGACAATAAAAGTCATCCTGCCCCTGTATAGGTCCCTGGTGAGGCAGCACTTGGAGTACTACATGCAGTACTGGCACCCCCACTTGAAGGGCATCAAGCTACTGGAGGGGGTGCGGTGCAAAGCAATGAAAATGATCCTGGGTCTGGGTGATAAACCGCATGAGGAAAGAGAGCTCAATATGTATTCCCTGGAGGATAGAAGGGAGAGGGGGGATATGACTGAGACCTTCAAGTACCTGAAGGGCATGAACAAAGTAAACACCAAGAGTATTTTCAAAATAAAAGGTAAGAGAGAAACCAGGGGAGTCTGAAATTGGAAGGAGGCAGATTCAGGTGGGAAATGAGGAGGCACTATTTCACTGAAATGGTAGACAGGGTGAAATGCGCTACTGGAGGTGTTGGTATCACTGTTGACAGTGAACAGCTTCAAGAGGGGGTGGGACAGGATCAAAGGGAGGGTTCAACCTGGGAGCGGATGGGTTGGGTGTGAGGTAAACAAGAGGAAAAACAGTGGGGGGGGGGGAGGAGGCAAGGGGGACAGCTGCAGTCTAAATTGTTGAAGTGCTGTACACTCAAGAAGACTAGACAGACCATAAGGCCTGTAACTGCTGGCAATTTCATATGTTCAGAAACACGGGCACATCACACGTTACATTTTTTTGGGCATGCCCATCTCCGACGAACTTCTGGAAACAAATTATTGCCACACTACAAAACATGTTTTTGCTGGATACCCCGCTCATTATCTTGCACCAGGCCCTTAGACAATAGTTAGGCTGCCCAACAGTTTTCGGATGTTTAGAAGAAGTTCCCAGGACTGGGAAAATCCTGGAAAGATCACTGGGACACCTTTCCTCTCAGGAACATTCAGAGTTCCATGAATTATCTCATGTCCTCAGGACCTGGGCAGGGCTGTACAAATCCTATTGCCTTCTACTCAGAACAAGTAAATTTCCATGAAGGGCAAGTACTGTACAAAGAAAGCCAATTTCACTGAAGGACATGGTGCTAGTGGAAATTCAACTACAGTCATGGCTGGAGTCCTAATGGCTTGAATATGTAACCCTGTTCCTATGTTGTTCATGCCAATATGAATCACAGAATACTCCTTCCCACTGCTTGGCTCAGAACAGCACATATTTGACCCATGCTCAAGGCAGTCACGCCTACTTATCAGCACTAACATCTTGGCCCAGTAATGCCCCAACTAACCCACTGCCCTGACAATCAAGAGTCCCCACATGGTGGACCAGGACGGTAGTGTACGTGAGGTGATCTGCCTGCAGCACAGGTCAAAAAAGTGCTAGACAATGTCAAGCAGAACAGATGGAGCAAGGAGCAGATGGTCACACACAATGGCATGAATTACATAGGAAGCACAAGTCCTGAGGCTATGAAGAAGTCATTCACAGAACTTTCCCATTGCTTAAAATAACAGCAGAGTATAAAAGATTTAAAACATTTTGCAAAATTCAGCAGTTTTTTTTTTTTTTTAAACATAAAATTCATGGATGAAACATCTGCTTATTTCACCAGCCCTATTGAAAGCTTGTCAAACCCTGAAGAATGTGGCTTCCCAGAAGTCAGTGTTACCAAAGATTTATTTCAGGTGTTAATGTCTTTCAAGAACTTAGATGAGGACTGGTACTCAAGAAACAGATTAAAAAAATATTTAAAAAAAAAAAAAAGCAGTGATCACTTTGTGCAATACCAATTATGAAGAAAGTGTGACTTAACTGATTGGTGGACCTCGGACTTTTATCAGACCTCCCTTTCTACTTTGGCCCCCTTGGGTAGTCAGATAATTATCATCCTTGGTGTCCCCACTTCTGCCTTTATATAAAAATAGAAGCCTACTGTAGTACACAGTGCAAACAGATCCCAGAAAAACCGACGGATGAATCCAATGACAGTTCAACAATTATTCTCCCCAGACAGGCTCCATCATTGCACACAAATAATACTAGCTTTAGAACCAGTTACAGTAAACTAGACAATTTATGATTTGAAATTAGGTTTCCTGGCTGGATTACCTGTGAAGAATGCCTCTCAATTTGTCACCAATCCCAACCACCATAACCTCCTTTCCAGAGCCTTTGAGTGTGGATATTTCAGTCTTGATGGCTTTAGCAACAGATGAGTGGATAGCACCGCAGAGGCCACGATCCGAGGAAACACCGATAAGAATGTGTTTGGTCTTGTCTTCAGGAGCCTTGATCTCTGCCTTCTCATAAAGAGCTAGGGCCCCAGTAACAAGAAAGTTAATGTGAAGGTTAATATCGACCCTTTAGGCCCCGTAGTGTATACACAGGCACTATTCTGTATACTTTAAATAGTAAGTTTTTGATGCATCGAAGTCAAGATAAAAGAACCACACAAACACAGAATTTGACGGTAGACGAGGACCACCTGGCCCACCCAGTCTGCCCATTTTCCTACCAAACAGATAAGCTGCAGATCCTAGTTAACCAACAGCTTACTTCCTCCTACCCACCATTAGAACTGCCTTATGTCTGTCCCATGCATTCTTGACTTCCCCCACTGTTACTGACTCCACAACCTCCTCAGGGAGGCTGTTCCATGCATCCACAACCATCTCCGTGAAAAAATACTTCCTCACATTACCTCTGAGCTGCCCCTCACCATCTTCAAATTGTGTCCCCTTGTTCTTGCAAGTTTCTATCATGCCCCCCCTCTCTCCCTTCTTTCCTCAAGGGTATACATATTAAGCTCCTTTAGTCTCTCTTCCTATGTCTTCTGGTGCAGACCCTGCACCATTTTGTTTGCCCTCCTCTGGACAGCCTCCACTCTGTCTTTGCGGAGATGGGGTCTCCAGAACTGCATACAGTACTCCAGGTGGGGTCTCACCAACTGTCTGTACAGAGGGATAACAACTTCTTGTTCTCTACTATTGATGCCTCTCCCTATGCATCCCAGTATCCCCCCAGCCTTCCTTACTGCCTTCTCACATTGCCTGCCTGCCTTTAGGTCATCTGATATAATTACCCCCAGGTCCCTTTCCATTTTTACTGTTGTCAGCATCTCACCCCCCATTGTGTACTCTTCCCCTGGGTTTTTGTTTCCCAGGTGCATTACCTTGCACTTCTTTGCACTGAATCTAAGCTACCATACATGTGACCATTCCTCCAACCTTGCCAAGTCCCTTCTCATCCTTTCCACTCCATCTTGTGTATCAACTCTCTTGCAGATCTTTGTGTCGTCTGCAAAGAGACATACTTTTCCTTCCAGTTCCTCTGCAGTGTTACTTAAAGATATTAAAAAGGACCGGTCCCAGTACTGAACCCTGCGGTACCCCGCTAGTAACCCTCCTTTCTTCACTGTGGACTCCATTTACTACTACCCTTTGTGTCCTGTTGTTTAGCCAATTTTTTTTATCCAGGCTACCATCTTGGGACCCACTCCAAGGCTGGCTAACTTGTGTATTAACCTTTTGTGTGGGACTGTATCAAATGCCTTGCTAAAAATCTAGGTAGGCCATGTCCACAGCCCCTCCCTGGGTCTACTACTTTGGTCACCCAGTCAAAGAAATCTATTAGATTCGTCTGACACGACCTTCCTATCGTGAATCCATGCTGCCTTGGGTCCTGTGCACCACTGGGCTCTAGGTACTCAACAATTCTTTCCTTCAGAAGTGATTCCATCATTTTCCTTACCACTGAGGTCAAACCAACTGGTCTGTAGTTTCCTGCCTCTGTCCTGCTCCCACTTTTGTGAAGAGGAATCACATCCCCCTCCTCCAGTCCTCAGGTACCACCCCATCTTCCCATGATTTGTTAAAGAGAGTAGTCAGCGGTGTCACTAGTTCTACCCTTAGTTCTTTTAGAATTCTTGGGTGAATCCCATCTGGCCCCATTGCTCTGTCCACCTTCAAATTTATTAGTTCTTTCAGAACCCTTTCTTCTGTAAATGGACTGCTATAGACCCCCATCTTCAGAGTGTTTCTCTTGTTTATTTGAGGTACCCCCCTCCTCTTCCTTTGTGAATACTGAGCAGAAATATTTGTTCAGTATCCCTGCTTTTTCACTGTCACCCTCTACCCACATTCCCTCCCCTTTATTAAGCCTCAGTATCCCTCCGTTGGTCTTTCTTCGCTCCCTAATGTACCTATAAAAAGGTCTTATCCCCCTTCTTAACAGAGTTGGCTATCCTTTCCTCGGTTTGGGCCTTTGCTATTCTGACTGCCTTCCCAGCCTCCTTCTGCTTTAACTGATAAAGTTATCTGTCCTGCTCCTTCTGTGTTTCCTTATATTTCCTGAATGCTATCCTTTTCTCCTTAACCTTCCCTGCCACCTCTTTTGAGAACCATAGCGTTTTTTTCCTTCGTTGGGTTTTGTTGATTTGCTTTACACAAAGGCTTGTTGCCTCTGTGATGGCTGTTCTGATTACTCCCCACTGTTCCTCCACCCCTCCTTCTTGCCTCTTTGCTAGTGCTTTTCTGCGGCACTCATTTTCTCCAAAGTCAGCCCTCCTAAAGTCCAATACTCTTGCCTTTGTATGGCTTGACTGTATGGGCTGTGTTTATTGTGAACCATACTGTTTGGTGGTCGCTTGTTCCCAGATGGCTACCCACTTCTAAAATCAGATTCTTTCTCCGTCCCCATTTGAGAGTACCAGGTCTAAGACTGTTCCCTCTCGAGTGGGTTCCAGTACTAGCTGTCTGAAGCATGCCCTTGTAGGGCATCAAGAATGACCCTGCTCTTGGATGTACCTGCAGCAAAGGTGTTCCAGTTAACATCTAGCATATTCAGGTCCCCCATCAACAATATCTTCCCTTTCTCTGCCATTCTAAGGATGCCTTCCATCATTTCCTTGTCCATTCCCTTCCCTGAGATGGGGGGTCTGTAAACAACCCCCATGCGGATTGTGGTGCCATTTCCTGTTTCCAGGGTGACCCAGAGTGCCTCATCTGCTCCCTGTTTACTCTTTAGTTCTGTTGCTTTGATCCCTTCCTTTACATAGAGAGCTACTCCTCCTCTTTTACCCCCTCTGTCCCTCCTGTAGATGGTGCATCCTGGTATGTTGACATCCCAGTCATGGTTCTCTATGTACCATGTTTCTGTGACTGTCAATATCCAGGCAGCCCTCTTCCATCAAGGCCACTAGTTCAGGGAGCTTGTTACACAGACTATGGGCATTGGTACTCATCACCCTCCACTTTTTGATGGCCTTACCCCTTTTAGCCTCATTCCTGTCCTTACTGCCTTTGCCTTTTTTTTTTTTTTGTACATTTACCTCTGTCCTGCTCCCTACTGACTTCTCTACCTTGGTGTTTACCTCATTAATTATAGCGTTTTGTGGGGGGAGGCTGGGATTTCCCTGCTGCTTTTCAGTGCTTCCCCCCTTGGCTAGTTTAAATGCTTGCCAATGAAGCATTTGAACCTCTCACCTAGGATCCTGGTCCCCCCCGGACAGATGCAGACCATCACACCAGTATAGTTCTGCATCCCTCCAGGTGGCTCCTCAGTCCCCAATGAAGCCAAAATCCTGAGCTCCACACTAGTTTTTCAACCATTTATTGAATTCCCTGGTGAGGAGTACCCTAGCATCACCCTTGCCACCAGACAGGCAGCACCTCAGAAGGGTTACCATATCGTCACTTGTCTAAGCTCCTCCCCAACTCTACAAACTCTTCTTGCACTGCTCCGATCCCATTCCTAGCTAGGTCATTTGTCCCTAGGTGGAAAATGACATCCAGCTCCCTCCCTCGTGCAGATGCTCCCACGATCCTGAGGATACGCTTCCTATCCCTCCAAGCCGTGGCGTCAGGCAGGCACCTTACCTCCTCTCCCTTCCTCCCCCATTTCCACCCCCCAATGATCGAGTCCCCCACCAGGAGTTGTTTCCTTCCCCTGTGGGGTCCCATGCCACCCTCCTGTGGGTCTCCTTAGTGAAGGTTCCCAGCATCCTCCTTGGTCTCCACTGCAGGAGACTCCATAGAGGAACCACTATCCACCAGAAGAGCGTATGAATTGTGGAGAGGTACAGCTGGAGGGATGCAACTCTGTTCCACCACCCTCTCCCTCTCTAAGCCAACCCTATTCCAGCCTCTCCTCTTTCTTGGCAACCTCTGAGGTAGTGGCATTGGCCCTGGTGGTCCCTGGGTGGGGGAGGAGGTTTCACGAATCCTAGCCAGGTCAGCCTGGAGACGGGCAACCTCCTCCCTCAGACCAGAGAGTTGCCTGCAAATAGGGCAGCATCACAGCCTCCAGAATGTCTTCTTTATATAGATATACCGAATGAAAAAATGACTTACCATAGTAACTGTTTCTTCCCAGTGATGCTCAGATATTCATACCTTTATGCAGTAAGCTTTCTAAGCAGAACTGCCCAAAGAGATGGAACATATGCAAATGATGGAATCTTGCATGAGCCACTTTTCAAATGCTGCATTCTACTGCCTTTGCTCTAAACCATCAGATTTCCCAGAAGCCTGGAAAGACAGGCCCACAAGGACCAAGTATGACAATGACGACAATATTGAACATAATAACAACAATAACAATAATAGTAATAATAATAATTATAGTAGGAATTCCTTTAACACCCAGAAAAAGGCCTCCAACAGGAGGGCACAGCATATGAAAGAATACCCCTGAATGGCGGAATCACCTTACAAGGGGGACACAACATATGTGCCAGACGTGGCATTTATACCCCTGACAGCCCATTATACAGGTGTGCAGAGGCTGAAGTTCCGGAAGGGGAGGTAGGGAGGGAAGAAAAAATTACTCACCTTAGTAATTGCTTTTCTTCTCATGGAGTCTTGCTATATTATAACAACATTAGCAGTCAGCCACTGCAGCTGAACTGCCCCGGAGAGGAAGGAGTTAACTCCAGAGGATCTGGAGTTCTACAGCACGAGAGCGCTGTGCCCAAAGCTCTATCTGGCAGTTTCAAATGAAATTGTCAGATCTTTACGAAGCTAACATCAAAGAACAGAAAGTCTGTGTGGAAAAAACTACACTAGCCCATGGCTACCTACTAGTAGTAGTAACAACAATATAAACAACAAAGAACACCCAGAACCATAATAGCAAAATTGATGGTATTATGGTTCGTTTCCACCCTGACAAGCACATTATGAACCCCGTCCCCAAGACTCAAGTCCAGGAAGGGGCAATATAAATAACCTAAATGAAAGCAACCAGATCCCCAACCCAAAGGAAAGAGGGTAAGGGATAACTACAATGGCATGACAGTGCTTGCACAATTCAGCCACCCCTACCCAAGTAGAGGTTCTGAGAGGGGCAGGAGGAAGGTGGTTATAATATAGCAAGACTCCATGAAGAAAAGCAATTACTAAGGTGAGTAATTTTTCTTCAAACACCATGAAGTCTTGCTATATTATAACATTAGCAGATTACACAGCAGTACCTCCATGGAGGAGGGTCAGAACCTACTTAGGAAATGGGCTCTGAAGCACAGCTGTGCCAA
The DNA here is from genome assembly GCA_016271365.2 of Neoceratodus forsteri. Lineage (NCBI taxonomy): Eukaryota > Metazoa > Chordata > Ceratodontiformes > Ceratodontidae > Neoceratodus > Neoceratodus forsteri. The sequence goes on from CM028131.1 coordinate 843,248,602, forward strand.
ACCGAGCATCTCTCCTGGACTGGACATCCAGGGAATAATGCTTGGTAAAGGTGTGAACTGTCTTCCAGGTAGCAGCTTGACAAATCTCCAGAATGGGAATGTCCCTAGCAGCCGCTAGAGACGCAGCTGTACCCCTGGTGGAGTGGGCCCTCAATCCTGAGGGGGATACTCTACCTAGTTTCTGATAACAGAATTGGATACAAGAAACAATCCACCTTGCAATTGTTCTCTTAGTGGCAGGTTTTCCTTTGCCAACCTCGCCATAGGTAAGAAACAGTTGGAGGGATTCGAACCTATGACCTCTAGTGCGCTCTAAATAGTAGCTTAAGGCTCTTTGACATCCAAGCTGTGCAGTCTCCTCTCACCTGAGGAAGAATGCTCAGTGAAAAATACTGGAGAGAGATAGATTGATTCAGGTGGAAATCAGAAACCACCTTAGGCAAAAACTTTCTATTAGTCCTAAGGACTACCTTATCTCTGTGGAAAGAGATAAAATCTTCTTCCACTGACAGGGCCTGTAACTCACTCATCGTCTGGCAGAGTGATAGCTACTAGGAAAACGGTTTTCCAAGTTAAATACTTGAGCTCTGCTGAAGACAGGGCTCAAAGGGTTGCATTAACTGAGCAATGCAAATATTCAGGCCTAAGCGGAGCTGGTTCCCAAAAGGAGGGTTAGTATGAAGTAACCCTTTAAAAAACTTGGAGAACACAGGGTGAGAAGAAAGGGAGGCAGGCTTCCCTGCTGACACAAAAGCAGAGACAGCTGCCAGATGAACCTTCAGTGTAGCTAGTCTAAGGCCTAGGGAATTCAGATGGACCAAATATTCCAAAAGAATGGGAAGATCAGCAGATTCTGGGATAATCTGCCTCTCAGAGCACCAGATGGAAAACCTCTTCCACTTAGAATTATAAGTGGCCCTAGTGGAAGGCTTCCTAGAAGCCTTTAAAATATCCATGACACCTTGAGAAAGGTGTAAGTCAGCAAATTCTAGCTCCTCAAGAGCCAAGCCTTGAGGTGGAGGTTGAGGTCCGGATACCACTCTCCCCTGTGCACAGGCCAGTAAGTCGTGGACTCTGGGTAGGCTCAGGGCAGGGTGGACTGCCAAGGACGAAGCAGAGGGTACCAGGGCTGTCTGGCCCAATCTGGGGCAATCAGAATCACTCTGCAAGGTTGAGATCTGATTTTTACTAGTACCCTGAAAAGAAGAGGAAAGGGAGGAAGGCATACAGGAACTTCCTTTCCAGTCCAACAGAAAGGCGTCAGAGGGACTAGCCCAGTACTGGAGGCCTGCAACAGAAAAGAGGAAGTTGATGGTTGTCTGGGGCTGCGAAGATCTATCTGAGAGTGCCCATCTGGCAAAAACGGACCCCAGCACTTGTGGATTCAGAGCCCATTACGATGATGCCCTGAGAGAAATTCTGCTGAGGCGTCCATGGGATATTGTCCTTCCCTGGGAGGTGAACGCTATCAGGAGGTGTTCAGGGAGTAGGCCAGAGACCACAACTTCATTGCTTGATGCACAAGGCTGAAGACCGAGTGCCCCTTGCTTGTTGATGTACCACATTGTGGTGGTATTGTCTGTCCTGACTTGAACCACTTTGTTCTGGACAGAATCTGAAAACACCAAGAGCTAAAAGACAGCTCTGAGTTCCAACAGATTGATGTGGAGCAGAGATTCCTGAGGAGACCACACCCCTGGGTAGCAAGATCGCCAGGGAGCCCCACCCTAACAGGGAGGCATCCGTGGTGAGGGTGAGGAGTGAGAAATGGGAATGAAGGGAACCCCTGTCTTAAATTGCTCTGGACCTGCCACCAGTGGAGGGCTAGGATCAGAGTTTGAGTAACTGGAACCAACTTGGTAAGGGGTCCTTCCTTTGAGACCAATAGGCCTCAAATGGAACTGAATGTCCCTCATCTGAATCTTGCTCCTGCCCACGACAGCTGTGGAAACAGCCATGTGCCAAGGAGTTGCAGAAAATGCCTTGCTGGTCGAGACCCAGGGGTAAGAGAGGATGCCAGGGCGATGAGTCTGTCCACCCTTTCGAGGGAAGAAAAGCCCTGGCTAACCTTGTGTTCAATTCTAAGCCTATGAAGTTAGGACCTGAACCGGTTCCAGAACTGACTTTGGTAAGTTTATAGGAATCCCAGGGAAGTGAGAAGCTGCTGGGTGACTTGCAAATGGGTTTCACCTGACCTGGAGACTGACCCACAATGAGCCAGTCGTCCAGGTAGGGAACACACAGCAACCTTGCCTTCTTAAGTGAGCCACTACTACAGCGAGACATTTTGTGAACACCCTTGGCGCAGAGGTCAGGCCGAAGGGCATTGCCCTGAACTGGTAGTGGCCTGAGGGCAGTTGAACCTGAGTACTTTCGGTGAAAGGCCTGATCAGAACATGAAATAGGCATCCTTGAGGTCAGGAAACTAGCCAGTCCCTGGCCTTAGGAGAACAATATCATTGCCAGAGTCAACATTTTGAACTTTGGTTTCAAAGATGCTTGTTCAGGTACCTTAAATCTAGAATGGGCCTCCATTCTCCTGTCTTTGGGGTAAGAAAGTATCTTGAATAAAGCCCTTGCCCTGATGGCAAGGAGGAACCCTTTCGCTGCTTTGCAGTCAGAAGAAGAAACCTCTGCTTCCAAAGCAAGGGCTTCTGAAGGATTTGCAGGTGGAAAATGTCTGACTCTCATCTTTGGAAAGTGTTTGAAGCTGAGAACCAGACCTGGCCTATTACCTCCAGAACCCATCTGTCCGTAGTTGGGGACAGCCCGGTTCGGCTGAAATAGAGCCAGCCTGCCCCACTGGTGCAGGAGAATGGGCCTGGGCACCCCATCAGGGTGCCTGCTTAGCAGCAGCCTTAGGCTGAGGGAGGGGGACGGCCTGCTTGTGCCTGTCTACCCCTGCCTCTGAAGAAACCCCTCTGCAGAGACAGCAGAGGGAGGCTTGAAAGTGGTAAAAGGTCTGGAAAAGGCCTGCCCCTACCTCTGGGAGCATGCCTTTGTGGCATGGCATGCTTCTCCTTAGCCTGGGCACTTTTGTAGGTAGTTCTGTATTCATCCATCTTTTCATATAGTTTTCTGTTTGCTCCCCAAACAGAGAATTTCCCACTACAGGAAAATCCATAGCCTTTGACTGGGTATCTTGGGACAGATTAGTGCATCTGAGCCATGCCAACCTACTGAAAGCGCAGAAGTGGCCATGACCCTAGAGGAAACATCATTAACATCAACAGCAGTATGAAATTGAACTTTAGAGGCTTCAATGCCATCAGCAGCCACCTGTTTCAACTCACTAGCCAGCTGGCCATGGGCCTGCTTGGCTAACTGCAACTACTGTGTCCCACCTAGATTTCTGATATCTAGCCACATAAGCCATATAATTTGCCTGCCTGAGTCCCAAAGAAGCTGCCATATACTGTTTCTTCGCCATGGCATCAATCTTCCTGGAATCCTTATCAGGAGGATGTGAGGCCAGAGGAATATTAGCCTTGTCACAGGCTGCAGCTTGTACCACACCTACATGACTACACTGTTCAGTAAGGAAGTCTGTATCCGAGCCTGACAAAGTATACCTTCTGTCCATTTTTTTTTTTATCTACAGGAGGGACAGAATGAGGATTTTTTAAAATCTTTGTTGTTTGCTTCCTAAATGACTTATGCAAAGGAATAGACAACCTCCTAGACTCTGGAATATCCATCATTTCCACATAATCAGGCTCCTCTTGCTCATCCACAGCCTCCTCTAAAGGAAGCTGGAGGGTTTCTGCAATCTTTTGTAAAAATAAAGAAAGAAAGGGACTCAGACAGAATAGGAGGAGATTCTAAAGGTCTGTCTGGAGAAATGTCCGGTTCAATGAGCGCGTCCAGACCCCCAGCCACACATATATTGATCAAATTCCTCCTCCCTCCTGTGGTTCATAAAAATCCTCCTTCAAAATCCTGAACCACTGGGACTGAGCAGAACAAACCTTTTACCAACTGTTGGTGGTTCTACAGATCCCTGAGACAGTGACTGGACAATCTGAATGGCTTTAGCTATCTCTGCAGCAGTTGGAAACACAATTTTGGACCCCAAACCTACTGATTTCCTTGTCTTTTTACTCAGGACTGGTTCCTCTGAACCAGCCTTCCTTTACCCGAAATCTCGCCCTGGTCAGAGGGCACTCCCTCTGGTCAGTGGGTACTGGACCGGGCTGGCTATCCAGGTCAGCGGACTTTTGGCCTCTCGTTCCCTGAGCGGCCCAATCTCTTTCCAGGGTGGCTGCAGGAAATTTTACACACCTGGCAGTCTGACAGGAGGTGGTCAGCCCCAGACAATAAACACAAGTGGTGTGTGGGTCAGCCTTGGCAAAGGCCTCCCACAGACATCACAGTGTTGAAACCAGTGGGCCCAGTTTTTTCTTTTGGGTTTCTCAGACATAATGCCAGCCTAACCAAAACTTGCCCTTTGATGGCAGTGCCAGGCAAGACACCCTATCGGTTCCTAACCGTGTCACGGGTATTTGAAAAAACGTTATAATTCTGTTTTTAGAACCGATAAGAACTGGGAAACCGCATCTGTAAAACCCACTGTACACTTTTTAAATGTAGAAATAACAAAGTTTATCGGGTTCAAACCGAACCCATAATTTCCACAAGACTTAAAATTTAGTACTTACGGTTACCAGATAGAGCTTTAAAACCTAAATGCGGTAAAATAATGACTTTTGCGGTTCAAATGAACCCGAAAAATACTCGCTGAACGAGAATGAACCGAGCTGAAGGAGCTGATCTCCGGGCGACTGTTCAGTGAAGCGGAGTAAAGAATCTGACAGTTTCATTTGAAACTGCCAGATGAAACTTTGGGCACAGCGCCCTCGCGCTGTAGAACTCCAGATCCTCTGGAGTTAACTCCTTCCTCTCCGGGGCAGTTCAGCTGCAGTGGCTGACTGCTAATGTTATAATATAGCAAGACTTCATGGTGTTTGAAGTTATGAATATCTGAGCATCACTGGGAAGAAACACAATTACTATGGTAAGTAATTTTTTCTTCTAATCCCAGTAATGCTCAGTATATTCATAACTTTATGAAAACTTCCAAGCAGTACCCCTGGAGGTGGGTACAGAACTCTAATTTGGAAACAGACTTTGCAGGACTGCTGTGCCAAACCTAGCATCACCCCTAGATAAAATATCCAGATTGTAATGCTTTGTAAAGGTGTGTACCATTTTCCAGGTAGCTGCTTTACAAATATCCAGTAATGAAACATCCCTGTTAGCTGCTAAAGTAGCAGCTGTCCCTCTTGTGGAATGAGCCCTCAGACCCGATGGGGGCTCCTTACCAGCCTTTGAGTAGCAGAACTGGTTACACTGGACTATCCATCGAGAAATGAAACCTTTTGATGCTGGATTACCCTTTCCCACATTTCACAGGTCAGGAACAGATGTTTCCTGTCCTGCCTATGGACTGTAGTGGCTGTCAAGTAGTAGCTAAAAGCTCTTTGACATCCAAACTATGAAGACTCCTTTCACTTGAACCAAAGTGTTCAGTGAAAAGACAGGTAAGGTAATGGTTTGGTTCAAATGGAAATTAAAACCCATTTTAGTAAGATACTTCCTGTTTGTTTTCAGGGCCACTTTGTCTCTGTGGAATGAAATGTAGCCATGTTCAATGCAGTGAGACTGGGGCTCACCGATTTCTCTGACAGAAATTACCATAAGGAAAACACAATTTTCACGTGGCATCTCTCAAACTGAGAACATAGGCTCAAAAGGGGAACCCATGAGCCTAACCATACACACATTTAGGTACCATGCTAGCACCGGTTCCTTGTGAGGGTGTGTGCAAATAGGATAGGCCTTTAAAGAACATTTTGAAAACAGGGTCTGGGGTACAGAGAAATAGAGAAGCATTCTGTCCACTGAAATATAAGTATATGCTTTTAAGGTACTGGACTGTAAGTCCAGTAAATGCAATAGGTAAGACAGTCCAGCACAGCTGGGACACCAGCCTTGATTGTTATGTGTGAAGCCCAAAAAGAGCCTTTTGGAGATGGGATCTGGAGTGACTTGAAACATTTTGGCTAGCTGATATGCAGGCTGATGCTACAGCTAGGTGGACCTTAAGGGTGCCGGTCTGCAAGCCCAATGAATGTAAATAGGAAAATAATCAAACATGGCTGGGACCCCAGCATGTGCTGGTATCAGTTCCTAGCTGAATACTAATAGAAATTTTTTTTTTGCCATTTGAAGCATAGATTTTCTTAATAGAGGGATTCCTGTAACCACTTAAAATGTCCAAGACATTTTCAGAAAAATATAAGTCTACATATTGTAGGCCCCAAGAGCCATGCCTCGAGCCAGAGTTTTGGATACAGGAGCCTCCCTTGGTTGGAGGTTAGCAGACTGTGCCTCCGAAGAAGGTGTATTGGTTCAAACCCAGACAAGGAGAGTAGCAAGAGAGTACCATGGCTGCCTGGCCCAGTCTGGTGTTATCAAAAGCACTGATTCTGACTGGCACCCGAGCTTAAGAAATACTCTGTACACCAGAGGGAAAGAGGAAAAGCATATAGGTGCTATTCCGACTTATCCAGAGGGATTACTCCCATATCTGGTGGTCTGCCATAGTACAATGGCAGGTGGTTCTGGTGGGACACAAACAAGTCTACCTCTGGGGTGCCCCACCTCCTAAAGATTCCTTGCACCACCCGACTGTCCAAATCCCATTCATGATGGGAGTAGTTGATTTGACTCAGGGTATCTGCCCAGGTATTGTCCTTGCCTGGCACATGAACAACCTGCAGGGGAACCCCACCACAGAGCAGCCTAGACTGACTCCCTATTACCATGAGTTTTCTGCAGGCATAGCTTGACTTTATCCATCCCTGTTTGTTTGTGTAATACATTGTGGTGGTACTGTCTCTTCTGACCCATACCACTATCCCTGTACTAGTTGTGTGGAAACCCTTAGTGCCAGTAACACTAATCTTGACTCCAGCAGGTTTGTGTGTAGAAGTGACTCGTGCTGGGATGGTGTGAACCCCTAGATGGGAGCTCAACACTAGCAGAGATGCATAGATGCATCTGCTGACTGAACAACTGATGGGGACTCTTGCTTAAAACAATAAATAAATAATAATAATAATAATAAAAAAAAAAATTAAGTGGACCCCTTTCCTCAGGTTGCTTTCTTCTTTCCACCCTTGGGTGACCTGTAACAATGTTTGTTGTTATCAGAATTAGTTTTAAAATAGGGAAATTTCTCCCAGTGAACCCAGAGGTGAAACTAAATGTCCTTCATCCATAACCTGGATTCCAGGACTATGCCAGTGGCAGGTGTCATGGGGCTAGTAGCTGAAGAAACTGTCTTTTGGCTTTTAGTTTGTTTAGGTTGAATTAGCCCACTATCAGTGGGATACATCTTGCCCTGCTGAGAGGCAGGTAGGCCCTGTCTTGCAAGGTATCTAGCTCTACTCCTATGAACCGTACTGCCTATGGAGGCTGAAGAACAGAACTTCTTTAGATTTATCAGGAACCCTAGCGACTCTAGAAGCCCCTGGGCCACTTGCTAGGTTGATTTTACAACTCCCAGCCAGTCATCTAGGTATGGGAAAACTGACACCTTGTGTTCAAAGGTGTCAGAAACCCTGCCAAACACTTCGTGCAGACTCTTGGAGAGTGACCTGATGGGAGTATGCAACCGAGGTATTTTCTGTGAAACTCCCTTATGAGGGTGTGGAAATAAGCACCCTTTAAGTCCAGTGATGCCAACCCTTCCCTTGTCTAGAGTGTTGGCAGAATCAGTGACAAAGTTTTCATCTGGGACTTTGGCCTTGTTAAAAAAATGACTGTTTAGTACCGTGAAGTCGAAGACAGGCCAGCACATCCCATTCTTTTTGTGGTACCTTTTGCTGTAATAGGACAGGCTCCACTGTGTAAGAGTAACATATTTTGAATCTTTTTATTTATTTATTTACAAACTGTTGGCAGGGATTTGAACTCAGACAATCCCTAACTCACTGTGGTGCCTAAGTACCCCTGCTGTGGGTACTGCTGATACTGAGGCACAACTCTGGTCTGATAAAAGAAAGACTTGATGCGAGATGACCGGTCTGTGCCTCCCCTTTCATATGCTTTAGTGGAGGGGAAGCTTTCTTTTGCAGAATTGCAACTATAGGTGGTTTTTGTATACATCCACCTTTGTCATGTAAGCCTTTATTCTTCTTCCAAGAGGGGGGGGGATTACCCTCAACTGGAAAATACATAGCTTGGCTTGGGTATCCTGAATGAGGTTTGTGACCCTCAGCCAGGCAAACCTCCTTTGAGCCACTGCATCTGCCATTTATCTGGCAGCAATGCCAGAAAAAGCAGCAGTTATATGACTGGTATTTGGCTGCTCCCAAACCCAACTTAATCGTTTCAGCTAGATCTGACAGAGAAGTCTGAGCATTGACTGCCATAGTGACTTTTGGTATTGAGCATCAAAGGCTTGAAAGCCATGCTATCAATTTTCCTGAAATCCTTGTTAGGAGGAATGCCAGGGGTATTTTTGCCTTGTTACAGGCTGTCACTTGTACTACTCCTTTCTGGACAGGGTGGGAGAATAAAAATTCAGCTCGCCTCCCTGTCCAGCGGATATTTCTTATCCAGCTTCTTTTCAAGAGGGGAAGACAGATCTTTGCATTTGTAGAAATCTTTAAAGTATCTTTTCTGAAGAATGTATTCACAGGAAGGAGAAGCTTTTTAGTTGGTGTCAGCCCAATCATTTCTCACAATATGAAAAGTGAGGAATAATCCTCAAGTGCTCTGTGGGAATAGCCCAACTCCTATTCAGGGAAAAACCTCAGTTTAACAGGTTCCCCTTTCTTCTATTTAACCATAAACATATATTCTTTCTCTTAATAACAGGAAGACTGATTAGAGGAGAAAGACTGCTTTGCAATGGTCTGCTGTTGAGAAACAGATAGCCCTTGCAAGCCTAAAAGTTTTTTTTTTTTTTTTTTTTAAACCATTCAAGGCATTTTTCCACACTTTCTCCTAGAAAGTTTCACAATTTCTGCAAGAGCCGTTAGGCGTTATAGCAGGTACAGAAGTCCCCAAATGCTGTCCAGCAGGAGGTTCGGTGTTTGATCTATTTGAGAGAACCAGGGAGTCAGCTGGTTCAATAAGTCTAGCAGGCACAGAAGTCCCCATACGCTGTCTAGCAGGGAGTTCAGTGTGCTTAGTTTTATTTGATTTCTTAGAGGGAACCAGGTAGTTAGCCACTTCAACAAGCCTCTCAAGAACTGCTTATATACCCGTCTCAGGGGTAGCGGTTACAATAGTTGTGGGTTCAGCCACAGTAATTTAGGGTGTCTGCTGGTCAAAGAGGGACCCTTAGGTGGTGATAACCTTTTTTTTTAGCCTTATCCAAGCATGTTTCAATAGTTTTCTCAGGACACATAATGCAGATTTCATTCTGCTTGGAAATGTACCTGCCCAGAGATGCAAACAAAGACTGTCTGCCTTAACAAAATATCACCACTCTCAACACGATTCAAAACCGGGATCACCAGTTTTCTTTCTCATTTTTTTCTGACGTTTTCCATATTAAACCGATAAATATTTTTTTTTTGCAGTTTTAACTTTTAACATTCGCGGTTGGTTCCCGACCCGATGAGGAACCGAACGGGACCAGGAACCAAAGTAAAATGAACAGAGGTTATCGGTTCAAAACCCAGTATTAGCGGTTCTTAAAACAAGCTAAATTAAATAAAATTAAACAAAACAGAGTTTTTTTAGTCAGTAAACTCCGATAAATGTAAAATACACCTTGGTTTCCCCCGGTTATACCGAACTGGAAGAAACCGAGAAATTTAAACACTAAAACTATGGGTTTACTTAAAATTACAAAAAGTAAAAGGCAGCAAATGAAATGTAAAGAATACTTATAAGTTCTCTCACGTCAGAACAAGATGATGATGAGGGGGATCTCTGAGCGTCTAGTCTTGACAGGCGGAGAGAAAAATCTGAGGGTTTAGAGCAATGGCAATTAGTAGAATGCAGCATTTGAAAAGTGGCTCATGCAAAAGATTCCATCATTTGCATATGTTCCATCTCTCCAGGCAGTTCTGCTTAGAAGACTTACTGCATAAAGTTATGAATATAATGAGCATTACTGGGGGTTAGGGAAAAACACACACACACACACACACACGTGTGTGTGTATATAAATAAATATCATTTAGAGGCAGCTGCACTAGTTCTTCAGGCACTAACCAAAATTCAGCTGAAGTATAAAGGAAAAGGGATTTATTTTGGCACCGCAGAGACCAAGTACAATCCCTTCCACTTCTTGATCTGGCACACCTATACAGAGAAGTTTCCAAATTTCTCAAGTCTGAAGAGTGTTTTCTATAGAAGTCAATAGGGTCTCATATTTATTAGGGTCTTCCGTTTAAAATCCAAGCCAGTGGTTTAAGAACAAAGCTTTTTAATCAGTGTTTTTTTTTTTTTTGGTTAAAAACTGTTTACTGATTTCTCATTGAACATAAACATTCAATCCTCATACAGGGCTCCAGAGTATAACAGTACATAATTATGCACATGAAGTATAGCTGATTAACACTGCAACATTCTAAGACCCATGTAATCTTGTACAGTAGGAGTGGAAGTAAATCATGAAAAAAAAAAAGTCCCAAAGTGTCCAATAAATTGTTAGCCTCTTAATTGGCTGCATTTCCTAAGGTAAGTTACACGCATTAACAAAACCAATTGTTATAGATTACTACTTAACCTGATACACAAGTGAACTAGGTAAACTGATTAGTAAAATGTGATCAACCTGAACAATCAGTACAGTATCTGCATTTTAAACAAACAGGCAAATGGTCCCAACTGGACAGAACCGAACTATAACAGATTGCGCAGAACAGAGACAATAGTCTCTAAACATACATTCCTCACCCAATACGTGGTTAAGAATTACTGGGGGATGTCAAAAATGGCATCTACTGCCTAAAGGACCTATCAAAATGCAGTAAACCCCCATTCCAGGCCTTTGGTATCCTCCTTGGTGCGTCCCATAAGCAGCATTTGCAGAAGTGTTCCCTCCTGTGTTAGCTGCTCCATTCCGGCTAGTTTTTCTTTCCTCCACCACTTCTGTTGTAGTCCTCTTCCTGGTACTGTCTTGGACCCATCTCCTATCATTGCCATTAGCTCGTTATAAGATTCTGCCACTAGGGGTGTTTTACCTTTTCTTCTGCTCCTGTATCCCTTTCTCCTATTTTATTTCTTCTATCCCTGTTCCACGCAAGTAATGCTTTATAAATTATTCTGCGAGCTCGCCCTTTTCTTCACCTTATCACCCCTCGCCCCTTTTATGTTCCCTTCCTATCCTCCCTCTTCGGACCCCCATCCCTGAGCCCATACTATCCTTCACTTCCCCCCTTATTTCCCTCTCTTGGACCCACAACTTCTGGCCTCCTGGCCCTTCTATCCTGCCCTTCTTGTTTCCATGCTAGCTTACTTGCTCTTAAGCTCTCACCCCCCATCTTCCCACTCTGGTTTCTCTCATCTTCCCTGCTCTCTACCCAGGAGGTTTTCTTCCCACACCTTTAAGCTTCTCATCAATTTGTTCCTCCTATTAGCAGGGGAAATAAACCTAACCCTGGTCCAGTCTCATCCTTGAACACCCAAATTCCTTGAGGGATGGAATTAGACAATTTAAATATCAGGAGCTTCCTCCCTAAACTTACATTGCTGCAACCATTAACTTTAGACCGCTCTCCTGACATTTTAATTATTACTGAATGATGGCTAAATCCCAGTATTTCTGATGCAAGCGTCTCAATATCAGGTTACTCCCGCTTCCGCCAGGACTGCAGTACCAAAGATGGTGGCATAGCTATGTATATAGACTCCTCCATCCATCCAATTCACCCCTACACACACCTTCCCTCCCTCCTGCTCCTTACCCATTTTGTAACAGGGATGTACTGCTGCCCTAATTTTCCTCCTCCCTCTGTCACAACTGTACTATTTACGCTTCAGTCTCGCTCCTCTTCTGGTGAACTGTATATACTGAGCGATTAACATTAACTGTTTTTCAACCACTCAAAATAAAACTCAACGAAATTCCACCTCTGAACCTAACTCAGTTAATAAAAGGAACCCACCCGTCTAAACTCCAAATCCCTCAGCCACTCCTTAAATGACTGGGTTATCACATCCCCACCCACATTGCACTATTGCTGCTGGCACACTACCTGGTGCCCTAAGAAATCACCTCCTGGTTTACACGGTTCAAAAAATCTATCACCCAAAATCCCCCTCCTCCTCGAAAATATTACGGATTTGCTCGTATAAATCCGTGGACCTTGCCCCTGTTCTAAGGGACCTTTCTAATACTGATTGACCCCAGCCTTCCTAGCTTCTAGGCCGTTCCCCATTTTCACATCCTTTTCATCCCCCCACCCCCACCTGGACTCCTCACTTCTCAGCACTTACAGGTACTAACTAGTTCACTCATATCTGAAATATTGTACCTCCTACCCTATCTGGGCAGAGCACAGTACTGTATGTATAATTCTCAGTCTTGTTAATTATAAATTCTGTAGGCACTCTATAAATGTAAATATGTGTCATTTCAAATGCTAACCTATGCATTTACCTAGTTATGTTAAATGTTACTAGTATATCTAATTGTCGCATCCTACTGTACCCCCCCCTTTCCAGGTCACACCGCGAGACAAGCAACTTGTTGTTTAGTGCGTCTTCCAGGTGAAACACTTCAATAAATAAATAAAAAATGTATTCTACCCTGGAATACTTTAGCTCCAAGTTACTCACAATATGGGATTGCTATGCCATTCTTAAGACAAACCCGTGTGTGTGGCTCTCACCTCCCTTGGGTTTCTGCTGAACTGTTGGCCTGTCTACATGCTAGGGATCAGGCCTGGAAATTCACAAACTGGCTCCTCTTTAGCCCTTCAAAAATACCGCACTCTCAGAAATGGTTGCATCACAGCATTTAGACTGGAAAAAGCTGAATACTTCTCTTCTAAGTTATATTCTAATAACCACTCATCTAAATTCTTGAAAGTGATTTACTCCCTTTTCTCCCCTTCTTCTCATCCTCCGCCTCCTGTTCTGAAAGTGGATGATCTCTCCGTATCTGATCCCCTCCCTGTGGCCACTGAGTTTAACAAGTTCTTTACCTCTTGTGCCCCCTTACTTCTTTCCTCTCTCACTCCCTTCTCAGCTCACCCCTCCCAATCCCTCTGAAGCGGATTCCCTCTCATCCTCCTTCTCCTTCCACCCTTTTTCTCCATCTGATGTTCTAAATGCTCTTCTGTCCCTTAACCCTAAGGGTGAGTGCCCCTCTGGTCTCTTCTCCACAATTCTTTACCTCTCTGATCCTCCTATCGCTACTCCCCTTGCATCTTTACTAAATCTACCCTTCTCGCTTGCTTCTGTCCCTTCTCTCTGGAAACATGCCACTGTTATTCCCCTTCCTAAAGGAAGTGATCCCTCCTCCCCAGGAAAACTACCTGCCTATCTTGCTGCTCCCTTTTCAAGCCAAGCTACAAGAACGCATAGGTTCATCACAAATTTCTTCCTACCTTAATTCCTACTCTTTCTTCATGCCTTATCAGTCTGGTTTCTGCAAACATTACTCAACCACCTCCTCCTCCCTCCAGAAGCTCTTGGATGCTGTACTCACTGTGATGGATCATCACCTCTGCTATCTTTATCTAGCCAACGCATCAGATACGGTCTCCCACCCCCTTCTGCTTGCCAAACTCACTGCTGCTGGGCTCTCTATTTCAGCCTCAAATTGGTTTAATTCCTACCTTGTGGGTAGAACACAATCTGTATCTATCAAGTGTTGCAAATTCCCCTTCCCTTCCTATTAACACTGGTGTTACCCAAGTCTCTTTGCTGGGTCCTCTGCTTTTCTCGATCTTTCTAAACGACCTTCCCTCTGCCTGCCCCCTCACCTCTATCCACATGTATGCATATGACAGCGTCCCATTTGCATCTGGCCCTTCCCCATCTGTTGTAGCATAAAATCTCCAACATGATTTTGATGAAGCATAGCTATGGTTTCGCTCAAACCAGTTATTTTTAAATGCCAAAGACAGTCTCCATTATCTTTGGTACTAAGCAGAGACACTCTCGACTAAACCCCTCCCTTCTTTCCACATCCTAGATGGGACTTTACTTGACACCTCCACCTCCTTCCGGTACCTTGGGGTCTGGCTTGACCAGCATCTCACTTTCTCTGGTCACAATGATGCCAACCACAAAAAGCTACACTCTAAACTGGGTGCTATATACAGAATTCGTGCCTATATTTCCCTGCTGGCTCACCGTGCCCTGGTCCAGAATATGATCCTACCTATTTTTGATTACGGTGGTGTTGTCTACAGTGCTGCTCCCAGGTCTTCCTTAATTAACCTGGACATTTTTCCATTCTTTCTGCCATTTTGCTGTCAACAGTCCTCCCTGTACCCATTACTGCACCATTACCAATCTCTTCCTTAATCCAACAGCGCCATATCCATTAATCCAACTTTCTTGCCAAATTCTGGTTTCAATCCTTCCCTCCCCATCTCATCTCCTCCATTTCTCTTAAACCATTTTCTTCTCACTCACTCAGGAACCATGACCTCTGCACTTTTACCATCCTAACCAGGACTACCTCGATTGGTCAGGCTGCCTTCTCATACCGCTTCCCTAAAATCTGGAATGCCCTCCCTCCTCCCATCCATCATGCTGCCTACCCCATATCCTCAACTCCCTCCTGAAAGGACCGAGTCCCCCCCTTCCTGTAATTGTGTTTAATCTGATTTTTCACTCTTACCTACTTGCCTCTGCACTCGCTGAAGATTAGTATTAAACTGTGTTCTTATTAGTGTTGTTATTGTAATGTACAGCTATTTATTTTTGCTCATACTGTGTAAATACAGGTTACTCACCTGTAACAGGAGTTCTAGGAATGGTATATGTTGTTCATCCACACTATCTGGCAGGTTTCTTGCCGCTTTAAATCTTGCCGGAAGGTCTTCAAGCTAGCTCCTCCCACCCACCGGGTGGCAAAACTCAGCTCCGCCCCATGGCGCCAGATCTGGCCGCTGGAAGCTCAGGTTGTCTTGTCGAGCTTGAGGAAGTCGGGTGGGTTCGTGTGGATGAACAACATATACCACTCCTAGAACTCCTGTTACAGGTGAGTAACCTGTATTTCTAAAGACATGGATATGTTGTTCATCCACACTATCTAACGAACTCTAGCAGTTCTCGGGAGGAGAGGCAAGGCGCACACCCCTAATACTTACTTGGGAGAGGATTGGAGAACGAGGCCCCAAAACCAGCATCCCGGCGTGACTCAAGGTCGATGTGGTAGTGGGAAGTAAGGTGTGTGCTGACTTCAGGTAGCAGCCCTGCAGATCTCCTGGATAGGGACATCCCTGGAAGCAGCCACCGATGCAGCAGTATGGCGGGTAGAATGAGCTCTTATCCCTCTGGGAGGCTCCATGCCCGCTAACTCCTAGCAGAGATTTATGCAGGAGGTGACCCATCTGCCTATCTCGTCCGCTTGGCTGCAGGTCTGCCAGGTGCGGCTAGCGTGGTGACAAACAATGGCGAACCTCTCCCAATTTCAACCCGTGCGTTCCTTATAATAGCGGCCCTTCAGGGGTCCAGAGTATGGAGCCTACATTCGGCCTCTGAGGTGTGATTGGGGTAGAACACGGCAGAGTCAATACCTGATTAAGGTGAAACTCCGACACCACCTTGAATTTGCGAGTGGGGGCGTGGGACAACCTTGTCCCTGTGGAAGACCAGGTAAGGGGCCTCGATGCTCAGCGCCTGGAGTTCTCCCATCCTTCTGGCTGGCGTGATAGCCACCAAGAAGGCGGTTTTCCACGACGGTGGGGAGACCACACCTGTGCATTGGTTGAATAGCGCCCATGAGCTTTGCCAGTACCAGCAGTAAATCCCAGGAGGTGGGGTTCCGCACTGGAGGGAAATGTGATCAAGGCCTTTGAAAAGCGCCCGACCACTTTCCTCGCCACTGACTGCTGACCGCCGCGCCAGTAAGCAGAAATGGCTGCCAGGTGCACCCAAGGGTCGTCGACCTAAGCCCTCAGACTAGATAGGGACCATAGATAGTCCAAATGCTGCCACAGGACACGAGAAAGGGTCCAACCTTTTCCCCCGACACCAAATGGAGAACCTCTTCCATTTGAAGGCATAGCATTTTCTGGTGGAGCTCACTTCTGGGACGCCTCAGCGTTGAGGACCTCGTCGGAAGACCCAAGGCCTGGAACTCTGGCAGCTCAGGAACCAGGCCGTCAGGTGCGAGGATTGAAGGTCGGATGGAACACCTTCCCTGATTGACTGAGAGCAGGTCGGGCGAGCTGGAAGCTGCGCTGAGTCCTGGAGCTGAGACTGAGGAGATCTGGGTACCAGAGCAGCGGGGCCAGTCTGGGGCTATCAGAATCACCTCGCCTTGTCCCTCCGCTTTCACAGGACCCTGTGAATCAGAGGCAGGGGAAAGGCATAAAAGAGGCCGAGGGTCCTGACCTCGAGAGCATCCCTGCAGCGAGCCCTGCTGAGGCGGAGCATGAAACAGCCTCAGCCCGGCGTTCTCCTGGGCAAACAGATCCACCAGAGGTGTGCCCAGCGGGAGAACAGGTCTTGTACCATCTCCGGCAGGAGAGACCACTCGTGCGATGCAGCCCCTATCCGGCTCAGGGCATCGGCCAGTGTGTTGGAGGCTCCTGCCACATGAATGGCCAGGAGATCCGCCTCCAGGCTGCGCACTAGTGACCAGATGCGGAGAGCTTCCTTGCATAGAGGCAAGGAGCGCGTCCCGCCCTGGCGGTTTAGATAGTACATGGTCGTGGTATTGTCCGTCTGGACTCTGACCACTTGACCCCGGAGAAACGGAGCAAAGGCGGTGAGAGCTAGGCGGACCGCACGGAGCTCCAGCAGGTTGATATGGCATCGGGACTCCAGCGGGGACCAGAGGCCGTCGCTGGTGTTCCCCAGATGGGCACCCAACCCATCAAGAGGCGTCGGTCGATAGAGACCGTCGGCTCAGGCGCGACAAGCGGGATACCCTCCTGCAGATGGGACGGAGCGGTCCACCACTGGAGGCGTTCCACATCTCCTGGAGTCGTCCCACGCGCTGGTCAGAGGGTATAGCGCTGTGACTACTGGCCGGCCAGACCCCACTGGAGGGCGCATGTGCCAGCGTGCTCCAGGACTACGCTGGTACAGGCCATCATAAGACCCAGGAGTCGCAGGAAGTCCCAGGCAGGCGCGGTGCCCAACCAGAAATGATTGGGCAAAGGAGGTAAGAACCTCGGCCCTGTCCGCCGGGAGCCGTGCTCTGGCTCGAAGAGAGTCGAGCTCTGCCCCGATGAAGGATATCACCTGCTTCGGCTCGAGTTCTGACTTGGCCTCGTTGACCAGGAGGCCCAGTTGAGAGCAAACCCGGAGGGCCAGATTTCTGGACCGCTCCACCTCCAACCTGGAGGGTGCTGCTATCAGCCAATCGTCCAGGTAAGGGTACACCCGGACCCCTCGGCGCCGCAGGAAAGCTGTCACCGCTGCAATGCATTTGGTGAAGACCCTGGGAGCTGAAGAAAGGCCGAAGGGCATGGCCTGGAACTCGAAGAGGGATCCCTCCGCTCTGAAGCGGAGGAATCTCTGATGAGACGGACGGATAGGGACGTGAAAGAACGCGTCCTGGAAGTCCAGAGAACAGAACCACGCCGTGTTCCAGAGATGGTATTATCTGAGCCAGAGTGACCATTCTGAAGGTTCGAGATCTTAGGAACTTGTTCAGGTCGTGTAGGTCTAAGATGGGCGCCAGCCCCGTCCGTTCGGGACCAGGAAGTACCTGGACACGAACCCTGGTTCTGGTGACGGGTCCTCTATCTCTTTATCACCCTTTTCCTGAAGGAGGAGGCGTGTATGTCCGACGAGCCTGTAGAGATTCTGGGGACCCCAAAGCCCCGGGCAGCTCTAGAAGGGTGGAGCCTGCTCGAATTCCAGAGGCAGGCCTCTTCCCACCACCTCAAAACCCACCTGTCCGTGGTAACAGCGGACCAGGCGGAAGAAGTGTCGAGCCGTCCCCAGAGGAACCAGAGGCGAGGTAGCGAGGGATGGGGTGACACCCCTCAGCCCGTCACTTAGAAGCTTGGAGGAAGGACGGCCTGGGGACCACCAGGGCCTTTTCCTCCTTGCTTCCTATTAGAGGAAGCCGATGGCTTGGGCTTGGAATACCAGGTCTAGCCTGCTGGCCTGACGCTGTTGTTGGGCGGGCGTGCGGCGGGAGTAGAGGGGCGAAAGAGGCTTAGACTGGGGCTTATGACCCTTGTCCCTCTCTTGTGGGACAGACGAATCAAGGTGGCATTGGATTTTCGATCCTCTGGAGGTGGCCTTCCACTCCAGGGCCGAACAGGTCTGTTCCCAGGAGAGGAACGTCCGCAAGCTTGTGCTCGGTATCTGCGGTAAAGGTGGATATTCGCAGCCACGCCCGGCGCCACTGACAGGGCACATGAGTCTCCTATATCCAGAGCAGTCTGCAGCTGTTTGGCTACTGCCCTGCCCTGATCCCGCACCTGCTTGACCGTAGTCTGCAGGTCAGCGGGAAGATGAGGGACCGCCTCATCCAGGGAACCCAACAGGGCATGGGAGGAAATGTGCCATGAGGGCGGCGAACTGGCCTGGCAGGCGAGAGAAGAGGCAGCATACACTTTCCGCCCGAGTAGTCAATTTCTTGGACTCTTTGTCGGCGGTTTGTCCACGACCCTGGCATTACGGCCGCGGAAAACACTGTCCGTGACCAGCCCTTCAGCCGAGGGTGTTCAGAAAACCGGACAGAGAGCAGTAGGGACCACATACTTCCTGGCCATCCTGGCCGAAGGCGCAGGACAGGAAGCGGACGCTGCCAAAGTTCCAGGGCCGGCCCGACAATGGCTTCGGCCACTGGAAAGGCCTCCGTGGGAGAATCCCCTCGGTCCAGAATCTCGGTGAGGGATATCTGGCCCGTTTGGATACGGGTTCAAGCTTCATCCCAGTGGATTCTGAGATGAGCCTAAGAAGTCCTAGGAAGGACGAAGGGCTATCGTTCACTGACTGCCCCCCAGAGGACTCCAAGTCAAAGCGCTTGGAGAACAGGGAGGAGTCATCTGACTCCGGCCAGTTGTCGAATAGCTGCCTGGAGCCTGAGCCACCCTCCACTTGCCGAGGCTTGTCAGGCGTGAGAGTGACCGACAGCCTACGGGGAAGGCCTTGGGCCAACCGCGATTCTTTAGTGACTGGCCCAAGTGTCGGCTGAGGTGGAGGCGGTTCCACCACAATTGGTGGGGGCAGCGGAATAGATCGGACAACTGGCTGGAAACAGGCTCCTCGACCACTACCTGGTCGGTGGCAACCACTTAATGGCGGAGAAAGAGGCCTGAGCGGCAATGGCCAGAAAAAATTGTTGCCACATGAGGTCCTCAAATGCCGGCGTAGCTTCGCGAAGCCTTCCCTCCTCGGCGAGGAGGAAGAAGGAAGGCGGCGGCGCGCTTGCGTGATGCGAGACCGTCTATGTCGGCGAGGAGCGGCTGGACCCGAAGATGTCGAGACCGAGAATCTCGGCTGGGCGAGGTCGGGTGGTGAGGCCGAGATCGGCGATCACCTCGGTCCGATCCGGCAAAACCGACTGCTCCTGATTCACCGATGCGGGAGCCGCGATATCCTCAGCCCTCGCCGGGGGAACCGGGGAGGAGGGAATCTCGGCTTCTCCAGCCGACAACCCGTCTAACGGGTCAAGAAAAATCTCGACCTCATCGGCGGGAGTCTCAGTCACCTGGCCTGATGGGGGCATCGTGAAGCCAGTGGCCGAAGCCGAGAAGTCGACCGAAGTCGATTGTCGACGAGGGGAGGGGGATCTTTCCCGCTCCCAAGAGTGTCGACGATGAGACTTACTCTTAGACTTCTTCGACCGATGAAACGGACTCGAAGAAGTAGGACCCTCGCCTTTAGTTGAGAGGGTCAAGCAAAGCTCATAAGAGGAAGCTGAATATGAGGTCCAGTGATAGAGGACAAAGGCATGAAGAGAAGCCAGCGGCCTGAGCACGCCTGCTCTTCGAAGGCGACCAACCTCTCTAGTTGTTCGGCGGATCCTGCAGCCGCGGAAACCGCCAGTCGGGCCTCTCTGGATTTGACCGGAGGAAATCTTCTTTCGGGACGCCCCAGATGTAAGCGGGCAGCGCGGTCCTCAAGGACGTAGACCGAGAAGGAGGAACACAGGTCGCAAGCCTGCGGGTCGTGCTCCTGGCCAAGGCAATAAATGCACGTGGAGTGCGGGTCCGTCCGAGACATCTTCTGCCCACAGGGACATCTCCGAAATCCGGGAGTCGATTTGTCCATCGCAGCCGCGAAGGAAGAAGACCGAGAAAAGTTATAAAATTTTTTCTCTCTTTTTTAAACCGAAGGATTTTAGGCCCAAAACTTAATCGCAGAGCGTTAAGGAGGGAACCTGAGCTTCCAAGCGGTAAGGAAGATCTGGCGTCATGGGGCGGAGCCGAGAGTTTTACCACCCAGGTGGGTGGGAGGAGCTAGCTTGAAGACCTTCTGGCAAGATTTAAAGCGGCAAGGAACCTGCCAGATAGTGTGGATGAACAACCTATCCATGTCCCTAGAAGTTTCTTTTCTTATTTCTATTATTCACTATCTTGACTTTTGTTGCTGTATTGCTGTGTATCCCTTCCCCCTCTCCCCCAGGACGCATCTGGAAAACAGTAATATCTGCTCAGTATGTCTTTCCTGGTGAAATAAATAAATAAAAATTGGGGGGAGGGGGGAGAGAATATTAACGTTCAAAAGGTTTATGCAGCCAAGCCATGATATAGGGAGTGCCCTCCAGCATTCAAAATCCACTAGTACCTTAGCTACCAGTGGTTTATGCAGCCACACCACAAGAAAGAGTGTACCCTCCAGTGTTCAAGATCCGCTAGTACCTTAGCTACCAGTGAACTGTATATAGTTAAGGCTGTAAAAGCAGCCTTACTCCTTTACCCACTTTAATCACTAAGTAGATCAGGGACTTCCCCACTACCTTTAGCCCCCAGGTCTGTCTTGCCCAGCTGTCTGATGTCCTACCTATAGTCATGAATTCCGCTTTATTCAAATTAAATTTTAGACTGAAAATGCTACAAAGTCTCTAACAACCCGCAACAGGGTAGGCATAGATTCTTCCAGACTAGTAACAAAAAGGAGAAGGTCTTCCACATAAGAGTAATTTTACGCTGGTTCCCAGACTTTCCCCAGGAATCCCTTTATTCCTGGCAGCAAATGAATCTCGACTGCCAATGGCTAGTATGAACAGTAAGGAGGAAATAAGACACCCCTGCCTCATGCCGTGAAACAGACTAAATTCTCCTGGCAGCCCCCCATTCACTAGGATGCGGGCCTCTGTCACTATATAGCAGCTTCACCATGTGTACATATGCATCCCACAGCCCAACTCTGCAGAGCACCTCGAACAGGTACTCCCATTTGATCCGAACGAAGGTTTTCTTGGTGTCCACTGACAGTACTAAATCTGTGCCTGTACACCGAGATCCCCAGTGCACCCCGGGTTCAGCAGTCTATACATGTTATGATATGCCAGTCTACCTTTCATCAAGCCTGTCTGATCAGGGTGCACTACGTTTGGGATTTCCTGCTCGAGGCGCTACACCAAAATCTTGGCATGAATCCTGAGATCGCAACTGAGAAGGGATGGCCTGGTAGGATCCACATTCTATGGGCTCCTTCCCAGGCTTCAGTAGCATGCATACAGAGGTGTTGTAGCATGAGGCAGGTAGTACACCCCCCCAAAGCCTCCATGAACATATCAAGCATGGGCGCCACAAGTGTACCCCTCAGCTCCTTGTAGTACTCTGCTCCAAAGGCATCCGGACCATTCGCCTAACCCATCTTCAAAGTTCCCATAACCCCCAGAACCTCCTCCTTTGTTATGGGAGCTCCCAACATTTCCATTTCTTCTTCAGAGATGGTGGGAATTTTAATCTCATCCAGAAGGTTACCACCCCGACACTCTGCCCCATGTAAATTCTCATAAAGGCATGAAAGGCCTCCCAAATGCCCTCTGACTTATTTTCCAGAGTTCCTTTCCTAATTCGAATGGCTGAGGTCTTAGCCAGCGTATGTCTGCCTTGCATTAACTGTACTAGCAAGGGGCCTGGTTTGTTACCTCACTCAAAAATTCTGCCTGGCAAAAAGCAGAGCAGACCTTGCTTCCGCTATAAACAGCAGATTAAGGGCCTCCCCCATTGCTGTCCGTTCCCTCAAACTTCATCCCCTTCCACTTCTGCTGTCTTCTTTTTTAAGTCTCAGTTTGTTCTCTAGCCCCCAATTTGATTCCCTTTTGTGTCTCTCGAGGATAGTCACAAAACGAATTACCCTCATATAGGCCTCCCCTGAAAAACAATATGGTGGCACATAAGGACCGCTTGGCCCATCTAGTCTGCACATTCCTCCCTACTCACACCATTACTGCAGACTTGAGATCTAGCTACAGCTTCTTCTCCTGCCCCCTTCCTTTCCACTACGATTCCCTTGTGCTTATTTCATGCATTCCTGAACCCCGCCACTGTTTTAGCCCCCACCACCTCTGCTAGAAGGCTGTTCCAGGAATCAAAACACTTTCTGTGAAGTACTTCCTCACGCCTTTCCTGGATCTACCCCCTCCAGCTTCACAGCATGTCCCCTTGTTCTTGAGCACATTTTCCTTCTGGGAGGGGAAAAAAAAAAATAAATAAATACATCCCTCATGTACTTTGTTTACCCCCATGAGGTAGTAAAAAGTCTCTATCCTATCCCCCACTCTCTGTTCCAGGGTATACATACGAAGGTCCTTTACTCTCTCCTCATAGGGCTTTTGATGCAGACCCTGTACCATTTTAACTGCCCTTCTCTGGACTGCCTCCACTCTGTCTACGTCATTCCAGAGATGTGGTCTCCAGAACAGGACACAGTACTCTAGGTGTGGTCTTACCACGGATGTATACAGAGGCAAAAACACCTCCGTCTTTCTGCTGGTGATAATCCTCCCTATGCACCCCTGCATCTCACTAGCCTTCCCGACTGCTTTGTTGCACTGCCTGACCACCTTTAGGTCATATGATATAATCCCCAGGTCTCTTTCCTGCTTGGTGGTCAATACCACTCCACCCATTTTGTACTCCACCCTGCGTTTCTGTGCCCCAAGTGCATTATTTTGCACCTTTTTGCATTGAAACCCAGCTGCTATAATGCTGACCACTCCTTAAGTTCTCTAAGGTCTCTGCTTATCCCTTCCACCTTGTCTGGAGTGTTCACCCTACTGCAGATTCTGGTGTCATCCGCAAAGAAGCAGACCTTCCTAGGCAATATCACTTATAAAAACCAGTCCCAGCACTGATCTTTGAGGCATCCCACTGGTCACCCTCCCATTCTCAGAGTAAACTCCGTTTACCAGCACCCTCTGTAGCCTTTACCCTAACCAATTTCTTATCCAGTTTACCATCTCTGGACCCACTTGTAAGCTAAGCAGCTTGCTAACTAGCCTCTTATGTTGAACGCTGTTGAAAACCTTACCGAAATCTAGGTAGGCCATGTCCACCGCTCCACCCTGATGTAAATCCTTTGTCACCCAGTAAAAGAAATCTAACATTCATTTGTGAATCCATACTGCTTTAGGTCTTATAACCCACTGGATTTAAGATATACCACAATCCTTTCCTTCGGGAGTAATTGTTAAAATTTCCCACCACCAATGTCAGCTGACCGACCCATAACTGCCAGCCTCCTGCCTGCTCCTACTTTCATGTAGTGGGAGTACATTTCGCCCCAGTCCCATACCTCTCAAGTGTCCCTCATTATGAGGGACATCCCTCATTGCCCCTTAAAATTGCTCTGTCCGTCATGGAAAAGGTGCTGCCCACACAGAGAATATGCTGTAAATTCAGATTTTAAAGCAGAAACTCTTAATATTCTAAAATGCTAAATCCAAAATAAACTTTGTACAAGTAAACACTATGGTCTCCGCAGTGTTCTGAGCTTGAATCTCCATGTTTGAGGATGGGTCCCTCATTGAGGGTCTGTGTCAGTCATTGTCCCTCATTTTGAGTGTCCAAAAATGTCCATGTCCCTCATCTCGGTGACAAAAGGTCGAGAAGTATGCCCAGTCCTCCGGAACCGCTCCTGTTTCTAGTGAGCTCTTATATAGGACTGTCAGAGGTGCAGCCAGTATTTCCCTGAGCTTCCTCAATACCCTTGTATGCACCCCATCTGGCCCTAGTGCTTTGTCCACTTTTTTATTAGCGACTTCCTTCAGCACACTCCTCCAAAAAGGCCTAGTATCTGCGCCCTCCTCCAATACTCCTGCTACTGTTTTGTGGCCCTTCCTCACCTCCTATGAACACTGAACAAAAGTATTTGTTCAGAATGTCTGACTTTTTCTGGTCTCCCTCTGCACAATGCCCCCCCTTCCATTTTTAACCTTACAATCCAGCCCCTGGCCTTCCTGTTTTCACTTATATACCTGAAAAATGTTTTGCCCCATTCATTACCTCCTGACCTATTCTCTCTTCAGTTTGCATCCTTGCTGCTTTCCCTACTTCCCTCCGTTTTCCCACGATACGCATCCCTATCCTCCTCCCTTTGTGTCTCCTTATGCCTTCTGAATGCAACATTTTTAGCCTTTACCTATTCAGCCAGCTTTTTCGAGAACCATAGCGGTCTTTTTTTCATCTTGATTTTGCCTACTTGTTAGACGCAGAGGTTTGCTGACTTTACTATGCTCCTTTTTAGCTTCACCCACTGTTCCTTCACACCACCCACCAGGTCATCCCTAAAGCATTCACCCATCTTTGCAACATCTGCCCTCCTGAAGTCCAGGACCCTCGTCCTTGTGTCCCTTATACTGAACCACACCGAACAGTGATCATTGGTCCTTGGGTGGCCTCCCACCTTGACATCTGCAATAACATCCCTGCTAGTGAATACCAGGTCCAGTACTGCTCCAGCATGAGTAAGTTCACTGACTAGCTGCATGAGGAATGCCCCCTGCTTCTAACTGAAGGCACTGCTGGGAGGCTTCAATCCACATCTTGCAGATGTGAAGTCCCCCACCAGCAGCACCTCCCCCTTTCCTGCCATCTTGTCAATAGCTTCCACCAGTACCTTATGTAATCCCCCATATCCTAGGTGACCCACAGTACCTCTGCCTCCTCCGTATTCCTACCCAACTCTTATTTGTACCTTTTCCCTCACATAGAAGCACCACCCACCCTTCCTTTACCACGGGTCCTTCCTGAACACAGTATAGCCGTGTATGGTCACATCCCAGTCATGGTTTTCAGTGCACCATGACTCAGTAATGGCCACATATTCAGGGTGGCCTCAGCCATGACGGCCTCTAGGTCCAGAATCTTACTTCCTAGACATTTAGCTGAACCATTCCTCTCTGCACCATTCCTTCAGATGAGCTGAGGCTCCTAGTGCAGATACACCTCTCCTTTCCCCTGTTATAGACAGGCAGAACCTCAGCCCTGCCTCCCAAGGCACTGTTTTTTTGAGGGTGCCATTGCCATATTTGCTGCCAAGTAGTGCTCCCATTGTTTCTTCAAATATTGTTGTAACTCCACCCGAAGCAGCAGGTAGGTCTGAAATTTCCAACCAGGTGTCTCCCCTTTTCAGTTTCCACTTCTAGGTCATCAGAACCGTAGCATGATCTGAAATGTAAATGGGACTATGGTTGTCCACTGTTGTGACCTGTTCATATCGGTCCATGGGGATGAAGATGTAGTCCAGACTGGAGCCCCCAAAAATCCTCTCTCTCACACACCAGATATTATTTTATAATATATAATCTAATACACACATACATATATATATATATATATATACATATATATATATATATATATATATATATATATATATATATATATATATATATATACATATATATATATATATACATATACATATACATATACATATATATATATATATATATATATATATATATATATATATACACACACACATACATACATATACACACACACACACACACACACATTTTTTTATATATATGATACATACACACACACACACACACATATATATATTAATATATAACATTTTATGTTTATAAGCATTAAAGGGTTAAGTTGTATTTAGTTTTTAAATTAGAGGGAGTGAGCATATGGGCTGGTGAGCGTGGGTGGGATAGTTGAAAGGGACTGTGTAGTGGGGTTGAGTCGGGTACTGAGAGTGAAGAAGTGATTGTGAGTGTGGCTGACTATATGAGTAAGAGAGAGAGAGTGTGTGTGCGTGTGTGATTTTAATGGATTTACAGCTGCTGTTTAATACTTATCACAGGACGTGCTGGCACAGAACCTCTATGGGTGGGTACTACTCTTTTCGCTGAGCTTCAGGTTCTCTGCCCCCCCCCACTATAAGCAGAGGTTTATGAGTGCTGTCGTGTCCTGGGTATTATGAGGGGGTGGAGAGGTGGGGGAATGAATTGGAGTCGTGGTGTCTAGGAGATGCCCTGGGGCAAAATGGGCCCAAGAAAGGGGTCCTCCTTGTTTGGTACCCATACTCAAGGGCTCCATTTTGGTGGGCAGCTAGCGAGGTCAACCTCGACTGCTCAGCCAATCCAGGCGGTGTTATGTAATGCCAGGTCAATTAGAAACAAGACAGCAGTAGTCGCTGATCTTGTTGGGTCATCTGACCTGGCATGCATCACTGAGACCTGGCTGGCTGAGAATGTTGGTCCCATCCTGAAGTCAGCAATTCCAGCTGGGTACTCGGTTGATACACCACCCAAGGTTGGATCATAGAAGGGTGTGTGTGTGTGTGTGGTAGTCATCTGTTTTAAGATGGAACTGGGCTTTGTAGATGTGCCAGTTGGAGTCACCAGATCCTTTGAATGCATCATGGGTGCAGGTGTGGGATGCAGGATACTTCTCGCCTACCATCCACCCGGGGGCGAGATACTCCCCAGGTGGTTGGTGCTGGGGGACTTCAATGCCTGGGTTGACGACAAATTCTTGCAGTTTGGTCAGGACTTCCTCCAACTGATTATATAACTGGCCTTTTACACAGGTGATTACCAATGCGACCCACATACAAGGTCATTCGGTGGACCTGGTGTTCTGCTGGGGATGGATATCTTCAATGTGGTGGTGGAACCCATTGGGTGGTCCAATCATCGCACTACAGGGTTCAGTTTCGTGGCCCCCCCCACATAGACTGGCCCCTACGGAGATGGTCTGGTACCGCCCTTTGCGGGGTGACACCCCCAATTGTCTGATGGCGGTTCTGGATCTATTGGGGAGTTAGAGTGTTAGCACAGATCCAGAGGACCTTCTAACAGCCTATAAGGCGGCAGTGGGATCAGCCCTGGATTCCACAGCTCCTGTCCAGGTTCACCCCCTCACTCCCCACCCTCGGTCCCTGTGGTTTGATGGGGCGTTGAGGGAGCTGGAGAGTGGGAAGAAGGTTGGAGCGTTGTTTGAGGAAATTGGGCCAAAGCGATGACAAACTTAGACTGATGTTCTATTATAGGGACTATCAATCTGCAGTCTCATCAGAAGGCAGAGTTCCTGTGCAGAGAGATTGCAGCGGTGCAAAGAAAATCGACCAGATCAGCTCTTCCGGACTGTGGACAGGCTGTGCAATCCAGCCTGTCTCCAGAACCAGATTGCTGTGTCACAGGAAGAGTGTGAGGAGTTTGCTCGATTTTTTGCAGATAATGTGGTCACCCATGAGGTCTGAAATCTGCATAGCTTGCTTAAATGGGCTTAGCAGAGACCGAAGCGAGATTGCAAGCACCCGGTTTGTCTGGTAAGACTTCCGCCAGCTGGTGATCGAGGATATCATGCAGATAATCCAGGGTTTCCAGCAGATTTACTGTAGTTGGACCCTGGTCCAACAACCTCTTGTGTGTAGTGTAGGTAATCTGACTGGTCCTTGTTGGGATAGTCAGGGGTTCGTAAGAGATCGGGGTGTTTCCAGACACCCTGAAGGAGGAGACTGTCCACCCTCTCCTTAAAAAAAAAAAAAAAAAAAACTCTCAACCCTGACTGCCTCGTGAACTACGGGCCTGTTTCTAACCTTCCCTTTGTGGGTAAGATTATTGAGAAGGCAGTTGCGCTGCAGTTCGAGGAGCATCTGACCACCTACGATGTCTACGATCCTCTCCAGTCAGTTTCAGGAAGAGGCATTGCATGGAGACCATTCTGGTTCGGGTAATGATCTCCTGACAGCAAGGAATGGGAGGAGTCGTTCAATCTTGGTCCTCTTGGATCTCTCAGCAGCGTTTGACACCTTGGACCATGGGGATGTTGCTGGAGCGTCTGCGGCTATTCTGTGCACTGGCTGGTACAGTCCTCAGATGGTTCCATTCTTTCTTCACAGGCAGGATGCAGAGAGTGGAATCAAGTATATTTACATCGTACCCTCGCCCCATCTTGTGGGGTGCAGCAGGGCTCTGTGTTGTCCCCCACGTTGTTCGCTGTGTACATGCTGCCGTTGGGAGGCATTATTAGGCAGTACGGGGTGAGTTTTCACTGCGATGCAGATGATACTCAACTGCACATGTCCTTAGTGCCCGAGCATGACGCGGTTTCAGTCTTTAATAACTGCCTCTCTGAGATTCAGGATTGGATGAGTGCCAACAGGCTTAAGCCGAATTCGGATAAGACCGAGGTGTTGGTTGTAGACCCAGGTCGTCTGGTAGAGAGGTTAGTGGCTGGACAGCCTTCTGGGCTCTGGTTGGGAGGCAACCATCTAGTGACCTCTGACCGGGTGCGGAATCTGGGCGTTATGCTCGATAGTGAGCTCATACTTAAGTTTGAGGTGTCGACCATTGTCAAGACTTCATTTTACCACCTAAGGAATCTCTCTCAGTTAAAACACCTGGTCTCACATGATGATCTTCCAACACTGGTTCACGTCTTTGTGACCTTGTGCCTCGATTACTGCAGCGCCCTATACCTAGGGCTACCAGGGTGGACCTTCGCCGCCTGCAGTTGGTGCAGAATGCGGCTGCCAGGTTGACTGGTGTATCTAGATCTAGCAATGTCACACCTGTGCTCCGTGGTCTGCACTGGCTGCCGGTGCGGAGGAGGATCACTTTCAAGGTCGGATTACTGACCTATAAGGCCCTACACGGACAGGGTCAGTGTTACCGGCAAGATCTCCTGCGTCCCTGCTGCCCCCTTTGTCCTCTCTGCCCCGTCGAGGGATGCTAGAGATTCCCAGGTCCGTTTGAGAAAGATACAATTATGCAAGAACTTACCGTAACAGTAGATCTTGAGAGGCTCTTGCAGTAGGTAAAATTACATATAGGACTGGCGATAGGCAGGCGGCAGGACCCAAAACGGCTAGCTAGCAGTACCTGGCGGCCGCCCCACGTCAGGGTGACCCGTCCAGACGCACGTCGGTATAAAGGGGCGGTCCCGGACACCGCCTTCCAGTTCTTTCCCGCCACAGGCCCGGATGAGAGAGAAGCAGATATTTCCTTCAATGGAAAAGGAGCTGAAAAAGCCTAGGGGGATGGAGGGCGGGAAGGTATTACCTACTGCAAGAGCCTCTCTCGAAGATCTACTGTTACGGTAAGTTCTTACGTAACTGTACTATCTTACTTCGAGAGGGCTCTTGCAGTAGGTAATTACATATAGGACAGAATCCCAAGCAGTCTGGAACAAATGAAAGGCACGGGAGGAGGAACTACTCAAGTAGCAACAAAAGCTTGCAGGCCTCAAGACAGGAGGCCTTGCAAGACCGTAACCGAAGCCTGCTCTCGGCGAGAGGCAATGTCAAACTGTAATGTTTTGTAAAGGTATGGTGGAAGTCCAGGTGGCGGCAGCACAGATGTCTGCCGCAGACACATTCTTGAAACAAACCGCCAGAGGCTGCTACTCCACGAGTGGAGTGACCTCTGACTTGACCCGGTAGGGTCGTCTTGTACTTGTCATAACAGAAAGTGATGCAATTAGCCAACCACTTTGATAGGCATTGCTTGGAGACAGCACTGCCTTCCCTTTTGTGAGCAAGAGAGACGAACAACTGATCAGTCTTTCTGAGATCCTTCGTCCTATCGGTGTAGTATCTCAGAATCCTGTGGACATCCATGGTATGGAGCAAGTATTCTCCCTGGTTGGAGTACTGCGTGAAAAAGGCAGGTAACTCAATAGACTGATTTAAGGTAGACTCCGCTACCACTTTCGGAAGAAACTTAGGGTTCGTGCAAAGAGCTACTCGTTCTTTGTGAAAAATCAGATAGAGGACTTTACACATAAGGGCCTGGAGCTCAGAAATTCTGCGAGCAGAAGTGATGGCCACCAGGAAGAGCGTCTTCCACGATAAAAACTTCAAGTCTGCGGAAGCCACAGGCTCAAAAGGAGGAAGGGTAAGTTTCTCAAGAACAAAGTTCAAATCCCCAGGGGGGCAGGAGTCCAAACAGGGGGCCTGAGATGAAGGACCCCTCTGAGAAAGGTCTTGGATACCTCTAAATGGGCGAAGGCTTTATCACCAAAAGAAACAGGGTAGGCTGAAATAGCAGCCATGTGAACCTTCAAAGAGGAGTGACTGAGACCCAGGTCGAAAAGATGACGCAAATAATCGAGCAGAACGGCCACAGGACAGGAGAAAGGCTCCACGTTCCTGGAGGTAGCCCAAATGGAAAATCTCTTCCATTTCATAGCGTAGGTGGACCTAGTGGAGGGTTTTCTAGCCTCCACCAGAATCTCGGGCCACCTTAAGAGAGACGCCAAATCGAGATTGGGCTAGGTCTGCAGGAGCCATGCATGAAGTTATAGGAACTTGAGTCCCGGATGGACCAGGGTCCCCTGATCCTGGGTCAGCAATCCTCGAGATAAAGGAAGAGGAAGAGGAGGAACCTCTGAGTGTTGTTGTAGAAGAGAGAACCAGATTTGCCTGGGTCAGAAAGAGTGATCAGAATCATTCTCACTCCTTCCAATGCAAGTTTCTGCAGCACACGAAGGACCAGAGGAATTGGGGGAAAAGGATAGACGAATCTGTCCTTCCAGCTTAGAGACAGAGCGTCGCTCCAGAAAGCGCCTTGCTCTGGAGCGAGCGAGCAAAAAGGTGGGAAGTTGTGTGTTTTGGGAAGAGGCGAACAGGTCTACCTGTGGAGTCCCCCAAAGCTGGAAAATGCAATTTAGAACCTTTTGGTCCAGTTCCCACTCGTGTGGCAGAGCCGAGGAACAACTCAGCTTGTCTGCCAGGATATTGTCGACTCCTGGAACATGGATTGCCGTGAGGTGAAGGTTGTGCAGCGTTGCCCATTCCCAAACCCTCACTGCTTCCCTGCATAGCGGGTAGGAATGAGTCCCTCCCTGCTTGTTGATGTACCACACCACGCACATGTTGTCCGTTTGGACAGCTAGGTGACTGGGAAGGATGTATTGGTGAAGGGCCTGGAGAGCATACAGAACTGCTCTTAGTTCGAGCACACTAATGTGGAGAGAGTTAATTCCAATCTGGACCATAACCCCTGGGTTCGGTGAGGACCCAGATGGGCTCCCCAACCTTCGCCTGATGCGTCCGTGGTCAGAGCCTGGGAGGGGGGAGGATGAAAAAAAGGGGACACCCCGAAACAGGTTCTCTCGAACCATCCACCATTGCAAGTCTCTTGACATCGGCGAGGAGATCAGCACTAGATGATCTAGGTCGTCTACAAGTTGATCCCACTGAGAGCAGAGAGTCCACTGAGAGATCCTCATGTGGAGTCGCGCGCGCGGTACTGTTGGGATGGCGGCCGCCATAAGCTCCAAAAGACTGAGCACCGACCTCGCCGGAATCTTCCTGCGTTCCGGAAGAAGGGAAATCTGTGACTGGAGGGAGGCCCCCCTGTCCGAAGGTAGGAAGGCCTTGCACACTGTCGTATCGAGGATTGCCCCGATGAACTGAAGCCTCTGGGAGGGGTCCAGATGAGACTTGGAATGGTTGATGGTGATACCCAGACAAGTGAAAACCTGTTGGGTGACGGAGAGAAAATGCAGGAATTCCTCCCTGGACGAGGCCGCCAGGAGCCAGTCATCCAGGTAGGGAAACACCTTAACTCCCAAAGTACGCAGGTGGGCCGCTACCACCGCCAGGCATTTGGTAAAACTCGGGGAGCCGAGGAAAGACCAAAAGGGAGTGCCCGGAATTGGTAATGGTCCCCCTGGAAAGCAAACCGGAGGTACTTTCGGTGCGAGGGACGAATGGGGATGTGCAGGTATGTATCCTGCATATCCAGTGCATAAAGCCATTGGCCCGGCCGAAGAAGGGGCAGAAGGGTTTGATGGAGAGCATCCTGAACTTCTTGTATTCTACACAGAAGTTCAGGGAGCTGAGATCGAGAATGGGTCTGAGATCTCCCGTCTTCTTTGGTACAAGGAAGAAATGGGAATAGTAGCCCATCCCGTGAAGGTGAGGAGGGACGGGTTCTATGGCCTGCTTCAGCAGAAGAGCAGATATTTCTTCCCTGACCAAAGGAAGATGGTCCCTTGAATAAGAGGACTTCAGAGGGGGTGGCGTGGAGGTTTCTGTAGAAACTCTATGGAATGCCCCTCTGCGATAATCTGAAGCACCCATGAATCCGATGTTATCGTCTCCCAACCCAGAAGGTAGAGAGAGAACCTCCCTCCTACCAGTTCCTCCGGGGAGTCCGGAGGCGGTGGGAGAGGGAAGGAGTCAGGTGGTGTAAGGCAGCACCGCAGCTGGGGCACCCGCTGCTTTTTTGGGCGGCGGAGGCCTGGCAGCTGTGGGGGCCTGGCGTTTGGTGGCCCGCCTTCCTTGGGGTTTCGCTCAAGGTTGGCTGCGTCTGCGAAAAGGACGGCGCTGCGGGGGATGGGGACGGTACATGGAATCCACAGATTTCAGGGCCGTCCCCTTCTCCTGCAAGTCGGTGATGATGTCCTTGACATCACCACCGAAAAGCACCGAACCCCTGAAAGGTGCTTCCTGAATCGCTGACTGCACCTCCGGGACCAAACCTGACACTCTGAGCCAGGCGTGACGCTGAAGACTTACGGCGAACACGGAACTCCACCCTGCAGTGTCCACTACATCGTAGGTCATCCTCAGAATGTGACGACTGGCCGAACGAGCAGAACGGACAAGGTCAGCTAACTCCTGCTTGACTTGGCAGTCAGGCAAGGAGTCAATCTTGGATTCCGCCTGGGTAAGGACAGCCTTCTGGTAATCCTCCATATGTGCTACATAATTTAGGGCCCTGATCCCCAGTGTGGAAGAAGCATAGATCTTCCTTCCATACTGATCCAGAAGGCGAGACTCCTTATCCGGAGGAGACAAGCTCAAGTGTTTAGGGTGTGCTGACCGGCCGTGAGCAGTGCTAATCACAACTGAGTCTGCGCAGGGGTGAGAATCTAAAAAGTCTACACTCTCTGGAGCCTGGTATAGCCTGTTGGACTTCCGAGGAAGTGGGACTAAAGCCGACGGTTGTTTCCAAATGGTGGAAACAAGGTGGGCATGAGGCTTGATCCTGGGTGGCACTAGAGTAGGAGCCGTAAGAGGCAAGTCCAGATGTTCGGCGAGTTTAAGCCGCTGAGGATCTGGCTCTAAGGAGCGCCACTGATGTACTTCCTGGATCTTCCTGAGCAACTCCGTGAAGGAAGGATCCTCTGGAGGAGTCCTCGGCCGGGGCTTGGACGGAGAGCGAGGCTTGTCGTTTGAGAAGGGAGGAGGATGATTGGAAGCAGAGTAAGACTCCCTGACTCATCTAGGGGGAGGAACAGGTTCCTTAAGGGGAATCCCTGGATGCGTGTCCTGCCCCCCTCTGGATCCTGAGGGAAGTGCTCGGGAATCCAGGCGGCGGAGAGGGAGTGTGCTGTCCGGGGCATACGGGGGGCCGGAGGTGGCACCGTCGCCGTAAGGCAGCTTTCGACTTCGTTGGTGAGCTGAGCCTTGGCCTCAGCCCACCAGGAGGCCAGAGTCTCCTGAAGATCCACCGGCAGCCTAGGGGGCGGTGGAGGAGGAGGAGTGGGATAGTTGTACGGATTATATCTGTAAGGCAGGTATCCGTAACCCGGCTCACGGGAATACGGGCTGGTACTGCGCGCCCGGTGGGACTGGCGCGGGTACTGCGGACCCGGGTAAGCCGACGGGCGGATACCCGGACCGAGGGGCTGCCGAGCAGGCAGCCCAGCAGGGAGCCCCGGCGGATCAATAGTGATAGGCCCGTGGGGAGGGCCTGATGGAAGGCAGTATCCCTGCTGGCGTCAGAGGGGCGGCGTTGGCGGGCGGAGACTGCGTCAGATCCAGTTCCGTGGGGGGTGGTCTGATGGCAGAAAAGCATCCGTGAGTTCGTCTGGGGATGGTGGTGAAAAATCCCAGGAGTCAGGCAGGGGCGACACGGGCTCCCTGGACGGCAGCGAAGGCTGCAGGGAACCTGGGATGACAGACGATGGAGGGTCTGTCGTAGGCTCCTGACGCCCGGCGCACGTCGGAGAAGCCGATGTGTGACTTAGGGGCTGAATCTCGGTGGATGCCAGAGGAGCCGGCATCCGACTTAAGGGGTACCTCGTCGGAAGTGGGCTGAGGGTGGGAAGCGGCCCGGTCCGAGGGGGACACTGCCGTGCGCCGCCCCGAAGGGTCGGGTGTCTTAGTGGCCTTCTCCTGGCGGGCGTCGGAGGAGCCGACGTCCGGCTTATGGGAGGCGCCCGCACCAGTATGCTGCAAGCCTGCGGCAGTACTGGGGGCAGAAGCTTCCTTTTGCCCGGAGGTGCCCAAAGGGCCCAAACACGAGCCCAACAGGCAGGCCGATGCCTCCTCCAAAGCCTTGGAGGCTGCCGGACGATCCCCCGGAGGGGACGTTATCTGAGCAGTGGCTCCGGACGGAGTCATGGAAGAGGAGGCCTTCTCCCGGTGCCTTTCTTTTTCCCCACTTCTTGTGTCTTTCAGGGGAGGTCGACGCCTGCCTAAGTTTCTTCAACTCCTTCTCCATTGCAGACATCTTTTTAAAGAGATGGGCTTCCAAGGACTGCTGGCGTCGATGCGGGTGGCCGCGTTGAAATGCAGGCAATGCGGGCACTTGTCGACCGCGTGGTTGGGGCCTAAGCAAAAAAGCAGAGGGTGACCGTCCCTTGTGGGGCAGTTGGACACCACAGAATCAACTATTTTTGAAGGGGCGACATAAACAGGCGTTCACCTAACAAAAGGTCTCAAAATATGTCGATAACTTCGGTAAAACCGGCGTGTGCTGGGGCTGAGCTGAACTTTGCGAAACTGCACGAGCTGATGGCGGAAGAACTGGAAGGCGGGCATCTGGGACCGCCTTTATACCGATGTCGCCTGACGCCGTGTCACCTGACGGGGCGTGTCCTCGCCAGGGACCGCTAGCTAGAAATTTTTCCGAGGGGTCCTGCCGCCTGCTGACGTCAGTCCTATATGTAAATTACCTACTGCAAGAGCCCTCTCGAAGTAAGATCTGTAGGTGCTAGATAGTTTGCTTTTGTAGCGCCGACCCTGTGGAATTCTCTACATCGTCGGATTAGAGAGGGCCAGTCTGTGGAGATCTTTAAATCTGCGTTACGTTATTTACCAGAGTCTGCATTTCCTGATATCTGATATTTTAAGTATGTGTAGTTTTGTTATTTATAGTTTGCCTTTTTAGAACTGTGTTTTTGTATGTTTTTATTAAACAGTTTTGTTTATTATGTCCTATAAAATGTACAACATTATGATCTACTGGAATAGCATTTTAAAAATAAAGGATTGATTGATTACACTCACACTCACTCCCCCCCTACCCGGCTCCAAGGTTCACCACACATCCACTTGTTCCAGCTCTGCCAGTCCCTTATGCTATGTGGCCAGTGCTACCCTCAACCTATCCACCCCCTCTGAATGGTCCAGTATTGGCTCCATTGTGCAATGTCCCCCCACCCCCAATAACCAGGTTTGGGAACCGTTCTGTGTGGAGCAGGTCTAAAATGCTTGTAAAACTCCAGGTCAAACACTGTTGGTGCATATATGCTCTCATACATCATTCCATTCCCACACAGTTCTACCACAAGAAGGTATCTACCCTTCTGTGTCTCTATGCACACATCGTCTTAGCTCAAACTTCAAAAAATACATTATTTTGGGATTATTTATTTTGAAATGTTTCCCCAGGAAAGGTATACTGAACTACAATAGCTCATTTCCAGATGTGTCCTGAAAGAAAGGGGAAAAGGAATACAATATATAATACACAAACAAAAGAATATACAAGAAATTAAGACTGTACATGAACCTAAACATTTAGGCAATACCAGATATTTTTGTGGGCCAGGCAAATGGCACTTGCCATCAGATATAGACCATATACAAATATCAATATACGTAAACATACATGTTATGTTTAAATATATACACACTTGTCTAATACTCAAATATACAAACACACGTACACGCATATAACATACTTGGGATTTATACAGTAGGGGTAGTTTGAAAGAATCTTGTAGGAGTATAAGAGGGAGGGGAGTAGGAGTGATAAAGAGTAAGAATGGGCCTTCAGCCCTCCAGGAAGCAAACTACACAGGGGGAATTAACCGGGAAGATGGAGAAGGAGAAGGGACAGAGTAGGGGACAAAACAATAAGTGAGAACTTTATAGGGACGTGGGGGGAGTAAGGGTGGTTTAAGAGGAAGAAAGGACCTTCACCCCGCAAGGGGATTAGCTGGGAAGAAGGGGGAGCGAAGAAGGATAGAGTAGGGGGACAAATAGGCACATAGGAGGTGGGTAGATTAAATTAAGGAAAGGGTGGGAGGGGTACAGGAAGATATTGGGGAAGGGAGTGGAATGAATTTGTGAAAAGGGAGGCATTAAAGAGGAGTGATGAGAAGTGGGGGGCAAGCCTTACCCAAACAGGAGCGGAAACCCAATGGTATGAGCAGTACTTGATGTAAACCAAGCTAGTGCTATAAGCAATGGCAAGCCTAAGAAAGGGTAGTAGGAGGAAAGCAGAGGAACTACAACAGAAGAAGAAGAAGAGGTGGAGAGGAGGGTCAGGTGCAATTGCAGGAAGGGAAGATGTAGTGACTTAGAAGACAGAACAACAAACTAGCAGATGGAGCAGAACGGATATCTAATAGGAGAAAGTTTCAAGTGGTTGGGAAGTGAAATTATTGACAGTATTAACATGTTCCATACCTAGGGCCCCAGTTCCATATACTCTAGCTGGCTTAAGTTCTCTCTCTGCTTTGGTATACTTGACTGCAGCAACCATCTTCATAGACTTTGTGATTTTCTGGATGTTTTTGATAGACTTCAAGCGTCTGGTGACTAAAAATAAAAATGAAAGCCAGACCACAATATTCAGAAATATGGCCATGTTTACTTTATATACATTAAAAAAAAAACAAAAAAAAAAACACAGACCTTATATTGGAACGTTTACTTCCCAGATACAACAACATTAACATCTAGGCCTGTTACAATTTTTACTTTCAGCTGTTTTTATCACTGCAGCAGACACTGTACTTCTTCTGCAGTTGTTTACCCAGAAAAGCCGAGTTGGAAATGCAACACTGCATTTTTAGTACACTCCTGCTTGCGCCAAGCTTACTTAAAGATCACTGAAACTACAAAATGTATTTGCCATCTTTCTTTCTTTTTTTTTTTTTGACATTTTCTTTATGCTCCCACTTCCCTGGCTACCTGGACTTTCTCCAGTGTAGTCTCATGACTCAGCAGAGTCCCGCCTGCCTGAAGTCTCCCAGCCTTACCTTCTGGTGTGGGCCCATCTCCGCTCCGCACCTCAGCTCACCCGACCCCACCTCCTATTCTGAGGTCCCCCCCACCCCCAACGAGGGTCCTCCTCCTCGCACTCTATCTACAGTCTAGAAGAGTGACCAGGGCATGGAGGGAGAACCGGGTACAGTCTGGGGAGACCCGGCATGGGGGCAGTTCACTGGAACAACCTTTGCCTACCAGGAAGCCAGGGCCATTTTCTTTTTTTCATCCCACCCCTTGTCACAGATGTGCAATACACTCCAGCGTATGTGCGTGCTCCCGCACATGCACACAGGAATGCTGCTGCCAATCCCAGTTTGTGGATCCCACAAGGGTATTGTACCCCCAGTCTTTACTGGGAATCACCCAAGCCAGATATCCGTGTCTCCCCAGGAGGGAGAGAAGTCCTCCAGATGCTCAATTCTCTCCTCCCCATCTAACCCCTGGCTCCCTGAGCCGCCTCCAGAACTTGGGTCACCGGTGTGATGCAAGGTGAGGCGGCGCCTCAGCCTTCAGTGCCACTGGGCCAGACTATGTTTTGCTGTTTTCACTGCAGGGTGTATTTATAACAAAATATCCTTCAATTTAAAACATTAATGAAGTGCGACACTAAATTGTATTTTGTTACTGCCAGGTCTGCCCAGAATTCTCGGAACCACAATGTTTCATGAAAACAGCATGATATAGTAATTTTCCTGCTGCTAGAAACAGATACTGTATATTGAGCTACTTAGTACATAAAAATGGTTCCTGGCACTGTAACTGTGTGCGTGTGTTCCCAAAATTTTGCACTATAACAACTTTGGAACTGTATGACCGATGTGCCCACATTTGTTTTATGCAACGTCTGGTACCATAGATCTCTGGATCTTGCAAATTCCGTTCTGGTCGGTGGTGCGGTTGTGTAGCTGCGGAGTGCCACAAAATGTGAAATTTACCACTTGGGTACAAATTATTTTCTCATCTGCAAGTCCAAAACGGTTTGGGTGTTGGGTCTGGGTCACTGAAGGTTTGGTGAAAAAATATTAATCCGATCAAAAGTTATTAAACCTTAAAGTTTCCCATTATAGCCTACAGGAAAAAATATACATATGGCTCGAAAGCACTTTTTGAGTTCATGACAGCACCTCTTAATGCCACGAATTGGTTCTGTAGTGTCGTGCTGCCACCATCTTTTCAGTTAGCGACGCTGAAAAAAAAAAAAAAAAAAACACACTAATTCAAAAAATACTGCCCCTTGGTGAACACCAACAGTTGTGTTTACCTAATCTGGGCCCAAGGAACAAGATTCTGGCATTATTTATTTATTTTAAATACTATTCTGAAATAGATTTCTGGTGTTCGTCCCTTGGTAGTGCTGCAAATCTGCGGCACTATTTTTGCGAAACTGCCGCAAATCGTGGCAGTTTTCACACAACTAAAAGCACTGTTGCACGAAAACTGCTGCCAATTTGCGGCACTACTTTAATACAAAAAATACCTTTGGCCCCTGCTAAATGCCAAAAACTGTTCTGGCTATTTTTCCACAAAAAGTAAAGCCAGATTCATATTCCTTGGCTCCCATTTAGGTAAACACCTGTTGGTGCTTACCAAAAAAGATCTTATCCTTTTCCTGCCTCCAACGGGGCTGAGGCATGTTTAATTTATTACCTCTTGATGACCGGGTAAGTACATTGCGCAATAACCCTGCCCATTTTCAGGCACGATCCAGGAGATTACATGATACAAACATACAATCAGTCATAGGTAGCATAGAAACAATACAAGGCAGAGCTTAATTTTCCAACAATAAGAGTAAGCAAAACATTCAATAGACAACCATACATCAAACATAAATTGCCCATAAAAACCGTCCATGCAGGGATGGACAGAGTAGGTACAGGCGAGCACAATGCCGGTAAGTATTTTGTTCTTGACACAGTACAACTTTGAAAATAGGTCTATGACCTAAAGTTTGCTATCCTGTATAAAAATAAATATTTTTACTACTACTACTACTACTACTACTACTACTACTACTACTACTACTACTACTACTACTACTACTTAATAGATAGCAGCAATAAAGGAAAAAAAAAGCAAAAGAACAGTCAAGGTTAGGTGCAGTCACAAGTATCAAGCGAATATAGGCGAGAAAAAAGTGCAGTTTTGAAGGAGGAGTAAGATAAGGAGCACTTTAGGTGGGAAGGCAGAACGTTTCCAAAACTTCGGAGCAAAATGAGAGAAAGCTTGTTCCCCCATTTTAGAAGAACAGTATGGGGCGGAGAGCAGCTGGGCGTCAGAGGACCTGAGAGTACGGGACTGAGACAAGGGGGAGAGGATTTACCCAAGTGAGGCAGGACGAGGATATCTGGTTAAAGAGTCAATGAAACAACCTAGAGAATAGGAATGTTTAGAGCTAGGTGACAAGCAATGCAAAACAGAGTGAAGCTAGCAGTGTTGCAATAGGTGAGGTGCTGATAGGGCAAACCTGCAAATATTGTTATAAGCAATGTCCCATTTGCGAAGGCCAAAGGCATTTGTATGGGAAAGGAGAAGGCGAGCATAAAGTAGAGTGGGGAGAAGCACTCCTTGAGCTACAGAGGTCCTAGCAGCCGGAGTTAATGAGTGATGCCACGATATGAAGCTCTAATCTTGATGTTGACTAATTTGCACACCTCACTTATATGAACAGAGAAGTTAAATTCAGGATCAAGCAACACCCCCAGATATTTAAAGGAGACAGTAGGAGAGACTGTAGACCTATCAAGGCAAAGCACTTGAAACTCTGGCGATGCAGTAGGGAGTTTCTTAGAGGATCCAAAAAGCATGGCCTGGGTTTTTGGTAAACCGAGTAAGAGGGAGTTGGAGGAGAACCGGGATTGGAGTTCTCGGAACGCAGATGATAGGTGATCATTGATGACTAACTGAACTGGAGGCAATGTAAAGGACCAAGTCATCAGCATACATAGAGTGGCAATGCGGATTAGAGGTTGGAATATCATTGACAAATATAGAGAAGAGCAAATGCCCTAGGATGGAGCCCTGAGGGACTCTGCAGGAGATGGGGGGAAGGAGAAGAGGATCTTGCCAAAGAGGACAGACTGTGACCTATGGTCAATGTAGCTGTGAATCCAGGCCACTGTGGATCTAGAGGCCCCAAGGGCATGTAGTTTATTCAGGAGCAAAGTGTGATTTACTAGAGCGATAGCCTTGGTAAGGTCAATTAACACAGAACCAGTAAGGAGACGTTTGTCCATGTCAGATTTTACCTCACTGGTAAAAAGAGTAAGAACAGTGGTGGTACTATGACCAGCCCAAAACCATGCTGGATGGGGGACTGGAGGTTGAATTGCAGTAAGTGAGCAGATATCTACTGTGTATTAATTTCTCAAGTATCTTGCAGAGTATAGGCAGAAGTGCAATGGGACGGTAATTAGACAGTAGTTTGGGGTCCCCCTTTCTTGAAAACTGGAATAGTCTTAGCAGATTTCCATGCCGAAGGCACCGCAGTTGAACAAATGCAAAGGTTAAAAAGACGAGTTACAGGAGTGGGAAGAAGCAGGGCAGCTAGCCTAAGGATATAGGGTTCTAGCCCATCCAGCCCAGTACTGCCATGCATAGGAATGGTGCTCAGAAGTTTTAGGACCTCAGGACAGGTGACTGGAAAGATAACCAAAGTAGGAGGTGCAACACATGGAACCTGTGGAGATGGAGGAGACTGTGACCCATGTGATGTGAGAGGAGGAGTGATGGGAACAGTTGTAAAAATCTCATTAAAGGCATTGGCAATGGTGTTAGGATTGTTACAGAGAGATTGATTAATTACGTCATTGGGAATTTGCGACTTGGTGTTACCCATTATCTCTTTAGTTTGGGACCAATAACTTTTGGGGTTAGTGGGCGAGGATTTGAGAAGTTCGCAGTAGTAGTTACTCTTGGCAATATGAACCTCTTCCTTGCATGTGTTGCGCAGGAAGCGGTAGGCATCCAGGTCAGCTTGGCAAGAGGAGATTTCCATTTTGACCAAAGTTTGTCACAATATTTAAGCAGTTTCAGGAGCGGCCGCTTCAGCCACTTGGTCACTCCCCCCCAACTCTTCATGTTGAGATCGGGATGTGCTTGCTCTGCAAGGCTAGGAGGGTTGTATTGAAACAGTCAGTGGCAAGATGGATGTCAGCGGTAGTAAAGATGGGAGACCAGTTAACATGGTTAAGATAATGAAGAAACATAGCCTGGTCAAACTTTGAGAAGTCAGAAAAAGAAAGTACTCTGGTGAGATTTAAAGGAGTAGGGGTGCCTCTAACACAAAAAACTGGGCAGTGATAACTGATGGAGTCAGAAAGAACACTAGCAGAGGAGTAGGCGTATTTCCGATTAGTGAGGATCCAGTCAGTCAATTAAAGTACAACTAGAGCTATTCTGTGAGATCCTAGTAGGAAACTCAATTAGTTGTAGAAGGTTGGCCTTGCTGATGGAGGAAGTAAGGACAGAGGAGTCAGGACCCTGCCAGTCAAGGTTAAAGTCACCCAGGCAGATAACCTAATTTTTCTTAGATACCATAGGAATCAGCTCATAAATGCTTTTGCAGACATTGAGGTGCCCAGTATGTGTGTCAGCATTTAACCACCCAACCCTAATAGTGTGGGACACAGGTGAGCCCACTACCAGCGTCACTAGTTATATCCTACGCCTTCCAGTACTGTTGGGCACCGGGGAGCCCACCCCTAGTGTGCAGAAGTATGCCTTTGTCAACCCGAGGGGGAAAAAAAAACAAAGCAGTCTCCCATCTTTTGTTTTATGCTCTGCAGACAGCAAGGTGACCAATCCCTGTTGGCACTAAAGCCCCCTCTCCCCCATGTCCAAAAGTATTGCTTTACATTAACCTGTTAAAAAAAAAAGTCCTTAAAACGTCTTTTTTTTTAACCTGAAAACAAGATAACTGTCCGTCATTGTCTCCCCTCCCACTGGGCAACCCAACACCCCACCTCATACTTACCATCAGAGATAGTCTTCTGTGGACCAGGACATGTCTGCACTCTTTAAAGCTGAACTGCAAACTGAAGAATCAAGGTAACTGCCATGTAATGGCTGTCAATATTGATATCAGCAATTTTTCACCAAAATTTTCAACGTGGGCTTTTTGGGCCCCTACCTCATGAACACTGTCACGGTCATTTCGTTAATCAGACCTGTAAGGTGATTTCATGGTCACTACGCAAAATCACCTTTTGGGACAGAGTAATGAAATGACAGCACCAGTGTTCATAAGGCAGGGTCCCAAAAAGCCCGTGGTGAAAATTTGGTGAAAAAATTCCTTAAAATACCCAATTTAAGTACCTCCGTTGAATTTTCCCTACGCAGTTTTCAACATAGCCATTTTTTTCACACCACCTCATGAACAGTACAGCTGTCATTTTTCACATCCTGCCCAAAATGTGTTTTCGCACCTGTTATGCAGAATGGTGTTGCAGTTGCGCATAATTATGTTTTGCCTTGCATTTTACAATTTCTCTGTAATGGGTACACGAGGTGGGGTAATAAGATGGCATTATTGACAATTTGGTCACTGCATGACACATGGAAGCGCAGGGCCCTAGAGGGCCATGTTCTTCCACACCTACATACATATGCACATCCACGGAGGGACTGTAGCGCAGGGTCCAAAGAAAATAAGGATACCACTATACTATCTCAAAAAGTAAGAAAATTTGTTGCCAAAAACAACTCAATGCATCAGTTAGGGTTCCTATTACAGCGACAAAAGTATGGAAATTCGGTGCTAGGGTTCCCACCTCACCACCCTAACCTCCACACACCAACAGGCATCATGGTGTACCTTGGGGTTGTAGAGCCTAACTTTCACCCCATTCTCCTATACTGTACCATCTCCGTTTCCTTACACATGGAATGGGATGAAAGTAAGGCCTTTAGACCTCAAATCACACACCGACAATTTTTGGCATATGGAGGCTTTGGGGTGGGGGTAGAGGTGGGAACCCCAACACCAAATTTCCACACTTCTGTCACTGGAATAGGAACCCTAACTGATGCATTAAGAGTTTATGCAATGAATATATCAGTCTTTCGGATGAGACGTTAAACCGAGGTCCCATCTGCCTGGATTGGAGGTAGTTCAGGTGGATGTTAAAGATCCCATGGCACTTCTCGAAAAGAGGAGGGGAATTTCCCCGGTGTCCTGGCCAAATTTCCCTCATTCACTAAAAATACCACCAACAGCTTAATCTGGTTCAAGGTCAATTGGCATTCATCTGTATCCCCCTCCCCCGGGTCGTGCCTGAAAAT
This sequence comes from Neoceratodus forsteri, assembly GCA_016271365.2. Lineage (NCBI taxonomy): Eukaryota > Metazoa > Chordata > Ceratodontiformes > Ceratodontidae > Neoceratodus > Neoceratodus forsteri. The sequence continues at coordinate 843,292,663 of CM028131.1, forward strand.
AGGCAGGATTTGTCTAGTGCACTTACCCGGTCAACAAAACTAAATAAACAAAAAATAATATATTATAACATATGGTTAATGCATCATTAAGGGTTGATACTAAAGTGATAAAGTATGAAAATATGATACAATAACCGGCCTTGCCGTTTTCCCCATAGGGAAACCGTGGTGTAATTTGCAGTTATAAAGGAGCGTTTATAAACTGCAAACACGAGCACGATTTCCCTCACTCTACGCATGCCCCGCCGCAGCTCTTCTCAGCCGCATATTTTTTTCTTCTGCAGATTCCTTACACGCCACACGGACTTGGTGGTAAGTACATTTAAAAACAGAAACTCTACAACAATGGGGGAAACTTATCTCGCTGCCAACCGAAAAAATTAAAAAAGTTTAATAGAAAATAGCACCACGGACCGCATACTGCAAGCAAACCAGAGTGCTGAGCGCTCCGGAACATACATTCTTTTTATAAGTGATTGCTTGGTGAAAAAGGCAAACCCAGCAATTATATAAAATAAAGCGTGGGTGTTGTGTAAACTCAGTTTACACACCCTTGAGAATCGTCTTGCTAGACCACTCGAGCTTCAAACTCAGGTTTACATAACATTTTACCCTTGGGTGTGTGTAAACTTCTCGTTACTCACACCACCCCATACTTTATTTCCTATGTTAGGGTTTTCAACCCTAACTCAGTCCCCCTCCCCCGAGCAGCCAAAGGGGGCAAGGCAACACAAGCAACCAGATATCCACTAGGCAAGACAAACATACAACTTTTTCCCAATGACAAGAGATATCCATCATCATGGTCCAGTGCTTCTGTAGCAATGGATAAACTGTGGTAAAACATTCCCATAGAAATCACACTGTAAATTGTAAGTAGGGAATAACACATTATACAATGGCTTAAAAAAATAAAACGTTCCGATTGGCTGGCTGGCACTTTCCAACCGTGATAAACCGAGTCTTACCTCACAGGAAAAGGTGCCAGCCAGCCGTATCTCCAAAAGCCATCCGGCCCTCGAAGTCCACAGGGGAAAACTGCCATCTTGAATCCTCACTAAAACAGCCCGAAACACAGTCACTGTGGACTCTGAAACACTTGTAACTGCAATCCCTTTAGCATTCTACCTCGCTGCTTCAAGTCTCTGCTCAATGTTTCCACATGCAGCAGACTCAGTTGCCTTAAACCTCTTTCGCAAATAATTATCCTTGTACAGCAACTAACAATGCCACCTTCCAATACCATGAAAAAAGAAACTTCATTCACTCTATCCGTAACTTAGTCCTCAATGCGAATCTGGAAGCAGAAGCTCATGATGCCAGCCTGTAAGCCCTCGCAGCGCATGACTGTCACACAAGTACTGAAACTGCACCAGTCTGTCTTTTTATTTTTCAAATAAAGGAAAAAAAAAAAAAAATGTACCACTCCATCACTGGCTCAACTGGGGGGGGGCAGCCACCACATCAGCCATACTCTCCCTAGCAGCCAGGTGTGAGTAAATACAGCATTACCCCCACACCCTGTTGTGGTATACTGCTTAAACATTGTGTGGTAAAGCTAAATTACCACATGCCCCCATGGGCTGTGAGGCATGAGATGCAGCAGAGTGCCTTCAACCATCTGGGAAATGCGGTATATGTAAGCAATAAACACACAAGTGTGTGTGCTGCATACCCCTGGTGGGTTGTGAGGCATTCTGCTGTGCCTCGTACCTTCAACTATTTGGGAAGTGCGATATAAAACTCTCATAGGATCACACTGTAAATTGTAAGTTACCAATAACACACGACAGGGTGTGTGTGTGGTAAAGCTAAAGTACCACACGCCCCAGGTAAGTTGAGTGGCACAGCAGAGTGTCATTAACCACCTGGGAAGTGCAGATTCACTCAGTGCCAAAGGGCCATGCGCTTCCGTGCCCACACAGATGACTGCATGTAGGTAGGTGCAGAGTGCCTTCAACCACCTGTGTGGCATGTATCCATGGCTAAAGAAGCACTGAACCAGGATGATGGAGGTCTCTTGTCATTTGGAAAAAGACATATGTTTGTCTGACCGGATGATGGATGTCTGCAGTTGCTGGTCTTGCCTTGCCCCCTTTGGCTGTTTTGGGGGTAGGGGTGGAGAAGGAATATAGAGTTAGGGTTGAAAACCCCAATATCACATTTCCATACTTAATCGCTTTAGTATCAACCTTACCTGATGCATTAAGAGTTTTTTTTGTAATGAATTCCCTTACTTTTTGAGCTAGTATAATTGTACTCCACACCAGTATCATACCAGTGTCTTGGGAACTACACTGTGGGAGCCATCCTGCAAGAAGCTCCCTGTACATTGGGATGCTAAATTACCCTCGAGCAGTGAGGTGAAACTTAACCACCATTTACACAGCACTTAATAGTAAGTCCCTTAACTTTCTTGTGCTCCCAGGTTGCACCTGTAAACCAGCTTACAACTTAGTGTCTCTCCCCTGGTAACCTCCTACATGATTACACCAGTTCAGCCCCACTATCTAGGAGAGGAGCAGAAGAGTCACGTATGTTTGATGCCTGCACAGTTTACACAGGTGAATGTAGAAAGTGATGGCAGACAGAGACCGTGGGTCTATCTAGTCTGCCCAAGAGTTTCCAAGACCGATTGCAGATCATGGGATCTAGCCCCCCCCCCCCACTAAATTTTACCCTTTTCTTGTCATGCCGATCCCACTTAAGCCCTTGTTATATCCCACCTCTGTTTGAAAGCAGATACAGTCCCTGCATTTGCCACCTCTGCCAGCAGACTGTGCCATGGCTCCACCACTCTTTCCATGAACTAACTTTCCCAGATCTCTTCTGAAGCTCCCACCATGCAGCTTCTATTCACGCCCCCTGGTTGTCGAGCTGGTGACCCTCTGGAAAATTTATGTGTATGGCACCTTATTTATGCCTTTCAAGAACTTGAATGTCTCAATCATGCCCCCCCCTCTGTCCCTTCTCATCTCTAGTGAGAACAAGTTTAGCTCTGTCAGGCATTCCTCGTATAACAGTCCTTGGATCTCCTACATCATCTTAGTTGCTCTTATTTGCATTACCTCCAGCCTATCACATTTTAGGTATGAACTTCAAAACTGAACGCAGTACTTCAGGTGCGGCCTCACCAAGGACCTGTACAGTGGGAGATCACCTCCCCGTTCTTGCTATCAAAAATTCCTCTCTATGCACCCCAGCATTCTGCGAGCTTTTTTTTCCCATGCTTTGTTGCACTGGCTCACCTGCTTAAGAGTGTCACATATGATGACCCCTGGGGGTCCATTGTTCTTCCTGCGAGGTGCTGAGTATGACCATGTTGAGCCAATATTCAGACCCTGAGTTTACCTTTACCCAGATGTAGCACCTTGCACTTTTTGCCAGACGTTGGACCAACTTTCCGGACTTACAATCCCAACAAAGTACAATTACATAGGAAATTACCATATCAGCAGATCTTCAAGAGGAGCTCTTGTAGCAGGTAACACCTTTAGGACTGAAGCCAGCATGCGCCTGGATCCCACGGAAAACTTATAGCTAGCAGTATACAGCAGTAGCCAATTAATGCTCAAAGCTTAATGGTAATCTTAGAAATCTGAACTAAATAGGATGATAGATTTGCAGATGGAGGGCAGTTTAAGAAGAGCTAATCAGTAATATTTTGAAGGTGGGAATAAGGCTGGCCACCTGCTTGCACTGGCACTGTGCAAATAGCAGGGAAATGGGGCTATCCTACCCATTAAGCAAGGGCAATCAGGAAATACAAGTTTCTCCCAGACCCAGTTAGGCTATTCCAGCACTACCCAGTAACCATACACCCTTAAACCCTGAAGCTAATACCTATCAGGCTTTTTATGACAAATCCCTACACAGTAATATATATCTTACACACTACTTTTATCTCGCAAGTAGTTAACAGTAGGTCCCTGATCCTTGAATCACCCTAGCACCTAGGAACAGTTTACAAGCAGTCCCTACTACACAGAAACACACTAAAACCTTGCATCAGTTAAGCACAAACACCGCCACATAAAGACAAGGGAAAACAGCTAGCCCCTAAGCCCACTAATATGCTTAGCTGGCCTCCCAAGTACAGCCACCCTATAATGCAGCCCCAACAGGCTTACCTGGGTAGGGGTCTCCTTGTGTCGGCAGGGGAGCAGTATGGCTGTCTGCTGGCTGACTCCGGTGGGCAGACTCCAACGTCCTTTGTGCAGAAGCGGTGGGTGCTTGATGGCCTAGGCCTTAAGAAAGCCTCTGCTGGCTTCCTGGCTCTCAGGCAGTGTCTGGGATTGGCTGCTGATCAGGGAGGGAGGTGCGGCCAGAATCTGACGGGATTCCTTTCCAAGCTCCGTTCTTCCCAATTTACCTTGCAGACCCTACATTTCTAATAAAGTATCTGTCTCCTTACCCCCTAGTCAGAAATGTTGTATTCTTACTGTCTGAAAAAATGCCAGGACGACATAAAACTGAGTACGTGTCTTAGAAGGCACTTTAAATAGCTACATGTGCAATGGAGGCTAGACAGACTGCTCAAGGTACAAAGGCTTAATTGTTATTTTAGCAAGAAAACAGCATCACTAAGCTTCATGAAATACGAATCGTACAACATTGTAGCTTAAGCCCTTCCCTTAGACCCAGTTCTCTACTACTGTACTTACTGGACATTAGGTAACTTGTAAGGAACTCTATGTATGAACTTCTGGTTCCCTTAATTTGTTATGGAGTAAGAAATATTTTATTTAAAAGTTTCACTAGGAAGGCATTCTGAGCAGAGACACTGCTCAATTCCAGCTACGTCCTGGGGAAGGGTAAAGGAGAGTACAGACAGCAATTGAACACGGAGGTCCAAAAATACAGAATACACACAGTCAAATAGATGTAATACTTCCAATTATACAGTGCAACAGCTGTACTTAATGCAAGGCAGATTGGGCAATCTAAGCCAAGATACTCAAAATACATCAGCACTGCTGGTCAGTGCTTGGATCGGTAATAGGAGGGTCTGGCACCGGGCAGACAGAATATTAGTCACATATGCAGGTGGAGCAGAAATGTGCTTTAAGTAGTGAGTTGAGGTGCTGGGTGGGGGAGGCCTGCCGAATGCCCGTGGGGAGGGAATTTCACAGTTTAGACATGCGATAACTGAAGGCTGCCTGGCCTGCAGTAGTGGACATGTGAGGTACAGATAGGAATTTGGCATCATTGCACCTCAGTGCATAAGCAGGAGGGTCAGTGACAAACAGTACTGAAGTGAGGTAGGTGGGCAGGGGCTGGTTCCAGAACTTGGCCGTGATCTGAGCGCAGTGGAACAGTCTTCGGTCCTGAATGGAGGAGAAGCCCATGGTCTGGTAATGACATTGAGGGAAATAGTAAGCTAGAGATACAGGCAAGGTTCAGGGCGCTAACCAGGGTTTGTCATGACATAGGATGTGGATTTCTTTCTTGGAAATCCTGCCGATGCCAAGGGCTACTGGGGAACACAAGAAGATTAGGAAGATAAACCAGTGGCTCAGGGAGTGGTGTGGGGCCAGAGGGTATGAGCTGATGGGGGATTGAGGAGTGACCTGGGAGGATAAGGGGCTATATGCTAGGGATAGGCTCCATCTCAATTTGGAGGGGAAGGAAATCCTTAAGTTAAAAATAGAGGGGTTTGTTGGTGAAAGGTGGGGTTTAAACTTGTGAAGGGGGAGGGATGGGAGAAGAGGCTGTCGAGAGAGGTCCAATAAAGGAGGAACCGTCTCCACCCCCCTTGGGAGCTGGAGGAATATGGGAAAAAGCAGACTGGTAAGGTGCAGGCCAAGGGAAAAAGGAATCCCCACGGGAACACGAGCAGGAGAAATGGGAGTATAGGGAAGGAGTGGAAGGTAGTCCTGCTAAATGCCAGGAGCTTGGGCAATAAAATTCCTTGAGCTCCAGGAGATGCCAACTGAGGGAGAGGTGAATGTGGAAGCTGCCATGAGACCTGGCCACTGCTGGGCATGACTGGGGCATGAATCTGGAGGGTTACACCATTTTTAGGAACGACAGAGGGAAGGGGTAGCAATAATAGTCAAAAACTGCATTGGCATAGGAGGAGTGGAGGAGACGGAGGGAAGTGTGGAGGAGATTTGGGTCACCCTGATAACATGGGGGGGTTAAGAGAGTAAAAATAGGAGTGGTGTACAGATCCCCTACGCTGGCGGAGGAACTAGAAGAGAGTCTGGTGGCAGATGTTGGGAGACACTGCAGATTGGGTAGGGGAAGGGTGGTGGTGTTGGCGGACGTAAACATGCCAGAACGGACTGAGGGACTATGACATCCTTGGTGGCCAAGGAACAGAGGTTGTTGGATGTTTTTCAGGACGTGCTCCTAAACCAACAGGTAGGGGAACCAACCAGGGAGGCGCGAATACTGGTTGTGGTCCTGGCAGACAGTGACCAGACTGGGGGCCTGGAGGCAAGGGAACCATTGGCGGGGAGCGATCATGCCACGGTCTGGTTCTGCCTGGACCTAGGAGGGGTAGAAGGCTGCACAAAGACGGAGGTAACTGACTTCAGAGGTGAATTTCAAGGAAATGGGGAGGATACTGAAGGAGCATTTGGATGGGACTGGGCCAGACATGGACGCGGACAGTAGGTGGGAAATCATCGGGGGGGGGGTGCAGGATGCTACCAGCACCTGTGAAAGAGTGAGACGCAAATGGGGTAGGGCCTGAAAACCCTGATGGTGGACCAGAGAGGTTCAGGAGGTGGTGAGAGGAAAGAAGGCAGCCTATAGGCATTTCAAGTGCTCAAGGAGTGAAAGGGATCGAGGGTGTACGAGCTGATGGCCAGAACGGCCACTAGGTTGGTGAGGGCAGCTAAGGCAATGAAGGAGCAGAACCTGGCCAGGGAAATTAGGATAGGGAACAAGGGGTTCTTTAGATACATTGGGGAAAAACGAACAGTGAAGTGGCAGATTAGCAGGATTAAAACGGGAGGGATGGGCACACGACCCGGGGAGCAGACCGAGGCACTAAATGAGTACTTCGCCTCAGTTTTCACCAACGAAAATGGGGGTGCATTATACATGGGAGGAGATGGTGAAACTGAGAAGGGGGAACTTACCGATCAGGGGTCGGGGGGCCATCCCTGCAGCGGGGGTGGGGAGGCAAAGCAGGGAAACAAGGTAGTGGAGGTGGAAATCACGGCAGAGAGTGTGAAGAAAGCTCTCAGATCCCTTAAGACGGAGAAAGTGCAGGGGCCGGATAAATCACCTCCCAGAGTGCTGAAGGAATAGGCGGATGTCCTGGCAAAACCCCTAGCAGAGCTTTTCAGCATCTCTCTGAGAACAGGGTGGGTGTCCCAGGAATGGAAGGTGGCACATATAGTGCCTATCCACAAGGGTGGATCAAGGGAGGTGGCAGGGAACTACAGGCCAGTCAGCCTGACATCGGTGGTGGGCAAGGGGAATGGAGGGCATTGTCAAGGAGAGGCTGGGGGGACCTGGAAAAGTTAGGGTGCCTAGACGATAACATGCAATTTTGGAGGCCACACTTAAAGAGGGACATTGAACTCCTGGAGAGGGTCCAGAGGAGGGCAACCAAAATGATCTGGGGCTTGGGGGACAGGACCTATGGGGATAGGCTCGAAGAGTTAAATATGTAAACACTGGAAGACAGAAGGGACCGTGGGGACAGGATAGATGTCCAAGTACATGAAGGGGGTAAACAGCGGAGGTGCAGTCAGGATGCTCCAAAGGAAGGAGGTGGGAGCAACTCGGGGGACAAAGGAGGACGTGCTACTTCACTGACAGGGTGGTGGAGTCATGGAATGCGCTGCCCGTGGGGCTGGTGGAGGCAGAGACGGTGGAGGGATTCAAGAGGGGGTGGGACAGGTACAGGGGAAGGGTTCTGGAAGCAAAGTCCAATGCAGTGAGAATATCTAGGACTGGGAAGGGAGAAGTCCGAGGGGGTCAGCAAGGTCAGCTCCCAGAGTGGGGGCTGACCAAACGAGCAGACGCAAAAGACCAACAGGCCTATTCTGCTGGCATTTTAGTACGTTAGTATGGTAGAGGATGCAATGATGGGTGGAGGGTGGACAATCCAGGTCGAAACGGCAGAAGTGGAAGAGTGGGTCCAGTCTGGCTAGGGTGGACTTTGGAGTGGCACTGTAGACTACATCCCTGTAGTCAAATACAAGGAGGATCATTTTCTGTACAACTGCGCGGCGAGCCGGCAGTGGAATGCAGCCACGGTTACAGGAAAGAGCCTCCAGCCTTGGATGGAGCTTTTTGTGAATGGCATTGATATGTACAGAAAGTCAAGATGCTGGTCAAGGCAGACTACGAGATATCTAAAGGAGGTACAGGCCTCCAAGGGTGTCCTGTCCAGGGTGTGGAATCTGGGGGTGGTGGGGAGCTGCAAGAGTCTCTGCCTGGTGCCGAAGTTCATGGAGACTTTTCTTGGCACTGAGGGAAAGTTGATTTCCACGAAACCAGAGCAGGACCTTATTGAAGTCCAGTTGTAGTCTGGTCACCACATCGTTTGTCGTGGGGCCGGAAGTCTACAGCACCATATCGTCCGCATACACGTGAATGGTTGTGTGAGGGCAAGCAGAGGGAAGGTCGTTGAGAAAGATGAAGAACAATAGCAGTCCAAGGACGGAGCCCTGGGGCACACCAGGAGAGAGAAGCAGGGGTGTAGAGGTGGTGTTGACCAAATGGACAGATTGGGTTCTACCAACCAGACAGGAATGGAACCAGTTGGTAGCTACACAGGAAAGTCCAGCGAGTGAGAGCTTGGACAGGAGGAGCGAGAGAGAGAGAGAGAGAGAGTGTCGAATGCCTTTGCCAGGTTGACTGAAATGGCTGAGGTGATGTGACATTTGTCCATGCCAGTCTGGATAGAATCAGTAAGCCTTAATAGGGAGGTGGCGGTGGAGTTGTTCTTCCTAAATCCAGACTGGTAAGGTGTGAAAAAGGACACAGTCTAGGAAGGAGGAGAGCTGAGAGGACCAGGTGTTCCTGATGCTTAGCCAGTATGGGAAGGAGGGATATAGGGCAGTAGTTTCCAGGGTCGGATGGGTCGCCTCCTTTTGGGAGTGGGATGACAGCGATGTGCTTCCACTCAGATGGGAGAGGGGTTAGACAGAAGGAGATGCTGAAGAGAGCTGCAAGTGGGGAGGCAATGGCAGGAGCGGACAGGTAGCGTATACTGGAGTCCAGGCCAGTGGGGCATTTGCCTTTGGATAGGTTCAAGGCGAACAGCGCATTCAGATCTTCTTGTGGGGTAGCCTGGCGGAAGGAGGAGGCATGTGGAATTGCTTGAGTGGGGGTGGTAGGGGGTGAGGGGGAATTGGGGGTAGATGGGAGGTTGGACAGCAGTGATAAGGTGCAGCTTATGAAAAAGGAGTTGAATTTAGAGGCCACTATGAGAGGGTCAGTTACAGTGGAGCCTCCTATGTTTAGGGCAGGGACAGAGGGGAGAAAAGTGATTTGACCACCTTCCAGTATTGGCTGGGTGGTTTAGGTTGGAGAAGGAGGAGGAGATATTGAAGTAATTTGCTTTAGCCTAGCAGATTATTCTAGTGCAGGCATTTCGAAGAGTACGATATGGTAGATGACCAGCGAGTAGGCCGGAGACTCTGAAAGATTTCCACGCTTGATCTCTAGCTCTGAGGTAGGCTATGATATCAGCTGTGATCCAGGGCAGGTGTGCACCCCTTAATTGCGCCCTTCTAAGTGAGGCGTAGTAGTCCCAGACAGTCATGAACCTGGCCTTAAAAGTATTCCAGAGCGGAGTCGATGGAGGTGGCCGTGGGGATGTCAGACCAGTCAGTTTCCAGATCGTTTAGCAAGGAGGTGATGTATAGGG